>FR990144.1:0-5681309 GCA_905404295.2 Ochlodes sylvanus
GAGAAATAGTCGGCGAGGGAGACGACGTAGGTAGCCGGGCACCCCGATGGTAGCCCCAGCGCCGCCTCGATGCAGCTCCAGGGAAGGGTGTTGAAAGCGTTGGCGATGTCTAAAGACACCGCCAAAACAACCTTGCCCTGGGCCACCGCCTCCTCCGAGAGGTCCTTCACCCGCGCGATGGCGTCGACCGTAGAGCGGCCCCGGCGGAAACCGAACTGCCGGTCGCTCAACCCCGGCCCGACCCGTTCGAGGTGCTCGACGAGGCGCGCGGAAATAATCCGCTCAAAGAGCTTGCTCACCTCGTCGAGCAACACTATGGGCCGGTATGCCGACGGCGAGTCCGCCGGGCGGCCCTCCTTGCGCAACAGCACGAGCCTTCCTTCTTTCCACTTTCGAGGAAAGCGGCCACGCCGCATACAAGCGTCGAAGAGCTCGACCACCCTGGGCCCGAGGGCCTCCAGGGCGAGCACCCACACCCTGCCGGGTACCCCGTCGGGGCCCGGCGCTGTGCTCTTGGAGCGGAGCCGCAGGACCGCGGCCTCCAGCTCCTCCTGGGACACCTCGGGTATCGAGGCGTCCGAGCCCTCCGACGCTGCAGCCGCCATAGGAGGAGGCACCGTGTCGGCCCTCTCCGGGAAGAGGGCGGCGACAACGTTGGCGACCAACTCTGGTTGGAGACTCCGGGTCAGCGGAGGGGCCCAGGGGCGCAGCTGACCCCGCACCGTCTTATACGGGCGCCCCCAGGGATCTCTATTCAGAGTCTCCAACCATTCTCCCCACGACTGGGACTTTGCCTCCCCTATGGCGATCTGCAGGGAGACACATCTCTCCCTGTATGCGGCGTAGAGGCGGCTTTCCTCGGCCTCCACCCGTCTCCGCCGCCTTCTGTAATGGGTGTACTGGCGCCTGGCCGCTACGCACGCTTGGCGAAGCCGGCGCAGGTCCGCCGACCACCAGTACACCCATCTGCGGAGCGGGAGCGGTCTGGCGCGCGACATGCCGGCGTCGCACACCTGCGCCATGGACTCGCTCAACCGCTCCGCTCGCCCGTCCACGTCGGCCGCCGGGCCCTCCGGCACCGGCTGCCATGCCTGAACGATGGACGCCTCGACGATCACGTCGGCGTCCATCGTCTTGAGGGCCCAGCGCGGTCCGTCCCCACGCGGGGGCCGGGTCTGTGGAGCCCCAGGGTAGGCGGCGACCTCGAACCGGATATACCGGTGGTCCGATAGCGTCTCCGCCTCCCCGAGCACCCGCCAGTTTTGGACACGGCGCGCGAGACACGGGGTCGCGAACGTAAGGTCCACGATAGACCCCCCGTTGTGCCGCACGCACGTGTCCACCGACCCCCGGTTTAGAAGAACCAAACCCGACGTGGCAGCCCACTCCTCCAGAACCTCGCCCCGTGCATTGGCAACCGGGGAACCCCAAGCCGTTGATTTGGCGTTGAAGTCCCCGGCGACCAGCACTGGGGTTGGGTGACTCTGGCCGACCAGAGCACCGACCTCGAGCAGAAGTTGCTCGAAAGCGGCCAGGCTCCGGTTCGGCGAGAAGTATACGCCGACGATCGTCACACCCATAAGGGTGGCCGCGACGCATCCATGGCCCTTCGCTGTTTTGTCGAAGGGCGGGGAGCCGGCGGCCGTCTGTGCGACGATCGCCACCGTGTCCTCCCGGTCACCCACCCAGTTGTCCCTGTTGGGCACGAGGCAAGGTTCTGCCACCACCGCCACCTGAATCGACCACTCGGCCAGGCTCTGGTACAAAAGGTCCTGAGCTCTGGCCGAGTGGTTGAGGTTCGCCTGGAGCACGGATATGGCCATATTAATCTACGACCATATCCGCGACCCTCTCTGCTCGTTCGACGTCGGTGGCGGACGGGCGAGCCGGCCGGGGGTGGGCTGTGGAGCTTTTCCCGGCGGGCTTCTTCTCCTTTTTCTTGCCGGCGGACTTGGCGGAAGCGAGACATGCTGCGCTTCCCGCTCTGTGGTCCGCCGGCTTCTTCCTCTCCTCGCACAGCGGGCAGCGTGGGGCAGCGGTGCAACCGGCCGCCTTGTGGCCCGGTTGTGCGCAGCGATAGCACACATCGCTGCGGTCCACCTCGCAGGAGCACTTGTTGGAGACGTGCCCCGCGTCGAGGCACCGGTAACACCGCAGGGGTCTGGCCTCCAGGAGTTTCACCTTGGCCGAGACCCACCCCACCAGTAGCCGCCCGCTGGAGGCGATCTTCTTCGCCGCAGTAACTGGGCAGCGCACCCAAGCCGTTCCCGGGCTGTCGGCCGAGAAGCGGCGGATCTCCCCGCACTTGACCTGCTCGACGGGGCACTCCCCGGAGCGGGCCACGGCAGCCGCCACCTCCTCCCGGGACACCGCGTCGTCCAGCTCGCCAATGCGCAGATCTGCACACTTGACGGGTCTGGCGACGCGGACTAGGTCCGCAGGGAGGACCTCCCGCAGCTTGCCTGCCAGCAGGTCCGCCTTCTCGCCGCTTTCAGCCCCGGGAACCTCAAGGACCCGGGCACCCGTCGCGGCGGTCCGGAAGCGGAGACCCGTCAGGCCTAAGCCTGCCAGGTCGATCCGCTTCTTCGCCCCGTCGAGGACGTCCTTGTAGGACAGCTCCTTGCCCTCGACGGTGGCGCCCGGCTGGATGGTTATAGTAACCGCAGCCGAGCGCGGGGGGCGAAGCTTCGCCGCCGGGTCCCTCTTCTTGGGCGCTGCCGGCCTGTCCGGCGGTGCGCTGCCCTTCTTCTTATCCGGCTTTCCCCGTTTGCCCCTCTTGACTGTGCTCCACTCCTCGGAGGGGGCCGTCGGGGGCTTCGGGGCGCCGGCTTTCGGCGCTGCTACCTCGGCGTAAGCCTTAGGAGGCGCCTTTTCCTTCTTCTTTTTTCCGCTGCCTGGCCCGGCCTCACCGGCCGCAGGAGCGCTGGCGGGGGGCGCAGCCGCATCCCTCGCCCTGTCCGCGGCCAAAAGCGGCCGGAGGATCGGCTGGGGAGGGAGCCGCCTCTCGAGCGCCTCGAGCCTAGCGCCGATCATGTCCCCCACTTCCTTCATGATCGAACGCGTCAGCGACGAGACATCGCTGACGGCTCCGACGGCTCCGCTCGGCTCTTTGGGCAAGCCCACAAGGCTCGCCCGCAGGTCCGCGACCTCCTTGCGGAGCACAGCGACCTCGCCTTGCAGGCGGGCATTGGCCCTTTCGAGCCGAGCCGTCTCCTCCGAGGCGGAGCGCTCTGCCAGCTCCGCCACGATCGCCCCCAGGTTGGCAGAGGCCTCCTTGAGCTCCTTCTGCAGCGTGCCCTTCAGGTTTTTGGATTTTCTCGCAACCGCCTGAATTAGGAGCACGCTGTCCGCCGCCTTCTTTTTGAGCTCCGATGTCGAGTCCCCGAGTTCGCCGCCTGGCAGCGACGACGACTCGGACCTCGACCGAGAGCGGAGGTCTCGGGCCATCTCGGCCACCTCCCTCTCGGCTCGGAGCTCGTCTTCTTCCCGCTGGGCCTTGAGATACGCCGACTTTGCCTTAGCGAGGCCGACGTACTCGCCCGTTGTTGGCGGGCGCCCTCTCCCCCTCACCGAAGTCGCCACTACCTTGGCCGACTCCTCCTCCTCCTCGTCACCCTTTTGGGGTGCTGGGGGCCCGCGTTTTCGCGCAGAGCGCCAGAATCCCCCCGTTGTTTCGTCCGCAGACGACACAGACACCATGGTCGCCACGGACGAGTCAGACTCCTCCGCGGCTCCATGTGTCTCCTCCACAAATCGTATGCTATCGGAATCCGTTAAGCGTTCGCATTGGTCGTGTTGACGAAGGTCGGCGGTTTGCCGACCTACGAGGCAGTTATTGCCCCCCCCAGAGTACGAGGGGCAGCCCTCCGCCGAAGCAGAGGGGTGGGATTCCCCCTTTCGGGGACCCACCTGGGGACCATTTTCATAACTAGCCTGGTTCATGATTTTTGCATCTTTTTTGCGGGGTGAGCTCCCCGTTGCCCTCTCGGGATTGGGTACCCCCCAACCATTCATCCTATCGCCGAGGCCCGGAACTTAGGATTAGGGTAATTTTTTAGAGAGGTTTTCTTCCTCGCGGCCCCCACCGGAGTGGCGGCCCTCACCCCTGACGCCTACGGGTCAGGGAGCGAGTTGGCCGACGGTGGCCGAAGCCATGCTGCCAGTCTCGCGACCGACAGCCCGTCGCCCCCACCCTAAACAACCCTAATGGGTTTCACACCCCTTGTCCCTTCCACAGGGACATCAACCCTGAGCCGCGCTTAGTCTGGCCCCTCCTTCCAAGCCTGTCCGTTATGGGTAACCCTGTACGGCATAGCCTTGGAGATCATCGGGACACACAAGCCCCCCCACCACGACAAGGTGGCGGCCCCCGGGGGGGCCCCGTCGGCAACCTAACCTAACCTTTTTTTTTTTTTTTTTTTTTTTTTTTTTTTTTTTTTTTTTTTTTACGTGGGGAAATGCATTACGCATACCACCTGGGCGCAGGGGGAGACCCAAGTGGTTATGTGGGACTCCCCGTGGCTAATGAGGCCACGGTATACCCACTAAAACCCCACGAATGCCGCCTCGCCGTCTTTCGGCGGAGCTGCGGGAACGCTTTCGCACACATCCGCTGCTCCGCCGACGGCAGCCGCAAAAGCGGCTCCACCGTGATGCCCGAAGGCCCTTCACGCTAGGCGCGCCAGATGGTAGGGCGCGCCTTCCTCCTCGACCTCCACCAGTACAGTGGCGGACCCCCCCGAGTCCGCCACAAGGAGGTCATGGGTGCCGGAAAACCTCCAGCACCCGGCGGTGGATCAGATCTGTGGCTCCACCGCCAACCACACCTCGGCCGCAGAGGACAGGGAAAGCGGCGCACCGTAATACCGGCATTCCTCTTCCCCTGCGGCCCCACCAATGCCGCTCCGGCCGCGAATCGAAGCGGCCCCGCCTTCTCGGCCGCAGAGGATAGGAAAACCTTCCTCTGCGGTCCCCACCTTGCGCATCCCAAGCAGGCTTGTCGCGCCAAGCCTGCTGGGAGCGACCACCTCGCCAGCCCGCAACCACCTTTCCGCGCGAGCCGGCCCTGGGTGCCTCTTGGTTCACCGTGGGCGCCGAAACCACGGTTACTAAGCCCCCCCGCCACGACAAGGCGGGCACCCCCGGGGGGGAACCTAACCTTTTTTTTTTTTTTTTTTTTTTTTTTTACGTGGGGAAATGCAATTACGCATACCACCTGGGCGCAGGGGGAGGCCCAAGTGGTTATGTGGGACTCCCCGTGGCTAATGAGGCCACGGTATACCCACTAAAACCCCACGAATGCCGCCTCGCCGTCTTTCGGCGGAGCTGCGGGAACGCTTTCGCACACATCCGCTGCTCCGCCGACGGCAGCCGCAAAAGCGGCTCCTCCGTGAATGCCCGAAGGCCCTTCACGCTAGGCGCGCCAGATGGTAGGGCGCGCCTTCCTCCTCGACCTCCACCAGTACAGTGGCGGACCCCCCCGAGTCCGCCACAAGGAGGTCATGGGTGCCGGAAAACCTCCAGCACCCGGCGGTGGATCAGATCTGTGGCTCCACCGCCAACCACACCTCGGCCGCAGAGGACAGGGAAAGCGGCGCACCGTAATACCGGCATTCCTCTTCCCCTGCGGCCCCACCAATGCCGCTCCGGCCGCGAATCGGAGCGGCTCCGCCTCGGCCGCAGAGGAAGGAAAACCTTCCTCTGCGGTCCCCACCTTGCGCATCCCAAGCAGGCTTGTCGCGCCAAGCCTGCTGGGAGCGACCACCTCGCCAACCCGCAACCACCTATCCGCGCGGGCCGGCCCTGGGTGCCTCTTAGCTTCACCGTGGGCGCCGAAACCACGGTTACTAGAGCCCCCCCGCCACGACAAGGCGGGCACCCCCGGGGGGTAACCTAACCTTTTTTTTTTTTTTTTTTTTTTACGTGGGGAAATGCAATTACGCATACCACCTGGGCGCAGGGGGAGACCCAGGTGGTTATGTGGGACTCCCGTGGCTAATGAGACCACGGTATACCCACTAAAACCCCACGAATGCCGCCTCGCCGTCTTCCGGCGGAGCTGCGGGAACGCTTTCGCACACATCCGCTGCTCCGCCGACGGCAGCCGCAAAGAGCGGCTCCTCCGCAGATGCCCGAAGGCCCTCCGCGTGAGGCGCGCCAGATGGTAGGGCGCGCCTTCCTCCTCGACCTCCTCCAGTACAGTGGCGGACCCCCCCGAGTCCGCCACAAGGAGGTCATGGGTGCCGGAAAACCTCCAGCACCCGGCGGTGGATCAGATCTGTGGCTCCACCGCCAACCACACCTCGGCCGCAGAGGACAGGGAAAGCGGCGCACCGCAATACCGGCATTCCTCTTCCCCTGCGGCCCCACCAATGCCGCTCCGGCCGCGAATCGGAGCGGCTCCGCCTCGGCCGCAGAGGAAGGAAAACCTTCCTCTGCGGTCCCCACCTTGCGCATCCCAAGCAGGCTTGTCGCGCCAAGCCTGCTGGGAGCGACCACCTCGCCAGCCCGCAACTGTCTTTCCGCGCGGGCCGGCCCTGGGTGCCTCTTGGTTCACCGTGGGCGCCGAAACCACGGTTACTAAGCCCCCCCGCCACGACAAGGCGGGCACCCCCGGGGGGGGGGGGGTAACCTAACCTAACCTAACCTAACCTTTTTTTTTTTTTTTTTTTTTTTTTTTTTTTTTTTTTTTTTTTTTTTTTTTTTTTTTTTTTTTTTTACGTGGGGAAATGCATTACGCATACCACCTGGGCGCAGGGGGAGACCCAGGTGGTTATGTGGGACTCCCGTGGCTAATGAGACCACGGTATACCCACTAAAACCCCACGAATGCCGCCTCGCCGTCTTCCGGCGGAGCTGCGGGAACGCTTTCGCACACATCCGCTGCTCCGCCGACGGCAGCCGCAAAGAGCGGCTCCTCCGCAGATGCCCGAAGGCCCTCCGCGTGAGGCGCGCCAGATGGTAGGGCGCGCCTTCCTCCTCGACCTCCTCCAGTACAGTGGCGGACCCCCCCGAGTCCGCCACAAGGAGGTCATGGGTGCCGGAAAACCTCCAGCACCCGGCGGTGGATCAGATCTGTGGCTCCACCGCCAACCACACCTCGGCCGCAGAGGACAGGGAAAGCGGCGCACCGCAATACCGGCATTCCTCTTCCCCTGCGGCCCCACCAATGCCGCTCCGGCCGCGAATCGGAGCGGCTCCGCCTCGGCCGCAGAGGAAGGAAAACCTTCCTCTGCGGTCCCCACCTTGCGCATCCCAAGCAGGCTTGTCGCGCCAAGCCTGCTGGGAGCGACCACCTCGCCAGCCCGCAACTGTCTTTCCGCGCGGGCCGGCCCTGGGTGCCTCTTGGTTCACCGTGGGCGCCGAAACCACGGTTACTAAGCCCCCCCGCCACGACAAGGCGGGCACCCCCGGGGGGGAACCTAACCTAACCTAACCTAACCTAACCTAACCTAACCTAACCTAACCTAACCTTTTTTTTTTTTTTTTTTTTTTTTTTTTTTTTTTTTTTTTTTTTTTTTTTTTTTTTTTTTTTTTTTTCGCTGGGAAATCCTCATGGATACCCGACAGGCACGGGAGGGCGCTGTCGGGTTATGCCGGACTCTTACCGGCTAAAACCCAGCGGTGTCGTCGCCTACCGCATTGTTGCCGGGACTGTGTGCTATTCTCGCTCCACGGCCCCGGCGCGGCGGCCGCTACCACGGCGGCCTCTTCACGGCACGCTCCCAAGCCCCTCTCCTTGGAGAGAGGGTTGGAGCGGCCAGCGGGGTGGCCCGTCTGCCTTCTAATCCCGCTAGGGTAAAGGCGCGCTCGACACCGGCGCGCCTTTCAACCCGAGCCGTTACGCCGAACGACGAACTCCCGTATCCGTCGTCCGACCGGCTGTTGTTATGGGGGCAGGAGGTGCAGGCCGTAAGCCCGCCTTCTGCGCCCTGTGCGCCGGCGGCGGATGGCGAGGTCTGTGGACTCCTCGCGCTCTCTATCCGCCGCCTCTTTGCGGAGCATGACGCACTCCGCAAAGGCCTGCACCGCTGTCCACGACGTCCCGCTGTCGACCATGCATTTGACCACAGTCGGCAGCGAGAGGTCGTCCCCCACAACCGCACGCAGCTGCGCGCGATCTTCCGCCCAGGCTGGGCAGACCTCCATGGTGTGCTGGGCGTCCTCGTCCTGGCATCCGTCGCAGTGGTGGCAAACGGCCGACGGCTCCCGACCCACGATCCGGCACAGATACCCCCCGAAGCAACCATGCCCGGAAAGTATCTGCACCAAACGGAACGTCAGGGAGCCGTGCCGCCTCGCCAACCATTGGCCTAACACTGGACGGACCGCTTCGACGGTCCTACGCCCAGCAGTGGGCTGCTCCAGCCTCTGGCTCCACTCCAGGATGGCGCGTTGACGCAGCTCATTGCGGCGTCCTGCGATCTCCTTCGGTGCTGGTTGGTCACCCCGGGCCAGTGCCTCCTCGCGCCAAGTAAATAAGGACGCGAGGATCCCGGCTTCCAGGTCCCAGGGTATACTACCAGCCAGCACGCACGCTGCCTCAGTGGAGATCGTGCGATATCCCCGGGCGGCCCTGATAGCCATCACCCTCTGCGGGCGTCGCAAGAGTGCGATATTTTGGTTACTCAGGGCCTCAGCCCAAACAGGGGCACCATAAAGGGCCATGGATCGCACGACCCCCAGGTACAATCGCCTGCAGGACACCTCCGGCCCTCCCAGATTCGGTAGGAGCCGCGTCAACGCACCAGCCGCCGCCATCAAACGCGGCACTAGCGCCGCAAAGTGGGCGCCAAAGTTCCATCTGCCATCAAGGACGATGCCTAAATAGCGCATCGTCGGCTTGATGGCAACCCGAACACCACCAATCGTTAGGCTCCAGTCTGGGGGAGGCCCCCGCCGAGGGCCATGGAAACACAGCGCCTCAGACTTTTCGAGGGCCACCTCCAGACCCAGCCGGCGGATTCGGCGCACCACTTGTGCTACCCCCGCAGTCGCGAGCACAGACGCTTCGCGGAATGTGGCGCCGCGGGCGGTCACGAGTGTGTCATCCGCGTAACACACGACGACTACTCCCGGAATACTAGCCGCCCGCAGCACCCAATCATAACCGATGTTCCACAGGAGCGGTCCTAAGACAGAACCCTGTGGAACACCGCGCGCCATTACACACTCCTTCCATCCATCTCGAGCAGGGAAAATTATCCTCCTGTCTGAGAGGTAGTCCCGGATAAGCCGGCGCAGGTAGGATGGCACCCCGTGGTAACGAAGCGCCTCCATAATGCAAGGCCAGGGTAGGGAGTTAAACGCGTTGGCGATGTCAAGAGACACCGCCACGATCACCTCACCCTGGGAGACCGCATCCTGCGCCAGGGACCTCACTCTCAGGATGGCGTGGATTGTAGACCTTCGTCGGCGGAACCCGTACTGGCCATCCGCGAGGTTAGGTCCGACTCGTTCTAGGTGCTCGACAAGGCGGTCAGAGATGACTCTTTCCAGCAATTTGCCAGCCTCATCGAGCACAACGATTGGACGAAAGCCCGACGGGGAATCCGCCGGACGACCCTCCTTCCTTAGCAGGACTAAGCGTCCTGTTTTCCACGCCTTAGGGAACTTTCCCTGCTCGAGACAGGCGTTCAAGAGCCCTCTTAGTCGCCCCTCCAGGACCTCTGCGGCGTCCAGGGCGGGGACCAGGGCTCGACTCGGAACACCATCGGGACCCGGGGCAGTATTTTTGGCGCGCAACCTTTCCACAGCAGCGCCAAACTCACCCCGGGAGATTTCCGGGATTTCGTCGCGGTCCCCGCTCCTAGCCTCCTCCAGCGGAGCCATACTCGGAGGCTGGATTGCCATTCCCTGCGGGAACAGAGTGGCAACCACCTCCTCGAGGAACTGCGGCTCCAGACTCTGCGTCAGGGGGACGCCATACGGTCGAATCTTATTTCGAACAAGTCGGTACGGACGCCCCCAAGGATCGCGGTCCAAAGTGGCCAGCAGTTCCTCCCTGGCCTCTTCCTTCGCGGTTGCTATCGCGCTCCTCAGCGCATTCTTCGCCTCCACCAGTGTCGAGAGCAAGGCGGCCCCTTCAGCATCATCCCGGCGCCGTCTCCTCCGGTACCGGGCGTATTGGCGTCGAGCCGCAGCGCAGGCTTCCCTTAATTGCGAGAGCTCTGGCGACCACCAATACACCCACCGTTTGGGAGGACGAGCACGAGCCCGGGGCATTGACGCATCACATACAGCAGTCATTGCGCCCCGGAACCATTCGGTCTCGTCCTCTACCACGACACTTACCGGCGCGCGGAACCAGCCTTGTAGGATGGCCGCCTCCTGTAGCAGCTCTTTATCGAGGCGCTTCAGTTGCCACCGTGGGCCAATCTCGTTCGGGGGCCTGTCAGAGCTGCTCGGAGCGACCGAGGACGCGGAGAGATCGAACCGCACGTAGCGGTGATCGGAGAGCTCTTCAACGTCCTCCAACACACTCCAGCTCTGAGCAATACGGCGTGCCAGTGCAGGGCTCGCAAAAGCAACGTCCACTATGGACGAACCCTGCGGACGCACGCACGTAGGAACCGACCCCCGATTCAACACCGTCAGCCCAACGGAGATGAGCCACTCCTCGATAACCTCGCCCCGAGCCCGCCGTGGGTCTCCCCGACGGAAGGTCGCTGGACATCCCCACGCCGTTGATTCAGCATTGAGATCTCCAGCAACCAGGACAGGGCGAGGATGGCTCCTATGCACAAGCGCCTCGACCTCGGCCATAAATGCCTCGAACTCACTGAGCGGACGGTTGGGTGAGAAGTATACTCCAATCACAACCAAGTCGCCCAGCTGAGCCGAGACCATTCCATGGCCGCGCACGACACATGTTGGAGGCAAAGAACTCGCCGAAGACACGACCGCGACTACACCATCTAGGTCCCCCGAGCAGTTATCCCTGGGGGGAACGAAATACGGCTCAGTGACCACTGTTATGTCTATCAGCCACTGCGCTATGCTCTGAAACAAGAGGTCCTGAGCTCTAGCGCAGTGGTTGACATTCGCTAGGAGAAACTTGAGGGCCATTATTATTTTTTGATTGCCCCTGTCTCCATCTCATCGGCGTCCTGAGCCGTACGGACAGGCTGAGTCTGGGCCGTAGCCGCGGACACAACCCGCCTCCCTCCTTTCTTTTTGTGCGCGTTAGAGCATACCGCACTCCCCACCCGGTGTCCCGCTGGCTTGCCAGCTTCGGCACAAAGCACGCAGCTGGCAGCCTCGGCTGCGCACTGGGCGGCCCTATGGCCTGGCTTGCCGCAGCGGTAGCAGAGCGAGCTCCTGTCTATCTCTGCAGTGCATCGCTGGCTAACATGACCCACCTCAAGGCAACGATAGCACTGCATGGGCCTAGTCGGCAGCAGTTTAACCTGCGCCGACGCCCATCCGACCAGGAGTCGCCTGCCACTGGTCAGCCGTTTGGCTGCCTCGACGGGGCACCGTACCCAGGCCGTCCGATTGCCGGCGTAATCCTCTCGGATTTCTCCGACCTTCACGTCGGCCTCGGGACACTCACCAACCCGGGCGATGGCAGCACACACCAGGTCAGGAGTCGCCGAATCGCACAGCCCGTGCACGCGCAGCTCCGCGCATTTTTTAGGGCGGGACACCTCGACCATTTCTGGGTCCACCACCTCTTTTATTTTGGCGGCTAGCGCGTCGGCTTTGCCGTCCTTTTCGGCACCCGCGATTTCAAGGATGCGGGCGCCGGTAGCCGCTCGTTTTAGTTTGACACCGGATATGCCCAACCCTTCGATGTCAATCCCTTGCTGGGCAATGGCCATCACCTGGGCATAAGTGGTCCCCCGCTTCTCCGCATCAGGCTGTATTTTCAGTACAATAGCAGCCGAGCGGGGGGGTCGCAACTTTGGCAGAGGCCTCTTATTGGGCTTCTGCTTGGGCCCAGGCGGGGCACTAGCGGCCTGAGGGCCGGTAGGGCCAGTAGGGCCAGTAGGGCCAGCACGCGCTTTATTTTTGCCCCCCCGTCTCACCACCACCGACCAGCCCGCATCCGTGGATGCAGGGGGAGGAGGCGGAGGGACATGAGGGCTGAGCTGGGACGCGGGCTTCAGATTTTCCGTCGCCTGAGGCGCCACTGCTTTGATGGCAGGTTGCACCAACTTCGGGTCAGATAGTGGAGCCACGCTAGCTCTCACCCTCTCCTTCTTTTTCTTCTTCTTCTCCTTTTTGCCCTTTTTGCCTTCTGTGGGCTCAGGGACGGGTTGGGGTGGAGCCTTACGCCACTGTGCAGTTTTGCTGACTGCCACAGGGGGAGGCTCCTCATCCGAGTCCGAGTCAGACAGCACCACGTCCGACTGCACAGCTGCTACGACGGCTGTATTGCGCCTGTCAGCATCTAGTGCGAAGCGCTTTTTTGACTCCGGCAGGAGGCGGCCCTGTATGCCCTCAAAACGGGCGTTAAGGACAGGGCCTATGGTGTCAAGGATGAGGCGCTTTTGCGCATCATCAACCTCCTGTCGTGTCTCCTCCATCGCCGGTGCAGCCCGCGCAGACCGCTCCACCATGGCCCGTAACTCCGCCATCTCGCGCTCCAACGAAGCTACTTTGGCCTCCAGGCGTTTGTTGACGGCCTGAAGCCGTTCCGTCTCCTCCGACGCAGTTCGGCTCCCAAGGGCCGCCACAACTTCTTCAATGGAGGCGGCAGCCTCCTTTAGGCCTTTTACAAACGTACCCTTAAGGTTACCAGAGCTGCTGGCAATGTGCCTTATTACCCGTACGTGGGCGTCAGCCTGGTCCTTAAGGGCACACGCCAAGTCACCCCCATCAGGAGGGTTTAGCGCGTCGGTCACTTTTTTGGCCGCCGCTCGTTTGGCCATATCGGCCACGAGTTTTTCGGCCTCATCTCGTCGTGCCGCCGCCAGTTGTCTTCTGGCCTCGGCAGACAAGGGGGTCGCTTTTGGGCGTCCACCCTTCTTTCCGGCCGGCCGTGCTTGAGGCCGGAGTCCATCCGTGCCGCTCGACGCAACGACGCTCTCCATGCTCATCCAAGCATCTGCGTCTGAGAGCGAGCCGGCTTCATCGCGAGCCTCCTCCTCCTTACTCATTTCCATTCCTTTCGTCACGTCGTATGGAGCAACGCTCCCGTAGGGGCCGCGCGATACGCAGCAGGCCTCACCTACACTCCACAAGCTTTGGTAACCCTGGTCACACTGTGAAAGTCAGAAAGCACTAATCGCAGTGGGCACACACCTACTAACTGCGTTACCGTTAGTAGGGCGGCGGAACACCAGAGCGCAACAGGGGGCACGAGCGAGAACTTACTTGTGGGGGGCCCCCCAACCTAACCTTTTTTTTTTTTTTTTTTTTTTTTTTTTTTTCGCTGGGAAAAATGCATTACGCATCCCCTCCCGTCGGGGGACGGAAGGGGTATGTGGGACTCCCGGGGAAGGTGCGCTCCCGGTATACCCACTAAACAACCCAGCGGCACTCCCGCATCGCCTTTGGTGGCGGGGATCTGGGAATCGGCATAGCCTTTGCTTCCAGTTCCCCGCCGGCGTTTGCCCGCCTGCAGCGGTGGGCCCTTCACGCCCCTCCCCATACGGGAAGGGGCTCGAGGATGACTGAGTGCTCGGTCATCCTCGTCCGGCTGGGTGATAAGCGGTGCAATGCGGGCGAGGGCGCCCCCGCGCCTGTCGCCCGCTGCTTATCACCGGGGGGAGAGGGGGTGGTTGACCACCCCCCTTCTCCTGCCTCTTCTCCGGCGGAGATGCGGCGCGAGAGGATCGTCCTCCCGCACGCGCTCCGCCTCCTCCTTCTGTGACATTACTTCTTCACAGAAGGAGGCGACCGCCGCCCATGCCTCCTCGCTCCCCAACATGGCATTTACCACGGCGGGAAGCGAGAGGTCCGGCCCGACCGCCGCGACAAGACTGCGGCGCTGCCCGGCCCACGACGGGCACACCTCCAGGGTGTGTTGTGCCGTGTCCTCCGCCGCGCCACAGTCATGGCACGACGGGCTTTCCTCCCTTCCGATCCGGCGAAGGTACGACCCGAAACAGCCGTGCCCGGACAGCACCTGCGCCAACCGGAAGGTGAGGAATCCGTGCGGTCGTTCGAGCCAGTCCTGCAGGACCGGCCCAAGCGCGTCGAGGGTTCGACGGCCGAAAACTGCAGAGGCAAGGTCCGCCATCCAGTGACGGACGACGGCATCCCTCGCCTCCCGCCGAACAGCCTCGCGAACTTCAAGGGCAGGGCGCTCACCGAGTGCCCTTCGCCCCGCCGTCCATTCGTAGACTCTGGCTAGCACCCACGCCTCGAGCTCCCAAGGAGGGGTGCCAGCCAGAGCGCACGCTGCCGCAAAGCTAACGGAGCGGTAAGCCCGCGCCGCCCGTTGTGCGATGGCCCTCTGGGGCACCCGCAAAGCTGTGGCGTTCTCCCTTCTATGAAGGGAGTCTGCCCAGATAGGCGCCCCGTACAGGGCCATGCTCTTCAAGATGCCGGCGTACAGCCGCCGGCATCGCCCGCCTGGCCCTCCCAAGTTAGGCATCAGCCATGAGAGGGCCCCCGCTGCCTTCAGCAGCCGCGACGACAGCCCGCTGAAGCCCCCAACCTAACCTAACCTAACCTAACCTAACCTAACCTAACCTAACCTAACCTAACCTAACCTAACCTAACCTAACCTAACCTAACCTAACCTTACCTAACCTAACCTAACCTAACCACCAAAAGCACGTCGAAGGGATGTGTACAAGGGTCGATTGGCGGCCCTGTCTTGTGGAACCTCCTGTTGGACCCCCTCCTCAAGGAGCTCAGCAAAAGAGGCAACTACTGCCAAGCGTTTGCAGATGATGTTGTGCTCGTCTTCGATGGAGATACAGCCCTAGAGATCCAAAGGCAGGCCAATGTTGCACTTGCCTATGTCCGGGACTGGGGCGTCCGAAATAAGCTAAACTTTGGACCATCAAAAACAAAAGCAATGACACTGACACGAAAGCTTAAGTACGACGACCCAGTCCTGAGTATGGGTGGGGTCGACATTGGCATGTCAAAAGAAATCAAGGTACTCGGACTGTATATAGACAACAAATTGACTTTTAACAACCACGTCACGCAAGTCTGCAAAAGGGCCACAGATGTCTACAAACAGCTTGCCAGGACAGCAAGGATAAGTTGGGGTCTCCACCCCGAAGTAATCCGGCAAATATACAACGCGGTGGTAGAACCAATCATCATGTATGCAGCCAGCGTTTGGGCACCAGCGGCAAAGAAACTGGGGGTACAAAAAATTCTCTATAATGTGCAAAGAGGATTTGCTCAAAAACTCACAAGAGCCTATCGAACCGTCTCTCTAAACTCCGCACTTCTGCTATCGGGACTACTTCCACTAGACCTCCGTATAAGAGAAGCAGCAGCACTATATGAGGCCAAGAAAAGGGTGCCGGCAGCGGAGTGGGGAGATAGGGAAGTGGAGCGGGTCGTTGCATACGCCAAAACTCCTCATCCAGCCGAGCATATGAACCTGGAGTTCGTGAGCCTGGTAGACCAAAACCAAGTCGATCAACACAATTTGCAGCAAATAAGAATATACACCGACGGCAGTAAAATTGACGGCAAGGTCGGGGCAGCGCTATCCATATGGAATGGCGAAGCCGAGACCAAAGCCGTCAAATTGAAGCTGTCGGCATACTGCACGGTCTATCAGGCTGAACTCCTGGCCATATGTGTGGCCACTAGGATCATCCTAGAACGTGGGGAGGGGAGTTTTGGAGTATACAGTGACTCCAGATCCGCCCTAGAGACGGTCGTAAACTATAAGGCAATGCACCACCTAGCCGTTGAGGCACGAAACAACATCAGCACTGGACAGAACCAAGGCAAGGAAATATCCTTATTTTGGATTAAGGCCCATGCCGGACTGCATGGAAATGAAAGAGCTGATGCACTGGCAAAAGAGGCTGCACAAAAAACAAAAACGAAACCAAACTACGATCTCTGCCCGGTTTCATTCGTCAAGCGACAAATACGAGCGAAGTCGATTGACGAATGGAACGATAGATACAAGAAGGGCGAAACAGCTTCAACAACAAAACTCTTCTTTCCGGATGCAGCAGTGGCATACAAAACAATCAGGAAGATAAAACTAACAGGACTACTTACACAAGTGCTGACGGGACATGGTGGGTTTGCGCAATACTTGAGCAGGTTCAGGTGCAGGGACAGCCCATCATGTATCTGTGACCCCGAAGTGGAGGAGACCATAGCACACCTCCTGTGCGATTGCCCGGCAAACTTACCACTAAAATCACAAACAGAGCATAAATTGAACACCAGCATAACCATAAGAAATCTGGAAGAAATAATAATGGACAAATACAAAAGGGATACGTTTTTAGAATTCTGTACAACAATAACTATAAGAGCAAATAAGAGAAATAAGTGAAAATAAGTAGTATGTAATTTACATATATTAATATATATATAAATGTACATATGCAGATACAACAGGATACTAAATTGAATGGATATAAGCAGATAGATATAGGGAAATGCAGAAATAAATTAAAACAGTTAAAATAAGTGAAGCAAACGAACAATAGATATAAAATAGGTATTAGCAATAAGGTAAATATAAAATAAGATAAACTAAAATAGTTAAAATAAGCAGTAGATATAAACAGTAGATACAAAATAGATATAAGCAATAAGGTAAATATATAATAAGAAGATATAGATAAGTAAAGATAATATACAGATAAATAAACATAGGGGTAAGCACAGTCATAAGACATAAGTCACAGTCATACAAATGAAAAAGAAACCAAACGTCTCTGACGACAACCCAGTCAGAGGACGGCTACATGTAGCTCGGGGGCCGGGCCATTATAAAAAAAAAAAAAAAACCTAACCTAACCTAACCTAACCTAACCTAACCTAACCTAACCTAACCTAACCTAACCTAACCTACCTACCTACCTACCTACCTACCTACCTACCTACCTACCTACCTACCTACCTACCTACCTACCTACCTACCTACCTACCTACCTACCTACCTACCTACCTACCTACCTACCTACCTACCTACCTACCTACCTACCTACCTACCTACCTACCTACCTACCTACCTACCTACCTACCTACCTACCTACCTACCTACCTACCTACCTACCTACCTACCTACCTACCTACCTACCTACCTACCTACCTACCTACCTACCTACCTACCTACCTACCTACCTACCTACCTACCTACCTACCTACCTACCTACCTACCTACCTACCTACCTACCTACCTACCTACCTACCTACCTACCTACCTACCTACCTACCTACCTACCTACCTACCTACCTACCTACCTACCTACCTACCTACCTACCTACCTACCTACCTACCTACCTACCTACCTACCTACCTACCTACCTACCTACCTTCCTACCTACCTACCTACCTACCTACCTACCTACCTACCTACCTACCTACCTACCTACCTACCTACCTACCTACCTACCTACCTACCTACCTACCTACCTACCTACCTACCTACCTACCTACCTACCTACCTACCTACCTACCTACCTACCTACCTACCTACCTACCTACCTACCTACCTACCTACCTACCTACCTACCTACCTACCTACCTACCTACCTACCTACCTACCTACCTACCTACCTACCTACCTACCTACCTACCTACCTACCTACCTACCTACCTACCTACCTACCTACCTACCTACCTACCTACCTACCTACCTACCTACCTACCTACCTACCTACCTACCTACCTACCTACCTACCTACCTACCTACCTACCTACCTACCTACCTACCTACCTACCTACCTACCTACCTACCTACCTACCTACCTACCTACCTACCTACCTACCTACCTACCTACCTACCTACCTACCTACCTACAGTACCTAACAGAAACTGAACATGATTTTGACCCCCTTCAAAACGTCGGACTAACTCGAAATTTACTATCCAAAAGATACTCCATTTATTTGTAATAAGGTTCTCTTTAAACTGTCAGTGGTAACGATAACGATATATTATATTAACGACTAGCGACCCGCACTCGCTTCGCTTCGGGAAACTTATTCCTTCGGGTTGCAAAGATTTAGTTTTTATATATTTATATATTTATATATTTTGGATAATTCACAGGATATCTTTATAAATGATAGCTGATAAAAATTTGCGCTCCCCATTTACCCCTTTAAGGGATGTTCTTCGAAAAAATATTTTATACATGTTTCATAACTCTCAATGAAAAACCTTCATACTAAATTTCATTCGAATACCTTCAAAAACGGCAAAGTACTATCTTTGCACCCCCGTTTTACCCCCTTAGGGAGTGAATTTTCAAAAATCTTTTCATAGTGCTCCCCCACGTTATAAAAGGAGCCCCTGTGCAAAATTTCAAGTTTCTAACCCTTACGGTCTTATTACAAAACGTGGTCTAAATATTGGTTTAAACCACGCCTAAGAAGTCTAGGGTTTTATTTAGAACCATGGCTTAGATCTGAGTTTATTACAAAACGCAAAATGATCGTGGTCTTCTTAGTACATTGGTTTAAACCTTGCACAGACCTTACTTCAAATAAAAGCGACAGATTATACACGAAAATTATTCATTCAGTCAAAAATCATTCGATTGCAACGTTCCATTACACAACAACGAATTTATTTTCTATAAAGCCGTTTTAATGAAAATATTTATCATTAAAATTAAGAACTTAAATAAGATAAATCAGATTTCAAATAAATTATTGCATATTATTTAATCAATTCCAATGACTGCCACTGTTGTGGGAATTATTGCATACTAAAAACAAGTACTTATGAGCAATCCATGACCACAAGTATAAAGGAATGCATTTCTCGCGCGTAATACAAACACAAAATTCTTATTAAGAAGACCATTGTTAGAAGCATTAGTTAAACAAAATCCACTTGATGCTTTGTAATTTATTACACTATCGAGTTCTTTTGTTTATAAGTGTTACGATACGAGTGTGTAATGCCAAGCGGAGTCTTATTATAATTATTTTAGTTGTTACGTTTAGTCGTGTTAAATCGTACCTATTAAAATGGATCTACAAAAAAAGGAGACGAGAAAACTGGAGTTCCGAAGAGAAAGTTAGTACCTACAACCTTACCTTTTATTTATTTAGTATCTCACATTTCATACAATTGATACAATAGACCAACATAACTCTATCACTTACAATGTTAATTGTTTTTCAATATTTTAGGAAATCGTACGACAGTTAATTGCACAATCAGCTTATATATTAGAAAATAAAAACACCTCTACCAAAATAAACTTTTTAAAAGGCAAACAATGGGAAAATGTTACGAGGAAGTGAGCTTTTTTTACATATTTGCCATTTTAGATTCTGGTTATGACGACAGGCGTCTCACTGCCAGATGTGGTTGGGCTCTGTAACACCTACTCAATAGTACTAAAGCACGGTGATAGCGTTTTTTCTTCAGCCGGGATAGCTGCCACTGTCCTAAAATCGACCGTGAAATGTTTTCAGGTGTTTCGATCAGTGTAAAAAATCTAGACAACTAGAAATGATGCAGTTCATCAACTTCCTCTCTAGCCGACGTCTACGGGCAACCGTCACTGCTTTGCATCAGATGGCTAGTCTGGTCGTTTGTCAGATATTTACATTAAAAATACTGCTATTTAAAACATAAAGCTCACCTAATATATTAAAAGCTGTCACTCCCTATGTGAGCTTTGCTATACAGGTTATTAATAAAAAACAATTGTAAATATGTTAAAATAATAACTTCAGGTTGATGTGGTGCAAATGAAAGTGGAAAAAGCAAGACCGAGTACTAGTACTCAGGCAAGTCAAAGTGGCAGAAAAATGCAGAGCCCAGAGAAATGCTCTCTGAGAAGTTGGATCCAGGTAAAATAATTTTCAAATTAAGCTAATGTTTTGAGCCAAGTTAACTTTCTACGTAATTTAATTAACACATCTTGCCTCTAAGACATAAGGATTCTGAGTATATTTTTTACGGGGCATATAAGTACATACTTATTTTCCATATAAATATTTTGTGTTCAATCTTAAAAGCATGTTACCGACTGGCAGTATACATAATCTGGGTACAAGGAAAATAAATTAATAAGTCAATTTGTATAATTTTTATATTATATAATTATATTTATAATAATTGATATAAAGCTTTTTAAATATTTACTTTTTTATTTCAGAATGCATACTGAATACACCGAGAGAGACACATAAGAAAAAATATAAAAATATATCTCAAACTATGTGAGTAACAAACATTTAAAATGATGGTATTATTTCCTTAAGTTGTGTAATTTACAACAATACTTTCATTTTGCAGAATCCTTTAATACATAAAATGTAAGTTTAGATTTCTCTATGCTAAATAATATAATATTTTTACAATCCATATTACTGACAAAAATTAAAAGAAATTATAAAAGTACCTAGGAAAGCCAATGTGGTTTAAATAGCACTGTCACACCTGTATTTGCTGTAAATCAAACTGTGTAGTATTTCAGTTAATGTGTGTTACTTATGTCATAGTGAACTATTTGAGGTGAATAACTTAGTTTTCATAGTAGCAATGTCTCCAACTTATACATGACAATAGTATTTAAAATTGAAAAATGCACAAATGTTTTATCAGACAAATAACCTTATTATTATTCTTTTTTCAGGTACTTAGAATAACTTGAAAAGAATAACAGTAACAAAACAATGTATACTATAAAATAAATATTAATTATCTAAAAATGGGCTTGTATAAATTATCTTCTACTTATATTGCCACGGATTGTATTTGCTACAACTGGCAAAGCTATTTCACCGGAGGAACATGGCTGATTGCTCTCAGGCTCATCGGGAAAAAGTTCTTCCTGCATCTCCATGGCAATATTGTGTACTGCCACACCACCTTGTTACAATATCCATGATTTTTAACTTCGCATCACAAATCACCTGCATCAAAGATATAAGGGCTATTTAATTTATGGATTGTCTAGCATATTAACATATAAGATATTATTATATTGTAATTTGGACAGTAAATAGGCAGTTAACTTTATTAATGCTTTTATTAATGCTAACAAATTAAACATACCTGCACATTGATTGAAGGAAATCCTTTTTATATATAATTGTCCACCATTAGCATTTGTCTTTTTGACACGTATAATTATGTGTGCAGTCTATTGCACCAATAACTGTGGGGAAGTTTTCAATACTACGAAACTTTCTCATTGTTTCTTCTAGTTCATCCAAGGTAACAGGCATTTTAATATATCTATGCCCACAGCCCCACACTTTGCTTACATATGGCTGAGAAACCCCATGCAAATCAGCTGCAACATCTTGAATCTATAATAATAACAATATCATTAATAAACTATATTTACCACAATGTAAATATCACTAAAACTGAGGTATATCTTTGTAGTGGTACTGCTCACGTTCGAGGAGGGAAGATTCGCATTAGATACCGTACATTACATTCATTATTATTATTGTAGTAAGACTATAATTTTAAGATTTTATTTTATGCACTTACTTCGTGGAGTCCAGCATCGTATTGCACACATGACTTGTATTTCAGGGGACAATGAGCCTCCCCGAGGATCGAGAGTCAAGTCTAGTCTCACCAAATCCACTATTTTCATAGCAAACCTCTTAGAAAATCTATATTTAGATTTGAAATCTTCATCACTTAATTCGATAAATGGATTTACGCTAAACGGTTTACATGACCTCTGTTGGATCGCTCGGCGATGCTTATTAATAAAGTATCCGCAATATCTGCTAAATCCATTGACTCAAACATGTTAAACTCCTTTTTTCGCTAATAACAAATATAAACGACACTAACCTCGAAATACTAACTGTGATGTTTGTGAGTTAGACCATCGTTAAACTAGGGGTCTCGCTGGTTTTTCTTTTTGACAGTAGATAGACCATAGTTTAGCGTTAAGTCACGTTTTGTAATAAGAATTGTGATTAGATCATGGTCTAAATGGGATTTAGACCTGGCCTAAAATTAGACCGCGTTTTGTAATAAGGCCGTTATAGTTTAGACCCTGCATTGACATGTCAATCAGTCAGTCAGCTTCTCCTAGTGCAGAGCAACTTTTTTCTAATACATACCTTAATTATTAAACTCGTGATATCTTTCGAATGGAATGTCCGAATTGAATAATTTAAAAAGTTATATAAAGGTAATTAAGCAGTCTTGAATATGAATTAATTTATTTTGATAAGGATTAATACTAAGATACAAATAAAGAGCCTTTTCCAGCGGCAGTATCTCAATTAAGTTTTTTTAATAAAAAAACACTTATTGTGGCATAACTATAATAGTTAGACATATGCCATCGCGGACTTTATTGTAGATATTGATGTACTTTATAAAACTGTAGTACATCACTTTGCTCTATTGTCCATAGTTTTCGCAGCGCACGCGATGTAAAGAATATTTAGGTATTTTTTTTACACCTTGGGTTACATTGTAAGGATCCCTATTTTTTTTTCCAAAATAAAATTTAGCCTATGTTACTCGTAGATAATGTAGCTTTCGAATGGTGAAAGAATTTTTAAAATCGGTCCAGTACTTTTTGTGTTTATTCGTAACATACAAAAATACAAATCTTTCCTCTTTATAATATTAGTGTAGATAACGATAACGATATATATATATATATATATAGAGTAATATTATTAAGTTTTTTTTTTTATTTATTATAAAAGCGTGTTTTTAGTTGTTTTTTTTAACTATATTTTGCAAGTGCGTCGTCGTCTTCCATCGCGGATGACATGTTTCTCGTACTAGCTTCTGCGGCAAACTGACAATCGACACAGATATCGTACACTTGTTGACACACTATGGACGTTCGATAAACTACACGAACGGACTGCACAGTCAGATCGCTACGTTAAATCGTTGTGGTGTGTACCGTGCATAAACAAGGTTCATTTGCTTTGATTGTTAGCGTGGCGATACAGGCCGTGGCGACGCATCGCCACGCTATAATATATATCTAAAGCGCCATCTACCATTACATCGAAAATCTTTATCTAATAACTATCATATGCTTAAATGTTCCTAAATTCAATTTATATATGGCAGTATTTAATCAAGGCAAATATAGATCTAAAATCTATAAAATTATAGTTGATATTCCTACCACTGAAAGGTTATTTTTAGAACCTTATTACAAATGCATGCAGTAGCTTTTGGATAGTAATAATTTATTAACGTTTATGCCATCCAATAACGAACACAACTTGTATGAACACAGTCAGAGATATCTATCATTTCATTTATGTACGTAACTAATTACTACATTAGTATTAAATAGTGTTGAAAATAATCATAATTTATGGTTCATTCTGTCTTATTTATTTGCTGTCCTAAACTATCCCTTTATGCATATTACCTGTACAAAATAATAATAAACATCTGCCAGGCTCACGAATTTTTCTAAAATAAATTAAACTATTACATATAACATTTAACAAATTAAAAGTATTTAAAGTAATAATCAATATTCGTCTATAGTATCTTTTTTTCTCCAACCGTTTTGTCGAAAAAGAATATAAATAAAGTCCAAAATAGCACTAATTTCTCAGATTTGATTATATTTTAAACTACATTATATTCTCGAATTGTAGACCAATTTCTGAGAGTACGTGAAAAAAAAAATAATAATATGTATTGTGCTCATTGGTCGAATCAGAAACTAATAAATGAAGATCTCGAAAACAGTGACACTTTTACTAGTGTTTTTTTTACATACATAATATTATGATAGATCCCCAAGGTATCTTCCATTTAAGTTTGTCATACAACTTATGAGGCATCTGAAATTATGACAGTTATTTTTATTTAGATTTCCAGACTAATCTTATTGAATTTTCATATTTTATATGCATAGCCGACATACAAACTGCCGAAGTGCCGATATACCAGATAGTACTCAAGCGGGGACGCCGCCCACGGACATCAACAAAATTAAAGATATCATAGATGCGTTAATTAAATAACTACATTTGTTTATCGCAACCTGTTTGATAATCCTTTATTTCCAAGAATAATATTCCATTTATATGAATTACTGGATTATCTTTTTAAAAATAAAACACTGCGCCTGTATCACTGCCAGAGCAATGGTTGCATTTCGGCGAGATCGAAAGCAATAACCACTGAATGCGAAACAATAGAGTACAAACTTACTAGTTTTTGGTTGGTTAGTAATTGGATGGTTTAGTTGGTGAAAATCATTATTTTTACATGTTTTAGTGGCAATTTTGGAGGCTTGACTTTTTCTTTACTGTGACCAATTACCATCACGTAACTCTTGTGCGCATTTGTTGACGAAACAATTCAGAAACTAGACATCAGTTAATGTCATCATGTGTGTTAAACATAATAAACTTAAATAATATACACAAAACCTAAAACTAAAAAGTTAAAAAATAACATAATAACTAAAAAATATTATTAAAAGGAGTCCCTTTAGGCAAGGTTCCGAAGATACTGGCAGCGTTCCCCCTTTGAATAGCTAGGCTAATTCTTTGTCCGAGGTAGCTGCCAGCTCTTCGGTCTCCTGTGATGTCGACTAACCTTTTTGCTATTTCCTTAAAAAGCTTAATAGCACTAGGACCCCAGTGTGTGTGTGTTAAATATATATTAAACACAAATATTCCTTCTGCTCATGCCTGTACAGAACCAGTATGCCTGTGTAACACACACAAACACAGGGTAGAAAATTATGTTGGCTGTGTTAAACACCAAGGTATTCCTGGAAAATCGTGGAGCCGTAAATCATTGTGTGTGTACGACGCAACTACAGACGACGTATGTATACAACACAACACAACAAACAAATATTTTTACGATGTGCTACAAACCATCGCAAAGAAGTTAATACTTTAGGCAACTAAGCATAAAGTTTATTTTTAAACATTCGCCTAAGCTAATTATTCAAACACATTCGTATAGCGACGAATCAGTAAATTATATTATGCTCTTTCTAACACGACTGTATTTAGGCATTTCAATATTCGTCCTTCCTCTTTCTGACGTCGTCGTGACCGTGAGTCTACGACGAAATACGATAATAAAAATATCCGACTGATCTACGATACGATGCGTGAATAATCTATGGCGTGAACTTTGCGAAATATCCAAAGGTAGCTAAGGTAGCCGAAAAGTAACTGCGGGATTTTTAACCGACTACGTCACGGCAGGTAACGTTCGTGACACGTGAAAAAGTTTTTCACGCGATTTTTCACGGTTACTTGTGAATCATGCCATGCCTAATGTATACAGAAGCTCACGCAGTATTTATTAAAAGGATAACAAGGAAAGGGAAATGAACATTAAATAATAACAAAAAGGTGTTTTCTAAAATGTATTTACTACGTGCTATTATATTTATTTACAGTCTTAGTTCACAATAAAATGTAGTTTTTAGCGCATTTTGGCTTTTACGGTGGACCGCAGGTACCTTCTACTCGCAGAATATTTTTCACGAGTTTTGAATAAATAAACATCCTGCAATGTATCATCTGTAGAAACGGATCGATATCAGACTAATGCAAATTAAATATGTACAAATAAACTGAATCCTTATACTTTTCTGGACACTATATCCAAATCTCATAAAATGTCACTTAAAAAAAATGTCTACATTATATTATTTAGTTGGTGTCCGCCCACAACGTTGGTACCGCTGTTCTCAGTGCCACAAACTCGTTCACCACATTGAGTACAAACGATGATGACATCTTAGTAACTGTTGACACTGTTAATTATAATAATGGCGTTATTACTAGAAGTACGTCGCTCTGCCTAGCAGCATGTAGAGGCATTCGCATACCTTATCGAAATTATTACGTCGTATCTTATATTTTTTATCAGATAATGCTTTAACTATTTTGTCCCTCGAAATAGTAATTACTGAATCGTTGCTGATTTATGGCGCACTTAGAAATAAATGCGTGCGACTTCTGCAACTAGATTAATCAATAACATTTAAATGACCAATATTGTATTATGAAATTCTAAAATGCTTTAGGTTGAGATAGAATATAAGAGAATAGTGAAGAGAAGCTCGCTGGTGGAGCGTCAGGGCTACAGGACAGATGCGAGCCGCAGCTGTCTGCGACGTCGCACCTCGTTGTCGGCGGGCGGTGGCGGCGTCATGGTGGTGGTGGTGGTGGTGGTGGTGGTGGTGGTGGTGGTGGTGGTGGTAGTGGTGGGAGGATCCAGGCCCTTGATCTCGAAGGGTCCGCGGAACAGCGGCCGGAACAGCCGCAAGAAGCTCTGGTACCGAACTGCCGAATTCTGAAATGTTAACGAACAATCCATTACAATACTTTATTTAACTTGGGCTGCGAGGTACCACGTGATATCAGCTTGCAATTTCTCGATAAGACAATATCACTAATATTAACTACCCACCTATGAATGTAAGTATATTTCTAATATAGGATATCATAAATTTCAAAGGTCTCATGGCTTTCGTCGTTCCAAAGTGATAAACCGAAGTAAAAACTTGCAGGCGTGGTCGATAGTTGGAGGGGAGACTGCTGTTGTTGTCGTTAGATAGTAGTTGCCTTCTAACAGTTAAATTGGCCACGAGTACGAGGCAAGCTTCCACATGCTGAGGATAGTCAACGGAACCAGTAATTTTTTTCTACGGTAACCAGCACCAATTACAAAACATTTACTCGGCCGTCGACTATACGAGTACAACTGATGTTTTAAATATTATGCTGCGGCGATGACGACCACTTACCAGAACTACAGCTCATTTATCGCCTTTCATATATAAACTTGCGCGGGCAGATCATTTGGCATTTAGTTGTTAGTTTTGCTGCAAATATGTCTGACGTCTGCACGCCCAAACACGTAATAATAATACTATGCGCGGTGAAACACTTAAACACCATGCACAGTTATGTAACCTGATACTTTCTTAGAGGAATGCTCGTGTGTATCAATGGCCTATCATTTATTATTGCAAACGTAAATAACTTTTACAAAATTATTGGAAAATAAATGGACGTTGACCCCTTACCTGGATAACGTCGCCGATGACCTTAGTGGTCCGGATAAGGAGCGACACGGATGGCCCAAACAGGTTCCCCGGGAAGTCCAGGCTGACCTTGTTGCGGTCGAACACCGGGATATCGTCGGGGGCCTTCGTCTGCCGTTGCGGGCGCGCCGCGCTGGACATAGCGCTGCCCGAACTGCGGCGCGCTGTGCGGCTCATCGATCTGTTGGTCGGCCGCGGGAGGCTCGGCTCGGAGGTAGGGTCGCTCGGCGTAGACCTCCCCGACCGGCTGCCCGTAGGGCTGTCGCTGCGCGAGGCGCTCTCGGTAGCGCGCGGCGATCTCGGCGCTCTTCTCGGCCGGAGACTCCACGTAGTGCCAGTCTGCGCCATAGAACTCGGTCACAGCGGCCCGCGCCCGCCCCCGCACCCCCGCTAACACCGCCGATGCATTGTGTTCTAGTGTGTGTGTGTGTATTGGGTTATACCTACTGTTACATAATGATGTTTAAAAAAACTGAAATTGGGGTGTAATATTTATGTATAGGTCAATCGTGAAGTAATTGTTTCGGTGAAGTTTACGGATACTGTGGTTCTACTCACCTTGTGAGTATAAACACACAAGGTGAGTAGAACTTCTTATACTTATGTATAATTAATCGTGAAGACATGTAGTGTCCTATTGCAAAGCTTTACATAATAACTCCCAGCTACATTAACATTTTCGACACAATGATATTATAGCAGCGGTGGCCGGGCGTTACGTCCGTGGGACGAGGAAGGAGCCGGTGAAAGGCATTCGTTTACTCAATGTTTAAAGTTCAGCGCTAGAGGCGCTCTGACGTCACCTCGTTGTGCCGATCTTATTAATTGGCGCGCTTTTATGACTTAAAAGCTTCATATTCAACGACAAGCTGTGTCTAGGACTTCGTTTGCATGGAAGTCGGATATTATTCGATTTTCAGTCGGAAAATATTGTTATTATTAAAAGTAATATTTTTTCATAGAGTAGATCGATTTTAATGGAATTAAGACTGAATCTTACCTCAAGATTCAACTTATGAATATTATTTTTTTCTTTTGAATTCAGTACAGTAGATAAGGAGTTAGCGTAGTTAGTTTCAAAAAAATCAAAAATGTAAAGAACAGCTATTGTTAATTATTATTAATTGCTTAAAAAAATGTTTGCAAATATATGTACTTTGAATCTTTCGATCTCTACATCCAGAACTGACAATGCGCTCCGGTGTCGCTTCACTCCTGTCACACACACGAATTGCAATTATTATTGTATAATTATGTATAATAATCTGATAATTGATGTTCTTAAAGAACTTTCGATGATCAGTTTTGTCTCTTATAATGCGGGAGTTAACTTCCATTCCTCATGAATTGAAATAGATGAGTATATTATTTATTATTAGATCTTGACCGGAGACGGTGGTTGGAGGTTGTGATTATAATTTCAAATGTTAATTTATGTCATGTTAATCTTCCGTTTTCCAGGACTACTTCTAAAGTAAGTTAAACCGAGTCACGTCGCGAAAATTTAGCCAGGTATAGAAATATCGTAATTAGATTGAATATTGCATTAAATACGAAATTCAATTAAATAAAGTCAAATTTACAAATCGCTTATATAACACATAATACGTATTATCAAATTATGAGTTAAGAGTTATGGTCAAATAAATTTGTATAATGGAATTCAATATAAATAGTAGGTAGATAATTAAGAATAATTATAACTTGAAATGTATAAAGTATATATTTTGAAAAGCTCTCTCTCACAAACTCACACACATATAAAGTTGTGACGAGTTCCCACGCTAAATGCACACAGACAAACATGTTATAACAATAGGCGTTACGTTCAATCTATCCCACAACGACGAACATTCTCATTACGCACTCTACGACGCCGACGCTTCAACGCGAATTACAGAAAATATTATAAACTGTTAATTAACGTAGTACTAATAATGTCGATCACCGCAATAAAAAATATTTTTAAGACGAATATGGTAGATTTTAGCGATTGTTATTAAACTCGTCTGAGTAACTGATGAGAGAACACCTACAGGGAGTTTTTTGTTTATACTTGCGTATGTTCAGGCGAAACAGACTGGTTTAAACAATCTCTAGTTCTTCGTTACCATTCTCGTTTCAAATCAAAATGGACTTACTTTTGATAAAAAGAATATCTAACAGCCGGCGAACTCTAACTTTTTGCGTTGCTATTATTACAACGATTGAGAACTTTCTTATACTAGTATAGGAATAAAAAACTACACCCCTGGTCGTCACCCTACGCCCCCCTACACTACAGTAAACCTCTCCCGAACTCGGGAGGTTCAACCGGGTTAAGTACCGGGTGCAAATGAAAGAAGTGGGCGGGGCGCGGTCCCTCCCCGGGGCGTGCTACGCGGCTACAGCGTTACTGTGCTACGGCGGTGTACTGCAATGATTGCTGCGTTTGTTATTAAGATAATCGTTTTCACTTCAGCCAGATTCAACATTCTCCTACTATACAAGATGATTCGTAAGACACTTGCGATATTGATATGGGGTACTCAGTATTCGATTCTCATTCCAAATATGTAATTAAAAAGGGTGCTTAAAATTTGACGTAATTATCCATTACAAACCCATAATGTAGACATACTGAGCGCGCGGTATAAACTACTCCTCTAAAGGTACCACCATGACCAGTCGGTCGCCGTACTTCACAGCATGTTGATTTTTAATCAACCTATGACCATATTCTTTCATGTCCTCGAGTATGTCAAGTAAATTAAAAATCACCCAGTATACCCGGTGGTCGTGAAAGTATGTTATGCTACGTGAAATTTTTTACAACAATTTTGAACCGAGAAGGTTAATTGTAATAATAAAGAGTTTAAGTTCTAGATGAGAACGAGAGTATTTATTTGATGGTGACAGTGATGGAAAGAAGTAAAGTGAAATGAGGTGAAAGAAGTGGTGATGGAACAGTAGATTGACAACAGTTGTGAACAATGAATAGTGGTAGCGGGTGATGAGAGTAGCGAATGCGATGTGAGCAGTGCAGTGCAGTTCAGATGTCTTTACCGCAAAACTACCTCACACAACATTAATACAACAACAACTACAAAGCACAGCTCACACGAGAGCGCCGGCGCCGGCGCAGCGCCGCGCCGCTCCGGTACAAGCAAGCTAAAAATGCATTTCATTATAATAATAATTAAATTAATTTATAAACTTGCACTCTGAGTATTCACTTCTCGTTATTTAATTTGTGACTGCTCCTTCTTAAGCATTATCCTACATTAAACTTATAGGTATAAAATGAAGCAATAAAATTATGAAATCTTAGATTATTATGAAGTTGTATTTACATAATCATACTGTGAAAATATTATATGACACTATAATACAAGATTTAAGCAACGAGCGGGAGACGGTTTATTATATAACATGGGGCTGTAGCATAGGATAATAATTATCTGTAATTAACTGAATTCAATTTAAATAGCACGATGTAAAACAAAAGCTGCCACCGTAGAGGTATTGGACCGTCGGCATGTACGAGTACGTATTAACAGATTAACCAGGATATCATCACAAAGATATCGTTAAGTTATTACAACTAAATTAACTTGTAAAATTTTCACGTTTATTAAATCCATTATTAAATCCATCCATCCAATCATATTAAGCGCATGGATTATCCTATATATTTTCAGCAAATCTGCGTAAAGTACAAATCTGTCAACACGGTCCACCTTACAAGCCCCACACGCTCCTATGATGAACTGACTACACGGCAAATTATTTAGTCCGTCCCGGTAGATTGTAAGGCCGCGACCGTCGCTTGCTTCGTCTGCGATCTAATTTATTTATATATTTAAAGGTTGTTGAACCCAAATACAGTTGTACTATTAGCGGACTTAATGCTTAATAGCATCGACTGTATGGTTCTGAACATCTATGACTTTAAAGTGACCTACAGCCCAGTGCGAAGTATTCCAGAGATACCGCACTGTAGCGTTACGGGGGGCAGGAGGGGACGCTGTACTCCAATCACAATTATTAACGTGCAGGCGAGATAGCATTAATGTACTCGTGTTATGGTGTTTATACACTAGGGTTACAAGTTAGTCAACTTACTCGTGTTCCGTGTGACGGGGAGCGGACCTCACCCTGGGGCCACACACACACGCCGACAGGACTGCCCTGTCGCGAGGCTTGCGGCCGATATTACTAATATTGTTAGGTTACAAATTAGCGACAAACGAAGTTAAATCACTACCACGAATATTTACAGTCTTATTTTTAATAATTTTTCAGGTACATTTGACTCCTAAAACATAAGATACTTCCCGAATCCTTAATAGTAAATTACTTTTGCTTGTAATTTGATACAGCGCAGACCAGTGTACTGAGTGGTAACAACTACTGATATAGCGACATAGTTGTCTTTTTTTAATTAATTATAAGTTTAGGCTTAACTATAATCTTACCTGATGGGGGTGACGTTAAGCTCGAGAATCAATTCCTTTTATTCGTTAATCGATGTGCAAAACAGACATATGAGCAGGCAAGTAAATATATTTTTTTATCTGTTGACGCAATATGTGAAAAAAGCCTCTTTCTTTAATTTGAACCGGTAGGTATCTAGAATCTGCTGTGACAACAAGTTAATGCGAACTACAAGACATCTTAACTATACTTGATTAACCCTAAGGTAAAAATATTTTAATACTGTATACAGTAGGAAACTCCACGGAGTGCAACTGCCTAGAGCTAATAATATTATTTAGGTGGAGCACTAACACTATACTACAACACAGTATTACTACGAACATGCACTACGGTACGGGTTAGGTGACGTCACACACCCCGCCTCCACGTTTCAACAAATAGTCCAATACTACAGTCGCGACCGCAGTACTACAGACTGGAATAGATGTTTCGGCACATGAGTGCAGAACGTTTTCGTTGACTACGTGCGGTTGCTACTGAACAAACTGTACACTCATGTGAAAGGGACGTGGGGCGCGGGGCGTTGCTGTGGTGCAGTGAAACACAAACGGTTACAGAAAACGTATTTAATTACCACCAGGACTCACCTAAATCTATTTACATATAAATACAAGGCGCCGAGAGCGCGGCTCGTCACTCGGCCGCGGACTGTACAGGCGGCCGGGGGGACGCGCGGAGCGACGGGAGGAGGATGGGGGAGGGGATCACGATTCGTCCTCCTCATCGGAGTCGACGGTCTCGACGGTGGCGCCCGCGGCCGCGCCGCCCCCGGACGAGGAGCCCGAGAGCGAAGTAACCAGTGACAGGATGGAGCCGAGACCGGAGCCCCCACCTGAGCCTCCGCCGCTGGAGGAGCCGCCCAGCAGCCCAGTAACGGCCTGGATCTTGGGCCCAAGCAATTGTAGCTTGGGCCCGATGACCTGGCCCACGATGCCGCTCAGCGACGCCAACCCGTTGCTGGAAGGCGCCTCGATCCCGTACTGCTTGTTGATCTCGATGTTTTGTCGGTCGAGGTTCTCTACGAATCTCGTCTTCGCGTCGATAAGCGAATTGATTTTCTGTTGAACAGAGACGAGCGTTACTCGACCCGGCCAAGAAGTGAGAGTGTATGGACACGGCGGGGAGAGTGACTTACCCCAAAGACGAAGCCGAGCACGGCGTTCTTGATGCCGAACTTGGCCTGTGTGACGCCCTCCAGTTTGCGCTTCTCGCGCGCTTGCTCGTCGCCCGCCTCGTCCTGCACACACACACACGTGCATCACTCACTATACTGCGAGACACACATGCACACACACACACACACATACACCACATACCATGCAGAGCAATGAACCACCACACCCACTATCACTAAATAATACTAAGTACGAAGCACCACCACCAGTGTCTATATTGCCAGACTTTTAGGTATGAATGTCGAGCTTGGAAAATTACGTACCTAACACATTTTAATTGACTTATGTCTTCTTGCCATTATAATTACAATTCACTTGATAAAAAATCGGTATTTTCTGGTTGTAATTCTTCAAGATTGGCTACAATAACTGCACGAAAGTCGCACATATCCGAGCGCCTGGTTGTATCTATTGGAGCCTAGAGTTCGCCCGCCATGGTATTTAGTACAATTTCTACAGTGTAATAATTGTTTAACAGCTGTTCGTCCTACCCAAGGTTCTAACAAATTATGGCAAAACAATGTTAACTTTTAATGGTTCAAAAATTTATAATAAATCACACTCATACATGTATAAATAATGTAAACGCATTCAACGTATTTAAAAGGCAACTTGCTCAGTCCTCAAGGGTAGCAAGGCATCTGTGACAGAATTAGAACATGTCATGTCATGTCTTGTGCGGCGGCGGAAGGGTGGTGCTGCAAGCTCGTTTGCTACCCTAATCCCATAAAAGAACATATCCGAGTGCCTGGTTGTATCTAGTAGATAGTTAGTTAGCATTTTCTTTAAACATCATGAAATACTCGTATAGCTTGGCAAAGCTCCTCACATTCGGACAACAAATGGTCGTGAGGTGGCTGCGCTCGCGGCTACTTGCGCAAGACACTCGCGCCGGTGTCACTACTTGTAATGCTAATTTTAAGAGGCAAAATGTATTTATTTAACATTTGCAAGGCAACAGTAACGCGTTAAATCTGTGCGATACGTGCCTTTGAACATAAATGAGGGTTTTTATTTTAATGCATGTTCTGTTCAATACAATTTTATACCATAACTTAATAAACTCAAATTGAATCATTTGACACTATTAATGCTATGGAGCATGTTGAGTTTAAGCCAAAGCTTGTGTCAGTTGTAAGAGAGACACAATTGAGGAATGCCCTATCCCGCAGTGGGCCGAGAACCAGTTAGAAAAATGAAGATAATGTCTAACTGTCAACACAGTCGGGATCGGTAACGGCGATGAGCGCCGTGGGGAGGGCTGAAGGTCGCTCGTGTGATCCAACGCACGAGCACAAGGTGCGAGATGGTTGCCGCAAGCGACCTCCCCGCGGCGAGCTTGCGCAACCTGTGACTCACTCGCCAGCGGCGGCCGCCGGAAAACCAATTGAAATTGATGTATCTAACATATACGTATACATAGCATAGACTAGCTTTACTCAGAATGTTATTGCTTCAGCGTAGTGTTTCTCAAACGACAGAGTCAGTAAGGAATATTTTACTAAGACGCATCATATTAGTGGAATACTGTAGTTTAGGTTTCATTATTTCGCGCATCAATTATCGGTTGATGGACATCAGCAATACCAAGGGCATCATCGAAAAAGAAAGAAAGAAAGTAAATATCTGAAACCAATCGTTTCACAGAAATAAAATAATGTATTTATAAGAGGAAGGGATATCTTCTATCGCCTCTTGCAACCCCTGGTTCACCAGCACGGGATTTGAATCAGTATTGTAGGTCGCCCTAATACGGCCTAATCTTATTTTTCAATGTTAGGGTACCTGTAGTGTACATACAGTACATACAGTTTACATAGGAATATAAGATTAGCAACCTAAGCGTCCCTCTCAAATTGTCAGACATAATGAGAGAGGCTAATCAGTTAACGTGTCCATCGAAGCTTTTTAACTGTGGCATGACATGTGTGTCGTAACATGGCCTCATGAGCTGACCTTGACACCAGCCATCAGTTCCATTTCGCTGGCCACCTTATACTATTAGTTAAATGATTCGTTAATTTATTCCGTAGGTTAAACACTTACGATCTTGAGAAATTTGTAAAAATTTCATGATTTATTTGAAATTACGAAAAAACAAGTTGAAATTTGCTAACTGGTTGACACAGCGTTAGATAATAATTTGCTTTCCGAATAAATAATGATTGTAATCTTTATATTCTATAATACAATAAAAATAATCTTTATAATAAACCAGGAATATTAGGAGATTAATATGTAAGTACGTAAACAAACTAATCGTTACCTAGAAAGATAATAATTATTATTATAGGCAAGGACATAGCTCGCACTAAATTGCATTTTCATGAACATGTTCAAGATAAAAAAAATCTTATTTCAAGTCACACCGCGGCCAATCAACGATCACAGCAGTAACATACAGGTGTATTTACAAACACAATATTTAATCAAATTTTACGACCGCGTCCATCCTCGTACAATACACAATACGGACGTTAGAAGGACGGTACGTTTGCAACTCATAATATTTTATTCGCTTATTATATCCGATTGTTAGATCTTTAGGTTAGTGTATGCTGTAGTATACTGTTTGTACTAACCTATTTTATAATTGGACACAGTAATGTCACGTTCAGGTGAAATACTCGTACATATTTTATTAATGTTTATTATACTGGGTGATTTTTAATTCACTTGAAATACTCGAGGACATGAAAGAACATGGTCATAGGTAATGATTAAAAATATAAAGCCAAAATTCTACAAGATAATTATTCCAAAAATGACAATCAAAATGATCTAACATACACGCAATGTATGGCGAACAGCTGTGTAGGTACTACGACCGACCCGCCGGCGGCTCAGCGGCCTGGTTAATGACCTTGTTTATACCGCGCGGTCAGTATGTCTACATTATCGGTTTGTAATGGATAATTACGTCAAATTTTAAGCACCCTTTTTAATTACATATTTGGAATGCGAATCGAATACTGAGTACCCCCTATTAATATCGCAAGTGTCTTACGAATCACCTTGTACGAGTATATGAAGCGAACTCGTTCTACATGTTGGACATGAAAATTATTTAATTAGCGGACGGACGGCCCCATGTGACAAAGTAGTCGTAAGTACTTTAGTGCGACAGCTACGAACAATACGTAATGGTTACTTTAATAGTGGCATCATGCGAGCCCCGTCACTGCCGCTGTCATTGTGTGTAGCATTCCGACAGCTTGCGGAGACCCTGGCGGCTGTCAGGTTCAGCCGGCGCGGAGTGCGGACCGCGGCCATCTGATAACCAGCAATTACATCCCGACGCTCGTTGCATTGTTCGCTGCACCGTGCGTTACGTTATGTTCCAAGTTCAAAAATTTACTTAACTGTACGCACTTTTAAAACACTTACACACATTGACGATGTTCTCTTTATATTTAAGTAAGTACTTAGTTACTATTGTTATGCTGAACTTTGTAACACAAATTATAGTCAATTGATTTGGAATGTGTATTTTTTAATTAAATAAATAATATTTATATTAAAATTGTAATGAAATTATTATGTTACTGGAATAATGAACTATGACTAACAGTAAATAAATTAATAAATTAATAAGTTAATAACACTAACTCATTAGGCTACTGACCTGTTATGTCAATTTGACTAATGATAATAAATTAATCAAAGTTAATAATAATAATAAAGTACTATATAATACAATAGTTATCTAAGGTAGTAACTATAAATTTATCGCCGTAATCTTGTTATTGGAATCGACTTTCCAATCCAATAATATTGTAGGTATTTACAATCTGCAACATACAATTATATTAGTGATAGAAGATTTTAGAAAATCATATAAGAAATAGACAAATGGTCGTAATTACTAATTAATTATAAATACAGCATTATTTATCATAAACTCATAATGTCTCGATGTCTGTGACCTAGATGTGAGCTTTTTATCTAACCAATCTGTGCTAGAACTTAATAAGTGTGTAAGTGTAGTTAGTGCGTGCAGCGCAAGTGCAGGCGAGCGGCGGTGGCGCGGGTCGAGGCCGCCCGCCTGCCGCACGCCGCACGCCGCACGCCGCACGCCGCACGCCGCACGCCGCACGCCGCACGCCGCACGCCGCACGCCGCACGCGACCACGTCCAGCCGCGGACCTCAGCTTAAGTCCGTTTACATTAGCTCGATGAACGAATGCGTGAACTACTCGAGATTCGTACGCCAACGAAAACTATAACTGAATACGTTCGCTTGGTGCAGTCCGCGTTACGTTGTATATAACACAGTATAGCAGTTAGCGATTGAGTTTGTTGTACATTGTGAGTAGTATTTCCTGGACAGCATTTGGCAGAATGTTCGATTAGATTTTTAGTTATTTCCTATACTGTGGTTGTAAGTGAATACATTTAACCTTGTAACAAATGCTATAAAGTGGGCACTGTTAATGGATTATGATCGAAAACGGCTTCCCGAAAGACAATTCACACTAATCGGTCACGACTCATGAGTCACAAATTACTTGCGGTGAATTAAGTCAATTAAAAAAAGTTCAAACTAGGTTCTTTTTGCATTCAATAACTGTCCAATAGAGCTCTGTGGACCCGTTATAAGACAAACATTGTCGTGAGAACACTCGCAGTACATTGCTCATATCATCATATTATAGAACCAAATCATATCCGTTAATATTCATTAATGTAATGTGTTATATCTCGATAAATCTCCAAAACCCAATCTCCATTTTAGAAATACTAAGATTTATACTAGATCTTTAAACTTCTTTAAAGATCCATACTTTGTGGAACCGTTATTATCCATTCGAAAAGAATATTGTAACTTTTATATTTTAGTGACAAAATTACGCTTGTTAAAAAACAGGGAACGTCACTACAAAAACGTGCGAGGTTAAATTAGAGAAATTAATAAAATTTATATACGTATATACATTTCTCAATTTATCACATCTTGCTAAAGTTTGTATTGACTAAAATAATTTAATTAGGACTCGACTAAAACCTGCCAAGCAAAAGGCATAATTTGCAAAAACCTTGTAAGTAATACGATCACAGTTCACGTGTGATATTTACACCGGCGTACGTTACTCCAGATAATATTTCAAATTATAAATAATTTCAACGTAGGTACTGAAGTGAACTCTGACACCAATATTGTGAACGAGAACACCTGTAATTGCCTGTAATTAGTATTTGATGGTCGTTCGACCGTCCACTCGCGTAAATTATCGACTCCCCGACGGATTAGCCGCCACCGCTGGCCATACCAATGGCCAACGTTACATAAAATCCGGTTGACCGTGAGGCGCTAATAGCAACGCCTCGAATTACATTTAACAGGTGCCATTTACTATTTCAGTACACGTATGTAACATTTTAAATCACAGTCAAAAAAAATTGCCTTCTAAGCTTCTAATCTCAGCGCGTAACGAAGGTTACATGCTTGATAAATACGTATGTGTAATTATGATGTTATAATGTAATGACAAAATTAAGCATTTTGTAAAACAAAAATTAACACGCGAATCATTGGTATCAAGTTAAGGTTAATTATTTGTTGCAATATTGTTTCTGCAATTGCCTCACGCGGGAGGAGACCAGGGGCAACACTTAAAAGAGTATTCAATGCCAAAACTTATCATTACTTCCAATAATTGGATTTAAAAATAAACCTAAACTAATGTAACCTACTTTAAAATTATATGTCACCTCTTCTGGTGTTAATTAAAGGACGTGCGAACTGAAGGCCACATATTCCTAGTGGTGACCGCCCGCCACTTGCGGTTGGCGGTGGCAAGTCAACAAGTGTTGTTAGAGGCTCCGTATTTTACTGGTGTTATTATGGTTATTCAGAGTCAACAGTCATTTATTATCAACAAGAGCAGGTTGAATGCGTCATTGTTTCAGATCTGATCTGCCCTCGTAACGTCGATCTCATGTAAGAAATGCGGGATCATACGCGTTGATCGCTGTATTTGATGCACAAGTTGAATAGTGTTTAACGTGGATATTATCGTTATCTGATAACGAGGTCCACACCTGTGACGGAAGCGGTCCGGAGCGCGGCCCGAGCGAGCCCACGCGCTGCACCGCACCACCACCCAATGTGCGTCGTCTGTAAGTGAACGGTCCGCCCCACTCGCCACTAGAAGGTCGTCATTATTATATGATATTATAATTAACAAACTAACTAGCACATATTCCTTATTCATTGAATAGAGACAAAGGAACTGGTTTTTATATCGCTCATCGAGGGAATAAATGGACTATAACGTCCCCAACGTAATGTGGCTTCACTCAAACGTAATTTTTATCGTGGCTTTATTACCTTAAAGATAATTTATTTTGATATGGTTTATTACAAGAGTCGTCGAAGTCCAATCAAACAAATAAATTATCTTCACACCCAATTTTATGAATTTTTGTTGCTAAATGAAATGGATAGATCATTCGTTTATCTAGAATGCGTTGTATTATCTACTAGTGAATTGGGTTCACGCTCACATTATCAGATGTGATTTACTAGATAGCTTAATAACTATAGTTCACGTATCCGAAGTGTCCAAATCGTGTTTTGTATAGGTAATATCAGAGGTTCTCAGCGTGTTAGGCAAGCGCGCGAGAACGCGATTAGCAAAAACCTTTCAATGCATTCTCTCGCTTTCATAACGTATTATGTATGTAGCTGCATCCCGCACTGGGGCCGCGGCCGCCCGCGTCGCGCCGAGTGCATAGTTCACCGTGTACCCATGTTATTTGTTTCAACAACGTCCCACGATCGCTTTCAATACAACAATTAACACGGTATCTGAGCAATTAACGAAGTGATTAGCAAACAATTACAATTTGATTTGAGTTTAGTCGTACTAGAAATTTCCCTGCTCGAATTAGTATTATGCGTTCACATATCACGATTTTGTTGCCAATTGAATAATTATTTCTGCTACTAATTAATGATGGAAAAACTACTCGAATTTATAGCATACGCCCGCCTATGATCACTGGATTACGCCTTAACCTTTATTTAAATAGACGTTAGAACGTTTCGAAACCACATGATTCCAGTAATTCGTATCGTAGAATTATGCAGTGTTTTAAATTTAGTCGCGAGAGGAATACGAAGGGACCCTATGATGTAAGGGCTTTTAACTGTCGTTGTTTGATTGAAAAGGCACGGACCACCAACGCGTGACTTTACTTTAAATGCTTGTAGTAACTAAGCGAATGATCCAATAAGGGCAACATTATTTTGAATTGACTCTTTTTACGAAGGCTTTTGAATTCGTTTGTATTCATTTAACATTACCAAATTCGAAATACTGTCAGCAAGGTGACTACGGAAGTCTTCCTCCAAGTGACAGTTAAGGCGTAGGTTGTTTACATAATTTAATACAAAAAGTAGAAGTGTTGATTAATCATGACATAATTGTATCACAACTTGACAGAAAATTATATTTGAAGACTGAAATACAACACTGCAATGCAAAGTCCACTTTGTTAATGTGACCATGCATGCCTTCAGAATGGAACGCAATGCTGGTCTGGTAGCGACAGTGCGATGAGTCCAGGACGGTACAATGATTGTAGCGAGCTGGCCGACACTGACCTTGGCACTGCGCCGAATCTTTGCATTTGGTAGGACGACAGACGACTAGACGAGTATATTTTGGCGTTTTGTCTTGATAGATGGCCGAGCCGCGGGGCGACAAACCGTGCATACAGACAGCGGATTACTACTTAGCTTTGCATAACAAACAGTTTAAGATTGGAATGACATCATTAGTACATACCTAAGTATTTAGAATGTGCGATGAGGTACAGTAGCCCCCCTACTGCACTCGAACTGCAGATTTGTCACGAAATTAAAATATGAGAAGGGTTTTAAGATGATTGTAGTACCTACGTACAAACCTCATTTTGGATTTGAACATAAAGAATGCGACAAAATTCTATTGAAACTTTTACTCTACAAACTTAATGCATTTTGTACTCATGTTTATATTAATTTGTATATATGCCTGTCAATTGTGTATCCTATGTATAATTCTGTTATGGTGCTGTACCAAGTACAATTATAATGAGAAATAAAGAATTTAAACAAATAAAAAATAACTATTTTTAGAGCCTGTATTAGTAGCGTCAAGCACGAATCGTATGTGCACGCAGTGAAGCGTAGCACTTCGTGCGAGTCGCTTACATCATGCTGCGTGCAACAATACTAGCGCACCGCACGAGTAACGATTGTTAACGCGGTCCGCGCGCCGAGCTGCGCAGGCGCAGGCGGCGGGTGTGTGCGTGCCCTGTCTGTGTGTTAGTGGGTGGCGGAAGAGGAGCTGTGTGTGTTAGCGGAGGCGTCGCGGGCTGCGGATATTTTAAATTGCACGCGCTGACCACGTTTCGACCGAAATCGATCGAAATGTAGTCCGCACCGATCAAATCTAATATTCATAGTGAGCATCGATGTGCGATACACTTAGGAGCGGCGGTCGATGGCGCAACCCATCTCGACCCAGTGCCTGCGCGTGAGATTATGTTACTTAATTGGCGCACTCGCGAGGATCGTCGCTGCCGTGTCATTATGTTACGTCACGCTTTCGCTCGAGCGCCTGTTCGTGAACACATCAAAGTTGACCCTTATTTCGGTTCGTTCACATGAAATCGAGCGGCCGGCCTTGACACTGTGACCCACGTGACCTGGGGACCGGGGAAATGTCGCCGCGAGATGCCAGCACACGTCCAGTTTTGCAATTCATGTCATTTTACAATATTGAAGCTGGACATGTTTATGTTGATGATTACGTTTCAAATTTTTTTTAACTTTTAACAAAATAAATCAAAAAATGGTCTTGGTGTACAAATATAATATTTTCTCTTCCTTATACCTATATGTGATGTTTGGCTGTGGGCCAGTCTCACTGACTTTTCTTACAACATACATATTAATTCTGAGTAAACAAAACGGCAGTTTCACTAAACACACCATCCGAAAAAGCCAGCGAAGGCATTACTGGTCATCATTTAATTTAGGAGTGAGAACGGTCCATGCGCGTGCACCAACTTTATTGCCACTTAAAAATCGTCATCGACATCGATACTTCTCTATGCACTATGAATATTAGACTTGTTGTTGTTATATTTTGAAAAACGCTTGCAGATAGAGGGAAGCTTGGAACGCGGAGCTCTTCCAACATAATATAATTCATACTTTTCCATCAATAAAATCACATTACTACATTACTATGGTTAGTTTCCATAAATGAAAATATTATAATTTTCATAGTAATTAATTAATTATGTTGAAGAAAGGCACCCGAGACCCAGCAGTAGTCAGTAAATTGAAATTTTACCATTTGATTGAAATAATAAGTTTAGTATTGAAGCTAAACTTGGCCAAGTTTCTTATTACTATTGATTTTGTTATTTTAGTTATTCTGTGAGACGATCGTTCGTCCATCCGATATGAAGTCTGGTAGAGAAGCCTTTACTGAACGTTCTTGGTTATGAAGCCGTATCAGACCAGGTACAGACATGGTCCACGAACTAATGCGTGCGGCTACACATGATCATCTTCAAAGAGGCTCCTCATGCTGCTGGCGGTCAAGGGTTCGCGGCATTTGTGACTCCTTGAACTCTCACCCTGCTCTCTAAGTAGCGGCGTTGGTCTTATGAAATCCTAAAAATCTTCGAAAATATAACGCTGCCAAGTCACGAAGCGAATCAGTTCTGCACCCATCATGGGCTTCAATCATATCGCGAATTTTAGAATTAACTCCTTTCGTAAGGAACTCATCGCTTCCCGAGTTGCTAGCATTAGGTTGTCGGCCCAGCGAGGACTTACATCGAGCGGCTGTAGCGCGTTGTCGTCTTGTAACTGGCGGCGGACGCGCGGGGACGGGGCGGCGGCGAGCTGCGCGACGAGCAGCGCGGCGAGCAGGGCGGCGAGCGCGAGCGGGCGTGCGGCGGACATGGCGGAGCAGCGGGTACTGGCGCGCCGGGCCGCCGCCGCGCGCTCGGCCGCCACCAGGCACGCGGCGGGGCGGCGGTGGGAGATGCTGCCCACCGCCGGTAAATAAACACCGCTGCAACGGCAATGCGAGCGAACTCTTCACGTACGTGCAATAACTTTGACCTCGTTTCGATGTCAGTCACAGACAATTTTTGACAATGACAACAACGACGTGGGGAGCAGTACGGCAGAAATGAATTTTGGTTCATTAGTTTGATTTAAAGTTTGTCTAAGTAAGTAAACGCAAGACAACCACTTGATTGTCTTGTACCACTATGAAGCAATTTGCTTCAAGCACTATTTCGATCTAATGGAAGAACCAGGACCTACCTCTAATGAAGCGCTCCATCTGAGGTCTCAAAACACCAACATTTAGGATCATTACAAAAGGTCAATGGGCTGCGATAAAACCATATAAAACAACCTTTGCATGCCATAATGAGCCATAATGCCATGATGATGAGTCATCGGGCGGTAAGTGATTTTCGTTGATGTCCATCGAATTTCATAAGTAGTACATACTATCTCCTGAACTGATAACCTATACTCGTACTGTGCTTTTTAACGCTGTTTTTTTTATCAATTTCTAAGGGTATTGTATTCTTGGCAGATACCATGTATCGTTGGAACTTTGAACCAGATTTCAGAGGCTGTATGACAATCAGTCGCCGATGCACCCCTTCTACCTCATACCAAGTATAGCTTACTTCGCCTAGCACCTCATCGAGCCTTCAAGTACAGCTTTTCATTTCTAACTTCTATTCGGGCAGACATCCTCTTCTCGAACCCACCGAAGCGTTTGATGGCTGCCTCCAGCACGGGGCTGGTGGCCAGCCCGCCGGCCTAAAGCGCTGCCGCCGAGCAGAGGCCGGCTTCGGTTGCGTCTTGCGATACCCGGCTCTGTCGGCATGGGATGGGAGTCTGTATTGTAGGCCGCTCCATTAAGGCACATATCTTTATCTGAAATTGTTATCATCGTAGAATAATCCAGAGTTATCCAAACATTGTAGTAAATAGAACTACGCGGTCGATACACATTCACCCTATCACAATTGCGAATTATGTTCAGTTGTATTGACCAACAATTAACCTAGTATTAGACACACATTGGGGACGCAGAGATAATAGTTGTGAGGTGACTCATTATGCAAAATTCAGTGACATAACCGTAAAACCCGTACAGAGAGAGACTTGAGGCCGTGGTCGGTGCGGGCGCGGGCGCTGGGCGGCGGTTGGGCAACGGTGGCCACGTGCCGGGAGAGGCTGGAGCCCAGCCGGTCACTGGGCGGGGTCGTTGACCTCCGAGCACGCCCGGTCGTCTGGTAGTGGCCCGCCGGTTACATTGTTACAGATTTGCGAATAATAGATCAGACGATTGGCTGTCCATAATATTATTATTGATATAAATTAACTAACTGATTCGGTAACAGTGGATACGAGCCACTTTACTTTTACTTTGCGAGTCATAATGAGAGCTTCTGTTACCAGCGTATAAGATGGACGCATTTGCTAGTATCAATCAATCAATAGTTTATTTGTGTACAACAAGCAGGCGAATTGTGTCAAATTGTATGCAACAATATTTTGATACAGTCCGTCTACACCGCCGCCAATATGTGGCGTACAAACAAACAAAATAATACAAATGTCAATAAAAAGCTCATAACGTCAAGTACTTTGTAAAAAATAACTGTACTTAGTTATTTAATAATAAGATGAATTGTTGTTACTAATTCAGATTAACATATTATCTATTATTCAATCATGTATTAATTTATCCTACTAATAAATGCGAAAGTTTGTGAGGATGTATCGATGTATGCAATAATTTATAAAGATATAGTGTGAATTATCCAAATATATAACTACATCTTTGCAAACGCAAGGAATATGTTTCCCGAAGCGAAGCGAGGGCGGGTCACTAGTACTTGTACTATTATAATAACGGCATGCCAAGATATCAGCTACATTGTGCGGTGTGGACAGTGTGGTGCAATGCATGAAGTTCTATTTACAGATCTAGATAGTAGTAGAGATAATACTAACGATGAAACAAAATCTGATTCGATATGCGCGTGTTCTTGTAACGTTAAAATCATAAATGCAAAGCATGCGGAACACCTCACACTGAGCCAATTAGGAATCATAATTTGATATTAATTTTATTAATACAGGGGTCTAGGCTCCGAATACGATTTTGTCCCATTCGGTGTCGAGACCCTTGGTCCGTGGGGTCCTAGTGCTATTAAGCTTTTTAAGGAAATAGCAAAAAGGTTAGTCGACATCACAGGAGACCGAAGAGCTGGCAGCTACCTCGGACAAAGAATTAGCCTAGCTATTCAAAGGGGGAACGCTGCCAGTATCTTCGGAACCTTGCCTAAAGGGACTCCTTTTAATAATATTTTTTAGTTATTATGTTTTTTTTAACTTTTTAGTTTTAGGTTTTGTGTATATTATTTAAGTTTATTATGATTATGTTATGTTATTATGTAAAATTGTAAATAAACATTTCTGATTTTATTATTTCCTGAGTAATACAACAATATATTTTTTGAATATTACATAATGCATTTCTTTTTGTCTGACCTGCGATCACTATAAGACACTATAACATTATAATGTCTTTAAGTAATAAAAAATCCTATACATGTAGGTACGCCTGGTACGAGTGATATACATTTTGACATATCAAACCGCCAACTGCAGGCCGACCGCAATCGAGTGGCGGTCACCGTTTGAAGCAGTATTTTTCCATCAATTAGAATGTAAGTACGTACATACATTATTGGTACTCCGCAATCTAATCCGAAAAGGTTGATGCAGAGCTGAGAAGCGTCTATATTTTGGGGTTCCGTATAATCAATATGAGTAGGTACTCTATGTATGCTTTAATCTTTTTACATTATTTATATTTACATATTATATTAAAAATGAAAGTTCTGCATATCTTACAATGCATATAAATAAAAAAAATTGGGGGACGAAGAATAAGTAATAAGTCCGTTTGTTTGTCTATAGTTTTATCTACACTGTGTGTTTGTCTGTAGTATTTAATAATAGTCGCATCAATTCAAAACTACCGAACGGAATTCAGGAAATGGAAAATATATTCAAATACATAATCTTGAGTTAAGATTAAGTTTTTATTTCATTAAAATAATCTTCATCAAAAAATCAAACAAATGATATTATTTGACATCCACACGAACATAGTCGCCAACAGCTAGTCTTCAATATTATGTAACAAAGTTTACTGTTTTAATTATAAGAGATTTAACTAGTTTTGTAAGTTATCCAACCATTTGTACCGATTCATTAATTCAGTTCAACTTGTCTGAACTCGGACGAAATTTTTCACTTATTAGTGGCTGCAAGCTCCCTCAGTAACTGGAGGCACTGGCCAACTCCGCCGCCCCACTGAGCATTAAGCGTCAATGTTGCGGATATCATAAATCTCCATTATTGACCACTGGGCAATCTACGGAACAAAAAATTCAGCGATTTTCCAATTTAGTAGCGTATATTCCGGACAACACGGGTTCGTTTGCTTAGTAATATCAATAATATATAGCAATCATTGAAAGTAACACTAAGATCTAGAGGTCGTCCTGGAGATGGCCTTTGCAACAGCTCGTTAATACATTTATAATTTTGATTTGCACGTAATGTATTGCGAAAGGCTCGATGCCAGTGCGATAGGAGGACGCCGGCGGCGGACGTCGGCGATGTAATGCTTACAAAATGAACATAACATAAGAAAATATCTCAATAACACAATGCTGTGTTATGCAGTTGCAAGATGGCAACATTCTAATTATTAAATACGGAAGGCTACAGTTCACCAAGCGTCGAAAGAACTTTATTAACTCGTTAAAACTAAGAACACCGAAATACCTTGAAACTGCAAACTGAATTGATATTAATAAATTAGGGTTCAAGAAGTCTGTTTTGAGGTTGGTGCCATCAAAGCCGTCGAATGATTATTTTAAATTGCCATTTTTATTTCGTTTACACCAACAGAATATACTTAAATGACAAGTCTATTATACTCACTGACTAGTAATCAGGCCTACAAACACACACAAGAACACAAGCACGTTTACTACATACATAAATATAAACAGAGACGAACATATAACTTATTTATGACGTAAAAGGTTTACGAGAAATTGTGTTTGTCAATGAATCGAACGTTGCTTCGGCTTTGGACAGTACCGGTTCCAATTTATGACAATTATCTACCGCACAGTGCGAGGCATAACGAATGCTATTGATTAAAATAATGAGTGTGGATGGCAAGGCCCGGCCGCGCGGATAACCCACCGTGCTCGATATATAAAGTCGTTGCGCCACTCCCCGTACTGATCGTTACCACAATCACTCAATTATGTTAAGCACTTACACATTTGCCTAATCCTTGTTAATGAGTGTTTGCATTAAGTTAAATGTCTGTTTTGGACGCATTTTCGAAATACACTGCGAAACTGGAAGGATGTTCATTTTGAGGGCAAATTATATGGACAATTTATATAATTAGGTATATCTTTATCGCTTTGCGGTGAAACAAAATATGTATTACATTTTAATATGTATTACACTGATTTGCTCAATCATCTCTAGTACATATGACAAAATAAATAGTAATGTTTTCACGTTTGAGCTCATCGTTTTGGATTTCATCGCCACTTATTTTTATTTATAACTCTTTATTGAATGCTGTGAGGCATTAACTTTTCGTAAGTAAAAGACCACTCCGTGATTGGTGCGAGGAAAAATAGTCGCACTTCAAACAGAACGACACCACTTCACAGCAAACCATGCTGCCGGGGCCGGGGTATCGGGAGCCTTACTGTAATTTATATGTACCCATTATACAAAACCACGGTGATTTAGACGGTAAATATACTATTACTCTCAATGTTATTATTCTCCTAATAACACACACACACACACGCAGAACGTCGCTGGTGTCGGCCGCCCCGGCTGGTCTCCGGCTGGTGACTTCGCAACCGCTTGTGAAACCGGAGCTAACGGTTGCTTTAACCAGAAAAGGTTACAGAGTACACACTGGGCCTCTCGTAAAATAAAAATATAATGTCATGACGTCACACCACAACACACACACAACATCCTGGTGCGGCGCGGGGGACGCTGACGTGGAATTTGTAACACTTGGTTGCTTTGGGGTTATTCCAACAGATATTTCTCGCTCGAGAATGTATATGATTGCCTCTCATTTAAATTTATCATTTGTCGAGATATTCCCACAGTCTAAATTAGCGTGATACAATTTTTTCTATTCATTTAATTCCTTTTTTATTAATATTTCAAAAACTACTACTTCAAGTTTTGGTGCTAGTGCTTTCAGAAGCGTGCTTTTTTAAAAGTAACGTTTTCAATACGATCGCAGTCACGGCAAGGTGGTAGCGATGGTAGCTATGGCGGTGCTGGTATCGCCGTCATCGTCGGCAGCTTGTCATAATCAAATTACCAACAACACGTAAGGTCAGCGCGTTTCAAAACTACCGCGAGCGATGCCTCCTTTCTAATCCAAGCCGCACCGACAGGGCTGCCATTTCTTACTCTTATCGACTGTTGAATACTCGAAAACACATACTTCACAATATTCGCACCCTTAGTATTCCTTTAGCTATTTTATGTTAATGTCAAATTTTTAAATACCCGCCAAACGAGTATTCCAGCCACCTGACGCATAGAGGTCGCATAGAGACGCATAGAGAAACAAAGAAGAAGAAAGAGAAAAAACGACACGTTTTCTTGTTAAACATTACAAAACCTTATTCTATTGAGTCAGAGTTAGAGTTAGACATGGGTAGATTCAGTTAATTTTTTTTAGAAGCGACCATCTTAGTCCTCAATGGTTGCAACACGTCAGTGACCGAATTAGAATGAAACTCTCATTATCACTAACTGGACAGCTGTTGTGTTACCGATTTTTATATTTTAGTAACTAGTAGTATTTTAGTAAAATATTGTACAATATTGTTGATAGTTCATTGTTTCCTGGTTATTTGTGCTGTTTCCGGTGACGTGGATGACATTAGACAAGTACCGATTGGCGGACAGATAAAAACTAGCTGGTAGCAAAGTTCGATAATGTTGGTCAGTCGTTTGCTAGATACGACACGAGAAATTTAATAAAAAATACGATCGTACAGATTGTTCTTATTTTCACTTCCCGACAGTGAGTTTTGTTTTAAAAATGGTTGAGCCAAAGTAAAGTGCTGGAAATTGGTGGTTTGTTTTGTGCCGCTGTGTTGGACAAAATTGACATGGGCGGCGGTGCTGCATCCTCGATTGCTATCTTAAACCTATAAAATATGTCTATGCAACTTTACAATGCTTTAATCCCCTATAGGTCACGGCACCATACATTACCCACGGTTCTGTAGATGCATGAATTTATGTCAATGAATGAATGAATGAAGGATGATCAAAGTTTGAATGATCATTTATTTCCAAACTTCAGCCGCCGGATGGCATGTGTCGGTGTTTTCCTAACTGTACTGTAAATTTTAAGGCTCTAGCAAACAGTGAGCGAGCGGCGGCGGCGGCGGCGGCGGGACAGCTGCCGTGTTAAAGTCTTTTGACTACCGACTTTGAAAAAGGAGGTAACCAATGTGAGACTTACCTATGTAACATAATTATGTAGTATAACTGCACGGAATTCGCCGAAACTAATAATTCGACCGTGACCATTCGTTTTTTGTTGTCGTTCAGTTAATTCAGCTTCGGGAATAATATAACTTTTATTTAAATCAGTTCTAAGGGACTAAACGACGTCTTGGTATATTTTTTGATAAAAGCTACGAGTGTGATAAACGTCAAAAGAAAAATTAGTGCGCAAGTTTAATGCCATGAACTATTACTTAAACCTACATAACATCACTTACTTAACTTACTTAACTTTTACTTAAACCTACGAATACGAAATAAAAAAAAAATCTCAAAATCGACTTTAAAAATCAACATAAAATTATAAAATAACTAACTGCGCCAGCGAACGTTGTTCCTGCCATATACAGGATGCCGCTCTGTATGTACACAGGAATTCATGCCAGGCTTACTTTAAGTTAAATGCTTCACTTCTTTTATTTATTTTTTCTATTTCTTAATTAAAGTTTTACAAAGTAATGGTGGGGGAGCTAGAATCGCTCACTTATCGCTAGTTATTTGCGCGAGACTTACCCGCAGCGTCCTTCACTGGCGGACGGTGGAGCGCACTTGGGCAACCGCTTCATTCATACGAGCGTGCACATTGTTACGAGACCAGCGACGCCGACGGCTAGAACTGTTGCCAGTGGAAATATTTTGACTTGCGGTTTAGCGTGGACGAGCCACCGACACGTGCTATTACTCTTGCATATCGGCCTTGAGAGTGTGCTATAGCAAAAAATAAGTAAACGTTTACATACATTCATACGAGTACTTCATGCACACTCTAATATCATTTTTTGTGTTACAAGTAGCAAGGACTTGAACAACATTACATCTCAAACAACTAAGACAAGTGAACAAACATTTACCAATCAATATCAATATACCTATAAAATGTTGCTTCCGTTTCTGAGTGACTGACAGACAACGCACAGCCAAAACTACTCAATGCAACAATCTGTGGCATGTACGTTCCTTGGGGAGAGCATTTTTGGAATTTGGCGGGCGATGCCGATGCCGCGGGGAAAAGATAGTATAAGATATGATATAATTTTATCTGCCTCGGCTGAGGTGAGAACTCGGGAACCGGGCGGACTTGCACTAAAAGAGAGGAGCCTGGCAACTTTTTGATACCTGGTTTAACATAATTATTACGAACATTCGATTTTTGTAATCAAGTATTATTATATTAAACTCAAACTCTGTGAAAGTCTAAATTACAAACCTCTTAGCTTTATACATATTACAAATTTTAATAATAATGTCCGTCACAGATATTAATAAACTGTGGCGTTATTTTTTATCTGATTAAAGCTTTTCCTGTTTTCGTGACTAGCAATATAATATTTGCTAATAGAAAAAAAGTAAACTTTGGTTTTTAATCCAATATTATCTAAAGGTCACAAATGAACAGCGCATAACTGGTCGCACTTAGAATTAGAGCAACTACATATAGGAATTATAATTGAAGTAATTCAAACGTCGCCGCGTCGTAGATTTGACATAATTACAACTCGAGTTTTATTGTATCTTATACGTATCTTACATAAAACAATATTACGACAATTTTAAAAATACTACAAATATTATTTATTATATCAATTCTCTAACTCTCGATCGTAAATGAATACAACACAACAATAGGTAATCCAAGATACATATTATGTTTATTGATGCAGTCCGCGCAGTGGATGTCGAGCACGCACGAACTTCCGTATTTGAATTTGAAAGCGGGACGATGCAAGTACCGGTGTTTGCCTCAATCCTGCGTACGTTAAGTAAGTATTACATAAAAATATGATAAATTATTTACACACAGCCGTACTCTTAATGTTGGTAGTGCATCTTCCGTCCCTTTAAATGTATTTGTACGGGGTAGGATCTGAGGACTGGCCCACTAGTATCGAAGTGTGTTAATTCTTATGCTTGTAATTTATTACCTTCAACCCAACATTATTTTTACCTTCACTCCATCAAGGAATGGACGTTCTAATCTTGAATTCTAATTATAAATCTTATTATTAGTTAGTGCCCTATGTTAATAATTTACGGTCTTTAAAAAAACTCAAATTGTGTATATTTACAATCAAAATCAAATGAAAATAATGATTGTTACGTTACGTTAGTTTGCGCATTCGCCGATCTTATGTAAGTCAATTCGGCGCCGAGACCGTTCGCGGGCTAATCTACGATCAGGGTTTTTTCTTACAACGCGGAAACCGAACACGAGTGAAAGGATTATTGAGGATGGTCGCCGTCTCCCGCCGCTTGGCGGATCTGAGACCTTCTCGTACAGAAACATTGATGTCATCTTTTGTACATCCGCGGATGCGAATGCGAATGTAAATATCTACTACTGACATTCGCGAATGCGATGATTCAGGTTTTGTTCAAATTTGGCGCCAATTGTCAAATTGGCTATGGCTTGGTGGCAGTTTTGGTAATCCGTAAAACTGTGACAGAATACCCATCGGAAAAACGCGCGGCAAGTGAAGTCGACCCATTAACTTGGTGGAAAATAGAAATAGAAGGAAATAGAAGAAAAATCTATTTGTTCGATTGTTATTTTTAGTTTTGTTTAAGAAGATTACATAATACATATTATTAAAAACTTAACTAAAAAGTGATAAAAAATTCGTAGAAGAATTTGCATTACATATTTTAGTCTTATAAGTTCTGATGAAAATTTAATTGTTAAGAGTCATTGCCCAAAGTAAACCAAATAAATGAATAATATGACCAAATAAATGAATAATACCAAATGATAAAATGTAGACTGATAATGTGATTTCAAGGTTAAGTGAATGGATTTTGATAAATACATACAATCATTGCTCACGTTTTGCTTACTCACATCAGCAGTAGGTATTGATTTGTGAGTTCGGAAGTTAATACCCCAGGCCCCAGTGTAAGAAAACGACAAGCGCTTAGTTCGGAGGGGACATCATGAAACCCAACAAACATCAAACTCACAAACTCCAAGCTAAACCAAACAACTTGGATGACATTAAAGAAAAAAACAGATTACAAATACAATCAATCACAAAGCTGACGTCGAGAACGGCAAATACTTGGAATTAAATTTGTTTTAAATGAAATTATTTACATTATTTATGTTACAGTGCGCTTGCTTAGATATTGAGGGGATTGTATCAATAGATAAAATTATAGTAGGTATAGGCAGTTCACCCTGTAGACAAAAGTAACTTATGGGATGGTCATATTATAAGTATATAAGTTTACCGTACAAGGATGGACATTTCGGAATAACATTTCTTATGTCTTAGCTAATGATTGTGTAATAACAAGAAATTTCATTTAGTAGACAATAAAAAAATACATACGATTCACTCGTATGTGTCAAGTTTTAAGGTAATATATAGTTAAATAGGTAGATAATTCGGCTGACCTCAGAAGGCTAGCGTAGTTGAGGTCGTTTCAGAAGATGCAAATTTGAAATTGATAGTCAGCCAATTTTTTAATAATCACCCATCTAATTACAATCCAATCCATCCAATTAAAAAAATATTAAACGAGTGTGGTTTACAATTATTGACATAACATTTTTTATAATTCATAATAATTTATACTTTATTCAACAAACTGATTGCAGCTCGCGTTGATGTCTAATACAGTGAGAATCGCTCTCTCATCTCTATCATAATTATAAGTACTGTGCGTATGATAGTATTGCTTCAGGCATCCTAATTATGTCAATTGTTGTATTGAATAACTAATAACACACTCTTAATAAAATCGTTATTATGCATAATATTAACTATATGCATTGACAAAGATCATACCACTAACATCCGTAATAAGTTTCTAGAAGTTAATTTAAACGCTTACAGTCGTACCCGCACCAATAAATTGCGGTTCATTTTTATTAGGCGTTCCACGTTTACTTCATTTTATTCTACTCCTAAGCGTTTATTTATCATATTTCCGTTATTATTCAATTACTACAAAAGAAATCTAAGACAATTATTACTTTTATTATTTAACAGAAACTTCATACTTGCTATTATTCCTTATACCGCGGGTATAAATGCATTCCCCGCGACTCAAAAATATAGGGATATTGACACACGATAAAGTTATAAATTATGCGAAGTTTCTACTTATTCTGTTCAGTGGTTTTTGCGTGTCCACTCATGACCTTATGAGCTAATGTCGTGTACTGTTATTCTGGCTCCACGGACATGTAACACAATACGTTTTAACAAACAATTACACAAAACAATTATTTCATAACATTCAGCGACCGCTACGTTTTATTACATTACACTCGTGAGCCGGTTTGATGTCACAGTTTATTTGACACCGCGCCTAGATCTAGTCTTACTATCCCATGCAACCTACATTATAATAACGTAAATATATGTATACGAATGACATAATATAGTACTCGTATATGTACATTGACGGGTTGGCGACCGACAACGGTACCGTGTGGGTAACCCGGGGCGCCGGTGACGGTAATGGCGGCGCGCGGCGTGTCGCTAAGTGTGCCAGAGGGCAGGGGGCAAGGCGGCGCGTGCGGGGCTGCGGGGGACGGGGGTGGTGGGGGGTCTCGCGTGACGCGCGGCTCGCTGCAGCACATAATGCGCACACTAATAACAACCCGCTGTAAAACTTCAGTCCCTAATTAAGCATCAAATCAAATAAATTTATTGCTTAATTTTAGATTTGCGTTTGCGTCGATAGCATCGTCCACGCGTTGGTAATTAATACAAAAATAAGCTTGCGGTTGTAACAAAATTAAGGACCAACACAAATGACCAATAATTTACCGTTTATTTTTTTAAATACATATTTGCAGGCAACGACCTGTATCCATCAAAAAAACCTTGACGGGCTTGTACTATAATTCTGCCCGAAACATTGTTTAATTAAAGATTTAATTGAGAGGTTATCGCATCTAAATCCTGTCCCTAGTGCGATGGCGTCTGAATCTTTCGTGCTCTCGCGATACAACCTGCGCACCAATTGACTAGATTACTAGTGTACACGTATACATATTAATACAAAATAAGATATTAAGAGTAATGTTTCCTCGATATTGGTATCAAATTCGTCTGTTTACGAACCCTTTTATTTTACTACAAGTACTACTCTTTTCGAGATAGCAAAGAAACGACATACATTTTAATAAGTAATATTGACCAAGACACTGCTGACGCCGATGATGGTTGCCGAGATGCCGCGCCCCGCAGTAACGTGATACGCCGATGTAAATATTGAGGATGAGTCGCGTTTATGTTTCAATAAGTAGCAGATGTCACGGCAGTTCACGGCACACAACTCACAGTCAATATCGACTCCATCATTTGAGTTGGCCTATTAGGGCCACCTAAAGTATTGACTGAAGTTCCGCCGGCATGGGACTTCAAACCCATACCGGCGGAACTTCAGTGTCAACAAGGTTTCGTAAGGGAAACCGGCCCCAGCTGGTGGTCGGACTGAGCCCCGGCTGGTGAGCTACCACCCTCTTGCTGGAGGTAGCCGCTAAGGACTTACCGTGTTCCGGTGGATGGTTGAGAGCCTGCAGTTTCTTTCTTAGTTCTTTCTAGGCCGGCAATGCATCGGTGATTCAGGCGTTTAAGATAACCGAGAGTAGTGTATAAAATATGTAATTTTTAAATAAAAAATAGATGCTTATAATATGTTTTTATATTATTATAGTGCGGAACTACAAGTACGAAGGTAAAAGAAATTATGAAGTGCGTGAGCGATGCTAGAGGTCGCAAGTAATGTCTGTCGTTAGGCAAATTGACGTATTTTCTGTAATTATTTATAAACCACCGAATGACACGCCGCCCGCGTCGACCCGGATCATCCTCGATCAAGATGTCTGTATATAAAGGGTGAATACAGGATACAGGCTTAACATTACAAAAACGGCATTTTAAGCTACTCTCGTAATTTTCGCTATAAATTAATATGGTGTACCGTATTATTAAATAAAACATTTTTTTATTCAATTTCAATAATATTTATCCATTTAGGTATTTTGTCAATATACATTATAGTGAAGCACTTAATTTTTACTACGTTTATCGTTTCGAAATGTGGTTTATTATTCAGGAGATAAAATAGTTAAATTAACTATTTTATTTAAATTGATATAATATAATAAGAAAAAAGTTAAAAAGGATTTTCTTTTTACTTAACCGTTCAAAAAAGACTACAGCGATAATATTTACAAAAAAATATTTTCTACAGCACAAATATTTCAACAAGGATTGTTGCCCCACATCAAGATATCTTAGCACATAAAATCATAAAAATATCAAAAACAAACAAAACAAGCAGTTTGTACTCGTACATCAGCAACTGTATTATCTTTCTAATGGCATAGACAGATCTACGAGTGCTTAACTGACAGGCAAGAGCCGATATATGTATGAGTGCCCCCTTGTAGTTTACGATCTAAAGCGACGCATCACGTCTAGCAAGAACTGGGTTGCTCAATGGTTAGCGTTCCGTTATTTAATTGAAAGCTTTTGCTAACTTTGGCACATTCGGTGATGTAAATTGTACTCATTTTGGTACTTATGTAGCATTCAAAAAGCCAATGATTAAGCCCACACTTATCTGTTACATAATTGTTTGCCCCCGGTCTGGAATCGAACCCGTCCCTTCACTTTATAAACATGGTCACTACCAACTAGGCTACAGGATCATCAATGTAGTAATATAAGTTCTTGAAGATTTATAATTAGGCAAGGTCACAGCCGAAGTCGTCATCGTTATAGACTTAGACTGTCACACAACTGCCGTTCACGATAATTAGCATGATGTTTGTTACAGAGTATCTGAGAACACCAACGGACTGAGGCTCTTTCGAGGTGTTCAGTTGTGTTGTTTAAGCCCGCAACACTTTAAATATCACAGAGGTCTCTCACATCATGCTGTGGCAAATGCTAAAAATGATCCGTCGCAGTTCAACATTTCAGAGTGTCAATGTTTCACCAGCACTAACGAGGTGGTCCGCGGCGGCTGCTGCGCCGAGCTTTCGTCACTTGTTCAAGAAAAACCAGCATTATTCATAAGACAAGAACTACATTAGTATTATGACATCATTTAACTTCTATTGCAAAAACACCCACAAACTACTAGTCGTCTTTGTATTGTCGCGCAGATTCATCTGCTGAACAGATGAATCTGAAACGAATTACGACGTGTTTGACAGAGAGAAAATGTGCGAGAAGGATAAAAGAAATTCAAAGATGGAATTTCAGGAAAATTCTCGAAGGAATAGAAAAGAGAGAACAGTAAAGAAAATGTGCGAGCAGGATAGACGAAATTTATATAAAGAATCTCTAGAATGTTCTAGAATCTAGATGAATCGAGACGATAAATTTAAAAAGTGTTTAAATTTGGAATGTTCGTGTTCGAAATTAGGACACGGAATGGGAGTTCAGTTCCAATAATCCTTTTGTTACAATTGGTAGTCGGAGGAGGATGTAAAGGAGGGCGTCCTTTTGACGTTTTAACCTTAGATGCATTATTGAGTCTCCCCCCCCCCCCCGCGCGCGCCTCACCCCCGCCCCCGCCGCAACACTTCTGCCCATTACCCGTGTAAGTGACAGAAATTGAGCACGTAAATGAAACATTAGAGCCCGCTTGTTGAAAAATAGTAATTAAATGATAATTGTGGTGGTGCCCAAGACCGTAAAGAGCGTTATTATAATTGATCTAAACATCTTAATTATTTTACAAATTTGGTTTATATCAATGAACTTAACAATGAAAATGACCCCTTCAGAATTTGATTTTTTATGCCGACACCGATAAATAATGTAACAACAGTAAGTAGTTACATTGAACGCACCGCTGCTGACGCGTTGGCTCCAGGACTACACGAATAAGGGTCAACTTGAACTCGGGATGAATGCAGTTCCTAACATTGCTTAATTTGTTCAGCACTCCACGTGTTTAAGTGGCGCCGCGCGCCGGTACAGCACCGCTACGGGTTTTGTCTATCCGCAACAGAGAAACGCTCTCCGGCACATTGCTCTGCCACTTGATTGACCACATAAATATTATGGATACAACTATTGAGCGTTTAAATTCTATTCAAGTGTAAGATAATTGTATCAACGTTGAGACGATATTTAAATGTGTAGAGTAGTTAGAACGACCAGTACAGTAACATAATACTATAATACTTGCTTGTATCGCGCAGGCGTTATGTAACTGTAAACAGTTTTGTTTCTCGGCGCCAACGGCTCGAACGATTGCCAAAATGTTGTCAATATAGATAAGTTTGCAACAAAACCAACAGGCGCATCCGGCTTCACTTAAAACTATTCAAACACTTTGAAAAACACGGTCTGGGGTGACGACACGACGATACGACGTTGCGACAATAGCATAGAATATCACAAATTATCAATGACACACGAACGTGTTCAGGGTCATTTAATTTCGGTTATTAAATTGCTTAATACCATAAATGTTTACTGTTTATTGCACCAATAGAATACTGATTTAAACTTATCTTACATGACGCCAATTTATAAGTATCATAATGTGACAAGAATCTCATGCCATATATTGCAAAATAGATTTTCGGCGTCCGTGACTCAATCACGTCAAAACAGATTTATGATGTACTTGCATAATTATTTCGCGATTCACGTCCTAACTAGTGATAAAATCTATGTAAAAATTTACGCTTCAGTGAATTAGATAATATGTATAAACTTTAATTCTCTTGTTGGGTTTATCAAAAAAAATTTCATAAATAATTGTCATGTCAGTCAATAACTATTTGCCCAACTATTCAAAGTATGATAATAATATTTATAAATATCCCCTCGCCGCTGATATTAATTATTCAGACATTTTGAACCATACTAGTTTTATGCATGTACATATATACCGATTCTCAACTTCCTACATGCATAGGGTGCTTACCCCTGAATATATCTGAATAATGCCAATAATGATAACCCAATTATCTAACTGGCTTGCACCTAAACTCTTGCAGCTGGATCAAATGAATGCGTTTAAAAACATATTAGAGAGGCTAAATACCCTTAATTGTAATCCCACCGTAACTCGAGAACCCACGTGCTCCACTTGAACAATAAGGTATACATTGTGTCACAAGTTATTAAGTTAAATATGTATACATGTATGTAAATATTTAATATGAATTGTTGCTACATTAAAATCCGCATACGATTAATTGGTTAAGAATTATAATCATGGAATCATTTATCGTAATATAGAAATCATATAATAGGTGCGATGTCGACATATTAGCGGGTCAGTGTTAACACAACCGTTCCGAAATTGTAATGTTATTGTAATAAAATAAAATAGATTTTGTAGTTTTCTTGTGTAAATTTGAAACCGTTGTAGTTAAAGCCAGACTTTATACAATCACTAATCTCAAACGTTTCCTTTTACAACAAGTATCGACAAATAATACAGAAAAGAATTACGATGAACGCATTAGTTTACGCAAAGAGATTGCCAAATATGATTCACATGTTACATAAGCCGGGCGGTGACCCACAGCTCTTGATTATGCATCTAGATACATAACGATCGATGCGGGGGCAACGAGCTGTTTCGGGACATCTCGCAACATATAATATATCTGCTCTCGCTTCAATATCTCAACAGAGGCATCGGGTTTAGATCGAGAGACGTTCATGGTCTAGTCCTAGGTCTTCTTTTAGTTCACTTCCTACAAAAACACTTAAAGGTCAAAAGATGTAGCAAAACAATAGTTTTGTATTAATAAAGAAATTTCCATCATATTACTGCTGATATGTTCTTTGTTCACTCACACGTCTCAACTTTTACAATACACATTTTATTTTATTTTATGTGATACCTAGTTTTTAAAACCATTGGAGACGGTGAATAATTAGTCTTCTTCGGAGTTTCGTGCCGCTTTTTCATCCAAGACCACTCACGGTAGGCATTTGTTGATGCGATGACGTAGGTTGACTTTGTAGGTTGAAAATATTTGTCATAACCAAAAACGAGTGTATTCCATTCGTTATTAATTTAACATTTTTCATCCAGTTTATTTCAAGTAAATTAGCCGACAGAAAGGTACATATATATATAAATAAATAACAATAAATAACGCTCCATACTCATTGCCCCAAATTAGGACTCCCCGTGTTGTGAATGCCATGGACAACAACACAAGGACAAAAACACAGCGAGACCGATAGCAAAAATTTGAACTTATAATTCAAATTGACGCCTCGCTGAGAAGCGACCCCTCGACCCTTCTACGGCAGTGGTTCTATGTGTGGGGTGTCCCCACGTGCGACAGGTCGCCACCGGCGACGTCGCGCAGGACGCGTGTCGCCGGACCCGCGCGGTATAATTAGAACATTACGCGACCGACGACAGCCGCGGAGCCGTCTCCGCTTCCTGCTCCGACGCCAGCGTATGCAAGCTGTAATACAGCGAGATGCTTTCTAAATTTATTTTTAACCTGAACTTTGCAAACCGAGCTTCTTTGCAGCTTTGGTTCTAATGTACCAACAAAATATCTTATCAGCTAACATAAAATCGAACAATTATTCCAAAGTAGACTTTAACGTACGTGTGTGTTTTTCCAGTGACATTATTAAAATTTCCGCCGCCGGGGATACGGCCTGCTCACCTTCCTGTCACCGAGCCTAAACCGTTTATCTTTATTCGTCATTAAATAAATAAATCCATGTCCATCGAAATGGCAAAAGCAGTTATTGCTCACTTAGTTTATCAGGCGTTTCATAAACTTTGCACAAAACCTTTGCACCTAAAACCTCTTAAGTAGGTAATATGGAACCTCTTAAGAAAGCATTTTTAGGCTGTGATGACAAAATATTCTTGAATTTTAGGCTAATTACATACGCACAGATCGGGGGACGCGGCGGCGCGCGGCGGCTGCAGTCATCGGCGTCGTCCCGCAACCGCACACCTCACACCTCACACCTCACACCGCTTACCATTTGTAGATTATGAAATGCACGCAATTACCGATTTATATAGAGCAACGATGTAATTTACTTAATTGACTGTAGTTAGGCTTTAATAATCAAAATACATGTGGTAATGAATATAATATACAAAATGTGTGGTATTACACGTTGAAGTACAATAATTACATCTAATGAACCCGACGCGCTCATAGCCCAGGATTCCGTGTGTCGTGGGTGCCGTGCACAACACACACGCAACCAGAGAACGAAAATTTAAACTCGTCATTTAAATTTACATCTATCTGGGAATAGAACATTTCTAACTGCAGTCCAGTTTGGTTACCATTGCGCCATACAGCTCGTTTAACTGAATACAGTTCTGCCTAATAAAAGACATCAACGCGCTGCGCAGCGCCGGTGTGGTCGACAATCAGTAAGTATTGGAAATCGTTTACATGAAATATAAGCAGAGTGAAGGCAAGGCCTGCCGAGGGCTAACTCCGGAATAATCGAACTAAATGTGCGTGAAAAGCGACTGACAAGTAGGTCTAGCACTCGTCCAGTGACAAACTCTACAGTTATATTATTATCACTAGCTATTTTATTAACTTTTAACTTAATACGTATGTACACTGAATAGGTTTAGATTTAATTTTGAAAGAGAATGCACTTAAATTTTATGTTTTTAAAAAGCAATTTGATTTGAAAATAAAATACATTATGCCATTTGTAGTCATCGCTAGCACTCCTGCTAATTTATAAAAGCTTCATTTGCGTCGTGTTGTAATTGTTTGACACATTTCGTATCCCAAAAATGTGTCAAATAATTCCGATATGACGCATTGAAATTTTTGACGATTGAATAATTGAACCAAAGGAAACAAGGGATTTCAATAACATGAGATTTCCTATTGCTCTCAATAGTAAATAATATGCAATATGCTGATAATCTTAATTAAAAAAAGAATTCTTGAATTGTGTGTATTAGGATATTTTAATAATGAGTTTTTATTTACTTCCACCAAGTTATTTTAAGACGAAGGTCGCACTTACTATCCTTTTTATATGTAACATTGAACTAATTCATTTAATTCTAAAAAAAGTTATCTCTAACGACAATTTAGACCGCAAAATAATATCTTATTTGACAATCATATATTCATTTCGACGTCGACGACGACGATATATAATATATTATTATAACTAATTAAGAGACATCTGGAACAAAGACACACAGACCTAGAAATAAATTACGACATAAACGAATATCCCCTTCACGTATTGGAACACAACCCTTTAACGATATAAGTAGGTACGAGATTGAGTCCTGTCACCACACGACGTCACATACTGAAGTGTGAAGAACCATCGACCTCATATTGTGTTGGGGTCAGTTTTTTTAGTAAATAGCTGGTGGTAGCTGGTCATCATCAATTTGTGCATCGGTATCTGATGCGTTGCCGGAAAGAGGTATCGGGGGGAACTTCATTATTTATTAAATGCACACAACGCACTAGGCTCGCCCTGTAATATTAGTGTAAGTTGGAGTAATAAATAAATGGATAAATGAAGTCTTGAACTGAACGAATATTACCACTGACGGAGCTTGATTAACAACAAAAATTTTCCATTCATGTCTCGTGGAGCACAAGATTGCTCCGCGCAGTAATAGTAACAAAACCTTGTACTCGTACGAGCTTACTGTAATATCATACAGTGGGAGTCTCCATAAAATATAATATTATCAATCCATATTTATGCATATTTTTTTTGTATACAGAACAGTCAGTTATTAGTCATAACTGCCTTTTTTATTTTAACGTCATAAAATTTTTGTTTAAAAAATTTTAACGACCTATTAAAGTCACTTTTTCAAATTCATTAATAGATAATGAAAACTGTACAAATGCCAAATGCTATAAAAGTATAATTTTTGTGTTTTTTCTATAAAAGTCTATCTACTTTCCCCCATTTTCTTATACGCCTTTTATGAAGACTGTATAGGTGAAGAATTGGACAAAAAAGTAATAATTATATGATGCACGTAATTCACACACACCAATACACCGAGCTCGGTCGTGTATCGAAGCAACAATAACAAGTAATAGTAAAAGTAGGTCGACGGAGAGAGAAGTTGCATCGAGCTACATACATTGGCTGTTTTCCTCCTTTAAACTTTACCGGTGAGCAAACCCGTAACTCCGCGACGGACCGCCAGCCGGACCCGGAGCTCGCTGGGACGTATTGCCACACGACACACACGGTCGGGTTACCGTCGCTTGCGGCGCAATACGACACCCGCACGGGTGACGCGCCCGTGACGTCGTCGCGTCCCATCGCATACTATTTTGACAAAGCATTATTTCTAAATCACTGTGGACAAAAATTTTCTATTTTTGACCAGCTTAGCAAAAACAATAAATCAATAAAATGCAGACCTATAACCAAAAATAAACTGTTAATTTTTAAAGACCGAATAACTTCGAAAATTACTCATCCGTCTGCTTTCAACCAACGTGATCCTTCAAATCACTATAACAGTTTATTCAAAAATATTAACGAGGAATTTAACAGAGTTTTTAAATTTAAATCCATTCACGTAAATAAAGAAAGTAATTTTAATGATTGGGCTACTAAAGGCATTTTCAAAAGTAGGAACAAGCTTTACGACCTATATGATGAAAAGCAATATAATCATAGTACGGCGTTCCGCGAACATGTAAGAACTTATTCTAAAATATTTAAAGCCGTTTGCATACATGCTAAGTCGCTATATATTAAAGACAAAATTATAAACTCCGACAATAAAATAAAAGCTACTTGGGAGGTCATTAGTGATGAAACCGGTACCACTAAATCACGTGACCATAATTTTGAATTGATTATTAACGACAACAAAATCACCTCTGATAACGAGGTAGCAAACGCTTTTGAAGATCACTTCCGAAATATACCACTCTCATTAACTAACTCTCTTCAATCTTCTCCGGCAACAGCATATACTCTCTTAAAAGGGCTCGTTAGTAAATGTAGTGTTCTGTTTGAATTCAAACATACTACGTCGACAGAGATAACTAAAACCTTCCGATCTTTGAAAAACAAAAGAACAGGTGACTTGTGGGGGATATCTGTACAAGTAATAAATAATATAATAGATGTTGTAGCCCCTCACCTAGCTGTAATCTTTAATAACTGTGTAGATCTGGGTATTTTTCCCGATCTCATGAAATATAGTAAAATAATACCACTTCTTAAGTCCGGAGATAGAACAGATGTTAATAATTACAGACCAGTTGCTATTTTGCCGACACTCAGCAAGGTTTTTGAAAAAATTATGTTAAATCAAATGATTACTCATTTCTCTGTTAATAATCTACTTCATAAAGAGCAGTACGGGTTCACTAAAGGTCGTAGTACAATTGATGCAGGTGCTAGGCTCTTAAATCATATATATGAGGCCTGGGAAGCATCTCAGAACGCTATTGGTGTATTTTGTGATCTCTCGAAAGCGTTTGATTGTGTAGAACATGAAACACTAATTTTTAAATTGGGTCATTATGGCCTTAAAAACAAAGCACTGGAACTTATATCGTCCTACTTAAATCGTAGGGTTCAAAGTGTTTGTATAAACGGAGCTAAATCATCAGGAGCACCAGTTTCGATTGGCGTCCCTCAGGGTTCAATTTTAGGTCCATTCCTTTTTTTAGTATATATAAATGATCTTCCATTTCATATTAGTAAGTATGCAGATATTGTACTGTTTGCAGATGATACTTCACTCATATTTAAAACTAATAGAGATAAAGTAAATTTTGACGATGTGAACAGTACTCTCGCCCACATCTCATACTGGTTTTCTGTAAATAACTTACTTCTTAATGCTAATAAAACGAAATGTGTTGAATTTGCATTGCCAAATGTTAAAAGCGTTCATAAGGACATTAAATTAAATAAGGAAATATTAAATATGGAAAGTCGTACAGTATTTTTGGGGATAACTTTAGACTGTAAGCTCCAGTGGGGGACCCATATAGCGACACTTGCGGGTAAACTTAGTAAGGCTGTTTATGCTATAAGAAAAATAAGACAGTTTACTGACGTTGAAACAGCAAGGCTTGTCTATTTTGCCTACTTTCATAGTATTCTGTCATATGGTATTTTACTTTGGGGTAAATCAGCGGATATTGATACAATCTTTGTCTTACAGAAAAGAGCTATTAGGGCAATTTATAAATTAAAATCACGCGAATCATTGCGTGACAAATTCAAAGAAATAAGTGTACTAACTGTAGCTTCTCAATATGTTTATAGCAATTTAATATTTATTAAGAAAAATTTGAGTTCTTATAAACAAAAATCCGATATTACTAATCGGGAAACTAGAAATATGCACCATTTAGTGACTTCCTCGTACCGCCTTCGTAGGGTCCAGCGGTCATTTGTGGGGCTCGGGGTACGCTTTTTTAATAAAGTACCGAAGTCTATTATTGATTTGCCCATACAAATATTTAAGAAACATGTTAAAACACGACTCATAGAGAAAGGGTATTATACAGTCGATGAATATATTAATGACAAAGATGCTTGGAAATAGACATCCGCTACCGGTTCTGCTCATGTTAGTATGTATGAATGTATTTGTATGTAGGTATAAATCAGTTAAGTAATTGTAAGCATTTCCTTTTTTTTTTCAAAAGATGTGCCGAGGAGTTTCTTTCGCCGTTTCTTCTCCTTAAAGATTTAAAATTTAAAGGCACCTTAGCGAAACGGTGGTAAATGCAAAAAATGACGTTCATAAGTGTATTGAAAAAATACCTACATGAAATAAATGATTTGAGTTTGAGTTTGAAATTAACTTTTTTACGGTAATACGAGCGAGCAGCAGCAAAGCGATAAAACAAGCAGACGCGCCACCCGATGTTAAGTGGTCGCCGTCTCCCATCGACACCAGTAACACGGATGGCATCACCGACGCGTTGCCGATCAGGAAAGAAGGGCAATGAAAGGAAGAAGGTACTTCGCTGTTTCGGTGGCTGCCGACCAAGCAAGAGGGCGGGGGCGCGCCGGCCGGGGGGGGGGGCGCCGGCCGGGGTCAGTGCCACCACCGCGCTGGCTGAAGGCGGCTTCTGTCGCCTCTTATGATACCGTGCTCTGCCGGCATGGGATAGGAGTCAGTATGCTAGGCCTCTCCACTACGGGCTAAATTCTCATGTCTAGCGAACGTCACATTGCACATCCAGTATATCCTGTATGTAATATCCGAGGAAAATTAGATGGAAGACAACGGCAACGAGCAATCTGGCCAACGTAAGCACTTAACCGAAAGCTTTTGCTCACCTATTCAACTGCCAGTCGAGAATTGAGTATATTAAAGTTAGTCTGTTTGATAACATCCGCTGCATCGCAGATTTATTTATTTGAAAGAAACAAACTTTGTGATGTTATACAGTTATACTCAGTACCTACTCAGCCCACGACCAATTACACTGTGATTACCAAAATATGAGTAAGTATTGCTACATCTAAGCGCGTCTAACAAAAGCCCTAATTTGTCACATAAAATTACCTAAAGCAATTGCTTTTAGTATTGCATATAATAATTTATTGATTTTTAATTAATTTAATTACTGGGTTATTCAAATATAATTGAAAAGAAATTAAAACACGCCTAGCTGTTGTTCGTACATGAATAATTCAATAGTGTAAAGTCCACATTATGTCAGCGTTAGTGTTATGTTTTGTTAGCGAAAGAGATAGGGGATTACAATAGACATGTAAGTTTATCACAGGGGTGTCGCATGGACTACACAATCAGTAGACGTCGTCAACAAATTCAATTCCCAACTCATTTAATCACGCAGTTTATTGATTAAATACACTTATATACGTAATTTTTTGCATGTACCAATTTCCAAGGATTGTTAACCAAATATAGAAAGGTATATATCAGTATATATCGTAGTCTGTTACACAATAAAGCAAACAACGTGCCGGTGTTGCCTTTTAAGCGCCGCTTCTAACACAACGCATCGCCATAGTGGACTTAAACGATAAATTACTTCGAAACAATGATTTAGACTCAAGTTGTTTTTGGTAAATATTACAAATAACTAGAAGTTATTTAGGTGCGTTGTGCAAGTTGACCGCTAGACGCAACAATGTTGTCCAAGAATGGAAATTCCTGTGCGTCAGGCGGCCGGCGCCGGCGGGGCTTTCCGACTGGTTGCGTGGACCCTGGCCGCAGCCGCTGACACCACGAGCTATGGTTTGATTTGATATGACACCAACAACCGTCAAATACCTATGAAACAGATTAAGTAGGAAAGTTCAACATAAAGGTAATTTTAACATAAGCCGATAATCATTAATCTCGCATCAGCCGCCGCGTTCAAAAGCCTTTGGCAACGTTAACTTTTGTCGGCTTCGTGGTGACCACATATCACCGCCGCGGTCTCCCACATGCCGAACATTTCGTCAACACTTCGACTAACTACTAACGGAACGTCATTATCATTCATTTTCATTTTTCTTAAAAAACCCCAACCTTGACTTGAAGCTTTTTCTATGGTATTTCTACAATACGTACGAGTACTTAATCGACGTTTCAACCTATTATTCATTTCGTTGAAATAAACTTGTTACCGGAACCATTTTGTTTTTATTACATAGAACTAACAGACGTGCGGGAAATCTACACGGTATTACGCAGTTCATCCGCAGTAGGAGAGGGTGACAGGGTGGATTGAGATGGAACGCTTCATTTTGACATGGGGGGGTGAGTTCGCGTCATATAATGAAAGATGCAACATCCATGTACCTTGTTGTATATGAGACCCATGTGTGAGTGTGTGCGTGTATGCGTTAGTTGTGTGCGTGAGGCTGCGTCCCGCGCCAGAGTCATAAGAAATAAATCAGTGTGCAAATGGCTACCATCTTTGATTCACCCGCGCCCCCTTTCTTGTGTACATACTTAACAGTGGCGACGTTTTACGAACCAAATTACGTCAATTACGACTAAATATGGCGTTCAACGGTAGTTTAGGTGTGTTTACAACATTCGATCACCTGTCTCAAGACTGGAATAGCTATAAATCACGCCTCAACCAATGGTTTATAGCAAACGACCTAGCGGACGACAAGGACAAAGCAAAGGTCAAACGGAGGGCGTTGTTATTGAGCGCGCTTAGTGAATCATCTTTTAAGTTAGCAAGCGACCTGGCTCTGCCCAAGAAGATTGAGGAGGTGGAGTTTGAGGATATTTGTAAGCTGTTGGACAATCACTTCACACCCAAGCGGGTGGGGTTCGCAGAGAAGTCAACATTCTACTCTTCCAGGCAGGAGCCGGGTGAGAGTCACACTCAATGGGCGGCCAGGCTCAGAGGCCTGGCAGCACACTGCGGGTTTAAGGAGCTAGAGGAAGCCCTTCTGGATAAATTTATAATGGGCTTATCCCCCGGACCCGAGCGTGATAAATTGTTCGCCCACGATCAGAAGGAACTAACCCTGGCGAAAGCAGTTGACCTGGCAGAGAGCGTTCGTTGCGCACGACTGGCGGCCGCCGCGCCGCCCGCCGCGCTGACCGGCGCTGGCGCGGCTGCTGCGTCTGCGGAGGAGCTGTTTATGATCTCCAAAAAGGATAAGTGCAGTGTTTGTGGGTTTTCAAACCATAAGTCGAATAAGTGCCGGTATAAAAATTATCAGTGCAAACAGTGCAAACGTAAAGGGCACTTACGGAAAATGTGCACATACGATAACAAGGTGAATTTCGTTGAGGAAGGTACGGCGGAGGCCGGAGACGATGGTAAGCTGTTAATAAATAATATTCGCTGTGTGAAGGGCAAGCCCATGACGGAGCGCGTACTGATCGGTGGGTTATCGTTAGAGTTTCAAATAGATAGCGGGTCAGCTGTAAGTGTAATTTCAAGCGAGTCGTACGACAATTATTTCAAACACTTACCATTGAAATCAACAAATAAAAAATTGTTTAACTACACCGGCGGTAATATTGAGACATTAGGTTATGTTTCCTTACCTGTGTCGTACAACGACGTAACAAATTCATTGGATTTGTTTGTAGTTAGTAACGGCGGACCGCCACTGCTCGGTCGGGACTTTATTAGACTATTTAACCTAGAATTAACTCCGGTAGTAAACGCTATCAGTCTGGGGGACTCAACGGAGCACACATTTATTAAAGAATTGACTTCGAAGTTTCCCAAACTTTTTTCGGGCAATCTCGGAACATTCAACAAATACACAGTGGATCTCCGTTTGAAACCCGAGTCAAAACCTATATTTTTTAAAGCAAGACCTGTACCTTATTCCTTGAAAGATAAAATTGATACGGAATTAGATCGGTTGATAGGGTTAGGTATTTTAAAGCCGGTGGATCATGCAGACTACGCCTCACCGATAGTACCGGTTTTGAAAAAAGACGGTCGAATACGTATATGCGCTGACTATTCCGTCACTATTAATAAGCAATTGGTAGTTGACAAGTATCCCTTGCCCACAGTCGAAGAACTTTTCTCTAGGCTACACGGGGGTGTGCATTATAGTAAGCTGGACTTGTCAATGGCTTACAACCAGTTTCTTCTAAGCGAAACGTCACAGGATCTAACTTGTATCAATACTCATCGCGGCTTATTTAAATTTACTCGACTGGTTTTTGGCCTTTCAAGCGCACCGGCCATTTTTCAACGGGCAATGGAGTGCTTACTGGCGGGCTTGAAAGGTACCGTTTTCTTCCTCGATGATATATTGGTAACTGGTGAGACCCGTGACATACATGTGGAAAGATTAACGGCTGTTTTGGAACGCTTACAAGAGGCTGGTCTATGCTTACAGCCCAACAAATGCGAATTATTTAAAAAAGAAATTTGTTACTTGGGCCACATCATTGATAGGCAGGGTGTTCGCACATCACCAGACAAGGTTAAAGCAATTATGGAAGTGGAGAAGCCTTGTAACGTGTCCCAGTTACAATCATTTTTGGGATTAATTAACTACTATCGTAATTTTATTCCCGACGCATCGACCATTTTAAGTCCTTTGTATAATCTCCTACGAAAGGATGTAAAGTGGGAGTGGTCGTGCAGTCATAACAATGCTTTTATTACAGTAAAAAAAATTTTAAGTTCTGATAAGATTTTAACACATTTCGACCCAGAAGCTACGTTGATTTTAACTGTGGACGCATCATCCTCGGGACTGGGCGCTGTTTTATCGCAAATTGGTAAAGACGGGTTAGAGAGGCCCATCTCCTACGCTTCCAGGACCCTTACGTCGGCAGAAAAGAAGTACGCTCAGATTCAAAAAGAAGCAACGGCTATAATTTTCGGCGTTAGGCGTTTTCACCAATATTTATACGGCCGAGCCGTGCCTTTCATTCTACGCACCGATCACAAGCCGTTGTTAACTATTTTTGGACCTCATAGGGGTATCCCTGAAGTATCGGCAAACAGACTTCAGCGCTATGCGATATTCTTGTCAGCATATAATTATGTAATAGAGTATGTTCGCAGCGGTGGAAACAGTGCTGACTACTTGTCGCGGGCGCCGCTGGCCGGGCCTGGGGAGGGGGGCGCGTGCTCGCCAGAGCCCGGCGAGGATCGCGCCGCCTACGTTAACTTTGTAGTGGAGGGCAGCCTTCCCGTGACCGTGGACGAGATACGCCGCGAAACCGATCGCGATCCCATTTTGTCGAAAGTTAAAAGATTTGTGCAAAGCGGTTGGCCGAGGAAACTCGTCGATTTAGATCTAAAGGCTTATCATAGTTGCCGTTTTCAGTTGTCCGTAGAGAACGGGTGTTTGTTGCGCGGTCACAAACTAGTCGTACCGGCGTCCTTGCGCGATGTAATATGTAATGAGTTGCATAGTTCACACTTTGGAATTGTAAAGATGAAAGCAGAGGCTCGTAAGCACGTATGGTTCCCCGGGATAGACGCGGCGCTGGAGCGGCTAGCGGGCGCGTGCACGGTGTGCGCGGCGTTGCGACCTGCGCCGCCGCACGCGCCGCTCGCGCCGTGGCCGCACCCGCCGCACGCCTTTTATCGTGTTCACGTTGATTTCCTTGGGCCGTTCCATAACCAAATGTATCTGATTGTGGTCGATGCCTTCAGTAAGTGGGAAATGTTATGTACAAGGTTTATGTTCCGGAGATGGACTGCGAGGTTAAACGACACATCGACCAAATCAGAGCACGTTTTGGGCAACCCGTCATCGCTTCAAATCACCAGTGGGACCCAGACAGCGTCCCCGATCTGCAGGCCGAACCGCATTCTGACAACCAGGGCATGCAAATGACGTCTCCGCGGGACCAGTCGTTCCCGCAGCCTGAAGGAGAGGGCGAAGTGTTTAGTCCACCGCCGGTCACTTCAGCCGCTAACAGATCGCGGCGTCAGGAATTGTCGCCAAGATATTATACTCCCTGAACTTATGGGGGAGGGGTGTTGTATATGAGACCCATGTGTGAGTGTGTGCGTGTATGCGTTAGTTGTGTGCGTGAGGCTGCGTCCCGCGCCAGAGTCATAAGAAATAAATCAGTGTGCAAATGGCTACCATCTTTGATTCACCCGCGCCCCCTTTCTTGTGTACATACTTAACATACCTGAATCACGCTATCGAAGTCTTCGACATTGCTTTTATATACAAGTTTCGAAAGCGATCAATAAGACCCGCTCAATAGGCGTGATCTTTAACTTTAACCTTTCACCTGGCCGAATGCTCTCTTTGTCGAACGTGTGCGCTAGCACCCGCCGAGCACTTCGCAGACCATTGCGGACCTAGTCCTATCACCTAACAGATGAGGGAAGAAAGGTGGCCGCAGACTAGCTCGGAAACCGCGAGTGCGCTCGGCGTTGTGCAACTCGGCTCGGAGAGAGTGTGGTTATGACGGACGGCTAATTGTACGCGGATGTGCCGCCGAAGCCGCGCGGACCGACTCGACATTTTTAGGACGTGGCCCACTGCGGCTACGCTTCCTTGTGTATATTATTCTAAATTATCATTTGCAATTACTCGCAATAGTTAGAGCTTATACAACTGTACACGTTTAAATATTCATGTATGTAATTACTTATCATGATGCAATTCTTTGATACATTTCATTTGTGGAACTGTTTCATTGTTTTTATTTCTAAATTGATGTAACGGTGAATATTTATAGGGTTCAGTATGTATTTATTAACTATACAGTAAAGTACGCAGCGTACTCCAACGACACGGAACTGGCGACATTGTCCGCTTGTTCTTAAGGACGGCTGAACCCCATAAATCTTGAGTGAAACTTTCAGTTTACCTAATTTACAATAAAAATATAATTTGTAATTAATAAAAGTAAATTGGTTGTATCATCTCAAAGGTTGTATGTACTGGGGACCTATCCTAACGCTTCTGAACCATATTTCGAGCCCTGGATAAAATTGGTATTGATGAACGGTCACTGGAGGTCCGAAAAAATATTCCTGGCCTTTATCACTGCTTACCATCAAGCGTGATTGTAGTCGGGCGTTGACTAATCATAACAATCAAATATCACCGATCACAACTCTCGTATATCTTATTGTGCAACATTATTAAGAAATCCAACAATAAAAGTTAATTATATTGAAATTATTGGCTTCTCTAACCACAGCCCATACGACCAAAAAACTCGTAACTATCGGTTTTGAGTGCGAATTCTTACGCAGTTGAAATAATGTTAATGGTAATTGAAGTAATAAAATATGTACAACCGGCGTACACCAACAGCAGTTATTTTTTACTTTTTTATCAATTGTGATAATCTGGAACAAAGTAGCTCTTTAAAGTGATATACATTTTGGATAAGTTCCAGCGATTGTCGAGATTATACGCTTTACGCAAAGTCCTGCTAGTTAGTGTGCGTAAAAATATTTAGGATATGAATTAATAAAGGTCAGATAAACCGTCGGCTTGTTTTCCTGCTTGGGGCAAAAAAATGCTACTTTTAACCCAATTTATCAATGTTTCAACAGTCTTACAAATGGCGCTCTACGGTTCACATACATACTTTTGTATGTACAATATAAGTAAGTCGTGTATGTATATTATGTAAGTTATTATAATATTTCCTTTCTTTAGATTTTATATCATTGCGTCCTTCAGTTTGTTTGTTACTATGTTACCCGGTAACGAAAACTGCAGAATAGGCAAAACATTTTACTTCATACAAACGATACACAATGTACCTTGCATTACTTTACGAATTAATCCAATGACCCCTAAGTGAATGAAATAGTAATAAAATAAATGGCAACTGAGGAACAGAAATATATTCCAATATTATCAAAAAAAGCTTTACCGTGTACCGTGTGTAAGTACACGAACGTAAAGCCTTTTTTTTTAAATAATAAACGCTAACACACACACACACTAGGATTCCCTGTGTCGCGGGTGGCTGGACAATACTAATAACACATCACGAATACCCATGACCCGAGACCAAACATTTATCAGTTACATAAATATCTGCCCTGACCGGGAATCAAACCCGGGACCCCTCGCTTCACAAGTAGGGTCACTACCATTAGGCTACGGGGGCGTCAAAAGGTTTAGTGTCGAGGTTTTGTGTTTTGTGTCGAGTGTACTGTTCGCCTGCGTTTTTTCTTTAATAACCGAGGTTTTTATTTCCAGTACTTCTAGGTGTTTTTTGCGACAAATCCGGTCAGCAGCACGGAGGACGGGCAGGGGCGGTGGGAAGGCGGGAGTTGCGCGACCGATTCACCAAATTTCATGCTCGTTATGAGATAACCGACCGGCAAACGCGGCGGCGGAACCAACCAGAGGTTAAGGTGAGGCTGCCAACAGTCGTCGGTTAAGAATGTAATGTCTCAATACAATACAGTACTAATACAGTTGTTGTAATTAATAGAATCAACAGCTTCAGACGGTAAAAGTTCAAGAGCGAACAGTATTTTATTTTCATACCTATTGAACTATTGAGAGCAGAAAAGATTTAGCACAAAGAACAATCTTATGACGTAGATTAATTGAAGGCTAAAAAACATTGCTGAATTAAATTGCGGATACTGTAAATGTTATATTATTAACATACTTTAGTGTACGAGTGAGAGATTTAGAAACCATTCCGCATTAAGCAAGAGATTAAAAAAATATAATTTCCGTATTATCTAAATACTGTACAACCTTGAAATATCCATTCCTCGCCTTTCTTCCAGAGAAAAATATTTTTATTTGTAAAACGTGAAGTTAATTCCCCGTGAAAATATTAATTCGTATTTCTACCCTATCTGATTTTAAATGAATTAATTATGTATTTAACCGACTTAAATTATCAATGTTTCTAAAGTTTATAAATTTTTTCATTTTAATTTTAAATAAAATAATATGTCAAAACTTTTTATTTAAAATGGTCTTTACACATGTAGGACTTACTTTTGTGAAATTATTTTAGAAATCAAAAAGTAAATTTGACCTCATAATCAAATTTATTTCAAATTATTGATAAGTTATTTTGAAATTTATTAATATCTATATTTTTACATTACTTTACACAATAATTTTACTCGAACACTATTTTCAAATACGTTATTTTCATCCAGCAGCAATCACATCATCGTCATTGCAACCCATAACATGTATCCTTGCAAAACACTTTTGGCGTAATACATCGTATCGCGAATATTAATTTTATTATTGAACATTCATATAATTCGCCATTAAGTTTACTTTAAGACTAAATTAGATGATGGAAATCAATTATGATTTTAAAAGCTAGTATTATATACCGCTGTAGCTCATATGACGTGTGAAGGTCTCCGTGGAGAAGGGAATACAATCCGCCAATAAGTTAGTGATCAGCCCGTCACGCACACAGTCTAAGTAATAAGACGGTTCATACAATTTAAGGTCAATGATTTTAACTTTAAAAGGTTTTGTTTCTCAACCTAGAGAACACTAAAAGAAAAAAAGAGGGCGCGCGATTTGTGGTTCAGTTTTGAATGCAGATTTGAACTCGTATTCGGGGAGTGATAGTGACTGCATTGCGTAAGCCCTGTGTCTTGGAGATTAATGTCGTAATACGCAATGAACTCATAAAGGTGCGTATTCCGAAACTTATTTGAATCGATGTGCATTTAACTTCACATCGACATCGGGTAGGACAACTTTGGGTAGGCCCAAAAATTACGTTGGTTCCGCAGACGGAATAGATCTTATATAAATAATTTTTTGGAAGTTTATATGTGCGTTGGAGCCAGCGAAAGTCATAAACGGATTACCAATTTTTTGCAGTTTTCATTGATGTTTAGAAGTAAGTTTGAAGTAACATATTTTAGTGTTTGTATTAATTCAATAGAGCAGTCCAGGGTATATATTAAAGAGCGGTTGCATCGAACTCTAATTTACATTACCTTTTGAAAGTGCTCGTATAGGAACCAAGCCAAGGCGAGATTTCGATCACGTGATCAGAAGCAATATTGATCGCAATTAGTGCCGCCACCGGAGGTGGGGTCGACCTGACCCCGTCAACACATTTCTTTTGTGGTTTACCGTCTAAACATTTTGTTTTTCGGTTACTTATCATAAATATTTGCTATTTCGTTACAAAACAAACTAAGTATCGTCTGTATACCTACTTTTATAGCCAAAATATTAGTCTTTTGATCGAAGTCAAAATAAATTTTACGATCGAAATCTACTCACCGGTAAATGTTACATACATTTACTACGGTACGGTATGCAATTTTTTGTCAGAAAGTGGTTAGGAGTGCCCGTAGAAATCAGTGCCAGCAACAAAAACAACCTTTATTAAGTCTGTTTGTGTTATCTCATTTGTGAAAGTCTACGCCCCTGGCCACATAGGTAACCCTGGTGGTGGAGCGTTCAAAACAAATAAATCGCGACGTCCTTGAAATACCTGCCGCTGTTTATGAACAATGATTGCTGAATTATTTATCTATCAATGAATTGGGTTGGATGTTGAAATAAGTTTTTGATTTTGTATATTGTCGACTTGGTGCTGGCGGGCGGGTCTTCAGACGAAATTACTTTACAACATTTCACTAATATTATCTCGTAATAACGCGATCACTGTTTCACAAAGCAAATCAATAACATTTTTTCTATTCAAATGACTAGCGATGTCTTTTACAAGTTTGCAACATCCGCAGGGTTATTTTGATTTTTTTTATTTGACTTCTCATTTTCCGCTCAAATTAATCACACTAACACTTTATACTATTGCTTTTTCGTGCAAGTCGTGTTGGTGGTATTTTTGGTGTCGTGAGTTTTTGCCGTTTACTCATGATACGGTAGCAAATTCAGACGTGGCAATACTATACACGTATTACTTATTAATATGGAGATGAGTTACAACCCGCCCCGGTGCTGCTGCGGCCTTTATTTACAAGAACTTTGTGCTACGCCAACCTCAATATTCAGGATTAATAAGAAAACCCACGATATTATGCCCATCAATTTCACCTAGTATTTCTGTTAATTAAAATTTATACAAAATACAAATTGAATAATTATACGAGTTATTATTAGGAATTTAATTGTCACCGAGCCGAGAGCCGGCGGTCGGCGGCGGCCCTTGACCGCGCCACGGTTCACGCTCATTAACTGCACCGTCGGCCAGAACGAACTATATTTACTTATATATAACTAATATTTATTATCATTGGGAGGGGGGGGGTTGAGATGATCTTTTACAGGATTTTCAAACATTTAAGTGCCATTGACAGGCTAGCATTATGTCACTGAAACCTCTACCAATTTTCACTACAGCACCGGGGTTGAGTATACTCTCGGCTTACTGAGTAGATAATGAGAAGAGATTCTGTAGTGGGCCATTGATGGGTTGAAGCCAAACGCCATAACAAGAATTAAGAAGAAAGGAGATCATGTGACAACTCTAGTCTCCATTTGAGTGTTGTCCTAGGTCTGTCACGATTGTGTTGGGCGGCAGCCCGGCAACCGAAGGGTGTTGCTGCACGCTCGTTTGCTACCTTTATTCAATAAAAATAAAATTTCAAGTACGAATTCAAAGCAATTAAGTGATAAAGTCCGCAACTAATACGTAAATTGGCGACACCACTTCGGTAGTGTTTAAAACGCACAATTGTTGTTCGAGTGTTGTCGGCCGATTCGATACAAATTATGTCGCCGATCGGCAAGGCCACCATCTACTGACTCACGCGCTGATCAATCGACAAAGACCTGACGTTATTATCAGAACCTTTTACTTCACAGGCGACGGTCACTGAAATATTGTATCCTGTACGGACCTTCATATTTATCTGTGAAATTAGAAACACAAAGCTGTGAATTGACTGAGAGGACTACGTGAGTGTGTGTGTGTGGTGATCGCCATTTAGGGATGTTAGGGTTTCCATCCACCGTTTAGTATTTTTCCTTCTTCTTTCTAGCTTCCTTTTCGGTTCGTTTACATATTAAGTTCCCTCAGCAGATCTAGAATGAAGCAGTAAATGAGTAGTATAGAGGTTAAAAATGATTTGTAGGTTTGATGTTGGCAAACATAGCGGGGAGCATCCGTCACTGGCCAGTTCTGCGAAACTTTGTGCTACGTGTGAGACCTACGTCCCCTACCCTACGTCTAACTACTGGTTCTCAGTATATAGTGACCTCATTTTTGACAGAAAACCCGACCTCAGCGACGGGTCTGCAATAGGTCACAGTATTGTTGACGACAAACCTTGATAAACGGCCGAATTGATTCACACGTCGTCTGTTTTTGCTGACAAAATTTCAACGAAAACAATTTTCACGATTTTTCAAATACAGTTTCAATATAAAACGGTCTTCCATACGTGTCGTGCAGATTGCATTGACTGATTTCATTTTTCGCTTAATTATAACATTACAGCAAGTTTACTTAGCGGTTAAATGAATACTTGTTTAACGAGCAAATCGTCCCCAACACTGTCAGCGTGGTCGTTACCAAGATGAATGATGTCAAGGACCATACATTACGCGACAACTGATTTTAAGTAATATCAGTCGAATTAAAAACGAGATCAGAATGTCATGATCCGCTTCACTTTTCCGCGGGGCCTTTCTAAATGACGCTGTACATCCATTCCATATTAATATTATAAAAGCAAAAGTGTGCTTGTATGTCTTGCTTTCACGTCATAACTAAGTATAGATACTATAATGAAAATATAGCCGCTCTAGTTATTTGGTTTTCATATTTGTTACCATAAAAATAATATCATACTATTACACAAATTATTTACGTTTTTCTAGCGCAAATATTAAGTATTGCGTACATATAAGTAATCCACGTATAGGTGTTGGTTATAAAAGAAAATATTTTTGAATGACGCAGACTCGTCGTACAAGTCAATATTTTTTTAAGTCAATATGATTTAATGAAGATAAATTTGTCTTTTACACTAAGTATCTAAATTAGACCAATAGTTTAAAAGTTATCACGATAATATTGGAGATTATGTGGCAGGCCAAATTCCACGCGGGCGAAGCTGCGGGCAAAGGCCAGCTTGTACATAATACGAAATAGTCTAACCTATTTTATTATAATGGTGTTTTAAATAAATATTGAAACATCTGAAATAGGACGGAAGTAAATTCCGCGATGCGTTAAATTCCATGTGTACGTTAGGTAGAGTCTACGAGGCGTAGATCATAAGTCAGAGAGCGCACTTGTCCAGATTGATGAGATTTGTTAGTAAACAATGTGTTATCAGTTATCAGCGGCACATCCGTTGTCGAGATGCAGTGGAGGCTGGCGCGGGCGCGGCGGGGCGCGGGGCGGGGTTCGCGGGGCGCGGAGCAGCGTAGAGGCAGCGGCGGCGCGAGCGCCGGTCATTCCGCGTTGTGCGCTCCTCCCGTCCGCACGCGTCCCCGGCTGCAGCCCCGCCCCGCGCCGCCGCTCCCCGGTAACGTACACGTGCTTGCATAACCCCGCGCAAAGCTCTGAAGCCGCCGCGAACCACCCGCCGACTCCGCCGCCACCGACACCGGAATCAGAGCTTCGCGCGGGCGACGCTTACACCGACACACCAGCGCCGCTTACTATGTGATCTATTCTAAGTGTGACCGATTTTGGCAACTCTGTTCGGTGTGACAGTGTTTCAGAGGAAACTTCAGTTCAAGGTTAACAGAAATCCTTTCACGCGAGCAGGTTACGCGGTTCAGTGTTCGGATTGAAAAATATTGGTAATAACGTTGTGTTATGTACCTGCACTGTTGCGACGGCGCATTGCGTTATGCATTTGCATAATAGTACGTATCGCCCATTGTTAATGGGCAATCAACCTATTTCTTAATACCGCGCCATGTTCAAAAGTATAAGATAAAATAAATATATCCAACATCGGACAGGTATCCGTATGCAATCGACGCTAATGGAGGAAGGCATGCCGCATGGTGTTACGAGCGAGATTACTACATACGAGTACATTACAATATTACATAAGCACGCGCCCTCTCGCGGTCGCCGCGTGTTCGACACGTTGCCGCGGTCTCCGGGTAATTATTTGTTTCTTGTTCCGGGGCTCCAGCGGCCCGGGGTCAAGGTCACTTGACCCCGCGTTAATCCATAATGTCAACATCCTGAAATCTATGCTTTTAGAACATCTTAATCGGTTCTGGTCGCAGCCCATTTTAATTTCAATTTGTTTAAATTTAATTTCAGCTAGTAGCCTACTCCTCTGCGAAATAACTTAAATGAATAAAGTATCCTAAACAAATTGTCGCGCCACCACTAGGCCAAGGACGCGTCCGAGATATTTGAAAACGTCGATTAGCGGAACATTCGATTATTCGATTCGATATCGAAATGGAAAGCGTCGTCATTGCGCGAGCGCGGCGATTGCATTAGCGCCCCGCTAACACCGCCGCGCCGCTAATGTTTTATAAACCAATTGATAAATTTATAATTAGGTATACTGTTCACATAAAAAATGCTAAGTCGGTATTTACTTTGAACTTGACGTTAAACTTCGCATTGGGTTATGTCGATTTTTATTGATTTATTTCCAAATACTAATAATTATAGAAAGTCGTTTAATTAAAAACGCGCGAAGGTATATTTTATTTAAACGGACAATTCACATAAAGACTGATGATTTCTCATATTTCCTGATGGTTCCATTGCTGTCACATCCTTACGTAGATGTTTACGGATTATCAATCTTACGGTTACGTATTGGCACACATTCTGTTTTACTTTCGACTGTCCCCGTCCGCTTCCAGTGGTCGATGCGTGACGCAACTACTCGGTCGACGATCGACGACGACGACTCGACGACCTACCGGTATCGGTGGCGACGATCAAAAGGAAAAATGAAGTAAATACTATCATACTAATGGTATCGTTGATGCATTGCAGAGGCTTACGGGTGTTACACAAGCCGCATGGCAGTGTGTCATAGTACGGCTGAAATTTTACATTCACGAATCAACCAAATGTTATGTCATATAAAATTGGTAACAAATTCCACCCGCTAATATATTAACCTAAATATGTCCCACCTTACTAACCTTTGGCTCTGCATCATTGCCATATTCGGAAGGAAAAAAGCTATCAATTTTTTTTTAAATTGATTTAAGATAGCAAACGAGCATGCAGCACCACCTTCCGCTGCCGCCCATGACAACTGTGACCGACTTAGAACAAGACTCATATGGGGACTGGGATAGTTAGTCCAGTTAGGTGACGGTGTTAGAAAATTAGTTGGTTAGTTTGTAAGTATGAGGGCTGTTAGTGAATGTTAGTCCTGTTAGTTGTTGTTAGTAATAGACCAGTTAGTAAATGTTAGTAAGAGTCTCGTTATAATTCGGTCACAGATGTGTTGCTACTCTTGAGGACTGAGATGGTCGCCTCTAAAAAGTGTAGGCGGCTCCACACCTTTCTATCCGGAACACAATTGCTGTTAAAACAATTATTACACGGTAGAAATGGTACTAAGTATCGTGGCGGGCGGTACTACTACCCCGGGCGAACTCTGGGCTCTAGTAGAGCCTAACATAACATTGACATAACATTGGTATCGCCAAATGTCAAGTGTCACACGAGGCGTCATAGCATCGAAATCAACAAACGTCAAGTGTCACAAACGTCACACGACCTTAAAAAGAAATGCAATTTTGGCATAACTTAAGTTTTTTTTGTATTATGCAAGTGCCAATCTAATCAAAATTAAAGGTGCATACTTAAAGTCAATCAAGCAATCAATATTCGTAATTTTTACTTATAATGTCATGTCTTTCACTAATATACAATACAACATTCATTTGGGACATGTAATGCGCGGCCCCAACAATGTACGAAAACTTATCGATCTCCTTTGTTCAACGGTTTCCGCATGAAACGTGCACAAACAAGCATACAATACAAGCAAAAAACTGTCCGTCTATATATCGGTAGCAAAGTAAACCCACAGTAAAATATTTAATTAGCAAGACCACGGGTGAATGCTAATCGTTTCAACTAACTCAGTGTTTGAGCATAAAACTCAAACTCAAATCATATTTTATTTCATGTAGGTATTTTTAAATACACTTATGAACGTAATTTTTTGCATTTACCGCCGTTTCTTTAAGTTGCCTTTAAATATTGGTAAATTAAAAGAAGGTGGGCGTTAATTAATCGCGGGACCATTATTTATATTCAGAACAGGTGCCCAGCTATCAAAAAAGCACACAATAAAGATGGTACGAGTATTATTGCTTGTAATTCTCTATATAAATTGATTGTGACGGCGCGCGGCTCGCCTTGTTTGCAGGAACCTACGTCACGTACGTATGTACGTCACACTGTCTAATAAACAAAGCAACCTCACATCAGAATCAGCCGGCAGGGGCAGGATGCCGCCCTGCCCCGTCCTAAAAACGTATAATCTTTCATGATTTCCTTCTAACTCATAGTAAGTTAGCTTCTTGTTCGCAACACGACAGCATCATTAATACTCAGATGCTGTTTCCGTAACGCAAAAGCGTCGTCGTCGATATTAGATTAATCGATGAAGAGCAACGCATCGCTTGCGCAAGCGCAGCACACCACGATACTGTTCGACCGATAATTCTCATACTCATAATTATCTTTCTTCTATTCTTTTATACTGTTGATGTGAAGTGACTCTTCATCCCGTTACTTGTTTGACTCGAGGGTGACTTCACGTTTATGACCCAGTGTCAGTTCATAAACAAATCCATGCAATTAAAGGCGTCAGATTCAACCGTCATCCGATTTGTTCTATGCGATTTGTATAATTGATATTGATATTGTTATGATAGACTCAATTAGCAAGGGTTAGCATTGCCGGCTGTACATCAGATAAATAACCAAGAAATTGCACCTATTTCCACGCAATCTTTAATATTTTGTAACATATTTGTAATACATGCCAATTGACTAGCTAGAGAATTAATATTATGGTTTAGTATCCGAGTTAATTAATATTGGCCAGTTAATAATTTTATCGCAAAGGCTGTAAGAATATAAACTTTAAAATGTAAAAATTTTAAACGAAATATTTATGAAATGCTTTTATTCAATGTATGTATTTTTTAAACTCCTAATTTTACATTATTAATTGCGAACGTTAGTAACAGTAACTGAGGCATTCAGAGAGGATGTTGTAATTGCACTTAAGCGTCGCAATGATTGATTTATATCGTGGCTCGCGGAGGTAGTACATCAAAACAAGTTAGTGTGGGAATTTCCTTTAGAGTGGAGCTGCTTTAAAAGTCAACCAGAACGAAACACCCAATTAGCGGGAGCCCTAGTAACGCTACATTAGCGCATCCTTCGCATTCGGTCCGGTGGCCGCTGGCGCGCGCTCCGCACGCCGCATACTGATAGACCACCACGTTGCGACACCTACTGATATATACCGTGATTCCCCACGACGATCATAATAAAATATTGGCGCTATAACGGTATAACATTTACCCAAATACACTTCAATAACTTTCAATTAAACTTTGTCAAACAGAAATCAAGTGTCAAAGGTCGATAGGCCAACTCACCAGATATGGAAACTGGCGTCTGTGGAAACTTTATCTATTAATGTAACTGATCATTAGATTGTGTTCCCTAATAACTTAATGGCACAAGTTAATAATTTTATAATAGCCGATTCTCAGACCTACTGAATATGCATATAAAATTTCATAAAAATCGGTCAAGCCGTTTCGGAGGAGTATGGTAACTAACATTGTGAATTTGTGACACGAGAATTTTATATATAAGATAATGTATCAATCGCTGTGATCTCATGGTTCATAGATACACAATGCACGAGTGACGTGACGTCAGCGGCTATCGTTTACCAGTATTTATATGCCACCGTTACAAGAAGGAAAAACATTTCTTATTTAAACAAATCTCGTTAATGGGATCCGCACATTACACGTTGCACGTTAATTTACGAGTATATCTCAAACAGTACCATTAATAAGTAAATTATACATAGGTACGAATGTTTATATGATTCTCCAAAGAGATTATAATGTATATATCTACTGGAGGAACGTGAACGACACTTAAAATTGAACTCGGAATGAAAAGAATTACTAACGAAACTATGTTGGTGTATTGTCCATGGCGCCCGCGACAGGGAATCTTAGTGTGGGGGTGTATACATCAGTGTGTAGTGTTATTATTATCTTTTTGTAACTACAGGTGATCCATCCACTTACGAAGCTCAATCACTTAAGAACGACACAAGCCGCTTCAATTTCATATTATTTTTTTATTCAATACTCCTTCTAACTGTACTGTGACCGATGACATTGACACGCGGTCCTCAAGTGTGTCGCAAGAGGGCGTTGAGTGCTCCGCATATAAAGATGAACATTACAAATACCTAATGATTATGGACTATTAATATCCATTATCATTCGTGTCTCCTGTTAGAACATATTAGATCTTAAACTGTAATTATTTTAGCTATCAACAAAACACACTTTTACGTAAAAGTTTTAATTTCAACTTGTATTCCAAAACTCATGAAACCGCAAATTAAACTATTTTGAATGAAATACTGACGTTTCCGCAGTACGGTATTTACGATACTTGCGTACCTCTGGAATGATACTACTCATATTACAGTAATAATAGTTAAAGTAATAAAGTTTTTAAACACCACAAGCCAAAAGTAACCTCAACAAATCATTTTTTATGTTACGTTACGTGTAATACACGACTTCTTTTGTCCCCTTATGGGAGAAACATCAATGGCTGTCATTATGCCTGTTATAACAAACATAATTATTATTTATAATGACAAATATAAGTATTATAAACAATTTTTTATTTTTTTTAAATAAATAACAGGCACAGGGAATGGGAATAGAAATAACAGGCAAAGGGAACTTTGTTTCGACGCAGTGCCATGACACCTCTCTTTTTATTTAAATTTGAATATCCGTGCTGTCCGTTAATGAACTTTAATATAATTGACCAATAATTACAAAGTTCCCTAAAGCATAGTCCTGTCAGTCTTACCAGCGAGTGTTCTCTCTACGGAGTTAACGGCGTGTCGGTCGGGTCGGGTCGGATCGGGTCGGGTATCAATACAATACAATACAATCGGGTCGGGTCGGGCAGCGCGCTGGACGCCGGACGTGTGGCTGCGCTCTCGGCGGAGGCCACGTCGGCCTCGCCCGCGACCATTGCTACATTACCACCGTTTTCCTCATTACAGTAGTAGTATTATATTAAATTATAATTTACCTACAGCGGTTTTTAATGCTTGCATTTTCATGAAAAGTCAATGACTCCTGCGAATCGAACATTTAAATCACGTTCAGGCAGTGTGTTAGTTTTTAGTTCCACACCATAAAATGTTAAAAAACCAGGGGTTCTCAAATTTCCGCCCGGGTCCCATAGTTCTCACGCTGAAGGCGAGCCGCCGTAGCGTAGAAAGTTCTCTATTTCGATCTTAAACATCAGAAGCAATCAAATGTTTAACTGTAAAACTAATAATTAATAATTAATATTATAATTTCCTAAGCACACGTAAACCAATTTACAAAACCTACCCGAGTCGAATGGCGTTACTCTAGATATCCATGAAGCATTATAATTATGTATCAATTAAGTTGATCATTAGTTATTGTGGCAAAAATTTAATTATTAACTGCGGAGCTGTTGGCCAACGGTACTTATCTATCGATTAGTCTCGCACTGAGCGCGCCTGTACCAACACTCCTCACCGGTTACATTCAGAACTCATGAACAGACTTTCAACACAGTGATAAACGAACATGGAGAAATGCACAGTAGTCCCTCAAACAGTAAATATGTTTAATTTAGTTTAGTAGAGTAACGCATCGCACATTATAGAGCTCCGTTTTGTGTGCATTTACTTATCTTTAAACATTTTTTACAACAATTTTATTTAATTGACGGAAAAATACACATCTTATAATGTTCAAATAAATAGTGGGAACATCTACAATTATTTAAGAACATGATTACAGACAAGCTGCACTAAGTAGTCATCAGCTGGGGATGCTCACAGACACTAACATATCATTATAATAATTAAAACACAAGCGTGAGACTCGCGCTTCTAAACAATAGAGTAGAGAAACGATTAGTATAACAAATACCGCAGCTTGTATGTGTCAAACGCCATTTAACAACAAAAGCGTCTAGACTTAAAATATTACGGAGAGAAGCGTGGGAGAGATTCCCATGCGATGTTAGGTAGTTCAAACGTAAGGTCCTATACGTAGATTTACTTAGATACATATTTGCTAATTTCTCAAAGCGTAAACAACAATAAGTAATTAAATAACGCTACACGCTCACAGCAGATCAGACATACATACGAGTAGACCGAGAAAAAAACTGTTCATTCAAATTTCCACCTCGCTGGGAATGGTGTCCGGGACGCTTCGAATGGCATGAATAGAATGATAACTCAGTAGTTACCATTCTTTGGGATACTAAATTTGGATAGTGTCCCAAGATTGGGGACCAAGTTGGCGATGAGCACACCGCGGTTGATGTGTACCGCGAAGTACCGCGCGACCTTGCACTCTGCCCGCCGACACAATACGTCACCGTACTCACCGCACAGTTCTTCGTAACTGTTTTACATACTAGTACATACATACAAAGAATACTTTATTTATACCTTATTTTAAAGTTAATGTAATTTTAGACAGTGCCTGATGCGGGTCGCTGCTCTCATGAATTGGATTCTTAACTAACGATTCTCGCGTACAGTTTGTTATAAAGAAACAGCCACCTGTTTCAATTATAATTTTAGTGAACGCGTAATTTTTAGGATTGCCGTGATTTGTAACAAAAATGTTAAATGAGGCTTAACCGTAACTGATAATCGTTTCCAAAATAAAATAAGTCTTTGTATGTTTTAGCTAACAAAAACTTTTTAATTAAAATGGCATGAACCTGCAAATTTTTTACTACAGTCGTTACTGTATTTCGGTTTCACTTCCTGGAGTTTATCCGCGATAAAGGACTCGAAGAGTACTCACAGTAACAGTATGACAATCGATATTACTCACAGTTTATAGCAAACGACATTAACTCAATAAGCATTAACTCGACGGAGGACATTGTACAACTAATTATATACTGAAGTATTGTTATTCGTATCAATAATGATTTCAAACACAATACCTATGACAAATATCTTCCATCAAACTAGATTATGTTGAAAAACAAACGCATTTTTTTAGTAGCTACATTGGGGCGAAACAATACTGATATAATTTCGACATTCCGCACGGGGTAAATGAAAAGCCTACACAATGAATGTAGACGTACCCCCACCCCCTGGGGGTAACCTAACAGCAGTACCAACCATCTATCGCAAACTACAAAACGCGACTTACCTACTGAGCGAAAACATAGACTTTTAAAAAAATACAAATGTACTGAAGTTCTTACAAATTTATAGAATGAATGAACTAAACCCTAAGGAAAGCGAATATATTTAAGCTCCCTGAATACAAAAATCGGTAAAAGCTCAAATTTTAAACAATATTCAAATTGCGTGCTTAAACTAACCACTGCGCAAAAATTCACACATTCATTGAAATAATAGTTAAAAAGAAAAACACGATTACATTTTCATGTTTTATTAGATTATGAACCTAAAATACACATGTTGGTGGATATCTACGTTGCGCTGTCGCAAGTTATTTCAACAGAATATTTATTTAAAAGTTTATTTCGACCTTGGCAGCGCCAAGCTGCCAGGAGGGCGGGAGGGGGCAGGGGAAGGGCGGTAAACTACCGCACAAGAAACACGTTCTAATTTGGATTAAAATGTACATTTAAATAATAAAGTCGTCGCTGCCAAAAACCAAATACAAAAACTTTGCTTCAGCAATTTAATCGATAATTTATTCGGCGTGACCTGCAGCTTTCACCGCCTGACTCCATATTTCATTAAGCAGCTACTTCATTTTTAAGCATTAATTAATAATTAATTCATTATTCATCTATTTCACCCGCGCGCACAAGGGATCCTCGCCTCGCCTCGGTCGGTGACCGCGCCCCTATATGGCGACCACAGCGCGTGTTACTGAGAATACTGTTATCACGTCACATTAGATAAAGTTTGTTTGGCACCCAATCAGTGTTGACTCGAATAGGTGTAAGATGCCGTAAAGGATATAATTTACCTCGTCACCTGAAGGTCTAAGAGATACCAGCAAACAACTAGTAAAGTTCAAAGGCTACGGCACAATGTAAATCCACCGCGGCTCCACCGCTGAAGTCAAACAAATAGGTACCTCATGGCCCTTCACTTCGAATTCCACTGCTCTAACATAAATTTCCTAAATTTATTTCTCACATGTCACATTGGCATTGCTATCATAGCTCAGGATAGAATGACAGCACAGCTGTGGCCAACGCGACTCTTGAAGTTTTTCTGTTCTATGCTCTGTTTACGATTTGGTTCAGTGACTGCGAGTAAGGCTGAATAGACGTGTTTTTATGTGTCAGTATAAAATAAAATAATTGTATCTATAATAAAATTAATCCGTTTTTAACATCAGAGTTTCATAATCAGTAATTTACTGGTAAAACTGCAGTGAAGCTGCTTTAAATATATTTTACCTTGTTTCGACGTGATTCTATTCCGTTAACCATATACTTAGTTAACGGACTAGAATCGCGTCGAATCTAATGCGATCTTACACCGCTAATCTACCGCTTCGCAATCAGGAAAATTATTTGCATTAATCAATGTTTTGTAACACTGCTTTTAGATTCACGATGCGGAAAAGCAAACCGTAATTATAATTTAATATTTCCAATACAATTTTAAAATCACAAATACATATCGATATAGCATGCAAAAATACATAAAAAGTTAATTGATTATTAACAAATAAATGTAACTGTTATTACCCTATTGAACAATAGCTTGAACAATTTAATTCGAAGCGCAAGGACGCGCGCGCACGCGGGGCGCGGCTAGCGTGCGCGTTACGTAACCGGTTGCGTCACTGCAACCACTTTCGCGCACTCACACCGCGCCCGGAGCGCACACATGCGCCACACCGCGTGGCTAGTTCGTATAAACACTTGCACAAGCGTAAACATTGCACACAGGCGCCGCCCATAAAGTCCGAAACACACATCGATAGAGCCGCGTGGCCTACTGATACAAATTCGTAAATACAGTTAGTTACGCACACGAGCACGGGCGTCAGCTGTTGCCGCTGTCCGGAGCGAGCGATTCGTTCACAGTGCACGCACACAGCGGCACGCCGCGTGGCCCAGTGATATAAATTCAGGAACCGCTCGGACCAGTTCCGACCAGCTGTTTGTGACATACAACCAACGGGGCGGTTGATGGGCGTTTTGCGGTCAATCTTTACTTAATCGTCGCGAAATCATAACTTTCAATTTCAATATTCAAGACCACATTAAGAAAAGTAATATAACTAACGACAAAAACTAACAAGTGTGGTGATCACTTCCTTCCTGGTCGGCAAAGTGTCAATAACGACTCTCATGTAACATACATACCTACTTATTAAAATAATCAAAGGTTATTCGAATTACATAAATACATATAGCCTACAAAAAATTACATTGAACCGACGCATATTTAGAGCTCGCTAAATGTCAGTAGTTCTGTATAATTAATCCACAATTTAAATAAAATATTTGATTAATCACTGAGATGGAAGTCAGTCCCGCAGAGAACGTGCAATGTGACCTCACACTGACATCATAACGTTCAAACGGGTGTGTTATGCAATAAAAACAGCAATGCTATTCCGGATCGATTCCCGCTCTGACAAAAATGAAAAAATATAATAAATAACTTTAAAGATGATTGTATTAAAAAAGCAATCGAATTTTTTTGTTGGTTTGATAAAATAACCTTCAAAATATGTATATGACCACCAATACTTAAGATTACCAATTATAAAATGCTCGTCTCTCGTTTATGTCTATCTCCATAATATCCGTGTCCTGTCCTAAAACACGCATTTTCAACTCTTTAACTATTGCAGTATTTTACCAACATTAAACATTGTAATAACTGGAGCAGGTGGTAATGATAAAGTGGTACACTTGTACTTATTTAACACTTGACGGTTATGATTACGAAATTATATTTGAAGTAGACATTGACCTACCATTACGCGAATGCAGCTCGCGGTAAGTTTCCATTACTCACCAGCCTCACGCCGGCCAGTACGGTCGACAGTCTGTAACGTGCAATTAATATATTCGAGCATTAATCGAAGGAGTTTACAATGTATGAACACGCGCTCAGCTTGAATAATCTAGAATAAGCTAGAACTTACCTGAAAATACACCTTAACATTTAAGAATTAAAGTTTAACATATCAACATTATGCTGAAACCATTTCAATCGAGTTGTGTATACTCATTCTCTGCATATCCAAATGGCACACATGGTATAAAGTACCTTAGTACTCGTATTAGACATCAGAGACCAAAATAGCTCTCGTTGATTCGACCTCGATTCTACTCCACACTTCAGCAAACCTCAATCTTACACCAACATTGTACTGCCGCGGTCTAGTTGCTCAGCCTCAGGATCCTTCCTGTATCGTAATTAATTAGTAATGAGCTATACACTGTGCAACATTGAGTATATCGTTATTGCAACATTATACACCGCTGCAATCAGTATTCTCCGAAGCAAAATATGTGTCTTAAGGTAATATTAAATATAGATAATTAGTATAAATAATATTTAGATATTGAGAATAATATAGTTATTTGAGTTTGAATTAAATCCGGTACATCTTGTGTACAAAGTTATAAACCTTTGTTAACTGGTATTCAAGCAGATATTATGTTGTTATGAATGTCGTCAGTTAAGGATATTATACATATAAAAGTGAGCTGGGGGCAGTAGAGAGAGTGTGAGGGAGGTCAGGCGGTGGTCTTATTGGACATTGCGAAACACGACGCTAACCTAGGAAAAACTTTAAACGTAGTAAATTTGTGACTTACATATTCATATACACAGACATATATTCATATATACAATCATAAAATAAAATTAAATAATACAGAAACACTTAATAATAAACAAGCGTAAGACAACATTTCAACAAGTAACTATTTGTTATGACATAAATTTAATGTTACCTCTTCTTCGTTTAAATATTTTATTATATTTAATTAACTTATAACGCAATACATTGTTTACCTAATTTACAACACACGTGTAATGATAATACTACAAATATGACAGAAGTTTTTGCAAAAACTTTTTAGTTTTTATAATGAACAAACCTGCCATAAATATCCCACAAGGCCATCGGAAAGTGTTTCGAGACTTCATAATCACACTGACAGCTGTACTTGTGATCACGTACTAAACACGCACACAAACAAACATGTCAGTGCGCGTGTCGGGGCACGTCGCGTTGGAGCGGGACATGACGTGTCACTTTCACGAGCCGAAAGGGAAAGGGCATCGGGTGACGTCGGGTGACGTCCGGCAGCGGGGAGTTTAAAATAAAAATATTAATTCAAAACTAAAAAAGAACACCCATTAAAACATTTAGTACACAATAAAATTCATCTAGGTGATAGGAGTGCTTAAATCACATTTTTAGTCAAATGGATATTCTATTAGGAAATTTTAAGAAAAATCTAGATGTAATGTAAAAAATTATTTCTTGTCACTGTTGCATACGAAAAAAATGTACGTAACCTTCACGTAATATAAGACGGAAGTTAATATAAAAATCTATTTAAATTCAATTATAGACCGAACAAAACAACTCACGTTGGACAAGGCCTGTATAAAAATTTATAAGTTCCAATATAATTGACACACAGACACAAAGACACGCAGACACACAGCCGCACAGTAACGGGGCGCTCGAACTGGCTGCGAGCTCGACCACACATCAAATGTCTGCACTGGACAGGTATAACAATTATTACCCAACAATATTATCTATGTATTTCTATATCGATTTTCTTAACTTCGCTTTCATGATGTTTGTCAATCAATAATGTTTTTGTCTTATCTTCTTGTGATAACAGTTGTTAAATAGTATTTTTATTATTATAGTCTTTATAAAATTTATTTTTGTGCATTTGCCTGAAACATTTTGTGATCAGATTAAAAATTAAAACTTTTTAAGTACCAAAAAATGTAAATATCTGTTTCTAAATATTTATCATTTATACTAAAATTATTTAAATTAGTAGTCTAAAAAACCACGCGCCAACCAGCTCGAGGGTCGGAACCATGGATCGTGAAACTCTCATAACATTAAAGATAAAATCAAATGAACTTGATATGTATTTCGAAACAGCTCCACACATAATATGTTTAGAGATCCGCTACAATTTTCGTAACGTGTTCAATGTTCGCAGGTCATTGCCACGGCCGGGGGTGGCTGAGGGCTCGGTTGTTCAATGTTTTGTAATACCCCGCCCAGTAAGAGACACAAATGAAGAGAGTCAGCATTACAAAATAAAATAAAACTTCTTCTTTTGAAATCGACTCAAACCGACAAACGGGCAATTGCTCACAATAATCATAATAATTACATATCATGTAACGTCGTAACATGGTAATTTAGTAAAATGTGGGCTAACGTTGTCTATGACCGCTGATTGTGCAATCTTCAACAAACAATTTTGCATCACAAAAAATAATGAAAGTTAAAATGGCACAACGTTATATTTGAACGTAATAACTGTATTTTGATTGATTGTATTGATATTCTCCATCGCTGTTAGTCACGTCTGTCGTAGCGCGTCGCCGTAGCCGCCGCGTAGCGCTACGCATCTTTACATTTTAGAACAAAAGACATCAACGAGTTGCTGCCTACACAAATACTATGAATTGTATAAAGCATATTATCAATGAACCTTCAGTGCTCGCCGAAAAAAGATTTTCTCTTCTGTCAGTATCAGCCTTCTAAAATTTTTTTTTAACTGTTTATTCTAGATTAGACTAAGCCTTTTACAACAACTTCCTTTCTTTCCACCTTCTTAGCTTGGCTTATTATGATTCAATACCTCTCGTGCTCATTTTCTATTCTAAGTTTTACGCTATTGTCTTAGGTAATAGATAGTTAACACCTGGATAATAAATATTTAATACTACTCAGCCCTTCGCGTTCCCACGCCGCGAGCCGCGAGCCGCGAGCGTTGTAAAAACTCGATTGGCAATATCCTACTGCTATTGATAAATTACTTATAAATATTACAATCATATAACCCTATATAATCTAATATATCAGTAGTAGTATTAGAAACTTTAATCTCATTTATTTTTACACTCAAGATTTTCTTCGGTCAGTGTTAACACATGACATGACATGATGTGACATGTAATCGGGTCGAAATATCGGTACACATGATAAAAATCGTGAGTACCTGTAACAGCTCAAACATCACCTGTTTCATTACACACAATCATCTCATTTCGCACCTTCCGCCACCATCCGACACCGACACCGCCGCGCCGCGCCGTGCTGTGCCTTGCGCAAGCGCATGCTGCGTGATCGGGTATCGCGAACTATTTTTACGGTGATCTGGTTCACATTCAGATCAATACACGGAACACATCACTACCTACATCTTTCATCTACAAACCCGCACTCTGATTCTACTCATTGCTCTCATAAATCGACTGCACGCTCACCAGCTGGCATCCTCTATTACTTGGTGACATCTACAGTGTCAAAAAATTTGTCCGATAAGATTACTTGACGTAATCTTATTAAAAACGATGGCATTTAGTTTCAAACTGATAAAATAGACACTTATCCTTTAACTTAGATGTTTATTAAAATTATTAATTTATCAATTGCAAAGTGATATGAATGCCCACATTGCTGTGAATAGGTCAGTAAGCACAGTCACCATCATAATTTCAAACACCACATTATCATTTATAGGACAATAACTCAACATTAACAGCTGTGGTCATTATCTCATTGAGAAACGACATTTACGTTGACGCCTGTATCATTACACCTACATTAATGTTAGTCTAGTCGTGAGATGACAAAAACCATCTCGCCTCTACAAGTAACAAATAAACACAACACTACAACAGAACTAACAAATGAACATGCTTCATACTCATAACTTGCTTCTGTTATTTAAAACCAAAGTTACTTAGCGATCGAAATAATTCGTCACGTAAATGGTGATTGACGTGATCAAAGCGGTTTTCAAAAGCCTAGTTAATTGAAACGTCTCGTGTAAAATGTTGCCAAATAATTGGTCAACCGAGTGTTTTATTCATGTTAGTCGTTATGTTGTATCCAACGCGGATTGCGGAGATGTGTTTAGCAATGGCTGTGTCCAAACCGAGAGCTTGCGATAAATACATAGCTACAGATTAATAAGGTTTGTCATTTGTGTTTTCTTTAATTTTTATTGAAGATTAGCGTAATCAATTAACACAGTGCTTCCTGTAAGATCTTGTCCACAAAAAAGCATTTTAGAATAATTACGCGATTCAGGTTCTCATGCATAATATGGAACAAAAAATACTAATGAATTTAATGTTCAGCGCAATCGAAGCGTTTATTTCCGGGTTAATGTTACCACCATTTTACGACCAGTAAAATATTTTGCCAAATTGAAATACTAAGTAAGTCAGTGGCTTCAACCCAATTATCGCCCACTACTGAGCCATACCTGAGCACTGCTCCGTCCTCATACCTGAGGCTTAGAGTATACTCCGCCACGCTGATCCAGTGCAAATTGGTTTGTAGCCAACCCAAGTATCGGATACATTTATGCCGCCCGAAAATTATGATTAAAAATTTTGTAATTTTGAAAAAGAAAACATATTGTCTTGTTATTGTCCATCTATTTTCGTTTACATTAAAATTTCCAAAAAAACAGTATAGAGATTTGACCCCGTAACAGTTTTGTTATAAGCATTATTATTATAATAGAAGTTGACTTGTCCATAGTATCTATTTATTTGGTTGATTGTAGCAAATTAATATCAACAGAGGGGTCACGGCGACCCGACGCGACTGCAGGCCGTATCGGGTCGCTAGCGCCCATTTGATACTTAAATATCAAAAATAAAAATCGATTACTATTATTGATATCGGCCTAGTAGGCTGAATACGGTCGCTCACCTTGCGACAGACAGAATTGCAAAACGTAGCCATATTGAAAATTAATAATGACTTAGCATTAAAAAGACATTTAATAAATATAAGGTTCGTAGGTACGATGAAATAAATACATTACAGTGCTTGTTATTTTTGAGTTACAAGCCTACACCCGCGGCTTCGCCCGCCAATAATTCCTAAATATATAAAAGTTGATAAAATCAGAGAACTTTCATACTAACTTTGCGCTCCCCTTTTACACGCTTACGGGATGATCGTGTCACGATCATCCCGTAAGCATACGGGACGATCCGTGATGCGTGGACCACTCTAGTCTAACCGCTTCACTCGAAGTCGATATTTTTATTGATAATTAGCTGAATGGAACCATTGCTGAGTTGAGTGGCGCTAGATGTAAAGCGGAGTGTCGCGCGGCAAGGCCGCCGGCCGGCACGCGGTGAAAGGCGACCCTTGTTGCAAATTGTTTAAAACGACCAATGTTTTCAACTAGTTTACCTCTTTAACGAGTAAAAATTGAGACTTAAGGCAAACAACAACAATTAAAGCAAAAAGACTTAAGGCAAAAAACAAAATATTAAACATAAAATTACTTGTAAAGGAACTTAAACCTTAAGAGTAATATTAATCTCCGGGTCTTTTTTAGGCTTGAATTAGGCTGAACGTTAAATAATTTCGAGGGAGTGATGGTGTTGTAACACAATTAGTATAATGTATCAAAATACATTATAAAAGTAGTATAAAAATCATGTACCTTAAACACGATTGTTAGAATAAACAATAAATGAAGTAATTTACAAAACCTTATGCCAATTGGTATTAAAATATTATTTAATTTGACTTTGTCATGTTATGATCTTTCAAGCTAGCGGCAGCGGAAGGGTGGTGCTGCATGCTCGTTTGCTACCTTAATTCCAAAAAACAAAATAGCCTTGTTGGACTTAATAACTCCGTGGAAAAATAAAAAATAAAGTTTCAGCGGATACACACAGAACGGATGGCACGGTGCGGCGTGTAATAACGTAGTTAAAGTTAATTAAATTCATTGTGAGCGTAGTGCTATGTATTGGCACTCGAAACATAATCACGAAAACGCCATATTTAATTGGTTGATGTGTAAAATAACTACTAATTCAAGTAATAAATAACTTAATGACCGATACCATCTCCCGACACGACGGACATGTTATTATACTGCGTGTTAGTGGTATGATTGTGGTCCTCGCCGACGATCGTGTGCAGTAATGATATAATGGCGATGTTTCCATTGTGCGGCCCGTGCGCTTCGGACCCGTAATTACGTGTTGCAGTGAACTTAATATTTGAATGAATTTTAACCAGAAGTTATGAAAGAATAGGGAGGTGTTTGCAAATTGTATTTAATTGTAGCCACAGCTTGTATTTAGTCTATTATAAATTATTACTGAAGTACAAGCAGGGTTAGCCAATCTTTATTGTTCACATCTCATGTGAAATTGATTCGCTAATGTTTCGGTATACTAGTAGGTAATATAGTTATATAAAGATTTCCAACCATCTCTGTGATAGCCCGAACCCATTCCAATTTTTGGAGAAAACTGAAGGTAGCGGTTGATTAAATAAACTGTGCTTCTTAAATGTAAACACAGAGGCTCATCATAACCATCTACCGAGCGTAAATGTAAAACTATAGAAGACTTGAATAAAAGAAGAGTCCTCGTACGCGCTGCCGCTGATAAATATTAACGCTAACGTGACGCGGCCAGGTCGGCCAGGTCGGCCAGTCAGTGACCTGCATTAACATATTACACCCACACTGCTATCGCCCCGCAGTCTCCGCCTGCCACCAGGAAACTTGACACTTGACCGGTGACTGTAGATGTTCTGTGCAATACAAGCTATAGGTGTGATTTCATTTTTACGCAAAACTAGCCTTTGATGACGAAAATACAAGTAATTCGCTGATATAGCACTTGATAGGTACCAATAGTTTATTTTTCTATTAGCCGTAGAACAGACACACACCATTATCGTAAAGTTTTTAACTAAACTGGGATCGAGATTTGGAAATGCAAGTGAAATTTACAAATGCTATTTATGCACTGAATGTTAAAAAAATTATTTATTGAGTTAATTTTAATATGCAGAGTGTGTGCAGATTATTACGTAATCAGTGAATGGCTACGGATAGTTTAGAGGTGTTAAAGTCCAATACGATGGTCACATGTAAGCTGGAAAAAGCTTTAGCAAACTGTAGTATTGATACGTAATAAAATTAGCAAATCAATCAATGGTCACACAGTTCGGACGGGGCCAACGATGGCAAATGGCGTATGTACGCAATAAACGATGTTTCCTCATCTGACGCGGCGTCGTAACAAATTCTATAATAATTTATAATGTGAGCGCGGTGAGGCTGTACCTGTTATGTAAAGCAGTAAAATACCACCGCCACCTGCTTCACGCAACGGAAAGTCTTTCGACAGACGTCTCGGCCAACTCCAGCGCATCGTTTTATTCGCCCAAATTTGTGAACCACCGTCCTATGTACGTACAATGTGCGATATACTTGTAAGGCACTCAGTTCATCTTTGAGTCCAAAACAAGGTCTTTCGCCCTTAGTTCCTCTTCACCCTATTGCCATAATCCAGAATTTGTAATTCTGAGGATGATAAATGAAAAATAAAATCAGTCACATGGAGTAAAGTACATTCAGAGCATTTAGTAAGCGGAGCGGACAATCTTAAAACAGTATTAGGTATTAGTTTTATTTCATGTAATTATCGTTGTATTTATCAACGTTTCCGGAAATGAATTTAGTATTTAAATCCTGATAACTTTTCTATTTGTTTCTTCTGTTCAGTTATCATTTGTTAGTTACGCGTCGGAACTGTATAAACATCTAAGTAATTATTTATTGTCTTGTAACTTTAGTACATTATCAAGATCCTTCATTCGAACGCTTACTAACATTATTTAATAATGTTACAATTTTGCATTTTGCAACATTTTTTCTTTACACCGCGCTAATCTACTGTTATCACTGAAAAATGCAGAAGATAATATCGTTGAATGCTACGTCACGTCCGGCCGGGTGGTGGCTGTAGTTGCAGCAACAGGATCTGTGCGCCGCTGACTCATCGATAGCGATCATAAATCGCCAACTATCGACCGCGGCTTTAGCACTTGTGAAACACCAAATTAGTGTATTAAGAAACCCGGAGCGAGGCGAAGGCAACCGTTACTATGTATGTAGTTAAGTTACTGTTTTGCTAATTACTAGGGACCGCGGCACGTGGTACATTACGATCAGTATATTTTCCATTCTATCGGCAAATGTCTCAATAATTGTTAAACCTTGCAATATTAGTAGCGAGTCCCACATTTAAGAAAAGCTTAAGTTACACGTGTCTCTATAAATATACAAACCTACTAAACATAAAAATAAACGTCAGTGCGTCTCGTCTATTTTATTGGCGTCCAGTGTTGGCTGACAATTAAATGTTGTAACAGACTCATTTTACTTTTACATTCCAAAGTTGTTTAAGTTACATAAACACATTTAGTGGCAGAGCTCGGCGTCTGCGCCGAACAATAATAATATGTATTAAAATGATTAAAATAAGGAAATGAGTTTAGCGGCACGTTACGCCGTACGGTGGCACGATGTCCTATCGCGGACAGGCCCCGGAGCGGACTCGGGAAGGAGCCGCGTTACGTGACGATTGCGACACGTCACGAGACGAGCAATTTAATAAAATGACTCGGACAAACAATAGCGACGCACGTCGGACTCGGGACCAGCAGCGGAACGACGCGACGGACCGACCGACCGACAGTCTTCCGCTTTTTGACAGTTATAATTCGCCTCATTTTATTATTATGTGGAGCTGAGGCGTGACTAAGTAATGTCGTGAGTACCTCCATTAAGTAATAAGATGAGGCTTGCTGCAACGAAGCAGAAAGAACATCTGATATGAGCATGGGTTTGAAATTGTTACACAATTGTAAGTTACTTTATATTGTTATTGTACTTTATCTAATATTCTAAATAGTTAGATGTAAATGTATTGTGATGTTCTGAATTTTCTCAAATACAGAATTAATTTCATTTCTCATGGCCGATAATGTGTAACTTATTTGAGTATTTAAGCAATGAGAGATTCGAGTATTTTATACAAATAGCAAAAAATAGATATCTAAGTAAAACTTGCGCACGTATTGCTAAAAACGTTTTCTTACTAAGATGACCGTTTACCGTATATCTGTGATATTACAGACTAGCACAATACCGAGCGAGGTGTTATAATACCGCTGCACTTGTTAAATGTCATCAACTAACATGATGGTTTACGAAAGCGTTAAATCATTAACACCAATAAAAATACTTGTAAACTGCACAGCAAGAGTGACACACGATATTAGACGTAATTTCAATACAAGTTATCTTGTGTTCTAACGGCTTGCATCGCTCCATCGTGTTAAGGTGTTAAAACACTGCAAACATTTCCACACGATCAATGAAACTTGTTTGACAAGTTTGACAAAGTCACGGGAGCCGGTGAATAGCGACATACTTTATACTGATGAACTGAGGAACAAGCAAAAAATTAAAGTCAACACAAACATTGGGTTGCGCTAGGCACGCACAGTGCGTTTGCGTAAAGTTTGAACAACCTTTATCATTCAAAGTAAAATATGAAAGAAAAGATGAAAGCAAACAAAACATAAAATACCCGAACAACAGAATACTCATTCTCTACACTCACAATGAATACGCAAATGATGTGTTTTGTTGCGTTAAATAGCTGTGAAACTAATATTTGTTTCTTTTGCTCTGTCATTTGTTTGGCATACTTGTAGATCACTATAGACTAAATAAACATAGTTCATTAATATTGTATTTTCTATCAGTATCATTAATTATGTAGCAAAGCATCACTATCTCTAAAAAAATGAATTACTTACAAAAAAAATTAAATAAAATGCAAATATATGGCCACAATATATGTTATTGCTTGCATTTGTATTCCTTAGAAAAAGCTTTAATTTATTATAATATTTCGCATTATTTATAACATATCTATTTACTCGTTATCAGTTAAATATATGACGGCACTCTTCAATGGTTAATATACATCGGTACGTCACCATACATCATAATTGAAGCGTACGGTAAGAGACGCAAAGCCATGAACTTACGGGTCCCTCGAGGCTGCGCTTGCGTACAACCAACTGCCTGCGACAAACACTCCATCCGCCGTGCACTCGGCCCGAGTTCAAGGCGCACTTCATTGCCTCCTCGAGGAGGAATGTCACATCGTCCAATAGGTACTTGTAGCATCACTATGACAATGTAAATATTTAACGAGATCTCGCATCTCGTCCTACTCGGATCGATTGCATCCTTCAATCTGTTAGACGATGTTTTTGATCAATTGGCTTCAATTAATTCTAAGTAATATAACAGTCGTTGGTATGTATGCAGATATTGTTATCTATCAGTAGTTGTGCCTTATCGTAGGCCATCAAACGACCTTAGTACTTTCGACACATGAATTAGCTAAACTACTTCGAGCTTCAGCTTCTAAAGGAGCAATTTCGAGTCGCTAGTAGGTCAAGGTTATGTTATTTATGTATATAAAATGGACTGACGTTACACTACGATCTGAGTAGTACTACCAAAATGGAAAATTTGTTTTCTTAATATGGAAACACCATTGTAAATAGCCAGGGTTTATTTACCGTTGTTTTCAATGAGTAGTTAGGAAGTATAAATAGCTCGTAATGCTAAAAATAGTGCAGCGTGCTTTGTCATGTTGTCGCCAATCGATCGAAGGCGAGGTGCCGGCGACGGTGTTGTGAACTCAACCGACAAATCGTTCAGGTAACACTTTTTTGTAACCGGATTTTACTTTCAGAGAGTCACTCTGTTAATGTAATATCTGGTGGAAAACATGGCCATTCAACTATAATACTGAGAACTTATCGCAACGTCCCAAATTGGCAGCGATAGAATAAATTATTGATTAACTTTGACTTGGACAGTCTCTAAATCTATAGATTTATACACCATCTAAAAGTGGTAAATTTAAAGCGATAACAAAATACAGGGTTTATGTAATTGTCAATTAAGGAGGCTCCAAGAGTACTTACAAATGTTCAAATAATAAACTTACGTATCGCATTTATATTCAATCTTTTAAGTATGCCCCTCAGCACGACCACTTCGTAAGGTCGCTTATTACGATCGTGTCAATAATACAGAACTCAAAATAAGGCTATTAAACTTTTACGAGACAAAGGTGCTCACATTGTTCTTTTTTTTCTTCTCTCTTTCTAGGTCGGCAACGCGTCGGTGATGCCTTTGGTGTTGTTGATGTCTGTGAGCGACGGTGACCACTTACCATCAGGTGGCGCGTCTGTTCGTTTGTCGGCTATTAACATACTTAAATAAATTAAATAAAAAGTAGTTGCTTAAAATATTAGCATGTCAAAAATGAAGCTCGTTAAATTAAATTATAAAGTAGTTGCGCATGCGCAGGTGATACAGTCATACAGCTAGCACTGTTGCCCCACATGTCCGTTATCCTTCGCCAACTGGAGCGATGGAGCAACCGCCGCCGCCGGCCCACAGTATCGCGTAAAGATCACTAAACCACCAACATTGCAGCGATAAAATATCAAGCTCACGGAATTATGCTCTCTAGCCTCTGTCACGTAAGGACTGGAATGGTGTAAACATGGTATGTAACAATAAATCATCTAACCGTCATTACTCGATAGATAGCTCGTGCTAGGACATAATGGGTGGAATATTACGACCGGCACGTGAGTCAAGAAACATTTGACATCATGTATATCTGTGTGGATCGTGTAATAGTTGATTGTTTGCGTTCGCGGTATGCGTTATGTTAAAACTCCCAAACAAATCACTACCAACTTAACTCTGAACGCGATAAACTCAAAAGTACAGAACAGATTTTAATACGGTTTTCAGCAATGGACGGAGATGACTTCGTCGACCGAGGAACACCTGAAATAAGTGGAAGCTACTCAGATCGACTGTCGGTAGTAACTGAGTAGCTATTACCGATACCGTAATGATTGACTGTGTCACATGTTGACTACCCCGTCACCCATTTGATAGTGACCACGCCACGCACGACACGAGGAGCGTAGGGTGGAGGTGTGAGTTTTATTGCTTTTATTTATATATTTATTTTCACATTCTTTCTTCACTCTTCTCTCTTGGCTGAAAATGCATCGTGATGCTTTTGGTGCTACTCACGTCCCGGCAGACGGTGACCACTTGCAGTTAGGCGGTTTGTTTGGGTGTTTCTCGGCTTGATATATAAATATAATCCCGTGATGCTTCCAAGGATGGAATGCAAGTTTCCAACGCACTGTAATGCAATGCATGTAATGCAAATCATTAGAGCATTTTCGAGCACGGTATCGGCAGAGCCGCGCCGCAGCCGTTAAAATTTTAGAAGCTTGCTCCCAGCGCGGCCGCTGGTGTGCGCTGCGCCATTACTCACGTGGCACTTATGTGATTTGTGTGAATTTGTTATTTTATTACGTACCTTAGTTGACGAGGCGAGTTGCGACACGCCTGGCCACGACTCTCGTCGGACTGGCCGATGGGGATAAACAACGAAGTTATGACCACATTTGCTCAGTGTTTTATGACCAATAATGAGTACAAATTATGGCTCTTAACCTAAATCTCAGTCAATTAAATCCTATCGTTAAAGTTTAAAGATACCGTCTGCCAAATCTATCGCCAATAGCAATCATTACAAAATCAGCTTCTATTTAAATGTTTTGCCCTCGTGCTGAGCGAACCTAAATAGCTCAAGTATAGTTGCTTATTATCCGGAGAGTAATTTGTTAGGACATCGTCTTTTTTATGAGGAACAAATAAGATCTACCATATAAAAAGATTATCAAGCTATGTAAATTTACTTTCAGCTTAGATGGCAGAGCACTAAAAAAATCTTTAAAAGCCAAGTCACATTTAGCCAAACGTGACAAGTTGTCGTGACAAGCACAAGTACCGCAAATGGACACCAACCAACTTTGAGCTGTCGAACAATACTGCGTATAAAGTTAACAAACCTATTTACTAACAAAATAGTTAATATAACTTAAAATTGTGAACATTTACTAGTGTAGTTAACAAATAATTAATTATATCCGTTAATAAGTGTAATGCAGTGCGTGTTCCGGCCGCGATTGAATTTGATAAATGTGTATTTGTTTAAGTTATTTTGTTTTAATTCAACGTTAATGAAGTTATTAAACATGTTAGAACGTAATAGACACTGTACAATAAATGTTTAGATTGCAATAATAGCAAAATAAATGAAACGGAAAATGTATTGTATAAGTTATCTAATTATAGAACCCAATCGGTACGGTCGCCTTTCGAACCGGAAGAGCGCGGCAAACAACAACCAAATCATGTAGCGCTGCAGCCAAATAAACAACGAACTTGCCCTAAATATTCATTATGTAAATTACCAAGTTATGTATCACTTTATTATGAATGATGTTGAATTTTAGAAAAATTTCTAAGCTATTGTCGCTACGGCTGAATAATATTATACTTATACACTGAATACATAACATATTATACTTATGTTATGCTGTTATTAGCAAGAGCTTTATTATGATAACTAATCTATATTATCATTTTGTGCACATAGTTAGGAATTCAACTTACCTACCTTATTAAATAAATAAATGCCTAGACGGTAAATAATCTATCTAAGATACTAAGGAAAGTCTAAAACTAAAATAAAAACTCAAACTCTAATCTTACTTCAAAAACCCTGTATGTATTGTTTATTGACTGAACTTGTCCGCGGACTGCAGTGGGCATTAAACTGGTGGGCGGTGTTCCAGTTTGCAGATTACAATTATAATAATAAAAAACCTACCATACATACCTACCACGTTACTTATTTGTACTGATCTTTGTCATTATTAACACAATGTATGTTTTTACAAAAATCACATTAATATATAAATAATAATCATTAAATAATAGTAGTTAATCAATGTCGCTAAATGAACCACGTTATTGTAATGTATTGTTGTAATGACAATAAGTTGTCATTGTTCTGTCTCTAATAAAGTTCAATTATTAGAACAAAAACATCAATATTAAACTGCAATTATAGATACTTACACAATTAACACATCAATATGACATTACAAAAAACGCACGCTATATTATTATATTACCTACGTCTTTGTTTCTGCCACACTCTACCACAGGGTTGACTGTGAACTGCGAATTACAAAGGAAACAAATCCCCGCCCCCACGACACATGACAATAAAAAATATTACCCTTTCATCTTTGAATATTTAGCAATTCAAAGCCTGCTGCCTTGCTTCATATACATAAGTCAACAACATGAAACACGTATGGTTTTAGTGTCAGCGTAGTTCACAAGCGCTCACAGCACCATCGAGCTACGTTTACATATTTGAACAATATTTCAGCTCCACTCCAAACGTTAAAGTTGAAAGTTTCGTACATCGAAAGTGTAAAAACGTCCGGAAAACGTAAAAAACGTATTAGCCCCTAAAAATTATGGCAACCCTAGCAAGCGATTCAATAAGTAAAACTCGTGAAGTATGTCAAATCACGATCGTTGTTACCGTAAGTAACAATGCATTTACCCATTCTGGTTTCGAAAGGAAATCTGTAAAGGCTTATACCGAAGCTTCACGTTTGATATTTTGGTGACATGAACAAAATAACGGTTGCATATAAATTGTGCGATCAGAAGGTATGTGGCACGGTTAGAGCGAAGTGTATCGTGTAACTTTACTCACGCCGCAGTCGGAAACCTGTGGGCTATGGAGGTCATGGGTGGTCGACCTTACAAATCACTTTTGAAATATAAAATAACGCACTTAGCAAATGTTCGTAGAAGGCGCGCAGGTTTTGTAATTAACATTTTTATTACTTTTTCGCTTCTTAAAAAGGTATATAGATAATAATGTAACCAAAACAGATTCACATTTGTTAGGCGCTTTGTGTTACGCAATACTCAATCCATACAACATATCGAGCAGCGCTACTTAAAGTGTAGTCAGCCAATTAAATCGTAGGAGTTCAACATTGAAATCGTAGGATCCCTGATGACGTGGCTTAAATACTCCCTACCCCCTACTACCTGCCTAACTCCAACAATTCCATTTGTCAATCTTATATTTGACTTAGTTCCGGAAACATTGAAATGCAATAAAAATAATTGTTAATTGACTTTTGTTTCAACAACTCCCCGACGACGATGCAATCGGGCGGAAAATTACAATAAATTTGTCTACAAGACGAGAGTAACGTTTGTGACGGTGCTGTGCTGTGGAAATCGTTGAAATTGTCTAAGAATTAAATACTTTATCAAATATTAGCATTATATAATAATACTATATGTGCCCGCGACTTAGTCCTCGTAGAATTTAATTTATAAAAATTGCCGTTCCAGAGATTAGCCCGAACAAACAGACAGACAGACAAAAATTAAAAAAAAATGATATTTTGGTATATGTACCGTGTATACATCCATAAGCATTTTAGTAAAAAGCGGTTATTTTACAAACAGACACTCCAGTTTTATTTATTTGTATAGGTATATAGAGTATAGATAAGGTCCTGGACTTTTTTATTTTAATAAAGAGTCTTGTAATATTTTTCATACTTTTTAGTGAATGCTCATTTATGGAGGTAAAAATAGTGACAAGGTCAGGTAAACGGTATGACGCTTGAGAGTCATACACATTATCATTCATTTAAAAAAATCCATTTAAAAATGTGTATTTATGTCTATGTTATGGTGTGCCATCAATAAAGAGTTAAATTAATTATCCAATTTGTATAACGTTTTAAAATCACACGCTTTTCAACATAATAATATAACACGTCACTATTTAAAAAATATCAAATCATATATCAACAGAAATATGGTAAAAATCCCCTACGAGTACCTACGTATACTATAATAATATAGTTTATGTAGGTACTCGTAAAAATCATTATGTACTAATTGCGAACTTCCTCCATATTTGAAGACTTAAAAAGTATACGTGTTTTAAAACTCGAAATATGGAAACCAGTCATTACATAACATAATGCCATTTAAGAGCAAGTCGTAATGTACTCGTATGTTGATATTTTGGGTAGACGTAATCGTGACCCCAAGAGGTTCAAGTGAGTTACCCTCTAGAATAGATAGTATAGTGTGAATAGTGTGATGCAACTTAGAGTACCTACTCGATGAAGACGGGAGAAGTGATGCTATTGATAGAATCGAGCCGTTCCGAAATGAAAGAGAGAGAGAAGCGAGTGGTCTATACTATGGAATAATTCCAATACTGGCATAGTAAATTGAATAATGTACAAGATATTAAAATTGTATCATCATCTTTCTGCCCATTTCCCAATCTTGTTTGCGGCAGGCGCAAATTCATTTTCTTCCCTATTGGCCGTCACTTCCACACTGACTCCCTTATCTTTCATATTATCTCCCACACAATGCCACCATCGTTTCCTCGGCCGTCCTCGTCCCCTAAGTCCGTTCACTTTGTATCAACCACTTTTCTCGTCACATCCGTTTCCTCTCGCCTTATCACATGTCCATACCCGATACTAGAATTCATTTACTCCCTTAAATATCACAATTCATTTATAAAATTTTATCTTCATTATTATTTGTTAAAACGTATTCGTTTAAACAAGTATCACGGTAATTTCTGTTTTTGCCTGAGAGTGGCAACCCTACGTGAATTACGTGAAGTCGAGCGCCGCCGCGGTGGAAACACCAAACCTCTCACTTCGCGCTATCCCTACTAATATTATAAATGCGAAAGTAACTCTGTCTGTCTGTCTGTCTGTCTGTCTGTCTGTCTGTCTGTCTGTGTCGCTTTCCCGCTTAAACCTCTCAACCGATTTTGATGAAATTTGACACAGACAATCTTTAGACCCTGAGAAAGGACATAGGCTACCTTTTATTGCGACAAAAAGGGATGAAGAGGTTGAAATAGAGGTTGAAAGTTTGTATGGGATTTCTTCGGGTTTTAAGCACAGCGCCATCTAGGGGTGAACCTTCCTAACTTAAAGAATAAGAACGCCATCGGCCTAGCGCCATCTCTTAAAGAACCATGAAACTTTATATTTAAGCACTTGATAATAAGTTTCCCGAAGCGAAGCGAGGGCGGGTCGCTAGTTTTAAATATTTAATTAGTTTGCATTACATTGATTACATACCGACGCCGATATTCATCGACCTGTACATACGGTATCAACTAAATCATTAAGAATACATATTTATGGTTATGACGTAGAAGTCTCGGCACTGAATTTTTAAATAAGCCTTTGTGTGTGGTGGTGTGGTATTGAGAACAGAATAATTAGGTGTTATTTCTGAGAGTGTTATCTTTGAAGTTGGAATATAAACTTAAACTTTATGACCCAAAAATACGAATATTAATTATAATTAATCATACACTTTCGGCGATGTTCGCATGAATACAATATATCACCCTTAACGTAATTTAAAAAGGTATCAAAAATACCAGTATATAAATGTTTATAGTTTTTATATTAATTAATAAGATTGTATCTATATATCATTTAGTTCATACCAGATTATTAGGCACTTTACCTAATAACTTTATCCAATCCGACATTGGAAGAGGCTGCGTCGTGCAAGCGTTGTATCGAGGCTCTACTTACGTGCTCCACCACAAAGTGCACTAAGTGTTCTCCCTGAAACATTTGCTAACTGTGTACAGTAATGTATGTTCCGTGTTGGACGACGCCAGTATTGCATCTTGTGGTCACTGTTTTTAAGTAAGCGTTTGAGTGTTTACACTCTTTAACGGTTTAAGAACTACATTTTAGGGAATTATTGGCAGAGGAAGGAACTTATAATCAAACCGGGTATGGAAGTGACCGTATCACGCGGCGACTTCACGACCTTTTAGGAGATGCATTTTCATAAATCACAAATAAGTGATTTATGAAAATGCATCTCCTAAAAGGGTGTTGCACGAAATAAGAATTCGTTTACTAATAATTAGTTTCAAAATTAGTTTGATTTCAAATACTAATGATTAGACAAAGTATGTAGCCTATTAAGATCTTTTTGTTTTTTTCTTGCATACCTACTACGTAATTAGTGCTCGAACGTGGCAAACTGTCGCATGATTCATTAAAAACATCGCCGCGACAATTATATAATTATAGCAGGAATCACGCTGGCTGGATATGCTTATACTTCATGATCAAACGAAGTAAACCTTGGCTTTTACAAAGGTTAGCTATACAATAACAGTGGCTTTAATTTTGTAGCCAGAGCTTACATTTTGCGATATTAAGTAAATATTATACAACAAACATAATGAAGGTTACATTTTGTCCTTACTTTTTCATGGGTCATACGTTGACCCAAATACGCGCAAGGGGTTAATTTCACTTGTAACTCGTATTGACATTTCTCGGAACCACAATACGATCTTGAGACACTCAATTTTAATATGTTTATTATTGTTGTGAAATCCTGACTTATTTTATAGGTAGGTGGTGCAGCCAGGTGACCCGCCATATAAACCTAGATTAATAAATATAACAAATGTTATCTATCGGTCATCGACATCTACACAGCAACCATTCCTGATATTGTTGATAAATATGAATAATAGTGTGTTAAGTCGTTCCAATCTTAAAAAAATATTTTTGTAATTTCTTAATGTAAATATTTTTGCCATTCCTAGCTAAATATCTACTCGGACTTTTGGAACATTTTCTAAACAGTAACTAAATCTTCGATGTAAAGTAATCGGATTATTCATACTGTAGAATACTAGTAACGTATTCTGGAAGATACGAAAGTAAAGACGAGTGCTAGTGACGCAATCGAATTGTGCAAACTACATTAGATCGGCGCTCGGCGCTCGCTAGCGGCAAGTCTGCACGCATCCTCATTAGGTACGCTCACCGCTGTAATGTTAAACAATGTTACACACTATCGATGAAAAGCAAAAACTGTGCGGATTGGATAACTGCTGAAATGCCAGCGGCCCACGAACCGCTTGCGCCCGCTCGGCTGGGGTTAAAGGTCCATTACCCAATTACTCGCACATTATTACTTATTACATCACTAAGCAGCCTCTTGTGCACAATTTGTAACTGAAAGTTTCATCGTCATTGTGTTAGCAGTAACTTATTACGATTACCAAGCGGAGAGATCGTTTGACATTATTTTTACAGTGAACTGAACATTGTGTACGAACGGAATTGAACATGCTTACGCTTTACACATTAGATATTATAATATTTAAATAATTAGCTACATAAATATTGACGAGGTATTTCCTTACTTACAGGTGAGACGAGACGAACCACGACGCAAGAAAAGTGATCAAGACTACCTACGCCACAAACATGAGGAGTGCAGTATACTTCGTAGCATTACTAGCGTTGGCGGCCGCCGCGCCCGCTCCCGAGCCGGCAGCGCAGCCCGAGCCCGCCGCGCAGCCCGAGCCCGCGGCGCAGCCCGACCCCGCCGCCGCCGACGACAACAGACCAGAGATAATCGAAATCATCGCCCCCGCTGCCAGCGCACAGGTACATTTATGGCTTCGACAAATCACCGACACATTGCAGGGCAAGGATCTCTGCATTATCTGACCTGGAATTATTACCCCGGATACTGCAAAGTTCTACTATCTTTGTCTTAGCTGCTTTGATACGCAGCAGCATATTTGTTATGACTTCATAACAATATGTTTGGAGAATTCGCACTCAACAAACAAGATAATTATATAAGCTTCTTTCAGAAAAGGCTTTAAAGTCATAAAAGACTACGTAAACACAAAAAGCATTGTTCCCACACAATCGGTCGGTCTGTAAAGATCACCGTTGTTGTTATTAGTGAAAGAAAAATGTACAAACTTAAACATTTCATTTCATGAGGTTACCTCACTTCCTTTTATTCAAATGAAATTATTTTATACAACTTGCATTAACTAACCATTACGACCTACTGATTTTCTTCAATAAGTAGTTAACAAGTCCACCGTCACAGCCCAAAAACTGGCCCACTGGTGGCATCGCGTATCCTCCCGGAATGACAATAGTCACTCACACTCAGTGGGGACAGGCACAGGTGTGTGAAACACCTTTGACACTACGACAAACAACTCTAGATATGCAACTTTCTTACTTCATCAGATGTCACCAAAATAACAATCCAAATCACTGTCAATCTGCTGGAGCCAAAACATTCATTTCGGTGATATACATATTTTTAACGACTTCTGAAAGGAGGAGGTTCTCAATTAGATTGGTATTTTTTATACTTATAAAATAATCTACAGCGAACCTTCCTACAACAGCGTCGTTCAAGGGTAATAATATTATTAATAATATATAGACGGTAGAGATCGCAAGGGTATACAATTATCCGTTCTGACCTATACAGTATGAAGGTCACCTCCACATAATATCAAATTATATTAGGCTTTTTTATCCGCTGCTGCCCATGACAACTACGAGCGAATTTAGAACAAGCACACCCGTAGTCGTATCCTAGTGCTGAGATTAAGGCGAAATTCCAACGAGAGCTCGTTTGGCAACAAGAACACGGCTGGCCCCGATGCCCAGGCAGGCGTGCCGGCAACCCGACGAGTACATCGCTTTAAATAAATTAATGCTCATTTACATTGTCTCCATTAACATTATACGCAAATATTATACAAACAAGTTGTTTTTCATATTCGGTAATTGGTTTACAATTGCAATAAAATGACAATCTATTCACTCAGTTGCGACAAGTTATTACTCGCAGAGAAAACTACTCTCGAGGTGCATCTTACCACACGCTTCGTGTATAAAAACATGAAATCCCTTGTCCACGGTGAAGCGAATGGTTTTGTCAACCAATTGCAAGGCCCTGAAAATTTCGGCACGGAGCAGACTGTGAGCTAAACGGTCACAGGCGACTGCGCCGTGCCAAATGGTGGTATCGCGTGCCCCTAACCAGCACCTACCTCTCCTTATAAAACAATTACACACTACGTAATTGCTCGCCGTGTTTCACAATGGGAATGACGATTGTAAACGACAGATATTCGTTGACCCTTGAACTCCATTGTTTCGAAAAAAAATACTGTCACGTGCTCTTTAACCTTCCGTTAACAACTGCGAATTCGTTTTATCTCCAACCAAAAAAAAATCCACTATCTAGACAAGTTATGTCTAAATGAAATGTAGAGCGATATTTGCTGAAATACTCGAAGCGGAAATATAATACAGAGAAATATATTTCAAAACGTTTTTTTTTATTATGAATCTTCTTGTTTGCAACCCATCTATCCCGTTGTTGGGCTGGAGTCTCCTCCCACAATGTGAGGGGTACAGGCTTCTAACACTAATGTAATTTTTGGAAATTAGAGGTGCGTGCAGGATTCACACCCCGGCGCCCTGTTTGGAACTTCAAAACCACTTAGTTATCACTGATGCCTCAATAACTTCCTTCAATGTGATAAGAAGCTCATTCCTTTATGTTTGCAGGAAACCCTAGCGACCCTCAACCTGGGCGCGCCCGGCTCCGAGCTGAGCGAGCGCAACAAGCGAACCATCGGCATCCTGCGCCAGCTCTTCCCCACCCTCACTCAGGTAACCCCCCACCATCACCCCCCGCACACCACCCACTCGTGCTTGCATGTGTTACAGTCTCATTCAAAGGAATAAACCCACGCCGGCACCAGGATCACCTTTGTCAGAGGCGGCACAGACCACAGGGTTCTTATGAATGCTTATTGTCCACTTGGTTCTATTGACATTAATATTGTGTCATCCCTTGTACTTCTTCAATGAGTAACAGAGTACATTTTGAATAGATTTCATTCTTGTAGCAGAAAGATTTGACCGATTATAGAAGACCGACTGTAACATATGCAGACGAAAAGGTTTAATATAATATGTCTTCATATGATATACATATTAAGTACCTCGGTATTATGTAAGTTAGGATGCACTCGGCTATTTATTTTTTATTATTATACCAATAAATATTATACCAATAATATATTAACCTACCAATTATAAAACCTTCCTATTCTCAGTTTGCAATCCTGTCTATGAGAACTAATGACTACTCGTATATATTTTATTAAGTTTGAATACATTATACTTAATTGCTTTATCCAAATGCATCAGTAGTTCCCCGAATCCCAGAGACCTATACATAATTAAATCATACCGTCAGCTTCAGGAGCTTGTAACCATGCAGCAAAGTTAGCAGCAACGCTCGCAAAGCAATTTCCCAAGTTTCTATGCTAAAGCACCTAGCTGATTGATCGCAGCCAAATTTTTTTGCAGGATATGTTAACATCATATATATTTTGAGTGGCCATTACGGTACCCCCGGGCGGTGTGTGTTCTAGATAATCGAACAGAAGGTACAGGAGATCACCAGCCAGGTCCTGAAGACCTTCGGACCGCTATTCCTACGAGCCTTCTTAGGGAACCGAAACAACCAGGGAAAGAACGAAGGTGGCGGGACGGTGGAATTGGAGGATGATGACGACGACGACGACGACGATGAGGAGGAGGAGCAGAGTGAGCCCGCGACCAGCCCCGCCGAGGAGCCGACCACCACCACCACAACCGAGCCCGCGCGCCGCCGCAGGGCGCTGTACTTCCTGCCGGTATGAGCGACCCTATCGCGCACCATCAGCCTGCCAGAGAGCGGCAGAGCGGACGCGCGCAGACCGCGCGTCTTCATCGTCACGTCACGTCACGTCACCCCATCGCATCGCAACGCCACCGACCATCTCATTTTCACTAAGCTGTCGCCAAAGCCTAACACTGACAGCGCGATCGTATTCCAGAACGCGATAGCCGAAGAGAACCAGCTTCTCTCCGGCGCGGAGTCGCAGCAGGCCGAGGTCCGCGTGGCCTTCGGTGACGGGCAGGCCGCGGACGACCAGCAGACGGCCGCGCAGACCAACTCCGCCACCATCGACGAGATCACGCTCGATGACGCCGACGACAGTGAGGAGAACAGGAACAAGAGGTGAGCGCGATTCATTTAACACCGTTCTCTATATTCTGTCTATCTTATCCAAAAAATATGAATAGATAAAATATTGGACACGATCATAAGAGGTCACGATTCCGCCGCTTACACTTTCCCTCGGTCTCACCTCACACTGTTTAAAAGGAATAGGCACATTGATAGTTTGTTACGATATTTATCGAAATACTAAAGTGTGAATAATGTTTTAAGGCTGACATTTTAAAATTAAATTGAATTTTATTTTACCACGAGTAGATATTAGCAATCGTTGAGTTCCTACCTATCGACAAGTTTTGTATTGCAACACTGCAAACAATACTTGGAGAGTGCTGCTGGTTTTTGCAACGCTGTTCAGTTCGCACGATATGATTTCAATTAGGTATCAAAAACAACATTGCGTCGAATCAATCGTGCGATTTCTATTATGTGCTACACTTAACGCGTTAGCCAACTTATTATACACTGCACAGCACAGTTAACTTCACTGATCAATACATACCTACTGCGGTCCGTGACTTTTGATATATACCGAATATACCGATACCCGTAGATACATACCTACATAACATCAAAAGGTCGGCGTTATTTACATATTTAGGTATACCTAATAAAGCACCTGTATTACATTAAAATATAAATATTTTAAAATAAACGCGATGTACTTCATACGTTATTAAACTGTCCCTTGACCCGAGTAGAACACAAAGTATTATTAAAAAATTCGTTGAAGGTTCCCGCGAGGGCTTCTTGTCAAATACGGGGTCGTCTAAGGCAAGGGACACCACCAGATACAATTTAATACACTAGAGAGCCTACTTTTGGTCAGGTCCGACTACATAACTATGTAATAAAGTGGTTTTTACCGTGTTACAGGTTCCTGGGCTTCGGAGGATCAGGCGGAGCGTCCGGCGGCGGCTCCGGCAACTTCTTATTCGACATCGTCAGGGTGCGTATACACCACACGAACAAATCTTCAATTTCATAAAGAAACATGTCTCTTCATTTCTATCCCATATTTTCTCTTTGCTTGAAACTTACCATTTACATTTAAAACATTCATTATTAATATATTCATTTCCCTATATTGAATGACATTTAACTAATATAATCACTTAACAAATCAATCATATTACTGACTTGAAGATCTAAAGTAAATATTGTATAGAAAGCGGTTTAGCAACATGAACGCGAGGTTGTGGTAACAGCGTCCACAGAAAGGAATTCTGTCGAAAACCTCAATTGTTATTTTTAAACGTCATGCGTCGGGAGCGTCGCATTCGGAAGATGTTGCCATTAAAATTGGGAAGCAGTTGTTGGATCGCGGATCTTGGAGCTAATGGAGGTAGAGGAGGTGTTCGATACGATGTCGAGTGAGGTAGTGGTGTTGCAGCGTCCGGCGGAGGCCATGGCGCGCGCGGCGGGCTCCGCGTTCCGGCTGTTCGCGGGCACCGACTCCCTGAACGTGGGGCTCACGGCCTCCCACTCGGCCACGCTGGACCCCAACGACCCACAAGTACACAAACGTAGCAACACGTAGTCCCGTAGACCGTCGCCGGAGTTACCGTCGTTGACTGATGCCGATGTGAACGTAGTCTTGTCTCGCAGCGTTTAGTGTCTAACACGTGTACATATTCGTCTTCCTCGCCGCCTTTAACAGCTTCAACTTAACCCCTAATAGATCACATAGAACCATTTATTTAGTTTTGCACGTTGATAGATCTAACTTGCTTACAATATTATATTATAAATGCATTGTTTTGTTTTGTGTAGCATTGCTGCAGCAGCCTAGCTGAAATTATTTTTTCAGTTGAATGATTGAAAACAAAATAACGTTTGCTTGTATCGTAATGGTAGCTATTCAGTTCTAAATAATATTACGAGACACACTCACGGCCGATAGTAAAGCCTTGACTTTGTTCTAAATTCAAGAATGAAGTCGTAGCAGTATTGCGAGTGGTCTCCGTGAAACTGGTCGTTATGTGACATGAGTGGGTGATGTTTCCAGCTGGTCGCCGGCTCGTCGTCCGGCGCGTCGGGCGACGCGGGCGCAGTGGCGGAGGGCGACGACGCCGGCGCCGCCAAGGGTGACAACCTCACCGAGGGGGTCCCCGGCCCCATCACCAGGCTGTTCATCATCGCCAACAGGGGCATCGCCAATCTCATCCAGGACCTCATTCTCCGCATAGCGCAGACCTCCGAGAGGATAGTCAACTTCAAGGCGCGACTGATCACCTCCATCATTTAATGCGCTCGCGCTTAGAACAATATTGGAGGCTGCGGGCGGCGGGCTCGGGTCGCCTCGCGTTTATTCGATTCCTAAAATCTGTTGTCGGTTCCTTTTTACGACGAAGCGGACGCGAGGCGACGGACCCCGCCGGCCGCCGGGCCGCGGCCGACACTCTCATTACTTGACTGAACACGAAATGTTGTGAAAGACCTCGCCAGGGTCGACCTAAAAAATTGTTTTAGTGCTCTCTCGGTAAAAATGAAGCACGAGGTTACTTCAAAGTCTTCAAAATTGCACGTCACAAAACTAAATCAGTTGTATTTCAGCGATCTAAGGTAATTTATAAGTTAGGTAAGGACACGCGGCGCTCCTCGCCAGTGCTCGTGCTCATAATGTGACGGTCACGTCACGAACGTTATTACGTTTTCAATTCTTCGTCAAATTTATTTACGTGTAGCTACGTGCGAGCGCGGACAGGGCGACACCATCGCGTACATAAATTTGATTGAAGAGACGAGGAAATCGATTCATATTTTTAATACTTTTATAAAATAAACACAAAAGCGATATACTTACGTACAGTAGGTAGTCAGATGTATGGAAATAAAATGGGTGAAAGCAGTTTTTTATACAAACTTAGTACAATACGAATCCTATTATAGTTACAACAATTTATTTATTTATGAAGATATATTAGAACAGGAGTCGTGTTATTGCTTCTTGTACAGCCCGTGTGGCTCTCCTCGTACGGTTGTCGTGCAGGACGAGTCGTGTGTAAATGTAATGTAAGTAGTGTTGTGTGCACTTAAGTGGGGAGTGGGAGCCGCGCCACGGCCCATAGGCTAGGCTAGGCTAGGCTAGGTTAGTCCGGAGGCGGCGGCGCCGCTCTGCTCAAGCTTTTTATAATGTGACTTTTCGATTCGTTTTTACGTTTGTAAATATGTATTATAGCGGAAATTGTGTAAAATAAAAAGATTAGTAAGTAACATGTGTTTTATTTCTACGTGACAAATGAGTACCTAGTGCCACTACAGACCTACATTAAGACCTACATGCCTACATTAAGTGCAAGTGATAATTATTGCACCTAGTAGATTACTGAAAGCCTCAATGAACACATTATAAGGTACACATTAAATCACACTGCTGAGCCAAATTCCAACTGAGAATTACAAGAGAAAACCTTAGACATGCCCCAAAAGAACCTGCAATATCCTCGTATATTTTAGAAGTACATAGGTACCTAAGGTACTGTACTTAATTGTGGAGGTACATGTTTTTAAACCTAGAACCAATTTTTAAACCAATTTAGCCTACACATTATTTTAAAATTATTTGGATTTTTATTAAAAATCGATAATAAAATGATGAATTTTTCGGGTTTCATCACGTGATCGAAAACACGCGATTTGGCTGAATGACGTCACTTGCTAGTACTGCTTACTATACGCAATGACAGCATTGACAGCTTAGTATGGTTATTTGACCAGGTGACGTCATAACCTATTTTAAAATGGCGTATTAGCGTTTTGGCAGCCTTTTTGGTCATTTAAACTTTGATGGTGATTTTCATAGAAAATAGAGATATTTACAAAGAATTAAGCAAACTGCATAATGTATTATGTTATATTGAACAATTTGAGTTATTTTTCTAAAAGGTGTCAAATACCCTATTGTGACGGAAACACAAAATTCTAGGATTTATTATCAAGTTTTATTACTACGACACGTAACGTTACAAAATGTAATCACTTCAAAAATTTTACGACACACCTCTACCCGCTACAAGTAATGAATGAGGAACGAGTCTAACAACTTAGCAACACAGCCCGCGTAACATCGTCGGCGAGAGGTCGCTGACGATGTGGCTGCAGAGGTGCGCAACGCGGTCGCATGCGCGGACAACACACCCGTCGCACACACGCGCGGCGGGAACGCTTCTGGGGGAATCTTGTTTACACCTAGACGAGAAACGTTACTTGAGCCCACAGCAGCTCTCGATAACGCCACAGTTTTCCGGGATATTCTCATATTAACACTCATCCACAATACTTGTTGATAGTACAATCTATGGACATAAAGCGAGGGTTTGGTATAATACATAATAATGCAAGTAAAAAGAAGTGCTCAGGAAGGTAGAATCAAATTCATGGTGGACTATAAAGGAGTGCGCACATTACACCAACTCGACGTCAACTCCACTCCGACTCCACTCCGTTTCAACTCCGACGTTCCGTTCCGCGATCAACGCTTCATCGACGTCAACTCGGCTCCGTCTCCACTCCGTTTCAACTCCGACGTTCCGTTCTACCGTGCGAGCCGTACAGGGCTTTTAAGTATAAGTTCGAAATTCAACCTTACCTTCAAAGATATAAGGCTCATAATTGAATGTTAGCTTTGTCAAGGTTTTAGTCGCGTTGGCTGTCGGTCGTGGAGTCGTTGTACTGTGCGCACTCCTTAAAACTGATAATACCTAAGTAGGTACTTAATATCTTTATGTAAATACTATTGCCACATTTTGTAGATACAATCTGCTACTTTTGCAAGGTTCCAAAGTTTGTTAGGTAAGTAAGTAAGCAGTAGGTAGTAAACGTATCGCAAATATAACTTTAAACTTAGCACATTTAACTATAATACAGGTACTCACGATATGTATTTTGTAGACCGATATTTTGATCCAGATGAATACAGCAGACTGAGTTGAGCCGTGACCACGGTCTATGTTATAGTAAAATGTTGTTATTATAATGCCAACACTACACGACGCATCTGCAGATAATCAATGGATACATCAGCAATGTATCGCCACGAGCCGACAACACGTCTGTCGGTCTGTAGGTGCGTCAGTCTGTGTTAATTCTCGACAGACGAAACTTGTACGCTCGCAACATTTAAATATAAGGAATTTAAATGTTTCGTCAGCACTCATGCTAGTACAGTACTCATTTCAGCGAATGAGTTTAAAAATGAGAAAAGGAGATGACTCTCGGACAAAAATAAAATTTTATAAATATAAGAAGAAGAAGAAGAAGAAGTATAATAAAAACATATCTTACCTCGATAAATGAATGATAATAACACGTAAATATACAAAAATATTACTGATTAAATACCGAAAACATGAATAATTTAAAATAATTTTTCCAATTTATTTTATAATTTTCCTCATAATGACAGTGTCATTAATCTTAAAACGTAGTATTATAGACTTTTTGATTAATCTGACACTTTAAAAAGAAAAATCTTTCGCATTAAAAAAGGATTATTCGACACCGTTGCAGATCATGGATATAATTATGATGGACAGTACTAGCTATCACAAAATATAGAGAGTAAGTACTATCACGTACCTATTATTCCGATACACATTATTACTTATTGGAATGGAATAACTGGAAGAAATCGCTCTTTAGCGAAAAGACCGCCTGTTATTGTATTACATTCTGTTAAAATGTCTTTTTCATGTTGCTTTCTATTATTATTATGTATTTCTAAACTTAAAGTTTCACGGTTCCTAGATGTAAGTGGACTCGGTCATTTGGAAGGCTTGCGTGGGAGCACGGGTCCAACACGTAGAGGCTCCTTTGAGACACTTTGATGTTGAGCATGTGTGATACTCAAGGTGGATTGTATCCTCGATTGCACAATTTTATTATGATTAAAGTAGGTACTATGACAATATTTTGTCATTAATCTAATATAATATTTGTAATGTTTATGCCATTGAACTAAATGGCACTGCACTGACTAACGCTATTGACTGCACTTTATTGACTGTAGGTCGGCGGTCGTATAATAATAATTATAGCATTTAATTAATAGATAAATAAATAACGCTACACACTCATAGCCCCACACTAGGATTCCGTGTCGTGGGTGCCATGGACAACACACAAGATAAGAACACACGCAGACCAAGAACGGAAATTTAAATTAGTCATTCAAATTTCCGCCTTCCTGGGAATCGAATCCAGGAACGGCGATCCGGCGTGTTAACCATTGCGCCATCCAGGTCTTCATTTAATTAATAAAGAACAAATGATCCAGTCTATAAGACAAATAAACCGAAATTGTCAATTCCATGAGTATTATTGAGTACAATTATCCAATACCTCTTCAAATAGCTCCACTCCATTTCAGTAATTGCTGAATAGTATTTAAAGGAACTGTGCTTGTGTAAAGAAAGAGATCAGCCAGGACTATGCCTACTCTACTCTGTGTTTTGACAACAATATTATGAATTATCTTCTATTGTCTACGTCTACTGGACAGAACTGAATCAACTGAACTGACTGACAATGATGACAATAACAATCTGACACAGTCAGTCTGACAGTGACAGCGTGTACGTACCGACTCTCAGTAGAGGAAAAGTTAGATTATGTATGTATCTAATTTATTGTATTGTAGTTTTGTTTTGTTTAATATGAATAGAGAAGTTACTGTTACTGATGTTATTTCATTTTCAGATTTACATATTCACGCGTAATGTTATTATAAGATACTAACAATGGCGCTTTACGAAGGGATAGCTCTAATACAAGAGAAACAAGCTGTTGTTTTGGACCTCGGTACCGAGTACACAAAGTAAGTAACAACTTACCGTAACTATTCCTCATTCATTTCATTTGTATATTATTAAATAATATCGTATAAACGCAATGATGCCCAATTCACCTACTTTTCCTCAAACCGGTTTTTTTCGCTATATTGCTGTTGAGAACTTAATCGCAAAATCGTGAAATAAAATAACTAAACCCAATATTTTTAATAATCCCGCTTCATTCAAACTCAAACTCAAATCATTTATTTCATGTAGGTATTTTCAATACACAAGAACGGTCATTTTTTGCATTAACCACCATTGCATTGGTACTTAAAAAGTCGCCATACACGGTATACACCGCTAATGACAGCTAAATTGATCAAAAGACAGCTATGGATTGTAATGTTTAAGATTATACGACTTTATAATATTTAAATGATAATTCTTTGCTTTTAATTTACTCACATCTACTCTCTAGATTTGGTTTCACGGGAGAGGCAGCACCGAGATGTATCATCAAGTCTGAGTACTGGTGCACGACGGAGCGCAAGTTCAAGCGCGTGCACGACTACAACACCCCTGACGAGCTGTATGACAACCTAGTTCACATGCTACACTTGTTGTATTTCAGGTATTAACTATCTTCAATTAATTTTCCAATCTAAATGAAGTGACTGCATAATTATTTTCATCAATACAAACATTGTAATAACTTTCTCACAGTTCCTTTTGAAATGTGATGTGGTATTAAGGCAATAGTGAATGGACAGCAGAAGCCATTTCTTGCTCCATTTAATGCTCACTTACCATCAGACAAGGATTGTAACATAACTCACATATTTTTTTGTGCGTTAAATGTCTACAATCCGCGATGAGTTCAGTTTTAAGATAAAAGTAACTATGACTAAGGGTTTAATTAAATTTTATTGTTAATAAAGTGCAATAACTTTGTTGTTTTTTTTTTTTATACAAACTCATGAAAACATTTAATTTTGGTAAATGTTACAGATATGTTCTTGTGAACCCCAAGGAGCGTAAGGTGGTGGTGGTGGAGTCGCTACTGACGCCCACACTCTTCAGAGAAACATTGGCCAAAGTGCTCTTCACCCACTATGAGGTAACATTATATTGTTGTTGTACAATTACTTATAAATAGATTAAATAAACACTTACAAACTCATAACCTCGCATTAGGATTCCCTGTGTTGTGGGTACCATAGACAACACAAATAGGACATCACTAGAACCCACAGTCCTGTGTGCCTCAATACCTGCCCCGGCCACGAATCATACTCAACACAGTAGTGAATATTGTGCCTCGGGCATGGTTATGGGCGATGGAGTTATTTTGGTAACAGTAAAATATTATTTTGAAATGCAAATGGAAACATTATATGAACAGAACCATGTATTTCTATAACATCTTTACGTTTAAATGTATCCCAGAAACGACATAATTTATCAAACTAGTTATCCTGTAGTCAAAACTAACTCACATAAAACCTTTAATAACACAATAAAATGCAAAATACATTCAGTTCAGTCGGCAGGGGCCAATCTGTATCCCATTTGATGTGTGCAGGTGTCGGGCGTGCTGTGGGCGGACAGCGCGCGGCTGTGTGCGCTGCCGCTGGGCGCGCCCGTCGTGCTGGTGGTGGCGCTCGGGGCCGCCGAGGCCGAGGTCGTCGCAGGTGCACTAATAATGCATTACTTGCGCCGAACTCTATGACCTCTCCGAACTACACTCCGGTTGTGTCTTGCGCATGTCGTCAATTGCATGCGGGGCTTAGCGCGGGTACTGGATATCCGAATATTTCGTATTGCGCACCGCGCTACGCAGTTCGAAGGGTCATAAAGTTTGGCGCGATTAATAATGTTCATTCATTCATAAAAGCAATAAAATAAACACAATTGGATCATGTCATGTTACATCGCAAACCACAGTTAGTTGAGCATCGGTGAGCGCTCCCTGCCGCAACACGGCTTCTGTTTATCGTATCACATTACACGACCAGCTACCGGGTTATTTTTAACGCTGAGAGTATGTTTTTAACTAAAACGCGATTTCATCACTTGATATGTTTACTTACAAGTTTTAGCATGTGCCTTTGTGTGTAACTAGAATTTTCTGCTATTCCAATATTAACTTTTACATAATACGGCCACTATTAAATTGCCGTGTTCTGGATTATCAACCACATTGAGCGCGTTCACATAGGACGTCCGTTTTACTGGATCCGGAATACTGGATGCTAGTAGCGTATGTAGTTGTATGAGCGATTTCACACAGAATCCAGTATACCGGATCCAGTAAAAAATACCACACAACGGAAATATTTACCTGTTAAAACGGATCCAGTAAAACGGACGTTCTATGTGAACGCGCTCAAAATGCTGTGTGAATATTACCTTCCGTTTTACTGGATCCAGGATATTGGATCCAATAAAACGGAAGGTAATATCCCACGTCCTATGTGAAGGCGCCCTTAGGTGTTTTGTTGGACTCGGATAACCATTATAAGATTCAACTTGTGTTATGGATACCACAAAAAAATTGTCAATGGTTGTAACGCGCGCAGTGGTGCACGGGTGCCCGGTGCTGCGCGCGCTGCAGGCGCAGCCGCTGGGCGCGCGCGCGCTGCACGCGGAGCTGGCGCGCCGCCTGCACGCCGACAACGGCGCCGAGCTGCGGCTGCCGCCCGACGCGCTCGAGGACATCAAGGGTGAGTCGCGGCCTACTTGCCAGCTTGTGCCCGCTCACTTGCTGAATGGTAGCGATCTAGCAATTAGCAACGCAGGTTCGGATGGTGCACGTCGCATCGGAAAGGAGGTGCGTTGATAAAGCCATTTTTTGCTCAACACTTGAAAGGCTTTGATTTCCGACTATTATTGAATAATACCTTTGTATGCTAAAAGTATATATTATATTTTTAAATCCATATGAATTTAGTAAAAAGCGGTTAATTTAATATTACAAACAGACCCTCCAATTTTATTTATTTGCATAGATAACTTGGCCAAATGTACGAGTGGATTAGGGGAAGGGCTTAAGTCGTTAAAAATCAATTTAAAGTATAAAAGAAAGCATTCCGAATTCTTGCAGTCCGAATGTGCTTCGTGGCGTCACGCGCCCGCGCGCTGCAGTGGGCGGCGATGGACGAGGGCGAAGCCCCGAGCGACCCGGCGCTGGCCGGCGAGCCCCGCGACGCCAAGTACCCGCTGGCGGACGGCGCGGTGCGGGTGTCGGGCCGCACGCGCGCGCGCGTCGCCGAGATTCTGTTCGCGCGGGACAACGAGCTCGCCTCGCTGCCCGACATCATACTGCAGTGCATTCTGCAGGTCAGTTGCTACATATAATATTAATAAACAAAACCAAGGTAATTGTTTCATGCTTAGCAGTCGACTTGATAATTTTCCTAATACATTGTAGGAGTGAGTGAACGGCTCGAAAGACCATAACCCGGGCTTATAGAGAAACACTTGAATATATTATAGTTATCCAATTACTATCTAACACTAGTTGTCAACAATGTAAATTGTGTGCCAATTTGGTCGCTCACCGCGTCGATCGCGCGTGATTCAGCTCCTTTAATTAAATGTTTAAAATGTAACTGTAAGGGATATAAAGCCCAAGTTTCACTGCTCTCCTGCAAGTAGAATTAGAATGAATTTAGTGTCGAATATAATTATGCACCGCGGTGGTCTATCGGCGGCAGTGTCCCATCGACGCGCGGCGCGCACTGGCGGAGAACATCCTGGTGACGGGCGGGACCGCGGCGCTGCCGGGGCTGCGCCCCCGCCTGGCCGCCGAGCTGCGCCACCTCGTCACGCAGCCGCCCTACAAGTCAGTACCTTGCATCATTTTATGTGGAGCCCCCGCAAGACAAAGGCTGCGACCCAACAAACTTGGATTTAACTTTACAGTAAACCCCTCTTGACATAAAATTGCGTCCTGTGACCATGCAACTTTTCACTGAATTACGTTAATTGTAATTTAAACGTTTGTAGAGTTCATATTAGGCTGGGTGGAGATGAGCTGTGACCTGTGACTACCTCTCATAAGTTCTTCAGTTGAGTGAAGTACGAGTGTGAGATATTTGTTTAGACTCAAGCATGATACTAAATAATAAGGTCAAGATACTCTTGATATTTTAAGGAGTTTATATAATCGTAACGGTTCCCCATCCCCAGCGAGCGTCTCCACGTACGCACGTTCAAGTTCCACCGCGCGCCGTGCCCCGACAACTGCACGGCGTGGCTCGGCGGCGCGCTGTGCGGCGGCGCGGACGCGGGCGGCGCGGGCACCGGGGGCGCGGGCGGCGGGGGGCGCGCGCTGCCCCGCGAGCAGTACGCGCGCGCGCCGCCGCCGCGCCGCCTGCGCGACTGGGACTGCCTGCTGCACAACACGCCCGCCGACCACCCGCACTGGGCCGAGGTGCAGCTGTGACTGTCACCGCTCGTCACCGCCAGTAGCCTCCCCCCCTCCCCGCTCGCCTACCCCCGCCCGCGCGTTCCAGCGATACCCTATTTCATGTTGCGCGAAGTTCAGAGCGGCCATAAAGTTTGGTGCGAGTGATATCTTCGAATAGTACACGCTCCGCTCCGTATTTCAATTAGCGTACACTTATCAACTTGGGAACGATTCGGCATTTCTCGGGCTTTGGCCTGGTTTGGCCCCGAAGTGACGCCGCTTCGATGCTGATAAGTTTGTTGTTACATGAATGGATTACATGGCTCGAGGCGAGGTGACGCTATATTATCCCCGTGCTGAAGTTAAGCGAGCGTCAGAGATGAGAATTAAAAATTGATAGGTACCAGTTACAATAATATATGAACGTCAATATTTCAACCCGTTTTGACGTTGTCAACCGTAGAAACTCAAGATAAGTAGCTATTTATTTGTAATGGCGATTATTTTCAATTAATTATTTAAAATACAGTTATTGCCCGCCATTTCGTCTTTATATCTTTTACAAGATATGTATATTTATAAGGTGAGGAATAATCACCTTAAGTTTGAGCCAATAAAATTGGAACATGACTTTTTTAACTAATTAGGTGAGAAATATTTATTTACTTATCATATAAGTGTGATCTGTGTGTGTATTTATTTACTTATCATATAAGTCATAAGTGTGATCTGTGACATCTGTTCGATTATAAACTACTTTAAGTACAGGGGCTCTATTTTTGACGCTCGTCTGGCATCGAGCGTCTGATGCGGTTCGTAAGCGACTCCAAGTAGTCCAAGTCAAGTCACAGTCTACTTCCAAGTTGCATGACGCTGATTTTGGCTATTACCGGATCCAGCGTTGCCAATATAAATCGAAATGTTGTATCAAATCAGAAATTAAAGGAAACCGGTAATTACCACAGTGAAAACGGAACGTAAAATTCTCAATATCGACGAGTAGATATTTATGCCCTAGAGACCACTCGTACTCATCGTAGGCTCCAATATACGGAATTTTCTATGTCGAACGAAAACCACTCGAAACGAGCGATTCAAAAATAGAACAGATACAATTTATAAACCTACACTCAAACGTCGCACTCAGTACTTCGCAGCAGTCTGATTTGTATGTTTATTAGAATGCCTATAAAGTGATAGTATGTCCTATGTGCTTATTGCTTCAGATACATTAACAGAAGCTCCGTATCGGTTTCATACATTTTTTATGTACTCATTTATCTTTGGGTGCGTCGTGTTGCGATCGGTGGGTGTTGACTGCGTCACTGCACGACACGACACGACCATAAACGCGGGTCAGCTTAATACTATTTTATTTTATATCATTTAAAATATCGTCTATAATTTATTTATTACCTACATTAAAAACTTTTATAAGCATGTTTGTGTTTTAATTCTTAATCTTAATTTTACGCCTCGACGGGTAGGGCTCCTAATTTCCTATGCAGTATCGTCACAATTATAGATACCTAACTTAATAGATACCACATCCCACACTATAATATAAATTCAAAGTTCTTCGTATATAAAAACGTAACCTTCTTTTAAAAGAAAGGATACGGCTGAAGCCCGGATGGCGCACTCTCTTGCTCCAGCCAGCCGCTAAACGACTTGTAGTGTTCCGACTGGAGCCTGAGACTCTGTCACATCTTTCTCTTCTGGCGCAACGCATCGGCGACGGGTTGGTGTTACTGATTTCCGAGGGCGACGGTGACCACTTACTATCAGGCTCGTCAGCTCCTTTGTCGATTATCAATATGAGTATTCAAACTAAAAGCTTTTGAAGTGTACCGAAGAATGCTCCAAATTAAATGTTATGGACCGATACCATCTCTAATGCGAAAGATTTACAAACAATGAAAAAAGTAAAAACGTAAGTTACGTAAGCTTACGTTATTAGTTTAAAGGGTACTCTGTGGAAAATACTGATGATAGAGAAAAATACTCTATCAATCTTCGTCTAATAGCTCTGGATATTAGATCTAAGCTAATAGTGAAGAATTTATTTTTATTTGGCTTTTGAATTATTATAATTATTATTTATTCATTAAATATAAATAAAGAGTAGGTATTGATTAGGTATAGGTATTGTTGTCAATAAAAAATAAAATGTTATGCTGACTTATGACTATGACAAATGACAATACGAAATGACGTTTGTAACGTTAGTTTGACAAAATTGATGCGATGAATTGCGATGTAAATGTCAAAAAATCATTTGTCATGAACGTGATACTGTTGCGTTTCATCATATTTGTAATTTGAAGTGTATTGTGAATCATTAATTTACTGAAAGTAGACAAAACATTGTAATAAGTTCATTAAGTTTTACATCTATTGACCGGTCCCAACCGTACAACATGGCAGACCAGACGAAAATCGTTGCCGCGAGTATAGTGAACTTCCTGAATCAACAGCTCGAGGGGACCTCGCTGAGCTCGGACGCAAAGGAGAGCCTGGAAGTGGGCGTGCAGTGCATCAGGGCTGCCTACGACCTGTCGCCCGAGGAGCTGGCACGCGGCGTCGACCTGGCGCAGTTGGTGCGGCAGCAGCAGGGGGGGCTCGCCGCTAGCAAGGCCGAGGCCGAGAAGCTCAAGAACGAGGGGAACGAGCTGATGAAGGCTGAGAAGCATCGCGAGGCCCTCGAGAAGTACACGCGCGCGATCGAGATCGATCCGCGGAACGCTGTGTACTTCTGCAACCGCGCCGCCGCGCAGTTCAAGCTGGCGCAGAACGAAGCGGCGGTAGCGGACTGCACGGCGGCGCTGGCGCTGCAGCCCAACTACGGCAAGGCGCACGGCCGGCTCGGCATCGCGCTCACGGCGCTCGAGCGGCACCGCGAGGCGCGCGCCGCCTTCGCGCGGGCCGCGCAGCTCGAGCCCGACAACGAGTCCTACAAGCAGAACCTGAAGCTCGCGGAGGAGAAGCTCGCCGAGAGCGGCGCACCGACGCAGATGGACCTCGGGAACCTCCTGCAGAACCCGCAGCTCCTCAACATGGCCTCTGAAATGCTCACCGATCCCAATATGCAAAACATCATCTCGGGGCTGATGGGCGCGACCAACCTGACCACCAACTTGGGCACGGGGCCGGGCGGCATGGACGCGCTGATCCAGGCGGGGCAGGCGCTGGCGCAGCACATGCAGAGTGCCAACCCAGACCTCGTGGAGAGCCTCCGCCGGCAGGTGCGGCCCCCGGGCCCCGATGGACCCCCCAATCCCCCGAACCCCCCGCCTGCTCAGTAAATCTAAAAATTCAATTTATTTATAAGATATCATATGATTCAAACATAAAGAGTGCCCACTCACAATAATTTAACCTTCTTGCCCAATGTGTGCTTACATGGTGTGGACGGCTGGTACTAAACTAGATATTTGGTTTTCTGATTGTACTTGTTATCAATACATACTGTCAGCCACAAAAAGGAGGCATGAGTATAAGTCAATCCATGCCAATATAATTTTTATTTATCTAATAGGAATATTTTTTTTTGCATGTAGATCTTATTTTATTTTCCCACACAATCTGTCATTGGCCAAGTATAGCCATAGTCAGATGGTTGGAATTTTATTAAAATGTTCAGTGTTCCAATAGCGCATTTTTCAGGGTATAATTTGAATTTGTATCCTAATTTAAATATATAACCTAAACCATTTTTGTTTGCGTCAGGGATGCAGTATAAATGAACTGTATTGTTATATGTATTTAAAAAGAATATGTAAATTTTAATGAACCAGAAAATAATAAGTATTTCTATGCTATTATTGTAGGCATTTCTTAGATAATAAATAATATTGGTTTTATTATTAAATTAAATATATTTAATGTTAGTTTTCATTCAACAAAGTTCCATTTTCATCATAGCCATTGCCGTGCAGGCTCGCTGCTCTTCTCAAACCATGGAGGATGTGGATAGTCCACCGTGCCTCAGTCACATACCACAAACATGAATAGTAAAAACTGCTTTGTGATTTAATAATTCCAATGTATAATGAACTTGGCATCAGTATTTATTACTACTGGTTGTTTGCAATAATCTATCTATTCTTAATCTCTGGATTAGTAAATACAGTAAAATGTCGACATTTTGTCAGTTGCTAGGCAAAACTGACTTTGGGAATCTGGATAAAATAGCATACCCTTCCTCGTTTGCTTAAAAGCAGCATAACAGGACCTAAGAGCCGCATCGCAATAATAATCCCTATCCTAATAAATAATAGAGCATTCCAAAAAGGTTTGGTGAATATATTAATTAAACTAATTACTTGCCAAACTTGAAGTACCCATTAATTTTATTGTAATAAGTTATATTTTAAATCGATATTATCGATAAAGTCATATTTTAATTCGATAAGAAAAATCCGGATTCAGTTACAAAATTTTAATAGTCTATTTATAAAAATCAATTGCTGTTCGTTAGTCTCGCTAAAACTCGAAAACGGCTGGACTGATTTGGCTAATTTTGGTTTTGAATTACTTGTGGACGTCTAGGGAAGGATTAAAAAGGGAGTAAATATGAAAATTCAGCTTTTTATTTATAGATTCTGAGGTGGTACGAAGTTTACCGGGTCAGCTAGTATAATATAAAGGTCTGTTCACATTGCAACAACCGACCGATAAATAATTTTAATTGGAAGAGACTAGAGCCGCAGATAAAGCTCATAATAATATTATTACGCCAATGCCATGCCAATGCTTACTTAATTTGAATCGGACTCGGAGTGAGTTGGAGTGAAGTTGTAAAACAGTTCGCAACCTTTATGATAACCGTGATAACGTCTTATTTAATGACGCATGGCAAGAATGAATACAATTTGCCACAGTTAAGTATTATTGCTACCATAGACTAGAATACTAGATAGATACCCAACCTTAGAGTTTATATTACTAATATACAGGGTGTCCAGTAAATAGCACGACATACTGCAGGGGGTGATAGCTTGGGTCAATACCTACCAAAACAACACAATATATGTTCAGCGAAATCTTACGGATTTACAGTTTTACAAAATTTTCCGAAATATCGAAAAATCCCTACCTTGAAACAGATTATTAAGCATCTCGTAATGAAAAATTCCTTTTCTAATATTTTTTTTACATCAGATTATTCGTGAATAGTTACTTTACACATTGATAAGCCTTTATTCTATCAAAAACAAGAATGTTTTAAGAAATAGTATTTTATGTTTAATTTTTCACAGAACGAATTTCTTTTCGCATAACTTTAACCTACAGTGGAGAAAAAAAAATGCATGTGGCAGTTTTGTACAACAAACTTAAAAAATAGCTTGTTTAATGGTGATTTTGGAAAGATACAATACTCGTACATTTTCATAAAAAAATACAAAAAAACTGCTATTTTAGTTCCAAAGAAGCCGATTTTGTTGAAAATGTAATTAACGTAATATTGTCAAAAACCACTACGAGAATAAGTAATAGCTGCTCATTTACGCGAATTATTATAAAAACAAGTTGTGACATGTAAAATGCGACATGCACGCTGGATAAAGGTTTTTACCTGCTCGCCAACCAACACGACCCGACCGGTTACTGTCTAACAAAAGAAGCGCATGTGCTATAGTTTAAAAAAATACGAAAACAATGCTATTTTATTGTAGTTCATAAGAGCATTTTATTTTAAATGCAACTAATGTGACTGAATTCAAATCGTAGTAAGGTCGTCGTACTACGGTTCAAATGACATAATAGTTAATCCACGGCCGACCGGCCGGCCGGTCTGTAAATGACATCTTGAAGGAGAAGGTGATAGTAAAAAAATCAGAGGAGTCAACTTTAATAAACATTTATTTAAATAAATCACAATAAATGCTCAAATTGCTTCCCTTGTGCTCTAATACACGCTCGGCATCTTCTTAAAAATGAGCTTTTAAGTCTTCTCAAGCTTATTTCGGATATTTTTCTTGCTGCAATGTTAACCCTTGATCTCAATTCACTGTCATTTTGGATTGGCTTTTCATAGACTTTGTCCTTCATGGCACCCCAGTAAAAAAAATCCAGGGGGTTTAGGTCCGGAGACCTAGGTGGCCATAATATCGGTCCCAGTCGCCCAATCCACCTGCCTGGAAAAGCTTCGTCTAAGCAGGCTCTTACTTCCCGGCCATAATGAGCAGGACACCCATCATTTTGAAACCACATCACCTCTCTTAGCTCACTCGGAACATTTTCAAGGAGCGTGGGTAGGGTTTCTCGTAAAAACTCCAAGTAATTATTTGCATTTAATGTAGGGGGAAGCTCGACGGGACCCACAATCTGGCCATTAAAAATCCCACACCATAAATTTATTTTGAATTGGTACTGGGACCTGTCTTCTCTTGACACATACGGATTTTCTAATTGCCAACTATGTAAATTGTGCAAATTCAAGTAGCCGTCCTTTCTGCAAGCTGACTCATCACTCCACAGCACCTTATTAAAAAAGTTTGGGTCCTCCCGATGCATTTCAAGCATGCGGCGGCAGAATTGAACTCTCGGCACGTAGTCTCTAGTTAAAAGAGTTTGCACGCGTCGTACGTGAAATGGATGATATCCATGCCTCTTGAGCACTGAATGAACAGTGGACTTCGCTATCCCTGTGCGCCGTTGTATCACCCTAACCGAAGTTGTTGGGTCTTGTTCTCGTTCCTGAAGCACTATGTCTTCGTCAACAACTTGAGGCCGTCCACCGCCACGTTGACCAGGGAGTCTGCCTTCCATGTAGGAGTTATGCACTCTGGTAAACATTTCGTGGTGTGGATGTCTCCTATCGGGAAACCTTTCCCTGTAGAGGATGGCAGCAGCTCTGGAACTTTGGCCAGCTTCTCCGTAAATAAGATGCATCTCAGCATACTCTCGTTGCGTGTAACTCGAAAAAATGCGGCGGTTGGCCATGTTACACAGCACAAAAGTCCAGGTGGTCGCCAAGTCGTCGTAGTGATCACAATAAAAATCCAAATCGTAAGGCAAACAAAGTCCGGGTCTAAGGCGTAAACAGTCGTCAGTACGAAACAATAATTTGTGAACACAGAGAGAGATGCGTTGCGCACGGCTTAAGGTAGCATACTGGCAATTTTGGCAAAGTGGCAAGCGTCGTAAATAAAGTTGAGAGAGTGAGACACAAAATCGCAACACAAGAAAGAGCAGGATAGCACGTGCGCTTCTTTTGTTAGACAGTAACCGGTCGGGTCGTGTTGGTTGGCGAGCAGGTAAAAACCTTTATCCAGCGTGCATGTCGCATTTTACATGTCACAACTTGTTTTTATAATAATTCGCGTAAATGAGCAGCTATTACTTATTCTCGTAGTGGTTTTTGACAATATTACGTTAATTACATTTTCAACAAAATCGGCTTCTTTGGAACTAAAATAGCAGTTTTTTTGTATTTTTTTATGAAAATGTACGAGTATTGTATCTTTCCAAAATCACCATTAAACAAGCTATTTTTTAAGTTTGTTGTACAAAACTGCCACATGCATTTTTTTTTCTCCACTGTAGGTTAAAGTTATGCGAAAAGAAATTCGTTCTGTGAAAAATTAAACATAAAATACTATTTCTTAAAACATTCTTGTTTTTGATAGAATAAAGGCTTATCAATGTGTAAAGTAACTATTCACGAATAATCTGATGTAAAAAAAATATTAGAAAAGGAATTTTTCATTACGAGATGCTTAATAATCTGTTTCAAGGTAGGGATTTTTCGATATTTCGGAAAATTTTGTAAAACTGTAAATCCGTAAGATTTCGCTGAACATATATTGTGTTGTTTTGGTAGGTATTGACCCAAGCTATCACCCCCTGCAGTATGTCGTGCTATTTACTGGACACCCTGTATACTCTAAGTACCCAACTAATTAGAGGCATTATGATTATCTATAATAAGGATTGCCATTGCTAGCTTTACCTTAATTTTGATCGATCTGCCTCAACAACCATATCCAGCGATTTACTGTCATGTTTACAATGTCCCGTGACATTGAAAGTACATGACCAACGCAATATTGGTTTTGAAAATCTATCACATTTTACGAAGGAAAGTACCGTCATAATCAGTTTCACGTTTTTTGATCTGACAACATTAATGACATGTAGCCTGTAACCTGCTTTGCGGAACGCCCAGCGTTGAGTCGCAGCTTACGACATTATCTATAGAAATACAAATAAAATAAGTTGGTGGTTCGATATTTCTTTCTATTTTGCGAGAATGATTATATGTCGCTGGTGGAACCGACGACACAAATAAGACATCACTATCGCCCACCCTCGACGGCCCAAGAACAAACATTTGTTTCATAAATGTCAGACCTGGTTGGGAGTCGAACCCAAGACTCCTCGCTTCCAACTAGTGTATTATGAACATAAATTATTGTCTGTTAGGAAAATGTTACTAATCAGGCAAGTAAAAACCACAGGCTCAACCTCATCTTAAAGTTATTAAACCTTTTAAGGTATACACAACAGTTACCCGTCAATCTAGGAAGAGAGTTATTGAAAATAAAAGACCAACGATTATGCTTTCTTAACTATATTAATAATTACACTCTGTGTATAATTTATGATAAATACATTTAATATCTTTATGTACACACAGTAGCAAAGGTAAAAATATGCCCTTCGTCCACCCCGACGGCCAGCCCCGCCCCCTCCCGCCGGCCGCCGCTGAACAAAACGCGAAAATACATTCCAAAAAATGTAACACATACAAAATTCCGTATTTACATATAACTCTCTCAGAACAACGATGTAAGCTTTCCACTACACTCGCGGAGCCTCATTGCTTACGATACATCACTGCAGCAAAGGCACTGTGAAGGGTCTATATAGTAAATGCTGTACTTGGAAAACGCGGAAAATATCATCGAGCAACGACGGAATTTGATAGTTGTATTACAATATAAGTACAAACAGCAAGTGAGTACCGCGTCGCGTTGTACCTCCGCGGGACTCCACCTCCAGCTGCCAGCTGTCAACTGTCAGCTGTCAGCTAACAGTCAGTTTAACATTTGTTTGATTCGATTATTTTTTTAAAGTAAAGCCCGGACATCACTAATAGGAACGTCTTATGAAATAAAATTATTACTAATAAAATGTCAATGAAAAAGCATACATCGAATACTAACAAAATAAATGACTTTCAAATATATTTCCTTCATTTAAAAAATAGAAACTACGTAATTGCAAATTAAGAAAAATGTACTTAAAATAAATCGACGAGTGACAATAATGTAACGATAACAAATCGATAAATATATTATTATGTAAACTCTGCAGCACCAACAACATCGCTGAATAAATTAAGTAAAGCTACACAGTCGCTCCGTCGCGCGTCGCCACCTCGACCCTAGCGCACTTCTTATAACAAACAATTCTGAATCATTCAATTAAATCTAAATATATTAGAAATTTTATAATTTTCTATTGCAAGTGCCCGCGGCGTGTAGCAAGGGAAATACAGGTGATTAGTGTAGTGATTGTCGTACACCTATCGTGATTATTGATGTCAATAAGAACCTCGAACCGGCAGCGAATTTACTAAGACTGACTTCATCATCACATTCCTCACTCCCGAGTGGGTAGTTATAAAAGCTGACTTTTGTATTGTATCGTAACTTATGTAACAAACAGCGGCTGAATAGAAGCACCTTGGATGTCAACTCGGGGTGCAAAATAAAAATTGTATTGTTACTCCCATGCCTGGGACATCATCCATTAAATAACATGCTTATAAAACACACACATACAATTTTTTTATATTCGACTACACAAATATCAACGGTGTGTGTGTGTCGGTTAGTGTGTGCGCGTGTGTGTGTGTGCGCGCGCCGGTTCGTGTTCCGTCGACCGACACCGCAGCGAGCAGCGCCCTCTGCCACACGCGCTACAATTTAGAAAATGAAAAACTTATACTCACAGCCCAACTTCAAAAGAAAATTATACACAATTATGTTAGCGGCTCAAAGTTTCTGACGGCAGCGGTTCAGGCTGTGCGTTGATAGTTGATACGTCAGTCGGTCACCTTTATATACAGATCGACTCGATTCAAATCGGTATGTGTGACTAATGTTAAACTCCCATCACATTATTATGTCATTGTGCTAATATTACCGCCACTCGCATCCAGCCTGCGCCCAGACTCTCCAACGACACTATGTATCACAACAGCCACAATGTAATGCAGCTAGGGTGATAACCCCACGTGTGGCGCCCCCGTGATTTATACAATTGTTTTAAAAACAAGTGATGCGATACATGAACGTCCGGGCGCAGCCTGCACGCGCGCGACCCGCACTCGCGTCACACGAGGCTTCATTACCTTCCTTACAACGAGAACGTCTATCAAGAAGCGTTACTTGCAACTAACAACACAAGTGATACCTGCAGACATTACAATAGTTGCAGAATCTCCCATACAAGTTACTTGCAAGTAGCGACTAGCGACATCTTGCGGAGATTTTGTTCACAGGATTATTACAGATCGCAAGTTAATACTATAATGCAGTACTAATAAGTTTGTTCAAACTAAAATGTTTCAGTTTCTGCAATTCATTTATTATTCCACTAAATCTGCTTTGTTTGATTGACACGAGCAGCGGGTAGGTAGGACAAGTTTTAATTTCGACATTAAAATAGCTCGTGGTACAGCAAAACTAACAGACAATTGAAATGGACTCCATGTATTAACCTACTGAATATGACTGTACTTATATATCATCATGGAATGTACACAATTTTACGAGTCCATATTGTAACAACAGATCAGTCTTAATCTTAACAATCGAACGGGAATTTAGGAAATGTTTTGTAACATTGTAGACCAAAATGGAAACCGCACATGTACAGTGAAAAGTGTGATCAAGTGCAGACCTGAACAATCGTGGGAACAAGTGACGTCACCGCGCCGTGCGGTCAGTTCCGCTTGGAGGGCGGCACGAGGTGCGGCGGCAGGTCGGCGGGCAGGTCGAAGCCGTCCGTCTTGACGCGGATGAGGTGCATCGCGAGCGCGAACTCGTCCGCGTCCAGGAACCCGTCCTTGTCGATGTCGGACAGCTTCCAGATCTTGCCGAGCACCGAGTTCGGCAGCTTCGACTTCACCATCTCCGTTTTCGCCGCTGTTGAACAAACGCGGGTCAACTCTACTGGGAACGTCTACCGGAATCATCGGGACCCGTGGGGCCCGGCCGCGAAACACGCCCCGCTAGCCTGCCACTTGCTACGAGCGTCATGTCAACGTCCATTTAAATCGTAGATTAGTTAGTGGTCGCACATTTGTTTTTAACGCTCGACACTGACGCTTGAAGCATTGAGCGAGTTGAGTTGAGCTGCGACTCGTGTCCCTCGGGCTGTGGCCCTTCCCAATGTTCTATCTATCCATTATCTCCGGTACTAGGTTACACTAGGTACGACTATGTAACTGGTGCCCACGATAATTATTTTGATTACCGGTATTACATTCAAATAAGCATAAATCGCGATGAGTTAAGTTTAAAATCAAATATCGTCATAAGTTAGTAGGTAAAGTAGTGATAAACTAAACTAACACTAAATGTATGACAGGTGCTTGCTAACTGTAGATAACGGATGGATAGAATATTGGAAACGGCCGTTATCTTATCTTATAATTCTCCGATGATTCATTGAGAAGAATATTTGTTATTAGTTGTTAGAACATCGCCACGAATGACAGAATGAACGCTGGACTACAATTCCACCTGATGGTAAGTGGTGATGTAGTCTTCGGTGTTAAACCGCAAACGAACTAACTAACTTAGTAGAAGGCTATTCACTGTTGATTTGAAGACATCCACTTTATAATCGAACCGGACCGTGAACGCTGGCAAACTTGTAAACTTACTATTTACAAAGCATCGAGAGGAACTACACAATTTTATCCAAGACCAACTTCCACGCACTAAAGAATTGGGAATTCACGTTCAGTACTGGACAAGCACTTTGGGTATACGTCGTGTACAACGCTTTCCCAACCCGATTACACATAATGCGCAAATAGCTTGGAGCCTGTTCTTAGTTTGAGAGAGCTAGCAACCTCGGGCTGGTATCATTTCCCCAAAGAATAACACGTTACAAGAAGCCATGAGAAATCCGTGTCCTTATATTCAATAAATAATAGATACATTAGTAAAAATAATACGATGACGGATGATAAGCAAAAAAGTATAAATAATAATAATTATTGCCATAATTGACGTTAAATGTTTGTTGTTCATTATTACTGACATTTAATTATGCCTACAATACTGTTAGTTGTAACAATATTCCCAAATTGAAATAAACACTCCGAGATTCATTTACTCCTACACACCAAAACTTATTCTTAAACACAAGGACGAGCAAAAGCATACCAAACCATTTTTTTAGACTCTACGTCTACCCTAGCAACCGACTCTCAACACTGTTCGTGATATACTTCAGAAGGCTGACTACATAGTGCGGATATAACAATTGAAACAGGGAGTATATCCGAATGGTTTCCTCCTCGGGACCGAAGGCCAGCCCCTTCGCCCGGTCGTACCAAGAGCCGGCCGACTTGGCGACGTTGAACTCTAAGAACATATCCCCGGTGAGAGAGTACACGGTACCGATGAACAGAAACTCCGCGGTTATCGCCAACGTTATCAAATTGAGCGCGAGCAGGGACACGAACTTTATAGAAATTAGAATCGAGCGGAAAACTGACGACGACGGCTCCACGGGAATCGTCAAGTTGAAAGCGGTGGGGGACTCCGACTCTCGGTCTGACTCCGATTCGTCGGGGTCTCCTACCTCACCTTCGGATTCCAGCGGCGACTCTAAGGGTTCATTGAGAGCCCGAATGGGCACCGTAGAGGGCATCCGATTTAAGTTTAGGGAACATTCGGTGAGCAGGATCTGAGAGAGAATCCCGCAGTTGTGTGTCGCCGCGGTTAATGTGTCTGCGATTTTGTGGAAGCCGTCGTCCGGGCTTTGTTCGTCCTTGAGTTTAATGTCCCTACAGAGATCTGCGAGCCGCTCGCAGCTGGTGGCGGCGGAGAGCAGCGCTCGCAGCGCGGTGTCGAGCACGAGCGGGCGACGCGGGTGTCGAGTGGCTGGGGTTAGCGTACCGGCGCCGGTCACCTTCCCGTCGATGGGGTTCAGCGAGTTGAAGATCACGTCGTATCCCGGCTTCTCCTTGCTGCAGATCCACTCGGGGTCCCCGTGGCCTGCGTCCACGCCCTCGCCGCGCCCGTACCCGAACGGAGACACCTGGTCTTCTACGCCTTCGAACGCGCCACCTGGAACGAGGTCAATCGGTCACATTAACATGAGGCCCAATTTTCGAAACTTACATGTTAATATCAGTGTCTTTTTTAATGTTAATAGCCGCCAAGTAGGAAGAACAATGAAAGAAAGTTTGTAAAAGGAGTTAAAGTTGTCAAACAATGTATAGAGTAGAAAGAGAGAGAGAGAGAGAGAGAGTGTGTGCATAACGCAAAATTCTAAACAATATACTCGTATCATAGAGACTAAACAATTGTCTTTTTTGATAAAACATTTGTAACAAAACAAGAGATCTAAAATCCTACGTATATTTTAGAACTGGCAGCGCACGATAATTTCCAGTTACATGTAGTGTTCATTTTAATTATGTTTTTATGCTTAAACAATGATATGGTCCATAGTTCAGTAACTGCACACGTCAATAACAAATTAACCGCCCAGCCATAGGTCAGCGTGTCAATGACTGAGTTTGTAATGTCGTTCGTCTGACGAACAATTTCTTATTTGTACCACATTTCATTGTAATTATTTTTAAACTAATGACATGGCATTCAAGAGAAGTTCAAAGTAAAGTAAATACATTCTCGAAAAATAAAATTTATCTAATTTCACTTATGTATACCTAGGTATGTATGTACGTAAGGCTATCAGTAAAAAGAAAAATGAACTGCTAGTCGCTAGTCACCGGCGGTGAGACAACTGCCTTAACTGCCTGAAACAAACAAATCTCGTAACCTCAGTTCAATAATACAGTGGCTTACAGTTAAGTATTGTGATTGTGACTTTAATTTCTAAGTTGCATCCATACATATTATAAAATTAACCTTATTTAACGTGTTGCGGGGAGGATAATAATATGTATGTCAAATGTTGCACTTCTGGTGCGTAGTAGGCGCCTACTATTATCTGTACTTCTGGGCTCGGACCCCCACTCACACTGAGAAGCGTTAATGGTAACTACCGTAAACCTTGCTTGGTGACTGCAGGTTGATTGACTTCCCACACTCATGAGTTCCACCACTGGGCCCGAATCCTCTCTCAGAGAATGAGAGTCCCCTTACTAAAGATAGACATGCCTATTTACAAATTGTTTTTGCTTAATCGCAGTAAGACAAAACTGCATAGTAACATCAAAAGTTACCAACAGCGGAGTGGAGCGTTGCTACGGGGGCGTACGTGTCTGAGAACCAAACAACGCGTATTGTAAAATTAATACTGAGAATGCCACCCACCACCCACCACCCACCACACAACACAAAACACTTTGTATTGGAAATATTTAAGAAAGGTTACCGCATTATTTCAACTGTCAACTGTCATAAACAAGTTACTAAAGAACAACAAATTACGTAGGAGACAAATTATGTAATTAAAATTAAGACTAAATGCAATAAAACTTATAATAAACTATTTTATTCTCGTACTCGTATAAGCGGCCCAGCGCAAGGCACGGTTGCCTTCTTGTAATTAATTGGCAGCCTGAAGCGTACACCACGCTGTTCCAATGCGGATTCGTGGAATAATGTTACTCGAGGGCTAATTCGCATTCACAGAATTGTGAATTTCAATGACATAACATTTGCACAATCAATTTAAATTGAAAGATCCTTTGACTCCCAATGGAGCATGGGGCGATTGCAAATACAACCTGGAATTTGATACATTATAAAATTGTCGTTAATCTCAATAGTGTTTCATTGATGATAGACCGTGACATGGAATTAGGGTCAATGCAGTTCCATTTATCAAAGTAATCGATACTTTAAACTATCGTTACAATTGACCGTTCATTTTATTGATAACAAACCAATAAAACCAATAACGAAAATCACAAGATGCAAATAGATCTTTACAAGAAGGTTCAAAATCTTTCGATATTGCGCGAATAGATCCTCATCATCCTATCATATATCTATAAGACCATCGCAAGTCAACTTGTGCTTGTGGTTATATATAAAGAATAGATGCCGCTACAGAATACACGACACTTTCCAAATCCTTGCTCGAAGTGCTCGAGATCGAAAACGTATCTCCGACTCTCCGTCCATTATTCAAAAAATAAGCAGACCTAACAATCTCAACTGACCAATAATTTATAGGAAGCTTTTGTAGTAAGATAAAGATCTCCATATATCCGCGATAGAATAAGGTGGTGAAGTGCTTTCTATAACTCGCCACTCGCTAGGCGAGACCAGTCCTCTAGGCTCGAAGCTACTAAAGAAGAAACCGATTAGAGGACAGTCTCTTATCAAACAACAACAGCGGCCGAGTCGCAGCGGTCACCTATCAATTGGGAGGTGAACGGAGTGGGCACAATAGTGAGACATGACGCAAATTGGTCCGTAGTGTTATGGAGTGCGCCGTCTACGATCACACCCACAAGGTCGCCTATCGCTGCATCGCTCGCTTCGTTGCGCGAATTGTTTCGTGTCAATATTTATTTGACTCTCATTTAAGGTTATTAAGAACGTACTCGTTCACCGGAACGAATCACGTCACTTCTATTGCGACCTGGTAAGGTCGATAATCGATGGATTGACACGTTGCGCGTCATTACGAGATGCGATAGTTCGTAGTGTTGATCATTGGATCATGAATTGATCGAATGCTTTCAAAACAATGAATCAAATGTAGGTCAGTGGAGGAGAAGGCCACGTCACGGTGGTCGGAACGCGAGAAGTTTTTGCGAGTGGATTACCGCCGCAGGGCCGATAAGAAGTTCACCAATAATTACTCGTAAGGAAACAATTATGATGTTTTCTTTGACCGGCAAGTAGAGCGCGGCGCTGAATAATGAACCGTTAAAATTGTTTATGGATGCGATTGAAACTTTCGCGTTACGTGACGGGCATTGTGAGTGATTCTTACTCTGAGCAGTCTGTTCGGGGTGCCGATGCCGACGCTCTGTCGAGTGAAATTTAATTCAATAGAGTAAACATTAAAAATAAAAATAGAACGAGTCACGCTGACCTTTCATTCCACTCGTTATTGGAGTTTGCATCTTGGTAAACCTTTCAAGGGTTATCTAGGTTTCAACTTTCCTGCACTTAGTTCAATCTCGAGTCCCGACGGAAGACAGGCGGACAGTAGACAGTTACCTAGGTAAGGTAGGCGTGAAAAAAGTCTACCACCTTCTCTACTGTAGGTTTATTAGGTATTAGGTAGTATTTAGGTAGGTTTATAAGCAGATATTCCGGTCGCGTTCTAGGTATATTAACGATTCTCATCAATTTAGTTTGTGACGATCTTCCGGAGCACGGCAATAAACTACGACTATAACAGAATGCAGAGTTATTACGTGATATCACATTTCACGTGAGCCAATGTCGCACGATTTGTAACAGCATGGTTGTGTAGTACGAAATTATATCATTCGAAATTTGTGAAATATGTACAATTTGTCAACATGAGACCATTGTAGGTAATAAAGACGACTCGTGATCGTAAACTTCTCCTTGATAACACAATACTGTCGTGTAAGATGTTCGCATTTGTATGGCATATGAGTGATAAACGATCTGTCGTAACTACAATAGGAATGGGCATCAAGCGACAATGGAGACCAGGGGTAAACATTGCTACCCTACGAGCTGTCCCGGACAAGTCTAAAATTGAGTCAAGTGGAGGAGTGGCGCAGGCGCAGCGCTCGGCGCCGTCGGTCGGCCTAATCCACTTATGCCTCCAATGTAATTAATCTGATTATTTAATCAGGAGTTCGCCGAACGGGAATCAAGAACGTTTTTCCTTGTTCTTATCTCTATAATTTACCGTTTTCATAATTATTGAGGCGTGAGGCAATAAATTGTCCAATAGGCACACAGCTGACAAATCTGACACCATACATACAACAGAAACAACAGCAACTATAGTCACAATAAGTTTGAATTATTTTCAAAATAGCTTATCCTATCGAAGGCAGTTTAAAAAGCGAATCTAGTAATATGTCAGTTTTCCTGTCTCTAGTTAACGCAGTAGTTAAGCGAGCGTTTTGTCAACTAAGCAGAATATTGAAATATAGAAACCGTGTTTAAGGAAAATGGGAGAAAATACATACCTACATTCTTAAAGATGTAACAATCTTTTCAAATCTTTGAAAATTATCGGAGAAAAGTTAAAGTGGCATAAACATGTTCATAATAATATTGTTGCGATGATGGCATGATGATGGTCTATGTTTGCAGTAACATTAATTTGTTCCACCGAATTAAATTTGGATGTCAAATCAATCTTGCAGATAATCTAGACGCATAGACGTATCACAATAAGGCTCCATAATGACAAATTGACATTATGGAGGCGTGTAAAGCGCAATTATTACTGTCGATGTGAAACGATGTCGGCGGCAGCAGTGGACGAGGGTTATGTAATGGTGCAGAGTGGCCGATCTAGATCGAAGCAGTGAAAGTGTGGAGCGCAGCGAGCCCGGCCGGCGCGGCGGGCGGCGAGTGCAGCTTGGGCTTGGGCCATCATCATAATAATCATCACCACATACGTACATTATTTAATAAGAATAAAGCGCAATCAGAGCCATATTGAGTATGGTTGGTATTGTAGATTGGTCTAGGTACTTGATTTCATCATAATTTCAATGAATGTTCACACGGCCCTCCTTTTGAATGCGGTTCACGCAAGTTCTATCTGCTAATATCTACTTCATGAGTATTTCAAGAACCAAACTAGCTAAAACAAGAGCTTTGATGGTAAATGAAAAATTGACATCATAATGCGGATGCGGAATTATAATTTATTCTCTTGAGCAGCAGTTACAGCAGAATAACATAATTTCACGGAATTAGGGCAAAAACAACTGAGGTTAAAGAAATACTGGTTAAATGTAGTGTTTTATCTTCTAATTTAAGAATTACTGATTGCAATATATTGGCTAGGTAAATTAATTAAAACTGAATGATTCATAACGTTTGAAGTGGCTCTGGCTGTGCGGTCGGCGGCAAACGTACGAGTTATTGAATTAGTGAGTCATTTACGTCGAGACTGTTACTTAGCTTATCATTGCGCTGCCCTCCCGGTACAACTGCAATTTCACTTATATTTACTTCAACATAGCGAAAAGTTTTCCATTAATTATAATAAAATTAGAACCAAAATACTTAGATGACAGAGCAGCTTTCAAATAAATTGTTGCCAAAAGAAAATACTTGCGACAAAAGTGCGATCCTTGCAACACAAGTTATGCAACACATTGTACTTATAATGATTCATTGAATTAAAAACAATACATGACGAGAACGATGGTGTTTAGCAAGAAAAGTAAATGAATCAGACCAGTACGATTCAAGAGATGACAGACACCTGACTGTCGTATCTGTAATTTTTAGTTAGTACACGTTTATAAAATACCTGGGCAACTTCTTTGAAAGTTAACTCGCAAAATATCATTGTCAACTAAGAGGCCTCCGACTTGAAATTGTTCAATTGATCTAAAGCGACATCTAATTCGGAGGTGCTAATATCGTGAATTGGAGCCGAGGCGAGGCAAATTTCCTTCTGGACGAAATAGGGAATTACACGGCAAGGTCCAGCTGCGCTGCAGGATACAGGTATCCTCGCTAAGGAGGATGCGCATCCGCCCCCGGCCCACGCCACAATTGCGGCTTCTGCCATAATCGCTTCTGACCACTTGCAGTGGCCTTGGAGCGAACACAAGGACATTGGTTTATTTATATTCGCTGAGAAATACTTGTAACTACTGTCTTCAATGTTGCTTTTTTAACAGTGTAACTAAGGTAATTAATGAAAAAGCAACGTAAGGCTAACGCGTAAGCGTATGTTTTTACTTAAAAAAAGATCTATGATGGAAATACCTGAGTGCAAACGAAGTATACTTAAGGTTTTGACCTTTTGGTTATAAGATTATAAATAATGATCGAGTTGTTGTAATCAATTATAGATAGGCATACTATATCTAATAAATGGAGTCTAATATTTATAGCAGGATAAGAACGATAGGATCGGTACAGACACCGTAGAACAAGCTATAAAAATTGATTTCCGTCATTATATCATCTACAAGTTGTATAATAAACGTCAGAATTACGAGTACATTACATTCCTATTAGCACTTTCCTAAAAAAAATTGTCGATTCGTCTATATAAAGTCTTTGGCGCTATTGACTGGGAATGCTCGGCCGGAACGTATGTTAGGTATATTCGTATGAGAGTTAGAGTGGGAAAGTCAGCGCCCATAATGATGTTTCCTGAATCACGTATGACACCTCAACTGACAAAACTTAGGGCATAGTTAAACGCATCTCTTTATTGCCGATTGTCGATTAGATAACACAGTTACAAAAATGAGGACATTGAAACATACAACAGCGCTCAAAGATATTTAACGACATGAATTGAAACAAACTGCTAAGCATGAAACGTGATGTTCGAAACATAAACTTGCCTGTTCTAAGTTGATGCGTGATGCGTGACCATCGTCGCTCGTAGCTTACGACGAGCAGAAGCCGACGCTTCACAGTGATCAAGATAATTTATAAAAAAAAATTGGTTGTCTGTAAAGTCGGTTTACTGACGATAGTTGAACGTTACAACGTCTTAAGAAAATAATTTCCTTTGAATGAGTAGGCAAGCACAATAAAAGAACACTTTTTCAATACAAGTTAAGTCATTTATTAAAAATGAATGCTGGATACTTATACATCCTTCATCGTGATTCAGAATTATAGCGCCCCACTACTCAACGCCATCTAGTGTACTGCGAGTGAACTACCAGCTCAGCCAGCCTTCCTCCATCGATAAATGGACCCAATCGAACTTAATGAATAATTGTTCACTGCACAATACATAGATGGCGCTGGTATAATAATTCACCAACGGTAACGACGGTAACGCATGAGTCATGTTTTTTCATGCGTGCCACCGAATTATAAGACGTTGTCACGTCAAAAAACAACAATCTATTGACTCGGTTTCATATTCATCGGTTTCAATAGTAAGGGGTCGTTGGCAAGCACCGCACGTGGCTGCGCGGCGAGCTGGCGAGGTGGCGAGTGAAATGGCGTGTGGTCGCGGAAGTGAGCCGCGTTTTGTTTTACAATCATTAGCCGCGCGCAGGGAAACGGATGGAAAACTGCACTTAGGTCGTTAGGCTTCGTAGGCTGCTGGATTAGACTATATTCTCAAATTACAACACAATGTTATACACATAGTAAATATAAAGTTTTTTTAGGTATTGCCGACAAACGAGCAGACGAGCATAATGATAACTGATGGGAAGTGGTCAGCGTCAGCCATGGAATAGTAATGCCAAAGGCATCGCCCGTGAGTTGCCGACCAAAAAAGAAGGAAGAAATAAAAAAAATCAAAACGTGTGCAATTCACACGTAATAGAAATGAAACTTTCAAAAAATAGTTTGGTTAGATTTCATAACTATTGTTTTAGCGCTGCAGCGAACTTTAGTTCTAACTCTTGCTACCTATTGTTCCCATCTCATTTTCTTCCACGTTAAAATGTGTCTGTCTTTTTCGTTTCCGTTTCATTTTATTTGCGCGTCATTTCCGTTTCATCGAATTCCAAATCACAACGATACTATAGAAGTTATCACTCCAAAAATAGAAAACATTGGCTCTCAAACTCCCGGTATGGGATGGGGGTAATCTAGGCCAATACGGCTAAAAGTTTATTTATTATTCAAAGTCTAACAGGAAAAATACAGTACATTATAATGTTGGAAGTAGAATAGAGTAAGCCACCAAGGTGAAACATCTAGGAACAAATGAGTATATGAAGGTCACGGCAACAATAACATTAACTCTTGGTCGTTAATAACACTAATTATGTATGACGTTCCGGTAAACAAAGTGCAGAGAAATACAATATCCATTAAATTAAACATTTAATTACGACTTTAAGAATATGATGTAAAAAAGCGTATTAATGACTCGCAGGCGCTTTCATTTATTATCATGTACGATTGCGTTGATACTCGTATTTCATTTATTGTATTACATTTTATATTAATTAAAAAAGTCCTTTTCAGCGCCCACCTAGACCTAGATTTGTAATATTATTAAATAAATACATGATGTACTACTATATATTTTTGTTGTTTTTTACTACTATTTCGAAAAAGTGTATTACTCGTACAATGGTAGAGAAGAACCATGAATTATTTTAAAGCCAATACTGTAAGGTCAAAATCGATCAAGCGTGCGTGCAATGTTAAGGCTAAACATGATTGCATGAAGGGCGTGCGGTCCGCATAAGGAGAGCATGACGGTTCCAACGACATTGTTTGTCAATATTGCGGCATTGTTGGTCCTTCGAGCATTCGTGCACGCGCTCATTCCCGCCACGTCCTCGCGCTCGGCATCAGCCCGCCTCCACAGATTATTATCACGGAATCCCGCCATAATATTTAGAACCGTTATGTATGTGAATGGAGAGTATGGAAGATGTTAGCGGTTAGTAAACGACGCCGACGTTGGTGATGTCGAAGGTTTTTTCACTCTCATCTATTCCACAGTGAATGACCAACGTAATCGATTAGACTAGAGTGCATATAGTGAGTGACTTGCAAGCGTAATATTATCCAAGGTCTTTGACTGAACGTGGCAGTGTTTGTAAGTAAACAACTCATTCAGCTAACATCCTACGTTTGAATTTAAACGCGATGTATCATACTAATTATGCCATTGTACCACTTTCTTTAAAAACCCTAAACAATTGGTATTCAGGTGCAATGTGCGATATAATAATATAATTTGACAAGCGAACAATGTTTACCCTTAGGACATGTTAGCCGTAAACTTGAATTGATTCCAACGGCGCGGTTCAACGATCCGGCGATAGTTCCCGCATTCCACGAGGCGCCGATAATTGCGCTTCCACTGTTAACTGACAGTATTGAATTATAATCTCTTTTTTTTTGTTTTAAATTGACTTTTATTTAATTTTTTTATTATTTACAATAAAAATTTAAAATAAAAGTCAATAGCGCCGAGAAAATACTTCAGATTGTCGATTTGTCGTGTCATGTAATTTTGTCAGATTATCGTGCAAGGTGTGACATTGTCAGATGAACTTAGTTTACTTTTATTTTCGGTGCTTGTTCAAAATAAAACGTTTAAAAGTCTTGTTCCACGCGCCCCTTACATCTAGCTCAGGGATGTAAGTAAAGGCACTCACAATAATAGCAACTTGGTACACAGTGAATGCAAATAACTAATGTGCAGTCGTGGTCGAACGATTTCAGCAGGCGATCCAGTGATTCTTATCGTACTTCCGAACGATATTTTCAATAGAAATTTGTAGCTACACGTAACGAACGAATGCACATAAGAAACTATTGCTTACGATTTTGATAAACTAGGTAAGTCTTGTTCGACCAAAATCAATAATTTTATAATAAGCTATTTCAATGTACTTAAATGATCTAGTGAAGTAACATGAAACAAATAATAAGTAAAGAGTATCAATAATATATGTATAATAACTGATTGATTTAAGTGTTTTGTAAGTAATCGAACCAATATGAAGTGCACGTCGGAACATCTTTGCATATCCTACGATCCTATCCTATCTATGCTATATATACTATGTATGCCTAGTACCTACAAATCGTTATTTTCCGGCACAAAAACTCTCCTGCAACATTACACTGCATACTGCATTATTACATAAGCTGCCCACCACACCTATGCCCGTACGATGACCGATGTCTAAGCAGCACCGACACCTGATTTTGAGTGTTATAACGGCTTACAAAAGTTTATATCGAATGAAGAAATATCGGCGAACACTTAATTTTGCAATGGATCTAATTACGTTGAGGAGTTATGAAACTTAGGAAACAGTCACTTACTACATCTACTGATGAATATAGGTGTATAATAAAAAATATAATTATATGCAGCTAAATTAATAACAACAATACAAGAGTACTTATATCAACCAAAGAAAACGCAATAGTCCTAAAACGACCCACATAAAATCATTCAAAAATGAACAACTACCAACGAGTTAGGTCAGTATGTTATTCAGGCATTCATTATGATGCCGGTATTGACACAGTGAGCTGATTCATCAGTCAATGAGAGTTTAGAGATTGGGACGGCCGGAGTGCGAATACAAAGGGAGACAATCAAATGGAGCGCGCGCGCGGGGTGCAGGGCGCAGGCCTACGGCTCACAATGCTCGTCATTGACGGCAACTGGGTCGCTGCCGCGCAACAATGGATGCTGCTCAGAGGCAGACGTGTCCGAGCGCCGAGCACTGATCGCAGTGATGTCACGGCGGACGTGGGAACAATGCCCCCGACACAATTAACTGTCGCGTGTATAAACACGCATCAAAAATCAACCAGCGATCTATATACGAGTACAACTCAATGAAAGTTATTGGTAAAGTTCTCAATAAACATTAAAATAAAAACTAAAATAAATTTAACGCAAAGAAAGAGCTCTAGGTATCCCATTGTCAACAAATTGCTAATTGTGCCATTAAGCTACGATGCTTTGAGTAATCAAAGTGTGGTGCGTTAAAATTTGTCGGATACTTTCAGGTAACCGGGTGAATGTTATTCAGACTATTGCCCATTTGTTTGTCATTCAGGTTATTTGATCTCTCTCCTATAAAATTTCAGGCAGAAAAGTTTTGTCGTAATTCATATGGGTATTTGTGATAATTATAGATTTTATGTAATTATCCCGTAAACTTTTATTTAAATCCGGGGACTTCGTAATCATCTTTACTGTGACAAAGATAAATGCTTTACCAAACGGCATTGTCGGCAGCTGCATGGATTTCGCTCCCCTTAGACCTTGCTATTTCTAACTAATCACTAAAGAATTCTAAATGAATAAAGATGGGACTTGTACAAGTTAAACCTAACGAGTGTGGGACGAAGGTGCCCCACAGAGGCATCCAGAAGTTCATAATGATATAGAGGAAAATAAATTATTCCTGAACACATTCGCTGCGGTTAAGGGTTAAGGTACTTAATTCAGAACTGAAATAGTAAAATTTCACTAACAACAGGCATTTGTAAGAAATTAGAGGCGTTGGAAATTTCTGGAGAATAACGCAGCGAACAGCATGTAAAAATGAAATGGTTAAGTAAGGAGTTACATCAGCGCTCAAGATCCAGTGCGGCCCGATTGGCGTTGCGAGACGATGCAACCGATAGACACGCGAATGATTCAGGCGTACAATAATCGATAAATATCTTTAGCATCCAATCATTTTTAGTTATTTATTTATTTAAAGTTAAAGATTGATATGCGTAGGTATATCAAGATAGATGACCAAAACAAACGTACCAACAGTTTTTTTCAATCAATGCTAGGTACATTATGACTGATTACAGATGACTTCTAATCTGTTGAATAATGGAGATGTACACATTGCATTCGTGAATACCAATAAATGATATCTCGAGAACTATACCCGAATGTCGGATGACTGATCGAGTAACCGAATTAATGTCACACAACATTCCTAATGGCTATTCTACGTTATTTACTAGAAAGTTGTTCCTATCCAACTGCTGTTAAATTGATGTTATTTTAAAACAATTTGTCATTAATTACACGTATACACGTAAGAATTAGTATAACAAAAGCATACACAGAGATAGAACGCGATAGTGGCCACACGGCGACCGGCGCGTGGCGAAAGTATCGGTTGCGCTCTCATTGTCGCCGCGAAACGGTCACTCCATATCGAGACGTGCCACACTTGTGCTTGTACGGAGCCAGGGGTGCTAGAGGTTCACCGACAAATGACGGAACGGAAATGGTTGATGACAGTAATTAGACGAATACCGACATCCATGACGAGCGAAAGGAGCAACGACGTAATATTACTTCGAGAAGAATCAAAGCAAAGTACATAGTAGTAATTTATATCACAATAGACAGAAGGTGATGATGATGACAGATGCCTGTTGCCATGCATGCTTAAGAGTCTTGAGACAGTGTACATGTTAGAGAAGAAACTTGCGAATCTTTAAGAGAGGAGTTGGAAGTTCAAGGATCATGATAATATAGCAATAATATTCAGCATAACACACAATTACTTAGAATTGTCACAAAACAATAAACTCGACGTGACTTCACCGTACGTCGCCGTGCGGCTGACCCACTTGAATTATGTCGACGTCGCCGTCGTCTGTATTGTTCCAGGTATCAACGATTATAATTTACGCCCACTTCAGTCAGTTGCTATGTCACGAATTCACGATACACAACTACTGAAAGAGATTCGACATTTATTATTTTGTATCGCTCTTCGCTCTATCTGTATTACATAAATTCGACTATGCTTATTAATTAAAATTAATTGCGAAAGTCAACTAACTGTATTTGGTATGCAGTAGCTGATGCTGTACTCTGATAAACAAGCCCTAAAAAATAATAAATTAAAAAACGTACAATGCAACGATTGTTTCGCAATACATGTTGCACACGCCATGCCAAAATAACTAGTAGAAGACAACAACGAGCCCATTTAAACGAATACCGCTCAAAACAAGTAGGCAAGTGGACAATGCGCAAGTCAGTATCCGCTTCGTCCCAAATTACATATCCGCATTAGCTCCGCGTGCCGCGTGGCGGCCGTCGACTAACTGCGTTCCAGCTTCGATGCTGCGTCAAACCCGGCGGCGGCGGCGGCGAGCGTGACGACTGACTCACTGATGCTAAACTATCTCTCGCTGATGATGACTGTTTGTTTCAAATATTAACATGCTTATCATTTTGTCAATATAAAATTTAAAACAGGACAATTCATCGCTGCATTGACGGAATTGACTGAGTGTGACACATTTTGTGAGTGTACGTTATATAAGCGGGACTTGCAAATTGCACTTACTTCTAACTGGTAAAACACAAGTTATCAATTGCGTCATCGTTTACTAAATGGTTAAATATAAAGGTGGAAATTTGTAGGAGGCAAAATAGAATGATTACTGTTGGTTTGATAATTAACTAACGCTCACGTCTAAGCAACATTACGACCTTAGCCTATGACACTATTGTTGACATTGTTGTTAATGGTGCAATTTAATAAACATTTGTGCTTACCCGCTTACATACTGATTAAAAAGGATCTCTAATTAGAGATATACACCCAATATATCGGTCACAAGATTATATAGGTTAGACACTATTACATAAACAAGGTAATATTAGCAAATGAAGCACAGAAAAGGCTAGGAGACGTACTCAGATGTTTGAAGAATCTGAAAAGCTAGCTCATTATATCTGTAATAGGAAAGAAGACGGACATAAAGTGAGCCCCGGCCCGGCGCGGCGACGGGGAGCCACTGGCCAGCGTGAGCAACGGCACAAACATACATACAGCTGATCGTACTGAGAACACGCGTCTGATGCAATGGTCTGTTAGAACAGTGTGCTGAGCTGGGGCACAGGTCTAAAGTTAAGTAAATTAGTGCGATTAACTAACATTTATAAAATGCGATAAACATTGGCAAGAAGCCAAACAAAAGTTGATTGTGTGTCGAATTGCTAAAGTAGGGTCAAATGATGTCTACTATTAGGTAAGCTTGATGAAAAACATCTTTTGCATTTATTTCAACAGTCAAAAAGAAATTATATTTAGTTCAATTTTATAAACTAATTTCAGGTTTATAGTCTAAATCACAGTCTAAAATGATTGATATGATCCTTTTATTTCTTCTTGTTAGGTCTTTGATTGTTTTGAATTGATTGATTTTGCTGTTGAAGTATTTTGAGTATGTAATAGTTTGATATAGTCTCGTTGTATTTAGGTGATGGTCGCATGTCTCAGTACGATGGCTGCCCCCAGGACCAGACGTACCTGTGAGGAAGCCGCGCTTGGCGTGCAGGCGATCCATCACCTCGCCCACGATTACGCCTCCTTGAGGAAACAATATACTTCTTTATGTCGAATTTATTAAACCTCTCTCTCCACCATTTAGCGAGGGTGTTCATTAAAAATCTCTGCTCTTATATAAACATCTAAAACTGGGTATTAGAAAGCTAGTCTAACAAAATGTTCAAAAAAATGTTTTTCATCTGTTGAAGAAAACATTTGATTCAGGATAAAGTATCTAAATTAAGCAAAATAAAAAGGATTTTCGTATTGCTGCTACTGCCTGTTTTAATTATACCCACAAGACTTCTTCAGCCTACTCTTAAGTATATTATAATTTATAAGTATATTATAATAACAACAACGATCATACTTTTAACATATTTAAAATAAATATTAACTACTAGATTTCAATTTTTTATTTGATAATCTTGTTTCATGATTACTAAGGAATTAGTCAGCGATGTACATTTATCGTAAGACCATGTTTAAATTTTATCATAGTCTGAGCATGAAGGATATCACAAGCATTACAGCTATTAAAGAAACTATGAAAATGTCGTGGTCTGGTCGTAGAATTTAATAGAAACGTACAATGCTTTGTGTGATATCTAGGTAACCAACAAAAATCTAGGTTTTTAAGGTATCTACCAAAGTAAACATAGCCCAATTATGCTAGAAACCTTTTAAAACACTTTCTGATGAATGTCTGACCAAATCGTATCTTTTTACGTATTACAAGCAATAACAAATTATGACCTATTTGATTGAAACTGGAGCACTTGTACTTGTGCAATATTTGACAACTACATGAGATCGTCAATTGTACACTCGGACCGCGACTAAACACTGTACATACCAGGCAGTCATAGCATAGTGCCGCCACACGTAATAAAATATACCTATTGTGTTCCAACGCGGATGGAGTGTCCAGTTGAACACCATTACAATGCACAAGGCCGTCCACCGTCCACCGTCCATGCCGCGCAGGTGCAGTACACCAGCCTGCGTCATCCGCCGAACGACCGGCTGGGGGCTACGGAGCCAGTTTTTCTTTATTTCTTTCGTCTTCTTTCTATTCCGGCAACGCATCGGTGATGCCTTTGGCACGGTAATAGTATCGTACAGTATTGTGACTCGGCCCTGTCCTTGAAATAAATGCCTACAGCCCCGCGCTCTAGGGTCGCCTGTTTCTAGTTGTAGTGAATGTAATTGGGTTGGTAATACGCACGCTTCCTGATTACAAACCCACACGTTCGATCGTCCCTATGGCGCTTCTGTGGCTGTTGTATACTTAATGTGTACTAAACTCCCGAGGCGCGTAGGTATGATTCACGTTCCGACCGTTTGTATGAAGATGGAATACTGTATGATACTATTACCGTGCCTTTGGTGTTGTTGTTGTCCTTGAGCGACGGTGACCACTTACCATTAGGTGGCGCGTCTGCTCGTTTGTCGGCTATTTACATAAAAAAGCCAAAGAAAGTCGATAAAACTGAAAATCAGCAGTCGTCTGTTACGACGCTTTCTTTTTTCATTTTAGAGCTCATGACTCATGAATTAACATGGCCTAGTTAAATGAGCGGTTAATTTGTACAGTGACGTGGGTAAAATCGCTGGATTGCATGTTCAGGATTTGATCAACAGATTGCTAGGTCACCAACGTTCAAACTATTACAGCTGCAGTGAATAAATAAAGTACTGACGACCCCGATGGCGCAATGGTTAACACGCCGTTCCAAGGGTTCTGGGTTCGATTCCCAGCGAGGCGGAAATTTGAATGATTGAGTTTAAATTTCCGTTCTTGATCTGGGTGTGTGTGTTCTTGTCTTGTGTGTTGTCCATGGCACCCACGACACAGGGAATCCTAGTGTGGGGTTATGAGGGTGTAGCGTTATTTATTTATTTACTTTGGACTCGAGAATGTGTTTGCAACTTTGCAGGCGTACAGGTCGCTACTAGTGCGAACTGAAGATTCGAAATATGAAGTGTGTATGTGAGAGAAATTGATAAATTACACACGCTGTACTGTATAGTGTATCGCATAATGTTGCCTAGCGAACGGCCCAGCGCCACCCAGCGCCGCACCGGTACAATGAATCACTTCACTTTTATATCTGTTCTATGTACTTCACTGTTATCAGCGAATGATTCCGGGTAACTTTATTTGTAGTTCACGTGATGTCCTTTATTTACTGTACGATTTATTTTAAGATTATTCCCTATTTTTCTGGCAGACAGGAACGTTTGAAATGTGCAGGAATTTTACGGAAGAAACAATAATAAAATTACGTGCTATGACCATTGATATCTATCACCGAGCCCGCCTTATGTTAAGCTGCTTGAGGGCGAATGGAGGAAGGCCATTTAGAGCGAACCCGGAAACCCGGTGGCGAAAGTTTTTATTACGAAATGAACAAATTGGACTACTCAAGTTGTCAAGCGAAGCACAGTACAGAACAGTTACGAGCACAACCCATTCTACTTCCGAACGCACGACCCCTGGGTAGGTCATTACCTGATAGGTCACAGTGATGACGAAAGTTGAACGTCAGGGATTAGCTACAATTGTATGACACATCAAATATGACAACTTTAATGACCGTCTCAATTAGATAGCTCACAAGAATGCTAGTAACGAAAAACCCACACCTTGGTTTAGTGCGAAGTAGAACAATAAAAAACATAATCGACAGAGCACATTCATAAAGCATGCAGTAATAGTAGTTAATAATAGATGGCTAATGAATCAATCATGCACCGACAACAGACCGCGATCGGCGATCACAGTTCAGTGCTAGAACCATGTGTCGCTGTAAGACGATGACTCAATGATGACGATCGCTGATATAATACGAATGGATACAGATATCAGTACCGTATCTAACGATGGGTCACGGACTGAAATAACTATATGCGTATGGGGCAAATCAATAGTTTGAGATCAGAGCTGGATTCAAATTCATACGGGCATCTATCATTTGTGGAGACATTATGAAAGCTTCTTAGTATCACACTTCGCAAAATAGCATTTCTCATTAATGTGCCTTATCTTATAAAATGGAATTTATGGAACGCTGCTGAACAATTTCAAGTGTGTAAAGTAAGTACACAAGCACGTTGTAGTTTTTATCTAGTGGATACGATATCACGATAAGTGCCTAACGAGTATTGGCCACGTATCGTCTAGATAGCGCCGGTGTGAGTGGCGTTGGGAACGGTGGTAATGGTAACGTTGCCATGGCCAAACGGTAAGGCTCGGCAATGATTGCTACTAGCTTCCATCGTCTGCATCAGCCCAGACGATTATTTATATGATAAAGTAGTAGCAAACATATTTTATATAAAGTAACTGCCCAACAGACAAGTCATGTGATAGGATGTGATCATCGCTGCCAGGGGCATTACGGAATTTACGGATCTGTATTGGCTGAGAAACGTTAAAAAGGTAGCTGTAAATTAATCAGTTTCCCAACTGACTCTCTGACTCATGCCGTCACGGTTGCCCAAGTCGTAAACTTGTGACTTTCTTGTTGAATTGATAACATTTGGGCCTTCTTGGTGTCCATCCAATTAGGTAATATCACCAACCTCCCTACAAATCCACACTGGATACAATCGATATGGCATGACTGGTCTACGATGATAAGAAAGTGACGACAAGAGTACCACATGAGTTGACCATGAGGCAGCCGCCAGCCAGACACGTCACGCCTTGCGCCGTCGCGACGTCTTGACGTAACAACAGTCAAGGTCTTATTAATGGTTTGCATAAACAATAAATGTGATAATTCGCATTATTACCACAAATATGGTATAACAGGTCGATCGATGCTTTTGGTTGAATAAACGTTGTTAGTCCGACATAATGTCGTTTTAACTTGTTTGTTAAAATTTACATAAGGCACAATTTTACTTAATAATTCCTCATAACAAAAAATTACATCAAGTAGAAACTTGGAAGAATCGACCAGAATAGACAGCTTTTCAATGGCAATTTCATATCTAATACAATACAAATAAAATTGGGTCGTTGTACCTAAACCAATTTTGATACTGAAACTCGAGATGCTCCTCGGCCTGAAATGTATAACACAATGGCCGCAATGCAAAGATACACTTTCTACGATTCATCATGAAAGTAAAAGTAGAACAACTTGCAATTCAATCGGGTCACGATGTACCGACATATCTAAACAGAAGAAGTGCAGTTGTTTGAAAATTGGTGACTTATGTTAAAGACTCAGGTTCGGGTTTTAATTTTGAAATCAAGTCATAAAGGGTCCAGAACCTTCGCCTACGTGGTCTCCATAATGTTTTATATTGGGGAGTGTTCAGTTCTAATAAAGACTTCTTGCTCATTTCATTACATCGCTTAAAGAAAGTAGTAAGAGAACTGTACCAATATGTATGTGTATATAGTCGATGTACAAATGAACACAGCCAAAGTCGTGCTGACGAACCTATTTGCCAGTTATTTCTAGCATCTAGCTGATGTTAATAAAACGCTAGTTAAACTACCTTGATGGGCTTATGTAAAACATGCAGTTATTCAACAGAAATACCGTTAATTACAACGAGACAAGAGGAACTATGAGTGTACAGGGCGCCCAGGTCGTCGGTCGTCGCGAACAAAGGAGGTCAACTTACGCACGCCGCACGCCGAAATTGAACCAGTGTTATGAATACCACGTACATAGGTACCAGAAGAGATCTTTGGAATTGGAATTGGCTAAATGGATTGCTAAACACTTCAAGCTACGGAATTCTCCTTACAAGTGAGGCAGGCGTGATGACTGGCAATTCAGTGTTCTGTATCAAACATAACAATTTTCTTATTGTGAGTAAAACTTCTGCAGTTATATTGTCGTCAGTGCATAACTGCATATTGTAATTCAGATTTAAACCTTAGTGCTTTGTTAACTTACATGTTTTTTAATGTCGCGGTCGAAACCGTTTAATAATGACTCGGACTTCTAATTGGCTGTCACCAGCGCTAACTTGACCAATTATTTAGAATAAATTTGATTAAATATGTATAACGTTATGGTGTAACAAGCATTGAACATGAAGGAGCTTGAATGTACAAAAACTTACCAGAACATATTACCAACGTAAACTCTACTACTAAATTTAAAACCCTGCTAAAAAGTTACGTTCTTGGAGAAGTTAGTCTAAGGCCCCAGTTAGACGACACGAAAGTTTCTAGCCGCCGCGCGGCGGCCGCGCGGTCACTGTGCGTACACTTTCGCGTCATATAAACGCGCCCTAACACGATGACGCTTCTAATAACTAGTATCTAAATTTCCGTAGTATACATTACTTCTTATTTTCTTATTTAATCTGAATCATTCATCTAAGTGGGAGTGCGTGCCGCTCATTGTCGGCTACAAGTTTTACAACTTCTGTCTGTCGTACGAATCGCATTTACATAATAATTAAGATAACTGTCGGTCAATTCGTTACTCGGTCAAGGTTTTTAATCTCTTTCGTGCCTATTTATGGCTATTTTAACATACAGTAAATACCACCAGTAGTAGTACCTACTTGAGAAATAGATTAGTAGAGCTGTATTTGAAGGGTTCTTGGAGAACCTACTTAATATGTACCATAAGTCATCGTTACATATAGGTACGATGAAATTATGATAGTCTAATCGCGAAACTCAGCACACTATCATAATTAGTTGAACCCAAACCATCTACTGATATGAATACAATGACACTTGGATGTACTTAGCGTAATGCCTAGGTAAGTATGTAACTTAGGGTTGCCAACATTTTGTACGAGAAATAAAGAATACTGAGGTGAGGCCGATGAAATTATATAAACACAGTTTAGAAAAAACTTCATAAAATAAAGAATTTTCCTTTCGAAGTTTTAAAAACATTTCTTAGAGCTTTTGCACAAATTAACTTAATGTCATTTTTATAATTAATTAGTATTTTTTATTAAATTAATTATTATGAACACTCGTTTTGAAATGAAAATAATAATACATTTATTTTTACAATATAGACAGTTGTGATTATAACAGTATTTTAGATACTTTTATTTAATAATTACTAAGTATTTATTAAAGACCAAAGTAAAGTACCTATGTATAACACTTGTTTTAACAATACAGTTGGCAACCCTAACATAACTCCACGCTACTATTCTGGCTAGCAGCCAATTATGTTAGCAGAAGTGACATTTAATATTTATTTAAGTTTTATACCTACATATAAGCATTAAGCATGTAAGGGTTCCTCTGCTGAAAACCGAAGTTTAAATTAGTTAAATACTACAACAACATTTAACATCAATCAGTGTAGATCCATGGAGTCATTCATCAGAGATTGAGGCGGCTTGGTATTTAATATGGACAAAGGTTTAATAATAATAGGTTAAAATGTATAATGCAGGTTTCAACGTCATATAGAATGTGGATTTACTAAGGTACATTTAGGTATAAGTTAAGTTTTGTGTTAAGTGTCAACAAACTTGAAAACAACAAATAAATCATACATAAAGATGTTTATCTTAAATATAATACGAGTATAATACCCGATATATACCCGAACCAAATTTGTTTGTGTGTTCACATGACTTGCCAGTCTATTAAGTATGGCTGGAGACTGGAGAGACCTGTCTATACTCTCTCTAGTCAATGGTATTATTATTTTTGCCGCAGCATCTCGTGCCTCCCTCCCGCTTACTTCCTCGGCTATTGTTTTAATTGTCGCTCTGCAAAGTCTGTACTGCTACTGTGTCGCTCCACCGTAGGCCGTGCGGCAGTTCAACGACCTAACTCACGCGTATCGCCACTCCACTGACACCTTGTGAACTAGCTAACACACAAAGCCATCACAGTTGCTGATCTGAAATTACCTTCGATTTACTTTCACCTCCAATAACTGGGTCAGGTCATTTTACTGTAATTGTTATAATAATACGACTTTTCTCATCACTGACTAGATCACTAGACAGAGATGTGATGAAGACTGAAGTGGGTACATAACAGGCCTACTTACAAAAAGTTTGGAACATTGGTCAACTGTAGCTGTAGTCTGTAAGCTAAGCCACATTGGATCAGTAGTGGAGTATGCTATTGGCACATTTTTATCAATTAAATAAATACTGAGAAGAAGTGATTCATACAAAATATTGATTATTTGATAACATCAGACCACAAATGATGCTTGTATTGCTTGCTGTGACAGGATAGTTATTAAAACACTATCAACAAAATATTGGCCAATGGATCGTCAACAAACTTAATCGTCTCATATTGAGTAACATATTATATTATGTATCATTGCATGAACCATTGCCATATAGAAGAATAGAATAGTAATTAATTTTTGAGACTCTAAATACCTTTGTGTAATAATATTGCCTATCAAGCTTTATTTTGGGTCAGTTAAAGATTTACTACTTTACGTCTTTGTACCAAATTTAAAGCATAAACATTCTAAACTCAATAAAATCTAAATTGAAATAAAATGGCTGTAGTATTATATTGGACATAATGTATCAAACTAATTTCGTTCCTGACAGTTTACACAGTATGTCTTCAAAGGACACATTAAACAAACAACTCTACACACTAAAAGATGACCTAAACACACACTATGTTGTCACTGAAGACAATGTATGTACAATCTAATTTTAGGGATTGTCTAAATGCTAATAGAAACGAATTTTGCGCTGTGCGTTATCAGTTTCACGGCTTGATAAGCTTGCTTATTCAGGTCAATATCTGTTGATAAGGCATCTACTCCTTACCGCATATCTAGTGGAACGGTAGATACCTGCCACACTTACGGTATAATAATTTCAACCTTGTCTAAGTGTTAAGTAACATTACGAACGATGGTCTTGTTGCCAACGGAACTGAGTTAATAACTCAATTCACCAATTCAGAGTAAACTTAAAATAAATTTTACTATACATAACGATTATGCAACCGATAGAATAATAGTCTAATTTAAATATGATCACAAAATGTGTGACATTACAAGCTTTTAAAGGACAATGATCAGTAAAGTATCGAACCATGAGCTAAAATGGCGTCAGAAACACTTTTTTGATCAGCATAGTCAACAAAATTGATTACTAACTCATGTTAGTACTTTTCAATGGTAAACTGGGGTTAGAAATATATTTCTGTCATTATGATATTTAGAGTTATACATACCTTCCCATCTTGGATAATACAACTTGGATGACAACTTCACTCATTATACTCATGATTATGAGGATAAACCAGAAAAATACACTTAATTTTAGAATGAGGATACCTCTATATGAATGTCATATTCAATTGAATAATTTTAGTCATCTGTCTTAAATAGGTAACAGTTTAGTTCCAGTATGTTTCCTCACTTAAATAAAATAACCTGTAAATATAAGTGCCAGTTCAAAAACAGGCACTTATATTTAAAGTACAGAATTATATACTGATTATAATGTCTAGGCGATGGTTAGCATAAAAATTTAAAAATTAATTATGGTTTTGGAGTAAATTTTACACAAGAGAAAATTGGACTGTACAAGTTCTGTAAAATTGTCTGATTGAGGTTGTGCATGTGACTACCGAAACAACCTCATTCTTTTAAAAGTAAAATTCGACTAATATTGTGATCCATGTAGTGCATCTCATTCCAATCTTAATAAAAAGAATTGTGACACCATGTCAGATGGGTGTCCATGGGTCAAAATGGCCATTTAGGTTGGTTATATTTAACTGTACTAAGATATCAAGTCATTAAATATGATAATATCAACATTAAGTGTTATAAATTATAAGAACAAGCATCACTCACCTTTGATCAAGGGCTCCGTGACAACATTGACATCTTCTTGCGGGATCATGTCCATGAGTCTTGCAATGTCCGTCGCCAACATGTTGTCCACCACCTCTAGAAGCTTGGGCTTCAGGGGGTGGAACTTTGTGAAGTCGTGGTTAGCCAGCGTCTCCTGCATCTTTTTGATATCTGGGAAGTCACCCGGTGAAATCTGCTGTTCTCTTTGAATGCGATCATACACTTGCCCCAGATTTTTGATTAAATCCTTCTTCTTGCCATCCTTCCCGAACATAGAGGGCATCTCTTTCCTAAGCTCGCTAACGATGTAAGCATGAACTTTAGCCAGTCTTGCCCTTTTTATCAAGTCATTCAACTTCCGTAGAGCAGCATTCCTAGGCAAAGATTGCATGTCCCTAAAGAGGTCCTGTTCCTCATCCTCGAATAATCTTCTGTTGACATCATAGCGGAGAGGCTGATCCCAGAAGGAGCCGATGTAAACCCTGGCAACCTCCGGCGTCTGCAGCACCTTGCCCAGCGACCACATGAGCGCCCCGTACACACGCATCAGCTGCTGGTGGTCGATCATGTCGGCCTTGTTCAACACGATGCGGATTTTGTCGTCATGGCCTCGGAGCGCCTCGATACTTCTCCGGAACTCGTCGGAGATGTCGAGCTTGTGGGCGTCGAACAGGAGGATAATCCGGTCGACGCGCTCCGCGAACCACTCCAGCACGCCAGTGAAGTCGTACCCGCGGTCCACGCGCTGCTTCTCCCCGGAGAGGATGCCGGGCGTGTCCACTATTGAAATCCCGCGCAGCACCGGCGACGCAACCGTGGAGCACTGGAATCTGTTCAGGAAGGCGTTTCCGAATTTGCTCAGTGGGCGGAACTGCTTCTTAGGATCGACGACGAGTGCGTTGCCGGGTATTACACCTTCCTTCTCGTCGAACATCACGGCGATAAACCTGTCGGTCGTGGGCTCGGGCCCTATTCGAATGCCTGGAAAATCTCTTTCTAGAAGGTATTTGATGAAGGTCGTTTTACCGGTGGAATACTGCCCTACGAGAAGTATCATCGGTTTCGCGTCGAAATCCGGTTCCTCGAGCTGTGGCGAGTGGAAATCGTGGAACTGATAATGCAGCTCGAGCGGCAAAAGTTTCGTTTTGTAAATCTTTTTGAGACCTTCCACGACATTGTCGATGCTTTCGGTTTTTTCGCCTTCTTTCTTAAGCCAGCTAAACATGATTGAATTTAGTCTGTCTAACTACCAAACAAATATTCACACAAATTCACTCACTGCACCACAATTGAATAAATTTTATAACAATTAGAGCAGGACCACCGCGACCATCCTAGATCTCACAAAAATAAAATGAATTAATGTAATGACGTGACTTGACCTGCCTTGTGACATGACATAACATAAGTGACGTGACGTGAAAGAAATCAATGTTACCACTATCCATAATTACAGAAATAGTTTTTGTTGAATCTATGATAGCAGCTAACAGACTGGAAAATATATTGTCTATGATGATAATTATGCTAAATTATCATAATTATTTTCTAGTATAGTAGGTACCTATCCAAAGAATATATTAAAGGGGGCGTGCGTGATCATAACACTCAATACGACTTTTGTTTTATAGAAAGAGTAATGTTTTGATCACTATTAGAAAGGTGGCGGTTCGCGGCCGAGACCGAGACAGGAGACCGAGACAGGCGACCGCGACCGGCACTTGACCATAGGCAATGTATAGGCGACAACTCGCGACCGACACCGAGACGAGACAGTCTGTCGCGCCTATACAAAGTGACTGTTGGTCATGCTCACCTCACCAGATTGTTTAATAAAATTAGTAAACCCGCCCTCACTCCGTTTCGGGAAACAGAAAAGTGACATTTTCGTTCCGAAACACGATTTTTTGTGATGTGGACAAAGATAATTTATTTGACATTTAAATATTAAAATTATTACCCGTTAGAAAAACTGCGCGAGCCGTCACCTCTTTTCTTTATTCGTTGGCCGTCACAAAACTCAGCTTTTAAAGGTTAAATATGTCATTGACTGAATAACTCACTCACTCATTAAGTCAATAACTCAAAGTCAATGTCAATTTGTCAAGTGTCAACTCTCAGTCAACAATGTCATATCATATCAATATCAACCAAACAAGTCGAACAACCTGTCAACTTCGTATTTGATTTCAAGTAATGTCTTTGTTTTTGATTTTGATTTGAGTTTGGTTTGAATTTGATTTTGAACGCCAAAAGGGCAAGTACCTAGCATGTTTTGGTAATTTGGTATTGCGTGCAATAAATTGGCATTCAGATCTTAAAAATAAAATGACTATATTTCACGATGAAATAGAAATCGAAGACTTTGAATATGATGAAGATGAAGAAATGTATTACTATCCCTGTCCATGTGGAGACCGGTTTCAAATCAGTAAGGTTAGAACATTTTGCACAATTACATTATGTTTGTAAAATAATCAACAATACTAATATATATATTATTGTTGATAATGTTACAACAACATCAATGCAACACGAAAAGTAATTTTCGTTTCATATTATTTTTATCACCTAATATTACACTTTAAAAATAGTTAATGAAGTTAACACGCAGCACGCAATTGTTGCAGGATGAATTATTGGCAGGAGAAGAAGTGGCCACTTGCCCCAGCTGCTCCCTCGTCGTTAAAGTGATTTATGATTTGGTGAGTCTGCTTTTGCCTATCATCACATCATTCTGTTCTCTCATCAAGTTATTTATTTATTAAACACTTTATTGTTTATACACCACAAAAATAAAAATATATACACATAAAACATAAAGAAATACAAAACAATGGGCGGCCTTATCGCTTTAAAGCGATTTCTTCCAGGCAACCCAAAATAAGGTGTTTCGTAGATTTTTTAATCAACACGAGAAGGATTTCAACATTTTCAACCACAGGGTTATTATCAAAAAACGGAAATATGATTAATGTTGTTGAATTATAACCACATTCTTTCTACAAATAAATCAGTTTTGTTTTATTTCAGGAAAAGTTTAAGGCAGAGGCTGAAGAAATATGCAATGAAGATGGAGATAAAGAAACTGTGAAGGTTTAAGATATAGCTACAAATGCTACAATGAATGGAAGGATCGATCATTGTTAGGGAGACCTGCATTCGCTATGAACGGCCGGAGGGTATTAAGCTGTGATACTGTTAATAAACATCTGCGTTTTCAGAACAATATAGTTTATTTTACAGATATTATACTTTACATTGTGTTTTCATTGTTTTATATTTTTTCAACACCATTAAATATGCAGTAATGTTTGTGCATGTTTAATTGCAATAAAACAACAGTTTATATAGAATATGCAATCTATATTACACTCCTAGAACCCAACATACAACTTAACTAAAAGACATGGTCAACATAGTTTATTTTATATGTACTAAATATAAAAGATGAGTTTTACACAGAGATTGATTAATTGCCTCTCTGTAGAAACCAATTCACATTAGTAATTTCTGCTGCATACAGAGTATGCAAGATGCAGTAGTTACCAGTCATTTGTCATGTTTATGGCCTGCACAGAGGAGGGACACTCCTCAATTTAATTTTTTGTTTGACATAACAGATTACTTACAATTGCGTTCACTAACACACAAAAGTGGTAAAATGCACCACTTATTGAAGAAAAAATACCATCCAACACAGGATATCGTCAAACAGTGGAGTCCCGAAAATAATAAATCTTTTGTGCTGAGGCACATAAATGAACACCATGCACTTTGTTGATAGTGTAAAGTGAAGCATGGAAATACATCGCTTAAATAATTGTACACCAAATCAATCAGTGCATCAAATCTGTGACAAGTATTTGGTGGATTTTTATTCTATGGGACTTGTGCCTTTCACTGACAAGAGTCCATCGTCTGCACAGGCCCATAACCATGCCATTTTGCCCATGTACCATTTCTACCCCACTGGTGCCGCCGGCGCGCCGCGACCCGCGCGCGTTGCTAAATGCAGTTGACTAGCTACAAAATACTTTTCCTATATAATTCACATCTATCTATGGTTTTCAAGCCATCAACTATCTCTTGTATATTGTTATGTCATGCAATGTGATACAATCTTCTTTACAGTTTTGATTTTTAATTTATTCCTTTATTAGCGCCAAATACAATATTTTTAGTATAATATTTGCCTCTACATTGATTGTGACTTTGATCCTTTATTCAAGTTTCACTATTATTTTGAGTAAATATTCATAATATACTAAAAACTTGTACTGAAATACAATAAGCTATGATACATAAAAATTGTTTAGCCTGAAACGGAGAATATATTAATATGTAAAACATCAGTAGGTGTAAGCTTTACAAAAGCATTACAAAGCATAACAGAAAGATACATTTAAAGCTATGGCTTTAACCTTTATAATAAACTTCGTTATATAATAATTACTTATATACTCGCAAGTAGATTAGCATTCAAAGCAATAAATAATATGGAATGAAAATATATTCCTAAATTAATAAATGTCAACATTAAAAATATTATAGGAATCAACATCTATCATGAAGCGAGTTTTAAGTAATCATTTTGTATAAATATTAACGTAATATTCATTGATAAAAAGATTTTCTAGCGCTCCTTTCTAAATGATAGACCAAAAACGTCACCCACCACAGGGCATAGGTATGGACATGTATAGTAGCTCCCCATGTATATTTTAATTAACATAGTGTGAGCCATCGCTCACATGATTTTTCACTGGCTCTGGAAGGTTTGACGCTTTTTAGTAAAGCCCGAGGGATTCATATAATTATGTTTAACTAAAAATACCGTTCTATGTAACATTAAAACGTACACACATTCCGTATTAATGTGACGGGTAGTTTTTAGTGCTTGAACTCACCCTGCGTCTGTGAAGTGAGTGATCGCGACTTTGGTCTATTAAAATGCTTAAAAGTAAAAAAAACTTGTATTTTTCTTCTTCATGCAACTTGTGCATTGAATGAAAATACATTATTATCCGATTTTTTCGATTATGCATTTAGCTGAGACATTCATAATCGTAATAAATTTCAATCATCACATACATTAAAAACCAATGACTAGAGAACAAAATTTTTTTTTTTGAAATAATTATGTGTATGTACAATTTGAATAAATACACAGTAGGCAATGGAAGTTTTCAATGTGATTCATACTTTTTTTATTTATACCTTACATACCTATATGGTTGGTGCAAAATAATGTGAGACCATAATCAAAACACGAATAAAAAACAGTGTAAATATGTGGAATTTTGTGCTACTATATGTATAGTACATACATTTTCAGACTGGAAGGGTATGGTTGCCTCCTTACTCCAGTAGGCCTAAAGAATGTTGTCATATTTACAGTTAATGTCAAAAACGCATTTATCTATCATATATACTACATAATACTTACCTCATTACATAAAATAATTGTGGTTTAAGCGAATTATTTATATGTATATAAAAGTCTCAATGATACAATATATCACGACGATTAGGCACAGAAAATACTCTTGTAATGGTTACCAAATATGTGTATACAAACCATCTTAGTTTGTAGTTTCTGGCACTGTCCGGAAGCTGGGTGTGTCACCGTATATGTTTACCATGACTGGCAATACAATGTCAACACCTTTTCGTATATTTTTTTAGGGTAGTCAAGTTTCCATTCACCGGTGGGACGGAATGTTCTTTCACTGGTGCATTCAGTATTTTTTATTCAAGCACTTTGTCACTTAACGCCCGTGTCTTAAAAGGAAGCCGTATGCCAATGAGAATCAATACTAAAACTAAGTACTCGATATTTACTTTATAATATGGTGGCCCCAAGTTGTGGCCAAAATGCCCAATGGCCCAATGGCTCGGCTTGGCCAACCATAATGGCAGTTTATGACAATTGTAAAACCAATTCTGCACATGGTACTATTTTGTATTTGTTCTCATTGACAAACTTTACTCGTTATTGCGATAAAGAATAAAACCACTAAGAAACGATTGCATTACTCGAATAAAGTAGGTAAGGTAGGGGCGAAACCCTAGGTGGAGCGGGGCGGACTGTGGGGGAGGGTCGCGTGGGGGTACGGGGGGGCGGCGGGGATCGCGGGCGGGGGAGCGGGGGCGCTGGCGGGGGCGGCGGCGCTGGCGGGCACGCCGGGCACGCTGAAGTGGCGTACGGCGGCCTCCAGCGCCACGTTGTTGCCGCTGAAGTACGCCGACACTGCGTTGTGGAAGAGCAACAGTTGCTTGTTCATCACCTTCACCTGTGGACAACAATGTTCAGTAAATGTATGATACTAATATTTTTATTGTAAATTGTTTGCCACTCCATAATTAAATCGCTAATTTAGACTGGACCTGACTGGAATGCATTCTTTTAGCATGTATTCATAAGAATTATGCTTCTAATTAATAGGAAATCAAAATTTTGATATTTGAAATGTGCCAATTATACTACACAAGCTTATACCCGCGGCTTCGCCCGCCTTAAATCCCTAAATATATAACAGTTGATAAAATCAGAGAACTTTCGTACTAAGTTTGCGCCCCCCTTCGACCTCCTTAAGGGATGATTTTCAAAAAAAAAATTTTAAACATGTTTCATAACTTTCAATTTTTGAAAATTCACCCCCTAAGGGGGTAAAACGGGGGTGCAAAGTTAGTATGAAATTTGCCGTTTTTGAGGGTATTTGAATGAAATTTAGTATGAAGGTTTTTCATTGAGAGTTATGAAACATGTATAAATTCATGTACAGTCCATCGATAGGGGGGCTGAGGAAGCTGCTATCAACCTGCGAGACCTATGCGGAGGCACACGGCTTAAAATACAACTCTAAAAAAAGTGAAATCATTGTATTTAAGGCATCAAAACAGCAGCCTCGCCGTGTGCCGCCGGTATGTCTCAATGGTGTAGCATTAAACGTAGTGACGAAGTTGAAATATCTAGGCCACATCGTCACGAGTGATCTACGGGACGATGAGGATATTGAGAGAGAACGCAGAGCGTTGGCAGTCAGAGGCAATATGCTTGCCCGCAGATTCGCTCGGTGCACTGCAGACGTGAAAGTTACCCTGTTCAAAGCGTTCTGTCAGTCCTTCTACTCCGGTGGGCTGTGGGTGACATATTCGCGTCGGGCTTACAACGCTCTGCGTGTACAGTATAATAACACCTTCAGGATGCTGTTGAAGCTGCCGTGGCGCTGTAGCGCATCTAAGATGTTCGCAGACGCACGAACCGACGGATTCCACGCAGTAATGCGTAAAAAAGCGGCCTCATTGCTACAGCGGTTACGTAACAGCAGCAACGGCATCCTGAAGATGATTGCTGCCAGGCCGGATGACTCCATCCAAAGGCATTGGGTGGAGTTAGTCTTAGGCATTATTAAATAAGATTTAGGTTGTAATAGTTTTATATTAACACTACTAACATAGTATTAAGCACAATTGTTACTAACACAATACTAATAATATATGGATCTAGTCGTCCGCAATAAAGATTTTTATTATTATTATTATTATATAAAATTTTTATCAACTTTTATATATTTAGGGGTTTCTGGCGGGCGAAGCCGCGGGGGAAAGTTATCATTTATAAAGATATCCTGTGAATTATCCAAAATATATAACTAAATCTTTGCAAACCGAAGGAATAAGTTTCCCGAAGCGAAGCGAGGGCGGGTCGTAAGTTTCCCGAAGCGAAGCGAGGGCGGGTCGCTATTATATTATATAGATCTACTAGTGGTCCCAGCGTACTTCGTACCGCTTTATAATTAAAAAATGTTTTAGTGATATATCGACAGCAACGCCACCTACCGGGTCCAATTGTGAATCTAAACCATTCTCGGATCCACCTGAAGACACACAAAAAATTTCAACCAAATCGGTCAAGCCGTTTAGGAGGAGTTCAGTCACATACACACGAACACAAGAAATATATATATTAAGATGGTCTTAAATTTGTGCCCCAACAATTGTTCCGGCCGCCTGTACCGCGAGCGGCGATGGATGTCAGGGGTGGTGGTGGTGTCGGTACGGTACCCGGTTGTCGTGCAGCAGCTTGAGCTTGACGGCGGAGTCGTCCCGCAGGCGCTCGTAGTGGCGGCGCTGGCGCTCGATGCGCGCCAGCAGCTGCTCCGGCGGGTTGCCGCCCGACGCCTCCAGCTCGCTGCGGTACGCGTCGTACTCCACCCTGGACATACCACAACTCCACCGTCACCTCTGCCCTATCAAGTTCTATGAACAGTTGAAGGGCTCTTTACAATAAACTACATAACTAACAATTTTGGTGATTTTTTGATCTTGGCATTCCAATTTTCACAAAAACCACAAATTGACAAGATAAACCTATCATACAAAACGGCAACATTGACAAAAACTACATAACTTTTTATTATTTTTGCGGCTGCCTACTACATCCTTGTTTGAGTTGAACGTTTCCCAGAGCCCACAGGTAGTATTGAAGCCCGGCCGGGTGGCAGTGACGTATCGGGTGTTACCGGAACCGCGGGGTCCGGAGCCCGGGGCCCGGCGAGGCGTTACCTGGCGGCCTCGTACTGGCGGATGGTGAGCAGCGTGTCCTCGATGGTCCGGTTGGTGAGCGTGTGCAGCGCGCTGTTGAAGAAGTGCAGCGCCGCCAGCAGCGTTTCGCCGTTGCGCGTCAACGAGCGCTGCGTGTCCGCGTTGTACAGGAACCTGCGCCATGTTTATTACCGTTAAACTGCAGATACGTTACCAAGTCGATCGAGATCAACGAAGGCGATAGACTGCAGAGACGGTGAATAATTTCGTGACGACCCCATTGCCTTGTCGGTAGTCCCAAGTTCAATTTCCGGCCGAGGCATACGATGTATTAAGTATAACACATAAATATGTGATAGGTAAAAGTGGAGGTGGGTGGGTGTAAGTGATAACATTTATGTTGTCCATACCAACCGCCGAACTTCGACGGGATTGGATTTTTTTTTGTTTTTTGCACGCCCACAAAACAAACTTACTCATCCGTCACGCTGGCATTCGAGCGTAACGAATCTACAATATGGTCGCCCTCGACTACAAGGTCGTTTTTTAAAACCACTATTTTGTAGTAAACATATCAAAAATTAGGTTTAACAATATCTAAGACTTATTAATAATGTATTTATTCATTTAGTATGTATTATTACAAGTGTTTTTAAATAAAACAGGGTCTACAGCCAGAACGCTACAGTTTACACAGCCACTATTTAGTGGGCAATGTTTGTAGTTTGAAGTGTTTATTACTGCTGTGGATTGTCCATGTTGAAATCTTCCACATTTACCGCATTTATTACACACACCTATCCATATCATGACCCTGTAGGCGAGGGTCCCGTACCAGTGATATGGCGGGACCGGACCCCAACTACACTAATATAACGGAAGCCACACTCATGCCGCTGGGAGTGTTAGATAAAAGATACCAACTGGTTCTGCAGCTCGGGCGACTTCTGCGCGAGCTCGGCGAAGGCCTCCCCAAGCGCGCGCTGCGTGTGCCCCGCCGCCGCCAGCTGCGCCGCTAGCGCGCTGCTCAGCCGCAGCACGCCATTGTACTTGCGTTGCGTCTCGCGCAGCATCTCAATCTGCGCCTCCAACTCTGGGAACAACCAGTCAATTGGGAAAGTTTAATTGAGATTACATCTCTCATATTGAGAGCCTATCATATTGCTTCTCTGGGGATACAAATCTGGTCATTCTCTACTATGTAGTTTTGCGTTTTTAACATCATATGTTCAAACTTTCTTGTTTTACATTAGAGAACAACATATTCACCGATTAAGTTACTGTCACCAACAACACAATTAATAAATTAGTGGTCCAAAATGAAATCCACCATTCAATAGGGTGAAGAATACTAATAGGGTAAACAATATCTCACCGGTATCAACTGTCCTGGAGCTCTTCCCGAGTTTCTCATACAGGATCTGCTTAGTGCACTTATATGTGGAGACACCCCAGCTGCGCAGAGAATCCAGCTTGGTGGAGCCGGCGCGCAGCAGCGTGCTGGTGCCCACCGCACCGTTCTGAGACACGTCTGGAGGTGCTGGAACAACATAACCCATATTACTCTGCAATAGCTGTCTCAAACTTTTGGTGGTGATAGAGCCCTGTTGGACAACTGCATATTAGGCAGTGCCTTAAAATAATTGAAATTTTTGATACTATGCAATTTTTGTTACATTTTTTTGTTTTTGTCTGATTATTGAAATCAAATGATAGTATGTATCTTTAGTATTCTTTTATTAAGTATTTTTGAAGAGCCCTCTCAAAAGCTTTCTGTGTGTTATGCCTATGCCTAACCGTTTCTAGGGGGTTAAAAACATTTATTTTATTCTCAATTTTTTTTTAACATTTTGACATGGTTTTGTTTTGTCTGACTTTTATTTTAATGCTACAAAAGTAAATCGTTAAATTTATAATGACTTATTTATTTAGTTTTTAGTATCTGTAATGTTTGAGAATAGTAGGTAAATGGTTAGCTATTACCATAAGCTGGTGGGAACGGCATTGAGCGTGATGTGGGAAACTTGGCTTCAGTGCCTGATGTGATGGAGTCACTGGACTCGCGCAGGGGAGGCGTGTCCTTCAGCATCTCGTGAATACTTCGCTCTGACTGCCTGCGAACCACATCATAGCACAACTGTTAAGCTATATTTGAATTATGTTTCTTGATTCAACTGTATTGTAACTTTATTGAAGGATATCGGAGAAAATACAAATGTCTCCTATTGCAGCCACACTTCAGTCTGGACCACATAGAAGCTGTTCTTGCAGCAAACATACTAGTACAGTCAGTTTAGCGGCGTTGGTAAAAACACTCATTTGTTTGTCTTCTAATATATTCAATTGAATCACTACAATTCCACATGACGCACCACTTAGACATTTTGCGGAATTCCCTTTATCTTCCTCTAACGTCTGGAAAACAGGATTAACTAACAGGAACAATACATTTGAAATATATTTATGTTAATTCACTACACAGCAATCTTTTTCAACGGATTATTTAAGTACTTAACATGTCATACATACAAATACAAAATTACAATTGAATCAAACACTGTCTGTTCTGTTATTTTCTCCACCACAGACCAAAAATACTACCGACCGTCAGTCCGTTGGCTTGTCACTGTCAGTCAGTCAGTCATACCACAGACAGTGTTCTTACATCGTCTCTCTGTTCTCTTACTCTGTACTCTCGTACAGAGTAATTAAAACCGATGTTTATTTAATGTTTATTTTTTTATGGAATTAACATTGACATCAATGGTAGTACACGAGCAGCAAACAGCACCACCTTCCGCTGCCGCCCATGACAACTGCCTGCGAGTACTGACTGCGACCGACTTTGAACAAGGCTCAAATGGGGACTGGGATAGTTAGTCCGGTTAGGTGACGGTGTTAGAACATTAGCTGGTTAGTTTGTATTAGGACTGGGACAGGGACAGTTAGTGAATGTTAGTCCTGTTATTTGTTGTTACTTGTTAGTAATAGTCCAGTAAATAATTTTAGTAAGAGTCTCGTTATAATTCGATCACAGATACGTTACTACCCTACCCTTGAGGAATAAGATGGTCGCCTCTAAAAAGTGTTGCCGTTCCCACACTTTACTAACCGGAACCAATTGCAGTGAAGTACTACCCCGGGTGAAAATTAAGTATTATTAATTATTAATGCTTCTCATTCTCAGTTTACAGCACAGATTATAGCATGGACCATGCATCATTTTTACTCAAATGCATAGCTTTGTCACGAAAAACCCCCAATATACATATTTCCAATATTGGCAATAGATGTAGGAACGTTGGTAAATTGGGGTTCCGTGCCCGAGAAGAGCGAAAAACGGAATATTAAAAAAATATTAGTTTGTCTGTCGCAGGCTTTGACTTCGATCAACTACATACTAGATATAACACAACAATATCACACATATCATCAAATATTATCATAAACTTACAACTATTTGCCACAAAAAACGAGCAGAGCAATAAATACTCGCGTGAAATCAACCTTACCTCGTAGCAAATAATGTAGGTACCTTTTCCCTTATTTGCCTTACGCATTGGCTGGTATTGGCTGACATTTGTAGCGTTGTTTAAAATCGGTGATTATCGGTTATTTATTATAATTTGTTAGTTTAAATTGAAAGCTTAATAATTATGTAAGTAATTAATACTTACATGTACTTACCGAAAGTAGGTACACGTACAATTCGCTCTGATCGTTACATTGCCTTTTCGGGCGTTATTTTTACATCTTTTGAATACATATTATAGCATTGTGATACCTCATAACATTGGCTACCCTCTAATTTGGCGAGTTCAACTCGCACTTGACCTGGTTTTTATTATATTTGAAGATTTGTAAGTCAAGTGGTATGATAGTAGTTTTTACTGCTTGCCTAGATCATAAAATAACTGACTTGATTAGTTCTCACATTGTTTGCTCTAGAACTGCGCGACTTGCGTGTTTTGAATTTTATGTTTCTGATGGGATCTCATTTCTTTTTGTAGGTTCTTGTTTTTCTTTTCTTTTAAGTATTGTTTCTTGTACTTCAGCTACTGTTTATCTTAAATCCCTGTTCCTTAGTCGCTCAACTTTATTCACAACGAAATTACAGAAAGAAAGGAATGGCTTAATGGCTTCGAGAAAATAATGTTATTTAATATATACCTACCTACGATTGTGATTGACTTGTCAGGGGCACTAGCACGCTCCGAGAACTGAAATTCCGGAATGTTTCAGTATTTCCTTCCATCGTAAAATTATATACTAAAAATATTCCATACTTTACCTTACAATTTTGATGATAACGAAATTAAAGAGAAATTAATTCAAAGATTTAAAATTTAAATTCAATATTTAAAGGCACCTTAGCGAAACGGTGGTAAATGTAAAAAAAGACGTTCGTAAGTGTATTTAAAAATACCTACATGAAATAAATTATTTGAGTTTCAGTTTGAAAGAACTTTGAGTTACGATTATTAGGTATTTTTTTGCACAGTGTCCATAAGCAAAAAAAATATAAGTACCTGTGTAAGCCAATTAAAGGTTTGAAGAAGTAAAGAGGAACTGATTTAAAAACTAACTTAATAGAATGGATGAGAAAAGGAAGTAAAATTACAATGTAATCAAATATAGTTTTAATTACACTAATTTTAATGTAATGCAATTGGTACAACTTGACATAACGCTTATCTAAAATATAATATTTTTGTAGAAGGACATAAAGCTTTTTAACATTTAATTTGGTAAATGCCTACCATAAGTACATGGGTTATTTCTTAGCCTTTAAACATTATCAAAATATTTTGTGACAAATTTTCTCTATCTGTAAAGCATAATATTTTCTAAATTTGTTTACTATAAAGACTAGAGAACTCTTCGTCAAATCGAACACCGTGAACCCTGTAGCTACATAATTGATTATATAAGATTTTCTGTTCAGATATAATAATAATAGTAAATAAAACATAATTAAATAACAACAATCATTTTTTATTATATCTTACGTAAATACTTCAGTAAATGATCGTCTAAGACTAAGCCTAACAAGAAATTAAATTATAAGTATAGAATCTACATTATAAATAAGTATTATTCTTTATCAATTAGATAAATTTAATTTTCAGACTAGCTTTAAAATATGAAAAGATGACAAATACAAATACTTACAGGTGGGTAACCGTAAATTGTTTCGTTATTTTGTTGAATATACAGAAGTATCTTAATTTTATAATATCAAAAATACATTTTATTTTATTGTATTATTTCATTATGATTGTCATGTATGTACCTTTGTATTATTTCATGCGAAAATGACGTCATTCTTTCCATTTTAATTACGTCCGGTGGGTTTTTAACTTCAATGCCAAAACCAGTAAAATGGGTTTGAATAATAATTAACTATGGAAGCTGACATCCTGACATCTATGGAGCTGGATCCCTCGCTATTTTTTTTACTCGGGGCGCGTGAATACCCACAATTTTAAAATATATGGCAAAGGAACGTAACACTTTAGGTGTGAAATTGTTGTCATTTTTTCCAAGTAACCTCTACCCATTGATGTACCTAAGGTTTGTATTTAATTTTACTTTATATCGTGCGCCGCATATCGAATTAAAATTCTATGGAGGGCAGTGGGCAGTGGCTATGCCATTAAGATTCTATCTCCATTGTATTCTTTGCATTATACATCAACAACTGTTACACTTCATAAATAGTCAGATCATTTATTTTTTGTACACTGAATGATTCTTACCCTACGATTGTACTTACACATTACATTAACAGAGTCCAAGACGATATAATGGTAGCCGGCTGCCCGGTAACCTTAATACCTAACTTACCTATTTATTTGGTTACACTCATGTTGATTTAACGCACTATAGTGCTAGTCTAAACAGAACGTAGATTGCCAAGTGCCATCAAAACGTGGGCGTACTGAAGCACTGCACCTTTCCATCAAAACCTATCGACCTCCACAATAGTGCGAATAGTTTCGCTCGCGTCCTGTTCCCCGCGCGCACACCGCCAGCGCGGGAGCCCCCGGGGGGCCCGGGGGTCTCGGGGGGCCCGGGGGGTCCGGCGCGGCGGCCGTCAGTCGTCCAGGCGCACGATGGTGGCGCAGGGGGGCCGCAGCGGCCGCAGCTCCGCGCCCGAGCTGTGGTCGCTCAGCACGGTGCTCTCCTGCGGGCAGCACGACGTCTTCATCGACTCGGTCGACGTTTTGTGGTTCTGTAATACCGTTACCTTTCACATTAAATCCACGTTGCTTATGTTGTGTATGTTTTAGCTTTTGTATGGACGATTATAATTCTAGGATGGTTAGTGCGGTTAGAGGATAGTGTTAGTTAGTTTGTTAGTAGGTAGGTATGGGGACTGGGACAGGGACTGTTAGTGATAGTTAATAGTCCTCTTAGTTAGTAATAGTCCAGTTATGTAGTAAATGTCAGTAAGAGTCTTGTTCGAATTCGATCACAGATAGGTACGTTGCTACCCTTGACTTCCCTTGAGGACGAAGGGGTTTTAGTGGGTACAAATCCCACATAACCCGTAATCTGTAGTCGACTATCTTAAGCTTAAGATTTTCCCGTCAAAAAAAGGTATAATCGGGGATCGTTGAGCACGTACCCGCTTGAAGCATCTCGTGAGCGAGCGGCCGAGCGCGGCGGGCGAGAGGCGCCGCTGCCGCATGAGCACGTACAGCACGGGGTCCAGCACGTAGTTGAGCAGCATGAGCATGTCGGACAGCCGGCCCAGCGTGCCCAGCCGCGCCCAGCGCGCCGCGCCCAGCGCCAGGTACAGCGCGGACGTCACCTGCCGCCCGCCCAATCATATTATAGGTACATATGTATACATGTCATCGGAGTGGATTCAAAAGTAAAACTCGCGTTGTAAGAACCTAACACGTCTATGGTTTTAATAATGTTTGCGGCCACCACATTTCATGCTTCACTATTTGTCATCATCATCATCCCTGTCCCACTATTGGGCTCGGGTCTGCTCTCACAATTTGAGAAGTACCACGTAGTCTACTACGCTAGCCAAATGTAGAGTAGCGGACTGCACACACATACCTTTGAGAACATTATGGAGAACTCTCAGGTGTGCAGGTTTCCTCACTATGTCTCCTTCACCGAAGCAAGTGATAATTAATCTAATACCTACGCAAGTAAATTTTGAAAATTAGACGTGCGGGATTTGACAAAGTATACTATGTTTCTAGTAAGAAACTATAGTTTACTCTACGAATGAAATCGATGAGGCCTCCCACATGCAGGCTCAGCCCACACGGCAAGGGTCAAAGGTCGTCTAGGTATCGCATGATAGTTATAACTAAATGTCATGTTGTCGTAAAAGTAATTCATCAAATTGTATGGCCTATTCTATTAGGCGATGTCCAACAGTATTGCGAACTATAAACGATCCCTAAAACAAATATACTGAACGGGCGCGCGCCACCCCCGCCTGCCTGTAGCCCGCGGTCGCGAGTTTTATATTAATAAGAGCCCCGCATGCCACCGATGAGTGTTGCCACTAATTGATGAGCTCCTAAGAATCGAAGCAAACCTTAGGTACCAATCTGATAATTGCTTTAATTGATTGACTTTCTTATTGATAGACATCGATTGGCTACCACGAACTGTTTAATGACTAGTTCTTTAGGTAACGTCACAAATTATATTCCTGCTTCTCAAACCGCCGAGGAATGAGTTCCAAGTTGAGTGTCCACCTAGGCTGGTACTTACATACTCGTATTATCTAGTTCAGTATAATATTATTGTTAGAAAAATAATTACTTTTATTTGTTAACAACTCCTTACAATTGCTTATGGTATTGTGTTATGAAATTCAAATCGTAATCATTTAAAATCCTCATGTAAATGTTATTATGAATGAAACAGGACTGGGAGCGCACCCTTTAATCCCGCCCCCGCCACCGCCACCGCCACCGCCATCAATAACCATCGAGGCGGTCAATATTGCGAGAAACATGAACTGCAGCCCAATGCCGCACGCTGCGTACACACTACACACGTCAACACGCAATAACGTCATGTCGGTAATCCCGTATAGTAGCTAATTTGTACTACTCTACATCTAAAAACAAAGATACATTAACAAAGTTTATTTTTTCATTTATTTAATTTAAAGTAGTATTTTTTTAAGTAATCTAGACGAACGATTAAACTGGCTGCTACGATACGGTAAGTGGTGAGCGTTGATCATAGGGATCAGTAGCAGCAGACGCATCACCGATGCGTTGGCGGCCAATAAAGCCGCCCTACTGCCATGTATGAGAAGGTGCCGTCGGTACCGGTGCGGTACTGGTATGAGACAAGCAACGTCCTAGCGGTACAGCCTCGTCTGCTTACTACTAAAATAGATGGAGCCCCTTACATATCAAAGTTTTACATCGTAAATCATTATTACATATGAGGTGTCTTATAAAGCAAATAAGAATCATCAGTTGCTTAAACAGGGCGTAAAATCTGTAAAATACATGCACACTATAACACATTTCTATACTAATACTATTGTACAAGAGGCAATCAAAATGATCGAAGTACAGCGCGCAAATAACGCGAGACCTCAATAACACTCAACATGGAAATCATTTAGGACGCGGAAACGCAGTACGCTGGGCTTCCGGGTTCGATTCCCGATTGAAGCATCGAACAGCATCGAAAACAATAAAAGTATTGTTAGTTGGGGCGTGTTTGGTGCGAACTTATGCATGCCTCGCCATTTACGACACAATGAAATATTTTCGATCGCCGCCGCCGCCGGCCGCATGCCAATCACTGGATAACTCAATTGTTATTTTAATGTATTAAAACTAGGTACTACCCGTGTTATGTTAGAGAACATACGGATTTGTATCGTCGCTCGACCGCACGATTATAAGTAAGTTTATGGAGACAACAAACATGACCAAAGATTGGAACGCAAGATTTTAGATAATATAACAGCGATGAGGCGAAGATGGCTCTCGCAAATTTTGCTAAAACAGTTCTGAAACGTATTGAGAAATAATTTTATGCGCAAACTGTACCACGCGATGTATCCCAGCTTGCCGGGCTGGCCCTGCAGACAACGTTCTGCTATATGTATAATTATTCCTTGGTACACCGTCACCTATCGGGACCATACACACATATGTACACTCGTACATTTGATATGACGTCAATCAGTTAGGTTCTTCAGAAATGTACATCAAATACAATAGATATATAATATTCTAGATCACTAACAGATGCACCAACATAACAAGATGTGCGGTCTGTTCATCTATTGGAAATATTATAATATCTGCTAAAATTTATGAATGTACGTGTGTCGTAATACTCGTAATAAATCGTATTCCGAAAGGTTCCCAAGTCGCAAAATGCTGTGAGTGTATCTGAACAGCTAAAACCCATGAATGTTGCGAAACGTAGCAGTAACCTAGGCGAGGGGCGAGGCGTTGATATAACGCCGGCATCAGAGATAGGTGACTAACTGCTTATGTGACCGAACAGGTTTTTCACTATCAAGTGCTAGCAAAACTTAGTTAATGAATTAGCACTGTCTACAGGAAAATCCGTTGTTAAAGACAGAAACAAGTTCTATATGTAGTCTATGTACAATGATTTTAAAGTACGTATTTATGTCAGATTAATTTAAAATCAAATAGGTATGTAAATAAATTAAACGCAAATAATTCAGTAATCTAACGCACTAAGGCATTGCTAAGCGGGTGTCGCTCTGATCATGATTGTGTTAAAATGTTGAACAAAATTCCAGCGTATTTTTTCCAAACTTGCGACTGTGTTTTCGTATCACGGTGACCGAAGCGCAGTTTTTAAATTAGTAATGGAAGAACATAAAACGATGCTCCCACATCGACACTCGGGCAGGCGATCGCGCGCGGCATACTGATGCGTCTCGGCGAGATTCCCTCGGATTAGATTGTCGCTTTGATCATCGTATCACGATCGATCTGATGTGTCTACATGAGATCTGTGCCAATATCAATTTTCTCAATATAACCGATTTGATTCCCGAAACTGCTTTTAATAAAAGCATTATGGTAACGAGGAAAATTGGAAAATGGCGACATGATAATATTACTAATTTATTTGATATTTTAGCCGCAAGTGCAATCTGTAACTATGAGAGGAACTAGGAACGCTCCTTGGGAGTTTCTTGTCGTTTCTTCTTCCAAGACCACTCACGATACGGATTTGTTATATTGAAGCGATGTCGTTGTTTGACTTTCGAAAAGTAACGTGTTTGTAAAAAATCAACTTCTAATAAACTTCATTTCATTTTATTTTATGAAACAACTCACCATTTGTGGCAGCCAGCATATCATGAAGAGCACAGAGAGCGTAGCCATGAGTCGGCTGAAGGCGACCTCCTCGGCGGTGGCGGCGTTGTGGTGCAGCGCCCCGTCGGCGGGGGGCCCGCCGGGCGCGCGCGCGCGCAGTCGGCAGCTGCTCTTGGACACGCGCCGTACGACGGGGGCCCCGCCCGCGCGCGGCGCCGTGATGGCGTACAGCGCGCGGATCACCGCCAGGTTGCAGTACACCAGGATCGCGCACAGGAAGGTACCTGTTGGTTGGAAGCTTCAGCATAAAAACACTGTTTAACAGAGTCGGAGCGTACTTCGGCGATGGCTTTCCCAGCGCGACCTGACAGACAGAACATAGTGCTTGTGCTCCATGACACTTGTACTACACACTTCAATATACCACATCTAATGCTACATTGCTAAAGTAACATAAAACTTAAATAGACAAATATTACAATATAAGTAAACCCACCTACACTCTAAAGTGCCGACCCTAGTAGGGCAGAATACACCTAATTTTAAAGTAGTGGAATCGGCCCCTCTAAAACGATTTAGTGGGGCAGATTCCACTGCGAATTTTAAAGCGTTCCACTCTGCCCCACCAGTGGGGCGCCTTGGTGGGACAAAGTGGAATAATCCCAAGATCCCCGGAAACATCGCTGTACTCGTAGTACATCACTCGAACCAACTCTTCATTAGGTTTTCCATGCACTACTTGTCAGCATAAACGTCTGCCCCCGGGAATCGAATCGGAGACCCACACTACTAGGCTACGTAAGTTAGGTATCTGCTTTCTACATTGTCGTATGTACTTTATGTCGCGACCTCTACCAAAATTCGTTATATCTTTAGAGCAAAGGAATCAAAACATTTGTTTGCTTATAGTTTTATACTTAACTAGCTTTCCCCCGCGGCTTCGCCCGCCAAAAATCCCTAACACCCTCTTGAGGGGTGAATTTTCAAAAATCCTTTCTTAGTGCTCCCCTACGTTATAAATGGAACCCCTGTGCAAAATTTCAAGTTTCTAACCCTTGCAAAATTTCAAGTTTCTAACCCTTAGTTTAGGTCCTGCGTTGATATGTCAGTCAGTCAGTCAGCTTCTCTTTTTATATGTATACATACAGAAGATATATTACGGTTTGCTTCTCCGCAACGCTACCAATCTACTGCAGTTTCTCATACGTGTTCTACCGCTCGCCCAGTGCGAATTGTACGAGTAGGTTATACATAGATGTAATACCAATACAATCCAATAGTAAAAACAAGACATACACTGCGTATGTGACGAAAGTGTATGTTGCAAGAGCTTTGGATCGCGTTAGCCGGAATCGGCTAGGAAATGGAATAATAAACACTGAATCGTGTAAAAGCTCTTCCCGCGGCGGCGCGCGGCGCAAGCACGCGGGCGGATGCCTCGCGATTCAATATTTATGATTACACGTCATCGGTAATCGCATCCATCACGACTATACATATACCTATTACCATCTGTCACGACCTGTCACTTATTTTATTTTGTTTTAATTGTAATTTAATACTCCCGGTACTCTAGCTTTAGTACACAGTCTGAAAGAATCCAGAAAAAATCATCCGTCGTCCTGGCAAAGAGTTATTGGCGGCGATAGTGTGTTCATTTGTATTACGTATGAATTGAATAAAATAGTTCCTTTTGTTCTGTTTAAGTATACTGATTCTGTTCAGATTATTATTGACTCGCCCAAACTCCTAGCGAAAACTTCCTTAAAGGAAGCCGTGTGGAAAATCAAACGTAACATTTTCTTAGCAAGTTTTCTATATTAGCCAAAATGTACAGTCCACTACTCTATTGAGGATGTTGATATAAAAAGGCATTTCGATATTTTTAATATACATAGTCGTCAAACAAACAGATGAACCAACTGATGGGAAGTGGTCACATTAAATCAGTAACACTGAAGGCAACAGGCGGCGATGGCTAAGCCAGAAGAGCGTAGAAAGGAAGAAAGCACTGGCTCTTAAGCCAGAACCATTTTGTGCCTCCTAGCTCCTCTTACTTCGAGGAGCAGTGTACAGGAGGCTGGCGTCCGTCCACTGCGTCCACTCACCGAACATGACGTAGAAGACGGCGTATCCGAAGTCGAGGTCGCTGGTCGCGTTCCGGTAGCGCGTGCAATCGGCGCACACCTCGTCGTAGTACAGTCCCACGCCGAAGATGGGCGCGCACGTGAGCGCCGCCGCCCACCACCACGACACCAGCAGCGCCGTGCGAATCAGGTAGTACGTCACTTGCTGGGGACAGAAATGTTACACTTTATTACATACATCAGGGACCTTCTGAGCCAGCAAATGTGCAGGGTGCCTCAATTTGCAAGATGACTATTTGACACCTGAATGTTGCTTTGACATATTTTGTTCTAAATATACATAGGTAAAAAATCATATAACGTCGGATGGCAGTATAGCTTTAAGATATGCTCTTATGGTACATAATATGTTAAGAGCATATTATGTACCTTCCAAATTCTACATACGAGCACGCCATGTGATGTGTGAAGCTGCGACATGTGGCGTCAAATAAAATGCTCAATTTATCAGCGGTAAAACTTTTCCGTTTACCGCCGACAACTTTGCTCATTTTGGTCGCCAAACCAACATGGGTAAGATTGCTCAACAGTACGTTGCTTTTACTAAGTAAGTACAAATATTTACATTCGAGGCAATAATGATTTTGAAAATAATATGTACCTAACCGTTTGTTCACAACGCCAACTTTGTAGATTACCGACTACAAAATTTGAGTACTTAGATCCCGGAGGCGAGTGTAATTACTGAAGGCATAATTAATTGCACTATTACAAACAATATGTGTGCTTATAAGTGCACGAACTGCTCTCGGCTTTATAACATCACTGCAGAGTTATTAACCTCGCCACTTGACGGATAAATGGAACTCCTTGTCTGAAATTTATTCGTTATTATGTTATGGTGAACTTTGCGGCTTTGGGCAAATCAAAGGAGTATTGTGGCCGGCTCAGAAATCAATGGCGGTGTATTGTATTGTTATCTATATATTACTATAATATTATAAAGCTGAAGAGTTTGTTTGTTTGTTTCGTCGAACGGGCTAATCTCAGGAACTACTGGTTCGTATTGTAAAATTTGTTTTGTGTTGAATAGTCCATTTATCGAAGAAGGCTATAGGCTATATAATCTTAATATAAACATATTCTCGCATTTCTTCTGTGCATATGTTTGTAAATGAACTGCTCCTAAACGGCTGTACCGATTTGGTTGAATTTTTTTGTGTCTGCAGGTGGATTCGAGAATGATTTAGATTCACAATTGGACCCGGTAGGTAGCGCTGTTGTCAATATGTCACCAAATTTGTTTATTATTTATAGAACGGTACGAAGTACGCCGGGACAGCTAGGTGAGTAATTAAAGGCTCACCTACCTAAATAAACCTCGGTTTTATAGACGTTAAGCGTCTACAAGCTTGGATTGTATTTATCGTCGTCTTAAGTTGGACTGAAAAGGTTTTATAAATCAATGAGCACTACATCACTTCACGTCCACGCTTATAACTACTCTAGTTAAGAGGGGGTATAAAGCAAAATTGGCAATCTTAGATTCAATTTTTACAGTAGTAGATCAAGTTTCTTGAACCTGAAGAAAAACATAGTTATACTTCATTATATTATTGAGTGCAAGATGTAAGCAAAAACACAAAAAAATAAAATTTTCTCGATAGAAAAAAATCACAAAGTTAGGTCTAATTTTCCACTTAAATCAATTTATTTTCAATATGGTGCATATTTTGGAGTCAATATTTTAATATATTATGCTAATTAGTATCACGGAGGGATTAGATTAGCGATTTCAAAATCAAATCTTTAATTTACGAATTATTAAAATAAAATACATTTGTAGGATTTTGAGTATTTTGACTGACATGCTCTGTTTCATTAATCAGTCTCCATTGCTCCATTGAGAAGGGAAGACTTCGTCAGTCTTCTCGACATGTGAAATTATTTTATGGTGTACATTTGTGACTGAGAGCGTAGTTTTTATTATAAAAACAATAAATGTGTGTGTGTGTGAACTAAAGTTAAAAGACACTAAGATCCAACATGGGTAACAAACGGAATAAAATCAACATTAAAAAGGGATCATAGAAAGCTGAAAATTCAAGTCATGGCTAGTTGTCAGAGGTAAGTTGACAAGTACTATTTCATATTCAAAATTAGACCTTATTGTTTTATCTTTTGTGCTCACAATACAATGTTGATGTTGATGTTTGATCGCTGAAGCAGCATAGTATATACGAAAAATTCACATTGTATGTATCATTAATAGTTAGTATTGGTATGTACTTTCAAACAAAATATACAGCTTTATCCAACAGCAAATTTAATTTTGAGTTAATTATTTCCTCTTTGCCCCAACATTTTGTTTTTAAAGCAACACCTATATTTCTGGTAGTCAATTTGATCAATCCCTACAGTAGTTGTTAGTTGTGTGTGTTTGAAACTATTATTGTATTTTCATTTCAGAACAAGATTTAATCCAAAATCAAGATAAGAGAAGAGAGAATAAGAAAATATTCCAAAATCTATTGATGATGACTGGAACATTACACCAGAGAAGTGCGTATCAATTCATCTGTCTATGTATTGTTTCATTTATTATTTGCTTGTTGTTGCATTGTAACGAATCAACAAAATAACACATAAACTAAACTTTTTTTATACTATACATATTATGCATAGTTAGGCAAAATTACTTTAACAAAAACATAAAATTTTGTATAAATGCATTTTTAAAGCGACTTTTTTATTTACTTCTTAATTGCTAATTGTGTTTTCTTAAAGAAAAAAAATATTTTCAGGCTTACTATTACGCTTTTACAAAATGTAGAAATTTTAGAACATACAAATCCAAATGCAGACGAATTTATTGCACCGGAACGGTTGGCATTAAAATAAAGTATTTATGTAATTTAGTCCCATCTAAAACTTTTAACCGATTATAAATGGCGCAAAGTGATACCTACCTGACATCATCAGTTTCAATGTTAGGAAGTATAATAGTGTTTGACTTTTTTTTTTAATTTCAGTAACATCAAGCCTCGTGTTTATGAACGGGTCAAGACAAATATCAAGACTAACGACGATACTAAATACACATGTGATACAAGTCAACGATTTATAATAGACAAGATATATTTTTTGAACAATTAAAACTTCCATCCATGCATAATTTTGGCATTTTATTTTTTCTAGACGGATTTTGGAGTTAGTGAATGAAACTTGATTTCGAATAAATTCATTTTGGTTTTAAGTAAGCTTTGTTCGATTTTATGCTTATTTTTAATCTTCAAATAATTGTTTAGTTTGATGACTTATGTGTTCTTACCATACCTTAAATACTTTTAATACCCATTATACATTTTTCCTGTTCTCACGCATAATTATATCATCACGCATCATATTTCACATACTGTTTTTTTCCTATATTTTTAAAGCTAACAATTGTCGCTCAAGAAGTTAGTGATTGTCATCTTTTTTATGATATTATTGTCACTTAATTAGTTTCCTTATAATAACGGCAGTGGCATTTGTAATTTTTCCGTTTTCTGGCGAAGGATTTCTTTCGATTTAAATAAATTTAAAGGATAACTTACTTTATCTTTTTGTAGCGAAAAAATGAAAACAATGTTATCTATAATAATAAATGTCTGAAAAACATTGTACGTGTTATTTATTTACATGTTATACGGCATACAGGTGTCATCACGTAGAAATAGAGCAGATATTCTGCTTTGCGAGAATTTAAATGATTTAATGGTCACACCAGTACGAACATTATACTGCCTTTCTTGTCATAAAAGTGATTCAATCGCTCCCTACACTAGGTTTCACGCGCTATGGCTACATGATGCGACCGACACTACCTAAAAATGTTATTAGTTTCAGAAATACAGATAGTTACAGCGAGAAGAATTGCTTTAGATTAATAGATACCTACATAATAATATATTCAAAATTATTAATGACACCTAATAATGTGTTGTCTGCCATTCACTGGCTCTCTAGCTATTAACATTGTATAAAAATCTAACCCTAATAAAGAAAAAACAGCTTGCCATTTTTGAGGTAGATGATTGTACATTTATTGAGCCGAAATTTGTCTCATTTTTTACATTATACTGTGCCGTATTCTTGACTGATGCCATGTTATATAATAGCGGCTGTACACTCTCGTGCGAGAGTACTCGCTATGTCTCGTGACACCTCGGCCGAGACGTCATGGGAGCGAGAGTAGGCGAGACCCCCCGAGACATCACGAGGCGAAGCGAGCGCTACCAAGTACATTCTTATACGAGTGCACTCGGCTAGCAGTCTCGCGAGAGTGTACAGCCGCTAATAAAGTCAGATGCAACCGGACGCGCAACTGCTGCGGCGCATCTATTTGACGGGCGGGGCGGGGCGCGCGGGTGAAATTTGATTTTTTCCTAGCTTTATACCCCCTCTTAATCAAAATTAATGATAACTGCTACTTTACAAGGATTGCTCTGAGGAACTTTCCTGACTACTCGTGTAATTTTATTTATCGTCAGTCATTGTAATTTATCACCAATTAATCTTCTGCCCATCTATTAATTTTGATTAAACGATCAATTGATATCCATAGAACACCTAGAAATTAGATGTAATATAAATCTAATCTTCTACAGACTCGAGACATAGTTTGAGGCATACGTGACTTGTGACGTGTTGTCTACACGAATCCGATCGAAATGTTAAATTATGAGGTTGAATTTGAATACACTGTGTTATCAATTTGAGGAACTATCTGTCATTGTCGAAACTGCCCGGTTTAGACAGTAGGTACATCTGTTATTTCTCGACTCGACACGCATGTAAAACAGGCACTTCTTTTCTGAGGTCTGATTTTCTTTCAACTGTCATATCATCATGACTAAAGAGTAAAGCTATTATAACTTACAGCTATCATTATCTGTGAAAGTTACCATCGTGGGGAAGGTTATCGTGGACATATTCTGTCTTTGTATATTCTGTCGCTCCTGAAGGCTGAAATCAAACGCTGCGTTTATAGTACGCGATAGCGACCATTCGTTTGTTCACGACGGGAAAAGTTGCTTCACTTCACGGTATAAATAAGTGTCGCAATGGTATCGAACCCGTCGAATCGTATACCGTAATAATATCGAATAATATCGAACACGGGCTTTTTTGCTAATTTTATCTTATGCAGATTGAGTGACCTACCTAAATTCCCGTAATACCTAAATACCGGAAATTCTCCTTAGGTATCCCTTGTACTCGTAGATCTCGATCCTGTTACTCGGGTTTAATGTTACTTTTGCAACCAAACGGTGGAGAGCCAGTTACCAAATGCTTTTCTGTTGTATTGGCTGCCAACACGTCGGTGCCGTGTTGGTGGTGTTGTAGATATTGGTACAGGCGGCAGAACTTTGTAGTTCCGATCATTACGTAACTCGTTTGAGTAAACGATTGTTGACTCTGAAGATAAGCAGCAGTACCTAGTGAAATAACATCGGATGAACGTTGCACGTAACATCATGCTGGACACGGTTCTATACTACGAAACTTTTTTTTTTTTTTTATTGATATAAGGCAGCAAACGAGCAAGCAGCACCACCTTCCGCTGCCGCCCATGACAACTGTGACCGACTTAGAACAAGACTCATATATGAGGACTGGGATAGTTAGTCCGGTTAGGTGACGGTGTTAGAACATTAGTTGGTTAGTTTGTAAGTATCAGGCCTGGGACAGGGACTGTTAGTGAATGATAGTCCTGTTAGTTATTGTTAGTAATAATCCAGTTAGTAAATGTTAGTAAGAGTCTCGTTATAATTCGGTCACAGATGTGTTGCTACCCTTGAGGACTGAGATGGTCGCCTCTAAAAAGTGTAGCCGGCTCCACACCTTTCTATCCGGAACACAATTGCTGTTAAAACAATTATTACACGGTAGAAATGGTACTAAGTACCATGGCGGGCGGTAGTACTACCCCGGGCCAACTCTAGCTCTACTACCTATGCACAACAATTAAAATTATTTTACATAGGTAGTAGATCCTAGGCTCTACTACCTACCTGGTCGGAGTTCGGTCACTTACTGTTCCAGAACTCGACTATAACTCCACGATAACAGGCATAATATTATGGTAGGCTTCAATGACCCACTGGCAGTCACGCAGGGCGCCACTCGCGATGCAGCGTTACTCTCCTTTCATGTGAATGAGTACTTAGTTCGGACGTCGGCGACGTCACGGGCGACACGTTTACATGTTAAGTGGATCAGGAATCGCTTATCGTTTGCGCAACTCACATTTCGGTCAATAAAGATTACCTAATGGAGTAATTCTCATGAGCTCTACACAGGTACGATTGTCCTACAAATTCTGAACAGATTTGGTAGTTAACACTATTATAGAGGCGACCATATTACTCCTCAAGGATAGTAACACATGTGCTAGGAATCACATGATACATGTGAATTTTTTAATTCAGTCGCAATTAAATTGAACCATCAACACAGTCCAGTATAGAACGTAAAGTCATAAGACTGAATTAGAACGAGACTTTTACATTAGTGTGTAAAATAATATTTAATCAATTTAATTCATTTATGATGAATTTATTAAAAAAAAATTCTCATACTCCTCCGTCTGCGTAATTTTCATAAAAAGGGGTACAAAGATTTTGCTTTACATTATATTAATAGATATAAAGCTAAAGAGTTTGTTTGATTGTTTGAACGAGGTAATTACAGGAACTAATGGTTCAAATTGAAAAAATCTTTTTGTGTTGGATAGTCCACTTATCGAGGAAGGCTATACGTCACGTTACAACCAATAGGAGCGGAGTATCAATGAATTATAAAAAAATGGGAAAATATTAGATATTTTTAAATGTAAAGAACAAGGTTCAGAAGGCGAAGCGAGGACGTGTCCACTAGTATAATAATACTAGTAGAAATAATTTATTTGTAGTTTTAGATTGCAGGTCGTATTATTATAAGCAGGCGCAGTCGCGGCGCCTCCGCAGCTCGCCGCGAACATCAATCACTGTCTGGAATAGATGTAATGTACCTACTTACTAAATAAATGAATGCCTCGATGCGACACTTCCATTACGTACTTTCCTTGTCTCCTAAACAGATCGCAGGTTGTAAAACCTGCTCTAATTTATTCTCACCAGTATTATCCCACTAGAAGGAATGTTTGCGATCCTCTTATGTTCGTCCCTTACGATAAACTTTACGCATTGAAAAGTAAGTGGGTATCCTGGATACAGACCCTCAATATAAACTACAGTCATGCAAATATCGTCTTATCATGAATAAATCCTTATTCTTTCTTCTTTTTTCTGTCGGTGATGCTTTTGGTGTACCGATGTCCGTGGGCGACGGGGGCCACTTGCCATCGGGTGGCTCCTCTGAATGTTTGCACACTATTACCTTGAAAAAACAGTCGGACATGAATTTCAAAAAATGTTCGGTCTCTCAAACGATAACAAATTGTACCTTTCTTTTTATACCTACATAAAATTTTCCAAAAAATATTTAACGTACAAAGACCCCGTTTCAGTTTTGGCTGAGTAACGGCTTAGCGTACCTAAGCAATTAAGCAAACAGCCATCCTCAAGCTTTCGGAGATCCTTCGGGTGGCTTGTCCAAACATTCCCGTTTGTTGAAACTTACCGACTGGCCGAAGGTTTTCGACACAGCTTAATACGAGTAAACATTATGATATTGCATTTATTATCATGAACGTTTGTAGGTTGTTGATGATAATAGGATCCAGTTCACCAATGCCCTAGTTAATGTGTCGGAGAATAAAACTTAGTAGGTACACTTCGTGAAATTACTTATTGGCGTTTATCTTGGTTTGCAGTGAATGACGCAATATTGGTGATATTATAATTGGAGTGTATTAATAGCACACAAATAGCTCGAGCAACGCACGCCAGTGTTTAAAACTTCCGCAGCAACAGCCGAACGGAAGCTGCTGGTGGTGGTGGAGCGCTGATCGAACGGGACGATCAAACAATTGTTACGTCATTGCTGGTTGCTACCCATTGAACGTGTAATATATGTATAACACACTGCAACCGAGGGCAGGGATGGGAAAATGTAGTCATGAAGACAGGTGCAGTTTGCCCAAAACGTAATCATCATTACTGATTACGATTCCACCTGGAGGCACGGAAGTGGCTCAGCCAAGAAAGCTCTACCTTTTCTCGAAAGACGCTAACATAAGGCGGGCTGTACTGGCTTCCAGATATTGTAATCTGCAATCATAATTACATTTTGCCCATCTCTGATCGACGGTTAGTTCTACCACGACCGTGTTAGAGACATAAGTACCTACTATGTGAAAGATATTTTAGTTTTATAGTTTTGGTGTCATAGATTATCTGTGGCACACTGTCACTTCAACTTCCTCTTCCTTGTAAGCTTGTGACTTGTACTTGTAGAGGTAAATTTTGTAACAGTTGATGCTTAGGTACTTGTTGTTCATCACCTTTAAACTTTTCTTTCCTAATAGATGTCACCTTTATAAAGGGTAGGTAGGTATCATCGTCATAATTTGAAGTTTTTGTTTTAGCTGTATCAGCTGAAGACACCTACTATACTTAAACAAAGAAAACTCCAAGAATGTACGTTATAAAAGTAAAAAGAATGTATGATATAAATTATGTTTAAATGACGTGAAGAGCATGAGCATAAATCTGTCGGTCGTAAAGAATGGTAATGGCGTAACTACAGCCGTCGGCGTTGGCCCGCGCTGAATACCACCATAGTTGCGTGTATAGGGTTCCGTACCGAAAGGAATCCGCTATTACTTGGCTTCAACCCATTAATGCGCACTACTGAGCACGGGTCTCTCCTTATGCCTGAGGAGACCTTGAGCATATTCCACCACGCTTGGTGAAAGGGTTAATGGCCAACCCAAGCGTCGGAAATTTTTAAGCCGCCCGAAGGTATCCGACATGGCTTAACAACTGCTACCAAATGGTAACAACCGGGACCGACGGGCTTTACGTGCCCTCCGAAGCACGGAAGCGCTCAAGAAATGTTGTCAATAGCGGTCACCCAACCAAATACTGTCCGCGCCCGCTGTTGCTTAGCCGGGCTATGAGCGCTTCTGTTACTAGGGGTACGCTATCCTCCCAGCAATAAAAAAATAAATGGCCACGCTATCCATTCACTCGTCTAGCATTTGAATTGAAAACTAAACCATAACGAGTACCAACCATTTGAACTGTTACGGATACTCACGATTTTTGTCTTCTACACTAAGATATTTCATTTATACGGATCATTGCCAAGGTCAAATATTAAGTACAGTCTGAAACATATTTTATAGATCAGTTCTTATAACTTATGTATCTCTTATTGCGGTTAAAGGGTAAGTTTATTTGTCGTGTTCACTGATCTTTCATAGCCTCCCTACTTATACGAGTAGATCAATTTCATGGGCATATTTCTTTCTTTGTTTACTGATCCTTTCGTAAATATATTTCTTAGATAAACTCATATATTTAAGCAAACAAAGAAAAAGGAATATTAGTTATTATTATCTTGAGATAATGTTCTGCAACCACGGATCAGAGCAGTAGCAGATCGTATTTCATGGAGTAATTGAGAATGAAAATTGATTGACACGAGTAGGTGTACGAACACACCACAGCGCAGATTGTACTCATATCAATATTATTCTTCAATTCGGCATTGCAGTGCAGTTGATCGACTCCACAAAGGAGGTACATAATTATGTCTTTTACCAGTTTTTTTAAATTGTTTATTTTTCGGTTTATCACAGATCTGATATAAAAGTGCAAAATTGAGATGCTATGCACTTATTAAAAGTAAACTGGATTATATTACTTTTTGTGAACAGCCAAAATACAACCTTGCAGGCGTCCACAATTAGAAGTTATTGTTTATTAAGTTATTGTTTAAGTTATTATTGTTTTTATGACATTTACTATTTTTTTGCATAAATGTTATTTTTTACCCCTAGGGCGCGTTTATATGATCGTAGCGAGGCGGCCGGCCGGCCGTGCGAAAACTATCGCGTCGCGTCGTCTTACTGGGGCCTTAGCTGTTGTTATGTATTCAATTAATTGTTAATATGTACTACCACCTAAATAAACCTTAACTTTTTAAATGCCAACAGGCACTCACTATTACGATTAACATGTTTAGTTCAATTAACATGATATAAGTTTAAGTTAGGGTTTAATTAAACGTTAACTTTACTTGAACGTCTGATTTAGAACGCATTTAGTGTTAGCGAGAGGTAGCGACTATAAGCATTTTTGAAAATTCAATGATGCTTAGCTTTGGAAGGTTCAGCAATATTTTCTAATTGTCCATACCTACTGCTATTTAAAAAGTCTCTTAGAAGTTTAGTGAGTTTTTCTGGTTACGAATTTTATTGAAAAATTCTCGGACTGTAAAATCTCTTGTAAGTACAGTGAGCTTTCGTAGCTAAGAAGTTTGTAAATGGACATAAACAACAACTCTACAATGGAGATCCACATAATAATGCCCTCATTAGACGCGGCGGTCGTAAATTCTACCGACAGACACACAGCAACAGATAATACTAAAACTGAAAACTATTCAAACTCCCCTCACTTGGCAAACTGGTCGCCCGCTCGGTCGGATCAGGCTGCGGCACAATCAGATTTTAATAAAAAGGGATGCGAAGACTTACAAAAGAAACCGCAGGATACCCGAGTGAAAGTTTACGGCTCAGGACGAACTCCGGTGTTCCGCCAACATTCTACAACCTACTCAGTTTATAATTCACTAAGTAATTAAAGCTATACATAATATTATAATATGTACCCTTGATACCGTTTTGTACTTGTGGGTTTTCGTTACTTCTTTCTTTAAAATAGTCAAAATATTAGATGATTGCGGGTTAAACAAACATGTTAATGAGGTTTATAAATGCGGAATAAATCTTTAATCGCTCTGTCTACCACGGAGTATAATTAATTTGCTTTAAAATGTTACGGCTAAGTACACTACATAGACATGTAGATTTATCATCCTACTCCAAGCATTGCCGGTGCATTGTAATACAGATTAATGATTAGAAACCGTAATTAAAGTTAATACAGGTTACGAGGTTACTTATCAGCAGATGAGAATAATCCCGCTTGCACTTTTCTATCAGTAAAAACTTTTTTATGTTTCACACTCATGTGGCCGCTCACACACTAATTTACGAACCCATTGTTGTGTGTCCAAGTGAGTATTCGCGGCGTATCGCGCGAAGCGTTCAATAGCCGTATTCAATTTAAGACCAATCATTTCATATTAACGCAGTGAGTGTCAATTGATCGTGTTATAAACACATTTGTCAACGCGGACTGTCGGAAGCCAGCCAGCTTCTAGCTCCCCGTGTAGATTGGCAGAATAAACATAAAACCGGTTCATGTGAAGTAGACTTGGGTTATATAGGTTATCGTTTAGAGAAATATATTCGGTTTCTTGTAGAAGAACGAACTACGTGATGCGTTGATGCACCTGGAAGACTATGAGACGAGGCACGCCGTAGCGCCAGGTCTCCCCTCGTGTATGTTGCTACTGTCGCTAGGCTCTATGTCAATTACACAAAGTTTAATCTTGAAGGTACTAACACGTAGTTGTAGGGCTTTTTCCACCACCACCATATAATCATATGGTAGCTCTACAAGGATTAATATTATGATTATCTAGATATTACGGCCGGATATCTACTAGTTTTAACCTTTGTAGAGCCACCATATTATGATAATGGAAGTAGGGTGGTGGAAAAATCCCGTATAGCCTAACGTTACATAGCTCGTAATACGAACTTGCGAAAAAAATTAGTTTAAGGATGGATAATTAAAATTTATTTTGCGAGTTGCTCCAGTGCGAACGGGAATGAAATGGAAATGGAAACCCGCAAAAGCTATTTAGGTGGATCATGTTAATTATTTTCCTGTTTTTGGCATTATTGTAGTTAAAAATATTGGTCCGCGTTTAGAATATAAGTAGGTACCTACGAGGTGTCTAATTGGAAACAATCCTAAGACAGTGGAAGGCACATTAAACATTACAAACATGCGGTAGCTTAAATGAGGACGGATTTATTTCCGAGCCGCGATCGTTCGACCGCTTCAATCTTTCAATTTGTATAAAAATAAATTCGCACAACTTTTATGATGATGTTTGACGTGCTACGCGCCCGCGACCCACAAAAATACGGTACATACGAGTGCGTAGATGCAATAAATTATTGTTACACTACAGTGCTATGACGTTTCTCTAGCGGTGTAGCCAACCGAGTTTAAATAAGACCCTCAGAGAGGCTCCCACAATGACGAAATACTCCCTGAGCGATAATTTGTTTCATAAATATGAACTCGGACAGAACTTCCCCGTAGAACTGTTACAACAATAAAATGTGTCCACACTATCATGGCCGGCGATATTTATAATCTACCTTCCACTCCACTTACGGTATAATTGGAAGTCGGGTAACACTTAAACAATCTCAATAAATAATTCTACTTATTGATATGATTCGTATTTATCAATTATTATGTTATATGTTATTGTAATTTGTGTTCAATAATATATGTTATATATAATAAGCTACATAAATATAGTGCGTATGTGGGAGGAAGGTGCCGACATCAGGATTTTGGAGTATACCGGGGCGCCGGAAGTGGAAATTGTATCATTCAAAAACTTGTATCAAAATTTATGTTCGTTGATTTAATTGATATAAGTTAGTTATTATAGTTATAGATATAAGTTGATATAACAATATTAAGTAGTTTTATTGAATGATCAGCTTAGTTATTTCAATATTTATGGACGGGATATTTAACATTGGGTAACAAAAATTGCCATGAAAATTATACAAATACTTTGTTCTTGCAATATAAAAACATAGCATACTTGGCTTTTTTAATTAAAAAATATATAATTATATATATTCGATTAAGAGTTTTACGATTTTTCATTAAGTTTGCAAATGTTTCAATGCATCTGTTGATTATACACATTGTTTATTGTTACACTTATAAACTATCCCTACTAATATTATAAATGCGAAAGTAACTCTGTCTGTCTGTCTGTCTGTCTGTCTGTCTGTCTGTCTGTCTGTGTCGCTTTCCCGCTTAAACCTCTCAACCGATTTTGATGAAATTTGACACAGACAATCTTTAGACCCTGAGAAAGGACATAGGCTACCTTTTATTGCGACAAAAAGGGATGAAGAAGTTGAAATAAAGGTTGAAAGTTTGTATGGGATTTCTTCGAGTTTTAAACACAGCGCCATCTAGGTGAACCTTCCTAACTTAAAGAATAAGAACGCCTAGCGCCATCTCTTAAAGAACCATGAAACTTTATATTTAAGCACTTGATAATAAGTTTCCCGAAGCGAAGCGAGGGCGGGTCGCTAGTATACTATAAGTATTATCTCCTTTGCACGCCAGTGCCACCCGCCATGCGCCAGCACGTTCATCTTGTTAGGTACGTTTGTAGCTAGATCCTTTCACACGATAAACATCAGTCAGTGAATGCTTTCATAAATCCTAATAATAGACGCGTCCAATTTCAGATACTCCCGTCGGGCATCTCCAACTGTTTTTGTTACAAGGAAAACCATAAAAAATATTGTTGTTATTGAAATCACACCTAATCAAAATTCTGTGCAGTTTAAACGGCCTCACTCCGCGGCACGCAGCACGCACCTCATTTTATTAAAATCTACTTTGGGTCTAGTAAAGCAGTATCTACACCGTTTATTAATCAGCACTCGCATTAATGCGGAGGAAAAACATTGTGTAATTGGCTCACAACTACAAGATAAGATGGAGGAAACATCGTGAGGAAACTACATACCTAAGATTTCTCCATAATGTTCTCAAAGGTGTGTGATGTCTACCAACCCACACTTGATTAGCGTAAGGCCTTAGTCCTTCTCTTAGATATATATATACTCTAAGGTCCCTCTCATAATGAGAGGAGATCTAGGAGGCCAGTAATGGTACAGTAACACCTAGGTTGATGTATGGTTTTCTGAACTACACTATTTTTGGAAACTGATTTTAATTGTTAATTCATTTTTTTTTTTCTTAATCTATTTCTTAATTTTGTAATTTGATTTTCTGTTAATTAGTGGAAATGGTGTACCCGTTCCATTTTTTTTAAATAAATAAAATAAATAAATTACAAAGAGAACTTATTAGAAGCTAGCTTCTAAATTTAAATCTCACGTCAAACGCTTTATGATGAAAAGTGTGCACTACCAAAAGCTTTACTTGACTTGGCGTTCAACAAGTCTTTAGTGACAACTGCGTTTCAGGTTCTCAAAGAGTTGTATACGATATCATATAATTATAAGAAAGAAAAAACATTTAAACATCATAATTATGCACATATCCCATCGCTAACAAATAAATATCCTTCATTGGCGTGGTTTTACTATTACATAGATATTGATTAAACTCTCAGCAGTGGGTAGGAACCTATTTGCTAACAGCACAGCTATAAAAATATAATAAATAATAGTCATTATAGATTTTTATTAGGGAGCTCGGGACAAACGATGAATATACTCAAATGTTTCACTTGACGTAATCAAGTTACTACAGTTTTTAGTGGTCGTGTCATTAAACTGGTCGCCATATTAGCGAGACAATATGCCATTTTTCTTATTCGTGTGTGCAATTATTTCAAACACGAACTTTAATTTTGCTTTGTTTTGATACCGAAATTGGCATAATTGCCGTGGCAACGTAACTCTATGTGGCGCAGATTTGGACACCCTTTTTATTTACTATACTCCGGGACCGAATAACATCTGTCGATCGAGAAGGGAAGGGTTGACATATGAGAGCATATCAATAAATATAAAGAACCGGGACCCCAATTGGTCGCGAAGGTTCGCTCTGATATTTGACCTTTGAACTAGCGTGCGTGTTATACTCGTTTTATTACCCAACTAGGAGTTGTTCTTAAATACAGTAAGTGACATTTTTACTGCATTAGGACATTTTATTACCTCTAATGAAGCTATCTAAGGTGCGAGGGATATAGTTTCGAACATGTTCAAATGACGTCATTTATCATATCACTAATAATTAGTTGGCCCGAGAGCAGTAATTAAAGTTATGGCTCGTAGCGCAACAATTGTTGTTATTAATCGTAAACGATACGTACTCACGTAATCAAGGGATGGATGGATAATCACGATGTACAATAAAATAAAATTATAACAGATTAATGTCTATACATGAAAGATAATTATTTTATTAGGCCGGGGGTAATATTGAAATTAATTCACAAAAAAAGATAAATATGACAGTTAAAAAATCCTAAGAGAGGATAACCAAAGAGAAGCAGGGGCAGTTACTAGTAGTACTTTTGTTGTTGGTCCTATAACCTACGATATTATTGTTAGACAACGGTCACGCAACATTGGTGTTTACTTGTTGGAGCCAAACTTAGTTTGCATTGATGTACCTGACTGTACAAAACTCATCACGTAACTACTTCTTCCTAAGACTTCCACTGGGTCGCTGAAAATTAAAGCCAGGCATATTACTGATGAAGCAAAAGTAATTGGGCTATGCCTTACATACTCAGAATTAAAACAAGGAAATTTAGTGTGGGTGGTTTCCAAATTATCTAATTAAAAGCACGCGTGGCGTAACCTGTACAGCTCCAAATCCAAGATTCATGGGAATTCCTAAGTTTAATTAATTTTACTAAATCTGCTCATAAATGATCCAAATTGTTTAGAATATATTTTGTGTTACGGAGCTCCAGCAGTTTATTAGCTCGTAGCGAGAACGAGGTGCTAAAATTACTAGTTTTTTATTGCCGTTCACCCTTCACTTTATTTAATTTTGTTACATTACATCAATGTTTCCGTACTATGTTTCTCTGAACCAAGTTTGTATTTATTACAAACAAAGCACACATGATCTGTCAGGTTTATGAATCTAGGATTTTTCACTAGGCAGACAATCTGACTGATTGAATAATAAATAAATTAGACTCAGTTACGTATGAAACATTTCCATGAAAATTCATGAAATTCCATAAAAAAAATATTTACATTACGTACGTTTACAAAGTCAACTTGCCCAAATTTACTAATGCACTTAAACAACATTCTATGTGCTAGTTATGGAGATCCTACGTGTAGATAAAGTTGTTCAATTAGAACGGAACACAAAAAGTCGAGGAAAAATAAATTATAACAGTCAATTGTTTTCGTATCTAGGCCTTTGATCTGTACCTTCATGATGATGTGAACGACGAGAGGCGCAGGCCGCTGGCACACACACACCCCGGGACCAGTCCGCTCCGTCCATATGTACGAGTACGCGGTAGCTAATTGGAATGTCCACTAGATGTTTATCGGCTGACAAGTTACTGTAATTTGCGTAGTTGCGGCCACCGTGCGCAACTTGCGGCGACGGATACAGACGGAAATGTTTTACTTAGAACACTGAACGAACACGAACGCTAATAATTTTTCTTAGGGTTGAATGGAATAAGCCAAAGGTTAATCTTTGGCAAATTCCAACGGTATTCCTAGAGTGATTATTACGGAATTATTGTCGAAGTTGATTATTGCCGGTGCGATGTGAAACGTCTCGTTTTTATCTTTATTGATTCTTAGGATTTAAATAGGATCTTTAGGATTCTTTAAAATTTAAACCCAAATTATGACCCATTTTTTCAGACGAGCGATCCTGTAGCAAATGATAAGAATTTAATAAAGTTAATGAACAGCAGTGCCTACTGTACGCCAGTTCAACCGCATTCCTAGTTTCTCGTAGGGTACTTCAATAAAAAACGTTTTGAACTAATTGTAAACATGTTCCATTAACTACTTGTAAAGCACTATAGTTAAATGCAAATGTACCTATTTGAAGCGAAGAGCTCGGCGCGCCTAGATCGGAATAAATTAATAACTAGAGATAAGTAGTAGCAAGTAGGGATTAGGTGTATCGGCGGTCGGCGCTATCTATCTATTACACTAATACACGAACACCCGCTCGCAATAACCCATCCGTCGACAGGTAAAAACTAAGAACCAGTACGATGCTAAGCGCTAAGCATCTCTGTATGTCTCAAGCTCGTTATTCTTATATGGTTTCATAGATTCTTAATTTTATCAAACTTGCTAGAGTACGGTCTACCACGATATCATAAACTACCCGCGAATTGATGTATCGTTCCAGGGGTCTTTTGCTTACCAAAGATTTACTTATCTACTTCGTGCCAAAGAGTAGATAACAGCGATATGCAAAGGGTAGATAAGGCTTTGTAAGTTTGAATGAAAAACAGAAGCTGACCTTACCCTGCTGTACTTAGTGTGTGTGTGTACTTTATGAGAACTGACGTGTAACTATCTTTATTGATAGACCGATATTCTTTATTTATTGCACATCACAAAACATGCAGAGATAAAATATAGCATAAGTTTATTGTGTTGTTAAGCCAAACTTTGTGCTGATCTGTACGCACATCGTAAGCGTAAACGTAGCGGTTACGGAGGTGTCTCTGTTCTGTGATGTATTCAGAAGGGCTAAAATGGTTGAAAACTATTTCGGAGGTCGAAGTGACCTCCGAAATAGTTAACTCCGAATAGCCAACCTCGCCCGCTCGAGCTGAACAACGCTGGAGGTGATGGCGCCAGGTCCCTCCTGTGGGAGGTCGCCGGGCTCGAGCCATCAGCCACCCAGTACATTCTTTTTTCAGTTTATTTCATTTACATAACAAGGTTGGACTCAAAAAACTTTTATCTTCGGTTTTGTCATCCGAATCTGAGCCATGTTTGAAATTTCCAGTACATATTTCCATAACGAAAGGTAGTGTAGTGTAAAATTGATTCCACCCTGATATACAAGACCCAAAGCGAGTTAACAAAGAAGTGGTAGAAAAGCGCGTGTGGGTGGCTACTAACCTTCTGGTAGAAGAAGGGCCTGGTGAGCGCGAGGTACCGCTCGAGCGCCATGGTGACGGCGATGCACACGCTACCCACACCGAACACGCGCAGCACGACGCGCACGGCGCAGTAGGCGCGCGTGCGCCGCACCCACGGCACGTGCTCCGCCACCAGCATCGCGCACATCATGCCCATCTGGACAACAAGGTAATGTTCGACAACAATCCCACCTGTTGGTAAGTGCCGATGTGTGATCATGTGTGTGAATATACCTATTATGGCCAACGATAAAGCTCTTCTATGCGAGTTCCACTTCCACCGTATTTACTGACTGAGGGATATTTCACAAGTTATGTAGACCGGTCACGTAGCTTACGTGACCGGTCGAATAGTTATTCACAAATGTGTACCTTTACTATAAAATTAAGTTAACATTCGGATCGCAGATGTTCAACATTACCCGACCATAATTATTCAAGTATACAATGCTGAAGCGCTCATAGCCCGGCGGCTTGCGTTGATCTCAAGTGATCGACAAAGTTAAGCAACAGCGGGCGCGGTCGGTAGTTGGATGGGTGACCGCTAGTGGCAAAAATTTCTTGAGCGCTTCCGTGCTTCGGAGGGCACGTAAAGCCGTCGGTCCCGGTTGTTATCATTTGGTAGCAGTCGTTAAGCCATGTCGGATACCTTCGGGCGGCTTAAAATTTCCGACACTTGGGTTGGCCACTAACCCCTCCACCAATCCGCACTGGAGCAGCGTGGTGGAGTATGCTCTAGGCCTCCTCAGGTATGAGGAGAGACCCGTGCTCAGTAGTGGGCCATTAATGGGTTGTAGCCAGCCATACAATGCTGAGTGGAGGTCAACTCTTTATGATGTTCGGCGAGCTGAAAGAGTGACTTAAATGTTGAAGTGACTCTAATTAAAATCGGAAATTCTGTCTTATTTTTAGGAGTTCCATTATTATTGGATTTATGCAAAACTCACCAGGGCCACGAGATCATTGGCAGCCAGGGACGTGAGCAGAAGCAGGTGCTTCCTGTTCCGGACGCGGCGCTCGCCGCGGCGCAGCGCCACGATGGCGGCGGCGTTCCCGACGATGCCGATGACGTACACCACCTTCAGGACTATCCCGAAGGCGCCCGGGCCCTTCGCCACCTTCTGCACACATGTCGAGTTGGTCAAGTTGTAAGCGGCGGTGGTGGCACTCTCTGCCACTTGCAACGCACTCAGGTAACTCGAAGCGTTGTAGACATCGGCCGTGGAGTTTATCAGCTCGTACACGGGGTCCATGTTGATGCGTTGTTTCCGTCCTTCTTACAGAGAGTGCGAGTTCATTGGCAGTCGCAGAACGTCGCGCCAGCGGACTGTCGTCGATAATTCGCGATTGTTTCGAGCATCGTCCCAGCCCTGCAAGGAGCGGAGGATTACTCACGGATTTTTATAGACTCATAGAACTATTGAATTTAAATTAACGATTATTAATTAAATTGATATAGGTACAAATATATTTGTACATGTGTTTAATACTTAATTTTCATTGAGATATTTGAAGTCATATTGTAATAAAGAATTATTGCAGTTCAAAATCTAGGTAGGATATGTAAGTTAGAAAATAACTAAAAGCCCTAAAGGCTAAATGGCTAAAGGCTAAAAGGCTTCATGACTAAAAAAAAATAGGTAGATTATTGTCCAATTCATCATAGGTACTATAAAATTTTGCCATATTCATCAAAAGTTGTTTTGCCAAGGATTTTCAATTAGGATGCGCGATTCCACGTTCATAGACCTCGTGAATGAAAGCGTTAATTGAATAATAATGTAGTGGTAGGGGAGCCCGTGGTGCTAAATGGGGATTTACTCGAGCGTCACAGAGACCTATTGGGTTGCAAAGCTTAGATGATAAGAAGAAAAAAATGTTATATGATATATACCTTTTCATCGGTGGGGGAAGCGGCTATAGATTTTTAAATATGTAAAAAAAAACTGATGCATGGACATCCTCGAGCGCGTCAGATATTGATAGCATCAATGCCCTACGTATTTTTAATAATGTACGTATGTTAATCTGACCGTTTGCATGGTGGGGGTGGTTGTATGTAAGGGTTGAAAATGAAAAAAAAAAAAATTTAATCGAGCGCGTCAGATTTTCTAAGGGAGTGTTAAGTGCACCAAAAATAAGCTCTCATTCACTAATCTGACGATTTCGATGGGACGCAAACTCGTGGCCATTCTCATAATATGCAAAAAAAATTCGCCATTTTGACATACTCAAGCGCGTCAGATTAAGATATATATGGTTCATCTTTATGTTCTAAACGTACTGTCTCATAATCTGACGATTATCTAGAGGGATTCGCCTAATCTGACAAAAAAGCGGTTCACCCTAAAGGCCATCCCTGCAATTTCCCGCTAATTCCATTCCTGGGCGCTTAAAATTGTACTTATGATATTTATTTTGAGCTCGCGGAGTTCAAAGAAATAATATTTCTATGCATTTGAGCTCTCCCAGCTCAAAAGTCTGATAGAAGTTTCAAAAAACACTATTTTTGGAATTTTCAAACTGCAATAACTTTTGAATGGATCAACCAATTTTCACGCGGTTGGCGGCATTCGACGCAGTTTTATCATCCTCATAAGTAATTTAAAAGTTTTAATTAATCGAACCAAAAAATTCGGAGTAATCCCGAAAAAACACTTTTTCGGGTTTCTTTCGTTCACGATATCTCTCGAATGAATCAACCGATTTTGACCAACTTGGTGGCGATCGACGTGGTTTTTCAAGCTCAAGGGCGGATTAGTTTTTGAAGTTGATCGATAAAGCCGTTTAAAAGTTATTCCAAAAAAACCACTTTCAAAAAAATTTTTGCTGGAATATGGTGATGGCGTCATGACAGCAGAAACTGGAGTGGGGACGGAGTGAGAGAGTAATAGATAGAGAAAGAGTGAGAGAGGAATAGAAACGCGGAGAAGGAAATATAGGCATCACGCAGCTGCACGCATTTAACTTTATCGACGATTTTTTTGTTATTTCGGCTTGCGGAAATCGTCAGATTATATATTTTTCGTTATTCTTGAATTATTTCCTTCAAAATAAAAAAAAATTAACTACGCTCGAGAATGTCAAGATGACGTTTTTTTTTTACAACTTTGCTGCCCTCCCCTTTCTTTACGTCACTCTCAAATTGTCAGATTAGTGGAATATACACTTTTTAGGAAGTAATTAACTCACCCTACCTTAATCTGACGCGCTCGAGAATGTCTGATGATCAATTTTTTTTTACTAATCTGATCCTGTATCCTTCACGTGCGGCCTTATATATGAGGCTCATTTTTGGTGGAGTTACTTAACCGGGTACAGGGTATCGCCCTGTATATTAATCTGCCGCGCTTCTGTAAATCCCGAAATCCCCTCTTGGGCTCCCCTACCATAGAATAAATGTTCGCAATCTTCTAGTAAGTAGAACGAACATTAGTAAATTACGTTAATTAAAGCGATTATATTTGATGCAGGGACGTTTCAATAGAACGGCTTTCATACTGGGACCATAGTTCATACATCGAGATACTCATAACTCGTGTCGTAAATTTATTTTATAGTCGAAGGTTATGAATTATTATGAGTAAAACTACTGAACCTACTCTTCATAACTATCGTCATCTTCGTAACTATCGTAAGAAATTGACTAAATCAACCTGGGACATGGTCGGTTGGGTTGTATGGGTGGGCGTTTATGGATAAAATTCTAGAGCACCTCTGAACCTTGTAATCAGTTGTTCTCCGACCAAGTCTGATGTCGTTGACAAATTAAATAAGCGTTTCTCATTGGTAGATGCCTACTCAGAAGGCTGATCAAGAGCTGTACTTCATGCCTCGTACGTGGGCCCCAGCAGCCACTTACCAATCATGAAAAGTAACCAATATCAACAAGGAAAATTTGATTGAGGATATTAATTTTGATCAGTTAATAAGTACTCTTCGAAGTGGGTGAGAGGAAATCGGTAGATGATTGATTACATCGAATACTCGGAGGTAGCGCCCGCCTCGTGGCAAAGCCGTTTGCATACTCGTCCATGTACACCTTTAAATTATCTTCAAAACAAGAGCACGTGAAGACAGCTTGCAGTTCCAGCTGATTGATTTGGGCAACTATTTTTTATTACCATTAGAAAATAATTAACAAACTTAGATTTTAAAAGTTTTATACAAATCGGCTAATAAAATGTCTTTCGGATCCCGTTAAGGGGTTTTGATTTCATTCATATAGTAATTATCTCATCTCGCAGATAATAGCGGCATTATTAGAAGAATGAAACGCAGTTTCTTTATGCGGTTTGAGGTGGAAGAAATCATCTATATTGTCAATGGAAATCATTGTTTACTCAAGTGTTAAGTCTATGTCTATTTTCATGTTAAGTCTATCACTACTAAAATTTCCCTGGCACTACTGAGTTCGATTAAGTTGATCTTTCGTTGCGAAACGCATTAGAAGAGTTTGCCTAGTAAGTAGTTAAATAATGTAGATTAAAATTTTTAGGAGGATTTTCATAATGCCGCACTGGGGTTTGTTTATTAAGCAAAATTGCTATTTTTGCTTTTCACGAACACGACTTGACCATTAATCAAGAGCTGCGGCTGGCTCGGTGGTGTCTGTGCAACGTCCTTAAACCTCTATTTATCATTTATCATTGCTGGACATTGGATGGGACTAAGTACTTTCCACTTGTAAATGTGTTTTATTGATATGGGTATGCAGCCGCCTGCTGGTTAGTCGCCACTGCAACTCTTGGCCGTAACCAGAATGCATACCTTACACATGCACAATATTACTACTCCTAATTATTGAAGCATCCAGTGAAACGTACAAAATCTATATTATAGATATAAAACTCTTCCGTTACTGAGTGACTGACAGACAACGCACAGCCGAAACTACTGAACACAGCAAGATGAAATTTGGCATGTAGGTACTCGTCTGTTCCTTGGGAAGTGTAGGGTTAAGTTAGCACTAAGAGAGGATTTTTGGAAATTCCCCCCCTAACGGGATAAAAAAGGGGATAAACTGATTTTTTGGAAATGAGCGGGCGTAGCCGCGGGGAAATGCTCGTATGATCATAAAACAAATATAACTTTCTTTCTCTTCTTATTGCGGGTGATGTGAATTAAAATTATTCTTCACACGGGTTATAAATTAATTCGTATTTTAATTATTTGAAATAAAGAAAACTTTACTAGTCAAGTAGGCAGTCGTGATAAAATTGAATCTGTGTACAGATTCAGCTTATGTTTCGTATAAAATGTTTATTTCTTAATTATAAAGTATAAAATAATATTTTCATGACATTTTAAAGTTTTAAACGATAATTAAGCTGAAATGTCTCTTCCAGAGTCTTTGAAACGTGAGCTCCCAGAAACTACGTTTTTGAATTAGGGGTGAACGACAAATTGTTTTTATGTTTCAATTAGTCATAGGTAGTTATAATAAGTTTCAATGAATTAGTGATCATTATTAGTTTACACTTACACCTTTAATTGAGGTGACACTTATCTTGTGATTTTATCATTTTCCTCTGATGTGCTTGTGTGATTGTTTACTTTGTTAGTGCAAGTTCAGTAGTACGCTAAATAAATGTACCGATATAATAACAAAATACACGCGATCGATGCTACTTGAGGCTCTATATCTCTTTTATCTACTGTGTAACATTGAATGAATTAAGGCCGTTTTTTGGCCACAGACACCGGCAGCCGGCCGCGAAGCCTCCGCTGACCGCTATCCGGTAACCTGAGGCTCTACCATTGTTTATAAATCATAAATCATGTTTATTTACTACGTGACACCTACATAACAAATTAAAAGTGAAAAACCTTTTTTAAACACAAGCTTTTATTTAAATGCGCTAAGAAGAATAATATAAACTTTTCCTTTAAATCTTTTACTATCAAATTATAACTGCTAAAAACATTTTTTTTTACAAAACATATACTTTTTAAATATTTACCTTTAACATAAACCCGTTCTATCCGAGGGCAGAAGATGCGAATTACAACAATTTCTTGAATACACGTCAGACACTAGTTTTCCGTTTTCAAAATAAACACTTTCTTCTTCCAAAGGTGTAATTCGAGGAACGAGAAATACGTTAAATTATTTTTCGATATTTGAATTTATTTTTTATTTTATAAGGTTTGTTATTTAACAATGAGAGTAACAGTCGGATAGATCGTGTCATGCGCGGCTACAGCGGTGGGCGTGGGGACGGCCGCTCCAGAGTGAATTCCGCGCGAACTGGGCTGGGCTGGTCCGATCTGATCTGATAGCAGCCGCGGCTCGCTGCGCCACGCGTTGCTTACAAACAAACAAACGCCTTTGTTAACCGTAGAATAAACACCGCTTAGAAGTTCACTGTTTAGCGCTGGTACTTACGAAGATATCGAGAGGTCCCTCGTTAAACGTCTGAGCCTTACAGTTATGTAATGGGCAAGGTAAAGGTATGAGAAAGTTTTTATGCAGGAAAATGTGAGAGCATATAACGTTTGGAAGGTTATTTAAACTATTTTATTAAATATAATAACTAACTTTTCAATTATAATTAATTATTAATTTCAATTAAGAAACAAATAATCTTCGAATTTAAATACTCCGCTGTTTGTTAACGCACTTTAAAGCCTTTTGTTTGACCACCCTATTAAGCAATTCATATAAAACAGAATTCAGTACGATTTGAGTGTTACTTATTTTATTTGAAATCAGTTATTAGTGACAATATAGTTGTAAAAAATTAATGGTAAACATTTCTGGTAGTTCCCTAGTCTTTGGCGGAGAAAACATCCGTTCTATAAAATCCGATAGTGCAATACCTGTAGCGTTCTAGCGTTGTTCATAAAGTACCTGGATTCTCGGACCTGGATTCTGGATTAAGATGGAGCTTAGCTCGGTTTTTTTAACAACGCCAACAACTCTTAACAAGCCATCTACTGAACTAGCTTTACCTAGTGATGCTGTATCGAAAATATATGTCAGATTTCGAGTCATATTTTTCAGTTTATTTTTAAACACGGACAAAACGACTTTTTCTAAAAATGAAACCTATCTACATTTATCGCCCCCGATAGGGGGTATCGGGGGCGAATACATACTCAATTTCATGTAAATCGTTGGAGCCGTTTCCGAGATTCAGATTATATATTATACTATACCTTACCTTTACCATTATTTACCTCGTTTAAAGTTATTCGATAATATCATAGTTATTATTGTTATATCCGCTATAGATCGGTCGCGCTAGCGCTGCGGAAGTTGACCTTTTTTTCAGCTTCAGTTGTGTTGAGGTTGAGGTCACCCGGAAGCCGCTTGGGTCATTAGTCGTTAAGGTCAAACCTAGAAAATGTTCTTTAGGTCCGACAACCTGTCTGCGGACGATGATTTAAATACAAATTACCTACCTGCATAATATAACCATACTTCCATACTATTTAAATAATTGAAGTGCGAAAGTATCTATCTGTCTGTCAGCTATATTTTCACGCTTAATCCTTGACATTAAATACCTACATGAAATTTAGAATGTAGTTTTGAACACTGGAAAGGACATGTCGATCCCGACAATATTGGATTGGGATTATTTTAACGGTATTTTGTCGTTTTCCGTGTTTGATGAAGCCGAAGCCGCGAGGAAAATCTAGTTAAAAATATGTTAATGTTAATATGTACCTACTTCTGTAGTTACTGAACTGTAGCTATTACACATTTTAGAAATTAATTAGCCTCTGTCATAAAAAGTCATACCGCAGAAATGTGTAACGTCATTCAGTGGGAAGCCCAAATGAATAGGAAATAATTATAGCTCGTTGGAAATAATATTTAGGTACAGGTTGTAATACATAGTAACACTTACCTACCTACAAATAATATCAACCAAAAATTACAATTATAATACTACCTTAAAAGAAGTAAAAAGAAATTGTAAGCAATGAAAATTATCAGTGTTTCCCAAATGGTGGGCCGCGACCAACGAAAATAAAATACCGATACCGTCTCTGTTTATAAACCAATGATCAAGGAATAGGCTAAGATGGAGATACTTTACGCTTCCCTACGGAAGGTACCCCAAAAAATGTATTTTTACCCCTTTGTCGGCGTCATAAGAGGTATGTTACTATGTATGTATATGCATGCTTAATTATAACTCTGCAAGGGTCTTACAGAATATTAACCGCTAACGCTACGGACTAACATGACGATACTACAATGATTCCGTTTGACTTCAGAACCCTAACAAACAACTTCATTCTTCTCACTAGAATATGAGGTCATAATGACATAATGCGTGTAAAAAACTTGGGTCACGATGGGGCAACTTAATTACCGGACATGGCACAGTAATGTTTGGGAAACGCTGCGATCAATGATTGCTTGATTGCATACTACTACACGCACCACAGTGTCACAGCCGCGGGGCCGCTGTATCGGCCAGGTTTATTTAGCTCAAGTCACGTCAAAGGTTACATAAAACTGCGACCGAGAAATCTGCAATATTGCACATCGCATCGCGTTGATGACCCCCTCACCTCACTGTGGCCTTGTCGTGCGTAGACGGAGAATGGTATGGACCAATGGATCCCATCTATCGCACGCACACAAGAAAAGGAACAACTTGCGACAATGACACGAAAAAGAACGAGACAGAATGATACTTAAGTGTGTTTTGTTTTGGATTGCATGCCAACTTTTTAAAGCTTTCCTTTAACATTCGGTAGCTGCCCGTTGAATTTTTCTTGAGCCACATAATTATGTACAATTGTTCTTTCTCGTTTTATCTTATGTTGGCCACGCTCATCAGTCTACATCCTTCTCTGTCTACGTTAGCGTGCCTTTTGAATTTGAATTATGCATGGATACACCGTTAAAATGATGGACCCCTGACTGCCAACGCCGCGCCGCTAACTTGACCTTTGATAACTGATCTCCTATTCTAGAGATTGCTGACTAGGAAATACCCACATAAATGTTGGTATTTCCCTGTCAGCATATTTAAATAAATACCTAGAAAAATGTTTCAACTAACGCGATAGAGAATGACTGGCATATTTTTAAGTAACTTTCCGGTGACCTTATACCCAATTATAATATTCTAATATGCATGTCCAATTGTCCATTAGCACAAGCGGGAGATCTTCAAGATGTCCTCGCCTGAGGAGCGGCCCCTCAAGCTCCTTTTCTTTCGTTGTGAGGAATTTCCGCGATTTCCTTACACCTTTAATTTAGTTTTACTATCATCCTATGTTTATATGCGAATAACCAACAAACGAGCAGACAGGCCAGTTGATGGCGAGTTGGCACCGTCGCACATGAACATCAGCAATACTAAATGCATCACTGATGCTTTGTTGACCACGAATGAAGATTGAAGAAAGAAAGAAACCAAACCGAACCGCAAATTGTAACGGATGTTATTTGTGCCTCCACCCCTTCACCCCCATATAACAGTTCCCACGCTTCTGAACAGGAGATCATGAGGTACAAGAAAGGGAAGGGTTGTTATATCTTTGTGCGTGACGACTGACGCACTGTTTCAATCAATGTGGCACTGGGATCGTAAGTCTTACAAAGAGATGCTGCTCAGCTCTCTCCGGTACACATCATGGACATTCTTAATTGGACAAGAGTTTATGTGGTACCTGCTTTTACGTGCTGTATCATTGTCTAATGCTTTACGTAAAAGTGAGCCATTGATACCGTACACTTATTATCTATAATTTGTCTAAGCCGATAATAATCTATCGAGATTTTGAGGTTGACACAATATTCGAGGCAATAGGATCTCATTTGCGAGAAAACATTCGATAACTGAGTGAATATAAACATATTTAAATATTTGTCATAGCATAGCTATTATAGAACTAGTAGTTCTAAGATAGCAGTGTGTACACACAGACAAGATTTAAGACATTTTGGTCTACTTCAATTTCGGGCGTGAAAATAAATAAAGCTACATGAAATTTAAAAATCTCGTAAATATCAGATCCTATTTTAGCACATTTATCTACAAAGCTAATTAGGAACATCTATGTAATTAGGGACATACTATTAAGTTTAGTGTGAAGTATGTCCATTAGTGAACTACTGTATTAGGATTAATAAGTTAACGCACTCGTTCAGACGTGCTTTTAGATTCCAGCATACACGCTTATACTCTAGTAATTAATATTTTCAATCTCCATTTAAGTATAGGTCTTATGGTAATTTTTAGAAAAATACGTTATGGTGTCTTCAAAATAGACTAAAACTTGTTACAGTTCAATGTAGCTACAGTCCTAATACTGTAATCTCGTAAATAGGTTTAATTGTTTTGCATACCGAACGCCCGAGAGAATGAACTAGCACACTTTACAAAGATTCAAAGTAATTAAAACAGGTAACAATGGGTTACAACTCATCAGGGTCACTAAGTTTAGACCGAGATTAAATTTTATACAAGAAACACAAAATTATTGAAAGGACGAAGTTCTAATAAAGAATTCTGGGCCTCACCAGATATATGGAACAGTTTATTAATAATTTCAATTATGGCAAAATAATTACTACAATTTTCCAGAAAATTACCCTTAAGCTCAGCTGCTAGCTGGCAATCATTATGTGCACAAGTTTTTAATTACTTTATAGTGTCTCCAGTTTGTCTACAGCGATAGTAAAGGAAATGTAATAAATGAAAGGAATCCAAAAAGCTAGGTCAGCATTTTTGCAGCCATGCATGTTCCATCCAAATTGGATCCAAGTCATCTTACTGCGCCGGCGCGGGCGGGCGCTGTCACAACAAATGTGTGACACCCCTGACCGAACGTTGGCTCAGTCCCCACTCCAGGTACACGTGGCCGCTATTCTGGGAACACGGATCTTTCCCTATCTGTCGCTGTGCTCGTAATTACCCATCGCCATTATCTGCGGCGGCGGTATCGCCCGGTATCGCATGGCGCCTTATCGCCAAAACAATTACTATACAATTAGAGCAGCCGATAATATTTTAATGAAATTAAAGTTCGGAGCTTCCTTAATCTGTGTTGTTCTCCGTCACGTGTGATAGGGACGTCCATTTGCTAGAGGTAGACTCTTACATCTCTATTATTGAATCTGTTAATATTTTTGTAAAATAAATATCAGTGTTATTTTTAATATTCTTCATCAAATTCTCAATCTCTCATCAAATAATCAATAATCTAAATCAATTAGTTATATCATGTAAAGATTTAGAACACTTTGCATGTGCTTTTTGAATCAAAATACACAAGCAAAGAAACAGGCAGACTGATAAAATAAAAAATAAAATAATGAAACATTACACCCACTGCCTACCAATACCAACCTAAGGTGAATAGTCCTCCGCTAGAGTCAGTTAAAAGCTGTTAGTACATAATATATCACTCTAGACCTTAGAGTATAAATACTACCGTAATATATACTCTAAGCTCTGGACGCTCTGTAGTCACCGGACTACCTGTACCTCATGGGTGGGACGTATATACACAAAATATTTTATGTCACAGGGAACTGACAAAAACGCATATTTGATTAAATCCCAAAATGAGATAATCAAAATAGTGAAGGGATTAAATCTGTCTAAACGTTTAAAATCCTAACGGTTCAAAGTATAGCCTTGTAAACTTTAAGTTAGTACATCTTGTAGCAAATACTGTTAACGTTAGGTTTCTCTGTAAGTGAATTGTATGATTCTTTAGACGTTTAGAGGAAAAATAAAGATCTTAAACCATAAATCTTAACCTCAGTAATAATAAAACACGAAAGTTTAACGTAGGAACTGCGAGTTAGGGTACAGGAGGGAGTGAAGCGGAGCGCTAAATAGGGCCCACCGACGCGGCTGGATTTCAGTTTAGAACTAATTTAACCTTCACCTGCCTTGAACTTAGCCAATTAATCTTATGTAAGTATGCACACAATTGTGACATCTCCAGTGAATTGAACGTTTTAATTGAATGGGAGATCCCTGAGAAATTTCATAATTTTGCTGGGACATGATATAGACTGATAGAAGTATTAAAGACATAAGGATTCTTCGGGTCTCTCAGCTGGTGTTCATAGAACTACTAATCTATATATTTAAATGAAAAACATTATATTTCGTAATTCAACAGAAAGCCAACGAAGCGCAGACTTGCCTTGAACTTGACCGATATTTAGTAACAACTAACTTCGATGTTTTTTATCGACCAGCTGTTGTCTTCATACTTTTATCGTTATACTTAAAGTAATATTTAAAAATAATATCTTTTCAAAATAAAATAATGCTATCCATTCTGAGATCCAAATGATCACTCAACATAAGGTGCAGCGCGTTTAGCGGTGGAAGTGGAAGTAGTTTTTTTTTATAATATACAACGTGTGGTAAAACTCCGGACACGGACGGACGAAACCTTAAATATTGCGGCCCAAATTGTTCCAACAATAGCTAGAAGTTTTATACAAATGAACATTATCATTCACCCTCGTTTGCTTAAAGAGGCCAAATGCAGCTGAAACAATCGACTCCAACCTTCGGAGTTGCATTCCCCCGCTCCAGTTGGCGCTCGCGCTGCTACGGGCCTTCAATACCTCGCGCCAGTGTCGAACTTAGACTTAAGAAATAATTGAGAGATCACATTTTTATTCCATAAATATTACTTTCCCTAAGATACTGTGTATCATATTGTTATAGTAACCTCTATAATCTAGCTGGTATTGGCCCTGCGAAAGGATGGGTCCTGAGTTCAATTCCGGTCGGGAGAGACAAATTATGTGACTCTTATGCAGCAGCAGCTCTGCGATTTCTATATTAATGTTCTACTCCAGGTAGACTCAGTATGATTTTGAAAGTGTATGAAATTTTAAACCGCACACTTAACTTTTCTGTTCCGTAAACGTACCGGGACCCCAAACCACTATAAATCAATTTAATATTGAATATGAGATGATAGTCACAAAGTTAATCAATCACAGATGCATCTATATTATAGAATTTTCATGAGAGCCACCCAGCTCCGACTCTGGCGAGTACGTTGGCACAGGCTTCAGCTCCACTCGGGCGCCATCACTTCAGTTGTTTCGACAACAATAGCGAATTGGATACCTTTTCTGTGCGGCGTCCATTGCCCGCTTCCTTTACCAATAAGGAGGTCCGTGCCTTTTATAACGCGCCTTAGAGTCACCATACTGTACATTATGTTTCTCTACGATCTACTTCGTTAAGGTCGGGCCCCCTATTTGCATAAGTGAATTGGAAAACTACGCGGGACTGGACTGCTGGCTCACAGCAATTATTTTAAGGTGTTATCTGATATTGTTCTGGGATCAAGTACATCTCAGTGTTATAGCACCTTTGTCTCGATGACTGTGATTCCTTTATTATTCGAGCGGTACGTGGTAGTGCGATTGGCGATCACGTTACCGGAATACGAATGTTGTAATATTAGGTGATTATTAGAAGTGCCCACTGCGCACAGGTTGAATACTGGACATCTATCATTATTATAAGTAACTACCTATGTTTCATAAAGAAAACAAGTTGTATCAATAATTATGGATATACTTTACTATATTGCACTGACACGTTTTGTGTGCTTTATATATTACCAGTACATTTATCTTAAACACATACATATATTTATAATATATATATTTCTTCTGTGCGTGTGTATGTAACTGAACTCCTCCTGAACGGCTGTACCGATTGGGTTGAAATTTTTGTGTCTTCAGGTGGATCCGACAATGGTTTAGATTCACAATTGGACCCAGTAGGTTGTGCTGCTGTCGGTATATCACCGTAGGTAGTAGGTAGGTTTTCCTTTCTCCATAAGCCGTGTTTTAACATGTTTCTTAAATATTTGTATGGGGAGATCAATGATCGACTTCCGCACTTTATTATAAAAGCGTACCTACACCGAGCCCCGCAAAAGATCGCTGAATCTTACGCAGGCGATATGAGGAGGTAACTAAATGGTGCATATTTCTAGTTTGCCGGTTGGTGACATCGCATTTTTGTTTGTACAGTGCACTGCAATACCTACTAGTGTGGGTTAATTAATTTGTGTTAATTAGGAACTTATGTTACAGTTGTTATTATGCTAACCGAATGGCAATTAACGAGCGTATTAAGTTGTACAATAAAATTATTCCTGTTAATAAATCAACCACAAAACGAATTACAATATAGCTCATGATGAGTTTGATATGTATTTCCCACATACCTACAGTATTACATTATTCTTACAATGTAAAGTATGAATGAAAAACCGCAAAAACAAGTCATACCATTTGCAGATATCAATAACTATGCCACTCACACGGAATTATAAATATTAACGAGAATCCATCGCAAATGGATGTGGCATCTAGAATTAGGAATACGCTTTATACATTCGTTCGATTCCCGCAACATCTGCTAGGAGTAAATCGGGGTGAAACAGTTGCTTCGTCTTTCTTGTGATTTAATTTTGATGGGCGGTAAAAATGACTTATTGCCCTGTTGTGTTACATAGTGGTGTTGTAGTCTTGATTTAAGCCTGTAGCCTGTAGTATTCACTCTTGATTTAACACAATTTATAGATATTTCATAAAAATTAACATTGGATAACTTAACTGGTAGACATTACCCCAATCGTGCCGTATCCAAAAACAAAATATTTTTTTAATTCAAAATGTAGGTTCGCAAATTGAATATCGATGGGTAGTTAGCATGGAAATGAGCGCGCAATGGGGAGCTATGGATGCGCGCGCGCAGCTCGGCGCCCGACAATCGCTGAGCCGCGCGCCGCTGCGCATAATTATGCGAGCTGTATGAACATGAGTAATGGTTCATGACTTGATTGTTTACTTATGGATGATGGTGTCGTTTGTTTCATGTTGTAGATGCAGCCGATAAGGAATGGTGCTTTTACATTCCGTAATAATTATACAGATCACTTTAATAACGAGACCTCGATTCGCAGAGTAACTACGCCTTGCTCTAATAAAATTAGCACCTGAAACCAGTTTTTTAATTTTTCTTTTTAAAAACATTCCGTGTAAAATAAGATACCGTAGCTGACAGACATGTAACGCTTTCGCTGTTCAAAGCAGATCTTATGGAGAGCCAACTCCAACACGCCCTAACTCTACATGATTGACTCTACAAGTCTCTCCTAAACCTACTCACATATAAAAGTAAGAGTTAGACGAATGATTGTTGGAGCCGTTTAATAAAAAGTAATAGTTTTCGGGATCAGTTTTTTTGACTTTTCCTGGCCATTTTTTTTATTTTCTATTGTGCGGATACTAATCCAGTGTCCTAGATAGGGTATCGTCATAATCCGTTCCCACGGGACTTAGGAACAAAAACTGTGTGTGTGTGTAGTAGTTAGGTAGTAGTCCTCTCACGATTAAATGTTGGGTGCCTAATGCTAATGTGAAGTAATAAAATAGGTAGTTCGGATAGATTTATTTGAAAGTGTTCAGATTAACGATGGTCGGGCGGGCTGGTGGTCACTGGCCAGCGGGATCGGACCGGACGCGGCGGGCGGCTCCGGAGCGGCGCCGCAACGACGTGTGGCCGGCTGATTGATGACCACATGCGGTCAGTACTGGCCAGCAGCACTGCTCGGGTTTATGATACCGCCTCGCTCGTAAAACGACACACGGGAAGCCTATCAATAGGATTGCGTTTATTTGTGTACTACAATGTATTAAATTACAGTGCGTCCATTTTTTTAATGTCTCACAGCAATCATCGTATTCCAATACTATAACGGCCAAAACAAACGGAGATGACTGTGAGATGTTAATAAAGCAAGGAGACGCGGATTTATTGCGATTAGCAATAAATCCCTATAGAGTAAGTAGGTATTAATAAATTGTTACTGTGAACGTAAACATTTGCTTTATTAAATGTACCTAAGTATTTGTAACAAATAGGTATCTTATAATTTTAAACTGATATTATCGCGGACACTAAACATTGTAATGTACAATTCGAAATCGTGAGTACCCATAAATAGGTATCTACTTATAAGAGATAAAATTTATCTTTCTACACTTCTCTCCGTATAAACTATGATATCTCATAGGTATGTGTACCTACTCCTCTATTCGCGTATAGTAGTTTTCATAAACAGGGGTAGGTACCTACATAGCTTCCGCTTTATGTAGGTATTAATCTTTATTTGTTTATCTGTGGTATTAATGTATGGATTTTACGCTCCTAAATTACTAGGAAATATTGGAAGCTTTCGTCATACGTATTTCCCACTTACTATTCGTCAATTGCCAATTATTAACAATAAAATTATACCTAATGTTAAGATGTCGCAGAACAACGTCTGCAGTACATATACCTACCTACATAGTTCGTTATCTACCAAATTATACGACATTACTCTCTATATTATGTGACTGGACGAAGGAAGGCGTACTTTTATTCTGACATAAAAAAAATAATGACAGTTGTGGCATGACAAATTAATTTCATAATCCGCTTAATTCAATCTTCGATACAACAGCTCTCAGTCACAGTCAATTCTCGGAACAGCTTTCGCATAATCGAAGCATTTGTGCGATGTAGTTTGGTTGTTCGGATCAAGAGCCAGCGACCTCTAGGAGGTCTCCAAACGCAGGCCGGTGATGTCGCTGCTGCACGCGTTCACCGCAGTCCTCACGCTGCTGCTGTTCATCGTGCGGCTGCGCTGCGCGCTCGCCGCGCTCTACTTGGTACGTCCACTGCGGTAAAGCAGCAGATTTTGCAGGCTGCCGTTACCCTGATGAGGATCGATTTGCTGCACGCTATCACCTTCACCCTCATTGTATTACTGCACATTATTTTTAATATCCCGAAGGGCTGGCGATAAGCAAACATGCCATCTGAAGGTAAGTGGTTATCGTCGTCTATGGACACGAGCAGCACCAGGGAAGTTGCCATTGCTGTGTATTGCAATTCAGGTTCAACATAATTATAAGCAGTGATGATAGCCAACTGCTCTGAACGTTGCCACTCCCGGTAGTCCCGGACAGGGGAACATGACCGGGTTTGAATTCTGTACGCATCCCTAATTTTCAATGTTACGTACATACATAGTAGAAATTAATTATATAACTAGTGGGAACGAGGCGTTAATATTTCTATATCGGTGACAGGGAAAACGGCGCAGCGTCCGTCAGCAGGGCTCGCAGCACGAGGCGGGCGACAAGCCGGCGGCGGCGGGGCGCTGCGCCAGCGCGGCCTGCTCGCTCGAGCTGCTCCTCGCCGAGCCCAAGTACAAGCGGGACCCGGAGATCGATGTCGACAGCGAGGAGATAGGGTACGAGCCACTGCTCTGACCGACGGCAGATGTACGAGGCGCTGCGCTGTTCCGACCCAGCGGGTATCGCACCTCCGCTGCACCAGCGAACAATAAGCCAATAATGTCCTGATTATCTGTCACTGCTTTGAATGCAAGGTTAACTTTAGTAAATGTTACGGGCTTCATTATATGCATAGTTGGCCTATATTCTCTGATGTTTTGAAAACCCACATTACACTTCACTTTGTGCACAAGTTTGAAATATAAGGAAGATATCCTCTGTGATAATGTGAATGTTTTATGAATTAGAACTTCGTAGATTCCTCCGTCATTCCAAAGATCGAATCTATCCTATAAAAAAACTTAATAAAAATAGTTAACATACATAAATGAAGTTTTCTTAATTTTCTTAAGGCATTCTTCCTGGTTGGTATTTTGTGTATGAAATCGAAAAATCTAATTAGTACCTAGGTAGTACCAATAGCTATCAAAATATATAATTGTACGCTGAATCCTATGGATCGGGTCCTCCGTGCTGCGTCCGCGCAAATTTTGTAAAAAAGGGGTTTTTGTTTCACATATTAAGAGGGGGTATAAAGCAAAATTGGCAATCGCAGATTCAATTTTTACAGTAGTAGATCAAGTTTCTAGAACCTGAATAAGAACATAGTTATACTTCATTATATTATTGAGTGAATGTAAGAAGCAAAAACATAAAAAAATTAAATTTTCTCGATAGAAAAAAATCACAAAGTTAGGTCTAATTTTCAACTGAAATCAATTTATTTTCAATATGGTGCATATTTTTGAGTCAATATTTTAATATATTATGTTAATTAGTATCACAGAGGGATTTGTAGATCGATTTCTAAATCAAATCTATAATTTACGAATTATTTAAATAAAATACATTTGTAGGATTTTGACATGCTCTGTTTCATTAATCAGTCACCATTGCTCCATTGAGATTGAGACGCGAAGACTGTGTCAGTCTGCTCGACATGTGAAAAATATTTCGTGGTGTACATTTGTGACTGAGAGCGTAGTTTTTATTACAAAAACAATTATTGTGTGTGTGTGAACTAAAGTTAAAAGACACTAGATCCAACATGGGTAACAAACGGAATAAAATCAACATTAAAAAAGGGAACACAGAAAGCTGAAAATTCAAGTCATGGCTAGTTGTCAGAGGTAAGTTGACAAGTACACTATTTCATATTCAAAATTAGACCTTATTGTTTTAACTTTTGTGCTCACAATACAATGTTGATGTTGATGTTTGATCGCTGAAGCAGCATAGTATATACGAAAAATTCAGATTGTATGTATCATTAATAGTTAGTATAGGTATGTACTTTGAAACAAAATTATTCATAAACATAATTATAAAAATAGAAATAATGTTGAATGATCAATAAAGTAAGTAAATGTTTTTTTGACATGAAGGAGCAGGCAGAGGTATGCAGTACGCCCACTCCTCACTAGTTATGTCTAGATTTCATGTAATACGTGTATTCAATGTTATGTGGGCTTAGTTAGAAAACTTTGTCACAAATTAAGGTTGAGGCCTAAAGTGGAAGAGAGAGGCATGAACCCGCCTATACAGCTTTATCCAAAAGCAAATTTAATTTTGAGTTAATTATTTCCTCTTTGTCCCATAATTTTGTTTTTAAAGCAACACCTATATTTCTGGTAGTCAATTTGATCAATCCCTACAGTAGTTGTTACTTGTGTGTGTTTGAAACTATTATTGTATTTTCATTTCAGAACAAGATTTAATCAAGAAAATATTCCAAAATCTATTGATGATGACGGGAACATTACACCAGAGAAGTGCGTATCAATTCATCTGTCTATGTATTGTTTCATTTATTATTTGATTGTTGTTGCAAAAACTCAAAACTCAAAACTTAATTATTGAATTCAAAAAAATTACTTTAACAAAAACATAAAATTTTGTATAAATACATTTTTAAAGCGACTTTTTTATTTACTTCTTAATAGCTAATTGTGTTTTCTTAAAGAAAAAATATATATTTTCAGGCTTACTAAGTATTACGCTTTTACAAAATGTAGAAATTTTAGAACATACAGATCCAAATGCAGACGAATTTACCGGAACGGTGGGCATTAAATAAAGTATTTATGTAATTTAGTCCTATCTAAAACTTTTAACCGATTATAAATGGCGCAAAGTGATACCTGACATCATCAGTTTCAATGTTCAATGAATTATAATAGTGTTTCACTTTTTTTCATTTCAGTAACATCAAGCCTCGTGTTTATGAACGGGTCAAGACAAATATCAAGATTAACGACGATACTAAATACACATGTGATACAAGTTAACGACTTATAATAGACAAGATATACTTTTTGAACAATTAAAACTTCCAACCATGTATAATTTTGGCATTTTATTTTTTCTAGACGGATTTTGGAGTTAGTGAATTAAACTTGATTTCGAATAAATTCATTTTGGTTTTAAGTAAGCTTTGTTCGATTTTATGCTTATTTTTAATCTTCAAAAAATTTTTTAGTTTCATGACTTATGTGTTCTTACCATAACTTAAATATTTTTACTACCCATTATACATTTTTCCTGGTCTCACGCATAATTATATCATCACGCATCATATTTCACACACTGTTTTTTTCCTATATTTTTAAAGCTAACAATTGTCGCTCAAGAAGTTAGTGATTGTCATCTTTTTTATGATATTATTGTCATAACGTCCTTATAATAACGGCAGTGGCATTTGTAATTTTTCTGTATTCTGGCGAAGGATTTCTTTCGATTTAAATAAATTTAAAGGATAACTTACTTTATCTTTTTGTAGCGAAAAAATGAAAATAATATTATGTCTATAATAAATAAATGTCTGAAAAACATTGTACGTGTTATTTATTTACATGTTATACGGCATACAGGTTTCATCACGTAAAAATAGAGCAGATATTCTGCTTTGCGAGAATTTAAATGAATTCGTGGTCACACCAGTACGAACATTATACTGCCTTTCTTGTCATAAAAGTGATTCAATCGCTCCCTACACTAGGTTTCCAGTGCTATGGTTACATGATGCGACCGACACTACCTATAAATGTTATTAGTTTCAGAAATACAGATAGTTACAGCGAGAAGAATTGCTTTAGATTGATAGATACCTACATAATAATATATTCAAAATTATGAATGACACCTAATTATGTGTTATCTGCCATTCACTGGCTCTCTAGCTATTAATATTGTATAAAAATCTAACCCTATTATAGAAAAAACAGCTTGCCATTTTTGAGGTAGATGATTCTACATTTACTGAGCCGAAATTTGTCTTATTTTTACATTATACTGTGCCGTATTCTTGACTGATGACATGTTATATAATAGCGGCTGTACACTCTCGTGCGAGAGTACTCGCTATGTCTCGTGACGCCTCGGTCGAGACGTCATGGGAGCGAGAGCAGGCGAGACCCCCCGAGACATCACGAGGCGAGGCGAGCGCTACCAAGTACATTCTCATACGAGTGCACTCGTTTAGCAGTCTCGCGAGAGTGTACAGCCGCTGATAAAGTCAGATGCAACCGGACGCGCAACTGCTGCGGCGCATCTATTTGACGGGCGAGGCGGGGCGCGCGGGTGAAATTTGATTTTTTCCTAGCTTTATACCCGCTCTTAATACAATGATAATGTTGTAGCCATACCACACGGTCTACTTACCATCACTACTAGGTTTTTATGGAATTGATATAGCAATTTCTTCTTATTACTCCATACGAACCCCAAGAGTTCCCATTGGACAAAACAGTCTAACCAACGGGAAACATCTCACTGTTACTAACGAGTGTAACCCATAAGGAAAAAAAGTAATTTCACACTTGCGTTACCTACTAGTATTAATACTCAATGGGAACAACTGGATTGTTTGCTGTAGGACGTAGTATTTTATTTATGATGACGAATTCTGGATTGAACAGAGTAATTAGGAAAATGTCCTGTTGAGTAATGTTACACATTGGAATGTGCACTGTGAGCGGGTCCTCCGATATCTTCCTGGTCGACAACACGGTGTTAAATGTCTTCGGTGTCACCAAAGTCTATGGATGGCGGATGTGCACTTGCATTAATTCCTTTAGTAGTAGTAACTTTTTTTAAGTTTATTTATAACAATAAAGCCATGTGGGACAAAGCCATTAGTTTAAAATGAAATTGTTATTAAAACTCTAAAAAAAATGTGTAATACCATAGCTCAAAGACAGTAAATAACATTCACAATGCATCAAGATTGACTTGTCGGAGAGGCATACTGACGTCGCTTCATCGCCGGTACCATGAGGAAACGCATGTTTTTCTTGTAGTAGGGGCACGCCGGCTCGTCGCAGCCCAGCACCTCGGCCTCGTGCACCACGGTGCCCCCCCGCTGCAGGAGCTCGTCGCCCAGCACCAGGCGCCGCGCGCAGCCCAGCAGGCACGGCCCGCACAGAGCGACAGCACACAGAGCAGCCAATAATTCCAAAAGAAACATCACAACTTCATACCACATCGTAGAAATTACATCCACTGTTTGTCACCGATTCCATTTATAAATGAAATTTAAATGTCCAAGTTTGTAAATTATGCACTCTATTATTGTAACTTTAGTGCATCAGCTAAACTAAAAAAATATTTCGAAAATATGCAATAATCCATAAATTCGTTTTTGTACAAATGACGAAAAGTTGGTAGAAATCCCTATTTTACACATAATAAAGTAATCACCTACATGTCATTTCATTTTTTTATACGGTTACAGCGTATGCATATTTGAGGTCGGTACCTTATGCTACCGCTTATCTAAGCACTAATACTTTTTCCTACCAGTCATGGTCGCCAAATTATGTTTCGCGTGAACATATGGAAACTCAATGCGATTTTCGTATATAAATTTATTTTAATAGGAAAAGAAACACGTAACAGTAAGAAAAAGTACGACCCGTCGTCCGAAACGTCGACTTTCGTTTTTCGTAGTAGGCCTCCAGCTTTGACGAGCCATCACGGATTCGAAGCCTAGACACATAACTACTCATGTGCTCTAGACGAGTGCGTAAATAGGGAGTTTGGCTCGTATGTTAGCTCATCAGAGCGTATGGTCAATCCGAAATGTTTGTGTCATATACAACGACCTCATACTCGGAAAGGTTAGGCTAGGCTAGACTTTAAATCAAAAGTAAATCGTTGGTTGACCTGAAATTATATTTTATCTATGGACTTCAAATTGAGACAGTATTATTGTCAATGTCATTAATGTTAGCTGTCTGTCACTGCGACAGTAGTGACAGTGGAGAACTAGTCTTGTCTAAATAGGTACTTTTCTTTTTAATCTATCATTTTATGTCAATTTCTTAAAAACATGTGATGTGTGATGTGAAGATTGTGATGTGATGGATGTTGTGTGTGATGAATAAAGTAAAACATTCAATTCAAGTCAAGTCGTGCGATTTGGATGAGAGTTGACCATTGGAACGTAACATGCATTTAAAATAGTTTATGTGTTTATCTCACATATCAGTAGTATTGTCAATTATTATCTTATAATCAAAAATGCCTAAGCCGGAGTACGTAGTTGGGTAAGTATTTATTTAGGTACCAGTTTCAAACAAACTAAACGACTACACGTAAATTTGATAAAGCAAACCTATCAATAATTGGGTCGACAGTCGACACTATGTTAGAATTATCGGTGAGATATGATTTATTATGACTTTTTTAATTAACAACAGCAGCACATTAACCGACTGCCGAATACTTCCGCTTTTTACTGCGAGCTCATTAGCTCAGTTTGCGCGTCATGTAACGATACAGTAGGCAAAATATCATATTTCATATACTGTTGAGGTGAATCCCAAGTGATGACCTACTTTATTTGGTAATAAATAATTGAAACAGATTTCAAAGTCAGATTTGAAAATAAAAGTTTGTTTTGGTTTATAATAAAAAAGAAAGTAGATCTTTACATGTTTCCAAAATATTATTCCAGTAAGGGACCAATTGTCACAGTTAATAATTACTATGCATTACTATATCGATAATATACTACCTATAGGATTAAAAAGTGTTAAAAATAATATTTAACAATTTCTTTACATTTGTTGTTTTCAGTGTGGTGCTAGTTGGGTGTGCGGCCCTGACATGGGGCTGCGGCAGTATGTACAGGCAGCTCTTGGAGGCCTACGAGCAGACCGGTTCACTCACCGACTCCGAATACTCATGGTTAGTATCTATTCCAGCCTGATGCTATTTATGTTAGAAATGTGTTTTATAAATGTTAAGTAACAAACACAAAAAATCTGTAATAAAACATGTTTACATAATCCTCTACATAAACCAAACTTTTAATAAATATTTTATAAATATGTTACTTATTAATGGATAAGTATTTAATGGAATGAAGTAATTAATGGATAAAAATAATGGATGAATATAATATCAACAGACATACAAATAATTTAATTTAATTTTTATTTAAGTTTATTAATATTTATAGTTTCATACAAATATATATTATGCATATAATATACTAGTAATAGTATATAATATACATAAAAGTGAATTTGTATCATTATTTATTATTTATAATTTCATAATTAAGTGAAGTTGTTGAAAGTTGCAACTCAACAATGATTAAACTTTAGTAGCATAAGTTTACATGGGTAGCAACCAGTTAGTATTCCTGATAAGCTTTAATCTTAAACATATTGGACATTCAACATTGGTAGACTTGGAAGTATACATCCAGAGTGTTTGGCGTAGTCACTACATGCTTATATTCTTTTGTTTCAAGGATTTTCCGGCTGCTGTTGAACCTGGTCGGGTACTCCACGGTCCTGCTGCCAGGCTTCGTGCTCTACAAATATCTAAAGAAATCCAACTACTTTGATAAGATATGTAAGCTATTGGCTTTATAATATTTTTACTTTTTATTACATTTCACATACAGAGTTACACATGTTACATGTTTGTTATTGTATATCACCAATTGTAGGCTAGTATTGCCTCCCTAATCAAGGCGATAAAGTTCGGCAGTTATAATACGACGGCCCTAATCACTGGTTTTTAATGTTTTCATGACATTTATATTGATTGGTTTTGACTCTGTTTTAGTATGAAAGTAACAAAAACTCATACAAAAATTTTAAAAAATCATTTATATGGAATATATACTTAGACACATCATTTAGTACATTTTATTTAATGCTGCTTAATATGTTTGACGCCTTCATATGTGCATTTTTCGCATCTCCTGTATAGTTGCGTTTTTCGACTTACCGTTTCGCTAGAGGCACAGGTATTATGTAATAATTTATACGTGTTTCAGCGAACACGGGGCGGCTGTATAAGATCCTGTACGCGTGTTTCGGCGACCACGGCGAGCGGCTGCCGGACTCGGGCAAGCCGGCGGTGGAGGAGTCGGCGCGGCGCGAGGGGCTCGAGCTGGCCTTCTGCTTCACCGGCCTCATGGGCGCCTACCTCGTCTGGGGGCTGTTGCAGGAGAAGATCATGACGCAGGTGACCACCCCACCTAACCTAACAAGAAAAATATATGGAGCACTGACACAAATTAACCACAAATTAATTAAGTGCTCATAGACCGATGGCTTGCGTCAATCTTAAGTGATCACAAAAGTTAAGCAACAGCGGGCGCGGTCGGTAGTTGGATGGGTGACTGCTAGTGAAAAAATGTCATGGGCGCTTTCGTGCTTCGGAGGGCACGTAAAGCGGTCGGTCCCGGTATGATAACACCATTTGGTAGCAGTCGTTATGCTATGGTGGATGCCTTCAGGCGGCATAAAAAATTCCGACACTTGGGTTGACCGATAACCCCTTAACCAATCCGCACTGGAGCGTGATGGAGTATGCTGTAGGCCTCCCCAGGTATGAGGAGAGACCCGTGCTCAGTGCTAACACTACTAATAGACCCCGTGTCGCGTTGCAGAACTACGTGATGGCGGACGGCAGCGTGGTGCGGTTCGACGACTCGCAGTTCCTGGTGTTCATCAACCGGCTGTCGGCGTGCGTGATCGCGACGGGCCGGCTGCTGGCCGCGCGCCGCCCGCTCGTCGTGGCGCCGCTCTACCGCTTCTCCTACTGCTCGCTCACCAACATCGTCAGCGCCTGGTGCCAGTACGAGGCGCTCAAGTACGTCAGCTTCCCCACGCAGGTCAGCGCCCACCGCCTCCCCCTGATCGTCTCGTATAGGGCGTGTCCGCCGAGCTCCGGTGCGACTCGGTGGTATTGGTTGTGTCAGTCAGAAGTTTTTGTATAAAGCCCTCGACTTGTTAGGATCAATTAAAATGACAATTGCAAATTCTATACTGATATTCGGCTGGAAATAAATTAACGTGCACATTGCTATATTTTCATAATCTAATGGTGCGTTTAGATGGCACGGGCTTCAATGATGTGATTGTGACGGGTCGCATTCGCGGACGTCGGCTCGGGCCAGCCCGGCCGCGAGCCTACTTGTTTACAGTACACAACTTCGTGCTAAAAACCGACTAATGAATGGCTTGTGAAACGTTGCGTTGTCGTTCAGACGGTTTCGTCCAAACGCTCCGTAAGAGACCATAATCCTCTGTCCGGTCGATTTCAGTTACCAGTAGTTGGGATGTCAACAATAAGGAATAAGGATTCGCCGGCGCCGCGTCTACTACGTCGTTTCGTCTACTAACTGTGTTCCGAACACGGCAGGTGCTGTCGAAGTCGTGCAAGGTGATCCCTGTGATGCTGATGGGCAAGCTGGTGTCGCGCAACAAGTACTCGCCGTACGAGTACGGCACGGCGCTGCTCATCTCGGTGGGCATGGCGCTGTTCATGCTGGGCAGCGCGGAGGGGGCGGGGGCGGGCGGCGCGCCGGGCGCGGGGGCGGGCGCGGGCGTGGCGGGGCTGGGGCTGCTGGCGCTGTACCTGGCGTGCGACAGCTTCACGGCGACGTGGCAGGCGGCGCTGTTCGCGGCGCACCCGCTGCAGCCGCCGCACATGATGGCGGGCGTCAACCTGTGCTCGGCGCTGCTGACGGCCGCGGCGCTGCTGCAGCACGGCGGCGGCTCGCCGCGCGCGCGCCTGCGCTGGACGCTGCTGCAGGTCGGTGGGGGACTGGGGGCGAGCTGTCGGCGTTTACGCTTGCGAACGCTATTTTGGAGTGAAAACTTCTTTAGTATCGTTGTGATTTGGAAGTCGGTGAAACGAAAATGACGCGCAAATGTAATGAAACGGAAACGAAAAGAAAAAGACACAGACACATTTTAACGTGGGAGAAAATGAGATAGGAACATAAGCAATAGTTAGAACTAAATTTCGCTGCAGCGCTAAAACAATAGTTATGACATCTAACCAAAGTATTTTTTTAAGTTTCACTTCTACCATGTGTGAATTACACACATTTTGATTTCTTTTACAAGCGTACTAAATTCGCGTTCTTAGATTTAGTGTCGAACACGGGCGTTACACGTGAGAACGATGAATTGAAATGTGTATTGAAATTAAGGTACGCGTTTGCAATTTGCTTCGTGACATGGATGCGTGCCAAAGTGCCCATTTTACGTATGATGTTGTAGTCGTCAATAAGGGAGTGAGTGTGCTTCTACTAAATTAGTGCGCTCAACATCAGGGACTTCATCGCCACTTACCACCACATTACTGAAACCAACTGATGTTTTTTTCAAATTAGATGAAATTGAACAAGACGTGTTGAAAATGACTCTGTAGTGTGTACAGCTTTGCGAGGGTAAGGGAGTAATTAAGCAACCAACCCAAGGAGTGCGGTTTGAACACTGATTTATTGCAATAACTTAAAAATGCTTATTGTTAAGTGATGAGTGCAAAATATGTATGTACGTACATACTGGCTGATTGCATTTTTGTAAACGGCACGTGTACGACGTAATAGATCGTACATTATAAACAGCTATGGATTAGTTAGAATTGTACTATCCGTACATGATAGCTACATTATATTAAATATGTGTCGTTGTTATAGCACCCGGTGTTCGTGGCGGACTGCCTGGTGCTGTCGGCGAGCTCGGCGCTGGGCCAGCTGCTCATCTACCGCACCATCGCGCGCTTCGGCGCCGTCGTCTTCACCATCATCATGACGCTGCGACAGGTACACCCCCCCCCGCTCCCCCCGCTACCAGCCACCACACCCCCGCCGAGGGGAGCGGCCCACCTTGCCGCTGCTTTTTGGAACGCTTGCATTGCTTGAACAATTGATGGTAAGTGGTAAGTGTTATCCGTTGCCATCAATAACACCCAAATACTACTCATGCGTTGCCGACCATAGCAGAAAGAAGAGGGCCAAAAAACACTGTTCTGGCGCTCAAGTGTCTAACCGGAACACGACAAGTTGGGCGATTTAATCAAGCTAAGAGTGGCAGCGGGCCAGCCCGGCTGCACTCGTACCATCGAGCGGGGCTGGCTCTGTCGTCTCTTCCAACACCCTGATCTGCCGGCACGGGAGTAATCTCGCGCCGGCAGACCAGGGGTGATCCTAAGGGCGCGTTCACATAGAACGTCCGTTTTACTGGATCCGGAATACTGGATGCTAGTAGCGTATGTAGTTGTATGAGTGATTTCACACAGAATACCGGATCCAGTAAAAAATTCCGCACACAACGGAAATACTGACCCGTTAAAACGGATCCAGTAAAACGGATGTTCTATGTGTACGCGCCCTAACCCGCGGTGTCGGCAGGCGGTGTCGATCCTGGTGTCGTGCGCGGTGTACGGGCACGCGGTGTCGGCGCGCGGCGCGCTCGGCGTCGCGCTCGTGTTCGGCGCCGTGCTGCTGCGCCTGCACTGCCGCCGCCGCGCGCGCGCCATGCCCTAGCGACTTGCACTCGGCACTTGGGACCTCCACTATTTCCTCGGTCAGGGCAAGTGCAATTTTGAACCCGGGACCTTGTGCGAAACTCCATTCATAACTCACAGCTTCAACATGCACTCGGTTGTAATCTGCTCGGCGATAAGGGATTACGTATCAGGTGTACAGGTGCTTGTACGTAATTATAAAATAGCCTATTTACGTACGTGTTGTATAGAGAACAGTGCAGCCTACCCCTACAGTGCAATGAACGACATATGGTTCATGAATACAAGGTGATTTTTTAGTCACTTGACATAATTATTGATAGGGGGTACTCGGTATTCGATTCTCATTCCAAATATGTAATTAAAAAGGGTGCTTAAAATTTAACGTAATTATCCATTACAAACCCATAACAACACACACGGACAAGCTGAACGCGCGGTATAACTGTACAGTAGTATAAGTATAACTACTCTACTAAAGGTCATTAACCCGCGCCGCTCGGTTGCCGGCCGGTCGGTCGCCCCGTAGCGCACAGCTGATGTCCAAACATTCCGAGTATTTTTAGATAATTTTGATTGCCATTTTTGAAATCACCTTACTCACCTGACACCTTAGCGAAACCATGTTCTTTCATGTCCTCGAATATGTGAACTGAAATAAAAAAAAGCCTGTATAATATACGTGGGATCTGAATATGAATAGATTGTTACGATGGGCCTACTGATGATGCTCTGTGATTGCTAGCTTTGTAAAATGTCTTCAGTGATGACATTGATTTGAAAACATCGAATATAGTGTAAGGAGATCGTAATGTAAATTATAATAAGATCACATTATAATAGGCTCCGATAGTAGTGAATTCACGCAGAATATTAAAGTGTTGGGGTTGTGTTGCGTGGGAGAGTTGTATCAATGAGATACCGTCATTTGTGACATGAAAATAAAATAGTCGTGGCATAAATGCACAGGTGTCTTAAGTCTAAAACATAAGATGAGTTTGGTGTTCATTCTCATTCAGTGAAATGTAAATTTCTGTTGAGAATAAACACCTAAACACGGTTCATTCATGAAGAAAAAATGTTTTGACTCGTACTGTATTTCTAGACTTCTCTAGATTCAAGTGTGCAATATAAAAAGAGAGACAACATCTGTAGAAGTAACGTTGGGACTGTAATGGGACGAGACGGCGCGGGTCGGCTTCTTTAGAATCGTTGTGATTTGAAACTCGACGAAACGAAATAGCGACGGTGAAGAAAGACAAACGCAAACATCTATGGGATTTAGCATGCGAGAGAATGAGATAGAATACAATATACTGTGTTTTATATTATTCGCTCGGTCGTAAGAAAATTAAACGATACTGTCATAAAGAAGTTACACTTCATACGTGTGTACACTATTATAATACGCGCACACATTTTTGTTATTCATGTAATTATGTCTCTGTTTGTGTTCGTGTGGCAAATCACTGATTCGCCTGGAAAGTGCAAGTTGTCATGAGATGGATTAACTTTGGGATCCGCTGCTAGAGCATATTGCGTGCGCGGGTTCGAGCCTGTCCTATAATGGTGTGAAGATTATCTTATTATCTGTGATGTTCTCGACAACGTTAGATCTATTCTCTAGTAGGGTGTGCAAGGAATGATTTTAGGTTGACTGATGGATGTACATTATGTATTTAATTGTTATTTATTGTACTAACGCACAGATTTTAGTGCACAGCGGCCTAGGTGTACGCGATTTTAAGCCGTGTGATAACACCAAGCGGTTGAATTTAGCGTGCATTTGTTTTGCTGTGTGTGCACATCTCCACTACCAGTGCAAGTGTGTCACTATGTTATATACTCAAATAGAAAGGTTATACTGATCAGTATCGATGATTATGTGGTCGCTAGTATGTTAACTCATAAGTACGCATTTAAAGGTACGTAAATCTGTTTATTACTTGATAAGGGTTCCCCTAGAGGATTCGGACGAAATTCGGAGCAACATAATTATAATGTTTCAAGATACAACACTAAAACTCGTTCAAAGTTATCTCTATTTGCAATATTTATTATCAGTTTTTGCAATAATAATGTTAGTTATACATGATTATGCTGTTATAACCAAATAATACAATAAATGCCCCAAGTGAATAAGACAGTGTACATGAAGAGATTGTATTCCGTCACTATAATTTGTAAACCATATCAATTTTAAAGTAAAACTAATATGTTATTATATAATTTATCATTAGAATTGTATTGAATATGTGTGTAGTTAATAATACAGATGGGTTGTTGTATACATATTACGTTGACCATGTGTGGCGACTGGCGACGGATAATTATTTTCTTATATGTATATAGGTTAACAGTTAAGATTATATTTTATGAATTATTTTCTGTTGTTAAATTTTCTTTTAACGTGTTTTGACTCAAGGAAAATATGTTTATTGTTTGGTTGTGTGTCGCGGCCGCCCCCCGCACGACCGTGTCGATGTCATATAATTATAAAATGTAGCAACAATAAGTTATTTAAACGTGTAAAGACTGAAATGTCACCAGGAAATAAGGGAAAATTGATGCAGAAAAATATAATTTTTTTGCATTAATTAATCTGTATACAATTAAAAACTTATTGGGTGTATTTATTAAGCAATATGTCCTAAACGACTGATAGTGTCGCCGGTCGTGTCGTCCGGGGGCGGACCGTCTCGAATGTAACGGTGTAATGATCTAGTTGTAGCCAGTGTTTGGTAGCGGTTGCCGTGTCACCACTAGGGTTGGCTGACCATCAATCTATCGATAGACTGACAATTTTATCGATAACTCTATTGATATCATGACTAGTTTTCGGTGTCTCGATATATCGATAGCTAAGCGACCTTAGTGTTAGCTGTCGGTTTTAACGTAATTCATGTACATAATAATGTATCGAAATTACATTGGACTCGACAACTTTTGATTGTTTTATTTACCCAATTCGGTAGAGCTGGAGAACTCTGTATAAGAGGGCCAATTCTCTTGTAGCAATACTACCGCCAGCCTTTTCTACAGTTCAGCCTAGAACTGTGCTAATGACGATACGGTTGCCAAGCACACGATTTCTATGGCTTCAACCCATTCACGGTGCACTACAGAGCACGGGTCTCTCCTCATCAGTGAACCCAAGTGTCGACAGTTTTTATGCCACAACGGGGACTAACTGCCACAGGTGCCCTCCGAAGGACGGAGGCGCTCAAAAAATGGTACTACTTTCTGTCATCCATCCAAATTGCCGGTAGGTACTCCGCCCGGGCCGGCGCCGGGCAATCGCTTGGGATTGAAGATTAAATCAATTGAGGATTAAATCAATTGGACAACGTGAGCATAAACAAAAATAATACCTAAGGGAGCGTTCACATAGGACGTCCGTTTTACTGGATCCGGAATACTGGATTCTAATCGCGTATGTAGTTGTATGAGCGATTTCACACAGAATCCAGTATACCGGATCCAGTAAAAAATCCCACACACAACGGAAATACTGACCTGTTAAAACGGATCCATTAAAACGGACGTCCTATGTGAACGCACCGTAAGTATTTACTGTTTATATGAGAGATTATTTTTTTATTAGTGATCGAAGGCGACCTTAAGCCTTTTATTAGAGTACACGTTTGTTCGCAAATTAAAAATAAAATTGACGTTAAAGACAAAAACATAATTTGAGATGTGAATGACAGAATGCGGTGGTAAAACCGTCGGATGCGCTGAGGTTCCTTGAAGCTATATTGTATGAAAAATGTTGTGGCTAGCGAACCCAATCAGCATTAACAACTATTTTGAATTCAAACACTTTCAAACTGTACTATTCGAGAAGTAACTGATTGGTCGCGCATGGTTAGTACTATCTTTTTTATATAATGAACGCTTACCTACACACATAAATCCCCCCACTAAGATTTCGTGTCGCGAGTGCATGGACAACACAATTAAGACATTCAAATGTTTTTGGAATGTGAACCTGAGAACAAACATTTTATGTATCACAAAAATATTTGCCCTGGCCGGGAATCGAACTTGGATCGCTCGTTTCGCAAGCAGGACCAACTAAGGCTACGGGGTCATCAGTCGTCAACATTTATTTCTTCAATGGCGTAAGGAGCTCCACCATTATTAAATGTAAGCTAATAAACTCGACTGCTTTGGTGCACTCTTCTGAATACCGCAGGAGGCTATTGCGACCGATCCATAATGCGAGCGGTGTAGAAAACTACGATAGCGTGATTCAGGCTTCGTGATGTCACCGTGTGACGTGTGTGCGATGTCGCCACAGCAGCACTATGTACTAAGGTGTGAGTATAGTTTGGTGTGGTCTGTTTCTGTATATCCAGAAACATCTACCTTGAACCATCAGTAGTGTGGACGACATCGCACACATCATCATCATCGCAACCCTTAACTGTCCGACTGCTGGGCACAGGTCTACGCTTACAATACGAGGGCTACCTATAGGTCCATATTTCACCTCGCTGGCCAAGTGCGAATTGGCGGACTTCACACACTTTGAGAATACTTTGGAGAAATCTCAGGTGTGCAGGTTTCCTCATGATGTTTTCCTTGTTAGTTTTAAAACGGGCCTGTCGATACGAGTCCAACGTTCAGACAACCAGCCATCACCGCTACAGCCGGACTATGACCGCCAGGTCTGTGTAATGCTGGTGCAGCTGGCGCTGACGGCGCTGCTGGCGCTGGGCGCGTCCCCGTGCGTGCTGCAGCGCGCCTGCTCCCGCCGCGCGCGCCGCGCCCCCCGCGCCCCCGCCGCCGTGTGTATGCACCGCCACCGACCGTCGCCCGCCCCGCCCGCGCCGTAACTACACACGCGTATACTAATACTTGGGGTAGAAGCCACGTACTTTAGCAATATTAGTTTTTTTTCTACTCGTTGGTAACGAGGCTTGTTTGTGTGCCGCCGTAGCGCCGCCGTGTACGCAGCTCAGAAGGTTGGAACGCACAATGATTTTCATCGGGAGGCCTGAGGATGCTTTAGTTCGTATTCGTGCGTTCCACGGTGCATAGTATGGTAGGCACATGACGCTCGGTGTGCAGACGCAAACAGCCCTCTTACCGTTGGGTACGTCTGACCTAGAGTTCCGTATATACCTACTTTGGTAGAAGGGATCTCCATCTCCAAGTCTTAGACGAACATTGCCGCTAAAAAATGAAGGAAGATGTCATTAGTTACTGAGGTATGTACCTGATTTTGGAAGTCACTAGGCTCTGTTTGATCTCCGCTTTACAGCAACGATGTAATTCAATCTGGATGCTAAGATACCTACCTTCAACCTGCATAGTTGGAGCTACCTCACAACGCGCCGATATCTTTATGACCACCCCTGTCTTAGACTTGATCCACCACTAGTCCATAGCTGAGGACTTTCAGACGTCGGTGCAGGTATTTTTGCGAAATCTTCCATTGCATATCTCTACCAGCCGCATAACTTAAAGTGCGTCTAGGACATGAACTTGGACTGTATGGGAGACCGAGACGTTCCGACTAACAGTTACGATTAAGGAGTGCGCACAGTACAACGACTCCACGACCGACCGACGCCAACGCGACTAAAACCTTGACAAAGCTAACATTCAATTATGAGCCTTATATCTTTGAAGGTAAGGTTGAATTTCGAACTTATACTTAAAAGCCCTGTACGGCTCGCCCTACACCCATAGCCGTTCCGTTTCGAGACCAACGCGTCGACGTTGCGTTGACGACTCACCGTAGACGAGTAGTCCACGCGTCGACCGACACAATGACGTAATGTAAATAGCGTCGGAGTTAAAACGGAGTGGAGACGGAGTCGAGTTGACGTCGATGAAGCGTTGATCGCGGAACGGAACGTCGGAGTTGAAACGGAGTGGAGTCGGAGTGGAGTTGATGTCGAGTTGGTGTAATGTGCGCACTCCTTTATTCCTACACAAATGCGTAACTCAACAAATTCTAACGCCCAAACGTCTAGGTATGTTGTAGAATGAGACTATTAGTACCGACAACAATATTTTTGTAACCTAATGTTTTGGTTAGATGAACTTTACGAGTATATTATAATATAAATTGTTAACATCCTTTGTTTCAGATGTGATAATTGCCCCAATAACTTCTAAAATATACTGTTTCTTTTAGTAAGAATCGCCAAGCGTTTCTTATAACAAATCAGTAATTGAATGAAGATTTTTATGAATGGGTAAGTCCATGATTCATTTAAGCATGATAGCCGTGTGGTAGAATGTTTGACTTCCGAACGGGGGGGCCCGGGTTCAAACCCCACCCGCACCTCTAATTTTCAAAAAAAAATTATGTGCGTATTATAATTTAATTGTCACTTGCTTCGGTGAAGGAAAACATCGTGAGGAAACCTGCACACCTGAGAGTTCTCCATAATGTTCTCAAAGGTGTGTGAAGTCCGCCAATCCGCACTTGGCCAGCGTGGTGGACTATGGCGTGTACCCCTCACGCTGTGTGATGAGATCCGTGCCCAGCAGTGGGACAGTTATGGGTTGTGATGATGATGATGATGATGATAATTCATGTTATATAAGAAAGAAGGAACTGGAAAGGCAGAAAAATACTGGCTCTCAAGCCCCGACCGGAACACGACCTTCCGGCCTTAAAGGCCGGCTTCTGCCACCTCTTACGATACCTGGTCTACCGGCATGGGATTAGGATCAGTATTATACCGCCCCAATATCTACGGTCAAAATGGCAACAGCTACATGCTTCAGTCGATTTATTATTGAGTGAATGTTCGTCACCGCGAGGTGTAAACAGCGGCGGGATGTGAATGTTTGCGGAGTGACGGCGGCCGGCGGTGTTGACTGTTGTGGTTGGCGAGGGACGTCCGCGTCGCCGCCGCCGCCGTGTCGTGTTTACCAAACAGTGGTCGTATTGTCCACGGCTCATGTTACCGAGCCCCTACCACGATTATCTCTTTTCCGATATTGTTATCGTCATTCAAATTTTGACCATTTCATTTTCCAAATCGTCTATTTCGGACATACATTTTTTATTTGTGTCATAGTATTGTATTGAGCATAGCAATTTTGTTTTAATTTTAGTTCGTAAACGTTATATTTCTGTGAGCTTTGTTTAGATACCAATTCATTAATACCTAGGTAGTAGGTAAAAGAAAATACCTACGCATAGATATATGAAATTTATGCATTTCACAACGTCCGTTATCAAACATACAACATAAATTTTATTTATATTTACACTCTAATGTTACTTAACAAATATAACAATTTATGGAGGTACCGATGTAACAAGGAGCGTACGGCATGCTCTATCGAGCAACCCTAAGTAGAAGTAGGCGATAATAGTGTAATAGATATTTTTTATATACATATTAAAGATTTTACTATGATATTTATTTTTACTTCGCTATTTCTACCCAGTTGCATGGATCGTGGTCACGGCTGAACAGCTGAATGAAGTTTAAAATCTTAATTACGGAGTAATACGGCCGAAGTTATACGGAGTCGGTACGGTGGTACCAGGGGTGCATGAGTCACGATGCGCGCACGTATAAATCGTCGGCTGAAGCGGTGCGCGCGCGAGTGCCGCTGCACGCGCTGTCTGGGCTGTGGCTGGTTGTTGTGCTGCTTCTCGTGCCGCTGTGTCTGTCGCCGGGAATCATACTAACGACCGATCACATATTGACACACTTTGTGTAGAAGTCAGGACCGCGCTATCATTGAAACTTTGTACATCTTCCATCGCCACCTGAAGGGATCAAGCTAAGATCACACTAACAGGGCCCAAGATGATTTATCCGCTAGTCCTGGCCATGTTGGCAAGCTACTCCAGTTTGCAGGCGAACGCTGAATGCAAAAACTGCGTGGTAAGTTAACTTAGTTTTTTGGATCAACGTGGTCTGATCATTTGCTTTCCAGTTTCGGTAATAATAGGTAATTCGGTAATAGTAGTCCTAACTCTTTTCAAAGCAATATTTCTTGCTCTTATAGTTTACTGTCTGATATACATTAATTCTCTGTTTGATATTTCATTACGAATGACCATTAAGGATCTAAATACCGATTTAAAATTGTTTAGCAACCATACTCACTTAAATACTCGATACTAAACTAATGCAGTCAGATTTGAAGATTAAGTTTGGTCTTGTTAAAATAACCGGGCATTGCTCCAGACGCTGGGTAAAAAAGAGAAGGCGATGTTCCGAGCGCACTCGGGCGAGTGCCTGGCCGAGTCGCAGGTGGACCCGCACGTGGTGGAGTCGCTGCTGCAGGGCCAGCTGCTGGACGAGCCCGCGCTGCGCCGCCACGTCTACTGCGTGCTCGTCAAGTGCAAGGTGATCGCCAAGGACGGCAAGCTGCAGAAGACGGCGCTGCTGGCCAAGCTCGGGAACAGGACCGATGGGAAGAACGCTACTAAGGTTTGCTCTTGATGTTCAATTGTTTTATGGGTACCGAGGCGCTTAGAACTTCATCCAGGTTTTAAGATTAGCTTAGGTGGTGAAATGTTGTCGTAATATGGAATGACCAAGGACTTTTAAAATACTAACCCCGGTCGTGTTCCGTGGTGCTGGAGAGCCGAGAGACAGTAATTTATTTTTATCTTCCTTCTTTCCTGGTCGGCTATGCATCGGTGATGCCTTTGGTGTTACCGATGTCCGAGGTGGACGACCATTTACCGTCGGCAGCTCCTCTGCTCGTCTGTCAGGTATTAACATAACAAACCACACAATATTTTATACTTATTTATAATACCTAGATTTTGGAGAACTGTGCCGATCAAACTGGAGATACCCCCGAAGACCTGGCCTGGAACCTGTTCCGCTGCGGCTTCGAGCGCAAGGCGGTGCTGTTCGAATACATGCCGCTAGGTGGCGCCGTGGACGACAACGACGCCGTTTAGTTCCTCACATCGTGACTAGGTGGCGCTTCGTGATCGTAAACATTTTATAGTCCTTGATCCATTGCATTATTTTTGTTTTAAAATTATCCTAAGTCTAATTGAACTCGTTGTTATGTTATTTATTTTAACTTTGAGGCAGGCTTTTATAAATCCCCTGTTATATTAAATTTTGTAATGTGACTGTTGTTTATTGAAATAAACTATTTTCCCACGAATTCTTATTTTATACCACACACTCTACTGATCATAGGTATACTCTACTCATCATTGTAAATATAAAAAAAAATGATGAAAGAGAATTTTCTGTTGATCACGTCAAAAATTTACATGTCTTGCAATGCAGTCCTTGCACCGCAAAATGTTGTAAGATCGATTATAAAACTATGATAGTTAGGTACTAGGTATACTAACTACTCGGATTATGGAGTCCAATATTATTATGGACATAAAAATTATTAGCGAAGTAGCCGCTTTGACTTGTATGGATTTGGACTTGGATTATGTAAGTCTCTCAAGTTATTTCTCTACATTTAACATTTCTTGTACTAAGTAAACTGTTAAAAGCTGTAATCTGTTCAGCGAGCAAAATGTGGAAAAGCTTCCGGTTACTCAGCCTGTTCCTAAAATATGCTTTGAAGTTAGTTATTCTGTAATGAAGTAAAAGGATGTTTTGATTAGTAAGGTACATATTAAGCAATGTCATCGCCACATACAGTTAGGTCATTCATCGTTTTACTAACCACAATGAAGTCATCTTCTCATGGTCACGTCGGTATGCGGTAGTAGGTATCAATACATTGCAATAAATATGATGTTTCGATGGTCCGAAACTTATTTGTAGTAGTAGTAGAAGTAGCCATAATTTTTTATGTTAATAGCCGACAAACGAGCAAGCAGTGAGCGACCTGATGGTACGTGGTCCTCGATGCCCATACACATCAATAACACCATAGCCTAGACCATAGGCATCACCATTGCATTGCATTGCCGGCAAAATAGAAGCGAAGTAGGTAACCAGCGCGCTTTTCGGTCGCCCCGACACGTAAAAAAAACAAACTTTGAACAACTTCACTGGTAATAAAGAGCTATAATTGCCAAATACTCAAAGACGTGTTGTGATATAAAATATATATATATATATATGTCCATTATAAATAAGTTAACTTAAGTTTTGAGTTGCACTTGTAATGTTCAATATTATCTACCATGTAAAAACAGTTATTGATGCATGTGACAGCCGCGATGCCGTAGCGCAGCGCCAATTAACAGTGTAAGGCATCTTATTTAGCATGCAAAGGCTGTACTGAGGTGCACTGTTACGTTTAAGTGTAAATTATGTTCGAAACAGCTTTATGATCTCATTGCAGGCCGTAGGCGGTGACCCACAATAGCGGAGTCTGTGCGGCAGTATCAGTACGTGCCTTTGCCTCCGTTCGCAGCGCGCGGCGCGGACATTTTGGATTTCGATTTGCGCGCCAAAAGTAATTCAAGTTCTTTGATTTATGCTGAAGAATTGTAATTGTAACTCTACATTTTATTGTGTGAATATCGTCAGCGTTGTGTTGTATGTAATAAGTTGATTTTGTGTTAATTTGAAAGATGATGGGAAAATATAAACTGTTCCATGTTACTTAATTGTGTGGTGGTGTGGGTAGTTGTTGAATTTTTTAGTTTTGTTATGATAGTGCCGTCTGATGTGTGGATACCAGAGGACGGTGCCGGGAATCTTCGTTAAACGTAAGTTTACCTAGTTATTGATTGTAGGTACTGCTAACTATCAGTGATTATCTGGTTAACCCTAACACGATTATCAGTAAGAATTAGAAAGTAGGTACTTGATATCTACCGCAGCTTTGCCTACCTGGCAGTACTTAATATAATTATTTATTAACTAGGTAATTTGAATTCTAATCAGAGAAAAGATAAAGTAGATGCGTTTTATTATTTTCAATGTTTTGTTGTAAAAATGGTAACTTACTTAGGTACTTACTCGTATGTCCTAAAAAGTATTGTTATGATTTTTATAAAGTATTGTTATATTAAAATCGGAGCAGTAGTGTAAAGCAATCCATTTATAACATTCCGCGGAGCCGCGCGACTGCGGTATGCAAATGCGGATTATGCGAACATTTCTGCCTATATCATTATTGACCTACAGGTTTCCACTAACACCTGGTTTTGCTCGCAATGCATAATATATCACTCTAACAAATATGGCATAAAAATTGATGAGGTTATAATTTTGTCCTGTTCTTCGACACGAGCCCCGCCGTTAGCCACATGAATAATTATATCGCGACTAGTAAGAAGCGAAATAGGACCCGTAGGATTTAATGACCTTCGTCCATAATTTGGGTTAAAACATATTTTCCCTGCTCGTGGTGCATACTCCTGAACAAAAAACAGGCTGGTTGGAAGCCACTAGCATAATGTTTTCACCACCTCATTATCTAACAGTCCTCAGCCAGAATATAGGTAGCGTCGGGCCCCTATATATAGGTAGGTATGTACAGGTAGCAAACGACTCCAGCAATGATATGGTCGGTCCGATACTGCTCGTACACATTTAGTGGCCGTCCTCCACACATGGCTTACCCTGTACTGTACTTTATAACATAGGGTCAACAATATTAATTGTTGTGGTGTCTTACCGCCGCATCTTTGCAGCTGTTTTTTCTAAATTCATTCAACCACCCCAAAGTAAAGATTTCAGGATACCTCTACTCTCTACTACCAACAACTATGTGTATTCCAAAGACACATTTTTAAAAGTAAGAGCCAAGAGAACGGGCTCATTTTGGCGATGAATGAAGCTTGTATTTTTATGGCATTGAATTTCTGACGGTTGTTGTCGGCCCATTTGGAGACTGCTTGACGTGTGAGATTCACACACTCCATGGTCTTACCTTCTTGGCTCAAGAGCCAAACAAGCTACTACCAAGGTAGTAGCTTGTGTGATAAAATGTGTTTTCAGTGTCTGGAGTTCTTGGAGAGCTATCATCACGTAAACGTCGTAAACGCTTGTTTGTGCTTACTCTTTCCATATTGTAGATAAACCGTTAATTGTGAAAACGGCTTATAAGTAGGTAGACTATTCCTACAAGTTGGAACCATTCATTAGGTGGTAGTGCAAAAAAAAAATTATGTTAGTAATTAAGTAGTAGTAGTTGTAGTAGGTAGTTGAATAATCACTTAACGTGAAGCAGACATCGCTGTGTTAATGTATCCCACGTGTCTGACATCGATGTCGTCAATGGAGACCAATTGCCGCGACACTCCATCATTGCATGGTGTGGGCGCCACGGAGGCTCGCGGTATGGTTTCATTTATTTATCATTGGGTAGGCTATTTTGCAGAATAGAATTTGATCACTGCTTATTAAATTACGCATACTCTAGAATAGAACATTGCTAAGATGTAGATAATTTAAGAAGCTGCAAAACACCAAAATGTCTAGTTAAAAAATTGATGGTTTGATGATTACCTACCTACCTAAAGTGTAACAGAAAGCCACCCAAATTGCACTTATTAAAATAAAAATTGAAGAATTTACCATCCATAAACCTTAACGTAGCGTTATACCAGTGATAGCCGAGCAGTTTGACAGCTGGACTCCCGAACAAGGGGAACAGGGTTCGAATCCTACACTCACCTCTAATTTTCATAAAATATGTGCATATTACTTAGATATGAATGACCACATGCTTCGGCGAAGGAAAACAACGTGAGGAAACCTGCATACCTGAGAGTTCTACAGAATGTTCTAGCTTGTGAATGTTCTAGGTTTGTGAAGTCTGCCAATCGACACATTACAAGCGTGGTGGACTATGGCCAGTGGCCTTTACCGTTCAGATTGTGAGAAGGGCAGCTATGGGACAGTTAAATTGCAGTAATGATTTATAACGATAAATCGGACAAAATCCCCCCCTCTGAAAGCTATGTGGGCATGCGCTGCCTAAACCGTTCGAGTTACACGAAGATAATGTATCGCTGGATTGTTTGTCTTAAATAGTCCTAAAAAAAGTCCGCGACAGCATTTATCTACTTTTTATGCGTAAGCCACTATATCCAAAATAGTGAGCTATAAATACAATTGTCGTTTTCCGACTCTCATGCGGGCGAAGCCGACAGCAAAGTCTAGTAAAACATAAATTGCACGTCACCAAAAGGTAATATATAACAGCGTACCTAAAAGCGAACCCTACGTCGCGTTATGACATACCGAGTGAATGTATAAACTATAAACATTCCAAACTGCGCGTTGTGGGTGCGCGGGCGCAGGCCGGGCCCGCGGCCGGGGGCTCACGTTATGGACCGATCTGTTCACGCGGTAAACCTTAATCGTAATGTAACGGCTGCTGGTATCTAACTAACGACGTTTCCCAATTATGTAATTGTTGGATGCTAAAGATGTCGGATACCAAAGAAATAGAAATGAAATAGTCACCTGTTTTGCCACATGTAGGTGTTTTTCATAGTGATATAATTTAATTTAGACCAATTATATAATATGTAAATGCCGGTCAATTAGTAAAGACTTTCTTAGCGATAAGAAGGCCAATATATTGTGGTATTTCTACCTGTATATAATTATGTAATCTTACTTTAAATAATATTGGTGTACTTAAATGTTAAGGACTAAGTGATCAATAGGACATTGTAAAAAATGACCAATAGGGGAAGACAATGTGATAACAATTATTGAAATAATCAAATCGTCCGGGCATTATTTATAATGTTTATCACCTATTTGGCTGAGTGATTGGGTCGGGTTTAGAATAGTAACACCTAGGCGAGGCTGGAATTAACTAATCGACTAATTTCCATAATTCACATAATCGGATCTCCATCAATCACCATCACTGTCAATATTGTTAATTCCGTTATCTCATAAGCTCCTCTCGTAGTACTTATATACGTACGTACACCGATGGAAGCGGCGTTCCGGTGACATCTGTGACGTAGCCACATAATTATGTTACTTGTTTGTCTAGAGTTCTAGACTGGTAAGTGACCTCACGGAGCTGTAGTTGTTAGTTTTAGAACTTTACAGATTTAATTCGCTTTTTTTTCATTTTTCTCAAAACTATGTAAAATAACATTACCCGACAACCACATGGCAATATTCATTACCTATGCCCGGGCATTATCAAAAATGGCGCGATTTATTACTTGGTCCATCATAATATGTATACATAATAGTAATCATATCATAACAGTGGTGTACAATAATGAGTTATTCTAAGTATTGTATTGTTCTCAGCAATTTTTGAAACCCACCAGCATCTTTTGAGTAATAAGTCCGAAAATCTATGTCTTATTTTGGAAATACGAACGTTTACCATCTTTTGTGTCTGTTTATGTTTAAATACATATAGTAGGTACCTACGTAGCAATCTTTCTAACATGCCTCCGATATTTGTCATAGTTTTCCAAAATCGTTACTCGGCACTATGCTAATATTAAATTGAGCGGCTCGTTTAGGAGCTCGCCATCGCCTCAATCTGTCATCTACCCTCAGATGTTGTGGCTATTGAAAACTTTATTGTACTTCTGAGAAGGATCGGCTGAATCATTACCGCGGCGTGGAGCCGCCCACACCGCTACTCGCAATCATTATACCTATAAACATGTAAAAACACCGGTAATATCCATAACGGTGCTATATCGTTCTCAACACCTTATAATTTGGTTGACGCCGCGGGCGATATTAAGAATTGATTGAATCTAATTGACGTTCTAAGAGACTACATAAAAAGATAGCATATAAATCATCGATCCGTCAAATAATAAATAACAGATTATTCAGTAGAAACTAGAAAAATATGGTTGACTGGCTTCAACCCTTAACGGCCCACTAGCACTACTGGATACGGGTTTCGTATAAGTGAGTAGCCTACTCCACCACCCTGCACTAATACCTAATAAGGACTAGTGGAAGAGTTCGTAGCCTACTTTAATGTCGGCTAGGCGGCGAAATCACTTTCATGCGTATGCAATGCACCTACATAGCATATGCTTGCGCTCGCTATTTGAGTTCCAGAGTGACCGGCACCCGGCACGCGTCCACGGGCCAGCTGTCAGTTGCGCAGGTCAGTGCGCTGCACTTTTGATTTCGCGCCCAAAATACTAATGAGTAAACGATTACCGAAGACGGCAGCCAAGATGGCGGCCGTAAACCATAACAGGCGAGACAATGCTATCGGCGGAGTGCGCTCATGAGTATGGTCTTATTGGCGGGCTATAAGGAAATAACTGCGAGGACGCGAACCGTTTTGGGCCGAGACCAAACTGTCTCATATTTATTGGTTCCTGTTTTTGGGAAACTTCGATCGAATCCGTACCGATTTGGTGTTATTATTGATACTTGAACGAGATATGACAGGCCGCTGTGTTTGGTCCTTAGTACCTACCGAATGGCTCATTAATTTATAATACTGACTATGACTGTGGCTCTTTATCCTATTTCGTCTATTCATAAATGTTTGTCACCAGTTGGGTTGTTACCGTTTCCATGTTATGAAGATTCATATCATGCTAAGACTTAACATGACAAATCTGCGGTGTATGTTGTATTTAAAAAAAATATAGGCTGTACACAACCCACAAAATAAACAATGTTCTTAAGAGCTGATGAACTATTGAGATTTTAGATGATAATTAATGTATAAAAATAGGGATAAATTCAACGCAGTTCAAAATTTTCTATTGCTCATAGAGCCACTTTTACAAATGGGGGCGGCTAAATCGGCAATGCTCGCGGGCGCTCACAGCTAGCGGCGGGCCTGCCTTCAGTTACTGTGCCTACTGATGGCAGAACAAAGCCGTGTGTAAAGAACAAATTATCATAATACTATTGTAAAAAACGAGTTCATTATTTTGTCGCTCCCAATAAGCAACTCAATAGCGACCATAATGAGACACCTGCGGAGTACTGGACATTAGGAGCGATTCACACACGGCGATTTCCCTAGTGCCGTAATATAATACAAATATAAACTAAAAATAAAATAAATAGTTGAGTTCCATAATTGCCATGACAAAAACTTACAGAAGAAACCTAGTTAGCACGTAAATAACAACGACTGATTCAAATTTATATCATTAGACAGAACAGACTTCTTTAGTTGTACCTACCGTCCCTAGAGGTACTCCAGTCCAGGTACCTTAAACGTTTTCACAGCTAGTCCCAAATAGGGCCAGAGTCGAGTTGAAGTCTGAGATGAGTGGTTTCATTTGCAAGCGTTGCTGGTTTGAACACCGTAGGTATACATGTAATATAATGTGCGGAAAACTTTATTATGAAAACCTTTCTTTGCAAAGCAAAGCTCTGTTTTAACATGTGTGTTTTGTTCAAGTGCAGCGTGTAAACCGCCGGTCTATAACATCTCACGGTGCCACTTTTGGCAGCTGGCACGCCGCACGCCGCACGCGCGGGCGGTCATTAACGTGCCGCCCAAACTGTTCTGTGGCTCTCCGCGGTATATAATATTATAAATGAATCACAATGTTTTTGTACACTCGGCACCAAGTGTCTTCTGATTCTGGGAGATTTCTGTGTGGAAATCGCCTCATTTTACTTTTTCATAAATTCTTCAACTACTATTGGGTCACTCCTCGTATTGTGGAAGTTTGGGGAGCGTCTCTGTATTAATATAGATTGATAAAATGGTTTCTATGTCGTTCTTTCTATACCAACCGCTTCTACCTTACAACTTCTAGGTTATAACTTTATCAACCGGATTAAATAACCCTCTGAAACATTGAAAACGTTTCAAAAGTTTAGCCACACTCCATCCAGCCAGGACCGCGATCGATGTTACTTTTATTTCGGACTCTCGGTCGATCAATCATTGACTCAAGATTAAACTATAAACTGGAATTTTATAAACCAAAATACCTTTATATACTCTATCAAATTAAAAATGTTTTGTCTCTTAATATTTTGTCATTCTGTTCCTTTATTAATTGATATCGAAGTTTTAATTTTAATGCAGGACATTTTTAATTTACATACTTCAAAAACTGTGTGTGTACCTCATACATTTTTAATGGGTGTACTGATTTCGTTGATTATTTTTATATTCGTATGCTGGTGCTTGTCACGTGAACCCATTTAAATGTGAGCGGGAGCTGAAGGGTAGATTTAGAGTTATTGTTGGTAACACTAACTGCAAAACCAGTCCATAAAATTGAAGTCGGTATTTTTTGTTTAAAAAGTATCTATTATTTCACCCGTACCCAACGGTGGTCACTTATAAAGTTTATTCCGATTTCAAGTAGCAACAACACTTTCGTGAGCGACTGTAGGCAAGCTAGTAGGTACGGGCAGTCCGGAGCTGCACGTAGGAAGGCCGCGGCCGTAGAGGAGCGAGCAGTCCAAAAGCGGCTCCCACGCTCTACGACAACTGCCCATCGCATCGCACGTCCTCCGATAATACCACTAAGTAGCGACTCCGCTCCGCTAGCTCGCCGTGTGTCATTACTATATATCCTAACATAATTTGTAAACATTTATCTATAAACATATGTGTCTTTTATCTATTATATCGTATACATAAGTAAAGGAATACTTGTATTTGGAATTCCCGCCTTCTGGAATATAAAGACACAAGACACATTCCACACAGGGAAGAGGAGAATTCCAAATACATACAAGTATTCTTGTCGAATCAAGTCGGATTGTTGTCTAAAAAATTGAAACAATGTTTAACCTTTTGTAGAAAGTTGACCTACTGCGTCATTCTCTCATAACTGTGGTAAATTTGACGTTGATACGTGTGTTATGTTGGTTAAGTATCGTATATTATGTAAATGTTCGATGATTACACACCGCTGCGCCCGCGCCTCCGCGCCGCCGCCCGCCGTTGCTACAGGGTGGTCCGTGACTGCCGTGGTCTCCGCGCGATACCATGTAGACACGACATTACCTGGAGATAAATTGAACACGACCATTAAGATAATTGTTTTATTCAATAATTTAGGGTTCCATAGTCAAACGGATTAAACGAAACCCTACATATTTTTAACTAAGTATGTACTTACATATTATTGTGAAATTTTCTGAAATGAAGCAGGGTGTATTTAGAGATTTTTCAGTTGTGAGGCCTCGTAGGTACCTTGCAGTTAGTTGGACAACTATGATCATAATTTAAATATGTACATAATAAGAGCTAATAACACAATTCTTTTAAGAGTAGAGGGCGCGGGGGCGGCCCGTGTGCCACGCCCCCGCGACTAGTGAAAGGCGATAACATTATATTTTTACCAAGTCAAGTCCACCTGGCCACGTACTTACATAGCTTCACTATTAGTCTGTTACACGACAAATATAAATAACTACATAAGTTGTCTAATTCTGTGTGGGCCTCCCAATATGCTTTTCTGTAAGTCCTATTGAAAGTTTAAAAAGTTATGTAAAGTTAAAGATCGCCTGTTTGAAAGATTTGCTTTCTGAATTTGAGATTATAATGGTTAAATGCAATACAATTAGGTCATTTTCGACGTAATTGCAGCCTTTTTGTTAGTCTTCCAGGTTCATCATTGATTAATAACTTACTCGGAACTTGTTCATTATGTTTAAATAAAGAGAAGTCTAGACTAACATTTCAACGCCTGCCGCCCTTTGAGCTAGAAACATGAAATTCTGCTCACAAATTTCATTTACATACATACTCATTTAAAAAATACAACGTGTGATTTAAGACTCTATGTTTTCGTTTTTAAGTTACGTAGGTACGATCGTAAACCTAGTACCTAGGTCCGAGCAAATGATGCTAATAGGATGCATCTTCTCCTTTTAATAAGCTGCAAAATTGTCATTTCACATTTCCAGCATTAGAATAAAGCATGAACTCTATAATGATAGTTTAATTGCTATGCATGTCTATCTTACTTACATTACGCGGTAGAATAGTCTTGGAAAGGCGTATCAGTAATTGGGTCAGTGTGGGCGGGCATGGGCGACGCTGCTCGCTGGTTGCCGACAGCGGCTTCCAAACTGGTGCGGTTGCTCGGCCGCCTTCCGCCAGCGCCGGTGGGCGGCAGATGCTTGTCGTGTCTGCTCTGCTGATTGCTTCGCGTTGTTAGAGCGTAATGTTTTATTTAATTATCTATTATGACTGTATATGCAAAAAGCCACTTGCTTGTATAGGTACTAACAGGATAAATGTATAAAGATTGAATGACCGAAGTTGGAGTGGATGTAATATGATCTAATTAAGCACAAGTTACAACATAAAATCGTTTAGTACACAGTACATAAAGTAAATAATTTTAGTTTGAAACCTCTTTTTTTCTATTAAACCGAAAAACACGACTAATATATTATAATTGAGTGAAAATTCTAGAAACAATCATTCTGCTACGACCATCTTCGTGCATCTACGCTAGGACAGCTGCCATTTACATATATTTTACACGCAATTGTACCATTTTATTTTTAAAGAATTTCTGTTTTATATCTATTATCTACTCGTACCTATTTTTTGGCATTTGACATTTAAACATGTGGATATCACGAAGCTGTTAACCCATTCCCGCTCCTGTCACAGTTAGAACCCCCCCCTACGACTTAACGTGTGACGTAATTTTTAGATCCCCTTTAAACTTCAATAAAACTAGCATTCCCCTGCGTCTGCAGTTAATCAACGCAATGATGGTCAAATATGAAACGCCGAGGGTTATGACCACACGTAGATAAATCACTGCAGTTAGTTAGTTGAAGGTATGCCATGCAGCCTTATATGTGCATTACAAATAATTGACGGTAGTTATCTCGGTAATTAATATTGTTATGCAAATCCTATGTAGGTACGTGTCAGAAAGTACTCGCCGACGTAGGCAGCTAGACGAGCGTGTGGCCGTAATAGGATATAATATTAATATTTATACTGGTCGTAGGTGGCGCTGCAATTAAACATGGTCGCACCGTCCGTACAGTCGTCGGCGAAAATTTCTTATGGGCAACTTGGCTATTTCACTCCTAACTTAAATAAAAGGTGCAGAAAATTACGCATGCCAAGTATAAAGTAAAAAAACCAAACGTAGGTACCTATTACCTGCACATATTTGATATTTGTGTGTGAGTTAAGGAGTGCGCACATTACACCAACTCGACGTCAACTCCACTCCGACTCCACTCCGTTTCAACTCCGACGTTCCGTTCCGCGATCAACGTTTCATCGACGTCAACTCGACTCCGTCTCCACTCCGTTTCAACTCCGACGCTATTTACATTACGTCATTATGTCGGTCGACGCGTGGACTACTCGTCTACGGTGAGTCGTCAACGCAACGTCGACGCGTTGGTCTCGAAACGGAACGGCTATGGGTGTAGGGCGAGCCGTACAGGGCTTTTAAGTATAAGTTCGAAATTCAACCTTACCTTTAAAGATATAAGGCTCATAATTGAATGTTAGCTTTGTCAAGGTTTTAGTCGCGTTGGCGTCGGTCGGTCGTGGAGTCGTTGTACTGTGCGCACTCCTTTAGTGACATGGTGGTTACTTACACTATCAACACGATAATGTATTACACGGTAATATAAGATACTACTATTACCGTGGTATTACATAAATTTACAACCAGACGACATTATATATACAAAGAAACTAAAATTTTAGTATCTTGAATATTATTATTAAGATTTATCCCTAAACTTAAAGTTTCACAGGTTGTAGATGTGGATGTGGACCCGGTCGTTTGGAAGGCGTGCCGCCTTCCACCGGGCTCCGCCGGTCTTATATAGACTTCATATAATATTATGAATTAAAAATGAATACAATGCTATTTTATTGTGGAGTGTACTTGTGAAGGACCGTGGACCGTGGGCTCGAAGGGACTTTTACGTTTATGCAAATCTGAGCGCGCTATGCAGCACCGCTAGCGCAGCGTCGAGCTTGTCGACGGTTATGAAATGTTGTGGCGTTTAGATAACAGCTATTATGTATATTTAGGCCAAAGTTACATTATGTTACACCTAACAACATATTAATTATATGTAGATACATATTAAATAATGTGACCGATAATTGAAAAAAATACCACTAGGTAAATGGGTAAGTATCTGTTTCAAAACATTCATTTATTAGGCATATTTTATCCATTCGTAGCTGGCTCTGCAACAAATCCGAGGTTGAATTGATTGGACGATGTACGTACACGTAGGTAGTATTGGGAGGAATTGCAGGATGTTTTGCCTTTTATGTGGTTCGCCCAAAGTTTGACATGCTCGCAAACACAGCTCTGCCGGTCAAATATATAAACCGCAGAACTAGGTATTTCATATTATTCATACATAGCTTAGCTTATTGCGGTGACCTGTTGTGGGTAATTCCGTTGACATTAATAGAATCATTGTATAGAAGTGAACAGTGGCAATAGCATAATAGGCTTGATTATGGGGATTCTACTGGGCCTTGGTGCTGTTATGATGGCGCGTGTGATCCGCAGCCGGCTGTGGGCGGTGGGCCAGCATGCGGTTTCGACGGTCGAGCGAGCGAAGGCTGAGCCCCCGGCCACCTCCCAGTCTTCGAGCTGCGGGCCCAGCAATCATCAACGCGGGGTTGGTCACGTTAATCAGTGTAATCTTACGTGCGACGTGCGGTATGAAAAGTGTAATCGGTGTCCCCCAAATTCCCCAAGTGCATAAAGCATAGTATATACCTATCCTCCTGACGCCCACGGTCCTATTTGAAGGACCTTCCTTCACTTGTGGTTATGACCCAGCAATAAAGTCAGTTTCAGCTCTTAATAACCCACGGTCCTTTTGAAAGGACCACGATAAAAGATACATAAATTATACATTGTTAGAATTAAAATTTTTTTTTAGTAATATCACTTCTTTGAAATATTGCGACCTCGAGTCCTAAAAAAGTTCATCATATATTTCGTTATTTTATGTTTCATTCGAGGCTCATAATGGTCCTAGACGCACAGAAAAAAAAATCTTTAATGCAACTATCATACACTATATTTTTTAATCTCTGAAATTCTGGGTCGTAACCATTGAGTCCTATAAATAGGACGTTGGGCTGCTATTTGCTGCAAGCTTATATAAGTTTGGGCGTCAGGAGGCTATAGTATACAATATCTAATGGAAAAAGAAAATTCATTTAGAGACTTTAGTTATATAGAATAAGGACTAAATTGAATCATCTCGTTACACGATCACCTACATACGCTTCGGGAATAATGTCCCTTAACGCACATTCGGCAATTGTGATTGGAAAGATGTGCCGAGGAGCAGTTTTCTCCTCAGACAAACAGATAAACAAACAAACAGACAATAGACAAAAAATCTAAAAATCATTGTTTTGGGTTCGATTGCGTTAATAAAGACCCTCAGTAAAAGTTTTCCTCATATACAGGGTGTCCCAAAAGTTGTACGACAAACGGAAATGGGAGATAGCTTGAGGATGGACCTATTCGATGCCAAAAAATCACTTTAGTAAAAGTGCCACCGTTTTGGAGATATTGACCTTTGTTTTGTTTTTCGGAAATTGGGCACTCTTACCCTACTTTTATTTGCTGAGACCACAAATGGGCAGATATTTTAATGAATTCTTTTTTCACATACCCTCAGATAGTTGGTCTACAATTTCAGAATATAATTTAGTTCAAAATATTTGAAAATACTGAGAAATTAGGTTCTATTTTGGCCTTTTTATGTTTTTGATTTTCTTGTATTCAATTTCAACAACGACATGTGGAAAAAAATTGTACTGGACCAAGAGTGCAGATTACTTTAAAAACTTGACTGTTAAAAGGAGATTTCAAAAAGGTAAAATACTTGCTACTTTAATGGGAAACTTTTAAAGCTATAGCCATTTCAGTGTTGAAGGGTATTAATTTGAAGCTAAAGTGATTTTATGTTTTAATGCTTTTGAGTGATTATTTTATATTTTTTGTTATAAATTTGACTAAAAATATTTTGTCTCAGTCATACTTTATAAGTGTTCAAACTGTCTCTATTCAACTGTAACAAATAATTGACAATTATTTAAAAAATACATTTTTAAAGATCCTCACTCATTTGTGCTATTTTAGCTGCAGCTGATTGAATTGTACTGATTTATTGATAGGTGGTGGAGTCTAGAGTTCACCCAGAGTAGTACCACCGCCCGCCACGGTACCTAGTAAACTTTGGCTACAGAACGATGGCTGTCCAGCACACTATGCCCGTCAAGTACGAGTCCATTTGGATCGGGTGTATCCTCGCCGTTGGATCGGAAGATTAGGACCAATCCCGTGGCCCGCTCGGTCACCGGATTTAAATCCTCTGGATTTTTTTTATTGGGGCTGTATGAAAGACAAAATCTACGCGAAAACCATAAATAACGCAGACGAACTAAGGAGTGCAATTCAATCAGCTGCAGCTGAAATTTCCCAAATGAATATAATGTCTTTGAAAAGATCTTTTTTGAAAAGGTGTCAATTGTGTGTTAGAGAAGAAGGGCGACACTTTGAACACCTTTTAAATATAGCACAATAAAATGTTTTTTTCTAACCCGAACACAATTGCTGTTAAGACAATTATTACATGGTAGAAATGGTACTAGGTACCGTGGCGGGCGGTGGTACTACTCTGGGTGAACTCTAGACTCCACCACCTATCAATAAATCAGTACAATTCAATCAGCTGCAGCTAAAATAGCACAAATGAGTGAGGATCTTTAAAAATGTATTTTTTAAATAATTGTCAATTATTTGTTACAGTTGAATAGAGACAGTTTGAACACTTATAAAGTATGACTGAGACAAAATATTTTTAGTCAAATTTATAACAAAAAATATAAAATAATCACTCAAAAGCATTAAAACATAAAATCACTTTAGCTTCAAATTAATACCATTCAACACTGAAATGGCTATAGCTTTAAAAGTTTCCCATTAAAGTAGCAAGTATTTTACCTTTTTGAAATCTCCTTTTAACAGTCAAGTTTTTAAAGTAATCTGCACTCTTGGTCCAGTACAATTTTTTTCCACATGTCGTTGTTGAAATTGAATACAAGAAAATCAAAAACATAAAAAGGCCAAAATAGAACCTAATTTCTCAGTATTTTCAAATATTTTGAACTAAATTATATTCTGAAATTGTAGACCAACTATCTGAGGGTATGTGAAAAAAGAATTCATTAAAATATCTGCCCATTTGTGGTCTCAGCAAATAAAAGTAGGGTAAGAGTGCCCAATTTCCGAAAAACAAAACAAAGGTCAATATCTCCAAAACGGTGGCACTTTTACTAAAGTGATTTTTTGGCATCGAATAGGTCCATCCTCAAGCTATCTCCCATTTCCGTTTGTCGTACAACTTTTGGGACACCCTGTATCTTCTATGTACAGACAGCGACCAGTTACAGATTTATTATTAGTATAGATATAGATGGCGCAGATATACCAAATTTTTTTATATCTGCTCTACGGTCTCTCTCTACCCCTATTTTTGCCACCAAAGAACGATAAATAGCTCTTCTTTAATTTTTCTTGTTTGCACAAGCGACGGGTGAAGCTGTCCTGCCGTCACACAGTATAACCTAGTACGGAGGACATATATTATTAACTTGGCGATAAAATTGTATTTGCTATAACTAATGGATGTATATGTATAATTGAAATTAATATAACAAAATAAATGTACCTACACTAACCCACGTCATACAGCGGCAAGTTTATAATGTATGTGTATAATTTTTGTGAAAAATAAAGATTATTATTATTACTCTTTCTTCTTGTTACTTTTTCTACTTCAACTTGCTACGACATTTTCTAGTTTCTTTTTATTATCATATTTTTCTTTCAAGATTTTTTTTGTTACTTTTGTAGTCATTCTCTGCTCTAATATTCCAGCTATCCATATTTCTCTCTCCCTCTAGTTTCTTTATACTTTCAGCAGAAGTAATGTTATACTTATTTTATTAAATTATATTTTATTATTTCATAAAAAATAATACTTGAAGTTAAAACAGTGGAAAAACGCATTTAAAACCGAAAGAAAGAGATGGAATACAATATAAATTTATATTATACAATCTTAGATGGCCAGATGCCCGGAATTTACTCCAGAAAGGTTTCAGTAAAAAGTAAATGCGCACGAACTTCATATTAGTTTCAGAACCTACGCAGTGACGTCGGTATGAATGGAGTACTCGCAATAAGTAGGTATGTACTTCGCGTACAACCATTACAGCAGTAAACAAACAATTAAGTAGTTGTATTTTTTGTAACAGGAAAATCTTGAGATGGACTAGTCGTAGAATTCTACGACATGGAGATTATTTTGCAAACTGAAATGCAATTGCCAAGTTGCTGTTTATTGTCTAATAAGAGCCAATATTAGTAATACAGATCTGTTAGGTGCGGAACAACATGACAACAGCAGTAATAGCACGGAGCGCACACAGACAGGCGTGCCGTCGAGCGCGGGCCGCTGAAACTGCTGAAAGCGAGTGGCGCGCGTTTCAGAGTAAACGCATGGCCATATAAGGCAGGCGGCGAAGGTATCGCATCCCGCTCTGCGCTCGGAAGCGCCAATGCGGCTCGAATTAGCCGCGCGAGAGCAGAAACTAAATACCCAAAACCGTCTGTGACCGCGCGCCCGCCTGCCAAATACGGCACGAATCTCAAGTTTCCCGCTGGCACACAACCAGCCTCCGCGAAAACGCCCTCTATTCCCGTCTAATACTCGTGAAAAACACGTAAAAACGCATTTATTTCTGTAGCGAGCGGCCTCTAAATTTAGGCCGTATGGAAACCGAAAGCAATACGAGCGATTTTGGTCGGGGCCGCGTTGTCTGTATTTAGATTAGACGGGCGCGGGCGCAGCGCGCACGGCTCGCCTCCGACCTCTGCTGATAACGCTTGCAGAGACTGCAGAGTGAGCGTGCACCTCCTGCAGCCGCAGCAGCCCGACCGCAGCCGCCGCCGTACCCGCGGCCCTCGCGCCTACTGCACCGCTCAAGGATTTGGATGTCACTCATGCTACCCGAAGGCGGAGGTGATTATTTACAATAACATTTTCTTTACACGTACTCGTTTTTTGCTGCAGTCCGGTGCCAGTGATGTAATTACCCGCCTCGTGTTTTAATTACGAATTAAATAGTGCTTCGGAGAGTGATGTGCTGTGTTATCGATTTCGACAAACTTTACACTGATCGTTGATATTATCTTCGTGTTATCATTGTTTACACTGTGATAGTTGTCGACTACATCGCGTTAGATACTACTTGTGTTCGTGTCGTGTCTTAAATATTATCCTCATTGTTGACGGTAATTAATAATTAATTATTGTATTATGATTAACAAAGTGCATGAAGATTTCATTCAACTGCTTGTTTCGTCTTCCGCATTATTGTTTCTAAATGATTTTGATATTGTTAGCGTATTTTGTCGGTTAGGTATATTTATTGTTTCTATATTAATTCTTACCTTAATATTATCTTATTTATAGTGTGAGTTAAAGAAACCCCTTACTAGCACAGAGTGTGTCTCATTTGCATAAATTGAGCAGTAGTTAAATTGCATGAAGTAAAGTTTCCTAAATTTTCGTCAAGTGTCGTGTCAACGGAGGTACATATTAGAAACAGTTCCATGTGTTGATTCATCTTCGCATTTAGCTATGTTAGCACAGCAATAAATTGACACAATGTGTGTCATGTACGGTTGTGAAATTGTTTGAACGTCTCATTACAGCAGAAAGCTTCACCTAGCGGATAGGCCTTAAAGGGAGAGTGTCAAATCATCTCCCACCAATAGCAAATATTCCTTATTGAACAACGCAACTTATTAGCGGCCTCGAATGTGAACAAATCTCGTCTTTATTCTTTACCTCATTCCGCACAAAATGGGACCTGCTGTTTTGCTGATGTTATAAACTGTGTACTATGTAATTCGTCACCGACGTCACCGTGTAATACCGTTATCTAAATATATCCGTCAATCGACATACTCATAAATCGACATGTTTCGGTTATCAATCGACCGGATGTTGTGAAATGAGGTTAACTTACTTAGGTCATCGATGATTTCTTTCTAGGACGACCCGAATGGCGCAATGGTTAACACGCCGGATCGCCGTTCCGAGATTCCTGAGTTCGATTTCCAGCGGGGCGGAAATTTCAATGATGAATTTAAATTTCCGTTCTTGGTCTGGGTGTGTGTGTTCTTGTCTTGTGTGTTGTCCATGGCACCCACGACACAGGGAATCCTAGTGTAGGGCTATGAGTGTGTAGTGTGTAGCGTTATATTACTCAGTTGTTTTATATTTGCTGTGGAAAATTTATTCAATTTTATAATACCTACTGATTTTACTAATCAAATTTATTCCCAGCTGTCAGATGGCTTATCAACAAACTGTTAATTAAATATTAAATAATTATATAATTTAATAAGTAGTTATAATAAATAGCTATTATTAAAAAAAAACTATTGCTTCATGTTAACTTTAAACAACAAAACCAACTACGGAAAACATTAGGATAATGAATACGTACATAGGTACCTACCTACCATTTTTTAAATTGTGTTTTGATATAGATTTGAATTTTAATGGGTAAGAATGATTAGTTATTTGTTATACAGTAATAACTTAATGAGTAATTTCTTGTTTAATTAATGTTGTTTACACAATTGAATTACAAACTGCAAGCGTCCTGCGGGATCTGACTTCCTGGATAGGATGTGTTGCAGATGTTGCTCAGATCTAGTTACTAATTATTATTCTCAAGTTATATTAGAACGTATCTCAATGTAAACACATGGTACATGCACTGAGAAAGTAACACGACTTCCTGACGACTAAACATAGTACATATTAATTATTATTATTAATAAGACATATACTAAACATATTATTCCTTTATTATCAATATCCAAACAAAATGAATGTAGGTAAAGTAGAGAATCGAACAATACATAATTACATTACAAGCTGACCTGGCAAATGTTATTCTAACCAAGTGACCTTATTTTTAAAATATCTTTCGGAAATGCTCTTGAAATGCAATAACATTTTTGGAACGAAGTTCCTTACGGCAGGCTTGGAGGGGATAGGTTTTGCTGCGGCGACCGAACTGAAAAATATGTGATAGTAAAACCGTAAGAAAAAATGCGTGGAATAAAAGCGTTAAATGAGACGTGCGCAGGCGCGACAGGAGCGAGTAGTGTATAATACCTTTCTATTTCTCCCTCTTTCTTTTCGTTCGCCGTTGCCTTCATTAGCCGAAGGAACTTCGTTCCTACCTGGTGTCCCACGACACCACATCATTTTTATGGCAGCACTTCGGTGTCTCCAATAATTCAGCTGATCTCTTAGTTTTCAACAACAGTACCACCACCTACCGGTTCCAACTTTGAATCTAAACCACCCAGAGCCCCTCATAGTCCTCATACACACACGAAGAAATTGATGGTGGTGAATTACACCGAATATTTACAATACAGTGACAATTTAGTACATCACAAACATTGTATAGCAATAGATTAACTCATAAAGAGGCAAATTTAATAGGCACAATAATGTCTAAATGTTTATGCAGGAAGGGAAGACGTTGCTCTAATTGAACAGACATGATTATGGTGATCGGCCAACAAACAATTTAAAGCAAACAAATTACTAGCGCCTTGTCCGGCCCGAAATCAGTATAATATGATTAAAATCTAATTTATGCAACATCTGTTTCAGTAGGTATGTTGTTATGTGTTACTAATATCAGTGTAGTTTACGGGGTACGGGTATGTAGTGCAAATGTAGGTATACGTCTGCTGCAGCACACAGGTTGTTCAGAGTTTAGAGTTGATCATGTTTGTGTTTCTCCTGACGACAGAGATAGGTACAATATCAGACAACTGTTGCGGGTCATAAAAGACACGTGTATGGAGAGGTACCTAGGTACAGCTATTTGAGGAAAAGTTAAAAAATATATGCATAAAAATGTTTGTTTTCTTTTTTTTATTAACAAATTGATCGATTGAGCGATGAACATTAGGTCGCAGTGAATTAAAAAAAGGCATGATTTTTTTTTCGGTCCTATATTATTTTCCTATAATAGCACCTATATAGGATACAATAAATTGACAAAAATATAGTATGGAACTATCGTGTAGTTTCTGGGTATTTTAAGTTTTTAACTAAGTATTTTATCCACCTCGACTGGACAGGTCCAATGTGCTATCTACAAATATTATTAACAGAACCATAACAATAAACCATAATAATCGAATTATGGTTCGAAAGAATCGGTCCATAGGACTCTCCTGTTTAAGTAGAAAATAGTCTATTAAACAAACAAGCGCTCTCACGTCGATCACGCTGTGATTCTGTTTTGTAGTAAAAAAGCTATAAATAATGCTCAGATTCCCACCTCCGTACTCCCAACTGATTTAGATTTGTATCGAGAGTCATGCAAATAGAACTGTACACTGTAAATAAATATTCATAAAAGCGTATTTAGCTTGGCCGCGTCTGCATAAACGTGCCCAACTGCGTGGCGGGCCGTACATTTCGTCCTACGCTGCGCCGTTATGATTCACGCAATAATACAGTCTGTTCCCCGTATACCAAATACGGACGCTATTAACATTCCCTTTATGCCATTTATTTGACTATATTATAATATCGCCAAGTACGCGCTCGATATACCATAAACATTGGAGTGGACATTCCCAATCGGAGCTTAACGACGCGGCGCACTAAAATTATATTAAATTAAAGTCACTTCATCAATTTTGGTTTGACATAACATAAACATTAAATGATGTATAGATGCTATTTTAAGAAGTATGTAAACATTTTGTCTAAATTGAAATTAGTAACACTGCTACCTTACTCTATTTTTGGCGCTCAAAATATCCTCTGAATAAACAAACCCCATTTCAAATTCTATTTTTAAGATATTAAAATAAATAAATAAAGTAAATAAAAATAAGTAATTAGTAAGTAGTAACTCCACCAATCCGCACTGGAGCAGCGTGGTGGAGTATGCTCTAGGCCTCCTCAGGTATGAGGAGAGACCCGTTGCTCAGTAGTGGGCCATTAATGGGTTGTAGCCAGCCAAGTAGTAATACTTTTCCATAAATTCCACTATTTTTTTCCATAGCAAATTACGATAGCCGCAACGAACGTGTTAAGATAAGAGTCACGCAAAATAATCTTATTCCTATTACCAGGTTGTCAATTTTTGTAGAATCCAATCCAATAATGATTTCGGGTAACTCTGGACTTGTATAATATCTAATCAGAAGTTATGTGTAGTGTTCTAGTTGCTACAAAGTAGGTACCTACTCAAATACCTACTGCACGGTCTGCTGCAGTTGTACGCAACGACACGCTCACTTCGAATAGGAACACTCGTGTTTGATGATAACATGATAACCTTTGATGTCCATTTTGCTTGTTTCTTGTTCTGCATTATAAGTATGTAGATGTGTCCATTATTTATTTGTTATTGCAGTTATTCATTCATTACTTTGAAAACTTTGTAGTTCCTGTGTCGATCTTATGTACGGTCGCGGATGGTAGATTTTTTTTATACGATGCTAAGTTAATCCTTGACAACAATGATAATGGTGATGATTGGTTGAAGCGAGCACATCATTTTAGTAGTCTTATGTATCCATAGGTATCCAAAATACATTAGTTTCAGTCTGCTCTCGACCTAAAAGTTAGCATTGACAGAAAATATTGTACTGTTTGTATTCACCTATTATCATTGTGGTTGACATTGACAAAAGAAATCATCTAAAAAAGCACAAATATCCGGTATGAAATCTACTTAGTTAGTTGCTATTTTTTAATTTCACTTAGGTACGCGTCCGATGCATCTTAACTCCAGCCAGAAAAATTTTTTTAAGCAAGATTCACGTTGTTTAAAAAATTAATCCTCACTCTACCATCAATAGAGCAAACGTGTTTAATTGTTTATGTTTGTTTGAACAAAAATGCCTCACTTTAGCCGAAGCGAGTAATTGGAACATAGAACTTGAATTTCGAACAGAAATAAAGCAATTTTTTTTCGCGGCGCCTTCCCCGGTCGATAAATAGACGATAGAGAAAAACGTGGAAATGAATGCCCATTATCCGAACGCATCGCGTGCCGGTGACGTCAGTCGCGCGCGGTGCTGGCCGCCCGCCAGCAGCGCTACGTAGCGTGACGTAGGGGGTGGTGAGTAACAAGCGAAGATCATTCGCTAGCTCACTTGTTGGGATATTACACGACACTGGCTCTCGAGCAGTTTTCTCGCTCAGCATATTAGCATTGCTATACAGCGAGGAAATGCTGCCAGCATTTTGGGTACTGCACCGCAGGGGCCTAGCTAGCTACTTAGATAAATTTATTTTAATTCGTTACTTTTATTTTATTTATTTTTTATTTTTTTGTAACTATTGGAAATCATGATAAAGTTTATAGTAGGGCGCTCTCGACATTTAATGCGCCTCTGCATAGTGCATAGGTTCCTCAAGTGACAAAGCCGCGGTGGAAAGCTAGTTAGATAAGATACACCTAAGTAGCTATGAGTAAATATTGTAACGTGTCGGTCTTTGCGTAATAAAATTGAATTATGATTTGCTGCAGTGAAAGAAAACATTTAGCCGGGAAGTCCTTCATCGGCTTCATCATAGACGATGTCCACCAATCTGGTTCTCATACTAATGTATTTCCATAGTCGGTGCGTGACTTATTTTTCACGAAGTTGTTACTAATCGGTTTCCATCAGCGAGCGGAATAAAAGGCAATACACGAGATCACCGACCGATAGCGAGCCGTGTCTATCCGGTATTTATCTGTTCACGTCCATTATCATTAGTCTCATTAATTGGTTGACATAAAAGGCGCGGGAAATGAATGAGCGGAAGATAAAACGCATAATATTTAGTCCGTCCCGCTAGCCACCCAGTTAGATTACACGCTTATTAATTTTATTTATTAGCTGATGACTGCTGTACCGATTTACAAACGAACTTTCAACTAATATTCCACTCCCCACACTATACCTACCTAATATAAGAAACCCGGGCTGTGTGTTGTCTGTCAGTCAGGCACGGTTAGCATTTAGTTACTTGTGGAGATACATACATATATATTTGTAAATGTATAAATTAAATTAAAAATAAAGGATTGTGTGGTTTTATGAAACCACGGTAAAAGTGAAACTTTTTTTTACATTATAGACATTTAGACAAAAACAAACAAAATAGCGTGGAGCACTGGCACAATTAATGAGTAATAGTTTACACTACACGGTCAGCTGCTGCGAACTATAGGCGCCGCGATATTGGCCTAGACTGCTCTGACTAGCGCCTTTCACTTTATCCCTACTGCGCGACCGACCATCACGCGACATGCAACACACAGACGAAAAAGTTTTGAGACGATATAATAAAAGTTTCACTTTAAAACTGTACTTTATTGTAATTAATCAGAAACACATAGTTGCAAGTAAAGAGATCTTCGTATGAACACCTTTGCTTTCTTATTAATCGTCTGCAAGTGACAGCTTCGGCGAACATGTCGTAGTGTTTATATCTTAGACTTAGATATCTAAGGTTGACATGTTCTTGCTTCACAACACTCGTGGGTGAGCTCTATGAAAGTGGTCCGTGTACTTTAGATACGATTGTGTCTACTGTGTACGTAGCGATGTTTTTATCTCACTGTGTCGTAACTCGTAACACCAAAGACATTACCGATACGTTGTCTGCCCCAAAATAGGAGAGAACCCGCATTACTTCTAGCATTGAGTCTGAAATACGGAAACAAACATTTCACCTGTTATTATGGTAAAAAATAAAAAATAAAACTGACATATTCCCATCACGTCAACCGTGGTTTCAATTACAGGTTATGGGCCCAGATCTCACTTTTTATTAATTTACATTGTTTTAATAGAATTTCACTGTTGAGTTTGTAATAATAATGTCGACGAATTATTTAGCCAGTGTTCCAAAACTGAAAGGTCGCGAGAACTATGACGACTGGTGTTTTGCGGTGCAAAATGTTCTAGTGTTAGAAGGCATGGCGGCGTACATACAACGGAAGCTAACAGCAACGGCATCAGAAGCAGATATAGCCAATGATGCGAAAGCCAAAGCAAAACTTATTTTGACCATCGATCCGTCAATCTATGTCCACATTAAGCAGGCAGCTACGACATATGATTTGTGGAATAAGTTGAAAAATATGTATGATGATTCTGGTTATACCAGAAAAATCAGTTTGCTTCGAAGTCTGATCAATATTCGGTTAGAAAACTGTGAGTCTATGACGCAGTATCTGACTCTAATAGTAGAGACTAGTCAGCGACTTCAAGGAACAGGTTTTGAGTTAACCGATGAGTGGATTGGTGCATTAATGTTAGCAGGATTACCAGAGAAGTATGCGCCGATGATCATGGCCATAGAACATTCTGGCATTGAGGTTAGTGCTGACGTCATAAAAACAAAATTGATGGATATGTGTTCAGAAGTTGTCACTACTTCCGGCTCCGATAGTGCATTTGTAGCAAAAAGAACGCATAGATTTAAAGTTGACAACCTCAAAAGCGGTCAGAGTCAATCTTCGGAAAAGTCAACAATAAAAAATAAAGTTGTCAAATTTTACAAATGTAAACAATTGGGACATTACAAATATCAATGTCCGCAAGCGGAATCAACAAAGAGAAAGCAGACAAACGCTTTCAGTGCAATTTTTCTGTCTGGAAAATTCAATCAGAATAGTTGGTATGTTGATAGTGGAGCAAGTAAACACATGACAGCAAATAAACACAACCTCGTAAATAAGTCGAGTCAAGTGGAAACTGAAGAAGTTATTATTGCAAATCAGATGAAAGTCCCCGTGGAGTGTTCTGGTGACGTAAACATCGTTACAGTTGTGAACGGAGTAGAATATGATGTCACAGTAAAGAATGTATTATATGTACCAGATTTGACCACCAACTTGCTTTCGGTGAGTCAGTTGATTAAAAATGGCAACAGCGTTATTTTCAAGGAAAATGTTTGCTATATTTACAATCAACAGAAAGAACTTGTCGGGAAAGCAGAATTAGTTGATGGGGTATATAAGTTGAATACATTGCAAATAGAACAAAAATTCGTAGCCACAGCAATAGCATCGAGTGACATATGGCATCGACGCTTGGGACATATAAACAGTGACAGTTTAAATAAAATGAAAAATGGTGCTGTAGATGGTATTTCATTCCTAGAAAAAGCAAACATTGATAAATCCGCATGTACTATTTGCTGTGAATTCAAACAAGCCAGACTACCATACCAGAAAAGTATGTCTAAGACTGATGATGTACTGGAGGTAAATGTAAATGTTCACGCAGATGTGGGTGGTCCTATGGAAAAACTTTCTATTGGAGGATCGAGATATTATGTTTTGTTTGTGGATGACTACAGCAAGATGACATTTGTTTATTTTATGAAGGCAAAAAGTGAAGTATTTAAATATTTTAAAGAATTCCAAATGATGGTAGAAAAACAGAAAGACAGAAAGATAAAAATTCTAAGGACAGATAATGGAGGTGAATTCTGTAGTCAAGAATTTGAGAAGTATTTGAAGGAGCAAGGAATAGTTCACCAGAGAACTGAATACACGTAAAAACAAAAAAAATAAAAAATAAAACTGACATATTCCCATCACGTCAACCGTGGTTTCAATTACATCACCGTCGATTTTTGAAGGCGTTGGTAGCTGGCCAGGCAGGTATAAAACCCTACAACTCTGCATAAAAATTAGTTTAAACTAGCGTTATAGTTTTTGGTTATTCACGAGTAGGTTTGAGTTTCTTCCCAGGACAAGATAGAGGGCCCTGTTTGGTTATTGCATTTAAATGAATAGGTAGGTACTCCTATACCTTTTGATTAATCTTATCTTATCTTATCCAATGCTAGGTGAAATTTTCGATTTGAAGGTTCATCGAACTGCCCAATTTTTCACATCGATCATCACTTGAACTTAAATATGCCATAGCCCGTCATGGAATTACCCGATCACTTAGCGCAAGAAATGATCAATCCAGTTTTTTACTGACAGCGATTACGGCTGTCATTGTTTGCAACCCGGAGTCGTTGGGTGGGCAGCGCGGGCTGTGGGCGGCCGGTTAATTGATTAACTCGAGCCGAGCGGTGAGTTGCGAATGGCGACCGCTTGCCTGCTGATAAACGGTCATCCATTTTTGTTGATTTATCGAACGGTCACCTACTCCAGTTGCGGTACACGTGCTCACGTGACGGGGAGTCCCTGGAGGTAAATCAAGTTTGATTGATCCTTTCTCAATACGAAAAGAGAGACAGAAAAATATATGACGGGTATTACCTCGTTCCATTACTGGAAACCTCGGAGTTGTTAACCTGATCATTATTGTAGGCATTTGTGACATCACGTCTTGCCTTGCGGGATACCGGATTCGCACCCCTCGAGGAATCCCAATCGTTTTTAATTAAGCTGATTATTTAACCCAAACCCATATTACGCATTACCTTTATTATAATTATTAAGATGAATTATTAATTACCTATTGTCACTCGTATATACTAATATTTTCTATTTTACTATTTTCCTCATAAAGCCCTTACTCATTGCTAATGGAAATAAACACGCGTGGTAACAGAACCCAGAATAGGTATTAGTCATTAATATTTTCAAGGAAAATATCCTGAAACGTGCAAATTATCCGTCCTCAATGAAGCCACGCACGAGTACGCATCGTACGCAGATACGTACGGATCCACACAAGACGCACCGTACCGCTGCGCCCGCGCCGCGCTATGTGTACCGCGCATTGCGAAATTGGTATCGTCTTTTATTTGTGCGCGCGCTCCTTACGCGGTCGGCGTATTTTGGGCGCGCTCGGGTTTCAGACCCACGGTGCGGCGCATTGACACACTACCCGTTTTAACTCATCCTCTTCACACCACCAGATTTAACTGCACCGGTTAATTTGAGTACCATCCACGGCGGGTATTATTAGATTTAAAAACTGTGGCGATTAGAATGGGAAGTTATAGGACCGATACAACATTTACGTTGTAGGTTCTTACGGCTAAGCTTAATTTGCAGTACAGAGTTAAGTACAGATGATTCCTAGGCCTCGTTTAGGGATAACAACGTGCGAGTATTACGATTACTCATACTTTTTTTAATTTATACAGTACTTTCCTGTAACACAAGGGCGGATTTAGGGGAGGGCAGGCAGGGCGACTGCCCCGGGGCCTCCACAGGAGATGGGCCAACACAATAAAGATAAAAAAAAATCCAAATTTTGACGGGTTGTTTGGGAGAAAAAACGTAAATGTGGCTAACATTTACGTTTTTCCCCCCAAACATTTTTTTTGCATTTTAACTATTTTCATTCGTTAATGCGGTAATTTAGTTTTTAATAAATTGTATTTGACTTTAACAAATTACTAGTCATTCTTTGTTGAAATAATTTTAATTGCTGACAATAAATTAATGAAAGACGACAGAAAAAAATATTTCTTTTATTTGGAAAATAATTTATAATTAGGGGCCTCCACTTCTTCGTTGCTCCAGGGCCTCCAGACTTCTGAATCCGGCCCTGCTGTAACATGTACTTAACAATTCCTAACTCTTACGAACTACGAACAAACTTAATATCATCGAGGCAGTCTTGCGTACCGTTCGCTTATTTCATGTCTATTGCCTAATACTTATTAATATTTACTAGGTATTCCCACAATAATGGAATATTCCATAGATGGAATAAACACCAAAACAATAAAATGTGTTAAAAATTATTGCTGAAAACCTAACAAACTGTATAAACGAATGCTTAATCAAAGGAATATTTCCAGACTCACTAAAGATAGCAAAAGTCCGTCCGATTTATAAATCCGGTAACAAAATGGACCCTGGAAATTATAGACCAATATCAGTACTTCCTGTTGTGTCAAAAATATTCGAAAAAATACTACATACGCGTATAAATGAATTTCTTATATCTGTAAAGTTCTTTTATGAAAAGCAGTACGGATTTCGATCAAAAGCAAATACCTTAACTGCAACGGTTGATTTCGTAACAACTATTAAAATGAATATTGATAAAAAGAATCTGACACTAGGTTTATTTATAGATTTAAAAAAGGCATTTGATACAGTTAGTCACGAAATACTTTTGTCAAAAATAAAACATGCTGGAATTGTAGGAACGGCATATCAAATGATAGAATCATATTTATCAAATAGGCAACACATTGTAAAAATCGACGAACACCAAAGTACACGACACCAAATCAGTTACGGTGTTCCGCAAGGAACGATTTTAGGACCATTATTATTTCTGATCTACATAAATGACATCCACTGCATAGGTCTAAAAGGAAATATTACTTTGTACGCGGATGACACCAATCTATTTTATTCAGGTAACTCTATTCATACTATTATAATTGAAGCGCAACAGGATTTAGATCTCTTAAATGTTTGGTTACAGTCTAATCTACTCACAATTAATACAGCTAAAACGAAATATATGATATTTACAGCTAAAAATAAGAAAGTTGAAAAATACAGCCCAATAAGCATAAATGGACAAATAATACATGAAGTGGACAAAGAAAAATACCTAGGACTAATTATAGATAAACAACTTACGTGGAAACCGCACATAGAAACTATTCGAGCTAAGCTTACGTCTTTATCAGGTGCATTACATAGTATAGTACGGTGCCTCCCGATACAAGTGTGTTACATGATATATAATTCCCTAGTTAAATCACATATCGATTACCTGATTGAAGTCTGGGGATCGGCAGCAAAAAGTAATTTACAGTCTTTACAAACTAGCCAAAATAAAATAATAAAAAAACTGTTTCAATATAATTATTTTACATCAACTAGCCAAGTCTATAAACGAACAAAACTAATGACTATTGCCCAAATCTATAAATATAATACTTGCATTTTAATTAGGAAAATTTTAACTAAAGACATCCGTTCTAACCTAGTTTTTACAAAAAAGTCTCAAATTACAAAATGTCTTGTTAGACATTTTGTAATTTGAGACTTTTTACTTTGACTTTGAGACTTTTATGTCTTGTTAGACATTTTGTAATTTGAGACATTTTGTAATTGGAGACTGAATATTATTTGCTCGTCTTGTTAGACGAGCAAATAATATTTCTTTAATTACGCCCAGGACTAACTATGGCAAACGTAATATTTTATTTGAGGGCGCACAGATGTATAATAACCTACCGAAAACCTTAAAGGAAGTAAAAACTCTTAACATGTTCAAAAAATTACTAAAATCCCACATACTTAAAGAACTTTCTTGATAGGACTAAAATAATTCATTAAAGGTTTCTTTTTTCTTTTTTTATTTCAAAATTACTGATAAATCATTAATTATAATAACAATATTTATATATTATATTTAAAATAACAGGTAAAGCACGTAAATCAACTTTGTATCCCTATACCATATTAAAATAATATCTCTCACAAGTAGCTTATAATCCGCTACCTCTTAACACAACGACCCACCACCACCTTACCGATATTTTTCAACATTACCCTCCTGCTTTTTGTTTTATGTTGCGTTTAGTCATTGACTTATTTAGCAAGTGATCAGAATTGTTAGTAATGTTTTATTTTATTGTGTTTTAGAAAGTAAGTACTTTAATATAAGCTACGCAGCGCAAATTTTGTTAACTTAGTATATGTTTTTCTCAAAAAGTGAATTTGTTAAATTCTTTATGAGAAATAAAAATCTTAAACCACAATGCGGACGATTGATGACGCAATGAATTTATTTCTGTGTTGACGTGATGTGTCGTATGATGTGAGTAATGATCATGAATGACTAGTTATCGAGGAAGCCGTTGTAGGATGGTGGTAGGCATCCGTATTCGTTCAGCCGTCCTGTTTGCTGTCAGTGGGGTCGTGCTCTGCTATTAGTTGGTCGTAGTCTTGTAGGTTCTGATAACGATATGTTCCACTATACCTATAATGTTTGAGTTACTTCCGGGTTTGTAATTGTAATCATACTTACGTATTAGCTTCCATTAGAAATATCTGTGGACAGCGGTTTAAATTCTCATAATTAATTAGATCTTATCATAGATATCCTTCCGTTTACGACATTAATAGGAATTCAGATCAGTTAGTAGGAATAAAAATCCTTGGGAGTTCTTGCCGCTTCTTCTTGCAACTCTCACGAAAGGGATTTGTTAAATCGATGGAGTAGTTTGACTATTGAAGTGGCTGTAAAATTCAATTTATTTATTGATACTTTCGTTTCAAGTTTACTACCTAACCCGTCTTTAACGAGGCACCTTTCTCCATAGTAGTAGTACACGAGAGTTGGTGAGACAATGTGATGAGCTGTAGTTGTGTTGTTCCAGAAGTGATGCGGCGTGCGGCATGCGGCGACGTGTGTCCCGCGCCGCCCGCCGCCCCCGCGCCCCCTGCGCCGCACAACAGGTAACTTACTACACCTTATCAGCCCACCGTATACCATGCCCACCACCATGTTTATTATTACTTAGTTTTGTTTGGACGCTTGCGATTTATCGAATAGAATAATTATAGTTAATCATAGCATTCGATAACCACTAATATCTTTCAACGAATTCCTTTTGCTCATCTTAAACTGTCTTCTTTCGCTGATACGAGAACAAGTACCCTCAGTAGAATAAAGGCGAACCTGACTGATAAATTATAAACTACCGAATTAATAGTTTTAGATTTTCGAGTGCAAGTTTAGATTTACTGAGCAGGAATTCTGTAATTTAATCGTCTTACTATAAAAGTTGTGGTGGCAGAGAGCCAATTACATAATGATGTTTACGCGATATACTTACACCTATAAAAATTATTTTCAGAACATCTGAAAACAAGGAGCTACTGCGACAGCAGCTGCTGTCCGCCAGCAAGGAGCGCAACGCCGAGAAGCAAGAGCCTCCCAAGACTAAACACGTGCGCAGCCGACAGAAGAACCGGTGGAAGCTCAAGTTCCATCACCAGGCCCTGCCTCAAGAATATCTCGACCACTACGAGCAGAGTCTCCAAAAGGCCGCTAAACAGAAGAGGGCACCGGAAAAACCCAAGGAAAACTCTGAAGTGAACTTCAACAACGAGTCTTTCAAGATATGGGCGCAAAGGTTGGCCGGCATCCAGAACGAAACGGGAACTCTGACCGTCCCGACGGTCGCAGTAAACATGGCAGCTAAGACTAAGATCGAAGAGAAGAAAAAGAAGAATCCGGCCATTGCCCCCAGCAAGATCATGACGTACGACGATCTGCCCTACATGGGAGAAATGACGCTCAATAATTCGAAGCCAAGACGCGGCAGGAAGCCTAAGAAAGCCGACATTTGCCACTTAATATATGAAAATTACGGGACCGTAGTCCCCGGGCAGCCGCCCCCTCAGGAGAGACTGAACCAGATAGGCACGTATCCGCCGTTTAGAAATTCGGATACGCCGGTGAGCACCCCTAAAACAGATTTACAAAACAAGCTAATCTTTAGCTTGCTGGAACGTAAGTTGTCGCAGGAGAAGAGAAGGCTCGAGACGCTTTCGCCTCCTAGATTTTGCAGCCCAGACGCGCCGATGCCGGAGGCTCCGGCCACTGCCGCCGGCCCGTTGCACAGCGACGACGAGCCGCTAAATCTTTGCATCAGAGACTTGCACGACCTGAAACTTCAAATCCAGAAGAAGTTCGGCAATATTTACACATCGGCGCCCGAAGTAAAGGCCGAACTAGACGAGACTTCGGAGCAGGGGAGCGTCAAAAGCGAGCAACCGAACGCGATATCGGTAATCCAGAGGAACACGAACGTCCCGCCGACAGCGAGCAGCTCGCCGGACCTATCGCGCGTGCCGCGGAACATATCACCCGCGCTCTCGGAGCCGGCGACCTCCACTGCCACTCCGGATGACGACAAGTTTCCCGGATATGTGTACTGGCCGAACGCGGGCATTTACATGCACCCGCTGGCTCTCCAGACCCAACTTCTGTACTACCAGAGGCTGGCCGCCGCAGGTCAGCTCCCGTTTCCCGTCGAGGATCGGGACAAGGCGCTCTCGACGCCCAGCAGCGAAGGAGCCACGCCAGAAGTATCGCCGGACGATAGCAGGAGCAAACTAGTTCTCAAGCAGATCACCGACCTGCTGGACCCCAAGGTGATCGAGCGAGCTGAGGAGGCGAAGACTCCCGAGCAGGTCAAGAAGAGGGCTTCGCCGAATCCCGCCCAGGGGCCGGTTAAGAGGAAGCGGTCGGCCATCTTCATTCCTCCGATCCCGACCAAGACCAGCACTACCACGCCGACGACGGAGGTCAGCATCTGCAAGTTCAAGTTCACGGGAGGCTCGAAGCCCTCGCTACAGGAAAAAAAGATGCTCTCCGTGGACTCGGGGGGCAACTTCAGGTACTACAGCGGCACCGGCACGAAAGGCACTAAGGGGTACGACTACTTGCACCAGGGGGCGCCGCCGGCGCGACCCGTGGCGCCCCCGGAGCCGTCTGCCTCCGTGAAGGCCGTCGAGAGCAGTCCGCTAGTCAAGGACGACGGCAAGAAGAAGAGGAAGTCGAGGAAGACGCTGCAAAGAGAGAAGCTGGAGCAGACGTTCAAGGAGAAGGGGTTCCTGATCCAGACGCAGCAGCTGCAGTCGGCCGAGGGTGCCACCTACTGCAAGTTCAGGCAGCTGAGAAAGTTCACCCGGTACCTGTTCCGGAGCTGGAAGGACTACCTTCCTGGGGAGCTGGAGGAGAGGCCGGGCGAGGAGGCTCCCGGGGGGCAGGCGGGCCAAGGGGGGCAGCCGCCCGTCGTCAACGACGGCCCCGGGGGGGAGTGGGGGTGAAGAGCCCCGTGGAATACGTGGATACCATTGTGGCCAAAGAAGAGTCCGCCCGGCGTCCGGCGGTCGCGCCGCGCGCCGGTGGCAGAGCGATGCATTTAAATCAATAACAATTAGCGCAGATAGATGTTGTTCGGGAGCCATCCGTCCGTTCGTTTGAGTTTGTTTTCTTGTGTTCGTGCTATTTTACATACTTATACTTAATACGTAATTAAGCTAGACAAGTCTAAATAAGAACTGATATTTTTTTGTGACTGCATAATTATTGTCGTATGCCATGAGTCTGCAGACAAACCCCATGTTTAGTTAAGACGCGTTTAACTACATAACAATATTTCTGATCCTAGTAGACTGGATCCCTTGATTTAAATTAGTTTTCTTCGTATAGTTTTTGAGATTCCTTGTTAAGACTAATTTTGACTGCATGCTTAATTTAGCAAATCGCGTAATTGAAAATGTTTAAATTGCATATTATCGAAACGGCAGTCTGACGTTGCTTAAAAGTTAGTGTCAAGCGGATTATTAAAAAGATAAAAATGGGGTTTGACTGCAGTCACAAGACCATATTATGGTTAGGTTGACATACTAGAAATGTTTTTATTACAGCTAATCGCGGGCAGTGCCCTAACCACGCGAGCCGCGTTACTAACTAAACTAGTCATGTGACACCTCTAACAATGCCCTGATGTTTTCCTTCACCAACTGGCATTTTTATTTAATAGAAATTATTATAAAAGAAATATTATGTAAACAAATCTGCTTAAACATAGCGTAAGCCGTCCAGTGTGCGCGGGAAATTGTAATATTGTTAATTGTTTTAATATTGTACATACAATTGAGTTGTTCTAGTCATTAATATTAAGTTTGTCAGCTGTTGTTATTAACTTGTACAGTATAATTATATTTTAATATAAATTGTTTTGTAAAGTAATGTAATATATATAAATGAAACTCCGTTTTATACTCAATAAACTTTATTAAATGAAAAAAAAAACTCAAAGATTCTGTGATTATAAATAGGTAAAATGCAAATCAACAGGAATGTAATATATACCAATAAAACAGTTAACCAAATTATAAAATTTGATTCATTTTGTTCAAAGGAAGCCCCACGTTGAAGTAGTTACAACATGCACAAGTACAAAACAGTTTGATGATATAATAACAAACACCATCGGCACCGCCGAATGTTAGTAAAAGTTATACAAATGGTCCCAATAAACACAAACCCATTAACAACACTAATACACAAATACATATAACTATAAAACCATTCAGCACTTACCCTCTAAGGATATTATCATATAATTTGGTTAAAACTACAGTGAACGCGTGCGCTACACGGCACTTGCTGTACACCAGCGAATAGAATGTAATATGTATAACAAACAACCGTTTCATGAACATCCATTTAAAATGTATTCTCTTATTGTCTAACGTTACAAAAATAAGTTAGTTCTGTAGAAGGAATCGGGCGGAGCACAGGAGGCCTACTACGATAAACGAAAGTCGACGTTTCGGACGACGGCTCGTATTTTTTCTTACTGGTACGCGTTTCTTTTTCTATTAAAATAAATTTATATACGAAAACCGCATAGACTTTTCTTAAGAAAGTTCCATAATTATGTTCACACGAAACATAATTTGGTGACCGTGACTGGTAGGAAAAAGTACTAGACCAAGAGCTCAGAGCGATCTGACGTAACTTATCTTTGCATGGATGAAACCTTAATAAATAAATTCTCAGTAGCGTCCATGTTCTTTGAATACCCTGCGTGCTTGTGGAAGCTCACCTCGTGACACCTGGGCAGGCACCAGGTAAGAAAGGCAGGTAAAAATAAGAGCTACTTCAGTTATTTTCACATGGCTGATTTTTATATGTTTTGTAGAATATTATTCTTAAATAGTATCCATAAGTGTCAGACACTTTCCATGGGCCAAAACTTTTGTCAGACGCTTTAAAGTTCGTGGCTTGAAGCTTTACGCAGGTAGGCAGGGTATTCAAAGAACATGGACGCTACTGAGAAATTAAGGTTTCATCCATGCAAAAATAAGTTATGTCAGATCGCTCTGGGCTCTTGGTCTATACGATTCGTCGTCCGAAACGTCGACTTTCGTTTTTCGTAGTAGGCCTCCAGAGCGCGGAATGTTTGTACGGCCAATCCCCTGGACTCCGGGCAATGTTACTGTTCCGTGTCGGCCGCGTCCGACACTTGTAGTAATAAAATTAGTGGGCGCCGCGCCCCTCGCATACTATCACATATTCAGCCTTTCCGTATAAAGGTGAGTGGGGGTTGTTTACAACAATTTCATTCATATAATTATCCCTACAATTTAATCACATCACTTCCATCGAGATGTTCTATATTAAAGCCATTTGTGCGAAGAAGATTCATACTAATTACTGCTAAATTATAAATCGAATCTACTAAATTATAAAGAACAGTAACAGAACCACAGTTTTAGGACTCAATTTTTAGGACACAAACCACGAGTCATTGCGATTTGGATTATTATAAAGTAGGCAGTGTCGGTGTGTTCAAATATTAAAACTAAGTAATAAAAATATGTATAGTATTGAAACTGCACTTTTAAAGTGAAAATAATTCTTACTCGTGAAATTAATCTGCACAACCAACACTGCTAATAAGGATGCATATTCGTTTGGAGAAGTACCAAATATATTTCGTTCAAGTATTAAATACCTTATCGACGGTTAAAAGGCGAATTGATTCAAGCGCCATCCTGGGCGATATTGAGTTATATACATCATTGGAATCGGCGAATTTTTCCGCTTCGATTGAGCCAGGTTTGAGGTTAATCTGAGCACTTTTTTGGCGCTTGGCTCCATGACCAATTTGGGTATCATTTTTGCTTACGTGGTATCAAGTGTAGCGAATTTGGTTGTTTTTTTCAAAGCATGTATATAACCCCACGAAAAAAAAGGGTTTTTCTTACTATTTGTAATTTAAGCCATTTATCCTCGGATGGAATGAAATGGTATCAGCATTTGAATTATTTTTACTTGATCTTAAATAATTAAACAAAGGATGTTAATTCCTTTTTGCTTGAACCATATTTATTAGTGTATGTAACTTAAATCATTTTGCCTTGAACATTCAAACATTATCTCTGTCGCTTGAAACAATCTTACCTGAACTAGTATGTTGAAGAATATCACTTATGCTAATTTTCCTTGACCAGTTTTAAGTCAAATCATTTAGAATTGCGAGTAGTGCCAATATTCGAAGGCTGATTATTACAAATATTACCAACGTTTAAATATACTTAAATTTAAGTAAATGAATAATTAAAACAAAAGTTTTAATTATTTTAATTATTAATAATAATCTTGCGATTAAAACATTTTTTTTTAAATCTTATTACATCACTGTGTAATTTGAGACATTACCCCTTGAACAGTTTACAACTAGGTGAGCGGTTTAAATCATTTATCCATGAACAGTTTACAACTAGGCGAGTGATTTAAATCATTTATCCATGAACAGTTTACAACTAGTTGAGTGATTTAAATCATTTATCCATGATCTGTTAAAGAAGTCATTGTACACTTGAATTATTTTGCTTTGAACAGATAAATAGTAATCGTGTACTAAGATTCCTTTTGCCCTGATCAGAGAATTGTGCAAAATGGCTCAAGTTACATCTAACTCCGTTAAAAAACACCTTTTATTTGTTATATATATACAAAAAATTAGCACAAAATATGCCGCTTTATGATTGGGGAGACTCGTCAATTTTTATTGTATACTTTAAGAATAGTGATTTTTTTTCTCAAAAAATAAACTTTAAAACGCTCTCCTGTAAAGTTCTCAAAATGGCGCTTGAATCAAGTCGCCTTTTAACCGTCGTTATTATATTCTAAAGAAACGTCAACTTTGTAGCATCTGTTAATATTTTCTGACAACAGTGTGAAATAGTTCCCCAATCGAATAAGCGTCAAGTATAGTGCGCGAAACCGCACAGTACACACACGACATACATAGCCACTCTGACTTGATGCGAGAAGCGGGTAGTTTGACAGTTCATGCTGTTCAGGAATGATAACAGTCGAATCTAACTTGTCTTCAATGGCAACTACTCACTGTGAAAGACGCTTACATTAGAAGTTTTCTACAATACTCTCTGATTGATCCTGCGATCAGGGATTGAATTTTATAAATAATAAACTGATCTACCAGCCTTCCTCAAGGCGGGTTAGATCTCCTGGATGTTGAGATAACGTGAATCTTATAAATTGTTAACTTTTGCTATGTAGACACGCACATTGTTCAGATTGGTTGCTGATGAAGTTAACTAAAACTGTAATAGTTCAGGTTCAATTCAAGAGCTAGTGAGTCGCGTGCGGTGCGTAGTACCGTGCGGTGTCGCTAGATGGCGCTAGTCAGTCGAGCGTAGTACGGTGCGGTGTCGCTAGATGGCGCCAGTTGTCGGCTTGTCGCTAGGCGGCCAGCAGCTCCTTGGCGGCGGCGACGATGTGGCGCGCGGAGATGCCGTACAGGTCGAGCAGCGCGGCGGGCGGGCCCGAGCGCGGCACGGCGCGCACGCACAGGTGCCGCACCAGCGCCGGCTGCAGCGCCAGCGCCGACAGCACCGCCTCGCCCAGCCCGCCTGACGCACAACACACACACAACGTTACTACAGTGGAACGGAACATTTAAAGTTGCTTGGAGGTAGGGTTTTCGATAATGGCGCGGGCTAGTCGAATGCCGACTCGAGCTAGTCTATTACTGAGCTACTGTTTACACGGCGCCTTTGATCCGTGCCAAACAACGGATGGAGCGTACAGTGACGCGGGCGGTGCGCGCCAGCCCGTGCCGTCTAAACGTCCCTGTGTAAGGGTGCCTTTCCACCAGAGGTGTTGTTACTATGGATGCGTTTGATACTCACCAATCACATTCATTGGCCCAGTATTTAATTACCTTAAGACGCCCAGTAAGTATATTATCGATATTACTACAATAGTACTTAGTAGTAGTCTTGCGCATTTCAGCCGCCAAATTACTTGTCGTGTTCCGGTTGAGAATTTGAGTAATTCTTTTTTCCTTTTACATTTCAGTCAAGCGTTTCGGGTGTTATATACGTATGTATGTGGGCGAGTATGTATGTGGGCGAGCGTGTGCACTGACCGGCCTGGTAGTGGTCCTCGACGACCAGCACGCGCCAGCCGCAGGCGCGCGCGTGCCGCTGCACGGCCGCCTCGTCCAGCGGCTTCACGGTGAACGGGTCCAGCACGCGCGCACAGATACCTGCATCATATTATATTTTTCTTTGTTTAAGTTAGCGTTTAATTACATACACAATAAATGGAACACATATACATACATATGTATCATTCCATGTCAAACTTTATATATAGAATAGTTCATAATAAAGCAATATTTATATGGTAATCTAAACAAAAAGCAATAAATATGTTGTATTCAATAATTAAATCTGTCTGTCCGTGGTCCCGTATATATAAAGTGTCAGCGAGTGCGGGCGTACCGTCTGCCTTGAGCGCGGCGGCGGCGGCGAGCGCCTCGTGCAGCGTGACGCCGGCGCCCACCAGCAGCACGCGGTCCGCGCCCGACTGCGCCACCACCTTCGCCTGCCCCACCTGACACACACACACACCGTATGTTACCAACGTTCTGATCTCCGGCCGGGCAAAACGTCTTGCCTGGGAGGCAGCGAAGCCCCGGTGAGATCTTTATTGGAACTTGTGTATATTTTAAAAATATGCATTTTTAAATTACGGAATTGAATTCTTTTTTCAATTAGTTCTATCAAAGTATGCTGGCATGTAATGTAAGTAGTACCCATATCTGAACAAATAAGTGTGCCGTACCTTGAACACCTCATCGTTGTCGTAGATGATGGCGGTCTCCGGGCGCGACGTGCGCAGGTAGCAGATGCCGCGCGTGTTGGCCGCGAGCTCCACCGCGCGCTCCGTCGACACCGCGTCGCTGTGTTACGGAAAGTGTGATCGGGCGAGACGAACGAAGTCGAGAGAGAGGTATAAGTTAGTGAAGATAGAAAGAGAGAGAGAGTTACGTTTCGTATATTACTGTAGGGGCAAGAGAGAACCTCTCTCTAGCACACATTTTCTTTCTCTCATAGCCAGTTACGTTTTATATATCTAAGACACAGTGCAGGCCTATTGTCTATATCACACTGTAGGAGCAAGAGAGAAGTGCGCGCGCACACTTTATTTATACATATATAAACATACATAATTATAGATGGAACTAAAGACGTTTTACTCCAGACGTGTGGTCAAAAGCACACTCGTTTTAATTTTATTATATCTATTTTATTTTCTCTCTACCGTAACATATCTATTCTTTTAATAACTTCACCCAAAATACAGACTAAAAGATTTTAAACTGGCCACTGCGACTGCGTCTAGATACACGTGCACAGCGGTGTGCACCTTGTGATGCAACGGGGCTACACAACATTTACACATTCTATGAGCATACGAGGAAAGTGATCATTGAACTGAAGCCGTTTATTTCATCTAGTATTTTTTTATGAATATCTATATTTTATGTGTTTTGTGTATACAAATGTCTGCTATGTTTAGACACACATTCATATATACGGGGGGCCCCGACGGGTACTCACGATGGGTAGAAGACGGTGGCGGTGGGCACGGCGCGGAACAGCGCCAAGTCCTCGAGCCCCATCTGCGAGGGCCCGTCCTCGCCGATGGACACGCCGCAGTGCGACCCGGCCAAGTTCACGTTCGACTGGCTGATGGCCGCCATGCGGATCTGCCGGCGAACATGTTGCATTTGTAAATAGCCGATTGACGGCGATTTAAGTGTATTTAAAACCGAAGAGCATGTATGAAGGGAATAATGAAAGTGGACGAAGCGAAACAAGTATATAAGGATAGTAGCAAGTGGAAAGAAGTGGTCTCTGCCTACCCCTATTGGAAAGAGGCGTGATTATATGTATGTATGTTATATATAAAAATATAAAGTACAATTTAAGTTCGAAGTATATATAATAACAATTGATGTTGTTGCCGCTGTAGTTTAGGTATTATAGCAATTAAAATCTTCGTCAAGGCAAAATAAAACCACCACACAGTTCACGGTAAAGAGTTGTAATGTAATATTCATTAATGTCGGTAAGAACATGCACGGTACTTAATGCTAATTGTTCGCCGAGTACGATGCGACGCGTAAACATAAAGATGCCATTAAGATGCATCAGGCGCTGAGTAAAATAACCAAATTTTTTAAAAATGATAAAATAAGTAACGTAATAATATACTTAATAACTAATAGGCGATACTATACTAAACATGCCCCCGGGCGTTGAAAGCCTCGCTTTCAACCCAAATCATCAATTTCAGGTAGGGGACAAATCTTGCTAAATGATCTCCGAAGTACACCATTCGAAGTCTTCACATCCGCAACCCTGGTGATGCCATCCGTGCCCGGGTACACCGCAATGATCCGACCCAACTTCCACTTCAATGGTGGCACATTTTCTTCTTTTAGAAGAACTAAAGCATTTAGCTTCAATGTTGCACCTTTGCTGGAGCGCCATTTCGTGCGTACTTGGAGTTCTGACACATACTCCTTGCTCCACCGGATCCAAAAGTGCTGGCGTAACTGTTCAATACGCTGGAACCTGGTCAACATGCTTGTGGAGCGGTCGAGATAGTCCGGTGCAGGCAGAGAGGTCAATGGACGTCCAATTATAAAATGTCCAGGAGTCAAGGGCATCAAATCTTCAGGGTCTGAAGAGAGAGGCGTTAGTGGCCGGGAGTTCAATATGGCCTCGATTTGAACTAGCGTTGTGGAAAGTTCCTCGTACGTTAAATGACAATTGCCCAACACTCTAACTAAATGATACTTTGTTGACTTCACACCAGCCTCCGCAAGACCAGCAAAATGAGGAGAATATGCTGGTATAAAATGAAATTTAATACCGTCATTAGCCATACCTTCAGTTAACGAATCGCAGTTGTTCTTTAAAAATTTGGAAATATCGTTATACGCGCCAACGAATGAGGTACCGTTGTCGGAATAAATGTTTGTAGGTTTTCCTCTGCGTGATATAAATCTACGCAATGCCATTAAGAAGGTGTTACTCGTTAAGTCGCCTACCAATTCCAAATGAATGGCCTTTGTTGCGAAGCACACAAAAATGGCGATATAGACTTTAACTAATTTACACCCACGACCTTGGCGGGAAGCAGACTGAATAGGGCCTGCATAGTCTAACCCGATATTTTGGAAAGGAAAACCTGCTAGAAGGCGATGCTGCGGCAAGTTACCCATAATAGGTGATACAGTTTGCCCTTTCATTCGGCAACACTTGATGCAAAGTCGACAGCAATGCCTTGCTAAATTGCGACCTCTGATCGGCCAATACGTTTCTCTAATGGAAGACAATAATAATTGTGGCCCGGCGTGCAGTAACTGTCGGTGTTCATAATCAAATAATAATTTAGTGAACTTATGAGTGGACTGTAATAAAATTGGATGTTTCTTTTCATATAAATAGTCAGAATTAGACAAACGGCCTCCCACACGCATTATTTTATTGTCATCCAGGAAAACATTAAATTTCAATAAAGGACTTTTCTTAGGTAATTCTTTATTATTAATGAGTAGTTTATACTCAGGAAAAGTTTCGTATTGTGATTGCCTGATAATTACATTTAATGCAGATTGCAGTTCGTCGGTACACAGAGGACCAGAACAGGACTGCTTTCTACAACGTTTAATAAACCTTAATATAAATGCCACAGTACGATTGAGCCTTAAGAAATTTGAAAATCTATTAAAATCAATGAATTCATTATTATAAATTTTATTATTAGCTATATCACTATATAAAGAAATATTACTAGACTTCAATTCTGGTAAGGTGTCGTTATTAATAGATAAATGATTCGATGGCCATAGTGAGGCGTCCTCATAAAGAAAAGATGGACCTGACCACCACTTGTTTAAAGTCGCTATAGATTTTATATCTACTCCGCGGGAAATGTAATCTGCAGGATTGTCTTTGGTACCTACGTGCCTCCACTGACAGTTAGATGTCTTGTCTAAAATGTCTGCCACCCTGTTACGAACAAAGGGTTGCAACTTACTAGGCAACGTTCTCAACCACCCTAAGACAATAGTAGAATCCGTCCAGAATACAGTGCGAACATTCTCCAGCCGTAATGAGGCGATAGCCTTTTTATAAAGACGGGTACCTATTAACGCGCTACACAATTCGAGTCTCGGTATAGTGGTTAACCTAAGTGGAGTTACACGACTCTTAGCAAGTAGCAGGCGCACTACCACCTCACCATCATCGTTGACACTACGAACATATAGACATGCGCCATACGCACGTTCAGATGCGTCAGAAAAAATATGGAATTCAACGGATTTCGGTGAGTCGCAAATAACACGCCGCGGGGCATAAATATCATTTAAACAAGGTAGATTTACGACTATCTCAACCCACAATTTATTTATTTCAGGTGGTAGTTGTTCATCCCAGGACAACTTTTCCAACCAAAGTTGTTGAAGCAACATCTTCATAACAATAACACAAGGAGCTAGCAAACCAAGCGGGTCAAAAATCTGTGCGATTACTGACAAAATATCGCGTTTAGTGTTTCCACCGGCAACCAAGCCACTTGGAAAACACAACTGATCAGAATTTGGTAACCACCCAAGTCCTAACGTTTTACTAGGCTCGGAAGTGCCGATGTTTAAATTCACTGATGACTGTGGAGATTCAGGCTTAGGAAGTACCCGAGGCTCGTTAGACTTCCACTTTCTCAAATTCATTTGAGCAGAAGCTAATGTGGAAGTGACCCCGTCACGTAAATTAATGACTTCCTCTAAGTCGTCCCCACCAGTTAACAAATCGTCAACATAACAGTCATGGATAATAGCATCGGCAACTTTCTTGTCGGAAGCCTCCAGTCCTAGCTGCTTCATGCATCTTGTTGCTAGATACGGAGCGCTTGCCGTACCGTAAGTGACGGTGTTAAGCTGGTAAGCTTTAAGAGGATCCGACGGACTATGGCGCCAGATAATTTGTTGTAGTTTTCGATCATCTGGATGAACGTACACCTGACGATACATTTTCTCCACGTCTGCTGCGATAACATATTTGTGTTGTCTGAACCGCAGCAGAATGGATAGCAAGTCGTCTTGCACCACTGGCCCAACCATTTGGATTTGGTTGAACGAAACGCCAGTGGTAGTAGGACTGCTTGCGTTAAAAACTACTCGCAGCTTTGTAGTGGAACTACATTCACGTAAAACCCCGTGATGAGGAATGTAATGCACATTAGGGTTTGAAATAATGCTATGACATTGAGTCATATGACCTAAGGATTCATATTCCAACATGAAATCCTTGTACATCTCCAAGAGTTTAGGCTTTGCGTTAAGTTTTCTCTCTAGGGAAAGAAAACACTGCTTCGCTCGTGACAAAGAATCCCCTAGTAACTCAGGTGACTGCTTGAGTGGGATTCTAACATAAAATCGACCGTTATCTAAGCGAGTGGTGTTTTTTATAAAATGGTTTTCACAAGCCCTTTCCTCCGGAGAGTACTCAAAGTCTGTACTTACCTCCTCGAGCTGCCAAAATTTTGTTAATTGGTTTTGAATGTCATGAACATCCTCATCACACTGGACATTTAACTTCGCAAAGTTACACAAGGCTTGAGACGATGATACATGGCCACCTTTAATGGGACCTGATACGAGCCAACCCAGTTTTGTATCACAGAGTATCGGTAGTCCGTCTCCTAACGTAAGCCTTTGAGTACCTAAAATGTCCCAAAATACGTCCGCGCCGATCAATATATCGATAGCGGCCGGCATATGAAAGTGTGGATCCGCAAGACACATATCAGACGGAATGTTTATAACAGACAAATCTATCTGTTTGCATGGTGTATTATTGGTAATTGAAGGCAAGATAAAACAATGTATATTCGTCGAATAACTGTCGTCTAACGATTTTATTTGTAAGCGACATGATTTATTAATTTGTGACGTAATATTATTGATCCCTAAAATGGAGTTATTTATCCTAATAATAGGCAGCCCTAGTTTCTCATGCAGTGCCTCGGTCATTAAACACGTCGTACTACCGCTGTCTAACAACGCACGAGCGACATGTTGTTTACCGTTCTTACCGAATACTTTAATTAACGCAGTGGACAATAACACATCTCCGTTTTGAGTGTGCGGCAGCGCAGCGACACTTGCCGACAGTGATAAGCGAGCACTCGACTCGGGCGGCTGCTGTGTCGGTAGCTGCGTATGCGCAATGGGATGCATGATGTTGTTATTATCCGAGTTATGATGTGTCGCACCCTTAATCGCAGAAACCGGTTTGTTATTACGATCCAAGACATGCACCAGTGTATTGTGTTTACGCCGACAAACCTTGCAGCCTGGCTTCTTGCAATTATTAGCGTAATGTCCGGACTGTAAGCAGTTAAAACACACCTTGTACTCGGGCAGTAATTTTAGTCGCGATTCATTAGTGAGCGATAAGAAATGAGGGCAATTAATTAATTTATGATCATTATTACACTTAGGACAACGTTTAGAAAATGAACTATTTTTATTACTGCAATTATTATCAGAAACAGAAACCAAAGTTTTTATCTTATTGGTAGACTTGTTGATGTTAGGTGAACATAAATTGTTATGACTTTTATTTGAAGATGTAGACAATTCTATGGTTTCTAATAAGTCAGCCCTATTTTTAATAAATGACAGAAATATGTTAAATGTTATTTTTCTATCTTGCTTTATAGACTGCTCCCATTCCCGATATGTCTTGCTGTCAAGTTTGTGTGTAATTATATAAATGAGAAGCGTGTCCCAGTGTTTAGTTGGTTCTCCTAGGGATTCTAAAGCTCGTAAGTGTTTATTAGTTTGATCTAAAAGGCGTTTTAAATTAGCTGACGACTCTCTTGTGATGACATCTAAATTAAATATAGCAGAGACGTGATTGTGAATTAACAGTCTTTTGTTTTCATAGCGATCGCATAGTATCTGCCAGGCTAATGAATAGTTGGCAGATGAGAACTCAATGGATTGAATAACTACCGCAGCAGATCCCTCCAACGAAGCCCTCAAATAATGGAATTTATTAATATTGTCTATATCGTCATTATCGTGAATGAGGCTGGAAAAGGTGTCATGAAACTCCAACCAGTTGTCATAGGAGCCGCTAAATTTTGGCAATTGAATGGTAGGCAACTTAATGTTGTTGTGGGCGCACGAGCGACGTACACTTACCTCAGTCGCAACACTCTCGGCCCTCCTACAATCATTGAGAATTTTACGTGCTTGTGAAAGCAATTTATAATATAATTTTTCAAATTCCCTACGCTCTAGTAGGTGAGATTCAGCCTCATCTACTAGGCACTCTAAAGACAACTGTACCTCTTCAAAACGATCAAACATTTTTTCCATCCGCGCGATACGTAACTGCAACTCGTCAACTTCGAAGGTGTTTAGAGAAGGAGCCTCCAAGTCATCGATGTAACTCGCAAATGACGTTAATTGTCCCTTGTAGGCTGCACGTTGACGAATAAGTTTTACCTCTTGCGTCGTCTTGCGAGGCTGGTATGTAATCAACCTGGAATTGATGTAATAATAGCTAGTTTATAAAAACGTCTTAATGTGTGTTTAAACAATGATGTTCCTATGTACTGTAATACTTAAGTACGAATAATAAAAATTAGAAACAACAATGTAATTTCAATTTATGACCAAACTTTAATAATCTAATTATGATTTTAACACTTACTTGAACTATTTTTACACAATGTTATTAAGAAATTGAATAAATTATGATTTGAATGCTAACTTAACAATCTTTACAAATTAATTAAAGAAACTGTGTAGATAATTATTAAAGGCAATATTTACTTGAAAGTAACTAACTAAATTATTAATTACTAATCACTTCTAACTTTTACAATAAATTAACTGATCATGACTAATAGTTAAAAGTAATCAAAGTAAGTATTCACCAACCTTGTTCACAATCGAAGCTTTTATACTTACAAAATACTTATAATACCATAACAGAGTGTTGGGTGGAAATCAATGGAACACTAGTACCATAATAAGTTCAACTTTTTGGCCTTTTCTTCAAATTTATCTTCTTCCATCCACGCGGTTAACCTTCCAATGACCTCTAGTTAAACTTTAACTTCCAGATTTATTAATCCAACACGCGAATAATTTATCACCACAAATTATTCGTAAATAATCCAGCCGAAGTGACCAATGTTGCCGCTGTAGTTTAGGTATTATAGCAATTAAAATCTTCGTCAAGGCAAAATAAAACCACCACACAGTTCACGGTAAAGAGTTGTAATGTAATATTCATTAATGTCGGTAAGAACATGCACGGTACTTAATGCTAATTGTTCGCCGAGTACGATGCGACGCGTAAACATAAAGATGCCATTAAGATGCATCAGGCGCTGAGTAAAATAACCAAATTTTTTAAAAATGATAAAATAAGTAACGTAATAATATACTTAATAACTAATAGGCGATACTATACTAAACAGATGTTATTTTCATTTTAAAGTACTGTCGTGCCCACAGTTGTGTAGTTCTGATTCTTAAGCCCCCAACCGGAATACGACAAGTCGTTGGGCGGCTATACTACACTACGACAAGGCGGTGGAGCATTGAGGTGGTAGCTAGCTCGGCCCTACCGCCAAGCAGGACACTGTGGGCTCAATGCTGTGTGAATATTACCTCCAGTAGCGACGGATCCGTTTTAACGGATCCAGTAAAACGGACTTTCTATGTGAACACGACCATACACTGTATCGTACGGCCCAATATGGCTAAAACCACGTTAACCACCACCGCACCACAAAAACGCTGGCAGCAACGGTGGTATACCTGGTCGAAGGTCCTGGTGAAGAAGGCGGCGAAGGTGGAGGCGAAGGCCACGGTCCGGTCGCGGCAGGCCGCGCCCACGGCCACGCCCACCAGGTTCTGCTCCGCGATGAAGCACTCTATGTACCTGCCGGTCCACAGAGTACGTCATATAGATACTGTTGTTGCTCTCGGGATTCTCAGTGCTGAACTGTTAACTGACTTTTGAAATGTCAACCCCTGTTTGACCTCTTATGGGCGAAATATGAGAAAATCCATAATAGATAACATCTATTCATCAACGACGCCCTACCATACAAACAAACAGTCATTCGAAAATGGTACCAAATCACCCACGTGACTTAAACCGCTAAACGTTCACAATTGGTTCGCAATTTTATGCCGCATTACACAAGGCCAGCCGTTATTGGCTAATTTCAGTGTCAGTAAAAAACGAAAAACGGAACGTCGAATGGGCGGACGTTGCCTACTAGGCCGCAGCCTAGTATTCATTACGCTATTTTTGATCGGTAGTTACACTTGTAGGTATTATTTTTCGCTGGTGTAAAGATGACGATGTGGTTACCTGTCGGGGTAGGCGTTGCGCAGCTTGTCGCTGAAGGTGGAGTTCTTGGTGTCGCCGTCCAGCGCGATCACCCTAAAACACAACCAGACTTTCTTACTACTTGCACACGCTCAATTTGGAAAATTCATAATCGTTTATTAATGTAAGCAGATAGTCGGTAGGTAGGATAGGGTTTAAGGTTGGACTCCGAACAGGGGACCCGGGTTCGATTCCCTGCACGCACTTCACTCTCTCTGTCTGTGCTCTCCTACACTTTTTTTCATTTGATTTTATTAAAATTTATTAAACCATGTCATTACAGATATCAATGAGCTATTAATTATACTTTCAATGTCAGAATTATTAACACTAGTATATAGAATGGTACTATCGTAAGCAAATGAAATCATAATCATTTATTATATTTGATAAGTCATTAATATACATTAAAAATAAAAGAGGCCGCAGAACACGTCCTTGTGGTACTCCATATAGTATAAGTTTGCATGTAAACATTTATCTTTTCATTATTATAATAAATCTGCAACTGATCGCTGTCTGTACATGTAAGATATTATAGGAGCTTTATTATCATAATAGAGTGCAAAAGAACGTTTTTTAGAATTTTTATGTTTCGTCTGTGATTTTGCATGCGCCAACCTCAGAAATAGCTCAACCGATTTGTGTGCGGTTTTCAATAATATATTGTGGTCAAGCTTCACTTAACATTTAGTGCTTGTTTTATGTCAGTTTAAAGAATGACACGTAACAATTTTCCAACGTGGACACCTACTAGGGAACATGGTTATCATCATGTACGGTCACCTCATGTTGGTGTCGGCGATCTTCTTGAGCGCGACGCCGTACGCGAGGCGCGTGGCGACCCGCTGGTCGCGCGCGTACGCCGGCGGCGCGGAGAGCGTCACGTCCGCGAGGTGCACGGCCGGCGCCTCGCCCAGCGGCGCCGCGGGCCGCAGCGACACCGTCGCGCTCTTCATCTGCGACTGCAGGTGCTGCGGACCGGGGCCTTGTTACAATACTTATGTATCTTTTAAACAACGCAATTGTTTTTGATAATGTTTTTACGATCAGATAATTTATTGCAGATGATTAATTAGGGCGAGCAAAGCCAGCCCTATCTCTATCCCACGATATTATATTTATAGAAACAAAAAAAGTCAGCATTTCGTACCAATGTACAATTTTGGGCGCTTTAGTAGCTATGATTAACAGCTTACAGATAACCCAAGTTGACCAAAATAAGTCGGTTCCCTTTAACATTTAATCTAAATAAAATTAGCTCTTTATACCATCATTATTATAAATTGATAGAGGTATGCCAATTTTAAGATCGCGCAATTTACCTTGATAATTTTCTCCCCCTCGGCGCCGAGCGCTTTCCCGTGCCAGTTCTCGAGATCCTCGATCCCGGGGAAGCCCCGACCCTTGAAGGTCTTGGCGATGACGGCGGTGGGGCGGCCCTTCTCCGCCGCCGCCTCGTCGAAGGCCTTCACCAGCTCCGTGACGTCATGCCCATCCACCACCAGCGCGTGCAGCCCGAACGCCTTCAGCCGCGCCTCGTACACGTTCATCTGACAAACAAGGGCATGATTTAATGAAAGAATGATTTTTTTTTATTATTTAGCCTAGTATAGGTACGTGTTTGACAACCCGTGCGGCGCAATGGTTTCCATGCCGGACCGCCGTTCAAAGGGTCCTGGGTTGCCAGCGAGGCGGAAATTTCAATGATACATATTTCTATATCATAATTATAACTTTTACATTGTTTTTGCTTCTGTCCATGACGGTAATACAATTTTTCACCCATTTCTTTCTTAGCCATCGCCATGTTGGTAGCCACAGAAGATATAACAATTCCACAGGCAGCGGTGAATTGTGACATACTCAGTATGTAATGAGCCTACATCACCGACCACAAAACCAATAGACTCCTAATGTTTGATTTTTCATATGGAAAACATTCAGACGACTAGCTGAGGTGAGACGAAGCAGGGTGACTAATTCAACACTGTGATTGGCTAATTCAAGGCCACACGAAATGTTGGAAAGAAATAGATTAATTTAAGCAAAGGAAAAGAATGAGACGGCACGAATTTATATCGGTACTATAATACTGATGTGTTGTTTGAAACCATTCGCCTGTTATTAGGAGTGTAGTGGCTGTGTGGTCGGTGGCCAACATAGATAAATTATTGAGTAGATCTGAATGTTACACAGCTATCACATATCAAGTGGGGACAGTTTAAGGGTGTAACTGGAAGATAAATCGGATACAAAAACAAAAAGTTCAAAAGGTCTTGCCCTGTTTATTATCAGTAGCAGTGAAGTGATCTCGGGTAATTGTCATCATCTCAGCTATTTATGGCTAGGGCTTGTGTTACACAACATGAATACTATGAAGGTCGAGCAATCCGTGCCACAGCAATTAATTTATGTATTGATTATTTTGAGACCTTATAGATATTGCTATGTTATTATATTATTATGTTTCTAACGTCTGACAAAGATAAGTAAAAGTTAAAAATGGCGGTGGAATCACTCTTTGTAAATTTCAGATCTATGTTAACTCATAAATATTTCAATGTTCCCTGATCAAAACCAAATAGATAATGTAATAATGACCTGAATCGCTCATAGATCGGCGGATTGCGACGATCCTAAGTGATCGACCGAATCGACAAGGCGCGGTCTACAAGTGTTAGCCAGAGGTCAATTATTGAGAACTTCAATTCTTTCGAGGGCACGTTAAGCCGTTGGTCAGAATTACCACTCGTTAATCCATGAAAGTTGTTCAGGCAGCAAAAAATCTTTGGACACCTGGGTTGGTCACTAACTTGTCGTCCAATCTGCACTGCAACTGCGTGTTGGAGTATGCTCTAGTTATGAGGAAAGACCCAGCGCTGCAGTGGACCATAAATGTGTTGAGGACACAGTAATAACCGTTTCATTACCTGGTGCTGCAGCGAGGTGGGCTCCGACTGGCCGAGGCGGTTGACGTCGAAGATCACCACCAGGTTGTCCAGCTTGTAGTGGCTGGCGAAGTGCAGCGACTCCCAGATGCTGCCCTCGGCCGCCTCGCCGTCACCCACCACGCAGTACACCCTGAATATTATTATACATTTAAGTACATACAGACATACATTTATGTACTTAACAACTAATTAAGATAAAACACTTTGATAGCGTTCCATTTCGCATAATCACTATACCAAATCCTGATAACAATATAATGCACTGTTAAATTATATGCTAGTTTTATAGCACATGAAGGGATATTATAAGAAACCGAATACAATTATTGTACTAATATTAAACATTCACCGCCCGCAATGGAATAAAATGGAAAAACAGGACGTCGGCTATTGCGCTCTCTGTCGCACTTACAGTACAGAAATTAGTATAATTTATGCTCTAAAAATTTATAACAATTTGATAGTGAAGACATTTAAAATATACATCTTTTATAGGACTGACAAAATTTTCAATTAATGTAATTAATGTAAATTTTGCTATTCACAATTTATAGTACAGTCCATCTAAGAGAAAATATTAATTTATAGAAAGATTGTAGCTTACAGAAGAGTCTTAGAAATGCTTACTTATTATTTTACGCGCTAGGTACCTAGTTAGTAGCAATTAGCGCTGACCTGTACGGTGCCTGGTCAAAGTATTTCCCGACGTAGGCCATGCCGGCCGCCACGGCGAGCCCCTGGCCCAGGGAGCCGGTGCCCACGTCCACGAAGTTGAGTCGCGGGGTGGGGTGGCCCTCCAGGTCAGAGTCCAGTTTACGGAGATTCTTTAAATCCTCCACTGGGAACAGACCAGCCTCAGCCCACGCCGCGTATAGGATTGGAGCTGCGTGGCCCTGGGGAGAGATGTCTTCGTTTTTATAATTATCTTCACCTTAAACTTCATTCATTTTAAACTTTTACAGTTATTTGTAAAAAAAAATGACATGAATTATTTATGATAACAAAATCCTTGGCTTTCTAGTCCAAGTACAAACATTGTGCTCTGGGTGAGCATGCATGTCATTTTTTTGGCTTCTACCACCTTTCAGCCAGCAGGGTGTGACAATTAGAATGATATATTTACATAATTAAATGTATCATATTGCGTTGTAGGTACTGGTATTATTTCATCAATAGTTGTTATTTTCCTGTTGTATGAATGTTACTGGACATGCCGACCAAGGGGGTGTCGGCATGAGTACGACAAACAACTTGCTGTGGCACTTACACTGACCCACAATCTAATAAATAGATATGTGTATGCAATAGTGTACGTGCAGTTAAAACTATCGAAACTCGCATTATTTATATGGGTTCACAACTGGCTGCGAACATATTTAAACATATAAGTCATGAGTATCCTTAATCCTAACGTCAAAATGTGACAATAATTGTGTTGATCTATGATTATAACACATGTCATGGGATGTTCGAAGTTCAACCACAGTTATCATTTAAATATGTTCTTGTAACTATGCAGTCACATTTACAAAATTGAGGTCTTCATAACAGGTTTCACTTTATGTAACTGGTTCAGTAAGAAGTTATTATTAGTTGTAGAAAATGCAATTTTTGGTTTCTTTTATTTTGCATTTTAATGTAGAAGTATTATTTATTTAAATTAATATCGTTTTTCTCTATGAAACTGCAATATTAATGCTTTTTTTAGATGAATAAGTTTTGTATTATCACTACATATTTCACAATAAAAAGCACCAAACCTGAAATGAATCTCTTGGCACCCACATTGCTGAAACCAGCATTTGAAAACTTTCAATGCTGTTAAATTAAAGGTGTCAAACCTTCATCTTAAGGTTTAAGACAAACCCTAAAGACTTTTGACCTTACTTTTATTACATTCCTGGTTCTTCATAAAGCACCTTAGTCGAAACTTTCTATGCAGGAGTAATATTTAACCCCTCTGAAGAAATGGTTTGTGAGGGCAATATGGGCCGTGTGGCACCTTACCTTGGATAAGATAAAGCGGTCTGCGGAGGGGTCTCGCGGCGCGGAGATCTTGTAGCGCATGGTGTGGAAAAACAGCACCGACATGATCTCCGCCATAGACGCACATGATGTTGGGTGACTGGAACCAACAAATACATTTTTAGGTTTATGTTGTAAATTAAACAAATTTCAAGTCATAAACATATTTTCCTGTTGTATGAATGTTACTGGCCATGCCGACCAAGGTGGTGTCGGCATGAGTACGACAAACAATTTGCTGTGGCACTTACATTGACACTCTATCTAATGTGCAGATAGGTGTTGTTGAACAACTGTAAGTGCACTAAAAATTGAAATTTATACACTGCAGGTCCTTGCAGCCTGTGGACAATGTGGATTTATAGCCTTGTTTATAATGGATCACATTATGCTACTCGTGACGTGAGGCCTTAAATACAACACTATCAGAGTTATTAACCCCAACTGCATTTCAATTAAACTAGGATGCTGCTAGCAAATCTCTTCTGCAATACATAGTGATGATGACTGGATGAATTAGATTTGTTTAATCCGTAACTAAATAACTTATCTGGTAAATTATGTAAAAATCAGGACTATTCTGAATGCAACAAATTAATACAGTCGATTAGTTAAACCAATAACAAATAATGTTATGTAATAATGTTAAGTAAATGCTAGTCATTGCACTATCAGTCACAGCGCACAGCCCTGACCTTGAAACCATTTCCATACTTAACAATTGCGTGTATACCTATCTAATTAGAATTTGTGTACCTAATGGTAATGGTAAATTAACAAAAATGCATTCATTAACATAATAATGCATACACAGGCAACAGGTATGCGAAACATTTATAATAATAAAAAATCTTTAAATTGCTCTACAGAATGAAACAAAATATATTCAAACAGTCAGCATGACTAAGGACTTTGATTTCCCAGGTACATAGGCATGTAAATCGTAATTTATAATGTATAACCTATACGTAACGTTGGCGTAGCGGCGTGTGGTTCTCTATTCAAAAATAACTTTGGTACCTAACTTATAAGTATTGCTAATAAGGTTTCATCAAACGATACTTCTATTTTATTAAAAGGAATGAACCCATCTGAATAAAGTAATAATAAGTGCAACAGGACTCCAGACGGCGTTAAGTTTCTTCACCTTCATTAGACCTTCAGTAAAGCGGCGTCGAATAAGGTTAACTTACCCGGACTTTGATGCATTTGTAGCAACGATGCTGTCGATCCTCAGCTTGTTTGCGATGTCTTTCAGAGCCTGGACGTCAACTTTCTTATCGCCTTTCATTTTGATTTAATAAATTAATAAAAAAGTTTTCAAACTAAATAAAAAATAATAAAAAAGTAGGAAACCACGTTGTTGCAGCGTTGAGTCGCGTGCCGGTCCGGTCACCGTCAGCGTCATAAAGTCACGCTAACAAAACAAAAAAATGTTGCTCTTGTCTTGTCTTGTCTTGCTGGTTGGTTGGGTTGGCTAACTGTCACTACTGTCAGTTGTCTTGTCAAGTTGTCAGTGTATAATTTATGGTGCGTAGTGTGCGTACTGCGTTCCCTAATAATCACGTTCACGATCGCGGTTTTTAACGTTCGTCTTGCTGGCGAGCGTATTATTCATAAACTCAAATGGAACGGATTTTAGCGTTCATGTATGTCGTCAACGCGCGACGTCGTCGTTGTTGTGTGTGAGTTGTTATCCGTATATTATAAAGTACTCTGTGGTTGTTATAAACAAAAATCCGATATTACTAATCGGCAAACTAGAAATATGCACCATTTAGTGATTTCCTCGTACCGCCTTCGTAGGGTCCAGCGATCATTTGTGGGGCTCGGTGTACGCTTTTTTTAATAAAGTACCAAAGTCTATTATTAATTTGCCCCTACAAATATTTAAGAAACATGTTAAATCACAACTCATAGATAATTATTTATTTTCAGTACAGTGTTTATCATAATTAACATTTTAATGTCTTATAAAAATTAACGGCAACAGCTGAATATTTGGTGATGCATCGCATAATTCGTCAGAAAAAATTAAATTAAATCAATAAAAAAATATCATATATTTTTCCATTTCCATCTTACATGCTTTTTGCGTGAGCGAAAATGACGTCATTAGTGACGTTTTCGCCGCGACCAAAATGACCTTGGGCGCCAAGTGGAACGAATGTTTTGAGCGTTGAGATCGTTAAGTGGAACGGACCCTTAAGCGTTGTATTTTATCCACAGATTATGGAAATAAATCTATGGATTTTTCACTAATATATTTTTAAAGCTTCATTTAACATTGAGTTTATTTTATTTAAAACCGGGTATAATAAATAAAAAAATTATGTCAGTTTAAATAATCACGCCTAACAATTTCCGAACACGTTTCCCGAAGCGAAGCGTGGGCGGGTTTATTAGTCACAAATAAAAATCACGTACGCAATTTTCCGTAAGTAAGTGTTTTTAAAATGCGTTGTAAGAAGTATTACGTCCAAAACTCCTTGGGATTTTTTTGCCGCTACTTCCTACAATACTTCTCACCGTAGATATTTGTAGTGGCAGTGGCGTTGTGTGAGTGTATGTGTCAGTTTAAGATTTTGTAAAAATAAAGTTTAATAAATGAAAATCGCTTTGAAAAGCTTATTTAGAAGCATAAAATAAATATGCGGCATAGCGGAAGCGCCTCAGTCCTGCGGTAAGTGGCTTGCGTTGATCCTAAGTGGGATCACTTTTTGAGTTTACCGAGTTAAGCTACAGCGGGCGCGGTCGGCAATTGGATGGGTGACCGACGTTAATGGCAGAAATTTTTGAGCGCTTCCATGCTTAGGAGTATTATAGATAAGACACCGGAGGATCAATTAAGCCATGTTGTAAAGCTGGCATAAAAACTTCTTGACCTTCTTACTGACCCTTGGGTTCGCCACAAACCCCTCCTCCAATCCGCGCTTTAAACAGCGTGATGGAGCACGCTCTAGGCCTCCTCAATTATGGGGAGAGATGCGTGCCCTGTAATGGATTGTTAGTAGGTTGAAGTCATTATCAATCTGTATGTAGGCTAATAGACTGTACACGGAGAAAGTGCCTGGACTGAATTCTGACGCATGTAATTTGATATGATATGACATTGACCCTTTGTATGACATCCAAATTAAACCTCTGCTCGTGAAACAGAATACGTAAGTGCTCAAGATTATTTTATTAATAAGAAAGAAAGAAAAGAAAAAGAAAACTTATAGTAAACTCTAATTGATGAGGTGGCGCATGGCGGGCCGATCGGATAGCACAAATTGGAAGAACGCTGTAACTTGACAAAAACGTTATGACGGAAGTTTACGCGGCAAAAACCGGCGCCGCCATCTTGGACCCGCGATGTCCATTGCATGATGCGATGTTTTGTTCACTATCACTTCCTGCTCCTATCTTCTTGTCTAGCTGGAAACTGATTAAACTGAATTTAGCAGATCAACTTTTGATTGAATTTCAATCAGTAAGCAGATAAAAACATTAACGCTAGATACTATTACTCAGCTAATATTAGGCTCTTTTTTAAAGTTAATAATCTGGATAAAAGAGCAGACGAGCTACCTATTGGACATTAGTCACTGTCGCCCGTAGACATCAGTAGGTAACACCAAATTGTAGTAATCACAGATGTGTTGCAGGCCAAAATGGAAGCAAGAGGAAGAGACCTTCGTCATGCTGGCTCCATGGCATTGCGACTGAAGCATCTATAAAAGATTTAGGTAATGGTAGATTTTAGAAGGAATGTATGGTAAGAGATTGGTAGTTTGACAGGCAAACAAAAATCCCTACCAACACGAATATCGGTGTATGCCTACTAAAACGCATGTACTCGTACTGTCGGTGATTCAAGCCCATGTCCAGGCGAGAGGAAGAACCTCGTCCGTTATTTCAGCAGGTGCACCACGAGTAGGAGACGTTGGTTTGGATTCAAGACTGGTGGAGTCTGTTGACAGCCCAAACAGTTTCCTCCTGATTCCACTTTCAGTTCTATTGAGTCCAATAATCCGTACTTCTAGATTATCTACCTACTCAGTAGACAAATAATCAAAGTCCAGTAGGTACTAGGTTTTTTAAACTTTGGCGCTCCCCTCACCCAATATATCGATTAAAGAATCCCCGAAAATCTCCCCTTAGTGGGCTAGTGTTGAGTTAGTTAAGTTATTGGGCGATCTAATTAGTAGTAAGTAACTTATTAATTTGGTAAAAATGTGTGTCACGTAATTTGCGCATTAAGGCTGGGAATGAAAAGTCATTCGTAGTCAATTCAGAATTCTCAAATCATCTCCGAGCCACCCAACAACATATTCATACGGATTGAGGTACGTGAACATCCAATAACAGTAACAAACTAGAACACTATTTGCAACGAGAGGGCAATTGTATAACAGCAGTAAGACGTGAAAAACTGCGCGATCAAACGGGCACTGATATTGAATTGATAAGCACGGGAATAAACGTTTATGTCATACGACTCACCACGCGGCGTTTACCTTTTAAACAACCCTAGTTGTCTGCGCGGTTGAGTCTATTTTTGTATGTCAGGGTGAGTGTGTCGGTTGGTAGAGGTTCGATCAAAGGAGGGTGGCTATTCTATTCGGAATCGCGCTGACGTATCATAGTTGGACCTTCGATTCACCTGATACTGTTAGCAATGTAGGGATATAACCAAGCGTTACACTCAAATTTAATTTGAGAGTCATTTAACATTTACGTATTTTGTAAAAGGTACATTTATCCGTCTATTTTTTTACTTTTTCTAATGAGCTATTTCGTTAGATTAGTTAATACCGATTTCATATTGTAGAGACCAGAATATCGCTCGCTGGCTAGAAAGATTACGGTTGATACGTAGGTATGTACTTGATCCACGTAAAATGCCAAATACCTAATTACCACGTCTCCCTTTGCCAAAGAACTTCTGGAATTGTTGTATTGGTGATTAAGAATTGTAATTTTAAATTAAATTTACTTAGACAAACTTACTCAGTGGTGGATATGAAAATCTTATTGAAAAAGAAGCGAGACATTAGACAATCAATATAATTGCACAAGATTATGAAAGTTAAAAAAGTAGTCATCTGCTATCCTATCGAAATATGTAAATGTTATTTTCATGTTCACTAATTTTTGTAGACAGTTAAAAATAGTAATCTATAACTTAACATTACATTTTTATAGCCGTGTCTACAAGGTGTCGTCGGCTGACCAGCATCCCTCTGCTATGACATAAAGGAATAAAAAATAAAAGTGTGCGCCAAACGGTAGCAGAGTCAGAGCTACGGAAAAACACCGCCGGATAAATAAATATAAAAACAATAAAACTGTTGTCTATGGGCAGGAAAATGGCCGCGCCGGGCAGGGGGCGAGTAGGGTGACTATTGTTTAGTACTATGCATATATCTGGATACAATATAATAATATGTTAAAATGAGGTAATAAGTATGTATAACCTACCTACCTACTACTATTTTAATTAATGTTATCGAAAATCCGTAACTCTTTCCCTATCTCAAAAATGTTTATTACCTATGTCCAATGCTTATCTTGATTTTAAGAAATCGACTGGAATTGCGGACTTTCAAAGCTTAAGCGTAGTGGTGTAAGTGATGTCTGTTACTGAGCTTAAAAAAGCTCGTTGGGATCTTCTTGCCGCTTCTCCTTGTAAAACTACAAGGTAGGGATTCGTTGAAGCGAAAAGTGTTCGTAAAATCGTCAAAAATCATTAAATCCTATCAGATTTGTCTGTTGTACAGCACGGTAGGTATGATTCTACTCTGTTGTAGCTCAAAATTAAGCAGCCTTTTAAAATGCCTAACAAGAAAAGCACCTACCAATAGCACAGAAGTAATAGTCTGCACTAACCACCGACATTAGGTCCACTAAAGGACTACCCTGGTTTAGCTAAACGCATGGAGACAAGCTCTTGGAGCGGGAGGGGCGGAGCGGGCGGGAGCGATGTTCTGTTTTCAAATTCAATTGTGCTCTGTCCCGCGGCGATCTTTCTCCGGCGATCCGGAATTGAATATCAATCCGAATCGATGTACGCAACGTGTGGACATGACCGGCTGATTGTGCGATTTCATCAACATTTTATTTGACCCTTTATATCAGTGAATAGTAGCAGTAGTTTGCCGATTGATAGTTTTAAGTTTAACTACGTAATAAGTTTATGTAACATGGTATTTACAAACAATGCATCCGCTAATTCTGGTGAAATTGCTTACTCAACTAGTATGTATTAAGATCAAAGGTATTTTTTATCATCATAATTAACACGATAAAAATAAATAAATAATATTATTAAGTTATATAATTTATGATTATAATATAATTAATTCCAAGACTACTCACGGTAGGGATTTGTTGAAGCGATTGTGTAGTTTGACTTTCGAAAAGTGTTTGTAAAAAACTGGTGAATATACCAGTGGTACTAAGTGGACTAATCTTTACACGATACCCTACCACACAGCCAGTGCTGACTTGTGTCACCACTCACGAGACCCCGGTCAGTCGGCATGAGATTACGGTCAGTATTCTAGGCCGTCCTAATACAGCCAATCAGTGTTTGATGCGACCTTAATCAAAGCTGTTATACTTATACAAGTAATTTGTGATGAAGAAAACAAAATAGATGGTAGGATCCACATGGCCCGCGCGGCCGCGGTCACCACACCTTGTTCGGAAATTGTATGGTGAGGGCAACTTTACAACTGTTCGCAGTTCGGAGCGCGCTCCGTCCCCTGTATAATTCTACTTGTATGCTCACGGGGACAGTGCACAAGAATCCCGCGGTGCGCCAAATGCTACTTAGGAAAGCAATTATTTTAGAAAAAACAATTTTTTTTTATTAGGCAAATACCTACCTACTTACCTGGCAATCGCGTAGACGCGACAAAGATTTATGGGGATACCGTCTACTGAGTATTACTACGTTGCGTTGTCGGCCAGGAAAGAAAGAAAGATAAGATATCTAGAAGTCTATAACGACTGACTAATCGCCTACTACTAGTATATTAGCGGAAGGAGGAGGACCCTGGTCAGGCGCTGGGCCGATAAAGGGGTAAAGAAGACTTACGATCATGTCAGTATTATCTTTTATACAATAATTTACTAAACAGCAATCATTTCAAAGTGTAAAATGAACCAGACAATCAACAGGAAAAACGAGACACCATCTTATTTAACATTAACTCTACATAAATGTCAATTCATTTATCATATTGCCCCTGTATTATCGAGTTATCGAGCTCGGTGTTGGACAACTGGGCGTTAATATCGAAACATCGATCACTCGGGTAATCCTAACGCGATTACATGCGTTTGGTGTCGCCGCGCTGGTGCGGGCCGCGTGCGGGACGCGTGCGGTACACGTGCGGGGGCCGCGCGGCGCTGCGGCGGCCGCGTGCCGCACTTAATAAAGGGTTAAATTACATTTTTGTTTACATGTAACCATTTGTAATCTAGTTGATTTAGTCTGTAATCTCCATTTGATACAACGCCCCCTTGTGTTGTGACGCGTTGTAAGTTTTGTTTATTAAAGTCACATGCGTCAGCATTTTCCTTTGTGTAGTTATTTTAGTTTAAAACATTTACTTAGTCCTTGGACATAGTAGATCATGTCAATATTTTTTTATTTTTCACGACTCAGTTCAGACTCAGACTGTACAAGAACTGAAAATGCGGCATTTGGTGACTTGCCGCTCACTAGATGGGCAGCAGGCAAAGTAGCATATGTCTGGGGGCAACATTGGCATGAGCAGCTAGGGGTGTAGAGAGGTGCGGCACCGATTTTACCATCATTATTATCTCTTAGGCAATACATATAATTTTCTACAACGATAAGACTTGGCCATTAACAATGACCATGGTTTAAGTAACGTCAATTAGCTTATTGAATGTCCGTTTTATAAAATTCTATGATTAGGTAACTTTGTAAACTCTGAACAGTGCCTATTTTCAAAAATATGGAAGAAGCAAAACGTGTTTATATTAATAACATTAATGTTTAAAATACGTTTCGATAGAGCGTCGGCACCATACCAAACTTCAACAAAATGATAAACTTCTTAAGAGTTTCGTCCTCCATACATTATTAGACGTGGTCTGAAGGAAGCTGACGTAATACTTGTTGGTTCTAGTTCGAAGTACGAGCCACGTAAGTCAGTTAACTTGTTCGGGATACAATGAGAAGGGTATAAATACCGAAGAGGCTCAAAAGTAGCGCAAGAAGACGCGCGGCGGCGCGGGCGAGGGCGTCACATCAAATTGATATCAGCGGCATCCGCGGGACGCGGACTTGGGACACTCGTGGGGAAAAATGATACCGCTGAATTTTTGGGACATCCAAATAATGAAACAGGGGAGATATATTATGCGTTTTTACTGCTTGTAACATGATCCGTGGAAATCCCTTGATGCGTAGAGGCATAATCGGTACCACTTGGTCGGTCTGATATATTCATTGTAAATAATAGCCTGACCAGCCTGCGTTGACCCTTTTTAATTTTTCAAAGTTGGCGTTTGACTACTACTGTTGCTACTCTACTGTTCCTACACTTTTGTGAATCCAATTCTAGCAATGGGACAGCTATGGGTTATGATGAAGGTTATTAAAGAAAAAAGAAAATGAACTATCGCTGTTCTCGCTGACTGTACCAAACATTATTCAAATACGAAGTGAACTGGAAATAGTGTGGGGAGTTAGCGCGACCGCCGTTTCTTGCCAAACACTGAACTTGTGTTCCCGCGTGGTCTGTGTGCCGCCCGCCCATACGGGTACATGCGGCTTGACAAGGTTTATTACGATTACTAATTTATTGACGTAAGTCGAAGAGTCGAGTATTCAATATACACACAGTATGGTATTTTACAACAAATCTAGCGAAATTATTAAACACTACTGTTGTAATCAATTAATTTATCACCATCGTCAGTACGAGTATGTAGGTAAGTAGACAAGCATGACACATTTCAATCCTACATGTCACTAGGACAAGCTACTATACCTAGGATTCATGTTCTAATTTCATGAACGATGTTACCTGATGGTAAGTGGTTACCTTCACCCCCAAAACCGATTGCCGACTAAAAGCTAAGTGGAGGACACCCGTAAATTACTGAAGTCTAAAAATACTTATTTCTGTTTACCCTTTCATTGCAATGTGTTGTATACTTACGTGAATCTACGTATACAATACATTGCAATGAAGTCCTTACGATCTTACATCAAAATTGCGATATTTCAGTTGACAATTTATTCCGAAATGTCCAAATAAGGTTTATTATTTTTGAAATTTTTTGGTTTAAATATTTTTGTGATTCGTACTTTCGTACTTAATTTATTTACAATTTCTTGTCATTAATGTATCTGTAGTGAAGTTTCTTCGTCAAATTTTATCACAAGCGTGAATAACGATAAACAGACAAAGTCATAGTGCGTCCTTCCCTATACCTAACTGACAGAGCCGAGCACGAGAGCACCTGGAGTGCAGCAGTTCGAAGAGCGTGGTGGTAGGTATACGTCGGGCCCTACAATAAGTACAGGTGCAAAATTAACCTCGGTCCGGTTGTTTCGGGTTACGGCGTCCATAACCGTGCGTTATGGCTTGTATTATTATAACTTTGACACACTGATCGCGACTCGATGGAAGTGGCTCCCATAAGCAGATGAAAGTGTGTTGACTTCAGATTATGATATAAGTACCTAATGATCTTGAAGGTAAGAAGACTGAATCATGTAAGTATAACGCAATTTAACACCTTTAATTCAGGATGCTACAGAAGTTCGGGTACACTAAAAATATACATTATTTTACAAGCAGCCCACAGTGGAAAGCTCTTCAGAAAGTTTGTTCTTGAACTCCCGACTCTTTGAGGCTCTTCTATACCGTTAAAACTCGTTGATAACAGTTTACTGAAACAGTGATCGAACAGAAAAGTCGACATATACCTACCATTATAATTTTGTAAGTAGCATTGTAAAAAGATAAGATTGGATCCTATAGCGATCTTCCAATAGGGGAGACCTGGTACCATTGTCTCGTCTGTTGTTGAGGTGCACCGAATGCAATAGACGTTAACTTGGACTCCGTAGCGGATCGAGCATCCCCACGCCCATGACGCTATATCATCGCAACTGTCCCACTAGTGGACATGGGTCACTCGGGCCCTCACAATGTGAGGAATACAGGCCATAGTCCTTCACGCTGGCCAAGAGCGGATTGGCGGACTTCACTCACCTTTAAGATCATAACGGAGAACTCTCAGGCGTGCAGGTTTTCTCACGATGTTTTCCTTCACGCAAGCAAGTCATAATTTTTATTTTTTTCTAAGAGATGCATAAAGTGTGTCTTTATACATATGTATGATGTTATTGATGTCTGATGCTTAAAGTAAGTATTTAATGACCCCAGTGGAGCTTTCCCGGAAGGCCTCCTCCATCGTCTGTAGATCCTCGTCCGCAAGGTTATAAGTTACAGGGTCGGATATTTATTCGTTCGGTTGGATTGTAGTTTTATGGTTGGCCGTAAATGCTCTCTTATTGGTCCGCATTTGAATAATACGAGCCGCGCTGAGCGCTGTACCGCAAACACATACCGTAAACATGCAGCTGTGTAATTTTTATTGTTTTCAATTTGGAATAATTTACCTATTCGTAATTCCTTATATGTTTTTCTTAGTGGCTGGTTAAGCCGTTCAAGTGTATTCAAAGATTTGAAGCTGAAGGAGTTGGAGGTCTTTTCACAAATAGACGAACTGAAATGGGTGTACATTATGTCAGAGTTCTGTAAAAAGAATATTATGTCTGTCTTCCGATCGGCTTAAACTTGTTTTTTTCTCTCTAAGGGAAAAGGGGGAGGTAAGTTTGTATGATAATCAATGATAAGCCTTTGCCTATTGGTGAAAAACAAACACAAATGAATTGAATATTAAGTTCTGCACAGACATTAGTCTGTAGCTAAATCACCCTCTCCTAAGCGAAAAGAAAGAGTTCCCTTATCATAATTTTGGTCGCTAATCATACTTTACACTCAACAGTGAAAATTTTTCGGTGGACATGTCGGAGAACATTCTTATCACCTGAAGCTCGACTTTTCGTGTCAAATCAACAAAATGTTTTTAGAATTTACTCCATAAACTTTTCATTTACTTTGTTGTCTTCTCGACACATAAAGAAGACAATGTACAAAGTATGAAACATTAATGGCAGTGTCTACGGGAGCTTGTAACACGTTGGAGTCCTCCGCCGGCATATTGGTGATTACCTCCGCCATTTCTGTATTATTTCTATTCGTTTTTATATTATTCGTTTCTTTTATAGCCCGGGCCCGTGTTGCCATATTTAAATTTTATTCGCCTTAATGTTGCCACACACGCTACTGCTCGCAATCTCATACCTATAACATCGCGACCGACCCCGGGAGAACCTCAACCGGTATTCCAAGGACATAAGGTCCAATTTGCCAACGGTCGAGTGTAACTATAAAGTGGTTTTAGATACAGATGTCGGGGAAATAGAAACGATTTGGAAGCTATGTTTTTATTTAGAACGAGGCCATTTTAGTTGGAACGGCACGTTTGATATTTTACCTGTGTTTTGATATCTGCCCATTCGCTATCGTCCTTGTTTTCATAAGATTTTGTTGTTCCGAATCAAAGGGACTCCGAGATCGGCTCATGAATTTGCAGTAGTATTCTCCTGATCAAACATAAATTATTGATATTTGATTTTGTTTATAGTATAAGATTATTATACGATCCATTGAAATTGTTGCCTCCAGCGATGGGTCTTCTTTGGCATTCTGTTACCTATCCGCTTGTACATAATGGTTTCATTATTTATACGTAAATATGTTCTAATTAGGTCGTAATTTCAAATGTTTATACGACTAGTTAGAACAACTTCTCTTAAATATTAACATAGTAAAATAGCAGGTGTTTAAAGCGACACAATGATCACATAATAACTGTTGAATTTAGCTGGTTATCACCAGTGGTTATCACCAGTGGTTATCACCAGTGGTTATCACCGCTAAATTAAATTCGCTCTGAGCAGTTTGGTAGGGATTAGGTGATGAAAGCTCAGTTTTGTGTCAACATTTGATCGCCTCCAGTATTATCTAGATGCGTGAGAGGTGTCATAAAATAGCATCATCAGAGGTACCCGCTCAATAGATTATTTTTCATTGGATAATCAACGAGACGGTAGATCTACTGACATTATTGGTGACCCCGGCAAGTCTTTACCTCCGATTTTATTAATAACTTTAATAATTAAGTGTTTTTAATAATGTACAATGTATGGATAAGCTAGTAAGTAAAGTAATAACAACTATAACTACATTGATTTTAGGACCAATGCCAAGCAGCTCACTAGGGATTATTGAAAATGACCAGTAGACCCCAGTTCCTCGACATTCTTCTATAATTAACAAAAGTCTAGCATTTTAAATTGGAATTACACCTCAAGACGATACAGTAGTCGGCCGGCGCTGAGGTGTTACCCTGAATTTTTTTCCTCTCTCTAATTAAGGGGAGGGGCGCCGAGTGTTCCTGGCATCGCGTAAATCATCCACTTATTAAAAGAATGCTACGAATCGAACCTTCTTAAGAAACCAACCTCTTTTTCTAGTTACAGTCTAATTTTAACCGTATTGCAAGATGGTAGAGTCGAGACTCGCGCGTTGTGAGGCACGGAAAAATGGTATTGTTAGAGCTCCGATTGGAAAAGTAATGCGTTTTAATATAACCGTTAGGTGCGACTGTGAATGATTCTTGTTGTTGCCGATTTATGGCCGCCTTAACGTGGAATTGTTCGATATTAATTTTCTTTTCAATATGCAGTCTTTTCATGAAAGCTGTGTTGCCATTTGATGATAAATCAAAGTTTTGTCAGGGCAAGTGAGGGGGATTGAATGAAATTATATGCGGTTGTACGCGATCTTCGTTTTACTTATTTGTGACTACATTTTGTGACTACTCATGAAACAGTTTCGATGCTTCATATGATGAGTCGATTCCGGCTGGTATCGTTAGACAGCAGTAGTTAAGTCATGTTGGAGGAGTCACCTGTAACACTCAGCTTAACGGCATAATCTAAGAGGTTAGGGTTTCATCCACCTGGCTAGCTGCTCGGAACATATTCCTTCTTAAAGAACAGTAAAATAGTTCGGTTTGGTCGTATTTGGTCATTCCCAGTTGTTGTCCAGTTTAACCAGCAAATTTACCTGAAAATCAGACATTAAGAAGACTTTAACAGTAGTGAAATTTCACACCTGTTACCAACAGTTGACAAACAGCAGCATGATATGAACCTTAATTAACATTGTATGTTGATGTAATCGTGTTCGGTGTAAGCAGCAGATCAGTATCAATTAATACAAGTGTGTTACAAGGCTTAATACTTGTAAGGGGGCGTGAGGGAGCGGTATTAGCCCCCTCATCCCGAATAAATTACGCACCGTGATCGGAAACGGTCGTAGCACGTACAGCGGGATGTTTGCTACTGTACCTACAAGAAAATGCACTTGTCCTAACATATCAACACTTTGTTAAGTAGTTGATGGACTAGTTACAAACCATTTTTTTAATCGCTCCACTCTAGGATTTCGTTGCGGGTGCTCTTCGATGGGAAGTTAATGATTACAATTTTAAATATTATTTCACCGTTCTTCAAAGTGAGTTTTAGAGCCCAGGACAAATGACAGTCTCTCTTGGAGTGTGATAAAATTGAGAAGAAAGAAAGAAGAAAGAAGTTTCTAGAATTAACTAATTTATCTTTAGATTAGCAGTGAAGTATGAGATGAAAATATATAATTCTCAATTACGACTGTATCAATAAATCGTGAGTCAACATCGTAAAGTAGTTCTGTTCAATACAATATCTGCCTACTTAGGTACATCTGTTTGAGTGAATACAAAGAGCAGAAGGACAATGTCGGTTATGACTCGAGATGATGGTGATGAGTGAGTGAAGTGAACATCAATAACTTAATTAGTCAACTTTTGATATCACCCTGTAAGGCGCAGCGGCCCCTTTCATTCGAGCATATTTTCATAAATGCAAACATTCAGAAAGAATTTCCTTCGAAAGCTCATAAATATCTCCCACTTTTAGTACTTCCCCGTCGGCGCCGGGCCGAATGAATGTACTTCTTATTTTCCTAACTTAGGGTTCAAAATGTTTTCCTCGGAAAAACTCATAAGCGCGTTTTAAAACCGACAGCGCGGAAGGCAAATTAAAGATTAATCCGATTCTCCAATAAATATCGGAATGAATTCGGTCCCAAATTGGAAACGAAGAATTGAAACTTATTCGGGATCCATTTTGTAGATGAGGTGTTTTTTCTCTCGGATGAGTTATAGGGAGGAGAGATTTGGTCAGTTGTCTGACCGACAGCTCTTAATGCCGAAACCCTATTAGCAATGTTATGTTAGGCTCAAAGACCTAAGTCGCTCATTGAGCTAAAAGGCCACCTATTGTGGCATCACTCAAAAGTCAAAAGTGTGAAATTCGGTAGTATTTTAAAGAGTGCATTATGAGTCCTGTGGTAATGTTAAAAATGCTGTAAACTCGTTTTGAGTCCTCGTTTTATTGATGTAACCGCGTAACGACCAATATTACTGCTCTAATTTTAAATAAAGATATCCCCTATAACCATTATAAAACTATCTAATCAGATCTTTTCGTTTAACTCTACAACAATTATGACAATATGTTGCATTGTGGTTGCAGCTAAGAAGTATGCTAAACGTGCATTTTGGGAGACGAATTCTTGCAGTAGTGGCGACCTAGAGTGTCGGAAGTTCTCATTCCCACTTTTAAATGTAACTAAAGGCTTAAGAAGCTTAACTAAAACTTAACTAACTTGGGAAGCGTTTATGAAATTTAGCCTGTAGCGGTAAATTCCCAGACCTACATTGTTTATCTTTGTCGATTTTATGAGTGGTACGACTGACACAGCTCCTGCTGGCAACAAAGAGCATAAAAAGTATTCAAATGATCAACTTATCGGTACTCGCCACCAGCTGCCGGTGTGACCGGGCCGGGCGTCTACTTTTGAGTGGCCCGTTATCGATGCTAACTGCTCCGAAGAGGTTTCCTAAAGGATTAATTTTATGAGCAGGTCGCGCTAATGAAAAATAATAGCATTTTTTTAATTCGCTAAATGGGTCATTCCTAATTGGAGTGGGATCTGTAAGTCATCTGTAAATGCAGTTTTTGTGTTCAAGATTTATAGAACGGCGGAGCTTTTGCGGAAATTGATTTTTTGTTGACGTTTGCATGTTTGTTATTGGATGGGAAGGAGTTGTTTTGCAAACTTCGACACGTACAAAGTGCGAGATTTGTAAATAATAAAAAAAATTATAGAGGTCCGTTTGTTTCTGTACCTACGAGTATGTGCGCGTTAGCAATACTTTGATGATATTTATTTATATCCTTCAACCTTCTTGAAGTTAATTGCTGATAACAGATCCTCACTAATGGGCGCTACTCCGACCGGTCCTAGGCCTCTTGAGTCCAGGGGTTCCTCGCTGTCTTCGTTAGGTCATCAGTCCACTTGGTCGCGGGTGACCTGTTCTCCTTTTACCGAGGCGTGGCCGCCATTCGAGGACTTTTCAACCCCCAAACTGTGAACAATATTACTTACCCATTGCCACTTCAGTGGCTGCCTAGAATATCCTGAGAGCTAGAAGAAACAAAGAAAAACACTCCTTAACACTCCTTACCATTACACGATTACCTATGTACTGCCCCATTCTTGACGAGTAGGTATACATAATTATGAAAAAAAGTAGGGAAACCTATTTTGTTCACCTCTCCAAACACCCCTTCGCCTTCACTTAACTTAACTTAACTTCGCTAATCAGCTACACAATTTGCCTTCAGCCCTTACGTCGACCTACTCTGGATAGCATACGAGTTTTCAAACTCACATTCTTAGTCCCCGACTAGCGCAATATAATTTAAGGACGCGCTATACATCACGTGCGAACCACATTGTTTAATCTACGGCTTGAACGGTCTCCAAACCGCGCGGCGACCGCGGCGGCACTTACGCGGCGCCGGCAGGACGCGCGGCCCGCACGCTCGTAAATCGCAATTTGTCGCGGACGCGCCTAGTGAAGATCCACGGGATAGGTTTCTGCGTGCACTTAACAATGTGTAGACTTGACCTATCAGCGACAACGGAGGAATTTTGCACCTCAACTAAAAGTAACAGAGGAGCAGGAGGTAGCGAGTTAAGGCCAGTGGTGAATGAGGAAGTGGTGAGGTTAGGAGAGACGAGGAGAGGAGAGGAGAGTGTCTTCCAAAATTTTACTGGCAAGTGAGCAGGCCGTATTGGAAAATAGACTGATGAATAATAAAAACAATAGAAAAGGGTCTATTTTATATTGTCTTTGAATAAAATGATTTGGCAGAATGTGCACGAATATTTCTTTTCCCTTTAAAAAAGTGTATACAAAATCAGCGATGTACATATGTACGATATGATGTTGTGCTCGAAGTAGATCCAATAACTACAAACTAATTGGCAGTGGTCAGCGTACTCGTTGACATTCACACTCAGCATTGCTGAGTCTTTGCAGCCTGAGACAAACTTGCACAAGCCGAAAGTAAGAAGTTAAGTACCTATTTTATTTTTTCCTACAGGTTATGAATACCTATTACAGATGAAACAATGATCGTGCATAAAAACATTCTCGCAATAAATTATAAAGCGTTAGGCGACAGTGATACAATACAGGGATATTCGAAACAAATTAAGCAAAAAAAATGAATAAGTCGATTTATATCTGAAAATGTTGACGTCACATAAAATTTACAATGTCTGGTAAGTAATTATCTCCAATAATAAATACGTAATTGTCTATGTTACTTACTTTGTGCAATCAATAAAGAGCTTAAATAAATACCTAAATATCTCCTCTATAACTATTCTTACGTTGAGTTTATTGACTGTTGGGTTTAAATAGGGATAGTTAAAAATCTCTCTCTCTACCTGTGTTAGTTACTAAAATTTAATTCTCGATTCAATATTTGTGTTTTGGCATTTCTAACTCGTGCTTTGTCTATATTATTGGCTTTTAACGTATCCGAGTACAAATCGCATTTCTGAGAGTTACAATATTGCTAATCGCGCCATCCCCACCACCCACTGGCCTGGGGGGTGACTACCATCTTCCACCACGGACTAGACGTATGTTCGAATTGTGCTAAGTGCATTTTATTCTAAACTTTTATTTTGAATATGTATCTAATATACATATATTTTGGAATTGTAAAATACATACATAATAATAATTAACAGATATGATGGTTTCGGTTAAAATAATATGTTTTTAGTTGTACATATTTAAAAAAAATTACGGGTCGGGGGCAAAATAATAGCAACGATACAATGTTATTAAATCACAATGCTCATTTAAAGCAAATAAATTAAAATGATTCTTCATTATGTAATTATTATGTAAGAAATAAGTACGTTACTAAAGTATTTTTAATCTTACAGGGACAGACAATTTTTGTTTTGTTTTTGGCTTAGTAATAATGATTTAATATTGTATCTAACAACATTTGGAATACGACAGTTGAATAATACATAGATTAGATAACTTTAACAGTTTTGCTTCGAAGCACTTCTTCTATTAAAGGAAAAAAATAACGTAAACCGGAGTGGGGGGTGACAGCGCGGAGAGTCGGAGAACTCGGAGACGCAAATTGAATTTATTGGTTTCCGTTGGCGGCCGCGGGAGTGTTAACTAATGGCCAGATTTACGGAGCGCGCCTAATGTGTTCGCGCCTTTAGATTTATACACGCTCAGCGTGATCTAGGAGGAGCACTGCGATCTGGCACGGCAGTGGCCCGGCCAAGGTGACTCAAACGGCAGCAGGCGGCGCTTACAATTCGACGTAGTTGTTGGTAACATTCATTGTAACAATGAGTTTTAATTATTGGGCTATGACTGTTTTGTATTATTACCGGCAGCGTATGAGCAGCGTAGTTATTTTTAACGGGGTTAGGTATATAGTTTCTATTGCATCTTTTCCAACGTTATAAGACAGTCAGCAAACCTTTTGCTAATAGCACAGCGTGGGAAACCTTTCAAATTAATAAATTTTATTTCGCTTAAAAAATTCCAGATCGCATGAAATATAGCAATATAATTAGAGCAGTTGGTGGATTGCGATACAGGAAGCGGGCGATCAAATTAAGAAAGTCTGTAATTATTAGCAACACCCGCCGGGGGCTGGGGATCGGGGCTCGGGGCTCGGGGCCCAGGATCGGTTGTCGACACGATAAACAAGCCCCGCAGGTGTGCGCGGTATTGGAAAACTTGCGGGATTAACGTGCGGCCGCCGCGACTGGGACGATGCTATCGATAATAAAATAATTATACATTTTGAAGTGAAAACTTCTATAGTATCGTTGCGATTTGGTATTCGATGAAACGGAAATGACGCGCAAATGAAATGAAACGGAAACGAAAAAGAGGCAGACACTTTTTAACGTGGGAGAAAATTATATAGGAAGCATCGGCAAAATGGCGGCTTATGTAAGCAAAGCAAAACATCAATATTTTGGACTGACAGTATTTGTTTTTTTAAGTTTCACTTCTAGCACGTGTTTTGCACACCGTTTGTTTTTATACAGTTTTTGACGGTGATGGTGCGACTTAGACCTACCTACTCTAAGACCTACTTTAGGTAGTGCTGGGCTCGGTCCGTCAAACCCATGCCAGCAGCAGGCGGCCCAGCGCGATGGTGGAGCCGAAGCCCGGCTGGCCGGCTACCACCCTTGTGCCAGTACTTTCTCACTTTCCTCTTCCTTCTCTCTCGGCAACTACCGTTGATGCCTTTGGTGTTACCTATTGGTGTCCACGGCGACATGGGCGGCAGTGTCCATTTACCATTGGGTGGCTCGTCTGTTGGTTATTTACATAAAAACTTGCGCTTTCACTTACAAATGGCTTGTATAAACAACGGTTAATAATTTTTTCAGGTAGGTATTATACGAATTTCATGTTTGCAAGATTTTATTATATCTACGACTAGTGTAGGTACAAAATGTATCTACTTATAAGTGTCTATAGTTATTTTGATTTAGGGGCATATTTCGGCAAGACCTGAAGAAATATGTTAATATTTTTAGGATCAATCTAACAAATAGTCCACTTCTGATGTCGTTTTTGTTCTTTTATATTTCAGTAATACCTACCTATTCTTCAAATTGACGCACTGTCTCAGTAACCTAAGTGCACCGCGATGATTTGTATACAAAATTAGAAAAAATACATTATTTTCAAATAACTTTTCGCAAGTAAGCCCGACTAAATATAATCAAAATTAAATGGTAAATAAATAGGAATTTTAGGAAGCTATGCTTAATTGTTATAATTCTATCTACCTAAATTACATGATCCTACCTACCTTTATTACAATGAGAATTATTCGGTGAACTATCCTACAATAATACATGATAATTTATTGCGGATTTCTATTTAAACATAAATAGGTATGCATCGATATTTGTTTCCCATCACTAGCGTGAAGCTCCGAAAGCAAATAGCTAAACATTTATTTCATAGAACCGAATGATTGCGCCGTCGCGCGCGGACCTCAGGTATGTTCCAAATTAAAAACAATAAATTATCGACAACATACCATCAGCTTCCGAATTAAAAAACTTTCAATTGTTTATTTTATTTATCGATTCATTATGATACATAACAAGTTACTTTTTTGTTATTGAATCAATATATTTTCTTGTAATTGTAAGCGTATTATTGAGGTGAATACATCTATAGTACCTATCGTTGTGATTTGGAATTCGAATTGACAATGAAATGAAGTGAAACGTCAACGTCAGATACATTATAATGTGGGAGAAAATGAGATAGGAAGCATTGGAGAAATGGCGGCTTACGTAAGCAGAGCAAAACATCAATATTTGGACTGACAGTATTCGTTTTTTTAAGGATTCACTTCTAGCATGTGTGAATTGCAAGGGTTGACTGGTAGAGAATGCCTCTAGGCATTAAGTCCGCCCATTGTAGACATAGAATAAAAGGGTAAATAAATAAATAAAATAAAAATAAATTGCACAATATAAATAGTTAAAGTTATATGTTGGTGTCGCTGGTACATTAATAAGACATTAGGAATTACTAAGTTCTGCTAACAATTCTGTCTGTGCTGTGTGCTTCCGCCGGTATTCGAAATTGGAGTTCTTAATGCTAATGCCATGTCATGGTCGTATGTTTATATTAACCATATGTATAGGATATCTATACCATAACTGTGGTTGTAGAGCCTCAAGCTCTATCTACTTAGTTGATTGTTAGACCGTTTTTTTGAGAATCTTCTGATTTAATTTAGGACTTAACCTATTAAAAATATCATCTGATTTAAATTTAGGTAAGAACAAAGAAAGATCAATCAAGTAGGTACGTGTTACATTAGAAAAGTTCAACTAAGAATGTGAGAACTGTTAAACAAATTTTAAAACATGAATATTCATACCTAATTATGTTTTCCTCGTCAATGATGATTTATAGTCCAATTTCTACCACTACGAAAACATACATACATATTACTTTTTACTTTTACCAGGATTAAAAGGTTTAATTTCAACTTACTTTATGGTCCAATAACATTTAGATCCTATAAAAAATAACTAGCTAATAACATAAAACTACTTTATTTACAAAACGAACGACAAAAGCAGTTATTGTACATTATCAGTTGCATAAAGCCAATTGAATGTTATTGTTAAACGGAGCGAGAGGGCGCTACACGTAACACTGAGCCCTCTTCTTTACCTACTTTTCATTTTTGTGGCAAAGATAAGCTGGACATGCAGTAGGCGCATCGTCTGTGATAGAACGAGAGGCTATCTAGCCTTCGGACATATCGAGACTACCGGATACCTTTTTAACCGACTGCAAAAAAGGAGGAAGTTCTCAAATCGCCTGGTGTTTCTTCGTCAGAACTTTCGACTGGGTGAACCGATTTTGATGATTTTTTATTTGAAAGTTGGTCCTTTGTCGGACAATGGCATTATTTTGAAGTAGTTTTTTTTACTTGTAATATAAGTAAACCTTTTAGATCACTGACTTGGGAGTTGCCAGTGTCTTTATTTTTATTTTTTATTTTTATTGATCTTAAAGTTGGGGCGTTGTCACAATGGTGCTGGAGGTTCTAGTGACAAAAACCTCATACTAGTAAGCTAGTAACCGTGTATGAAGCATGAGCGGATTAGCGCGTGCGTTCCACCGCGCTGCTCTCTCTCGCTCTTTTTATACAGCATCAATTAGGGTAAAAGCCGGATAGTTGCCCCACTTTACGAAAAAGCTTAATTTTTCAAAAATATGAACTTGCTGAAAATTATTTAGCATGTATCTCAAAACATAGGTCTTTTATCTTCTATAATAGCCTATTTTTGTATTCATAATTAACAATGGTTTTGAATAAATATCGTTATATTTCTCCTCCTAGAAAAGGGATAGTTGCCTACTATGGCGGATAGTAGCCTAGCGTGGAAAATGCTTCGGGGGATACTTGCCTCGTGCGGGGATAGTAACCTCGGTATGATTTTATTTTAGATAATAAGGAAATTTATATCAATTTAAGTAATCTTTATTATTTATTCAACAGTCTTTATAATTTACTTTATAATTTACTGAGATCTTTCATTAAGTACTATATGTTAAATATTAATTAACATTATTAAATAATTTTCAGTTTTAATAATTTTAATTATAAAAATATTATTTAAACTTAAAGTAATGTAAGTTATTATAAAATATTAGCATTTATCTTAAGAATACAATACAACAATTTGGTGATTAACTTTGGTATTAACATTAATTTTTGCCCGCAGCTAACATTTCTAATTTTCCACATCTTATACAAAAATTCTTGAATGTTGTACATGTTTCATGCAACCACATCTGACACGTCTCACATTGAATCCAATCTGATTTTGATTTAGTAAAATTGTAATTGTCATAACATTCTACGCAATAATTATCAACTGAAACTTTTTTAGTCGTATTTACTATTGAATTAAATTTTTTTATTTTTAATAACTTTTCAGTGTCTTTTATCGATTTTTTGTCCTTGCTTCTTTTGATTGGGAGTCCTTTGGTGGCTTTCCCTTTAAACGTTTTTGGACTGAAGATGTTTTCTTTACTTCCACTACTGTCGGAACTGTCAGAACTCTAAATCTGTAATTTTCTCTTCCTTAATATTTTTACTCCTTCCTGTTTCACAATATCTGAATCTGTGTCATCAGATTCAATTTCACTGCTAGTCATATCAATATATTTTTTAGTCTTTTTTTTCTTTTGCTGTAGCCCTGTTTTTTTCTTAATGCTTTTCTTGTCCCCAGCTGGTTTATTTTTCTTTGTCTCAGTGGTAATTTTAGTTTTCGTAATTTTATTTGTTTTTTTTATTTTTTCCGCTTTATCTTTCTTCTGGACAATTTTATCGTGGGAGTTTAAAATTTCTGCAGATCGTTTAGATCTTTTAGTTATGCTTAGCGGTATTCTTGGTATAGGAGATGCTTGATGTAAAAATTTAGACGGTGTTTCTTTTTCTAGATTTTGGTTTTGGGATTCATTTAAAGATATCAGTGATGGTAATGACAACTCAGTATTATCAAAGATGTAATCTTCAATGTCGCAAACTTCTAAGGCTAAACAATCTTGAGACAAATTTAATAGGCTTGAAGGCGGCCTCGGTGGCGTGTGATTTTGGTTCACGTTATTCTGTTCAGACTCATGTACAATAATTTCCAGATTATCAGCATTACTTGGAACTTGATATCCTGATGGAAACAGTTCGTTTCGATGATGTAGACCTTGATTAGACTCAGATTCCGGTACGGTACAAATACTTGGTACTTGTTTGCTTATGGATGACACTTGGTCTCTTTCATTTAATGCGAAACTTTGCTCAGAATCTTGTGAGCACTTCTTTAACGCAGACACTCCAGAAACTCCTGGTACTTGATCTTCTAGAGAATTAGATTCTTGTTCCAGCGCACGTTCCCCCAATGCTAGATCTGATATAGCAAATTCAGCATCTGATAGAGCATTTGGTTCCACTGGGTAGATTCCACTGCCACGAAAACCACTTATTGCATTGGCGGGAACAGCTGCTCGAATCCATGCCTTGGATATTAGCTGACCCGAGTTGTACCGATTCAGTTTTTTTTGTGGATTGGTACGCATGAAATTGTTTGTCTCAGCATTATAATATTTTTTAAATGGTCCGAATACTGCTACATCTAATGGTTGCAAAGCTGAAGTAGTGTGACTAGGTAAACAAAGTAATATCACATCATTTTCCCGAGCAGTTTCTAGCATATTGACAGCACTTGAGTGCGATGAATGACCATCCAAAATCAGTAACACCTTCCCTGGTGGTTTGCGTGGGATAAAATGTTCAGTCAGCCATTTATAAAAAAAGATCTGAGGTAATGTATGCCGATTTCTTTTGCATGTAAACTTGAGAACCAAGCGGAAGTCCCTCTTCGAATTCGGGTTTCTTGTTTACACCTTTGATAATCAGAACTGGTGGGAGAAAATTTCCAATAGCATTGCAACAGGCAACAACAGTAATTGTTTCTCCTTTTTCACCGGAAGTGACTGATTTAACTGCTTTAGCGCCTTTCTTCGCTAATACTTTACCAATTTTATTATTTAGCTGGACACCGGTTTCATCCATATTAAATATTCTATCTGGCTTATCCAGTAAATTATTCTTAGTTAAAGTATCTATTAAGAGTGTGAAAAAATTTGCAACTTCTGTTCTGTTGAGACCCTTCGCTCTTTCAATTGATAAACCCTCAGCTTGTCTCAAAGCTATTTCAGGATTTCTTTCAAGAAAGCTTTTCAACCACTGTGGTCCAGCCATTTTATTCTCATTATTAAAGCTGTGCTTTAACTCCAATTTCTCGGCAAACTGATAAGCTAATTGGCGAATTACAATTCTATCAGGCGGAAAACCGGCATCTCCGAGCTTCAATATATGAGCTACCAGTCTTTTTTCGTTTTCGAAACCAAGAACAGGATATTTTCCTAAAAGTGACAAAAAATACAATTACGTCAGCTAAAAAGGTATATAGAAAGAATTTTGTATTTATACTGCTGGGTATACACCTTTAAATCAAAAATATACCTTGAGTTAGTAGTTGATGGTCACTTTTTTCGTAACGTCTTCTTAAGGTTCGAGAGGATATTCCGTAGGTTCGAGAAATTTCATTAATACCTTTTTTTTTTCTCTCAATTCGAGGCATTTTGCTTATCTAGAATAAATATATAAAACAGTTAATTAGATATTTATTTTAATTACAACAATTTTGAGTCGCAATACATTCGAAAAAACAACAAAAAAATAAAATTCGTCTTTACTTGTTAGAAAATGTTAAGTCTCTCTAGGGGCAACTATCCGCGAAAGTAAGTAAGGCGACTATCCTTTTTGACGCGGATACTTGCCCTTTTTATTTATTAAATAAATAATAATTATTTTGCAATAAAACATAATAAACAATGTTATTTAAGCTCTAATGCATGCAAAAAAACAAAAAGTTAACTGAAACGACGATCGACAAGAAAAATATTCAATAAAAATTACTTACCAATATAAATATAACGCCCGTCAAAGTTCCGCCGCGGAAGATTTTTGCTCTCACGGACAAAACACGTGCGCCTATTCCGATGGCTTATGCGTCACTAAGGCCTCCTGGAGGTCACTACTCATTGTAGTAAAGGGCTAACACAACTTATATTCCTAACATACTGTATTAAAAACCGGGGCATGTATCCGTCCGAGGCAACTATCCGGCTTTTACCCTACGTATTCATGTAACGCATAGTTATATTGGTCTACCTCACTATTTTTTAACAATAGGAAGATAATATGATCCACGGAAGCTTGTTGCAGCCAAAACTCACAAAATATAGTACCTAAATACTGGGTAATGTGGATAAGCAAACCGATTAATATAATATAATAACATACCATACTAACCATACTAATTTCTATAATTCAATTTCAGATACCTTTATATTTGTCACGTAGTAGGTACTTAAGCCGGCTGCGATCATTCTGACCCTACTGTTCTCTACATTGTGTCTGCATAAGTATTGCAAATAATAGAATTAGTGCCCTCCGCGTTCCGACATCGGCCAACGGAGGGGGCCGCTGATTTCATTCCAGTTTGTTTAACGACGGGTTCCGAGTGATTTACCGACATTTCTCTTGATTAAACCTTGATAGCTCTCAATGTATTGTTTGATTGTCGGTCGGTGGACGATAACTTAATTATGAAAGGGTTTCCATTTCATATTTTCCTTTAAGAGATTGAAATGGGATGGGATTCACTGAGGATGTTTTGTAATTAGAATTGCGAAATTTGAATTCGTGGTTTGTGGTACAGTTTTCATTGGACATAATATGTACCTATGTATTAGGTATTTCGTTTTTAGAGGATGCATTTCTTTCTGGTCGTACAATAAAAAGTCCTGCTTAAGGTGCATCACGTTTCACTACGTTTGATTCAAAGAAGCTGTTCGTTGAGCTTAGTACATTTCAGGGTACTTTCGATAGTCTTTAAGGTTCCATACTCAAAAGGTGACTCTATAGGAACCGTTTTAATAAACTGCCGTTATCTGTCTGTCCAAAATAGAGTTCTGTCTCCCGGACGGAAATACTCGTAGTTAACTTATCTACTTTGTGCTCGTAGGTAGACACCAGAAAATTTTACAGAATGCATGTTACTGTCACCGCTATCACAACAAATTATAAAAACGTTACGTAAATACCTACGGAACTCTACGCGTGCGAGTATGACTTGCACTTGAACGGGGTTTTTTTTGTATTTTTTGTTTTCGTAATATTGAATGTTCTTTATCTGTCCTAAATTACTTATAGTAGGTACCTACCAACTTTTCATGTTTAATATTTATTACCTAAATATTGTTGGTGGCAGAAATAGCAAAACTCTCTCACACTTGAATGGAGTCTCATTCTTATAATCTTGAATTAATTATACCTACCTAAGTTTTGCGATATTACATCAATCATGTGGAGTAAGTACTTAAATATATTTAACTGAATAAATGACAAAAGAAAAATAAACTTGTGTGGTTAAAAGCTCTGCTTAATGATGATGCCTTTGATCAAATATTTGACAATAATGTTATTTCACTATAAGGGTATTAGAGAAATACATACTTATTATCTAGCTATATAGTTAAGAATAATATATTAAAAAATATCAAAACACATCATCCATACAAGCATAACCCACGCAAGCAGTTAAATAAACTGAAAGCGTAAATTCGCAAAGTTTCATGCACAAGAGAGCACGTCCGGTCGCGATCGCGTCTGAAAATCATCTGAGCGCTACAAAAACACGTGGGGAACTTCAGAGCAGGGGGCGGAGTCTGATTACTTTATCGACCAATAAAAATCCCCTAATATATTCCATCTCGCTCTCATACCTGCCGTCTCCGTCTAATACGTAGATTACCGTAGTCGATTCTTCATATCGGGTTGATTTTTTTATCGTCCTCAAGTCGGGCGCGGTGTTGCGGCATAGAGCGGCGTGTACTCCATTATAGATGTAACTTATCTAACTTTTATTGCGATATGTGTTTTATTCCGGAGACAATTGCGTTTTATTTCTGTTCGCTAAATAGCCGCTATATATTATTGTCGTGTCTGCTTGCCAATGTTTGCTCGGAACAGACTGTAAGTTATAAGTGAATAGCTTGATGGTCTATCTATGCATATTACGAGTATTCTATCGTCTGTGACTGTTCTATATTTACACGGGTAAATACTTATATTTGGACTTTTTTGCGTACCTATGAGAGATATCCACGTATCTAAATATAATATATTTATGTATCACAATATAATCACAAAATTGTTTAAAATAAAACTATGCTGTAGGTATATCTTTTTTATAGCCACCAAGTACCTACCTACTATCTATATCTAGGAATGGAAACATACCGGTACCTTGCCTAGCAGAAGAAACAAAAACAATCCAATTTAATATTTTTTTTAAATAAAAACTAAATAGCAAACGACTTTACCCTAATTATGTGAGTTCTACATTTTATCGATGTACCTAGTGGATGTGGCGGAGTACGGTAGACCCGGGCCGGCCGCGGCGCGCGGTATGGCCGCAGTGACAGCGGGCGGTGGCGGGGAGCGGAGCGGATTATTGAAAATTGAGTGGATTGAAATTGAATTTTTATCAGATGAAGGTTCATACACCTTTTTTCGGACGTCAAAGTCAGTACTTCAGCAGCTCTATGTAAAGTATATCTTGTTAAATGACCACTCTAAAATACTAAAAGAATGAATAGTTAGGTGGATAAAGGAACGTGGCTAAATCATCTCATGGTGGATGGCCGTTAATGGAAATTATTTATCAGAAATTCCATCCTTTGTAAGGCACGTTATAACACTGGTACCTACTCATTAGACAATAGGTAGGTACCTACTTACCTACATCCTACACTGAAATGAGTTGGTTACTTGTATTTTTTTTCGTGTCGGGTACATAGAGTGTACTTATCCCTTAAATTCTTGAAGTTTCATTCCAATGCATCCAGGGGTTTAGGCATGATTGTAGAAAACACCTATACCTACATAAATGTATCTACTAGATACCATTAATAAACACGTCAACCTTTCTACAATTAGGTACGTACACATTGAAGCACTCTCTCAAGGCAAACATTTTTGTAACACCTGTTTTGAGGATTAGTTAATAGACTTTCATTAAAAAAGCATTATTTGTTGTTATCTAAATAAAGATTATCTAGTTCGTCATCGGCAACGTCATCGTCAACGGCATCCAGCGGCGATCAACGCAGTCTATGGACTACCTTGATCGCCGCTAGATGGCGTTGTTCAGGTCACAAGCGACCCGCGTCACGGCCCGCGGCGAGTGCGGCCGCGCCGGCGGTGTTGTCTGCCGCCGACAATGAAGCCGCGGTCCCGGCCCCATTATATTATTACGGGGATAATTAATTTGAGTTCCATCACCCGGCGCGGGGCGCGGGGGAGGGGGTGGCGCGGGGAGGGGGTGCTCTCATGCAGCTTGTTGATTACAATAAACTTGCTTACCAGTCGGTATTTGTGTTGTAAGTAGCCGTTACTATTACTAGGTAACTTAATAATATTAATAAATTATTATCATCAACAGTCCCTGCCCTTAGGTATACTTATGTTGTAGACACTTACTAATGAACTGACCTACTAATGTTTTAACACAGTCTGCTAACTGGACTAAGGACCCTAGTCCCGATGTGAGTCTTGTTCTGTGTCGGTCGCAGTTGTGGGCGGCAGCGGAAGGTGGTGCTGCTCGTTTGCTATTTTAACTCCATTAGAATGCTAATGCCTGACTTAGGTAGGTAACCTAGTAGGTACCTGTAACTGAGTAATACCGCCCAAATCCTCCACTACCATAGGTAGATACTACCCATGTTTGACGAAACCGTGTAAGCGACTCATCACTTCATCACTCTACAGATATAATGTCTGGCAACCTCGTGACTAGTTAATATAATTAAGTATATAATATAATTATTATCTACCTAGACATACGTACAATTAAACATTACAAAGTTACGCTAACTATTACAATTTTAACAAAACAATAACTTTATAAAGTAAATGGATTTATTAATAATAAAGCTATTTATAAACGTAATGAGCAACATAATCATAATACAACATCCTACGTTTATAAATCGCGTAAATCAAAATAATAAAATAGTCATAAGAAGTCCCATTGTGCCGCCGAGCGACGAGCCGGTGGTGTCGGTGGGGACGAGGTTTATCTTCAACATAAATTGGTTGTGATTATCAAACTGAAAGCCGTCCATTGTTGCATTGATGCCGCGATATTTATTGGGGGAACAGCTTTTTAATTTCGGTTAATGTCCGCCATTACAGATTAAAAAGGACTTTAAAATTTGACTCCCCTCTGTGGTGCATTTTGTCTACGGTTTACAGTTTTTGTAAATGTTCTTGGTCGGTGTGTGTGTGTGTGTGTGAATGAGCCGGATGTGGTCATAATTTTTAATTGGTTACCGGAGTTTTGATGATGTTCAATTCTTCACGGTTTTTTGTTGAATAGAGTTATGTAGGTAGGTACTGAAATCAAATTGTGTAGTTTGTATTTGATTCCTCATTTTTTTTAATCTAAAAACACCCAGTTATTACCTGGATAAGTGTTTTTTACATTAAAGAAAGATGCTTATATTTAACTGATTAACTTTATTATCTTTCATTTACCTACTTAAATTCCCTTTAGTTTTATGATTAGGTATGTACCTATAGATTACTACCTATAGCTACTATACAAATGCCTAGACCATTATAGTGTTATCTATTCTAAGTAAATATATAATAAAACCCACTTTGTAATACCTAACAACCTACCTACATGCAGGTAGTTAGTCAAAATTTAAAGCTTTTTCGACAAGACTTACCTACCCTATAACTGGTTTTCATCGGTTCAATAAAATTTATTTTCACATTATTTATACACGAAGTAATTAATAAAATACCTATTCTATTTTTAAAATAATACATAGATAGGTACATGACCAAGTTTTTACCTATCCCTACATATATGCAGAAATTATAGACAAGTAAGAATCTATTGAGTACCTACTCAGGTAGTTGAAGTCTTGTAATTGTCGTCAATTAATATTGTTCAAATGGTATGTAACGTCTGAAACCCAGGTATGCATCTGCCAGCGCCGACCCTCGCCGCGCCGGTAATGTCATGGGTGGTTTATTTCCGCGCGTCGAGCACCGCTGTCAATTAATAAAATATTTGTCTCATAAATTATATAGTGACAAATAGCTGAGATCCTTCCGGTGCGATCATAAACTGGTCCATACACTTCGGCCCTCACTCGCGCACACAATGGCTGCACCCCCCCCCACCTCCCCCTCCCCACCGCAAAAACTGCACCGACTTAATTATAAAGAGACAAGAAGCGCCATTAAATACCGATTCGTTAAATCTACGCTCTCGTGTTAACACCGCGGGTCGCGCGTCCCTGTCGCTCCTATAGAAGCGGGAGCGAGAGGACGACAGGTTTGGTTCCGAGGCGGCGAAGGGGCGGGGTCTCGGATATAAGGTTTAGATTGACTGGGCGTTCTCTATTGAAGCTTTTTTGTTTGTCGCGTCGAGCTTTTCATTTGGTGTCGGGTCGCGCGCGCGGGCGGCTGCCTCCGGTCACACGACGATGCTTTGAGTCGCTCGCACCTCTCGAACTCGTTCCTCGCGATCGCCGATCGGAATGTTTTAAAGTTAAAGCAATCGGATATCGTCTGAGTGTTGTGAACTGTAAGTATGTCGGAGTTGCGGGGCTCGCCGCCGATGTCGCGGGGCTCTCTGGAGGGGTACGGCGCTCCGCTGGCGGCGCTGAGCTCGCTGGCGGAGGCCCCGCCGCCGGCGCCGAACCCGCACGGCATCGACCACATCCTGGCGCGGCCGGCGGTGGGCGTGAGCCCGGGGCTGCTGGCGCCGCGGCTGTCGCTGGCGGCGGCGGCGGCCGGCATGGCGCACTACCTGCAGCACAAGCCGCTCTACTGGCCCGGCTTCCAGGGGCTCGTCTCCAACCCGATGGCCTGGCGGGACCGGCTGCAGTCCAGTAAGTTTTATATGCTACTTTATTATGGTAACGGCCGGTGACGACCAGACGAGACATCTGTTGGTAAGACATCACCGTTGCCTTCCCGGCCAAGAACGATAGCAGAGAAAGCGGCAAAGTTTTAATTTTTTTTGTTTAGTTTTTAAAATGTGGATTTATTGCTTCTTTAACCGGCAACGCGTTGTAGACGCCTATGGTTACAGAATATATAGGTGAATGAAAAGTGGTCCATTTCGTAACTTTAGGCATTAGGTACTAACAGGCTAACACCATACCTACAATATTATCGTTATAATAGTAATAGGTTGGTACCTACTTATTAGTAAGTTCATATTTTGGCGATATCCACTAAAATCCATTATTATAGATCCATTTATGGATATTTATTTTTTTGCCCGTTTATATTGTCTTTAATCCTTAATGGATCTCTATGCACTTTTATGATCAGTTCAATCCAATGCCCTCAGCCCAAAAGATATCTTAAAGAGATTACTCTTTTCAAGAAAATCACCCTCCGTCCGACGGTGATATGGTTGTGTTTGCCGTTGTAAACGTGTCCGTCCCTACGAATCTATTTCAAGGAGCCGTGTAAAAGATTTCAACGGGTTTCTTTAGTTGCTTACAAATAAATTACTTCCAAATAAATAAATTAGGCTGTGATTCAGTTGAAATTAGTGTCAGAAAGATAATAATAAGCGGACACTGCCAGCTCTTGGACGGCAACGCTTATTATATTGCTTTACATAGATACCTATAGGCGTCCAACCAGCTGACGAAGTCCCGATATTAAGTGGTCACTGTCCGGCCCGGACGTCGTTAACACCAAGCCATCGCCGATGCGTTGCCGGCTATAAATAAGGAAGAGGGAAAAGTGACAAGCACAAGCTCTCAAGCTGCGCCAGAACACAAGTCTGACTGCCGACTCAGGCAGAAGAGTGGTATTGTGGTAGCAGAGTCAGAGAGAGCTGTTCTCATTAGACCAGGGTAAATAATAAAAAAAAAATATAGTAGAATGAAACACATTGGAAAAAGAAGAGAACAGAAATGAGAGGAAGAATAAATTAAATAAAAAAAAAGAAAATTGTGAAGAACTCGCAGGTGGTCAGGTTTCCTCGCGATGTTTTCCTTCACCGAAGTGATACTTAAATTAAAATACGCACTATTTATTGCGCATGATAATAATACCGAGGTAATTCAACTCGTAATGTTTACGCAAAAAATGTAGCAATCGAATATATTGGCCAACATTATCCAAACTGATTTGCGTTACTAATTATATTAGTAACTAAATACTAATCTAAATAAGTTTGGTTGTCAGTGTGCAAATGGATTTATTAATATTAATGTTGGATTGAGAAGATTAAGCGATCATTATTTTACCTAATAGGTTTTGCTCTGATTGTGATCATTATCTAGGACAGGATGTTATTTCTATATTAAAACTTTGTTAACTTGGTATTTACTTATGATATGAGAGACCTTAATAAAAGAAACTCTACATTTATTACCCTTTGTCCCCACCCTCCAAGCATATCTAACACAACAAATTAGATACAATGTGAGGTAGAAATGATATTGGAATGCGGTATTTTTGATTGAGTTAGTACCTACCCATTTATTTTCTTATATTATTTAGGATATAGTAATGTATGGTCATTGCGAGCACTGCCGCCGGGGCAGTGGTACCGTCGGCCGCCGCGCCAGCCGTCGCGCTTTAGATATGTCACGACGAGCGGGAATCAACTACGAAAGGAAATAAAGTCTATAGATTCTTAAAGTGTTCATTCACAGATAGATATACCTAGATTATAAAATTAAAATTGTGACATTGAGTATAGGAAGATGAAGTGTTTATTATTAGTACTTTATAATGATTGATGACCTAATTTATAATAAGATGTCTTAGCTACACAAAGGATAAGTCTACATAAGTTCTACTTAGCTGAAAGATTCGCGGCATGTCTGAATGTAAGTAATACTTGTGTGCGAATTTGTAACCTACCAATCATACCATAGTTCCAATTATAACACTAGCTACTTACTAGCCCGCGACTTCGTCCGAGTGGAGTTTAATAAAAACTTATTCAGTTTCTAAAATAAAAGTAACCTAAGGCCCTAGTTAGACGACAAATAGCTTTCACGCAGCGATCGCGACAAATAACGATCGCGTGTCATATAAACGCCCTAAGTTACTTCAGCTATCAAGAACAAGAACACACACATCCAGACCAAGAACGGAAATTTAAATTCATCATTCAAATTTCCGCCTCGCTGGGAATCGAACCCAGGACTCTCGGAACGGCGATCCGGCGTGTTAACCATTGCGCCATCCGGGCAAATGCAAATGCACCTCCTACCTGACTACTTTTTAAAAAGCGGTTACGTTATTATTACAAACAGACACTCCTATTTTATTTATTTGTAAGTACCTATAGATTTGTGTTTGAATGCCAGCAGAAGCGGTTATTCAGTAACGGTTCTTCTTTTGATGTCTGTTGAGAAGGACTTTCGTTTGTAGCGCGATGATTCTCAAATCTCACGCATCGGTTACCTTCTCTGCGGAGAAATCATGACTTGTTACATCATTACAATCATGTTAATATTGTACAGTTAAGGATTGTACATATATTGTTATTGATATAAAAAAATATTGTGAAATGAACATACCTACTTAGTACCTACTAATAGTCATATTATTAGATTTGGTAGTGACCGCTGCGAGGTCCCGGGTTTGTTTCCCGACCGTGCCATATTTATGTTACAGATAAATGTTTGTTCCCCGGTCGTGGATGTTAGTGATGTGTTTTTTGTGTTGTCCGTACCATCCGCGACGCGGACGACCCTAGTGCGGGGGGATGAGTGTGCTACAATTTTTTTTATTCTTATTATAACCACTTAAGAAATGTACTAACAGAAAGATAGTTTGTCCGTTTGACTGGGTAGGTAAGGCATGAACGAATGTAAAAAATACATAGGTACTTCTCTATGTAAAAAAATCTTCTCATAAAAATATTTAAGTACCAAAACAATGTTAATGGCAGCGAGACACGCTCGCACTAACTGACAACTCACACATTAAATATTAATACTGATATATTAATAATTTTTAGAATGCCGTTCATAATGCACCTCCTACCGGACAATAAATCTAGCGTAACATATAATAAGTTGCGATTAACGGTAGTCTGTCAATAGAGACGACTCGTCAGCGATTTTAATTTGTTGTAAGATAACCGGATCTATGATTACATCTCACAGCTTTTTGTGTTTTAAAAGAAATAAACGCGCGAATCGAAATACTTTGTTCGTCATCGTTCATAAAGCACTAATGAAGTATGTGCCTATAACTTTAACAAGCTCTTTTTGCAATATTAAAGTATGTAATCATTTATAATCGTGGGAGTTAGAAGTTGATTCGTATTTAATAACTAGGAATTGCTCGCGGCGATGTTCACGTCGATTTGTAAATTTCCGCAGCAACTGAATTTAATTTTAAAACTTATCACTCATCCCGTGGGAAATCTAAATATCCTGATGTTAGTTTTTAGAAAAAAAATATCGCAAAAATATGTCTCTTTATCGCCTTTCCCGAAAACGTGCTTCTGGAAAAGGTGCTTATGGAACTTTTAGACGAAAAATTAGAGTAGGTAAGTATTAATTCCCTATCCCGTAGGAATGTCGAAAGATTCGGCTTTAACTTGATAAATAATTTGACAACTATTTATAAAGTGTATTAGCGTAAATTTCAGCATTCCAGCTTCAGTTGAGACCGATAACGCCAGAGCCTTCGAGCGTTATCTTGACTCGTGAACATATTGACCAACCATTTCCCATTTACCTTTTAATTAAAAGTAGTTAGGAGTGGTAAGGAGAAATATTGTCATCTTAAAAATGATACTTTCAAAATGATGAAATTACCAAATAATATCGAAGCACAATGATTTATGTAATATGTAGTAGAGCCGTGCCGTAATGAGTTCCTCGGCAGGGAAACACAACCCTATTCTAATGATGCGTATAACAACAATATGATTGCGATAATCTAAACTGGCGTATTATCTAAATGTAATATGGCACGTTATTAATTAATATATCGGTATCGCTGATATCGCCGGCCGCACCGCGCCGCACCGCGCGGTAATGCGTGTAATCTCCGCGAGCCCCACTCCATAGATAGTTAAACTAATTACATTCTATGAACAACGTTACGGGTTACGGCCAGCGCCATGCGTTCGACTGAATCTACTCCGCTGTATTGAGGTACACTAGCGTGTCGATCTGAATTTGTTCGTTAAATTAAATAGATACCTATTATAAATAATCTATCATAGATTCGTATTGGTTGGTGTATCTGGAGAAGGGAAATGATGAAAACGATTTCAATCAAAACCTGGGATGATCAATTTCGGAATTTCAATTTACGGAAGGTTTAAATTACTAACCGAATTTATTATGTAGAAGTCTTTGGATACATTACAGATAATATCACATTACCACTTGGCTTGGTTACAAGCGCCTTTATAAATGCCCACTGGATAATGGGCTATCCATAATCCAGGTGTCCACATTTGTAGAGAGAGACTTGTTAAGAGTTTCATATCACTTCTTCTTAATTCAAATTTGGAAAAAATATCATTTAACTTTAAACCTCTCTTCGCCATCTTCTCTAGTTAACGATGGTCGAACCTCATTCAAATTTCCGTGTGCGTTATTATCCCCAAATCCTCGTTCACGCGCCGCTACTCACGTGATTAATTTAATAATAGTGTTATCGGTATCAATATCATCGCGAGCTTATTGCTCGGTACCGATATTGGTCGCAGTTAATATCGGCCGAGATATTATCCGCTCGCACATCCACTACACGTTGTATACCTCCGATACCGAGTGTCGTATCTATATGGGTTATGGCAACATTATGGAGTGTGTTCACTTGCTAACTGGAAAACTGGTTTATATTTGAAGTAAGCGTTGGAATTTTGAAGTGTTTTATGTTAGCTGTCGATAGTAATGAGGCGTTTCATCGAGGTTTAAAGTGTCTTTTCCAACTTAACTCTTGTTGATGCCAAACATAATGTTTTACAACAAGCCTATCTGATGATGAGTGGCGATGAACTCCAAGTCACTTGTCCAAGTCAGTCAAGATTTGGGAATTATCAAGAAGGGTGTGACTTGGAACTGCGTCGGCTTTCTCGCCAAGGTATCACGTGGGCGTCATACCGACGCAGTCAACCTATTGCAATAAAATTGTTCGCGGCAAGCATAACGAATAACGAGCGCTGAAAATATTTGAAAATGCATGTGAGATTCATACCGGTTTCTCTTAAATGTGAAACTAAAGTTCAAACCTCTAAACAATACCTACTGTTATACTTTTATACAAATTTATATATTTTAACACATACCTATTCATACTGACGAGCTAAACATGACGTTTCAAGACAAAATCACCAACAAGTACAATGTTTATATACGTTACGTACATGATAGGGAATATTAACCGGCTACTTACGGTAATACCGTTAATACCAGTGGAGTGGAGTTGATCTGATCCATCCAACATCGGTTTATTATCTAGATACGGCGGTGGTGGGCGATTAGCTCAGCTCACCGGCCAGGCGATGAGCCGGTGAGCCGGCGCCGACCATGGCCATCACTAATTGGCTCACTAGGAACTAATCACACGATGGATTAGTAACGATTTACACCGGCTAAAGGTTATTGCCTCACGTACATAATTACCTATGTATGTATCAGAATAATACCTTTATAGATAGGTACAGTAATTTACTTAGGTATTACCTACTCTATTTCAAAATATTGTAACGTTCTGTATCGACCTATATTAATTTTACTAATCATTTTAAGCTTTTTCAAATTGATTTTTATAATTGTTTTTGGTTACTTGGTATATTATTATACTTAAGTCGTACCTAGGCTCATAATTGATCTGTGTACAAAATTGTAGTACAGTAAAGACTGCACTGTACTGGACATGTCTATACAATTATTATATAAACGAATGTCATTAATTGTCGCGGAGTTTGTTGTTTAATCAGTTAATGTCGTAACATTAGGTCCGCGGACGGCCATTACACCGTAAGACCGTAACCCCGCCTACCGCCGGCTAATTGGGGCTTAGTGACGCTCGATACGGTGTCATGGACTGCCATAATGACAACAAATGAACAATGATGTAGCGGATAGCGGACTTATTGTAAAACGTCCAAAAATTTTATTCTGTAGTAATTGTAAATTAGTGAGGAGTTGATTAAACTAGTAAAAACTGCTTTTAACATACATATTGCTTCAACGACAAGATATGGTATTACTGGGCGGGCCTGGAATATTGCCCCCAATCCTACGCGCCGGCAGACCGGTGTTAACTTTTAGCAAATCAAATTAAAAGTAATCTAATCATGATTCATGACTGTATTTCTACAATACACTTATAAATACATACTTATACGTACACACGGACGGTACCTATTACAATAAGCTTATAAGTACTTATTATGTTCATTCGACCACCATTTCGCATAAGTGCATCATAATTTTCATGTTATTGAGGATAGAAACCTGTACCTGATGAACACCTCGTACATTTATCATTATGAAACAAAATCTCAATACCTGTTCGTAGCCCACATGCATCACTATCATTATTATACTAATACTACATAGATAAACTTAGGTAAATATGTGAATTGACCCAAAAGGATGCGCGTAGGAATCAATCATGTCAGTCAAAGTGATGGGAACCATTTTAAAAAAGAAATACCAGTTGAACGCGGTTGGACCAAGGACAAGAAACCGATTTTCCTCATTTTTATTGAAGTTATACTTCTTTAGACGCGTTATGAAAAAATGATGAGAGTGAAATTTTAATATGTGAAGTTGGCTGCGACACCTAAATTTAACAGCATGAAGTTAGTTCTAGGTGGTATGAAAATTGATAACTATGTTCAAGTTGTATATTCTAGTATTTTTTAGTTTGATTTGATAAACATATAATTTATTTAATTGCAATATCACAGTTCATAAATTATAACTATTTAAAGATAATTTTGAATGAAAATACTACATTGATTGTTTTATTCGAAGCGGGTTTTAAGCACAGCGCCATCTAGGGGTGAACGTTCCTAACTTAAAGAATAAGAACGCCATCGGCCTAGCGCCATCTAGTAAATAATAGTAGAATAATAGAACTCGTTAGTATGGATTAAGTAGATAGTTGGCGGTATATTAATAATAGATACAAATAAAATAATAATAATATTTCTCATTATATTATTATAATAAATGAAATTATTGAAATGATTTTTATCTTGTTACGCCAAAGAAGTAGGTATAACTTCTAAAGTGTGTACATAAGTACACACACATTAATTTTTAAATATTACATGAGAGGTTGCTATGATCCACAGACCACACACAACCAATTGAAAGGACAGTCATTTGACTTCTTGGGAGTTGGAAAAATTGTAACAGTAGGTGTTACAATTTTTCTATACAAACTACCTATAACAAAAATAGTAGGTAATAAAAGATAATTAACCGGTATTTCATCCTGTAACATCCAATTATTTGTTCACTTCTCACATGTAACTAATTTTTCTTCATGAATTAGCAACCTGTTTGAGTTATCAGCGGTATAATTATAACATCAGGTAGCTACATTTTGCAATGTATATTATATTTTTAAATGAAATTACCATGGATTTTTAAATTAAAGTTATGTTTGTTTAAGTGCTTGCCAAATATAATAACAAGCCTTTCCGTAGGATTTGCTAACACGCATCGCATCGTCCCAGCCGGCCGGCGACCGGCCGCAGTGAGCGCCTAACCCTTGAAATTATTAATTAGTAGAGGGCGGTGCGGTCGCGGCACGAATGAACTGGACACATTTTTTTAATTACCACCGCCCCCACCCCCAGCCGCGACCCCCCCACCCCCGCCCCATATGACAGCAGTCCGGACGGCATATGTCGGCGAGATTAAATTTGAAGTTTTACCGAATGCAGTTTTTGAACCGGATGGCGTTATTCAATATGTGAGCCCAATTTTATCTGCAGCAATTTTCAGAAAAAGCCCACTGGTTCATTTCTGCATGTGAGCTTTTTATCTGCGGTCGTAACTTTTGCACATACGTTTTTAATTGGTTACGCGATCTCATGAAAGTTAATTTTACAGTCGTGTCGCTTTTATTGTTTCATTGGATGTTATTGCCAATCTACCTATGGCTACCAATATAATGATGGCTATTCTAAGGAAGTTAGTTAGCATGTATGTTACTTTAAAACAGAACAATTACATAAGAACCTACCCGCGAAAATATTAGCCAAATTCAGAAATGCAAATAAAATTTTCCATTGTACAAAATCACACTTCGAACTAAATCTAAAAGCTGCTAGTTAATATAATTCAAAGACATTTCTAATCTTTCATAAAATAAATCTAGTGTTATAAAAATTCTATTCCGAGTGGACGCATTAAAAATCTCAGTCGCAATCTTCCCGCAATTACCGCGCGATGGCGCTGTATCGCAATTATACTTTGGCCGACATAAAAGCCGGAGTACAATCTCGCCGAGCCTAATGAAATTAAATTAAGAATAACATAATACCGCCGAGGGCCGCACCGCACATTTTCACCCCGCCCCGCCCCCACACCGCAACCCTACGACTCCATCTTTGTTTTTCGAAACGAGGTGACGGTTATTATATTTGGTGCGATGTGGCATAATGTCGTCGGCCGTGCCTGCTTGTGCGGGAACGGCCAAGTTGCCAGTTTATTGTTATGATGCCTTGCGGAAAGATGTCTGTATGTTATTTAGCCTTTATGGCTCACAGAGGCGTGAAATAACAATATGACCTACATTTTTATACGTAAAAGTTGCTAGTTTGCTAGCGATCCTTCAGAAGGATTTTAGGTTCGACACCCATGTTCAAAGGGTTACCTAAAAGTTCTGAACATGAACAACAGGAGCACGGCCGCTTCCCAGGCGTGACCACCTGGCTTACAGAGAGAACATCATCGTCAGATTAGCCTTTATATATCCACTGCTGGTCATAGGACTCTCCCCTCTCCCAAGACACAGCTTGGCACAACAAAAACAACAACAAATCAAAATACACAAATCAACGCAGAACGACCTCCCTTTGTTAAACATCTATCTTCACAGAGGGTCCTGCACTTGTGTAGTATCCTGATGTTGCTGTAACCAATGTGTTACAGCCGCAGCCGAATATTTAGTTTTTGCTGCACGCAATGATACGTAATACACTTCGCTAACGACAAATTGATCGCATTCCCGAAACTGTCGCGCCGCGCAAAAACACCGACGTATTATATTAAATCAGGGACGGGGCAAAAACTGTGCTGTGCAGCGGATCCCGCAGATAGAATTAATATAGATACTAAACATCTAGCATTAGAAACACCCTAATCAACTAAAGAGTAAACAGTTAACAAGGCAATTTTATTTACCTAGTTACCACACTATTTAGCTGGGAAACAAGCAGACGGAGCCACTCTATGGTAAGTGGTCAGTTGGTCACCGTTGGCCATAGACATCAGTAAAATCAAAGGCATCAACAATGACATGTGTCGCCGGCCAAGAAACAAGGAGAAAGGCAAATATTTGCGCTCAAGCTCCGCTGGAACGCGATAGGATTGGCGGCTGAGTCCAGCAGGAGAGTGGACGCTGGCAGGGCTTCGCCCCTACCACCGAGCAGGGACCGGTTATTGTCATGCTGCCGAATAAATCATCCCGGGTTTGATTTCCAGCTCGGAGCAGTATTAAAATTTCTGCATTAAATAGATGTGTATTACAGACGGCCTCCTGCGAAACAAACTATGGGCCACAACTACCATTAAGAACTGGCTTCAATCTCGGGCCCACCATCAGACCCACATCCCACATTAAACTCACTAACTAACCTCCTTCATCTTGGTACCTGTTACCTTACTACCACGTCTACCACCCACTAATCGTCAGGTGAACAGATTGTCGTATCAGTGTTCATGGCGCACGTCCGCGGGCGAGAGCGGCAATAGTCATAGAGCACGCAATATTAGCGAGCTACAACCAATAAAGAGATACGCTATCGAGCGTCACACCGGTAACACCTGCTCGCAAGATAACGGGTAAGGGTGCGGCCACTCTGGTCGGTACGACTGTTATGCTTAGTTAAACGTGATGTTAAAAGTTGTCCAAAGTTGTCCAAACATACAATATGTTTGGACGTTTACAATAATTATTTATGTGCTAAACGAGTATATACATACCTACGTTACATACGGTTAAATATGTCTACATTTTTAATATCACAATTGTGTCTTAGATCTTTAAATTCTTTAAACCGAGACCGCTCACATTCTGATAGAAGACCCAACCGACTCGAGCCCAACAGTGGGAAAATTGCGGTGGGAAAGGAGAAGTTACAGGTAGTAAAATTAGTACACTTGACGACGTGTAGCAATGTGACCGACGCCTACCGCGAGGCAGCGACAGATGCGCTGATGAAGATAATGTAGGCACGAGTCGTGATACGATACGACCGTACGACATACAAATCATATGTGTCGCTGCGAACCGTCGGAGGTCGCTGTTGGTACAGCGATAGCGAACCATACTGCTCGATGATATTACGAACACCATATTGAGACAGTGTGGTAGGTGGTAATTTCAAATACATCTGCAGATGTAAAATTTTCATTCGCTCAAATCAGTTGCTGTGATTTAGGTTTACCACAGCAACTGACAGTTAAGTGAATGAAAATTTTGAAATTTGAAATAGTTGAAGCTAAACTTTTTAATGCACTGAAAAGTAAATAGACTCGTGGCAGTGCTGTTCATACTCGTAATTAAGGAGTTCCGCACTCTGAAACAAACCCTGGATAGAATCCAAATTATGGCTTCATTCTGAACTAGACGCAACTAGCAAGACTTGACCCAAAAAAGCAAAAAAACATTTAACTTTAATAACAGTTTTTCATAAAAGAGAAAATTATAGCATATCATTAAACATAACGAAAAATTGTACAACTGGACTATAGCGCACCATTTACATTTAAGTACATACATACATACCTACAACATTTAATCACAACAAAATTAAATTCTAGTTTAACAACATCTTAGCTATGTCTAAAATAATATTTTCTTGGAAATGAAATCAAGACTAGTTAATTCGTCACTAGGAAAAACAAAATCAGAGCTATTCCATTTTGATTCTGTACACGGTGTTTCACACCATACAAATCATCATAAAAGTTTGAATAAAGAGCAGCGGCCGCGGCCTCTGTACGGTTTATTTACTCACGTGGCGTACAGTCGCGTAATAAAGCGCGTCGAGTTCTCGAAGAAAGGTCGCATCTTTACGGAGCGGAGCCAGTTTTAATTGCTCCGCGGTCGCCTCGAGTGTACTTACGGGGAGGCGGGGCTCGGTTGTGACATTAGTATAAAAGTTTAAACGGATGCAATGAGACTACTTTGTCATGTGTGGAGTGATTTGGTTTATTCGAGAAATAACTACGGTTCATTTTACCAGAGCGTACTTTTGAGTCCAGTTCTAGTCATAGTTTTAACTTAACGTCCCTTAATAAACATTAAACCCGACGCTAACTGTGCTTGGAGGATGAACATCGAATAACACAATTGAAAGTTTTCAATGGGTCTAGGTGTAAATATTCTTAACAGCCTATTTTAAAGAGGTTAAAGATGATATATTCTTTTTCATTTAAGTTAAAAGTTTCAAAATAGTCTTAAAATCTCTTTGTAGTGGTGAAATCGGGAACTGTTAGTGAATATTTGGAGTATATTTTTTTATGTTTCTCTACACTACTATCAAGCTGAGTTATATAAAAAATCAGTTTAAATATTTTAACCGTTCGATCGACGTGAAGCCTCCCAGATGTCGCGGGCGCGAGTGTTGAGTACATAAGACGCCCTTTTTCCCCTCGGACCCGGATCCGCACGTAGGCATGTTCGTGCGGCTGCGGCTGCGGCCTGCGGCTGCGGCCTCCGCACGCCGTTAGCTCGTCGTTAGCCCTGTTGAGATGCTAAGGCCACCATAAATTATGATGGATAATTTTCCTTCATTATTTTTCATTTATCAAATAGGAATGTTGAATGAATTCAATAAGTTTTAAAGTAGCATTAATTCGTTAAATAGCGTTCATTTAAAAAATAAGCACCAATATTGACACAGTCACATATTGTCATTCGTCAATTTTGACACAGGCGTTGTTTTGGTTATACATGATATTTTTTTTATTTTAGAATTGGGTTTTAATGTAACCAATCAATACATGCAAATTAAAGAGGATAACATAACAACACATCTTTTAAAAACCTAAAACAATCAATAATAATTTTATTCAAATACAAATCAGAAAACATACATCCCTTACTTGTAGCTCTCAATATAAGTACGTAAACATTTTATTAAACAACTTAAAACTTTAAGGCGTGCGCTGTGCCAAAATTCCGAAATTATAGAATAAATCCCATATCCCACAAAAGGCATGGCAACCCTATCCCAAGGGATGAAGGGTTGCGAGATGCGGCGTGTGTCTCCGAGTGGCTGCGAGCGGTCGGCGGCGCGCAGATTCCGCACGTATAATTGTGAATGTAATTGTTATTACCCACTAACGTTCTAGTGTACTGTAATGGTTAGGTCGTCGGGGGGGCGCGGGGAGGGGGGAGTTTTATTGTTTGTCAACTGGCTCCGTGAGCAGCTTCACAATACCTTTGCATACAAATTATTCCGAACAACATTAAGATGGCGAAACGAGGAAGAGAATGATACGAATCCTACCTACAGAACTACCCTCCGTTACGGAAGTAGAATGTGGGTAAAATTAAACAAGTCCTTTTTACTTTCCTGTTCTTTGTTTTTAGTAGTTTTTTTATCAGTTTTTAGTAGTGTTTTTAGTAGTTTTTAAATCAATGTTTTCTTATTAACATAATTGAAATTCAATTTTATTTATGGACGTTCGTGATAAACAAGGTGATAAAAAATATATACGTTATAGATATAATAAAGTTTACGTAAAGTCGTAGATAATTAAAAAGGTATATTGACTGTTAGTAATTAATACTTTTAGAGCCTACATGTTAGTTATGCTGCCATTATAAGGTGGTGTCACAATAAAAAATAACATACTAATAAAATGTGGTGCTAAAATAATTGCATAATTTATTAATTATAAACTTAGGCACGGTAATTACCGTGACTTAGGTCATTCAAGATATACCCATCGGTGACAGTGTGTATAGACCAGAAGTGCACCAAATATAGAGCGAATACTATCACAATTTCAGTTGGCGAAAACGGGATATTCGCGTTAGCATAACATATTCTAAACTTATCATAATATTAAAAGAAAACAAACAGCAGCGAGCGGCGGAGAGCGAAGAGTTTTTCAATTGTGGGCGCGGAATAATATCAAGTGGCTGCATAATGCATGGCGCGCGAGTGCGGGCAGCGGCGCGGGTAGCGACGCGGTGCAACTACCCGCGTTACATACTTGTAATGTACAGGAGGACCGCTCGCGGGTACCTGCTACTGTCTGTATATGATACAAGGCTCTACACCTCCTTGATATCTTGAATTAATGTAATGATTGCAAATTATTCACTTGTGACCCTGATACTTAATGATCTTGACTCTACCTGTAATTTATTATTGGACGCAGATACGTGCAAATTTTATTGAGGTAAAAGTAGGAAGTGCACAAACTCCATTTCTTTATCATTTCAAAGACGTTTCATATAAAAAGATATCATAACATATTTAATCCCTTGGAACTTCTGTTCAATCTTAGAGGCTGTAAAATGATACTATTTCACTTTTAATGATAATTTATTACAGAATACGTTCATTTGCTGTCACAATAGTACAAAACACTAACTTTAGTGATACAAAATCACACAAAAATGGAGTCGAAAACGAACACCGAGTCCGTAACATGGTTCCCCACAAAACAGAATAGTTAGCAGTTCCGTAAATATTACGCCATCCATTACCGCGCGCGCACCAAATCCTAATAGACGCCGCGATACTAAAGCCTACATGTATAGTGTACTCAGTCCACGGAACCACTCCAATGAACCGAGCGAACTTCACCCTTATCTGTTAGGAATACAGTTCATGAACGCAACAGATCTTTCAGGGTTAGTGAGGGAGTGAATAGAAGCTTATTACGTGGTGGTAGAGTTTAAATTGGTGTGATTTGCTCGCGGTACAGACAAATCGATGTAGTATGTTGTGCTGTCGGTCTATAAAGCGCGGAATGGAATGGACGCAGTAACAGAGGTTGGTTGTCGCGGGATCATGCGGTGTTCGCACTCTGTTTGCGCCTAAACTTCTCGTCTGATGTTTTTATTCTCTATTTCAAAAGTTGAAAACTGAGATGGCCATTGAGACACCATTGGAACAGCTTTTACTTGTCAAGACGTCCTGATTCTTTTGAGTGAAAGATTTACCTTTGGTCCATAGTATGTTAACAATCAAACAATCTGTAGTTAACATCACTACTGGTAGATGTAGGTGGGTACTTCATATAGGTACTCAGTAGTAGATTCTCCAAGTTCAGGAGGTTGGTAACGGGCAAAACTAAACTACTTAACCACCGTGCGTTCTCTGCAAAAGCGACCGACACACCGCCTGAACAAGTGGAAGCATGAAACTTTGTACAGGGATTCCTTATAGCGTGAAGGGGCAACAATTAGTTAGATAGGAGAGATAAGAGAGGATTTTTGAAAATTCATCCCCTAAATGGGAAAAATGAGGGAGTAAAAGTTTTTATAAATAGTATAAATAATATGTCTTTCGATAAACTTGGATCTTAGAATTTGGGTTTTTATAAACGTGTTACCTACAGAATATGTATTTGAAAGTTCAGTTAAAGTTCTAAACGGAATGGAATAAAAGGGAATAAACGTTTCTTCTTGTTCTTTAAAATAGGGGGTAAAAGTTTGTACGTGTACAAAATATAAAAACTGCGTGTTTTATAAAATCTGTATGCGATAGAATATGGCTTTAAATGGAACTGTATTTATAATGTCCACTTACATATTCGTACAAGCCATCCTGAAATACGGGATGGCGAATAAACATAATACACGGGCCATAACTCTCCCGAAAATAATACAAAGTGTACCTACCGCCGTAAACAAACTACCTCCGCGTAAAAGTTACATTAATATTAATGCAGCATGCCATTAACCCCGTAGAATTGAAATGTGGTTGTATTAATATTTATTTTTGTACACGTAAATCAATTGGCAAAGGGTTTCGCGGCGGAGTGGTCTCGGCAAATTAATTTTAGAGGGAATTTATTTAAATGTAGTCAATGTAGAGCAATACTTTAAGTTTACTATCGTAACTACCACTAAATACATAATGTAACTTTTTTTTAGCGTATATTATAATTATTTTCCATGTTAAAGCTTAACCTTAAATGGGTTCGTAGAAAACTTTTCAGACCTAAATCCCTGCAAGCTTATTTCGCGTCATTAGTATCCATGCATCTGAGCTGTGTGTATTCATTACACACACACACCCTCTCTTTCTCTCATAAACACACACAGATCGCACACACGCACACTGGAACCCAACAACTCATCTCATGTAACTCATCAACCATATTTTCATTATGCATCGAGTCTCAACACCGAATCAATTTGTTTGACAATTAGCGTCTCCCGAGCGCCGTCGGAGTCAATATCGTTCGCAAACGTAAAACAAAACGCATCGAGCGCGATATTTTATCGCGTAAATGTTTTGATGAAGCCCCGGGCGCTCCCGCGGGACGCCCGGGGGGGTGCGCGGGGGGGGATGGAATGAAAATAATGATAAAAACGGAGGGAACATCCCGTCTGTCCTGCGAGCGAATAATAACAGCTCTGAATGCGATTGGCTGAAACGTTGTCGGTGACTGGAACTTTAATTTTGTTTTATTGTTTTTGTAACTGTTTGTGCTGCAGTGGGATGGAGGAATGATGTGGCTCTGTCCTTATTACGACTTTGTTAGCGTAGCTTAAAGACATATTGTAATAGATATTACCTACTTACCTTGGTAATTGAGAGTCATGTGTGAGACAAACGCTCCCACATTACACTTCTTGTTTCTTCTTCGTAACCCATAAGTGTCCCACTGTTGGGCTCAGGTCTCCCTTCGTATTGTGCGTGGTATAGGCCCTAGTCCACCACGATGCCCGAGTGCTGATTGATAGACCTCACACGGTCACCTTTGTGATTATTATGGGTAATATAGATCATATGTGCAGGTTACCTTACGATGTTTTCCTACACCGAAGCAAATGATGTTATTCAAATTTTAATGCGCAAATCATAATTGATTGAATTGCCCTCAGTTCCGTAGTCCAACGTTCATAGCAATTGGCTATCACTGCATAATCCCCACTTCCATGTGAACTTCGAGTAAAAAGTATACTCTAAGCCTGTGAAGTATCTATATGTCATCTTTACACACTAACGTGCGTAAACACCAATATAAATAGACTGCTAAAATCAGAATTCGTCGGGCGATAAATAATCCTAACTTCACGTTCCACACAATATCCTTCAAAGGTAGATAGAGACAAAGATTACCACCTGTTCGATCACTTACGATACCCCCAAGCCGTTCGGTATGAGCAAACTGACTACTAATGTGAGTCAATTATCGAAAGTCCATGACCAATGACGTATTATATCGAGCGAGCTCGAGTACAATCAACTACAATTTAATTTCACGTGTTCGATTGCAAATCGATCAGATAAAACTAATTGCCACTTTATAACGGCCGCGCTGAGTGTTGCCGGCGCAATAATCATCCCGTGACGTCATCGTCGGTCGGTGACGTCACGCGATCCATTCCCGGTAATCCGGGTTGATTTGTTCACTTTGCGCTGTGCGCTGTGCAGCACAATTATAGATACAGTCACAGATTCACGGATAATTCATTGCAATTGAATTGTCAATTTTCCCGTAATTGGATATTGTGTTGATGTTAATCATTATAACATCAATAAATTAAACTATCAGTGATGTACATACATACATGTAACCTATGTATTACCGAAATAATATTTTTGATATTGTCGTTTGTCGCCCGGTGCCCGGAGTCAACGTTCCTCTTCATCAATGTTTCTCCATCACCTGAGCCTTTCAAAGCTCGCTATTCCGTCCACATGAAACTGTAAAAAATACTATTCTACGATTACAATAAATAAAATAATAAACGCTTACATACTCCTTCCCCCGCACTAGGATTCCCCGTGTCACGGGTGGCAGGCAACACAAATAAGACAATTTGATTTTCTATTGCTTCAATGAAGTATCTGCACACCTGAGAGACACTCCATTGTTCTCAAAGGTATGTGAAGTCCGCCAATCCGCACTTGGTCAGCGTAGTGGACTATGGCCTGTACCTGTACCCCTCACACTGTGAGATCCGAGTATAGCAGTGGGCCATTAATGGGTTGTAGTCAATTGAAATGATGTTAAACCGTACAACTGTTGACAGCGTGATGGTTGTGTAGAGTAACAGTCGCATTGTTCGCAGTGAGCAACGGCGCGCTGAGCGCGTGCGCGGCGCAGGGGCTGGACAAGGACGGCAAGAAGAAGCACACGCGGCCCACGTTCAGCGGGCAGCAGATCTTCGCGCTGGAGAAGACCTTCGAGCAGACCAAGTACCTGGCCGGCCCCGAGCGCGCCAAGCTCGCCTACGCCCTCGGCATGACCGAGTCGCAAGTTAAGGTAACGTCGACTTTTCAGCTTTCGTCCAACTATACTCCAACTTGTAGCTTTACTTTTTAACCGACGTCCAAAAAATGAGGAGGTTTCAATTCGACTGCATTTTTTTTAATATGTGTTAGGTACCTCATAACTTTTACTGTACCGATTTTGATGATTCTTTTTATATTGGAAATCTAGTGAAAATATATGTATATTTGTTACTACTGTGATGCTTCCAGAACTTAACTTTATCTTTAACTACTCATAAAAATAAATATAATTTTCAAATTTGTAATACGAAAATCACATACTTAGGTGTACTTAATTAAAGCCAAAGATAATTGCACCGTCATTCTATTCACGAAACCTCAAACCTTTCATTTATTTTGTTAGTTTCAGAACATCTCACGTTATGAATAATAACATCAAATGTGATTAAGTCTTAAAACTACTAGGGTAAATACACCAATGTGCGCATTCCCGCGTACTCGTAACGAAATAGCCTGTGCTGCCATCTGTCGGCCTAGTGTATGCCATTGTAGGGTAAATTGCTGGTAGATAAGATCGAAAATTGTGTGACTGTCGGCCGGGGCATGATCAACCGTGTTGTAGTCCGTTCGTAATCGGATTACGGAGATTGAAAAGTCAATCACTTAGTCGCGGCGCAATCAAACGTTTCGCTGTATCACGGGTAGGGTTGCCAATACTTGGCTACAGCTTTGGAGATTCTTATGTGATCTGATTAATTTGTTACTTGTACATAAACGACACCATGTTTAAGCGCTATCAATAAAATCTTTCACTAAAATATTAAATTATTACGCATTTTGATGCCAGCAATAAACCGTAATAAGCGCCCAGGCCGATTTTCGATCTGGCAAAAATTTTAAACAGGGCCTTTGAATAAAAAATGAGGAATAACAAGCAATAAAGACGTATGCCATTGGGCATTCTTCTATTGAGAAGACAAAGAATGACTTGATCTTTACAATAATTGAAAGCTTTATCTTAATATTTAATATTTTAAAACTCCATGCAATTTAATATGTTTTAGATGCGCTCTGTGTTACGAAATTCCTTCCGCAACTAGTAATAATTTTAATGCTGTTACATTATTTCCGAATCCGTCTTAATTAACAATATTTTATACGTAGGAATTGGTTTCGGTTACTTTATAATAATATTTAAAAGTGTATAAGAGGTGCCAACCCTAATTACGAGAGATTAAGCGAGCGACATGTGGACGCATCGCTTTGTTTTGTTTCCCGTTTGATAAAAAATATTCTATTACTATTGCTTTAATATGATCGCCGACGCGGACGGCCGCTTGATTGATTTTACTATTCCATACGCTACTGGATCTTTTATGGCCAGCCGTTATTCGAATATTATGCTCTCTGTAAGTTATGAGTTAGCTTTTATAAACTCTACTTCTTACGAAATTAATTCGAAAGTGAATTAATTATAACGCTACCGTTTTCTGATACACATAATAGCAAAGTTAGTTTTATTGAAGTAATGTTTATAAGTTATGATTATTAAGCCTAAATTTAGTGTGAGATCGTTGAGAAGTGTGTGTTGAATATAATTATAATTAATGACACATACTGATGATTTTACTAAATCAACTTGTGTAACTTTCCGTTAACATTTAGGAATATAATTATACTACTATAATATGTATGTAATATGTTCATCTTTAATTTATTAACTTTTTAGGTTAGGTAGGTACTACTTTTATGCTCAATTATATTATTTTTTATTCTCATTATTATGCAATCAACAAATAAAAATGACGGGGTTCATAATTAAAACTATTAAGGCTAGAATCCATAACATGATTTCGAGGTAGTTACGAAGAATTGTCAAAATATAATATAAAGTTATAAAAATACAAATTTTCACGCCAAAAGCAATTTAAAACGTACAAATTTAATTGAAAGCAAACAATAAAACAAGCGTAAAAAGGTGGCGTTTGATTCTAAACTAATTAGGGTGACATGCTCCCCTAAACGATTGCTAAACGAGGGGCGGCCATTAGGGATTATTATGAAGCGACACAATAGCTTTCCACTGTGTACATATCGTGTTCTGTATCATATGGCGTGTTTGTATTGCTGTGTAAAGAGCAATGGACACGTGCGTCGGACGTCGAGTCGATTTCAGTTTGCAGTAATGAAGGCCGGCCGAGGGGACACGGCGTGACGCGTTGTGGTCACGCGTGTTTGGCGTCCCGTATTGGCTTATTGAATTGTAGGCGCTTTTACGACGAACTTAGTTTTGAGGGTGTTTCTGGTAATGGGTTAGTTATTTAGCTTAATTCTTTACTATGAAAATTACACCTGTGTGCTATATTACCTCATGTCCCTTATTACAAAGCATATGTTATTCAATTTGCTCATTGTTGTTTGAAATGAAGATTTTTATGGAAAGAAACTAGTTGGTGTCACCGAACGAGTAGCGTAATGCCATTAACCTAACCTAACTCAGTCTAAACCTAAGCCTTTATTGAAGTCCTCAGATATGTTTTCAGTGAAGCTGCACAAATGACTTACAAGTGTGAATGCGATTTTAGGGAGCTGTAATAAACATATCTGTTTACTGCAGCTTAACAATCAATGTGACAATTTATGCATCTATAAATCCGTGACAGTGTCACTCATAGTTCGCCATTATTAAATCAATACAAATGATTGTGCTCGTCGCCCTCCCAACCTCCCATCTCGGCTGTCTCCACTGATACATCAGCCCGTTAGCGCGGCGAGCCGAGGGGCCAAATTGTATTATACTAAGTGATACATTCTATTTAGGGGCTGACGACTGTCAAAGTTTAATGGGTAACGGGCTCTGGAAATGGGAAATATCCACTTGTTTATCATTTTCATTAACTGCCATTTAGTAAGGTTATAGCGAGCCGGTTGAGGATCCTACAAGTAAAATATTCTGTAACTCCACTTGAATAAAAAAATCGTTACTGGAAGTTGTAGTCTTCTTATTTAAGAAACAGGTTTAATTCGAATACCTACTGTATTTGAAGAAACTGTAGTAAAATAATAAAAAAAACAATGGCTAAGAAATAAGGAGAATGCTGCAGTTACGTTACGAGTATATTCCTATCAGTAGCAGTTTTACGTAAGTTGGCATAATTCTCTATATCGCACCAATACCCTGTGTATACTGTAGGACATCCAAAACAAGTTCATCGATACTAAAATAAATTCGATTGACAGAGAACAAATATTAAATTAAAATTTACCGAACTTTATACCAATGCGTTGTTTAGGGAGCGGGAGAGCGCAACATCGGGCGAAATCAAGTGAACATAATGAGATTAATGTACTCGATTTATCGCTAGGGGGCATCCGTGGCGTTTAATATTCGCCAGCGATGTTCGTTACGTCATTCTGTGAATACACATATCATTGTGACGTAATGTCCTTAGGGGTGTGCGATGAAGATGGTATTAAGCTTTTGTTTTATAGCCATTTGAAGTTTAATGATTGATTAGGGCTGAGTTTATGCAGTCTTCTCCTGAATTGCCTAATGAATAGAAGCAGGAATTTATACATTGAATGATAATTAAATGATTGCAGTTACAGAGCTGGGCTTAAAATTTAATAAACAAAACCTGTTAATAGTTAAGTGGAATTAACAATTATAATTACATTTTATGGGATTTCAATAATTACTTTACCATGACGAGCATGGTATTTAAGGAAGGAATAATGTCTACATAATATGAATAAATCATATTCACTAATTTTGGCCTTGTTGGAAATCATGCAAGAAGTTAATTGTTAATCTTTAATAGCACCAATGCATCACATTGTTGATAAATCTGACATAGTTATAGAATTATGTGACAAATAGAAATAAGCACGAGAGAGACCACGGGCGGCGAATAAAATTACGAGTAGGTAGCATTACAAATACAAAAACAACAATTGAAAAATATTGCTTACCAAATACCGCAGCCAACGTTACATTTACAGTTTCAGAAGTCAGTGGGCAATGTGTCAGGCCAGTGGATGCGGTGCGTAATCCTAAGCGCTAAATATATCCAACAAATGAGACCTCTCTCTCGCAAATTGAGCTCAAAAGCCAATGTACCACGAAGGGTGCTTCTACCCTACCAATTTGACTCGAATGCCATCAATCTAAAGTGAACTTTATTGTATAGGTAATAAAGTTGATTTGAACGGTTTAAATTGGATGGTTTCTTTTCATTCCCCTGCATGGGTGTCATAGCTCATTTGCCATTCGATGGCATTAATCCATGGGGGATTAAGGGGTACACATGTGACGGGCAGCCGGTGCAGTGAGAATGCATAATGCAATTAATTGTTTCGATTCGCTGTTTATTGTTGCAGTTGAGGTAATGACGCTTGAATTATGGTAACGATGGTTAAGTTTTATTGTGCAGTTTTGAGGAGGTGCTGTTATTATGTGAGTACTAATTAGTTGTGAACTTGTGATAACATGGTAATTGGACGTTTAAACGTTTTGGTTTTTAGAAATGAATTTATATCTAAGTTGCTTTTTGGTAATGATATTATGAATTAAATGATTAAGATGAGTCTATAATTATGGAATGAGGCAAAGGTTAAGAAAAATTGAAGAGTCTTCCTTCTCAAATTCTTCTTCTCTGGATTCATCATTGTACCTCAAATCCTAATCAAGTACCTTTATAACTATGCAGTTAAAATTATAATTGATGCAGATCTGTATTATTTGGAATAATATCACAATAGATTCCATAACAATGTGGTTTTTTTACATTTTTGTCGGTTTGTTAGCTTTGTAGTCAGTGCTATTTCCGTTAATTTTAACGGCTTATCCAATTTGGATGCGATTTTAACTATTGATGATGATGATGATTTATTACCTATGTTTAACTAGCTCTGGATAACATTTAGGGTTGTTTTATTCCAATCGGTTCACAAACACAAAACTATTTAAATGATTACGGTGTTATGAACCTTGAGAAAATTATTTCTCTTGCCGACTAATTTCCTAATAAGTTTTAATTTTAATATTCATTAAATGGTATAATCGCCACCAAACTCTTACTGGTTTAGAACCAAAGGCCTAAAATAGCTAAAACCAAAAACAAAACTTATAGAAGTTAGTCCAAAAACTTATAGAAGTTATGTAGCAATTGCGGGATAATTCTGATAATATTGTTGCGAATTATTTATAAATATCTCCAATATTTGAACACAATAATCGGTAAACACTGCTTACCTAATTATTTCTGATCGTGGTACATCGCTATTAAAAAATAGCAAAACCTTGCAATACACCAGATGTCAAATTATTGTACAGAATTAAAAAGCACATGTATATTTGGCTTCGTCCATCGCAAGCATCAAATGACACTTGAATGATATTCAGGCGGCTATTAAACTAAATTATATTCCATATCGTAACATGATCTAGACTTCTATTTATTATGTACTAGTAAAACCGCCTTCGTTTCGCTTCGGGAAACCTGTCTCCAAAAATTGTTAGACGTGATTATGTAAACAGGCATAACGTGTTTATTTATGAACTGATTGTAATGAAACAAACGGTAAATTTTAAGTGACGCTAAAGTTATATCCAAATTGGTTAAGCTTTCTGTGATAAGCGCGTACAAAAGCAGAGACAGATAGATATAAAATCTAAAAATCATTGTGTTCTGGTGCTACGCAATCAAACAGCTCAGCGTTTTCATAATATATTCAACGATTGCATACATGTATGTTTACTTGGATAATAGGCGGGTAGGTATATCGCGATCTACCACTGTGACACCTTGTGCTAACACCATTACCATAATTACCATTATTTCAGGGTTCCATTAATTATACCAAGTTGTGTAAACCATGTTAAATATCCTTACTATTATAAATGTGAATGTCAGTTGGTTTGTTACGCTTTCACGCGAAAACTACTTAACCGACCATCATGAAACTTTGAACACATATTTTTGGAGGTATTAGGTAACATAGGATACTTTTTACAGACCAAATTCCACGCGGGCGATACCGCGGGCAAAGGCTCTAGTACTTTATAAGTTCCGTCAACCCCGGACTTCTTATTCCTATGTTCTCCTTTCTCCGTAATCATTAAACAACCTAAAAGGAGGTTCACCATAAACCGAGAATAACAACCAACACACAACCACCCCCTTTTACACATCGTTTGGGATAACATTGCTCGAAAAAGGCCCGTAATAATAGTTTATTTCGTTTAACACAAGTGCATACAGCGATGAGTTATATTCTTATTATATGTATTGATAGGCTCGTAGAGCAGGAACACAATCAATTATAGAATTCCAGTTTAGACCTCTAATAAGCAGCTGGTCTGGCAAATATAACCCCACCCACACGGGGCTATTTTAACAGATCCCGAATGCAGTACTTATAAATCTGTGGAGCATAAAAATATTAATACCGTCTTTAAATCCATCAGTGGCGTGCAATAAAGTTAATCCACAAGATATTGATGGCCGTCCGTCTTGGCCGACGGCCTGGTATGTTTTATGGGAGAATGATTCAAACTCAAATCAAGCACCGTACATTTAATGACCATGGAATTCTTTTGATTATTATTACTAGCGCGAGGGTTCTGGCTATTCAGTTAGAGAACTACAGCCTAAACTTGTCCTAATGATTGTTTATTATAACAGTCACCAGAAGAGCGGAGTTGTCGACCAAGAAAGTAATAGTAACCACTTAGTGAAGACTTAGTGAAACACTAACGGCTGCGTTCTTTGTTAAAGCCTGAAGGGCTGCCATGGAAGCAGATTTGTTGGAGACTTGGAGATCAGGTAGCTGGTCTGCTCATTGGTCGGTTATTAATATTAAAAAAACCTCTGTACAAGTGTTCCTTATAGATGGAAGTCCTAAGTACTAATTTTTGAAAAGTGGGTAAATTAAAGGGCGAGCGTTTGTTACTGAACAGTTTTGTCTATTCATAAATACATGTATATCAACAACAAATCAAAAATGTTAACTGTGTTTGTTCTCTACTGAAACCTCATTACTATAATACTACACATGTTAGTTCAAAGAATGAGATAACAGTGTCAGTGTTTAACGACAACACACGGACACCAAGAGCAACCCGCAGCCGAGACGAGCGACACTCCAAGCCGAGTTACAACGGACCCCATATTAAATTATGCTGATGGATCGCGCTATAATTTCATTTTAATGTGTTGTGATTAAACTGCTTTCATAAAATTATATAATGGTCCAGAGCTTTTTAGGGTTCCGTGTCGAAAGGGTGAAAAACGGAACCCTTTAATATACCTACTAATATACCGCTGCCTGCCTGTCTGTTACAGGGCTCTATATCTTGAATTGTAATATATAGACTCCTGATATTTTCAGAATAAATTTCATTGTAGCCGCTATCACAACGAATATTTAAAAATTCGGATCCCAAATGGGGGTCCATACAAGTAACCTTAAAAAGGGGTTTTTTGTAGGTACGCTATATCTTGTTGACCAAATAATTAGAGTTACCTAATATCCCTCGGTGGTACGGAACCCTTCTTGCCCGACTCGCACTTGACATGTTTTTTAAATCTATTTTAATATGTTTTGATTTTGATTAACGCTTTGAATACGCGATTTGGCGCACTCGATCTCAATCGGTATTTGATGCGATTTGAGATGCACTTTCTTTTTAATGATGATGATGAGGATGATGGATGGCGGTGTTCGGCTCATTTAGTTCACTCATTTGTTATGCAAGTTCGGATTCATTTATTATTATTTAAAGGTGCTCTTCCCTAAAAAACAATCGACGACATTTTTTTGATTTTTAACTGATGACGCGAGCTGACTCAACCCGAGTGGTTTGAAAGTATCTCAAATGTGTGTATAAAGTTCGTCAATCCGCACTTGGCCAGCGTGATGGACTATGTCTTGCATTGCACCCCTCACATTGTGATAGGAGACACTTGCCCAACAGTGGGACAGTAATGTTTTGCAATGATGATTATGATATTGATAAACGCGACGTTAATATATAAATGTTCGACCGTCTGTGTGTTTCTTATTAACTAGAACTGGTTGTCATGTAATACTACTAAATTATAACTATTAAATTATTTGAGTCTAAGATTTGAAAAATCATCTTTATTTTTTAATAAGCGAAAACATTATTTTTTTAATAATTAATTTGTTTTAATCGGAACCTAATATTAACGGATATTTCTAACTAATTTATTTTGTGACGCATCAGATCAGCACCACTCCTGCACAATGATTAGAAGTCCCTAATTGTGTGTTTAAGACAAATCGTGCACATTACGGCCATCTGCAAAACCGCTTGACCCAAAATCTGTAGACACTCATTTATTTAATCGATAACACAACATCAGCCAGTCGATTCTCGGAACGAGTCCGATTAATATTCGTCGATTAGCGTCCGCTGACCCGACTGTCATCGGGACAATCGATTGATTGCCCCAACTGTAACGTCAACGGGGCAGACTCAACCTTTTCTGTGAAGAATAGAGTGTAGATTCCTGTTTTTATGATGTGAACAATCAATGATTAGGTACTATTAGCTAGTATGACATTGTTGAAACATAACACCGATACACAGAATGTTATTGGGTAATTGTCAGATATTATGAGAAGTATTATTTGTACGCAATGAAGAGCAGTGTGATTTATCCATATTTGTGACGTCGATCAGTGCTGAACTGCTGATGTACCTAACGATTAGAAAGTAAATATTAAGTTAGTAATCCGCCGGTAGCTACCTACATAAGTAGATATGGAAGTAGTGCAAGCATGTTAGAAATAAATAATTATTTATAACATGCTTGCAGTGCTTACATCCAGCGCCAAAGGGCAAAGCCATTTAAATTGGCTTCAATCTTTATGTAGGTTCACATTCTATTGCAAGGCTAGATCTTTTTTCGTACCATTTGAGGACTCTCTCATTCAAGTAACGAAGATAATACCTATGTAAGTATTTAAGATTTATTTATTTAAAATTAGAATAATATTTTTTTGATAAACGATAAAATAATAAAAATCAATTAGGTAGGTACATCCATTTTTAAAATGTAGAAGTGTTGTCTACAACTTGTTGATTATATCTTACAGAACATTTGTTAGATTTTTTAAATTTAATGAAGTAATATTTTTCTTGCAAAATAAATACCATTGGAACGGTTATTTTTCTCTGTATGTTATCAAAACAGTTTCAGAAAACGCAGGCTGGTTTTCGGATATCAACAGTCTCCAGCTATACATACATCGAACAGCACTTGTACTTATACGCTAAGTAGTGATAATTAATTAAAAGTTCTCGCTGGTTCCAACCGCGAGGGGTGGGGGTTGCGGCGGGTGTGGGGTGCGGGGGCGCGGGGGGTGTGTTAACATACGTGTACGGGTGTCTTGGCGATCCACCGTGTGTTTGCTGAATATTAAATTCGTAGCCGCCGGAGATACCTATTTGATTTTATCTGATCTCGGCTTCATTTTGAAGTTATAAGAAAATCATCCTCCTGACGGTTTTTTGGAGTTCTTCTGTCCTAAGGTTGTCTGGAAGAGATAGTTGTCGACAGTTTATTTGTTTTACAATGGCGCGTTTCTCCAGCTTTCAAATGTAAACAGTCATTAACATTAAAACAAGCACTAAGCATTAACCCAAGCTCACTAAATCAGCCAAAACTGCATACAAATCGGTTAAGCCGTTTGAGAGATCAGTGGTGGATATTTATCTTTTTTCTTACATTCGGTATTATTATTACATAAGTACCTAAAGATGTTGTTAAGGGTAGTTACTATTAGCTATCCCCTAAGCTGTAGCTGTATATTAGTGTGTGTACCAGCAGTGCTACATCATATGGTGGTCCATCCACAAATGTTCATCAGCGGTACAAAACAGCTTACCGCACATTATTGCTGATTCGATTATCATTACGCTAAGCATCACACTATAAGCAGCGCGCACCCTCGCGGGCGCTGGAGGCGTGGCAAATGCGGCTCGGCTTATTAAACTGCAGCTTACGGTAATCCAACATATTGGCCAACTGTGGTCACATTACCATCACAATGCCGCCTCCGTCCCGGGCCTCGGTGGCAACTGACAGATGGAAAAGATGGATAGATCGGATTGGGTGTGATTGGACACAATGCATTGTGGATTGTTTGTACAAACATGATTTTATAGATTTTAGTTATTGGAATCTTGTAATAAAACCAATTTATAGATTCGATATTGACATATCCTTTAGAAACTCGAAGTCGGTCACAGGTACCCTGAATGTTACAGCACATACATAGTAGAATAGTAAATACGTAGGAAGATGTTTGAGACGTCAGCGGTGGCTGTGTCTATTGGACGTCTCCGAAACGAGGACAGGTCAGAAGTCTGTTCTTCAGAAGCAACAAGTGTTCTGGTAGCCTAGTGGTTTGGGCGTAGGTTTCACATAAAAATCTCCATGAGAAAGAGACGATGTAAGGTGTACTACTCAAGGTATTCGAAACCTCTAGAAGTGCTAGTCTTTGACAATATTTGGGAGAATTGTCGAGTATAAAGATGAGTAATATATCCCTATGAAATGCCTAGGGGAAAGCTATGTATCCCGTTATAATGACAGTAAATAAAATCAAATCGAAGAATAAACATGATCTAAAACGGCACATCAATTACGTCTCCAAATTCAATTAACACGCGGTAAACAACACCAAACAAAAAACAATCGAAAACAAAGACGGCCACAAATCCGCAACTCCTCAAAAGATTCCGCGCAAAACAATAAACGGGGAATCCGGGATAAAACCCCCAATAATAAGGCGTGTGATTGATACAACAATGAAATCCCCGGCCGACAGCGTCATTTGCATCTTTATGGGCGCCGCCTTACCTACCCGTCCCTCCCCCTGCCACCCCCGGGCTCCCCCCGCGAACGTGGCCACTCGGTGAGCGATGACGTGGTAATATTTCTTTTCTATTTACGATTTCTTCAAGTGTACATTTCATAGCAATTACTTTAAACAATTGCAAAACATGTCCATGATTTGGTAGTTTATTCGAGTATTTAAACAATATACAAGTGAGTATCTACAAACCTTCAGCTTTTTTATTCAACTGCCTCTGAAGGAGAATAATGTTCTTTAAATGTATGTTTGTATGTATCTGTCCATTTATTTGGCAACAGCTGTAGCCCAAGTTGCTTGATATGTTTTAACGTATGAGGTGTCGTTAGATTCGTCTAGATAACGCGAGTGACATTGCACACATTTATAATCCAAAAAAATAATACGTGGCCACAAGCACTCGTATTGTATTCGGTTAAAAAAAATACAATTTATCGATACCGGCACCTGTAATGTGAGAACGTTATAGTTTTTAGTTTGCTTCATTTGACATCGAATGAGTGACATTTCCGTTAGCTGACCGGTGTGTAGGGACACCACACACTGGTTTACAAGTAGGATATTTAGAATTTGTTGCGATATCAGCGCATTTGAGAAATAAATGTTTATTAACTGCCAACGCGTAATTAATCAGTGGTAAACTGGGAACGTATGACTTAGTTTTTAGTTGTCCATCTACCATCTAGTTCCCTAGGTAGTGTGGTAAAAACTGAACAGAAATATTAAATTAAGGCTTTGATACTCAAGCGTAAACATTAATGCGACTTACTGTTTTAAAATCATGATTAAAATTAAGCAAGATGACTTATGTTACAATTATATAAAGAAAAGAGAAGATAATTATGGAAATAAAATCAATGCAGATTTAAAAAGGTTCCAAAAAAAGCAGCGAGATAAAGGTGCGATACATAGAGTGCCGGACAGGATTTATGTAAAAATTAAGAATAAGAGAAAAGCTAAGTGGAAAATAGTTCTGTCCATTGACCGACAGGTCACCTGGCGACCCCACAGCGGACACGCTGACTATTGTCGAATCGATTCATAATTAATCGAGTTAAGCGTCGATTTGAGGCGATTATCAAATGTACCGTTAAATTGGGTGCTACCCGGCCGTCGGACCTTCGTGGACTAATACAATTGGAATGATCTTTATTTGAATAATCACGGGACAAAAACGTGTAACCAAGTGCTCTGGGACTTGTAAAGAAGGATCGTGTGACGCTAAGTACTATGCGATCACACATAGAATAGAATTACGTAGCGGTACGTTGGGTTTAAAAAGGAATGTCACTTCTCTAGACCGCTTCTTCGCTTTGTGGTTTCAAATGCTACGTATTTTTGCTTTGAAATTAGGTAAAATAAGTGTATGTAAAAGAGTATGAGTGATCTATCTATGAGTAGGTACGTTGATGACTTATAGTAACAACATGGTTGCATTCGTTAGATTAAATACTCAACCGTTAAGTCCTGTCGAAAGTCTAGATCGAATGCAGTGCTGGTCGGGTTTAACAAACTTTTAGCTTCGCGAAGGCTGCCTGAAATGCTGCCCTATTACGATTTAATCGATGAACTCTAGGGTTTTGCGAATCCTTAGGGTTTCGCGAATTATGTTTCAAGTATCCTTTTTCTGGTCTGGTACAATAGGCATGCAACACAAAGTAGGTCCTACAACATTAAGAACATTATCATTTTATTGTTCCAAAGGGTCCTCACAGATCGCGTGGTTTGGAGTTGGCGCTTTCTTATTTGGCTAGCGACAATGCTCGTTCTAAATAGCAATCGTGAAGTTTTCATTTGTAGTTTGGGAGAGCAAGTCAATTTAGCCAATTTACTATTTTCCTTAGCCGATAAAGCGTATTTGATGACTTTAGTACCTATTACTTAGTAATGACTGACTGGCTGTCTTCTATCATTAATGGACCACTACATAACATAGTTCCCTCCTCTACATAGAGGAGAACTAGCAAGAACATACTCCACTACGTTGCTCCAGTGCGGATTGGATACTACTACTGACTAATACTACGGACTACTCTACTCTCTCAACTACCTACTTTACGACTCTCTCTCTCTACTACTCTACACTAGTAGATATTATTGATTTTAATGGCTTCGTATTACCTATCGAGTGGCCCAAATGTGTTTACTGGCGGTGTATAAGAAACAAGTAATAGTCACGACCAATTACAGTCGTATAACTGAACTCGGGTCAGAACAACAAGGGTAAGGTCATTGTTCACCGCGCGCCGGACAAGCTGTTGATAACATTATCGAGAACTTTTAGGTACTTTCGTAGTTTGTTTTTCGAACCACAATGTGCGTGTCTACTGGGTACTAATTTGTTAATAGGATACTTTTCATCCCGAAAAAAGTAGGTATCCTATTGTGGTTACCTACATATATTGTGGTTCGAAAAACAAACTCTAAACAAATATGTTAGTAGGTAATTAACAAAAGTGGGAAAATTCATCCTTAAAACTTTATGTGAAAAGTGTTGAAATTGTTTCTATTTTTAAACGACGGGCGTAGCTTTTTTAAATCGTTTAACGAGTGAACTTACACCCTACTCACCAGTGGCATAGGAACTTAGGAAGCTTCTTAATGTTGTTGTTACGTCACACATGAATCAGAAAAGGCAACTCGCTGAAGTCGCATTAACGAAACAGTCACTCCGCTGGCGGAGCGCCGGCGGCGCGTCATTACGACGTGTTTACGGCCCTCGCGCTTGTTATCCGAGATTACCCGGCCTCTTACCTCTGCACTAAAACAATACCCACTGACAGAACGGCACTCCAGTTTTACGCGCGCAAACAATTATTTATTGCACTGAAAACAACCGAACACCTATACGATGCGTACCCGACAACCGAATTTCGACTTAGCTCAACCCAACTTTAGGTTGAGAATCGCATACGGCGCGGCGATCTCGAACCGAGCAAGATTAATAGGGCATAAAACGTAAGATAATACAATATACAAGAAGACACGTTGTTAACCGTTCCATTTGACGGGTGAGCTGAGTGGCTCTACCCGTCTCGCTCCCGCGCCGAGCGCCGCGGTGATAGCTCCCGCTCGCTCTGTTTCAATTATCTGCCTAATCCCTCAATTACGTCGACAGATGTCGCCCGCGTCTTCAAGCTTATGTGCGAGTTTAAAGTACCGTCCGCAAAAGCAATTACCGTTGATCGATGAGATATTCCAGATATTTAAAGCTCTGTTCAATGTTATGAGAATTTTGAAATATATTTGTCGTCGATTTCTCTCTAATTACAATTTATATTTAAACTCTTTCTCCAATAATGAAATAACAGCCACTTAGTCAATATAAAGTTAGAACTCAAATCAGTTGACAGTAAGACAATGAAATCAGATTTTTCTATACTCTTCTTTATAATATTTCACTCTATGACTTACAAGACGATTACATCTTGGGGCGCGTTCACATAGAACGTCCGTTTTACTGGATCCGGAATACTGGATGATAGTAGCGTATGTAGTTTAATGAGCGATTTCACACAGAATCCAGTATTCTGGATCCAGTAAAAAATACCGATCCAACAAAATAAATAGCAATCCGTTTTACTGGATCCGTTTAAACGGATATGTTATTAGCGTATGTAGTTGTATGAGCGATTTCACACAGAATCCAGTATACCGGATCCAGTAAAAAATCCCACACACAACGGAAATACTGACCCGTTAAAACGGATCCAATAAACCCATCCATTAAATACTGACCCGTTAAATCGGACGTTCTATGTGAACGCGCTCAAAATGCTGTGTGAATATTACCTTCCGCTTTATTGGATCCAGTACTCCGGATGATCCAGTAAAACGGACGTCCTATGTGAACGCGCCCTTAATTGGTATTTATTTTATTTTGTTTAATGTAATGTTTAACACGTAGACGTAGACGATGTAGCATAATATGACATTTTATTAAGTCTTTAAGATATGTACTTATATGTAAGGGTAGGTATACCCTTAGTTGTAGGTACTCAAATTTTTTGAAAAAGTAAAATATATATACCTAGAAAACCAGTAGTGGTCGATAAAACTCCTTGACCAGTGATAGAAAACTATTACCTTACTACCCATACAATGAGGTTGATGGGAGATTTAGGTAAGGAATACTTTATGGTTCGTTGACCTCGCCCTATAATCGCGTATAATAAAATAATTTCACCCCGAATTACTAACCTAATCCTTAATTGACCTTATAAATAAAATGAAACGTAACGTTTTCTGCTGTCGGTACACAGAGGCACGTCCCAGAAGGGTAGGGACGCGAGTTAGCTAATAATTAATATTATAATGAATGTTGCAATAACGAAACCGCGCATTAATCCAACGTCCGACCTACCCCGCGCCGCCCGACCGCTGCTCCACTTAATTAGCTTTGCATTGATTTCCTCGTTTTACACACTGTAAACATCTTTAACTTTCTGTAATAGCGAAGAACAGGCTGTTAGTTCCAAGATTCCATAACTGTTTCACGGGAAATAAGTTTCTTTTGCGGCGACTACGTCTTGGACGAATTGCTACGAATAGGACTTCGTCCGATCTTTTGAGTAATCTTCTTCTAGTTGTTAGCGTCTAATCAGATTGTGCTAGTTAATATACCTACGTAGTTAGACGTTAGCCATCGTATATTATTTGGTAGTGACTCTGCCTGCGATGCACGGTTCCCAGTTCGATTCCCGGCCGGAATGTTTATGTATGTTGTCGGTCATGGGTGTTAGTGATGTGTTATTATGTCACCCGCGAGTCCCGCGACACGAAATCCTAGTGCGGGGTTATGAACGTGTAGTTTTTTTTTAATATCTGTAGAAATGTCCACACTATGATTTCCTATATCTCGTGTAGCATGTACATATCTATAACATAATAAATATAGGCCTTATACTATCCTCTGATACGTGCGTCATCAGTTTCGCGACTCGGATGAGACCCGAAACTCTTTTTCTTGCAGCATTCATTCTTCAGCGAAATTGTTGTTTTGTATCCATTTTGGTATTTTTTTGTATACTATTACTCTATAAGCATAATTGTAAAGATATAACACAAGTTTTATTTTCGTTTAAATAAAAAAAGTCAGAACTTTAAGTTCTTAATCAAATGTGAGGACTGAAGATTCCCACGTGCTCGGATTCCCATTAAGTCACTGTACCGTCCTAACAAATCTAATTTGTATTTCAATTAATCGAAGGCGACTAATACCCGTTACACGGTCCGCGGTACACGGTACACGGTATGCGGTACACGGTACACGCGTGGGCAATTAAGAGATGACGACCGTCTCAATATAATACACGAACATATTTGAAGGCCGTACAACCGTGGAAAGGTTGGACCCATTCGTTCACTGAATCATTTGGTATAAGTAGCCTAATGTCGTGAGTAATTGAAGCTTTTGCGGTGCTCTTTCATTTTTATGAAAACTGTTTTTTAGTTATGATTTTGCTGTCGTAGGGAATAAAAAGTACCTAGAGTAGAGGGCTAGAGGGACAGTAGAGGCAAGGGTGTGTTGCCCTTTTTGTGATTCTATTCAACCCTGGCCTTAGCTGCTTTTAAAGCACACATAAATCGGACTAAGTTTAGTTACTTTACAAGCTAATTGTTTCATTTTAGATTGTATAATAAGAGTAGATGTCCTTTAATGCAATCATATTTTTTTGTTAAATGAAATGACAATGACAGACATGTCCTGACTGATACAAATATATGAAGGATACTGATATATACTGATATATGAAGGATTTTTGATATAACGGGATATGAAATGAATGAAATTTATATGTTTGCTATTTATAACTATAATTGTTAGACTTTAAATTAGGCATTTAAGTTAATCATCAGAATCAAATTTAGTGTAAAAATTCTCTATATTTGTTCAATACCGGAACTATAAAAAAATATTCCGATTTCCGAACCACGATAATTTCCGAGTCACAAAGAAGAATATCAAATAACTGTTAACCGAAACGCAACGAAGCCGCGCTCGGAGCGGTATAACTCTCTCACGCGCGTTCCGACTTACTTCAAAAACTCATTAGTGTAGCTAATGACATTAATGAAATCGTCGGTCGCTACCGTGCTGTCGCTTATCGCCATTATGACACGACCATCGACGATCGACTCCACCCAACGTACCATCATTCACAACTACATCACGGTGAACAAAGGATTTTCAGCTCTATCCTATCATGTTTAGAACAGATGTCGACTCGAGTAACATTGATAGTTACGACGGTTAGAATTTGAATTTTGACAGCGAGATTTGACAGCATAATAACAGTCAACGATTTTAAAATGTTGTAAGTGCTGCCGTGTTTGATATGGAAATTTGTAGCTTTTGAGTCGTATCTGTAGGTTTAGTTTGGGTTGGAGTAGTCGGTGTTTCTTAATGTAGATAATTATCGGTGGTTGTATTTAATTTCTCCGAGACGGCGGTTACGCTTTCATTTGTCAAGCCGACGGATGGACGGACGGACAGATAATCGATGTTGTGCCTACGATCGAGTGATATATTAAACCTAGATCGTATTAAGATAAAACGAGCGGGTTCTATTATTGGCAGCCAGTTAATTTCTGAGGGTTTTTTGTTCAGAGATGTAATGTTGTGGCCCGGGCCCGCGGAATGTGACGCGAGTTGACGCATCGATCACACGTCACGGCGCTGGTATGGCGTGTAGACTGTTGGGTCGTCCACGGAATACAGAGAGAAGTATCTTCTCTATGTATTCCGTGGTAATGAAGCAACCCATGCTGTGGGACCCAACCACGGTACCACGTCAATGTACGTGGTTACTCTTTGAGCTTTACTCAATACTTAAACAATAACTGAAGTACCTTTGTATGAGTCAACAAGGAGTGCTCTTGCTTTCCGCATGCAATCCTTCGTTCTCACGTCTATTTCTCAACCCACATAATAGGTAGGTACCTACTTAATTTCGTACATCAAAATCGAGGTATCAAACTTCTCTCTCTCTCTCTCTCTCAAATCTCTTGAGCCAGTAAAACCTCCATTATGAGACATATCCAGCATTTACCAAACTTGGCTTCAAAGTAATATGAGCGGAGAACAATATCGTCGTCGCTAAAACATTTCATGTCTTCAAATATGTTTTGCAAGTGTCGCCGCGCCGGTCGTCGCCGGGCGCACCGCAGATGCGACATTTACCAAAACTGATGACGTAACTGCAATGTTCTGCAGACAGGGAGCCGTGCAGCCGTTAATATATTTTTAACTGCTGACCCGGAGCCCAAGTCTTATTTATAAATGCTTCAATCGCGTCGCATCAGACTATTGTGATACCATCATATATAGATATGATATATATAGATAGATGTGGCTACACTTCATTCGAGGCGAACGTTTCAGTCTTCAAGGGTAGCAACACATCTGTGACCGAATTATAACGAATCTCTTATAAACTACTAGTAAGTAGTTTTTAGTACTAGTAGTAGGCCTGTTACTAACAATAACTAACAGAACTAACTTTCACTAACAGTCCCTGTCCCAGTACTCATACTTACAAACTAACCAGCTAATGTTCTAACACCGTCTCCTAACCGGACTAACTATCCCAGTCCCCATTTGAGTCTTGTTCTAAGTCGGTCATAGTTGTCATGGGCGGCAGCGGAAGGTGGTGTTGCATACCCGTTTGCTACCCTAATTCCATAAAAAATATATACACTAAAATAAAAGCAGGACTAAGAAACAGTAAAATACAACATACTCGTATATAATAATAACAATACATACAATATGGTTTATTTCGATGTATATTTTTGTAACGTTTGAAATGATTTGTGCTTCATAAGGCCCAAGTTAGACGTAGCGCCCTAAGTACACAATTAAGAATAATTCCTGTGCATCAATCAACTCCACGGAAACTTTGTTCTATACAAGTTGTACTGTACGCCGCGCGCCCGCGACTTACGACACGAACCGATATTTACTCAGCGATATTTATGGCCACATTGCTCAATATCTGTTTCTCAGAAAAAAATATTTGTCTCTCTTTGATCTGTACGATGAGCAATATCTTTTGTCCCTGTCTAACGAACCCAGATTGAAATAAGGATGCTTTATCAACCTGCGTCCCAAAACTCCTAAACGTAAGGCACGTTATCATTTTTGCTTAATAATATAAATAGCATTTGGTGAATAAGGTAGTACCTTAATGGACTTCTGAATTGGTAATCTTTAATAATCTTGTCAAATATGATCTACTAATTTAAGTACGTTAATTTATCAATCATCCCTGAAAAAAATATAAAATGTAATAATGACCAACACTATAATGTTGCTAGGCAACTGATTAAGGATTATGGATAGATAGAATATTAAAAACGAGAATTTTAGAAATTCCATTATTAAATCTACTCTCCTAACAACCCGTCAGGGTCATCTGCTGTGAATTTAAGCCTGTTTGAAAACTGTAATTTGGAGGGAAAATTTGCTCGGCTCATAAACACGAGATACGCCGAGGCGACATTAAACCGAAATTAGATCGGCCACTCGCAGCACACTAGTACATCTAATTTGCGAGGATCGCTTACAAACGAGCAGCCAATCCTAAACGCATTACGCTATCGATTCGACCACTACATGTGTACTTTGCGACTACATCTTCCCGCCCCCGCCCCCGCCCCCACCCCCCGGATAGACAACGGAAAGTCAATATGTGGAAATAATAATAAAGGATCGCGCGGGCCGCATACGTATCGCTGCATTATCGTTGTATTATCGACGCTACATCGGTAACGAGTCGAGCGGAGATAGCACTTTGACTCACTATCGTCCGGTTATTGCTTACTCTCAAACAAAGATTCCGTCTATCGACTAAATTAATTTTTCTTTACGCTCAGTGACTTGGACAACTTATGATTATATTATTTATTAACTTTATGAGTTTTCCGTAATCCAACGGTAGGGAAAATACAAAGTGTATTTATACAAATGTGGTCGTTTATTGTTTGTCAAAGAACAAAATGATTTTGTTAATACATTTAAGGTTTTCTGTCACGTATTAAAAAAGTAAACAAGGAAAAGTGACTAATGACAACAGGTCTACCAGTAAACTTTGAGTTATATTATAAGTTAAGGACATATTTTAAAACATCATATAAATAATAACAAAAATAAATTATGACGTTAATCGATTCTAGATTATAGAAAAACAAAGATGAGAACTCCACAGACATTCTTAAATCTCCATAGAAACCCCGCTAGTCACTAATGAGATAGTCTGTAGCAGAGTAGTTATGGACATAAGCTTTGACAACAATAACATGAAATTACGATAAACTCACACAAATAGACACTTAACAAAAATCGTAATCATATCTCGAAACCAATACCTTGTTCCAGCGATGGTTACACAGAAAGTATCGAAAAAACATAATGACGATAAACGAATTCATTACTACGTAGTGTTCGCCAATATATATTCATGAATCGGTGAGTGGCGGCGGCTCGAGACGTACGTAATATCGATATGATGGCGCATCTACTTCGTGTCGATGCGAGAACGCCGAGCTTTATAGACCAGCCTCGGGGATCAGTGATTTGAACTTGTGCTGGACTCGTAGCGGATTTCTGAGATGTGTTAAATGACCAAGGGTTCCGAGCTACCGAGTACTCGCAGGTTTCGGAATAATTGCCAATTTATGTAACTTTGAATCATAAGGCTATCGTTGTTCAGCTGAGAGTTAAGAGTGTAAGTGTAAGCTGTAGGTCGTGGTGAATTCTAAACTACGACATAGTGCGAAAAAATAATACTACTAAGTCTCTTGTACAAGGAGGAATGTTGTGTAATTCAATATACTTAATTAGGTAATTACAAATTGAACTATTCGTAAAAACAAACACTAAACTACTAAATGTAATCATAGGGAATCAAACTGGAAAACTATCTTTCGATACGCATTCTTTACCAATTCAATTGTATGTGTTGAACTATGAATGTAATATTATCAATCTAGAATGATATGAGTCCACATGAAACCACAAAAACGTTTCTAGTGTGACATAATATATTGCATAATATCGAAAGTCAATGGACCAGGATAATAGCAAAAAATCAATAGCGGAATACCTACACAGTCGTAATGGGTAAAACATAGCAGCAGATACGTTATGACGGAACTACTCCCCGGCGCGGCGGCGGGAGCGGGCGTCGGCCGCCGAGTCTCCGAGAACAACTTGTAAATATCCGCGCTCAGTGTATCGGAGCGTACACCGCGGGCTGCACTAACTGACGATTATACAATTATACTATTAGTAGTGATATCGTTTAGGTTTGAAATTAAGGTCTCACGCCCGAAGTCGGGATTCTGTGGTTGGCTGTTCTGCGGCCACTAGATAATTACTTTCAGAAGTGACATCAAATTGGTTTGCAATTAAGTTCGCATGCCGGAAGTCAGAATTCTGTGGTTGGCCGCGATGTAGTCACTTTCATAACAACGAAGACTTTAATAAATGTTTGACCTTTGATAACAAGGAAATGTTTTGATTATAACTAAATAAAAAAAAATGGAAAAATACAACACTTTTATATTGTTAACGTATGCATGTCCATACTTAACATGCCTTCATCGTTTTAAGCAATATTTAATTTAATTATTTAATTTTGTAAGAAACTAAAAGTATCCTGTGTTCCTGTTAGAAATTTAATGTAATAAATTCAATGTAGCTAATGTGCGCTAACATGTTTCTCATGTGGCCGGCATTCTATAATCATTGAGACGTTTTCATTTTTATTTGTGCGCAGTGTGTCAAACCTACTGTTATTGTTTGCCTCATCTTACCTTTTAAGAAATTATACTTTACGCCGTCGTCAAGTGTAGAGCCGTTCACATAGTGGAGCGTCATGTTATTGGGAAAGTTTCGCGGAGCACAATGTAGCGCAGTGTTCCTCGAACGCACGACATACTCTTTTATTCCAGCTTCTCGTACTTGTTTAATACTTCATTTTATCCTTCTGCGATAGTTTCTTTTATTGGGATTAAAGTAACGATACTGCGTTTTCTTTTGGACATATTGTTACAATTTGATTTAGTGTATTGAACATATACTTAAGTCCTAATCAAAAGCTTTCTCAAACGACCATGTCTATACTTGTATTTATAATTTTTTGATAACTACAGTGATTTCATATAAGTACATACATATGTAGATAGTACATGAACCATTAGGTACGCCGACAGAGTAAATACTTTTATCGTATTTATCTTCTAAATCAAAGTTGTTTAGAAATCACTTTAACACAATTAAATTAATTGATTGAATACATAGGCATGTAAATTGATAATTGTTCTTTTCTAAAATTGAACTAACTACTCCCAGAATTTATAATGTTTTTCTCATTCCAAATCAAAAAGCTGCAGTTTGTTTCAATATGATACCCACGTGACAACACGAGACGAGCCAAACAGCCGAATCAGCTTCAGTTTACGAGCAAAACGCTTTACGTCCTCCACGACGCGGAAGGACTTGCTTACTGCGCGCCTTCCGTTATTGTTATACGTTATCACGTCGTATGACATAATGTAGAGGGGCCAGAGGGCTGCCTTGTGAAACTCCACCACTTTGTTTCAGTGCTAGTTTGATGTGGGTTCGTACATGTAAGATTTTATATTATTTTGTTTTTTATAGGTAATACTTGTACGCGATTTTATGCAGTCAGAACAATTGATGGCGATTGCATTTCGAATTTGGAAAAAAATCCTCGTTCAATCGACAATCACCTTAAAATACAGTCATACGCAATTAAGATTAATTAACTTAGAAACTAATATACTATTTAGAATATACATATAATGTTTTCTACAAAGATGTAACATATAAGATTAGGTAATCTTTTAGTACAAATCTAAACAGGCGAATAATAAATACCTATGTAAAGCTAAATACTTACCAAGTACACATTTTCCTGGGCACAGAAAGTTTATATTAATACGTAATACTTTCAAATACTGATGAAATTGACTACGAAGATTTCACCGTACTGTCAGTATGTGTAAACCCTTCATGAACAAAAACTTGTCGCTCGATAAACCGTCAGCATAAACAAATTCCGCGGAGGGCGCCCGGGGGGAAATCCATTCGTTATCCATTGTGTCGTGTGTATCTCCGGTCCATTAATAACCTGGACTTATCCGGCCTAATCTGAGGCTCATTCCCGCTTTCCGCGGCCGATTCTTTTTCGCGCTAAAAAACCGCCGCCATATTGCCTGCTGTCTGCACAGATTTATTGCGTCCGCGGATTAAGAGCTTGATAAATAATAAAACACTGTTCCGATCGCTCGCGTGCTCGGTGCCGGGACACGTATGGATCGGAGCTGCACACGACGCCACCAAACCTCCCCGAACCTTATTCTGGGCTAATTGGACTGGTTCCCATGGTGTAATAACTATCTATTTATATAGCTGTCGATAAAACTACTTGGTATTCATGACTATCTTTGATGATACCCTTCAGTACACAGATGTGGAATTAACTCCTAAACACCACCTTTCCGCTGCCGCCCATGATAACTGTGACTGACACAGAACAAGACTTAGGCTGGGCGTATGCTGAAACGCAGGCGACGCAGTTCCACGCAGCGCAGAACTGAGCAGATTTTGTAAAGTATGGAACGTCATTGAGCTACGTACGCTGCGGTGCAGGCACGTCAAACGTTGACATGTGTCAGTCCTGCTCTGCGTCCCGTTGTAGAGCCGGCACAGATTTCAGCGCGACGCGCAGCATAGTTTTGTTGCAATGACAGTCATGACAGAACGTTTAATAGAATAATTGTCAAACGGCTATTCTTTGTACTAGCTAAGATGCGAATGAGTTGCGTCGCAGCATACGGAGGGGGCACATGTCTGCCTCAACTGCCCTGAGGTGTACTGATCTGTGATTTGCTGTACTGCGTGGCCTGCATTCCAGCATACGCCCAGCCTTAAATCGTAACTAGGATGGTTTAGTTAGCAGAGGGTTTTATTAAAAATGTTAGTAGGTCAATTCATTAATACGAGTATGTATGAAGACTAGGGCACGGATCCGTGTTAGTTGTTGTTAGTATTAGTCCAATTAGAATTTTTTTTTAAGAGTAAAAGACAAAAAACGCGGTGAAAGAACAAAATAAAATTAATTCAAATTAAAAACAATAAGTACATTTCATTTAAATGCTGTTCTTTAATAAATCGTTTAGAAAAGTTTAAGTTAAATTCAAAATTCATGTAGTATCACTGATACAATTATGCACTTAATTTTCTTAATTCTATCGCCGTTTTGCCAAGGTGCTATATAATGGAGGACAATAATGAGAAGCATATCCTGGCAGTCAATCGTGGTAAGGTAGACACAGCGTGAAACGTTACGTGACGCAGGCCACAATCGCAAGCCGTAGCCCCGACTGAGGTCTGAGCGTGTGTCGTGCGGTTTGAGTGAAATATTCGCTGGTCCCGCTGCCAATATTCTGTAACAATACACTCCGCTCTTGGCCGACTACTTGTTTACTTACTAAGTTTTCATAAAAAGGAGATAACACTCAGTGTGACTGCCAACAATTTATGCTCGTAATGTTGAAAAAATATAGCGTTTATACAAATCTAAAGTGTTTGTAAATATCAGTATGGGTTACGGCCAACAGTAGCGATATAATATCTGTTTGATGGAAATCTGGATGGTTGCTGACTGGATTTTATTATATTTCGTTGCCACTTACCATCAGACGGGATTTTAGTTAGAATGTTAGAAGGTAAGAAGAATAAATTAATAGTTTTAGGAACTAAAATACAATTTCATAATGCTAAGTGTATTAAAAATGCAATAAATTTAGCCACTGTGCTGTCATCGGAACTTAAACTATATGCAAAATGTCAAGTCTATAAAGTAAGTGGAAGTATGTATTTATAATTCAGTTTGCAAGATTTGACCCGAACATTATGTATGTAAATACAAACATTGCAAGTTAAATAAAAGCTTGTAAAATAGAGATTTACTTTAACTATAATACATTGCAGTATACGAGTATATGTATGATTTGAAGAATAAAAATAAAAATGCTACTATAAAAATATTACTCTCCACCTTAAAATGAGGTCGTCGTAGCAGCACTACAACACATACAAAGCGTAGCACTGCTACGAAGCTACGGCTACGGCCGGTTTAAATGAAAATTGATTCCTTATCGCTTCAGAATAATAAAACGTATCTGCGGTAGCTTTTTTAAATGTTTTTACTGGGTATTCGTTCCCCATAAATAATGCAAGTGGCCCCTGAATGGGTACCGCGGCGGGTTTATGGGGAATTTTCAATTTGTTTCGGCCGTATCGCCTCCCGGGAATCAATGGTGTGACCGCCGTTATTGATAGTGTGTAATTGGCTTGTTTTTGCGCCGGTCGGGCGGTTCTAGCGTCTCGGGATTTAAGATATGGTCGTAGTACTTTATCTACTGACAGTTACAATTATAGGATTGTTAGGTTTATTGCGTTATTAACTTGTGTCATAAAAATCTACTAAAATATAAAAGAAGGATTTTTATTTAATAACATTTTTTCAATGAGTAATCATTCCGTAAGGTATGTGATATGCCACGATCAGGGGAAGGGGGAAGGGGAAGCTAGTTACCACGTTTTTAACTTGCTTTTGGTCTTGTCTTTTCGGGTGGAATATGGTGATCAATTTTACATTACCTTCCCGATGAGCTAGAGACTTGAAATTTTAAACATGGCTCAGATTCGGATGAAAATACCAAAAACTGAAAAAAAACGTGGTGAAAAATAATATTTTTGTGTTCCAACTTGTCCTAGATATTATTTACCATAATATTTTCGTCGTTCCGTTGGTCCATCGCACCGCCAATTTGCGGCGCGGGTGTACTTTACAGTTTACTTTAATTGCCATTTTCACGTCAAAAAATTGCTGGCAATTATAATTTCGCCGAAGCATGTGCAATGCATTCGTATGCTAATTAATAGGTCAGATAACTTTAAAAAGGAAACTATAATTTATCATCATACATAATTATAATAAAGCTGTTAAGCATAATTATAATTTTTTTATCTGAGAAAAATAATAAATATTTATTAACAAAATCAAGCCCAACACAATGATTTTTAAGAATTTTTGTCTTTTTATCTGTGTTACAAACCCGGTAACCTCGGTTACGATTCAACCGATTTGTGTCCAGTTTATTGATATATTGCAGTTAGCTTGGAGGAACATTATAATGTTTTATTACAATCGGTTGACAACTAAAAAAAAACAATTTAAAGAATCCCGTCAAAAACGTTAATATATATAACGAGAAAGTTTCCCGCCCCCCCCCCCCCCCCCCCCTATTAAAACAAAAAAATTCTAAATCTTTGAGAATACATTTTCACTTAAATTTAATAACAAAGTCAACTTGTACCGGTACTTATGTATCCACAATAATTCCGAACCTCAACAATCAGCGCCACACCTCCGGATCCGTCAAAAACCTCGTCATTTGTCTAATATATGCCACCCGTTTCCTCACGTCATTGCTGTAATCCGTCCGCCGCGTGTAAAAAGCCCTCTCACAATTTAACCTAATGCGCGCTTGATGAGTGGCTTACATGGCGATAAGGGCGGATTATGCCCCCACTTGCCCGTTTTAAAATTTCGATCTAGATAGCGCGGCACGCCGTTTGGGGTCGTTGGTGATCAGGGAGATAGGGTGATGTGCTGTTGCGGATGTAGCCGACCCCACAGTAGGCCGCGCGAGATACTGGTCTCATCCCTCCTGTTCCATTAGCGTTTGACACATAGGTATCTTCTATGTTGTATATGTATGTCCGAGTGTCCAGCTACGTTAGTTAATTTAGTGTCGCTGTGTGAGTGAACAGAATATTCACGTCCGAGATATATCGACCCATTAAAAATTATATTAATTATTTCTGTAGTCGTTTCTCCTATTAAATATGTTTCAAACATGCTTACAAAAGTAATATTTTTGATATACCTATGTAGGTACGTATACCTAATATTTAATCTGTTAAGATGCTGAAATATTTGTTTTTTTTTATCCGGAGGAGAGATAGGGGTGTCACAATAATAGTGGGACGGAACAAATTAGGTATTTAACAGTGTCACAGAGTACTTCAATAAGTACTTCAGGAAGTAAATAAAGACGTTTTTAAACATTTGTGCTTGTGATAGTAATAACATTTTGTGCTCCGACTCTATCAAGAGTATCGTGCGAAAAACCGCAGTGGCAGTTAAGGAATATCTAAACGACATCGTAGTTAAAATACCGATTTCGATACGGAGAGATAGTAAAATAAAAATGTTCACGCTTAATGACATCGCAATAATTCCGGCAGGGGCGCTGCCGGCGATCGTATCGCCGAAGCTTAACTGTCATTTAAATTTAAATTAAGGTATTATGTTGTTTTGACTGGGCGCTCACTTTAAATACGCATTCGCTCGCCTTATCGGAGGGGCCCCGCGCTGCAGCGCGTCGCCGCACGGAAACGAATCGCAAACGGCTCCACAATTACATATTGTAATTGTTGAAGAAAAAACAAAACCATAAATATAAGAAAGCGCGAAACTTAATAAGAAATTGTACCGAAACTTTTTGTACCATTTATTTGAAGCTTTGTGCGACTGACAGATAAAACTAATAACCTCTGAGGAAGAATCGCAAGAATTAATAAGGAAGGTAGGCTGAATCTATTAATCATGAGTCAAGAAAAAGTAGAATTAAAAAAAAAACAGTTTCGTTGCGCGACTCGAGCGCCTATAAAAAATCTCGGCCGCTTCATTAACTCACAGAACAAAAAAATGTCACCGAAAATATAATAGAAGAGCAGAGATTAAATTTTAGAGGCACTTTTTTAAATTAATTAATAAGGGAGAGGTGACGGCGGGAAAAAATTAAATGTCAAAATTACAACAAGATTCGCTTTAATTATGTCCGTGGGGAGGCGGGGGAGTACTAATTACATTTTCTTAATTTGCAAAGTTTCAGTGTAGCGACCGTCGCGTCGCCGCCCGTCGTCCGCGGCTGTACACTGTACACGCTACACGGCACGCGACTACCATTGCACAACTTTATGTGTCACATTGTTGTACTGAATGTACATAATATTAACTAATCGATGTATCCACTTATAGTTAAAGTCTGTCTTCATCGATCGATAAAGATCGATTTGTCCAAAACATATAAAAGTTTAATTGAGAAATATACAATATAAACCTTTCGGAACTTTCAAAACAAACAATTTGTAACGAAGATATTATGACCATTTTTCATTCAAATTCAATCAATTCATCAAAAGTCGTGAGAAAACTCGCAAACCCAGCATCGAGGTCCAGATGCATAAATCGTGAGAAATTATCAGCGTTTGGAGAAATTACCATCGATTAGGCTGTAAACTACTTAAACAGTCGAATCTTATCTGAAGCACTAACTACTAACTATTTTTTAATTTTAATTTTATTTTTCTATGAGCCAAAAGTAATGCTAAACGCTTATTATTAAAAATTATTATTAGTAAAAGTCATGTCGAAGGCTAATGACAAAGCGTTATGATAAGCTGGATGATTACTTCAAAACATACACTGCTTGGACATGAGTCTAGTTTTGTCTGTAACTGTGACTAGGAAAAAAACTAAACTCTTTGGGACTTTTCTGTCGCTTCTTCTTCCAAGACCACACTCACAGTAGGAATTCGGGCGGTCAAAAAACTTCCAACACTTTGGTTCGCCAATAACCCCTCCACCAATCCCCACTAGAGTAGCGTAGTGGAGTATGCTATAGGCTTCCTCAGATGTGAGGAGAGGCCCGTGCTCAGTATTGGACCATTAACGGGTTGAAGCCGCAATACCTACGTCTCTCCGATCCGGCCGAAAATTCGACTCTACTTGACATGAAATAAAGCTCATGTTTCAATGCTTTCTTAGGAGTTGAATCTAAGTCGAATTATAGTTGAGTTGACGTAATGTACGCCGACCTCGTAGCATTATTTTTTTATGTTCTCTTTAAGTGGAAAGTATCAAAAGGGGTGTATTTGAGCGGGCGCCGCGCGGCGCGGGCGAATTGAAGATAATTAAGTTTATCTCTTTAATATCTCCTTGTCTCTCCAAATTTGCAAATGAGTTTTTTTAATAACGCCAAATTTGTAGCAACGCCTGCCGGTGTAATCCTTCCGTGATTTATAGCTCCCGGACGATGCGAGGTCGACTGGATTGCTTTGTTATCGTTTTTTGTTATTCTATTTGTACTGTAATGTTTATTAACTTCGGTTGAAACAATTCGCACATACCTCGTGTGGAGTTGCAGCAAATATCAATGTAGTATACTTATACTGGTAAACCAGCCCTCGCTGCGCTTCGGAGACCTGTCCCTTAGTACCTCGAAAATTGTTAGACATTATTCTTTTATTTATTTTGAGCTATAGAAGGTACACCCTAACCCAGAGACATTTGTAACACAGTAGCCGAGTCCCTAATGTTACTGAATAGACAACATAATGAAGTGACGCAACGCTGGCGTTATGCATTATCTGCAATGGTTCCTAAAACTCATCAATCAAGTGTTTCAGTCCGCTCGCGGATGCAACGCAGCGCGATGGAACACTATTTTTTTATTTTCGTTCGGCGTCCATTAGTGAGAGAGCGCGCCATCGATCAAAAACACAATTCCAATTTACCTATCGGCCACAAATTCTTCAAAACGACTGTCCGATCTCGCAAATAAAGATAAAAAATAAATTGCCGTCCTCTGTCGCTGTCATTGTGTTTTCCCGATCTATATATTTCGCTCGGTTTGAATGTCGGGTGAGATAGGACACGTCCAAACAAGTTAACGAATTTATTTGACGCGATGCAATATTCATGGCTCATAGCTCTACTGCTCGTCGATTGAAGTCTCGTCAAAGTTCAACAAAATTAGACGCACACTAGGTTTATTACGACATTGGTCATGATTTCACAACATTTATTTAGTTAATAATATAGGGACAGCTGGTCCCTATATTATTAAAATGTTTACAGAATTACACCCAATCTCATTTTTAAGTTATTGTTTTCATAAAAACGCCTTTAACCGAAAAAATACTATCTTCGACGGAAAAGTACGAGTATAATGGTATTTATTTACAAAGGACCTCAATTAAATTTCGACACAGTCTGACACGTTTAAATTTGCATTTTTGTCATGTTTTTGCAAATACACAATCAAATATCGATTGTTACCTGACGTAAGTGTTATTTTTTTGTGTCGGAACCTCAATAAAATGTAACAAATCCCCAATAAGTATAATTCCAAACATAAACCAAAATTTTAACACACAGCTTAGTCTTAGGGACTATCTTAAAATTTTAATGTTAATAATATTATCTTCTTTCATTTGATTAAAGCAGTCGTGTTAAAGTTAGAAATTATACAATGTTTATATCCAAATAAGGAAAGTTAAACGTATGCTGCATTATATTGAATTGACCGAATACATAGCTACTTGACTTCATTAGTGAATATTGGACTATAAATCAAAATGCTATAGGTATTTTTAGTAATAAAAATATAACTCCGTGATTGTTAGTTATGATGTATGTAGATAAATGTAATATTTGAAGGTGGAGCTTTCGCTTTTCAGTTTTACGCGTCAAAAATAATGCGCGTCGGCAAAAAATGAAGAGAAGAAAGAAAGTATCAAAAACATTATTTTGTCATTGTCATAGTTTTGTGTGTATATAGGTTTGATAAAATAAATACATAAATAAAACCGATCGATAGTGGTATATTCAGCGTTAGCGATACACATTTATGTAAATTACCGACGAGCCAACCCGATACTAAGTACTCACCGTCGCCAATAGACATCACATCAGTAGGTACCACCAGAGAGAAGGAAAGAACCTTAATGGGTTTGCTGTACTGTGGTTATGAGGAGCGGATGATGGAGGATCCCTAAAGAGTGTAAAAGAGCCAATTGAAGCGTGATTGTTAATATTTATTGTCCGGGTAACCGGATCGGCCGCGACGGCGTATTGATGGCGTAATGATGGCATGGGAACTGGCAACTGCGCCGCTCGTTAACCAGCCCGACCATCCCGACCAGCGTTACCGTATTCATTTCTCATTTACCTTTGTTTAATTAACCGTTCTAAATAAACTATTAGATCGATATATTATTATTTTATTTTGGTCTTTAGGTCTTAATGTTAATGTATCTGAGAACATCTTTTTGTTTGTTATTTTGATGACATATGTACAAGAATTGATCCTTATTGTATTATTCATGGTCGCCAGGTTACAGCATATTTCACCATGCTCCTCCAACTGTTACAACATTTTCCCACATCGCTACTGTTAAGCACCAATGAGTCGAAAGAGTGGCATACATACATACATAAATTATTGCATCAAAGTAAAATTTTCGAAAGAAAAAATCGAAGTTAGTGTGTATCATAACTTTAAATATGTGATAAAATAAAGTTAATATTTCCATGTTCTTCAATATTCCCTGCATTTCATGCAACACTGACGCAAAACGTGACGCACGATTTTTGGAGCTAAGTAATTACAGCTACTTTAATTGAACCAGACCATGAAAGGTACGTGTGGTGCTCTGTTGGAGCTCGTCTCCAGCGCCGGGTGACCTGCGACCTCCAGCTCGGATCATTAGCTGGATCATTTGTCACGCCTTATCACCCTTCGCTAGTGGCCGCGATTTGCCAACGACGACGTCAGTGCGCCTAACGACCCCTTTCGTGTGCCTATCATTTATATTTTTAAGAGGCAGCTAGTGAGAATCTTCACAAAAATACTGCGTATGTTATCACTAAGTTACCATGACCAAGAATTCATCACCAGGAAACGGCTCCAAAGATATATTTTGTGTAATTTAGTATGCGGGGATTTCGGGGACGATAAATCCATCTAGCTAGTTTTCATTTTAAGAAAACGCCGTTTTATCCGCGTTTTCAGGCAAGGAAAAAATGCTTCAATATCATTAGAATACGAAAGTAAATTTCGCCACTATCTATAAGGTTATGTAATATGTGTAATAGCTTAGGTGGGAAATCGGGCGGTTACGACACCAGAAGACCCCCGTTCGAGTCCAGATGTAAAAAAAACGAGCAAAGCTCGTTCATCCAGGTACCTACTTTATACTTACATGTAAACAATGTATCAAGTGTGGAAAACCAATTTTTCCGCCGTCGGTCGGTGTGGAGGAATAAATCAAGTGTTGGGATCGGAATCATGTATGTAGGGAACTTTGTTAAACAACGTGATCCGTAACGTACAGGAGATGATCCAGCCTCGGTCTCACCGCGAGCGGTTTACGACTCTTTAATTGAGAAAAAAATAGCATCAAATAAAAAAACATCGATATAGGCAGTAGGTAATGTTCAATAGTATAATACGATATGCGTGTCAAGTTGCATTATTATTGTCGCACAGCGGGAAGTTCAAGTTGCAGTCATTGAAGTGATTTGCTGTCGCAATCTTGCGTTTTATTGGGATCCCTCAAAGGGTTTCTTATTTAATATTTTGTAAACTGATTCTTAAATAACAATGTATCAACATACATTGTTATTTAAGAATCAGTTTAAATTAAAATAAATAACAATGTATGTTGATACATTGTTATTTAAGAATCAGTTACATTCAAGTATTTATAGTAGTTACATTCAACAATGTAGAGGTTTTACAGAATTCGATGCGAGATTAAAGAATTTATGATGCGTTTCGGTATTATACATTTTAATTAAGAATTGACTAAATACTCATATCTAACAACCTTTTATTATCCATCGACAATGTTACATACCTAGTAGGTATTCAATTAATGTTGTTTTTATAAAACCCAACTTAAGCACCGTAAAGTCCAAGAAACATGTTATCGGGACATTAACGGAATCAAAACATGACCCGCCAATTAACAAGAGAACATCGTATTACAGCTTCGAACAAAAACATTCAACGAGCTGTGATACAGACCTTAACAAAATAAACTATTACGCACATTCACGCTTCTCATTCAAATTAATTACCTGAACAACAAGATGGCGCGCTACGATACGAAAGACGTTTTTATTCGCGCCACTGAAAGCACATTATCTCTATCAAGCCATTACAGAGCTCTCTGGTGAAAAATAATAGATATTCACATAATTATCCCGACCCTCCTCAAGCGAGCGAGACGCGAATAGAATAACTTCGGCTCGCGTTAAAAAGAGATAGTTATAGTTTGCGCGGTTATGGCGCTAGCACTTAAGTAATTGAATACAGGGGGCTCGGGTAAGTCGGGGCATAAAGGAACAGTGGAAAATAATAATATTAGTAATAATGTCTCCAGCGACGCTTGAAGGGCCCAAACTAGTTTAGTTGGATCGTAAATATAATAATAAACATACGTCACAACACCGAATCAAGGGAAACCCTTCTCGGAATGTTTGTTGATACTTTCGACCGCTCTTTTGAGTACAAGCGTTTATCCATTTGAGTAAATACATTATTCTGAAACATTGCTTAACTTGTTTGCTACTCAGAACTTGGGCATTTTCTCAACTTAAGATGGAGGATGTTTTCAAGACAAACTTCTAATTTGGATAACTATTTAACCCGTCATCTCTCGCGCGGGGTGCTGGCAGCTGCTCACAAATTTACAAACGGTAATGAAATGTACCTACATTTCCGTCAGAAGTAGTTTCAAAGTTAAAAAATAAAAATTATTGTATGGTTTTATGAAACCACGATGCAAGTGAATTTTATTTTCGGTTTGTAGGCATTTAACAAATAATTTTAGAAAATTATTCGATTTAGGGTATGAAAATTGCGTTTTTAACTTAATCTTAACTTAATCATTGAAAAATGGGAATGACAAAATATTCAATTATAAAATTTAATTGCATTTTGCGTATTAGAGTAGAATATAAACACGGTCAGCTGATGCGAGTTATAGGCGCCTCCATATTGGTTTAAACGAAGTAACTAAGTAAACGAAGAACCTACTTATACAAAACCTACACGTTTCGTTTAAAATTTGAACAAAAAGAAAAAGTCCTTACTTGAAGTTTTACATAATCAACATTAATTATATAAAGTGGACATAGCTGAACTATTTCTTATACCTAACTCAATAAATAAGTTTATTAATACACTAGTTTGGTGGACCCGCCCTCGTTTCACTTCGGGAAACTTTGGATAATTTACACTATATCTTCATTAATTAAAGCCTATATGTTATTCTGATGTGTAAGCAATATTATTGTAAAGTTTCATCAAAATCCATTCGGTAGTTTTTGCGTGAAAGAGTAACAATCATTCATACATCTATACAAAGCTTCGCATTTATAATATTAATAGGATTTTCCCATTTATGCAACATTTTTCATTAATGCTTCGCTCCTATTGGTCGTAGTGTGGTGTTATATAGCCTACAGCCTTCCTAGATGAATGTACTTACTTAATAACACAAATACAACATAAAAATAATTTTACAATACCAGTCAGTAGTTGCTGAGATTAGCCCGTCCAAACAAACAAAATCTTTAGCTTTACAATTATTATCATAGTATTAGACTTCATATCATTAGACGTTTTGACATTTGACATTTGACGTTTTTTGGCGTTTGACATTTGACGTTTTTGACGTTTGACATTTGACGACCCGGATGGCGCAATGGTTAACACGCCGTTCCGAGGCTCCTGGGTTCGATTCCCAGCGAGGCGAAAATTTGAATGATGAATTTAAAAATCCGTTCTTGGTCTGGGTGTGTGTTCTTGTCTTGTGTGTTGTCCATGGCACCCACGACACAGGGAATCCTAGTGTGGGGCTATGAGTGTGGAGCGTTATTTATTTGGCACTTCCGAATGTCTGTAAAATAGAAATTGATTATAAGAGTGATTTTATAATTGACTTATCGACCGCACTCGCCTGCAGTAATCTTTGACAAACCACTTAACGGTTATAATCCGTCGATTGGCCATAAAGGATATTGCACAATAAAGTGGCAAACGGCTCCTGAAGTATTTACGGCGTTGTATCGCCGCTTTATACCGCCCCGCGCCGCCACTCCCAATCTTAGAGCCTAATTAATGCGCGAGTTAGCAGACGACATCAAAATATCGTTACAAACCCTCGTACAATAATCCCCGAGCTAAAGCCGAGGTTATAGTGCTGTAGCTGTTAAAATCGCCGAAAATTATGGACATCATCATCAATTTAAAAAAGGTTTTAAATGTCTATGATATTTTAAAATCAACAATTTAAATTATTTCCATACATAATACATTTTGTGCGCATTAATTTAATGAATTAAGTTATTAAACATTAGGTACATGAAATCGATTATGTTTGTTCCAAGATGAATTAAATTTTTAAGAGTAATTTTAAGCGAATTCATAAAACCAGGTAGGTATCAATTCGTCGCATATAATTGTGATTATGCACATTGATTTTTAAATGCCGTTACATCGATTGAAATGATTCAATCTACCGTACCTAATTAATTTGTATAATTCGTGTTAAGTGTCACGGCTCACCACCAAACCCGGTACCGCAGCCACAGTGTGCGCTACCTAAAATTTAATAAAGCGATATTTACAGCAGTCGTTAAGCAGCTGCGCTCGCCGAAGAGCACTCGGCTTGTAACTGTCCTAACTGCGTGTCACGCCGTTGTTCCGCCAATAACATCGCTCTACATTACTACTACACCGTTTTAACAGCTCAAATAAAGATTAGAAACCGGATTTAATGCTATTGCCCCCATTTTATTGATAATGATAAATATTTAATTACAACAAATAATACTTTAAGATGACATGCCGTATCAATTTACAGGAAGGCTCGTACAGTAGATCTTATTTGATTTCACATATGTATGTATGTACAAAATGATAAAAAACATGATAACATTTCTCATAATAATATGATAATAAAAAACTATTTTCCATTTGTGCCGAATTATACCATGAGAAAAAGATTAAATTTTTAGAAGAAATCTTGATGCGAGAATTAAAATTTACTCGTATGAAGTTTATTTTTATCCCATTAATGTTACGCCTTGACATACTTAGCATGAATATTTTAATGATAAAATCCGCGTTATATTGAATTATAGCAATTGCGTCACTATTAGAATACGGATTATAATAAAATACTACAGTCGCAGATGTATTAAATTATCACGTGGAAATGAGTCTTGTATCCCTTGTGAACATAAAGCAACAAAAAAGTAATAAGTATAATGTAAACTTAAGCATCCTATATTTTAACAAGTTGGACGTTTTAAAGTCTCTCGATCACGTCGATAAACAATGCACATTTTTGTACGTGATAACAGCGACTCGAGAGCAAAACAACGACCCAATTCGATATAGAGCACCTTTATAATAAGGTCGACATCTGCTCCCAGTAATTGCCGGTCGAATATTCAGCGGATCGACAGCCTCCACTCGAGGCTCTAATCATGAAAATGTATTTATGACCTAATTAAACTCCTGTCTGCCGCCCGGCGTCCCGCAAGACGAGGACGGCGCCAACGGCGGACCGCCGGGAACGAACGAGATAGAAGACATCCCGGGCCAGTGATTAATGAGTGTTATATGGCTGGTTAAGTACCGTGTAATTTGCAAAACGACCCTTAATTACCGTAGAACACGGCTACTATCGCCGTCTTTATCGCGCCGGGAGGTAAACGTTGGGAAGGAAGGAGAGGAGACGCGGCGCGCGTTGCGCCTCGAAAGGCGGTATTTAATGAGGCATTATGATGTCAGTGGTACAGATTAGGTTCACATAGCGCCGGAATGTTGACCCGCTCTTTATATTTGGCTTTCTGAAGCGCAAACAGGAGGAAAGCTTAGTGGCGCGCTTCCAGACGTAAAATGCTTTTCAGTGTGTTCATCTGAGCACCTTTGTTTGAGTTGCGCTCCGCAGAGACATTGTGCCGCGCACCTGCTAAACGAGTCGCGTAATGAACTTCTATCTGAGGTTTCTTCTTTGTTATCATTAGCAAGGACATCGAAAGACAAATGCCATGTTTACGGGAAATAATTTTCACGCAATGGGTCAATTGGAATATTAAACAAAATCGGAATATCTGAGAGTCTACCATCTAAAAAGAATGTGAAGACTTTCATTAATACCTTAACCTGTAGTCATGCCAATTGGCCAATTGGCCTGGCCCTACAAAAATAATGAATTAAAACAACTTCATTTCTTTAACAGGTATGGTTCCAGAACAGAAGAACAAAATGGCGGAAAAAGCACGCGGCCGAAATGGCGACGGCGAAGCGCAAACAGGAGGAGCTCGGGGAGGAATGCGACGAGCAGGAGCCGCACGAGGGTGAGCCGTGCAGCGACGACGACGACGCCAAGCGGCCGCGGCTCGACCTGCACCTGCACCTGCCGCACCACCGGCAGTGATCCGCCCCCGCGGACGCTGCCAGCGCCCGCCACCGACCCGGCCTGCACGACCGAGCCCCCGACCCGGATCACCTCGTCGACGCGGATAAGCCTTACAAATTCGAGGAACGCAATCCCGTTTATTACTACGATCACCTGGCCTGCGAGGAGGCGCCGTGTGACCTGTCCAACTGGCAGGTCCGAGAACAGAATCAGTTCGATCGCGGAGTGATGGACACCAGTGGCTCGGTAGACAGTGAACAGGACAGTTTTAATACTGAGGAGAACAGTCAGCCTATAAACTTTGCGTATTACCACTTTTGAGTGCGCGCGCGGTAACCATAATGAAATCCAGTTACTACGTCAATACGCGTTTTGACGCTGAAAGCACGGTTTGTGATCGCGTAAAGTGCACCTATTGTAACGATAAATGTATTAATAGTAAATGTCAATTTTATGTCATGTATGAATTGGGATACGCAACTGCATTGAACATGCATCATGTACTGCATTGAACAGAATGTATAGCTACTCACTGAGATAATGTACCTACATGCCACTAAGATAGCATAATGATAGTATAAATTTCCAAATATCTAATCTCATTCTCTGTGCCTGTTTGTCTTTTGACCTGAATTAAGCTAAATACAAAATAACAACGGGGCAGCGCCGGCCCAAGCCCTTGATCAGGGTAGTGCGAAATTGCCTTTCAGCGCCCTTTAGTCGACGCTTTCATTACGTGAATTGTATTTCGGTTTTACTAGCCATGGGACAACATTGCTAGTTGGAGCGAGAACCCAGGTTGGGCTCTGCAATGAGAAATTTTAATGATTCCCTGAATTCTTTTAGCCTGGGCTAAATAGGAGTAGTTGTAAATAAGGTGATCCCAGGCGTTCATAAATAGCAAGTGGTCGTTACACACGAAGTTTCCAAAAATGTGACCGCTTCCCCGTGTACCGAATCAATAAAAAGTGCATTGTCTTGGACCCTTGTTCACACTTCAGACACGTCATAAAGTTGACGCTATGTAGACTATTTCTGGTTTGTGTAGCAAAATATTTTTAAACAACGAAATCTAACTTTTGATCTTTAACCGTCTGTGCGCTAAACAAAAATGCTTTGTAAAAATAACATTAACTAGCATTTTACATTAGTTGTGTACATAATATTAAGTTAGTCATGTGATACGTATTAAGTAATTTATTATTAATATAGTTTTTACATGATGAAGTAACTGGGACGTACGTAGTGTACATTTTGAAATGTAAGATTCACGGTGCCAAGATTGTATTAGGATAGTTCTGTGTACTATAGTTTAAACTTTACTACACTCTTTATGTTTTGACACACGAGTTACGGTATTGTAAATTGAATGTTAATAATTATAATTATCGAATGTTGAATATGGTGTCTCTACTTAAGTCAATTCAAGTTACATACGGATTACGTATATAAAGTTAGTTGATAATTTTGACGGATATTACCACAGATTAATGACATAAATGAAAGAGTAAATAGAGTGACTCATTGCGTTATTCTGTGGCAATATGAGTCATAGATCATTTAGAGGCATTGGTTGGTTTTTATTTTTATTCTTAAAAAGGACACTTTTAAATTAAATCTAAATCTACATACTAGTTTAGGCGGAAATTGAAAGAAGCGCAAGATTTTGTAAGTCTGTTTGTTTTCTGCATTTTAAATTTTTATTTTGAAAAATATACATAAAATATATTAATTTAAAAATGAAATTGTAAATAGCGTCTTCGCGTAGTTTCTCATAAAAATGATCGCATTGCAATATGTATTGTATATTGTTAATAATGTAAGTTAATACTGTAAATAGATATTTAAACGAATTTAACATTTATTGTAATGTAACTATTGTAGTGAACCACGCAGAAGATTAGTAAGGCTTCAGTCGGATAGGGAGCGTGCTTTATAAACAAATAACATTTGTATTTGTCCGGCCCTGATCATGATGTTCTTAGTAACGAGAATTCAAGTCCAAATATATTTTTAATTTTTTTCATTTAAATTGTCTTCGGTGAAATATCCAGAAAAATTTGAGAAGTGAATTTATTTGTTAAGATTCCAAAATTGTGTAGATACTCGTAAATAGTCCTAAAAAGTGTACCTAATGCTGACATTGGTTGCACTTGGCTTTGTAAATAGCAAACATTCGTTCGCCGCTCCTTGCTCGACGGATCCTTGGATGCTCTAAGCACGGCTGTATATAGAGTTGCTTACTGTACAAAATAGCAGACGGGCAGGGCGGGCTACCTGGAGCACATTCGCCGCCCTCTCCTACGAAGACACGAGTTGCAACAGTTAACTCCTCTAACAATGTCACAAATGAAATTTTGAGAATTAAAATGACGTATTATAATCACAACGATGGTTTCCTTTCTAAATATAAAGACGTTCTTATATAAATACCCTGACATAAATCTATTTAACTACAATATTTAGTTATTTATTATCAAATTATTTATATAAATAAAGTGTAATCAGTTACTTTAGGTACTTTTTAAAATTACGGAAGATATGAGCAACGAAAATATAACGTCTGAAGTCATAATTATTTTGCTTTGCGTTGCTTAATTAAAATAAATGTTGACTATTTACTGCATGTAAATAACAATAGTACTTACTACTAAATTATGGAGTATCCTCAGTTGCTCTGGATTACAAAACTCATCCGGCACGATGCCGGATACGCATTTGGACCAACATCGCCGGTACCTCTTACCCCGGAGCGGCGTCCCCTACACATACTGAACTAATGATCCTATCAATTATAACCATAGCTATTGTTTTTCAAGGCGTTCTATACGAAGTGTGTTACTTGCTGCCAGATACAAATGCCTACCTACTTACATAGTCACAGTTTAGTTATCATTAAAATAAGTGGTTAAAGGTTTTCTGCTTTAACGGTAAATACATACATATTATATAGAACTTCGGGAAATATAAATGTTATAGTGAATAGTATTGAATATCTATACCTAGGTACCCTACCTATAATAAGAATGTAACTGGTAGGTATATCTTGTACTTAAATGATATTCTATGCCTAGGTAAGAAAGAGATGTTAAATGATAACTACCAATTGTCCAGAAATACTGTTTCAATCTGATTCTTAATAGTCATGATCTTTTTGAATCTGGGTCATCTTCATTTGGAATTCAATTTTTTTAGTAATATCACTTCTTTGAAATATTGCGATCCCGAGTCCTAAAAAAGGTCATCATATATTTCGTTATTTTATGTTTCATTCGAGACTCATAATGGTCCTAGACGCACAGAAAAAAATAATCTTTAATGCAATTATCGTACACTATATTTTTTAATCTCTGAAATTCTGGGTCGTAACCATTGAGTCCTATAGATAGAACGTTGGGCTGCTATTTGCTGCAAGCTTATATAAGTTTGGGCGTCAGGAGGATATACAAATTCCTCAATAAGATTGCAATATTCGCACAACATGACTTTAACATGACAAACAACGGCGTCGTCACGGAGCCAAGATCGGTCCGCGTTGCACAGATACGATCAGTCATGTTTACATCATAAAAGCATCTCGGAGCAACCAGAACGCGCACGACAAACATACAGACATCGGCCCCAATATTTCCCGAGCTATCGCACGGCCGTCAGAACTCTGAACATCCCGCACCGAACGCAATTTATTCTTTTCACCCGTCCCGACAACGTTTATCGAACCCCAATGTACCTATCAGTTGTATATAACGCAGCCACTTTGCTGCAAGTGATCAAACCTCGTGGAAATCGAAGGAGGAGGCAAAAATCGCGACGCTCCCCCCGTTGCCATAACAACCGAACTGTACCCCACAGCTGGGAGAAAAGTGACTTTAATACCTGAAAAATACAGTCCGTTTTCACTGCACAGTATCCAGGAGTAGCTACGCGGCGTCTCTTGCGAATGTGGCTTGTAGTTATAAATGTAAAACACCGTTTTACCGTTCGACGGGAGGGAGAGGGAGAAACTGTGGCCCGGGTCGGAGAGGGACGGGCGTATTCTCGGGATGGGGCCCGGGGAGGTATTCTTTCATTTGTTGTGGTTGAGGCGATAAGGTGCGCCGTCTACCCACCTTTTATTTATGACTCCATTTTAAACTGGGGGTAAGTATGTTACGCAATTTGGTCGAGTGTGATTTCTTGCTGTTAAGGGATCTTGTTTTCAGGGGTTTCGGCTGAAAATAAGGTTAGAATTGTTCGCGCTGATTTATTCACGGCGCGGAACGTGTTACGGCGTTCGAACGTGTTTAAACTTGTTTCGCACTTACATGAGTTGTCTGTAGCTGTATTACTCTACATACGTTTTATGTTATGGCCTTATACTCGAAGCGTATGAATAATATAACAACCTTTGACGAGCAATAACACGTTGTATATTTAAAATGCTTAAGATTCTACCAATATTAGAATCACTTTATAATATCCAATGAAACCTAGGGCTTAGTCACACTGGGACACCGGTCAACACTGTCGAGCGGTTGAGGAATTAGGGCGCGTTCACATAGGACGTCCGTTTTACTGGATCTCATACAACTACATACGCTACTAGCATCCAGTATACCGGATCCAGTAAAACGGACGTCCTATATGAACGCGCCCTTATTGGCCAAGTTAAAAGGGCGCCCGATGCCCTCCAACGGAATTTAACGAATGAGATTCATAAAATTTTGCTAATAGTGAGTGGCCACCGCCACCGTCGGCCATGGTCAATCTGATTACCAAATCTGAAGACCGAAAGCCTCGCCTACGCGTTTTTTCAAGAAAAAAAAAGAAACAAAAGAAAGAAAGAAAGTCTATTACCGGTAACCTCAATCACATTTCACACTGATGCTGCTGCAATACTTTAGGGACCGCTTCTTCTATTTCGCTATTTCTCACTCGCTCACTGTTAAGACCAATCTGTTTAAGGAGCGAAGCAAGTGAAAATCCTACTAGCTCGCACGAGTTCCAGTTGAGCCTGAAGTTTTGAGCCTGAAGGGTTGAGCCTAAAGGGTTGACGAATAAGCTAACGAGCCACCTGATTGTCAGTGGTCATCGTCGCTGTTGCCCCCGAGCATCGTCAGGGGATGCCAATGCAACGCCGTCCCTAAAGAACTCTTGCTGAAGAACACTTTTCAAATAACCCCATGTCATAGCGCTCCGGGAATACCGCAGTAGGGAGCTCATTCCACGGTTTGCTTGTAAATGGCAAAAAAGATTTAGAGAATTGGACCTCGGTTGAAACTTCAATGTTCCTGAGTGGTGTAATGATGGAAGGGTGAAGTAGGCACCAGGTCGAACTATTCCTCGGAGTACACCGTTGTAAAGTCGGTAGAACACAGAGATAACCAACGGTTGCTGTTGAACCACACGAGTGCCCCACAATCGGTCAGTCATCTGGCCGGTGATAAAACACGGTACTAACTGACGTCCATGTGTCCATGTGTCTGTGTCCATGTCCATGTCCGTGTCCGTGGGCGACGGGTGACGTGTAAATCTCGACGGACGTTATAAATCTGTTTGGACGCGGATCACTCACTAGTGGCACCGTGTTTCACAATTGGGGGACTATTCTAATGGTAACAGATATCGGGTGTCATTTACGTTTGTTGTTATTTATTTGATTTTTGGTGGTATCGGCAATTCATTATTATGATGGTGGATATTAATAACTACTTACTTCTATAATAGGATGCAACAAATCACGACTGTAGTATTTAAACACGTTACACTTCCTCACTCACTCACTCTAAATGCAGGAATGAATATTTATCTGTTAAGTGATTCCCAGTTATGAGTACCATATTCGGGGATGTTGGTTTTGATACCAATTACCTTTTAAGTTGGGTTTACGAGTTTAACATACCTTATGTATCTAAGTCAAAACGGACAATATCTGACCATGGAAATGAAATGGCGCCTTTCATTACAAAAATATGGGATTAGCGCTTTTATGTGATGTTACATTTTACCCCAAAACACTTGGTCGTTACGACACACTTTGAGAATAGCTCCCCGCCACGTAGTGTGTGGCCAAATAGTCGATAGAACTGTAATGCACTCGCCGTATACGAGTTTTATGTTAACAGCGAGCGACGCCGCGTGGGACGCTATTATAGTAATAATGATTTTATTTGTAGTTTTATTTCGGTTCTTAATAAGGGTAATAAAATATATTTTGCTCAATTAAATTTGGTAGATTTCTGGTAGAAAGGTGTAGGTATGCCATGTCGCTAATTTTATCCAGATACGTACCTAAGTTTGAGCGACTCTACTTATATTTTTTTAAAGGATGCTTAGGCCAGCAAGGTCTTCCACTGTCCTCAGAAGAAAGATTTGGTAGAATTTAGTGTCACGTCACGGGCATGGAGAACAAACATTGATTTTGTCCTAATTGTGATTGTCTGTCTCGATCTGAAATCGAACCTGGGACCGGTCGCAGATAAAGTCAATTCCAACTTTGTTACAGGGTTGTCAAGTTATTCCACCTAAACACAGCTGACCAGCTAAACACAGTAACGTCAGCAGCTAACGAGCTGAATGATAATTCTGATTGTATTTCAATGAACTAAGTCAATATTCGCTTAAACTATGTCAATAACTTTGTATAATAACGCCTAAATTCGCATATCGCTGCCCGCGGCTGGTGCTCCGATCGTCTGATAAAGAGCTCAGAAGTTAATATTTATTGACCCCCAGTAAACAAGGTGAGTAAAAAAATAATAAAGCACAAAAATAATAAATGGTTTTATTGGGAACGTCGTAAACAAGGACGCGATGGCTCGAAACAAAGGGCTCGTAAACACAAATCATGTGATGCTATCTCCCTCGGCGCTGGTGACGCTGCGTGGCCCTATGAGTTTTGGGTTTGACGTCGGTGGTTCGGTGGTATTAAGTGGGACACTTGTTAGGAGTAATCACGTAATTTGCTTAGCTTCTTCGTAGCAAAAACACATTGCAATTATTTGCACAATGGTTTCGATCAGCGAGCAAGTAAGGTTACGGTAGAAAAAGGAGACGGAAAAGACAACGCTTGTGTTAGTTCAAGAAAGAAGTTGCAAATACTGACGCACCGAACGCCAATGACAGGATAAAAGCAAGTTAATTATTGAGACGGCCATAGCAAACGGAGAGTTTAAATGCATCGCATCTGTGTCGCCCTTGGTAACCATTTCCCGTGTAACTAAATATCTAGTAATTTGAGTATGTTCGGCTATGCTCGTTCTTATGTGGGTAGGTAATCAATAGGTGCCGCGCTAATTATAAGCTAGTCTACAAAGTAGTTCACGATTTGCTTAATGGTAAGTGGATCTCGTCGCCCAGTGACGTCCGTAACATCAAAGGCCTTAACAACGTGTTGCCAACCGAATACGAACTGGACCCGCCTATTACTAACTCTTCGACACTGCGACGAAAACAGTTAAAAATAATTTATTGTCGATTTTGCCATGCATGAATACCCTCATCATCAAACAAGAATAGAACCCAGTAACCGGGCGTTGTGGGGAGTTGACCATAGCCTCCTCTTTCAAACACAGAATAAACATCTAACCTAAAATAAAAGAGCAACCTAATAAAAGACAGACACATGAAATGTCGTTAACAAAACATTTATAGCGGCCGTAAAGCAAACGCTTGTTTTGTGGACGTATCCGATTACGACATCATTGTCACGGTATTTGATGTATTTAAAACAATCGCCCATCCATCCTTGCTTATCTCAAAATTTATTCATGATCACATTCGAAACACTTCTTACAAGTAATAAGCCATAGTAATAAGCAAGATATAAGCTATCTAATGATAGCTTATATCCAGGTCCATCTTTGAGCCATGCATAAGTGTTAATAGTGAGCTAAATTGTAGCGATGATCTTTTTATGTTAATAGCCGACACTAGGAAACAAGTCACCTGGATGGTAAGTCGTGGATTATGAACATTGGTAACACGAAAACATCATAGATGCGTTGCCGGCCGAGAAAGAGGGATAAAGAAAGAAGAAAGAAGAAAGAAGAAAGAAGAAAGAAGAAAGAAGAAAGAAGAAAGAAGAAAGAAGAAAGAAGAAAGAAGAAAGAAGAAAGAAGAAAGAAGAAAGAAGAAAGAAGAAAGAAGAAAGAAGAAAGAAGAAAGAAGAAAGAAGAAAGAAGAAAGAAGAAAGAAGAAAGAAGAAAGAAGAAAGAAGAAAGAAGAAAGAAGAAAGAAGAAAGAAATCACTGTCTCTCAAGCCCCCCGCCGGAACAGCAAGGCCGTCGATACGGCGCCGACAATGCGTTTGACGGCGGAATCGAGTAAGATGGTGGTGGCTAGCCAGGCTGCAGCCCTCCCACCAAGCGGAGCCTGGCTTCGGTCGCTGCTTCCAACACCCTGGTCTGCCGGCATGGAATCGGGGTTAGTATTCAAGGCCTCCTTAATATGAACAGAAAACTTATCTGACTTTATAGAATCTAATCTGAACTTTACAGTTCAAGAACCACATAGCTCAGTCAATTATAATAATAATGGTTTTAATGTACGTACTCCTACATGTAGGTACAATGGTGCGGGAATTATTGCATCTAGCGATTAATTATGGAGATCTGACGTGGGCCATTTACATGTTACGACTGATGTAGTGTTTAATTAAGTAAACTGACTGTGGGTTGTAAGGGAGACCAACCATGTGGGTTGTAAGGGAGAAGTAATCTACATCAATGTCATTTGTTTTGATACAGTTCCTGAATAATGGGCGAAGTTTTTTTCAACGGTACTCATCCGTGCTGGTAGGGTGGTAGGACCGTTGGATTTTTATTTTGGCTACCACCCGAAAGTAAGTAAGTATCAACCGCAGTTAAAAGCGAAATCCCCGCTTGTTTCTTCTTAAGCAACGCTCCAGTAATGACCAATCCAATCATATCCATGTACACCACATGTATATCCTCAATACGTATCCAATAATACGCGCCTTTGAGGTTGCGGACGTCTTTTGTGACAGTGACCATTTTTGTTGTCTGGTGACACGACCGCTTTTTTTACGATTATTAATCTTTATTACATTGTTTTAAAAAAGACTACTTATAAATAAATGAATATACTATTTATTACAGATACTACTAGTATACTAACTACTAGTTATAAATTAATATACTACTTATACACAAAGGAATACAAACTGAATACATAAAGACTGTTCAAAAGCATACGACACTACGACACGACATAAAAATCGTAACATGTAAACGTTCCAGACATTCATAAGGGCCAACACACACTCATTTACATGTAATAAAAAGTAGTATTAAGGCGAACGTGTGATTAATAGCAGCTCATGTCTGCGTCGTTAAACGGTGTTATTTATAACATTTTAAAATGTTTTAGTGCGCACCAACGGCGGTTTATCGACTAACTGGGAATTATTATCGGCAATCCTTTTATTAGCGTCGAAGGCTTCGGAATGCGCGGGCTATGGTCGATGGTGCCTCTAATGTTTTAATCAATGTTTTGTTTTTAATAACTTTTCTACAATTAAATTGGTATTTCGACTGAGTAATGCAATCGGTTTTAAAAGTTAATTAGTGGTAAACCGTGATGGTGTGGCCACTGCCATTGATATTCTTTACACCAAAAGCATTACCAATGCCTCGCCGATCAAAAAGGAAGGGGAATTCCGCTTATTAACTAGCTCTCATCTGCAGTTGCATCGCAGCTCATCAAAAGCATTTGACGAGCCCGTAGCCTAGTTGGTAATGGCCCTGTCTCCGAGGCGAGGGATCTCGGGTTCAAGTATCGACCAGGGCATCGAGATAAATGTTTGTTCTCGGGTCATGGGTGTTAGTGATGTGTTATGGTGTAGGTCATGCCACCCGCGACACAGGGAATCCCAGTGCAGGGTGTGTGTGTGTAAGCCTTTATTAATTTAATATTCGTTGCTAAAGACGCTAATAAAATAGGTAAAGAATGCGACCACTTTCACTTGGATTGGCAACAGGAGGGACCTGGTGCAGTTGACTCATAGGTTACGCAGCAGCGTGCTCCAAGAGGAGGAGATGCATTTTTTGGAATACGACCAGGCAAGAAAAGAATATATTACCATCATATACAACTAATGAACACATGACACAGGGAATCCTAAGGCTAGTGTCATTGTTTATAGTCATAAATATAAGCGTCCCGCAACTGAAGCTTCACCAGGGTGAATTGAGTTTACGATGGTCAGCCGTCGATTGCATTGTAAGTAATTATACATTTTTGAAGTTAAACTTCGAAGGCGTGTCATGAGAGTGCAATTTTCTGTAAGAAAAACTACTAGACCTAGACTCTACTACTAGACCTCCTGTCACACGTAACTCGCACTCCTCACTACGGTTCATTCATCATCATCATCATCGCATCTCGGGTCACCGTTGAGAACATGATGGAGTAATCTCAAATGTGCAGATGTTCTCACGAGAGGCAAGTGATAACTAAGTCCCAATACGCACATAATTTTTGTGCGGTAGTCCGATGTGCGGACCGCACGGCTGTCTAACTACTAAAGCGTAAATCGTCCATACCTGAACCTTAAAATGGCACCTTTTAATCACTACAGGCACATCTCATCCAAATATCAATAAACGATCCCAGGACGATCGTACAATTAATATAAACGTGTTATAATTGAAGAAGAATCATTAAAATATTCCTCAATGACGCTCCAAGCGCGCAACCGCCATAAAGCCGGGAACACACCGAGTTATTGCCACAATTAACCTTGTTAACCTTGCCATAATCCCACTCGCATGCATATGCTAATGCCTCCAGTTTATTGTTACGTCGTCTGTGCAGATAGAGTTTATTAAAATAACCTATAGGGTTATTGCTGCAGGCCACAGGCGTAAATCATTTTATTAGGTTCAATCTGTCAATTGTTATTGCCTAAAGATCTGCTCGGAGTTTGCGGCGTGTGGTGGATCTATCCAGGGTTTGTCGATACAGCGTTCGCGTTACTTTGAGCTTCATGGTTTGAATATGGTTGTAAAGGTTATAAATACGGACTGTATTTATGTAAGTAGCAGAATTGATAAATGTCACAAATGATTTACATATGAGTCGGTATATTGTGCACGCATATCTTCACACGGTTGTACAATGTTACATATCAAAACAAACTCACTCTAACTAAGCAGTGGTGGTGATGATGATGATGATGATGATGGCGTGTTGTTCATGCTTCGTGGAGACTATATGACATACGCTGATGAATACATTATAACATATATTTAAGAGCAACGCTTATTAGTGTAGGAAAAAGACGGATTGTCCCGCAGAGAACGGGTGAAGAATTAACGGAAAATTCGCTATTTATTAATATAGCTACTTAGTTAATCTCGCACATGGATAGTATAGTATTCCTTCTATTTGCTTATAGATTTTGTTGTTTTTAGAAAATGATTAGATACAGAATTTTAAAGCATTTATATGTATGTATGTATATAGGATTTTTAGTACTGATTTTCGATATACATACTCCTTTTTGTTTTACCTTTTCCTTCTCCGACGAAGAGAATACGAATTCACTTTGAATCATTAAATTTAAACCGTATTGTCAATCATAATAATTAATTGTCAGTTAAAACGGAGAATGCGCCGACAAATCTTAAATGTCCACAATTTTTATCTATTAAATTAAAATGCTTAACAGCTCAAAAAACCATAAAGGTTGGTACACACGAGCGGCAATAAATAATTGGTACATATAAATAAATAAATCCGTCGTTATTTATGTCACCGGCCACAATGGCCGTTTAATGACGCCAGACTGACGGACGGACCGTCAGTGATATTTGTATACATTACACTGAAATAATGTTCGCTTGTCTGTTAAAAAATTAATATACTTCAAATCAACGAAAAGGAAAAGCAACAGTCTAATAAAATTTGTGTCTGATTTAAATTGGAAAGCGCTCTTAGCGTGATCGACCGAGATAATCAAAAGATGGCGTGGTTGATTGGGGGTTGGGTAACTGGAGGTAGCAAAAATTTCCTAAGCTCTTACGTGATTCGTAGACCAGACCGTAAAGTTGCTGATTCTGGTTTTTATCTTTAATAGCAGTCGCAAAGCCATGTCGGAGAGATTCAGGCGGAATTAAAATTTCCGGCATTTGAGGAGGAGGAGGAGGAGGGTTTCGGAGTATGGTCTAGGCTGCCCCAGTTATGAGGAGAGAGAGAGTCTCGTGTCCTGTAGTAGGCCATTAATGAGTTGAAGCGATTTTAGATTATTATTCAGAAGTTAACGGTGTCGGCAAAAATTCTATTAATCCAAGGGTGAGCAACCTTTTCAATCAATGGGCCAATTAATTTTTTTTTTGGCGGGCCGCACGTAGGTTAACTCTAATTAATAATTTACGAAACTTTATTTATAATAAATATTAGAATAAAAAAAATTAATTCAATTTTAGAAATGTTTGGCGGGCCGCATAAACACGTTAACGGGCCGCAGGTTGCTTTAATAATTAATCCATTCAGAATAACATTTTACGTAACTTAATTTTCTTCAAGTATTTAACGTTTACTCTACTCTAACTTTATTTGAGTATCTGGAATATTCCATAGTCTAAAGTACAACGCAGACAAACCCGCAGACGAAAGCCAGCTCATCGTAAACCGACGGCGCACCACGTGACTCGATAGGCAGTATTTTAGAACTCGGAGGCTGTTAATCAAACCTTTTACAGTACACGCGATTATAGCCCTCCACCTGCAGGCAATAAGATTTATAATTCTATTAAATGTACGTAATTTACTTCTAAGCTTCGATGCTTGCAGCAATTATTCAGAGATCCAAAATGATCAATAACAACATCGCAGAGACAGAATATCGGCAAGCAGTGGTTAAGTGTGAATAGTGTTGCTGCAATTTTAATAGGTGGTAGAGGCCTGCGGAGTTCGCCCGGGATAGTACCACCGCCCGCTACGGTACCTAGGACCATTTCCACCGTGTAATAATTGTTTTAACAGCAATTGTGTTCCGGTTAGAAAGGTGTGAAGCCGGTTACACTTTGTTAGAAACAACTATCTTTTTTCCCAAAGGTTCAAGGATGATGCTGCATGCTCTTTTACTGTCAAGTCCATAAAAAACCTTTCCGATGCTTCGTTGTAGTTAATAAAAGATGTCTTTTTAATTATTATTAACAGCCGTCTAACGAGAAGCAGTGATAGCCGTGTGGTTGAACGTTGGACTGCCGAACCGGAGGTTCCGGGTTCAAACCCCGCACGCACCACTAATTTTCAAAAATTATGTGCGTATTAAAATTTAATTATCACTTGCTTCGGTGAAGGAAAACATCGTGAGGAAACCTGCACACCTGAGAGTTCTCCATAATGTTCTCAAGGTGTGTGAAGTCCACCAATCCGCACTTGGCCAGCGTGGTGGACTATGGCCTATACCCCTCGCACTGTGAGAGGAGACCCGTGCCCAGCAGTGGGACAGTTATGGGTTGTGATGATGATGATGAACGAGAAGATGAGACACCTAATGGTAAGCGACAACCGTTGTCCAGGACATCAGTAACGCCAGCGTCACCGATGCGTTGTCGGCCAATAAAGGAGAAACAGAAAATGACTGGTTCACAAAGTAAAAGCCGGAATACGACAAGTTGTTTGGCGGCTGAACAAAAAGGGTGGTAGGAACTAACCAGGCTTCACGGAGAGTTAATAACTATTTACTATTATTATGTAAGACACTTATTAAAAAACCCCGACTAAGAAAATCTGCAATGAGCTGAGGATCATCAAACGCTGGCTGGCTGGCTACAACCCATTGATGGCCCACTACTGAGCACGGGTCTCTCCTCATACCTGAGGAGGCCTAGAGCATACTCCACCACGCTGCTCCAGTGCGGATTGGTGGAGGGGTTAGTGGTCAACCCAAGTGTCGGAAATTTTAAGCCGACCGAAGGTATCCGACATGGCTTAACGACTGCTACCAAATGATAACAACCGGGACCGACGGCTTTACGTGCCCTCCGAAGCACGGAAGCGCTCAAGAAATTTTTGCCACTAGCGGTCACCCATCCAACTACCGACCGCGCCCACTGTTGCTTAACTTTGTCGATCTCTTGAGATCAACGCAAGCCGCCGGGCTATGAGCGCTTCAAGATCAACGCAAGCCGCCGGGCTATGAGCGCTTCAAACGCTAGAACGCCAAAAATGACTTAAATCTTTTTGGAAAACCGTATCGATATCAGTCCATCCGTTTGAGAGCTACGATGCCACAGACAGACACACACCCCTCTTTCTGCGTCGGGGTTTAAAAATTTAGTAATAGATGAAGGCTTTAGATAAAATTAGCAGCAGAGTCAGCAGACATAGAGGCGACCTGTAGCGGAAATTCCTTTCAAATAATTCCACTCAAAGCTCCGAGTATCACTTTACACAAACTAATGTTGAATTGAAACACACCCGGCCGACATACGTTTGCGGAAGGAGAAAGCAAACACGGAGCTGTCAGCCGCTGTTGTTGTAACTATTCCGGCCGTGTGTTGTCTTTGACGCTTTTTTAACGTTAACCTATCAACGGGGAATGTGTCACGGATGAAGTTCTCTTTTTACAGATAAAAGTAATATTTTATGATCGTTGATAGACTTAGGTAAGTCGACTGATAAAGGCAAACTTCCGTATATTTTGATACAAAAGTAACAGCCAAGTGGTTGGAATGTTGGTCTCTCGAACTAATCGACCTGGGACCTGTGATTTTCAAAAATTATGTGCGTTAGAATCTAATTATCACTTGATTCGGTGATGGAAAACATCATAAGGAAAACTGCACACCCGTGAGTAGGTCATAATGTTCTCAAAGGTGTGTGAAGTCTACCAATCCGCACTTGGCCGAAGAGGTGGCCTATGGCCTGTACCCCCCTCAGTGTGAGCGGAGACCCGTACCCAGCAGTGATACAGTTATGAGTTGCGTAGGTATCACTAAACCATGCATTCATTTAAAATATCTAAATAACTTAACAAGCATTGCCCAAAATTAGTATTGTATCATCAAATATCAAACTTAGCCCATAATTTTATGTCATACTGCATAATTATTAAGTTATAGTGATCGGTGACGGGTGAGTGGGTAAGTTTATTTGACAGAATTGTTTCGATCTTGAATGTTAGCGTCTTTTTCATAATTATGTCGTCCGCAAAACAGCATATTTTATCTTTATGACCTAAAGTATGACCATGTCAACGTTATTCCCAAATTTAAACTCAATCAAACGTGGATATAAACGCATCAGGTCTCAAAAAGGCTGGATGAAACCAGCCACATCCGGTCCCAGCACCACAACACCTCACTCCCATAACTTAAACGACCTCAAAGGCCAATAAATGGTGAATTAATAACTCCATCCATAGAAACTTCATATTGACTGTACCATTCAACCTGCATATTTAATTGAGCCCTTATTTTATAAGCATTAAGGTCGATTTCTGTCCGTTTTTTATTAATTTGTCGGGTTATAATAATCCGGTGGAGTAAAAAACGCGGTCAGTATAAACCGGTAGCCGAAAAGGATTACTTATTGCCTTTGTGTCGATAGCGCTGACGGGTTGGCAGGGTTGTTACGATACCTTATATCGATATCGATGGAAATAAGATTAGATACACAAGTATTTAATTTGGTTGACTTGACGTATGCACAAAATCCACATAGTAAAATAGATTAAATAAAGTATAGCTAGTCAATACCAACGTTTAGTATAGTATAGCTAGGCAATAGTAACCTCACGCAGCAAGAAGAGATTTTTTGATATTTTTCACCTTCTGAGTCACTAGCGGTCATCCGTTTAATTTCTGATTAAAACGAAGTTATTTAGTTTTCATTGTCAGAATCTTACAAACACACAGGAAAGTCGTCAGATTAATAATAATAATGAATGCTCTACAATATTAAACATAAGAAAGGTGATGTTGCCTTCAAAATTATTTTCTTTGAATTCGATAGGTCTATTAGCATATAAGTCGATAATCTAAATTGCTGCTCAATGCATGTATAGTTATAAATTGCAAGTAAAGCTTATAATAATGGTACTTATACTGAAATCGAAACTAACAGTTGGGTATTTGAGACCCATGACTTTATTTTCACTTCTTTCTAGGCTGGCAAAGCATCGGCGATGCTTTTGGATCAACTGATGTCCATGGGCGACAAGGGCGCGTCTGCTCCGTTTTGTACAATGTATTTTTTTAATTTTATCGATAATTCCACTGGAAATTAGATCATCCCTATAGTATAAAAATAATTAAATATGATCGCGGCATCATTAGCAGTCGCTACTCTGGTCGCTACACAAAGGTTTTGCGTCTCTCTCTGTCAGTAACCGTCTCGCTCGCGCTGAGAAACCTGAGATTGTTGTTGTAAGGCAAAGGGCAAAGAGGAATTTTAGACTTGAGTAATTTTAGATCTACGAACGGTTTCAGAATATACAGGGTGACAATATTTTTCTAACAACATACATACGTATAAGACATAGCATTAGTTAATCTCTGATTAATATCTGATAGAAAAAGTCGTTTGTATTTTTTTTATGGAATCAAGGTAGCAAACGTGCATGCAGCACTTCCGCTGCCGCCCATGACAACTGCGACCGACTTAGAACAAGACTCAAATGAGGACTGAGATAATTAATCCAGTTAGGTGACGGTGTTAGAACATTAGCTGGTTAGTTTGTCACTATGAGGACTGGGACTGGGACTGTTAGTGAATGTTAGTGCTGTTAGTTGTTGTTAGTAATAGTGCAGTTAGTAATTGTTAGTAAGAGTCTCGTTATAATTCGGCCACAGCATTTGCTAAACTCACACGTATTTGAGAATGTTATGGACCGATGCAAGACATAAAATTAAAGTTTAATGTGCAGATGATTTTTAAAAATTTTATTGGGGAATTCGACCTTAGTCCAATCCTGTTTAAGACTACAAAGTCAAACTCCTTGGCTATTGCTGCTAGCTCTTTTGTCGGCTATGACAATAAATACGTCATTCAGTAAATCTTCCCGTCACTTCATAGTGGCCGGTTGCATCGTCTACTATCGACTCTACTAGAGTGGTAATGAGATAAAATTATAATAATAGTACCGTCGTAAGTCGCCCTGTGCGTGCCTATTCACTGCGTGCTTCTACCTGCAACTTCCTTCCTATAACTATCCATTACCTTTGAATGACATTCCTCGCTTTGACAACCGAATGGATATCCTGACACCCTTACTAAATTATATTATGCTCCTATTACTATTCACTTAAAGCCGATAATCGCATGGCTAAAGATTAAGTGACAAATTTGGAGCGACATGACAAAGTATCTTGTGAAGGTGAATTTAGTTTTATTACACCCTAATGAATTGGGACACGGTTTAAATTTGTACAGCAACAAGTATAGGGTTGTCGGAAGGTTTTTTTTTGTTATTGTAAGGATGTGTAAACGATATGTATGGACGCTCACATTGTGAGCGGTGCCAAGCTGTCTGCGTCGCGTCGTCGGGGTTTGTCGGTTTTTTGTTCAACCCTCCAAATATATCCAATTTGGTTAATGATACCTGATGATGTTTAGGGTAATTAAGGGATGAAAAAGTTGGGGCAGGTTTCTTTAAACATTAGCCAGGGATTAGGTTTAAGCCGCGCTTCAGTTTTTTTTTACCTATTCAAATTAATTTTTATCATTGTGGTCACTTTTGAAGTCCTTTTTGAATGGTATGGCCCACTACTGAGCACGGGTCTCTCCTCATACATGAGGAGGCCTAGAGCATACTCCACCACGCTACTCCAGTGCGGATTGGTGGAGGAGTCAGTGGTCAACCCAAGTGTCGGAATATTTTAAGCCGCCCGAAGGCATCCGACATGTCTATATATTGTTTATCTTTTATGATTGAGCGTATAAAGTCTATTTTATTATGCATCACGTTGCGGTCGGTAGTTGGATGGGCGACCGCTAATTACCTTTCATGATTGTTTCCGTACTTTGTGCAACAGGTAAGACTTCGGTACCAGTTAATTAGAAGTACTTTTTTGGTTGGTTGGTTTCAACCCATTAATGGCCCACTACTGAGCACGGTTCTTTTCTCATATCTGATGAGGCCTAGAGCATAGGTACCTACTGCACCACGCTGCTCCAGTGCGGATTGGTGGAGGAGTAGAAGTAATTTTTCATATTCATGTTGTATCTGTTAATCTCTTCTGTAAAATGTATTGGCGTCAACGTGATGCTAAGACCACGTTGCGCTGAGACACTGACGAGTGTCACAATTTACCCTTCTCTATGACAGAAGAAGAAATCGAGTGTTTTTGGACGAAAATATGGAAGGAATTTGTCGGGATATACATTTAAAGTTCATGAACATTTTTTATGGACTTAACATAGCAAACGAGTATGCAGCACCACTATTCCGCTGCCGCCTGTCACGACTGTGACACAGAAAAAGACTCAAATCCCGACTAGGATGGTATAGGAGGGTAGTCCAGTATCTACCTAAAACCGTAGTACTTTCATACCTACTCGATCTATAGCGAATAACGCACTTTTTCTACACTGCAACTTCATAGCTCGGCCCGAGACCAAATCTTAACTAGATTTACTATTTACTATGACAAGAAAAAATACACCGCCATTGAAAGTAGTAACCGTCTGAATAGACTCTCGACTCATTCATCCCCGGGGTGGGCAGCCAAAGAGCAAAAAATTGACTTTTATTGCACGGCAAATTTCCGGTTCGACGCTTTGTGACTTTTGTCGTTGGCTATTGTTGTTTAGAGGAAATATACAGTTTTTGAGAAATCCTCCAACATCGATACCCTATTATTCGACACCTTTGATATTTTCACGTGATTTGTCCCAAATTCGTATTTGTCATTGAATTTCGGGATTAATGTCGATGTAAGCGACAGATCTCATTTTGGGTATAAAGGTGAAATTATACGGCAAATGATCGCGCACAATGGTGTTTCATATCGATCTGATGGGTAATAGTTTGAATGCGTTTCTGAACTCTGTTAGATTATGGGATTAATGTTATTAAATGTCATATTAAGTGAAACGGAGAAATCTCATTATTTTTAATATAAAATTTTCTGTTACATATACAATGTATTATATCGATATATCGTTTGTGACAAGGTGAACGTCAGTAATGTAATTTGTAAGGGTACTCAGTAGGTACCTAAGTGTTTATAAAAAACAATTTCGGAAAGAAACAGTTCATTTAATGAAGCAAAAAAACTATCAAAAATGATTTTTTATGTTAATAGCCAGCAAATGAGCAAACGAGCCCGATGGTGAGGAGCTACCTGATGAAAAATGGTAACCGTTGCCAAGTAACACCAAGTGCATCACCGATGCGTTGCTGGCCAGAAAGAAGAAAGATAAAAGAAAGAAAATACTGGTCTTCAAGCTCAATAATTATAGGTATACCTATCGTTAAAATCCGGGCCGACCGACTTCCCAGATACACACAACACAATATACACTATACACAACGAACTAACAATATGAAATAAAATAAACGCTAAATATGTATAAAATCAAACTTAAAGATAAACATCACCGTACTTACATCACATTACTTTTTTCATCCAACATTTTTATCATAATTTTATCCCCTGAAAACCTTCATCCCGACCAACGTAAACATGCCAATAAATACTTGTAACACAAACAGAAATAGCTGCGATTCAATCACTGCTAAATCAATAGACGAAATATGAGATGTCACACAACACATAATTAGGGAACCATAATGAGCTGACTGTCACACTAACATCCTGGCGCAGGGGAGACGGTCCTATCATAACAACCGACCAGCACATCGGAACAGTCAAAACATAGAGCACACAGCACTGGGAAATAAAAAAATTGCATAAGCGGTAGAGCGATTTGGAAAAATTTAATTAAGTAGACCCTTCTAAAAAAATTTACTGAATTTGAGATTTAACTCATTTGAGTAGGTAAAGGTAAATGCCGTCAGCGTTTAAAAATAAAGAAGTTGGGTTTATATGGGTCGCCTCCATAGCCTAGTAGCGACTGCTTGCGAAACGGAAAACCGTGGGTTCGATTCCCGTGCCAGACATTTACGAGTATGTGACAAAATGTTTGTTTTCGGGTCATACATGTTAGTGATGTGTTATTTGGGTTGTCCATGCCACCCGCGACACAGGGAATCCTAGTGCGGGAGATGAGTGTGTTGGCATTTATTTATTTATTTATAGAGTGGTACCTATCACAAAAACTAAATAATTATGTTTTATTTATTTTGAAAAAAATATGGGATTATTATGGAAGCGCGTGCAGATTCTCTTTAAGCTAAAGAGTATGAAGAGCACAGTGGCTGGATATTAGTGAGTTATAAAGAAAATATTTTTATCGCAATAAGCCGGTGATGCAGTGCGCCGCTGAGGGAAAATAAGTTAATAATAAGACGCCGACGATGATATTCTCAAACGTACTTAATGTACGCGCCCGTTTACATACATCCGCACTCATATACAAATTCACAATCGTGTGTTCATCGGTACAGTATCACTAATATTAGTAGCTTATGTAGGTCTGTGCGTCATTTTTAAATTTTACCACCGTTTCGGAAATGTACTTTAACATCGAGGAAAATAAATTTCGCAAGCAACTCCTCGGCACGGCTTTTAAAAATATTATACTTACGGTTATTTACTGTACAGAAATATCCCATACCTAACCTAAGCGGAACTGGTTGCAGAACTGGTCTGATATTTTTTAATTTATTTACATTAATCATTTAAATTACTAGTAGGTTCGTTTTTAGTTCATAATTATCAGTTGATTACCATAAATTGAAGACGAAAGAGATTAAGATCAATAGCACACCCGGCCTGTGCTTGGTGGTAGAGACCACCCCGGCTGCTAGCCACCACTCTCCAGGTTAAATCGGCCGCCAAACGACTTCCTGTATTCCAGCTGTATACCTTCTTCCGTTTTATTTTCTCCTTTCCTGGCCCGCAACTAATACAATTATGATGCCTAGTTTGAAATAATTAAAATGTGACCATACGGAACAGAAGTCGGTCGCCCGCCGCTATGTGAGCCCCGCGCGGCACCCGCCGCGGGCCGCGTAAACAAATATATTTATTTAATAAGTTTTTATTGCCGTAATCTGGACATAATTTACGCTGATAAGCAGATCGGTGCGGCTTACGAATTAACGTTTGAGGCCCACTACCAACCGATCACTGTGTGCTCGCGACCTTTCCAATCATATTTATTTAACTATATAAATTAAATCATTTTGAATACTTAATCACTGTAAGTGTCTGGTTTCAACGCTCATAGTCCAGGGGCTTGAGTCGTTCCCAAGTGACCGAATGAATGAAGCAACAGCGGGTGCAGTCAGTAGTTGAATGGGTGACTGTTAGTGGCAACATTTTTGAGCGTTTTTGTGCTTTGGAGGGCACGTAAAGCAGTCGGTCCAGATTCATATCGTTAGATAGCAGTCGTTAAGCCATCTTGGCGACTTGGGGCGGCATAAAAACTTCCGACACTTGGGATAGCTACTCCTCACCCTCACTAGCCCTCCATCAATCCGCAATGAAGCAGCGTGGTGGAGTGGGTATGGTACACAACTTAACTGCACAACAAATAAACGGTGAACGTTCTCCACCACCCGCCACCAGCCAAGATAATTGCTAGCGAAATCCCAGCAAAGTTTATCCAAAGTCGCAACTCGCAATACAAATGGTCATAATGCCCGTAATTATTCACAGTCGAACGCGGCCGTAACTGTCGCAGCTTTGCTATCGCAGATGCTCTTCGCACGATCCATTGCACTCTATTTAACATTGGTGTCGCCGGGAGTCGAACCCGCGGCAGATGTGCGCCGACAAATTGTGGCAAAAAACATGGTGTTAACGTTCACGGTTGTTGGCGACGCTATTAGAAGTTGATTGTCAATAATAGGTATTGTTGGAGATACGCCTGTAGCTGAGTGGTGTGTGTGGCTTGTAAGTGACGGTGGGTGTAGAGCAGTGTCGACCTTGTAATAATTTAACTTGTAATTTAACTACTCTGTGCCACTTGTCTACTTTTGAAAGCAAACGTACATGGATATATAATCTGTGTGTAGAATTGGTACCTACATGTTTTGGATGTAAAAAATTTAAAAATAACTAAATTAGTGAGAAATAGTTACAGTTTTTTAAAGAATATTTGTATTGTTTTGATAATACTACCCACATACTAACGAACCGACCGGCTTACGTTCTTGATGACACCCTCTGCTAGCGGACTAACCATCCTAGTCTTATCTTAGAAATTATAAATTCGATTAATCAACCTGTTAAAATTACTTATCAATCAGATCTAACATATTCTTAAAGTAACAACGTTTAAATAATATTTCATTTGAATTACGAAACAAATGTTCGCTATAATCATGGACATTAATGATTGGTTGACTACTGAAATAACTCACATTTATTTTATTTCAATCAAAACTAAAAATAATTAAACATTAAAGTCCATTAAAACGTAACATCTGTTACCTCGCCTGTGCAGATCACCTGGCCACTGTATCTCAGTAAGTAATAAAACTAAACAAACAAACAAACGACATTCTTACGTTAAAGCGCACCAGTCTCCATAACAATTTATTGCGCGCGCACAATTGCAAGCGTCACTTCGCTCATTTACCGAGCGCGGCCTAAACCCCATTGACGCGACACGTCTCCGTAATCCGATTATTTTGTAATAGATCGGCACCACTTTCACACATTGGGCTGTAGGGACGACGCGCACGAGCAACACAAGTTGCTCGCAACTATTGATTTTAAACGTATATTGGCGGGTTACAATGCTGACCCCAACTACAAGCCAATGGCCAGGGTGTAGTAAGCGACAGAACCCTACCCCCAGCTGGAAGAGCTGAAGCTGAAGCTGGCTACCATCCTCCTGCTTGAGGCCGCCACCAAACGACTGATCGTTTTCCGGATGGTACTTGAGGACCTGTACGTTTTTCTTTCCTTTCCTGCTTTCTTTGCTGGCAACGGATCGGTGATGTCTTTGGTGTTACTGATGTCCAAGGGCGGCGGTGTCCACTTACGATCAGATGGCGTGTCGGTTCGTTCGTCGACTACTAAGATAATAAAGATTCGTATGGATCCGATTTAAAGATATGTAATCGTCTTATAGATTAGATTACGATTTACATAAGAGTCATTACAACAAATTGAAGCAATGACAAGCATGGTTGGATGTTAAAAAAGCTGACTGAGATTTTTAATTTCTCTGCTATGTAGAGATGTAAGATTTTGTCTTAATTAGCTCAAGCCTTTCACCCATAAGCTGTCGTCCTTGTTGTTTTATCACTTACTCCTCAACTTCACTGTGGAATGTAAACATAATGGCTATAATATAAATTCTTACTTAGGAAAGTGATTTAAATTTCTTACGTTAATTACTTAAGTACAAAATATATAATTAACTAATATATTTGTAACTTATTACATAAAATTGCCCGGTTATTGGTATAAGATAAGCAAACTTCACACACTGCATGCAACTTTAAACTTGCGCGCAACAAAGTAACCGTTTGTAAGATGCCTAAGCATTGAATATTATCGTGAGGGCAAACTTATTTTTGCAGGTAACCGATCCTTATTTATAATGACATAGAGGTTAAACTTTGTTCAACATGTACACAGTACCTTGTTACTTATAATGTTAAATATCTGAACAATTGGTATCGGTACAAATACAGATTGCTGTCTAATTTCGTGTGATTGACGCGAACGGTGCTGCCATCTGTGTAGAGCAAATGTAATGATGGTTCTGATATTTTATTTATGAGGGAAAAAAAATAAAAAAGCCACGCAATACTCTCTTCCTTCTTATTTTTTACCCAATAGGTACGCTCCAGTGGCTTCAAATGGGCATTACCTACACCAAATCATTCTGCTAAGATTGTTAATTCCTAAAAAGCACAAGAAATTATTTAGCACATTATCAGCATCAACAAATAACGGAAGACCTGATCATCTGTCCGGAGGACAATTTATGAGTGTAAATCGCAAAGTGAACACAATTAGATCATCATCGATTTCAGTCAATGAAGACATCGCGAGTCATGAGGAAACCTTCATACCTAAGAGACAATACTTACCTAAGTAAGTATTGTTTAATTTTTCTAACGAACAAAGTCTATCCCACACTTGCCCAGCGCAGTATTATTAACTGTTAAAGCCCAAATAGATTGCGAATCGGGACGATAAGTAAAAACGAATTAGTAAGTGAAAGACCGAGGTATTTGTAAATATAGCCGCGAGGAAAGTCAACACTCCTTGTCCGGCCCCCGTGACCCCACCGCTCACGGACAACTAATGGCCCCCCGAGGGCACCGCGAGGGATCACCTTCCGCTGTTGATCTAACGAGAGTTACGGCCTTCCACTGTCCAAACACTTGTTATCGGGAATGATACAATTCGATTGTAAGTCGAGAAACAATGCGTTAGCTGAACGTGGGTTTTATTGAAAAAATATTTTACAATACGAACCCGTCCCTTAAAGTAGTGGCCCTGGCAGCGAAGCGAGTGTCAATTGTCAAAAGCTGAGTATCCAAAATTGTACAAGTGTCATTGTATAATTTGAATCTTGTTCTGTGTCCGTCACAGTTGTCATGGGCGGCAGCGGAAAGGTGGTGCTGCATGCTCGTTTGCTATCTTAAATCCATAAAAAAATAAGTTTCACATAATATGTAAGGTTATATTTATGATTTACATAAGTAGGTACGTTAAAAATCCAGGTGTTGTAGCCCCCAAGCCCCTGCGCTAAATCGTTGAGATATAACGACAAATTGAATCATAAATAAGGCATGATGACGGATGTTGAATTTAACAAGCCGTTTACCGACTGTCGGTGTCGGGGGCTGGGGGATCGCGGAGTTACATTAAATCTATGCATTAAATTGAATACGATTTATGGAGGATTGCAAATAAATCGCCTATTTGAATTTGTCATAATAGGCATTTCGTTACAAAATATTCAACTAGGTTCGCACAGTTAGACTTTGCGCTCAACATTTCGAAGACTTCAACGCCACTTACCTGATGGTAAGTGGGATTGTTGTCAAGCACTACGTTATAAGAAGTAAAAAAAAAATATACATAAAGTACAGAAAATATACCTACTTGAGGTAATGCAGAATTATTCCCTAATTCAATCAATCACCGTGTGTTTTCATACTATGTACATATGTATATCTATTATATCTTATAAATGATAATAATTTTGAGAACGTACCCATTCTACGCAATAAAGGATACGATTCATTAAAATCATATTCAACACATAAACATAAATAAGTAATAAACATTCATTTCCGTTTCATCGAATTTCAAATCACAACGATTCTAATTCTAAAGAATACTTAATCACTTATTCTTAGGTACTAATTGTGCTGAAATCTTACTATATCGCAGGTACGAGGTGTTGAGAGCGGGACAGGGGTGGGGAGTGCGGGGTAGGTTGGAAGTAATCAACAATTTAAAATTAGGGCTAATCCCGCGGAACGCCCGCGCCGGGCCGTAATCGCTGCGATCAGTCTTCGAGTCGCGCGGGATCAGGTTGCGTTCACATGCGCTTCTTTGCCACCAACATTTTAGTAGAAGAGGCCAAGCTGTGTAGGTTAATACTTTGGGACTTGTAAACGTTAAAATGATCACGTATAGTATAACTAGCGACCCGCCCTCGCTTCGCTTCGGGAAACTTATTATCAAGTGCTTAAATATAAAGTTTCATGGTTCTTTAAGAGATGGCGCTAGGCGTTCTTATTCTTTAAGTTAGGAAGGTTCACCTAGATGGCGCTGTGCTTAAAACCCGAAGAAATCCCATACAAACTTTCAACCTTTATTTCAACTTCTTCATCCCTTTTTGTCGCAATAAAAGGTAGCCTATGTCCTTTCTCAGGGTCTAAAGATTGTCTGTGTCAAATTTCATCAAAATCGGTTGAGAGGTTTAAGCGGGAAAGCCACGCAGACAGACAGACAGACAGACAGACAGAGTTACTTTCGCATTTATAATATTAGTAGGGATAATAATTTTGTTTGTTAAGTGATATCATATTACTTATATGGGATTAGGTATGTCGCTCAGCGACATTTAAATTTTATGATTATTTAGTTTTTACTTGACTTTTTTAATATAACATTCAAATGCGATGTCATACCTTTCATCTTGAAAATAGCTGATAACAAAATATAACTATCTATCGACCAGCAACACACGAGGTTTGTCATAAAATTAAATAATGTGTCTCTATCTTCGTGAGTAATAAAGTTGACTGATTTATCTAAACATTATTGAAATGATTGTTAGATAAATTTTAAAATTTGTGTATGTTGTTTTTAGTTTTAACATAGTTACAGTTGGTTACAATAGATGTAGTCCAATGACCTATATAATATTGTTAAATGTTTGTAAATGAAATCTTAATATTATCTAATTAATTTTTTTCTAAACAAGAATTGTAACTAACAAGAAAGGACATGTGACACTTTAATTTCCGGTCATTCTACGATTTTAATTATTATAGCTACCTTTTAGAATTCAGCATTGATAATAATACCTATGTGTGATTATAATATGGTAATATTTTAATGGTAATAAGGTAGCAAACGAGCATGCAGCACCACCTTCCGCTGCCATGACAACTGTGACCGACTTAGAACAAGACTCATAATAATAATTATGGGGACTGGGATAGTTAGTCCGGTTAGGTGACGGTGTTAGAACATTAGTTTGTTAGTTTTTTAGAAAGAGGACTGGGATACGGCTGAAAGTAAAATCTTAACTTTATTCATTTTCACTGTGCTGCCATGTGAACGCGCCCTCTAAGATGTTTGTTTTTCACTGAAACTGTACGGGACAAATTGACGCGTCACTCAGCACTCGTCTCCCTCGCTCCTTTACACCATCACATCACCGTCTCACTCGCACTAAACAACTAATAACAAACATAATCCGGATTACATCGCGAATCATTAAAATATTTGTACACAAAATGTAGAATGCCTCGGAAATTGATCGCCTTCTATCAAATATTGTTGGCCTTATCATTGTAAATATTTAAAGTTTGTTCTAACGGCTTGAGTCGGTTATGAATGACAGTATTGGTATATGAAATCACAGGTTAACAAAGAAAGTATGAAATCATGTAAATCGACAACCCCGTTGTCTATTTATAATTGGTAGTGACCCTGCCTGCGAAACGAGGGGTCCCGGATTCGATTCCCGGCCGGGACAGATATTTTTATTTAATAAACAAATGATGTGGTGTCGTGGGACACCAGGTAGGAACGAAGTTCCTTCGGCTAATGAAGGCAACGGCGAACGAAAAGAAAGAGGGTGTTGCCGCTGTAGTTTAGGTATTATAGCAATTAAAATCTTCGTCAAGGCAAAATAAAACCACCACACAGTTCACGGTAAAGAGTTGTAATGTAATATTAAATTAATGTCGGTAAGAACATACACGGTACTTAAAGCTAATTGTTCGCCGAGTACGATGCGACGCGTAAACATTACGATGCCATTAAGATGCATCAGGCGCTGAGTATACAATAACCAAAATTTTAAAAATAATAAAATAAGTAACGTAATAATATACTTAATAACTAATAGGCGATACTATACTAAACATGCCCCCGGGCGTTGAAAGCCTCGCTTTCAACCCAAATCATCAATTTCAGGTAGGGGACAAATCTTGCTAAATGATCTCCGAAGTACACCATTCGAAGTCTTCACATCCGCAACCCTGGTGATGCCATCCGTGCCCGGGTACACCGCAATGATCCGACCCAACTTCCACTTCAATGGTGGCACATTTTCTTCTTTTAGAAGAACTAAAGCATTTAGCTTCAATGTTGCACCTTTGCTGGAGCGCCATTTCGTGCGTACTTGGAGTTCTGACACATACTCCTTGCTCCACCGGATCCAAAAGTGCTGGCGTAACTGTTCAATACGCTGGAACCTGGTCAACATGCTTGTGGAGCGGTCGAGATAGTCCGGTGCAGGCAGAGAGGTCAATGGACGTCCAATTATAAAATGTCCAGGAGTCAAGGGCATCAAATCTTCAGGGTCTGAAGAGAGAGGCGTTAGTGGCCGGGAGTTCAATATGGCCTCGATTTGAACTAGCGTTGTGGAAAGTTCCTCGTACGTTAAATGACAATTGCCCAACACTCTAACTAAATGATACTTTGTTGACTTCACACCAGCCTCCGCAAGACCAGCAAAATGAGGAGAATATGCTGGTATAAAATGAAATTTAATACCGTCATTAGCCATAACTTCAGTTAACGAATCGCAGTTGTTCTTTAAAAATTTGGAAATATCGTTATACGCGCCAACGAATGAGGTACCGTTGTCGGAATAAATGTTTGTAGGTTTTCCTCTGCGTGATATAAATCTACGCAATGCCATTAAGAAGGTGTTACTCGTTAAGTCGCCTACCAATTCCAAATGAATGGCCTTTGTTGCGAAGCACACAAAAATGGCGATATAGACTTTAACTAATTTACACCCACGACCTTGGTGGGAAGCAGACTGAATAGGGCCTGCATAGTCTAACCCGATATTTTGGAAAGGAAAACCTGCTAGAAGGCGATGCTGCGGCAAGTTACCCATAATAGGTGATACAGTTTGCCCTTTCATTCGGCAACACTTGATGCAAAGTCGACAGCAATGCCTTGCTAAATTGCGACCTCTGATCGGCCAATACGTTTCTCTAATGGAAGACAATAATAATTGTGGCCCGGCGTGCAGTAACCGTCGGTGTTCATAATCAAATAATAATTTAGTGAACTTATGAGTGGACTGTAATAAAATTGGATGTTTCTTTTCATATAAATAGTCAGAATTAGACAAACGGCCTCCCACACGCATTATTTTATTGTCATCCAGGAAAACATTAAATTTCAATAAAGGACTTTTCTTAGGTAATTCTTTATTATTAATGAGTAGTTTATACTCAGGAAAAGTTTCGTATTGTGATTGCCTGATAATTACATTTAATGCAGATTGCAGTTCGTCGGTACACAGAGGACCAGAACAGGACTGCTTTCTACAACGTTTAATAAACCTTAATATAAATGCCACAGTACGATTGAGCCTTAAGAAATTTGAAAATCTATTAAAATCAATGAATTCATTATTATAAATTTTATTATTAGCTATATCACTATATAAAGAAATATTACTAGACTTCAATTCTGGTAAGGTGTCGTTATTAATAGATAAATGATTCGATGGCCATAGTGAGGCGTCCTCATAAAGAAAAGATGGACCTGACCACCACTTGTTTAAAGTCGCTATAGATTTTATATCTACTCCGCGGGAAATGTAATCTGCAGGATTGTCTTTGGTACCTACGTGCCTCCACTGACAGTTAGATGTCTTGTCTAAAATGTCTGCCACCCTGTTACGAACAAAGGGTTGCAACTTACTAGGCAACGTTCTCAACCACCCTAAGACAATAGTAGAATCCGTCCAGAATACAGTGCGAACATTCTCCAGCCGTAATGAGGCGATAGCCTTTTTATAAAGACGGGTACCTATTAACGCGCTACACAATTCGAGTCTCGGTATAGTGGTTAACCTAAGTGGAGTTACACGACTCTTAGCAAGTAGCAGGCGCACTACCACCTCACCATCATCGTTGACACTACGAACATATAGACATGCGCCATACGCACGTTCAGATGCGTCAGAAAAAATATGGAATTCAACGGATTTCGGTGAGTCGCAAATAACACGCCGCGGGGCATAAATATCATTTAAACAAGGTAGATTTACGACTATCTCAACCCACAATTTATTTATTTCAGGTGGTAGTTGTTCATCCCAGGACAACTTTTCCAACCAAAGTTGTTGAAGCAACATCTTCATAACAATAACACAAGGAGCTAGCAAACCAAGCGGGTCAAAAATCTGTGCGATTACTGACAAAATATCGCGTTTAGTGTTTCCACCGGCAACCAAGCCACTTGGAAAACACAACTGATCAGAATTTGGTAACCACCCAAGTCCTAACGTTTTACTAGGCTCGGAAGTGCCGATGTTTAAATTCACTGATGACTGTGGAGATTCAGGCTTAGGAAGTACCCGAGGCTCGTTAGACTTCCACTTTCTCAAATTCATTTGAGCAGAAGCTAATGTGGAAGTGACCCCGTCACGTAAATTAATGACTTCTTCTAAGTCGTCCCCACCAGTTAACAAATCGTCAACATAACAGTCATGGATAATAGCATCGGCAACTTTCTTGTCGGAAGCCTCCAGTCCTAGCTGCTTCATGCATCTTGTTGCTAGATACGGAGCGCTTGCCGTACCGTAAGTGACGGTGTTAAGCTGGTAAGCTTTAAGAGGATCCGACGGACTATGGCGCCAGATAATTTGTTGTAGTTTTCGATCATCTGGATGAACGTACACCTGACGATACATTTTCTCCACGTCTGCTGCGATAACATATTTGTGTTGTCTGAACCGCAGCAGAATGGATAGCAAGTCGTCTTGCACCACTGGCCCAACCATTTGGATTTGGTTGAACGAAACGCCAGTGGTAGTAGGACTGCTTGCGTTAAAAACTACTCGCAGCTTTGTAGTGGAACTACATTCACGTAAAACCCCGTGATGAGGAATGTAATGCACATTAGGGTTTGAAATAATGCTATGACATTGAGTCATATGACCTAAGGATTCATATTCCAACATGAAATCCTTGTACATCTCCAAGAGTTTAGGCTTTGCGTTAAGTTTTCTCTCTAGGGAAAGAAAACACTGCTTCGCTCGTGACAAAGAATCCCCTAGTAACTCAGGTGACTGCTTGAGTGGGATTTTAACACAAAATCGACCGTTATCTAAGCGAGTGGTGTTTTTTATAAAATGGTTTTCACAAGCCCTTTCCTCCGGAGAGTACTCAAAGTCTGTACTTACCTCCTCGAGCTGCCAAAATTTTGTTAATTGGTTTTGAATGTCATGAACATCCTCATCACACTGGACATTTAACTTCGCAAAGTTACACAAGGCTTGAGACGATGATACATGGCCACCTTTAATGGGACCTGATACGAGCCAACCCAGTTTCGTATCACAGAGTATCGGTAGTCCGTCTCCTAACGTAAGCCTTTGAGTACCTAAAATGTCCCAAAATACGTCCGCGCCGATTAATATATCGATAGCGGCCGGCATATGAAAGTGTGGATCCGCAAGACACATATCAGACGGAATGTTTATAACAGACAAATCTATCTGTTTGCATGGTGTATTATTGGTAATTGAAGGCAAAATAAAACAATGTATATTCGTCGAATAACTGTCGTCTAACGATTTTATTTGTAAGCGACATGATTTATTAATTTGTGACGTAATATTATTGATCCCTAAGATGGAGTTATTTATCCTAATAATAGGCAGCCCTAGTTTCTCATGCAGTGCCTCGGTCATTAAACACGTCGTACTACCGCTGTCTAACAACGCACGAGCGACATGTTGTTTACCGTTCTTACCGAATACTTTAATTAACGCAGTGGACAATAACACATCTCCGTTTTGAGTGTGCGGCAGCGCAGCGACACTTGCCGACAGTGATAAGCGAGCACTCGACTCGGGCGGCTGCTGTGTCGGTAGCTGCGTATGCGCAATGGGATGCATGATGTTGTTATTATCCGAGTTATGATGTGTCGCACCCGTAATCGCAGAAACCGGTTTGTTATTACGATCCAAGACATGCACCAGTGTATTGTGTTTACGCCGACAAACCTTGCAGCCTGGCTTCTTGCAATTATTAGCGTAATGTCCGGACTGTAAGCAGTTAAAACACACCTTGTACTCGGGCAGTAATTTTAGTCGCGATTCATTAGTGAGCGATAAGAAATGAGGGCAATTAATTAATTTATGATCATTATTACACTTGGGACAACGTTTAGAAAATGAACTATTTTTATTACTGCAATTATTATCAGAAACAGAAACCAAAGTTTTTATCTTATTGGTAGACTTGTTGATGTTAGGTGAACATAAATTATTATGACTTTTGTTTGAAGATGTAGACAATTCTATGGTTTCTAATAAGTCAGCCCTATTTTTAATAAATGACAGAAATATGTTAAATGTTATTTTTCTATCTTGCTTTATAGACTGCTCCCATTCCCGATATGTCTTGCTGTCAAGTTTGTGTGTAATTATATAAATGAGAAGCGTGTCCCAGTGTTTAGTTGGTTCTCCTAGGGATTCTAAAGCTCGTAAGTGTTTATTAGTTTGATCTAAAAGGCGTTTTAAATTAGCTGACGACTCTCTTGTGATGACATCTAAATTAAATATAGCAGAGACGTGATTGTGAATTAACAGTCTTTTGTTTTCATAGCGATCGCATAGTATCTGCCAGGCTAATGAATAGTTGGCAGATGAGAACTCAATGGATTGAATAACTACCGCAGCAGATCCCTCCAACGAAGCCCTCAAATAATGGAATTTATTAATATTGTCTATATCGTCATTATCGTGAATGAGGCTGGAAAAGGTGTCATGAAACTCCAACCAGTTGTCATAGGAGCCGCTAAATTTTGGCAATTGAATGGTAGGCAACTTAATGTTGTTGTGGGCGCACGAGCGACGTACACTTACCTCAGTCGCAACACTCTCGGCCCTCCTACAATCATTGAGAATTTTACGTGCTTGTGAAAGTAATTTATAATATAATTTTTCAAATTCCCTACGCTCTAGTAGGTGAGATTCAGCCTCATCTACTAGGCACTCTAAAGACAACTGTACCTCTTCAAAACGATCAAACATTTTTTCCATCCGCGCGATACGTAACTGCAACTCGTCAACTTCGAAGGTGTTTAGAGAAGCAGCATCCAAGTCATCGATGTAACTTGAAAATGACGTTAATTGTCCCTTGTAGGCTGCACGTTGACGAATAAGTTTTACCTCTTGCGTCATCTTGCGAGGCTGGTATGTAATCAACCTGGAATTGATGTAATAATAGCTAGTTTATAAAAACGTCTTAATGTGTGTTTAACAATGATGTTCCTATGTACTGTAATACTTAAGTACGAATAATAAAAATTAGAAACAACAATGTAATTTCAATTTATGACCAAACTTTAATAATCTAATTATGATTTTAACACTTACTTGAACTATTTTTACACAATGTTATTAAGAAATTGAATAAATTATGATTTGAATGCTAACTTAACAATCTTTACAAATTAATTAAAGAAACTGTGTAGATAATTATTAAAGGCAATATTTACTTGAAAGTAACTAAATAAATAATTAATTACTAATCACTTCTAACTTTTACAATAAATTAACTGATCATGACTCTAATAGTTAAAAGTAATCAAAGTAAGTATTCACCAACCTTGTTCACAATCGAAGCTTTTATACTTACAAAATACTTATAATACCATAACAGAGTGTTGGGTGGAAATCAATGGAACACTAGTACCATAATAAGTTCAACTTTTGGCCTTTTCTTCAAATTTATCTTCTTCCATCCACGCGGTTAACCTTCCAATGACCTCTAGTTAAACTTTAACTTCCAGATTTATTAATCCAACACGCGAATAATTTATCACCACAAATTATTCGTAAATAATCCAGCCGAAGTGACCAATGTTGCCGCTGTAGTTTAGGTATTATAGCAATTAAAATCTTCGTCAAGGCAAAATAAAACCACCACACAGTTCACGGTAAAGAGTTGTAATGTAATATTAAATTAATGTCGGTAAGAACATACACGGTACTTAAAGCTAATTGTTCGCCGAGTACGATGCGACGCGTAAACATTACGATGCCATTAAGATGCATCAGGCGCTGAGTATACAATAACCAAAATTTTAAAAATAATAAAATAAGTAACGTAATAATATACTTAATAACTAATAGGCGATACTATACTAAACAGAGGGAGAAAGATAAAGGTATTATACACTACTCGCTTGTGTATGCGACTGTCGCGCCTGCGCACGTCTCATTTAACGCTTTTATTCCACGCATTTGTTCTTACGGTTTTACTATCACAAATTTTTCACTTCGGTCGCCGCAGCAAAACCTATCCCCTCCAAGCCTGCCGTAAGGAACTTCGTTCCAATAAATGTTTGTTCTCAGATATGGGTGTTAGTGATTTCTTATTTTGTGTCCTGGGAGTATTTTATGCAATACCTTACCTATTTATTTAAATAAAAGAAATGCTTATCCGCGTGCAAATTTTTTCTAACAACTCTTGCCAACATAACATTAATATAAACTAGGTAGATAATTGCACCTTTAGTAAGTAAGTACCTAGTTAAAATATTAGGTTAGGTTTTTCACCGCTAAACCAAAAGTAAATTGAACGCAAACATTAGTAAGTATCTACATTTAGTGAAAAAATACTAATACACCCTTAGGTTTACTTTAGAAATTACTTTATCTTATCTGCGGACAAAAGCCCTACGACCAACTTTTGGTCATGGAATATTTTTTTACTTTTTATAAGTTTGTACTTGACTACAATCCTACCTGCCGCAGTGCGACTTCATGTCATGATGTTGAGCGCACAACAGAACGAGTGTGACATATCATAATGTAGGTGGAACACCGACGCAAGCATGTAATTCCAATCCTTTGCGGCACGCGTAATGAATTACGAGGCAAACCGCGTCGTTCGGACCTTTTCATTATGAAAATTGTTTAAAAAGGTACTTTATAAACAAAATTGTTTAAAAAGGCACTTTTTAAACAATTTAGTTAGGACTTTTAAAACTAATTCAGTCCTTAGCTCATATTAGTCCGTCGACCATAATTTACACAAAATGTGTACAAGTAACGACATCTGTAAAACATTTCTGGATTGTTTGGAACTCGAGCCATCATCCATCTAGTGAACATTCTGCAAAGCATAACATCACATACGTTTAGTTCGGATGATGCAAGCTAGATGTCGCTTACTCATGTTATTAGACATAAAATTTCAATAAAATTCAAAAGATGGCGCTGGATAGTTATAATCCGCACGGTTAATATTGTTGCCCAATGAAGGATTCTCGCACCTTACATTACTTAACTAGGCTTGACTTAATTATTACGTCGAAGGATATATTTGTCGGTGAGCACCGCCTGTTATTCTGTAGTGTATACTCTATGGCAGGTCTAGGGACTGCCTAGCCTGTGGATGTCTAATGTTATTGTAATGATTGTATCCGGTTCCAATGGCTATTGTTCATGTATACTATAATGTGACTGGGGATTTAAATAAATACTATGAGACTGCATGTGTTCTTTTTATATCAACAATAAACGTAACATGGCGCTGCAAACAGGCGAACTATGAAGAATATAAGAAGAAGTAATATAAAAGTAAATAAAGTTGGATGATTATAAAGGATTTAAAAAAGGCACAATAAAATGGCGAATGAAAATGGTGTGTCAGGATTAAAACCCCCGGGACCACTCCTCATTCAAGAGCATTCTGCAGAATCATTTAAAAGGTGGAAGCAGACATTCGAGCTCTACAGAATAGCCTCAGGTGCAAGGGAGCAAAAAGATGATATCCAAATAGCACTTCTTCTACACTGTATAGGTGAAGCAAGTGTCGAAATATATAATACTTTCGATATAAAATCGCCTACGTATGAAAAGGTAATTGGTAAATTTGAAGAATACTTTATACCAAGGAGCAATGAATGTGTGAATTCGCATATATTTTTTACAAGAAATCAGTTACCTGGTGAAAGCGTTGACCAGTACGTGGTAGAGTTGAAAAAACTCAGTAAAGAGTGCAACTTTGAAAATTTAAAAGATCGATTAATAAGAGATAGAATTGTAGCAGGAATAATAGATAGCAAGATACGGGACAGGTTACTCCGAGAAAGTGATCTTACACTAGAAAAGACAATACAAATTTGTAAAGTAGCAGAACTGGCAGTACAAAGAGCCAAAGCAATGGAGAGTGAAAATATGGAAGTACACAAGATACATAAAAGTAAACATATAAAAAGTAAGACGGAGAATACCATATATAAAAATAATTGCAAGAAGTGTGGAAAGCGGCATGAATATGCTAAGTGTCCAGCATTTAATAAAAAGTGTATGAAGTGTCATAAAGTAGGACATTTTGCTAAACAGTGTTTGAGTCACAATAATAAAATATATAAGCCTATAGATAATATTGCTAAAAGTATTAATAATGTAAAATTGGGTTCAATTCAAGTCAATACTTTAGATAATACAAACAATTTAAGTTGGTATGAAAATGTTGATTTTAGTAAGTCTAAGTGTTCTATACAATTTAAATTAGATACAGGAGCTCAGTGCAACGTGTTGGCTGAGAAGGTATGTAAACAATTGTTAAAAATATATAAATATATACCTACTAGTACAAAGTTGACAAATTATAATGGTATTAAGATTAATATATTGGGTAAAATATTTCAAAATTGTGTAATAAATGGGACAGAAAAAAGTGTTGAATTTTATGTGTGTAAAGGTAATTTTCAGTCAGTTTTAGGGTTACCTACCATAATAGATTTTAACTTGTTACAAAGAGTGGCTAATAATTACAGTATAAATAAAGTTAATATGAACAATGTATTAAGTCAGTATCAAGAAGTATTTCAAGGGATTGGTAAAGTTAAAGATTATGAATATACTATAAAATTAAAAAATGATGCTGTAGGAAAAATTGAACCATGTAGGCATGTACCATTTAAACTTATGAAAGGCTTGAAAAAGGAATTAGATTACATGGAGAAGAATGGTGTGATTAGCAAAATAGATAGGGCTACAGAATATGTAAATTCACTGGTTATGACGGCAAAACCAGATGGCTCTATTAGGGTTTGTTTGGATCCTCAACACTTGAATAATCAGATTATTAGAGAACATTATTTGTTACCTAAGTTAGAGGAGATTACAAGCAAATTAAAAGGCTCTAAGTATTATAGCACATTAGATGCTAGTAGAGGGTTTTGGCAAGTTGTTTTGTCTAAAGAGTCTAGAGAGCTAACTACTTTTAATACACCATACGGAAGGTATATGTTTAATCGTTTGCCTTATGGTTTGAACTCATCACCAGAAGTTTTTCATAAGTTATTCAAAGATATTTTTCGTGATATTGAAGGAGTAGAAATATTTATTGATGATATACTAATACATGCAGATAGTGAACATAAACATGATATGATATTAAGAAAGGTTTTAGAGAAAGTAAAAGAATATGATATAAAATTAAATGAAAATAAATGTCAAATTAAGGTGAAGCAAGTTAAATATTTAGGTCATATATTGTCCGAAGAAGGTATTAAAGTAGATCCGGATAGGACGGAGAGCATTATTAATATGGAGGTTCCTCAATCAAGGACCGAACTCATGAGGTTTCTAGGTATGATTAACTATGTGTCTAGATTTATAAAGAATTTTTCAGAAATTACAGCACCTCTGAGACAGTTAATTAAAAAAGATATACCTTTTAATTGGACTAGTATTCAACAGACAGCATATGACCAGTTGAAAAATATAATTTCAAAACCTCCAGTACTTACATACTTTGATATAAATAAGCCTATTGTATTAAGTGTAGATGCATCAAAGGAAGGTTTAGGTGCAGTAATCTTGCAGGATAGTAGACCTATTGCATATGGGTCTAGGGCATTGACACAAACAGAACAGTTATACAGTCAAATTGAAAAAGAAAGTTTAGCGATATTGTTTGGTTGTAAGAAATTCTATCAGTACTTGTATGGACAACATTTTGTTGTAGAGTCTGATCATAAGCCTTTAGTGTCAATTTTTGCCAAACCTATGAATAAGTGTCCGGCTAGATTACAAAGAATAAAATTAGCTTTGCAACCATATAACTTCACGGTAATATATAAGCCAGGCAAAGAATTAGTTGTAGCCGATCATTTGAGTAGAACTTATTTGAAAGATGTTTCTAATGCATATGATTTAGACATAGAAGCTCACGTAGCAGTTGTAATGAGTAAATTTGATGTCACTGAAAAGAAGTTGAAGTTAATTGTAGACGAAACCGCTAAAGATAGTGAGTTACAGTCTGTATTACAGTATATTAAGAATGGATGGCCAAATAACAAGTGTGATGTATCGTCAGAAGCTAAAACTTATTTTAGTTATAGAGATGAACTAAATGAGTGTAATGGTATAATATTAAAAGGGTTACAAATAGTTATACCTAAAAGTTTAAGATCTGATATGATGAATAGAATACATTATGCTCATATGGGTATAGTAAAATGTAAAATGCTTGCTAGAAATACTTTATACTGGCCAACCATGAATAAGGAAATTGAAGATTGTATTAATAATTGTGATACATGTAAGAAGTTTCAGAGTTCAAATAGACGAGAACCTATAATAAATAAAGAAGTACCTAAACATGCATGGGAAATTTTGGCTACAGATATATTTTTTATAGATAATAAACCATACTTATTAGTTGTAGATGCATACAGTAAATTTGTCGAAGTACAGGAATTATTAAATTTATCAGCTACATGTACAATTGAAAAATTAAAAGAAATATTTGCAAGGCATGGTGTTCCATTAGAGCTGTACTCTGATGCTGGTACACAATTCACTAGTATAGAGTTTGTAAAGTTTGTAAGAGAATGGAGTTTTTCGCATAAAATTATAAGCCCTAAACATCATCAAGCAAATGGATTAGCTGAAAGACATATACAGACAGTAAAAAGAATGATTAAAAAGTTAAAATGTGAAAATAAAGATATTTTTAAAGGATTATTAATGTATAGAAATACTCCAATCTCAGATAGTGGAAAAACACCAGCGGAATTATTATTTAATAGAAAAGTTAAGAACATGATCCCTAGTATTGCTAAATATAAAGATAATAAATATTATAGGAGAGAATTATTGGAAAAACAGATGAAACAAGAAACATATTATAATAGATTTGCTAGGGAGTTGCCTCAGTTGGAGGAAGGTAATATTGTAAAAATTAAAGAGGAAGGAAAGACAGGGCCTAATAAAAGTGCTATTGTTATGGGTAAAGGAAAGGGTCCTAGGTCTTATATGTTAAAAACAGAGGAAGGTGGAATGATACAGAGAAATAGGAAGAGTTTAATTAAAAATGGTAGATATTATCCTGATCTTAGTACTGATTGTGATGAGGATCAGGAGGTGGAAGTAACAAAAACCCCTAATTTGCAAAATAATTGTAATAATTTAGATTCAGGTAATATTGTCACTAGGGTTGGTAGATGTGTCAAAAAACCAACGTACCTATCAGAATATTTGTGTACTTAGCATTATAAAGAAAGGGGGATGTAGTGTATACTCTATGGCAGGTCTAGGGACTGCCTAGCCTGTGGATGTCTAATGTTATTGTAATGATTGTATCCGGTTCCAATGGCTATTGTTCATGTATACTATAATGTGACTGGGGATTTAAATAAATACTATGAGACTGCATGTGTTCTTTTTATATCAACAATAAACGTAACATATTCTGTCCGTTCAAGGTAGAACTATGCTAAACTTTCAACTACGACTACAAAACTGCGTTTTTATGAATTGTTCAGTTAGGTAAGATTCACAAGTTACTGTGAATCGTGGGACTGCCATCAAATTGAACTTTTATACTGAAAGTAAGAAAATGGAAGGGTATTATATCCGCCTGGCTGTCATCTTAAAATTCACCGTAAAATGTTTTTTTATGAGGGGTACAAGCCATAGTCCACCACACTGACCAAATGCGGATTGGTAGACTTCACACAACACACGCACACTCTGGTGTGCAGATTTCCAAACGATATTTTCCTTCAACAAAACAAGTGATAATTTATTTATAACACGCAGGTAATATTTTTTGAAAATTGGAGGTGCTGGGTTTAAACTCAGCTCATTTGTCCAACGTTGAAATCACTTTACACTGCTATCAAACATACATAATATTATTCGAAGTGCTATTAAAAACACTACAACACTAGTGTGTAATTGATGTCCATTTGCCAGGGGCGACGGTAACAAAGAGGTTAATAAAAATGCGGTGGTCATTGTGTATTTTAAAAACTTTATTAATCTAATGATTAATTTCTCTATGGTGTCGGAACAAACTATTCATTTTCCACAAATATTTCACACTGCAAATACATAAATATAATTATATTGTGGGTATTGTTCACAATTTTGCCCAGCGAAGGCGTGAAATGAAGCAAAAGATCACTTATCGCTATGTAAATACAGTTTATTATTGCACAGAGTTAAAATAATAAGTAGTAAGTAGTCCAGCAGCTACACTTTTTAGCAGTAGTTATGGTGATTTACCAGCGATAGAATTGGATTGTGATCTGTTTTGCGCTACTCGGTAAGAGATGTCGCTACTGAATTAAAATAATATTCATACAAATTAATTTTTACTTGATTGCCTTAAAATTATTACTGCGTTGAGTTTCTTTTAAATCTTATTAAAATGTTTTTATTGAAAAAGTTTAACTTAAATAATAATTATATTAAAATATTGTTATTTTGTTGTTTTACAGTCAATTTGGTACGTTCTCATTATGTAATATTTCTTAAAAGTATGCTGGCCAACCATTGACTTATTATTACTATGGACATCTACTCTCATACTAAAATCGCGATAAAAATGTCCCAGTCAGTTATGTCATGTCATGTCATGCAGTTAACAAGGTAATTTAAACACTAAAATCATTATGTCACGGTTTAATTTTGATTGCAGTCGTGAACGCGGAATTGTTTCTCTCCTTGCGTTTTGTTGTTCATTAGGCTCGGACATTTTTCAGCGCGGACCCGACGTCCATAGTAATAATAAGTCAATGTGGCCAACATTAAAATAAACCGTTTACCTAACGTCTAATTTTTTTGTCATTGTTTATTATAAATTTGTAACTTAAAGAAACAAATGATCTATTAAGGCAAGCCTACCTATGTAATTCATTCTTCAAAATCTGAACAATCTATTTTGTGTTTATTCATAAATAACATTTTAGTGCAATGGATTTTTAAGAATTATTCCACTTTTAAACTTTCATATTGGTGTAGCTGCATAGACTCGGGTTGAGGATACATTATGTACAAAAGTGAAAACAATTGGCACATCTTCAAGAGGCATGAGTTTCCTAACCTAAGCATTTCATTTATTGGTATTCAGCGTATAAAAGCACGTAATCACTAAGTAACCGCGAATTAACTTGAGATACAACAGTCTGCCTTAAACTTAACGCGAGCATTTTGTTAGTTAAAATTAAAAATATTTGAGTAAAATTTGTACGTGGTTGGGCGTTGGACAGCTCGCTGCCGAAATACACAGGATATGTACAGTTTACCGCGCGTTGAGGGCGATGGTTCCGTGTATTTTCACAGGATTGGTAGCGCGAGCTGCGGTGCCCATCGTATACAGTCATAATTCGTCACACAAACTCATAACTTTACTTATAATTATAAACATTTGTTGCATGACCTCTATTTAGCACCATTACCAAATAATTGCATAAAAAATATTAATTACATAATTGGTACTGATTAACCACGGAACAGGTGATTCGAAACATTTCTTAGTAGGTACCTGGACGCAAACAAATATCATAAAAATTTGTTTAGTATTCAATTTTCAACATGAGACATTCTTAATCTATATTTAGGAACTATTAACCAATGTGTAATAAAATTAAAACTAAGACAGGAAACAATTAAAAGTTGTTAGCGAAATAAACACAATCCTATTGCGTTAGAGCCTCCATTCATCTTCACCAACGTTGGGTGGGTGCTGTAATTCTATCCATTCACCATGCATAAGCTCCGGGTTTTTATGTGTCTTGGTAGCAATTTCAGAAATTAATGCAGAAATGAGACTGCGTTCACATCTCTGGTCTGTATCCCTGCTGCCACCTCGTGGAGGATCATGACAGTAACAAGCGGATTGATACGCGACTGAAGCTTCTGTTTTTAGAAAACGATAGAAATCTTTGAATTGGAAGTAGAACGACAAGTCAATTAAAAATTAAAAAAAAGGACATTTCATTCCGAGTTTTGAGAAAAAAGTATCAATTACTTAAACTATTGTAGTATTCTGTCAATTATAGTTAAGTATTTGTCGTATCCTGATAATCCTGAATAGTTTTATTTCTATAATCTGTGACAAAACGTCAAGTTACAGTCTATGGTGGAAGGCAAGTCGACAGTTGCTTGGGAAGGTTGCCTCCAACCTGGGATTGGAAAGTGACAGAGATGAAACATCAGGTTGAGCAGAATGCGCACGAAGTCAAACGGCATTAAAGTACAGGCAAGCGAGACAAACTCATCGACGACCACAATAATTGTATACCCATAGGTAACTGTTGTGTAATCAACGTAGTATGTCAGGAAGTCTCTAGTCGTCATATTATTTATTAGACGAGCTTGAGGCTGTTCGGTTTTTATTAAAGTCAATATCACTAAGGTCTTTAGTAACGTTCCACTTGATATTAGGTCATGTTAAACTTAAAATACTTACTATAGGTATGATTTACTAACTAGAGGTCACACAACTACCTTAATCTAACTCAGTATATTCACATTTCGACATCTCTACTGAGGCTGTCATAACTTAATTCTTTCACCTCCTCCGGGCTGAAGCTCTTCACCGACACCTTCCCGGTCTCGCCCAGCTCTGTGCTCGATAACTTGTTGGTTATCTTGGTTATAGAGATCCTACTCTCAATATCCGCGTCACAGATGGACTCGAGGATAACCCCCTTCTCCACCCTTCTCGGCTTCGGTATCACTGCTACGCTCTTTGTACTTCTTAACTTCTCACTTAATATCTTATTACAATTCTTCTTCGACATGTCTAAAGCTAATGGGTCTTCTTTTATCTCCTCCTTCTTTTCTTCCGCCGGTTTGTTCTGCTGCTTCATCTCCGCTACTTCTGCGTTGCTTACGTTGTCCTTCTTTTTCCATTTCGTTCTCCGATTCTGGAACCAGATTTTGACCTGGAAAAGAGAAATTACGTTTCTTTAATTTTCTTGTTTGTGCTCCCTCTATGCAAAGTGGTTGCTTATTAACCTTCCTATGCTTGGAAAACGAGGAAAATATTATTTAGCTTTAAATGCGGGGCACCGGTTGTTTTTTGGCAGCAACGCCTTGGTGATAATTTTAGCGTCACTGATGTTGATTTGGGTGACGGTTTTTTTATATGAGCTGACGAGCCACCTTAAGGTGGTCATCGTCACCTATGTCCATAACACCAAAGGTATTACAGATGCCTTGTCGGCCAATAAGAGAGAGGAAAAAGATGGTGACCACTTTTCGTTTTTGTGTGTCGGCTATTTTTTGATATGCCCAAAGCAGGCAAACGGGCAATGGGGTCACCTGATGGTAAGTGATCACGATCGCCTATGGACGGTAGAAACACCAGGAGCTACCAACGCGTAGCCGGCTTAGAAAGGCACTAAGTATTTATTTAAAAAAAACCATACAATCGCTTATTTATTTCTTTTATTTTCTTCCATGAAACATCATGTTCACGTTATTGTCAGTTAAAAGTTCAATGTTGATTTAGTGAGATCGATATTGAACCGCGTTGCCCCACTATCAACAATAAATCATGTTCGCATCGCGAGCCGGTAATGCAACATTTGTGTTTAATAACCGCCGCCGCAATATTAGTTCCGGCCCATCCACTTTGTATGAATATATTTGCTTATTTTGAGTGCATATCCTAATTATCCATTTGTAACAAGAGGTCCCCATCCTTATAGGTATTGATGAAAAGTTGTACACACTCTTATAATCATCATCACAACCCATAATTGTCCCACTGCTGGGCACGGGTCTCCTCTCACAATGTGAGGGGTATAGGCCATAGTCCACCACGCTGGCCAAGTGCGGATTGGTGGACTTCACACACCTTTGAGAACATTATGGAGAACTCTCGGGTGTGCAGGTTTCCTCACGATGTTTTCCTTCACCGAAGCAAGTGATAATTAAATTTTAATACGCACATAATTTTGAAAATTAGTGGTGCGTGCGGGGTTTGAACCCGGAACCTCCGGTTCGGCAGTCCAACCTTCAACCACACCGCTATCACTGCTTATAATCATTATTATATAATTATCTCTAAAAGATTTACTATCTCTATTTTCGAATTAATATAAATACATTTGATGCATGAGAAAAGTGTAGGCAAAAATAATCATTATCCTTTTACACGTTAATATATCTAATTAATTATTTAAGAGAACCTGCAGTGAATTCAGCAAAATTTAATTAATTGCCTAAGTCACAGTCCAATACCAAACGCATAAGACAAAATAAAATACATACTTAGGCACCTATCTTTAAATTAATAATGTGTAATTAATACTATGCAAATTTTTATGAAAGTTTAGTTTTAAACTAACACTTATTTCCCCGGACAAAACCCCTAAAACCACCGCGACCATATAAAATTTTCAAAAAATTTTGGTCTTCAGAAGTGGCAACCCTGCGAGCCTCACAAATCTCACAATGGCGCGATGTCGCTGACTAAGTGGCGCCGTAACGACGGTCATCAACGAGATCCCATAAAAGACCCATAAACTTGCCAACGGTACACCTTTCACTCTTCTTCTGGATTACTGTTTAATGGCTCATGTTAAGTTGGCTCCACACCTATCATTTACCCAATTGAATCACTATATAACTCGAATATTGTCAATATTCAGATTTATTTTGTCGTACTGATCAATATTAATGTTAATATTTTGTAACATAAGGTTTTAAAGTTAACTAATCGCGGGTTGTACACAATTTATTATGATATGGGTACTCTCGATATGTATTTTGTACGTCGATATTATGACCGTGATGGATCGGCTGAATTCATCCACCACTACCTTGTACCTGGTTTGAAATATCCGCGTACAAAATACACATGTGAGTACCCGTGTCATAATAAAATGAATAATTTGTTACTGTGCGAGTGGTCTCTCAGGATAGGACATTAATCTTAATCTTTCATCATCATCACCATCATCACAACCCGTAACTGTCCCACTGCTGGGCACGGGTCTCCTCTCACAGTGTGAGGGGTAAATATCTTAATCTTTATCATATTTTAATCTTTCTTCTTTGTGCTGTACCACTCGGATTGCTGTTCGAAGGGTCCTTGGAAACCGCGATAATTTGCACGAGTTTAAATTTCTTCTCTCCGGCCATGGCTTTCACGACACACGGGATCCTAGTGCGGGGCCAAGAGTGTACTCGTAAGTCGTATACCGTGAATTATCCTGTCTTATACAGGAATTCTTAACCATAGCTTACTTAGCTATTTTAACGCGTGACCCTTCTAAATCTGGCTCGAGGCCCTCGTCCAGCACCGACCGCACTATCTAAAACACATTAACCGTGTCGTTGTAGGTATGAACATTAATCAGCAATAAATATATCCTAAAATCAATAGAGCAGCCGGCGGCGGCGGCTAGATCAATGCAATTAACCTAATTATTCCGTTAACATGTAATCCGCGAAGGCTGCAAAGCCTGTCATTACTAACGGGGCTTAATAACGAGGAATCCATCAATTAATGATTAAACGTCCTGTCTTATGTACCGAGGTTCTCGTTACATGCGACACTCACTGTTGATGCGCATATATATTTAATTCAGACTCTAAATTAATTATTCAGACACCTATGTACATCTATTTATATCAATACATGTAATAAATCTGAAGCTGATCGGTGTGGAATGATATTTCACAGAAATAATTCACATTCATACCTACATCAATACATTGCATATTTTCTTGGAGCAGTAAGTAAATGTATGTTGAATATATCGGTTATTATTTTTTAAATCTATGAAAGGCATATCACCAAAATTTGGACAAAGTCCGTCCAATGTCAGTGCCATCAGTGTCATCTCCCTCGTTATACACGTGTGAGCAGACGAACGGACAGACAGTCCCTCTGTGTTATTACGACCAAATTAATCTGCATAGTGACATTTGACGCGGTCGACTGTCTACATCAATGGACTAGGGTGGCCAATACACGCCACTAATTTAGAGATTTTTCAACTGTAATCAACTTTTAATTTTTTAATATTTAAATAATCACAATAAATATTCTGTACAGGTATTATAATACAATTTTTTTTGAATGTTAAAGTATGTTGTCATTTTTTTGTCACTGATAAAATCATTACTTAAGGAGAAAATTAAATCATACTCCTAAGGACACGCAACACAATTACCAACCAAATTACAGTGCAACTCTGAACATCAACTCTGTTCTCGGTATTTTTATTGTTATAATAAACAACTTTAAATGAAAATAGCAAGACAGTAAACAAGGACCTACACACGAATGCAAAAAATCAAATAAATCCTTGCGCAGGTAAACACATACACATTTTATACCAAACAAAAGCGATCACACTTGGTCACCGTACACACAAACTCATTACACACTGCAGTTCCGGCTAATGGCCAACGAATTAATCCATCTAACATGTGACATTTGACTCGGCCACCGGTGTGTTGCCGCGCGCTAGTGTGACCCGCTCTTTAGTGTTGAACAGTTTATGCGAATTATATTTAAGTCGGCCGTTCAAATATTGGAGTTGCTTTACTTTACGTGTCAACAAAATTCATAAATAATTTAATGACTAACAAATTTAAACTGTATTTTTTTTTGGAAAAGGTAGTAAAAACATTGTCTTTCGCGTTTGTATTTCGGTATACAAACTACAAACTAACGCTCCTCTTCGTGGTTTGCCCTGTTGAACATAATATTATGACTAGATAATGACGTCCATTACCCCACAGCAGGCTTCCACAATCTGACCTTTTATTCCGACAGTTCTGGTAATGATACACGTCGAGTTAGATATTCATGAACCAATCGATTCGGTCCACAAATTTACAGACTACTAACATAAAATCCGGCGAACTTTGTGTCGCCTCCTGATCAAACTTACGATTGTATACGACAGATGTTGGATAAACTATTGTCCATCAAAAAGGGAATGTGTCGTCAATTCCGATTTGTCTTGAACACGAGCTAATGAAATAACCAGTTGTGAAAGATAATTTATTTGGGATCTGTCCTGACTTCATTAGTAAACATGGCCGCCCGAACCATACCTCCATATCGCCGTACAATGCAATCCACTTGCTTGCAAACATGAAGATAATTATTATTGATTGCACATTAGTGATGCTAGAGCGAGACGCAAATATGTTACTAGGGTTGCCTCTACGTTTAAATTTTCTTGAAACGGGTATTGATTACACATGCATATCCAAACTCGAAGAATTCCACATTTTAAATGAATTTTTGATTTAAAATTAATTTATATTTCAAGAAGGAATGAATTTATCCATTTATAAATTTCTTTATGGGACAAAATTTAAAAAGTTATTATAATCAATATAAATAATCAGTTACAATTACAACATATTATCCAACCATAAACAATAATTAACTACTAATTAAAAAATACTCCACCCGGAGATTTCCACGTTACCAGGTTCAAAAATGGGTACCTGACTTTTCAAATAGCTCTCTGACTTTGCAATAGATATCAATCAAACACGTATGAAATACTTAACGATTTAATTTATTTCCACTAGCCACCACCCAACCCAATCCTATGAACCATAGCGTTCAATTTATCGGTGTAGCATTAAACTCAACTACATTGAGCCGAAACGATCTAATGCCTTTAATTGCCTCATCGGTCAGTCATCACAGTTCACAAGGGAGGTCAACTTGGACTCGAGATATGTGAAGTCCCAAGGGTCCTGTTCTATCACAACGTTACAGAAACAGCTCAACAGTAGCAACCCTGGCGCGCGAGAGCGAGACAGACACACAACAGGATGATACACGTACAATGCGGGTTATGTGTAACATGTCAAAGTGCGCTAATTGCACGTCACTGACACATAGGGACGCGCCAGTTATCGATGTCGATAAAATTACTTTGGATATAATATTATAAAAGTTTATAATAAGGAATAATTATTATACGACAAAGATCAAAACAACGGTCTGTTGATAAATTCTAATTATTTATCTTGTTTTAATCAACTTTTTTGCTATCCGTGAGTTACTGAGAGTAAAGGAAATAATTAGAATATAGAATTCTAATTGCTTAAAAATATTTACCATATTAGAAAAAGATATGGATTTGAATCATTTAAAAATCTACAGCTCCCATCCAAATTTACATACTTCATCATTTTAGTTTTTAATGTAATATATGTTATATAATAAATAAATACCTAATATATTAAATGTAATGTAATTTCACTTATTTGCAACATAATAAAATTGATAAAATCAATGAAAACAAATTAACCCGAATATGAAGTTAATTTTTATTAACAAAATACATACCCATAATCAAAAGGTAGTCGAATCAAGTGAAATCGATTTTAACGATTTAAAGTTTCTTTAAACAATAAAAATAAAATGTCGTCTGAAATTATTTCAAATCTAATCAGAAGGAGCCATGATAGTTTCGTCGAATAACATTTTAATTCATTTGTACTGCGCTAAAACTCTTAGTACTCACTAAAAACCATCAGCCAGCGTTCATTTTCTTTTAACCCATTGCCATAATTATTTTATGAATAAAAGACTGAACAGTTCTCTTAATTTTTTTAATTTAGTTACGTACGCAAAATATTCCAAATACATTTTTGTGATAATATGTGTGAGGGAAGGCTGCTAAAGGTTGTTAATTTATAAATTATTAGGTTTTGTTTAATATCCCGACGTTTTTTTCACTGTGTAGCACAGATGAAACCTTAGGCAATAAGTCATGTAGCAAAATCAATCGTGACTAATCTCCAAACATCCAAACACATACAAAATTGAATACGCAAACGTCGAAAAATATAATATTTCACGGACTGGATATGTTTAGTTTAGCAACGAATTTTCCATTATTTAAGGTTCGATATACAAAGAAAAATAGTTTTTGTGATACAGAAAACAGAGTTTATTGTCGATTGGCGAGCGAGCGGTGTACCTCTAGGCGACTCGAGGGTACATCAAAAGGGAATTATCCCGTTTTAAAAGTGATCCCGTGTTCGTTGTTCAGAGCAAAATATTCTCGATTCGATATTGTTTTGTTTTGGCCGAGCTTGTTTACTAAGATGTGGTTTACAATCAGTGATTTATCTGTTAAGTTTTATTTTAGCTATACAGTTACACGGTCACGGTAAGCGCTGCCTGTAAATGAACTGTGAGTGAAGAAAAGAACTCCTTTGGTGTTCCTGACCAACATTTCTTCCGGGATCACCATTTGTAGCAGCGACGACGCAGTCACAAAGTGTTTGTTAAAACCAACTTCGAATCGAATTAATTTAATTTTACAAATAGAATCATGTAGTACTTATGATAGCTTTAGCAGTTTTGTTGTCTGAAATAAAGTCGACTTCATTTAATTTCATTTTTAATTGTGTTTATTTTGAAATGTACCTTATGTACCCGCCTAAATAACCTCATCCAAATTGGGGAGACAGCGGAACAGTTTGCAGAACAAGACTAATGGGTTCCATCGAACACGTACACGCGCAAAGACAACACGTGCGTATGCTCCCACTGTTTTCCCCAGAGTTTTATTACAGACTTGAACAACGTGCATGCAACCCATCGGGCTACACTGCACCGAAAACGAAATTTAAATAAAAAAAGCTCATCGAAAATACTTCTTCTACAGTCTTCTTTCTTTGTTTCTTTCCCCATCTATCTTTCTTGACCGGCACCGCATCGAAGATACCTGAGGAGTTCTTCATGTCATGGGCGACGATGGTTCGTTTGCACGTGAGTCAGATAACATGAATAACATTCAGGAATACCGCGGGATTAAAACTTACAAAAAATTTGATAAAAGAAACAAAGAAACAATCGACTGTACTAAACAGCAAGTCAGCACGTGACCCGATGCTCATTAGCTGTAAGAACAACAGTAATCCGCTGAAGTCGTGTCGTAGCTGTAGGTAGGCCCCGGTATACGTATCCTATCGACATAACAGCAGCTCCGCTTTGTCCGAGATCGCTCTACACGATCTTATTAATGCCAGTATCGGCTAGGGGTGGGAACGAACGCCTGCTCATTGTATCGATAACTGTTTACACATTTAATTTTGTTTGGTGTAATAACACTTTAGTCAGTGCCGCGACCTTCGGTTGGTAACAACCGTAATTAGTGCTAGTAATATGGTCGCTAATTTTAAAAACCAGTTAACAATTTGGTTCCCTTACGTAGGTGCTAAATGCTAAAAAGGGTGCTAAATTGAAGCCAAGTAAATGGGATTTGACTCGACTGATATTGTGTGCGTGTTTCCATAAAAGCCCGTTAAAACTAATCTTAAACTACCTAACTAACTAGCGAACATGGGTAACCGACTTAAATATGCACTTGCTTAGGTATGTATATCTGCTATTATAAACTTGTATCAGTCTGGATTTATCACAAGCTTGAAGACTACCGCTAATGGATGTCAAAAGTTATAAAACAGCAATAAAAGTAATTTATCGCACCCGCCGCGCCCTCCGCTCCCCTCACTAATCTGATCCGATCGAGGCCGATGACTAAGGCTTGTTAATCTACCAATTTTATTCATCGAAGATTCTCCGTTCCATCGACCCAATCAATTCTGTGGCTGTCCCTTTTATTTTTGTGCAAATAATTAGTGTGAGAAAAGGACGGTAGGTATATTTGTACGGCGATTGTTAAAATTATTGTAGTTGTGTGTTGTGTTGTAGAAGTTCTTTTATTTCCTTTCAGGCTGTTGCGAATGTACTCGTACTAGGAGAGATTTATAAATTCAATTGGTACTTTTACTAAACATAGTACTTTTGTTCAACTAACCAACCCCTTCGGTGCAGAATTTGTTTGCTAACCAAGAAGACCTGGGTATATCTTCCTTCCAACTGGAACACAAATTTATGATGACAGATAATTAAATGTTTCTTTTCGGGCAGTGTGTTTAAAAAAAATTAAAAGTTGTGATTAATTACCGATTTGGTATGTGTCACGGAAGCTACAATTACAAGTATACGAGCGTACATTAATATAATTTATCTAAAAATAATAGCCTGCCAAAATTATTTTAATGCAGTATAAGGACACTTGAAGTTAACATCTCTTTATTTTAGAGCTGTTCACACGAGAACGTCGGCCGCGAAAAGAAGAGTCAAGTGACATTTGAAATTTCATATCTGTGGAACTTGCGCAATAAAACATTCGATCCTTTGTCGTCTGTGCCAACGTTAATATTCCAATACGACAGAATATGAGGTGCACAAAGTGGACCGTTTGCAGAAGACGAAGCGAAGTGTCAAGTTATGGCTCTGTTCGCTTTAGTGCTTACAAACTGCAATAACATTACTTTTCATCTGGAAAATGTTCATCACATCACATCATACTCGTAGTGTCTAATCTATTTTGGCTTCCAAACACATACAAAGTTGTTAAATAGCAAAAGGATAATTAGGCGCGTGTAGAATTCGGACTCGGGGCCCTGTCAGCTTTCTTTTTCTCGATATAAGTAATAATATAATGGTTATGTTGCATTAAAAAATCTTAAGAACATCCGTGGAGTACCTTATACTTACCTACTCAGTCCCACATTTTGCAGTATTGTAATGATGTGAGTAATTTATTTAATCGCCTACATTTACTTACTCATCCTTGAATGAAACAATTTATCATGTGATACTTATCTGTGTTATAAGGCAAATACACTTTGTGCTTCACATAAATGTAGCCATGGTATTTCCGTACTCGCACAAAGCTCGCCCTATCAATGTCGGTTCGATTCCAATAATCACCGAGTATCTTCACTACAAAGCCGGCGAGCTGTAATCTGCACGTACGCCGACAGGTAGCACATTATATTTCAGGCCCGAGTTATTCCGGCTCATTGCCCACGCCCCATTCACGCATTTTATTTGTCGATGAAAACAAATTATCATCAATGTTCCGCACGTCAATATTTGTTGTTGAAATGGTTTATTTACGATCATTTTTCATGTTTACAGACAACGTTTGTAAAGTGGTCTTGTCCTTGGCTTTAAAGGTTTGCTGTTGAAGAGGACAATGGTTTTGTTTCCTGAATAACAATCGGATAATTAATGATAACGTAATAAGTAGTAAACTTTGAAACTTTTCAATGTCACTTTCAATGCCTCCTTAACCAGCCTTAGAATCTTTAAGGTATAAATATCATGGTATATGGCTTTAACCTTTCACCCCTTTAATGGGTTACAGGGCTTCGTCTCTCATAACTGAAGAGACCTATAGCATACTCCACCACGCCGCTCCAGTGCGGATGGGTGGAGGAGTTGGTGGTGTCGGAGGTTTTTATGCCGCCCGAACGCCTCATTTGCTTAACAACTTTATGTGCCTCCTCCGAGACCGCCGAAGCATGGAAATGCACAGGAATTTATTCCAACAGCGGTCACCCATACAACTACCGACGCGTCCCGCTGTTGATTCGGGCGAACACCAGTCTCGGCACAAGCCGCCGGGCTATGAGCGCCTGTTACGTAAACTGATCAAAGCCTAAAGCACATTACGATGCAGCTCAAATATAGCATCGAGCTGTATTGTTCGCGACTATTGACACTCGGATAAATGTGCATTAAATTACATATTAGTTGGCCAATATCGCTTCCAATTTAGTTGTTTGTGCCCGGCCGCCGAGATCTGGCCTCGACGCGCAGATATGACGTTATTGGAGTTTAAATAACAGTCAGTTGAGCTTTATATTACTTAATGACCTCCCGAACTTACTTTACTGTTAACGAGCAAATTGTTCTTTTTACCGTAAAGTGTTTAAGTTGTTCGGTCAGTGTTGGTGAAATAATGCGGGTCTAAGTGTTCTTCTTGGCTGGCAAAGAAGTTATCAGTGATGACTTTGGTGTTACTTATGTCCAAGCGACAGTAGGTATACACCATCAGATAGCTGCTCGTTTCCCGGCTATTTATATAAAAAAAGCTTGATTTCTATCAATCAACTGTGGACAGCGTAGGTAAAGATACGACTTAAATATTTCTCTGACTTTGACCCTCCTCGCGCTGTGACAAATTTTTATTTGATGACTTGTTATTTCCTTCTGATTCCTAGTTATGATTAGATCGAAAGACCACAGGATATACTTGATCTAGGTACTCTTCACATTTGGACCTTTACTAGGGATATGTTTTTGAATGTAGATGGCATAGACAAAATTAAGACATTAACAAAGATCGAAAAGTAATAAGAAATATTTGTCAAATGATATTAGCTTCGGCTGGGAATCGAATTCGAGTCGCTTTCGCATCGTAGGTGTTCATTAACTGCTCTATGTAACCGTATTTGACTGAATAGACTTTTATTAATAGTTAGCATAACAAAGTTAGATCAAACAAAAATGAAGGGATGAAAACCAAAAAACGAATACATATAATCCATAAATATTTTGATAACCCTACAAATATAAACGGCTTTTGAATAAAAATAAATTCTAACAAAGAATACTGTAACAGAAATCCAGTCGGATATTGAATAACTCCGTTCATATAACATTCCCTCGCTGGAAAACCCATTAAGGCCAATATGAAGCCGACATAGAGAATTCAATATCTATACGGTGCGGTTTGACGGGAATCAGTTTGTGCGAGCACGTGCCCGATTGCTGCGGTTTTAATTCATTGTTTTCATTAACTGTGAAATAATGTGTATTGTATACATACAATATTCGGTATCCACTATGCAATATCCACTCGGTCGGATTAAGCTTTCACATCCAAAATTCTAATACCAAATCGTTTATTCATAAAGGTTTCACGGATCTATTTACGCACGTTATACCTTATTGTATCGCCGTTTGGCACCGGACCGCTTGTGGCAAAAATTATTTAGCGCTTCCGTGCTTCCGAGGGCACGTAATGCTATCGGTCCCGGTTGTTGTCGTTGGTAGCATAGCATGTCATTTTCGGAAAGCTTATTGTAATCTCATTTCGTCGAAACCTTCAAAGTAATTAACTGCAAATATTTTGAAAGGGATTATCGCATTCTATCTATACATTCATTCACTCTAATCTATTTGTATTTGAGTAATATTGTGTACCTACCTAGTACCTAAATACTTATTGGTAGATAGATATTAAATACGCTTGAGTGTATAGAAGTATTTTCTTTATTTCATCTTCCATCTCATCATGTCATTGTCCATCGGTGACGGAGACCACTTACCATCAGGTGGCTCATTTTTCAGCTATTTACATAAAAAGAGATATTTACAGCAATACCAAGTACCGCCAACAACTAACAATCTAACTAGTGCAACTCGCGACGTCAATCAAACATATTTGGAACGACCGCAGAATCCATGCATGTGATTTGATTACTGCAATATCAGTTTATTGATTATGTTCACGAATTGTTATGGATATAATTGTCGATTGTGGCCGGTGATCGAGTGTGGTGACGGCGGCGGCGGCCGGTGGGAAATGACACACTAACAATGTTGCTGTAATCTGATCTAATTGAATATTAACGTTTAATGTCAGGTACATTCATATGCCAATTAGAACTATAATGTATGTACATCTACACATCTCTGCACTAAGACTAGGTTTACGCGTGTAACATACAGTATGTTGTAAGACTATTACAAAAACAGTTAAAGAATGAATTAGTTAAACATTACAAAAAACCGCTAACCGTGAATGAATGGAAACATTATAAATATTTATAATTTCTTCTCTCTTCTTTCATAACTTACTAAGTTACTACACATCGGTGATAGCTTGGATGGTACTCATATCTATGGGTGGCCATTCACCGTCAGGTGAAAGAAATGGCCATTAAAACAAGTATCAAGTGTTATGGTGGTGGTACCGGCCACTAGCAACCATCGGAGATAACATCAAAGCGTCTTTCGAACGACATGAATGCAATCGCGTGTCTGTTCTGCGCGATGGTCGGACCATCTGGATCTAGAGCGACTGGAAACGGCGGCGAGATCTTAGATCTACGGTCTGGAATTGGTGTGATGTTGCGTAACGAAAATATTACATTTATGAACGTATTTTAACGAAGATATACATTATATTATATTATACATCTTCAATCTTGTTCAAAACCTGGAAGCTTTATCGCTTCTATCTATAATATTGTTTATTCATCATGAAAAATTCGACTCAATATTATTATTGACTCGATTTTTTTTTGAAATTTTATTTTATATTTTAGTATAATTATGTAATTTGAGTTTGGTTATGTACCTACTTTTTATATTTTTTATTGTTTGCCTTGTCTTGTTTATATTGTAATAATGTGAACCGTAAAATTGTTAATTCATTTTATAATTTTTATGTCATGTAATGTTTTTTAGGAATGGCGGAAAATTTCCCTAAAACGAACGTAAGATCGGAAGGTGAAGATCACATTTGCACTCTACTTCAATGATAGACACCTACAGCTGAGAGACTGATAAACCATGACAATCTACACAATGCACCACCACGACCGTCGCGCTCGCTACCCGGTGCCCCTTCCAGCCGCCCGCGCCCCCGGGGCTCCGGCCGTGTTCGCTGTATCGCAGTATCTGCAAGTCGGCGCTGCATCAAGTGTACTTGGCGCGATACCAAATTGTATATGAAATACTGTTTAATATAAAGCACTTGTTAAAATTCTCGAAGCGCTTTAAACTCTCCTTGCCTTCATTTTTAACCTCTTTACTTACTGCAGCTTACTGAATCATTATATTAACACAAATAGAACAATAAAAATGTGAATAGAAGAAGAAATATGCATGTGTGTAGAAAGATATTATTATAACAGATTAACATTTTTTTATTACTTAATCATAAATAAAGGAACACACAAGCCAGCAGATGGTAAATTTCAATTATAGAACACTAGCGACCCGCCCTCGCTTCGCTTCGGGAAACTTATTTCTTCGGTTTGCTAAGATTTAGTTATATATTTTGGATAATTTACACTATATCTTTATAAATTATATCCTATGTGTTATTCTGATGTGTAAGCTATGTTATTGTAAAGTTTCAGCAAAATCCATTCGGTACCTTTTGCGTGAAAGAGCAACAAACAAACAAACACATACAAACTTTCGCATTTACAATATTAATAATAGGATACATTAGTGTGACATAAGATGTTAAGGTTCGTGGGTTTAACAAAATAGTAGGATTGCCCACTAATCATTACCATTCTTTGTTGTGTCTACGTGAATGTACCCATAGTTGTACACTCCGGACCTTTTCAGGAGAGCCCTGCGCCCTCTACGGCGCGCTGGTTGGAAGGTGAAGTACCGAAGAACCGAAGTACGTAAAACACTTTACATACCTCGGTAGTTGCTTAGCAAAACTATTATATTTTCTTAAAAGAAATACTTCTATCATCGTTTATTTTTTTATTTTTTTATCCACAATATGCGATACAAATGCTAGGTTTAATACATAACTCATTATATTTTAATAGGTTGAAGTAGTGGCAAAAGTAGACTCGCCTCGCCTTAACACATTATACATAAACACATTATTTTCAAATTATCTTTCACAATGATTGTACAAACAAATTGAAGAGCGACTAACACGGACTGCCGAGCACAGCGCGCCTCGAGGGCTTGGCGCTACACCAAGTTCACTTTAACCTACCTGGAATTATCTGGAATACTAATGATAGGTGCACATCTCTATTAATACTATGATGTAGCATTATCATCTAAGTATACATATTAAGCTATTGCATAGCTTTTATCTCGGGCCTTGAGCGTGGGAGCCGAATCCAGAAATTCCGTAACGAAAAAATCCTAACACCCCCAATCAGCGCCATCTAGTACCTTAATACTAAGGTATGGTACGTATGTTTTCTACAAACTAGATGGCGCTGTTCTCATATAACTATACAACTTCTAATAATTATAATTGCATAAGTTGATAAAAAATGCTATGCAATAGATTTACCGCGGCAGTCTCCGAGTGCCACATTTAATTTTATAATACATCTATAACTGATCGCTGTTTGTACAAGGAAGATTATATGCATATGAGAAAACTTTTCTGGGGATCTTTAAACACAATGGAACCTAAATAATGATTGTTTGAATTTTTCTGTCGGTATGTCTCTTTATCTGTGGTTTTGTACGCGCTAATCTCAGAAACGGCTTAACCGATTGGGGTGCGGTTTGCGCTTATATATTTTGGTAAGCTTCACTTAACATTTAGTGTTTATTTCAATGTTAATAATTTCGAATGTGCGTACTAACAGGCATGTTTCCTGAAGCGAAGCGAGGGCGGGTTTACTAGTTATATTCGTAATATTTTTATATTATTTCTAAAACAAAGTGATGGCTACCAGAGAGTGGTCGGGCATTGCTCCAGTCGAACAGCCGTTTCGCCTGGCCATGGACAAACAGAACTTTAAAAAACCTTCAGTACCTGATGAAGAAGCTCAAGAAGAAGACGAAAATTATGTTTATTTATAATTCATATCAATTCGTACCACGGAGAACTCATTGTGTGTACATAGATAGGTAAATAGATTCCGCCTCGTAAAACATATCCTTGCATATTTCTTTAATACCTAGTCATAAAAGAAAGATAAACAAGACATAGGTACGCAAACATAAGGTGATATACAGAAAGAGATGAAACGCCTTGTATGATAACTTCCACTGAATTTTCCTACTTTGATTTTTAATCCCTTCATTCCTCTTAGACCACCAACAGGCTTCAGGGCTCATCGCAAGCCGTCAGTCAGCCCAACCAGCTGTCACCGAGCCGCCGAGAGCACAGATACACTACATTTACACTGGAACTCGGCCGCCCCTCCCATTTGACCGGTTGCCAAATTATCGGACATTCCCTACCCACCAATCACGAGCCGACGTTCCAACGGCCTAGATAAACCCGACCAATGACAGCCGAGCTCGAATGCCCACGCGCATAATATTATTTTCGTTTGCATTCTCTGACGTCGCTAATTGCTGGTTCCATGGTTAATTGCTCGTAGGGGAAAATTTAGTGCGTTTAACTGTGTGGAGTCGTTTTAAATACTGTTAGTATTAAAAGTTTTTAGTCATGAATATTATTAGCATTTCGTGCAAATGCAGCGGGCATCGAAGGAAATTTTGAAAAACTGTTTAAAAGGATGGAGCTGTAGTTTTTAATTCGGCCGAAATAATGATTGTTAAACGATTTAGTGAACTGCAAAGTCGTCTCATCTCACGTGTAGTTAGGATGGATTGGGATGTGGTTGGCTTTCGGAAACGTACCATATGCGAAATGAAAATGAAAATGAAAAAGATAGATTGTGTGAATGTATCACCGCCCGCTCGGTGCCTATAGTACCATTTCTACCGTATACCCAATAATCGGTGTAACAGTAGTATCCCTGCAGCAGTCGTCATACCTACCAAAGAACTAATCTTCTAACGTTCTTACACTTCTTACACCGTCTCCCAACTGAAATAATCAACCTAGTCCCGATCTAAGTCTTGTTCTGTGTCGATCATGTGATGTGATGTGACGTGTCGTGTGATGTGATGTGATGTGATGTGTCGTGTGATGTGATGTGATGGTTAGTGGTTACCTACTTAGGCTTTTGATATCAGTAACACCAGAGACGTTGTCGATGCTTGCTGACCAACAAAGCAGAAAAAATAAATGTTTTCGATGACCTGGTATGACGTACGACCGACCAATTAGGCCAATTAGGCACTAGGTGTACATACTGTTAGACGGGATACCGGAACAGGGGATAATGTGCAACACTATGGTCGCGCCGAGATGACCCCATCACTAGCGGGAGGTAGACCAGCTCTCTTACTAGACTTCTGGACTAGAAGAGTTTTATGTTATAAGACTAAAATACGTAATTACCCAGAATAATTTGTCTCTATTAATACCTAGTACGCACCTACGCTCAGATTACCTACGGTATACAAAGCAAACGTTGACTCATACCCATTACTAAAATATAATAGCGATAACATGTCATGTTTTCCATTCAATACGTAAAATTACCAAATTACACCAAAGACGCGGTATTTTCCGTTGTTTACCTGCAATTTACTGAAGTACTTCAGCGTTCAATAATCCGAGGGCGTTTAAATACCATCAAATTTGTTCAATAGGCCTCACTTCATGGAATCTTCACGGATCTGTGGGTTGGCATACCTATGTAAATCAGAGTATTTCCTTGAATAATGTAGTCTGGTATACTACAGTTTGTGACATAGCTTTCTAATAGTTAGTTCCTGAAGTGGTATTAGTCAGGCCACATCGTCCGAAGGCCAGACAACCTATGGGATAACAAAGACCTCGAATTTAGAGGGAAATCTAAATCTCGGCTTCTATTTAATACTTCTAAGGTACACCATTTTAGTCAGGTCCGCGGTCAGTGATACGGTGAATTGGAATCGAACCAAGGATCCCTCGGCAGTCAGACATCGAAACCAATGTTTCATTATCGAAAGTGTTATTCACGCCCTGCTAATATCTTCACAGTCATTGTGAGAGGAGAGTAGGAGACCCGTGTCCAGCAGTGGAACAGTTATGGGTTGCGATGAACATATACGGCCGAACACTTTAGATTATAATATGTATCTGGCAGTGCGTGTAGTAAGGCGTGTTCAGCCGACCGCAAGGCGAGCTTAGGCCGAGCTACCTATACCTAACTAGCGGCTGGCGGTTAGCTCACGAACTGACCGCAGGATTGGACTGTAGCTAACCAACTACCACATACTCATAGCTCTATACAAATCTGTTTAATGTAAGTACGTTTATTACTAAAGGTAAAATTACCACAGGCCGATTATTATAAGCCATTACTTGCAGTGTCGTTACTTGTTCTAATTACAATGTTCGACTAAATGTTTTATCGATTTTCTTTTGTGTAATATCCTAAACAGTATCATCTCAAATAAAACCCACTTGTAACTACTTCTAATTGATACAAACCTACTTTCTTTAGAACAAAATATTACGAAATAAAATTTTGTGACCAAATCTCGTAAGTAAAAGTTTTTTATGATATCCAGTTACTTCTTTGAATAGTTTGACACATATCTGACACATTTTATAAATACAAAATGAGTCCAAACTATTCAAACACGACGTAATTAAAGCATTGAAAAATTAACAAACTTGGGCCCCGGATTTGTCGAGTTTGGAGATGGTAACCCTACAAATGTACCTACAGGTAGATACGTCTGCTTAAAGGTAGTTTCCGCCTAACCACACCGGTGTGGCTGACTTGCGGTGGAAGCTGTCGCTGAGCTGTTTGCGATCGCATCGATACACGCACCGATCAATGACGTCACGGATACGGATACACAAAGACTTCAATATCAGCACAGCCAGGCGTATCAAACACGACTCGCTAAGGAGCTATTTAAAGAAATAAATATATTAACTGTTGTATCACAAGAAGGTATTCAACAAGCGGGTCTATCGCTTCCGTCATGGTCGGCAACGCGTTGGTGACGCCCCTGGTGTTGCCAACGTTCATGGGCAACGGATCACTTACCATCAGGTGACTCGTTTGCTCGTTTACCTGCTTAGGCTATAAAAACAATCTGAGATAGTTTTATTGAGAAAAGTGATGTTTATATTATTAACACCTTAACTGCGGCAGTAAAAACAGTGACTTTCAGCTGGTGCGGTGGCGGTCCAAAAAGGCACCCACTTGACTTTCTTACTGTGCGGGGCGGTCCCTTTCGACCCGACACCTCTGAGTGGTGTTAAAGCTCAATATCTTAGCCAAGGAGTATGGTATATAACAATTTTTATACTTTTTGAAATCGTCATGAATCACTTGTGTTTGCATTGGCACCGCCCCTGGATTCTCCTAACAGAAAATGAATAATTAACAATTGAAAATGTCAGGTCGATAAGGACCGATGCCGCACTAGAGTGTAATTTTTGTAGTGATGGGCAAGTGAACGAAAAGAAAATATCGAGTCATTATAAATTATATCCTATATGTTATTCTGATGTGTAAGCTATATTACTGTATAGTTTCATCAAAATCCATTCAGTAGTTTTTGCGTGAAAGATCCACAAACATTCATACATCCATACAAACTTTCGCATTTATAATATTAATAGGATTGTTTCTCATCACACCAGTTAATAATTTAAATCAAAACAAACAATATAAAGAATACAAATAATATCGATCTCTCTGAAACACGCAAACTTAAATTTTTCTAACATAAATACTATCACTACATAGTATAAAACAAAGTCGCTTTTTCTGTCCCTATGTATGCTTGGATCTTTAAAATCTTCTTGATGTTTAAAATATGTATTCCTGTGTTTAGGCGTTTTTGAAATTGAACCGTCGTATTCCTCCCCGTAGTCACTTTTGTTTCCTTTTGAATATTGTTTGTTGTGATGCGCCATTGTATCGAGCACGAGAACGTGCTCCTCGTGTAGCAAGCACAACACTACTGGCGGCTCGACGCGTACGCATCTGCACAGTGCGGCATCGGGTCGCCGGCGGTCATCCACCAAAACAGGCCCGCTCCCGCACTGAGATAACTTTTTTTACGTTCTGTGCGGCGGCGGTCGAAAAAGGCCCTCCGGTTTATTAAACTGCTATATTTCTACATTGTTAGTCACGAATCGAAAACTATATTTGTCTCTGTCATACTCGTAAAAATTCCCAAGAAACCGGTCCCGCACAGGCGGGAGGAACCTATTTTTCCCGTACGCACAGCGCGTTGGCACAGCATCGGGCCGATTGTGGGTGATCCGCAGGGAACGTATTAATAGCTACTAGGAACTAGGCTAGATTGCTTGTATCAAACTTCAGACTCAGTAAAATTGGTAGCTCGTTTATGGGTAAAAATTATAATAAAGTTACACAAGAATTGACGGAAATGCCATACTGTAAGTTAAAAACTTAATATGTCAAAGGCATTCTTATGACGAAAGATATTTATGACGAAAATGAAGTATGAAAGTGAAACTATAAGTAGTAATAATTAAGTGTTCTCTATAACTGCGAGTAGGAAAATAACTCCTTGGGAGATTCTTGCCGCTACTTCTTCTAAGACCACTCACGGTAGGGATTTTTTGAAGCGATTGCGTAGTTTGACTTTCAAAAAATGTTTGTAAAAGCCAAATTAGAATAAAATTCATTTCATTTAATACTACTTAAGACTATTTCAAATTCATATCCAAGCAGTTTAGTCTCTGATCTTTCATTTTGATAGTGGTGTGAACTTAACAAGGATTTTTGATATGGTCGTTCTCAATCATCCAATTTGTGAGGGATTTCAGTTGGAAATATTTTCCAGCACAATGTCATACATTGCAGCATGAAAACGCTCTTTATAAAACGAAACTACCGTCACTACTAAACACCGACATCGCTGCCCTACAGGCATACACGGCACAGAATTGTTTTAAATAAATTGTACGAGGACAGATTTGTCCCTTGTTGCGAACAGGTTTGACCCAGCCGCCCAATGCAAAAGCATGCAATGTAACGATTTAAAGTCGATTAATAGCCATTTTCACATACATTTTCTTACTAACGAGCTGGTTGTAAGTTTTCAACCATTATATTTTAGCCTAAAACCTACTCAATATTTTACAAAAGGCAAATACATTTCCAAAGCTATTGACAATAATGTCACTAGCTCGGCTGAATGCGCTCGCGCACACGTTAACGCCATCGATGTGCGGGCGCAGCGCACCCGGCCATATCTCAGCGGAGATATGCGACGTCAGCCGCTTGCCGGGACCCAATAAGGAGCCAATTAGCACCTCGCCCTTTCATTATCATCTGTATGCAGATGCGAAAACGATTTAATGTTTATTTGCTTCTGAACGCTTCGAGTTTATAAAATGTTCAGTAATCCTTTGCGGTATAAAACTTACAGGGAAGGAATTGGTATGGAGGAGTGTATAATTAACAGACAACTGCGCCCAGTGCAACAGAATTAAAAAAAAATGGTTTCGCCAGCCACTTGCGAGCGCATACAAGGACGTAGCAAGGGTCGCCGTCATCGGACACGATGAGGAGGACACCGTCATCATCCAGTTCTGCTGCAGGGTTAATAGGACATTTGATCAATTATAGATCTTTGACGTACGTATACTATAAGATTTGATAAGTCTTCAGTAAAATCAAAGACATTATTAATCACAAAAGAAAACTAATTTACCATGCAAGACTAGAAGCCTACATTGCCGCTTACCATCAGGTGGGATTGTAGCAATCACTAAACTTATGATAGCTACGTCCTATTAATATTATAAATGCGAAAGTTTGTATGGATGTATGAATGTTTGTTACTTTTTCACGCAAAAACTACCGAATGGATTTTGACGAAACTTTACAAAAATATAGCTTACACATCAGAATAACATATCCCTACTAATATTATAAATGCGAAAGTAACTCTGTCTGTCTGTCTGTCTGTCTGTCTGTCTGTCTGTCTGTCTGTGTCGCTTTCCCGCTTAAACCTCTCAACCGATTTTGATGAAATTTGACACAGACAATCTTTAGACCCTGAGAAAGGACATAGGCTACCTTTTATTGCGACAAAAAGGGATGAAGAGGTTGAAATAGAGGTTGAAAGTTTGTATGGGATTTCTTCGGGTTTTTTAAGCACAGCGCCATCTAGGGGTGAACCTTCCTAACTTAAAGAATAAGAACGCCTAGCGCCATCTCTTAAAGAACAATGAAACTTTATATTTAAGCACTTGATAATAAGTTTCCCGAAGCGAAGCGAGGGCGGGTCGCTAGTAGGCTATAATTTAAAGTAGTGTGAATTATCCAAAATATATAACTAAATCTTTGCAAACTGAGGGAATAAGTTTGCCGAAGCGAAGCGAGGGCGGGTCGCTAGTAAAAATAATATTGAAAACTATCACAACCTAAAATATTCCATAGTGAAATGACATGACTCCCGTCCTGTCGATCGGTCCCCAAGCCAGCGGTCCTGCATAATTGTGTAAATCCCTTCAGTTGCCGGATCTTTTGAATAGTTAATGAGATCAATTTATATCGCCCCCTTGCCGTATTATGCCAGCGATAATATTATTCTATATAACACTGTTAATCGTCAACGGGAATTTCCGTGGTATTTTGACAATTTGTTTTTTACTTGCGATATTTTGTATTCCTTGAATTTTTCATTTTCTTGAATTATTTGGTCACACAAAATATTATGGGGACTTCCTTTGGGACCTAATTTTTTATTATTTATTTGTTGTGGTAACAGCCACAGTAACACGATTTCTGTGACAATTTCAGGAGTCTACCTTGGCTTGGCTTGGCTTCAACCCATTGATGGCCCACTACTGAGCACGGGTCTCTCCTCATACCTGAGGAGGCCTAGAGCATACTCCACCACGCTGCTCCAGTGCGGATTGGTGGAGGGGTTAGTGGCCAACCCAAGTGTCAGAAATTTTTAAGCCACCCGAAGGTATCCGACATGGCTTAACGACTGCTACCAAATGGTAACAACCGGGACCGACGGCTTTACGTGCCCTCCGAAGCACGGAAGCGCTCAAGAATATTTGCCACTAGCGGTCGCCCATCCAACTACCGACCGCGCCCGCTGTTGCTTAACTTTGTCGATCACTTGAGATCGACGCAAGTCGCCGGGCTATGAGGGCTTCAAGGGAGTCTACCTATTTCCATTTAAGTAAGTAATAGATCCTTGTGAGAGTCAGACATACAGCGCAGGCATAATAATAGGGCTCCATTTATCATCATTGGGTACGGAAAGGAACCCAAAAATTCGCAGTATCATTATGCTAAGACATAACCTGTACCTGTTATTATAAGCTGTAATAACCATAGCGATGACATTTAATGAATTTAAAAATGATGAAAGTGGTCACGACTGGTCAAGAATGCCACAAAACGACTCCACTTCAATATTTTAAACTCCCTCAAATTATTGCCAATTCCTCACAAGAACAACGAGCCGTTCAAGTGCACAGATACGTTCACTCGAACACTTAACAAATTGTCGATTCCGCTCTTTTAAGCTCATTCATTTGGCGCGAATCTTTTGAATTTTTAATAGGGCTCATTTATCCCCGTTGTCCCCCAGTCCCCGACCCCCGATCCCCCGGCCAGTCGTAACGTGGAGCGATGGGGGTCCGGGAAGTGATAACGCACGTGCGCAGCCCCGCTCGTTACTCCGCAGTTTCGTTAATGATGACGCGGCGTTTAAACGGACCTTTATGCTTTATTGTATCGCGGCGTCACTCGATGTCACGCTACCTTTAAGCACATTCCCTACCCCTCCTCTAGTCTATGGTAGTCAATTCTCCTCTACCTCTAAAATAAAGTTATGTATAGGAAACGTATTACTGGGGCTATGCGTTTACGCAATATAATTTTTGTCTGTTACATTTAAGGGAGATTTTAGTCAAGATACCCACTTGGATATTAACTAAATACCGAACAAAACGTTTTTTGTGCAATTTAAGAAAATACAAGTTTATTTATAACATAAATAACAACACGAACTATTGCAATTAATCCAATACCTTGCTCAAACCATCGATGAAGGCAAACATTTTAAATTTAAAAAAGTTGATAAATAGATTTTCAGTGGTATCTAAATCGTCTGAATCATTAATACGTTTAGATATTTACGGAGAGATAAGGAGAGATAAAATCTCGGTGGCGCACACTCGGCCGTCGGCAGTCGGCGCACCGGAGGCAAAGTGTTAGACCACCGGCGGCGGCCATTTGCATAAAAATGCACGGACACGCGTCTTAATTGATTGTACGCACGGTCAGCACGACAGGTTGGCGAAGGGTCAGTCGCAGGTTTCAATAAAAGTATAATGTACTCAATATTCACTAATTAAAAGTAATAAATAAATCAAATGTATTTCTTGTTGCTTGTTTTGTCAGTTGCGTTTAATTTAGGGTTGATCACTTAGCATTTGATATAAATTATAATAATTATCTTCTTTTTGTTTTTTACATAGTTTTTGCAATGTGTAAATTCTGTTCTTTACAAACGAGACAGAACATAAATTAAAGTAATAGGTAGAGGTACTAGTAGATAATTATAATTGTAATTAACAAAAGTTAATTAACTTAAAAACTCACACACCTAAGTTTCAATCTACCTACTTAATTACATAAAATCTAAAATAAAATGAATTTAGCCTGTGTTGCTGACGCTACATTCGTTGGCTTTGCGCGGCGCTACAATTAGAGCCCACTTTATGCCTTGTGTTTTAATTGTTACTCCAGCAGTGTGCTGCGGCGAACAGATCCACTTAGAGGTCGCGGATTCTAATTCATGAATAATAATTATAACCAATATAACTGATTGTCAGTCGCGGAAATTTTAATATAGTATAAATTTAATTAGATCTATATCAGGGATTCCCAAAGTGGGAGATATCGACTCCTTGGGATCGTAATCTGTTTTTCAGGGGTCGACATATACGAAAACTGATTTTGGAGGTCGGTATGGAGATCTAAAAATCCTATGAATTAACTCAAATTGCTATTTGAAACTTTCAAGATACCTAATGTATGATTTGTGTTACGTGTACCAACTTGTCATAAGAAAATATCCTTGATCACCAAAGTTTTAAAATTGGTAAGTATATTGTACCTATCAATAGGAAAAAAACTTTACATAGGATTTTTAAAGTAAAGGTCTCTTGCCCAAAATACTTTGGGACTTTGGGAGTCCTTTTATATGGTCGCAAGTCTCGTCATCGCTGAATCATTTATTGCGAGGTAAACAACATAAATGTTTACGAAGCTTGTTGTAACCGTTGTTGTAAAATTATATCGTTAATGAGCATTGACTTATTATAACAATGGACGTCGGGTCCGCGCTAAAAAATGTCCGAGCCAAATGAGCAACAAAACGCAAGGAGAGCAACAATTTCGCGTTCACGACTGCAATCGAAATTAAACCGTGATGTAATAATTTTAGTGTTTAAATTACCTTGTAAACATGTATACTCTTGTGACGTGAAACTGGGACATTTATTTCGCGATTTTTGTAGAAGACCTGATGTCCATAGTAATAATAAGTCAATGTTAATAAGCTTTAATTTTATGATAATACTACGATCTACGTCCACGTGCCTTACTGTTAATTAGCACCATAACATATCTTACTTCAAAGAGTCCTATCATTAGGCTCTTTTATTTATTGATATAATCACATCTGCCTTTAGTTGTCGAAATATTTCACTCATTCACCTATTTCAAAAACTCAATAAACATACGCCAATAGATGTTTTCAAACAAAAAATTCCTCAGATTATTAGATTTTTAATGCCATACCAAACAAAAGCAGCAATCGCCTTTCATCCAGGCGTTTGATCTCAACCATTATTGTAATAAACAGTCGATGTGGATGACAAGTGGCCACAACTCCGAGGGTAATGCGAACTATTTTAAAGATCGCGCTCAATATGTCACGCCGAATGCGATCGTGTCATTAAAATTCCGACAAAAAGAGATCAAACTACACGAGTAGCGTCCATTAATCTCGCGAAAGCCCACTCACAACATAATCGACTAATCCCTTCGACGAAAGATTAAGTATTCTCTGAAATGTTAATATTCTGGAAATAAAGGCTGGGTACCTAAATATTTAGGATTTTAAGCTTATAACTTGGCGGATACCTTCTACACTCGGAATGCAAACCAACTCCGTAGCGTAGTTGGTAGTGGCCCTACCTTCGAGGGAAGTGGTCCCGCGTTTGATTCCCGGCCGGGGCAGATATTTATGTGATAGATAAATGTTTGTGCTCGGATCAGCGGTTTTAGTTACGTGTTATTTGTGTTGTTCATACCACCCGTGAAATAGTGCGGGTACTCACGATTTGCATATTGTAAGATCTATATCTTTCTTCGATTATAATCTCGCCGTGACCATATCCATGTAAATAAATTTATATAAAAATGTAAATAAATTATGTATGATAAAAAAAGAAAACAATAATTATGATACACGTTTTCATTTAAAATAACTTGACATTCCCCAATTTAATGAAGTCTAACGACGTTAATTTAATATATTGTACAAATAAGTCTAAATTCATTATTGAATAGAAAATTAAACCTCATTAACGAAGGTTAATCTTCGAAATTGAACAATTTTTAATAGTCTATTAATTTATAAGTGTTTATACCGTTATTCTCTTCGAAGTATTTGACTTAAGGATTTTATACACGTGAGAAGGTAAATTTAACCTTAACTACCTGTACTCTAATAACAAATTTGATCACCAAGTCACACATCACATCACAGTTATTAATAACACGACCTACTACCTAATTACTTCCAATGAAAACACTCCACTAATCCTTTTCTAAAACGCTAATAACATTCCAAATCGGAGCGCGGGCGATGAAAACTACAGCGGAGCGTGTGGAACTTTCATAAATAAATACGAGACAAGATTGGAGCTACGTGGAAATGGACTATTATCTCGAGCACCGTGTTCCTGTCAAACAAAATAACATACAAAACATCGCGATTGCGTCGACAGCGGGATCACCGAAGGTGAGATATAGAGATGCGGTGTTACGGTAGCAACATGGCAGATCCAACTTAGGATATTAAATTTGATTATCACATGAGTGTATATTGTGTGTGTGTGTGCGTGAATGTTTGCGTGTGTGTGGGTGGGTGGGTGTGTGTGAGTGTATGAACGTGTGTGTGTGTGTTAAACATCAGTAACGTTTTAATCAAAACTAGTGATTACAAGTCTAAAGCTGTCTATCGTCCTGTCTAATGTAAAAATGGTTCCATTGCTGGATAGGATCCGTGTTAATACAAAATATATACCGCAGATGTACCTAGTAGTTAATTACTCTCTGCCAATAGTACGGAGCTACCCTTATAAAATCCTTCAGTACAAGAAGCTTGGGAAAAACATTGTTAACATGAAATAATTCTTCTGTCGCATTTTTTAAACAAATCGAATAAGGATTGAACAAGGAACAAATAGGAGCAGTTAATAAAATCCTCTTAAACGGAATTCTTGTGTAACAACCCAGGAGAAGCTACAGTGAAAAATGCTTTATAAAGCACAACATAGTCCAATGAAATCTCCCTCCCAACCTGTGGAAAACATGCGTGGATTGTAGATGAAAATTCAAAGCAGAAACTGCAAAATATTCCTTTCTTCATTTCATTTTCCTATCGTTATGATTATTGATGATAAGGGAACGTAATCTTTACATCAGAAGCTTTATTTTTGTCTTAGGGTACCTATTGTACTTTAAATTTAACATGGCCTTTATTTAATTTATTTATGTATCAAATATAGAAAAGATTTCGATATAATTATAAAATTAGGGATACAAATCCTAGGGTTCAAAATAAGACGGAGTTTTTGGAAATTCCACCCCTAAAGTAGTAAAATAGGGGACAACGTTTGTATGAAATTCAATTAGTTTTGAAGTTAAAATCATGAAAATTTGTATTTGGTCTTTCAGTAGGAAAATATTTTAGAAATTCTAAAAATTGACCCCAGGGGGTGCGCAACAGGAGAGAAAAAGTGGTAAGATTTTTTTTATCTTTATTCATTTGCGTGAAATTTCGTAGAAATAGGTACCTACCTACTGTTTTCAGTTGGTCAAAAAGAATGATTTACGTGTTTCATAATTTTTCAATAATAACCTTGGGAGGGTGAGAAATAAGGGATGAAAATTGAACGTTGCCTTGTGTTAAATTCTTCATTGTGTCCAAAATCCCCAAAGATTCCAATAAAGACGTTAAGTGGACATTTATAATTTCAATTCCGTGAAAGGATACCTTGCATAGCCCAACACCCATGATATTTGAACACAGTCCCTGAAATTCCCGTGAAATCCCAACTCATTTTTCAGTCCGCTTCGAGTTGTCGGAATTAAAAACAAAATACGATTCCCCGAATGGAGCTTACCCGTTCGATTGAAAGTATCTTTCATACCTCGCGGATTTGTCGTACTTTATTTAGTACAACGGGCGGATTTGATGTGCCACAGTATCTATAGGTGCAGTACGGATTTGGATATTTGGTTTCTAACTGAATTTAGCACTTTAATGTGCTTTAGTCAGCTTTATTTTTATATTGACTGGAGAGATCGTGATATGCGTTTCGTTCTCTCCCATGGCGAGGGCTCGGCTGCAATCCTACGCATCTTATGCGTAATCTAATATGCAATCAAGTAATTAACACTTACTTCGGTGATGGAAGATAATTGATAAGAAATCTACACACATAAACAGTGATGAACTTTTTTCCTGAATACCGCAATATGAATATAATGGGTATAAGACTGTCCTAATAATGAATCAGGGATTGTTGTCAAGCATTAACTTATCTTATGTAAAAAAAAATCGGTATACTGCAAAGCATTTTTGAAACCGTATATAACAATTTTGCAATCCGAACAAGTAGCACATTATTAATTTGACAATGCCATTGGATATTAATTACAACGAAGAAGCATGTAACAAAATATTAAATACGGTAGCCGAGGTATTGTTATTACGACGGATGAAGTTCTACATTTCGAGATGCTTGTTGACCTGTGAAATTACTTTTACGGAGAACCTTAAGAATTTTTTTCTTTCTTGTCAGACTCTTAAGGTCTCTAACAAAAGTAAATGTCTAAATACTAAGGTACCATTGAGATATCAACGATCTTACCTCAATTCTTTTACCTAAATTTTTAAATGAAAAAATGTTCTCATCAAACTCAAATCATTTATTTAATGTAAGTATTTTTTAATACACAGAATCACATAATATATCACTCACTCACATATCACATATCACTCATAAGTCGTATTTTTAATTAGACGAAGCCAACTGACAGAAGCTAATGTCACTTTGTAAAATAATGTTGCCATATTGAAAGTAATAGTGATGCGTTCAGTTCTCGTTCAATCAGATGAATGAACAATAATTGTTATATTTTTTACATCTATAGTTTCAACTACATGATTTCATTCATTCAGGAGTTTTCTATCATTCAATTTGTCACAACACTATTTTTATTTCATCAAAAACTGACAACACAGTAAACGTCATTTGACTTCGTCTAATTAAAAATACGACTATAGCCTATAACATCGAAGCTAATAACATTGCTCATAACATCGGACTCGTACATCGTTAGTTGGAGTATGGAACATTGCTCGTGTAGATGACGACGAAATGTACACAGCCCGACAGTTCGCTTCGGCAATCGCATTGCAGTATTTATGTTACCCGAGAGCGGTTACAGCACTGCATACGGCGTAGTCAAGTGTGCACTCCGCTTACCTTGTTACAGTTATTTTATTTACTCACGACATTTACGGTCGCGCCGAGTAGCTGCGACACTGTACACTTTATTCATGTTATAAGCGATAGAATGTTGTTGCGGTTCTATGGATGTAATTAGTAAGTAAATAAATGCTTAAAGGCTTTTTAAGCTATTGCATAGCCAGGGCCTTGAGCGTGGGTACCGAATCCAGAAATTCGGTAACGAAAAAACCTAACACCCCCAATCAGCGCCATCTAGTACCTTAATACTAAGGTATGGTACGTATGTTTTCTGCAAACTAGATGGCGCTGTTCTGATATAACTATATAACTTCTAATAATTATAATTGCATAAGTTGATAAAAAATGCTATGCAATAGCTTTACCGCGGCAGTCTCCAAGTGCCACATTTAATTTTTATTTTAATGACTTGCGAGCAGATGCGCTACCTGATGGTTGTTAACGTGGCCTACAGACATTGGTATCAACGAGTCACTGATGCCGACCAAGAAAGAACGAAGAGAGAAGAAAGAATTCTGGCACTCAGGCTCCACGGAAACCACAAGTAGTTTGGCGGAAAACTCAAGCAAGAGAGTGGTCATGGTACTTAAGTGTCTTCCCCGGCCGGGCACCGAACCTAGAACCCCTCGTTTTGTAGTATAGAGTCGGTACCAACTGGGTTACAGTGGCGACGATATATTTAACTTGTTTATCACGCGGAAAGGCAGTGGGTGGTTATGACAGCTCGTGAAGATTAGGGGTTTGATTTCAGTTTGACAAGTACCAATATTTATTTATGATCAATTGGGATAATACAATTTTACTTGACTCTACCTACATGAATAAAATGATTAGAAACTGTTGATTACTATGTTCATTCAATAAAATTCCAATTACATTTGTTGTTATATTGCAAATAAAATTGATAGATTGTTACGCTCACTATTGCCGATGACTTGGATAATCAGCTGTTACGGTCAATAAAGGCGTCTGCTACAAGGCTACAAGTTACAACGTAACACAAAGTATACGCTGCGCACGGCAATGTTGCTGCTTCGACGATTACGAGTATTATCGGTACGTAGCACTATCGCTTCTAATTGACTGATTCTGGATGACCACTAGGGGCAAAAATTTCTTGAGCGCTTCCGTACTTAGGAGGGCACGTAAAGTCGTCGGTCCCGGTATTTGCCATTTGGGACTTCCAACACTTGGGTTGGCTATAACCCCTCCACCATTCCGCACTGGAGCAGCGTCATGCAGCGTCATGCATGAGTATGCTCTAGGTCTCCTCAAGTACGAAAAGAGACCCGTGCTCAGTAGTGGGCCATTAATGAGTTGAAGCCATTTGTATTCTATGGTAGATGGAAAGTTATTTTTCTATTTTTAAAGATAATTATCGGCTAATAATTACCGCATGTTTGAACAGTATGAAAGGCCCACGTAAGACGGCGTGTCATAGAAAGCTACTCGGGTATAATGAGTGGGAGCAGCGGGGTAAAGCCGCCGTCTCCGGGGGCGTCTAATTAACCCGGCTGTATTATTGATGCGCTAGTACCTGGCTACAGTCGCGATGAGCTCCGTCAACAAACGATCGTTGCTAGTTAGTTTTCCTGGTTATTCCTTTGTTAAGAGTGTATATTTCAAGGGCTTGGCGGTTTCTGTACAATTTAAAAAATAATTTTAGCTATGAAACACCTATAGGTATTCAATTGAGAGTAATGTAGCTACTTCCTTTAATATACATAAAAACTCTTGCGTTACTGCGAAAGACACAAGACACAATACACAGCCTGAAGTGGTTCTACTAGTTAGTTTTACAAGTATAAAAAGCCAATACGGGGATCAGTGTTCAGCAGTAGCAAAAGATAAACACAAACAGTGACAGGGCTGCGAACTGCGAAATATTCGCACACATATCACGTGCTCGTCGAATTAGCATGATTGCAGTGCGACGCATCGGGCTGGAAGAGGCCCGCGGCGGTGCCGCTGCCGGGGCCGGCGACGACGCCGCGCCGTGCGACGGCAACCTTGCCGCGAACGGCCATTTGGTTTAGGGAAAGCCTGTGCGTGCAGTTGCGATGTTAGTAGCTATGCCAAACAAATATTAAACGTCAGCTTCTACGTAAGTTGTGGTAACTTACAAAATTATGGTTTTATAACGTCCGTTTTCATATATTTCATGAATTCAGTCAAAAAATTTTGTTACACCTACTTCAAAATGTATAATATTGTATCATTACTAAGATGATGGTCTAAGCTTCGTATTGTCAGTTTAGCAGTGAGAGTGCGACGTGATAACGTCCAGATTTTTGGAGCGAAATTTGAAATGAATCGTTTTATTTTTTGTTATAAAAATTTTTGCTTGCAACAATTTCGCTTGCTGTGTTAGAAATCGTTTCGATTCTCCACTAGGTATAGAAAGAGATAGTGCTATTGTATCCCTGCGTCACGTAATAGTAGTTCTTGATTGCTTGTATGTGCCTTGAGTCCTGATTGTGAGATGGCACTGGACTCCAGCAGTAGGACAGCCACATGCAGTGATACAAGGAATATCGTCGGACGGTAGGACGTCAGGACGGTAGGATGTTAAGACGGTAGGATGTTAGGACGGTAGGATGGTGGGATGGTAGGACGGTAGGTGGTGACAGTACACCCGACCACTTCAAACACATGAGCTAAAGCTGATACGTGTTTCGCTTCACTGCGTTAAATGGTTGACGGTAATCGTAGCACCAAGGTGCTGCGTTAAGGCGAAGCTAGCCCGCTTTTAGTTTGGATACAATGCGCGGATTTTGAACTGTTTCTTTAACTTTAGGGTTTCGAACTTTCAAAAACTACGACCACTAGTCAGGATCAGGTATTCGTCTGTGTGTTTGTTTGACTATTACAGTTCATTTCTTCTAATTTACAAATGGAAAAAAAACAAATGCAAAATTATAAAGTAAAACTAAAATATAACAGTTTCGGAAGTGACGACCACTTAGCCTAGTTGGTAGTGGCCCTGCATACGAAGCAAGTGATCCCGGGTTCGATTCCCGGCCGGGGCAAATATTTATGTGACAGATAAAATGTTTGTTGTCAGGTCATGGGTGTTAGTGATGTGCAGTGAGACACAGGACATCCAAAGGGGCGGGGCATGAGTGTGTATGAATGGTTATTATGAGGTAGTTTATTTCATTCAATAAAATGATAATTAAATTAGGACTCACAAGAATGCATTAAGAAGGGCCTAACAATATCCATCGTTCCAAGCCATCGTTCCCTTTTTTATTTTCTCCTTTGTTATTATTTCATGATAATTATTGTTTGTAACAAGAAGAACATCCCCTTAACAACAGTTTCCGAACATCGCCGTATTATTGCGGAGTACATCATACAACGACGTTGACTCGCTCTTTGATCTGTCCCGCAACCTGAAATGGCACTTAAACACACCTGTGACGGTTTACTTTCCGGTGACAAGGAAACCGCTTGTTCTGCGTCGGCTCGAATTCATTGGCTAAAATCAACAAACCATTCTAGAACTTACATCAACCGTTCTAAGTATACTTTACCTTGTCAGTAACTGGCTACAGATTAGTTTTGGATGGAAAGCGTCACAGAAATTCTAATCGTATAACAGAGTAAATAAAGTTGATTTTAAATTGTAGCACGATTGACGGGTTACCGGGTGTATTTGACACAAGGTATAATTGGCGCGAAATGGACTATTCCATACAGGCTGATCTAAGCTTTCTACGTAGGGTTGGCACTTACCAATATGAATAATTATGTTATGTGTGTCATGCAATGACTTGAGACAATTTATACTCATTAAGAAACTTAAGACCTTTAGATAAACTGTTTAAATTGTTAATAAAAGTTCCACAGTAAGGCGAGTTAAAAAGGGTTTAAGGTAGAAAGAACTTCCCAAGGTTGCTGTCAAAACATTGTCCAGGCTAAGTTGCGGACTAAGGCCACCAGACAACCACCAAAGCAACCAGAGCAACTACTAAACGTCTGAGACATCACCGCGGTTAGGGAACATGACAATTTTGATTTACTTAGTTCGTGATGAGTATTTCGATGCACTCGAGTATCGAAAGTTCGAAAGCATGTCGAAACCTAAGAGCGCTATGTATTAAACAATAAACATCGGAACGGAAAACTTATCGTAAAAAAATGAAATTTACGACACTTACACTCATCCGTTGAATACCGAACGCCCTTTACTTAAACTCCGTCATCCAGCCACGATCGATTCAATTTGTTAAACAATAATCGATTTTACCGTCTACAATTAAGTGAAATATAAATACATCGACAACCCTAGACATTAAACAGGGTGCTTTGAAATCGCTGCAAATAGAGCAGAGACAATTTATACTTCCCCGTATCAAGACCGCCATCGGGCCGGCGACGCGGACGGCAAAAAGTTTATTTCTTTATTTGAACGATCTATTTTAGTAAGGTGTGATTCACAACCCACAAGTTTATACTTTTTATTTACAAGTTTTATTGACACTTGACTTGATACTAGATCATAATTATAATGCCTTGTATATCCAGAGATGGGCAACAACTTTTTTAAAGTATTAACATATTTCATTTTAAAATCTATGATGTAGGTAATCGACCTGCCCAATCTGCCCATAGCTATCCTTTGCATGATTTTTCTCTCACGTTGCAAGTGTGTCATGAATGCATTCGCGCCCATATAGCATGTAAGTATATGCCTACGCTGAGTATCGTATCAACAGGCATTCATTCCCGTGGCTGTTAAGTGGCCCCATCACAGGCACATCAAGTATTGCTCATAAAGTCAATCATAGTTGGCCTGCTACTGCGGAAGACGATGGAACGACTCAATTGCTTGAGACACAATTTGAACTTGGTAATAGTTCCCACTTAACATCGGTTACATTGTATGCACCGTTATTCTTTCGTTCCAAACAAATATTCCTTGAAATTACATCATTATCATCATCATTGCAGCCCATAACTTTCCCACTGCTGGACACGGGTCTCATCTCACAACTTGAGGGGTACAGGCCATAGTCCACCATGCTGATCAAAAGCTGATTAGTAGACTTTGCACACATTGCACAACATTATAGAGAACTCTAAGGTGTGCAGGTTACCTCACGATGTTTTCCTTCACCGTAGCAATCACCCATCCAACTACCGACCGCCCGCTGTTGCTTAACTTTGTCGATCACTTAAGATCGACGCAAGCCGCCGGGCTATGAGCGCTGCAACTTTCTTAATTTCTTTACTTACTTAAATCAATATTAATATTCACAATCGAGCAGTGCAATTCACCGTTCTGCTTGGTGGCAGTGGCAGGGCTGGAGCTATCATCGTCTTGCTTGAGTCTGCTCGAGAGCTCGAGGGACTGGTCGTTTTCCAGCTGAGAACTTAAGGCTTGAGGCTCGAGAGCCAGTATTTTTTCTTTCTTCTTCTTTCTCTCTTGGCCGACGCTTCGGTGATGCCTTTGGTGTCACTGACGTCCTTCAGCGACGATGACGTCACCATCACGTCATCTGCTCATTTGAGGGCTATTAAACATAACCTCAAATGAACCTTAAACTATACAACTGTTCAGATAAATGGCTCATCGATACACTATGCTTAAAGACATCGTATCCGTGTTCCGTATCATCTCATCCTGGCCGTCAGGAGGGTCATATTAATCAGCCATTCGCATGCGGCCAAGTAGAAGCAGCTCATTCGCAACACCGCACCGGCGTGCAACATCAAGATAATGGCTGACAGCGAGGTACACTTACCTAGAGCCCACAAATCAGTGGCGGAAAGAACTCTATACTTTACCCGCTTGCTGTAGTAAGGACGGGTGAGCGAGATACGACGTAAAACTAAAAAATAATTATTGTTCACGGTACAGCTATACGATTGGAACAGGAAGAACAGTCAACTTCGGTAAAGTAATTATGAGATTTACCTGTATTGATAAGCAAGTAAATTAGATAACTGGATCTGATTGATTTTAATTTCTAAAATTTTCAAACTAAGTACCTAAATTAAATCAGTAGTTACTTAAATCTCGCGCCAAGCTTTTATATCATGTAAATTGTGTAATGACGTTATCAGTTGATAGTAAATGTTTTAAAGGAAAAGTTTGTGTTATCCTTTTTAGCGCATTTAAATAATACCTTTAATGTAGGTACACTCCACCAATCCGCACTGGAGCAGCGTAGTGGAGTATGCTCTAGGCCTCCTTATGTCACGGAGAGACCCGTGCTCGGTAGTGGGCCATTAATGGGTTGAAGCCATCGACCACACAGCCACTAGACTCCTAATAACAGGCGAATGGTTTCAAACAACACATCAGTATTATAGTACCGATATAAATTCGTGCCGTCTCATTCTTTGGCGTTGCTTAAATTAATCTATTTCTTTTCAACGTTTCGTGTGGCCTTGAATTAGCCAATCACAGCGTTGAATTAGCCAGTCCCCCCGCTCGTCTTATCTCAGCTAGTGGTCTGAATGTTCTCCATACGGCAAATCAAACATTAGGAGTCAAGTGGCTCTGTGGTCGGTGGTTGAAGCCAATGTAGGTTCGCTCAAAAGTCACAGCTCCAAACGATAAACGCAATGAAACAAGTGCTTTAAAAGCACAAGAAAACTCATTAGCACCGTTGCTTAGTAACATGCAACCCCAACTGTTGATCCCTCGAAGACCCTCTCTCATTAACTCCCTTCCTATGCTCGTCCCGCTCGCTCGTTCGCCGGGGGAGGGAGACAACGAGCAACGCTTAACTGGACCGTAATGAGGTTTGATTGCGATGAATTGCGTGTTTGTGTGAATGGATGACTGAATGATCGGCCGAGCGAGGGTAGGCCGAGATATTTTTATTGATTGGACGCTATATTTTGAAAAGAAAAAGATAATTGAAAGTCCTGGATAATTTTAGTAAATTGATCATGAATTTTCAATCGTGAGGATATCTGCACGCCTAGGGCTCTAGTTCTCCATAATGTTCTCAAAGGCGTGTGAAGTTCGCCAATCCGCACTTGGCCAGCGTGGTAGACTATGGCCTGTACCCCTCACATTATGATATGAGACCCGTGCCCAGCAGTGGGATAGTTATGGGTTGTGATGATGACTGCGAATACCTAACACAACACTACATCACTCCATCACATAAGTTTAATGATAATCACTTACGTACACACATGTACCTACGCGTGAACGACTCCAGTGAATACCAAAGGCCACTTGAGGACATTACTGTTTTATTACGAGGAAACTAACAAATATATAAAACGCTGCCCCCTGATCCGGCGTTATAGCCTACGACAGCTCTCTATACAGTGGTCCCTATTTATAGGGTTGTCAAACACATGTTTTTTAAAAATAAAATACCGAATTATAGTTTTCAAGTTATTTATTACGTTTATGTGAAGAAATAACTAATTAAATTCTAATGATGTCAAAATAATATTGTAGAGGGGTCGTTTGAAAAATGGTTGTAATTATGCTTGCGTGAATATTATGCTTAGAATAATAACATATAGAAACGAAGTCCGCGCGGCTACTTTGACAACCTTAAATGTGAGTAGTAAATGTCACCAAACGCCGGCCAGCTCCGTAGTGTTCATTAACAATGCGCGGCAAACGCATCTCGCGGAAAAAAATTAATTATGTCGATTTGTGCGGTTAAATTTTGTCACAACACATTTGAAAAACAAAAGAAGTGTAATAACATCACTTTTCACAGGTAATCTTTCAATATTTCATAATATCTTGTATATAATTAGGTTTAAATAAAAACGTTTTGTTTCAATACTCAGTGTTGCCCAATTGTGAAAATAAATTTTCCCATTTTAAGTGACGAGTGATATAAGGCTTAGTCGTGGAGAAGTATATTGGAAGCCAACCAAAAATACACGAATATGTTCAAAACATTTTAATAATGAAGATAAGTACATTACACAGGGTGGATCGTGTAGATTGCGTGAAAATGCTGTCCCTGTTAAGGTATAATTATTGAAGTTGTTATTCATTATTATTTTAATTATTATTATTAGTTATTATTATTATATCATGCCTATTGTCAATGTCATTTTCATCTTAATTTTATTGTTGTTTTCACAGATACAATAGTTCACAGATATAATATAGTCCATAGAGTAGTAAATCAACAAAGTCCATTGTTTTATGTTTTTCCACAGAGTATATTTAATATTGGAACAAAACTTTTTTACTCAATGCTGTTATTAAAATATACTAAGTTCCTGCGTTCATGCTTATGTTCATATACGTAAAAGATATGTAAAAAATAAATAGTAAAAAAAATTGGTGTTAATATTGTCTTGTATTCGTTTCATATTTAAATAAACATTCTCGTAATCTAACAATTTTACATAACCATACCCATACTTTATCACACGTAGTTATTTAGGCAGGTATTATTGCTAAAAACAAATTCTTATCAGCGGCCGAATCATTCCCCACTGTCGGGAAACTGCACTTCCCCTGGCAACCATTAAACATGTATAAAAAAAAAGAAAAAAGAAAATATGTGCTTCACTTTTTAAAGAGCGCTTGTATGAAGACTGTCATTCTATATGTCATTATTCTAAGATATTATGATAATAACACGAAAAAGGTTTACGAAGTCTAGATGATCTAAAATAAAATGCTACAGTAGCTAACAACTTTGCAACAACGGGTAGAATTTTCCAATGTTTTCCATTGGAAAAATCCGTCTAAGACCCGTGTGTATTTTTTGTTTATTGCGGTATAATTGGTTAATTTTCATCGACATTCGCTAAAAATTACGACGACATATTAGATATTAGAGTTAAATATTAGCGCTGTAGAGTATGCTAAGGTTGATAATTTTCTTCGAAAAAAAAAATTATCATCCGTCATTTATCTATTTGGTGGACCTTCCTCAAGTGAGCCTTACCGTAAATTGCCGAACAATGACCCATCGTCAAGGGAATAAGGTTTGGAGAGGCAGCCCTACTGTAGACAAACCTATTAAACCGGCCCGAACATTCAGAATAACTGTGATCGTAAACAATCGCTCCTCAAAGCCGACAGTTTTATTCCAACACTTTACGGCATCACCCGCCGCTTATTAAAGGACCAATTTAACCCATTATACTGTTCATAAAAGCGTACATCATCCTGTTTTGTTCCCATCTCACTCTAATACCCCAAAAGCAAAATTTTTCTTCTCTCTCCCCTCCGAAACGAATACAACGAATATGGTTTACGAGATTCCAAAGTGAAGGGAGTTGTATTTTCGAAATTGTACCCGATTGTCAGAATAAGAAACGTCACGAGGATTATTTGGATATCGATAACTATATTTATGTATATTTACGTTTTGGATGTAAGCATCTTTTTTCGGATACCACAACTACAAACTCATCAATCATAGGATCTTAATTTACCTTCAGGGGACTACAGCAGTTGAAATAATTCACAATAATATACTGGTTCACAATTAGATCGCGTAATTCTTAATTATTAATCAACATTCTTCACGTTTAAATATTCTACAGCAAACATTTTCAAGACTACTTAGATAGTAATAACAGCAAAAGTAAAGAAAGTACTTTGGAAAAACAACCAACGATTGCGGAGAGTGATAATTAATTTTGATTGGTGTAGTTTTCTAAACAGACCAAACAACTTAACTCTTAGTTTATTATGCATTCAGTTACATTAACGATAATGAGTTAAGATAAACGAAACTAGTCGCATTTAAACCTCGGTTTAATGTTAATTAACTGACACGTTATTAATCACTTACAACCCAAGCTATAAACTCAATTCGGCTAACAAAAATTATGACGCAAACGTAAATAATTTAATTGGGAGCAAACGTTTATAAAAATCATTATAGTATATCCGATCACTTATTGGATCATAAAATCTCCGGTTTAATATTTATGCAAACTGTCGTGAGGGCACCCTTTCATATCTCAGCGTGCAATTAATGCTGCGTCTAAAGCATTCGTTTGAACGGAACCATTAAGCTAGCTATTATAAGTGTAAACATCGACTGACACTTCGCTCATCCCAACACTAGCGCCTAAATAAGTACTCAAGCGACGCTATACAACTGCGGCTTCCGCGAACAAGTACGAGCGAATATAAATCTTATCAGGATGCATTAAGGCGTATAGTGTGATTTTTGGGCGGTAAATTTAAGTTGCAAGCGTAAGTGGCCGATGAGTGCTCGAGGTGATTTTATTCGATTGTTTATTTGTGTGATTTGTTCCCCCCGTCCCGCGCGCCGCCCCGCCACCCCGCCGGCCGAGCAGGAAATTAGGAGTTTGTGAGCAATTGAACCGCACGATTTAAAGAACATTTAAATTGTCTGGTTCAAGATACATTCTGATACATCATCCATGATACTTTTCAGTAAAAGACAGTGTCCAGCTATTCGATACAATGGCTCCTAGTTGGTTAGATAATTACTTACACATTCGATGGCATGACTCAAATAATTATATGTATTTGGAAATATATACATTTGATAAGGACTAAAATCGCAAAGGCTAATATTGATAAAGTGGAAACAAAATATGCCTATAAAACAAGATCTTGGTCTGGGATGAAAGAAGAGTAATGGGATGGAAGATGAAAAATATCTGAGTTATAAATATAAATCCTATATAATATCCTATTACAATTACAAATCCTGAATATGAGCATTCATTATTCGGCAACCAAAACATCAATGCGTTATTTTACAGGCTCGCTTGTTACCTTAAAATATGATGGGGTAATCACTAATTGCATAACTTGCATCAACATGAAAACTTCGTTACCAATCTAAGGAGCAGTGACTACCTTCTAAATATCAAAGATTTTTCAGTATTGTCGCTACCACATCTCTAGTTCATTCCTATAAATCTCTGCAAACTATGCTTTAATCCGCCACAAATCTCCACCAATCCCAAATATCCTTTATGTTGTTTATAAAGTAATAATCTATAAATCCCTTTAGTAATGAAGCCAACGAGAAGGCAATTAAAAACGTCACCATTATTTATTTTTCCCAATAAAAAGCGTTGATAAAACATGGGCGGTGTTTAAACGACTCATTTCCTAATCTATCACACATCAACCAGTTTAGTGGTGGTAGGGATGTACGTTGTTCCGGTAAAATAATATCGATTATAGCAATCCGTGTATAGAACACGACAGTTACACACACACCTATTATGAAAAAAGTAACAGGTATAAAAGAATTAAGTTATGTAATCTTCAATAAAATGATTTGTTTTACTTCCTAAAAATATTTTAGTTTTCAAACTGTCAACGAATATTAAATAAATAAACGTTAACACACTCATAAACTTTAACAAACTCATAGCCCCGCACTAGGATTCCCTGTGTCGTACGGCATGGACAACACAAATAACACATCACAAACACCCATGACCCGTGAACAAACATTTATCTGACACACAAACATCTGCCCTGGCTGGGAATCGAACCCGGGACCCCTGCTTTACAGGCAGGGTCACTACCAACGAGGCTATTGGGTCATCAAACATACAGTTTTTTTGAGAATGTTTCAAAATATTAATTCGAATTATTGAATATAATTATGCTTCAGAAATGTAGGAGATCTTTTCACTTACGAGTCAAATATTTCAGCTATTCGAGCACTCTGCTCTTTTGAAAATCGCAAGTTTTTAACGCTTAGATAAACCTAACCAGCTACCCCTTCTGTCATTGACTAAACATGAAATATTTATATCAATCTTGATTTTTATATGTTTCGGTTGCAGTGTCTAAAAAATAGTTAAGAAGCGGTATTAAGTCCGTCTCAGACATGTCACTCTGATGACGACTAATGACAATAGTCAGTAGCACTTGTATAGTTAGTGTTAGTACGACATGGCTCGTAGGTACCCTAAACGCTGGACCAGGTACACAATAAATTGATATTCACGATCTTGGAAGATAATTATGTATCAACAACTACACCCCAACATCGATGTAACCCCATCCCTAGTTAAAACAGACCACATCTTAATACCGTCTAGAACAACACGCTGCCATAATGGGGTATAAATCAAACGCAGTATTTATGTAGTCGGCGGATGGCTTCCTAAAATTAAACCGGCCGTTTTTTGCCCACCCGGAGGTTTTCTGGCCGCCGACGGTCCTGCCCGGATGATAATTTAAATTAATTATGTTTGGTTAATAGGCCGGGCTCGGCCGCTTTCGGTCCCGCGCGTTTCGGCTCTCGCTAATTTATATTTTACCTTTGTAGCTAACAAAAGAATAAGATTTGCGGTTAGGTAACGGAATGAGATGACATTTTTATTTTGATGTACTGATTTCTACTGATTACTTTTAGTTATAATGGAAGTAATTAACGACCCGCATTGCGCAATGGTTACTTTTAATCTAATTATTAATTCTTGCTACCATACCAATGATAACATGATATTTAATAGACGGCATTAATATCGTCACCAAAAATAAATAAACATTGAATTAGATTAGTCTTGTAAAAGGCCACAAGCTACAATAATGACCACTCAAAATAGAATAGATATCCCCAATAATAGTTAAATTCAACCAGCAATAACTTTAAAAGCCTTTTAGATACAACCTATCATAGAACTTCGATATAAATTGGAAATACAATACTTGAAAATTTCACAGAAATCCATTTGCTGTTTCAACTTTACTAGGCAGCTAAGCAGACTGGCATTAATACTCGTATCGTTTAAGTAAAAAGTAAAATCCTAACTCAGAATATTTTGTTTCTTGATACAAAAACAAGGAGTACAACCTAATCCGAAACAAACTGGAGATATAATATTATTTTAAGGTTACATAACTTTTAGAAAAAACAAAGACAAAATTGAGTCCGAGCCGGGGCAAGACGGGGCGCGGCGGGGAACGGTGGGGCGCGGCGGGGCACGGTGGGGCGCGGCGGGGCGCCGTGTACTGCCTCTAATGAGGCGGCCTGTCTGATCTCAGTCTGCCGTCCATCAAACAAGGACCTTGGCCATCTGCCTGACGGACAGACACCAAGCCACTAAAATTTACAGCAACACTTAATCAAATTTATTTATTTGAATTAGACATAATTTTATAAATGATGGCTGTCGATTAATTTAACATAAGTTAATGAGTTTGACTCATCGTACATAAATTAATTGAAATATTATGTGATAACAATAACTCTAAGGTTTTAAATTTATTATAATCTTGGCCATTTGGGTTGAAACTAACTAAACCACACTAAGTAGTTTGTCGATGAAGTGTGTATTCTGACTTCATGGTCCTACATACCCTTGCCCAGACATGCCCAGCGGTGGGACGTTAATGACCCTATTTGTTTATTTATTTCGGTTCATCTAAAAAATTGTATTGCTGCTAGTTCAAAACCGACTCCTAACCGACCTCCGACCTAAACATAATTATAATTGTTACTTCCATTCGTCAAACAAAACAATTAACAAACTAACGTAAACATTAAGCGTATTTAAAAATACGTTTCCAAACTTTCGCGAACAAACCCCCGATTCATAAAAGAATGTGATATTATCTGTACTTAATACACACTTCTCGAAATTATTCTTATTGCATAAACGGTAAGAATCAAATTTCAATGCACTCGGTTCACAAAGCCACGCTGTCTACGTACTAAGTTTTCCTCGATAGGCAATTTTCTGTAACTTGCCAGCCCTGAAAATTACGCATCCATTTCAATACTCGCAAACATCACATTGCAATCTAAACTTTACTGCGCCGTTAAAAGGTTTATTATCGCAATACTATTGTAACGTTAATGGGCATTATTAAATCGTTCAAAAGCGCGTATCTATTTGTTCGCAGGATTATGAATGCGAATTAACTGTGAAGCGTACTGTTACGAGCTATTCTGGCATTTATAGCTATGAATGAAAGTTTAAAATTCTTTGTATGTGCTTTGAATGTTATTGCCCGATTTAATAAGGCCTGCGTTGCGCTATGAATATAAAACGAGAAACTTGAAGCGATGAAGACATGTACCAAATAAATGTTAGATATATGTTGGAGAATAATAGATAGAATATTGATCCGGAAATGTTGATGACGGCAGCAGTTGTATAAAGCCGGTCAACTGCGAGTCGGTAAAAAAATTTCAGTTACCTCATGAAGAAATAAATACCATTCTTTACGAGTTAACTAAAAATGAGTTATTTCTATTTTTTACCTAAGTATTATTACATTTTATTTGACGAACTAAGACTAACAGCATGGCTCCTGAGAGCCCCTTATTTGACAAAATGAAAGATAACACAATTAAGATGTCGGTAGCCGTCCAAAACCGTTGGCGTATTGGAAAAATTTGGTATTTTAGGGAAATTATATTCAAAGTTTTCAATTAAATAGTCCAGATGAGAACATAAAAAACTATGTAAGATTTATTAAAACTCTGTACTGAGAAACTTATTTTAAATCGGATTACACCAAATGATGTGTGAAATGATCCAAAGTTGTAAATCAACCACAAATCAACATATCGCTCACCGTGGCCGGTGAAGCGCTAACCTAACAGTTTGTACATCTACGATAATTTCACCTTATGACAATGTTTGCAGTAGCAATAATATAGGGTTGAGGGCGCTCAGTTAATTAATTTTCGGGGAATACGAAGCATAGCCCGTCTCGGGTGGTACTACCGGCGCACAGGGTGTTCGGGTAAATCGTAACGTAGTTATGATTACGTCATTAAGTACATTATAGTTAGTACCTCGATAGGTATACCTAGGCATACCTCGATAGATACGTTCTATACAACCAATTTATTTTGCACTATACCAATTTTTTATGGGTTTAAAATAGCAAACGATAGAGACATAATTATGGTAGGGATAAAATATCAAAAACGTGACTACGGCTCCCACCAGCTAATTAATTACTCACAAACATAAATACGATCAAAGATTTCCTAGTCGGGAGTAGCATGACCACAAATAATTAACAAAAAACCATGACTACATTCTAATATTTTCTAGAATCTGTCATATTGCCAAATTGAACGTTACACGGACATAGACCTTTAATCTCATGTACCTACTCGTAAATGCTGTGCCGTAGACATTGCCCCTCTGTCTCATGTAAATGAAGTGGTACTTAACTTAAGGTTCTGTAAAGAGCTGATAGCACAGCGTTATTGAAGAAGTAACAGGAACAATGGGTTAATAGATAGCGTCCAGTATGTGAACTATGTCGGGCGTGCGCGGGCGCATCTCGCCGCGCGCCGCCGCCGCGGGGGACGACAAAAACAACGCTCTAGAGATGACATATGGTGCGAATTGAGAGGATACAGGGTGCTCTGTGGACCGCAGAACACTTAAAAAAATTTTTACGGTTCCGTAGCTAAAGCGTGAGTGCAGGACATGACCTTCACTTGCCCAGTTTTTTTACAAAGTTTACAGTAGTACCTACATTATCTATTATTTCTAGTATTTCTGCCATACAAGAAATTCCTTAACGATAAAATTGTCTCCGTCTTCAGCGCTTGAACTATTTAACTAGGATCGACTTAAAATTATTTTTATGTATTTATTTATAAAATAATCCTCAATCAATCTGCAATATCTCCAATATTTTGGGGTTTTTTTTTTAATTTTTTAAAGTTATTTTCCGTTATTTGATTTTAATATTGTTCCCGTTGTCTTTTTATGATGAAAAAATTACCCAACCCTGTCCCGTTCTTGGTACGGATGTGGATGGATCTGTTTAGAATAAACTCACTTGAATTTCCTTTATTCTTCAACAATTAATGTCAAAATAAATACGTAATAAAAGCTCCCTGTACACTCCTATCCATAATCGCTTTAAAAAAAAGCATAAGTGCTTCTTGCGGCACGCGGAAGTGCACTTTATTACAAAGCTAGAGAGTTATAAACGACTCGGCTGCACTAATGCATTATTTCGATCGAAAACTCAAGTCACAGAAGGTCCTAAGTCAAGTTTAATGTCTAAGGAAGTGTCAGTTTTTGCATAGCAGTAAGAGTAATATTGGAATGATTAATTGAATCCGATGTGTGGTTGAAAGTAGGCGAGCGTTTCGTCAATTAGTGTCGGCCGGAGGCCCGTCATATAAAATGACTTCTACGTAAAGCCGAGTCCACACGTTTGCTTTGAAACGTGATACTGTATTTACGTTTACCACTTAGAAAGGAAAACAATTGATCGTATGCACATTTCACCGGCTTTTGTTTCGTGTTTTGATCTCCTCTAGGAATAATTTAATTTGTCACGAGATCATCAGAAATACTCAATAGTCGAAACATTTTTTGGTATTCCACGGAGACATAGCTACGAAAGCAACAAGCGCCCGAGTTTGCTTCAATTGCGTTGTGTTTGCATAGTTTGACACATTTTGTAAACTAAATGTGTCAAACTATTCCGACACGATTCAATTAAAGCATTTATAAAATTAGTAGTCTTGGACGCAGGTTGTTTATTTATATTCAACTCGACACTGTCCCACTGTAAGACATAGATAAAAAGTCTTATATAATTATTACAAACACTTGTTTATGGCGAACGGTCGCGATTTAATTAGATAAATTTTCTATAAGAGTTACAAATTGTTAAAGCAATTTTCTGACATTAAACCGTTAAAAGCCTTGGTATCAATGCGACAGAAAAAACGCAATGTCTCACCAAGGAACTGTCGATATGCAAGCAGCTCAAATGGCCAATTTCCGCGAAGCGTCGACTTGGGGACATTCGGCGAATTCATTCAATGAGGCAACGTCAGTGGGAAGTATCACGTACCAACGAGTAGGTGCCTAGCTCAGGGTTCAGAGGGAAAATATACACACATAATTCTACGTAGTGCGTTAGGAATATCATAACCGATTATTACACTGTACTCTGCAGACATATTTGTTATCTATTTTAATTTTGGGCGTTTTTTATTTCATTTAACGTTTATTGATTCTAAAGATGCGGGGTGATTGATGCTCATGACCGGGTCTGTAGGAGTATCTAACTGAAAGTGGCCTTGTGAGTCGGTAGGAAGGTCGTTGGGGCAGCGACCGCGAGTACAAGGCGTCAACACACAATAGAAAACATCTGTGACTTACCCCTAACCACACTGATCATTCTTGAAGCGGAACATGTATTTTCAATTAATAAGCAACCATACTGAAATATCTGAAAGGTTAGCAAGGAGAGAATGAGAGAGGAGAAAGTAAGTAGAATGCTACGGAAAGGTTAGCAAGGAGAGAATGGGAGAGGAGAAAGTAAGTAGATTGTTACGGAAAGGTAATCATATCATGAAAAAGAGCTTAGTAGGTTCATACAAGTGTCAATTGTTAAAACCTTGGACCCTCATGTAGATTACAAAACATTTTATTCCTTACAAAAAACCCTTCAGTTCCAAACCCGACCCCAATCCAATACTAAGAAATTAAAAAATAACAATGTCATAGTCGCTGTCACGGCGCGGGCGACGCTCCCTGAACGCGCCTTCCGATCACTTTTTGTAGGCGACTCGTTAACGACATTTAGTGGGTATAATTGACTCTCAAATTGGGGAGCGTGGGGACACGTGGCGCTGCTCGTTACCGACCGACTACATTTTTTATTATCTGTGCACGGTTTAACAGTTTTTATGACAACACGCAACTTTAATTGACGGCTTTCGTGTTTAAATAGTTATGTTATAAACATAATGGCTAATGAAATGTTGGATTTGTAACTCTTTTGAGCATTGGCTTATTTTATTCATAAGGTGATGAAAAATGAGTTAATTTAAAGGTAATTTCCCTTTATTCAGCTATAATATTGGTTTAACAAAGGTATTATTGACAAAGCTAAACGACACAGAAATCAGCGATAGAATGATTATTTCCATATTTACTGCATGGTCGCTTCTGTGTTTTCACTATACGTAAAGCCGTCGGTTCATGTTATGTTTATATTGTAAAAGTTCCTTGTCAGAGTCACTCTATCGGTATAAAATCTTCACACATTCAAATTAGCCCCTTAACCTTCTACCAATTTGCACAATTGCTGCGTGGTTACGCTTCAGACCCTCTCAATTGAGCGGAGAGACTTGCCTTGGTATCTTATTATGTACAGATTACGTTGTATATTACTATGATAAGACAATTTGCTGTTTTTGACAACCCTTGTTACGTAAATATATCTATAACATCAACGTAATTATAGTTCTTCAACTTTATGAGGTGTTCGCACCTATAGTCGACTTTTTGTTAAAACACAAAAGTTGTTAAGACGAAACGCGAGTGACGGAGAACGCCTCATCCAGCACGTCATGGCTGGAGAGTTACGCGAGCATTTGTCACTTGTCTCCTTCATAAAGTCCATTCCGTTCGTTCACGTCCCCGTCATTCATCTGGCGCGCTCGCTCTCGCACTAATTACTTAATGGGTCATCACCTCGCGTTCCCGAAATCTCCGACCAAATTAAACGCTTAGCTGTTAGTGCTGTTACGCATACGCCTGTGTTGTTCGTCGTCGGAACGTTGGTTAAGTTATGGGCGAGAGCGTGTTTTTATTTAGACTAAACTAAAGTTAAGAATTAACTTACATACTCCACCGATCCGCATTGGAACTGCGTGGTGGAGGCTCCAGGGTTTCTGAGTTTTGTGGAGAGATACGTGCCCTACCAAGGCGAAAGTTAGGATTGTGTCAAAATATTGACTTGAAGTCAAGTAAGAAAAGGTAAAATTACATTTTGAATTTAACCAACGAATATGATTAAAGTGCTATTTAAAGTCAACAAACAAAACCGAAAAAATTAAACGGATGATCTTTAGTTAACCTTAAATTCGAATTCGCCATAGAAAACAAGTACAACGAAAGGTGGTTCATTCATACTTTGAGATTTCAATTTTAGAAGCTCTACTGACTTACTTTCTAATATTTCATTTTTACGAGAGGTATTTTAAATATTAAATTTTTAAGGTACTTCATGTACAGAACAGAGTATGAAACTATGAACAAAGAAAACACCACAACAGAAAAGCAAGGACATTCGTCTTTACACATATTAGTAGCGAACTGTGAGGCTATGGCGATCATAGCAATGCTGCAGCAACTTGCATAACACAATATGTCCTCAAGTATAATGATTGAATTGAAACAAATAACCGCACTCTAATATTGAAAATAGCGAAAACCCTTCCACTTACAACGAGTACCACCTCTCAGTCATACCCCTTAAATATGCTTTTGGTATAGACCGCGACAGGTCATGACACGGACCGTAAGCCATCCAAAACCAAGATAATTATACAATCACCGACGGGACGGTCCCCCGCGACGTGACGCGATCCGACACATATGGCGTCACTAATTAAAGCCGCGGAGCCGCCCGTGCTGCCCTCTGGAGCGACGAGCTTCACGTTTAAATAGAAAATAGTTTCCAACAGCCAACTGTAACCTATTTAGAATTACTACAAGTGGTTATTATCAGTTTTTACTGATTAATTACAGTAATACAGTAAATAAAAGTGATGAAAGCAGCTTGTACGTGATAGCTACTATGCCTATTTTTTATCTTTTCTCTCGCTTTGCGTCATTGTAGATTTTAATTTTTTTAAGTTATTATTTATGCTACAGAACATGATTATTTACTTTTACTGTTATTTTTGATCCTCTGTTAATTTTATCTACCACAATACTACCACAATAGTTAAAACAACTTGTATTTCATTTCAATTTTTTTAAACATTTTTTTTTATAATATATCCTTGCAATGCAAAGTTTCTTCAAAAATAGTAAAGTATTAAATAAAGTGTTTTCGTTTTTTACGTATCCGTTTCAAGCCATGTTTGTCCTAAAATAGTAATATCCTTTTCTTTGTGGCATGTCGCGCTTACTCCCCGCTGACAGTGGGGCCACACCCTATCCCACTTATCATCAAATTCATTAGAAGCGTCTCTGTCAAATATTAATGGCTTTATTTGTGACTGACTATAAATACTTGTACAGTCAAGTGACCTTGGGTTGAGTTGGAGAGTAAGGAAGGTGATCGGTCCACGTTATATTTTAATTGAGGTATTAAACCTTTCTTGCGTGATAAGCCCACGGTGCAGCGGTGGTTTTAATGACAAAGTATTTAAACTTAATCTTAGGCAATAAAATTTATTTCAAGAATATTTTTTAGAATCCTTTTAAATGTTGATATTTCTTAATAATAATGGCTAAATAATAAAACATTAAATAGCATTGTAAGTACTAGTGTTTAGTACCTACTACGGATTGTTTCGAAGAAGTTTTAAAAGCTACGTAATTACTTAGTAACAATTATTGTTGAGTAAAGGAACACTGGCGGTGGAATTAAAATTTATAAAGTTTCACTTCCGTTTGAAAAAAAAATATTAGTTACCTGTAATCATTTTCATTAATTTTAACAAAAAGTCTACTTACATAATACTGTCATAAAATATTATTACGAGATTTATTGGAAACGGATTGTGATGTTATTTAATCTTATCGAAAAGTGACTTGCATTGTGTCCATCACTGGTGTAAACACCACATTACGTACAATCTTATTTAGAATCATCAGAATCCGTACACCCAATACACACACACAAAAAAACAGTCGAATTGAGAACCTCCTCTTTTCGAAGTCGGTTAAAAAGAAGAAAGGTATATCTTTCTTCTTCTTCTTATCATTATATAAATGATTGCAGTAGCTCACCTGAGTCTCAGTGACGTTGAGCAGCTTGGCCATGTCGGCTCGCTCGCCGGAGGAGAGATACTTCTTCACCTCGAACAGTTTCTCCAGTTCGAAGATCTGCCGGCCGGTAAAGGTGGTCCGCGCCTTCTTCCGGCGCCCCGCCCCCGGCTCCTCGCCCTCCTCGCTCGTCATGGAGCCTTCGCCCCCCAGCGGGGACCGCACGTCGTCGGTCGACTTCTTGCGTTTTATCAGCTTCGATGGATCTGCGAAAGTAGAGAGTCAATTGTAACTTCTATTGAACGTCATTCCTTGCGGAGGCATGAGTTTTAATGAAAGTTGCGTATAGTTAGTTATAGGTTCCCTGTGTCCCGGATGGCACGGACATTTGGACAACACAAATAAGACACTGACCCAGGGATAAACATGTGTTGCCTGGAATTGAATTCAAGACCCCGCGCTTTTCAGGTAGAGTCACTACAAACCGGGCTATGTCTATGAGGTTAATAGATATTTAATTCACTCAATGCATTTTATTGTTGGTAGTGTTTGAGGTAGTTGTTGAGTTGATAAAAAAAATCTTTCGGCGAAATAAATATTGCAAGGTAGTACGGAACCCTTCGTGTGCGAGTCCGTTTCGCTCTTGGCCAAGTTTGTTTTTAAACAATTGTTAAATGAATATCCTAAGAAACCCTGTTTATTTGCGAGTGTGTTGTGTGCACGCGTGTATATTGTACGGCCGACGGTTCTAGGCCGCTCTGAAGTTGGGCTTGCGGATATAGTGCGCAGGTATTGTACTTTAGAGAGAGATAGCGACACGAACACTGAGAGTGTGACTGAAACAAACAATGCTCAAAGTGACACCCCGCGCGTCTTGCCACCATTTCGACCCTAAAATTGACTTTTGCGCAGCGATCCGAACAAAGTTCAGAGCGGCCTAGAACCGCCGGCCGTACTATACACCTGTGTGTAACAATTGGATATCTTTAAAACAATCGTCCGATAAAGATCGTTAGGCAATCAAAAGCGCTTAGCGATATTTAGATTAGTTGATATCGATTACCAATAAAAAGATTATTTTTACGGCTACGGGTAACAAAGTATCGAGTCAGGTGTCGGTAACTCTTCACTGTTCTTCCACAAGTTCAATACCGGCCGTTTTCAATATTCTATCTGTCTATAATCGTATCAGTAGTTAGTGATGGGTTGTTTCTTAGTTATTTCGTGAAAAGAATGTTCCCATTTATGTCTCTTACGGTTGATCGATTTAGATACGATTCTAACAACATTTCAATTCAATTTTATAAGATGGTGTTACTTGTTCGTTTTCTATCTTAAATTTATAAAATAAAACCTAATACGTACTTAGTACTTACTACCTTTAATTATTTATCGAAACATTAGCACGCACCGCACTGAGCGACACTGAGCGACAGCGTGACGTACAGTGTCGTGGGCGCAAAGTTAACAGCTTCCCATCGTAGGTGAATGTAGGCCATCTATTAACAGCAGCGCAATTATCTCCGAGAAATGGCACTTATGTCAATTATCCATTTGCATTACTGGAAATGTAAACCGATATATCTGGAAATTGTACCGAAATGCACGCGGTGCGAGCGCATGAGCGGGGTGGAGGTGGCGGTAGTGCGTCCACTGTGCAGTTGGTTTGATTTACCAGCGACCTGTAGGGATGTTGCAGAGTGGTATAATATGGCTTTAGACTACATCTCAAATAATAAGAAACGTGTGATTGTAGGCACCGAGCTTGCAAATAAAATGTAGCAGAACCAGTGGTGTGAACGTTGGACTTCCCAACGGAGAAGATTAGGATCGGATCCTGTACGCACCTCGTTATGTGCGTATTATAAATGAATGATTACTTGCTTCGTTGAAGGAAAACATCGTGAGGAATCCCACATCTTAGAGTTCACCATAATGTTCTTAGAGGTGTGTGTAGTCCACCAATCCGAACTTGGCTACCGTGGTGGTCATCAGCCTGTACTCTTCACACTGTGAATGGAAACCCCCAGCCCAGCAGTGGGACAGTGGGCTGCGATGATAATGTAGATGAAATTTTTCTAATTAATCGCTTACACACTCTTAATAAAGCATGAAATTATCCCGTGTTAGAAGTAACGCTACTCAACTAAGATATCGTAAAGTACAAAAATCCTACTATAAAATTTATCTACCATGTTAACATGAAATGTTTGTGTGTTTCTGTGACCTCAGATGGGAATCGAATATGAAGGTGGTGGAGGAAGGTAGGTACACCGGTACGGAGCGACCACTAGACCTAGACGATCCTTCGTTGACATTTAATGGTGAATAAAGAATGAAAAGGTTCTTGTAAATCGCGTGACCCAACAGTAACATTAAAAATCATAACAAAGGTAATAAAAGCATTAATATATTAACACGAGTTTCAAGCAACGTGTCACCCTCAAGGTGCACCGTGCGGCAATAAACTTAAAACATCACAGGCTACGCCAACAAGAGCACGCCAACCCTATTCTCAAAGCGCACGAAATAGCCGCGATTAACGGCTGTAAATAGTCGATAAATCGGCCCCGCGACGCGTGCTACAATCGGCCGCAATCTATCCGCCCTTTTCACCCGCTCGTCGTCGGCAATTAGAATATTTGGCACGTTCGCAATCGTGTCGTCTGAAATAACGCGGTGGCCACAGAACGCACGGTAAGTAGAAGTCACACGTGGGCGTGGCCTGGTGCATGTGTGTTTGTAGATTTTTTATACCGTTTTTGAAAACACTGAAACTGCCATGAAAATGAATTTAATATTTCGATCGATATGGAAATCCCTGTTTTTTTATTTTCCTGCGACATATAGAATTTTAATGATGTATAATTATATAATATAAGTTTAATTATAACAGTCGATTTATCACCAGAATAAACTTTGACACATTTTATGGGAATAGCTTTATGAGTGTTACCTACAACTTCATTAGACACTAGAACTTCATTAGGTAAGAAGTTGATTGAAAATTAATTTAATCTTCTTCTTTTAATTTTATTCTTAGTAAAAAAGAAATAAACTATTAAAAAATAAAGTATTTAAAACGTTGCCATTGTTTAAAATAATTTAATACTTTATTCAAAACTAAGGTCATAAATAAAAAAAGAACTAAAAACACATCTTAATATGATACAGGCTTGTTACCGAATGAATACAGCAAATAAAATATTCATTAATTATTTTATTCATTGGAACATGCTAATACTTATTACAAATATATTTTTTTCCTGAACCTAGGTATTTCTATGACAGATCCGGTCTAGTGCGAGCGGCAGTCGAAGATGGGCCGCTCATTCATATGACCTATAAATACAAAGCCAGTGATATATCGTCGCCATTACGATTCGCTTCTGCACCGTTTGTTTTGAGGGACATTGCTTTATTACAGGCCGGCGATCGTGTCGTACCTATTCATTGATTATTTTGAGAAACCGAAGAGTTTTATGTTATCAGTTGAACTGTAAACTTTACCAGTTGTTGACTTGTAGTTCTTTACAGATCTGCTTATTTTGAGAAAGATAGGTTTAAGTATATTTGGATACTAGACTTTGCCCGCCGCTTCCCCCGCGTGGGAGTCGAAAAACGACAATTGTATTTATATCTCAGTATTTTGGATATATGTACCTAGTGGCTTACACATAAAAAGTGTAAGCCGTTCTAGTTAGCCCATGTGTTTTTCTGATATATTCTTAAACTATATTAGGTACTGCAAAGTTCTAAGCATCTAAATTCGTTCAGTAGTTTACAACTAGGTAACCTACTAAAAAATCAATATGTCCTACCGAAGGTCGGACATTGATGACTTTTAATGTCATGAATTAAAATGTGTTAACGTTTCCATACAATATTCATGGACAATCCAAAACATTGTCCAAAAGCAACGCCTTTGTAACTTACAAACTGCGGTCAATATGAGCAGCAGGAAGTAGGAGGTAGGTGCTTTGGACGACGCCTTGCATCACGCACCTCAAGCTGTGATCGCTTTCGTGAGTTCATCCAGGTGGAAAGATGTAATCATGATTACAGATTGAAGAAGAAGAAGAAAGAAAGAAGAAGAAAGAAAGAAATAGAAAGAAAGAAGAAGAAAGAAAGGAGAAGAAAGAAGAAGAAAGAGAGAATAAAGAAAGAAGAAGAAAGAGAGAATAAAGAAAGAAGAAGAGGAATGCCCCCGCGAGCGTCTTTCGAGAAAAGATTTCCGTGCCTCTAGATAATTATAATCGGTTATCGTGATTACATTTTGCTCGTCTTTGGGTTAATCATAATTAAACAATCCAAGCGACGTGCAATAGAAACCGTCCACAGAACAATAAGTCCCGAGCGCGGTGAGGTGTAATTTACGACGACAATTACATCGGAACACACGGCACAGATATATCATACGTGAGAAAAGTTCCTCATTCATCGCCGCTTGTTAGCTCGCGGCGAGGGCTTCGTGACAGGAGTAGCGGTTGTTCGTGGAGTCTTCAAGAGGAGTGTTATTAGGCTTTTTTAAGTTAATGCATTCAATATCTTGGACTTCATCGTCATTTACCATCTGCTACTATTGTTGTCAAAAATTAACCGGTTTTAGGTGAAAAAGTATCGTGTTTTACGATTGGTGAATTAATTGCTTTGTCATTCGAATCGTTTGAATCTGAATAACACTTCTAAGTAGATAAAATGGAAGAATTCATTGCTACACGCAAAATCGCTATATGCAGCGATGAAGAAGTCAACGAGGTCTACCTATTCACTTATAATAAAACCATAGTATTATCCCAATAGCATAAAAATCGTACATTTATTTGTCTTTGTTACATTAATCTTAGGAGAAAAATGTCTCATCAAGTTATTTCATCAAGTAACTGCATTTCGTACTCCGCAGTCGCTGTTGCAGTTGCTCGCTACCCGCCCCGCTCATCACAGCGTCGTCACGTCAGCTGGAGACAATGCAGTGCTGACAAGTAAGATTTAAGAATGACACGTCGCTTCAGATATTAATTACAGTACCGAGAACCGAAGCCACGGGCGTCGTGTTGTGACACTGAGCTAATGCTAGCAAGGGAACAATATCGGGTCGGGTTGGACTGTTTATTGAATAGGTAACGCGGAAACTTGTCACACGGTTTTGTTGATGGAAGTAAATGGACGTTTTGTTGTTGCGTGTGACCATTTATGGTTATTACGTCTATAACTGTTGTAAAATTGTAACTGGTCTCCATAATGATTATGTCTGTATATAGGAAATATTTAACACAAAAATGTAGATATAAGGAGTGTTTATAGCGCCAATAGAAGCCAAAATGATTATTTTTAGAATTATTGTCTGATTGTCGATGTGTCTGTTTGTCTGTGGTTTTGTGCGAGCTAATCGCAGAAATGGCTTAACGTAACCAATATTTCTCTATAACATATGCCTGCCTCGTCCAGAACTGAACCCAGAACTATTCGTTCGGCGGGTCTCTACCAACTAACGTAAGTAGAAGCTTCGCAAGAATGGGCATTAGGTACAATGGGTGGATTTAATTGACAACGTAATTAGTTGGTATCAATGAATTCACCTCATACACAGTGAAATTAGGCTATTAGGACACAATAGTGTTCCAGAATTAAACCATATTGACACACGGGCAATTAAAAACAAGAGGCTCATATTAAAACGGCGATAAAATAGCGTTAATGAGCGACGCGGGCTACCGCAGTTTTAAATACAAGAGCGACTACACTCTCGTTGGCTAAATAAACACTGCGAGGAAGAATAAATTTCACCAAAAACATACAGGATTATAGTTTTAAAGAGGGTCCCCACCTGGCCCGGCCACTTTATGGCGGAATACATACGTCTCTTTCTGTCGTTAGGCGATGGGTTGTGTAAACAGCGGTGTGAAATAACAAACGCCTCGCGAAACATGTGGCTGCGCTACTGATCCAGACTGTTAGGAGACTCGCTGTTATTGGAAGCGTAAACGGTCAAGTTTTTGGAAGAACGGTCACGATAGGTCGGAACACGAGAAGTCGTTTGACAGCTGACTCAACCAAGAGGTAGCTAGCTAGGGTTCAAAGCCCTGCCTTCAGTATAAAGTATCTTAAAGATTAAACTGGATAGTTCAGAACCCAGCGACCTTCCATAAGAGGAGCCGGGCGCTGTAACCTCGTCAGCAGCGCGCTCCACGAGCAGGGGAGGTAGACTTGGACTCGAACATGGATGAAGCCTCTTGCACCTTCATGTAACAGCTGTTAAAAGTATAAAGTAGTGTTAAAAGTTTTGGTTTGCAATGGCTTAAGAAAATCGAATGGGGCTTCCACTATCCACTAGTGCAGGGTTTCCCAACATTTTTTTCGCCAAGCCCCACCAAACCCCCTTACATGACGGGGGGGGGGGGGGCGTCAAACGTCGTGTTGTGACTTGTTAAAGCTACATACGCGTTAAATACATTTCCGTATCCCGAAGCGGAGGTCCGACCAATTGCTAATATTATGTAACAAAAAAACCTATCTATGGGACAAATCAGGACAACCCGTCGCTATGCAACATAACATCACAGGTTCATAATATATCGCTACCGAAGCACATCGCTCAATCCTCGACCACTGGATAACTGCCGCGGGCCGAGTGCCGCCTTGTATGCACGCGTGTCTTTGAAGCCGCAGTCGTAACTTACTCTCGCTTTTGCGTCCATGTAATGTCATTATAACACGATATACCACACACCAAAATAAACAGATAAGATATATATCAAGAAACGTGGTGCACCTAAATACGTACAGCTCTACGTGAATCTGTGTTAATTAACTTGATTGAACAAGTAAACCAATAAATTTTAAATTTTATCAATAGAGTACAATTACAACCCATAACGGGTCGTGGGACAGATTTGCTTAAGTTTAATACTTAGTTCGCTATTAAATTTTCGATGATTAAATTACATATTTTAGGATTTTCAGAATTATCCTCTAAAGGTTGAGGTTGAAGGTGATAGAGTAGAATTTGTTAAATATTTCTTGTTATCACGTATTTAAGTTGCGATATTGGACAGTCAATTAAGCGGGTGTTCCGATTCCATCGTCTATTATTGACATAAATTAAATCATTAATTAACTAGATAAATAAATAACCGCTAACACACTCATACTAGGATTCCTTGTGTCGCGGGTGGCATGACAAACAAAAAACACAACACAAACACAAAAAACACAACACAAACACAAAAAACACAACACAAACACCCAAACCCCGAGAACAAACATTTATCTGTCACACAAATGTTTGCCCCAGCCAGAATCGAAACCGGAATCCCTCACTTCGCCGGCAGGGCCACTACCAAGTAAGCTACTAAAAATAATACTTGTGATTATTATTTACGTCGTTCATGTGTACCTACTCACTGTATATCCTGTAAAAATAAAAAACTACCTAACTGGCCCAAGTTTTGGACGATAAATAATCTATACAGGTTACATCGAAATTTCCAAAACATCAGCTAATGGACGCTGCGTGCGACCACACCCACTGGAGTATCTCAACCATTTCCACCACGCTCCTTTATAGTGTGCAGTAAATACATAATCTGGTATCGACGTGTGATTTATTGCTCGCCACCGCACAAGATTAAAGCTCTGCTGAAAGCTCTCGGGACGCTAACAGTCTCAATTAAATTTAGACTCAGACGTACTTAGCTGGTTTAACGGCTGTGATGTACCACACGTGTCAATGATCCATTGCTGTCCTTTATGTCCTATCGGGACGCTGGGAATAATTATACGCGTATCGTATGAACCACTGTTGGAAACATCAAATACATAATATATCAAGTTATCTGTAACCTTCGTATACTTAATCTGTTACCGTCTACTTAGTATAACCGCTTCCTTTCTGTTCACTTCTTAATAATGTATACACGCACGTAATCTTTCATTTTAAATAGAATTTTAAGGAACTTTTTATCACAGAACATATTATTATTATATAACTGATCATTATAAGTAAACAACCCGTACAGCACAAGCACAACACAGCATGCTGGCCTGCATTTAAAGGGTCCTAGGTTACATTTCCTGCCAGGTGGAAATTTGAATGATGAGTTTAAATTCCTGTAGTTGCGTGTATACGGCTGTGACAAAAATATCCTCCTCATAATCGTAAACTTTCCCACTTGTGGAATCATCTTTCCTTTCACACTGAAAAGTATTCAAGCTATATTCTGCAACGATGCCCCATTGCGAATTTAGCAGTGTAGCAGACTGACAGATAGACTGTTAATTATTACAATTAAAAATAATATTGTTTACAATTAAAATAAAAATTAGCGTGGCTGCTACATTGTTGTAGAATATGTATTAAAGAATTAACTTCCTTAAGTACTCGTAGCATAATTGCAATTGTATTTTCCGAAGAGAGTTTCACTACACAGGAAAGTACTTCTTCGGCTCAGGCGGTAAGTTGGTGATTCCCGAAGGGTGCAAGTCAGATAGCAGTGAATAATTTAAAGCTAACTTAGTGTCCGACTGCGACCGGCTGGGACCGGCGCGGCGGGACCCTCCCTCCAGGGATCGACACTTACAAGTTTTATAACATTTTTGATGTTTTCAGTTTCTTTTATTCAAATCCATTCAGTATTCAATCGATATAAATGAGAAACTATGAACGATGTAGTGGATATGTTCAATCATCCCCCTGCTGCTATCCTACTAATATTATAAATGCGAAAGTGTGTTTGTTTGTTTGGTGACATCAAAACGTGCAACGGATTGGTGTGTTTTTTAGTGTGAAGATATTAAGCTGGAATGTGATATACGTTACATTTTTTCGCAGAAAATAACTAATTTTCGGCTATAACATGTTTTTATTAAATAAGACAGCGAAAAAGAGTGAAAAAAAGCCAATTTTACTTGTTTATTATGAGTTTCATGACTTAATGCTTAACTACGATCAAACATTGATAATAATAAGTAGCGAGATAGTTTTGGGTGGTAAAGCGCTCTAACTTTACTAAGTTAGAGCGCTACTTTACTACTTAACTTAGTAAAGTTAGAGCGCTTTACTAAGTTACTTTACTTTACTAAGTTAGAGCGCTACTCTACTCTCTCTACTGAGAAGCCTATATTTTCCTTTATTTTTTATACTTTTTTAATCATCACCTAACTTCAAGGCAAGAGTATCTAAATAAGCTTTTACTTCATGCATCGATGAAAGCATATCGCCACTTACCTTCAGCTGGGACCTATCACAGTTAAGTATAAATAATTGTCTGAAGCATCTAGTATTTAATTTCATGTCAGCCATATTCCACTCAGTTCGGTAAATACAACATGACGTCTGTTTATAGTTAGCGCGCCCCGAACCCGAGACGGCGCGAATTAGCGCATCAATGCGCCATTTGTACACATCGCTCTAGATCCGATCGGCAGGGTTGTCAACGGACTAGTGTACCACGTTTATTTGTAGGGTTGACGACTTATTGACCAGAATAGCTTAATACCACAGGAAGATGGATATGTTGAGGAGTGAAACGGTATTCTTGGCAAATTGCTTTTAGACTTATAGTGTAGTTTCTAATGATGTTGAGGCGATGGAATTAGTGTCACCAGATGTCCGGTTTTCTTTAGAGTTTTGGCCTTTATCAGACTTGAAAATTGAATAAGCAATACGCTTTCCGCAATTTTCAAACTAAAAATATAACTAATCAGTGCTAGTAAGTTACAATACAAAAATATGTAGGTACATAGGCAAAATTTTATTTTTCAACTCATTTTATAATTCTTCAAAAAATAAATGTTTTTGTATGGTGCCGACTAATCAAATTAAAACATTTTTATATCAGATTTCATCGCCACTTACCATCAGTTCTGTTCTCAATATAAGTAATTGTTCTGTGCGTGAAACGGCTGTACCGATTTGGTTGAAATTATTGTTTTGTTGTTTGCGCGAATGGTATAGATTCACAATCACCAAATTTGTTTATTAATTGTTGAGCGGTATACGGTCTACTTAAACTTTACGGAATTCTAAAACCCTTGTATTCCTGTAAATTATTAACAAACAAACAAAAATTGCATAGGTAATGATAGAATTACAAAGGTTTATATGATAACACTAGTTTTCCACCGCAACTACGACCGCCAATTTCCAAAAATCCCTTCTAAATGCTAACTTGCGTCACTTGAGGAATCTGGATACAAAGTTTCAAGTGAATCCATTGAAGAAATAAAAAGTGTCAGTTTATCCCCTTTTTTATCCATTTCCAAAAATTCACTCTTAGTGCCCCTCTACACTGCTCAAGGAACATACATGACGAATTTCAGCTTCTTGCGTTCAGCAGTTTCGGCTGTACGTTGTCTGTCAGTCAGTCAGTAACGCAAGAGTTTTATGTATATTGATATACGAATTGCATCTGAACTGCCTTCCACCCACGATAGCTGATTCTCGGAAACCAATAGAGGTGTGTAAATCACCAACGTTACACCAATACGTAATCTAATCACTAATGAGTAGAGAAATAAAAGACAATCGAAAGATAAAAGCAATTAAATATATTGTCCGGTACATAATCTGTATCGCTATCGACACGTCGTGTCATAGATAACGGATAGGGCCGAGCTATCCCCGACCGAATAACATCGAGAGATCGATCGAGGTGCTTCTATTTTGATTGTCTTTAACTCATTAACGGGGCATGAGCTCCTCCTTATTTAAAAATCCGACTTCAAAATATGTCTCTCTCATTCTCATGGATGCCATTGTCAGAACAGGAGGCCTACTACAAAAAACGAAAGTCGACGTTTCGGACGACGGATCGTACTTTTTGCTACCAGCCACGGTCGCCAAATTATGTTTCGCGTGAACATATGGAATTATCTTAAAAGAACTCAATGGGTTTTTTTTATATAAATTTATTTTAATAGGGAAAGAAACAATTAACAGTAAGAAAAAGTACTATCCGTCGTCCGAAACGTCGACTTTCATTTGTCGTAGTAGTCCTCCTGAACCTAATTGAAATGGAACCACACGGGAAGCAAAAAAGAATCATACAAATCGGTTCACCCAGCCGAAAGTTCTGAGGTAACAAACATAAAAAAATACAGTCGAATTCAGAACCTCCTCCTTTTTTTAATCGGTTAAAAAGGTCTACGCAATGCCATGCAATGTTATGCAATGCTTTTCAAGTTACCCTCGACAGTGTGCCAGCGTAAATTCGGCACACTGAAGTGAGCGTCTTCTGTGCATTTTATATAAGCACGACACATAAATATGCGGCAACACGTCTTAAGTTTCGGCAGGTGTGACACTACACTAAAAGAGTGTTTAAACCTAACACTCTACGACCCTGATGTAGTAGGATTAAAATTTTAAATCTTTTATTCGTGAAGGTTTCATTGATACACTTATGCACGTCATTTTTAACTGACTTCAAGAAAGGAAGTGGTCAATTTGACTGTATATATTTTTTGTATTACCTGTACCTGTACCTCCTATTTCACTGGGTGTAGCGATTTTGATAATTACTTTTATGGTAGGGGAGCCCGTGGTGCTAAATGGGGATTTACTCGAGCGTCACAGAGACCTATTGGGTTGCAAAGCTTAGATGATAAGAAGAAAAAAATGTTATATAATATATACCTTTTCATCGGTGGGGGAAGCGGCTATAGATTTTTGAATATGTAAAAAAAAACTGATGCATGGACATCCTCGAGCGCGTCAGATATTGATAGCATCAATGCCCTACGTATTTTTAATAATGTACGTATGTTAATCTGATCGTTTGCATGGTGGGGGTGGTTGTATGTAAGGGTTGAAAATGAAAAAAAAAAAAATTTAATCGAGCGCGTCAGATTTTCTAAGGGAGTGTTAAGTGCACCAAAAATAAGCTCTCATTCACTAATCTGACGATTTCGATGGGACGCAAACTCGTGGCCACTCTCATAATATGCAAAAAAAATTCGCCATTTTGACATACTCAAGCGCGTCAGATTAAGATATATATGGTTCATCTTTATGTTCTAAACGTACTGTCTCATAATCTGACGATTATCTAGAGGGATTCGCCTAATCTGACAAAAAAACGGTTCACCCTAAAGGCCATCCCTGCAATTTCCCGCTAATTCCATTCCTGGGCGCTTAAAATTGTACTTATGACATTTATTTTGAGCTCGCGGAGTTCAAAGAAATAATATTTCTATGCATTTGAGCTCTCCCAGCTCAAAAGTCTGATAGAAGTTTCATAGAACACTATTTTTGGAATTTTCAAACCGCAATAACTTTTGAATGAATCAACCAATTTTCACGCGGTTGGCGGCATTCGGCGCAGTTTTATTATCCTCATAAGTAATTTAAAAGTTTTAATTGATTGAACCAAAAATTTCGGAGTAATCCCGAAAAAACACTTTTTCGGGTTTCTTTCGTTCACGATATCTCTCGAACGAATCAACCGATTTTGACCAACTTGGTGGCGATCGACGTGGTTTTTCAAGCTCAAGGGCGGATTAGTTTTTGAAGTTGATCGATAAAGCCGTTTAAAAGTTATTCCAAAAAAACCACTTTCAAAAAATTTTTTGCTGGAATATGGTGATGGCGTCATGACAGCAGAAACTAGAGTGGGGACGGAGTGAGAGAGTAATAGATAGAGAAAGAGTGAGAGAGGAATAGAAACGCAGAGAAGGAAATATAGGCATCACGCAGCTGCACGCATTTAACTTTATCGACGATTTTTTTGTTGTTTCGGCTTGCGGAAATCGTCAGATTATATATTTTTCGTTATTCTTGAATTATTTCCTTCAAAATAAAAAAAAAATTAACTACGCTCGAGAATGTCAAGATGACGTTTTTTTTTACAACTTTGCTGCGCTCCCCTTTCTTTACGTCACTCTCAAATTGTCAGATTAGTGGAATATACACTTTTTAGGAGGTAATTAACTCACCCTACCTTAATCTGACGCGCTCGAGAATGTCTGATGATCAATTTTTTTTTACTAATCTGATCCTGTATCCTTCACGGGCGGCCATATATATGGGGCTCATATTTGGTGGTGGTACTTAACCGGGTACAAGGTATCCCCCTGTATAATAATCTGCCGCGCTTCAGTAAATCCAGAAATCCCCTCTTGGGCTCCCCTACCATTCGAAAGTCGGTGCTTATCGTGTGATCCCATTAAAATTTGAGCGAGATCTGACGAGTATTTATTAACTTATCCCTAGTTATTAGTAATGCGTATTTAATCGATTTCGACTACGTTGGTGATGTTGAAGTCCGTTTTTTCTGTAAAGTTATTTATTGTCCGAAAATGTTTGTTGCCCAAAGTCATGACTTTCGGTTTCATTTGACTTGTCGCAAACGTTCCCTCTGGAGCACAGAAGTTCGATTCAAGGTGTGGCTAATTATGTACCTAATAGTTAAACATAAGGTTGCATCAATATTTATGATAGTAATTCAAGCATATAGTACAAGTTTAATAAACACCGTGCAGTGTAGCATCTTACAATTTGAAAAGACCGGACAATTATGGCTGAATATAATAAAAAATACGGACATAAAAAAATCGGACATTTTAGTTCAAACATTTTTTTTACTTTTTTTTTGTTTTAAATGAAGTACGAACATAAATTAAACATACCCGTACATCATTTAAAACAAAAAAAATCGATTTGTTACTTCTAATTTAAATTAGAAGTAACAAATTGATTGTTTTTTAAATGACACAGAAAGTTATGTCATACTTTTTATTTTATTTTTACATTTTGGAACACGTGCCTACCTCTAGGTATGTTATAATTATTTGTTTGTTTCAATAGCATCAATATAAATAAACAACGTAATTTAATTACCTGAAAACGATCTACACATAAAAAGTTTAGAAAAATTAGAGGAACGTGGCGTACTAAAATTATTAAGAACTATACTCGTCATTCTCAACTCAAACTCAAATTCGCCATTTTTTGCATTTACCGCCATTAATTAATTGTATTCATCAGTCCGGCTCTACGCTTGACGATGCCGATAAGCATTTAGTACAGATTACGAATTATTCTTACACCAATACACAGATTAGATATTCTATTAAATTTGAGTAGGGCTACCACCTTTAGCGCAATCGTTTACATTAGTTATTTATTTGTCGAAAACGCGATGTTGGAAATTATAAAATATTATAATCAGAACGAGTTTTAAGTGGGTTCTCCGTGAGTTCTTCATCGGTTATGGGTATGTACGCTTTTGAACATATTATTTCTCAGGTTATATAATGAGGATTGTATGTCCGTTATTTATACGAAAAATAAATACAATAAGTTATAAAGTTTTTATCATAATTATGTTTTGTAGAGCGCTTTTAAAGAGCCCCTTACTAATTCTGCTTTTTAGTAAAAAACATTTTATAATTTAAATGTATTAGCATGTATGACGGACGGCGAGGGATCAGAGGGTTTAGAAGTAGAAAATAGACCAGATAAATGAATTTGCTATTTACTGATAGATGTTTTACAATGATTTTTTCTCAACTGACTTATAAAACTTAGACAATGATTTTTTTAAATAAATTGACATGAGATTCTTAAAAGTAAAAAAAAAAAGATAAAAATATAAAGGAGTTCGGTTTGCCACAGCATGTATATTATTAACTTACAGTCTATAATTATAATTGAGCAATTAATCGACTACTCTTATCAGTAAACTGTTGCCAATGAGTATCCACTATATCACCCCCCACTCACCACACCGACGGGACTCACCGTCCGAGACAGGTGCAGGAGTCACGAGTATCGTCGCCAAAATCAATCAGTGTCACTTAGAACATTAGTTAACAATTCACGCGAATCTCTAAACAATGTCGCATTTGTCCAACAAATAAGCCCGTCTATTCGGGCAATAATACTCTAGATAATATTACCGGCGCCCGCAGTTTTCAATATTAAATATATTTATGTTATTATATATTTATGTTATTATATATTTATGTGGCTACATTGTAAGTCTAAATGTAATAATAAGCGACGTCACACGAATTTCGTTGTTGTTGTAGTCACAACTCACAAGTCATAAATGTGTGACACAATCCCCTGGTGTCACGTTGCTATTTTAATTTTGCGATAAATTTTAAGTTTAGAATTATATAACATTTGAGATGTACTCGTACATAATGCCACAAAGCTTTTGACCCGTTGGGGTAGGACTGCTGTCACACAAGGTCACACTGCTGACCCCACGCCCCTGACACTCAACGTGAAGGCTAATGAGATTTGAGCTGACACAGCTATCAAATGATAATGAAAAAAATATTGTTATGAGTTTTATCGACAGCAATATTAGTAAGTATTACTGTTTACGATAGACGATATTAAATTTAATCCAATGATATACTATTTTTCAAAATTTTAAGCTCAGTAACTTCAGAGATAAGGGTTGGAGGATGCTCCAATTTTCTAATATTATCCTAAACTCTATCTTGTATAAAATAAAGAGCATCCCTATATAAAAACCAACCAAATTGAGTAATTATAGAATTACTATGCTCTGTAAGTAATTTATAACTAATTTACGATTATAACGCTGAGTAATTGATATTTTAGTATTTCTTGACGTTGATTTATTTAATGCGTTGTTTTGTTGGCATTGCGCGCTGCGTTACGTCTGTATTTCGATTATGGTACAACGTCGAGGAGGTATTTGGTGCGTTCCCCTTTCCTTTTTACCCGACTGCGCGACGGAAAGGAAGGTAATGTGTTTATCAACTTATGCTAATATTTTTTGCTCCTTTGTGGCGCTTTAGAGACCTAGCGGATGATCGGTTTTTCAACATTTCTAGAGTCACTAAGAAATGTCAATAATCTAAAGTCAGTGGGGAAAACCAGACGTCATTTATCGTGAAAATAAGTCAACGAACTATGTTATTTAGTCTCTTATCATTTTTCATTTTGAATGATCATTAAGGATCTATAACGATTTAGATGTCTTGCGAAGAGTATAAAGATAATAGGTAGAGTTTTCCTACCATTTTCAAGATAAAATAACATGAAGCTATTAATTTTTCTTATTAGAATGAATATGTATGCATTCTTTGGATTAGAACCTGGATCGTTGGCCGACTGCAATATCAACATACACACTAACCTAGGCCACACTTTTCTGTCAGTGCACATCTAAAAATACTCTGGCAACCCTAGTGACGGACGCAGCTGCATTGCCCGATAGCTTATTGCTCGGACGTTCAAATTATGCCTTGCAAACTTAGTAGCGAGCCCTGCAACACTGCAACAACTCTATCACCCGGTAATAAGGTTCCTAATTACGTCACAGCGGTTCGGGGAGCAGCAACGTCAACGTAGCGGCGTATTGAGCTCTATTAAAACGTTACAATATAAATGCAAGAACGACTTGAGATTAGAATGGCGCTATTTCTGTTTGGAGGGTCATAACCACCCCGTGAACTGTAACTCCATCGGGATAAGGCTGATTTTTGATCGCTGAAACATCGGAGATAAGGTGGTGTACGGTTTTAGAGAGAATCCAATATTGATTGTCGTAAAGTACAGCAATGGCCAGTGGAAGGGAGATTAATACGACTACTTTGTAGATCCGCTTAATATAGCCATAATCACTTAGCTAACTAACAAAATATAACTGTTAGTCACGTCGGTACAAATAACAAGGTACTTGTGTAAATATCAAATGAATGTTTGGAAAATATTCCAATAAGGACTACTCAACGAGAATCAAGCGGTCGTCCAATTAAAGTATTGAAGAGATTTTTGGTTGTTATTTTAAAATGAGCTCTAGCAAATATTAGCACAGATGTTGGAGGTATTTTGATTGACTTCAGTTAGAAATTGTTCCAAGACATTTAATCTGCGGGTTATTTTCGAATAAGGCTATTGCCATCTCTAAGATTAATAACCAAAATGAGTGCAAAACAAAATCGCTTAGTCTACCGCGTAGTCGCGTAGTTAATCTACTACCAGATAAGAACTCCTCTAGTTAGATCAGGTAGGAACCACGATATATTATTTACAAGAATTTATATTATACCTAATATATTTAGAGCAGTTTGTTTTTCCCCTTGTTGCTTGTAAATACTTTCTTTCGATTAAACTATGCTAAATCTGAATGAACAGGAGGCTTTAAGTTACGATCTTTTTCATTAAAAATCATCAATTCACATAATTCGTGTCGTCGTATACGTAAGTTTACAATTAAGTCGTCCATCTCGGTCATCAGAAGTAATGCATCTGTGACCAGCTGCTCATTTGCTGTCATATTAATAATAAAACAAGAGATAATCACTGCTCTAGTTCACACCTGAATACCTTTCTGGGAAACGGCCTATTCCAAGACGTGAGAGCTAGCTGATTCAAAGAATGTCGCAGGTGGTTTGCTTGCTAACCTAATCGCTCTGTTGATATGTCTGCATCTTAATTTATGAAACCTCATCTCAACATTCATTGAAACCATTTAGTAAGAAAACAGCTTACAAACAAAGCAATGCGTCCAGCGCGCATCGACGTATATTAATATCATTACACCGCCAGAAATACAAGCCCCGCGTGCCGGGCACTTTCAACTAATTGACTGTGATTTACAACTCGCCTGCTTTATAGCTCGTCAAAGCTACGCGAACAAAAAGACGCATCTCCGAACTCATTACAATCAAAAATAAACTCTAATTGACTCAAAAAGAGCGCATTTATACGAGATGCTTAACCGTTTATATCACGATTTTATGAAACAACATTTATGGCAACCTCCCTACCACAAACTTCGTGGAAGTTTTCGTTTATTTGTCAGCGTGTGTGGGATTTTTGATGGTTATATAGACGTTTTGAGCTTTGAAGAGTAATTACAGTAAATTTTATGTACATTTTTGTAATGTAAAGCGTTTAATATCTGCTACGTGGGATGACCGAAAACCGGTTGATAGCTCCATTGATAAGATTAACAGGCGATTCAGTAATTAGACCCTTGTAAACTCCAAGAGCGAGCCAACGATAAATCATTAGGCCTTGGTACTAAGAAAGAAATGCTTGGTTTTGCACAGCCATTAATTATTTGTTTTAATTGTCCTTATCCGATCAAAAACATTTGCTGCTACACTAATTAAAAAATCTCTTAAAACTGTAGAATGAACAGGGAATTGTTTTGCCAATTCATCCCATTTACATTAAAGATAATGTAACTTACCTTTCACGGTCTTGTCTTCATTCACAGGACTCCATCCCGGCGAGTCCTTAGATTTAGGCACTGACAAGTTGAGAGGTTGATCGTCTTTAGTAATATATTGCACTTTGTCGTACTCACTCTCACTAGTTCTAACACTTCGCTGCAACAACTGTTCCTGCAATTTATTTTTATGCACACTTATATTGAACTTTCTCTCCGCTAAGTCCCTCTGCACCTGCGTGCTCTTCTCCTGGTGAAAACTCTTCTTGTTATCAAAGTTCCGTTTCACGTTCATCAACTGACTAACCGAAGATCTTTCTTCCTTACTAACGTGCGCTTTGTCACAGTTTTTGTTCGTTAACCCTAAAATATATTCTATCGTATGAGGCGTTGGCATTTTGGGTGGCTTTCCATATACATGTGGATGCCACGAAAGCTCGAAACTTTCTTCTTTCTCACTGTTGTTACTTCTTTCGTCATTGGCATCGCTATGTGTCAAACAATCGATGCTGTCTGTTGTTTCTTCGTTCTGAGATTTGGGGAAGTCATCATCGGCGATAACTAATTCTTCATCCTTGTCATCACAATCATCGTCAACGTTGATCTTGTCCTCCTTGGCCTCCGGGCTCCTGTCGATGCCGTATTGATACTCTATATTGAACGTCGAATCATTCGGGTAATTGGCGTCTATCAATCTGTCAGCTTGTCCAATCAAATTGGGAGCAACGTAACTCGACACTACAGTTTGCATCTCTCCCGCCGCCGTGTTCCCGTCGGTCTCTGTGTCTTTGCATCCGATATCGTCTTCCGCGCTCATGTGTAAGTTTCACCCGCGATTCGTACGGAAATAGTCGGTCATGTTTGTTTTTATGATTGAATTAGAGTTTAATAGCCACTCTGGATTGACGCTGGTTAGCCGTTTGATGTCGAATGCGGCTTTGAAGTCGTTGCGATGTTTTCAGGCGCTTCCTGTAACAAACGGTCGGGTGGTTTGAGTCTTATTGAGTGAGTCAGTGCACGATCGACTCGCCAGGATTCAATTATAGTCGGCGGTTCTGAACCGCGGTGGAAGATAAATTGTGTTTTAGTTCTAGCAATGATACACATACTGATTGGACAATTAACTGTTATGACATGGGTTACTTTCAATGGAAATGTTAATTGGATGCAGTCATGTACTATTTAGGGAATAATGATAAATAATCGTTGAAACGGTTACTTTTACTAGGAAATAAAAACGCTTATAAACACATCCCTGATAAACGTCACGAAATTCTATCAGTAGAGTACGAGCGCGTTGTTCAACCGAATCGTCTCTACCAGTCACTTCTCCATGCATATCACTCTTATAATAGCGATCGGTCTGAATGGGTCGAGGATCGGTATAAAACCATATAAGGTCTGGTAGAAAGAAAACTTTTATTCGAACATATCAATCAAATCAAAAACAAGTGCGAGTCAGATTTGTATACTTCTAATTATTTTGTCACCCTTTGGAAACCCTAAAAAACGTATGAAAATTAAAAAACCCATGATTAGCTATAATTTTAAAAACTTTGAAACCTTTCACAATTATTAATGCTATAACCGTGTAACTATTGTGATGGCAACAGCCGCTAGTCGCTGTGAAATTGCCGCCATTAATTACATTAGGTACTACTTAGTGTAGTTTACAATGTTTCCGTTGTGGCAACCCTGTAATCAAATAGCAACTGGCACGTCGGGAAGTGCCGTCATGGCGCAAAATATCTTGCTGTGTCATATCACCACGTAGTGTAGTTAAATCAGATAATATGGTATGATACATTATATTTTTTACGTAAATAACCGAAAAACAAGCAAACAAGCTACCCTGATGCCAAATAGTCACAAAAACATCGTCGAAGGAAGATGAAATAAAGGCCTGTGCCTAATAGTAATAATTTGTTTAGCGTAATGCTTTAGCACAAGGTTTTGAGAGCAATTCCGGTGAGGGAACACCCTGCTGAAGGACGGACGAAGCTTTGACAATAGGTCTCGCGGCGCTTTGCGATAAAATTGGAGTACTCATGGTTGGTGATATGGTTTTGTACCCGCCAACCTAAAATTGACTGTGAAATGTATTTTTACGCATACATAAAAACCATTGATTTACTGTTTTCAGTGGGTAATTATACAACAGTTATTTAAAAATCATCTTTAAATTCAAATGAAAATAATTATTTGTATTTGAATTTTCTTATTCCGTAGCCTAAGTGTTACTATGATACACATATAAGTAAGCCTCCCGAAGCGGGCGCGGAATACTAGGGTTGTTTATACTATATTGCCAATATCTTTGCGCTCTATTGTTTTATTACTCTACTAGATTCTCATTTGGAGCTAGTCAAGTGTACAGTCAGTTTGTCGAAGAGAAATCTAGACCCAAATTGAAACAAATCGACTCCACTCGACAGCAGTTGCGTCATCGCGAAATATCTGCTTGCGTCGTACCGACCGGCGCGGGTCTTACATGTATTGCAAAGGAATTTTGAGAATTGATTTGATACCACCCGCGGTTTGACCCTTGTAGTACTACTTATAACTGATTTTTAAACAAACTTTCATTCCTTATTTTGCCCCTTAGAGTCGTAATATGACAAAATCCAATCTTAGCTGACGCCTTCTGCTTATAAACTACTTCCCTGGCAATATTTCATTTTCATGAGTCAAGATGGTCAGCGGAAAGAACCTTGCACACGTATGTATTATTATTATATGAAATTTAGATATACATTTACCTATAAGTGCGTTCCCAATTATATGATGGGCAACTACAACTCATTACTTTTTGAGATTCAGTAACTTTTTCGTTTCGAGTTTATAATGATCAGATGCCGCAATTCAATCCTTATCACGTGATGAATGTGCCAATGAACACGAAATATACCAAAACATAAAACGGAAAATTGAATTGTTTTCCGGCAACTTGTAAATTTAACAGACATTAAAAATAAAATCGCTTTCATCAAGAATACCAACGATTTACATAACAGTCCCTCTCAGATCTCCGCAGCGCCGTATCCTGCTTGTCCTCATAAAACGTCTGCATAATTCACGAAAATCAAAGGAAAAATATAAATACTTAACACATTAATCCAGGAAATGTTACTATTAACACATTCGCTTTGAGAATGAAAATGTCAACCGACCACCATCTTAGATTCGCCACACTTCCGACATCTATTAAAATGACAATCCGACAAACTTAACGACTCCTTCTTTTGATTCAACAGTCAATTCGCGGCGTTAACTCTTCGTGGTAGGGTTAGTTATCGAGCTGGTGATATAAGGAGCGTATTAATAAGCTGGCCGGCATCAAAAGGGCCACACACGTTGACAGAACTTCCGTAAGCTTCGTTCGATGATAATTGTGTTATCTGCGGCCGGTCTCCACGCGCCTAATAAGGCACCGTACGAAACATCCGGGTGACTTTCAATTATGTCACGTAGGGAACAAATACTTAGCAGTATTGTAGTGTATGTACTTATGGTGACAGCTGATGATTGAGTAGGTTGGTGGTCATCACCACTCATACACAACATTTAAGGCTTCGCAGTCACCACATACGACCACACCACGTGTGGTTTCGTCGGAATTAAACTGGGTGGTACAGAGACCAGCGTCACTAAAGAAATATCTTGTGCCTCATCTGTTATGCAGTAGAGTGACCCACGGAGCAGGAATAGCAGCGAACTCAAAATGGATCGAGAAAAATAATAATTAAGTAAACTCTTACAGCCCGAGAAATTTGTCGCTTGAATCTTGCAAAATTTTGGGTAAATGAACGGTTTTCAATAAAGCATCATAAATGTCCTATTTAAACAACTTCACCTTCCATTCCCCTTCAACGAAAACAATATAATTACGCCGCGTAACATCAATACGACACACAGATGATTATTTTTGTATTAACAATCGCAATATTTAATTTATTTTCGCCCTATCAGCGAACGAGACATGTTTAATGCCAAGTAATCTCTTTCAATTGACGTCAATGGAATGGTCGCTGTAAGATGAAGCCTATGCTTTATGGTAGGCTGTGCAATACTAGCCCTTATACTATTACAATACAGCGTATATTTTGTTATTAATTTTATCCAATTTGCAATTATTGATATCTGTAACAATTAGGGTAATTAGAACTGTTATTTTTGTGCGATTCGTAATTTTAATCGTTTGAGATGACAAATATTAGTTATACAAATACATACATGACTCACAATTAGTTAAATTTAGATTAATTTACCAGAACCAGTAGCATATTCCATTCTCCTTTACTGTTTGATCGATAGAAAGATTTAAAGTTTCTCAAGTATCTAAGTTCTTTTAACTTAGTCGTTTTACAACATGAGCTGGCTAATCGATGGACAGGATTGAGTGCGAGTCTCCTGACTCTTGAGAAGAGACCCATGGCCTTATCAGCTCATGGGCCATAGACAATTTTATAAACCTATAAAATAAAAGCGAAAGTACTCACTTGCCTAAACACGAAATCTCGAAAACTTCTTGACCTATGAAAATGAAATTTGGTAGAGAGGTAGTTTATGAGGACGAGGCGACAGCTAAGAACAAATTTTGTGATATTCTAACCCCATGGGAGGTAAAAAGGAGTAGAGAGTTTGTTTAAAAATCCGTGATTGTAAAATAAATACTATGACAGGTAATATTTGGGTTCCTGGTTAGAAGTCATGTACTTATTTCCCATTTCAATGTTTTCCAAAAAAAAATCCCGTAAAGATCTTGGGGGAAAGTAGGTTTGAAAATATTTAAAAGTATGTACTTCCACACGGGACAAACCGCGTGGGCATCATCTATTAAAGTTAAGTAAGTCAAAGAGGAGCGCGCGCAGATCCGCAGATACCGCGAACAAAGCTCTGGGAAGATCTGACAGTAATTTGCAATATAACTGTTGTTATACAACTATGTTCCACTTACTAGATACATATATGTATACGAGATATATGTAATTTTGCAACATCGATGTTTGAGAATCGCTTTAATGATTCTTTTTTAATGTGCGTTAAATTTTTTCAAGTTAATCCCTCTTAAATAAACACATGTAGTAAAGAACTGACAATGGGTTCTGGAGATATAGAGTGGAACTCCTCAAGGGTAGGAAAAATTGAACAGTGTTTAAAGATAGTTGTTGGTAATATTAAAATTGCAAAACCAGTTCATCATTGACCATCTCAGAGTCTGGTGATGTGTTTGATACTTATGTAATTCCTTAACGAATTGGGCTAATTAAACCTTAGTTGTTGGTAATATTAACATTGCACAAAAAATGGATCATAATATTGACATACTAAGCGCTGGCAATGCCTAGTCTATCATAAAAGCGAATCTTACTCACTGATCAAACGGAAATCGAAACTGTACCAACAACTCTACTAACGGGAGCAGTACCAAATGCAATGCAAACTCGTCAACATTATAATTAAAGCAAGAGTATTAAGTACTTTAAAACATTAAATCAAACATTAAGTTCAAACCATCACTCATCACGCGCGAACTCAGCGCGGTACCAGATTTCATTTAACAGTTAAAAGTTGGTTTATCTACTAAGTAAGTGTGGTATGGACCCACTTTATCACTACTTACCATCAGTTGACTTTTTTGTCAAGCATTAAATAGGGTACGGGTCTCTCCTTGTAAGTGAAGAAGCCTAGAGCATACTCCACCACGCTGCTCCATTGCATATTGGTGTAGGATTAGGAAGTGTCGGAAGTACTTATGCGCCCGAAGGACTCACATGGCTTAAAATATAACGATAACAACCAGTATCGATGGGTTAAGGTGCCCTCCGGAGCACGGAAACGCGACTAGCGATCACCCAAAAAGCATAAATTATCCCACTATTATTATAAATGTGAAAATTTGGATATTTGTCACTGAATGACGGCGCAAGGGTTTGGATGAATTTAGCGCACAGGTTGGTACTACTTTATAATATGGATTAAAGGATACGATCCCGTAATCCCAATCCCGGAAAATGAATCTGTTCCCGCGGGATAAACGGTATAATTTAGTATGGAGGTTCGGTTAATAGATTACAAATTAATGTTTAGCTGCTTTATGTCCCCACCTCCCCACTACTAGCTCTGAACTATTTATCATTCTATTTGTTTACTGTTTGTTAATCGTTTTGTTCATAATTTCTGGACCTCATGTTCATGCAGGCAGTTCAAAGTCACAATGCAAAGTGTAATCAATATCTATGAATCTAAACTTTAGATTATTTATTAGATACTAGCTGATCCAGCGAACTTCGTACCGCTCTATAATCGACAGCAGCGCCACCTACCGGGTCCAATTGTGAATCTAAACCATTCTCGGATCCACCTGAAGACACAAAAATTTTCAACCAAATCGATACAGCCGTTTAGGAGGAGTTCAATTACAACGAAAAGTGTCATTAATTTTTATATATAAATTAAAGATTACTTTAGATTCTAAAGTAAGTACCTAATATCTAATAAATATATTATTATAAAAAACTGATTGAATTTTTATGTGAATAGCCCAGAAACGAGCAGAAGAGCCTCCTGAAAGGAAGTGGTCACAGTAACCCATGGACAACAAGGACAGCAACACCAAAAGCATCTGATGCGTCGCCGTCAACAAAGAACGAGGAAAGAAAGACAACAAGTAAATAAATAAATAACGCTACACACTCATAAGCATAAGCAGTGATAGCCGTGTGTTTGAACGTTGGACTGCCGAACCGGAGGGTCCGGGTTCAAACCCCGCACGCACCACTAATTTTCAAAAATTATGTGCGTATTAACTAATATTTATTTATCACTTGCTTCGGTGAAGGAAAACATCGTGAGGACACCTGGGAGTTCTCCATAATGTTCTCAAAGGTGATTGAAGTCCACCAATCCGCACTTGGCCAGCGTGGTGGACTATGGCCTATACCCCTCACACTGTGAGAGGAGACCCGTGCCTAGCAGTGGGACAGTTATGGGTTGTGATGATGATGATGACACACTCATAGCCCCACACTAGAATTCCCTGTGTGATGGGTGCCATGGACAACACACAAGACAAGAACACACACACCCCAAGACAAGAATACAAAGTTTGGCGGCTGACCCAAGCAAGTGGATGACAGCTACCAGCCAGGCTTCCACTACAACCAAGTTATTGTATAAATCGCGTATGGTTATTATTGATAGGTACTATTAGAAAACTAACGATTATTATTTATTGGTCGGGAATCATTGCAGCTTTATCTCGTAAACAAAATAAACGACACATATTTTCAATCAACGATCGAAGCCCATCAACTGGCAATCAACGTTAAATCAATTTAGTATTTCTCAATCTATTAACTAAATCTACCTATTTATATGCGCATAATCAAAATATATCGTAACAATATAGTGACGGATATCATTCGTCAAATGTTAATTTTTTTCCACAACAAACTTTGAATCACTAGCAACCAACCCTTGCTTTGCTTCGGTAAAAAAAGTATTTAAGACTAAATAAAATTGTAGCGTTATGAATTAATGGTAGATCATGAATGTGGTTATCTTACACAAAAAGTTATTTCAAATCAATCAAAAACCAACAAAAACCTGTCTCTTTTTTTAATATTAGTACCTATAGATAGTTTAAAATTGTGTTATTCTGTCGATCAGTGGTCTTTGCCTTCCGAACAAAGTGCCTTGGGTTCGATTTCCAGCCGTGGCTGAGCTTCACGAGATAGGTAAGCGCTAGATGTTTGAGATGTTTCATTTTTTGTGCATGTCTATACCGCGTGCAGGGATGCACGTGAATTCTTTTCTTTAAGTTAAGTACTATTAAGTTATCATTTATAATTTTCAAACCACTTAAACTAAACTTTTAATAAGTAGGTAAATCAATTTGAATGATTCAATTCCTATTGTTTAATTCCTAATGTTCCTAATTAATTCGACTGACTAAGTAACTGAATACGCAAATTACGCAAAATTCTACTTATCTAAAATGAGTCTGAAATGTATTATGTATTATGTATTACTTTTTGTTCTTCGCAATAAACAAATGCTCATGGTTTAAGTGTTTATTGTCTTTCAAAAATATTGCTGTTATCATAATTGAGTAGCTATGAAAATATCGGTAATCGATCGATTACTAGATATCAATGTAACGTGCTCATCCGATTCGATCATCTTTACGGGTTTTCCATAAATATTTAATAACTGTCCAACATCAAACAAACATGTAGAGCAAACATCTTGCATGTTACAAACTTTTTATTCAGCGCGAAGTGTTTTTAACTCCACTCTTTCTTTCATCCTCAAAATATATCCAATACATAACCATGCATTAAACCATAATTATATATTACAAAAACAATAATATTTAACTCTTATCACTTAAATATTATCTTTGTGTAAGTACAAAACGACAAAAGTAAACAAAATATTGCGTCTACTAAATCAATTAGAATTAATAACATTGAACGTTCGAATAAGTAATATCTAATTATTCGCATCGGCGTCCACTAATGTGATTTACATAACCATTGGAATAAATTAATTCTACTTCGCGCTTCATTAAACTTAATGAACCTATCCGAAATTAATTTTATAAGCTCACCTGACTGGTTCAATATATCCGTGTCACTCAATCGCACAACACTGGGTGAACGGTCATTAAAAATTAAAAAGTGAAGGTCACAGATTAAAAAAATTAAACTGTCATTCCGAATGTGCTGTCACCGTGTTATGGCGGGAACGATGATGAGTTCTGCAGAATCGCTAAGGTACGGCGCGCGATCGCGGACAGTGTCGGACTGAGTGTGTGTGCGTGCGCGCGCGTGTGGGTGTGTGAAGAGGACGGCAGCAGTGCTAACGCGACGATCCTCACAGTTAGACTAACTCACATCCAAATCGCTTAATTTTATGAGTTGTTGCCTTCTCCACCCCCTCGGAATGGCGCACCGTGTGACTTTCTACGAACGCGCGTTTTATTTTTGGTGTTTCGTCGTAGTTAATGGTTTGTTTCAATGTAATGATGATATATTAATAATGATTATGAAAAATATGATACATTATAATAGAGAACTTTTAGGTCATGAATATTATAATAATATTGAGAACTAAAATGCTTAAAAATGATTTACTTTAGTATATCTATTATGGCATTAAGACATTTCTCTGTTAATTTTCAAAATTAATAACTATTTGTGCATATTAAACTATTGCATATTAAACTCGTGCTGAAAGTCTGACTAACCGACAATGTTATCATAATTATATTGAAATACACATTATTTTGTATTATTGAAGTAGTGTTTCGTTATCAAATGCCTGTTGATAGCATAACACAATAATATGTATTATACATATTAATATGGAACGGCTTTAGATTAATTTCGATTACTTAACGATATTGATATTTCTTGGTTGATAAAAATGTTATTGCATTTATGTATGTAAATCATTAGTATGTCGCGTTCATACAAAACATAAGACGCTTGTAAAAGCTTTTATTTTTTATACAAATTTTGTGATGAAATAATAGATAATATTTGACAAACTTAGTAAATGTTACGTTCCAACAGACAGTACAATTTTAAGTTACAAGATAAATACTCTACATTGAAAAAAATAGATTTTTTAAATACATACGTTTTGATTTAAATATGCAAATATTAAACAATTTCTTAGTTGAAACCACTTAATCATAATTGTTATAATTATGCCTCTACATAATATAATTATGACATTAATTATATTATACTAAGGAAATTTTCCAACGTATCGCAATGGAAACTAAGAACTAATCTACTTACTTTTAATCATAATGTATGTTTATATATTTAATTTTCTTGATTACAACCTGAAAGACAAAGAAAATGACAATAACGATAATCCGTACAATTAAGGTATACTGCCGAAGAAATGACGTCGTTACAAAGTCACAGCATGCGAACCATTTAGCGCCGGTACAGTAGCAATAACTCAGCGCAGGAAATCACGTCATCGCTCTATTACAGCACGCACACGAGCTCGATCGCGCACACAGGTGCAAGAGGCGCTTGTAGGATGAACAAAGATCGCATTCGAGTGACAACGGTGCGCTCTTATATAATTGTATATGAGTGTACAGATTCTATCGTAATTATATGTACTACATGTAGCTGTTGCTCCAGCTATGCCTGGTATTTTATTTTCTGTGTACTGTCAGCTTGGTTGGAATAATCCCAAGATGGTTTGATTGGCTTACAATGACAGTTATAACAATAAAAATTTGAAAGCTAACTTTCACTATAGTTTTTTTTATGTTTATACGAGTAACGGTCTGGGCTTGCAATTTGCATGTATTAATCAAATTGCTGTTATGGTTTTATTATACTAAAATTATATTCCTCTGAGATGGTGGCTTCAACCAACTCCAACCTCCGACTTGTCTCTACATTATTATAACAAATGTTAATTACTCTGTCGAATTGTTCCTAATCCAATTCGTGATTAGCTAGATAATTATACCATAATGTGGCAGATGAATTCGCGAGCCTTGGTTGTTCGTAATGTCATAACTATTTATTTACAAAGCTACTACCAATGTGGCGGTGGTATACATAACACCGAGAAAATTGCGCCCTTCATTCATGTGAGTGGTGTATTCCTATTGTTGACTCACGATAGAATCCATGTTCGATCAAGAAAACGGATTGTCCCGCACATTTTTCCTAATCAATCTTAAGATTAATATTTACATCAATCAGAGCAATCTATTCGATGTATATCTGCCTGCAAAATGAATTTCACAAACACCGATAAGAGCTACGAGTAAACGAATGTAGTATCATTAGGGCCATTTCAGTATTGCATTCGTGATTTAACAGTAATTATACTAAGTTTCAAAGATAAATGAATTATTCGAATAATTCATTATTTGAATTTATTATTTATCCATGCTACCTATATTTCACAGCAATACATAGCGTAATATTTGTGTAAGCTTTAAAAAAACAAAACAAAATATTTTAAAATCATATTATTTATACAGGTTTAATGTAATATTTTAATCAATTTAATCTTTTTGAAAGGGAGATTGTAATTGTAAAGATGTAGTCAACTTAAAGACATTTAAATGTTTACGTAATGTAAGAACAGTTAAAGTATTATCAGTTATAACTCACAATAAGTAATAGTCTAATCAACATTTGTATCTAATTTACTACAATATGACTAGTATAACGTCAGTTTGTTACAACTATCAGAGCTATACACACTATAGATAAATTAAAATATTTTATACAAAAACAACGATATTGTTACACATTCTTATTTTACTTTAATTGTCAATCCAAGCCCAGGTCTAATATCTATTCAGCGATAAATAATACGATCCAAATTTACAAGCAATCGGAAGTTATCAATTTTTACAGCTTAAAATCAACACGTATTTACAGTATTTCAAACTCATAAAATATCAAAGATACCTGATAATTGGAACGATTAAATGTATAAATTGTGATAACATAGATTAGAATATGGGTGTTTTAAGCTTTTTATCATATAGAATTTTCGTACGTACTCAATCATCGTGACATAATTCCAATTGTGATAAATTTATTATGAGTGTAGATTACAATTTTTCCTATAGAACTTTGTTCAGCATGCACATTTGGCATACATACCTGCGCACAATGGGTTATCTTTCCTAGGATTTCCATCAAGCCATAACATGAGCCTGATCAAAAGCGCAAAAGGCTGATGAATACATTTTTCTACAGATATCTAATAATATTTTTTAGAAAAAATTAAATGTCTAATTGTTATCACACAATCGAATCGAAATAAATATTACGTATATTATATGCAATCGATAAGTATTATAACGGCAATTGCGTAAGTTTGGCCTATAAAAAGTACTATAAAATTTATATTTCACTTATCAAGATAGACTTTGTTGAAAATTGATTCGCACGATGTGCTTGCATGGTTATTAATAAATTGACTCATATTTAAGTGCATGATAAAAACCTAATACCATGATAAAAAGTGATACAAGTTTCAATTAATTATTGGATTACCTTAAAATTATTATCATTTGTAATGCTTATATCACGTACCTGACAACGTTGAGACGCTGTGATTAATGACTTAATGTTGGTATACTTTAAAATATTGATTATAATAACGATAAATAATATAACACCCTACCAAAAACAGCAAACATAACCCTCCTGTACTTGTAGATTTGTACCTAATTTACCTCTTATCGCACTGGAATCTGATTTTGAAAATAAAATTTTACAATCAATTATCAACACATTATTTCAAAAATCGTGTGGAGACATATCAGCCCCAAAAGTACCTACATGATGGCCACGACCTCTCCAACGACAACGTATGACGTATAGATTGAGAGCTACTGGCAATTTTTGGGTAGGTATTTGAGGCAAGCTGAAAACTTGTCTGATAGCTCTCCTACTAAACCGCAACTCGGAGCTGCAGACCTGGCTGCTGAGTAGCGGGGCAACATGGACCCCTATAATTTTAAAAATATTATTTTTTTATTCCAAAAAAAATGTTTGAGGCAATATGCAATGTTTATTATGTTATAGTTTAATGTTTAAAGAATAGAAAAAAAATAAGCCAGACGATTTAGTCGGGGCTTTGACATTGCCAGGCGCGTGCAAAAATTAAAAAAATAAGGTTTAAAAAAAGTGTTTGAGGCAACTTGAAATTTTAATAGGGTGTAATTTATAGTTAAAAAATAAGATTCTCAAAAAGACAGATCATTTCAGTGGGGCTTTCTACCCGCCAGGTGATCTAATAAATCAGGGTAAAAAACGGTTTATCTCGATTTCTGGCAAAACTACAAGTCCGATGGAAAAAAGTTTAATGACAAAGTTGTAGGTAATAAAAAGATCTATAATCTTTGTCTTGACACTTTTTTCACATAACCTCAAAATGTATGTGAAAAATTAAAAAAACCAAATTTTTGGTTTTTTATTTTTAACTCTTCCAAAAAAAATTTTTTTTTCACTAAATTTGGTGAAAACCTACCTATTTTTGTCTCAAACACACTGTAATTTTTTTTAATTTAAAATATTTATTTTTGCACCTTATATTGACTTAATATCGAAAAAGCACCTTAATTTTCAATCTAAAAGTCTTCAATTCAATCAAAATTTCTTTTTTTTAAGTCGGTGGGGTTTTTGTTCGTTGAAATCAACCTTCCGATGGTGTTAAATAAATAAATAATGTCGGCATCAGGTAGGCAGGGTGTTTGTATGGGTTTTCAATCGATTCTACTCTGTGTAGCATGTATTTTCATGCAAGTAGGTATTCTTGCATGAAGTCATCACTGTCGCTTTTTTACTTGTTTATTTGGTTATTTACGCGGATCTCCGATTCCGACTTGTTTAATTTACTCCGTGATACGCAATATTGATTTTTCGAGCAAACCATTCGCTATATTCGCGAGTTATGTGATAGCACGTTTTATAAGAACTTTATTCACTTTCAGAGATTACTCGCCTTAAGGTAGCATTCGGTTCTTAGCGACCGCGACGCGCGACTGCGTCCATCTCCATTCAAGTACACGACCATTGTCGGCTGTCGCGGGGCGACCCCTAGCTTTCGTTGTTGTCGTGTTCGTTGTCGTTCTATTGCAGTACGATATGTCGGACAGTTTATCCGCAGCAAAGTAAAAGTTATCCATCAGCTATTGGTGGATGAAGATTATGATCTATGCCTCCGCAAAAAAGGAAGAAGATTGACTCAATTTTCACATCACGAGAAGTTGAGGGTTGAGTATTTGAATACTCATAAAACCACATTTTAATTATAAATAAAGAAGAAAAGTTCAGAAAATATTGTAGGTAAATCATAAACAGTTTGATTTTGTGAACAGATTAATAAATCAAGACATCAGACCAAGAAGAAATGGCACATCAGTAACACGGCACTTCCTATTCAGTGGATGAGACGCGTGGAGCCGCGCGGTCGCGGGTCGTGGTCGCTGAGACCGAATGCTCCCCTTAAGATTACCTTTATATCTTCTCCCGAGAATTCCTTTTACGCGGGACGACATCATAATGAACTCCATTTTGACAGATCACGCGATCTCCCGATCCAATGATAAACAATACCATCGATTAACGCGTATCACAGATTAATTCGTACCATCGATTTACCATCTCCAACATAATATATTACTTTGTTAAATTTTCTCGGAAAATGCGCCTTTACTGCGACTAAATCAGGCACATTTTGCACATTTCTGAGAAAATTTACCATACTAATGTATATTTTTTTACACCATCAGAAAGTCAGAATGTCAACGATAAAAAGCCCACCAAGCCAAACCAAGGTAAACCTTAAAAAAAGAAATTTTGACGCGAGAATTTTAGATTGAAAATTAGGGTACTTTTTCGATATTAAGTCAATATAAGGTGCAAAAATAAATATTTAAAATCAAAAAAATTACAGTGTGTTTGAGACAAAATAGGTAGGTTGTCACCAAATTTAGTGAAAAAAAATTTTTTTTGGAAGAGATAAAAATAAAAAACCAAAAATTTGGTTTTTTTAATTTTTCACATTCATTTTGAGGTTATGTGAAAAAAGTGTCAAGACAAAGATTATAGATCTTTTTATTACCTACAACTTTGTCATTAAACTTTTTTCCATCGGACTTGTAGTTTTGCCAGAAATCGAGATAAACCGTTTTTTACCCTGATTTGTTAGATCACCTGGCGGGTAGAAAGCCCCACCGAAAAGATCTGTCTTTTTGAGAATCTTATTTTTTAGCTATAAATTACACGCTATTAAAATTTCAAGTTGCCTCAAACACTTTTTTTTAACCTTATTTTTTTAATTTTTGCACGCGCCTGGCAATGTCAAAGCCCCGACTAAATCGTCTGGCTTATTTTTTTTCTATTCTTTAAACATTAAACTATAACATAATAAACATTGCATATTGCCTCAAACATTTTTTTTGGAATAAAAAAATAATATTTTTAAAATTGTAGGGGTCCATATTGCCCCACTACTCACCAGCCAGGTCTGCAGCTCCGAGTTCGGGTTTAGTAGGAGAGCTATGAGACAAGTATTCAGCTTGCCTCAAATACCTACCCAAAAATTGCCAGTAGCTCTTGGACCAGTATGAAAAACTGAGCAGAATAAATAAACCAAGTAAAAGCAAGTTGAACGCACCCTCGTCGCCCGAACGGGCTGCACGACTAATTGTGTGCGTAGCCATCACATCGCATTGTTGCCGCTGTATCCATTTGACATATTAACGACGCGTTATATTAACTGACATATACGTTCTGTATTGTATTGTATTGTGTAGCTCGCGGTATACGACATACACTGGGCCACCAAGCTATCGGTCATCGAGTAGGTTTGTTTGTGTCTAATCACGGTATAATTGTATTACGAACGCTAGTAGGCCGGCCCTAATTTGCGCAATTATAATGAATAGTTACCCGCTCTGCGCTCCAAGTTCGACCGTAATTCACTTTGTCAAACGGATACTTTACATTGACACTACACGTGTAAGTTTTAATTTTTTATCGAAATAGAGGCCTAAATATGGGTATATTTTTGGAATTTTTGACGGTCTGTATTATTGGGCATCACGCGGAAACCACTGAACTACTTAGGCTGAGATCTATAGACGATTATTATTATTAGCTCAGACTTTACTTAGGAAAAACTTTGCAGGTGTATTGCATGTAATGGAACCAATAGTGGTTTTATGACATTAGCGGTCTTAACTTATACTGAGTACAATTTCAGCGTGAAATGTCTATAAATACCAAATCGCAGTCTTTGCAAGGCAAAGGTTTTCGTAAGTAAAGTCTGAGCTAAGGCTAAGTATCGTCTATACATCTCAGCCTTAGTTTAAATTATACTTGACATAATTATTTGTAACGTGTACCTCGGGGATAGATTTAGGATTGGATTTATCCCGGGAAATAAAATAAAATTAAATTCTATGAAAATGTTAGGTTTGCTGGAGTCCTCGTGCGTAAGCGTTGATTTATTTATTTATCTGCAAATAATTTATTGCATTCTTAGTTTTAAAATAACAAGTATTTTTTTAATAATTATAATTATAGTTATTAAATTATGGTTATTAATAATTATAATTATTAAAAAAATATTTGTTATTTTAAAACTAAGAATGCATTTAGGTTATCAACTAAAATGAATATTTGAATTCAATTCTGCTTTTGCTCGTCATTTGTTAATCTACCATCATTTCGGAAAGGTGCTTACATCGAGGGAACATACGGCGAAAGAAAATCACTGCACATCTTTAAACTTCATGTAGGTATATTTGTACATCCTTCTAATCATGGTGGAGCTGAATGCAACGCTATATAATTCATATAATTTTGAGACCACAATCCCACCTGATGGTAAGTGGAGATGAGGTCTTGGGTGGTAGAGCAGTGTGCTCTACTACTAACTTTACCTAACGTTTACACACAATAAACTTTCTAAATTTCTAGTGCCATCCCGGTCACACCTCTGGTCTCTCCTTTTTTCTTTTACGAACCCAACCTCGCTGCGCTCGCTGGCGAGCCGTCACGTAAATTTAAACAACCACTCATTAATTACACCCGCATGGGTTACACATGTCTCTTAGTTTTGCTGTTAATTAGATTGCATGCTTTGCATTTTTTACTAACATACACGGTATGAAACTTACGCGGCCTGGTTCGGATTAATTTAATTATTATCTAGTCTGTAACATGAAAGATATTTGACAAATATATACTGTTAGTGGAGGTTTTTATAAACGCAATAGATCCTGTAATAATATTTTTTAGATTTTTTATCTGTTATAGGTGTCTCTGTGAGTTTTTTCACCCTAATCTCAGAAACAGTTTAACCGATTTGAATGAAGTTTTCACTTTTGTATTGTAACCTAGACTTAATATTTAATGTTTGTTTTATTTCAATCGAATCACAGATAAAAAAGATATTTCAATGAAAATAAGTCTAAGAATCTCGTCTAAATAAAGTATATTTAGAGATTCTTATCTCGCAGGTATAAAGATATAGGCAATATTATTATCAAATTATTAATATTACCTATTTGTAAAATTCTTGTATCCTGCTAGAGCACCATCCTCTTGCTGAAGTAGACGGCCTCAATACGGCCAGAAAATTAACAATTAATAGCGCAGTCGATGACAAATAAATCGAATCGACAAATAAACAAAAATAATAATAGAAATGTGGTGTCGTGGGACACCAGGTAGGAACGAAGTTCCTTCGGCTAATGAAGGCAACGGCGAACGAAAAGAAAGAGGGATAAAAAAATAAAAATTAAATGTGGCGCTCGGTGACTGCCGCGGTAAAGCTATTGCCTAGCATTTTTTATCAACCTATGCAATTATAAAAATTAGATGAATAAATCTTGGATTGCCGCCATCTTGGATTTCTATTTTGACAGCACCATCGACTTCACCACCCTCGAAAACCATGAAAACGATACCCATGACGAAAAGTTGATAATTTCGCGCAGCCGCCATCTTGGATTTCTATTTTGACAGCACTATCGGCTTCACCACCCTCGAAAACCATGAAAACGATGCCCATGACGAAAAGTTGATAATTTCGCGCAGCCGCCATCTTGGATTTCTATTTTAACAGCACTATCAGCTTCAACGCCCTCGAAAACCATGAAAACGATACCCATGACGAAAAGTTCTTAATTTCGCGCAGCCGCCATCTTGGATTTCTATTTTGACAGCACTATCGGCTTCACCACCCTCGAAAACCATGAAAACGATACCCATGACGAAAAGTTGTTAATTTCGCGCAGCCGCCATCTTGGATTTCTATTTTGACAGCACTATCAGCTTCACTACCCTCGAAAACCATGAAAACGATACCCATGACGAAAAGTTGATAATTTCGCGCAGCCGCCATCTTGGATTTCTATTTTGACAGCACTATCGGCTTCACCACCCTCGAAAACCATGAAAACGATACCCATGACGAAAAGTTGATAATTTCGCGCAGCCGCCATCTTGGATATCTATTTTGACGGAATTATCGGCTTTAGTACCCTCGAAAACCATGAAAATTTATTTATTTATTTATTTTATTTATTTCATTATTTCGTTACGGAATTTCTGGATTCGGTCCCCACGCTCAAGGCCCGCGTTAAAAGCTATGCAATAGCTTAAAAAAAAAGGTATTATACACTACTCGCTTGTGTATGCGACTGTCGCGCATGCGCACGTCTCATTCAACGCTTTTATTCCACGCATTTTTTTTCTTACGGTTTTACTATCACATATTTTTCAGTTCGGTCGCCGTAGCAAAACCTATCCCCTCCAAGCCTGCCGTAAGGAACTTCGTTCCAAAAACGCACCAGAATATCGTGAATTCGTGACAGATATTTTTGTGGAGAAAAATACATCGCGGCGTAGCACGGTAGCACCTGGCGCGTAGCAGCCGCTACGGCGTAGCGGGATATAGTCCACTTATTGAGAAATAATTAAAGTTATTATATTAAAATATTTATATTGTAAGTTATAATTAAACAATATATTTGTTTAAATTACTCTGGGTATTGCTATTGACTGCTTGCTAAATCGAGTCCCCAATTTGAATCCCGGTAAATGTCTGCCACATTTGCGAACTGCCACCTCAAAGGTTTGAACTAAATATTTCGCTAGACTTTTTAAACTCTTGCCGAAATAACTATTTATATTATTATTATTATTTCAAACTTAAAATGAATCTATTGTACTTTGCAACAATCGATACACGTGTTGGTGGTACCTATGTGGCTACTTGCATGAAAGTATACACCAAGCGTCTTTTTGTTCCGGTTTTTTGCAAAGTAAGATTGATTTTTGGTTTACAAATAGCAATAAAATCAAAAAGGCACTCGGAGACTGCCGCGGTAAAGCTATTGCATAGCATTTTTTATCAACTTATGCAATTATAATTATTAGAAGTTGTATAGTTATATGAGAACAGCGCCATCTAGTTTGTAGAAAACATACGTACCATACCTTAGTATTAAGGTACTAGATGGCGCTGATTGGGGGTGTTAGGTTTTTTCCGTTACGGAATTTCTGGATTCGGTCCCCACGCCCGCGATAAAAGCTATGCAATAGCTTAAAAATTATCACGCGTGTTCATATGTATATGTATAAAGAGAGAACGGCAGGCTATACATATATTTGTATAAACAAAGCCGGCAACAGCCTTACTATCGGAGTAGCGACTAAACATTTAACGACGCAATAAAATCGACAATAAAATACTACTTACTTTTGCTCTTATAGTTTTCTTATTGTACCTAAACGTTTTATGTACACTGCGACTGTGTAGCGATACCTTCTTAACCTATATGGACCAAGATCTGTCTGTATGTCATCAACTACAGCATGCTTATATCACAATCTAACTTTTTTACATTTAACATTGTTTAAAACTGTACTTAGTCGTAAGTTTTAATGTTACCTCAAAATATGGATTATGAATATATTTTCAAACCCTAAATTCAGTTCAGCAGTTTTTGTTGGATGCGATTTGGGACACAGATAAACCGAAAATGACAGATTTTTTGGTAATATGTATCTTCTGTCCCCCCATCATTATTTTTGCAAATAAATAACTAATTATGGTAGGTACATGCAGAATTAAATTTTTATCGTGTATAAATTATATTCCGTAAGTACACGCCGGCGTCGCGTCGGCAGAAAAAAACGTCAACAAACCACGAGGTATGTTAATGCACTTTACGAAACATCTCTATCTGACTTGTTCCTACATCCATAAAACCATTTTTTTGACAATAAATCGGGCAATTAAAACTGTTATTCGGTTAATCGCGTCTTTAACAAAAAGTTACGGAAAAAACGTTTAAAAAACTTCTCCATAACGCGGCCACAGTTTTTTATCTCGTAAAGACCAAGAAATTTAAATGCCATCGCCTACAATTAAGAATCGGTGTTGCCAGCGATCGAAAAATAATTATCTGAATATAATGTTCTTGAGATAAAATTAAATTGCTCAAATTTTAACTGACGATTGGTTACGATTCAATTACATTACTATACTAAACTATCTGTTACCCGCGGTTTGGCCTGTACGGACTTTTAACTGATTTTGAAACAATATTGGTTCCCTCAGTTTACCCCCTCAGGGGTAGATCTTCGAAAAGAAAAATATTGAAAAAGATGTTTAATTGTTTCCAACAGTAATCCTACATACGTTCAATAAAATCATTTACAATTTTTGTAGTGCCTTATTTAACCCCTGTTTAAACCCTTGTCAAATTTATAGCTTCCTTCAAACTGCATAAAACTTCCGAAAACCCGTGATGGCCACTAACTCCTCCACCAACTGGAGCAGCATGAGGAAATAGGCTCTAGGCCTCCTCAGTTCGTGACCACCCTATAGTGGGCCAATAATGGGTTGAGGCCAACTACTTCCACAGCTCCACAGCAGTTACGTTTAATCACGTAAAGGATTAGGTCTACACCACGTAAAAGGTTCCATTCATCATTGAATCCGTTGAACTCTTTAAGGTACATCAGACTTACTAACAAAAAGCAATAAGGCTGTTCCTTGTTTAGGTCACTGGGCTCCTTGCCGCAAGTAAAATCGTGATACATAGTTAGACTCTATCAATACGCACATGTAACTTAAGTTAGAAATACCTGCAATATTTGCAAAGTGAAACTCTTATTCCGTTCCGTATATCCATACTATATTCCGTTATATCGATGAAAAAGAAACAGCACTTGGCATTATAAGCGCCGTTATATTTTACAAAAGAATTCATCGAAAAGATTTCCGTACAATCCTTACAAGGGAGACAATTTAAAAGGAAAACGTGACACGAAATTCTCCCTTTAAAATACCGATATTATTCACGACAGCAACACTTCACAACCTATAAAGAGCTGCCCGCAAGCCCCCAAAACCCATAACTCTTATTATCATAGCGATAGAGGGGATAATTGAAAATAATGTTTATTAAGAGTTAAGTCCTTGTTTATTGGGAGTCGATAGCTTATCGTCCCCTTACGAGAAACGCAGGTAGCTAGACTATAAAAATTAGTAGAACCTTCGAGTGGTTTAGATTCTGTTGTGAACGTGACAAACCGAACATGGATTTTAGTGACGATAGTGATATTGTAGTCAACGAAACAACCTGCGAAATTTGAATTTTTTAAACGTAAACAGCCGCCGAACGAGCATACGATGCACGAGCAGTCGGTGGGGTGTGGTCACCAGGTCACCGTCGCTAATAGACATCAATAATACTAAAGGAATCACCGATGCGTTGTCGACCAAGAAGGAGGGAAGAGTCACTGACGAGCCATCACTGACGAAACTAATTTTCATTGCACTAAGCTTACGCTGTAAATAATTATTCAATAATCATAATCTTTATATTATTAGCAAATATGAATGTATTTTCGACTTCTCCGATAACAATTATCGGTCGATATAATTAGTTCGGCCAAACGACACAAATCTTCATAATTTATACATCTACGCTGTCCTCGTAAATCACTCTATCTGTTATTAAAAACCGCATCAAAATCCGATAAGTAGTTTTTGAGATTATCGAATACAGTCAGAAACTGCTTTGTGCAATATTGAAGATTTATTTGTGTTCAATAAAACAGAATTAAATAAGTAATCTTTGTAATCCCAAAAATACCGTACCTTAAAAGTGTGCAAAAAACAAAAATAATTTCAAGGTCTAAGCGATTTCAATGTAATATTATTATTTTTTTAATAAAAACAACACTAAAATGTACTAAAACTTTATTGTTATTAAATTTACTAAAATATTTTTTTTACTAGGAAAATATTAAAAATCACGTGCGGAACAAAATGTTAAATTGATTTTAATTTTAGACGTTTAATCCAATGCGCCAGATATAAACAACAAATCGCCTAAAGGTTTTATTATAAAAAGGGAAAATTATACATATTTTCATGATATTTTAGCCTTATTATCAACCATATTTCCTAAGTAATACGGTCTACCTAGGCTTCCAATATCTTAAGAAGGCATTCCTAACGGCGTGTCATTTTTCTCCATTCGAATGGTTTTCCGATCATTTTACGAAGTCGTCGATAAGCTAGGGAAACCGTCGAATATTATAACATTTTAACTCTGTCGGATATACAGCTAAGGTGGACTGGGCTGAATAGAGAATAGGAATAGAGCCGAAATCAATACAATGCTTCGATATCTCTGGTGATGCACGATTCCGGTCATAATAGTTATCGATATCGATAAAGCAGTACTATTTTAGTCGTTAACTTCATCTATATTAAGTTCACTATATGACGATGATGAAAGTGTGTATGTAAAGCCAATATATGACTAGTAATGAAAACAAGAGACCCGCTCTGCGCTGCAAAGTCGACCGTAATTTATTCAGTCAAAGGGTTACTTACATTGACACAATTGCTGTTAAAACAATTATTATTACACGGTAGAAATGGTACTAAATACCGTGGCGTACTACCCCGGGCGAACTCTAGGCTCTACTACCTATTAAATTGCTTTCTGCTCTTTAATATTTTTAACTGTGCCAAATTTCAAAGTCCTCCGTATCCGTAATATTCGCAAAAAACGGTACAAAGTTTTTGCTTCACGTATCTATACAAATAAATAAAATTGGTGTGTCTGTTTGTAATACTAAATTAAACGCTTTTTACTAAATGCATATGGATGGATTTATACACGGCACATATACCAAAATATATTTTTTTACTATTTTTGTCTGTCTGTCTGTCCGTTGTTTGTCTGTTTGTTTTGGCTAATCTCTGGAACGGCTGGACCGATTTTGACGGGAGGTTCACTGGCAGATAACTGATGTAATTAGGAGTAACTAAGGCTACTTTTATTTTAGATATTACCCCGTAACAATTAAAAGTTTCACGCGGACAAAGTCGCAGGCACAGCAAGTAAATTATAAGATTTGTATTTAACTTTTGCATTGTCATTTATGATATAGATACATAAATTATATTATTTTAGCCAGTTAGTAACATCTTTGAACTGGAATGGTAATAGTAATAAATAGAAGCCAGAAGGTACGGTAATGTATTAATTATAATATATTAGCACATTAACACGATATAAAAATCCAGCAACATAATTAAAACTGTGGGTTACATCAATTAAAATTTATTATTTACACCTGTATGTACCTCTTTTATTGCCGCAAAAACTACTGCGCAATTCAAAAATAATTTCATAGGTAGATACGTCCATAGTTTTTTTATGGTTTGAACTGTGAATATAGCAAACGAGCATGCATTCAATTCACCTCCCTTCCGCTATCGCCCATCATAACTGACCGACACAGATCAAAACATAAGTGGTTAATCCAGTAAGTAGAGGGTGTTATTAAGAATATGAGTTGGTCAGCTCGTTAGAATAGAAAAGAATAGAAATATTCTTTATTGTGCAATACAGGAAATTACAAATTTATAGGTAACTTATTGAGTATATATTACACAAAAGGCGGCCTTATCGCTTAACAGCGATCTGTTCCAGACAACCTTAGTAGCACAAATCGGTAGGGTGCACAATACTAAATGTAAATAATAAACAAGGACTCGGACAGGGACTGTTAGTGACCTTTTTGTTGTTTAGTAAAATTGGCTGTTGTTTCTAATATTGGCGGGCGCTAAGGTCCACTATAAGGTATTAATATTTTTTAGACTAATAGCCAACAAGCGAGCTGATGCCTGTTAATGGTGATAGTCACCATCAGCATCAGCAATACCAAGGACATTACTGACCAATACGCGTTCATACTCACCTACTATAGGTTTCAGGATTCATCTCAGAACAGCAGGTCACAGTGGGAGACAGAATAGTCCCAAACTGTAACCAGATGCAGGCTAACAGGCCTTTGAGAATGTGAAGAATGCGATTTCACTGTAAAAACATGGTAAGCAAACATCATCAGCAACAGGTTTTCGTGACCAACACAAGTGAAGATTGATATAAATACCCTATCAAAATTAGTTCGGTAGGTGCCTACTTTGAGAAGTTTTCGTGCGTGTTTAATTAGAACCCAAATCTCTCGCGTGGACACTCACACACACACTCTGCTACTCCAATTTTAGTTTTAATTAATGATGTTTTTTGTATGACAAAGTGTACGTTAGAAGAACTTTAAGAAATTTAAGACAATATCACCAAACAACACCACCAAATCGCTTATGAACCGACGGATGTTCCGTTTCAAACAAATACTGGGACAAACGATAATGGACCAATTACACCAACCCAAATCACAATCGAGCCAGCGACTTTGGGTCGGAAGCTAACCTTGCCACACAGATCCATCATCCAAACAACGCGAAAATAAGCCATTTTTATCTTTAACTCGAAAAGAATAAGAACGACTAGGATATGAGGAAAAAAGACAGTCGCCTACCGTACATGCATACCCTACTACACGCAAGTTTTCTACAGAACTATAACAGTTTTAAGCCATTCTAATCTTTAAAGTCTTACTAATAAGAGTTATCGTGGTACAAGAAGACGCTGGTAGCCTATCGTACACACAAAGAGAATAAAGGGCTTTAAAAATACGAGGTTCCCCAATTAATTAGAGACAATTAGCCGCCCTTCCTAACAAAAGGTAGAAAAACTCTTCCCATTAATTACGGCACGGGAAGAGGGTGGGCTCGGGAATTCACCCCTTTTGTTTTTCAAGAGGAATCCATTGAGTCACAAGTCTAGGGTGTACAGAGTAATTACTGTTTGGCGAAGATAAAGTAATTTCAGTTTTCTACATTACGCAACTGTACGGTATGTGCATGTTTGGGGATGAGCTTAAAGGAGTGCGCACATTACACCAACTCGACGTCAACTCCACTCCGACTCCACTCCGTTTCAACTCCGATGTTCCGTTCCGCGATCAACGCTTCATCGACGTCAACTCGACTCCGTCTCCACTCCGTTTCAACTCCGACGTTCCGTTCTAGGTACATTACGTCATTGTGTCGGTCGACGCGTGGACTACTCGTCTACGGTGAGTCGTCAACGCAACGTCGACGCGTTGGTCTCGAAACGGAACGGTTATGGGTGTAGGGCGAGCAGTACAGGGCTTTTAAGTATAAGTTCGAAATTCAACCTTACCTTCAAAGATATAAAGCTCATAATTGAATATTAGCTTTGTCAAGGTTTTAGTCGCGTTGGCGTCGGTCGGTCGTGGAGTCGTTGTAATGTGCGCACTCCTTAATTCTGAAGTCTTTCCTGTGCGCTGTGTCAAGATTCTTCAAGAAAGGCGTAAAACAGCTCTCGACCTACTTCAAGGCCGGCGAAGCATTGGCGACCCTCTAATGTTGCACATGCACAAGTCTATAGGCGACCACACGCCATCAGGTAATTGGCCCGTCTGGTTTTTCAACAGCCCAATCCTATTAATACTATAAATACGAAAGTTTGTATGGAAGTATGAATGTTTGTTACTCTTTCACGCAAAAACTACCGAATGGATTTTGCTGAAACTTTACAATAATATAGCTTACACATCAGAATAACACATAGGCTATAATTTATAAAGATATAGTGTGAATTATCCAAAATATATAACTAAATCTTTGCAAACCGAAGGAATAAGTTTACTGAAGCGAAGCGAGGGCGGGTCGCTAGTAGACAATAAAAAAGTTACATTACAAATATTTTATAACAATACAGAGATTATAAATTACTAAGCATAGCTTTATAAATAATTAATAGATACCCTCGTTTTGTTTTATGTACGTAATCCTTACAAATATAACCCACAAGTTATGCCTAACTAACGGCCGTTCTGTGTGCTTAGCTCTCATCCAGTATGTAAACGCCAATCCCTTAACAGAATTTATTTCTAGGCTACATCGTCGACATCAAGTCTTTAGAATTTGAATAATTATTAAAATATAAAGTAAATAATAAATAAAAGAGAAAAAAACTTCACTATATAGCATATAAAATTTTAATATCTATAACTTTTTCTCGTTTTACGACTACATTATATCTAAATGAACTAAATTCTAGTTTAAAACCGTACTCCATTTACTCATCTACCAGGCTGTAGCCTGATAGAGTACCTACTACAGTACCCACTACACACAATTTGCTGTTTGTTCTGTTGTTTTATAGTCTGTGGGACAAGTAGACACGATTCGGGCAGAGCGACGTTTCGCTTTGACGACGTTATTACAGCTCAACTATGTAATATATTTTTTTATATTTCGCCTTGGCGACTTGTTCATAAGCGAAATTCTTAAAAAAATCTAAGTAAATAGTTTTAATGATTTCTTCCGTTATTGTCCCTACAGTCCGTTAGAAGAAAGTTTGTATATTAGAACTTCAATCACCAACCAAATTGATTGAAATACCTTAATAATTGAAAGCCGTAATCTTTGCACCACAACAAAACGCTAAAGACAATTTTATTATTAAGTACCGATCATCACATCAGATTAACCCCACTGCTGGGCCAGTATCTCCTCTTATTTTTAGAAGTTTAGAAGTCAATGTGCGGATTTGGGCCTTCGTTCGTGACCATAATGGACAACCCGTGGTTATTCATCTTTTCTTCTCTAAGTTCTTCGTCGAATCAATTGGGCCCTCCTACCGAAAACCAACGATCAAACCAATAACCTTTCACTACTTATGTATACAGGAGTGGTCTTCTGTAGCATCGATATAAAAATATAAACAAAATAATCTTTATTGCTTCGATCAATAGGTGGTGTTGTTGACCGAAGCTTTATTGATATGATTGCATCCATTAAGGAGTGCGCACATTACACCAACTCGACGTCAACTCCACTCCGACTCCACTCCGTTTCAACTCCGACGTTCCGTTCCGCGATCAACGCTTCATCGACGTCAACTCGACTCCGTCTCCACTCCGTTTCAACTCCGACGCTATTTACATTACGTCATTGTGTCGGTCGACGCGTGGACTACTCGTCTACGGTGAGTCGTCAACGCAACGTCGACGCGTTGGTCTCGAAACGGAACGGCTATGGGTGTAGGGCGAGCCGTACAGGGCTTTTAAGTATAAGTTCGAAATTCAACCTTACCTTCAAAGATATAAGGCACATAATTGAATGTTAGCTTTGTCAAGGTTTTAGTCGCGTTGGCGTCGGTCGGTCGTGGAGTCGTTGTACTGTGCGCACTCCTTAATACAACCATTAATCGAGCTCACCCACTTCGGTAAACGCATAGGTACAGTACAATGGCAGACAAGCCGTAATCAAACATTTTAATAAATGCACCGCGTCCCGCCCCTCCACCCATCCATCCATCACGGACACATTACAAGCACTCAGTGCTAATCCTCCGATGTCAACGTAAAAGCATGAGGTACGTGACATGATATGTAACAAAATCGTACTAACCTCCCGTCTGTTGCACGAACTAGCTTTGTTACGTCTACGGTGAGTATAATTAGGTATAATTATAAGTAGGTAAGCTCTCATCTATAGCTCATGGCGGTGATAGCCGGGAGGTTTGAATTTGAACTTTGAACACGCGGACCGGTGGTCCCCGGAAATTTCAGGTACCTACCTATTTCTGTTCAAAATATAGAGGGCATCATCATATAAATTGTGTAATGATGTTATAAGTAGATACTAAAAGTTTTTAAGGATATTTTATTTTATTCTTTTTAGCGCATTTTAATAAAAGCTTGTTTAAAAAAGTTTTTTACTTTTAATTTTAATTATCGCTGGACGGGCATTCGTATTCTCAGCAAGTCTTTTCATCTGATATCCATATTGTAGTGCATTAAAAATAACTAACCTGCCATTTTGTGTGTTCTCCCATGTTGGATTAAGAACGACGTCATACAACTAACCATACATTGTCATTCAAACTAAGCGTGTCTACAAATTTCAGCTCAATCGGTTGAAGATATCTGCTTCAAAATTGAGTTGCAACATTCCACCCGAACAAAAATAGTTACATACATACATTGCAAGTTAAATAAAAGCTTTTAAAATATAAACAGACAACCACGTTGTAAAAAGTTAGCTAGCGCAAAGAAATACAAATAAATACAAATCAATTTACACCAAACACCAAATCATTTCACATCTTATTCCCTACACATGAAAGACGACAATCGCCTGAAAAAATCCTTATGTCGCCTCATATCAGGTACTAGATTAAGTGCGTGCATTAAATAAGTAGCTATCAATTATAACCGCTCTATCGGTTACCGATAATGAATTCGGCAGTACATATCAAGACACGAAAATGTGCGCGTGTCGTCAGAAAAAATCGTTCCTTATCGAGGATATCCTCAGCGATTCGAAGAAGCAAACCGCATACAAAACGCTGAGCAATGGACCAACGCGACCTCTCACCTGCACCAAAACAGTGGAACCAGTGGACCAGACCGTGAACGAACACTTGAAGCTGAGCGAAACGACTGATATGCAGAAGGAACTCGAATTCGCAAAGATCTCCCACAGTCTAGAGCAAAGGAGACACACGTATCCGTTACAGCCGATGGCTGTAAAGGCGAATTTGCCGTGGCAGTACCGGATAAAGTACCCCGTGGACAAGCCTCCCCTGAGCTACTATAGTGAGCCGGTATTGAACTCTGAACTGTTGCGGAGTCAGCTGGTCGCCAACAGATACGTCTCGCATCCGTACAGTATACGTCCCTACGGATTTGATAGAGGTGAGACATTATACAACATTGCCTATACTTGGAATCATCAATCAATACATCTTGGAATGGTGATCACTGGTGCATGTTTTAAGACATAAGTAACTAATTTTCGAACTTATATATTTTTTTCCATAAAACCCTTTTTGTATAAAGGCAAATAAATATAACCAGTCAAGTCAAAATAGTTTAGAGGCTCTTTGACCTTCCTGGATATTCGTGATGTATTTTGTATATCAATGCTCCCTGCTTTATCGGAACCCAAGTTTAGAGCTTGTGTGATTATGGATTTAGTGCATATAATTAATTACTGCCTATTCTTACTAATTTGCTCTAAGAAGAAAATATTCGCTGTATGCTTGGAGATAAAAATACTTAAAGAAAATGAGATCTAAATTAAGATGAGCCTTACATAAATTATTTTAGTTCGTACTTATAATTAATAAATGCTAACGCACTCATATCCCCGCACTAGAATTCCCTGTGTCGCGGGTAGCATGGACAACACATATTAAGTATAATTATTATAATACCCGCGATCCGAGAACCATCATTTATCCGTCACATAAATAGCTGCCCCGGCCGGGAATCAAACCCGGAACCCATCGTTTCACAGGCGGGGCCACTGCCAACTAGGCTACGGGGTCGTGAAGATATTTGTAAATGTTTGATAGCCCGATTTAGAAGCGTGACGCCATCTGTCGTCTATTAGGAGAAAACTCTCACAAAATATTATTGTACCCTATTATCAAATGCTATAAATATTAATATGCACAGATATAACTTGCACAGATAATCGCGCTTTGTTATACAATGTAAATAGATAGTAATATGATTGAATCATTTGGCTAAACGTAAGATTATCATTATCATAATTATTACTACACACGGAACGAAAATAATATTCAAATCTGAACGCAACTAACATCGAAAGTTTTTATGCGGCCCGAAAGACTGGTAGGTCTTTAAGTCATGGTGAACTTTCTGAATTGTAAACGCTTGTAAGTTTATATGTTTCCCAAATAAAAATAAAATAAATAAAAATTAATGATAACAGCTGGTATCGACTGCTTTACGTGCCCTCGGAAGGACGGATGCGCTTTGCCTCAGCCTGTACCACTACCTCCTGCCTCTTGTACCGCTCGCGTTGTGAGAGGATAACTGAGGGCAGCAGTAGGACAGTAAAAATTCTACGTTTTTATTTACTTTTTTACAAAATTTCATGAATCTCGTTCAACAAGAAGTACCCGCCCATAATATGGCACATGTCGTTGGTAGGTATCCGTTGTTGACCAAGAAAGATGGAAGAGGAATGAAAGAAAGTAAATTAAAAAATTAAAACAAAAAGCTAAAACACCAATTAATTCTTTTATCGGTTCAATTTCAGGAACCCTAAAACACGTGAGAGACCATTATCATTTAATATATCTACTATAAGTGATCAATTAACCGTATTAAAACAACAGAACTTTATCAAACAGCTACTTTGTCAGGATTATTATTACTAACATGACATATTTTATCAAAAATTAATATCTAAGACCCTTAAACACACAACTCTGTACACGTGGAGTTAAAAATTATCTGCCCGTATATCCTTATATTATCGTCGACAATAGGCTTATAATACTAATTATTAAGTACCTGCTATAAATATATCGTTGCTCCTTGATTTGTGTCAATATAGATACGTGGAAGAATTTAATACCCAAGCGTAATACAAATTTAAATAATATTTACTTTACATTTACGTCACTCTACGTTGAGAAACATTATTTTCATAGAGACTTAGATGTACACGAATGAAGGAATATGGAAGCTGATTTTCTCGTCTTGGTCATCAGATCCAGTTCAGCCCCTCACATTATAGACGAAACCAAAGATATTACCACAGAATAAATGAAAAGCACAATATAACACACTGTAGAGCAAGGCCCTACTAAACAGCACCCTACCATTAAACTTATCAATTTAAGACAACGCTCGGGCAGTACTACTGGTTCCTATACTTCGACCAAGAAACTCTACAGTTTCTAACGGGGTGCGTCAATATAATATTTAATACAAGTAAGTTCTGTTTTATTTCAGCAACACAAGCACAGAGTAAGATACAAGTACATGTAATAGCTGGTTTAGACAATAACTTCACATTCTAAAAATTGTAACCTCAGTCTAGTTACGACCTACAAGTTCTAATTTTTCGTCAACGCCCACACGCCCGGAGCTACTTGATAGCTATTAACTAGTAATGACCGATACATTTTTAGAAACATTGACCAATAAATTTAATAATACCCGACTTTCCATGTTAATGCCACACCTATTTATAGGTGCTCATTATTCACCCAGCAAGTGACCATTTCATTTCCAATTGCCGGTGTCGATAAAAATAGCATATTTACAAGAATTGTCCATATTTTGGGTAGATTTACCAAGTGTATGTAGAGATTACTACTATCTTATCTAAACACCAACGCGGTTAAAGTAATCTGGAACGATTAATTCCGTGTTATTTGCTTACACATGGATTTTTTGATAATTCAAATAATGAAATAAAAATATTGCTAAAATTTGGCCAATTGATGATAGAGAGATACCTACCTACCTACCTAACGACAAAGGCCGATTTTGTACTGAAACAGATTGGCCAACACCGACCTGGAAGCTGTCGATACTTGGTCATCTCAATATTTTTTATTGGTTAAGGTAGCAAACGAGCATGCAGCACCACCTTCCGCTGCCGCCCATGACAACTGTGACCGACTTAGAACAAGACTCATATGGGGACTGGGATAGTTAGTACGGTTAGGTGACGGTGTTAGAACACTTAGAACATTAGTTGGTTAGTTTGTAAGTATGAGGACTGGGACAGGGATTGTTAGTGAATGTTAGTCCTGTTAGTTGTTGTTAGTAATAGGCCAGTTAGTAAATGTTAGTAAGAGTCTCGTTATAATTCGGTCACAGATGTGTTGCTACCCTTGAGGACTAAGATGGTCACCTCTAAAAAGTGCAGCCGGCTCCACACCTTTCTATCCGGAACACAATTCCTGTTAAAACAATTATTACATGGTAGAAATGGTACTAAGTACCGTGGCGGGCGGTAGTACTACCCCGGGCGAACTCTAGGCTCTACTACCTACGTAAAACAATTAAAATTAATTATTTTACATAGGTAGTGGAGCCTAGGCTCTAATCTCTGTTATATTAGTTATACAATTAAATAAATGGAAAAAATGACGATAAAAAAATACCTACATAAAATAAATAAATTAATAAATGAATTGAGTTTGAGTTTAAATTAAAATTACAAATACTATAATGTATGAGGTTTTTTCACAGTCGCTAAGCAACTTACTACGGCGCGCCGCGCTGTTTGCAATATTCTATTACTTATATCCATAATCCTAGGGCGGTCGCATAATCCCAGGTGGGCCGTTCATGTATGCCGGCACTAACGTGGTACTCGAGGGCATTAACATCAACCCAAAATTATACATTTAAATTTGTTCGCAGTAGTCCCCCCATCGTGTTGCAGCCCATGGTGGGGCGTGGGCGGGCGGCGCAAGGGGGGACAGGTTCGCTTCAGCGCGGCGCAGACCGGAGCCCTGGAGCGCCGCTTCGGGGCCAGCAAGTACCTTACGCCGGACGAGAGGCGAGCGCTCGCGGCCACCTTGCGGCTGAGTGATCGACAGGTAATTTAATCAATTTATAGCTACCTACTTACTTACATCCCAGGGTAATTTAACCCATTTATCCTTCAATCCTTTCCAGGGTAGTTTAACCCAGTAACTAAAAACAAACGGAGGCGACTTATGAAATTGGCCGCGATACGACGAGGTTTGCATCCTCCGTGACACTTCACAAACTGACGAAGCCTGGAGGAGTCTGTTCTACTTAAATACTTACCTGTTCTCATTCGAATTAATAAGGTTCAAATTGGTCAAGTAGGTCAAAAATGGTACTAGTAACTATACCTAACTAATAAAAAAATAAAAGCGAGGATGTGATAGACATGAACACCATCATCACCACCACCGATCCTGGGTTCGATTCCCACCACTTGCACTCAAACGGCCGTGCTGGGAATTGTGAGTTAACATTTCTGTTCTCGGCCTGGGCGTGTTCTTGTCTTGTTGTTCACGGTACCTATGACAAGGAAATCCTACTACGGAGCTATGAGTGTTTAGCGTTGTTTAGGTATTTATGTCAAAGGTTTGTTTCCTTGGGTGCAGGTAAAAACGTGGTTCCAAAACCGGCGCGCCAAGTGGCGTCGCACGGCGCCCGACTCCGCGGACGCGGCCAGCCCGCCCAGCGCCGGCGGCTCCGACGACGAGGTGCACATCGCCGACGAAGACTGACCACAACCACCACCGACCACGATAATACACGACTACGGCCCTCATTGATGTTGTTTGAATTTCACTCCAGTTATAGTTAAAGTGAAGTGTCACACTTATAAAAGAGGCACTAAATAAACTAAATTATGTATCGTCTACTCTCAGTAAGTTTGTAGTGTTGTGATATCTTGTTGGTGTGACAAATAAAATAAAATAAAATAAAATGCGCTCATAGCCCGGCGGCTTGCGTCGATCTTAAGTGATCGACAAAGTTAAGCAACAGCGGGCGGTCGGTAGTTTGATGGGTGACCGCTAGTAGCGATGTCTCTTGGGCGCTTCCGTGCTTCGGAGGGCACGTAAAGACATCGGTCCCGGTTGTTACCCTTTGGTAGTAGTCGTTAAGCCTTGTCGGATGCCTTTGGGCGGCATAAAAATTTCCGACACTTGGGTTGCCACTGACCCCTCCACCAAACAGCACTGGAGCAGCGTGGTGGAGCATGCTGTAGGCCTCCTCAGGTTTGAGGAGAGACCCGTGCTCAGTTGAGCCAAGCCAAGCCAATAGTTAAAATAATATCTTACGACCAGTTCCTAAAACTCTTGTGAATTCCACCTACATAACATCCACAATCGGTTTATATGCCGTAAAGCCACTAATCTTTCAAAAAGGATAGGCCAATGGAGCTATAGATGAAAATAACAAATAATTTTATTAAAAACATTTATTCATACACAAGTCCGAGGGAAAACTTCAAACAAAACTGTAACACCACATATAAACATTATTTACAACTTACTCTAAGCCAGCCGTCGCTCGCCGGCGGGTTACGACTACCTTTGAGCTGACACCTAAATTATATTTAATGGTACAATCTTGTGCTCATTTTACAGATTCGTAATCTCGTTTCGTTATTTTGTTCACAATTGTCATTCGAATTTTTACGGATTCAATAAAACATTAGGCGAAGTGATTTCAATATTATTATTATTAGTTTTCATATTTGTGTCTTTATAACCCTTAATAAAGAAGCTTTTTTAATGAATATTAAACAAAGAAGTTTTGTATACTGACACTTCAATTCGCTATATTCCTTCCTTAAAACTGATTTAAAGTAAAAAAAAATAAAGAAAAGGGTTTTGTGGGAAGATTCTATAGCACGGATTAAACACACGGCTCCGAAACCATAACATAAACGATACAATTAATTAATTAATTACATCATAAACTGCAGACAATTAAAACGTCGAAAACTTGTTGAAACGACACACAGATTTCCTTGGTCTGCTCCGAGCTAACTGTTAAACCAAGTTGCCATAATATATTTTTAAATCCCTTATTGTACCCCATGAACACAAACTGCCCTATGCTAATACTCATGTGACGTCATAAACATTCAAAAATAAACTTTATTCATATTTAAATTACATTTAAACATCACATCTGTTGGGTAGTACATGTTCAAAATCTAAACATTTATCTAAAATAGACACCGATTTTCTAACGAGGGATTTAAATACTATAATTACATTATATTTATACTTAAACATTCAATAAAATACACATTATAGTATTTACATATTTATTACAACAAATATTAGGATTGTGATGAAAAAACATACCTGCTTTGTAATTGTCTTTTGAATTACATGTTATTTCCTAAACGTACTGACTGAAAACTGATCCCTTCGGGTTGATATTGATGGTACTTTCTGTTCTGATTGGTTCAGGTGTTTTTTATGTTGAATATTTGTTACATTTGTAAATCTATTGATTTCGAAAAAATTACAAAGAAATTCATTCATACATTATTAAACAATGCCATTTACTTCGTGCACTGGAGTTTGTTCACACCAATGAAACTCTGGCAGGCATTTCTTTATCATACTTTATTAACTGAGTGTAATTTAAACTCGATTCACAACTCTATATATATATCTTCTGAAATATGCCCTGTTAACAATTGTTTCAAATAAATTCTGCACTTACATATTAATATATTTATTAATCTACTTCATCAGTAGAATGTTACTGCAATTTAAACTTTACATACAAGAACTTTATGTGTCAAATTTCGTTGAAAAAAAAACACAAATTTTTCGTAATCACTCACATAATATTTAAACAACTCCCAACATTAATTTTCAGTTTCTACCACTGGTCAATAGTCAATATTCGCTGCAAGCTAAACAGGACCCAACTTTTTTTACAGATTGGCAGTGATAAAAAAATTAGTGAAATATCAACAAAGACTATACGCAGGTGACTGATGTGCAACAAATATATGCTTTATATGTATTATGGTTATGGTAGATAACAAAATAACTTAGTCATTTTTATATCGTAATACAAAAACAACCATGCAGGAAACTTGTTTGAACATCCATTCAAGGCAATTTAAAGTGTTTTAATTGATAACATTTGGTCTGTCAGTTTTAACAATAACACTTACTTAATATATTTAATTCAAGCTCGACAAAATAACAGTAGATTTCGAAAAAAAAATTCTTTAACACGTTCGCTGCGGAGCACGTATACGTCGTGTTTTTTCATAGACAATTACGATCGCCACAGCGAACGTGTTACTAACCATTCAACACAGAGACGGATCTCCAATAGCCCCGCTTAATTCAGAAATCAATTTAGTACCGAATCATAACTGAATATCTAAGTACAAAATGCTCAAACAAGTGAACAGGAATTAAATACTCCGGTGTCTTCAAAATGAGGGGATTCTAACGATCCTTCAATGGGGATTAATCAGCTTTCCTGAGAGCCCCCCGCGCGCGCCACGCCTTCAGGAGGTTATACGAGAAGTATAGCTGGAAGAAGTGAACCTGAGACGCCAGGAGGATGAACGCGTACCACAGCAGACCGTACGGGTATCCCTGGAATCATATCATACAATACATTAATAAATATGAAATAAACTCAAACTACTACAGAGTGTAAAGTAAGTCTGAATATTACGATAATCACAAAAGTTGCTATATGAATATACATGCAGTTGTTACCAACGGAAGTTTAGGTATATAAAAAACAAAAAAAAATGCCCGGTAAAACGAATAACATTCATGACGTATGTTTAATGACCATGTAACAAGTTCCTTTCTTTGTTTATAAACTGAAGCTGTTTTACAATATATTTATATAAATCAAAATGCGATTCGCCACTATAATGATAAATGTTCATTAAATTATGAAATTCTCACTAATTTTGCCCAGGAATTCAACTACTTTCATCAAAACATTAGAATCTCTGGGAAAAATCATTTATAAGTTTTCATAAATGTTTCCATATAAGCAGAATAATGTTGTCATTCAAGATCACATAAACTTGAGATGATACCATCTCCAACCTTAAGGAATTGCTCTAGCACAGTTGATCAACAGATCCCACCACTGCCACCAAACGCTCACCTGCCACAAATGGATGTCCGGCTCTTCATCGTCCTCATCGTACGTCAAATGGCGCCAAACATCGCCACAGTAGTGCAACGCACAGTACGCGAGCGGTCCGAATCCTAGCGCGCATATCCCATACATATACCGCCGGAGGTATTTAATGTTGTTGCGCTTGATCGCAGATAACCCGAGGAAAGACAGCAGCAATGACAAACACCAGATGTACTCCCACCACAGGGGCTGTAATAGACAATTTACTTATTATTTTTGTGTTAGTAGTAGTAGCAGTTGGCTGACAAAGTAATAGACAAGCCATTTGATGGTAAGTGGTCATCAACCATGGACTTCAGTAACTGCAAAGGCATCACTGAAGCGTTGCCAGACCGAAAGGAAGCAAGAGACCTAAAGTTTTTTTTTTCCTACCAATTTCGTTGAAGACTCCTTTGTGGTAGAAGGTTCATGTAAGGATTATTTCACAAATATTTTTATTACCTCATTAATATTATTACTGGTATTACCATCTTACCATGAATCTTGCCTAGCTAGTCCTACAGGAGTCAGTACCCAAACAATTTATTTGGTTCTGGATGGGGCTCACAAGGCAGTATTTTCTTTTGTACTTCACTCTTCGTTCTTAGCTGGCAATGCAACCATGATGCGTTTGGTGTTATCGATGTTCTTGGGCGATGGTGAACTACCATCATGCTTCCAAGTAGCTGCATAACATTGAAATAAGGTCAAATTTGATTTGTACCTGCGGTATCTGTAGCTCCTCAATCTCCAGTATGAATATGTCCAATTTGTCCAGGATGTCTGCGGAGAGCTTGGCCAGCATCACCAGGAACAGCACATGGTGAAAGAACACACAGTATTTGAGCCTGGACTTGTTCAGTGCACTGAAATATAATAAGAATAATAAAAATTATTTGATAGAACAACTTCAGTATTATAGTTTGAATTGTTATAGTGGTAGACTGGACGATATTTATTTATTTATTCTTTTTTGTAAGACCTGAAGTCAGGTTTTTTACAAATGGCGGACTTAATGCCTGGTGGCATTCACTACCAGTCATACCCATGTCAAAGGCGATGAGACAAAATTCTGACACTTGGGTTTGACACTAACCCCGCCACCAATCTGCACTAGAGCAGCGTGGTGAAGTATGCTCTAGGCCTCCTCAGATAAGAGGAAAGACTCATGTTCTAAGTGAGCCTTTAATGAAAAGAAGTTATTGAGAAGAGAAATACAATTTGTTTGGTTTAATTACCACATCATACAAGCACAGGCTTCAATATGCTCCATCTTGCTCAACACTCCGTTAACTATGCTTCAACACTCTGTGCTTAAAATATCAATATTTAATATTATACATATACTAATGACACTGTAGGGGGTAGGGACACTCCTCACGAAGTTTAGAATTCTGTATTTAGCACTGATCTATGACCACACAGCTACATATTATTTGTGAATGAAATATATTTGTAAAATTCTGTAATCCCTTTTATCACACTAAACAATATAATTAATTAGTAAGAAATTATAGGCAACAGTGTGCCTAATTGCCTACGTTCAAATAAACGGCGGGAAATCTATTCCCTATCAATTGCTTTCGTCTAAAAATAATTTGACGGAACTTGATGAAATAATGTCGTCTGTCACACACCCCGGAGCCAAGGCACCCTCTGCCCAACCTACAGAAATAAAAATACATCTCCAACTCACCTTAATTGATATTGAATTGCTATTTTCTCCCTATGTTCGAAGTCTGCACCGTTCGTCCCAGTCACCATAATACCACCTCGTGAAGCCATTTTATAAATAAAAATCTAATAAAGAAGTAAAGATACGGATTCTTCGTGTCTTACAAAAAACACCCGAGACTACATTCAATTATAATCCTGTTTACAATCCACTATTTTCAACTAAAACCACCTATACATTTACACATCACACACATCTGCCAAACGTAATTGAATTGAATCGAGCTGGCGGAAAAAAATACCAAAAATGCCAACGTCTCAAGGCTGACGCGTTCAGAAATCTTTTGACACATAGATTAAATATGACGTTTAAGCTTTGTTTATAAACTGTATTGTCAATTTATTACCCACTTAATGGCCAAACTGTAGCTACAATAATTATCATCAATAGTTCATTAAACGTTAATTCAGATTTTTTTAACAAATTTTTTTTTTGCTACATTACCTTGTTAACATTAATTTCTATTCTTGTGATGGCTGTGACTGGGACATTGTTTTGCGATTTTATATAACCCGATGTCCATAATAAGTCAATGGGACAAGAGATTCAAATGAATTGAAATTAAAGAACCATTTTGATTGCGTCACAGATGCTGCTAGAACGTCACTGAGCATGAGCAGCGGCGTAAGCGGCGTTCCCTTTAACCACAGAAATAAAAAAAACTAATAATGTGTGCAATTCACACGTGGTAGAAGTAAGAAGAAACTTCAAAAAAAACTAATACTGTCAGTCCAAATATTGATGCATTGCTTTGCTTAGGTAAGCCGCCATTTTGCCGTAAAAGGTATTGCTCTAGGACCCCAGCCTTGGAGCACGCAAGCGGATAATGCTTCCTATCTCATTTTCTCCCACATTAAAATGTGTCTGTCTATTTTACTGTCGCTTTTTCGTTTCATCGACTTTCAAATCACAACGATGCTACTGAAGTTTTCACTTCAAAAAGTTACCCCTACAATAACTTAACAGTTAACTTTCCTCCCATTTGACTTACATAGGTTATTTTCGGTTAGCTTCGTATAGGTTAATAAGTTTTCGACGGTCTCGTCAGACTATCTGACGAGATGTAAGTATTGTAAACTGGCGGTGATTCGGGTAATTAGGTACGGTTCTACGGTGAGGTCACCAAACGTACCTCTCCCTATTCATGAGTTATAGTCTATCAAATCTGTCTACAACTACAGCATTACTAAGGCAAATCATTCCCGAAGCAACAGTAGGTACTCGTCAGTTTCGATGTTCTAGAATTGGTATTACAGTTATCAAGCATAAAGATATAACTAAAAAAAATTGTTTTAATTACTGAGTGTTAGACAAAATTATAAACTCTGATAATACAATAAAAGCTACTTGGGATGTCATTAGCAATGAGACCGGTGCTACTAAATCACGTGACTGTAATTATGAATTAATTATCAACGAAAGTAAAATCACCTCTGATATGGAGGTAGCAGGCGCTTTTGAAGATTACTTCCGAAATATACCAATTTCCTTAACAAACTCTCTTCGGTCTTCTCCGGCAACGGCATGTACTCTCTTAGAAGAGGTCGTCGATAAATGTAGTGTTCTGTTCGAATTTAAACATACTACGACGACAGAGATAATTAAAACCTTCCATTCTTTAAAAAATAAAAGAACAGGTGATTTATGGGGAATATCAGTAAAAATAATTAATAATATAATAGATGTTTTAGCCCCTCACCTAGCTGTAATTTTTAATAATTGTGTAGATTTGGGTACTTTTCCCGATCTGATGAAATGTAGCAAGATAATACCTCTTTTTAAGTCCGGAGATAAAACAGACATAAACAATTACAGACCAATTGCAATTTTACCAACACTCAGTAAGGTTTTTGAGAAAATAATGCTAAATCAAATGATTACTCATTTCTCTGACAATAATCTGCTTCATACTGAGCAGTATGGATTTATCAAAGGTCGTAGTACAGTTGATGCAGGTGATAGGCTCTTAAAACATATATATGAAGCCTGGGAAGCATCACAGAACGCTATAGGTGTATTTTGTGATCTTTCGAAAGCGTTTGACTGTGTAGAACATAAAACATTACTTCGCAAATTAGGTCATTATGGCCTTACCGAAAAGGCACTTAATCTAGTATCAGCTTACTTAAATCGTAGAGTTCAGAGTGTCTGTATAAACGAAGCTAAGTCGTCAGGATCCCCGGTTTTGATCGGTGTCCCTCAGGGCTCAATTTTAGGGCCTTTTCTTTTCTTAATATATATTAACGATCTTCCATATCATATTAGTAAGTATGCTGATATAGTACTGTTTGCAGATGATACGTCACTTATATTTAAAACAAAAAGAGATAAAATAAACTTTGACGATGTAAACAGTACTCTCAACTATATCTCATACTGGTTTTCTATTAATAATTTGGTTCTAAATGCAAATAAAACTAAATGTGTAGAATTTGTTTTGCCAAATATTAAAAGCGGAAATACGGCTATTAAATTGAATAACGAAATATTAAATATGGAAAGATCTACAGTATTTTTAGGAATAACTTTGGACTTTAAGCTCCAGTGGGGATCCCATATAGCGACGCTTGCGGGTAAACTTAGTAAGGCTGTTTATGCTATAAGGAAAATAAGACAATTTACTGACATTGACACAGCAAGGTTCGTTTATTTTGCCTACTTTCATAGCATTATGTCCTATGGTATTTTACTTTGGGGTAAATCGGCAGATATCGATACAATTTTTGTGTTACAGAAGAGAGCTATTAGGACAGTTTATAAATTAAAAACACGCGAATCACTGCGTGGCAAATTTAAAGAAATAGATGTACTAACAGTAGCTTCAAAATACATTTATAGCAATTTGATGTTTATTCGGAAAAATATGAGTTTATATAAACAAAAATGCGATGTTACCAATCGGCAAACTAGACATATGCACCAATTAGTTACCTCCTCATATCGCCTGCGTAAGGTTCAGCGATCTTTTGTGGGGCTCGGTGTACGCTTTTATAATAAATTGCCCAAGTCAATCATTGACCTCCCCTTACAAATATTTAAGAAACGTGATAAAACACGGCTTATAGAGAAAAGTTATTATACTATTGATGAGTATATTAATGACAAGGATGCTTGGTAATAGACATCCGCAACCAGTTCCGCTCAAGTTAGTATTTAGGTATAAAATGGTAGTACCTAGCAAAAATATTGTAGTTCGTTTTTTTAAGCACTATTTTAAAAGATGTGCCGAGGAGTTTTCTTTCGCCGTTTCTTTTTCTCCTCCAAGATTTTAAAATTTAAAGGCACCTTAGCGAAACGGTGGTAAATGCTAAATGTAAAAAATGACGTTCACAAGTGTATGCAAAATACCTACGTGAAATAAATGATTTGAGTTTGAGTTTGAGTTTGAGTTTGAGTTTGAGTTTGAGTTTGAGTTTGAGTTTGAGTTTGAGTTTAGATACCTACCTACATATTACCATTCCATAGCTCAAGAATGACTCCCACGAAGAGACCATTAAAATCAGCTGTCGGCCAATCCCGGTAACACGAATGTCCCGGCGCGGCGGCAGTTAAGCCATTGAAGGACCTCACGTGGCTTATAGAATTCCAATAATTAAGTATTAGTTGTCCGAGGTAGACTGCTGACCTCCCCACCGCACTGCACCAACAAGGTGGAGTACTTACACGCTCCATGTGGTAATGATTGAATACAATCATAAAACAAATGGCATTCAAAGTCACGGTCGGCAAGCTATTGTAAGGGGTCGAAAAATGGAAATAATCGATAAGAAGTTAGAACTTATTATCAGAGCATATTGTTCCGGCTGCAATGTTTAGTAAACAGGCGGGGTGCTGATTGTGTTAATGCCTTGTTTTCATTATAGCTTCGTTATAAATTACGCGGCGAATACCAAGTTATTGCCAGTTTTGTAGCTGACTTAAAATGAAACATTTGGTTCTCGTTGTTACCCTCGCGATTGTGGCTATTCAGGTAAAGTTTCAATTACAATTCAATTTTTTAAATGTAAATAACCGACTCGCAGACGAGACATCTAAAGGTAGGTAAGTGGTCACTGTCGACAATTGAACATCGGTAGTGCCAAAGACTTCATCGTTGCGTGGCCAAGAAAGAAAGAAGAAAGATCTAACAGTACTGGGGCTCCCAACACCCCACCTGGAACACGACAATTCGTATCACGCAAGAGGGTGGTAGGCTGGTAGCTAGCCAGCCGGGCTTCAGCTTTACCACCTAGTAGTATATTTTTTCAATTTCGATAATCCAAATAAATACTCTATGATCTCAAGACTAAGCCCTCTTTTACAGCTAACCCTCGCCGACAAGGTGAAAGACACGACACCGCCCCATGCCGATGCAGCTCCTCGCGCTGCAGATGTGAGTTAAATGCTTACGAATAAGGGTCTCCAAAAATCTATCGACGCGGAATCTGGCGATCTGCGTTAATCAGTTATATAAAGTGTGGTGATAGGTACGCAGTACGCACTCGGCTTAAGCCTCTACCGCAACTTAGGTTTTACTGCCTTGCCTTACGACGTAACTTGCGACCATAACGCACTGTATTTACAGACAAACGATAGCTACTGGCCTGGCCATACTAGTATGTCAAGCTAGTATACTGAAAGCACTCAAGAAATTTCGCTTGAAAGTAAGATTCAGTAAGTGGGATTAATAAAGCTCTGTTTATTATGATCACACTCTAGCTCCGCGTGTACCTATCCGGGGCAAAGCTTTCCTTCTCTTGACCCTTTTTCGTTAAGTGTAGAACCCTTTTTGAATCTTAAAGCTGTAACATATTTTCAGGTGAAAGCAGATGAGGGGATAACCATCGCTGCAGAAAAGGCGACTCCACGGCACCAACAGGAGCCGCCCAAGGGGTCTGCAGTTGCCGAAAAGGCACAGTAACCGCTCATAGTTAATATGTAGCCACTGTAAATTTTACAGAAATAAAGAATTAAAACGTATTTTAACGTGCTTTTATGTAACTTACAATATCAGTAGGTACGAGTATGTATGCTCTGGTCAATTCCTGGACGCTGAATTAGAACGGCTTCTTCTTACTTTACGAATTTGAAATTTTGCATTATTGCTTACGTTTCGATGAGAATGCAATTTGATGACTCCATTCAAGGGAACTCCTCAACGGTTAACAGCACAATTATTGCGTTGCATTTATAAATAAGTATATAAGCCATTTTAAAATTTTAATCTATCAATTTTCTATAATCCAGTTCAATACCTTTGAACAGTCACGAAGTAACTAATTGATGACAAATAAAACTTAAGTAGCTTAGTGGTACCAGTTTCCACCAGTGCTATACTATGTGGCCCAATAAATATGATTGGTGGATTTCAAACGCATCCGTTGCTATCGTAGAATAGCACATCTCTGGTGGACAAACAACCTTACTCTCCAAAACAAAGCCTCTCATTCAAAACCTTGATACGAACATTGAGTAAAGAAATAAAACGAGCAGTTTGTGCGAAAAATGCTATATTGAGGTAAATACAGTTGAAGTCTGTAAGCTAGTTGGTAGTAAAGAACAGAATATCCCGTACGCTGGCGCGCGCTGGGAGGTGCAGCGGCCGGGGAGCACATTCCCCTTGGATGTACAGCGTCACCTGGTCACATTCATATTAATACATACGAGTATTATTTACACTGTAAGGCTGATAATACAGCAGTTCCATAGCAATCTTCAGCAAAATTGCCGGAATCCGTTAAAAGTGACGAAAAAAGTCATACTATTAAATTAAGACTCATGTCACAGGCATAATTATGACGAAAGGCAAGATTTTATAGAAAAAAACTGCTTGGACATGAGTTTGACGTTCCAGGCGTAAGTAATAATAGGTGCAATCTGTAACTGTGTGATGGAAAAGAAGTTCCTTGGGACTTGCTTGCCACTTCTTCCAAGATCACTCACGGTAGGGATTTGTTGAAGTGATGCTGTAGTTTGACTTTCAAAGTCTTTGTAAAAGCCAACATCACATGAACTTCATTTCATTTCATAAGAAGAGAACAAAATACAAGTTATGTCAAGACAAAAGACCTAATCGTTAGGATCGGTAGTTATGAGCAGAAAGAAGTTTCAGTAGCATATCTCACGTAGTCCAAGCCACTACCGTTTACTAAGCGCCACCCATTCTATTGATCACGCATGATGAACGATGTAATTTAAAATATATTATACATAAACTCTGTTTTATTATTCCGTAATTCCTTGCTTGGTGTATTGTCTTGTTGATTGGAGTATTTTACGGCTCACCAGCACCACGGCTCGCATACAATCGCACTACACAACCGCTCCGCTCAACTGCCAGAACACGAGTAACACGACTGACTGGACTGACACGACTGACACGTGACGCAAGCGCATGAGACAACCAACATTCTAGTCGATACACTACATTTGGGTTAACCACCAAACGATTGGTCGTGTTCCAGTTGGCATCTCTGGAGCCTACTTTATTTTGTCCTCATTTCTTGGCTAACCGAGGGCATATTCTGGTGATGCTTTGGGACTGGGTTGATGTCGACTGAACACTGAATTGATGGACGACGGTGAACACTCACTATCAGGTGGCTCGTCTGCTCGTTGGCCGGCTATTAACATAAAAGAAGGCTATTATATCATTAAGGTGTCGGGTAAGGGCTCCGGTCCAACTGACCTGCTGCGGGCTGTGCACGCTGGGCTCCTCCGACAGCGGCTCGGAGCGCGGCTCCCGGTGCTCCCTGCGCCGCCGCTTGGTGCTAGCGCGCCGCTCACACCGCGGCCGGCCACCCGACATGTTTAACGAACATTCTGGAACATTCGGCAGTCGATATTCATAACGGATATGTCCTTGGAAAAAATGATCGATCGAACCCCCTTGGCCTTCTAGCTTTTTCAATGATTTCGAATATAATAATCGACTATAATAATTAAAAGCAGCAGCCGCAATGGCTTAATCGGCCAACCAAGAACCAAATGCTAAGCAATTCTTCCCTTCTAAACCTTTTACGATTCACAGGGAGCAGGTTCATCTATATACAGAGCTTCCGTGGTTTGAACGAAAATCATGATGAAAAGGCTGTTGCAAACTGTAGACTGTAGACGGTAGACGCCGTCATTGAGGGGATACTATCAGCGGCCATTAGGGAGCGCCGAACTATTTCATAACATTGAATTTCTCGAACGACGCCGACGAACCTTTGGGCGCGCAAAGAGAAGGTGCTCAACATGTCGATCATAGACGACCGTTTTTCTACCTTTCCTTCTCGCACCATTTAAAAAATTTGCTGCACACAAATTCATTTTAGTGTATAAATAAACTGAACTATATTGTTATGGATACTAGTGATTATAATCATAATTATTCGTCCGTAATACCTTCTTCGGTGTCGTGGTTGGGCGCGGGCAGCGGGTGTGGCGACGAATGGGCCACGCTGGAGCGACGGCATTCTATCAAGCGCACGAGGCAATCTAGAGCGTTTTGTTTGGTCTGTGAACGTATTACGACTTTGTTATACCTAGGGGCTACGGAGAAATATTACTTACATATTTTCGAAAACTATCAAGTTTTCGTTAAGTTTTGTAGACAGATAAGAAGAAGGGGACATTTCCTAGCAGGTACTCACATAATCGGGCTTAGTAAATGGTGATTGGAATTACACAATATCGGAACAAGCAGACGGCTCATTTGATAGACCAACAGAAGCGACTTGGTGCCATCGTATCGTCCTGTTCAGCTGGGAGATACCACGAGCAGGGAAGTTTGACTTGGACCAAAGGATGGCAAGAGTCATATACTTAAAGACACCGTAAATAAATATTTTAATGTAACTTGTACACCGCCAATCAAGAGCGATTGAGACCTGATTAAATAAAGTGAAGTACACACCCTGACTTCGTCCAACAACGGTTCGAAAGCGGCCGGATCAGTGGAGTCTTTTAGAGCCTCCCAGCTCCGATACAGCCTCCGGTCGGACACCCGCACTGAGCTTTCAAGCTCGCGGATCTCTGCCGATCAACGACATTACATCAATAGGATCGAAAGTATCAGTCTTAGATATCACAAACGTAGACACAATGTGGATATAACACGTTCCTTATCAGAAGGTTCAACTCATTTGTAAAAGTTGGGTGTTGTCAGTTCTTGCCTTTCCTGTTTATCACCCTGCCGTTCATAATAATTTACAGTCTGCATTTCCCTCTGAGAACGTTATAAACTTTCAAGAATGCATGTTTCCTTGCAAAGTTTCTAGTCGCCGAAGCAAACACAAAATATATCAAGTTTGTTCGGATGGTGATTTTGCACCAAAGTCATTGAACAGGTAACGAATATCCACTGTGATCCTAATTGCCTGTAGCCAGAGATCTTTTCTCTAGCCGTACCAACGTACGAAAAAAGGGAAAGTTTGTGCAAACGTTAAGTTGTAACGTACGCACCATTATCCCTGAGCCGAGCAAGATGCGCGACAAGGTCCGCTCGCTCCGCGCGCAACGCTCGGCGCTGTTCGCGAGCGCGGTGCGCCGCGTCTCGAGCATTACGCGCCTCCGCCGCCAGCGAGGCAACCTCGCGAGCCTCTGCCTCGAGCCGTTTCTCTAGCTCACTGAAAATAAATTTGCCAAACATGGGGGAGAGTAGGGACAGAGTAATATATTCTAACAGAAAGGCATCTCTATTAGTAGACTTCTTTGTCGTCTTCTTGATTGCTGAAGGTCGTGCCCGTTCTGAAAAGCCTTGGTGATGGAGCTGACGAGGTGCTTACATGCCACCCTGTCTTCTGCCTGTATCAGAGTCTCGTACCTCGCAGTGAAGATATTGTAGACTAGCAGAAATTTAAACATACTTACTTAATACCTACATCCTTATTATTTTTGATCGATCGTGGTAGAGATGTGTTACAGCTATCTGTTCTAGTCTAGTTGTGCGAGTAATTGTTTGAAATAAAACTGTTTTACTTTTGAACTTACTTACTTAGGTACTTTAGAACTTATTTAAATCTTTTTTCTATCCCTTACTTAATCTTTCTAACTTCATTGTATTGTATTGTATGTGATCATGTTGTTTCATTGTATTGTATGTGATCGATTTATGCAGAACTGACCTGGGGTATTCTCCTGTGACCTCCGCATACGACTGAATATTCCTGATCACTTCCACGAGGTGGTGCAGCTGGTGGCAAAATTCTGGCAGCTGTTCCGGGGTTAAATATTGACCGCTGTACCTGTAACGGCATTCTTTATTACAAGCAGGTGAAGGTGGTGAAGATACCCCACATTCCAATTTGTAAGATGTCTTTCGACTCGTATATACTTAGAACGTTTAAAATTAGCATCTCTCCGAACTTTTCCAACGATTTTACATCTTTTTTATAGGTACGACTGGGTATGGCTTCAACCCATTAGGTACTTGTGCGAGTGCGATAGATAGCATTCATTAGTCTACGTCTAATACAGACCTCATGTCAATGTTGGCCGCGAACTGTACATCATCGAGGGGGTCCGTAGAGGTCGCGGCCACCGCCGGCGGCTCTGTTTCATCCGAGGCGCTGCCGCATCCAATTTCGCTCATTCTACAACAGGATGGGGAGACATGACGATCTTTCAAACAGGAAAAGAAGCAGACAGATAATACTCAACAAAATAATTTTCAGCTGGTTAGCGGTCTCCGCCGCCTATGCAACAGTAACATCAAAGGCAACATAGATAGAAGCAAAACAGATAGAAGTTTGTCTGCAAAGAAAGGAAGAACGTGAAGACCTACCACCAAACGGGGAGGCCGGCTGCTGCCGTAATAATCGCCGGAATTGTATTCTGCCGTCAGAAGGAAAAAGGGCAGTATTGAGGTCCGTATTCTAAGCCAAATATGGCGTAAATTGTGAATCCAATAGATCTACATATAGGATGTTAGTACATCTAACCCAGCTGAAGAGAACGAGTAGTTTTTGTCGAGCGCGCTGTACCGGTGCTCGCCGCGCAGCTTGCCGAGCAAGCGGCCGAGCAGCCGCGACTGCCGCCCCCCCGAGCTCCCGGCACCCTCCGTACTCATTGGCCACTGGCTTTTAATTTTGCAATCGACCAATACGCCTACTGAATGTACCTGAGAAGTAGTTGCTAACAGAGGAACCATAGATATTAATTAGATAATAAATCTTACTAAATAAATAGATATTAAATCAATACAACTACCTATAAACCAACATCGCTTCGATTCGGAGAACTTGAAACTCGAACAATCTTTGTTGCTTGTGAATTTATTGAAATAAACAGTACATAAGCCTATCTATGTAGCTATACTATCTACTTACCTCATGTTTACTACAATACATGAGTGAAAACCGTATTAAAAGCGGTTAAGCCGTTTCTGAGATTAGCGGGAATAAACGCAGTTTCCTCACAATTTTTTCCTTCACCGAAGTGATAGCTTAAAAAGAATGAATGGCACACACAGAATACGAACCCAGCCCTCGGAGTAAAGGACTGGCTTTAAAACCTCTACCCACTAGGTACACTTTAATTGCTTTTCTTTTGTTTCGTCTCAGTAAAGGTTCAATAATCCAAAACAGAACAGAGGTAGTTACATAAGGGAATTCTAAGCAATTTCAAAAACCACCAAATGGCTATAAGCTCAAGGCGATTTTGAATTCGTTGTTAATAAAGATGGCATCCACACTACACCATGGAAATATGCAAAAGTCCTGAATCCATTTAACTGACTGAGCCCAGTGGCTTTTAAATTTAACCCTCTCCATTATAGAGCAAACCGCCAGACGTACAAGCAGAGTAAGTACCACAAACTTGTTAAAAAATAAATTTGTATTCACTTAACTTTTAAATATAGCTAAAAAGTAACTTACATAACAAGTGAAACTGGTAAAATATTGTAGTTTGGTTTAGTAATAAGACAACCCATATTAAACGCTCAGTGTGCACACGTGAACCATGGTTTTTAATATTTTGTGGATGTTTAGTAATCTGTCGACATTTTTGGTTTCTGTCAGTGTTGACAACACTTGAAGTCAGGGCAGAATTTTATTTTTCCTCAATTTTGTTATCAGCCAGTACAGTAGCTTCAAAATGAAATTATAGATAAAAACCCCATCATAGGACATTTTCTAGGACGACCCTGTAACAGAGTTGGTAGTGACAACGCCTGCGAAGCCAAAGGTCCCGGGTTCGATTCCCATATGGGGTGATGTTGACAGATAAATTCTTCTTCTCGAGTGATGGATGTTAGTGATGTGTAATTTGTGTTGTCCAAGTCGCCCGTGACACAGCGAATCCAAGGGTATGAGTGTAAAACCATATTTATCTTGATATGAATCCTATAAGACCCAAGCGCTTCATCGATCCTTCATAACTTGGTTTGGCATATGCCAAACTCGCTAATTAATAGCCTTATGGAGAACTAGATAGTACCTACTCCAAAAGTGATGTAATTCCTTCGAGTATTAAGCAGTTGTAATTCAGTATTCCTGTGTATTATTGATTTACATTAAAGATGATTCTGATCATGGTTTGATAGTTAGTAACTAAGTAACTAAACAGATACAGGTAGTAAAAATAAAACGCAAAAATAAAGTTGTATTGCATTGTAATCCATATAAAAATACAATTATCGTTATCAATATACATAATAGCATTTGCCGGCGAAGGCATTCTTATTTCATAGTAAAAACGCTAGGTGCAATAATTCCTACTAACATTAAGTACGTTAAATTCGCAGAACGCCTATCGACTCAAGTTGTTGATAAATTCAAATCGAAATGTCGATGTTATATTCCTATACACCTCTATCAGTTTCCTGTGCCTATTAAAACAATTTATCACAAATAAAAACCAATTAAACACTGATAGAAGCATACACATAATTAACCTATTTAAATTTAAAACGTAATAATAAGAAAAGTGATAGTTTTAGTTCAATAAAGTAAGAGCCTCACTATAAAACTCGTAACCTACCAATCTTGTGACCATAGAAAAGTCTAAGGAGTTTGGCCGGCTCATTGCCACTTTGACACCAAAGCGAAATCGTGAAACATTAAAAAATATAGTAATAATTCTAACAGTACGTAAATAGATGTACTGGGATCTTTGTGGGGTAAATAGAAATTAAAATTGCGAGGATAACACAAGAATAGTTCCACCGGCTCAAGCGAAGCCGCGCTAAGAAGCTTGTTAGGGACCAGCGCACCGCGGTTCCAAATAAAACTTACTAAAGCTCATTCATATGCCACAGTACAACCCTCAGCTCATTCAAATCCTCACCAAAACCTCTATACATTAAATACCACGCCACGAATGCTTTTACAGCAACACCAATAATACATTATTTTATTCTGTTGTAAGTTACAACTTGTAACTGATATACGAGTGTTTATTATTCGGTATGTACGTCTGAAGCGCTCAGCCAAAGTCCAAGTGCTCGACCAAGTTAGACATAGACGGGCGCGGTTGCTAGTTGAATGCTATCGGTTTTGGTTATCGTTAGATAGCAGTCGTTGAGCCATGTCGGAAATCTTCAGGTACCATAAAAAATTCCAAAGCTTGGGTTGACTGCTAACCTCTCCACCAACCCGCACTGGAGCAGCGTGGTGGAATATGGCCTATGCATCTTCAATGATGAGAATCTCACGTTCAGTAGTAGGCCAATAAGGGTTGAAACCAAAGGCTTGACGCGCGTTCAATTTGACATACCTCAGTGACATTTTGTATTGACATCCGTGACGCGAGTAAATTTAACCAACCTTCAATGCATTTTGGATTTTTGACACATTCACACTTTTTTTTAATTTTATCAGTCATGGATACATTTTAAACTGACACTTTTGGATACATGAAATTTTTTCCCTCAATAATTTAACTGCAATGTAAACTGAATGTTATTTTAATATTTTTTTTAAATTTAAAACGAAAAGGTACAATCCATCATTTTCTTGGTATAGTAAAGGAATAATTGTTCGGAGGCATCGCTAGGAGTTACTTGCAAGTAATAAATCCAGACATAATGAAAACAAACTATGCTTCGATAAAGTAACAATTATTTAATGACCAGACCCTCCGGACAATCAGTATACCAACAAACCATCACACATGGCAGTAATTTATACATTGTCATTTTCCGTGCCCCATTAACCGACGTTTACACTAAAATTTCTCTTCCAATCGGAGTCGCCAGGTTTGTTACAAAATGATTAATTGAAAGGATTCACATCTCTCTTTGAACTGTGAGGATTTAATCATTCCGGACCAATTTCAATGCAGATTGTTGCTAACAACAAAATTTTTGAAATCATTCCGATTCAGTTTCTGATAGTTACAAACACCTTAAATTTCTAATCAATGGTTGACTGTCAACTTTGACATCCCAATGACAAACCCGGCGACACCGTTATGGTGTCCCTAGACGATCATCCGGCATGACATGCCTTACGTGCTGTCATGCACGCATGGACGTTTATTTTTTTATGGCCTAAGCAGGCAAACGAGCAGACGGGTCACCTGATGGTAAGTGATCACCGTCGCCCATGGACATTGGCAACACCAGGGGCGTCACCAACGCGTTGCCGGCCACGAAGGAAGCGAAAGACCCGCTTCTTGAAGGACCCTATGATAATAATAATAATAATTGTATTGATTGATGCGTTTGACATGCCAATTCGCATCAATCAATACAATTAAACGTTCATGCATGCATGTCATGCCGCATGATCGTCTAGGGACACCATTAGACATTCCAACACTTAATTTATAATTTCCCACGTCGCACAACATGATCGTATCGCAGAACACTACGTCAGACATCAACAAAGGCACATCACATCACACCACACGCAACTAATAACATAACTGGTCCCAGCGAAGATCTTAACGAACCGAACACCCCGCCAGCCTTACCACAGGCCCGACGAGAACCCACCTGGTGACAGAAAATGGACAATTAACGTACAACAATATTATACCATCGCTTGGCTCTACCACTTTTAGCAATACCAATGGTACATGTGCATGGTGTGGCATTTTACCTACAGGCGGAAATTGGTTCTTAGAAAACTTCCTTGTAGAATCATACACGATTTCTTTCGTATTTCGGTCAGCGTTAAAGAACTAGCAATAACTGTAATAAGCCAGTATCTCGCTTACTAAGCTGGCAACGCGTTATTAACGCATTTGATGGTGTTATTCAAGCCATTGGACGGTAGCAGCAACAATAGATTGAGGTTTTAATTCGTCTCATTTTATGGAACAAACCAATAAAAGTAAGAATTCGAATGTTGAGATTCTGGTGTACTTCAGAGGTGGCTTGACCAATTAGCTGTGAGTATTTTAGTTCCTTGGAATATTGATTCGCAAAACGGAGTATACTACTACTACTACTACTAATTCCGAGTTTGGTGCATAACATACCTGGTGGTACGCGCACACGTTTCGGCGCCTCGTTGTTCCTGGGCTCTGTCGGCGTGATGACGGCCTTGGGGCTCTCAGTCTTGGTCTCGACGGGCGTGGTCGCCTGCACGGGCGTGGACTCTTGCACGGGCGACGGCGCAGGCTCCTGCGGGGACTCCGCAGCCTGTCCGTTCTGGCTGGGCGCCTCCGCACCGTTCGTCGGCTTCGCTGGCTCGTCGGCTAGACCTGGAACCGATTTGAAGTTGCTTTAACTGCATTTGTTTATGGATTTAAATAAACCACCACCAGCCACCAACCGTGACCACGATCCATGCAACTGGGTCGAAATATTGGCGTTCAAAGTACATCATGAATGTCTACTCGTAAAACGTACAGTTCGGGTGTAATTAGGACTTTTAAATTCACCGTAACTACGCTTCAATGAACCTTGTCAAAGTATCTGGTCGACAGGTATAACATTTTTGTCTATTATTATATTTATTATCATTCCTCCATTTACCATACCACTAGCAAACGAGTACCAAAAAAAAGAAAGTCTACAATTTGAACGGTATTGTCTGTACTTCCGATTAATCGATATGAGATTCTCCTTTGATAGTGACCAATCAAAGAACGTGAAATTAACACGTTCGCTGAGGAGGAGGAAAATTACGATTTACGATAGCCGCAGCGAATGTGTTAATTAATTGAAAAAAAAACTATGTACTTCAAAATAATGCAAATTATAGAAATTTATGGTTTTCTTATGGATGCCATTGTTAGAATTTGATCCAACCCACCAGCTCTCAAAAAAAAAGAATGATCAAAATCGATTCACCCAGTCGAAAGTTCTGAGAACAAACATAAAAAAAATACAGTCGAACCTAACCTTCCCCTATTTTGAAGTCGGTTAAAAAGCAATCATTTTGAATTCAATTAATTGTAGAAGTCACAAAAAGCCATTAAGATAATAGCTGATCTTGTTCCAGAAAACATCTTACATTTGTACCTAACAGCGAAATATCCAGATTAATAATTCAGATAAGCCAGTCTTGTATAAACAGAAGACATTCAGTGCCAAGATGCTACGTAACGGTAGGTACTGAGAAATTCGTACTTCCCCAGAAACACGAGATAGTTAGGTATCTGTACGGTTAATATCGAAACAGACGGAAAATAGGACGAATCGATTATGTACATACATAATTTATGTCCTGTTGTTTGTCTGTCCGGCGAGCGGGCGCTCGTTTACATCAATCACCGACGACCGGCTATCAAAAACTAATCAATTCGTCGCCGCACGCACGTACACTACACGACCGCACACGCACGCTACACGCCCACACACACGCATAGGTATTAGAAGTTATATTTTTCGTAAAACAGTGATAATTACACCAGTAAAGGAAAAAAGGAACGTACCAAGGGTTCCCATCAACTTCCCAACTTCCAAAACAATACCTTTGTTAATTCGTTTAAAGATAGCCTACCGTTTATGAACGTTAACTTTATTGACCAACCATACTCCGTTGCGATGGCATTAGGCGTTTTAAATGGAGCTTTATTAAACTTCGAACCATCAAGTACAAAGCTGACGGCTTTTCATTGCTTCCATCAGCAACGCGTCGGCAGCAGCAGTGTCAGCGTAGGCGATAGTAGATTATCAGCTGTTATCAGACAAAAATGTCCTGCGGAAAATATAGTACTGAATAACAAAGTAAGTGCATAAAATACTAACCGCAAGCTTGAGCAGGCCTGCGGCCCGTGCGTGGGGGCTCCGGTTCCCCGCCGAAGATGTCGGTGTGTCCGCCGCCGGGGGGGCGCAGTACCCTGCTCGACAGGCGGGAGCCGTCTCCGAGGCCAACGTTGAACGAAGTTGAAGTCATTTTTTAGTTTGATATTTTATCTGAAGACAAAAAAAATATTTTGTACTTTATTTCTATAGACATAAAAGTTATCGGCAATAATAAATTATTTTGTTTCGGTACGTAATTTGCGTAGAAAATTCACAATATTAAATCAGAAAACCAGGACAATAAATTACGTCATCAACTTCTATATAACTAAATAAGGAGAGAATTTATTAATAATTCATACCTACTCAGGCATTTTGCATGTAGTTGAGGCCGAATTCTGGGTTTCCACCTACACTATAGCATAAATCAGGGACTTGCACAATATTCCGTCTCCATGCCTTAGAATGCTACACCTAGTGCTCTAAAACGTACCTATTAACAACTTAGAAATAACAACGGTAAAAATTTGTCTTAGCGGTCCACCGCTAGGGGGCGATACTATACATATTTCAGCGCAGTTCGGGGTACTCATCATAAAAAAAAATAACCTTGAACCTATTTTTCACTTTGCGCGCAGTTCGGGGTACTCATCATAAAAAAAAAATAACCTTGAACCTATTTTTCACTTTGCGCGCAGTTCGGGGTACTCATTTTTTCACTTTGCGCGCAGTTCGGGGTACTCATCATAAAAAAAAATAACCTTGAACCTATTTTTCACTTTGCGCGCAGTTCGGGGTACTCATCATAAAAAAAAATAACCTTGAACCTATTTTTCACTTTGCGCGCAGTTCGGGGTACTCATCATAAAAAAAAAATAACCTTGAACCTATTTTTCACTTTGCGCGCAGTTCGGGGTACTCATTTTTTCACTTTGCGCGCAGTTCGGGGTACTCATCATAAAAAAAAAATAACCTTGAACCTATTTTTCACTTTGCGCGCAGTTCGGGGTACTCATCATAAAAAAAAATAACCTTGAACCTATTTTTCACTTTGCGCGCAGTTCGGGGTACTGTGACCAAACCTAACCTAACCTAATGCCTATTTTTTGCCCTTTTGACCTGGAACATCAAATTTGCGGGTATTTTGACTATGATATTCTTGATCAGCACGTCAAAATACATAAGTATACCAAATTTCAGATCGATCGGAGGTATGTTCTAAACGGAAGTACACCCAAAATTTCTTCACTCACTACAAGTAATCTATATAATATGGCGGAACAATGTTCGCTGGGTCAACTAGTGTTATATAATATTGCAAAAAATCCTATAATTATTGTTGTCTGTATTGTATACAATATGTATATAAAAAAAATCCCTTGTAATTAAAATTTTATAAAACGTAAAACACTGTTGACAAAAAAAAACAGGTAAAAATTAGCGATTTCGACGAAAAAAGCACAGAATACAATTGCGCATGCGTTGGGAGGAGTGGCTGAGCATGCGCTGACATGAGAAACCGATGAAACATGCGCCATCTATCGAGAAAACCGTTTTCTAGCAACTTTTTTATTTGACCTTTCCGGACGCTGAAGGTCATGCCGATCGACTCAGAATCAAAAGTTGAGTCGATTGATATATAGCATCGCCACCTAGCGGTGGACCGGTAAGACCAATTTAAGCCCATCAGCCATAGTGATTGATTAAGTCATTCACCTACCCTCGCGTCCCATATAAGCGCCATAATTATAACTTAGGTCAACCATTATTCATTGAAGACAAACTTCAAATAAAATATTCGCAAGAGCGGTGTTACGCGTTGCCCTTTACATCAAACCTGACTTTACATCAAACGATAACCCGCTAGTTAGAAGTGGCATGAAGAATAAAGAAATGAATTGACAAATAAACCATATCCGTGATGACCGAGATAGCGATTGATAATAAGGAAGTCGAGATATGCGTTCATCATCGTCTCTGTAACGCATAAATGAAAGATAATGCGTGTAACTGGATAGATAGCTTCCTAAATTAGTAATGCTCAACCCAACTTATAAGGCTGTCTCGGTTATAGACCACACCTAGTCTTTTTATAAGGTAACAGCCGAGCGATGGCAAGTGGTGACCGTCGTCCATAGACATCAGTAACATTAAAGCCATCACCGATGCGTTGTCAGCCAAGAAAGATGAAAGAGTAATGAAAGAAAATACTGTTACGGGCACTGTCTTAAAATATGCTTCGATTATCGAGCGAATCGAATCGATTAGAATTGATTTAAATTAACAAACAGAGTTCCTAGGTCTAGCCTAAGTTCCGAAATAAACAGGAAAATGGAAACTAAAACAAAACCAGGGATAAATTTTGATGACGGAGGTTACCGAACTTACCGACCCCACTCGGACGTACTGTCCAAGCCACCTACCGCAACATTGCGGTTAACGCGCAAAAAGTTTCAGCTCATACGCGAAACGCGAACAAAAACAGCCACATCTGACGATTCGTGTATCACCACTACCGTTACTCGGCCACGTCACACCAGACAATAATACGTGAACGTGAGAAAGATTTTAGTGTTTTTGTCGCAGAAGAATCTAACAAAGCGTGTCTGGTATATGGACAGATCTCTCTATTACAAAAGAATTCAAATACACTCACTAGGGATAGGGAAGTGTAATCATGAATTACTGAGAGTACTATCAGGCCTGTTTCCCCGCAATTGTATGCTCTACAAGCAGTATTAGTAAAAGTGATAATATTGTCCGTAAAACGAAGGGGAGGTATATATTTTTTCAAATTACGTTATCACAAATACAGGATTCGCATGTAATAAAAGATAACGCAAGACGCTATACGGAGAAATACTTCCGTATCATGTTCATTTAGAAATCATAGACGTCGCATTTCAGTGAGCACGCGCGTTATATGATAATTTGCATTGACTATGACGCAAATCTAGTGGACCAGAAGCCACCGGTTGTCACAATAATGTAGCGAGATGACTGATGTGAAGTTGACGGAGACATGGTGCATTTTCGCAGAACTTACAAGCAGCCATCTAGAATCCTGAATTTGGGGTCTTTAGAAGGTTTGACTCAAATCTCGCATACTCCCATTAGGATTCTGAAGATTGTATAGCATGGACAATTGGGACGTGTTCTTCTTCTTTGACATGCTCCGTTAAATTTTTGTCATTAGGGTTGTGGGAAATTTGACAGAGCTGTTATAGCTAGCAGGGTCCCAAGATTTTTGTTCGTATGACACACGTCTATTTCACTTAGCAACACAAGTAAAAACACCTATGAACGTAAATAAATCACTATAACAAATTAAATGAGCCGAAACCTATTGGTTTCGTCTGGATAAGCACGGTGCGACATTAGATCGTATACATTTACAAAGTTTTAAATCAGGACGACTATTATATTTTTTGATACACTTCCAGGATTCCTGGTTCGAAGGCACGTGAATTGCTACTCAGTATTATATTAATGCCAACCCAACCTTGGCTAGCTTGGCATGGCCAGGATCTTACCCCCTAACACTTGAAAAGGATACCCTTACCCAGCAGTAGTAGATTTCAACGTCGTAAGAATTCAAAGAGGTGGTGATGTGACAAAAGCAATAGAATGAGCCGATATCAGCAAACAAAGACCCCCCCTTGTATGTGATCATGACTGTCAATGTAAAAAACAAAACGATCCCACAGATGACGAATCAATCACAAGACGTCAGTCATTACATTAACATAACAATCGTTCATTGAAGATATCGCTATTTGCTACGGTAGCGGTATAGAAAGCGGACTATTTTATTGCACACATGCGCACATCCTCTAGCGATAAGGTTGAATTATAATTGTGCACAATTTCTCTTTAAAATGACTTTACAAACAATGGAACGCTCAAAACGAAAAAAAAAACTTCAAGAATTGCTATGATCTGACTGGACTTGTGATCATCTTTCAGATTCCCCGTACCTTCTTTTCTCTTTATAATTAGAATTGCTGCTGCGTCTCTCGTCATTTATCAGCCGATCAAATATTTTGACAGCTGATGATATCCTTTTTGTTGCAGGTTTAAAATTGAACCCTTTATTTATTTATGTTCATCTGATTAAAAGAGAAGGTCCTTGTGTGTGCTCCATATACTTTAAAACATCGAACACCTCCTCCTTTACGATGACAGTGCCTCAAATCTGGGAACTAATCTATGTAACAAACCCATGACTCACCGAAACCAAAGGCAGTCTGATATTGCGCTGTGACTAACGGCAATTACTGCACCTTGTTATTACAAACGCTGATTAGCCAATCGATATTTGCCATTACCTCTATAACCCGTTGAGTTTCCGCACATCAACATTATCTGTCCTGTTTACTCTTCGAATGGAACGAAAGATGTGGTATTGCGGAGTATATTTTCAACAATAACTTTCAGACTTATAAACTCTGCCTCTACTAACTTCTGCCCGCGCCTTCGCCCGAGTGGGAGTCGTATAGCGACACAATAATTAACAAACATTGTTTCTCAGCAAAAGTATAATTATCACGAGATTATTATCTCTCACTTGAGAAATAATTGATTCTCTATTAGACTGCCACGCCATTCATAGCAATTACATAGGAAAGTTTTGGAGACCCTGAATATTTCCTCGTACCAAATTTCATCTAAATCGTTTCAGCCGAATAAGCGTGAAAAGGTAGCACACAAACAGACAGTAGTTACTTTCGCATTTATAATAAAATCTATATACATATGGCCCCAAAAGGCTTCAAAAATCAATTTTGGTCACACTTATACGAGGTTAAATATGACGTTTTCGAAATAGAATGTAATCCATTTCAAATTACTGTATTTCATATAAGAAAGTTGCTCATGTCCCTAGATTGCAGGGGCTTCTTAACACCAGGTAACCAGTTACGCTTACTGCTTCCACAGCAATGGTAATTCAAGTTAATAAACCTTAAAAGGTTATACCGTCGTCCAAGGGATATACGTAATTCAGGTAGCCACTTTAGCATGCACCACACTGCACAGTGCATGATCGGAGGCGCGACGAGCGGAAATGGATACAATCGACAGCGTATATGGAATGTGGACTGGTATGTATTAATAATCGTGCATAGCATAAACGCAGGGGCGAACAACCACTTGATTGCTATTTAAAAAAATATTACGAAAGGCAACTCTGTCGGACGGCTTGTAAGTAAACCTGCAGAGCCCATGTTTACAAAACAAACAACGAGATTTTTCATCCCGAGACGTTGCACTGCTTCAAGGGCGTTAAGTTCATCTTAACCGACTGATTAAAGTATCCACTGTGAATCACTAGTAAATTACTGGAATTGTACAATGTAGATAAGTGTTTGTGGAGCTATTTATTATTATGTTTAGGTAGTGGAAATGATGACATAGTCTGAATTATTTGTTATTAAACAAGAGAAAGGCTCGGAACGGTCAGAGTGGCGTAATTTATGGGAGGTCTACGTCCATGATAAGGCTGATGGATGGAAGATGGATGGAAATAAGAGAAGGGCAGCTGACCTTTTTTTGGGTTTTTTCTTTACTAAATATAAGTTTGACTTCAATCCGACAACTTACTTTTGGAAAAGACTGTAAAATAATTAAGCATAATTACAGACAACTCCACAAGAGTACGTACATCAAAGACATAACACTCGAATCTCCGATCTAGACAGACAGACAGTCAGAGCGATGAAATGAATTTCTAAACATTTACAAAAAATGCTGTTATACTTTTGAGATACAAACACGACAAAAACATCTAACGTTTAAGTACAAAAGGACTTCATAGATAGCCAGTTTCCTACGACTCCATCAACAATGTAGCCAACGAGCATGCAGAACCACCTTCCGCTGCCGCCCTTCAGACATTTCATTCATCTTCAGACTCAAGAAACTGATCCATAATCGACTTGAACCAACAAGATAATCAAATCAATTAAAATCAAAATCAAAATCCGAAATTAGTTTTCCAAACCTTGCATAAGTTACAGCTGTGACACGTTCTAGTCTGCAGTCCTCGTCTAGGGTCAACTTCCAAAATTGTTAAAAAATTCCGAACAGGAAATTATAAAGCTATAATTCATTTTCGCAGTACCCACGTTAGTCTGTCCAATTACATTTGTAAGTATTCTTCGGGGAACGCCGCCAACCCTATCGTCGGCGTCTCAAACGGCACGGCATCAGGTTGCCGATCGTCACCGTCGCGACGGAGGCTAGCCAGTCTACCGTTTTATGGTAATACATTAGACAGCCATAAATGTTTACGGTACGGCACACACAATACACCAATATGACTCATATACAAATTAGAAACTCTATCTGAGATACCATAACTTGCAAGATTATGGCTTGTTGTTTTTTGTTAAATCCAGTAAAGTTTAATTCGTGAGCTTCAGACGTAATTGGATACCTCTTCGTCTTTTTCAGAATATCAATCGTCAGGTTTACTAAATTTAGCGTATTTACCCTAATAATAAAACTCACGTTACAAATACGTCAATAATTATGATGTCAGACCCCCTAGACACAATGAGTCACCTGTCATTACTTTCTCTGGAACTGGATCGAACAGGGAACCCCTGCCTCAGGTTAAAAACCGGTTTCGCGACATTGAAAAAAATAACAAAAAGAAACGTCTATAATAAACGGCGTCTAACAAAGTCATACCAATAGTTACTAAAATCAGATATTATCTTATAAAATCAGCTCTTTCATATCGATGAAACATTTTTAGTTTAGTTTTCCAAATACTGGAACGTTATGATTTTATGAATATCATTTTTATGCAGTTGAGTTGATTTTGTCGTAGAACATTTTTTAGAACAAAGTCCTTTTTCAAAACATGACCAGTTGGAGAAACATCCTTAATAATTTGTTTTTAAACCGCGCAAACCGGATACGAGGGGTATCACTTTTCGCCACCTGTCGTATTTACCGGCCGGCGCCATTTTAACTACAGGCCGCTTTTTTTAAATATGATTAACTTTTACCGCGAAGACCACGAATATAGCATGAGTCACAAATGAAACACTGAAATAAATACAGGGCTTCTAAACATTACAGAAGCCACAACATATTAGCCGCTGTACGATGGGCGTAGACAGAGAAGGCTATAGACATCTGATGCAAGTGGCCAACATAGATAGCACGAGAAAGTACAATTGTTTGTGGCACAAGAAAAATTCGACGGTCAGCTGTCAAAATTGATTACTAAGAAACTGCTTTCCTAGAAAAATCCAACCCCCTATAAGCGAGACAAAACAATCATTCTGTCTCGTTTTTTTTTTTTCATTTTATTGGCGTAAGTAAGTTGTTCCTTGTCTTGTGTGAGTGCGATAGACGGCACCCATATGTCTATAATCTTCTGTGTCTACGATGAATTTTGTTAATCTGTTTCTTCAGGTAGCGTTGATATCGTTACATAGCAATCGTTATGCCTTGTAGGTCTTCAGGTGAACCTCAAAGACTAAGCCAATATAAGACTAACACACTAATTTGAATAGTCTGAAGTTGGACGCTACGTTCTCTCTGAGTTGGGAGATCAGACAAAATATAAACTATTTTATGGCACTTAAGTATAAATACATGTAGTCTATTAATATAGGTTAAGATTAACGAAACTGTAGACGGGCCACTTGAGTACAAGCACTACGGACTTAAAGAAACAGACACCCCTATTCTATCAAACTTCAAATTCAGATTAATTTTAGCTACAGACACAAAGTAAAAACTACAGGTTAAGAAATAAGAAAGTGTAAAACTAACACAAAGTTTAGTTGTGAAATAATGAATATTGTTTTATTTGCATAAATTAAATGGGACGTCTGAAAGAAGTTTTAGTTGACATTAAAAACTTTTGCAGGTATTTAAGGTTTCTTATTCTGTAGGTAGTTCTATCGTTTATCTACTCATGTGGTTGCAGGTAAGGTAACGGAGGGGCGGGCAATAAACTGGAAACCTAATGATTGGAACACGAAAAGCCCTCTAATGTCCTGTCATGGTAAATGAATTACTTGTATTGTTACTCCTGTAACGAGTGAGTCTCAGAATTGCGGGATTAATTCAAATCAAAAGGGTAAAAACCGCTTGAATAGTTTTGACGAGGGAAGCCAATGTAAGTACTACGAGACATTTTTGTCGTTATCAAATTTCATTATGTACTTCTACGCTGATACACCATTTTAGAAATAAGGCCTCTTGATTGACATATACGATATGACAAATAGGCGGATGGCCGTATGACCCTATGGTGACATTAACGATAGCCATTAACGGCCACTATTGATTTACTGATACACAATGGAACACGATGCTTATCTTATCGATGACCTAAAATGTGTCATATAAATTGTTATGTACAGAGTAATGATACCGCGTTTTATGGCGTCGTATTAATGTATCACGATGATATTCAAACTTTATTAAAAACTACAAGTAACAGTACTGAAGAAGTTTCTTTTCGGAAATAGGCAAAATGCCGCCACTTTATGTGACTTCGGACTTCACATACATTCAAAAATGTTGAGGGGAACTCACAGGTTTTCTCATATTTTCCTGGAAATAAACCTTCATAAATGAAGGTACATAATATAATAAGACAGACAGAAGATGTCCGTAAAATTAATATATTTCAAATACATTTATTGGGGGTATTTATTATAGTAGTAGGTACCTGTAATATGGACATATTTAACTTCAAAAATTAGCTGTGTGTACTAAATTTAAACTGGACCTTAGAATGAGTGGTTGACATTGATCCCAAGGGATGAAAGGCGAAATTTCTCCTATTTTCTCTTAATTCAAATTCAATTCAAATGTATTTTAATTTATTTACCTGCGTTATTTTAGTTTAGTTTTTTTTATTATATTAACATTTGCAATGCAACCTTTCTCACTTAAAATCGCCCTCCTGTAAAGTTTTAAAAGTACAGTTGACTCAGTATACTTAGGAGCCATCAAGTACCCAGGTATCACCGATTCGTTATCAGTCAAAATAAAAGGCATAGAAAAAAAAACTGGCTCGCAAGCTCCCGGCCGGAGCATGACAAGACGTTTGGCAGCTGACTCAACCAAGAGGGTGAAACTAGCCGGGGTTCAGCCCTACCACCAAACGAATATTATGGTCAGATATCCAGTGTATGGTAACTTTCATACCAGCATAAAACCTCCATCAAAGTGTGATAAAATTGTCACAACAAAACACTTTGTTCCGTATGTATCAGCAAATTAATACATACAAGGAACCGTATAAGGAAGCTTGCACGAATAATGTAACAATTTGTGAGCAAATATGGAGTAACTGAGACACTAACATGTAAACAGTGCGATTTGGAGGTTAAACTGCAATTATGGACTATTACATACATACCATGTTTATCTCTGAATGCTACAGCTTTTGGTAAGAACTCTTGCAACATCACCAAACCTGATTTTTAAATATTTGAACCAGTCAAATGACTTTCATATCCAAACTTTAGGGTTTGTACGTTTTTTTCTTATTGCATAAATAATTATTTAGATAAACAATCCATACTAATATTAAAAATGCAATTGTAACTTTTGTCTGTATGTCACTTTTTCATACTAAGTCTGCTGAACCAATTTAGATGAATTTTGGTATGGAAATAGTTTAGTCTCTTGGTTTGAGACTGAAGATCATTTTTATCCCGGTTATCATCCCTTAAGGGGGCGAAATGGGGGGGGGGGGGTGTATAGGGAGATATAAAAGTCATCACATAATTTATATCCATCAGTTTGTGATGAAAATTGACATTGGTAGACCTTGAGCTGGACTAGGATACTATATTCCTAGTAATAAGTTTCCTTGGGACATTTATTACTTTACCAGCATATACCTGTGTTTCGCCTCCTATATAGGCAAAGTAGAAGGCAAAGATAGTAAGTAATATGGCACAAAGGCCAGTTACCAAACTAAATACATACTACACTACACACATCACCACATGCCACCGACCACACAGCCACTAGACTCCTAATGTTGAAGTCTAGTGGCTGTGTGGTTGGCGCCACATGCTGTAACCCCTTCTCAAATAGTACTACTGATAAGTTGCGAATAAATATCAGCAGATTTAGGGTTTTTTTAATCTATGGCACCCCATTACTCTCACTGCCTTCCAGCTCTTTAAAATCTTACAAAAACTTTAAATTTGATGACGAAAGAAATACATAGGTGCATACGTTTATCTTAACAAACATCCAATTTACTTGAAAATGTACATTAATGTTTATAAAACTAAAATTATAAATTATTACACTTGGACGAAAAGATGTTCAAGAAAATGCTCTGTTAATCTATAAAATTGTTCACCATAGCCAAGGGTGGGAAGCCTTAAAACGAACTGCAAATACCAACGAGGTTTATGTGTGACAATTACAGACTAACTACTGTAAATATACTGTTAAACATTTATAATGTAGAAAATGTAAAATCTTTGGTATGTAATATAATAAAAGCAAAAAAGCGGAACAAAAATTTATTAAAAACTTTCTAGCATTATATTTAAGAGTAGTAATATTAAAACAGTCAGAATTAAAAGGTTCTAAAAGCTGATATTTATAATTTTCAAATTGCATTACTAAAAATACCTATCATTTATCAAAGCTATATCGATTTTTGGTGTTGAATGTTGTATGTTATGTTATGAACATAGTGACTCATAGATAATAATGATTATATGATAAACATTTTACACAGAATACTATTTTAGTTCAATGAGTAATTCACTTTCCTGTATGTTTATACAATTTGACATAGCTGAGTCAGGATTTCGAAGTATATTCGTGTATAACTATACTTTAAAAATGTTATTTGCACCCTTAGCAATGATAAAATATTACACTTAAAATTCTGTCATACAACGATTTTATGTGAATAGATTAATAAAGCATGTAGTCAGTTTATAGAAGACCATACAAATTTAGCAGATATTTAGTTAGAAATTCGAACACAGTCGGCGAACGAAACAACGGGGTCAAAAAAAAAACAAAGAAAACGTTTCCAGACAATAATTATGTAGAGGATAACTGTACGGCACCGATATCGCATCGAAAGTTACGATGAAAGTCACTCATGCGGCACTAACTACAGCGACAGCTGGGACTTTCGACCAGAGAATAATTCACAAGTTCAATATTATTAAAGCGGTTTATGCGCAAAAATGCGGATTCCATCCGCCCATACTAACGTCCGTCAGGCACAGAGCACATTGACCCTACAATCTTGAAAAATAACGGCCTCCACTAGCTTCGCTAACCGGTGAATACGAAACACATATAGCACTACCACTACTCAAATATACTTTCCACGCTTAAAACCATTTTTTGTAAGCACTTTACTTTTATGACAACATGCTAACTTTTTGTTGAAATTCAAATTTTTACAAAAATAAATTGTACTCACCGCCACACGCTCAGGCTCTTTTTGAAAGAATGAAAAATAATGCGCAAAAGAGACAGACAACAAATTGACATATTTCGGAAAAGTGTTGCAATCTAAAACATTGAAAATGCTACCTACTTTTATGTTTGGAATATTATGTTAATATTATACATACCAATATTTTATATAGAAATGCCGTACAACATACAATAACAAGTACTTTATCCAATTTACTTCAAGACTGCAAGTAAATTTGGGTGTAAATCAATCCATCCATTGATTTAAGTAGATCATTCTCGGTTTACAAGGCATGGTCCGGTCTCTCTTAATAACTGAGGAGGCCTAGAGCGTACACCACGCTGCTCCAGGGTTGATTGGTGGAGAGGTCAGTGGCCTCCCATAGGACTTAATGACTGCTATGTAATGATAACAACCGAGACCGACAGCTTTTACATGCCCCGGAGGGCTGCGGTCGGTCTTGGTTGTTCCGTGTTTCAGAAAACACGCAAGCGCTCAACAAACTTTTGCCACTAGCGGTCACCCATCCAACTACCGACCATGCCTGCAATTGCTTGACTCAGTTATTTTAATTGAATTAAATCAAACTTGAAATGTATTTTTGTGTTTTGTGTACTATAATTTGTTTCGTCAGTGGCGCGTTGGCTTTCGGTCGGTGTATCTATTCTGTGGCCGATGGTAACTACTTAATTTACATAAAAAAATCTACAGAAATAAAAGACGGCACTAAAAGTTCATTTAAAAACTAAATAGATTACTACGTGCAACTCTGGGCTCGTGGGCTCTAAATAACGTTAATAATGTGGTATCGTTACTTTCATCATTCGATGGTAACGTTAAAAACAAAGGTAACGTTACGCATGATAATGATACTTTTACCGTTAAACTAAGTTAACGTTATCGAAGATTTAACGGTGAATGGTAACTATACCAATGTTTACGTAAGCCTGGTGGGGGGGAGGGGTAAGAGATTTGCTTACTTTTGCTGACGAGGGGGACGGGGGGTTAAATATTGCTAAAAATCTGCTTACGTAATACTTGAACGGTCCCTTTCTTAAGGGCCAACCACGCATTAAGTAGCGATAAAATTACCAATACGTTAACGTTTAACGTTAATTTTTAACGTTATCAAAGTAACGTTACCTGTGTTTACCGTTAGAATTTTAACACTATAAAAATAACGTTACTTAACGATACTTATTGTGTGAATTTGGTATCGTTACAAAGCCCTGCTGAACTAACGATAAAATAAATATAATATTTAATATTTAATAAATCTAATCAATAGTAGAATAATATTTTATATGGCAATTCATAAAACATATCCGCACACAACTAGTTTTTGCCGGTTATTATGTTCAGAAATTATGCATTAACTAGTTATTAACATAAAACGGAATAAAAATGAGATAAAACCAATCATTCTCATAGAAACTTCATTATGATAAATATATTATACATAATTATCTAAAAACCACAATAATATTGCACAAAATCTAAACAATCTCGGTTCCTAAACGAGTTTCATGTCACTATTCTGCACTTGCTTGAATTCGTCGATTATGAATTTTAATCGATTAATTTGAATCAATCAATGTTTTTTTTCAGAAAGATTTATTCAATTAAACTTAATAATACTAAAGGAAAGCATTATGCATAAAGTACAGGGCGAGTCTCTTCTGTTGGATTAACTAGTCTAACTACCTACTTATGAAAGGCATTGCTACAGAAATAACATTATTGGTTCTAGGATAGTCAAAGTTGATAAGATAATTTAAAACCTTACACACAATGACGTATGCTAAGTCTAATAACTCGGCATTTTAACGAGTTATAACAATGAACGAACAGTAAAGAAATAAATATTAGTATAATAAGAAGAATTTATTATACGCTCAAAGCGTATTAATAGGTAAAGAACAGAGTAGGTATGAAGAAATGTCACATTATCGAAGAGCAATTTATAATTTATTAGTTAGTTTATGTAAAGATAATTAATGCTATTGTTGTTAAACGTTTACATCTTATCGATCAAAGCGAACATGAATAATCGATTAAATAATCGCTAAAGCCTAGCATTTTTAAATCCGTACCTAATATAAATTATATTCCTTTTCTTCAATATCGTTTAGGTTACTTCACTATCCAATTTCGCGGTTCGCCTTCCATTCCATTCTCCGTTCCATTTCCATTCATTCATTTAAAACACATACAATACATACAAATGTGAAATGTACTCTGTGCTTTGTGCTTTCATCCTTTTGATTTGTTTAGTTAAAATTTGATTTGTTAATTAATTTGACTGTGTAACAATGGAAGCAGCTGGAGAGGAATCCCCCAAGGAAAATGCAACAAATGTTTTACCATCAAACAATAATATTACACCCGTAAGACATTAGAAAATAATTTAAGTATCACCTGCGTTTTATAAATAGAATACTATCGGATGTCGGCTGGTTGATTTTCGGTTTTTCTGACCGTTTGCAGCAAATCTCATCAGTAAGATAAATCTACGAGTTATGTTACATGTTAATTATGCTACTGGTAGTAGTAAAATAGTAAAATTAGTTAAAAATAAGCTGTAGTAAGTTTAAAAAGTTAACCTATACTCGTATTGGCTACGTGCCAGAATAAAAAGTGTTTATGATATTTCTGTTCACAAGTAAGTTTCACGTGGTTTGCTCTTTTATGGGGCAGGACAACTTGATGCCGAATTACTGGAAATTATCATATCCTTAAATGGTAATATGCTGGTTGTTATGAAAGCTTGCCTGGAGGAAATATTGACAAAACTTTTGTTGTTTGGTTCGAGGTGTATCAGTCGGATGTTTGTATTTCTATGGTATTGCTACTGTTGAGGTTCATTTAATATCTATAATATAGTAATTGGACCTGGTAGATATAAATCTAATCTAGAAAAATCAAAAAATCAACAAAGATTTTGGAATGTATTAACTTTGATGCTATTAATATACATTCCAGGAAGTCACTCCATCCCTGCCAGCACCACCTCAAGACACATTAAAAAAATCAAAAAGAGAGGAGAGATTGAAAGTTGATAAAAATGTGGAGCAATTCATGAAGTCCCTCAACACAATACCAACCGTGGAAGAGAAGTTCTCCCTCGTGTGCAAGAAGTTTGCTCAAACCTCGGATGAGAATAGGAAGCTACATTTCTTTATAAAACAGACGGACAAGCGGTTTGCGCTGATAGAGAAGGAGAGAGATCAGCTGCAATTAGAATACAATAAGGTTGTACTGGTTAAGTCTAAGTTGGAAAATCTTTGTCGGGAGCTTCAGAAACAGAATAAGGCTGTCAAGGTAAATATTAAGTTTTATGACACAAGCTAATATTTTTTATTAGCTTTTCATCAGATTATTATGTAGATCATTTCAAATATCTACAGATAATATGTTTGTTATTGCTTTACATATTGTACTTTAATGCTGAGCTTGGATCTCCTTTTATAAAGTGAGGGGTTTAGGCCATATTCCACCATACTGGCCAAGTGCAGTTTGACGGACTTCATGCACATTTGAGAACATTATGGAAAACTGTAAGGTATTTTCAGGTTTCCCTACAATCATTACTCATTCACGTAAATGTTTGCCCGACTGGAAATCAAATGTGTGGCAACTAATTCGGTACGAACTGGGCTACAGTATTGATATAATGCAGATGTAAAACCTTTAAATTTTATTATATTTCAGGAAGAATCTCTCCTCAGGATCAGGGAAGAGGAAGAACGTCGGAAGGAAACTCAGGCCAAGTTCCAGAACACGCTGACAGAAATAACCACATTATTGCAGCAGAATAATGAGAAGAATACAAAGCTCCGAGATGACAACATCAGTCTTACTGAGAGATTCAAGAGTGTTGTGCAGCAGTACCAACTTAGAGAACAACAGGTAGACGGTTGCATGTCATTATGTTCATGACAATCTCATGTCAATACACCAAATTATAATGCAGTTTGTGTATTATATTTGCTTGTTGCCCTAATTCAATTGTTTTTGGAGTGAAACTTCTATTTTGAGGTACATGAGAGAAATTTTGAAGGGGGTAAAAAAAATTGTTATCGTAGTGCATTATATGTTTTCTTAAACAAAAAGTTGTGTCCTACTGAGTATACATTTTCTTATCTTAAACCGTCATCGCTGAACAATCTACATGGTCTACTACAGCAACAACAAAGTACAGTATGGAGCTATGAGTAATAAAAAAATAAAAAAGTATATGTCAATTAAAAAATGTTAAGAAGTTTCACATTGTACATGTGTACACTGTTATGTGGACAGTTTTTTTTTCTTTTTTGCCTGTTTTTTCTTGGTCCTAAATGCATTGGTCATGCCTTTGGAACTAGTGATATCCTACCAGCCAAGAATGAAGAGATTCATTAATTTGAAGTATTACCATGCTCCATGTTTTACCTCGTACATGTACAATTGTAACTATAACATGATATACTATGATAGTTCGCTTACTTTATCCTTATATTATTGCAATTTCAGGTGGACAAAATGGCGAAACAAATGTCCTTAGAATCTCAGTTATCAGACGCCAAGCTACAGAAGGCTGCGTTGGAACATCAAGCGGAGAAAGAGAGAATTCTAGCCGAGATGGAACAGCTTAAGGTCACTCTCGCTCAGTACCGAGCTAAGATAATGGAACTCCAGGGTCAGGAGACAGCTCTGAAGGGCCAGTTGTCAGTGTACACCGATAAGTATGATGAGTTCCAGAATGCTTTGGTGAAGAGCAACCAAATGTTTGGTGGATTTAAGGAACAGATGGAAAAGGTATGTTATTCTATCGGTGTAATCAATTTGATATGATAGGTTCTTCAAGTACTTATCTACAACATATAATATGTTAATTTTTACGTATTTATTTCACATTTGTCATATAACCTTTTTAAAAAATAATGTAGAGTGCATGACATTACACCGATAACTTAGTAGTATCTCTCTAGAAATCTCGAAATATCTTGCTAGAAATATCTGCTATCCTCGAATATTTATTGCCACTGAAAATTGATCAAAATTTAATTCAGTATCATGATTCTTGAACTATATTTATCGCAGATTGTGCACATAATAGGTAATCACTATAAATTATGTATGCCGTTTTCGACACGGCTGAACTCGATAGATCGATTGACTCATGCCATATTATTTAATTACATTTATGTTTGTTTTAAACATAAATTGCATTCTTTGAGACAAAAAACTTGATATGTATGTAACTGTACAATAGGCGGTTTGCTTTAATATTTTATACCAACCAGCGATTTATATTAAACTAGCGACCCGCCCTCGCTTCGCTTCGGGAAATCGGTCCATACAAACTTTCAACCTCTATTTCAGCCTCTTCATCCCTTTTTTTCGCAATAAAAGGTAGCCTATGTCCTTTCTCAGGGTCTAAAGATTGTCTGTGCCAAATTTCATCAAAATCGGTTGAGAGGTTTAAGCGGGAAAGCGTAACAGACAGACAGACAGACAGACAGACAGACAGACAGACAGACAGAGTTACTTTCGCATTTATAATATTAGTAGGGATAACAATACAATGGTTAGAGTTTGTTAAGTTCTTCAACTAATTTCAAAGTTGGAAACATTGACAGATGTCAAAGAAGATTCAAAAGTTGGAGAAGGAGTCTCTGATGTGGAAGAAACGCTGGGAGACCTCTCAGGCCGCGCTGCTGGACATGTGTGGGGAGAGGCAGGCCAGCGAGGAGCGCTGTGGGGCCACCTCGAGACACTTGAACCAGATGCAGAGCTTGTGCAGGACTCTACAGGTGGGTGCAGCACACTATTTTATATTATAACCTTGGTCCCTACGATGTCCACAGAAGTAATTGACTTCCAAGAGCGAGTATTTTGTTAAGATGAGTGAATTTCCAAGTTCGTAGTAAATCGGACAAACTTTATGTTTATTGACATATAAACTTTCATTTTCATCCTTTAGGGGGTGAATTTTCAAAAATCCTTTCGTACTAGTCCCTTATACTATTGAGCAACAAAGTTTTATGCTTGATTTTATTAACCAGATATATTATGATAAAACTATGTAATTTACTGTACTACAGGCGGAAAGAACACTTCTCTTGAACACCCTGAAAGAAAACAACATTGAGAGACCTCCTGTACCGGTTCTACCACCAGCACCGCCCATCCCTTGCCCACATCCTTCGAAACTTGCATCTAATGCTAAGGTAAGAGTTACGGAATGTCTAGTCAATAGATGTAATAACTACACTATCTGAAATAACTTTAAACTTTTGGTGTAAAGATAGATGAACATGGTCTAATTTCTTTTTCTATTTAGGTGGACGCTATGGCTGCAAACTGTGCACAATTGAGGCAGAGCTTGGCACACATTCAGAGTCAATTAACCACACTTACGAATAGCAACGCCACCGCTAAGGAAGAAGCAGCTAAAGCAGAAAAACCGAAAAAGACAAAATCTAAGAAAAATAAAGCTGAAAAGCTCGCTCAGAAACAAGCTGCAGAGAAAGCTGAAATGAAAGCACAGGAAAGTGACGATTCTAACACCAAAAGCAATTCAGAGGAAATACAACCTACTGTCTCTGATGTTAATGTTGAGCCAGACTCTATGACGAGCGCAAGTCCAGAAGACAAGATAGACAGCAAAACTATGGATTGCCTCATTCAAGCTATTAATATGGCGAATATTAATCTATGTGACATTGAAATAGTTAATGAAGACGAAAATGAAGATAACGTGTCCAAAGATGCTATTGTTGAAGAAATCATTGATATTGAGCTATTAGATGATGTCGTCGTGACGAATCAGATACCAGATGAAGATGCAAATATTGCGGAATCTGATGTAAAAGTAACAGAAGCACTGTCCGAGATAAAATTGAGTGAAGTTCAAGCTGAAACAGTATCAAATGAAACTCCTCGAGTAAACGGGGTTGAAACGCCAAAAGATGAAGTGAACGAAGCAGTCACAAAGGAATCAATTGATAATTTACCTGTAGTTAATAAAGTTATTGAAGAATCTGAAGTGTTAAGTCCTAAGAATAAAAAAGACGCAAAAGAAACAGTAGAATTACAAGAAAATTTAGAAGTTGTTTCAAAAGTTGTTGAAATTGAACCAGTTACTAATGAGTCCTAGAATAAGATGAAAACAGTTTTGGAAATAGTCATCGATCAGTATAGTGAGTTTTGAATCGAAACATTGTACCCGTTTAAATTGTTAACACAAACATTGTTGAATCGTGAATGTCTATGGTATTGTGGCCAGTATTAGTAAAGTTAGTTTTTGTAATACAGTGTATATAGTGGCTAATGTACCTTTAATTCAGGATAACTTCAGATGACGTGTAAATATATACAATTGGACTGGCTATTTAAGTAACTGGTCTGTTTATAAGCATGCATGATCAATGTTTATAAAAAAATCATTAAACATGAAAAACATGTGAGCTGTTTTGTTTGGTTCACAAAAGGTGTATTCTTTGTAATGATTTCGTTATAATAAAATCCATACATTTTTAGCTTGTTTGGGAAGAATAGACTGTATTTTAATTTAGTTGCAAAAAATGGTCCTTCGAGCATATTTATATACTCTTTATCAAATGGTGTTGAATTCAGCGAGAATCACAAATATGGTGCTCTATTATTTGTAGCTAGTTTCTAGATAGATCTCTATAAATAGTTCTTTTTGAGGGTAATTATTTGTCTATGATTTTATTTTATCTAGTATTTTTGGTCATGCATGGTTATAGGCGCTACTTGGATCTGTACCGTTTATATATAAATGATTTTGATACTATGGCTTCTGTTTGTTTCAATTATGACTTAGAATAAGACAATGACTTTCTCACAAGAAAAACGCTTTGTTGACATCCAGCTGTAGAAGGTTGCTAGGCACCGACCACACAGCCACTAGACTCCTAATTTTCCGTATGGAGAACATTCAGACCACTAGCTGAGGTAAGACGAGCGGGGGGACTGGCTAATTCAACGCTGTGATTGGCTAATTCAAGGCCACACGAAACGTTGGAAAGAAATAGATTAATTTAAGCAACGGGAAAGAATGAGACGGCACGAATTTATATCGGTACTATAATACTGATGTGTTGTTTGAAACCATTCGCCTGTTATTAGGAGTCTAGTGGCTGTGTGGTCGGTGTTGCTAGGTATACAAAACAAATGGTTCGTAATAGTCGTTCCTCCCACACTCGTGTAGTGCCTGAAGCAGTGACGGTCTAGTCAGAATCGATTTTATGTTAATCGATTTCAGATTTCAATTTTGGATCTGAATGCCTTGCTTGCAGAATTTGAAATAAGTATTATGATAACTATATTTTTTAATTATAGTTATTGAATTTGAATCGTAGATGAATCATTAACGGATATATCTTTCCTTCTTCCGACGGATATATCTTTATTTCCTATCTTCGGCCTTTATTTCTTATTGACCCCGTATAAGAAGATATCAAGGCAGCAAATTGTGAGTTCTAATTCTATTAAAGTTCATTGTAAATATAAAACAAAGGTTGTTTTATACAATCCAACATAATCTACAACAAAATTTGTTAGCAAAACTATTTTTATATTCTGCAGGCAATGCGTTTACTTCCGAAACAGCTACTGGAAAATTTTAAAGTAAATAATATCGGTCGGTATGTAGTAATTTTGTAAAACATACCTACATATAAATTTGGATAAAAGGGTTTTTTGACAATAATCACACCCCAAAAGCAACCCAATATTTTTTTGTTGGAAACGAGAATTTCTTGTTGATGCAATTTTTGTTTGTATTTTTTTTGTTTGTTTAGATTTTGTTTGACTGTGTCATCATCCTCAATTTGCAAACATATCCTGAATCCTTAACAATATGGAACATTTCGTGAGGCGGCTTCTGAGTTTTCTTTTGATTAAACAACATTTTTAAAGTATCTTGTCTTTTATTGCCTTAGATTTGTATAATAAGAGGAGAGCAGCTGCCACAGCGAGAACATTATGGAGAACCCTCAAGTGTGCAGTTTCCTCACGATGTTTTCCTTCACCGAAGCAAGTGTTAATTAATTTCTAATATGCCCATCATGTTTGAAATTAAATGAAATGAAATTAATTTTATTCCAAGTTGTTTTTTTACAATTTCGAAAGTGGCACTACGCCATCGCTTCAACAAATCCCTACCGTGAGTGGCTTTAGAAGCGGCAAGTAGCTCCCAAGGAGCTAGTGCAAGTAACTCCAAGGCATTTCCCACTCACTTTACTAATTACGTCTACTATTTTATACGGCTAAAATATCAGTGTCCAACATTGACTTATTATTACTATGGACGTCGGGTCCGCGCTGAAAAATGTCCGAGCCAAATGAGCAACAAAACGCAAGGAGAGAAACAATTCCGCGTTCACGACTGCAATCAAAATTAAACCGTGATGTAATGATTTTAGTGCTTAAATTACCTTGTTAACATTTCTATTCTTGCAATCTTAGAGTATAAAGTATATATACTCTAAGCTTGCAATGGCTGGCGTTCACGACTGCAAGCTTTTTTATCATAATCGTCAAGTTTGTCAAAAGAATGCCTTTGATAATGAATTTACTCAATACTCCGGCTAAAAATTAGAATTGTAAGACTCCACGATTAGAACCCAAGTCACACGGTACACTGGCTAGAAGCATTTGTAAGATACCCTTGTCATCATATCGCTCCTCACCACTCCTCAAACTCCACACCACACCTCACCAGCTCGCTACACCTCACCTTGCTTCACATCTCATCTCACCACTTCCTGCGGATCCTGCTCCTCGCTATTGTTTTCAGAAATATAAAATTCCTCCGTTACCTACATTACATTGTCCCAAATTAAAGTAGGTACCATTGTCGCAACCGTAATTAATAGATACTACCTAGTACCTACTTCCCAAACTTTCTTATAGCTCGACTTTTGACTCCCAGTCAAAACAACCTTCGTGATTATTGATACACCCTATCAATGTTTACATAATGATTGCCGTAAACGACTGCAAAAACTGAAACAAATCAGGCCTAAGACAATCGATTCCTAAAAAAACAACTTGGTACCAATACCGACCTTGTCATAGTAAGTTTTTGTGTATCCATATCAATAATAATAATATTACTTAATAATACATAGGTAGGTACTATCTATTTATTCTAATGCGTGAAGATAAAACAGTCTGTACACTTGCGTTTGATTGAAATTTTGGACCGGAGGACTATAGGGTGGGTACCTAGGTACTATTTTTCTCCGATCATAGTATACATACAGTATAGTATAAACCCTGCAAGCATTTGAATAATCGGATTCCCGCACGACGGTTAGCTAAGTGCCTTTGATTATTTAGATACCTACTTACTTAAGTGTTGTGTGTGTAACCACACTTTGTTGTTGAAATCGAATTTGAGGCTAACATAAGTAGTATTATTAATAGGGTATTTGAAATTAATTAATAATAATACTTTGACACTTTCTCTAGAAAGGAAAACATCATGAGGTACATCATCTGCAGTAACATATAACGCCTCTTGTCTCCTTCAAAACTTCAATCTCAGTTGTGGGATAAATAGTAGCAGATGGTAATGTGCCCTCGCTCCGCTTCTAGATAAGTAGGTAGAGGTACTTACTTATTGTTTTTACTTTCAATATAAATATTAATAGTCTATAAATTGACATAACTAATTATTTTATTCACGCAACGATTGGAATTAGAACTACTACAGAACCCTTTAGCTATAGATTTTCGCGACCATCTTCCACGAAACGATATAGACATCGATAACTTGATGTTTTAAGTATTATAGGCATGTTTTATTGTACAACTATAGTTTTTACTTGGTTCGTCTTTGCCGCTAAATTCCAATTCTCCAGCACCATTGACCTGCGGCAAACTCAGATGAATGGTAGGTATTTGCTAATGCCATTTCCTAGCGGGAACACAGGTTTACGTCATCGACCAGATATAAAATGATCGGAATCGTTGCAGAATCTCCGGTAATGTAACAATTTGTTTGGAAAATTTGTTTCTATTTGAATTATTTTTGCGGATACCGTCACGTGCTCGTAATAGTATTGCAACTTGCAACGATGCAATGCCGCGAATCTGTTGAATTTAGGTGAACCTTTGTAATCTGATTGTAAAGAAACATTACCGATCTAGGTCTGCATTATAATAGATATTTTTTATTGTTCTTCGCAACCCAGTATTGTCCCACTGCTGGGCTCGGATCACCTCTCACATTGTGAAGGGTACAGGCCATAGTCCACCACGGTGGCAAAAACGCGGTTTGGTAGACTTCACACACCTTTGAGAACATTTTAAAGAACTCTCGGGTTTCCTCACTATGTTTTCGATTTTCCTTCACCAAAGATTGCGAAAAACTTTCTTATAAGTAGGTACTTACGCACATAGTTGAAAATTATAGGTGCGTTATCGTTTTAAGAAATAAAATTTAAGTCAAGTATGAAACCAACAACACAAAAGACTTTTCGATTCGTATTACGAATTCATTTTTCCTGGTTTTTTTTTAATGAGATACCTAAGTCAAAAAGGAGGAGGAGGTAGGTAGGTGTTTATTTGACTGTGTAGTCTTTCTGAATTCTGTTGATTGCTCTAGGGTTGACTTGACACGAATCGCAATTCTCTAACGTAAGTAGGTAAAGTACTGCCGACGGTTCTAGGCCGCTCTGAAGTTAGGCTTTCGGATATAGTGCGCAGGTATTGTACTTTAGAGAAAGATAGCGACACGAACACTGAGCGTGTGACTGAAACAAAAAATGCTCAAAGTGACACCCCGCGCGTCTTGCCACCATTTCGACCCTAAAATTGACTTCTGCGTAGCGATCCGAACAAAGTTCAGGGCGGCCAAGAACCGCCGGCTGCACTTTATCATCTGTAAATTAAATTATTTGAGTATTTTACAGTGTTTCGTTACATAGCAGACAATCAACGAAAATAGTCATCTTGTTACATCAGATCAGTAAATCTTGAGAAAAAACCCAAACAGTCAAGTTAGGCGTCACTTTTTTATTCTAATCAGTTTTGTTCGTTAGAAAATATGGCTGACTCAAATTGGATAACGAATCGTTTTTTCGACCTCGACTGTTAAACAATCTTATAAAATAAGCCAACTTTTGATTTTACTTTTTATTTGCAACTAAATACCTAGTAGCCAATCAGTTATGAAATAAGTATTCGATTTGGTTGCACCGAATCGCTGCGTATTATTGCACGATGTAGGTACCAAGCTGACCTTTAATTCGATACTAATTTGAAAATATTAAACGATTGTAATGTCTATAAATGATATTTGCCAACAGTGGTCACCGTTTCTACGTTGCGAATCCGTCACCGTCACTTTCCGAGTCAAATTATGTTCCTGGTATTACGGTTGTTATCAGCAGGTTGGAAAAATAAAACACCGGGGTTAGGATCGGTAACTGCTTACCGAACTTCGTTTCATAAATATCGAGGGTTGGCCAACCAGCGTGTGCAGCGAAATAAATTCACTGGCGAAGAGTCAACCGTGACGGCGGCCGGCGTCTGTGACAGACGACGTTGCTCACCCTTACCTCCTTGTTTTATAACATTCAATTGTTCAGCAACTGCAGTATGTACCACTGGTTACGATCTTGCATAGATTTCTACTTCCTACGAAGGTTTTTAATAAATTGCTGCCTGCTCGAAACATTTTGCGCCTGCCACGTTCATAAAATTATAATTACTTAAGTGTGCATTTCTTAAAAGGTTGTATTTAAAAAAAACTTGGCTGAAAGGGGCCAAAAATGTTTAGTGCTGAATGTCAGTGACGTGTTTTGGCGAACGAAATAAGTATCCTTAAAGTTTTCCTTCTCAAGCTGAAAAAAAAGCTGAAGTTGTATTGTTTTTGGTGGTCGTGCGTGGGTACCTACAACATCGAAGTGTTTCTACCTAATCTTTTGTAAGGCGGGGTCTCAAAAATAATTTTAATAGCATTTTTAGGTAACATAAAAACAAAATGAATAGAGAATAGTAATTAAAAGTGCGCAACAACGTTATTTTCTTTCTGAGACAATTTTGCTTGAATTAGAAACCGTTATTTTAAGTTTTTATTATACCTAATTATCCGCATCCAAATAAATGGGCAACTACTTAATTAAGAAATCATTACTTTTCACACTGCATGCTAAAAATGTTAAAACATTTCTCAATTGCTACATTAAAAGGTATAAGTTGGGCTTCAGATTAGACAGGGTTGTGTAGAGCCCAACCACATCTAACATAATTATCTATTGCCCTGGCCTTGTCAGTTTATCATAAGGATGCACCAATAGCAGGAATCGTTACCTGTTACAATGTATGACTCTTACTATGTGTGTACTAAGTATGATATTTTTTATGTAACAAGTCCACAAACAGGCGAGTCAGCTGAGCATAAGTAAGTGATCATATTCGCCTTACACTCGCACATTATCACTAGCAATCAAACTTGACTTTGTTGTCAGAGTAAATCTAACTAATTTGACCCATAAAGACTTAAGTTTCTCTCGGTGGCTGTTTAAACAAAATAAATAAGCAAAAACTGAGACATAACTAAAATCAACGATTAAGTTTTCTTATACTCGTTTATTCTTATTCTAAACTATTAATATTATTTAAATGAACATTTTAATTTACAATACTTGTCTGCAGGTTCCATAAAAACTCGATTTTTACAACGCCTTGACCTAGCAGTTGGTTCGATGCCAATACTCAATAGTTACGTTAGTGCAGTTGTTATTCTTATGTCATTTCGCTTCAACCCCTTCGCCGATGCGGGCGTACTTAGCTCTCCTCATATTTAAAAGGTCTTAAAGGTTCTGTTTAGTACATTATCCATGTTACTAACCAAAAGAGGGTCAATTGTCGTGATGAGCAAACAGAATTGGGGTGTAAGGGGTTCCTTCCATTTTGAGCCAACGTCAACTTCCCCTGCTCGTGGTCACCTGCAGCATATATTCTTATAGCAACGGAGAAGGCTATAAGGTATCTCTCATATATCCTATAACAGAGATACTCAATTACTCAGTTATGGACGGTTTGTTCCCGGGTTTTATACCCGACATCTACCACCGTCCTTCTAAAATCGACCGTGAAATGTACGAGTAGAGTAACTATGATCTGATTGATAAAAGGTAATTATAAGACCCGTAATTCCCGGGTTCGATTCTCCGCTAGGAACGCCATTTATTTATGTATACACATTAATACATGAGGGTATAATATTATTTTACCGTTACTTCATGGACAGCTGTGACCCACCTTAAGATAGATTCTTAGTTATTTACGTAAACAAAATAGTTAATGACAATGACTTCAAAAGCCTCTCTCTCGTCTGTTAAAATTATAATTTACACTTTAATGAAGAGCCAAATAAAGCCCTAAATGACAGTTACGTGGCAACATAGAGACAGTTACGTGGCAACGTAACTGTCTCATCAGCTCTGTTTTACACGCAGCTGTCAGTGGGCCAAGGCCAAGTAAAACGTGCGTTTTGCGTTAGAAACACTTTCCCATGAACGTGCTGGTGTTGGGCGGTCCACCTCCCGGACTGCCTATTTATAACTTACTTCAGTTAACCCGATCTATTCTGAAAAGTGTAAATTATTTTAAATGCACTTTGTCACTGTCACATTCGACTGTATTTTTTTATGTTTGTTACCTCAGAACTCGACTGGGTGAATCGATTTTGTTGATTCTTTTTTATTTGAAAGCTGGTGCTTCACATTCAATTTGGTCCAGTTCTGACCACGGAGCAAATGCAAAGACACAAGTCCCCCGTGCGCGCACTCTCTTCCTTGTTATAAAAAGTGACGATAATCTCACGAATACGGTTAATTTAATACGGTTTTCACTAATGGTAGAGTGGACATGTTGTTAAGATTATTTGGAAATTAGCTGAAATGTTATTATGAGTATGATTGTTGAAGTTCTCAATATGTACTTACTTACTATAGATATTTGTAGTGTGGAAAGGCATTGATAACGAGACAGAGACCAGTTTCAGGTGCGTTTACTTCTAGGCATGAAGCGATAATTAATTTATAAATAAGTAATAATGCTTTTTATTGCTGTTCGTCATAAATTGAACGCATTTTGTAGTATTGTGTAAAAACATTGTGATATTTTGAACTTGTTAACAGTACCTACTTACTTACTTTACCTTTGTGTATCGTAATTCCGAAAGCATTGAATATCACTAATGAGATTGGATTTAGAGCAATAACTACGAGTACCTAGTACCTAATACCTCGCAATCGGTTTCCAATGTGTTCTTGCGGAATTTCGTTCACGATCAATTGACATCGTCAGTTCCGTATTACAGTTATGTAAATTACTACCTAGTATTCAAAAGCGTTTACAGTTTACAGCACGGTAGATTAGAATACAGAATGTTTGGATGTCATAGATTTATAACTGACACCTTGTATATTTTTTCTAATGATGTGTGATCTAAAACTCAATTAAGTATCTCTTGTTTCGTTCTTTTTAAACTTAATTATATTATTACGATCCGTAAGGCGCAATGGTTATGTCGGATCGCCGTTGCAAGGGTCCTGGGTTCGATTCCCAGCGCGGAAATTTGAATGATGAGCTTAAATTTCTGTTCTTGGTCTGGGTGTGTGTGTTCTTTTCTTGTGTGTTGTCCATGGCACCCACGACACTGGGTATCCTAGTGTGGGCCTATGAGTACCTACTTAGCGTTACTTTTATTTATTTATTTACTGCATCAAACTGGAGCACTTGGAGCAGTATGAATGATGGTGAATAGGTGCAAGAGAACAAAAATAGGCATAACCATATTTCTACCATCTCTACTTGAGCCACATTAGGTATATCTTAAGCATCTTTTTTTACATTATACAATTTATAGTTTATACCTAACTACATTTCATGGTATCTACTTTTTTGTTACATTTTCGAAGTTTACCTTACGATATCCGATTCAGAGAACTGATTCGACGCGCGTGCATCCAAGCTCAAGTAGATAAGTAAATGCCTATCTACCCAATAAAGACGGTAACATTAACGTTGTTATAACAACAATACATTAACCGATGTTACTGCACTGTAATTACAGTAAAAAGTATCGATACATAACCGAAACACGTACCTTATTTAAACCAATTAATCGCCAGAAGTCAGTATAATTATTATAAATGTTGAACGCTCACACGATCTCGCCCCCGTATTAGATTCTCGGTGCTGCGGATGGCATGAAATTACACAAATAACTTTTATTTGTGAGTGGTTCCGGGAGGCGAAGTGGAAGGAACTCCCAGGAAGTTTCCAGACATACTTTTCTCGCTCTCGTACAGAATCAAATTAATATACCATGGGACATGCACATGCCTAAATTAAACATCTCAGGCTACTGAAAACCATTTATCGCACATTTATGTTTGCTTTGGTCAGAAATCGAACCCACAAACCTCGGTTTTGGAGATTAAGGTCTATTCCTCGCAAGATGGATCGTGGTAGGTATAAGGGACGAGAAAATGGCGCTTGGTACCTGTTTGCTGTTGGAAGTCAGTGGCTAGTCTATGCCCAATGCTGCTCGTCCATACTGGTTAGGGTTTTACCTCCCAGGCTACCTACATCTCCTAAAAGTCACCTTCAAATGTTTTGATGTTTTATGGTTACAAGGGAAGTCCATCGACTAGGTGGCTTAAGATTAACCATCAGATTTGCTGGTTATATGTAAGTAAGTAACCTGCTTATAATCTAAGACGCCAATTAGTACCTAAATTATTCAGTCGTATAGTACCTACCGAGTAGTAAACGTGTATTTTTATCGGAATTCAATTATAGAGAAATTACTAACAAGCAAATTAGCAATTGTCGTAATTTCGTTACGGAAATACGTACGTAAGTCAACTTAAAAGCAAAAATATTTTTATTTTGCAATCTGTGCGAAACCCCGTTGTCATATTTGAAGCGATAATATGTGTCCTCTGTATTTCCTTATTGAACTAAAAGAAATCATGATATCCTATGAATTGATGAGCTTAGGTACTTGCGTACAAAATTGGAAGTGCATAATAAATCTTAATATATATAATTCGAGTGTGAGTGTGTATGTCACTGAACTCCTCCTAAACGGCTTGACCGATTTGGTTGAAATTTTTTGTGTGTCTTCAGGTGGATCCGAGAATGGTTTAGATTCACAATTGGACCCGGTAGGTGCGTTGCTGTCGATATATCACCAAAACATTTTTTAACGACTGGACCGATTTGGATGAAATTTTTTGTGTGTGTTCAAGGGGATCTGGGAATGGTTTAGATTCACAATTGGACCCGATAGGTGGCGTTGCTGTCGATATATCACCAAAACATTTTTTCATTATAAAGCGGTACGAAGTACGCCGGGACAACTAGTAAAATTATATTATAGCTACGAAGTTAATCCTTACTAATATTATAAATGTGAAAGTAACTCTGTCTGTCTGTTACCTTTTCACGCAAAAACTACCGAATGGATTTTGCTGAAACTTCACAATAATATAGCTTACACATCAGAATAACACATAGGCTATAATTTATAAAGATATAGTGTGAATTATCCAAAATATATAACTAAATCTTTGCAAACCGAAGGAATAAGTTTCCCGAAGCGAAGCGAGGGCGGGTTGCTAGTAATAAAATAAAAGCGAAAATATAAATCCCCTTTTTTCCTATCCTGTAGGAACATCAGGAAGTTCTTCGGTAGTGAGAGTCATACACATTGTCCAAAATTAATGTTTCTAGCTCCAATAGTTTACGCTCCGGGGTAATTACCCAATTAGTGGGGTAAATTATGTTTATACCAATAGATTAGTTTACTTAAAACATAAATCAACTTGCCAAATGTTAAAACGGAGATGTTTTACCTATGTTTGGTGGCGATCAATATTGATAAATGATATAATTTTGCCACACTAAAAAAACTACTGAAAAATCTGTAACAGATACATATAGAGCTGATACAACGTCAAAATTATACTGCGATAGCTTTACCAGTTTACCACACATACAATAATAACTGTTAGTTTACTAATTTTAGTTAGTTTACTAGTTTCACGTTGTTTTACATTCATTTATTATATCTTAAAAATCTTAGAAATAATTACTTTAATAACCCAGTTGGCAAAGTTCTTTTACTGAAAACTGGTATGTGTTTGTTTTAAGACTTTGGCGTTGATCTTGGTAATGTATTATTAATGGATTATCTCCTGTTTACATGTAGCATGGGGATTTTATATTTTTGGATAGGGATATTGTAGTTAATATTTTTGTTTTAAATGGTTCCAAATGGTTTAATCGTAAGATTAAACCATTAGGAAGTTTTTCTAAAACAAATGCTTAAATAAATAAATTAAAGGCTCTGAGACCTTTTTATGTAACAATACAAAAAGTAAGCTTCAATTTTATCACACTATTGTAATAATTCGTGAAGATTTTGTACAACTTAACTTACTTTTAATAACTATTAAGCAGCTCTATGAAGTTCCTCCGGTCAGAAGTTCTTATAGGCTATCAAGCAATCACTATAAATAGAAGTGTAGCAGGTTTGGCGGTACATTGCTTCACTGACAGAGTCAGGGGTACTCTCGACCCCCACAACCAAAGAACAGTTCAAACACTCGTGAAAGTACTGGAAGGTTAGAAATTACGACCTTTTCTGTGGACTGTGTAGAAAAAAAACTAAAATTAACATTATTTTTTAATGTTATGTTAATTTATTAAGTACTTAAATTTTTAAATTTGGAAGTGACTTGAAATTTTTGAATTACATTTTTATTATATTTAATTAAAGTGAATATTTAAGTTTGATATGTGTTTTCAGTTCGACTGGCCGGAATATGAAGGCGTTCACTGCTATCTTATTATGCGTCGGTAAGTCCTCCTGTACATCACATTTAATTATTTAATTAAGCTCAAAGTAAAAAAGTCAGTTGATTTCGTTGAGGAACCTGTTTAAGTCCTGGAAAATATATTGTAATTAGCAGAGTAGTCCTTCAGTGAAGAAAAGTATCATAGAAATATCAATCATCATAATCTTTTCTAAGAAAAAGTGTTTATATTTTGAACACATATATATTTTAAATATACTTATAACAAAAACAGCATTCTCTCATCGGATTTGATTTTTGGTACAATATCTGTAAATTTCATTATTTACTTGTCTATAAAAAATATTAACTCTATTTAGTTTTGTCTTGTAAAGCTGCGAAACAGCTTACAAACTGCGAATAGTTCCGATTCAATTAATACGTTTAATAAAATCGTTACACTAAAAAATCTCACCTACATTCTACCGTCATGTAATTCAACTTGAACCCTGTATCAATCAATTGAACGTTTAAGACAAAAACTGCATTAGCGTTATGAGAAATACCAATTACGATGTACGCTTATTACGTAATTACGTAAATGAAACACGTAATTACTCCGCGACCAATGGGTCGGAAAACTCGGATTGGTTCACGCACTACGCGGGTATTCGGAAGTCCGTTGGCACGCGAGTTTAGATTACGCTTCCTTGGTACTGAAATGTGTAATGTAATGGTAATGATCATTAGGCAATACGTATTTAACGCTAAGTTAAGATGTAATGTTTGATTATTATGTCATATGTCGTTCGATTCTTTTATGGTTCAATCTTAACATACATGTTCTTTAAAATTTTGAAATTAGGTAACTATTTTCATGATCACAACGAATGATTACACAATATTTCTTGTTTTGTCGATTGTTTAAAAAAATCCGTTTCAAACGTCAGGCGGATGAACCTAGACCGAGGTCTTCAGCAAAACTTTACCATAAGCATTGATTTCTTAGCTGACCTACATAACGTCATAATGTTTTTCGTAGGCACGCTAACCGTAGCGCGAGGAGCGCCCGCAAGGGGTAGTTCGCCCCAAAGATCGGAATACAATTACGATGGCTTCGACAACTCAGCGCAGGCGGCTGCACAAGAGCCCCAGGAATCCGCTAGCCACTACGACGCATACATTGAGGACGTGAAGGCCGCGGCGAGTGGAGGCGGTGGTGACACCAAGAAGAAGGGCTTCAGCCAGGGCAGTGGACTCAGGACTATCGCTGTCGGTTCAGCCAATCAAGCAAAAACAGCGCTCGGTAACCAGCAGGCGGCAGCGTATCAAGCGGCTTACGTCGCTAAGAACACGCTTGCGCAGTCCGCGGCCCAGGCCAGTGCGACGGCGCAGGCGGCGCTCGCCGGCAAGCAGGTCATCCTGTCGGGGCTGGAGCAGCAGGTGCGGGATGCGAAGGTCGGCCTGCAAGGAGAGGAGATGCAGCTGCAGCAGGCCAAGAGGGCAGCACAGGCCGCAGCCCAGGCAGCGCAGCAGGCTATGCACCAGGTGAGATTTTTGTTTTTTATTCTGAATTGATCTAAGGCCCCTTTCGATTAAGTAAATTCGTTATTAGATTAGAGTTTTTATTTGGGAACATGTTGACTCAAAACGATTCATAAATGGAAGCCTAAATTCAAGGTTGATAAAATACATTACTGAAAATCACGTCCAATAAAACATTATTTTCTGAGATTTGTTAGAAAGAACGTACAGATAACCAGACAAAATTTTAAAAATAATTGTTAAGGAATCAACTGCGTTACTTGGTACCTACCCTTACCCGTAATTTGTCAAATAACGTCCATGTACAATTCAACCAGTTGCAGTTTATATATAGATTCGTATGGATTTTCAAATAGATTTGTAGCACTTGAAGCTCACTCTGGGCCAGAGATTGGCATTGCATCTTAATTATCTTGCGCTAAGCGATGACGAGAATCAATACCCTTAGCTGAATGGAAAGACGAGAAAATGGTAATGAATAAATTTTTTATTAAATAATACCAGTCACCGCAGTTGCGCCGTGAAAACGATAGATTAATGGGTCAATGCCACTTTCGTGGTGACCCGTGATTTAAGTAATAATGAAAGAGAAAGAACTGATTTTAATCATGAACATAGAGTTATAAGAAAATCTATTCATTGTAATTAATAATATTAATTTGAAACATTCAATGCTGTCACAATTTGGTAATGACACAAATTAAAACGAAAAAGTATGAACTGAAAAAGAGCCTTGCAACGCAGTATCGCAATGCTGGAACAAGTTGCATCTGAAAAAGTTAGAAATTGTGTATTACAACGAAATGGTTGGTCGAGTTAAATACTTGCTTGCGCAAACAAACAATGAGAAAATGTACCAAACTATGAATTGAAAGATATCGATTAATTTACGTAAGGCATGTTGCGACCGCTCCGAGTTTAAAAGGAAAATTCAATTAAAATAACTTTGAAGCAACAGGTTGACTAATTCATGAGACAATCTTAATTTTTCTGTGTTAAATTAATAATAATTTAATCGATTAGGCTTTCGATGTGAAGAAAGACTAAAACGAAATGAAAGATTAAGACCTACTGAAAGAATAAAATTTAACCGAAGGAGTTATAATTTGCGTTGATTTTTCAAAAGAATATCTGAATAACAATACAAGCCTGAACATACTGAACACATATAACATGGATAAAATTATGTAAAATGAATAGACCAATGACTGAATCGACGCAATTTTGCATAGCGTTACATCAAATAAGGTCAAGTGTACGTAGCAGTCCAATCTCTAACCCACTTTGACATAATACATGGCACCTTACATAACTTTCAGAATAGCTACGTGACAGTAAATAAAGAAAATCAATTTAGTTTACAAAAGGTAAAACCTCCAACGCTAACTCAAGATCATTACGCCAGCGCTTGGACTGTAGACAAATAAAAACGAATTTTTACGAAACTGATCAGTCGCGCCGCGGTTAATAACAACGGGTTGTGAAATTAATATTGACTAACGTTAAAATAGGTGTCGATCTCATTAATGTATTCAATACCAAGTACGCGGTTCACAATAAAAAGATAATCTCTCTAATTGTATTGAAATCAGGTGCTGAGCGCACGAAATCAAAAATACAATTGGCTGTACGTTATACGTGATTGAAAAATCGATAACAAAGAATTTCAATTAGTCCTACGATACGACACGGTGTAGTTAATGAGACAACTGATATTTTTTTATAAATATTTAATATCTTTAATTATATTGTAGTAAACTAAGTATTAGATATGTATCAATTAGAAATCAATAATAATTTTGTGTCTACCATGAGCTGAAATAAAAAAACAGGTGCAATCTTTAAACCTTATGTCTAGACTCTAGAGCAGGGCCACATTTTATAATTTAGCGTAAAACTAGTTGCTTGTAGCAACCTTGTTATTGTTAGCAACTTATATAAGTACTAGCTATATTGGGGACATTAATAACTAGGGCATTGTGTTTCAGTCTTCGGGTACAACAATACATTGATAAACTTAATACGATTTTGGTTCTACTTGTTTATTTTACTTCTATTGTTGATTACTAGGTCAGCTGAATAAAAATTTTAGGAGAACATTATTTAAAATACATCCTTGAGCATAACGATTTTTCCTTTTTAGCTAAAACTGCTCCTCCTGAAGTACTCTGAGCTATAACTTCACAAATATACCTAGATCTTATCCCGGCAATTGCAAAGAAGTTAAGCTGATGTTATAACAAACCGTGGTATGCAGGTGAATGTAATCCAAGCCGCGTTGAACGCCGCCCAAGCGACGTCGGAGAACGCCAACGAAGCCGCGTCGCAGGCCGCCGGAGAGCTGGGGGCCCAGACCGCCATGGTGGGCGCGGCCCGACAGAGGCTCCACACCCTTCAGGAACAACTTCACGGCGTCAGAATCGACTTCGAAGCCACGCAGGCTGCCGCTAGAAAGGCTCAGGTGAGAGAACGTGCAAGATTTTCAAAAAACTGTTTGACAAACTTAAGCTTTCATTATAATTCTGCATCTCTTTTCTTACATGCTATGACGTAAAGCATTTGGATAAAGTGCTAAGATTTCCAGCAATTTCATTTTTAATGCTGAATGTTTAGGTTCGTTACTCATGACTACTCAGATCCAATGCCTAAATGTTAACGTTTTGGTTAACAGGAAGCGCGGATGTCCGTGATGTACATTCTGGAAGATATAACGATATCGATGAAGTTTTGAATAGTGTAGTTTTAGCTTCGATCAAAATAAACTGATACCACCTTCATACCGATCTATCTATCTTCTTCACTAATTTCTTTCTTCACTTTCAATTACTTAGTCCACTTTGTAATGTTTGTCTAAAGATACTTCCATCATCACAATTATTTCCTCTACCTGTATTACATTTCACTATATTTTTCGTTTAGAGGTGAGGCTTTTTCATATTCAGTATCTTGGAAATTTAAAATTTTTGCCAACTCAAAAAATGGTAGTAATGCTATCGTTTCTCTTACAACTCTGTTCTAAGCTTAGAATTATGGATAATTAGGAAAAATACTTACAAAATCGTCGTATTTCCCAGGCTGCTGCACAACAAGCTCAAGCCAACGCAGCGGAAGCTGCGGCCAAGGCTGCGGCGGCGGGGCTGGCGCTGAAGGACGCTTCCCACGAAGGTACGAGCAACGAGGAGTACGTCGTCGAATCCTCTCCTGAACAGAACAGCCAAGAGTACTACCAGGGCCAGTCGAATTTCCAACACCAGTAACCAGACACGTCGAGAGTTCTGAGATCCATGTCTAATCAGTTGTTGGTCAAGGCATATTAGCGAATTTTAAATATATTGACTAGTAAGTTAGGAGCTCAGTAGGGAATAAGAAACAGGTACTGTTGTAAATGAAACCTTGAAAGACCAATGAATGATAGACCCTCAAACTCAGGATGCTTTGGAAGAATTTTAGAATAGGATTTCAAAATTTTGCAGTTTAGTCAAATTGCAACATATTTTGTTCCTTTCTAGCTTTCATGAACTATGTTTTGAATCCTATTCTAATCTTAACCAAATTGTAGTAGGTAGTGTAAATAAATAAAATACCTACTATTGTAGATAGCTAATTGCATTTTCATCTTTTACGAGTGTTGATGTTAACAATTTCGTGTTTTTTATGCTAAAATCTAATATTTATTGACGTTTATTGAAAACTTTTTTATTTTTGTATTTTTTGGAAAATAAGAAAGTTCGAAGAACAGCGCTAATTCGATTAAGTGCGATGTCCAAGCCATAAAGGTGAAACAAAATGTATTTAAAATAAAAATAATATTTTTGTTACATTATTGTCATTTCAATACATTTTCTATGAATCTATGACTGATATTCTGATGACTCATACTTCTTTTTCTGACTTTTGACTGTACGTATTCAATTTTTACTGACTTCTTGACATCTCACTTATTCATAACTTACTTACTTACTTAAGCTTACTAACCTTAACATGACTTAACCCATCCTAACCTAACACATTTAGTATGTAAATACGTTAATAAGGAACACAGATATTATGTAAGTTATTATTATTGCAAGGATTTAAAACAAGATACTCGTTTGTAAGTAATTGTATACTGCGTAATATTTTACGTTAAAATCAAAGTGTTGGCCATTGTAAACAAGCTCTCTCAAATTCCTTTTTCCATTCTATGGATTCTAGTAGGAGCTTATGTCGATAACGATGAAAATCGTTATAGCACAGAATCATCAAAGTGATATTCATTTCGTAGAGACAAAAACACAAAATATCATATTGTAACTTTACTAGACTTAATAAGTCGTTTTTGAACTTTGAATCACTTGATTGCCACAATAGTGCGAATAAGGCTGTAATGGGAAACAAACTAGGCAATTTCATCATTTAAAAAATCCTATGTATCAAGAACGTGAACGCTTGAGTTAATTTCCAAAAACTAAGCAAAACAACTTCAAGATTTTCTTCTTCCAAAGAGCTCCTAAATCTAAATATCTCTAAAGCTACCCTGAATCTCTTGTTTCTCTCGCCCCTGGACGAATCCAGATGATTCGTTAAGCGAGCTTTTCCCTTCTTTCAGAGTGGTCCGGCCACGTGCAGAGTCAGCCACCGCCGAAAACCGCCAAGATCATCTCGGACGCTTCAAATCTCCACAAATCCTCAGAAATTTCCATAAAATTCCAAAATGATCCTCAACCAAAGGCCTCTAAATTGATAGTTCTCGATTTATATCCAGAATCCAAAATCCGGTACCAACCGGCTCACTCTCCTATTAAATCCAATTACCAGTTTCAAGTTCATCATAACAATTTAGAGGCACCTCAAGAACAAAATGAAATTGTTGAGTTACTCGATATACATTCGTCTCTAGAAAAGTTTCCAGACTTAGTAAGCTTTGCTAAAGCTCAGAAATTATCTGCGAACACCAAACGCTTAAATGGTGATGAAGCAGGCTTCTATAAGTGGTAGCATTTATATCTAAATGTTATGGTCATAGTTGTAAGTGTAAAAAGAACTAACTTTATTTAAGGTATATTTAAAACTAACACTATTATAAGCTCAATATTTAAGATTAAGTAAGTTTTAGCGATACTCAACCGCTTATTACCAGACCTGAAGGTCATTTCTATAACGGTTAAAACCTGGAATATTTGTACATAACCTTAATTCTTATAGCATAGTTGTGCTCAAACAGCATGATAAATTTCGTAGGTCGAAATCACGTCTTATTTCACTTGAATGTTATAATGGTAAACGAAAATGGTTAATTTAGCTGTAATAATAGGTCTCATTAGACTAGTCTCATGTCGAAACAGAAGTAAATTTTAGACTGTGTGTTTAGAAAAGCTATGATTAAAAGAGACTTTTAAGACATCACATACAAGGGCGTAGTCGGGGAAAGGGCGATCATTATAACCCCTCTACTTTACGGGACGATAACCATTGATGTTCTATGATTTCCGTGATTGTTCCACGCTCGCTTCACTGTGAAAACGCTTACCAATAATAAATAAAGTAGCAATGCTTATATAGAAAGTAGCAACTATGTCAAATTCCATGAAAGCGAGAATATTGGAATGAATATCCAAAATTAAGTAAGTAAAATTAAAAGAAAATAGTTGACAAACTGAGAGGAAACGATCGAAGTAAGTATGACACTTGAGTATTGCCGGCAGCACCGGCCAGGGTCAGAGTAGAGAGATTTTCTCTTCAGCGCTCTTTGGCTAACACTTCGCGCGAACTGTATTTTGGCTTTATCAATGGCAAGCAGTATTTAATCGTACGAGTTCTCAATAGGGACGATCCAATGAAAAACAAGATCGCTGATGTCGACGTACCATCCTAGGGCCGGCTACCTCTCTTTTTTATGGAATTAAGGTAGCAAACGAGCATGCAGCACCACCCACCACCCTTCCGCTGCCGCCCATGACAACTGCGACTAACGTAGAACAAGACTCAAATGGGGACTGGGCATGGAAGTAATAAGTACTAGTTGTACGCAGTACTTATTACTTCCATGAGACTGCAATAGTTAGGCCGGTTAGGAGACGGTGTTAGAACATTAGTTGGTTAGTTTATTAATAACTATGAGGAACATACTGGGACAGGGACTGTTAGTCGGACTAACATAATTATAATTGACGACCCTTATAGCGCAATGGCTACCATGCCAGACTGTCGTTCCAAGGGTCATGAGTTCGATTCTCAGTGATGAGGCGGAAATTTGAATGAGTTAAAACTTCTGTTCCCGGTCTGATTGTTGTTATTACTGTATTCGTTGCCAGTCTGTACCTCCAAGAATCCATCGTAAGAAACATTACATTAGTAAAGAGAGTCAGTTCGTTAAAATATCGTATAGAATCTGGTAGTAAATCAATGAGGTAAGGACGCCGATATGCATAAAACCTATTTGAGGGAGTTTTGTATTATTGCTTACCTTGTTTATGCTTTGTAGGAGCTAACTGGTACTGGTAGAGTAAAACCTATTACTATTACAAGTAATTCTATTGTCTATGGTCATAGGGATGTAACGGAAACATGTCGCGCTTCTTTACATGAATACCCGCACAAACCAAAATTTTGAAAAAACTGGTATATTACACACCAAAATTCAAAATAGTCCTTATTTCATGATAAGTAAAACCCACATTCATAAAGGCAAAACAGGCGTAGTGGCGCGTAAAATTTCGTTATGTGAATGATTGATGAAAAGTTATGACAAATTTCGTCATAACTTTTCATGAAAATGAAAAATTTTGTGTAAAATTTGTATTTTTTGGGTTGTGCGGTTATTCGTGCAAAGCAGCGATGTCATCAATGGCCCAGGTTGTCAAACTGTTATTTTTCTTGTATTTCTTTTTCCAACGCAATATGCTATATTTAAGTAGGTACTTAGTTTTTAGAACACATAATAATAATAATTACAAAGACAAAAATATATTTTTAAAATTAACATAAAATATTGCAGAATCGTCAACTAATGAACAGAGAGTCGAAGCTGAGGAAGCCGAGGAAGAAGAAGATTGTGATGAATGAGTTATACATCAGAGCCGCCTAGCTGATGCCATTGTCGACAAAGTTTAATTTGTTCCTTTAGCTTGTAACATTGTTAAATATTTCTAAGTACTTGCGTTTAATAAAGATTGTAGTTCCTAAATTAAATTTGTCCATTATTGTCCATTATTTCCCGATTTTGAGGTTACGTAATACACAATATACCTAAGTACCTACCTAAATATTAGAGAGCAAGCATAGCAGCAGTAATCCAGTACTCTCAGGTACACACTTGAGAGTACTGGAGTAGGATTCCTTAAGATTTTTTCCATCTCCGAAGTTTTGAAAATTAGAGGTGCATGCTAGATTCGAACAAAACGACACGAAAAAGACGGGACAGAATAATAATAGTGTTGTCCATTATTTTGTAAAACCCGATTTAAGGTTACTACAATACACAATATACCTAAGTACCTACCTAAATACTAGAGAGCAAGCACAGCAGCAGTAATCCAGTACTCTCAGGTACACACTTGAGAGTACTGGAGTAGGATTCCATAAGATTTTTTCCATCTCCGAAGTTTTGAAAATTAGAGGTGCATGCTAGATTCGAACAAAACGACACGAAAAAGACGGGACAGAATAATAATAGTGTTGTCCATCTTTTTGTAAAACCCGATATAAGGTTACTACAATACACAATATACCTAAGTACCTACCTAAATACTAGAGAGCAAGCACAGCAGCAGTAATCCAGTACTCTCAGGTATACACTTGAGAGTACTGGAGTAGGATTCCTTAAGATTTTTTCCATCTCCGAAGTTTTGAAAATTAGAGGTGCATGCTAGATTCGAACAAAACGACACGAAAAAGACGGGACAGAATAATAATAGTGTTGTCGACCGTTGAATTTTTCTCGTGCCTAAAATTCTTTGTCTACTCTACGCTCTAGAATATAACATTGACAATGACGTTAAAATACTATTGACACTTGAATCAGATGATCTAACTGTCAAACTAAACTCGTGATAATTTGACATCGTGTCTGGTGTCATATGACATTGACACTTTCTTTCACATTGCAAAGCTGACTGCTGAGCTGCTGTGCTGAGCTGAAGCTGACTGTTATCTAAATAGATTATTCTAAAATAATATTCTTCACGCTAGTTTGTGCTAAACCTAACCATGTCTGTTATAAAGAAAAAGAAGCATGTATCTAAAAAGAACAAGAAAGCATGGCGCAAACACTGCGATATCCGCGATGTGGAGGAGTTTTTGGAGGACAAACGTTTGGAGGAAAGACTTGGGTGAGGTTATATTCCATGTCAACAACATGTTGGCTTATAAAAGTCTTCTTATATTCCAGTCTAACGCCTCATGCTTTTATAACTTTATTTATTTATATCGCCACATACCATCAGATTCGACTTTGATCATGTTTATATCGAATATATGAAGCTATTTGAGGTGTGCTGTGTGTGTGTTTTGTCAATGCCTATGTGGTGAAATTGCAGTAAATATGAAAATAAGCCAGATGAGGAGTTGTTCGTGATAGACACGGGCGGAGACGTGAAGCCTGACGCTGATGCTGATGAGAAACCAGACTTAAAGCCCATGTCCGCTAAGCTCAGGAAAAGAGCCTTGTTGCCACAAACCCCCAAATGTTATGAAGTGTTGCTGCCAACTTCAAAAGTAAAGTTCTTTTTGTTGAACACTAACTATTAAGTATTAGAACATACTTTTCAAGTACCAAATTATTCCATTTATAACTTGCTATTGCCTTAGTATTCTATTTATGACAGTTAGACAATTAATGTGGCATATTTAGCTGCTACAAGTATATAATTTAGACTTGGGTTTATACTTCTTTTAGATTTTACTTAAAACATTGAACAATCAACATAGACAACATTGGTTGATTAAAAAAAATGATGTGCAAACGTGTATCAGTGATACCAACATGAATAAAATGATTTTGAATTTGACCACATGACAAAAAAAAATTAAAATTCTTTTATAATAATAGAAGTATATTCATAACAGTAATACTTATAACATAATTTTTTTTACATATAAAATAGGTATGCACATAACGGCTTGTATGTTACAGGTGCAAGATCCAAACGCCAAACGAAATGTTGTGAACCCAGTAGGCTCCAAACCCACTGCATTATCAAAGATTACAGACAAGAGGCGGCTGGAGAAGGGATCATTGCAGAAGAAAGTAGAACTAGCAAGGAAGAATAGGAAAATAGCATTAGATAAGAAGAGAAAAGTGAAACAGATCAGACAAAACTTTGATAAGAATCTGTGGGGGGAGGATGGTAAGTATTTTATTCTACAAACTGTATCTGTAAATATTAAACACTTCAAAAAAAAGAAGATTATGTATTTGATATGAAAATATCTCAAAACCTGTCATTGTAGAGCATATGTATGAAATTTAAATGGCTACATAAAAATTCAGTTTTTTAGTAGTTAAGTATAAATTATGAAGCAAAAAAATAATAAAGTAAAGTAAAAAATATTTTTTATAACACAATTACTATTTTATTGTAATTTGAGTTGATGCTGGACACACAAACCTATGGCTCAGTACCAACACTCAAAAACATCTTTACTAATATTTTACATTAAATGTTCCCAAAAAAAAATATAAAAAATCTCATGCTCATGCCATCACTAGTCTCTGATATAAAGTAATAAACAACTTAAATTTCTTTTCAGTCCCAGAAGAAAAGGGTATTCCAACCACATTATGTGAGGAGTTCATATCACCCGAAGCGCAGCTACACAATGTGCCAACTACCAGACGGTTGCGAGCTAAACCGCCCCCGCCCAAGACTGTGGTCACCAGAGCTGCAGTGGAAATACCTCATCCGGGTGTTAGCTACAATCCTTCATTCCAGGTAACATTGAATTCTAGAACTACATGTGTATGAACTTTTCTTGTTAATAATTCACAGATATTGATAATATTTCGCTGCAAGTCCGTCAATGTGTAAGTAGAAAACCGCATGTACATCAAATTAGCTATTTCTGAGCTTAACAGAAACAAACACAGAAAACAGCGACCGTCAAACAGAGAAACAATAACAGACATAATTCGACAAATTATTTCTTAAATATACCGCATTTATCTACATTTCTACTATAAAGATATTTAGAGATACAATAATGTTTGTTAAAATTCCAGGAACACCAAGACTTGTTACAAGATGTGGTGCAGCATGAACAGAAGATGATGAAACGCGAGGCCCATCTGCACAGGGTCACCACTGGGATGTTCAGCAAGGTCACCGCTGAAGAGAAGGAGGTAATCCTAAGTTTCTATTATATTATAGCGACATTGCACTACACGTCACATCTAACCTGAATGATGAGTCGAAGATTTCTACACTGCTACTACTATACATGCTGTTGCTACATGCTGGTTGGGTTCAACCCATTAATGGCCAACTAGGGAGCATGGGTCTATCCTCATAACTGGCGGCCACCATACTCCACCATGATGCTCTAGTGCGGATTTTTAGTTCTTAATTTTGAGTGGAGTGGAGTGGAGTAACTTTATGGAGTTCTTTACTGATTAAGAGGAAATACCACGCGAACCCTTTTTCAAATTTGGGATTTTTTCACTCAATATCTCTGTCGCGCCTGCGAGCGGCGTGTATGTCAGTGCGATAGGGACAACTGCAGCTCCGTGTAAAAACCCGAGGCAAAAATCATCAAAATCGAGGTTCCGTTCTCGACTAATCCCCCCGCCAAAACTAAAGCAATCTTAACGAAATTTTGGAAATTGAAGGGGAAGGAGATATTCTGTGTCGGACCGTTTAGCTTTTTGTGCTAATTATTATACAATTTGTGTACTAGGCGTTTGTTTGCGGCATATTTATTTGGCCGTTTTAAGCGCTGTTTGAAGTAGCCTAAAACTTTTGAAAACAAAAATATCAAAAAAATCAAAACGTACCGACATAGATAATGATGATATTATTCTTGTGTGAAAAAATTATTGATCTAGAGTCAAAAACCAGCGAGGGATTAGTCGAGAACGTTTGTATGGAAAAATAACCCGTAGCATTTCCTCTTAATGTCTGTCAACTGCAAAAATAAAATTACAATGTGTGTATGATTGTTTTACAGAACCAATGGCGCGAAGAGATGAGCTCCGGGTTACCGGTACCACACAACCCGGCCAAGAGCCCCAAACCGGAATCGAAACCGGGACCGGAGTCGGAGACCGACGACGAGTACAAGGCCGTTAACCCGCCGGTGAAGAACAAGAAGAAGGACCACAAGGCCAGAAGGAAACAGCGTGAGCGGCTCCAAGAGAAGGAGAGGTTGAAGAGAGAGAAAATTAATAAGAAGAAAATTACAGACTTGTACAAGTAAGTGACCATGTGTTACGTAGGTTTTAACGTAAGATGTATATCACATTCATAAATTCAATGTTACTCTTTTCTCACAAGAGGAGATTGTAGCTTAGAATAATAACACTATAGAAAGACAGTATTCATACAAGCGCTCTGTCTAAAGTGAAGCACTAAACCGAAACTTTCCTGAACTTCGGCTGCGGATAATCATAATGTTTTTAGCAATAATACTTAAATAGCTTTTCAGATATTTTGTGACACAATTTAACTGGACAAATCGTCATAATTCGTTTTTTTTCGCGAGACACGTTTGGCGTGCGTTGACATGAGCTGCCCGGTGTTTGGAGTCATTTCTGACTCCAATTAAGGTGCTTCAAAACGGCCCCACGGACTTCCTTTCTATAGTGTAATTATTCTAAAGATTGTAGTTTATTTTTAAAGTTTAGAGTGAAGCCTTTTGTTTAGTTAGTTCGCTTTACGGTGTACATTTCTTACCATTGTGGGATTGTAGTCAAGTGCTAACTTATGCTATGTAAAAAAGTTTGCTCATCCTGCAACCTCAGAGTTACTAGCAACTGGCTACTATGATGACGGTGTGTACTTTTGTTGAGCAGGCTTCGTAAACTGGAATCAGCGATAACAAAACGCGAGCGCACTCAGACGGAGCTCCGCACGCAGAGGGCGGAGCGCCGGGCCGCCGCCGCCGCCGTCGCGCTGCCGGCGCTGAACGCGCACAACGCGCCGGCCCGGGAGCCCGACTTTGTGGACCCCAAAGACCTTACTGGAGACCTCAGGAAACTGACCACTAAGAGTGAGTTGCGCGATAATACTTATATAATTGATCATTTAGTAGACATCACATAGTGACGTCACGTCAAGCCTGAATCACGCTATCGAAGTTTTGATAGCGTGAGACATGCGGTGAGACATTGTTTGTTTTGTTTAAATGGCTTCACAGATTAAAAAGATATTTAATTTAAAGAATCTCAACATATTTTTGAGTGTCGGTAATAAGTCAAGTTTCAGCACAGCAGAGATGGTTGCTACTTGCTAACTTGCTAGTATGTAAAATAAACTCAAACTCAAACTCAAATCATTTATTTCACGTAGTTATTTTGCATACACTTGTGAACGTCATTTTCTGCATTTACCACCGTTTCGCTAAGGTGCCTTTAAATTTCCAGCGAATCTTCTGCGGGAGAGGTTCGAGTCCCTGCAGCGGCGCGGTGCCCTCGCCGCCTCCAAGCTGATGATGAAGAAGAGGCGGAAGATGAAGAGCTACTTCAAGGCCGGACACAAGGTCACCGACCAGGACGTCGAGCGCTACTTGAACAACAAGAACAACAAGGGAAAGAAAACTGTCAGTCTTGTTAAATAAGGTGCAATGTGGCTTGTGTGGGGGAGGGAATAAAGTTGTTTAACACAATTATGTGTACGACTTTATTTTAATTTGTATTGTATGTGTGAATTATGTAACCTGATAAAATTAAGCTGTACCAACTTTCAAAACCACAGGAACTATTTGGTCTGAGCGATAATTTTTATGCTGAGTTCTTAATTTCGATAATCAAGATATCGAATATATGTCTAAAGGCAAGTGGTTATTAAAAAAACGCATCACATATTTTATATAAATTTTACTACAAAATTTTCCTAACATACTTTACATCTACACTTAGTTAAAAGTATATTACAGTAAAATTGATTGGCAGTTTAACAATTAACTAAGAAATACAATAGGTAACTCCGATGTTTTCGGCGAAAAATAAGCATTATAATTTCCACCTTTCGCCAAGTTTACATACAAATACTTTATTGGCAAGTACAACACGAAAATAACAATGTAAATAAATTAACTAATTAATCTATGTTAATACGAAAGTAATACAATACATAATTCTCCTTATATCTTAGATCCTCTCCATTGAAGTTTGTCTACGGTAGTCTTTCCCCGATTGTAAATACCAACAGAAAATTAAGTATTGTAGTTTCATATTTTCTACGACATTTCTTATCATAAACGGAACTTCCGTTTATAGTTCCGACCGTCCGTTTTATAGGGGAACAGACGAACATACTGCATTTTTTATAAAATATAGTAAATAAAATGGCGTCTATACCGATCTAACTTGCTACGCGGCTATCTACACTAAATCACATTTACAAACAATTTTATACTTAGGGTTTCGGTACTTAAAAAAATTGACTCCATTAGTAGATTAAAACACTTTTTCCCGCCGCAATTCTGTTGATAAACCGTTAATTTTAATTTATGATTCGTTTATCTCTCATTTTTGTAACCCTAAATATAAATAAACGTACGTAACGAATACTAAAACATTAAGATCAACCCCATCGCGCTGCTATCGTGTATAGAGATCGTAAGAGTTCTATCGCCCTTGTGTCCGATTGTGTCTTTAACTCTGCCCCTTGTGGGGCTACTCTCGCTTCTGCAAAGGGCCTGTCTACCGGCGTCCGCGGCGGTTCAGTCGAAGCTTTAGCCTGAAATCTCCTCCCGCCTCTACCTCTTACTGTAGTTCTTGGACTTAAAGTTGTAGTCACATCTGTTTCTTCCGTCTTTAGCGCTTCTGTTGTCGGATTCGATAGGGAATTGATCGCTTTGGGGTCAATCTTCAAACTCTTTCCACGTCTAAAACTTTCTCGCTCCGGTATCCTATCCATTCTACGCTGATAAACTGTCGTTTTCACCTCAGTGTCTGACGCCGTTGTAAGCGTGTCTCCTAAAACTTCTTCTTGTGCAATTTCCTCCATATCTTTCTGAGAGACAGCCATTAGAGCTTCTAGAAGTGCTTTTTTAGATGCCTCAGCAGTCGAATTGTGATCGTCGTCGCATGTTTGGACTAAAAGAAGAATCAGTCTTTTAACAGTCTTCGATTTAGTTTTCTTCATAACATTCATTAGTTTTTCGGTTGTAGTTGCGTTCATGCCTCCCATTATTTCTTTAGCTTTTTCTACAACGGTGTCAGTAATAGTCGTGAAATCCTGAGCTGCTTCAGTTGACGTAGGATCTCTCAGTAAGCGACCAATTCTGTCATCCTGTTTGCCAGGAGTGCTTACTTCTACATTAGCTAAGTTTATAGTTGAGGAGGGCACTGGTTCTGCAGTTGTATATTGCACTGTGGGAGTTGTTGCGGTATTAAATGCCCAAGTATTGGTTTGCTGAGCAATTTGAGATAATCCCTGCTCATGTCCTGAAGGACTTAATCCGTCATTTAATGTAATTGGGTCGACAATAGTACTTTGCCAGTTTTCAAAAGTTGTTGGCCATTGGAAATCATTGGAAGTTTTTTCACTATCAGGAGATGTGAATATACTGCTTAAAATTGGAGATATTGTCGTTAATGCTTCGTTTTGGTCTCTAATCGTTGTACTAGATTGAGTAGTAGTTTGTAAAGTGGTCGTTTTCACATTTGGCACACTAGGAGCTTCAAGATCTTCGGAAGGTTTTCTAGCCACTGGTTTTTCTTCTATGTTAAGCTGTTTACCTTGTCGTACGCTGTTGCTTTGTGGTGGGATAAATGACTGGCTATGTGCCCTCTGTAACTCTTCTTCGTTTTCTAATTCTACACTGTCAGTTTCCGTGAAATACACAGGAGTTGTGGTTGGGAACGAAGTTGTTGTTGTTGTTCTAAGTTTCTTGCTTTCGAAAGCGGGAGCACTGGGTGCAACTGTTGACTCAGATATATCAACACCCCAAGCTGTAGGTAAATTTGTTACTTCTACATAATCACTCAAGGGCTTCGAGCCTGTCGGGGCTACTTCTGTTCCATAGGCGGTATTATCGAATGAAAGTTTATTATTTTGGAATCCTCCGTATCTTGGAAATGTGTAGCTATCTGTAGTTACCTTTTGACTTGGGTTACTGCTTAGTGTATTTACTTGGCCAGAAACAGTGTTTGTATACGGCATAGGTGTTGTTAAAGGTACTCTTGGGAAGGCAGCAGTAGTGTAAGATGCAGATATCCTACCGCAACATCTGAATGGAGTTCTAGGTGTGGTAGTTAAATGTGATGATTGTGTAAATTCTGTAGTGGTTGTAGGTATTGGCGGGCGCATGGTGGTAGTTTGTTCGTCAATAATAGTATAATCTGCACCAATCTTCAGCGCTTTACTATCTCTTAGTGAATTAATAGAATGTTGAGCCTTGTGATCATCTGAGAAGCCTAGTATTTCTTCGTCATCTTCATTTACAGTTGTGGTCGGCTCTGTACTTGATGGATCATCTGTTGCTGAAAGCATGTCACCAAAAGAGGGATGTGTTGGTCTTATATCAGAAAGAACTTTTCTGAATTGGACTGGGTCTTGAAGATATGCTGATAGGGCATGTGTAAATACTTGAGCTAGTTCTCTTATTTGAGGAGAAGTTGCAAGAGGATTTTGACTCATCTGTAAGGATAAATCTTCTGCTAATTCGTTATAAGTTCCATTAGGATCTAGACGCAAATCTTCCAATAGCTCTGCATTGTCACCTCCATTTCTGAAGAGATTGCTGTATTTATTAATTGTCTGTCTGCTGAAAAGAGGAGGTAGCCCTTCTTCAATTTGTTCATAATCATCAAAAGCAGGAGTAGTCGTATCATTTTCGTCAGGTGGGGAAGTCGACAAATTGTCTAATGCTGTCGCATAGTATATAGCCAAAGAATGGAGAGTTTTAGGAGTTAATGATGGTGGCACTATCAAACCTGGTCTATTGGGTTGATTTCCATAATATTTCTCAGTCAAAATACCGTTATTTGTAGGCTGAGTTGGTCCGAATGCATCCAAGTTTAGTTTCCTCATAAGCCTTTCCCTACGTTCCTGATAAGAAGGTTCTGTTGTGGTGTCTGATATCTGATTTGTTGTCGGGTAAGTTTCAAATCTCTCAGTTGATGCTGTGTCTGTATACTTCTCATCCCTTGTTGTTTGTGGTATTTTCGTTACAGATTCAAAGTTACTTTTTGAATCGATTGTTACTTTATTAATACTCTTTTCATAATCTTCTAAGGTATCACTTCTAGGCGTTGCGTCTGCAAGATTTTCGGTAGTTGTAGCGAGTGTTTTGTTTTTTTCTTTTTCAAGAAAATCTTTTAATAACGATACTCCTGGTCTAGTATATGGTTCATGTTTAGAAGTGATGGTCGTGTAACTCTTGCTGTAAGGTACTAAAGTCGATCGCTTCGATGTGGCTTCTGGTGTATATTGGATTGAATGTTTATCGCGAATGTCATAAAGCGTTGTTAGTGTAGGATTGCTTTTCGTTTTAGTCGGCCTAGCTGACAGATTTGGATTGTAAATTGGGTAAGGCCGGTAATTTTTGTTGTTCAGGTCTTGTAAATATTGTCTGTTTTGATTATGAGCGAATGAAGCCGTTTCAGCGGCCACTTGCATTTCTCTAAGACTATTGTAATCACCAGCAGGTATTGTCGTTCTGTGTGTACTGTACTCGTAGGTCGCTGCTGTAGTCCTAGACGGAAGATTTCCAAAATTATTGGCAATAAGCTGAACCAAATTCTTTCGTCTCTTTTCAAAGGCGGTAGTGGCTTGAGTTCTTTGTGTGGGGTTAATGTCAAAAAGGGCTTGATAACTTCTGGATGTTGCTTTGGCGGTCGTTGGTGGAGCATCATTTTGGAGTCTTTGCCTGTGCCTGAGCAGTCGTTCAGTTGTACTCGGTACATTTACGGATGTTCTTCGAGACTCAGCTCTTACATTAGTGTCTGTGCCGATTTGCTGAAGATCTGAATTCTTGCTGAGTATTGCTGAGACTTTTTGAGATTTCTTCTGTTCGTTGGAGTAGTACTCGACGCTGGACTCGTAGAGGGCGGGCGAAGAAGCACAGTCCACCTTGAACCACCAGTCACAGATCAGGTGCGACTGGCTGAAGATGGTGCCATTGGGACACAGGAACGAGATCTTGCGGGATGTGTCACAGATGTGGAATACCTGGAAATGTTGAAATGGTAAGTTTGAGGAGAATTAAACAAAGACCATTAGATAAAAGAGGTAAGTTGTAAACTATTGTGCACAAATGCATCGATCTTTTGTGTAGCACATGTACTTAGTGTACAATTTTTATGCACAGTCTACAAAATGTAAACTATAGAATACCGAGCAAGTTATATAATCACGACCAATTCAAGGTCACCAAAATCATCAGCACGCCTATCCATAAAACAATTTGTAGTTTTATTCAGTTCATGGTTAAAAAACTTAATTATGAATAATGAGGTTTATGAGGTGTATTATCAGACCTGGCAATCGGTCTCCAGGTCAGCGTAGTATCCAGTAGGAACGTTCTTGCAGTTGAAACCTGTGTTGGGTATGTTGGGCAGCGCTGGAAAGTCCACGCCCGCCTTTCCGATCACACCTGGAAAATTGAATTTAGTATATTGTTTTGGTTCTTTATTATTATTATTTTAGCTTTTTGGATAGAGCCTCGGCAATACCTGACCATAAGTGATGCGCTACTAGGCTAGGCTTGGCTTACAATATAAATGCTCTATCCTATAATTATTGTGAAAGGATCCTCTAGACTCTAGGGCATAGTTCACCACGCTGACGGAGTGCCTCAGGCCCCAGTTAGACGACGGACGTGATAGCTTCGCCTTCGATCATGCGTGTCATATAAACGCGCCCTCAGGGGTTCAGGTTTCCTTAGGTACGATGTTCACCTTCACTTTTGAAAATTAGAGATGTGTGCTGGATTATAATCCAAGCCCCTTCTTCGGGAATCGGGAGTTCCAACGACTACACTACTAAGCGATCACATACATTCGCAACACAAATATGAGCCTTACCTTGATGCTCGACAACATCCAGGTCAGGTTGACTGTTGGCCGGTATCAGCCGCTTCACCAGAGCTTTGCCCTCGGTGTAGGTTTCGAAGCCAGCCGCGCCCATGGCCTGCGCTATTGCCTGTAACGATTCCGCGCTCGGAGCCGGCGCGTACAGACTGGGGTCGGGTAATGCATCCTGGAAAGTGAGGATTTGATGCTATAGTATACGATGCGATAAAAGAATGTCCACCCTCTTAAAAGTGGCCGCTAAAGATTATTATGTGTACTTACGTCTATATACCTTTAGCAACATTAAATTTAAACATGACTACAGGTCTAGTGATTCATATTGTTTATCGTCAAAACTGAAATGATGCACGTGCAACTTATTTAAAAACTTGGTTCAAAATCGTGATTGATACTTATGAAGTGAAACTATTGAAGTAATCATTATATTATTATTTCCTCACCCTTCGTCGTTGCGCCGGTCGCCGAACACCATCACATATTTGCAAAGTGCCTGAAATTAGAACAATAAATACTTAATCAGAAAATGACTATCTAATTTGTTGGAAACCGGTCGATCGATCGTGTTATAATGTCTGCCCATAACTGACGCGTTACCAAATAAAATTGGCAAGTCCGCTTGATAACTTCGGTAGATATTATCGGTGGGAAATATCTTCGTAGTATATATCGTTATATGCTTAATTTTGCCGTGCGTTTAAAATAATAGAACCAAATGCGTGTGGCATACATTTGTCGTTGAGGAAATCATGATTTTATAAACCTAAAACTTTCTTCAGTCAACTTGGAGAACATCCTATTGCGGTCCATTTCTCCTATCTGCCGAAGATCATTGCAGCTCATTAAGAGCACTCATCTCATCGTATCGTCTCAATGCGAACAATGATTCGGATACAAAGTAACTGATAAATTATTAAGACAGACAGCTATAGATACAAGACGGCTCCTAACGAGCTGGCAATCTAGATGATTAGGACATTGAACTTCAGTGAGAAAGGCTATTATTCCGAATGAGCTTTAAAATTAATCATGGGAATATCACTGAAGGTATATTTCAAGTGTTTCTTTTCCTAACTAGGTACATGGAAGTACCATGCACGCCCGTTCTTCATCTGTTATGAGATTGGTATAAATGATTAATTAACACTACACACACATAGCCTCATACTAGGACTCCCTGTGTCGTGGCCGTGGCGTGGGTAACAAAACGGACCTTTGAACGGTAGTCCGAATTTGTTACCATTGCACGCCAGACACTTACTTAGTGCAAAAAGTTTCTTTCTTTTATTATCTTTTTTGGCCGCAACGCATCTGTAATGCCCTTGACGTTATTCATGTCTACGGTGGCTCGTCTACTCGCTTGTCAGTTATTTACATAAAATAAAGGCAAAGTCCATTTTAATCTATAAACTAATTTCATATTATGGGCAAACTAAGATCTCTAAGAATGAGAAGAATTAAGCGCAGGCCATCACGTTGGGTTTTGCCGAGTGCCAGCGCTTAGTACAGATTTTACGACTCACATAACATAAGCATAATTTTTATTTTGTTTTTATTTCGATTTATTTTTCCTAGAACCCTACTGATAAGCTAGTGGTATAAAAGTTATCATTAAATTTGGTATCCTCTAAAACTAAAGTAAAACTAAAGGCTGGAGCATAATTTTTAAAAACTGTTTATTGTTATTATACTCGTACTATTAGTGTAAGTATGTATGTAGCCACAATGCGTTCCTATCTATGTTATCATCACCGAAATATGGTACGCTTTTATTGTTAATTATTATATTTGAACTTCGCACAATTCTCCACGGTCTCAGCAATTTGCTGCATCAATATTTACGATGGAGCGAGGACTCTTAAATTATTGTTATCTCGAAAGTCGCGAAACAATCGGATGGTTTATAGTTTCCGTATTTGGAACCGAACGTTCTGAAGCCCACGCGTGGGACGCCGGGGCGTGACAATAGCGACAAACGCGGATGTGCAGTGCAAATAGTGAAAGCTTTCAATTGTCATACGATGACTTGACTTTCGGCCACTTACGAGCTTCGTGTGGGAGCTTTATGACAAAAGTTTGGGTAAATAGCAAGGATTTATTACTGTTATCAATCTTCGTTACTACGAGGAGGTTTGTAGAGGTATATAGAAGCTGCAAACGTGTATGTGGTCGGTAAAGTAAGGTCATGTACATACCTTACGAACACAATCATCTTCATATAAGTATTTTGAGTTTGGAATTTTAGAATAAAGCGGAGTTCAAAGTTGCCTACACACTATTTTACATAACAAAAATCTACACTCTTATGTTTGTTTCATCGGATTTAAATGGTCATATATTTTTTAATAACTATAGGGTTTTCCATTAAGGGCGGGTCGATTTTAAAATTGAATAAAACAAGTTGTATATGAGATATCAATAAGGTTTTATCTTTATTTGAAAGCCCTATCAATGACATTTTAGGTGAAATATAACATCGTTCAAATAGCCGCCGCGGCTTCGCTGGGTAGCGCGCATTCGAAAGTCCAGTTTTCGATGACTGGCGCATGAATCAGGCTGAATTTGACCGATGGCATCGATTATGTTGTCTTTGAGGGCTGCGGTGGTTTGCGGCTTATTCGCATAGACCTGCAACTCAAGAAAGCCCTACAAGAAAATGTCTAAAGGGATCAAATCACACTATCTTGGTGGTCAATCACGTCGCCTCGGCGCGAGATAACCGTGCCATGAAACCGTCATTGAAAACTGGACTTTCGAATGCGCGCTACCCAGCGAAGCCGCGGCGGCTATTTGAACGATGTTATATTTCACCTAAAATGTCATTGATAGGGCTTTCAAATAAAGATAAAACCTTATTGATATCTCATATACAACTTGTTTTATTCAATTTTAAAATCGACCCGTCCCTATTGGAAAACCCTATATATAAACCGATTGAATTAACACGTTCGCTGCGGCGATCGTAATTTTCTGTGGAAAAAACCGATACGTGATCCGCAGCGAATGTGAACACATCAGTCCCGATTTGAGTCTGGTTCTGTGTCGCTCACAGACTATATAGTATATAGTTACACACAGTATATAGTCTATTAATATATACAAAGCTCACAGTTGTCATGGGCGGCAGCGGACGGGTGGTGCTGCATGCTCGTTTGCTATCTTACTTCCGTAAAAAATGTAACCCCAATCTTACATAGGTACATACATTACTTAACAGTTATACAATATGCATAGGTAGATATTCTTACATCGGTCTTGGATAATAGTGAAGTCTCATAAGGAAACCGAATTCAATTTCATTTCATGCTACAACGACATAGGCATTACATACGATCTTATTCTTATCAAAAGGACCTCCGACCTCGTTTGAACAGACTTAGTTTAGTAAAAGCTTGAATATCTCCAGCTGTAACAATTGACAATACCTGTCACAGCTTTCTACCCAACAAACAGATGACGAGCTGATACGGCGTCTCGCCACAGGCGTCCCTTCTGATTTTAATTGTGTAATGTTGGCATACGCTTGTCAGTATGACTTATGAAGAGAATTGTTTAACTTGATTCATTATAATCGTTCATACTAATATTATAAATGAAAATGAGAAGTAAACATTATAATGTATACGGGTACTCACGATTTCGAATTGTTTTTCCGAGATTTCGACCCAGTTGCATGGATCATGGTCACGGCGAGACTATCGACGAAATCGTGAGTACCCGTATACGTTATAATGTTTAGTGTCCGCGATGATATCAGTTTAAAATTAAATGGGAAGTAACTCTGTCTGCTACCTTTTCACGGTTCATCCAGTGAATAGATTTAGATGAAATTTAATATGGAGATAGTTTGAGACCCGGCAAGGACAATAGGAAAGTTTTATCTTGTTCCATTGGGATAATTTTAAAGGTATGTTGATTCCCCGACTCCCACGCGGGCGAAGCTGCGAGCAAAAACTAGGACGATATAAGGGTTTGTATACGATTGTATTTGCCGCTGCTAATTTTTAGATGTTCGCTAACTGCGCTTCGAGCTTCGACACTGGTGTACGTTATGAGTTGACCCTAAGTGCAGCTAACAAGAGCGCCCTTTCCAAACGACAAAGACTAATGACAAATTGACCAATCAATCACTCTTGAGCTTGAGTGTACAGTCAATGTAGAATCTATGTAATTATAGACACTTGAGATGGTGCAATATTATTTTAAACTTAAATGCAAATAAACACTGCTTTGTGTGTCATTAACTACATTATGATAAACTAAATAGGTACCTACTAATTTATAACAGATGAAATGCTCTGCGAAAGTGGTATTTAATGTACTTGTGTATTTTGTGATACGGTTTATAACTTTATATTATTATGCTATCCACTATAATAGTTGTCGAGTTGGTTTCAGTTCCAATTCGTTCCACTGATCACGATGGACTTGGTAAAATATTTTATAGCTGTCCGCTTTGGTGTGACTTACCACATTGATAGTATGAATGCAAGATTATTTATTCTTCTTGTGTAAATACGGTTCATTCTGTTTCACACACAAGGCCCTAATCTATAATTAGATCCCTCAATAGACACTAAATTATAGTGTAAAAACTCTTTGAATTGCCATCCAAAAACAACACATTTTTACTGCAAGATCAACCAAATATGCACGGCAAATTGTCAGATAGTCGAGGTACCGTAAACGGACCGACTTAACGGGACTCCTGTGCCCTCAGGTATAATGAGTTCGAGCTATCTGTTATTTTTCATGAAGTTACGATTGTCAATATGAATTAATAATGAAAAGCGTCTCGACTGTATTGCTATATATTATTTATGTGGTGTGGTGTGGGCGAAGGGTCTCAGGTGTTGTTGACAAGGTTCACAGCCGGCGCCTGCGCGTCTCCGTCTCATTAAACATGATTGATCGACACGACCTGTGTGGTATTCCTTTGGTAGATAAAAAAATGCAAAAAATGATGTTCATAAGTGTATTGAAAATACCTACGTGAAATAAATGATTTGAGTTTGAGTTTGAATACATTTCACTGTCAGTCTAAATGTAGATGTCAGGATATACGGCGTACTGTCCTGTAATCCATCCATTCGCGCCACTGTCTGTCCACTGGTGTCCACCAACCACCATTGTAGATTATCTGTACCGCTTCGTAACGTCCAGTTTAGTTTGGACAACCCAGTAAGCAACAAGACGACAGAACACGCCACTAGTCAAAAGGTACGTCTAGGCTGGTTTGTAGTTTTGCCTATGTTTAATAACTGACAAAATTCTCATTTAGACTTGACGTTAAGTAAGTATTTTTAATTATTTAATTAAATTTAAATAAATATACTTATCGTCAAGTCCAAATGAGAATTGGTCCAAATGGTGTGTAATCTTGCGCTAGGTTCCGTTTGGCGTCTAAATAAAAAATAAACCTGTAATAGGCTTTATTATCAACGAAATATGTTACAAAATAGTATAATAAACCACTGACACTAGATACATTACATTACCATTAAAATGTCAATCTTCTTGACAGACTATCGTAATTAGGTTGAAAGCGTGAACGGGTACAATATCTGCGAGAATATTTGCCTTCAATACTCGCATGACTAAAGTGATGACCAGCCTAGTAGATAATTACTGTGATCTGGTCTATAAAGGTTGTTTTAATGAAAGGTTGATCTTTCGTAAGGAATCGTCGATTTAAAATTGAGCAACTAATGGATTCTAGGAGTTTGGTTTAATGGAGCAACATTAGATACGGTGTCTGATAATAATATGCAATAATGGGTGCAGTAAATCCCAAATTTAAAGTGGTATTTAAAATGTCAATTAGCGTCATTAATTTTGATTACTCTTTAAACCCGACCTTCATAGGTGTAACCTACAACTATAACTATCTTTTTTATGTTCATAGCCGATAAACCAGCAGAGGAGCACCCGTTGGCAAGTGGTCGCCGTTGTCCATGGATATTATTAACACCAAAGGCACTAGATATATAGTGATTATACCAAAGGTATAATCACCAATGCATTGTCGGCCGAGAAAGAAGGAAGCGCAAATAAAGAAATAACTAGGGCTATAAAGGGCTATAAAGAAATTTTAGCGCGTGAATACCTACGAGTGTGTGAACGGTAAAGGTGATTAATATTAAGTAGGTAGGTATGTATATTTATAGCACTTACATATGGCTAATAACGTAATTATTATAAACGCCTTCGATATCATTTTGTCTCCCAGATCAGGTCGCCACCGCATATTGATCTGAAAAAGACAAAAAATTGTTAAAATATAACTCCAAAAATAATATGTCGGTAAGTCAGAGCATTCTTTTAAGTGGGGAACCCCATATTTACTGGATTCCGCTACAAAACGCGAAAGACGTTAAAAAAAGCCGCCCAGCGACCTCCACGGCCGCATAATTATAAACCCCTCACTTCGTAGGCAGGGTCACTGCCAACTAGTCTAAGGGGACGATCAAAAGGTGTGACAAAGTACGCGGAATGACATACGATTGGTTCAGCTCGTACCTTCGAAATCGTACACAAATAGTAGAACTTGAACTACTTTGACTCCGAAGCCGGTAAATTCAAAAGGTAAGGTCAAATACTATTAAAATTCATCACTCAATCCCACAAGGTAGTGTACTTGGTTGTACACTATTTATACTTTACATAAACGACCTCTCAAAATAAATTACTTCGGTGTTTTATTTGCTGATGACATTTCCCTCTTGACATCGTGTAATAATATATAAAATGATAGTTCAAATGAAAAACTTACTGACATATTTAATATTATAATGGACCATGATTTTGACATAAACTTGAATAAAAACAAAATTAGTGCAATATAGACTGATTTCTCGGAGAGCTATTTGAAAACAAAAAAAAAACAATTCGTTATGCCGAAACCCGGGATTGAACCGGGGACCTTTAGATCTTCAGTCTAACGCTCTCCCAACTGAGCTATTTCGGCGATACGTGACCGGTTTCAATGATGAGTATATTATCTTTTGCAAATTACATTTATTTTTAGAAAATGAAAACAAAAAATATAAAAATATAATACGTTATGCCGAAACCCGGGATTGAACCGGGGACCTTTAGATCTTCAGTCTAACGCTCTCCCAACTGAGCTATTTCGGCGATACGTAAGCTGATAAAAAAATATTTCCATAAATTGACGCAAACGTGCATAGTAATAAGTGTAATAATTTTACATACCTAATTAAAACTGGTCGCATATCATCGAACAATACATAACAAATACCTACTTAATAATAAAATAAATTTAACAAAAAATAAACCGACAACAAACAGGAAACTAAAAGGTAAAAAATTAATTATTAAAAATTAATTTAGGTACTTAGCACAGACAAAGTAATCGTATTTTGATTTAGTAATTAAGAAATGATTAAATAAGTATTTTATAACTTTAAAAAAGATGTAGGTATGTAAGCGAAGCGAGGGCCGGTCACTGGTTATAAAATACTTATTTAATCATTTCTAATTAACTAAATCAAAATTCGAATTACTTTGTGTTAAGTAAATTTATTTTTTGCTTTCCTTATAGTTTCCTTTTTGAAGTCGGTTTATTATTTTGCTAAAAATTATTTTATTAAATGGCGCAACGGTTACTATATCGGACTGCCGTTCGACGGGTCTAGCTTTCGATTCCCGGCGACGCACGCGGAGATTTTTTTGTTCTCTGTAGGTGTGTTTGTCTTTGTGTGTTGTCTATGACATCCACGACACAGGGAATCCTAGTGTGGATCCATGAGTGTTTAGCGCTATAAAATTATTTAAAAACTATACAGCAATAACAAACTTCTCGTCTGACCGCAAATCGTGCGTTACAGACGCATTGCGGTTCAATCAGTGTAACCGGTCGTCAACTGTTGCCAAATGGTTGTTCGGTGTTATCCCAATCGTAATTTGTATTACAACTTCCTCCCGGATCGCTATCTGCGTTGCGACACGCGTCGTCGAGTTCCCAGGCGGCCGTCACGACTCGACCGATCGCCGGTACGATACGAGATGCGATGGAAAATTGGATAATTGTAAATGAGTTAGTGTTATCGCAAGCGATAGGCGGAGGGGACGCGGCCACACAACTGTTGAGCTCCACTGAGAGTGAGAGACAGGTTGGACCGACAATTTGGCAAGAAGAAACTAATTTATTTGATTGTAAGCATCGTTAGCAGAGTGGTATAAACGTTTCAATCCCGAACAGTAGGGCACGGGTGTCCATAATGTTCTCAAAGGTGTGTAAAGCAACCACTGCGCACTTGGCCAGCGTCTGTAGACCATGGCCTGAACCTCTCACATGGGAGAAGTCTAAGCCCAGCAGTAGGACAGTTATGGGTAGTACAACAAATTCAACAAACAGAAAGAAGGAAAAAAAGAAAGTCCACTCCTTTTGTTACGATTCCCAAATATAATCTTATCTGTACATCATGTTGAATTCCAATTACATCCTATCCCTGCTAATATTATAAATGCGAAAGTAACTCTGTCTGTCTGTTACGCTTTCACGCAAAAACTACCGAATGGATTTTGATGAAACTTTACAATAATATATAGCTTACACATCAGAATAACACATAGGCTATAATTTTTATAGATATAGGCTATAATTTTTATAGATATATCTAAAATATATAACTAAATCTTTGCAAACATAGGGAATAAGTTTCCCGAAGCGAAGCGAGGGCGCGCGGGCGGGCCGCTAGTAATAATATAATTTTGTTTTTTATCACTACAGCAAATAATTATGTCGACTAGACATTGTTCTACATTTTCATCGGATTTCAGGAGTCATTTTTATTTTTTGAGGTACATAGGTAATCCAGTAGTGGATTACCCTTCAGTTTCGAAACATCCTTGTACGTAGATCACTAATCATCGCAAGAATCTGATACGGTAGGATAAGTGTTATGGCCAAATACAGACAAATCAGAAAAGCAAAATGAGTAGTGAGGTAACTCGAATCCAATTATCGCATGGCAAGAAAGCATCGAAACAGATAGAAGCATCCTCACCATGGCATTACTCGCCATAACTTGTTTGCATAAGGCGAAAGCGAATGAGAGGTGGGCACCGAGTGCTTCCAATCGCGGGTCAGGGGTCACGACGCCCCGATCCTCGATAAACTACGACTACCATACAATGATATGCAAGTGGGGTTTCTGGTATGATTTGGCAAGGACTGGTAATGTTTGTTCATACTGTCTTCTGCTCTTGTCATCAAACACACGTCTAACTTTCGATGCCCTCAAATTGGACAATAGGTAGGTACATAGAAATAGCTACAGTCTATATAGACGAAAAATTAAGTGGCAGAACTTCATCTATGTAGGTATTTTACTTCCACACTTGAGTTCTCCATAATGTTGTCGAAGTTGCGTGTTACAACTGAATATCACGAATTTTGGGTAAACGAAAACATTAGGAAACAGGGAATTGTCATTTAAGTTCTTTGTAGTGCTCTTCAAGGTGAATCGTACCAAATTAAACTTGGTCAGTGTGATGACTTTAACGTCTCCATTCTAAGAGACTTAAAAGCAGAATTAAAATACATCGTCTGGATCAAATTATGTCAAAGACATGAAAATACAATTATTATGATAAAAACAGAAGAAGTTGCAATAATTGCTTAAGTCAGGCCAAAGTCAATCAAGGCCAATAACAATTACTGGTTATAAATTTATAATCCGAGAAGTGAAAATGATTCACACGTGAAAGTGGTAATTTAATCGTGCAGGCGTGCCGTGTGGACGCCGTTCCTCCTTGTTGGCAAGCCGGCTGTCATCAATCACCCTCCATGACTTTATAACAATAAACTGATTGCTGGAGTCACTCGCCAAACGACTCGTCGGGTTCCGGCTGGAAATTGAGAGCCAGAACCTTGTCTTCCTTTTCTCTCTCCGTGTAGCCTAGTTCGTTGTAACCCGGCTTGCGAGGCGACGAGTCTCGGGTTCGATTCCCGGCCGGGACAGATATTTATGTGACAGCCTGACAGGTAAACGTTTGTTCTCAACTTCTCAGGTCATGGGTGTTAGTGATGTGTTCTTTGTGTTGTCCGGACACCTGCGACAGGGAATCTTGTGCGGGGATATGAATATGTATGAACGTTTTTTAAATATTATTTTTTTGGCCGACATCACAATCGGAGATGTGTTTGGTATTACATTACAATGTATGTAACACCTTACCCTAGTTTAGGGCGTTACAAAATAAATTGATAAATAAAACCTTTCTCGTGATTCGGTCTACATTACAATAAAATTTTATGTAAGACCGACATAAATTTGCTTTACTATACTTTATTAACTAGTACCTTATTTCCTATAAAAACCCTTAGCAAGAGCCACAAACAATCAACCACCCTATCTACTTGTCCTCTAAATAGGTTATCGCTTGATATTCTATTTACATCGGCAACCACCGATACCGCTATAATTGTCCACAAAAACGTTGCTACAAGCATGAGAATCGCGGCACAATACCACGTTACGAAATAACACCAAACTGATCTCATCACGCGCTGTTTTTAGACGGCCACGTTGAATAAACCACGAAAAACTTGTGTACTGTATAATCCAAGCATGTGACAAAATCTGTTGGTTTGTCGTGTGAAAGATTACGTATCTCGTTCGTAGAGGGCTGGATGTAGTTCATCAGATAGGTTCGGTAAATCATCTGTTTTCACCCGTGTAAGTTAGGGCTTGCTACGAAGGTGATCAGGACTTTGTATTCAGTTTTGCTACGAGTACCTATGTCCCGATTCTCGCGGGAAGTCTCGTTTCTAGACCAAAATATTAGTATCAATCATTCATTATACTACTTACTTGAAGTATGTTACTTATAGCTTTTCTTGCGGTTTTTACCAACATTGCAGGTACCAAGGTGCTGGGGTATGAATGTTTTGGCATTTATTATCATGTGTTATCGATGCACGATTATATCGTGTATCAATTAAAAATACATACATGTGTACGACATAGATTAATGTATCTAAGTACCTGTAAGTGCTTAGCTAGTTATGAATTTTCCATGCTCAACCTATTAATGGTCGGTATATTTCCGAACGCCCTACCCTGAAACCCTTAGGGAGAAGGAGATTCGGTTTCCTCAGCAAATATTATATTTCCTAAAACTTTTGATATTATGGTACTTGTGTGTATGGCAGCTTGTTTTTGCATTATATTTATGTATGTTTATATCTGAATATATCTAATTGCTACTAATAATACCCGTGCCCAGCAGTGGGACAGTTATGGTTTGTGATGATGATGATGATATCTAATTGCAGTATGTACCTACTCCTCGCATAGAGCATACTACATACAGGCCTCGAGCATACTATACTCCACCATGTTGTGGCCAACCCAATGTTAAAAACTTTTATGCCTCCCTAAAGGAGTGCGCACATTACACCAACTCGACGTCAACTCCACTCCGACTCCACTCCGTTTCAACTCCGACGTTCCGTTCCGCGATCAACGCTTCATCGACGTCAACTCGACTCTGTCTCCACTCCGTTTCAACTCCGACGCTAGTACATTACGTCATTGTGTCGGTCGACGCGTGGACTACTCGTCTACGGTGAGTCGTCAACGCAACGTCGACGCGTTGGTCTCGAAACGGAACGGCTATGGGTGTAGGGCGAGCCGTACAGGGCTTTTAAGTATAAGTTCGAAATTCAACCTTACCTTCAAAGATATAAGGCTCATAATTGAATGTTAGCTTTGTCAAGGTTTTAGTCGCGTTGGCGTCGGTCGGTCGTGGAGTCGTTGTAATGTGCGCACTCCTTAAGGCTTCATAATGCTTACAATTTATTATTATAACTCATTTGTTATTCAGTTAACAAATATTTGTTTCATGACTTTAATTCCCAATACGACCACTTGCACTCAGCCAAGGATACCTCGCCTGCTTGAGCGCCTAATGACGCCGAACCTTCAACATGCGATGTGGGAGATAAGCCGATGTTGTTTATACAAGCAAATATTTTAGCAATCACACTACAGCACTGTATTTATATATTGCAACACCTTCGCATAAAGAATGTACAATTTGTGCACGATAATGCACTCTTTACATTGCAGACTGCATATCTGATGACCTATACATGTTGCGTTGCGGGTGACCTATTAAGTCCGGCTGTCACAATTTTGAGTCTTCCGTAATGATCAAATTTAGTCAGTAACTATAAAGTAGGAGCACATGGCTTTTAACTATTAGGTACTGTTCTGTTCACTGCACGAGTATCGTGATTGGGGCTAGGGTTTTCGGACCCGGGTACCCGGGTCGGGTATACCCGGGTATTCAAGAGTTTTCGGACCCGGGTAATATTTGACTTAAGACCCGGGTACCCGGGTATCAATAAAATTATTCTATATTTCTGTCATTTCCGTTATAAAATAACGCCTTAAGAAAATGATAGAGCAAAAGTATTTATGAGGGGGCATAAAGCCAATAGAAAATCAAATTTCATGTAGTATTACTATATTTTTATTCAGGTTCTAGAAACTTGATCTACTATTGTAAAAATTGAATCTAAGATTTAGTGGAGTGCCCAAAAGTTTATTTATTCTTCTTCTTATTTAATATTTTTAATTTTTCTAATTTCCCGCGCAATTTTCTTAATTTCTTTCTTTCATGCGCTTCTTCTCCTGACAATAACAAACACAATAAAAAAAGAATAAGCGAAATCAGTCCAGCCATTCGCGCATGATGCTGTGACCATGGGAAATATGGATTCATTTTTATATATTTGTCGTCGTCATCGTTTTTTTTATGTATGTACATGGATTACGCAGATATTTATGATCCGATTTACGTGATTCATCTTTAGTTTGATGCGGAATAATTGCCATTTGGTCCCATAAATATTAAACATAGTTTGGCTTAGTAGTTTTTATTTTATGAACATTTTTTTCAGTAAATTGTTGTTAAAAATTGTTGTAATCAACAGCGGGCATTTGGGCTTTTAACAATGCAGTTCAACAGTTTTTATGAATATTCATTGACTGGCCCTAGATTCCGAGGTTTTACCATTTTTACATCTTTCGGCACTCCACTAATTGTCAATTTTGCTTTATACCCCCTCTTAAATTTACATATCATTTCTGTGTTATTAAATAAGGTTTAAGCATTATCATATGTCAAAGGGTTTAAGTGTTATTTTATTCGAAGTAGATAGATGCCTTCATTACAGTCATGTTAATTCAGTTTAATTTGATTAAACTCGTTTCTATATCATATTAATAATATGTGATTTTTTAGAAGTAGGTATCTTTATAAAAGTTTATTTTTGTCAGTTTGTTGTGTTGTGTGATTTTGCATGGACAATTTTTTAGAGTATTCCTACAAAGAGTTGAAAATACGTAGTCTAAAATAAGAGTTTATGGAGAAGAAATATATTTTTGTTTTTTTTTTCTTGAAAAATATATTACTGAAATGAGTGAAACTCATAAATTATGTGAAGCTTTATTTAAATTGAAAATACCCGGGTACCCGGGTCTACCCGGGTATTTAAGAAAAAAATACCCGATACCCGGGTATCAAAAAAGTCCGGGTACGCGAAAACCCTAATTGGGGCCAATAGTTTCTCACAGGACACTACTTCAGTGAAGATTACTTTCTTTCTTTCCTGTTTCTTCTCTGTCGGTCGGCAGCGCATTGGTTGTGGTCGTATTGGACTACCGAATTCATCGGCCATCTGACAACCCTAACCTGTTTTACTGTTTTCGAAGACTTTTAAAGAATTAAGTATATGATATGGATTGTGAGTGCCGAGAGCTAAAGAAAAAAGCATTTGGTTTCAACCCACTAATGGCTCACTGCAGGAGACAAGTATCTCTTTATAACCGAGGAGACCCCGAGCATACTTCGCCACGCCGGCCGCTCCAGTATGGATTGTTGGACGCCAGGAAGGTAAACATATATATTTACCAAGAAGAAGCTTAAGTAAGGTAAATTCAAACCTATGGCTCTCTAGCCCTGACACTACTGCTACCTAATAGTGATTAATGGCTAGGAGTTAGTGGTATGATCGTGAGAACAAAATTCACTATTTGTTTTCACATCTGCAATTAAGAATATCGCTCGAGTGCAGTATCGTATTTCATTTGCTCGCCTTGACCTTGATAACTGTTCAGATTACTGTATCTGCTAATTACGTTTTAACTATGAGAACATCAGTATTTAAGCTATCAATAACAACTGACGTAGTTACCTAATAATTATGTCGTCTCTGCCTTTTTTCACATTCTTAATTATTTCGATTCTGTGATGTAATGCAGTTTATCTGAGTTTAATTTATTAAGTAACTACTACCCAGGGACTGTTGTAATGATATTATGATTTGAAACGCTTATTTTAGCGATATAGTTTAGGCTCTGTAGGATAATAAAATTAATAAGCCCTAATATCACTTACGGCATTTTAATTTTGTCTTCATCATGACTATCACGACCTGTTGATTCAGCCTTTTTCCTAAGTAGTTGGTTGGGAATAACGCTCTTTTGGACTCATCCCCGATTCCTTTTCGGTCGGCAACACATCGACAATGCCTTTGGCTGATGTCCATTAGGTCAGTAATCAGCTGGAAAGGAAAGCATTTATTGATTTCTTCACTACCCTGAATTTGCAGAGTGTAGTTGGAATCTTTCCTCAGTGGACCCGTAATCAGGTAATCTCATCTTGCACGTTAGCAACGAACCAATTTATCAAGTGTTTACAGCGTTGCAATGTATCTCGAGGCGTGAAATCGGCTCGCACAATAGCTCGGACGGACGGACGGACAAACAATGAATAATAGTGTGTCGGCAATAGTTCAGCAAATTGTGTTCAGCTGCTGCGATCCCGCTGATTGGGAAGGCTGGAACAAGCTGACTGGAGTACTGAGTACGTCTTCATAACACAAGTGGTATTAGGCCGTATGTCAAAAGTTATATAAGTACCTACTTACAGAAACAAATAAATAGTAAAATGGAAATTAAAATAAATGTATATAAGTAAAGTACGGCCAGGGAGACGACATACAAACTGGCTTGTATTTGTAACTGCCCTTTGCACTCGCATACATTATAAGGGTGCGTTCTACTATGCGATCAAAACGTTCAAAACTTTACCTTTTGATCGAAAATAATCGTTCAAAACAATATATCTTCCATGTACAGACATCGGCCTGTTACTATTTTGTTATACCTACGTATACAAATAGATAACTTCGCTCGTCGTGATTTAGTTATATCTCTTAATAACCGCCTTAAGCGGTCAGGTCTAAACAGTCTAATAAGTTAGACCGAGCAGGTAACAATACCAGCCAAACTGTGACCGCCATAGGCTACTACTTACTAATGTGCTGATTCGATGTTTAAAATACACGTAAATAAAATGAATATTAATAAAATAGAAAATCGCTTCGCTTCGAGAAAAATGTCCCTTAACACTTTCTTTCGGAAACTGTTAGGCGTTGTATATGAAATCGATTCAGTAGGTAAGTACGTAGAAATGAATAAAAAACTATTAAATTAAAAAGATATTAATTAAAAATACCGCCACTTACTCATACAGACACATACAGACAGAATAAACTCATCATTCACATTTCTGATTTTCCGCCGCGCTGGGAATCGAACTTGCTCAAACCAGAATGCTCTGAAAAGCACCAACATCAAATACATTACAGTCTTCAAATGAGTCTACACAAGGGCAAGAGCTAATGACTTTGATGCACATAAAAACCAATCAGAAAGTACCCTAACTACGTTGTGTGCTTTATTAAACTCCATCAAGGTCAGACCATCCATCTCCGTCCTAGACAAACGTTACTGTGACCCGAGCAAGGTCATCGACTGGTCACCGGTCACCGCGCACTGGCACTGGCATCTTCGCTATTGTGAGAACTGCGCTAATCCGCCGAGCTTGCGCAAGCGCCGCGCGGGTCGTCCTGCATTTAAGTAGGTAACTACATTATGCGGTTTTGTTCGATTTTCGTAACATTCGTTCATTGCCCTTGAAGATCAGAAAGCCTTCTCATAAGGGGTCAACGGTCGTCCATGGAAATTCATAACAAAATTATCTGCTTTACTGATATTGGAGTAAACTTGAGATAACATCAGTTGTTTGTGTTAGTTAATTTATATCTATTAATAGATATGTCTATATAATTATATCAAGTAGGTATACCTATAACCCGCAACGAATCGACAGCAAGGGTTTCTGTTACTACTAAATAACCCTTTGGAACTATCAACAACCAACAACTGGCCAAAGCCAAGTTTTTGGTCTAGTATAAGTAAGTTTTTTAGTACACAATCTAGTTAAAAACTAAAAACTTACTTAGGAAACCTAATGAGAGTAATGTATAGAGGTTAATATACAGTTTATAGCGACCAATAACATTATAAGTCAATGACCAATAACATTACTTTGGTGCTTTATCGCCGTAACGAGCTACGGAGCTACCGTTCGTATCGTATTACCTCCTCGAACCTCGAACCTCGACCATCGATGCTCCAATGCAATCGAAGGAAGACCTTTCAAATTTAATTAAGTTACATTAAATGTAAGTTTGTTGGGAGGAAGCGTTATGTTGCAGGATATTGCGTTCTATCGGTATTGTTTGGCAAGTTGCGGCCAACGAGCCGCTTTTTATTGTTCGTTCCCTTATCTCTTCGGCCTTCTCTTAGACAAGGTCGAGGCGTGTTTGCTTAGATGATTAATTCAAAGATTTATTAATCTAGCAGACTACAGAGTACGGCTGATGATTAGTTAATGACGTTAATATAAGAATATTACGAATACACATCCTAGCGTCATTCATAAAACTTTTATTATACAATTCGTTATTTTTATGTCAGTGATTTATTTGAGATGTGGAAGACATTGTGTTTTATATTAAAAGACCAATTACTTCGGTATAGCGAAGCGAAACGATTGTATAGTAAGGTAAAGAGAAGCGATCGCATTGTTCTAATATCTGATAAGGACTATTTGATTATTTGTCTTACTTCATTTATTTTGATCAATTAACTAATTAAATAATAAAACAGATTCACGTCACCTCGAACTTCACGTGTGGTAAATTATTTAAAGTAATTATTTTAATTGTTGTTAATTAGTTTTTAGTCTTTAATTTATTTTATTGTACATATATCTACCCATAATTTAGAGTCCTAAGTGCATTTCCTCGCTCTACACGACCATTCCGTAACGTGACCTATTCCAGTCCAGACTGTCGTGCCAGTGTAGTTTATTAGGCGGTCCTGACATGTTAAGTTAGTGGATAGCAGCGCTCGACCCGAAGGTCGCAGCTTTTACTTGAGCTTTCGCAGCTTTCTTGATAGCAATACATTTCAGGGTTAGTGTCGACATCCGCGGGAATATTATGCACATATTTGAATATTTTACTATGAATTATTCTGAATTATTGAGCACCTGAGTGTAAAGTAGAGTTAGAGATTTTTCGTAACGTTTGAATAAAACTTTTACACTTTTAATAAAAGAATTATTACGAAGTTAATTCAGATTTTGCACTTTCATAATGTGCTTGTTTAGATAGACTAGTCATTCCATCGTCGCATAGACCTGCTATCATCGATAAGCTTATTAATTCAAAGTCGATAACTACCTGCAGTATCTAGAACTTCAACAACTGTCCGGGCCCTGCTAAATAATAGAAACGAGCACGCCGGAGATGAAATCTCCGCGGAGATGACTTCTCATTCTTAATAATGCCCCCGTCAATCCGAATAGAAGTGACACAACCGGCAGTGGTACGAATCACGGACGACCTCCTATTATGTGGAGTTACGCCACTGTGCGCGCGGCTGCAATTAAACTGGTTTCTAAATCAATTTTTGAGTAAGTACTGTGCGTATCTCCAGTAATCTTTAGGTTGGCAGACGTGCTATTAGGTATGAGATTGCTATTCCAAATTTGTTACGTTACTGGCGTTGAGCAGTCAAGTCAGTCAGTTCAGCTGTTGCCAGGTATAGACATCAGAAATATCAAAGGCATGACAAAAGAGAAAAAATGATTTAATAAAACTAAAAGTATAAAAGTAAGGGAGTCCACTCCATCCATCCTAAAATTCAAATGTTAACCTTGTCTCCTAGTTAACCTAGACAAACCGCCAAACCGACATACGAACAAAGAGACAAAGAGAAAAAATATTCTCGCATTCTAAAATTGCTTCTATAATAGTTTTTCCCAACTATCTTCCACGTACATCCATTGATCAGTAAAAGTAAACTAGTGATATACAGTTAATCCACAATAACGAGCAATACTGCAACGGGCCGAGCAACGTGCAACAACCTCGCATTATGTCACATTACGCCACTGGAGATGCGCCCAATTAAAATGATTTACAATCGATTTCGCGGTGGGTGACTCCCGCGCATCCCGGCTATGTTGCGGTGAAAGTGAGCCTGTGGCCCGAGTCACGAGAGTTTGGCTTGAACTTACCTTGATTAAAGAACTTGAAAAGGTACAAATATTCATAATCTTTATTTATTTAATAGTTTATGCGCACATGGATATTGTTATTACAATTTACATTACGTTAAGGCTAGAACAAAAGGTACTACAAAAAATTGCCAGCTGCAATGAATAATGCCATCTGCAATAAATATTCAATAATCAAGTTTTAGCTTCGGAATGTATGTGCATAATTAATATAATTACACATAGTTAAGTTTATTTAAGTTTAAAGACAGAAAAGCGCGTGTTATCACAATCACAGCAAATTATTTATCGAATACCATAAATACATGCACTTATAGACAAATTACCAACAATGACACTTATTTGGCAGACACATTTTAAATTCTTACACCGACATTCGAGTTAACGCGGGCAGTCTAGCCGTTATGCACTACACTTATTTCAGCACATAAATAACCAGCCCGCTGCAGCTTGTGACTCGAACCGCTGCAAGCGCACGCCACAGCGGGACGATTGGCATGGGCCGCTGACTAATTGATCAATGATCATCTCGCGGATCGTATCGCATTGCAGAATCTGCGGTACGTTACCGCGATGGATGCGATATACATTTAACATTCTTATACCATAATTGACTCAACCGCTTATATAATCATCATAATTATAATCATACGATTTTCGATGAACCCGTCGCCTAGTTGGGAGTGGCCTGCAATGCGTGGGGTATATTATTAGTATTGGCCATGCCGCCCGTGACATAGGGAATTCTTATGCAGGGTACGAGTGTGTAAGCGGTTATTTATTTATTCATAATAATAAAACTTTTACTGATCGATGTCTGTACGTGGAAGATATTTGAACAAAACTATTAGCAGGGGTATTTAAGAATGATTTGTGTCTGCTTGCGTGTGCGTTTATTTTTGCTAATCTCAGAAACCGGTGTGAATGCGGTTCTGACTGTGGTAGTGTATGTCAAAATTGTGAGTTACATTATGCAAATAGTGATATTCGGATCGTATGTTAATTTAATATTGTCATTATAATGCTATAAACATCAATTTACATATTTTTTTACTGTTTATAGATAGTATTTTAGGAAAACATAAACGACTTAGTATCTACTATTGTTAAACGGTGAAACGTGTAAGTTTTTTTATTTTATCAACAACCCATTCGATTTATCACAGCATCGAAACCTTTATTTTTTTATTATTTTTCACAATAAAAAAAATCTGTTCTTTTTCCATCAAAACACAAAACCTCTTTTAGTTAAAATGCGCACCCTCTATGCCTCTATTACATAAATAACTTAAGTATTGACCCTTAGTGACTCAAGAAATGATCTGGCAGTCTGTTAAACATAAACCAACTGTTAAAATGACATTAAATAATTTATCTACGCCATAGATTCATAATTTACCGGAACAATAACAATAAAAACAAACAATGACATGCAAAGATTATGCTAAAGAAAGCTACAAGTATCATAACATAGTGATTTACAACGGGGCAGGAATCAAGCGATTTTCGACCTTATGTCGAGATAGTTTAAGTCTATTGATGGTGACTTAGTGGAGTGTAATACCGTATGTATATCGTTGATATAAGAAGCTCATTAATCTATGAGTAGGAAGGCATCGCGCTCATATAAAAAACTATTAGCGCCGTGCGAACATACAAAGGCATTCGGGTTCTCGACGTTTAAGTTAAAAGCGAATATGATAGAAAATAACGATCGCTATTTTTCGCGTCAAAAAAGTTGTCGCAGTCAATAAAAGATGTTCCACGAGCGCGCACGCTGTGCACGGACACGCGGCGCATTTTAGTTACGTTGGATTGTTTGACAGCATCATTTGGTGCGTAGCGTATTCGTGGACGTTATCACTTACTACATTTTTTTGCAAAGCGTCGCTAGACACGCGTGTATAGCCTCTCCGTGCGTTGCGGTTGATTCGTTTTTTGGCACGATTTTAAAGAAAATAAGTCAGAACAGAAGACCATTTCGAAAACTTATTTCGTCTTTCACTTGGACCACACACGCGTTATCGCATCGGATCGTGTATCACCGATAGATTTATCACTTTAATGATCCATACATCTCGACAATGATCCATCCCGGCACGGCGGATCATTGTGATACTTGTAATGGACCGGTTATGGTTACAGACACTACTTATGACAAGCGCTCGAACAAAACGTTATAATCAGAACGTATTAAACATCATTGAAAGATAAGAATATTTAATGTAATTTTGATCATTAATTGATGGTGTTTATGGTCTGTAGTAATCGGTGGTGAGCCTGTCCGCAGAACGAGGATGTAAGGGTGTTTAAAGAGTTCAATATTTTGATGTGTGTAAATGGTAGGCATTTTTTTCACTGCATTAATATTTGTTTTGAGTCTCAAGTAAGACACCCATGATCCAAGAACAAATATTTATCTGTGACATCACATCTGCCTCGGCTGGGAATCGATCTCGGGTCCCGACGTTTCGCAGGGCCACTTCCAACCAGGCCACGGTATCGTTAAGACATAATTATGTTTATACACCGCGGAGCGTGTAAATGAACACTGAAAGTGTTTTACACTTGCACACTTGTGAACTCGAGCGCGTGAACGGGTTTCTTTGACAACCATTACATTTTTGTGTCACTGTCATTTTATGATGATGTTATTGAAAGATAATAAATAAATAAATCCCAGATATGAGCAAACAACGACAACTATAGAAGTAAGAAAAGTAGATAAAGATTATTTATTAGTTTTACTTAAGTTAATAAGTTATGTTCCCTCTCTTGGTGATCTCTCGTGGCTTGCTGAGTAAACATGATTGTATTTAGGTTTAGTACAAAAACAGATCAACGGACAATATTCGGGTGGCCTAGAATACTGACCTCAATCCCATGAGAGATGTCTTAAATGACGACGGAAACCGCCCCCAGCTTAGGAGTAGGGCTTCGGATAAGGATTACGTTGTCAGTGTTGTAAGGTCATTAATTTTATTATTGGTGTTATGTTTTCGTGAAACCCGTCTGTTGCTTGAACACTCTCTTGCTTGAGTTAGCCGGTAAACGACTTCCCGTGTTCCGGCTGGAGGCTTGAGAGCCAGTAATTTCTTCCTCTCTCTCCTTTCTTGGCCGGCAAGCACTAGTTAGCCTTTGATGATTCGATGTTACTGATGTCCACGGGTGATGATGAACATGGCTCGTCTGTTTGTTTCTCGGGTACTTACTATTAGCACAAAAAAGTCTACCTACTACCTTTCAATAGAGACAGCGGAGTATGTTAATAGAACTCCGTCCCTTTGGGCACAGAACCTCAAAAATCGAAGGCCTTCATCATCACGTGTCCGCTATGAGTCCATGGTAACATAATAACACAGCGAACCGAATGACGTCACCCGGCGATAATAGGAGAGACGAATTCCATAATTGATGTTCGATGGTCGTCGAGAGACACAGAGCCTCGCTCACGATGTTACGTTTAGACGGTGGTGCGAGTTGTACGAAACCAGCGAGATTATTTCGTGTCAATGGTGTTTCTGCGACGCTCACTGGTATTTTTTTTATGGTAAGATGATAGAAATGGTACCGTAGCGGGTGGTGGTACTACCCCGGGCGACCTCTATAGACTCTACCACTATTTTACTTCTGATGACAATGCAATTTATGACAAGCATGGCCGGATGCTACGCTCAGTATCGACACCAGACAAGGAATCTCCTCAACGGTTAACTCAAACTCAAAACTCAAATCATTTATTTCATGTAGGTATTTTCAATATACTTATACGTCATTTTTAGCATTTACCACCGTTTCGCTAAGTTGCATTTAAATTTTTAATCTTTAAGGAGAAGAAACGGCGAAAGAAACTCCTCGGTACATCTTTTAAAAAACAAAAATAACAGCGCAGTGACTTATTAAGCTATTTTTAGTTTTTTAAACTGTTACGTGTTTTTGTTATTTTTCCTTAATAACTACAGAGCAGCTTTTAAATAAATCCTAGTTCTCATAATCGCCCACTTTCATAATACACTTACATCATCATATTTATTCTGTATAATATTTCGTACGAGAGATAGGTATATCTAAATAGTCACCATAAACTATTGCTACGAAGTATAGAGAGCATATAATTCTTTTTAATTGAATTGAAAAAATGTAATCGATAAATGTTAAATTAATTCAGTCCATGATTGTTTGGTTGACACCGAATTTTAGTTTGTAAATAATATTTGTATACGCAAAAGGGTCAAACACAGAGTACAACTTTTTTTAATTTTAAGACCTGTAAACCTATGTTGACAAATAAAGGAATTTGAATTTAAGCTTCAACTTAAGCTTTTCATACATAAACAAATGCCTCTTCTTTTTCAACACCAATTTTACGCGTGTAAACGCTAGCACACTCCGCTAATATTTTGGACCAGCACTAATATTGATGACTGGAACATTATTGTATCCTTTCTATTTTGAAAGTAAGGTTCATCCTTATGTAACCAGGCAGACGGACAGACGGCACGGCACACGGCAACAAATTATCTCCGACAAAACAGCTACGTGATACAATTTTTTTAAGTACAGAGATTTCTTTTATTTCACAACGACTTGTAAGTATTCTAATTTGTGGGGTTACGTGAGGAGGCATTACTGAGATTTTGGGTCATTAAGCAAACAAGGCGGTTGGTTAAGCGTGTTAACTTCACAAGATTCCTAAACTGTTGTTATGTTAATTGCTGGTATACGAAGAAACGGTCTACCTGATGGTGGGCGATCAGCGGCCGTCCACTACATCCGGTATAGAAACGTCACTGATGCGTTGAACAAGTGAACAATGAGAAGGTTGCTAACTAGACAGATTAAAAATCTTAACATCACAACTTAAGTCTACACAACGGAAACTACAAAATCTTATGTAACCGCATCAAAATCTGTTCGTTAGTGTTTGAATAGAAATTTGTGTGTCCTTTTTTTATTCTTATGGAACCAAAAAATGTGTTGAATATGCTCTTAAACATCTTGTCAAGACTTCAGAAAGGAAAAAAAGTGGTACGTTATACATACGTCTATAATTATTATCTTAATGTTATTAGCATTAAGTCCGCCTTTTGTACCACAATGTTTTGGTATAATAAAGTTTAAATAAATAAATAAATGTGAATATGCCTTAGTTTATACTTATAAGAATATTTTAGTAAGAATATGGCAATAGAACAAAGTAAAAAAAAACGAGTATTTAGGCGACGATAATTTAGTATAATATCAAATACTTATATCGACCACATGAAAGAGGGTCACACACGAATCTCAACCTTTACAATAAATATTTTTTAAATTAACCACAGATTTACTTGTGAATAAATGTCAAAATCGTGTAACAACAATTGAGTGCAGCGAACATCGTTTGATGTCAAGGATGCTGTTAATGCGTTCAGGATGTGGTCGAGAGACCATTCTGTTGTTTGTTTGATGTACCGACTTCGATTGTCAATTTGCGGTTTGTTCCGGCATTTATTGTTATATAAGTTTTAATGTTAAATAATCTTTGGAACAGAATTATTTACATATTAGACTCGTCTTATAGAAGACGAGATCGGATTTATAGATTAGGCCGATGATTGGTGTTCACCACCGACAAAATACTACTCATTCAGGTTTTTTTACATAATAATATTATGTAAAAAAAAATAAGTTTCCATATTTAGTGAGTGTAAGATTTCGGAGTCCATAACACAAATAATATCACTAACAACCACCAATCCAACATCATCCAAGGACAATAATTTATCTGCCACGTGCATGGCAGCCCCGGCTGAAAATCGAACCCTGGAGTCCTAGATAGTAGGCACGGTCGATACCAACTAAGCTACGGGGTCATCATAAAACAATAATTCAAAACATAAAATAATTTTCGTATTTTCAACAACTGCTACCCATTTCAGCGGTCCCAAACAATTCAGCATCTCAAAAGTAGCCTTTAGAGTACCCCTGGTCTCTGTTTTATAATTTTCAGCAGAACTTGTGTTTACCACAATCTTTTGCAACAAACTTGCAAAAGATTACATTGAGTGTTGAGGTATCGTATCCTATCCTCGCCGTACAACGTGAATAGAAGAAAAAACAAAGGTGGTTTTGCAACTTCACACACAACACACCGACCTCAGACCGGAGACAATAGTTTTTCTTTTGTTCATTATTTTTAATTACGTGCAGAATGTTATATTTTCGGTCAAGTACAATCTTCTGTATGAATGTGACGTTATCGGGGCGACCTTCTCATATGAGGTTTACATGACCACATACGCCCACACGACGTAAACTACGAAATATCATTGCAATACCTGACGCTGGGATTGCTGTGGCTCTCGATTGTTAAAGATAAGATGGTCTCGCCATATCGATTTCAAAAATTTTGCGATCCGTGCATGGTTCAGGACGGCCAGGGACCTCCAAGGAGGTAAGTATCAAACTTACTTTCAAACCTTAGTTGACCCCTTAGGGGCGGAATATGACAAAAAACCGTTCTTAGCTCTTACTCATAAAACGATCTCTCGATTTTGTGTTTAATCAATAAGTGAGTGAGTATTCTTCCACTTTTTATATGTTTAGAGATGATTTACATTTAAATTAACCACAGATTTACTTGTGAATAAATGTCAAAATCGTGTAAAAACAATTGAGTGATAAGTACTACTCATTAAATTACAGTAAGTGTATCATTAAATTACAGTAAGTGTTGTTAAAAATGTTATTAACCTGGCAATTAATGATTACAAGCCTTTGGCTGCCGAGTCAAACAGTGTTAGCATATTGTGGTCGTAAATCACTCCACACAAAGACTACCAGACACGGCAGTAACAGCTTATAACATTAATGATGTAGAAGTGGTTTGCTCCTTGTAATTTTGTGAGACAGACACTAAGTACCGTAGTGTGTATGTGTGAGTTTGTAGCAATAGTAAACATTAAACATAGTGGATATATCTATAACTATCGAAGCGCTCATAGTGGTGGCTTGCTTGAGTGGCTCCGTGCTTCGGAGGGCACGTAGAGCCGTCGGCCCCGGTTGTTATCGTCAGATAGCAGTCGAAAGCCTTTGGGTGGCATTAAAATTCCGATACTTGGATTGACCACCAACCCCTTCATCATCCGCACCGATGCCGCGTGGTGGAGTATGCTCTAGGTTTCTCATTAATAAGTGAAACGTTTCTACAACTTTGTAACTCAGACAACTAAACTTTAGTGAAACGTTTCTACAACTTTGTAACTTAGCAACAGTGTAATCCTCAATGTCTAAACTATTGTCCGGTGAAAACGGAGTAGCTCAATACGACATTGCGACTGTCATATACGCCTTGCAACACGTCGCGCGTCGCCGATTTATCTCAATAGTTAAACATTCAAACATTACACGATGGTCAGAGGTTAAAAGAAGACTTATTATCCGATAAATTTATTACAACATGCACTCATGACTCCATTCATTATAGTGTAGGTATTTTGTTTTGTAACTATGACGTAGACATGCACCTTTTTGATAAAGACATACGACATACGTGAGACATACGTGGGTACTATAGCATTAGTCTGATTTCATTCATTCATTAGAACTGAGCCTGTCAGATGGGGCCAGCGTCTAGGGTTCGATTTCTGGCCTCAGCAGACACGTGACATACATTTTTGTCTTCAAATTTTACCTATTTATTACTTTTTCAGTTAGTGTGAGTGTAACGCCCTAGCTCTACTGTACCTATTATACATATGAAGCCAGATATTGTTACGATTAAACTGACGTTCACAACATTTAGTAATAGAAAGTAATATTTATGAACAATAACAAATTAGTCGTAGATATTACACATGTACTTATTTACAAAAACTGAGTAAAGATTTAGATAGAGGCACGCGAAGTGGTCGTCACGCGAGCGGACGATAAACCGAGGAGTGGAGATGGATTACTCTTGTTTTTAGAGTGCTATTACCACTCGGCCATCATACCCGGTGTTTAGTATTATTAAGCACTTATTCTATTACGTATATGAAGTGCCAGTCAACGACCACACTGCAGGCTGCGTTGCAGGTATGTTATAAAATTTAGAATGATAATTGCATTCCACGGTAATGTTACTATCGCAGCAATGTCGTGTGCTAATTCATTTACCGTTTGTGCCTATCATTAGTCGTTAGTTTTTTCAGTTGTTAAAGTCCATTCAGTTGAGGTTTTAGTAAAATAAACACTTCAATTTCAGGAGGATTTCATACATATGTCACAGGATGTATGAACATTCACAAGAAGACATCAGACATTCACAACAACAACCATTTGTCACATACAATCGATCAATAAAATCGGCTAGAGAATCGTACCCGGGATCAGGGTACGACTCAGAATCAGAACTAACTAAATAACCTCAATACAAAACTAGTGCAACACCGGCCTAATCTGAACTGGCGTTTGGGCAAGACGGGCTTGTGCTTAATAAACGATTTGCCGGCGTTTCCAGGTCGGCGGACTGTTGTAACCCGATTCACTTACCTTAAGTAAGTTACATCAACCGCCCCTCGTATCTGCGAACGCATCGCAGTTATATAAGCTGCAATTAGTCGTGAGAACAGCATTGTGATTAAACATTATTGGGACACCGTGAGCCTTCCACCGGACTCCGCTGGGGATCGGGAAAGGTGAGCTTCAGTTGAATAGTTATTTGCGCCTCTTCCACGTACCTATATATGTATTTTTTAGAGAATTGATCATCATTTTTATCTGTCAACAAGTTAGTCGCGTTCTACCTCTGTGTAGAAACAAATTGTTTCAATATTAAGTTGTTTTAGGTAAGTTACAAGTCCTTTGACTAAAGTTATTCATTGTGTGACGACAAAGTTAGACGATAACGAGACTGGTTATCTTATTGTTTATCTTTGCGTCCTCCAGTGGTCTTTAATATTTTTGACTGTGCTAGAGAACGTTAATGAGTTTAAATATATTTCAGACATCTTACACGGCATGTGGGCTTTCGCTCCTTTTCTATAGTCCTACCTTTAATATTACAACATAGATTAATTCAATAAAATAAGAATGCATAAAATTAAAATTCTAGATTGGAAACTTTTTCAGATGATTTTCAGATAAAATACATAATTATATTGGTTTCTTCTGGACGACTATTTTATTGTTTAATTAATTAACCCCATTAACCCTAACTTGAGTTGGGTTAGCACCCAAAATACTTTTGTTAGAGGATAACATTCAAACCGCGACTCTATCGCTACTTCTAAAAACAATCTAATTACCCTTAGCAACATTGTGAATGTCAAATTGTGTGGGAACTTCGGAGCGGCTAAAAGCGTGGCGAATCCGCAATGGCTTGTTGTAACGCTTGTAAAAATTAAACAATGTGTCCCTAATGGGCGACCTACGTTGGCTATGATTACCATAATTGTGGAGGGAAGTACGAAGGAGAGTGAGAGACATATGAGTAACAACATTGTTGTTCTAATAACCTGGGTTCAGATCATTGGCTTCACTTGGCTTCAACCCATTAATAGTCCCATATTAAGCACGGGTCTCTCCTCATGACTCAGGAGTCCTAGAGCATACTACACCCCGCAGATTGGTGGAGAGGTTAGTGGCCAAGTGTCGGATTTTTTTAACGCTGCCCTAACCCCTCCGACATAGCTCAACGACCACTATCTTATGATAACCGGGACCGACGACTTTACGTGCCTTCCGAAGCACGGAAGCGCGTAAGAAATGTTTGCCACTAGCGCTGACTCATCCAACAACTGACCGCGCCCGTTGATCGTTCAGTATCATTACCGCATGAGATCACAATTAGTAGAAAAGTTATCTTCTCATATTTATGAAGCGTCCGACTTTTAACCTTCCGCTTTTCTGAACATAATATTCTAATGTAACTGAGGTATTGTAATGCCAGAAGTTTTGCGAGCAATGAATATAAATGGTTACTTAATTACGATTTTATTGTTTATTCTGATAATGTTATTTTAGTGTTCAGCTGAGATAAGTTTCAATCCGAGGAAATTTTTAATGTATGTATATTGTCACGTGTCATGTGGTAGGATAGGTATAGTTGTCACGGGGCTACAACGAGTGGTTGCGTCACGCAACTGACATGGGAAGGTGGCCTTTGGTAGTGATTGAGACGTCGAGTACGGTCGCCAAAGAAAGGTATTATAATGATACTAGTTTTTGCTAGAGGCTACTCCCGCATGTGATTTAGTTAACTACAAAGTACCTGCCGTTAAAAGTATCCCAGGGGAACGTATTATCGAGATATAAAATATACTATGTCCTTTCCCGGGTCTGAAACTATCTTCATACCAAATTTCGTATAAATCGATTCAGCGGCGTGAAAAGGTAACTGATAGACCGACAGAGTTACTTTCGCATATATACATATAATATTAGTGTGGATTTAACGAGTAAAATATTTTTTTAAGTTGTAGTTTATGAATAATCTTATCTTCATTTTGTATTTTTTTTTAATTAAGTAATTATTAAAGGTAGCTTATTTTGTGCAAGTAGCAATAACTCGTTCTAACTTCACTTGGAATCAATTATTTTTCCTCATATACACAAAAAGGAGCCGTATCCAATAAAGTTTTATGTTTACCCCAGTTTATCGGCTTGAACACATTTGTCACAAAAATAATTGTTTTTTTATGTTTTAGCCAACAAACGTGTAGACGAGCAACCATACCGTGGGGTTGACCGTCGCCCACGGAGTCCACGGACAGACCAAAGCCCTCACCGATGCTTTGCCTGGCAAGAAATAAAAAAGAAGACGTCCATACACGGCGATGACTTCATATTATCACATGGCTCAGTTAGTCAACAATTCCAACATAAAACCACGTTAATCCGAATACAATATTCATTAATAACAATACACTTATTTCGCAACAGCAATAAACAAAACCAATTCACTCGCAATGAACACGGCGAAACACATCCATCTCTTTTGTAGACGGTACAACCTTGACCTTCCGCTGGTCAACCCATCAACTGCACGCGCCATTGCGCGCCCACAATGGCTGGCAGCATGGCCCACGGTTCTCAGGGCATCGTTGCATGATATATGTGTCAGTGCTGAGCTATCATCGCCGGCAATAGGATATTACTGACATGCAACGTTTTGAATGTAATATTGATTACTACCAACCCGCCCATGTTTCGCGTCGGGGAACTCAATTATTTATTTCCGATTCTGTTTAGCTTTACATGCAATGATGTTATAGAACTTCGGTATAATAAAATGTTAATTATAAACCCGTTTAAAATTTTGAATTAACGTGAACATTTAGATAATATTATCATTTGCTTCTGTCAATAAAATAGATCGCGTAAGGAACGAGGGACACCTAAGAATTCTCCATAGTTTTTCACAAAGGCTTCTTTCCTTCATTCTTCGCTCTTTTCAGTTGTTTGACAACGCAACTTTAATGTCTTTGTGTTTCTAATATTCATGAGCAACGGTGACCACTTCCGATCATGTTCGTCTACCGGTTTGTTGGCAAAAAATGGTTGTCTGTAAAATCGGTCAACGGACGATAATTTTACGTGAAAACGTCATAAGATGTGAAAAATTGCCTCTCTATCGCTTGTTTCGCGCTCTCGCTTGCACGCTCAGTTCAGGCGGAACGTGAAAATGACGTCATACTTCTTCGTGCGTGCAGCCGGAGTTCATCGATGTATAAGACGTTATCACGTCAATAATAAAATAAACAAATTAAGTATGTTAAACGGCATTTGGCCTTTTTGACCTCTGATTGCGGCAGGCGACTAGAGCTCTGAATGGGGACAGTTATTTTGACTTGAATTATATTTATTAGATTATAATAATATAGCCGAGGCCGAGTGTAATGCCAGATGCAGACATTTGCGAATATTGCATGATCTAGTTCTAGATCGCAACTAGTTGACATTTTAGTCTCGTTGCAATTACTAATTTGCTTCTGGCGCTACCGGACCCGCCGAAGCGACGTCTTGGGAGGGCTTACAATATTTAAGTTTGTTTCTCCGTCTTCTAAATTATTGTCCTTGGCGCGTCGCTAACTCGCAAAAAATAATTAATTATTAAACCTTAGGTACCACCTACTGATGATTCTGTAAAATCTTCCATATAGAGTCATTACAGTTACAGTTTCATTCAGTATGTATTGACGTAAAGAAAAAATAAATTAATTGTGTGCAGGTTATATTCAACGAGTTTGTTAAAGTAAATTGATTCTTTTTGAAAATTTAGTGCTCTTGTGATTTACACTATTTATTACCCCGAAAACGTTGGGATATACAACACAAATTCTCCACAATCTTAAGTGTCCCACTAGCCCATTGCAGGATTCGGGACTCCTCTCACATTGAGAGGGTAAGAGGCGATAGTACGAGTAAGCTACGCCGGCAACTTGCCAATTGGCAGACATCACAAACTTGTCAGGGCAATTTCACAAACTTTCAGGAATTTTTAGCTTGTTTTTTATTAAACGACGACAGTGGTACGACCCGATATGCCAAGCGAGATCCCGGGTTCCATTCCCGCCGGCGCCGGTATATTTAACAGGTAATTGTTTTTTCTCGGGACGTGGTTGTTTGTATCTAATGTCTTATTTGTGTGGTCCATCCCACCCACGACACAGAGAATCCTATTGCGAAACATGAGTGTATAATCATTATTTTAGAAAAATAAGTAATCATATTGCACGCTCAAAAATTTAACAATTACAGCTCTTTTATTTTTGCTTGATTTGAACCCGAATTTCTCGTGCGTCAACCAACCCAACTTTGAACCCAAGTAAAACATAGGTATTAAAATTTTCACATAACAAACGTTAGAGGTTTAAATACAATCCACGCGCCAACACTCACCATTTCAACACAACGACGACGGGAAAAATTCAGATGAAATTTTAATTGACGCTATAACGAAGTCATCTACGACATTAGCTGAAGTTGCGTCTTCGTGAATTCGAATTATGCTCGGTACGAAATTATTAAGCAACGATTCTCGTTCTACGTACTTAATCGTCATTATTTATATAAGCGTGCACGAACAATGAGACCATGGGAACGAAACGTTTCGGCAAAAATACCATACGTATTAATTGCGGCATTTGCGGCTAACAGCGGCATCTAACGAGAACACTTTGTAATATGATAAATTCGTTCGAACCTCTTAACAGGTCATTGTGTTATGTCACAAAATAAGACATTTTTATAAGCAAACACTAGTTTAAACGTTATAGACTTAGTTGATAAGCCATCTGTGACGTGGGAACCGGTGCATTCAACGGCAATCAGACATCAGCTAGCGTTGGTTAAGCTTTGTTCTAAACATTTAGTAACGCCGTAAACTTTTTACTTGGTTTATTCATATAATTGACTAAGTTACTAAGTAGTTTTAGTTAAAATTAGATGTGGTTCACAGTATTCATAATAGCTACTATGGAGTAATGTTAATTCACGTGTTAAAAATAATGTGTTGCGCTACAAATATTCTGTTTTATAGCTATTGTAATTCGATGTGGCGTATACATTTAATCGATCACATAATTATCTGCCCCGAACGATAAGTAACTGCAATCGTACATCGGATATTGTTTTTATAAGAGTACAATTTTATGACCCAAGTACATGCCGTTATCATAAACATTACCTACTGTTTATTGTTATTATTTGAAATAACAACTTGAGAGCTACCAGTTATTGCATATTATTAACTTATCGTTTGTGAACTATGAAATTAATGTGGCACTATGTTACAAAATTTGATCCGAATACATCACGACCACGTGACGGAATCGTATGAGATTTACAAGATATTTAACACGAACGATCCCGAGTCGTGTCGTCTGACACATCTGATATGAAATGCTGGAGAAAAGATTACGACATTTGTTTTTATTTACGATAAACGTTGACAGATTGTTGGATGAAAAGTTCAAGCTGGTCCGAAATCGTGTTTTACAAATTCCAGTGTCAATCTTCATGGATAAATGTATTGGACAGAAATTATCTGACACCATTGGTCAATAAACATTTCAATGCTTAACATCTGACATGTCTTACTAACCTAAAAAGTTAAATAAAAACTTAACTTACATTGCTGAACAATATTTTTTATTGTTCAGTATTATAAGATACCTACTCAAACTCAAACTCAAACTCAAATCATTTATTTCATGTAGGTATTTTTCAATACACTTATGAACGTCATTTTTGCATCTACCACCGTTTCGCTAAGGTGCCTTTAAATTTTAAATCTTTAAGGAGAAGAAACGGCGAAAGAAACTCCTCGGCACATCTTTTGAGAAAAAAAAAGGAAATGCTTACAATTACTTAACTACTTAACTGATTTTATACCTACATACAAATACATTCATACATACTAACATGAGCAGAACCGGTCGCGGATGTCTATTGCCAAGCATCTTTGTCATTAATATATTCATCGACTGTATAATACCCTTTCTCTATGAGTCGTGTTTTAACATGTTTCTTAAATATTTGCATGGGCAAATCAATAAAATACTTGAACACATTCAAAACTCAAAAAATCTTTTGCTGCTAGTGGCCACCTATTCCCATCGCACCCAAAGTTGCTTAACTTAATATGCGATTTAGTAACTTATGTAGAAATGGTTTCTTTATACGTCCCGGGTTAAAGTGAACACAATGCCTAACCCAATAATGTTTTGTTGGGTTTACAGTTATTGCCCTTTGTGCGCATTGTCTCTGACATAAGCCGGCTGCGGTTTCTGGGTAAAAGCTTGCGGTTCGATCGTTTATAGATGATTGAGTTACGTCGCTCGTCGTTTATAAACATTGCCATCGGTATTATTATGTGAGCAGCAATCGAGTTGATGTCTTTGAACGTAACGTGCAGGCCAAGAATATAGTTTCCAGGTTGGTCTAGAGATATTTAAGGTGGGTTAGTTTGAACATTACGTTGGTGTTAATAATAGTTGTTACATGTACATATTATTATGAGTAATAGTTATTGTGTCCATGTATTAAGAGGGAATGCTACGGGTCATTTGTCCATACAAACGTTCTCGACTAATCCCTCGCTGGTTTTTGACTCTAGATCAATTTTTTCACACAAGAATAATATAATCATTATCTATGTCGGTACGTTTTGATTTTTTTTATATTTTTGTTTTCAAAAGTTTTAGGCTACTTCAAACAGCGCTCAAAACGGCCAAATAAATATGCCGCAAACAAACGCCTAGTACACAAATTGTATAATAATTAGCACAAAAAGCTAAACGGTCCGACACAGAATATCTCCTTCCCATTCAATTTCCAAAATTTCGCTAAGATTGCTTTACTTTTGGCGGGGGGATTAGTCGAGAACGGAACCTCGATTTTGATGATTTTTGCCTCGGGTTTTTACACGGAGCTGCAGTTGTCCCTATCGCACTGACATACACGCCGCTCGCAAGCGCGACAGAGATATTGAGTGAAAAAATCCCAAATTTGAAAAAGGGTTCGCGTGGTATTTCCTCTTAAAGGCGTTGGATCGCATAAAACTATAGTAAGCGCAGAATGCTTATGATTGGCGTTTTTAGTGCTTTCAATGATTTTATCAATTTAAAAAGGACATAAATAAAAGTACATGTTTGTAGCTGCCAGTATCAAAAATTGTTTACGTTATTGCAAAATGAAAAACTTAAATAAAAGTAAAAACTTTATTTACTAGTTATACTAGTTATATCTAATCATTATGTTACGGCGACACATAACACATTTTGGTGCGGTTTCCACTAATATGTTGTGGTAAGCTTCACTCAACATTTAGTGTTTGTTTATTTCAATCAGTTCATAAATAAAAAAGTTATGTCAGTTTAAAGAATTACGCCTAACAATTTTCTCGAATGCCGCCTAAGGCCGTCTCCCTTGCTTCTCTTCGGGAAAGCTGTCATTTTCCCGAAGCGAAATAGGGGCGGGTTTACTAGTAAATTATTATTAATATACATAATTTGAAATTCTAGCTTCAGCCGAAATATCTGCAGGTACGTGGTGATCAACTTTCATCACCGTGCGCAACGCGCGCAGCGTGACCGCACGCGAGCCGGTGCTTTCACCCGCGCCACCTCTGCACTGAGAGCTATGGACGGGGCACACTAGGCCCTCACTGCTGCTAGCGTGATAGCTGATAAGAACAAGACAATAAAATAATGTAATTTACTCTCTTTTATGTTATATTGTATTTTATGTGAAATAAAAATTAAGGCAGTATTGGTTAATTAAATAAATTATTACTTTATTGATCACTGACGCTACAAAATATCTGCCGTTTATATTTTAACAAGAATTAATATTCTTCACAAAATTTAGATACGCGAATGTCTCTCGCTACCTATTTAAGCCTGCTTTTAGTGATAGATAATGAACATTAAGAACACAACACATTGCCAACCAAAAATAGAGATGAAAGAATATACCTGTACTCCAGCCGGAACATGACAATTTGTTTGGTGGCTGACTCAAGAATTGGTTATTGTCACACTAACAGAGATCGCTCAGTGTGCATTTACCGTTCGTGTACATTTACCGAGAATGCAAAGAACAACAGGTGTGTTTACAGTACAATAGCATGTCTTGTCAGCTGTAAACTACGATTGCGTGTTGTAAATTGCCATCATTGCTTATTACGTTATACTGTAAAGGGTACATATTTAAAGTCAAAAATAAATTGCATTGGATTTTTTGTACAGAAAGATAATGGCCTACACACGTGAAGATGTGCCACGTAAAAGCGATCACGGTGTATAGATATTGATTAGTAATAAGATTTTCTTTCCTTTTTTTACTTTCTTACTTTCTTTACTCTCTTTTCTTTCTTTCTTCTTTCTTGGTCGGTAAAATAACACCGATTCCTTCAATGTTACCGATAATGTTACCGATGACGATGTGCGAAGGTGAGTACTTGCTATTACCGGCTCATCAGCTCTTATGTTGGCTATTTATGTACCTATGTACATCAAGCAAGAAGAAGAAGGAAGACGGCTAGAAGCCATCATAGTTATCGATGAAATAGGAAGCCGCATTTTAACTGTCAGTTCACAAGTCAATAATGTTTTACACTTACCTTACAAGGAATCTGGTAGTTACCCTAGTAGATTCTGTTATAGAGGAGCATCCTGTTGGGTTTCCTAGGGTGGTACAATCCCCAGCGATATTAAAGTTTAAATGGAACAGTCCCTCTTATATATTATACCAAAAAACAGACTAGAAAGATTTAAATATCATCCAACTTCGTACACAAGTTCATTGACCCATGAAATAGGCTAACACACTTGAAGTATATCATAAAAATAGATAACTAGACATGTAAGTTGTGCAACATGTTCACATGAATGTCGCAAAACATTAAAATTTCAATCTTCGCACATCGCAATACGCACGTTTAATGCGAAGTAAAACTTGTTCCACGCCCATTACAATTTTGTAAAGATTATAGCAATTACCATACCATATTATGTACAATAAAAATACTTTGGTGCAAAATATGTTTTAGGTATAATTTAATGTATTTACGTACATAATTTCATAGAAGTCTCATCATCAAAATTAAATTTACTGCGTTTCGTAGAGTCGGTAAGTTATTTAATTATTAATTCGTGTGCTGATTACTGACGATTGCATCGAAGTGAAACACAACGAAATAAATGATTAGTTACATACTAATATAAGATGAATTAGAATACCTATTTAAATAGGTCATGGATCGTCGCAACTCACAAATGTCCAGATCTGCGAGTCTCCTCTTAAATTGTGAGGAGTACAGCCACCACGTTAGCCAACTGCGAATTGGCAGACTTCAGACACATTTGAGAACATTATGGAGAACTCAGGTACGCAAGTTTCCTCACAGTGTTTTCATTTACCGAAGCAAGTGATAATTAAATTCTCACACGCACGTATTTTTGTGAAAACTTAGTAGTGCTTCCGGGCCCCCCTGTTTGGGATTCCAACGTTCAAATCACTTGCTATCATTGCCTACGAGGTCGTGGCTCATGAATAATTTATAATAATATGAAGTGTAATAAATAATGTTCACATTCACCACACCGTACTTGGATAAAGTATTTACGGTGATATAGAGTAGGTGCAGACACATAAATAAATTGTCTCCTCCTCATGAAGAGTAAAGTTCACCACTTCGGACAACTGCTAATTGGCAGAGTTCACACACCTTCGACATCATTATGGAGAAGTCCACAGTTTGGTAAACGTCAGGGTGTTATCCTTACCGAATAGAGTGGTAATTAACCGCTAATACGGACGTAACTGATAAATGAAAGGTGCGGACGGAACACAGAATATCCGTAATCAATGTTAATCAGTCGGTGAGTTTCTAATAGATTTTTTATGCAAATGGCCGATAAAGAAAAAGATGAGCCACTGTTATAGTAATGACCGTCGTCCAGGGACATTACTAACCAAAAGTATCGCTGATGCGTTGCCAGCTAGAATAAGAAACGTCGTTTGGCATAAGACTAAAATTATTTAGAAAAAAATGTTTACACTAGTAGTAAAAATAACTGTGAAAACTGCATTCAAATCGGTTAAGCCGTTTCTGCAATTGGTAAGAACAAAAAGACAATAATTTCTAATCATTGTTAAGGGATCTATTGTATTAATAAAAAGATGCAACCGTAATAGCTTATCTGAAATATGTTCCACGTACAGACATCGATCAGTTACATTTTTTTAATGTATGACTACAAGATAAAGTAAAGGTAGATTCAAATAAACACTACATAAATAAACGCACACACTTACAGCCCCACATTTTGATTCCCACACGACAACAACACACCCAAACCAAGAACAGACATTTAAACTCATTGAAATTTCCACCTCGCTGGGAATCGAATCCAGGACAATTCGGCAATCCGGTAGCCATTGAGTCATTGCCTTAAAATGACTAGTACCTAATTCACTATTCTCATAGCACCTTAGAAGTTGCAGTCGCCATGAAGCCTCACGTGCTTTGCAACACTTACTGAAAGGGCATGCATGTCATATTGATGCATTGACGCAGACAACACACTGTAACGTAATCGACCAGAAATAACATTATTTAAGGAAAAATTGCGCCGTGCGTGACTCAGACTCTCTGTAATTCGAGATGAGAGGGCTCTATACGAAGCACTTTATTGATCGTGTTGTATGCAGATTGCATCGAAAGTTACAATAATATTGCTGTGTGTTGAGCAAAGCAAATATGTTGAAGTACCTACGAGTGCTTGCCCCAAGTATTGGGACGGCGGCCCAGAGTACTGATCCTAAGTCGTACATCAGGGTGTTGTAACTTAGGTAGTAGAGGCTAGAGTTCACCCGGGGTAATTACCGCCCGCCACGGTACTTAGTACTATTTCTACCTTGTAATAATTGTTTTAATAGCAAAAGTGTTCAGATTAGAAAGGTGTGGAGCCGGCTACACTTTTTAGAGACGACTATCTCAGGCAGCTTGAGAGCCAGTACTTTATTTATTTCTTCTTTCTTCTTTCGTTCGTCTGCGTACCTACTACATCTAAAAATCTATCGGTCCAATTGTAACATTGATATGATGCACTACTATTAATTTACGACCTCTTCAATGTGTTAAACTTTCAGACGAACAACAAAAGAACATGCGTGAACATTAATCATGTACCCTAGCGAGACATATCTCGTTCATATATTCTACCCCCAGTTCCTCCTCTTATGACACTGGGAACTGACCGCAATACAATTAACTTGGACCCACAACAGCATGTACAGGTATCAAATGACTCGAGCGGTTTTGAGCCTTAAGGAGTGCGCACATTACACCAACTCGACGTCAACTCCACTCCGACTCCACTCCGTTTCAACTCCGACGTTCCGTTCCGCGATCAACGCTTCATCGACGTCAACTCGACTCCGTCTCCACTCCGTTTCAACTCCGACGTTCCGTTCTAGGTACATTACGTCATTGTGTCGGTCGACGCGTGGACTACTCGTCTACGGTGAGTCGTCAACGCAACGTCGACGCGTTGGTCTCGAAACGGAACGGCTATGGGTGTAGGGCGAGCCGTACAGGGCTTTTAAGTATAAGTTCGAAATTCAACCTTACCTTGAAAGATATAAGGCTCATAATTGAATGTTAGCTTTGTCAAGGTTTTAGTCGCGTTGGCGTCGGTCGGTCGTGGAGTCGTTGTACTGTGCGCACTCCTTTAAGCCGCACGACAGCTTTATCAGGGCATAAGCGTGTAAAAGTCAGGGCCGCTAGCCGTTAAAAGTATAAACCTTTATAAGTCTCCATGATATTTAAGAGCTAAGGCTAAATACCCATTTACGGCCGAGTGCTTGGCGCTTCAAATGTAATTAAAGTACGGCCGGCGGATCTTGGCCGCTCTGAAGTTAGGCTTTCGGATATAGTGCGCAGGTATTGTACTTTAGAGAGATATAGCGACACGAACACTGAGCGTGTGACTGAAACAAACAATGTTCAAAGTGACACCCCTCGCGTCCTGCCACCATTTCGACCCTAAAATTGACTTCTTCGCAGCGATCCGAACAAAGTTCAGAGCGGCCAAGATCTACCGGCCGTACTATACGAGTATATTTATTGTCATTAAGTCCCTGTGCACCGATGGAGTGGAGTTAGGCTAGTAATAATGTGGGTGATTTAAGTCAAGAGTGAACAGGCTTTTTCTGAGCTAATGCGCTTTACCATCTAAAGGCTACGTCGCCACTTACCATCGGGTGGGATTGTAGTCAAGCGATAACTTATATAAATAAAAAAAAACATCCGATAACCCTCACCGTTTCGGCTCCGTACCTTCATAACCTGTTGCTGTATATCGTTTAGTTTTTAAGTCAAGTTCGCACAGAACGCTCTGATTACATCAAACCAGTTACTGTTGATGCAATGTTATTAGCACTTGCAACCAAAAGGTTTGCGTCGTCGTGGTTATGCGGGGAAAAGGTTAATGCATCTCTAATCTACAGATAGTAAATATAATATTGTATCACCCACCACATCCTCTTCATAACATCCAGGGTTGACGGATAGGGAATGCCATTAGGCATTAAGTCCGCCCATTGTACACTCTTATTTTTTAAGATTTTATATTAAAGTTTTAAAAAATTAAGTACGAGCCTCCATAATGCATAAATAAGGAAATGTGGTAAACTAGACTGATTTAAATGGCCAAATATATTTTATTTCATAATTTTTACCTAGTGGTTGTGATGTTAAAATAATAATTAAGTACAATAATGGTCAACTTTAACTAAGTACTGACTGTCTTTAAATTAAATTTAATTTAATTCTTTCTCTTGGGCTGAAAGATGATAATAAAAAAGCTGTCATAAAAACAGTTTCTTGTTAAAAATAACGCTTTTTGGTCTTCGTTTTTAATAATCGTCGAATATAATTTGATTTTGGCCCCTATTATTCCAAATTGAAGGCCAAAAATAAAGCGTTGAATCCACTTTTAGTTATCTTTATAAGCATATGCGACCAAATTAAAAATGTTTTGACTTAATATTCACTGAATAATGTTAAGTTTTTTTAACTATTACCCTTATTTACTGTAAGTTTAAAATGACTTGGATAAAATGTCATAGAATAGAACTTTAGATTAACATGTAATACTTACATGTAATAACCAACCTGTTAAGATGTTTTAAAAAGTTCTCAGTACGTAAAGCTTCGCTTTCAAGGAGTCCTTGGCCTATATAAACTGTATAAGGTAAATCCGAAACCAAAACGAAAGGATTACTTGAGGTTAATCCGTTAGTCGCCGATATAAGGCTGGGCTTGTTATAAGGTCTGTGTCCACACTGGTTTTGTTGACGTCACTTTCTATGTAAAAAGCCGGCAAACAGACGAATCTGTTTTAACCGTGAAATAGGTTAAGAGACCAATCTATGTATGTATGTGTATCTACGAAGAAGAAACTAAAGAACCGAAGAAGAAAAAGAAGAGTCGGAAACGTCAGCTAAAAATGGATTTTGTCATATTAGACCCCTAAGGGAAAAAAAGGGGTTGAAAGCTTAAGTACTTTCGCGCGAGTCAACAACTAGTGTAACTTTATAGATAGCCTTTCCTTTCTAATATATTAACATCGCATGTCTGTAATCCGTTATTACATATCAGGAAGATAACATATCTATATATTGACCATCTTTAATCATAAACTTTTTCATATGCACAATAATAATACTCAATCTATTGCTAACGACCACAGATAAGCATAATTAGATACAGCAATTGCGAACCTTAATTCAGAGACATAAGGATCTTTATTAATAAACTAAAACTTTTGAAAGGTGTGGATTAAAACAAAAAAGAAGTAGCCTCTGTTCAATCAATTGCAGTAACATGTTTATTAATCACATATAAACATACTCGTAATTTCATCAGTGGGCCTCTCTCTCGGTGGGAGCGCGCATTTACTGAAGACGCATGACGCCGCCTTAAGTGGGTCACGCTTCGCCCTGACCTTCCTCAACTGTACCGTGGTGAGTGCGGTGACTGACCACAAAGTACTAGAGCTCTAGAGTAGTACTAGTAGTAGTAGAGTAGTACTAGTAGAGACTAAAGCTCCATGCCTCTTGGCTACAACTAAAGATCTATTCTTTAGTTACCGTATTCGCCATTCCTTCTCCATAATAAAGTAATTTTTCGGGAGTAAAATCATATATATTGACGTGTGTTCAAGTTTTCCAATAAACTCGAAGGAATCGCAAACACCCACTGATACCTGCTACTGCGTCGCAATCTAAGGTAGGATAATCACGGTTAGATGATAATACCATTGGTAATTTTTAAATCTTTAAATTTATGACTGTCTTCGCGCTTAGCAACTAGATGATAATGTTCTCTACCCAAAGCTGCCCTACTGCCCGAGCGTCGTCCTTTCGCATCGGTATCAAAGTGCATTCACTACGCTCTCCGGACGCGAGCGCGCGCGGCTCTAGAGGACTCGGTGTACTGTTAAATACGTATTTATAGTATTTTTTATGTATAATATAATACTAATATACATACATACATACATAGATACTAATATTATAAATGCGAAAACTAACTCTGTCTGTCTGTTAAGTTTTCAAGCTTGATCTGCTGACCAGATTTAGATGAAATTTAGTTTGGAAGTAGTTTGAGACCGTGGAACGGACATGGGATAGTTTTTATCCTGGAAATCTCGTATTCAGTATCGGACATTATTTGTGATATTAAAATTTAATGGATCTCGGTATTATGTATCTTATTCGATTCGTCATCTTATTTCGATTTGTTCAGGCCTATTTTGGCATAAATATTAAAAATGTAGATAACACACTTCATAACGTTATAAATGACAAGCGGCATAATAATCCTTTTTTATACAAATTTATGTTTCCTGTAGAGTCAAATTTGTATCGGTAATTTGATTTTAAATTTAATTATAACCATAATTTGTAGTTTCGGGTTTTAAATCGATAGGTAATTCTTATAAATTAACGCTTGCCGGTCAAGTTAATTTACATATTTTATTGCAAATGTCTAGAAAGTAAAATTTAATGATGCAACAGATTTTTTTATATAAACAAATAAATTACTTCAATTCCAATTAATTTAGTTATATTTAATACAAACAACACTTGACACCTTGAATAATGATCCGGACGGACCTTTAAGGACCTCAAGGCCTCAAGAGCACTTGTTTTCCAAAATGGTGTAAACAATATACAAGAAGCAATCCTGTTTTATTGCGTCATGTTGTTTGGACGACCACAAAGTTTCCGATTTAAACATTGACTTATTATTTAAACAACAAATTTGACCCAGATTTTGTTTCTGAAGTTCTATTGTTTATTATCCCAAAAGAATCCAAAACAATGATTTGTAGAATTTTTGTCTGTTTTTCTGTAGGTTTGAACGTGCTAATTTCAGAAACGGATTAACCTATTTGGATGTGGTTTTCACTAATGTGTTGTGATAAGCTTCACTGAACATATTGTTTTATTTCAATCAGTTCATAAATATAAAAGCTAAGCCAGCTTAAAGAGTCACGTCTAACAATTTTCAAGTGAGGACACTAAGGGATAGTATCCTTCAAAAAATCGAATACTGTCAGTCCAAATATTTATGTTTTGCTTTGTTTACGTAAGCCGCCATTTTGACTCTTTTTCGTTTCCCTTGCGTTTCATTTGCGCGTCATTTCCGTTTCATCGACTTCTAATCACAACGATACTAAAGAAGTTTTCACATCAAAAAAATGTCATGTGTATTTGTTTGGCGTAAGCCTCACCGCAACCTCGTTTAGAGTTGCTTAACTCGCGTGATCGTTTACATAAATCATGGTAACCATTTACTGAGGTCTCAGGTTCATTAAATAAATCACATTCAGTACACACCGCAGCTGTAATTGAAACATCTCGCGTGACTCTAACCCTCGTATAATATTTAAGCGCTCTCGTAGTCATAGCGTGTATTCATTATTTTCAATATCATTACATCTCTTAATATATCGTGACCCGTTAGATGTATGTTTATATATACGACGAGTATGACGTCTCTGTAGTACCGGGTTGCTGACCTAAGTTGGTCGCAAATCAGGCGAGTTAAAACAGAGTTCCAAACAGCTGTTGCAGCGACCCAAGACGGTATCGCATCTAATGGATTTTAAATAACCTCGGCTCCAAATGACCGCATGCAATTATGCAACGCTTCCTGCAACTGCCAGTGTGAACGGTATCTCAGCTGGGACATCACTGACTCTCGGGCCTGGTTTATGTAATTACTGGATTCTACTCTGCTCATGTAGATTATATTATATACAAATTTAAATATTTTGTCAACGCAAGTAATTTTTTTTTAGGCTATCACCGTAAAGACTATTAATATAGAGGAGAAGAAATTGCGATGAAACTCCTCAGCACTCTTTTAAAATTTTAAGCAATGATTACAAAAAATAACTTGTAATCTACGCTGAACCTACCTAACTAACGTCAAAACTAGCCGTTGCATATGGTTTGACCCACGCGGAAGTTTTTAATTGATGTCTCTTGAAAGAAATATCACAACATACTTACATACGTTGTTTGCTGACGTGTTCTACTTACCTATTACCTACATGCCTGTCAAATTTTCATCTTCATTGGTCAAGCAGTTTGCGAGATTACGTGTTTAGTCGGTGAGTGAGTATCCTTTCGCTTTCCTTAAGTTAGCAAGACCTCACATCTGTATGGCAGCGAATATAGAAGAGAGCTCTACGTTTCAATAATTGGCAGATGAGCAGAGAAACTTGATGATGATATCCACCGCTTACGGTCATACCCCACTACAGACGACACTGATTCATTGCCGGGTCACAGAAAGCGATAAATCCTCTTTAACTGATTGTATACTTTGGAGCCAGTACAAAACTTTCGCCATGGATGGAGTAATGGTATGTGCTATGTACCTAGGCATGATAATAATTTAGTAAGTACCTATATAATAAATTATTAATTATTTCAGACAATTCCATGTAAACTGAAATCCAGCAAAACTTATCGATCAGACCCTAAACCAACCGGGATCATCTGTGTAATAGCTACGAAAAAAGGTCATAGATATCTAACACTAGCGGTCAGCCGCCCTATTCATGAACACGCGAGAGTTATCTCTGTACCTACTTACAATATTAACACGTTAAATAGCTTTAAGCTTTTCTGTAAGCCGGAGTCAGGCTCTCAGTTATAAGCTTCTGCTTCGTCTATAAGCTACGAGCTGTAAGCTACATGTTCTACATAAATAAATTGAAATCACTTCAAATGGCGCGGTGTCGTGAATGAATGAGTAAAAGTGAATGTGCATCTTTATACGTTTTACTGCATAGCATCAAGGTCGTTGCTCCATTCAATCGGACAACATTAGTTCTTTACGCTTTGAACACTACTACTGTTCATCTACGCAGTTGTAGTCGAATAGCTATATCCGCTATATATAGCTATATATATGTACATATATTGCTCCATCCAAAGAGCTGACGAGCCACCTGATGGTAAAGTGGTCACCGTTGCTTGTGGGCCATCAGCAGAACCAAAGATATCACCGATGTCTTGTCAGCCTAGAAATAAGGAAGACGAAAGTAAAAAAAAATAGGAAAAATAAACTATATTTAAGTAAGTACTGGAAAGAAACTAAGTGTGTTTGTTTCTCTCCAAAGAAGACTTCGGTTCTAATTCTGGACATACATGCATACCTAATATACATAAAACAATTAGATGATGGTTAAAACATATTATGTTTTTAATAATGTTGTCATTTACTTGTAAAAATTAAGGCCTCTTAATATCTTATAATTTTGTCCTTACGTTGAGAATTTATAGAGAATTATAGAAGTTTCCCCGATTACAGAAAGGTAATCTCAATAATTTCAGAATAAATGTTTTTTGACATGGCTATCGACAATTCCCATTTAGCTACGGAATTTAACAATAAATTAGATCTTCACAAATTAGTAGTAATCCGCTTTATCTTTATAATACTCATTACATTCAAATAATGACCTTCTACATTAAAAATTAGGATATAAATATTAAATGCGTGCATAATCTAAAGCTAGACTTAATAAACAAAATGATCTTTTAAATTATGAATCACTTTAGCGTTAAGTAACTTATCTGCTTATACGACTGAAACTAATAAAATATTTGAATTATCATCAGAATAACAAAGATCGTGGATATAATGGTTGGTTTTGGGCAACGTGTGGCGCAACAATCTCCGACGTACGTTGCAGGTACTAATGGGAAATTAATGCGGAGTACCTACTCGTGTTATTAGGACTTCGTAGAGATGATCTACAACGGCTCATCATTAAATATGAGTACGTTGGTAATTGATTGACTATATCTTGATTTTAACAATCCATTCTTTTGCGAACATTATGCTGTTTGTCACCACAAAAGTCGATTCAAATTAAGGCCATTTTATGGACCACCGTATTATTCGACTTATATAGCGGCTTGACGGCACAAAGAATGTGGTTCATTACCTATTTTTAACCGATTTCAAGAAAAGAAGGTTCCATGTTCGATGCCTATATTTATTATGTCCAGAGATTTCTGTCATATGTGAACCGATTTTTTATATATTCGAAAGCTGATGCTTGTCACGTGGTCCTATTTAAATATTGAGCGAGATCTGACGAGGCGTTTTTGTGTTATCCCAAGTAATGCGTATTAAATTAACTTCGACTACGTTAATGATGTTGTCATTTTATTATAGATGTACATCATATTGTAGATGTCGAAGTCGGTTTTTGTTTCGTTAAATTAAGTATATTAATTAAATATCTATACCAAATTGTTTTATTATACCGGTTTGCTATCGAACACAATTACGCAAAAGCCTATAAAAATGACATGGAAATTGTTAACACGTTGAAATCAATTAGTACTCGCAATCAAACAAACAGCCGACGTTTATTTGCTTTTGAAGATGGCAAAACACGTTTCGAGCTTCCGCGTTAAGCTTTTCCAATTAGAAAAGACATTCGCCACGCGAGTGTCAGTAACGAACTCGAACACGCAGAACAGTAAAAGTAATCGATTGATTATGTATTACGTATAGTGGAACGAAATTGATAATGTAAGATAATTTTATCAGGAATTATTATGATTTATTGCCTTTGCTGTTCATGCTGTGTCTGAATAGCAAGTGATCATTTGTTTTTGTCAAGTTGCTTTTACAATATACAGTTTTAATTTTAAACAAAGTAAATGATTTTTATTTCTTAAATACGAATTCAAAATTATTGGAACGAAGTTCCTTACGGCAGGCTTGGAGGGGATAGGTTTTGCTGCGGCGACCGAACTGAAAAATATGTGATAGTAAAACCGTAGGAAAAAATGCGTGGAATCAAAGACGTGCGCATGCGCGACAGCGCATACACAAGCGAGTAGTGTATAATACCTTTTTTTTTAAGCTATTGCATAGCTTTTAACGCGGGCCTTGAGCGTGGGGACCGAATCCAGAAATTCCGTAACGAAATAATGAAATAAATAAAATAAATAAATAAATAAATAATTTTTCATGGTTTTCGAGGGTGTTGAAGCCGATAGTGCTGTCAAAATAGAAATCCAAGATGGCGGCTGCGCGAAATTATCAACTTTTTCGTCATGGGTGTCGTTTTCATGGTTTTCTAGGGTATTTATGTATGTAGGTATTATCTCAGTAAGCAGTACCTACCAACTCTTATATTTATTTCATAATTATGTAAAGTTTTATTTCCTTTCTCATAAATAAGAAATTTTAACACACAAAAAGAGAATCATGAAAATTTGTTAACAAACAAGTAAGTCACAAAATTATATCTTTTATCCCGCGGGAATCGATTCATTTACCGGGATAAAAAATATCCTTTATATTATGTTTGGTTATGAACTATCTATGTGCTAAATTTTGCTTAAATCCGTTCAGCCATTTTGGCGTGATTGATCCACAAACATCTAAACCCAAACTTTCATATTTATAAATTTATTAAGATTATGATTAAGATAACATTAAATAAAAAAAGAACACTGTAATGTTATGTTACACGAATGATACAAAATAATAAAAACTACCAAAAAAATAAAAGAAACATCGAACTTATAGTATAGTCAATAAAGTTTCACAGTGCGAATCGTTCAAACCAAGGTTGCATTTCAAACAGGACCGAACGGGTGTTATTGTCGTAGGCCGTCCACATTATTCAACATTCGACGAACTGTATTATTAACAATAACAACAAACGAAACAAAACAGATTGTTTACATCATTTCATTTTATTTATCACATTGTCGTGGCCTTTTTCAACTTCAAAATTTACCATTCACCAAAACTATGGAGGTTAAAATATGGAAAATAATACTTTACTTCCTGCAGGTCCTCACGCAAATATTGAATGAATATTCATTGCTTGTAGTTGAATTTCTTAAATTACCAGTAAGTATAAATGTAATTTAAGTATGAATTGTATCTTAGGGTAGCTGAAGGACTTTACAATATTAATTTCTAATTATAAAAGTAATTATGAAGAACATAATTACACTCGATGTACAAGTGTTCAACAAAATTTAATATAGTATGTTTCTGAAATTCTGACTAACTAAATAATTAAAGACGAATTCAACTTTACCAAATAACCTGTTTCTTTCGTTCGTAATGTATTTATTTTAGTGTGTATTTTCGTAAATGTATTTTCTGTTGACAGAAAGCATTATTCACGATTAAGTAATAGCATTTTGCATTACGATTCAATAAGCTGAAACCCATAACATATATCCGAAGAAACGCGTCTGTAATGCAATTTCAAAGTGACATAATCAATAGGAAATATCAAAAATTTAAATTACAACGGGGATTGAAATTACATTATGGATTGGATAACACAAGCATAAATCTTTGTATTGATAAACATCAGTGTTAACTCATATTATTATAGAGAAACTTTCGTTAGGCCGAGATGTGAGTATAAGATTGCAGGCTGATGCTATCCAATAAATGCGCACAAATAATGCGGGGATTTTTTTGACCGCAAATAGTGGATATGACAACCCCGTAGCCTAGTAGTTGGTATTGGTTATATGAATCTAAACTTATTTATAGTATCTCCATAAAACAATAATGATAGGTCGTATGAACCCCATAATATAATGTCTAAAAAGTTATATATCAGTTACCCTGTTTGTATTTTTTTTTAATGTATGTAAAGTAATGTTTTTTTGGAATAAATATATTTTCTTTCTTTCTTTCTTTCTTCTTTCTTTATTTCTTTCAAAAACAAATAATATAGTACAAAAAAGTAATCTTGATATACATGTAAAACTCTTCTGTTACTGAGTGACTGACAGACAAAGCACGGGCGAAACTACTGAACGCAAGAAGCTGATATTGGAATGTATGCTCCATGGGGAGCGTAGGGAAGCACTAAGAGAAGATTTTTGAAAATTACCCCCAAAGGGGATAAAAAGGGGATAAACTGAGACTTTTTATTTCTTCAATGGTTTCACTTGAAACTTTGAGTATACCTCAAGCGAGAACTAAGAAAGGATTTTTGAAAGTTAAGAATCGGCGGGCGAATCCGCGAGCAGAAAACTAGTGAAGTGATAAAATAGTGAGAATGAGTACTTAGTATTGCTAGTGGGACGGACGGACGGACGTACGGACACGCTATATTGAATAGCATTCGACGCGGCGTACAATGCAAGATGCGTTGCGTTAGCGCCATCTTAGCACGGAGGAGGGCTCAGTGGCGCGTCCAGCGACGTCTTTATTTTTTGATGGAACAAAATTTTAAAACTATCAATGGTTACCGTTTACGTTTTATTTTATTTCAATTAATTTACGAAATTCAAAATATTATATTACTATCATTAAACTATAACATAATGTATTTTTTTATAATTATGAGTTATAATTATGAGCTTGACTACAAATCCACCTAATTTGAATAGGTATTTTTCATTGTCAACATACAATAATTTAATAATTTACATACTGCGTGCACCAATGTGACAGAACACTCGACTCGAAACACTCGAATTGATGAAAATATATTCTTCTACTAATAAAGCCAATGAAATTATTTAATATTAATTACAACATAATATTACCCGCTCCGCCCGTCACCAAGCCCGCACCCCAGCCGCTGTATTAGGCAATAATTGTGTTTATTTAGCTCCATTATGCATCGACCTTTAGGGAAATTGCCCGTCGCCGCTTCTGTACACCCGAGACACGCCGCTATTGTTGGACGGTATTAGGTTGGTTACATCCGAACGAATATCGTATTAATAAACTGCCAATATTGTGCACACTATAGATGAGCGGCACTATGAATTGAATAGAAGTCGATAATGACGTACATTAATCATTGCACATCGTAAATCGTAACGTTACGATGTGCAACAAATCGTAAGGTCGTAGCGTGAGTGTAAATGTAAATTGTTTCACTTCCTGTAACATCTTTCACGTATTTCAAATGGCGAAGCTGAGGAAGAATTTATGTAACGTACCTACTACAGCATCAGCTAATATTGCTTGATGTCGCTCTATAAGTAGTTCGGTTGGTGCCTACCGTTTTTTAAATATACTCATTAATTTTATACCCCCATTTTACCCCTTTAAGAGGTAAAATTTCATGCTTTAAAGTGCACTGGTTCAGGCTGTGCGATGTCTGTTAGTTAGCCGTCGAGACTACACACGCAATAATATTGAAAATATTGACAATAACATTGCGTATATGCGGGCCGTATTGTCGTTCTGATGAATATTATTATCAATAACATTGACAATAATATTCGTCATTTGACAATTTGACAATAGTCGTGGTTAGGTTTGTAGACTATCCGTAGCAGCTCGTTGAAGTCTTTTGTATGTATCAAAAAACACTACGATATGTTATCATAATTCTATGCGATTTTTCTCACGCCTGTGAATAAAAGTTAATATAATAATATGTATATTTACATATCATATAAATATTTTTTTATATATTTTATAGCTTTTTATATATTCCTCGTTGTAACTGGTCATAGTGACACACGTTATTAAGGAATAAATCAGGTAAACCTACATATGTCATTCTTTCAATCTGTCACATGTCATTAAGAACTGATTTAATTAAAGTTAGTTGCAGTCCGAAAACGGCCGAATGACTGTTTACAGAATGACATCAATGTCAGAATTTTATAAGTGCTTCCGGACTTTGCAGGACACTAACTTTTTACCATATCATAAACAAGGCCTCTAGGGACTCTCGAGTAGTTAAAAAATTACCACCACCTTACTGAGGACGTAAAAAATATTACCATATAATCTGAAAGTATCTTCATGTATTTCGGTTTGTCCTTATGGTTAGCTAGTAGATAATGCAATTAGCAATAAGATAGCTGACACTATAAACTGACACTTTTAAACATCGTGTCAAAGGCATGTTAGTGAGCATAGAGTAACTAATATTAGTGTGTGTAATGTTATATTTTTGATTCAATGTATTTTTTATGCATTATTTTTAAAAAATATTAGCATTCAGCACTCCTTCTCTATATAAACAATAAGTGTGACAAATCATACTCTTCGGTCCCCGCAATTTTAGTAAAAAGGGGTACAAAGTTTTTGTTTACGTGCATATATACACATCATACATACCTACACATGTATACGTACATATACATGTATACGTGAATGGTGACTAACGCAAACGGGGTATACTCGTATGTATGTATAGTCGCTATAAATTGTACATTATCATTTAAAGCGAACGCAACATGCTCGGTAAGTGATAACTCATCTTCATGTATTTCACGACCCGTATGGCGCAGTGGGTGCCGTGCCGGATCGCCGTCCCAAGGGTTCGATTCCCAGTGAGGCGGAAATTTGAATGATGAGTTTAAATTTCCGTTCTCGGTCTGTGTGTGTTCCTGTCTTGTCTGTTTTCCAGGGAACCCACGACACAGGGAATCTTAGCGTGGGGCTATGAGTGTGTAGCGAAAGAAAAAAAAGAAGAAAGAATTATGTATCTTACGTATTCTTACGTATATCCTTTAACAGATACAGCACGGGGGAGGTACTTCAAAGCGTATCTTGGATTTTAATACATAGTTACATGATCACAATTGTGTTATCGCGGTGGACAAGCGCAGAGAGCGCATGCGCAGGGCGCGCCAAGGACGCAGTTTTAGCCACTGTTGTCGCTACGTAACCAAACATTGCCTATACAGTATCTCGTATAGATTTAAAATTTGATATCTTTTCTACAACAGTTACCGTGATTATAGACTTTAATCACAATGTCTTTATCAATCAAATCAAATCAAAATCAATCGAACTATTACTGACAAGAAATACAGGACTCTAACTATCACTAACAGTCCCTGTCCCAGTCCACTAAACCTTCTAACGACCAAACCAACTAAATTCTTAATAACACCCTCTGCTAACTGGACTAACTATTCTTTCCTGATTTGAGTCATGTTATGTGTCGGTCACAGTAGTCATGGATGGCAGCCGAAGGGCGGTGCTGCATGCTCGTTGGCTATCTTACGCCCATAAAAAACAAATACGGATATTATTGACTAAAATACAGACAGTCTCTTTGTCAAAAACAATTTTGTATAAATGAATTGCTGTAAGTGCATAAATGACCTTGGTAAACATAATTAATACCTTATTAGTAAATGCAGAAAATAGTTCCTTAAAAATAGGTAGTTTTGTAAGCAGAAATTGTTTATTTTGTAATTTATTGACGTAATCAGAGCGGAAATTACGTTGAAGGATTAAAACTGACGGAAATCGTGAAGTTAAAAAGTGAAAAAACATTCTCACTGGCTAAAATAAGGGGAAAAAGATATGTATGTAAAAAAGATATGCTGTCAGCTGCGTACTGCGCAATATATTTTTAGATACTACGAGTATATCAGAATAAATTTGGTACTGAAAATTTTTGGGAATGTTGGTAAGGAAACAGTTTTCATTCATAGGGTTATTTTACAATGAAAATGTCTAATGTTAATAATATTTTCAACCGTCATAAGTGCTATTGCGTGAGATTAAGTTTATTATTATTCAACCGTATAATCTAATGTCTTAATTCAAACAATGTACGCTTACCCAAGTAAATCGTACATTGCGTTAATCAAATTTATTTCATCATTGTTTTTATCTGAAGTAATATATTTTGTTAATTGGCAACAAATGGCACAAACCCATGTGGGGTTACAACAGTCCAACGATTTCCACAACAACCAATATGTCACCGACTGGTTCTTGGTCAAAATATATGAACGTGGAATTGGTTTTTTTGTTGTTGTTTAAGAATATTCTAAATAATTATTGTCGATTATTGTTTTTTTTTTCATTCATTTGTAACTTCTAAATGTGTTATAACACATAAATACATATTATACACGCTGATTTTATGGGTACTTAACATATTATATACAAATTACTGCTCAATGTTTTTGAACATAATAAACATAACACATCCTACAAATATACATAAATACGGAGAAGATTAATCATACAACAATTAGATTTCACAATGGGTTAATTCTAAGATTTAGTTAGTTCAAAAAACTTACCAGTAAACCTCGTGGTCTCACAGAAACAGCAGCTTGTATCACTGTGCACTCGCGCACCTACCACTTAGAGCTTTGTACTTTCAAACTGGGAAATAATTTACACAAACACGTATGAAAAGTATTATTATAATGTAAGAACAGTAGAAAATTACAGATGGGATCGTCGATATGAGACTATAATTTGCATTACCTGTTAATTATTGTGTCAACTGACAAGTAACTATTTAACTATAGTGAGTTGTATAACCGCTGCAAGAAAAGCGACGCGGTCTAGGGTTGTGCGGAACAGTACACAATGCTTCTCACGATGGCTCTGTTACGCAAAATGCAGGTAATTAGTTGTATTTTCTTAATCTCTGGGTTGGACAATGTGTCAGATATTGGACAAGGCTTCGCGTGCTTGTGAAAAACACAATTAACGAGCTTCGCACATTGTTTATCATTACGATAAGCTGAGGTTAACTAGATTTATCTAAGTTTTGGGTTTTGAGCTATGGTGTTAAAATATTTCGAACATTTAACCTTAACCAAAAAAAATCAGATATTTTCTCATAAATTTACTAACGCAGTTCGATAGTACAAAGCGTATGAAAAACTTAAAACTAATAAATTTTATTAACATTTAAAATCACTTTAAACGTAAAAGAAACAAACGAAATATTTCTAAAAGTGTAAAGTAAAAGTAAATTTTGCTAAAGTTAAAAGTAAAGTTGTAAATATTGTATACCGGGAGAGTGATGGTCGACGCGTGAAGACGCTCGCGGCGGTAACGGACTGCGATGAGCGCGCGCCGGCTGGCGGTGCCGCTCGGTGGTGGCGGGTGGTGGCGGGTGGTGAGGTGGTGAGGTGGTGGGATGCGTTGAGCAAACGGAATGTCACCGTAGAAAGTATGGAGGGTGCGTGTCAAGGTCGCTCGGGAGGCGACTGCTGAAAAACACGCGTTTTTATAAATCGCTAATGAATCGAACTGTTCTAACAGAGAAGTACTAGGTATGTTTAATTGCTCATGCGTACTTAATTACATCATGCTCTTGTGAATGAAATATTGTTTCAACTCCTGTTACGCACAAATGGAACTGAAAGTTATTCATTTACTCCTTCAATAAATCAATTTACGTTTCGTAGAAACGTTGTTGGTAATATTCTTGTATCCCGTAACTACGTATTATATTATTTAAACAACAAAATTCCGGAGACTTATTAAACTTGTGCTATTTTAAATATATTTTTTATAATTTTATTCTATAAAAGCGAAGATTTACTAAGACTGGGAAGATTTAATACCATATCGTAGGTACCTACCGTAGTGCTATGTACAACTAACGAAAACGGCGTCAAGTAATTTTTATAATTCACCATGATGATCTGCAGTTTTTTTTGTCGGTGGCAATATGGAAAAAAGGTGTCGATAGTGGAGTAAATTTTAACTACGTTTATGTACACAGAGAATATATTATGAATTTTGACTGGTATCGACTTATTAAGGATGGAGTGATCAGCGATTATCGATAAGATTATTAAAAAATAAGTGTCATTTTTGTTAATAAATTAATTTACTTTGTTTATTCGAGACCAATTTAACTAAGATTAATTACTTTATATTTAGACATTAAACTTTAATAACATTATGTTGCATCGGGGTGTGCATATGTCTCACTAAAAGCGAATAGCTATAGAGGATATACGAAAAGAAGTCTTAAGTACTAAAACTTTTCTTAGGTGGTACCTCAACGCAATATCTATTAATTTTATAATGCACCTATCCAACGTTATTATTTAAAACGTTTAAAACTATTATTCTTATTTTTGTCTGTCTCTCTGTCTGTCTTCCAGTTTTTCCGGGCTAATATCTGGAACGGCTGAACCGATATTTTAGGACTTTCACTGGAATATACAGGAGGTTCATATAAACTACTATTTATAAGCAATTCCCACGGGATCGGGATTTAGTGAAAAGCTCCCGCACGAACTAAGTAGAGGGCACAGCTCATATCTAATTACGTTTTGACCACTCTAAGATATACACGGCTGATATTTATGTAGTGTAGTCTGCTCTCATCGCTTTGCTCCTGTATGTGCGACAAGGGTCTCTCGGTCTGTTTCAGTATGTGTGGCGTGAACGGAGTCTCGCCGCGCCGCGTGGTGTTATCTTTATAACCCTTTGTTAAACCTGGTCTACGGACAAAAGCCTCTGTTCCCAGATCGCGTGTGCCTTATCTGTATATCTACGTTTATATTTATGCGCTCATAATAATAAAGTTTTAAATAGACATGTCTGTTTATAAAACCGTTTCAGCAGCAGCTGAAAATGAAATAGGTGCATTTACTTTCATACAGTAAATTAGTATTCTATAAATTCAAGATATTCCAAAATACAACCACATTTTTGTCTTGGATCGTTATTGGATTGTGGAGCAACAATAATGTTAACAATTCTATCTAACAATAATTAATCTTTAGTCTTTAGGCCAATTTATAATTAGTTAATTTCTACAATTTTGGGTCAATTTATAGTGGCGTTTCAATCATTTTAAACGATTAAGAAATTTCTTTATTGATTTGGACTACTTCCAGTTTGATCCCATTTAAATTTAAGGAAATATGAACCTCTAAGGGTGAAATAATCTTACAAGTTAAAAAACCGACTTCAAAATAATGCAAATTTAAAACTTATATGGTTTTCTCATGGATGCCATGAACTGGGCCAAATTGAAATGAAACCACACGGGAAGCTTTCAAATAAAAAAGAATTATCAAAATCAGTTCACCCAGTCGAAAGTTCTGAGGTAACAAACACAAAAAGAATACAGTCGAATTGAGAACCTCCTCCCTCGGACATACCTAAAGTATGAAGAATATATTATAATATTCAGGCGAACCTGACTAAACTCCGACCTCAGTTAACCATCACTTACCGGTAATATACTAGTAATTATAATATCATCGATCATAGGGCATGACGCATAGTAATTATCACCTATAGTCTATTTAAACGCCGCGCCGACGCACTCTCGCCACACCAAACAAAACCTCTAACGGGCAAACCATGCAGCACGTATTGAAGCCACAGATTACGGCTATTTACGCCGATGACTCGGAGTAAGTTGTCGAAGGCTCCGTACTTCCGTCAGCTGGAACTATAAATCACTCACCATTTGCAACACTCACAAGTCAATGCAGTCGATACTGTGAAAGTACTATAACACCATGACACGGTGACACCTTAAATAATGTACTTAATCTTAGAGTATACATACTACTGTAATAAATATCTACTCTATGTACTTAATGATGTCTAAGTGTCGGCATGACTTCAAATTAAATAAAAGTAAAATTTGCAAATGATGCAGACCCTATGTATTTTAACTTCTTTTTTTAATATAACATACGGTAAATTATCCAGATATTATTCATAAAGTCCAACTACAAGAGCTGAGTGGTAGAGCATGTCTTTAGAGATTAAGTTTGTGGTTTATATTATTTTGATAACCCCATAGTCTTAGTGGATAGCGATCCCGGGTTCGAATCTCGGCCTGGGCAGATATTTATGTCTTTTTCTTTCTTAGCTTGAAGGGCTGGCGTAAAAGCAGACGAGCCACCTGATGGTAAGTGGTCATCGTCGCCTGGACACGAGCAACACCAGGGAAGTCGCCAGTGCAACGCCGACCCTGAAGGAGAACTCTTTTTACACCTTTTTTAAAGAACCCCATGTCTCAGATAATTTGTTCTGTGTCACGGGTGTTAGTGATGTGTTATTTGTGGTGCCCTTGCTGCCCGCGACACAGGGAATCCCGGTGTGGTATGTTGTACGTTTATATGTGTAGGTTACAGAATGTTATTCCTTGCAGTAACTCTGTTAATTACTAACATTTTAATATGTCCAGTTAATACTCCAGACGTGACCAGGCTGCCCACTAGCGCAGAAAGTGTGTGCAAATAGTTATTGCAGCGGTACGGTAATCACTTGGCAATTATACTGTATATTGAAATTAATAACCATCAAACAACTACTTAGATTCTTGAGGTAATTGAGAAATGTACAGTTAGTTTTGCGTGTATTCATTTATTACCTTTTTTCATTTCAATGAAAAGTTGTAGAAAAATATATAGCCAGCCCTGTAGCCCGGTTGGTCGGTCGGTCCGGTGACCCGGTCGATTGACTTTGCTAAGCGAGGGGTACTGCATCCTGAATAGATATTTGCCCTGGGTTCGATTCCCAAATAGAGAAAATCTTTAAGAGATAGATTAATTTTTGCTCTTAGGATGTGGATGTTGCGAATCTTTTTATGGATTTAATATGCATGCTAATATGCACCACCCTTCCGTTACCGCGCATGACAACTGTGTAACCAACCCAGAACAAGACTCAAATCGGGACTAGGATGGCTATAGATTGACTTTCGAAAAGTGTTTGTAAAAACCAACTTCGAATAAATTTCATTTCATTTCATTTCATTTCATTTCATTTCATTTCATTTCATTTCATTTCATTTCATTTCATTTCATTTCATTTCATTTCATTTCATTTCATTTCATTTCATTTCATTTCATTTCATTTCATTTCATTTCATTTCATTTCATTTCATTTCATTTCATTTCATTTCATTTCATTTCATTTCATTTCATTTCATTTCATTTCATTTCATTTCATTTCATTTCATTTCATTTCATTTCATTTCATTTCATTTCATTTCATTTCATTTCATTTCATTTCATTTCATTTCATTTCATTTCATTTCATTTCATTTCATTTCATTTCTAGTCCAGTTAGCAGAGAATGTTATAATATGTAAGAACGTGAGTTGGTCAGTTAGTCAGTATGAGGGCTGGGGCAGGGAGTTTTGTTGTTCTTTTGTGAATTACTAATATAAGAGAGAATTAGTAATGTAACGTAACGTCATTTTACGACACAGTGGTACAGTATTTAAGGAAAATGTATGATTATGCATCAAAGCATTCACAACCGCATGACTTGTGTAATCGCGAGCGAGTGACGAGAAGCGAGTCGTGAGTTGCGATAAATCAATCTACATTTAAAAATGCACTAATGTGATCCACCAATGAGGTTACCTCATAAATAACTGTAAATATGAAAAATATCAAAATTTATTTCAAGGTATAAACTTTGCGATAAGTTGTTGTACCTACCAATATTTTGTGTAAATCATTATGTACGCAGGCACATTTTGTATAATAATTCTTATGTACATAACATTTGAAACGAAATCACAGAAGCATTTAGCTGAACCATTTTAAGAGATTTAAGTAATGTCCAAAAACCAGCATCGCTGTCGTGTCGCTATCGTGCCTCCGTCGTCTCGCGGTCGGGAAGAGCACGCGACGGCGGCGTACCCGTGGTAATGAGATCAATTACCGTTTTAAGACAATCGAACCTCGTTACCAAACCTAGGATTCTTTATACACATAATTAACACAAGATTTATTACTCAAATATCACGTCCGTTGGCGTGAAATAATGTATTTATAGCTGTAATTGCAGAAAAGCACTCAAATCAAGACTGAGATGATTTATCCATGAGAATTATCCATTAATCCATAAGAATTATCCATTTTTTTTGTTTTCTTTTCAACAAGACGATTGTTACTGTGTGTATACCTACCTACATATAAGGCGAAATAAATTTTTCTTTCTTTCAATAGATTTTATATACAAATACGTCGAGTATCATCGAAACCTGTTCGTTATTCGGACCATATTAATAAGAACTCTAAAAATATCTCCACATCGTGATAACCTCATGATAACTTCGCTAGCCCCAAAGCCCTTCGTGGGAGAATTAGTAATACTAAGTTTACAATACTTTCCTGTTCAGGACACAATTTGATTTGATTGGCTCTATGACAGTTTAAGTTACATGACCTATTGAATGCAAAATCAAAATTGGATTATTGGAAATCCGCTGTAACATTTCACGATGCGACCAAACATCGCGCTGGGTTGCGACACCGCACTGTCGAGGATTCGTCGCATTGCAATAAAAAACAAATGAATCAGCAAGGATACACGATCCGTATTACATCTATGATATGCAATAGTACTTTCACTATGCACTAAAATGTAGGTTTTACATTTAACTAATTGATTCAAACTGTGGATAATTAAATTTACTAGTACTTAACATACTTTCCTTAATACTTACAATGCCAGGCTTTATTTAACTGTGACATAGTTATTTTTTATTGAGATTTATGTTTTAATGCTCTTTATTTTGTTTACAGTCTTTGCCTATTAACTGTGATAGGACTAAACATAATTCTTACTTCTTATTACCTACATTATTGCAGCAGTCATAGCCCGCGGCGGCTTGCATCTATTCTAAGTGACGGACCGACTTAAGTATCAGCTGGTCAGTAGTAGGATGGGTGGCCGCTAGTGGCAAATCAAATATCTTGAGCGCTTGCGTGCTTCAGAGGACACGTGAAACAGTTTGTTATCATTAGATAGGTATTGGATGCCTTCCGGCGGCATAAAACCTTCAGACACTTGGGTTAGCCACTAAACCCTCCACCAACACACCGGAGCAGCGTGGTGGAGTAAGCCCTAAGACTACTCAGTAATAAGGAGAGACTCGCGCCCTGTAGTGGGCCAATGGGTTGAAGCCACCTATATTATTTTCTAAACATGATCAATAAATAATATTGTAATGCAGTGACGCATCAAAATCAGTTCACTATTACCGTGACGCGTGCCTTGTAACACTATTCATGTCGTGGACTTATTGATAACCCAGTTGTGGGGAGCGCGGAAATCACATGTTAGGGGTTACGTCGCCGCCCGCGCCGCCCGCGCCGGGAGCCGCGTGGCTCGCAATGCTGCGTTGTGACTTGTGACAATGAAATGACTTCGTGTGATCCACGAGGAAAATTAACGTCACAAAACGCGCGTATTTGCCCACGAATAGTAATGCGAACATTGTCACAAGCAAGGTGTAGCAGAATCGGCAATTCGACAATCGTTATTTTCGAAATCTTTAATATGTCATGGGACGGCGGGTATTAGGCGCTTGAGACCAAGCCAACCCGGTTAGAATTCGCGTTAGAATTCGCTACGCTTTGTACCACCAGTTAATACCTTGTAACCCGAGTGAGGTATTTTTTCTATTGTCTAGCTGCGACACTTTTAAAATAAATCATGAACTGTTTTACACGTGTACCAGAAGTAACGTGGATCCCCCGCTTTTTTACAGCAGGAAGCGTATCGGTAATGCCTCTGATGTTAATGGACGATTTTAACAATTTTCCAACGGGTAACTCGTTTGCTAATTTGTCGACTGATAATGATACAAAAAGTACTACCCGTTAAATACTTTAACCCATTAAGATTTACTTGTACCTAACTGTTACCAGTTTCCAAGTAATAAGTTTTGCACAGTGAGCTCCCGGTGCGATCTGACGTGAGATGAGAAGATACGGTTGTTTTATTGCGAGCGGGAGACAATGGGCCGGTTGTTAGCGCGAAGAAAGTGAATACGAGCCGCGGTAATGAGCCCTCCGCTCCCCCACCGCTGCCCCGCCCCCTGCACTTAGTGCGACACGCAGCTTCGCACATGACAAAATTATAATTATGAATTTTTTGCACTAACAGCGATAAGTAAGTTGACAGGACACCTGATGGTAATTGGTTTCTATCGCTCATGGACAGTAACAACACCTAAAGTATATCGATATTTTTTTATACGATGCTAAGTTAATTCTTGACAATGATATGATATCATCATTCTTATGATGCTGTTCAAGAATGAAGCGGGATGCCGTTTGTTACTTGGCAATCAGACTACTGGAAAAGAAAGGATGTACCCGTTTTTTTCAAGCTTGAAGCTTGGGGTTTTTATTCAAGCTTGAAGCTTGCGGTAGCTAACCAACTTCTACAAGCTTTTACGTTAAAATAATGTTAGTTTTCGTGAGTCAAATTTTTCCACCCGAATGAATCTGCAATTCTAAAAAATACTTTAGTTCCAATGGTAGACATAAAAATGTTTTATTTTAGGGATAGCCAAAATTGAGATAGAAATTCGAAGTCGGTTTTTATAAAATTATCGAAAGAATTTTTTGAAAAGCGGCACGACAGTGCAGACGAATTTTGAATTTTTTTCCTACTCACGGTTACAAATAGCACATACATTCTTATCGCCAACGGGAACCCAAAAAGGGTTTTAGTTGGCGATAAAATATTGGCTTAATATTTAATACTTATAAATGGTGACCAAATGTGACCAAACAATGTAAAAGTTGGCCAGCATTGGCCAAGTGTTACAACTGATGACACTTGCACAATGCATCCCTTTCACATCTCCAGTCTCCGACGATCTCGCACATATCATGACGTCACCCGTCGCTCCGAACGTATTATTTTTAATTGGACAACACAATAATAGAATTGCATTGTAAGTGATTTCGATATGAGGAACTAACGTCTATAGATGACTGCGGTTCAAATCGATTTAAATTATAATGATCTTATAAACAGTAACACCTGCATATTGTGGTATGTCGCGTCGTCGTGGTATGATTACATCATAATCTCACTGACTGCTTAGACTAAAGAACACATTTATTGTCACTCAACTCATCTGCCCTATTGTCTTATTGCGCCCAAATATGCCGGCGTCACTAATACGAGACACAGTAACAAATTATCTGTAAACTTTGATAATTTTTACATAATATTCAAACTCAAACTCAAACTCAAATCATTTTATTCATAACATTATACTTACTTTAAAATTGAGAAAGTGACAGAACATTTTTATAAGGCTCAAAGTACGTACGTAACGTACTCAAAGAGTGAAAATGGAATTCTTTTTACATGCCTACATTGTCTGTAAGTCTGTATGGCGTCTGTCACAGGACACGTGCATCTCGGTTTTTAAGCTAACGATCCCCGGGCATACCCTTAGGCCTCATTTACATGATACCAGTTTCTTGCCTGTTGCATACAATAAAAATTTCTTATGCAATTATTGTATTACATTTTATTGAATTTTCTCTGCATTTGCAAACATGAGTGCAGTGAGTGAGAGTGTCTTGATCGTTGCTGCTCTTCATAAGCACGAAATATTGAGAAAACAACGTAAAAATATAAATTATTGCTCTTGCATGTACAAGAAAATGGTATCATGTAAATGAGGCTTTACTCTCTCGTGCAAATTTTCAGTGTGTCCGAAATCCGAATGTTAAGGTTACATAAACGATATTAAAAATATAACTGTCGTAAAGTGAGTTGCTTCAAGCTTCCATTATCAGTTTAAACGATAATAAATATGTTAAGAACGATGGTGGACTTCAAATAAAGCACTGACCACACACACACCCGCTGCAGGATTCGCACAACTCCTCAGTTGTTATATTTTTAGTTTTGACAAAACTCAAAAGATAATTTGAAAACTTTGTAGGCCAGGAGCCTGCCCGCTGAGCGCAGCATCCTAGGTTCGATACACGATTGGGGTAAATGTTTGTTCCCTGGTAGTGGGTGTTTGTTAAGATGGCATTTTATTATTGTGCATGTCCATGTCCATATTACCTGCAACATGAGATATCCTAAAAAAGTGTGAATTGACGTTTATAAAAAACACACAATTACAATATACTACATGACACGCTATGATATACATACTACGACTAATAATACATGACACCCTTGTCTTTCCAACGAAACCTATCACCTTTATACAAGCAAACGCACTAACCATACTGTACATGCGATAATAAGATGTTTCCTAATTCAAGGTCGGCCTGTAATCACAGTCGGCCTGTCGTCTGTCCATCTGCCGCCATTGGTCACGCAATTAACGTTAATAAAGCCTTCAATCATTACCTACGCGTACCTCTAAAGCTCCGAAGTTTGATTATTTAGAAGAAACTCAATGATGGCATGTAAATGCATCGACTAATAAAAAACCGGGCTAATATTAATGGTCTTAGGCTGAGATCTATAGACGATACTTAGCCTTAGCTCAGACTTTACTTACGAGAAAGTTTGCTTTGCAAAGACTGCGATTTGGTATTTATAGACATGTCACGCTGAGATTGTGCTCAACATAAGCTAAGACCGCCAATGTATAATACCACTATTGGTTTCATTACATGCAATACACCTGCAAAGATTTTCGTAAGTAAAATCCGGGGTAAGGCTAAGTATCATCTATAGATCTCAGCCTTAATGTTTACTCGTTCTTAAAGATCTCAGCAACTTTCGCTTGTTGTAATTTATAGCTTTTATTCCATACAGTTAGCAGCGAATTTTAAAAAATGAAATGTATAACTCAGATTGTTTAACATTTTTTGCTTTGTCAAATTTTTGTATAGTCCAGATTAAACCAAGAGGACCATTGGCCCCATAAGAAGATATGGCACTTAATAGCGGTCTACAGGGCACGGGACTCTCCTCGTAGCTGAGGAGGCTTACAGCATACTCCACCACGCTGCTCCAGTGCGGATGGATGGAGTACTGGTTCCTGACCCCATTAGTTAGCAGGATGTCCCCAGTATGTGGCGATTCGATAGCAATAATTCCGTTCTATTAAGCCTAAACACAATTCGCAGAAGGTTTGTGCGTTACACAATAGAAACCGACATGTAATTAAACGGCGGTTTGTTTTTAAGTAAAACTGTAGTGGCGAAATTTGGAATCAAATACTATCATTATAAAACTAATTTATGGTTCTTCTTGTCCTTGGTGTCGACAACTTGTGGTCGTGACTTACCTTAATAATATATTTTTGCACGGAGAAAAAAGTTGTGTAAGTAATTAATGGGCATGGGTAATGTTTGTGAAGCTACAACCAAACACAAACAGTGTACTGGCTTGACTCGTGTTCCGGGTGGGGACTTATCTCTCCTTCTTCTCTCTCCTTGCTTGGTGGGGACTTATTCTCTCCTCTCTGTCCTTGCTTGGCCGACAGTCCAGCGGCAACACGTAGTCGGGTATTATGTCAATGGTATCCATGGTTGGTGGACTGCAGTCCATCAGATCATCTGCTAGTTGGTTCGTTATTTATTGGGTTGAAACTCGAGAGTTGGGGGAGAAGACCCTTGTAGCCGAAGCAAAGTTTGGAACTAATTCCGGGTTCAGAGACTTCATATTTATTAGAATGTAAAAATATTGTGATTATTTTTAACACAAATAAACTTTTTTTTCTATGAGTGTTACATAAAAGACAACAGTATTAATTAGGTAATGGAAGCGGGAATGCTGTGCTACATTTACTTGTACACCGTCTGCAGGCGGCAGGGGTGTCGCAAAGGTTGACTGCGGTTATCATGATGCAGGGATGCCTGCTGACGGTGGCGCAAATTGTCGGCCTTGCGCGACACAGACACTTGCCCTCTTGGGAAATAAAACCTAAATGTTTTAATGTATACGGGTACTCACGATTTCGAATTGTTTTTCCGATATTTCGACCCAGTTGCATGGATCATGGTCACGGCGAAATATTGGAAAAACAATTCGAAATCGTGAGTACCGGTATACATTAAAATGTTTAGTGTCCGCGATAACATCAGTTTAAAATTATATAACGCCTAAATGTTTTTAAATTAAAGCGCTTTTAAAAATTGTTGAGATTTTCTGTGTAAATCTAAAAAATATGCATAATAATTACCGACAAGTGACTTCAACACTATGGTTGCTAATTGAAGATTTTATTAATGTTTACCGGAATACGAGCATACGAGTCACATGATGGTCGGTGGTGACGTCACCGTCTCTCAGTCGCAGTATATTCAGAAATAATTGTCTGAAGAAGTATTAAAATAAAATAATCAATAAATTCATTATGTTAAAACCGAAAGCGGTCTCTGCGACACAAAATTATATTTATTCAAAAATTTCATGCCAAAATAGATTTTAACTTTTTACTTATTCGATCTTCTTTTTAGTCTGTCCTCTCTGACCAATTTGAATCAAAAATATTTATTTATTTAAACGCACATACTTAATTACAAAATTAGTGATCGGTGGTCCCACCAACTAAATACTTACTAAAATTAAAAGAAAGTAAAAAGAAAAAACAAACAATTCATAACTTCTATGGCAAATTATGGATTAAGTGACATTCATGCATAGTAAAACTCCGCGGCATTACGCAAAATATTATGTTTTTTTGTGTAATGCCCCACGAGTTCACCCTCGGACAACTCCAATAGTCCTTTCCATCACCCGGGTCCACGACCAAGAGAGATATAGAGCCCCACTGTCACCGTCCACGAAATTCATTGTGCTGCTTACGATATACTTAACACTTATTTCACCATCTCCTAATATTGTTAGGTTTACTACATAGGTACAAATCGTGTTCTGTCAGCGGAGCTCAGGAGAGAGGTTACATAAGGCGATCCACGTGAGATTCGCTGCGCAGGCGCAGGCGGCCTCGCCTCGCAGCTCTCGTCACATCCGTATGCTATTTTGGAGACGAAAGTTCGAAGGACGAGCGACATCGCATATCTAGGAGGTATAGAAAAAATCGTAGGAACAATAATCTAACGTCTGCCTATTTAAAATCGTGTACAATTCTAACAATGGTTAGTTACCATTGTTAGAATTTTAAGGAAGAATATTGCTTAAATGAATGCTCGTAGGTTGCATGTATCGTTTTATAATGTGCAAACGAGATGACCTTTATAAACGTCTCCGTTGGTCTGTAGGATAAAGTAAGTTCGTAACTCTGTAGCACTTACGGCCCCGTAGCCTAGTTGATGGCCCGGCGTGCTAGGAGAGTTTTATTTATTTTCTGTTTTGCATTATTTGGAAAACATATTTATTTATAAGTATAAATTGTAGTCCTAAAACTCCAAAGGAAAAAGCAAAATTAGGTGCAGACAAAGGTAAAGAAAGGAATACCTACTAATAAAAGTGTCGGGACCTACCTTCTCCACACTAATATGATCGTAGAGAGCCCCAACTTTAAAAGCTCGCAATCCAGATACCTATTTTTGGGATTACTCGTATCAACAGTTGCGATGACTCCGCCTGCACCGAAAAGTCGCATAGTCGCAAGTTTACGAATTTGACGCTTACTATGAACTTTTACCATGTCGTAACCCACTGAATTTCCTTCAGCGTCACGTGCCCCGAGACTGCCTGAGACCTGGTCGTAAAGCTAGCTCGTAAACGGATAGAAAGCTCTCGGTTCGTTTACGTTAAACGTGCCTAACTGCGCTTATATTTTAACTAGATTTGGATGCATTCGTGTATGACAATTAGAAAGAGTTTATTTAGTTCTTAATTTATTTTTCGTTGACATTATGCAACCTTATCTTGCCTGATTTGCTATCTTGAATACGGTATTAGATGTAGATTGTACGTAGATACTGTCCTGTAAGTAGTACCTATTTACATTTTATTACTTTTATTTAATTGAGGGTTAAACTCCAAAAGGAGTCTAAGGATTAAATTGAACATCAGTATTCCCAATGTTTTTATTATATTACAACCAATTTTAATAATTTCAAAGCTACAATTCCATCTTGGATAATATAACTTCAAATCCTAACTCCACACCTTTCGTAATTTTCATATCCCTACTTTTCACATAACATATATTGTATATAACTGTGTTCTTAAACAATAAACATAAAGCAATAGAACCCTCTCATACGAAGGTTGCTCTCACCTATGAATTCTTAATAACATTATCAAATAGGTCAAACTATATCTGATTAGCGTGTTCGATCACTCACAGTCTGGGAAAAACCCAAGCTGATTATTAAAAAGTTATACCTATGTACATTTTATATCCATGACACCTTCCAAAATGTGTTCATCATTAAATTAAAACTATTAATATGAATTGTAACTTTACCTCGTAACGTAATTATAACTTTACTATTAATTAAGTTAAGGGGTAAGCAATGATTACAACTATTGTGATGGTGCTAGAACTCTATTCAATTTCGTCACGACTCTCCCAGCTAGCGGCGCCGCGGCGGCTTGCGGAACCCGCACCTCCAGTACAATCGTACCTAACATTTTGTAACGCATTGACATAATAAACCCCTTCGTAATTATAATTGACGACTTTTCAAGATTGATAGCCGATAGCCGGACGAAGGTATTACTGAACATTAGTCGTGAGGCCATTGTTTTGACAGACAATCGCATCAGCCGACCCACTTCTGACATAAAAGGTGAGTGTATTATTTTTCTGACATGAACAACGGTCCAACAAAGTCGAGCATTCTCTCGAGATTCCTTTCATCGGTGATTACATATCGGTGTTACAAGCTTGTATGTCATTGTATGGACGTGCACTACACGCTAGGTCATTCTCCAACAGACGCATCCTTTCATTGAATCAAATACATAACCATCTTCCTAGCCGGTAACACCTCAGAGATGGCCGAAAAAAGCCTGTGATTGTATTGATGACAATTTCCATAATAGCTACAAAAGTACAATCCAAATTCATCCGTCACTCGGCATTCATTATTCCAACCTTAACAATCCCATACTGGACTCTCCTCTAACAATGCGAGAAATAGATAAAAGGCCTTACCTCACCACCCCGGCCAAGTGAACAACTTTTGAATTGAGAATATTGTCGACACCACAGGTGTGCAGGTTCCCTCGCGATGTTTTACTTCACCGAAACAAGTGTAAGTAATTTGTATTACACTCATCATTTTTGAAAATACATATTTGGGCCAGTGCGCGAAGTGCCCGTGTGGATTCGAACCCGGCCCATCCAAGAGTTCAACGTTCAAAGCACTTGGCTATCACTGCGATCATCACTATTTATCTATTAAGCTACCGGTCTCTAGGGACCCTGCCGAACACAAAAAGCTAACAAATATTTAAATCCCGCTCTAACCAGCTTTGTTAGCTTTTAAAGGACTAATGGTCGAATCACAATCAAGACCTTAAAATAAGGAAGTATTAGAGTTCCTAATAACTTTGATATTTGCCATCGTAACAGATAAAAAACACGTATCTAAAATCTACACTAAGCATAATATGTATGTTTAGTTAAAACATAAATTGTTATTACTATTATGTATATCTACGACGATAAAAATATTAAACTAGAGTTGCTACTCCAGTCTCTCTAATAATATACACTGGGACTTTTAAAAATGGTAGCTTTCATGACCTTTTTTTATAATTACTGTTTCAGTAATAATATTTTCCGACACAGTAACACACATCTTCAGCACGCTTCGCTGTGAGTTGTCGTGCGAAAGTTAAATAATTGTTGCATGAATCTGCATAATATTTTAATCTCTGCGTGGATCGTTAATTTTCGCGCGTGTGCAAATGACATGTCAGAAAGAAATGAACTGGATTAGCCCGGTAAGAACAGGTTTATTATATTCCAATGCTTCCAGATGACATGTGGGAAATGCGCGCTCTAGGGACTGCAAGCTACTTTTCCGATACTTGAATAATAATATTATGTTGTTGTCGAGAAAAAATACGCTGATCTATATTTTGTAAACTTTCTAGGTTCATAAAAAATACAGTACCTAAATGTTTTACATATATCTATAAACAAACTAACACAAAAATTCACTTTGATCTGTTTACAAAAATACACTAATTTATGTAACTAAAGACACAATAAGAAGTAAAACTTCAAAATTATACTATTTGCGCTGTAGCATAGTACGGTTGACAGTTGCCTGTATGCCGTTCACATCTGTCATCAGTACTACTATGCGTTACGTTTAACACATAAAAATTAAGCAAAGTGTTATGTCATGACATGACACTTTGCTTAATTTTTCTTTCAATTCGATTTTATTTGTAGACCAAAACGTTCTGGTTGGGTTTAATTTAATTTAATACAGTTATTAATGATTTCATATATTACGAATGTGGTACAGCTGAAATACTAAGTCATAATTTGTAAATCGCGGCAACTTTCAAGAATGAATCGAAACGTTATTGAAAGTGTCACCATGCTACAGCGCAAATAGTATAATGAGATTTATTAAACATTTTTTTATAAAATTTACCAGTCGATACAAAATTGTCCTGTCTGATTAGGGCAACAGAAAATAGTCCTAGAATTTTATTGTCAGCGTGAACTTCTTACTGACAAAAATAAGGATTAATCAATTTTACATAATGTTATTTATATTATCTTTTAAATGTATCATAGAAAATGGAGAAGTTCTTTATATATTTATCGATACGTTGTCAATATCGCAGCAGGCGGCACATCACTCGACGCCGAATCTTTTTCACAGACGTTGACACGGATCCCGTACGATCGTCGATCGTCGTAATCATTATTATTATGCCATTAACGTGACGCAACGCGGCATCTTGCGGGAAGCGCGGCCTTTTTGCCATCCGCGCTTTGTTAGGACTAATGCAAAGTTATTTTAAATAAATTGAATATGTTAAGTTACATTTACAAGACGAAATAATAATAAAATAAACGGTATGTATACAATGACAGGCTACATTAGCGGACCATTGGAAGGGCACAATTGATAAAGCTTAAAATTCTCCACGCTTCACGAGATAAATTTATTGCCATTGCACTATTATGGTCGGAGTTCGAATTGGGGTTGGAGGTGGACGCTATGTACCATCAATTGTGGTAAAATTATTTACCTGGCTGTGCTACCATCCTTCTAGAATCCGTTGTGAATTTCCGTTACAGTGTAAGAGAGCCGGGGACCCTAACTCCCTTCATGATCCTCTATCTAATGCCTTGGCAGCCGATGACCTTAAACTGACCTGACTGACCTAACTTGCTCTTTTCAATTCATTTAAATGTCATTTAAATTCAAAAAAAATAGTTTTCTTCCAAATCTGACATGCTTTTTAACATAAGAATACCTATATCTTAACATTTGAAGAATAATCTTTCAATCGTTCAGCTTGGACTATTCCTATCGGCACAAGCCGTGAGCATAGATGCTTGAATGAAAGTAAATTTTAGGTAATTACTATGTGTACGAGTAACTGTATATTATGTTTGTCATAAACATTGTAAAACTGTTCATAGAGAGATTTAATTTGAAATTTATTTAACAAAATAATTAACAGTAATATTTTATTAGGCCTACGTACCACAGCTAATAAATTCAATAATTTGCTATGTACGAATTAGTAACCAAAAGCATCATTAAATATTTGTTTGGTATTCCTAGATACTTTATCCACGTGCCAGTAGATACAAAGCCTTAGGGTTAACGATGTGCGCGATTGGAAAATCATTACACAAGCCATAATCGGATTATGTTGATCCGTGGGCGCGGCGGCACTCCGCGACAATCCGCGCCGATCGACGGTGGCGGCACAGCGCCGAGCGGTGCAGCAAGAGCTCTTCCTAATCTAGTTATTTGACTATGATTAATGGATTCATCGCATAACTCCGAGTGGTTATTTAATGTCTGCGAAAGTTGATATTCTAGCGGATTAAAAATCGCTCGCACATTCTCGTAGTTCCACTATGGGCAAATTTAAAAGTTATGCGTTTTTAAATTTAGGCCATTGCGTTATTTTAATATTGTTTATTGGCACTCTAAGTTATTTGTAGCTTTTGGATTTAACCCTTGCCATTTATAGGGGTTATTGTAATCCATCTACCAACAAACCCATACATGGGCTCTCATAATAAATCTATGGGTTGACGTTTCAGTAGATGCGTATCAATACGATGGCATACCATGATTACATACCTTGATTGAAATGATTATAATCAGTAATGCAGTATACGTAATTAAGGAAATACACTGTGATATAAATACTAAACTGCATAATATTAAATTTCTAAATGTTTATTAAAAATCCTAAAGGCCCAATTTATCAAAATTAAAGTAAATTATTTAGTCGTTGCTCGTACCTACTTGATTGAAATACTTACTTAAATAACTACCTACTACTAAAGATTGGAATGTTTTTAAGGATTCCTTTCCTAGATAAACTTGGGCTCAAGTCGCCACAGGCACTGTATGAAACCAATTTACTTCTATAAATTTTCAAAAATTAACAAAGTACCCAAAAAAGTTTTTCCCGACGGTAAAACGTGTGTGAACAAGAGACCTTGCGGTCCTTTTCTAAATTTCTTCAATTCTTTTATTAAAACAAAAGCTTTTAATTACAGATGAAGCTCTTAATGCGTGTTATTACGAGCGCAGATTGCGGTCCGTCATTGATTGAATGATTGATTTACTAATTACAGGTCCCATTGTGATTGGGCTATCATGACAAATGTCGGCCGGTTTCCGGGTGGCGCAGGGCGGTCGGTACCGTCCGCTGACCTTTCTGCTATTGTCTCGCGCCATACAGCCGAGTGATTGCTATCATTTGCCAACATTGTTCTCTTTGATTTTGCGGGCCTAGGATGATCCAGTTGCACAGATGTAATTATTATGTACTCTTTATGATTTCTTCACTCTTTTCTTTTTTGTAAAATATATCTATTAAGCTTTGTTCCTATGAAGGTAGGTTAATACTTACACTGAATTTCACAAGGTACATTTCCTTTTGAGTTTTTCATATATTTAGGCGGGCTCTACAGCTCGGTAGTTGTGACCAATGCAGACCGAAGTGATTTACCTATGGGTCAGATAAATTAGCTCTTTGTATGTATGTTTCAGGGCTGTAGCGCTCATAGCCCGACACGTAAAGCCGTCCGTCTCGGTTAATAATATAGGATAGCAATCGTTAAGCCATGTCAGAAGCCTAAAAACTTGTAACCTGCAGTTAAATGCTTACGAATAAGGGTCTCCAAAAATCTATCGACGCGGAATCATTTCATTTCATTTCATTTCATTTCATTTCGCGCTGGAGCAGCGTGGTGGAGTATGCTCTAGGGCTGCTTAGTGATGACGAGAAACCCCTGCTCAGTAATGAACCATTAATGAGGTGAAGCCAAGCCAAACCATGTGTCAGGGCCATTCGCAATTGTGAGGGGTGTCAATGCGTTAGTGTTTCTAGCATCTAATATGGAATCATTTTGAATGTCAGTAAATTCATTAACAACTGATCACAAATGCAATTTGTATATTGCCCGCAGCGTCAGTCTTTGAAACGCATCTACCACTTGTACTTAGACTTATCTTTATCATACTATACTATATATTATCGTCTTCAAAAAATTGAAGATAATCTTGTGTATCTCGTATTCTACATCTCTGGGGCTAAGTCTACTACCTCATTTGTTAGTATCGGTAACCTAAACTGTAGATAGCCCAATCTTGCTTCACTAGGTGCGGAGTCGACCCGCCGCGGGCCACCTATTAAATGGTTAGCACAAATAAACCGTGATTGTATTCATACAATAACTAGTATTAAACAACAATGGAAGCAGTGGTCCCTCCTCATAATGCCAGCGTGCACCACGTTGCCCAACCGTCACAAAGCTGCCTAATGAACGTGCGGCGCGAGCCCCCAATTTCACCATGTACCCACATGCGTCGGGTGGGCGGTATCACTGTATGAAGTAATTAGTGTTTTACGTAATGTTGGTAAACACATGATTATTTTATTTTATTCTTGTATCATTGTAGATTGTCGCTGTGATCTCAGAGTTAGCTTCAGGCGCGGTACATGCGATAATGCGGCGGTCGCTACTAGGTACTAACAACTAATTAAATTATCGTAAGTTCAGTTCATCTGAAAGATACAGATAATAAAAAAAAACTATTAATATTATTCGAGGTACTTACAATAATAGTGGCATCACTAAGTGGTTTAAAACATTGGACGTCATTCGAACATGGGGGCTTGGGTGTAAATCCTACAGGCACCTCAAATTTCAAAAATGCTGTGCGTATTAAACATTAGATTTAAAAGTTGTGGGGCCCTTCACTTGCCGGGGCCTTCCATAACGAATCCTACGTTTCCTCATTCTTACTTAATCAAATTATACTAGGTTGGTTTAACCTGTAAGATACACATCTTACACCGATTGAGTGACACCACTCAATCGGTCGATCCAATCAAAGAACAAGATTTTCGCACTTATAAAGAACTATGTGTAAGTGTACCTTATAGGTACGAGTAGATAGAAGTATTACGTTGCTATTAATAAATGGGATAGGGTCAGCATACTAAAACAAAATTATTTAAATGACATCTAATATATTAAACTTTGACACAATTGTATTAACACTATAAAACGACGACAAAGACACACGATGACTAGTTATCACAACATGAAAAACCATTTATTATATACTTCTATGTAACTGCCCGATACACTTCTTGTAAACTATATGAAATAAAAGGAATGCGGTTGTAGTTCGAGCTGCGCCATCTTGGTGAGCAGGCGATACAGCCGGCGGTGCTCCCGCGCGGCGGCCGCGGCGCCCGACGTGCCCCCCGCGTCCGGGGCGCCGCCCGCGCCCGGAGCGCCCGGCGCGCCCGCCGGAGCCCCCGCGGGGGGCGCGGGCGGCCTGACCACCTCCGGCTTCAGCTCGCGACACACGTCCAGTCGTTGGGACACGTGGAGAGGCATCTGACAAAGTATAGTTATCAATCAATTGTTTCTTATATGTCTTATATTACAGTACCGTACCTGCTACCTACATATTACCACATATTATAAACTTAGTGTTTCGCGATCAGCAAAGTTTACAAATGAAGCGTTTTATCTCAGTGACTGAACTTCAATAAAATTGAAGCTGAAAAATATATAATTATGGGAATTGTCTGAAACTGCTTGCGGTTATCATATAAGATATAACTGTTTTCATATAAAAATATGGCGGCCGCCAACCCGCACACGGCCAGTGTGGTCCAACACCCGTCCCGCCGTCCCAGCGCGGCAGCGAGACAGTTATGGGTCGCCACGATGACATCAAAAATCGTATCTTATTTTTTATACTAAATATTCTTACACAAGATGATTCACTAATATTTTAAAGTTTAACTATAAGTTTATATCTTTAGTTTTAGTTGTAAATAATTTGGAACCGAGAGGCAGTCATTTTTAGACCAAATATAGCGAGCGAGTGAGCTCTACGGAACCCCAGCGGACTGGGCGACCGTCCCGCCGACACTCACGTTGAAGAGCGGCGAGTGCAGGATGGGGCTCCACAGCGGCAACAGGATGTTGAGCACCGTGGAGTTGCACTCCAGCAGCGACTCCAGCAGGCTCAGGAAGTGGAGGTTCACGGTCTCCGCCAGCTACGACACACATTAAAAAAATTAAGTTAAAAAGTTATTATTAAAGTTAAAAAGTTAAAATCCGACGGAATCAAGTTAAATAGTAAAATAAAACAACTTTTATTTAATACGAAATAAACGATAATCGTAAAGAAATTTTACTTCGTATGGCGTACACACACGTCAGAGGCTACACTAATACAAGTATACTTTTAAATCGACTTATAAAAAAATTCAATTCGATTGTATTTTTTATGTGTGTATTACCTCGTAGCTTTTTACTGGGTGTACCGATTTTGATGATTCTTTTTGTATTCAAAAGCTGGTGCTTGTCATGTGGTCCCATTTAAGCGAGCGATTTGAGCGACATCTGACGAGTAGTTTTTGGGTTATCCCAAATAATACGTATTGAACTGACTTCGACTACGTTGATGACGTTCTCATTTATATTTAACAAAAGGCGGTTTTTTGTTAATTAATAATTGAGTATTTGAAAAAAAAGCTTGTCAATAATATTTACAAGTCACAATATAAACTACAATGAGTGAAAACTAACATTATGACGTCACACGCGCTCGAGTTTGTTCGGGAGCTGTCGGCGTGTCTTCGGTACTGGATTCAAAACATAATTTTTATTTTGATATAACTTTGGAATTGCGAAAAAAAATAGTTTCGTTATAAAAGTTATATATGATCTTTTCATTTATCACAAAAAAAATTCATTCAAATACTCAATTTAATGAAATCAGTAATGTGAAGCTGAGTGCGGCCACTCACAACGTTGGACTGCACGGTGACCTGCAGGATGCTCGGCACCAGCTTGCACCAGAAGTCGAGCAGGATGGTGAGCGTGGTGTTGTGCGCGTCGCTGGCGGGCGCGCTGGCGCCGGCCGCCGCCTCCAGGTACAGCGTCCACAGCTGGCACAGCACGAACGCGTGGCACAGCGCGCTCAGCCGCTGCCCGCCCGCCTTCGACACCTCCACGTACGACGACATTATCGTCTGGAAGAAACACATTCACGATCACACACCTGTGCGACGCACGGCAAGCCTGAATCACGCCATCGAAGTTTGCTACTCTGCTCTCATATACAAGATGTTTTTTTAGTCAGTTGACAAATATTAATAGAGGATACTCAGTATTCGATTCTCATTCCAAATATTGACATATGAATAGGGGATACTCAGTATTCGATTCTCATTCCAAATATGTAATTTAAAAGGGTGCTTAAAATTTGGCGTAAATATCCATTACAAACCAATAATTGTGGCAAGCTGAGCGCGCGATCTTAACCTACTCCACTAAAGGTCACCGTACGGCACAGCGGTTGACTATTCATTCAGAGTATTTTTTAGATCATTTTAATTGCCATTTTTGAAATATTTATCGTGTAGAATTTTGACTTTATATGCTTAATCATTACCTACGACCATGTTGTTTCATATCCTCAAGTATGTCAAGTAAATTAAAAATCACCCAGTATACAAGTTCCGACCGTGAACAGTTGGAGCTCAACGGCTTCCCACGCATGGCGCCTCACCTGGCGGTGGTGTTCATTATTATTACTTTTATTTAGATCGAAATTGTTAATTGGCTATTCTACGGCTACGTGTTGCATTAGGACCGAGAATGTACAGTGTGATACGCCGGTTGGTGGGCGAACGTACCTGCAGATGGTCGGTGAGGTGGCAGGTGGCGTCCTGCGGGATGGGCAGCTGCAGGCGGCGCGCGCCGCGCGCGTTGCTCAGCGCGCCCATCGTCACCCACGAGACCAGCCGCACGCGCGCCACGCACTCGCACACCTCGCGCGACCTGCCGCACGTCCGGGACGTTCACGCGACCGCACAGCGCGCGCTCCAGCGAGCGACGACAACGCTCAAAACTACTCTCTTTCTACAGATAAATGAATGTTTTGAAATTTTTTGTCGCTTAGTGGAACACACGGAGAAAGTATGTGTAGATAAAAAATAGCATAATTATATTTATCTACTATTTTATTAGAATACACTTTTTTCAAAGTCATTATGACTTTTACAAGTTATTTTATTTGCTTTGGTGAAAAAAGACATGGTGATTGGGGACCTAATCCTAAGCCCACCACTTGAGTCTAGCACCAGAATCCAAAGGTAATACTCAACATAGTTTGATTAAAAATTGAATTTAAACGAAACTTTTAGTCCTTTGAGCCATCAATGCAGTAATTCACGCCATTATGTTGGACGTAAGCCGGGTGTGCCCCAAACATTGCGGCGACTCACAAAGTGTAATTGAAATACAAACATATTTTGGTCCTTCGAGCCACCTGTCATCACTGACCCGGGCACGGCGGGCGCGAGCCAGGGCAGCAGGTGGCGCGCCTGGCCGCGCTCGGTCTTGCCGCGCGGCTCGCTGGCAAGCTCCACGGCCACGTACTGCGCGATGCCGCCCTTCACGATCGCGCCCAGCGTATCCTCGTTCAGGCAGATCAGGTTGCGGTTCACGATCGATTTTGATACCGAGCCCTGGACAATACTTTATATATGTAGCTAGTTCGATTTACGAAGTCTTTTTAAAAACGTTCGATTAAATTTTATTTCATGTGATTATTATTGTGATGTTATGGTTTAAAAAACGTATGTGTATGTGAGAGAGCTTATGTGTGTGTTTCTGACGTGCGTTGGCCGAGTGCCCCGACCTTGATCTTGTTGAGCAGATGCGGGTCGGCGAGCAGGTCGATCATGTCGGGCAGGTGCGGGCGCATGCACTCCACGGCGCCGGCCGCCAGCTCGCGCGCGTCCCCGCCGCCGCTCCACAGCAGCTCGCGCGCGCTCAGCGCCGGCGGCAGCAGCAGCGTGCACCCGTGGCCTGCCGACATAATTATACTGATCGATACTTGTTATGCACTGCGTACACTACAATGGCTGCCTTCTCTCTCTCTAATTTATTAGTTTCAGTACGATTATTCTCATATAATATAATGTTGATCCTTCGAGCCGATACACCTGAGAACACCCCTAGATTTAAATTTCTTGATAAAATTGAAATGTCACTTACTTTCGAAAAATTGTTAAGTCTGGAAGTCCCGGGAATTCCCGGGACTTTGATTGTAGGCTGTCTCATGTTCCGGGACGTTGAAATCATCGGGAATTCTCAAAACCCCTCTCTCAAAATTCCCAGCGAGGCGGACCATTGAATGATGAGTTTAAACTATGACACAGGGAATCCGTATGGGGCTGAGTGTGTAGCGTTATTATTATAAACTGAAACGACTCACCGTGCAGCACAAACTGTATGAGTATGAAGAGGTTGTCGTCGGGCACGGTGGTCTTGGTGCGCAGCGCCTGCAGCAGCTCGAACACGAGCACGCGGCACAGCAGCAGCTTGTCGCGGTCGCGCGCGAACGCGCGCACGCACGCGCCGCACACCTCCGACACCAGCGACAGCCGCACCACGAAGTTCTGCACGCCGTAGCTCAGGATCTTCGACATCGGCTCCAGCAGGCTCTGCGGCGGAATGGTATGTACTATTCAGAACGGGAAGATGATTGGATTGAGCTGTAGTAGATGATGGTTAGACCGGGTAAAATGACTGCACATGCAGTGCGTTCAGTTTAAGTCGCATCTTTATATTTTACGTAAATAATATTTCGGCCGTCGTAAGGTCGATGTATTGGGAACATAAAGATAAAACTAATGAAAAAGATATGCCGGCGCTTTGACAAAGTCAGCGTCGTAGATACATACGTCTGCTATTTTTAAAATGGATACGAACAATATCGGAAGCGCAAGTGTCGTCCTGACCTTGTGCTGCATGGCGGCGGGTATCCGCAGCACGGCGGCGCAGGCGCGCAGCAGCGGCAGCACGTCGTCCAGGTGCGGCAGCTGCAGCGCGACGGCGCGCAGCAGCGTGTCGAGCGCCGACAGCAGCGCGCCGCACGCGCTCAGCGGGCCCAACGCTTCGGGCGCCAGGCACTCCAGGTACATCGCTATGTTGCCCGCTATCGTCGGCATTTGCTGGAACACATTTGTTGTTGTTGGCATCTAAATTTATTTTACATACAACAAAAAAAATTATTGCTTAAACGATTATATTATTAAATTGAGCGCGTAACGCCGGGTAGAGATGTATGTATCATGGCGGCGGTGGATATATTGTTATGTAGATTAGATTATAAAGATATTTCTAAAAATAAAACAGAAAAATATTATTACACCACGGAAGAAAATACAAATATGACCAACTGAGACAAGAATTAATCTGAAAATTAGTGATGAAATTGATGCATAGCCCCAAGGCAACGTGTTGTACGTAGTACGTACGTCGATGGGCAACGTCTTCTTGGAGTTGAGGTGGTCGACGAGCAGCTGCAGCGGGCCGCACGGGTACAGCTCGTTGAAGTCCACGAACGCCTGCGCCACGCTCTTGAAGAACATCTGCCGCTGCTTCTCTGTAACAAACAAACACCACGCCACCCCATTATAGATATACTTCTTCTACTTAGCTCTCTTACTTTTATCTTTCAGAAGTTTAACTGCCAACTGCGGCTAGTCAAAGAAGCCTAAGCCAATAAAGTACCTCAATATGATGCATCAATAAAGTCGGGATCAATCTGGATGAGAAAGAATCCAATTTCTTTCCATAGAATCTGACGTCATAGCCACGCGTATTGTCACCAAAAGCGGAGGAGGTTCTTGGGCTCAAGGGTGGGAAAAACTGTTACTCCCTCAAGTGTATGCAATCCTACACAGATACCAAGTTGTACCTTTAGTAGTACCATATATTTTTTTAATTTAGATAGCAAACGACCACGCAGCACCACCCTTCCGCTGCCGGCCGTAGCAACTGCGACCGACCCAGAATAAGACTCACATCGGACTACGATGTTTAGTGCAGTTAGCAGACGGTGTTAGAAGGTTTGTTGATTAATTCGTTAGAAGGTAGATTTATATGCCTTGAACATTAGGGGCAGGATGCGGTGGCGGGGAGAGGGGGACGTACGCACCCGGACTGCGCTGCAGGAAGACCTGCAGGAAGACGTTGTGCGGCGCGAGCTGGTGCAGCACGCAGCGCAGGAACTGGTGCGCCACGGCCACGGCGCTGCCCGGCAGCCGCGTGTTGGTCTCCGACTGCCACGGGTAGTTGCCCAGCTGCACCACCCTGGACGACCACCGAACAATGGAACGACAATTTCTCAAAAGAATAACAATATTATTTGTTACCGCCTCAGAATCGACTTTAATATGGTAGTCACCGTAACTATTTACATTATTTTGGACTTGGAAAGGGTACCTGCTGACGCTGTGCAGCAGCTGCGGCAGCACGGCGGCGGCGGCGGCGGGCGCGCGGCGCACGAACGTGGCGAGCGCGATCACGCACAGCCCCAGCTCCTCGTCGCTGTACTGCTCCACCGCGCCGCCGCACTCCGCGCCTGCGCCCCCGCCACCAGTTACATATCATGGGACGTTCATCGGAACGCAATTCCCGTCACGATTGACGATGGTGTAACAAATGAATATAGTAATGGTATATATAGGAAACGAATAAGAAACTTTCTTCCAAAATTACAACATGCTTAGAAGATGTAAAACACTTTAAAATGAGTAAAATAATTCTACATATTAATATTCTTCTATATTTATGAGAATGCAATGAAAACAAAAAAGTACTGACATCGATGGTGCAGCGTGGACTCAGGGCGCGGCGCGTGCGCCTGCGCGTGCGCAGCGCGGCGCGCGGCCCGTCCCGCCCCGCCCCACCACCCGCCTCCGCCCCACTTGCCGCTCTCAGCTGTAACAGGACAACAATAACAATCAAAAATTTCAAAAAAAAAAAAACGGCCAGCTGGATTTCAACTCACTCACAGTGAAATAATTTGGAGTCCCCAGAAAAATACGTTTATATTGTATAGCAATATCAGACACAACTTGCAACGTAATAAACTTTATAACTCTTCTTTCACTTCCTTTTTGGCAGAAAGCGCGGCGACGGGGAGCATTTACAATCAGGGACACACCGCTCGTTTAACTCTTAACGTTAATAAAATGCTATCTACGCACCAGCGGAGAGCGGCTTGCCGAGCCGCGGCGCGGAGGGCGCGGCGGGCGGCGCGGGGGCGGGCGCGGCGCTGGCGGGGGGCGGCGCGGGGCCCGGGGGGGAGCCCAGCTGCGCCACCTGCCGCGCCAGCCGCCGGGGGGACGTGCCGCGGGAACTTAACACAGACATTATTACATTTTGATATTTTACTATGCTATAAGATAGATGAAAATAAATAAATAACGCTACACACTCTTAGCCCCACACTAGGATGCCCTGTGTCGTGGGTGCCATGGACATCACACAAGGCAAGAACACACACACGCAGACCAACAACGGAAATTTAAACTCATCATTCAAATTTCCGCCTTGCTGGGAATCAAACCCAGGACCCTCGGAACGGTGATCCAACGTGTTAACCGTTGCGCCATCCGGGTCGTTCTGATGCCCGGTAATATGTATTGCGCGAGTAGCTATCCCTAACCACACGTAGGAAGGATCCGTTCTACTTGCCAACAGTAGGTAGTAACATAGTAAGCAAGTTACCGCGAGTCCTCGGAGGTGAGGCGGTGGTCCAGGTTGTGGGGCCGGGTGGCCGCCTCGGCCTCCGAGCGGCTCGACTCCGTGCGCTCGGGGGACTCGTCTGAAAAGGGGGGAAAGGATAATGATACATCCGTCTATTTGTTATATAGCGTATATAGACGCATGTATCGAAAACGCTAACCCACAATACAGAAAATGTTGCACACGATTATGGTACTAGGTACATCTTACATCCAAAACGGCGTGACATGTGCGTAACAACACAATATTATTACAAAATTATAATCAAAAAGTTGGCGTGTCACTTGTGTTGCACCGATGTGTGATTGTGTTTGTACGTTGTGTGCGGGATGAATTCGTGCACCGTTTAAGGCCTTCTCCGTTCTGTTAATTCGCGTTTTCCATAAATAACGCTGGCGACCACCAAGTGGGCTGTTCGTGTACCTGCGATATTGAGCGCCTCCCGCACCCGGTCCACGAGCGCGTTGAACACGGGGTACTGCTCCTTGTTGGGCTTGGGCCCGATCGGCAGCAACCTGCGCACACAGACAACATATTAACTGGGTTGCGGACAGCAAACAGAGTGATCAGTATACTCGAAATGTATACGAGAGGTTAGCGAGTTTTAGCTGAAGTTCAGCGGTTATGTTCGGGCTGGGGGCGTTGGAACCAGCACTTTGTCCAATACGGTAAACCTTAAAACGATAGAAATTTATATATTTTTTCTTTTGTTAGCTCTTATTTTCTGACTGACAACGCTTCGGTTACTGAAGTACTTACAAATGAAATCACCAACATGCCCGATCCGAAAACAAATGTCTGTTACAAAAATATCGAACCCAGGACCCATTAGTAGGCAAGGTCAGCGGTATTGTAAGTTAGCAACACAAGATCTCTCTGCATACTAGGTCATGTCTAGGGAGTGGCCGCGCTCCATCTGTTCACTCGGAACTTGTATATACATACACGAGCGGTGTACAAAACTTTGATAGCGTAATTCAATGATGCAGGTGTGGTGTGACGTCACGGTAGAGACGGACCTCTCGGGCACCGGCGGCGGGATATGGAAGGTCTGAGAGTGCGCGGGGTACTGCTGCGGCGGCGGCGCGCTCCACGCCAGCTCCATCTTGGACAGCGGCGACTCCGGGGACGCGTACGCCAGCCCTGAACATATCGAGATTTCATAAACACTTGATAAATCACGAATGGTGGTCGACTTACTGCTGTAAGCCAGGTGTCGAGTTTTTATGCTGCCCAAAGGCCTTCGACATGGCTTAACGACTGTTAAGCCATGTCGAAGGCCTTGGGTTTTGGTTGGTTATTTATTTATTTTATCTAACCACAACAATAGGAACAACGGCTACGTAATAGTAGCCGCGCCGATACGACGCCATTTGATTTATTGGATGTTGATTTCATTCATGTTAATGATCGATTGAGTGATAATAAGTGGACCCGATTGCCTCTAAAAGTGACGTGTACAGTCATTGTACATTCGTGTTCAGGTAAAAAGAGTGGTCGATATGTTGTCAAAGACGCAGTCAGCAATGTGCGGTCAAAGACCGTACAGTTTATAAATAAATAAATAACGCTACACACTCATAGCTCCACACTAAGATTCCCTGTGTCGTGGGTGCCATGGACATCACACAAGGCAAGAACACACTTTGTTTGAGAATACTGTTGGTTACGTAGGTCGGGTGGTCTCACCGGGCGAGCGCAGGTGGTGCGCGGGAGCGGCGTGCGCGTGTGCGGGCGCGTGCGCGTGCGCGTGCGTGTCGCCGTTGGACGACGGCGCCGTGTCCGGCGACGTGCTGCTGCCCGCCGCTGTAATGATATCAGTATTAACTTCCCGATACATAATTACAATGCAGAATTACATAATTCTTCTACATATTTCTTCTTCATAATTCTTCATTAATAGTGTACAACGAAAAAAAAAATTACAGAATTGAAAATGTATATACTTTTCAGGTGACAGTTTCAGTACTCTTACTAACAATTACTAACTGGACTATTACCAACAACTACATACAGGTCAGTATCAACAACTAACTATCACTGACAGTCCCTGCCCCAGTCCTCAAACCCACTAACGAACTAACCAACTAACGTTCCACCCTAATTCCGATTAGAGTCTTGTTCTATTTCGATCACAGTTGTCATGGGGGCAGCGGCATAATAAAAAAGCTGATCAACAGTTATACTGACCAACGATCCTCTTCTGCTTGCCCAGTATCTTGGCCCGGGGCGACGTCTGGTGCAGCTGGTCGGGCCAGATCTCCACGGACTGACCGCTCATCGGCGTGGACTTACTGCCACATGAAAACACACATCTAGTGTAACTGTCGTGTCCACTTAATAAAAAGCTAGGACTAGCCGCACACACGCAATATTAATGACTGCAATATTCATCCGTAAAACGTACACGTACACGCAAACGTAACGTGCGGCAATATTCACATTATTGTCAATAATATTGCGTGGGGCTAGTCTAACGGTTACTGACTGACAGACAACTGAACAACGCTTCCGTGCTTCAGAGGACACGTAAGGCCATTTGTTATCTGATGTAGACATTAGGCCACATAGGAGGCCTTCGAGTGACATAAAATTTCGACACTTGCTTAAGCCACTAACCCCTTCACCAATCCACACACGATCAAAATGGTGGAGTATGCTCTAGGCCTCCCCAAATATGACAGAGTCAGGACTGGACCATTAACGGGTTAAAGCCGATATGGGATGTGACGTCATACAAAGTGAAGCGACAATAGAGCGAGCGACTCACAGGTTATAGGAGTCGCTCCCGATGGAGACCGACGAGCTGGTGGAGAGCTGGTGCGCCGAGCGGGACGCCACTGCCGCCTGCGACACCACACGTCACTCAACCAATCAATTCATATTGTTGTCTACAATAAAATTTGTAAAAAGGTTCAAAGGGTTGTAGTTAGAACCTGGCAAAAGTTGCTTACAATCTTGTTAAGTGGAGGATACGCGAGCACGATCTGCGGGTCTATTTTCGGTGTGTCTTCGTAGTGCAACGGCTCGTCGAACGATCCCTGCGAATTATACAAACTGTCTGTTTACGGCTTTAGGGCCACAACCATTACGTGTTACTCATGTGCCGTTACTACATATTATGTTACTGAATCCCTTCGTACATCTAGTACGAACCTCTTGAGTGCAAAGAACTTAGATTACGTACACGTACGCGTTCGAGGACGAAACTCAAAACAATAGAACGTCATTGAATAGGTCAAAGAGCAGATTGACAATGACGTTAATGATAAATAGTTATGTATAATTTAAAAGAAAAAGCAGAGTCTCACGGGCGCCGTGCTGCCGTGCACGGTGGTGTCGGACTTGTCGCTGGTCTCCGGGATGGCGATCAGCTCGCTCTCCGACGACTCCTGCTCCACGCTCCACTGCTGGTACCTACCACACGATTGCGACCCGTTCAATATTCTATCTATGTTTTTTTTTATCTGAGATCTCCCGCCGGCCGAGACATGTCCGGGGAGGGGCCAAGCTTCAACTGACTTCGTTCGGAACTTGTATTTATATTTGCAAGCGGTGTAGAAAACTTCAATAGTCTTCAATATATTCAGGCTTGTCGTGACGTCACCGCGTAACGTGTGTGCGATTTCACCACGTTAGAAAAGATCACCACACACTAGTGTTGTTTTTGAAGTTATACTTGTTTTGGCGCGTTAGGGAAAAATAATGAGAGTAAATTTTTACGATGCGCGCGCACACCGTCACGAAAAACCGACACCCGGAAGTTAGCTATAGTCATTATTTTAATTTTTTGTTATTGTCAATGTCGTAACTCATGTGAATGTCAAATTTTTTTTATATTGCAAGTAACGTACCAAAAGCCAACTTACTTGGGAGGGTCGGGCGGGTCGGGCCAGTGCGCCGGCGACTTGTGCACCACGGGCGGCTCCTCGGCCTTCAGCGGCGGCTCGCGCCCGTCTGGAAATTATAATCAATCGTGTCTGTAGTGTAGTAGGCATAGTAAGTATCATAGAATTAAGGTATGGTGTCTGTGAGTGTGTGTATTAGGTAAGCGTGTGTATGTAAGCAATTAGTAATAAAGATTACTCGGACGAGAGCGGATGCATTTTATTTAGTGCCGACACTTCAATGTCACCGATTTTATGGATTTATTCGTCTCTCTCCTTTTTTGGCCTCATTTAATACCCACTTCTTTCTACACTATCTAAGCATAAAACAATGCAAACTGTGTGAGCTACACTGATTGTGTGAACACTCAACTACAAGCTCGCTGTATGTGTATGTATGGATGTTGTCTCACCGCGCGCCCTGGTGGTAGGCTGGTGGTGCGTCTGGTGATGAGGCTGGTGGTGCTGGTGGTGGGTCTGGTGATGAGGCTGGTGGTGAGGCTGGTGGTGAGGCTGGTGGTGAGGCTGGTGGTGCGGCTGGTGCAGCAGCAGCAGCGGTGGGATCCGGCGGCAGCGATGGTGCTGTGCCTCCACACTGTTAAGCACCACGCGCACCAGGGCGCCCACCGCAGTGCTCACCGGCCCGCTGCTGTACTCGTACTGCACACACACACACACACACACATACACAATAATCAAAAACATCATGGATACCACCAGCCATTCCTCTTCACGCTGTTGGAGCCACAGACCAACTGGTCGCGCTATACTAATATTTATAGCTGGTTACAAGTTGTGCTGTCAAAAACATAAATATCAAATTAAAGGGGTTATCCAACGCCTTAGACACCATTACTTCTGTGGGAACCTTCGTCCCACATACGCACTATGTATATGTAGTTTATCATATATCACACATTCACACATACATGTACACTCCTTATTTATTATATTATGTTTATGATATACATCACACACACACACACATACATACCACGCACGACACACACACACTACACTCCACGGATTGAACCTGGAGCGCCGTGGAGTTCCTAGCGCACGCACTCGACCGCCGCGCCGCCGAGGCGCGACGAGCACAGCCGAGCCTTGCCGAACCGGTCGCTGCCCCCACGCAGCCGGCAGCTCAGTCGAGCGCACGGGCCCGACAGTTGGCTTTCTTCCGTCCCGCACGACACCCGTGCCGTTCGATTGCCCAACTACACCGCTAGTCTTAGTGCTTACGCTGTGACCTAACTTTTAATCTGTGTTGCTAAATCTGTTCTTGTGCTCTCTGACTGTTTCCTGTGCCTATCACTCTTCTCTCCTTCTTTTATATATGGTGTAATCTCGTGTGTTTCTTTGTGTAGCTGTAAACTGTTATTTTCTGTGCTTACGCGTAATAAATGATTAACTATATTACGGAGTTAACTTTATTGCTCGCGCGCCTCCGCTACACGACCCTCACACGCACTGACATTCTTCTCTCTCTTCCTTCCCATAACTGGTGACCCTCTTTTTGAATACGGACAATTATTTTTGACAATGAGTGATAGTGATTTAAGTGACTTTAGTGACTCTAGTGATCATAGGGATATTAAGTGTTTCGAGTGCAGTGACTCGTCGCTTTGTGCGGCCCGCGCGCATAATGGCCGCGCCCGCGCAGCCATGCGGCGCATACCCACGCGGCGCGCAGCACGTGGCCGCGCAAATATGCAGCACGCGCTTTGTGGCGCATCACCCGCCGCAGCAGCACCAGCAGCAACAGCAGCAATTAGCACCAGCGCAGCCTTAAGAGTGCCACCATTCGATCTGGAGGACCCGGAGCTTTGGTTTGCACTTTTAGAGGCCCAATTCGTGTACCACAACATTTATACGGACTCACAAAGGTACAATTATGTAATTGTTAACCTGTCAGTGGATCAAGCGAGAACCGTGAGGGACATTATTATCAACCCTCCGGCTAACAATCGATATGAGCGTTTAAGGGACGAATTAATCAACCGGCTCACCGCCTCTCAATCTAAGAGGATTGAGCAGCTCCTCAACAATGAGGAAATTGGCAACCGGACACCGTCACAATTTCTGCGACACCTGCAGGACCTGGCGGGTCCTTCAACGCCACCGCAGCTCATCCGCACCATCTGGTGCAGTCGCCTGCCGCATCCGGTGCAGGCAGTGTTATCCACGCTGCCCACCGACACATTTGAGCAGCTTGGGGACATGGCGGACCGCCTGCAGGAGATTTCTGCCTCTTGCCCGGTCGCCCCTCCCCCCGCTCCACTCCAGGAGTCCATGGCCACGCAGGTCAAGGACCTGTCCAACCTGGTCCAGCACCTGGCGCGCGAGGTGGACCGTCACACCGTCGCCCCGCGCCAGGCCACCGACGACACTACACGCCGACGTCAGGCGTCACCACGGCGCGCACGCAGTACGCGCGTCGCGGCTTCAGTGGCCACTGCTGCCACTCCACGACGCCGTGCATCACCACGACGTGCACACACCGCGCAACCGGCAGCTACGGAGCAGTCGGTCATGGCGGCAGACTGCGACCCTACGTCTGCGCGTCGCCTATTCGTTGCCGACCGTAACACGCGTGTGCAATTTTTAGTGGACACGGGCAGTGATCTTTGTGTTTATCCGATATCGGCTATACTTGAACGCCGAAATATATCTGATTTTAAATTGTGTGCGGCTAACGGCTCCGCTATTAATACATACGGATATATAAACTTAAAATTAAACCTAGGCTTAAGACGCGACTTCACCTGGCGTTTCACAGTTGCGGATGTCACTAAGGCCATTATCGGCGTAGATTTTTTAAGCCACTTTAATTTAGTAGTCGACGTCCGCAACCAACGCCTGGTGGACAATACGACTACTCTGTCCACCAACGCATCAATGATTAAATGTGAAATATTTTCTGTCAAGGTAGCATCGGGCGACACGCGGTATCACCAACTGTTGGGGACATTCCCGGACATCACCCGCCCTTCTGGCACACCTGGGACTCCAAGGCACTCCACGGTTCACCACATCCGCACCACACCAGGCCCACCTGTCTCATGCGCTCCCCGTCGGCTCGCAGCTGACAAGCTGAAGATAGCCAGGACGGAATTCGAACTCATGCTCTCAAACGGCACTGCACGTCCTTCCGAGAGCCCGTGGGCTTCGCCGCTGCACCTCGCTCCCAAGAAAGATAACGGTTGGCGGCCGTGCGGCGACTACAGGTTGTTAAACGCGCGGACAGTCCCCGACCGTTATCCAATTAGGCACATCCACGACTTTGCCCATAGTATAGCTGGATGCAAGGTCTTTTCAACCATCGACCTAGTCAAAGCCTACAACCAGATCCCGGTCTACGAGGAGGATATCGCGAAAACAGCCATAACAACACCTTTTGGTCTGTTTGAATTCCCTTACATGACCTTTGGCCTCCGCAACGCTGGGCAGACGTTCCAGAGGTTTGTGGACGAGATGACGCGCGGTCTAGATTTTTGCTTCACCTATCTAGACGACTTTTTGGTATTCTCCAAAAACGAGCTAGAGCACGAGGAACATCTGCGCCTGCTATTCACACGCATGCAGGAGTATGGTATGCTCATTAACACAGCCAAGTGCGTTTTCGGTGCCCCAGAAGTCACATTCCTGGGCTACCGCATCTCCGAGTCCGGTACCAAACCTCTGGAATCCAAGGTACAGGCCATCAGGGAATTCCCCCCACCCAAGACCGTCAAGCAGCTGCGTCGTTTCTTGGGGATGGTTAACTTTTACAGGCGCTTCCTGCCACACGCGGCTACCATCCAGGCCCCACTAAACGCCCTGCTGACGGGCTCGGTGAAGGGGTCGCAGCCGGTTCATCTTACTGGTGATTCTCTTTCAGCCTTCGACCAGTGTAAGGAAAGTCTTGCGAACGCTGCACTACTCGCACACCCCGACTGCGACGCTCAATTAAGTTTAGTCACCGATGCGTCCGACGTAGCAATGGGTGCCGTAGTGCAGCAACTAAAAGATGGTAATTGGCAGCCGCTTGCATTCTTCTCGCGTAACCTAACACCTGCGCAGAAGAAATATTCGCCATACGACCGCGAACTTTTGGCAATTTACGAGAGCGTAAAGTACTTCCGCCACTTGCTGGAAGCACGCCACTTCGCAGTCTACACTGACCACAAGCCGCTCAGTTTCGCTTTCCATGAACGGAAAGCCAACTGTTCGCCTCGTCAGTTCCGCCACTTAGACTTTATTTCGCAGTTCACGACCGACATCCGTCACATCTCCGGTAAGGATAATGTGGTGGCGGACACATTATCACGCGTCGATGAACTGCAGCTGCCAGTCGACTTCGATACCCTCGCGGAGTCACAAGCAGTGGACCAGGAGCTTCTTCAGTACCTCAGCGGAGAAACATCACTTCGCCTGAAGAAGCTCACCATCCCTGGCAGCAGTAGGGAAATTTATTGTGACGTCAGCACACCATCACCACGGCCTTTCGTACCACTCTCGTTACGTAAACAGTTATTCGACAGTCTTCACGGTCTTAGTCACCCAGGTCCCAAGGCCACCGCCCAACTGGTGGCCGAGCGCTTTGTTTGGCCCGGGATGCGCAAGGACTGTCGAGAGTGGTCACAAAAGTGCCTAGCGTGTCAGCGCGCCAAGGTGAATCGTCACGTGACAGCACCGTTGGGCACGTTCGATTTACCTCGCGCTCGATTCGCCTTCATCCACGTGGACATTATAGGGCCCCTACCACCATCTCAGGGGTACCGCTATTGTTTGACAGTAGTGGACCGTTTTACCCGCTGGCCGGAAGTAACACCTATGGTAGATATCACCGCGGAATCGGTCGGTAAGGCTTTGATATCGTGGATATCCAGATTTGGATGTCCAACCGATATCGTTACCGACCGTGGTCGGCAGTTCGAATCCACGCTCTTCCAGTATCTTGGAAAAGTGATTGGATTCAAGCACCGTCGAACCACCGCCTACCATCCGGCCTGCAACGGTATGGTCGAGCGATTTCATCGCCAACTCAAAGCGGCTATAATGTGCCACGCGGATAGCAACTGGGTCGAAGCTTTGCCCTTTGTACTCTTAGGCATCAGGTCATCTTTTAAAGAGGACCTTCAGTCCTCTTCCGCCGAGCTGGTCTATGGTGAGCCACTCCGTCTGCCGGGAGAATTCTTCCAGGCGACCGCTCCCGAAACCACCGACCTCTCGGAGTTCACCACCCGCCTAAGACACATAGCGGCCAAGATTCGACCCACACCTGCTGCACGTCACACGAACAACAACAAATCCTTTGTTCAGAAGGAGCTCAGAACGTCGAGCCACGTCTTTTTACGAGACGACTCGACACGAGGATCGCTGCAACCACCGTACACAGGGCCTTATAAAGTGGTTGAACGTAGGGACAAGACTTTCCGAATACTGGTTAGGGGCAAAGAGGTCACAGTAACGATAGACCGTCTTAAACCGGCCTACCTACTCGTGGACCCATCCACCACCAACGATCCCATCCCTACTCCCACGTTCCCTTCAGCTCCCGTATCCACCCCTACTCCAATTCCGACCCCCCTGCCTGATCCTCCACCTGCACGGTTGAAGTCCGCGGTTCCGGAAGGCGGCAAAACAACAAGATCTGGCCGCCGAGTTCGTTTTCCGGACTACTATCGACCGTAGACCCGGTCTCTGGGGGGGAGTGATGTGGGAACCTTCGTCCCACATACGCACTATGTATATGTAGTTTATCATATATCACACATTCACACATACATGTACACTCCTTATTTATTATATTATGTTTATGATATACATCACACACACACACACATACATACCACGCACGACACACACACACTACACTCCACGGATTGAACCTGGAGCGCCGTGGAGTTCCTAGCGCACGCACTCGACCGCCGCGCCGCCGAGGCGCGACGAGCACAGCCGAGCCTTGCCGAACCGGTCGCTGCCCCCACGCAGCCGGCAGCTCAGTCGAGCGCACGGGCCCGACAGTTGGCTTTCTTCCGTCCCGCACGACACCCGTGCCGTTCGATTGCCCAACTACACCGCTAGTCTTAGTGCTTACGCTGTGACCTAACTTTTAATCTGTGTTGCTAAATCTGTTCTTGTGCTCTCTGACTGTTTCCTGTGCCTATCACTCTTCTCTCCTTCTTTTATATATGGTGTAATCTCGTGTGTTTCTTTGTGTAGCTGTAAACTGTTATTTTCTGTGCTTACGCGTAATAAATGATTAACTATATTACGGAGTTAACTTTATTGCTCGCGCGCCTCCGCTACACGACCCTCACACGCACTGACATTCTTCTCTCTCTTCCTTCCCATACTTCAAAAGCTATTTTCAGGACGTTGCATTAGCAAAATCAGTGATGTTGCTCGCGTCCGTAGGCGATAGTGGCTTACAATCAGTTGACCTGCGCTTTTTCATTTTTTTTTTCATATTTTTTTAAACTTTACAACTTCTTCATTCCACCAAAAGCGCGATAAGTGACCTTAAGAGGGGTCATACAGGCGCGACCATAGTGTCGCGCATTATTATTCCGACATTCCATTGAACAATACACACCACGCACTAGTAACGTACCTTGTAGAGCACGACGAGCAGCGCCATGAGCCAGTGGCGACGCACGTGCGGCTCGAGCGCCAGCAGCGAGTGCGTGACGGCGCCGCCCGCGCCGCCCGCGCCCTCCGCCGCGCCCGCCGCGCCCGCCTCGCCCGCCGCGCCCGCCGGCCGCGAGCAGTACTGCACAGTTATACAGGTGATTTTTATTTCACTTGACATACTCGAGGACATGAAAGAACATGGTCATAGGTAAGGATTAAAAATATTAAGTCAAAATTCTACACTATAATACTTCAAAAATGGCAATCAAAATTATCTCAAAATACTCGGAATGTATGGACACGCCCGAAACGCAGCTGTCTGCCGTACTGCGCGGGGTTAATAACCTTTAATGGAGCAGTTTAAACCGCGCGCTCAGTTTGTCCACACTTTGGGTTAAATGGTAATGGATACTTACGTCAAATTTTAAGCACCCTTTTTAATTACATATTTGAAGAATCGAATACTGAGTACACTCGTATCAATATGTCAATATCAGTAATACAAGTCCCCTTGATATTATTCTACATTTATTCATCGCAATGCATCATCTTTTAATTCAATTGGTATAACGTAGTGCTCGACAACAATCCCACCTGATGGTAAGTGGCGATGAAGTTTGATGTTTCACTGTCCTCTTGAACACTCCCAGATGCAGGCGCGAACACTGACGCAAACAAACTATTCCAATCCTTCGCGGCACGCATAGCGAACGATGAAGCAAACCGCGTTGTTCGAACCGGCGGGATGTTATGCTTATTTTCCACTATTAATATTTCATACAACAGCAGAATACCGATATAAGGTTAGTGCATACCTGCAGCAGCAGCAGGGTTTGCTCGGCGATGCTGGCGCCCATCACGTGGTTCTGGTCCAGCACCTGCGGCAGGTTGGCCATGAACGCGTTGAACATCGACGACACCCTGCCGACAACACAATCAGTATACGTCGAGACATATCGATTGATGTCTAACACCTGCGTGTCCCGTTACACGGACCTATTTTCATGCGCGCTGTCAACGCCAGGCCAACGCAGTGCAATCAGGGGCTGAAATACTGATTAGGCTGCAGAAAAATCTTAGATTTATTTACAGGGAAATATATGTAAAACTGGACTGGATATGGATCCTACACCAACGGTGTTCACTGTTCACAAATACCTCACACGTACCTGAGAGCGTGCGGTGTGATGTGGAACGTTTTATCAGTGGAATTGAAGCCGAGGAGAAGGAACAAGTGCTTGAGCACTTGCTCTTGGACTTTCAGCGTCGCCTTGTCCTCTGTGGGGTGCGCTTGGTCTGACCTGAAATCGAATCATTCTTCCATTGATGATTTGGCAAATACATTTTTATAAGTTTGAATGAAGAACAAAACCAGAAACGTTTCATCATTTCAGTAATGGCCGTAATGGGTGAAGTCCTTTAGCGTACCCAGCTCCTAATCCAGGATGGGGCGAAGGTGACCAATTATCATTAGTCTCTGTACGAGCTATTACGTTGTACACGTGCCGCTTACAAAAATGCAATTAGGCAGTATGTATGTACATACGTACTTTGCACATCACTTACATAAGCATTTTACGTTATTGCAATAAAGCAGTGTTCAAACCGCACTCCTTGGGTTTGGTTGTCTACCTTCTCCCTTACCCTCGCAAGACTGTACACAAACTACAGTTTCATCTGCCTGTTTGTCGGCTAATTAGGTATAAGAGCCATTAATCAGGGACAGTGCGTACCTGGACAAGAACTGCATGAGCAGGAAGACGAGCAGGTTGGTGGTCTCCCTGTCCGTCTCCTCCAGGTCGGCGGCGCGCGGCAGCAGCGGCGGCGTGTCGTCCGTCGACCGGCCCGACGCCGGGGCGAGGCCGTCTGCCGACAACACTCGACGTTGTTACGTCCAGTCAAATACAGAAGTGCAGCAACGGGACGACATGTACTCGCTTGAGTACAGGTGTTTTTATGTACGTTACGGTACGTACGTTATTATGTGACGTATGTTTTTAGGTCGTGTATTTATGTGCCTCCCTTGAGTACAGGTAGGTCCTATGACCGACACTGTTTGGATTACAATTAATTCAAACATTGTCGTAGGTTGCGCAGGTCCTTTTTTATTCCATTACATGCGTGTGTAATTTAGTAGAGACAGTCAATTAATAAACAATCTTTCGATTTCGTGGTACGATGCATGAATGTTTATAACATTAGGCTCAAAAATGTGCTATGTTAGGAATTCATGTTCCGTACTGTTAATATTCCAAATTCGTATGTTACCGTCTGTTATACCGTATGTTACCGCCAACTATGTCTAAACATTATTTACCAGTCCCTGTCCCAATCCTCATACTTACTAACATACAAACCAACTAAGGTTTTGGACATCGTCTCCTAACCGGACTAACTATCCCAGACTCCTCTTAAATCTTGTTCTGTGCACGTCCCAGTTGTCACCGGTGGCAGCGGTAGAATGCTGCATGCTCGTTTGCTACCAGTTATTATTATTATTATTTCTTTATTACTCTGCCACTATCCCGCATATCTCTCGGATATTTTAGAAGTCGAATCTTTGTCCTATTGTTGCAAGTGTATTATTGAAATAGTATAAACTTCCCGGGTTAGCACTGCCCACTTGCATGGATGGATGGATAGAAGGTGTCGACATAAAGGCACTGACCGTTGTTGGGTCGCTGCGGCGGCGGCGCGGCGAGCAGCTGGCCGAGCCCGAACCGCGACGTCTTGCGCTTCAGCAGCGGCGCCGAGTACTGCCGGCTGTACACCTTCTCGCGATCTGCACACAACCACATCCACTTGCTAATGCACTATGTCAATATTAAACTGATGCATAAGGCGTCGTCCTAATTGGCAGCGATCGTACGATGGCGCGTCGTGCGATGGGTTCAAACATACAGATTTCATCAGAGTGTCCTATTTTAACCTCGCAAATAATTGTATTGAAATACCCATCGCACGACGTACGATCGCTGCCAATTAGGACGACGCCTAACAATCACAATACATTGCACGACGTATCCCTACGTGTTAAAATAAAAAATCAAAAACTTTTTGCGGATTGCACCACTTTTTCTTATATTAACATATTCAGATATTTTTCTTACATTAATTGTTTATGATTTTATTTAGCTTAAGCGCAAGCCTCTGGCTGTAGCTCTTCGTTCTATTGTATATTGGTAACTTTGTAATATCACCAAAAATCAAGCCAAAACAGACGGTATTACGAGTTAGTTTGAATGATGAGGATGACGTGACAATATTTCGTGGGGTGATAAGTGACCGCAGTGCAGTGCGGGCGGCGGGCAGCGGGCGGCGGGGGTGGGAGCGAGGGGCAATCTTCAGCCCATAGCCTAATAGCTACGCGCCATTCCAGCAAGATTACTCAAAGATCGTTTGTGTCATTGTACATCTATAAATATATTACAAGGGACTATAACTACGTGCGGCTGAGTAAAGAAAGCTGAGCTATTCTTCTGACAACTTCAAAGCTGTAACATATTGACGATAAGCAACCGCTCACATCAACTTTGCTATATTTTATTGCATTTTCTCTCGTCTTATTTGCCGTATCACAGCTAAGCAAGGAGGGGACGGAGGGTAATATTACGGAGGTAATATTAAACCCTAAGATAAAAATTATTTTTCAACCTTTTGTATTAAGTGCGTAAAAGAAGAGTAACGCTCGTAGGAAGGTACCAGTGGTGGTGGTCGGTGACGTACCGAGGCGGTCCGGCGGCGGCGGCACGGCGGCGGGCGCCGAGATGGTGCGCTTGTACGGCCACTTGGCGCCGAACGAGGCTGCCAGCGAGTGCCGGCCGCGCCCCCGCGCGCCCCCCGCGCCGCCCCCCGCGCCCCCCGCGCCGCCGCCCGCGCCCGCGTCCGCGCGCGCCCACAGCGCCTCGTGCGCGCGCCGCACGCGCCACTCCAGCAGCGGGGACCCCACCTCTGCGGGCACCACACACCACTGTACTCCTATCGATGTCGATAGCCGCTCTACGCGCACCTATCTCAATCCTCTCACTCGATCCCCTCAAACGCAAGGTCGATGCGTGACAGCCTAAGTTATGTTACAGCATTCACCTTTACCTCCCCAGCATAGTGCACAATATAGACAAAAATATTCACAAATTCGGACGTTATTATATCGCGACCAAAATTGCAGCATTCCATTTAAAGATGGCGCCTATTAAAAAATAAGGCCGTTTCCTTTCAACCCTGTATTAAAGTTGGTTATGGGTACCACCGGAGCGAAGCCCATTTAATTTGACGAAATTTCCACTATCCTGCACTGCACTGCGCTGCTTCATTTTAATATAAAAGACTGATAAACGCTCGGGTCTACTCGGTAATCGTTATACAACCAGTAAATATAATTTTTAAGCGCTTTTTTGAAAAATATGGTATAATCGTTCCTATGATATAATTCCATTATAACTGCTGCCACGAAGTAGGGAGTGCCATGCGACGAACGATTTATTCATGACTTCATTGACTTGAGTCAATGAAAATGACTGAAGTTATAAAATAGTTTATATAAAATTAAACCTTCTATGCTTGTAGTGATTTATATTTTTCCTTAATCTATAGATGTCTCGAACACAACGAAACACAGAAATAGACATCCAAAGCAAGCAACAACGATATAATAAAGAATCAACATAATAAAGAAACATTAATAACTTATTAAGGGGAAATAACAACTAGGTATTATAATACTCACTGAAATCACGGTTCTACGTACTAAAAAAGAAGTGGTGAAAATGAATCCTGTCGAAACAAAATCAAAAATTATTTCGGCGTAAAACGGGACAAATAATAATAATAGGAACTAAGGTAGCTCATTGACGAGGCGTTTACGCAACATGCAAATGTTACTCCACATGAAAGTCAGATTGTATCAAAACTATTGTAATCCCACCGCTGCTGCCACAATGAAACAACGCTTGCTAGATCAAGACTAGTTTATTTTATATCTGCAGGTAGATGCACACTCCATATTTAGATACACCCTCATTAAAATGTATAACAACTATGTTCTTATTTATATAGATAAATAGATACTATATAATGTATAGTACTTTCAGTCTTAACAAAACGTGTTTCGGAGGGCACGTAAAGCCATCGGTTCCGGTTGATATCATTAGGTAGCAGTCGTTAAGCCGTGTTGGAGGTCTCCGCACTGGAGCAGCGTGTGGAGTATGCTCTAACCCTCCTCAGGTTATGAGGAGGCCGGTGCTCAGTAGTGAGCCAATAAGAGGTTGTAGTTTTAGCCACATGAAGAGGAATTATGTGAACTTAGCGTTATACAGCCTCAAATTATGTCTATATAAATAAATCACAGCGGGTCTGTGACGTAAAATCGACGCCTAGTCATTAAGCACCATTAAGCAACATCGACACACACCACCAACATTCTCGTATACAAAAGTATGAAGAGATATCCATCGATACTGAGCGTGGTAACAGATCCCTCCACACGACTCCACTCCATCTTTATAATAAACGCACTGAATTCGACTCTCAACATCTGACTAACGTGTAGGCGTTAGTCAGATGTTGTGAGTTTTGGTTCAATCTCCCCTTCTTAATCTCACGTGAAATTATTAAAAACGCTTATTTTTAGCGTCAATAGTTAAATTGTGTAAGATGGGACATTTTTCAGCGGAAAACATTAACCGAGTATCCTCGCAATTTCTTGCGAAAATTACGTGCTAATGGGCAAGTCCCCCTCTCCCCACCCCTCATATAATAAATAGACGGCCCACAGACCATTCTACTTATCAATCATGTGTCAACTCCCCTACATCTAAGTCACGTACACATGACATGCAATGCGACCTCCCCGACTACGACCGACACACGAACTAACCTCTGAGGGCGGTGTAGTCCAGGGTCCGGTTGCAGTTGATCTGCGCCTCGAGGAAGAGCGCCTCGAACCGGTTGAGGAAGAACTGCCAGGTGAGGATGCGGCGGTCGCTGAGCGTGTTGTGCAGCTGGTACAGCGCCTGCAGCACCATGGGCCGGTCCACCATCACCAGGTCGAACTGCGTCTCCAGGCAGTACAGCAGCAGCTGACGACAAACACCGATTGGACTCGCACTTATAAATACTAAGAACTACTAACTGGACTATTATTAACAACAAGTAACACTAAATGTCACAAAAGTGTCACAAAATCTCAAATTTTGGTGAATGCAGTAGTTTGAATGTTATTTGAAAAAAAATCGTCTTTACAACGTTTTTTGGAATTTCTCAAAATATACCGTGCCGAATCAGTTCAAATTTTCAGCAAATCTAAGTCTTTTGGAATGTCGTCAATCACGATGCGGTTTACATACACACAAATACTCACAGACCTACATACACCATCGCTGGAATAGTCAGTATACCTTCCTCGGACCTCAAAACGTGGAGACCTAATGAAAACTCGATTTTCGAAAATCAAGGTGACACTAATAACTTCCCTATTTTTGAAAAATTTCAATTTTCTTAGCGGGCATTTAAGAAGTCAACCGTGGTCGGAGCAAAGTATCGGTACGAGTACCTCGATGGCGTTGTCGTGTATGGTCCCGATGTAGAGCGTGGCCCGCTGCGCCACGTACACGTCGATGTCGTCCATGCTGGAGATGAGGTAGCAGAAGGCCGTGGCCAGCGCCGTCTGCAGCGGCAGGCTGCTCTTGATCGGGGAGCTGTCCATGAACCTGCTCACGTCGTAACGATCAATGATTACACATTGTAGCGCACACGCAAAACGTTTATTAAAAACTTAACAGTGAAAACTCAAAACCATATTATTTCATTTCAACTAAAAACAACGTGATTGCCATTTTGGTGGGGGGCACTAAGAGAGCATTTTGGAAATTCCCCCCCTAAGGGGCTAACCAGATTTTTTGGAAATTGGCGAGCGTAGCCGCGGGGGAATGCTCGTAATAAATAGAGTTGTTTATATAGTAAAAATGTAATGTAATGATCGCACCGTATGAGCAGGGTGACCCGCTCGACGGCGACGAACCGGCGGCGCGCGTCGGCGTGGTGGAAGCTGTCGCGCACGAGCGCGCAGAACACGTCCGCGCCGCCCGCCAGCGACACGCAGTGCAGCAGCACCGGCGCCGCTACCGAGCTGATGTGCGACTGCGACGCGTCGCACACGCCCCACAGACTACACACACACACACACTCTTAAATACAGATTTTATATTATTCTCATATATTGTATGTCATTTTAAATGATCTATACAAATAAGTAAAATTGGAGTGTCTGTTTGTAATATTAAAATAACCACTTTTTACTAAATGAATAATATATAGATGTATACACGGTACATTTTTTACAATTTTTGTATGTCTGGAACGGCTGGAACAATTTTGACGAAACTTTCACTGGCAGGTAGCTGACGTACTAAGGAGTAACTTAGGCTACCTTTATTTTAGAAATTTAATAACTTTATTGTTAAATTCCACGCGGACTAAGTCGCAGGCACAGCTAGTCAAAACTATAATTGAACTGAAACGATCTGAAAAGAAACTTTCGTAACCGCTTTGTTAACGGAATAAATGAAATCCCTTTATGTGGCTGCAGTTTCCGACATTGACAGAGCATTAGGTGCAGGTATAGTCGGCATACTGACTTGTCAATGAGCAGGTTCTCCTGGCACCAGATGAGGAAGCCCTTGTGCTCGGCGAGCGCGTCCGTGTTGAGCACCAGCACCTGCAGGCACTGCAGCAGGTGGTACAGCACGTCAGGACGCGACGTGTTCTTCAGCTCCTGTACGTCACATGTTACATCGAGTTGTATCTCAAGCAATGGAGTAGATTTGTCGTCACGAGTTGTTTGGGTATAAGGGGCTTGTTTCGTCCCTAAGATTAAGCCGATCCCCTCTGCTAGTGGTGCACTCAGCCGAACAACGTTAGAACTGTTGTAGATCTCCAGGCTCTACCAGTATGATGTCAACTATTTTCATGTCTGGTGGTAGAATATTTTCACCCGTGTGGCTAGTTACCACCCTCCTTATAATAATGACTTTTAAATGTTTTTTCGACACCGAGTTTACCGTGTCGCGCGTTGATATACATTAAAGAATTTAATTTAATCTATTTATTTAAACAATTACGCCTAACAGTTTTAACTTTTAGAGTGTGGGTACCAAGAGACAGGTTTCCTGAAGCGAAGCGAGGGCGGGCATAATAGTTTGTAGTAAATGAGGAGAAAAGTTTACAGGCAGAGGTCGATGATCGAAGCGAGCAAGACTTGCCTGTAGCAGCTGGTGGATGTACTGCAACTCCTGCGGCAGCTCGTCGATGCAGAAGTGGAACTTGCCGGCCGACGTGGGCCAGAAGTTGGCCATATCCTCGTCCACCGACTCCGCCAGGCCGTCCTGATCGCCCAGCAGATTCGGCGTCGACACCTGGACATTTGGTCAAATAATATTACCTGTAAGTAATCTTCGCCATTTGTGACGCTGCTTTGTGATACTCCTCGAGCAGTACGTGTCGGTTAGATCCCAGACTGCTTTATCCATTGTTACTTTATGTTTTACGTCCATATTGAGACGGCGTAGAAGTAGAACACTGACCCTAATCCGGTGCCGAGAGACCAGGTTATCGTAAGAAGCGACAGTAGCCAGGCTTGCTTGGTGGCAAGATGTCGCGTAAAGGCCTCTTCAAACAGCGCAATGTCCGATACCGCCGTGGGTAGCGGAATCCGAGTGGGGTATGTTTCGCTACAGCCTGAAGGTTGATCCTCACTTGTAAGCGTCGTCGAATATAACGCGTGGCATTTTTATAGTTGGCTGTTTCTATCGAATGTCCGAGATGGGTAATGGGTTTGCAGGATTTGCAGTGCGAATAAGAACTCGGTAACAACAGCTGCACAACTCACGTCGGCGGTGGCGGTGGCGACGTCGGTGTCGGTGAGCGTGACGGTGTGCGCGGTGGCCAGCGGCGGCTGGTCGGCGGGTGGTAGCGTGGCCGCCATGTCCAGCTGCTCCTTGATGGTCTCCACCGTCGCCGTCATTATCTACAACACCACCACGCTGCACACCGCACGCCGCGCGTCGCGCCCCGCTGCCGGGCGGCGTGCGGGTGCCACCGACCATATCGTTGAATTAGACAATGTTGTTTAATTGGAATTGTGCTCCTTATTATACTATGCTTAGAAGTTTCTTTCCTCGTTTTTCTCATTGCACTTAGCTTGCAGTTAGCGTTATGTGTAAGAAATCATTGAATAATATTTATGTGGTATTTATCAATTGAATAATACTTATGTGGACTTTTAGCTCATAACACTTATTTGCCTCATTTTCAGTATAATATATAATTATCATTCACTAAAATAAAGTTCGAACGGCAATAATTAAATGCATTGTTTATTTCAATTAATGGTCTGTGTTGTTCAATAAATACTTAAGCCAAAGAGAACTTTAAACGCGTATAAGTATAAGTGATACAAATGTGTCATAAATATAATTACGTTGTCACAAATGCTACCATGACTGCGTTCAAGCGTGAAACTTAATTGTGTACGTGGAAATAAATCTTCAATGCAAAGTTCTAGTTTGTAAAAGCTATTCCATTGGGAACCAGAATTCTTGCATCTGGTCAAGACTCACTCACAAACATTTTTATCATCGTCGTTTCGCAAATCCCTATAAGGCTATAACCCTCTATCTATATAAGTACGTATACGTAACTACATCAATGATGGGAGAACGAATCGTTCAATCCACGGTGCGAATATTGCACCGTGAAGTATTAACTGCTATCCATTTCCAACAATTACTACTGACACCAGATTTAATTTTAAAATAATTTATAAAATCTCTCAATTGAAAACAATTATAACTTTAAAATAAATTACTAAATATTGCTGTAAAAATCATGCAAAAGTCTTGTTTAATTTGTTTATTTATTTAATGTCATTTATGTCATATCCCAAAATGACGCCGTAGCATTTTTGCAAAAAGCAAAATGTATAGATGTACACAACCCAGATGGAAACGGTGCCCTGGTGAGAACAATAAACTAAGTATTTAAAGATAAAAGTTATTACGTGTAAATGATGCTATGTGAAGTAAGGTGTGTATCAAGGTAACATTCTTGGACCTGTCTTGTTCAATATAAGTATTATACATGGATGATTAAAAATAAATAATTCCAACCCAAGAGACAGAAATTATGTTTCATATTTTCTATACAATATAATACAAATAGGACACAAGCTATTTCAAAACATTGAATAAATAAATAGCACATACACGCATAACAAGCGAAAGGTTAATAGGTACTGGTGTTATATTGTTAATATTATTTCTACTTTAGCATGTAACTCTACATGCAAAATGTAAATCATTACACGATTTAGTTTTTAGTAGTAGTAGACATTGACAATATACCACCAGTCTAAGAAATATGTAAGAGACATACTTGCGTATCTGCTGACGACTTGGTCAGCGTGGCGTCCGAGCCCACGTCGCTTATGAGAGACAGTTGCATGAAATGGACAAACTAAACATCTATTATATAAGTTCTAAGCTCCATATCATAGAGGAGGAGTCTACAGTCACTCGCTTTATTTACATTTAGCGGCCAGTGACACGGGCAACGAAATATTGTTATTCTTGAAAATTCCAACGACCAAATTTTTATTTTTAAATTATGTTATACAGATTATACCTTTAAAACGATCGATCAAGTTATGTAAGTAAAAGTCTAATATTAATAGTTTTTTTAACAACACATACTTAGGTAGTTTAAAATATAATGTCAATTTGACGAAATCTTACTTTTGTAAATATCATTGCCCAATTCACTGGCTGGCTTGGGTTTTATATGGGATATTGTTTAAATTTTAACACCTGCTGAAATAATTTTAACTGGTTTTATTAGTTAAAAACGAAAAATGGTCGGCGTATACTTGAGTGCTGCTGGGATAAAAAATATTCTTCTATATGCTCTGCTATACTGCTCTTTAAATTTATATACAATGCACACACGCATAAAAGCTATGGCCATGCATGTATGTACACGTATGTGTGTGTATTGACGTGAGCCAAAAAGATACGCTGGACCAAGTCTGAATAAATATTTTTTCTAGAGATATTGCAGCTTCATATAATTGTAGTTAATGTCTGAAACGTGCTTTTATTTGTAATTATTTTTGCCTACTTTTAATCCCATCAGCACATTTCCCTCAAAGAGGTTTACAGCATTTATCCAATCAATTTATTGTTTATTATCAGGAAATTAATTTATTGTTCAGTTAGGATGACGTTTATATTTTTGGATAAACATCTGCTTTTACGGAGTAGGAATAATTTGATTTAGGTGTCATAAGTACGATGCTATGAATAAAAAGAAAAAACATAGCGAATGAACGACCGTTCCCACATTTGCATTGAAGTTTATTTTACTCAAAGGTGTTACAGAATAAAAGTATTGTGTGTCCATTAATTTAAAATCATATATTAATAACAAAATTGTTATTTGTGAGCAAAATGGGAAAGCGGTTCGCCTACCATGCAGCCGGATAGCTACAAACACTTAAAAACAAAATCCTCATCTTATTTCACAATCACCTTTGAGTTAAAAAAAGATGATGGCAAAATGTATTATATCTATTTTATTATTAGAAGACAATTCAATGAGATGTTGAATATATGTCAACCAATTATAAATTAGATTATGAAACAGTCACCAAACTCAAAAGCTAAGATATTTATCGAAAAACATTAACGTCGATAACACTAAAATACTACGAATTTAAAAGGTTTTTTGTCCTAGCCTCTAATACGCATATATCATAGTAAATCGTTATTAAATAAATAAACATTTTGTTAACACTGTAGAGTGTAGAGCATCACATAACGAAACCGTGGCTGGTAGTTACGGCCTATTATTTTCCCGTAAATCCGTCACTTACAATAGAAAGAAGAGAAGAGGACAAAGGTTAATTACATTTTACGAATAAACACATAATATTTACACAAACAAGGAAAACGAAAACCACATACGCAGACGAAAAATAAAAAGAGATCAGTCACGTACAAAATTGCTGAACAAAAATACGACAAAACAAACAAAAACACACAAAAAACATTTAAGAAACACAGTTGCCTAACATCAAAGCTATATATTGCAACTATTTTATTTACATGTTTCGGCACCTTCGTATTTCACACCGATCTCAACCGAAGATTGCTGGACATTAATAGTGTTAAAACTCATATCTCACCAAGACTCTAACGTAGGCAAAATAATTATTAAAGTTGAATTGTACGTGGCCAATACGTCGTCTAATTACGCGCAATACGATTCGAAATACTCAGCTACGTAGCCGACGACGTCGTCATGGCATCCTGATAAGATATGAGTCTAACATAATAATTACTTTCGCCAAACTTTATGGCCTCTCTGAACTACCTTCCGGCTGAATCTTGCGCATGAAGCGGTTAGAGCGGTTAGCGGGGTCAGCCTACCTCCGGCCGGACGATCCGGCAATACAAAAATTACGTACTGTGGTTACGGAGTGTATTGACACTGCGCATAGTTCAGAGAGGCCATAAAGTTTGGCGCGAGTGATACGTACATGCGGCATATGCACGAGCACGCCGCCCACGGAGCTCTTGTCGGGCAGCGGGTGCGCGGTGGCCAGCAGCGCGTCCACGGACGCCGCGGGCGTGCCGCCGGACTTGCTGCGCTCATCCTCCGACTGGTTCTTCTTCGTAGTCTCCGACCAGTCGTCCGACTGCGACTGGCAAATTGACAGACCACTTGAACTTCTAGTTATGTTGACTGGTATGTATGTAAAATATTGCATTGATAGCCGTGTGGTTTGAACGTTGGACCCATGGGGGCCCGGGGTCAAATCTGGCACATACCTCTAATTTTCTAAAAAAAATGTGCGTATTATAATTTAGTTACCACTTACTGCGGTGAAGGAAAACATCGTGAGGATACTGCACACCTGAGAGTTCAGCATAGTGTTCTCTAATATGTATGGTAGATTATGGTATGGTATAGCGTGTTCCCCTCAAATTGTGAGAGGAAGCCCGTGCCCAGCAGTGGGACAGTAACGGGTTGCGATAAAGATGATGATTGATCTAAACGTAACGTCACGGTAATAGTATCATACAGTAGTGTGACTCGGCCCTGTCCTTGAAATAAATGCCTACTGCCCCGCGCGCTAGGGCCGCCTCTTTCTAGTTGTAGTGAATGTAAGTGGGTAGGTAACACGCACACTTCCTGATTACAAACCCACACGTTCGATCGTCCCTATGGCGCTTCTGTGGCTGTTGTGTACTTAATGTGTACCAAACTCCGAGGCGCGTAGGTATGATTCACGTACCGACCGTTTGTATGAAGATGGAATACTGTATGATACTTTTACCGTGGCAACGTTGGAGTCAGGTTGGGGGGGTGGCGGTACCTCCGCGTGGTGGCGGTGCAGCGTGACGGGCACGAGCGCGCGCACGAGCCGCACGGCCAGCTGGTGGCACAGCGCCGCCGCCTCGCAGTACGAGCACGTGCCGCCCGCGCGACACGCCGCTACACACACACACACACACACACACACTGAGTTAAATAAAACAACATACACATATATACATATGAAACAACGTGGTAGCATATATGTATATCAATGCACACAACAAGTTAATTTTTTTTACTGAATATAAGTTACCGCTTGGCTACGTACCGAGCTGACATGTTACATTTTTATGTTGCGCGCCCATTCATATTCTATAGATATAACATTGTGTCGAGACGTTCGTCACTTATCTATCTTTTGATGTATATACGGATTTTATTATGAATAAAATTTAAACTCGTAGGTTCGTTGGTAAGAGAAAAAATTGTTTAATTACGTGCATTTTACACACAACATTAAAATTAAACATTTCAAAATTATAACAATAAAAAAATTACAGAGTGCAAGTTGGACACGAACTCGACTCGAGTTGGACGCGAAGAGTTTCGTACTTTACTTCATTTATTACTTGATCGCAGCGTTTCGATACTACTAGCGACATCTAGGAGTGGATAGTGCTAAACACGTATTTAGAAATAAGAGAACTGTGTTTAGATGTGACGGCAAGCGATGGCAGCGTGTGGTGGGGGGTGGTGACTGACCGTGCTCGATGGTGTTCATCTGGTTGGACTTGAGCATGAGCCGGAGCAGCCTGGTGGCCTCGCTGCTCACGCTCTGGATGTTGATGCGGTTCTGCTGCAGCTCCATCTAGCGGAAGCACAGTTAGTGTTGGGAATATCATGCAAAGACTTTTTTGTATCAAAAGCATTGACTAGTATTTATGTCAATGATCAAAAGCATCAAAAGATTCGTTTGTCATTTGTAAAACGTTTCAATTTTTTGCTAATAGTTTAGTTTTTGTGACATCTTTATTTGATTTTTTTTTGCGACACGCATCATATAAATAAATAAAATAAATAAATAAATAACGCTACACATTCATAGCCCCCCCCCCCCCCCCCTAGGATTCCCTGTGTCGTGGGTGCCATGGACAACACACAAGACAAGAACACACACACCCAGACCAAGAACGGAAATTTAAATTCATCATTCTTTCCGCCTCGCTGGGAATCGAACCCAGGACCCTCGGAACGGCGATCCGGCGTGTTAACCATTGCGCCATCCGGGTCGTCAATGTTAAGTTACGTAAGGACCATGTGCGCAGCACACTATATGTTTGCACCCGTAGGGTCAAAGCCAGGTAGTTGCAGCTCGCCCGCCGCCCTTTTTGCCATCTGGTACACAGCCGCCTACGCGGCCAGTCGCAATACGATCGCTCCGACGCGCATAACTAATAATTATACGCTGTCTTCCTTCGCTCACTCATAAATTTATGTTATAAATTCGTTTTAGTTGTGTTCTATATGTGTTGTATTAGTTAATTGTGTTTTGCTAAGGAAGATACCGGCCCGTCACCTTACAGTTATGTATATTATGTAAGTATATGTTAAGTTAATACTTATTTATCACCATAATAGTATTTAGTAAATATGTTACCTGTTTCAGCAGAATATCCAACATGACGATGCAGCAGTTGAGGTTGAGCGGCGCGTCGGGGTCCCCGGGCTGCGCCCCGTCGCCGCTGGCGGCCGGCGACCCGCTCCTGCCCGCCTCCTTCTCCTTCGTGTCCTCTGGGGACGTACCAGGGGTATCAATTATTTTTGACCATTAATTATCTATTACTTTGTGTTATTGTCTTTAAGAACTGTCTTTAAAAAATATTTTTTTCGTTTGCTTGTCGGCTTGTCTGCCTGTGTGACAGTTCTGCTTTCAGTTGCCGTTATCATTGCTATATTGTACCTATTTGGGGTAATTTAAGTATTTTATTTCGAACGGTTCAGAAATAATAAATACATTTCAATTTAGAGAATCACGTCTAAACACCGTGTAATAGGTTACTAGGTCTAGGTTAGATACTAGTATAAAAACAGAATTAGCATAACCTTGAGACGCCTTGAATATCTTCTCTGGCATGTTGGTGACGCACTGGCTGAACAGCTCGAACAGCTGCGACAGCGGGATCTTCACCTCCAGCAGCGAGATCGTCTGGAACATACCACAGCCATGAGTTGGACAACTAAAGTATTGGCCGGAGTGCTAGATCCAACCATTAACACAGGGTGTCAGGAGCCCCCCGTACCCTGAGTACCCTGCACTCCGCACCTACTACGTGACACACCCTCCTGAACATGGGACTAGGTGGTGGCGTCATTGCCAGGTGAACCCCGACGGTACTCATGCATGGTGATAGGGTTTTTACCCGCTTGGCTTCTTTAGTCAGAAGCCAAGCGAGTAAAAACCCTATCATCTTCAATTGATTTTAGAAGCGGCAACTATGCCGCAAGTAATACAACATCGAAAAAAAAATATCGGTGCATTTTTTTTCGATGTAGTATTACTTGGAATCACGGGCCGATAGCGTGGTTACAAGGTTTCAGTGTGAGCCCCTCACACCGTGTATATCGCACCTGGAACCACTCGAGCGGCGGCAGCACGGCGGCGGGCGTGGCGGCGCCGGCCACGCGCTCGGCCGCGAACGCGTACAGCTGCCGCGAGTCCAGCAGCGACCCGTCCGCCTCCAGCACGCGCCCCACCGCGCCCTTCAGCTCCATTAGCTCCTGGCCGCGCGGACCACAGAGAGAGAGACAATGTTAGAGAAAGAAAGAACAGTCTTTATCACGTAACTACTGTTCGCTTCGCTAAGGATACCTATGCCTTAGTACCACTAAGAAAGAGATTAAACGGGATTGTTTACATTTAGACAGATATCAAAAAACATAGATAAACACATATACATACAAACTAAAAACATTTTAATGCGCTTTATTGTATAAATAAATACCCCTACTAATGTCATAGATGTCTTCAATTTACAAACATAGATTGTGACAAATTTTAATCTATGTACAGATTTACCTTATCGGGCACGTCGCCGCAGATGGCCTCCATCCAGTAGGGCATGATGGTGTCCCAGATGGCCTGCGTCACGATCCCGTACGGGATCAGGCAGTACAGTCTGGAACAACGGCGTCACTACCAGATAACATTGCTTGAATACAGTTTCATGTCTAAGAAAGAAAGAAAGAAAGAAAGAAAGAAAGAAAGAAAGAAAGAAAGAAAGAAAGAAAGAAAGAAAGAAAGAAAGAAAGAAAGAAAGAAAGAAAGAAAGAAAGAAAGAAAGAAAGAAAGAAAGAAATTTGTTTGTAAGCGAATGCCGTAAAGACGAGGACCGCTCGTTTGTTCGCGCCGGGGTGGGAGGGGGGGTCGCACCTGTTGAGCCCCTCCTTGAGGTGCTGCGTCTTGGAGGCGAGGTTGTCCCAGTGGCCGGCCTGGCGCGCGTGCTGCGGCGGGTGCGGCACCAGGCACGCCACGAGCGCGCGCCGCCGGCCCTCCGCCGCGCGCCGCACCCACCCGCACACGTGCTCCGCCTTCAGCTTCTCCACCTCGTTCGCCGTCTCGCCTGCCGCATACGACACGACGCGTCATCCAATATCGTGCCAAGGGTGCACTCGGTTTCGATATTTAATAATGTCAGCGATAAACACCAAAATCAAAAGTCAAAATTTATTTCTTTGCAGGATAAGGTTACATACATAGGTTGTAATATGTCATACAAGATACAAATAGATCGCTTATCCTAGCCTATAAGGGCGCGATCACATAGGACGTCCGTTTTACTGGATACAGTATTCTTTCTGTATCCAGTAAAACGGACGTCCTATGTGAACGCGTCCTAGGGCGTGCAAAAATATTATAGTCACAGAACCAGTAACAATACACCGTAGACTATCATGGCCGAGTGCGAACTGATGATAATGTTAATCTGCAAATGAAATGAAACGGAAACGAAAAAGAGACAGACACATTTTAACGTGGGAGAAAATGAGATAGAACGCATCGGCAAAATGGCGGTTTACGTAAAGCAAAACATCAATATTTGAACCGACAGCATTCGTTTTTTTTAAGTTTCACTTCTAGTACTTGTTAATAGCGCAATTTTGTTATAATTTTTTGTTTTTTTTTTATGGCATCACCGATACGTGAGAGAACATGAAGAAAATACTCTCAAGCAATGCCAAGCAATCTCAAGCATGGCCAAGAGAACAGGAAGAAAATACTCTCAAGCTTGAACACAAAAGTAGTTTGGCGGCTCACAAGACCAGAAATAGCAATGGAAGACAAGCAGGCAGTTACCGGTGTAGGAGAAGGAGGTGACGTGGAACCAGTGGAAGAGCACGGAGAGCAGCCGGCCCAGCACCTCGTCCGGCGTGTCGGGGTTGGGCGTGCACAGCCCCACCATCAGCCACACCCCGTACCTGACCGTATACCATGGTTAGGTTCACCCCATGCTGTACATTTGAAACGTAAATAAAGAAATAATTTATTAAGAAAGAAATATTTTATGACGACAGGTTATTACACTACACATGCAAACTAGATGATTATTTTAAAGATAAAACTGCTTGGACATGAGTTTGATATTGAATACGTGAAATATGTAATTATAGTAGATTTTAACTTTCGAGAAATGTTTGTAAAAAACATTTATTCACGCACATGAGAGCAATAAGTAGCAGTGGGATTAGTAGCTATGTATATGTTTTGAACGACACGCACCTATATTTTTCAAACATTATGTGCGTAATAGGAATGATATATCGCTTCGGTGAAGGAAAACAACGTAAGGAAACCTGCACACCTGAGAGATCTCAATAATCCAATCAAAGAGATCTCAATAAAGCAGTGTCCAAGCTCAGCAGTAGAACAGTTATGGGTAGTAATGAATGAATGAATGATTGAGGAAATCGTTGGGTTTCGATCATGCAATCATGCACCCCCAGTATACCTGCCCAAGAGCTGGCGATCCTCGACGGAGATGGGGTCGGGCAGCGTGACGGCCAGCGGCGGCTTCAGCTGCTCCGCCGCGCTGTCCGGGTCCTCCATGTTGATCGGCTTCGCCTCCTTGATCAGGCTGCGGGAACACCGACATGGGGCGTTACGTCACTTGAAGCGTAATGTATGGCTTACGTATTGAACACCTAACATACTGACCCCAACCCCAAGCCGACCCTTTGCTTGGCAGCAGGGCTGCTCCCAACCTGGCGTTCGAGCCACTCACCAGACAATTGTCTCGCCACTGTCGTAGAAGCTAGCTTGAGAACCAGTAGTTTTTTTCATCATGCGTGCTGGGAAACATTTCAATAGCTTCCCTGCGTTGCTGTTCCCACTGCTTTTTTCGGCAGCATAATCGGTAATGCCTTTGGTGTTACCGATGTCCAAGGGCAACGGTAACCACCTATATTCAGGTGGGTAATTTCCTCGACTATTAAAAAAAAGTTGGTCCTTCGAGCCGAGCCGGCTCAGTCTGACCTGATGATAGCCTCGACGAGGTTGGTTTGCATGTCGCTGTCCATGTGCCAGGCGGGCGGCAGCCGCGCGTGCACCACGTGGTCGCCGCCGCGCCGGCTGTTGTGCCGGTTGCCGTGGCACTGCTGGCAGTACCTGCAACCATCCTCACCGTCAACCTGGATCGACTGAATGACAATTATAAGGCATTAAGCTTCACCATAAAATTTTACTTAAAACTGATAGGAATTGAGAAGAATTCAGCATATTTCTACGAAATTAAAGCCACACATAATATTATGTATGTATACTAATTCCAGTAACCTGATCGGATGGTTCCCGTTGTAGCTGGCACACTCGTTGGAGAAGCAAATGGAAAACGCCGCCTTGTCTGTCGACCGGCAGTTCTGGAAATAATCCATTACTATTAAGTTAAATTTCGCTAAAATAGTTTATTTTACTAAGTGTTTTTTGACATCTACCATCCTCAAGCTGTCTTTCATTTCGGTTTTATCTTAAGATACTCCCTGTATATATTATATAATAACCACAGCAAATTCAGATGGAAAGGATCGTTTCATCTGGATTATACGAGTAATATATGTTACTATATTTTTTTGTATATAAGGTAAGCGTTTTTTGAAATAAATATATCTTCGCCTGTTTCTTCTATTATACTCGCGAGAATAATATTTTAGCCCAACAAAACTACACGTACCTTATTCTCACAGACCATGGAGACTTGTTGCTGCGGATGCAGAATGTCGAAGAAGCGCTGGTTTGGATGTTCCCTGAAAATTATAAGACTCTCCAGGTATACCAATAATAACGCTCCAGCTATATTGTCTTCTAGTGAAATAAACTGTGGTAATAACTGGTCACTGGTTACTAGAAAACGATCAGTTAAGCATAGAAGCCGGGTATACGTAGGTCGAGTGTGAGGGTGGGGTGAGAGCACCGACCACACAGTCAATAGACTCCTAATAACAGACGAATGACTTCTGTCAACACATCTGGCTTATAGTACCGATATAAATTCGTGCCGTCTCTTTCTTTCCCGTGGCCTTAATTAATCTATTTCTTTCCAACGTTTCGTGTGGCCTTGAATTAGCCAATCACAGCGTTGAATTAGCCAGTCCCCCCGCTTCGTGTTACCTCAGCTAGTCGCCAGAATGCATTCAATACGGAAAATCAAACATTAGGTGTCTATTGGCTGGGTGGTCGGTGGGTGAGAGTGAGAGTGTGTGTGTGTACCGGTGGATCTCGTTGGCGCACTCGATGCAGAGGTAGAGCGGCGGCGGCGTGTCCGAGGCGAAGGTGACGCTGATGCAGTGGTCGTAGCACACCTTGGCCGCCTCCGCCGAGCCCGCGTTGGGGCACATGTCGCGCTGGCACAGGAACGGGACCAGGTCGTCTGCGCGCCGCAGTGCACATGTTGACAATCTTAATATTAACTTACGCCTCTATTAATTACGTGAGGTGATTTTAACTTTTGGGTGAGCTGTCGTGAGATTTGGTGTGTGATGGTTGGGTGGTCGTGATTCTATCCCTTTGGTTTGATTGGTTAATTGATTTCGTTTTATCCCCTCCCCCCCTTTATATCTGACATAAGATCTGTACTGCAACCCATATTCCACAATTAAACTGATTATGATTCTTATTACTATGTACTAACTGGCAAACTTGCAGAGCAGCCCCTTCCGGTCGAAGAGGTTGGGGTCGAAGGGCGGCCAGTAGTAGAAGAGCAGCTTGGCGGCGGAGAGGCGCGCGGGCGGCGTGCCGTGCGCCACCACGCACAGCACGTCGCGCACGGCGCACGCCTTCAGCGACATCGCGCGCTCCAGCAGCTGGCAGTGGTGCGCTGGTGGCAACATGAACACATTGTATCACGCACACACACAGCCCCAGGCGGACGTGGAGAAGTGTAGACTAATGGATGCCATTTATCGCACTCACGCATAAGAAAAGGATCAACTTTCTACAATGACACGAAAAAAACGAATGATATTAGGTTTTGTTTCACTTTTCGTGCCGGTATTTTCAAGAAAGCACATTAGAATAATAAATTGTAAGTAGTAAACCGACTTCAAAAAAAGAGAAGGTTCTCGATTCGACTGTATTTATTTTATGTTTGTTACCTCTGAACTTTCGACTGGGTGAACAGATTTTGATGATTGATTATTTTAAAGACGGGGTTTTTACTTGTAAGATTATGATTTTAAATATTTGACTCCTAAACAGCGGAATGTAGGTTCTACTCCTTTACCTCTAATGTGAAATTATGCGCGTATTAGAATCTAATTATAACTTGCTTCTGCGCGAGTTCTCCATAAGTTTCTAAAAGGGAAATGAAGTCCGCCAATCCACACTTGACCAACGAGGTGGACGTGAAGTAACGCCTGTTACCCTCCGATAGTGAGAGGATTCCCGAGCCCATTGGGATACTTATGGGCTGCAGACGAACATTGTATGAAGTTTAGAAGATACAGATTGGAGTTCTCACCGGGGTTGTTGGAGTGTTGGAACACCATCATGATGATGGCGGCCACCGATTGCGACGCCTGGCTCTCTTCCTCCATGCCGGAGTAGCGGCGAGCTGCAAATATAACTCTGGATATATTCTTGCAAACGAACACCTAACTTACCAACTAAACTTAGCAGAGCCAAGTGGCTTGCTTTATTAATGCGCTAACTTGTATAAGTTGTGGTTAGTTATAACTGCTGCTGCCATCCCATTGCTTAAGCCACGCTTCAAACGCCTTGTTGTGTTCCGGTAAGGGGCTTGAGACCCAGTCTTTCTTCCTTTCTTTCCTCATCTTTCTTTCCAAGTTGATAAGTGTGTGCCAATCAACAGTTTCGCTACACCCATTACAGACTTACTGATAGTGAAAGGCAATATGTAGTAGCAGAGTAGGTCCAGGATCTCCTGGTGCAGCGTGGCGGGGAAGACGGCCACGCAGTACGCCACCAGGTACGGCAGGTTGTCAATCATGTCGTACTCCAGGAAGGGCAGCAGGCAGCCCAGACACTGCAGCACTGCTTGACCGAACGCTGGAATAAAATATGACACTATACATGTTTTGGATAAGTTTAAGTCGGTGTTTCTATTCGATTATTACGTGGCTGTCTTCAAGTATAGAATAAACAGGAATTTCTAGGTTAGGTTAGCGCTGTACTATCTGGGGTTATAGATTGAGAGCTACTGGCAATTTTTGGGTAGGTATTTGAGGCAAGCTGAAAACTTGTCTCATAGCTCTCCTACTAAACCCCAACTCGGAGCTGCAGACCTGGCTGCTGAGTAGCGGGGCATTATGGACCCCTACAATTTTAAAAATGTTATTTTTTTATTCCAAAAAAAATGTTTGAGGCAATATGCAATTTTTATAATGTTGTAGTTTAATGTTTAAAGAATAGAAAAAAAAATAAGCCAGACGATTTAGTCGGGGTTTTGACATTGCCAGGCGCGTGCAAAAATTAAAAAAAAAAAGTTTAAAAAAAGTGTTTGAGGCAACTTGAAATTTTAATAGGGTGTAATTTATAGCTAAAAAATAAGATTCTCAAAAAGACAGATCATTTCGGTGGGGCTTTCTACCCGCCAGGTGATCTAACAAATTAGGGTAAATAACGGTTTATCTCGATTTCAGGCAAAACTACAAGTCCGATGGAAAAAAGTTTAATGACAAAGTTGTAGGTAATAAAAAGATCTATAATTTTGTCTTGACACTTTTTTCACATAACCTCAAAATGTACGTGAAAAATTAAAAAAACCAAATTTTTGATTTTTTATTTTTATCTCTTCCAAAAATAATTTTTTTTTTTACTAAATTTGGTGAAAACCTACCTTTTTTGTCTCAAACACACTGTAATTTTTTTGATTTAAAATATTTATTTTTGCACCTTATATTGACTTAATATCGAAAAAGCACAATAATTTTTAATCTAAGTCTTCAATTCAATCAAAATTTCTTTTTTTTAAGTCGGTGAACTTTTTATCGTTGACATTTCGACTTTCTGATGGTGTAAAAAATATACATTACTATGGTAAATTTTCTCAGAAATGGGCAAAATGTGCCTGATTTAGTCGCAGGAAAGGCGCATTTTACCATAGTAATACTCGAATATATGTCGGAGATGGTAAATCGATGGTACGAATTAATCTGTGATACGCGTTAATCGATGGTATTGTTTATCAATGGATACGGGACTCCCGATCCATTGATCAACGCGTGATCTGTCAAAATGCAGTTCATTAAGATGTCGTTCCACATAAAAGGAATTCTCGGGAGAAGTTATAAAGGTAATCTTAAAGGTAGCATTCGGTTCTTAGCGACCACGACCCGCGACCGCGCGGCTCCACGCGTCTCATCCACTGAATAGGCAGTGCCGTGTTACTGATGTGCCACTTCTTCTTGGTCTGATGTCTTTATTTATTAATCTGTTTACAAAATCAAACTGTTTATGACTTACCTACAATATTTTCTGAACTTTTCTTTATTTATAATTTAAATGTCGTTTTATGAGTATTTGAAAGCAACCCTCAACTTCTGGTGATGTGAAAATTGAGTCAATCTTCTTCCTTTTTTTCGGAGGCATAGATAATAACATAATAAGAATATCATCATCTTCATCCACCAATAGCTGATGGATAACTTTTACTTTGCTGCGGATAAATTGTCCGACATATCGTACTGCAACAGAACGACAACGAACACGACGACAACAAAATCTAGGGGTCGCCCCGCGACAGGCGACCATGGTCGCGTAGTTGAATGGAGATGGACGCAGTCGCGCGTCGCGGTCGCTAAGAACCGAAGAACCGGCGAGTAATCGCTGAAAGTGAATAAAGTTCTAATAAAACGTGCTATCACATAACTCGCGGATAGAGCGAGTGGTTCGATCGATAAATCAATATTGCGTATCGCTGAGTAAATTAAACAGGTCGGAATCGGAGATCCGCGTAAATAACCAAATAAACAAAGTAAAAGAGCGTTAAAACGGAGCCAGACAGTGATCAGTGAATAAATGAGTTGTTTATGTGTTGGTCCGGACTCTTGTCTTTTATTTGAAATCCTAATCTGAAGTCCTGGCATGAAACAATCCCACAATGGATGTTTGATGAAGAATACCTACTTGTCTGAAAATACATGCTACACAGAGTAAAATCGAGTGAAAACCCATACAAACACCCTGCCTACCTGATGCCGACATAATATATATTTTTTAACACCATCGGAAAGTTGATTTCAACGAACAAAAAGCCCACCGACTTAGAAAAAAAGAAATTTTGATTGAATTGAAGACAGATTGAAAATTAGGGTGCTTTTTCGATATTAAGTCAATATAAGGTGCAAAAATAAATATTTTAAATCAAAAAAATTACAGTGTGTTTGAGACAAAAAAGGTAGGTTTTCACCAAATTTAGTGAAAAAAAAAATTATTTTTGGAAGAGATAAAAATAAAAAATCAAAAATTTGGTTTTTTTAATTTTTCACATACATTTTGAGGTTATGTGAAAAAATTGTCAAGACAAAGATTATAGATCTTTTTATTACCTACAACTTTGTCATTAAACTTTTTTCCATCGGACTTGTAGTTTTGCCTGAAATCGAGATAAACCGTTTTTTACCCTAATTTGTTAGATCACCTGGCGGGTAGAAAGCCCCACCGAAATGATCTGTCTTTTTGAGAATCTTATTTTTTAGCTATAAATTACACCCTATTAAAATTTCAAGTTGCCTCAAACACTTTTTTTTAATTATTTTTTTTAATTTTTGCACGCGCCTGGCAATGTCAAAGCCCCGACTAAATCGTCTGGCTTATTTTTTTTCTATTCTTTAAACATTAAACTACAACATTATAAAAATTGCATATAGCCTCAAACATTTTTTTTGGAATAAAAAAATAATATTTTTAAAATGATAGGGGTCCATATTGCCCCGCTACTCAGCAGCCAGGTCTGCAGCTCCGAGTTGCGGTTTAGTAGGAGAGCTATCAGACAAGTTTTCAGCTTGCCTCAAATACCTACCCAAAAATTGCCAGTAGCTCTTGGACCATTACATTGTCACTTACCACCAGATGAGATCATAGTAAAGAGTATCAAGTGTATTTAAATACGATAACTTTGGTTACGTTACATCTTGTTCTGTTCACAAAATTACCCTGTATGCCGTACTGCAGGTGCGGCGCAGAGTCTACGAGCTGCGAGATAGCGTTGAAGAGCCCCTTGTAGTCCAGGTTGGGGTACAGACTCATCCGCTCCGAGTCGTTGTCCGCGTCGCGGATCATCTCCAGCGGTGATCTCGGCACATCTTTCAGAACACCTGGATGGATACGCTAGTCTGAGCATAAACTGTAAAAACGTAAAGACTGTAGGTATAGGTATATTAGTGGTATCTCCACCTTTGTTTTCTATTCTTGGCCAACGGATCGATGATGCCTTTAGTTGGACTGATGCTGTGGGGCGCCGGCGACCACCAATCATTAGGCGGCTTATCTGCTCAGTTGTCGGCTGTTTAGGTACGTGAAACCATGTGATGCTGACAAATTATGATCAAACGATTGCTGCCCCTAAAGGTATTTATAAGCTACAAGTAACGCTGTGGGTTTTTTTAAATAATTAACACTACACTTATAACTCCACACTAGGATTCCTTGTATCGTGGGTGCCGTGGATAACACTCTACATAAGAATACAAGCCGCATACATAAGAACACAGACCGAGAGTAGGAATTTCAATTTATCATTCAAATTCCTGCCTCGCTGGGAATCGAACCCAGGACCATTGCGCCATACGAGTCGCCACATAATTTATAGGTCTGATTCTGAACTGGGGACCAAAAAGATTGAATAATAATACCCATATCACTTATAAAATCCTGAAAGATTACACGATTAGTAAGCGGATAGACAGGATGTAATTACTTATGAAGCCATTTCGATCTATTATGTAGTGCGCTCATAATTCGTGATATGTATCTCCCTCTAACATCGGTGTAATGGTAATTCCCTCTCTTTTTAACCTGTCGCTATGTACTTAATACCATTATACTCGAATACCTATTTCAGTCTCCTAGTAGTATAGGAAGTAGGAACTGCTTGAAGATCGAGGTGTGTCGGGTTCAATGAAATGAAATTTATTCACCGTTGATTTCTACTGTAGCGGAGCTACCATTACTTATTATAATTTAATTTATATATTTTGTGTAAAATACATTTAAACTTACAACTAAACTTACATCTAAACTTAATTTAACTACTAACCTAATATAAAATAAGAATTTAAAATTATTTGTTAAAAACTAAAATAAAATTCGCTTCCACCATACGTTGACCGGCCGCGCTTTATTTGCATTGCATATTCGTGTTCTACTATTGCTACTCAGTTCTATCTATCAGTTTCATCTTTCTCCTTCTTTCTGTGCTTTTGTTCTGTGCTAATAAACTTTCTTGTGTGCACTCTCGACTATATTACTTTCAACGACCTGGCTATCCATAAGGTACCTGCACAGACCCGCGATTCAGCACATATAGCTTACGGTGCGTATAACTCCTTCTTTCTGCACGCGCACCTACACTACTGTTCGATAGTACCTAAAGTTAAACTCCTCTAAACAGGAGCAGCAACACTCTGCCAAGGAGTATTGCTTCCTATTCGCAGTTAAACATAGCTCTTACCTGTTATTACCTAATACCACATTAATTAATTATAAAATTGCAGCATTGTTACCCATGAACATGCCACCAGTTTTACTTCTTTAAATACTTGACCGGGTCAGACACAATTGTACTCACTGAGCAGAGTCTGCGAGAAGTACTTGACGGTGTTGGCGATGTCGACGCCGGAGGGCAGCGGTTGGATGTTGTGCATCAGTCGCAGCTGGCTGTCGTACAGGCTCCTGATCTTCGCCGTGACTGCACCCGACAACACACTCGAACGTGTCATTGGTCAAAGCATAGTACCTCATATAAGTAATATCTATGAGTACCTCTACTGAAGGTGAACACAGACCAGCGGTACCACTCGACCATGGTACCAAATCAATCATGGTATTTATTGGCTTCAACCCATTGATAGTCTACTACTGACTTGAGCACGGGATGAAGGAGCTCATAATGAAGGAGGCATCAGTATTATTGAATAGATGTAGATTTACTGCATGAAGAAAATGATAAAATATAATATAATAGTTAATAAAAATTGACAAATATTTATAATCATTGATTTATCGATAGTTCATCAACTTAATATGGCGCGTTTTCGACCGGAGGCATCGGTTGACTTGAAGTGATCCTGTGACCGCGCGCTCTCCGCCCTCTATCTCGAAAACGGTTCACCGTATAAAAAAAAATTTAAACAAAATTTGTAGAGAATTTTGTATTCTACAATATCGATAATAAATACAAATAGCAAAAAAACCATAGGAAATGAGATATTTACAAAAAAAGCGCAAAAAACGATTTTTGTGGCCTTTGACCTTGAAATTCAATAGTTGCTTACACCCTACGATATGTAGGTTTTGAGACAACTTTTAGGGTGTCAATATGCAAGTATTTACAGACTTACAGCTGGGTATCTCGAATTCCGAGGTGAACTTACTATAATGACTGGACTATGTGCAAATTTGAATCCTTGAATTAAAAAAACCTACAAAGATACGTCTCAAGCTACTAAAAGCGTATTAATGATTCTTATTATGATTTGAATTCAATGTTAATTGCTTAATATAGTAATAAATTTACTCTAAAACTATTAGGGGAATTCCATCCAATTAATATCTAATATTCACTGACATACAAAGATGTAGCATACCATGCATTTGAGGTAATTCTGACAGTAGGGACATTATGAAATATTTTTAGCACTACTAAAACACTTTCTTTATAACTGAACTATGACTTATATTATACTGATTTCCTTAACTGACTTATTTAAAAAAATGTTTGCATGAAACTGTAATTAATCTGGTCCATACTGTGCGAAGTACCCCAATGTACAACATTAAACACTCCACGCACTACATTATAGATTAAAATAAGAACCATAAAATCCCAAAATTAAATAATCTGACCGTGAACAAATCACAGTTTCTGTCAATAACTTTGTAAAAATAGAACCTACCAAATCGTAATATTTGTCATTATTATTAATCTGTTTTAAGGTTTATGTTGGCATGGCATTTTTAAATGTAAGTAAAATAAATGGTTCTTATTTTGTTTTATTTAACAGACACTACTGGGGAGTGTAGAAATGTGAGTAAAATAGTGAAGAAAAAAGAAAACTTATGGTTTAGAAGCGAGAGTAGAGAGGCAGCCGTAGTGGAAGAGAATTAAACAGCAGACCAAAGAATACCAAGAACTGTTCAGAAGCCTGCCTCCTGAAAGGTGAGCCACAGAGAATGTGTAATTAGACATGAGTTAGCTTAACTGTGTTTAGTAGAAGAACTGGTTTTGTTTCTCACTTGCCAGTGCCACAAAGCAAGATATGTCTCAGTGTGTATGCCTGATTCTTCATAAGATATTTTAACTCAGATTGCAGAATGATCTTAAGAGCACACTGCCCACCAATCTTTAAAACATTCAAACTTAACTTCTGTGCTTTTTAAAATTGGTCCTTTGTGTGGCACCAAAGACCACAGGATATCCTATTAGTCCAGAGCATACTGGCATCCAGGCCGGACTAGAAATATTAATTTCACACCAGACGCATATCATATCCTGCCAAACCAATAAAATATTTCTCTAAAAAGTTTTTTTGTAGCCTGGAAACCAAGTTTTATAACAGATGTCTTTTAGTAAAGTTTATTCTTATTACATTAGATAAATAAGGATATATTCTAACCTTCTTAATTTAAATACCTATTTTCAGAAATGTATTTACACACAATTAATTGCTATCTGAATGTAGTCGGTACCTATTCAATTACTTTGTGAAAAGAAAAATAATGTAGGTTTTAGTAAATAGTAATAATAAAAATAGACACTAACTTGTATTACAATTGTGCAAAATAATTATTTAGAGATACAGTTAAGAATAACACTTAACAAAGTTTGAGAGTAATAATAAATGCGGTCTATTTAAAGAGGAATTATTAATCAGCTGGTAGAACTTGTAAGGCTTATGTAAGGGAGGCTGTGTAGAGTATTTCTGTTCTACTTGGAACATCAAGGTACATAGATCTACACTAAACAGAAGGAACACCACCGACACAGGGGGACAGTAAAAAAAGCCGACAGCACCGAAGGAGCAGCGGACATATCGCCAGTGGGCGACAGGCGACAGGGGACACCAAGCGGTGGGCAGTGGGCACAAGTAGCACTGCGGGCTCACCTTTCGCGTTGAGCGGCTCGACAAACTGCATGTTGTCGTACGCCGTCGACTGCATTACACACAAAAAGCGCACTACGTAGCCGCCTCTTGAAACTACCTCTGAAAAAGAAACGCGTTATTCTCATGCAAGCACCGGCATCGATATGCCACTAAAGCCCGTGATAACTTCGAGTTGAATTATCGCAAATTCTTACAGGCCGCCGCCCGCGTCCCCATGTTAATCAGTTGGATCTTGAAGCTGCCCTGCATTTGAATCACCGACACTCGCGCTGTGGCGACCGACGCGTAATCGATAACCCAAACACAGGGACAGATCGGGTCTAGCCTCCGCCAGGGCGAAAGAGATGAGACCTAAACCTAGATTTGCCTCACTCTTCAAGCTATCGATCGCAAAGTCCGCCCAGCGCCCAGCTCAATTTGGAAGGCGCGCGCATGTTTTGTAATTTGCAATGTCAGCGGTATGTAAGTCAGCTCAGTCAGCTGATCGATTAATTTGACACAACAACAACAGTAAAATAGATAGTTATAAGAGAAGCAACGACAACGTTGGCCGTCATATCCGTGATATACGTCAATGTCATTGTCAATGTCAAGTGAATGTCATTCCAAGTCACACAGACATACCTACCATTCCATTGTAACAGAATTTGAAAAATTGAAACTTTGAATTGAACTGGGAAGTAAGTGAAGTCAATGCCCAATTTTACCGGTTCTTGTTTTCTACGGGCCATTGAATTCAGACAAAATAAAATAAAATTGAATTTACTCAGGTACTTACTAATTGTAAACATAAAATGTAAATGATAAGTACCGGAATATAATAATTCATTATTAGATTGAACCTAAATATTTATTATACCTAATTATTTATCTAGCTCATAAGTTACTTTTTTTAAGTTTTTGTATCTATTCTTCACACCTTGTTCACACTTATTCCCTGCCCCGCGTCCCGCAAACAATTGGGAGGGTCAAGTTTATAGCGGCTTAGCTATCGAAGTAAAAAAATTGTAAATATTAGGTAGGTAGGTACCTAATCCATGAAATGTAAGTCATATCAGTGGACTCCACCAACCCGCACTGGAGCAGCGTGGTGAAGTATGCTAAGTATAGGTTTCCACAGTTATGAGGAGAGGCCCTGTCTGTGGCCTGTGTCACCTGTGTGGGCCAATTATTAATCGAAACCAATATCAGTGGTAAAACCGGCACATTATTCGTCACAATGCCTGGAAACTTCAGATTTAATTTTACCACTTCGTCAGTGTGGTAAATGTATACCACCTACCCATGCCAAATTAATTACAGTTTTCTAGACTGAGCTCTCTACAACACGAACGGATAGTCGTACGGAGACGGACATAGTGATATTAAAAAGGTAATATTTTGACTCCGAAAACCTAAAAAGATTAAATTTTTGAAGGTTTCATTATTGGGACAATCTCTCTGTTCGTCTGTCACATACGATATTTTTTACGTATTTACCTACTTGAAGGAAAAGATAAGAGTACCTACACCGAAAAAGTATGAGTAGTTAGGTAAACACCTATAGTTGCTATCAAATAACACATTGAAATAAGGCGCAAAATACTACCAACTAAGACCGTTTTAAAGAAGGAGATGCACCATTATGTTCCAATCAGTCTCCTTTGAAATAGCCCCTTTTGGTGTATGGTCGAAGTGATTTATCAACTCAATATTCCAATTTGGTCTTAATTATTTAATATTTTTAAGTGATAAAATGAAACGAAGAAATACTGAAAAATTTATTTATGCTCATGATAGGCTGTATCACAATATAAATACCTACCTACAGATCATTTCAGCTACGATCACAGTGTCTCGTGCGTTTATCTAACGCACGGCTCCATCTACATATCCTCTCCTATATACAATACTTACAAACAAATATATCACTCACAAAGTTAAGTTCGAAACCGACTACAAACCACAATAGGGTTTAACGAGAGTAAATATACGACAATTCGCGCTCGCCATAGTTTATTGACTTGTACCGTTGGCATTGAAAAATAAATGGGCTATTATATCATCAACGGTTGTCCATCGCGCCGGCCAGCGCCTGCTGAATGACGAGCTGCTGAGCGCTTATCAGCTTCTTGAGTTCCCTCATCTCCTGCGTCAGCTGACGAACGGCTTCCGACGTTTCGTCCAGCCGCGCCTGCACGCTCCCCAGCCCCGACGAGTACCCGTACTCCCGGTATCCCGAATCATTGTTATTCTCATACTTTTTGAAGCACGAGTACGCGCCAGTGGTCGAGCCGTTAGAGGATATGGTATGCGAGTATTGCTTTCTCATTTTGGCGATGTCGTACGCAGCCATCATTATGTCTCGGGGCAATCTCTTCTCACTCGGGTTTAACGGCTTCACGCTGAGCACCACTCGGTACGCTTGTGGGGATACGAGGGCAGATGAATGTAAAATTTTAAGGAGGCATTTAGGCAAGTATCCGTTGAACAAGGCGAGCTCCATGTAAGATATCAGCTTCGTTTGTCTGACGAGTTTCGATAAGCCGGCGGTCTTCCTTAACCCTTGGATGTCGTGAACGGCGATACCGACAAGCAAATTCATGAGTACCACTGTTACAAACATCAGGAATAACACGTAGGTTACTTGTGCTGAGAATTCGAGCAAAACCGGTGGATCGTTTCCGTCGGGTTCGTTCAGCAATAGGTCCAAGTTCAGCTCTCCAATCATCATCGTAAGTACCGTAATAAAGCCCATGAACGGATTCGCAAAAGATGAGGAATCGGGAAATATCACGCAAAAACTTATAGTGAAACCGATAAGAATACACGAGTATGCCATGAGTAGCTTCGCAAATTCCTTCTGAACCTTCTGGTACATAGCCACGTATGTTCCAAAAACCGGTAGCTGACCTATCATCATCATCAAATTGGTCCATCCCGCCAAGACAGCGAAGGCACCGACGTGATTTTGCCATGTGTAAGTTATGTTCGTGTAAATATATGAAATAAGGAAAACGCTGACAATCACGAACCATTCGATTATATTTTCCGATTGCATTAAATACTGTTTTACGGTAGAGTAGCCGGCAATTCCATACACTTTTCTGAATATCTCAAATATTGTTATGCCAGCCAGCACCCACCATTGCATTTCAATGACAAAAGGATTCTTCCTCAACAAATCTCCCAGTATAGATTGTTTCTGACATAACTCCTGCTCCTGGATTGTCTCCTCCATGTCTTTACTTCCGTTATAGCAGTTGTGTGCAAGTGCAGTTAAAACGTAAAGCGTGAGACAGAGAACAAAAATAAAACTCAAAAATAGACGGGCAACGTAATATTTACGAATCTTTTCCCACTTGATGTATAGAAAAGCAGAACATAACGGGTGTAAAAGTACTTCCTTCTGACCTTCATCGACGAATGTGTTTAGGTAAATGATTTCACGCGGATAACAGTGCTGAAGGATGCTGCGAAAGTCAAGTTCAAGCTCAACTTCCCTGTTGCTCGTTTGCGAGTGATGTAACGTAATAGCGCAGTCCAGTTTTCGCGTTATCATCGCGAGAGAGGCGGGAGTCTTTCGAGCGATAACGTTGAGTGCCGAGTTACCTTTTTTAGATCTCGTCGTGACGTCAGCACCGTGATAGATTAATGTCTCGACGCACGCGGAGAGCCCGTCCAATGCAGCTAGGTGTAGCGGCGTGAAACCATATTCATCCTTTTGATTAACGTTCGCCCCCCAGCTTATTAACGTTTCTATGATATCGCATGCACTATCTGATTTACCGATCGCCGCATGAAGTGGCGTCCTCATATCGAAATCTAACGAATTAGGCTCCGCGTTTCCTTTCCTGAGCAACGACTCCACACATTCCAGACTTGCCGATCGAGCCGCTAGATGTAGAGCGGTAAAGCCCCGATGATTCTTTAAACTAGCATCGGCACCTTTAGATATCAACAAATCCACACAGTCTACGAATCCTCCGTCGGCGGCCAAGTGAAGCGCCGTCGATTCTCTATCCCCTACTCGCGTTCTAACGTTAGGATCGGCTCCGGGCGTTTCTAGAAGGATCAATAGGCACTGAATCATTCCCAAATCGGCGGCGAGGTGAATGGCATTTGTGCCGCCCGGTTCTATCTGGTTGACGTCGACGCCGTGTGATATGAAAAGCTTCAGACACTCCACCGAGTTAGCCCTGACGGCGCAGTGAAGCAGACCACCTTCACAGTTAACATATTTGACGGCCGCATGTACAGACGCTCCACGGCTTATTAGCAGATTAGCAACTTGCACTGAATTTCCGAATGCCGCACAATGAAGCGGCACGAAGCATCTCGGCATGTAATTAGGATCCACCCCGCACGACAACAGATAATTTGCGCATTCGGTTGATCCGCTAAACGCAGCCGCGTGCAAGGGGGACAGCCCGAGCGCGTCGAAGTGTAAGGGATCGGCTCCGGTCTCCAGCAGCGGCGGGATCAGATTGTCGAGCTTGAGGAAGGCGGTCCAGAAGAGGCACACGTTCCTCTCGGCCTCCGTTGCCGTCTTGAACGTGTTCACGGCCGATTCCGATGTGATGACCCCAGACTCCAGATCATCTAGTAGCCTGAGCCTGCCGCCGACGGCGCGCATCTGCTCGTGGGCGCTCTGACGCAGCGAGTCACGGCATATGTGCGCAGTTAGGTCCAGCGGAGGTTCCTCGAAGCTGTCGTACATGTTGGGGGCGCTCTCGGCGGGGGGCGAGGACCCGGCGAGGACATATTCGAGGTGTCCCATGGAGGGATAAGCGCGTTCGAGAGATTCCTCGTCGAGGGCGGGCGGTTGGGGCGAGCTGAGCACTCGGGAGACGCGCGGGCGGCGGTCCATGTCTCGCGGAGGGCGTGGATCGTCATCGGGGAGCGGAGGGCGCTGGCTGCGGCGCGAGTAGAACCACCGCTTGAGGAGCAGCGTACGCGGCGTGGGCATGCGGGCGGTCGGCGACTCGGCGCGGGACTGACGGCTGCCGCCGCGCGTCGGACTATTGTCCATCAATTGCGGAGACGAGGATGAATCGTGCGCACCTTCGATGTAAGGACCTGTTTACATTGATCTTCTTCATTTTATATATGCGACGATTTTTTTTCTACTTTTATATTTTTTGGAGTACCTACATATAATTATATTGTATTAAACACCAATCCGCGCTATAACCGTGGATCACTTAAACAGCTGTACCCATTACTCATAAGTAACTCCTAATTCACCAGCTGTATGTGTGGTGTATGGTGTTAAAATTTTGGACATGCTCACAATTATGCATATTTGTAGACCACTTTTATACACAACCGTTACCAACGTACGATTTCATATTGCATAGTCCGTATCAGTAGTCGCGTACTAGAGATTAAACGTGAGATTCAGAAATTGTAACAGTCTGTAATTAGTTGGTCATTAGCAGTTGATTCATTCATCATACGAGAAGATGCACCGGGCATTGGAAACTATTTTTAACTGTTGAGAAGTGACATCTGATGTTGACTCCGTATAACACATACCGGCAGATCAGGGTGTTATAAGAAGCGAAAGAAGGCGGCCCCTGCTCGGTGTTGGGGCTGAAGCCGGGCAGACTAGCTACCACCCTCTCGCCAAAAGACTTGTCGTGTTCCGATTGAGAGCTTCAGAGCCAGCACTTTATTTTTACCTCTTTATCTTTCTTGACCGGCAACGCATAGGTGTGTGGTGTTGTTGCTGATGTCCGTGGGCGACGGTGATCAGTTACCATCAGATGGCTCATCTGCTCGTTTGTTCGCATAAAAAACAATGAATGACATTCGTTTGTGCATAAATGCTTCTAATCTTAGTGTTTCCACCAGTCCAGTGTGGCGGGGTCCTAAAGACAGCGAATGAAATTAACAATAATGTGTGCTCGGCTGCCCGCGGCGAATGTTTTTATACGTATTTACCAACTTTTTGCCGTCAGAACACCACTCATGTGACATCATCGAGGGGTTTACGAATCTAATCATTACTGCTTAATTATTGTTAACAAATATGAATATTTTCAGATAAATAAATTGAATAGGACATTGACCAATGAACCGTGTCACTGGAGTCTGGGAGTCTCCACATGGTGGATTGCTGCACAAAGACTTAGCTTCTAATCCCGCCTCCTTATCGAAATAATGGATTTATTATAAAATAACTAGACGATTATCATCTCTACGAAACCATCATGAGCTACTTCACCATTAGGTATGTGCTTAAAGGTATCAGAAGTCTGCCGATAAGTTATTGACCAGTGTGAAAATTCATTGTCCTGTGAGGAGATTCTCCTCGAATTGTGAGAGAAGACCCAAGCCCAGTACTAGGTATTACTGGGAATAGAATAGAATAGAATCCTTTACAGTCCTATGACTGTAAAGGATTCTATTCCTCGAAAAGTAAATGTTTATTGTCATGTTTTAGTTTCTTGTCATCCATTTAGTGTTGATCCATGTTGATTCATGCCACGAATCACTCACCTAAAAAAACAATACTGGTTACTTATAGAAAAAGAAAGACAGTACTCTTTTCTTTTCTTTCTGTTGTTAAAGGGATATATGCTACTTCTGATCGATCTGCAACGGTCTGATCGATTCAAAATGTTAGGTACCTACCTAGAGAAAAAAACGGGAAGTCCTAGTGAAATTGTGTAAGATTGTATAATCTCACAAGGTTTTCCCGTGTTTAAGTATTCAAATTAACAGTCTTGTTTATTTGTAGAAAAGGAACTATTATTTATTATTATTCTTTTTCCCAAACACATGACTAAAACAACAAAACCCTCTCGCTGACAGCAAACATAATATATATTTTTTTTTTTTTTTTATGAACCCGATTGATTTTACATCTTTTCATTTTCATTTATTCACAAAATAACACACTTAAAAAATAATACAAATATCCCGCCAAACTAGAGAGTAGTTTGTAGGCGGGGAGTATTCGCTCTTGTATTACTGTTATTACAATATATGTATATTAGATATTATTATAACGATAGTAACTAACTTACAATCTTAAGTGGATAGGTACATAAGTAAACAAATTTAATTAACAAAAAAAGCAAAAACCTTAGCAAGTGTGAGGAGGCAGAACATAACATATTTATCTACTTATAATAAAATCATTAGGTCTTCCAACATTAAACTAGGTTTTTTTTTTTTAATATTTTATTCATTTATTGAACTAAGTTATAGACTCCAAATAGTATTGCTCAATTTTCTTTTTTAAGTTTCTGTACGACGAGGCTTCTGTCACACAAAAAGGTAAACTGTTACATATTTGGGGCACCATGTACTTCATAGAACGCTTACCGTAATAATTTATAATTTTATTTGGTTTGTGAAATCTCAAACAGTTCCTAACTGTACGGGTTGGGCCGCTGCGGGTTATAGGTTTTAATAAATCAGTTCGGTTAATATTTTCCTTTACTATGTGAACTTTAATTTTACTCTCTATAGGTAGTATCCTATACTTCTTGAATAAATAATTTCGATCTAACTTAAATGCAGCATTATCTTTCTGACTAGACATTTGTTTTAAAATTTTAACATGCAGTCTTCCTAACTTTTCTATGTGGGTTTTGAATGTGCACCCGTAGCAACTCAACCCGTACGCAATAATCGAATCTACAAGCGCATAATATATACAACGCATAGTATTCCTACTGACTACTCGTTTTAGATAATAGAATTGTGTTAAAACCGATCTTAATCTTGAACACACTGCATCAATATGGGGCTTCCAGGACATGTTACTATCAACCATCATCCCTAGGTACTTGTAGGAAGAAACACACTCAATTGGTATACAGTTGCACTGCAAGAGGTTTTTATGCAAGCAGTCATACGTGTGACCCATGATATTTATCAACCCACACGGTTCCTTCATATAGGGTGAGTGAATGTGCATACACTTAGTTTTGTTTAAATTAATGACTAGTCCATTATCGTGAGCCCACTTACACACGTTATTAAAATCAGATTGTACATTATTTACTGCATTCTCTAGGTTACTGTCTGCAAAAATTAAGCATGTGTCATCAGCGTACATGTACATTTGACACCTCTTGACGACGTTATATAAACTGTTTACATGGATTACATAGCCTAACGGCCCAAAAACTGAACCGGTGGGAACACCATACTGGCTGCTCTCCAGTGAACCCGTCTCCCCCGCAATGAGCACCTGCAACTGCCTGCCTTGGAGATAGGTTTTAAAGAACTCATTCACGGGGCCCCGTATCCCACACTCACTCATAGCCTGAAGTAAGGCCGCGTGCCCCAACGTTTCAAATGCCCTGCGAAAGTCAATAAAGACCACAACCACATGCTTCCTGTGATGCAGACTATCACTGACAAAGTCCGAGAAGCGCAGAAGGGCAGAGGTGGTGCTACGGCCGGGCCGAAAGCCGTGCTGCACATCTGTCAATACATTACTATTTTCTAGGAACTTGCTAATCTGCGATACTATTACCTTTTCGGTTATAATATTTATCACAGATAATATTGAAATCGGCCTATAATTGGAATAATTTAAGTGGCTACCCTGTTTATAAATTGGCCTGATTAAACCTAATTTTAATAAAGAAGGGTAAGTATTGGACTTTACACATAAATTAATAAAAGTTGCTAAGATAGGACTGACTTTATCTTTTACATATTTAAGATCTTTTGCCCTGATTTTATCACAGCCGGGAGACTTGTGACAGCTCAAATTGTTTATAACCGAAGCGACATCACGCGAGCTCACTGTCATAAAACGAAAAGATGAATCACATTGCTTAACATAGTCAGATCTATCCAAGAGCTTGATAGAACAATCGTGCCTAATATCTAAAATTTCTGTTGTAAATGCCCTCCCAAAAGAATTACAAATATCCTTGAGGTCATTGTGTTTTCCTAGATACTTTCTAATTACAGTATCGATATTATTAACTTCTCGCCCTAACCAGCTATTCACCTTCTGCCATATTTTCCTAGTGTCTCCATTACATCCTATTATCTCACCACGCTTATACCTATCTTTAATTTTATTTATATATTTATTTGTTTTATTACGATATCGGGTGTAATCTAACCTAAGCCTCATATTTTTTGGCATTGACTTCCATTTACGAAAAAGTTCGTTTTTTCTATCAATCATAGAAATTATTTTTTTATCAACCCATGGATGCATCGCGCTTCTACTCGGCTTAACCACTATCTCCGCATAGCTATACACTCGCGTAAAGTCCGCGTGCAGTCTATTGTATATTTCAATAGGGCAAGTCATGTTCGCGTACACGCCCCAATCTATTTTACTTAATTGCTCCTGGACACGACTACTACTTAGAATGCACTTACATTTTTCAACTTCGTCCTCACTATTAAAAACATGCGTATCGACATTACCGCCAATTAGGTAATGATCAGATATTCTGCAGGCGAGCAGGTGCGCGCCCGCGCTCCGCCGGCTGCGCACCCACAAGTGATCGATGCACGACGATACTGCGTTCCCGCTCACTACCTCTTCACGCGTCACGTCATTCACTAGGGACATAAAGCCACGCTCACACATCATATTCATGTATTTGCTTGTTACATTACTAACATTTTTTTCAATCATATTTATATTAGTGTCCCCTATCACGATTACATCCTGGTTGGAGGGTACAGTTTCCAAGGCGGCCTCAAGCTCCTCAATAAATTTTACCCTATTTGTGTGGGGGGGGTCTGTAGATAGCAAACACATAGCAGCAGTACGAGTTGAATATTGTTTTAATACATAATATTTCCATTTGTGACAAGCTAAGTTTTTCCATCTTCACATCTATGTTTTCTTTAACGTATATAAGTATTCCTCCACCTCTTTTTTCCGTTCTTGTTCTTGAGTACATGTTGTATCCTTCCATTTTATACAAGGGCAGCTCTTCTTCTGAAACATTTATCTCCATCAAAATGACTATTTTAACCTGGTTTTTACATGCTTTCATAAGTAGTAAAAATTCTGCGAAGTTCTTCCTCAATGAACGTATATTCAAATGAATGAAATTAAAGTGTGTCCCCTGCTCGTATACGTGCTGCCCCCACGTTGTAATATCGTCGAATTTCATGAACATGCTACTCAAAATTGGAATCACACTATCATATACACTGTCTTCTTCTAATGCATTAATGGTCGCAAGTGTAGGTGTGGCTTTATGAACCTCTGCTATCGCTGACCGCAGCGCTCGATGTCAGTCTCAGATCTTATGTTGTAGATTTTATTTTCAACATCATTCTTTTTTACAAGAATCCTCGAGTTTTGTATCCATATATATTTGAATGTAGGTTTAAGCTGAGATTTTGCAAGCCAAAATAGTTGTTTTAAAGCGGGCGTAAGGTCCTCATTAATGTAAATCAAGGTCTTATTATTATTTCCAAGTATATCATGATTTGTAATATGTATTTTTCGTTGCTTGATCCATTGATTTCTGGCTTCGCGCGAGATAAGCGTTGCAACTACCGGGCGCGGCCGTTTTTTTGCGTCTGCCGTCTTTATTGAGCCTACCCTACGCACTTCTTTTATGAGTTTCTCCTCGACATTTAGTTTATTCGCAACTTTTACCACGACATCCTTAATATTTTCTCCCTCTATCTCATCTAACCCACTTATTTCTATATTATTCTCTTTCTCTTTCATCTCCAGTGCAGCTACTCTTTCTTCAAGTGCTTTATTACACTTTTCTAGATAGACATTCTTATTTTCTAGACTTGATAATTTCTTTTCCGCAGCCTCCTTGAAGTCCAACATTCCTTGGTATCTCTCTGCCAGCAGGTCTATCCTGCTGGCCATTTCTTCTATCCTCTTTTCCATTTTGAAGATCACGTCCATTTTAGTGTTTAATTCGTCCAACGAATGAGCGATGGCCGGAGTTTGCGCTGTTTGTGCAGGACTCTGCTCTTCTTGACTATCTTGCTCCTTACATTCCTCACATATACCACTTTGCACGAACCGTTTAGGATATTTCACGCATTTCTTGTGATATGCTGACACACAAGTCCCCTTGCATTGTATCCAATCATCCTTTGATGAAGACAAGAATTGTTTGCATTTTTTGCACTGCACCATGATTATTCATACACACCGCGCACTCGTACGCTTTTACACTTACGTTTCGCTATCCGCAATTTAACACGCGTCAGTACACCAAGAGCGCACGCGCCTGACTGCTGTATATATACGATATCATTTACTTATATGTACGAGTAAATATAACAAACAAGCAGACGAGCCTCCGGCACTTCCGGCAGTGACCGCCTGTAGTCACCGTCGATTTTAAATACGAGCAACACCGGGCTTCATCGATACGATACGATATCGGACATGAAACAAGAAAAAGGATAGTAGGGACTTGAGAACCAGTGCTTCTCAATCTCAAGTCCACAGCCGAAAGGCGACTTCGATTGCGACTGCGGAATGCGATTTATTCAAACTAGGCTGAATAATATTTTATCGTGTGTTGTTCGGTCTCGCGAATTGACTCACGGCCGTTGGCGAGAGGAACTAAGTTAAGTGCCCCAAGGATTACAATCCCAATAACTGTTTATCTTTTTACGTAAAGTGGGAAAACTGCGCAGTTCCTCCTCATCAAGACACGTACACATAGGTAATCGGTGGCAGATCATAAAACTGGTTTAATGCGGCGTTTCCCTGACTTATGCTTTATCGTGACTACGATCTTGGACCAGGCTCCTATTGTAATGGACAGAACACGTTAATAGCTACGAGTACACTCGTACTGTTAGGCAAGGTCAGCGGAGTTAAAAAAAACTATTTACTGATGCCACGTTTATTGAAGATATAACTTGTCTAGGTGAGTACCTACTTTACAATCAAAGTTTTTTGATCACAGCGTGAAGACTTGTGACCCTCATGGGTTAAAAGATATCACGAGACGGACTGGTAGGTGGGCAGCGTAACAGTGTTGAAATTAAAGTTGAAGCTAATACATGAAAAATTTAGAAGGTTATGCATTGATTTATTATTACTAAAGTCAATGGGGTTATGTGATGCCCACATTTCAGCTTTAATTGTCTGCCGCGAGATCAATTAAGTAAGTTAGAGTCCGTTATACTCATTACTACTGATATCAATTCCATATACCTACCTGTAAACAAATTTGATCGTCTCCCTATAATTGCAAGTACTTACTTGCTTATTTAAAAATAAATAATTAATCAATCACACACTCAGCCCATGAATATAAATTTAAACTCACTTGCGCCTCGCTGGGAATCGAACCCAGGACCCTTTTGAACGGCAGTCCGGCATGGTGACCTTGCGCCGCTAAAAATTTATGGGTACAAGCACTAGGATACCCTGTGTCGCGGTTGGCATGGGCACAACAAATAATAACACATCACTAACACCCATGACCCGAGAAGAAACATTTATCTGTCACACAAACATCTGCCCTGGCCGGGAATCGAACCCGGGACCCCTCGCTTCGCAGGCAGAGTCACTACCAACTAGGCAACGTCTATCCCTAGCCTATAATTATGTTCTTCATATCGTCCTTTATCTGCCAGTGAAAGTCCCGTTAAAGTCCGTTCAGCCCTTCCAGAGATTAGCCCCGAAAAACAAAGACCGAAAAAAACAAAACAATTGTTTAAATATCGTCTAAATAACTAACTAATATCTCTAATTTTATTGGAACGAAGTTCCTTACGGCAGGCTTGGAGGGGATAGGTTTTGCTACGGCGACCGAACTGAAAAATATGTGATAGTAAAACCGTAAGAAAAAAAATGCGTGGAATAAAAGCGTTGAATGAGACGTGCGCATGCGCGACAGTCGCATACACAAGCGAGTAGTGTATAATACCTTTCTCTTTCTCCCTGTTCATGGTTTTCTAGGGTACTAAAGCCGATAATTCCGTCAAAATAGATATCCAAGATGGCGGCTGCGCGAAATTATCAACTTTTCGTCATGGGTATCGTTTTCATGGTTTTCGAGGGTGGTGAAGCCGATAGTGCTGTCAAAATAGAAATCCAAGATGGCGGCTGCGCGAAATTATCAACTTTTCGTCATGGGTATCGTTTTCATGGTTTTCGAGGGTGGTGAAGCCGATAGTGCTGTCAAAATAGAAATCCAACATGGCGGCTGCGCGAAATTATCAACTTTTCGTCATGGGTATCGTTTTCATGGTTTTCGAGGGTGGTGAAGCCGATAGTGCTGTCAAAATAGAAATCCAAGATGGCGGCTGCGCGAAATTAACAACTTTTCGTCATGGGTATCGTTTTCATGGTTTTCGAGGGTGTTGAAGTCGATGGTGCTGTCAAAATAGAAATCCAAGATGGCGGCAATCCAAGATTTATTCATCTAATTTTTATAATTGCATAGGTTGATAAAAAATGCTAGGCAATAGCTTTACCGCGGCAGTCACCGAGTGCCACATTTAATTTTTATTTTTTTATCCCTCTTTCTTTTCGTTCGCCGTTGCCTTCATTAGCCGAAGGAACTTCGTTCCTACCTGGTGTCCCACGACATCACATTTTTATTATTTAAGTCTATAGATGTATTTATCCTTCAGTTAATTCCCCATTGAAGCAAGAGTCATATCAGGTATCTATTCAGGTGAAGTGGGCGCGGCTACTAGGAATTTCAGTGGCGGTGCATCGGAGCGGCGCGGGCTGGCATCGATTACCCGAGCGGCCATTGTGGGCTCCCCACAGAGGACGTTCCGGTCGCTTCGGATTTACTGATTTCCGCATCGAATCATCGGCTCAATGGCAGTTTGAAGGACATGGGAATCCGTTGACAATGCTGTGCAAAGTTCACGGTTTTAATCGGATTACAGATGTTGCATTACTCACATACATAATCATCAATAATTGTGGCCGAAAGCAGTTGTCGTTTTTACGTACCCTTTGAAATTGTAAACTTGTTGAAATAATAATATGAAGTCTCGCTCGCTAGACTCTCAACTCGATACATCGAAAACACGTCGTCACTTCTAAGGCTCGATGTTTATTGACGTGACGGCTGTACCTACTATAATAAAATGAATGAGCAGACTTGGTAGTATAAATATTTGAATAAATTAATTTAGCTACTTCTGTAATTAAAATTAAGTAATGAGAAATTACTGGTCAACTAACAGTTCTAACACCAATACACTGGCGGTCTGGTTAACCCAGGTAGGGAATCGAACCCGTCCCTCGCTCAGTAGACAGCCGCTAAGATTGACCGAGCTGCAGGTTCGTTTAAAAGGAGGAACAAACAGAAGGAAGTGTGCAATTTGTTATAATCTCTGTAAGGATATCGCGGTCCGCGGCCGACTGCCGGGACATTATCCATTGATAAGTATCTAGCACCACGCCGCCACGTGCGGTAATGAGGGAGGTTATTGCCAGCTATTTATAGCTCGCTTCGTGATTGTCTACCTCACAGACTAATCATTGTTTGTTTGCAAGAGAAACAAACAGCCAAAATAGCGTTATAACGACGACTCCGCAGCGTAGTTGGTAGACCTTGCCTGCAAAGCCAGCGGCCCGGGTTTGATCCCAATCGGGGTAGGATTGGAACATAGGTAAGTGGGGCCCGTAAAAGCTTCTCCTACTCCTTCTCCCGTTCTTTTACGGAGTCTACAGCAGCGACAGATTTTGTACTTACATCATCGCAACCCATAACTGTCTCACTGGTGGATCTGATCTCCTCCCACAACGCAAGGGCTGCAGGCCATAGTCCACAGTGTGGACTCCACACGCTGGTCTAGTGCGGATGGGAGAACATCACACACCATTGAGCGCATTCTGGACAACTCTCACACCTTAGTATAAGGCTCGTACAATGTCTCTTACTACAAACCGAACCTGCGCACGTCATCACAATATAACTATTCTACCTGGTAATTGACGATGTAGTGCACTGTTCACTTGAAGCCTGAGATTCCTACATCCTATATTTAAATCGTATCTCTAATTTCTCTAAAGCACATTTATCAGTCGTGACTCATCAGTCAAGTACTTTCTAGATCTAGACCGATAGAAACACATCTTAGACCGAATTAGAACGACTTACTAACAATCACTATCTGGACTATTACTAATAACTACAGAATTAATTATCGCTAGCAATCCTAGTCCTCATATGCACTAACGAACTGACTAACTAACATTCACCGTTTGCTAACTGGACTAACCATCCTAGTCCCGTTTTGACTCTTATTCTGTGTCGGTCACAGTTGTCATGGTCGGCAGCGGAAGGGTGGTGCATGTACAGTACATAATAAAAAATAACAATATGAACAATAAAACACAGACAAAACTTTAAAATATTTATTGATATACAGGACTTTCACATAGATAATGTACAGGTTGTTCAAATAATTAACATAATTACAAATACAAAGAGTGCACATTGCCGAGACCCTCCGTGCGGGCGCCCGGCCGCGGAGGGCCGGGGGCCGGGGGGCCGGAGGGCCGGGAGGCGAACGTTAGAGCCGATACTAACTACGTGTTAGTGATGTAAAAATACAAAAGACGTAACATTTATATTTATACGTTAAAATAAACAGTACACATTTTTGGATTAAATGTTGTCTCCGTCGACTACGCGCTAGGTACCACTATTAAAGCTAACCAACAACACACTAACATAAATTAATGATTATTTACAAATTATACAATTCACCTGCTCCCTGCTACCTGCTAACGATACAATACACTGTCCGTTGTATTTATTACATATATTATTGTAATTAGTGGTTATGATAACGCGAAAGGGAAAGGCGAGGTGGAACGGAACGCCATCTGGCTCCCGAAACGCCCTGTCGCTTGTAACATCAACGTGTATTTTACAAATGTATATTTATGAAATTCAGCTTTATAATTTAAGATAAAGCAAAAATATATTCTGAGCCCACTGCGCACTTAGTGATTATTAAATTAATTAAAAATATACAAATTAGTCACTATTAGAATTTATCTCACTATTTTTAGTAATTTTACTTATCATAATTTATGCAATAATGCTTGGCAGGCATACATTTTCAAAAATGAATATATTACAGAATAGGTATAGTAAATACTTAACAAAGCACGAAAAATATCGATTTTCCCCTGTTCAATGTACCTAAGGCAATATTATCTAACACTAAGCGATGTACACACGCCGGGGACACAGAAATGGGTTCCGTTCGACCAGACCTCTACCGCTATATTAATTAATTAGAATGACATGTTACGGCATGGCACACGAAGTAAGTCGAGGGTGATCGATAGTTACGATGGGACATGGGCCCCCGGTACACGCCAGGCAGTTGAACCGCGCGTTTTAACCACGCTGTCGAAACGCAACGCGCGTTTACTAACAATGGAAATGTTTAAAATGGAAATAATGCAATCCTGTTTACTGCATAGGTAAATCAATCAATGGGGTGTCTAGTTTTCTCTTTTAAGATTACCAAAAGACCTAAGCGACAATATAAAGTTTGACAGAATAAAAAACAGCAATGAAATATAAAATGTGGATGCGATTTAGTTACCGCCAACCACATAACGTGTCCGAGGCTGTGGTGATGAGACGGGTTAATAACGATAGTCGTTCGTCTCGCAATCTTACATTATACGCTCGGCCATCGAGTCGTCAATAGCTCGTATATAATATAACATAAATTTACTAATTAATAACGATACCAAGATAAGTGAACGGTGCTTGAGTTGCAAATTTTTATGGAAAAAATTGCAATCGTGCGCTGGGAAAGGGCGTGTAGCGTGCAAAAATGGACTCAGTCCGGCTGAGTCGCATAGACGTTTGGAGGGGGTCGGTGACTGACCGACTGACTGACGAGGACTGGTCTACATGTATCAAGCGTGGAATATTGTTAAACTGACACACATTGGAATTAATAACTTTTGAAAGAGCCCAATGTGTGAAGCAAGGTTTACACTAGATCACGTGTTACATTAAACTAAGTCAATTCCATGAGTTATCGTTCTATTATGCGAGTGTTATCACGTTTAGAGGGAACTCTATACTCCACTTTTCTAATTTGTCACATCACTATTTAATTAGAGGATTATTTGTGACTACTAAGAAAGAACATTTTAAGGACTAAGGTATCTCAATTCGGAGTAAAACATTTCTATTATTGTATTTTGAAAGCGACGAATTAATTTAAAGTGAACACTTTAGGAAGTAAATAGTGCGTTAGAGGAAAAAATTACATAAAAACCAAAACCATACAAATGTCAATGCCGTATAAACACATTCAATCACACTTTTACAGGCATCAACAGGCAAGATACATATTGCCAGGTTTAGCATTTTTTACATGTTTATGAGCTAAATAACGTAGCAGCTGCATCAATTGAGAAGTAATCCATAGGTCATATCCAGGAGGTTAGTGGAAGGGACGTCCTGATAGCAAAAACGATTGTTTTGAACATCAGTGACGTCAACAACGCTCTGGCCTTGAGAGCATTATAAGTTCATATTTTTGGAATTATTCAATTTAAACTTTAAACTGCTTCACAGCTCGAAATCCGAAAAAGCTTTGCATTGTCAGATGTCACTTCAGTGTTCACTTATGTACGTTATAATTATATAGTACGTACGTATCAATGTCTATTATTAATATTCCACTATTAGCTTAACAGATGGCGCCACATATGTTGATGTTAATGCCGCTTTCGTTCCACACATCTTCCATTGCGTCCCAGTCCCAGACAAAGCGGGAACATGTTTCCCAGGGTTATTGAGGCACTACATAAGCCATCATCTAAAAGTGACCTTCCGGACAAGTCAAGTTCCTTCAAAGGAGCCACAAACAAAGTTATTGCAAATTGACAAGGTATTCCGCTCCGAGTGGTCGCATCCGAGCCATACCATGTCTTGGTCAGACGGCGGAGTACTTGCAGCCGTCGTCGCCGGAGTAGCAGTGGTGGCAGTGCAGGCGGCGCGCGCGCACGCGCACGTCGGCGCCCGCGCGCCCGTCGCCGAGCGCCGCGCCGCACACCGCGCACGTGAAGCACCACACGTGGTAGCACAGCGACAGCGACTCGATGATCATGGCCGCGCCGCGACCTGCGACCAAATTCAAATTCATTTATTGCATTGTTACCATTGATGTAAAAAACCATAGATACACAATCAGCGTGTCAAAAACGTCCTCATAAAATGTACACACAATTTAAAATTGTGTGGACATTTCAAATAGTCTAGCGTCACTCGCGTTACTGCACGCTCGTTAAAAATGCCGAAGTGTTCGTTGCGAAATTGTAAAAATATTACACTAAGAACGTTAAAAAAGGATAGGACAATTATTTCATCAGATCGCTAATGTCTTGCCTTGTTTGTAAGTGTCTTGCCGAGTAGGTATGTGACATTTTGCATAGTTAAACATTTTCAAGGAGGTGCAGACAACTTAATTTTAATGTGTTATAAAAGAGTCGAATTTAGAAAGTAGAGCGTGAGTTATTAATAAAATAACGATATGCCCTTCGAACCTGGGGCCATTCGAATGGCAGTTTCGACCGGTAACCAGTGTTTCTGGTCGTCTACGAGAGTTAGTAGTCTACCTTTGTAGAAATCCCTAGTATGGGATGAACGGTTGTTATTTAAATTAAATGGACTCACCGAGTTCTTCTCCACAGTGGGAGCACTTCCTCCTTCCACTGACGCTGAGCAGCTTCTCCTCGCGGGGAGGCTCCGGCCGCGGGGGCTCCGGCCGCGGGAGCTCCGGCCGCGGGGGCTCCGCCCGGAGGGGCTCCAGCCTCGCGCGCCCGTTCGTGGTTATGGCCTGTTGGCTGGAAACAAATACCATATGATTATCACGTGATGAATAAAAAATACATGGTTACATTATTACATTAATCCCAACGAAAATTTTTTTGCCTTTTATAAACACTTCTCGAAAATCAAACTACGCCTATCGTGTAAACAAATCACTACGGTCGGTGGTCTTGGAAGACAAGGCAAGAAACTCCCAAAGCGTTTATTTTTTTATTTGATTGTTGATACCTTTAGTGCTACTGGTGTCCATTACCGACGGGCAGCTCGGATCATCGTTTGTTAGCCATTTCCATAAAGTACCAAGGTGTGGCCAATCTAGAGGTAGTATCCTTTACCTGGTGGTGATGGGATGCACGGCGTGCGGCACGTCGTGGTGGTAGGAGTGGCGCTGGGCGGCGCGCAGCTTGCTCCTCTGCTCCTCGATACGGCGCTGTTCCGCCTCCTGCACTCATTAACAAAATTCAAGTAAACAGATGTTTTCAAACCAGGACTTTTTGTGCACTGTATGCTCGGTTAATATTAATAGAATACTTTCAAGTGTTAAAATATGATAAAAAAATTATTTAGCTACTGCAAGTTATAATTTTTTACAGTCCATCTGACGGTATGTGGTCACAATACTCTGTGGACACGTACAAAGTCAAGAAAGATTCAGGTTCGGTGGTGGTCTTAAGGTATTTTTATAGTCCTTTAAAAAACACCATGTTATAGCGCACAATAATAAAATAACAATTTGAAACGTTGTACATTAAAATTCTTTAATTGGTGTCTATGACAGTGGGAGGGAGAAGGTGTGATAGTGCGAGGAGGAGAGAGCACACCTGTATGAGCCAATGCTGGTTGTAGTTGTAGTGCGCGGGCTTGGGGCGCGGCTGGCTGCGCGCCTGCAGCCACTCCGAGTTGGAGATCAGCTTGGGGGTGGGCGCCGCGCTCAGCGCCTGAACACAACCAAACATACAGACATACAGATACGAATTAACAGATACTATTACAATTTATCATCAATCATTTACAGATGTCACAAGTCGTTTCAAGCAAGAACGTCGCAACTAATCAGGCAGGCTTCACGAAAAGATACCAGTAATAGTATTAACTTTACCACCAAGCAAGGGTACGTACGGACTTTTGCGACCTAAATCAGTCGGCATAGAATTGGGGTAAGTACCGCCCAGTACCGCCCCACCAATACAAAAATAAGACTGGAATTACTTAGCTTTCTGTTATTTATATCACACCAAAATTGAGAGTTAGCTTTAGCTGGTCATGGTGACATACCTGCAAGGTGTGCCTGGTCATCGGGTGGTACTGTCCGGCGGCGGCCTTCTGCCGCAGCTGCACGGCCGCGCGGTCCACGTTCACGTACTCCACCGCGGACGGCACGCGACTGCTTCTGAAACCATTCGTACCTTACTCACGCACCATCACATCAAGACCATTTTAGCTATGGTTGACTTTAAGTACCTAATATTTGTAGATAATTGAGCTTAGTAATTATTTTACATGTAAAGGTAATTACGATACACCATGTTTCCATTTGTATGTCATTCAAGACAAAATGTCGTGCGCTTGTTTTTGGTAGCAGGCTACAGGCAGGCAGGTAATTTGGGAACTCCCTCAACTTAACCCTCCCTGTGCTTGGTAACTAACGCCAATATCAATTGGGTACGCAACGGATCTAAATCCTAACACTTTGCAATCATCTATGAACTCACCTCATAGTAATCTCCCTCTCAAGCGACTCCCGGCTCCTTGGCTTGGGCGGCAGCACCGGCTGGGGAGGCCGCATCACGTTCGGCACCTGGCGCCTGACCTCGGCAAACTTCGTCTTGTCCTCGTATAGCACCTTCCTGCTTTCCTCTACCCCGAAGTGGCTCTGAATGTGCTCCTCCGACACGAACGGTTTCCTCTTCAAGTTCTCGTCGAATACCGGTTTCTCCGGTGCAACCGGTACCGGTTTGTAGTTCTCGCTGGCGAGTAAGTTTGGCATCGAATGTCTGTAATTGTTATTGACAGACTTCATCGGTCGGTTCTGGGGCTTCCCCGGCGAGCTGGCCGTTGAAATGTCCTGGACGGATTTCTGCATTATCCTGTTCTGATCTCTGATGAGATTCTCCCTCTGTCGTCTCAACTCCTCCTGCTCCAGCTGTAGCAGTTCTCTTTCGAAACGCAGTACTTCCTGTTTACGTTAGTAGTTTGATTACATTGTTTGATGAAACTTGCAGTGGTTAGTTGTTGAATGTACAGCATGACGCATGGCGTTGGATAGGGCAGAGGTTGTTAGTGCGTTAATTAGAATCATGAAGTTATAGTTGTTGGACGATCCCGATGGTAATGTTCGGTTTACATTTTCAAATGATTGTAAATTAAGCAACAAGTAATGTGGTAAATCATTAAACAAATGCTCACATTGATGATTCATTGGAAGCATCAGAATTACATACAAGTATTCATTTAAATAACAGGCATTAATCCAACGTTTATAAAAAACATTTATACATTTGTAAAATGTATAAAATGTACAACGTGTCAATAAACCAAACATTGTTAACAAAACGGATTAGGAAATCTTGCGAATGACCACATACTTTGGGAAATAACACGGATTGGAAGCGACAAAATCGTAATTTCGGTCAACTGACCACACGGCACATTTACAATTCGTTCAGTCGGGGCAGAAACAATCCTACGCGCTTACCGCAATGTTTGGATAAAATGGACAAGGATTTTTTGTTATCTCCATTTTATACAATATATATAATAAGCAATGGACTATGCAATACGCCTGGTGTCCATCCGTACATCAAAAAAGTCCCACTTGTTAGCACACGCGATTTCATACGTACCACTTAGCCCTATTCACATGGCAGGCTAGCCACTCCTAACTTCGAAATTTATTATTATCATGCATTATAGTTTACTGATGACAATCCTTAATGATCCCATGATTAATTTCGTTCAAAAAGCGAGTTTAAACAGCAAAAGCAGTTCATTTAATTATCCTTTAAAATGTACTATGAATATTGTTTACAAATACTTTTATTAAATTGACTCTTTACATTTGACGCTTCCAAACCATTTGTTTCAGACCTTCATCTTAGTTTTAAACCACAATCATCAAGTAGGTATGTGTTCAGTCTAAACGTTCGTTTACTCTCCATTCACTGTTTTTAACGTTGTTTCAACAACAAGCAGTGTCATTATCAGTTGCGGGTTAAAGTAAACGATCGCTTGTGTAGACTCATGTGTGTCATGTAAGTAAAAATAATAACAATCACCAAACTCCATACAAATGTTTATAAAAAGCTTTACTATACCACTTAAAACATTCAGTCGTCTTGATAAAACATGTACATATACCGCAGTTTGAACATTTTGCATGAAGCTCGGTCTCCAAACGTTATCGTGGTATAGTGAAATTAATAAATGAGCAATTAGCAGTGAATAACATCACCTTGGTATGAGCATCGTCAACCAGCCCGCCGGACCACCCGCCGTTAGTGCGCCGCGCCCCCGCGCCGGCCATCTTGTTATTTACACACACAAAATGGTGGGTGAGCTTGTGGAAACATTATATTTGTGTTACTTTTGAGATACGTTCAATTTAAATTTTTTGGTGTCTGCTTTTAATCCTAAATAGTGATTTGAATAGGTACAGCAGAGTAGCCAATTACAGGTTTTTGAAATTTAAGATTAATAAAGTCGTTAATAGATAGCGGTCAATGCTCATAAATTGAAAACATGAAAGAATCGTAAACAAAATTATTCGACAATATGTAACGATGCTAATGTGATATTCTGAATGATACTTATGTATACATTTAAGAATTATGCAATTGAACGCTAATAAACATTGTAACTCACAAAAATATAATGTTTCCTATGTAAAGGTTAACGATAATGAAATATTACTGAGAAGTGATTCGAAACCTAATGACAAATACACAAAAGGAAAACTTAAAAAAAACATCTAAATATACAAAAAAAATTAACTTGTAAAACTCAATGCAAACTCAATCTACATGCAAAGCTTATTACAGCCAACTGTGTACTAGGAGGTGCAAATACAAATAAAAGGCTTAATAATGTGATTAAAATAAATTTTATTAAACCGAAGATATCAATCAATACATACTCATACTACGATACTAATCAACTCTACCGTAAAATATCTACTCAAACAGACGTGAAAATAGGTACCAAGAAGAAAATTAATAAAAGCATTAAAAAAGCTTCTGTGTTAAATGCTGCCAGCATTTCAGGAGATGTATATTCGCAAGAACCAAAACCAACAGTGACCGTGAAGTGGATCTTGAAAACAGATTACAATCTTACTAACAAAATAAAAAGGGGAAACCTCCTAATTTCCTTCCTTCCACTAATCATAAGTAAACCATATGCTTAAAAATCAAATAAACCTATTTAGTTAACAATAATAAATATTTGTTTGAAAGTAACACAATATATATATATTATATATATATTTGCTCGAGACCTAGGTTCTATAATAGTTTATGAAGACACATAATGAAGGATTAGTCCTTCCACCAATTCATGAAACAAGATGGCATAACAAATGTAGCGGAGTCCCATAACCATTAATAAAACTCAATGCAGTATTAAACTTTCAAAATAATAATAATAATAATCTGATTAATTATAATTATGTAATTGGTAAATTCTAAATCTTTATTTACATTTCCTCTTATAACAGCCTCGTATGCATTCCATAAGCAAAAGAACATTATAGCGTTCAAGTAATATAAATTAAAATTCTAAACATGCTACGATTGTATCACAAACAAATCAAATAATTTGGAAAAAAATATGCAACTTCAGCTATATCTATAAATTACTAATAACACAAGAAATTCGAGGCAAAATCCCAAATAAAATCTAACAAAACTATACTACGAGATCTAACAAAGATATAGAAAAACTCCTTCGAACTTTCGATATATACATACAGTTAAGAATATTGTTAACAATAGCCTAGCTTAAATCATTTCAATAACGAAATATGCAAGAAATTTGTAATAATAAATTTCTTTATCTACAAGTGTACATGTGTTCAAGTGGTACTTGTATTGATTTATCTATTCGTAAATCGTGTTATGGCACGCACGAAATTTTAATGCTCAGTAAATATTGAATAAGTTTAAGCTGAAATTTTTTTTACTATTAGCTACAATTGTTTATAACCAAATTTAAAGTGACTGCCATAAATGGTAATGGTTGTTTATTTATCATTATTGGGATATACGGAAGCCGAGCTCAAATTTCTAGCCATTACCACACCCAAATTATTCCTCGTCGGCCCTATATCTTCCTTTCATTCGCCGCTTACCTGTTGCTGCTGTAGTTTCTTATCTAAGTTCTCTATCTTATTCTCGTCCGCGTCAGCGGTGTCGGTGAGGTCGGACAGCTTGCTCGACAGCTGCTTGTTGAAGGTCTGTTCAGTTTTACTCCTTGTACTCTCCTCCTCGTCCGACGTTACTGTTATGTGGGTATACGGCTGGAAATTATATTTGTAAGTATGTTAAACCAAACAACAATGTAAGGTAATCGTAATCTTTGGAGATTTTTATTATCTAAACTCTCAACTTAATTTTAGGCACGATTGAAAGTATTCCGATTGACGTTGTATTAATATGTTTCTTATTATAAGTTGAAAGGATGGAAACCATTTATAGGTTAAAATTAATATCAAGATCATGATTACTCATAGATAACTAACTAGTGAACAAGCCAAATTATGTACATACAAAAATGTATCTTTATCTACAAGAATCAAGATAAGGGTTAAAATACCTAGAGATTTAATACTATTTCAAAATGGTGTGTAAGGAATATGAGCATTAAAAATCCAACTAACAGCTTTTCTAAACTTTTGTACACTGTAGTTACTATTACTATTCTTATTGTACAAAGCGAAAAATCGGCGGCGATAATACTAGTTGTAACAACCTCCGTATTAATGTCATCATGGTATTTGTTTTAGTGTTTTATTGAACTATTGCCAAAAATACACCACTTACCTCACTATTCTGTCTGCTGTGAGGATTTGAAGTTTCAGGCGACGATTGACCTTTGTACCAGGCCTCAGCCGATGGTCCTCTATCGACATCAACACCAGAATCCCTACTGTCTCTCAGTTTGGCATCCATGTCATGTGACAGGGTCTTTTTGTATAGAAGTTTTTCTATTTTTGTCTCCTCTTGGAGGAAGGAGGTGATATCTGGACGCGGGGCGAGAGTTAAATCGACATCTAAGTAGCTATCGTCCACTTGGCCTTCAATGCCGAGGAAACTGGTGCGTTTGTTGCGAATCTCTTTCTTAATTCGTCTTGCTGAGCTGGTGTGTTTAAAGTTACCCTTAAAAAAGAAACCATTTGGATCAATAAAAAGTAGTTTAGTTATTAATTGTGGCATGAAAATTATAAATTACAATAACAACTGAAACATGATTAAAATAATGAATTTCATATAACATGGCGTTACTTACATTTCCCAGCAATTCATCTTCATTATTATCATCAGCGGGGGGCGGTGGAGGTTTCTCTTTGGGGGGTTCTAGGACATTAGATGGCAGGTCCAAAGGAAATGCTCCTCCGTCAACCACAGAGTTCTGGTAGAATATATCTATATTCTCATATAACGGAGCCACAGACACTTTCTTATCTACATCGAAATCTAGTAGATCTTGCATGTTTCTATTATTGTCTTGTCGCATATCTTCAGATTTAGATACATCATCTTCCATAGTTGTATCAAGTGTAATGTTACCTTCAGAATCTAACTCTTTGAATGCTAATTCTAGCGCGTCTATGACCTGTGGAGTCAGAAATACAAATATTAAAATGTATTATTTTGTTTTGAATAAGACAAACATAAACAACGCATAAAATCAAAATAACAAAGCACAAAAAATCACTGAAAAAAAAAGATTTAAATAAAATACCAACAAAATTAATGAAGGATACATGCGAGAGCGATACATAGAGCGCCATGACTCAATTAGCACAAAATGCGGCGGAATGCAGGTTAAAATGAAGCGCTACCTCTACGTAGAACTTGTCTTACCTGGTTAACCCATCACCCAAAGCTGTTGCAAGGTTCCTATCGATACAGATATTTTAAAAATAACATCAGTATAATTTTGTAAGCATTACGTAGTTACCTATCCTCCGGACGACGTTTACCCTACTAAGCCATAATCACAAGATACGGCCCTATTTGCAAAAGATATGCGTCTTGTTGATAAGAGAATAGTTTTATCACACCTTACTGAAGTGTTCTGTTCTGATTTCTCGCACTTGGCTAAATTTACATACATAATGAACGTCCAAGGAGATACAGATGAGAGGATATACATATTTACATAAATGAAAGACATATCATAACAGTGTAACATATATTTTCGATATAATGAATTTACAGTTATCACTTTTAAGAACAACTTTACTAAATGGTGATCATGAGAAGTGTATGTTCTACTTACTGTTCTATTTTTTAATAATGTTGTTTGTGTGATTCGCTGGGGTCCACAAATACCCTGTTTATCTACTATTACAAATAAGGTATTGGATTTAAATGGCTACTTCCACTACAACTTAAGATTATTTTGTTTTAACACAACATGAATTAATTAGATAAGACGTGAAACCTACTTACATAAGTGGCATACATACTGTTAAATTATGGTGTATGAGAATTAGAAAATTAGTATACCGAATATATTTTAATGTAAGACACTTTATTAAGAAAGTACAGTGGGGGTGGGTTGGAGTCGGAACATCGGAAATCGTACCTGAATATACGAGATCATAAAAATTCTAGAAAATTTACTGACCATCACGACATGTCTCATCTAACTTGCTACGCAATAATGAGAAGTCGTATGGATATATGTATATTTAAAAGTAACGAAATTCTAAGCTTTCTTAAACATTTTCTTTGGCACTCGTGTAACTAGAAGTCGTAGAGGATTTAACTGTTACCTTATTATTGATAAACAAAATAGTTTTTCGTCTATTAGGCTCTATACAACGTTTGGTCCGTTTTTCCCAAAATGGGTTAGAATCTTGAGTATTACTTACCGCTACTTCGGTACTTGTTTTATTACCGCGTGCGTCGCTCTGATTACCTTCCTGAGTATTAAGGGATGTAGAATGATTAAGATGAGAGATATCAATACCTACAATTTGGTTGCCAGACGAGCATTTAGATGATGCAAAATCAACGTCATTAGTAAGTGAATTATGGTTATCGCTAAATGTTCTAAGCGTTTTAATGGAATTCTTTGGTGAGATGTTAGTAGTAGTTGTAATATTAGAGACAGTTACCATTGACATGCTTTTGCTGTTAGAAGTGTCGTTAGTACTAATATCGTTAGTGTTAGAGTTGTTTCCAGCACCAGTGTTTAGATTGTTGCATATTTCATTCAAGTTCAAATGTATAGTCATCTTCCCCTGAAACACCACCGTATCGGTATCCGATGAAGTAGACGCAGGATCATTGAGACTTACACTGGAGTCCTGATTTTCTAAACTTTTTAACGTGTCTTCATCTTCTCTGTCTATTTGTATCTCTGTTACGTCTTCAGTTACACTTAATTCTTCAGGTTGAGATACCGCTTGAAGGTAATTGCTCCCACTATCAGAATCTTCCGTTTTGCTGTCTTGATCTTCAATTTCTTCTACTATAATATCAGTGATTAACGTTTGGATAGGTTCGGAGCTAACTTCGGCGGGTTCTTCAATTTTTGTTGGTTCCAATGACAAAATATTATCTTCATTAGAAGACTCGTACTCCGAAACTTCAACCATAGGTTCTCCAATAGGAGAAGCTACTTGAGTCAAATCCGCAATATCATCCGCTGGTACGCAAGAATCTCTCGCCGTGTGTATTCCGCTATCTTCCGTTTCAATATCACTTGGTACGGTGTTATTTTGCAAATCGGCGCAATCGAAATCTTCTAAACTCTGAACTCTCTCAAAGGAGTTTGGAGAAGACTGCCCGTTAATATCTAAGCTATCAAGAGAACGACAAAAACTCTGCATTTGATTCTCTATACCAGACATAATTGTTTTCGTAGAATTGTCTGACATTTTGTCTTTAGATTCGTCGCTATCGTTTATATCCGTTAACTTATTGTTAGTAGCGATTTCTCCTTCAACAGATATTTTAGGAATCTCCCTATTTTTAGCCGCATCTAAACAAGATAATCGCTCTTTAAGGCTCATTGATACATCTTTGACCTCAACTTTAGTAATTTTTACTTCCTCCTCCGATTTTTGGGTTTTTAAGCTAGATAGGCGTTCTTTCAAAGATTTAGTATTACTTAAGTCCCCATTTGATAGTCGTTTTGTCTTGTCAACTTCCGTAGAAGCAGATTTAACTTTTTCAAGAGAAGACAAGCGCTCTTTTAGAGGCCGCACTTCTGTGGGTAACTTAGTCAGGTCATTTGTAGACTTTTGTACTAGCATATCTACTGTGAATTTCTCTAAGCTAGACAGTCTTTCTTTTATAGACTTTTTGTTTGAAATATCAGGCAATTTTGGTTTATTTGTCTGTGGCTCCTGTGAGTTCTCTCTTTCAAACTGTTCTCTTCTTTTGTGTATATCCACTTTGGGCAAGTCTTTTTTCTGATTATTGTTTTTGGTGTCATTAAATCGTTCTTGTTGGAAAGAAGAAACTTTTTCTTCAATTTTGTTACTAACAGTGGTTCGGATTCTGTTTACATCACCGTTACTTTTTTCCGGGGATTTTTCTTTGATGTTATTGTTGACCAACGTTTTGACAATGCTGCTGTTAGTTTGTGATATAATCCTAGATTTGTAGCCCTCTATGGCGCCCTCGTAAGTGTACTCTTCCGGTTCGGGAGAGCTTATAGTCGTGGTCGTGCAGGTGTCGTATTCGTTGGCGCTTGAGCCGAGTTTGCGGGTGTTATCGCAATTAGACATGTTGTCCACGTCTGAGTGGTTTTTGTCAAGGTCCATACCATCGCTCTGAAAGTGTGATAATATTTTTCGGTTAAACAAAGTTTAGTGTGAACGTTTTTTAAATAAAATATTTTAAGATAAGAAAGGGTTACTTACAGCCAAGCTGTGTGTGTCACAGTCTTCGCTTAGGCTACTCTTGGTGCTGGAAGTGCCGATGCCCAGGTCGCTAAGGTCGTGGCCATCGTCCTCCGTATACAGCGCCAGCGGATTCCGCCTTCTACGTCCCGCTCTGAAAAGAAGAGACGAAATTATGAACAGATGTACGTTGTACCTTGCCCTTTAGTTTTTCAACTATTATATAGTAAAGAAGACTTAATGGAAAGTTACATCACAGCGAACGATAATGTAATAATTGTATGGATAAATGAAGAATTATATGGCTGTTCACCCACAAACAGCCATTTCAGTACATTTCAAATGGAGCGAATGAATTTCCTGACAATATTACTAAAGGTTGTCCTATTAACCAATTCCTTGGACGTACTGAAAACGGTTGCAGGAAATTGACGCAAGGCTACTCAACTAACGTTGTTTATTTGAATCGATTCCTAGAGGCTGTCGGCTCGTGCAAAGAACAGCGTGATGCTCAGAATGCTATCGCCAAGTACATCCCGGAATAAATTGTTCCCAGTAAGGCCTTACATCATTATCCCATATACTGCGCCGATGCATTATTGATGGCTTCCTATAAGGTTTATTTTAACACATGGGAAGTAAAGCTAGTAACAGTATTAGAAAAACCATAGCGATATCAGCGTGAAATTGTGATGTAATGCTACGAATTCATTGAATACACTTCAGAAATATTTCTATGGTTAAATCGATCAATACTGATAAAGTCAAAATACTTATTACGTATTAGAAATAACATTTTTCTGGGCGACGACGTGGGTATTAAATATTTTATACAATATAGGTATGGAAATTGACGTTTTTATAACATTGTAACTGTGATTAATGTAAATAGAAAACTCAGATGAACACATAATTTTGTAGCTTACCGTTTTGATTTACAAAAGCAGTTAAACATTACTTATAATTTTATTTAAACCCCACTTACAACAAAAATGATTTAACGTAAACTGAGCACTTGTTACAGTCATGTATGACTAAGTTAGATGATCTCGCAATTATTAATAAGGAACAAGCACGTCTGATTCACGTTAACTGCTCAGATGTTAACCGCGCCCTCGTTAGGGTTCGTCACCTGAGTTTATCATGAGTCCACGGAAGATCACCAGATAACTATGTTTGTTCTGTAATGTGACCCATTGGCTAGTTCATATTTACTTAGTAATTTTCCAGTTACTAACAAGGGTAGGTAATGGGCGGAAAACATGATAAGGAGTGAAAGGACATTGTAGTATTGTAATCTTTTCTATGTGCAAGTGTGGGACATTCATACTTCCAGTATGTTCATTCACTATTTCATCATCAATAACCTAATTTTGTATTTATTAGGAGATCCAGATTTATCAATTTTTGAGAACATGATTATGAGCTTAAAATTTCGTCATGATATTTTTTTTCAGGATAGAAGCAACTCACATCGATTGACGATTGTGGATCGAATGACGATTGAAGACCTGATAGCTCTATTTCAAGGAGTTAAAAGAAAAATGACTGTTCTAAGGTCTAGGTTATGTATCTCCACGAATAACTAATTGCTTATTAGTTCTGCAACTCGCAGCACAAAACATTTTAGAATATAATGTGTAATGTTTATAAAAATCGAACGCTTATTTGATATTGAATATAATGCAACCCGTATCATTGAAAATTACCACAAAAGAGATAACACTATAAGAATTACAGATTAAAACCTAGCTTTTAAAATCATAAAAGCTAGAAGTAGCTATGGTTAAAATCTGAAAGGCAAAATTCATCTGTATAATATAATAAGCCCCGATAGAACTTTCTACACACATTCCTAATCCTCTAATAACTAGAAACATCAGTTATCTTATCAATGTTATCAATCATTTCATATACACTGCGGAGTGATTTACAGACAGCTTTCATTTGTTTGTATATAATTATAGAAGTGCCGTCACGTCGCGTCACGTTTCTTTGCACTTGTCTAGCGGGTATTACGTGAAATGGCCACTCGAATCTGGTCGATAACGCGGCTCACCACCAACCAACCGGCCAGACCAGTATGTTCAAGGCGAATGTCAATCATTATAAACACCTTTCCGTTAATAAATCGTGAAATGTCTACGGAGTGGTGGACGACACTGCAACTAATTGTTAAGTAAGATTTTTTAATGTAAAATAGCCGACAAATAAGTAGGCCATCCACCCGATAGTAGGAGGTTACCGTCCCCAAGGATATCAGTAACATTAAAAGCATTGGCATGAAATAAGAGATAAGAGAGAAATATAAAATTTTTATTAAAAAAGGTTTTTTTTTAATTTGAAGTATAGATCCAAATAAATAGACACTTATTGAGTTATGACACTAACCGCGGAACTTAGTGCAATCATTTCATAAGTGGAAACATTAATAACTTTATTTATCGATGTAATGTTATTATAATAATCATTTGTCAAATTCCGTTGGCTATTGGCTAGATAGTCATAAAGTACTATTAGTGTCTATAGTGAGGATACCGGTACACCTGAGAGTTTTTCATAATATCCTCAAAGGTGTGTGAACTCGGCAAATCTGCACTGGGCTAACGTAGTGGCCTACGGCCCCTCACATTGTGATTTGTGACAGGACCAGAGCCGAGCAGGGGGACAGTTAAGTTTTGCGATGATAATGATGATCTTCCTTTGCAAACCGACAAAGGACTGCTTTTATAATAGAAATTCATTCTTTAAACATATTCAAAAACACGTGGGCACAAACAAGAAATTTGTTTCAGTAGGTAGGTACTTGAAATCGGAGTCTGTTACCACTTCAGTTGGTCGTTGATGACTGTACGTCAAAAGAAAGTGAAAACGAGTCAAAACAAACGGCAGACGACCACCACTTTCCCCGTAATACTTTTGGACATTTAAATAGAAAGCCGCCCAATTACATAAGCGCATTGATTTATGATAAACAATACATAACGCCCAGAGTCATATGCGGCCGTTGCGTGGCTCTTGGCCCCACGTGTCGACGAGCTGTTTAGAAAGGTCCGACGATACAGGTGCTTCATAAATTGTACGCAACACTGTTTGACATTATCGACACTGTCAATATGTAACAAAATGATCAAAACAGAATAATATGCAATTGTATTGCTATGGACAATCAAAAATTTTTTTATTTGAATTTTCAAATGTGTTAATACTTATTATCCTATTGCGGACGAAGACAAATCTAAAAACACAAAAATCATAAAAATGATCCAGCCGTTCTTGACTTATAATAATGTAACTAACACATTGATATCTAACGACTTTTTTATATATACATAATTATATAGATTTAGGTATTTGAAGGTATTTAAAAAAATTGACGATTGCTATTCATAAAGACCTAAAGGGTTCCTTATGTTTTTTGAATGAAAATCCAGTTAATTTTTTAACTTAATTTTATTTTCTAGTAAAGCACATTTTGTGAATTATACTCGTACTTTAAAACATAGTCATTTTTAAACTCTTTTTAATATTTGTTGTTATAGCGGCCTTAGTAGTCCCTTTTACGATTCAAGAGATAACAATACCTGTGACTGACGGACGGACGGACGGACGGACAGTGGAGTCGCAGTAATAGGATCCCATTGATCCGAGTAGGTACTCTTTGATTACGGAGCACTAAACATACCTACTATTTTGTTATAAAATAATAACGCCGGACATTTAATTATAATAGTACATGTTGTCCTAACAGCCTATGCCACGTTTAGAATGGATAGAGATTGGCGGCGGTAAATGCTGAATGTTCATGTTATTAAATTATATGTTTGTCTGTTACATCTGCTTGTAAGCATTTCGATGTTACACAATATCAAATATCACGCACGTCATAAACACAATAATTTGACAACGTAAAATTATTACCAGATAGCTAATGCGCGTGAGTAAACAATAGGACTCGTTCATATGGACTCTCTCTTATTATTTGTGCTTATTCATGTTTTGTGAACACTTGTCTTGCGGCCCGGGAAAATGAGTTTGTATAATATTGATACAACTCACACTAGATACATCTCAGACCGATTTCAAGAAAATGTATCAAAAATTTGGAGTTTATTTGAAGCCAGTTATTTAATTATGCCAATGAGAAACAATCGATTGCGACTTCAAAAAATTAAATTAATTTTCTCGTCTAGTCTTCATGAGCATCTTTTCAAAACGGCAATAGAAGTATAAACAGTATACACCAAACGATAAACTTATTTTAAGTTGTTAATTTTAAAACGTTCATTATCACGACACGATTGTCAGTACTAACTAAACCGAAGAATGAGACGAAACCAGAACATGGAGGTATCAGTGTGGAATGTGCCTTACGGGTCACACGCAACGACAAATCGTGCGACCCGCGTTGCCCTGCGAGACCACGCGTACCTCCGCTCGTCTCAGTACGATTAGCGTAATGATAGATCCCTTTCCATTGCACAAACGAGACAGTACACACATTTCTTTTTACATGTTACGCAACATGAGAGGCCACGAAGTTTGTTGGAAGTTACAGCTTACAGTTGACAATTATGCGGTGATGAATATGACGCTGAGAAAATTGGGTGATTCATTAGTGCATTCAAGATACCTTTTAGCTTCCGTGGGTTACATTTTACGCCATTAAAGCGTCTTTGTAGATCGATAATCGAATAATATCGAATAACTCTTGCGTTACTGAGTTGTTACAAACTTAACAACATGTTACAAACTTTTACAGCTGATTTTAGAGGGGAAGAGTTAATAGTTTGGCACGTAAATAAAACCCCAAATAGTGGTTAAATGTAACGCAAGCAGGATCTCTAAGGCCGTCAAAATACTATCGACTGTCTTAACCAACCAAACCAAGATGACATATGGTGCATTGTAAATGATCAATAGAAATTAGAAACATGTATCAGATAACTGAAACGTAGAAATAATTTCTATGTTATCATACCGTAGTCGCACTTAACTCATGTTATCCTCTCTAAACAATAGCTAAAATAACGATCCCTAGGGATTGGCGCACCTTCGACAGGCTCGGGAAGCGATGTAAATCGATTCGTGATACCGAGCACGAGGGCGCGTGAGTGCCGGTTCGATTCCTGAGGAAATTGAGCACACGTTTTCTGAAATCCCAAGAATAATACCATACAATGGCGTGGTATCGACGGTATGGAGGCCACTTAGTTTCCACTTTTGATATTTTATGATAAATTTTACTCTTTAAATATTTTTAACGTTCACAATAAACTTTTTTATTCAATCAGTTAATTTGACATAGGCACAGAATTTAAGAATATGATAGGATATATTTTAAGATAGGATGTGTATAATGTTAGATGATTTTGTACGTATCTATACTATAGGTACAAAGCCACCGAAAACTTAGTTATTTATTGCACGATTCACAGCTGCAAATAGTTTAAATAAAATTATAAAGTGAACACTAAACAGTGTTATTTACAGAGTTTATTTTTCCGGAAGGTGCCCGTGCTTACTTACTACTTACTTTAATAATGATTAAACGCAATAAAACCCAATCACTCTGGCAGCAAAACCAACAACACTTTAAGACGCAAATTACAACATAATTGACGAGGATCAACTTCTTCACTTTGGCTAATCATCAATTACGCGTACTTCGGACAAAGTAACAAGAGTAAACATTCGATCGTTGGAGAGCAGTTAAAGCCTTAAAATCATAAACATCTAAGAGCCTGCCGTATAAAAATCCCAGCAAATTGAGCGCAATCGCCCTTTAACGGCCGTCATATAAATTCCATTAGGGATGGTAATTGGTATCGGAGATTTACAGCAGACGACACTCAGTGTTTGCATAAAGGACCCGCTCGGACGATAATCGACTCTGCAAATAAAAAGCTCATTTTATGATTGCTCTTAAAAACATTTTTGGCGTTTGTCGCGAGCGATAATGACCTGACGATACTTAAAAGTAATGCCAAGTATGTCAGCCTTTAATCGGTAACCTGTTAATGTCTGCACGTGTATTGTATCGTTTCAACAATGTCACAGGCTCACAGCCTAAGCTGGAATTGTTCGAAAGAAAGCCTTTGTTCATTTAGGTGTTCACATAGTTCATCTTGGAGAGGGACCGGGATTCGATTTTCGACGGCATTCGGATGATATTATGATTTACAATTTATATCATCGTGGTCAATGTTTACTATACCCCATATTTTGACCCAGTTACATGTACCATGAACACCGCAATATTACATGAAACTGTATTGACATACATACCAGTAAATAATACACAAATCGTGAGTACCCTTTTGGATTTTGAATGATAATAATCGAAACGTAAAGCGTTACCAATGGTTTATTTCATAATTTATTTGAAAGGGTTAGTTACGGATTGTCTTCGACGATACAAAATCTAAATTGCACATGCAGATTCCATTGACTCAATTCCTTACACATTTATTTACTACTTATCTTAAAGTACCATAATAGATACAATATGGACAAATGACTGTAGGTGTAAGTAGGTACTCCATCACGAACTTACCGTAAACGCTGTTTCGTGGGTTTTTGCACGAAACGTACAATAGCGCATTTTTAATACACGTTGAAAACAATTTAAAAGTGGCCAGCGGAAACACTGGTAGGTACTTTCTTAATATCTTTTTTTATAAAGAATTACACTGGAATAAGGACAGTACGGACTTAAAATTGTTCGCTAATTAGCTTGACCAATTAGTAGCAACGAAGAATCTTTTGTATTGTTTAATAATAATTTAATATGGTAACAACCATGTAGGCCAGAAGTTAGTAATTTTAGTAGAAGGTAGGTTTGATAATATCTGTCCATAAATCTTGGGTATTTATTGGTTTTATTTGTGCTTGTTTAATGTGTATTTTGTCTAAGTCACGCGAGGTGCTCGCGGCGTAGCAGCTCCTAGTGCAGGAATGTACGCGTTATGTTATAATGTATTTTACTGTGTATACTAATGAGGCCTATCAAAAACCTATATTTTTACCCTTTTAACTCGAAATTCTCAAAGCATACATGCATTTACACAATCATTAATAAAATATCTGGCTGAACGGCTGAACAGAAAGTCACGATGGAAGCGAAACAAACATCGAATAAGCGAAGTGTGACAGCCGTAGACCCGCCATCGCTCGTGGATTGCACCCGTGTGTAAATGTAAAAACAGTAGGCACGTATTGTCGCCGAACATAACGCAGTCGTGTCGCAACACGCCGCATGCGAGAAGTACGAGCGGGAAACCCATTGTCCATTCCGTCGCGACACGCAGTACCTACACTACATCAGTATGTTGCAGGAATATTCGAAAAAGCGTAATTTTTCAGTGTTACTATTTTGCGGCTATATTACGATGCAGGTATAATATGAAGCTACAGAGTTTGTTTAATTGTTTGAACGCGCTAATCTCTGGAACTTATTTTATGCCACATTCATCAGAAAGGCTGTTATGTTATCTAGCATTACGCTACAATTTTTAGTTAAATATACAATAAATATTGCCTTAATTATTGTTTTTACCAAATCGTAGGCGCGTTCCTAGTATACTTTTAAGTTTCTACCCACCCTACTGGCAGAATGGGCCTTATACTAGCTTTTTAGTTTAGTTTTGGTGGATTTGTATTACCTACTGCCTGAATTACTCCACTAATACGCTAATTCATTAGGTTAAATTATAGCACTGTTATTGAGAATTACACTTACATTTTCCTGTGTGTGAATGCGTTTCAGGGCGTGCGCGTGACTATTTGACTCTGTCCTGACCATCGCTTGAACATGAGCACTAGGCGAGACACCAATAATAATTTGTACCAATAATAATTTACTCACACATTACTAGTAAAAGCACAGTATTCCGAATTCAACAGCATTACCGTACCGTACTCATAAGGTATTAGTGGCGTGTTCACACGGTCGGTGGTCGGTAGCCGCGGGGTCAGCTGGAGTCAGCACTATCCACGCAGAACACTGAATTTGAATTATATCATGGAAAGTTTAATCTGAGGTTTTAACGAGAGGATAATATTATGTGTTTCGTGGTCAAGATGTGTAACTTACCTATAAATTTTGATCTATAATGTTATTAGATGACAAATATTTTAAGAAAATACATACTTAGGTATTTAGAAAGGATAATACTGATTTCTATTAAGATTAAATTTTTGACTATTGTGATCACTACATCCATCCATACATACATGTACTTGTGTCGTGTATATCTGAAACATTTTTTTATGAACTGCATAACGTGATAAGTCGAAAACCATGAATTGCGTTGTCGAGTTTCTACTGTACCTATTACTGCAAAATATAATACCTACAAGTCAGCGATTAAAAAAAGAAAAAACATTAATTCCGTCATTTGCACTTTGACAAATCTCACGTAATTTTATTTTGCTTGAATTACTTGAAATACAAAAACAAGAAAGCCTAACGTATGAGTATTAGACGTCAGCAAAGGAAATCATAGATGTTATAGTATAGCGCGTTGCCGAAGAAACCGCGCCAGTGGCTTTCAAATCCGAATGTGGCAGTACTGCTGTGCTGCTTAGGAATCTGGGCGTGGAGCGGCGGCCGGGAAGACACCGGCCTTTTTGCTCGGCCCTACACGGCCCGGCCATTTGCATTTACGGTTAACGATCAACTGAAGATGCTGCGGTTCCGTTCGGTATAATTAGTAATTACATCGTTAATCCACTTACGATTAGTTTTAGTGGTAATTAAATTGACTTCTTTTAGAGTTATCCCTCATGTGAAAACTACAGAAATCTTTTTCGTTTATTTCAGTAGCCGATACCTGAGTAACGGCGTGAGTAGTGAACGAATTCAGTGTAGACGATCGTTGTGTAGCGTTACCACTTGTTACACGAGCGGGTGTCGGATGAAATCAGGTCGGTGGTGGTCGCCGGACAACGGCTTGTCACCCGACACCTCGGGTAGGGAACCTAACGGATAGGACACGAATGCCTGCTCGACACGGATTTCAATTAGATTAATTTGCGAATACTTCGGACGTATAAATGTACTGTGATGATACGTAATTGAACTATATTTAAAGCTATTGTTAGATCAAAAATTGTTTAGTCGAGTACATTATATTATGAGTAAATAAATAACTCAATAAAAATACAAAATAAATAAATGTTAATGCAACTATTACTACCTATAGTACGTAATTCAAAAGTTAAGAGCTAATACCACGAATGGTTACAGTCACGTAAAGAACTATCGCATTCGTGACCCGGTGACCCTCACGCCCATCAACATTTTCCATGACTTGCCGAGGAGTAGAGATTAGCTAATTTTACCGGAATATTAGAAAAGGAATATTTTTTTAAATGTGTTAGTTGCAGGTATTGCGTAATTTATTTATTTATTACCTATCAATGGGAGAGTACCAGATTGATGCAATTTGGGGTGTAAGTGTCTCCATCAATTTGCAATCATGCAAGCCCCAGATCGTGATTCGCCCTGCTGAACAACGGACGAAGCTAAGCTAAGAAGCTGACAGTGGTCAGCTAAGAATCGGTGATGCATTTGGTGTTGCTGATGTCGACTAGTCACAAAAAAATGTTTTTTTTCTCTTACCAATTTCCTCCAGACCACAGCTCATCGCTTATCAAGTAATTGTGAAACAGATCATTTAGTTTCGTTACAAGAAAACTACTCAACAGAGTTACATCACCGACCACGTGGGAGTGACGATAAAAGTAATGTACAGTATAATCCACGCCTTCTTTTTAACTATTAAAATTGCCGTTAAATTTTACGACAAAACGCTATTTTCATGTATGCTGCAGTAAATGCCATCTATCAGAACATCCGATGAATTTCGAAAATCTGTACCTTCTGTTACAGATTACTTAATATTATTTTGTTCCCGACTGTTGTGTCAGCCAGCCGCAACACAATGCGTGCGTACCTATGTGTGTGCTAATAGATAAACACGACACACACCCGCACTACGATTCCCTGTGTCCCCTCGTTTCGCACGTGGGGTCACTACCAACAACCTAAGCAACGGGGTCGTTGAGTCTTCATTCTTTGGATTTTAAGTAGGATTAATTAAATAAACGGCTGCATCAATAAACTTATCGTCAAGAAAATTTTAAATCAGAATAACTATGTATTAATTTAACTTCAGAAGGCCGTTCGCTGCGCATCGTATCAATGTCATCCAATAGAGAGCCCGGTGTGATCGGGTCCCGACGTGCTATTACGTGAGCTACCAGGCGCCATTACGGCGCGTTCACATAGAACGTCCGTTTTACAGGTCGGTTTAAACGGATATGTTATTAGCGTATGTAGTTGTATGAGCGATTTCACACGGAATACAGTATTCCGGGTCCAGTAAAAATACCGATCCGACAAAATAAACAGCAATCCGTTTTAAAGGATCCGTTTAAACGGATATGTTATTAGCGTATGTAGTTGTATGAGCCAGTTCACACACATGACAGTATTCCGGATCCAGTAAAACGGACGTTCTATGTGAACGCGTCCTTAGGTTGTAGCGAAGTTCTAGCGGTCTAGCCGATGGGCGGGGCTGTTTGTGCGCGAGCGCCGAACGCGCTCATTACAACATTACGTCGGTCACACCCGCACTTTACCGCAATCAATGTAAGTATAGAAATGAACAAACGTTACTTGAAGACCTGTGCCGCCTGCCCGGAACCAGTGGCGAGGGTACTCGCGCGGCTAACAGTAGTGCTTATCATAATTACAAGGAAACGGCTTCTCAGTTCTCAGCGGAGCACCAGTATCCCTCACGTACGTTTTTCTTATACATTTATTAGAAATATTTGCGACAGTTACAGCTACTGAGCTACTAAAGGTATGACAATAACCACATGTTTTTATTTCGGTTTTTGGTATTTATTATAATAAACTTAAATCTATTTAATTCTTACATAAAGTCTCGATCTTTCGTAATTCATCAATACTCGTCAAGATTTGTTGACAGTGTATGTGTAACGCGGGCTGATAAAAACTGACATTTGAAACCGGTATCAAGATAGTGTCTGCATATCATTTTATCTGTATACATCGTCTTCTAATATGTCCTGTTATAATGATGAATATTTGAATACTTACATAAAAAAATAACTGAAATTTAATTTTTGACGCTAGATTCTCAGAAACTACTTAAACAACAAATAATTTTAAACATAGTAAAGGATACTGACAGCTAATAAACACACACAAAACAATAAATATCTACAATTACAGCCAGCAGTAGCAGCATTCCTAGAAAATTAGATTGCGTGAGAGAAGAAATTAAATGCAATCGGTAATCGTGGAGCGAGCGGCGTGGCATCGACGGCGGTAGCGGTATCGATGTGGTATCGATACGTGGCCCGCGGTATCGATTCTATATGTCCAGTTTAGATGGGAGGCAATTAGCGGTATCCTGTCCGCACTGTCCAATAAAGATAAACACAGTCTAGGATATGTGCCGGTTTTCCGCACGACGTATTCTAAATGTTTTATTTGATTAGGTATTTTCATTACGACATAGACGTGATTAACTAAACGGTTTAATTCTGCACAGCGTAAAGTATTCTGTTGTAAAGTAATTGTTAGTTAGGATATCTCACGCAGGTATTACAACTTAAACTACATTTCATTGGAAGGCATTTATGGCTCAGTGAAATGTCGTAAAAGAATGATTGTTGAATGCGTAATAACAGAACATTAAGCATGGAATACTACGTAAAGGAATCTCAGGAATTATTATCATCTAGGTACTGTTTGATGACCGGCAAGTTTCTCATCTGATACCTAGCGATAATTAAACTATGTCATCGGTGATTGTGCAACGTTAATTGCAAAATGCCTTTTAATGCCTCATGGCGCCATGGACACAGCAGATATTTGTTGTATTTCGCAATATAATAATGTGGAAGTCACCACAAATGGACATAAACTCTTATCCAGTTGTACTAATAGTTTTTCTCCGGCTAGTGAGTAACCCATTCTCGTGGCGAATGCCCAGCATACCTAATGTAAGAATTGCAGAAGGAGCTGGCTGGAAGCGATGCAGTCGTAATAATTATGAGATAAATCTGTACCGCGCCATACTCTATAGACCGCGTTCCTGTCGCAAGCACGTCGGACTTACGAGTACATGGCATTAATCAAGCCGTCGCAAGTCAACAAGTGGCGCGATATCTCTCAATAGTCTCAGCATTGATACTCAGAGTAATAAAATATATAAGTATCTACTTGTGAGCGGGTCGTATTTTCCAAATTTGGTACTCAACACGTCACGATAGGAAAATATAAATTGAATTATTAAAACCGATTTGCGGCTTTGCCATAACTGACACTGAATAAATGATATAATACCATCAGATGGGACCGTAGCCAAGCGGTAACTTATATTCCGTAAAAAAAAAAGAAAAAGAAAGAGTGAAAGTTATTATTTACTTTACACTGTTTAATACAAGTTCCAGTGATCACATTACAGTGAGTGGCGTAACTGTTACTGTCAATCACATGTGCTGTCAATTTATTGTCGCAAAAAAATGCGAAGGAATAATTCAAATCCCTATCTTATCTCGATCAAATGGTTATTGGCTGATTGTTGACTTCGTTTGTTTACGATATTCATATTCGTTCAATTGCAGTTGACCCTGTCGACATAATCGCTGTACGCTTATGCTTCGCATTAAACTCCTTGTACAATTAAGGAGTGGGTGCAATCCGTAGCGTGTCCTTCTACAGCGATTTATCATAATAGTGCGGTGGCGGTGGCACTGCAAGCGGGGAGCGAGGATGTCGCGAGGGTATGTCCACGTCACAAGAAACGTACGTGCCACTCACATTCATTTGTTCTTGCTACTTGTATTTTTTTATGTTTTAAATCTTCCTAGTTTGCGTTATATGTATAATTCCATACTATGTCAGTGGTTTGTAAGATAAGATAATTAAGCAGTGCACTAATGTGCCCATTCTCTGTCTGTCTCTTAGCGTAAGCATCATACCAAGGAGCAAATTTTGTTTTCCCCCTATTCCAATAAGAAACAATTAGACCCCCATCCAGGAATCATCTTGTATCTACTATAAGGAGGTATATCTGACACATTACATCCACTTCGGTATAATATGTAAACTGTCACGTGTCACGTACGATAATGAGACGTGTGCACCGATTTCCCTTACACCATAAAATCACTTCATCAGGCCGCTGCGGCGAGATGGAAAACAGTTGGTTTTCAAGCAAAAAACCATGATCGCTTTCTATCCAGCGGCAACACTATCATTACTGGGGTGTAATTGCCACGTCGCAGGGCTTTCTACCTTCATTACACTAGGATTTCCTTCCTTCACGTGACTGACGGCTAAGGTTCCCTTCGCTTCAATGAGACGTTTCAGTAATTAAAGAGATCGCGCTCGCTTATTGATTGATATAGCTTACGCTGCGTTATTTGCAAGTATTGCTGAGTACGGGTTCGAACCCAGTTGATATTAATTCATATTAGCAGGCGATCCCCATGGGTAAAATGGACGATAAAATCTCTAGGCTATTGCTATGCTAAATCTTGTATGTTAAGTGTCACTCACAAGAAACTACATAGACCTACTTACTATTTTTTATTTATTTATTAATTGAGATTCATCTACAGAATCGAATAGCATTTTGAGTTACAATTATGGCTCTCTTATATTTAGTTAGCCAGGAATTTCAATTACAGGTTATATACACTCAGTTTATCGATAAAGAGAAAAAGTTCGTAAAAAGATATCAATCAATTAGTTACGATAGAGAAATCGATGGATTCTGGCATTACATAAAACGAAAACGTTGTACCGGGGTAATTTTAAATTTTTAAACAAACAGCGGGTTAGGGGCTCGCGTCAGTCGGACGGACGGACAGACGTCGGGGTAATTGTGACCGATTAAGGCGTCACTTTCTAGACGCTTCGATTGTTGGCTGAGAAAGCGGCGGGGGTCAAATGTCACTGCAAACAACTGTCCGACAAGTGAATCGTATTTAAGTTAATAGTTTACTATTAATACCGAACGCTGGTCGAGTTAACCTTTTGTAGTTAAGGTGGTTTACCTTTTCATTGTACAATATTAAAATAAATATGACTACGGCAAACAGCTCAAGTATCCCTATAAATTGGCCCTCTGAGTGTAAGGCCCCGGGTTATGTTCCCGACCCAATCGTAGTTACTCGAGTCGTGGATATTTATAATGTCTCATTTGTGTTTAAGCGTCATGTGTGTGAGGGCGGTTATGTCAACCTTATACAGAAAGAAACCACTTATAGTGAAGACCTAATATGTTGCAACACTGTAGTTCTCCACCGAATCACTCAAACAGCGTGTCCAGGTACATAAAAACTTCCCGAAACTCATTAGTATGTGATATAAAAGTGTAAACATGTGCATCTAACAAACTGCAAACATCCCACGCGTGCAGTACGCGATTTGTCAATAAATCCTAAACGAATAGCACGCAACCTGCCACAAGCATGCTATATAGTTATTTTTTACTTGTGAGTTTGGTATACGTTAAAAGATTTGATGTAATGTGAATACTGTACTATATATACAGTAACTAAATACATATTCGGACTACAGTTGGCTAAATAATTTTCTTCACATTGAATAAGTACTTTCGGACTTCAAGATTGAGTTTAAGACTAAAAACCAGGGTACATACTCGTATAAATCGTGCTCTGAAAATTATGCAACGTATTTGAAATGTAACTACTAATTAAGTAGTAAATCTGTCCTGGCCGGGAATCGAACCAGAGTCTTATCCAGAATCAACTGACTTGAACATGAATGTTTCGGATGTATAACACGAAATAAATGTATGTGAGGTATCAGCTCGTATCATCGCATGCATGGGAACGGGTGAAACTAAGCATGGGATTATGACGCTCAATTACCATTGTGTCTGGTTCGCAGAAGCGATCGCGCTGAGCGAATTCCTCGCACTCTCGCAGTGTCGTAACATCGCAATCACGTCAAATGTAAGACATGGATGATATTAAAATAATTACCTATATAATACATAATATATGTACATACATTTTTTATGGATTTAAGATAACTAACGAGCCTGCAGCGCCACCCTTCCTCTGCCACACATGACAACTGCGACCGACACAGAACCAGACTCAAATCGAGTCTAGGATGGTTAGTATTTATATTTTTTTATTATTTTGATCCAATTATAAGCGAAGGTAGGTATAGTATAAAAAGTTTTGGTGGAAAAGGTGAAGTTATGCTGGTATTGCATTCCCATTGCTGTAATGGGTATCAAAAGCAATCTATAATTATAACGTATAACCAAGCTTAAACAGGATTACATTTATATTTATAGGACTAACGTCCTCTTTATAGCCAGTTACTTACAGATGTACCAATTGATTTGTAAGTGAAAAAAGCAAACTTCAAACGTTTCTTTAATAATGATTACCCACAATTGATATATAGAAGCCTTGAAGTTCATGGTCGTAGAAATGTACCGTAGAAAGGCTACGGCACATTTCTACGACCTCAGTAGAGAGACCTTGAAAATCATAACATGTAACAACTTTACAATCGAAACCCACGTAATAAACAAACACACACACTCCCCGCGAACTGGTCACGTCTGCAACCGACCTCGAGCGCAATCGTCATAAACAAGATAGCTCATTACTCAAATGTCACAAAAATAATATTGTTGGTTGTACAAATATAAAACTTTTACAGAGGCTGTGCGAAGCACGTTCGGTTGCTTCAACCCGGCCGGTCTTAGAAACGGTTGCCACACTCCATGTGGGTACTCGAATGCTAGTTATTACGACTGGTTACCTCAGAGATCGACGTAATCGCACTATTCACGAACATTTCGCAGCCATTGCAGTTTAGTTGACAAATGTAGATAAAATGGCAGAACGATAGCGATAACGCAACACAATTATACCGTTTTAAACATGTTTCTGTATTTGTTACGATTGCAAAGTTCATGTCTATCTGGTTAAGTGAATGGCACTAGAAACTGTTACTATGTTACCCTTGACAAGAATCACCATTTAAGCATATCATTCATATCATTTGCGAAAATATTGTGAAACTAATTTTAATGTCAAAGTCGTCCACCTTCCCAATCCTAGATTTACGATAAAAGTTGAAATTGCGTAAGTAACTCTTTCAGCGAGCATGCATGCAAATGTTGAACCATAAATACATGCAACAATCTACATGAATAACATTGTATAGCAAACCGCAAACAACTGACAAAAAATTTAAAAAAAAAACATTATTATGGCAAAAGGAAGGGACGTGCTTAGAAGAACTTTTCCAATATCTACCACGTACAAAAAATATCAGTTACAGTTTTTACTAGGGAAGCATAGAAGACATGAGAGGGAATGTCTTAATTCCCTGTCATGTAATCAACAACACAATTCCCCACGCTCAGCCAGAACAAGATCCGTCTTTCCCCCAAACCGCACAATCGGTGGTGGACGCCGGTCCTCGGTCACCGGGGTCGGTCGCCCGCGACCGCCGCCACAACTGGGTCGTATTCGTATCACTCCGACATGGACACGAGAACATTCTCGACCGATCCCGTGTACAATAAACCAATTACTGACTTGCGGTGATTCCTCGTGTACTCCACGCCGCAACATCTCGAGTGTACAACGTAATAATTAGGGCCGATTAATGTATGGTTGTTTAAACGTCTCGGTGTTCTGGCCTGAGTTCGAATCATTCAACCAACACCAACAATCAATATTATATTTGTTGCTATCCATATATGTATATCATGCGTCTGCCCCAACGGTACCATGTTAAAAATGTTGGTAATAGTGCCCGTCATAAACGAACCACTCTTCTTAAGACTTGAGAAACATCAAAACATGGTGGCATGAAGGCTCGTCACCATCAGACACGAGCCAGCCTTAGAATATATGATTTGAGTTCGGTTCATGTGTCTTTTTATGTTTTCAGTGACCACGTGACACGGAAAATTGTTCGAAATATCGATGACAAAATCATTATAATCCTTGCAAAAACAGCAAAGGGGCCAACGGGGTAACAACAGTAATATTAAATAAAGGTTTTCCGTATTATATCTTGCATTCACAATGATCATACAAGGGCATATTGAGCGATGGTGATTGGATTACTATTGTCCTTTAACAGAGTACGTGAGAAATACGTAGAAATAGCATGATTCTCACACCGAAATCTGATCAGATTAAGGTTCATACTTGAACTAAAAAAGGGTGTACATTGAAAGGGCTACTTAATAAAATAATAAAAACGACGTCAAGAAAGCTTAATATAAATTGAGACATGTGGGTTCAAACTTAAATTTTCAAGCAGGAAATTTATATGTAAACTTGTAGACTAAGACATCGCAACCTATTTGTATACGCAGAAACATGAATGTCCAGTTTGCAGGTCCATGTACGTAGATTCACATTTTTCAGTGAACTGGTGTGTCTTTATTATTGCGAACACTACTCGATCGAATCGATCGATCGAAACGATAGTAAAATCATACAGTCCATAACAACCTTAGTACAATCTATTACCCCTTCTATTATATAGTAACCCTTATTACAAAACATACAATAATTTTGCACACTACCTTATCTTAAATGATTAAATTTATTATCCGTTCTTATCTTTCTAGCTTACATCAACACATTGCAAACATTATCAAACTAATCACCGTAGTCAGACCAATAAACTCGATGAAGGATGTGTGTACATGGGCGTCCCCTTCCACGCTAGGAGTGAAGCTATTCTTAGATAGAATGTTACACTTGATGCATCTCACAACTCAGTAACCGGAGCAGAACATTGTAACCTCTCACGTACATCGTACGTACCTCGCGAGTTGTCATCGAGCGATAATCTATTTCAATCCTGCCGTTGCTCAATCTCCTCGCCTACCCATTTACCTACATTTCGTATCAGATCAAAGTAATAGATGTACTGTGACATAACGTCTTCATGTATTTGGTTTATTTTTCAACTATGTTGGTGTTGTTGCGACATTGTTGCACGTATATTTTGTTTTGTTTTACTGTTCGCCGTTTATTTCGCGCGATCAGCTGGTTGATTTCAAACTATAATGTTGTATTGTGGTACGTGTAAGACCTTTTAAATGTTAACCAAACTTTAATAATTGTTTTGGAATTTATCTTAGCCATGCTGAGCATGTTTCAAACATGATGATGTTATCATAAATATTATACACAAAAATGTTGCGTTTATGATGTTAAAAATAATTTAACCAAAAGCGAATTTATAATGCCGTGACGTTCTTATACATAATATACTTGCAATAACATTTAGATTTCAAAGACTTCGGAGCTGATTCTGTCATAAAATGTTTCAATTTTAACATGAAACCTCGAGATATTTACTACTTTTTTTTTAATTGAAATACCGTTTATTAAATTTCAGAAAAACAGAACCTATATTCAGTGCAACCAAAGCAAAAAACACGCACATAAATGTCAGTCTGTTAACAAAATTGCGTGTAATACGGTGCCAGGTATTCGTTAGGTGGCGCACAAATACCACCAATGTTGCTTAACCTTTAAAAATGCGCTAAATGAATACTGTAACCCGATCAGCCAACAGCAACACGTCAACAAGATCGAATGGCGGTGTGTGCCAACGGCAGCCACTCGCAGATTATAACAATTTGCTCGCGTGTCGGCGTTGCGTGATGATCGTTCACTAAAATTAGTAATGTTGCTAAAATGTAGATAATATGTAGTCGTGTTCAACGGAGAAACCGGTATGCGATTTTTCGTTTATGAATGAACGCGGAAAATGAGTGGGCGTTGAATGAAAATCACTTCTGCAATGCAATCGTTCATTGCAGGAACGTTAGAAATTTACCAACTTCCTTTTAAAAAGTTCCGTACAGTATGCAACTTATGTTTATAATATGAATCGGGAATTATATCACGATTACATTTTTGTGACTATTTGATGAATATAGATAGTGAGCATATCATTTTAAGTAGGTCAGAGAATTAAAACCAAAACTAAAATTAGACGGTTATTATAAAATTAAACTGAACAAAAATATTGTTTCTTCAGATCCAGCGCTGGATAATTGGCTGGATGGCACTGCATTGAACAGGTCCATAGTAAAACCACGTAAAATTGTCAGTAGTGTGAAACATTATAAATTTATTGAATTGATGAATGGACCTAACGCTGAGGGTAAGATAACTCTCGTCCGCGCAGCGTTGTAACATGATCAGTCGACGCGTGGCCACCGAGCGAGACGGACGTAATCCACACCCAAGGAAAGTAGATTTCCTTTACAGGAAATTTGAGCATGGGAGAGCTTGGGGTCAATGCTTATTGAATAGAGCTTGAGAATTTGTTGGCTGTTAGCTAGTTCTATCTCAGCTCAATCGCCTCAATCATGAAACGTCACTACATGTTTACTCTCACAGTTTTGCGCTTAGTGAAATTAAATCTATACTAATATTATAACGTTGGTTGAACGGAACTGGTTCGAATTGGAAAATTCTTTTTTGCGTTGGATAGTCCATTTATCGAGGAAGGCTTGTATAACATCACGCTACGACCAATATGGTCCAAGAGCTACTGGCAATTTTTGGGTAGGTATTTGAGGCAAGCTGAAAACTTGTCTGATAGCTCTCCTACTAAACCGCAACTCGGAGCTGCAGACCTGGCTGCTGAGTAGCGGGGCAATATGGACCCCTATAATTTTAAAAATATTATTTTTTTATTCCAAAAAAAATGTTTGAGGCTATATGCAATTTTTATAATGTTGTAGTTTAATGTTTAAAGAATAGAAAAAAAATAAGCCAGACGATTTAGTCGGGGCTTTGACATTGCCAGGCGCGTGCAAAAATTAAAAAAAAAAAGTTTAAAAAAAGTGTTTGAGGCAACTTGAAATTTTAATAGGGTGTAATTTATAGCTAAAAAATAAGATTCTCAAAAAGACAGATCATTTCGGTGGGGCTTTCTACCCGCCAGGTGATCTAACAAATTAGGGTAAAAAACGGTTTATCTCGATTTCAGGCAAAACTACAAGTCCGATGGAAAAAAGTTTAATGACAAAGTTGTAGGTAATAAAAAGATCTATAATCTTTGTCTTGACACTTTTTTCACATAACCTCAAAATGTATGTGAAAAATTAAAAAAACCAAATTTTTGATTTTTTATTTTTATCTCTTCCAAAAATAATTTTTTTTTCACTAAATTTGGTGAAAACCTACCTTTTTTTGTCTCAAACACACTGTAATTTTTTTGATTTAAAATATTTATTTTTGCACCTTATATTGACTTAATATCGAAAAAGCACCCTAATTTTCAATCTGTCTTCAATTCAATCAAAATTTCTTTTTTTCTAAGTCGGTGGGCTTTTTGTTCGTTGAAATCAACTTTCCGATGGTGTTAAAAAAATATATTATGTCGGCATCAGGTAGGCAGGGTGTTTGTATGGGTTTTCACTCGATTCTACTCTGTGTAGCATGTATTTTCATGCAAGTAGGTATTCTTCATCAAACATCCATTGTGGGATTGTTTCATGCCAGGACTTCAGATTAGAATTTCAAATAAAAGACAAGAGTCCGGACCAACACATAAACAACTCATTTATTCACTGATCACTGTCTGGCTCCGTTTTAACGCTCTTTTACTTTGTTTATTTGGTTATTTACGCGGATCTCCGATTCCGACCTGTTTAATTTACTCAGCGATACGCAATATTGATTTATCGATCGAACCACTCGCTCTATCCGCGAGTTATGTGATAGCACGTTTTATTAGAACTTTATTCACTTTCAGCGATTACTCGCCGGTTCTTCGGTTCTTAGCGACCGCGACGCGCGACTGCGTCCATCTTCATTCAACTACGCGACCATGGTCGCCTGTCGCGGGGCGACCCCTAGATTTCGTTGTCGTCGTGTTCGTTGTCGTTCTGTTGCAGTACGATATGTCGGACAATTTATCCGCAGCAAAGTAAAAGTTATCCATCAGCTATTGGTGGATGAAGATGATGATATTCTTATTATGTTATTATCTATGCCTCCGAAAAAAAGGAAGAAGATTGACTCAATTTTCACATCACCAGAAGTTGAGGGTTGCTTTCAAATACTCATAAAACGACATTTAAATTATAAATAAAGAAAAGTTCAGAAAATATTGTAGGTAAGTCATAAACAGTTTGATTTTGTAAACAGATTAATAAATAAAGACATCAGACCAAGAAGAAATGGCACATCAGTAACACGGCACTGCCTATTCAGTGGATGAGACGCGTGGAGCCGCGCGGTCGCGGGTCGTGGTCGCTAAGAACCGAATGCTACCTTTAAGATTACCTTTATAACTTCTCCCGAGAATTCCTTTTATGTGGAACGATATCTTAATGAACTGCATTTTGACAGATCACGCGTTGATCAATGGATCGGGAGTCCCGATCCATTGATAAACAATACCATCGATTAACGCGTATCACAGATTAATTCGTACCATCGATTTACCATCTCCGACATATATTCGAGTATTACTATGGTAAATTTTCAGAAAATGCGCCTTTACTGCGACTAAATCAGGCACATTTTGCACATTTCTGAGAAAATTTACCATACTAATGTATATTTTTTACACCATCAGAAAGTCGAAATGTCAACGATAAAAAGTTCACCGACTTAAAAAAAAGAAATTTTGATTGAATTGAAGACTTAGATTAAAAATTAGGGTGCTTTTTCGATATTAAGTCAATATAAGGTGCAAAAATAAATATTTTAAATCAAAAAAATTACAGTGTGTTTGAGACAAAAAAAGGTAGGTTTTCACCAAATTTAGTGAAAAAAAAAATATTTTTGGAAGAGATAAAAATAAAAAATCAAAAATTTGGTTTTTTTAATTTTTCACATACATTTTGAGGTTATGTGAAAAAAGTGTCAAAACAAAGATTATAGATCTTTTTATTACCTACAACTTTGTCATTAAACTTTTTTCCATCGGACTTGTAGTTTTGCCTGAAATCGAGATAAACCGTTTTTTACCCTAATTTGTTAGATCACCTGGCGGGTAGAAAGCCCCACCGAAATGATCTGTCTTTTTGAGAATCTTATTTTTTAGCTATAAATTACACCCTATTAAAATTTCAAGTTGCCTCAAACACTTTTTTTAAACTTTTTTTTTTTAATTTTTGCACGCGCCTGGCAATGTCAAAGCCCCGACTAAATCGTCTGGCTTATTTTTTTTCTATTCTTTAAACATTAAACTACAACATTATAAAAATTGCATATTGCCTCAAACATTTTTTTTGGAATAAAAAAATAACATTTTTAAAATTGTAGGGGTCCATAATGCCCCGCTACTCAGCAGCCAGGTCTGCAGCTCCGATTTGGGGTTTAGTAGGAGAGCTATGAGACAAGTTTTCAGCTTGCCTCAAATACCTACCCAAAAATTGCCAGTAGCTCTCAATCTAATAGGAGCGGAGCATCAATGAAAAATGTTGCAAAAATGGGATATCATTTGATATTTTGTAAACGTAAGAAACAAGTTTCCCGAAGCGAAGTGAGGGCGGGTCCACTACTTATTAATAAACTTGTATCAGTATAACTGGGCTATGTTATCGAATTTATTAGAACATATCTTATAATGTAACCAAAGTTATAGAGTACATAGCAAAATAGACTAGAAAAAGATAATTAACAATCAAAATGCTGAGACAGGTAAATAGATACATTATATTTTGATTTATGTATACGTCAATGATTGACCAGTAGCAAACGACCTTTATATCGGAGGAGGTCGACACGACCATGGAGAGTAATTCTAAGAATTCACCCGCTTTTACTTTACAGGATAATCGCTTTCCGAGAAGTATATTACGAGGCGCGCTTAATCGGTAATGCGTCTAATGCAATAACGTAATAATAGGGCGACGGGCTTGCATAAATGATTGATTTACTACCCGCGATTACTATCGTTGCAATACTTCATTACTGGACGTCATTGGGTAATGGATCTTTATAAACCTATACATCTACCCTAATGATTCGAAACCACTACTCTGCAGAGTCATATTTCTGAACTAAACCAACAACTTAACGGGATTAGATTGAAGCTGGCAGCATTTTCGCGCTCTGTGGACTAAAGTGCGAAATTGTCTACTTATTAAATAGTTCTTCTATAGCATAGCAATACTGAAAGAAGACTATCTTGATCATGATCTTCAGCCATATTTCCGTCTATTTCTATTTACTAATCGGAAAGGTAACTTTTTGGACGAGCGCGTAATTCCAGGACACTGCATTTTGAACTATTTATGTCCAAAGATAACTCCCGCAATTAGTACGAAAAAAAGGACTTCATACGAGTATATCCATGTATCCAATGTTACTTCAATTTTAATAGGGTACCTTAAAAGATAGTTCCAATAGGTAGGTAAAATATGTATGTCAATGAATTTATATCTCATAATTAAGCGATCGATGCGGTAGAAGGTCACTCACCTCTCCTCCAGCATCTCGTTGAAGGTCTTGGACTTGGCGCGCGGTTGGCACGGCTCGTTCTCCATGCGACGCACCTCCACGCACCGCTCTATTATATGCTCAACCCGCTTTCGTCGCGACGACTTCCAGTTGTCCAGGTTCTGCAATATCACCAATTATCTAACTAAAGTTAACTTTTCAAAGTTAAATCAAATCTTTTAAGATTACAGTTTTCATAATAGCAAGTATATCAACATTTGAACGGATGGTATTGTTGCAAAATGATACAAAATGAACTTTATTTAAAATAAAGTTCATTTTGTATGAACGTAAACGTAAACGGAACGTAATGAACTTTATTTTAAATAAACTTTATTTTAAATAAAGTTCATTTTGTATGGATGCATAGATTTTAAGCTTTAAAAGCAAATTAAGTGATGAGAATTGATGTGCAATGTATTAACTAATTCTAATGTATTATGTAGATGACATTATAAAGCACATTCAAGCTAAATTGAGCTATATTAATAAACTATTATCTCAGCACGTCCATTATTCGAAGGCCTATTAGAAACCCATTTAACTAATGGCGTGTTTATTAATTTGCTCAAAATTATCTCACGCATCTGCCGGTACGATATTACCAAGAATTACCCTGAACAAGCATGGCATGACGAGATAAGATTATGATGGCTTCATTAATTAGGTCGGTGGCGTAGCCCTATCTTCTGGTAATTGCTTCATTATCGACGCAATGTTAAAAGGAAGCTACTGACACGCCGATTGCGTTTAAATGGAATCCAATATCTGAATTGACGTTTCCAGTATATCATCTGGGAGAAATTCGTTCTAATTATAAGCTATGTTGGCCTCGCGGAATAGAATTCTATTGTATATAAAATATGTGTATGATCAACACTTCATGGAATTATTTCCAGGGTACTGATAATGTTCGTCAATAAGTTCTGAATCGTCGATTTATAATAAAAATAACGTTTGAAATGTTTTGGTAAATATATAATTTACGAAACGGCATACAAAGAAAATATGATTACAGAATGAAGCAAGAGATCTATTCGATTTCGATTCGATCGTTAGGAACTTCTTTACAAAAGTGTTCAAGATTTCGTAAAAAACTTAAACCAGGAAGCATTGAAAACATATTTGCAGGTAATTCTCGTATTGCAAAACACGCTCGTTGCTCCACTGGTGGCATTTTAACGGCACCAATCACGATACTAGTCGCCGATAGTTGCGACGTAGAATAAAGACATAAAAACTTTCTGCGAAACGTGCATGCTGAGCCGCATTTTATTGACTGTCATGACATTTGAGATTCCTAGACGGGAATATGAATGGCCTCTTGAATGTATAAGTATTTGTGTTTAGCTGCCAGCGACTTTTTTAGACGTTCTTGGGGACCGGGGGTCTCATTTTATCCTTATGGGAAGGGATTTCATTAATCCTTTAAATACTTTAATTTTTCATAATTTTAATTAATTAATATTTATTTTAGTGTAATTGTAGGAGAAAATATTTAAAAATCTATTCGAAGTTACATTTTCTGGTAGGTCCACTGCCATTCTCATGATCTACTACTACTTACGGAAAACTCTGTATGTAGATATAATGAATAAACGTTTACAGTTACGTTTATAAACAAAATTCATTGGAGTTTTTCCAACAAATTCAAAACCCCATTATCATCTATTCGTAACATCATTTTACGCATCGGAGCTTTGATCGTCAAAGCATACAAGATCCCGTATAATTATAAAGTTTTAATGCCCGCCCTTAATTACGAGGTTTTCACAGAAAGTTGGCAACCGGGTTAATTAGCATTGCTTTCCAGCGTTTTCTTTAATCGTATGCAAGATATGAAATCTTATAAATCTGCAATTCACACTTGGGATATTTTTCTCCACATATAAATTGTTGTTTTCTGTCGTATCATCAACTTCACCATCGAAACTGGATAGAAACTGGACTGAACATGAAATTACTTAAATGTCACCTAGCGTTTCTTTTACTTTTTAAAAACTGAATTCAGGTTTAGTCTTTTAATATTTTGACAAGTCCATAATCCACATACAAGTAATCGAGAGCACTGTGATTTTGATTTCTTGACCTGTATGTTATGTTAGTTGAAAAGACCTTTCCATTAAAATTTGTTTGAAATTTGAGAATGAATGAATATAATTATGAGACTATAAAATTATGTTCCAGCCATTGTCTGTACGACATACTGTTTACAAGAACCCATATTTCCACATTTCTTCAGAGACGGTGACTCAATCTTGTGATTTCGTGAATAAATTTCGCCATTGCACAAACAATCAAATTTCCCAAAATGCACTCTGTAATGATCGACTCCGTTTTGGATTTATGGATGCAGTCCACGATTGTTTATGGTAATGCGTAGGCAGAATTTATGGGTAATAAATTACCATATGCGCCGTTTGTTCCTTGCAAAAATAACTACCACCCAGCGATATCGACACTGGACGGGTTTTGAGAGATTTCAATATTCGTAGCCACGTTTTGTTCGCAAAGATGCTAGAGGGGTTTCGTTTCGATGATATTGACACTACTCATTATACCCGACGCTTCTATCGTAAAACATTGAGAAGAGTCTATTGCCGCGACGAATTTCACGCAATCTCTTAAATACACTGTTGGCACTGACATTAACAAGCAGACTGACAATGAATTCAAAAAAGTGATTCCCGCCCAGCATTCTCTTCGGTCGCTGCAACGGAAACGCGGCGCTTGTGTTCCCGGCGGTATGCGCCGAGCTTCCGGTGGCCAGCTCACTGTTTGTAAATACTCTTTGAGCGGCTAAAATAGCTGGCGTCAGGTAATGGTCAATTGAGGTAATCTTCGAAGATGTCTGGAAAAGTTGTTACAGATTTTTTTGGAACTGTCGGAATGGAATTGTATCCCGGAAGTTGTTTGAGCTGTTTAATTGGCGCACAAATGCCTTTAAAACGATGCAGTCTTCAAGCTCTGGCGCAGTCTGATGTAATTATAGCAATTTTACTTAAAATGAAGGATAATGACCACCACAGGGCAATCAATTCAGAATACCGCGATAAAAATAGAAAGATTTATAAAAATAGTACCTGCCATTAATAAATTTCTCTCCTTTGATTACAGTTACTAACGACAAACATCTTAGATCTACTTATATTAATTGCTTAGTGCTGTAGGATCTTAAATTCTAAAGCGGTAAGTAGTGGTAAGTAGTGCTGGTTAAATCACTTCCATCGAGAATTTTGTAATTTTTTTATAATTGTTTATTAAGTAGACAATTATAAATGTATGTAGGTAAATAATTGGTGGTGGTGGAAATTGACCTCTGTCTGTCGCAGGTGAGTCTGGTGGTGGGAGCAGTGATAGTGATAGATAGATAGTGGTTAAACGTTAGACTCAAAAAAAAAAGATGTGCGTATTAGAATATAATTATTTCTTGCTTCGGTGAAGGAAAACATCGTGATCTGCACACCTAAGGGTTCTCCGTAACGTTCTCAAAGGTGTGTGAAGTCCGTAAATCCGCACTTGTCCAGCGTGGCGGACTGTGGCCTGTACCCATCCCAATGTGAGAGGAGACCCGTGGCCTGCAGTGGGACAGCTATGGGTTGCGATTATGATGAGGTGTTTGGTACTTACCGACTGCCAGTCCTCCTGTCGCTCTATCCTGGCCGGCTCGGTCCGCTTGGCGAGCTCGGCGCGGCGCAGCTGCTCGCGCGCGCGGCTGCCCAGGTCGGCGGGCCCCACGCGCACGAACTGCAGCGGATTGCCTGCCGGCTTGCCGGGCAACACCGCCGCCGTGTGCGGCCGCGTCGCCAGGAAGTCCGCGCTGTCTGTTGTCTGCGAAGGGTAACGATTTTGTTTTATGTCAATAGAGGATAGAGCCACCTGTTGGTGAGTGGTTACAGTCACCCGTGGACATTAGTAACAACAAAGACAAATCGGTAAAGAAAGAAGGTAGAGGAAAAAAATAAAGTACTGGTTCTCAAACTCCCAACAGGAAAAGTACAAGTAACAAGGCGGCTGACTCAAGGTTGGTGGTAGCTAGCCCGTAGAACTTCAGCCCTACTAAGAAAGGGCGGGCTTCAATCACCTCTTACGATCTTGGTCGACCTGGTTATCGATTTTATTTTAAAGACCAATACTTTTCTTAAATAACATATTGAAAGATGTATCTCTATCGCGATGTGATATCATCATCTGTTCAGAACTGCCAGCATCTGATGGATGAGCAAAACTGAGTCAGTTTTAACCAACAAATTCACTTAATGCCAATTAATCACCGTAACAACTTTCGTTTCACAATTATATCAGTCCCGTGATATTGAATCAGTACAGAAATATTTACGAATTATCGATTTGTCCAACAGGTTTTGATGTTAATTGCATAACCAATTATGGAAATACGGCGGAAGTGTATTCTATTAAATATGAATGAATGATTTTATCATCATTTCAATGACGTGGAGAGGTCGATAACCTTGTAGCCCAGTTAATCGTGTTCCCGATCAGGAATAATATGTATAAACATTAGAACTCAATAGAATCGGGTAAAAATGAGTGATAAATTATAAACTATTTAGAAGCAGGTAAAATGTGTATGAAATTTATTGAAACAATTTCAGTGATAAATAATACTTTAGCCTTTATGTCACTGAAATGTTTATCTGGGTTTTTCCTTTTTATCGATTGACGCAAAGGATTCATCGCTCATATTTACAGACTTAATAAAACTTAAACTTACACGAATTAATATCCAAAGTGACGAATTATATTCCTGGGTTATCGTACAGAATTATGATATGGGAAGGTTTTAGACTTTATTTGTCATTCGAACTTAACTGGAAACCTCTCTACTATTAACATACAAAATGACTGATTGTTATAGATGTAGAAAAAATGATTGTTATAGTTGTAGAAGGAATAAAATAACCAATTAAGAAAGTGCACAGGAACCGGTATTAAATGATATCTACAATTGATTTGTTAGAGTAATCTGTCGGGTTCAAAACAAGTTAATAGACACAGCTGTTTTATAAAAATATATTTATTAGGCTGTGGCTGTTCTACGACCTAGGTATTGTTAGAGGATTAGGTCCGCAGCGGTCCACTACTGCTGTGATTGAATACTGAACGCTTTCAACGATTACGTAATAAAATATTTAGTTTTACTGAAAGTTTAAATCAGTAGCAATAGATTTAATCGATTAATCAAGACTAACAGTAACTCAAGAATGAGATTTTGAGACTGAGGTGACGACTTTTTAACGCAGTGATTTTAAGTGTCGGTCCTAGTTCAATTTACAGTCACACATGCGGCTCATAATATTGCTTCTTTATTCCATATCCTTTTAACTATAAAATGGTTATTTTAGTGGTTCTTATTGGCCAGTTATTTGTTAAAATTGGTAACATATCTCATCTCTACTCCTGCGGCGAGGAGTGATGCAAGCCCTATATTGTCATAATTTAAGATGACCACGTATGATTACCGCGGTGTACCTAATACGCACGTTTGTTACACGCCCCACTTATTACGACGTACGTAACAAAGCACTTCCTGTAGTCATGACGGTTCCATTATAGAAACAGGTTACCCGACCGATACATCAATACTTGACAAATAGACACCGCATTACTTTACTACGGTTTACGATGCATCTTCAAGTTATGAATGGCTGCGCGGTCTACTTCTATTAGGGTTGTCACTAACTAATTACTAAGATATAATTATAAATGTGTAGGATATAATATATGATTGAAAAAAATTATAAATTATTTGGAAATGTTAAATTTTAATACGGGATAGACGTGGACAGTGTGGGATATGCCTGGGACAGGACAGGACTACTATTTAAATGCTTCTAGTCTAACTGAAGGTGGACTAGATATTTGACATATCAGTAGAAATAGCGAACTATTCCTTAAATGTCTCCTTTATATGATTTCTTAACGTTATTCAAATAAAAAGGAAAATCATCAAAATGTTTTGAAGTTAAAAATTGATGTAACTGTCAGATTTTTTAAATTTATTTTTGACAACCCTAACCTCGATCCATTGTTACTCAACCTGTTACGTCATAATGGCAGTAGTAATAACCTGTCGCAAACATTATTAAGTCCGTTTAGCTGACAGTACATCAGCGGAGTTCTCATGCGCGGATTCCGCTCAGAGATCGTAAATCATGTCGTGATACTTACCTAATGATGCAGTTATCACACGAAAGTGCGCAGCGGATGGTTATCGCCTTATTCTAGTTGTAAAACGAAAACTATGAGATATTTTTTATATAACTACGATTATGATGTCGAGTATGTTTAAAATATCAAAGATGAAATGAAAGTATAAAAATAATATTTGTTTAAAGGATGATTAGGTATCGACAGATCTGCAGGGTATTGTAGGTATAGGTGGTTATAGCCTTTATGGGAATGGAGATAAAGAATTAGGTACAATTACGTCATTAAAATCGTGAAAATCCAAACAAAAACCAGTTACTAGAGCTGCGCATTGTATGAAAAAAATCTTCACATACTGAAACAAGTCGCCACAATGATAAATAAGTGTTACTTATCATTGTGGAGAAATGAATTTACCACGAATTAGCCCGTGAAAGCGCGAAGTTACGAGCCACAGGACGAGAGTAACGTAACCATTATAGAGTCCTTGCTAGCAAGACTCTGAATAGTTTATATGAGCAAGAATAGGTATATGTACTTCCATTCTTGGCACCAGTGACTGTCCTGCTGGTGATACCCGTGAATATCTGCAATACCAAAGGTATCACCAGTGCGTTACTGGCCAAGCAAGAAGGAAGGAGAAAGTAATAAAACAAAAGGAAATTGAATTACAAAGCATCGTCCTTTGAGACTTCCATGATGCCACCTCTGGCGAGGGGTCCCCCCGAGCTCCCGGCGGTAAAGAAGTTGGTGAAAAAATAGATTGCCCTCTGTTTGGACTTTCAAATCACGTTGCACAAAGTAGTATCGGTGACCCAGCGAGGCAGTGAGGCGATGACTCGATGAGGTGAACAATGGTACATTCTCGTTTCACTTTCACTCGCAATACACACTAAACGATCACGCCTGTCAATTAGCGTAACCTTCGTATTCAATGTGTTTACATTCTGACATCGACACGCGTCGGAATTGATTTGACTGTCCAACTGTATTAGAAGTCTGAACTCTGATAAACTGTAGTTTGATTTAAGATAATGTGTACTACGTACATTTTTACTGCTTGGACTAAATGGAAGGAAAGTTCTTGATGATTTTCCTTGATAAGAGAATCCTAAGATAAGCGAGAGATCAGTTATCCCTTGAGTCATTAGTGCAGATTACATGTAGAAAAAATACGATACACTTTTATACATCTCATCTGCACTACCAAATCTGCAAGTTTTGAATTGGCTTAAAGTCGCTCTTATTGAAAAAAAAACTTGAAAAATCCCTCGTCTCTGTCATTCTTCTTATTATAGTCGATGTCACATTGGATTCTCCGTAACCGAAGCGATCACAACGTCGATAGCGAGAAGTCGCCTCATCGTGTCACCAGGTCCCGTCAAACAATGCAATATTTACGAGTTCGCTTCACTTTCACTGCGGCACGGACAATGCAGACTAAACAGGGACGCCTCCAATCATTAGCGTACAGTTCGTATTATTCAGAGGCTTGAAAGGTGCATCGCGCGAAGAAAATGACTAACGAGCATGAGGAATGTTAGAAAAATTACAATGAGAATAAAATTTCATCTATTGTACGGAATTAGCAGACGGGTGAATGAATACCCGTCCTAAAAATGCCTAAAATGCCTAGTGGATTCATCCAGCACTTTCAGTAGGTTTCGTTATAGAGGAGAAAAGATCTTAGAGACCTTATACCCTAGCTAAAGTCTTATGTCACATGCACGCTCCGAAATTTTGGTGAAATGTCACGTTCCAGGACCCCGATTCTCATTTTGTAGAGATAATCTCTAAGTTTGCCATATCTCTACTGTGTCAATCTCTACGAGACATGTTGGCAAAATCTCTATTGTATCCAAAAACGTCATTCTGGGCCACAATAGAGATTTTATCTTTCGACATTACCATTAGACATATGAAATTTACGTTCCGTTTTCTAGACTACAGCGACGCCAAGTCAACAAAACACGACTACACGTAAAAAAAGGTTTTACAGTACTCAAATCATATAAAAGTATACAACAATCACTATATTATTCATTCTAAACTATCTTTGAATAGTTATAATTTATTTACTTTGATATTGCAGTTAAAAACCATTATAACAAAAAGACTAAGCGTCGCATACCGTATAACGAAACATTCATGGCAGTAGTATGTTTAGCTATCTGTGGCATCTGCCGCATTTAGGCATCTCTGCATTCTGTCATGTCAATGTCAACTTGTCAAGCGAATGTTTGTTTATTAATTTGATATTGATGAATTTGATGTTTATATTATAAATAATATTCATTTTGACTTATATACATGTTTGCTTTGCTGTTTGCATAGATTTTTGAGTTTGTTCTAGTTGTTTTAAGCCCATAACAGCGGCTGCGGCTGTGTCCGCTGCAGTACCCACTACATCGCAATTTGACAAGCACCTTTGGGCCAAGGACATGAACATACGTTTTATAAACAAGTTTTCTAATTTAATAGGAGAAAAAATGTATCCATTATCAATTTATCACTGAGAGAACCAATACGAAAACCTTTCATTATAAATCAAAGTCTTAAAGACGAAAACGAACTGTCAATAAAATTGTCATTTTGTGAACATCAACATTTCACATTTCAATCTCGAACGACAACTGTACAACTTGTACAGTGATTGGTCAAAATTTGCGTTGTACAGTACAACGCAAATATTGACCAATCACAATTGGTCAAAATGCAAGACATTTCAATCTCGAACGCTGCGGACCACACGTTGCATGTCGAAAGAAAAGGCTCAGAGATATCTCTAATGTGACATCCCGAGAATAAGGAAATTGGGTTTCATTAGAGATCCGCCATGTTTTTCAGAGATATCTCTGTTAGAGATGCATCTCTACGAATTGAGAATCAGGGTCCAGGCCGCCTCGACATGTTTTCATTTACAGAAGCAAGTGACAAATAAAGTTATCTTGGGACAGATCTGACGTAGGTACACCATGAATATCTCATGTTTTAATTTTTCTACACTGTTAAATTACTCATCTCAAAGAGGACTAATACATATTAGCATACATATTAGGAGCTGCTAATATGACGTTACCACACGATAAGAAATGAATATTTGAATGCGATATTAGTACATAATCACATAATAAAACACAATCAGCATGATAACGTGGGTGAGTCATCATCTAGTATGATGACATTTAAGATGTTAATGCAATCATGTAAATGTCGTCTGCATTCTTTTATTTAAAAGTCTAATTTAGTCACGAAATAACTTCTTGTTTTTAAATAAGTCTAGGCCAAGATCATTAATACCGCTAGCATGGTTTGATTATACTTCACATTTATTAAGCAAAATATGAATTTTACGGTTGCGGATCACATTCACTATACGACTCACAGTTAGTCGGAGTATAACTGTTATATTTATTACATTTAATTACACGTATTTGCTATGCTGTAATTGTAAAAACTTAACTGTTGAGATGTACGCTGATCGTATAATAGAAACGTGTACAACATTAAATGACCGAGTGCTGTCCACGTGAAACTATCGCACGATATTCACACAACTTTTCCCAAGTTATACATTTGTGACTGTTGTTAGTAATACTAATAATGAGTCGAGTAAGATGTTGGAAACATGAAACAAAACAATATTGTAATTATTGTTATAAATGTATCTTTAAAGTTCATAATCTGCTGCTACCTACTCTATAAGTGATGTTAGTATACAATGTATTAGTTGCTGTTCTCAATTAAACTCCGTACCAAGCTTTCGCTTGCTTTTAGTTTCAGGATGTTCAAGTAGACAAACGTATTATTCAAAATTTATCTCGAGAATGGAACAATATCTTTCTTGTCCTAGTTGTTCCCGGGTAGGTCAGCATGTTACGGGGTTCAAGAAATTTGATAAAAAAAAACAGTAAGTACTATGTTACGCCAACTCCCAATTAATTTAGCCAACCAGTTCCGTATTTGATTCATACAAGGAAATTGAACGCTTCGATTAAGCGTATTGATCGCAATCGTTAATAAATTGGCGCATACCTACTTGACTGTTATCGATCGACAAATGTTTCAAAAGATGTGTGAAGTTATCTTACCCACACCTGGCTAGTAGTAAATTGTAGCTTAAACACTAAAGTGTGTGTGTTATACATAGTATAGTAATTTATATTTTACTGTAATAAATATCTCGTAAGATTATCTGGTGAAGTATCATTATAAGTATTATGAAGTCTGTATAAGTATTATAAGTATACATATCTGGTGAAGATGATGAAATGGTTACTTTATGGTAACTTTCCTTACAAGTTATACTCATAGAGTCTTCTACTATTAAATAATTGACTTGAGAGCCAGTGTTCTCTTTCTTTTATCTTCTTTCTTCGTCTTCAGTCTTCTTTCATGACCAGTTATCATAAGATGGGGTTCATTTGCTCGTTTGGCGGCTGTTTAAATAAAAAAGTTTTGCAGAAGTACAAAATTCTAAACAGTATTGTATTTAAAGTGTCCGCACGTCCTCGACTCCATTGCTTTACAAAAAAGTGGCAATTACGGCGGTCATATCGATCTCGTTGGAGAAATTGGAAAACCGTAAACAACAAAAAACATAGATTTCTCCACATCAGATTCTTGTTACGACATTTTCATTTGAAGCATTGAGACATTCTTGAATTTAATGGTTACTACGAAAATGATTCTAAATGTAAGGGGACGTATACAAGACCTTCCATAATTACCTAATTAACACTGTTTATTTAAAGGAAGGTACGGTTGTTTCCTTTCAAATAAAAGGTCTGGAGTCTTCAAATTCAGGACTGTTCGGAGGACTGGGGTATTCCAACGTTCATCAATATTATAAGTCTTAGAATTGTGTAGAACTTGACATAACGTACGGAAGTAAACATAATATCATTCTGTAACTAGTGGTGTCAAATTGTCAATACAGTGTGAAAAATAAGTAGCTACCCTTACCCTTCGTGGCCCGTAGCAATGAAAGCTAAACCGTGCCCTACGAACAGCGTTACGCTGGCAGCTGCAGTGGTTATATATAGCAGTTGCAATCCGTTGGGCGTTCTAAATTTCCGTACGGTATGCCGTTTATATTTAGAGTCACTAGACTTAGTTCACTGTTCACTTTTGTCCGTCACTGGCCGCGCCTCATTTAGAACTCGGTACAATAGGCTAGTTGACAGTAAGAAAATATTTTGAAGATTTCTATTTTTTATGGTAGCTTAATATTTACAAATGCGAAAAATCGATCTTATTGATTAAATAAATCATGATTATTTAATATTTTTGAGAAATAAAATCCCGAAATTACAGTCACTAGTCACGTGACAGCGAACGCCAATACGACGCGTGACGTCACACGTTGCAAAACTAAACAAACTTGACATAGCATTTTGGCCTTTCCGCTCAACCAAACAGCTCTTCGTTTTCCAACATATGACGTCACACGAGTCGCCATGACAGTTTGACGCGTTTTTTGACGGAAACGTTAAATAGTTCATGAAAATATAAATTAAAATATGTTACAGTTAGTATTTTACTGAAATATTAATGTTTCAGTTAAATTAGACCATTTGGCAAACTATGATTTAGTTTTTCAAAATTAGTCAACTAGCCTATTGGAACGCCTGAGGTTCCGTACCGCTCCGTAACCATTGATTGACAGCTGATGCTGGGTCCAAAAAATCGGGGTTTTTTTTAAATTGGATCGCTAAATCAGCGGTAATATAATGTATGTAAAGTTCGTAAAAATATTTTTTAAGAGACGTGTATTGCAAGAAACATTTGCATATATGGGAAAAAGTCTTTGAGCTTACTTCTGTGGGTGAGCTTGTATGTTTTTGTACTTCAAAAAGATATTTATCTATAAAATCCAGGTAATTTTGTTAAAAACCTTTAACAGGTGTTGCGTACAACTAAAGCATTTCTTCTAAGAACACAAAACCGGTTAATGCAACGTTTTAATTCATTCATTCACAAACATGCGTTAAAAAACTAAAGAGCAGCTGTTTCTCTGCGGGTTTTGAATGGAACGCGCGCAGTTTTTACACTTGATTCTGATTTTAGAACTTTAGGAGACTTTCAAACTTGCGTACACGCACGTGAACGAGACTAGGGACCACAATATGGATACAAGAGAAGCTCTTTAAAACTCACGATATAGTTTTTATAGCAATTACGATACGTCTAGGATCTCGGTTGCACTTGAAAATGATTATGGTTTAGAAAACGTAGTAACACGCACATGGACAAGCTTACACACATTCAAACAATGCAAAGCCTAGTCAAAACATCAGTTCTATTATCTGATTGCTTTACAAAACCACAGCTGTTTGAGCAATTGGATCGCGTTCTCGGCACTTGATTAAGACCTCGACTATTCCCGTGCACAGATTAAAAAGCTCACATGGTAAAACAATACGCGCGGAACCCGAGACGTTCAGTCCACGTGAACAGCGGCAAGCCACTGCCTCTCGCGCTTTCCTCGGGGAAAGTAAAACTCGTATTAATTATCACGGGCGACGTTCGCGGTGCCGATGAGTAGATTAAGCTGCCACGGTTGATGGGTTCGGGGTTCCATTTCATGCAGGGAATATAATACCAATAAACTGTCCTTGATTGGATAAGGTCCAAGGTGGGGGATAGTTACGGATGTATGGACATGGATCAATTGCAATGATTGCGTTGAGAATACTTTAAGTAACCCTTTTGCTGTATTAAAAATTTGTGGTCAACAGTTTGGAGTAAGGAAAGTAGTTTCGTATCTGCCGTTCTAGTTTTCTTACATTGGTATGATTTTGAACAAATTAATTATAATTTGTTTATTAAGTAATCAATATAAGATAAACTTCGTCAGGACTACTCTGGCTTAAGTGTATTCAGTGTACTACAATCCTTTGTAATTTTGTGTACCTTGTTGGAGTAAATAGGATTTGGATAGTATTATGTAATGCATCACAACTTAATCCAAATTAAAACATGTTTTTAAGTTTCAACGACGAAGGATAGGAAGGATATTTTAGTAAATTGCTCAGAACCGCTCCAAGTTTTGTAAAAAATAAGCTAAAGTATCTTAAGACGCGTTTGATTTCAATAAGCCAGGTAATAACGAACTGAACCCATTATACAATAACGATACTGCTCTTAACAAACTTTATTCTCGCAATTTTCTCTCGCGTGTCGGCGATCCATTATTTGTATGATCAGCACGTTTATTCATCTCTTACCGATCGACGACCGGAGCGATTTTCCGCCTGTCTGGTGCGTTACCAACGCGATACATCGGATTAAATCTACTTCCAACCTTATTCGCAGCACCCCAAAGATCATCGCATGCATCCCACATGAACGATGCAACAGCGTTTTTCACACAATCACGAGTATTTATCTTATTCAGACTGTAAAAATTGTAATTCTATCATGAAACAATATCTGCTAATAAACGACATGTTTTATTTTGTCTAACTTCTTACCTACCAAGTTGTCAGCGGACCGCGTCATTATTGTTTTTTTAAAAATACTCTGCATTTAAAATCAATTGCATTAGACATAAGTAATATATTAGATTAGACATAAATTAGACATAAGTGTACCAAACATCCAAAAATCTTCACTGTTTTTTCAGGATCTTGGCAAACAAAGATCACGTCGGCTCACTTAGAAAGTAATACTTGGGTTAGTAATAGAAAAAGTTGATTACATTGAAAATGATTTAAAACATAACTTTCTAAATCAAACTGTATTAGATTAGATTGTTCGAAACTGTTAAAATGATTGAACAGTATTAAAACTAGCGATGACAGTAGGAAGATAAATATAATTAAGCTACAGACAAATATAGTTTATTCGTCGACTTCTGTAAGAAATAAAACAGATCTTGATTGCAGTGAACAGTCACAACCACTGTATCAATAATTCTGCCCGCGGCAGAAATCGTTGTGCAACTTTCTTTGATGTATTGCATTCGTAACACAAAAGCTTCACGCACAACGAATACCAAATAGTCACTTTATAACCAAAACGGGCCCGACTACGACTACCTGTTCAATTCTCTATTATTTAAGGAGTGTTTTCTAGAAAAACTGTTTTCAAGGACTGTTAGAGTAGAGTAGAGTAGTAGGGATTCTCAATGTGGTCGATATTGACCCTTTCTTCTCAGGGGATTCTTCGACGAGATCGAGAGAGACGAGATTAAATACCGAAAAATAAAGACATATATATTAGTTTAACCATTCAAGGAATTATACATTTCTGAGGGTACCATTACAAACTAAAAAATCGTAACAATTACAAGTACAGCCACGCGCACAATATTAGCATTTAAAACTCGTGAGAGCAATGAGTGTTCGTAATACTCGACAATTACGGAGAGCAATTAGAAAGGACAACATCGATTGCATTTTCGTTAAAGAGCAAGCGGAGTTACATTAACCAGACACAACAACGCATTCTCGGTAATACCTGTGTTATGTAATTTAAATAACAAATACTGATATCAAGTCGTACTAACAAGTTACTCCAATCTGTATTTCCTATAACATCTTCTGCAGGTGTTAAAGAAATGAAAAACAAACTTATTATATTTTATTAAATTTATTTTAGAGTAAGGTAAGTTAAAGGTATTAAATTTATCTTAGAGTGAGGTAAGTTAAAGATAGGTTTGCGGTTTAGGCGATGAGCAATTATTATACTAAATTGGAATCATCCAATTAAAGTGCATGGAATTATAGTGTGCAGCATTCTTTTATCTATTTTTACACCTAGCGAGCGAGTTATTTATTATGCATGTGGCCATTGACATATGATATTACTATCATGTGGCCAAAGCATTTCAATTTGTTTCATTTGTAAAACAATATGAAAACACGTTAAATGTGATGTTATGAAAATAACTCGTTATTTAAGTATTCATCTTAATAATGTTTTACGATGATCGCGTAGGATCAGCCGGCAGTCCGGCACAGCGCGTGCGCACTGACCGCGCTCCGTTTGCCGTTATGTTTGTTACTATATGTCAGTGCTTTCACTGTATGTACATGTATTATTATTAAATAATATTTTATGCAATATTTTGTACAGCACGGAAGTTTTGTCAAGTTAATCGAGGTTTTAATATGACTTTACGGAGTAAGTAATTTTAGTGAAAACGTCTTTCAAAGGTCATACGTGACATCTGATAATATCGAATGCAATATTACCAATAATTACTTGTAAGTCGGTCTCCAATAAAAACATATAATAGTGTCGCAAAATAGCGTAAGCAGTTGATATTACCTACTTATTTTGTGATATTACGTATGTAGGTTGTTTATTTTGTCAGGTAGGCGTTACAACTAATGACATGCCTTTTTATTAATTATCAATTTTATCACTTTATAATTATAATCCATGTCGAGATTGAATCAAAAACATATTCAAAGTATGTATTGAAAGAGATATTTGAGAATATGAGCTTCTCTCAGATAAATAATGATTATTATTAAATTAGCTACATATTCACTTAATTTCATAAAATTTACTTAGCGTGCGAGGTGTAAGCTTATTATTATGGACTATTAAAACCAGTTATAAATTTTTCATAAAAAAAATAACTTACCTGATGCGGGTTTTGAGTATCACCAAATATTTACTAGCAAATTACTTTAAACCAAGTTTTTTATTGTTTGCAAATGACCATTTGCTTTGAGCAGAGCGCACAGACTGCGCGTTGCGTCCGTTACATTGCCGCTTTCACCTGAGCGCGCTTATTTGAATGCGCCACTAAACTCCCTTGCGCGCCGCGATGAATGACAAACACCTCTTATTTAATTTTTTACCATATTATGCAGTGCGTTTGCATTGCATTGTGTAATTCTGTATTACATTAAAATTAAATATACAACAACGGACCTAATTCACTATCCCACTACCTGAGCATGTTGTGGTACACTTTACTGACAAACGATCACACCTATAGATTTGTGCTTTAACATAGTGATTTAACTTCATATCTAGATGTGTTATCTGTCAAAAAAATATAATTTTATAACCATTAAAAAAATGAACAGTAATAATTTTGTATTGTATTGAATGTTATTGTACTACTAACGCCATCTGTTAGAAATTCAAAGAGTTTCATCGCTGCAACAGAACTAAACTACAACCAAAAAAGGAAAAAAATGTTAACGCTAAAATAATGTCTGTGTTCTAGTCAGTTTATAGGAAGTATCATCTAAAGGAGCTAATTATTGTCTTGGTGGTCGGGATAAAACGGAATCACAAACAATTAAACCCTGAAACAGACAAAAAAAATCGAAATACCGTTATTATGGGATTTATCAATAGGGAAATTGTGTTTTTTTCGTTAATATTATCTTGTTCGGTGTAGAATATAAGTAAGTAACTCCATGGGCATAGTTTTAACTGACACCAAATGTCCCGTTTTCCCATTACATAAATCTTAAATAGTTAAATAAAACAATGAAAACGTCGAAGACAACGGTAAGACTGGTTCTGTGTCATGGCCCCGCCCACTACGACTTCCAATTTAAATGGTGTAGCGGTCACTGATAAGGGGACAATTGGGTTACGCAATGTGGCGCCAAGCGCATGCCCCAGGCATTACCGTGCCCCACTCAATTACTTTGTTCCGGTTTGGACAAGCAGTGTCTCAACTACATATCTTATGGTATGATACAAATGTGTTAGTGTTTATTTTAAACACCAAAATCTTCCCATAACTTTAGAGATTACACTTACGAAAGAATAATGCAGCAGCATGCATAAGTTATTGCCATTGCATTTTGCCGATGAATAATTACAATAACCACGGCAAAACAAGTTGTATCACACATCTCTTTCGTCACTCCACGTGAGTTATCTCAGCATATCTCAGCTATTTCAAGTTGTTTATCAGCGCATCTACAAGTGTGTAAACAGTCAACTCAGCCGGTGGAATAAGCCCGTACCGTTTTGTTTTCAAATAGATTATGATAACGCGTTATAAATGATTGTGTGATTAGGAATTACTAGTATTACTAGGAAGGATTCTGTATGACATTTACCGACATTCATTGTTATATTCCACTTTCTAATCAGTGTTAGTCTAGTAGTTTGAACGGTGGTCTGTGTTGTATTTTGTGTATATGAACACTTAATTATTACTTGATTAGATGTATACTTCTTTCAGGGTTTCGGCTTACAAAATATTGCTTCTAAGCTTCTGAGGAAGAATTTAAATGTTTGCATTCAATTTTGTAGCTTTAAAAATGATTTCGAAGTGGATCATCAACTGTATCTCACCTAATGTCGAGTAACAAAATCTGCAGAGCTAATAGCCCAGTCTGTATGGATTGTATCTGCAAAGCGAGGGGTTCCGGGTTCAATCCATGGTCGGGGTAGACATAAGTGGTAAATAGATGTTTGTTCTCGGTTAGTAGATGTCTGTAATACATTATTTTGGTGTCTAGGCCACCCGGAATGCAGGTAATCATAGTGTAGTGTAAGTTTTTTATTTGATTATTTCACCAACCTGGAAGTACATCACAGCCAGTAAGTTAAAGCTACAATATTCCACAAAATTGAATTACTTCACTCCCTCAATAGATTTGCCTGTGGGAAACACCTCATGAACCTTATCGGGAAGAAAACAAACAGTGAGTCGGCTGAGCGATAACAATAGGTGGTTGACCTGCCCTTTCACCTTGGGTAAAAATTAATATCTACTGGGTTTTTATTTGCTTATGCTTACTATAAGCATTTCCTTGTCTGTATTTTTTTACAATGGTTTGCATATCTGTGCTTCTTTACGAATACCTTATAATAAATTAATATAATAGTTACTGGAGTCATTTTAATCAGTTGAGATTTAATTATTTTCATTTTAATATTGATCCATTAAATTGAAATATAAATTTAAGTGAATGAGTACATAATGAGTAAATAAATGAGTACATCAACAATTTTATTACTTCTCCAACATTGGTAAAAGAAAACCCATTCTATTTAAATTGGAACGGACTTAATATATTCAAGATTTTAATTCAAGGTATTTTTTATTGAAACCTATTCTATTGAGAAAGGATTTCAAAATAAATTAACATTACTACATACTGAATAACAAACATTCATAATTAGGTGATAAATATCCTCGTAATGAACAGCGAGACTTTGAACTTATGACCTATTCCCGAGTGGCACACAGCCTAACGAAATGTTTTATATCGTAGGCCAACGACGTCAGTCAGATCATGTGATCTGGAAGTACAAGATGCGATTCTGTATCTGTGACGACGTTCAGGCACAGAATAAGTAATAGTACTCACGTACAGGTCCAGGTACGCACGTTCGGAAAGTGTTTGCAAACAATAATTTCGAATATTTATTTTTATTTTATTTATTTTGGAATAGTAAGCTCATGTGAAATTAAACGTTCCACTTCAAGTCTTTTAAATAAAATAATTGACAACAATCTCCCCTGGTGGTAAGTACTGATGTTGACCGCACCAACATAGTAACAGCGTATTCTCCTCTTGAAGTCTCCCACAACAAAAGTAGGCGGGAACACCTCTATTTATTTTAAGTGAAAACTGACAACCTTAAAGAAATACACAATGAGACAGCTGACGGCATTTTCTGATAAGTTCTTACACTGTGGCATGTAATTACTACTTATAGTAGGTACGTACTAGGTTCCGTCACGCGGCTAGCCGGCCAGGCAGCTAGGCGTCGCGGGCGGCTAGGTCAATATAAATCACTCAACGCAGAAGGCCCGCGACCCGTAGGTCGCCTCGGTCGTTCACCCCCGCTATCGGTCACCGCTCACCGTCTATTTACAACTGATAACCGGAGAATACAATCCTAACTCTCCATGTAAAACAACAAACCTTAGATAATACTTATGCTACATTTGAAACTGTTGTGCGACTTGCAAAAAGTCATTCATTATCATTGTATTGATAAAACTGGTCTAGTATAAAAGGGCTCGTGTTGATAATGATACTATTATCTACTTACAAGTATTTTCAGTTTCCTGCGGTTATCGTTAAATTTATATACGGTGCAATTTGTTTTGATGAAGCCCGATCTCTTGCGGCTCTCGACTGACTACTTACTTATAAAACGTGGTGCCAGTCACACGTGTATGTTACCACTCGTATGAACAGAGACATCTTTCATATTCACTTTCTTTACTAACCATGATGTTGATATACTAGACGCTACATACATAACATGGATTTAACACGGAGATTTCGTGCCGTTAGGCGTAACTTAGATAATTTAATTTGAATTAATACCTAAAATATATTATATTTTTTTAACAAACTTGGATATTTTGCTGTTCACATCTGGATAGTTTTATGGCTGACTACTAAACATTTAAATTTATAAAACAAGAAAGCGTAACTTTATTTTTTGCATGTATTTTCCTAACACAAAAAATTCATTTAAATGGTCCTACGTGAAGCTATCATAATTTAATTACGTAAATTAGTTTCAACTGTTTTTTTATGACTTGCGACTTCGCGCTTCCTATAAAATAGCACAATTTTATCATTGACTTTTTTACGCGAGTATATTGTAGATAATTTAACTTTTTAAAAATTTCCGTCGCGTGTTTGCTGTAACGTGTGTAAACGCCTTAATCTAACACTAAAGTTAATCATTTACTTCACGTGTTCTACGACAGAGGAGCCTTTGATGTTTCATAAATTAATTAATTGAGTAACATCTGAATACAGAGAAGCCTTTCACCTTTTTATTCTAAACTGGCAAGTTGACGTATGACATATTAGTGTATGGAAAGTCTTATTTAATTCTATATTTTTTATGACTATATTGGCATGGCACATGGTAATTAATATTTGTAACTGAAAGTCCGTTCACACTTTGATTTAAACATGTTACAATCAATTTTAATACGCTTTTATTTATCAGACAACTTCATGTTATGTAATTTTATCTTCTAATCTACATTTCATTTATTTTGTCGTCTGTTGGATGAATGACGTCTCGTGTAGAATTTTTTAAAGCTCGTCGTCGACACAGACAGTTACGACTTTGTTTAATACGACAGTGGTGAACATGATAGGTACTAACGGCGAATGCGATACATCACGCCTCTAAATTTGGAGAGGTTGCAATACTAGGCCGTGAGTCACATTCCTATTACATTCTAAATCCATTAAATCGTATATGCTACAAAAGGGAGCCAGATCGACGACTTCTGCAGAGTATAACTAAACCCAAAGCTGTGGAAGCCCCTAGTTCGGTTTGTACGGTGGTTATGTAAGCTGTCGTTGTTCTCTATTCTTTCTTGACCGGCAAACCAGCACTGCATGGGCGATGACTTCAGTGTTACTGACAGACCGTGTCTAATGTCCACTCCATCAGATCTCAGCTGCACGTTAAGCGGCTTTTAAAACAGTAAATAGCTGCTGGCCAAGCCCTCGCGAACATCTGACTAACAACACTTAAAAGTAATCCAGCTGTATCTGCGATGAAACGGCTTCAACCGCTAGGTATTGACGAAATACCAAGCGTGACGTGTGAGAGAACAATACAGATATCCAATTACGGTGATTACCGCATTTATACGGATTGGTGTGTGGCAACGGCCAGCGGCGGTGGTGTCGGCTGGCGATCGATAGTCGGTCAAGGCAGTTCGTCTACACGATAAATTAGATATACTGTCTAATTAGCGTCATATTTGCATAAAACAGTTAATAAGCGTGACTGGTGAAAACGAAGAACAGAGCTTGTGATAAGTTTGATAACTGTTATTTATAGGTGAAGAGGTGGGCGTGGTGGTGCGCCTTTTCATGCTAATAATAATGATATGGTAAAACTTTCCAGAGTTTGGATTATAAACGCTTAAGGATTCCACCCGGATGTCGCTGTGCGCACAGCAGCGGCGTAAACAGCAATGCCCAAGAACAAACAATTATCAACGTCATATAAATGTATGATTGTTTGCTGTCAGCTAAGATTACAGCTGTGAACGCCTAGAATGTTCTTTGCCAAGCGGATGTTTCTTTTAAACGTAGGTATGACGAAAAAAGCTGAGTCTCTTATGTTGTTTATGTATAGGAGACTTGAAAAGGTTCCAGTAAAATTTATCGATATGAAATAATTTTTTCTTTCTTTTTATAAGTGAGTACTTTACTACAATTCCACCTGAAGTTATGTAAAGATGTAGTCGATAGTGGTAAAGCGCACAAACCAAGTAAGAGGCTATTTTAGTAACACAAGACTAAATATACAAACAGTTCTCCTAAAACGCTAAAAGTAAAACGGTATTAAATTGAGAAAGTTAAATAGCTTGTGAGCGTCATAACCAGGCGAGCTTAAACCACTTAAGCCATACGCCACGAGTTCCAGCTAATCACGAATCGTGGTGTCGCGTGTTTCCCATGGTTCAATGGGACAATGGACAATGGAGCCGCGACCTTGGCGGAGAAAGTTGCACGGTATCATCGACATCGGCCCCGATTTCTTGCTAAGCTGATCGTGAACGCGTGTGGCTTATCTAACGCGAGTAAGGTTAGTATGATCATCGAGGTACATACAACGAAAATAGACCTAAAGAAAAGAAGACGTGAGAGGGAAGAAGATGACACTATAGAAGTAAGAGATCCTATGAATTGTGTTTTAAAAAGATGTGCAAATAACGTATAAATGAAATATGATTATTTACATTTTGTGCATATTATTCAGAAAATAAATCCGATGGTCCAATAAATAATGAGTACAGACTGTGCTTGGTATCAATCTGGCATCAGGAATATCAGGGTGCCTTAATTAGGAAAAAAGCATTTTTTTTGTTACCATGAAAGGGAAAGGTGAAGATGTTATCCAAAAAAATCAAGTTAATATAATATAATATAATATAGTAGATGATACACCCAGATGGTAAAAATATCGCATAAATACATAAGTATAAAAGATACACGAGTCAAAAATATCAATCAAATACGCGTAATAGATATATTTGGAAAACATGTATGTTTGGAAAGAAAACACGAAGTCGACGTGGTTGGACAGCAATTTGCTACAACACGTAAATTCGCAAACCAAACCTTTTAACCCAGTTTCTCATGTAAAGAGCATTGAGTACCTACAGCTGGACGTTGAATGAGGGCCAAACACAAATTGTTAACGAACCCTAACCACCTGTTCATTGAAACAGAAATTCTGTACAAACTATCGACGAGGCCTCCTTGACCCCGTGACCGATTGTCGGTGGCCCACACGGCCCACACCTGGTGTTGTGGACACAGATGCGCATTGGTTATGGTATTATTTGACCTGTAACTTATTTTACAAAGGAACCGAACGTTTGAAGTCTACCTGAATGTATTTGCCGCAGTTAAAATTGAGTGATTACGAGTATGGGATGCTCGTGCTAACACAAGGCGGGTCTATTGAACTCGGAAGGATCAGGATTGACGCCAATTAGGTGCACCCTAGGTCTGTCAGTCATCATGGCCGTAGGTATTGGAATAGATTCTTTAATACTTTAGGAATCAACAAAATTAATTAAAAAAGTCTACTAACAGACCTGAAGAAGCTGAAGAAGCAGTGATAGCCGTGTGGTTGAACGCTGGACTGCCGAACCGGAAGGTCCGGGTTCAAACCCCGCACGCACCACTAATTTTCAAAAATTATGTGCGTATTAATATTTAATTATCACTTGCTTCGGTGAAGGAAAACATCGTGAGGAAACCTGCATACCTGAGAGTTCTTCATAATGTTCTCAAAGGTGTGTGAAGTCCACCAATCCGCACTTGGCCAGCGTGGTGGACTATGGCCTATACCCCTCACACTGTGGGAGGAGACCCGTGCCCAGCAGTGGAACAGTTATGGGTTGTGATGATGATGGTGATTGTTATTGTCAGGAGAAGGTTCTTATTCTTATGAAAGAAAATTACGCGGGACAATTAGAAAATTTAAGAATACTTAACCACCGTTTTCAATTAATTTTCTAATGATTTTCTCATGTAAACTTAGCGCTTTTAACAATGTAAACTTTTTTAATGTAACCTTATGGCGTTTGACATTACATTGATAGAATGCGTGCTGCAAATATTATCGTGAAAGAGGATGTAGTAAAACTGAATTGATTAGTGCACATAGTTAAGAATATAATTATATAGTTAAGACAGGACAACGTCTGTCGGGTCAGCGAGTTCAATATAAAACCTTTCATATGGACATACTTTACCCGCAGAATTCAAGTCCGGTGCGACTTTAATTTGTCACGCAGACATTTTTAATCGCATCGTACGATGTTATGTTAATTAAAATTAATTACAGTCAGACGCGAGTCGGACTGGGCAGATAAAATATTCGACAAAAAACAGGCTACAAATAAAATATTCGACAATCGCCAGGTCCGAGATACGATACATAATTAATCCGACAAAACTTTCCCAGGACCACATGGGAGTTTTTCAAAATGGCAGATCGATGTGTTAGTCAACCTTATTTTACGGCAATAAAATTGCGAAAATTATGTGTTATAGGCAGGTACCGAAATTACAAATCGAACGATCAGTGTAGCAAATTAAATTTCTGTACAAATTGTTTTTAATCTGTGATGTAAACATATGAAAGTATTACAAAACCAGTATCAATAACAACTCACTTCGAGATAAGTGTTTAAAATTAAAATAAAGGGTACAGAAATGGAAACATTTTTTACATTTATTTAGATATTTAAATTGGCGAAGGAGTATTTAGTGCCAGATCATTAATGCGACGCGCTTATCTATATAATTTCATCAGTATCTCTGTATAATTATTTAAATGTGTTTTCCGCGTTAAAATTTAAATGCTGTGGCCGGCGCCACACCCAGCCAGTAGCCGGTGTAAATGTTAAACATGCGGATATCAACATGTTGTTTTTATCAGGTATTTATTACATTGAGACAACTTCAAATTAAAAGCGACTTGGATTGCAACTTAAAAATATAAACGTACACATTCCAGCCTTTGGAGAGCCGACACGTATATGATCAAATATATGTTCGGACACCAAACCAAATAATGTTTTTGTTGAAATTTTCTTATTTTAAATCCCATCGAATAGAAATGTAATTGAATTTAAATAAAATTTTATTCAAACATGGTTTTTACAAACTTTTAAAAAGATTGCCAGGATTTCAAAAAATTTCTACCGCGAGTGGTCTGGAAAAATGTACAATATGAAAGCTCCGGAGGAGATTATTTTCCTATTCACAGTAAAGTTATAAACGACAGTACTATACTTGCTACTTACGGCTATATATCAGACTTTTTCAGAACCTTTTGTCATAACAATGCCTTTAGACATGAGTTTTAAATTTACAGTAAGGCATTTCCATAACTTCGACAGAATCGACAGAAAGACAATGATTCTGTAATTTGTACATCGGATGTTACGGAGCATTAAAATGTCATCGATATAGAAACGGTATGAGGTAAACAAAATTACGTTGTCTGTATATTTGGATAAGACGTGAGTCATATGTCGAATGTTCAACATCAGCGAAGACGCCGTCGACAGAGATCAAGATCGCGAGTGGGTGGTGTGATAAAAGCCATCGGTAAATATTTATTCAGATTCCTCGTTTTATATGCCATCACTAGCAACCTTCCTCGCTTCGCTTTGAGAAATCTGCCTTATTACTTGAAAAAATCTTTAGACGGGATTCTTCAAGTTGATATATCTATTTACTTGTGGGCCGATTGAAATAAAATGTTTCCCAGGCTTACTACAAAACACTGAAACCGCCTAACCGCTATGTCTGTTAATCTGATATTAGCGGGAACAAACACGAACACACAAACAGATAAATAATATTAAATAAAATGTTATGGGGGTTAAATCCTCTAACTAACAAATTATAACGTAACCTGTTTTTCGAAATATCCATTGTAAAGATATCGAACATAAAGAGTTTTATTTTATGATGTGTGAAAAAGGCATGGGACCAAAGAGGAGGATTAGTCTTTACGTCCCAAATAACCCACAGCATAAAAATCTGTATAGTCACGATGACCTATTTTAAAATCATGAAGAATTCTTCCTTTCCATTTTAATTAAAGCTTAATCAAGTTTACTGCCCATGTTTAATAGTTCCTGCAATATTATTCAAATAAATTATATCTACCACTTACATAGATGCCAAAAGATGCCAATAGCATGAGTCACGTCGCGTCAAAGGTCACGATCTCAAGGTCGGACGCCTTCATAATACATTAACAGACACTTTTTTAAGTGATACTGATGTCATAGTTGGCTTGTACCTTGATTAATAAGGCTATATGGCTATATGGCTTCTAAAAACTTCATTGCCACGGTAATTATGGACGAATTTCGTGCACAAAAACCTTAATATTTAAACAGCTTCAAGTACAGTTAAAACCGCAATCAGTACCTATCTGATGCAGACCCAATTGAGTAACTGGGCCAATCCAATCTAATAACTAGCTAATATGCCACACACCGACGCGACGGTCTATTTGAAACGAAACCTTAATCTCATTAGGCTTGCGGAATGCGTTAAATTGATACAGTTAATAAGTTGTTTGGTGACAAAGCACCTTTCACCTTCACAAAAATATAACAATAAGTAATAAAGTGGCTTTCTATACGTGACGAAGTGTAAACTGATCATAAATTGGCGTAGGCAAAATTTTATCAAGCGTGGGGGAAGCCGCTGCTGGCCAAATATTTTATAGCTCGTTGATTAAGGTAGTTTCCGTTCTTCGTATGACATGTACCTAGTATTGAAGAGTCAGTAATAATGCGGATTTTGTGTTACTGTTGCCCGTCAATTTAATTTAATGCAACTTATAGGTACAATACAACACTGATAATTGCACGAAATCGGTCAAGCCGTTTCTGAGTACCAAAAATGAACGCACAGAAAAACGAACAAAACGATAAACAGACAAAAAAAATCTAAAAATCCTTGTTATGGGATCTATTACGTTAATAAATATGTATAACTCTTAATATTTTATCTTCAGCATTTTCTATCTACAGACATCGATAAGTTACATGTTTATTATAAATATGTACATTATGTATAGGTATATAGAACACATTCTTGATAAATGTTGAATATAGCCCGCGGACATCACAGACTAGGCTTGTTGATTTCTACAATCTAGGCGCGGTCTTTAGGAATTAGAGATCATTCTTGAGCATATTTCAACGAAAACCTAATTCATTGAATAAATATTACCTAATTCGGGCTCTGGTGAAATTTAACGGCAAGGAACGAACACCGAGGAGCGATTCAATAACATATTTTGCAGTTCGCAGTCGGTCGCCGGAAGCGGCCAATCTCGTCAATTGACACCGGGGCAAAGGCGACGCAATTGACTTTCTGTTTTCATGCTTTCATCTCGTTAGCTGGCGGCTGGCGACGGCGGCCGCCCTGCATCGCTTTGAAGCTTTTTTGTTCGCTGCCTTCGGTTATTAGCTTGTGATGACGTATAAAACGGTACTCGTATAGTCCATCAATACAGGGCGATTTTTTATTCTGTCAGTACATTACAGTCCTAACTTGATGCTGTGAAAAATTGTCTGATTTAATAATTTAATGAAAGCTATTTTATTCTTAGTTCCTAGACCTATTCATGCTATTTATTTATTTACTTATGTATTTATTATTACTTTTTATTTATGTATTACCACTAGGTTCGAAATGCCAACACGTTGGAACGCTCGTGATAGATTATGATTGAAACATTCGTCGCTATGCAACAATAAGATAGCATCAACATTCGGATTCACTTTTAATTTATTACACCGCGTCGAGTGCAGTGATTCAGCCACATCCATCATAGTGTCGGCGACTGGGCGTTCTGGCGCGCCCTTGAGCGGCAATACTACAATGTGGTTCCGGGTATCTAATAACCAAAAGTTAAGAAGCTATGCAATATATATATATATATTATGTACATCGGTGCCTTTAATACCCGTATACGACATTATTAGAGTCGATGATGAAGAAGAAACATTTATTCCATCATGAGTCTTTATTAACGTTATGACTTAAAATAAGAATTACGTTAACAATGCTGGTGGCTATAACATTCAGCTCTAAAAAACAATTTTAACAGCATTATGATGAAGATTATGGGCATCACAATTCGTACTTTTTACGCAAGAGCGCGCCTTTTTCTGGTTCAGCGGTAATTTATCCATCCTTCCATCCATCCATCCTTCAGACTTTGAAAGTCCACTGCCACATTGACCGGTCCTAAAAGGCTGACTAAGCAACATGTTAGTTCCGTGTAGAGAACACGTGTTATGCGTCAATATCTCAAGCATGAATGAACCTTGACATTACTATTTAATTTAATTAATATTTTTGATATCAGTGCTTGGTAAGGTACACGATCCCCAATATAATTGTGTTAATTGGCACTTAATTGATTTGTACATGATAAATAAGTACAGAGTTCGACATTGCAACGTTAATGATTATTGATTAGGTACTTAAGTCAACTCTGTCTACTAAACACTTCTTTAGCTTGATCATAGTGTTATTAGTCAACCATTAGCTCTTACTACATCTAGTAAGAGCTAATGTCAGGTGTTACAACAACATAGAAATGTTTCTCCAAAAATAGTAAAAGCTCTTTTTAAATACGTCGAAAGTATTCGATGAGAATATCAAGAGCTATAGCATAGCCCAGCGGCTCACATCGATCCGACACTTAGATTGGCCACAAAGCCCTCCACTAGTACGCACTGAAGCAGCGTGGTGAAGCGTGCTCCACACCTCCTTGGGTACGGTACGAGTAATGCTCATTAGTGGACCATTAATGTTCAAGTCAAGCCATACGAGTACCTTAATGACATCATTAACCCTAGATTGCATTTGCGAATGTTTGTCTAGTGTTGAGTTTACAATTGTTACGAAGTACAATAGGTCCAAGAACGACCTTCGGTTCCCCGAAGCTGTGCTGACTGCGCGGCGGATGCTGATTGAAAGATTAAACAATTATAAATTCCGTGGCCTTATCTTGCATCTACACTGGCAGAGAGTAGGCACGCGCAGAGGCGGCCCGAGGAGGGCCACGTTTGACCACAACTTCATCTGAGAAAGTGAGAATGAAATATGCAATTCAAACTGTTATTGGGATTCATAAGTTATAAAATTAATTTATTATAGAAAATAAATTAAATTCTAGTTACAAAGGCATCTAATAAATTGCTATTGAAGTGTACACAATTATAACAGCAGTTTCGAAAGTAAGAAATTAAATGAAAATAGATGTACGCTGTGTATTATTTTTAACCTGAACAGAACTTTACAATTATGTTGTTATGACAAAAATATTTTGTTTGTATTACTCGGTAATTTCGTAAAAATGTAACACAAACGTGTAAATAACCACAGAGAAGCCAAAAACAGAAGCAAACACTAGAACTAAAGAATCGACAATTACTCCTAGCTAGACTGGTCCGTACAAAACCGTATTCAATCAATCGAATCGAACGCCGAATCGTTAAATGACTTCCGCAACTTTTTGTCCCGCGAATGTCGATAATTGTGTTACAGAATTATCGCTGTTCATTCACCGTAACTACTCTTCAGTGAGGGCAAATCGCCCGGGGACACAGTAACCTTTGCATTTAACAAGATCGTCTATCACGTACTGTACAGGAAGTATTGATCTTTGATTGTGTTGCTGTACCTTATAGTGGGCAGCTCCCACACCTTCAACCGCTCGAAACACAAAAAGAAGGAAATGCGTCACTTGAGATGATTGATAAAAAGTTTGTGAACTCTGTTGAATAGGTGAGTACGTTTATTTCATAAGCTTGGAAGATATCTGTGTGTCTGTCTGTTTTTTGAGCTAATCTCTGGAACGCCTGGACCTATTTTGACGGAACTTTCACTGACAGATTACTGATGTCATAAGGCGTAACTTAGGCTACTTTTATTTTAGTTTTTTTTGTTAAATTCCACGCGGATGATGTCGGGCACAGCTCGTTATAACCTATAAACAACCACTCCAATGAAACAAACGAGGTAACTTGAAGCAACTTGTTCAATTCCAGATGAAATGTCGCCGAATGCATACCTACGGTGGTAATGATAAGCAATGAGTGTGCTTTGTGATTCCTAACACCGAACACCGCCGTTGCAGCCTGCAGGTAACAGTCATCCTGCAGTTTGCCTGCAGCGGCAGCGTCCACGACTCAACTTGACATCAACAACACGTGTTTACACTGCGCAAGAGTTCGGAACGCCCATTACATGTAACGTTTTCAAATACCAACATTAACTGCATTTATCTTGCTAAGTAGATTAGAATCTGTTTGGTTTCATTTGCTAACAAGCTTTACATGTACTATGTTATTGAATTGCTATTATTAATAACACTGCAATCTAAATACTAAATACTAACTACTACTACGTAACTGGCGAGCCGTAGGTCATCTGTAAGTCCAGGTTCGATCCCCACCAAGAAATACTTCTTGGTGTTTGTTCTCGCGCTGTATTTAATCAGCAATGTAACGCTGGTCCTGACATTAAATTGTTTCAATCCGAAAACAAAAACGATAATTTTATCGGATGTAAATCTATGACATTTAGAACTTGTTTATAAATCACATTATATTGAAAACAACATAAAATCCTTGAACTAACAGTACGATACAGTTTCAGTGGAATAAAACACAAGAAGCAGATAATATATGCGACATTTACTGCACACTCTCATAATATAAATGTCATAGCTGCATGTTAATACAACAATTATGCGGAAGTTTAGTTCGAGAATATTTATTATAGAGCCAAGTGGAATGTTGATTGCTTCAAGTGTTTAATGTCCCCCGTGGGCACAAGACAATAGCAGTGAAAACTACTGAGGGTTGATGGTTATGTACTTATGTAACTGGACTACTGATCAGCTGGTAGTATTGGACGCTAGTTCCTGCATCGATCGTCCCAACGCAGATGTAATGTTTAATTGATATCAAAAATGTAATCAACGTAAACTAAGAATAGTTAGAAATTATTCCGCTAGGATATTTTATTGTGTGTTTTACTTGTGCTTGGGCGAGCGTATAACTACCTAAAGAATATTTTGTCATTCATCATAAGGTATGACAGTGCACTTCAATATAATTAAGCTTTCGTAATTGATAGGCAATATCATTTGTGTGATTGTCTCTATGAGATAGGTATAAGCAGTTAACTGTAATTTGTCTTTAGGTACTATTAATCCGTTAATGTTGGGCACTAAGTTTTCATTCTATATAGGATGCTCAGTCCTTCTGAATTAAATTGAAATAAAATATTAATTTTAATACATTTGAATAGCACTTATTCGTAATTGACCTCGATGACTTTCAATAGGCTACATACTTTGTAAATCTCTATGGATACCTAGAAAGTTGTTCAAGATTAGAAATAGGTACATATCTTACAACAACGCACGCATAAGTATAAACTGTTCAAATTGAAACAAAAGCCACTTTAATCAAACGTCTACGAGCCTAAAATACCCATTCAGTCTCCATGTAAAGATGCATCACAACACCGTTCTTGTGTAAGAACAAGTAGGTGTTCTCAAGTGAGCGTGACAAATTGCGCTAATTAACTAACAAAGAAATGGCTGCCCTGATGAATTGGAACAGCGTCGCGTGAGCTGGTGACATGTGGTAATAGCTGGCGAAGCTTTATGTAACGACAGTTCACGGCTCGCAGGGATTATGTAGGTTGAAGAGTGGGTGGTTGAAGCGTTGGGGAAAGAAGCACCGCTGTGATATGAAAACCATTTGGGGGTTACTATGTTGCTACATTGTGATTTATGGTGTGTTAATATTGCAGCCCTAGACTAGGCTACAGCTAAACAAGAAACCCTAGAACTAGGTCATATTGATAAATTTTGAGTATTTTTCTAAAGACGACACAATAATATTTCTTAACTCATAGCTTCCTACTAGGATTTTGTGTATCGCAATCAATGGGTGATACATATTCCACCAAGACGCACAAACTTATAATACTTGTGCCATATGAACTGTAGTGAAAACCGGGACTTTTTGCTTGTTTGGTAAGGCCGTCGCCAGAAAATGAGTTTGACAATTAAGCACGACCAAAATATGACAAATTTTAATTACATAATTATAATTCTCATACCTAAGTAATTTATAAGCGCAGCGTGTTTCTTGAAGACGAACAACGCGTGAGTTAGTTAAACTCAAATGTTATGCAACGATCATGATCAACAATTATTGCATTATTTTATGTATTACATAATTTAACTTTAATCCTCTTAATTAATAGTCGGTATTGGTACCTTTGTATTATAATAAAAGTCACAAAATCAATGTGCATCTATAGGTTCGTTTATATCCCAATTTATTTGTGTACAACCCTTAATCGTAAGTACATGACTGTGATGTGATGACCCAGTAGTAGAAGCCATAGCGACACGCGGTCCATTTGTTATTTAGAGCGCGCAGAGTGCGGAGTTGACTCGACCGCTCCATTTACATTGTTTAGCGCGAGCGCGGGCCCGACGGCTCTGACGCGGCCGTTGGTATGTTAAGTTAATCACAAATGCCCCGATGGCATAGCGCTGAGAGAATCCCTTATGATGTCATTACAACCACTGGAAAGGTATTTTTGCTGAGATAAGAGCAGGGAAATGAGAAACATGCAGCTTGAATTGAGTTCATAACCATTCATAGAGAAGAATAGTATTTTATTCTGAACACTATGTATAGCCATCTACATAACAGTTGTGTTGGTAAAAACTTTTAGTACCGAATTATAAGTAACACGATAACATACATAAGATAATATATTCTACGCACTTATGTCGCAATCCATGAATCGAGGAATTCGATATAATAGAGACCAAATCACAGAGAACGTATGCATACTGTTGGTGTGTCGGTGTGTCAGTACGTAACGAACGGGTCGCTCTACTTACATTGTTAGCACGTGCGCTGGGATGTGCCTGCGCATTCGAAACAGCATATGAACCGCCGCAACAATACTAGGAGACTAGCAAACACTTCTAGGAAGTAACGGTTGCTCTTGTGCAAAATAAAAACCATCGCTTTGAGCAAAGTTTAAATTACAGTTCCAATTAACTTCAGTTTCCACTGTAATCGGTATGTCTTGACTGATGACGACTAACTGGTCTTGACCATCGTGAAATCATTGCGACCCTTGCTCATTCATAACAATACGGACCTTACTAATTCTACAAGGAACCGATAAACACTTTTCTTGAAGGACCCCATATACTGATATATGCACCGATGTGTTATGTGGTGATGGGACTGGTAATAATTTTAATATAAATAGTGTAGTAGTATAAAATAATTTTACCATGCTTAAATAGATTAAGCTAATATGTGAACGACGCGTAGATTTTGAAGATTAATTAGAAACATTCTACAGAGCGGCAAGCGTGCTCAGTTTTCCTTTGTCATGTCTATTAAACACAGATAAGGAATATGGTTATCTCCTCATAACTCCACTATTTGAGTATAATATAATTCCATAAACTTTCTAAACATCACTGTAGATAATTGCAAGCTAGTGTCACAGTGTACTTAAGAAATAAAGATAATCTATTTATGCGATATTTTATTACAGTAATAAAGTGTAGAGTTTGTATCAGAGTCCATATTTTGTAGTTAACCTAGTGTTAGTATTAGCTATTAAATTTATCGTCAGAGATAGGCACCCATCCGCATATTCATTCCATTTTACTGAGTGTAGATTTTAGTGCAGAGAGACAAGGCATTCATGACCAATAGATGAATACATTATATAAAATGTCCTAAGTAGTCATAATAAGACATCCTGTAACACTTCCCTGAATACTTCCCGATGTTTTCTTGTACTTTGTCGGTGGTACCTGATTAAAGAATACATTTTTTATAAAAACAGGTAGCAAAATATACAGTTTACTTATTTATCATTGAAATTATTTCTATTATATGTCATGATAGGTCTTCTGACCAACAAAAAGGCAAGGATATTAAATTTAATGCACCTTCTTTGTGTAAAACACATGCCCCGAAGCGCCTGGTAATTTTAGACATTCTACATTAGTATATTATCTTTATGAGTAAGCCATAAAGACGTACAAGCAATACCTAATCTCGATCGAATGGAAACTGCGACACATTGTAATATGAAATATTTATTTAACTAACGTCAACAATCTTTATAATAAGTAATTGAAATACAATCCAAGACTTGCCAATTGAAGATAATAATTACAGATACTAAACCATTGTTCTTTCCGTATCTTGATCGTGAATACTAGAATAATATTTAGGTACCTAATTCTGAAATTGGACTTATATAACATTTATAACATTGGAAAGATCTGTTTTACGCAATTTATTATTTAAAGAAATAATCATTTCCTGCTTATCATAATATTTATCCGTGACCCCACGTCGAAATACCAGTAAGTATCTTGTTTATATAAAGCAACTACGTGTTTACATAATAAAATGATACAATTTGGGTCAATATATGATTCGTTTAGAGGGCTTGTCCCCTGACTTCACCAATCCGTCCTAGACAGCACTACGAGCCTCCTCTTATTATATGAGGTGAGCTCCTTCCTTTGGATGACCACACTTTAATGATCCACTTAGTGCCGTGAATGTTTAACTTTCTCTTTTGTAATATAAGAAAAGATCGCGGTGGTCTAGTGAGTTGGTGGAGGTAACGTAACCCGCGAGCTATAGGTTCAAACTCAGCGGTTGGTCTCAACGTATCCTATTACACGTCATTAGTGCTTTAGTTTTAAAATTATGCTAATATTTATGTAACACACCATTTGAATTGTATGCCAGTTGACGTAATAAATGTATTAAAAAGTATAATTGTGTTATTATTGAATTAATTAATATAATTAGCCTACCCATTTTGAATTTAAAAACTAGCCTAAATATATGATTTATGTTTAGACACATAATACTGTTATAATGAGCAAAATTAACATACCTACATAATGTTATGTTATAACACGTTTATGTTAAAATAACAAACACAACTTGAAGTCTAATAGACGGCTATATTTGAGACAAAACGGAATCAGGTGATAGGGAAATGTGTAACTTGGGACTCGATTGTTGTGTTATTTTCATCCATATTATAAATTCAAAAGTAAATCTGAATGTCTATATACATAATTGTGTCTGTACGTCTGCTTTTATAGTTGGAGACCCTGGGAAAAACATAAGATAGTTTATATCCCGAAAATCATCGATTGGAATCCTAGACTGGGAAATAGGATAACTTATTCTTGGTAATACGTGGACAATTTTAACGGTAGGTACTTTATTATTTTCTCACTAACTAGTTGAAATATAAACTATAAAATTTTGGTAAAGAAAATTCATTTCATTCGACTTAAGATTAATTCGATTAAAGTATTTTTTTCACGTAGCAAAGTAAATCACTCCTAGCCCAACGACGGTCTATAAAAATAATATAAACGAATTCGTGTTTCGGAAAGCGTGTCAAACCGTTGTTCCAGGTTGATATAATTACTTAGCGATTGTTAATCTATGTCGTAAACCATCGGAAGGCGCTATCAACGTTGGTCAGTGACCCGACTAGCTACCGAAACACCATTGGATCGGAGACTTTCAGTCGCAGGGTTGCCACCTGACAAAACGAGTAGAGCCAGACATTTTTCAAAACATCGTTATTTTTTGTTTAATAACTCAAATTAGGCAAGTATTATTTTAATAAAGTTGACTGTGTAAGCGATTTAAAATAAATAAATCAATTCAAATATTGCTGCTATTGCTACTATTGCCAGGATCAGATTGTTTTTGTTTGTTAGTTTGTTAACAACTTGTTTTTCAAATGATGATCCGGACGGATTTCACTCGCCATCCGGATGTATAGATGTGAATTCCGTAGATCGGATATGCACTATTTAAACCCGTAGACTCCGGATCAAACCAGAAGTTCCATAGCCCTGGTCGCTAGCCGCTAATAGCTCAACAATCACGTATTTAGACCCACAATCGAGAGAACGTTAAGTGAACCGTGCAAAAACAACGTTTAGCCCGAACTGCAAAATGAGGTCGGTTAGTTTTTACATTACACCGACGACCACCGCCGTCACAATCGCGTCATTAAAATGCAATAAGCGGTACATTACGATTTTCTTTTTTCGGTAACAATCTCGGAAGGAAAGCGCGTTGCGTCACGTGGCTCGGCAAATACGCTGTGGCCAGTTCCGCGGCTCGTCATACTATCGGCGGGTGAAACGACGCGTTTTTACTGCTTATTTGTGTGAACTTTTAGGTCACTATATCAAATATAATTTGTTTAAATTTAATAATAGGATACTTAATGCAATTTTTTTTCTTTTATTGTTCTCTCAATTGATTCAGACTTGACCGCGCTTCAACAGCTTCACATCTGTAATGCGTTATCTATTCAGTTTCTCATGCGAATATCAGACAGATGCGTAGTTCTGTTGTTTACAACAAATATCCATATAGTGCGGGCTCATTTGTTTTGATCAATAGAAAGATATTTTGCAATTATACTCATCAAAACAAACCATGTTATAATTACCATCATTACTGCACGATTTTTCCATGTACGAGTTACTACATAAATCGTTATGCTGTGGTCATTGAGGCAAAAAAACCACTGTAGGTCATTGAGGTAAAAAACCAATGTGGTACAATGTAAATATGTCTCATTAACGACACCCGTCGAAAAAAATATTTGATAGGCTACTTGAAACATATTAAAAAGCTTATGCAAATAAGCCCGCGATCAAACACAAAGATATAAAGTTGTATAAACATTATGATATTAACAATCTCGAAATGCAAACCAGACGGATCAATAATTTCAATATTGGACAATAAGTTAATAAGTATCCCAGTAACAGTCAGCTTTCTATTCGGTTCCCGGTACACATTATGGTATCTTTAGACATTTTAATCACAATAAATCCTTCACTAACCTCATTTCCAGTAGTAAACGGCACACGATACTAAATACCAGAACGGGTGACAGATAGCAATAAGGCGCCATACAAACGAGTGTCTAGTGTCCGACGCAAATACTCGAGAATACGTGATGACACATCGACTGGAGAAGCGAGTAAGATTTGGAGTTTAATGTTAAGTTTAATTTATTTAATAGGGTTACGGAAGTTTCGTCTTAGTGCAGTGGATTGTATAGAGCAAGTCAACAGCAAAAACATAATTACGACGAGTTATACAATCTCAGCTTTTGTATCAAGGAAAACGTGGCTATGAAATCGACGAAATATTTATGTCAAACTATTTAATTGAAAAAATTACCAAGTGAAATGACTTGGAAATCAAATGAAAAATGACTTGAAATTATCCTAGAAGTAGCAATTAAAAAATAATGTTTTTCTCTAATTTTTTATCAGTTTAATAGTTACAATAGTTTTAGTAGTTCTGGTAAGTATGTACATAGTAGCACTTTTAGTATGAAACAGTTTGTGATTCCAGTGTGTACAGCTTTAGTGTCGGTAGTTAACCTCCTGTACGTGTGTGTAGTGCCTAAAGTATTGAGGAAGTACGATACAATTGTCGCACTTGACCTCGATCGGGCCAGTTGGGGGCTGGCGGGTGAAAGAAAGTGGTGTTTACTGCCATGACAATAGAGTGTAATTAGCCATAATGCGATAGGTCGTGTCACCAATGAATACAAAGTTTGATTGAAAGTAAGGTCAAGTTTGTGTCCTGAGTGTTGGCGAGAAGCGGGAGCGGGCATTGTGATGGTAAGTGTTATGTAGTAAAATTTCCTATTTTGCTTGTATGCGGAAAAATGTGAGAATACTTGATCAAATGACAATCTCAAAAAATCGTGGAATTTTATATTGTACATTTGTATTTTTTCGTTCAGCGTCTAAAATGTACTGGTGCGGTTGGTGGCAGTTTGATGGTATTTCACCAGAGAGATCAGATTTCAAACCAAATTGAAAAAAGCATCTCAAGACAGCCAGCACAGATTTGATATCTAGTTACTTGCGCATATTCCGTCTACCCATACCAAAGTTGACAAAGTTTCACATCACATCCTTTTTCCATTTTCCTATGATTAATAACTTAGTGTAAAAGTTTATAAACTGTCAATTGTACGATCGGCCCACGACATAAGTACAATGGCGGCGGGTGACGGGCGGCGGGCGGTCGCTGCCACTCGCGCCACGTGCCACAATATTTTTAACCGCACTTACTCCAGTTAGCGGAACCAGTATAACCAGCCCGGCTGGCCATTGTTTTCTCCAACCGGCACATCGAGATATCGACTCTCTCTTCCCGATATTTTTATTGGCGTGATTGATTGAGGGTTATTTATAGAGATATCGATTTAAATGGAGCGTTTGGTAAAAAATAAACAGTTAAGCCATGGGCTGTCGTGGATTAACTGTTCCATGACAGTAGATTCGTTAATTAAGCTATCACATTTAATATTAACTTTTATCGACATAGATACCTAAACTTAATTAAAATGTCTATCTAGCGATTGATGGATTTGTTATAATCTGTACTAATTAATAGCTGACTATAGCTTGTTATTTAAAAATTATATCTTCAATATTTTTCCATAACAATTTATAAATGCCGTCTTAAAGGATCAAAATATAGCACTTCAAGAAGCTAGATATCTTAAGTGTGTTAGATTTATGAACAAAGGTATTTAATAATATTATTGCACAATACAGTTGAACAACACTTGACATAGCTTGATAAATCGACGAGCGGATTGATTATCACATTCATCACTTCCACTGTGGCAGTGGTATCATTTTCGAAAAGGAATATTGGGTCTTTTTTAAAAACTGAATAGAAGTTGTTAATCATCAAACTACGAGGAGCAAATGATAGTGTGCAAACGATGAGATAAAATGAAGAGATGCAGAGATATGGCATGATAAAGAATGGATGGATGGATGAAGATGGACGTGGCTGATGCGAATAATGGTGCGAAGCGCTAAATGCGCAGGGACAAGAGAAAAAGTAGTGCTAATTTATGTTATTATACTTTTTTTTTAATTCAGTATCAAATGTTTTTTCTTAGTAATCTGTCACACATTATTCCGCCGTTCGTTCGAATTTCTGTCGTCAATAAAGCGACTCGTCCTCGTCGTAGCGGTGAGCGGCCAGCACCCGTAACTTAAAACTTTATGAAGCTTGACAAGTAACCTTTCGGATTTGCTTCCTTGTGAATTAAAATATGAAAATATTTACTTGAGACTTTTCACATACCTTAATACGTCGAGCGGATTAAGTTATTGCCCTCGCAGTGAAAGGTGGTTGGGACAGCCTTGAGCCTTAATAATAAATTAAGTAATTTATTAACATTAAATTGAATGTGTGTTTACAGAAACACCCGATCAGATATCCGCGATGGAGCAGTCGCCAAGGGGAATAAATAGACGCTTTGGGTGTAGAGTCAATCACAGCTTTATTCAACACTCCCCCTTTGGGGACGTTTTGAGTTTTACACGACAGTGATTTCTACCTACTGCCTATAAAACCTACCGTAGGGGTAGTTAGGGCAGGTAGGGCATAGAAGGGATCTGTGGGAATTGTGAGGAATCATGCAATATAACCGATACGATGTAGTAATAATAATTGTACCTATGGATAGACTAGAGGCTTTGAAAATATGTGTTGATTATTCGATGATATTTATTGAAAACTTTAGTTATTGATTATTGGAAACATGAATTAACAAAAGCACAACCAAAGACGCAACGTATTTACAGAAAGTGTATGTTAAGTAACGAAAACGTTTAAAATACCATAGATCCAGGAAATATTAGATTGATAACGCCAAACCATCGATAAGTTGCAACAAAGTAACGTGGCCACGGTAAAGCACATATCGCAGGCGAGAGCCGTGGTACATCGCGCCCGCGCCCGCACCGAGAGAACCGATCGTCAATACCATTCCGCAATCTCCGCGGAATGCGCTGCTTAAGATCGTTGCACACCGACCCAACACCACACGTTGTTTATTAAATATTAACGACAACAACAGCGCTAGGAATGCTAGGATATTACGAAAGCGGTAATAGAAAGAGAAATGTGCTGCCATTTATGGTCAAGACAGCACAGAATGGTCGTTGAGTATTAGACAGAGATGGTTGTTTGGTATAAATAATATGGGATAAAATTAAGCACGATGGAATCCGTTACGAGAAGGCTACATAATTTTCAAGTTTACATAGTTCGTCGCTTCGCTAGGCAGCTGAATCGTCGAAGGGCATCTTTCTATGTAATGTACAGAACAAAATACTTCCAAATGGTGATAGCCATGGCAAAAGAGTTCATATCATGACGTGTTTCTGTAAGAATATAATTGCCTGAGTAAAATTTATTTAATGTACATACTTCTGGAAGAAGTTTCAAAGTATGTTGTATAGCAGGTGATAATGGAATAGGCCGTTCGATCGACCTTTGGTACTGAATTTCAGCGATGTCATAAAAGCTTCGAGCTAGACAAGGTCGTCTGATATCGCGCGAAGTGATCGGCTGCATCGAGTAACATTACAATCGATTGGACATATTGATAACATGACCTTACATTTTGAACAAAACTAATTTGTTTCCTGTTGACAGTTGAGGCTTTGTAACCTGTGTATTGTTTTTTTTTAACTTAGGAAAAATTTCGCGGCGAAGCTTGATCAACACAAAGCGATCATCATCAGATCAGCGAAAATCATTGTGGAAGGAATTGGAATCATTTTCCACCTGTTCTTCATGATCATCCCGTCCTAAGTGGTATCGCTGACTCATGACTAAGATGCAAATCCATAGCTGATGCCTCTGGTAATATGGTTTTATGGGTGTGAAAAGGAAATAATAATCATAGACCGACTGTCAAGCGGTCTGTACCTTTACCCGCAATTGACTGCAGAAACTCTTCGAACCGCAATGTTCATCCAGTTCCCCACACGAGCAAACTAAGTGACTGGTCGTGTTGAGGAATTTGATTAGACAGCAGCAAGTGGATGGCATTGAGCTCGGTGTGGCGCGCACCTCACGTGTATTTCTGCACCTGCGTGTCTGACATTTGCGTCGTCCGCCACCGACCTTCGCCGGCGACCGACCGGCCGACCGACATGTTAGTGCTCCTCAAATGCTAACTACCTGTCGAACTACGGATTCACATTCTAGCATTTCTAGCTTTTGTTGTTTTCCATGAGATTCCACATGACACGCTTTATTTTGTTTTAAATTATTTATTATTTACGATACGTAAGTTGTCGCCGAGAGTATACATTTGTTTATACAGCATATCCGCGTTACCGTTTCATGTTGTTTGAAATACTTTGCGATACTTATTGTTACTGCTTAGTTATGTATTGTGTTGGATGAGGGTATGAGTGTGTTAGCGTTTATTTATTATTCTTTGCTTTTCCATCATTAATAAAAATAGTTATACATAATAAGTACAACACTCACTAAATATCTACATCATGTAATAAACATGAAATTACTAATTCCGCCGTATTTAATCAATTCAAAACCGGTAACAACCTTTAACTCGGTTATTATTCATCGGTTATACTATTTTAGTTCCTTCACTAGGCATCTAAGAAATCCCCACATAACTCACTACACTTTATGCAGTAGCGAGTGCTTCAGCCAGTCTCTTAATCACTGCCGACGCTAATGCGTAATTACATTATTAATTTTATATCAACACATTCACGACCGGTCGTAACTTTCGCAGAGATGTCCGACGTCACATTGTATTTATGTCATTGCGGTAAATACAGTTCCGTACTTACTGACTTAACATTCAATGTTAATAATTTTTATTTTCGTAAGCTTAATCTACCTAATCTATATATCTAATCTAATCTATCGTCGTTAGTTGGATGGGTGACAGGTAGTGGCAAAAAAAGTCTTGGGCGTTTCCGTGCTTGGGAGGGCCTAAAGCCTTCGGTCCCGGTACTCACGGTTGTTACCATTTGGTAGCAGTCGTTAAGCCATGTCGGATCTCTTCGGCCGGCATAAAAAATTGAGGTGAGATCCGTGCTCAGTAGTCGGGCATTAATGGGTTGAAGCCAACATGATCCCTACTAATATTATAAATGCGAAAGTAACTCTGTCTGTCTGTCTGTCTGTCTGCGTGGCTTTCCCGCTTAAACCTCTCAACCGATTTTGATGAAATTTGACACAGACAATCTTTAGACCCTGAGAAAGGACATAGGCTACCTTTTATTGCGACAAAAAGGGATGAAGAAGTTGAAATAAAGGTTGAAAGTTTGTATGGGATTTCTTCGGGTTTTAAGCACAGCGCCATCTAGGTGAACCTTCCTAACTTAAAGAATAAGAACGCCTAGCGCCATCTCTTAAAGAACCATGAAACTTTATATTTAAGCACTTGATAATAAGTTTCCCGAAGCGAAGCGAGGGCGGGTCGCTAGTAACAAAATAAAACAAAAAGGTTTGATAAAATTAAATTGCCTATACACCACATAAAGCGTTGTATTGTACCATCGCGATCGTGGCAACAAAACAAATATGAATGGATGATGAGACCTCAACTGACTAACCTTTAATCCGAGACTATTGCTAATAAACACTAAAAATGGTATTAAAGATTTGGTGCGTGATTGATATGAAACATTAGCATAATCCCCTAATACCAACAGTAGTATTTCCATACTTATCTGTTAAATTAAAACAGGCGCGACATTGGCACGGAATTGATACACATTTCATTAACGACCGACACCGTTATGTGGTGTGTTAAGTTTAAGAAATTCTATACGTTTTTGAATTAAATATCCTAAGAAAAAAAGTTTGTAGGTAAACCACGTATTTGTAGACCTGGTTTAACCGATTTGGATTTTTACTGATTATGTAGTAAACTTTGGGTAACATTTCATGTATTTTATTCAATCGATTCACAAAGAAAAAACAGAATCCAATGCAAGTTAATATTGAAAATTCATCATTCATGATTTCATGAGTGCATATAAATAACGTACATGTCATTGTATGGTCAGACGATAGATACTAATTGGCGTACATCTAGGCGGAGAACAAAAACCCGTGTCGTGGGGCTCGGAGGATATCCTCGGGGACAGCCGATACAATTCCACATTCGTATGGATTCGTGTCGCCGGATATCCGGCTGGAGGTGACTGTACTACGGCTATTATGACATGCTATGATACGGCAAACAAGAAAAACTTTTGAGACTCGTTAATTATTCAAAAAATGTATTTTTTAATACTTCAGCGAGGTCATGACATGCATTCTGAAATGAAATGAAATTTGTGTCATGTTAAAGAAAATTATTTACCTACATTGGATATTTATTTTCGACCAAAACATTGATTATAAAATATTCATAACTCTCTATCAAAAGGCATTTGTTATAAGTTTCCAATAGCGATTACGAACTGAACATTAGCTGCGGCTTCGTGCCTCTAATTTCCTCGAACAGAACAGTATTTTGTTTTGTTTGTTCGCAGTATCTCATGTTCCAGAAGCTTATCATAATTATATTAATAAACAACATTAAAATGTCAAAGGCGATGTTGATCCGTTTTAATGCGATATACTGTCGCCCTTGGCTTGCGACAATTTTGTAGCGAAAGGCAGAAAAAACCACTATCTATGTATATACCCACTTCCTTCAACCTGCCACTATCACTCTTATTCGTAATCAGTTAAGGTACATCATATTGGACATTCAGTTCATAATGGGCATGTATCAAACTGGTCGACCTCAGAACACTAATATGACACTGAAATGTTCGCAGCTAAAAGGTGTTTAAATTTAAATTGTATATTTTACGTTACACACTGTTGGAGGGGAGCGTGAGAATCGGCAAAGGATATGCAAATCGTGATTGATTGGGAACATCCTCTATAACAAGTTCGGAGTTTAAATGTAGAACTAACTGTTTAAAATGTTGCATTAAAGGCCAAGGTGAATGACTCTTGCAGCCAATACACATTGATTTTTAACGATTTATATATGTTACAAAATGGAAGAAGCCATTTTCGTATCTTATGTTACGTATGAAATTGATTTTGCTTTTTACTAATTTTATTTAAGAGGGACAAAATATGTTTATAATGGGGAAACTTTCTACGATTTTAATTATATCAGTATTATGCAACTAAGTCTTCAATACTTTAACATTTTATTTCTTACCTTATAGATTCCAAAAACCTGTCGTATAGTTTCTTCTCAATTCCAAACATAGAAGATATTAAATTTATCAACAGGTAGACTGTGTACCCACCTCCCCACAATAAAAATATAAGTACATAATTATTTGAACATGATTTATTTTAAGCATGATTAATAAGTGTCATTTGAATAGGTTAACATTTATTGGTGTTATTGAAACGGAACAAATTACGGTATAACCTTCACTACAAACAAACACCGAACGTAATGCCGGTGGCCCAGAAATTATCATGAGTCAGCTGTAATAGTCACCAGGCACCCAATACAATTACATTCGCGTACAAAACGAAACAATCTGTTGTTACACGGACGAAATGTTCTAAAAATAAACTACATATGTATTTAAAGCCTCTAGTACTCGTACAATACTACTAGTTCAGTATTCAGACTATTCGGTGAATAGTAATGTTACTCAACTAGGAAGTATTATTATGCCGTAGATGAAGGGTATTCTTATAATACAGATCGTCATATTTTTATATGCGGGAATTAATATATACCAGTTAAAATTTTAGTGGATTACATTGAAGTATTGTTTGTGTAACGGAGGTAAGTATGTTACAGTAGCTTCTGTGTTGCACTGTGTTGTTGTAATATGATAATAACAGTAGGTACTTAACCCAAGTATGTTAAGTATAAGTGTTTAATCGTCGGATTACACCGTGCGTCACCGGAAGCCAGAATATGATGTTATCGCGTCAAAAATGTCACGTATGAATTGAATTTACGAACATCGCAACATTCCAACGCGATGTTATTTTTCATGATTGTAGACAGATATATTTTATTTACGCTAAAGGTCCTCGAGTGGAGGCCACGTCTCGGAAAAAGGAGTATAGGACGCCCCCCGACCAGGTGGACTGATGACCTGAAGAAGACAGCGGGCAACCGTTGGATTCAGAAGGCACAGCACCGGTCAGAATGGCGAAAGTTAGGGGAGGCCTATGTCCAACAGTGGACGACAAAAGGCTGATGGATGGATGGATGGATGGATATTTTATTTTAACCTTAAATACAATCGTATTAGTAGGGTATGTTTACATTTGGTAGTGGTAGTTGTCTTACGTCTATCGCCAGTCTTGCGACAGACAAGAGCGCAGGTGGACGTCCGGTCTAGCTCTGTGTACTGTTGAGCCAGTGAGTGTATGTATGTTATCACAGTGCTATGTCGAAATACCAAACAATTCTTGAACACTATAGTATTTACGGCCTCGTTAAATTCTTAGGTACTACTATTATTGCCCAACCATAGACCAAACAATAAATAAATAGTAAAGAAATAGTAAAGAATTATTACTACGAACTACAGCGTCCTTATCACAGAAATATGCGAAAGACGAACACAAATCAAACATTTATTCTCCTATAAAGATATTTTCATCAAAGTAGTAAAAGTTGTATTCATAGATATTTCGACACAGTGTCGCGGCGATATAGGAAACCATAAATTTGAGCCTGTTTCGCTTGTGAATCGTAATGATGTGGCAGGTCGCGAACTCGCGACGTATGGCGTTTATGCATACGAACGAATTACAACTGTAGATATACAAAAAAGATACAACGATGATCGATTTTAATCCATTATAACTAGCAACGATCTTGATGGCAGGTCTGAACACAGCAATGGGCGGTACAGTTTCAACGTACATAAAGCGTAGTAGGGTATCTTCACACTCATTGATGCCGAGGCTTGATTGTCTTTGCGCCGCGTGTGTAGCACCGTGGAACGCACACAAACGCACATAAGTATCCTCAGGTCTCCAACAAAAATCTTTGTGTGCGTTCTAATGCTGCGTATGTACATGACGGGAAGTGGCGTGCAAACAAACAAGCCGTATTAGTACCTTTGTTTTGAAGAAACCTACTTGTTGGAATTTACTCTGACAGTACGCAGTTTACGAGTATCGCCGGAAGATGCACGCGACGCGTCCATCCGCAATCTGCACAACTGTTCAGAGCGGCCATAAAGGTTGCCGCGAGTCATACACGTAATATTTAGTTAGTACGTCTCTCACGGGTTCACTAATAGTTATTGTATACAGCAATGTACTCACAGCTTTAGAATAGCCGCTGCCCGCGCTGCCATCGGACGAGTTGCTGAGTCGCCGCTCGGTGGTGGCCGGCGGCGACCACGTGGCGCCGCTGTCGGACGGCATCGTTCACATCGTCCGCACTACACCACTGCACTCACTCACTCACTTCACTCACCACCAACGTTCATTTTACGCGGTCACCTGGAACAGAAAAGAGGTTTCTAGTTAGTGTGCGCTAGTCGTGCTACAGATGCATCGCTGCATTGGAACCCATAACGACTATCTCACTCAATAGGATTCTCCATACACAGGTACTAGAACTACACTTTGTATCTACATGAACATATAACGTAAAAATACCTCTTGTAGAACAGAACGATAGAAAAAGCACGCATAATTAATATAATCGATATTGTCATTATTTTTTTATAATATATGAGTATGTTTCTGAAGTGAACAAACAAAGTAAAACTCGTCATTCTGAACAAATTTTGAAATTAATTTTAAATACCATTTCAGACAAAAGATAAATTGACTGGCGTGAAATCGTCTAGTGAGAAGGTGGACAACAGCTCACTGTTGACTGACGGAGCCCAAGAGTTATAACTCTGCCTCAAAATTGCAACTTACGTAAGGCTTCATCAAGTACCTACCATTATTGTATACAAAATGTCACATCTAACATTATTTCCATATTATAATACATCATACTAACTCAACTCTAGTATTATAAGTGACTCAGTAAGATGAGGCCAAATAAAATAAACATAAATAACGTAGGTAGGTACACACATAAAACCGAATTAGAATTTCTTGCGTTTCCAGTACGTCAATAACATACGACATCAAAAATACAAACGTACAGAGAACAAAAAAATATTTGTCATACAATGTGCAGCCACCCGAAAATCTAACCCGGGGTCTTTACTAGCTGGTTTGGCCAGTTAGGCTGCAGGGGCACCAAATAGAAAAAGATTTTATAATCATTTGTCGTCGACTTGGCATTAAATATTTTAAATTAAAATGTTACAATCTACACGGAAATTTCTTCGAAATCAAATCTCTTCGAGCAACTTTACATTCGGTTCCAAAAATGTGTATTGCAATTCAAGCAGTTACTCAAGCGTTAATTATTAATTTGGTTCGGCATCCCACCTCGAGCCGTTAAGCTTGTATTCTTAGCATGAAAAGATTATAAAATTATTGTTATTATTATATTTCATTATATTTAACAACGCACACTTATCAGCTTTGTAACGGGAGACGAGGCGATCCAATCGTTACCGAGTTGATAAGTGTGCGCCAACCAAAAACCATAACAAGCATTATACATAATTAAATATGTACTAGTATACGAGTACATACATACTTATTATATAATTAGTGACGAAGAACCAGAATCTCCTTATACGTCTGTGATCGACTGTTAATAACAAACTGGTAAATACATTCGCGTGCATTTGCATAACAAAATGTGCAGTGAACTGACAGCTAGATTAATAAACGCGTTATGTAATGTTACCAAATATGAACATTGTACAATTCGGGTCACTATCATTAATAAACCATAATGCAAATGATTACGATTATTTACAACAGGTAATAAAGGTGTTCCTAACCTACACTTTCGTTTTGAGTATCATTACTACAGTTATGAAGCAGTGCATTACATCATACATAATAATAATAAAGAAATAACACACGGTTAAATATATGTCTGTCTGGATCGCGAATCTAGCCTTCGCTCTAAAGCTAGGATGATTAATAAAATCGAACTCCAGCTTTACGAAAGATTCATCATACATTTTTTTCAGGTCCTACCTACGCATGTATGCCCTTATCTAGGAATATGAATAATATTTATCCTAAGCAGTTTTTGAACTATGTTCTGTATTTACTAATTGATGGCACTAGCTGTACTTAGAACAAGTGGTAAATACCTAATCCTTGCCGTATGACCCTTCGAATGATTTAGCTTGCCCTTTAACAGAATGTTCTGAGGTTATTGTTTAAAATCATGTACAAATCTTACTTTAGAATAATTAATAGACACGTAAATCTTAAGTTTTTGTGTTTGGTAATATCCGCACGAAGTTCACCTTGCTTCCAGTAAAAAATATCGAGGTTACGATCGACACAGGGCACAGACAGATCTATAACCTATAGTATAGTATCTATTACTGGTAGCTAATAGGCTTTAAACCTTATCTAAGGAAACGCAAGGTTCCTTCAGCAAAATTAAAAAAATCGCGGGCAACGCGGCGACTTCAACTGAATCGTCTGTATCATAAGTCAAATGTCAGATAAGATGAAATAAAGATGCAAAGGACATAAGTATTAGAGAGAGAGACAGAATCATCTCCACGAGCCAACAATCAACACTGAAGAACCCACCACCGGAAATAGATTAGTGAATTACTGATCACTGGTCACAGAATACGCAGCAAACTAATGAAGTAGGTAATATACAACATCTTAAATGCACATCGTAACAATCGTAACAAACTTAACTAGTTTTCATTTCATTAAAATATCGATTAACGCGCCGTAACTACTGGCAAGCATACGCAATAAACTGACGTTAATTTGTGAAACGGTGACGCTGTAGCATGAGTGAATGTTTAGAGTGTACATTAAATCTGTTCTCTAAATAAATATGTAAACATAGCAAGTTTAGTTTTCACAGAAACAACTGTAGTGACCCCTGCTACAGAGCGAGGAGTTCATATTGATGAGAGATTATTACTTCTAGGTTGTGTCTCCTTTTCACACGCTACAAACGGAATCCAAGTGCGCGGGTTTGAGTGTGTGAACGTAATGTTTCGTATATTGAGGCTGAATTAGGGAAATATTTTTAACCTCGTATACAACAAATGGAGATATTTAGTTGATATATCTCTATAATTCGTTACATAGTTATATTCGTGTCAAAGTGACGATAACGACTATAATACTATGTAGCTAGAAAAAGTGAAAAAAGTGTCGAATGTCGTGTATTAAAAGAACGCTTTCACAATGATAAAACTACGAGTATTATCAGTGGGAACTCAAGTCTGTCTCATTGTGTCAAGATAAATGATTTTATCTTGAACATATCTGTTTATCTTTGACAACGTTATCCAAAATCCAGCGTACGGTATCTTTACGTACTACTTAAATACCCGTCTGAAAACTTGCCTGAGATCGTGGAAATATCGAGGATTATAAAGACAATAGGTGAGACGGTAATAATATTAATTCACAATACACACGAAATGACATCAGCAACCAACCAATGACTGCATTTGTGCCAAGGAATTGTCAAGGAAATCAGCAGAAAAACCAGATTACTTGAATCATGAATCACTTTTATTTTTATTAGCGTTGATAAAATTTCATTAGCCAAATTAATATGCGTAAGCCGTTAGATAAGGCATTGGAAACGGTAAATCAGGGAGAAATTATATTAATAAATGTGAAGATAAACGAATCAACTTTTGAACTGATTTTTTACTGAATTGAAAAAAATCTTAGTTAAAGCCAAATTCAAAATAGTTTATTCGTATGCCTATAGGTACTATTGATATACTCATGCCCGTGTTTTTATTCTAACACAGTTTCGGAAAGGTGCTTTAATATCGAGAAGAAACGGCAATACAAACTTCTCCGAAGATGGTAAGATTTTACAGATTAAGCCAGATGGTTAAATATTTTTAGTTACCTAACGCGTTTTTGCCCAAAAGTTTATAGTGGAATTAATAAATATTAGGTGTTATACTGGAGGATAATGTTTTAGTCATAATAATTAAACAGATAGTAAACTTTAGAGGTTCCAGCGCAGGTAAGGATCCCATGGATAAGATAAAAACTTGCGATTGTAATAGATCTTTCTAGGTGCAGTTTTTGCGCTTTTGTATTGTCAATAGCATGGATAATGGCGGACTTCGAAATTCGTCGATCGTGGGTACAATAACGCAGTTAGTTCTATTATCTGGCTGTTGGAACTTAGGTAAATATTTTTAAAAATCTATTGTTGTATTGAAACGCAGAAGAGTTTAGTGTGTAATAATCAAACTAGAATATTTTTAATGGTATAGTATGATATTATCGGTAATTCAGTACACTGGGTGTTTAGTAGTCTTTGCAATTTCAATAAAAAATTACAATTTAAAGTTTACAGGACATAATTCGCAAATTTGACAATGTTTGCAAATCATGAATTGTTCACAATTACCACAAAATCTATTCTGTTTGAAAATATCACAGAAAATTTTATTTATAAAACCTATTAAACAGAAACTCTTTCTTATAGAAAATAGTTTCTCCAATCCACAGTCGACTTAGGATTGTAGATCATTTACATAAGGCAATAAACACAAAAAACTATTATAGATGTTGAAAGTGTATGTCAAACCGCAGATTAGAGCTCCAATCCAAGTTGAATACACTTTTACTATTACACGTCACATGAACAAACACCACGGCTAGATGTTACCGACCATCACTCCACAGAGGCATAGGTTTACATAACAAGCTAATTACCCGAATTCCAAGTGCTTTAACAGAACGTAACGCGGAAACAATGAGGTTTACAATCGCTCGGATATTCGTTAATACCCGCCGTTGTACGCGTGTGATCGACAGCGCGGTTCGCTCAAAACTGACGCGCGCGCAGCGATCTCTGCGATGGAGCGATAGCGATTTCTTAATCGATATTATATAAAATGCCATGTTGATAGGAATGACAGTTTATGAGTGTCATTTTTGACAGCAGGTTTAAGTATCGCACAAGGCCTCAAAGACTAGATATGGTTATATCAATTCGTACTACATCTTACATACAGGTTTAGCAAAACATTTAACTACTGTTTATTTAGTGGTCAGAGTCTTTATAACTATTGCAGATAATATTATTAAGACTATGTAGCATGTTGTAACCCAACGTTTGAAACTGTTACAATAATTGTTACATGTGGTTATTTTTTGTTGTGAGGCGATTAATCGATTAATACGTTTCGTTAGGGCCATTATCGAAAGTCAAGAGCAGTTGTATCACCGTGCATAATCTTTATATGATTATGTTCAATGATCCATTGGTCAGGTTTGATCAGAGAAATAATTCCTGTCCATCTACAGCTAACCTGAGAGTTCATTGCTTCGTATGCGCTTAGCAGATATATTTTCTATCGTGATAAACGTGTAACATTTAATTCGGTTTGCGTGTGCATAATTGCGCGGCAGCTATATGCATCGTACTCACCAGATAATAATATCTAAATTGGTTGGTATTTTAATATTATTTTTATAGACATATTTATTCAATTTCACATTCATTGAGATTTTCAAACGCACTCCCGAAGCAGATTCAGTATAATAATATGTAGGTCGCATGTAGAATCACAAGTTAGACATTACAAGCACCCACAAACCACAAACTGAGAACACACGTTTATTATGTCACATAAACCTCTGTCTCGCCGAGAATCTAACCCCGCCTTCGTAAGCAGTCAATTCCAACTAGGGTCAGTCGTTTGAATTCATCGTTTAATTAAAAGCCTTCACCATAAATTTGAAGTTAAGTCTGTACAGATGATTTGGGTTGGAAATGGCAACAAGTAAATAAGTTGAAATCTTATCAAGGATCCTAAATATCATGAATCAGGCGCCGCGCCGCGGGAGCTTCAGTTGCCACGTCTTTATCACTTCCCATTAAATTGTTGAGGTATCGAACAGCGTAACTCTTAATTGGCTCGGGTGTCGGTAATAAGGATAATTAAATGATTCTTGTTCACACGCAAATTCTCTAACACGAGGGATGCATACATTTTAATATCTAACGGCGCCAGCGGCGCGAAGCTTTGAACAGAGGGCGCTACTGGAGTTTGAGACAACACGTGTACCTATATGAACATTTTATTTTGAAATATTCAGTTGAAAGTGTTTAGAACACAAGTTAAATTGGTGATTTCATTTTTCATTTCATTTCCATTTTTCGTTTTACATTTCGATCGTAAGTTTATTTTATTTTTAAACATATACCCACATATTCTCACTGCGGTTACAGTTGTAGGTTATTTTACATTTGAAGCCATTATTTTCATTGCCACAAGATAGGACTGAACACAAAAGATTCAAGTAAACGTAATTGATAACATACGATCCAAATAAATTATGTAATTAATAAAAAAACAACTAATCCAGAAGTGTTTAAAACAAATCATAGTTCCAAAATTGATCATAATGCCTACGGTACAGTAGGTATACAAGCGGTCAATGACACCAATACATGCAAAATCGAAGCTCGTCGCTCCGGACCAAACGTAGTTGTAGTAAAAAGTGGTACAACGAAAGAAACCAACAAAGAACAATCATGTAAACCGACAATAGGACACGAATTTGACTGCGACGTGGACCAATTGGCTGGTTGGCTCGGCGCGTGGTCAATTACCAGCCGCGACACAGTGAACCCGCGACAATAGGACACTCGGTCGGCGCGGGCGACTGCTTACCGACCACCAGAGTCACTACGCTGTCGGCTCTTTTGGGGATATCCTTAGTTTTTGTACATCGGACGTAAAATAACGTCAGTCACGTACAATGCCTCTAAATTTTCTTCGTAATTATGTTTCATTTCAAAACAAAAAATTTCTTTGAACTCATAAAATGCTATTCTTTTAGTCTTAGGTTAATTTACCTATAATGAATTTGATACATAGAATAACTATGTAGGTAGCTTGTTAAATATGTCCATTTAATCTCGTGAAAATATATGCATTTTAAAGTAATATTATACTGTTAAGGAATATAGTATTGAATTAACTGAGTAGATTATGTAATATCATCAGCATTATAAAAATGATGATATTTTAATGTTGATTATATCATAAAGTGAATTAATTTGATATGATAGTTGGAAGGTTTACTGCGCGGTATCGAGATCTTCTGTAGCTATTTGACCTTACTTTATGTTAAAAAATAAACCATTGTTACGATTGGATATGTGGTTTCGTAATACATACAGATAACATTTTCCCTTCTTAGTGCATTTCATCTTACACATGATACAGTTTTACAAACCTACATGACGTTGTTACTAGAAAAAAAAAGCGAATGGAAATGAACAGGTGGTAACTATTTTTACAACAACAGTTAACTGTTTGTAAAAATATTGATTGAAAGTACTATTTTTTTATTATTAATAACATATGTAATATGTAATACATATTATATAAGTTAACGATTTACTACAATCCCACCAGTTCCCTCCTGATGATGCAATGTAATATCTCATTGAATTAATTAGTATTTAAGTTGTTTCTTCATTCATTGATGTGTATAAATAATATAGACCATGCCATTGGACCTTGCATCTAGTCCGTCAAAATGACAATTCAATCAACGGTGATGAATGAGCGATCCTTATTTAATCTGATAATACAAAAATATTATCCTATCAAAACATGATGTATAGTCAACCTATACATGAGACACTTTCTACGTTGCAACACGACACTGCTAGATAACTGTGATGTAGAGTACTGAATTAATATCGAGATCCTTATACCGATAGGCATAACGTTCAAATTCCTGAACGTTCCGGTCATTGTCCTAAGGACACCAGAGAAATCGGTCGCCGTCCTTATTCGTGGATTTGCTATGATTCAGAGAGAAAATGTATCAGTAATTGCAATATAAGTATTTAAATGTGTGTCGCATATTGAAAATGAACTAGGCTCAGAAGGCTGCCAGATTAAAGTTCGTTCTGAACAATCTAAAATAATCTATGTTATTCAATTTGTATCCGTGAATTTAAAACTTTTTAAACAGGTCTGTTATGTATCTTAATATATATAATTCTTCTGTGAGTGTGTATGTCACTGAACTTCTCTCAAACGACTGGACCGATTTTGATGAAATTTTTTGTGTGTGTTCAAGGGGATCTGGGAATGGTTTAGATTCACAATTGGACCCGATAGGTGGCGTTGCTGTCGATATATCACCAAAACATTTTTTAATCATAATGCGGTACGAAGTACGCTGGGACAACTAGTATACTCATATAATTGGTTCCTGAAGAAATGCAGGCTTTACGGAGTGCCACGCTTCATCTGCTTGCATCATTCGCTTCATCTGTCATGTAAAGATACATTTCCCATAATAAGCGACGCGTGCCAATGAGACAATGTGCTTAGAGGTACAACTTGAAAAGTGAACAGTGAACAGCGCAAAAACGCTAAATAACGGGACGTATACACGCGCTCCGCACGCCGCAAAACTGTCCGCCAAGTTTTTGTATAAAAGCACAAAAACAGCTCGTGTATCAGGTTTTTTATAAAGAAGGACCATAAGAAATTTGTTGTTACTGCCCCGCTGATGGGTCAATATCCATTTATTTCTAAAGCCTTTCCCAAGATGGAAAACTTATGAACCTTAGAGAGCAATATGGAACATTATGAAAATACATATCATGCAGTAATTTCGTACGTATGACTTTTCCCTTTCGATGACGATGTCTTCAAGTCAAGAGTGAATACGCTTTTACAATGTTAGTGTCCTTTACCATTCCAGTCTTGATCGTCACTAACCCACAGTAAGTAATTTTAATCCATTGTGGAAACAGGGCTTGGTTACATCGTGGACTTAGAGTGACTATGCCTGCCGAGCACAGGTGTCAAAGGCCATCTGATCAGTTCCGTGATTGATGGATAATTCTCATTCGACCCTGGACAGTTTCATGTTCGAAACCACAGAACCTGGAACACGCATGATCGATCTAAACCCGAAGATGTGGATGTGTATTTACAATCTTGATCTCAGGAAATTTTGGAACACTTACGGAAGAGCTTAATCCGTGGAAAAGAACGCAGGAAAAGAAATACAGGACAACTTAGTTGAATGCAGTCCATGATCATCATTTAGGTCGATCTGGTTGCGAGTTGCCGCCCATGCAATAGACCGATGAGTTGTGATAATTTTGTTAGTATCTGCCACCTTACTTACGCAGTAATAGTTTAATTAAAACGAGGTATTACGATGATGATATTCATTGAAAACCATAATTCGAGGAATAGCGCGAGGCCAAATTCATTATAAAGAACCGTTTAGTCAAGAACAATAGAATTCTTTGTTTGAATCAAATAAATATTAGCAAGCCATGAATAGAGTAAATACACATCCATTTCATCAGCATCTGGTATTTGGAGCAGCAGAAGTAAACTGCGGCCTTACAAGTCGTTTCGTGACTCAAGCGACTGGATGCACATACAAAACAGCAATTATGTCATCCGTCGCAAATCAATGAGGCTATTGTGGATCTGTTACAAGCAATAGTACAAGGTTACACATTAAAAGGATGACCTATTTCGTTTGATTATATTTGACTAATAAAACAAAGCGTTTTGAAATGTGTTAATTGAAAAGAAGTATGTCTATTGAGCATTATGTAGTGACCCAATGGGTCATAGGATTTTTTCCATTGAATTTAGAACTTTAACCTTTTGAAGGTGTTATTATAAAATTGTCCTTGAATTGTACCTACCATTTCATAAATTACCATTTACCATGATATGCCAGAGATCTCGCAAACTTTTAAAAATTCGAACGATTACTTGACAGTCGTGCAGGCCGATTGACTGTAATTCTCCTATTTTATAAGATCTACACGTGATACATTGATGAATATGTTATCGGTTGATTAGCAGGTTGTGAAGCAATCGGTTGATGTCACCCCATTAGTTCCTACTACATATACATATGTGACTAGTCCATCACAGAACTGAGGCTATTTATCTGATACCCACCATTTACATGAACATGAATATACATGTACAGTTGTACAGCGAACCGCGGCTTATAGATGGTAATCGACACAGGAAACAAAACCAATCTAAGCACCGCGTTTGCAATGTAGAGTTATTTCCTTTCGTGTTTTATGCGCACATTTTCTCTGATTTACATTCATATTTTTATCGATATAAATAAATTGCATTCATGTTTACACTGACCATTTACATATCAATCTTTTCAATCGGTAATAACTATTATTTATGATGTGCGATATATAATTATATTTTCTATCGAAGTCTCAGTTTTCTTAGTTAATGATAATAATAATTATTATTACTGGATTTCTACCAAACGAATAAATCATTTGTGGAGAAAAAATGGAACCGATGAAGTGTGACTAAGTTCACGCCTCAAAAACATTTAGTTGTATACAAATGTGCTATTATTCAATATTAGTTAATAAATACGACGCACAAGCCCATTAGATGCCTAAAATTTCAACACCGAAGAAAGTTAAGGTCAAACAACTCATAAACTAGAAAAGTTGTATGAAGCGAGTTCCCCGCTTAGTGGGCTTGTAACGCAACTAACGGACGTGAAGATAATGGAAACAATTTTGCTCATACTAAAATTAAGGTTTTGAAGCAAAAATATGCTGAAATATGGCTAAAATCGCATATAAAGTGCGTTAAGCACTAATAATAAAGAACCAGTCCATTACCATACTAACAAAATGCTGTTAAATATTGATAGTTTCGCGACAAAAAATCTAACTCCACCCCAAACTACGCAACAGCTATAAACATGAACTCAAAGGTCACCACGATGTTAGATTGTGACATACTTGAATTGTAAGATGACAATATTAACATTCCAGTCAAAATCGAATTTCAAAATACAATAAAACTAATGAGATAAGAGACAGGTCTAAAATTGTTTAAAATACCTAAAGTGGTTGTGTCAAATAACACAAGGCCAGTAAATTAATTACACGTGACAGTACAATGCAACAGTATAATGAGAAACTTGAAGATATTTTATAATTTTATTCTGATTTAAAGAATTTCAGGCTTTTATGATACCACGAACAAAGTCTCCTTTTACATTTAAAATTTTCATTGTATACAATAGAAAATGTTTATTTACGAAGTATAAATTATTTAAAGTAATTAAATTGGTGTGTCTAGATTTCTGCGTTAAGTGATTGTCAGGTCCAGTAAAAAAAAGTCAAAACTATTTACTTTCGATCCCGATATACCACTTTCACTGCACTTTCGTCCATATCCCCATTTCGTGTGCTGTCGTGACGAAAGAAAATCACGTCGTTTTATACATATTTAAATCCGAACAAGATCAAACTGTAGTTAGCGCGCGACAACTTTCGGTTTTGTAGCCCTTTAATTTATTTACGAGACGTTAAAACAAGATATTCATTATAGGAAATTGTAAAGCGTATAAAACTATCCCTTGTTTGTGACGTACCATCGCAATACGATAGAATCGCGGATTTGAATGATTTAAGATCTTAATATATATATTTCTTGTGTGCGTGTGTATGTGACTGAACTCCTCCTAAACGGCTTGACCGATTTGGTTGAAATTTTTTGTGTGTCTTCAGGTGGATCCGAGAATGGTTTAGATTCACAATTGGACCCGGTAGGTGGCGTTGCTGTCGATATATCACTAAAACATTTTTTAATTATAAAGCGGTACGAAGTACGCTGGGACCACTAGTAATAATATATAAACTTAAATTCTGTCTTACGTGAGTTAATTTGAATTTAAACTGGTAGTTGAGAGGGTAATAAAAATTCAGTTGAATAGAGGCCCCTCTAAATTGCTGGCATACCAATCCTTAAAAAGCGATATACGTTGCTTATTTTCTGCCCCTTAAATGGTGTTGGCACATGTCGTCCCGCCCGGCACCGGCGTCTAGTATCTGATACCAGGCATGCCAGTGATGAAATCAGCTTGGAGTAGGTACCTACTGGTTCCGAACGCAACTGGTAACAGTCAGGTCAATTTGGAGTTCGAAGATTTTACATGCAGATTCGAATTGAGGGAACCGCCACGAGAATGGTTCATTTAAACCAGTAAAACCATTAAGAGCAAACCCAATTAGATACGTTTTGTAAATGACTGTAATTAATTACAAGCAATGGCCGTATTATATCAAAATGTATTGCTGCTGATTCTAACGAAGCATTAAAGTATGCGAATCATAAAAAATGTAAATTAGATGCAGATAAAACAAATTACACACATGAAATGTCATCAAAACATGTTTACTTAACGATTTGTGATTTATCTAACAAAATTTGGAAATGTCAGCAGCCAAGTAATTTTAAAATGAAATTGCGAAATTTCTTTAATGACATGAAGTTTTTATCGACAAGAATGTAACAAAATTTAAAGAATATACATATATTTGTTTAGCCACACTTATCGAACTCTTGAGATACAAAACATATGCATTATTCAAATTTGAGATAGCAATCGCCGAATTATAATCGAGATAAAACAGAATCGAGGAGGACAGACATCAAAGCGAGTATGGCTACGTAACCTATCATTTCGACCGGCCAACCTCAGAAAAAACATTTGCAAAAAAGAACATAACACATGGCCCCAACGACCTTTGAAATTCCTTTCTCTGATGCAGAGAATTTTTAAACGTAATCTTTTTTACATTGGGTCGATTGTCGTTTGGGATGGGTGGGCCGTAAAGCCGTTCAGTTGTAGCGAGGAAGAAAGGTAGTACAAAAAGAGAATAAGATTGTGAAGCGGTACCCGAACGACCTTGGGTTTTACTGTAGGCCACATGCCGGCTGTTGCTCCTACAGATATGTGAAGCCGGTTCTGTTTTTGTGGGACCACTCGGGGCCGTGTTTTGATGGATTGATTTTGAGGCCCTTGATTTTCGAGTGTTCTGTACGCCATTGTGCTCTTGCTTCTGATGATTACAATACGCGTTGTCTCGCGTTGTTGCTGGGCACTGGATTAATGTCTGCTGCATTGTCTGTAACTTTGATTGTGAATAATCGTTTGAGTAAGACACAATCCGTTGGTATTTTTGTAATATTTTCCTAAAGTATTTACAGTCTTTAAATGTATTATATCTATCTATTAATCTTTATATGTATTATATCGCTACAGGCAGCGAAAAATAATATCAGCTCGTTAGATATATGGGTGTCCGTTTGTAACTACAAAGTGTAGTACTGCAATTACCCAGTTCTTTGTACATATATTTTACACGTATGGGAAACTATTATAATACTTATAATTATAATACTATTTTAATATTTTCCCATTAGTTGAATTAGAGTCGAGTTGATGTAATGTGAGCAGACCTTTATACGTCGATGTCGCGCACGGATGGACCTTGTCTGAAATTCTGAATGCTGCACGCCCGTTTAATTGGTTTTTTAGTAAAGCGTATATTAAACTCACTTAATCTTCTTCACTACGTCACAACTGCTTCGTTCAAGCATAATGAAACCTGAACACTGAGAGTTCTCCATAATTTTCCCGAAAGTGTGTGATCGCTGCCAATCAGTTTTTGACCAACGAGATGGAAACAGTTTATAAATCCTTCACATTGCGAAAGGAGACTGTAAGTGGGACATTTATGTGTATGTGTGTATTATGTGATAGAGCTAAGAGCGTTAATTGCGAGGTCTTAGGCGTCGTCCTAATTGGCAGCGATCGTACGATGGCGCGATGCGTTTTCGTCGTGCGATGGGTTCAAACATACAGATTTCATCAGTGTCCTATTTTAACCTCGCAAGTAATTGTAATGAAATACCCATCCGCTGCCAATTAGGACGACGCCTTATATTTTATCTATTCTAAAAGTCGATAAGTATTAGAGTAACCGGCAGACCCAAACACAACGAAATGATTCCATTTTGGCGTCGGCAATTACGGAGTCGCTAGATACCACCGCCATTTCACTTCAGTACATCATTTCGCTCCAAAACATATTTACGATGACCGTAGACATGTGGCCATAATTTAAACTGTTCGTCGCTTTCTTCAAAATGTGGTTTGGCTATTATAGATTTCTATTGCTACCAGTACGTTACTTTCTATGCGTTTATGGAACTGACAATTTTGTTTGTTTCATCATTATAATTTAAACATTTCTTTTAACATGAAGTTTGATCCAACTCTTTTGAATAACAAGTGTTATTTACAAACCCGCATTATATGGGGATTGCGGGAACGACAGTGATGTACACAGAATAATTACCTGTATTTTATCTGTCACATAAATTTCTGCCCCAAGAAACTTCACGCAGGCCGGATCAATACCAACAGAGCTATAGGATTATCGAATGTTGTACTTGTACTTACTTGTGTGTCAAGAAAGATTTTAACCAGAAAATACAAAATGTTACACATGGCCAGAGATTCGTGTAGTAAAAACCACAACTTGAAAAGATATCTTTAATGATAGCGGCATCACATCAAAATGTATTTGACAATATAGGAGTTATCACTAAAACACGCGCTATGTCTGCGTGCGACTAAACTATGACGAAACAAACTGCCTCGGAATGTAATATCGCACAGCAATACCGATGCAGAAAATGTTAGGCTTGTATAAACTTCTTGAGATTTTATCAATCTATTTCTGACAGAGGACATGTCTGATTGTATTAGGTATCGTATAGGCTATTTCGAAGAAATTTTATTTAATCTTCAATGTATTTACAACTTATTCAGCACTTACGATCTCTGCTGCGATCTGCGAAAAGCAACACTTTTAAAAACTATATTTTCGGTTTTTAAGGGTAGGTATTGGCGACAGTTAGAGAGAGACGTTTTCTGCAAAAATATCTACTTCTAAATGAGATGCTTACTTTACCTAAACCCCGAGTTTATTGTTCATTCCAAAATGTACCGAGTTTTCTGTTGTCCCTTAAAAGAATATGGATTTTAATTGAATTGAATTCATGGTCTATAAATAAATGGACGCTCATCACTGCTTTACTAATGTCATCATAAATTACTAATGTCATCATAAACAAACAAAGGTTGTAATCAGGGTAAGCCAAAACCAAAACGTAGTTTAATTTGATCGACGCGATGTTCGTAATTGTGTTTTAACTCCGAGAATACCGTTCGGTCCACAATCGGCTCCCTAATTCCTCCGCAGCTGGTAAGCTAATGTAAACATGACGGAAGTAGCTAGAAAGTCCCAGTTCGTGGTCGTGCGGTGAAATTTAGTCAAGCGATAACCATCGCTGTTTACACGGCGAGATTTAAGGTTATCACAATAATTGCGCCGTTAAAATATTCATACCGGACGGTAGGCCGGTCACGTCTGGAGCAGTTCTTGGCAGAACGGCCGTTGATAACGCTCGGTAATAGATTAGTGCATTTCACGAGGTATCTCGTGGAATGGTTGATTGTTGGTAAGTCGAGCTTAACAAACGACGAGCAGATTGGCTGACCAAAGGATGTAGTTGTTTATGAAGTTTGCCCATGCTGTTCAGACCAGATAGCGCAGTCGGTAGCTGATAGTGGCTTCCTGTAGAAGATTAAGGTTAAGCCTACGTAACTGTAACAAAATTGTAACGGTGTATCTGTAGCCCCGTGAACTGACTTTATTCTAACGAATCACAGACTAACGGCCGTTTTCAATAATTTATCTATCCATAAGTAATATCTGGATAGGTTGGTAGATAATAACTAGTTACCCTATAATGTGACAATTTGACAGTTGTTAGGTAATGGACTTGAGGATTATGAACGGATAGAATATTGAGAATAGCTGTAATACAATAATGCAATGTAATAGCTTCCAATCAGGTGGGATTGTGGTCAAGCATTAACTTATAATTATTAAAAAAAAATATGGGTTTGTTTGACAGAATATTATTGAGAGATATCTTTCACGCTTTCTATCATTCAGAACAAAATGCAGTTGAACAAAAATTACAGATTAAAAATGGCAAGTTAACGTAACTCTTAAGAATAGAGTCGATTATCTGAATAAAGCAACAATACGCATACCAACGCACGCTCGTATTTTGCGTCGTTAGTTTAGCATGAAATCGCCAAACGCCACGGTATTGTTAATACATTAACGTGGAACAATTTAGCCAACGGTGCCCCATAAAGTACAGTTAGCGGTAATTTGACCAGTGCCTTACCTCGGGCCTGACGGCTGACGGTCAGTAAGCGGCGATGGGTCTCTCCGGCGTGTAGTAACGAAATATTATTGAATCATTACTATTTTAGATACCTGCCTGTTGTTTTGAAATCAAAACCTAAAATGACTTTAAGTATAAGTAATCTTTCGATCTGTGACCACTTGTAACTGTAACTAATGTGATAAATTCTTCATATAGTATTTAATAAACCGAGTAAACAAAGATAATTATGTTGACTTTGTATATACTATCTGTATAGGTACTTATACATCTTAAGCGAACTCTGTGTGTATATTTGCGAGTGTGTATTTTTGGTCTTTCATGAATCATTGTCAAGCCAATATTACCCTTTTTAATGCAAAATACATACCTATATTATGATATCCCTAAAATGTAAACGAAATTGTAAAACCTTAAAACATATTAAAAGACATAAACCATTTTACTACTTCTATTTATTTTTATTCTATAAATGTACGATACTATCAAAACGATGAAATACAGTACCTGCATTAGTTTCATTTAGATATACTAGTTACATCCTATCAGCAGGCTTCGTTTCTCGTTTACATAGATATCAAAACGTCATTATGCCCACTCCAGCCTACGAGTGATTGGACACAACACGACCGTACAATTAGACAATTGGAGCGTGCAGTGAATTGGCCGGACTACATATTATATACATATAGTTGTACTCGGAGTTGAATTAAGAATTAAGATATCCATGTCGATAGCTACGATTAGCGAGATTGCGTTGACGCTATGACGGTCGCGTGTCCTTGTGTTCTGTACATTGTCAGTTGTCAATTTTCAGTCTATACAATACTAAATTTAGTTCAGTGTCTTGAACTAATTTTACGCTCCACCCTCTTTGAAATTTAACTTTTTTAAAGCTCCCCTCAGTTTTGCAATACATGTTATAAACAGGCAAATTTACGCAGAGTCCAGCTTACAAATTAGAAATAACGCAACACCTTCAATAACAACAACATCAATAAAACAAATAATAATTGCCCAATTTTTGTTTGTAATGTCAGGAAAAAGTATTTTGCATTTTTTTTTCATAAGAGATTCACGCTCCTGCTTAAGCTCTTTACGGCCCAGAAGCGGAAATCAACGCCCTCATAAATAAATATGTACTGCCCAAGTCACTATAGCAAAGTTCAGATTAATTTAACTAACTTCAAGTAATTGCTGTATCAGGGATATCGTCGGGGATCAATCGTCATTTATACGACAGAATTCACCGTATGTAACGTAATGGCGTCCGTTGCTTAAGTCCTTATACTATGTAATTATTATAATAGTTTGTCACCATGTTAAATTTTCCATTCTCGAACCAATTATAGGTAAATGTGTATGTTAAGTCAACATAAGCACGCATATCAACAAATCGCGGAACATGTTTTGCAAGCTTTGTCATTTAAACAGGCACAAGAAAAGGGCAAATGAGTGAAGGGAGGCTTCAAGCGTTACCACGTGTTGGTCGCAAAAACTCATCAACTAGCTTCCTAAAGAACAATAATAACGTTGACAGACATAAAACTCATATACTATACATACGTTAAATTGTAAACGTAATCGCATGTGGCTTTTAATTAAATTCGAGCTTTTGCTCGTTTTTAGTGGTTAGCCGAAGAAATGGGTTGCCTATTAGCCTCAACCTATTTGCCTAGCCTTTTGGCACTCAACTGCGTTGCTGCTGTCCATGGACGACTCGTTTGAACGTCTGCCTTCTATTTACACAAAAACCCTACTAGATCAGTGAACTAACAACTTACTACGCTGCGGTGTGCTATATCGGGAAACGGTCTAATTCCAAATAGTAGTGGTGAATATCCCCACAGGTGGACTCTCCTTAAAGTGAACGTCTTTTGCAGAAATTTCGGCTATATAAAAACAAAAACCTGCGTTTAAATAACCACTCAACCGCTATCTCCGTACTGGACAATATTAAATGCCGGGCAAATAAAAATTGCATCAATGTTTCAAAGCTGATAACAAAACACGAAACACCGTCACGACTCAAACTCGTTGGTGTGCCAATTCTTTTTCTTTACCTCCTTTCGACTCTTTCACCCTTTTCAGCTTCGATCACGACTTATTCTTATTTCCATAATTTAAATTGACTTATAATTACTAATAACTAAAATTAGTGATTCCCATGAAACCGGATCTACCGTGGGAGGCGTGAATCCTTGTTATCGAAGGCTCCGAAGGCAAACCTCGCCTACAAAGGATCGGTTCTTGTGAAATGTTGCACAATATGACTACATAACCTTTAGTATGTCTAGAATCTAGTTATACCGTTCCCATACATTTGTACAAACGGTTGGGAATTAATATACTAAGCAATAATAGGGATTTATCGTTGATTGTTAATGAGTTATTTTGTATTAACTGTGCCAATGTTCGATATACGTTCAGCTATATTACTGTTGCACCTTAACGATTATTAATGATAATATAATCGATTAACACGTCGGTGAACCATGGCCTGTTTAGATCGTTTATTTTTAATTGAATCACAAAAGGTTATTTATTGTGAAATGCGAGGGATAAATATATACACTGATGTAAAATTACCTACCAATTGATGCAATAATGACAATTCATCAATATTTTCGTTTCGAGTGATTAATGGTAGTAAAGAAAATATGAATAATTTAAATGCCAATGTCAATTTAATTATCATCATCAATAAACGCAAATATCCTACTTCTGGACTCATAATGCGGCCATATTCCGCCATTTTGGCCGACAGGGAATTGGCAGACCTCACCACTAGACCATCACTATCGCACGTTATGTTACATCACAATGATCGCTATAACTTTTAATAACTGATCATGCAATGATATTTCATATTCTTGCGTAGCTGTACATACCTTACCCTACGTCCATGTATTATTATTGGGCCGTCGCCGTCGTAAACCTTTGTATTCTTTTTTAATAATAATGCATACCTACACGTAGAATTTTGAGAAATATCTCAACACACTATACAAGAGTATAGTTTAAAAACTTAAAGTATACTCTAACACACAGAAGTGCATTTTACACACTTTATACGAAAAAATACGTTAGTATTTAGAATACAGAGCAGTTATCTAATGTGACGAGAAATAACATCTTCATTTCGATCTAAACGGTTCTATTCAGTTCTACACAAGAGACTACCTCGCGACGTCACGCAACGCGTAAGTTAAAACTGTGGGAACTAAACGCGTCGATCTGATGTTAACAGTACAACGTGCTAACGTCGGATGGCGCGCAATGGTTGTGAAGACGAGCGATGTCACACACGCTTTTGTTTGAACAAAATGATTGTATACAACAGATACGATGTATTCTTTAGTAGCATGCAAACGATGAGATGGTTCATCATTGTAAGTGATGACTGCTTCCCATGGATATCGTAACAAGAACGTCACCATGGGTTTGCCGGCCAAAAAAGACATAATCTATAATTTCCAGAAGGGTCTCATACACAGTACCTACTTTGAGAACACTGTACTATGAAATGGGAAGTCCGCTGAACAGTTAACACGTAATTTACCAAGGAATTGTCGTGAAAATCACAACATAGATAAACGCCAGCCCAGATGTCTTGATGGAATCCGGTTTTACATCGTTTTTTCGGATGGAAATTGATGACGCTGGTTAATATGGAATATAGACGACAAGGGCGATTAAAAAAGCCTTCTGTGAGCTTGGGACCATCGACAAGATGAATGTTATTGACTAGATACGGTTCAATGGATCAGTCTAGTTTTTGAATTCAACCGGAAAGCAATATTGCCTTAATTTGTGTACTTGAACTCGAGGAAAAGTTGTGTTACATTTGAAGATCATTAATGCATTTCTTAAAACCCGAACTAAAATTGAGTAGAATCTACAGTATTGTTAACTGCACGTTGCGACGTAAGCTGTATTGAAAACTAGTAAGCGTCGTGTTCTAAATTGAACTGATTTAACGCCCAGTAAAGTTCACAACAACATAATCTTGATCAAGTCCATGTTGGAACAAGCGACCTCCGACATAAATCAACTTCGATTTACTTCGGCGCATAACCGCTAAAGCTACCTACGTACTATCCATCTATGACTTTCACAACAATGTTGGTATTGTAAGAGGTGCGAATGTGGACCTAACTCATTTACGTTTTCTCACTGTACGATGTAATAAGCAAAATGTGTGAACTCGCTCGCTGCTAAGTCTATGTAGTCATTGTTGAACATTAAAAATCTAATGGGCTATTCCGATAATTACTTGGGGATGTTACGATTTACGACCAACATTTATATATTTTAATTATTATATATGCAGACGTAAGTAAGACTCAGCCATTATGACGTAGACGTTCTCAAACGATAACTACTGAGGTCAATTAAATGTTAATGATAAAATTTTTATTAGAAGAATTGTATACTAAACATCGAAATTACCTGAACAAATTATATCTTGAGGAGTAAGTTGCATTAATTTTTCAATTAACAATTCAATTTCAAAAGTTCAAGTCAACCTTTTCTGCTCCTAGTGCACCTGAGGTAAGGTCGAGGCCACAGCCGATTGATTCGATCCCATCGCTGGCATCAGTAGCCGATTTTACCCTTCTTTCTTTTTCGGAGATGTCTTCACAATGAATATGCGCGACGATGACAACAACGATTTTATTCTAACCAGAGTTTTTAATTTATCTATTAATACACGTTTAAATAGCAAAGATAGGGAGTACAATGAATAGAATGTAACCCTCTTTACTCTCTATTAACACGACTACCGCGTACAAGTCCATTAATATTCCTGAAATTAACAGTCAAGACAATAAACTACAATAAACTCCCGAGACAGTAGATCAATACAATTTATTATAACTATTTAATAGTAATGGACATTGAAGCCAATTGCAGTGGGACCGAGAAACTAGATAATGCCCTAAACATGCCATATTACCCACTGCGTTGATGTTGAAATTCATTGAATTGAACCAGGAATAAATAGTTTCGTTTTACTGAACGGCTTCTTAAATATGGCAGCGTTCTACTTTCAAATCGTTATAATTACGGACAATAAGGATTGTCGTGCGCCAAAAACAATTAGTGGCCTTAAGTAAGACCCCAATTTCCTGAAAGGTCTGAGTTGGCCACAATCCATTATATGCACAATGCTTCTGAGAGGCTCATCCTCTTCTAACAAGGCTTGGAGCGAACCTTTTTACGCGTTTATGTCAATTGGTTAACCTGGATTATATTGCTACACTTCTACTGTAATCCTTATATCACAAAAGACGGTTTGTTTGTACTTATCATGGATCCATCAGCGTTAGTCTACTGGATATTGGCGTCCCTAACAGCGATTACCAAGATATTATTATGATAATTAGGTACATTAGTTAATTGGAAATTAAATTCCCCATGCAACTGCAATCATATAATACATAAGAGCCGGGTTTGGCTGCTGTTATTGATAAATCTGATCCATACCTATCGTTAAGATAAATCTTAGATCACTTTTGGTTCTAGATCCTATACTTGGCAAGCCACTAGATTTCCGACAGGACACAAACTTAGCAGTGACTTATTGTAATGCAAATTCAGAGTCGGACGGAGTATGGACGGAAATGCCCTTTGCCGTATTGCTTTGTGTCAACATTACAATCCAAAAGACGATATAAATCGAATTCACTTTACTTGATAGTTAATTTATCGATAATGTGATTATATCTAATACAAATACATTGGACAACAATACCCTCGTCCCACGCTTCGACCTTCAACAGCAATACAGTTATACCCTCAAACCACAAGCGGAACGAAAAAATAATATGGTTCATGACTCTGATAACATCACAATGTAGGGTTATGTTGCGAAACGGCTCAGATTATGTCAGGCTTCGGGCATTTTGCCATTTGGATGTTGCGACACCCCGTGGTGCCGTGATACAGAAACGTAGCCTGAATACGAATAGTTGTTTTAAAAACCACCAATCTTTCGTTGAATATTTCATACATTGTCTATAAGGACGTGTAAAGTTGACGGAAGTTAAGTAAGAGTTACGTAGTCGGTTTGAGTTATATAGAGCACAGCTGCGGCTATTGTGATTTGCGAGGGACTTTCTCAATGGGTACCGTTTCATTGATATTGATAGCGGACACTGAGTTCAGTAACGTGAGTACTTGCGGGATATGGACACTTATGCCCAAGAAACCTATCGAGAAAGTGGAAAACAGACAAAAATTTTATGTGAAAATAACCACGTAATAATCTGCTGAAAATTTGTCAGACAATAGTCCCTTCCCGTGTCCTTATGGGCAACTTAATAATTTTTGAACTTAAGAAAGAATGTATTGAAATATTCAACAATAACAAGATTATGCCACTCTATCTCATCATGTTCTACAGTTAGGTATCAATGGCGTTTTTTGTCGGTTACACCTTTGCTAAGTGGCATGAATAGCGGCTTAAATCCAATTTGCCGTTTCGTAACCCTTTGTGGGTTTAAATTAGAAGTTACGAATTCACAATGCATTATAAGTTGATTGTGGCCTGTCAAATCCGGCAAATTAGTTATAGTAGCTCATAAGAAAATTAATCTTATTGTAAAGGAACAAGGTTCGGCTTGTTTTGTGGGTAGCGTATCAAGTGAATATCGCTCTCCGAAGGTTGGCTGATCCGATATCCATGTCAAATAGTGGATTTTCGTAATTTGAATTGCGTTATTGAGCCATCGACAAAACCCACCGCAAGCGAGTAAATGACAAAAGTACCGACAGCCGATAATAACGCTTCATATATTTATCTATTAAATTCAATGACATGTTATTGATAGATTATCTCTCATTCACATTTGAATGTTTATACATTATAAACATTGCACATAAAAAAAAATTAAACTCCTGATAAACCATCTATCAAGAGTCGTTTCTTGGTGTTATGTGATAAATCGGTTTCAATACCAAAATATTTTCTGGTGTCTACGGCAGATATGTCGTACTAAATTCATATAATTTTGATGCGATAGGGAAATGTCGTGAAGATATTTGCATCGTCTTCTCTACTATTCGCGGGAAATCGCACAAGAACCTTAATCTATTGAATACTAATACATAAGGTCATAGTAGCATGATGTAGAGGAGGTGTAGGGTTAACGACTTGTCAACGAGTTTGAAGCCACTGCTCATACGAGCGACCGGTGACTCATGAGCAACATTGTCAACAAAACCTTTATCGTGAAGATGGAAATTTCGTCACTCTGTTAATATTACACGAAATCTAATTTGGGTTTTCGATAAGAATCAGTGATTGGCAAAAACGTGACCTCCCAAACGACAGTCCGGGTACAAATTTAGAACGATGTTGAAAAATTTCGTAATTTTTAAACACAATATATGTATTGTAGCTGGGGTGTAAGGGGCTTTCTCCACCTTGAATCCAAGCCGATGTCCTCTGCTTGTGGTGCATTCTATTAATTAACGGATGGCGCGACAGAGGCTGTGGCACTAAGTCCCTCTTGTTGGAGATCGCTGGACGTTGGACTTAGCTTAATCTCTCCCGTACCAGAATAGAAGGGGGGGAAAATAAGGGGTCAATTCGTCAACAACGCGAAGGCGATAGCATATGCCTTTGGTATTGTTATGGGTGATTGTGACCACTTATCGTTACGGCTCTTTTACACGTTTGCCGACTTTTTACACACAAAAAAAACACTTTTACAGATATTTAGGCGGCCAATACTCACGCGCCAATCGGAATAGACTTGTATAAATCTACTTCATTCAATTCCACACCTCAATCCAAAGCTATTACCCAGGTTGCTATTACCGAATTAGGCACTGTCCAACATATGAAAAAGGAATACAACACCTCAGCTCGTAAATGTCGGTTACTTTGATTTGATCTGTTACGTTAATGACGTTGGACCGGCCATAGAGAATGTTAATTTTTGTTGCGAACGCCTCGACAAAGTTCATTACCCCCACATCCGACCATAGACTATAGCATTTAACAGAGCATGACCATAAACAACAAAGACCTCGCATTTGATTGTGATTTTACTGTGTTCGAGTTTAGGACGGCTCACTGAGCATTTGCGTGACTTTTATGATTTTTGTTGATTGTAATACGTACCCACAGATCAATACATATTAATGATAATCAGGAGATTTACATATAAGCCAACCCGGTTTCCAATGAATGCAAGTGGAACAATAACACATCTAATATACAAGTTAAAACACTGCTTTAGTAGATACAAAATGTAGTAAACCTTGGCATTTATTAATGTTTGATGTGATTAAAGCAATCAACATTAAATTATACCAACATTGACAACAACAGTTCAATTAAAATTGCTGGCCGTATTATTAAACGGAGTCAATCAAAGCTTAGTTATTTAAAAGCCATAAAACATAAAAATTTATAACAAGAAATAAATCAAACACTTCTTTAGAAGATGACATGGCATTAAATCAATTAAATCTCAGAATAAAAATCGGTCAAAATATTATAACAAGAACGATAAAAACTATTGGTCCTAAAGGTTACCTTGAGGTGTCCTAGATCGTTGGTATGCGACATAAGCAATAATATTAAAATCTACATTATATTGGCTTCTAATAAAGGTTATTAGATAAGCGCCCATAATCTTTAAAAATTGTAGCTGATCGTCAAAAATGTTGTAAAATTCAATATTAATTGCTAAATACGATATTTTTTAGTGTTGAATGGCATCTGCCCGATTCGTCTCATTTTTTGGACTGTACCACTGCCACACTTAGTTCTGGCTTAGTGCTGTGATACTTTCGCATTACGTTTGCATAGAGTGGCGCTCACAGATGAGGAATTTCAATTATGTTTTTAGGAGCACTTGTGGCCGACTTAAAATTGGACTTTGATGCAATTGGAAATTACAGGTATGTGTTTTACTCAAGACTTATTGGGGGCGTGTTATGTCATCGTGGTTTCAATACAGTGGTTCCATCATTTGATTCACTTTGACTGCTAGTTACAAAAGCCATATTATAAGAGACGTATGGTAAGATTCTCTTTCATGTCCAAATGATTGAATTCAAATTTCATGTGAAATTATCCATGTATTTCCGATGTTCAGTGGAAAGTATCTATTGATTTGTATGCAACATTAAGGCATTAATCATGAAGAACACATCACGTTGTCCTAAATCTGCATCAGCTTACCATACTCGTACGTCCAACGTTTCCGGTGAATCAAACCGCCATATATGTACCACTGCGTAGTACACGATTCGAGAAATTTATCCTATGTCTTGGGTATATCATAACTTCCACAATTGGCAGTGCCATTACCCGCTCTTCCTTATAAACTGACGACTTACATACGAAAGTGTGTGTGGGTGAAATTTATTTGCTATCCCATAAGTAAACCTGACCGTTTCTGTACAGAGTAATAATATGCAGACTCTAAACAAATGGAATATGGACTTTAGAGTCATCATCCGTTAGTAACTTTATATCCTGCAGACACATTTAGATTCGTTAAAATATAAAATGGTTTTCTTCGAGATATATATAAATGTAACACTTTTAAAAGGTCAAAGTTTCGATGCGTAGGTAACTAATTTATTCCAGTTGTGATTTTAGCATGTTCGATAAACGAATGATCTGTTCAATATTACTCATCTATCATTATCATTAGTCACATATATCATTACTAGTACTACTTAGTACTCATAATTATATCATTAGTCAAAAATATTTGTAAATCACGCATCGAATCCTTTTATTTCCTCGAATCAATCCTTGTTTTGGTATGGAACTGCATTTCATGGACAAACCTGCGACTTCTGAAAATGTATTAAAAATCATCATGTCTAGCTTTGAACTAACTTTGTTGTATTTAATTTAACCTCTGTTACTATACAGCTGATAATGTAGATAGGTGTTACTTATGAAAACCCTAAACAACAAACTTTTTCTATAAATAACGACTCAAAAACCATAATGTCCCGAATGTATTGACTAGTAGAATTTACGTGAGGCCATAAAAACATGTTGCAACATGTCCACCTACTCCAACGCATATTTGCACTTTATGAATAAGTAAGAACGCCTGTCGTTGAGGATACCGTAATAAGATGAATCATGAACTCCGATTATACAGTATACATGTCATATATTTGTGTTACATGACTAAAATTAAACAGTTTTCAAGACCTATTACTTATTTATCTATAAATAAATATCATACAAATTACTCATTCCTCCATTTGAACTAATCACTGAATGAGCAAATCAATCACCTGGAGCGCAGTCGGGTGGTGGCTTACCGGTAATGGAAAGAATTTCTTGAACTCTTTTAGGATTCAAAGGGCATGCAGGGACGGATCTTTCATGTTTTTATAGCAGAATTTGCCGTTTGAAACGGGAATGCGCTCACGATCAATCAAATGTAAATAGCACCTGCCAATTTTTTTATTACTTACAATCGACACAAGCTTTTCAGCTCATTAGATTTGAACCGCTAAAACTTGCTACAATTGGTACTTTTTAACATTTTTGTTTAAACAGTGCAATAAATATACATTGATCTCCCCAGAGATTGGATTTGGCTATTTTCGCAACAGGCTTTTTGTTTCAGTCGATTTACTTTTTATTGCGGTGAGGCTACAGGGTTGTTAGAACCATGGCAATCGACAATGACTATTGAGTCAGGGCATGGGTATTGCTTCGAAATGCAGAAGCATAGGGTAAGAAGTCAATTTATTTTAATGTTGGAAAAAAAGCCGATGTTAGAAGAAATGCCTTGCGGTATTTCGACATGCTTCACATTATGGCAAATAGTGCGACCAATTTTACAATGTGCTGTCTCTCAACACTTTTCCCGAACGCTGTGAAGAGTTTCGGGAATGCGGCTCCCCCTACATCTCGCACGATCGACTCATCTAGACAAGTCATGAAGTCTAGACGTCGCCGTCACGTCGTTCGACTGTATGAAACTGCTAGCAGCCAGTGATATAAGGTTTCCACTTTTAGAATGTGGGTCTGTAGGTTCGGCCGGACTAGTATGGCATGATAACATTCCTTGTAAACGTGTGATTGAAATCGACTACGAAGGATTTCTAACTAGTTGCCAACTTCGCCTCGTATTGAACCGGTTGGCTGCACACCCTTTACAGTTGTTACTTGCGAACATGTCAGTTACACATACAATGTTCAACAAATGAAGAAGTATCGTAAAATGATGAACGCCGCCAAAACGTCGTGTCATCCACCTTTTAATTGGACACAGTAATTTCGACATGCACGTTCCCAGCCAACTAATATAATACTAGACGTAAATTAAACATTCAGCAATGCGAATATGCGTTTTGCAACGCACTTCATTCTCTATTCGGAGTTTTATGGATCGTTACAAAATTTGACGAATCATTTACAATGGCTTCAGAATATTTTAGCGTCCTTTATTAACAGGCGAATTTCCATCTTATTGTTTTGGAACATAGAGTACAATTGCTTGAGGAAGGTGTTGCAACTCTGTAACGCTGACGTCTCATTTCCAAGTGGTAAGTCAATTGTCATTCAAATAAGAGTGTTTTATTCTCCGTTGCGCAATAAATTCGTAAAATGTCTATTCTGTTGTTTTATTGAAATTTTGCCAAATGTAACGAGGGATTCCCTTTTGTTTATGTTTTTGCATAAATTAGTTGCTTACCTTGATATAGATATAGTACGGTCAGCTCTTGAAATTGACACAAGAATATTACTTTAATTTTTCCCTGGTTACTGAGAAAACTTCGGGCCATTTCAAACAAAATGTCGAATAGAGATGTAAATGTCAATACTTGAGGTGTCCATAGGAACTACTTAACTGATCCATTGGACTTATTTTTCACTGCGTTACGTATTAATCATCAAACATTTTGCACAAGTGAAAAGAACTGATCATAATACAAAACTCTTGTAACTATGACTTATGTAATTATTCTCAGGAAAATCATCATCTAAGTTTAGTGAAATCGTAATCATTCTATCAAATGATATTCACAATTTACGCCAATACAAAGATGAATATGAAATTCATTATAAAAACAATGCCTTTAAAATGCTGAATAATATCAATGCCGGAAGTTAAAAATTACAAATTTCTTTACAAAATTATTTTCTTGTGCTTCACAATGGTGTTGAAACGATTATAAATACAGGAAGTGCATTGCAAAGCGAAACACAAACAGCATACCATTAGCGTTGTCGGCGATTACCATCATAGATGCGATCTCAGTACGTGTGATTACAACTTGATCATTTGCAGCTTGAGTTTCAACACCTCCACTTTCGTAGCACTTGGTACCGTTGATTAGTTGGGTTGGTTTAAAGGTAAATTATAAATACACGAAATTGAAAAGGGAAAGGTACGAAGCAGAGGGGTGGTAATAGCTACTCATCATAATCAACATCGCAACCCATAACTGTCCCACAGCTGTGCTCGAGTCTCCTCTCACAATGTGAGGGGTACAGGCCATAGTCCACCACGCTGGCCAAGTGCGGATTGGCGGACTTCGCACACCTTTGAGAACATTATGGAGAACTCTCAGGTGTGCAAGTTTCCTCACGATATTTTCCTGCACCGAAGCAAATGATAATTAAATTGTTGAACCTGCCAAAATGAAAAACAATGATGCCTTCAGTGACTGCCGAGGCCAGCAAGGGTAGGCGAAATGTGTAGCCGTTGAAGCAGCGATCGGATTGACGCTAATTGGGTTACAGTTCGAGGCTCAAAACCCCACGTCTTACTAGATCTATAACGATAGGACGACCTCGAACGAACCTCGTATTATCGACCTCCGTTACGCTTCGCCAATTCTCAAAATGTAGCAAAAGATATATCTATGAGTTTTCTCAACAATTATTTAATTGATACGATCTCTATCACGAATGGCTACAATCGAAGCAAATGCTTTACCCGACTGGGCGTTTCGCCACCTCGAGCTATGTTACATTTATCGACTTATCGAGGCAACTTCCTAGTTTTTTATTGCAAGGAAATCAGCGTTACATCTGATATTACCATTACCATATCCTACAATTATCCTACGGTTTGATCAGGACCTCTTTTAAAATGACGAGGGTTGAAAACACTGGTTGAAAATGTCAAAACAACTTCGACGGTGCTACCGTTAGCTGATACCGAATGCTTTTAGGCCTTTTTGTATTGAAGTTATATGGAGAAGATTATTAAATCAAATTTTAAATGATCTTTCGTAGCTATTGTTATTAATAAATTTTGTGTTGTAAAGAATTAGTAAACACTTGAAAGATAAAATAAGGTAAAAGGCATACATGAAATGATAAAATGCCTTAAAAGATAAATAACAATTGTAAAAATATTGTGCAACAAGGAATATGTGTCGAAAGTATTTTGTGGTATTTCGTACCTGCTAGCTAGCTTCGTACCATCCACTCAATTTCAGCAAATATTGGCACAGGCTTTATCGTATCGCAACAGAATGCATTATATTAGCAAACTGCTCGATATTGTCGTAATCTGCAAGTGGGTGTCACTGATAACAACGTTGATATTACCACTTTCATCGCGACAAAATGATTGCTATTTACCGTCAGCCAAATCTAACATCAACTGACATTGCAATAAGGATAAAAATGGAACAGTTATGAATGAGAAATGCTTATGTTCAAGGCTTCAAGCAGTAATTATGTGACTTGTAAACGTGTCGTTATAGTTGGTGTACTTAGGTACGCGTTCCTTATCGATTCTTTGAGGTATGTCTGCAACCTGCGGAAGTCTAATCCACCTACCTGCGGGGCTTAGTCCTGATGTGAGAGTCGGCCGAGAGAACTACAACCATTATGAGAAAAAGAAGTAAGAAGGTAAAGATAGGAACTTCAACCTTCAGGGTTGAAGGTAAGATCATGATAGCAGATTTACGCTCTATTCCAGTAGTAGGTCTGTCTGTACTATGGACGCCGGGAGCGGGTGCAAGGAGGGGCAATTCAATACAATTGCACAGTAAACAATGCATTAGAAAAAGTGCTCGCAACTCTGTTATCCACATGCTATACATGTACAGTTCCATATTTTATATTGCATAATAGTATGTGTAGATGCAGATGCACCCCCCTGAAAATAATCCTGGCAGCGCCCATAGTCTGTACCGTTGTGAAGTGAAGAGGTACATGGTTGTCTTCTGGTCTTGTTATTTTAGATATATTATGGGGATTATGTGTACATATCTTATTAAGTGTTTAGCTTTTTTATCGACTTCACATCTATAGCCAATTAATAATAAAATTTTAATTAGTACGATAATAACTGCTTCAAGCTAAAGTTCAATTGAATTTTCTTTAGACAATTAATATTATATATCTACTTAAATACCATTAAAGGGCTTGTTGTTTGGCATTAGGTAAGTATGTATATCAAAACGGTGTATCCTGTATTGCACCGGGCCTGTTATTTATGTGGCCATTGTCATATGTGCATTCGTCGGCCAGGAAACTGAATGGTTCACGTCATACGGCTAATAACTCTCTAGTTAGATCGTACGTAGAAAGCTGAAACTTTATGAACTGCACGTAATATATTATTCGCTTTCTTGTTCGTATTAAACGGAAATGTATATTCATTGCCTCACAGAAGACTACAAGCTACATGGTGATTAGTGAGCCATAAGGTTTCGATTGTATTTATTTTAAAATAAGTCTTAGTAATGCATGTTCGGGGATGAGTGGATCTTTAACCCCGACTGCCAATAGACATTAGATACATATGTAATGTATGTACAGACATACGTACAAAATTCAAATAAATAAAATAACGATGACAATATTGCTATGAACACCTGTGCATTCTTATCCTATCACATCTCGTGGATAGAGAAGCGAATCCTGGCTTTTAGACATTAATTTCAATATGACTCTTTGTTCCAAAATTAGTTTAATTTTTATAATTTGTAAATAGTATTTGTATACCCGAAAGGGTTAAACATAGAGAACTGTACTTTTTAAACTTTAAGACCTGTAAACCTATGTTGACAAATAAAGTAATTTGAATTTGAATTAAAACAGTCATCCAAATTCGGGAAGTTGGCCCCCAAAAATCGGTCCCCTTTACATTCCCTACTACTTAGTGCTACGTAACTTTAGCTTATAGCTAGTGATATCATATTCCCTGGGTCGCAAACACTGAAAGAAAAGTGACAAGAGGTAGGTAATTGTAAAGACAAGACAAGACTCTTACTACTACTAACTGGACTATTACTAACAGTCCCTGCTCCAGTCCTCATACCTACTGAGGTTCTAACGCCTTTGACTAACTGACTAATCATCCTAGGCCCCATTAAGTCTTGGGCACACTTGTCATGGGTAGCAGCAGAAGAGTGGCGCTGCTCGTTTGCTATCTTAATTCCATAAATAAACTTAATATGTAGACAAACTTAATACGTACAAATGTATGCTGCGTTCGAATAAAGAGCCAGAAGCGAGCAGCAACGGATCTGTACAACTGTATAGCCGAAAGAGTGAATGATGGTCCACCATTGTCAATGGTCACGGTGCCTGCACCACCACCCTGCGTGACGTGCATTTGATATGCCATTGTTCGGATTGCCAGCTCGCCACCTCGCGGGATGCTGGCATAATTGTAGTGCGAATTAGACGCTTTCGGTGTTTTTTCGTGTTTTGCGGTTACTTTGTAAGTGATCCAGTTTACTGAGCTATTGTGGTAGACAGACTCGCTTTTATGTGGTTCAGTTTCATTTTCATAATTGTCATGTTCTGACGATTGATCTAGTAACTTTGGACAAAGGCTAAAATCTTTGTTATTTGGTCAGTTATCATGGTCAGTCATCGAATGTACTGTTTGTATTATAGCAAACCAGTAGGATTACCTATAATAGATGTCTAATTAGCATACTCTGAAAACGTCGCATCATGTAGAAAGAGGATTTAAATTAATTTTATCAATAAAATTGACCTCTTAAATAAATAAACGCTCACTCATACCCCCGCTGTATAACTGCTCCGCCTGGAAATCGAACCCGGGATCCCTCGCTTCGCAGGCAGGCGAAATTATGGCGAATGATATGGCCATATAAAATGATTAAAATAAAATAAATAAATAAATAAAAAAAACCATATAAAATGATTAGTCGTGATCAAACCTACAGACAAATAATGTGTAATACTCGTATTTAACAATACCATAAAATACCGCAACTCTTCAAGTGCGCCAAAGCTTTGATTCCTGATTGCTACAATGAATACAAACGACTACTGATATAAATAATGCTACTATTATCACGAACTGAAATAATGCATGTGTTCTGTTATCACGTAACAAAAATGTTATCACTACATCACTTCAATCCTACCTATCTTCGTATCAACAAGTCTGTTATTCACGCAAAAATACGCTTTATGTAATGTCCATAACACACATTGCACGAAGTTATTATCCAACGTGATAAATGTAATTATTCAGACCCTACACGCAATTCTAAGCTGTATAGGAACGCGATGAGTTCTAAATTACAGAGAAAACGGAAAAGCCAAGGGAATTAAAATCGCTTGCACAAACATGACATAGTTTTGAAGCATACATTACCAAGCAAATGTTTCCGTCAGTATGAAAACATTTATCTTTATCTTCAAGGAAGAGGTCAACGTACCTGAAATAGAGAAAACAGTTATTAGAAGATAAAAACAATTTACTTTGAGCTAAGTTTGCGTAAACGGGCAAGTGGAAACTGATTCACGTTAAAAATAAGATTGTTTAGCAAACATTGAATGTAGAGAGATATCCCACCAGGCTGATAATAAGCAAGTTTAAAGCCTGTTTACTAATAATAAAACTGTAATGAGGCTAAATCTGAATCTGTAGGCTCTGTTACAGATATAGACGCCGGCTGCCTTCGCAATATATTTTAATTATTTTTATGATCCTGTCGAATATAGATAACGAAAATGTATAAACAATCAATATTGTTGCCATCTGTTGCTTGCTACTATAAGTATATACTAAGAGCTAAATGTATTGTATATTAATAATTAAAAAAGGAAGTCCAGAATATTAAATGTTATCTAACCTAATAATAATAAAATTTAAGCAACTTTCACACAACATCAACACAGCCAAGTCAACAAAAGTCAGTGCTTTTAAAAAAAGGTAGAAATAAATAAAAGTAATTATAATAACAGAATTGACCGCTGCTAGCTGCAGCCACGTGAGGTAAACAGCCGATGTTGTTGGCACAGAAATATTTCTAAGACAAAACAACGGATGATTTATCGTAAACATTATTGTATCGATAACTGATGGAAAATATCTACGAAACGTTTTAAGAATTCTTGCTTTTATACATACAGTTTAGTGTTGATAGATGTGGTAAATTGTGGAGGGGTTAATATTTAACCTTTCCACTGCTAGTTTGTAAATCTGCTTAAATATAAAAACGCTGTTAGTTGTAGACCGTGCCGAGCCGAGCCGGTCCCGGATTTGATACCCGGCCTGGCAAGAGATTTAGGTGACAGATTAATGTTCTTGTGTCTGACAATTTAATTCGTAATCAGCGTTACGTAACATTCAGTATGATCTAATCAATTTAATAGGTATTAATGGAATATTGCTGTCAAAACAAGTTAACCATCTTGTCATGATACATACAAAAGAATCGAACGGATATCCATTCAAAACCACTGGCGTATCTCATTAATAATACCCTGCATACATAATATATATGTAACAACAGATCGTAGCAACGAGATGTGTCGATTGCAAGTAATCGATAAATAGTAATGATGCCTAGCGGTATGAAAGTAGTTCTCCATTCCAAAAAACCTGAATTTAAATTTCGTTATTGTGAAGTTACGAGTGCATTAGAAATTGACACTTTTTATATCTTTACGTAACCAGCATAATTACATAAAAGTTTTGTAAATACCAAAAGTGTATCCCAATCCACACGTGGGTAGCCGTCTTTAAGCCGTAATTGGATATTATTATGGTCCCGGCAGTGGGACTATTACAGTTTCTGATGAAGCTTATTCACACAATGACACACGTGAGAAAACATCTTGAATCTTTGATATCAGTTCAAAAATTTATCTTGAACCAGACTTAAATGTGAAATCATTCAATATCTGTAAACCTGCATTAGATTGCGATGATATCAATTGTAACATTGATAAACGTGAACAGTTTGATGATATCAATAGTGAATATCAATATTGATAAACACATGGACAGTGAGCAATTAAAGTAGTAAGTAATAGCAAATTACTCTCTTGCATATTTTATTCCTCAGAACCTTGCTGGCTTTTTATAAAGACATGTCTCTCCAGCAGGTACATGCCGTACATGCGATTCGGCTCACCCAAGTTCCGACTCATCTGGACAAGATCTAAACATAGTCCACCACACCAGTGCATTGCCCTTGAAAGTTTATTTTGTCGGCTAAATGTAGCCGAACAGCCAGCAGCATACGGTAAACAAGCCCGTTCATCTATACAAAGTGTTATAAACATGTCGAATCCGTTCATCCTGCTTCAACCAGGGTTATCGAATGACAATGGTTCATCTCGTTGCGCTTGCATTTTGGGCCTTGTCATTATTCTATGTGATTCTATGAATTTCAGAGGTTTATATGCGTTGGTGATATTCCTATAAAGTTACTTCTTACGTCACATAATTAACAGAAACAGTACCTATTTTTTGAGCAGTACAAGGTCCTTGAGCGCTGTAGAAGCTAAGAATAGACGATAAAAAACGAATTTCTGAAATTCTTATTACATTTCTGTTGAGAAATTTCGCCATGGATTAAGTTAGCGTGAAGTGATATTATTTTAGGAGCGCCTTAAAACAAGAAATTTACTTTAGAATCAGTCATTTGCTTTTAGCATCAAGCAATCTTTGTATAGCGGTAGTGGATCTATTCGTTTCGGATGATACCCCTATGTTACTACGCGTACAAGTTCTCTGTACGGGTGGTCAGTCTCTCTGTTCTCTCTGTTTCAAGGAACAAACAAGCACCGGAAGAAATATTTGTTTCACCAAGCTCTTTGAGAAGACAAATATGTTTGGTTGTTATTGTTTGATTTCCGTTTCCGCATTAATGTTCAGTTTCTTTTTATAAAACGGTATTATTTGTTATTGAGCTTTACCTACTAGTACCTATACGTGTCTGATTGAGTCTTATTATTATTATCAATGCTTCAATGCAGTTAGTTAAGTATAACAAATAATATTATTGTTGTACTGTTGTTTGATCACAATAATCAAACCGTCTGATTTCTTGAAATCGGAACGGTTACGTTAATTGACGCGGGTTTAGAATCGGGACCTAACCGAGTTAACAGAAAAAAACAAGTTATTTTTAGACTGCATAAAACCCTGATTCCTAGCTAGTAGGTAATTTGCAATATGTCGACACAGACCATAGAGATAAACAACACGAAGATACAAATCACAGCAACAGTCAACAACGTTGTATTCACGATTGTTGCTTCGGCTCATTCAACGGGATCTATTTTCGACTCGTTCATGAATGGCGAGAGTAAACTGTCCTACAAAGTTTTGAATAAATGAACTGGTGAATTCCGGGGATTTATTCAATGTGGAATTCACATTACATTTAATTTACATTTCACCCACATTCACCGACGTAACAATTTGCGTATTTTAGGAATGGAATATCATTAGGATTAGCACTGTGTATATTGAATCTCCATTAATAATAGTAAACATGACATTTAAGTTTTGTTAATAGACACATATAACTTTAATATTTAAAGAGAAATAATATGAAAAAAAAATTAAACTAAATATAACGGCATTCGCCGTAGATTTAGGTTAAAATTACTTGAATCTTCGAAATTTAAGAGCTGTAGAATTTGTCTAATCTACTTTGGCATTTTTACTGTCTGCAACATGCTAAATATTCTCTACACAACGCCACTAAAAACAGCGACTAATAAAGTGGCCCAGTAACCAGACCATTCGCCCCCGCTCGCTAATTTGAGAAGAAGCATCTCTTTGTGCGCGTACGCATCTTGTACTGGGTATTAAGACGTGAGGTGTTTTGTTAGGTCAGTCAGAATTCAGGATACGCTGGGGAACTAACGTGGTCGCTATGGCCAGAGCTGTGGCACTGCCTACTTGTTAGTTAACAATGATTTTCTCTATGTTACTAAGGGTTTATGGTTTGTAACATATTTATACATGTAACAATTCATCGGTAATCTTTAGTGAGGTTTCCTAAAAAACGCTGGTTTTTGGAGACACTTAAGTATGTTATTATTATCCCTACGAACCTTGATACTTCTTTGTATCGTTGACTCGTACCCTGCATTGTAAATCTGCGAAATTCCAATCTCCATCTTCTTGTCAAAGTCCACTAGTACCATCACTTTTTTAATTACGACAGATTAGAATGAAATTCCTTGAGCCCACGTCGAATAAAATTGCTGTTTCATCTGTTAGTTATCATGTACCTTCTGACAGTTTTGAACTTATTGAGGTGCATTGAGTAAACTCCTATGTAAGGTTGGTGACATTATTGGTTGGTGACAGGATTATTCTGGGATAACAGCAGCAGCAGCTGTGTCAAATCACACCCATTGATTAGTTACGTTAGATGTACACTCATATTAGCCTCAAATTGAAAAAAATAACGTGTACTGTGTTTATATTTATAACCGATGCAATTATTAAGAATTTATGCATATTATGTAATTTTGAATATTCTTAATGCATCAAACACTATCGCATAGTCAATCATCACTATTATCTGTCATGTCAGGACCGAGAAATAAAAGGTCCTATTCTAACGGAGTGTGATACAATGGCCATACTATCTTACCCACATTCTTTCTTAATTAGGAGAAACAACGGTAAACTATCCAAGCATCTTATCCATTAGAATGCACGGATATCATAATTCCGAAGATAATCCCTTAATAAGGAGGCGAGAAGTGCCCGCCAGTATAGAATGCCCTTAGAAGTATGTAGAGGTATCTGCGGGAATTCAATTGTACCGCAATAAAACAAATCAGGCTAAGCCAACAATGGGGTCGGGGCTTATTAGAGAGTAACGTAAGGGGACTGTCATACTGCGATATGGTAACGATACCCCTCTTGTGCGAACAGCACATTGTTGAAAGAAAATAGCAGTGATCCTACAAATAGACAACCTTATAGCTTAGTTGGTAGCTAACCTTAACGACTGCCGGACAATATGATTTTTGGCTGGGGTATTTTGGGGGGGTGACATATATTATGTGACATAAAATGTTTGTTCGCAGGTAGTTTGATTGACATTTGTATGCCTATACGTATTTGTGTGACATGCAACGAGTGAGGAGGTCTGACTGTATGAATAAAATATTTCAAACACGATTTGCATGCCCGTCAAACGTAGTATTCAAAATCGTTAACAAAAAAATTACTAGTGTTGATTTTTAAAGTTACGAGAGTGATGTCAGATTTGTAAAAAATAAACTGCCAATTTTAATTTAAAGCGTTTAATTACTAAGCAAAAAAGATCAATTGTGTTCGAGATGATATGAATTTATTCGATCCAGAAGCGAATAGCACCCACTAGTTACTATCCCAAGGTGGGTCAAGGCGGTAACTCACCGTTCAATTAGGGGCAGTTCAGACAGCTATTGAGGAAGTAGAACTTATAAATCTGAGCGGCGATACGTTGTTTCGGACTTCGCATTCTGTTATTGTCTGTACTAGCCGATAATGAACGCGAAGTTTCTAGATTTACAATTATGTGGACAGTGAAATATGAATGCGTCTATGACCGATCGTACTTCGTAGTAAGGCGGAAAGCCTTCGACAACTTACATACATTACAAACCTGAGCCAGGGTTTTCGCGCTAATATAAATAATCCTAACGGATGACTGCAGTTTTAATTAGGTGCTAATAGGTTCAGGTTATTACGATAAATAGGAGGGGCCTCTACCGCGTAGTTCAGGTTTTTAAGATCATTAACGGAATCCTACTGCGAAGGTGTTAGTGTTGTGTGTGCGCTTATTTATTTAATATTGTTTTTATAGTACCTAAGTTTATTTTAAAACAACAATCAGCATTATAAAAACAACTATACAACATGAAATCAGTCAGCTTTCTTCAAACATGAAGCGAGTACTTAATCCTGTCGATAGAATAACTTACTCCTTACTGTGTCGTACATTCTTACCAGCTTAGTATTCTGGCGGAGTTCTTAAGTGGTGCCGAGAATAATATCGATCTCAGCATTTGACAGACAAATGGTCTGCCCGTATACTTTATTACACGAATTATTTCTAGATAAATGGTAAAAGAAATAAATTTATTGCCGATGGTTGTAGTGTTTTCTCGATATTACAGGCAATAATGGGAATAAGAGTGAATTTTCTAATTTAATAATAAGCTGAGTAGTGTATGGCTACATTAAAATCTGCATATATGTATATCCTAGGTAATAGATAAGCCATGGTATGGTAACGAGTAAATTGAAATGGAAAAAAATGCTTGTTAATGCATCTTGGAGTGATGTTCGGTTTCTAAGTCCAGGCGGTAGTGTAATATAATGCTCACGGCACATGCTTACAGGAATCCTTGTTCGTAATACTTTCTTTATTAAATTAACCTTCAAGGACATCTAAAATTCACCAGAAAGTCGAGTTAGGGTTGATATTTTTTGCACTTCTGACGAGCCCTCAGAATCTTTAATAAACACATCACCTACCAAAACTTTAAGGAGCGTCTCTACAAACGCACCTATAAACTTGTTTGTCATCGGACGAGCGAAATATACGTATGAGTATAATAAAAGGACAATTATGAGTAAGAGCGTCCCATTCCCAACCAGCCAACCTAAACCAATTACACAGGACGGTACATTACAAATCTGCAGTGCAAAGTACAGATGCCGCTGCAATATGTTATGTCATCGGAACACTTCGGCGCCTTTCATGCTGTAATTGAATTGTACGTTTAATGGACCCATTCACCAGTGTGTCGTCAGTGGACTACTCTGATATATCAACTGATACATAAATAAATTAGTTTTACTTGTCAAGCGCTAATAATATAAATTACATACATACATACATAAATACAGAACTTTTATTATTAATAGACGAGCCACTTGGTGGTAAATGACCACCGTCGCTCACAAAGTTGTCTGCCGAGAAGAATGACAGGAAATATATATATCTACTATAAGAACACTTATTCTTTATTCTGGATGTCTCAGTAGTATAATTATGCCGCTGGACTACAAAAGACTGCAATGTAAAACTATTCAATTATTAACAGAATATCGTAAATTTTATCCAAATAATGAAATAAAATACTTTCATTTAATTTAAGTGGTGGTATATTAATCTTGTGTCATTTGAGTGTTATGAGCACACGACTGACTAGGCGACTGCGTATAATGCAAACGACGCCCATTTCGGAAATTGTCTCACGTAAACTTTGTGACATGCCTCACGGTGGCTAGAAATATGTGTATCTTTCATTAACATTTCGACGGCAAACAGACGAGTAACGGAATATAAGGTGGTCGCTGTCGCTGGTAACGAGTACGTGTTAACATTTCACAGATCACTTGCCACGAGTTCAAGACGGGGTCCGCAGAGGAAGTTGATTTCTATATGTGACGGAACCACCAACGTCGCTCCTCCAATACCATGCTAAACAGCTTGTAAGAGAATCTGCTGCACAGCGATACATGGCATCCTTCTACACAAATTAACGTAACATCAACAACTACCAGGGAATTAAAATTCTCATGCCACGTAATTTTTTGATATACAAGATTAAAATCCTATCCTTTTAATTAAGTAGGAATAGAAGATGCAATAGGACCTACCTACATGTAATACCTACATGAAATAATGACAAATCGTCAGTTTTTTTTATACAATGTAAAGGACGATTCAGATTATCCAGTTCAGGCTCCCAGTTCCGTTCAGCAATTTGACGGTTGAATGTCTCATCGATCTTAGATCTTACATATTGTAAGGGATGGTTGTAATGTTTAAAAATCGAAGTACGCGCTAACCGTCCCGTACTCGGGCCACTCTCGAGTCTCGCTCTAGTCACGGTTAAACTGTAATAAATAGTTGAGAATTATGAATAGTGCGCGCAGTTTGTCGTCCGCGGCCGAACGGTACCGGTGACCGGGGACGGGCGATCTTTTGATGTGGATGACGAGGGACATCAAAGCTATCCGAGATAACTATCTGCTTAATGTTCCGCCCTGCTCAGCAATAAACATTTTAGAAGCGCGTCTTGCGGTCTGCCCGTGCGGCTTGTGCGGCTCGCAAACTGAATTTTACTGAGGATATGACAAGATGCCCAGAGACAAAATGTAGAGGAAAACTGAAGAAATTATACACGCAAATAAGCAGAATGTCTTAAGGTAAAGACCAGAGAATGATATTTCCTTCGTAATATTGGAACGAAGTTCCTTATCGCGCGTTGTAAAAGGGGGCTAGACGGAAAAAAATCTTACGAAAAGTTGTCACGACACTTTTAATTCTTACGAAAAGTTGTCACGACACTTTTTGTGTACAGCGCCATCTCGTGGAGCGTTTTTGTAATAAGCAAATGCGTAGTTTTGTCATTAGTTTTTGTTGTTTTTATTAGATGGCAGCAGTGTGCACACTTGACATTTTCAGATTTGTAGGTTTAGCTTTAGTGTCACTGACGATAGATAACGCTACCAGTGGGAAATAATTATAACTTAAAACTTAACTTCGTTCCATCCGGGTGTCCCTTGACACCTCTCAAGTTTTTTTTTTGTTTTTAACGTGGATATACAGGGTGTTAGGGTTAAGACCAGAAACCTCGTAACCACGCTTTCGGACCGTGAAGTTAAGTCGTATGGCATACAAACTATATTTATTAATACATTAATTTGCCCACAATTTACAAATTTCATTTTAATTCAAAAATAAATGCAAATGAACTTATAACAGTATGCCACTGGAACCTCCACTACGCTAGTACTATAATTACTATAAACGCGCGCCGCGTACGCCGTTATTCATTACGAAAATGGCCATGTGTGCGTAGCGTCCGGCTACACTACTACATCCACGCGAGCGACCTAGCAATGGCGGCAATCGTTTACTACCAGTACCTACAGTTATAGTAAATTAATCACCTTTTTATTTTATGTAATTTTGTTTGGTTTCAAGATATAATACTATTTATGTAACGGCATTAGCTTATTAATAAAAGCTACCGATGTCATAACAAAAGGAAAAAATACGACTCAATAATATCACATCCTAGATACCTATCTAGGATGTGATATTATTACCTACCTACAAGTACAACATACTAAAGGTAGGAATGGTTAGTACAGGTGATTCCTATTCAAACATTTGATGTTGTAATAGGTCCTTTGTTTTAGGACATTTTGTATTTATTTATTAAACGAAATATCTACTAAATTTACTTTTATAAAGCATCACATACCTAAGTAGTTACATAATAATAAAATTACTTACCGAGCAGGGTGCATTTAATGTGATTCAATCCACAGCACTTCAATTACACTAAACACACTTTACTAATAAAGCAAAGTCGCCAGTATGCGGACCATGTCCGTAAACTCGATGGAACTAAACGTGGACATATTGATAAAATAACTAAATAACTAACTAAATTCACAGAATCACAATTCACATCCATATCCGACCTGCGAAACCAAGCGACTGGTATGTCTTAGTTTAAGTTAGCGAAAATATTAATAAGTAGGTAAATAACACAGAGTCGGTCAATTTGAAAGACTTCCGATTGCACAAATACGGGATCTATGAACCTCCGTAACCGTAACCGAAAGTATCGGAAATCCGAAATAAAAATTTTATCTGTCCAATTTTCGGTTAATTTCGAATAGGGGCGACATCTAAATGAGACATGTAATGACAGATTTTTCTGTCTGCCGGCTGAGCAGAGAAGCATACACTAGCCGCGCGCGAATCTTGCACAGTTTTATTATTTCTATTGTTTAGTCAAAATTATATCTAATATCCGTAACCGACTACTACTAGACTAACTATCTGAAACTATCGGATAATGCGGAATAATTACATATTCGTAACCGTATCTAAAACCGGTATAATATTATTCCTATATCCGTATCCAGATCCGAAATTTCATATCCATAACATCCCTGGTACACATGCCGCGCATCTTTGAATGTTTTGCCGCCAAACGTGGCCAAACCGCCAAAAGAATTCGAAGCCGCTCAAGGCGCGGCGCGACGAGGCTCCGTAATCATAGAGCAGTTCTATCGATTTGAATTATTTTAATAGAAGAATCGATTATTTTCCTTTAATAAATCTGTTTAGCAAACCAAATAAACCTACTTACATTTATTATTTTATTTAGATAAAGATAACTTCAACAACTTCAACTTCGTGTTTGTGTAACGTTAATCGATTAGGTAACGATTACAGTTAAGAAGAAGGTACAATTTCAAAGATATCTTTGCAAAATCGATTTATTCGAGTAACTCATGTGCTACAAAATAATAATAAATAAATGTATTTATTATTATCATTAATGTTATTTAGCAAACTGCACACAAGTGACACAAGGCATATTATTTTATTATCTTTTTTACATTATCATATTTCACAATTGAAATGTAAGTTAAATTTTATTATTTAGAATTAATGATATTATTTAACAATTCGTCTTAATTGAATAATCGACCAGTTTATAATTTTTTATTTCTACGTACGCGCGTACGCGCTAAGTAGATTATTTATTTATTTATTTACTCATAATGCCGACCATTACAATTATTAATAATTAATTGACTGTTTATCTATGTTGGACAATAAATACATACGTAATTTTCATGTTAACACACATCGATTAATATACGATTAATCGATTGCATTCTCAACAGTGAAATATCAATTTTTCAATAACAACAAATGCTCGTAAACTGGGAAGCGCCTGAATGGCCTGACAGCCTGATAGGTACCTAACGTTGCAAACTATTAGTGTGCGTTTCTGCGTTGTGTCTGTGTGGGTTTATGACTTTGAAGATTTTATTTTTGAATTTGTACCGCGACCAAACGATTTCAATATTGTAAGCAGTGTAAGATTACCTAGTTTGTATTTTTATGAGTACAGCTACGTAGGTGTTATTTTTAAAGTGAAACTTTTATTTATTTCTAATGCTTTAGATAAGTATTGACAAATTCCTTATTAATGACGTTTTTTAATTATGTATTTTCTCTTTTCAATGTAGGTATGTTAAGTTAGATAATTCGGTATTGGTAGGTAAATTATTCTTTAATAGTTTTGTTATTGCCAAGTCACATTCTAACAGTGTAGAATTCAGATTAATTTGTTGTCAGAGTACATTTGAGCTGGGCAGTGTGTTTCGTTAGGTATCAAATTCTACCATAACTTTCGTTTAATCATTTTAAGGTTGTAGGTATAACATTTATCGTAATGTTCACTACGAAGATATTTATGTACCTAAGTTACATTAAATAATTCTAACATTTTCATCGCAGAATAAGATTGATTTAAAATCAAGTACCAAGATCATTCGAACCGTGACAAATTAGAGCGCTACCTTGTGGGAATAGTAATTTTCATTCACTGTATAGCTCGGATGGGCCGCAAGAATAGTGTCATATTTCAATATTTCAGAAAAAAAAATGTTATTTAATTTTATATGGAATAAAAAAAGGGCACTGACATTTTTTTTCTCTATGTAGTATTACTTAGAATCATGGTCCGAAAGCGTGGTTACGAGGTTTCTGGTCTTAACCCTAACACCCTGTATAATAAAAATTGGGAATATTTATCGTTTCTTATTCCCGGACGAACCGTTTCAAGCGGGATCTCTCTCGTATATACTCGTACTGCATGTCAACTCATAACGTATGCTGAGTTCACTCTTCCAAGTCAAAATAATATTATGTTTTGACTTCAGATGAGAGACCCCGTAGTTCAGTGGTGGAAGAAAAATGAAGGGTTCAATTCCCGTCCGATACATACTTAATTTTGTTTGTCCCGTTTATTCGTGACTAGCTGTGCCCGCTTGTTACGGGAAAATTACTAAAATATGTAGCCTAAGTTACTCTTTATTACATCAGCTATCTACCAGTGAAAGTCCCGTCAAAATCGGTCCAGCCGTTCCAGAGATTAGCCGGAACAAACAAACAGACAGACAGACAGACAAAAAATAGTATTTTGGTTTATGTAACGTGTATACATTACGTATTTAGTAAAAGGCAGTTATTTTAATATAAGATACAAACAGACACACCAATTTTATTTATTTGTATGGATAATTGTGTACGTCTTACTTCGAGGGAGAGTATCGTAGTGCGAAAATACGTCTAGGAATGTTTATTTATTATTTATATTAGGTAATATTATTCCCCAATGTAGCGTATTGCTAAGCCGCAAGCGTCGCAGGCCGCAGATCGCAGCCGCACTTGTTGGTAGGCCATAACGGCCGGTACGGCGCGACGACCTTACCATCAATCGTCCACGGTTCAAGTGCTGGTTTAACGGCGTTGCATATTGTTAATTAGCTGGTTAAATGTGGTAGTTACTTTTTATTAGAACGGCAGACTGGTCTTTCTGAGATCGCTACCGCCTTTAGAATCAATTACAAGATAATATTTCTTTTAAATTGGACCTTATCTGTTAACATGTCGTGAGGATGTTAGTTTATTATTATCTTAAATTTACACATAAACATGTATACAGGACTTTTATTGAAAAATCTGTAATTTCACAAAATCCAAATTACCTTATACGGTAGGTATACATATTATAGGATGGATTAGATAGGCATAGGATGAATTTCATAGGATGGGTGATGAATTGCATACAATATGCATGCAAATTGCATACAATTGCATTGCATTGTTGAAAGCGTAACAAAACAACATGTGTTGAAAAATAATCAAGCCTGTTCTGGTTTCTACATTAAAATTAGTCAGCAGACGATGAGCAAGTTTTAATGGTAAATTCCGTGCTCTGCAGTGGACGGTTGGGTTGCAGGTAATTTATCTGGCTTCCTCGCATTGATAATAATATTAATTGTCTTAATAATTCAAACTGGCTTTATGGCCTACCCACCAGACATTATTAAGATTGGATCATTAAATCAAAACGTATAGAATGAGTCCAGTTCACCAGGACAAAATGGTGCCTATAAATATTTCTAGATTTATTACATGCAAATGACGCTGGACAGGAAAACGCCGATCTGCATAAAAACTTACTTTCTAAGTTATTTTTAGAATTATGAGACGGGCTGTTAAGTTTATCGTGGAACAAGCCTGACATGGCCGGCCAGTCAGTTTTGCGTCAGGCGGGGAATTGCGGAATTGATTTATTTATACCCTGCGAGTAGACAGTTGCCCGGCAGCCTTCGGGCGCGTTTATATGGCACGCATGATCGGAGCGCGGCCGCCGCGAAAGCTATCGCGTCGTCTCTGGGGCCTTCGAGGTGCGATCTGTCGGGGAATTTGGCCGCTAGGATCCGTACATGGTCCAGAGCAGACTTCATAGTCAACAAATACATCAGAATTAGACAACCAATACTTTGCAAAAATTACATTGTATTATTGACAACTTTGTGGTGTGTAAAGGCCTCACGGCAATGTTTACTGTAGCACCTATCAATAAAATCACTAATATCTTATGGATTTTGTATAAATTCCCACTTATTGGATTTCTTAAATTGTATAAAAGCTATATTATTTAGGTGATTGGCTACGCTCTAGGTCTATAATGATATTGTCTCCAACAAAAAGCATAGTCTTACATCTAATACGGTAATCGGACAATTCCAAAATATACCTGTCTATAGAATTAAGAGTATTATTACAAGTTCTCTACGCAACAATATATGTATGTATTAACATTTCTTTCGTTGTTAGATCATTTATAAATAACGGTTCGGTTCACATTGTTCTGCAGAGTAACCTCGAAAATTATCGAGTGGCAAATAATTACACTAATTATAGTTGACCGGCGACCGCCTACCGTTAGGAGCGCGCCGGCGAGCGCTGGTGCGGTTCATTGTCATACTTCGGAAATGAGTATGTGGGCGGTCACACAAATAACACATACCATAAAATCGTCAGATTTAGGTGCTAGTGTTACAAAATATTACTTAGACAGTGTGCCTGAAAAATATAATAGTTGAAAACAATACGTCCTGTATACCTATTCAAGGGATGTAAATGATGTAATATAACAGTTGAAAACACTACGTCCTGTATATTCAAGGGATGTACCATACTACAAATAAATTTTCATAGAAAATAATTACGGTTTTTTACCTAATAAGCTGTGGTTTGTTAAGTTGATATCATCTGTAAGAGTAAAATTTGGAACCTAATAAAAATGCATCAAGTCTGATTTGAAGACCGCTGCAGTCCACTGCACCTTTTGCAGGCGATGTGAAGTGCTCCCATTGAGGGTCCATCACAGACGCTTAGTTAAAATTAGTTTGTACATGTTGTTACCATTTACGACTGAACCCCTCTCAGCTGTGTAAAATCTTCTTCTAAAGATATTTGATACATAGTAGAACAACGGTTTGGTGGTACCTAGTGCTATTCAATATGAAGCATACTAAGGTCAGTATTCACAAATATCTTATACAGAAAATAGATACACATTAATATACTTTACAATAACCGTAGATGTATTTGACGGCAGTTGACCACCGTGACCCTCACAAAGCATACATACCACTCAAACGCCGTTATGGGTATGTGGATCTGACAGTACCACAGTACGCGTGCGCAGTGGTTCGCTACCGGCTATTAATATCCATCCAGACAGGTATTTCACGGTTTGACCATAGCTTAATGAAGTTTCATACAGTCGGCCAACGGAGCTTGCGAAGCGCGGGGTGGGCGGAGGAAGACATTCTTTTACATATCGCGTTAGAAAGCGGGAACCATAATTTTGACTGTCAACTGTAAATTTCTAATGGATTCGATCTGTTTCGCTATGCATCCAGTCAATTCAAAATGTTCAAAATGTGTGTGGCTTAAGTAAATATGATAGATATAACAATAACATGGTAACTGTTGACACGGTATCTTCGTAAATCAGCAGAATATCCAACTGCTCACCGACGAACAACAGAATTAAATTATGTTTGAGCTCATTGGAATGGCAAAGTAATACCACATCAGTCAGAAATAAGAGTTTCCCAGACACATTGTTCTTTTTTAGAGATTACTTTCGTCAAAATAAAGCATCGCAGTAAAACTTTAAGTTAGACTGCGGTATGACGGTGAGTGACCACTGATCCTTCACAAGCGCGCTGCAGATTCCTGAGGTGACCGTCGACCGTTAGCGGGTATGTGGGTCGAATGCCCCACTAGTGGATAGTTATTAATATCAATTCATGTCTTAGACTGAAAGAGTGGGTTAACTTCGATAAATCGTTTTTGACCCGACCTAGTACCCCGTGGTTTAGAATAAGCAATCATCGAATTTGCTTGAGTTAGGATGTCTTTTTATGAGGTATGAATTGCCTCACATAATTAGTCTTCAAGAGGAGAGTCAATAGGTTTTTAAAAGTTAGTACCTACTTCTTGGGCTTCGTTACTTTTTACGTTACCATCAGGTGGGATTTTGTTTTATGCAAAGCATCTCGGGTCTGCTATAGGTCCTCCTATATTAGGGTTAAGGTCAGAGATCGCTATGTTGGTAAAGTAATCACCAGACGACATGTCTTTGAAAATACTTAAGTAACTATCTATTTCCTGATAAATAATACCACATACAAAGTTTGCAAAATTTATGTTCTACAGTATTCGTAAATCGTAACCCATGAATGAGGGAGGAGGTCAATTTATTGTATCGTAATAAACCTGACAACTCTACAAGGATAAATGTGACATGAGTTCGATTATAATTGAAGACATTAAAAGATGCATTGCTATACGGCTGTTCATGGCAGTTAGGTACTCCATAAATCTTATGCACGACTAAATTTACTCGGACGTCTACTTGAATATGTGTACCTGTGTGTATGTATCACATTTAAATGATTTCAGATCCCAATGGAAGCCAGGATTGAACTACTCATTATGTCATCATGTATCAAGCAACAAAAAAGTTAAGTGAGTTCTCACAATTATCAGAACGTTTTATGCAAGAATTTTTTAATTCCATCGATGGCGAAATATAATTATGCACCCACTTCAATATATATCTTAGTCCTCAAGGGTAGCAACACATCTGTGACCGAATTAAGACGAGACGAAGAGTGGTGCTGAACGCCCCTATACTATCTTAATAATAAAATTAACTATCTTATAATAAGTAAGCATCCTATCAATATTTTGTCGCTGTCTGCCGCTACTGGCTCTGTCCGAAGTATTTTACTACTTGGAGCCTGACGTCACAAAGAAGACGTTATCCTCAAGTATTTAGGATGTACGGGACTCGGTCGCCGTGGTACGTGACGTGGTCGGAATGTAGCGCGTACGCGGTGACGCGATGTTATGCGACAGGGTTATGAGCCCGGTATAACCTGGATATGCTGGACAAATTGGATCGATTAGATCGATTCGATGCTTATACATATTGTGTCCGAGGCCGACGACTATAGCTGCATTCACACTGCATGATTATATCGGAGAGTTTTGTTATCGAAAGAGGCAGACTGCAATCACCTTAATTGCTAAAAGTATATGAAAACACTGTTCAAACATACAGAAACTACATATTTCAGAATTTAATACTATTTACTGTACACAACAGCACAACAGGCGGAGTTATTGCAAATAACCGATCGTTATCAAAAACCTTTTGTACGCGGACACAGTAAAAGAAAATGTGGAGATACAATGGAATAAAAGAAAAAACATCAATTATTACAAGACGTAGATACTGATATAAAAGCATAGATTTTTTTCTAGTCGGTATAAATAAAATACATCTATAGAAATTATAAAAATGTATCATCAAAAACATTGGGGGACTTTATTAAAAGCTAATACAACCCAAAACAATGATTGTTAGATTTTTGTATCTATGTAAGCGCCAATCTTTTATTGCAATAAATAAAAAAGTTATGTCAGTTTAAAGCACCACATATCAAATTTCAAATGTGTACTAAGGGACAGGTTTTCGTTTCCCGAAACGAGGGCGTTTTTACTATGTAGTTATTAGATATACGAACTAAATATGTTTTTAGCCTGTTGTTTTCTCGAAACTCGATACACAAGATTGTAGTGAATGACACACGTTTCATAATTTGGGAAATAGTTCGCATACCGCCACATGTTTTGCGTAAGCGGTGAAAGACGTAGCCTTCAATTAGTAAAACAGATAAGTGAAAGATATTTTGTAAACAACACCCACCGTTCTGCGTAAGTCCTTGCAGCCGAGCCAATATCTGCAATGAAAAAATATATTTAAATACATGATCAGCTGTACGTTTGTTTGGACTGCTATTACAATAAAACTGCATATACTCAGGATAGGTGCTGAACTTATCTCATTTTAAAAGTTTAATGCTTGCTTTATTTATTTTATTATTTATGTACACACATGTAAATAACTAACAGTACCAGTTGATGCTTTTTATTTTATTGACTTTACGTGCAAATTTTACAAATTTTATTCACTTGCTTCAGCAATTAATCGTAAGAAGATCTGCATATTCGAAAGTTTACTACATTGCATTGCCGAATAACTGCCCAACCAGCCTGCATGCGAGTAGCGTGGTACATATTCTAGGGCTCCTCAATTATGAGAGACCCAAGCCCTATTCTGAGCCGCTGATAGGTCCGTTTATTACAAGTCATCCTAGTCAGTGTCTGCGATAGCTGATTTGCCTAGCGTACTCGGGAGGGCTGACCCTGCTCGGAGACCGCAGCGACGGGTCGGTGAAAACCAACCACGTCCCAAGCACAAGGTCGGTATATTTCAAGTTATTCCGGTCTGTGTGTCTGCGATGGCTTATTGCCAAATTACAATTTTCTTTTATTATCATGTCTTCACGTCGAAATTAATGTCATTAGAAATCTATTTTTCTGAGTCAAAATATGCTAGCAGAGAAAATCAGCAATAGTACTAGTGCTATTAGCAGCAGCATATATTATAGCAGGAGTATTAACTTCAATATTTCGGAATGGAATTATCGTTCTATAAATATATCCTGACCAAACATTAACAATGGAATTCCAACAGTTGCCATAATTACTGTAATTTTCGGAATTTAAAACAATGGAAAAGCGTGAAACCAGTAATGTTTTATACACGTGACATTCTTTAGCATATTACCTATGTAAATTCACAAACATAATGAATTACTGTACTTTGTAGACATAACTTTATTCTTTACCTTATAACAATAAACTCCCATGATACTTTGTTAGATCATTTTCATCGCTAATGACGAAAAATATACGCATTCGAAACATTTTAGTGACAATAATTTAGTCTAATGTAAAAAGACGCCATCTATCAAGATATTGTTTTACTAACATGCAGTACCTTATGCAAGCGTAGCATCACAAACAAACTACACAGTAGATTGTACAATGCGATGCGAATTACACGGGCCATCTAGTTTTGTTGCACATCAACGCATTTCTTTTTATATTTATTTTTATGTATTTGTTTATGTAACCCGTAAAATTAAGTGATCCAATAAGTTTAAAGCTGAAGGTCTCGTACAACATGATTTAAATAGATACTTATAACAGTCCCTTACATAAGAACCAAACATGAAAAACTTAGGCGGTTAAAAAATAACGACTCTGATGACGTACCGAGATACAAAAGGAAATTTACAGAAAAACAACACGAAAATCATTAAATATTAAATTTTCACAGTAAAAAGTATTATCCTAGACACATTGACAAACCCCTGTTCAACGCAAGCCGATTCAAACACTATCAATTACTGTATCTTTTTTTATTCACTGCCATATATCCAAGAGCACGTTCTTAAGTTTTAAAACTGATATCGATATCGCAAAAACGACTAAGATACACGCCAGTCACCACACGCCTTTATCACAACTGACAGATTGGCGTGCGTGTGGCAAACGATGGTCATAAAGGATCAGACACGCACGGCTACCGGATCGCTTACCATAATTCGAGTGTGATCGCTACCAGTTTGGATGTTCTTGGAAGTGGTCGTGTCGTGGTACCTACATATCAAACAAGTTTAAAATCTTCGAAATGACTTATTTAGTGTTCAAATGTATCCGAATATCAAAGCCGCTGATCTTTTTCATAATGGACAAGCACGCAATATAAGCGCCCTTCAAGTAGATTGTCAAAAAACTAAAACAATGACAGTCGCTTCGGCATATTTGGAATACATTAACAAAAAGAACAGCCATGATTTATGAAGATTAGAGACAAACATTTGACCCAGACAAAGCCCGCGAAATCTTCCACACTGTTCCATTGATCTCGTTACAATGGCCAATCAATCACGCAACGCCGAAATCTATACCACTTCCATACCAGTGTCAAGACTAGATTGGATTGCTAAAAAAACATTTGTTCCGAATGGACACAATAGGATATACCTATTAAAAGAAAAGAGTCATATTCATATTTTGATACTTTCAAAAAATCCACTTGGGTTGCTAAATTATACTCTCCTTGATGTATATGTACTTGGCTAGTTTCCACCCTTCTGAATTCCTCGCCTCTCGAAAAGAGGATTCCTCGCTTCGTCTGGAAAATAGTGTCAATAATGCAAAATGGACATTTGTAATGACATAATAGACAGTGATAGTGATTGACTAAGTATCAATGACACTGATTGTGTAGTTAGTTTAGCATAGGTGTAACCATTTCGTTTTCATTTTGTGCAAAAAACGAGCTTGTATCTTGTAATGGCAACAATTGTCCAATTAATCACACTTCACTGGGGAGCCGACATCATCGGCACAAAGCCCGCCATGACATGCCGCTGAATCGTGAGAGAATTCGACAACTGTTACTTGCATCATTGTGAGCCAGTTCACTAAATGGTATCGAATAGTTTCCGGTAAATGTACGGAAATAGTGTAAGCTACGTGTTTCAATTGTAAAATCGTTACAATATTTAATGAGAGCAACGATTGGCGTAATGGAAAATAAAAGACACGACACACGACGTATTGATAACCTCCTTTTTTAAATCGGACTAAGATGTATTATGATAAAGCGTTATGCAAATAACCTTTTTTGAAGTCAGCTAAAGATTAAGGAATATAGTATAAGACACCTGGTATTATCATGGCTGCAGTTGCAGCAACAAAATGCTGCAAATGCAGTACGGATAAAAGGCAAAAGCAGGAAATCTGTCTCTATGTCTGTCTGTCGCGGTGCTAGCAAAGTCGCGTTAAATATTATAACAAAATTCTATAATTTAAAGATTATTTAGAAGAAGGTCTATGGAAATATATATGATAGACATCGGTATGAAATACCAATTAGCAAAGTTACAAATAGGCCTTGACTTTTCAGTTTCTCGGATTAGTTGTAAATCTGTGATATAATTAAAACTATTGGGAGCTCTGCGGTCGAAATTAGACCGTAACTCATTTCATCAAAGACTATTTCAGATTGTGAAATAAATGTTCTATTCTCTTTAATAAAATGTATTTTAAAGACATATTATTATATTTAAAACTAGCTGACAACCAGGGAACTTGTACTGAATGATTTGTATATTGTTCATACAAAAAATCTAAAAGCGAAACGAAAAATCGAGTAATGGGGATAAGAAGGTGAAAATTAGGGGTTATAATGTAATTTTTTATGCCAAATCAATAAAAAAATGCAAAAGAAAAATATTTTCGTCTTCAAATTTAAAAAAAACCTGGATAGAGATACCTGTATCGCCCAGCGGTATGAAATATACTTTACGACCTACTCTCATACAATAAATACAAAAAAAAAAAACAAAAATCGATTGAGCCGTTTCGAAAGAGTTTTGACCGCTAAACACCCTGACACGGGAATTTTATATATTAGACTAGCTGACAACAATAATGATCAAAACCGCTCTCAGTGGCACCACGCCACAAAGAGTGAGTTGTCTTGAGATGTGATTCGTTGTGCAGATTGACCCAGTGCGGCGCGTGCGAGAACTATTCGCTTTTTGTGCCCGCCTCATTGTGCCCAATGTAGCAAACAAGCATTGTTACTGTCTCACAACGCGAATCTAATTTCAACCTTACCCTCTTCTAAAACGGATCAAATAACAGTAAACTCTTTGTTGATTAAGATCGCGCGCGTCTTTAAAGTTTTGAGTCTAATTTCCTTGCGCGATGTTTTTGATGCCGGTACTAAATACGTGTGGTTTTCATGAGTAACGCATGCTTATTGAAAAAAGGTTTTTATTAGCATAGCATTTTGTCCTTTTTTAAAGATGTTGCTGACATTGTTCCGCGAGTCGCCCACTCAATTTACCGCATCGTCGCACACCAGAACAAAAAAATGAAATAAACAGGACCAATATAGTTTTGCAAAGTTGTAGAAGATAAAGTTTTCATACGTTTACGCCTGTTATTATTGAGAAAATGGTTTTCAACCCATCAACTTCAGACTAACTATATTAAAATGTTAATAATTCAAAGAAAGAATTAATCTTCATCGTGTTCGATACAATAGTATCATTACCTTAACATTTAAGAAAGTTTATGAACAGCGATGACAACTAGCCGCCGTCACAAGACCTTTCAATAAGATGTTGGTCACGGTTCAAGGGCTTGGTGTCTGGAATCCGGACGCGTTCGCTACTATAATAACTTTTCTAAATGTAAAAATATAAGAATGACGGCCGTCAACGGCGCGAGCTGATGAGTCTACTGCATACCTTCATCGTGAGACGCAACGCTAATTTGTGAGTAGTTTCACGTATTTATTTTTAAATTGCAAACTATTTCTTAGTAACATTTATTTTTCATTCCATTCGTTTTTTACAAAATAGAAATGGTCACAGCGAAGTTATCAGTTGCATGACTGCTGAGGTCGCCTTCATTTTAGAATTGAATCTCTTCAACATTGACGCCACGTTACTCGATATACCAAGTTAACACGACAACAATAATATGTTATGAGCTACATGTAGGTATCCCAACCATTCCACGAGCGCCGACAGTCGCTTGCACTGTCGCCGACTTTTTGTACGCGCTCTTGTCCTTGTTTATTCGAGTGGCGTAGCGTTTTTTGTCCCCTGCATGATTAAATGAATTTAGTCAGATAAGATTACTTATAGCAATGGTACACGAGTTATATTTTAAGTGGGTTAATATGCCTTATGGCCAGACTTGAACATTGTATTTTCTTTAAACGATTTACAAAAATTAAGACCAAATTTTGTCTTTCTTTTCGTTCTCTGTAAAATTTAATCGAGATAAAGTATAAGATCCTTCTCTATGTCAGTCGCTAAATCTAATCATCCCACTTCGTGATTGTTAAACGTAACTCATCTAAATGCCTTCCCGTCGCCGTTCGTTCCTGAGATTTCTTCCAGCTACACACATTAATCAGTCGGTTATTATAACAGTAGATAATGTACTTTTCCTCATAACGCCGTCGCCAGGGCTGTCCAGTTTTTGCACGCACTCTCGCCCTCGCTCATCCTACTGCCTTACATCAACCGATAACTTTTTGCCTTTCGGCTTTATTAGTGACTCAGCCTACAGAGCCGAAAGCTTGAAAGGGTTAACAACTGTCTTATTTTATTTTCCAATACTGAAAATGTATTTATACGATGATTTATACATTGTAATTAACTTCTTGCATTAGCTACAACATTGTATTTCGGACCTGATCGATTTTTGTCCGTACCAAATTAATGCCCCATTAGTTTTTAATTTGTTCTGATCTGTTTGTAAAGAATAATCTTATGTCCGGTTTATTACCCTGTATGACCAAATTATTGCAATATCGTTTAAGTTTTCATTCTAAGAACTATTCTTTATTTCTTCGTTGATTGCTCATCAATCTGGCGAATTAGCGAGATTAGCCGAGAGCAGCCTCGCCACCAAGACTTTATTCCAACGGTATGTAGTCTAAACACTTCGCAGCATCACCTCGGCGGGTTTTTGCGCCTTTCGCCGTCGCCCACTGCCTTACATCCCGGTGCGTTTTTGCCCGCCTCATAATTGGCTCTATCGAGAACGTCCAGTTGATCCCGGAGGTGTCCCAGTTCAGTAGTTGGCTCGAATTCTTCGATAACACCTTCTGCTTAGTTAGGCTCGCAGCTGTTGTTACCTAGTTTGGGACCCACACAACTGTTTATAGTATACGATTAATTTTTCTCCTCTAGGGACTAAATTAAATTGGGAATTGTGAATAAATTAGTGTTCAGCTTTTACGATTATTTAATTCTAATTGTTTAAGACAACAGATGCAACAAACAAAATACATTTTTGACGACCTGTATGACTGAAATTTGATAGTTTTTAGCAATGTTATATAAATCATCCTTTACTTCTAAACGAAACAACGAGCAAAGATGGTTTGGCAGGGGTAAATATAAAGGAACCATTATGGAACAAAAATGTCTACAAAACATTTTTTACTGAATTATATTGTAGCAGCCAACTGAGCCTGTCAATGAAGGAAACAGCTAAGTACCTATATTAATCTTGAAGTTGTGACATCTGATATATGCGAATCAGAAATAAAGGTGACCCAAATGTATCAAATAGTTCATTAGACTGTAGCGGCGAAGCCTAATTTGAATTTCAGATAGGATTATCATAACGAGAAAAGTCAAGAACGAGAACTAATTAGTATCCTAAATGTCAATAATTAATCTGAAGTTCTAGTTCAGTACGGACCGGTTATTTATTTGCTGTTTAATTTGCAAATCCAGTTTCGGCACATCGGCAGCGAGTTAATTCTAATTAACCCAAATAGGAGCCAAGTAATACAGACTATGGCAGAGTAGAAATCAAACGCTATAACAACTATGGAGACATTACATAATTAATGAATAATCAAGATGGTTGACCTCCTGGTTTCTTTAGGGAGGGGCCACGTCCAGGCCTGCTACAATAGCATTGGAGTGAATTAATGAATAAATAATAAGTTAATTTATCACAGGAACAACCCTAGAACAATAGTGGAATGTAAAATAACCCCACACTTACTCTGACTTAAGCAACATTAATTTAAAATTAGTCAGTTTCAGTAGCAGTATGATTAAATTTTCTCCGGTATTAAGACACGTTTAAAAACATAATGATATCTTTCAAAAAATGATAGCACGAGTGGAATTCCGATACCCAGCTTCCACTGGAAAGTGGCTGTAGTTAGCAACCACAAAGCTGAAGTACATACTACTATCTAGTCAAGAAAATCTTAAATAAGATGTTTTTAAACCGCGCTACGTGGATAACTTTCTCACCTCGGTTCATCAATCCGAAGATTGATTTAAAATGACAGCGAAAGTTAAGCTGTAAATTGCAAGTGATGTCGCAAAATCATAAGTGTGACTGACCGCTTCTCACCTTGGAAAGGTTGAGTTTATAAGGACAGAAATTTATCATCAAATATTTAGTGGAAAATAATTAAGTCTCATTTTTCAAAAGAGATACGCATACCGTCATGCATCATAAAATTGTAATACGAATAGGCTCATAAAGGCAAAACTTATAGAAAATGTGTTGGTTGGCGTCTTCTTATTTGACAGGAAATAGGTACTCTGTGCCCTTAACTTAATTGTGCAGAATAACTTAAACCACTTATAACAATTTTAAATTAAACAAATAATGTATCAGTTGTTACATTATTTGGTTAATTACTTAATTTTTTGCACATTTGCCTATTGTTATAATATTAAAAAAATACCTCATATTACTCAATCGTAATCGATAAACAGCTAGTCTACGTGGTCAAGGGTAGAAGTCGATTTCATAGCTTCTTAAGTCAAGGTTCGGATAGGGTTTAACCTAGCAAATAGGAAGCCGAATCCAGGACTGCTTAAATCTAATGCCCTGGTCACAGAACCATAGTCCTTACATTACCTATATCAACTTCTTAAATTTATTAGTTCACTATGGAGACGCCTCTGAAGGACACGATATTTCTCTTCGAGGGAAAACGCAAGATTATTTCCTGATACGCGAGTCATAACTCCATTTCTTGTATTTGACACTGTCCAAACACTTAATAATCCTGGCATATGCATGACATGTGTTTAAAAATATATACACGACGATAATTTGTCCACAGAGAACATGGCTAGCATCCATTGAACCGCAACAACATCGAAATGTCACTCGATAGCGAATAAAAATCAGCGCAGTGAAATCAGAGAGAAATGATAGCAGAAAGTGACACCCTCGTTAGCACGCGCACGATGCGTGAACGATACACCGCTGGGATAAGCCCAACAAACCTGAAGGGAACGATTTGTCGTAATGAACAAAAATGTTTTGCGTCGGACCTGATTGGCTCCACTAGGTTCCAAGCGGTTAGGGTCAGAAATTTGATTCAGTTGTCATGGGCGGCAGCGGAACGGTGGTGCTGCATGTTCGTTTGCTATGTTAAGTGCATAAAAAAAAGATGATAGTAAGATAGTATAATTTACATAGAGATTACCGATTACCTTTTTCGTAGCGCTCCTTGGAAACTTACTTTCTGAGTCAGATAATTGTTATTCATGATTTTGAATGTTCAATTCGTAGCCAAATGAAACTATTTGTATGGTTAAACAACAGCGTAAAGGCAATAGCAGATACACTCATGTGACTATGGAAGACGTGGGTCTAAAAATTGCCGTACAATTCCTTGGTTAACTGGTTAAATAATTAGTTTTGATTGCAATTGGTCATCTTTCATACACTAGCTTTAGTTTTAATCAAAATTTTCTATTTTCAGAAAAACAAAAAACCATGGTGGCCAATAAAAAACTTTGTTTACGTTTTAAGTGTCTTTACAAAACGAAACACGGCGCCTGATCCTGGGAACGCGCAGAATCCAAGCCATGGCTTGACATTAATTTATTCATAACTGTACTGGATGTATCGTTTCCTCGAATAATTATTTAATAACGAAGATGATTTTATTCAGGTACCGATATCTACAGCCGCCGTGATCGCGGTTTATGTCGCAGTTAAAACGTTAACGCGACTTAACGCCGGTGTGTTAACCCGGTTGTTTTGACAACGGAACCGATTTGTACTTGGTTAGGGCTGCGTACAGAGTATCATCGAAGTCAAAGTCTGACATGGTTCATTGTCGTTTACATGCTCATATTCACGCAGTAGGATGCCCAGTTTCGTATGGATAATACTAATTAATAAGACATCACCCACGAACCCGGGAACAAAAATAGCTGTAATGTCACGTGAATATCTGGTCCGGCCGGAAATCGAGCTTTATCTCTACCACCTAGGCTACTGGAACTTATGTTTATTGACATCATGGGATTTTAAAACAAGCTTAAAAAGCTTAGAAAAGTTTTTGAGATTGGGCGTTACTTAATGAACTATTTGCTTTAAATTAGTTGTGTACGTCTACTTAGCGACAAGTGGTTCAAAATGAAGTTGCTTGGAGATTTCTTTGCAAATCGTTGATGTTTTGTATAGTAGGTACTCTAGACACAACGCAGTGTGGTTACATACTTATAAGTAAACATTGAGAGAATTCAAATAGAAGAAACAGGTGAGGCCGTGACAAAACTTGAAATTGAAATACCAACCCTTTGACAGAACAGGATCAAAGAACCGGCGGTCTTTAGAAGGTTTATTTCCTCACCTGTTGTCACTATTGTCCTGACCTTTTATCATCGGATAACCGTGACAACCCTGATCTCTTAGCACAGAAAACAGCATCATAATTTGTCAATGAAGCTCAGCAACGTGTCGCGGCGATACGCGATCTCATTCCGATCCCAACTGTAAAGAATTCGTTAATTGCTCAACGGTAATTTTGATTGGTAGTGAACCGCGCATCGGTGCGAACCGTTCGGCCGATTCTGGGTTAAAACTAACATAAAGATTTTTTACTTAATTCCAAATTATTCCATTCCTATTTGGTAATCGATTTCATGACTTGCTCCTTGATGTTTTAAAACTAAAGACATATTTGAACTAGTATTGAGTTCTTTAACTTCCTAACATTTGGCTTTTGGACATTTAAAATTCTGTTTTTATATTATTAGTTCAAATATAAACGCCAATAAATGCTTAATGCTGACAAACGCTTAACGCTAACACACTCATGCCCACGCACTAGGATTCCCTGAGTCGTGGGTGGCATGGACTTCCACTTCCACTAATCTGCACTGGAGCAGCGTGATGGAGTATGCTTTAGGGCTCCTCGGATATAGGGAGAGACCCGTGTCAGTATTGGGCCATTAATGGGTTGAGGCCAACACCCATGACCCGAGAACAAACATTTATCTGCCACATAAATATCTGCCCCGGCCGGGAATCGAACCCGGGTCCCCTCGCTTCGCAGGTACGGTCAATACCAACTAGGCTCGGAAACGTCGATATTGGGATATAATATAAATCTCGAGAGTACCCGTAAACATGCACACACGCCACGTCGATGTACCTAACTAAATTAAAAATCATATAATCAATTCGCAAACATCGGAAGAGGCGAATTTCCTGTTCGCATTTATCACGTATTTATAATATCAAAAATAATTTAGCGATGTGAAACGCTGACATTGCTCCGAAATGCAAATCAAACGGCGATTTCGCAACGAAACGCTCGCAAAAACAATGTCAGCTGTCGGCGGGTGTCAGGTCTTTCATTAAAGTGAATCACTGCGGATACGCTGCCAAGTTTTTTCTACGACATTGAACTTGTGTAATGTACTAAACTTACAGTGAATGTAATATAACGTAGTGTATGCGTAAAACATTATCAATGAATGAAAACTTTGAGGAATGTGCAAATGTGTTTGCTTCGTTCAGGGAAAATCTGGTGAAAAGCTTTTATATGACGCGATGCGACGACGATATCGTTTCATGAAATCGGTAACATATTTACTAGGCAAAATTTTGTTGCATTGTCGTCATACATGATTGCAACTTCTTGAAGAGAAGTTTATCCATGTCGCAATAGTTGTTTTTTCTTTCAGTATTAACCTAAGTTTTTCAACTAGTATTAGGTATGTAAAATTCATGAAATTTGGTCTTGAAACCTAAGGCTAAGAATTAAAATTTAATGGCATTAGTGAGATTTGTAGGCTTTAACTTTTCAGGTATATAGCTATAAATATAAAACAAAGTCGTGTTAGTTACACTATTATTAACTCATAAACGGCTGTACAATTTTTTACGATTTTTGTGTTTTTGGATTCGTCATTCATTCATCCGGAATAGGATAATAAGTATTAAAATATATATTTGAAAAGTTAAAGAAAATAAACTTTGATTGTCCACAGAAACAACAACAATTGGGTCGAATTATATATAGACAGTGTTTTTTTATCGTGACAGTGTTACAGTTACAAGTGTTTTAGGCTACTAAATTACCACAGTATAGGGCGGTGCGAAGTTCGCCGGGACAGCTAGTTTACTATAATGAATGAACAATTTTCCTTTTGGTAAAAATAAAATATAAATTCAAAACATGAACTAAAATCCTATTCTTTGTCCAACATCATTTTTAGTTTTTATACACATAACTCGGCTAAAAAAAGTCGCTGTAACATAGAACTTGATCGCATCGTTAATTCTGAAATAATTTTGTTTTTGATAAAATTGAATGAAGGAAATATTTATGATGGTATTTCCTTATAGAAATATGCCATAATTCTGAAGATCTGTATATTCCGGTAGCCATTGAATAGCTCCATTCAGTAATAACTCGTGATAGCGAAGTGTGCCGAAATGCCATTAAATCACATTGTTTCAAATTGGGAACGCACAGTTACAATAGTCAATTTTTATGCCATACAGCCATGTCGTTCGGTGAAAGTTACAAGTATGAGCGATTTATGAGACAAGCAAAATCATTTAACCTTTACTGCAAACTAGATATAGTGATATATGTGCCTGATGTTAAATATGAATATGTACATCAAAATAAAATCTAGAGCATAACAACATTACCTCCTCTTCAGTGATAATGTGGATAACAGAAACATTAATATAAAAATTAAAAAACGTTTACACGCACAACAATCCAGTTTGGGACAGGACAAAATATAAATCATCTTCTGTCTATCTTATCAGTTCAATATAATCCAATTGATACAATCAAGGAAACGGCCTTAACCAATAGCAATCTATGGTCATCCAAGACTTACAATTACATCATTGAACCCACTGAGATTGAACCCACAGATGTTGGTGCTTTTCAGAGTATCCTGGCAGAGCCAGCCTCTGAAAGAGCAAAACATGTTTACGCATTCACCGATGCATCTCTTCTATTAACGGGTTTAAATAACGGTGTATAAGTATGTAATTAATGTTATGTGTACGATGTGTAAATTTTGAGTAAAGAAACAATGGCGTTGACATATATGTTAACATATCAAAACCCCTAAACAAATAAAGATTAAAAAAAAACAAACACCCAATCTAAACCAAAAGCAGCGATCGCCTCTGCCTTGAGCCAGACTAAACACCCGTTAAGGCATTTGCGACAGTAACAGTCGTTTGTCACAATGCCAACCAAAGCTGACCGGGAACAGCGCAGCGGTGAAGGTCAGTGCTTTGTTAATGGAATATTGATACTGAGTAACGGGACCGCAGCGGGGCTGGACTATTGTTATGGAGAAGATCTGGTTTGGATTGTGTAAGAGAAACTTATCAATTCGATATCACCAGCTGACGATTAGCGCATTTGGAATTACTGAGGTTCGATACGAGTTTCAGTAGCTGATGTAGTCGATGCTGTATGCTGATTCTATGTGAACGCGCCCTTAGACCAACATTATATGATTACACAGTAATAGCGGGTAGCTCATAAGTATATTGAACACTAGTCCTCGATGCGACGAAGCGCTTCATAGGATATTCGACAAGGGTACAACTTGTACTATAGTTATTGAACCATAACTATACACAAAGTAGGTACATTATTGAGGATAACATTGGGATTATAATGTATTGCCGAAACAAAGTATAATAATGTCGTTGTTGTTAATTTGAATATTAGCAACATCGATTATTGGAAGTAAGTTTTGCACGTGTATATATTCTACACAATAGCTTAACACAACTAAGTCCAGGTTAAAATAAACACAATTGTTTCTCCTGACAAACGGTCCTCACAAGCTGGAGCCGTCCTCACTAATCCCATTACGTTTCCTTTCAGGGGAGTGACGTCATCTCCACACAAGAGCTCACTCAGACATTCTCATTCCGAGAGCCTCACAAAGGACTGCTGTTCCTTCGCGTCGTCGAAAATTAAAAAACAATGTGTCTATCCAGACAAAACAGCTGTTGGGCACGTACTATTGTTGGCTTATTCGTCCGCAAGGAACCTTGTATCTTATGGCAACGCCCTACGGTTGCATTTTCCATCAGCATCTAGAAGTGGTTCATGTTAAATAACTTTCAACTTTTTAACCTTGTAGGAGAGTTACATTTTGCTTGCAGATCAAGAAGGTAGTTTGTAGCAGTCGCTAGTTGCAGTTTAATTCCAGGAAGACACATTGATGCCTGAGACAGGGGTGTGCATTAAACACTGGGATGAAGTGACTCTTTGAAGCTCCAATGTTAGTACTCAGCATATTACGGATTTATGGAATAGGGTAAGGATAACGCTTGCAAGTAGGGTAAAGAGTGCTAGCAACTATGACTTAGTTGAAGGGGTTCTTTACCTATAGAACTCGTACAATCAGTCTGGCATCTTTGGTAGTTCCTACATTTCGCAATAATACATCTTCGTCATACACACGTAAAGTTGCAAATCGTTTCTATTTTTTCAGTTAAGGTACCTACTTTGTATACAATAAAACTGTAGCCCATAGAGATATGCACTCAAATCAAACAGTCATTATTGTGGAGATGAATTTTTTACATTTATATCGTAGCCGTAGGTATTCCCTAAAATATTCTCAAGATGATTCTCAAAGTAGATAGCCATATCAAGTGATCTGACAATATTTATATTGAATTCATTGTTTTAACAACAATCAAAGAGTTGTAACTACTATTAGTTAAAACTCTTTGATTGTTTAAATTAGGCCCAATTGGTCTAACTTATAATGTTTTTGAAACGTGATCAAACGTCATAAAGACTAAAGGTATGCAAGTATTAACAACGACAAAAGAATGAGAGAATTCAGCAAAGACACAGTCAGGTTTAAGAACAAGAAATGACAGTAACTAATTAGCATTGTCAGTTAAAGCTGGCAGAGGACAATGTGACAAAGATTTAAAAAGTTTTTTTAAAATTATCGTATGGACTATAATTAGATGGTTATAAAATTACGATTGTTTTTTTTGCTTTTTGTTTATAATTGTCAAATGAAATTTTTACTTTAAGGAAGTATTATTCCTTAAGTTCTTTAGTTGAATAGTAACTTCAAAGGTAGAGAGAGGTTAAAGCAGTCACCTTGGTTGATGGTGGGTGATTCATCATCAGTGATCAGGTTATTCACCGACAGACAGACAGACGCATAGAGTAATGTTCTGTTAGCACAGCTTGCCCTCAAGTGTAGCACTTGATCTACACAACTGCAATCAATCACGGCTCGACTGCGCCTATTTAACATTCAAAGGAAATCACGCGGTTATTACAAACCCATTGTCAACTAACAAAGGTACTTCTCTTTATATTGACATGCAATTTTGTATCTTACTCCGTTCAAATACCGTTCGTATTACATTTAAAACCGTTTATTATTCCTGGAAATTTATTTTTGCAATAACAAGTGAAATTAGTCCGCAACGACATGGCTGTAAGACTTAAAATTCTTGCTTGACATTGTGTGATTGCATTTAAAATGGTAATAGTGTTCTCCGCTAGTCTAGCGTTTAACCGTTTACAGTTACACAATTTCTTTTAGGATAAGTGACACAAGAATTTTAATCGTTATAAAATAATGTACCTAATTGATTATTTTGTTCCATCAAGTATTTACTAAGAAATGTTTTTGCGTATCTATTATTTACTGAAATTTTGTCATAACAGGTTTTCTACTTAAATTGTGACGATTGGCAAAAAAGTACATATTATGTATTCCACTAGCTAGCTCTTAAGACCTGATTTCTGTTTTCATTGCATTTATCTCCAATCAAAGACGAGAATGATCGTAGAAGAGTTCGATTTTTTTATATTGAAATCTCATCCAAAAAAATCTAAAGACAGGCTCTATCAGTTTTACAATCAGCATACCCAGCAGATAATATACATTTATTCAATAAGTAAAGCGAGGATTATTCAGCAGACATGCAAAATGGACTGGCTCATGCATTCGCGAGCGTCGCGCCCTGCGCTCGTCTCGCGATGGAGATTGAAAGCACTTGTTATGGCTTTTGTTGGTTACGAGCCATGAATATTGAAGGGTGTTTTTTTGTTCGCGCATGGATTGCTTTCAAAAGGGCAGTGTTAGGCACGTGCGCAGGTTAACAGGCGATTTGTAAAGGACTGAAAGTTACGCTATGTTTCGCATTTAAAACGTCAAGAGCCTAATGATGCGGAGTTAGACTTGGATGTATGACCATGCTAACCTAGAGTTATTTATCGGTGGCTAATTTCAATCATTTGTTTTGTCTATACATCTGTAGGACTTCATTTGGTCATTCTGTTTTTATTCTCCGAACAAACACTCACGTTGAAACGATATGTATGGCTTTTTAACTCTCGTTTGTTAGTTTAATAAGGTCACATTCATTTTATCTTATTACGCTAACAAGCTAAACAATGTAATTTTTTCTTATTTTTTAATTAAATCGCAAACGGGATATATTAATTTTATTTACTGCTTCATCTTTTGATTTCTTTTTCTAAATGCTCCTTTTTTTAAGTTTAACTACCAACGTGTCATTATTCTTTTTCACTACTAAATCGTTATTAAACAACTCTTTAAGCAGCACGCCTTTTTTTAATTGTATGGCCACTGGTCCCAAAGTGACTGACGTGTGAAGTCAATTCGCAAGCACAGCCTATTCTTAAGTCACACTTGATTAGTATGCCAACATGTGTTAACGGCAAATTACGACATCCAGATAGGCAATCTACGTAATCTACCGAGATTGTTAATGTGAGAAAACTCGAACAATGCCGGCAAAATCCGGAAGGCACGGCTCATCGCTCTAATGACCAATGTTTTGTAACGCCCAGCGCATTGAGACCCTCGCGGATCCTCAGAACACTTCGATGTTCTTCTATATTTATGTTGCGGGCGAGAGCTCGGGAGGTCTGGTATTTTTAGCTACGAACACTATCCGAACCTGTAGTAATTCACTAGCCAGTATACTTGGACACCTCACGTACCTACCATACGTAGTACATGACAGTAGTAATATTCCCTAGACGGAGCGCTGGGAGGAAGACCTCGTAGGACTAGTCGAGAACACCACGCGAGTCGACCATTTCTCGTGCGTGATTGCATTTTAACCTGTGGGAACACTTATAAATAGGGTTCAGTGTAATTTAAAAATCAAATTGGAATATGTATGTATTTACCATACACATGTTCAACTTAAATAACGATATTTATCCTTCTACAATGTAGAACATTGACATTATTTTATATTCGATCAGAATACACTTCCTGAACAAATTACTCAAAATTAATCTAAAACGTCATTCACGTCTAATATTCAAAGAAGCGGGCGGATAACAGTTAGAAATAAAATTAAAACGAGTCCATAATATTAACAGTCGACATTCGCGCGAGAATGCCAGTCATGATCCCAATGCAGCAAATTTATTCTCAACAGTGTAAATAGGTTTATGCAAATGTCGGGCATGACGGCCCACAATCCTTTCGTTCGGACGGACAGACAGGTCAAATAACTCGGCACTTACGTAACGAGCCGACAGATATTTCAATATCAGTAGGCGAGCGAGAAACAATGCTAATGTTGGAATTACTTGGAACTTCAAGTACCGCACTTCTCATGGACGCTTATCCACCTATTCCTTTTACGCATATAAAGGTAATAAATAATATACGGGCAAACACAAACACAAACACAAAGGTTTTGAAACTAATACATACTTTATCTACCTACATAACTTTTAACTGGCTTAATAAGTCTCCTAGGATAACCAATCTACAATATCGTGTAAATCCGATCCGTCTATACAAAGTAGTCTTATTCTTTATTGTTTACACTTATTTTAACTCACTGCTCAACTAAAATCCCACCTGATGGTAAGTGGCGACTGGCGAAGCAGTCTTGATTGCAAAAGCGCACTAATATAAGAAGACGCCTATTCACTCGTAATACTTGATGTAGTAGATATAAATCAATTTACATTTTAAAGTCTAATCTGATCTAATTTTCCAGTTGAAAATTGGACCAATCGTTCAAACCCGTTTAAATTACCAGTACAATTCATAAGGATTCGCCATTGAAGCCAGTAGGTAATTACAATTATTTCCTAAATAGGGCCAGTAAACGTTACTACGCCCGCAAGCAAGGCCGAAACTACAATAGTGTGGAACTGTATACATTTTCACGCGGATTCATGCATCATAATCTCATGTAACCCATTGTTATTATAAGCTAGAGAATTTATATGGTCCGTGATTCCGTGAGCCTAAAATAATACGAGCATAAAGTTTTCGTGGACGAATCAATTGCCAGACATAACGGAACGCGTTGCATGCTTTACATATTTTGCTAATTTTATTGATATGGTTATTTCAATAGGTCCATATATTTTTACTATTTTAATAGAAAAAAATAAACCTACTAACATTATTTTATAAGGTGTTACGTACTAACATTACCTATAATAATAAGAATACACTCATACGGTCATACCCCAACAGTGATATATTTATCACTGCTTTATGAAATACTGAATGGATAACTGCCGGTAAAACGATCAAACTAGCTACTTGTTATATAGAGGAAGCCAAAATCTTCAAAATTGATAGACAAGAATAATTTCCTCCAGATTTACACTGAATATTTACCGCGTACAGTAGCAACCAGAAAGTGTTTATAACCGTATAATCAGCCACAAAAATGCTTTACGCGAAGCAAGCGCACTCATAGCAAAGCCGCCGACCTTGCCATTACATACCACGCCTCTCACTGCCAGTCATTTGTAACGACCGGCCAGGACCGAGACGCACACAACAAGGATTCCGTACGAAATAAATCATTCTTATACTTCATTTATTTAGTAATGCACGATGGTGGATCGTCTGCTTACTTGTTCGTATTTATATAAAAACATGGAAAGAAATCAACTCTCAATATAGTACCTAATATTTATAGGTAACCTATTTTTTTGTAATTTCCTGTATTGCACAATAAAGAATATTTCTATTCTAGTCTATTTTTTTACATTAGAAATTGGTTTCATTTTGTACTTTTGCCTTGTACCTACGTTCATCTTGCATTTTCTCTCACCCTAGTTTGGCTGGTGGAGGCATTAAGTTCACCCTTTTGTATAACCGACGAGTAGCTTAAGGTACTTAAATACAATAAAGAATAAATAAAATATAGGCCGCATTTAATCTGTTCAGCAATAGCTGCGTCAAACAGTAGAATTTATTATGAGACAAAATCTGTAATTTGACGTAATGATGATGATAATCCCTACGCACAATAAGCTACCAATTCGTCTACAGAATAGAATTGCTAATCATCAAAATTTTCACCTAAACCTGGTACCAAAAGCTAATGTCATAGCACAGCTTTGTACTAGGCCTACAGCCAGAAGATAGGAAAGACAACATCACTGAGATCCTAAGATTTATAAACCTGTTGAAGATATTCATGCTGGTTTGATTCACACCAGACTCAGCTTTAAGACAGGCCGGGGGTATATGTGTTAATTATTTCCCCATCAGTCTGTTTCCCCCGTGTTGCGTCCAACACAGATGGCAAGTATGCACATAATTGCCTCGAATGTTAATATCGCTCCATTTACATCGACTCACTGTTACGCCAACACGACGGTACAAGGAATACGAATAGGGCTGCCTCTACTGCTGCTGGGCTACATCGAATTAATTCCTGATTGCATATTTTTTTGCCTAATAAATTGATACATTTTATTTATTATCCTAGTCATAAACAGTATTCGATTGCTTTGGGAAACATTTTTCTATTAAGCAACCTGAAAAGATAATTTAAATAGGTACTCAATGCAATGCGGAAACAGACATTGTGTTTATTATTATAGACTAGACAAGAAATATTTTCTCATAAATGTTATTTAAATACTTAAACTGCTACATAGCTTAGAAGATTCTCTATCTGAATCCTCATAAATAATTAATATATTACCAGTTGCAAGGTTGCCTGCGTCGAAAATGATTATAATTTGATATTTAAGAATGTTCGATCTTTAAAAAAACTATTTGTAACGTCGATCGAATCTAGATATCAGGTCACTAAACAAAATTCGATTATTTAATGTGAGCGAAATAAAATTGGTCCAGTGTAGGTCACTAATTATACCTACTCCAAATATAGCAGCCCTTAATACCAACAAAATTCCATTGCCTTCACTTGCATTCGCACGAGAATTATGAGTAATTGCATAACATTTAACATTGTGTTTGCATTCGCTAACGTAAATTCGATCGAATCGAACTAAGGGAGTAGTCCTTATGTAACATCACATGATACCTTCAGTAGTCAAATCGGAGACATACTACGAGCATTTTTGTAATATCAATATTTAAATGACAACGGACATGACTACATTCTTTAATCTGAATCAATTTGGCTAAATCTCAAATCCTTAAATCACTGTCTCTCATCATGAATCAAATAGGCTTAATCATGAATTTTACGGATTTAGTGATTCATTTTCTAACTCGGTTAAAGGAGCAAAAAGTGTCATAATGATATAAACTATAAAGGTAATAGAGAGAAAGAGAGACATTTTTATCCAATCGTCAAATAAGTTACGAGATAAAGCGAAGGTCAGCATAATCAAGGGTACATTAGCATCACTGGCTGTAGAGCGACACTTTAGAGGGCGAGCACAAGTCAATTAGGAAGGAAGCACATCAATTGTCACTAGACGTCATTAGTAGAAAACCCTTGACACTTGATTACCTCATCGTCTTGGAGATGACATTGCTAATTGCTAGGGAATTCCATTGATTAATTCGTTCTGTTATGCAGTTTGTTGTATTAACTGCTTAGTTTTAACTGCCTGAAGACTGCAGGGATTTTAATGTATAAAAATCCTGCATGGTTTGCTCTTCTTTTTAACCGAAGGAGGAGGTTCTCAATTCGACGGTATATTTTTTTTAGTGTGTGTTCGCGGATAACGTCGTCGTTTATGAACCGATTTTGATGATTCGTTTTTTGTTGGAAAATAGATCTAAAGAGTGGTACTACGATAAGGAAATCAGGATCTGAGAAATCGAGGGGAACCTTCGAAAATCTTAGTGGCAAATAGTGCGTTTGTTAATTTTTTGAAAGAACGTACTTTCGACTTGGTCCCACTGCTACCAAATCAGGATCTGATGATGGAATCCCAGGGAAATCGAGGGAAACCCTCATCAACGTTGAAGTCAGTTTTTTGTCTTGTTAAATGATCAATTCTCAATCTGACCTTTAAAAGATTTCCATCTCCATAGTCTGTGGACTGTATTGGAACAAAGTCGGCCGACTGCGAATTTGATGAAGAACTTTTATAGAGAAAAATTGAGGCATTTAGTCATCTTATGGACTTCATTGGCAGAAAGAGAAAACGATCCTTTTTTATTGCTTATAAAATTGATCACAAAGAATTTTGTGCAAGAAATCAAATGGAATCCTCTAGTTCACCCGCATTACGATTATCTAAGCACTTTTAATGACATTCGCGTAATTATCACGTAATTATGGAAAATTACGTTCTAAGTCTCGCTACAATGATGACAGATAACATAATAGCCAGCCAATGGTTCATTAACAATCTGAATGACAGAAATCAACCTGTTGCGATAGTTTTTCTTTGCTCCCCTTACATTAAAACGAACCTCTCTACAAAGTTACATGTTCCCTCGTCTGTCAGTCAAAAACGATATTAAGTCCTAGACTAATAAATGTAGGGTAGGGAGGGGCTAGTTGAGCAATTTTTCACTTGAGCTGTTATAGCAAATCAACTATAAGTCTTAATGCCTTGTTATGCTTACTGATGGATAACTCATTTATTCCTTTGCAAAAGCGACCTTAGTAATTTATTTCTAACAAGCCCAATTTAAAAGTTACAGCTGTTTAAATATAGAATGTCATCTATGCACAACGTACCCCATAGGTGAGGTAAGTTGAGCAAGGGTATGGGGCAAATTGAGCACTTAGAAAATATAGCCAACCTATGGGTTCAATGTTAACTAGACATGGAATAAAATTTCTGTTTGACAATCAACTTTTTATTTATAGACTTTTAGTGACAAAACAACAAAGTAGACTCAAACTAGGATCAGATTCAGTCTCTCTCTTTCTTCTGTTAGTTTTGGTTGCTATTCTAGGGCCTGCCTTTGAGTATGGGCGGACAATTTCCAGGGAAAATAAATGTGTTAGATCAGCCAATTCATTTTCTTTTATATGTCCGCATCTTCCTAAAAAAATTAAGTTCTACAGGGTGAGTTTTTAGTCAGTTAGAATATTAATAGGGGGTACTCAGTATACGATTCTCGTTCCAAATATGTAATAAAAAAGGGTGCTTAAAATTTCACTTAATTATCCATTAAACAACCCAAATGTAGACAACCTAACGCGGCGATTTAAAGTAAATAAAAATCAACGGATAACTCGGTGAATCATAAAGACTTCCGGCCTTTTGTATTTTCTTTGCTTCGCCGCGCCGCCGCCGGCGCCGCCAATATTCGGGCGCACAAAGACGCCGTCGATTTGGCCTTGAAATCCGCCAACCGCCGGCCGGCCGCAATGTCCTTCACCCCACCTTTCGAAGTTTCGAGCGCATATGATACTGTGTATTTTACTATTTTCATTTTTCTCTCAGTTTGTGTTGGGCTACTCAGCGATTAGACGCAAATAATTTTACTTCCTGGATCGTGTATCTTAGTAACATAGTGAGTATCGTAATAAAAAATAACAACATTTTAGTTGTATCGCGAATTATTCCCAAACCGAAGATACGTGATGCTCCCTACGCCTTCGCCTTACGTGATGAAGAATACCTATACCTTACGAGGTGCCGTGCGCGCGGCCGGCGCGCTGGCGATGCCAAACATCGAAGCGGCGACGTCAAACAACTTGTGTACGTTACGGAGTACTCCAACAGGGACGAATTAAAGTCAAGAATAGTGACTGCTTTTGGCAAAGTTCGTAGTGAATAGTAGTGATCCTCTCGTCTTAAATCGCTTGAAAGACAATTTGTGCAAACATGGTGAACTGTGGATTGAGCGATAAGGTGCGCATTTTGAACAATTGTTAAGGTTGGTGTAATTTTGTTTGTAAATAAAATGTATTATTACACATAACCCATGACCCGAGAACAAACTTTTATCTGTCACAAACGTCTGCCCTGGCCGGGAATCGAACCGGGGACCCCTCGCTTCGCAGGCAGGGTCACTTCCAACTAGGCTACGGGGTCATCAAACTTGTATGATGAAAGTTGAGAAGTTTACGGAGTTTGCATTAGTGACGTGATAAATTGACTAAATTGTATAAATAACAGAATTTTAAAAATACTCTTTTAATCTTTTAACGTTTAACAGTGTTTATGTTAAATTATTTTTAATATGGTAATTAAACAGTTATTTATAACTTTCAACGCCCACTACTGCTATCTTGTCCTTACAAGGTCACTAACCCCGTCTCGCCCCGTATGGCACCGCCGCGCCATCGCGCCGCGGCGCGCGGCGCAAGCGGCATCAGCTGTGATTTCGGGCGTTTCCATACGCTCCGAGTATTTTGAGACAATTTTGATTGCCATTTTTGAAATAATTAGTAGTGTAGAATTTTGACTTTATATTTTTGATCATTACCTATGACCACGTTCTTTCATGTCCTCGAGTATGTCAACTGACTAAAAACTCACCCTGTATATTACTCTTGTTACAAATCGTGGGGATAGTTGAGCGACTATAGCTCAACTAACCCCAACCCGAAATTTTAAAACAAAACATAGGTTATGAAAACACAGTTACAATTATACGCAGAATTTTTATATATATCAAAAGTACAATAAATATATGCAAGTTTAACACTTACCTAATTGAAAACGGATAATATTTGACTAGAACAGACGAAATATTCCGGTTTACAATTATTTTACTTTTTAGTCACAAAATAAACAATGCGAGCTCGTATCCCACTCGATCGACAAGTCGCCACTGGTGGTCGCGCTATGAGTTCCCCTCCCGCGACCCCTTCTTTTCGCTATTTGATGCCATCGCGTGCGGTGTATAGTTTTCGAGATATTGCGATTGCCCAACTTACCCCTATGCTCAACTAGCCCCTCCCTACCTACTAACTTATTATTTTCATGGTTGCGTAAAATTCCGCTTGATGGCATCGCATTCTACGAAATCTTAAAGTAAGTTAGTGTGTCCAACATCTTCGACATCATCGCCACTTACCATTAGGTGGGATTGTTGTAAAGGATTAACTTATCTTAGGTAAAAAAAATCACAAACGCACTGGTGGCCAAGAAAGTAGTACCTACAACAAGCTAATAATAGTTTCAGTTGATCATTGAAAGTGGAAACCCACATGGTATTTAAGCGTTACCGCTGTCCATGGATGTCCATAATATGTTTAAGACAAAATGATGGCACCACCATATCGACGCATTTTTAAAAAGCATTTTATATGTTTAAGCAGTCTTCATAAAAGCATTAGCCAACCATTTCACCCCATACACGTGTATCTACCGTCTACCGAGGCCAGGAAGTTCACCGTAACCCGCGGTACGGCGTCTGCCGCGAGCTAAATTTAGCCCCCACCTGGTAAACATTGGTGTCGGATTGTATGGCCGGTAGACACGTGTGGAGGAAATCAGTTAATGAAGTAATTTGGTGATCAAAATAACCAAATGGACTGACTGATTGAATGGAAAATACTCGATTGAATTTACTTTTTCTTGTATGTTATTGTAATAATAATTATATGGGCAACCCTGTAGCTTTGTTGGTGGTGTACCTTCGAAGCGAGGGGTTTTGGGTTCGATTTTCGTTAGAGATAAAGTTTGTTCTCGGGTCTTGGCTTTTTGTGATTATTCATTTGTGTGTCAATGTCATTCGCGACAACCGCGGCCCAGGGCATCCTAGTGCGAGTCAGTGTGCAATGGCCCTTTTCAATATTCTATCTACACCTAATCCTAAATCCTTTTGCGTCTTCGATCCCAATCAATCACGTTACAATTTAATGTTTTCTAATCTTTTACACTTAACGAGATAGTAAAAGCGAATCGTTCAATAACTCTCCAGCTATAATAGAATCAGGCACAAACAAAATAAACCACCGCGAATCCAATTTTGTAACCAGCTCACAAAGGGAAGACGAGATGATTCCGTATCCAAGTCATAAGATTAACGTGGTAAAGTCGAAATTAGAAAACGTAAGAAGACGATGTCAAAAAAGAAAGCACATCTTGAATACGAATTAAAAGCGAACCGATGAAAATGAAACGTGCAAGAAACACAATTGGTTGTGACGAATATCTGTCCACAAAATGGACAGACGAACAAAACGAAAACTTATTAAAGCAGTTAAGATAAGAGAAATAGAAAACGATGCTTTATGTAACAAGGCTACCTGACCGGTCTGGCGGAACCTAACCGCTGTTTACATTGCACGACACGATATCGTTAGTGTCCTACGATATTAAGTCGTGAAAAGTAAAGTAGTAAAAATTATAGTGTTAATGGCAGAATAGCAACAGCCACAGTCGAAGGACTGATAGACGGTGGGAAAATAAGTCCTTATTGCCACGTTGCCCGCGATTAAAACAATTAGCAGATTATCAAGCAAATGAACTGATAAACCTGAAAAATTAAACAGTAGCTAGAAAAAACGAATTTTTATTTGTTTATTTATTATTCATTTATTTTCAGGCAACTAAAGTCCACAGAATAAAGCATATAATGCTTAGTTATATAAAAAAAAAATTGTCACTGTGCAGGTTGGTCTCTTGTCTGGAGGCGGGAAACTAAAGCAATATGCAAAAATAGTCCACAGTGCAGGAGGCAGTGGTCATGTAAAAACATACTTGATTGGTCGTAGGGCCGTCAAAAATGGCAGGCTAATCTCGGACATTGGACTTTTAAAGCATGGATGTAATTTAATGGTCTCTTAAAACCGGAAGTAATTAACAAAGTTAACTAATAGGTGCCTCCCTAATTATTAATTATTGAGTATTATAATGCCCACAGCGTACAATATTGTAATAATACGATCATGGTATACGATAATTTCATATCACACGCGATATCTAGTCTTGCGATATAAAAATTCTGTCAGTTTTAAGTACTTCGCAGATTTAAATGGAGGAATGTGTCTCCATTTCACAGACATCGTATTACAACGGCGCATAGTTATTACAGATACTAAATAAATATGAAAGTGATAGTATCCGTAGTTATTTGGTTTAGTTCACGCTTACTTGAACTCATGAAATTGTTAAGAAATTTGACGCCTTTGTATTTGAACTGTTGCGTAATTTGGGAAAATTAAATAAAGGCTTTAACGAGACCAATCTCACGGATTTCGGGCTTGAGCGTGATCCTTTTCAAAAAATCGGTAATCCCAAGGGTAACATAACACTGGGGATATTTATTCAAGAATTAGCCTCCTCCCACCGCGGTCACTAACTAGTCGACGACAAACAGTTCAAACACCCACCTTCCGGTGCATTAACGGATCGCCGCACCACACCGCGCCGGTCCGACGCACGATGAAATGCAAAATAGAAATTCATGCAGTGCACTCAAAGGTCACTTTTTCGGCTATTAGTTTACATTAATAGGGTAAAGTTAAAAAGTTATCTTTTTTCAATCTAAAACCCTTGCGTTAAGTGACTGACAGACAACGCACAGTTCAAACCACTCAACGCAAGAAGCTGAAATTTGACATGTATGTTCCTTGGGGAGAGTAGGAGAGCAATAAGAGAGGACTTTTCAAACTTGCCCCCCTAAGGAGATAAAAAAGGGTATAAATTGAAACTTTTTATTTCTTCAATGGATTCACTTTACACTTTGTATATTATGTAGGTTCCTCAAGTGACGTATACAAACACTAAGTGAGCACTAAGAAAGGATTTTTTGGTAATTGTAGGGCGAAGCCGCGGGGGCAAGGTGGTTTCATTGTAAAATTGAAACGTTTTTGCTTTGTTGGCAATATAAACAGATATTTGACACATTAAAAATTATCTAGACCGAAACGAGATTTTACTGTCAAATTAGCAATCCGAGAATCAAACCCGGAACCCTTCGGCCGGCTGGCAAGCTCAGTTTGAATAGGGCTAGAGGGTTATTAGGTTAATATTATAATTATATAGTATTATTTTGTTGATGAAAATAAATTAATAATATATTTTTAGTTATCTTTTTGATTGTTGCAATTTTGCATGTAAGATTTTGAGGCTCCTCTTTCATATATTTTTGATTAGGTTTAGTTAAAGACGAAATCCCCAGCATTGTTATTTCAAATCTAGGTTAGATAGACAAAGTAAGTTATGTTCAGCATGTTTGGCTTACAGTTATTCCATCTCAAGGGTGAGCCGCAAACGTGATCACATGCGAAATGCTAAACGATTTCCGTAACAATCACGTACGAGAAATACCGAATTCGTGACAAATAAGGCGCTCTTATAAACTTTGTAATTTGTAACCCATAAAATATATCCGAGACTATAAATCGACAAGTGATCGTAAATACAGAGGCTATTAAAGTTTTTGACGATTTATAATCGACTTAAAATAAATCGGGATTAAAATCAGAACATTCCCATCAATTAGTCCCATTTGTCTTGTGAGGTTTTTGGTAATTCCAAAACCAACCACGAATTACCAAAATACAATAATTTATACCAATTACAATAATTATGTGTTATTATGTGTAACAACTATTGTATATGTGTTATTATAACAATTATTGACGACCCCGTAGCCTGGTTGGTAGTGGCCCTACCTGCAAAGCAAGGGTTCCCGAGTTCAATTCCCGGTCGGGGCAGATGTTTATGTATGTGACAGATAAATTTTGTTATCTTGGAGTTAGCGATGTGTTATTTTTGTTGTCCATGACCCCAGCGACACAGGGAATCCTACTGATGAGTGTGCTAACGTTAAAAAATAGAAGATAAACAAATTTTAAATGAATGCTTATTGTGGTAGAAATTACCTAATATAATTAATAATATATGATATTAAGTATATATTATTATTACACAGTAATGAATTCAGATGATGTATTACAATTAGTTAATTTATACTGTTAACCAATTATTTTGCACCAAAAATAATTGGTTAAATGTTACACCTTTGTAGGTTTAAGTGTATCATAAAAGTGTACACTATAAATATGTATAAACTGCAAATTACAGTAATAAATACATTGAATAAAGTTTAAGTGGCGTTTAGATTAAAACCATGACGTTAAACCGACATCTATACAAGTAAATAAAATTGGAGTGTCTGTTTGTAATATTAAAATAACCGCTTTTTACTAAATGTATAGGTTATGTTTTACATGGTGCATATATCAAATTAACATTTTTTAAATTTTGTCTGTCTTTTGTTTGAGCTAATCTCTGGAACGGCTGGACCGATTTTGACAGCACTTTCACTGGCAGATTGCTGATGTCATAAGGAGTAACTGAGGCTACTTTTATTATAAAGTGCCACCTGCGACCTGCCCTCGCTTCGCTTCGGGAAACTTATTCCTTCAGTTTGCAAAGATTTAGTTATATATTTTGGATAATTCACACTATATCTTCATAATTTATAGCCTATGTTTTATCCTGATGTGTAAGCTATATTATTGTAAAGTTTCATCAAAATCCATTCGGTAGTTTTTGCGTGAAAAGGTAACAGACAGAGTTACTTTCACATTTATAATATTAGTAAGGATAACTTTTTGTTAAACTCCACGCGGACCAAGTCGCGGGCACAGCTCGTTAATACATATAACAATTCTTAAAACCTTTTTCGGGCTGTTGTTCGTCACATTTTTATGATGCTTTCATTCGTCACCATCATAAACTGCAGGTACAGTGGATGCTACGTTGGCAGGTAAAATGTTTACTCGCCAATGCCACGGAATAAAATCTAATACAAAGTAGCATTTAAAAAAAAACACTCAAAAAATATGGGGAGTGCGTCTCATCCCGCAGAATTATCCAACCGTAGGGGAATAGTTTTAATATTTTAGTTACGTATAAAGTTACTGTCTTGTTACACTCAGTAGCGGATAAACCAACCTTGAATCACGAAAAATATTAACTTTTGTTGTAAACCTACGGTCAGCAAAATCGTATTGCTGTAATCATCTCAAGCAGGCTTCTTGGACGATTTTTTGGAAGTAATTGCCATTAAACATTTGACATTGTATAGAATGCCTACGCAACGTATGTAGGAAATTATAATCCATACTTTGCATGAACGTTACAACATAACCTATTTTTCGTATAGAATATCGGACTATACAGATTTTTAACGTTTATAACATATAAATCAACGGTAATTTTGTTCTCCTCTAACACATGATCTCTTGAAACGAACTGTCGAGAGCTCGCAGTTCAAAACTGACACGGCTTGAAAGAATACTTACACTGCACTATTGTTAACGATTCCCACAATGAAACCGACGAGTTTGCACTAACAATGCCAACTGTTTACGTAACCTGCATTGCTTCCATCTTAGTGGTCAGTAACATTAACTCTTTCGTCTTTATTATCTGAACAATAGAATCGAAAATGTGTTGAGAAGGCGACGACAGATTACAACATAAAATCTTGATGCTAACGTCTTCTTAGTTTGTGTGCAAGATATCTCGAAATATTTGGAGGTTTACCCAACTATTGGCGAACTCTACAAAGGGACAACGAAATGCTGAAAGGTTCCAGTGGCCGTTTCCACATTATACGCAAACTACAGCAAAGGCAGTATACGTTAGCCCTTTATAAGCTATTGCGTTTTCAATCAAGCTCAATAGAGAGGTTTTGCTTGAAAGTGTGGTAATTCTGTTTTTCACTATTTAGGTACGGATCGTTGCGTTTTACAGTTTTTATTTTACAACCTGGTACCGTCGCTTCACCTGAAGCGGATTCATCTACACGTCATTTTTCTTGCTATAGCTTTAATTCAGCTCGACACGTTGATGTTCAAGTTTAAAGGGTCCGCTAGACCTAGATAGTTCTCAGAAAGTCAGTTGCCTAGTGATTATGCTAGCATTTCAGCAGGCGTCCGGTCGTAGACTGTGCTTTTATCAGATAATTCAGTTCTCTTTCCAGTGGTCAGAAGAAAAAAGTTTGACTTCAAATAAGACTGCTGTTTAATTTTAGCTTAATTATAAGTATATAGGTATGCCTAATTGCGAATTCAATTGACGTTTCCTTATCGATTAAAAATGAAAAATTTAGTTACAGTACTCCTGCTCATCATTAATGAAGGAACTGCTTCAACAGAAAAGCAGAAACTAAATAGTTTTCCCACGACGTTTTCCTTCACCAAAGCCTATAGCGATAGTTCATTTGTTACCGTTTCATGTTGATCATAAAAAGTATTCAGCAATACAACTGCCGAAATTTCGTGTATGTAATGTGCATAAAATTAATAAAAACGTAAGGTTAGATTATATCTGGGTTGTTTCCATCGGCGCGGGCGATAGCTCATTCTGTTTTCGGAGGATGTGGTGTGGTGGAACGAACGTATAATTATAATTCCGACACAGATCTTGTATCGAATTCGACCTCTTTGTCTGACCGATTTACTGTTTTGGCTTTTGACCCACACAGTTTGGACCTAAATATAGCGTTGGAGATAGTACGTGTAAGTTGTGCACTTACATTTAATTGTGAGAAGGAATACTAAGAGAAAATAAGAGCGATTAAAAAATCCACTTAAAAAGTATCCACAAAATATCGCGTTTTCAGGTTATTTAGTCGCGTTAAACCATTTCTTTATTTAGATATTCTACGAAAACGTTTTGAACACGGATTTATGTTTTCTTGTAGCTTTGGTCGCATTTTACCACTCATTTTGAATATTTTGATACTTCTCAACAGAAATATTCATCCTTAATAGCTTCTTAGGCTGCATTGATATGCAACTGCATCTGCACGTTGCCTACAGCATTGAGATTACCGATACTATCACGACTGAAGTTCCGTTTCTTACGCAAGATTTTGACAATAGTCTGTCAAATTCGATGAATACTCCATCGTCTGACTATGTCCTGAAACAATGAAATCGTAACAGTTTTGTCATAAAATTGGTTACTCCACAATGTGACTAAACATAGATCATATCGTAAAATTACATTGTCCGTTGCTACATGCGCTGAAACCACTTAGCGGAAGCAATAATTAAACGCTTATACACCCATAACTCTGTACTAATACTCCTTGTATCGAGGAATCACCAAAGGCATTGCACAAAATGCGTCCAGGTACGATACGAGGAAGCACATGGACGTCGGGAGCAGTAATCGACGCTTTTATTTCTCACGAGATAATGGTGGGCGTTACCTTGACATGACACAATTATTTTTGACAAGTTTACAACTGATTTGTACCGAACACCTCATTCATTTGAGATTATTCAGTCGTATTGTTGCAGAATTTTGGTAAGAGGATTCTTGAGGATTCATTAGAAGGCTCTGGAGCAAGGTTGGTGTGACTGTTTGTTGAAGGTGTCTAAGGTTCGATTGGCCAGGACAGAATTTTTCTATTAACTAATCAATACCCCGAACTTTCTAGAACTCGTATAGTATGTGGGTCTATCTATCGATGTGTTGTCCCCCAAAGTAGACAGAATGCATTATCCTATAGACTCCCTTGCCCATAAACGTTACTGAAAAGTGGATTTAAAGATATTGAACCCAACCAAGGTGCAGCTGGTAACAATTTATTTGTCAAAGCCAGCGAAGAATTCTTCTTTATGTATAAATGAAATGAACTGGTCGTAAGGTAAACGCCGCAGCCCAGCACCGTGGGCCGTGGGCGTCACCTTGACATGACCCGAACGGTCGACGGTGTTATCTCAAAAATTAATTTAAAATCCCCAGCGAACAATCTTTAACGTTTTTAGCAATCCGTACATACGATGGAATAACATAATCCGTTTGTTTTCGGCACCGAAAAAAGTTATTTGGTCCACATAACACAGTTCAGTGTACTGCCTCATGCAATCACGGAAGTAACTGAATTCTGAAATTCTGAGTTCTGAATTTAGGGAGTAATTTAGGGAGGAAATTAGCAAAAACAAAGGAGTTATTTGCTTCAGTTTAATGCTTCATATGTCACAAGATAAAATGGGAATAAATTTTGAGGGATACAATTAAATGATAAATGTAATTCGTGATCGATGTTGGTTTGTAGTAACACTTTTCGAAAGTAAAGATCAGGAAATAGGTTTCATAATTTTAAATATTGCGAAAGAAGACCCGAGCTCTATAGCAGAACAATTCAACTACCTAGGCAAAAAAAGTAAAAAAATATATCCACTTACCAGAAAACCTATACGATGATTCAAATAACGGATTACCCTGAATACACGCATACGGAACACATCCAATACGAGCCCGATTCGCGCTTGACCAGTTTTTGTTGTTCTCTTCACTTATAATTGACGGTCCACATCTCAGTGGAGGTGCTTGACTGCCGCGGAATGTCTCAACATATTCGGTTATTAAATGTTTTCGTTGAGTTTATAAATGATGCTGCCGTGTCATTGTTCTTTAGTTATCAGAGACCGTTTGTCAACGGGTCACGCTACCTTATTTCTACTCGTATGAATATTGTTATTCGAACGAGGCTTTAAATAACTAATCATACTGGTCCAGTTGGATTCGCCTTCATATATACGAACTTGTGCATATTCATTCGCAGTTTCCTGCATAATTACAAGAAATGTTGGTACTTTCTATCATCTCTCTTCTTTCTTTTCTTGATGAACGATGGTGACCACTTGTTATCGGATGATTCGTCTATAAAAATATTAAGTAGAAAGATCATTGTTCCCTCTCCATGTCTTTTTCAACAGATTAGGTCAGCTTTTGCTGCCCTGCCCCTCGAATTGCTGTTCTACAGGGTTTCTTCAAATAAACTTGCGATCATATTTTACATCCCATTCAAATGTTACTAATCCCTGTCGAATAGATACCAATGTTACTAGTTGATTGTGTACCATTATGTAACTAGTTGATTGTATAAAATAAATACCCGAGTATTCTGGATTCCAAGATTGACCTCGAAAGTCAGAAATAAATTTTAATTTCAAATGGCTATCACATCTTAATGTACCATAAAAGTAAAAAACCTCTGACGGAATCATTTGTAAACTGTACATAATAAAGCAATTTGAGGCCGTAACACAATTCATATAGTCGTACAAGACGTACGCAAGATACAATTTGTAGGGCACTACCCTCTACTCCGACACACGTACATGTATCAAACCGAACGGCATATTCGCTTACCAACACATTCACCGTGCATGATTTCTATGAACTCCTGATTGGTAGTCAAGGGGAAGTGGGCCTTGATAACTCACAATAGACACCGCTTTCCTTTGAAAGTGATAGTATATCATTGATAAGAACAGAAAATTATTATTGGCCTGGTTTTCTAAGTGATTTATACCCGCTACTGGATATTGAATAGAGCTGGGTAGCCGATTAGAATATTACGCCCCAGCGCTTGCGCAGCAGGCAGTGGCTAGTACCTCAATTGTTCTTATTTGATGGACTCTATGTGAGACTGTTATCTGAAGGTGCGACTGCTGACGAAAATGTAATGCGACAAACATAATCATATAATGCCTTTGTTACTTGATACGCTGTGTCTTGAATTTGATTCTCGTCTAAAAACATATTAAATCATACGATACATTAGTTCTACGTTGACTGGAATCCATTGACAAAAAATAATCTTTCAACTAATTGTCAATCCTATTTTAAGTTACGTCGTAAGTAAGTCACAGTCGTATCAACTAATCCCAGAACTATGGTGAAAATATTGGACCACCTTGAAAAATGTACATTATACTTATCACTTGCTTTGGATAAAAAAAAACATCGTGATGAAACTAAATAATTCTTCATTTAGCTAAAGTTTATCAATCTACACTTGGTCAGCGAGGAGGAATATGGCACTAACACCTCTCAACCCTAAAGAAGACCCGAGCCAGAGAGTTGGGAGAGTTATGTTGTGATGGAAAATAAAGTTATGCCTAAAGTACGCAGAAACTGTCGTCGGTTCCTGGTAATCCTTACTTGCTGTACGACGATTACACGGCATGACACTAAATTGACTTCAGCAAATCAGCCTGTCTGACCGTCACATTTCATTTACAAATAGAAACCTTTATGGTAAGTCCAACCCACAGAAGGAACCCTCGTCTAAAGATACCTCAATTGTCAGGGCTGTACGCGCGTGCACCCTCACCGGAATACCAGACGAATCTATTTCTAATTTACCCGTAGCCCAGTGGCTATTTTCGCGTACAATGCATCTGCCAACTTTCACGACTACAGCCCTCATTTATCATAAGCTATGGGCTGGCTGGATTGAAATCAGAGTATTTAGGTCTCGATGTTTTATTATACTGTTTATAATTGGGACGCTTTTTATAGATGTGTTAATGAAGTTGGTTTGCTCCGAATTTTTTTGGAGAAAATGATAAATACAGAATTCTTAGCTTAGGAACTTTGTTACTCCTTATGACAAATTATTTGTTTATTGGGGTACTCGAAGACGAGCATTGTTGCAACTAGCGTTTTCACCATTATAAAAATTCGTTGTATACCATTATAAAAAGTTGCTGGTGAGAATTTATGATAGTGGCAAATAAATTTGTTATCAAAAGTGTAGTCTATTTCTACCTAAATAATAAAAATTTGAAAAAATTGCAGCCAGGGAATCCTAGTGCCCCCGTACTATGTACGCACTATGCATGAGTGTGTTAACGTTTATTTATTTATTTATTAGTGTATAACACCACCTACATAATGGTTCCGCCTTCGTGTGATGTGGCGGTCGTCTCCAAGAAAGAAGTCAAGCATTCACTTAAACCATGTAAAAATACAATATTAATTTACATTCATAAATAAGTAAAAAATATTGTCTTAATTTACTGTTTGTTAAAGAGAATTCAATATAATTATGTATACTTAATTGAATTTAAAGGAAAGCTTACCGCCACTTTTTAAACATGTGTAATTTATAGCATTAATGAAGTCGGGCTCATTTTAAAATAACATTACAAGAGCATTCATTCATTTAAACAAGTCCTTTAATGTTAATTCAAATCAAGAAACTTTCAGCGATGGCAAACGACCTTTTTTTGCAAATATCGTAAATATCCTTCGAATAAATCCCTTACAATAAATTTCCCGTAAAAACCAATCCATACATTATCGCTTTCTCCTGCAAATGTCGCATTTTACATACAATTAAATGCTAATTTCAATTGCTGATCGTATGCTTGCGTCTCGGAATAATTGGCGTAATGCTATACAATTTTGAGCCTTACACCTCTGAGTTACCACCGGTATTGGGCTAATGACGCGTGTATGTTGAATGTTAATTTCAGTAAGATGTGAAACTGAACGCAGCCACATGGGATGTAACAAACATAAAATATGCTTGTTCTGTGTTCATTAGGAGGTTTACCAACCATTTGGAGTAATAAATATTGCCTTGAATATATTGGTTCTCATTTTTATAACAGATAATAAGTACATATTATACGGTTTGAATATTTTGAAGTCACTTAAGATTACTAAGACCAAAACAAAGCGAGAATATACAAGAAATCATCGTACTTCTTATGAGCTGTAATAGAAAAGAAGATCAAACGTCGAATATCTATCATAGAAGACATTCCTAGAAAAATGTTGCAGTAAGCAAGTAAGAAGTTACTGTATGAGTAGTAGATATTCGCCGGTTCTAACTCACTTGTAGGGCGAAAATAGGGCGAAAAACTCGTTTCGACCGGTTTCACCGGCTACTAGTCGCGAATGAACTTTATATTAAGTGATATGAACTTTATATTAAGTGATTCGCGGGGTAATTAACCGCGAATTAACTTAATCCGCGCGCCGATTAAGTAATTCGCGGTTTAATTAGGCACGAATTACCTTTATCCGCGGATCAATTAATCAAATCGCGGTTCGATAAACCAATTCGCGGCCGCGAATTAACTTGATTCGCGCTTCAATTAAACGATTCGCGGTTTTATTACGTGTCAATCAATAAAACCGCGGATTAATTAATTAAAGCGCGCATAAAGTTAATTCGCGACTAGTAGCCGGTGAATACCAAACAATCGAGTTTCGCGTATATGCCTGGTTCTGGCTCTGCAGTAGTAGGGATATGCCGGTTCTGGCTCACGAAAACTCGATTCTTCGGGATACACCGGCTACTAGCCGCGAATCAACTTTATTCACGCTTCAATTAAGTAATCCGCGGTTTTATTATGCGCGAATTTTCTTTATTCACGGTTCGATTAATCAATTCGCGGGTCGCTTAACGGCGAATTAATTTTATTTCTGGCTTTATTATCTCATTCGCGATTTTATTGACTTATTCACGGATTTCTTCACTTTACTTAGAAAGCACTCAACGGTATCTCTACATTCTTTTTTTATCGCTTGCCTTAATGGTCGATGCATCCGTTCCTTTATCCACAATACAGATAAGGATATCTGCTAATGTTTCCGCCCACATTCCGCTCCTTCCATATAAATTTAGCTAGCATGGCTCAAAGGACATCATTGTGACAGTGAAAGTGAGCCGAGTCTACTATATAATGGATGTGAGTATTTTCTTAATTTCTTAATTATCTGTTGAAAACTTTTAATTTCCTGTGTGCACACGTTCTAGACATGTATGTACATATTCATGCCCGCGATATCTGTAGGTGTTTCGGTATTTTTTTTTTTCATAATATTGTTGTTATCATTTTTATGATTTGCTAATTATCTAGTGAAATCTTTTCATTTCCTATGTGATATCTGTAGGTATTTCCATATTTTTTGCATTAATTGTCCATGTATAATGAACCAGCTCTCGATAACCTAATAATAAAGTGTCGTAGTATAAAATTAACCTGTATTATGTTCTCTTTCAGCAAGACACATTCAAAAGCTACTATTTTCCGGACACGCCCGAGGAACCTGACGATTCATTAGTTGTTAATATGAAGAAAAACAATAATATCAAAAGAATAAATGACATAGACATGTTCTTTGAGAAGCCCAAAAAGAAGAAAAAACTCGGAGTACAATCTTCATATGTATCAGCAGCACGTGACGACGGAGTCTCTTATATTTCCTCCAAGGAAGATGACGCTCTCACCGCTACTCATCTCATAAAAATCGATGTCTATGATATGAATAAAATACGCAACATCGAACCTATTAATTATTGGAAATACTCCGACGCTCGAGTAAAATATTATGTGCAATCAGAAGATGATAAGCGTTATCAAAGTACGCGGGACATCATTTACAACATTACAAAGACACTCGCCGGGAAGCACAATTGTTCAAAATATTTTATCGAGGACAAACTCCAAGGAATGTAACGCTCTCACCGTGACTCATCTTATAAAAATGTATATAAGTAAAAGCAAAAGAAGAAATAACATTAACTAGAAGTATCGCGCCCCCACCCACAGCATTGGGCATATAAATAACTAGAAGCTAACAACCAGAAACTATTTCATAAGATATATACCTAACGAATGTGTTCCAAGTTAGTCGTAATGGATTCCAACGATCAAATTGAGTCTGAACTTTATAAGTTATGTGGTGATATAGAGTCAAGCATTATGTTTAATGATGACAATGATGAAGAACTAGTGAAAATTTGTTGTGAGATTGAAACAAATATCATGTAAGTATAAACAAACTTTACATATAATTTTTTTGGTCTTTAGAAAAGAAGTATAACGTAAAATAAATATGATGTGGTTTTATATATTTTTATAGCTCTTAAATTGTATTGTTACAGTCAGTTAGGTGGAGGATCCCGAAAAAGAACCAACAACATCGAAAATAATATCCACAAAACTAAAAGAGTAAAACATGAAGCTTCTACTTCGTCTCATCCTTCTGCTGCACAATCTGATAAGGTACATTGTGATGTATGTGAAATTTTAGTATGTAAGAAGTATTTTACAAATCATTTAAAAAGTAATCGGCATAAAACTAAAGCATCAAAATTACACGATAATTTGCAAAACGTTCATGTTGTTGAATCAGCGTTCGGACAGAGAATAATATCGTATAAAATAAATAGTAAAAGTGATGGATCTTTTGAAACACCAGAGATATTTTTAAATTCAATTCATAATGACATTCAATCATTAATTGAAGAATCTATTCTAAAACATACCGTATTCAAAGTAAATTTTGTATTGCATGCTGATTTTATTCAACAAACAAAAAATATTTCCAATTCCTTCGATTTTCAAACAAGCAATTACATTATATTTCAAGGCGATGATTTAAATATTTTTTTTTCGTCTTTACGTGACACTTTTATTAATAAAATTAATACATTTGAAAAAAAAGATAGCGGTTGGACTCTGAATTTTATTAAGTCATTAGACATGAATGTTAACAAATTTAATCCCCTACGAGGTTCGTCATATATTGATTTACCCAGAGACATTATGGTAAAAAGAGCAATTATTAATGTTAAAAACGTAGATGTTTTATGTTTAAAATGGGCTTTGCTTTCTGCTTTGTATCCAGTAAATAAAAATCCTGATCGCGTTTCATCTTATAGCATGCATTGTAATAAACTGAAGTTTGACGGTGTCTCTTTTCCAGTTAAATTATCCGATATCTCAAAAGTGGAAAAGTTAAATAATATTAGTATCAACGTTTTCGGTTTAGAATTTGATAAAATCAATAAAACTCATTCTGTTGTAGGCCCTTTATATTTTACAAAATGTCGTAAGGGTATCCATGTTAATTTATTATTGCTTTCAAACGGAAGAAATAATCATTATTGTTATATAAAAAATATGTCGCGTTTAGTCAGTAATCAAATTTCAAGTCATGAACATGCTATTTATATTTGTGATGGATGTTTATTACATTTTCCTAGTCAAGTAAAGTTGACAGAACATCAACAGCATGATTGCTTTCATATTAAAACAGAACTACCTAATTCTCAAAAAACATCAAAAAATTGGTTTGGACAGTCAGTTTCTAATGATAAGTTAAAATTTGACAAGTTTAACAAAAAACTTAAAACACCATTTGTTGTATATGCAGATTTTGAAGCTTTTCTAACACCAATCGAATCATGTTCTAACGATCCATTAAAATCTTACACAAGTAATGTCCAAAAACATGAAGTGTATAGTTTCGGTTACTACATAAAATGCTCCTATGATGATAACTTGTCAAAGTATGAAACATATTGTGGCCCAAACAGTACACAAGAATTTATGATTCGTTTGCATAAAGACTTAAAATTTATATGTACCAAAAACAGTACTGAGGTAGCTCCTAAAGCATTATCAAACGATGATTATATTAAGGTTTCAACATCGGATACTTGTTTCATATGTGAAACTCATTTAAACGGTGAACGTGAATTTAATTACAATCCACAAACCGGACATTTTAGAGGCGTTGTACATAATATATGTAACTCGAAGTTTCGTATACCGAATTATATTCCTGTAATTTTACATAATCTTAGCCATTATGATTCTCATTTTATTGTTCATGCTCTTAATTTTGTTGATGGTGATATCGAAGTTATACCGCAGACGAAAGAAAAATATATTTCATTTTCGAAAACATTACAAATAAATAATAAAATTATTCAATTGAGGTTTATAGATTCTATAAAATTTTTACCATGTGGCCTTAGTCAATTAGCTAATAATTTGATTGATAAAGAATTTATTTCTTTAAAACGTAACTTTCCTATTAATGAAGACTTCAATCTTGTGAGAAAGAAGGGTATTTATCCTTACGAATTTATGACATCTTTTGAGTGCTTAAACCTAACATCACTTCCAGACAAAAATCAGTTTTACAGTTCGCTGTCAGATTCTCATATATCAGATAATGATTACAACCACGCTAAAAATGTTTGGCAAAACTTTAACTGCAAAAATATGTTCGATTATTCCAACTTGTATCTTAAAACTGATGTATTACTTCTAACTGACATATTTGAAAACTTTAGAATGTTATGCTTACAAACCTATGGTTTAGATCCAACTCATTATTATACTGCTCCAGGATTAAGTTGGGATGCAATGCTAAAAATTACAAAAATAGAACTTGAATTGCTTACAGATATAGAAAAAATATCATTTATTACAAGGGGTATAAGGGGTGGGATATCTCAATGCAGCAAACGGCATGCAAAGGCTAACAATCCATTTATGGAAGATTTTGATAAAAATGTATCTACTTCATATCTTATGTACTTCGATGCTAATAATCTATACGGGTGGGCAATGTCTCAATATTTACCATCAGGGGAGTTTGAGTGGGTTGATATAAAAACAGATTATAGTGCATCGAACAATACAGAATATGGTTTTATTCTAGAAGTAGATTTAGAGTACCCCATAGATATTCATGACTTACATTCTGACTTACCCTTATGTCCTGAAAAAATATCTGTTGGGGATTCCAAAGACGTTAAACTTGTCCCAAATTTATACAATAAAACTAAATATATCATTCACTATAAAAATTTACAACAGTGTATTAATCTAGGTATGAAGTTGAAAAAAATTCATAGAATATTGAAGTTCAATCAAAGTTTATGGTTAAAAAAATATATAGATTTAAATACAAATTTACGTACGCAAGCTAAAACAGATTTTGAAAAAGATTTTTATAAATTAATGAACAATTCTGTATTTGGAAAAACAATGGAGAATGTCGAGAAACGAGTTAATGTAAAATTATTAACTCACTGGGAAAATGTAGGTAAAAGTCTTGGTGCTCAGGATTTAATTGCAAAACCAGAGTTTCATAGTTTGTCTATATTTTCGGAAAATCTAGTTGCGATTCAACTTAAAAGAACAAAGGCCCTTCATAACAAACCCATCTACTTAGGTTTTTGTATATTAGATATTTCTAAAACACTTATGTACGATTTCCATTATAACTACATGCTACCCAAGTTTCCAAACAAAATTAAATTACTATACACTGATACGGATAGTTTAGTTTATGAAATTATTACCAACAACTTTTATGAAGATATCAAGCCTGATTTGCCTGAATGGTTTGATACATCTGATTATCCCTTAAATAACATATACGAGTATCAAAATATAAATAAAAAAAAATTAGGTATGTTTAAAGATGAAAATGCTGGCAAAATATTAAGAGAGTTTGTAGGGTTGAGATCTAAAATGTATGCATTGGATATTGACAATACGTTTTTGGCAAAAGCAAAAGGTGTTAATAAAAGTGTTACGAAAAGTTTTAAAATGGAAGATTATAAATCTTGTTTATTTAATGAAAATGTTCAATACCGTACTATGTTAAGATTTAGGTCTATAAAACATAATATTTTTACACAACAAATTAATAAGAAGTGTCTCTCACACAATGATACCAAGCGATATATTGTATCGAATAATGTTAATACGCTTGCTTGGGGTCACTATAAAATACCCATAGATTAGTTTAGTTGTAAATGTCTGATTTATAAAAAAAAAGTCACGTAAATATCTAATGTTAAGTTATTTTTGATTATTGTATAACTACTTCTAATATTGTACTTAAGATGTCTAGCTATTAGTAACATTGTTTTATTTTTATTCTTTTTATTATTATTATTATTAATATGTGAATGATTGTATATTGTATTTCTATTTTGTATTTGAAATATAGTTTTATTCTTGCACAAAATGTTTTAGTTTATTCCAACACCTTTAACCAAACACACGTGAGCTTAAAATGTTTCATTTTATTCATCCTTTTACTGCTATAGTTGCAGGTCCTACTGGATGTGGAAAATCAATTTTTGTCACAAACTTTATTAAATATATGGAGGATATATGTGACACCCATTTCAAACAAATAACTTGGTGCTATGATGAAATGCAACCTTTGTATAATTTAAAAACTGTTAATTTCTATCAAGGAATACCAAACCTTAGCAGTTTTGATGGATGTGAACCACATCTGATAATTATTGATGATTTAATGAGAGAGTCAGATGGTCGCGTTGTTGATATATTTACGAAAGGAAGTCATCACAGAAATTTAAGTGTATTCTATATAACACAAAATTTATTTCACCAAGGCAAAGGCCAAAGAGACATATCTTTAAATTCCGGTTACATAGTTTATTTCAAAAATCCTCGCGATAAAACACAAATTAAATACTTAGCACGACAAGTATCGCCAGATAATTCGAAATTTATGGAAGATTCCTACAAAGATGCAACAAATGAACCACATGGATATTTATTAATAGATTTGAAACAGGACACAAATGATATGTGTCGTTTAAAATCTAAAATATTTCCATCAGATGGGCATTGCATCGTTTACATTCCTACAAAAGGCTTTAAGTATGGTAAAAATCAACAAATTACTATCATTCACAAATGATGCATCGACGACTAAAGACGCATAAAAGTTTACTAGCAGCTTTGCATACACTTAAACCCAAATATCAAAGAGCTCTTTTAAAATCGTGTAATGAAAAAGAAATTAATTGTATTTGCGAGTGTATTCATAACGTACTCCAGGGCAAAATTGATCTCAAGGATAAGGAAAAGAATAAGTTAAGCAAGTACAAAAATATACTTCGGAAATTGGTTCGCAAAGGTGCTACGAATTTGTTTCGGAAAAATCTCATAATCCAAAAAGGTGGTGCTTTTCTCCCTATTATATTAGGTTCAGTTCTCAGTGGATTAGTAAGTTCCCTCATTTAAAATGGAGAATGCTAAAAGAATGTTGCTTGTTGAGCCAAGTGTGATAGAAAAACTAAAACAACCAAGCGCAGGTGATACTAACTTGTCCCGATTGGATGCTGATATGAATAATATTTTAAAAAGAAATATCGATGACCGTGAAAAGTGTATTTTATATTTACAAACACTCCGAAGATATCTTAACTTTACCAAGGAAGATCGCCAACCTTATCATATACCAATTATTTCTGAGGATACGAATACATTTGATGATTTAATATTGAGCTACAAAAATAAAAACTTGGATAGTAAACGTGTAGTCTCAATTGACACACCAGACAAAGAACTACTTCATAAACAAAATATTCCAGAGAAAAATAGTTATACGACTACTGAAATTCTCGATCTCATTCCAAAAACATATGCAAAAAAGGCCGTCTTGTTAATGAATTTGCTATCTTCCAATGAAAATAAAATTAAGTGGGATAATGACGGAACTGTGATTATAGATAACAAAAAGATTGATGGAAGTAATATTATAGATTTAGTGAACGACTCATTGAGACCGTTAAAAAAAAGTGATCCTATAGGATGGGAAACCTTTGCTAAAGCTTTAAAAGATATTCGAGTTCCTCTTACTTATATTGGTAATCCCAAACGGTGTGAGTTTATAAGTGGCATGCAGTCACAGTTAAACTTTTCAACGCCTGAAGAAGAATCATTCTCTACACCAACGAGTGACAAACAGAACAAAAGAAAGTTAAAGAACAAGCTGGAGTGGGAAAAATGGGAACCTTATTAGAAATACATAATCTCTATTATGATCCATCAAATCCCGCAGGTTATAGTAGTGTCGACAAACTAACGAAAGCTATGAAAGGAAAAATGAAAAGAGAAGATGTAAAGAAATGGCTGCAATCACAAGAAACCTACACTGTGCACAAACCTGTACAGAGAAAGTTTCCTAGGAATAAATATATCTTATCAAATCTAAATGAACTTTGGCAAGCTGACTTGAGTGATATGAGGACTTATTCCAGGTACAATGATGGATATAATTATATTTTATGCATCATTGATGCATTCAGCAAATATGCATATGCCAGACCCATGAAAAGAAAAAATTCAATAACTATTAAGGAATGTTTACAGAGTATATTTACTGAGGCTAACATAACACCAACACACATACAATCTGACAAAGGAACAGAATTTATATCAAAAGATGTACAAAGATACATAAAATTGAAAAATATAAATTATTATACAACAAATAATCCAGATATTAAAGCTAGTATTGTTGAAAGATTTCAGAGAACTCTTAAGACGAAAATGTGGCGTTACTTTACGTATAAAAATACATATAAATATATCGATGTTTTACAAGATTTAGTTTATTCTTATAACCATAGTTTTCACTCTAGCATTAAGATGTCTCCTTGTGATGTAAATTCAAATAATATTATGACAGTATGGAGAAACTTGTATGATACTAAAAATAATAATTTCTCGTCAGGCAGTGTATTACCAAAGTTGCATGTAGGTGATTACGTTAGAATAACTAAAAGCAAACACATTTTTCAGAAAGGATACGAATCTAACTGGAGTGATGAAATATTTATTATATCTTCCATAATAGATAGAAACCCTTGGCCTGTATACACCATAAAAGATCTGAAAGGTGAAAATATAGAAGGTACGTTTTATGAAAAAGAATTACAGAAAGTATATTATGACCCCACTCTACATTATAAAATAGATAAAATAATACGCTCTCGCTATTCCGGTAACAGAAAGGAAGTGTTAGTGAAGTGGAAAGGTTATCCTCACAAATTTAATAGTTGGATTACATTTTCCCAATTGAAAGAAATATGAACAACCAAAGTTTTTATTTAACTTTACTTAGTAATAGTTCCATGGAATATTTTCCAGATAACAAAACTACATTTTTTTCAACTAAATTACCTAAACCCATCATTTTGGAAGGAGAATGGTCCGTTGGAGTAGTTGAATTTCAATATCCTTGCACTATGTTTACCGTTCAAGAACATGAGAACGTTATTTATATTACAAAATGGATGCAAATGCCTGGTGAAACAAAACCATACCTTACATACTATAAGACACATATTCCTGCAACAAACTACGATAACATCAATCATATTCTAAAGGCATTAAACAACATCAAGGAAAAAGTAAGATTTCGTTACGATGAAATTTCAAAGTTTGTGACAGTTACAATACTAGATGAGGCGATTAAATCAGTAACACTATCACCTAAGTTATCTTTACAGTTGGGATTTGAACCCAATATAAACCTCAGAGATAAGAATATTGGTAAATGTCCTGCTAATTTGCATTTAGGTTTACCTTCACAGTTATTTGTTTACTCTGACATTGTAGAACCCCAAATCGTAGGGGATGTGATGACCCCTCTTCTGAGAATCATACCATTAGATCCTTCAAAATACATATATGGTGCTAATAAAATGCATGTTTTCTCTCCACCTCACTATATATCTGTTATGCGAAGGGAATTCGATACTATTGAAATAGATATAAGAACAAGCACAGGTCAAAAAATACCATTCCAGTTCGGAACAGTGTGCTTAAAACTACACTTCAAGAAAATATATGTATAATGTATTTGAAACATAATTATAATATGAAATGCCCATATGAAGATTATTATTCTCATCAAGCGGGATCTGGTATTGGAGTAATTTACAAAGGAACACCGTATCAAAGAGGCCATGGAATCGGGAGTTTTCTAGGAGGGTTGTTTAGATCTGTTTTACCATTGTTATCTAGTGGTGCAAGAGCTATTGGAAAAGAAGCATTAAGCACCGGAGTAGGAGTTTTGTCTGACATGTTTAATGCACAACCCATAGACGATTCAATTAAAACACGTTTAAAAGAAGCTACTACTAATTTAAAACGAAAAGTAGATAGTAAAATTGAAAGAATCAATATGTCTGGTTCGGGGTATAAAATCAAACGAAAACGTTTATCTCCTTCCATTCCAGCATTGGCCACGAAAGTGAACACTACAACAAAGGCAAAAAAGAAATTCAGAAATATTAATGATATATTTTCTAATTGATTATGTCTTTTCTACATAGTCATTCTTGTGAGTGTATTAAATCAGAGTTAGATTTGTTTGCGCTACCGTCCACACAGACGAGCATTGAGAGTGGAGTATGGATACATTACAAACCTATTTCATCGCTGGCTGATGATGGACCCCTAGAATTTCAAGTTCCTGGTGCAGGAGATGACTATGTAGATTTGTCTCATACCTTGATTCATATAAAAGCGAAGATACTTAATCAAGACAACTCCAAGTTAGCAGCTGCTACAGTCGTAGCTCCAGTTAATAATTGGTTGCATTCAATATTCAGTCAACTTGATGTATACTTAAATCAAAAACTTGTGTCACCGCCAAATAACACATATGCATATCGTGCCTATATTGAAAACTTGTTGAACTATGGCCCAGCAGCCAAAAAATCCCATCTTACTTGTGGTCTTTGGTATGGAGATACAGCAGGAAAAATGAATGAGACTGACGTAAAAAATGAAGGGTTTATTAAGCGAGAGTTCATGTCAAGAGAGAGTAAAGAGATTGAAATGATTGGGCATCTACATGGCGATTTATTTAATCAAGATAAATTTTTAATTAACGGCGTTGACATGTGTGTTAAATTAGTTCGATCAAGAGAAAATTTCAACCTAATGGCAGGGTCAGTAGATTTAAAGTTTAAAGTATGTATTACAGATGCAACGTTGATTGTTCGTAGAGCTCGGATTAATCCAAGCGTATTACTTGCACATCAAAAAGTATTAGCGTCTACCACTGCTAAATATCCCATTACGCGAGCTGAAGTAAAAGTTTTAACAATACCATCAGGTGTTCAAGGTAAAACCCTTGATAATATATTCCTTGGACAAGTACCGAAAAGGTGTATAGTGGGATTTGTGAATAATGCTGCATTTAACGGAACTCTCAATAAGAATCCATTCAATTTTGCAAATTATGGTATCAATACATTTTGTTTATATGTCGATGGAAATCAGATCCCCTCAAAGGCATTGCAACCATCGTTTGGTAGTAATGTCTTTACTAGCGCATATCATACATTGTTCTCAGGAACAGGTGTACATTTTCATAATGAAGGCAATGGGATATCCAGAGATGAATATGCTAATGGTTATTGTTTGCTTGCATTTGATTTAACTCCTGATTTATCAGCTAACTCTATGAGTCATTGGAATCTTATCAAACATGGTAGCGTAAGATTAGAAGTTCGATTTGAGTCGGCTCTAACTCAAACTATTAATTGTATTGTTTATGCAGAATTTGATAATGTAATAGAAATAGATAAGCATCGTAATATATCAGTAGATTATAGTAGTTAGGTTTATTATTTTTGTATTGCTTCAATAAATAAAAATATTCAATATATGATATTTCAATGTTTTATTTGCTACACCCTCTTTAATCTTCCTATTTAAAATAAATATCAATAATAAAATTGACATTGTTGTTGGGACTGCAGAGCTGAAAAGCTGTGTTATCTACTTATACCATGGATACCGTGGAAATAAAACAGTACTTAAGTAAAATTGATATGAGCATTGAATCTAACGTATACGCAGCTAATCGTTTACCGATACATGTTCATACTCCTATGTATATCATAAGTAACTTAGATGTTGATACCAAACCTGGATCGCATTGGGTAGCCATACATATAGATGGGAATGGATTTGGGGAATACTTTGATTCATTTGGTCGAGCACCTCAAACATATCATAGATCTTTTTTGAAAACGAATGCAAGGATGTGGAATTACAACACTAATCGTATCCAAAACGATTTCACAACCGTATGTGGAGAGTATTGCATCATGTACATATATTATAAGTATCATGGTAAATCAATGTATGATTTTCTGAAATTGTTTGATGACAACACAATTTGTAATGATATAACAATTGATGAATTTTTTAATAGAATTTTTTAATAAATAACGTGAACAAATTTACTGTGGATTTTACAATGATAAATACCTCTCATTTAGTTTACATATTGTATAAATTGGTTTATCTCTCTAATAACTTCTATTTTCTCTAAAACAATCATTATCATTTTTGTAGAATGACATAGTAGGTATATGAAATAATACAAGAAAATTGCTTAAAAATAGTTTATTTTTAATTTAGATACAAAATCATTTACAGAATTGTAGGGGAATATGAGATAGGTCGCAAATTTTCTAATGCAAGTATTTGTTGGGATTCTTCTTCTTCTTCTTTTGCCCAATCGTATGATAGAGGGTGTATATATTGCGGTTGTAGGACACTTCCAATGCACGGTGAGTACACGTTATTAGACATAGATTGCGAGTCGCGAGCAATTCCTTCCTGAGTACATATTGTACAAAAAGCCATCATAATTTCGACTCCGTCCATTACGTCTTCACCATCGTTGGACGTTACTGAAAAACGATGCGTTGGACACGGTGTAAAGTATGGCTTGATGTCACAATCTTCTATCATGTTCTCGGGTAACTCACCGGTGATATACCAGAATCTGATATATTTAGAGTATTTTTTCAATATAGTTGATTTTCCCCACATTTCTATAACTTGTTTTAAAAATGACATATTTCAGCTACTAGTTGAAGTTTTTGAATGAATGGTACTGTATCAATGCCTGTAGAAACATTTATATACCCAATGCCGTGGGTGGGGGCGCGATACTTCTAGTTAATGTTATCTCTTCTTTTGCTTTTACTTGTATAAATTTTTATTAGATGAGTCACGGTGAGAGCGTTACATTCCTTGGAGTTTGTCCTCGATAAAATATTTTGAACAATTGTGCTTCCCGGCGAGTGTCTTTGTAATGTTGTAAATGATGTCTCGCGTACTTTGATAACGTTTATCATCTTCTGATTGCACATAATATTTTACTCGAGCATCGGAGTATTTTATTCATATCATAGACATCGATTTTTATGAGATGAGTAGCGGTGAGAGCATCATCTTCCTTGGAGGAAATATAAGAGACTCCGTCGTCACGTGCTGCTGATACATATGAAGATTGTACTCCGAGTTTTTTCTTCTTTTTGGGCTTCTCAAAGAACATGTCTATGTCATTTATTCTTTTAATATTATTGTTTTTCTTCATATTAACAACTAATGAATCGTCAGGTTCCTCGCTGGTTGTTAGCTTCTAGTTATTTATATGCCCAATGCTGTGGGTGGGGGCGCGATACTTCTAGTTAATGTTATTTCTTCTTTTGCTTTTACTTATATACATTTTTATAAGATGAGTCACGGTGAGAGCGTTACATTCCTTGGAGTTTGTCCTCGATAAAATATTTTGAACAATTGTGCTTCCCGGCGAGTGTCTTTGTAATGTTGTAAATGATGTCCCGCGTACTTTGATAACGCTTATCATCTTCTGATTGCACATAATATTTTACTCGAGCGTCGGAGTATTTCCAATAATTAATAGGTTCGATGTTGCGTATTTTATTCATATCATAGACATCGATTTTTATGAGATGAGTAGCGGTGAGAGCGTCATCTTCCTTGGAGGAAATATAAGAGACTCCGTCGTCACGTGCTGCTGATACATATGAAGATTGTACTCCGAGTTTTTTCTTCTTTTTGGGCTTCTCAAAGAACATGTCTATGTCATTTATTCTTTTGATATTATTGTTTTTCTTCATATTAACAACTAATGAATCGTCAGGTTCCTCGGGCGTGTCCGGAAAATAGTAGCTTTTGAATGTGTCTTGCTGAAAGAGAACATAATACAGGTTAATTTTATACTACGACACTTTATTATTAGGTTATCGAGAGCTGGTTCATTATACATGGACAATTAATGCAAAAAATATGGAAATACCTACAGATATCACATAGGAAATGAAAAGATTTCACTAGATAATTAGCAAATCATAAAAATGATAACAACAATATTATGAAAAAAAAAAATACCGAAACACCTACAGATATCGCGGGCATGAATATGTACATACATGTCTAGAACGTGTGCACACAGGAAATTAAAAGTTTTCAACAGATAATTAAGAAATTAAGAAAATACTCACATCCATTATATAGTAGACTCGGCTCACTTTCACTGTCACAATGATGTCCTTTGAGCCATGCTAGCTAAATTTATATGGAAGGAGCGGAATGTGGGCGGAAACATTAGCAGATATCCTTATCTGTATTGTGGATAAAGGAACGGATGCATCGACCATTAAGGCAAGCGATAAAAAAAGAATGTAGAGATACCGTTGAGTGCTTTCTAAGTAAAGTGAAGAAATCCGTGAATAAGTCAATAAAATCGCGAATGAGATAATAAAGCCAGAAATAAAATTAATTCGCCGTTAAGCGACCCGCGAATTGATTAATCGAACCGTGAATAAAGAAAATTCGCGCATAATAAAACCGCGGATTACTTAATTGAAGCGTGAATAAAGTTGATTCGCGGCTAGTAGCCGGTGTATCCCGAAGAATCGAGTTTTCGTGAGCCAGAACCGGCATATCCCTACTACTGCAGAGCCAGAACCAGGCATATACGCGAAACTCGATTGTTTGGTATTCACCGGCTACTAGTCGCGAATTAACTTTATGCGCGCTTTAATTAATTAATCCGCGGTTTTATTGATTGACACGTAATAAAACCGCGAATCGTTTAATTGAAGCGCGAATCAAGTTAATTCGCGGCCGCGAATTGGTTTATCGAACCGCGATTTGATTAATTGATCCGCGGATAAAGGTAATTCGTGCCTAATTAAACCGCGAATTACTTAATCGGCGCGCGGATTAAGTTAATTCGCGGTTAATTACCCCGCGAATCACTTAATATAAAGTTCATATCACTTAATATAAAGTTCATTCGCGACTAGTAGCCGGTGAAACCGGTCGAAACGAGTTTTTCGCCCTATTTTCGCCCTACAAGTGAGTTAGAACCGGCGAATATCTACTACTACCGAAACACCTACAGATATCGCGGGCATGAATATGTACATACATGTCTAGAACGTGTGCACACAGGAAATTAAAAGTTTTCAACAGATAATTAAGAAATTAAGAAAATACTCACATCCATTATATAGTAGACTCGGCTCACTTTCACTGTCACAATGATGTCCTTTGAGCCATGCTAGCTAAATTTATATGGAAGGAGCGGAATGTGGGCGGAAACATTAGCAGATATCCTTATCTGTATTGTGGATAAAGGAACGGATGCATCGACCATTAAGGCAAGCGATAAAAAAAGAATGTAGAGATACCGTTGAGTGCTTTCTAAGTAAAGTGAAGAATTACGTGAATAAGTCAATAAAATCGCGAATGAGATAATAAAGCCAGAAATAAAATTAATTCACCGTTAAGCGACCCGCGAATTGATTAATCGAACCGTGAATAAAGAAAATTCGCGCATAATAAAACCGCGGATTACTTAATTGAAGCGTGAATAAAGTTGATTCGCGGCTAGTAGCCGGTGTATCCCGAAGAATCGAGTTTTCGTGAGCCAGAACCGGCATATCCCTACTACTGCAGAGCCAGAACCAGGCATATACGCGAAACTCGATTGTTTGGTATTCACCGGCTACTAGTCGCGAATTAACTTTATGCGCGCTTTAATTAATTAATCCGCGGTTTTATTGATTGACACGTAATAAAACCGCGAATCGTTTAATTGAAGCGCGAATCAAGTTAATTCGCGGCCGCGAATTGGTTTATCGAACCGCGATTTGATTAATTGATCCGCGGATAAAGGTAATTCGTGCCTAATTAAACCGCGAATTACTTAATCGGCGCGCGGATTAAGTTAATTCGCGGTTAATTACCCCGCGAATCACTTAATATAAAGTTCATATCACTTAATATAAAGTTCATTCGCGACTAGTAGCCGGTGAAACCGGTCGAAACGAGTTTTTCGCCCTATTTTCGCCCTACAAGTGAGTTAGAACCGGCGAATATCTACTACTTGTATGATATAACATAATTAATTGTCTTAGATAAATATTTATGTAGGTACTGTGACAACTAATTAAAACACCTTTCAAGTCAAGTGCGGCGCAAGGACATATAAGTACAGCCAGCAAAAATTATTTGTAAAATTAATGTTATAAATACCAAGTAGGAATTTTCAGTTGCAATCGTGGTTACGGCCGAATTAAATATAAACACATAGGTAAATAATAAAATAATGTATTTTTTATTTTCAATTTATAATAATACATCGGCGCAAATAATATTTTATATAATTATAACGTTCTATCGTAATATTTAATTCATTGTTTTGTTATTTAGTTCTTTGTGATTGTGACCTCAAGGTGGTGACCGTCACCCATGGACGTCAATGTCACCAAATGCATATTACCTACTTACTGGTTCACCGACATTGCGACCGAAAAATGTATAAAACATTTCACGGTCGATTTTAGAATCAGGACGGTAGATAGGTAATACCAGGTTATACCTACCTTCGGGATTAAACTGTATCAAACAATCAACAGAAACAAACCTGGCATGATAGAAAACTCGTGCATTGTTCAGTAGGGTCACCAGGAGCAGAAGTTGAATTCGATCCAAGGACAGATGAGTCCCTTACACATATGAATATACCTACCTATAATGTTACTTTCAATAATTAAAAATCACTTTCCGACTGCACGCACACTTCACATACCACTTGTAACTCATCACCTCTTGAGATTAGCAGACGATCGTAAGAAGTAATTACATAATTTATTTGTCAGGAAATAAAAATACCCGCTGATCTTTCTTTGCGGACCTTACGCAACGCCGTCATATCCATTCACTTTGCAATACGAGAGGGCTAGAGACACAATCATCGCGGCATAATGCGACTATTACAACAATTGCAACAATTATTTATCGACAATTACATTATTTATGCTAAGCTACGGCATTGTTATGGCTTTCGCTCACAATGGTGGTACCTAATGTAAAAACACAAACAGTTGTTAGTTGTGTAGTTAGAGACGTTTGATTGGTTTCAGTTGGTGGCAGGGTTGCCAGGTATGTAATACCAATCGGCATAAAATAAGTTAACTACCTATTTGTTTTTATTTAATAGCCGACAAATAAACCAACGAACTTGATGTTACCCATTACTGTCTGTCTGTCAAGGTATGAAACGCTCTTCCTATACGCATAGTCCCGTAGTTACCATATTGCTGTTTCAAGTCACGAACGGTTTGAATTACCCAATGGTCAGTGACAGTTAGCGGTATAGGTTTATTTTTACAAAGTTCATTGTATGTCAAGGTGAAATTAGCGGTGTGGTAAATGGTGAATTCCACAAAAAACAGAAATTCATGTCAGTGACATCAGAGCGACCATTTGCGGTTTGTTGCGGGTTAACACTTCGAACCTACGGATACTTGTCGATTACAGACATCTCGTTCTCGGATAACTTTGGATTTCAGAGTATCTCTGAACACGATAATTTCTTGTCAGGCTTGGGCCTCAAAAATAACGCATGTATACTTAAATAAATTAGATAAGGGTAGATTAAATTAAATCAAAAGTAATAAAGGAATAGGGACTCGGCGCAAATGGGTATAAAGTTACTCCATAAAGGGAGTTATCTGGATTGACTGCATTTGATACAATTTTTTTTTATTTTCAATTTATTCTACAAATATAAAAGTAGCTTTGATAGGCATGCACAACTAAATCTAAGACAATGTACACCTGCACACGTGTCAAAATATACATAGGTAATACTAGCTGAGCCAGCGAACGTTGTTCCGCCATATAGATTACTTGTAGTGAACGACTTACATTTGAAGAGAGTATGTATATACACATAAAAATTACTAATGTAGGTCGTGTTGTGGATCGAAAAAAGTGTCTGGAATTGCTGTTATTAATACAAGATATACAAATTAGGTACATATTGCGTAGCGTTTATCTCGCAGTTTTGCAATGCGACGATGTCGCGTTTTGTATTTACACCCTTCTGTTGATCCTAGGAGTTATAAATGTTTATGGAGATTCGGGTGAATGAGAATGCGTGTTGTCTAGATGATTTCTTTATTGAAACGAAACTCACTACTAAGTTAATATATTAAACTAATTGAACTAGATTTTTTTGCTATTGAAACTGCTATTTCACAAATAGTATAATAAAAAGGTCACTATTATTATCAATGATGTCCCATCATTCAATCATCCATCAGTTATATTTTTCTCATTATGTGGCGGGCGGCGGTCTCATTAAAGTTACATAAATCAAATTGCGCCGGCCATTTCCTAGCGCGGGTTGCAAGATTGCCGATGTTACGATGGATGCAATGTCCCTATTAGACGAGGGATTCATTATACTATGTAAATATGTAATATGCCCTAATTTGTGTTTAGGTAAGCTCGTTCGAACCGGGGTTCTATCTAGTAGGCAGTAAGTTTTTAACAGTAAAGGGTAGGCAGGTTGGTATTGATGGTTTATTACTTACAAGCCTTCACCCGCGGCTTCGCCCGCCAATTATCCCTAAATATATAAAAGTTGATAAAATCAGAGAACTTTCATACTAACTTTGCACCCCTCTTTTACCCCCTTAAGAGGAAATGCTACGGGTCATTTTTTCATACAAACGTTCTCGACTAATCCCTCGCTGGTTTTTGACTCTAGATCAATAATTTTTTCACACAAGAATAATATCATCATTATCTATGTCGGTACGTTTTGATTTTTTTGATATTTTTGTTTCCAAAAGTTTTAGGCTACTTCAAATAGCGCTTAAAACGGCCAAATAAATATGCTGCAAACAAACGCCTAGTACACAAATTGTATAATAATTAGCACAAAAAGCTAAACGGTCCGACACAGAATATCTCCTTCCCATTCAATTTCCAAAATTTCGTTAAGATTGCTTTAGTTTTGGCGGGGGGATTAGTCAAGAACGGAACCTCGATTTTGATGATTTTTGCCTCGGGTTTTTACACGCAGCTGCAGTTGTCTCTATCGCACTGACATACACGCCGCTCGCAAGCGCGACAGAGATATTGAGTGAAAAAATCCCAAATTTGAAAAAGGGTTCGCGTGGTATTTCCTCTTAAGGGATGATTTTCGAAAAAAAATTGTATGCGTGTTTAATGACTTTAAATGAAAAGCTTCATACTGAATTTGATTCGAATAACTTCAAAAACGGCAAAGTGTCATACTAACTTTGCACCCCCGTTTTACCGCTTAGGGGCGAATTTTCAAAAATCCCTTCTTAGTGCTCCCCTACGAAATTAAAGGAACCCCTGTGCAAAATTTCAAGTTTCTAACCCTTACAGTTTCGGCCCTGCGTTGATATGTCAGTCAGTCAATCAGTCAGCTTCTTGTTTTATACATAATTATATTACCTATCTGATTACTGCAGTGATGTGTAAGGGATTTAACTAGCATTTGATTAGGTCTGAAAAGGAATTATCCCAAAGCTGTTGTAAGAATAAAAATTCAAAAGTAGTCAAGAATATTATGAAGCCAAGGAGAGCTGTTATATTGCAAGTTACGGCCAGTTCGCACGCCCACTGTGAGAAATGACAATGTACTTAGCGAGCTGGTGTATGATTACTCGAAAAACGCTCCGCGCCCATTTGAATACCAACGTCAATAAATAATAAACCACGCGTCCCGAATACGGGTATTAAGGGAGTTAGGACCACGTCTCACCTACGACGAATACGATTAGCCACATAGAGTGCATTTAATTTATTGATCTTCGTATTTAAATGACATTAGTTAGGACAATAAAGTATCAAAAATGTTATTTATTAGAAATAACATTAATATTGCCGTAACTGCATCACACCGTAACCACGCCACATAGTGACCTCACACACTAAGTGAGAGAAAGAATGAGAAAGTAGACGGTCACGAGATGGTAATCGGTCACAGCCACCTGTAAACTGTAACAATAGCAGAAGGATCGCCAATAGAACGCCCGAGCAGAAAGAGAACTTACGTCAATTTTGAAAAACATGTCATAGCGCAATACCTCGGAAGCTAATTCCAAAACATACACATAGATCTTCATGAATCCAATCAAGGTGGAATCTAAAGAAGAACGAGTCACCACAACAAAGTTTGTCTCGCTCGCTCCATGTCGACCTCTTTACTCGCGCGCGATCAGACAATTCACAATGTTAGGGACACTCTCGAATATTTGCACACAATGGATCTTGCGAGTGGTGTTTTTTGAATAAAAAATTGCCTAATTAAGAGTCTGTTCAGACTTGCATGCGCAGATAACAACTGTGTTTGAACATTTTAGTAATTATTTATTTTTGTGTACGTACTCGTACATGCACTTTAGATGCGACATCGTGTTTACAAATCATCTCTTTAAGGTTTTTGTCCTTCGTTTGAAAGGAAAGGATGGTTCGGATGGGATCGTTGGATAGGATAAGGGTATTAAAAAATGAGAACGACAGGAGTTGTGTGGGATGTATCAGACTACATCACCACTTATCAACAGGTAGGATTGTAGTCAACTACACTACACTACCTACTATCTGAGCTTGTGCTTGTGTTTGATGTTGAGCTTTTGTTGTTATGCTTGAACATTAACTTGTAATTAATAAAAAAATTGAAACGCTACATATTCCTACTCTTAGGTGCCACTTGTTTGTGGAGTTTGTAAATGATTTTAAAATAACAAAATAGATAACGTGGGCCCCCGGTTCTTCTTTGGCTGGCAAAGAATCACTAATGCCTTTGGTATAATCGGTATCGATGGGCGAAGATGACCACTTACGATCATACGATACGAGGTGGCTTGTTTGATCGTTTGTGGGCTAGATACATAAAGAGGGTCATCAAAATATAATATCCCTACGTTGCGTTATAAAAGCTGTGAGTAACATAAAATGTGGCAATGTCTTTAATAAAATATTGATGTTGCGATGACTACGCAGACGTTTCCAAACATTTACCTTATTTTGTTTGTAGTGGTAGGTAGTAAAACTGCGAAGTCGCAGAATGGGAATTGGGTTAATTTTGTATTTAATTTTATAACGTCATACACGTACAAGCAGTGATAGCCGTGTGGTTGAACGTTGGACTGCCGAACCGGAGGGTCCGATTGTTTTTAGCAATAATACATAAATAGCCTTTCAGATATTTTGTGACACAATTTAACTGGACAAATCGTCATAATTCTTTTTTTTTCGCGTTACACGTTTGGCGTGCGTTGACATGAGCTGCCCGGTCTGTTTGGAGTCATTTCTGACTCCAATTAAGGTGCTTCAAAACTGCCGCGCGGACTTCGTTTCTATAGTGTAATTATTCTAAGAATAGGTAGTTACATACCTGAAATTATCACAAATATGTAGTTACTTACATTTAAAAATGACCCCTTTTTAAGTGAGCTTAATGGGGTAATATCGCTCGGTGCTACGGAACCCTAATTGCGCGAGTGCGCATTGCACTTGACCGGTTTTTATTTCTGATTTCGCAGGTTGGCCGGAAGTGAACGCTAATTAACTAAATAAGACCTCCCATTGAACTACCTATAAACGTTTACATACATATATTGCAGTGTTTCTATGCATCATATTTGTATAAAATAAAATGAACTATTAGAATTATTTTATGTAAAATAAAATAAAAAATTAACAATGGTTACAAGGTTAGAAATAAATTTTGAGTAGTTACGTACAATAAACTTTATCTTTAATGTTGGTCCACTTATTTAATTAATTTATAGGTCATAATTTGGAATGTTTACGTACAGACAACAGTTCTATTGTTTGTATGATAACATACCGATAAGATGGTACCGATACCTAGCTACTTTCGTAAATATAATTGATAAATGAATACTGTTCTAATTCTATTTGATGGCCACTCAGTATTGAGTGCATTTGTTAGAATTTATCTGCTGATAACACTTGCAACAAATAATGACAAAGGGGTATTGGGACTGTACGTAAATAAAGAAAACAACAAAGGTAGAGGTAGGTCGTAATATATTTGCGAGGTAGGTAAATAGTGTGTCTGATTTATTACCAACCATCTTACGAAGATATATGAGAGAAGTGAACAAAATGGGCTATAAAAATAACTAGAGACCAGTATTTTTGTTGTAATGAAAGTATGTATGTCAATATCATGAGTTTGCTACCTGTGGTACCTACCCACAGCTCCAGGTAGGTAGTAAATGCATGGCACAAGTCACCGCAATCGAAGCTGTATGGTAGGTAGGAACATGCGAAAGGGACGGTACGTCAATAGGACTGTTTCGGTACAGTAATACTATTTGCGAATTTGACTTTTTGCGCATAAACCGTATCAAGGACTATTATAGGTAGTTAGATCCCTGAATCTTAGACCTGCAGTCGCGCGTCGAGTGATAATTTCGGGAAACCATGCAAAGCTAGTTAGGTATCAGTACTTTGCAGATTTATTAGACGTTTGTACATTTTGGCGAATATAATTTTAGCTTGTAATTAGTAGTTAATGCAGGTGTACACGTAAACGATAATGTAACAAAATCCGTAATAATGATCCGTACAATTCCATTTGAACACATTACAGGTTAGCCATGACACATATTACGTGATTACTATGAGATCCGACACCTCTACACCGTGTTACGGTCATACAGATACGTATATTTCATGTTTATTAGTACAGTATTAGTTAATTGTAGCGCTTGTAATGTCCATTTGTTCTAGTTTCCAACGTGTATGACCCAACTGTTACAAAAAATTGTGTCCTTGATTAAAATTAAACGTTTCGTAACTTTCGTAAGGTAGTTTCATTACGTTACTGATGTACTAGTGACTCCGTACGTGAGATTTCGCTACCGAGCGGCGCGTCCGCTTCGACGAACTATTCCTAGAACGAATGAGTAAAAACTGACCAATGCATCATGCAATGAACATCTCGGCGTAATGTTAACTTGTAGACGCACAGTAAAAGTAGGAAAACAAAATAGCCAATCGCGCGATCGTTGCCTTCTACAAATTGCTTACAAAATTGCCTCCATCTTTCCAGTTTCTTATTTTTCTAAAATAATGTTCGGTTGCTGTTCTGCAGAGATAAACTACAGAGTACTGATAAAATCAAATCAACTGTTACACGTAGTTATCTAGTCATAATTAGAGAAAAAAGATCGAATGCGTGCGATGCGATTTGCGTTCCAAATTCAACGGCATGCGAACCGCCGATGCCGGTTGGACTCTGCTCTAAAATCGTCGCTGATACCGACCCAGATCTAACTTTTATTTAACAAAACAACACGGCTAATGATTCGAGAGGACAGGTTTTTTTCCGCGAATACGCACATCTAAGAACCGGCATGGCACGGCAAACCATGGATGGAAAGTACAGTTAGATAACTAAAATACTCACGCGACTGTTGAGATGTTAGAAGAGATTAGATGATTTTTGTCACTGTAACTTGCACAAGTCTTAGTTCACTGTAATGCGGCACAGGGTTTGTTCAAGGGTGGTAATTATGTTTTCACAGGTCAGTTCTATAAATGCGGCGTGCGTTCGGGGTCGCAACGGCAACACCTTCTACGTGCAACGAACGCGACAGCGCGCGGCGGACTGAAGCGGCGCGGGGCGCGGAGCGGCGCGGCCGCGAGCTGAAACGTCACACAACGCGTGCGATCTTGAGATCTCCCACTCGCTACGTTCGGATACTTCGGTGATAATTTTTGTATTTAAAAGCCTCCGACTTTGGTTATATTCTAAGATGTAGAATGATTTTCGATCAGTTGATTACTTGTTTTTGGTTCATCATTGTACAAGCATTTAGATGGGTATAGTACGGCCGGCCGATCTTCGCCGCTCTGAAGTTAGGCTTTCGGATATAGTGCGCACGCGCAGCTATTGTACTTTAGAGAGAGATAGCGACACAAACACTTGAGTGTGTGACTGAAACAAACAATGCTCAAAGTGACACCCCGCGCGTCTTGCCACCATTTCGACCCTAAAATTGACTTCTCCGCAGCGATCCGAACAAAGTTCAGAGCGGCCAAGATCCGCCGGCCGTACTTTACCTATAACATACGTGTGAAAACCGGAGTAGGACTAAGTAAACTATACTAGGTATTGTAATTAAGCATAATATAAATGGGGAACATGAATTTCATTTCATGAGAAGGATGCACCATTATAGGTAGGTAGGTACTGTATTGTATTGTAGGTAATTTATTATTATAATGAATTTAAATTTATACGAACGAACAAACAGTTCAATCGTTTTGGTTTGATGCAATTTTGAAAATTTTGAAATAATTATGTATCATTACTTAAGTATTCTCAATTTCCCAAAGCATTTTTTGCACTTAATATGTACCTACATGCAATGTACAGACGCGCGGAGCTTTAATTTTTATTGCACATAATTATGATGAATAATAAAATAATATATGGCTAAGCTATTCCCCTATTCCGCTATGACCGGGGCGTCATAGCTGCATATAGTGTACAATTATATCAGAGGAATGTGGTGGTTTTAAAGTAATGTTAATTTTATACGCGAACATTGGCTCGGCTTGATTTGAGTGCAAGGTGATCGAGACATTTGCATGGACGGCTCGAGTGCATTTCTTGAAAGTAGCAGACTTGATATCATCCTGTTGGCCTGTTGGTTGCAATAAGGTCTGCGCACATTATACCCACTCTACTTTACTGTAATAGGTGGTAGAGCCTAGAGTTCACCCGGGGTAGTACCACCGCCCGCCACGGTACTCAGTACCATTTCTGCCGCGTAACAATTTTTTTGTTCAGCAATTGTGTTCCGGTTAGATAGGTGTGGAGCCGGTTACACTTTTTAGAGGCCACCATTTTAGTCCTCAACTGTAGCAACACATCTGTGACCGAATTGGAACGAGTTAGTAAGAGACTAAAAATTACTAACTGGGCTATTAATAAACACAACTAACAGGACTAACTATCACTAACAGGCGCTGCCCCAGTTCTCTTACTTACTAACAAACTAACCAACTAATGTTCTAACAGCATGTGCTAGCTGGACCATCCTCGTCCCGATTTGACTCTTGTCTTTGTCAGTCACAGATGTCCCAGGCGGCAGCGGAAGGGTGGTGCTGCATGCTCGTTTGCTAACTTAAATCCATGAAAAAACGCTACACTCTCATAGCCCCACACTAGGATTCCCTATGTCGTGGGTGCTATGAACAAACAAAGACAAGAAAACACTGTCCAATAACATAAATTTAAACGAACACGATGCGAAGAGAGGACAGTTAGGTAAGTATACCTACAGGTTTCTTAGTAACTTCATTGATTTTTGTAGGTTTTGAAACGTATAATGAAAGCCCGGTTGGAGACTAACTAACTTTATTATCAAAATACCCTCCACATTTCTCCCCTTACAAAGAGGAACCTACTAATACATCATACATCATATCATTGTATAAGTACTTATACAATGAGTTACTAATTATTAATGACTTTTTTAATAGAGCGTTTATATGCGCGCCATTCGCGAGCGGAGGCGTCCGACGTCGGAGCGGATGGCTCGGTGAATATTGGAGCGCTATCGGCGTCTCCATAGTCGGAGTCCTCGTGATTGGAGCCGGCGCCGGCGCTCGCCTCATCGACGTCGGGCTCCTCCCCCACATCTACATCGCCACCATCAACGGCGCCCGCTTCACCGATTTCGTTCGGTACACCTGTGCTCGTGCGCGATAGCGAATACCTATTCTTTCCTTGAATGGGAGCAATCTGGTCCTGGTGCCTTCGCCATTCCGTACCATCGCTGAGTCGTACCTTGTACGAGACCGGACCGGTTTTTTTTGAAATTTGACCTTCCGACCACTTGTTCCCCTTCGAGGAAAAGTTGCGCGCGAGCACAGCGTCCCCCGGTTGTAACTGTCGCAAGCGGCCGCCCGCCGCCGCCGCCTGCCGTTCCTGCGCCGCGCGCACCACGGCCGCGCCGTCCGGCCGCAGCGCGTCAAGCCGGCCGCGCAGCCGGCGGCCCTGCAATGCCACCGCCGGCGCTACCCCGGTCGTTGCATGCTCGCAATTGCGGTATTGAAACAAAAACCTACTCAATGCGGTTGATATGTCCACTTTTTCGTACATAGCTCGCTTTATAGCCTTTTTGATGGTTTTAACCGCGTTCTCCGCTTCCCCGTTACCCTGCGGCCTATATGGTGACGATGTAGTGTGTTTTATAGCATTATTTTCACAATATACTTTAAATTCATCCGAAAAGAAGGGCGGGCCGTTGTCGGTCACGAGCTGCGATGGGATTCCGAATCGCGCAAAAATCGATCTAAAGATTTTAATTGTGGCCGCCCCCGTGGTGCTTGCCATCTCAATAGCTTCGATCCATTTAGAATGCGCATCGACGACAATTAAAAACCGTTTACCGGCACAGTCCGCAAAATCTGCGTGCAAGCGCCGCCAGGGATGCAACGGGAACTCCCATGGATGGAGTGGCGCGCGAGGGGGCGCGTCGAGGACTGCGCGGCAAGCGTCGCATCCGCGACAGGTCTCCTCGATCTCGCGGTCGATGTTCGGCCAGTAAACGTAGCTACGCGAAATAGATTTCATTTTATTCATTCCTAAGTGTCCCTCGTGAATTTCACTTAACACCTTGCTACGTAGACATGGCGGAATTATTATTCTATATTTATAAATTAAACATCCTCGATCGATGTAAAGATTATCCCTCCTAGAAAAATAACAACGCTCCTCATCGCAGCCTATAGCCGACAACGGCCAGCCGAATGTTACACAACCAATTATTTTACTTAAAAGAGGATCCTTCTCCGTTTCCTTCGCAACCTCCTTAAAACTTATGGGCAACGACTCTTCTACAAAATGTAAATATTCGTATGATGAGGTGTGACCGCTCTCGCGTGGCAGAGGCAACCTAGATAACGCGTCGGCGGGACCATTATTTTCCGAACGAACGAATTCAATCTTAAAATCATACCCAGCCAGCCGCGCCGCCCAACGCTGCAACCTACTAGCAGCTGTTTGAGGAATACCACTCTTCTCGCCAAAAATATACGTCAGGGGCTTGTGATCAGTACGTAATACGAAACGTCGCCCGTATAAGTACTGATGGTTCTTTGTTATACCGAAAAATATAGCCAACGCCTCCTTGTCCAGTTGGCTATAATTTTTCTCCGCGTCATTAAGCGTCCGGGAGGCACAGCTGACCGGCCGTTCGGAGCCGTCCTCGTAGCGGTGTGCCAGCACAGCGCCCACCCCGTACGCGCTGCTGTCCACGGCCAGCACGAGCGGTCGCCCCTCCTCATAATGAGCGAGTACCCGGTCGCCCATCAACGCCTTCTTAGCCCTATTAAATGCTACATCACAAGTTGAGTCCCAGTGCCAACTTTCCCCTTTACGTAATAACGAATTCAACGGATATAGTAACGTGCTCAGATTGGGGATAAATTTCCCATAATAATTTAAAAGTCCCAGAAAACTTTTAAGTTGTGTTACATTAGTGGGCGTTGGCACCGAGGAGATCGCCTCAAGTTTGGTCGGGTCCGGGTGAAGCCCGCTTTTATCAATAATAAACCCTAAATATACGACACGTTTTTCTAAAAACTTACATTTGTCTAGCTTAACTGTCAAGCCAGCCTGTCGCAACCGTTCGAGTACTGCTCGCAGATTTCGCAGGTGCGCGTGTCGGTCTCGACCGGTCACACATATGTCATCCAAAAATACCACCGTTCCGGGCACTCCCCGGAGCGTCTCCTCCATTAATTTTTGAAATTTTTCCGGAACACAGGACAACCCATATGGGGTACGTCGATAAGCAAATGTACCTAAATGAGTAGTGATAGCCGTGTAACGCTGCGACTCTTCATCTAGTAATACTTGTTCGTAGGCGTGTTTGAGGTCAATTTTTGTATATTCCTCCCCATTACTTAAGGTGGCAAACAACTCCTCTATTCTCGGTAACGGAAAATAGTCGCGCTTCAATTTAGGATTGATTGTAATTTTATAATCCCCACATATGCGAATTTCACCATTACGTTTGATCACTGGCACTATGGGCGTGCCAAAATCGGAATGCTCAACGCGGTAAATAGTCCCGTCATGCTCGAGCCGCTCGAGCTCGCGCTCGACGCGCGCGCGCAGTGCCAGCGGCACGGGCCGCGCGCGCACGTATACGCTGCTACAATCTGCGAGCTCTAGTCGAAGAGATTGAGTACAGGTCCCCAACTTATCACTAAACACATCCGGATACTCTTTACACAGCTGGGATACGAATTGATCATCAACTAATTCATTAATACAAATTTGTGAAATTTTTAATGAGCGTAACCAATCTCTGCCCAGTAGTGGCCTCCCTCCGCCTTTAATGACATACAAAATCAAGTTTTTTACGTATACATCGTTTAACTTTACATCGACTAAAATATATCCCAATGGTTCAATTCGTGTCCCGCTGTAACTACGTAAAATTAAATTATCACGGTTAATCCGTATATGGTTAAACAATTGTTTATAACACACCTCATTTATGGCCGATATCCGACTACCTGTGTCTATTTCACAGTTCAGTTCCCGTCCATCTACGCTCACAGAAATATAATAAGGCTTGTTACCTTGTGAGTTGATCTCCATATTAAAAAACTCATCCTCTGAACTGTCCCGATCCATGAAATGTTGACGTCGGTTTCCGTTATCACGGTAACTCACTCTATTACACATCACTTTTAAATGTCCACGTTGATGACACTGATCACAATTATAATTAGCAAACCGACAGCGATCCGCTCGGTGCGCCTTCCCGCAGCGCCAGCAGCTGGCCGCGGCCGCAGCGCCCGCAGCGCCCGCGGCGCGCCCGCCGCCCGCAGCGCCCGCTCGCGCCCCGCGTCGTCCCTGCACCGCATGCAGGCCCTCGCCCGTCTCGCCGCTCGCGCCCGCCGGTCCCAGCGCCGCCCGCGCGCTCACCTCCGCGTGCTTCTCCGCGGCCTCTAATGCCAGAGCTAGCTCCACGGCCTTCCCGTAATCGATGTTCTTTTCGGCGAATATTCTCGAACGCATTATATCACTCGTCAGACCCGACACGAACTGGTCACGCAGATTCTCCTCAAGTCGGGTACCAAAGTTGCAGGTGGCCGCCAGGTGTTTCAGCTGCTGGAGGTATTCCATGAGTGTTTCTCCCTGTCGCTGCCTCCTCTGTCGAAATACGTGCCGCTCGGCTATTTCGGAACGTTGGGGTTCGAGGTGGTCGGTAACCAATTTCACAAGTTGATCGAAACTTTTGGCCTCCGGGTGGGCCGGAGCGCACAAATCACACATTAAAGCGTAAGTCGCTTCGCCGACCACTGTTATCAACATCGGCACTTGTAACTTGTCTTCGATCTGGTTCAACAAGATAAATTGTTTAACGCGTCGAACGTACGCCGGCCATTGTTTGGAATTTACGTCAAACGGTTCTATTTTTCCGATAGGCATATCTATATTGACTTATTGCACCGATATACACCGTAAAATAATTACACACGCGCAAAATACTCGTAAATTAATTATTTTTTTACTCCCGTCGCCAGTGAAACGTATAATGAAAGCCCGGTTGGAGACTAACTAACTTTATTATCAAAATACCCTCCAGGTTTAACACACTTTAGTACTTTATTAGTTGTAGCCGTGTGGTTGAATAAGCAGTGATAGCCGTGTGGTTGAAAGTTGGACTGCCGAACCGGAGGTTCCGGGTTCAATCCCCGCATGCACCACTAATTTTGAAAAATTGTGTGCGTATTAAAATTTAATTATCACTCGCTTCGGTGAAGGAAAACATCGTGAGGAAACCTGCACACCTGAGAGTTCCCATAATGTTCTCGAAGGTGTGTGAAGTCCACCAACCCGCACTTGGCCAGCGTGGTGGATCATGGCCTATACCCCTCACACTGTGAGAGGAGACCCGTGCCCAGCAGTGGGACAGTTATGGGCTGTGATGGTGATGATTAGTTGTAGTCCTACTTTGATGTCGTTGACATTGTCAGCGCCTAGCATACCAATGCCGATACTCCGAACGTGCTTAATAAGACCTTTCATTTCAAAAGTGAATTTTTAATCAATTTAATAATTTTCGCCAAGTCATGTATGTAAAGGATGTTATCTAACATCTAGATAGGCCCCAGTTCGTTAGGTCGTCGGGTGGATAATTGAATGCGACAGGCACTATCTTCATGGAACTAGCACTGGGTTTAGTTTCGCGTTAACTAAGCCCAGAACCCCGTAGACAGGGAAGAGAATAGATCATTGGATACCATCTATCGCACTCACACAAGAAAAGGAACAACTTACGCCAATGACACGAAAAAAACGAGACAGAATGATATCTACGATGTTTTGTCTCACTTTGCGTGTCGGTTTTTTCAAGGAATGTACTGCTGCTTACAAGCCAGCTGACCGTCGAATTTTTCTTGTGCCACATACAATTACTTTGTCATGCCATCTCATGTAGGACACGCTCACCAGATGTCTATATCCTTCTATGTCTACGCCAGAGCCACATTTTAATATGACGTGGACTATGAAGATGATGTCGATTATGAAGATATTGTACCGTTGAGAGTAAAAATGGTCAAGCGCAAGCTGGATAGGCGCGCCCGGGGTCCCATATAAACAAACAATCAAGCCAAGGTAACTTGCGCCTCGTCTCTCCGGGCGAGGTCGCTTTCGATGGAGGCTTTAAAGCCACAGGGCTAGAGCCATCCCCATTTATGTTTCTTCAGGCGGTGTTTAGTGGGTAGAAGTCCCACATAACCAACGCAGCCGGCTACGTTGGTATGCTATGAGCATTCACCGCCTCCCTGTCGTGGAAGGGGGGAAAAAAAAAAAGCCACTTCTCCCTAAAAATTAAAAAAAATGTTGTCAACACTGACTTAATAGTCTTATTAATGATTCTGAATACTGAACACTCTGAACACATACCTTTTGAAGCACCTGATGGACTCGTAAGTGGTCAAGCGTGACACCAACCCATAATACGTTTAAAATATAATGAAAAATGTAAAATACGAATGAAAAGGATATTATTGAGTAGGTACCTACATAATATCTTTTTCCTTTGGTCTATGTTATATGTACATATTACGTACGGCACAGAGCATGGAACAGAATAAATATTTCCACGTCATCACGTCGTCAAATGGTCACGACTTTGTAGACTTGACTACTCACTGATTGAAGACTCATTTGATTAAACTCATAGATCAAACTCACAGTTTATGAGATTATCATGTTTTCATTTTAACCATAATAACCGGTTATATTAATAATTATATTAACTTTAATTGATCTCACCGGGGTATCAGCTGTGTGTTTGATTTATGAGAGTAGGTACAGATTTATGCTATCCTGCATCACGCGATGCTAAGTGAGATCAGTACCTATCTAAATGTAAGTAGCTATACAGTCTGAGTGGAGTTCCTCGGATCAAATCCGGCGCTTCCTTCACAGGTCGATTACTCTCGTTTCGTCTGCCTGCCCATATTTATTTACGAGTGATTGTCCAATATTGAGTCGAACGCCTCGATGCGAAGCGAGACTTTAAATTCAAATTCAAATTATTTATTTCAGTGTAGGAACTGAACCCACTTGAAGAAAATGAAAATTTACCAAAACATAAAATTAATTAGCTTAAAATTAACTAGTGATGTGTAATATTTATTTTTATAAGTTAGTCTCAGCGGTAGCAGGAAGTGGAAGCGAGGTCGTAGCTGACCGCTAACGGCAATGATTCGCTTAGCATGGGGACTTTAACCATGTCTTGTCACGAATTACTACCAGAGTCATTGCTGTCATTTTCTCACGAAATGTCAGTTATTTTTTGTTTTACGCGATCTCCTCCTAGCTCCTAGAAATATAATTGAATGAACTTCCACCCTCTTTGTTGATTCAGTCACCAAATTTTCCGACGTGATTCGACTGTGGAGTCCGTGGACTTAAGAGTATTTTCTTCAGTATTTTCTTTTTTCTATACTTTTCCTTGGCCGATCACGCATCAGTCATATCCTGGGTGAAGGTGATCGCTTACCATTAAGTTTCTCGTCTGCCCGTTTGTGGGCTAGTTCCATTAAAAATATTTTTAAACCTAAATTGCGTTCCTAACATTTCCTGTACATAGTCTGATAACTTAATCATTTACAACCGAGGTACAAGGTCGTAATCAGTGGCCACTAGCATCTCATCCGTCAGGCCACTCAGTGGCGCCACCCAGCGAGAAATTATCGATGTTTGTTGCGAATCAAGGACCGATAGCGCGCACTTCTAATGTGACGTAACGGGATCAAATGGTAAATTACATTCGGATCATTGGATGTTGATTTAGAATGATTGACTGAATGGGTAATTTAGATGTTGAAGAGTGGCTGGCTGCCGTTAGCGGCCTACTGAGAGCCTCGTCCTAGAACTAATGAAGTTTGGATTGGAGGCTAGTTTATGATGCTGGTTCAGTATGGACTAGTGATTCGATTCGTTCGGGTGAAGGAAGTTCGGAAAACAGGAACCATTCCCGAGTTAAATTTTTATTTAATGTCCGTGCGTTTTTGAACTCAATATCCACGACGTAACTATGTTCTTGTTCACTAAGGTATTTTTCATGCCACCGAAACATATATAGCTAGGTGGGTAAAATTACCCAAGCGAGTACACAACGGCGAACACTCGAACAGAGCCACTTACACCCCCAAAGTATTTGTTATTTAAGTAAAAGTTCAAAACAATAATATTAAGGAAGTGCCATAGAAGCAGCAGACTATTAAAACATAGTTCTAGGTCGTTAAGTAGATCGTGAGCCCTGCACAGCATGCGTTGGATGCGGGTAGTTGCGGTAACATGAACGTAAATCATATTAATGTGACCGTTCACACCGTGTCGCAGTGTCTACGTGTCACGCGCCGAAATAGACACTCGACACATGCCGCTCGTGTGTCGTGTCCAACAATATCAACTAATGATGACAATTTGTTTAGTTGTATCGCTGGATCGGCTGGAAGAAAAATGTGTTCAGTGCAAAATTACTACTTATGAGTCTTGCATGTCGGTATTAGTAACTCAGGCCTACCCTGAGTTCGACAATTTCCTTCGGTAAAGCTATGTTTATAGGTACACGGAACCGAAATATTGCAACTCATTAATTTCAGGCGTTATATACATTTTATGTTTATCAGTTTTTTGATTTGGGGGATTTTTTTTAACTTTTTAGGCCAGACAGCTTATCCAAGTTTTTTCCTTTTTTAGAACTTGCAGTGGCTTAAAATATGATAATAATGTGAAATAAATTTAATATTTTTCGAAACCAACCACGCTACATTAGAGAGCTATTTAATAATATAACCAATCTGGTAATCTAACGTAGATTTAATCTGACATATTAATAAAACAAGGTCGCAATTGTAATTCGTCGCCAACCTGATAAACGTAAAGGTGAATGTAAATTAGTGCGGTTGTGCGTAATTCTACGTACGTTAAGGCATCCACAAACGAGCAACTAGAATCGACAATCACCTGAATCACCGGCAACTGTCAACTTCCTTATAAACAAAATTGCGGAAGATTGCGGAACATTGGCATAGAATCCGCAGTTTTATAAAAGTAATCATAGAAATTCTTTTAACTAAATAAATTGTTTCTTTAAAAAATGATTGCTTGCCTGTTGTTTGTTTGCGGATCTCCTTCCTTTTCTTAGTTAGAAATGTGTCACTGGCATTTTTGAGTCATTGGTGCCGGTGATCACAATTCACTTGTCATCAGGGACCCAAGTCTGCTTATATGTAAATGCTGCAATTACGCCATATTTGAATAGTTTGACACATTTCGTATAGGTACCTACCAAGATTCCCAATAATGTGTTAAACTATTCCGACAGGACGCAATCGAAGTATTTATAAATTAGCAGACTTGGGCTCCAGTTGACCTCTGCTTGCACATACATAATTGCACACACATGTTGGTTAGTCATACTAGTAGTATCCACGTTTGTACAGGCCCTACGTTGAACGCACTTCCGCGTACCCCGCACCCCTCACCCCTCGCGCCGACTGGCATCGCCCGCTCGGCTCCGCTGGCAGTGACTGATGACATCTGACAGATTTACGCGCAACGGTAATGTTTATGTTCTTATAACTTTACGACAATGATATTGTAATGTGTTTACAAAGGAATTTGCAGCGGATCATGTTTACTGGGAAAATGTGAGTTTTTCCATCGACGGACGACGTTACAAGCGTTTGTGTAGTGATGATTGTGGCACTGTTACTCGCTCTGTTTATTTACTGTTTCTTGCGGCATTTGCATGCCGAGATTTAGATACTTTCATGTGAAATCTATTATTAACAAGTTGATTATAATTTTTAAGTTAACAGACTGAATACTTACTGACCCACTGTTTTATTAGCAGGTGGCTATTGACACCGATACAGACAGATACTAAGTATTTTTGCTGTTTCTTATACTTGGTTCTAAGCGAGTAAACGTGTCTATTAATTTCGGTAATCCCCGGAAATGCGCTGAGGTTTACCATAGACAATAGGGTTGCTATAATGACCAAAATCGACTAAATTTTGTAGAAAATCCAAAAAAGAATAAAAATAATACTGATACTGCTTACGTAATCACTCAATCACTGTATTGATTACGTAGGTAATACTTGAATGGCTCCTAATGGTAAGTGGTCATCGTCACCCATGGACATCAGTAACATCTAATTCAACACCGATGCATTCCATTCCAACTCCGACATTGCCACCGAAACACGAATAGAAAGAACTTTGACAGTTGATTTTAAAAGGTGGTAGCCAAAGAGGATATAAACACTACGTGTGGTAGCTAGCCGTTTGGGTAAAATACTTAGGTATTAAGACCCGTATGGCGCAATGGTCAAAATGTCGGACTGCGTCTTAACAAACATACCACTTTCGTAGAATAAACTGTTATATAAAGCTGAATTAAAAAAATATATACATATTTAAACATATATTTCTATCCTGACCTATGGACACGAATGCACAACGAAATGCATAGCCAGCACAGGTTTAGATAGTTTACCTGCTCAGTGCGTGCATCTACGATGACGGAAGTAATTTATATCGCGTCGCCAGTACGGGCACTTTAATCGGCTTACGTTGCATTAGAATCTCGGCAAATAACGTTCGATACGTCGCGGTCGTGTCGCCGTCGTGTCGTGCGGAGCTCAGTGTTCATGCTCATACGACTTGACGTTAGATACAGGATAGATACCGTGGTGGAATGGAATTGGAATACGCTAACGGATTTATATTTAATTTTAGAAGCGTCCATGGTTCATTTTGATGCCCGTATGGCGCAATGGTTACAGGCCGGACTGTCGTTCGAAGGGGACAAAGTTCGAGTCGCAACGAGGCGAAAGTTTAAATAGAACAGAATTTATGTTTATTTTGTAAGATACTGCAAAAACATTAACAAAGAAAACGTTGCTTGATAAATGGCTGTGTGTGGTCTTGTCTTTCAGACACAGGGATTCCCCTAGTGTGGGGCTGATGTAGCGTTATTTCTTTACATTGTTTTGTTGTACCCATACATTGTTTTGTTATAAGGGATTAGACAGGGTTATCGCTGAAAGCTCCCAGGCGGCCTGATATTTTCCGACTTTCTCAAATATTTTAACCAATTTATACAAAACTTTAATACATTATACAAACTTTAATACAATCACTAAGTATATCTATAAAAAAACCGCATCAAAATCCGTTGCGTAGTTTTAAACAACAACACAAGTCATACACACCGACTTTGTTTTATATGTAGGTACTATGTTAAGATATCGGTAGCGAATGGTGATGGTGATAGTGAGTATACGAGACAAGGTATTTTTAACGAAACTTCATATCAGAGCTTGCGGTGTGGCGGGTAGAAATCGTCTACTGTACGAACAGCCATTGTTTGGCTGTTTGTGAGTTTTTAACCGATTTAAAAAAAGAAGGAGTATTTATGTATGTCTATTGTCTAGCGATTTCTCCGTCACTTGTGAACAGATTTTTATTTATTTCTTGTATTATGTATGTATGTAAGCTGGTGCTTGTCATGTGGCATTTGAATTTGAGCGAGATCTGATGAGTAGTTTTGAAGTAATAATGCGTATTTAATTGACTTCGACTACGTTCTTTGTTTTGTAAATGTTATAGGTCTGTATGTTTTGTAGAGTAAGTACAAGTGAGTCGTGGATAAGCATCTCAACGCCTGACGATTCTGTCACCGCAAACTGTGCATTCTATGAATGGTATGCTATTTTCCTTACAGAATTTTAGAAGTAGCATACCTATTATTAGAAAACACTTATATTTTATCTTAGGTACCTATTGTCTATGATACATTTATATTTATTGGATTAATAATAAAGCTTGTAGATTTTTTGTCTAGAAATGTCAGTAAAAACGAGTAATAATAAGTATTTTAATGAGCTAGCTAGATAAGTTCTACAGAGATTTTAATTAATATTTCTTATTAAATATTTGAAGGCGCTAAGCAAGCAGTCCCTTTATAGGAGGAGTAATAAATGTTTTTCCCACGCTATAACAAATGAGTCATCACTCGGTATTTGTACCGCGTTTTCTTGTTAGTAACATTAGCTAGCATTCCCTTCGTAGGCAAGTCTTTTTGTGAATAATCGACGAACGAGTAGACGAGTTTTTTTTTATTTAATTATTTTAGGACGAGGCTGAGTAAGTGGGCACCGCCGCCCATGGCCAGCAACGCCTCTATCACCGAGACGTTGTCGGCGAGGCAAGAAGAGAGTAGGAACAAAGTACTGGCTCTCAAACCCACGATGTGGCGGCTGCCTCGAGCAAGTACGTGGCAGCAGGCCTCGAATTTTGACTCTTTGAGTAATACTCAGAAGCAGAGGAGAAGGTATACAATTCAAAGTTAAAGAAATGAATTGTGAGAAGTCGGAAACTTTGGTTTGTCATGGTTATTTATTTTAACTACATTGGAAGCAATTAAAACGATGGAGGCGAGACACAGACATATCGTATTTATTTATGCTTCTAAAATTATTTAAGTAACGACATTTCAATATGCTAAAAACACAGTTAGTATAATTTATGCTTGTGTGTACGTGCGTGACGTGAATGTCGTGGTTAGATCGTAAAATAAAATGTAAAATGTTGTTTGACAATTTTCGTGTAGTACTGATTGGTCCAACAAGTTTGGTCACTTCTTGAAATGCAAAAATATTGAATTATTGTCGAGATACGAGATATTCCACACCTCTTATTGAATAAGAGGTGTGGAAACCAATAATATAAGGAACTTTAGTGGGATGGTGCCTACTGACATTCTTTTTTCTTGGCCAACGTCGCGTCGCATTGATGATGCCTTTGGTGTTACTCATGGACGTGACCACTTATGATCCGGTGGCCCATCTGCTCAGTTGCCGGCTATTAAAAACCAACTCGTTTGTAGTCTTGTACAAGAGTACAAGAATTTAGAAGAAATTAATTAGAACATTGAAGATAGGTAGCAATTATGTAATATATTTCAGATAAAAAAACATGAAATAAGTCAGTTAATAACATTTGCACTTTAGTATACGTATTTCCCGACCAAAGAAATTCCATGTTGCACGTGGCCAGGTGAATTTCATGAAATATTGGGACATTTTATGAATTTCACATTTCCCCGACCTGCCCGCGACACACACATCAAGTAATTAATAGCTCCATAGTCAGCCGCCCACGCTTATCTTGTACACACTCGGTAGCTCGCCTGCGTGAGCCGCGTCATATCAATAGCTACAGTGATGTGGCCTAACGAGATTGAAACGGTTTTACATATAACATCGATAAAAACGAAGGAAGCACCAGATGCGGTGACAGCGATTGTTTTACTGACATTGGCTTAATGATTTGACGATTCTGTGACCCAGTTGGTAGGGAATCCGGGGATACCTATGAGCGTTTTTTTCCTTCCCTCCACTAATCCGCACAGGAGTAGCTTGTTGGAGTATGCTCTTGCACCTTTTGAAGCTAAGCGTTTATTTATTTGATGACCATCAAAGAAGCAACACAGACTAGACTTTCTCTTTTATTTTAAGATATTTAAATATGTTTCTGTTTGTTTCTTCGTTTGAAGCTATCTTCGATACTGTTACATTGAGAGGAGACACAATTGAACGAAATACTTCATTCGTAATTATCAGTAATAATATATAAATATAATCATTACTGTTACATGTAAAATGTTGTTTGACAATTTTCGTGTAGTACTGATTAGTCCAACAAGTTTGGTCACTTCTTGAAATGCAAAAATATTGAATTATTGTCGAGATACGAGATATTCCACACCTCTTATTGAATAAGAGGTGTGGAAACCAATAATATAAGGAACTTTAGTGGGATGGTGCCTACTGACATTCTTTTTTCTTGGCCAACGTCGCGTCGCATTGATGATGCCTTTGGTGTTACTCATGGACGTGACCACTTATGATCCGGTGGCCCATCTGCTCAGTTGCCGGCTATTAAAAACCAACTCGTTTGTAGTCTTGTACAAGAGTACAAGAATTTAGAAGAAATTAATTAGAACATTGAAGATAGGTAGCAATTATGTAATATATTTCAGATAAAAAAACATGAAATAAGTCAGTTAATAACATTTGCACTTTAGTATACGTATTTCCCGACCAAAGAAATTCCATGTTGCACGTGGCCAGGTGAATTTCATGAAATATTGGGACATTTTATGAATTTCACATTTCCCCGACCTGCCCGCGACACACACATCAAGTAATTAATAGCTCCATAGTCAGCCGCCCACGCTTATCTTGTACACACTCGGTAGCTCGCCTGCGTGAGCCGCGTCATATCAATAGCTACAGTGATGTGGCCTAACGAGATTGAAACGGTTTTACATATAACATCGATAAAAACGAAGGAAGCACCAGATGCGGTGACAGCGATTGTTTTACTGACATTGGCTTAATGATTTGACGATTCTGTGACCCAGTTGGTAGGGAATCCGGGGATACCTATGAGCGTTTTTTTCCTTCCCTCCACTAATCCGCACAGGAGTAGCTTGTTGGAGTATGCTCTTGCACCTTTTGAAGCTAAGCGTTTATTTATTTGATGACCATCAAAGAAGCAACACAGACTAGACTTTCTCTTTTATTTTAAGATATTTAAATATGTTTCTGTTTGTTTCTTCGTTTGAAGCTATCTTCGATACTGTTACATTGAGAGGAGACACAATTGAACGAAATACTTCATTCGTAATTATCAGTAATAATATATAAACGCCCTTGAAATTAAATACACTTACTCAATTTTTATCTAACCAACATCTTTTAAATCTTCAAAGACGTTCGTAGCCCTCGTAAGCGTTGGGATTCTGTGTGAAAGTATGTACGATTCGATTCTAATATCATTTTCAAAACGTTTCAATATCGGCCGCCTCTCCTGATTTAATATTTAAGCTCTTTTACGTTTTAGGTGCCGTGACTGCGGCGTGTAACTAATTTGCATATTTATCAGTTGCTACCGTTTGATTCGTCTCGGTATGGGTAAGGGCTATTATGCACTGGCGTTAACAAGGCAGTCTCCCGGACCCTGCCGTACCAAAATATAAAGAGGAAATGCTACGGGTCATTTTTCCATACAAACGTTCTCGACTAATCCCTCGCTGGTTTTTGACTCTAGATCAATAATTTTTTCACACAAGAATAATATCATCATTATCTTTGTCGGTACGTTTTGATTTTTTGGATATTTTTGTTTTCAAAAAATTTAGGCTACTTCAAACAGCGCTTAAAACGGCCAAATAAATATGCCACAAACATACGCCTAGTACACAAATTGTATAATAATTAGCACAAAAAGCTAAACGGTCCGACACAGAATATCTCCTTCCCATTCAATTTCCAAAATTTCGTTAAGATTGCTTTAGTTTTGGCGGGGGGATTAGTCGAGAACGGAACCTCGATTTTGATGATTTTTGCCTCGGGTTTTTACTCGGAGTTGCAGTTGTCCCTATCGCACTGACATACACGCCGCTCGCAAGCGCGACAGAGATATTGAGTGAAAAAATCCCAAATTTGAAAAAGGGTTCGCGTGGTATTTCCTCTTAAGCGCCTGAACATCAAGACCAAGCGAAGACTAACTTGTGTAATATTTGACGACCTCGTTGCCTAGTTGGTAGTGACCTTGTTTGCGTAGCAAGGGGTCTCGGGTTCGATTTTCCGGCCCGGGCAGATGTTTATGTAGCACATAAGTGTTTGTTCTCGAGTCATGGGTGTTTGTGACGTGTAATTTGTGTTGTCCATGCCGCCCGCGACACAGGGAATCCTAGTGCGGGGGTATGAGTTTGTTAGCGTTTATTTATTTATTGTTTATTTATTGTTTATATATTTATTTCTGGTACAACTTTACTGTTAGACCTCTGTCTATTTAAAACCTTTTTATGGTGATTAGGTTAGGTTAGTTTTTATTAGTAATATTACCGTTTACCTTCCGATCAGGGTCTGGGTTCGATTCCTGCATGCTTCTAATTGAAAAAAATAGTGCCTATTACAAATTAATTATCACATGCTTCGATACAGCAAAACATCGTAATACAACTGAGAGTTCTCCAATGTTCTCAATGGTGTGTGAAGTCTACTAATCCACACTTCGCCAGCCTGGTGTAATAGGGCCTTTACCCATATTATGTTTTTTCATTTAGGTTACCCAATCTGTAACCTTAATAAGTACTCACGATTTTCGAATTTCATACTGCGACTTCGACTCACTCATGGATTCATGCAGACTCCAAAGATCCAATACGGACGAAAAGGTTTGCGTCGTCGTTCATGGTGCGTACTGCGAAGGACTGGAATAGTTTGCCTGCGTCGGTATTTCCACCTGTGTATGATGTGGAAATCTTCAAGAAGAGAGTGAATAGGCTGTTATAAGTTAGTGCGTTCAACACCTTAGACTTCATCGCCACTTACCATCAGGTGGGATTGTAGTCAAGCATTAACTTATCTAAAATAATATAAAAAAAAACTTTAGCACCCATCAGTTAATGTAGTTCCGCTGGTCTCTGACACGCACACCGGCTGACCTAGAACGCAGTACAGATTACAGAATAAAATTACGCGATTTATTGGATCCAATTTAAATGTCACGCGCTGCTCCGTTGCAATACTTGCGATGCCGATCCTATCTGCTTACTCGGCTAATTAATTGGAATTTATTGAACAATTAAACTTACACAATACATATTTCAAATACCACGTAATGTCGTGTACTTAGTCATTTTTTAGAAATATAAAACTCGAAAAGTATGCTGGGACACAAAGTAAAAGTGAAACTTCAACGGACAATTAACAAATCGTAACAACATTTTAACGGCAGATTGTTAGTGTACTTGGAATTGTTTTTCCACTTGTGCGTTACGATTCGTTTTTCACGAATACCTCTGTCTATTGGTGAAAACCACATGAAAATCCGTTCAGTAGTTTTTGAGTTTACAATTGCAATTGCGGACATAACGCTTTTTTGTGACAGAACAATCCTATAAAGTTGCCCTTCAATACATAAACGTTTACACACTAACACACACAAGCTTTGTACCAAACAACATGGATAACACAAATCACACAAATCACTAACATCTACGACCCGAGAACAAACATTCATCTGTCATATAAATATCTGCCTCAGCTGGGAATCGAACCCGGGACCCCCATTCGCAGGCAGGGTCACTACCAACTAGGCTACGGGGGTCATGTTTAATTAGGTTGTAAGTTAGAATGGAGCACGTTGCTAGCAGGTGACAGTCGGTAATAAGTGTATCCCGCGGGATCACATAATGTGCGGTTAGTGGACCATCCCGCTAATTTACTGCATTACCTGTCGTTGCTTGTGGTCTAATCAAGAGGATGAAGCGGTAAAATAATGTTTGATGTTACTTTTAAATTTAAATTATGCGTACTGTTATTGTATATAGCAAGGGTAGCTGATGTTCACCAGATGGTTAAGTTAAGATAATTATCAAACAGTGATGCCAATTTTTTTTCAATAAATTGTTATGTAGGTATGTTAGGGCTTAGATAACAATAATCTCACCAGATGGTAAGTAGTGATAAACTTATATACATAAAAATAATGTACGTTTTAGAAATTAATCATCACTTGCTTCGGTGAAGGAAACATCATGAGGAAACCAGCGCGCCTGTTCTTGAGCGGAAGTGACCATTTACCACCCGACGGCTCGCTCATGTTTGAGCTGTTTACATCAGATAAAGGAGTAAGTAATTACAGATAACATCTAATAAACGAGAATGCATTTTTTTATGAGTGATGAAACGAAACGCCTTAGCTTATGGCTTAAAAACCATTAGAGTGCAGTACGCGGGCAGGGCGGCGCCACATCAGTCAGTCTAGGAGCCAGTGGCCAGCAGCCAGTAGCCAATACCAGAGTATATTTAGACAAGTTAGGTATCTCCAAACAAAGCTTAGAATGCACACAAAGATTTTCGTTGGACGCCTAAAGATGATGCTGTTCTGTATGGTTAAATGATGCATGTATGCTGTTCACTTGAACAAACTTCGGCGCCGAGTGTTAAGATGATCTACTAATCATCATATCATACTTATGATCATCTGAGTACTCTATGGGCTCTCCGGGGCACAAATGTAGTCATAACGTGCATTGTTTTTCCTATTCATGATAAGTATGTGTGGGATATTGTACACGGATACAAGTTAAGTCGTTAAGTTAACATAAAATAATCAATATGAGGCATTGGCCTTCTCAGCCGGTCTTTATATAAATCCCAAGGGTACAAGTCTTTAGGAAGTCCTCTAACAAGTTGGCTGTAAATACCTTTAGGGGATCCGCTAAGTACGCTATCTAACTGGACTTAATTTATAATGTGCGGGGTGTTGCGGCCCAGCGCTGGCCACTGCGACCCTGCGGCGGTCGCCAGTGCGCTAACTTTCGAATTAATGTTAAGCTGCAGTTATCGACGTTGCGAGTTGTCGGTCTGGAAATTAGCGATGATTGTAGTTGTAGCTGATTCCCGCGTGAGGCTTCAATGAAATTGCAAGATTAAACACAGATAAACAGAAATTTAATTGCAAATCAATTTTAGACACTGTGCTGTTAAACTTTAAGGAGTACTCTTGTCTGGAGCCTCGAGCGTAGTATCCGGTCATGCTTCCATCCTTCCTGCCTGCAAAAAAGATTAGAGGAAGACGAAGTAATACCAACTCGGCTTGCAAGATTTGACCCGAACATCCACATGTTTACGAACATTGAAAGTTAAATAAAAGCTGGCAAATAGCTAATCGAGGCCCGAATGACCAGCGTGCAGTTAAGGACAAGTCGGGTGGCCGGCAACGCATTGGTGATGCCTTTGGTGGCGTCGGTGATGTCCATGACGACGCGACGGCGACACTTATCATGAGTAACTTTTTAATTTCTGCCGACGTCATTCTCAGATACTTCAATAGACACACATCGTTCTTGGGTGTGTAGCCGCATATTGTACATATTGCAGGGGTCCAATCTGATTGTTAGCGAGGTACGAGTATTTTTGTTGTCTTTAGAAAACCGTCTTCCTCCGCAATAAACAATACGATCAAGTAAATGCAAACACGGCAAGTTTCGTATACCCCAGCCATAGTAACAGTTACTCATGTCGCGGTAATGGTCGATGGAAGATTGACTCCCTTCCCTTCCAGTCAGGGCTACCATACGTCGACCATTTGTCCGGATGTCCACACGTTGTATCGGCGCGCGTCGTTTAAAATATAAAAATACCTACATTTTTTATATTATTTAGTTTAAAATACTCAACATGTTTTAATACATTCGTTAATCTATAAAGTTGCTCAATCTCATCCAATATCTTTTTAATCTATAATTCCTAATCAACTTCCTGGTAAAACCCAAATTAGATGTATAATAATAATATTTGTCATTCTTTTAAAAGGAGGAGACTTCAAGTCGACTGTATAAGTCTTTCGGGATTTTACAAAAATGTCTACTGCCTTAATTTGTTGAATTTCTAACATTGTCTGGACGTTTAGAATGAAATGGTAACCCTACCCCCGCTAACCGCGGAGCCGTGGTTCCGGGTTTGATTCCCGAATGGATATTTTTGTTTTATAACCGTGTTTGGCGGTCCCCGCAACATAACTTACCAACTATCTGTAGATTTTAGTGCCGCGTTTTGTACTTAAATCCTCATTATATTGCTTTGTTCGGTTCTAAATAATCCTCGCATTCAAGTTTGTGTCATACGAATTGTTATGGTACTTAATAATTATATCCTTGTGTAAGTTTTCCTGGCTGTAGTGAAGAGTGTCGAGGAGTTCCTTCGCTTAGAGCTAATCGTCTGAATCATGTGTCAGGACGTCATTAAGGGTCATGTTTATCATAAAAGGGTCATTGTCAGTGGCAATGAAGTACGGTGTAAATTTTTTCATCATAAAAGACTTTTTCATCAATTATACTTAGTTTATTGGTACGAGTAAACAGGGGCTCAAGACGAGGCCTAAGTTCTTCCTAAATATGTTTATGTAGATTGCGCTCTCCATACAAAAACTAAAAAAAACATTTATGTACGGCTGTACGCTGAAGATGCGAAAGTAGAGTATATTTTTGTATGTATGTATGTTGATTAAACCAAAGGTTTTTTGCTTAAATATAATTTGAAACATACAATTGTTTCCTGTCCTGTGTCAAGTATTCCTTTATTTAATTGTGGAGCATTGAAGGTACCTAAAGTGAAACAGTGGATTACATTCTATCCTAATGTAAGCTTTACTATTCATTAGTCATTACAGAAATAGATAAATCCCGAGTATGTTTTAGTAGTATAATAAATCTCCATTACATATCCTCAGCCCATTAAACACTTGATGTATTGCTGTACGAGCCGCAACTAAGTTCTACATTGTTCACATTCATCAAATACCTTACGCCCATTACGCCGGCCCTCTTGTCGGGCATTTTTCCACCTAGTTGAGGATCTATTGCGTATTCTACGATGCTTCTGTACGGATAGTGGATAATGAAAAACAACCCAGTCTCTGAAAAACCAGACATAACGACCTGGAGCTGGGGGGCTTAAACGGCCCACCACGACCGGCATCGCTCGTAGCGTAGGATTCCCTGGAAGTTCTTATACACGGACGACGCGACGGCTTTAAATACCCTCCAACAGAATAGCTTAAATTCTGACCATCCCTAAGTTATTAACGCTTCCATCTTCGTTGGTAACGTATCGGTGATGCTTTACAACTTTACTCTATGGAATAAGGCAATAACATCGAAATATATGCCGACGGGTGTACAAGTTTATAAACACTAAAAAATTAATTAAATGAATGCTGTTAATAGTAATTACAGTTGCAGTACATTGCGATAATTGAACGTGGCCCGGAGAAACATGTATTTGCTTCTCGTTTGCTACTTACTGTATCAAAGTGATGGTAAGAAAATTCAATAAAAATAATAATATTTTTAGAACAATAGTGATCCCTGTTAGAGATCCCTAGTATTTTTAAGAGTTACAATTTTATTACAGACACTATTTAAAATATTAATGCACTGTTTAAAAAATCCATATTCCAATTTGAACGTCAAAGTATATTTTTATCATGATTGAAGAGGTTGTTTTTTATTAAAAAAAAATTATAAGGTTCTATTACAGGTTCTTACACTGAAGATTGAAAGTAGTGGCAGCCAAAACCTTTAATACGAAATTATATTGAAGTTTAAAACATAAAAACCAAAAGTTGACTCCAAATAGCAAAAAAGATAAAGATCTTTTTTCACATCTGTGTACGAGTTAGAACAATACTTACTAACTCTTAATAAATAGATTAGGTATTACTAACAACAACTAACAGGAATTACTACGAAATCACTAAAAGTCTCCATGCTTCTAAAAAACTAACCAACTAATGTTCTATCACCGTCTCCTAACCGGAAAAACTATCCTACTCTCCGTTTGTTTCTTTTCTGGGTCGGTCACAGTTGTCATGGACGGCAGAAGAAGTGTGGTGCTGCATGCTCGTTTGCTACCTTTATTCCATAAAAAACATCTCAAATTCGATAAATTTGTATAACTACGGTACTTTATGAGCCTGGAATTTAAGGGCCTTATAATATCAAAAAAGGTGTACGATGATAACTTTAGTTAGAACACAATTTCTTTGAATTTGATAACCTATAGTTTACCTATTGCACGGGTCTCTCCTCATACATGAGCAAGCCTAGAGAATACTCCACCACGCTGCTCCAGTGCGGATTGATGGAGGGGTTAGTGGCCAGCCCAAGTGTCGGACATTATTATGCCGCCCGAAGGCATTGAACATGGCTTAACGACTACTACTAAATGGTAACAACCAGAACCGGCGGCTTTACGTGCCCTCCGAAGCACGGAAGGGCCCAAGAATTTTTTTGCCACTAGTGTCACCCATCCAACTACCGACCGCGCCCGCTTTTGCTAACTTTTTGTTTTATAAATGCTTAGTTATTATTATTTCAGCCGCCCAAGATGAACCTGAAGTTAAGTTAAAATTTTTCAAAAACGTATCGAGTAATCTCACGCTTCTAAATGAAATTCATGAAGCTGTACTTAATTATAGACCGATAGTGATAAAACCTAATCAGGATAATTATGCACCAGTAAATTACGAGCTATACGATAAAGAAACAAAAGAAGCAATTAACACCAAAGTGTATTCCAGATTGAAGTATAAATATCCAACAATGTTGCAAAAATATGAAACACACTCAATAAAAAGAGCAGTTGAAAGGCTTCGGGATATACCATATTACATGTCAATTGAAATACACATAAGAAAAGATTCATTACCGCCTCTAGACATTTATGTTCATAACTTTACCAAAAAAGCTCGTAATTTCTTTAATGAACTTTATAAACAGAATATTTCGATAAATATTGACAAAGAATCGTCCCTGATTGATACAGTCTATACATTTAACGGATTGGTTTATGAGGAAGAACTCACAATATTAAACGATATGATTTTAAAATATGACGTCAATATAAATTCGGGTACAACGATGACTATTTTGAAACACTTTCATAATGAAGCCGTTGACAACCAAAGAGCTGACATAGAATACTTATGTTTGAAATTCGAAATATGTCGACCCACTGTAAGATTTACAGATAACATAGGCGATATAGCCCGCGAATTATTAAAATTATCAGATGCGAAATTAAGCGATATCCTTCTTAAATTATTAATATACGTCAAAGAACAATCACAATTTTTTGAATTGATTTTGGGAAAAGCGTCAGTTATAGAAATAGGTACAGAATTAGAAGATTTGGTTTTTAGAGATATATCGGACCTAAGACAAATTTTGGTAGATTTCCGATCGTATCTTGCTACAAGACATAAATTTTCCAAAAATCCAGAAGATGATCTAAGTATTAGAAATAAAGCATTACGCATCCTTTTTGATATAATAGATCAGTCTTATAATATTGACGGAGACGAAATACTTGCCATGCATTTTAATATCATACTAAAATCGATACAGGACTGGTCAGAGGGGCGTAAAAATGAGATTGAGAAAATCTTAAAGGCATTCGTAGTGCAAGCTGTGGGATTAATGAAACTTCATTTAAACGATGATGCGAGAAATGAAATTAAGGCTTTGGTGGATGTCTTGATGAAAAAGGAAGACAGGAACAATAAAATTTATCGTTACATATTTACTCATGGCTCCATGTTTGTAAAAGGCGAAGATACTCCTTTGAAGTTATCGTTACTATTTTAAAACGATAATATATTATTATTACAATTTGTTCAAAAGGTGTTTTAATTCAAATTATATTATATAATATACGGTAAATTACTTAATCGAGATTGCGTTTTATTTTTTCAAAATTTAATAATATATTTTATAGACTAGATTGCTTTTATTATTTCTACATACACATTAAATAACATTTCAATTCGGAATCTATTACCTAAATATAATCAATCTGTAACTAATTGTACCATCTCTACAAGCTCCATACCTTCATGAATTTAGGGTGTTAGATTATAAGTTGTGGTGGTGGTTTATAGGGGTTCGTTATTATTACTTTTTCTTTCCTCTTCCTTGATTCTTTGCCGACAACGTATCGGTGATTCCTTTAGTTTAACTGAAGAAGTCCACGGCCGGCGACACCACTAAACTTATCATCAGATGGCTCGTCTGCTTGTTTGCCGGCTATAACTATAAAAAATGGTAGATCCGTCTGTCTGTCTGTCAGTCACACAGCTGCATCAACTCTTGAAGTATTTGAAATTTTTACAGAATGTGTATGACGATAGTGTTATGATAACAAATAATAAAAGTAAAATTAAATTAACACGTTCCCTGCGGATCACCCACAATCGGCCCGATGCTGTGCCAACGCGCTGTGCGTACGGGAAAAATAGGTTCCTCCCGCCTCACAGTGGTTCGAATAGAACAAGCTAGCTAGACAAAATTATTTATTGGGTTTATTTGCTTGGTACGGCTTTCTGATGATGTTTTATGTAAGTTTAAGTGCCAAATAAACTAAAAAAAGGACGGTAGGATCACGGGTTCCAAGAAAATAAAAATTAACAATAGATATTTTTTATAATTGAGATACTTAAAAAAATAACAATAGAAAAAGATTAACAACAGTCATAAAATACTTTAAAATTAATGAGGTAGCTACGAATTCACAGTGGGACATCATTATTTACCTGTTAACAATGTTTTCTCACTCAAATAACAAGGAGACAAAACTTACTTAATATTTACCAAATTCTTATATTTACAACTTATAATAAAGTTAGTATGATACACAGCTTAGAAATAGGTAAATTAGTTCAACAATATTTACAGCTCTTATTTATCCTACCTCACTAAATTCTTCGTCTGATGAATCTTGTACATCATAGTTTGACAAACTGACATTTTGGCAACTAACACTTACACTAGACTTTATATTTACAGTAGGGGGAATTATTAATTCTAAAACTTCAGAAGGAAGTTTATTCGTAGGCTTTTTGGGAGCTTCTCTATACTAATAATTACAGGATCAGACGTGATTAGTAATTCATTAAGTAAATCTCTATTCGTGGCAGTACGTGAGTGTTTTCGAGTATTGTGCTCTCGGAATCTTTGATGCTCCATTTTCTTGTTTATGAGAGTGGCTTGTAGATTTGGCGTCTACATATTACGTTAAAGCCTCCTCTTTTGACAAACATCTTGGTTTTTCGTGAACACCGACACTTCTTGTCATCACTTGACACTGACTGGCTTCACTGATCACTGAAGCCAAGTTCCGATGTCCGAACAATCGCGCCGATAATTCAGCTGCTTGACATCATAAACATTGACCAACTGGTTAACATCCCGTGAACGTCATCCACGCGCCTCCTTTTTGTTTTGTCACCAGCCTCATCCTATCATATCCTTTGATGGACGCCCAGGAATCGAAGCTCTTCCTAATGTTGATGGTACTGAGTAGTGGACGGATACTTTGAACGTAAAATAACCATCCAACAACTCAGAGTTCTTAGTCAGGAAGCGATCGCGGTTCCTCGCAGAATTTTGCCATTTTTCTACTAAAATGGATGATATTTTTGAAATTTTCATTTTAATTTCATCGCAGATTCATCCGTAATATTTCCAAAATCATTTTTCATTGATAGAAAGTCATAGAGTCTACTAATACGGTTATGTTTCTGCCATTCATAGAAAAACTCGGTTTACGAAACCGAGAATTCAAATTCGAAAACAGACAAAAAAAACAAAGTTGTACTCGAGTGTGCAAGCTAAAATGGGCATCAATTGAAAGCTAACATATATGGCTATGACATATATAATTTCCAGCCCGGGTACAAGAGGGTACAAGTACTTTCTAGTCCAATGAAAACAAATAACCGTCAAAAAACTGCATATCTTTTCAAAGTTGAGGTGTTATAAAAAAACTGGGGATAAATATATTTATATATTAATTATAAATAAAAAGTACATACCTTTAACTTGAAGATCCATCACTAATATTATTCAAAAAACTTAAAACTCACTGACATTAATGTTACTTCGGTAATCGCAAAAATGCAACTGATTTGTAACTTTTTCACCGTTTCTTTGTATACTGCCCTAATTATCTAATTAGTGGTTGATATTAGGGCAAAATAATTCTTGGATTTGGGATAGTTGGGGTATTGGTTAGGGGCTCAGATATAAAATTCCGGGAAATTCAACAATGACTTTTGTCTAGCTAGCTTGTTCGACTCGAAATACAGTGCGCCTGTGCGGGACTGGTTTCTTGGGAATTTTTACGAGTATGACAGAGACAAATATAGTTTTCGATTCGTGACTAACAATGTAGAAATATAGCAGTTTAATAAAGCGGCGGGCCTTTTTTGACTGCCGCCGCACAGAACGTAAAAAAAGTTATCTCAGTGCGGGAGCGGGCCTGTTTTGGTGGATGACCGCCGGCGACCCGATGCCGCACTGTGCAGATGCGTACGCGTCGAGCCGCCAGTAGTGTTGTGCTTGCTACACGAGGAGCACGTTCTGGTGCTCGATACAATGGCGCATCACAACAAACAATATTCAAAAGGAAATAAAAGTGACTACGGGTAGGAATACGACGGTTCAATTTCAAAAACGCCTAAACACAGTAATACATATTTTAAACAAAAAGAAGTACAGCCATCCACCAGCAAAATTACAATTTTAGAAGATAAAATAATCCGCTCAGCAAATAAACGTATTATTATTGAAAATGACAGTGAAAGTGACGAAGAAATTTTCCCTAAAAGAAAAAAATATGGGTGTCCTGGTTCAAATATTTAAGAAACATGTAAAAACACGACTAATAGAGAAAGGTTATTATACAGTAGAAGAATATATTAATGACAAAGATGCTTGGATATAGACATCCGCGACCAGTTCTACTCATGTTAGTATGTATGTATCTGTATGTAGGTATAAAATTTGTAATGTAGCATTATTATTTTTTAAAAGATGTGCCGAGGAGTTTCGTTTTCTCCTCAAAGATTAAAAAAATCAATATTTGAAGGCACCTTAGCGAAACGGTGGGAGATGCAAAAATTTGACTTTCCTAAGTGTATGTATCATACCTGCATGAGTTTGAGTTTTTTTTTTTTTAAGTTTACATAATTTGTTTTACATATATTTTTTAAACCCATTATTGTACTTAATAAAATTTTATTAAATAATGACTTGATACTTGCTTTTCGTTCACTTTCCCATCACTACAAAAATTACACTCTAGTGCGGCATCGGTCCTTATCGACCTGACATTTTCAATTGTTAATTACTCATTTTCTGTTAGGAAAATCCAGGGGCGGTGCCAATGCAAACACAAGGGATTCATGACGATTTCAAAAAGTATAAAAATTGTTATATACCATACTCCTTGGCTAAGATATTGAGCTTTAATACCACTCAGAGGTGTCGGGTCGAAAGGGACCGCCCCGCACAGTAAGAAAGTCAAGTGGGTGCCTTTTTGGACCGCCGCCGCACCAGCTGAAAGTCACTGTTTTTACTGCCGCAGTTAAGGTGTTAAAAAGATTAAATGGAGGTCCCATACGAAAAACATGTTTTATGACGTACGATGCTGATCCGAATCGCTGGCCGTACTTGGCTGGTTTAAACAAAAGTATCTTATTGTAGGTAGGTTTGTTTCGCTTTAAAGTAGTTTTAATACCGTGTAAGACTCACGTTAAATACTATATAGTATTATAGTTAAAGAGGAAATCTTTTTCGGGCTTCGTAATGCAATTATTGACTTGATTGTGGCATTTTCAGGCGTAGGTACAGACAGCAAACTGCGAACGTTTGATACAAGTACACTAACGTTTAATGAACATTGCTCTATTCAATTTTAATGTTGAGAAACTCATGTAAAACACATTTTCATGACGAAGGGTTATTATAAACAATGATTACCTATTTATATATATTATTTATTTATCAAAGACGAAATTGCGTGGACATGAGTTTGAGATAAAGCCATAAGTAAGTAGTAGTCTTGTCTGTAACTGTGAGTAGGGAAAAAACTCCTTAGGAGTTTATTGCCGCTTCTTCATCCAAGACCACTCACAGTAGGGATTTGTTGATGCGATGCATCATTTATAACTTTATTTTTGATTTTACGACTAAAAGTTGAAGGACCAAAATTGTAGAGAATTTAATTTGCAACGAAATAATTATGTTCTTACGAATTTTATATGAGACCAATAGTTTGCCAGATAAACCATAAAAAAATGCATCCTTGTTTTCACAATGGCGGTGCTTGTGCTTGTGCTGCTAACGGTACTAAATTCGGTCATACGATACTTGAATGTTTCTTCGGAAGCCGTACTCACCCACCTACTTGCATATCGATTTTCGTTACATTCCGTACGTTTTACAATTAAATTCTATCGCTTATACGTCGTATTTTATATCTAAACCTGTTACGCGATTTTCTTTGGGTCTTTAAAGAATTGGGCTTAAAGAATCACGCCTAACAATATGCGAATGTGCGTGCTAAGGGACATGTTCCCGAAGCGAACCGAGGGCGGGTCCACTAGTTTAAAATAAAAAGTTTAAAATATTTGATACAAAGTAAACGAACTTACAAAGTAAACATTAGCACACGAGAGACAAGACAAGACTATTAAATAATTCAACAAGTGTTATTAAAGTATTCCCATTCATTACGGGATCCAGCCGTCGTCGCCGGTCTGCCGCGATCGCAGCACGTTTGTGATGTGTTAATCCTTTAATTAACTTAGAACGAGCCCTCTAGAGGCGTATATATTAAGCAAATATAGATAAAGCTGTTAATGTATCATATACAAAGTTGAAATGTTGCAGGTTTAATGTAGTTTTCCTGTATATTGTAAAACTATTCTTCATAACAGGCTTCATGAAGGCTCTTGCTAGGTTGTTGCGTCTTATTCCGCGCATAATTTCCTTACCTTTTTTGCGTACCTTCGGGTAATATTGACAATTGTTATCTAATGATAACAAGCGGGACCGACATCTTTACGTGACCTCAGAAGCACGGAAGCGTTCGAGAATTTTTTGCCAGTGGCGGTCACCCGTCAAACCACCGACCGCGCCCGCTGTTGCTTTCTCGGTTGATCAATCAGGATAGATGCAATATGAGCGCTCGACAAACACAGAAAACATGCACAGTGAAATGCACAAAGCTTTTTAATCTTTAGGTATAGAGCGGCAGCGCTGTAAACCTAGGTTATACTAATTAATACGTACATCTCTTAAGGCCTTCTATAAGGTCCTTAGTATAAGCTCCTCAATGTTGATAACCTATTATTATATGAACTGTAATCTCGAAAAAGCAAGTCGTTTACTTCTTTCCTCAACATTTAAGGATTGTCACACATAATATGATCCGTGTTTGAGTGTGTGTATGAGAGTGGTCGTGCCGTGGCGGCGCGTGCCTAACAATGGATGTTTATTGCTAACCAATCCTAGCCCTTAATCCAAAATAATACTGGCTATAAGGGTAATGCCACATCGGTCCAAGCCAGTTCATTTAACTTAGAATTTCTAAAATCTAAAATCTATTTCGTATTCTTCAATTGTATTCTTCTTAATTTAAGCCGACAAACGAGCAGTCGATCCACCTTATCCTCAGTGGTTTCCCATGGGTATCAGTTTATCAGTCATTAGGAGGGCATAAACAATGTAGATTATTAATTTTTGTACATTATAGTATTTTCATATAAAAATGAAAATGGTAAGCCGATTGACATTCAAATGAGTATAAGGACTCGATTTTCATGTTTTCATTATATGTGAGGAACCTTAAAAATCCATTAAAAAATAACTCTAGGCATTTTATTGTAGAACCGATTTGCTCAAATACATGCAAAAACACAGTTACTCAAAATTGTACAACGCTCCCTACACCATATTCGTCCATCTACAATCTTCTGAGCTAAAATAATGTAAAATTTTCTTAGCCGGGAGGTTTTTAATGGTACTTCCATATATGAGCTGATGATCACCGACGCCTGAACAGATCTTCTTAAATTATAGCTAGGAACCATGTCTGTAATTGTTTCCAATTCAGTCTATTCGTTTAGGAGCTACGACGCCACAGTCAGACAGACTGACGCGTCAAACTTACAACACCTCTCTTTTTGCGTCAGTGGTTTTAAATAACAGAAATAATATTAGAATTTGCAAACTTTTTTTATCTGGTCTCAAACAACACCACCCTGCGTAATGCGGCCGCGCCCTTGCCCAATAAACTTTATTTCCGTAGCAAACCGCCCGCGCCGCATGCCATAGTTGCTATGGAATTGCGGTGAGTGTTCGCTCTTGATTGGAAACCGATTTACAATCCATTGTTGGTATTTTAAACGACATCGGCTCGTGCGACCATGTTTTTTTCCAATAATTTATAGCCTCTAATAATTAAACTGTAAATAAGGCCGAAGGATATTGAATTAGTCATGCGATAATCAAAAGTTACCAAATACATTTACTTGGTGTTTGTAATATTTATTTTATCTCTTCGTTTATTCTATAACGAACCTTACATAAGTAACTTAACAAAAGGCAAACTTAATGCTGAAAGCATTCTTTCAACTTAATTGTTAAAATCTCATTGAAATAAATAATTAGCTAAGTTTGTTTCTTAAAAGTTGCTATTACTATTACCAATGCACCTTGAATTGAATACAATGATAATTAATAATTGAAGGAAAATATTGTGAGGAAACCAGCGCACCAGAGAGTTCTCCAATGTGTGTGAAGTCCGTCAATCCACATTTGGCGGGCATGGTGGACCTGTTGGTATCTACCCCTCACTTTGTATAACCAATGCCCAGTCGTGGGGCGGTTGCAATGATGATGATGAATTATTTCGGGAAGGTATTAGCAATGCCTTCTTCTTATGATCGATTGAACTTTGGATTTCGAAGAAGAATGATGCTATCAAGCAGCAGAAATTAGAAGACGTGGAAGACTTCCAGCGTTCGTACCTACTGAACAAGTGCGATAAAACCCCTTTATTTCATGATTTCTTTTTGGGAGAAATAATGGATAAAATATGCTCTAACTTTAACATAACTCTGAACATCTGAAATAAACGCTGTTCAGATATACCTAACTTAAATATATATTGGACGTTTTACGAACATTAGGTAGGTACTATATTTTATTGCAGCTAAATGACATTGCTATTACCAAGTGAAAGGCTCTAGCGAAGTGCAGAGTTAGTCTAGACCTAGAGGGAGCAAGAAATACCTCCTAGTGTCGAAACACTTGGCTTTCAGGGATATTTTAACAATTAGAACAAAGTGGGGTCTGGATGTACAAAATTTAATTAATATACTTAGGTATCTATTACCTAATAGATCACTGGATACTTGGATTCAAGATGGATGAATTAAGTAACAAAACTACGTACCTAATAAAAATCTATGGAAAACTGAAATGTCGTCAGACATTTTAGATACGATATTCGAGCAAAACCCTATCTCACGTGTGTCTCCTCCAGATTTAACCGGATGTTTCGAGTTTCAAGTGACGACTGTGTATTTAGTCAATGCACAGGAGATAATTACTGATCAATATCCAACAACGTAACCGCCTAACGGATCGTACGAGCGATGCCAGATCTTACTCGGTGACTAGGATTAGAGAATTTTAATCGGGAACTAGCCTTTTTCAATTAAAACAATCTTTGTCGACTATAAATTAGGGTTGTTTTTCATGTTAACAACCGAGAAATGAAGCCATCTGATGGTAAGTTGTCACCATCTTCCATGGTACCCGCAATACCAAACTTGTTACCAATGCGTTGTCAGCCACGAAATAAAGAAGTAAGAAAGTTGTTCCTCAGCCACATCGCAAAAACAGAGTCTTTGTAATTTCATGCCTGCTTAAATAGCAGTTCTTCTGTAATTACAACTCCACTTGATGATTAATTGGGTCAAAAATCGTTATTAATTGCAATAATTGCTAAAACGTTGCATTTAAAATGTTCTTGTTATGTTTAGTGTTATGTATTATGTATAGGTAAGTGTTATGTATTATGGATATTAACTACTTAATATACTTAATTTGTAAATATATTAGACATTTGGTGGGACATAAGAAGTGATGACCAAGGGTAGTTGGGAACGTGTCCGCAACCGATTGCAATCGGGACATCCCCATAAACCGTGTCCCCTGGCCGCGCTAGGCACCAGCGAGCAATTAATCACTTCACTCGTTGTAATCACACTTCCGGCGACGTAACGTGATCCTTTATCTAGCTGAGTTTAATTAAAATAAGCTTCAGTTAAACGGATATTATTGTTGTAAGCGATTGCATTTGTACACGCTGTGGACCTGCCTGTTATCCTTTTTATGTATATACGAGCTGTGCTCGCTGCCTCGTCCGCGCGGAATTTAACAAAAAAAATCGAAAATAAAAGTAGCCAAGTTACTCCTTATGACATCAGCAAACTGCCAGTGAAAGCTACAGAGATTAGCTCAAACAAACGGACAGACAAACAGAAAGACAGACGAACAAAAATTGTAAAAAAAATTATATTGGTATATGCACCTTGTATACATCCATATGCATTTAGTAAAAAGCGGTTATTTTTAATAGTACAAACAGACACTCCAATTTTATTTATTTGCAATTAGTATAGATGTAATATCTCTCTATATCCTATATGTAAATAGCCGACAACGGAGCAGACAAGCCCGATGGAAAGTAGTCCCCGACGCCCCTTAAAATCAGTAAGACTAAAGTCATCACCGACGCGTTACCGGAAAAGAAATAAGTGGGGAATCACCTAGTACTGAATCTCCGGATACTGCGACGTACCTCCAACAGGAGAAACCTGTCGCCACAGCAGCGTACAGTAGGGTTTTGGATACATGGATTGGACCCTTGTACGTCAAATTTATTAGACAAGCCCCAAACCCCACACGACGATCTAGACCTAACGTCTAGATCTTGATTCCTGAGTTCTGGATGACGTGTTACTGCTGAGTTCCGGTCTCTTCTCAACACGTGAAGGGTACAGACCGTAGTCCACCGCGATGGCGAAGTACCGATTGGTAGACTTCATAATCCTAGTTATGTAATAAAGAACGTTATGTAGTACTCTCGGGTGTACAGGTTTCCTCACGATGCATGTTTGCATATATGGAAGCAAGTGATGATTACGTTCTAATAAGCACATATTTTTTAACCGACTTCAAAATAAGAGGAGTTCATTTTGGTTAGGTTTGTTACCTCAGAACTTTCGACTGGGTGAACTGATATTGATGATCCTTTCTACTCCGGCCGGAATCGAACCCGGGATCTCTGGTTCTGCGATCTTTGTGTGCTAGTTTCAGCTAAAACAAATAGCTTAAATAAACATTTACCGGTATAAGAACTCGCCGTACTCTGTAATCGCAATTACAAATCCCGTGCGTTATAAAGGAAGACGTCCAGAGGAAATAATTCATCACGAGCGTGTCGGGGAGACATGAATCGGTTAATTATGTTGAAATTATGATAGCCGATATAAACCGTTTGAATAGCGGACTGTTTTAACATTATATACGTATGTATAACACTAGTTAATGTACTATGCATTTTCACATTGGAAAAAATGTTTATACGGGATTTTTTAAATAAACATATCTTTTTATGTGTGCTTCGATCGAAAAAATCATTAAGTAATTAAGATAAAGTATAAAAATACACCAGTGAAAACCGCATCCAAATCGTTTAAGCTGTTTCTGAGATTAGTGGGAAAAATCTTACAGACAGAGACAAAGTGACAGAAATTACAAAATCATAGTTAACTATAGCTTATAGGTACCCACCCTCAATACCTGTTTTTTCCACATCCGTGTATAAACATTTAATCGATGTTGTAATCGAGGTTGTCACAGTTTGTTCAATGTATAGAGTTATTTGCAACGCGTCACGTAAAATAGTAAATTATAAATGTTTAGTTTGGTTGGTCTCCAAGTCGGCGCCGGCGCAGTCCTGCCATTCCATCAGTCAACTTCAATGAGGTGGAAAATTGTTGCGTCATGCGTTGTTGGTTAAAACGGAAAAGAAAATAGTTTCTTTGGTAATTTAAATACATACGACACCTACTTAACAACAAGGGCAATATTTTTGCGCAAATTCGACGGCTCCATATCCTAGTTGGTAGTGGCCCTGTGAAGCGAGGGAGTAGATCAGTTGTCCTACTACCTACTTTAGATGTGTAGCAACCCCACATTTATAAAAATACCTAGTGTACAATGTACATATTCAACCCTAGGGTTACGTTGCCATGGCACATTATAAATAACATTCGAATGTCACTGACTGCAGTCAGTCAGTGACATTAGTGACAGTCACCACTGACAGTTTAAAAGGTACCTTATTACAAAGTATCTGAGTAGCTTCTTGATTCTAAAATAAATCTTACAAATTTTCACGATTAAGACACGTGTAGCTAGGAGGTACGCGGGTTTAACATTTTTACCCATCCCAAAAAGTGCATAACCCCGCTAAAGTAGTTTTCACTTCAATCATCAATAATAGCAAATATCAAAAACAGCACCGGCAATGCGCCGGCGAAAAAGAAACAGGCAACTGTAATATTGAAGCATTGATTTAAAACATATGAAGCTAGGTTCATGTGGTCAGCGTCAGGACAGTTGATAATTCTAGAAGTTAAGTTAATGCATTTGTCGCAACATTCCTAGGCCCATAAAACGTTCCATATTACGTGCTGAAACCGAACCCGGGACAACTCGCCGCCGATACTATCGTCGCATATTGTATTGGTGTTCTGGTTGTTTATTGCTGCGATTACGTATCGCAACTTGCGAGATTGTATTTAATAGTATTTATCTGCAGTTTAGAAAACGGTCTGTTTGAATTGTATTTGTTTCATTAGAATAAAAGCGAATAGGTGAGACGATTCATGCAGTGTAGGGGCTTTATGCAGTTATCAATATATTTACTTGCTGATTAAACATAAATATACTCGACCTATGAATCTAAAATTTGGCAGGGAGGAAGTTTATGAGTAGGGGACGTAATCTATGAATTGATTTCGCTATATTTCACCCCTAAAGGAGTTAAAACTACTCTCACGCGGAACAAATCGCGAGCAACAGCTATTCATCCAATAACTTCGTCGGATCTTCTAAAATCGCTCTTTAGATTCTAAACCTACTAATGTTCTAAAAACGTCTCCTAACCGGATAAAGTATCCATGACCCTATCTGAGTCTTGTTCTAGGTCGGTCAGAGTTGTCATGGGTGGCAGCCGAAGAGTGGTGCTGCATGCTACCTTAATTTCTAATTTAAATAATGGTCTTCAGATTCCCACATGTCAATCATCGAGATAAAATAAAATCAAAATGTGTGCAATTCACACGTGGTAGAAGTGAAAACTTCAAAAAAACGAATACTGTCAGTCCGCCATTTTGCCGTAAAAGGTATTGTTCTTTGGACACCGACCTTGGAGCATGCAAGCGGATAATGCTTTCTTAGGACCCCGACGTTGCAGCACGCAAGCGGATAATTATAATGCTTCCTATCTAATTATCTCCCACGTTAAAATGTCTCTGTTTCTTTTTACTGTCGCTTTTCACGTCATTTCCGTTTCATCGACTTTCAAATCACAACGATGTTGAAGAAGTTTTCACTTCAATAACAATACCGAAAGCCTACATTAACATGAAATAGTAAGTACTTCATATTGACAAACAACGGTACAGTCAACACAGTGACAAGACACGGGCGTTGCCAAACACAAATACACGTGTTGACAGTGTCAGTACGAGTATGTAGGTTGATGGACTGTCTGTGCCTACCGCCTTCTCGCGACTAGCGGAGAGCTGTTTGACAACACTTCGTTACATCTCCGGCAATTATCATAAAAGAACGAAGAAAACAGAATAGGTGCAAAATGCTACGCAATTACGCCAACGCCTAATTAATACTGCTAATCTATGTTACGTGAGTATTTTTATGATCGCTTCTTTTGGAAAACGAGATAAAATGTGCACACTTGCCAATGTTTTTAAAGGTTAGTGCAGTATAGTATGTTAACTTGCTAACGCGTCAACCACAGCCTAATCCCCACTTAATTTTAACGGACCATGTGATAGTAGGTAATGAGTCGCAGTTACTGGTTAATAAAAATGTGAGGAACCCCATTGATGATTGTTCCTGCAATCTGCAACATACTGTATCGGGTAAATAACTAGTCACAACACTCACAACAGAACATAAATTGTAAACTTTCCAATTTTCATAATTTTACGAGTAAGAGTACTTGTTATTTGTCTTACGAAAATATCATCAACAATCCATCGTCATCTAATGATATTATATCGCAATAAATTTACACTTTTAGTACCTAGTAGCATATGATTTATTTTATTATTGTCATAAATGCATGGCTTATTAGCAAACGTGTCAGATATCATGATAAACTTGGTGAGCACAATAAGTAATAGGAAATTAAAATCGAAACATTGAATTCTCTTTGTTTTTTCCTTCTTGTTGAAATCATGAACGACGAAATTATCTTATTAAGAATTTATTAGATTTTAAGAATCTTTTATTATAATGTTTAGCTTACCAATATGCGCCTAGTAAAAATAGCATCATAAATCACTAAGTCAAACAGAGGTTTCGTTTGTATGAGCTTACGTAAAAATCTGATAAGATAACGGCCAACTTGCACTCAGTCGCTCCCCGGCCATGGACAACTTTGGATACCGCGAGATGGGTTGGCCGTCTCCCCTCTCGACTCCGACGCACGCTTCGACGCGGTCTCGTCTCACCAGCAGCTTCGGCTCCAGAACGAAAGATCCCGAAGAATTTCCCCTCAGAAATAGCTTCAAAAATGTTCGCAATATCGATCTTCTCGAGTCCGCTCGGGATCCAAGCAAAGCCAAGGAGTATTTATTTGTTGGTCCATCTCCCCCCGCAGACGATGCCCCAAATATGTACCAAAGTTTCGATGTCTTGGCTCCAGACCCCGAAGCCAGGCTCACTGAAGACATGATAAGGCGAGGCCTATGTGAAAGAGCGCTAACTTTGGGAGCTGGAAGATTTTTTGATGACCTGGAATGTGGATTGATTACTGCGGAAAACATCGAGGAGCACATTAGCTCCGCGCCAGAAGTAGTCGTGAATCTTACTTTTTTATGGGCTGCTTTTTTAACACGTGAGGAATTATTGCCCGGAATCTTAGATGCAGGTGCCGACATACATTACTCGGAACCAATCGGACTGACAGCCTTACACATTGCAGCCTTCAGTGGTGCGAGCAGATCTGTGAGTTATTTACTTTCTATGGGCGCTGACGTTGATTTTATTCCAAAGTATTTCAGCCCTCTTCATTGTGCTGCCTTTGGAAACTCCTTGGAATGCGCTGAAATATTAATTTCAAGTGGAGCTTCGTTGCATGCGGTGGTTCAAAGAGCTGGCTGTGAAGATAATCTTGTTCACTGTGCCGTAAGAAATGACGCATTAGATTGTATGGAATTATTTATAGAAAAAGGTGTGGATCCATCGTATATAACTTCGGGTGGATTCAATGCATTGCATTTAGCGGCGGAACTTGGTGCACAGCGTTGTCTAGCATTTTTATTGAAAGAAACAAAAATAAGTGTCAACGGTGGCACTAAACAAAGAGATAAAGAATGTACAGCGTTACATCTAGCAGCTACTAGAGGGTATTCCGAATGTGTTGAGCTCCTTTTAGCAGAGGGCGCTAAAGCTAATACAAAAAATCACAGAGGATTCACCGCACTTCATCTTGCGGCTAGATGTTCAAGTTTGGAAACCGTTGAGGTGCTTTTAAGAGATGGGAATGCAGATGCCAACGCAGAAGATTCTGATAAAAGAACTCCTCTACACGCAGCTGTGTGCCGCTCGGAACGTGCTGGTGATATTATAGATATGCTTGTAAGTTGGGGAGCGAATGTTAACAGAAAAGATGAATATGGATATTCTCCTTTACATCTGGCAGCAATGGACGGTCTGACTCAATGTGTTGAAACGCTAATTTGTTTAGGAGCGGATGTCACATCTAAATCAAAAAAGGGTCACACAGCTTTGAGTGTAATTGTCAGGAAAACACCAAAATCACTAGCGATTCTTAAACATATATTGGACAGTGGAATATCTATAAATTCGGCAGAAGGGAACGAAGAAGTTCAAATCGAGTTTAATTTCGGCAAAATTCTTAAATATTCCTATCCACGCGAGATCACGTATTTAAATAGCTTGATTGACGAAGGTCAGAAAGATATTTTGCAACATCCATTGTGTGCTGCATTTTTGTTTATGAAGTGGAGAAAGATAAGGAAATTTTACCTTGCAAGACTTATCTTTTGTTTTTTGTTTGTGATTTTCTTGTCAATCTATGTTTTAACTACTGTTGTAAAAACGTGCAAAGGGAAATATGCTGTAAAGTACGGTGTTCTAAACGAATTATGCCAATCGCAATCATTACTGGGTGATATTTTAGATGATAATCCGATAGAATTTGAAAGATGGGTATTAATAGCGATAACCGCTTTTGAAATTGTTCGCAAATTAACTGGCATTACCGGGTACTCAAGTATACAGCAATACTTCACTACCTTTGAAAACTTGATGGAATGGTTTGTTTTACTCTCTGTATTTTCGCTTTACAACATACGACATGATTACGGCTGGCAGAATCATGTAGGTGGTTATGCTGTTCTAGGCGCTTGGACCAACCTAATGTTAATGATGGGCCAACTCCCAATGTTCGGCGACTACGTAGCAATGTATCAAAAGGTGTTGAAGGAATTCTTGAAACTTTTGTTAGCATATATTTGCCTTCTTCTCGGATTTGCAATATGTTTCTGTGTAGTGTTTCCAAATGAAGAGATGTTTTCTAATCCCTTGATGGGTTTTATTAGTATTCTATCAATGATGGTCGGTGAACTAAATTTAAATATTCTTATTAATGATCCGAAGCTAGATGACCCGCCTTTGATATTTGAACTCTCATCACAAATCATATTTATTCTTTTCCTTATGTTTGTGACGATTATATTAATGAATCTTCTTGTAGGTATTGCTGTTCATGATATTCAAGGTTTACGAAAAACTGCCGGCTTATCAAAGCTAGTTCGTCAAACTAAATTGATTTTGTTTGTTGAAATGGGTATGTTTAGCGCATGGTTACCAAATTGTCTCCACAAATATGTGTACAGAACTGCGCTGGTATCTCCTGAGGCTGGAAAAGTGATACTCAGTGTAAAGCCACTTAATCCTCACGAGAAAAGATTACCAACCGATATAATGATGGCAGCGTACGAGCTAGCGCAGTTGAATAAGTTAAAAACAGGAAGGTCAGTTAAAGAGATGCTTCATAATAACAAATACATGTCAAAATTTAAGAATGAGGTACAATCCAATGATCAAAACTTTAACATAGAAATTCGAGGAATGCAGGAGAAAATGGACCAGACAACCTTTAACTTGAAGAAGATCGATCAAGAGATACGTCATTTGAAAACGTTGTTGATGGAACAGAATTCGTTACTGCAAACTTTATTTAAGTCAACAGACAGACAGTCCATTCAGTACTATCAACATTGCAACCAGTACCATCCAGATTCGCCAGTTTTCTTCGCGAGTAATATGTCAGATATCACTTCTGTTACTAAATAAATATTTTAAGGTCTGAGCACATTACTTCAACTCAACTCCGACTCGACTCGGAGTCAACTCAAAGGAAATCATTGAAATACGAGCTTGATATATTGACGTGCGGTTGAGGCTTCGTAGACCTACGGCCTACTCCACTCCCAACGAAATTTCAAAAGTAAGAAACATGAAATAAATCTCATGTTTCAATACTTTTTTATGAGTTGAATTGGAATCTAGTCAGCGTTGAGTTGATGTAATGTACGCGGACCTATCCTAACGTAGAGGTGATCGATATATTATATAGCGGATAAAATAATCTAATAATAATAAATAATCATATAATCGATTATTTATTTTAACAGACAAGCGTTATTTATGTTGAAAGATTATTTTTATTACTTACGTATAACGTCGCAAGTTACAAGGTGTTACAACTAAAATGTACACAGACAGAGGCGACAGAGCCCGGTCCATGGACAACGGCTCAAGGCTAAGGTCAATCTCACTTTGCCGTATAATATATTCGTTATATTTGTCCCATGTGAAATTGTATTCTATTGTAACTGAATAAGAACAATATTCCCTTTAATGTCCAGAACTAACATTTTGAAAACTAATAATAATTTTAGGATTATTTATTTTTTCGTATTGCAGACGTTAGGTTAGATTATTTAATATTTATTATTTCGCTAAATAAATAATCAATCAGTACGGACAACTCGTTTGCGCTCGTATGACGTTTTATTTTTATTTCGTTAATTTCAGTTTTATAATAATTTAGTTGTTTAAATAATTTAGTTTTAATTTAGTGTAAATTATTGATAGTCTACTAGTCTTGTGTGTTTAGTTATAGGTACATAGTAATTTAGTTTAATTAAAATGCCACGTAAAGGACTAAGTAATGTGGGACTATTTACGGTGGTGGATAAACACGGAAAAAAAGCTGAATGTAAATATTGTAAAAAGACATGTTCCTTCAAAATTACTACATCGAATTTAAAAAGTCATTTAAAGCAAAAACATTTAATTATATATGAAGAAATATGTAGAGAACATAGGAATGAAAATAGCGGTAAGTTTATCTATACATCTATACAACTAAATAAAATTGGAGTGTCTGTTTGTGATATTAAAATAACCGCTTTTTACTAAATGCATATGGATATATACACGGTGCATATAGCAAAATAACAATTTTTACAATTTTTGTCTGTCTGTCTGTCTGTTTTTTCAGCTTATCTCTGGATCGGCTGGACCGATTTTAACGGAACTTTCACTGGCAGATTGCTGATGTCATAAAGATTAACTTAGGCTTCAAGTATGCAGCTTCATTGTTCAACTTTATTTATTGTACTTAGGTACTAGAATCGCTGTCCCTGCTGTTCCTAGTACTTAAAAGCTGTTAAAAGTACGATGGGAAATTCAGTGAACTTAGTATTTAAATATGTATTTAATTTATTTTTTTTGCAATAACATAGGGTTAGAACTTAATATCTGTTAAAAAATACTGCCCGTTAATTTCTCACACAGCAGCAATCTATATTTATTAATAAATAGAAATAGAAAATAGTATGAAATTTTTATAGATAAAACATCATTACCTAAGTAACTCGAAAGGAAGCGAGGGTCGGCGCGGCAATCAAAATTCAAAACGCGTCGTTCTACGAATAAAAGTTATATATTAATAATATTATAACGTAAAAAATAATCGGCGCTTTAAAAGTAGCATAACGTTATAATAAATTATTAATATATAGCCGTTGCGAACACTTCTAATCCTAAGACTAGACTATAGTGACTTATACATAGCTATAGAATAATTTTTCCATGTAAAAAATAACAATGATATATGTTGTTGATTTTTACTCTTTAAGTTTCTTAACAGCTCATTATCAGATGTCGTACCACAAATATTTTGTTTGGCATCGTGAAATGTTCGTAAATTATCTCAACCGCTTGTATGCTTAGGCGTTGACGCGTCAGTTTTCTTCATGTTTGATGCAGGGTATTCTATTGTGAGTTATAATTAATTATATTTTACGATAAAATATATTGTTTCATTGAAGTGACAAATTTTTTACAGGTTTAAGACGTGAGTGTATGTTTAGGATGATAAAAAGTAGCGGTTATTTATGTATAAAAATAATATTAATATTGAATTATGCATAAAAGCAATATACAGTATAAATAAATAAAATAATAACCCCCTCAATACGATTATCTGTCACAGAATGTCTGCCCCGAACGGGAATTGAACCCGGAAACCCTCGCTTCGTAGGCAAGGTCTACAATGTTTCTTACTAATACTGATTAAATAGTATTGTTTTCATCTATCACAAATCTAACATACTCGCTTTGACTCATTTAAAATGAACATTCTTATACGATGCAGAACGAACAGAGTTCTCTGCGCTGCGGATGTTCGAGATAACGCGTTGATTACATTAGATTTTCGTGGATTTTACACTTGTTTGTACACCCTGACGCAGTGTCACGATCAAGGTAAGTGCACCAATAATGATAATATACCGTACCTAATCATACAATTCTGTTTTAATCTGATATGAGTATGTATATCATCTTTAGACCGTAATCAGGATACAGTTGCAAGAATCGTGAGTATGGCTTAGCGAGTTTTTCAATGAGTTGAGTGTATGAACTTTGAATGCATGGTGTTTTTATTAGGTAACTGTTTCAGCGCTGAATCCGCAGTATATGGATAATATCACAAGGTTTATGTTTGGAATGAAGGTGGTGGCCGGCGAGGTACAAACGGCACCCCTTTAGCATCAATTCAAAAATTTAAGTAGCGCCTGCATCCAGAACGATAGTTATTGCATTTATTTACTGAATCGGAAAACGACAAAACTCACAATGCCCACTCCACTATCTCTCTCAACTATCTACATACCAAATTTCATCTAAATCGGTTGAGCAGCTTAAGCGTGAAAAGGTTATAGACAGACCAGAGGCGGATTAAATGTCGAGAGCGCCTTAGGCAAACACCTCATCGGCCCCTTCATAAATTGTACATAAGAAAATGTCGGAAACTAGAGTGATTTCTATGGACAAAACGCATTAAAAAATATTGCATAATTTGTAATTTTATGTTGATTATTTTCATTGTTTAATTTACGTACGCGCCCCCTTAGAACCCCGCGCCCGGGGCATTTGCCTAGTTTGCCTATTGTGACTACTTACTGAGACAGACAGAGTAAATTTCGCATTTATAATGTTAAGTTTAGAGCCTATTTATATCCTCTCAAAAGCTAAATACTATGAAGAGACTGGACGCGCTTTTTAACGATAAGGCCGCCTTTTGTATACTACGTTCCTTTAAGTAGATTCCTGTTTTACAAATAAAGTGTATTTGTATTGTATTTTGTAGATTCAATGATTCTGGGAAAGATGTAGCTCGTGGTATCACCGTGTACATCGCTGACAAGTAAGCAATGTGTCTATTTATAATTTGATAACAATCGTTACTCTACTTTGTATGGCTTGTTATCACGGACTTATACAACTATGGAGTATACGTGTTTTAAAGATTTCATGTTAGGTCACGGTCTTTGTAGCTTATAGTTATGACGTCGTGTAATAACGTTAGCCTAGGTGGTAGTGAGTAAACGTTTTCCCGAATCGAAGCGAGGGCGGGTCCACTAGTTGCAATATACAATAACGGAAGCGGCTAGGATATTATAATAAATTGTAACAGTACGTTTCAAAAATGTCGTCATAGTAACTTCAGCTGTCACTTAGCTAATTGATGGACATGAGATGTGAGTTAACGAGTGAGCAGTGAGGCCGCACGCGTCGCGGCCGTCGCAGCCGTCGCGTCCGCGTGCCGATGTCGTGCCCGCCTCGCGCCCGCCCCGGAGCCACTCGCCTGCGAGCCCACGTCGTTGTTTATAAGCCAACTTGCAATAACCTTGTTTACTTACTAACGGGAATCCGACCGCCCGGGTGCCCGTACACACTACATAATATGTATACGAGAGGTCGATAGCACATTTTTAATAGCGGACAAATGAGCAGCCGAGTCACGTGGTTGTACCTAAGTAGAGTCCCTGTTGCCCATGACATCAGACATGGTACCGATAATATTGCTTAAGATGAAGGATAAGAAGAAGAAATGGAAGGTCTCACAATTATGTAGATGGAATAGGATTTGTGGAATAATATTTTTTTTAAGAAAAAACGAGAAGATACATCGATGGATATTAAGATACACCAGGGCGATTTTGGAATCTTACATAATATCGATTTAAAAATTACTTCAAATTTAACTAGTGTTTGTTCGAAAATGTTTAGTAGGCTGCGAGAGGGTGATAACTGCTCGACGTAACCCCGCTCCGCGGGATGCCTTCATACTATTTAAATTTAATCTAACTTAAAACGATTTAAGGTTACCGCGGCAAATGCAACTGAGCAATCATTGCTCTATAAGTCTATACTCAAAAGATGGCACGTTTTATAAAAAACCACTACATTTAGAGAAAATTTCATTAATTACTTTAGCCCCACAGTTGCATTTGCCCCGGGTGACCTTATCGCATTTAGTTATCGTATCGTATGGGTTAATAATGACCATGCCATGCCGGACTACCGCTCGAAGGCTCCTGAGTTCGATAATCGTGACCCGCAGTATGAATGGTTAGATTAAATTTCTGATCTGGGTCTGGGTGTTGTCGATGGAACCCATGACACAGGGAATCTTGTGTATGGCTATGAGTGTGTAGCGTAATATAACTCGTTTCAAGTAGTTAAGTTGAGTAAAGGAATTCAGTGATTTGGGATCCAGTGCGTAATAAGGATCAGTTTTCGTTCCGGTGCTCGCACCACCGCACCGCGCCGGTGCCGCCACCTGGCACCAGCCAAGTGCACTTAATTTAGCGACTTAACCATAATTTTTTAAAAGAAAGTAAAGATAAAATACCTTTTCTCGGCAGTAACCCGCTTTCGCTTCACTTGGGTAACCTACATATACCTTTCTCGTTTATCTGTTTTTTTTCTTCAAAAGTATTGTCGATTGTAATAAAATCATTCAAATAACATCATTTACTATCCCTTAAATTTAACGACGCACCAGGTTGCGGCACCAGGACATATTACGTGCCTATCATTTTCGAAGTGAAAACTTCTTCAGCATCGTTGTGATTTGAAAGTCGATGAAACACGAAAACAAAAAGAGACAGACACATTTTAACGTGGGAGAAAAATAGGAAGCATTCAAGAAGCAGACATCGGAGGCATATTTAATAGGGTTCCGTTTTTTACCATTTTGTTGTTAAAAACGACGTTTCATACCAAAAACGACGTGCATAAGGTGTATCAATGATTTTGAATTTTGAAACAAACCATAGGTACCTACTATTATAAGTTACTACATAATGTACTCGTACCTATGTTTTTTCGAAAGTCGCAGGTGAGACGACAAATGCCAAAATGAACGTCTCCGCCCAACCGCTCCCGACCGACCCCAGTCGATCAAACACATACCGTACGTGTCGGGGGATATAATCTAATTGGGCTCTCACCTGGCTTATTAGCTCGCACGTAAATAGCCGGGAATGCATTGACGGCGCGTCGGTGAACGCAATTAGTCGGCGGATTTAAACGGCGTCTAGGCGCCGCGCCGCCGGTTTTGGATGCATTGAGCACTTATCATCTGTTATACGTACATACGTGTAGGATTGTGGGTACATTGTAAAACTGTAAGTGATCGATAGTTCCAACAATAATGATTTTTAGATTTTTTTTCTGTTCAGATATCTTTTTATTGTTCCTGCTAATCTCAGTAACTATTGTATTGTAGAAAGATTTGTATTGTTCGATTTATCAATAGATTCACAAATAAAAAAGACATATCAATTCAATTTAAAAAAAAATCTGTTGAATATCATTATACCTAAATAAACTATGTAGGTATCATGGAAGTCATAGTCATGTCGCGTAATTCATTTGTTTACTTGTAAATTTTAATTACATAATGCATAGACTAGTGATTTGAAATTTGGACTCTCGAACTGGGGGTACTGAATTCTAATCCCGCACGTAGGTACATTAATTTCCAAAAACAAATACGAACGATAATCTTACGTGATAACATCAGATTCGTTGAAAGCCGAATGTTTAGGCCGATCGTGCCTCTCTATCGTACCGCGCTCTCGCTTGCACGCACAGGCTCAGCCGGAACGCGACCGTTTTTCATGCGCGCTGCTGGTGTTTCAATTTATAAGACGTTATCACGTCAAAATTATTATCACTAGCTTCGGTGAAGGATAACATGGTGAGCAAACCTGCACACCTGAGAGTTCTCCATAATGTTCTAAGGGTACGTGAAATCGGCCAATCCGCACTAGACCAAAACGTAGTGGAGTATGGCCTGTACCCCTCACTTTATGAGAGTGCAATGCTGAAGAACAACTTTTAAACCAACTACATACTAGCGAAATAACAATACAAAAGAAGCGAAATATTTAGTATTTAATACTAGTTGTCCAAAACGTTTTATTTCCGATCAAAAAGCATGCACACATCAAATCAGCCGGTGCAACAGTGCCTAAAAATGGCATGTGCGCTACGGGATGCGTACGCGCAGCTATTTGCGCACTCTGAATCAGTTGCTTCGTATTTATAGCAGCCACGCACTGATGAGTCGGTGATAATGATATTTTTACACACGCTCCTAATATTATGGGCTGCGCTGGGAACTGTTAACGGTTAGACAAATATACAATATACTCCAAACAGTTCTCAATAAAATACGAGCCCCCACTGCTCACAGATAAGCGTAATAAAACAAAAGTATGCCGCCCACTAGCTCTGAATAAATTTTTATCTCACCACTTCTTTTGCTACCAAGGCCACTCTTTAACAAAGTTTTTTTTTCTTTCCCAAACTTTTTTTCACGAAATTTGGTGAAAACTTACCTTTTTTGTCTCAAACATTATAATATTTTTGATTTAAAGTATTTATTTTTGCAACGCATCAAAATATCTTTTTTTAAGTCGGTGGGTATTTGGCTGTTGAAATCTCTAGTTTCTATATCTAGTATAGTATGGATACATACAGTATGGGTACAGTATACAGGGTTAGAAACTTGAAATTTTGCACAGGGGTTCCTTTTATAACGTAGGAGTGCGTTAAGAAAGGATTTTTGAAAATTCACCCCCTAAAGGGGTAAAACGGGGCTGAAAAGTTAGTAAGAATTCGATGTTAAAAATGAAAAATGTTATTGAAAGTCATGAAACACTTTACAAAATATTTTTTCGAAAACCATCCCTTATGGAGGTAAAAGGGGGATGCAAAGTTAGTATTGACGGGCGAAGCCGCTGGGGGAGATAGCATAGCCATAGTCTGATATGAATGAGGAAAATAATCGCAATATCTTCTTGCAAACCTGCGTCATTCTAATGGATCAAATTCCTACTCCTTATGATTTGGATGATTTTAATAATGTAAGGATGTAGCACGCATAATTTTTGAAAGACATAAGGTGCTACTGCTTACATTATCGGTACTTTATGATTAATTCCACCAATTTATACCCGTAATCTAAATATTTAATGATGCAATTGATGCCGATAAAAATGTAAGGTACGTATATAAAGAGGATTTGAAAGCGTTTTCGGGCTGAGTGCTGCGTGGTCGGTGGGTGGACAAAATGGCGTCTATGTGGATTTTTGTGGTTCTTGCAATTTTTGCTGGTAACGTTGTTAATTTGTTTCCAAAAGTCGTCTGTTTAGCCTTGCCAACATTGTTCAAGTAAATTTTTCTTTCGGGTCAAACTTATTATTTTCTGATACTTTACTGACATGTTTTAAGCACAAGAATATAACTTATTTACAAAGAAAAAATTATGCATGTATTTAGTAAAAATAACCTAGAGGATGGGTTGAGATGATTGATCTCAACCCATAACTGTCCCACTGCTGGGCACGGATTTCCTCTCAGAATGTGAGGGGAACAGCCGAACTGGCCTATTACTTTACCTATTGGAATAGTGGGCAACTTTACTTAACTACTTAATTATTTTATTCATGGCATGTTCTTCAAAATCCTTAAGTGACTGATTAATCACCAAGTGTTTTGTTCCAGGTGCTTCGGCGTCCAGCAATAACCGCATTATTGGTGGCAATCCTACCACCATTGACCACTACCCATCGCTCGTGCAAGTGGATTTCTTTGGGCGCTTGTCACGCATTTGGACGCAGAGCTGTGCCGCTGTCATCATCACAAGACTAAACGTTTTATCCGCCGCCTACTGTTTTACTGGCCCGTAAGTATTCCTAAGTTAACCTCCATTATCTAATGGACTGCATTGGACACGGGCGTGCCCAGTTTCTGTTCTGATCCAAGATAGATACTTCATCCGAGGTTCAGGGGGGACAGCTGCCGCCCCCCCTCCCCCTCGCCTCTACCTGGTCACGCCGATGGCACTGGACATCACAAGCAAAAGACACCTACACACCAAGTCCAACCTGCAATATGAAGATTCTGCAGTGAGAGCATATTATATTATCTTCTGCGATTGTATGGTAATAACTCACTGTAGGAGAGATATATTTTTAGAACGTTTAACAGTCTGGTGGAACTTGAAACCGAGGACCGTCCTACTTAGTTCCTTACAATGACGTTTTTAATGAGATGTAAAGCCTAAAAACCATTGTACGGCCAGTTCGTTAGTAAGTGATCAACGTCGATATTGTGCATCCTGACTAGTACGTACATTACGTGTTGTTACATTACGTGTTGCCAGGAAACAATAAAATAGAAACGTTGTTTGAAAGATGGAAGATGAAGTAAAATTGTGCTTATTTTGTCAAAATATTATTATAAACGACAATAGAAAACGGTCACAGCAAATGCTTGACTATTATCAGGCCTGATGCTAAGCGGTGAAGGAGTAATGGTAAACGTATCCTATTTGTTCTTACCCATAACACGAGAAGGGTCACGATTGTTCGCAAACAGGAGGCTATGTGACGTCACAAAAAAATCTATGTCACGCCCTCTAGAGGACATAAAGTTGTAATTAGTTAAAAAAATTAGGCTATTCCTAGAACTTTCGGCAAAATTAAAATTTCACGAAACCTCGAAATTGTACTGATAAACCAGTTTTTTCAAAGTTGTTCGCCAACGACATGTACAACCGATTTTGAATTTTATTGGTTTGTGGCATCCGATGCCGTTTTTTAAATAGCAGGGCTGATTGCCGTAGAAATGTGAAAAATTAAGTAATAACATTTAATTTCTCAAAATCTACCTGGCCGAACATTGACTTTAGCTATCATAAGTCAATGGGGCCGAATCAATTAACATTTTCAAGAAATCAGGACCTCAAAACGTGGACATGAGAGAAAAAATTCTCTCTGAGAAAATTTCCAATTTTCTTAGGGGGTAGTAAAAACGTAAAAACTTATATCTTGTACCTTAATTTGCGTATTATTTTATCACGTAAACCCATTGTTCACAGCAACGCCAACCCTAATATGCGCCGTATACGAGCAGGTAGCACTATCCGTAACCGCGACGGACTGGTCAGATATGTAAGACAAGCGACGAACCACCCCGACTTTGCTCGCATTGGATTCGACGCGGACATCAGCGTGATCACCCTCTGGGAGCCCCTGGAATACAGCCCCGTGATCCAGCAGGCTACCATCCCCATGCAGGGCATCGTGATCCCAGACAATTTGCCTGTTGTGCACGCCGGGTGGGGTACTACTGCAGTAAGTAAATATTGACCAAAATGGAACCGTCGCCGTCGTAACGGACACATTTAGCGAAATGATTTTTAACACCATTAAGTTTGTTGTCAAATAGTATGGGTTCTATAGCTCTACGAGAAATAATAACGATTTTATGATAGGTACTAGGTACATTCCGTTTCATTTTTATGATTACAAAAAGCATAATATACACAGGTCAAAAAAACCTGTCCTAACACCTACAAATTTCAAGATTGATTGTTTTAATTACATGATTGTTTTAATTTGTAAGGTCAAACTTCATCAGAAGAGATAAAAACTGCCTTGATCAGTGTTATTTAGAACGTAACCTGTAACGTAAAAACGTAAACGAATTTATATGATCATTTTTTTTAAACTTAGAATGGGTATAGTAGGCTATCATTAAAAGAGGAATATTCCACCCGTGCATTGTTTTATTATATCTAAAAGGGTTTAGGCAGCGTTTTCACTGAAAACTCCCAGGCGGACTAAATTTTTTCGACTCTCTCCACTGTTATCGTCATATTTCAATAAATTTACACATAACTTCAATATATATACATATAAAACTTCCTCTTGAATCACTCTATTTAAAAAAAACGCATCAAAATCCGGTGCGTAGTTTTAAAGATCTAAGCATACATAACAGACACAGGACAGACAAAGCAACTTTGTATTGCTTTAACAATTTGATGTAGCAAATAAACTCAAATATTTACTCTTAATCCCTAGTTTGGTCAGTTGCCGACATCCATTCTCCAGGACGTCGTTATCTACACAATTAACAACGACTTCTGCAGACTGCGTTACCTGGAGCTTCCGCGACCAATGCCTGTCACGCCGAACATGATCTGTGTTGGTCTTCTCGACGTGGGAGGCCGAGGCCCTTGCCGGGGTGACGGTGGGGCTCCTCTCTACTACGGCTCCATTGCCATCGGTCTTTACTCCTGGGGTCACGGCTGTGCTAATGCGTCCTTCCCTGACGTCAGCACTTCTATCGCTTCTTACACTAACTGGATAATTTCCCAAGTAAACTAAGTATGTCTAACTCTGCAACATGTATCAAAGAATTTAATATATTTTAGTGTTTTATAATAGATACAGTTGATAAATAAACGAAAGCACAATTTAGTTTTTATCGGGTTTTTCATTTTTAATTTCTTGAAGCCCTGCAACTTCTTATTAGTGTGTATTGTCTCAGTTCTAAAGTATGAAGTATCCCTCAATCACCCTTAACAAATTTATGTCTATTATATGTTTTACAGTGGCACGGTAATGATATTTTTCTGTACAGTATTTCGACTCGGCTCTGTCCTTGAAATAAATGCCTACAGTCCCGCAATACGCAAAAGATCTGGCTACTTGGTGCGCAGATTGCGGGGAAGTACCAACAGCATCCTGAAAATGATCGCAGGCTGACTGGAATGCATGTACGAGTATGTGAGTCATTGCTCTGCTATTTCGCAAAGAATGGCACAGCGATGAATGACACACATTATTTATTTATTTTCATGTTTTATGTTTAAGTTTAGGTTATGTACTAACATAGAAAATAAGAACATAATGTAATAGTGACATAAATATGACTCTTTGTTACTTGAAATAAATAAATTATTATTATATTATTATTATTAACGAAATACAAATGTAAGATAATACCCCTAACAACAGAGTACCTATTTTGCTAGATAGTACATACATAAACCTATAAATATCTATACATATAATAAATCAGTAACTGTTCGCTGGCTGTACATGGAAGATAATAATATATAGAAAAACTTACTGTTGATCTTTATTAACGAAATAGAACCCAAAACAATATTTTTTAGATTTTTTTCTATTTGTCTGATTATCTGTTTGTGTGTGGTTTTGAAACGTGCGTTTTCACTAACATATTGTGGTTTATTCTTTCTTCAGCTTCAGGTAATATTAAATGTTTATATTATTTCAATCGATTCATAAATAAAAAAGTTATGTCAGTTTAAAGGATAATGCTTGAATTTCTAAATGTGCGTACATGTTTCCCGAAGCGAAGCGAGGTCGGGCGAGTTTACGTTACTGCGACGGTATTGTTTTTTCAATTAAAATATTCTATGCCCTGTCGAATTGAAATAGCTAGTTTACAAATAAAATTTATCTCATGGTGTCGGTTATTCTCGATAGTTTAAAATACGGAAAACAGTTTAATATTGAGACACAAGAACTCGTAGATCTTTTTTAAAAAAAAATACCTACTTCTACTATTTTATTTACATTTTGTGACCAGCGGCTTTGTTTTATTTTTCATAATACTGACTCAGTGATACTCGTTTATCGGTCAGAACACGCCGAGTACACAATAGTATCTCCCCCCAGCGAGCAGGGCGAGTCAGGGCGCGTTTATATGACTGCTGCTCACCAACTCGTTTTCAGTTTCTAGCTCACTCGCTACTCGCTGCTCGCCGCCGGTGGCTAGCGAGTAGCGCTAGTCACCGGCGGTGCTCGAAGCCGGCGGGTCAGATTTAAATTGCCAAGTAAAAAATTAAGACTTAAACATTGAAGCGCGTAACGTAAGAATCATAAAATTATGGTATTTCCATAATCCTAGATAAATTTACAGAATTGTAAGAGATAAGATTAGGCACAAACACGGCAGTACAATTTAATAGGTAATTAGTAATTTTAAATACTTTTTAAGTAGCAATAAGTCGCTGAATCATCGATTTCCCGGAATTGAGTCAGTGTTTTTGTTACTGATATAGAATTCGTACAAAAGATTGCGAGCGTGGAATAGCTCTGAATACCTTTGAAGACATTGATAAATGTACCTAGATATTTATCTATTTATTATTTTTATTGTTTGTACACCACTAGTAAGCCTAAAAAATAAAACGAAGGCAACAAGGAAAAGGGTAGCCTTATCGTTGTTTAGGGAGTTCAGGGATTTCTTCCAGGCAGCCCAAAAAGACCAAAAAAATACATAATTATGTATGTACCTACATAGAAGTAAAAGGGGATAAAAGACAAGTAAAATAATTATGTGTGGAAGGTTTTGACGAGACAGAACCCCTAATATTAATAAAATAAAATGTTATTTATTTAAATCGAACATCTGCTTTATACGAGGAAAATAATTCTGAGTGTTCTTGAAAACCTAAGGATGCGTTTTTGTAATGAATCAAATTACTAATCTTTATGATTTGGATGACTTTGAAAATGTAAACGTTAGCCGCTACTGCTAATTAGGTACCTACTACATACCTATTCAACGCGCAGTAGACAGTTTTATTGATATACATTATCGGTACTATAAGATTAATTTAACCATTTTATAACCGTAATCCAAATATTTAATAGTACAATTAATGCCGATAAAAATGTAGTACGTATATAAAGAGGATTTGAAAGCGTTTTCGGGCTGAGTGCTGCGTGGTCGGTGGGTGGACAAAATGGCGTCTATGTGGATTTTTGTGGTTCTTGCAATTTTTGCTGGTAACGTTGTTTGTTTCCAAAAGTCGTCTTTTTTGTCTTGCCAACATTGTTCAAGTAAATTTTTCTTTCGGGTCAAACTTATTATTTTCTGATACTTTACTAACATGTTTTAAGTACAAGCATAATTATAAGTTATTTACAAAAAAAATATGCAAGTAGTTAGTAAAAATAACCTAGCGGACAGTCATGATTGATCTCAACCCATAACTGTCCCACTACTCCCACTGCTAAGCACGGATTTCCTCTTAATTATTTTATGCATGGCTAGTGTCCTTTAATAATATCTTCAAAGTACTTTAATAACTGAGTCATCACCAAGTTTTTTTGTTCCAGGTGCTTCGGCGTCCAGCAATAACCGCATTGTAGGTGGCAATCCTACGACCATTGACTACTACCCATCGATCGTGCAAGTGCAGTTCTTAGGGGTCTGGTCAGGCGTTTGGTCGCAGAGCTGTGCCGCTAACATCCTCACAAGCTTATACGTGTTATCCGCCGCCCACTGTTTCGTTGGCTCGTAAGTATTCCTAAGTTAACCCCTTGCATTTTTAAGCTATTGCATAGCTTTTATCGCGGGCCTTGAGCGTGGGGACCGAATCCAGAAATTCCGTAACGAAAAAAACCTAACAGACCCAATGTATGTTTCGTATGTTTGTTACGTATGTTTTCTACAAACTAGATGGCGCTGTTCTGATATAACTATATAACTTCTAATAATTATAATTGCATAAGTTGATAAAAAATGCTATGCAATAGCTTTACCGCGGCAGTCTCCGAGTGCCTTTTAGTGTTTTTTATGGACTTGACTGGCGTGCTCTGCTTCTGATCCATGGTAGGTACTTCATCCGAGGTTCAGGGGGGACAGGAACAGGACAAATAAAAAAGCATGGTTTTAAAATTCAACTGAAATTGATGCTTGACTACCATCAGCTAAGTGGGTTCCATACGCCACATCGAATTCCATTACATCGAAGTTTATGACATCGAACACGTTACATCGATAGTTTATTATATCGAACTATCATCACATCGGATGTTTATTACATCGAATGGAACATGGTTCTGTACCTATCGATGTAACGTGTTCGATGTCATGAACTTCGATGTAATGGAATTCGATGTGGCGTATGGAACCCCAGCTAAGTGGTGAAGGAGTGATGTTAAACGTAATGATTTCAAGATCCTATTTGTTCTTCCCCATAACAATAGAAGCGACATGATTGTCCGCTAGTAGAAGGCTATGTGAAGTTAACACCAAATTCTACATCATGCCCTCATCATCATGCCTAGTCTAGAGGATATAAAGTCGTAAATTAATTTTAAAAATCCGTTGACCCTGCAGGCTATTTCTAAAACGTTCCGCTAAATTAATATGTCACGATACCTTTTTGCGAACGAAGTTTTTCGCCAATGATATCTCCCAAACGGATCAGCCGATTTTGAAGCGCTTTGCGGCATTATTATAATTAATATGATAATTATTAAAAAAACCATTTCAACAAATTTATTGTTTTGTTTTTTGGAAATTCTCAAAATCTAAAATCAGGAATCAGGCTTAAGGCCCGATCAGTTTAAATTATCAGGAAACTAATCGTGGAGATCAGAGAAAAACTCTCCCTGAGAAAAATTTCAATTTTCGTAGCGGCAAGTATTGCGTAAGTATTTTTTTATCACATAAACCGATTGTTCACAGCCCCTTCAACCCTGACTTGCGCCGTATAGAAGCAGGTACCACTTACCGCAACCGCGGCGGATTGGTTAGATATGTAAGGCAAGCGACCAACCACCCCGAATATGGTCTCCTTGGATTCGACGCGGACATCAGCGTGATCAGACTCTGGGAGCCCCTGATATACAGCCCCGTGATCCAGCAGGCTACCATCCCCATGCATGGCAGCGTGATCCCAGACAATGTGCCTGTCGTACACGCGGGGTGGGGAGCTACTTCAGTAAGTACCTAGATGTAATAATAATATAGAATCCGCCTTGTGTATCATACATGTACATCATCACAGTGTCTCAAAGGGGCCTCTACGTGTTGGACGTGTGTCCCCACGCACGCCTTCCAAATGATCGGGTCCACTTACATCTAGGACCCGTGAAACTTTAAGTTTAGAGATGCATAATAATAATAAGTCAGTCAAGCTTCATAAGAAGAGATAAAAACTGCCTTGATCGGCTGTTTTCTTTATATGAAAATTTATTATTCAATTGGTTTTAACAAATTGATGTAAGTAGCAAATAAATTCAAAGATCTACTCTTAATCCACAGCAAGGCGGTCCCTTGTCACCCATTCTCCTGGACGTAGTCATCTACACAGTTAACAACGACTTCTGTAGACTGCGGTACCTCGAGCTTCCGCGTCCAGGCATTATCACGCCGAACATGATCTGTGCTGGTCTTCTCGGCGTCGGTGGCCGAGACGCTTGTCAAGGCGACTCTGGGGGTCCTCTCTACTACGGCTCCATTACTATCGGTGTTGTCTCCTGGGGTCACGGCTGTGCTAACGCGTCCTTCCCTGGCGTCAGCACTGCTGTCGCTTCTTACACTAACTGGATACTGTCACAAGTCTATGTCTAACTCTTCAACATGGATCAAAGAATACGTAATATAATATACAGTTGATAAATAAACGAAAGAAAAATTGTTTTTTTTTCGGGTTTTTCATTTTTAGTTTCTATATAAATAAATAACGCTACACACTCATAGCCCCACACTAGTTGTTAAGCAAGGTGCATTAGGATGAAATAAAAATCCTACTATCCTACTAATTTTATAAATGCGAAAGATTGTGAGGACGTGAGGAATGTATGGATATAACTAAAATAAAAATGCGAAAGTTTGTGATGATGTATGGATGTCTGTTTGCTATTCTTTCACGCACAAACTACTGATTTTGATAAAACGTGTGAAGTAGGAAAAAATATAAGTACTTACAGATTAAGTAAGTATAAATTTTGTCTGACAGCGATTATAGGAAAGTTGTGCCATCTATTGAAATAAAACTGAACTTTCATAAACACTTCGCTCATACACTTATCGTCAGCTTATCGTCCATTCCAATTCCACCTAGCGGCACGCAGCAAAAGTTCTAAGCTAATATTTTAGATGGCGCTGTTAATTTATAGAGGAATTTTTCAAATGTTATTTAAAAAACCCGTACATTTTTGACTGATAAAATAAAGTCAAAAATTTTTGGGAGTATGTACCTTACTTTTGGTGAAAAATACTATTTAATACTTAAATAATATTTTAGTGTGTAATAATTCGGGGTGACGAGCTCCACTCATTTTTCATCATTAACTACTGAAATACATGTACGTAAGCACTTAGGTATTTTTAATTACACTAAACTTATGAACGTTATTTTTTGCATTTACCGCCGTTTCGCTAAGGTGCCTTTAAATATTGAATTTTAAATCTTAGAGAATCACATCTTTTTCAAAATAGTGCTTAAAAACTAATTAGGTACTTACCTACAAACTTTTATTATCTACTACCATTTTATACCCACATACTAAAATTTAGTACAAATCTCTAAACCCAACGTCTGTCTATTACTAAGCATCTTTGTCTTACTTAGGTAGGTACTCATCGAAAGTATAGTATCCTTTCTCTTTAAGCCGTGTATATAATTTAAAATTCCTTAATTTTTTGCTGGTAAAATATAATTAAATACTTTGGCAGGATGACTAATCGACGATTACTAAATTACGTGTCAAGAAACGATAAGATAATTATTTTGATGGCAATAATCCGCAATGTGGACTCTACAACGGTTGTAGAGTCCACATCACCTGAGGATGCTCTGTTTTGGGGCGAAACACGTGTCGTGTACTATTGGAATAAGTTGTGATGGTATATACCTACCTGGAGATAAGGGAGGGTGGTGGGTCCATAACAAAACAAGTTCCACCTGTGCGGGTTTTTGCAAAGAAATATAAATACAACTTAAGTTACATAAAGTTAAACATAGCTATCCCAAGTACAGACTCCACAAAACATACGGAAAAATCATTTATAATTTTCATGATGTAAACCCATTGTAAACCTTATCATATTTGTGAAAAGGAACAATAAAGGACTATAACAAAAGAACTATACATACATACATTGCAAGTTAAATAAAAGCTTTTGGCCCGTTAGTCGGTATTAACTATGTCTAATTCGCCACACTGCATTATTTTTAATAGAAAAGCTTCTACTGATATCCTGGCTACAATCCATTAGTGACGAACTACAGGTCACGGCATTATGCTCGTTATTGAGGAGGCACAGACCAATACAGACTCCAGCGAGGATTGGTGGGGTTAGAGATTTGCCCAAGCGCCGGAATTATGGTTTCCGGGATGATGCGCGCCAAGCCAACCGCAACTCCAACGAACGCTAACAACGGAGAGCCGTTGAGCCATGAGCACTTCCTGGTTTTATCGGAACCTAACAATCTACATCCTGGTGAGATGAGGATTTAGGCATTAGAAACGAATTGCCTGAAGAGATAAGGATTGTAGTATTAAAAAACGAATAGTGCAAATCGGCCTATTGGAAAAGCCCCAAACAGTATACAGAGCAGGTGCATTGAACATAATCAGTTAAAGTTGGCATCAATCACAGGTTTACGTATCGTAAAGCATTATATCGTTATGCATTATCCGATAACACTTCATATATAAATGTGAAAATATGTTTCCTCTTGAACTGTTCTAATTTACAGAGACAAGATGGTGCGTCTGGTTTGCGCTGTGCTCCTTATGGCAGGTAATTTGTTAGGCACTTAATATCCGGACTTATGTCAAAAGCCGAAGCGTAAGCCTCCGGATGCCTAACGTTATTTACCCTGATCAAAATAAAAATAAAATGACTACATTTGATCCCACTTCCTGCGGTAATAAGGTTAAAAACTTTAGTTAAAAATCTGCAATGTTTGTAGAATTTGATTCTTGTTATAATTTATATTAGTTATTGCATGTTTTACAATTTAATATTTCGAGGAATTAATTTTATAAATCTATTAGGTAATCAAAAATCGTATTTTTATACTACTATCCAAATGGAACATGATTTACTTAGCAATTGTTATTTATATATTTCAGTGGCAACCGCCTCTGCCTCCGAGAGGGTTGTTGGTGGTACCCCCACCACCGTCCAGGATTACCCCTTTGTAGTGCAAATGCAGAGGTCATTGACCGGCATATGGAGTCAATATTGCGCCGGCAGTATTCTTACCTCACGATTCTTCTTGTCTTCTGCTCGCTGCTTCAGTGGACCAATGTAACCCTTGGCTTTATAACCTCATTAACTAAAAGTCTCACTAAACCGTTCGTTAGTCCTCATTCATACCATATACCGTACCATACATTATAGTGTTATACTTTTACAGTTGCAATGTTTAGTGTTTGCGATTATATAAGTTTAAAATCAGGCGCATCTATGACACCCTCCAAGTGATGCTAATACAACAGTGATGTGTCTATCAAGTTTAAATAACTATGTGCTCATCGTACGTTTTAGAGACATTATAATACTTCTTCGCCGTGTGTCAGCCGGTAGCAGCATGCGCAATGGAGTTGGTCAAGTCCGCGCCGTCGCACGAGTTGTCAAGCATCCCCTATGGTACGAGGGTCTCAACCGCAATGGTGACCTCTCGGTTGTTGAGGTTGTGAGTCCCCTGCAGTTCACCGCTTCAGTACAGCAGGCATCCATCTTGGGACAAGGAGCCTTTATCCCTGCTAATATGCCGTCTGTTCAGATTGGCTGGGGTATGACTTTTAATGAGGTATGTACTCGTATGTTTGAAATTTTGAAAAAAGCTTTGAAAATTTGAAACTGATTTTGTATTTCACTTAAATATATTATGGTGAGACAGTAATAGCTTCTTTAATATACATTATACACTAGAGTAGCGTTTATAAGCGGTGTTATTTATTTATTTATTGAATTAATTACAACTGTTTACATACCAATTACCTACACTAATTAAATACATAACATAATAATATTAAAATAACAGTGATGGGTTACCTGATGGTAATGATAAGCGGTGATCGCCACCCATGTAAAATCGTTTGCGGCAAATGCATCACCCCGCGTTACCGACAGCTGGCCAAGAACAAAACCATTCTTCCGTAGAGTTCTTCAGGAGGATGGAAGCCCACCCTAGGGACCTAGGGACTATTACTAGGACACGAATAGGGTATTTGACACCTTTTAGAAAAATAACTCAAATTGTTCAATATAACATAATACATTATGCAGTTTGCTTAATTCTTTGTAAATATCCATCAAAGTTTAAATGAACAAAAAAGCCGCCAAAACGCTAATACGCCATTTTAAATAGGTTATGACGTCACCTGGTCAAATAACCATACTAAGCTGTCAATGCTGTCATTACGTATAGTAAGCAGTACTAGCAAGTGACATTCAGCCAAACCGCGTGTTTTCGATCACGTGATCAAACACGAAAAATATTATCGATTTTTAATAAAAATCCAAATAATTTTAAAATAATGTGTAGGCTAAATTGGTTTAAAAAAATCTATACTTTTAAGCTAACAACAGTTTGATCTATATTTTCATTGTAGTCAAATACCCTATTACGACAGGATTGCTTGCCCACTTATTCTCGCTTAGAGTCCGGAAATGTAACTCGCCGCACATTTTCATGACCATATCTTTCGCAGGACTTCCCCAGCATTTTCGCCCCACAGCTGCAAAGATTAGACGTTATTACCGTCAACACCCAGCTGTGCGCCCACAACTACGCTACCTTACCACCATTCCCTCTCACGGTCACCGGCAACATGGTCTGCTCTGCGTCGCTACGTAAGTCGAATGCCAATTTCTTAAAATTAACCTACAAATACCTAAGGCAATCCTTCTTGGCAAGAATTAAAATAAAATTGCAGTTAAAATTGGGTACAATCAAATACTGGTTGATTGTACAGATTGATTGATTGATTGAGGTTGGTTATAGACGTCCTTGAAATTCTTTGGCCATTTATTATCAGATAACTGAAAACTAATAGTAGCAGTTCGATTTGAAATGTACCTTTCGCAAATAAGGTTTATATTTTTATTCTGAACACATCCGTAATTTTTGAGAATAATGTGGTTTGAAATTATTTACTACGTCACACTTTATTCATTACAAATTTGTTTTCATTAGAAAGTAGTTACCAAAGACTGATGGACTTCCGGACACGGGTTGGTCACAGCCTTCATCATCATATTATTTTAAAGATAAAACTAGTAGGGATTTGTTGAAGCGATGGCTTAGTTTGACTTTCCAAAAGTGTTTGACAAAAGCCAATTTCTAATCAACTTCATTTCATTTCTCGAAGCATCGTGGTAGGGTACGTTTTAGGCGAGAATTAGGATGTCCTACAGTGGGCCGCTAAAGGGAAGCTAGTTGTAGGGCCGCTAAATTAAATTAATTGGAATGGCAGTTTTCTCGCTCAGCGTATTAGCATTGCTATACAGCAAGGAAATGCTGCCAGCATCTTGGGTACTGCACAGCAGGGGCCCAGCTATAACAATTTATTTTAATTCATAAGTTAATTTTAATTTATTTATTTTTATGTTTTTGTGTCTATTCAATAAATATTATTGGAATGACACATATTTTATTAATGAAAATTGGTTTTCAGAGCCAGGAGGAGCTTGTCTCGGTGACCGAGGTAGCCCCCTGCTCATCAACAACATCGTTGTGGGTGTCGTCTCCTGGGGTTTGGGCTGCGCCAACGCGACCTTCCCTACCGTCCACACTTCCGTTCCAGCCTTCACCAACTGGATTGTAGCAAATGCTGTCTAATAGTGTTTAAGTTGTCTATAAGTGTTTCGTTTTTGAAATTAGTTCCTCAATAAATGTCTTGTGAAATCTAGTATATTTTGTTTCGTAATATAACAAGAGGAGGAAAATAAATAGACGAATCACTTAACTTCTTAGTTACATACATAGCTTCATAGGTCGGCCTAGAGTTCGCCCGCAGTAGTACTACCGCCTGCCACTTTATTTACCTCCATTTCTGCCATGTAATAATTGTTTTAAGAGCAATTGTGTTCCGGCTAGAAAGGTTTGGCCGTTCTTAGAGGCGACCATCTCAGTGGTAGCTATCTCAAGGGTAGGTACACATCTGGGACACTTGGGACTTGACACTTGGGACAGACGAAACTCCTACTAACCATTATTAACTCGACTATCACTAACAACAACTAACAGGACTAACTATCACTAACTGTCTCTGTCCCAGTCCTCATACTTACGGGAGAGAGCAATCTGCTCATAACTATTACGGCACTGTGACCACAATATTTCACCTTTAAGGGTTGGGTCTGGCCATGCAGGTAAACACTAATGTCGTATTGTCCTTGTAAGGGTGGTGCTTATGGGGTTAAGGGTTAGCAACAAAATGAACTTTCCAAAATTAATGGAACATAGTTAAATGTGAATCTGTAAAGAACTCATGTTGAGGCAGAAAATTGACAATCAGAAAATTGAAAATTGGCAATCCGAGCAGTGGGCGACATTCATCTTATGGGTAGATACTCAATATCCGAAAGTAGTCCAAACAGTGACCAGCTGTTTTCCACAATATTCATTCAGTAACAATTATAAGTTCGTATTAAACTTCAAACAGCATTGCTACTCACCAACGCATGAAGTCATCCAATACCTATTATTCTAAGAAATATGACATAGATTAATGACATTACAGCTGGCCGGAATAAATATCCGTAAATACCTATTCTGTAAGCCATACGTATACGTAATACGACAGATACCTTGTTTGTTGATATAATAAGGTGGGCATAATTTAATATCGTTATCTTTTAGCCTAGTGTCAGTGATGAAGCGCGGATTAGTGACTGCAGATTAAAATACATCGTGTGATAAAAATATTGTAATACTTACCTACTGTTTATGCGAACAAATAATGCTTGCTCTTGCTACGCGCGGCCTCAACACCCACCCGCGATTTACTGATATTTCATTTGACCCTCGACGGTCGGTGGCACGGTACACAGAATCGCGCCGTACAATTGTAATAAGTTTTGAGAATTGTGGATGTCACGCAAGTCAATATTTATAAGTGTTTTGTAAAATAATTAAAGAGGGGATGAAGCACGTTACTTCTTAGGTAGACACAATAGTCTAGCTAGAGTCTAGGCTAGACTCTAGATTTCGCCCGTAGTAGTACTTATTACCGCCCTCCACTTTATTTATTAGTTCCATTTCTACCGTATATTATTATTGTTTATAATTTAAGAGCAATTGTGTTCCGGTTAGCTAACAAAGCAATTAAAATACTAGTATTTTATTGGTTTGTCAAAACAATCAACCTGTTCAGTGATAACTCGATAGATTTATTAGGTAGATAGACAGGCCATAAATATCAGTTGTGTTTGATGACACCCGTGTGGCAATGGCAATGGGTACTATGCCCGAGCGCCGTTTGACGGGTCTTGGGTTCGATTCCCAGCGAGGTGAATTTAAATGATACGTTTAAATTTCTGTTCTCAGTGTGGGGATATGATTATGTAGCGTTATCCCTACTAATATTATAAATGCGAAAGTAACTCTGTCTGTCTGTCTGTCTGTCTGTCTGCGTCGCTTTCCCGATCTTTAGACCCTGAGAAAGGACATAGGCTACCTTTTATTGCGACAAAAAGGGATGAAGAGGTTGTAATAAAGGTTGAAAGTTTGTATGGGATTTCTTCGGGTTTTAAGCACAGCGCCATCTAGGGGTGAACCTTCCTAACTTAAAGAATAAGAACGCCTAGCGCCATCTCTTAAAGAACCATGAAACTTTATATTTAAGCACTTGATAATAAGTTTCCCGAAGCGAAGCGAGGGCGGGTCGCTAGTTTATTATAAAAAAATAAATGTATTGTCATTGAAACATAAATGTATTGGTATGATGTTACTTTACTAAAGTATTTTTATACTTTGGTTTGTTAAAGTACCGCTTGTTATAACTAGAAATTTAACCGATTAATATAAAAGTACATGCGGAACTATGTTCAATTTTAATAATTAGATTATGTGGCAAACTTTCTCACCACACCAGGTGCCAAAAATATATCCTAAGTTATCGACCGAGAGCACCGAGGTAGTTGGATGGGTGACCGCTAGTGGCAAAATTTCTTCAGCGTCACCGTGCTTCGGAGGGCACATAAAGCCATCGGTCCAGATTGTTATCATTGGATAGCAGTAGTTAAACCATGTCGGATGCATTCGAGCGACATAAAAATTAACTAATCTAATAAGTTGGCAACTAACTAATCTGCACTGGAGTAGCGTGGTGGTGGCACTAGCCCTCCTCATAGAGTTAGGAGAGGCCCGTGCTCAGTAAGAAAGAAAGAAAGAAATATTTATTCGCAGTCTAAATGCCGCAGCTGGACATGATAAACACAGTTAATACAAACACTGTATCCATCCATCAGCCTTTGTGCGTCCACTGGTGGACATAGGCCTCCCCTAACTTTCGCCACTCTGACCGGTAAAACACTGTACACCTGAATATAAGATTTACTTGACCTAAATAAGTAGTGGGCTATTAATGGGTTGAAGCCATGTAAACAAGGAATGTATGGCCTAGACAAACTTTAAATTGGGACTTGGGGGATGCTGGGCGTTGCTGGGCCGCAAACTCCTTGCAAATTAAAACCGTTTACTAAGTTGTACGGCTCGCAGCAACACCTTGGTACGCGGTGACGATAGTAATTTATTGTGGCTATAAATTGCATGCACTGCATGGAAAAATACAGATATAAGAATATGATATGAACAAATCATGTTTATCAGTAGGTACAAGGTTCAATCGTCGCACCATTTAAAAGTAATTCGGGAGTGTGCGTCAAATTCAATTGCCCCTGCTTGTGCTGCGGAACAATGGATGATATGGCGTCAGGCGTCTGTCAAAGACGCAGTGGGCAATATGTAATCATGATTACCGATTACAATTACAATTTAGGTAGCTAGACCGTTCTTGGGAGGGGCATTTCCGTGCCTCCAAAAATCCACTCTCAGTCCCTTACACTCCCCTTGGGGAGTTGGAATGTTTCTTGGAACATACATGCCAAATTTCAGCTTCTTGCGCTCCGTAGCTTCGGCTGTGCGTTGTCTGTCAGTCACTCAGTAACACAAGAGTTTTATATATGTACATATTGACGCTGGAAAGCATAAACGCTGTAACTTTCCGGGGTTACATCATTTATGCTCTCCATATATCGATTAATTAGTCAATTTAATCCAGAATATTACTGCCGTTGTGTTTAATGTCAATATATACATACATGCTATAGCTTATTGAACAGAAGATAAAGATATTGAAAATGTTTCGATAAAGTTAAAAGTCATTAAACTGGTGTCAGATAAGGCTTAATAAAAATCGGGTATCCATGCAAAATGACCGCTTGCAGCTCACCTACGTCGGTGGGATTAATAAATCATGCATGGCACTGCGCGTGTGGTAATTATCTGGATTTAATATATATATGGTACATAATGGTTCCGTATAACAATTTTGTATTTGGAGAGTATTGTAAGCTGCTGTGAAAGATGAACTTTTCAAGAATAAGGATTATCTGCAATTAATAGTGGGTCACTGCTGGCCATGGGTCTTTTCTCATAATGAGATAGCCAACAGATTGTATTCGCCCGCACTGCTCCGCTCGGTCTCCCACAAGATTGAGTTGCAAGGGGCATTGGATGTCTGAAATAAAAAGTTATCATTAAGTATACATATATTCATCCATCCATAAGTCCAAGCCAATTTTCGTGCTGCTCTTTAGTGGACATCGGATTGTTGCAGTAACGGAGAGCCATTGAAACGGTTATTACTTATTACGGCGGTTCCCCACTTAAAACACTGACATAAACGTTAGGGTGCAACGAGTCGCTGATTTCTTCTTTGGTATTGATACGCGTGGACATCTGGGATGTAGCTTTTAAACCATTATCCCCTGGTAACTGTTAACACACACGGCGCTTTATTAAACCTATAATAAATTAAATCGTCAGTTTAATTTACGATAATAGACATTAAAATTTTATTTGCCATTATTTATGTATGTAGATTTAGTACCAGAAGTAAATAACTAATTCGAACAATAATTAAGGAATCCTAATATTATGTAATGCGAATAACGTCAATTATATCAATGGTTTAAGGGTATCTTTTCTTTAAATACAATCGTATCGTGTTATCGGATAACATTAAATATATAAGACGAAAGTTCTGCAGCGGTCTGGATTGTTTAGTACCGAACACTAAGCGACGAAATGGCGCGTCTGGTCTGTGCACTTCTACTTTTAGCAGGTAATTAAAAAATAATTAATTGAATATGTTTAAAAATATCACAAATTGGCAATTGGCAGCTTCAACGCGTTTATGGCCAATCACAGGGGGGTTTTTCCTCATAACTGAGAGGCCCAGGCCTAGGTCATACTCTATCACGCGGTATCTACATACTTTAGTGCGAGGCTGAGGGGTTAATGGCCAACCCATGTTTTGGAATTTTTTAGGTCAATTTACTGCCTCCGACATGACTTAATTACTGTGACAGCTGTTCCATGATAACACCCGTAACACACGGCTCAACGTGTCCTCCAAAGCATGGAAGCGGTCAAGAATTTTTTGTCACTAGCGTTCACCTATCCAACTATGGATCGCCTAGTTTTTGTTACTATTACGAATTCACCTGAATCGGCAAAAAGAACATATTAACAGAAACATATAATTATGTACCTGATACTTTTTTATAATTATCTAATCGACTAGCGTAAAGACTTTGTATGAAAGTTATCCCAATTGTAAGAGAAAATCTGTGTTGAGCAGACGGAAAGTGACGCCATTTCTATACGTATTGGTCGTGTGGTATCGAACTAATTACTGCGCGTTTCTTTCAGTGGCATCCGCTGCTGCCGCTGCAACTGATGACAGCAGGATCGTCGGTGGCTATCCATCTTCGATATACTGGACCCCCTATGTGCTGCAGGTACAAAGGTCCTGGGCCGGCGTTTGGAGTCAAAACTGCGCCGGCATCCTTGTCACTGCCTCGTATGGTTTGACTGCTGCTGGCTGCATGATAGGCCCGTAAGTAAACCTCTCTAATCAATAATATAATTTCTCTTTAATCAATATGCCTTTGATATCAATACACCTAAATCAATAGACAACACACAATACAAGTATATCAATAGACCTAAAAGAATAAAATTCTTTCTGTATCCATACCACTTCCGAATAAACTCCAGAAAAAATAATTTGCCTGTATATTGTGTGGTGCGTGGACAACCACGCGCATCGTCTGCCGGGTCAGCTGGTACCGACTACATAAGTCCAACACATGCAAGTGCGCTCGTGTTAACCATCATTTGTATTTCAATTCCAGAGACTTCATTTACCGTCTCCGTCGTATTTTAGCTGGTACCAGCGAACGCAACGGCTATGGCCAAATAAGTGCACTAGCCCGCATCCTCAAGCACCCATACTGGAACGAGGGTCTCGATCGTGATGGCGATATCCTCCTCATGCAATTTGCGACGCCCCTGCAGTACACCAGCTCGGTTCAGCAAGCTACTATCTTGGGACAGGGTGCATTCGTGCCTGATAACATGCCCGCTCGCCAGGTTGGATGGGGCATGACCTTTAACGAGGTAAGTTAGAAACTATCCCTTGGTGCTGTTGAATGAAATGTGAATGAAAAAGATGTTAAAACTATAAATACTATAAGTGCATACAACGCAAGTTAAATTTGAGGTAACGTACGGTAAGGTAAGGTACGTTAAAAAAGAAGTGAGGTAACAAACAAGCATGCAGCACACCTCTGCTGCCGCCCATGACGACTGTGACCGACCTAGAACAATACTCAAATGGGGACCAGGATGGTTTGTCCAGTAAGCAGGCGGTGTTAGAACATTCGTTGGTTATTTTGTTATTGAATACGAGGACTGGGACAGGGACTGTTACTGATAGTTAGTCCAGATAGCACCATTGTTAGTAATAGTCCCATTCTATTTCGGTCACAAATGTGTTGCTACCCCTGACGACTGAGATGGTCGCCTCTAAAAAAGTTTAATAAAAAAAAATATACCTCATATCATTGATGTTTTCACAGGAATTCCCAAGCATCTTCTCTCCGTATATTAAAGAGCTGGACGTCGTGACCGTCAACAACCAACGCTGCGCCCTCAACTACAGGACACTATCTAACATCCCACTGACTGTCACCCCCAACATGATCTGCGCTGGTGCTATAGGTAAATCCACTAATAAGATATTTTCATTAAAATCCCCCTGACTAAGTAATGATCTGTAATGATCTGATGATCATCAAACGCTCCAACAGATCTTCATGAATTATAGCTAGGAACCATGTCGATCACGTCAGCGGCAAGGCAGCAAAAAAGCCGCAACTAATTCGGTCCATTCGTTTAGGAGCTACCATCACAGGTCTGCTGGAAGAAATTTCTTACGAAATAAGCAGTACTTACCTACCTTTGTTCATTATATCCATGTATTATGTATCTGTAAGTGATTTAAATGGGTGTACCTACATAAATTAAAAAATAAAATGAATATGAAAAGAAATAAATGCCATAAATAGACACACAGAAACACAGACACGTCAAGCTTTCACACTTCTTTTTGTGTCGATGGTTAATTCCTGACTTCGAAACTAAGTACACAGTTTTTGTTCGTTTTACATCGACATGTAACGACATGTAATTAAATGAGAACATCATCTACTCCAAAAACCAAAACGCATTATTATGGATACTCAAAAACTACACGTCAGATCAGATCTCCCTCAAATTCAAACTGGGCTCATTTAAAATTGAGGGAGATGACAAGCACCAGCTTTCGAAGGTAAAAAGAATCATCAAAATCTGTTCACTCAGTAAGAAGTTACACACACAAAAAAATACAATACAATACAGTCGAATTAAGAAGCTTCTCCTTTTTTGAAGTTGGTTTTAAATCACATAGACTCTATCAATATGAAGTCATAGTCACGGAAACATTTTCTTTTTTTTTTAATTATTTTATACAAGTCCACAACATTCATTGACTAATAATAATAAGTCAATGACAGCATTATTCTTTTTTGGTATCTTTTTAATTAGAAGGATAATAATTAAGACTGTTCTGGTTTATAGCGTCCTCTAATACCAGATTCGTTGAAGACGCATTTGTTTTATTGACATTAATTTGTAGGTTACTCCGGGGCTTGTCTCGGAGACCGCGGTGGTCCGCTGATCATCAACGACATCGCCGTCGGTCTGGTCTCCTGGGGCCGTGGTTGCACCAACGAGACCTTCCCCACCGTCCACACCGCTATTTCCTCCTACACCAACTGGATCGTCGAAAACGTTTGGTAAAGGTTTAAAGTCCTTTCATTGTTGAAGAAGGGATCTTTAATAAATGATTTTTAAATCAACGAATGGTTTTATTTTACTTTTGCAATATTATTTATATCTTTCTAGCACAATATGAAGTCCTGAGTGATACCTGTACTTACATGGTTATACTTATAGCATTGCATCAATTTTACATATCGCTATAATTATGACGATTCCTCATACATATTTTCATCCCTCATTTGGACACCTTCGGAGATTTATTTCCAAAAAGCTTATCCTATGCTATCCTTATGCTCAGTTACGTCATTTAAGAAATCTTTGTGCAATATTTAGCGCTTGTAGAACTAGTGGTTTTGGCCGTACGTTGATCGATAAATCTGTTGACTGAGATCACAACGTTCAAAACCACTCTTTTGTAGACAAAAAGGATTGCTAAATTCATTGTTTAACTTAATAATGAAAACGTCAAAAATCGTTGCTAGCGCGATCAATTTGTGAATCTTATCTAGAGTGAATGTTATGTGTTTCAACAATGGCTGCACTAAGTCAGGGCCAATCAAATTAACCCAATGACCTTTCTAGGAGGCGATATAAAATCGCTGTCAATATAATTATTGATCACTTGAAACACCTTCTATCCATAATTATCTATTCATTCATCAATAATAATCCTCAAATCTAATCTTAATCACGAATAAATGTTTGCTTGTGTGTTTGACTGATTTGACCGAGTGACATCATATTTAATTAATATGTATGTCGATTTGTAAAACTGTCATATTATCATCTATTACTTAGAGCTTAAATGTAATCACGTCTCGAATCGAATATTTAACGAGACTAACTAAATATTACAAACTGGTCTACTACTACGAGTAACATCAACGAACTTACCAAGTCGGTGTTTTAAATAATAACCATGTTATGTTATATCTATCTCAAAGGTACTGTAACCTTTCAAAAAGATTTTGCTTAAAATGTTCAACTATTATTACATTTTTAAACGTTTTCAATAATATATAAATGTATACAAATACAAAACATAATACTGGTAACATTTGCATACATTTATATTCTTATATATAAAAATGAATTACTGTGCGTTAGTCACGCTAAATCTCAAAAACGACTGGCCCGATTCGGTTGAATTTTTTTGTGTCTTCAGGTGGATCCAAGAATGGTTTAGATTTACAATTGGACCCGGTAGGTGGCGCTGCTGTCGATATGCCACCATATTTGTTTATTAATTATAGAGTGGTACGAAGTTCGCTGGGGCAGCTAGTATTATATACAAAGCATAATACATTTAACATATACATAAAAATTTATTTCAAAAACACCATCTACCAAAACAGGCAATTTTGTAATAATAATATGCAAATCAGCGAGCCTCATCCACTAACTAAACCATTTTTACTGGGAAACATAACAATAGCGTTCTGGGAGGCGATGAATCAATCTAGACTTGTGAAAGTTCCCGGGCGGCGCCGATCAATACGCCCCTTTGTTCCCTGCAGAGCACGCATGCGCGCCGCCATCCCACATGGATAGTCTGTGACCATTGCCACAATTGACAGCAAATTTCCAAACATGAGCCCTGAGAGAGAATGTTCAGGTATTTATAAATTTAACTTTGTGCAAGTGAATTTTATAAGAACAAAGTGCATTTATAATTCGGACGTCATTTTGTACATGACATTGGTAATACATTCATGACATGCATTTAGGTTGTTGTCAGCGTAATGAGTCCTGGTCCAACGTGAAGTTCTATGCTTGTTTTATCATTTTATTTTGTCTCATTCATTTGTTATGGTAAAGATTTTGTATTTTTTCCCTAAATGGAAGTGTGTTTTTGTTATTATTACATTTTTCTGTTTGAGTGTTCAATCGGCTTCATTATCTTCATTGGGTTATCTTTATTTTAATTTTAGTTTTAACCATTGACCAGTGTATGTGTGGATCAGGGATTTATGCTTACCAGTGGATTGAACACAAAACACTGGCACATAATTTCACTTAGCAACATTCTATCATCATTTGCGATGACATCTAATAGATGTATTAACATCAGATTATACGGCAAATTCCATGTGTCTCCAGGATTACATAGGGTTGGCTTCAATACAAGCTCTGGCTACCTGGGGTGGCCTAGAGCATACTCCACCACGCTGCTATAGTGTGAATTAGTGGAGGGACTAGTGGCCTACCGAAGTGTCGAAATTTTTATACCACTCAATCCTCCGAGTTGGATGAATCATTGCTACCTAATGGTAACAACTGGGACCGACGGTTTTATGAGCCCTCCGAAATATATCCACTACTTAGTGGTCACCCATCCATCTACTCACCGCGCCCGCAGTTGCTTACCTTTGCCGATCACTTGGAATCGATGCAAGTTGCCGGGCTATGAGCACTTCATAATATTATGCCCATTGATTTTCCATTTTCAATAATGTAATTCATCAGTTATAGGATGTGACAGATGACCGAAACAATGGCAGTAATATTCACCTTCACCATGAACCTGTACACTGTACAGTAATAAACGCCGTTCTTTAAAGATGGAATTTAATTAATTTCAGAAACGGAAGATGTTATGGAATCAATAGATGAGCTGAAGGAGCGTCTATCCTCTATGAAGAAGATGATGGAAGAAAGAAAAGCCGCTGGCTCCGGGACCAAGGACTTATTCCAGGGCCAGGCCAGAAGTCTCCAAGGCACCAACATGATAGACGGCAACTTCCTAAGCTTCGTCTTCGGCGGGTCTCTCGTCGTAATCCTTAGTGTTTCAGCTTACGCCTTCTATAACCTATATCATGCTGTCTTAAAGAAGTTTCCATCGAGCCACACTGAATTGTAAACTATGTGTAAATATAAATAAGTGCCAATTAGGCTTGCAGTCAGGAACTAGGAATGTTTCGGATATCTGAAGTGTTTCGGAAGGCGTACCGTATGATAAAAGGCGGTGCCATGTGGATTGTGAGACAACTTTTTTTACATATCCTACAACGACTACTGTGGATAGGATTGTACGGCTTGTAGCTTTTACAATTATGTCTACATTAATTATATGCTTAGAAAGAAATGGAAACTTCTTCTTATAATTTACTTAGCGAAATCGCGTAATATGAACTTGGAATGTTATTTGTCAAAGTCTAAGCAAATTGAAAAAATAATTTTAGATTTTGACATGTATGTATATTGGTCGTAAGACTCATAAGATAAGATGACTATTGCTTGCAATACTGAATTCAATTTTAATATACCTTTATCTCTTGTTTAGAGTAAGAAATTAGTAAAAGAAAAAAAATACCGATTCGTTATTGAACAAGAATTGAAAAGCAGTCGACATCCAATTGGCTAGATCGGATTGAATTGAAAGGAAAACATCTAATGTATCAATTTCTCGTATTATAACAAATATAAGTCTTTATTTCATTAAGCAAAACTGCTTTTTATATGTGTATATTAATTCAAATCAAAAATAACTTAATCATGTGATTTATATGAGGACAAGATACGGCGAAAGAAACTACTAAGGACATTCATTAATACACAATTGTACAGAATTTTCAACAATGCATAACTGGATGTGGCATTGCTATTTCCAGGCCAGTATGAAGTCTTCTCATTTGTATGGCGATCATATTTATACATAATTATTATGATATTAGTAAATATAATATAGCAGTAAAATGATAAATAGTCTCTTTTGCATTTGCCACTGGCCGTTTGGTGCCAACATTTTAAATCTGTATAATCTACTCATTTAAACATAGAAAAACCAGGGCATGGGTTCAATGCCCTTTTAAATAAAAAAAGTCAAGTATTGCGATGTCGACCGCTAGATGTCGCTAGCTCAAGAGATTGAGGTAGAGTCTCACATAACCTTGGTACTAGGATAATGTAATGTTTTAAGGATAATGTTAGCGGGAGACGACGAGGTCTGGTATTCTAACATATGTTTCATTAAATAAATTGTTCTTTAAATTATAATTTGTGTTATTTTAGTTCTTCCACGACTGTAATATGTGTCTCGTTTTATACATTATTGTTTTCCACATCTTTCACGTGTGACATGTCTTTAATAATTTGTTATCAAATAAGTATTTTTGTTAACAGTAGATATTTTAATCTCAAAAGATTAATAATTTAACACCCATTGATAAGGTGGATTAAACCATATTTAGTATGCATTAAATGATACTGTTATCTGTTATTTTGTAAGACGGTTACTGGGCCATATTGTCAGTAACCAATATTATTACATGTATAATAAAAATTGCCCAAGTTCGAGTCGGACTCGCTCACGAAGTGTTCCGTATCCCGAGCTATTTTTTATGTGCAGTACGTTTGTGCAAGTTCGAAGAGATCGAAGAGGATTGTCCGTACGGAAGAGATTTCGACAGCAAAACGTTGGATATCTGCCGAATGCCGTGATGCCTGTGGAAAGGGGATGACATTAAATAATGGCATTAAATAACGAAATAACGTTACATCATTGCCTCGCACTAGGATTCCGAACCGTAGGCCCGTGGGTGCTGTGGACAACTCAAAGGTAAAAACACATTTCAAATTTTACTTCTCACTAAAATCGAACCCAGGGCCCTTCGAACGACAGACCAGGATGGTAACCATTACGCTATAGGAGTCATCACCATATCCATAGGTCGCGTATATCCAAGGTCCAGTACGTATACTCTGGTCATCGATTAAGTTTAACGACGCATAATATATGCACATAAATGGCCAACAATAATGGTAACATTTGCGTTAGTTACAGTTTCAGAATTTTTTAATTACAAATGTTTCTGAGAAACGACACAGATTGTCATTTTTAGCCTATTGTCTAGCAAGAGAGCTGGATCATATTCCATACATTATAGAAGAGATAACCCAATACCGACGATCTCGTAGTCCATTTTGTAGACCCTGCCTGTGAAATGAGTGGTCTTACTTATAAGGAGTGCGAACAAAAAGCAAAAAAAAACTAAAATAATGGTCACTATACAGACTATATACGGTGTAATGTGAGTGATATCTGGTTAGCACTCAGTCCGGCTTCCACCAAGTCCTAGACGAGCTCCAGAGTCATGTGGGATGGTTGCAGTGCCCAAAATATCTATCCACATTTCAGATTCTAAAAACAACGCCTCTTTTAAAAGAAGTGTGATGTAGCCCACAAAATGTACCAAGTTGGGATACAGGGAATCCTGCGGATATGAGTGTTTAAGTGTTTTCTTGAGTCCAAGAGTAGAGGTAAGGTCCCCAAACTCTTCTCTCAGTCGAAAGCGAGGCAGCAGGTTGCCACAAAAGGACCACACGTCCATAAAATAGACTAAGTGTTTGAAGGGCTGGATCTAGTCAAACTATTTTAATTTTAACAAAATATATCGAAGTAACAATTACTCACGCGGGGTATTTCCTTAATTAATTTTGTTACCAGAATTCGTCTGTATCATACCACACTGTCACGGTAATGATACTATTACCGTGACACTGTCGACACTTAGTAAAACATTTGTCTGAACATTAGCGATGACCAAATATATAGCTTAAGTTTAATTTTATCTGTAATTTCAGATCATAATGTGAAAATTGTCAGTTAATAATTAATTATCTAAATCCCATTATTTACAATCACTTCAGGTGTTTACAATAATAATGATATTTTTGAGATTTATGGAGGGCAAATTTAGAAAATAAATTATCAAGCACATCACCGTAAAAGAGATCTCCAAAACTTATAAAATAATCTACACCGTCTACACCGTCATAATCTACACCGTCACCGTGTTCATTTTCTTTTATTTTCACCATGTTCCACAATTAAAAGAAGATGAACAATTTTCAATTTCTACAAGTCAAGAAAAGTATTCCAATCTAGTACCAAAGCCTATCCCATGGAAGTCCTTGGACTTTAGCAGTTTTTTACACCATTTTGTCCTCTTCCGGGTCAGTTTCGGAACTTTTCAAATTAGGAACTTTGTCACTGATTTGTTTTCTTACTGTTGTTCAATTAAGAAGAGTTTTATATTTGTTCTGGTTACCAGGGGCTTCACTACTGGTAATAATAATAATATATGCTTTGCAGCATTAAAATCATGATATTGGGGTCAATATTCTATATCGAACAAAAATTAATTCTGACGTATCCTAAAATTTAAGTATTGGTTTGCAAACTAGTGGACCCGCCCTCGCTTCGCTTCGGGCAACATGTCCCTTAGCACGCACATTCGAAAATTGTTAGGCGTGATTCTTTAAACTGAAATTACTTTTTTATTTCTCAACTGATTGAAATAAAACAAACACTAAATGTTAAGTAAAACTTACTACAATAACAATATATTGATTTGATTGATTGAAAACCACACCCAAATCAGATAAGCCGTTTCGGGGATTAGCGCTTACAAACCACAGACAAACAGTCAAAATTTTTAAAAATAATTGTTTTGGGTTAACAAAGACCCGCAGTAAAAGTTTTTCTCATATTTTCTATGTACAGACAGCGACCAGTTACGGATTTATTATTAGTAAGTATAGATAAATTTTATATCAAACCTTGTTAACTGCGGACCCTACGACATAATTGAGATGTGAAATAATTATATAGACGACTTATATATGGCGCAATGGCTACCATGCCGCACTGTCGATCGAGGGGTCCTAGGTTCGATTACAAACCAGGAGGAAAATTCATGTTCACGGTCTAGGTAGTGTTTGTTGTGGCCGCTACAACAATAAGTACACACTTTGTCGACAACAACTAATAACAACATTATCATCACGTGCCAAAAAAGCAGAAAACATTATTTTAATCGTTAGTCGCCAACCCAGTGTTGGTGAAACACTTAACAACATTTGAAATGACTACGTTTAACGAAAGCCTCTTATAACTGATAAGTAACTTTACCTGAACAGTGCAGAGTTCAAATTTGAATATTACATTTGTATCAAAGGTAAGGTGTTTCAAAGGTAGGGTTCATAATAAATGCATAATGCAATTTGCAAATTGCTCTAATGCTTTGAATACAGAAAGGTGGTAGCTTTGTTAACATTAAATCCGCATGCCAGAGCAACTTCGACTTAATTATATACAGCGGATAAGTACGATAATACTCATAATCGCGTGCAAATTCGCACTGAACTAAATTTCTATAATGAAAGTGTACCAACTCTCCGGCTGTTTCCATTTAGTATTAAAAAATATTATGAAGTGTATTGGACGACTTCGAAAGTAGGAATACGTATTTTGATTTTGACTTTGAGTACCTTATGGTAATTTCAACTAAAAGCTGGATTGAATATTATATTCTCGTGTCACAATGTTAGTTACCATATTCCTCCGAAACGGCTCGACCGATTCTCATGAAATTTTATGTGCATTTAAGTAGGTATGAGAATCGACCAACATCTATTCTTTATATCCCTAAATGTTAAGGGTTGTCCACCAAAATTTTATTTAATTTAATTTTTTGGACAATTTTTTTTCTGGTTATTTTTTTACGGTGTGGCTTAAAAAAATACACATGATCCCCAATTTTCACTTCCCTACCACGCCACGCCTCAAATTTAAATCGCGCTTTAATGATTCACTACACGTAATCTATTAATATGACGGAACAACGTTCGCTGGGGCAGCTAGTAATTATACTCGTAGTAGCCGAGTTGGTATTGTCCCTGTCTACGAAGTGCGGGCTCGATTCCCGACTGGGGCAGATATCAATGTGACAGATTTTAACGACCCGGATGGCGCAATGGTTAACACACCGGATCGCCGTTCCGAAGGTCCTGGGTTCGATTCCCAGCGAGGCGGAAATTTGAATGATGAATTTAATTTCCGTTCTCGGTCTGGGTGTGTGTGTTCTTGTCTTGTGTGTTGACCATGGCACCTACGACACAGGGAATAGGATTCCCTGTGTCATGGGTGCCGTGGTCAATGTGTGGGGCTATGAGTGTGTAGTGTTAAATAAAGATATATGATAGGTGATAGATAGATTGTAGATGTTTGTTCTTGGGTCGTGGGACTCGTGGGTGGTTAGTAATGTGTTATCTTTCCCATCTACCCGCGACACAGGGAGTCCTAGTGCGGATGAACGACTGTGTAAACGTTCATTTAATTTATGTAGATGTAGTTTCTTTTTGTAATCTATTTTGTCATGTTCAATGTACCGAATCTGGCATTTGTCACTCGTTGGGCAGAGTTACGGCTACAGAACTATCCGTGTCGTAATAATACGTTTATTTAATGTTTTAACCCCAACGTCCCCAGTTGAATTCTTTGCCAACAGCTCGCACTTAATAAACTTAAAGCCCTGTCTCTGCAAGCCGTCATCCTGTAATTCCCCACGCTATTATATTTGCAAATAAAACTTCTGTCACAGAATTAACCTCCTAAATCTTCATCAGTCCAATTAATCCTAACCCTTACTGCATGGTAACACGGCGCAATTTCCCCCGCGCTGCTCTCGAGAGTTGTGACGTCAAAACGTTTCGCATTCACGAAAATCAACATATTCCCGTAACGAGGATTCCTTGTCTAACATTCATTCATTAACGTGGTGCTGAAAGCTGCCCGACTCCCTCACACTCATTGAGAGATCCATTCATAACAGTATGTGTAACAGAGATAAAGATAGATGACGCGGACAGGGCGGGAAAATGTGAACGTGAATCATGACCACTGGGATAGAGTATAAAGTATAGCGGATCAGAAAGGACAGTAAATTTAAAGTATTTAACTAACCGATATTTCAACTATTGAACGGCCCATATTTGAACACGATTTTCTTCTCGTCATCGAGGATTACACTAAACTAATCTAATGTACGAGTACCTGATGAAACCTAGTAACTATCATAGCCTTGTTCGTTGTCCACAAGAGGAGGTCGGCTTGGACTTAGGAATAAATACAGCCCCTTGCACCATGCCACTCCAGTTTACCAGAAATCCATCGCAACTAACAACTAGTACCATCGCAATTAGCCTGGATGGTACAGGAAGAAGGAAAATAACAATGTTACGTCCGACAGTTATTATTTCATGACCTCATGATAGAAGAAGATACCTCTAGGGTACTTCCCGTAGTCCTGAAATTTGGCGTGCAGTTTTACAGTCCCTTGCATATTTCTCATTTGTTTCTTGTGTATCTTTTACGTTGCCGCTGTAGTTTAGGTATTATAGTAATTAAAATCTTCGTCAAGGCAAAAATAAAACCACCACACAGTTCACGGTAAAGAGTTGTAAAGTGATATTAAAACAATGTCGGTAAGAACATACACGGTAAGTACTTAATACATAAACAAGTATTAGTTAGCTTTCTGATAACTTTTTAACAACAACAGTGTTATGAGCTAGGGAGTCTTGGTAACATTACATGAAATGTTTTTGGTGGGATATTTACTTCAAGAAGCATTCAAATGTTAGGTCTTTCTTTTCTGCTGTTGTTCTTATTTCAGGTCATTAATTTTTAGGGTTCCGTACCCATAGGGTTACAAACGCAATCCTATTAATATGCCTCCACTGTCTGTTAGTCTGTCTGTCTGTCTCTCACAGGGCTGTATCTCTTGAACGGAAATAGGTAGAGACTTCAAATTTTCACAGAATGCGTTCCTGTGGCCGCTATTACAACAAATGATAAAAAATAAATGAACATCACTACATCTAAAAATGCATCAGCTAAACTTTAAATACGTCAGGCAAATCCTATACAAAGCATTCTGCTACATACTCTTTGACTGAGCTAACACGGCGTGTGGTGCGCTAGGAATATTAAACTAATGAATAAAATACAGCACATACCATGTGTATATAGGTAATGAATGTTTATAATTAGAAACGTATTTTAGGTTTTAATATATTTAACCGTAATTTTTTTAAAGAAGGATGGATTTTTTTAATGGGTTTAGTAGTCTTACATAGACTGTATGTATGTAAATATGTTAGCTATTGCTGAAGGCCTTTACAAACGGAATAGAACTTAAAACAGTGTTATTTAGAATTTTTGCCTGTTTATCTGTTTTTCTGTAACCTCATTCCAGAAACAGCTTAACCAATTTAGATGCGGTTTTCACTGCGAGGAAGTTTCACTCTTAGTGTTTGTTTTAATTCAATTGTTTTATTTCATAAATAAAAAAAGTTGTGTCAGTTTAAAGAATCACGCCCAACAATTTTCGAATGTTGGTACCTACTAAGGGACAGGTTTCCCGCAGCGAAGTGTGGGCCGGATTATAGTTATAAATATACATATTCATTATGGCTTCATATTTATAGAGGTATGTAATGCCCAAATTAGAAGTAATTCTCGTTGACAAACATTTAGGAGCAGTCGTCTCGGGGGAAATCTGCGATTGCGTCAACTCGCCCACAATCTCTGCATTGCACTGTCAATACCTATTACAGTAATACATATGAAAAAACTTTAACTGTACAATGTCTGTACATGGCACAATGCATAACAATGATAGCACAAGGGGTTTGGACGTTGAACTCTGGAACAGGGAGACCTGGGTTCGAATTCTGTTCCCACTTCATTCGGTCTCAGCCGTTCTCAACTCAGAAACGGCTTAAGCTTCTACGTCTATGGGAGGAAGCGGAAGGGCGGTGCTTCCTACTCGTTCGCCATCTTAAATTAAGGAAAAAGAAATAACGTCTTAAAATTCACAGAATTCGTAGGCCTTGCGTACCAGACTAAAAACAAGGGTCGATTCCAACATAATCTGGTTTCATTGGGAGAGAAACACCTTTATCTAACGAATAACAATATATCTTTTCGTTGAACAAAGAAGTCTAATGTCAATTAAGACGCGACTAAATTAAATTCAGATTGTAGATTATGTAAATGTGAAGCCACTTTAAAGATCGTTACAGCAATTTATAATACTTTATGAACTAGGGGTCCAATGTGGCAATATTCTTTTTAATTTTCTTCCAAACACATCACAGATAAAGTGAGCTTTCAAATTACAGTTACAGAGTATACAAAATCGTTAAGAAACCGAATAAAGTTGTCTTACAATTTCAGTGACATTCAGGTCATCGAAGCTACTCCGACGCCCCACCCCTATGAGTAACAGGTATGGCCAGAGTCGGCTAGTGTGGCCCTGTGCGCCCTACTGAGCGGACGCTTCTCACCCCTCGCTACAGTTGAATGTTTTCAACAAATACTTCAGTGTGAACCAAGCAGTCGAGAGAGCGAACCCGCAACTGAAGGTAAGTCGGTTTGTCACTAAACATATATCTCATTTAAATTTTATTAAACAATTTAATATTAATAATTAACATCAAAGCAATTACTACAATTTTAAGCTATCAAAATCAACTTCAGAAGGTTACAAATAAAACTAAGCATTGAAATATAACTCGGCAATTTTTTCAAATAAGGTAATAACACTTGTTCTCGACAACAAAGGAACCTTAACTGTTGCGCGATAATCAACAAGTAGGGAGTCCCATGTTTTTCGGAGCGCACAGAGTAAAAAATAATTTGCTATGTAACAAAGGATCTTTGTGTAGTTCTCGAAGCGAAATAGCAATTTAACTTCGCGCTGTTGGAATGAACTTGTAACCTTTGATACACATTTTCGGTTGTTCTTTATGCGACGTGTAAAATTGATGGCTTTTTTAAGCTTGACCTACTTTCTAAACCTTTTCGGATTTCTATAAATATACATAATTGCGATCGATAATTATGTTATTCGAGTCTGTAACCGAAGCGTAGGCTTACATTAATTTTATTTATAGATAATATACTAAAATATATAACAGCGTGACTTGAGCCAAAAAATTCCCTTTTTGTAATCGGTTTGCAATATTTTTAAAAGCTTTATGAAAATAAAAAATTAGTGAACACTAGTATCAAAATTTCTTTTAAGATTCCGTGGTTTTTTTACATGTAACATATCGTCATATCGGAGGCCTCGCGCAGCGTAAAAACTTCCGACACTCGGGTTGGCCTCCACCATTCGGTAGCGGAGCAGTGTGGTGAAGTATATTAGGCCTATCTTGACACTAATAAAGCCTAGTATACTCGTGTGTTGTGTACGTACCATGCAGTGGACCAGCAATGGTTTTATGCTAAAATAAAATGAAATTATATCGTTGCACTTAGCGCGTCCACCAACTCTCAGCCAAGTTGGGGGTCGCATGTTCGATTCCTGGATTTGTCATGTGTCTTAGTAGATTATAAATAAATGCATATTACCATAGGGCAGGGTGTGAGCGTTTATTATTAAATTCAATATAACGTTACTTACATAACATCGGCATAGATTACGCTAAATGTTACAAGGTAAATACAACGAGTACTGGGTATACTACAGGGTAATATTAAAAAACATAAATGAGAGATGTTATCGTCTATTAGATATTTTAATAAAATTTTATAGTTACCCTTTGTTATTTTATAGTTTAAACAAGTTATCTGCCCACGGCTTCGCCCGCGTGGAATTCGGTTATATCGCCTTTTAATATCCTTACAATATGTTTTGTTTCGATTGTAAACGACAAAGTTTAATCGTATATTATTAATGTTCCGTGCCTCGGAGAGCACATTGCACGCATTGGTTGGCAGTTAAGACATCATGGTGGTCTGAATTGTTTCATTTGTCAAGATGACAAATTTTACTATCACTGAGGCACGGATGAAGCAACTCCTGGAGGTCCACCTCAACAGTGTTGAGAGTTCTCAGCTCTTCATCAACAATCTACTCATATATTGTATACATTATGACATTAGCTTCTTATTAAATAAAGATTAAAGCCACATCCAAAAGACCTGAAAATCAAAGCCATGTTTTACTGCTAACAGCATGGGTATTTTTAACACGCTTTTAATTAATACTCTGTTTTACATTTTGATACAAAGAAATACATATCTTATATCTTTAAATGAGCAATTCTTGTATGTATATAATTGGAATCTCGGAATCGGCTCTAACGATTTTCATGAAATTTAGTATATAGGGGGTTTCAGGGGCGATAAATCGATCTAGCTAGGAATCATTTTTAGAAAATGTCATTTATTCGTGTTTTTGTAGTCCCAATTTAAACTGAAAAATATGACTCTTCCTGACATCTATTGGCGAATAATAATACTTTTTTGTGAGCAACTAATTGCTTTAACGACACAACAGCAGATGGCGTTATTAACTAACACGAAGTCAATGAGTGTTTGCTTTGAGGTTAGACTAAGAAAATAAATTGTTTATTTATATTATTTGTGTCTTCTTAATATGTATTATTATTCGTACTTAAATATCATTTCCAAAAAACACAATTTATAAAAAAAAACCGAGCTAAGCTCGATCATTCAGCTAGTTATTATAATGTAGGTATTTCTGTAATGTCAACACTGTAACGAAACACGTTTTCACTTCTGTTTTACATTACGGTTAGTTTTATCCTTTGTTATGAATAATACATACTTATATACATTTTCTTTACTTATTTCGTAGCGACCGACGTAAAAATGTTATCTTGTATTAATTTTCCAATCGGTGTGTCTATTTTTTGTAGAAGGAAAAAATAAATAAGGGTAACAGGAAAATGCCGAGAAAATATGACGGGAAAATACTCCGCGAACCAGCCTTAAATTTCGCTTTTTGGTCGTCAAGGCTCGGTATGGAATAACACCATTATCTTGTAACCGGATTCCGTCTATGTTGTACCTTTAAACAGTAGGCGTCATCCGTATAAGTAACGAAATTTTCATTTTTTACTGATTTAAAAGGGCGTTTGTTTCTGTGAAGGAAAATATCTTGAGAAAATCTATGCAACATAGAATGGTCATGTTTTCAATGGTGTGTGAAGTTCTCAAACCGCACTTGACCCTACGCTTCCCTACCATATACAGTGTTAGGGGAGGCCCGTGCCCAACATTGGAACGGTTACCTTTGTGTGTAAAAAAGTTACAACCAAGGGCCGGCTGTGGTACATTAAAACGTGTAATGAAAGGCCTTTTTAATTTGTGGTACAACGCGATTACCTACTGAAAAATTATGTTTCGCTTATACGAGTATTAATTAGCTGTTGTCCATGGTTTGGGATGCGCGGACGTAAATCGCTCGGTTTACCCCTTATGGACGGAATATGACATGTTCATAAGTCTCTTAATTTTCGATATTTCGTGTTGAATCATTATTGGTATTGATTTATAACTGTAATTTTTTATTGATTTTGTATTTATAGATCTTACTCCTAACATAGAAACATAAAATGTTACCCATATACAGTACTAGTAGGGGAAGGGGGGGCATGACGGGGACCTTAACGTTTGAAGCGGAATAAAGCGCTCAATTTTAATTATTTTGAATGATTATCTATTTAGAATAACTTTTACATTATTAATCTCTGGGATTTAGGAACTTAAGACACTTAACTTATGCCATAAAAAGAAAAAAGACATTTTTTCCTCAAAGACACCCAACACTCGATTTTAACAAAAGGTAGGGTAAGACGGGGTACCCCATGGGGCAAGATGGGGTACGGGGAGACATGTTTTAGTTTTAATTTAAATACTCGCAAATAAATACATTAATTAATAATATATTATTAATATGAATTAATAATACATAATAAATAAATACATTTGATTCCATGTATCTTCCGTTGCAGTAAAAACGAGGGATGTTATTTTCGTTGTCATCCTATTCTGGTGAAGCGTGGATCTCTTTATTCTTCTTATTAATCTTCTTTTACTTTCTTTTCCAAAGTAGTTAGTGGCACAGAAAATGTTTTTGATGCTATTTTATACCCCATTTTCCCTTCAATGACCATAATTATCGCATTTTTCTTCATTCCCAGTCTCTCTCTACGTATTACTTTTATAATTCTTCACCATCCTAAAAGATATTAATAAAACAAATAAGTTATTAAAAGTTAATCAAAAACATGTATTTACTTAAGTCATTATAAAGTCATATTTTATTTTGGAAGGGCAAGATGGGGTACCTTACCCCATCTTGCCCTTTCATGCTTTTTTCAATGAAATAACGTACCATAAAAAAACAAATCAAAATATTGAAACAAACATATTCTTACCTGCTAGTATAATTATTGATGAACAAAAATAACTTTCAGTGAGTTCTTGATAATGCCTATTGAGGTGAAAAACACATGCCATGCGCAACGCGAAAATGACAAGCAATTTGACAAAAACAGAGTTTTTGGGTCTAAATCAAAAATGCGTAAACTCACAAACCTATCACTTTGCTGATTGATAAACAATACAACGTCGCGTCATTACGAGCCAGAGCTGCTGAAATTGGTGGTTCGTACGACACATGAGGCCCTTTGCCCCGTCTTGCCCGCTACCCCGTCTTGCCCCCCCTTCCCCTATACAAGCAGCTTTATTAGACTCTGAGCTTAAAGCTTCCGGCACATAATCCGGATAAAATCCGCGGCACGTTTTATCCGGAGCTATAAGCCGGGTAATCCTAATTGAGCGACAGCTCGATCGATTTTATCGAAGTTTCGACAATAATGATATTTGGCATTTGGCTTTTGTGGATTTAATTAAGAGTTACAATTTTTGCGCGGCCAAGAATACTGACCAAGCCCGTGCCAGCAGTCCAGGGCGACAAGATAAGAGGCGACAGAAGTCAACCCCTGCTCTATGGTCTGGTAGAGGACATAAGAGCTAGTACTTTCATTACTTTCTCTACGAACTAACAAAAAATGGGGGTCCAACAATGGGGTGCTTCGGAGGGCACGTAAAGACGGCGGTCCCGGTTGTTACCACTTCGTAGCAGTCGTTTAGCCATATCGGATGCCTTTGGGCGGTATAAAAATTTCCGATACTTGAGTTGGCCACTAACCTCTCCACCAATCCACGCTAGAGCAGCGTGGTGGAGTATGTTCTAGGTCTCCTTTCCTCCTCGCCCTTGGGGCGATATATTAGTGCTGAGTACAGGCCTCCCCTCAGTTGTGAGGGGTTTAATGGGGGGGAATTAATGGATTTAAGACAGCAAGTCCAATATTACCGAGGATGAAGTCGCGGGCACTGGCTGGCATATAGATAAGGTTTTATAAACTAACAAAATCTCATGAACAGGTTATATTTCAAGATTAAACTTTACTTGATGAATTTTACATTAACTCTCTAGCCATGTTTCAAACTGGAGCATTTATTTTATCTTCAAGGTTGTCAGCTGAAAGTTGGGATATAGAAGGAGGAATTGGCAATTTATAGCTAGACAGAACTTCTTGGCAAAGCCCCGGCGAAACTCCGCATATATTTTAAATCTGACTTTAAAATGGAGGTTGTTCGCAATTCGTCGGTATTTTTAGAATGTAAAGCGTTCTCAATAAATCGAACAATATGGCGCTAGAAATACTGCAAGTGACGCTTCTCGTGTTGCTTTTTTTATGGAATTAAGGCAGAAAACGAGCATGCAGCACCACCCTTTTCCGCTACCCATGACACCCGCTACCGACTTTGAACAAGTCTCAAATGGGGACTGGGATAGTTAGTCCGGTTAGGTGACGGTGTTAGAACATTAGCTGGTTAGTTTATTAGTATGAGGACTGGAATCACTTACCATCAGCTTGACTGCTCGCTCTTCATTTATTTACATAATATGATATTTGAATATTTTACACACCGGCTTGTTCGGTTTACGTTATCTAAATAATTTTACGATTAATTAATATATCTACCGAACTTTTAATTTAAGTTTTTTTAACCTTCTGATTAATATAAAAAATGTAAATTTAAAATAAATAGTTTTTTTACCGTTGAATATAAGAACTAGTTTTGATTCCCCAGCGCGGCAGCGAAGCGAAAATTTGAGTGTTGAGTTCAAATTTCTGTGTTCCGTCTGGATGTGTAGTACGTTTTTGTCTTTGTGCGTTGTTCATGGCACACACACATGATACAGGGGACCTTAGTTATCAGTGTGTAGTGTTATAAAAAGGTACTAAAGTACATGAATGACAAAATCGCTTAACCTTGAGCCAGTTCCGCTTAGTAAAAAACATTTGTATCACATTACACTGAAAAGGATATTATTCAGCGGAAATTTTTCTTTTATAATAGTATCTGTTTTCTTTCGCCGTATCATATTTCATGTTCATGACAAAGTACCTTACGCGACAGTAAAGCAGAAACAAGATAAAAGTTAAAACTTAGAACCAGGTTCCGTAATAAGCACTGAAAACTCAATTATGAATGGTGGCTATACGACTTTAAATCGTTATAGAATTTTCACTGTGTCGCAACTGGCATGAACACTCAATAAGACATCATCACCACCTTAGCTTGGTGATTTTTTCTTGGTGATGGGTCTGAAGCTGTTGGGTAACTTGAACGCAGCCTATAATACTTATCTGTGGCACTTTAAAGTATATCGAGTCTGTGTTTTCTGTTCTCTATGTCTTTATACCAGGTCATAAAATCCCAAAAAAAAAACCTATGTCTTTATGTTCGTTGATTTTTCCCTCTAACCGTTGTACGTGTGTCATAAAAGTTGTGAATAAAATAGCGTTTTTCCGAAAATAGTATTTATTTTTCACCATCCACCATTCATAATATTTCCCAGCTAGCTACCAGGCCACTACCCTCGTGCCTGTGTCGGCCGCCATACGAGTTGTCGTGCGCTGGGAGCTACAGAACCAATCATTTCTTTCTCTCCTCTTCCATTTTTTTAGCCGGCACCGCATCGGTGACATCTTTGGTGTTAGAGATGTCGATGATCGACGGTGACCATCCAGACCATCAAGTGGCTCGTCGGCTCATTGATCAGCTGTTAACATAAGAAAAATCAACCGGTCTTATGTCACTTTAATAATGTTCCCCGGCCGCGAATTGAACCGGAGACGCCTCTCTTCCTAAACAGGGTCACTTGTAACAAACTAGACTTTTTATGTACCTAACAATAAAGAAAATTTGAAACAATGAACGCTATTGACCGTGACGTACTCATAACTCCAATATACGTACTGACCAAACACTCGAAAGAATTACAAGTATGTTCTTGATTTGCGATTCAAAATTGGGTCGAGAGAAATGATAATGATGTTATGCATATATAGGAAAACAATACTTTATATGTCAAGGTCGAGAGTGTATTTTTCAAACAATATGCGCAATATGAATCAAAATTGATAAATTATTGTAATATTAATTTATTTAAGTTATTTGCATGTAACATGTAGGACATGTAGTTAGTTCATGTAACTAAAGAACATTATTCATTTTTTTGATATTTTTTTATGTTATGTACTGACACCGAGCGGCCTAGTTATATAGGTACATTAGTTAGGGGAGGCCTACGTGCAACAGTGGACTTGCAAAGACTGATGGATTTTAGTTTTGCTGGTTAGATTTAAGGTTGATTCAATTTATTTTAATCGGCTCCCAAATAAAAGCTGTTAATTTAAAGAATTCCATCTTAACATTTTATCGAACACTAAGACATACATACCTACTTAGGTTTCTCGAACTGAAGTGAAGGCGGTTTCTAATTGAAATTGTTTGCAAACTTTACTTTTGCTTATTGCCTTTGTCGTATAACAATAAAAACTTTACCAGAAAGAAATAAATATTTGAACGCTTTCTGTATTATATTGTAAAACTTATTGTAAGAAACTGCCGAAACAAATAATACCTAAAGAACTTTCGTAAGTTCTTACGTTCTTGAAGTACGAGTACTTAATGTACTCCTACTTCAAGGGCACGAGCCTTTGAAGTACGAGTATATCAACGTGAATAAAGAATCGGATCTTGATTTGGTATACATTACTTAAATAACCTTCACCTTTAGAAAGGAGCAAACCCTTTGGCATTGTGTTCGAAATCGATCGCCGCGTGTCACCCTCCGGCGGACCCTCACGACTTTCGTACCTTCAAACTTCATTATCCGACAGCAGAAAGTTGGGGCTTACGACGGTACCTTTAAACCTATTGATTTTAAACTCACTGAACAACTAAAGTAACTCTTTTTTTATTCCACTATATAATATCTATAAGAAATTAAGAAATATCAAAATCATAATAATCATCAAGTTTATCATAACCTATCAGCATAAGTTCACAACCTTTCGCAGATGGTGAATATAAAAATATATCTACTGAAAAACCGTATCTTGGAAAATGTGCATAGTTTACAATGAATTAAATTAATATTTGTTTTGTGTTGGTCTTGATTACTAACCCTAGGGAAATGTGCAATCGTTGACAATTCCGATTCTCTAATATAAATTAGGTGTGGCATGGATATTAGACATAATTCTCATATACTGCTAAGCTGTCAATCCATTTACAAACTTCATTATTAATGGCTTGTAAGTGAAGCCATTAAATATGTATTAAATTGTTGTAGTTTCGGCGATAGTGTTGCGATTATATCCGAATTGTGACATTTTGAGGTCGACGTGGCGCGATGCCCGCCGACCCGTTTGTGTTAGTTTGAAATAATAATTAATAGTCGGTCGGCAATTTGCAGTAGTTAGGTACCCTGTGTTATCGGAACAGCGTAATTTTCATCACGCGTACATTGTAATTTACCAAAGAGCATTTTTTTATCTATATCAGATACTTTTAAAGCACGCATGCTTTATTCCGACGATCCCATGGCGTATTTCGTATTGAACATGTCTGCGGAGTGACAGGTCCCGGGCTCGATTCCTGACCGGGGTAGATATTTAAGTGACAGATACATTTTTGCGCTCGTGTCGAAGGTTTTAGTGATGTCTTATTTGTGTTGTCCAAGCCACACGCGTGTCAAGGAATCCTGCTGCGGGGTATGAGTGTGTAAGCAATTTTGTATCGATACAGTCCAAAACTTTTTATTATAGTCGTTTGTCTTATTGTCCATGTGTTTCTGTCTGTCTGTCTGATCGAGCAGCGGGCGGAAACCATTGAGCAGGCATAGGTGATACTTGGCATGTTTCAAGCCTATTTTAATTGTGAAGCCTGAGGATACTCTTTATCCCGGAAACCAAATTTGTTATAACGCCTGAAAAAAATTATATATGTGTACATGTATTAAGCAATGAAGTATGAAGCAATGGCGGATTACTAATTAGAAATATATTTTTAATTTTAGTGACTCATGCTAGTACTGTGAATTAATTCCCTGGCTGGACTATGACACGGATTTTTACTTTGATTTTTAATACTGGTTAGTTACTTATGTATCAGTGGAGACATGAAAGCACTGCTCTTTCTCTGTTGCCCGAGATCGTAGCAATTGTGTGACAGTGTTACACATTTTAGTGTGGACTCCCTTTACATAAATAATTATTGGTTTACGATTGGTATAATAAGCCGTAAAATTTTGTTTGTACGATAAAACCAGTAGACTGGTGGTTGAATTTTTTTTATATTTTTATTATTTCGTGTGCGCATTACCGCCCTAAAGAACTTCTCATCAAATGACATGCCAGGAAAGCAAACCTTCGAGATGTCGGCTTTACGACCCCCATACCACTCAGACACCAGGTCCGCCACGCTGATCGCGACAGTAAATTTGCTCTTACACGAAACAGTAACGGCATTTCAAACGCAAACAAACCCCTTCCGTGATGGAAAACCTCTCAGGCTAATGGAAACGTGACGAAACGCCGCGTCCCGTCATTTTGCTGACGGTAATCCTAGATGTACTTTTACCAAGAGGTTTTCCGTGTAATGCTATGGAAATCGAAAAAGACTTGCAAGCAATACACCTGGTGTTATGTTACCTTTATTATATTATTTTAGGCTTATTATTTTATTTATATAGGTATTAGCCATCTTGAGGCGGCCTAGAATACTGATTCCAATTCCATTAATACTGATTCCAATTGCAGACCAGGGTTTCGTAAGAGGCGACAGAAGCCCACCCTGTTTTTTAACAAGGCCTGGCCTAAGGATTCTATTATTAATATTACTATTAAGTTTTCATTAATATTACTGGTATTATATTATTTTTCCGTTAAGCCTGGCTAACTACCGCTTGTAGCACGATACAGTCGCTAAACGATTCAATGTGTGCCAGCTGGGAGCGATGCGTTCAATTATAACCCAACAACGCATCGGAGACGTATTTAGTGTTAATTATGTCCACCATCATGCGCCTACTTGTTACTGGGCTATTTACAGTAAAAAAGAACGGTGATGAACTGTCTACTACAGTTCAAAATCACTCCATATATTCTGTTAACGGATAAAATCGATCTAAAATGTGAAAAAATGTGAAACTACTTACCTAAAGTACTGTTTGGTAATCTAATCTTGAAACGAACTGGCGAGCGAACACTTCTGAGGTTTAATTACAGGCCAAGGAAGACATTTCTTTCTGATTGTTCTCAATTCTAGCTTCTTTATGAACACGTATTTATCTTTGACGACATCATAAAAACGTACCAATATTTCTGTTACCGTTAACATAGAAAAACTACCGTCATTTCCACTTACGCCTTGTTCACTTTTAAAGAGGAGAAATGTCAACCTATCCATCATGCTCGTGCCCCGAATATGATATTATATCGCATGCAATATTCAAAGCGTCGTCGGAAACAAAACGATAAATCTTCATTTCTTTAAGGACACGGAATTAGGAATGTATCCCATGTGTAGGCGTGTACTTATATTGACAAATTTACGATAAAACAAATCGAAATATAATAAATAAATTATTAGAAAAAAGCTAGAAAAATAAAATTACTAGTAGTTTACTTATCTACTTTGTAGTAGTAGGTAACTGCCCTCATCGCTTCACTTCTTAAAACCTGTGCTTTAGAACCCGCACTCGAAAAAATATTTAGATCAGTTTGAACTTTTAATTGACCTATCTTTTTATCTATAATACACCAGTGTGACTTATTTTATTTCGTCGGTTCATAAATAAAAACGATATGCCAATTTAAAGTACCAATAATCGCGTCTAAACATTTTTTCGAGTGTGGGTTCTAAGGAGGTTTATCAAAAAGAAGCGAGGGTTGTTTCGAGTTAAGAATAAATTACTGAAATGCAGAAATATATTTTTACTCCAATAGCCGACAAACGACCAGACGGCCTATCTAATGGTAGATGGTCGCCGTCACGCCGTTAGATATATACCTTATTTACAGGTCTGTAGAATACAGGGTCACTAATTATTTCCACACCAGCACGGCTCAGCACCGAGTTGACCCGGGTCGATACGAGACATTAAAAACGTACCGCTGTTGTATTTATATCACGCCCCGTACGGCTTGAATATTTCATGTGGTCTAATATTGGAACATCTAGACCAATCGATACTTTATACTCGTGGGAACAGTGTCGAATATTCCATAACTTTTGAATAAATAATTATAAGTAATAGAACCTGACTGCCTACGTATGGCTTGGCTTCAATCCAACGCCAAGAGCATACACCACCACGCTGCTCCAGGGCGGATTGGTGGAGGGGTTAGTGGCCAACCCAAGCATCAGAAATTTTTATGTCACCCGGAGACCTCCGACATAACTCACATGACTTAAAGACTGCTATCTAGTTAATGATAAAAACCGAGACCGACGACTTTACGTCATGGGCTTACTTTACGTCGGGCATTTAGTAAATAAATAAACGCTCACACAAAAAGTAAACAGATTAAACATTCAGCCACATTCACGTTGCTATATTTCACGTTATTTTCACCACAGTTTATATTGTGTTTTCACGGAGACATTTTTACCTACTCCGGATGGGCTGAATGTTTAATGCGTTCGGATATTGGAATATGCTTTCCTATTTATGGGTCCTGGATGTTACTAGGTTATGATACTTAGCTTTGGGACGAAAGAAAAAGCAATTACGATATTGCTGCATAATAAATAATGATAAACACTTTTTGATATTCCATATCCTTGAAAGGTTTACCTGTACTTACAGTTTTTTAATTTTACAAAGGTTTTATCCATAGCATGTTTAGCATGTCATCACGTTTTTTCAAAAATCGTATAAAATAACGAATATGTACTGTGAATACGTATTATGCAATTCACACGTGGTAGAACCGCGTGTGAATTTCACACATTTTTTTTGTATGACGCATGTTTGCTACAACCTACTCGTATTTCGAGAATCGTTTTACTGATGAACGTTCAATCTGCTTCGAATTACGGCAGCGAATAGCGCGTCATCGATTTAAGCTTTTGCATAAAAATCCCATCCATTTGATCTTTTCGTCACGGTGGGGTGGAAAGTCAGATTTGAATCCTGCGCATACATCTCATTTAAAGTAATCTCTATTGTATCTCTAAATTTAATCATCACTTCTTGCCGTAAGAATCGTGCCGTTCATTATCGTATCAAACGGAGTTATGAATCGTGATGATGTTACTGCTGATGATAATGATGACGACCCGTATGGCGCAATGGTTAACATGCCGGATCGCCGTTACAGTGGTCATGGGTTCGATTCCCAGCGAAGCAGAAGAATGATGAGTTTAAATGTTTGATCTAGATCTGGGTGTGTGTGTCTTTTGTGTTATCCATGACCCCCACGACACAGGGAGCCCTAGTGCGGGGCTATGAGTGTGTAGCGTTATTTATTTATTAATTTCGACACGATTCACCTCGTGTTTGTGCAATTTATAAAACAATTTCTCACCCACACATATTCGTTATTCAACCTGACAATAATATTTACAATTATTCAAATTGTCTCAAAGTGAACAAAAGACAGAATGGCTCGGCACGTCTATTAGATCCAGAGTTTGAGTGCGTTGAATTATTCATGTTTATTGAATTCATTATTCAAAACATTAGGCTATGAATGTTCAGTCTTTGTCATTGGTGGGTAGAAGTAATAACCGAGAATGAGACACTCCAATATTTATATGGGCAACGAAGTTGTCGAAGATCAAGACGTTCGCTCGTTCTAATTTCAGACAGAATGCTTCCTACACTTCAGACTTTCTGTCTGTATGTTTCTTGGTGCAATCAGTGCTAGATCAGTAGTGGTAATCAAGTATCGAGAATTTCAGAATCGAATCATAAGAAGAGAGAATTATAAAATCATGGACCGACGTGGAAGTCAAGTTGGTTGTTTTTCAACCTAACATTTTGCTGGTTTACTTCTTACTTACTTACTTACTCGACTGGGATTGTTCATTCATTCACACTCATGCATTCGGTAATCCGGTCATTCATTCACTCGTTAATTTATTCATAATTTTACATTTATTTGTTCTTTTCGTCCGTTCATTTTATTATTTGGCCAATTATTAAGAAATTAATTTATTTCATTCATTTTGTTCGTTTCGTTTGTTCATTCGGCAGGAGAAAAGAGAATGTATTTAACCCCTTTAAAAATGTTGTACAAAGACGTGAGATTTTGTAAGCTTTAGGTATTCTGCAAGTTAATAAGTCAGTCATCCGTTATCGATTATCTTACGGGACTGTGTTCGTTCACGGTTCAATTAGTTTAATAACGTTAACTTGTGGGTACAGGTCATTTTATACGTTAGAATGAGCAACGACAGTGGCTTGTGAGATCAGTTAGGCAGTTTATTAAGGACGTATTTAGGTATACACGGTATCCTCTGCCACCGTGGTTAGCGAAATCCGAGTGGGTTAGCGGTATTTCACTGTCCACACGTAAGCGAATATCGCTACCGCTATCGAATATCGTAGCGATATTTGTTTACGTTGAAACGTTGAATCCTATGCGGCTATTAAGTACAACGGAACTGTCAACGCTTACCTTTATCCCGCCCATCTGGCGAAAAAATACTGCCTACCGGTATGTTTCACCTCTATTTATTTTGTTATGGAGGATATCGGCATTGAATTGGGCGGCACAGAGGCCAGCGATCTTCAACAGTCGAGCAGAAGAAGTAAGTTAGGAAACAGGATCCTTACACCTCAATTAGGTATAACTTTTCTTCACGTTTGCGTATTACTCAGAGAAACGTCTCAGTCTCTTAAACAACATCTATTAGGTTACACAGTTCTCGTGAGTGGAGTGTCAAAGTATTCATTACACTACAAGTTAACCTTCCTCGGTACAAGTTCGACACGTCTAGTGAATTAGTTTTAACTTCGGCTTCGAAGTTTCTTCTGAAATAGTATTAGTTCTGGTTCTAAGTTTTAGCCGCAAGGTTTGGTTATTTTGCACATCCTCGTTGTAGCACATGTTTGTTCGTGGATATGGTCAAAATTGCAGTGGTTAAGTTAGGTTACCGGTTAAGACGAGATCTTTCGAATATTCGCCCCTTAGAAAAAGGTCAAGTTAGGTCATATTCTGTGGTTAGGTTTCGTGAGATTAGGCTAGCAGTCACCCTCTTGCCAGTCGTCATACGATTTTGCCAGTCGTCATACGATTTGTCGTGTTCCGGTTGGGGGCTTGAGAGCATGAGAGATTATTGTCAGACTTCTACATCTTTATACCTTCTACATTTAGTAAAATCGCACAAAGGAATTAAATTCGGGGATGTAATGAATAATCAAACTTACCATCATCAGTGGGATTGTAGTCAATTGAGTATAGTAGGTATACCTACTCTATCGGAGAAAGAGATTCAATTACGAGATTGTTTTCTAATAAAATATATTCGCCTACATTCGACAGAACTCCATTTTAACCACCCATATTCCTAACTCATCGTTTAAATTAAATTTGAATTTTAACGTGAATCAAGTGCGAACAGGCAAAACAGAATCGCTTACTTTGAGAGCTTGTACAAACCGTGCAAGTTTAATAAACTAGTTGGGAGAGATAATTGCATTCAGTCTCGGAGAGTTCTCACCGCGCCGTTAGTGCGGGATGAGGCAGTTTGCGTTATAGTGCAATCAAAGGAGATTGCCCACGGACGGTATCGCTAAATCTAAGTTGTGTCACTACTTCATGAAATCAGTTATTCCTATTATTCATTTAAACAATTTTTGTAACTATTCCAAAATAACAAATTCTCCGGATAAAAACTGACCAAATTAATAGTCGTTGTCTTGCTTTTGACCGTTTACTTTGTCGCCATCTTTGCCAATTGCCACTGCAAAAATACGATTAGTGGTGAATCAAGGAATCGATAAGTTTTGGTGAAATTGGATTATTCATGTAATATGATGAATAAGCAATCGATGATAAAATCGATTACAATAACTTTTAGTGGAGCATTTTGATGGAGACTTCTTATGGTGCTGTTATTACTATATTTAAGGCAATGGATTAAAATTAACAGTTTACAACTACTAAGCCACTGACAACATTTTTAAATCTATTCTTAAATGACCAAGAAATAGGTTATTGAAGTTTAGTCTGTATACGATTTCACTAATGTCGATCTTCGATTTATTGCAGATAAGCTACTACTCACAATACTCAATATTTTCGTTTTTAACAGTGTTGCCCGATTAATACCTATTATAGCTTTAATTAATTAATAATAGGATTCAATAATTAATTAATGTTCTTAGTTAGATAATAATAAATAAATTAAGGATTGCATATTACAAGGATAACGGTGATCATGTTTAAAAAATGACCTCTTAAAGTGGCGCTTCCATATGGTATAAATATAGCAGTTTTCAGCGGACTGATGTGTGCCGACGGTGCCGAATACCATCGAGAATTCTCGGCACGCATATGGAATGAATCTTACAACAACTTTTTGTCGCTAGATTCTAAAACAGTCCGATTTAAAAGAATTCATCCAAACGATGTAGTTTTCAAGATCGATCTGTCGATCGATTTCAGATCAACATGTAAGCATTTTGATCTGAAATCGATTCTTCGATAAATCAATCTCAGTTTGACATCCCTAACCTGCCTGACAAATGACAATAAATAATTATTGTCTGAAGTGAAGTTCCCGTCCCCGACAGTTACTTTTGAACTCATTTTGAATTCAATAATTATTATTTCGTGTTTAATTTGTTTTATTCTTTCAATTTCCATTAAATGAAAGCCAAAGTGATAGCGAGACAGAGACTCCATTAGTTAAGTTATTGTGTTAATACCTATTAGACGAAATCGCGAGATAAAAGACTCCATTTTAAGTTATCGTGTTTATTTCAAATAAAAACTAAATAAGTAGTGATAGCGAGTAATTATGGAAAATCCAACTCGTCGGTGCATTAATTGTTCCCTCCGACTGCGATATTTACGCTGGCAGTTGTTGAGAGAACTTAATGATGAAATCTACAATACACTAGCGTCTTGGATTTCACCTACACCGGTAAGTAATAATGATGCAGTTTATGAGATCTTTAAACATTGCATCTTATGCAGTGATACTCGTATTTATTATCTTCTCGCGGGATAAGGTGCTGGTTTTAACAGATTCTCTGTCTAAAGTTGACACAGTGGTATGCTCCATCCACCCATGTAAAGCACAGGTCAGGGAAAGGGTTATTTCAATGATGCCTCAGTAATATTACCTGCTAGTGCTATGTTTTAATGTTAATATTTGAGGCATTATGCCATACATACCACATCATATTACAGTTAGTTACAGTTAATTATCTGTTTTTTTACAACACTGTGTTTAATTTCAATATGTTTCTGAACATATTAATGTGTTAAAATAATTGTTTTTTGACAGACTTCACGTGAAGATGTCATTTGCATGGAGTGTTTTGTTTCACTACAAACAGTTTCAGCCGGATTTACTACACTTATCTCCTGATAAACGGGAATGAAGATACGGCAAATACCCTGAATACTATTTCAGGGTATTATTGTAGCTGCCTAGTAAGCAATCGTACAGTGGGGTGTTGTGCACACGTGATGACCATCACTTGGTATCTGGGCTGGGGTCGGCATCACGACATCCAAGCGCCGGCACAGTTTTTAGATTCTATATTTGAAGAATATTGTTATGAAAACGAATAAAAATGCTTAATACTTACTTTTGTATTTTCAATTCCTAGAGGGTTCCCCTATTCGAGTGATCATCGCTAAATGAAAGCTACTACATTAGTTCGATATACATTGCTGCATTACTAATGAAATAAAAATTACATTTCTTAACTAACCTTCAATGGATAAAAATATATGTAAGGCTCAGCGGCTTAAATTGGCTTTCATTCTTTGATATCCACTCTTTAGGGTCTGGAACGGTTTTCTCCAATTTGCAACTATTATCTAATATAGCGAAATATTTCAGAAAAACGTAAATTAGCACTTAACGGCTTGTTAACAATTTCGAACGTTCTATTTTTAGTGGTCCTTCATTACCATATTGCTGTTGAATGCCGAGAATTATAATATTTTTTTAATATGTAATTAAAAGTACTAATATCATACTACAATTTAAGCTCAATTACATTAAGGCACAATAGATTTGATAGCGATACTGAATTCCATAGTCACTTGGGCAATCTCCTTTAAGCTTGATATTTCATCTATACCGAACACTACATACACTCATCTACGGGAAGCATGCTCCGAACCGAAATAACTTCATAGGTATGCATGCAATTCTCATACTCAATTTTACTCGACTATGGTAAAGGAAAAGGGAGGATTATGATTTCAGGTGTTATAAGAACACTACGCTAACCTGTAATGATACTTGTAAGTATTTTGAATAAATAAATAAACGTTCATCATTCACATTTCAATACGAAACATTGTGGGTAGATTAGCCAACGAAGTCATGACTTCCTAATCAGATATGGTTGCACTCATCAACTTGCCGTAAGGTGTGTATAATGCCTTTACGTACGTAACCATAATTATATCAATACACAACAACGGTCTAAGTTTGGGAATTCTGGCGTTACACGAGGATCGAACTTAAGTTTCACAGGCAATGATGATTAATAGAAGGTGACATGATCGCTGGATTGATCCATTAATAACTTCGCCTTTAATTAATTTGTATATTCTGATTTTCTTCTATTATTTATTTCTTCTATCCCGCATACAAACTCGCATTCTTAAGTTCATTGGCCACGTCTCTAGGAGATGCAATGGCTCCTCAAATGGCAATTGAACCTCCGGTGGTGCAAGGCAGAGTGGAGGGTACCAGGCAACTCGGTAGATCGCCCATGTGATGGAACGACCAAATGAAGTCTGCTGTGAGCGGCGCATTGCATAAGTGCACGAAAATGACGACCAAAAGAGCGAAATGATGACCGCTCTGCCAACAGCGAAACGATTGAGCAGAAGGATTTTTCCACCAGCAGTCACCCATCCAACTACCGACCGCGCCCGCTGTTGCCGCCGCTGTGCCGCCGGGCTGTGAGATGATTTAGCTACTATCTTAGAATAATTACACCATAGAAAGACAGTCTTCATTCAAGCGCTCGGTCTAAAGTGAAGCACTAAACCGAAACTTTCCCGAAAGCGGGGAATGATTCGGCTGCGGATAATCATATGTCTTAGCAATAATACATAAATAGCTTTTCAGATATTTCTGGACAAATCGTCTTATTTCTTTTTTTTTCGCGAGACACGTTTGGCGTGCGTTGACATTGAACACTGCGGAGCTGCCCGGTGTTTGGAGTCATTTCTGACTCCAATTAAGGTGCTTCAAAATGGCCGCGCGGACTTGGTTTCTATAGTAATTATTCTAAGGGTACTATGTAATTGTTAGTAAATCGAACCCACCACGATAGACTGGCCAATTATTAGGCCAAGGGCATTACAACGTCTCGATATACGATCGATATGAATTTCACGTAGTACCGGCCGCACATCTGTTGCATAATGCTGCTACTTGGTCTGCAACGATTCGTCTTGATATTTTTTATCATAATTATATCACACGGTTGTACAGTTTTTAAGTATATTTATGGAGTTGAAGAAACAACGTAAGGAACTTCATTCCTGGAGGGGGTCCCCCGACCGCAAAGTTTTTTATTTGTGAACGTATTGAAACACAACATGTACCGTCCTTAAGCTCACACAGTTCATCAGTGAAAACTATGTACATCCATACTTTTTTGAAGTATTCCAGGCCCATAAATCTAATTGAATGATGTTATTTCTCTCTTCACAGTTGAGTCATCTGTCAGGGAGGCACGTTCGAACCAATTTCGCGTACCTTTGATATAATAAAGACGAGTTAATGGTCTATTTGTTTTATTAATATAAAATTGAAAATAATTAACAAGAATTTTAAACACATTTAGTAAACAATCAACAACACGACACTTTGACGAAGGGTTATTACAAACTGGATGATTAGGTACTTCAAAGTTGAAATTGCTTGGACATGAGTCTGAAATATATCCTTAAGTAGTAATAAGTGTAGTCTGTTACCATGAGTAGGAAAAAACTCCCTGGGAGTAACTTGCCGCTTCTTCTTCCGAAACCACTCACGGAAGTCATAGTTAGACTTTGAAAATATAAGTATAAAAAACTAAATTAAAAAATACACGTCAATCATTTCACTTCTATAGGACATTGACATACTTAGTTTAGAAATGCCCATTTATTACATGAATGCAAGTATTTGTTTTAGCTTGAATAAATCCTTGATGAAATTGAATTACTACATTGAAATCGGGTGCGGGTACTATTTTTGAGGAATAGGTTTCTCGAAAGCGAAGGACGGACTATATTATCCTAAGTAACGTTCTCAGACACAACCCTAGTCCCTAAAATTTGCATGTGTCGTCAGCGAAATTCTCCTCCGGTTTACTCAATGTTTGCAACTGCAGAATTTCGGTGTAGCGACGTAGTTGTGACGTCACATAATTTGACACTTCGAATTATTGATCTGTTGTTATAAAATAAAAAACTGTCAATATAGGTAATCTGTTACATCATAAAGACAATTTGGCAACTGTCACGAACACTCCGCGCTACAACGAATCGAATGACTCATTGGATTTGCTGAGTCAATCTCCGCGGCAGAGTAGAAGTGAAACGATTATTATAAACTAATAAATTCGCCCTTGCTATTCGCCTTTGCTAAGGAAATAGTATAAAAATGTTAAGACGGGGTCTTAACATTTTTTATACTACTTCCCGATATACATTCTATATATTTATTTGCGCGTATATATTTATTACTTAAATTGGCATATTCTTTTATTTGTTTGGGTTAAAGAAGTTTCTGAGATTAGCGGCAACAAACACAGATAAACAGAAAAAAAACAAAAAAAATGTATGCTGTGATAAAAACACTTTCAGCAACAGTTCTTCTCAAATATTTTTCAAAACCGACTGCGGTAATTTAGAATTTTATTATTTTGTACGATGAGTGACGTTTTCGTAAATTGATGTGTACACAAAACACCGCATGAATAAATAAATAACCAATCAAACGCCGCGCCTCCATCAATCAAATAAATCAGCTCAACCCAGTTCGCGTGAATATTTACAAATTCGCTAACATTTTTTTATCTCACTGTTTAAATCGGCGATATGTTTCGTTTCGATAATAATTTTGTTTTATGTTATGGAGATAGAAGTCAATATACGCTGTTAGGTAATGAATTTTTGTTTCGGTTTGCTTAGGCTCTACCTTACGACGAGGTTAAACCGATGCGATTTACCGTCATGCTTACATTCACTACAACTAGAAAGAGGCAGCCCTAGCGCGCGGGGCTGTAGGCATTTATTTCAAGGACAGGGCCGAGTCACAATGCTGTATGATACCATTAAGTTAGTAAGTTGCCATTAACCTATGATCTTAGAGTATAATATATACTACTGTATAATACTCTAAGCCTATGATAGACACACACAAGTTGTGAATTAATAGCGCTAAACACTCATACCCCTCACTAGAATACCCTGTATCGATGAACATCACACAAACACAAAGACACATCTGGACCGAGAACAGAAATTGAAACTCATCATTAAAATTCCCATCGCTGGGAATCAAACCCAGGGTCCTTCAAACGGCAACGGCAACGTGTCGTAACTAATATAATTATAAAGTAATTTCACACTTTGCGAACACCACAAGTAACACGTCGATCCACCCCGGGGCCAACCCCTGTGTATTGCAAACTTGTCTAATTTGAAACCTGTCAAGAACTTTCTCTGGCGGCTTAAGCTGCAGTGCATGAATTATGAATGAATTAAAATTCAACTATTTTTGCTCATAATGTTTCTGCAATTTGTTCTTGATAATATTACTACTTACAGATTTTATTATACATTACTAGGTACTACTTAGAAAATGTGTCGTAAATCTTATTTTTGACTTAGGCTAAATATGCAGATTATTATAAAAAGCTAAAAAAATACAGTAACAAAAGTCATTCAATAACGCAGTAACGAAAATAAGTACTACATTAGCTTAATACATTAATTTGCAAAAATTACATTCGTCGTATCTAAATTTCATATATTTATCTGTTACGACATTTTTACGTAGGCAAATTTGCCGAAAGCTCTTTGTAATTTTTCCGAGGTCCTACCGGGCACGCCGAAAGGGTTCGCGTATTAAATTATCCCTGGCCCTTTGAGCGTTGTAATGCCCTGGTTTGTACAAGGGTTTTACTTCAATGTGTATTCAACCTTCAGAATCCTCTACTATATTTTTTTTTGCAAAATACTTATCCTTTGTGTGCTAGAATATTACAATGTCAAAACGTGGAATTAGTCTATTCTACTAATATGAATTATTATTTTGAAAATCTAAAATCACGTTTTTAAAATGCTAAGTAATTATAAATGGACTTAGTTTCTGAAAAATGTTTTAACCAACATGTTGAAATTGAGGTCCTCTTTTTATCCCCTTAGGCGGTATTTCCAAAAATCTTATTAGCGCTTTCAGCTTTTTGCGTTCAGTAGTTTCGGCTGTGCGTTGTCTATCAGTCACTCAGTAGTTTTATATAATATAGATAGCCTATAAGAATATTGTATGAAGAATCGAACTATGGGTTTAAACCTAACCTAACTATGGGTTGAGCCTCAAAATGTTTAGTCCGTTTGTGAATTGGAACGTTTTTCAGTAACTAATTAAAAAATTTTTATTTGTAAGCGCTCTAAAATTTTTAAATAAAAATTGTAAGTAGAACTCACTGAAAACCAAATAATTAAAAGCACATAAATGTTAACTATTAGGTATAGTTTCTTCGCGGCGTCTTATAACACCATAAGTTACTGTTCAAGAATATTTTAAAACTTCCCGTCGTCTTATATCTAACATTGCAGGAAAATTGTATAAAAGGTGCGCTGGAAAAACTATCTGAGAAGCTCGTTTAATTTTTCAAAGTTCTTAACGTCACTTGCAGTTAACTTGGTTGGAAACAGCGGTAACTTATAAAAGTTCATATTTATCTACGGAAGGTTTCTTCGCTTACTTAATGAAAAACAACAGAGTTGATGGCCCACTACTGAGCGCGGGTCTCTCCTTATATGGTAAGGAGGCCTAGAGCATACTCCACCACGCTGCTCCAGTGCGAATTGGTGGCGGATTCGTACATAATTATGTATAAACAATTATATTATAAGTACAATTCGGTTCGGATCCGATTACTCTTTTTAGAGGCAACCATCTTAATCCTCAAGATAAGCAATCGTAACATCTGTGACCGAATTAGAACGATTACAAACTGGACCATTTTAAAACATAATTAATGTATCTTTTTTACGTAAGATAAGAATAAATGTATCTGCAAATATACTAACGGAGTTACGACCTACAAACGTGATGTAAAATGCAGTAAGCTCTCAAAACGGGTTCCAGCCGAGAGGTTCTTGTGCACGACTGACTGCTCCACGAGTACTGACGGAAATCAAAATAATACTTTCAGTTGGAATGGAATTCTGGAATCCTTCTAAACAATATCTGTTATGAAAGAATGAGCAGAAATAACGATTGTTTCTATATTGAAGATGGAATCACAAATGCTCATTGCATTTGATCGCTCGACTTTTTACGGACAGTAAAATAGTTCGGTAAAATAATAGTCTGGCGGGTTGAGTCGATTCTAAGGCTGAGATCTATAGACGATAGTTAGCCTTAGCTCAGACTTTACTTACGACAAACTTTGCTTTGCAAAGACTGCGATTTGATATTTATAGACATGTCACGCTGAGATTGTGCTCAGCATAAGCTAAGACCGCTAATGTCATAATACCACTATTGGTTTCATTACATGCAATACACCTGCAAAGGTTTTCCTAAGTAAAGTCTGAGCTAAAGCTAAGTATCGCCCATAGATCTCAGCCTAAGTGATCGACCGAGTCAAGCAACAGCGGCCGCGGTCGGTAGTTGGATGGGTGACCGCTAGTGGCAAAATATCTTGAGCGTTTCCACTGTCCCGGTTATTGTCGCTGGATAGCAATCGTTACGCCGTGTCGGAGGATAGACAGCATAAAAAATTTAATGTGGCACTCGGAGACTGCCGCGGTAAAGCTATTGCATAGCATTTTTTATCAACTTATGCAATTATAATTATTAGAAGTTATATAGTTATATCAGAACAGCGCCATCTAGTTTGTAGAAAACATACGTACCATACCTTAGTATTCAGGTACTAGATGGCGCTGATTGGGGGTGTTAGGTATTTTTCGTTACGGAATTTCTGGATTCGGTCCCCACGCTCAAGGCCCGCGATAAAAGCTATGCAATAGCTTAAAACTTCCGATATTTGGGTTGGCCACTAACCCCTCCACCAATTGGCACTTTATACTTTATATACAAACAAGTTTTTTAATAATAGGTTGTCATTTTGAGCAAGTTTAGGGCTTATCGTTATTTTGTGTTTTTTTTTTAATTTGAGGATTTAATTAGGAGGAATCTAGCCGAGACCGCGGTCAGAGTAATGTGAATATATGATTTTTATCAGCACTGAAATATCACAGTAACAAATTAAAATTGGCTAGCTACTCTCTTACTTGATTAAGCCGCTAAACGATTTCGTGTTCCGACGTTGGGCTTCAGAGCCAGATTTTTCTTCCTTTTCTCTTTCATCTTTTAAAAAAACATGAAAATACAATCAGTTTAATCGTTTTATAACAGCCTCAAGTACCTCTATATTGTATATGCGGCTAGCATATTAAAAGTAGCGACTTAGTACTGGTATTTAATGATTTGAATAATTAACTTCACAAGGCAAACGTTTCCGACGAAATTTAATATTTATAATGTTTTTTCAGGTACGTGTCGTGTCCGGTAGTCCGCGTCGCTACACCTAAATATTCCAGCTAAGTGAGTCATACTGTTAAGTCATCCGTTTTAAGTACAACACTTATAATTATATCGTATTTTCTTTATACAATCCTTGTTCAAAAGTTCCGGTTATCTGGAAATTTTATCTGTACGCATGCCCTTAAATATTGTCATTTTTATGCGATAAATAAATAAATTAATAAGAAATAAATAAGCATGTAATGGGAACATATTTATATACCTAACATAAATAATTCCTGGAAACTTATTCCAACTTTTTACCTTTTCTACCTTTTACTATACAAATGACAGATCTGAAGTCAACGAAAAGCTCAGTATAGGGAATCTAAACGAGGGCCGACCCAAGAGGTCGCTGTAGAGCTTTGGAGAAGAAAAACTTTTGTAATAAAGATGGAAATGGCCAGAATTATTCTTGTTGAGCTCTGAATACCTAATATTGTATTCTGCTTTGTTGCTTTAAACTATTGTCGAGCAGCTTCTTTATGCGAAACACGTTGAAATACTCGTAAGTTTTATCAAATAACATGGGTCATCTCCTAGAACTGTACTTAAACTGTTACGGGGTCGAACTTGTAAGTAAAATATTTTCTGAAAATTAAATGCACGTAGGTAGGCTATCGATACAGAGAATAAGATGTAGGATTATGAACTCTTATCTGTCAGTCTATCTGGGCGATAATGATGCAGATGCCAAAATCCTGACCAGATTAAGATGATATCTTTAATATTTGTTATTTATGCCATAGATTGTTGTTGTCCTTATTTCTTATGTTAATCGCCAATAAACAAGCAGACGAGTTGTCTAATTGCCTAATTGTTGTTAGAATTCAAAAGTATTGAGTTGTGTGTGTGTGTGTTGTCCTGTAAAAAAGCAATTTAAATAACCTCCGCCTTGAACATCATAATGGGAAGATTCATTTCATTCACGTATACTCGTAGAGAATGAGTAGATGAGCCCCTTGATAGCAATTGGTGAAAGTCATGAATGGACATCCATGGGGTGCCGACCAGAAAAGAAAAAAACAGTTCACTTCCAAATTTAATTTTCAAGTTTAATGATCATTGTCTGAATGCTGGTAACAGGGTAATAGAAAATGTTACCCGCATTACAAGAACTACAGTTTAAAATAGTTTCTTAAAACGTTCCAAACCAAACTCATGTTGAAATTCAGGTAATAATACCAAATTGATCGCGTGATGCATATTTACTAGCTGTCAAAATTTTACAACTCTACTGTCATTATAAATGTCATTTATGCTTTGTAGCCAACCCACATTGTATGGAGAGCATGTATTGTGGTGAACTTTAATCGCGATTTTCTCGAAATGTTATTTGTGGATTATAACTTTTTACAGTAACTTCGTCCAATTATGAAACGCACTAACAACTCTAATTTAGGTATTCCAAGGGGAATCGCAGATCCAACTTACGTAATAAACATGGAAATGAGAAATTATTATTGTTAGCGCTGACAGAGCGTCTTGTTACTGAGCAGTATTGATTTCGTACGTGCCTGGTGTCTCTAATGTTTGCTTCCAACCACTTGCCAGTTCAAATTGCGCTGGAAACTCGTTTCGGTAATAAAACGCCAGGATACAATTTAAAAGGACCTTTCTAAATCGTTTGCAGAGATAGAAATATTTTAAAAATACAGAGGCATTTGTTGGGCCAGGAAGCACGCAATTGGCATTAATGAAGCTTTGGAAAAATAGTCTCAACAGATATTTTTTCTGGAAGCTCTTTGTGTAATAAGGAGTTTGCAGAATAGTCTCTACAGAAGAAAAGTTAACAGATGACACAAAGAGAGACTTAACTGATAGCAACAATCTTTGAATAAATCGAAATGCGTTACGCGCGTAAACGCGTCCATCAGTTGGAATTTTCAGAAGATAAGTGTAAACATTAGTGTCCGTTTAAAATCCTAAGAGCGTTCAGTTTATTTCTTAGTTCAACTTTACTTTTTACCATTTTCGAGAAACTTTAAGCAGTAGACATCAGTTCATAGTAAAGTACATTTGACACTCTGTTATAAAACCTTGTCCCAGACTCTGCATTCTTAGCCAGTTACCCTTAAACGATCTGCCGTAGTGCAGTGTGGTGGAGAACACTTCAAGCCCTGTCTTGAGAGTCACCCTCGCAGTGTGTTAAAGCCACGAAGCTAAATATAGACATTTGGTATATTTCTAAGAGATTTTTCCTTATTCCCTACGTTATGTCTTTCCTATTTCATTCAGAAACTCGATCACGTATTTTGCACACGTACTAATCCAGGCTCGGCAGAATATTATTCTTTTGAAGCGATGCGGTCTGTATAGAAAAATATCCCAATACTAAATCCCAATGTAACAAAAGACAATATCACAAAGCCTATGATTACTTTTATAAGCTTGTAGTTGTAATTGTATTTAAGTTGATTTTGTACGGAACAGAGTAAACAACGAATAAGCTACTAGTAATAAATAAAATTGATTGCATGAACAAAAGGTTATACATATAATACTATGTCGCCTTAGTTTAGTATTTGTTTTATTTTGTATCCCTTTTGTATTTGAATTTTATAGAGCTATATTTATAGTACCTACATTGTCCTTTTTGAGCAACTTCAAATAAAATGCCAGGAAATCTGTTTAATATACAAAACGCACCGACCCCAAACAAAAACTGTACACCCCTGATTTATCATTTCATAAATGTAAGTTACTTTTTGAAGTTGTTTAAATTTTTTTTTATTACTACTAATTACTTTTACTGCGCCACTTTTTGAGGGTTATTTGAAATGTTGAGTGACGTACCTTTTATTAGATTGCAAACACGTCTTTGTTCGTAGTTATGTGCGAGAAAAAGTAAAAAAAACTGATATAGGTAGGCAGGCTCACTCATACGTCGCCAGCCGCACGCTACCATTTTCAATTACAGGATAGAAATTACGTAAATTCATAGCGGACATTGATAGTGGAAACAGTTATAACGAACTTTTGTCAAAACGTTTGTTCTAGTTAAATCCGGTGAAAACGCGTTATAGGACCTTTCCCATTGAAATGTTGAAGCGACTAAAAAAATTGTCATAAATTTTATTTTCCTTCACATAAAAAATCAATTTCGGATATCCATAATAAATATTCGACGGCCAGCACTAAATTATTCACGTTAAGTTTTAAACTCGTTTCGGGCTATTCAAAGCACGGTGACGGCCATGTTTTATAGCATTTTTCATATTGTAAGGTTAATGAATAGAATTTTCACGTCGTATTCGGAGAGCGTATAAAAGAATCTGAAAGGCCAGGATATACGTATCCAGCGCTCGTATATCAATTTATAACGCTTGGAAATTAATTTCTAAATGTAAATTTAAGTTCATAAATGTTATCCACGGCATTGGTTATAGCTACTATTATTATAAAACAAATATATTTATTTATTTAAATTTTATATACCCTTAAACCTAAGTGGTACAAGTACCCCTTAACAAAGTGGACTTAATGATATAATGAATAATTTTCTTTGTAATAATTATTAACACCAATAAATTTATACCACAGACATGTTAATTCTGAATCTAAGTTTCTACTTGATTTATTCTAAACTTTTTCTATAATAACGAGCAGATAGGTAGGTGCCTATTTGTATGGTACTCTGTGCTCTTTTTTACTTGCAATATTTGTTTGTCGTGATCATTATAAGTCAATGGTCGTGATAAAATTTTAAGGATTTTTTTTCCTCAAGCCTTTTCAGCCTCGAGCAACAAACACATGGACAAAAAGACAAACCCCATTAAATAAATACGCTAAATTATTGGTCTTTTAATATGTACAGACATCGATCAATTACACTTTATTTCAGGTATAAATTTAATACTTTTGTGAAAAGATAAACCGTTCCCAACTTAAGCACACTTACGGATTACTTACCAGTCGTGGTAAAGGGAGGCGTGATCAAACGGCTCCTTAATTCTGTCCTTCGTAAACTTCGGCGAAGTTTCCGCGCTGGTTGTATCGGGTGAATACAAAGGAGCTAGTTATGTGTTACAAAAATAACGATATTGTGACTGCTTTACGACTCCACACTAAACCAATACTACATATTTATTTATACTAAAATAAAGTAATAGTGTTTATTGCGTGACAATTGTAATAATTATACTCTATTTATTTACGTATACGTCTATGAACTTTTATTATTTTGTTTTTGATTGCGCCTACAATTTCAAGCATCTTTTCAAATACATACTTACTGGTTATCATAATTATTGGTTACGGCGGCGAATGTCAGTGTAAGCACGGTAATAATAACATATATTACTGTGGTGTAAGTCACGTGACACCGATTCTAATGTTAAATTTAATCTCTCTACCCTATACTACTTAAAAAAGTAACAATTTGAGCACCACTTTTAATTGAATCTTAGTTTTGTTAGTTGTTAGTGCTTTAGTTTAATTAAACTTCGTAGCAAAGTAGGCGTGGCTGCGAAGTAAAGTCTGAAATAACCGGTAGTATCTAATGAAAGAAAACTTACGATCGTTTTATTTTACGGCAACTGTAATTAGCTAGACTGTGCTTTTTAATCTCTCGGTTCCGGCCGGGTTTTAAACTTTTATTGAGTCATTATTTTAACATTAAATTTTATTACGGTGCGACAGTAAGACGTCTCGTTTCGTTTTCATTTATAAATGTGATACGGCTATTAAAATTTTGGGGTGAAAGGACTTATATCCGTCTATAAGACCAAGCCGACCACCCCTGCACGTGATGCACCAAGCTGAACATTGGGCAAGCTCGGACCCTCTTTTCAGATATCGCTGGACTTAGGATTAGGTTTAATCCCGAAGGTGCTCTAGGCTCGGTGGTAGAGTGAGGCCCGACTGGCTAGTCATGCTATATACTTGGTGTTAATAAGGTTAGGCCTATCTTCAAGAGAAAACTTAGAAATATAAAGATATATACATGTAGAATGCAATGTTTCGAACTGGCTTTACTTTGGAAAAGAAAGATCGCTATTTTGATATAATATGTAGCTGCGTATGAAGCATTTTTATGCGCTTTTAACACGCGATTAATACATTTTTCATTTTCACTTCATACACTTAAAAGGAGATAAGTTTTTACAAAGTTCAACTTAGTTTAACTCCATCGATTGGATGGAGAATATTCGTATTACTTTATTATAAGAGTAAAAGCACAAATTCCTATTAAGTCCGTAAGAGCCTTCTCCTTTTAAGAAGAAATCTGGTGAGGGGGACGGAGGCAAGAGGTGTGAGGGGGAGGCCTTATTGAAATTAGGTTGCGCGATTACTAAAGTGGATGTTCTGAAATTGCAAAAGGTATTTGGCGTATTTCAAATACCTTTTCTGTAAATAAATCAAAGCGCTCATACATTTTGAGTAGGTTGGCCAAAATCAATTATGGTTAGCTGTTATTCTGTGTACTTAATCTTCTTCGCTTTTGACTGACAAAGGACAAACAGAGATGTTTTCGTAAAAACTCTGCTGTTACTTTATTTTCAAGATTCGTTTAGGAACTACGATGCCGCAGAGAGACCCAGATACTCAGACGCATAGACACGTGAAGCTTATACCACCCCTCTTCTTGCGTCGGGGGTTAAATAAGTTACATCGGTTTTCTTTAGTTGAATAAAACACGTAGTAAGCGAGTTGTGCAGCCGGGTTGAGACTGCTAACATTCCACAGGCGCAAACGATCGTTTTACGGATTCTCAAGTTTTTATTGAAAAAGTTTGATTGGATTGCTTTTGTCACGTCCTGTCGCCGCTAGAGCGCGGGCGTTTGTTGAATGGCAAAATAAATTGATATTAAAATGAGTGATAATTTGTAAAACGATGGATGTTTTAATAATTATTATAAATGAAAATTTGTATGTAAATGGTTTAACTTACTATTGTATTTAGGAAAATAAAATTTTTGCTGTAAGTTTTTCAAAATTAAAAAGGAATATTTTCCGGATGCTTGGCCTGTCTTCAACCCATAAATGGTCCATTACAGGATGTTGTCTTCTCGTTATTGAGGAGACCTAAAGCATACTCCACCACGATGCTCCATTGTGGATTGGTAGAGGGGTTAGTGACTTACCACCGTGTTGCTTGAGGTTTGTGAGACAGTTTTTATTTCTCTGTTCGCTCTGTTTTTATTCTTGGCCATCGGTACATCGTACATTGGACATCGTACATCGTACATCGGACATCGGACATCGTACATCGTACATCGGACTTCGGTTTCATCTGCGATGACTTTGTGTGTTGCTGATATCCATGGGCGACGATGACCACTTACCATTTACCAAAATAGCATTACCCATATGTGGTCAAATTAAAACGGAAAATTCATACAATTATAATTTATATAATTTTTTATTTATTCCCTATAAATAAAAATGTTAGAGTTGTTATAGCATTTATATAATATAGCATCAATAAAACTGATCAAACGAATCTGATAAAACGATTTCTGTTATGATTCAATTTATGAAATATTTATTAACGGTTCCGCAGAGTCACTGTGACCAATATCCCAGGGGTAGTCATTTGTAGTTATTGTATATTCATAGTGATTACCGACCCTATTCATTTCCATTATTTATTGACACTGGTCTGGGATATTAATTTGTCAATTCATTCGTTACAAATCAAATTGATAGAGTATCTGTTATAATTTTAAACCATAATTTAATTAGCTCTATGCTAGGGTTAATTAATAAAGTCCAGATACCTAATTGGATATCATAAAAATTTGGATAAACTAAAATTATGTTTTTTGGTTTTATTAATATTATTAATTTGAATTCGGAGTAACAAGTTAATTTGTTTTAAAGATGACACTGATTGGTTACTTTTAAGTTTTATAAACAGATAGGAAGAATTAGGGAATTCTTGTTTTATTTTTAGGTTGTTTTAATATACGGACAAATTCAAAAGCTGAACAGAAAGCCAAAATTTGGAATAATCCGAACAAGTCCCAAGTAATTCGGGCTTTTATATACCCAACTCTAATCTGCTCGCTCTGCGCACGACATCGTAAACGACAAAATTTTGGCATACACTGGTCTGTAGTCTTTTCGACATGCGACAATGACACGACAAAGTGTCACACTGCAACGTAAATGGGCGCAAAAAAAAATACAAATTACGCTTTAAATTGTATTGTATTTATTGAATTTGTATTCGAATTAGCATGGACAGTTCAATTCATAGTTGACACAAAATTTGTATGGCCATTTCGTTTGCAAATTAAATTCTCTACATCTTTGGTAGAGTTATAAATGATAATCTTTTCCTATTGCTTGGCTAAGTAAGGTTTGACTCCTATCGCCTTCCAAGGGTCTCTACCAACCGGGCTACTGTTGTCAGGCTTCAGGATCGTTAATTTAGTCCATGTCGACCCAAGCGTTAACTAGACAGTTAACAATAACCACATTACACGCCACTCGCGGTAATGGATCATACTGTAGCTGTTTCCTATATTTATGTATTTTCATTACACAGAGTGGTACAACGTGGCTTACCGCTATAAAACGTTTTATCCAATTCCCTAATATTCATCATCCTTGTGGCCGCTTTATTATGTCATGTTAGGATGTTTGTCGTTTTATCAGACCGAGTTATGACGTCTTGTCTGTTATTCTTCATAACAAGCATTTCTTTCATAGCAAGTAGCAAATCCAAGTGGTTTGTAGGTTGTTTACCCTGTACCATTTGTAACTGTCCTCTCCTCATAGTAAGAGTAGATCCAAACCCAGCAGTGGGATAGTTATTGTTTGAGATGATGATATTTGTAATTCTTTGCTATGCTACACTTAGGATAATTCCATTGTGACTTTAATACCGAACGACGGTTAAAACAGATTTTAAATACCGTTTCTCCGTTATGATGATTCATGCGATTGCTTCATTAAAATTAAGAGGATAGTAAATTGAGCTAATAAATTGAGGATAGTAATAAATTAATATATTGAGCCGCGATTTTCGGCAATAAATAGCAATCATTAAGCCCATTGCCGGCCCTAGCTCTTGATCAGTTGAACGATATTATCTTTCAGCGCTCCTTGGTCGACACTACGTAAATTGGATTTCGGTTTTATTAATGGCAGCCCTAGCTGAATTTCAAACACGGTGCATCTAAAAGCTGGTGGTAGCCAGGTTGGGGTTTGACCCCGGCTAGCTGCAACCCACTTGCTTGAGGCAGCTGCCAAACGTGGTTTTCATGTAAACAGCTGATAAATGAGCAGATGCGCCTTCAATGGTCGCCGTTCATATGGAAAGAGGATGGTGGCTAGCCAGGTACTGTAGACGTGATCACCAGGAACATTGATAACTTAATAATAATACCGTTAATATAACATACATACAACATAACAACAACATAATAATAATATCCGGCTTTTGTCGCCTGTAACGACACCCTTATCTTCCACCATGGGATTAGGCTTAATATTCCAGGCCGTCCCGTACAGTTAAAATTGCTGCTTTATATTTTCAGACTTAGGTAATTTTAATATTTTAACTTACCCCACCTCGTAAGTTTCATAGTCCTCATACAAACAGCTGGTTACATATTTTTAGAGGCAACCATCTTAGTCCTCAAGGGTAGCAAAACATCTGTGACCGAATTATAACGAGACTCTTACTAACCAATACTAACTGGACTATTACTAACAACAACAAACACAACCTTCTATCACTAACAGTCCCGTCTCCAGTCCTCATACCTATTAACTAACCAATTAACGTTCTAACAATGTCTGCTAACTGAACTTACCATCCTCGTTCCAACCTGAGTCTTGTTCTGTGGCGGCTACAGTTGTCACGGGCGGCAGTGGAAGGGATCGCTACCTTATTTCTATAAAAAAAGCTTAACTTTCCATTTAGGCTTCCGAAGAAACAATTTGAAGAATTCATTTACTCGGTAGAATTAATTTTTGTTTCAAATAACGTAAAATAAATTGATTTTGAGCAATTGAATATTCATGTCTCAACTGCTCCGTACCATTGTTGGGAAGAAAACGGAGTTATTTTTTATAATACCATTTGAATAGTACATTAATTCTTTACCCTTTCAGACCTTACCTTAATACAAAACCCCAATCACACGGTAGGATTGTTCGCGGCATTGTCCTCAGGGTAGACCCTGGTTATTAAAAAAGTTATTTCAAGAAGCTTGTTGAATAAAATTCTTTGTACCTAAATTAATTCAAAGTGTTGCTATGTTGTCAATCTTTGTTTCATGTAAAACATAATTTTAGCCGCATTGTATTTTAGTCCTTGGCAATATTATAAATGCGAAAATAACTCTATTTCTGTCAGTCAGCTACCTTCTCACGATTAATCCGCTAAACCGTATTAAATGAAATTTTTTATGGAGATATTTTGAGATCCTACGATGGACATATATAGAAACGATATTTCGTCCTTTTCCGACCCCCTCACAGTGGCAATAGTAATGAGTAGTACAACAAATACGGCGTAGACACGAAACTGTAAAAATGGAATAAGAATATCTTAATTTTTTTTGCTTCTTCTTTCTTTTGTCTTAACGCATCGGTGATGCCTCTGGTATTAATGACAGACATAACCTATGTCTGTCATTAACCGACATTGACATTAACCGATGACCATTTTTTTATTATTTGTTGTGATAGCGCACAGTAACACGTATTCGGTGAAAAATTCTACCCTTTTTCGTTCAAAAGATGGAGCCCTGTAACGACAGACAGACAGCGGAGACATATTAATAGGATTTCGTTAACCACTCTTTGGGTACGGAACCCTAAATAGCATATTTCGACGCATATCTCAATCAACTTTCACACCAGCACAGCACAGATTTACTCCCTAGCCATTATTTCCAAAACAAACTCGAAACGGTGTATTGACAATTAATCACTCAGTTCAGTAAATTGGATAAAAAGTTGACTCAGCCTACGTTTTCGCATTTAATTCTGTTGCGAGTAAATTGTTAAATAAAACGTACCTTGATCCATAAATTACAGCCCAAATTGAAATGTTTACCATCAGAATAGGCTCCCCGGGGCCTTAGAATTAATACAGAGCACTAGAACTCAAAAATAAGGTAACTTACATTTTCCGTTTTACGTACGGTTATTTGTCTTTTGTATCGAAAATGTTTTTGTTCATAAATGAGATAATTGCAAACTAAGAAATATTATTATTTACCTACTGACTTTAAGTCTTATGCAGATGTCGAAGGCCTTTCCGGCGGCATAAAAACTTGGGACATGGGTAGGCCACTAACCCATCCTTCAATCCACGCTGGAGCTACGTGGTTGAATGCTCTAGGCCTCTCAATTATGAGGTGCTCAGTAGTGGACCATTAATTGATAATTGGTAAAACCAAGAACTAAATACATCTTTTTTTGTTACGAGTAGAAACGCACAGTCGATAGAATAAAATATTTAATCGACAAAACTACTCTACTAGTATTTATCGAAAATATATAATTATGTAAATGTAATTATATAACTTTCGCAACATGCAACAGTTCATTTATAATGCCACTCGATGTTGTTTTTTTCGTATCTCACTGGAAAAACTAGAAGCAAACAACCGTTCTCTAATGCTATTAGGACTGCAGAACATGTCTCGCAAGGGAATTTGCTTTCATTTGACATGCAAATAGCCTTCTGATAGGAGTTTATAGATTTTTTTATATTATGTCCTTTACTGGATTACAATTTATCGCTCTAATCTAATGGAAATTTCTGTTTTCATTATTTATAAGTACTGAACGTATTTTTGATCGCGTGCTGGCGGATTGTAGCGTTTGAATTGTAACACGCACAACGTGTGCAGTGTAAACACAATGATACTATCATCATCGCAACCAATGATATACATATACACACATATAGGCACATCCAATTAATATTACAAATGCGAAAGTTTGTATGGATGTATGAATGTTAGTGGCTCTTTCACGCAAAAACTACCGAATGGATTTTGCTGAAATTTTACAATAATATAGCTTATACATCAGAATAACACATAGGCTATAAATAATAAAGATATAGTGTGAATTATCCAAAATATATAACTTATTTTACTTATTATGGACGTATGAATGTCTGTTTTTACTCTTTCACGCAAAAACTACCGAATGGATTTTGTTGAAACTTTACAATAATATAGCTTATACATCAGAATAACATATAGGCTATAATGTATAAAGATATAGTGTGAATTATCGAAAGTTTCGTAACAATTTAGTAAATTGCAATCAAGAACCCTCTTTATTTTTTTGCTCATCTGTGATTTTTTATGCGGTGCTATCGTCCCATAATCACTGTGACAAAAGTCGGATTACGCTATTAACATACTTGTATAAGATACGCACGTAACCTCTGAAAACTATAGGTGCATGCAGGACTTAAAATATGTATGTTCGGAAGTCCTACGTTAAAATCGCTTGGCTATCACGACTTAGGTGCATTATTTATAATAATAACTAAATAATGATAGTTTAGTGATATAGAATACCTAGTTTGTAATCACATAGATACGACCTACTAGGTAGGTACATATTTGTATATATTTTTATTTCCCGTGGGTAAAATAAATTGTTTGCTAATTACGCTCGGAGCCCTAGTGAGAAACTTTGAATTGAAGTTCGTAGCAGAAGTTAAAAGTTAAAATCTTGTACTCGTATGTAGTCTAAAGTTAGGTGACAATGTTGCCTTTATCGGCGACAAATTACGCGCTACAGAACAAAGTTTGCTCTTCTTTAGAAGTTTTGAATGTTGTGGCAATATTTTTTGTTATTACTAAATTTTCGAATATATATAAAATTACTTATGACATGAAAAGTGAAATACCCAAAGTTGAACATTTGTTAGTGAGTGAATTCAATATTTTCCACTCTGTGTTAAATTATATGTAAGTATCTCATTTTGTCGTAAGTTTCAGATTTTTTAAGACTTCAGGTTAAATCAGCGAGTGAGTTGAGTTTCCTTTCGGTTTTATATACATACTATACATACTAGCTGACCTTAAATTTATAGATAGACACCTACTTTTAGGAAATGCTTATCAAATGAAATAACTATTTTTATACAGACCTCGATAATGCAATAGTTTGGCTTATCTCTTAGGAAATCTCGACAACAGCATCACTTATCGGTTCCAATTGTGAATCTTAACCATCCAGAAACCCACACACACACACAAAGATTCAATTCAAATCGGTCTTACTGTTTAGTAGGGGTTCAGTGACACACACGGACATAAGAATTATATACTCGTAGGTAATACTTGCCGACCCCGCGAACGTGTTCCGCCATATATTATGTTGAGGGGCGGGGGTAAGGAAGTGAAAATTTGGGATCATGTGTATTTTTTTATGCCACACCATAAAAAATAACATAAAAAAAATTTGTCCAAAAAATGAAAAAAATAATTTTAGGGTGGACAACCCTTAATACTTAAGGGTATGAAAAATAGATAGTAGCCGATTCTCAGACCTATTGAATATGCATAATTATAAAATTTCATAAAAATCAGTCAAGCTGTTTCGGAGGAGTATGGTAACTAACATTGTGACACGAGAATTTTATATATAAGACAAGCCTACACCCGCGGCTTCGTCCGCCAAAAATCCCTAAATATATAAAAGTTTATAAAATCAGAGAACTTTCATACTAACTTTGCACCCCCCTTTTACCCCCTTAGGGGGTGAATTTTCAAAAATCCTTTCTTAATGCTCTCCTACGTTAAAAAAGGAACCCCTGTGCAAAATTTCAAGTTTCTAACCCTTATAGTTTAGGCCCTGCGTTGATATGTCAGTCAGTCAGTCAGCCTCTCCTTTTATATAATAAGATATAAAGATTTAAGTAAATAAAATAGACCCTCGTTCCAAACTCCCGTTACCAGTCCAACCGCCATTGCGCACAAAGAGCAAACCCAAGTCGCGCCAGATGAAACGGCTCCTCCGGGAGACGCCATAATTAAGTATCCTCGTAATGCCGGCCGCCGACAGGGGTGGAATGTGAGATTTATTTAATAAAGCTAAGAATAAATATTTGCGCGATAAACACAAACGTGTCTTCCGTGATGCGGACTGATATTAACAAGATGTTCTATCGTATCTATCTAACTATAATAAAACTGCATCTAGTTTGGCTGTACATACGAGATATTAAGAAAAATGTATGAGGGGTCTTGATAGGGTAAAAATGATAATTTTTGGCATTTATGTCACAGAAATATGACATGTGCTTCTGATACTTGTATTTCTGAAGGTCTAACTCAAAAACTGTTTCAATCTTTAGGTATACGTCGCTTAGAACCCGAGATATTACCGCTTACGTTTTGGTTGTCACCGATTACGTATTTTGCCTCTCACCCATCGTCATATGTATTTCGCCAACACCTATCAGGTACCGGGGTGGCTATAAACTTTTGTCGTGGCTACTGACATTATTGAGTAAATAATAAACAACCTCAGCTCTCAATAAGCAGTGAAATTCAAAATCGGTCCAGCCGTTCCAGACAGACAGACAAAAATTGTAAAATATGTTATTTTTGTATATGTACCGTGTATCCGTCCATTATGCAATTATGCATTTAGTAAAAAGCGATTATTTTAATATTACAAACAGACACTCCAATTTTATTCATTTGTATAGATGAATACTAATTTTAATTACGAAAATGTTTTTATTGTACTCCCAAACTTGAGGTTTCGAAGTAAATAAGCACTAACTGGCAAAGTGGGAACCGCTGTTAATTGTTAATTCAATTAGCGCAGAACATCGGGTACCAACTTTGATAATTACAGATTCTTGTCGGGTTACCAATTTGCAAGTTTCGCTCAATTTTGTTGTTTCCGTCCGCGATCACGTATTTCTATTCTTTTTATATTCCTCGTATTGTTTACAATTGTTCTTATACATTCTTTGTGTTGAACTATCTGTAACTGTACGTTTTATGGTCTATGATTTTTTGTATGTCTGAACTTTTGATCATTAAAATGTATTAAGCAGATCAGCATTTTTGTACTAAGTAGTATAATATTCAGTGCAATTAATGGCCTCTTCCATGACAGACGCGTTTTCATACACTTATGTACACGTAATAGCCCCGTACCGTTATTAATAGACAAATGAGCCGACTAGCCATCTGATGGTACGTAGTGACCGTCGCCCGCGGACATCAGTAAGCAAGAGCATCGCCAATGCGTTGCAGGTCGGGAAAGAAAGAAAGTGAAAGAAAGAGGTTAGTGGTTCTCTTTCTCCTAGCTGGAATACGACAAGTCGTGTGGCGGCTGACCCAAGCAAGAGGGTGGTAGCCGGCCAGCCGGGACTCAGCCCCACCACCGAGCGGGGTTTGAAGCGTGCTTATGTCATTCTTATATAATGAGTGGATATTTAAAAAGGAACCTCTGTAATTTGACAACCCGTCTGGCGCAATGATTGCCATGCCAGACTGCAGTTTCAAGCGCCCTGGGTTCGATTCCCAGCGAGGGGGATATTTGGTCTACGTGTGTGCTTTTGTCTGTGTATGTTTTTCATGGCACCCATGACATAGGGAAACCTAGTGTGGGGATATGAAGTGAGTTATTTAAAGGAAATAATGTGAAAATAAACTAAGAAATAAAATAAACTGTGCAAAGTCTATATAATAGTTAGAATATAAATGATCTATTTTTATGGGAAAAACTATTGTCGTATATACGAGATGTTTGATTCGTTACTTTTATAATAAGTAATTCGATTACAACCTCACATAGACCAGCTGTTACACGAAAAGGACTCGTCTAAAATATAGGTAGGTAAATACTATACATAATTATGTATGCTCATTCGCGAGTTGCGCGTACAGTTGAGCTATCTCAAACTGGAAGTACCTAACTCCGACAATTTTGTTAGGATTTCCAAGGAGCGCTTGCCGAAATACAAGTGCCGATCTCAATATTTCTTCTCCACTACGCTCTGACAATTTGATAGGGCATAAATCCTACTTATATCCCAGTTTCTGAACAAAATACAACCTCCGTTTAAAGATAAAACCTTTATAGTTAGGCCATACGGGGAACTTCGAGCAGTATTAGAATCAATTTGGACTGGCTAAGATAATCCGGAGAGAGAGGAGAACCGTCCCAGCAGTGGGACAGTTAAGGGATAATTCTGAGATTATGCTGCTGCAAAGCATTGGAAACTCGTAGTTGATTAAACTTTCCGTTTCCTCGATCACAAGGAGTGATTCATCTCCTGCACTATCCCCTAATGGATTGAATCCGTTTGTATTGTTGTGATGATTCAAAGCTACAATAGAACCAGATTCGACGCGTAGTCATGTTTTAAAACAAATATAGCAGACCAACATTATATCATGCCAAGTAATAACATTATTATAGCAACAGTGAATTCCAATTAATCTTCGAGATAATAAATGGATTTATCGAATCATATCATTGACCAATAACTCATTTACGCAAAAGGAAAATAAATGTCAGTACGGTAATATCGAAACAGACTAACGATAACAGTACGTATTGCTATAGGCATACGACTGCAATTCCCGTCTCTACTGAAAGTGGTGAGCATGGCCGTAAATACGGAAATTAGGGTGTCCATTTATCTGCACGTCGCTTGCGATATCTATATTACTTGTTCCTTCTTTTATTATACGTCATAAATGATGAAAATTGATGTTATTTATTGATAAAACCTGTCTACTTAAGAAAATGATGTGCGATATAAGGTGTTAGGTACTTGTATTTTATTGATTTCAAGCCAATATCGTCTCTTGTTTACTTTTGGAGGTCGCTACTTTCTGTACCAGTCAGTTAAATCCCGACAGTTCTTATAGTGCCGGGCTTTTTTTGTACCTAACAACACCCTAACAACCAGAGATGGCCAAAATGTAATTATGATTATAATCAATTACAACTGCAGGCGCCGAAATACCCCCCTACCCCCACGAAATACCCCATTCCGAAAAGAGGCAGTTAGAGCGTTCTTGACGGGGGAATGTCCGTGCCTCCAGATGTAATCGTAACCAGTAATCATGATTACATTTTGGCCATCTCTGGTTGTTAAGGTGTTGCTAGGTCCAAAAAAAGCCCAGCACTATAAGAGCTGTCGGGAATTAAGTCACTTGTACAGAACGTAGCGACCTAGAATCATTTCCAGCATAAAGCCCACCTTTCAACGACTTCTTTAGGGTATAATAAAGTTATAAATAAAATAAAATATCTGCTTCTCACGAAAAATAACAAGACCGTACAATAAATTCAATTTATCTTCATCAATGCCATCCGGCTTTAGACGCGAAATTGACTCTCCAAAACAGAAGGTCGATAATTACGTATCATATCTCCTCCACTTGTTTTATTTCAATATCAATCTATCAATATTCTCTTGGTCTCAATATCAATGGCTGATTTAATTATATTCTGGGACGACATTGCTCGCGACGTTTGCGTGAATATCAGGTAATATAGTTTGTTTGATAATACCATAGTTTTACATTGGAATAACTTTTGCTATATGGATTACAAATGCTATTTGCTATATGGATTACTCTCTCTCATCTCAAATGCATCGGTGATGGCCATGTTACCAAAATTAATTTGCGGCGACCATTACCATGAAGTGGGTGTCTACTGGTTTGTCAGATATTTACATAAAAAAAGTCTGATATATTGGACAGGGCGGAGCAATAGTAAGCAACAGAAATGTTTAAGTCATTACGTTTTTTATACCGTGCAATTTAGCTAGATCTTTAATTACCTGGAGGTCAAGCAATAATTGATGGTATCGAGGAACCCGTAAATTTGTTCGTTCCGTCCCATTAGTTGCAACCAGATACTTCGTTTCAATCGCTCTATCACTCTCGCTCCTAACTTTTGTTTGTAAGTTACTGATGATTTTTAATTGCAGTTTTTAATGTTAAGCAAATACTTTTAACATTAACATTACTACTTAACTTAAAATTTGGGCGACGGTGCAACTTATCCACAGTTAGCGTGTCGGTTCGTTTGTTTGTAATTATCATTAAAAACCCTAAATTTTGTTTTATTTCAAAAAGGCCATAAAAGTAATTTCCCGTATCCGTAACGCATTGTTTCTCGAAGCGAAGTGAGGTCGGTTACAAATAAATACATTACTACTGAACCTGTATGGAAGAGTTAGAATGGACGTGTACATAGTTCTTGCAAATTACAAACTAAATTTAATAACAAAGGATTTCCGCTACGTAACATGAAATTATCAACGAAGTACTAAGCTTAGCTTGTAATATGAACCAGAGCACAATGTTCGGCTAAACTGCTAAGACCAGCGTTTAATTTCACAACTAAATCTACACACAAAGGCTTTCTTTAAGCACAAAGAACACGTCCTGTACCTCTTTAATACCCCAGGCATTTGTTTAGAAAGGTAAGGTTAAAATTAAAACCTAAAAGGCCTAAATTACATAAATTTAAATGAGTACTGAATCAACTTTTCTCATTAGATGTATTCACAATTATGAGCAGACGATTTATCTACATCTGTACATTATCATAATAAATGTTATTTATCGATTGCAGTCCCATAATGCGAGTAACTTTTTCCGCGAAAAAAAACCTAACCTAACTCTCTCCCATTTGAGTTAAGTAAGTTGGTTGCTCTTCACGGAGGGTTTGTTTCGCCAGATTTTCATCTTAGATGTGATATCATAGTAAAACAGCAGTTTCATAGTCAAACAGTTATTCAATAATGGTATTTTATAAATTATCCGAACGACTAATGTGGGACAGTTCAAAATTTTACGGGTGACTAAATCGGATTGGTTATGAACCGTGTCGATCTATCGTGTTGGTACGGAATAAGACAGTGAGACAGATACAGATTATGAGTATACCAATAATGAATGAGTTATAGTGTAACAGTTCACATTTAATCGATAGTTTACAGTCGAACAAGATAGATTGTAGTGTTCGCGATTCCACGGTGACATACATATAAACTACGAAGGCTACGATAACCTGGGTTTACTATGCATCCAACGGCAGTTCACTGAACAGAAACGATCAGACACTTCCTACGGGAGTCATGCAGTAAATACGGTTTCCGATTTATTTTCATATACAAATAGCCCAGCGGCTTACGTTAATTCTCAGTGATCGACTATCGTGAACAGCCACTCCGGGCGCCGTAGGGTCTCTGCAGCTTCACTATCAGGTGGCTTGACGTGGCGTTTGACGAATCATCATCATCATCATCTTCCTGCCCATTTACCAATTTTATTTGGGGTCGGCGTAATATGTTCTTCTCTTCCATTCTTCCCTATTTGCTGTCACTTCTACACTGACTCCCTTTTCTTTCATTTCCTCTCTTACACAATCCATCCATCTTTTCTTTGGCCGTCCTCGTCCCCTTCGTCCATCCACTTTTATATCAATCACTCTTCTCGTCAAATCAGTTTCGCGTTTGACGGATATTAACATAAAAACCCGCCTTATAAGTTGACTTTCTTCGACATAAAGTTTCAAAGCGATACGTTAAGACTTTACCTATCTATGTATATCAGTAAGCACATGAATATAGCAGATTGTTTAGTCGATTTTACCATAGTACAAAACATCACTTGAGATACGTTCACGAGAGGCTACAGCCCGCCTCCGGCCAATTACGGCTATCTTTACAGAGAACGCGCCTTGTGAAAATACTCTATATTATCCTGAGTAAAAATTTCTGTTTTCTTACGAGTTTGTACAAATATATTCTGTTCCTACAATAATATCAGAAAATTGTCGTCGATGGGCACTATTCAAGTGTGCTTAATGTCTAAAGTTCATGGATCTTTGGAAGCCTTTGATAAGGTCATTAATGGCCTGTCCGAACATCTATCTATCTATAAGCTTTAGTAAGTCTATTAGCAACTATCAAGAAATTAATATCCATACTAATACTGTAAATGTTGAACGTAACACTGCGTGTCAGTCTGCTACCGTTTTACGCTGAACCGATTTAGATAAAATTTGATAAGGAGATAGTTTGAGAGACCCTGGGAAATATAGGTTAGTTTATATCCCGATTAAGTATCCATAATTATATATAATTATGTGTATCAGATTGCTATAAAAACATAAACTAGTACCTATAGATATAAAGGAAAACGTACCGAATGCCCCGTTAAACGGAAAGTGATTTATAACAAGAGTTACGTGGTAAATTTGAAGAAAATAAAATGAAATCGCATTTCCAGCGATAAACATCACAGTCGATATATTTCACCCGTCCTGACCGCCGCGACGCGTGCCGCCCACCACTGGGCGTAAATCACTGAATCACAGTGAATGTGTGCAAAGATTTCTTTCCTAGACTCTAATTTTCTCTTGAGCAATCTTCGTACGGAATTTAAATCATTTTAATATTCAACCTAAGGACGAAACGAAGTAAGGAATAAAACGATCGATTTTCAAAATACTTAATTTCTAACACTTCGTGGTAGGAAAACTTCATGTGATCCTCTACATTTTACATGAGATTTACTTTCAGAACAAAATTAGTAATAAAATATAATAAAAAATAGGGTAGATAATTAATAAAAAAATAACAAAATTAAGATTTGCTTGGTAGTGGAGCTAAAGAATAGAATATTTAAAAAAAATATGTTCACCAATATCAAATGTTTGAACATGGACACGTGACCCAATACAAAGCGTTTCAAAATATAGTTGCAGCACTTCGTTAATAAAATGTATTTCTGCAAATCCGTATAACGAGAGGACAGTGGGCTACCGAAATAATTGACTGATTGCTGAAATTGGAAGCGCTTGACACACCGCGCGCGCGTACAATTGTCAAACGAACTCGTTAAAACGATTTACACTGGGCTAGACAACTGCGAATATTACATTTCTGAGTGACTGATATATTATGCCTTTTTAAATAATGATTCTACGACTAAAAGTTGCAGGACCAAATTTGTAGAGAATTTAATTTGCTACGAAAATTGTCCCTACAATAAAAAAGATCTACACCCTTGTTTCCATGATGGCGGCCGTGGGACAAGTGTGTGACTTCATCGTCATTCCAACCCATAACTGACCCAATACTGGGCACGGGTCTCCTCTCACTGTGTGAAACCACCACATTGACACACACAGTGACAGGCCACAGTCCACGCTGGTCAAGTGCGGATTGGCGGACTTCACACATTTTTGAGAATGAAAAACTCTCAGGCGTTTAGTTCCTCGCGATGTTTTCCTTCAAAAGCAAAGTGATAATTAAATTCTAAACCGCACATCAGTATGGAAAATTATTGGTGCGCGCAGGATTAGAACCCCTGCTTCATTTATCGCGAGTGCAAATTTCATATCACTAGGCAGACACTGCTACACTGCGACTTTGTGACTTACGTTGTAGAAATATTCGAAGCTAGATTATAATGTAAACGTAACATTACAACAACAGTTACGTTTACAGTAAGTAAGATTCAACGTTATGCAATAAACAGAACAAATCTCCTATTCATCTCATGTGCCTTGCGGTCGGCGAACGAGTGTACGACCCTCCCCACTCTGTACTAAAATATAAATCCAGGTACTAAAAATCTTCTACCCTAATTTGTTACTGATTGGCATCGACCGGCCTCTTTGGTTTGCTATGAGGCTTTGTCCCAACACTTTAATTTGAATTTATAATGAAGAGGGGTTTAAAATTACCGTATTTCTGATTTAATTTGTTGGAAAGTATACGATTAAGTATCATATTATTATTCAAAGAGTTAATTTATTAGAACTTATAATAAATATCACAGATGTAATTTTGAAACGGGGCAATGTTTCAGGGGAAATTAATTAATTGGTAAAATAAATTATTATGCTGGTAATCGGTTACCCCACTTCAGTTCACGTTCACGCAAACACATACAAATGTATAAAACAATATCTCAGTGTTTCAACGCCAATCTCAAATATCACTGCACAGGTTTTAATGCGATTTTAACATATTGATATGGGGGAAAAGTTTACGTTACATGTTAAATTTATAAAATTCTCGGAAAAAAGGAAGGATTTCAGGTACCTTCTTAGGACTATGATCATAAAGAACTTGTTATGAAGCAAGCAAGAGTAGTTAACTACTAGATGAGATAATGGTATACCGCGGTGTTTGTTTTTCGCAAGTGGGTAGGTGTACATTACAGAGCCATTATTTTCTTCTAACGACCTCATTAGGCTACACCAAGCTTAGTTTAAATTGGTTCGTAAGATCAGCACAATACTGGCTGAAGGGACTCTATTTTGCTGTCGGGGATAGTATGTCCGCCATTGGTTTGCGTGCCAACCTTTATTGATGAATAGAGTCTCCTAAAACCAAATGGAATTTTCAGATGATTCTATTATGAATTAATGAATTCAAAAGATAATTTATGCACTGAGATTTGGCGGCGACAGTGAAGGTAATATAACGTGTGTTGAACATACTCGCAATCTAGGTTGCCAGTTTTGAAGGTTAAAAAATCGGAACACTTGCTCCACAGTTTTAATATCGAGGGTACAAAAAAAGAATTTAATATTTATATGTGTTATTTTTCTTTGTATTATTAATTAAACATAATTATTTTCCACGAATATTTTTTGTTCCTAAGAGTTTACGAGGCACGAGCGCCGTGCAGACAGCGGGCGACTGTAGACATCACAGGTTTGCATGCTGGAACCGAGAACGAGTCCCACGCGTCAACGTAATACTCGTAAACGTAACGAATTCAATGAGTGCTAACCGAAAATCCGGGCACAATAGTTGGCTAGTTAAACTGAGTAGTTCAACCGTTGAACTAGTGGGACAAGATAGTTGAACTCACGTACTAGTTGGAAATGTATGAAATTCATAGGAGCTGATTTAATTAAATGAAAACATGCCTCTTTTAAAAATATGTATGTAGATATTAAGTCAATGATGTAGATACACCTAGTGACGCGGGCGCGCGGGACAATACCGTTAAAAGTTGGGACTGTCCCAGCAATATTGGGACGGGTGGCCACTCTGCTCGGATTATGCTCTGTACGTCGAGCAGCTCACCCGAAGCGTAGGTCACGTAATCATTGTGCACAGCCGCGCACACCACATACTCCGAGCGACCCGCTCGGTGTACAATATGCAGTCGGCGCACGTGTTTTGTTCCAAGCTTTAAACGATTAGTTTTCGCTCTACTTGCATTTGTTATAAAATCTATTTTGTCTATATAGAGTTTAGGCTTAGGTTTACTTAAAATTTTGGCCAATAAATTCTTTTTTTCTGTTAGTAGACCCTGCCCCTCCCCCTGCCCCTCTATATTGTATCCAACTCTTTTAACTCCACCCTAAGGTTGTCTGGAAGAAATCACTCTTTAGCAATAAGGCCTCCTATTGTATTATATTTTGTTCAAATGTTTCTTTTTTATGTTCCTTGCTATGGTGTACAGTAATGAGTATTGTTATTAAGTAGAGGTAGCTCCTTTTTTTTAAAGTAAATATAATGACGAAATTTTAAAATATATTCATTATATTTAGTACTTGGCTTAACTTGTCTTAGAAATTACCGGATGAATTCTGTTAATTTTTTACAGATCGTAAAAAGTTCTTTATTTTACATATCCTGTTATCTCAGAGGGCTACGATTTTCAAGTTGTAAGTTAACGTAACGTAACTAAGATCCCGTAGCTCAGTTGATAATGGCCTTGCCTGCGAATCGACGGAACCTGGGCAAGGTTCGATTCCCGGCCGGGGTAGACTTTATGTGACATATAAATAATTTGTTATTGGTCGTGGGTAATCGCGATGTCTTATTTGTATTATGCATGTCACCGAAAGGAATCCTTTTGCAGAGATATGATTGTGAACCTACATGTTGACATTGGACTGCAATTTAAATTGCATCAAAACCCGTTTATTTGGACAGAAACTATGAACTCGAGTGTACTCGACACTCGAGCGTTTTCAATTAGCGCACCGTTCCCGACTGTACGCCGGTTGATTGTGTGAAAAACCTCCGCTAGCGCAGGTTTACAATTTACAAGGGACTCGTGAAAGCATACTAACGGACAAAGGAACAACACAAACACTTACCTTTTGCTTCATGTACTGTTCGTAATTTATGAAAGTCACTGTGTGGGTAGACGCACACGGCCTTCTATTACGCTAATTACATGAATCTATTACGCTGATTACATGAAGGTCCCGGTTTTGATGACGAAGTAAACATTTATGTGAGTGATACATTTTTGTACTCGGGTTCTGAGGGTTTTCGATGTGTCGTTGTGTTTGATGTCTTTATTTAATATAGATAATGTGTGTGTGTGTGTGTGTGTGTGTGTGTGTGTGTGTGTGCGTGTGTGTGCGTGTGTGTGTGTGTGTGTGTGTGTGTGTATGTGATAGCATAATAATTTGTGTGTGTTTATTTGTCTTTTATTTATCGAGCACCTTGAGCAACAATGTTTCAAGAATTATACAAATTATACTACACAGGTCGGTACTTTTAACTTAGGTACAGTTTCAGCCAAAGCGGACATTACGAGTAGGTATCTAATACTCGCAATTATTACCAGAATAGTTACTTATTTAAATCCTTTATCGCGGAACCTGCTTATCAAACGTACATCAAAGAGAAATGTTCAAAGTTTCCGCAGACGAAAATGGTGCGCTCGTTTACAGAGTATTTCGTGTGTAAAGTGCTTTGGCGTCGAGCGACTAGGGCCTGTGAACAGAGCCTAAATTAAATTAACCTAGTGATACTGACAGGTCCTGTAAGATTGCAGGGCACTAATGTTAATTAGTACAGATAGGAACGCTAATATTATGTATTTCGCCGAGCAGCCCATAAATACTTAGAAATATAAGTATGTTTACCTATTAGTAAAGTATGTTAAGTAAACGCAGTTAAGAACCTGTCATATTTATAATATTATTAGGTACTATACCTATACATGGCTTCAACTTATTAATGGCCCACTGCCGAGCACAGGTCTCTCGTAACTGTGGAGACCTAGAGCACTCTCCACCACGCTGCTCCAGTGCGGATTGGTGGAGGGGTTAGTAGCCAAATCAAGTGTTGGAATTTTTCCCCTAAGATTTCGCCCGAGGCCCTAACTCTGGCTGCTACCTGACGATAGTAACCGGGGTCGACGGCTTTAAGTGCCCTTGAAAAATGGAAGCGGTCAAGAGATTCTTGTCACTAGCTGTCACCGGTCAGCCGGACACCTTCCATCCACTAACCGCGACGCCAGTCGCCGGGCTATAAGCGCTTCTTAGCCACTGGTACTACAATTGAACAATAAATATTGATATTCTCTGTGTGGCATAAAAAATACACATAATCCCAAATTTTCACTTCCCTATCCCCACCACTCGAATTTAAATCATTCACTACAAGTAATCTATATGGCGGAACAACGTTCGCGGGGTCAAATAGTACAACTATAAAACTAAAGTGCAAAGTAACAGCGGAGTGCGAAGCCATTTTAACACAAAAGGTGTCCCAGTCCTAATCCTTATTTCTATTATCTAAGGCTTATTAAATTTACCCAAGTTCGGTCGTCTAACCAAACTGTTTGAATCCTTCATTCGAACCGTTCACAAAGAGCTGGCTCAAACGAATATTGAACGTTGATTTACCGAGCGCTTCGTGTTTCGTGCAGAGCGCTTGATGGTGTCAGGCTTTAATTAATTTTGTAGTAAAGCCTAAAACAACAGACCTAAACTAACCTCGTCGTACCGCGATGTTCGGAACTGCTAAAGCATGTTAGATAGATAGATAGATAGAATACTCTTTATTGCACACACAACATAATAACATAACATCAACTTGCTATAAGAACAGTACAAAAGGCGGTCGCTAGACAGCGATTTTTTCCAGACAACCTTTACATACATGTTACTTACATGTTACATACCTAAATATCTGCGAAGTGTTACCCAACGGTTATTATACTCCAATTAACTGGCCCGAAGTCCAAAAGCATACCTACTCGTATAATAAGATTCCTATTCGCTAAGGCTGAGATGTATAGACGATACTTAGCCTTAGCTCAGACTTATTTACGAAAAACTTGACTTTGCAAAAACTGCGATTTGGTATTTATAGACATGTCATGCTGAGATTGAGCTAAGACCGCTAATTTCATAATTGATTGCTGCCATTTATCTGTTTGTTAATACGAAAAATTTAAATGTCTTAGAAACCTACTAATATCAAGGTTCATTTTGGACCATTATTTTTGTTCGGATAATAGCCAAAGTTTATGGTAAGTCGTCTATTTCATGAACTTATTAGACTTTGCTCAGCTCGTACTCAGCCAAGTCAAAGATCGCTTTATAAATACGAACGCTGTCTTAAGTCAGAGCAAAGTCTGAGCTAAGGCTAAGTATCGTCTATACATCCAAGCCTAAGTGTTACCTATAGCGACAATAATATAATTGATACACCAATAACCTGGCCCGAAGTTCATAAACACGCAAGCTAAATATTCATTAAGCGTAACCAAGCGTAATTAATTGTATCAGGCGTTACTTCGCAGAACTCCATTAGGTAGGTATTACAAAATAAAGATCTACTTTGCAACAATCAATACACCATTAGGTATACGCACCATTTTAGAATTTTGTTTTCGGTGTACCATAAGACGCCGCGGCAAAATGTACGCAACATAAAACTAGGTTTACTAAACTCGAACAAGATAATGATGTTAGTTCTTCTGTCCTCAGATAGCAAGAGGCATTAAGAACGAAAGAAAACTTGTACGTCATTAGAGAGCACGTACTCGGCTGGATCTGTGCTAATTGAATTTCCCCAGACTGCCACAGTGTATAAACTTACAGAGGTCGTGATATCGAAAGCGATGTCACGTCGCCTTTGCGGCAGTGGTCTTAACGGTATAGAGTAATTTCAAACTAAATAATCATAGAGCGGGTAGAGTTTATAACTTAGAGCATTATTTCGATTATAATATAATTTTAATTTTGGTACCTACACATTTCGCGCTTCAAGCGCACTTTTTGATAATGCGCGTTTACAACCTAAGAGGTGAGAGGTTAGGAATTATATCCTAACCAGTTTAGCAAATTACGCTCATTTGTGTGTACACCGTGGTGTGACTAATTCAATACTCGCTTCAATACACAGTTGATGAACCTACGCAACCTAGCGGAGCAAACCTCGCGCACCCCGTTCAATTTACCTGTCAATCTCTGTCAATGCGTATCCATTAGCCAACTAAATATGTATATGTATGTAAGTAAAAGTTTATAATTCTATGATACTCTGATCTGAGCGAGTGTACTGTGTACGGTGAGATATGATACGCGATTAATAAACTGTTGTTTTAATCGTGTCGATTCCACGTGTACATCCAATATTCCTGAAGGTTATTAATCAATTGTTTGTGTCATCTTGTTATTTAACTGGAAATGACTGATGTTTGAACTGAATTAACTACGTTCAAATTTCTATCAAACGAGTAAAACTGGCAACTACCAAGTAAGCGTTGTTTTGTTATATTATTTTATTGTATCCTTATTATAGAGTTGAACATTTGATTTCAAATGAAGTAATACTTCTAAAACATACTGTGTAATCTCAAAAGTGCTCGCTTGTGAAATGCCATTACTACAGATTGGTTACGTAACACAGCTCGATAGGTAGGTACTTACCTATGCTACTTGCGCACGCAAGCTCGAACATAATGCACATAATTCAATGAACATGATACAATGAACATAACTCTGTGAACTTATTGTGTCCTAATTAAGAAGTGTAAGTAGTGATCAAGGCTTCACGGGAAGGTAGGTAAGTAACTTTACTTCTTCATCTACGATCTGTAAAGCTAAATGTCAAGAAAATTCAAACATGCAATATCCTGCACATTACATACACACATTACATCGACTCAACTCGTACTCGACTTAGATTCCACTCTTTAAAAAACATTGAAATATGAGCTTTATATCATGTTCTTTACGATTGAATTTTCAATATTTACTTACGTATTTCGATGCTCGTTGATGTAATGTGCGCCGTCTTTATTTATTTCTCTAAGAAAATAACCATTCAAGTCACGCCACACATACTCTAAAAATCAATAAATCAAGTCGATATAAATCAAATGAAATTGACATGGGTAAAGCTCCTGGAGAATTCAGTAACGTATTTTGTCCAATACGGATATTTGAACTAATACAATTAGAACTGCTACGGTCTCGGATACAGCGAACTTCTCCGCAAGGGATTTGATCGATAAAGTAAGAATCAATTACTTTGTAGAACAAAAATGTCCTCTGGTACGAAGTTTTGGATTGGTATACAGTACCTACCTCTAGCTCTAACAGCTCCGTTTCGTTTTACATTATTACTATTTCGTTGTTATAATGTTACACTAATTCCTCGAAACGCGTGCTAGGTAACAGATGTATGTATAAAGCATCCTGTTCCACGGCTCAATTCTCAGTATATCTTAGTTCTATCTTTGATTGCTATGTGATCGCTGACAGCTGATGGTGGGACGGATAACGAATTTATAATGTACTGTTTACTTTCTAGCTGCGAATATAAGTCTTTGTTGCTTTTGTTTGTCAAGCGGTATTTTAACTAACTTCAGAGGTCTGCTCTACTTTTATAACGCGTTTGACAGACACTGTTGTTATAATGTATAGTGTAATGTAATATTGTTAAAGTGTATATGTGTTACTTAATTCTGTGACGGCGTCCTGTATCGGGACGCGCGCATCTGTGGTCCCGTATCGGGACGCGTCACAGACAGGGGTTTAAGTATGGAAAAATTACGTTTTCTCGGAATCTAATTGGAATTGCGTAAAAAACCAATTAGATTTATTTTCTTATGTAATACATGTATTTTTTAATGTATTTTCCTAAACTACACTGTTCCTTGAAAAATAATTAAAAATAATTAAAGAAAAAAAAAAAAGATCTGATTTAAAAATCGTTTAAAAATATATACGATTGCTGGATATAATATCATATTTTTTTAAATATAGTATTACTTATATAATATAATAAAAACCAAACGGCATATGTTCCAATACATTAATTTAAACTGCACTAATTTTTAAACTTGGAACAACACGAACTTTTTATGAAGTGGCACTCAAGTGGGTGTCATATTTCACTCATATTTCATTACTTAATGACGTCGGGCACAGATTATGTTTTGTTAACAATACGGGCCGTTTATCGCCGAGCTAGTATAAACAAAAGTACGTTGTTATGGTTAAACGCATAAACATCAACTCAAGTGCGAACAGATAAGCAAAATGGGCCGCTTGACGCGTCCCGATTCGGGACGCTCAACAGATGCGCCTTTTTAAGAATCGTCCCGATTGGGGACTTTCAACAGACGAGTGGTTATATGAAATTTCAATTTAATATGTAAATGGACGATGACGACCTCTATATTCTAACTGCAAAGTTCGTTCTCAACTCTTGCTACGAAACTATACGTCTATACTATTGCTGCATCAAATGATATTATTATGATGACTGATCTACTTCTTATATATCTTACAGATTTTTTTACACTTCAGTCCGCGGTAGAAAACCGAAAGAAATTAATCCATTTTAATGCATCTAAGTATGTGAAGAAAGCGTTGTAAAGTCAAAGGCTTTGTTAAGATGGTATTGTAATACAATTCGGAGTTAAGTTACGAGTACATGAGGTCAATTTGTAATGATGCAATCTCGGGCGGCTCCCAGCGGACGCGGGGGATGTGTTAGCGAACAAAATAAAACTTGTACAAAGTTAAACAAACAACTTTATCACAAGAACAAGTTGGAAGATTTTGCCAACAGCTTATGAATTTTAAAACAAAACAGTTTGTGTTTTTGGTGCGAAATTCTAGTTTTACACGCTGAAAGTAGTCCTAAGTCGTAGGCAAGTAGGTTCGTTTTCGTCTACCACTGTTCTGGATTTCAGCCGGATAAAATTTGCGTTTTATCACTTGCTTGTGAAGGAATACATCAAAGTAAACTGTTATAAATGAGAGACAAATGTTTGTTGTCACATCTTGAGGGTTTGTGATGTTGAGAAGACAATGAACACAAATAACATCTGTGACACAGCATCTCATTAATATCAACCCACAGACGCACGCCCCGCTAGATTGTTCGCGACAAGCGTAATTCTAATTCGCGAGCAAATTTGAATAACAATACTACAATTTTCAGCGTATTTTCGTGGGCATGATTTCGAATATTCAATTTTGTTTAATACCTTCCTAAAAATCCGTAAGGCATTCTTTCAGATGACAATATAATCAATTTTTTTTTCAAGTATGGCCTGAGATCTTCACTGACATTAACAGCTCACATTCTGTATAATCTCTATAAATATAAAATTCTCGTGTCGCAATGTTATTTACCATACTCCTCCGAAACGGCTCGACCGATTCTCATGAAATTTTGTGTGCTTATCGACTAGGTATGAGAATCGAGCAACATCTATTTTTCATCCACCCTGAATTTTTTTTTTCATTTATTGGACAATTTTTTTATGGTTATTTTTTTATGGTGTGGCATAAAAAAATACACATGATCCCAAATTTTCACTTTCCTACCCCCGCCCCTCAAATTTAAATCGCGCTTTTTGTATCTACATATATGGCGGAACAATGTTCGCGGGGTCAGCAAGTAACCTATAAAACAGTTAACCTATAACACAGCCGAAGTTTAACCGAGTATTAAACGAGTAGGTCTTTTATTAAGTTAGTTTAAGGTCAGTCTGTACATTGAAGATTCATTATGAGGAAAGCTTTTACTGGGGATCTTTATTAACGCAATAGAACCCGAAGAAGAAGACAATGATTTTTAGAATTTTTGCCTGTTGGTCTGTGACTTTGTACGCGCTAATTTCTGAAGTGTGGTTTTCACTAATATAATAAGGGACATGTTTCGAAGCGAAGCGACGGCAGGTTCACTAGTTGGAGCTATAGATTCGAAAGATAATTGCGGAACGTATGAGACGGAACAAATGAAAATTACGCCATTTAACAGAATTTTATTTCCATATTTTTAGTGCACATATTAATTTTTAAATAGGTATTACGATTTAACTCTTTAAAATATAATTCTTGTGACATTTCGATACTTACTTCTTCGAAATGTACGTTGAAACTTATGGTCCAAGTCTACAAATGCTTCAATTGCGTGTTTTTTGAATACTTTAACATATTATTATGCAGACTGTGTCAAAACGTGTCAAACTATTCCGACACGCCGCAATTGAAGCGTTTTTAAATTAGCGGACTTGGGCCCCTGTATTGTATCCTCGTCACGTTTCGTAAGAAACCTTCCACTGATCCAAGATACCCTAATGTCTGAGGGAGTGCGTCACGTCTGCTGACGTCACGGTTAGCGTCGACGCCGGCGATAACGATCTAACTTGTACTGAAAAACAACGTGTTTATTTGGGACTAGGATTAAGGTAGAGTAGACAGATGCTTACTCAACATTTCACGTTTTTATCATTCGAAACTTAGTACCTGTCTTACTCGCTTGATTTTATCACTTGGTTTGTTAGTTTCAACGTGTAATTTGATTATTTATTTAGGTTTTTCTTTGTTTAAACGGTCTGATGCGGCTCCGACGCGATCTTTTTTGGCAGATCTCCCTTTTCTTCTCAAAACTGTGGTTAGTTTAGAATTTTTATTTTGTTGTTGAACGCTATAGGCAGCTACGAGTATCGTTAGATAGCCTCTGGACTCATCTTGTTTTTGCTTTTGTTCGTTTCGCGTAATCTACAAATTGTTATTCATTTACTAGAAGATTTCAAAACTAACAACCTGTATCCCTTTTTGCTAGAAAGGAGAGAGAATAAGATGTAACCAAGATTTTGTAACAATGATTTCCGTATAATTCACAGGAATTACTACTTCCAATGTAAGCAACGGCAATAATTTCAGTTTACCGACTCATTGCCAATATTTTCAGAGAAATTGGTATGTATATAGTCGTAAAAATGTCTGTGTGTTTGTTCTCCTCAGTCACGTCTCGGCCGATTTTAATGAGGATTCAACTAATGTATTATCGTAAACTTGGGTTAACATTTAGGTAATTATTGTTTTATTTCAAACCGTTCACAAAAAATTTATCTCATCAAAATATTCATATTGAAAATAAGTTTAAATAACAAAGAAGAATGATAATTTTTGCCTACACTGTTCTCATGCGTCAAAAAAAAATTTGTTCAATCGAATATTAAATTGATATGGAGTTGATACCCAATCTAAAATTAATAGTAATTTGTTCTGATTTTCACTCGAAAAGTATTTCCGAAAAGAAAATCGCAGAATTAAACATAAAACAATGAAATTCTATTTCACAATCTTTTAAAATTCTGTGATAACCTCCTTTGTCAAAAGTGAGGTCGTAATAAAGCTTATATTTTTATACACGTCACTTATCATGAATATTGTCAATTTTAGTGTGTGATCTTAATTTATTTCGTACGCTTAACTTACCTATGAACAGCCAGCCTAAGCCCTGGGAGCAGCGAAAAATAACCTAGAAAGCTAGAAAGCTGAAATTTTGCACATAGATTTCCTTTATAATCTGACAAGTGTTAGGTCGGATTATCCAAATTTCCCACGAGAGGGAATAAAAAGGGTTTATATTTTTATGTTGCTTAATTTCCGTTACGGAATAGCAATTTCAAAACCTACGCGAGCATTCACTCCGCATATTAAGTCACCTTTTGTACACTCAGGTGTTCGTTAGGCAACGAGTCTCACTAATGAGAGAGCGCCCGTACGGGTGTTCCCATGCATTTAAACGTCCTGCTCTGAACCTCCATCTTGGCTCACGCCCGGAGATATACATATAATCACGTGTAATATCTCGGGTTTTTATGTGATTACGACACGCTTAAGCCTAGCTAGTCCTATCTCAGTATTAAAAAAGGCATCAACCATTTCCGGCCATGACTAGTTATTCTGCCATATTTTCCATAGGAAACGGGCCTTGTTTATAGACACGATTGCTGACTAATGAGCCAACAAGCCATCAAAGCCATCAAAGCCATCAAAAGCACCAAAGATACCAGCAATACCGAAGGCTACAGCGAAGCATTGCCGAAAAAGAAACAAAGGAAGGCTCTCAATTTCCCCGTCGCCGGAACACGGCAAGCCGTTAGCGGCTGTCTCTAGCAAGACTGTGGTAGCTAGCCTGGCTTCACGCAATGATACCAGCTCTGACATAAATGACATAATAATAAAAAATAAATGAAATAAACTCTAACAAACCTGCACTAGGATTCCCTATGTCGCGGGTGGCATTGACTACACAGATAACATCACTAACTTTTTCTAACTTTACTTATCTACTTTGTGACTAACACCCATGACCCGAGAACAATCAATTATTTGACACATATCTATCTGCCCCGGCCGCGAATCGAATCCAGGCCCCCCTCGTTTCGGAGGTAGGCTGTTTCAGGGGACCCTTTAATTTTTACAATTGAATATTTTAAAACGTCCTATTAGACCTAGTAACCTAGTTGGTGGTGGCCTTGCCTGCGAAATAAGGGGTTCCGAGTTTGATTAACGGCCGGGGCAGATATTTTGTGTGACAGTTTGTTCTCGGGACGTGGGTGTTAGTGATGTGTTATTTGCGTTGTCCATGCCACCCGCGATACGGAATCCTAGTGCGGGAGTAAGGGTGGGTTAACATTTATTATTTTACCACGATATATTAAAAAAATATTAACTTATAAGGCAAGTCATAAATATCGATTCATAAACCGATGCTTATCCAACTTCGAAACAAAACGTGCTCAGAATTCGGCAGTATATCACAAAACCTTCAATGTTCCTACGAACAAGTGCGGCACGTATCTTCTGAAATGGGTCAGTTTACAGTTCTGTTTTATTACCCGGGAATTTTTCGGCAGCCTAAGCCTTTTAGTTTGGATTATGCGCGCAAATGAAATTTTATTCCGATTGTAACCATTGGCCTCAATCATTGATGTCTCTTTGAAGACTATTATTTTATTATTTATCTATAAGGGTCCAATTCTGTCTGTTTACCGACTATCAGTTTTTGTAAATGATCATTCGATGCAGCTTTTGGTGAGTATGGCCGTCTTTGGAACCACTGAAGTCTCAATGTTTGTAAAGCTTAGATAATTCTTGACATTCCTTAAGGTCATTAGCTCTTTCACTGACCTACATTGCGAAGTTTCGAGTAACTGTGAAGTGGAATAGCTTGCCTACGTCAGTATACCTGTCCGCCTTTAAGTAGTCTTCAAAAAAAAGATTAATATCCTTTTACTGAGTTAGTGCTCTTGTCTGGACTTCATTACCACTTACCGTCTAGTGGGATTGCTGACCTTGTGATAAAAAACAAATCTACGGGCATTTGTAAGCAGGCAGATTCTTTAATGTACTCGTAATGCCCACAATGTTAAGAAAACATTTTATGATTTAATTTTTACAAACGTTTTGTGCCAAGTTAACATTCTGGGAGGCATTTATCCAACGTAGCGTGACACGGATAACTAATTGTTAATTTAACGTTAATGTCCTCCATTAATTTAACTGTTAAAAATTTGCCATGAAACGGTAATGAGTTTTGTTTGCAAATTTGAATTTTAATTAACAAAGGGTGTTTTAATAAGCGGTGATTAATGACTTTTTATTTCCTTTCGAAATTCTTCGCTAGATTCGCAGAAATTTGAAATCTTAATCCTTTATTACTTAAACAAAGCAAATTTAACTGAAGACTTATTAATTCCGTCTTAATCAGCAAAATTTAAGAACAACTGCACGCAACCTTCGGAATAAGTTTACACTAAGTTACGGTCGAATAACTTTAATATAGTTGAATAGATATTAATACTTCGATGTTTTTATAAGACTGCCTCCACGTATCAAAATACATGCTACAAAATACAAAGATACATGCTAGGGTGTACTTGACAGGTTTGTTCATATAGTTAAACTTATCAGGTAAACTTGAGCGACGTAGTGGACATAAAATGCACAGTTGTGTACATACGCGCTCAAGTTTACATGTACCGTTTAACTGTAGGAAACCTGTCAGGTTCACCCTAGTGTCTATGGTCAGCTTAGTCTCAGCTAGCATCCACAAACAGGCGTTATTGCACTTTGAGAAAGAGAGAGAGAATCATTTCCGAGATCAAAACACTAGTATTATCCTTAAATTTTCGAATTACTATAATATTCCTACTAATAAACAATATTAGCAGGAATATTACAGTAATTCGAACTCTCAATTATGTAGACATAACTGAGAGTTATCCTTAATGTTCTCAAGGGTACGTGGAGTGAAATCTACTTCTGCTTTTAGTCTAAAAGGTAAATTAGACGACCTCTAGGAGGGATTTGCAATGCAGCATTACTGAGCTATGCTAAGATTAAGGTCTGCGCGTTGGTGTAACCAACACGCAGATTAAGAGCAAAATATTTAATAAATATGTTTAACAGTAAAATAAAAAGGAGTTTTACCAGCTGTAATACTTCTGGAAAAAGGCCTTTTTGCTGTGCAATTTCTCCACGCCAGCTGACTGCCGACAATTTATGCTCCTAAATAGAAAAAATTTGGACCCAACCCTATTTATTTTGCCCGAATGTAAGGGTTGATTTACGTTCTTAGTCCCAACTAGAAGGATGTCTTTAGTACAAAAACCCATGCAAATACAATGTATATTTCTTTTACACAACTAAAAAATATTTTCTTTCTCTTTTTTTCTTGGCCGGCAACGAATCGGCATAGTATAATGTCCTATGGTCTGTTGTTGTGGGGCTCTGCTGCAGATATAGAGTCAATATTTATCTTACAGAAAAGAGCAGTACGTGCCATTTACAACCTCAGGCCAAGGGATTCGCTAAGAAATTTATTTAAGGAAATAAATATATTAACTGTAGTCTCACAATTTATTTTTGATAATATTATGTACGTTAAAAAATACTATGACAGTTTCCTTAAGAAGAGTGATGTTCACGTCATTAATACTAGGAACAAGGCTAAACTGACTGTACCAAACTTCAGACTTTGTAAAACTGGAGGCTCGTTCATGGGTAGTTGTATTAAAATCTATAATAAAATTCCGTTCGAATTGACGGAAATGCCATACTGTAAATTTAAAAATCATGTCAAAGGCATTCTTATGACGAAAGGTTATTACAAACTTGATGATTATTTTAAAGATAAAAATGCTTGGACATGAGTTTGATATTCTAATTAGTAAGTAGTAGTAAGTGCTATCTGTAATGTGAGTAGCAAAAAAAGCTTCTTGGAAGTTTCTTGCCGCTTCTTCTTCCAAGACTACTCACGGTAGGGATTTGTCGAAGCGATGGCGTAGATTGACTTTCGAAAAGTGTTTGTAAAAAACCAACTTCGAATAAATTTCATTTCATTTCATTTCATTTCATTTCAATCGGTGATGCCTTAGGTCTGGCTGTTACATGGGCGATGGTGACCATTACCATCAGGTCAGGTGGCATTTAAATAAAATAAAAAATCGACCAAGTCTATTTTGAATAAAATGTGTGCAATTCACATGTGATAGAAGTGAAACTTCAAAAAATAGTTTGGATAGATGTCATTACTATTTTTTTAGCGCTGCAGCGAACTTTAGTTCTAACTCTTGCTAATGTTCCTATCTCATTTTCTCCCACGTTAAAATGTATCTGTGTCTTTTTCGTTTCCGTTTCGTTTCATTTGCGTGTCATTTCCGTTTCATCGAATTCCAAATCACAACAATACCATAGAAGTTTTCACTTCAAAAACAAATTGAAAACCGGTAACTTTCGTTTGTCTATGGACTTCATCATTACGAATCACCTCATAGCGAAATACCTAACATATGTAACTCCATAGCACGCTGTGTGACTAAGTAATGATGCTTTATATGTAGATATTCCAACATTTACATACTTAAAAGATGGGCTATTCGGCTGAATACGTTTGAATCGGGCTATTAAAGCCGTAGACCCTGGTTTCCTCAAGTAATAACAATAAAGGTGAAGCCGATGTTACAGCCGCTTGAGAAAACATTCTCTTTAATGGCCAGGCTTATTCCAAACGTCGGTTTGTATAGGCACATTACGACAAATCCTTTAAGATATCCGTACTCATTTATTCATTTGTTCAATCAGTAACAGTACCAGGTGTTAATACCCGGTTTTCTGGGTTTAACTTGAATTAATGTTTTGCTATATATAACATCACAAGGTGCTTGTGTTGTGGTAGTATGAATTCCACTTCTTTTATTGGAAATAGGTAGTAGAGCCTAGAGTTCACCCGAGGTAGTACTATCGCCCGCCACGGTACTTAGTGCCAATTCTACCGTATAATAATTGTTTTAACAGCAATTGTGTTCAGATTAGAAATAGACCGGGCGCTGGATGGAGTTGAGTGTGCAAAATGTGAGGACCGCATTCGGTGAATGGTTTTGAACTCAGAAAAGCATGCACATAATGATTCTGGATGTTGCCAGGAGGTATATTGGTCCAATTTTTTTTTACACCCCGCCCCCTTAGCCTTCAAGACAGAGACATAATTATCATAAAAAATTGTACTAATCCATTTTTTTTATTTTGACAATCGTTATTTATGAATTTGCATAACGAAATACAATCAATACCTATGTAACTTTTTACAAGAGCCAGCCATTGTTTACAATTGGACGTACATTTACAGGGTTGAATCAACAATTCCGGCAGTGGTTGCTCGTTTCGTTCGTCATTTCTCGTGGGTATAATTTAACATCTTTCTTTTCCTAAGCCTAAAAGCCAAAGTTTTGCCTAAGAAGGTGTAATTAAAAGGCTGTAGTAAAACGTTGGTTTTTAGGATAAAAAAACGGATTATCTCGATTTTCGAAAAAACTACAAGTCCGATGGAAAAAAGTTAAATGGCAAAGTTGTAGTTAATATAAAGATCTACAACTTTTGTTTACCTTTTTTTCACATAACCTCAAAATGTATATGAAAAATGCAAAAAACCAAGTTTTTGGTTTTTTATTTTTAACTTTTCAAAAATTTGTTCTTTTTTTACCAAATTTGGTGAAAACTTACCTTTTTTTGTCTCAAACACACTGTAATTTTTTTGATTTAAAATATTTATTTTTGCACCTTATATTGACTTAATATCGAAAAAGCACCCTGATTTTCAATCGAAAATTCTCGCGTAAAAATATCTTTTTTTTTTAAAAAATCGGTAGGCTTTTTGTTCGTTGAAATATCTACTTTCTGATGGTGAAAAAAAAATATACATTACTATGGTAAATTTTCTCAGAAAATGCGCTTATACTGTAACTAAATCAGGTACATTTCTTAAACGAGTTTGGAGATTTCCTGTCAAAAAGGTGCAAGTACCTTTTTGACAGGAAATCTCTAAAATCAGAACTCGTTTATCATTCAAAATTTCGAAAATGCAAATTTTTTTGCATGAAATAAACGTTAATTAGCCTCTAAAAATGGGGTGGGTGGGGAAAGGGAAATGGACCAGTACAGCTGCCGGCAACATGTGATTTTCTATTATTTAGGGTCTCAGGTAAAAGAATTTGAGCATAGTTGCCGGTCCTCACATTTTGCATACTCAACTACCTCTGGCGCCTGGTCTAAAAGGTGTGGAGCCGGTTAAACTTTTAGAAGCCACCATCTCAGTCCTCAGTCAGGGGTCACATCTGTGACCGAATTATAACAAGATTCTTACTAACAATTAATACTATTAATAATAAGTTTATGCTTTTCCTTTGATGTTGCTGGTGACCATTGGGAACGATGACCGCGTTTGGTAGCTGTCACCATTTAAACATTGGAGCACCGTGGGAAGTATGCTCTAGACATGGCTTGTGGCTATTATTTATTTAACTGAACATACGTGAACCGCTTCGAATAAAAAATCAGTAGTCATATTCTCAATGTGATTTGTACCCGTTTTCGTAAAGAAAAGCTTCACATACCAGCTGGTATGTTACGAATGGGACCATTTACTGCAAAAATTTACGACCATTTTGGCGCAAATAAACTTGTTATTTCAGAGGCTCCGATAGTTCTGTTTTATAAACCCGGGTTATGTTCGCTCTAGTGGAAACGGCAGTGGATAGTCGACCTTATGTACTTGTCGATAAATGGTAGAATTGTTGTAAACTAGAGGTGAGATCACTTGCTTTAACGCAAAAAAATTAAATAAATTTTATTACTTTTAAATAGTTACATAAGCTATAGTCTTGGTAACATGTTTCTTAGTAACTAAACTGTGTCTTAAGTTATGTACAAAAGTAGTGTATATAGATATATGCACATGTGTGTCAGTGTGTGTGTGCGAGTATCTCTTAAACTGGCTTCGAAAGTTACTAATTCAAAAACCGTTTTATATGGTGGTATTAAATCGTGCACGACCAGCGAGGAAAGGAGATTTTGATTCAAAGATTTATGAAGCTCTTATACTTCTTAGATCCTTTATATCCTCGCTGTAGTTATAAATTTTTCATGCAACGATTATAATTTTGCCGAAAGGCCGGTAAATGTCGAAAAGTTTAATACTGGATGAATTTCAAAGAAAGGTCACGAAATTTACTAATCGACGTCATTAAAGCGTAAATGGTTTATTTTTAGGACGAAAATGTTATATTATTCATAGAATCTTCAAAGTTCAACATAGAATTGCAAATTCTTAATATTTTCGTTTCGTTTAAAATACATATTATTAAAAATTTTAAAATAATACTTTCTGGCCTTTGATGACTTCTCCTGAATTCGGAGATGTGTTTAATAAATACTATCAGTTCAAACGAGGTATCGCTATGATGTATGTAGTAGTTGCTGAATATAATATTAATCTAGGCATTTGGAAACATTCGAAGGACAGTCTCCACCAATCCTGGAACTCCTGGAAGAACAGCGTGGTATATGCTGTATACCTTCACAAGTGTGAGGAGAGACCGATAAGCCGAGCCGACCTAGATAAGCCGTTAATGGGTTGAATCCAATATGAAAACAGTACCGACCGTTTGTAAAGCTCGACAGCGCTACCACTTGCCCGGCGTATCATACGTCGCAGAGGAAACATTTTACGAACGTACTGCTACCCAACATTTACACACCAAAACCGGAGATATTGTGAACATTATGTATTCTTTGCATTACAAAAGCATTGCACCCTGAGGTGTTTCTCAGGCGTACCGCACTCCAATAATTCGTAGCAAATCGCTACTCGTAGCAAGAAGCTACGCGTTATTGCATTGTCTACGTAAAATATCGTCTACCTCTACGGTGTCTACACGAATGGACACGGTTATTTTAGTCGTAACTCTCAACTGTAGTGGTATTGTCAGCGTGATATATTATCTACGCATTTAAATATAGCTACGTTACGCATAATATTAGTTGTACCATATAAATTTTAATTACATGTAGCTATCACCTTAGAATTACTGTTACGGCGTTATGTAAGTCAAGTATTTATTATCCTCGCGTAGGGACATAGTATTAGTCGTAGTATATTAACTTTAACAACTAATAACGTGAAACGAAATCTATGCTAGAAGTAAGCCTAAATTGTTACTACTATGTTTCAGACTAGTACATAATTAAAAAGTACTTTGATATTTGGCCGTAAGTGTTATCTGTAATTGTAATCTAAATTAAAATTACCTTTATCCCTATCCCTTAATGCTCAAATATTGTCAAAATACGATCAAATATTGAATATCAAACCCTTCTACGCTTTCAAGTTATGATGAATATTCAATATTAGTTGTTACATAATATTTATTACGAATAATTATATTACATTTCATATACAATACCCAGATGGCTTGAAGCCTTGAACTATTCACTATATATTATGGGCCTCCTTATTGATAATATAAAGTAAACATTGCTAATTTTTGTACGCATTTTTGCTGCCTGTAACAACATATTTGTTTTTGCGAATTCAATATCAGTATTGAATCAGTCCACTTTGTTTGTCCGATTGTCCGGGCACGGAACCCTAAAAACAACAAAATGTGAATGTATCATGGAAATCCCCTAATTAATTCACTTTAACGCGAACCCTATTTGTTTTCAGAGAAGTGGTCGATTTAATGTGTTCTGAGAACACTGGTTCACCGTAGGAGTGGGCGGCGGTATCAAGATAATGACGTAATTGTAACCCTGTTTGATACCCTATCTCTAGACAAAGACTACATTAGAGGTAATTATACCTTCACAGCTAAATTGGAGTGAACTACCTCAGCCTGATACTTCTACCATGATAAAACTAAGTAGGTACTGAAATAAAATGATATTTTATCAAATAACGACAATGCAAGAACATACTGGTTACCCTGATTCGAATGTACATTATTTTAATTTTGAAATAATTGGTCTTACTTTTTAAGTCCGTCACTTATACTCTTTCTAATACTACACTACTACATCACTTTATGAATCGCACATTCGTAATGAGATTGACATTTGGACCGCCACGAAATTTTTAGTAAGTAGGTATATTGTCTGAAAACATAAGCTTTAAAATGATGTCAGATTTTTGACAAATAATTCGGGGAGAAATGGAGTTCCCTTAAATAATTCCTGTGAAGTAAAATATATTTAATAATTCAATACGCCTCATCATCATCATCAACGTCTGGGCTCGAGTCTCGTTTTGGAATGTGAGAACATAGTCCACCACGCTGGCCAAGTGCGGACTGGCAGACTTCAGAAACCTTTGAACGCGGAGAACTCTCAGAAGTACATATTTCCTCACGATGTTTACTGTCAGCTTAGCAAATGACAAATTTCTAATAAGCACATAATTTTTGAAAATTAGAGGTGCGTGCCAGTCCCTCTATTCGGGAGCCCAACGTTCAAACCTAAGGCTATCACTGCCATAATTAATGAGCATGAGCCATGCATATTTTTATTACACTTACTTTACGATAACCACGTGCGGTAGCAGGCGCCGGTCGATATCTGTTTCATTCTCGGTAAGAGCTCGGTACAACTCGTAAATCAAGGTCGTGCCGTCATCTAACACAAACAATCATTTATTTTTACACCTCAGATTACAATTTTGTATGCGTGATAAGGGTAAAAAAAATCGCTTGATTTGCTTGGCCGGATCGCCATTGCAGGGGTCCTGGGTTCGATTCTCAGCGAGGCGGAAATTTCAACGAGTTTAAAGTTCTGTTCTCACTCTGAGTGTATGTTTACTTGTCTTGTGTGTTGTCCATGGCACCCACAACACAGGGGATTCTAGTGTGGGGCCATTAGTGTGTAGCGTATTTTTTGACGTGACAACGTCTTATAATTCGGTGGCACGCATGAAAAAACATGACTCATGCGTTACCGTCGTTACCGTTGGTGAATTATTATACCAGCGCCATCTATGTATTGTGCAGTGAACAATTATTCATTAAGTTCGATTGGGTCCATTTATCGATGGCGGAAGGCTGGCTGAGCTGGTAGTTCACTCGCAGTACACTAGATGGCGTTGAGTAGTGGGGCGCTATAATTCTGAATCACGATGTAGGATGTATAAGTATCCAGCATTCATTTTTAATAAATGACTTAACTTGTATTGAAAAAGTGTTCTTTTATTGTGCTTGCCTACTCATTCAAAGGAAATTATTTTCTTAAGACGTTGTCACGATACGACGATAGTTGAATCGTCAGTAAACCGACTTTACAGACAACCAATTTTTAAATTTAGATTTTCTTCACCCGCTATAAATTAAGTCCGTACATGTCCTTCTTTCAAAGGTTGCCGCGTGATATAGTAGCCAGGGAGGCGTGAATTAACTGTCCGTAATTTATTTCCTTGATGAACACTTGAGTTCTGTATTTTTAGCGCTTCACGTAATACGCTGCGAAAGATCTTGCTCTTTAATATGTGAATGGTAAAGAGAACTCTAGCTACGGTAGGTACTAGTAAGTCCTAGCTACGGAAATTAAATTAGAAAAAATTCTGAACACATTTTGGATTTCTGTCTGTTAACGGCCTGAAATTCTTACTTACTAACTTCTCTCTACTTCCTCAAGTAGGATTGTAGTCAAGCTCTTACTTATGAGTAAAAAAACATTTAATTTTTTGTTCTCTGACTTAATGAGTCTCGCCGTGACCATGATCCATGCAACTGCGACGAAATATCAATAAAACAATTAAAAATCGTGGGTACCCGTTTACATTTAAAATGTTTAGTGTCCGCGATGATATACGTTTAAAATAATTTGTACATCTCCTTACTTATTTATGCAATAGGTACACGTATTTTGACGCTTGTATATGATCCCAATTTTTTTAATATCATGGCTTGGCTTCTACTCATTAATGGCCCATTACTGAACATGTCTCTCCTCATAAATGAGGAGGGATATCAATGATATCATGTACAATATAGGGGATGGTCACAAAGAATTTATTGTATAAGCCAAAACAGTAGAACAGTGGACACAATTGCTCCTATTGATTTTTATTAGTAAATCCGAATTCATTTTCTAGTCCATTTTAATATTGTCTTTTCGTTTGAGTCACATTTAACGTTTTTGCCGAGTCTTAGCATTTTAGACAATATTCCCAACTTGGAATGTTTTCTGTGAAACTAAGTATTGAATTAAATTTGCGGTAAAAGCTAAGGTAAAAACGGCCGTAGATAGAGCACGGGTATGAAATAAATTTAGCATGAAAATAAAACTTTATACCTAAAGCAATAGTGCTGCTTCATTAAACGGCTCCCGAGTGACAAACAACGAGCACGTATCAGTTACCCTGATACTCGTAAATTTAAAGCCAACACTCTCTATCTCTTTCGCGCAATGCTTCTGTGCCTATATAAAACTGTTGATTTACTTCTATAGTAACAGTTTTTACTGTTGGTATAGGGTATTTTTATTTAAGATAGGTATTCATGTGTTTGTGTTGATACTAGCTGGTGGGTACGACTTCGTCCGAGGAAGTAGTTTTAAACCTAACAAATTCACTCCCATTTTAAATTCTATCGGGGATGGACTTCCGAAAGTATTACTCACCTTCCAAAATCGTCGAAATACTTATAAGAAAAACTAATTATAAAATACTACTATAAATAAACATAGACTGTGCTGTCATAGACAGGTTCGTAATTGATTCCGGTCAGTTTTGACAATTTTGTCGCGAATATTATATTCAGAATAATATTTGTTGGTGAACATGGCGGCATTGCTCCGAGCCCCAGGAAACTAATTAAAACTGCGGTACAAGCTCCCTCGATTCTAATTATTTTCCGGGTAAATGCTGTTAAGGTAAAAGAGTTAAATAGTGGTTAGCAAAGGCCAGTTAAAACTTTAAGCTACGTTGCGGAGATAATATTGTGCGAACTATTTCAGATCTGCTCTGGTGTGCTGTTCAACCTTATTTCGAATAAAATTTGAAACAATTTATGTAAAGCCACGGCATTTACGTAAGCAGAGGTACAAAAATGAAATAAGATTTTAATTTTCGCGTTTTACAAGGCGCTTTGTTATCGAAGTAATATTTCGAAAGAGACTTTTATTACTTTTATAAGCTTCTAATTTTCGCTTCTTTAATAAACGTAACAACATTTAATGCATCTATCAGCTTATATAAGGTCGCTGTTGGACATGCGCCTCCAATAACCAAACAAACCAAACAGTTTTTAATGAAATTGTTCTAATTAACAATTTTTGACGTGTTTATAAAGAATAAGACATAGACCAATCTCTGTGTCACGGATGGCATGGAGAACACAAATTCAAATCATTTTTATTTCGTCGTAAGAACTTACAGCTCACTTAAGAAGGTTAAGTAATTTGACAAAACATTAACAATTTAATCCTAAGATTAGCTATGTCATGTCTAAACATATCTCGACAGACAATCGTTAGACTATGTACGAATAAGTTAGGATAAGCTGGGAGAAAATAAACCAGAGGAAATACATCCCGGTACTCTTAATAAGACATTGAAAACATCCATGACCTAAAAACATTTGTCTGGCAAATATTTATCACATTCGGGATCGAGCCCAGGGCCCCGCACACGGGGTCACTACAATTATGCTCCGAAGTCACCAAATATAAACAAACACAACACATACATACATATACATTGTGTACACATATATAGTGTATTTTTTAAATAACATGTATAACATATGGATCATATCCAAATTAGAAATAATAATAATAATATGTTTGTTGCAGATGTCGTCCTGTAGGCTAGCGGCCTGCGTGGCCGCCCTGGCCGCCTTCGGCTGGACCCTGCCCGGCCCCGCGTTGTCCCTCGACCTCAACCGGCTTTATGGTCACCATAAGCGCTCCGGTAAGTATAAACCAAGATTGTTTGTGGTTGCCTCTCACCCCCAACGAAAGGATTGATTCGTTGAGATTTATGACTGTCCGCGCGCTTAGCAACTAGATAATAATGTTGTTTGATTGGATTGTAGTACAGAGCTCCTCCGGCCGGGAATCAAAAACAGCACCCAGCAACGAGGAACTTAAGGTCGTTACTGTACACCTAATGTATTAATTTATAAGCAAACCCGCTCCAAATTTTCGAGGAATTTGCTAGCCGTAAAGCAAGCAAAATATGAAGCTACGCCGAACAAAGAAAAGCATTCCATCACTCGGTTTATTGCGCAAATTCAGCGCTGTGCTCCGCGATTTATGCCGAGTAATCCTATCTGATGTAAAATTCACTCTTAAGTACAATATTTGCGTAAGAAACACGATCGTTACAGACGAGCCGCAAGCACTGAGTTGCGAAAAACGCATGAAAATATATTTTAAGTAAATAAGCTAACTATACCCTACAATTTTCATATTACGACATATTGAAAAACAAAACTCGTTAGATATTTGCAATAGACAGACTTTATAGACCAGGGTAGAAGCCTTGAAAAATAATAAAAAGTGAAAAAAAATCATAGTAGGATGAAACCCATTAGAAAAGGAGGGGAATATTATAAAAATGAAAGGAAAAATAAATTACGGGCGATCTGAGGTCGGGAAGGGGATGGGGGTGAGTTTTTAAGGGTAAAAAACGGTTTTTCTCGATTTCCGGCAAAACTAAAAGTCCTATCGAAAAAAGTCAAATGGCAAAGTTGTAGGTAATAAAAAGATCTAAAACTTTTGTATTTACACTTTTTTCACATAACCTCAAATTTTATGTGAAAAATCCAAAAAACCAAGTTTTTGGTTTTTTATTTTTATCTTTTACAAATATATATTTTTTTTAACCAAAATTTGGTGAAAACTTACCTATTTATGTCCCAAATACGCTGTAATTTATTTGATTAAAAATATTTATTTTTTCACCTTATTTTGAATTAATATCGAAAAAACACCCTAATTTTCAATCGAAAATTCACCCGTCAAAATATCAGCTTTTTTCAAAAAGTTGGTATGGTTTCTGTTCGTTGAAATCTCTACTTTCCGATGGTGAAAAAATATATGTTACTACAGTAAATCTTCTCAGAAAATGCAAAAAATCAAAACAAACTTGAATTAGAAAATTGGTTGGGTAACGAACTAACAGCAACAGATTGGGGCTGGAAGCAATTTCAACGTGGAATTATGCCCAAATTTATACAAAAAGAATTAATTCCGGAAATATTGCTCAAAACTATTTGCTGCAGCTGTGAAACTGGATGTAACAGTTTAAAATGTGGTTGCCGAAAACATGGTTTAAAATGCACTAATTTATGTTCAAACTGTCATGGTTCTGAAAATTGCTCCAATATTGAAGAAGAAACCTACGAGGAAGAAGATTCGGAAGAAATTGTGGAAGAAGAACCAACGCAGTCTGGAAATAATGTTGGAGAGGAAGAAGGTGATAGTCATGAAGATTTCGAAGATCTACTAGAATCAGAGATGTTTGACGAATCTAAGGATGAAGAAATGCCATCAAAAAGACAAAAACTAATGGATAAGTGATTAGAATTGAAGACAAGGTATTTATGAATGATAAGATTAATGTGTTTAAAAATATTGTAATGAATAACGTAATCAGAATAAAGCATCTACTAATCTACTAATTATTTTTGATTTTTGATTTTTTGCATTTTCTGAGAAGATTTACTGTAGTAACATATATTTTTTTTTTCACCATCGGAAAGTAGAGATTTCAACGAACAGAAACCATACCAACTTTTTGAAAAAAGCTGATATTTTGACGGGTGAATTTTCGATTGAAAATTAGGGTGTTTTTTCGATATTAATTCAAAATAAGGTGAAAAAATAAATATTTTTAATCAAATAAATTACAGCGTATTTGGGACATAAAAAGGTAAGTTTTCACCAAATTTCGTTAAAAAGAAAAAATATTTGTAAAAGATAAAAATAAAAAACCAAAAACTTGGTTTTTTGGATTTTTCACATAAATTTTGAGGTTATGTGAAAAAAGTGTAAATACAAAAGTTTTAGATCTTTTTATTACCTACAACTTTGCCATTTGATTTTTTTCGATAGGACTTTTAGTTTTGCCGGAAATCGAGAAAAACCGTTTTTTACCCTTAAAAACTCACCCCCATCCCCTTCCCGACCTCAGATCGCCCGTAATTTATTTTTCCTTTCATTTTTATAATATTCCCCTCCTTTTCTATTGGGTTTCATCCTACTATTATTTTTTTTGGTTTTAAAAATTATCGACCCTGGTGTATTATTGTGAAGTAAGAAAAGAAAAACTTACTATTCAATTTTTATGCACAATAGAATTTATTATTATTTATGTTACGATTAGCAACACTTTATATAATTTATTTACTCACATCAGAAGGGATTTGTCAGAAATCATAAAATTGGTAATTCATTAATCTGTTCTAAAATTTGTTTTAATTAATTAAATGGAATTTAGAAAACATTGCTAATAGTCCCCATAATTACCCTTAAAATGAGGTATCGTACCCGGGACCTCTCTTTTCGCTGGTCGTGTCACTACCAACGAGGCTACGAGCTCGTCATAGGTATCCTCCTCCTTGCATCGTTTTCCTCAATACTGAGGATCGTGATCCCCTAAGAGTGGAATTATTTTCTGCCTGACAGTTTTACGCAATTTATCTCTGTCGTCATAGGTATTATTATTAAATTACTGTGCAGCCATCACGAATAATTGGATAATAAATCACCGGCATTTGTTGAATTCGTTAACGAATATCTGTTTGTAATGCTAATTATTTGATACAAATTAATGCGATTAGGTAATTATGTTCCTGTGTGTTGGCGTAAATATAAATTATTGTTATAAAACAATGACATACACCCATGTTTATGCTTATTATTGTTTCGTACTCAACTTTAAACAAATATACGATTTCCCGTAGCCTTGTTAGTGACGTTATCTGCGGAGTTGGTGGTCCCAGGTTTGATTCCAAGATGTTGATGTGGCAGAAAAATGTTTGCTATCGGGGCATGGGTGTTAGTAATGTTGTGTGGTGTTTATTGTGGTGTACATGCCAACCACAAATATTTTTTTACAAATATTTTTGGTAAATTTAACAAAATAAATTTCTAATGCCAAAAAAAATTTAAGATAACAAAAATACTAAAATTGTAGACATTTTACCGAGTGTCGCCGTTAATCCGCCCATGGGTTCTATCTGGGACAGAGAAGATTAAAAGGGACGGCCCTAACAAACCTAAACGAAAAAATACATTGATAAGGCGATTGTTCTACTGCTGTGATAAAAACTGCGAGTATGTACTTATGTATAATGTATATTACTTATTCATACTAATTTTATAAATAGGAAAGTAACTCTGTCTGTCTGTTACTTTTTTCGCTTCGTCCAGTAAACCGATTAAAATGAAATTCAATATCGATTTCTTCAATATGACTTCCACGCGGGCGAAGCCACGAGCAAAAACTAGTATTGTATTGTATTATCATCCTCGAGGTGTATCCCTATCTACTCTTCCCCTACAACCAGGCATTCCATGTCGTTATAACGGACCTCCAGCTAACAGTCTAAAATGTAAATATCTTTCACGTCGGTGAGATAAGTTTCTTTCTCGACGATGTCACAATCACCTTAACATGACAATACAGACGTTTCATTATTGCCGTCGACACAGGAATGTCCATTACCCCCGGCACTGAAGGCGAGGCGTCCGGCTAATTTCGTTCTTTTGTTATTAGTACCTTCTGAGCGAAAGGACCGTCCGAGTAATTCGCCTTTTGAAAAAATTTGACCTTTTAAGTAAATACATTTTCATCGTTCAAGTTTTAATGAGTTTTACGATTATGTTTATAAGGTCTTCTTTCATTTTTTGATACTTACCTATGTTAAAAAATCGTTGCTATTGCTGCACACGTTGTGTGAATATGTATGTAGGTGTGAGTAAACCAACAGCAGTGGTACGTCGTGCCACATAAGTCAACGAAGCACCACCTCTTCAAGAAAAAAGTGAATTTCTTACGCCTTTCTTGCGCCTACAACCTTGTAGTCAAACAGATATATAAAATTAAATTTTTATACCATGATACGCAGGATCTATTCTTTTCTAACAAATCAATTTACCTACAACGTATAACAAATTATTCTTTAAATGAATCGGCTGGTAGAGAAAGAAACAAGGTACTTATTAAGTTCGTGCAGCGAATAAATTTACAATAAAGAGCGAATAAATAAAAATAAAAAATAAATTCTCAGAGCGAACTGCTCTGAGAATTTATTTTTTCAAGAATAATGAAAATAAAACGATCCCTGTGCTACGAGTAGTTTCACAGAAAATTACGATGTGAAAGCTTAAGCAGTTTCAGAGTTGCTGCACCAGAATAACTACATACTTATCTCTTTCATTTTTAATTTATTCATTTACAGCTCAAACTGTCATCTTAAACTGTTTTAGTAAATTAAATTGTGCCACTGCAAGTTTATTAGACAACAAATTAAGTAGGTATTCATTATTTTAATATTATGTAACATAGCAATTATAGTAATTATTATTGTTGAACAATTGACAAGAATATAAATTGGAGCCAGCTTTCTCCTGAAAACGATTCAAAACTTTGATTTGATTTCGGATTTAATCTTCTTTTTAGTGTGTGTTGACTTTCAAATAAATATCTGAAGCCGGTGACCACGTTTTATACTCATACAAACTTTAATCCCTGGACGATAAATTTTCAAAAATTCAATTCTTATTATGTAGGTATTTATTATGTAATCAAGTTGTCTCACGTCTCATTTAGGTGCATATGTGATTGAACATTAGGTATTTGCATTTACGGATCTACATAATTATCATCTTGAATATTAAACATAAATAACATTTAAACATAATATAAGGCGGCCTTAATTGGACTTAATATGAAAAGCATTTTTACCTGTCAATATTTAATCAAACCAATATCGAGTCTGTAAGAAAATAGGCCAACCACTTAACTAATTTACAAACAGTACCGTCCTACTACCAACGTTTTCCCTTGCGAGAATTCTATTCCGTAATTATACTTACATTCATTTCACAAATACTGTTACTGTAACGTTTGCTAAAAGGATCATAATCAGACCAACCTTTCAACCCTAATTTGGATTTGAGATAGCAATTAGTGCTTTTAGACGTCAGAGACAAGCCGCGCTGGCATCCATTAACATCGTCCAAAGTCCAAACGAGACAACATTAAGTACCTATTTATTTTCATCTTTATAAATAGTAAACTGAGTCACTATTTCTGCCTGATTCTACAATATATTTTATGGTACTCAGGTTTGTAATACATACATATGAAGCTAAAGGTGATCCCTCTTAAGGGATGTAACAGCTCAATGAAAACCGAGCGTTACAGTATCGATCATCCAATACCGTACAGTAACGATCATCAACTCGCAACCCTTAAGCCACTGTTGGGCACGGGTCTCCTCACAATTTGACGGGTACAGGCCATAGTCCACCACTGGCCAAGTGCTTATTTCCAGGCTTCATAAACTTTTGAGAACATAATGGAGAATCTCTGGAGTTATCCCTATGGAGTTGAAAGCTCTTAGCAAGAGTACAGGAGTATCCATATGAGACAAGTAAGACATAAAATGTTCCTTGTTTCCAGAGTACTGCCATCCATACGAACCGTTCAAGTGTCCAGTGGATGGTAACTGCATCTCCATCCAGTACCTGTGCGACGGCGCGCCCGACTGCATCGACGGCTACGACGAGGACTCCAAGCTGTGCACGGCAGGTCTGCAGCTTTTACCATAAAAACTCAAACGCACATTAAATTCATTTATTTCATGTACCTACTAAACGTACAGGTACTTATAAATACGCTTATAAACGTGACTTTTTTACAATACCTACCATTTTGCGCCTTTTAATATTGAATTTTAAATCTTAGAAAAGATGAATTTTACTACTTAGTGCTTACCTTTGTTACCAGCTGCAATGCAATTCATTATCGTCATGTCACTATGGATAAAAATGTTATGTTAGTAAGCTGATATGACCGATATAGGTACATACGGAAGTCATTGTCTTGTCATTTATTTCCATTAATACGGATGTCCATAATAATAGTTAGCCTACGTTACTTACTACTTACCAGGTTTAAAGACATCCACTTTGCATCAACCACTCCATAAATTTTGTTTGAACACCGCGATAAGCTATTATGTGATATCGTAAAAACTCTCTTACTAAACCAATAAAGATCCTCTAACCTAATCAACAACATCAATTCAGAGGATGAATTAAGACCTTTTAACTAAATGGTCTAGTGTAGTGTATGTGTAAAAATAACAGAACGTATCTAATATACTAACAAGAACATAAAGTTAGTAAGTAAGTAGGAGCGAAATAAACAAAATATTTCATAACTCCGTTACGCAACAAGCCGCAACGTTCGCCCCGCGCTGAATGTTGGATGCCGCCCACGCGTGCCAAGATCTGACTTAAGCCAGTTTAAGCACCTCATTAAAATCTTAAATTAAGTAGGTACAGTATATTAATTGCCGCCTTCCACGCAAGAATTTTGTATTGTCACTATCCTAAATGTATTCACAGTATGAGTTAAAATGAAACGTGTTAACGTTTACACATGGGTACTATTACATTTTTATGGTTTGTTTCAATACACAGAGTTTAATGTAATGGCTGATGTCGCGATATTCTCAGTATAAGGGCTATAAAGGGCAAAGTTCCTACCTATTGACATCCTCTACCTGTTCTATCTTAGGGTGACGATTTGTTATTCGATGGTATTATTACTTATTATTATTACGTTCTAGTGTGCTATCGGATCATTCCACAATTGGTTTTGTTGCGTACGAGTCCTAATGACGTAATAAATAGCCAAACGAACTCGACGTTGCAAAGATTCCTCGTAACTTTCGCAATGAATTATTTACGAAGCCCTCCGCTAAGATAATCCAAAATACGATCCATTTGGGACTCTTAATTCTTATTAACTTTGTTCATGGTTCGGGATAAAAAAGGCTTGCGATTTATAGTTTTTAATTTTTATTTATGACTTTGAATATTAATGTGTAAAGAAAAAATCATAAAAATAGAGCTTTGTTTCAAATATTCGTACTTATCTACCCTTCATAGCATAGATATCCACAATCCAGAGAGGTGGCGAATCCACTCATAAATAGCTATCTATAGAGAATATAATATGACATCTGCTTAAGTTTCTGCGAAGGTAGTACGAGTTGATTTAGCAGAATTAAGTATTAATAGAACTTAAGTAAATATTTTAGGTAGGTACTTAGTACACAAATAAAAAGTAAAAACGTATTTTAAGAAAATTTTAAACATATAGGTAGTGATAATACAAGCACTTATTTAGTTTTTTATTAATTATTTAGATAGTATTTTAATAATACAAAGTACAAAATTGCTAAAATAGGCAGGTAAATTCCTAATAAATATGTAAGTTCCTAAAAAAAACAACTTAATATAACAATATTTCAAAAGAAAAACATGCTAATTTATGCTGTAGTAATCCGAGCGGTTTGGAATAAGTGCCTACGTCGGCATGTACCCTTCAATCACGCAAATAGGTGATTACATATTCATGCTTTAACAACATTCATCGGGGCTTACGTCCTCAATCAATCGCCTAATCTGCCCTTTGACGTCCAATGTCTAAGTTACAAGCTCTAATTATTTATTTATAGGTTTATTCGAGTAATGTACAATGTATTATGCAAACCTACTCTCTAAGTTCTAAAATTATTTCAATAATGCAATGGCTGTTGTTTGCATGATTATCACGATAATATACTTACTACAAATTTTTATTCATTTAAATGGAAGCGTCCAGGAATATCCCTAATAATAAACTAATTCAATATTTTTCTATTAAACTAAAATCATGATCACCTTCCTATTCATAAGAAGAATAGGGCTTGCAGATTTATTTCCGCCGATTTATAAAAAAACATTTCTATGAAAAGTTACTTGGCTTCCTACAACTGCAATTAAAATAAATAAGTATTTCCATAAGTCATTTATCATTGCTATAGACTCTTACTCTTTTTAGTAAATTTTTTTTTTATTTCTACGGCCAAAATTAGCTATTACTTGTCTTGCTGATTGATCAATAAATTATAGAACCGTTACAAAACAAAGCACCAACGCTAAATAAGTTCTACAATAACTGTTATCGTTTAACTTACAAAGAACAATTTAACTTAAATTTAACTTAAGAATGCTTAAGACGATCGCTTACGATTCGCTTTAGACATTCCACTTATTACTGATAAAAAGGTCTAACCACTGAAAATTACGAAGATTAGCGAAAGACATTTTGTTAACGGCACGCAAAAACTTACTGTGACCAAGTAGTCATTTGGTCCTATCTATGTTCACTTTAAATATCTTTCAACTCAATGTGGTTCCATTACCCTAATGTCATATTTGTTAACAGCAGTGATATTTAGCGTGGTTTGAACGTCGGAACGGGATGGACTGGGATCGAATCCTGCACCTCTAATTTTCAAGAAATATGTGCATATCTATACAAATAAATAGAATTGAAGTATCTGTTCGTAACATTATAAAATAACCGCTTTTGCTAGCCTAGCCTAGATATGGATGTATACACGGTACATACACCAAAATAACATTTTTTACAATTTTTGTCTGTCTGTCAGTCTGGTTGTTTAGGCTCAACTCTGGAACGGCTGGACCGATTTGGACAGATTTTTTACTGGCAGATAGCTGATGTAATAAGGAGTAACTTAGGCTACATTTATTGTAGAAATTTACCAATAATATTTATAATTATACCTATACGCGGACGAAGTCACGGGCACACCTAATTCAAATATAATTATCACTTGCTTCGGTCAAGAAAAACATTGTGAGGAAACCGGCACACCCGAGTTCTCCATACTGTGCTCAGAGGAATGTGAGGCGTGCCAGTCTGCACTTGGCCAGCTTGGTGGACGATGACGTCTATGGACCATGGTCCATGGGCGACGATGACCACCACTAAACATAAAAAAATAATGTTCTTAACATCTATCTATGTCTAACATAACTACGTCCATGATATTATGCATTTATTTTATTACCTTTTAATTTGTTAGTAAATGCACCTACTAATTAAGTAAATAGAGTCAATATAATTATAGTAGCAGACCTTGCGCTACATACATCCTGTTAACCTTTATATTTACATCAAAATCCATTAGTCACGACCTACGTCATATGCAAACAGATAGTTTCCCCACTAACGACGTATTTCCCACCAAGGGCATGGGGTGTTACTACTTATACTTAATTAGAATCCACCCTGTTACGTTCAGTTTCCGTAACACAAGGCTATTCAATCAAGAGATTGTATTGGAAATTAGGCGAGCAATTTTAACATTAATGGCCCTTAATGCAGCCCGGTGTGGTTTGTATAAATTAGCTCTCCACTTTCATGTAGCTATTAAATAGATTAGCTAGCAAAGCTCGTAAACATCAGCTTTATGTCTCCACATATTTGACCTCAAATATCATTGTCGCACATTAATAATAAATCGTTAAGAGCGATATAGTGCAACATTACTATTTTAGTAGCTACTCATAGCTATAGTTAACAATGATTATGTTTAGAGATAAAACCCTCACAGGAAACAATATTGCGTTATTATAGGGGTTTTATTAATAGGTACAGCATTCTAAAGTATTTGTAGTAATTTATCATGTTTTTGCATAGTAATTCGTAATTTAAACTGCACTAAATATTGTGTTCTAACACCTTAACCTCATTTACGTTCAGGATGCCCTATTCCGCGGAAATAAACACGTCCTAATCTAAATAACATAATATCACATGTATCATCTCTGTTAATCTAATCTCTGTTTTCGGGCGACGTCATAATAGATATAATTAAAATAATTAATCATGTAAATTGACCTAATTTACTAGAACGCAAAACCGCTGCCGTCCGCTGTCGAAATGGAGAATATAACATCCAGCTGTGACTAATGTGATATCCATGGCAGTATCATATGACGAGTTATTTATTAGATTATCGTCATGTATTACGCGATTATGTAAAACAATTTAGCCATTGACTAATCACTGACACTCTCTCTTAAGTCGTGGCTCATTAGGTAGAACTGAGTAGGTAAGTATTATAATTCTGCTACTAAGACTTTTTAAATCTGTTTCCATTTTAGGTTTTCCGCTAATTAGGTCGGTTCCTGTTAATTAGCCCGTGCCGTGCTAACTTAAGCATATGTTTTGTGCTCTCAGTTTTGCTTTTCATCGTGACTTTCTCCAAATTATCATGCGGTCTTTTTGCGATGTGTCTGAAATATTTGAAAATGCTGAAACGTCTTGAGAACAGGTTACGAGTATATTACGAAGACGCCTTACGTCTCCAACAATTATGTAAAATTGATCCCAGTTAACTAAGCGACCTAACTTAGCAATGTCTTGATTCCAGCGAAAAGACCACCAGTGGAAGAAACTGCCTCTTTCCTGCAGTCCCTGTTGGCTTCCCACGGACCCAACTACCTGGAGAAGCTCTTTGGAAACAAGGCCAGAGATGCCCTGGAACCACTTGGTGGCGTGGAGAAAGTAGCCATCGCTCTATCTGGTAACAAATTTGCAATATTTTTGTACTATTGATATCAAAGTATCCTGCTAAGTGCATGTCGACCTGTCGGATCAAGTGGGTAGGGTCAAGCTATTGACAAATATCCCACTCAAATCGGTGACATTGACAACTGATGAATGAACTCAATGTCAAATGGGGATGATCTATGATATCAAATTGCCAATCGAGCTGTAAACCCGTTCTCGAGTGGAATACGTACCTAAAAAAATACTTACTAAATACCTTTTAAACTACCACCACCTACTAAATACCGTTTTTAGTTCAACTGTAGCCAGTAAAACTAAAACATATTCTAACAGAAGGTATTTAGTAGGTATTTTTTATAATAAGTTTCTTAATTTTAACGTAATATATTTTTAATTTTAACGTAATATATTATTATTTATTTACAGTGTTCAAACCCATTAAACTATCAATATTTTAAAATACAATCATCTCTGCTACCCAGAATCTCAAACTATCGAGGACTTTGGAGCAGCCCTTCATCTCATGCGATCTGATCTGGAGCACCTGCGCTCTGTCTTCATGGCTGTGGAGAATGGTGACCTCGGCATGCTGAAGTCTCTGGGCATCAAGGACAGCGAGCTCGGTGACGTCAAGTTCTTCCTCGAGAAGCTGGTGAACACCGGGTTCCTCGATTGAATAGCGCCGGAGTCAGCCTCTGATTACTACCACGTCGTCCCTTACGCCCCCATAAGCTCCGCATTCTACAGTTACCTTCCCTATGACTCCCTCAAGTACAAAAGAAATTAAATTTTCAATCTCCTTACCCCTATCCTTGTGAGATTGAAGTGTGATTGAATTATCATCTTACGCGGATTAAGCGTCGTTTATACCCTCTCGATTACCACAACCGGCCACGTGGACTCGATTTGTTATGAGCGATGTTATTCCCTCTCATAATTTTATCTTTAATCGTAATCTCTTAGATTACTAGTGTAGTCAGTATAACGAAGAGGATTAATTTTATTCCATTCTATGTAGGCTAAGTATATTTTTATAACGCTTTGTTAAATGAACACTGACTTGCCAATTGTTTTTGAAACTTTTGACAAATCAACAAGTTATGTCCGGGAACAATACTCGCGTCTTTGCCATGGGCGAATGCACAGGGTGAAAATATTTTGCGACGATATCGGCAGTTTATTATTTTAATTATCATCCGATACAATCTCGTGTCGTTTCCTAAATAGCCGCGGTAGAGAGTTATATTAATTTCTTTGTACTCTGGCTGGGAGGAACCTCTTTGTAGAACGAACTTTTTATTTCACAGTATTTTATGGTATTCACTGCATCGATTCAGGAGTAAAATATGTTCAGCTCAAATGGCTAGCCCATGACCCCAATCATAACTTGTGGATTAAATGAATGAATGTTTGAATGTCGCCCCTTCTTTCGGCAAAGCTACGAATAACTTGAAATTTCTAACCACGACGAACTTTAAGATCAGAGGCGACTCCGTAAATGGAAAGTGTCCGTTGTAAGCGAGATATAAAGCTGAAGTAGGTCGATTTCACCTAGAAATTGCTCCTTATTAGGTAGAAAACTAACGTGTTAAGAAACATTAAAAGAATGCATGCGCTTTATATCTGGCTTTTGGAAAAATCCAGAGTAGAACCATCGATAAACATATCATTGTAACGTAGATTAAATTAATGATACATTATTAATTGTAGATTATTAATTGTAACCTGTAGCGGATAAAGTACAATTATTTTAATATGATCGATATTGTAGTGTTTATGAAACATTTTTAGACCCTTTTAGTAACTTAGGCGTCGTCGGAACATATCAGAGAACGGGTGCTCCGTGATAATGAATACATATCAAAATTATGTGATTAATAATTGTTAGATTGTGTGTTGTTTATTATACTTACATAGTTTAAATGGTAGAGATGAACAATCTAGTCCTTTAATCGTAGAATCTACGTGAATTTTGATCTCTTTTCTTCCTAATCTTAAAAAATGGAATAAGTACCTATCGCTACATATTGTTCAGATCAAAAACTGAAAAAAGTTAAATCTCATCAATATCAATTACTGCTTTGGTACACTTTTTGTCTTCGATGTTGTATTTGTAATTATTTAAGTAGGTACTTACTTAAATAACTTTTGCCAAATGCGGGCTACGTGTACAACGAATGGGATAAATGAAACCAATCTATTGTAAATACAATGCTTGAAATTTTAAAGGTATTAAGATGCTTGTGTGGTAATTTTAATGTAAAGATAAATCTGGAAGTGAGCGTAAGCAGAAGGTGAAGCTAAATTTATTGACATTGGAGATGTCATCATCATAAGAAATACAAAATTATTTAATTTGACCGAGTTTAAAAAGAAGTTGAAAGACAAAATATTTAAAAACCATAAGAAACAGATAATGGAGAAATCAATATGACTACTGGAAATGGAATTAAATTTGAGCCAATACGCCTGTGTTTGTCAGAAGTTGTGGAAATTGTAATTACGCATGATGCAATCCTTGTATCACTTAAAGACCGTCTAATGATAAAAGTACACACCTATCAACTACCTTGCACACGTAGGAAATATTATAGAATTCAGTAGAAATGCGACTCTCGCATCTATTGTTTCACTGGCAGTTAAAGAGATTTTAAGGGTAACTAATATCTACATAATATAGTTTTAACTTGCGTCAGATCTTAATATTATAAGTATAAAATCTATTGTATTTAATATCTACAGACGATCTTTGAACTCTTGTTAGTTGACATGTATTTTGATCTAAGTATTTGGCTTATCTATTCTTAAAAGGAGATCAATAAATCGATCATTTAATTGGTTTTTTATTTATCCTGTGACCTCTGTATTATACTTAGTATAAATTATTAGATTCATTAAAACATTAGATACTAGCTGACCCGACAGACGTTGTCCTGTGTTAACTATGGATAATAATATATTGAATTCGAATATTTGCAGCACGCATTCTGTCAATTTTATGTTAAAAACCATAATGGTAGGGGAGCCCAAGAGGGGATTTCTGGATTTACTGAAGCGCGGCAGATTAATATACAGGGGGATACCTTGTACCCGGTTAAGTACCACCACCAAATATGAGCCCCATATATATGGCCGCCCGTGAAGGATACAGGATCAGATTAGTAAAAAAAAATTGATCATCAGACATTCTCGAGCGCGTCAGATTAAGGTAGGGTGAGTTAATTACCTCCTAAAAAGTGTATATTCCACTAATCTGACAATTTGAGAGTGACGTAAAGAAAGGGGAGGGCAGCAAAGTTGTAAAAAAAAAACGTCATCTTGACATTCTCGAGCGTAGTTAATTTTTTTTTTATTTTGAAGGAAATAATTCAAGAATAACGAAAAATATTTATAATCTGACGATTTCCGCAAGCCGAAACAACAAAAAAATCGTCGATAAAGTTAAATGCGTGCAGCTGCGTGATGCCTATATTTCCTTCTCCGCGTTTCTATTCCTCTCTCACTCTTTCTCTATCTATTACTCTCTCACTCCGTCCCCACTCTAGTTTCTGCTGTCATGACGCCATCACCATATTCCAGCAAAAAATTTTTTGAAAGTGGGTTTTTTGGAATAACTTTTAAACGGCTTTATCGATCAACTTCAAAAACTAATCCGCCCTTGAGCTTGAAAAACCACGTCGATCGCCACCAAGTTGGTCAAAATCGGTTGATTCGTTCGAGAGATATCGTGAACGAAAGAAACCCGAAAAAGTATTTTTTCGGGATTACTCCGAAATTTTTGGTTCGATCAATTAAAACTTTTAAATTACTTATGAGGATGATAAAACTGCGTCGAATGCCGCCAACCGCGTGAAAATTGGTTGATCCATTCAAAAGTTATTGCGGTTTGAAAATTCCAAAAATAGTGTTCTATGAAACTTCTATCAGACTTTTGAGCTGGGAGAGCTCAAATGCATAGAAATATTATTTCTTTGAACTCCGCGAGCTCAAAATAAATGTCATAAGAACAATTTTAAGCGCCCAGGAATGGAATTAGCGGGAAATTGCAGGGATGGCCTTTAGGGTGAACCGTTTTTTTGTCAGATTAGGCGAATCCCTCTAGATAATCGTCAGATTATAAGACAGTACGTTTAGAACATAAAGATGAACCATATATATCTTAATCTGACGCGCTTGAGTATGTCAAAATGGCGAATTTTTTTTGCATATTATGAGAATGGCCACGAGTTTGCGTCCCATCGAAATCGTCAGATTAGTGAATGAGAGCTTATTTTTGGTGCACTTAACACTCCCTTAGAAAATCTGACGCGCTCGATTAAATTTTTTTTTTTTCATTTTCAACCCTTACAACCACCCCCACCATGCAAACGGTTAGATTAACATACGTACATTATTAAAAATACGTAGGGCATTGATGCTATCAATATCTGACGCGCTCGAGGATGTCCATGCATCAGTTTTTTTTTACATATTTAAAAATCTATAGCCGCTTCCCCCACCGATGAAAAGGTATATATCATATAACATTTTTTTCTTCTTATCATCTAAGCTTTGCAACCCAATAGGTCTCTGTGACGCTCGAGTAAATCCCCATTTAGCACCACGGGCTCCCCTACCATAAAAGGTTACGTTAAGAAAGTTTATATTATGTTCAAAAGCGCTAAAGTTACATTACAAAATTTAATAATTTAGTAATGGTGGTTAAGTAGGTGTTCTTAAATTTTCTCATTTTCCGCGCAATTTTCTTAATTTTTTTCTTTCTTAAGAATCTTCTCCTGACAACATCAAACACAACAAAAAAAGAATTAGCGAAATCAGTCCAGCCGTTGCGTCAGCAGCAGCATCTAATTATGTTCACAAGTATTAGGATATCAAATGATAATTTCAGCGGTATTTTACATCTAAGACAGTTCGTCGATCACCGGGTTCATCTTAAATCTTGGAGTAGGTATATTTTTACCTACCTGGTTACCTAGTTAAGAACACGTATTTCCATCAAAATATAAAAATGGTGACCCTTGAATCAAATTTCTTTAATTTTTCCGATACTTGCTCATTTGGTTGCTCGTTTGGTTCGTGTATAATAATAATTATAGAAAAAAATCTATAGGTCTATAAAAAATCTACTACTAACTAGTTGGGCGAATCCGACAAGTATAACAAGTGAGATAAGTCGTGATTACTCGTAAAATGTATTCAGACACTCACGAACCTTTCAGCTTTCAGTGCTAAAATCTATAATATTTGAATTTAAAAATTGCCGCGTAACCGGCGTTTTTTTTTTGGGATTTTATGACCTGGTATTTAAAACCTTTAGGACAAGTAACCGGCGTAACTAGACTTCCACAGAATATGTATTAAAATACCGGTATTCTTGTAATGTTACCATCGCAAAGTACATACATTATATCGGTAACAGATTTATCGGTATCTTATACACGTTACAATATAATTAAACAAAGTTCGTTTATCAAATTAACTAAAATTTGGGAGTTTAAGAGCATTTGTAAAATTTAAACGAATACACTTTGACTAATAATTAGTCAATGCGAATACAGAGATTATTTAAGATTTGTAACTACAAAATTATTAATTATGCAATTCTACCACGAGATGTCGTAGGTAATAATCATAAATTGTAAAGTACTTACAATAACATAATTATTGAAAAAGGAACCATTGAAAGGAAGGATTGAAGAATCTGATTATTTTGTATAATATTATATTTAGGCTATTTCAGCGCAATTATCAATAAAATTAGTTATCACGAAAATTTACAAGTACATTTAAAAGCTGTAAACTTTCCTAATTGTGAATCATTCAATTTTCATTTGAAGTCGTACTTTTCTATGTCATTAAAATAATTATTTAATTTTGTCTATAAGTAAATATTGTGAGGTTTCAATATAAAAATATGATGCATTACATTAAAAGAAACATCGAAGAAACTTAAAAAATAAGTTTTATCTTTCTGAACGTTAATGAACATTAATTTTATAAGCTATTAGATGGCTATTAGAAATTATTTATGCTTATAACACCAATAGATTTTTAAGAAAACATAAAATAAAGCAATAAAAAATCAACACCTGTAATTAAAATTATTTATTATAAAGTATAATTTCGTAATTCAATATGAATATTACAAAGACTAAACACAAAAAAATACGGTTATACTGAGTGGAGACACTAGAAACGACATATCATTAAATTACTCGCCTAAAATTTAAACATTGAATTCAACTGAACAGAACAAACATGTTACATAATATTAAATAATCTTGACATCCAGCAACAGTCAATATAATGGGCAATAAATACATTTTAGTCTAAACTAAAATGTAACAATTTTTTAACAATTCACATACAGAAAACAAAAGAATAAAGATAGCAAACAAACAATATTTTTTAATTATACTTTAGAAACAACATAATTATATACACTCTCATAATAGAATTTAGAAAATCTAGCAAGCAACTTAATCAAAACTAAATCGAATACAATATTGTAATGACGACACCTATGGCCATAGTACTTTCCAAACGTACACGTTAAATGATAAATAATCTAACAAGTAAAAAAAGACTTCAAAATAATGCAAATTTAAGACTTTTATGCATCTTTTATGGTTTTCTTATGGATGATTGTTATAACTGGACCAAATTGACATGGGACCACACGAGAAGCATCAGCTTCCAAATAAAAAAAAATCATTAAACTCGGTCCACCCACTCGAGAGTAACAAACATAAAAAATCGTTATATTAAAAATACTTCGATTTTTATTTAGATTAAGTAGGGATTTTTTGTGTTTGTTTGTGCGTACAAATACACCAAACAATAAAAAAATGTAAGTACCATTAGACCTTGATTAGGCAACTACTTACTCTAGATCCTTATCATCAGTTGCAAGTTGTAACCATGAGCAAAGAAATAACCTTCTAGTATTAAATTTAATTATATTTAAGGAAAAAATTAGATTTTTGTAAAAAAATGTTTAATATACATAATATATACAGCATGCATGTCGCTTTGCATTGTACAAATGTGTGTTAAAGCTTAAAACCAACAGAAAAAATCATGACAAAAAGCTTCCATTGGAGTTTCAAAATTAAAGATAGACAAGACTCATTTATTCGCAATTCATTAAAGTGTGGGTATGGATTCATCATCATCATCATCGCAACCCATAACTGTCCCACTGCTGGGCTTGGGGCTCCTTTCATAATGGGTGGGGTACAGGTCAGGTATGAATTAAACATAAAAAAAAATATTCTTGCTTTAATACGAATAATTATTATTTAAGCCGCCATTACTGTTTATAAACATGAAGATAATGTTTTCCGATATTCCAATACCAAAATGGAATAAACATGAAACTTTTTAAAAACGCCTGATAATAGGTACAATTAATAATATATAATATACGTGAAGATCGTAACATAGGACGACGTGTTTCAGGCACGTCCATAGACAATAAACGATTACTACAAGTTGTACCGAAAATGGCGTTACGGAATTTTGTCTCAATAAACAATTCCTTGACTCGACGAGACACAGATCATTAATTTTGCTAATATAAAAAATATGCTGTAAAATAAGGAAATGGAAGAAAATATAAACGAAATTACAAATATTACAGTATAAACATAATAGTGCTTCCTAGTCTGGTTAGATTTATTACAATAGAACAATAGGAATGATGGAGAATTTTACCACACACAACGATATACAAGGTGATTTTTTAGTCAGTTAGAATATTAATAGGGGGTACTCTGTATTCCATTCTCGTTCCAAATATGTAACAAAAAAGGGTGCTTAAATTTTGACATAATTATCCATTAAAAACCGATAATGTAGACATACTCGACCGCGCGGTATAAACAAGGTCATTAACCCGGCCGCTGAGCCGCCGGCGGGCCGGTTTAGTACCTACACAGCTGTTCGCCATAAATTCTGCATATTTTTAGATAATCTTGATTGCCACTTTTGAAATAATTATCGTGTAGAATTTTGACTTTATATTCTGTTCTTTCATGTCCTGGAGTATAGCAAGTGAATTAAAAATCACCATGTATAGTACTCATTATATTCTAGTCTAGTACATGTATTTACAAGATTCTAGTACCCATGATCATTCGCATGTTCGCAAAGCACTAATTCAAAGTTGGAACAATTACAATCTTTTGAAAATACCATACATTCTCAGCACAAACAATTGAAATTATGGTACGAAAGAACCTAAAACTAAACAAAAATATCTTAATTATCTCTTTACATATTGAACACTAACAGACTAATGAAACTTACAACAAAGTTTACTCATTAATCCACTCAAAGATTAATATGTTACTACTTGTTTTATTTAGTTTACTTTATCATTTAAAAACACTTAATTAACAGGAAAAATCATAAAAATATGTCAATGCACCAAAATGCTTTATCAGCAATGCCACAAAGAACGTCTAAGATTTCCTCCCTCGTTTCTTTTGAACTTTCTGCCTCAACTGATCTTCTTCGTCCATCTTATTATAATGAGAGTGAATGTGGGTGAGAAGCTTTTTTTCCCTTGAAAACTGTTCACTGCACATATTACATGTATATTTGTCTTTATCTTTCTCCTTTTCTTTAATAGATGCACTTTGGCTATTATTAATAGCAGTTGAAGTGGAAATTTGTGATTCCTGAATAATATTATCAGTTGGTAGAACGTATGAAGGTTGCAGTAATGGATCCACATTAATAAAAGTAAAAAATCCTGGGTCCTTCGGAGGCGCAGCATCTTCTAACGTAACTGAGAAAGGTTGTTCTGTACTGTCTTCTGATATTGCCTCATGTTTTTGTTTTTTAGCTCTTTTTTTTGGAATCTCTTCCACTACTGGTTTTGATTTTGTAGAAATCAGTAATTTGCTAGGATTGCCAGTCTGAACAATTGTGTAAGACTGTTTTTTCATTGCTGGTGTTGTAAAGGCTATGGAATCAGATATAGGTGAGGCATAATCATTTGTATTTTCTACTGGTCTCTTAATGAGACCAACTGGGTAGGGCAGGTCTGTTGGCGACGCTGGCTCTGTGCCATCAACACATTTTTCTTTTGACAAATTCCCACTAACTTTATTCCCCTTAGTAGCTATAGAATTTTCACGTTTAGTTTTTGACTTACTCTTCTTTTTCTCTTTATCTACTTTAAGTTTCGCCGAATTGGACTCATCACTTGAAACATACTCTGTATTATCGGCAACTTTTTCTTCTACCAAAGTAAAAGTATTATTTGGCCCAGATACAAGTTTATACCTACTATTTAGACTGGGCATTGTTGGGAACTGCACAGTTGGAGCAAGAACTGGTAATGTGTTTGGAGTAGTTTGATTATTATTACTAGAAGAGGAGTCGGTCGCTTTTGACTCGGTTTCATTTCGCTTTACCTTACTAGCTGGTCCAATTTTCGGTTTAGGTTTAACTTGAGCACTCGGTGGCGTAGGCGGATCATCGTCCAAAATAATAGGCTTATCGTTAACAACTGCTGGTTTTAAATGCAAACCATCTGCTTTGGTGTTAATATACTTTACTACTGGCATTTTGGGAGGATTGGGGGGCAAATATTCTGGTACTACTTCTTGTTTTGGACCACCATTTTTTGCGCAAGCATGTGACATAACAACCTCTTTTTTAAGGAAATTTCTGTTGCATAACTTACACTGAAATAATACACCCACACCATTTACTTTGATCATACTAATATGATCCATAATGTTAAAGGGTTTCTTTTCAGGCTTAACTTCCGCCGGTTTGACTTCTTTACTTACTTCAGACTCTGTTGGTAATTCCACTGATTTTGTGGGAGCTTTCCTTTTTACCCCCCTTTCAGAATTTTCAACTTTATGTGCATCACTATCACTGTTTTGTGTTGTCAATTGTTTTGTTTTTTTGTAAAATGAACGTAGACCTTCAACTAAAGGCTCACTATTAGAAGATCTACTTGATCTAGTACTGGGTACTGTTTGGTCATTTTTCACCTCATCCTTGACTGCCGGTATTAAATCTTGTTCCTTTGGCTTAATCTCAGTTTTCTTCTTTGACTCTATTTCATTGTCTGGCATGGGTTGCTCACTTTGTAAGGCCTTATATAGAATTGATTTCTCGGTATCTTTTTCCAAAGGTAACGGATTAATAGGAATATCTTTGATACCTTCCATTGCTTTTTTTATTAAGGCATCACAAATATCGTCATTAGACATATTGGATTGATTTAGTTTCTCCTCCCATAGAGTACGAGTTTTGGTTTTATTTCCCAATGATCCCATCTTTCCTACTGCTTTTCGTAAGCTATCTTGTGTCTTTATACATTTTTGTACAAATTCATAAAGCTCCTCCACCTTAGCAGAACATCTAAAGCAGATTTTATGTGGCAGATCATCATTTTCTTCAATCTGAAAAAGGAAAATTGCATAATAGAAAATTGCATACAATGCATGAAAATTTTAAAATCAATCAGAAGTGATTTCATTTACTTGTCACTACATAGTATAAAACAAAGTCGCTTTCTCTGTCCCTATGTATGCTTAGATCTTTAAAACTACGCAACGGATTTTGATGGGGTTTTTTTTAATAGATAGAATGATTCAAGAGGAAAATTTATAATTATGTATAATATATTAAAGTTTTTCGCAAAATGAAAAATAACGCGCGTGAAAATAAATTCGTGCGCAGGTTACGTTTAACAATTTTGGACTTGGGTACTAAGGGACAGGTTTCCCGAAGTGAAGCGAGGGCGGGTTTACTAGTTAATAATAAAAAACTTCTCATATATTTTCATAATTAGGGCGAACGAAGCGAGCCCTATCACTATCCCACAACCTGAACATTTAATGGTACACTTTACTGAAAAACGATCGCGCCTATAGATTTGTGCTTTAACATAGTAATTTAACTTTATATCTAGATGTGTTATCTGTCAAAAATAATATAATTTTATAACCATGAGAAAAATGAACTAGGTAAGTATAACAATTTTGTATCCAATGAATAAAATGTTATTATACTACTAATGCCATCTGTTAGAAAACCAAAGAGTTAACATTGCTGCAACAGAACTAAACTCAAGAATAAAAAAATAAAGAGAGTTTTAGCGGGAATGCGACAATGTCACATAGCCCTTAAAATGATTACCCGTTAGAAAAACGGCTTTTTCCTAGTTTTATCTTTATGTGCATCAAAATCTATAATTATGATGGGATGATGGATAATAAAGATGTTCATAAACATATAGGTATTTTAAAAATCTAACCTTGCACATTATCACAATAAGCACAGTGACAGCAAAGTATTTTACTATAATATGTTCTTAATAGTTGCACCTATTAAGCATTATATTAAAGTAAAGATTTTTTTCCCCCTTTTGGTGGAGAGACGTAAATAAAATACATTTCTTTTAAATTGACATGGAAGTGTTTTGTATGTGCAAATATAATAAAAATAAACAATTCGTAATATATTTGTATATCCTCATAATTCTATTTTTACTTAAATAAAAAATCTTTGTTTAGAGAGCAACGTGTCATTGTTTATTTCAATAAAATAACATAGTACATATTTCTTTGTTGTTTGACAGATAAATGTTTGTTCTCAGGTCATGGGAGTTTGTGGGGTGTTACTTGTGTTGTCCATGCCATCTGCCACATACCTGCCACCACTAACATAATAACCACTAACACACTCATACCCCCTGGTATGAGTGTGTTAGTGGTATTTATTTATTTATAATGAATGAATCACTGATGTGAATCAATTTCTCACAACACTATTTATTTTTCATCAGAAAGTGGTATTATTGTAAAAGTCATTTACAACAGTGAATTAATGATCCAACTAATAATGAACATAACCAGTCAAAATACAACAAAAGAAAGATTCTTGAGCCTTTTTTATTGCTAATATGAATATAAAATAAACTATTATAATGGCAGGCTTATAATCTTTTATTGTATTATAGTTCTTTCAATGACAAGCAACTGTGATAAATAAGTTATGTGAGCATTGGGGAGCGCAAATTCATCACACACAAAAACAAAAAAATACACTCTGGGGCCCATTTCTGCTAATTTAATAATGCATGAATTGCATCGTGATAGAATAGTTTGACACTTTTTGTATACCAAATGCATCAAACTATTTCGACAAAATGCAATCGAAGCATTTATAAATTAGCAGACTTGGGACGGGCAGAATTAGCAGACCCCAGATTTGTTTTTGGAAATGTGCCAAAAGAAGCAACTTTTAAACTTTTATAACTTTTAAAGCAATTTTCATTTTAAGAGCAATCAAGATCAGACAAGTCATCCAAAAATATTTGGTGATGGAACCACCGGAAATAACTATTATCTCATAGACATGGGTAACCCAGTATTGTCGCACAAAACCTTGTCACTATACAGTCTTCAAAAGGAACTTATTATTTTTATTTCTTCATTTTACATTCTTTGGTGTACAAATAATAAAGAGTTTATCGATCTAACTTTTTGCTATAGCAATGGATACACAAAAGGTTTCAGCTATTAATTTTTATTTTGATGATAGTAAATAATAGCCAGAAAGATATAAACCTAGACCTAGACCTAGAATCATGGAAGGAAGGGGGTGTTTTTTGCAACATAATTTATAATTATGTGAAGACTAATGTGTTGACGTAAGGTGTTTTAAATAACAAAATTAGGATGTCTATTGGCCATTAATTAGTAGAACCTTAAATGAGAAAAATATATTTCAAAAGTTTATTAAATTTAGTAAAAAAAAAAGAAAATGAAAGTGGCAATTCAAGACCCAGTATATTGTGAACTAAAACAGTATTTTCGATAGTAAAAAAGCAGTAGTTAATTAAAATAGTACTAACCCCAAAGGGCATCAAATCTTCAATTTTCTTAGCAATTATTTTGTCAGCGTCGAAGATGTTGAGGAATGGACCGTCCTTAGCCTCACAAAGTCTGCACAACTTGAGCAGAACTGGTTGATTTGCTGTACTCAGAGCTTCGGCGATTACTTCTGTGTTTATGGAGTCCGCAATGGTGTCCGACTTAACACTTTGTTTAACTGATTTTGTAGCAGAATTTTTAGATCTACCACTCCTTTTCTTTGCCATTTTGTTTATCTTCTATCCTAATGTATAACTATTTGCAAAACAGTTTACAAACCCAAAACCCAACACAATATTCGATTGAATTTACACAACTGGATGTCTTACAAGGATGAAAAAAATCTTTCGTGTTGGTTTTCTACATTCCGTGTCTTTGATAAAATTCAACAACCCTTTTTTGTTTTTTTCATTTTCACCCAATTTCAATATAATTTTAATTCATTTACTGAGCCGCAAGCGCAACACATTATAGTACATAAACTCCAATTCATAAATTGAAAATTTAACACAAATACACACACACACTGTATTTATATTATATTGTATGATTTGTATTTTTATTATCTATGATTACGCTTACGTTAAATATTTTTATGTATTGTATTGTTATCTATGATTTGCTAAAGTGCTGACAACATAAAAAATGTTTGGAGTAAAATTTAATCAAATATTATTAGATATATAAAATGCAAGTGAGTTGAATAATATAATGTAAATATTACAACCTTCAACCTACAGTTTTTACCATAACACCTACAGCACACTTTTAGACACTATTTATATTTTATTGTACGAGTTGTATTTTTTATTATCTATGATTACGTTAAATATTTGTAATGTATTGTATTGTTATTTATCATTTGCTAAGGTGCTGACAGCATAAAAAATGGATGCAGTAGAATTTAATTAAATATTTATATTTCAAGTGCGACTAAATAATAATCGTGTATACAACATTCAACCTACAGTTTTACCACAACACCTACAGCACACTGTTAGGCACTATTTATATTTTATTGTGCAAGTTGTATTTTTTAATAACTATGATTACGTTAAATATTTTAATGTATTGTATTGTTATTTATGATTTGCTAAGGTGCTGACAGCATAAAAAATGGATGCAGTAGAATTTAATCAAATATTTTTGCAAGTGCGACTAAATAATAAAATTATCGGTTATACAACCTACAGTCTTTCAAAATAATGATACATCAAACACAAAATGCGATCCTATCGGTCTAAATAAAATGCCATCTGGACGTCTCTGCTCGAAGATTAATAATTTCATTATCTTATTTATTTAAACTGATTGCAATCTTTAGTTTATTTTTATTATTTAATCAGTCTGTGCATTTACAAATTTTTTGCGATTTGTGATTTTTGCACTTTTACTGTATTGTATACTTAAGTTAATATATTGTATTTGAATAGATTACTATTAAGATTATAACAAGATAGAAGAATTAATAAATTGTAGGTATTATAATAGGATCAAATAAAATGCAATTATTGGAGCCAACCACCACCACAGTATTATAATTACTTTATAATGCTTTATAACGAATAAGATAAGACTGCATGAGACTTAAACATTGCTAAATGAGTATTTATACAAAGACTATCATCACTTGGCTTGGCTTTAAAGGTATTATTACAAAATTTCATGAACATATTACTAATATTTTATGAATAACAATGGGTAACTATGCCTTAATACCCAATTACTTTTCACGTGATAACGTCTTATAAATTGATGGGCAGCGCGCACGAAAAAGTTTCCCGTTCCGCTGAAGTCAGAGCGTGACGTAAGAGCGTGACGTCAGAGCTAGCAGTTAGAATAGTTCTGCTACTTGAACGCCGCCACGCAACGCGATCTTCTTCGAGAACTTTTACAATAACCCCCACCCCACGCACCTCTACGGAAGCTATTATTTATAACAAATGTTGAATACACGACAACGTGTTTTCATCAATGTTTCTTTATAACGTTATGACGTAAAACTATCACCCGTAAACCTACTTTACAGACAACCGATTTAATGTGGTGCAAATATAACAGTTAGATAATGAAGCCGTCGCAGACTCTACAACTTTTCAATAGAAATCATTCTTTTACTTAGCATTAACACTTTGATTGAACAAAAAGAAAGTTAAATAATAAATATTGGTACCGGTATAAGAAAATAACGCTATTTTATGATATCGGTATCAGTGACATTTAAGTGGAGTAAAGTAAAAATTAAATTAAAATGGTAACACTTTTACAATCTGGAGTCAGTCAGTCAGTCATTCAGCCATCTTGAATTTAGTAATATGCCAGTCGGGGGGGCGGTGACATATTTTACCCGTCATCGTCCTACTTTAATTTAGTGGTTTTATTTAAAGGCGAAAATAAGTGTTTGAAGTGTATATAAGTAGTTTATGTCAGGACTGAACGTGAGGATGGCGGGGCAAACAATTAACGATAGGCTCCTTGCCGCTCGCCATAGTATCGCAGGGCAGGGATTAGCGAAATCTGTATGTAAAGCAACGACCGAAGAAATGATTGCACCCAAAAAGAAACACTTAGATTGTGAGTATAACATTATACAGCCTAACACATCATGTTATCAGCATTATTAGCAGTCTATTCGCCATGTATTACATAGAGACGTTCGTGACATTGGCATAAAGAAGTCTAGATGTCGTAGGTCGATAAGTCTGAATTGGAATAGGATTAATTCCAATAGCTGTTCAATTTTTCACCACATTAGACTTACGCCGCTTCGCATGATATCGGTGTTATAAAATTAAAACGTTTTACATAATTTCGGTTCCACGGTATAGCAATATGACATACATTTCTATATTATGTCATGTTATGAGTAGATTGGAGGGTCGTTCGAGTGTGTATGCATAAAAAAGAATGAAAGTACCCGTTTTTTCTGTTTATGTAAGAAATGAATGCCGATCCAACCAGCATGTGGAGTAATAAACTAATGATATTATTTTGTAATCCAATTTTACTGAACACTAATGATGTATTGTTTTCTAGACACTAAGTAATATCGCAATTATCAAATAAGACGAGATTATTGGATATAACTATTAATCATAGATCACTTATAATAATCAATCTATGGTTATAGTTAAGAATTTTACCCCTAGGATAGATTTTTACTTTTACTAAGGAGTAGTGTTAAGAGAGGGTATTTTCTAGTAAGTATTTTGTTTGTGAAGAATTATTACCTTGCATTAAAAATGCCACATAGTCACTGATAATTTATCTTTTATTGCTGATAAGCAAAGGGTTGAAACAGTTGTCAATACATTCAACACACTTGCTATAAACAAAATTAAAAAATGCTTATTTCTGTTGATTCTTTAATGTAAATAGCCAACAAATGTGAAGATGAGCTATTTGATAGATAGATACACACTAGAAATAAACACAGGTAAAGAATTTCAATATAAACATGAATACAAAAAAAGGTGGCCTTATAGCTATGCAGTGATCTCTTCCAGGCAACGTTTTGTACAGGAAATAATGTCAAAATAAAAATTTGATGTTGCTGGTTACAGTCACACATGGGCCCAAAATCAAAGGCAGTATGTGTTGTTATTTTTTGTCTTCTGAAGAAAAATTAACTTTGTATATCTAATATTTATTGCAGTGTCCTTGCTTGGCTTAAGAGCCAGTACTATTTTGTTCGATCTGCTTGGCCGGCAACGCAGAAATGTCTGGTGATAGTGAAGTCCATAGGTGACTGTGACACCTAATCTTTTGAACTGAGCAATGTAGGTGTGACTCTAACCTATGTTCAATTCAATGTAGGGTAAGATCCTCCTAGTAGTTGTAGAAAGTTTTCCTAAAGAGACTTGCTTTACTCAATTAAACCCTTAAAGGGTTGGTTCTTGGTTGTTTCTACAATAGGATCAAAGACGAATTATAAGCAGCATGTTTATGTCCTCCAACGATCTTCATTGGAGCAGTTTGGGCAAAATATACTCTAGACATAGACCTTCTCAGATATGAGGAGACACCCATGCCCTATAATGGACCATTATTGAATTGAAACCACATTTTGTGCCTCTGTTAAATTGATTACCAAGAATTGAGAGTAGTAAGTACCAACATCAAAATTGTATTTGCAAAATTGATTGTGTTCATTGTTTGTTCTGTGGATTACTATTAACAATGCCTCTGAAATCATTTTCGAAAATAATAGCAGTATTGTTTGCAATCGCTCATTCCAGTTACCAAATAATATCATTTTAAAGACAATATGGTTTCTATAATGAATTGTGAATAGGGCCCATTTATTTTTTTAAACTTTTAACAGAATCCATTAAAGCAAAAACCCTATATTATGTCATAATATTCAAGCTCATCTTCAATTTACTTAAATTATTCCCTTTTAGTACTTAATGATAAGTAATACACCCTCGTTTTGCTTCACTAAACTTGTATTTATAAGTACACGCCCAGAAAACATTCATGGCTTTATAAATCTCATGTTTACCTCATTGCATTGTTTTAAGGTGACAATTTTTTTATGTTAATAGTCAGCAAATAGGCATAATTATACGCTACCTGATGGTGAGGCATCACCATTGCCTATCGACATTGGGAACACCAACATCATCACCAATATTTTGATCGCCAAGATAGAAGGACTAAGTTTTGTCTGTTATCTCACAAATACAATATTGTTTCTTAGGGTTTAAAAGCAGGTTAAATCTTCACCTGTGGTAAGCATAAGTTATAATTAATGTGCCAAGTACATCGTTTGGTGGTTTCGGCCTAAGGCCGATCCAACAGACACACAACTCAATGAAAATATGTTTTTTCCAAAATTAAACAATAAGTAGATTTTACCTCTATACAGTTTTATTATTATTATAGATATCATAATATTATTTAATATTATCCTTTTATAGTAATTTTTTACCTTTATTCCGTGTGATTGACTAGAACATGTTTTGTAGTCAATCCTTTATTCAGAATCACCCAATATACCATTATTGCGCCCATTACGCTATCGATAGTGCTTATATAACATAGCACAATATAACATATAACAAAATGAGAAACTTAACTTTTATGCAATTGTACGTGAAGCAGAACTGACCTTTAAAATGTCGAGACATATTCTTTGACATATTCTTCAACCAAGACGTAAACGTTTTAAATAAGCGCGTATCTATCTATAGTTAAAAATACATGTAAAAGATGTTTTGGAGATCAAATATTTTTCCAGGAACTGTTGTTCTACTTTACATAGTATGGCTAAGATACGGAAACTGGGCAAGGAAATGCGTTATAAAAAGTAACGCTTTGATTTTAACGTGTCTGATGGGCCATGTGTTTATGTATCCAATGTGAAAAAAATGCAGTCAACGTAGTTTTTTTTAGTATAAATGTTACTCAAAATGACAGCAATAGATAACCCAATCACAGTTCGACTGTAGTTGGACTGATATGCTAGTCCAACACAACTTTTCGGGGTGTAAGAGAATCCATCCGTCTTTGAGTTCAAGACGACTTTCCCTTGTCGTGGAGCTCTCTGCTTAACAACGGTTCTAGTTTACGGTGCCCGATTCGTCTATTCAGAAGTCACTGGACTTTGTACCATTGGTCCTAAATCCTAATTCTGAAGATACACTGGGCTCGGTGGTAGAGCTGAAGCACGGCAGGCTACCACCCTCTAGCTTGAGGCAGCCGCCAACGACTGGTCGTGTTCAGGCCGCGGGTTAAGAGCCAGTATTGTGCTTTACCCCTTATTGTGAGAGGAGACCCGTGCCCAGCAGTGGGATAGTTATGGGTTGCGATGATGATGATGATGATTGTGCTTTCTGTCCTCTTCAATTCATCACTTCATCGCCACTTACCATCGGGTGGGATAGTTGTCAAGCATTAACTTATCTCATGTAAAAAAAAAATCTTTCTTGGTCGACAAGTTGACAACGCATCGGTCATGTCTTTGGTGTCATTGAGTTCCATGGTCGACGGTGAGCATTTACCATCGGGTGGCTCGTGGCGTTTGCGGGGTGTTTAAAAAACTTCCCTAACTTACCAAGAAATTGCTTACTCCATTTTTGGAGATGTCCATTGTACCAATGCATTCGTCCGTGATTGTACGAGTTCTAATTTGCATCTAAGCACCATTATGATTATTTTTCCAACAACTGTGAAATATTTTACAAAATTAAACAGCAGTGATGAATAGAGCTTGGTTAAAAGAGCGAGCTTATCGCAGAAACAAAACAATGTAAACGCTTGTCTAATCTGCGGCCGGGATGGTAATTGAAAACCGAATTAATATTTTGGACAGACACGTCGCGAGGCCATATGTTTTGGACATCCAATCCGCTAGGGACACATGTGATGCTCGATGTTATTATAATTGTGATTGTAGTGAAACACGATAGCGGGCGGACAGAGCCGTTTCCTGTGTTATCTGTGTGATAGCACGGCGGCGCTGCCGGAAGAGAAATTATAACTCTGTTATATGCATCTGATGCAAACGCCCGGGTACAAACGGACTCTAACGAAAGTTGGGGTAAATTAACTCGGATATTTAAACTTTATTTTTGTTAAGCTTCAAATGTAAACTTTTCATCATCCGAGTTCATCTTTTTGATTAAAGAACAACCAATGGGTGACTCACTACTCGATGGTTATTTGACCTTACGGTGTGACCAAGGGTGTCATCGACCGGTTGATGGCGAAGAAGTGAAGCGATGTACCTATTTGATCCTTTTTTATGTAAATGTTTAGCCACTGGATGGAAAGTGGCCATAGTATACCATAGTGTATATAGTGTGGCCATAGTATATACATATAGTATACTACAAGCAATTGTTATAAATAAATAAATAGTAGCCAATGGACAAGCAACGCCAAAAGCATTACCATACTTAACACTGTTTTAAAAGGTACCATCTTGTAAAAATCCACGTATAAGTCCAATCCAAGACTTTAGGTGTATGTAGCAATCATGAACTACACTACAACTACTATTATTTTCAGTAGGAACCTACACTGTTTTTATGCGTAAACAACACTTAAAGCACTTGCGTGTCTTACGTAGTTCAAAGCATTTACTAGAGGGATTATTTACAAACACCCATACAAATACAATTTTGCTAGCGAATATCGAATAACTTTTACGATAGAAAACTGATATGATCGCGACATACATTCGAAAAAATAAGTTTTATCACCGTGCGACTCTGTTTTAAGAATGAATTATATGGATAAATAACCCCATTTTGAAGCCAGTTAACGAAACTAACAGGACTTAGCATGAAATGATGCAATACGATCAACCCGCATTGTCTGAACTGTTTTTCGACTTGATTGTCATTGATTTTAAACTTCCGGTAGCTATTCTCTCCGCATCGTAATCCTCGATGGGGAGGGTTACTCTTGCTCTTTGATCTTTGCCAGTAAACATTCCGCGTAAAAGTAGTGTTGGACCTAACATTTTTATGGTAATTAAAAACCCATTTAAAGGAGATGTCTATTAGCGGCCTTTTACTCCAAGAAATTCTAACCAAGGTCATTTAAATATAGACGAATATAGGTTCTAAAATTGACCCATTTTGAATCCCCCTGATATTTAGAAATATTTTGCAGTTTTAAAACCAAAAATTAGATACTTGCGATTTCTATTTTCATTTTTTTTTTTGCCTTTCACCTCGCAGTGGTTTGACTCTGGTTGGAACTATTTGAGATAAAGACCCAGCCTCCAAACAAAAGGTGGACATCTCCTTTTCTTATCGATATTAAATTATGAAAAGTATACGGTGAGAGAAAAGCAAAACGACTACAAGCTACGCTGGAGCACTTAGATTCAAAAATAAAATAAACTTTCAAAATAAAAATTATCATTGTCGAAATGGTTCACGAGAAAAAGATTATACAGGAATAAGCGGCAGTGCCAACTTCCCTAGGATTAACTTGGCAAGGAACAGTACATTAGGCCGTTCCAGACGGGGGCTGACGCGGGGTAGCTCGGCGCCAACACCAGCAATAACTGGGGTCGTCCCAGCGGTTACGTATATAGGGGTCATAAATATACCCCCTCGTTTTCTAGTTATTGATTTATGAACGCTTGACACGAGTGATTGACCTCAGAGAAATACTTGAGAGGCTATTAATTCCAGTCGTGAGTAAAGAGCTGTCTCTGACCATATTACTGAATCTTGGTTGGTGGTTGGGAGTGAAGCTGACTCCTGATTGAAAGGTCCCGGGTTCGTTCACATCCGTCTAATCTACTCCAATCCACAATACTTGGGTTAAAGTGCAATCTTAATAATCAAGTGCAATATTAATATCCGTAATCAACAGTTCTGTTGCTAGGCAACTCACTGAAGATTACGTATACGTTGAATATCTGGCATGGGCGTAAGTGTATTTACTAGGATTGAGTATTTACATAGGTACTTAGTAGATACATCCTTAATCCAGTATATACTTATGCATCCTTTGGTTATTGCTTTGTACTAGGTGGTATATAATAGTCGCTATTAATAGATACAAACGAATACTATGACCGATACGATTAAATTGCTGTGAGAAGCGAATATAAAAAATGCAATTTGGAAATTAATTAATTTACGATTTCTATTCGAATGTATGAACTCGAACCAAGGTTCTGAGTAAGCAGGTCAGAGGGAATAGAACAATAGTATTATTAGTGTGCGTTTGAACTTGACCCAAATGATGGGTAATGTCGTTACGGTGTAATATCTATTGCAATTTGCTTCCTGCCATACTTACGTACGCCATTCTGCACGATATTATGTTAAGTTCTCTTCAATTTTACCGGGAAACTGATTGTTCTGAGATTTAAGTAGCCTTAAGTAATAAAAAGTTTTGTCTGTGACTGAGTAGGAAAAAACCCTTGGGAGTTTCTTGCCGCTTCTTACGGTAGTGATTTGTCGAAGCGATAACGTAGTTTGACTTTCGAAAAGTTTGTAAAAACCAAAAATTTTATAAAATTCATTTTTAATTTCATCTAAAAAGTGCTATGACCTGAGGCAATTTAGGCGTTCCGTTCACCCCCATAAATAGCAATTATCTGTGACTGACCTCAACTAAGACAGTATTTCAGGATGACGTCATATATCCACCACTTGCACTGCCAGGTGCTACCAGGTAGACTGCATCTTCTGTTTTACCGACGTATCAGTAAAACAGTGGTGCAGTGACTGGTAGAAGTTACAATGCCAATAAGTTATATCATAATTTAAAAACGTAATGGTCATTTAGTAATGGAAAGGATTATGTAAAAATGTTAGCACGGTATTGTATTTTTACATAGCATTTAGCTGTTTACATATATTTTTTAGTCAAATTAACGCGGGCGCTGGGTTTGTGAGCCGTGAGGACGAATATAAATTGAGTCTCACACTGATGGATCATCAGCTTATCTACGGTTTTTTTTGTAGATAGGGTTTTTGTTTCCCGTTGTTAATTGATGTCAAAGAGAATAAGGGTTAATTGAAATTTCGGCGAGGTGTTATTAGGATTTCTATGTGAAATTATTTTGAGTTGGTCTGTGAACTTAATCGCTCGATATTTTGGCCTGACTGCATTCGAGAAAGTGTTGCGGCTAACGTATACTTTATTGATAGTTTTCTTTATTCTTGTACTTGAATATTTAGGAACAACTAGCAAGAGTGATAATCAATATCATCATCATCATCAACATATCAACCCATAACTGTCCCACTGCTGGGCACGGGTCTCCTCTCACAATGTGAAGACAGTAGGTACATGCCATAGTCCATCATGTTGGCCAAGTGCAGATTGTACTTCACACACCATTGAGAACATTATGGAGAATTTTCAGGAGTGCTGGTTTCCTCACGATGTTTTCCTTCACCGAAGTGATAATATTTCATGAGAAGGAAACCACCACCACTTGTCTTGTGTAGGTCAGCAAGCTAGGTGCTGCACATCGCTTCATCGTGGGAATAAATGATTGCTACTTTTCCATTACACAATGCTTCTTACACACTGCAAGTACCAATACAACGAACGAATCTGACGGAGAGCTAGTAAACAAATATAATGAGTTTGTACGTAATTCACATGTCGGTGTCGGAAATATGATTCGCGTCCTTCAGTTTTACGGTTATGGACGTTTGATTGCCGCTCGTAGATGACCGCTTCTAAAAGGTTATTGATATCACCACATCGGAGTTATAACGATGGTCTGGCTAGGACATTTTTAGGTTTCCGTATATTTGATAAAAACACCTGTATAACAGAAGTTTTCAATTTTCAAGTCGAGATATAGTAATCCTCAAGTCAATGTGTCACTATTTTCACAACATTATAGTGTTCATTATTAAAATATAAAAGACGGCATAAGGGATGAGCTTCTAATGCTTAATGTGTTCTGTATCATCATTATAATGATTTATTAACATTGACTTTCAACAAGGTGTCGTACTGATTTAGTTATTCAATTATTTATTAAAACTTTGACAGTGAACCGTCATGCGTCAGCTGTGATTATGATCAGGTTGTCACACTCTGTTGCTCCATGTCGGTCGTGATGTGGATACTTATACTACACAGAAATAAATGTATCAAACGTCACTTAATCATTCGAATGACACTTGACAAATAACGTTACGCCGCGTTTGGATACTCGGCCGAAATTCAGTAGCGGTAACTGCATTTTTGCAGTTATACTACCATTAATATACTCCGTGAAATCGATCCAGCTTCAAGGGTCTATTATTATTTTTTTACACGATGCTAAGTTAATCCTTGACAACAATAAAATATATTATTTATATCTAAATAATTAAAAGAGACGAATCATTAACCGTAGTAACGGATAGGTCGGTTATAGAAATAGGCAGTAAAGTCGCCAAACCCGTCCGGAGTGTGATACATTGTCAAATGTTTTTTTATGTTCTAGTCTTTCCAGCTTTCTTGGTTTTGATATTTCCTAGGTACGTACTAGATACTTCGTTCATGTCAACTGTGGAACGGACTTCCTGCATTGGAGTTCCCATGGTTCTATGACACGGGTCCTTTAAGATATGGGTCCATCGCTTCCTTCTTGGTTGTCAACACGTGGGTAACGACCCTCGTGTTACTAATGTCCATTGCTGAAGGTCACTATCACCACAGATTAGGAGGACGAGCCCGTAGCTTATTTGGTAGTCGCACTGCCTGAGATATGAGGGGACCTGGATTCGATTCCCGGCCGTTACAGACATTTATAGGAAAGATAAAATGTTTATTCTCGGATCCATGCCGTCCACGAGCGCGACACAGGGAATCCTATTGCGAGGGTTTAAGTGTGTTAGCGTTTATTTATTCATATTTACAAATCAAATTAATTAACATTAAATTAGTTAAAAGTGGTTTTATCGAGGTTAACTCGCATTGTCCTCTATTCTGGCTATAACGACGGCAATGACCTGCCTCTCGATGTCCGCAGCCCGCACAGGGCTCTTGAGAATGAAACATGTTGCAGAAACGATCGGTGGGTGCCCGAGCACCGGTGTAATTCAATAACAACCGACTCCAATCAGTTCACCAACCTACAATTTGTTTTATTGCGTTGATAACGTCTTCGTAAGTGTAGGTGTAGCGTGTTGTTGTTGTAGCATCATCACCTTCATTGTCTACAATCAGGACGTTTTTTTTTTAATTTTTTTTACCTATTTTGTTAAGGTTTAAAAATATATACTTACACACATTTCTCTGTGCATTGAGCGGATATGTAGGATATATTGTTCATGTTAAAAATATAAATTTTGTTACATCAAGTAAATCAATATTATAATTTTAATAAAACGAACTGTTATAAAATATTTTTATTTTTAAAATTAATGCTTGATTACAATCGTAGCTGATGGCAAGGACGGCGAAGATCTGTTAAAGCGGACTAATCTAATGGAAGCCTAAATGACTGTTCATTTTTATATAAACGAGTCAGCTCATGGTAACTGGTCGCCCTCGCCATTGACATAAGTAATACTAAAGGCCTAAATGCATTTTTCTTTCTTTACTCTTTCATTCTTGGCCGGTAACATATCCCTTTGGTATTTCTGAAGTCCATTGACGACGGAGATACGTCACAATCCATCTCTTGCTCGTTTGTCGGCTATAAACATAAAACAATCTAATGCTTTCTTCCTTTCATGGCTGGCAATGTATCAATTATGCCTGTGGTGTAACTGATGTTAATGGGCAATCTTGATTACTTACAAGCGATTGACTCGTTTGCTCGATTATTGGTTCACGTTTTAACACTGAAAAAAGTTTGAATGTGTACAGAGTCGAGGGAGTTTCACCTTGCTACACTTGCTATACGTAAACACCTTTGAGAAATGATTATACGAGATTCGTGTGTACTGTTCCGATATGATTACGATAGGTACTTAGCTACTGTAAGTTATTTGGTTGTGCTTGTTTAAATTGTAATTTGTCGAACACAATTTTGGCAAAGAGAGATCTCCTGTCAGGCGTCATGACTAGGACAACTGGGTGTAGAAAACTTCTATAGCGCGATTCAGGCTTGACGTAACGTCACCGTGTGATGTGTATGCGATGTCACCACACATTCATAGTAGTATGTTATTATTACATCGGAATTTTTCAATTTAAAAATTAAACTTTTAAGCTATTGCATAGCTTTTATCGCGGGCCTTGAGCGTGGGGACCGAATCCAGAAATTCCGTAACGAAAAAAACCTAACACCCCCTGTTCGCGCGTAATCGACGACAGCAACCGACGGCTGCCGGCAATTGCCGAGCCGCGCGCGCCATTTAAAAAACTTTGACAATTGAGTGTTCAGACCTCTCGTTTTTTTTAATCATCTCGTGAACGGCGCCATCTAGTACCTTAATACTAAGGTATGGTACGTATGTTTTCTACAAACTAGATGGCGCTGTTCTGATATAACTATATAACTTCTAATAATTATAATTGCATAAGTTGATAAAAAATGCTATGCAATAGCTTTACCGCGGCAGTGTCCGAGTGCCACATTTAATTTATCGAGTTGTATGTCTGTAAGTTTAACACGACTCAGGTTAATGTCCAGCTCAATTGCGAGAAGTGGTTAACACGCCGAAATTACTTCAATTTAATATCTGCAATTGAATTAAAACTGTCGGGACCCGCAAACATCGTTTTGGAAACATTGATCTCTTCGTCATATCACATTATCTCCGCCCACAATGTCAGAGGACAAATACAGAATAGCTATAATCCAAAATATCCAGCTGCTTATTGGCAGTCTTCAGTTCTTCACGCTATAAGTTTCTTTACCGGAGAATGGGAAAATTCATTTGTTTTTAAATTAAAGCATCCTCCATCTTACTAACTATGGGTAAAAAATCGATGTATAAAAGATATCGATATTCGAACTTGGGATTTTTTACATTTATGCAGTAACACCTAAACAGGCCACACTTCGAAACATTTTTTTTAAATACACTACTGTTCAAATAATAACAGACACGGCCCCGTCCCAATTTTAATATTCGCATAAATTATGAATAACTTACTTCTAAGTCACTGAGCCATCACTTCTGTTTCAGATCTGGTCCACTGCACAAACGAGCCGAACGTGTCGATACCCCAGCTTGCCAACTTGCTGGTGGAGCGCACCCAGAATACCAACTGGGTGGTGGTGTACAAGGCCCTCATCACAGTTCACCATCTACTGGCTTACGGGAACGAGGTGGGTGGTAATCGTGTATGGTGATAGTTATGGCATCGGATGATTAACGATTTGTAATTTTATTATAGTCTTTCTTTTACCGACTGTCGGGGAGGACTTAGATACGTAGGTATAGATGTGGCGGTGCTTATATCTTATGCCTGTCCGCTCGTTTCTCCACATTTAAAATAAAGATGACGACTGTGGTAAACATCGAAACTCGGTCATTGAACGTCAATATTTTACTGTTTTGGAAAAATATAAGTACAATAGTATGATAAAGGAGAAGAAACGGCCAAAGAAACTCTTCGACATAAGAAACAATACCCACACTAATTAATTATAAAATGTTTTTGCATATCCAACTTGAGCGGAATCGGTTGCATTGCAGCATGTTCTTTGGACGTGTATATAATCAAAGTCCATCATCAATAATAACAGGGACTTTCATCAGTAATAATAATAACAGGGACGGGCACATGTCAGCTAACAGAGCGATAAACGTACAAGTAACTGCGTCAGTAGTAACAAGTCAGTGCGTTACTGACTACTCGTTCATAAATTGTTTTCGTCCAATCATCGTTTGGGAATGACAATATACGACGTAGGGGTCTATGCGATCCCATTAGTCCCATTACGGTATCTGATAGCTGCATAGGTTTTAACGTTGAACTCCTGAACAAGGTGGTCTGCACGCATCTCTAATTTTCAACAAATATTACGTATTATAAATTAGATAGGTATAAAACAGGTAGGTATAATAGATAAAATTGTTTTGGAACGCAGCTTCTACTTTTATTAAATCTCAGCTAATTTTTGTTTTTATTTTAACCATGGTAACGGATATGACGTCACTCGGCTGTAGCCGTTTTAAGTTAATTATGTTCCATGGCAATTTTAAACAACTTCAAGTGTATTTTTTAATTAAAATATTCACAAAGTTATCTAGGGAATACAAATTAATAAAATGAATATCTTTTGCTGACTCGTTTAGCTCAATTGATAGCGATAGAATAGAGACGTTTCATGCCTGTCAAAGAGTACCTGGTTCGATAGTTCGACACTGCAAAACATGCCCGAGCATTTAGTCTCGTTTCGCCTCTTCATTATCTTCATCATCTCTTCATCATCTCATTTATGATTCGTTCATGTATCCGGGATACATTGGGCGGGGGATACTGTATCCCCTATGTATGACATTGCTGAATATGACAGGGATAACTTGAGAGATTTAATTTTATAACGATTATGAGGACTTGTGAGTTGTGATTGTTCAAAGACCTTCATTAATTTCATTCAGGCGTCACACGGTATATCCATGTGAAGCAATTAAGAAAATTTCAAATGTATCGATTGCATTTAGTCTTCCTGAACGGACATCCCAACAGGTTTCCTCGCACTGACAGATGATACGCACGCTAAAATAGCCTCTGCGCCAAGGTAGCACTATATGTATTTCCGTGGACATTTCCATTGAACTTGCAGAATGTCTCGCTGTAGATCGCGCGTACAGAAATAGCAATCCTTTATTGACACAAGTGGCTGTATTGACGACATCTAGGTGTTTTGTGTAAGCGATTACGAATTATATAAAAATATTTAAGTTGCTGGTGCAGTGTTAGCCTTCACACAGTACACTCACGAACAAACACACTAACATCCATACATACATTCATACATATACACATACGCACACAGCCACGCGAATACAAACAGATACACCCAGACATTAATAATTCTTATAAAACTGGCGATTTAATTACCGTTATCTAAAATCTTTCTGAATATTTTATCGTTAGTGGAGTTGAATTGTTAATCACTTCATGCGTCTTACCAACGTCAGCCGTGATGTCAGTACTTGCGTTTTGCATACGGTATTTTATAGAATTGATCTATATTAACGATAGACTTTTAACTACAAAGTAGATTGGAAAAAATATAAAGAAAACGTTTAATTTTTCTACGAAAGATTAATTAGCCTTCGTCCGATATCGAACCCCTAGCTCAGTAGGCAGTGCAACTTCAAACCATGCTACTGCATTTTCTTACAGTTATTCGTTTCAAAGCTCCACTTACATCCATAATTTCTATTTATTTCCCATATTATTCGTGCAATATTGTTTTTCTCTTCTGCATTGTCCCTCGGGGCGACAGCAAAAAGTGTCCTACATCCATGGCGTTAACGTTCCAATTGTCTTGACAAGTGAGTAGTCTATTATTCGTGCAGATGGAAATGGTGTGCTTTGTGTTTATTTATTCCTAGACCCTGAACAGACAAAATAGCTATTCTCAACGTCAAATCGACGCAGTGACGTAACATTCCGCTTTCAAGATGCTCAAATCGTATTGTACATTATAAACGGATACCATGGACATTAGACACAAATAAATGAGTCATCAAAATGACCCGCGTTCCAAGAAAAATATTTATCCCGACAAAACGTAATACATGATATATGTATACTGTGCATGTGACAAAGGGGCAAAGTTCTGTAGAACTGATGTTTGGAATTTGCAGTGATCGTATTCACCGATGTAACAGCTGAGATCTAACGGGTGTCGAGTTCTGTAGCAGATCCTTCGATTAAATTTAACTCGGGACCTCTCGTCCTGCCGGCAGAATCAATAGTCACTGCCTCCCTGGTGCTCCCCAGGTCATCTTAGTAGTCGAGTCCGCTTCAAACATCTACAGATGATCAATTTTAATTAATTTGAAGGGTAGGTACTGTGTTTTATAGGGAACTGTTGATGGCAATTTACAACATTGTCATTATTACGAGCTGTATGGCACAATGGCTACTGTGCTGGACTGCCGTCTTGGGTTGATTCCCCGCGAGGATTTCACAGATTTGAATGAGTTACATTTTCAATTTTTGGTCTAGGTGTGTGTGTCCTTGTGTGTTGTGGTGTTGTCCATGGAACACACAGGGAATTGTAGTGTAGGACTATTAGTGTTCAGCGTTATTTATCTATTTATTATCATGTTGAATGGAGCGCGAGTATGTAAGACGTAGCCAAACGTGGCGCGAACGGTAGCGGAGTGCGCCGCCGCCGGAGATACGTTCACGCCCATATTGATTTCTTTATTTATAGTGATAAACGTTCTGCTTCGCATTATATACTAGCGACGGTTACTTACGGAGGGTTTAAATGTATTCGCTATGCTTTGTCCTCGTAAACAATATTAAGCCCGTCCGCTTTTGTAGTTCTAATGCACCGAGTTGAGCAACAGCAAGCGCGGTCGGTAGGTGAATGGGTGACCGCTAATGGCAAGTCATTCATGTCATTCAGTCAAGTGTAGCTGTCGGTTCTGGTTGTAATGGTTAGACGGCAGTCGTTAAACCCTGTCGGAAACCATCGGGCGGCATTTATCTTCCGAAATTTGGGTTTGCCACCAACCAATCCGCGCTAATGCGTGGTGGTGGATGCACTACAGTAGACCTCAATAATGAGGCAAGACCCGTGCCATGTAGTGGGCAATTAATGGGTTGAAGCTGAACAATAATACCGGTTCACAATTTTTTTTCCTTTTGGCTGTCGATTAGCCCGTGTCAACCCTCGGGTTAGAGACTTAGATCACTATCATCGAAACACAATGAAATTCACTTATCGATGTCTGTCCATGGAAATATTTGAAGAAGATTGGATTGAAATTGGGTGGATTTATGAACGCATTAGATCCCATAACAATTTTTTTTAGAACCTGTGGGGCGCGCCCCACTGGTTGGGAACCCATGATCTAGTGTTTGTTTCATTGTCATTGGTTCACAAACAAAAAAATATAATTATAATTGTGCCAATTTTAAAATCTTTTGATATTTTAACATCAGTCAGGAATGTCAGGATCTAAGAACTCAGCTACGCTTTACATATTCTAAACGTACGTCGCCCGTCTGTTCGTTGGCGCGCTGTTTATATGAAAAACAACATGCATTAATGTAATTCGAAATAACATTCATTCAGTAAAACATGTTTCTAAGAATAGTCTTTCGCCGCGGTGAGACAGCGTAATAGTGATTTTTCCCACAACCATGACACGCCAAAGAAAACTTCTGGTATGAGCAGTATTTGATAAAATGCATTTTGCATAAAAATCTCCCATCATTTTTTATCATTGACACATAACAATTACACTGTACGCAATAATTACCTAGGTGTATTAGTTTATTGCACTTAAATATATTTTACTGATAAAATAATATCGGTAATCCTATTAATATTATAAATGTGAAAGTTTGCTCGTTAATTGGCGTAAATCGTTTATTAACAAAAAAAAACAGAAAATCGAACATGGAATTATAGGAATAATACTTTTTATGGTTTATGAATGGAACGCGCGGACGACCGTTCGTAATTATTTTTTGATAACACGAATATACCCAATACCATTTTGTTCTATAATTCTGATTTAACAAGAAATGTGCAATTGTGATTGAATTCATTTAGCTATAGACTTATTCCGTTCATGGGTCTTTTTCTTTGATTTTAATGGGAATTGAAAATGATAGTTTTGTGGGTTAAATATTGGATCCAGCGTCTGTGACTACTATCCAATATTTAATATTCAATTTACATAGACGTCTATGTAGACGTCACTGTTTAGGTTACGTGATAATCTTACTAATTAAGACCCTATCCGAATCACTCAGTTGTAGTAGCCACAGTATTATCCATAATAGTTAATAATAAAAAAGTTATAAATTCCCAAACGAATTTATTACACCCGACGCGACGGAGCCGACGCGATGAGTGGACGACATGAATCATAAACAACACTCGTAGTTATTTGATCATTGTCCAGACAGAAGTTATTAAAATTTTAATTCTTAACACTGCTGTCACGATTAATACTGACTACCGATTAAGTATACTGGTAAGTGGTAAGGTTTATCCAACGACCATCACTGAAATCGTCGCAATGTCGGAGAGCTAGTTAACAAACGATTCCTCCTCCTTCGTCAGCCATCGTTAAACGATCACGGTATTATAGTTGTTCGTGGCAATGTCTAATAACCATAAAGTTAAAGTGACAATAGAAAACACAAAAACACAAATCAGCAAACGAGCAGACATGATATGAAGTGCTAAGAGGTCATAGCTGCACACACGTAGGATCGTAATTCATTTTCATAACAAAACTATCATTCCAGCCAAAATATGACTTACGGCAATGTAGACGGTGGTGACGGTACCATCCGTCACTTGCCTTGCCTTCTCATTAGTCGGTACACACAAAGCCTCATCCTCGAACCTTATCTGTGTGCGCGCCGCTGCCCCGTCATGGACACACAGCTTAGAACGCACACAAAGATTTTCTTTGGAAGCCTAAAGTCACTACGTTCTTGTGCGTTCCGCGCGCTTACATACATGGCGCGCAGCGGCGCGCACATATACAAGCCTCATTACGAGCGCAAAGATAACCTACTATTATTTATGTAAGTCGATTCTGATACAAATTTATCATCTTTTGCAGAGATTTACACAGTACCTGGCGTCCAGTAACTCGACGTTCCAACTAAGTAACTTCCTAGACAAAAGCGGGGTGCAAGGTATGTATCGGAATATTACTTCGGCGTCCACTTCGCGGAACAATGCTGCGAATAAAACGTTTATTGGCACTAACTACCTAGGGTTGTCAACATTTTGTTTCAGTGCTTTGTAATGTGGTACGAAAAAAAATGTTTAAAAGATTACACGCACGGATTGTATTGTTGAAATGATTTAGTAGGATATTTTTGAAGTGATTACATTAAAGTGCTGTTAAATAAAATAAAATACTTGCTAAAGATTGCATTAACTTTATACTAACTAAAAAACTGTGTTGTTACTTTTATTGAATGTGAAATTTCTAGTTCCGAGTACCTATAATGTTGAGTTTTTAGGGTTCCGTACCAAAATGGTAAAAAAAGGAACCCTATTAATATGTCTCCGTTGACTGTCTGTCCGTCCGTCTGTCCATCTCTCCATTTGTTAGTCACAGGGCTCGATCTCTTGAACAGAAATAGGTAGACACCTGAAATACGTGTTACTGTGGCTGAACTCACGCCCTCGTGATTCCATGAAGAAGCCACCGGGCCACGGCTACTTGAAATGTGTGCTCGAAAATATCAATTGTTTCAACGTGCATTGTTAAGATGGCGGTTCGCGGCCGATACCGAGACAAGAGACCGCGACCGTCACTTGACCATAGCCAATGTATAGGCGACAATTCGCGACCGAGACCGAGACAGTCTGTCGCGCCTATACAAAGTGACGGTCGCGGTCTCCTGTCTCGGTCTCGGCCGCGAACAGCCAGCTTTAGATGTTTGACATTTAATTTGTCGTTTTCTAGTAATGGATAAAATAATTTAGTTAATATCGCTCGGTGGTACGGAACCCTGCGTGTGCGAGTCCGACTCGCAATTGACCGGTTTTATTTATATATTATGTCAATTTCTTTAGCATTATTGCCTGTGTACTTACACGGAGCCTAGTATAACAATGTAAAGTCGCCAACCCTAGCCAAAACTTAATACAATGGCCGTCATACTATACTCGTTGGCAACAACCTGTGGAAACGTTAAATAATAGTTGTTACCGAAGCGCGGAGTTCCGGATTCGATTACACACTGTACACCTCATTAAAATAATAATACTTTGAATACTATTAGACAGGTACGTAATTACTGCTATGCAAAATAAATATTTTTGGCATAACCCTATCTAAATTTGTTGTTTGTTTACATAAATAATTTGGCACTTAAATTAAAATACGCAATTAGAAGAGAGGCAAGTAAGACGGTGTTCGTTAATAAATATGTATTCTGCATGAAGCGTCTTCGCTTTCACGATCTAAAGGTGTCCCCCTGTATGGTAGTCTCCTGTAATCATATAGCTTAGGATAATACTACATTTCTAGAGCGTTTGAACACTTTTCTAGACTCGTATATGACGTGTTTCCAAATGACGCTATCTTTGCCGAAAGAAGTGATAATTTGTACACATAAGGTGAACTCGATAACTGCTAAATAATGACTGCGAAGGATGTATATAAAAAAAAACTTAAAATAGATTACGTGCTAGTATCTTACCCAAATAAAAGATACACAATCAGTCTTTTGGATGCCCTTTTTTGCGAAAGGTGCCAGTGTGTCAGTCCCTAATGACATCAAAAAACAAAAACATAAACATTATAAATAATTATTTCAGCTTGGAATTGTACGAGGAGCCCAAGTCTGATAATTTGTTTTAAGTTTGAATACTTTGATACATTTCGTATACAGAATGTGTCAAAACGTAAGCCCCTGACATTTTTCTCACTGTTGGTACAACGACATTCATTTGTCAAGTGTCGTCGGACTCGTCAGGCGAGCAGTAAAGAGCAAGTTTCGTGGAAACAGCTGTGCGCTTCCTGTACCAACAATATTGATTGGTCGGAATCAAAGTAACTTTCTACGAATACGAACGCAACTGAGTGTTATGAAAATTTAATTTCATTCGAGCCCTACCATGTGTACTCGCTTATCTTTGGTACTAACAAGTCGGCTTTGGTTCGAATTATATTTTTTCATCATAACGAACTAATTCATGAAACAGACATGATTCAAATAAATTTCTTATTATTACGGAAAGTTCTTATCATTACGGAATATTTGTTAAAATTTATATAAAAAAATGTTACACATTTAGCCAATGTGTGATTTTTTTGAATTAATTGAAATTGCATTATTGTTAATTCAAAGTAACTAAATTACTCAAACTTAGTGTAAGCTTAATACAAACGATGTCCGGACTATAAGTAAATAAACATTAATAAATAAGTATGTTTTTGTTGATAAAATTGGTCCGAATTTTGATGATATCATTTATTAGTATAGATAATGATCAAAAAATGTTTATGTGATATTTCTAAGAATGAATTGATAAGAAAGTGAGCCATGCATGCTATAGCAGTAGCACGCGTGGTAGGGGGCGCGATCGAAGGTTACGTAAGACCGCGTGGCCGTGCACGCGATCCTGCCAAGCGTGACGTCACGTCGCGCAGGCGCATTGTACAGTTGCACAGTATGGTGACGCGTGACTGTACGTACAGCCAGTCACAGTGTACGTTACAATACTTACAATCCGTCGCCGTTGACGTAGATAGATCTTTGCGTCATTTCGGTAGCGATATCAAAACTAAATTGTCTTTTTCTATATTAATAGACAAGAGATCTCACAAACCAGCAGATGACACTGGTGGTAAGGGGTCACAGTCGCCCATGGACATCAGCAATAATAAAGGCTTCACCAATGCGTTGGCGACCAAGGAAGATGGGGGAGACTGAAGAGAAAGTACTGGCTCTCAAACAATATCAATAGTAACTAGCCAGCCGGAGAGACGCTATAAGTCCAAACTGGGGCCGGCTTTGCCGATTGGAGTCAGTGTTCTAGGCCGCCCTAAAATGTTCTAGGCAGCCCCAAAACGGAATAAATGGTCTCATTCTCTCTCATTGGGAGAGGCAACCCAAGCTCAGCAGAGTAGGATGACCAGGCCGAATATGGGGAGACGTAATGCACGCGGGAACAAAATATTTCTCTCGTCTTTGTTCTATTAGCCCGACTTTCCCTCGAATACCTAGTCCGGAAATACTGGTCGATTCGTGGTGACGATGAACACTTGTCCACTAACTATCATATAGCTCAGCCAATCTCATTTTCTTACTAATAACAGTAATAACGCACATCCCAAACAGTTGAAAAAGATCGGCACGCTCCATACTCCGTCAGCCGACTTTACCAAAGTTCATTAGGCTATGGTACAGGGTACACTCATACAATGTATTGGCTATTGTACTAGCGCTGCTTAGGTTACAACGACAAATGTTTAGCATTCATTATCTTTGTATCAAGTTTTCAAAGCGTTCCGCAACGAGAGGGGACAACATTCCCGTTCGAATCCTGTGTACATACATTTATTATTATGTAATTCAACGATGAAAGATGAGATGCAAGGAGCTTCTTCCCTTGAAATAAAAATGTATTTATATTTTTGACAACATTGAACACTAATTCAAAAACAGTAGAAATTAAGACTACCCCCGTGGGGCTCTCTTCTGATCAAGGGACAGTCAGTTATTAGTGATTCTTATATTCCTTTAAAATCTGAAGAGTATCAATCACGTCAGTCTCGTACTCGCGTGTCTCGGTCAATCTAGCTGTTTTTTATTATTACATATATCGGAAAATTGAACGCAAAGAACTTCTCAACGCAAATCCATCTCAAACCTCAATAATATTTTTGTATTGCGAGTAGTATAGAGTATTGTATTAGAGTTCCAAAGGTGACTGCTGTTTTTCACACCAAATTCGATTATCACTTTATCGATTTATAAGATCTTTAGAGTACGATAAATTAATTGGCCATCGTAACCTCGGCGTGCGTAATTGGCACGCGGAGGCGTTACGAGTGGACGAGTCGACGACCTCGAAGGTCGCAGGTGAATCTGTTGCGATTTACTGCAATGGAGACTGTGGTGATGGGAATTTTTGAGTAGCAATGGGCTTCGTTGTTCGTGGTGCATCCTGCTGAATCTCGGATTAGGCTATGACGTCAGGAATATTGTGTTAGAGGTTGTTTGGGTCTATCTCATTCAGTTTAATCCCAATGATAATGGTGTGCTGGGTTTTTACTCGTCTCGAACTGTCAAATCTCTAGATCTAACTGTCAAATCTATTCTTATGTTATAAAGTTGAATTTATCCTAGTGTGATCCTATAGTTGTGAATGTTGTCAAATATAGAGAAATATAACTGGAAATATATAACTTGATATATTCCATCATTGGTTTTTACTTTTATTAAACAAGACGATGCGGATGACCTTTTAAGTTAATTGTGCTTAGAGGTAGTTTTTTTCCATTTATATTTTGGGAGTTATATTATTGAACATCCATAAAGATTTGACATGCCGAACTGGTTTATACAGTAACAACTTAAATTGAATGTAAAAAAACAAGTTATGTGAAGTATGTAGATAGATACGTTTGTATACTTAACATAAGGATACTCGTGAGATATCATCGAATCCTTGATAGCACAGTATGTTTTAATATTTACGAACACTTCACGATTATACAATCAAACATAATTATCCTTTTATGGGACGATTAATTTAAAAGTAAATAAATTTAATTTTTACTGGTATAATAGTTAAGATTTCAATTTAATTTATAATATCTATACATATATTAATCACTCACTAATATATTTTTAATCAACGCAACGAACAATTGTCAGGAAACTTGTACACCTGAGGGTTCTCCATAATGTTCTGAAGGGTTCGCAGCACTTCACCAGCGTGGTGGACTATGGCCTTGTACCGTTCACATTGTGTGAGGAAAACCGAGCTTAGCAGTGGGACCGTTATGGGTTACGAAAAACAATACGATTTCTTATTATTGAATGACAGAGACTTAGGACATTAATAACAGCTAAGACCCGTAAAAACACTTATTTCCTTAGGGAATCGAACCCCGAAATCTTCGTTTCGCTCTTAGGGTCACTACTCTCTACCAACTTTGCAGTATCCTAGTGTCAGTACAAATCTAAAACTAGAAAGCTTTAATCGGTAATAGGAATGTTGGTGCCATAAACTTTTTATTTGCAGCAATTATTCACAACGATACACCATCAGCTATTATTTGTAATCTGTGCAATTGCGAATAATAATAATTGTTGTTGTTTTATTAATTGTATTCGATAAGGTTTCATTGATCGGACGTGTACGTACCATACGTACAGTTGGCAACAAAAACATATTTTTTGGTTTCTTTGCGTTTTTTATATTGTTAATATTGATTAAGTTTAATATTCCGTGATTATCATATTTTCATTGTTTGTCGCATATTGCTTCAATGTAAATAAAACGTACGTTTATTAAAACGTGATATTTTGCGATTGTAACATATTATTAATTAATTTATTTACCCTTAGCGGACATAGGTAATACCTGGATGTATTTACTGAATAATAAAATCATAAATATCATGATCAATACACCACGTAAATGATTATATCTATGTATATATACTCGTAAAATGTACTTAAAGTATTATATTCATATAATATAGCAAACAATATTGAACGTTAATTTATTTATTTATTATTTTGGCATTAACCTGTAAAAGGAAGTTTTGTTATGAGTTATGACTGATGATGATGACTATATCAGTCATAAACATAATAAAAGCTACATTTGTTGCCGGTTGTACGGAAAATGTTGGTACATAATTTGATATGCAATGTGGCGATTTGTTTTTATCATAATTTGTTATTACAATGTTGTAAATATGATTCAATTCGCATTATCGTCGCGCTTGGAAATCAGTAATAGTTTTGTTTATTATAAATATGTTTCACAACTCGTTGGAATTAATAGTGAAAGTCATGTAATGTCAAGAGTTTATTATTTTGTATTGTCGAGTTGGTTGACTATTATTCTCTTTTATATAGTGTGTTCAAACTGGCCAGACGTTGTTTTGTTGTTTCGATTATTATGAAACTACAACGCCATCTATTGACTTGAACCTATATAATCGAATAGTGTCGACAGTATACGATGCGTATTGTCTGAATATGGCATTACGTCAAGTCTTTTGGAAATTGAACCTACCATGACGATGGCGCCAATAGCTAAGAGATACATTAAATATACTATATATTATAGTGTACGCGACCAACGAGTACATATACGAATTTACTGGTTTCCAAATAAACTTAGACACAAATACCTTTACAACTGTTCAATAGAACCTGAATATTATGTATTTACACGAATACCTAGCTCTAACTGTAATTTTCTCAATTTCCTATCGCTTTCGGGCAGGCGCCGCCGGAGCACGGATCGGTGAGTCGATATACAATGCCGGCTTGTTGTGTTGTTGTACGTCTGTCTGTCTGTAGTACGCAGGGACACGCTTCTTGGTGTGGGTGCATATATATACATATTTTTTATGCACTTTGCACCTGCCAGCTTGAATATTGTGATCGTTTTTTTGTTGACGACTGTACTTGTTTGGAATGTTTTTGATTTTTTATAGCTTTTTTCTGTCGACATTTGATGTTGATATATTTTTTTAAATCATTATTCGGTTTTTCTTCACTGTGCATGTTTTTCATATACGATTTTATTTTTTTATTTTTGTTAAAGTTTCATTTTTTTTAATTTCAATAATATTTTAGGCTTCCTCAAGCTCGTGGCGTCTATACTTAGTGAGGGTATGACGAGTGAAAACGAAACGGATGAGTGGGGTTAGATACCATGGTTTATGATCAGATTATTATTACCGCATTTATGGTATTTAATATGGAAAATTGCAAGATTACACTTGATTGTTTAAATTAAGTTAACATTATTATAATTAACATTGTCGTACCAAGACGTAATCTACGATTTTCACTAATATCGAATGGAATACGTAAACAAATAAAATTTTGTAAATTAAAAAGAAGCACAGATGTCGAATGGAGTTAACTTTAATTTTAAGAACAATTTTGCAATATTCCATCTCTGTCAAAACGCAGAGTACAAGGCTGGTGTAATAATTTTAGAATAATTAATATTGAATTACATCACTAAATTCATGCGAAAATATAGAACTTGTATTGTACGACGTAATCATAATGTTTTTATTTGTGTTAATATCAAGCATTAGCAACAGTTTTAAAGTTTATTGAAGTCATTTAATGTCAACTTTTTATTTTACTTTATCTCCACTATCAGTAGGTAATGGTTGTGAAACGGGGCGTTTGTTTGTACAATATCTTGTAGATAATATCTGCACGTTGAGGTGTCGAGGGTCTTGGCCGATTAACCGGTAAGCGACTTCGTAAGCCGCTGAACGGATCGATCAAGCGTAGTTTAGCTGAAATTACAGTTTCAGCTGAGCTAATAAATTGAACTATAATGAGACTAGTCTAGAAACTAACGTTTGGGAGTAACTAAAATATGGTTAGATTCGGTATAGAACGCGAGGTAGGTTTTGTCACGCACTTTCATTGCACGATTTTGTTGTTTCGTTGGCCGCACCCGCTTTTGAGTAGTATTTTTTACGATTAGTGTGTACGATTTTTGTTTAAAGATGGTTATTTTTGTATTACAATATAAGCAGAAGAAGTTCCTATTGCAGATGTTCAAAGTACTCTGTACATATATTACTAGCTAGTTTCAAACGTAATGCTATATCTAATAGCAAGTCTGCTCCCACTGTTCATAGGGACAATCGACTAGCCAATGTGGGATTACTTTTAAAAAGATCCTAAAATGAGCCAATGAGAAACGAAAGCTGTGTATATGCAGAAATGTGGATTCATTTGTAATTGTGTTTTTCTTACCTGCGAGACTTGAGAATTGATTGCGTGTACGTTGACGTTATACTTGTACCCGTAAAAGTTTTATTATTGTCGTTAAACGCCTCTATAAAAAGATTATTGATTATATTTTTGTAACAGCTTACCTGAGTTAATGTTCTCGTATGATTATATTGAAATGGGGCTGTGTTCGGGGTGAATGTAATGCCTTTTGTTCAAGTCAACAGTCAAAAGCCATTTACTAAGTTAGTGTATGTACACCTGTCTGTCACCACTTACAACCAGATGGGATCGTAGTTAATCGCTAGGTTGTACTTTGTAAAAATATATTATGGGGTGAATAAAGATTGTTCTTTCTCATTGGCTCTTCCAGGATAAACCAGTTGTACATTCAGGGAAACTAATTAAATACAGTTGTATATTAAGGGAAACTAATTAATTACATTGCTCGAATAGCGTGAATGTGAAGGGGTTCGAGATTGGACCGAGTCCTAAAGTAATCCTAATTACTTCATGTTCTGTGCAGGATATGATATGTCCCCGTTCATCCGGCGGTACGCCAAGTACCTCAATGAGAAGGCGCTGTCCTACAGGACTGTTGCTTTCGACTTCTGCAAGGTTAAGAGGGGGTAAGTCGAGTTTTGATGGTTGGTTGATTTGTTTTTTTTTAAATAATATTAAGAAACTATTAAAAACGTATAGACGAGCGATATGATCTCCGTCGCCCATGGACATGAGCAAGAGGAATAATTAAAGCGTTGCCAAAGGACGAACGATCGATCGAAGGTTGAAAAATGTTTTATCGACGATTTAAGAAGGTCAGCCACCACCCGCCTAGCCCAGCAGGTAAAATGCCCTACCAACACATCAGTACAGATGGGATTAAACTGGGTGGTAGCTTTATTATCCATAGAGCTCCACCATCCGATTTTCGGCGATAGTCAAAGTTCCGTCTCCTCAAACCTTCAGTGTATAAAACAAACAATGCCCTACCTCACTCAATGGTTGGCCAACAGCAAGGAGGAGGGTTCCCTGCGCATGATGAATGCGGAGATGCTGCTGAAGACGCTGCCAGTGCTGCAGGCGCAGCTGGACTCGCTGCTGGAGTTCGACTGCACGGCCAACGACCTCACCAACGGCGTCATCAATATGTGCTTCATGCTGCTCTTCCGGGATCTCATCAGGTATGGAGACGGCCTGCGTATACCTAATGGGGGAGTCTTCAACAGACGAGTGAATAGGCTTTTAATAGGCTATCTTATACTTGATCGCCATTAACCTTCTGGTGGGTTTGTTGTCAAACATTAACTTATGTAAAAAAACTAAGGGATGAAATTTGATTTCAAAATCAGTTAAAATTACGCCTCCACGCGTGCAACGACTTGTACAAAATAAATACAGTGATTGTGATGTTGTGTTACAGGTTATTCGCGTGCTACAACGACGGGATCATCAATCTGCTGGAGAAGTACTTCGACATGAACAAGAAGAACTGCCGCGAGGCTCTCGATCTCTATAAGAAGTTCCTCATCAGGATGGATAGGGTCGGCGAGTTCTTGAAGGTCGGTAAGCTTGTGGGATGCAACGACTTGCAGAGTATCGTTGATGTTGTGGCTGTTGTGAGTTCATGGAGTGCTTAGGCCGGACTAGATTCTCCGGGGCTATACTAGTGTATCCTGACAAAAAACAAAACGCTGATGTTTAATTTCAAATTCAAACATCGTTTATAATTTTTTTATGTTTGAATGTTATTGAGGTTCTTTCGTCATAAAGTAGCTCTGTAAATGTAATGTAAGATTTAGGGTTATACACGTCGTTTCTATATGAATTTTAATTGTCACACTTCTAACTTGATGTTTTACATCATGTAGTACATATAAAAAGATTAACAAACGATTGAAATAGAAAAAAACAGGTATCAATACATTTTTAACATAAATGTGTGGCTTAAGGGATCCAACCCGCGTTCCTACACAAAGAGTTCTGTATGGCGCAATCGAAACCTCGTTGCAGGTGGCAGAGAACGTGGGTATAGATAAAGGCGACATCCCGGACCTGACGAAGGCCCCCAGCAGTCTGCTGGACGCGCTGGAGGGGCACCTGGCGTCGCTCGAGGGCAAGAAGGGCTCCGCGGCCAACACCCCCACGCAGACGGCCAGGTTAGTCTTGCCAACTTCTTGCATTAGAATGGGGAGTGGCGGCGCAAAGCTTTTAAAACATGGCGCCACTAGTTGTGTTGAAATCCTCAGGATTGATGTCTGTAGAATACAGTTTAGAAGTTACTCCATGACGTAATGTTGTTCGTCTCTGGGTACTGGGGGTGTATGGTTAAAAAATAATAAAAGAAGTATATTATGTCGGCTGTTTGTAAATGCTGTTTTATTGTAATACTAAGAATCCATAATAATCGTCAACATACACAACAATCTGGCAATCAATCGTGTATATGTTGCCATGATGCCCTTATATGCGTACTTCACAAAAAGTAACATATCACTCTGCCTCCCCTTCCTCCCTCCCGTGTTATGTAACTACCAGCTCACGAACTCGCTCTGCCCTATTTCTATTTGCCCCTTCCCTCTCGCTCCTCTCATTTTCCCTTAGTCCTCCCTCTTCCCACTACCTCCTCCCTCTCCCTCTCTTCCCCCTACCTCCACCCTCTCCCTATCTTTCCCCCTACCTCCCCCCTCTCCCTCGATGCCCTTATCTCTTACACACGCACGCGCGCGCGCACCATTGACCGCTATTGACGTCACGCTCCCCTCCCCCCCCAGCGCGCAGAAGAACGTGGCGAGCGTGATGGGCGCGCTGTCGTCGACGTCCTCGTCGTTCGGGCACGCGGCGCAGTCGACGCGGCTCGACTCGCACGCGAACGGCGCGCTGCTGATCGACGACTCGCTGCGGCGGCAGGCGCTCGCCGAGGAGGAGGCCGCCATGAACCAGTACAAGGTGAGCGTTCTACGCTCTTCTACCTACTTCTTCTAGTTTAAAGTTAATTTGCCACTTCTATTACCAATTGAAAATTTCAGATGCAATTGTTTCAAGGCACGGTATTGACTGGCGACGAGGACATATCCGAGATCATTGTAAGAGTGTGTTGAACGGGGTCGGGTTATATGTTATATGTTATGTTGTTTTTGTGAACGGTCATGCGAAGGTAGCTTTTGGTTTTCAGTTTTCATTGTATCTGTCTGTCTGTTGACGACCGGTAAGAGTACCCGTCGGACGAGATGAAGTTAACGTTTTGAGACCTTTGAGAATGTAATGGAGAATGTTAGATAAATAAAAACGGGTTGTTTTTTTTGTCACTATTATCAAACAACTATTATAGAAAATGAGCCTGACTATAGCAGGTAAATGATGTCTGTTCGAGTTTTACTTTTGATTATATACATATTGTTAATCTGGTTCTCTGGCATAATAATTATGTTCCTATGTTGCATATTACGTATGCTTTGATCAAATGACTCGCTTTCTGGGCATCCTGCAATATTTTATGTGTATATGTCGTACGCAATGTGGTGGGTTTGTACTGAAAATGTTTTTGTGTCTGTGTGTTGTGCAATGGTGTGTACTTTGATAAATTAAAACACACAACGCGAAACTAAAAGACTTATTCGTTTATTTGGTTAATCGGGTGGTCGAACACTCAATACCATTATTATATTCTATACATTTAATCTAATTACAACAAGTACTATTCACACAGTCCGCTCTGGACAACCGCTCGACACGGAGGTCCGCACTAGAATGAGCGTTTAAGACCACTGACATGTAGCACGTGGACAACGGCCAGGGAAAACGGAAAGAGGGCGCTTAGATCGGTGACGTGTGCCACCCGTCACTGTCAGTATTGCTACATTAAATTTAATCATTAATTAATACCCGTACTTAAAAATAGCTAATTAATTAATAGAATAAAATATCAGTGAACAAAATTAATCGCACAAAATAATTGTAAAATTCTGAAAAATCATCGCAGTATTATTAATAAAAAAATCAAAAATTATGTATTAAAAAAAATGTATTAAATTTTTTAATTATTTTTGGTTCTATCGCGTAAATAAAGGCCTCCAATATTAGTTGTTTTCATTATATCTTCCGTGTACAGATACAAATGTATATACTAGCTGACCCCACGAACGTCGTTCCGCCATAAATATTTTTCATACAAAAATACAAAAAGCGCGATTTAAATTTGAGGGGCGAGGGTAGGGAAGTGAAAATTTAAGATCATGTGTATTTTTTAATGCCACACCATAAAAAAATAACCTCAAAAAAATTTGTTCAAAAAATGAAAAAGTAAAAATTTAGGGTGAACAACCCTTAACATTTAGGGGTGTGAAAAATAGATGTTGGCCGATTCTCAGACCTACTCGATATGCACACAAAATTTCATGAGAATCGGTCGAGCCGTTTCGGAGTATGGTAACTAACATTGTGACACGAGAATTTTATATATAAGATTTCAATCCATTGTGTCCGTGTCGTTGACAGAACAAGGTGCAATCCCCGACGAACTCGGCGGCGAACAATCCGTTCCTGTCGTCGGCGCCGGCGGCCGCGCAGCCGCAGGGCATCGTCGACCTGTTCGGGCCGCCGGAGCCCGCGCCCGCCGCGCCCGCCCCGCCCGGGAACGCCTCCGACGACCTGCTCTCGCTGGGGAACCCCTTCGCGGACATGTTCGGGGGTATGTACGTCGCCGGTGGCGGGGGTCGCGGTGTTCGGCGTCGTCCTAATTTGCAGCGATCGTACAATGGCGCGATGGGTTCAAACATACAGAGTGTCCTATTTTAACCTCGCAAGTAATTGTAATGAAACAGTATGTTTGAACCCATCGCACGACGAGAACGCATCGCGCCATCGTACGATCGCTGCCAATTAGGACGACGCCTTAGACGGTCACGTTTGGTCGTGATACAGCTGTTGGCTCGTACAGTCTTCTGATGGCAGCGGATAGACCGCGACCGGTTCTGCTCATGTTAGTATGTATGTATTTGTGTGTAGGTATAAAATCAGTTAATGTAATTGTAAGCATTTTTTTTTTCAAAAGATGTGCCGAGGAGTTTCTTTCGTCGTTTCGTCTCCTCAAAGATTTCAAATTTAAAGGCACCTTAGCTAAACGGTGGTAAATGCAAAAAATGACGAAGTGTATTGAAAATACCTACATAAAATAAATGATTTGAGTTTAGAGTAGGAGTTTTTTTTTTAATTTATTTATTTAGGACAAGCAACAAAACAAAAATACGTGTACATTATGAAAATATATTATCGTGGTTATAAGTGTGTAGCCTTTAATAGTTTGACACGGTGTATATCGTGAACTGGTTTATTTTATTACCAATATATGAGCTTCTTTATCAATATACGAAATGTCACCTGTGATCCGGTGTTGGTAACACGATGTTTATAAACTCTGTAGATAGTCATGATAAATAAATAAGTTAACTATTTTGCAGATCACACTTAATATTAATGATAATTTAATTAATTAAGTCGAAAACGCATATGCAATTATAATATTACGATATTCAATTTCCATATAAGTAGAACACTTGAAGATTTGGAAGCAACGAATTTTATTCACAACATTTTTAATATACATGTGTGGTTTATTCGTGTATAAATAAATAATAGCATACTTTTGGTTTGGTTTTGAAAAATCGATAATCATGACACGAATTAAAATGAATTAAATAAGTTAGTTAATGCTGCATTAAGTAATTTTTCTACTAACAGAAAACTAAATGACCACATAACGTTCCTTGTTGTATCTTAGAAATTGAATTTAAATGTATGAAAGTTATGAATTGCCAATGCGGGTTTGACGTGTAGTTGTAAATGTAAAAATACTACTTCCCGTGCTTATGGGGTTGGTACGGCACAGCGCACAATGAACACACAAGTTACACACTATACGTTAATTCAATACATACATAATTATAACAATTAAATTAACATACTTATAGTCTAAAATATATTCTTCTTTTAACATTATTTTTTCTAACTACTTAGTTCAAAAAATCTAAAAAGTCAATGACAATCGAAATTTAATACCATTTCGCTTGCCCATAATAATATAAATTAATATTAGGAGTTCGATGTGGTATTAAAAAACACGCATATGTAGAAAAAAAACTTGAGACGTGTCAAGGGACACCCGGATGGAACGAAGTTCCTTTCGATTAATTAGTGAAGGAATTGTAATAAAATTTTATTCCAAAACTTCGTTCCAACAACATTAAAAACAATATGAATATTTCCCACTGGTAGCGTCATCTATCATCAGTGACGCTAAACCTACAAATCAGAAAATGTCAAGTGTGGCACACTGCTGCCATCTATCGGCAAACAAAAACTAATGACAAAACTACGCATTTGCTTATTACAAAAACGTCGTTACAACTTTTCGTGATAATTCCATCTAGCCCCCTTTCGCAACGCGCGATAAGGAACTTCGTTCCAAAACTGAACTATTGCAATCAAATAACCGTCACGGTAAAAAAATGGCATAACAATACACATAACCCATCACGCACGAACACGGTCGCGATGTCGTGACACGCCCCGCGGCTCGCCACTCACGCCCCGCCCCCCGTAGCGTCGCCCGCGCCCGCCGCGCCCGCAGCGCCCGCGCCCGCGCCGCAGCCCGCGCCCGCCTGGCCGCAGAGCAACGGCTTCGGCGCCTTCCCACAGAACAACTCTTTCGTCACCGACGCCAGTTTCTCCAACGTGTTCAGCTCCAGCGACGCTACCGGTGAGTTGTGGGATGGTCTGGAGTGAGATCGCTGGTGGTACTCGGTCCAATCTGATTGATCAACATTGGTATAGAAACGTGGACGGGAGATATTGTAGACGAGTTGTAATGTTTGTTTCGTCGTCGCCTAGTACGAAAACAATTGTTCAACTGCAGGGCTCGGGTTTTCTCTCACGATCTGGGGAGTATTAACCATAGTATACCAAGCTGGCAAAGTGTTGATTAGTAAACTACGTACACCTTTGAGAATATTGAGAACATCGAAAGGTCCAAAAAGAAGCGGAGAACTTCCTTTAAACAGTTCCTATAACACTTCAAACTTGCTATAATGTAAACCAACTATTCTAATTGATTTTTTCTTTTCTTTTTCTAAATGCAGCCGCGCGTCTCAATTATTCTCAGTCTACGTTTAGAGATTAGCCTGTTTTACATTTTATGAATAATTAATTATACCTGAATCATTTTGAGTTGTTTTTTGAATTTGAAAGGTAGAATTGGACCGTGTAGAATCAGTGTTATACGTTGCATTAATGAATGCATATGGGGGCAGCGGTGGGATAATGTTTTTGGAAGCAGCAGCAATGACACTTGGAATGTCTCTGAGTGAGGTTGCGTGGGATTACTATAGTAAGTAGCGTGAGGTAAGCCACTTCATATGGAATGATGTGTCAGTATTTTGAAGTACTAATAGGCCATTAGGATTGAGCCTCAGAGCTCAAAAACATGTGACTTCAAGTCCGACGAATGAATATCAACATAGCAGGCATTTGAATTATGTAAAGCCTTGTAAATTATTTTTTTGTTGAAAAAGATTACGCACATATTGTGATGTTGGTAGGTATAAATCTTTTTGTACTGTCATTTGTTGTTCACAAATGGTCCGCATCGTTTGTGTAACGTGTCGTTGTTCTTGTGCAAGCTGCCGCCAACCCGTTCATGGGTATGGGAGACCCAACGCAACCGATGTCCGCGTCCCCCGCGCGCCCCCCTCCCCCCAACCCCCAACCGAAGTCCGCCTTCGACGACCTGGAGGACGTGATGCGAATGTCCCTCGGCGGGTCGCCCGCGAAGCAGCAGCAGCAGCCGCCGCAGCCGCAACCGATCACGCAGCAACCGCAGCCAATGGCGCAACCGTTCATGGACATGATGCAACAGCCGATGCAACAACCGATGATGTTCGGCTCGCCCGCGCGGCAACCGATGGTGCCCATGGCGGCTATGGGTTCGAACACGGAATGCGTTTTCAATGCTTGCGTTCGACGTGCTTTTTTGTTTACGTTTTTTGTTTTTGATTTTTTTTTTAATTTTTCCTCTTTCTGTTTACAGAGCGTGCTTGTGCGTTTTTATTTTATAGTTGATGTTGTACATTTTTTTGTTTTTGTCGTCCCTGGCACAGCACTCCCCGTTACACGTTACTCGGTTGTAAATAAGTAGTGTACAGTTAAATTAATACATTGCCGTGTTTATTAGCGTTTTATGCATTTTTTTGTATGTTTATTTGTTTAACCATTTTTACTTTTGCTAATTTATTTACTTACACCTTAACAGCTACAGACATTTAACGTCATGTAAATATAGGAAATTAGCTCAAGTGTAATATATGTACTAGCTGTGTTATAGCAACATAATTATAGCAACATTTTTTTTCGATCTCACTAATACTGACTTCAGTCAGTGAAATTTAAAATAAAGTCGATATAGACGGATGTAATTATAATACCTATTTGACGTTGGTTATAGAGGGCCAAGGTTGTCACATATTATAGATTTTTCACATTATCTACATGATTAGCTAAAAAAGCTTATGATAATATTAATAAATTTCGCTATAATGATTTATAACATTTATTGTTTATTCTATATCATATAGTATTTGAGATATATGTAAATAGCATCTTCAGTTGGCTATAGTTTATCCATATCGTTTTATATAATTTGAACCTTACCCCATTACAAATAAGGTGTATTTTAACAGGCCAACAGCCCCAGCAACAGCCGGGTAAGGTGTTGACGGGAGACTTGGACTCCTCCCTCGCTCAGCTCGCCAACAATCTCACCATCAACAAGAGTGCGGCGGCCCAGAAGTGAGTATGACACTTATTTGCAAGAGTCGTAGAGGTTATTTTAGAATGTTTGGAAGTTAGTGTGACTTGGAACTTTATTGCTAGTAGCATAGGAGTGGTAGAGTTATGTTTGGGACATTTATCAAGGTAACTTTAATCCTTGCTAGAATAGAATAGAATTTAATCCTGGCTAATAAAGCATTTCAAGGGTTGAATTAAAGTCATATAGATGAACAATGTAATTATTCTATTTTGAATTTAGAAAGTTCATAGCCTGGGGTTAAGTCGTTAATTGTTAATTTAAAACGTCATTTGAATGGATATTATTAGGATTTAAGTCATGCTTTTGTTTTTACTGATTGAATGTAGATAGGGATTTGGAATCGTTGGTTATCGATTAAAAAACATATCTTGTGTATATAAAACCTTCATTTTTGTTACATAATTTTTAATCGAAAGCCAAAATTTTATTTGTCAAGTGAAGTGAAAGTGATATGTTTTTGGTAGAATTTGATTTTTATTATGAATCCAGCCATGAAATGAAATTCATACATATTCCGTTGTCTTTTAAATGCGATGCTTTCCTCAAAATTTGTGTTAATTCAAAATCTGTTACATAAATTACTCAAATAAACCGTACATTAAATGTAAGAATGACATTTGATGGCAATTAAATTGAATGAAAGCATCTACATTAAAAATTTTGAAACACTGAATATTTGAATACATTCAAACACCATCACCACATTGCTTAATCCATTTTTTCTGATCTGATACGCTAGTTTATGCAAAACGACACGAAACGCATGGTTCAAAGAGTAGTAGATGCGCTACAGCGATTCACGTTGAGGAAGTGTGTAGATGCTTTCACTAGTGATTTACATACTTGTTCAGTTGTTTTGTGGTGAAATTACAATCATTTGGCGTTTACATGGCAACTTACAAACAAAATTTATGATATATGGAATTCTGTATAAAAGTACAACAATGCTACTTTCTACCCGCTATGGGTTTTGTTCAATTCCATGGACTTATTTATTTATTTATTTAAAAACAGTATGAACCTTTATTGCAAACAGTCAAGTTACTGCCTTCAACAAAATATTACGGTAATTTATACTCCCAAAACAGCTGAATCTGCTCACTTACACAAAAGTTACAAACACAGAAATGGATCGAGGCAAACGGTGGCGTTGGCGTAGCGTGCGTATGAACTATTAAATCTACCCGCAAAATGCTTTTAAAGTACCCGCACGCGATCATTTCAATAACTTGAAGTCATTTGATACAGTTAAGGTATTCCTTATATTTCCATCGTTCTTTACCAACGGATACTAATGATTCGAGTGTATATTTAATCTTAATTACATGATTATAGTTACAGCGTGAATCTTTATCGGTCAATAATACTTTAGATACAATCTTCGCGATGGTGTACGTCTAAAAACATTAGATGCAAAATATTTGACTTTCATAAGTGTGTCGATCGATATATACCTACATGAAATAAATGACTGAGTTTTGAGTTGAGTTTGCATTAAGCCATATTCGATGGCCGACCGAAGTTTATATTCGTTTCGCACGTTGCGTTTATACGTTTCCCTCGGTCCCGCTATACGAGCGCACGCATGCCCTACTTACCCCGTACGGTGTGCTAGACCGATGCAGTGGAGCTCGCCCAAGAACGCCTCCAAGCCGGGCTGGAGTCCGCAGCCCATGCAGGCGACCACCGGCGCGGGATACAGGCCCATGGTAAGGCTAGTTTGACACCAGGATGTGTGACTCGATAAAAGTTCAATATTGTAACTTATGTTAATGATAATAAAGTTCGATTTATGTTAGGCTACGTACCTGTTTAATTTGTCTGGGTAATCCGGGTATATTACAGTTGGTAATGTAAACGTTAACTTTTTTGTTTTAAGAAGGTTTTCTTGAGAAATGTTGTCACAAATAAAAGGCTGAAGTTTGTAATGAAGAGCCTTAGATTTTTGATCACAAATGACGGCTGTTTGTTGAGCTGTTGTATGTGAATAGCCGACTAACTATTAATCAGGGCCACCTGAGGATAACGAAAATGTTCATTTACCTTCCTTAATTTTCCGTCTAAAAATTGGTATACAGATAAAATGGGTGAAATCACTACGAAATAAATAAACTGTACTGGTGGTTGTTTCCCAAGATTACAAGATTTTACAATTAAGTATGGCTGTAGCCAGTTCGGCACTTCAAGTTCAAATTATTTTTACGAAGTTTTTAATATAATTTTCACGAATAAGCTCAAAACATTTCCCACATTACGTAATTACGCCAATGTTTAGAAAGTGGAATTTATATATAAATACTAAATAATAATTCAACAATACAAACCTTTCGGGAACGTAATGGTTGTCTCAATAATTTTATAAAACCTGTTACACTTTGTGAATATATAGATTTTATTTATGATTATGAAGATCAATTATGAATTACGACGATGAGAATCTCTATAATGCTTTTTGTGTGTAACAAGATTTATAAAAATGATGGGATCGTATTATGTTAACCGAAATATAGATTTAATGGTGATAATAATAATCTAATAACTATTTGTCTTAACGAGCTAACTTTGCACAGCAGCAATAACGTTACGTAATGGTTAAAGAGTAGGTAAATTCTAAATTGTAAAGCTTTACACCCTATTGGCGCATCACCGACGACTCTCTCTATCGCTTTAGTTGTTGCATACAGTCGACGAGTTTACGCTGATCCTTGGCTAATTTAAACTCTATTCCCTCGATCTAAAGCCCACATTACTTTGATTTTATTTAATTTCTTTGAGCATTTTATTTCTTTTTCTTCCCGTAGCATGCCAGCATCCCTTTTATTTTGCGTTTTTCAGGGCCCAGGCATGACACTCCCACCACTGCCCCATACATTACCCCATACGTACCACCCCCCGCATTTGTATATGGTAAGTTGCTGGTATTTTTTTTTATTTTTTACATAATTATATTATTTTTGGTTTGGTTTTTAGTAGAATAGATGTCCTCTTCCGCTTTTATGATCAATAATAATATTCAGAGCTTAAATAAATATGTAAATAAATTACAGTGATAATAAAGAAAACAGTATATTAAGAGTTAAAACATAAGATTACGTTAATTCCCACTATGAATAATTTATAAAATATGTTACACATTTCGGCTAAGTTCAGGTAAAGTATACAAAATTCTGAAGATTGGTATCATTGCACGTGTGTGACGAGCATGGCTGGATGTTTTCACTGTGTTTATTACTCGTGCTGACAAACTGATCATACTCATCCATTCGTTACTTCAACGTCACTCTGACCTCAAATTTCTCTCACTGTATGTGAAACTTTATGCTAGAATAGATATTATTAGAGATAGTTTGTTATTTTTGTATGTCGTTAAGGTTTGCGCGTTAAGCACGTTTCGTTTTTGCGTGCGTGTACGTTCAGTCTGCGTACGGTACGTCTAATTATAAATACTCAAAATTACAATTAATTGTTACATATTAAAATATTAGTTACCTTTTTGAAATATATTAAATAATATTTTTGGATAAATAAGTTTCAACTATTTTGAATTAGGAGTAACTGATATAGGATTTGGTTACTGTAATATTGTTTTGATCAATTGCCAGTACTAGAATGACATTGGTTTGACGTAACAAAAATACATATAAAACTAAATAATTAAAAGAGATGTAGGTGTTTTTGAAATATCTGGCCACCTACACATTCTGAGCTTGTGTTTATATTTCAGCAGCAACCGGCAATGGTAATGGGGATGAACGCGACCCCCATGATGCCGATGGGCGCCATGCCCCCCATGCGGCCCCCGGTGCCCCCCCAACCCACAAACCAGTTCAGTTAAACACCACGTTCACACCATGAGATTTATGTTGTATGACTTCAATGAGATTGGACGATATTTTTATTAATAAGACGGACCAAATATATATGAGTTACTGCTACAGTTACCGTTTGGTTTCAAAAATAAACCATTGTTAGAAAATGTTGTGTATGTCATGGTAACTTTTTTTTTAATTTTAATACATATCAGCTTTTCCTGTTAATTGTAGGCCTATCATCTGTTCAATATTTTTGGCAATAATAAAATTTATTGTGTGACAGATTTTGGTCCAATCTCGATTGAAGTCCATTGTTTTGGATTGATGCTAAGTCAACTTAGCATTCACCCATACGTTAGCAATGCCCAACTTTACTTAAGTCACAGATATTGGTCGGATATAGTCGCGAGACAAATTGATGTGACGTCAGTAGTGTTATTTATGTACTCGTAATCCAATGTATATACGATGTTTATCTTAAGATAACGGTATGCGCAAGGAAAGATCGTGCCATCTTAAAAGCTGACTAGCATTTAGCAGCGTCACACATTCGACAATCGTTTTGTAGAACCCAGTTCTTTGCGGAGACGAGTCGTACATATATACCTTGTAATACATTAAATTTAACGTTGAATTGGCGACCGTAGCTTAATTTTACAAATAGATGAAAGCTGTTAGTTATACTTTCGCTGTTGCTGTAGAACAATTTAATAGAAAATTTTACATTTTTTAGCCAAACGAAGTCACGATCTTTTGCCGTTCATTTTATGAAATTATCTTATGAAAGGGTGCGCAGAATGATAGCTTATTTGTTTGCGAGAACATTATCAGCGGACATCACATTCCATATTGTACAAAAGTAAAAAGAAAAACATAATTTTAGCGTCGCGTTTTGAATTGTCTATTTTTTGATACGTAGTCACTTTTCATTCCTACCCTCGATAGTAGTCGGCATTTATGAAAAGGAATTGGTGGACTTCAAAACTACCGTCGGAACCAAAGCTACTGTTTGTCATAAAATTAAACAACTGACAATATAATAGTTATTGCCGTTTCGTTTTCTTATGATTTTTTTATATTTTTTTTATTATGTCGCTTTGCTTTTGACGGTAGAATGAAAAAATGTATTATGAATGTTTCAATGTTACGTAGTTCAAGTAGACATGTAATAACGGTAATGTTATTGAATAATATAATATCAGATATGCTATATATTGTGGGTATAACAGATAATACAATATTGTGTAGTCGTATACTTTAGATACAGAAAAGTGACTTTTAAATGTCGAAAGTAGCTTTTTAAATGTTTCAAATGTTGTCTCTATATTATAACATAATCTTGTAACGGGGCTAAGAGTGTTACAGAGCGGTTATATATTTAAAATGTAATAAAAATCTATTATGTCATAAACAATATTTATAAAAAATAATTTGGCACAAAATTATTGGAGGGAAAATAAAATCGTTTTTTTTTAACAAAAAACGATGCAATATTGCTGTATGTGTCTGTGACTCTCTTAGTGAAAACCAATATAAATTACTACGATACTATGTATAGAAGTTATCGCGTTAGATTGTTATGAAACTAGATTTTACTTACGGGTGTATGTATATTTTTCTGTGCGGCTGTTGTGAATATATGGACTAGGTGCTTACTGTGAGGTTTTGCGTCGAGCCAGCTCATGTCGGGAAATAACTATAGATAATCACACTTTATAGAACCTACTATATAATAATAATAACTACAATTTTGCATAAAACAGTCGAAATTCAAAAGTGAGCTGTCATATTATCACGTAATACTTCATTAAGATGTTTGTACTTTTAATATCGCGTTCATAATTTTACAATGTTTCAGTTGCAAAGTGTTCTTACTATGATTTTTGGAGGCTCACTGCTGGACATAGGTCTTCATTAATTACTATAAACAGTACTAAAACTTCTTAATTCATCGGTTACCTAACTGATTGGTCTGGTCATTGGGACATTGAATGGAATTTAAAAAAAACTGTGCTGGCACCGCTGTCTTTTGATTTTTTTTCAAAGATGCGATGTATGATGGAACTGATATAAATAAGTAGAGGTTATAAACAAACTTAAAATGTCAGCAATATGTCACACTTTATGTGTCGCGGCACCGAGATATTTGAGAGTAAAGTAAAATAATTATGAGAACGTTATTTGTAATGATTATTTTATTCATAAGTTGATCTTTACCTCTAAATATCTGGGTAACGTGACACTATGTGTACCATATTTCTGTTATCTTTTGTTTGTTCATATTTTCTGTACTTATTTATACAAGTTCACGTGTCGCAACTTCGAAAAAATAGCTTTGGGAACAGCTATGCCACTGAGGTTCTTTCCCCTGGTACATTTTGTGGGGAATGAGTATTGAACGTGGGGTTAGGCTTGCCAGTTATAACATATTTTTATGTAATTGCTCAATGTATTGTCTGAATATAACCTTTGTTTTAATTTTTTTATTTCAATTAATTACTTTAAAACTGTCTATTAATTGCATACATATTAATACGGAGATTATTTTTGCAAAATTTTTAGATAATTATCTTTTACGTTTACTGATGGTGCATTCCATCGGTTACACAATTCGATTGGCGTGCAAATTATTAATTATTATTACGATTAACTTTATATAACAATAGGAACTTTGTTCAAATGCTAGTCTTGTTAAGGATTTAATTATATGAATGAAGTTGGAAGTATTACCAGTTATTTTTGTGCTAAAAACGTGCATTTGAGCAAAGTATTATTTGAAACTGTTGTACTATATAACTATTCGTGTATGGTACGATGCTATCAACATAGTCGATATATGTTGCGTGATCCGCGTATACGCCCGTCTTGTGAGTCTGTGGTATTGGGTTCCGTAGTCGAAGTACTTGGGACACTTTGTGTAAATAACGTTTATTAAATGTTTACATACCGTAGGGGGCTGGTGTGTTAGCGTGTAGAGTTATGTGTGACACGACTTCGTGTAGGTTCGTAAACGTACCTTGTTATACAAAGCGTTATGTTATTAAATTCTAAAGAACGCTATTGATCATAAACTTCGTAAACAGCTTGTCATTACGGTTCTTTGGAAAGCCTCAAAAAGAAAATCAATACTCTTATCGCAACCTTTTAGATACGTACATATTTATGTGTTACAGTTGGCAGTTCTCCTTTGAGCCTCTTAGTATTGGTTTTGAAGCCCACGTGAGATATTCCCACCAACTCAGTTGGTAACAAACTCCGATTCATGTGTTTTTTTAATTGGATTACTCTCTCATTTTTAGAAGTTTTTTAGAGCAACATGCTATGAAGAACCGTAAAAAATACCGGTACGAGTCGTGTCCAGTCGTAACGTCTATGTGTAACCGGTACCGTTATACCAGTAACCGTAACCTAAATAAAAATTGTAGTGTATGTTCAACAATTCAAATTAATGGTATATGATATCATTTGCTAATGTGTATTGTGAGATCTGTTAATTCATAGATATTCCGTTGCAGTTGATGTTCTAAAGTTTGTGCAATATAATTATTTAGCGGGAAATATCTAAATAGCGTGTTTAGATGAAATCAATTCCTTTTTTTTTGTTAGTCGTAGTGTCGTTCGTCCTTATGAAATGGGAGTTGCCAGTTACATCCCCATGTTTTGTTTTTTATTCTGTATTAGTTGGCCATAGTATGATTTTATATATATGCTGTGATTAAAAGAAAATTCGACTGCTATTTCAAACGTCGAAATTTGTATTTTTAAATTTGGTATTAATTTTTTTTGTATGAGATAAAATGTTAGATATTCATTTTTTGAATTTATTTTAAATATCATTTTCAAATCTATAAGTTGTACATTTAAATCAACGTGCGTTATATTGATGAATGCCCTTTTATGTAAATATATCCAACGCTTTGTTATTTGCTAGCTATGTCGTGCTGAGACATTCGGTTTAGTTTATTTATGAGAGAAATAAAAAAAATAAGGAGTATTTTTGTTTTGTTTTATTTTTGGTTCGCTTTCACCCATGGGTCCAGTCTAAGCCTTTTCCCAAAGTTCAAAAAATTATATTTTTTTTATAAGGAATACCATTAGAAAACTAATCTATACATACTTGTATTTCAATGACAATATTATATATACTTGTAATATATGTAGTAAGTACTTCGCACTGGACATTCATTTTATTGTTTTATGATTTTGGTCGTTCGTTAGGTATAATGTTCATGAGATTAGGGAACTTGGATACAGTGGGAGTGATCGTAGAGTATATATTGGTCTGTTTTAGGAGCTTATTAGAGTTCCATATTCATATTCTTTTGCAATGATTTATATCCGAAGCTGTTTCAAAAGTGATGTAGTTGCTCCTAATACAGATCAATCCCTAAATGTAACCTAGTCATATATTCAATTTAATTATTCTTATCTAGTTGGTCAATAGGTGTCTAAAAGATAATAATAACATTGTATAGCTGTTACGTTTATATTACAAATGCTAAATTTATATGTGGTTGTATCTTAATATTCGTGACATGAAAAATATTACTTGTAGCGATGTACATGTGTTTAGAAAATTGTTACCAGTAAAACAGTTAAGCCAAAAGTGTGGCAATATTGAAATAAGGAGGTTTATCAGTATTCGAACAAGTTTTAATTTATTTAATAACTATATAAAAATCACCAATAAATATTGCAAATTGAGCTTTATCGAGTAGTTTAACTAACAGATTTATAAACGTTATCTATCGGTTTCACTCATGTAACGTTTCGTTGTTGAGTTGTCGAATTGTGCGACGAAGACAACCCTATATAAGGCTGACGCCAGCTGATAATCTGAAGCTCTAAGTGTAATATTTACTGCTTATTACAATACAATATCCTTGACTAGGTAACCTACCTTATTATTTTAACTATGCATGAATACAACCGCATATATTCTTCATATATTTTTGCTAGGGCTGGGCTGTTCTCTGTCGCCAGAAAACATACCAACAGAAGCTTTCAAGTTGTGTATCTGTGTGTTGTTATATCGCTGGTAGAAGCGATCCATTATCCGTGAACATACAATAAATACAATCAGTTATAACGGTCTTTTATTGACAACACATTTTGATTATGACATTATTATAATAGCCATGAAAAAACACAATAGTCCATTGAAAAGTTACATTTGGGGCTGCGTTTGTCAGAGGACGGAATTTTATTTTTTATATGTAACATATCAATTTCATTGTGAAAACCATAAAAATCTTCTGCACCCTTGTTTCCAAGATGGCGGCCGCAGGACAAGCGTTGCTACCCCACAAACTTGAAATTGACTTTCCACTGATCTTCTATTAAGTACAATCTAAAAATAAAATTGCGTTCTCTGACAATTGTACATTTACAATAAACGTTGGTGCGCAAACGCATCAGAGCATATCTTTTCAGATAATAATATGCTCTGATCATTCATATCCCTGCACTGCCGAAGCCGATGCTACGGGGGGTAAGTAGGTACACTAATCAACATCAAAACACCTGGCTATCAAAATACTTGACCCGAAATACTATTTGTCACATAAATGTCTGCCTCGGCCGTTAAATCGAATCCTAGTGCATCTGCATTCACACCGGCCTTTGACATAAGAGACCTCGCGCCATGGCCAACAGGGTACACCATGAGTAAAGAAGTTTGTTTGGACTTGGTTGTGGGATGGAACCCCTCGCCAAATAATTCAAAATAAAAATTTGCTCAGAAAAGAACATTTTACTGCTACAATGTTCAATTCAATTACTACTTAGTAACGTTCAAAAACGCGCTAGTCAAATCAGTTCACATTGTTAACCGCGAACAATTTCGGAAACTATGGAACTGATTTTAAAATTGTGTCACTATTAATACCAAGCATATAGACAGTGACGTCACAGAGTGCTCCTGAAATAACTCTTCACTCGGATCGGGGAGTACGCGGGGGCTGAGACGGGGGGCTTCAGAGCTACTCTGTGGTTAGTGTTGTTGTTGTGAGTGCGTGCGACTGCAGTGCTTCGCTAATGGAATGTTATCATCCGGTGCAAGCGTGCGCGCCGGCGCTGCAGTTTGGCTTCTGCAATTGTTGTTACTCAATGTCGTCGCTGTCGATGTGAAAATCGGTAAGATTTAATTAATATTGTAGCGGCGTGAGGACAACGTGATTCATAAGCTTTTTTAACAATACTAGGAAATGTAGGTCACTGCGCCAAAATTGAGAAGTCCTATCTAAATCGGTTTGTGTGAATTGTTAGAAAATTTTGTATAATTATTAAAATCCGTAACTAAAGGCTTTATTTTCAGTAATAAATCTGCTTATTCAAAGCAAACAAGTTATTGTAGCACAGTATACCTAGTTAATTTGATTTTTTCATATTAATACAATTAACATTACATGTACAAAGGATCAAGTTCCTTATTATTTTTACATCTATACAAATAAAAAAAATTGGAGTGTTTGTAATATTTAAATAACCGTTTCATAAATGCATATGGATTTACCTACATAAAAACGGTTTATAAACCAAAATTATTATTTTTTACAATTTTTGTCTGCCTGTCTGTTTGTTTGAGATAATCTCTAGAACGGCTGGACCGATTTTGACGGGACTTTCACTGGCAGATTGCTGATGTCTTAAGGAGTAACTTAGGCTACTTTTATTTTAGTTTTTTTTTGTGAAATTCCACGCGGACGAAGTCGCGGGCACAGCTCATATAGTATGTACCTATCAGACTATGGCTAGCAGACGTAAGACCAAAACAGCCTCAACTTATTTGAAGAAATTTCCGGAAAACAACTACTTTCATAATTTCATTCCATTCCTTAGATACTCAATTCAGTCGGTAATATAATAGTGGATAATGAATGTCGGTGACAGGTGTCGTGGAGGGCGAGCCGGGCTGGGCGGCGCGGCTGGCAGCAGCCCTGGACGCGCAGCTGGGCGGGGAGGAGGCCCCGGTGGCTGCGGTGGAGCCCCTCGAGCCGCTGGCACTGCCGCCGCACGTCTGCCTCCAGGTAACATACACAGAGAACGTTATAGACGCCTGGTGTACGCGGCCAACGTGAGATAGCACGAGAAAGTACGTAATTGGTACCAAAAATTCGACTGCCAGATGTAAAATTCACACGTGCTTTCCTTGAAAAAACCGGCACGTAAAGTGAGACAAAACTTAAGTAGTATCATTGTCTCGTTTTTTTCGTGTCACTGACGTACCTAAGTTGTTCCTTTTATTGTGTGAGTGCGATAGATGACATTCATTGGTCTATAGTGTCTTTACCTACTCTTCTCCGTGTAAGCTTTTGCTCACCTGGAGTATTTGTATAATAATGGTGGTGAGGTCAGGCAAGCGAGGGCGCGGACGCGGTGCTGAGTACTGGCGAGGCGGCGGCGGCGGCGGCGCGCGCGGGGCTGCCCCTGCTGCTCGCCGCGCCCGCGCCGCCCGCGCTGCTCGCCGACCCCGCGCCGCTGCACCTCTACCCGCACCCCGACGTCCTCGCCGAGGTACAATACAATACAATACTACCCTCCATACAGTCATTTTTAATATCCACTAGGAACCAGTTAACCACGCTTCGCTTCGGTAAACATTTATGCGTTAGTGTCCACACTTGAAAAATGTTCAGACGGGATACTTTAAAATTGCATGTCTTTTTTCTTTGTGGATCAATTAAAATAAAGGAAATAATTTTATGAAATTTACTAATTCAGTGAAAATTGCATTGAAATCTTTTATGCCGTTTCTAAGATTAGAGGTAACAAACAAGAAAAACCAAACAGACAAAAACCGTTATGGGTTCTATTGTGGTAATATTAGTAATACCCTTTTTCTCAAATAAATCTTCTATGTGCAGACATAGGAATTACATGACGTAATAAACCCATCTTCATACTAGCATCAAACAAGCCGACGCACGGTGGCTATCCATCCTTTCGTCGTGAACATCTCTTTGGTACGAACGACGCGCTTTGCTTACGCCTTTATGATACGTATCGCGTAGGACTGGAATAACTTGCCTGCGTCGGTGTTTCCATTCGATTGTAATATGGGTGCTTTTAAGTCAAGAGCGAATAGGTTTTTCTAAGTTATTGCGCTTTACCATCTGAAGGCTACGTTGCCACTTACCATCAGGTGACTTGTTGCTCGTTGAAATAAATAAATAAAACGTATATAATGTTTGGAGGCGTGCGCGGAGCTGTGCGCGGGCAAGGAGTGGCGCTCGGCGGTGCTGCTGCACGAGGGCAGCGCGGGCGGCGGCGCGCGGCTGGCGCCCGACAGCGAGCGGCTGGCGCTCGTGCCGCGGCAGCTGCCGCCCGCGCACGACGACGCGCTGCTCAGGTAAGTGCACGTCGCAATGCGCGCGTGCGTGTGTGCGTGCATTAAAAAAATATTTTAGCTTATTCTGGTCTATTCTTGGTTGCTTGGTGAGAAAATACCTCGTTTAGGCAAAAAACGATTTATAAAATGTAACTGGTCACTTAAACTACTAGTTGTGAGATCTTTCGTTTCATAAAATACCGATTTTTTTATATATATTTATAGCTGTTTTTAGAACTGATTTTCAAGCTTATATTGCCTAGTCATAAACTACCTACTTGATAAGTTTTCTCTTTGTACATCAAATATTTTTCGAAATTTTATTTTGCATTATCTTGTTAAATATTCCAGGACCCTACTGCTGGTGTTGAAAAAGTCCGGCGCGACCAAGTTCATAGTGTGGTGTTCGGCGGCGTGCGCGCGGCGCGTGCTCGGCGCGGCGCAGCGCGTGGGGTTGCTCGGCGAGCGGCACGCGTACATCGTGCTCGCGCTCGACGCGCACACCGAGCCGCTCGCCGACTACAGCTACGGCGGGGCGAACATCACCGGTATAGTACGGGCGGCGGTTCTAGGCCGCCCTGAACTTTGTTCGGATCGCTGCGCAGAAGTCAATTGTAGGGTCTAAATGGTGGCACGACGCGCGGGGTGTCACTTTGAGCATTGTTTGTTTCAGTCACACGCTCAGTGTTCGTGTCGCTATTCACTATCTCTATCTAAAGTACAATACCTGCGCACTACCTGCGCAATACACCGATGCTTTTAGTGTTACAATACCACTACCCTTCATTTGGCTAGTCGGCTTGTTGCCGGCTGTTCCCACAAAACGCCGTGTAACACCGTTGTGGTTGCAGTGGTGCAGCTGTTCGACCCCGAGTCCGAGGAGGTGGTGGAGGCGATGCGCGCGTGGGGCGCCGCCTACCGCCGCCGCCTGCAGGACGAGGTCAATGAGACCGAGCTGGAAGAGGTACGTGCCTAGTGTTAATATGTACACGCCTGAGTTTCGTTATTGGCTACTATCCATGAATGATAACTCATTACTGAGAGGGTTAGAGGGACATGCTGCTCCAGTGCGGATTGTTGGTGGGGTTGTTGTCATTTAAATACAATGTAACCCTTGAACAATTGAAAACCTTGAACAACCTTGGACGTTATTGACAAAAATCTCAGTTGATTATTTAAGTTAATATGAGAAATCAATACAGTACAAGGGCCTTTAAATTGTTAGATTAGACACACATTTTTCATGTAGCAGAAAAGCCATCTGACGATATGTGGTCACCGTTGAGTATAGACACTAGTAAGATCAAAAGCGTTACCGATGTGTTGACATCCAAGGAAATAAAAGAATAACAAAGTCGCTCTCAAACTCCCAGTCGGTACATTTCGTATGACGGTTGACTCGACCAAGATGGTGGTAGCCAGCCCTGTCACAGTACAGTCAGCTACTAACAGCAAGTGTCCTAGGCCGGCCCAGCACTATCATATTCGTAGACCAAATAACATTGGGTTTCTGTAGGGTGGCCTACAAGTTGGTAATGTACCCAGGTGATGCGCAACCCGCCCACGGCGCTGGTGCTGGCGTACGACGCGGCGCGCGTGGTGCGGCGCTCGCTGGCGCGCCTGCAGCTGCCCGCGGCGGAGCCCGGGGACTGCGCCCGCGGCGCCGCCGCCTTCCACGCCGACACCCTGCTCAACTACATACGATCGGTGAGCTGACGTCGCTCCAACTTACTCGTAGTAGCCGCAACTCATATATCTTTTGGAACTTCTTTTATGGATATGGATTAAGGTAGTAAACGACCTCGCAGCACCACTGTTCCGAATAACCGACCAAGGTTAAGACTCAAAAGGGGAGTAGGATAGTTAGTACGGTTAGGAGACGGTGTTAGAGATGATTAGTTTGTTAGTAAGTAAGAGTCTGACATGGGAACTGCTTGGACATGAGATTGATATTTTACTTTACATTTCCCTGTAACTTTGAGTAGGAAAACAATCTCCATGAGTTTCTTACGCTTCTTCCTCTTCAAATACCACTGGTGGTAGAGGTTTGGTGAGACGATGGTGTGGTTTGACTTTCTTCTGTTGACAGGTCTCTGGGCTTTGTACCAGTCACTCTAGTCACGATGGTGTTACCATGTACCTCAGTCACCATGTCAGCAAACCCCCATGAAATTCATGGTAACAAGGATTTACCACGAACGTCCTGACGACGAACCGACGACCTGAAGCAGACAGCGGGATTTTGATGCAGACAGTTGAAAACCGGTTTTTGTGGCGAAAGTTAGGGGAATCCTACATAATTATGTCCAACAGTGTAAGCACAGACGGTAATGAATGGTTGTAAAAAAGCTATATTCACATATTTCAGGAGGAGTGGCTGGGGGCAGGCGGGCCGCTGGTGTGGGGCGCGGGCGGCGCGCGGCAGGAGCTCCTGCTGCACGCGGCCGAGCTGGTTGCGGGTGGCACGTGGGCGCGAGCGGCGGTCTGGTCGCGGGCGGGCGGGCTGGCCTGGCACCCGCGCCCGCCCGCCCCGCTGCAGCCGCAAGACCTCATGACCAACAGGACGTTCACAGTGCTCATTGCGCTGGTATGATTACAAATTAAACATCCATCCATCAGTACCCACACGAATACCGCTACCGCCGGCGGTAGAAGATACCGCGTATATTAGAACAGGTCTTTATCGCCGCCTCAGTTGATGGCACAGTCGCCACGTATAAACTGTGCTTTGTAGTATAACACACATTTATCGCGAGATTTACCTTTAAACTGTGCCTTTTGACATTATACATTTATATTGTTTCAGAACGACCCGTATGTAATGAGACAAGAATCGACGGAACGGCTGATCGGTAACGCGCGCTATGAAGGTGGGTGTTGTACGATGAAATTATGTTATTAAATAATTTACGTAATATCTGTTGAATACTACTCCACTTCTAATCTTCTTTGTCGTATCGCTCTTGTCAGAGTCTTGTCGCGGTCGTGGTCGTCACGTAGTATCATTAAGTTTTCTTTCGCCGCTTCTTTTTCTCCTCGTAAGATTTAAAATTTAAAGGCACCTTAGCGAAACGGTGGTAAATGCAAAAAATGACGTTCATAAGTGTATTCTAAATACCTACATGGAATAAATGATTTGAGTTTGAGTTTGAGTTTGAGTTTACTGCGGGCAGATGTTATGCGTCTCACGAGCAATCGCCACTTGTCTCGGTTGGTAGTGAGTCTCATGGGTGACCTTCCGCGCGGCCTGCTGCCTTCTACTTTGCATTTGAATCTGAATGAATCTGAATCGGGAGTAGACAGACAGACGGAGCTACTTTCGATTATAATAATGAACGCTGGATGGTCCAGGGTTCTGCATCGAGCTGATCGACCAGCTGGCGCAGCTGCTGCACTTCAACTACACGTTCCAGGAGGCGGAGGGCTCGTACGGCAGCTACAACGAGACCACCGGCGAGTGGGACGGCATGATGAGGACCCTCATCAAGGACCCGGTAACTATCTATACAACTATACAAATAAACAAAATTAGAGTGTCTGTTTGTAATATTAAAATAACCGCTTTTTACTAAATGCATATGGATGTATACACGGTACATATACCAAAATAACATTTTTTGCAATTTTTGTCTGTCTGTCCGTTTGTTTGAGCTAATCTCTGGAACGGCTGGACCGATTTAGACGGGTCTTTCACTGGCAGATAGCTGAAGTAATAAGGAGTAACTTAGGCTACTTTTATTTGAGAAATTTTCCCGTAACATTTAAAATTCTACGTGACCGAAGTCGCGGGCACAGCTAGTATTAAATAAAAGTGTTGCGCGGGCTCCCTACGCGCAAGTGAAGTGAAACGTCATTGTACGGGCTACAGTAGGTACATACCTACTACAACAACACAACCTACAATAAGAGTCCCGTAGCAACCCCTACAGTCATATTAAAAAATTCAAAGGAGGAAGTTCAAATGTGCAACTTGCGTTGTATGAACGTGACGTATCTTAAATTCTATAGTTTTAATATCTTTGTTCAAGACAGATATGTTTATCTGATGTTCCAGAGCGTAGACTTCGCGATCACCGACCTCACGATAACGGCGCAGCGCGAGAAGGCGGTGGACTTCACCACGCCCTTCATGAACCTCGGCATCACCATCCTGTTCCGCAAGCCGGAGACGCCCAAGCCCGAGCTCTTCGCCTTCCTCCTGCCCTTCTCCAACGGGGTAATTACACGACTGGCGGTCGAGGGGATAGGACAGGAACATTGTATCTCTTTTATGTTAATACCTGACAAACGACCAGACGAACCACTTGATTGCAAGTGGCCACCGTCGGCCATGGTCATCAGCAGTACCACGGGCATTACCAACGCGTTGCCGACCCAGAACCTCGTCCGTTGTTCAGGAGGGTGCACCAGAAGCGTGGGAGACCGCTGTTGGCTCAAAGATCCCAAAAATAAGTTGTCATTTTAGGATGTAAGCTTAAGGCGGCAATCCCACCGCTGCACACGCTGGGCACACGCGGCGCTATTTAGTTGCGTGAACTCGTTTTTTGACGAAGTCATTTTGTGCGTAGCTAATCGTGGGTTGCAGTGGACGTTCTCACATACATTTTCTTGCAAAGCGATGCACGCGTGCAGACATGGGCAAAATGTAATCATGTTTACAGATTACAATTTCATCTGGTGCATTTTGCCTTATTGGATAACGATTACATCTGCAGGCACTGAAATGCCCCCTTCAATAACGTTCTAACTACCTCTTTTCGAAAGGGGTATTTAGGGGTAGGGGGTATTTCGGGACCTAAAGATGTAATTGATTATAATCATGATTAAATTTCATTTTGCCCATCTTTGCACACGTGTATTGCCTCTCGCTGCGGTTGGTTCACACCTTAACTTCAGGAAATGGTCTAGGTGTGGGTGTGCCTCGGGTTCGCGTATCTCATCACCTCGCTGGTGCTGTACGTGGTGGGGCGGCTGTGCCCCGAGGAGTGGCAGAACCCGTACCCGTGCGTGGAGGAGCCGCCCGCGCTCGAGAACCAGTTCACGCTGGCCAACGCGCTCTGGTTCAACCTCGGCGCCGTGCTGCTGCAGGGCTCCGAGATAGCGCCCGTGTGAGTATCACGCGTATACGAGAGAGAGAGAGAATGACTAATGGATTCCATAATCGGACTGACACCAGAAAAAGAGCGATTTTCGAGAATGGCAAAAGAAAAAAATTAGACATAATGTTACCATGTATTGTTAGAAAAGCACAGTTCCTTACAAGCAAATTTGACAGGTGACAGTCGCCTTTTCTTATGCCACATACAATTGTAGTTTGCCGTGCCATCTCACGTTGGCCACGCCCACCGGATGTCTATATCGTTCTCTGTCTACGCTCAGGGCGTACGGGTCGCGCGCCGTGGCCAGCGTGTGGTGGCTGTTCGCGCTGGTGATCACGAGCAGCTACACGGCCAACCTGGCCACGCTGCTGGCCTCCAAGTCCTCCACGGCGCTGTTCAAGGACGTGTTCGAGCTGGCCGACAACGACCTCGGCATCACCTACGGCGCCAAAGCCGGGGGCTCCACTTACACGTTCTTTGCGGTAGGCCAACTCTGCGTTTGAACAAACATTATCAACGTTATTGCATTGGCTTATTATTACTATGGACGTCAGTCCGCGCTAAAAAATGTGCGAGCCAAATGAGCAACAAAACGCAAGGAGAGCAACAATTCCGCGTTCACGACTGCAATCGAATTAAACCGTGATGTAATGATTTTAGTGTTTAAATTACCTTGTTAACTGCATGACATGACATGACATCGCAAATTTTAGTATGAGTTTAGATGTCTATAGTAATAATAAGTCAATGCGTTATTGGTATCTCTTTAGTTTCACGGGTCCTGTATGTAAGTGGACCCAGTCATTTGGAAAGCTTGCGTGGGGACAGATCTAATTCGTAGAGGCCCTTTGAGACCCTTTAATGTAGTGTGTGTACACAAGGCGGGTAGTATACGTGACTACACAATTTGATACATAAAAAGTAGATTCCCGCCCCGCACAGGAACTATTTTAAACAAGACTCTAGCGATTCCACTCTGGTCGGCCGGTTAAGGACGCTCAGTGGTTGAGGCTGTTCCTCTATCTCCGCTCCACTCACTGGAGATGCGGAATAAAAGATTATTCCTCATCTCCAGTAAGGAATAAAGGATTTTTCCTCATCTCATTGGGAGTTGATATGTCTAAGATGTGATCCAATATTTGTCTGCTCAACCTGAGACACCGAAGATGTTTTCGGTAGAATAAAATATATATAATAACAGCCAGATAATGTAGATTTAGTTTACAATTAATACATGTCACACAAACTTTGTTGCATTGTAGCAATCCAAAAATGAAGTATTCAAGCGGATGTTCGCGAAGATGTTGGAGCAAGAAATGCCGCAGAAGAATGATGAAGGATTTCAAAAGTACGTACAAATCATCACCATATCGGTATAGACAGAGTACCTACATCCTTCATACACTCCTAATAGTGGAATAAGTATCCACATAACATTGATCCAATAGGAATTAATGTGTATTCGATTAGTTTAAAGTTCTTCATTACAAGGATTTAATACTGTTTTCTCATAAGAATAAATTATAATTATGTATTCTTGCGATGAGAAAATTAAATTGTCTTCATATTTACACGTTCGCTGTTGATCACGTACACGCCGATTTTGTTCCATAGAAAATGATGATCGCCGCAGCGAACGTGTTAAAATAGAATTTATAAAGATAAGAATAACTTTCCTGGTAATTCCACAATCAGTAACCGAACACTACATATTGTTACTTCACTTGCAGGGTCAAAAATGAGCGGTACGCGTTTTTCGCCGAGTCCACCACTATTGAATATAAAATTGAACGCGACTGTAACGTTACCAAGGTCAGTGATCGTTTATTTTATTTTGAACACAGTTATAATGTTTCAACGTAAACGAAAGTAACGTCTTTCTGTCTGCTACCTGTACCACGCCGATTGAACCGACTTGGATCAAATGTGGTAGGAAAGGATATAGAATAATTGTAGCAATAAATCGTCCTATTTTCAGGTGGGTGATCTTTTAGACAGCAAGGGATATGGAATAGCGATGAAAAAAAGTAAGTTTTTGTATTGTGTGTTGTTGTATTGATTAGTTTAGGTAGTATGTCAGCATAGTAATAATAAGTCAATGTATGCATGTATTACATTTATTAATAATCTGGAATAAACTATCTGATAGTGAAAACCGCATCAAGTTCCGTCGCGTAGTAAAAGATCTGAGTGTACAGACTCGGAAACTCAAGTTTGTTTTATTTTTTACTGAATATAAGTTACCGCTTGACTACGATTCCACCTAATGGTAAGTATTTACTACGTAAAGATAACGATTTCTCCTCACTTGCACGTTGTTGCCCTGCAACGTTGCAGACTCGCAGTACCGCCAGGCGCTGAACCTGGCGCTGCTGAAGCTGCAGGAGGCGGGCACGCTGCGCGAAATGAAGGAGCGCTGGTGGAAGGAGAAGCACGGCGGGGGCGCCTGCAAGGTACGGCCTTACAGACCTTCGCTAGTAGAGTGTCAGTAAGGTTGTAATAAAGATTTACCGGAGGGATGTATAAAGTCTTCTCAATGTCGATTGAACAAAACACCCTTGACATGAATAGTGATTACTTAATAAATACTATACCATTAATTATTAGTCAGTGCAATAAATAATACCATTTGGTTGTGTGTTTTATCGGTCACGGCATCACACGAGGTGTATGTATGAAAATATACCATACATTCATTTGGTCCTTCGAGCCAGATTAAAATATGCGACCTATGGATTCATCGGCGAAAATTTATTAACTGTTACGTGAATCCAGGAGAGCGACGAACGCGAGAACGAGGAGCTGACAATGGACAACTTCCTCGGCCTGTTCGTGGTGCTGGCCGTGGGCTGCGCGCTGGGCGTGGGCGTGTCGTGCGCCGACCTCGCGTGGGCCGCGCGCCAGCCGCGCGGGGACGACTCGTACCTGCAGCGGCTGTGGGCCGAGCTGCGGTTCGTGTTCCGCTTCGAGCAGTCGGTGAAGCCCGTGCGCGGTTCGCTTACGCCCACTGATAGCCATTCTAGAGGTAATGTTGCTAAATACATATAAAATGTCTCTTTTTATGTTAATAGCCGACAATCGAGCATATGAGCCATCTGATGGTAAGTTGAGACCGCCGCTCTTGGATACATCTGTAACACAAAGGGCATCACCGAAAAGAGAGAAAGTACTGGTTCTCAAACTCTTAGTAGGAACACGACAACACGTTTGGTGGCTGACTCAATCAAGAGTGTGGTAGCTAGTCCGCAGGGTAGCACGCAGAAGCGCGTGAGAATTCACCCTAACAAACTCGTGTGAGTAAAAAGGAATATTAGTGTTCTCTAGATTGTGAGACTATGTATATTTTATTCTAGAATCCAAATTATAAATAATTTGTTTTGTATTCCAGAGCGCAGTATGTCCGCACACAGCTCGCCGGAGGGCGAGGGCGCCGCGGGTGAGGAGGAGGGCGAGCGCGAGGGGGAGGGGGAGGGGTTGCAGGTGCGTGGGGGTGGGGGCGAGGGGGAGGGGCGCTCGCGGCTGCACTCGCCGTCGCTGCGGTCGGCGCGCCGCTCGTCCATGCACGTGGCCAGCGTGCGCCGCGCGCCGCACCTCACGGCGCAAGGCAGCGTGCAGCGGTAGCCGGACCCGGATAACATTGTTACAGTACTGTGCTGTATTACTTAGGCGCGCCTTTATGGCCAATCAATTACATGTTGTAGTGACGTCATTAATATCAATGGCATATTTTGACGCAAAATATTTTGCCCAAAAATTGGAACGCCAAATTATGCCAGATTAAATAAATGTTCATTATAAGACGAGATGTAATGTAAGGTGTGAGTGTGGCGTGCCGTATACTATGATAACGATGTACGACGTCTGGCAACACTAATGATTGCAGATTACGCAGATGGTTTACCAAATATACATGGTTTAATGTAAATATTAATGTAGTTTGATCTTTGATCGATGTAGTCTAATGTAGTCTAATAAATAAAATATTATATTTGTGTCGTACAAACATTCTTTATATTCCCATACGCACTTCTAATAATAAAAGTTAATGCTTATCTATAATCCCACCTGATGGTAAGTAGTGAAGTAGTCTTAGGTGGTAAAGCACCTTAGTAAAAGCCTATTCACTCTTAATTTGAAGATATTATAATAATATTATAATTTAAGGGGAACACCCAAATTTGACTTTCTAAAAAATCCCTAGAACTAAAGTAGATAGATCTTAAACTTGAATTAATAGGTTCAATGTTCAATCTCAATCAATAAAACTCACATCCTTGAGGAGTTACATATTTTGAATCAAATACCATCAGACCCGGAGATGGTCAATGATAAACTTGTTTGACAATGTTAATATCACTAACAACCAATGTCTTTAAAGTTGGTGCAATTACTACCATCCGTTATGGAGGACATTTTTTATCCAAATCATATCTTTTAATCCGCGGGAACCACGGAATACAGAGAGAGAAGTGGAAGTGCAAAGTAGGCGTGGCACACGCATTAAGGTTGCGCGGAGCTCCGCATATTTGCTGGAAAATGGCCGGTATTGCTTAACTGTCACTGAGATGCGTCAGTTGTGCATTGCGTAAATTAAATTCTTAATAAACTACGTAAATATGCCTTACTGTGCAATTTTGGAGTGCAAAAATGATAGCAGAGCTTAGAATTTATCTAATGGCGGAGTTTCGTACCATAGGTAAGCCTAGTTTTAAATTAATTTGAAAACCAAAAAATCAAAAACATACAATTAAAAGAAACTATAATTTATAACCAAAAAGCTACTCAGTCCCTTTGCAATAAGGTTCGTTTTAAGTTTTAAGAAGTAGTGCTATTCCCAGAAAATTCTATGCTACTCGTGCAGGGATGCGGTAAAAAAAATCGATATCGACAATTTTATTATATTATTTCTAGTTCAAAAAATTCATATCAATATTACATTTACCATTTATTTAACAACATGTGTATACAGTTCTGCTAGATGGTGTGGAATAAAGAATATTTCATTTTGCCCTCCACACCATTCCAAGCCGTTCATCCAATTGCAATGGGATTTTGGTTAGTTGTTATGCGTTAGGGATGGACATTTTTGACAAAATAGAAAGCACTATTTCCTATGCCGTACATTCAATTGTAATGACATTTTGTGAAAACAATTTACTATTTTTATACTACATACTACAGGCAACTTATTGCCAAAAAACGATCAACGGCCAAGACTGATTAGGGTTTAAATTGCTATTTATCAAATAAATAGCTTCACAAATAATTCCATTGTTAATAAATATAAAATAATATAAATACATATATTATAATACATATAAATACGCTGGTGTTGTTGGCATTCTCTAACAGTGAACTCAGTCAATATGAATTATTAATCATATGAATATTGTCGCGTTGATTTATCTGTTGACGAGACACATAGAAGTACCTAATTTAAAAATAGAATTTCTTCTTTAATGTTCTCGATAATAATTGGACATTGGAAGCAGTGGTAGTTTACGGTAGTTAGGGATAAAAAATGCAATACAAAGTTTATTAAAATCCACTCGCCACTAGTAGCCATTTTTCCTATGTTAAAGATTTTGAGTTTTGCTTTGGTTTGAAGTAATTGAAAATTTCGGAAAGAGCAAGTTGTTATTAAAGTTCTAATAAAATGTGATATCGCTTATTGAGCGAGTGGCTCGATCGATAACATCAATATTGCGTATCGCTGAGTAAATCAAATATGTCGGAAACGGAGTTCCGCGTAAACAACCAAATAACCAAAGTAAAAGAGAGAATTTATGCCAAGCCGGACAGTGATCATTGAATAAACGTGTTCTTCATGTGTTTGTCCGGAACCTGTGTTTTATTTGCTATCCTAAACTGAAATCCTGACATGAAATAAGCCCACAATGGATGTCGCCGACATATATATGTATTATACTCTGTAGGAAAACAAAAACATCCTAGCCGTCGTAAAAGACGCACTAACGTAAGACGTGGTAAGCATGTAAGTATCTAATGATAATTATGAATGTATGTATGTTATGTAATTTAACTGGAAACCGTATTTTTATTTATTTTTATTTCAGTAGGTACATATAATTATGAACATTGCATTAAAGTAGTTATATGTTTATATATCGGATAATCCGGAATTTGCTTGTTTGCTGCAGGTTTTCTCAAAACGTTTTCCTTCACCGTTTTAGCAAATTAATGATAATATTTAAATACTTAAAACGCACACAATTCCGAAAAGTCAGAACCCTCTAGACCCCCCGAACAGGAGACCGAAATATTAACCACTAGTGACTAGGCTATTACTGTCTTTTATAATTATTAATTCGAGTATCTATCGAGTAGGTATAGGTATCTACCTATACCTACTTATTTTACAACATCTTCGAAAATTTTAAAGTACTTGGCATTATCAATCAAGAATAAATACGTGTAACATCTTGTAATGAAATATAGTAAAATATTAGTTAATAAATTTGTACAAAAGTATCCGGCAGCAGTTAGTTTCTTACATTTTGTAAAAATATCGGGACTGTTATCGTGTTACGTTTATCGATATAGCCTATCCCTATCAGTTTCTCCGAATCAGGTGGTATAACCTTTTACGTGTGAAAACGTCATATTTTTATAAAATAATGCATACATAATGTAAAAAAGACGCTCGTTCAAGTTTTCACAGGAGCTGTCATCGAGAAAATAAAGAAATGGAAATAGTATAATTTATAAAGGTAACAAAACACCAAATATGGCAAGGAAAAATAAAAACTAAGATAACATGTTAAGGTGCATTTTCAACTATAAACAGCCGTTTTGATAGACTATTTTAAGTTGACAAGTACCAACCAATTAAAATGTAAGTTTCTTAGTGTGAATAATACGATTAGGGATTTACTTGTGTTTATTTTGCTACCGTGGTTTCCTTATTAATCAACACTTGTACCATTTCCACTTCTCTCTGTATTTCGTGGCGGGAACCGACTCATTATACAGGATTAAAAGTATCCTATAATTTAAGTTAAAAAACATCGAAAGCTAAATTTTAACACTTATTAGTAAGTAGTAAGACATGTACTACAACTATGGAGTGTAGAAATAAGGAGTAACATCAGTCTCTTTAGTTAGAGGGTGATAAGTTGAAAAAGTGTTCAGTGGCGAGCAGTAATTAATAGTTTTAAATCTACCAAAGCTAAGTAAACGGGCGCTGAAGTAACTAAAGGGTATGATGTGATGTTAGCAGTTGCAGACGGAGTGAAGTGTGCTCTGAGTTGAAAATTTAATTTTATTGATGACCAGGGTAGATAACGAAACTGCAGCAGTTTAACTAACTAGGTACCGTATGCAAAACCATTCGCGAAACGTATGACATGCGAAACCCTAACTACGCGAGTTCAAAATAAGTGAGTAAATATGACCTCAACAAGTGCTGTTATATTTACTCTCTTGCAACAATAGCGCCCAATTATGTAATATCTTTCAATATTTTTATAGCACAAAGATGGTGTTCCTTTCTATAATCTCCATTTTACCAACCAATGATAACTGGTCACGGCTGAAAATCGTACTATTTTTCCTCAGCATTCCAATCCTCTTTAAAAAAATATTTTAGATACCTAATTAGCTTTTTCATATTTTTACAAAGAATTTTATTACTTTTAATTTTAATATACTATAATAGACGGGCAACAAAATACTCTTGTTTTGAACGCATCCACTATATTTTTTTATTCTGGTCACACTTAAATCAATCGATGACAGCGAGAGAATTTTTAACACTTGCATGCAGTCAGAAGTGACGACATTTTGTGGATAAATTATTGAAATCCGTAGGATATATTGGTGGATTATTGTAGTGATCTCTAGTGCGTAGTGTAAAAGCCATGACGATGGCAGAGAACGAACAAAAAGCTATGGCGTTGATTGCGGAGGCGGAGAAAAAATTGAGTACGTCGAAAAGTTTCCTCGGCTCTTTATTCGGGTGAGGACAATGACTGACTCATTATTTTGTTGATATTACCTTTTTAAAAGTCATCGGTGGCACTGTCCCCGGCATTTACAAGTTTCACATCAACAAATTATGATCTTTGAGACTTACAATGTGGAATAGAACACAGTTATTTTTCATGAAACTAATTCCAATGTTCAATAATGACACTTACATTACATCGGTCATTAATGATGTGGGATGAACAACACAAAGTAGTCTGTTAATTTCATTTTTCATCAATTAATTATTGTTTTGATGATCTAAACCTGCATCAGATGGGTTGACTCATTTTACGGTAATCAATATTATATACAATACAGCACTAAAAAAAACAATATTTTGTCATGAGCTTGCATGAGCGTCGGTAAAATCATCCTTTTAGTTGAACATATTGCATTAACTAGTCAAAACTGTTCTCTATTAAAATTCTGTTATTCAGGTAGTGTTTGCGTAAACACATCTGTAGAGTAAGGGCGCGTTCACATAGAACGTCCGTTTCACTGGATCCGGACCGGAATACTGGATGCTAATAGTGTATGTAGTTGTATGAGCGATTTCACACAGAATCCAGTATACCGGATCCAGTATTCCGTTTCATAGAACGTCCATTGTTCTATGTGAAGCGCCCTAAGCATTGACAGTATTGTGTAATGCTATGTTAAACCAGGTAAAAGATTTCGATTTTTGGGACCACTGTTGATACAAATGTCGTAGAAGTAAACATAGAAGAAATAGATTGTTGTGTTTGATCCAAATAAATCCTACATATCCCACCTACCCCCAAGGCTTATCCATTTTAATATTGACCCCAAATTGCACTATCTATTCCGATCTATGACCATAACTAATAAGCTCATGATTTGCATTGTTTCAGAGAGTTATATTTTAAATGTATGAGTTTTTACTAATACATGGTTTAGAACTTAATTCATTATAGACTGCATATTGTACCATGATATAAACACGTACTCACCCATACCCCGTACAAGGATTTAATGTTGCTGATGGCATGGACAACACAAATAACACAACACTAATACCCATGACCGCAGAATAAACATCTGTGTGATACGGGTATTACAATATGTATTACATATTCCAATATTTGGTCCATTTCAATAGAGGGACTTTATCTTCGGCCCTGTAGACCTTTCACTAATAAGTGTATTTTTATGTTCTATTTAGCAATACCTTAATAATAAGACAGGTAAAATAAGGAATGAGTTAAGCTCTGTAGATTAAATGACACTTGTAATTTTCTATGAAAAAAAAACAAGATCTTAACAACTATACATATTCAATAGCAAACATGTTAAATTAAATTTTAAGTCAAAAATATAATAGATTTTAAAGTTTTGTATTTGTTTTACCCTTTATGTAGTTGATAATGCTTACACACACACTCATGTCCTCACCCATGATAGAATTGCCTGTGTTATGGTTGGCACAGACAAATCACCCAAAACCACTCAAAACCAAACGAAAAATGCTCAAAATCACTCAAATCACTCTCAACCCAACCCAACAAGGCCCACTACTGAGTATGGGTCTCCAATCAAAGCGTAGGAGACATTAAATTAAATATCCATCCACTATCCATTCTAATACATTACGAAAACAATTATAATACTTGTATATTCGTTTTATGAAAACTTAATTAGTTACTACTTATTACTCAAAAAATTTATTGATGTGAATCAAATTTATTGATCAAAAAAAAATGAATCACATCCCTAGTCTAAATAAGGTTTTCAAACATTGTCTCAAAACAGGGGTTCATCAAAAGTAGAAGAAGCAGTAGACTGCTATCTCCGAGCTGCAAACCTGTTCAAGATGGCTAAGAAGTGGACCCAAGCGGGCCAGGCGTTCTGCAGTGCAGCGCAACTCCACCTGAAGGCTGGCGTCCGTCACGACGCCGCTACCAACTTTGTAGACGCATCTAATTGCTACAAGAAATGTGATCCTAATGGTGAGTGGATAAATTGTTATGTCTGAAGAGTGGCTTTAACCCATGGCCGTCTACAGGGCACGAGTTTCCCCTCACATCTGAGAAGGCCCAGATCATACTACATAGTTGGTCTAGTGACTGTTATGTAATAATAATCACTGCTTCTTTCTTTGCTGCTTAGGTCTTTCAAAGCACGTAAGTGCCCAAAAATTTTTGCCACTAGTGGCACCCATCCAACTACCGATTGCGCCTGCTGTAACAGCGGTAACAGCGGCTATATTTAAGCGGACCTCGGTCGATCACTTAGGATGGATGCAAGCCGCCGAGCTATGAGCATTTCTTACTACATACGTACTAAAGTGTAATATAATGTTTCTTTTCGCTATATTTATGACGTTATCCAGGACTATTTTTAATTTATTGCACCTACTCAATTCATCACTTCAGTATTGTCTCTTGAGGTACCATTTTATGCGTTGTTATACCATTAACAAACCTCATTAGGAATAGGAATAGGAGGACTTGTAAATCATTCTCATTGCCACTTATATAAACGAAACAACAATCATGTGTAATGTGAATCATGAACCTATTAACGATTGGAGTGGGAGTGATGAAATTTGCAAAGACTAGCACGGCCGGTGGCCTCGCATGAGTGAAAAATGAATGAGCCAACGAACGCGGCGCACATTTCTCTAAAGCCTTTTGATGTTAATGAAGCCGTGCTTATTTTCCTTGCTTTTTCAGTTGCTTGAAATATAGAGCACTGCAAGACGCCTTATTATCCTTTGTGATGTACAGCATAGTAAACTGCTCTCGTATTTCACGTATGCAAACCAAGAATTTTTGTTCGTGTCTTATTCTTTTTTGTACAATAATTGGCAATTAGGTGTTACAAGCTAGACCACCTTCAATAATAACGTGTGGAATATGCTCGTACGATCTACAGCGTTTAATAAAAAGGAATGTCGGTCTACAAGCAGCTTATAAGTTTAAGCAATTCCATGCAATGTTTTAAAGGCGGGACATCTGTATTACCAAGTATTTGTATTTATAAATTGATTTACTAAAATCGAGGCAAGAATAAGCGGCTCCTTGATTGCCCGCGTTAGCATTAAATTCTAATGATGTTCTTAAATGGCTTTGACAAACATTCGCTTCAAAAATCTCTGATTTCTGTCTGGTCTCCTGTTCCGCACATTGATCCTGATTTCGCGGGCATTGCCAACAATCCAGTTAGTTCCATTGCCAACTGGATTAAGGGGTCAACATAAGGCATTTATCTAGAAAAACATTACAATTCAATCGACAATATAATTTCCCGTAAGTAGCTTCTGAGTACCTATAAATAATCCTAAGTATCCTATCGTAATTTAAAACTAAGCGTGCGTTTCCCGAAACTTTGCGCTTGCGTGTTGGTAACGAATTCAGTTGGGGTTTCCACTTCATGATCAATTAATGTCATGGTGATATGGCGCCAAGCCAAGGGGTCATTGACTGAAGACCTCCATGTAGTTCAAGTCTGTTAAAGGCTGCCAGTGGGAACTAATAATGATGCAACAAAACTACAATTAAGATTATTTTATCTGAGCGCTCCATATATTTTCGCGTCGTGTGCCACTTTGCGGTTTGGTGACTAAATTAGAAATGTTGGTCGTTTCGAGCTTTTAAGATCAGATATCGGACTCTTATCTCCTCAGAAGTTTACCGTGTTAAGTCTACACAATATGGACTCTCAGGGTTTACAGGTTTTCTCACGATATTTTCCTTCGATGATTTTTAATTTAAAATACTCCGATTGCTCGGATCTCAATTGGAGACGTTAAACAACTTCACATTTGCTACATTAGGTATATTCTTCAGATCTTATTTAAGCTGAGGTAGATCTTTCTGCCCCCTCTAATGTCGAGGCGCCGAAGGCCAACAAGCCTTATCGACTGGCATTACAGTATGTATACTACAGATGGATATTGTAGTTCGTTTATTTTAAACCCCCGATGCAAAAGACAAGTTTAACGTGTCTGTGTGTCTGTCTGTGGCATCGTATAACTAAAGAAATGTACCGAAGTAGATGCGGTTTTTAGGTTTCCGTACTAAAATGGTTAAAAACGGAATGCCTCCGATCTCTGTCTGTCCGTCTGACTGTCAATATCTTACGAAAGTTCACGACATTTGCCTAGCAAGGCTTTTCCATTAAAAATGCAGCAAAGGAAACTCGGGTCTATTTGTAAGATAGCTATGCCTGTGTACAGTTTGTGCGCGTGGGTCGATCGTCAGTTTCCGTATTTCCCGACTGGAAATGCACTGCAGTAAGCTTGCGCTAGTGTTCCAGTGCGAGGTGTTATTAACAGGTTATTGGATTCATTACTACGAATGCCTTCTCGTAGATAAGTTACCCATAGTTATTTTTACTTTACTATTACATACTTATAAAAGTTATAACAACGTAACTGTTTCTTCATTGTCTGCTCTTTTTTCAAGCCCAGCTACAGACAGGGTAGTGGGTTGGGCTTGAGATGATTAAGAAGTTACTTAGCTACAATACTTCCCTTTCTTTTTTATTTGTTTGGGACATCTAAAGGAACAAAGGGACTCTGAATCGTAGTTTAGCTATCGTTACAAATGTAAGATACTGCTGCGATCTGTTTAGGTCATAAATATACTTGTAGTTATTTATTCGTGCCTCTTCTATGTGTTATAATTACGAGGGGGGATCAAAAAGTAATGATAAAGGACTGCGCACAGTACAACGACTCCACGACCGACAGACGAAAACGCGACTAAAACCTTGACAAAGCTAACATTCAATTATGAGCCTTATATCTTTGAAAGTAAGGTTGAATTTCGAACTTATACTTAAAAGCCCTGTACGGCCCCTCCCCGCCCTACACCCATAGCCGTTCCGTTTCGAGACCAACGCGTCGACGTTGCGTTGACGACTCACCGTAGACGAGTAGTCCACGCGTCGACCGACACAATGACGTAATGTACCTAGAACGGAACGTCGGAGTTGAAACGGAGTGGAGACGGAGTCGAGTTGACGTCGATGAAGCGTTGATCGCGGAACAGAACGTCGGAGTTGAAACGGAGTGGAGTCGGAGTGGAGTTGACGTCGAGTTGGTGTAATGTGCGCACTCCTTAATCCATATGAAATAAGGATATTTTAACTAAAAAAAAAAATATATTTCTCTACATAGTCTCCTTGCAAGTCAATACATTTAGTCCATCTTTTTTCTAAACCCATAATTCCCTTTGAAAAAAATTCTTTGTCATGACCCTCCAAAAACGCCTCTACGGCAGTCATAACCTCGCTATCGTCGTCAAATTTTCTGCCTCGGAAGTATTCCTTGAGCCGAGGAAAGAGGTAAAAGTCACTGGGAACCAGGTCTGGCGAATACGGTGGGTGTTCGAGCAATTCGAATCCCGTTTCTTGAATGGCAGCCATCGCAACGGAGGCTTTGTGAGACGGTGCGTTGTCTTGTTGAAAAAACACGCGAGCTAGGAGTTTGCCTCGTCTTTTTTCTTTGATGACCTCCCGCAATCTTCTTATTTGGTCTGCGTAGTAAGAGCCTGTAATAGTGGCTCCTTTTTTCAAGTATTCCACCATTATAATTCCTTCAGCGTCCCAAAAAAGGGACGCCATAACCTTTCCTGCCGAACTTGACACCTTGAATTTCTTCGGCTTCGGTGAAAGGCTCGTTTCCAAGTCATTGACTTTTGTTTGTTTTCCGGATCAATATGATGGATCCAGGTCTCATCCATGGTCACGAAACGAGACAAAAAAAATTCTGATCCGTCTGGAACTTTACGAGATTCGCCCTCGAAATTTCGACTCGATTTTTCTTTTGCTACTCGGTTAACATTCTCACTTCACTCATTCACTTTTTTAACGTTTTCCGCATTGACGGACGTGGATGGGCGTCCCTCGCGATGTTTATCTTCTGTGGATGTTCTACCCAGCTTGAACTCCTTTGCCCAGCGTGCAACTGTGGAATATGGAGGAGCAGAGTCCTAAAATGTTTCCAGTAGGTCGCAGTGTATGTCTTTGGTAGACATTTTTTTCAAACAGAGGTACTTTATGACAGCTCTGATTTCGTTTTTCTCCATTTTGATGTTTACTCTCCGACTGTTCGTATTCAAATGAATGTACCTCACGGAAATCGTGGCCTATTTATATGATATTTTTATGCTGGACTAGTAGATATATGAGGAAGCAAAAACAATTTTTTTCATATTTTTATATGCTCTATAAAAATTCTCATTACTTTTTGATCCCCCCTAGTACATATCTCAACAGTCTCTAAAGTGTGCCTATTTAAGGACCATCTTGCATCCTCGCCAGATGATCATGCCAGGATTCTAACTCGGAATCTGCTGATGAGGCTATTGTCCTAATTTTATATTTTAACTCCGATGACATTAGAGAGTGAATATTACTCAATAGCGACATTTTTCTTCTCATTTGTTTTCTTCAATGATGTAATTTGTCTTTTCATGCAATTATGTATAAATATAGGCCAAAATAAAGTACACAAAAGATGTATTATGTACGTATAGCAAAATATTATACAGATATTCCATTAGAATGAAACTTGGGGTACCACTTACGACATTGGATATCACACAATCGCTCATATAATAATGTTTGCTGCGACGCGACAGACAGACAATGTTTGTTCGTATTACGTCATGAATTGTGATCTCACAAATTCCAGCTTTATATTATAATAGATTAGGATAATCGTCGTCCATAGAATACGTTACATCAAAGATGTTGTATGTACGAGTATGTGTGTGCAAATTTTGTATTACGCATTTTTATACAGTAATCGATCTCATACGTTATATCATGATCATCACAACCCATAACTGTCCCACTGCTGGACACGGGTCTCCTCTCACAGTGTAAGGAGTACAGGCCTAGTTCACCACTCTGGCCAAGTGCGGATTAATAGACTTCAAACACCTTTGAAATTCGAATTTCCTGCACCAAAGCAAGTGATAATTAAATTCTAGTACTCACATAATTTATGAAAATTAGAAGTGCGTGCAATATTTTACCCGGGCGCTCCGGTTTGGGAGTGCAACGTTCAAACCATTCGTCTATGACTGCCCCCGGGTTTGTAATAGAAAAATATAAATAATAGCATTTTTACGTACTTTGATTGCTAGTTTAATAGTCAGTTCAGAAGTGGGATCACGCGTGATCCCACTAGCCGCGGCTATCGCTAACGGCTATCGCATTTCTGGTGATAAGAATGATTACAATAATGAATACAAACAATAAAGGTCTGCGCACATTACATAAACTCAACTCCAATTCGACTCTGATTCAACTCATAGGTATGTATTGAAATATGAGGCTTATTTTGTATCACTTAGGTCGAATTTTCGAATAGATCTGAGTTGGCCGTAGGTGTATGTATAATGTCTCAATTGTGCGTGAATCAGTTCTTTTCAATGTAATAATAAGTCAATGTTTTCAATGCATTCCTGTCACTTAAATCGGGGTCGAGTGGGAGTTGAGTTGTAATGTGCGCAGACTTTTCCATCAGGCAGCGAATGAAAAAAAAACAAATTTTCCATTCAAATATGGAAGGATATCAAACGGCGGCGTTACGTCACACGACCGCTCACTTAGTACAGCAACGATAAATCTGACCAAGGCCAAGGTTTTATCTGCAGTATCTTGAAAACTTTCAGCTGGATGTGTGCTTACAATATTAGTCGTTAGTCACCGGCTCACTGCTGATACACTCGCGGTGAACGGTAGGTAGCGGGTTGCTCGTGTAATCTGATTAGATGATTACGTGTACCCACATGTACAACAATGTTACTTGTTGTTTACAAATTATCGTAGTAAACATTATAATAATAATCTTTATTGGGAAAACAATTACAGGTTACAATCAACATTGTTGAGTCCTTCTTTTAAGTATATAGATACCTGTGCCAGAAGGACCCACTCTTCCACATCAATTTCATACAATAAAATTAGCCTGTATAAAGTATAAATAAAATAAAACAATAAGAAAAGTTACTCGCTTACAAACAAAGTAAAGAAATTTTACATGAAATTTATTGATTTAGGTATGTGTGTGTGTGTGTGTGTTTGTTTGTGTATGTGCTTATGTATTTTATGAAATGAACATTAAAACGGCGCACGGTGGGGTATTTGTAACAAAAAGCTGGCCAAAACTATTTCTTATGGTCTAACTACCTAAACTGATAAATTGGTCATATTTTATCTATTTTTGCTCAATGGCGATTACTATACTGCCCTCAGGTACGTTAAAATTGATAATTTTAGCGTACCTTTAATATTATCTAAGAATAAATTATAAAGTAAAATGTTACTGGGTAGAGGGTATTAAAACAATAGATTTTATATATCAAAATACTATATTAGTCAAATTCATTATCATCAGATATATCACATTCATCTATCGTTGTCGTATATTGTGCTCCTGTATCTTCAGAATCATCACTTTCTGGTATAAGAAATTCCAATGCTTCTTTTGTGAATGGCTTCTTATTCTTCATAAATCTTGATCGCGTACACGATAACAATGGGTCTGAACTCAATAAAAGCCTATTTAGTACATCCACATTGCAAGATATTTTTGAAAACTTTCTAGCAAAATCAGTACGGTATTGCCGAAAGTGTTTGTTTCTCGCTTCTGCCGCTTCTTCAGAGAGCTGGCCTATAGGGATTATGGCATTTTTTATTATTGTAGGTCCATGAACCAACAATTTGTGGAGTGTAGGCGTCATGGGATACCATCCGTAAAGTCTCACATAAATTTCTGAAGTTTCCTTACAAAATGTTGATAATTTGTCGGTATCTATTCTGTGACCGCTTGAAATGACCTCTAACAAAGTTCTAAGCCTTTTTATCAAATCTAAATCTACTCCGGTAATTCTAGATGCTGTCTCAGGATCACAGAAAAATCGTCTTGATACATTGCCTGTGTTAGTATTTCCAAAACCAGCTTTTGGTACATCTACTAGTAGTGACATTTCTTCTTTAAATTGTTGCTGTATACGTATTTTATTCTCATTTACAATTTTTTTGTCAGCAGAAGACCTTGATTGCCATTTTTGTGTAGGTAATTTGTACGCCAAATGTAGAATCGATTCAAATAATCTTATTCTCGCATGTAATATTGAAAGACCAAACTTCAAAGTCGCAGGGTCTTCTTCTCTTCTTGTTTCTAATTTATTGAAATCTTTTGATGTTGCTTTGCAAATATAGCAACGCATTGTTGATAGGGTATTAGTTGCCGCATTGCAGACTTTTCCATCCACCATAGTAAATAAAAACAGATGCTTTACTTTTATCACTTCACTATTCAAAAATATTTCAGATAGGTTTAATTTTTCAATTCGACTTTCTATATAACTAATTTCATTTCTTGTGATGTCGTTAGTTTCATGCACAAATCTGATTCGAATAGGTCTACAAAATCTTGGACTCGACGGGACGGGGTTTTGCCAAATAACTTTACTTTGGCTGTTATGACTAACAAGTAATCTCAAAGGCAAAAACGAGCTTTGGAATATATTTGCATCGTCATAGCTTTCGTTCGTATTTTGTAAGGATTGCATATACCGTGTCTGTTGAGATCCGTCACATCCCCATTTTGATATAAGTTTTAAATTTTCCTTCTCTTCACTTGAAAGTCCTTTCAAAACTTCTTCGAGGTATGTACATAACCGTGAAGCAGTGTGATCTACCAAATCTTGCAGTTTAATCTCAGCACATGTGTCAGTGACATGAAATGACTCAGGCTTAGGGTAACAATCAGCTTTCGCTTTTTGTAACAAAGAATAACACGGATAGAGCTGTTTTCTAGCACTGCGTATCACATTGTACTGACTTCGAGACAAACCTGCTTCTACGAACATTGATAAGGCTTCCATTGTTGATAACCGCTGTATATTTTTTTCTTTGTTTTGTGTGATTACTTTACGTATTTTGTATGCTCTAGTCGGGGACTTTGTAATTTCTTTTATGATAGCCGAAGCATCGCTTTTTCCTGCGGCTCTTAGACTCATTTGAGCAGCATATGTTAACGTTGCATCGGGTACCTGCGCCCGGAGTTCTTTTGTTTTGCGCCGTTTACTGCGATCACTTAACTCCCCAAACTCTTTTGAGGGCCGCGGCCGACCAGTCTTTTGTTTTACCCAGGCCGATAACTTTATAGTACCTGTAAGCCACTTAGCATTGTTCTGGAGGAATCTTTCTTCTTTGTACGATGCCGCCGTCCATTTTTGTCTGAACTGCCATTTGAACAGTTTCAATTCCTTTTTGAGACTACTTATTTTTTCAGTTGGACAATTAGTTTCCCTAATGACACAATCCTCCATGTATGCGAACTTGTCATCAAGTAATCGTCCAGAACTTTGCTTTATATAGTTGTAGAGATCTGTCCTACTTTTCTCCCGGACAGTTTCTTCAAATCCTATGAGGACAAAAAATATTTTAAATTTAGTACCTAAATTACTGTTTCATATAAAGAACTATATTTCGAAAAGGCGGATGTTGGCGGATTATGTTTTTGGTTTAAATGATAGTACACAAGATAGGCTAATATTTGTGCTATCATTTTTGACCGAACCTATCCGAACTTTATAACTAAAACACTAAAAAAGGAAAAATAAAACTATAATTTATGCTAAGTTTAATGTTTGCTAATAAAATTAAAAAAAATATTTATATGAATGATATACAAATGAATATAAGTTTTAAAATACAGTACATACCTCGATCTTCAAGATCCATTATAAAAAACTTCACTTCACTTCTCAGAAATCTTACAATAGCGGTTAATAAAACTCCGTTTTTACAAGCGACGAGAACAAAGACGTGCGATAGGAACAACGACTAAATTCCGACTGTCGGAGGGGCAAACAAAATTGAATGACACTTGTAAGGTGATCGGGGCGTGACGTCATAACTATTCAACAATGAGAAATGAAGGTTCATTTACTAATTGGGTACAAATTTTGATTTCGACTTATGACCGGTTTTTTGCTTCTAATACCCCATAGTGCGGCGTCAGCTTCGTTGATTGAAACTTTGTCTCGAATTATAGGTACGAATATTTGGTGCGCTTCAAATTTTTTACTCGCTTCCGTAAAGGGAGACCATTGATGATGATTTTGATTTTTATTTTTATTATGAATGTACCTACTTATGTTGTATGTACTATTATTTTATAGATTATTTTTGTGAAAATACTATAAACATCGGAAAAAACCATGTTGACACCCTGGACGACGTATGAATTTTCTATTCGGGTTGTCCCATTAATCGATATTACGCTGCATGATAGCTTACGCTTTATCCCTGATCATAATAATTATGTCAACTCTGCTCGTTATGCTGGGTGCATGAACAATCGAAGAGGCAACGGCGTGCAATTCCTCCTGATGATAGCCAAACCCATACCCCAAAGATATTATAACTATAGACGTTACGTTCATACAACGCAAATTGCTCATTTGGGTCCGCTCCGATGACATGACATTGCATCGTATTATAATGCCATTTGTTTGTATTCCAGAGGCTGTATCATGTCTTCTGAAGGCGATAGACATCTACACCGACATGGGGCGTTTCACCGTCGCCGCTAAACATCACCAGGTGATCACCATTGCTCATATCAATACATATTGTTATCTGTAACTGATCTCTACACCGTCGTACATAGAAGATATATTATGAGAAAAAAAGTAGGGTTTTTTTTAAAGCAATAGAAAACAAAACAATTTTGTTAAAAATATTAAGATAGTTATATAATAACATTTGCCATAGATAATATTGATTATATTGACAGCTGGGTATCTGCGGAAGATTATTGGGCATCATTAATCATCCGACGTGTAGATAAAAACAGATTGCTTCATGTACAATGTAAATATACGATACAATTTAATATTGTATTGTATAACATTATATATATGTTGTATTGTATTGTGTGACATTACATCGTGTACTGGACTTATAGCTATATATATGTTGTATTGTATATATATATGTTGTATTGTATTGTGTGACTTTACATCGTGTACTGGACTTATAGCTAGCTGGCCATGACAGGAATTTACTTCACGACAATAAAATGTGGTGGTACTCAGTAGATTATCGAAATGATTAAATATTTTCGCGGCAGCGTTTCGTCTTTCTGCTCTTTCAAGACCGCGGATAAAGAATGTTTATTGAGATGTCATACAATAGGACTACAATGATAATTTACGTCGAAAGGTCTATTACAAAAGTGTTTCCTCGCACAGAACATAGCCGAGCTGTACGAGACGGAGTGCGTGGACCTGGCGCGAGCGATGCAGCACTACGAGCAGGCCGCCGACTACTTCCGCGGCGAGGAGTCCACCTCCTCCGCCAACAAGTGTATGCTCAAGCTGGCCCAGTACGCCGCGCAGCTCGAGCACTACGACAAGGCTATCCAGATCTACGAGCAGGTACCGTCTCCATCGATTCCCAAGCAGAGATGGGCAATGGTTGAGGAAAAGAGATGGTAATCGTGATCACAGATAACAAAAACATATGGAGACGCGGAGATGCCCTCGCGAGCGCCTCATTAAAAGGTAGTTAGAGGGGCAATTTCGTGCACATTTGAGCAAAATGCATGATTACATTTTGCCCATCTCTGTTCCCAGGTCATACGGTCAAACGAATTGGTGTTTATTTTGTTGGATCGGTATTTTTTACTGGATCCAGAATACTGGATTCTGTGTGAAATCGCTCATACAACTACATACGCCACTAGCGTCCAGTATTCCGGATCCAGTGAAACGGACGTACTATGTGAACGCTTGTCCGTCTCCCAGATCGCCAAGTCGTCGCTGGACAACAGCCTGCTGAAGTACAGCGCCAAGGAGTACATGTTCCGCGCGGCGCTGTGCCACCTGTGCGTGGACATCCTGAACGCGCAGCACGCTGTCGAGCGTTACTGCGGCCTGTACCCCGCCTTCGGGGACACGCGCGAGTGCAAGCTCGTCAAGGTTGGTTGCGCGTTGCGGACGACAGATGGCGTTGTCGTTCGTAACTGGGATGAGGAGGGTGACGGGTTCCAACTAATCTGCTAATCTCCGTTGCTCGGAGCGTATCCTGCTGGAGGACGGTGGATATGGAGTCGAGTGGCTATTGTTGGAGGTCGCTGGCCTCAGTATCACCCAGCGTAGTCCTGAAGGTACTCTTGCATGACCTCAAATCAACTGTGAAAGGTTTTTCTGAAATGCTGTTGCTGTTGGAATGTGCGTCTCCGCTCCTTTGTTGGGCCGATAACACGTAAATACATCAGCTACAGAATTACGATTAGGCAATCTGGTTACACTTTTTTACAGGAAACCATCTCAATCCTTATGGGTAGCAACACTTGTGTGACCGAATTAGAACGACTCTAACAAACAATTACTAACTGGACTATTACAACAACAACTAACAGGACTAACATTCACTAACAGTCCCTGTCCCACTGTCACAGCGGAAGGTGGTGCTGCATGCTCGTTTAAATAATTCCATTTAAAAAAAACTATCGCTTACCATCGTTTCGGCCCGTTGCAGGAGCTGATCGAACACCTGGAGGAGCAGAACGTGGACGCGTTCACCGAGGCGGTGAAGACGTACGACAGCATATCCCGCCTCGACCAGTGGTACACCAGCATGCTGGTCCGCATCAAGAAGCAGATCAACGACAACCCCGACCTGCGCTGAGCGGTGTGGCGGGGCTCCGCGCGTCGACGTCGCCGGTGTCGGGCCGTGTCGTGTCGTGTTCAGTTGTGTCGTGGTGTGTTCAGTTGTGTTGAGTGAGTTGTAGTGGATCGGTGCGGGTGTCGGTAAGATAGTTTAATGATATGCTATTTTTTTTACGTTTTATTGTAATACGGGTCTCTTGATAATTGTGTATTTAGTACGCTGATATTTCGACATAGTTGCATGGATCGTGGTCATGGCTGAACTGCAGTGGTGCGGAGAAAACTTTGACAGAATGACACATGACTTTTTCCTTTTTTTAAAAAAAACACTGCATACTCATTGCCCCACAAAAGAATTCCCTGTGTCGTGAGTGCCATAGTCAACACACTAAGACAAGAATACACCAGGATTGAGAACAGAAATTTAAACACATAATTCAAATTTCTGAATAGCTGGGAATCGAACCTAGGACCCTTTGAACGGCAGTCCGGCGTGGTGAGCAGTGCGCCATACGGGATGTTTGACTCCAATACATTAGTGGTTACGCCCCGCGGTTCAACCGTGACCATGATCCATGCAATTGGGCTGAAATATCGGCTTTTAAAATACATATTGTGAGTACCCGAATCATAATAAAATGTGTACAAACCGGGATGATATAATATGCTATCATATAATGTTAAGGCCAGTTAACTGTCTAGTGACTAGATAACTGTCATTGATGTAAAGCTTAGTTTTGCGACTGACGGCAATATACAAGGAATATCTGTCCAGCGTCAAGTAATATTTCTTATTTTTTCTTATATACATGTAATATGTATATAATATCTTATTTTTTCACATATTCCCACTTAACTTTTTGTTGTTATATTCAACTGAAATTCACCTTCAGAAATGATATCTTCTATAGACCTTTACGGATACCTTCTGCCGATAAAAGGTGATAATTAGGGCCTTAACGATCATATTACCGTCACCCAATTACCGGTGATTATCCTAGTTTACCGATACGCACTGCCACATTTTTATTTATTATTCCACTGTTAAAAGTCAATTTATTATTTTAAATATTCGTAATTGTGTGTTAATTCAGCGTAGGTTTTTAGGCCGATGTACGTTCGTGCCATCGTAATAGTTTATCACAACTGAACAATGATTGATTGTGGCTCAGTCAAATAAATAACTTCCACATTCTGTGGTGTTTGGAAGTGAAACTGGTCAAGCGTGAAATGCTCAAGATACAAAGGCGACGTCGACACAACATTTTTATCTTAACTTTGTAGTATATTCAAACGCCTACTCATATTTCATTAAAGGGAACGCGCCTTTACTGTTTGCACTGTTGGCCAAGAAACATTTTTAATATACATCGTTTTAATTTGTAGTTAGGATGTTGTAATGTTTTCTTTTATGGAGTTGTTACAAATACGGTTCGCATTTATTTAATGTGTTCTAAACGGTATTAGTAATACAAATCGTCTTTCATAGGTGACGTATTCGACCGTGTCTAATTGGTATATTATTGTTTTGAAACAAAAAAACAAATTGGCTTCGACAATTATTCCACCTCAATTCCTGAAGTATAAAGTTCATGATTTGCAATGTAAAGTAACAAAACAAGAAAACTATTTCAGTACGAACTCAATTAACGACACATAGTGTGTCGTCATGAGGCAATCGGATATTTGAATGTATGAGGAAAAGTAATTTTAGTACGAAGAATAAAGATTAGTTATTAAGATCTCGGCCGAAATTTGCCTTTTGCCATTTAAAAGCGAATTTTTTTGCAAACTGTCATGTTGAATGTTGCTAGAGATGTCAACTCAAAGACGTCGAGGGATGTAACTTGGTCCTGAAGCAGCCGGTATTCCATACAAGTGAGGAGTGTTCGTGGAATTGGGGCTTTGTTATGTAAATACCCGATAAGCAAGCAGTTGACCCACCTGATGGAAGTCCAGGTACCATCGATGTTATGGGTCTTGAAATAATGGAGAGGAAAGAATGAAGTACTGGCTCTCAAACCCCTAGCCCGAACACAAGACATGTGGCAGCAGAATCAGAGGGTGGGTGCTGGTCAGCTGGGCTTCAGGCCTACGACCAAGCAGTGGCTGTGGCCTCTGTCGCCTCGCACGACACTACGGTCTAGGGTTGGGATAATAGTCAGTCATCCTGGACTGCCCCACTATGACCCAAAAAGGTCTCGATATTCGAGGCTCTTCTGTTATAGTATTTTGGCCAGCAGTGCAATGTGGAAGTAAGTTTTAGTATTCAAGGTTTAGCGATTATGAGTATAGTTGTTAAGTCGGGAGGTTTTTTAAGAATCAGGATGTATGGGATGCACCGATAGTTCCGTAAATATAAGTACACTTAGTTATGTTGTATATGGAAACACTATAACTTGTTTGTCTCTACAGTATTCGTATTTTGTATGTTAGACAAAATAATTAATGTTATTGTCTGCCCTTTGTTAAATGGGTCTTCTCAAACTGACTGAGATTCGGTAATTTTATTTAAAATATAATCTCCGTAGGTGCTGTCAAATTTTTTTGTAGTTGAAAAAAATATTACACCGATTATAATGAGGTGCATAGACGAGTAGACAACTGTGACAAGTTTTAGTGTTGCGTATATAGTGGTAAATGCTTTTGTTAATTTGTCGAGCGAGTTGATAATATTCCATTCCGTGTTTCGATTTGTAACATATAAATTAATTATCCTTGTGAGGTTGTGTTTGTTAAGTGACAATGTGTTAGTCCAAGCTAATTGGTGACGGTAATTTTGGTCACGTCGGTTTGTGGTGGGTTAAAACTGGAATATTAATAACCTTATGACACGATTTACCTATTGATACAGAATATTCTTATTCCCACATACATATTCCAATAGGCCTTTTATTTACATAATATTACAAATATCTTGTTGAATATAAATAATAGTTGTATGTATTTAATTAAATATACAGATTTTAATCGTGTTTTAGGTTTAATATCGTACATATCTTAAAATTGTATAGAATGTTGTTGAGCAAAACCGGATATTAGTTGTCTTTGACTGGATATTGATCTAGATTCGAATCCCGCAGCACTTAACAAATACATCCTCAGACATTGTTTAACGGTAAACTTAAATTTGTTTAGCTTAGGTGATTTTTGAGACTATTTGTATAAGATTTTCAATACTTAACTTGTTTTGTAGTTTGAAACTATTGTTGAAAATATCCATCAAGCTTATTCCATTATAGTCTGTCAATCATGTTATCAGTATATAAACGTACTGTGTGCTACAGATATTATATACTAATGATAGTATTGTATTTTGCTACATAAGTGTCTCTAGAATTGCCGGGGCCACTCAATAAGCTTTTAAAACCCTCAACGAAGCCCTGAGATTTATCTGTTAACAGTATAGAGTCGTAAATAACTTTGTATTTAGTGATGATAATGTCATTAGCCCCCAGGTTTTGTATGTCTTAAATATTAGCCACATGTTAACTCTGATTGGGGTCTATTTTTCATTGTATTGTGTACTGTGTAGTATCATGACTATTATTATGGTTTATATTTCGTTGTTGTAAATAATTTATGTTACTTTATTGATACATGATCGTTTCGTTATTAATAAAAATATTTATTTGTTTTGTTTTATATTTTATTTCGTTAGCCTTTTTCATATTTTTTTGTATTGTGTTTTTATTTATATATTTATGGTGGTGTATCTATTATATTCAAGTGTAGTCAATGTCGCTAGGTAATTGTTAAGTAAATGAAAAAGAAAACGTTCAATATATTGGTACTATATTGATCAATGGAATTATTCTGGTTAACAAGCTAAATATTTTCAATAAATCAGTTTATTATTCAAAGCTATTTCTGCAGTTTGCAAGTGCCATCAAAAAGATGGTCTTAACTAGAGGCTTGTTATAATATTGTAAAGTACAGACGAATGTTTCAAATATAAGTACTCCATAAACACTATTTGTTTTTGTTTCAAGTATGATTACCTCGGCACACACAGAATATACCATCATAGGGACGAATATTTTAATGTACCTACTTAACTATAATTATTAAAATGTTTAAATGCATGGAAGAGTTTAATTTCATGTGCGTTTTATTTAAAAAAAAGATATTTTAATGAAATTAGCAAAAAGTAGTTAAGTAACATTAGGTACCTACACAAAAGTTAACATACTTTCAATACCATTAAAAAGATTCAGCAACATCTTTCGAATTTACAAAATGATCACACTGGCCACCAACAGGCGGCCTTTTAATAAGGTATTTAGAAGCAGTGATAGCCGTGTGGTTGAACGTTGGACTGCCGAACCGGAGGGTCCGGGCTTAAACCCCGCACGCACCACTAATTTTCAAAAATTATGTGCGTATGAATATTTAATTATCACTTGCTTCGGTGAAGGAGAACATCGCGTGGAAACCTGCACACCTGGGAGTTCTCCATAATGTTCTCAAAGGTGTGTGAAGTCCACCAATCCGCACTTGGCCAGCGCGGTAGACTATGGCCTATACCCCTCATACTGTGAGAGGAGACCCGTGCCCAGCAGTGGGACAGTTATGGGTTGTGATGATGATGGGTGAAGTACAGATACTAATAACTAAGGGCTTGCACCGACTGGCGACACGGCCATCGGATTCGGCCGCGCACGGCGCGTTTCGCGCGCGGCGGATTCCGCATGCGCCGAGACTCAGGGCGCACCCTTAGGCAGGTCTCGACATCGTTAGGTATACTGAAGCGTACCGTTGGGATATGGTATGGACTTGTTCGTAGCCTCGGTTTCGGCCCTACTGAAACATTCCGAGAGATACACACCCAGGAACGGAGCAAACGGCACGACTGCACCGTGCCCCGTCAGCAGTAGCCGGTATCATAGGCGACGATGACCACTTACCATCAGGTGGCTCGTCTGCTTTTATGTCAGCCCTTCAGGCTATAAAAAAAACGTAACGGGATCACCGAATAATTTTACGCCTGACGCTGACTAAGTATCGTTTGGGCGCACAAAGGTAATGTCGCCATCTCGCCATTGACGAGCTCATTTTGAAAGGGGCGTCACTATGATATTTCATATTACCTTAAATTTTGCTAAGGCACGAGTAAAATAACTTAATATGAGGGGTGATTTGTCGATAAAATCGATCGTATTTTGTACTTACCATTAAAGGCTCCGACACCGATCACTGGACACATACCTAGTATAATCTTGATTTCGGTTTTCGGGTGTTTAAAAATAATATTGATGTACCTACAAAATATGTATGTACATACCTATTGTGAGTAAAAATGTGCACAAGCCACGCTGGATTTAGTTCTAAATCATGTCTCAAGTCTAGATATCTGTTTAAAGGAGTGCGCACATTACAACGACGCCACGACCGACCGACGCCAACGCGACTAAAACCTTGACAAAGCTAACATTCAATTATGAGCCTTATATCTTTGAAGGTAAGGTTGAATTTCGAACTTATACTTAAAAGCCCTGTACGGCTCGCCCTACACCCATAGCCGTTCCGTTTCGAGACCAACGCGTCGACGTTGCGTTGACGACTCACCGTAGACGAGTAGTCCACGCGTCGACCGACACAATGACGTAATGTACCTAGAACGGAACGTCGGAGTTGAAACGGAGTGGAGACGGAGTCGAGTTGACGTCGATGAAGCGTTGATCGCGGAACGGAACGTCGGAGTTGAAACGGAGTGGAGTCGGAGTGGAGTTGACGTCGAGTTGGTGTAATGTGCGCACTCCTTAAGATTAGGTAGGTATGGCATTTTCTTCCTGTCTAATAATAATAATTATTTCTATAATTATACAATTTATTATGTACTTATGACATCTAACTGATAACTGAAACCGACACGCCGAGTTAAGTGGTTAATTATTTTATAATTATATAATCTTACTTTGTATAAAATTATAAATAATGTGCCTATGATATTCAATTTTTTGTAAAGCATTTATTTTTATTTAACTCTAATTAGTAGATAAATTTTATCTAATAATAATTATGTCCATTATTACCTGCAATAAAATACTTCATGTACCTGTTTAAATCATCTAAGTACTCGACGATGTCAAACTAGTCTACAGTTAAAAAGCACTTTTCCATTATAGTGTCCCTCACTTTAGATGAAAAACTGATCATAGGAGAGTCTCTTCTATGATTAGTTTTCATCCACCATAGCTTTTTTATGGAATGAAGGCAGCAAACGAGCATGCAGCACCACCTTCCGCTGCCGCCCATGACAACTGTGACCGACTTAGAACAAGACTCAAATGGGGACTGGGATAGCATACAAGGTACCTGATACTGGTAAGGTTTACGGTTACCTGATACTGATGTGTATACGTGTAGCCTTCGCCTTAAATTTTACTTGGATAAAGGCAATCGAACACGATAGTTTGAGAGGCGGTCTCATGACTGCCACGCTGCCACGTTGCGTTGGTCATTGCAACAGGAGTTACAGGACACGACACGGTACCGACGTAAACTATAGGTACCCTGCGTCTCCTTAATAATAGGTACAATGATGTTTGTTTTTTCCCTCCGTTTTTAGTAATTGCTGTTCTAATTCTAATTATGCAAAAAAATATGTGTGTACCTTAGATTAGAATGAAATAATTAAAATTCGCCTAATAGGTTTACTTAATGGCTTAGTTATATCATAATTAAACAATTATCTTTATTTTTTGTTGAGTGGCGTCAACACAATAGTCACCTAATACGCACTATTATGTGAGTCTCGTCACAATACATTACATTTATCTACATAATAGGTACTTATGTAGTCTATCGACGTGGAACCAGCATTAGCCGAGTGCCTATTTCTCTCTTAGAGTAAAAAGTAGTTAATACATATACTCTAAGCTATTCTCAAATTACAAGTGGCCCCACCCTCACTTTCCATCGGGAGACATGACTGTGTAAACTTCTAAAGCACTCATCTAATTGAAAAAAGTAAATGACAATTTTGATCTACATTAAATGGCTAAGGTAACTTATACTTATTTTGATAGGAATTACTTAATACTGATTAGAAAAAGAAAGTATTTGCAAATAAAGTACCTAACATTTTTAAATTAAATGGTTTAGAAATAAAAATGTGTGTCAACCATAGAGTAACTTTGGTGTCAACCTTAGGAGATAGATTTATTGTATTATGCTATCACAGTCCTTTTTTGTAGGCCTTTTTAAGATATACATTTTTGTAGTAGGTAAATTAACCGCCAAGGTACTTAGCACCATTTCTACCGTGTAATAATTGTTTTAACAGCAATTGTGTTCCGGATAGAAAGGCGTGGAGCCGGCTACACTTTTTTAGAGGCGGCGACCATCTCAGTCCTCAAGGGTAGCAACACACATCTGTGACCGAATTATAACACTTAACTCTTACTAACTGGACTATTAGGTACTAACAACAACTAACAGGACTAACATTCGCTAACAGTCCCTATCTCAGTCCTTATACTAACAAACTAACCAGCTAATGTTCTAACTTCTAACAGCGTCACATATCCGGACTAACTATCCCAGCCCCATTTAAGTCTTGTTCTGTGTCGGTCACAGACTCACAGTTGTCATGAGCGGTAGCGGAAGGTGGTGCTGCATGCTCGTTTGCTACCTTAATTCCATAAAAAAAATTGATGTATCTTATACTTCAAATCTTAAGAGAATATAACTTGGACAGTGAATCACCGAAACTAAGTACCTACGATATTCACCATCAAAACCCATACAAAGTTCCGTCTCTCTGAGAATAGAACCTTTCGAACGGTGCGGCGGTCAAGCATGCTAGCCCAATGGTTACAAATTACAATGCTAGACCGCATGCGTCACACGGGTCGTCAATTCGTTAGAGACTTACTTATCCGTGTTATAAATGTTATAATAAATAAGATAATAACTAAATTAACATACAATCGATCAGTTTATTTCACATTGATATTGTTAACGGGCTTTTCACCTTCTCTTTTACCCACGTGACTTCCAAAAACATGTAGCATAGAGCTCTTCGTCGACATCAACCGCATCGCATTCCCTGGACTTCTTGGCAGTGTCTTCACATGGACAGGCTGTTCAGTACCCTGGATGGACAGTAACCGATTGTACATGTCCTTAAGGAAGCCGGAGATGTGATCTCCGACGTCTAACCTGCCCTGTACTGCGATTGTGTACTGGTGTGATACAGTGGGCAACACTGAAATACATTTTGAAATCAAATAAGTACAAAATAATTTAATCATGAGATGTATTCAACAATAATGAATACCTATAATTATACTCTGGCTAGTATCAGGCTTAGTCAATCACGCAAGCAAGAAGATCACCTTCGCAACCCATAACTGTCCCACTGCTGGGCACGGGGCTCCTCTCGCAATGTGAGGGTTACAGGCCATACTCCACCACGTTGCCGCTGGAGAAGTGCGGATCGGTGAGCTTCACACGCCACGGAGCACATTGTGAGAATTCTCAGACGTGCAGGTTTCCTCACGATGTTTTCCTTCACCGAAGCAAGTGACATAATTTTTGAGGATTCGAACCCTGACCCCCCCGCCCCCCGGTTCGTGAGTCCGACGGTCAAACCTCTGAGCTATTACTGCTGTAAAATCGAAAATAGTTAAAGCATACGTACCTACATAATTATGTAGGTAGGTAGGTAAATATTAATATCTAGTTACTTTACAAGTACTCACAGCATATCAGTAGCAAACTAAACATGATACGAGCATGGAACATTTACATTTATTAAGTAATAATCGCACTAACAGAACACGTTCAAAGTACATTAATTTTATGCAACTTGAATTTCATTAATAGCATGAAGGTAAGTAGGTACTTGTTTAACGACATTGTTTGGCTAATAACCGTAATGAAATTACTACATTTCTAATTTAAGGTAGGTACATAATAATTGCGGTATGTATTTATGTCTGTTCGAAGTAGGGTTGTCACTTGTCATCCGTACAATATCTATATAATAACTAGCTGACCCCGGGAGCGTTGTTCCGCCATATAGATTACTTGTAGTGAATGAATCCAAAAACGCGATTTAAATTCGAGGGGCGGGGGTAGGGATGTGAAAATTTGGGATGCCACACCATAAAAAAATAAACATAAAAAATTGTCCAATAAATGGAAAAAAAATTAGGGTGGACAACCCTTAACATTTAGGGGTATGAATGCACTATAGATATATAATTATACACTATAGATATATATATATATATACTAAAAATCAATTGCTGTTCGTTAGTCGCGCTAATAAATTATTTGTGGAAGTCCAGGGAAGGTATAAAAAGTGAGTAAATATGAAATTTCAAGCTTCAAAATTTCAGCTTTTTTTATTTATTGATTCTGAGGGTGTACGAAGTTTGCCGGGTAAGCTAGTTAGTTATAATATATTTAATAATCATAAGACCGACGGCTTTACGTGCCCTCCGAAGCACGGAAGCGCTCAAGAAATTTAGCCATTACTTAGCGGTCACCCATCCAACAACCGACCGTGCCCGCTGTTGCTTAACTTTGTCGATCACTTAAGGCGACGCATATTGCCGGGCTATGAGCGCTTCACATTCATGATTATGCAAAAGAAATAACAACAAGCAGAAATAACAACAAAAATTGTCCTCTATAAAATGAGGTAAACATAAAAAATGTTATTGAAATTACCAGTAGCAATGTTTCAAGTGCGTTTACAAGCTCAAAAAAATATCGCTACAATTTAGACCATAATTTGGTGGTTATATAAAGTCGAACATACTAAGCATTTGTTTTATTCTAAAACTTGAAATTGAACTGTCGCTTGCAAGCTAAGCGTTGAGGATAAACCGATATAAGGCATGTCAAGTCATGAACTTCGATGTAATGGAATTCGATGTGGCGTATGGAACCCGTCATACCTACAGCTTACGACAAAGAAATCTTAATCTCTATCTAAATCTCTGATCTAAACACGTGTGTTAAGACCGTTAAGGGGTCGTTTCTCAAGCAACCAGGTTGATCTAAAGATTGAAATACCTACCTACATATCGCACCCTTAGTAATATAACGGCATAATACAATCAAGTAGTTTTTTGGGAATTCACTTTTTCATTCATTCATTTTTAAAGATTTTTAAATTTCGATTTTCAAAATGCCCGACGATTTCTACTTTACTCCTCTGGCTATGCCAAGCGTCGGTTTCCACCAAAGCGGAAAGGTGCGGAGTGGAGCTGTGTTGTTAACAACCAATCAGATATTTTATTTCCACATCGAAACAAAAAGCGGAAACGTAGCAACCCACACCTATGACACTTTTTATTGCAGATTCAGAATCAGAAAACAATCTGCGTCGAATGGTCCAGTCTTGGGTCTCTACGACCAATTAAAATGATGTAAATCGTGGATATTAACTTTATTTTCATAAATAAAAAATAAAAAATAAAATAATTTTCATAAATTATGTTCTGAAATCTCAAAAGTTTATCGGCTCTGATGAACATTTTCTATTTTGTGTGTTACTGTGTTTCCGTCGACACGTCTGCGCTGCCCAGCGCCCAGCTCCTGGGAACATTCAGTTTCAGCCGTGAGCGGTGTTCGAACTGTTCGATAGACTCCGCGCGACCTCTTGCTTTGTATCGCCCGTCTATCACAACACAAACATACAGTTCCACTCTAGGGGGGCGTTCCACTAAGCGATCCAAACTCTCAAACCGATTTGTTTTCTATGGAAAAAGGAATGTTTTGGACGTTTTGATCTCTTAGTGAATGCGCCCTAGGTCGCTCACGTCACCACTGCGCGTTGATGAAAGTTTATAATTATGTATATTATACTTAGTCCGCTACTCCGCTATAGTGGGAAGTTGGGAACCGGCCCTGAAGGAACTTTGTTCGAAAAAAGTATGTGTGCATACGTGCGATGTGAACCTTCTTTAAGAGTTTTTATACTATTTTATATTTAGGTACTTCGACTTCAAACTTTTAATTTGACTTCAATATAAAAATTAACCTATGACCGTACTGTAATACCTACCCTGTGCTGTACTGGTGATGGTTTAAAATAGAAAAACGTATACTCAGTACACTACTTCCTATTTAATAAAACTAAGGTATTAGACCACTCCCGTTTCAAAACTGACGAATTTTTTTGGTTCACGTCCTACAAATTCTCGCGTTTACGACAAAATAGAAGTTTCACTTCAAAAAACTGTTCCACTTATTTGAAGAGGCCGAAACAAACATTTTGTTAAACCTTAAAGAGACATCGCCTTGAAAGTTACCAGTTATTTTTTATTTCCTAAGAACATCGTAAGTACAATGGTGTCATTAACTGGATATCCGAGCGCAATAAGTCCTCTTCAGCCCATGATATAAATAATTCAGCAGGTTCAAAGGTGCTTCATTCTTATACAGAAATATATTAAGACTTATCGTCATTCGCCTGCCGTCTTATATCGCAGTTCGCTGCTCGTCTTCATAGCTAATCATTCCCTCCTTCGAGTTTAAATATTAGTTTCATTTTAGTAATTAACAATGTATCAAGACTGCGAGTCCAGCATCGCGTCTAAAATAGACAAGAATAAGTTTGAGTCGTCTATCAGTGAGCTGAAGAAAAAAACGTTTATATCGGCTTTGGATATCGAAAGTTATGGTAAGTTACTGGACGGCATAAATGCGTAACAGCTTGTCCTCACCGAGCAGCAAGCACCGGGTTAGCAAAGTGGCAGTTTGCATTGGAGGGATGTCCTAAGGGGAATATTTCCGGCTTCTAAGCAAAAGTTCGTATTGAATACCATAGTGCCGTATCTTACGAATAAGGGCACAGTGACTGTCGTCATAGTGACTTTTTAGTTTTATTGCTTATTTAAATTATTCAATCCTTAATTAATCTCTTTCGAGGGATAAGATTTTTTTTTCAAGATGTTTTTTTTTAAGATTTTTTTTAAAGATTTTTGTTTTCGACTAAAATTTTAAGATTAAATAAACCACTAAAGTTATGTCTCAATTCATCCAACGTAACCAGCAAGCCGACAGTGCCCTTCTTCTGCCCTAAAGAACTTCGATCAACAATACCATAGATAAAGCCTTATGTACCTACTCGTACTATACTATATAGTTACATACTACAGTTATTATACAGTTTTATTTCTTTACTAACGAACTTAAACGACGATGATGGAAATCAATATAGCAGTACCTTAGCATAGCAGTATCTTAGTACAAAAAACAGGCAGTAATTAAAAAACAAATAACCACATCCAAGGAAAGTTTCAAAAATGCATTCAGGCCGGCGTAAAAAAATATTTATTCCATTTACTGGCTTTATTCTACGAAATTGTTATATGAAAGTGTGCAAGTAGCAGTACTTAAGGCATCATTTCATCACAAGATCAGGCATTTTCCGAAAAAAAGCGCAGCGTTTATTTACAACAAAACGTTTTTTATCCTGCTGAACAAGGACATAAGTGACAAATTAGAGGTAAAGAGGCATGAAATTCAAGTTATTTTTATATCATGGGCGAGACACTAACTTATGGTAAATATTTATTAAACAACATTTTGTTTTTAATTTGATACTTAGTTGCTTACAAACACCGGAAATACTAAACATATTAAATTATTAAAAATTATTATTTCTTCACTTTTTTCATACATTCTTCTTCCACGAGTATATTTTTTCATAATAGTAACATAGCGTTAATAACAATTACCTATAGGGTAGGTATCTACTCGTACCTACGTGAAACGTTTATCATTGAAGATCATTAATATAAATTATTAATTTAATATCAACTAAATTCTAAGACAATTAACTTTATCAAACCTTAACAAAATACATATTAAACAAAGTACCCCGCCGCGACTGTCTATCTGTTCGCGATAAACTCAAAAACTACTGAACGGATTTTCATGCGGTTTTCATCAATAGACAGAAGGATTCATGTGGAAGGTTTAGGTATATCATTTATTAGCTTTGTGTAAATTGGTTGAAATATGCTGGTAAATCTTGAGGATGTCGGAAAAAGTCGGGCTGCCTGAGAGCGTTCAGCGAAAACGCTGCCAATTGCCGCTGCCGTTGCTGAAAATATAATTCGACCGCGACTTACCACCACTCGCAGTCGGGTCGATAGTTTAAAATATATTATAATTAAATTTTAATTGTTTGAACATATAATAAGTGATAGAAAAAAAATAGCCATATTTCAGAGCTGCTCGGCTCCATTGTTGAAAATTATTCTGTAAAAAGGACGTATAGACACTTTTCTTACCTATCGCCGAGTAATATCTGTAGGAAGATGTTTATTTGTAAGTACTTTATATAATTTATATAATTATAATTTATATAATTATGAACGAGATACGTTCATAATAATTCACATCTTTCATAATACTTATATTTTTATGTGGTAGGTACCTATGCCAATTTTAGTTTCATTTAATATTCCCTAATACCTACTGAGATAAAAAGTATTTAAGAATTAGTGTTTTCTCTGGAAAATATTAATAAAGATCATTTTAAATATGTAAAAGTGTAAAATGCATTTTAAATGTGTCAAATTTTCAATACCGGTATTACCTAATACCGGGATCCCGATATTAGAAAAGAAAGTCCAGTATTAATACCGGTAGGTAATCCAGTATTCGAAAGCCATAGTGTGAACAGACTGAAAATCCCCGACTGCGGGGGGTGAGCCGGTGGTGGGAGGGGAAGAGAATCCCATTTTTCAGTTTTTCTACTTTTATGCAAATACTACTCATACTTCAGACAGTCTCTGAATGGGGCGATGCCAACCTTGTGAGATTCAACGCCATTAAAACACAAGCGTGTCTATTCAAAAGGAGGCCGCTCAACTTGGCTCCTTCTTTCCGAAGTGTATCCTTGGAATACACCGACCGCTTTCAGTTGTTGGGAGAGGGATATCTTCGAGCGGTTCATAGAATCAAAAGCTAAAGCGGCTGCTAGGAAGCTAGGCATTCTAGCGAAGGTGCGGCGGTACTTCACACCAGAACCGCTCTTTTTGTTATACAAAGCACAGATTCGCTCGTGTATGGAGTAGGTACTGCTGCTACATTTGGGCTAGTGCTGCGAAATATCACCTTTCAGCATTGGATTCAATGGAGAGGCGTGCTAAGAGGCTTATTGGTGACCCAAAATTGGTGGAGACTAATCTTGTAAGCCTCGACCATAGGCGTAGAGTTGCCAGCCTCTCGGTGTTCTACAGGGTAGACTTCGGAGAGAGTGCACAGGAATTGCACGATTTAATTCCTCCCTCCCCTTTTCACCATCGAACATCTCGACGCAGGGCGGGTATCCATCCTGTCGTAGAAAACTTCCCTTCGGTACGAATGTCGCGCTCTGGTTCATCGTTTATTATGCGTACTGCGAAGGACTGGAATAAATTGCCAACGTCGGTGTTCCCATGCGATTATAATGTGGGTGTCTTCAAATCAAGAGTGAATAGGCTGCTACTAAGTTCGCTCTACCACCCAAGACCACATTTCCACTTACCATCAGGTGGGATTCTGGTCAAGCATTGACTTATAATTAATACAAAAAATTAAATTGGCAATGATGCCATAAAAAAATATACATTAAGATGTAATGTTTATTTAAGTAGTTACATTGATTTTTAAAAATGATAAGAAACGGCAACAGAATTACATAATTACCTCGGCATATCCTTTATAAACAATACCCGCTACAAAAACTTTTTACATAATTATCAACTTGAGCAGAACCGGTTGCGGTTGTCTGTTCCTTTCGTATTAATACCTTACCTCAAACCTCTAAGCCGCGTTTTAACATGTTTCATAAATAATTGTATGGGCAAATCAATTATCGACTTCGGCACCTTATTATGAAACTAACTGGTCACCCTTTGAGTACGGATGCGGAACCCTATAAAAGTATAAAACTTATGGGAGACTAGCTGTGCCCGTCGTGCGCGTGGAATTTTAATTGTTACGGGGTTTTTTTTTAAATAAAAGTAGCCTAAGTTACCTACTCCTTATTACATCAACTATCTTCCAGTGAAAGTCCCGTCAAAATCTGTCTAGCCGTTCCAGAGATTAGCCTAAACAAACAGACAGACAGGCCGACAGACAGACAAAAATTGTAAAAAATGTTATTTTGGTATATGTACCGTGTATACATCCATATGCATTTAGTTAAAAGCAATTAATTTTAATATTACAAACGGACACTCCAATTTTATTTATTTGTACAGAGTATAGATGTTTAGATATCCTCTGGCCAGACAAAGAAACCTATGAGAAGTAACATAGATTATATTCTTAGTTATGATCGGTATAAATATAAAGGTAGTAAAAATTTAATCGCATTAATTCATCAAACTTAAACATAGCCATTGTATTGTGTACATAATCAAGTAATTGCATATTTAAAAATATTGACTACAAAATAAACAGTAGGTACCTTCGGTCGATAGCAAAACGAAAACAATGGATACAGCGTTACCACTAATTCAAACTAAGTGCAATGCACCTTCGATTATTTACTTTCAGCGTAACGGTACAATACAATTGAGGTTATTCAATGAATTAACACAAGTTGTCCCAAAGTGTCGAAAATAATTCTGAGATAATATGTTTGTCTTACAAGTCCATACAAAATTTTCAAACCCCTTTATTAATTTTTGATTGATAATTCAAAAAAGTGAAAACGATGTTTTGCAGTCGGTGCTGAAAGTTAAACATGTTTACACGATTCTCGGAAGTCGTTGTCCTTGCAACCAGAACTTCAGGCATAAACTCCATATCATTTGAGGGTCCAAGGAGATGATCATAAGCAATTAAGTAGTATAAATGACTTCATGATCTTTGTACGGCACCGGAATGGCGTTTAAAGGGTTCTTATTTGATTCCCAGCGAGGCGGAAGTTTGAATGATGAGTTTAAACTTCTGTCTTATTGTTTGTACGTTGTCCATGGCGCCCACGATATAGAGAATCCTAGGGGCTATGAGTCTGTAGCGTCATTTATTTATTTAAATACAGCTAGACGAGGCTAAAAAAGAGGAGAGAAAGAGGCTTTATTCAAATATTGTATAAGTAGTCTATTTTATACGATACTTGAGTGAAAATAAATGTAATTAAGCTATACGGGGGTGACATAGTCACTGCGTGGCAAAACCCCTTTAAATAATAAAGAATAAAAAAAAACAACTAACAAAAATTCATTATCTAACAAATTAATTCTGATCTATCAGGCGAAAGTGATGTCACCGACGAATACTTGGAGGCTCATAAGCAGTCGCTGGAGGATCCGGAGAGTTTCTGGGCGAAAGTCGGCCTCGAACTGGAGTGGACCAAACCCTGGGATCAAGTTCTGGACAATAGCAACATGCCGTTCACTAAGTGGTACGTAGCATGCAAGTAACTAACACTTAAGTTTGGCTTGTGGTTGTTGGAAATTAACGACAAACTAAAGGTGGAATTGTGCAAGTCGAAGTCAGATGATCAGGTTTCCTTACGATGTTTTCCTTCACCGGAGCTAGTGATAAATAACTGATACGCAGATAATTTCGAAAATTACAGTCGCGTACTAGAAACGAACTCATGACCCCCGGAAGTCCATCGTCAAAACTTGCCTATCACTTCTACTCTTATCGCACTTAAGTACCTAAATAATTGGTTGGTTTGGTGTCAGGTGGGTAGGCGGAGAGATGTCTGTCTGCTTCAACGCCATCGACCGCCACGTGCGAGACGGTCGTGGAGACCAGACCGCACTGGTGCACGACTCACCGCTCACCGACACCGTCAGGAGATTCACGTACTCGGAGCTGCAGGATCAGGTAAACTGCTTCTATTACCAACGTACATAGAGAACGGTACGATCTTCACACTCAGTGTTACCGAGGCCGATTGTGTGCGCACCAAGTGCGTATGCTCAGAGGAACGCACACTTAATGAAGTAGACCGTCCTCATTGACTCGTTTGAGTTATATTACTTACTTATTTAAATACCTACTCTAGATTTGATAAGGACCAGTATGATCGACACAAAACAAGACTCAAATGGGGACTAGGATGGTCAGTTCAGTTAGCAGAGGGTGTTATTAAGAATGTGAATGGGTATGAAGACTGGGGCAGGGGCTGTTAGTAATGGTTGTATAAATTATAAAGGTTAATTATCTCTGACGAAGGTATCAAGACTGGCAGGCCAGTTGTCGTCGCTGGGCGTGGCGCGAGGGTCCCGCGTGCTGATCTACATGCCGCTGGTGCCGGAAGCAGTCATTGCCATGCTGGCCACCAACAGGATTGGTGCTATACACTCTGTTGTTTTTGGAGGTTTGTTGTTTTTCTTAACTACGATTAAAAAATCTAAGAACTATAAAAATAACAAATTACAATTATATCTGGAGGCCCGGAAATGCCCACGCGTGCAATGCTTTTCGAAAAAAGGTTGTTCAGAGCGTTTTGGCGGAGGCATTTCCGTGCGTCTAGCGTAATCCCGTAATACCTAATCATGATTATATTATAGGCAAAATGCACCAGATGAAAATGTAATGAGTAATCATGATTAAATTTTGCCCCTATGCCTTCAACCATGCCCCTATGCCCACTACAGGGCGGATCGCGGATCTCCCTTCGTAACTGAGGAAGCCTAGAGCATATTCCATTTCGCTGCGAATGTACGGATTGGTGGAGAAGTTAGTGGCCAACCCGAGAGTTGAGTTGGCTTAATAACTTTTGTGATAACAACCGCGCTCCCCTGCTATACGTGCCCTCCAAAGCATGGAACCACGCAATAAATTTGCCAGTAACGGTCACCACCCAACTACCGAACGCGCCCGCTGTTGCACTTAGGATCGAGACAATCCGCCGAGCTATGAACGAATTACCTCATAAATTTTATTTAACAAGAGGATAAAATAAACCATACAAACAAAAAGTACCAGATACTGATCTTGAGAATAGATATAATATGTAAGTACTCTTATACTAAGTTGAGCGAAATTATTTTTTCGCATAACAACATAAATAGGTTCACAAATTCATCAAAGACGAGCTGTGCCCGCGACTTCGTCCGCGCCGAATTTAATTTTAAATCTTTTTAAAATAAGAGTAGCCTAAGTTACGGGTTCCATACGCCACATCGAATTCCATTACATCGAAGTTCATGACATCGAACACGTTACATCGATAGTTTATTATATCGAACTATCATCACATCGAATGTTTATTACATCGATTGGTCATGACATCGAAAGCTTTTAAAATCGAATGTTCATTGAATCGAATTTATAACATCGAAGCCTTATCACATCGATAGGTCGTGACATCGACAGCTTTATAACATATAGAACAGACTTTTTTTTTTGATATATTAAATGAAAGAAAAACATCATTTTTACACTAACGTTTAATGTTATTCATACATACATGTATGTATGTATATGTATGTATGTACATGTATGTATGTCTTTCGGGTTCCATACGCCACATCGAATTCCATTACATCGAAGTTCATGACATCGAACACGTTACATCGATAGTTTATTATATCGAACTATCATCACATCGAATGTTTATTACATCGATTGGCCATGACATCGAAAGCTTTTAAAATCGAAAGTTCATTAAATCGAATTTATAACATCGAAGCCTTATCACATCGATAGGTCGTGACATCGACAGCTTTAGAACATATAGAATGGACATATTTTTTTGATATATTAAATGAAAGAAAAAAATCATTTTCACAATAACAAATAATAATTATGTATGTATGTATGTATGTGTATGTATGTATGTATGTTGTAAAAATTATTTACATTTAATATATCAAAAAAAAATGTCCGTTCTATATGTTATAAAGCTGTCGATGTCACGACCTATCGATGTGATAAGGCTTCGATGTTATAAATTCGATTCAATGAACATTCGATTTTAAAAGCTTTCGATGTCATGACCAATCGATGTAATAAACATTCGATGTGATGATAGTTCGATATAATAAACTATCGATGTAACGTGTTCGATGTCATGAACTTCGATGTAATGGAATTCGATGTGGCGTATGGAACCCCCTAAGTTACTCCTTATTACATCAGCTATCTGCCAGTGAAAGTCCCGTCAAAATCGGTCCAGCGGTTCCAGAGATTAGCCCAAACAAACAGACAGAGAGACAGATAGACAAAAATTGTAAAAAATGTTATTTTGGTATTTGTACCGTGTATACATCCATATGCATTTAGTAAAAAGTTATTTTAATATTACAAACAGACACTCCAATTTTATTTATTTGTATAGATACGTATTATAACATGATGTGAACTTAAGAGTGTGAAATATATAAACAATAGTGTGGTAAAAACACCAATTGAATATAATTACGTAATTAATTATGTAAGTATCTGTTATAATATAAAGTTTCGCAAAAATATACTTATGGTAGGGGAGCCCGTGGTGCTAAATGGGGATTTACTCGAGCGTCATAGAGACCTATTGGGTTGCAAAGCTTAGATGATAAGAAGAAAAAAATGTTATATGATATATACCTTTTCATCGGTGGGGGAAGCGGCTATAGATTTTTAAATATGTAAAAAAAAACTGATGCATGGACATCCTCGAGCGCGTCAGATATTGATAGCATCAATGCCCTACGTATTTTTAATAATGTACGTATGTTAATCTGATCGTTTGCATGGTGGGGGTGGTTGTATGTAAGGGTTGAAAATGAAAAAAAAAAAAATTTAATCGAGCGCGTCAGATTTTCTATGGGAGTGTTAAGTGCACCAAAAATAAGCTCTCATTCACTAATCTGACGATTTCGATGGGACGCAAACTCGTGGCCATTTCCATAATTTGCAAAAAAAATTCGCCATTTTGACATACTCAAGCGCGTCAGATTAAGATATGTATGGTTCATCTTTATGTTCTAAACGTACTGTCTCATAATCTGACGATTATCTAGAGGGATTCGCCTAATCTGACAAAAAAACTGTTCACCCTAAAGGCCATCCCTGCAACTTCCCGCTAATTCCATTCCTGGGCGCTTAAAATTGTACTTATGACATTTATTTTGAGCTCGCGGAGTTCAAAGAAATAATATTTCTATGCATTTGAGCTCTCCCAGCTCAAAAGTCTGATAGAAGTTTCATAGAACACTATTTTTGGAATTTTCAAACCGCAATAACTTTTGAATGGATCAACCAATTTTCACGTGGTTGGCGGCATTTGACGCAGTTTTATCATCCTCATAAGTAATTACAAGTTTTAATTGATCGAATCAAAAAATTTCGGAGTAATCCCGAAAAAATACTTTTTCGGGTTTCTTTCGTTCACGATATCTCTCGAACGAATCAACCGATTTTGACCAACTTGGTGGCGATCGACGTGGTTTTTCAAGCTCAAGGGCGGATTAGTTTTTGAAGTTGATCAATAAAGCCGTTTAAAAGTTATTCCAAAAAAACCACTTTCAAAAAAATTTTTGCTGGAATATGGTGATGGCCTCATGACAGCAGAAACTAGAGTGGGGACGGAGTGAGAGAGTAATAGATAGAGAAAGAGTGAGAGAGGAATAGAAACGCGGAGAAGGAAATATAGGCATCACGCAGCTGCACGCATTTAACTTTATCGACGATTTTTTTGTTGTTTCGGCGTGCGGAAATCGTCAGATTATATATTTTTCGTTATTCTTGAATTATTTCCTTCAAAATAAAAAAAAATTAACTACGCTCGAGAATGTCAAGATGACGTTTTTTTTTTACAACTTTGCTGCCCTCCCCTTTCTTTACGTCACTCTCAAATTGTCAGATTAGTGGAATATACACTTTTTAGGAGGTAATTAACTCACCCTACCTTAATCTGACGCGCTCGAGAATGTCTGATGATCAATTTTTTTTTACTAATCTGATCCTGTATCCCTCACGGGCGGCCTTATATATGGGGCTCATATTTGGTGGTGGTACTTAACCGGGTACAAGGTATCCCCCTGTATATTAATCTGCCGCGCTTCAGTAAATCCAGAAATCCCCTCTTGGGCTCCCCTACCATTATGACGTGTTTTATAGTGAGCTGCGGTATTAAAGTCGGCAGTTACATACTCTACCTTCTCTACCTCTTCTTGGAAGTTTCTTGCCGCTTCTTCTTCCAAGACTACTCACGGTAGGGATTTGTCGAAGCGATGGCGTAGATTGACTTTCGAAAAGTGTTTGTAAAAAACCAACTTCGAATAAATTTCATTTCATTTCATTTCATTTCTACCGTTTGAGTTGTTTTTTTCTATTAAAATGTCGTCTTGAAAATGCTAATAAATAAACGATTACTTACACACTTTATAATTCAAAGTCGTCGTTAGTAAATAAAAATTAGTTTGGTTAGTATAAATTTAATTTATATAACGAACATTATTTGCGGTGGTAAGTTTTGGTTACATAAGTTGAATTTAGGTTCAAGCACATACCACTTATCCAATAAGAACAATCGATTTTTTTTATTATAGCTTTTTCAATAGTAGGTACAGTTAAATAAGGCGTAGCTTGCTTACTGAGCCATTAAAATAATGTTTGTAATTTTAAAATATCCATTAATGATCATGTCAATTGGGGTTCCTCAGGATTTGCAGCGCGTGAGCTGAGGACGAGGATCGAGCATGCGGAACCCACCGTCATCATCGCCGCCAGCTGTGGCGTGGAGCCCAACAAAATTGTCAGGCAAGGCAACAATCAACTTCACAGACGAATAACTTCATGAGCTGTGCGTGGAAGGCATTTTAGTGGTTCTTAATACGAAAGATGTTCAGCAAGACGTCCAACTACTTAAAATATCTGGAAGAGTGTTGGTGTTTTTAAGGAATTAGAATGGCAAACGAGCATGCAGCACCACCCTTCCGCAAGAGCGTGCAGCACCACCTGCTGCTGCCGCCCATGACAACTGTGACCGACCTAGAACAAGACCCAAATGGGAAATAAGATAGTCCGGTTAGGACATGACATTGTATAGTGTGTGACAATACTTGATTAGTTTGTTAGTAAGTATGAGAACTGGGACAGGGACTATTAGTGATAAATAGTCCTGTAAGTTGTAGGTAGTAGTAGTACAGTTAGTTATTGTTAGTAAGAGTCTCGTTCTAATTCGGTCATGTGTTGCTACCCTTGAGGGTTGAGATGATTGCCTCCAAAAAAGTGTAACGGGCTCATTAAATTATATTTTCCGTTACATTCAGATATAAGGACATCCTGGACGAGGCGCTATGCCAGAGCTCCCACCAGCCGCGCAGCTGCATCATCTACCAGCGGCGCCGGGTCCTCGAGTGCACGTTGGAGCGCGGGCGGGACATCTGCTGGGAAGAGGCCTTGCAGGCTAGCCCTGTGCCGTGCGTGTCCACTGAAGCCAACGAGCCCTTGTATATTTTATACACGTCTGGTAAGTTTTTTAATACTTATTGCTAAAAATACATATTGTCGCGTAGATTCATCTGTTAACAAATTTCGACGCGTATGTCAGAGCCGTCATAGATTCGTGGGAAAATGTGCGTGCAGGATAAAATAAATTTAAAAATAGATTTACTAGATTGTTCTCGACGAAACGAGACAAGAAATTAAATTAAATGTTTAAATTTAGAATTTTGGTGTTCGAAAGGGGTATAGAAACCAATCAACAACCCATAACTACTTTTCGAGTTTGTGGCCAAACGGCCCATATGTTTTTATTGACAAATGACACAATATATGTACCTAATTGTATTGTTGAGATACTAGCTGATAACTGTATGTCTTATTCCTCGTTCCAGGTACTACCGACGCTCCGAAAGGAATCCAGCGTCCGTGTGGGCATGCAGCTACGCTGTGCTGGTCAATGCACGCGGTGTATGGACTGCGCAAGGGGGTATGGTGGGCAGCCTCCGACCTGGGCTGGGTGGTGGGTCATTCTTACATCTGCTACGGACCCCTACTGGCCGGCCTCACCTCTATTTTGTATGAGGGAAAACCTGACCGAACGCCGGATCCTGGCCAGTATTTCAGGTAATATTGTCATGAGAATAACTATGGCATTCATCATTTCTTATCTTGGCGCCCAACGAGGGACCTTGTGTAACTTTATTACTTAAGCGTTCTTTAATATTTTTCGATTTATTATTCATCTTTTACATTTTTTATAAACACCTCTTATTCAAAAAAATTGTACATATACTTAGCGGGAAGTGTCCTAAACGAGAGGCTTGTATTTCAGGATCATAGAACAGCATCGGGTTAATGCACTATTCACAATCCCAACTGCCTTCCGTGTACTAAAGAGAGCGGATCCGGCCTCCAAATATTCAAGGCGGTATTGCAGTAAGTCGCTGAAGACTGTTTTCATCGCTGGAGAACATTGTGACCAGGAAACAAGGGTAATTTTTCATACTTCCATTGATATTCGCAGTACACCTCGTACTGCCAATATCAATGGAGGTCGGTGAACATCGTCAAGTGCAAAACTTACTTTTGTTTATTATTATTTCCTGGCTGCCCGGATAGACTTCGTTCTGTCAAAAGTTAATAGTAAAAATTGAATAAATATAACGTTTTCCCCGGTAATTTTTTCAGCTACTAATTCCCGTGGACACCAGACATTTTTATACTTTATAAATTTTATTTTTCATTTATTATTATTATTCAAACCTTCCGTGTGCCAAAAGGAACATACGAAAAAAATGGCCGAATTGGTCGAGCCATTCTCGAGTTTTGCGCTTACAAAAATTCATTTTTATTTATATAGATTTGTCCTGACCGCTAGTGGCAAAATTTCTTGAGCGCTTCCGTGCTTCGGAGGGCACGTAAAGCCGTCGGTCCCGGTGGTTAAAAAAAATCCGACACTTGGGTTGACCACTAACCCCTTCACCGATCCGCACTGGAGCAGCGTGGAGTATGCTCTAGGCCTCCTGACGTATAAGGAAAGACCCGTGCTCAGTAGTGGGCCATCAATGGGTTGGAGCCAATTATAGATTTGTCCATTTGTTGGTCGTTTTCTTATATTTTAACCGTAATGGGCACTAGTGACTTCTATGAGCCGACCAATCCATTGTTAGTATGTAAATTTGTCTAACGGAACCGATCCGCGCTTGACCCTTAATGTTCTGTATAGAACGTTAATTGAAGATATTTTAAATTGTAATCAGTTCATCCTACGACCACTACCGCGCAATTAAAATGAAACAAAAAATACAGAGTCATTGACCCCTTTTTTGTTTACGAATACTTACTGCCTATTTATAACGTTCTCAATTAGACTGTATTTTTTTTTATATGTGTTATTTTCACTATTTGCTACTTGAAAAATGCTACTGCTTGCACATGAGTTTGAAATATAGCCTTAATAGTAAAAAAATGTTGTCTGTAACTGTAATAGTTTTCCGAGACCACTAACGATAAGAACTTGTTGAAACGATGGCGTAGTTTGACTTACGAAAGTGTGAACTACATTCGGATAAATTCATTTATGAATTCCTTTCCAGCACTGGGCCGAGCGGATATTCAAAGTCCCGGTGTTGAACCACTGGTGGCAGACGGAGTCAGGGTCCGCCATGACGGCGGCCTGCGTGGGTTACGGCGTGAAGGCCATCCCCCCACACTCGGCTGGGTATCCTGTGCCAGGGTACGACAGTGAGTATACCCTTAATAATAATAATCACGTTACACACACACAGCCCTACATGATGATAGTTTAGAATGATAATTTGTGGGTGCCAGAGACAAATTTGATAACGCACAAGGGCAAAAACATACTCCCTGATCAAGACCAGTGCCATGGACAATACAAGAGCACACCCACAGACCGAAATGACAAATTGATATTCATTATTCAAATTACCGCTACATTGGGAATCGATCCCACGATCCTTCGAACGACCTGACATGGTAACCATAGCGCTATACGGGTCATATTATTTGGGACAATCTCGACAAACGCCCATGAGTCGCTTCTATAGTCGAAGTGAGTGGCAATCTGGCAATGTAAAAAGTAATTTGAAGAATGCTGTATTCCTCGTCAGGTTATAAAACGTACATTTCAGTCAGAACAGGTACGTATATCTGCACAATTTTAACTCCTATTATATTATTTAAGATCATTTCTCTTATTTTGAGTTAATATTTACCTATAAGAAGAATAATTACTTCCCAAAGTTAGAAGGCTATAAGAAAATCGCAAAAACTGACATAGGTAGGTATCTAATTTTACTATTCATTATTTTATAATCAACCGATTTAATCCAAGTTTAAGTATGATTACCTAATTAAACTTATTAGTATTCGCTGTTACCGGAATATTCTCTAACTTTGCTATTACTAAGCACCGAGGATTGAATCGGTTGATTATAAAATAACTAGCGACCCGCCCTCGCTTCGCTTCGGGAAACTTATTAGTTTCATGGTTCTTTAAGAGATGGCGCTAGGCGTTCTTATTCTTTAAGTCAGGAAGGTTCACCCCTAGATGGCGCTGTGCTTAAAATCCGAAGAAATCCCATACAAACTTTCAACCTTTATTTCAACCTCTTCATCCCTTTTTGTCGCAATAAAAGGTAGCCTATGTCCTTTCTCAGGGTCTAAAGATTGTCTGTGTCAAATTTCATCAAAATCGGTTGAGAGGTTTAAGCGGGAAAGCGACACAGACAGACAGACAGACAGACAGACAGAGTTACTTTCGCATTTATAATATTAGTAGGGATGAATACTCGAAATTGGTGTAGATACCTAATAATTCATATTTTTTCAGTTCGTTCATTAAGAGATGACGGCACGGAATGCGAGGCGGGGGAAGTCGGCCGGCTGGTGATGAAGACACCCCTGCCGCCAGGGTTCGCGTCCACTCTGTGGCAGGCCGATGAGCGGTTCAAGAAAATTTACTTCGAAGCGTACCCGGTAACTTCTTGGATCTACCAGCTAATCAGCTTATAACATGTGATTCTAAAAGGCGTAGACTACTCCAAACTCCGCTGACTTAAGTCCACAAAGCTTTAAATCGTGATCGGTGCTTTGCAATGGTCTGTCTTTGTCATCGCAACCCATAATTGTCCCACTGCTGGGATTGGAGCTTCTCTCTTATTGGGAGGGATCTAGGCCATACTCCACCACGCTGGCAAAGTGCGGATTGGCGGACTTCACACACCTTTGAGAACATTAAGGAGAACTCTCAGGAGTGTAGTTTTGATGTCGATTTTTTTTGGTAATTACATGAAAGCTTTCAATCTCCAGGGCTACTACGACACCCAAGACGCGGGTTGGATCAGCGCAGAGGGCGCGGTGTGGGTGGTGGCGCGCGCAGATGACGTCATCAACGTGGCTGGTCACCGGCTGTCGACCGCCGCGCTCGAGGACGTGGTGTTGAAGCACGCGCGGGTGGCCGACACCGTCGTGGTGGGGGCGCCCGACCCCACGAAGGGGGACGTCCCACTCTGCTTGTATGTTATGAGACCGCCGATGGATGGTAAGTTTGCGTGGTCTACCTTCAATTTACGTTTAGCAACGGGATACTCCCAGGAGAGACGTCACTTGGGGAGACGCCGAGCTCCGCCTGTTTACGGTCTTATGTGTGTTACAAGTGTAAAATTGTGACCTGTTCAATTTTGTGATACAAGACCCTAGTCCAGCAGTGGGACATTATGAGTTGCGTTGATGATGATGATATCGGGTGAGGGTACTAATTAAGGCATTAGTTTCCCCAAGCGAGGCGAGTGTAGTTACTAGTCATGCATAGTAACTTTGGCATCGTTGTGATTTGAAAGTCGATGAAACGAAAATGACGCGAAAAAGCGACAGTAAAAGAGACATACATTTTAACGTGAGAGAAAATGAGAAAGGAAGCATTGCGTGTTCCAAGTTTCACTTCTACCACGTGTGAATTGCACAAATATTAGTTTTCTTTTATAAATGTTCCAGATGAAGAAATGGTAGCAGAGAGTACAGTGACCCAGGAATTGATCGCTCTCGTCCGCCACTTGATAGGCCCAATCGCGGCGTTCAGGAAAGCTGTGGCCGTCCCGGCACTGCCTCGTACCAGGTCTGGGAAGGCGCTGCGGGGCGCCATCGCTAAACTAGCGAGGTCCCAACTTGTAAAGCTACCAGCCACGATAGAGGACGCTAGTGTCTTCAAGGAAATAAAGCTGGCATTACAGAAACTTGGCTACGCTGTAGATGCACCGGATCCAGAGTTATAAATTTAGCAACAATTAATGCTTGCTTAAGTTTATGTTAGTTATAATAGATTCATTTACTAAAATATAAACAACTACTTAGTTACCTATATAATTATATGCAATCATATTACGATAAGCTTAGATTTTTAATAGATAATTATGGTATGTGTTTAATTCTAATCAAAAATTTTATTAATAGTTTTGGTTAGAACATCCATCGCGGAAAACGATCGCAGTTACTGTTGATGCACAAAGTAGATATTAAGTAAAATACTTGGTAGAAATCGTCTAAGTATTGTCTATAAAATGTGAAGTAACAGAAACACAATGTTGGTAAGGTCACACGGATTGTCTGTCGGGAGTCTCTTTAATAAATAATAATAAATAACGCTACACACTCATAGCCCCCACACTAGGATTCCCTGTGTCGTGGGTGCCATGAACAACACAAGACAAGACACACACACCCAGACCAAGAACGGAAATTTAAATTCATCATTCTTTCTGCCTCGCTGGGAATCGAACCCAGGACCCTCGGAACGGCGATCCGGCGTGTTAACCATTGCGCCATCCGGGTCGTCTCTGGAGTTTTTAATTCGTTTTTGGCCGAGTGTATTCAGGGCTGTATGTAGCAAAAGTCTAATTGGTAGGGTAGCAATGGTTACGGGTAGGGCGGAAGAAAAAATTTTACATAATTGCCCTCCAAGCACGGGCTCTTAAATCTATCACCATGTATATCACTGATCTCTAGGTTTAGATACCTATTGCTACAATTTTGAAGTGAAAACTTCTATAGTATCATTGTGATTTGGAATTCGATGAAAGGGAAATGACGCGCAAGTGAAATGAAACGGAAACGAAAAAGAAAAAGAGACAGACACATTTTAACGTGGGAGAAAATGAGATAGGAAAGGTCGGCAAAATAGCGGCTTTTACGTAAGCCAAGCAAAACATCAATATTTGGACTCACAGTATTCGTTTTTTTTAAGTTTAACTTCTGGCACGTTTGAATGTCACACATTTTGTTTTTTTATCCCAAAGTATGAACAATTTAATTATTATAATTTATCTTACTTTTTGGCATTTTAAGGTAGGGCATTGTGATTCAAGGTAGGGCATTGCCTCACAATGCCCCCCTAGCTACGGCCGTGAGTGTATTTACGCAAACGTAATAAAAGTACCTTTAAAACTAAGGATGAATAATATTGTAATAAAATAATTTACTTTTTATTTATTGCTCGGAAGCAGCACGGAAGCCTTTTGGCCTTATATTAGTTAGGTACATTATTTTATCAAGACTTTGTCACCATAAATAAATTGCTAAGCACGGTGGGACTAAAAATTAATTAAAAAATGGTTTCGATATCTAAAATACTGAGTGATAAGGAGGACACATTAATAAGGTAATAGGTTTCCATGTCTCATAATTATATTAAGAATATCTATTATAATAAAATAACCTTCAATATTTATCAAATTAAGTAGGTAGGTACCCGTTGCGTGTCCTTTTTATCAGGATTAATGATTAATGTTTGGCATAAAAATGTTTTTATCTGTACCTACCTACCAAAGAAATATGATACGTTTTTTTCATTCAAACGTTGTCAGCGGGTATATTATCTTTGTGCCTGATAATAATAATCATAATTTTATAATAGCAAAAAGAATTTGTTCCAATAGGTTCCACCCAACTCCTGACATTCCTTTTTTTCCTTTTGTAGGTATTCCTTGAATTGTTAACCTTTATAAGATTTAAGTATATTTTAATTATGCACTAATTTAATTTTATGATATTTTATTGATTTAATAAAATGATTAAATGCATCATTATTTTTTATTCTTCTTTTTCTTGTATCAGTACTAGTTGTCCCAGCGTACTTCGTACCGCATTATGATTAAAAAATGTTTTGGTGATATATCGACAGCAACGCCACCTATCGGGTCCAATTGTGAATCTAAACCATTCCCAGATACCCTTGAACACACACAAAAAATTTCATCAAAATCGGTCCAGTCGTTTGAGAGAAGTTCAGTGACATACACACTCACAGAAGAATTATATATATAAAGATACCTAATGTGTAGTTTTTCCACACGCAGCTTTGTATGTAAATCTATAAAAAGTACCTGACGAGCATACAAAAAGGACTAAGTAAATACCGACTAATTACTATGGCTTGGCTTGGTTTCATTAATTTCCCACTATTGAGCACGGGTCTCTCCTCATACCTGAAGATGCCTAGAGCATACTCCACTCCACCACGCTGCTCCACTGCGGATTGGTAATAATCTAATATGCATTTATACATAAATATAGTACACATGCAATGCACATCCTCAGATTATAAAACAAAAGGTTGTTCTGAGTGCACATCATTCGAAATGTGAACTTCGAGAACCGTAAACCATTTTACTAACGCGCCTTGGGCCCTGGGCCCCTATTCTAATGCTTCAATAGCGTCGTGTTTGTATAGTTTGACACATTTTGTATACCATTTAAGCATATTTTGTAAATTAGCAGATTTGGACTGGAACCGAGATGATGTCGATAATCATCTGTCCTTCATGCCATGCTTAGTGTCTCTGTATTTAATATAGAATGGAGCACGGGAATGGAGGCTCTTTATATTTATTACTCTATACTTCTTGCCAACTTTTGACAAACTGTCAATATGAAAGCTGTCAAATGTCAAATTGCGAATGACTCATATGTCAATGTCGTACTTGTCGTAGTTATAAAGTTATAGCTTCAATCAATTGAATACCCTTCGATTCGATTTGATTCATCATTTCGTTTTTGTGCTAAGTTAGTGCCAATCTTTACTGGAAAACAAACGCACGATATTGTAAATCAGTATCAAAACCACTTTATCATTTGTAAAGTGAATTCAAAAAGTGAGTGAAAACTGTGTACGTGTATAAATTAAGAGTATCTTCGTGTGTGGTTGTGACATCAAACCGGCTTTCTATTCTATCATAGTTTATTAGTTTTAACAACTTTACAATAAAAACATAGAAATACATTACTTTTTGGACCAAATCAATCACATTGTTTTCTTTTGTTTATAGTTATTGTCTTCTTTAGCTTAACAAAAATTATTTGGGCGTGTACTTTTAGTCGGTAGCTCATTCATTACTTTATCAGACGTCTAGATAATAAAACACACCTGATGGATTTTAGATAAGGCACGCCTAATGCTTAAGAGTACGTCAACATTAATCAGGGACGCAACTTTTGTATATTTTTTGCTATTTATTTAATAAGTTGAGAGTCAGTGAAAAACACTGGCAGGAAGAACTGTTGCTAAAATTATACTTGTTTTTTGTAGTGTAATTTGATTACTTTTAATCAAAGAGAGTGAGTTGAATTTGAATCCTGTGGTTTTAGAATAGCACAATTTAAAAACTTTAATCTGAAGACGCCACAGTAGAAGTAGAAAGTATTTAATAATGTTATATACTCCTAAACATATTCCAATGAAGCAATGTCCTAATATACTGCTATTGTTTAATACTTTGCTTTAAAAAGAACAGTAACATTTGCTATATTACTCAATCTATCATACATATGATTTAACTATGGGTTTTCTGCTTACTATAATCAAGTAAACATGCTTCAGGAAAACATACATAATAATAATTAATTATATATTTCCTGCTGCTATGTGTATCCATACTACAAATGTGAAAGTAACCCTGTCTGCTATGTTTTGAAGCTTAATCTGCTGAACCTATTTATATGAAATTTGGTATGGAGGCAGTTTGAGACCCTTGGTATTTTGTTGTTTTCCGATACACATGGTGACACTGTGGGCAAGAAATGGTAATTAATAAAAAAATAGTACATTTTACTTTATGATAAACAGTTTTTAATGTTTTTCTCTTCGTGACTATGATTTCAACAGATGTGGAAGGCAGCAACGGATGTGGCTGCACCGGCTCCAGCCGAGGCGGACGATTGGGACACAGACCCTGACTTTATCAATGATGTGACCGAGCATGAGCAGCGCTGGGGCCCGGGAGGTCGCCATGTAGAGGCCATTGAGTGAGTGAACTGTGGCTTTGAACGAGGTTTAACGTGGGCTATTTGATTAAAAGAATTAGTCTTGTTTTAGCTAATGAAACTTAACGTAATTAGGTATTCAATAAATTAAAATCAGTGGAAATATACAGACACCAATTTATTACTAAATTTAAGGTGGTCTATTTGATTATTTGCTACCAAATAAAAGTATATGTACCTATTTACTTTTAAACTAAAACTATTAATCTTTTGATAATATTAGATATTAATATTTTCTGTCAATATTAAAGCAATAATATTTTCCTTTAAAACCAAATATGGTCTTGTAATGTTTAGTACATCCTTTCCGATTTCATACAGGATGTGTATGTCTGGTATATTATCACAATACTGCAATTGTTTGACCCCTCATGAACTGTGTTAGCCAATTGCTATTCATATGATAATGTTACTCACCTATAACATTGATACATTTTAATAAACAACTTATTGATGTTTGTGTATGAAGATATTTGAGAAAACTATTAGGATGGGTAAGAATGGGTTTTAGAATGTCTGTTTGTGATTTTATCAGTTAGTATGTTTGTTTCCACTAACCTTAGAAACAGCTTAACTAATTTTAATATGGTTTTCTCGGAGGTATAGTAGAGAGTAGAGGTATAGTAGCTTGGGGTAACATTAAGTATCTGTTTAAATACAAAACCTATTTCAAACAATTTATTTGTATATTTTTGTTAAGATGTGTCATTGGTTTCTTTCAGTATGGCGAAATTAAGAGAGGAGGTGTTTGAGGCGGACAAGCAAGCCAAACAGAAGCAATACGAAGAGGGACCAAAATCTTCTTTTGGGTATATATTCCCTTTGATCTATGTACATAGATATGAATCCTATAAAATTATGGAACCAAGAACATGGTTGTTGTCACAAAAGTGGATAAATAAGTTAAAAACAAAAATGTGTGCAATTCACACGTGGTAGAAGTGAAACTTCATAACAACGAATACTGTCAGTCCAAATATTGATGTTCTCATTAATGGGTTGCAGCCTTTTGTCAATCATACTATCATGGTATTGAATGTAATATCTTGCAGGTACGGCGGGAAGTTCGGTGTACAAGCTGACCGCATGGACAAGTCGGCGATGGGTCACGACTACATTGGGAAAACTGAAAAGCATGTGTCGCAGAAGGATTACGCACAAGGTCAGGGCCTTCTCTTTATTCTATAACATTTGGTCCATTGGAATACCTATCTCAAAATAAAGCATCCTTCTGAAGCCACGGTCAAAAAAATAATTAATTCGCGCATAAATGTACCATTTCAAATGTCATTAAACTTACTTGGAATTTATGTGACTTGTTAGACTTCGAGCATGATTAGGTGTAGCAGCGCGCACACAAAGAAACCTCGTTGGTAGTTTTTTTTGTTCGGTAAGTGGGCACCGTGTCTCATGGATATTAGTTACATATTCATAATACATTTACATAGTTATATGAGAATAACCTGTTTATTTATTGTTGGGAAATGCACTTACAATTCTGTCATTAGACTGGTCTGCAGAACTCATCAATGGATAAGCTTTCCCTCATCACCATAAACGGACGTCCCTTATACAATTATACATTTTGACTTGCTTATTTTGATTATTTTTAGTATAAATAGCTTGACTGCATTGAATTTAATATTATTGTGTAGGATAAGCCATATTTTCGTGGAAAATTGTCTAAATAACCTAGTCGCCTCGCAAAAAAATTACGGGTAAAAATTGCGGAAAAAGGTTATGTGAGATATTATTGTATAACCCACTTTATTATTATAAGAACCCACAGTTGTATTATACACTGTGTGTGTCCGGCGCAGGTTTCGGCGGCAAGTTCGGCGTGCAGACGGACCGCATGGACAAGTGCGCGGTGGGGCACGACTACGTGGGCAAGGTGGACAAGCACGTGTCGCAGTCCGACTACTCGCAGGGCTTCGGCGGCAAGTTCGGCGTGCAGACCGACCGCGTTGACAAGGTGCCTGTGGCGAAACTTTTGTTACTGTGTGTTCATGCTGTCGTGGCTCAACGACATTTCAGATTTCACAATACTATGTGATTAAAATTCATAGTATTGTGAGTAGATAGAGTAGGTAGGATTGTGAGTAGATAGGAGTTGTATTAAGTGGGGGTTTTGGTGTGTTTCGCGGCCGTTAGTGTTTCAGGTGGGGTGTTGTAACAAGTGGGGGTTTGGGTATGTTTCAAGGCCATTAGTGTTTCAGAGGGGGAGTTGTATCAAGACGAGGTTTGTGTGTTTCAGAGCGCGGCCGGCTGGGACCACAAGGAGCAAGTGGAGAAGCACTCGTCGCAGACGGACTACTCGGTCGGGTTCGGGGGGAAGTTCGGGGTGCAGGAGGACAGGAAGGACGCCAGCGCGGTCGGCTGGGACCACAAAGAGACTGTGCAGACGCATCACTCACAGAAAGGTAAATAGCAATAATGTAAAAATAAAGGTGTAAATAACAATATTGTATGTTTATGTAAATAGCCGTTGTCGGCCAAAAAAAAGAGAAGACAAGAAAGAAAGTAGTTCAACAGTTAGGAAGTGTACAGTAGTTTAAATAATTATATCGTTTACTCAGAAAATACCTATTCATTATTTCTATAAAAAACGACTACGACTCGTTACTGGTAACTCGAAAACAATCGTTTTCGAGTACAGTTAAAATGATCGGTTTAACGATTGTTTAAATATCGGTAATGGGCATTAATGTAACCCCTTACGAGCCATTGTTGTTGTGTCGTAGATTACGCGCTGGGCTTCGGCGGCAAGTTCGGCGTGCAGACGGACCGCCAGGACGCGTGCGCGCTGGGCTGGGACCACCGGGAGGCCACGCCGGCGCACGCCAGCCAGCTCGACCACAAGAAGGTAATATTATATGTAATAACACATCTGTGAGTTCTCCGTAATGTTCTTAAAGGTGCGTGAATTAACACGGCCTAAAATACATATAGACACGGCCTAAAATACACATAAACACGGCCTAAAATACACATAAACATGGCCTAAAATACACATAAACACGGTCTAAAATACATATAGACACGGCCTAAAATACATATAGACACGGCCTAAATTACACATAAACATGGCCTAAAATACACATAAACATGTGTGTATTTTATACACATAAACACGGCTTAAAAAACCCGTATTGACACGAACGTTTACGCGCGCGCAGGGTTTCGGCGGCAAGTTCGGCATCGAGACGGACAGGGTGGACAAGTGCGCGCACGCGTTCGACGCGGGCGGCGCCGTCGGGACCAGCTACACCAGGCAGCGGCCCGACATCGGCGGCGCCAAGCCCTCCTCCATCCGCGCCAAGTTCGAGAACATGGCCAAGGAGAAGGAGCAGGTGTGTGGCGACGGAGGGGTGGTGGGGGGGAATGGGAGGTGAAAGCGAGCAGGTGGGGTATATGTGGAGGTGAAGGGGAGGTAAATAGGAGGGAGAGTGGAAGGGTAGGTGGGGTAGAGAAGTGATGGAGAAAGGAAGGGTGAGTGAGCGAGAGGGAGGCAGTGTGAGGGAGCGAGAAAAGTGAGAGGATGAAAAGAGGTGAAACGTAAAAAAAGCATGGATAATGTGTGGGGATTCAGTGAAAATATGACAGTAGATAATTTAATTTTCGCCAAATCTGACACTTCTGTGTTTATTTAAACCATCTATAACGAGTGATCGTTTATTATAGATTATTTGGCGAATCATTCTTAAAAACATAAAGCCGTGTCATATAAGCTATCACTGTCTATCTAAATCGTGATTTTGCAGGGGCTCAGCAATTATAAAGTTATGTTATAATTACAGGAGGCCCTGCAGTCAGTCCAGAGGATACGGCAAGAGCGGCTACAGCTGGACAAGAGCTTGTCAGAGAAGGTACCATTTATTCACATTCTTCACTTAACGAATTAAGGTCGGCACACATTAAACCAAATGAACTCCCATCCGGTACCGACTCAACTCAAAGCAAAGTATTCAATTCTGAGCTTTATGTCTTGTCACTTAAGGTTGAATTTGACAATTAGTGCTTTTTTATGTAACTAGCTAAAAAAGAAGCTGGTGGGCCATCTGATGGTAGATGGTCACCGTTGCCCGTGGACATCAGTTACCGATGCGTTGGCGGATTAGAAAAACCTAAGAAGACAAAAGAAATGCTTGGTGATACAAACAAGTAATTAATAGACGTCAATGTTCCGATTATTATCATTCTCAGGAAAAAGAGCGTCTATCAAAAGAACAGCCCGACCAAGAGGAGATTCCACCCAAACAGAACCAGGAAGCACCAAAGAAAGAGATAGTTGCACACAAGAAGGAGGTGATTGCACACAAGGAGGTGGAGACAGCGCCCACAGTGGCCGAGGCACCTCCGAGCCCGGCGCTCGCTGGCACACTGAGCGCCCCATTAGACGCCGCGGGGCAGGGTGGAGAGGGGAAGGGGAACCTGCCTGACGTGACCCTGGTGGGGGACAAGGGGGAACCCGAAGGGGAAAAGGTGCACAAGGAAGAGGTGAGTTTTTTTATCATTTTTGTCTGTCTGTCTGTCTGTTTGTTGCGACTAATCTCTGGTACGGCTAGACCGATTTCGAAGGGACTTTCACTGGCAGATAGTTTAGGCTACGTAGGAGTAACTAAGGCTGCTATTATTTTTAAAGTCCCCGTAACAATTAAAATTCCAAGTGGACAAAGTCGCGGGCACAGCTAGATTTACATATTTTTGATATATTCATTTGATAATTACCCACCTAATTTGTGTGTTTTTTTTTTCTTGGCTTTCTATTTGTATTAAAAACTACTTATTATTTTCTTTTATTTTTTTATGATTAAAAACTAGTTACAGCATAATCATGTAATGTAAACTGTCGGCCCACGCAGATGACCCGGCAGCCGACGATCGTGGTGTCGCCGGTGGGGTGGGAGGCGGGCGAGGGGGAGGGCGAGGGCGAGGACGAGGAGGGGGACGGGGGGTACACGGCGCGCGCGCTCTACGACTACCAGGCCGCCGCGCCCGACGAGATCTCCTTCGACCCGGACGACGTCATCACCAACATCGTTATGGTACGTCGACACACACGTATATAGTAGGAGATCCCTCCATAGAATGACCTTCACCCATCGCGTTATGGGATGAAAGTTACTTTTATATAAAATTTGATGTGTTAAAAAACTTATCAGAGAAGGTTGTCTAAAAATTTTGTCAAAATTTCAAATTTCAAATTGTCAAAATTAAAAAAAAATTAAATTATTAATATTATTATTTTTTTAATTATTAATTTATTGCACATTGCATCAAAATTAAAAAAAAAATTAATTATTAAATTATTAATAATTTTTTTTTATTAATTTATCGCACTTTGCATCAAAATTTTTAGACAACCTTCTCTGAATAAGTTTATTAACACATCAAATTTTATATAAAAGTAACTTTCATCCCGTAACGCGATGGGTGAAGGTCATTCTATGGATAGATCTTAGACCAATAGTACGGCCGGCGGTTCTAGGCCGCTCTGAACTTCGTTCCGATCGCTGCGCAGAAGTCAATTTTAGCGTCGAAATGGTGGCGAGACGCGCGGGGTGTCACTTTGAGCATAGTTTGTTTCAGTCACACGCTCAGTGTTCGTGTCGCTATCTAATGAATAAAATAATGTTTTTTCAACAGCCGCTGTTGAAAAAACATTACTTTCCAACTCCCTACTATTTTATGTCCATGCTATTTTTAATTAATGTGTTAAATGAATGTGTTTTTTATTTAGTTCGTTAAACGTTTACAATGACTTCCGCTTTGTAGCCTGTATTTGGCGACCCGTATGGTGCAATGGTCATGCCGACCTGCCGTTCAAAGGGTTCTAGGTTCGGTTACCAGCGAGGTGGAAGTTTGAATGAGTTTAAATTACTGCGCTCGATTTGTGTGTGTCCATGGCACCCACAAGTGTAGTATTATTTATTTATTGTTTGTTATATTAGATGCTATTAAACAGTAATAAAGATAAATCATTTGTATTCTAGATCGACGAAGGCTGGTGGCAGGGCCTGTGTAAGGGCGCGTACGGACTGTTCCCGGCGAACTACGTGCAACTCCAAGACAAGTAGTCGTATGTGCAGTCACCTTTACATTCCCATTTTTGACTCTAACGTTGGATGCCAACTATTTTTACTGTGTAATGCCTCGTTTACATACTCGCGAGATCTGGCACACGAGTCTATACGTGATAGCACGAACACACGTGTAAAGTTCGTTCCGGCAGTCTATTTCAAAAACAATGTTACTTGATAATTCGTCGCAATATTTACGAGTCACACATTTAACACACTAAAAAGTAGTCACATATCATCGCGTTAATTTTTCTATGCTGTGGGTCGCAACAATTAGCAACAAAACTAAATAATCATCATGAAAACTGAAATATTAGCGAAAAATTGGGATTATTTTCTAATGATAAACGACTGACACGTTATTTGTTCATTAAAATGACAAATTTGGTTTTTATATCTTCGGAATATGCTGCTGGAACGGAGTTGAAACGGTGTGCTCGAGTAATCTCGCCTAACGTCTCAGCCCCTCGAATTGTTGGCAAAAGTTAAAGGGATTCATGATGAATTCGACCGCACTATTTACACACTCATTACCGGCCAACTGTAAAAAAATCACAAAGAAAACTCTTATTACGAAAACGATTAATCGCTATCATCTAATCATATACCACGTTTTTCAATTTAGCAAAAATAATGTCGAGGTTTTCACATCATCTGGATTTGTATCTTAGATTTAAAACATTTACTGAATTGTTCGCGAGCGTGAAAACAGCGCTTGACTTTCGTATTCGTATACAATTATCTTAAGTCACGAGACGAGTGTATCGGCGAGAGTGTAAACGGAGCATTAGGATCACATTTATGTCTCGTAGAAATTCAGTAATGATAAATTTATTGTGTCCTTGACTTAATAATTTAAGGTTGTATGCTGACAGTGCAAAATAGAATACGTCCTCGTCCCGAGCGAGACGAAGTTATACGTAAGAGTAGAGCGAAAGAAATCGTTCAAATAAACACGAACTTTTTATAATGAACTTTTTCATAATTAATGTAAATTTTCAAAATTGAAAACTATCGGTATTTATTTGATACAGCAGAGGCTTAGTAAGGCCCCGCACACAAAGAAACGGATCCATAAAAGAAAAGAAAGTGTAGCTGTCTCTCTCTTTGCAATTTGTATGAGAGAAATGAAACATATTTGAACATGCCAATATTTAGAATCGTTCTTAAATTATTTTGATTCCCCTGGACATGTCCAAAAAGTTACTCTGATATTTCTACTTGACACTTGTTCTTTGCTCATAAGGCTAATACAGTTCATTCAGTATATTATTTTAACTTTTTATTTTATACTTCTATTATCCTGTTAGAATATAACGAATGAACTGAGTTTGTGTATATTTTATGTGTAAGTAATTTATGTTATCGCACTTGAGTCTAAATTTAAGTTATTATTATTTAGAAATACTAAGTTTATTAATTAAGAAAATAACAGCTGAAAAAAATATTTGCGTGTGAGTTTTACTAATGTAAAATACACAACAAAGTTATTATTATTTAGAAATACTAAGTTAACTAAGAAAATAACAGCTGAAAAAAAAATTGCGTGTGAGTTTTACTGATGTAAAATATAACAAAGGTATAAGATAAGATATAGTAAAAGTGATTATGAACAAAAATATATACTGAAAGTTTTAATCTATTTTAGATATCAATACGGAATGAGAACACTCTGTACTACAGAGGGTACAGAAATGTCCAATGTCTAAATGGCACAGAGCAATGTCAAATTTGACATTTATTTACAGATGATATAATGCAGAAAGCAAAACAATAGCATTAACTGTTTACGTTGATAGTGTCAATGTCAAGTCACTTTCTGAAAACTTAATAACGTTCATACTGAAAAAGAATAACGGTCGTATTTGAAACACAGAGCGCTGAGAGAGCCCAGTTACAGTAAATGCCCTCAAATGTAACCCTTGTTCATAATAAAATGTGCCAATTCCATTCATGTATAGTCCCTATAAAATGTTTAATGTTGCCATTTATTATACATTCCATAATCGCAAGTAAACATTGCGATTGTATTATTGAATTAAGTTTCCACATTTTATGGCAGTAAGGGTTACTTTTCCATGAATCACTTGACTATCTCTAATAGACACACGTATTTATAAATTCGATGGTTTAAGTTCATTACTGTTTCTAGTTCAGTATTGTGTCGTGATTGAGTATTTTCTCCATAGATATCCTGCTCCGTGCTAGGTGTTGTCAAATACAAGCTTTTAAAATTAACAGTATTTAATCGATTTATTTTAATTATTATTATTTGTTAATAACTGTATACTGTTGACAAATATGCCGGGAAAATAGTTCGGAGTGCTTACCACCACGGTTTCTCCTTATAATGTCGACATTAAATCTTCGCATAGTATCTAATTTTTATATTTAAATATAATATGACGTATACTAATTATAATAATTCTTTATATGTTAATACATTACATTCTGTTACGTAAAGAGTTAATTAATATTTGTAAACATCGACATAAGATGCTTTTATAATTGACTTGTCTCAATTTATTAATATACTGTACCCGGTAAAAATATATTTATAGTTATATATAACATGTCTAGCTTAGAACTTCGCTAAGTTGGAATTTAGTTTTAAAACTAAAAATAAACACCTAACCTACGGTAAAAAAATGCCACATACATAGAAGGTAAATAAATGAATAAAATTAAATGTTCTTTCCTCATTTTGTTTTCAAATAAATTTACTAGGACCATTTAAAAAGTTGAATTTTAAGAGTTAGACTGAGACGAAACTTGTAAAAATTCGGTTATCTCTTTCTAACGCTCGGTCTTGTAACGAACAATGAACAATGTTTCATATAATTTAATGGACATAGGACTCTTTCGGAATATACTAACATAATGAAATACATTTACTGAATTTACATAGTACTAAGGAAAATACTAATATTACACTTGTTATATGAAAACAATAATATTGAATAGTATACAACCTGTATATGTATACAGAATGTTGTTAAATCGTTGACATGACTTTAATAGATATTTGTATTGTATTATTAAATGTAGTAATAAGCTTGAAGAAAGTAAATATTTACTGGCCGAATTTTTAATTATTTGCTACGAAATTTCTTTGCATTACTTATTAATAATTTTTTATCTTGCAATTATAAGACAAAAAATCCTGTTTGTATTTATTAAGGATTTATCGCGTAAAATGTATCATTATATTATTGTGGAAACAATAATTATTTAATATTTTTAATGAAAAGTAGAATGATTCCTCGTTCTACTACTTGGATCGATATTCGGGAAAATCGCGTTTATCAATTTATTTACCTAAATAGTGAGGTGTACAGTAATTAATTATGATAAAATAATATTTGTTGCTATCCCAATAAGTGATCGTTTGTAATGACATGCACAATAATAGAAAATAATAACCATATCTTTAGAGGTATAATATTAAACAGTAGGTACGAGTATATTGAGTTTTCGTGCAAAGAAATTCAAATATTCTGCAAGAGTGAAGTTTTTATAAACAATAAATTAAATAAACTTTTAACTTGGTTCAAAATACACAAGTTAAAGTAGATATTTTCTTCTATAATGTCTATTGTAAACAAGGACCCAAGCGTAGACAGAGACGGATATAGGCATCTGGTGCGCGTGGCCAACATGAGATAGCACGACAAAGTACTATTTTATGTGGCACAAGAAAAGTTTAACTTTAGCTGTAAAATTTTGTATGTAAGTAACTGCGCTTTCCTTGAAAAAACCGCAATGTGAGACAAACCATCGTAATCATCGTATCATTCTGTTTCGTTTTTTTCGTGGTATCGGTGTAAGTTGTTCCTTTTCTTGTGTGAGTGAGATAGATGGCATCCGTAGGTATATTCTCTTCTCTGTCTACGGACGTTGATACTTGGGCCTAGATAAAACGCAGCCATTGTTTGAGAGCCCTTCGAGTTGAATGAATTTAATAATTATTGTGCGGTATTTGATACCTTTTAGTATTTGATAATGATAAGGAATATTGTTTATAAAATGCATCTAATAAATGTTTCAATGGCGAGATTGTCGTAGTTTTATTTTTATTCAGATTTTTTTTTTATTTTATGGATATAGCCGACACTAGCTGACGGAATGGATTCCTGTCTATAATAATGCCGCGACCAGTTCTGCGTAAACTAGAAATTCTTTTTTGTAATCATTGTAAGTATAGGTATTATTTTAAAAGATGTTTCTATCGCCGTTTTGTCTCGATAATAAGATAAAAAAAATTACGCGCGTAATTAATGTATTAGAAAAAAAATATCTTCATGAATAAATTATTTTGAATAGAATTTTTGGAGCACAACCGACGTGTGGCTGGTCAAGAACGAAGTTGGGGACTGATTTTAAATAGCTCTTTGATTCTGCAAACATTGATTGTAGGTACTCAACAGAGACTTGATAATAGGTACGTTACTAGGCACGTTTGATCAGCTCAAATGATCAAGTGATCAGTAGAAATCCTAGTGCAGTACCTACTTACGTCACTGCCTACGTGGTTTCCGTTTAAAATTCAAATAAGTTTGACGTTACCCTGTAATGGATTGATGAAGCTTTGACGCGTATTTTATTTAGAGATGCTCAGTTGGTTTGGGACATATTGAAATAGCTTTTCAATATACACGACTCGGTACCACAGGCTCGTTCATTATTCAGCAAATAACGTTTTATGTAAATAATTTTCACTTGCTTCGGTGAACAGAAACATTGTGAGGAAACCTGCACACCTGAGAGATCTACGTGAAGTTCTCGAAAGTTGGTGAAATCTGCCAATTGGCACTTAGCCAGCGCGGCAGCGTGGTGGATTACGGCCTCTAACTACCCCACACATGTGGAGGCCCGAAATCCACAGCGGGTTATGGTTCCAAACGACGAGACGAGCCACTCGACGGCAAGTGCTCATCTTCGCCCATGGACATCGTTAAAACCAACCTACCTACTAAGAAAAAAAAGAAAATGTGTGTAAGTTGGTTCTATAATTTACTGGTCAGTTAATACAAAGTAGAATAGACCCATGACAACAATTCCAGTATGATTTTTATTAAAAGAAATTTCAAGTTCGGTCTTTTGGGACATCTTTCCTACTCCTGTAGTAGAATCGATTGCGGAACAGTCTCAATGTAAACACTCTCCCGGAAGCAATCTCCCCACGCTCAAGGGCTGGCGTGTAAACCACTTGTCTTCATTACATCTATCGAAATACTGCCTACAAATGTCGCCTTATACCTTTCTAGTTATAGATGTTACCGTTTTGTATTCGAAAGGCGTAATATTGGCTGAGACACATTTTAAATCTGTTTTTGCCTTTCAGAAGATTTCAAGTACCTATTAAGACGTTTGGGAAATTACCGTCAAAATAAATTCGAGTCAACCGAATCCGTGGTACCTACCTACCACCTGTGCTACCTACTTACATAATAAATTGTGATAAATGTGTAATATAAACGTGGTATGTGTACGGTATTAAATTGTGTCATATATGTTTTTAAATTAAACAATAATTATGTACACGGAATAAGTAGTTAATTTAATGGTTCCGTGATTATGTACAAAGATCTACTTATAAAAATAACTAATAATGTGGAATAAAATAAAATAAAAATACGATAAAGACTGAAAGGCTGACGACCGTCGCCTTCAGAAAAACTTCTTAAAAAATCAAAATATCAATGTCACGTCTTACAGACTGATATAAAATATTGCGCGTGCATTTATAAAATTGTAATGTGTGAAAAGATTAAATTTTTTGCAGCTGAATGTTCTCACAATGCTTCCTAATTTTTACCATGACAATACAAATTCACAGCGAGCAAGACAAACGTTTAATTACGACTTTGAAATATTCGAAGCACTACATGCGGCCGGCCATAGTGAACGGGGAGCCGGTCGTGAGCGGTCAGATACCATACATGGTGTCGATCAAAGAGCACGTTCACGGACCTGGTAACCGGCTCGTTTGGAGGAACCTGTGTGGCGGCAGCATCGTCAGCAGATCGAAGGTGCTGACTGCCGCCCACTGCTTCGAGATTAACAACTACTACTACAAGAACCACGCGTATCTCCTCCGTCTAGTGGCCGGCAACCTCCACAACAACATCATGTACGCTCCGAACACGAGCTCGCAATGGCGAAAAATAAAGAAGCTAGTCCTTCACCGGGAATTTCATTTTCCCGTCAACGACATCGCTCTGATCATCGTCGATAAAAATTGGAATTTCGGTGACAACGTGAACTACGTCATCCCCGCACGGAAGGATATGGACTATCCTCGGACGTGTATGGCAGCGGGGTTCGGTGAAATCAAATATGGCGCCCGGTCTAGTACGTCCCAGGTGTTGCTCTTGGCGCCAATTCATATAATGCCGAGGTCGCAATGTTCCATGATCTGGGAAATGAATATGAACCGATTTATATGTTCCAACTCCATGATAACTGACGTGGCGAGGGGAGACTCCGGAGGTCCGTTGGCCTGCCGGTGGACTCTAGACCCTGTGGAGAGGAAGCATCGTGATCTGTTGGTGGGAGTAGTGAGCGGCAAGAATTTCGATTACACAACCCTGTTTACGAGAGTGTCAGCGTACCATGACTGGATCGCTAGAGGCAATGGATGCTCTTTCACTGGAGTTCCCATGTTATTTTCGATTACACTGCTTTTGCTTAAATACCTATGTTGAGTTTTTGTTATCTTCTTGTTACTCTGTTGGCAGAGCGGTCGTGCACGTCATAGAATGTCAATGAATTCATTCCTCACTAATTATCATTAGGTAGGTATCTACCAGTCAACCTTTGGTCTAAACAGAGACAGAACAAATATCTGCCCCGGCTGGAAATTGAACCCGGATGCTTCACAGGCAGGGTCACATCCAACTAGGCGAAAGTACATACATACACAAGCTTTCACTCTAATCAGTAGGTACTAGGCATGTAAGGGAGGCGTCGAGTCGACCAGGCGCTCAGGAAGAACCTATTCATATAGGTACTCCATAAGACTTAAGATTTCCATAAAATTCGACTCGATAAAAACATTTTCCACAGCCCAGCAACAGGTTGATTTATTCATATATTTGCGCACCGAGGTTCACGCGAAGTCCTTTTACTGGTTACCTATTCCGTAGGTTGCTATTTATTCATAGTTTAATATAAATGGTAACAATGTGTCCCGTGAATTCATCTCCGTACAATAACCGCTCGTCAAGCTTTACGAGTATGTTTTTAAATAACAACATTGTGAATAGTATCTACCTACCTACGGAACTTATTTGTTTAAACACAGTGTACTCTCACCAAATATAGGTATGTTCATTATATCCTTCGATTCAAATTCAAAATATATTTTTCATAATATAATGTAGGTACTCATTTATATACAGGTATAAGATATGATCTTATGCAGGTCTTAATTTGATCCTATCACCGATTGGGAAAGACACTTTGTCATGGAGGAGAAAAACAGGGAAAGGAACTCCTTAGCACATCCTTTAAAATGCATTATTATAAGTAATATATTTAATACAGAAATATTCTCGAATTTAAGCGAGACCGTTTGCAGAGCTGGTCATTTCAGTGCAACTTTGAACACTCATCTACATACGCTAGTAACCCTTGTCTACGAGATGTACCTTCTACCTCTCCGACCATGCACAATTCTGAGAACTGTATGGAATAGAAATTCAATGTGATAATGCAACGATGATTCATGTATGATCGGCATAATAGCAGGATCCTACGGTATCAATTCGAGATCCGCAGACATGCCTACAGCTGCGAGTATTGCCAATATCGCGACAAAATCTCGTATTAACTCGCAATATGAAATTTAGATCGGGGAATATGCTACAACAATTTCAATAACTTGCATACAAAGCGGCTGAACTGAAAATTTTTAGTTTGTAGTTCAATTCGTAGTCATTCTGTAATCTGTGCGACATAGGTGTAGGTCCAACAAGACTGGACTGGGAATGGTCCAAAAATAGTTTAGGAGATGGAGGTAGGTAGGTACTAAGGTTAATTTTAGCAAATTTTTGAAGTTTTAGTTGTTGTAGTAGGTATAGTTTGAAATTTATCACTAAAGGTGATGCCTGTGGTGATGGTGTTGCTTAACCCGATGCTTTGTCGGTTAAGAAATAAGAGAGAAAGACAAAAAGCATTACGGACCTACGTATAATATGGATAGTATTATATTGTATTGATTAATTATGATAATTATGAGTGATAGTGAAAAAGTAATTCAGCCTTCTACATGGAAACGAGCATGCAGCACCACCCTCTCAACGGACCTCAAGCAATGTTCTTCATTTACCTACCCGTTTTTATTACTTTATCATAAAACGTCATTTCCTGTGTTCCTGACGTGGACAAGAGCTGACATAATCTACGAGTTTGAAGTTTGACAGAGTACCCGACAACACTTAATGGAATTATGACACCCAGTTGGATAAGGTTTGATGAAGCACTTATTATCGTAATGACGAAAGAGCTAGTAAATTAATATATTAATAGGTGAAAACCATACTAGTTTACCATACTTTATCTATACAAGTATTACTATTATCAAGGGAACTTATTTCCGGGAATAAAGGTTTCATAAGTATAATGAACTAAATGATTTGGTGTCGTGGGACACCAGGTAGGAACGAAGTTCCTTCGGCTACTGTCGCGCCTGCGCACGTCTCATTTAACGCTTTTATTCCACGCATTTTTTCTTACGGTTTTACTATCACATATTTTTCAGTTCGGTCGCCGCAGCAAAACCTATCCCCTCCAAGCCTGCCGTAAGGAACTTCGTTCCAATTATAATGAGTTTTTAATCCTCAACTTCACCCTTCTAAAGGATTATTTCCGGGATAAAAACCATCCTTCGTCCTTTTCAGGATCTCAAAATATCTTCAAACTAAATTACATTACATCCAAATTGGTTCATCGGATTAAGCGAGGAAACGTACCACACATACTTACAGGTGATACAGACAGATCAATCTATGCTTCGAATTTAAAAATATGGATTCATATTAAATTCGATTCGATCACGACTCGAACTAATTGATATGATGATAATGATGAAAACCCTCAAGTTGCAGAACTAAACGTTGGCACCACCGAAAAACGTATTAAACATCAATTTTGTAACATGGCATTTATGAGGTATGACTTGCTTAAATTTTTAACGTTTAATATCGTCGTGAAGATATGTATTAAAATTACGGTAAAACCAGAAATATTAAAAAACGGACCTGTTTACATTTGTTATCATGAACGACGTTGACTTTAACCCGTCATTAGTTTGTTGCGTTTTTACATACAAATGCGTTTTTGTAAGAACGATGATGTATAACCGCTGATCGATCGTAGCTAGGGTACTTACTCCTCTTTGAGTTCATTTGAGGACGCCATTGACAACGACATCGAGTCCAAGACAATTCCTGCTCATGGGAAATTTTGTAAGCTAAGTATAAAATACAATGTTTCTGTTAGGTTTACTTACTAAGGAAATCTTCACCGCTATTTTTCAAGCAAGGTTTTTTAATCAAACCAAATTAAGTATTTTGATTTTGTATTCTTTAATATCTTGATATTGTCAATTTAGTTACTACCATCTCACTTAGCTCATCTTACATACTTACTACAATCCTCTTTTTGTTTTTATTTTAGGATAAAATTCTCCTGTTACAAAAAAATATCATTAAGTACAAATTGATTCGATGCAAATGAAGCAATGTTGTCTTGCAATAGTTAAAAGTTCGCAACACTTCATGACTGATTAACAAGCAACTTCTAAATATAACAGTACAGTTATCCAAGTAATATTTTAAACGAGTTAATAAAACCTAGTTACACTAATTAACTTATGTTTTGAAGATGGTCAGAATTAAGCGTAATGGCGTGTACTTTTAATGGAGTCTGTAGCTTAGTATGCAGAGCGACACCATTGCATTAAACTTGGCTGAACCTCTAGCTTGGATAAACGAAAAACTTTCACAAATAAATGTTGAAACGATGACTGCGGGAAACTTTGCAATATCATTATTAAAATTATTTCAGATCGTGTGGTCAATGTCAGGCGAGGAAAATTATAGCTTGAGTGATTATGGACTTGAATAGCTATAATCAGTTTTGACTAAGACCCAACGTGCGGAATTTGGGAACGGGGGAACTACAGATACAATAATACCACGTCTTGGGATGTGCGTTCATCTTGGGAAGAAATCACTATACAGATGAATAAAAAAAATAACGCTACATACTCATATCCCCACATTAGGATTCCCATTGCCGTCGTGGGTGCCTTAGGCTTATACAAATGATAAAGCATACCCAGACCGAAAATAAAATAATATAAGACTAAGAAAATAGAATGGACAGTGATGATTAAAGTATGGGAACATGGGCTATAAAATGGCGTCAGAATCACTTTTTTTGATCAGCTTATAGTTAATAAAATCGATTACCAACTCACGGTAGTATTTTTCAAAGGTAAACCGGGGTAAGAAATATATTAATGTTATTTACAATTAAATATACCTTCTCGTCATAGATGACAACTTCATTCATTATATTCATGATTACAATGATTTTACATCCAAATCAGGTGTTGGATCAATAATATGATAAAAGGGATCCCAACATATTTCAATTACTTATACCATAATAGTTCGTTCTAAAAAAAGTAAAATACGATTAACTTAACAAAAAATAATAAATCACACGTGTGTACACACGTGACAACTGACGTCATATCGGAATCCTGTGTAATATTTACTTGAAAGGATCCGATATTCTCTTGTGGGCGTTACGTGGGAAATTTTACAATAAAAGCTATCCATTCTATCAACGGTATGTAATGTATTGCCCATCAAACAATTATTATAGACACAACGATTCTTATGATATCATTCTTCCTTGTACACAACTTGGAACGCGATAATTTCCACATCTTCATCTGTTCAACAGTGCATACATCTTATCAACTCCAGAAGAATATCTGAATATCTGGTCATCTGTCAGTATCACGCCGTAGACCCCAGAGAACGCTTTCAAAAATCGCTGCGTCCCAATTAATTGGGACATAGTGATTTTTGAATTACTTACATAATAATCTTAACTCTACTTGATTGAACATCATTTAACCATGTGAGTATTTTTACGATACGCTTTAAGTATTTGTTAAAATATTACTAAAAATATATTCTTGCATGTGGATGATTATGTAAATAATGGATTTTATTCCTTATTCTTATGCATCAAAGTTCACTTTAAGTTCTTTTAACCTCAGGAAATACCTAAATTTTTTTCGTAAGCAGGTATAAACTAATAAAATTCATATTGACGCAATAAGATTCATACAAACCTTTTTTACTTGTACAGGGATAGAATTTCCAATAATCTGTAAGTAGTCAGTTCAGTTCTCGCCCACGCAGCCACGTCACAAAAACCGTAAAGCGCGTGTCGGGACAGGCGTAGGATTCTGTAGATGCTGATTTGAAATCCGAAATTATAGGTTGGAATACGGCATTATTTTTATTGTCTGATAATTACTTAATTGCTGTATTTAAAATACTTTTAAATATAACTGAAAATGCATTGCGCTGTATATAACTTTTCAGCTTGATAAGTGTTAACCACTTAATTTTTTCTCCACTCCATATTTAAATTTACGGCGTGGGTTGGACTGAGCAATTATGATTTTACAGTCGTATATCTCATAATAATATGAATATTCATTAGTAATTGTAACAATAAATTTGAGATTTGAGATCTCCTTAGCATTATCCACAGGGAACCCAGTATACATCTGCATTTGATCTCCCGCCTGTAAATAATCATAATAATAATAACGCAACACACTCAAAGCCCCACAATAGGAGGTCCTGACTTCCTGAGTCGTGATTGCCATGGTGAAATGTACACTTATCATTCCAATTCCACTTCTCTACGAGTAGATATTGAAGCTAGGTCCCTTCGGACGGCAGACAGCGTGGTGACCATTGCGCCACACGCATCGTCAAAGTCCAGAAATTACTATAGATGAACCAAAGAAACCCATGTTTGCAATCTGGCTACTGAACCCCAAAAGTGCGCTGTATAGCTATGATTTTCAGTCCTTGGGTTTAAAGACTTAGTACGTGGGAGTAGTAGATATGTTTAATAATAGATTTTTGTTTTGGAAAACCTAAAGAAAAGTCTTGTTGAACGAAATATTTGGTAACCCTAACATATGAAATATAACTTTTTTATCAATGCAGTTTTGCCATTTTTTATTTATAGTTAATTTAATTACTTGGCTAAAAAATCTGGATGGCGTTTGGACACTTATGTCTGTCACTTCGGAATTTATTTTTGATTTGCCGAGAAATTCTAAATTCAGGGAAAAATCTATTCTTTTGAAGCAAGCATACCACTCAAGACTACATCACTTACCATCAGGTGGGATAGTAGTCGACCATTAAATTATAAGAAACAAAAAAAGTGGGAAGGTAATGGAAAATCTCAAAGCAACGCATTTAACTACTTCTTTAGCTACGTGTGGCTGTCTGGAACAACGGATTCTAGACGATTAACGCCGTTGTTCTCAATATTCTATCCTAGTAACTGTGGAAATATCACTACATTTCACTGTTAGTTGTTGTAGTAACCACTTATCTAAGTATACGGGGATATTGCATAACTAATGGTAGCATAGAATAACTAATGGTTCAATATTGTAGATAAGAACAAAAAATCTCGTGAAAGTTCATTCTTTTTTTCAGTTTAAAATTATATCTATGTACTTAAAATAAATAAGAAAGTTCTTAATAAAGTTTGATTGTGTGTCCGTAAGCGATATCTCCGCCACGTCGACCGATATCATTTTTTTTGTCAATGAAAGTGAATACACCTCAAAGGTCCCATAGAAACTTTATTGAAATCTGTAAGTAGATCCGTGTTTCCCCTGACAACTTTTTGGAACGTCGAAGTTCGACGGAAGGTGTAGGGTTACATACATACAAATTTAAGTGTGTTAATTCTTACGTTCTGATATTGCTCATAAATGAGCAATTTAAATCTATACATCTATATCTTCTATACAAATAAATAAAATTGGAGCGTCTGTTTGTAATATTAAAATGACCGCTTTTTACTAAATGCATATGGATATAGGTACATATACATATACACGGTACATATACCAACATAACATTTTTTACAATTTTTGTCTGCCTGTCTGTTTGTTTTGGCATGTATGTTCCTTGGGGAGTGTAGGGGACTAAAAGAGATTTTTGGTAATTGGTGGGCGACTCCGCGGGGGAAAGCTAGTACCAAATAAAACTATAATTTATACCAAAACTAATTAACGTAAATACCTACTAATAAGTTTCAAGGTGTTACTTTAATTACTTTGACAAGAATGCTTCTTAAATACGGAGGATAGAACCGTTAATTGGTGGTGAGTGGTGAGTCGTCATAGTGACTGTGAGGTCGCGCCTTGACCCACCATCGCCGAACGACGTTTACGAGGGCCCCTGTCGCGTTGTTGTAACTTTAATAGATTTGTTTGTACATTAGTAGCAGGGTATCTGTACCAATAATGTAACGTATACGTAATGTTTAAGATTTACACAGTTATAGGTAACTAATGTCTCTCTAAAGCTTCAGTAATGGACATGCTTAATCTAGGGAACAGGTATTGATTGATTGATTGATTCGACAATGAAATGACGAATTATTGATGTTAGCTGGGGTATTACTTGGAGTAGCTTCAACCCATTAATTGTCCACTACTGAGCGCGGGTCTCTACTCATACCTGAGGAGGCTTTGGACCTTTTACTTGGAGTAAACATTTCTAATGATATAAAATTGCTAACATTTTTATAAAGAATTATATTTGTAAGGAATATGCTATTATATTCTAGAAGTCTTTCAACCTCGCTGTCATGTGACACCTCCTTTTGAACATTGGATTAGAAATGGCTCGAGTTGCTCTTATTAAAGTTTGCGGTACCACACGAATGATGCAATTGAAGCATTTTTAAATTAGCAGACATGTGCCCCTGGGCTTACATTGGCTATCGACAAACAGATATACTTCAAGGATTCATTATACCTACATTATAATCGATTAAGCAAACTTAATTCCAGTTATTTATACATTTAGTAACAGAAGGACAAATTCGTAGATTTTAAAGTAAACACTCTGAAAGTGGAAAACAAATGTTTTTCGAAAAAAATTCCCCAAAGGGGATAAAATGAGGGTAGAAAATCTGTTTGAAAGTCAGTTATCAGTACCTCCACGTGGTACAAAGCTATGGACAACAGCTAGTTACGACACGCTAGTTAGTCGACAACATAACAATCGGTACACGAAATCAAAATGAGAGCCTCCCCTCTTTTCGGAAATCGGTTAAAAGATAAAATCACGTAGTTACGTATGTTGCGCATCACTGGAGCAAGTACCCTAGCTGTGTGTTATATTATGATTATTGTAGCGAAGCAGAGAACAATAAAAATGAGTGAACTAACAAATTTGATGAAGTATATTATTGTTGTGGAGTAAGCTAACAGCTGTACAATTTTGTACTGTACAACAAATATACTTACTATGCTGTGAAGTAAGTTGCTTCCGGTTACGTCGTGCTTTAAATGCTTTTGCGTGCTTTGCTAATAGGGAAACTAGAAATATGCACCATTTAGTGACTTCCTCGTACCGCCTTCGTAGGGTCCAGCGGTCATTTGTGGGGCTCGGGGTACGCTTTTTTAATAAAGTACCGAAGTCTATTATTGATTTGCCCATACAAATATTTAAGAAACATGTTAAAACACGACTCATAGAGAAAGGGTATTATACAGTCGATGAATATATTAATGACAAAGATGCTTGGCAATAGACATCCGCTACCGGTTCTGCTCATGTTAGTATGTATGAATGTATTAGTATGTAGGTATAAATCAGTTAAGTAATTGTAAGCATTTCCTTTTTTTTTTTTTCAAAAGATGTGCCGAGGAGTTTCTTTCGCCGTTTCTTCTCCTTAAAGATTTAAAATTTAAAGGCACCTTAGCGAAACGGTGGTAAATGCAAAAAATGACGTTCATAAGTGTATTAAAAAAATACCTAGATGAAATAAATGATTTGAGTTTGAGTTTAGTTTCAAATGCAAGTGAAGTATACAAATACAGTTTCTCTCAGTTACCTATTACAAGTAGAAATACTATGGCGTCCTCCAAAAAGATCTCTATGTCAGCAATGTCTTCAAAAAGCCTCTTTAAAGTTCACGTCAATGTCAAGTATATTTATACTAATTGACCCATTGCCGAAATCATTTATCAAAACTTGTTAGTTTCCCATTGTTGGGTTTAAATCAATTGAATCTCACAATGGTATTTTTTCAATCATTTTTTATAGATTAGAACTATTATTTCCAAGATTAATATTTTATCTTTCAACTCACGATACCTTTAATTAAGTTTAATATGAGCACCACAGCTTATCTGGTCGAAACCAGCTCAAAGATCGCGTCGTGATCGCGTTGAGATCGCCGTAATCTCGCGTCGGTATTAAAAATCAAACAAAAATAACATTAAATTCCAATGAGCGGTGGGAACTGTCGTATCGTACCGTATCATGTATGGGCGGGCCGTAGCCGGGGGCGGCGCTCCGCGTAGTATAAAGCGCGCTACGCCGCTACGGAGGCACATTCGTAGCACAGCCGTAACGCACCGTAGCTCGCAACCGATCAACAATGGCTCTCGGGTAAGTACGACTTTTTTTAATTCTTTTTTATTTCGTTTATTAAATGTGCAAGGATTACGTGTGATTTTTTCAGCCTTATTTAATAAAAAATAAAAATACGAAATATCTCTTACAGTTTATTTCGTGGGTGCAAAAGTAATAAATAAAATATTATTTATTGAAAAAACGGTTTTTCTAGTTTTTACTGAAGTTGTTTTTAAACTCGATTTACAACGTCTTCTAATAATTTTATTTATCGTCATTTTACATTGAAAAATACGGAAATGCATTACTTTGTTTTTTTTTTGCTTCAAATAAATTTTAACATTCTTTTATAGTTTTAAAATTGTCATACAGATTTTTTTAACGACAAAATTACCATCTTTAATAATTTTGCTTTAATAATAATAATTATAAAGTAATACTAAGTCAAATATTCCATAATTTTTACAATAGTTCAGGTCAGAAAATTTACTAAAGCACTTTATAAATAATATTTTACGAAACTGCACAAACTAAATAAAAAAAAATAACAAACATTTATCACTCATGAAGGTGAAAGTGCCTAAAATTACGCATAAAATTTTCCACAAACTTTGTGTTAATATTTAATACCGAATTTCCCTCAAATTTCCATCGCGGAAAATGATGTATCATGTTCTTAAGTGTTCGTACGAGATCAAAAGCAACTTGGAAAGTTGTAACAATTGATTTAATATTTTTAACTTTCACGCAAACTTTTAAATTGGGACAACCTTGGATCCTAAGTAAACTTTATTGGATACGTTACTAGGCATAAAAGTTTAATTTTATTTGCCCTCAACTTTTAATATCTCTAAGTTATGGGCATATTGTAACATAAAACTAATTATCATTGAATACGTTTTAAGAAAATATTATAAAGAAATCATAGAGTTCTCTCGTAGTTCTACGCGTCATTGGCATAACCCACAGCTGTCCCACTGTTGGGCTCGTGTCAAAAAACGTGATGGTACAGACCATAGTCCACCACGCTGGAAAAGTATGGAATCGCAACTTCACGCACCTTTGACAACTCCTTTCTTACCTTGGAGAACTCCCAGGTGTTCATTTTTCCTTCACGGTATTAGATCTCCATAGTCTAATACTTCTTAGTTGTTTACGTACGATATCGTACATATAACAATTTACATTTTTGTATAATACAATAACTGATCAATGATCTGTATTCGTTAACGTACTATGTATTCATACCTTAACAATGATTTTTAGCTGTAGGTCTGTGCGTTTGTTTTTGCTAGTCTCAAAAACTATTAAACGAATTTGATTGCGGTTTTCACTTATATATTGTGGTACAGATACTTACTTAACATAAGGTTGGTTTCCCGAAGCGATGCGAGGGTGGTTACGAGTATGAAATAAAAATGGGGAAAATTTTTTCAGGGAGCAACAAAAAATATACTTACGAGTACGTAATATTTTTCATGTAAAAATATAGGTATCTACTCGTAGGTAGGTATATTTTTACATGTTCAACATTTCTCAATAACATTGTATCCGAAAAAGTTGTTATATGCAAATTTACAACTATTTTTCTTTTTGTATCTTTCTTTGTATTGTTATATTAGAGAAATTTTTCTTGGAAAAGGTATTTCACTGTTCAGTATTATATAAATACGAAACATTTAAAAGGCGATAACAATTCATAATATCTGAAGTGTGGCACTTTCTTATTATTTAATACTACCAATAGACTTGTGTAGGGTATTAGGTAGTATTAGGCAGTATTAAGTAGTATACGTACTATTAGTTAGGTTATATCTATAATAAAACATATATTATAGTGGAACTATAGGGGAACACTATGAAAAGATTTTTGAATAATTCACCCACTATTGTTAAAATAAAAAGAGTCAAAGTTTGTATGAGTATAAAAATAAACTATAACTTGTTGTTGAGTATAAAAATAAATTTACTTCAACCTTGAAATTACAGAATATTTCACCAGCTTGTAGGTAGGTTCTTAATATTAATAATCTTGTTATTCGGTGATTTAAATAATGGAACATAGGCATATACCAATTAAAATTCGTGTGTTGTTTTCAAAGGTGTACGATATCCTCGTACATCCTTCATCCATGACGAATTAATGAGGCCGATCTTATTATTAAGAAACCGGAACCCAGCCTTCAGGCCAATGAACTTAATTATAAAATTATTGAGATGTTATCCCGCAGCTGTGATAACAGTATACATCAATAAATAACACTGCACAGTCACAGCCCCGCACCATAATTCCCTATGTTATGGTGTTAAGGACTAAACGCAAATACAAGAACGCAAATATAAACTCATCATCTAAATATCCGCGTTGCTGGGAATCGAACCAGGACCCTTCGAGCGGTATTTTTAGAAGTAAGTAGACAGAAACAGATAACGTTTGGTAATGTTTTTCAAAATGCACACATAACATTCAAAAGTTACTTGACGTTGACACTACAGTTAGAGAGTGCGCGCACGGGGGACTTGTGTCTGCGTGACATAAAAGTTTTTGTCTTCGTCGCGTCGCGTTTCTAAAGTGGGGTGCGCTCACGAGGGTGACAGTGACAAAACTTTTTTGATATGGAAGCGTCAATGGAACGACGATCTGGCATGTTAACCATTGCGCCGTCCGATTCGTCGATGTGAACGGAGAGTGACAATTTTGTCACCGACGTCGGTCGGCGGACTTAAAAATGACCCAGTTGTCGCGTCGTAACGTGCGCGCACCTCCATACATATCCAAGGACTTGATAAGAGCGACGAAACAGTCACGGCGACAAAGGCCTTCGTACGCGCACTCTCTTAGAATTGACAAATAGCACGTAGCACGCTGGGCCAAGTGCAGTGGACTTCTCGTACCTGTTCGAACATTGTGAAGAACTCTCAGGTGTGCAGATGTTTTTGGGTGACGATTTTTTTTCTACACTAAAGCTACTACTACTAATTAAGTCCTAATACGGACATATTTATAAAAAATAGTGCGTGCAGGATTCGCACTTAGGGCCTGTTTGGGAGTCCAAAGTTCAATCCACTTGGCTATCACTGCTTATAATTATTAGGTAAAAACTCAATTTTATTTTATGTACTACCTACTCTAATTTATCTACCTATACGTCTATATTTTACTTTTATTAACATTGAAACAAAGGCGCTATGCGCGCTTCAATTTACAAAGATTGCGATTTACAAAGATAATAAAGTAATTTGTTTTACGCGATATTACTTGATGATATCGAATGGCTGAATTTTATTATTTTGTTTTCCGTTATTACACATTTTTGCCTTTATTTTTCCCCTAAGTACTTTTGCTATTTGTTACTGAGCGAACATAGGCCGGAAGCGCTCATAGCCCGGCGGCTTGCGTCGATCTTATGTGATCGACAAAGTTAAGCAACAGCGGGCGCGGTCGGTAGTTGGATGGGTGACCGCTACTGGCAAAAAAATCTTGGGTGCTTCCGTTCTTTGGAGGGCACGTAAAGCCATACTTCCCGGTTGTTATCGTTTGGTAGCAGTCGTTAAGCCACGTCGGATGGCATCGGTCGGCACAAAAAATTACGTTGGCCACTAACCCCTCCACCAATCCGTACTGGAGCAGCGTGGTGGAGTACGCTCTAGGCCTCCTCAGGTATGAGGAGAGACCCGGACGCAGTAGTGAGTCATTAGTGGGTTGAAACTAATCTTAATAGTGCGGCCAACGAAAAGAAATAAATAATGTAAAAAAATAACAGAGTAGGAAAGTTCCGTTGCCCAATATTACAAAAATGGTTTACGAATGTTTTTGTCCGTTAGTATGTCATAGGTTTTGCTGTCTGTACAAGGGAGAGACATTAAATATAATCATTGGCGGCCCTTAATAACCCAACCCTTTAACAACCCTAAACAATTATTGTTAGAATTCTTGTATGTTTGTGTGTGCGTTTGTGCACGGCAATCTCAGAAACTTAACCGATTTTGGTGCGATTTACTCCGTTTTACTAAAGTGCTATGGTAAGCTGCACTTAAAAATTACTGTTTGGTTTTTTTCAATGCAGTTCATAAATAAAAAAGCATGTCAGTCTATTAATTTTCGAGTGTGGATAGTAACGGACGCAGCAAGGGCGATTTTACTAGTCTAACCTAGAGGACAATGACCAGGCCTGGACATTTCAGTTAAATGCAGTAATTCTCGTCTCAAATTACATTCCTCTCTAATTCTTGCACCAACGCCACGAACTGTAAATGAAATATTCGAGGACGTTTAACTCGTAATCGAATTAAAGAAAATATTTTTGTGAAAGAATTCAAGTTTTTTTTTGTTATAGCGACAAAAGTGCAGACGAGCCACCCAATGTGAACTGGTCACCGTAATGGACATCATTAACACATAATAACTCCCATGGACATTAGTAATACCATAGGAATCCCCGATCCATTGCCCGCCGCGAAAGAAAGCAGAGGAAGAAAAATACTGACTCTCAAACTAAAAAATCGCCATAATACGAGTATATCGAAGCGCTCATTTAAACAGTAAATATAAAAACATATTATTCATTATGACATTTAATTCTTATTAATCCATAATGTTATATTATGTTTTGAAACGAAATTAATTTTATTCCCACACATCAAAGTTTTGTTACTCTTACCATCAGATCTTAATTTTTGAAACATTCAACATTGTAAGGTAACCGAAATCAATGAAACTTATAAATATAGATTATTTAAACCCTTCCATACTTTTCATAGTAACATACTATTAAAGACCTCAGCAGCGAGGCCTTACTTTATAAGAACATACAAAATCGTATCTTTACAGACATGTCCTAAATATGAAATGTAAAGTAATAATGCTGTAGATAATACTAAATTAATTATCTCTTTGTCAGAACCTAGACTTTGGTCGCCGTCGCTCACTGGTATTACCGACAAAATCCGGACAAATCTGGATAAAACCGGCTCAAGCCCGAACAAACACCTGTTGAAGCGACATTACCAAAAGCAGATTTATTCCCGCGCTTGTTCTTAGGGCACGCCTACACTACTTTATTTTATTTTCTACGCGTTTAATACACGTACGTCCAAATATAATCACTTTTAGTAGGCGGGTGGATAAATGTATGCATGGATGGATGCATCACTTACACTTAAAATATACACGAAACGAGAGGAGTCAATGAGCCAATCCGTAGAGTAAGAGAAGGTAGTTATAATATAGCTTGGAAGATTTGAACATACATACATACAAACAAGGCGAATTACATAAAACCTTGTAATAAATTAAGTTAACAGTCACAGGAATGCTGTGCTGTGATTTATGCTGTGGTATTATTCCAAAATTTTTGTAGAGGGTTTGAAGAAAAATCATTTAACATAAATAAACCTATCTAATGTAGCCACGTGAATATTGTAAAGAAATAAGAAATTCGTATGGGGTTGAGGAGATCCCATATTATGTATCGCACACCTACTGTTATTAGCTTTTATTATTCTCATATGTTCGTGGCAGACGCTGCAAATGGTAGTATTAAAAATAATATCAGATTTTGCACTATGAAAACACATTTACGGTTTTATAACAGTATCCAATAGGAATAGGCTAATTGTAACTATAGGCTTTATTATGAAAATATCTCATAAACGAGAAGATGTGGCATCTGATGGATGGAATCTACCATCCTAGTTCCTAATATTATATAGGTATTTTGGTCTCGCGACAGCGGGTCTCCAATTTATTTTTTGGCGGCAACGCATCGATGACAGCTTTAGCGTTGATATCCGCGACGGAGCCCACTCGGCCACTGGCTTCTGCTAATACTTTGTCGGCCTCTACATAAAAAATACTGAATTAAAACCCAATATGAACGCCTCTTTATGTTGTTTAAATTTGTTTTGCATAGCTAAAGTTCTTTCAGAGGAATGTTGACGCAGCGTTACACTACTAATTTGCTTTTCACGACATTACCAACATTTATCATGTCACTTCCGCTCCGACTGTGCCGTTTATTACCCCATAGATTTAAAAAACCTTAAAAATCAATAAATGTTATCGTGAAAAGTTTTAAATACTTAAGATAGACTAATAGATTACTTACATAATAGATTTTTAAAATTTTATACAGTAAAAAATATGCCTTAGAATGTAAAGAAGTGAAATTTATTATCCGAATAAAAAAATAGTAATTCCTAGCACTATTTACTCTTGTATACGTAATTTATATTAAACTAGAGGTTCATATGCGTCCAAACAAAGCTGGAAATACTGTATGTAAATCTAAGTCATCGCCCACTTTTTCAAGTAATCTATTTTAAAACATCAAATGAGTTTACAACATTGCAGAGGAAAAAAAATTAAAAGTTTCGAGAGGTCCGTATGAAACCGGGCTAACTTCACAGCATTGTTCAAACTATTTTCATATAAACCCCTCATAACACTATTCAAAGGTTTATTTCTAAAGAAGAGTGCAGTTGCTGCTTATGTGTTTAAAAGCAAACAATAAACACTATGCAGCCAGGAAATGAACACACCAACTCGGATTAAATAAATATTTATTATAGTAGATACTTACGAGTACTATAAATTTTAAAACCATATCGATTACAACAGATTTGTATAAAAACCATAAAAAATGTCATAATAAACTTTGAATTTGAATATTTTAAAAGAAAATCAAAACATTATAATGAAGTTTGAATTTCTTCCGCCGTTACTTCTGCCCTAGTATAAAATACCTTTCCGAAACGGTGATAGAAACCTAAAAAGACATTCTTGGTATTAACAAAATACCAACATAAAAATACGTGCTAACAAAATAGAACGAGTCATTTGTATTTAGAATAAAATCGGTGCTCAGTTACTCCAAGTTTAATGGCGGTAAGTGTACTTGTGGCAACTTGTTGATAACTTTTCAAACTTTCGTAAATAACCTCAAACTTCCTTCTAATTCTGGTTAGTTGGTAAAGAAGGTGAATAATTATCTCAAGTTTGAACCTCACGCCGTAAGAGCTTAACGCACCTACTTACTGTCTCACAGAATTTATAAATTATCACGAATTTTTTATATTAAAGAATATTCTTACTGCATTTTCAGTTTTAGGATTTAGAAAAAGAGAGTCGGTTCCTATATTTTTGTCTTATACTGTAACTATTTTATTAAATTTTATATTTATTTTATTATTTTATTTTATAAAGATTTTTTTGGAAACTGTTAAGGTTTTTTTTATTTTAATTTTCTACTTTTGATGCTGACTGTACAGTTGTAGCTGCGGGGCTTTTGAGGCATTTAATGTTATAATAATTTATACTGGACATTGTCCACTCAATACAATCCATTGTAGTTGTCTTATTGAACATACCACAATCAATGACTGACCTATTTATTAATTTATTTTTGTTATAAAATCTGTATCATTACTGTCATAAAGATCAGTAAAATCTGTTGTTATAAACTTGTACAGTCATTATAACTACTATAATGAAATTAATAACTTTATACCTAATAAGGACATTGTAGCTTTAATAAAATATTTAAAATTATATTTTCCGATCATAATTAATTAATTGTTTTCATTATTTTATTTTTACGTATTTGATGCGGACAATATTGTAGCCCAGTTTTGGATCGACAACATATCGGAGACGTTTGATGGTACCGATATCGATGAACAACGTCGACGTTACCTTCTAGTTCTAGACCTAGACAGCAACGCATGGGAGACGTTTGATGTCAAAAATATCCATGGTCATTGTTAACGTTACCTCACATGAGTTGATTTGTCTGCTTGTTAAATGTTATAATTATAAATGTAAAATTTATAAATCCCCCGACTAACGAACACCTCTTATCTGTTAATGGTCATCAAACGCCTAGAGAGATCTTCATAAATTATACGAACCATCTCGATCACGTCAGCTTACTAACAAAAATCGCATCATAATCGGTCCATTTGTTTAAGAGCTATTCGCTAGATGTCATAGACGTCACACGTCAAACTTTTAACACCACTCTTTTTGCGTCAGTGGTAAAAAAACTTAAAAAGACTTCAATCATTCAAAACTTACAAGACTACAAATGCACCAACGGTTATTAATATAAAATTTAATTAATTACCTCGAACTTACTAAATATTTCCTTAGCTTTAACACAGCAAGTAATAACAGCGCACTTATTCCTTGTTTAGGAGTCGTCGGCGTCTTGTAACGAACGAAACTTATTCGCGGACGGCTAAATAATTCCGCTCCTAGCCGTTTCATTAACGGCTAATTCGGTGATCCAGTGACATTATATGGCTGATATTTAGATAGCCGGCTATAATACTGAATGTTATCTTTGCTTACGCAGTTTTATACAGTCTTCGTGAAGCGAGCTTTATATTAAAGCAACAATTTCGTGTTTTTAAGGTCGATTGTAAAATTAAACATAAGAATTGCACTTTTATATTGACATTCTGTGTGGCGTGGGCCTTTGTGTGTTCTCCAAGGGACAACACAGGGGATCCTTGTTGTGAGTGTAGTGTAGCGTTATTTATTTATTATGTACTTATGTAGAGGCGCTCTTCGCCAGTCGGCTTGTTTCGATTCTAAGTGATTGCAATGGCAGCGATTGCAATGACAATTCTTAAGTGCTTCCGTCCTTTCGAGAGCACGTTATACCGCCGTTACGTTGTCTTTAACTAAATTTTACGTTTCAGTAACAAAGAAATTTGTTTATCTTCATTATTTGCCTCCCACTGCCAGATTTTCCAGAGCAGCGTAGTGGAGCATTATCACCTTAATTACAAGTACAGACCCATACTTTACACGGGATCCAGAGACCAGCTTTCACGTGCTCACGTTTTAATCACAATATGTTCAATTCCAACTATGAAAACATTGCAATCAATCTTTATTACAACCCACGGTTAGGTTCTAAATCGAAATATAGCCAATCGCAGGGGATTCCCTAGGGGAGCCAACCACAATTCTGCTGAACAAACAGCCAACTAATTGATTTTTTATTCCATTTTTCCTCTGATGTTACCTTTACTGTTGAACTCCTGAAGGGACGAATAAAAAAATATTATCTTGAATTTATATTTATTTAATATCCAAACTTGCTCAAACTCCAAAAGCGCTGTGGCGTGTTAATTGTAGTGGCCCAGAATGTTTAGGCAATTATAAATGAATTAATAGTTAAACTAAACACACTGTTTTATAATTCTAAGTGCATAAATGCAAAGCAAATAAAATAAATTTAGTCACTGACCTGTTAACTATTGAGTAATTCAGTTGTCTGGAGTCGATACTGGGCGTAACCGATCATAAAATTTCATTGACATCGGAATTTAAGCGATATGCAAAATTCCAAGTCCGTAACAGGAAATAGTCCTAAGTCCGGTTGCAAGATTTGACCATTTTAAAAACATTGCAAGTTAAATAAAAGCTTTTAAAAATGTCGCAATGTCGGTAGATACTTGAGTGGGTGACCATTAGTAAGTAGCAAGAGGCAAATTGTTTTCAATCGCATCCTTGCTTCGGAGGGCATGTTAAGCCGTCGGTTCCTATTTAATACAGTTTCAGGCCTTCCGGCGGTTTAAAAACTTTCTACATGTTACTTGGTCCGTAATTTCTTCATTTGAGTGAATTTTAGTACTTAACACGTTCAGTGCGTTATGAGGTCGAAACGTCTCAAGCATGACTTCCCGCTGGTGCGGCAATCAAAATCGCGTTCTTTCACTCCGTGCGGGAGGCTACGATTTTAACATTTCTTTGAGTATGACAGAGACAAATACATATAATTGTTTCTCTTGCGAAGTAGAGCCCAATGGCTTTTTTAATAAGATATGAGGTCGAAAAGCCCTCAAACGCACTGAATAGAAAAAAATATGCGCCAGTGCGAAGTGAGGTCTAATCTGCCTCAAAAGTTGTAGGCCTCATAAACGCACGGAGTGAAGCGCGGGGGGCGCGGGCGGCGCGTAGTGATGCGACAAGTTTCGATACGGAAGCGCACTTCTTGTCCGCGCGACTCGCCTTATTTTTTAAGTATTTTTGTTATTGTTCGTCATTGTCTTATTATTTGTGACTTTGATTTGAGTACTTTGACAGATTGACATTGACATTAGAATAGAAAGAACCAACAGCCATCAAGTAATATCGATTTTCATAATATACTGCATTTAAAATCTTTCGGTAAATAGCCATTTAAAAGTAAAAGTATTTTTATTGGATTTATTAACATCGACTTTTTTACTTAATAATTTCACTACTGCACTTGGTTACGTTCCTTTTCACGTAAAGTATTACGGCGAAGAGTAAGGATAGTAAATTGTAAAATTCAATAAAAAAAATCCCACTAGCTACAATTTTAAGTTTTGTATCATAATAAAGCGTATAAGATGACTCATATAAAATATAAAATTGATTACTGTACAGTCTGGTACCACTTTGGCGGACCTCGTTTCATCCTCTTAACCAAAATGACCCCTACTAATAGCCAAGCTACAGCTAGCTAGTTGACAACTAAACTAATTGTACTCAAGATAATTTTTTTAGCACGATTTTTTAACACTCATCATTTATACGCATGCTGCTTGCACTAACAAATCCTTAATCGTCGCAAATCCTATTTTGCTTTTATAATCTACACAATACTCAAATAATGATAAATATATTTCAAAAGAGGAAAATCAATTTAATACTCTAGATATTATTATTTTTTTCCTACCCTAGGTGTGGGTGTTTTCAAATGTATATTGCTACATCATGAATGTGGTTTGAAATATTTGATAAATAGCTACTCGTATTTTTAACTTCTGTATGGTTTATATTTCCGGTTTACAATACCAGATTCCTTTAGGTGAGGAATATATCTTCTCTTTTGTTCGTGTCTGCAGTGGTCATAGCTGTTATACTCAATGAGTAAGAGTACATACAAACACACAAATCTATCTACCCACTAATTACCATACAAACACACAACACAAACACACACACACAACACACACAATTACCCACCCATTTACACAAATACGCACACATCCATTCATACACATATACACACACATAAACTGACTTACATACTTTAAAACTAAAATTGGTATGTGTGGTAGGTGTATGGTACTTTAGAATCCTAATTTAAGTAAATAAATGTTATATCACCTGCATTTCTATTTTATTCCCATCACTAGTAGAGACACAAATCGAACTTCTTTTCAGTGCGTTGTGAGGCAGAATCGATGGCATAATTCTTTTTTTCATTTATTCAATACCGAAATGTCACACCTACGTACGAAGCTAGATTCAACTTGAAAAACTATTTAAGTTTATAATGGTAAAGTTTCAAGCAAATATTTTCAATTTTGAGCTATATTTAAGGCGTTTTTTAGAAACAATATTTTGTGAGGTCGAAAAGCCCTCAAACGCACTGGAAAGAAGTTCAACTTTGCCTCGAAAAGACCTCATCCGCACTGGCTGAAAGTCCATCAAAAATAGTGACGCAGTGAACGTGTTAACGCTTTAGGCGATTACGAAGAGCTGGTTTGTAGAGGTCCGTAAACGGATTGATGTGAATATCGTAATGACCTAAGTTAAAACTAAAACCAAATAATTATATGATAATTTATGAATTCAAATTAAAATTCAAAAAATTTATTAAGAGGAAATGCTACGGGTCATTTTTCCATACAAACGTTCTCGACTAATCCCTCGCTGGTTTTTGACTCTAGATCAATAATTTTTTCACACAAGAATAATATCATCATTATCTATGTCGGTACGTTTTGATTTTTTTGATATTTTTGTTTTCAAAAGTTTTAGGCTACTTCAAAAAGCGCTTAAAACGGCCAAATAAATATGCCGCAAACAAACGCCTAGTACACAAATTGTATAATAATTAGCACAAAAAGCTAAACGGTCCGACACAGAATATCTCCTTCCCATTCAATTTCCAAAATTTCGTTAAGATTGCTTTAGTTTTGGCGGGGGGATTAGTCGAGAACGGAACCTCGATTTTGATGATTTTTGCCTCGGGTTTTTACACGGAGCTGCAGTTGTCCCTATCGCACTGACATACACGCCGCTCGCAAGCGCGACAGAGATATTGAGCGAAAAAATCCCAAATTTGAAAAAGGGTTCGCGTGGTATTTCCTCTTAATATAGGTATCACTGATACACTTCACAACGTCACGTCACGTCACGGGCAGATTTTCAAATTGGATAAGTACCTACATTAACAATCTGCCCGTAAAACTTGAATTAAAATTTTGTTGCAATTTGTTTTGCCACTTGTCCGTTGCGATTCGTTTTTCCACTTGTCCGTTGAAGTTTCACTTCTACTATGTGTCCCTGCACACATTTCGTTTTATTTTTATTTTACTGCATTATTTATTTTGTGAAGATTTATTAAGAATTAAAAGAAACTCCTGTAAACATTTTTAAAGAACAAAAAAATACATTTTGTATTGGAGTTACAGTCGGAGAGCCGATGACGAATTTAGATGCATAGACATGCTGCGCAAGTGCGCAGTAGCAAACTATCCGCAAATGCTCTTCCTGACTTAATGTTCCAGATTCACACATTGCTAAAAAATGATTTTTTATGATATCAACGTGCCAAAAATATGTTCCCTAAATAGTCATCAGCTCTTGGACTATTATTCTGAAAAAATAATATCAATTAAGTAACCCAGTATTTAAATTATAAGACGCCGTCAATTTCATTTCATTTTTATCGTTTGTTTTAGTTGGGATATAATTGTCTGTTCGATGGAAGATAGCTTTAACCTTCTTAATCTTAATCTTAAATCTTGTGGAAATTGAAAACTTTCGTTATTCGTTTTCATTTCTTTATTTAAAGGCCTTCTGATGCTGAGATGGAATAAATTAATTTATTGTAACTTGTTCACTGACTATTGGTAACTATTAACGATATTTTAATACTACTTACTTTTATAAAACAGCCAAACATTACAAAGCATTGGCTGGTTTTAGAAACTACTATTAATAGTATTAATTTGACCTGACAGACATTGTTCAGCCATTATTGCTTACTTCAAAAACAAAATCTGCTATTTAGTTTCTTAGGTAGATATTCATTAATTGGATTAATCTGACAATGAATTTGATCCACAATGCCTCAATGATTTATAGAGTACTAGAGCCTTTGCCCGCGACTTCGCCCTCGTGCAATTTGGTTACCTAGTAAAAAGTATTCTAATTACCTCTAATACCTCCAAAGAATAATGTGTACAAAGTTTCATGATGATCGGTTCAGTAGTTTTCGCGTGAAAGCGTAACAAACAAACTTATATTCACATTTATAATAGTAAGGATTTACATAATAATATCAATGTTATGTCAATTGTGTTCAGGAATTCAAATATTGAATCATACTATATGTATTTACTTATTCAAACATGATTCAATATTCTTATAGATACAGAAAACTTTCTCAAACGATATTTTGTGATTTTGTGATATAGGATGTTCATTTTTATCAGGAGAAATAACAATACATTCAAAATAAAAGGCATATAATTTAAAAATACGATAAGACACTCGCGCTTAAATAGGTAACGTGCGTTTTTATAGGGAAACCGGGTTCGCATGTGTTCATCTTTAAAGGACCTCGGAAATAATGCGCTTAAAAACGCCAAATAAAAGAGCAGACGATGCCTGCTGGTGGTAGTGACCAGTGTCGCCAATAAACATCAGTAGTACGTCATTGTCGATGGGGTGCCGGCCAAGAAACTAGAATAGAAATAAAAGAACTCTGAACCTTCTATGTTAATGTTCACCACATTAGATAGGTGAACATTTCGTATCTGATGGCTCATCTAAGGACTGAGGAAACACTGGGTGGACTAATCGCTACATAGCGATTTCGTTCAAGCATCTCATCAGAGGTATATGGACTATGGATGGAATATGGACATAATAATTGATATTATTAAAGGCAGAGGCGTAAACAAATTAGAATAAGAGATAAATTATTAGCAACTTTCTAAATATAACAGACATCAAACGGTCAATGACAGAATTGAGAGAAAAAAATATAAGAAGATCCGATAAAATGAAATTAAATATACAGAGCAGCTTTAATATGCATTAAGTAGTAGGTGTTTTTTCATCTGCTCACAACCTGTAATTGTCCCACTGCTGGGCTCTCACAATGTGAGTGGCCATAGCCCACGCTGGCCAATTGTGGATTAGCAGACCTCACACACCTTTGATAACATTATGACGAACTCTGAGGCGTGCAATCGTTTCTAAAACGTGTGTCATTTTTAAAAACTACAGGAGCGTCTATTCGAACCCAGGCACATTGTTTGGGAGTCCGACATGTAACCCACTGGACTATCACTGCTTCACACATTACCGGCACTATAGTGGATGCTTATAACTAGTTAGAGTTACTCTGTGGCTTAAACTAATGATGATGAGCCACAGGCTTACACGACACTACAGCTGTACAGCCCCTAACCATATTTTAACATGGCGGACCGCTTCCTCATTTAATTTCAGCGGACAGTTTGAAATGGAAAGTTCGTCAAGGGCTATTTACATATTTGCTGCGGGAAGAGTAATTAGTTGCAGCGGCCGAGCCGTCCCGTGGCGCGGCATAATGTCCGCCGCCCACTATCCGTCACGGCTCACGACGTGACATCTGTCACTGCAATCTTCTTTTTAATTAATATCAACTTTTTTTTGCGAATGGTTGGAGGCGAAGGGTGTATGGGCATTTTTCTTTATCTACGAGTATCTTCGGTCAAAATGCAGTGTAGTAAGCGTAAATTTCTTCTGTCGTTTGTTTCTTCTACTTATAAACGTTTCTTCTTCTTAACTTGGAGATTGATAGCTAGTTTTTCTTTCTTCCTTTCTCCGAAGAAGACTTTCTCCTTGGCCGGCGACGCATTGGCGATACCTTAGAGTCGTTGATGACCATGAACGAAGGTGACCACTCTCCATCAGGGGACGTTTGTCGACTATTAAGTCATTAACATTAAAAAGTACGTTGTCTATGACTATGAAATCTATTGTTAAAGATTAAATAAATAATAAATAACGCTACACACTCATAGCCCCACACTAGGATTCCCTGTGTCGTGGGTGCCATGGACAACACACAAGACAAGAACACACACACCCAGACCAATAACGGTGATTTAAATTCATCATCCAGATTTCCGCCTCGCTGGGAATCGCACCCAGGACCCTCGGAATAGCGATCCGGCGTGTTAACCATTGCGCCATCCGGGTCGTCATACAACATACGATAGTTAGATAACAGGTAAATTGAACTAATAGTTGGTACCCTAAAGCTCACATGGGTCTTTTACTATCTTGAAGGGGTTTTGGGGTCTAAAGAGTAGAATCCCAACAACAAAGTCCTTACGTTTAAAGACGTAATTCAAAAACACAACTTTTAATCTAGGTCTACAGCAAAGCTTGTAATACAACTAATTGATATTGAGATGGTTGTCATATTGAATCTTGGGTCCTGGAACAGTAATACAATATATCTCCGTGTTTCGCTTGGTTTAACTCCGTTTCTCGTGTTTAATTTATGCAGATGAGATGCATAGAGGTTGACTTTCACGCTACATTTGTATAGGTAAGTAACATATTAACAGTAATATGTTTTGACGTCAAGAATCTTTCAGGTTTGAATCTTTCAAGAATCTTTCAAGTATTGAATTCCAAAATACGCTACAACAATACTACGGTAGGCATCTGATAAGACTTGAGAGTACTTGAGTTGGTACTACCTACTCGTACCTACTTCACTTAAAAAATAAGGACAAATAGAATTTTAGACAGAACTAATTTGTCTTATTCATAAGAATCATGAGTAACTTGACTTGGTTAACATTTTTTTTATTAGGTAAAAGTCAATGAATTAACAATTATTTAATATTTAAAACCTAGATCTACATTTATTGACGACCCGTATGGCGCAATGGTTAACATGCCGGATCGCCGTTCCAAGGAACCTGGGTTCGATTCCCAGCGAGGCAGAAATTTGAATAATTGGTTTAAATTTTTCTGTTCTCGGTCTGAATGTGTGTTCTTGTCTTTTGTGTTGTCCATGGCACCCACGACACAGGGAATCCTAGTGTGGGGCTATGAGTGTGTAGCGTTATTTATTTATTATTCTAATGAACAAAAAATATAGCTAGGTACTTACGCACTTAGTACAAAAAAGTTTTATTCCTCGATTCCATTATGTGATAATAAGTATTCCGCTTACTTGTGTACGTGAGAATTATCATGCAAGCTTGGCTTACCTAATGATCAACAAGGCTTTGTAGTATTTTCTATCAATTCAACGTTTGTTTGAAACAACGTGTCATTCGTTACGTTAAAAAGTTGAGAATGATTTACGTATCTATTCTGGTGTAAGACATACTTCCTACGAATATTAAAAATAATTCAAACGAGGAAACCACAGAGTAGGTACCAACTACTAGAGTAGAGGAGAGTCTTTATAAATTTTATAATGCTGTTTAACTGTATGTTCTTTCGTTTGAGAGCCCACATTTTCTTATTTCTTCTTACTTTTCTTATGATGTCTAAAAAACAGTGACCACTTACCATGAGGCACATCTGGTCATTTCTTGATTACTTAATTACAAATAACTATGCCGGAATTGGTCATATCCGTACAGTGAGGACTTAGGGAGCCTAAATTTAAAAATGTTGACTAGGAAATGACTACCACTGAAAACTTAATAACCCAGTGACAAAAACCTTCTTTGAAATGCAAATGCTATTTCATATCAGGTTTGGTGGCAATTAAAGCAAAAAGTGACTCCCGAGGCGGAATGAGGTCTGCCCAAGTAAGTACCTAATATGAGAATTTGCATTTAAATAAAAAGTTTTTTTTAACGAGCGTCTTCGCCGTATAGCATTTTTTTATCTACTGCCATGTCAAGAGGTTTCATTGCTGTAAAAGTTAAAAGGTTGGTAAAAAGCCAATAAAACAGATGTAGGTACCCACAAAGCAAAACTTTACATAGGTTCTTACATTTATTATGACAAAATGTAAGTACCTATAGTTCTAGTCCTTTTAATATTATTTAAAGATTTCCATGTGACTTATGACAAAATCGATATCGTTTGTAATTAACTTCTTACTTAGGAAAAATGAACAATTTAACATAATTATTATGTGTAGGTAAGAATGTTTGGAATCGATAAAAAAGCTATAATCAAATCATTACAAAGAGGTATGTATAAGTATAACACATCTAAAAATAACGGGAAGAAACAGTTGGAAATCAAACAGCTTAACTTCAATTTGATAACATTACTTTGAAATCCCGTAATTTACCGCTCCCAAAGCGGCTCCCAAAACAAAACAAATCTGTATCAATTTCCCGCCGAAACATCCGCCGTGGACGTCGACGGATTGGCCCATGTTTGCTATGCGACGCGAGTGGCGAATACCCGATACGACGATTTGTTACAATCACGTGTCGTCTGCAGGTGTTTTATTGTCTCAGGCTTCATACATAATGAAGACAAGACTTTATACACCCACTGTACCAGAATAATTTATATTAATTTGATCAACATACAACAGGTACCTGTGTCATTGTTTTTATACAAGATGATTCGTGAGACACTTGCGAATAGTATTGGTTACGGATATTAGATAGGTATAGTTATGACTAAACAATAAAAATAATATCAAACTGAGCACTCGCGCGCGGCTGGTGTCGGATCGGCCGGGCAGAAACCAAAACCTGTGATAAAATGTCTCATTTAGATTCCGTCCCGACCTCCCCTTTCCGAAATTAACCGAAACTTTTATAACGGATTCGGTTACGGTTGCGGGTAGATTATTATTTCGGATATCCGATAGTTTCGGTAACGGTTACGAGGCTCCATAACCTCCCTGGTTTTTAGTACAATCAACTTAGTCACGCGTGGTGTCTCGATTCTCTCGTCTGGGGCTATAATTAACTCCATTGTTGTTCAAACTTTTGTTACTTTAATAGACGGTAACAAAATAAACTCCGTACAGTTCGGCAGTCAATAGACATACATATTAATGAGTTATTATTAAAGCTTTCAACGTAACGTAACATCGAAGGCTGTGGTAATCCCCAAGATTGATGAGAAGCGTCCGTTGGCCGGTGACCCCGGGTGGGGTTGGTTGACTTGATTTTTCTTTACACAATGGTTGCAACCCTTGCAGCCAATAGAGGGACTACTAAATATTACTAGACTAGGCTTAATAGAAATGAAGGGTGTTATCTGGTTCAAATGACATTGTATTAAGAGACCTAATCACATAAGACTAGGATCAAACAAAATCAAAAAGAAACTTTAAAGGAGTACGTGGATCTCCTTCAGCCGAGATCGTTGCCCCTGGGGAACCATGTCGGATATATTTTGAAGTCAAGGGTCTCTATCACCCAAGTTACTCCCGGATGGTAATCTTAGACTTGACCAATGCTCATTTGCCAGATGTTACGAAAATACTTATATTAAACAAATATTATCTAAATTTAATCAAAAATACTTCAATCACACCTCAATCAATTTCTTTTTGATATGGCTAAGTAAGGATTAAAATATATGAAATTTCGATATTTATTGATCAGAAATCGACTATGAAGTGCTGTTACATGAGATATCAGACAGGGTTCGTTAAAATAATAAATTACAGGATGAAAAGCAACGTTAAAAGACGTGTGACGTTGACATGTGATTCATACGAGCTCGCTCTGTGCGAATTTAATACTTTGATGTTATCAATACTAGTGAAATTAAAAAAAATGTTTTAAAAAATTGTTTGAACATTGGATATTTTTTAGTACCTAATTTTGTATTTTTGGTTGTTAAAAACTTATGTCAAAGGCATTTTTATGAAGAGTTATTATGAACTGGATAATTACCTCAAAGATGAAACTGCTTAAACTTAAATTTCAAATAATATAGCCATAAGTTATCTGTAACTGTGAGTCGAAAAAAAACTCCTTGGGAGTTCCTTGTAGCTTCTTCTTCCAAGACCACTCACGACAGGGATTTCTTTAAACGATGGAGTAGTTTTAATTTCGAAGTACTTGTAAATACCACCATTTATAAATCTGTTTAGATTTTGATGGCATACTTGTTACATAGTTATACTCGTACTTGTTTTGTCTGTGCATTTACTTTCATTAATCTCAGAATCGGCTTAACCCATAGTAGGTACGGCGTTCACTAATGTATTGTTTAACATTGGTGTAAAATTTGGTGTATGTTTTAATTCAAGCGGTTGACAAATAAAAAAGGTGAAATAATAAATAGGTAATAAACAACCCCGTCAATAGATTTGAAATGTAGTTTATATGTACCTAATTATCCTACTAATATTATAAATGCGAAAGTTTGTATGGATGTATGAATGTTTGTTACTCTCTCACGCAAAAACTACCGAATGGATTTTGCTGACACTTTACAATAATATAGCTTACACATCAGAATAACACATAGGCTATAATTTATAAAGGTATAGTGTGAATTATCCAAAATTAACTAAATCTTTGAAAACCGAATGAATAAGTTACCCGAAGCGAAGCGAGGGCGGGTCGCTAGTAGGTTATAAAATAATCACAGTCATGTTGAACAGTTGTTAAATATTATCTATTACATGACGTCAATTTACTGTCAATTCAAATAATGTTTTAAGTTCATGCTATTAAATGAAAAACTAACGTATGTGTTCAACGAATACGTTAAGTTTGTTTTAGACGATGATTCGTATGATAGGTATGTGAGGAGTGCGAGGCTTCGCTAGGTGGCGATACACGGCCGTTTCCAATTTTCTGTAATTATATATTTTATTTTTATATACTTACGTCTATAATTATGATCTCTTGATTAGTTAGTAAGTCAATTAATAATAATTACGCTACACAGCTACAACAGGATTCCCACGACCCGAGAGCAAATATTTATCAGTCACATAAATATCAGCCCCGGCCGGGAATCGAATCCGGTTCGTAGGGTCACTACCACGGCTACGGGATCATCAAATAAGCTCTGGTTGTTATAAAAAAAGTAAATTGTATCGTAGGGTTGCACAAACGCATTCAGTAGCAGACTAGTTACTACGACCGCAAATTACACGTACGCGGCAAACGTACAGAAACATATTTACCAAGTAACGTGTTCAATTCTCTCGTCGTTTTTCAATTAGTGGTCACTCGGAGCGTCAACTGCATTAAAGGATTATGTAGCTGTACAGTTGGCGAGAATTAAGTTTAGCTGGGTCGTTGTCGGAATTAGAATTTGTTGCTTCGTGTGCATAACAATAAGTTACAGCTAAGTTATTTGTTTATTTCTTTAAGTTAAAGTGTATTAGTTAAATCATTACTTACATATCTCTTCTCTAACTTATTAGCTGTATAGTTAAACAGTCTATACTTTATAATAAGACTGTAACCGAAAGCGGAGAAGTGATAGCTGTGTGGTTGAACGTTCGATTCCCGAACCTGGAAGTACGTAGTATACTTTAATCTATGCCTGGAAGCCCGGGTTCAAACCCCGCACGCACCTCTAGTTTTAAAAATTATGTGCGTATTATAATTTCATTATCACTTGCTTCGGTGAAGCAAAACATCGTGAGGAAACCTGCACTTCTGAAAGTTCTCTATAATGTTCTCAAAGGTGTGTGAAGTCCGCCAATCCGCACTTGGCCTGCGTGGTGGACTATGGCCTGTACCCCTCACATTGTGAGAGGAGACCCGTGCCCAGCAGTGGGACAGTTATGGGTTGTGATAGTGAACCTTAAACTGATCGATGTTAATACATGGAATTGAGAAAAATTATATTGTTGTATTTAATTAATTATATGTTGATATAAGTTGATAGATATAAGCAAATAATTAGTTATATATCTAGTCTACTCCCTTAAGTGAAGCCGCAGCCACACTAACAATAATTGTGTCATAACAAATAAAGTTATCGTCCATTTTGATGAACTTTGTAGTTGATCTACGATTGACAGAATTCACTTTTAGAGCTTTGATCGTCTCAGGCGACAAAACATAGAACACGTCATATAATCTAATACACCTAGGTAACTAATTTACTATACACCCGTTTACATAAAAATTACGAACTATACTAAAATATAAATTCAAAATTCTTAAAGCTTAAGTCACATTATAAATAACTTGACCTCAAATTGATACCTATCATCCTTTAACCTAGTTGGTAGTGACTCTGCCTGCGAAGCGGGTCCAGGGTTCGATTCCCACCCGGGACATTCTCGCATCGTGGCCTTTTATGACATCTCATCTGAGTATGTGTGTTTATGCTCCCGATGAGGGTGTGAGAGCGAATAGACGTCATTATCAGATGTATTTAGGCCATGTTCCTAGTTCCCAGTCGATCGCAGTTCAATATGTTTCAACTAAATTTAATTTGTTTTGATCGGTCATTAGGACGATAACTGGAGATCTACAGTGTTGCCAAGAGTCCCGATCCTCCGGGTCCTTGTTTCAACGGGATAAGGTTCATATTGGTTGTACATAAATTGCATCTATTTGGAGAGTTGTGCTTGCAGTATGGCGTAGTGTTAGTTAGAGTGTATTGTGCGTAGATTTGCGTGCGATGTTGCACGTACGCACGGCATAGTGCGAATTTAGTGGGGGCATTGACAGAAATTGGATATCGATTATTTTAGCATCGATATTTTTTTATGAAAATAGCTAACATCAGTCAGGCAGGCAGGACATCAGAACGAAATTATGACAAAATTGCATTGTCATCGACCCTTGACCTCTGTACAAATTTGCAAGTTCTTGAAATTGGTGAAATTTCGCTGAAAGATGCCGTTCCTTACAAACTAATATAAGCGTGTTAAAAAAAGTATCCGTAAACAATCGGACTCGGTGGAATCGTCTACTTCTTCATAGTATCGCAAAGCTGCTATGTTTCAGCATACACCGCACGCCAAATAATAACTTGCCCTTTAAACGGTCACAAACCTAAAATTAAGGTTTGCTAAACTCACCTCGTCTTCGTCCTCCGTCGTCGTCGTACCTCGTCGTGTAATCAATCATTCCTGAGCGAAGCCCCGTTGGGAGCATGCTCCGCACTACGGTAATTTGATAAACAAAAATTTATGTTATATTATATGTTCGCAACGTTTCGTTACAAACTTTTTTCATATTAAATATAAGCTGTATGGGTATATATTATACTGACGTTTGCGATAAGGCGCTCATAGGTAGGTATATATCGAAATATAAAATGTTTATTGTATAAACCGGAACGCATGTGGGAAATATTATGAGCGCTTGCAGAAGGCATGTTAAAAATTCAGTCCCAGGTAATATTATTAGGCAGCAACAATCAAGTCGTTGAACCTTATTTGTATAAAGGTAGCCCCCTTCACTAACCAGCTCTAGTCGATTACGTTCTACAAAAATATCGTTTAATGAAAATAGGCATATACAGACGTTCTAATAATTGACAAAATTACAATTTTGATCTCCGTAAACATTAACCGGTCACCAAACTATTCACGTGAAGGAAAAGTTTTGTATAAGATTTCAATTTCGATAAGCGGGTGCATCCCTAATCAAAAAGATCGTTTGAGATAAATTGGTGCGGGTCGCGGCGCAGCCTCCAGTGCTCCCCGAGTGCGCACGCGTCGCGCCGTATGTCAAACATCGATAATGTCGTTCAACCGTCGATAAATCTAAAAATAGTCTCGCATCACTATTTTTATAGTACAATCGTAGTGACAAGTGTTTAGTTTTTGACGTTTCGTGCATAAAATGACAAGTGATACGTTTGAAGTTAGGACTGCGAATTCAGTTTTTTGTTTGTCATTTAAATAATATAAATGACATTGATTAGGTAAGGAAATTACTTAACACCTGATTATAGCCTATGTAAGGAGGTACTTGTGTATGACAAAGAGTCTGATAAATAAAATGAGTAACATTACTGACCACTCTTGAGCTTGGAACCTAACTTTAAAGTAGCAAAAAACATAAGAGCCTGATTCTATTGATTTTCTTTTAATTTTTATTTATTTACCTTAGTTTTAGCGTAGTTTAATTTAAATTGTAGCACAACAATAGTTACAATATTGGTAAGAGCTTACAATTATGTTGTATGCGACTGTACATGCATTTTTACCACTAATACCCCAGAGACATAATTACATTCTAAGTATGAATACCAAAAAATGAAGATAATTTCAATCAAATATATCGTAAATTATCAATGTTATAAAAAATATAATTATAGCTTTAGTTTTTATTATTTTACATTATAGTAATTAAAATGTTTGCAACCCATTTCAATTAGAAATATAGGTAACCTAACAATCTAGCATTCAATTGAATGCACTATATACTGACTGCGATACTTGCGTAGTAAAATAGTAATAAAACCAGCAATATATTATTACAAGGGAACACGATAAAACAGTTATTCCGAGTTGCTCCTGTTTTAAAGTTTTACAATAAATTACTCAATAGCGTATGCCCTCTGAAATTGATACAAATTTATTGCTGCAATATATTGTGCATTATTTATGACTGAAACATTTTATCACGGCTACCCAACTGTTTATAATATTTATTGGTTACAAAGAACTCATATCTTATTAATTATTAGTAACTATTCAACAGAGCGCGGCAAGCATAAAATAGCAAAAACTACTTTCTACTTAGAAGAAATCCCGCAAAAGGTAGATTTTTTACATTATCAACATTTATGAAACCTTGGGATTACATACGGGGATTTCCCGCGAGAGTCAAAAAGTTGTAAGTTTCCTCTTCCGATGAGCTTACTCACATTGATGTGAGTAATGTAACATACAATGGTAATGTAACACGTTGCCCTTCACTTACCTATGTAAGCGGTTTCAAGTTAACAGTGATTTGGCTTTTGCGTTTTGATTTTGGTGGTAATAGTAAGCCGGGCGGCGCGGCGCGGTGTCGTAATGGCTACTCTCCTAGTGTTACTCGAGGCGACAATGACCTATTTTAATAACACCCTCTGCTTACAAAGCTAACCGTACCTACTAATCCCGATTAGAGTCTTGTAATGGGTCGGTTACAGTTGGCAGGGCAGCAGCGGAAGAGAGGTGTTGCATGCTCGTTGACTACCATCCTTAAAAAAATGACCACTTACCATCAGGTGGCTCGTCTACTTTTACATCAGTCGGGTTATCAATACTATTCAAAAACATATGTCAAGCATCTACTTGGTACAATTTAGTAAGCAATAAGTAAATATAAAACAAAATTTCATTGCAAAAAATCACATTCCCATATTTGAACTGCGTTTGAGCCGGACTTACAAGAACCTCGCTGTTCTTATTTTGTTTGATATAAAATTTGCACACCGTACCGTTTCTTCCTCGCGTTTCCGCGTCTTTTCGCGAAAAGATACCGCCGGTACGTGATAAGGCCGCCCGGCGATCCTTTGTATCTCTTATCATTCATTTCGTATGCATCCTATTGTTATGGGCAAACAATAAAGTTATATTATGATAACATGATAATGTTTGCGTACAATATTATGGGTGCGTCCTGAATAGTATGATTTATTTATAAGGTTATGTAAACGTAATCCTACCAATGTTAAAAACGTAATCATTTGTGTGAGTGGATGGATGTTTGTTACTCTTTTACGCAAAATACAGAACAAGTTAAAACGAATCGAACGAAGTTTACGAACCGATTTGAATCATTATTTCTGTGTTGTTTAGGAAGTGACTCCAAGTTGATCGAACTTAGGTAAATGTGGTGAAGACTTAATGATAGGTTCTGGAGGTAAAAAGTGGGACTCTTCAAGGAATTGGAATAATCGATGGTTCGTGTTCAATGATCATCATCGCAACCTATTATGGACAACTTTTAGGTGTGCTGGTTTTATCAGAATATAGGTACTTATTCCTTAAGTAACTGTTAATTTATTCCTAATTCGCACATACTTACATAACTTTAAAAAATGAGAGGTTCAGGCAGAATCTAACCCCAAAACCCCCTATACGCCATTTAAACTACCTGGCTATCAAGCAATAATAAAAAAAATACGAAAAAATTAACTGAACAATGGACTACTTAGTAAAGACTCGTATCAAAGTACCATATTCTAATTCCGATTTCCATTAAAATGCTTTTAACATAGACAATAAATGACAAGTAAGATCTAAAAGCGATTTGCAGCTGGTGCAGTCCGTCCGATCCAGAAATAATTGGAGTAACGACAATGCTATTCAAAAACATACAACAGGATATTAAGAGACATTCAATATCCCGGCTTTCGTCAATGACTCGAGGCCTGGGGCATACCGCACCATGTCCAGTATACCTATGTTATGCGAACATTGAGTACGATCATACGAGGAGAAGCGAGGGATCCCGGGTTCGATTCCCGGCCGGGGCAGCTGTTTAGGTGGCAAATAACTGTTCATGATAGTGATGTGTTATTTGTGTTATGCCTGCCAAATGTGACATGGGGAATCCTAGTATATACGAAGAATGAGTCGGGTAGCATTTATTATTATTTTATCTGCCTAATACTTAAGATTTTTTGTTTAGATTATTCTCGGTTCGTGGGTCCACTGAAGTTCATCAGCATTGACCATATACGTTCGTATACTCTTAGTTTGTCGGCTAATTATATAAAAAGCAAACAAATGATGAAAGATTTAGCACATTAATCACAGAGCAGTAGATTCACTTTGCTGCGGTTTGCGGCCATTTCGAACGGAACTGCATTATGTTCTTGTCAGTTGGATATTTGTGTGACTCCGGAACTACGTTCTCGTATTTCTCGTCACAACTTTGTGTGATTCAGACCAAACACATTTACTTAAAAAAAACTTATATTTTTTTTCATCAAATGAATGCCAATGACTTGACTTGTTTCGACATCTCAAAACATGACAAATCAAATGACGTATAGAATAATAATACTGTCGCGTAAATTAAAATAAAAGAAAAAGAAAATTTGAAAATAAAATTTTTATAATGTTTTCGACGCTAAATTAAAAGAAAACCTTTGAATTTGGAATGTTTGAAATTGGTGGTATATAAGGCGATTCCGGCCAAGGCAGAGTCAGTCGAGTCTTGGTAGCGAGTCGGGAAGCGCGCCAGTGGGAAGAAGAAATAGGAATAGTGAAGTGCCGTTTCACAGTACAGTGTCGCGAGTGTGAAGTGAAGTGTGAAGGGAATTAAAGTGTACAGTAAAGTGTATAGTACCGTGTCGCGTGTGTTACCCTTTTACAGTGAAATTAAACATCATCTATTGAAGCCGACCTTATGTTTTCCCATCCCCTACCCACGGCTGTGACAATACTATAGACATACTACTACATGTAGATGTGACGTCACGAAGCTCTCATGTCCCACTTGTCACATGTCACACATTGCGACCCCTTTCTCTCTCCATCGAGTGACGTAAGTCATGGATGACCTTATCCTTACACGCAGATATTACAATATACGACTTTTAAAATCACCCCAGCAACACGGACTTTTAAACTTGCCACACCTTTTTTGTTCATCTGTGTTACCATAGTAATTCCTCACGATGCTTTCCTTCACCAAAGCAAGGGATAATTCATTTGTAATACCCACATCATGTTTGCAGATTACCTAGAGGTTCGTGTATTTTTTGAACCCGGGCCGACCTGTTAGGAACGCCAAGTAGCAAACGCTACATCCCATCCCATAAAGCTACATGCGCTATAACTACGAGTATTTGTTATAATATCCGCGGTAGATGTACCTTATTAGATGTTTTACAGGTTTTTAATGAATGACTGTAGGATTGCCTTTTAGTTTACTGCGCAGTTAACTCTTGTTTACGTGGAGGTAACCCTCGCTCGAGCGATTTAAACTTACTACGATTACCCGTTCACTGACAGCTGTATTTTGACGGTACTAAAAATATATAGCAAAATATGTAAAAACAAAGACACCCACGGCCTTCTTCTTAGTCGTTCACTCTTGGCAGAGTCATGTCTTGGTTGATTCATCCACATCTATTGAAACTAGTTTAATCCCTGTATGCACTGCCACCGGTCCGACTGCCCAAATCATTGTCGGTCTTCCGACACTGCCAGTACGAGGAACCTTGCTCCGTAACCTTTTCCGGTGTGCAGCAGGGCGCGCGATCAGCGAGGGTTGGTGCAGACTCAAGGTCGAAAGGGCCCTTTTACATTCCTAAGTAATTGGAAAGTTGTTACTGTTTAAATTTTGTCTCTTTATTTCAGACGAGCCCTACGATAGGTCGTGACCTTGGCCCTGTCCACGAAGCGAGGGGTCCCGTGTTCGATTCCCGGCTGGGGCAAATATTTGTGTGACAGTTATTTATACTTATTTGTTCTCGGGTCATGGGAGTTAGTTACGTCCTTTTGTCGTTACGTCCGCGACTATAAGAAAATTATTACGGCAGCACAAATTGTATATTTAGTACAAACAGACGCCCCAACTCTGGGCCAATTGACGCAAATCAGGGTACAGACTTAGACATTACTGGGGTCAAAGGCCAATTGATAGTTCAACCTAGAGACAATCGAAAGGATCTCATGCTTATAAATAGAAAATACATTTTAATATGACCTAATTTCTCGATGTTTAAGTACCTACTTCGCTCTTAATTACATTTCAGTGAGATGGTGAGTTTGATATATTTGAAATAGAATTTATTGACCCGTGTGCCGCAATGGTTACCATGCCGCACTGCCGTTCAAAGGGTCCTGGGTTCGATTTCCAGCGATGCAAATATTGAATGATGAATTTAAATTTCTGTTCTTGATTTCGGTATGTCTTTTCTTGTCCTGTGTGTTGTCAATTTCCAAAGCTATTATCTTCAAAGGACAAATACGAACTTCTTACAGCAGGAAACGAAAAATGTATCAAACGCGTGATAAAATTTGATGGTGCGATGTCCATGGACGACAACTGTGTAACTAACTATAACATTTTATTATAACCAAGTTACGATTGATAGTTACAACAATGTAACCTACAAGTTACGATTACGACTCAACTTAAGACATCCCGTTAATAGATGGAAAACAGAAATAGTTGTCGCGTACATTACAGCCACGGAATGAGCGTTCAAGTAACATTCCTGTCGCGTTACGACGCCATATCACATGTTACAAAAGAGGTGATGAAATTGTTAGCAATCTCGACTACCCCTAAAAGTCCCTAAAGGACTCGTCGTGTTGCGGCTGAGAGAGCCAGTAGGTACTTTCACTTTCTTCTCTCGTCTTCTTTGATCGGTAACGGATCGATGTTGTCTTTGCTACTGTTGTTGAACAGCGACCACTGACCATCGGGTGTCGTGTCTGCTCATTTATCGGTTATTTACATTAATATAAATATACTCCCTGATTCTCCACCAATCCGCACTGGAGCAGCGTGGTGGAGTGTGCTTTAGGCCTCCTCGGGTATGAGGAGAGGCCCTTGCTCAGTAGAGGGGTATTAATGGGTTGAAGTCATACTCCTTGATTAAGTGTTGCAAAAAGAATATGTAACCAACAGAAACCTCTGCTTTCTCATCATTGTCTACTCCTCAGGTTATAAAACCTATACAAACAGATTTTTTTTATATCACGACTTTCAATTACAATAAAATTTACCTTAAAACGTTCAATTGCACGGTTGGCGTCCTACGAAACTACCTAATAATTTATAAATACAAGGGCTACTTGATGAAACGGTCTTACCTACCTTTAGCAATCTTCTCCGGCCTTTGAGATATTAGGAAACCATTTTGGAACGAACTGCGTTGAAAATTATAACAGGCAATACAAATAATTTAAAGTGCTCATTTCCTACCCAACGAGTAAGTTATCTTTCAAACCGACATCAAAAGGGCGTGAGGTTATTATCGACGGCATGAAGTTGTAAATAAAATTATTAATAAAGTATAGTAAGTACCTACCTGTAATTTTATTTCTCGGTTAATTTTTGTTGTTATATCCAAAGGGATTAAAAATTTACAGCGCTAAATCTACTAGATTCTTATTAAAATTTATTGTTTGATGTTTATAATTCATGTAGGTAATTAATAATTATAATTAATTTCAAACGAACGTAGATAATATTGATTAACTAACCAGTTTTGAATATAATATTGATTTGAAATAATCTCGATGGTCAAACTGAGGTGCACATGTTAGCTTTACGCACAAGAAGGCTGTTCTCACGAATTCAAATGACCCAAATTGCAGGGTCCACTGTCAATCGGGTTCCAGGGAGAATGAACGCGAGCAAAAACCTCAAACCTGTTCCCAAACTGAGTTTCGATCATCGGCCGTCAATCAGCTCTGGCGGCAGCAATTTGTTGCCGAATTATTACTTTATTTGCGAAACCGACGGGCTTTGTTGAGAGGAATTCGACTATTTATAATAATTTAGTTATCAAATGATTGAAACTTATTAAATGTGCATCCTACCCACTACCCAGAGAACGGTGTTCTTTTTTAACTGTTAAGTGCAATAATTGTAGGAGCCTATAATCCATACCATGTAGGACCTACAATACTTTTACTCTGTGCTTTTTTATAGTCTGAAGGGTTAACGCAAAAGCTGATAACTACTTGGTGGTAAGCAATCATCGTCACCTTTGAACAAGAGTCACCAATGTATCGTCGGCTCTGAAGGAGAGCTTTTTCAGAACTCTTGTGTACCTAAAATAGCCTTGATGATGGATTTCATATCTAAGCAACAGATGTCTAAAACGACCTGTTTGTCGCTTGGATATAAAACAAGCCATCTATTTAAATAGCCTCTCAGGAAGACTGTAAAGCTACGTGTGAACGATATGCAACACTCGGTTTAAGTTACTTTATTTTATTCCTTGCGATTGGCAATTTGAGATTTTTTCGTAGGTAGGTAAGTACTATACGTTTCCAAGGATCTAAAACTAATCTGTAGTTAAATATTTTAATACTTCAAACGACGCTTTATGATACGGCGCTTCCAAGAAGTTGTTTGCGGTCGTAAAGCAATTAAGTGAAGTTACAAAGCTTGCGGAGTGATGCGCGTAAAGAGCGCAAACAGATTAAGTACGGATTTTGACTGTTTGTTCGGTTCATCCACTCGTCTCATCAACATGCGGACTGGCGAGCCGACTACGTAACTGCTACGTTATTTACAGAGCTTTTTAATCGAGTAAATCTTCGTTAGCGCTGGACCCATGGAGCATTCGGTGGAGTAGTCCAATGGCTTGAACTTTGTTCAACCGAGTCTAGTTTATTGTGAAAATAGCCGAAAAATATTCGTAGTAGTCGAGCCACCAGATTGGAAGTAGTCACTCATGAACAACAGGAACCAAAAGCATCACTAATGCGTCGCCAGTAAAAAAAGAGAAAAGTAGGTAAGAAGTTACTGGTTCCCAACTTCTCAAGTCTAGCAAGTAACTTAAGATAAGGTATAAAACACTTTGTCCTTCGAGGGACATAACTTTTTTCGACATTAAATGTCGATGGGACAGGGGAAAAAGTTAAATGTCGAAAAAAGTTATGTCCCTCGAAGGACAAAGTGTTTTATACCTTATCTTAAGTTACTTGCTAGACTTGAGAAGTTGAGAACAAATTTTGTCGTTATTTCTTTCTGTCCTATAATTATGTATTTATCTTCAGGCCGGATAAGGACTTCGGACATTCGAACTGCCACTTTTCTCCACAAATTCGCGTTCGAGCGTGACAAAGAATGCTCCAAGAATCCTTAATTACAGAAAGCCTCTGCCATGCAATTGCTTCTAATAGGCTGAAGCCTGCGGTTCTTGTTAATTGTATATCTAAACGGTAAACAAGTTAAACATCTTCAAGCACCTTCGAGGTAAACATTGTTGAAGAATCGACGAAGATGGGACGAAGAATAATATTATATTCTAGACGTCGAAATGCTAATACTAAGATTTAAATTAACGTTTCTTTTCGGGTTTACATCACACTTGTACACTGCGGCACTTAATTATAATATTAAATAATTATACAATAAATATTAATAACATATAAATAACATACACCGTGAGAATATCAAAAGACCTTCCTGGGTCACAAAGGTTTTCGACTATTTTCGAAGGGTTAATCATGATCTGGCTGATTGTAGACGGCCTAAGGGTGTCCTATACTTATCGACGTGAAATCGACTAGCTTTATGTGGGAACCAACAACCAGGGGTGTAAGAGTTCTATAACATAAACAAAGTGTTGTCTTTTGTCGCTATATATTGCACAATATTTGAAATAATGATAAAGTTATTTTGGCGACGAAAAAACTGTTTTCTTTCTACATGAATACGACCTGTACCTATCGGCCGATATCTTCACGTTAGTCGTGCAGACACGAGGGGAACGACGTTGTCTTCGCACTTATTGCTAAAGACAAAGCTTTTTGTATCTGGCTTAAGCCGAATCCGCGTCGAAAAGTGTGGACATGTCTTTACTCATCAGAATGCAGAGCGAGCGACCGAGTTTACGTAATGACTTCCACAATGTTTTGTTGCCTTATTGCTCATTATTTAGCGGCGAATAAATCAGGATGGACGTTGAATAGTTAATTTATGAAGATTACATCAAATTTAAACTTGTTTCTTTATATAAGCCGAAACAAGTTAAAACAGCGGCATCATCTAACTCATAACTTTGTGGGTCTTCTCTATCTTGCGAGGAAATGGATGGTGGACTTCACATAAGTACATTTGGAAACATTACGGAGAAGATAGGAGAAGAGAAGATAACTTGGAGAGATTTCCCATAATATTTTCCTACATCGAAGCAAACTAAACACTTGAATTAAATGCTAAAAACGTTAAAAAGCAATCAATCTCGAAATGAAAATAGGTGCATATCTTGAACTATATAACAAGACACGTGCAAAATCAGAACTTTTAAAACCTTCCAACCATAGGCTATGTCATTTTAAACATTTATGTTACATAAAATATCGTCGTACCGACAACTGTATACCTACGAACGTACGTACAGACTGTTGAGCCTCAACCGGAAAACCGATGTTCAAATACAAACAGCTGTTGCGTTGATATTATTATCTACTGCACTTTGTTTGTTTGTGCAATTAAATCTTATGATTAAAGTGCACAAACAAAAGCAAATGACTTTTGCGATTAAACAAATTTCGATCGACGCGACGAATGACCTTTGTCGTATTCGCGATCAACAAACTATTTCATATCGAAAGCCTCTTGGAAATCAAAGGGCAGGGTTTGTATAAAAAACCAATAAGTTTCGGGTAACACTTATTCGTATTGTGGCATTTTAATAACACGGGGTCACGTTTAGACGCCGCATTCCGCGTGTTGTCTTATTGTGAGAAATATTCGAGCCTTGAGGTTTCATTGGACTCGCCCTGATATCTGATATAGTTGAGCACAAAGATTAAACTATAAATGCGTTACGTTTATACACTGCTCAACAAAGTCTAGGGAACAAGCCAACTATATGACTTTATTTGTAAAATCTTCTTTAAAAAAGTATTGATCTCTTTGAGGTAAACAGGTAGGCTGAATGTTTATCAAACGTTGTTCGAATTTAAAAAAAAAAATTAGAAACAAAAGAATTTTCGTAAAAGGCGGGAATCTTTCACTTTGATTGCTGTGTAGTGATACTGTATGAGAATTTTAAAGATAAAAATTTGTTTTATTGTTTTATGATTTTATTGAAAAACAAAATTAACTGTTGTTATTCGTAACTTTTGCGACTACGGCCATTATGTCACGACGTCATTTAACGCGGGAAGAAATGATTCGAGCTGTAGGAATGTTGGAAGCTGGGCTACCCCAACGCGAAGTTGCAGCTGCTCTGAATTCTCACGCGAGCGTTATCTGCAGACTGTGGGTACGTTACAGACTTACTGGCGATGTAGCCGAAAGGCACAGATGCAGGTATAGGGTTACTACGGAAAGGCAAGACCGTTTTTTGCAAAATGTCGCAAGGAGGCAACCCACCATTACGGCTCGTCAGTTGGTAGAAGACCTCCAGTCGCAGCACCAGGTTGCTATCAGTGACCAGACTGCTCGGAGGAGACTCCATGAAGCTAATCTTCGTGCTCGCAGACCACTAAGAGTGCCCGCGCTGCGTCATGGAAATCGAGGACGTCGATTATTGTGGGCACGTGAACATTTGCAGTGGACCGTAGATCAGTGGGCACATGTACTGTTCTCCGATGAATCTCGCTTCGGATTTCATCCAGATTCAAGAAGAGTGCGTGTTTGGCGGATTCCTGGTCGGCAGAGTCGGCTTCAAAACCCACAGGAGGTGCATCCCTACCAAGGTGGTACAATCATGGTGTGGGCTGGAATCCGCCTGGGTGGACGGACGGATCTCGTTTTGATCAGGGGAAATTTAAATGCAGAGCGATACTGCGAACAGGTAGTCCAATCCGTGGTTATCCCGCACCGACAAAATCTGGGCGCAGATTTTATTTTTATGCAAGATAATGCACGACCACATACTGCGAGTCAGGTGATGGATGTGTTCCGCGAGTACAACATCGAAGTGCTGGAGTGGCCTGCTCAGTCCGCGGACCTCAATCCCATTGAACACGCGTGGGATTTACTAAAGAGAAGGGCTTTTAGAAATCTCCCTCAAAATTTGAACACAGCAGATGAACTTTTTTCACATCTCTCCAGAGAATGGAGTCTTCTTCCACAAGAGACAATCGATAGTCTCATAATCAGTATGCCACGACGATGTCAAGCTGTTGTTAATGCCTTAGGGGGTCCAACTAATTATTAAAAAAGTCCCCGCATATTTGTTCTTAACTGTAATGTTTTAATTTTTAAGAAATTTTATTAAATTAAATTTCTTTGTTTAGTTCTGTAATACACTTTCTTTGTTTTTCATTAAAATTACCTCGTAATTCAAAAACTGAATCCTTTATTTATATACGCAACTAATTAAGCATTAAATTGCGCATCGATTGGTATATAAACTTTAAAACAAAAATATATAAAAATAAAAATATTCCCTAAAAACCTCCTGTTCCCTAGACTTTGTTGAGCAGTGTATAATGCGAATTGAACTTTTTATCCTCCACGATGTCTACTTACTTTGGAAAACGCGCATACAGCAGTGCCCGTTACAACTATTGACCAACTTAGAACAAGACTCAAATGCCAATGGGAACTAAGATGGTTAGTCGAGTTAGTAGACGGTGTTAGAACATTAGTTGGTTAGTTTCCTAGTAAGTTTGAGGATTGGGACCGGGACTGTTCGTGATAGTTAGTCCTGCTAGTTGTTGCTTTTGTTAGAGATAATCCAGTTAGTAATAGTTAGTAAGTCTCGTTCTAATTCGGTTACAGATGTGTTGCTACTCGTGAGGACTGAGATAGTCGCCTCTAAAAAGTGTAACCGGCCCACACCTTTCTAACTGTAACTGTAATATGTATGACAGAAAGAGATAGCTAAATTAAAATTACGACATTTAGCCGAATTTGACTGTCTCACTTTTCGCGCGCTAACGACGTATCTATATTAACATTTTTTGTAAATTTATTTATAGGTAGGTACTCGTAGGTATTATGATAGGTACCTACTTTTCTATATAACATTTAAAAACAAATGTTATAAAAATCTCGGCTGCATTCGAAATGCATATCTCTGTTTCTCATGTTACCGGTCTAACGAGGGTCGCAACGCTCTCAATTACATAGAAAGATCTTGTTTGACGTCGTATTGAGGAAAACATTTTACACCTACTGCTTTACGAAGCGTTGTAGCAATTCTATATCTGAACACAATATTAATTGTATACATACATACTTTCTTTCTAGTTGTTGGCAATACATCTGTAATGCGTTTGGTGCTGATGTGCACGGGTGACGGTGGCTCTTACCTCATGCGACTCGACTGCTTGTTGGTCGGTTAATAATCAACATGTATCAGTTGGTGCTTCAGGGCAGTCTCGGGTTCGATTTCTGTCTAGGGCATCTGTGACAAACAAACGATATGGGTTGGGAAGAGCTTAGAAATTAGGTAGCAAACGAGCTTGCAGCACCACCCTTCCGCTGCCGCCCATGACAACTGTCACCGACTTAGAACACGACGCAAATGGGGATTAGGATAGTTTGGCCTGTTAGGAGACGGTGTTAAAAGGTTAGAACATAAGTTGGTTTGTTTGTTAGGACTGGGACAGAGACTGTTAGTCATAGTTAGTCCTGTTAATAAAAATTAAATTTTAGTAATTGCCCCGTTCTAATTCGATCACAAATAGGTACTACCCTTGGGGACTGAGATGGTTGCCTCTAAGTGTAACCTTGTTGTCCTCAGAGTGGACACCTGTCGTCTGGTGGTGGCGATGGCGGCGCTGGCGTGGTGCGCGGGCGTGGTGGCGGGCGCGCCGGGCCAGCTGTGCGCCGCGGCGGCGGAGGACGACCCCCGCGCCGCCAGGTTCTGCCAGGCGCTCAACACCTTCCTGGAGCTGTACGCTGAGGCTGCCGGCGAACAGGTGCCCGAGTATCAAGGTGAGATCCCGCTAGCCCGCTTAGAAAATTAGAACTTAAAAAAAAATAGCGAAGTTATTGGTTTCATACTTTCATCCCGATTTTTGAAAATCGAGTTTTCATCACATCATGATGTTATGAGGTGTTCTGACTATTTTTTACTAGGATGTCGGTATGTGTGTGTAACGTGTGTAGGTAAACGTTCTCCAAAAGGTTCTACTGAACTTCGAATTGCTAAAAATTTAAACCGATTCGGCTTCAAGATATTCCAAAAAAACCTAACATGTTTATTTAAAATAAGTCTTTTTGATAATTAAATAACCTATGAGTTCCATAATCTAATCAGCTGTTCTCTTCAAAAAATTGCGTCTAATGTCGTAAAACAAATCGAAAACGATTGTTTCGTTCGGGAGATTCGGGACACGAAAAATTCTGAAAAATGTTTCGATAATTCGTGATAGTTATAATTCTCAATTTAGCGGGAAGTTTCAGGGATGGCCTGCACGGTCAACAGATTTCCATGTTTTTATGTAAAATAGCAAAATTGCTTTAGATGTCACTTTATATGGCCGTACCTAGCACTGCTGCAACACTTGGAATATTATTGCACTGAACGTATCTACTGTTGTCCATAATAAATCTTACTTTGAAGCGGATTATGGATAAACAAATGTTTCACATTCCAACTGATAGATTTTTGTTTTCGGACGTTTATTTCGTTAGCTACCTACTACCTTCTGACGAGTATATTACGCTAGTCTTTCAAAAGCTAATTTTAAATTGCTTTCCAGCCCTGGTGCGAGACTACCCTCAACTTATGGATACCGGCATGAAGCGGCAAGACGTGGTGCACTCGTTCCTCCGCTTCGGCCGCCGGCGCTGACGCCCTCGCCCCCGCCCCCCGACGACCGACACTTAACTTAACTTGCGTTCTTATTTACTTTGTCCAAAACGTACCCACGTAATAAAGTTTAAAGTTCCTTAAGTGTAAGATATAGTTTAGGCAGTGTACTTGTCAGTGACAGTGTTGAATCACTGGATCGTTTTATTACACTGTGGTTCCGCACGGAAATGTTCTACTGCTCTACGCATGGTTTCGCGCGTGTTTGTCTATGATACTCTGTTATGTTATTTGAATTTATTACAGAATGGATAACTTCCAGGTTAATCTTCTATAAAAATATACTACTTAAATATCGTTAATGTTTTTGTTGTGATCAAGACGTTGGTTAGAAATTTACTTTGAAGTGTATAAATATGAATTTATCGTTAATTAATTCACATAATAAACAATTAGTTACAGGTTTTGTTTAATTTTTAATCGATATAACAACGGATTAGTTTCTTAAGAGCAGATTCAAAATATATTTTGTTTCCCAACTTAATTCTATACGGAAATAATTAAACATAGAACGAAGTGTTGTATCTTTTTATCCTTTGTATCTCTGTTCCCAACAACACTGTCGTAACTCTATGACATTAAAATGGCATAGCTTTATAAAAGGGATGGGATTCGTGACAAGAACTTCGGCGGTGTTTGTGCACGAAATTAACTGAACTGTTTGGGATTTACCGCGCATCGTGCGTAAGGCATAGAATAGTGCATTTTGAAACCTCTCTCTCCAAATTTAAAAACGTAAGTGTAGTCTGTAATAACGTTATCTGAAGGTACTTACTGCCGAGTATTATAGTTGTAAGTGTAATTATCAATCTTGTTGTCAACAATTTTCTTCGCATTTGGTTTATAAGCGAATATTTAAAGAATATTGTAATGTTTAAAGAAATAAATAAAAGTAAATAAATATCTATTTGTGACAAGCTGACTGAATTTTATTTATATTATGAATCTGTATTTTCGAAAAAAAAAACCTGATTACTTTTTTTATAATTTCGGAACGATCGAAATTATTTTATATTCTTGAATAGAAAACAGAGCTGTTATTTTTTTATGTAAATATGTAGCCGACGAAAGAGCAGACCAGCATGTAATGGGCGTTGCGGCCAAGAAGGAAGCTTCCTAGACTTTCCCCAATGCATTTCAACTTACCTTATACCACTACAGATAATAACATCGCATTTCTAAAATAAATACGACCCGGATGGCGCAATGGTTAACACGTCGGATCGCCGTTCCGAGGGCCTTGGGTTCGATTCCCAGCGAGGAGGAAATTTGAATGATGAATTTAAATTTCCGTTCTTGGTCTGGGTGTGTGTGTGTGTCTTGTGTGTTGTCCATGGCACCCACGACACAGGGAATCCTAGTGTGGGGCTATGAGTGTGTGTGTGAGCGATATTTATTTTTTTAAATAAGAACCTTTGGGTTAAAGTGAAATAATTCAAATGTCATGAAATATTTATTGCTTCTGTTCACAAGATTTGTATCAGCGAAGAAAAATATCACATAAAAATATCAAAACCAAATGTTTATGTCTTCTTGTCATTACTAATATGAAAACGGTCAAGTTACTGGGTATAGAAAACGTCATTTAAAGGTCAGAGCATTACTTCCAATTCGACTCCTACTCGACTCTGATTCCACTCATAGGAAAGCATTGAAATGTGAACTTTATATCGTATCAATTACGGTTGAATTTTCTGTATTTTCTTGAAATAACTGATCCACTCGCAATTGTATTGTATACGAAGGTACCTACTGCCAACTCCGATCTAGCTGAAAATTCTACCGTAATTGACACGACATAACGCTCAGATTTCAATGTTTTCCTATGAGTTTAATCGAAGTCGACTCGAGTTTAGTTGATGTAATGTGCAGTGATGTGGTCTATTAGTTTAATACAAAGTTCCAAATCCCAAACACTACAATAAAAACATTTAAAATATAAAATTGCAAAACAAGGATATTGTAGCAAAATCAGCACCAAGACACTAACCCTTATTCAATGTCTGTATAAAGGAATTAGGTTTCAAGCATATCAAATACTACTGTATAAACATAAAATCATTTCGACAATAGGTACATCCACGCATTAAATAATTATTTCTAAAACAATTCTAGCCTTTTTACAATCTATGATTTAAATTTAACCACCACCACAACAAAATATTTAATCGATTTTATTTAACCAATAAATGCGTAACAAACTTGCTACTTTGTCAATGGCTCTTCGCAATTTAGATTGTTACAAGCTTATATTTAACTTGCAATGTTCCTTTGCAATGTTGATCAAAATCATTTATTCATATAGGTATCATAGATACATATTATGCATATACACATATGCACGTCACTTTTTGGAGCGAAGTTCCTTAACGCGGCTTACGGGTAGTGCGATTTAGTAGAAATCGTCACGTAACAAAATGCCGAATGCTGTGTATGTGTGTTTTTAATAGTGGTGTACGCCATCTACAGTATTATTTTGTAACTAGATAGCACAGTACGGCGCTGCTTTGCAATGTATTATATTAGTTCAGATGAGAGTGCCTAGATGGCGTTGTTACAAAAAATCACTATATTACGTTCATATACCGATTTTCTAGTTTATCATATAACCTCTACACACGGTTGTACAGTTTTTAAATATATTTATGGAGTTGAAGAAAAACGTAAAGAACTTCGTTCCTGACGGGGGTCCCCCGACCGCACAATTATTATTTTACCGGCAACTTTTCGCTTCAGTTCTGATGACAGCTCAATCTATGCCAAGCACACTCTGCTGGAAACTGTGCTCAAGACTGGCTCCAGAGAAGGGAACCCCTCAACCAGCGAAAAATAATACCTACAAGTGTAACTACCGTTCAAAAATAATGAATACTAGGCTGCGGCCTAGTAGACAACGTCAGCCCATCGTCGTTCCTATTTTCGTTTTTTACTGACACTGAAATTAGCCAATCACGGCTGGCCTCGTGTAATGCGGCATAAAATAAGAACCAATTGTGAACGTTTAGCGGTTTAAGTGACGTGGGTGATTTGGTATTTTTTCGAATGACTGTTTGTATGGAATGGCGTCCTCTATACTTTATAGCTCGTTGCCCTCAACGGTTAACAGCACGGGAACTAAATGTATTGCTTTGCAGTCATAATTAACTTATCATTATAAAAATGTGTTTAGTTTCTCAACTATTCATTTATTATTCGTATTTAACTTTCTTATTTTTGTTTCAAAACAGACGTGTTGTAAAAAAACATATGTTTTGCGAAGGCCGACTTAAGTTATTCATTAATAATACTTTTAATAAAAATATTACATACTCATACTTTGGTATGTGTGCTCAGTCCATAGCTCGAAACTAAGAGCTATATTAAAATAATTTAAGAAATAAGTGTGTAAATTATTTTAATGTTACACTTTATAATAATTTTAAACAAGTCTCATATACATAGATCGAAAATAAATTCGGATTTAAAAATGAGAGAGCAAACAAAACGTTATGTGGTTCGTGTAAAAAGGCTAAAATTTATTACATAATTTTAAACATCTACCATAATAAGTTTAAATACTATAATCATTCATTGTAAATTGGAAATCTCAAAATTGATATAAAATTAGTCCATACCCTAAGTTCTAATTTAAACACAGTAATTACATCAATGATTACTTAACATAAGTTATTTTAAGTTTGAATGACTTAGTAATACTTCAAAATGTTTCAAATTTGGTTAATAATTTTACAACCACAATTTCATAAATGAATTCTTAATTGGACGTAGTTCCTTAAAAACTTTCCAATCCACAATAATAACATTTTGAGAAAATCAAGATTTAAGTTCAACCCATAGTTCTATTCTCCATACAATGTGGGTTGGGCTACTAAGTCATAAATGACACTTATAATGACAGTACAGTTGTCAAATTTTGATAGCTAGTAAATCACGTGATCGGTTTGGTACTATTAAGTCACTTGACATGAGGGTTTAGAAACTACGTCCATACTACGTTCATTGATATGAAAGTACCAAATTAATTTTGTCCAGCTGGCTTAGTTTTTAAGAACGAATGCTGCCAGTTAGGGAAGTGTAGCGGTTAATCTGAGCAAAAGTAAAATACTACAAACATATACAGAGAAGATAATAGACCCAACGATGCCATCTATTGCACCCACACAAGAAAAGAGACAACTTTCGCCAATGACACGAGAAAAACGAGACAGAATGATAACATGTTTTGTCTCACTCTACGTGTCGATTTTTTCTGTTGCTTACAAGCAAAATTGACAGATGACCGTCGAATTATTCTTGTGCCACATATTGTAGTACTTTCTCGTGCTATCTATGTTGGCCACGTTCACCAGATGTCTATATCCTTCTGTGTCAACGATTCGCTCGTTTATTAAACGTATACGTATCCGCTATTTTAAACGTATAGGTATTTACGTATAATATCACGATACGTTTGCGTGATAAAATTCAACGGGGTCAACTTGAGGTTTTCGTTTTTAAAGGTCTATATAGACCCCATGATATTGATGAAATTAATTCCATAACCTAATTTCCCATTAAATTTACTATAAATTATGAAGGAGTATATTTATAAACGTATTTTGTATTTTATAACTAGTAGTTTGAATAGTAGTAACTAATAATTGAATGTTCAAAACTAATATAACTTTTAAAAAACAGACCAAATATAAAAATTAAAACTTTCATTCAAATTGCAATTCTTAAATAAAATGAAATTTCAAATTGTAAATAATTTTACACTTATTTTAAGAACAATTACCACGCCAATAAATTAGTAACTACTCTGATATGCTTCTCAAATTTTACACTTAAATTAAAATGTAGTTAAAAATAAAATCTATTTTCAATCAATTAAATTTCTTTCACTATTAACTATTAAATAAATAAAACAATTTTAAAACAAGTTTACATAAACCACTAAAGCTTATCCGAGCCTATATTTAAAAAAAAAATGTAATTAATATCTTCCTTCATTAAATTTGACAAGTTTGCAAATGACTACTCTCATGGCAGTGAGATTAAAACCAAGTTAGGGCGCGTTCACATAGAACGTCCGTTTTACTGGATCCGGAACACTGGATGCTAGTAGCGTATGTAGTTGTATGAGCGTGTTCACACAGAATCCAGTATTCTGGATCCAGTAAAAAATACCGATCCAACAAAATAAATAGCAATCCGTTTTACTTGATCCGTTTAAACGGATATGTTATTAGCGTATGTAGTTGTATGAGCGATTTCACACAGAATCCAGTATACCGGATCCAGTAAAAAATTCCACACACAAGGGATTTACAGACCCGTTAAAACGGATCCAGTAAAACGGACGTCCTATGTGAACGCGCCCTGAGCTAACAAAAAGAAGTAAACAGTACATAAATAACTACAAACAAAATGTGTTCAGTACGTTGGCAAGATGTCTGACGCTTCAGTAGGTCACGTGTACCACGTCCCCGCCCACCGCCAACAGACATTGGCTCTGGAAAAGATGAGCAATGTTTACTACAGACATAACATTTACATTTGTACAAATAAATAAAATTGGAGTGTCTGTTTGTAATATTAAACTAATCGGTTTTTACTAAATGCATATGGATGTATGTCGGTACATATACCAAAATAATATTTTTTACAATTTTTGTCTGTCTGTCTGTCTATCCGTCTGTTTGTTTGAGCTAATTTTTGGAACGGCTGGACCGATTTTGATGGGACTTTCACTGGCAGATTGCTGATGTCATAAGGAGTAACTTAGGCTACTTCTAGTTTAGTTTTTTTTGTAAAATTCCACGTGGACGAAGCCGCGGGCACAGCTCGAAAAAAGGAAGAATTATTTAATCAAGTATACAATACAGAAATGGAAATATTTAGAAACATTAAAATAAAAGCGTTAATAAAGTGGGACACACTCAGCAAAAGACGCTGATGTTCAGGGCAACCCGTTGCAATGGGTAGTTCGGGTATTATTGGTTGAAGCACTCATAGCCCGGCGGCCCGAGTTAAGTAAACGCGGGCACGCTCGGTAGTTGGATAGGGGACCGCTAGTGGCTAAATTTCTTGAGCGCTTCCGTGCTTCGGAGGGCACGTCAAGTAGACGGACAAAGTTGCTATCATTAGATAACAGTCGCTATGTCGGAGACCTTTTTCCGACACTTAAGTTCTCTAACTCCTCAGGCCATTAATGGGTTAAAGTTGATGTAGCCCAGTACAGAAGAACAAAATGAACGATTTGTACGTTACCTGGTTTTTGTGCGCATTGTCTTGCAGCATCAACTGCGTGATGTAGAACGACGTGAGCGCGTTACCGCCCAGCGCCGCCGTGTACGCCCGGGCGATGGCCAGTACCTGCCAATATCACTTTAATGATCATTTGTGACCGTATAATACGTATAATTATTTTAATACCTACAGTTTAATAATATAAAATGATATAAAACTTACAACTAAGATTACAGATGCAAAACTTAAACACATTTGTTACAAATCATTTTTTTCACACGAATAGACATGGTTGTGCGTCGCGCGGTGCTCGGTAACCGGCCGGAATACAACACCCCTCGGTCAAAACTCTTCTTTCATGTAGGCCGACAGCTCTTCGATAGGCAATCCTACCACAAAAGAGCTTCGGGAAGCCTGTGATGCTATATGCGTGCGTGCATGTTCACGTGCGTTTGTGCGTAAGAACGTGCGTGTATGCGCAAATATATAAAAACGTGGACGTGTACGTAACTAGCGTGCGTGTGTGCGTGCATACGTGCGTGCGTGCGTGCGTGCGTGCGTGCGCCCGGGACCCACCTCGCAGGTGAAGGTGTGCAGGAAGCCGCTGAGCCCGCCCAGCTCGCGCACGGCCGTGGTCTCGCGCACGAACAGCAGCCGCAGCGCGCACACGCGGCGCGACGCGCGCGACCCGCACAGTGAGCTCAGCGTCGTCAGCGACACGCGCGTCGCGCCGCCCCCGCCACCCGCACCGCCACCGCCGCTCACCTGCGACACGGTTAATTTATTGTAGCAAAAAATAAGTTGTTGGTTTTCTAAGGCGTGTTCTTGAAGGAAAGAAGGTTCAGTTCCATTATACTGTATATTTTAAGCTATTGCATAGCTTTTATCGCGGGCCTTGAGCGTGGGGACCGAATCCAGAAATTCCGTAACGAAAAAAACCTAACACCCCCAATCAGCGCCATCTAGTACCTTGATACTAAGGTATGGTACGTATGTTTTCTACAAACTAGATGGCGCTGTTCTGATATAACTATATAACTTCTAATAATTATAATTGCATAAGTTGATAAAAAATGCTATGCAATAGCTTTACCGCGGCAGTCTCCGAGTGCCACATTTTAGTTTTTTGTTCTCAAAAACGGTCATTTATATTACACTGGTAAATAAATACTTTGGGCGATGACACGTGGTGGCAGAAACCTACCTACGTCGTGGACCCGGAGAACATCTATGCGAACTAGCTTACTAAATGGCGGAGAGAGTAGACGCTCGAGAGTTCTGACTGCAAGCGGAAATTCTGCCCTTTCGCGTTGCCATACTGTTTATTGTGTAACTTCATAACTTTTTACTGGGTGTACCGATTTTGATAATTCTTTTAATATTCTTAAAGCTGGTGCTTGTCATGTGGTCTCCTTTTAACTTGAACGAGATCTGACGAATAGTTACTGATATATTCATAATAATGCGTATTTAATTCACTTCGACTTAACCACTGAAACGTCCGGAAATGTTAACGTCCGGAAATGTTAAAAAACAATGACCTAACGTCCGCTCGCGAAATTCCGCGAAATCGGTAAAATATCGCGTCGAGCCCCCCATGCCATTATTTATTTAAATTATATTTTCTAGCAAACCACTGCAGCTACATCTAATTAAAAAATACCTGTATAAAGCTGAAACTACAAGGAATCACTATATAATAAACCTAAAGTACAATTATTAATCCAAAATATATGAATAAAATGTTGAATTTATTATTAGGGTTTTTTTTTTTATTTTACTAATTCTACGAAGTTTTTGGAAATCATTTTGTAACATATCTTAATGTTATTTTATAGTGTTTGTAGTGATAATCTGAAAGAATAATTATTGAGGATCATTTTAATATACACTATTACCGGGGGATATTAAAGGAATTAATAATTATATCATTAATGAAACTTGATCTCACAACATTTGACAACAACACTTGACACAGCTAGAAAACAATTATTTTTTTCAATGTTGGCCTGTTACAGAGTCACAATGTTTTATATACCAATCGACGCGTTTTTTAATACAGACTATATTGGAACAACATTCATAGAAATCATCGACATCTGCCACAGATAAAAACTCGTTTAAAGTACACAAGTCGGCTGTGCCGCCATTTTGCCTACGAAGTTTTTGGAAATCAATTTGTAACATATCTTAATGTTATTGTATAGTGTTTGTAGTGATAATCTGAAAGAATAATTATTGAGGATCATTTTAATATACAATATTACCGGGGGATATTAAAGGAATTAATATTAACATCAACAATGAAACTTGATCTCACAGTCTTACAAACTTGACAACAACACTTTGACACAGTTAGAAAACAATTATTTTTTTCAATGTTGGCCTGTTACAGAGTCACAATGTTTTATATACCAATCGACGCGTTTTTTAATACAGACTATATTGGAACAACATTCATAGAAATCATAGACATCTGCCACGGATAAAAAAACGTTTAAAGTACCCAAGTCAGCTGGGCCGCCATTTTGCCTACGAAGTTTTTGGAAATCAATTTGTAACATATCTTAATGTTATTTTATAGTGTTTGTAGTGATAATCTGAAAGAATAATTATTGAGAATCATTTTAATATACAATATTACCGAGGAATAATAAAGGAATTAATAATAACATCAACAATGAAACTTGATCTCACAGTCTTACAAACTTGACAACAACACTTTGACACAGTTTAGAAAACAATTATTTTTTTCAATGTTGGCTGTTATGGAGTCACAATGTTTGATATACCAATCGACGCGTTTTTTAATACAGACTAAATTGGTACAACATTCATAGAAATCATAGACATCTGCCACGGATAATAAAACGTTTAAAGTACACAAGTCGGCTGCGCCGCCATTGGGCGTCTTTCGCCGCCCGGACGTTTGACGCTAAAAAGTTATGGGCGGCTTTGGCCGCCCGGACGTTTCAATGGTTAGTTGATGATATTATCATCTTAATATTACTTGTCGATGTAAAATGAACAATTTTTGATGTCGATTTTTATTGTTATTTTGAATTTAAATATGGTTATCAATAACATTCACCGGTCCAATGTTCTTATCCTCGGGTTCCTGGTAAGTCTGCTTGGCGAGCTGCTCCTCGTCCAGGGCAAAGATGTCATCTTCCTGGTCGAGCGCGCCGCTCGTCTGCGAGCTGGACGAGCCGTTGACCGACTCTAGCTTGGCTGGGTCCAGGAGGGGAATCGCTGTGCCTGATACCACTAGCTGGATCTCATCCTAGGAAATGTCAGGATATTATAATTATAATCAATGTTCCGGCCACGGATTCGCTCTATAAAGGAGTCGTGTTTTGCGACTTCAGTATTGTTAAATCTTTGTGAGTACACAGTAGTCACATATGATCTTATAATAATGATCAAACGATGATAGTGAAAGAATTATTCACACTTAAAATATCATTCAAGCACGCATAATTATGTTGTATTGCAATATACATAACTATTATGTAGTTGTAAAAGATACCTATCATTATATTATATTCAAACCAGGAAACTTTCACTAGACTTTACATATCCGCGCAAGCTTGCATTCATATACGTACATGCGTGTGTGTGCGTACGTACGTGCGCGCGTGCGTACATACTAGGTGTGCGCGTGTAGGTGCATGCGTGTACATGTACGTGCATACATGTGTGCGCATGCGTGTCGCCGTCCATAGGTACACGTGGTGTGTGTGTCAGTGTGCGTTACCTCCGGCAGGCCCAGGTGGAAGGCGGGCGGCGCGAGCGCGGCGGGCTGCAGCCGGCGCAGCTTGTACGCGGCGCCGGAGAGCGCGCGCGCCGCCAGCCGCTCCGCGCTGCTGCCCAGCGAGCTCAGCCGCGTGCGCCACACCTGGTTGGTACACGCGACATATAAAGAAAGAAAGAAAGAATGAATGAAAGAAATGTGTATTTCATTTTTGACAGCGCTTTAAAACTATAACATAATATATTGCACACCTGGATCAAAACTAAGACTATCATAAAATAAGGAGTCTTCTCCTACAATCAGTGAACCAACGGAGAGGTGGTGGTGATGTTATGTTTGTTGGCCATGCTACCCGCGACACAGGGGATCCTATGCGGAGGTATGACTGTGTAAACCTTTGTTTTTGTAGTACTCCGTGTCACAAAAGGTACGTTAATTGGCTCGTTACCACTCCAGTGCGCAAGTTGACGTGCGTTCTCGCCCGTGAAATACGTGACTGTCACCCCACCATCCGTGTGCTCGAGACAACGTCATGTTTACTAGATTATAGATCACAAATACTACGGTTTTGTATGAAGCATGTCACCTGTGTAAAGGCGTGGGGCGGAGCGCCCTCGGCGGCGCGCAGGCAGTGCGTGAACACCTGCATGTTGGCGCGCCGCACCGCCAGCGCCTTCGCCGTCTCCACCTACCGTCACAAACAATAAAGTCAATGATCAGTAAGAGAAAGAGAGACGGAAGCATTAAAAGGAGTTACAGAGAAAGATACTAATAGGGGGAGAGAGTGAGAGATTGCGCACGCGTACGTGGATGTGCGTGTTCGTGCGTATTGTATCACAATAACAAATCATCTCACGATTTGTATTCTTTTTTTATGTTTAGGCATAGTACGGTCGACGGTTCTAGGCCGCTCTGAAGTTAGGCTTTCGGATATTGTGCGCAGGTACTGTACTTTAGAGAGAGATAGCGACACGAACACTGAGCGTGAGACTGAAACAAACAATGCTCAAAGTGACACCCCGCGCGTCGCGCCACCATTTCGACGCTAAAATTGACTTCTGCGCAGCGATCCGAACAAAGTTCAGAGTGTATGTGTGTATGTGTGTGTTGTAACTCACATCCTCGGCCTCGTCGAGCTCCAGCACGCAGGCGTCCTTGTCGGCGGCCAGCTGCAGCGCGGGCGGCTCCTCGCCCTCCGGCTCGCCCCCAGCGCCCGTCGCCGCGCCCCCAGTGCCCCACTCCGCCACAGCTGCGTTATAATAATAAATGTACGTGTAACAGTGTCTCTTTCATGTTAATTATACATTAGTAACGCCAACATAAATCAAAGAAAAAATTAAATAAAAAAAATGTTGACATAGTTGGTTAAGGGTATTCATTCACTAGCCACGCACGCACACGCACACGCGCGAACGCACCTACGCACACATGTACATTACATACGTATACACGCACACACTCGAAATACAATTCATTATTACAAAATGATAGCCAACTCACCAACATCATAGCCATTGGCGGTCTTGTTGGCGGTGAAAGTTTCAAACAACGCCTTCTGAATCTCCAACGCTTCTTTGTCGTTCTCTGACGCCTATAAACATATTTTATCACGATATAACTACTTTATTTTGTATCACTATAGCTGCGAAAAGTAATAACAGTAATATAAATTAAAAAGTAAACTTCATCCCCGTACAAGTTTATTTTGGCGTAAACTATGCACGTTGGTAAACTATGCACGAAACCTTTTAGGAGTGAGTCCGACTGGCGCTTGACCAGTTTTATATCTTTTTTTATTACATAGCCTTACAATTATACACCGTGCGCTCGACCTCAATCTCCCATTTGTTATGTTATGTTTAGCATGGTGGGGTACGCTCTAGGCCTCCCTTGTAACGGGGGGCCCGGTTCCCGCGGCGGGCCCCTGCTGGGTGAGCCAAGGGCCCCTGACCTTGATCCTCGGCGGCGCGGGCGGCGGCAGCGCGGCGAGGCGCGCGGCGGTGCCGCTCGCCAGCGCCATCACGCAGCGCTCGCCGATCGCCACCTGCGTCTGCAGGTTGAACAGCGCGTTCGCACCCTGCACGCAACATAATATACATGCAAATTATCAAATACAATGTTACACATATCTTGCTACAGTTTATTTAAACAAAGAATTTAAAATGAAAACTTGTATAGGCGAATAAGATGCTTTTTGGTAGGGGAAAATCTTATGGGCAGCAACATGCTGTGACGTAGTAAGCCCCGGCAACGCGCAGCGGTTTGCTAACTTGCATACTACATAAGTTATTTGTTTTTACGTCTATCGGTAGTCTTCATGGTTGCCTCCGATTTTTTGTCTATTGAATAAGTAAAGGTACCTGCATCCTCAGCTTGGCGAGCAGCAGTTTGTGCAGCTCGTACTCGAGGAAGGGCAGCTGGTCCGATATGTCCCGCGCGCCCGGCTCCGCCGCGGGCGGCGCGCGCCGCGCTCGAGCCGCTGACATACAAACATACATATAATAACACATCATTGTAGTCCAATTAGAAACAGTAACATTCATAGAAATATCATAATGACTTCAACCCATTTTTGGCGCCATAATTGAGCCCTAAAGCATGCTCCACCACGCTGCCCCAGTACGGATTGGTGGAGGGGTTAGTGACCAACTCCTGTGTCGGAGGTTTAATGCCGCCCCAAGGCATCCGACATGTGAAGGTTAAAGTAACTATTTATTGCCACCAATCCACACCGGACCAGCGTGGTGATGCTCTAGGACTCCTCAGTGACGAGGAGACTCGCGCTCAGTAGTGAGCCGTTAACGGATTCAAGCCAAGTCCTTACAAGAGTGCACTCACCAACGGCCGTGAGCGTGACCGCCTTGGCGTAGGACGCGAGCTTGGCCGGCTTGGCGCACGTGGCCAGCAGCACCGTAGGCACGCGCGCGCGGCTGCCAACATTATACATTGATTTTTAATTCACTTGACATACTCGAGGACATGAAAGAACACGGTCGTAGTTAATTTTAGTAAACTTTTCTTGATTATCCCAAACTCCACTATGTTTCTTGCTTTTGAAGGGGAACCTGGTGTGCCAAAATAAAGGCCTTGGCTTAGCTTGGACACCAGATCTCCCACAAATCAAATTACTAACAAAGTGCTAGATATTTATGGTAAATGTATAAGTTTCATCTTGAATGTAATTTTTGTGTGGAGATCAATAAAAAACATTTATTTATTTATTTAATTATTGAAAATATGAAGTCAATATTCTACACGATCATTATTTCAAAAACGGCAATCAAAATTATCTAAAAATACACGGAATGTATGGTCAACAGCTGTGTAGGTACTACGACCGACCCGCCGGCGGCTCAGCGGCCGGGTTAATGACCTTGTTGGATAATTACGTCAAATTTTAAGCACCTTGTGAAAAGTCTATGCGTGTGCGGGTCACGTAGCGGAGCTGCGCGAACTCCGTAAGAAGTAAATCGTTTATTACATGCAGATGGGGGTGTGTGGTGTATATGATAAACATAATTATAATCAGTAAGTGTATGACTGTGTAAATCTCTGATGTATAATAAACTACATAATTATACATAGTGCGTATGTGGGACGAAGCTGCCCACAAGGCGTTTACAAACGCGCTCTTTCTACTTACACGTAGAGATACAAATGCGTTTTGCAATGCGAAGCGCGTGTGTAAAAGAACACGGCGCATCGCGCATGCGGAACCGCTAACTGTGTACCGGGGCTGGTACTTAATGCGCGCATTATCAGACACTCGTATGACCCTCGCCGTCAAACGCTTGATACTAGAGTATAGTACGGCTGACGGTTCTAGGCCGCTCTGAAGTTAGGCTTACGGATATAGTGCGCAGGTATTGTACTTTAGAGAGAGATAGCGACACGAACACTGAGCGTGCGACTGAAACAAACAATGCTCAAAGTGACACCCCGCGCGTCTTGCCACCATTTCGACCCTAAAATTAACTTCTGCGCAGCGATCCCAACAAAGTTCAGAGCGGCCTAGAACCGCCGGCCGTACTATACAAGATATATTAAGTAGGAGGTGACGAACCGGCAGCCGCCGCACGCGGCCAGCTCGGCGCGGTACGGGCCCGCGCCCGGCGTGTACGGCACGTGCGCCATGCTGCAGCCCTCACCCTCTGACTCCTCTATCCCAGACCGAGCGCCGTTCGTCACTGCCAAGCAATGGATGTAGGTAGACGCTTAGAATAATAACACTATAGAAAGACAGTATTCATACAAGCGCTCTGTCTAAAGTGAAGCAGGCTGCGGATAATCATAATCGTCATAATTCTTTTTTTGTCGCGAGACACGTTTGGCGTGCGTTGACATTGAACACTACGGAGCTGCCCGGTGTTTGGAGTCATTTCTGACTCCAATTTAGGTGCTTCAAAACGGCCCCGCGGACTTCCTTTCTATAGTGTAATTATTCTAAGTGTAGGTGTCAACTCAACAGTGAATAGGCTTCATGTTAATGCGCTTCCCCATCGACGACTGCATCGCTGCTTACCATCAGGTGGGTGCAGTCGAGCATTAACTTAAAGCATGTAAAAAAATGAGGTTTAGAAAAATATATAACGCTCGTTTTTTATTTACTCATTTATGTTAATACTAGTGACCCGGCTTCGCTTCGCTTCGGGAGACTTTGGATAATTCACACTATATATTTATAAATTATAGCCTATGTGTTATTCTGATGTGTAAGCTATATTATTGTAAAGTTTCAGCAAGATCCATTCGGTAGTTTTTGCGTGAAAGAACCACAAACATTCATACATCCATACAAACTTTCGTATTTATAATATTAATAGGATTGTTTGGTAGATATTGATAAGGCATTTTTTCTCTGTTTGTCCACCATATCTTCTTTATTTTGATATGGTATGCTCTATATTGACAATATATATAAAATATATAAAAAGCAAAAAAAAAATGGCAAAATTTTTAATCATATTACTGTCAAATATCTAACACTACGAACTATCATAATTGAACTCACTGTTGGTGGGTATCTCGTCCGACGTGAAGTCGCAGTCCAGGTTGATGACGGCCGCGGTGCCCGACGCCGACAGCACGATAACATCCTCACTGCAATGGATAACTTAAATTAATAGTAATATACATAATATTGAACATTCCGTAGACAAAGTATACAGTAGACAAAACTATATTTTTTTATAATTTCCAATGAAATCCAATTTTTCTGTAATCAGAAATAGTCACTATATTTGAAATGATTCTGAAACTAGATCGAAGGATCAAAATAGAATTTAGATTCTAAACGGGACGGAGATGACGCAATGATAAGCTTCCCCGTCACACAGGTAGCAACTAACTGCCAATCGTTTCGTGGCGACATCTCACACACGCCATATTATTATCGTAACGTCGTGAAGCCCAAATCTCGCTATCAAATTATTCTACATCGCTCGCAGATACAAGTTCCGATCGTGATCGACGACGCCTCGCGAGACGGAAGATCTCCCATTTCTAATGGTGTTCCTAGACGATCATGCGGCATGACATGCCATACGTGCTGTCATGCATGCATAAACGTTTAATTGTATTGATTGATGCGTTTGACATGCCAATTCGTATCAATCAATACAATTAAACGTTCATGCATGCATGACAGCACGTAAGGCATGTCATGCCGCATGATCGTCTGACACCATAAAGTTCCATAGCACTCCGTCCCGCTCGCTCCGCGGGCAGCGCGCCCCGCCGTCTCGCTCACCGCACGGCGGCGCGCTCGCAGTACGCCAGCACGGCGGAGCAGCGCAGCGCGCGCGCGTGCGCCCGCAGCTCGGTGCGCAGCTCCGCCCACCAGGCCGCGCGCGCCGCGCTCTCGCCGCCGCTGTCCACCAGCTTCACCGACCGCGCGCACACTGTGCCTCCTACACCCCAATCATTATTTACTTTAAAGGAAAATTGCACAGACATCGTACACGTCACACGGTGACGTCACGAAACCTGAATCACGCTATCGAAGTTTTCTACGCATAATATACAAATTCCAACAAAGATCAGTTGGGGCTTGCCTCCCGAGCATTTCGTCTCGTCCGGCGGGAGATCTCCCTTTGCTACTTTGCTTTGTTACAATTATTTAGTATTCCTCGCTTTGCGTCAGGAAACATGTGCCTTAGTACCCACTACCCACACTCAATTATATAAATGGACATATCATTTCTGAATCGATTAAACAATACAAAGTTTAGTGCAACAGTGTTAAAACCACATCGGTAAAGCCAGAAGAATTACGCAAATTTTGAGTAATAATGGGTTTTCTCAATTATCTACCATGGACATAAATCTCTTTTATTATTGTCTCGGTCAATGATTTTTGAATCAATTTTTAGACAAAAGGCCGAGGCAGGGGAGGGCTTGGCCTCTTACACGGATGCAACCGCTACCCCCAAATGAACCACACAAATGAACCTACCAATGTGAACGATGAACCCCGGCGGATACTCGGTCATGGTGAGGAACGGGTACTCCAACATCTCCAGGTTGTTGCTGTTCATGGACGGCCGCAAGATAGCGCCGCCAGTGTTGCCAACCGACGCGTTCAGTGAACCACCTGTTATATACTACCAACATTATAAACTAGAAAATATCTACTGCTACGGTTGAGACAGTACAGTTCGGTTCGAATGCTTTGGGCGGTTATGTTATGATTTTTTTTAAAGACTAATCTCATATTGGGTGCGAGTTAAAGAGTTTTATCATAACAACGATTATGCCGCTCTGCATTATACGAAATTTGGAAGATAACAAAAAAGTGAAAATATGAAAACGCTAACACAGTCCTCATATCCATATCCACAGTCCAATAAGGAACCTCGTTCCAATAACATGTCACTAACGCCAATGACCCGATAACAAACGTATTAAATATCTGCCCCGGCTGAAAATCAAACCCGGGACCCATCGCTTCGCGGGCAGGGTCACTACCCCCTAGGCTACGGCATCATTGTCGTCATCAGAAAACTTATTAAAAAGGGAGGCTTTCACTTGGCTTCTGAGAGAACAAGGTATTTCATTACACTATATACTGTATAAACCACTATCAAAAGATCTATAATCCTTTAAAATCCGAGGAAATAGTTACAGGTGTATTCTAAAATAGATCGTTTACATCTTGGGCCGGTGCCAAGTTTGGATCAAGTGCAGCGTAGTTTAATCGCTAAATTAGTGCATTTAATACGATCTCTGATACGAGTGATATGTTACAGAACACCACGAGTCATCGCAACGCAACCATTAGGATTTTTGTAAACTAGTAAACCCGCCCTCGCTTCGCTTCGTAAATTTTAAATTTAATCATTTTAATAACAGTTCTTCTCATAATCATAATACCACCGAAAGACACCATCATTTCACATTACCAATTTAGTAAGATACTATGTTAAATAAAAGAGAATTTCCAGTTTAAAATTGTCTGTCGCCTTACTCATCATAATTTATGGCTGATAAAAGGTAGGTAATATTCATAATTCATGATACAACATTTATGATACACCGCGTTTTTGGCCGATTTTCATTTACTTTTAAATCGCGTGCGCTCAATTTGTCCACACGTTGGGTTTGTAATGGATAATTAGGTCAAATTTTTAACACCCTTTTTAATTACATATTTGGAATGAGAATCGAATACTGAGTTCCCCCTACTATTATGTCAAATGTCAAGTGATTTAAAAAATCACATTGTATACAATCGTTCTATCTCACGTTGGCCACCCTCACCAGATGTCTATATCGTTCTCTGTCTACGTTTACAATAAATAAAAAAAGACAAAAGAATACCTTTTGGAGTGACACTAAGATCAGAATCTGAAGACCGTCGGTGTATACCCATCGGCGTCGAGGAAGAGTTGAGCGATACATTTTGCACCGCCGCGGTAGCGCTACCGACCGGGTCCCGCCCACCGTACGACTCGTGACGAGCGTGCCTCGGCGATCCTTTGTCCTTGTCCTTCTCGCATTTGTCCCGCTCGCACCTATCCCGCTCGCCCCTGTCAACACCGCACGCTGCATGCGAGTTACCACACACGCTAGCACTGTTAGTCCCGCCCTCGCGTCTATCTTCAACACCCTCTACGTCTAAACTCTCTGTGTCTAAGCTACTCTCTGGCAACGATGGTATGGTCTCTAGATTAGGTGCGCCGCTAAGTATGGGATGAAAGTGCTGGAGCACTGGCGTTTTGTGAGTTAATTTACATGGAATGACTAAGTTAGGTTCTATCTCATTGGACATTTTGCGCGACTCGCACGGCTCCGCGATTGAATGTACGCTGTCTTGTCGTAATAGCTTCTTCTCTTTCTTTTCAATGTCTTTTACAGTTTTAGCTGCGTCATCCGATTTTGTTTGATTCCTCGATTCTTCGACTTTTTCTAATTTCTCATTGACGTCATCAAAGAATTTCTGATCGTCCGATTTAACGGGGTCAGGGCTCGTAGGAATGAGCAAGGATTGAACTGTGTCAATCAAGATTGTTTCCATTGCAGTATGGAGTAACCCTGTAGACTTGATAGCAGATTTTTCTTTCTTATGAACTTTATGATCGTGCAAACAGTTATCATTCCCGCAGTGGATGGAGGGGCCACTGAAAGACGTCCTGGAAACTGGTTCAGAACCTATGTACATAGATACTTTTGCAATATCTAGTTCGTCGCTCTTATGACGACGGGTGATAGGAATAAAGCCCTCTTTGTCGAGACTCAGTAAGTCCGTATAAGAGAGAAAAGTGGAACCTAGAACAGTCTCACTTGGCGCCTTGGAGGAAGTGACGTCAGAAGAGGAACCTGGCTGACTCATAGGGGGTTTGGGGTCTGCATGCTTTTTCTTCGGCAACAGGGAATAATGCGATAAGCTCTTAATCATGCTACTTTTGGAAATCTTTGAGAGCTGCCGTTTTATTCGTTTCGAGGAGCGATATACAAAGCTTTTCTTTTCTACGGGGGAGGAAGGGGCGCTAAAACTTTCAGCTTTTTTGTGTGCAAAAGGATTATTGATTTTAATAAAATGGTGGTGGTTACTTGATTTTACACACTTATCGATATCCGAAGTAGAAGTAGAAGCCTCAGCTCTAGAAGTACACTCTGGGTTATCGTTGTCGTATTCAGTTCGTTCTAAAACTTGCATGTCAGGTGTTTGAATGTGAAGTTTTATATTCGATATCTTATTATTATCTGTTTTTGAACTGTCGTGTTCTGATTTTGCAGTCTCGAGCTCTGTCAATTTCTTTTCCATTTGAGCTATGAATTGTGGATTGACATCGTGGCTAAGCACAGACTGGACTAGCGAGCTTGTAGTTTCAATTGATTGTTTATCATTAGACTGAGCTTCGTATTCATCGAGATCGTCTTCTTCATCAGTAGTGGAATAAATTTCAGAACTGTCTCCAGATAGAATGGAGGACACCGAACCGTAAGAATCACCTTTGAGCGGTAGGTTTAGAAGATTTTCGCTTCTGACTACCGTCGGGGTGGTGGGGCAAGACTCGGATATCTTGCGTTCAGGGGCTGGCTTTGCAATATTTATGTTCTCTAATGAAGAAGTGCGTATTTCTGGTACATTCGACTTATTTTCAGCACAATCTGCTTGATTGTTTTCTTTGTTATCAATTCTAGTGTTATCTTGAGGAACATTCACGAGGGGTTCAGATTCACTAGTACGTCTTAACGTAGACGCAGGAGAATGTTCCGAATCCTGACTTTCTTTGATACTAGCGAGACTTATGTGCGCATGTATGACTGATCTACCTAGAATCGATGCCATACCCATACCTTCATCTTCATTAGCAGTGACTTTACGGACCTTAGGCGTTTTCAAACGCTTTAGTTTCCTAAACTCGTTTCTGATTTCGGATATAGAAATGCGAGAGACATCCGACGATGTAGATTTTAAAGACACTTGGTCTTCGCGTAAATCAGGCGTATCGGATTTTCTGGACCCACGTCTTATATTTGCGAATTTTCTTTTGAAGAAATTGGTCTTCATCTTTTTAATTGTTTTTAGCGGTCCCGGTGAATCAGAATCGGATTCATCAGCTCGATTCAAAAGTCTGTTCAGGTCTGACTGGTCCTCGCTTAGATGTCTCAGACTTTTGTGGGCGACGTGTTCATCTTGGAATATAGAGACGTCTCCGTAGCTTTTTATGCTCGAATGACGCGGGACGTCCAAGCTTTTTTCATCGTCATCGATGTTATCGGGTTCATCGAGCAAAAAAGCTGTGCTCGGATGTAATATGCTCAGCAGCTTCTGTAATTCTTCCTGATGATTCTGATAATATACATTCAAGTCCGTAATACTTTCGTCATCGGTCACCAAAATGTCCAAATACTTTTTTAATTGTCTAATGATTTTATTAAGATTCAGCAAACACGACAAACCATGCAAAGAAAAAAAAACATAAGTATTGTTTATTCTGATAATTAAGCTTAGCTTATTTAGATAAGTAATTTGTGCAGTGATAACACCGAGAAAAACATTTAAAGCTTGCCTTGTTGACAGGTAAGACTTCTTGCTATTTGGCCCGAAATCAAAATGAAACTTCAATTAAAAGTTAATTAATTTATATTAACTTATGTATATTGCATAGAATACAGTCATTCAATGTAATATCATTTAAAATATTTGCTGTGCAATGAGTACAATTAATTTAAATTGAAATAACATAAATTGTTTTTTAACACATTGGTTTAGGACAGCATAAGAACATTTCACGATCAATTTCAGCAGAGTGGTAGTTCGTAGCCGGGTAACAAACCCCACCACCATACTACCATCCAGACTAACACTGAGTGGGACAGCATCAGGTCAATATCAATAGCACCAATAGAAACATAGTCATATGAAATTTGATTCGATAACTGTTTCAACTCTTCTCATCAACATACGTTATAGAAACTGGCTTCGAACCAGCATAGCAGTACACAAATATATACTTCAAGAAAACATAGTTAAGGTTCAAATTGGAGTGGTACTCACTGTTGGGTGTACGTTGGCATGTTGGCCGGCTGGCTCGGCTGAGGCAAAGGCGTAATGCTGACTGCAGTGCCTAAAAAGTAAACGATGACTTTTGACGTGACAACGTCTTAAATTAGGTTAGCTGGGAGTCACTTATGAAAAATAGTAACGCTCGGTAACGTTACGATGAGTCACCGAACGAGAGAGAGGCCCGCCGAATGCCTTGCGTCTCTCTCCCACTCAACTATGATCGGTCTGTCGCGCGCGCAGCACTAGAGAATTAGGCGCATTGAATCGGCGCGTTAAGTTTAAGTTTACATGTACAATGTTTTAGTAAACAAAATATATTTCTATAGTTAAAATTTGTGCAATTCTTATTTTCATTCAATTCCTTGTTCCTATTGCGCAATTTAATTATATTCATATCAATAAATATTCTACCGAGAAAAAGACGTTGTCACGTAAAATCTTCGCCCGTAAAACCGACTTTACAGGCAACCATTTTATTTTTGCTACCTTTTTACCATAAAGAAAGCAAAACAAGTTTCTCTAATAACTAAGTTTATTGCTAACTTAAGCTAACTAATTTAATTGAAGATATGTACAATTCAACAATACTGCGTCAAGGCCTTGTACCTCACAACCGGCACGTAATAATCTAATCCGAGCTTAACGCCACATCAGTAAAGCTAAACCATAAATAGCCACGTCATACAATCGGTTTATCGGATTACGAATTAGAAGTTAAAAGGTTGCCTGGAAATAATAAACCGACAGTAAACCTTTTGGTTTAGGAGCCATTGCATGTAAATGCATTGCACCGATACACCATGAACAAACATTTATGTGACACATAAATATCTGCCCCCGCCGGGAATCGAACCCGGGACACCTCACTACGCCGACAGGGCCACTACCAAATAGGCCACGAGGTCGTCACTTTCTTTTTTCGTATTCTCTTATATGGATATGGATTTCTCATGGATGACATTGTCAGAACTGGACCAAATTGACATGGGACCACACGGGAAGCACCAGCTTTCAAATAATAAAATCATCATCAAAATCGGTTCACCAGCTCAAAAGTTCTGAGGTAACAAACATAAAAAAATACAGTCGAATTGAGAACCTCCTCCTTTTTTGAAGTCGGTTAAAAGAATTAGATCCACGTCAATTTATGTAATTACCAATGGCCCTCGCGACGACCCCGGCTTCGCCCTCCAGGTCGAAGTCTTGCTGGTAGCCGATCACCGCGTTGGCACCGAGCTCAGCCGCTTTTAAGCCAACTAGACGTTGAACCTGGAATGTCACGCTATAGTAGAATATAGAACCACATCGTCAGCAAAGTATATGCGTAAGATTTCTTTTATGGAATTAAGATAGCAAACACAGAACATTTAAAAATAGTACGAATGGCGATCAGTCGAAGTTCGTATGAAAAATGGCGTCGCCAATTCCGCCCCACCTTTCATCTCCACTACATCTGTACTTAAATAAATATGAAGGTTACGCACATATTTGCAATTTAAAATCTAGCCAATCGTAGCGCCGCGATCACGACATTTCAAATGGAACGAATCACACGCATTCACGCATACAGATGTACATTTTTATAGCGTATTTGTGTGAGTTTTAATAATGTAGTTACGTGTGGTTTAATATGCGCGTTTGCTCAAAATCTTGGCGCGTCTGCCCCGCCCACAACGCCTTTCTATTCTTTTTAAATAATCTGTGATAGCTAATTAGCACTCAGAACCATCCGTCACCCAGAACGAGACTTAGATCACGAGGACGAGGTTCATCATCATCATCATCACCATCAGTTTGTGCCATTCTTATTTAACGTATTTTTAAAATAAATAAAAACAAAAAACTAAAATAGGTACAGTACCACCCAAATATAAACTGTCTTACTCAGGCTGCACCGACTTTACCTGATTACTGAGTTTGATGAAGGCCACCTGCCTCGCCTCGTTGGAAGCCCGCGGCGTTCTGATCTTGTCTATCCACTGGTACTCCGGGTCGTCGTTCACTATCAGCTCCTCCACGAAGCCGTGGATGGACGACGCTCGGTACCCGGGCGGTATCATTGGACCTGGACAACATTTTCAGCCGTATTGGGAATGGGGCGGTCTGATACTGAAACTAAACCCGTGCCGGTAAAACAGCGACAGAAGTGGTCGGCATTTAGTGGCAGTGCACAACACATCTGATGTATCTGTGTGCTACGGCGTACGGTAGTGCCACCGACCACACAGCCAATAGACTCCTAATGACAGGCGAATGGCTTCTGTCAACACATCTGGCTTATAATACCGATATAAATTCGTGCCCTCTCATTCTTTCCCTTTGCTTAAATTAATCTATTTCTTTCCAACGTTTCGTGTGGCCTTGAATTAGCCAATCACAGCGTTGAATTAGCCAGTCACCCCGCTTCGTCTTACCTCAGCTAGTTGCCAGAATGCATTCAATACGGAAAATCAAACATAAGGCGTATATTGGCTGTGTGGTCGGTGGGTGGTGCTGATGTCCATGGTAATTGCTGACCACCAGGTGACTCGTTGGCTATTTACATTGGGGAAGACAACAAACAACTCGTCATTTTCCGACTGAGGGTTTGATGCCAATGTCACCTTTCCTGTATTGATTTTCTTTCATACTTTCCTTTCTCAACTGGCCACGCAACCTTGCCCTTACTGATGCGTGGTAAGTGGGCGACAGTAAAATGTAGGTACAGTCCATTTTTCTAGCCGCGAGAAAAGTAATAAACATTACCTGTTTTTGGAAACATCACATTTTAACACAATTGCACGCTTCAATTATGATATATACAATTAAATGGGTTCACTTAATACATTACACTTTGATTTACACCACAAACTGCTTCGAATATACTTAATTTCATCAATTTAAGAAATTATATTTAACCTCATTTGCATATAATTGCACAGATAGAATATTTCAGTAAGAATTTGACATGTCGGACATTTGAATCGTAGTGATGTGAATAAAAAATCGATTAGTAGTATTGGCTTGAACGATTAATTGAATGATAGTTATCGATATTTCCTTTTGGAAAGAGTGTATTATTATTTTGCTATTTAATACTAAATTTAACTAAGATTGCATGGCCGCGCGGTAACAGTCATGTTAGTCACTCCTCTATTACGTACATAGAACAAAGAGCATAGAACCGTTACGAATAAAAACACGAAACCGAAAACACGAAAAACCGCCTCCCCGGAGTTAGCTATAGTCCACATTTTAGTTATTATTTATTAAGTCTATTGTCAAGCGAATGAACACAGAGAATAAAAGTAAGGAGCAGCACCTGCATACTCTTAAAATGTATTTGGAAAGGGTAAATTAAACATTACTTTTTAAGGTTACATTATCTGACTTTTACCATAGTTATTGCAATTGATTATTTGCATGCAATTAAAATCTATTTTTAAAGTATAGCATCTCACGCACTTACTTAGGTACGTACCCGTTTTTCTCTACAGAATATTAATTTGTAATTTTCGGAAACGAGTAAAATTCACGATTTATGTAGAAGATAATAATCATTAATTTCATTAATTCATTAAATTATTTCATTCATTCATGGATGGTACTTTGGATGTTGCATCAGATCAACCAACTTCGAACTTTATAATCCACGTTTCGGAATCAGAGTCAAGCGAAGAAGACTCCGATGACTATGATGATGAATAAAAATGTTTTTCAATATTTTGTTGTATAATTTTTTTATTCATGATTTTTTTACAAAGATAATAAAATTTTAGATCAACGATAAAGAGTGAATCATAATTGAGTTAAATAGCTATACGTAACCTACCTTGTTTGGACTTTAAAGGGGAATCAAAAAGTATACATTAAGGACAAATATTACTGTACATTTAGTATGTACCTACATGACGTTACTTAAATTCAAAATTTATGTTTAAAATAATATTGGTTTTAACTGTAATTTTTTAAATGTTTGCATCATGTTATTTTTTACTCCTGGTAATAGAAAGACGAAATGGAGATAAAATAATGCAGTCTGTATTAAGTCTGCAAAAGTTTGAAAAAATAATAATTTCTCTGTTTTAGTAAGTAAAAAATTAAATATCTTGAAACTAATTAAAAGAGTAACAAAAATATATGAATTACTACAATGTTTTAATATAAAATGCCATAGATATCATCCTTCCTAATTATACAGTCACTTACGCATATGTAAATAAAACACAGTATTTAATTTCAATAAAACATATTTGTTAGATTGAAATAAAATCGAAAAGTAGAAATCGATATCGATGCGATTCGATAAAACAAAATCGCGGTAGTTACCAACAGCTATTAAATTGAATACTTCCGTACTCTATAGACTGCCAGTGTCTAACTGACGTTACGATGACGTTCCTAGTCGGCCATATTGGATAATCATTTGTTTACTTCTTAACTCTACGCTAGAAAAACGGACTGTACTCACAGTGAAAGAACTGCACTCCGCAGCTGGAAGTCTTGTATTTGTTGAAGTCGGAGAACAACTCCACCTTGACGATGACGTTCAGCTCGCCCCGGATCCCGTGCATGGTGTCGAACACCGGGATCCATCCCGACATAACTGCCCCTGGAAATTTACCATACCCTTGTAACAAGGAAACTAAAACCGGAACTGTGTCTTATTGCCTACACTCGAAACAATTTTTAGAAGGGATTATTTTTAATTTTATATATCTTTTGGAACGAAGTTCCTTACGGCAGGCTTGGAGGGGATAGGGATTTTGCTGTGCGACCGAACTGAAAAAAATGTGATAGTAAAACCGTAAGCGTGGAAAAAAGTGCGTGGAATAAAACCGTTAAATGAGACGTGCGCAGGCGCGACAGTCGCATACACAAGCGAGTAGTGTATAATACCTTTCTCTTTCTCCCTCTTTCTTTTCGTTCGCCGTTGCCTTCATTAGCCGAAGGAACTTCGTTCCTACCTGGTGTCCCACGACACCACATCATTTTATTATTTATTTGTGAAGCGCATTAAATAATAGATGAGTGAATACCGAATTTAAATAGGGTAAGCCGTTTTTGGAGTCAGCACAAAGACAGAGACAAATTGACAAACAGACAAAAAATCCAAAAAAATACTCATATACTTACATAATTATCTTTCATGTAAAAATATCGATCAATTACAGTACATGCATAGATGAAAACAGAGATTTTTTTTTTATTCTACCGCCACTTCGCAAGGGTGCTTTATAATGGAGACGAAACGGCGAAAGGAACACCTAAGCACATTTAAAAATGTGCACGACGTGTTCATATCGAAGTGTATCTTCTCATCGCTTGGATAGTTAAATTCATATTCTATTCAGTTTTTTCGTTAAGAGGGGGTATAAAGCTAGGAAAAAATCAAATTTCACCCGCCCGTCTCAATGGAGCGACGGTACTGATAAATGGAACAGAGCATGTCAAAATCCTAGAGCTATAAAGATAAATGTATTTTATTTAAATAATTCGTAAATTATAGATTTGATTTAGAAATCGATCTACAAATCCCTCCGTGATACTAATTAGCATAATATATTAAAATATTGACTCAAAAACATGCACCATATTGAAAATAAATTGATTTTAGTTGAAAATTAGACCTAACTTTGTGATTTTTTTCTATCGAGAAAATTTAATTTTTTTATGTTTTTGCTTCTTGCATTCACTCAATAATATGATGAAGTATAACTATGTTTTTCTTCAGCTTCTAGAAACTTGATCTACTACTGTAAAAATTTAATCTACGATTGCCAATTTTGCTTTATACCCCCTCTTAAGGATTAAAATTAAGTGTATAAAGAATGACATACAATGACTTATTCTACCGTGTAAATATAAAAATAAGTATAGCACTATTCCATAGCCATCGATGACTGATGAGGTCGCTGAGGACAATTAGTGATGAGGTCAACGCCCTTACTCATATGACCTTGAACTTTTACTCTTAGCGCGGCTAAAGAACTTTCATTATCCGACGACCCGGATGGCGCAAAGGTTATCGCCGTTTCGAGGGTACTGGGTTCGACTCCCAGCGAGGCGGAAATTTGAATGATGAATTTAAACTTCCCTTCTTGGTCTGGGTGTGTGTGTTCTTGTCTTGTGTGTTGTCCGTGGCACCCACGACACAGGGAATCCTAGTGTGGGGCTATGAGTGTGTAGCGTTATTTATTATTATTATTATCTCACCACCAGGTGGTCCAGTCCCCTTGGCGTTATTAGCCTCCCGCGCCAGCAGCGGCGCCAGACTGATGACCACCTTGCCTATCGCGTCGTTGGCCGAGTACGTGTCGTGGTCCATCAAACGCAACTGTAGCGGCTCGTCTTGCAGTTCTGACTCGTCCACCTGAAAATAACTCGATGGAAGTAACAGTATATGATGAAAAAAGCCATTTGGCGGTGAATTAATTTTTTCGTATTTATTTTTGAAATAATGAAAACTGGTTATTTGACGATGAAAAGTTATTCGTGTGCATTTTTTCGTTTTCCTTTAATTAGTACAACATCTATAGGTATTTAAAACTTCGTTATTTTTGATTCTACTTCTACAACTAAAAGTTGCAGGACCAAAGTTGTAGAGAATTTAATTTGCAACGAAAAATGTTCTCACAAATTTTATGACTGTGAAGCTAATAGTTTGCCATAAAAATCATCTGCACTGCACCCTTGTTTCCACGATGGCGGCCGCTGGATGCGACCCCACAACGTAAAAAATACAATAACTCCCTCTTGAATGAACTCTTTCTTGATATCCAAAAGATTAAATTGCGTTATTTACGTTACCTTTCCCTCCCTGACTGACCCAACAAACGCAAGAAAGAGCGCAACCTGCGGAACGCAACGGGCAACTCATGAACTCACTTAAGTACCTACTTAACTTACCGTCTTATCTTACCTATACCTAATACAAAATAATTAGCAAAAGGCATTAAAATGTAACCCTTTTGCTTGCAAAAATATCTATTTAGAATCGGTGCACATTATGTGTTCGAGTACAGAAGCAAACGACGAAACCTATAGAAGAGCGAAAGTTAAATCGTTAGCGCGTTTCAGAAAGTGGGACAGCGCCATCTAATTCTAAATTATCACACTAACCGTAACATGTACCTTGTATACGGCTATGACTATGAATATTAACTATGATCCTTGGTTATATTGCAAAATTAAATGTACTTTGTTGATTTAACATTCCATTTAATCCTCACTACTACAAATTTCATACAGGGAGACTGAACGTTACCAATGCTAAATAGACCAGACACGTGTGAATTTGTATGTCAATATATTGAATCTCAATGTGAGGGGTAGATATAGGCCAACGTTCACCACGCTGGCCAACTGCGGATTGGCGGACTTCACACACCTTTGATAACTTTACGGAGCTCTGGTGTGCAGACTTCCTTAAAACGTCTTCCTTCACCGAAACAAGTAATAATTAAATTCTAATGTAAACATAAATTTTGGAAATCTTACTCAAGATTTGAACCCGGGACCCCCAGTTTGGGAGTCCAACATTCAAACAATTTGGCGATCACTGCTTTAATTTGTGTCTTGTTATCGATCGGGTTTACTAATAAATAATAATGATCCTCCCTAATTTGCTAGCGATTAATACTGATATATAGCAGATTTCTCTTCTCTTAATAATAATTAAGGAGTTCAATGATGTACCACGCGATCCTAGACCGAATTGGATTTTTTTTACGGAATTAAGGTAGCAAATGAGCTTACAACACCACCCTTCCGCTGCCGCCTGACAATTACTGTGACCGACCAAGATTTAAATGGGGACTAGGGCTGTTAGTCCAGTAAGGAGACGGTGTTAGAACATTAGTTGGTTAGTTTTGGCTAGTATGAGGACTGGGACAGGGCCTGTTAGTGATAGTTAGCCCTGTTAGTTGTTATTAGTAATAGTCCAGTTAGTAATCGTTAGTAAGAGTCTCGTTATAATTTTCGTTACAGATGTGTTGCTAGTTGCTAACCTTGAGGACTGATATGGTTGCTTCTAAAAGAGTGTAACCAGCTCCAAACTGCTCCTAGTGCTCCTATTATCTCCTGTGCCGGGACTTGATCTCAACCATGACCGAATGCTTCACGCGTCCCGAAATACGGAAGCGTTCAAAAAACAAAAAAAAAAGACGAAGAAGCTTTGCATACGAACTGTATGGCACAATGGTTATCATGCTGGAACGCTGTTCTAAAGGCCCTGGGTTCGATTCCCAGCGAGGCGGTTTATTGATGAGTTTAAAATTCTGCTCTTGGTCTGGGTGTGTGTTCTTGTATTTGCGTGTTGTCCATGGCACCCAAGAAACAGGTAATCCTAGTGTAGGGATATGAGTGTGAAGCGTTTTTTTTTATTTTACCGCTAGCAATCGCCCATCCAATTACCGGCAGAAAATAACTTGCGTTTTACATTGAAACACGCAACAACGGAATCGCAAACATCTGCAGGGGATTTCAGTTATTTTTAGCACCGTCTGGCGTCCGTCTGCTAAATGTTTACACCATAATGATGTTGTCGTAACTCGTGTTATTCATCAACTTCTGACCACAGAGAACATTGGACATGGCCCCAGTTTGTATAGATTAGCAAGTCTGCAGTGGTGCAGCTTTTACTTGCTGAGCTACTAACTACTATCGTCTCTACTCATATGTACCTGTGGAGGCCTTGAACACACTTCACCACGCTGCTCCAGTGCGGATATTACCCCTTTATGGGAAATGTTTATGCCGCCCGAAGGCCTCCGACATGACTTAACGACTGCTATATAACGTCAGTTGGTAACGTTGAATAGCAGTCGTTAAGCCATTTTTGGCGATGGCTTTGAATGCGTTCCAGTGCGGAAACGCGGAGGAAACTTTTGGTCCACGAGAGGTCACCCAGTCACCATCCAAATACCGACCGCGCCCGCTGTTGCTCGACTCGGTCGATCACTTAGGATTGATACAAACCGCCCACCCGGCTATGGTCGGTTCGTATTCCATACTAACTACAATCCTTAAGAGTTTTGGTCCAATTATAGAGCAATTCACAATGCCATGGAATGACTACCAAATATCCATTGGACATTGTATATTGTACATATATTGTATAATATGGACACTAGATAGACATCCATGTCTATCTAGTGTCCATTCAGCAACAGAGAGTGGGCGAAAGAAGACAGATGTTTGAATCATTAAAAACTATTTTTGAGTTTCTCATGTGCCTAAGCATCAGCTCAAATACAGCTCAATATTAATGCAAAATGACCTTGAATTTGTTTACAGTGTTCAGTGCAATGTATTTTGATTGTGTAATTATGTATGTCAGTCATTTTGAAGAAAATTCTGAATTTTTTTATCATTATAATAATAAATAACGCTACACACTCATAGCCCCACACTAGAATTCCCTGTGTCATGCGTACCATGAACAACACACAAGACAAGAACACACACCCAGCCTGGCTCGCCGAGAACCTCGGATTCCTAAAACAGCAGTCCAACATGATAACCATTAGGCCATAAAGGTTGTCATACTGTTTTCAGGTCTCTGATTATTACAAAAGATTTTCAAATGTCGCACTAGAAAATCCTAGACCCTCAATGAGTGGACTCAAAAAGAAAGGTGCTAAAAAGCTCACAAAAAGAAGGTTTGCTTCGTATTAAATTTTAAATACCATTTTACTTTCATTAATCAATATATATAAAACTCTTCTATTACTGGGTGACTGACAGACAAAATACAGCCGAAACTATTGAAGGCAAGAAGCTGAAATTTGGGGTGTATGTTTCTTGGGAGGATTTCCCCCCTAAGGTGATAAAAAAAGGGATTCACGTGGAACTTTGTTTATAGGTTTCTCAAGTGACGCAAGTGAGAACTAAGAAAGGATTTTGGAAATTAAGAATTTCAAGTGGGCGAAGCCGCGAGCGGAAACTAGTATTTAGTAAATAACAGTGACAGCCGAGTGGTTGAACATTGGACTTTCCAACCAGGGGATCCGGGTTCAAATCCCTCCTTAGGGCGCGTTCACATAGGACGTCCGTTTTACTGGATCCGGAATACTGGATGCTAGTAGTGTATGTAGTTGTATGAGCGATTTCACACAGAATCCAGTATACCGGATCCAGTAAAAAATCCCACACACAACGGAAATACTGACCCATAAAAACAAATTCAGTAAAACGGACATTCTATGTGAACGTGCTCAAAATGCTGTGTGAATATAACCTTCCATATGTGAACGCGCCCTTACATCTCTAATTTTCAAAAATTATGTAGGTACATATTAGAATTTAATTATCACTTGCTTCGGTGAAGAAAAACATTGTGAAGAAATTTGCACCAGAGAGTTCTCCAAAAATTAATTATCCCTTTCTGCGTTGAACATAGTAAGAAATCATCTTGTTCTCAAAAACTGTAAAATTTACCTCACTTGGCAACTCTGAGGGCCTTATTTCCTCTCATAGCCCGTGGAGTCCCCGGCTCAAAGTTGGACAGTATGGGGTTGTGATAGGCATAATGAAGGGTTAAAGTTAAAATAAGGTCCTAATGGTGTTGATCTGATAAAGTATGATAAAGATATTTATTTATGAGCAAAGTATATCCAAAGATAATAATATACTTAGCTGATAAATATCTTTCGCTTTCTAAAAACCCTTCCCTTACAAACATTTTACACCAGGTGAGCTGCCTATTAATTTTTGGCATCCTTTTTAAAGACCAAGGCAAAACGAATTACTATGCTAAATTACAAACAAATATTATTTTATTGAAAGCTATTAGTATTTATGTTAAAAAATAACATTGTATGTTAAAGAAAGGCAAGTTAGTTCACAGCATATTAAAACTTCAAAGATATATTTAAATGATAACAATTTGTGAAAGATCGGTCCTTACCTCGAACCTGTACCACTCAGTGCTGCTCCAATGAGGGTTCAATGACTTGCGGCAGACGTCGGTCTTGTGAGTTACACCACCAAACTTTATCTCGACGAATGCATCCGTGGTATCGCTAGCGCGGTCCATTACGGGCAAATTACGTCCAGCCAGTACCTTCACTTTGATTTTACCCGGCATTTTCACGTATTTGACTTAGCACTTGACACTTTACACTCTAATCGCACTTCTAAAAAACAAAATTAGCGACGCATTCAGTTTCTCATACTAAAATTAACACTTCAAATGTCTAATCAAATACACAAATAATAGTTTATAATCTTATCGATTTGTGAAATGTAAGTCCATTTCTAAAATTCCCACATCACTACAAGATCCACGATAACATATTTTTTTCTTTTTATCGTTTTAAATCATTCGTAAATTTGGTCATCGCGGCAACTTGACAAATAAACAAGCCGACATAAATATTTTCGTATCGTATTATTGTTGCGTATTATGAAATTTTACAAAAACACTACACCTTCAGGTGCCTCCACACTATTAGAACTGTGTTGTATCCAAATTTCACAAAGGTTTATTTATAGAATCGAAAGATTTTATAAATACTCTCGCCGCACGATTTCGACACCCGCACAGCTGTTGATTTAATTTAAGTCGAAATAAAATGTCAAATGTCAAATCAAAATAATGCCAATTGTCAAATGCCAAGGATTCGTAGACAGAGAAGAGCATAGACCTCACTATCGAGACTACTATACAGATTCTCGCACTCACACAAGAAATGAAGAAACTTACGCCAATGACACGAAAAAATACGAGACAGAATGATATGGTCTTTTGTCTCACATTGCGTGTCGGTTTCTTTCAAGGAAAGCCCAGTTGCTTAATGCTTATTTACAAGCAAATTTGACTAAAGCGCCATCTACTATTAAATTGAAAATCTCTATCAAATAACGATCAGTGTGCTTAACAGTTCCCAAACTCATTAATAGATGGAAGCACTTACGTAAGGAAAATATGAATCGAAAATGTAGAAAATTGTAATTACTTGTTATTCTTATCTTACCACTGACGTCTGACAGTTAAAAAAAAACTACAAAGTACACATGAGTCACATGACAGACTTCTTTGGCAAACTAATGTGTTTAATCTTTTTTTACTTCAAAACGTACAACCATCCGTCGTATCACCATCCACCGCCGTCTATCGGCAAGAACAATTCCTTAATGCATACTTGCTAATGAGTTCCATTATTTTATCCTAGGTGGCGCTAGTAGTATTCTTATTCTTTAAGTTTACGAGTTTGCTTATTTTAAATCTTGGAATAATCATAATCATTATTCTAAGTTTTAAATGGTTTACAAGGAAGTCAAACGTAGTGGTTATATTCTCTTTGAGGAAGTCTGGATTTACTTCTCAAAATAAACCTTGTTCGAACCATACTATAATAATTAAGTTGAATATACGAGTATTATTACTCTAGGCATTTACTGGTTCTTTTGACGTGAGGACGTCTTATAAAATGATGAATACTGGCAGCGCACGCTTTTTTTGCGTCCAGGAAAATTGCTGATGGACCGCTGACCACTAGTGGCAAAAAAATCTTGAGTGGGAGCGGGCCCGGGCTTCGCAGAGCATGTAACGCCATCGGTCCCTTTCGTTACCATTAGGTAGTAGTCGTGCTGTATCGTAGCATCGTAGGCCTTCGGGGGCCTTAAAACACTTGGGTTCGCCACTAAGCCCTTCACCATTCCTCACTGGAGCAGAGTGGTGGACTATGCTCTAGGCCTGCTCAATGATGAAATGACTCGTGGTCCATTTAGGTTGAAGCCAGACAGTCATGTTATATAGTAAGAGTCTAAATAAAAATCGATAAATGTAGTACCTAGCTAGGAGGAATACTACCATGCCCTCGTCTAGGCGTGAAATGTATACTTTCATAGTGTCAGATTTTCCTAACACACACACATAATAAGTACAGCTCTATTGAGCCGACAAGACCAATACTTTCAATTTATTTCTACAATTCAACACAGCTAATAGTCACCACAACCTTAGAACAAACTGATAATCCTCCAGGGTTCAATCAGTAAACAATCTAAATAAAAAGGAAATGAATATGAGCATAACATTTATTATAATTATTTACAAAACATTGGTATAACAGTCTTTAATTCTTACATATGACATAAGAATTAAGTTCATTACAAAAATATATTAATTCAAATTGTCATTATTGCTATAAGTACACGGACTCCGCAATAGCGAATGAGTTTTGGCGGGAACAACCGTCTCAAGTACTGTTCGCAGCGTTAATTTGTTCAACTTTACACTGTTTTTTTGTGATTACCTTTTGTCATTTAAGTTGATAATGTGAAACTGATTATATGACTACATACATTATTATATCATACAATGAAGACAATGATACACTATTTATATATTCATAGAAATTTTGTGTGTAAGAATAAATATTAAAATAAATGACATCGTCTACTTTTCATACTTTTCGCTAGGTGTCTATATCTGCATAATTTGATTTTTTGATTGGATGACGTCACTTCACGTCACATTAATCAGTCGTGTATCTTGGTCAGCTAGTAAATGCAAATAGGCGAACGTTCATTACTTATTTATCGTTTTAATTAAAGAGTATTTAAGGTGGGAGAAACAACTTATTAAATAATAATTTTAACTGGGTTTTCGTTTTATGCTGACACCTTAGAATAATGACATATAGAAACGAAGTCCGCGCGGCTACTTTGACAACTATAAATGTGAGTAGTATATGTCACCAAACGCCGGCCAGCTCCGTAGTCATCAATGACAATGCACGGCAAACGCGTCTCGCGGAAAAAAAATAATTATGTCGATTTGTGCGGTTAAATTTTGTCACAACACATTTGAAAAACAAAAGAAGTGTAATAACATCACTTTTCACAGGTAATCTTTCAATATTTCATAATATCTTTTATTTAATTAGGTTTAAATAAAAACGTTTTGTTTCAATACTCAGTGTTGCCCAATTGTGAAAATAAATTTTCCCATTTTAAGTGACGAGTGATATACGGCTTAGTCGTGGAGAAGTATATTGGAAGCCAACCAAAAATACACGAATATGTTCAAAACATTTTAATAATGAAGTACATTACCTGTATCTGTACATTACACAGGTTGGATCTTGTAGATTGCGTGAAAATGCTGTCCCTGTTATAATTATTGAAGTTGTTAGATATCCATTAATATTTAAATTATTATTATTAGTTATTATTATTATATCATGCCTATTGTCAATGTAATTTTCATCTTCATTTTATTGTTGTTTTCACAGATATAATATGGTCCATAGAGTAGTAAATCAACAAAGCCCATTGTTTTTTGTTTTTTCACAGAGTATATTTAATATTGGAACAAAACTTTTTTACTCAATGCTGTTATTAAAATATACTAAGTTCCTGTGTTCATGCTTATGTTCAGATACGTAAAAGATATGAAAAAAATAAATAGTAAAAAAATGATGTTAATATTTTCTTGTATTCGTTTCATATTTAAATAAACATTCTCATAATATAACAATTTTACATAACCATACCCATACTTTACCACATATAGCTATTTATGTAGGTATTATTGCTAAAAACAAATTCTTATCAGCGGCCGAATCATTCCCCACTTTCGGGAAACTGCACTTCCCTGGCAACCATTAAACAAGTATAAAAAAAAAGAAAAAAGAAAATTAGTGCTTCACTTTTTAAAGAGCGCTTGTATGAAGACTGTCATTCTATATGTCATTATTCTAAGGCTGACACATAAAAACAAGTTCATAAATATTTTAATTAAATTAAATTTAAGATTTATTATTAGAGTTAACAAATGTTACAAAAAATATGAATTTAACCTAAAATAACTTATTTTTCCAAAGCTGCTGTGATGATAATTCATTTTGTGATTTTTTATACTGGGTATAAAATTGTCTAAATCTCTTTACATCCTTGATTTACTACAATTAATCAACAATTTCATCGGATTGATTCCTTTTACTTATTTTGTATCTTTTCGAGCATTTTCCCAATATCCTGACTGCCAGCAGGCGTGGGCCTCCTCAACTTATGTTTAGCCGTTAGTTTAGGGACACAACTCTTCAACGGTGGCCTCGTGCAGGGCTTCGGGAAGGTCTCCAGCTTTGAATGACCCCCAAGACCATCGTACGACACATTCAACTGTGATATATTGACGTCATTCTCGTCATCAAACTCTATCTTAGCGGGTTGCTTCTTATGAAAAATGCTGGTATGGCGGTTCAGTGTCGTGTTATCTGACTTCGTCACTGCATTCCGGGCTGCGTTTAGGATCGCTAATTCCGATGGCTGGAAATAAGAAGCATTAGTGTTGTGTTAAATGTTCCTTAACATGTGTGAGGTGTTGATAGACTTTTTGATTGATATTACTTGCGCCAAACTTAATGACCTCTGTGAACATTGTTCCAGGTGAAGCTTGCGCATCTGATGTGTAATTTGGTATTAAGCGTGAGATGCTGGGGTCGCTTTCTCCCCGTCCGCACGTTTTAGTGAGCCCCAGAGTACACAGCACATTGCACGTAATTGGAAGTTCAAAGTGGCCATAAAGTTTGGCGTCAGTAATCACGTGTTGGTAACTTGCACATAGCTGGTGAAGTCTTCTCTCTTCGAGAAGAGACTTAAGGCACAGGTCCAAGGCCTACAGTGACACTGTTGATTTTGGACTTGTGCCCTGACGGAACCCTGTGGGGTCATTCAAGTATTACGTAAGCACAACAGGGGGGCGGGGGTCTTTGCTTTGCTTATTTTTGATGATATGGGGGGTGGGGGAGTCTAGATGGTGATTACGTCAGCGGTATAATTTTTTTTTCACTTTTTCAGATTTCCCACCATTTTTTTTCAAAACTCTCTTGCATCAATAAAGAAACCATTGAATGCAAGTACCAATGTTTAGGTGAACGTGGGGGGAGGGGTAAGAGATTTGCTTACTTTTGCTGAAGAGGGGGACGAGGGGGTTAAAAATTGCAAAAAATCTGCTTACGTAATACCTGACAGAAAATGGAAGCGAAGGCCATGGCAGATGGCGGGTTGTTCTGGTGTAGGCAGAGTGAGAGAGAGAGAGAGATACCTTCAGGTTGGTGTCGGGCAGGGGGTGCGAGGGGTGCCGCTGCAGCGCGGCCAGCGCGAGGTTGCTGTGCTTCAGCGTCAGGTACGGAGAGTCTGCGTTCTCTATCCGGTTCACCATTGTGTCCTGGAATCAACATGGATTTATTTACGCTATAGTGCGTCAAACCAAAAAATGTCAAGTGGCTGATACTTTAAGTTTAGTATTCCGTATTAAAAATAAAGATCGCGGAGCTTCATGTGCCCGATTAGATTCATAAATTAAAATAATAAAATAAGTTTCCTAATATCCAGGGGCGCCGGCTTCTAGAAAACCTCATGGGTGCTAAAAAGTGGCGAAGTGTGAGAAGAGAAATGCACACTGATCGACCGACAAATAAATAAATGTCCCACTTACATACTGCATACTTAATAATAGCGGTACGAAATAAAAATGATGTGTCGGTCAGCTCTTAGGTTGAACACAACCATTACTGATCTGTTTTTTGATGACTATTCTCAGGGGTGCACGGCACCCACTGTTTATTTCTCATGAGTGCTCGAGCCCCCGAGCACCCACGGAGTCGGCGCCCCTGCTAATATCTCAACATCAAGAACTTCATTGCTACTTAAGGTTTTACTTTACACCATGTAAAAAAATCTCAAATTGAAAATGTTCCATTTCATTAATGCAGTTTAATCAGACTATGCTTTACATTTTTTTAAAAACATGCAAATGTTGAGTCATAAATTGTCAAATGTCAAACACGGTAATACTTACAAAACTAAAATTGTTCTCATTAACAACAGCATCGTTGAAGGAGCCCTCGTCGGAGGGCCTCATCTGCTTGACGGCGGACTCCCACGAGTCCTCGGTGAGGGAGCGGTCCAACGAGTCGGGCGCTTTTCGCTTGCTCCTCAACCGGTCGTACTTGCGTTGCGCTACTGACAGCTTTTCTTCCGATTGCCTGAAAAATGTCACATAGTTTATATAAACAAGTGTGACATAGCAGAAATCCATTTTAATAATGTTACAGAGAAACCTCTATAAAGACTATAATAGAAAAATAAAAACTCACAACAACTGAGCTTGCAGGTCAGACACAGTACTCCTCTCATTCAACAGTTGTTGCTTCAGCGACTGAAGACGATCCCTCGATTCATTCTTTTTGCTTTCTGATTCACAGAGTGCCCTGTAACATACTATTTTTGTATAAAACTAGTTGCAACTAACGACTTTAATGCATTTCACTAGGTTGCAAAATGTATTTTATATTTGCAGATGAAAGTAAGAAAAAATGAAGACTAAAAATTTACCTCTTAAGTGCAGTGGCAAAGGTAGCGATAGTCCTCACATCGGAGTAACCTTCCAACATCTGCTCCACTTCCTCGCTGGTCGCGTTCAGGACCTTCTGTAAACTGACATCAAGACGAAATAACAACAATAGCAAATTGGTATAAAGATCCCTTGAAGGCTGTGTCCCTACAGAAAGTTTGACCTAATTTATTTACTTCCAACCCCCCGCCCCCCAAACTATGAGTGTGTAAGCATTCAATAACATTACAAACAGAAGGTCCACTTACCCATTCAATGTCTGTATATTCTTCTTCAAGCTTTCATTTTCCTCTTTCAATTTCTGTGTTTCTCTGTTCTGTATTTTGACATACTCCAATTGCTCCTTCAATGCTGACACAGCTGACTCTCTACTAACTAATTTCTTCTCACAGGCTTTCAATATTTCCCTAGAAAAAACAAAATAAATGTTTAATAAATTATTTTACTCTGTTAAATGTATACTACTTTTTATTAAATTTGGCATTATATAGTAAAATATATAGGCATAATTTCTAGTAAATTTGAGGCACATTAATAATGCAGAAGGAATTGAAGAGATATCATTAAGATTATGAGATATTAGCAAACAACTGAAAATCAGGACCTTCTTCGTCCCACAGTTCACCTCAATATGTTCATCTGGACACCTCAAGGAATAGCTGTACTTACTAATATTCAAAACTACATGACTTATTTGGTCTGATTTATTATTTTATTATTATTATTATTTTTTTATTTAATCAGTCTAATAGTACAGATAGACATTCACCAAAAGCTGCATCTTATGCACAATTCATTTACTTATAATATCAAGATTTATAACATTAAAAAACAAACATACTCATTCTTTTTTAAATCAGCAGTGAGTGCAGCAAGTTTGTCATCTTTCTCCTTGGCTGTAGATCGCTGCTGCCGGAGCTGGAGCTGAGCATCGTCCAGCCGGGACTGGATGGTTGTGATGTCATCCCCGGTGTTCTCGTTGGATATTGTCGGATACAGCCGGAACATACACTTGTCTGTCACTTTGTTACGACATTGTGGACATGACTTCGATCTGAAAAATGTCAGATTTAATTAATGTACTTACCAATTTACATATTTTCTTTAGTAGGTAGGTACCAAATGTTTAACTTAAATGGTCTCTGATGGGCGTTTCATATCTGAATAATAATAAAATTAATTTATTATAATTATCAATCAATAAATTTAAATTTAAGCGCAGACTGATAATGAAATTAAGATTAAATTAGAACTTCCGTTGTAAAACGTCAATATTTTCATTAAATTGTTTGGCAAACTTCGAGCGAGTGCCATAACTTCGGCTGTGTTCTGTGCACAACTGTGTGAGAATAGTAAAATTAGTTGCAATAATTTTAGGTATTGGGTGGTAAGATAGTCTTTTTCTTGACAGCAACTAAATACTTCAATTTTATCACTGATATTACGGATTACCTCGAAATCCATTGTGATAAACAAGTATGATGGAAAATATGTCCACACTTCGTCACATATATATTCTCCGCCTGATTCACCAAATCACTACAAATGGTGCAAAGAATATGCATATCTGAAAGATTACAATTACGTTTTCATCAAACGTTTATTTGTTTTGTTTAATTGTTTGTTTACATTTGGAGGTTAGGTCAAACTTTACAAAGTTGCCGTGCAAAGTTCTGTCAATAAAGTTCATTTCATTTCATATAGATTAAAAAGGTTAACTTTTGTCACAGATAACAGATGGCAGTGCCAGTAGTGCCACTCACAGCTCACAGATAATTTAGAGATACGAAACAGACTTCCATATCAACTTCCATGTTGTGCAATCGAGCTATAAAATTTGCATTAGGTAGGTGCGAAACGGACAATGGAAATGGAATGTTGCCTAAACTACTTGTATTAATTTATTAGATTGCCTGTAGGTTAATTTTTTATCAATGTCCATTCTTCTTACAATAGTTTGTGGACACTGCAGTCTGCACATCATTTGGCCACCTCATATTAAATTATAAGTAGATTTTGTCATACAAGGAGAATCACTACAAAGAAAATCATCAATGTGTTGCTTAATGGCCATAAGGAGAAAAACAGTGAACTTAGTTCAACCAGTCTGACATACTCTTACACATTACCTGCAATTTTTTTATGTAAATAGCCAAAAAACGACCCATTAAGTAGATGGAAAGTAAGTGGTCACCTACTTAATGTCGGATAAACATTGCATGCCTTAGCCAGCCCATTTTAGGGTCAGTATTTTCCGTGTGTTTAATTAATCAACACATAAGTACCAATCATTTATTATTTTTTCTTTGGAGATAAAGGAATAATTATGTAAAAAAAAAAATGGTTGCCTGTAAAGTCGGTTTTACGGGCGAAGATTTTACGTGACAACGTCTTTTTCTCGGTAGAATATTTATTGATATGAATATAATTAAATTGCGCAATAGGAACAAGGAATTGAATGAAAATAAGAATTGCACAAATTTTAACTATAGAAATATATTTTGTTTACTAAAACATTGTACATGTAAACTTAAACTTAACGCGCCGATTCAATGCGCCTAATTCTCTAGTGCTGCGCGCGCGACAGACCGATCATAGTTGAGTGGGAGAGAGACGCAAGGCATTCGGCGGGCCTCTCTCTCGTTCGGTGACTCATCGTAACGTTACCGAGCGTTACTATTTTTCATAAGTGACTCCCAGCTAACCTAATTTAAGACGTTGTCACGTCAATAAGTAATACAATTTACAAGGCTGATGAAATGTTTATTTTTTCTATCATTGCTTACATACTTAGATTTTAGGATAGATATGTGGCGCATAGACTAAACTTAACTAAGTACTTAAGTACCTACCTACTTATAATTTTCCTTTTCAAAAGAAATGGCATCAGTATGAAAAACTGACAATTCATAAATAGTCACGTAACGTAACTACATAGGTAGGTAATTAGAATCTTTGAAAGTGATTCCTTCCATTGTAAGGTATCCAAGTAAGTTTAACTAAAATTTTGCACTACAATAAATGTAACCTAGTATTTTTACTATCGATTATCGGTTATTACTTAATCGATAATTTAATAATACAGATACCTACTCCATAGTTGGAGTAGGTACCTTTTACTTAAATTAAATTTTATTAAACAAAACGAAAACATATTTATTGAAATGTACTTAGCAAATGTTACAATCGAAAATCATTCTACATCTAATTCATCCATTCTCTTGTATGCATTTTTAAGCTCTTCAAGCATTGCTCTCGCAACAGTCTTGTCCAATAGCAACTCTGCGGTTTCTTGTTCCCCTGTGAACACTTCGTCCGAGTGTAGCGTCAGTTTAATTGTGTCCACTGCTTCCTCCGGCCCAGGTGTCACTGACACGTCGGTCACTTTGTTGACTGGAAAGTAGTTAGAATTAATGAAATCACCGCAATGTATTTTACACGAAAAAAATAGTTCTTTCAAATTCGATTAAAATTTGGCTCTGCTCTAAGAGCCGGTTTATGTAAAAGGGCTCTTAGTACTAAACAAGTTATGCGCCTTAAAGGCATGTTCAGATATGCGCATATCCGGTATCCGCGCAAGCGGTAGGGGTACCGGTATCCAAGTAGGTAAAGCGGTATTCCTACCTGCGACCGCCGTCAAAGAAAAGGTGGTTAAAGCGTTTTTGGCGGGGGCATTTCCGTTCCTTCAGATGTAATCGTTATCAGTATACGACTACATTATGGTAAAATGCACCAGTTGGAATTGAAACCTGTACCTAATCATAATTTCATTTGGGCCATATCTTTTTTTTACTTATTTATTAAAAAAGAGTGTACAATGCTTCTCTTAACTTAAAATTGCCAAACTGTAGGTCAGTTTGTCAGCAAAACAAACGGTTTCTCGTGTTTCACTCCTTCTTATGCATAGGTAGGTACATTAAATTAAAGGTACTTAACTAATTACTATGTTATGTATGTATATCTTAGATGTAGTAGGTATACATAGATTGGCAATGTGAACTATCGAATGAGATCTGCTGGGGACTATCAATATAAAACGTACTCATAAAGCCATTGCTCCTAATTTGAGTTTCATAGGCATCTCGGGTGGCGTCCGCCGCGTCGCCCAGCGCCGAGGCGTGGGCTCGCGGGACGCCCAGCACGAGCAGGTCGCGGGACAGCTGGGCGCCGGTGCAAGCGCAGCGGTGGGCCTGCCGCAGCGTCCACCGGAGCACGGCCGCCGCGCGGGCGCACTCCTCGCGAGACGCTAACACAATAATATTACAGATCACTGTACCTATACAAATGTTGTGCAAAAAAACGAATTAGTTAAATATTTGTTAATATTGCACAGTGGCACAGAGGGTATTTTATATTACTGATAGCCGACAAGCAAGTCGGCAAGTTTGGCAGTATTGGGGCGGGCTAGAATACCGACATCATGCCGCAGACCAGTGACTTTATGAGGGGACGGAAGCCGGCGTCAGCTCGGTGGAAGGACGCCGGCCGGCTTACTCCAACTCTACTACGGCCGAACCTTGCGCGAGCTAGCCGCCAAACGACTAGTCGCGTTCCGGCTGCATGGGAGCTTGGGAGACAGTATTTTGAGAGACAGACCAAGAAAGACGGAAGAGGAAAGAAAGAAGATACTGTCATACTACAAGGTTCGGCTGTAGTAGAGTTGGAGTAAGTCAGCAGGCGTCCTTCCACCGAGCTGACACCGGTTTCGCAGCGGGGATACTCTTGATATTACTGGTGTCCAGGTGACAGACACCACTTACCATCAGGGCTCATAAATTCGTTTGTCAGCTATTATAAAAGGTATATTAAATTAAGTCAGCTCGTTTAAAAATGTCGTGCGCATACTCCTATAGTTACGTGAGTAACACAAGTATAACACCATACAAACAGAGATATTTACAAGATTATAACTTACATAAATTGGTGTCCTTTAGAATTTCCATGATACCATCATCCTAAAAAGAAAATGCAAAAAATCATACAAAAAATAGTGGACAAAGACTAAGTTTCTATAGAACTTTCTAAATCATGGTGGTAGGATTTAGTATCTAACTAGTTAGTTACAATTCTTTTAGAATTATCTCTGACGTACTTGGTCAGCGTAATTGGTATTGAACCTGCCTGTCGAACGTGAGGCCTCGGTTTTAACTCCCGGCCGGGGCAGATTTTTTTTTTATGGAATTAAGGCAGCAAACGAGTAGTGCTTGACAAGGATCCCACCTAATGAGAAGTGGTGACATAATATAATAATCCTAGTGGCAGGTATGAATGTGTAAACAATGATTAAGGTAAAGTTTAGGTAAATATTTAAAATATAAAATATCATGAGATATATAATTATATAATACCTAAGTATATAAACCTCAACAATACCTGAACCACAGACACTCGTGTCTCTTGCCACATCTAGTCAACAATATATCTATGTATTTGTTTTTCCTTTATCACCAAATACGTAAGAAACCTCTAACTTCATTCCGATGTTTTTTGTTGGACATCAAAGAGAGCAAAATACGCTGAGAGCCACCAATAACATTTCTGCCCCCGGCCACCATCCACCCCGGTGTACGCTGCCACGAAATTGACAAAAGAAATCTGATAATATATCTGGTCATTAGTTGTTACAAGTAAAAAGCCAACTATTCCATTATCTCATATCGAAAGGTTAAGCATTGGCAGATTAATTAATTGCCATCGGTAATACTTATTTTTAATGAAAAAAATCTTTTTAATCGATTTCAAAACAGGTTATATGGAGGTTATATGTTCGACGAGTATATTTTTTTATGTCCATCGATTTCTTCGTCATTTGTGTACCGATTTTGACTATTTTTTGGGAAGAAATTGGCGGGGGAGGGGGATTTACTATGATACATTTTTTAATTACATCGGTCTTAATTGTTAAAATTTTAAATTAGTATTCAATTCAATGAAATTAGATTATTATTCTCAAATTAGAGCTAATTTGAGAACAACAATACGTCCCTACCTATCTATGAAAAGTTCATAATAATAGAATATTACATAAAATTCAGCCATTAACTTGACACCGTGATTGTTGTAATCAATTTATCTATTTTTCAAAGTTCGGACAGTTTTTGAAGTCGATGAGTTAACTAACTAGAACTTTGGGAACCTGTCAACAACACTCAAAATAGATGCTCTTGAAGTTGACAACAACTTGTCAAGTTTAAATAGGCTTAATATTCGTATTTTACGAGTACATCTGTGATCAGGAAGATTTAATAAATGAGTATTATCCATAATAATTATTTATTTAATTTTAGTAGGTAGTACCAATTTTGTACACATCATTTTAGTATCGAAGACAACGCCTATAGTTGGTAGTGTAGTGACCCTGCCTTCGAAACGAGGGGTCCCGGGTTCGATTCCCGGCCGGGGCACGTGTGTAATTTGTGTTGTCTATGCCATCCGCGACACAGGGAATCCTATTGCGGGGTTAAGAGTGTGTTAACATTTAAAAAAATGTTCAAGTAAAAAAATTATGTTCAAGTGAAGGTAGTCGAACATAAAGTAAAGTAAGAATGTCGAAAAAATAGATAAATACAATGGTACCTAAATATTTCCTGTTGAGTAGTAGGTAACTATACAATTATATGTTAAGAGTTACTAAAAAGGTCGAAAATAATCCTTTGATCTAATAATAAATTGTAAGTGGATAATCTGTACACCAAACGTAATTAAGGAAATGTAGCCCTGCCGACTGCCGTACGTACAGCCGCTAATCCAACTTTAATTATTTCTAACTAGCGACCCGCCCTCGCTTCGCTTCGGGAAACTTATTATCAAGTGCTTAAATATAAAGTTTCATGGTTCTTTAAGAGATGGCGCTAGGCGTTCTTATTCTTTAAGTTAGGAAGGTTCACCCCTAGATGGCGCTGTGCTTAAAACCCAAAGAAATCCCATACAAACTTTCAACCTTTATTTCAACCTCTTCATCCCTTTTTGTCGCAATAAAAGGTAGCCTATGTCCTTTCTCAGGGTCTAAAGATTGTCTGTGTCAAATTTCATCAAAATCGGTTGAGAGGTTTAAGCGGGAAAGCGACACAGACAGACAGACAGACAGACAGACAGACAGACAGACAGAGTTACTTTCGCATTTATAATATTAGTAGGGATAGCAGTTAGTTATACGTTAAGTAATGTGAAAATTACGAAGTTATTTTTGTCAAGTGTCATGTCAATAAACAAATTAAATGAAACTTTACCATATTACCTCTTTTCCCCCATTTCCCAAAACTACTCAGCTTAAAATTTAGAAAAAAAGAAACTTACGTTATAAATAGGTAGGTACTATTTTTATGTGTTTCTAACGTTAAATAATATCTATGATAATTGTAAAATCATATCCCAACCGTTCCTTATTTTCTCTGAATTTCTACATAACCCTAGAAAACTTTCCAGAACATAATATACATATACCTACACCACAGCACGTAACCCTATGCCACACGACTTCGACTAACCGTATTTACCGGTCCGTACCTCAAAAGGCAAAAACTAAAAAGGAAACCCTTTGTTGACCCTTTTCATAAATCAACTGAATGCCTTACAGGTTGCTCCTCCAGCAGGTGCTGCAGCAGTGCCCTGAACAGCTGGACGGGCAGACTGGCCAGCGCGTGCAGCCCCGCCAGCGCCCACAGCGGACAGTCGCCCTCCGAACAGAACTTGAACTTCTGCAGACAAATAGACCTTCAGATCAGTGATGCGAAAATGTAATACAGTCAGCCTCGGTAACATAGGACACGATATTACTTTTGGTAGAAAGATTGGCCTTCTGTGCTACTGTGCGTACTTAAATAAGACTCAGCCGATGAGCCTTCTGATGCTAAGTGGTGGCAATTGTCCCTGGATATTAGTAACACGAAAATATATCACCAATGCTAAATTAAAATTTAATTGAAAGCAGAATTAGGAACCCCACGCAACGAGGTTTGATCTTACGCTGAATTATAAAGTTATCCGGGTTAAGTGTTGTGATTGTATTAAGTCCTCATTAAGATGTTTAAGGGAATTTTGAACCAGATGGCATGAAGCCATCATATTAGTAACGCGAAAGGACAATGCGTTACCGACCTTTTTGGATAGACAAAAAAATATTAATTTATCCATTCATCTTATTATTTTATACGTCATCTTTCCTCCGTCCTACGTATAGCCAAATTAAATTATAATTGTCATCTTGTGTAGACAATGTGATCGTCCGTAGGTGGGATATAACATATAACTTACCATAGCGATACGTCACTGGTCAAACGAACCTGAAACAAACGCATAAAATTATCATACAAATATGTGACATACTGACGGCCGAATGTGTCGTTAAATCGGACCATCGGTTTTTAGCGAGTGCTTAACTGAACTGTTGAGCACTGGGGACTGGTCGATGTAACGACATATCACGGAGAATAATATAAATCTATACATACAGGGATGGTCGTCGAATGGAGACCACAAGCCGAAAAGAGGAATAGGTACTTATAGGATGCCTTCCGAACAGGTGGACTTAAAGTAGCGGCTAGTAGAATCAAGCCTTGTAACTCTACAAGCTTAGCTTAGCGCTTAGCTTTTCATAAGATCTGATAACTTTTTTACCAAGATACCCTGTACCACGTCTAGCATCACTAGCATGCCCGTACAGAAATGAAACAGTACAGACACTTCGACTTATTGAACGTTAACAATAAATATTCCATTTAATTTGTTTTCTTATGAGATTAATGTAACGAGTAGCAAACGAGCATGCAGTACCACGCAACCGCCAGCGCCCATGACAACAAATGGTCCCGTCACCGTCTGCCAACTGGACTACAGTTAGCAGACGGTGTTAAAACGTTAGTTAGGTTGTTAGTTTGCCAGTAAGTATGAGGACTGAGGCAGTGACTGTTAGTGATAGTTAGTCCTCTTGGTTATTGTTAGTACCTAATAGTCCAGTTAGTAAATGTAAGTCTTGTTCTAATTCGGTTACGTTGCTAGTTGCTACCCTTGAGGACAAAGACGGTCGCCACTAAAAAGGTTATCTCTAAAATTTGAACCGCACCATATTTCACTCAAACATTTATAGTTTCCGCAGTCCTCCATATTAACTTCAACTAAGGAACTCTCTTCCGCGCAAGCAGGATGCTTCAAAAGGTGCGCAAACTTTTCTGCACACATTAATATAGATTCCGTAAATTCAGGTATAGTAGACGGTGTTCAATAAAGTTGCATAACCTTTTCAACATTATCAACATATTGCTTAGTTGCTGTCTCGGGTAAAATATTACTTTTAGTTATTTTAAAAGCTTTCGTATAGAAGTCTTACGGCTTACTATCCGTATATGAAATACCCTTTTACATTGTGTAAGCTACGAACATGTAGAAATAATTTCCGTGCATGAATTTGGAGAGTTGAATTCTAATATCAATGATCACATATTGAAGAACGCTGTGAGAAGTTGAAAAAAACCAATAACGCTACACACTCATAGCTCCACACTGGGATTCCCTGTGTCGTGGGTGGCATGGACAACACAAATAACACATCACTAACACCCATGATCCGAGAACAAACATTTATCTGTCACGTTAATATCTGCCCCGGCCAGGAATCAAACCTGGGAACGCTCAGGCAGGCAGGGTCACTACCAACTGAGCTACGCGGTCGTCAATTCAAAATAAAGGAAGTATCGAATTGTACGAACGTCACAAAATGCTTCACTAATAGAAAGGCATAACTAACTTTAAAAGAGACCGGATTAACGTGCCCTCGAGAGCACAGAACCAATGCCACAACCACTGACAAATACAATTCCTGTCCGTGTTTGCCTTGCCTTTAGTTCTCACGATAAACACAAGCCATGGAGGTAGTTTTTCAATCCAATAAATTTCCATTGCTGTAATACGCTACGTATGCTACGATATGTTGGTGAGCTCGTAGGCTTGCGTCGATCTTACCTTAGCCTTAGGTACCTTAGGTCTGGAGTTAGAAAGCTCTTTCAGAATTTATATTGTCATCACTTATCTCATCACATCACTGATGTTTAGGCGACATCATCATTGTTTCCTCTTTATTAAGGAGAGAAATACAATAAAAAATTGTACCTACATGCTACAGAAGCTCTGTCATTTCCCGTCCAATTTATAAATAACTCTTAATGAGGTTGGGTCTCGAGGTATTGAAAAGTGCAATATAAATTCCTGAGCTTCTGTATTTTAATTATACTTTATTTGTTTGCAAACAACTGACCCTATGGCTTTTGTTGAATCACTCATAGCACGGCGGATTGCGTCGAGGGATTGAAAATTACACATTGCTAATGCTTCGAGCAAAGGTGGGTATCATTGTCTTGGCTGGCGACTCTCCTGTGCTACCAGATAGGATTTCTAAACAGATTTGATACTTGTTTACAAAATAATACGTGGTGTCAATAGTTGGCAAACGAGTAGAAGCCACTATAAATAACACTGGATGCATCACTGATGCGTTGCCGATCGGTAATAAGGAAAAGAAGTGGGGCAAGAACTTGGTAAGTGGCTGAGACATTTTCCTATTATACGGGACTACCCGTACGATCGTTTAATAAAATTAGCAATAGGTATATTTTGTACGATCGTTACCAGTCTTATTAAGCAATAGGTATATTTTGTACGATCGTTACCAGTCTTATTTTATTAAACGATCGTATATACCTATTGCTTAGTAGCAATAGGTATATTTTGTACGATCGTTACCAGTCTTATTTTATTAAACTAATAGACAAAGGACCAGACGATTTAAATGATCGTAATTGGTCAATGTCGCCCATGGAGGTCATGGATACTAAAGATATCACGTCGATCGAAAACGAAGCGCTGCACCCGCAGTATTATGATTTATCATTACTCAATAATGGTTGTCAAGCGTGGCAGCACTGGCAGCTCATTCTGCCACGCTGCTTACTGAACCTGTCAGGGATTGAGGACTGCTATCTAACGATATCGATAGCTCGACAACTTCGAACCAGCGACCCGGCCAATTACGCTACGAAAACCGAAGCAGTTTACATACAGTTTCTATATATTCCAATGGTATTTTATTTTACTAGCATTAACGAAGACAACCCGGATAGTACGGTTATGTCGTCGACGTGAAATAACGAAAGTCGTGTGTGTAGAGTAGCCGCAGTATACAGACATAATAGAAAATTAAATTAATTTAGTAACCGCGAGTTACGATTTTACTCTATAGCTACAGTGGATAGCATTAATTTATGATAACTAGACGTCATCTGATGGATGGACGTAAAATGTGGCATGGCATATAAAAAGCAATAACTAGGAATATTAGTTAATTGAGTCTGAGTTTAACGAACTTGATTTATATGCAGATTTCGGTATTTAGATGTCATAATAAATTAATAGTTTTAAAATCTGAAAATACCGAAATTTGTACTTTCTAAATGTCTATTTTTAATGTTTTTGTCCCGTTTTTGGTGTACAATATAGAGTTATAAATAATTAAAATAAATAAACCAACTTTTACAATGCTCAATGAATTAATTATACTCGTAAATGCACAGAAATACATTTATTTACTCCAATCCTAAGCGTATAAAGACATTATTAAAAATATATTTTATGTTACTTTCTTTTATCATAACTTGTAGTAATTTATTAGTCATTTGCAATTAATGATTCTATAAAGTCTCTGTTACGTACTACCCTGTGCAGTAGTCAGGTGTCGGATACGCCGAACGGCCCGTGAATGGGCGGCATTTGTTTTCATTCAATCAACGAGTCGCGTCCTCGCTCAGGTGGCCGTCCTAAATTATTCGTCTTGAACTCTTGAGCTAACTAGATTATTCTGTCTTTTATGGTTTGGCATTACGACTTTATAATATTAAAGTGTTTTTCATATAAACGAGTTGGGATCTTACCTGAAGAAAACATGGTTTTCCTTTATGTTAATAACTGCTTGGGGAAATACGATACTTACATTTAAAATTAACTACCTATAGCCCATTTTATTACATAGACATTTTTAAAAGTTGTTATTACATATTTCAATCTTTACCTTAAATCACTGAATCGAACCGCATCAAAATCAAGCAGTAGTTTTTACGAGTATCGTGTGCATAATCAAAGCGCGTAGGTATCCATTAACACATAATTTGTTCTTCAAACACATAATATACCTAGCAATTTAGTCTACTAATTTTTAAACCTACATTGTTACAAAAAATCTGATACAAAAAGCGGACATATTTTTAAAAAGATAAATAAATTTCACATAATATTATTTTAAATATACAACCTGAATATACTTAATAATTATACTAAAGCATCATTTACAGGCCTATTTATCATCTTTTGTTTAATCTATACAGTATCAATCGAGGGCAGATTCCACGTAATTGGCCGCGCGATGGCGTCCGCGTCGCGCGTCGGCGGTGAAAAGCTGGAAACTACGAACTACGACCAACCTTATTACTGGTAACAAGACTATCGGACTGCGGGTACAAATGATTGTTTATTTACGTTACAATAAAGATGCTGCGACCTTTGGCATTACAGAAGCGTTCTATAAATTCCGCATTCGTCTATTACTAACAAATAGTAAAAGAATAACTTTTGTTATCAAACCTTTATTTAAATATTAAATCAATGACTTTTACTAGTTGGGTAGGTAGTGCCCAAATAGTCTAACATTGCTACTGTTAGACAGAAAACAAATCAAAAAAGAGATTTGGCCTCTCATCTATTCGTATTTCCAAACAATATTTACTGTCTCTACAGATCTGATATCGTTACAGTTTTATTAGTAGGTAAGCAAGCATCGGTACACAATGAGATGGTAGGATGTTACCCCGAGTTATGAGCAGAATGCCCGTCAGCTCTCACCAGATGCCGCACAAGTTGACAAACATCTCGCAGAACAACGTTAACATTGCGATCTGTTACTGGAAGTTCTCAGACCTAAAGGTTCTTCAGATTATAATGTCCGCAGTGTCATTAAGTCCTTGTATTACAAAGTCCACCAGTACCAACCAGTAGCTCTCCCAAAGTGGGGCTCGGGTCTGTCCTCACAATGAGGGGTGCAGTCATGCCACCCTCGACAACTGCGGATTGGTAGAACATACCTTTCAGAAGAACATTATGGAGAACTCTCAGGTTAATAGACCAGATAAGACAATGCACATGACTCAGTCAATAAAGTTATTTTTCAATTTCAATCATTTCAGACCAGAATCCATTTATTACTAGGAACCCGCTATCGTTTCGCTTCGGAAAACACATGCCTTAGTAGAATACTACGTAGGGTAGGGCATTCTAGGCCTCCTCATTAATGAGGAGAAACCCGTGCTCAGTAGTGGGTCATTTTTGGCTTCAATTCATTAGAATTAGGTATATAAACAGTAGTGAATGTACGAGTACTCCCGTTGGAGCCACCTAACTCTACATAAGCAGTATATATTGCACTTCAAATGATATGAACTACTCGTAATGTGCGAGTTTTCTCATTTACAGCTACCCTCCTCAAGGGGATAAAATAAAGATAAAGTTTGTTTGAAACCGCCGATTTTGATGCAAGCTCTGCGTTTCGAATTAAGCTTAGAAATGATAAAATACTTGTTTTAACTATTTGGAAAATGAACCACTAATGGGATAAAATTAAGGCTTGTATAAAATCACGCCGATTTTGAGGCAAGGTCTATGCAAAACTGGTTAGGTAACTTTTGAGTTAGAAATATGAAACACCTTCTCCAACATTTTTGGAAAATCAAGTCATAAATGGGTGAAATAATAACTCTACACACTCAAATGACACTAGGATGTCCTGTTCTATGGGTGCCGTCGATAATACACAAAGACAACATAACACATCAGATCGAGAACTGAAATTTGGACTCATAATTAAAATGGGATCTCGCTTGGAATCGAATCCAGGACCCTTCGAACGGCAGTCCAGCACAGTAACCTTTGGGCAATACAGGTCGTCAATAAGGGTCCATAATGGTGTAAACAAAGTTCTTCGGCGATATCTTCGAAGATATCGACGCAAAAAAGTAAAGTTGTAATCCATATCTATACAATTTTTTATTACAGTTTCGGAATCGGAAAAAAAATCTGCGTGAAATGGTCCAAGCCTCGTAGCTCTACGAACAATAAATAATTTTGTACAGCAGCGTTAAAATTAACCCTATTTTCCTATTTTCATACATTATCTTCTGAAATCTCAAAACACACAACGTATTGCGTTGAGACAGTAATAGTCAGTAAATTGATATCATTTCAATGCAAATTGTTCTAACAAAACCAAGACAAGTATCTTTGGAAGCTCCCCTGATTGTCTGCCCTGCTCTTCACCTTGTCAAAGGTGCCGAGCTTCCCAGAAGAACAATTTATATGAATAATGCAGTTGGTAAATTACAGTTCTTGTGCACGGTTCTACTACAACTCTTGTTGTTTCTGTTTCGAAGCAAGTTTCCGCTTCAGTGACTAGAACTAAAACAATAGGAATGAGACAGGTGTCATGAAATACGAGTACTCAGGTTGTACTCGGAACAAATTCATGCACTAAAAACCATAACGTAACTCCTTTCAAACATATTGATAGCCAAGTGGTTTAAAACTTGGACTCCCTAACAGGGGGGGTCTGAGTTCAAATCCCACACGAACCACTAATTTTTAAAAATGACGTGCATATCACAATTTATTTATTACTTGTTTTGGTGAAGGAAAGCTTCGTGAGGAAACCTGCACACCTGTGAGTTCACCATAATATTCTAAAAGTGTAGTCTGACAATCCGCACTTGGCCAGCGTGGTAGACTATCACCTTAGAATAATAAAATTACAGTATAGAAACGAAGTCCGCGCGGCCGTTTTGAAGCCTTAATTGGAGTCAGATGCAAAAGTACTGTGTGGTCAGATGACTCCAAACACCGGGCAGCTCATGTCAACGCACGCTAAACGTGTCTCGCGAAAAAAAAGAATTATGACGATTTGTCCAGTTAAATTGTGACACAAAATATCTGAAAAGCTGTTTATGTATTATTGCTAAAAACATATTATGATTATCCGCAGCCGAATCATTCCCCGCTTTCGGGAAAGTTTCGGTTTAAAATAATTTACAAAAAAAAAATACAATTATAAGTGCATCGAATGTTTCAACTCATAAAAAGTTTGAACAACAATAGTAACGAATGTCTTGAAGTCTTGGATACAGAATTATCGACGCGGTCCAGTATATTCATGAACTCGTCAGCTGAACTAGCCCACTCCTCACAATGGAACTCTTCACTATGAATTTATGTATATCTTGTGATTGCATGCAGCGAAATACTGGTTGGATATCGTGAAGTCTTCTTGTCAAGAACATCCATTTTTATGTAAATTGATGGCAACGGCAAGAATGGTGATCATTAGAGTCCAGGGTCCGTGAGTTCGCTGATAGACAAATGGTTTCGGATTCGATTTCGGCGAGAGCAGATTTCGGATTTTTGGATCTGTTTTTACGTAAATACCAATAGCAGGCAGTGATAAAAAAAACATTACCATAGAGTATGTATTTCCTACCACAGTGAACCCATGACCCACGTATGGGAGACCGATATTAAAACCATTTCACTATCACACCTTCTTGATCAAGTTAAGACAATACGACGACCTCATAGCCTTTGGTAATGAGTCTGCCAGTATAACAAGGAGTCCGGAGTTCGATTGTCGGTGATGTCAGACAGGTGTCATTTATCAATATCAATACCAATCTCAGCTCAGAGTCGTAGTGCAAGTATGATTTTTTTTTTATTATGTATGTCCGTTTATGTTACCAATTAAGTTTAGTGAATTTATCAACAACAACAAAGTTGGAAGAAGGTCGAGTATTAGAGCAACATTAGACGTCCGCCGTCCGTTTGCAAAAATGCCCTTCCAATATGGAACATCAACAGAGAAGTGCTCCCGCGAACGCCCTCTTGCAATTCAACAGTTGGTTGTACCGACAGCACAAAAGTCTTGCTTTCGTGTTCATGATATTTAAGTTTCTTTCGCTGTCTGTTTAACTCGATAAATATATATAATATAGCGCCTTTGTGAAATAGTGGTTGATTAAAACAAATTAACTGCTTAGGTAAGTGTATGTATTACACAAGACAAAATACTTACAAATGAATGAAATGAAAATTGTAAATTCATACTCAGTAATTAACCCTGTTCTGTTGGGGGTTTTGTTACTTTGATTGCTGAACAAAAATATGTTAAATCGATACTTAAATTGTAAAGCTGAAGAGTTTGTTTGTTTGGTTGAACGCGCTAATCTTAGAAACAACTGGTTCGAATTCAAAAAATCTTTTTGTGTTGGATAGTCCATTTATCGGGGAAGGCTATATAACATCACGCTACGATCAATAGAAGTGGCGCATCTATGAAAAATATTGCAAAAATGGGAAAATGTTTAAAAGCGAAAGGATACTTATAGACTAATCATGAAATCTCTAAAACTACTTGACCTATGAAGATGATATTTAGCTGGGAGATAGATGATGAATAGAAGACGTCTGCTATAAAGGGATCGTGTGATATATCACCCCTTAAGGGGATATAAATAAAAGTTTAAAAGTTCGTTTGAAATTCCGTAGATTTTAAAGTAGGCAGTATGAAAATTGGGATTTTTGGATTCTGGGTACAAGTTAAACACCTGTTACATATAAGGTTTACGGAAAAATTTTCCCTCAAGAGAGCAAATTAAGAAGTGATTTATTTGAAAATCAGTTAAAATTTATCCACGCGAACCAAACCGCGGTTAACTACTAGTACACTATAATAACCTTTTAAACAAAGTTAGCAGATCAAAGACGGACTCAAAATAATATTGTACCGACATAAACTCACCGGGCATTTGCCTACCCGTATGAATAATAAATAAGGTATTGGTATACATACATGTAACTTTATTAACAAAATTATGTTATGTAAATGAAACATACCTTAATTTGTACAATTTATACCCGTAAAGGTAAAATTTAACTACAACTGAAACTCAGACATGGGAATATAAACTTATGTCACTTCTGCCTTTATAACTATTAGAAGATTTGTTGGAGATTTAATCCCTAAGGGGTAGAAAAGGCAATTCCATGGGGCCGATCAAAGGTTGAAATCAGGATATAATTTTGCAAAACAATCAAGAAGTAGGTTATTTAAAATATTCATAAGCATTTTCATTTCAAGCATCAAACTGAGGTTGTTTCGATTCGGTTAATTTGTCACTATTAGCATTTTCTTAGTTATGTCATTATTATTTACGAAACATTTTTTTATAATGCAATGAATGTAGATTTCGAGAGGTTTTTTTAAAGCACGCTACACACTCAGGATTCTGTGTCGTGGTTGCCATTGACGACACACAATTATAAGAACTCGCAACCAGACCAAGAGCAAAAAAAGCTCGTCATTCAAAGTTTCGCCTGCTTGGAATCGAATCCCGGACCCTTTGAACGCCAGTCCAACATGGTAACCATTGTACAATGATTTTAACTTTTTAATAGAGGGGCTTTTTAATGGCTATTCCACAAACTATTTATAAAATACCACTGTCACTTAACTTGAGGAAACAAAATCCTTACGTTTACTAATGGTGATCGCACTTGACTATGTGTAACTGTTACTTACTTTTATCAGGGGCTATATAATTTATTCACAAACACTTAAACCTTTTTCGTGAATCACTATATTTATAAGTTAATATCGCATGCAAATCCATAAAGATTTATTCGATGTTCCCATGTTCAAACGAACCAACGAACTTTTTATATTATTATATGGCCCATTAATGGCCCACTACTGAGCACGGGTCGCTCCTCATATCTGAGAAGGCCTCGAGCATACTGCTCCAGTGCGGATTGGTGGAGGTGTCAGTGGCCAAACCAAGTATCGGAATTTTGTTATGCCGCCCGAAGACATCCGACAAGGCTTAACGACTGCTACCAAATGGTAACAATCGGGACCTACGGTTTTAAGTGCCCTCCGAAGCACGGAAGCGCCCAAGAAATTTTGCCACCAGCGGTCACCCATCCAACTACCAACCGCGCCCGCTGTTGTTTAACTTTGTCGATTACTTAAGATCGACGCAAGTCGTCGGGCTATGAGCGCTTCATTTTTATATTATTATTTATTTTTGTTTTATATCGACTTTAAATAAGTATAAAAATAGAAAACAAATTTATCTATCGAACAGTTTTGCTGACGCTACGTCCGCACAGATTCCCGGTATATAAGCGCCGGGGATAGCGGGCAGACTTCACAACATTTCCAATTGTCAAAGAAGTACATTGTTATAGTATTTTACAATAAGCACACCATCCACTCGGTAATAACACGTGTCATACCGACGGGTACTTCTATAGTCCTTATTCCGTTGTGTTTTAGTGCAAGTGCCAATGCGTTGAGTGACAGGTGAGGCGGTTATTTTTATTACCTTGCTATTTTAATAATTGGGGTATTTGATCGTTTATTTATGTTTTTGTTTTCAAGATGAAACAAATTTAGACAATTTTTCTTTCTTTCTTTCATCATACATCGTGGTCGCGGATCGTTGCAAAGTAAACTTAAACTTATAAGTTGAGAAATTATTATAATTTATAAAAGTAGGAATTTTATTAATTAAGTTTATAAACAACTTCAAATCAAGAGTGAATAAACAGGCTTTTCCCAAGTAAGTGTGCCTTACCACCCAAGATTACATCACCATCAGGTGCGACTGTAGTCAAGCATTAACTTATAAGTAGTTATAATTAACAAAAAAATAATGACATCTTTTTTAAATCAATTACAAATTTATTGCGATTCGTGAATACCGAGACGGGCCATGTCCTGATGGTAATGAGATGATGATTACACCAGCATTTCAAATGCTAATGAGTTCCACGCATCTATACACGGAAATTTTTGTATCCATATCTTAGCGGTAAAAAAGGATGGAGATTTAATGCGACATGCGGCTATGGTCATTTACTATCGGATAGTTCTTCTGTTTTAAATTATATTTTATAAGCACCAAACATATCAACCAGCCTAAGCTGGGGAATCACTCGGTCACATCTATCTTCAGTGGTTACATTAAAACGTGAAGAGAAAACTTTTACCATTTTTAAGAATAATAGATAGGTACATACGTGTAGGAGTGTGAGATTTAGCACAGTTAAAGTTTAAATGTTAAAGTGCAGACAAATCTAAGCCTCCTCAGGTAGAAGAGACCCGTGCTCAGTGGTTTGCTATTAATGGGTTGAAGCCATAATTATATATTGTATATAATTATTAAAGCATAAAAATAACTTTCAAATGAATGTGAAGTGACCCCTTGACAAAAAGAATTACGGTCGAATTTCGAATGCAGAGCGGATGTCTAGATTCTCTAGAAACAAACAAGGGATTTTATTAATTTGTACGTCCTTTTTCAATAATATTTATCTACTTATTCAGGCAGTTATGGGGCGGCCTAGAATACTGACCGCAATCCCATACACTGCGTGGCGACAGATGCCGGTGGTAGGTTTGAAGCCCGGCATTATAGCTACCACCGTCTTACTCGACAAGTCGACAGCCACCAAACGACTCGTCGTGTTTCGACTTGGAGCTTAACAGCCAGTACTTTATTTTAAGCAGAAGAAGAAAAATATTTATTCCAAAAACATGCTTACCTATATGCATAAAAAAAAACATACGAGTAACGTATAAATAACTCATTTACATGTAACCAATGATATTATACATTACAAGACTAGAGTAGGAGAGATGCATTGTATGGAAGGGATCGCACTCAGTATTTGTTATGGGAACGAGCCACAGCTGTTCAGTACGAACACTACGAACCCGTATTTCTTTCTTCTTCCTCGGCTGGCAGCGTGTCGGTAATATTTTTGTTGTTACTGATGTACATGAGGAATGGTGTCCACTTCCCATCAGGTAAATAGTGAGTAATATTAGGCGAAGCAAGCACGTTAAAGAATATAATTTGTAACCGAACCCGATGCGATAGAATTTCCGAATGGATGGACAGACGATTGATCTTACACGGGGACAAGGGTTTAGGGAAGATTTATTTCAACTGGTTTGGTCCTTGCTGTTATAAAATGTTAGAAGCGGTTCTTAATATTACTTGCAACTTGGTTGGTTGGTACTAGTTGCAAATAATGTATTAGTGTACATTCCACTATATTAATAGTTTTAACACCTACGGCCTATGATAACAAAGGATCCATATATTTTGACTAAATTAACAAAACCCTCTTCGAATTCATTCGGAACAGAAAATTCTGATACTTCTATTTGAATGGAAATTAAGTGAAAATATTTTCTCATGCAAAACGATGCGTTTGCTAACTGATGGAAAATGTAAAATATTGTAATTTGGTATTCGTGATATTGTCGGGGAATGCTATTGGTACTATTGCCCTGTAGTACTGTCGTAAAGATCATTTTATATTGTTTTATTCATATTGTTACTCGTATTGCAAGCAATTTCAGTTTTAATGACCCTTATACAAAGAAATAAACGGTACCACATTCAAACTCATCCTCTAGGACTCCCTGTAGTTGATGTTTAGTTATAATATCTGCGCCTGTAATCGTTTTATTGTTTTTCAATAAATAACCGACAAATGAGTTAACCAGCCCTTGCTGGTAAATTACCGTTCCCAATGGACAACAGTAACGTATACATCTGCTATTATATGTATGTTAAAAAAAATAGTTACTTACGTTTTTTATACTATCTTAGTAATATTTTTATGTCTATGCGTTGCCGGGAAAGAAAATGCGCGTGTTTAGGTTAGTTTAGTTTAGTTTATAAGTTTTTATATTGTTATATGTATGTTAGTCTGTAAGGTATTTATGATATGGACCTCTGTACATACATAATACATGTATTTGTATGTATATTGTCTGAAATAAAGATTTATTATTTTTATTATTATTAGGTACACCGACACATCGACCGAAAATGTAAAAGAATCTTAGTGCCATCTTCAAAAATGTATTAAGATCTTCAAACTCCACTAATTTTTCATCAGTCCCACATTATGGTAATTTATGATTTCGGATTCTAAAATTATTCAAATTAATAATATCTAATTTTAAAATACACTTTAGCAAATCATTTTGTCCTCTACGCCGTAGTGTAACACCGTTCTCGAACTGCAGGTATCAACCCTAGTAAACAGAAATGCGCGCCACACAGATGGTACATCCCTAATAAAACAAGAGCATGAAATTATCTGAAAGTCGTAACTAACGCAATACTTTTCGCAGTAACTCTTCAAATAATTACTCGGAAATGTCTGTAATAATCCGAATTTAACGATACTTCGTCAAGATCTTGCTAGATCGCTCATAATTATTTTAAAACGTTAAGCTTCTGCTACATAGATTTTTTATGGAATTAAGATAGCAAACGACCACGTAGCACCAAAACACCTGTGACTTAACACGTTCGCTGCGGATAACGTACCTATATGTAGTGTTTTTTTACATAGGAAATTACGATCACCACAGCTAAAGTGTTAACTAAAAATTTACTATCGCGGGTATTCAGATATGCAAGTTTTATTTTACCCCTAACTTTTGACCCAGTTAAACGAATTGCGCTCAATTTACAAAAAAAATACTACGTAGGCACACTATTTATTTTGATAAAATCCGATTACATACATGCCTTTGATAAAAATATGTGTTAAATACATAGAGGGCGAACTCGTTAAACAAACCAATTACGAAATATACGAAGTAAAACGATCCTTATTTTAATACGCTTTTTTTACAAGCCGTGTTAATAAATAAATTGGAAAGGTACAATTTAATTTGGATCAATCATTTTCACTAGTAAACCCGCCCTCGCTTCGCTTCGCGAAACATAAGTATCCCATGTCCCAGTTCAAGTCATGGTGGTAGTCTGATAGTAGCCTAATAGGTAGTAGAGCCAAGAGTTCGCCCGGGGTAGTACCTACTACCGCCCGCCACGGTATCTACATTGTATTCCGGACAGAAAGGTGTGGAGCCGGCGATACTTTTTTAAGGGTATAGCGTAGCAACACATCTGTGACCGAATTATAACGAGACTCTTACTAACAACTACTACTGGACTATTACTAACAATCACTAACAGGACTAACTTTCACTAATAGTCCCTGACCCAGTCCTCATGCTTACTAACAAACTAACCAGCTAATGCTCTAACACCGTCTCCTAACCGGACTAACTATCCCAGTCCCCATTTGAGTCGTGTTCTAAGTCGGGCACAGTTGTCACGGGCGGCAGCGGAAGTCATTTCCGTTTGTTACCTTAATTCCATAAAAAAACTTTTCATCTGACGCGTGGGGCTAAGTATTTTTATTCCAGAAATCATTTGCTCCTGAATTCTACGCCTTCGTCACGCAAATTTGAAAAGGGTGAGATACCCCGTTAAGATCAGACAGTCCCTTAAGATTAATTGCAGTTTAAGGATATTTGAGTGTAAAGAATAGAATTGTATTTGTTGATAAAGACAAATCGTTTTTTGGACCGAACGTCAAGGAGCTTAAGTATCTACTTAATAAATATCAGATGTGACCGTACGAACAGAAATATAGATAAAACAAATAAACACTAAGTAGTAGTTGAAACTTGAAACCATTGACGCATTAATTTCCCGAAAAACTCATACGTACCTAAATAATTAAATTTCAAATCACAATGGAAAAGGACAATATTCCTTTAAGTTAATTGTACAGAACTTAACAACCCAAATTAAGACAAAATACGTAAAGTACCTAATATTTGTCAACAATATCCTGTCAGCTAATATTTAGTTCGATAATGTCGAAATAACAATAATCCGTTCATTGTCCATTTACTTTAAATGAAAGCGAGGTTATTTACAAATCACATAAACAAACAAAGATTGACTTCGATAAGGTCAGATTGGATAAGTCGTAAGCATGTATATATCTTACGAGAAAAGTAAAGGACCGGAGACAGTCCCCTGAGGGATACTTTAGCTGGATTATTATATTATTAAATAAAAGCTTATTGAAAGCATTCGTACAACATCTAATATCTTTGCCACTGTTTTAATTTTTGAGTTGTATTTATTTCATATACCATGTGGGTAATTTGCAATACAGTGAAAGCTCCTTATTCACGGGGGTTACTTTCCGCCAATATGACGCGAATACAGAAACCGTGGAACGGTATTTTTACGAGGTACAAGAAAACAACACTGCACGACAACACAGCCCAGCGTGGGCGTGGGCTGTGTGGTCGGTGGCATGGCATAATGAATCTGTCAATGAATTCCGTAATTTGTGCAGAAATATGCGCTTTGCAGGCTTGACACATTCAATAACTGCGGTTTTGTCTTCTATATGTATCTAGCATTCTCCGACCGCATCTGTCAATTGATTTCAGAACAAGAATGGATTTGGAATTAATAAGTTTGTAAACATTCTGTGAGTCGCACCATCGAAATTTCACTCTAATATGTTAGCTATTTATACAAATATCGGACTCAATAGTATCTTCTTGGTCGGCTACGTGTCGGTGACGTCTCTGGCTTGCTAACGTTCATGGGTTATTACCATCTATCATCTGGTATCCTGTTTCCTAGTTTGCCTTTATTCGACATAATAAAATCAGAAACAAAATTTTTATTCGTTCTCCTTAAATATTCAAAACGATTCCTAAATCCTAATTTACTTCTGGTTGTATAATTTAAACATATTATTATACTGGTTTGCTCGCGGCTAGCACCTCTTATTTTCAAATATTATGTGCGTATTAGAATTTAATCATCACTTGTTTCGATGAAGGAAAACATCGTGAGGAAACCTGACACACACAGGCACACAGGCACAGGCAGAGGCACACCTGAAAGTTCTCCATAATGTTTTCAAACTTCTCAAAGATTTATGCAGTCCGCCAATCCACACTTGGCCAGCGTGGACTATGGCCTGTATCCCTCACATTGTGAGAGGAGACCCGTGCCCAGCAGTGGGACAGTTATGGGTAACGATGATGATGATGAATATTAGTCGAGATAAAAACTTCCATCCGAGATAAAATCATCTTCAGAGTGAATTTTATCTAAATCGTCTCAGCGGACAGACAGACCGCGTTACTTTCGCATTTATAAGTAATATTAGTACCTATGGATGTCTGTTATGCAGCTCTATATTTTAAACATGAACTCAAACCGACTGTGAAACTATTAGATGCCAATGGTTTAATCAAACCATCACCGCTGTCAATATTTACTGACAAGAGGAAATATAAAAATGAACTGCAATTTATTAAAATACTCTTTATACCCTGGTGGTTATAGAAGAATAAATTATTATGCAACGGTATTTTTAATCAGCCTTAGTGCCGTGAAGTGCCTGTTTAGTTTTGTATAATTACATGGTTTATTTTTATACTAGTCACCCCGCCCTTGCTTGGCTTCATAATTAAGTCCCATATTAAGCACATTCGAAAATTTTTAGGCGTGATTCTTTAAACGGTCATAACTTTTTTATTTCTCAACCGATTGAATGAAAAGAAACACTAAATGTTAAGTGAAACTTAGCTCAATATATCAGAAAAAAAACTTGAGAGGTGTCAAGGGACACCCGGATGGAACGAAGTTCCTTTCGATTAATTAGTGAAGGTTGAAGGAATTGCAATAAAATTTTATTTTCTTAAGTTATAATTATTTCCCACTGGTAGCGTTATCTATCGTCAGTGACACTAAAGCTAAACCTACAAATCTGAAAATGTCAAGTGTGCACACTTGAAGTGTGGCACACTGCTGCCATCTAACAAAAACAACAAAAACTAATGACAAAACTACGCATTTGCTTATTACAAAAACGCTCCACGAGATGGCGCTGTACACAAAAACTGTCGTGACAACTTTTCGTAAGAATTAAAAGTGTCGTGACAACTTTTCGTAAGAATTTTTTCCGTCTAGCCCCCTTTCACAACGCGCGATAAGGAACTTCGTTCCAACGGCACCCAAATCGGATTAGCCGTTTCGGAGATAACCGCGTACAAAGTCACAGACAACAGACAAAAATTCTAAAAATCACGGTTTTGGGTTCTGTTGCGTTAAAGACCCCCGTAAAAGTTTTACTCATATATCTTCTATGTACAGACAAGGACTAGCTACAGATTTATTATTAGTATATTGATGATAAGGTTAAGAGCCTTAAGCCGATTTCTCCTCAGTTTGTCCATAGGTAGTTTTTTTTGTTTGGTAGGTAGTGATGACATTTAATCTTATCCATAAAAATGTTTTGCAGTCTACCCCATTATGTATAAACATAATGTATAAACATAATGGGGTAGATCTCCCATGTTCCGTTTTGTAAGTCAGTCATAAAAAACCAAAACAAACAAATTCATGTTTCATTTCGAGCACTGCAAGACTTTTTGTAAAAATAAATTATATGACTTACTTAGTAGAAGCAAAAATTACAGGCTTAATTACAAACAAAAATGCTTGCAAGTACCTACTAATAGGTATTCCATCTAACACTACATAATATATTCAAAAAGTAGCTAACCAGCATCTGTAATATAAATAAGGATGTAGATATTGGATTTATGGTAATCGTAAATTTTTTATTAAAACACATTACACAACTCAACCTGATTCATGCCCTGAAGTAAGTATACCACCTTACTAACATAATCGTCATGGATGTCGGCAAAAACCTGAGCCTATAATATTATAAAGACGTCAACAACAATTGGTGGGATTGTTGCCAAGGATTAATTTAGCATCGCATAAAAAATACTTTTGAAAGCTTCCCAAACCGAATATAATTAGCGATTATTATTTCGGGGAAAATAAAATAATAACTTTATAATAAGGAAGAATTTTGTACAAAGATGGAAGTCAAAGTAGCGCGCTCTCTCATTAATAGAATAACTCGATTATGCGATAAAGATTACAGACTTGTGTCCAAAATGTAATTAACAACGAATCCTGGAGGTCACGACGAGACCACAACCTTAAATAATAATTTGTTCGTGAAGTAATTCATAATTGTTTTTACTTTCTTTATTCTAGTACATATTATTGTTGCCACCTATCACAACTTCTAATAATAATGCCTGTAGGCATTAAGTCCGCCTATCAAAGGTTTTAGGCTTTAGGCTTATTTAATAAAGTTTAAATAAATAAATAAATTACGGTAGCACGTAACAACTAGTAACGTACGTAATATTTGTTTCTTATAGTGATTTATAATCTAGTTTCACAAAGGGCGGATTTAATGCCTATGCCATGGGGGACGGTTACCTACCACTTGCCATCGGGTGGCGCGACTGCTCGTTTGACAACATAAAAAATCTTAGCTCAAGTGGCCCCCAAGTACCTACTGTACATGAAGGAGGGGATAGTTCGGGTTGAAGGATAAATTATATCCAGGCTCATAGTTTCTACGATCTATTCATATAAATGTAATAAGAGTAGGTACCTACTTAATAACATACAAAAATAAAACCATATTTTTGCTACCATTCGCACACTCACTTTATTTTTGGAATCAATATTTTTATAATAGAAACGCAAGCACTTCCTACAAGAGGAATATTTCAAGATAACACGACTGTGCTTCAAAATGTTTACTTTGAACCGTTGGAAAAATAACGTTAAATTATGTAGTTTGATGGACTACCTCGTCGCTATAAATATTAAAGACAGGAATTAGGTGGGTGGCTTTGGTTCATAATAAAAAAAAACTCCACGGTATATACCACCTGGGCTACAGATATGAGACCTTGACTGAGATATTACATCACTCAAGATAAACGCTGACCACTCCACCAATCTTCGCACTTGCAACATCATGGAGTGATAATTTTTTTTATGGATTTAAGATAGCAAACGAGCATGTAGCTCCACTCTTCCGCTGCCGCCCATGACAACTATAGCCGATTAGCCGAACGCTGGTTCGGCTATAGTAGTCATGGGCGACAACACGTCGCTTTAAGAATATAACATACATACCTCTTAATATACGATTTTTGTTTCAGAATGGCGCATTCCTGGGTCATCATCACACTATGGTTTGGCTCCGCCAGCCTTCAGTACATCAACACCGCTGGCCCGGTTTCGGAAAGTTATCTCGACCCCATGGACACCATACAATATCAGCCGTTACCTTACGCAAACTTCTTCAACATGCCATCAGCGAGAAACGAATACGAATCAATTCAAAATGCTGCTAACGCTGAACAACCCCAGTATTATCAACAGGAGCACACGGACCTACAGCGGAAAAGGCGGACAATAGAAGAAGACATACAAGAGGATGCAAGAGACAGGCGCTGGGATGCGAACATGGAAGATCTAGATCAGTCAATATATCTCCAAAACGCCGATAAGCCTGCCAGCCCCTTGATATTACAAAATTTTGGAGCAGATGAGGAAAATAATACTGATATGAGTAAACTGAACCCCATTGACAAGCGGAGTTTCAGCCCATGGGGCGGTAAAAGAGGAGACAAAACCAGCATCGAACATATGTGGACTTGGAAGCGCGCATCAAGCCTTAGAGAACCTAGCATGCCAAAAAGAGTCCGATTCAGTCCATGGGGAGGCAAACGCAGCGGGCAAATGATTTATAAACCTGGCGCCAAAGGATCGAAGATAATTTTCTCGGCTTCCGTACCAGAACTTACTCGGATCGTATCGAATTATTCCCCTAATAACGAAAGATTTAACCTTGCGGGATTCCAATTCATTCCTTCGATTGATAAACGGCACCCTATTCAAATTCTTGCGCTGAGTACCAAAGTGGACGACAGGATTTTACGAGACGAGTTACCTTTCAAGACTTTTATACAGTCATTGCCAAGGGTTTTCAAGCCTGGACATACATACTCGGACATCAACCTGAAGAAGGATGGTAAGAGGAAAGTTAAGTTCAGCGCGTGGGGAGGCAAAAGATCGCCGCCCATCATTGGACCGATCTGGACCCCTGCACCTCAAGCTGTCAAGGATGCCACTTTAGATTCTATCGTGCTCATAAGAAAGAATCAGGACAATGAAGACGCTAGGGCTTTGTAAAATCGTGACACAAAAAAGGTTTGTAAACACCATCTGACTCCCGGACGCTATCCAGGTTTAAAAAAGAATGTAATTGATAAACGTAGCTTAAGTAAACAGTGCCAGTTAAAGTATATTTAGCAAAACATTCTCGAAAATGCCAAAAAAATGTGTTGAGATTTTGGAGATCGCGTCCTTCGACGAAGGGGCTGGGTTCGTCGAGGACTTGACTGATAGTTCCTCTTTGTCAATACTTGTCTATTGTTAAAATCCTATTAATGTACACGTGAACAAATTAAATTCTTTTTAGTCAATTGAATTTTAGATCACTTTTCTGAATTTTCTGTATCTTGTAATATTGGTCCGTGATAATTATAAATATCTGTATGATGTAAAGCGTAATGCTCTTATTTATTAAAAATTTGTTAAATAATAAAACAGTACTAAGTATGTTGTAATAATTCCATTATTTCCATTTGGTTTCGTAAGACTTTCAAACAATCAGTTGCTTGTCCGTTGGGCCAATCAGGGCAGAAACGTAAATGACAGGCAAACCTTTATTCGAAATTTTGCCTAATTACGCTCATGATTTATACTACTATGAAACATAAGAGCTGGCTGTTTACACGGGTAGACGCAATGATATTATATACCTAACACGTATTAAAAAATTCGCCTACTAAGTAGGTGCGTGTCTTAACACGCGCAATGAAGGATAGTTTTGAAAGGAAACAGAGAAAGTAAACGGATTAAAATAATAGGATTAATAAATATAGAACTTACCATTAAACTCACGATGTAAATCTGAAACAGGAATTCATTTATGTGAATATTTTTTTCTAAAATCATTCAATAAGTACTGAATGATTTTTAGGGACGGAAATTAAAGAATCTTGCGGAAGCTACCTACAGTACATAGTTAAAAATAATAATATGACTTGTCTTAATCGGACATGTTTGACCGAAAGAGTAGAAACCTTAGTGGCCAAGGTGAACGAAGGTCCGGATTAGATAATTTTTGCGAAAAACTAGAATAGCAAATTGGAACCAATTCTAATTTCTGACATTCACTACATTTGCTTGGTAATATCTAGAACTACGCTACATTAAATACATTCACTGAGTTATTATTTAATGCTGCACTACAACCCCAACTGATGGTAAGTGGAGATTGCCTGGTGTGGTCTGTGGTACCTAAAGCGCATTAATTTAGTAAAATACCAATTTCAGCTGATATTGTTATTCGATGTACCAACGCATAACAAACGATGAAGAATCCAACATTGCAATCGAAAAACATTTTACGATTGAGAAAAGATCTAAAAGCCAGATAAAGCTTAAATTACATCTCATTGATAGGTATTCATTAGTCTAAGTTAGAGAAGTCTTAGAGATCCTGTGCTGTGGGTCGACGTACTTATTCCTGGAAGTTTTGCTGCAACTGAATAATCAAGGCAAAAATTCTCAATCCTAAGTATCCTCAAATAATTATGTGATAAAAAAGAAACTGCTTATTTTTATATAATGTGTTTATTAAATCAGAAAATGTTCACATAGTCCAATAACTTTACAAAATTTCATGTTATATTTAGGTAAGTACCATTTGTAGTAATATTTTTATAAGTTACATAAAATCAATCAATCTATACTATTAATTTTGGAAATACAAATCACTACATTATATTTTTTCCTATAAAATTTTAAAGGGATCTAAGTGTGCTAATTTAGGATACTCTATGAGACAGACAGATAATTTCATATCACTAAGACTCATAAAAACATTCAGTGCTGAAATTAACACATTTTATAATTAATATTGGTATAATTAAAAAGAAAGAGTGAATATTGATCATAAATACTGATATTTGATTATTTTAATAAATGGCTTGTATGTCTGTTTTGAATGGACGAAACCTCTGTAAAGAAATTATTACACACAAAAAAAAAACAACTTCAAATAAGACATCAGTTCAGTCATGCTTGAAATGAGACAGATGTTTACACTTATTTTTAAACAAGTTTACTACCTGCTTGGCTAGTAATGCATCAATGTTGTCCCTTGGTGGTGCACATGAATGATGCTGACAGCAATCTTAACAGTTCACAGACAGACAACAATCATAATACTCTATCCCTCAAAAGATCATGTGCAATATATCAGTACTAAACTTAAAATAGTAAAAAGGATTTTAATGACATTATTCTGTTGTCACTCTTCAGCAGATAGTTTTTGAATATCTTAAAAATACAGCAATCTGTGTAAAAGATTATTAAATCAAAACTACCTTCATCCATCACAAGCTATAAAATGATATAATGATACAGGAATGATTAAACCGGCTATCGGGGTATGCCAATTTCATATCAAATTAGAAAGGCAACAATAACAAGTTAAAGTATTAAGGATGTGTAATTGAGCTCTGAACTGGTTCAAATATTCAGATCACATAGGTTTGGGCTGTTGATCTGCCACTTAAGCACAAACTAAGCAATTAATGGCTCATTGGGTATTTAACTTGTTTTGAAGAGATAGAGAGGACAGGAGTGTAGCTCAAATAGATTGGGAGCTGTCTTATAGTCTCTTAAACACACTAGAGTAATTTCAATATTCTCTGCAAATTGTGCATTATAGAACTTTGTAGCGCCCTGACTTATGGGCACAGCCAATTATCTAAGTGCAGAGTTTAGTTGACAGAGCATATAAATTAGACTGGTTGAAATGTCTATTAACTGAATTTACACCTCAAATTAAAAATTCAGCTGTACTCAACCTCAGTAAATGCTTTGCAGTTTAGATAACATAATTGTCACATTTGCTACTTTACAAAGAAATCCTTTCTAGTATTAATATGAAATCTAACCTAACAAAAACCAAATAATAAACAATGGAAAAGAAATTAATTTAAGTATACATTTATGCAGTTCTCAGAATAATATGGACACCAGAGTCAGTCTCCACGGGCTTGCTGAGCTGCCCAACCTTCAGCTTGAACGCTTCCTCTTCAAACCGAGGCTGCATCTGTCCACGACCAAACATCCCCAAGTCCCCGTTGCGCTTAGCTGAAGAACAATCGGAATACTTGGCAGCGATATCAGTGAACGAAGCCTCGTTAGCTACAATCTGTTTACGGTAACCTTTTAGAATCTCCAATGCCTCGTCCTTGGTGCGGGTCACGTTTTCTTCGCGCCATGATGAAGGGCGCCGGCTCTCAGCGTGTTTGACCAGGATGTGGCTGCAACGAATCTCGCCCGGGTCCGCAGGTGCTTCGGGACGCTCCCACTGAGACTTCTTAGTGTACATATTCATGAAGTAGGTCATGCCTGTCGACCGGCTCGTCCTCATCTCCCATCCTTCCGGCAGTGACGCTTCGTGGTCGTTCGACATTCTGGAACGGTCGGTGATTTTCAACACATGCACAAACACGGCTGCAATTCTAACAATGATTAAGAGCTGATAAAACGCGCTGTACCATGTAAATGATACTGATATAGTAAGTCTAAGTAGCGGTGTTCATATTCTATACAATAGATGTAAGTGGGTCCGTTCTAACAACGAATTTCTCTGTTGCTTACGAAATAATATAAGTACGTACCTCAGATAGTCGAAGATTTAGGATTAAAAAATAACTTGATGTACTTAAAATATCTGCAATTTTAATTAAACGAAACCAATCAATCGAAAGACGAAACTTCGAAAGCGAAAGTGACGTGAAACTAGATGACAATGACAAAATTCAATTGACAAACGTCAAACAACTCAAACACAGATTAAATATAAACAATGACAAGACGTGTCTCAAATTGAAAAAAAAAACGTTAAAAGTTGATAATAAATATATTATTACATTTAAATTGTTTGAGTATAAAGCAATTTCATTATTTGGGTGACAATATTATTAAAGAAATATTTATTTTGTTTGTCCCCTCACTGATCTGTCATTCAAATGTATGTCTATGGGCCCGAAATGAAATACGTCCGAAGTAAATCGTGGTGTTATGTGCTGGTGGTAGCGTTCGATACGAATTACGAACGTTCGCAGCTCTTTCGTTTCGTTCCGAAACATCGAGTTTCGTTTTTCGTAGTATGCTTCTTATGTATTATATGTTCTTATGTATGTATTCCAGACCATGTGCTTCTGCTTAGTTCTGTGAGCAAAGGGTCTGTTGGTTTGTGTACTTATCCCTGATAGTGTAATTATGAAAAATAAATCAAAACAATTTATTAACGTTTAAAATTTTTAACACTTTTTGAAAGTTATTGAGTTATACTCTCTAAATTTTATGGTACGTGTTTGATTACGGATTTTATATTAATACTTTACTAGTCGTCCCAGCGTACTTTACTTCGTACCGCTTTATAATTAAAAAATGTTTAGGTGATATATCGTGAACAACGCCACCTTACCGAGTCCAATTGTGAATCTAAACTACCCTCGAATCCACTTGAACACACACAAAAAAATTCATTCAAATCGGTCCAGCCGTTTAGGAGGAGTTCACTGTCGACACACATACAGAAGAATTAGTTTTTCTTTTACTTAAGTGAAAATTTTATTAGGTGAATCACACCATTTTTTACGTAAAAAAGAGGTTTATATACGTATTTACCACTAACTTTATTAAATTGTGCCATCTTTCGAACTTTACTAGACATTTCTCGTACGTGTCTCGTGCCCATCACCATCTTGCAACGCTATTGTAGGTTTGCATGGTTACCTGTGATACAAAGTGACTGACTATGTGGAACATAGATGGCGTTGTTTAGCAATAACTACATAAATAGTAACTATGTTCAAGTATAAGTATGAGACATCTAATCAAGACGTCTAATATAAGTTTGAAATGTACTATTTGTATAAGTGGTAGGTTAGGTAGGTCACAGAATATCGGTAAGTACCCTAATGCATTCTAGGTTTATTTTTTAAGCTATTATCAACACCCTTTAAATTGAAACTTTAAAGTCGCTTGACGCAAATGCACACTCTGTCAGACTCTTTTATTGTTAGGTACTTGTATTTTACTCTATTAATACTTGTATTTTATACTTATATCTCGTGGGTAAGGCGGGCTCAGTCATCATCGAGTCCAACGTTATGATGCTAGTCCATGAGGCACTCTGCTGCACAGCGGACTAAGGGTCTCGAGTCCTTCCTTTATGATAGTCGCTGGGAAGTACCTACCACCCAATTTAATGTCGACGTTAGAGGCCTATTGGTGTATCGTTGCAGGAAATAGGTACAGTCACTAGAACAAAAACAACAACAATTCGTTCAAAATTGTATATTAAACCTTATTTTGACATCGTTTAATGGTTAGTTAATTTAGAACGAATTGTTGTTCACTTCTTTCTAGATTGGTACAAGTTAAGATATTTTAGAAAACGTGACAATGTAGGTATACATATTATTGCTCGTGACTGTACATTTCAACATGGCGAATGGCGACTGCTATCTTAACGATTGACGCTATCAGTAGAGCTATAAGCTCACGGAAAGCTATTATTTTACGTTTTTGAGTAATCTAACTTAGCTTTGTCGTAGGAAATCGACGTTAAGCCACTCATTCGAGAAACCGAAGAGTAATTTGATTAAAAATAATTTAAAATATTTTTCGTCAAGACAAGTTGCTTACTACAAAATAAAATATGAATTATATTGATATTGAAAATATGAATGATATTAGTAATGTTAGTTATTGTTAGTAAGTGTCCAGTTAGTAATTTTTAGTAAGAGTCTCGTTCTAATTCGGTCACAGATGTGTTGCTACCCCTGAGATGATCTGAGACTGAGATGGTCGCCCCTAAAAAAGTGTAGCCGGCTCCACACCTTTCTATCCGGAATATCTATCTATCACACTTGCTCATTAGCAAGAGTTAGAACTAAAGTTCGCTGCAGCGCTAAAACAATAGTTATGACATCTAACCGAACAATTCTTTGAAGTTTCACTTCTAGCACGTGTGAATTGAACACATTTTAATTTTTTTATATTTTTTTAACATTAAATAATGTATCTGCCCCGGCCGGGAAATCTCTACTATCTAGTTAACGGGGTCGTCAACAAATTTTACCATCTAAACGAAACCATTGGGTAAGCATTTATTTATTGTTTGAATGAAATTTGTAATCATTGATGTTGGAACTTTTGTAATTACTTATCCTTTTTAATGTGAAAAGTTATATTATTGTCTAAATTACAATAGCAGTTTGGCGATTTAAATGACGCAGTGAAGTACATCTTAATGTTGTAATGCTAGTAAACCAGTGCTCGCTTCGCTTCGGAACTGTCCCTTAGGGTCTTCCCAAACGTATCGATGCGGAGTCAACAGAAAAATTTAAAGAGTTGCGTCCATACCTATACATTTTAGGTGCGAATACTAACAGATTCCTCGAAGCGATGCAATGCAAGGGTGGTTACCTACCTAATAAAATAATTAAAAAAAATACTAGTACCTAATAAATGTGGACATGTCCCTAAATCAAGGTCTGTTCAGATACGCGGTATCTGCTACCGCTTTGAGCAGTGAAAATTTCGCGATCGCAATATATATACCAAGCCACACACCGCGGCTATTGCGAACTATTGGCGCGTACTATTGGCGGTATTTTTTCGGTGGACGACGCGAAATAAAGGTCAACGTCCACAGTTTTATGTCGTATTATTGTAAAAATTGTTATTGTAATTATTGTATTAAATAGACGCATTGGACGCCTTCTATTGTGTGCAGTGGACGACAATCAACTGGTTTAGTGCTCTGAGTAGCCCGAACCTACCGCTTACCTAAACACTACAAGTATTTCGTTACCGACCGCCCATATCTGAATAGATCTAGTTGTAGCGATCCCATATCGCTCACTGTCACAATCAATAGTCAAAAGTTGTCTGTTTGTCGGCAGTGCAGTCCAATCACGTCGTTACAAATAAGATTAATTAGTGATTGACGTTGGAAGTCTGATTGTTGATGACTGATTGCGAAGGTTTTGTTCGGGTGATGTTTGCGATTTTTGTGTTGAAACGAATAGATGAAAGACCAGATAGTAAATGGTCATTGCAGCCTATAGATACATAATGACGTCACGGTATCTTGAGTCAGCAGCCAAACGACTTGGCGTGTTCCAGCTGGGGGAAAGCGAGAGAGTTTTTCGGTTACCTTCTTCTTCTTTCATACTTCAACGAACCGAGCGTTACTCGATTGTCGACCCACAGAAAAGTCAATTGATGTCGAGTCTCGTATAAACACTTTAATTACGTTGTTACGAGCACTGAATAGAAATATTGTTAATGCCTTGTTAGTTGTTACCTTCGCAATGAATAAATACAATACTACTTACGAAGTTGAATTAGTTTTAAGGCAAAGGCCATATGAATCCTTTTAAGTTTATACTTTACTAGTAAACCCGCCCTCGCTTCGCTACGGGAAATCTTTTCCTTAGTACCCAAGTCCAAAATTATTAAACGTAACCAGCGCGCGAATTTATTTTCACGTGCGTTATTTTTCATTTTGCGAAAAACTTTAATATATTATACACATAAACTTTCCTCTTGAATCATTCTATCTATTAAAAAAAAACCATCATAATCCGTTGCGTAGTTTTAAAGATCTAAGCATACATAGGGACAGAGAATGCGACTTTGTTTTATACTATGTAGTGATAGGATCCATGCCAAAGGAAGATACTGGACCATATTAAAATGCTTTCGCTGACTGTGTGTCACAGGGGTCTATGTCTTTACGAGAAATAGGTAGACATCTGAAATTTTCACAGACTGCGTGTTACTGTGGCTGCTATTAAAAATAATAAAAAAAGCAAAAGGTTAGATAAAATCCCTATACAAGTAACCTTAAACAATTGGTTTTTCTACATTCTATATTGACTTTGTTCAATCAAACAACCGGAGTTAATATTGCTCAGTGGTACGGAACCCTACATACTTCGTTCGACTCGCACTTGACTGTTTTTCTAAGTAGGTATTAGTCTGTCAGCCTCCACTGATGACTTTGCCAGGTGAATCTACCTTAATGCGTACTGTGTTCAACTGAAGCACTAATCTTGCAAATTAAGACAATCTTAAGAACTTGGAGTGTTCAAGTTTTTGTAAGTACACGTGTGTCATTCGAGTGTTAAAGTATAAACGTACAGATAAATATAAGCATGCGTAAAATGAGCATGCCCAGGTTTTCAATTCGACATATATTCGGTATAGATTTTGATGATTTTTTTAACCCTAAGGTTAGCCTTTGAATACTTTCAGTATTACCTGAGTAACACTGTTGAATAATCAAAATGATAAATACAACGAAATTATGAATAAATTGCGATGTAACATAATTAAATAAATATCATAAATAAAAGAGATCGCAGACTAGATTAACCACGCTACTTCCATCTCCTTCTAACGAAATGAATATACAAAAAATAATATGAATTTTAATTTATTCACTAAGCAGACAAAAGAGATTGGTCAGCTGATGGTAAGCAATCATTGCTGTCCATAGACATTCGTGAGTGTTACCAAGGGTGTCATCAACGAACTGGCATATTTTTGATCATCAAAAAGGTCACCAGTTTAATCATTATAACGAGACATATAATATTTGTGAAAATAATTTTATTTAATGACAACGGTGATAACATCAATTCTCTCTCACATTGTTTTTATTCATCATCTGTCTATCCTCGATGATAGCGTGTCCACTGGCCAGTAAAATTGTTTTGGTCACCAGCCAATCTCGATTGGGAGACTCTCCTCGCCACATTTCCTCTCCTCTGTTATTGGCTGATAGTGTTAAGAATGACAGATAACTAAAATATATTTGATGGCGGACTGTTTTATAAAAAAATTAAACAATTTAAAAAACGAACAAGGATTAAATTATTCTTATGGTGGTCAGGGCGGCCGAACATATTATTTTGGTTATATAAATAAATTATTGGAATATAATATAATACGTCTTTTAGTGGTTGTGACGTAATCTTTCACTGTGAGGTTACTAGTGGTTTAATAAAAGTCATTGGGTATAAATCATGGAAAGAACCCGGTGTTTAAAATTAGCTAATCTCGTTGTGGGATGCTCTCAACCTCAAATAGGGCTTTACAAACACAAGGTACAAGGCATACTAAGCTATCCACCGATAATTTCATCGACATCATAAGCTTCTGCCAATACATTATCATAATTCCCCTTTGCATATGCGTAGGGGTTATCATAACTTACCTACATGTATGTCGCAATGTTCGTTTTGAAGTTTTGATGCAAAATGATGAAACAATTCAATTGTAGTCATCACTTATGCAATACACCTATAACTAGTCTAAGAATACTTGTGGGTCATGATTTCAAGTTCAATAGTTAATTATGCTTTTTTATGTCAACAGCCGACAAAAAAAAAACAGTCGAGCCATCTGGTAGCAAGTGAATCTCGAAAAAATGCATTTTTACACCAGAGCCAAGTTAACAAGGGTTGAATTTTTAAAATAGTTAAAAATTCAACCCTTGTAAACTAGAAGGCTAAGAGATCAATCTTTACTTACGTAATGTAGCTTGTTTAGTAGAAGAATTTTTTATTGAACTACCTACTATTGACTCCCATGACAAAAATCTGTCAATAAATTTATGAAAATTGTAAATTTACATAACCTTTAATCATTGTTAACATTTAACTGTATTCTTTTACGTGTAATTATGTTTAATCAAGGAAAAGATAATTACTAACTGCCTGCCATATATAATTAGGGATTGCTAAAATATTGTATTGTAAGATTTGAATGGGATCAAAAATTATCGTTTCCCCCTCCGCCTTCTGTACTAAACCCATGAAATCCCTCGCCGCGAAATCGATAGCGTATCACACATCGCAGATAACAATAATTCCTGCAATTAAAGTTGTATTTACTGGTGAAAGCGTTAAAAGGATGCAGACATGAAAAGCCTATTAAACTATTGTAAGTGTTTGAACTTTAACGTGATTGGCCGAGAGAGTTACGTGGAGGCGTACAGGCGCTGCGATTGGATAGCTACGCACGTAAGTAGCGGAGTTTTGGCGCGCTTTTCGTCAGTTGGACGCGATTTTCCCGCGCGACACAGCGCGGTACACAATTTTGAATCGGTGCAAAGTTGCGACCGAAGTTATGAATGAATAATCTGTTGATCGACTGTTTTGCTGTATGACAAACGAGGTAAGTTTATTTTTAAAGCTTTTATTTATTTTAATTTTTGCGACTATTGTTTTTTATTGTATTTTAGGTCATAAAACGAAAATAAAAAACAAAAATATTTTTTCAGCTTTTTAAATTGAATGTGGAGAATGAAAAGACTTTTAGTGAAATATTTTTCAGTTTCAGTTCATTTAAGTTGTAATAAAAATAATCACATTTTGTAAAAAAACATATTATTATGTATCTTCATAATTTAATGAAAAAAACTTAAAATAATATTTTTAACTCTTACTTCCTTTTTAAAAAATGTTTTACGAAAACCACAAAAGACCGTATTTTTATTCTACGTTATAGCCAGAATAGGTAAAAACGTTATTGGCATTATCGATTAATTATTATAGAATCAAGGTGGATTATTTGTTCTCGATAAAAATAACAGAAGGTTGGGTCAGTTGGGTGAACTAAAATGGTTATGAGGTAAAAAGTATTTTTAAAGCTTTTTTTTATCTCCTATCTTCCGATATTCAGGGTCATTGCAAAAGCTTGATCAAATAGCCTCGTAAGGCCCAACAACCTAATTTAAGGACAAAAATATTTGGACACTCCGGCCCAACACAATTTTTAAAATCATTGAATTGGAGCCCAGCGACCTAAAATTATGACATCATATTTGAACATCATGTTTTTGGGTTAAAATAACCTCGTCCATTTAAGTCTATCATCAAAAAAATAAATTTTAAATAAAATAATATTAATTAAATAATAATAATAATATATATTTTTCTTTTTAAATGAAATAGTCAACTTTAGGTATAGGGATATACCCTACACCTAAAGTTGACTATTTCATTTAAAAAGAAAAATATATAAATATATATTATTATTAATAATTAAATATTAGACTTAAATGGACGAGGTTATTTTAACCTAAAAACTTGTTCAAATATGATGTCATAATTTTAGGTCGCTAGGCTCCAATTCAATGATTTTAAAAATTGTCTTGGGCCGGAGTGTCCGAATATTTAAAAAAAAAAATTAGGCAAATGCACCAAATCAAAGTTCTGGGCCGCAACCACTTGCACCTATTTTTAGTACATTGGCCCTTAATGTATATTGACCTAAATTTAGGTTGGGCCTTAGGAGGATAGGGTCTGTAGGGTCACCAAGTTTTCTTGGACAAAATTAGTGTTTTTTGTTAGTTGTATTACACATATGACAGCTATAATTACTTCCTTATTGACATCTTTACGAGTATAATGTAGCGGAGTGTAAAATGATGAAGTTTATTTGAAGTACACTACACACAATTTATTACAACCGTGACATTTGTTCGTTGGTACCCTCAACATCCTGTGCATCAAGATTCAATTAAGTTCATGGTAAAATGGCAATAAAATTAAATGTGGCAGCGACCAAACTACATCTTATCAAACCAAAATTCCGTAAATTGAAACACAACAACTTCAATCCTTTAGCGGCCCATTACTGGGCACGGGTTTCAAGTAGTTTAGGGAGTCCTAAAGAGTACTCCACCACGCAATCCTCGTGCAAATCGGTACAGGAGTTAATACCAACCCATATGTCAGGTTTTATGCTGTCCGAAGACCTTGAGAATTCTATATTTCTTTAGTTTTCGCAAACTTACGATAATCATCGCCTCCTGCACCGCCGCCGCTTCGCAGGCAGGGTCACTACCAACTAGGCTACATATTAAATTTATATTCGTGTAATGGCAAGAGGTATTCATATATAGCTAGATAATTAAGATAGCTCGGAGGGTTTTGTAGAGGTCCTTTTTCCAACACAAATACATGAATGTAATGCCAATAGAATTTGTAGCTTATATCTTATTCATGTTAAATTTATATTTGATGTCTTACGAAGAAGAAGAAACATTTATTCCTTGTTATTATTATACATACAAATAATCCGAACAGAAACGTTTTCTTTTAATTCTGAGAGAATACAAACAATCTTTTCTAAACCAATCTTAAATAAATATTATTTTTATTTCGTTCGTTTGTATGTTGATGTGAGGGAATTGCGATGTTCTGATAAAATATTCAACATAAGTCGCGATGGGTACGGTTTAATGCGTGCATTAAAAATACACGATTTTCCGTTATATTTCCCTACATGATAAGCGATTAAAACTATAATATTTCAGAGCTTTTCAGAGCTATTCCGGTTCGAAAGGTGTGTTTCTGGTTACACTTTTCTAGTGAATATCTTAGTCCTCAAGGGTAGCAACAAATCTGTGATCGAATTATAACAAGATTTATAACAACTACTAACTGGACTATTAATAACAACAACTAACAGAACTAAGTACCTAAATAATAACTAAATAAGTTAATAAGCTAATGAATCTTTGGACATCATCGCCACTTGACGTCAGGTGGGATTGTTGTCAAGGATTAACTTAGCATCGTATATAAAAAAAAAACTAACTATTAGTGACAGTCCTTGCCTTGGTCCTCATTCCTACTAGCGAATTAACCAACGAACGTTCTAGCAAACGATTAACTGACTAACTATACTAGGCCCGATTTAAGTCTTATTTTGTGTTGGTCACAGTTGCCAGGCGGCAGCGGAAGGGTGGTGCTGCACGTTTGCCATCTTAATTCCATAAAAAGTGATCGTATTTAAGTCCTAATTTAACACAACTTTCAAAATGTTATTTTTTTATTTGTGACTATGTCACCTAGATTAACATCTTATCAAGTTCAGTGTGACGACACAATACAACAAGTAAAAGAAGAATAATAAGTAAGTAGTTTAGAATAATTGATAACTACTTTATAGTTATTCTTATAAAAAGTGTATAAAACTGACTTTACAAAGAGGTTATAACCAAGAGGCTGAAAAGATCCGAATATAACACTAGAAATCTCCTCGAGGTCCATGGAGTTAACACGTTCAGTGCGTTATGAGGTCGAAACGTCTCAAGCATGACTTCCCGCTGGTGCGGCAATCAAAATCGCGTTCTTTCACTCCGTGCGGGAGGCTACAATTTTAACATTTCTTTGAGTATGACAGAGACAAATACATATAATTGTTTCTCTTGCGAAGTAGAGCCCAATGGCTTTTTTAATAAGATATGAGGTCGAAAAGCCCTCAAACGCACTGAATAGAAAAAAATATGCGCCAGTGCGAAGTGAGGTCTAATCTGCCTCAAAAGTTGTAGGCCTCATAAACGCACGGAGTGAAGCGCGGGGGGCGCGGGCGGCGCGTAGTGATGCGACAAGTTTCGATACGGAAGCGCACTTCTTGTCCGCGCGACTCGCCTTATTTTTTAAGTATTTTTGTTGTTGTTCGTCATTGACTTATTATTTGTGACTTTGATTTGAGTACTTTGACAGATTGACATTGACATTAGAATAGAAAGAACCAACAGCCATCAAGTAATATCGATTTTCATAATATACTGCTTTCGGTAAATAGCCATTTAAAAGTAAAAGTATTTTTATTGGATTTATTAACATCGATTTTTTTACTTAATAATTTCACTACTGCACTTGGTTACGTTCCTTTTCACGTAAAGTATTACGGCGAAGAGTAAGGATAGTAAATTGTAAAATTCAATAAAAAAAATCCCACTAGCTACAATTTTAAGTTTTGTATCATAATAAAGCGTATAAGATGACTCATATAAAATATAAAATTGATTACTGTACAGTCTGGTACCACTTTGGCGGACCTCGTTTCATCCTCTTAACCAAAATGACCCCTACTAATAGCCAAGCTACAGCTAGCTAGTTGACAACTAAACTAATTGTACTCAAGATAATTTTTTTAGCACGATTTTTTAACACTCATCATTTATACGCATGCTGCTTACACTAACAAATCCTTAATCGTCGCAAATCCTATTTTGCTTTTATAATCTACACAATACTCAAATAATGATAAATATATTTCAAAAGAGGAAAATCAATTTAATACTCTAGATATTATTTTTTTTTCCTACCCTAAGTGTGGGTGTTTTCAAATGTATATTGCTACAACATGAATGTGGTTTGAAATATTTGATAAATAGCTACTCGTATTTTTAACTTCTGTATGGTTTATATTTCCGGTTTACAATACCAGATTCCTTTAGGTGAGGAAGTATATCTTCTCTTTTGTTCGTGTCTGTAGTGGTCATAGCTGTTATACTCAATGAGTAAGAGTACATACAAACATAAAAATCTATCTACCCACTAATTACCATACAAACACACAACACAAACACACACACACAACACACACAATTACCCACCCATTTACACAAATACGCACACATCCATTCATACACATATACACACACATAAACTGACTTACATACTTTAAAACTAAAATTGGTATGTGTGGTAGGTGTATGGTACTTTAGAATCCTAATTTAAGTAAATAAATGTTATATCACCTGCATTTCTATTTTATTCCCATCACTAGTAGAGACACAAATCGAACTTCTTTTCAGTGCGTTGTGAGGCAGAATCGATGGCATAATTCTTTTTTTCATTTATTCAATACCGAAATGTCACACCTACGTACGAAGCTAGATTCAACTTGAAAAACTATTTAAGTTTATAATGGTAAAGTTTCAAGCAAATATTTTCAATTTTGAGCTATATTTAAGGCGTTTTTTAGAAACAATATTTTGTGAGGTCGAAAAGCCCTCAAACGCACTGGAAAGAAGTTCAACTTTGCCTCGAAAAGACCTCATCCGCACTGGCTGAAAGTCCATCAAAAATAGTGACGCAGTGAACGTGTTAAATAACATGTAATACATATAAAAATTGTTAAAAACAATTTAGTCGTACTCGTAAAGCGAGTTGCTCTAACTAGTCCTTAAAAGTCTAAGACGTCTGATTAAAACATATAAAGGAGGTCGGGAAGTGGGATTAGTGATAATGTGATGCTTTAAGCTTCGGGAGACCCCGCCACAATCCTTTGAATCCTTACGTTGCCTTATCTAGTACATATTTTTATTTAAATTGGGTACATTCGAAAAACGGAACTTGTAAGGTTAACTGATTTTATGCTGTAGGTAACTTAAAATATATTGTCTACATAGAAATTAATAATTGCACGCGAGTATTATAAAAAAATACAAAATAAGTCAGTATGGTCATATCAATGATATAATTTATTGTATCAGGCGTTACTTTGCGGAAATCCATTGTTATTTAAGTTGTATTTATATTTCTTTGCAACAATCCGCACAGGTGGAACTTGTTTTGGTATGGACCCACCACCCTCCCTTATCTCTAGGTAGGTATATACCATTACAACTTATTCCAATAGTACACGACACGTGTTTCGCCCCAAAACAGAGCATCATCAGGTGATGTGGACTCTACAACGGTTGGTCGTCGAGTGAAGTTGCCGGCCAAGTGAGCTGCTTATATACCTTTTCTCCCTGCCATAATGACACATCGAATGTAATCAGAATCGAATGAAACGTCACTTGTCAGTGTTTTGACGTTTGTCATTTAATCGACTTGAATGATTCGAGTCACTTGTGTAATTTTGGTGGAAAAATATGCAGCAAAGGAGAATTAGATACATCTATTTGTTCGTTCAGCAATGTAACACTATTATTTTTACTAAATTGAATAATTTGTAGCTGTTCTAGTAAACTGAGCCTAAACCCCTTATCGCATTTATGTAAAATGTTGTACGTATGGCTATTAGGTACTGAATGGCCCGATTCTATTAAATGTTTTGCAAAGTTCGACCTGTCTGCGCGACCATTTCTATACGCGGCAAGATGTTCTCGATACCTTGTGTCAAAATTTCTACCAGTCTGGCCCACATATATACCGTTTCACTCCGGACACGCAATGCTATAAACTCCTGATTTTTTACCCTTGTCAATCTTTTCTTTGCCATTACAGATAGACCTTATGTTATTGTCCGTTCTGAATGCCACATCGATATTGTGACGACGTAGTATTTTAGCAATTCGCTCCGAAATCGGTCCCATACAGGTCAAACTAGATTTACATCTGACTATATTTTCATCTGATGGCCCAGCATAAAGCTGTTCCCGTATAATCAATCCTTGTTTTTTACGAATTAGATCGTCAACCATCCTCCTGCAATATCCGTTCGTAACTGCTATTTTATATATGGTGTTCAGTTCCTGTTTATAATTCGAAGGTGACAATGGAACTGATAGTAATCTATGAATATAACAACGAAATGCTGCCATTTTATGTTGCCAAGGATGACAGGAGGAAGCCGGAATGACTGTATCTGTATACGTTGGCTTACGGTAGATGGAAAAAGAATGTTTGTTTTTTACTCTGGTGATGGTGAGATCTAAAAAGTGTAGTGAACAATTTGCCTCAATTTCTAATTTAAATTTGATTTTTGGGTGGATCCTATTGAGTTTATTTACGAAACCCAAAAATCAAATTTAAATTAGAAATTGAGGCAAATTGTTCACTACACTTTTTAGATCTCACCATCACCAGAGTAAAAAACAAACATTCTTTTTCCATCTACCGTAAGCCAACGTATACAGATACAGTCATTCCGGCTTCCTCCTGTCATCCTTGGCAACATAAAATGGCAGCATTTCGTTTTTATATTCATAGATTACTATCAGTTCCATTGTCACCTTCGAATTATAAACAGGAACTGAACACCATATATAAAATAGCAGTTACGAACGGATATTGCAGGAGGATGGTTGACGATCTAATTCGTAAAAAACAAGGATTGATTATACGGGAACAGCTTTATGCTGGGCCATCAGATGAAAATATAGTCAGATGTAAATCTAGTTTGACCTGTATGGGACCGATTTCGGAGCGAATTGCTAAAATACTACGTCGTCACAATATCGATGTGGCATTCAGAACGGACAATAACATAAGGTCTATCTGTAATGGCAAAGAAAAGATTGACAAGGGTAAAAAATCAGGAGTTTATAGCATTGCGTGTCCGGAGTGAAACGGTATATATGTGGGCCAGACTGGTAGAAATTTTGACACAAGGTATCGAGAACATCTTGCCGCGTATAGAAATGGTCGCGCAGACAGGTCGAACTTTGCAAAACATTTAATAGAATCGGGCCATTCAGTACCTAATAGCCATACGTACAACATTTTACATAAATGCGATAAGGGGTTTAGGCTCAGTTTACTAGAACAGCTACAAATTATTCAATTTAGTAAAAATAATAGTGTTACATTGCTGAACGAACAAATAGATGTATCTAATTCTCCTTTGCTGCATATTTTTCCACCAAAATTACACAAGTGACTCGAATCATTCAAGTCGATTAAATGACAAACGTCAAAACACTGACAAGTGACGTTTCATTCGATTCTGATTACATTCGATGTGTCATTATGGCAGGGAGAAAAGGTATATAAGCAGCTCACTTGGCCGGCAACTTCACTCGACGACCAACCGTTGTAGAGTCCACATCACCTGATGATGCTCTGTTTTGGGGCGAAACACGTGTCGTGTACTATTGGAATAAGTTGTAATGGTATATACCTACCTAGAGAGAAGGGAGGGTGGTGGGTCCATACCAAAACAAGTTCCACCTGTGCGGATTGTTGCAAAGAAATATAAATACAACTTACATATCAATGATGTTAAAATACGTTTTTGGCAGAAAGAAAATGCGTACGTAGGCATTAGTAAATTCTAAGTATAATTGGGAGTATATCTTAACAAAATAGATCCCATGAAAATGATGAATGATTTAGATTATTTGTCTGTTTTAACGTTGGTTTCAGCTAATTTCAGAAACAGGTTAACTGATTTGAAGGCGTTTTTCATTGATGTATTGAACACTTTGTGAGTTTAATTTCAATCGGTTCGCAAATAAAAAGATATGTCAATTATTAAAACACAGAGCTTAATCTGTTACTTACACATAATTGGTTCAATTCGATCCCACGCATTATTAATATTAATTTCGTGCCTGATTGCCCCCGCATAAATTTCTCATTGAGAATTAATTACGTTCCTCAATCGTCGAGTCGTCGGAACGTGTCCACATGGAATATAAACTGTCAAAGTTTCAACGAGAGTTCGCCAGGTGGCGTTATCAAGCCTGCACCTTGTATGAAATTATTCGAACAGGCTATGAATATCGCCCACTCAACTCCGAGTAGTTCTATATTTAATTAGAACTATCATAGTTTTAAAGTTCAATGCATATTTGATTAAATTATATATATAAAGGATCCGTTTACAAGAGCCCAAGTTGCGAAGACCTGAAAAACGGACAGAGCTATAGTTTTAGCTACAAAGAACTTTACTCATATACTATTACTTGGGATTAAATTGGGTAGTACAGAGACCAGCGACTCCCAATAGATGGCACCAAAGCCTCATCTGTTGTTGAGCAAGATGCACAACAGGGGAGGTTGGTCTGGATTTAGGATAGATTAGGCTCCTTAAGCTCCTAAAATATAAGCTTTATAGGGTCTTCTATTCAAAGGGTTTATTCAAAGGGTTATAGTCAATGACTAAACTGGTGACTTAAACTTCGGTCTTCAACACAGCGGACCTGGGTTGGAATCCTGCATGAAACTGTGCAATTAACTCTATCTATTGCGTCGGTGGCGGAAAATATAGTGAGGAATATTGCAACTTACCAGCCAATCCGTAGTAGATCAGCACGGCGGACTAAGACATTGAACAATGTTAGAGTAGAAGGAAGGAACCATTGACTGTGGCTTTGGTTATTAGATAGTTACGGGTCACAACAGAATAACGCTAAACATTTTCATAGCTACACGGTAAGACCCTTTGTATCATGGGTGCAATGGAAACAAAGATAAGAACGCACACACACACGCGCGCAAACTTGCACTCTCAGACCGAGAACAGTTATAATTTTCCACCACTTTCGGAATCAAGGCCCGACCCTTCGAACAGCAGTCCGACACGATAACCATTAAGGAATACAGGTTGTAAAGATGAAGGAAAATGCAAATAATCTTGCATTTCGGACGCGTCCTCCTCGTTGTGTGTTGAGCCAACCACAGCATATAATCATTTTTAAACCAGTTCAAGCCGATTTCACGTTCACCTCGGGGAGAGCCTAAATCGTTAAACTTTAATACTTTTTCGTTCAACTTCTTTTATGAACCGTTAAACTGCGATAAAGAGTCGAACATGCGGTCTGCGTGTACTTATTGCACTCAAATACATTTTTATTATCACTTGCTACATAAAAAGTACATGTAAGAAAATCGTAATATAAAAATATGTATTTAAATTGAAAGTTTAAACAGTCCGCTGGTAGGGATTTAATGTTGCTTTTGCTCTATTACATGTAAATAATTATTCAATAATAAATAATTTATTGAATAACAATTCATGTGTTTGAAGTACTTTGAAAGTAATAAAATAGTTACGTGAAAATGTAAATTATAAAATGTTTTTAGCGTATGTTATAAGTAAATAACAATTTCGAAATAAAAAAAAATGGGATATTCAAATATTATAAAAATGGAAAAATTGTCGTAGAAAGAGTTGTACGGAATAAAAGAAGCTTATTTTTTACAATGTATTATTATACTATGTGTCGTATTAATATATTTTTATATTTCATTGTATAAAAAAATGTCATCTGTTTACGTCATACTTTTCCTATGAAAATAAAATACGCGAAAAATAGCGCTTGAAATAAGCTAATGATCTTGCTAGGACATGAAAATTTAATTAAGGTTAGTTTTCCCTAATTAAACAGTAGCCTATTATGTAGGCCAACCGAAAAGGGTTCAACTGAAGAAAACTGACCCCCACTTTTATATTAATAAAATATGTCGGCTACGAAAACATTGCGCTACGTTAAAACCTTGTAGCTACGGGTGCTACAGTGCTACGATTTAAATGTGCTACGAGGCTACGAAGCTACGTTGTATTCTTGAGGTTGAGATGACATTTATGGCTTGGCCGCCAAATACATACATACCAAGGCTTTTAAGTACTACAAACGTCATTTCAAGGTCAATATTAATTCGTATACAAATTCAAATATCGCTTCAATTTGCAGCGCAATTCCGTGGCCATACAGGGTCGAACACGTACATTTGATTTCATCGCTCGCTTTGGGCGTTGTGGATCATGGCCCCGTCAGTGTTTTAATCGGTTCCCCAAAAAATATAATTATTAAGTGTATTTCAAGAAACCTGTCAAAATATATTTGAAGTTTGAGTACTCGAGGTTCCATCAAAACACATGTGATTACTTGTAAAGAATAATAATATTTGATAATTAGTTTTGTTATAATTCACTGATTCGATTCAAGCCTCTTTGACGCGTATTATGCAATTAAAAGAAATATTAGTGGTCAATATTAGTTGTGGATTTGTATCGCAAAAATTAATTTCCTACAGACGTGATTTTCGTAAACTGCGAAAATAATTAGCGCAGTTCGAAGTCACGAGTTGGGATACAGACTGATACGGTCCACAAAGTTTGTGTCAAGTCATGTGCTGGTCAATAGTGCGGGCACAAAGTCCGTATAATACCCTAGCTAGAAGATAATATGGGTGATCATTTTTCACGTATTCGCTTTAATATCACATTGTTATGACTTAAATACCTACACATTTTTTTTGTTGTTTGTTTGAATTTTTTTCATATACGATGCTGTTAATCCTTGACAACAATCTCAAATAAAACACATAAAATGTCACCCTAAGCTTATTACAATTATACGAGTAAACTCTCCCTCCCACACAGGAAAAAATGGTTAACAGTGTTAACACAATAAAAAACTAAAAAAACTAACTTGATATATCTGTAATTTTAAATAGTTATCTTTATTATATAGACATATTTTATCACGGACTTCTCTGTAGATATTTTTGAGATCCAATTCCGTAGCACAATCACTAATATTATTATAATATCTCGTAAAGTTTGGCAAGCGTCAGCAATGAAAGCGAAATCTACAATGGTACGAAACATTGAATTTTTTGTACCTATTAATCATTTGGAAGAAATTATCTAAATGATAGTGAAAACCGCACCAAAATCCATTGCGTCGTATAAACGATCTAAGTGTACGGAGACGAAAACCGACTTTGTTATACTATGCAAAGATTTTTGCCACTAGCGGTCACCCATCCAACTGCCGACCGCACCCGCTGTTCACGGTGGATCACTTAGGATCGAAGCACGCCGCAGGGCTATGAGCGTAGATATAATATTATGATAATATTATGTTTCTGACCCTATAAGGCAAAGTTTGAAACATTCAATTAATTCCTGTTAATTAATTAGTAAAGTGATCTACGCTGAGCACCGGAGTACAACTTCGTGCACACATGCTACGGAGATATATTATATTGTATGACGTTTAAAATTGTCTAGGTTTAAAATTTGTGCTGGTTAGAAACTATAATGTAATTCATTCTTATTTCCCAAAACTTTCACGAGCACCGGTGGCCTAATGACCCGTATGCAGAAAAGTTTAAAATGCATTCCAATTTTAACCCTTAGTGCTTCGTATTAAAGACCATAGCGGTTAGTCATTGTTTGATATTGGGAAAACGCGATCGTAAATTTAGCGGGTTTGAAAATTCTTATATTTCTTTAAATGGTAGTTTCTTTTATTTGTAGTGCAATTTAGATTCTACCTTACCTATTTGTCGTCCATAGATCAGCGCTATATATAGAAATATGTATAGATATTATACAGGGTGAGTTTTTAGTCAGTTGACATACTCGAGGACATGAAAGAACGTGGTCATAGGTAATGATCAAAAATATAAAGTCAAAATTCTACACTACTAATTATTTCAAAAATGGCAATCAAAATTGTCTCAAAATACTCGGAGCGTATGGAAACGCCCGAAAACACAGCTGATGCCGCTTGCGCCGCACGCCGCGGCGCGATGGCGCGGCGCGCGGCGGTGCCGTACGGGGCGAGACGAGGTTAGTGACCTTGTAAGGACAAGATAGCAGTAGCGGGCGTTGAAAGTTATAAATAACTGTTTAATTACCATATTAAAAATAATTTAAAATAAACACTGTTAAACGTTAAAAGATTAAAAGAGTATTTTTAAAATTCTGTTATTTCTACAATTTAGTCAATTTATCACGTCACTAATGCAAACTCCGTAAACTTCTCAACTTTCATCATACATCATATCATATTCAGTTTGACGACCCCGTAGCCCAGTTGGAAGTGACCCCCTGCCTACGAAACGAGGGGGGGAGGAGGAATGGAGAATTTAACCTAATAACAAATTAACACCAACCTTAACAATTCTTCAAAATGCGCACCTTCTCGCTCAATGCACAATTCAGCATGCTTGCACAAATTGTCTTTCACGCGATATAAGACGAAAGGATCACTTCTATTCACTACGAACTTTGTCAAAAGCAGTCACTATTCTGCACTTTAATTCGTCCCCGTTGGAGTACTCCGTAACGTACACAAGTTGTTTGACCTTGCTGCTTCACCAGCGCGCCGGCCACGGCACCTCGTAAGGTATAGGTATTCTTCATCACGTAAGGCGTAGGCGTAGGGAACATCACGTAAGGAGTAGGTATTCTTCGGTTTGGGAATAATTCGCGATACAACTTTACAATGTTGTTATTTGTTATTATTACAGTACTCATTATGTAACTAAGATACACGAACGAGGAAGTAAAATTACTTGCGTCTGATCGCTTAGAAGCTCAACACAAACTGAGCTAAAATAGTAAAATAAAAATACACAGTTAGTTCGCTCGAAACTTCGAAAGGCGAGGTAGGTGTCGGACTCGGGACTCAGCCGCGCGGGGAGTGACCGTGGCGGCGGCACTGTCAAAGGGTCGTTGGCGCGATGGCGCGCGTATTTTGGTGCGCCCGAATATTGGCGGTGGCGCCATGGCGGCGGCGGCGCATCAAAGAAAATACAAAAGGCCGGAAGCCGCGTTTTCGGCTGATTTTTATTTACTTAAAACCGTGTGCGCGGTATGCGTTAGGTTGTCCACGATTGGGTTGTTTAATGGATAATTAGGTGAAATTTTAAGCACCGTTTTTTATTACATATTTGGAACGAGAATCGAATACTGAGTACCCCCTATTAATATTCTAACTGACTAAAAACTCACCCTGTATATAAAATTCAGTAACCTGCTCTAGCCTGGCACCAACTATCTGTACGAGAATAACATATACAGTGATTAAATGAATTAAAATGCACAAATTAATAATGTCTTATCATTTTTTAAATAATCCTACTCTGTTCCACAATTTAAAATTAAGTTTAAAATAAGTAAATTGTTCTTTTTGTCCACACGTTTACTATTTACGTGGGTGTTAGGCAGCATTTCGACCCAGGCAAGTGTTTAAAACTGTTGGAAGTCCAACGTTTAAACACTTGGCTATCAATGCTTTTCAAGCATTCTACTTACTAAGTTAGTTATCACAAATATCAGTGTTAATTTCGCACGTGTTATGGCTAAACGCGTTCATGTTGGTTAAGCCGTCAGTCGTATTCTCGTGTCTCGGGAATTCCCTATAAATAGCTTGAGCATAACTCTGCTGCAGGTCGGTTGACCATCTAGATGACGTCGAGCGTAACTCGCAATCCGAAGCGTCCATTTCCTATGTAGATATATTCCTTATTTGTATTGTTGTTTCTGTATTGTATATATTATGCATTGTTGTGTTTTTATCACGTTTGTGTTTGGATACATTTACTTCACTATTCATTCATACTTTAATTCAGTGTACATTGTTATGCGAGGAGTGCTTCTTCCCCCTGCCGTTCTCCCATGCCTCGGCTAAGTGGGGTGTTTTTAATTTTTATCAGCCTATTTTTCGGGTACCGAAATATAACAATGTATCAACATATTAATTCCATAAAACGTTAAGTACTACTTAAATTATGTTTTTGAAACTTACCTACAACCTATATCTATTTGAATACAATAACTACACTAATACAATTTACAATAAACATAATACAAAATACAATAAACACGTTTCCCCTGTCGGCAACGCGTCGGTGATACCTTGTCGGTGATACGCGTTGGTGATAACCGCTTGCCATCGATTGACTTGAGTGCTCTTCAATTTGTTAAGGTACATAAAATATAATGATTAAACCAAAATATGTCCTAAATACCAAAGACCTCCCACGCCACAACGCTCAGATTTCCATAACAAAGCATCTATGAACATCGGTCTGAGATTTTATCATATTATATTATCGTTTACAGCTTAAAACTTAATTCTTGTCCTTTGTCAGGAACAAAGCTCAAATTATCACGTACCTGACGGCCATGAGCAAGGCTCAAATCGAATTCGCTCTACTCTGCAAGCGTGAGCGTCGAGCGTTTAAAACAAATGTATTGTGTTCAATTCATGTGGCCACGGAATTGCACTACAAATTGTCGCTGACGCTTGCAGTGTAGAGCCCTCACGTAAGTGTTCTGTACAGTAAAGTACGTTCGAGTAAAATTGAACTTTTATATTGCCCCCTATCTGTCGTAGATTATTTTCAGCAAGTCTGTCGATGAAACAAATAACCTCTAGCACATTGGCAGTGGCACTGGTTTTGCTATATTTTCCGTTACTGCGGTTTGCGGCGGTTTGAGACACTGCTAGCCTAGAGCATCCCCCACGCTGCTCCAACCAGCCAGTGTATTACAGAATGAGCGTCTAAAGTAAAGTAACCACGTTATTCAGAACTTCCATTCTACGATGTACTGGATTGAGTTCAACAACTCGATTACTGGACGATATCCCAACTTGTCCTACTGCCACTTACTGGGAACTTGGATCGTTATCCATCTTGGACGATTCAGATTCACAAGTTTAAAAGAAGTTTGAGAAAATATTGTATAACGCCTTAGCGGGGAAATAACCACACATATATCGACGACTGATAAGTCGCAGTGGAGTGGTCTAGAATCTACATTATAAATGCGAAAGTTTGTATGAATGTATGAATGTTTGTTACTCTTTCACGCAAAAACTACCGAATGGATTTTGCTGAAACTTAACAGTAATATAGCTTACACATCAGAATAACATATAGGCTATAATTTATAAGGATATAGTGTGAATTATCCAAAATATATAACTAAATCTTTGCAAACCAAAGGAATCCGTTTCCCGAAGCGAAGCGAGGGCGGGTCGCTAGTAAAAAATAAACGTTAACACAGTCATACTCTCACTCCTCCGCACTAGGATTTCCTGTGTCGCGGGTGGCATGGACAACTTGTACTTGTATGTACCATTGTAAACGTAAAGAATACCCAACAACGAAATGTGAACAACTTTCTACGTAAAGTTCGAGTAAAGATGCGTACAATATACAATGAACAACGCCATCAAGTGTACGAAATTCTCCAAGTTTCTTCAAATAAACATCGTCACATTAGCTTGTTAGTACAAGACAACAGAGTTGTTAATTAACCCTTGAAAATTTCAAAATAAATCATTGCCATTGTAAACCTTGGAGAGGTTTCTGAATAATCTTCACGCAATCTTCGCTCTTATATCTTAGATGTGTTTATGATGTAAAACTCTATGTACAAAGAGTCTTAAACACAATTTCGTTCTGCTCATTGTCTTTTCCATTGTGTACACAATATTAAGTACGTTTGTAATCTTACGAACTATGTATTGCGATTCAATCGTACAATTTCCTATCAAGTTTAAGATATGTGTGACAGTAGGTTTGGTAAAGGGTAAAAACCCAAGACAATTTTCTCAGCACGCAGAATCCAGGCAGAGGTCTCTCCTCACCGTTGAGGAGGCCTAGAGCATACTCCACCACGCTGCTCCAATGCAGATCGGTGAACGGTTTAATGGCTAACACAATAGGAATTTAATGGTTTTTAATTTTTATGCCATCCGAAGCCCGCAGACATTACTTATATTACTTAACGACTGGTAACTTACTTAACAACCGGCCGACCGACGGCTTTATGTGCCCTCCGAAGCACTGCAACGCTAAAAAAATTTTGTCTCTAGCGGTCACCCATCCACCTAACTTGACTCGGTCGGTCACAGATCGGTGCACGCCACTGGGCTATGAGCGCTTCTCGTCAAATTTACATAAAATTATTATTATGTCGATTGGGTATCGTGTTGGTTAAATACGTGCATGGACAACACGAATAACTGATCACTAACACACCCACGACCCGAGAACTAACTTTTATCTGTCATATAAATATCTGCCCCGGCCGGGAATCGAACCCGGGACCCCTCGCTACGCTGGCAGGGTCACTACCAACTAGGCTACGAGATCGTGGTTGCGCAAATGCCACTTGCCTAAGACAAGGTTTTCGAAGTTTGAAATACGAAATTGGATGAAAAATAGACATGGGAAAGAGAATATATAATTATACGTAACAATGTGTATGAAACGCACTCAACCCGAATTGTTTAGGGCTTGACAAGTTAGTTGAATAATGGTTATTTTTAAAGGTAAGGTAAAAGTAAGAAAGAAATTTCAGTGATACGTACCTACAACAAGAAAATAGAAAATAATTTCGACTGTAATAACAAAAATTATATTTTTTTTTTTTTTTTTTTTTTTTTTTTTTTTTTTTTTTTTTTAAATATTTAATACTTTATTAAATATTACAACATTATGATAGGTAAACTTAAATAATAATAAAAATAATAATACTAATAATATAATAAATACTTATAATTAACATATAAATTAGACTAAAATTAAACTAAAATTAAAAAAAATTTATAAAGCTGGGCCCCTGCGGTGCAGTACCCAAGATGCTGGCAGCATTTCCTCTCTGTATGGCAATGCTAATACGCTGAGCGAGAAAACTGCCAGCTCTGGAGTCGCCAGTCTTGTGTATTATTTTATTTTTAATTTGTCCGAAAAGATAATGAGCATCGGGACCCCACGGACCAAGAGTCTCCACTCCAAAAGCTTTAAAAAAATAATAAGCATTTGAAATATTATCATATTTCAAATGCTTATTATTCTCTGCCGCCTCTGCCGCAGCACCCGCTCTAATTTTGGTACCATGAATATGAGACGGAGCCAGTGTATCTACACAGGTAGCATCCCAAACTAGTGGCCGTCCCATAGTCCATGGCACGATCGACATACCATCAGGTCTCTTGCCATCTTTTCTAAATATGCCGTTTGGCTCGAGAGTGCATGGAATATTTATTGTGACAAGAGACCTTCTAATAATGTCGTTCAAAGCGGCATGGCGGGAAAAACGACCCGCGCTTTTTCGACAAGAGAGACCGTGGAGACCTAATGCATCAACATCTGCACCACAGGAGCAAATATGAGGCGTGCAAACCTTGACACCCAAACGAAGACCAGCAGATAATCGTAAGGTCTCAGGATCTAAAAGAGTGCCAATGGAAGCAGATGGAAGTGCGTGTAACCACTGACCAGACTCCCAACTTGACACAGCTTTTAATCTGGCCTTATCGACATCTGAATTATTATTATTTAATAAATAATTAAAAGTTTGTTTACAAAGCAAGTCATCCCAAGCTCTTTGCGAATGTAATTTTGATGGCAAATTTAGAGAAGCCGTCTTCCATTCATTCATGCCATCCTCCAAGCACGCAACACCGTAGTTTTGGTCATTATGACATAAAATATTACCTACAAGTGTTGAAGTACTATGGATTGAAGACAAAAATGCTGAAAGAGCGACGTTAGAAACTTTTCTAATACCAAGACCGCCATATCTAATAGGTAATGATGCTTGAGTCCAAGAATCATCTGTAAAATTTAAATTTAGAATTTTTTCTAATTCAATTTTAATTAAATTATCGACATCGAGTAAAACATTGGAAAATTTCCAAAACTGAGAACATCTTAAAAAATAAACGAATTTAGGTAAAAATAGACAATATTTCAAAATTATAAAAGAAAAATGGTTGTTTATTTTCAAAAGGCTGTCTGAATACGAAGAAAACTTTACAATCGAATTACGAATAAAATTTATCACACCGTCATCATAAATAGGAGAACCTAGAAGGTAAAGAGAAGATTTGTTCAAAATTTTTATGTCTGGTGCCAAATTCACGAATTTTTGTATTATATCTGAAGCATTATTAACGTCCGAAGAAACATATATTTCACATTTATTAAAATTTAATTGCAATCCAATACATTTAAATTCCTTTATAATTTTGGATATATCTGAAAGAACTGAATCAGCTTTACCTGCTAAAGTTCCATCATCTAAATACCAAACATTAAATTTTGAATTTAAATTTTGAATAATTGGGTTAATCGCAAGACTGAAAATTGCTGGACCAAGAGGATCACCTTGCTGACAACCAGTTGATGAATTAATCTCGTTTTTATTATAAACTAATTTTGAAGGATGATGATAGCAGTCTAAAAGATATGAGTAAGTTTCAGGAATATTTTTATAAACTTCACTAAGAAAGATGTCTCTTTTTATAGAATTAAATGCATTTTTAACATCAATTTTAACCAAAACTTCAAAATTTGGGTCTTGTGTCAGAAAACTGCGTAATGCATGTACTGCTGCTTCACATCCGCCTTTCGAACCAAACCCTAGTTGAACTGGTTCAAACTTGCTTTTCAATTTGGGCAAAATTTTACGCGCACAAATCTTCGAAACGAGGCGTCGAAAAGTACAACCAACAGCTATTGGTCGTACGCCGCCATCTTTTTTTGTAAGCGCAATAAGGCGGGCTCCATATAAAATTGGTGTAATTTCATTATTAACATTACCTGACAACATAAAATTTGAAATTTTTAAAATGGAACTTAAGAGGCGTTTCGCCGCATCACCTAATGAAGGTGAAGTTAGATCTTTCAGATGCTGTGGAGAAATGCCGTCCAAACCAGCTGCAGAACCTGGTTTAAAAGACGAAATTGCTAGAATGATATCACGCTCATTACACACTAGACAAGGTTGGGATAAAGAAGGTGGATCGAGAAAAAAAGACGAAGAGTCGGCTTGAGGATGTTTGCTTTGTAAAGCCGCTAAAGTTTCAGGTGTATCCGCTGATATCGTATCATTGGAGAAGAGAAGACGCGCTGCGCCTTTTATATCCCCATCGCTGATTTTTGATTCTATGGTATGTATTAAATTAAATTTGGGATTTGATTTTGAGTCACAATTTGAAAAAGTAAATGAAGTATCAGTTTTCGAACAATTTGTTTTAATTTTTTGGGTCAATGATGTTTTATTAATCTCATTAGTGACATTTAAAGTTTTGTAAGCAAATGTGAATAATTTTTCCCAATCCTGTGGCGTATTTTTTTGGACACAATTATCTAAACAAATGGAAAGACTATCAGCAACAGAGACTCTAGCGCCTCGCGGAATTCTCTTCACCAAAGGTACATTGCGTTTTAAATCTTCTAGATGCAGATATAAATTTTGATGCCTAAACTGTGATGTTTGAATATTTGAAGAATCCAACAAAACTGACGCTTTATTTTTATGTACTTTTGAAATATGAATTTTTTTGCCTCTAGAAGAATTAAATGATTTATTGCAAAAAGAACAGGTAGTATCAACGTTACTCGACATTAGCGAATACAAGTTTGCAACGTCTCATACTGTATAATATATAAAACTAAAGTTATTTAAATGTCTAAATCTAAATTTTAAATAAAAAAAAAACCCTCAAAACCAAATTTTACCTAATATATAAATAATTGAACTAATTAAACGAAACTAATAAGAACTAATTATACAAAAAAAAAACAACTAAATTAAATAAAAAATAAGGTAGTCTTTGCACCACATAAAATTAAAATGTTTTATTCTAAAACGAAACAATGATCAGGTCGAAATTTCTTCTCCAAACTTCAAAATTTCAAAGCATTGGTGTACGTAGTAGGTATCCACAAGAGATTAACAGGAGAGGGGACAGCATGGCCCAGGCAGTGGGCCACAAGGCCCGCAGCCTCCGACGGAAAGATTGCACGGCTGTATCGCTTGAAATTTTCTGCCATGCAGAATCATTAAATAATTAAATTTTATAGTTGTATGTGATTGACACTCAAGTGACATTGATCAAATTCTTAATGATTTTATCCTTTTGTAATTACGATTATTACACGTATTTGTGTGATATTTTTATTACGAACACTTAAAATCACTTTATTTGTACTTTAAATTAACTTTCCTCTAAAAATTGGGGCTTTTTCTATTACTTTAATTTATTTATTTACGAAAATTTTCTTGGACCAACTGACACTCGATATATTTTATTATGTAAATTACCAACAAACTAGCAAAGCTTACCACCAGACAGGTAAGTGGTCATCGCCTCATATGGATGACTGCAACATCAAATGTAATACCATTGCGTTGTCCAAATTGATTTGTATACTAATCTTCGTATGAAAATCCAGCGAAGCGGTTTAGAAGGTTTGGATTCCGTGACGGGGCAGATATTTATGTCTAATAAATGTTTACTATCGGGTCGTGGATTACTGATGTGGTATTTACGTTGTCCATGCCACCCGCGACACCGTGAATATTAGTGCGGGGGTCTGAGCCTCAGCATTAATTAATCAATATAATCACAAAAAGAAGAAGAAATATAATCAGAATTAGTAAAGGGACTGGTAGAGCGATGCGAAGATAATGAGTGGGTTGGAAGGTTAGCCGTGATCAACCCCGGTCAGAAGGCACATCAAGAGACAACTGCACTTACCTTACCTTTACCATAACCATTTATTATTGGGTTTATGTATTAAATAATATGATAAATTAAATGATGATTATAATATAATTATGATAAATTCTGAATACTCTGTGTTCATTAGGTCATAATGGTCTGTGTAAGTGTAAGTAGGTAGGTATAGTAAAATAATTAATACAACAAAAGTGGTACATCTTTGGAGTTAATTCTATACATTACCGACGTAATTCGTCATTAACACGTCTTTCTTATCCAGTTTTGTGGGCAGCAACTCCTAATGTCTAATTAAACAATAATAATATCGTCCATAATCTTAATGTTATCAAAGGTTGCCAACCATTGCCGACTAATCCGTACTCTAGTTTTCCCAATATTTCTATTTGCATTGTAAATATGGAAAAATGGCAAAAGTGTGGAGCAAATAGACGCTTTTGAGATGTGTTGCTGGAAATAGATGCTCCGCATACCATGTTGGAGCAAATAAGTTTATACTGAATCAACTTCGCATCGGAATTAGTAGACTTTCAACGGTATGCTACCAAAGAATCCTGAGGTATTTTGGTGACACTGACCGTCGCCAACCTGGTGACATGAGAAAGTGGTGATCAAGGTCGAAGGCAAAGGCCCCGCGGCCGATCACTTAGCCATTGGTGTGACCAGATGAGTACCCTAACTGATCTCTCCGTTACAATCGCTTAAGGAAAGCCGAGCATCGAGAGAAATATAAGCAAATCATAATATTAATGAAGGACACCCCACCTTCTGTAATGAAGGCTGTGACAGAGAAGAAGATCAGACCATGTGACCTTATTGGGTTATTGACCTCAAGAAGTATACAGTTTAGATGGCTTCGTTGACACTCACCAGATTAAGATAAATCGACTGGCGTGGTTATATAAATCGGTGGACGCATTTGGACTGTAGATACAAAAGAACAAATGTTAGGTACATTCCCCTCGACGACGCAAAATCTGGTCAAATGTAATTACGTAAAATTACGTAAAATTTATCGACGTACACTCTATATATCGTGAGTACTTGCATTACAATAAAGTCTACAATATTACAAGTGACCAAGATGCGAACTGTCGGCCACTCGAAAATTCAAATTGGAAGCGGCTAAAAACACAACCGTCCGTAAAAATTTACACATTGTTTTTCTCATAATTGAGGCGGGTACAGTTCGTTCATTAAAATTGATGTTAAGTGGCTTTACTGCCAGCCAGGTACCTACTGTAAATAATTGATCGTACCATTTTATTTTTTTCTCTGGTCACTTTTGACTCCTCTAGAGATAAAAATATAAAAAGTAATAATAATTACCTAAATCTAAACATTAATTCTCTCATATTAAGTGGACATTTGCAGGAGGGCCACGAAATTAAAATTTCAAAGCGAAATCTATGCTGTAAGTCAGTTTCGAGCGTTAAAAACAAATGTACATATTATGTGTGCGGCTTTACATGGCCACGAAATACAGCTGAAAATGTAAGCGATATTATTTGAATTTGTTTGCGAATATTGACATGATTTGTAGCGTTAAAAAGCCTCTAGCGGGGTAATGTAGCTTGTTTGGGGGCCGAATCACTTCGACTCAAACTCAAACTCAAAATCGTTTATTAAGCATTATATAACGTCAATATTTTGATTCTAACACCGTTTAGACATTTTCCCTAAAATTAAAAGAAATAACAAAAGAATCACCCCAGCAGATAATCTGTCGCAAAGCGAGATCCTCTGTTAAAAGTTAACTATGAAGAGTGGACATCGTCGTAAGCGCTTCTAAGACGTCGCCTTCGATGATGAGTTAGGTGAAAACAGGCAGTTTTGACCAATCTACTAGTAAATGGCATAATTATGTTCTCTATCGGCTAAAGGCATTAAAAATACTTCACCCAATCATGTAAGTATAGGGCAATGAGATTATCTTTTTTATCATTTATGTCATTATTGCCCGCGACTTCGCTCACGTGCATATTGGAAAACGAAAAAATAATGGGAACGTTTTACCAGGAATAAAGTTTTATGTCCTTGTCCAGGTCGTGGTTTATCCGTGTGCCAGATTTGATCGATATTTGATAAGTTTAATTATGATGACTTCTTTATTCCTCACATGGTTCCACAGCAATATTCACCCCTGAAGGGATGTTTTCTGAGATAAAAAATACTTTGTCCTTTTCAGGGTCCTAAACTATTGAAGTTTAGCGAACTAAGTAAGCGTGAAAAGTTAGTAGACAGACAGACAGTTACATGCGCATTTATAATATTAGTTAGTATGGATTAGCACATGGAGTATATCAGAACTCTACGTGAAAGTGCCCATTACAGTTTTATCTGCAATACGCCGCTGGTAAACATATAGAGTGTTATTAGCGATCCATTAGATTAGATAGCTGTTTAGAATAATGGAGTTATTGAGACATAATTACTGGAAACTAAATCCAGTACTGATCGCCGGAAAACCGGTATTTTTATTACTAGCCGACAAACAAACAGACGAGCCACCTCATGGTCAATGATCGTTGTCGCTCAGGGACATTGGTACCACCACGAATGTGATTCGAAATTTAATCTGTGTAAAGAGACAGGGACAGAGAGAGAGAGAGAGAGAGAGAGAGAGTTAGTTGCGCACCCCGCTGCGTGCTCACTTGCTCGTGTGCTCATTTGCTCGTAGGAGGCTTGATACATACGGCACACACACACACAGCATACATTTCGTTACGTGACGATTTCTGCTAAACACACTACCTGTAAGCCGCGTTAAGGAACTTCGTTTCAAAAACTAGCTCTCAAGCCCCCAGCCGATACACGACAAGTTTTGACGGCTGAATCATGCAAGGGTGGTAGCTATCCAGCCGAGTTCACAACACTACCACCAGAATGACCTTTGGAATTAAACCGGTTGATACAAAATCCAGTGACTTCTAAAAAGCGGGACCGGGACCACGTTGTTTAGCAGGGTGAACCACGAGCAGAGACGTCGGCTTGGACTCAAATATGAATGGATCCCTACACTCCAAAATAACTCTGGATTGGATCAAGTGATCAATTGAATGCATTTATTTATTTTAAACCCTTGATGCTAAAGCTTGCTGCGACTCGCTTTGAGCGTTGCGCGTTGCGTGAAAGAACATTGAATCGAAATCTTTGAATCGGACTATACCATTGTATTATATCAAATTGTACTACTGCGGCCAAGTTATGTGTTAACAGTCATGCATGCTGCATAGACGAGGACTTATCCCGCATGTTAATTAAGTTTATTAGAGGAAATAGTTCAGTCAAGACAGCGCTTCAACCTGAGTGCCAATCAATGACGAAGGCATAGTTAATTTGAGGCGATGTTGGTAATTGGCTATGAAATAGTTCTGTATTAGTATGTACTAATATAAACCTATGGCTTCTAACAATATAAGCCGTAGGTTTATATATAAAGTTTAGAACATGCTATATAAAGCAACATCGTTTGAACAGGGGACTCTGGAATCGAATACTACACACACCTCTGTTTAAAAAAATATGAGAATGAATTAATTATGAATTAATTGGCGCACTCAAAAGTTCTTCACAATGTTCTCAAAGGTGTGTAGATACTGTGTAGATACCAATTAGGTAGATTGTCTGCTCATTTATGTCCAGACCAAAATTATCTGGGTTAAAATTGTATAATGTTACTTTAAATAGTTATTTTTGTTAACGTCGTTCATTCTTTTCCCAGTTTCCAAGCTGAATATGATCTTGAGTAGAAATTGGGTATGTCGTGTTTAATAAAATAACCCACTCAAAATAATGCGTACACCCGGGTAAGGGATTATAGCCCCACCCTTGAGATTTATCCTGAAGGTATTCTGGAGAAAAAATAATTTATCACAATGGGACCCCCTGGTCAGTCTATTAAATGAAATCGCGCTTCTTTTGAAGGTGTCACGACTTGGGGACGAGAACACACTGAGCACAATGAAATAAACTAATTTTCTAAGAAAGGACAAATATAATAAAAACGCAAAAATTAGAATAAAGGAGTGCGCACATTACACCAACTCGACGTCAACTCCACTCCGACTCCACTCCGTTTCAACTCCAACGTTCTGTTCCGCGATCAACGCTTCATCGACGTCAACTCGACTCCGTCTCCACTCCGTTTCAACTCCGACGTTCCGTTCTAGGTACATTACGTCATTGTGTCGGTCGACGCGTGGACTACTCGTCTACGGTGAGTCGTCAACGCAACGTCGACGCGTTGGTCTCGAAACGGAACGGCTATGGGTGTAGGGCGGGGAGGGGCCGTACAGGGCTTTTAAGTATAAGTTCGAAATTCAACCTTACTTTCAAAGATATAAGGCTCATAATTGAATGTTAGCTTTGTCAAGGTTTTAGTCGCGTTCACGTCTGTCGGTCGTGGAGTCGTTGTACTGTGCGCAGTCCATAAAGCCACTGATAAAGCAGCACTTCAATAAAAAAATTGTGTTACTGTTTACACCGTATGGCTCACATCCGACTTAAGAAAAAAATATTGATATTTTTTTAACGCTCATAGCCCGGCGGCATGCGTCGATCCTGTGGCAACCGCGGTCGCGGTCGTTAGTTGAGTGTGTGACCATTAGTGGCAAAATTTCTTAAGCGCCGTCGAGGCATCCGTGCCTCGAAGGGCACATAGCAATGTCGGAGGCCTTCGGGCCGCATACAAATTTCCAACGTATTTGGGTTAGCCACTAAACCCTCCACCAATCCGCAATGGACCCGCGTAGTGTATGTTCTGTTTATTAGATTGTCAGTTCGTCTGTGCATTTGACTAATTTTTGAAACGGGTTAACCGATTTGGAGGCAGATTTTTCATATTAATTTATGTATTGTAGTAGTACGAGTATCATTCAATGTTTGTTAAATTTCAATCGGCTATTTGGTATTTGTTTTATTTCAATTATAAATAACATTCCCGAAGCGAAGTGAGGACGGTCATTAGATAGTTTGAAATTAATGTTTGTTCTCGGGACTTGTTTGTTTATAAAATTGTGTATGGTGAAGCTACCGGTGACATGAAAACATAGTGAAATGATGGGTTGTATGAGCTGTATTATTTATAATTTTCATGATTTACTTTTAATAGTTATGGTAGTGCCGACGTTTATAAACTGTTGTAGTTGCTTGTAGAGACGGAATTTTTATTTATCCTATTAATATTATAAATGCGAAAGTTTTTGTGGATGTATGAATGTTTGTTACTCTTTCACGCAAAAACTACCGAATGGATTTTGCTGAATCTTTACAATAATATAGCTTACACATCAGAATAACATATCTTAATATATATATTTCTTCTGTGCGTGTGTATGTGACTGAACTCCTCCTAAACGGCTTGACCGATTTGGTTGAAATTTTTTGTGTGTCTTCAGGTGGATCCGAGAATGGTTTAGATTCACAATTGGACCCGGTAGGTGGCGTTGCTGTCGATATATCACTAAAACATTTTTTAATTATAAAGCGGTACGAAGTACGCTGGGACCACTAGTAGGCTATAATTTATTAAGATATAGTGTGAATTATAGTCACTAGTTTAACAATATTTGTATGCTTGTCTGTTTAAATAATGATTCTTTCATTATTTCATTATTTTATTTCGTAGTTAAGCGGTAACTTATATTCAGTAAAAAAATTGCCTGTTTTAATTATTAAAAAAGGTAATTGAAAACTCGTCGTAAAAATTTTCCTACATTAACATTACGCCAACTACGAACAGTGCGGAATTACGGCTGTGTAAAATTAATGCAATAATGACGTTTAAGTGTACCTGAAACTTAATTTATCATTCAGTCGTCCACTTGTTGCGAATTGGGTTAAAATGGAATCTGCGAGTATTTTGTGTCGAACAATTTTACGTAACGTTAATTCTGTATACTGTTACTGTAATAAGAATAACATTGTTATTTTAAACTCGGCAAATGGTAACATTAATTCTGTATTGATATTCTTGTTACGAGAATAACATGGTTATTTTGTAGCCGCAAAATGACCACACGATCAACTTGTTGGTGGTTTACCACATGTGCATCTCTGGGCATTAGTGTGAAGTAGGTTAATTACCTACTTATCTAACTTCCGTGCTCCTTCTAAAGTAAACCGTCGCGATAAGCTACTAGGATAATCGCCATGGGACAAAATGTGTCTTATAAATAGGACATATTCCTCCACGCTGGCCCCGTGCTGATGGGCGTAACAGTAATTGAGCTGTAAATGCTGTAAATTACACGGGGTAAAGATGATATGAGTGATTTTTTTTTTATGAGAATAGCCAGCAATCTAGCGTTATTGTAAGTGGTAATGGTCGTCCATACACATCAATATCTAAAGGCATCTAGAATAAGAGAGGAAAAAAAGACGTAAATAGGTACGTATCCAATATTATAACACCAACTTATCCTATTAGTAAGTAATAGAATAAGTAATGGGCAAAGCGTGCTAACAATTTCAAATAAGCTGATCAATTAGAAGCGATGTTATTAATATTAAAACTCCCATTAACATTAAAAGTCTATTAGATTAGATTCAATCATTTGAATAATTTATTACAAAGACCCACTCGTTTGCCGCAATGACTGCCCCGACGATGGTCTCGGCCCTTTAACGGGGCAAATGAAAGGAAAAAAAATCCAGCCCCGGTAACAATCACAACGCAGTTTTATGGCACGGATGTCATAAATGGTTAATAGCTAGGAGGGTAAATAACCTTTGGCAAAGGGAGATATCCTGCCAGGAGAGACAATATACCTGGGGAGCGGCCAAGCTCCGACTGATCTCGGTCTGAACTTGTTTATATGCGGGCGGTGTAGAAACATCGATAGCGTGATTTAGGCTTGTCATGACGTCACCGTATGACGTGTGAGCGATGTCGCCACACCATGCATGACGGTCAGGTTTACACTGGGTGGTGTACATTGTAGAGTGCAGAGACATGTAAAATGAAGGAAATGTCGCCATAGTCTCTTTCGTTGTTGAGCAACACCACAAGGGGAGATTTGCTTCGACTCAAGGTGACTAGCGGGATTGGTTCGCAACTTATTAAATTACTAAACTAAGCTATTGTTTAAAACAATATTAAACAGAGTGAAACATCGATAAACAAAAACAACATTAATTTTACACAACACAAATTTAAAACAATACCTACAGAATAAAATAGAACAAAAAATTAAGTAGAAACTCTCCGTAACCCTACAGGAGAGTTCAGGTGTCTAAAACTATTGGCCCAAGTAAAACGCTTTCAGTTGCGGCTGAAAACATTGCCTTTTGGAGTACATTGTAAACATTCTCAGATTTCGAGACGGGGATAACTTTGACACTGACGGATCACAAATTTACTTACAGGGTTGAATGTTTTACTTCCAAACTTGTTACCAAAGTCTAATAAATGGCGTGTTTTTAGAAAAGATCTCGTAACAATGTTTTCTTAAGTAAATGTCAATTCCCATAGCTTTTAAGGTTACTCGATGTAAATGAGAATATGAGTATCCTTTCCACTGCTTGAGCAGAGGTGTGTCCTGCTGAACAAAGGATAATCCTATGTTGAATAATAACCTATAACCCTCTGTTATGGAAGGTGGCATGGTTATCGTCCAATTTGACGATCCCGAAGCCTGACCCTTAGCCAGGACAGATATAAGTTTGTTCTGGTAAGTGCCAAGATTGTGCATGCCACTCGCGACAGAGGAAATCCTAGTATGGGTATGAACGTTTATTTATTTATTTAAAGTTTAATCCCGTAGATTGGTGCAAAGTGCTAGAGTTGTTCGAAGAGTCAGTAATAATGCGGGTACAGATCACTATCGCCAAGGGACTCGTCCGCTCGTTCGTTGGCCATGAAAATACCGCCAAGCACGAGACAGAGTGCTCACGAAGGGTTCCATACCATCTTGCAATATTTAAAACTAGATATTAGGTAGGTAGGTAAATTTAAAAAAAATAGTTTGATGGTCATTTGGAAAGCCACGTATTACAGGACTTTCTTATTGCTTATATAGGTACATTATATTATTAATGGCCTTGGAGAAAGGAGCACACGATTCACCCGGTTGGTGACTTGTAAGTCATATAGCAGTTGGACTCAGACATCTTAGTACTCTCCTCGTACTTACTTACAATCAACGTGCGATATGTTGAGGACGCTTAGAAGCTGATGGTGTATCGGTAAAACTTATCGACGACCCTGTTAGTCTGCAGTGGCGATGTTTCCAAATGCAGCGGTCCCGGGTTCGATTCCCGGCCGGAGCAGATATTTATGCAACACAAAAATTTTTGTTCTTGGACAGTTACTGACGTGTTATTGGCATTCTGAATGCCTTCCGCGACACAAGGAATCCTAGTGCGGGGTACAAGTGTGATAGCGATTATTAGCGGTTACACGTAATTTTCAAAATCGATTCGCCAGTCGACATCCGTGTTTGAAGTCGAGTTTAAAGCACATCAAATGTTTTATGCAGCCCCTGTTTACGATTCAGTCGCTTTATACTCAAGTATTTGGTGCAGCTCAGCATTATACTAAGAACTGGTGTATTTACTACAGAGAAAGCCATTTAAACAGAAGCTGTTTGCAGTTAAACGATTGAGTTCCTTCCTTCCCATTATGGGAAAATAACTACAACAGTAATTTTACCTTCATCATTACACCACTCGCCGAAGATTGAAGTTTCATCGACATCAATTGGACTCGTGGAGAACATGGACGGACCAATTCTCAAGATCTTTTTTGACACGTACAAGCAAACTGGAATGAGCTTCCTTCTGAGGTATTCCCGGAGCGGTATGACATGGGGTTCTTCAAAAAAGATGTAAAAAGAGTTCCCCTTCAGCGCCGGCGTTGCAATGGCGACTTCCCTGGTGTTGTTCGTGTCCGTAGACGGATATAACCACTTACCATCAGGTGGCTCGTCTAAATTTTCGACAGCTCGTCTTCGAACAGAACGACGAGAACAGACATTCTAACTCATCATTCAAATTTCACCGGGAATCAAACCCAGGACTTTTTATGGCAGCCCGGTACGGTAACCATTACGCACTACGGGCCGACTATACATTAATATGAATATATTTTATTGTAGTGTAATATTTTATTATAGTGTTACCCAAGTGTTTGAACAGGTATCTGCTCTGGAAAATGTATTTTCTAAGGCTAACTAATTTAAATGTTTAGCTTCCTGCTCAACCTTCATTCAAAAGAAGCGTTGGTCAATTAAAATGTAAGTAATGTGTACCGGGTTGGATTTTCTTCTGGGTGGCAGCCCTGCGTGAATCATTTAAAAAGATTTACTTAGGGTTGGTCCACGTTATACATGGGAATCGTGTGTTTATATTCCTATATTTATTCTTTGGTCAGGGTTGTCTGTCTGTATAAGTAAGTGTTTGTTAAGTCAGGATTAGATCAGGGGTACGGTTTCTTTTAAGTTATTTATTTTCATTTACACCAAATTTGTTTATTGACTGAGGAGGGAAGTTGGTTATTCGTTGATGATATTCGTTAGGAAGTAAAATGTAGCAGTACCTACTATGTATAAATGTAAAGAAAAAAATGTGTTCATATAAGCGTATTAATTACGTACATGCAGAAAGGTTATTTTCACCGTTGGTAACAAGATTTTTTTGTGTGCGTGCCGCTGCACTGCCATGTACGCACCGTGGCACACCATTACATTATAACGGCCTCGGGTCATCTGTGCTCGGGTGTCCGACGAAAATCTTTGTGTGTTTTTAAGCTACGTACGTATAATTATGATGGGGCAGCGACTCGCATATACAAACCTCACTGGAACTTTTGAAGATACTTGTTTAAAACATAGTATGTTACATGATTCATTGTATTAATTACTCTTCAGTGACCACTAACCGCTCTAAAGGTCTTCGGCTGGTTATTAAATGCGACTCGTATAATTCAACTATTCCCTAATGCGCTTAACGATCTTTTGTTTTGTATAAACTTACTTATTCTAACTTATCTGAGATAAATGATAGCTATAAATCAGTTTCATGGGTAGAAATTTGTATCTATTTTATTAATTTTTTATTTATTACGTTTGCCAACAGTTGTTCCATGAACAAACACAACAACAAAATTACATTAAACATTATACGTTCTAATTAACCTCGTTTGCTTACTGGACTAACCATACTAGTCCCGATTTCACTTGTTCTGAGTTGGTCACAGTAGTCGTGGGCGGCAGCGGAAGGTGGTGCTGCAAGCTCGTTTGGTACCTTAAATCCAAATAAAAAAATAAAGATCAATAAAAATAATTATTAAATCCTTTATTTCGTGGCTCTTACGGTTGAATTTTCACCTGGATCGGAGTTGGCCGTTGGTATAGGTACAATGCCGTAAGGGTGCCTTCCACGAGAGATGTGCTACGCTACGTTGCTATCTATGGATACGTTTGCTATCCACCATCCATCCATCACATTCATTGGTTCAAATGGCATAGCATAGCGGAACCAGTCCCCACCGGTGCTCCATCCATAGCAACATAGTTAAATCGATAGGAACCCTAAAAGAGCGGGGATCAGTTCTTTAAAGTAAATGTTGAAAATTCAAGCGTACAATAGACGATATAAGGCTTACATTTCAATGCTATCCTAACAGTTGGATCGGAGTCGAGTGGAAGTTGACTGATGTAATGTGTGCAAAGTTGAACTAGGTTTTTATTAAATGTACTTATTTTGCCGTTTTTTACCCAAACAGAATTGAAGCGTTAAGAGGTTACCTTTTCGGCCCCCATTATCGGGTACTCCCAGTCAAATAAAGTTAAATCGAATGCCAGTCACTATCCGTATTGTTGAGTCGTGAAATCTAAAGTAGTGCGAGAAAAACGAATAAATCTTACTTCAAAGTGTCCTTAGTCCCGTACATTTAGATACGATACGTGAAATAAGTTTTAATAAGCAACGTAACTTTAAAGATTAGAAGTTTTATTTTATTTTTTTATTTAAACACTTTGCTGGTCAACAGTTATTTGGTTTCCAAAAAATTACTACGTATACCCTGAATAGAAAGACTTGTCTTCACTCTGAGTTCCAAACAAGTGTAGCAACAGACATACATCTACCAACAGGGGGCTCGGTACCGACGGAAGATAAATCGCGTCCTATATTCTGATTATCCGCGTTATTTTCAATAACGAAGCAATTTATATGAATATAAGCGGTTTGCGTATTTATCAAAATATAGTAAATTTTATATACCTACTTATGTTAGGTGTTGTATTATAATTTGTGAATATAATACACGTATTTGTATTCAAACAGTAGGCACCTAAACACTAAAATTTGAAAGCAAAAGGACTTCCACTAAGTTAGTGCGCTTTATAAACCAAGACTATGATGATGAAAGGAAGTAGGCAACCAACAAGTGTCGAACAATTCCTCGGAGAACTCACCGTTGAACACGCAGAGACATCCAATATTTAATTTTCTCCTAAAACACAGTAACTCGTGGGTTGTTGACGATTCGGACTGCGCGCTTTTGTACGGCGTCAAATACTAGTTACTATGATTACCTACCTCTCAACCGAGTTGGGACTATCTAGCCGGTCCGACCAATGCATGGTTGATCGCTTCTTTAATTTGAACTGAATAGAAGGTAGTAGGTACATCTAACGGATTCATTAGGAACATCCATTCATTGTTTTAGTTCAGTTCTTTCGTTTTCTATAATTCTATTTCTTTTGAAATGAAACGTTTTTAGGTAAAGGAAATAATATAAGAACCTACTCTTAACTTACGAATACTTTTGGTATAATTAAATTTCCTAGCAAATGTTATCAAATTTACTTTGTGTTAAAGTTTAAGCATATATTTTTATAGCGCGAGTTAAGATAAACCAGTCCTGAAATTAAACGCGTTTCACGAATTAATTTACAATTCCAGGTCACATAATATAGCGATTCCCAGTATAATTAAGTAGGTATCTGCGAGCGAGTAGCTTTTAGTCAGATGCAGACCACGCAGGTAATGGAAGCGCTCTCTTATCACGGTTTACATTTACCAGAGGTAAAAAGCATCTGATATAGCGAGTATGTTACGGGTTATCTATGTTTACAATTCTTTATCTTCTATTATATTATTATACAGTAGCAGTCCAAGTAGTTTGCACGTGGGTTTCCCGAACAGAGGGCCTGGGTATCAAAACAATCCTAATTTTACACAAACACTGCGCAAAATAACGGTAGAATTCCCTAAACCCCTATAGTTACGAGTATATAATATCTCATACAAAGAAAATTATAACTTCTATTCTGTGGGCGTTGAGGTATCGGTCAATAAGGACAAAGAGTTGGACATATAAATGACTATAGACAAATATTATTCAATATAGAGTATTTCAATCTTAAATATCAGGTGTGCAGTTCGTAAACAAACTGTTTTACATTTCTAAAACGACTTCCGTGATAGAGATACTCTGTCCACGTGGAACATACTCGAACGTGTTTCGATGAAACAATTTGTATCTTACCTAACGACAAACGGCAAACAACGACACGACGACAACGACAAATCGGTTTCTTATTCTTAAACATAATACAATACATACCTACGTAAATATCAATTGACCCGAAGATTTTCCTTTGATAGTGAAAAATAAAAATAGCATTATTCACTGTTGCTCATTAGTTACTCGAAGTGCTACAACTTTTAAACAAGCTGCGTTTGAAATTGATCGCAACTTTCAATAAAATTCTTCTCTAGTTGAAACTTATAGTAAATCAGTGTTACGAGCACTGTGGGCGGTGTGTTGCAGTTGAACAATTACGACCTTTAATAACAATTTTAATATTATTTTCCTGAGTACATTTCCTTACAAATCCTTTAAGTGTAAAGTGCAGCCAACGAGACGAGATAAAAACTTTTAACTGTAACGCTTACTCACGATTTTTATCATGTTTCCCCCTCGCCATCGCATTCATGCAATTGGGTCTAAATCTTTAAATAAAACTCTTGTGTTACTGAGTGACTGACAGACAACGTACAGCCGAAACTACTGAACGCAGGAAGCTGAAATTTGGCATGTACGTTCCTTGGGGAGCGTAGGGGAGCACTTAGAGAGGATTTTTGGAAATTCCCCCCCTGAGGAAAAGCGGATGAACTGATTTTTTGGAAATTGGCGGGCGTAACCGCGGGGGAATGCTCGTATCATAATAATAATCGTAAGTACCCGTTACAGTTAAATGTTTAGTGTCCGGGATGATAAAAGTTGAAAGTCATATGACGTAATAAAATTACATAATCATAATATTAGTTTAAGAACAAAATTGCGATCAAAATTATATTGTAACTTTGCAAGCGACGCGATTGGCTCAATTTTTTCTTTGAAAATAAGGTCATATTTTCCATAAAATAAGAGATTACAGTCAATGAAAACAAATAAAAGCTAGTTAAGTAGTTCTAAGGTTTAAACGGGAGTGCTAGTAATCGGAGTGACAATAAAACAGTTGTCAACTAGAGTGTGCGAGTAGCTTTATTAGCTGCAATTACCTTTAGTTGATAGTGCTCGAACTAAGCCTTTTAGAAGTGATAACTATTTATACATATAATAATACTGTACTGTTCGATGTCTGTACATAGTCTACATGGAGTTTTATATGTTTTTTTTTAATTAAGATAGCAATTAAGACACCGTCACCTAACCGGACTAACTATGCCAGTCCCCATATGAGTCTTGTTCTAAGTCGGTCACAGTTGTCATGGGCGGCAGCGGAAGGTGGTGCTGCATGCTCGTTTGCTGCCTTAAATCAATAAAAAAAGCAAACGAGCCTGCAACATTAACCTTCCGCTACCGGCCACAACTGTGAGCGACCTAAAACAAAACTCAAATTAGGACTCGGATGGTTAGTCCGGTTAGTAGACGGTGTTAGAACATTAGTTGGTTAGTCTGTTAGCAGGTAAAGTATGAGGACACGCGACACAAGGATCATAGTGCGTGGGCATGAGTGTGTTAGCGTCTTATTTTTTATTTTTAGGGTAACAATAGGTATGTTTCTAATGTTTACTTTGTATAAGTTATCGCTTGACTACGATCCCACCGGATGGTAAGAGGCAACGTAACCCTTACATGGTAAAACGCGCTAACCTAGTAAAAGTCATTCATTCACCTCACTCTTAATTATACACGGGTAAGTAGCTATACTCTAGGCCTCTCTCCCCTCTCTCTCTCGCTCTAGGCCTCCTCAGGTATGAGGAGACCCGTGATCAGTAGTGGGAGTGGGCCATTAATGGGTTGAAGGTACTGGTAGTCAACTTTGGAATATTTTTCCTAATGTCTCATATTTTTGAGAATTATTATCTCATTGACTGTCAGTCTGTTATTTCATTACTGGAAAACCACTGAGCAGATTATGATGATACTTGGCATATTTTATAAGTAGTATTACGGGCCTTGGTTACTTTTTGCCTTTAAATGGATAAATTCTCGTGGGATGCGGAATAAAAGTCAGTTGAAGTTCCGTTAAGACGCTGTTAAATAATGTTTCGAGTGCTTTCTGTAGCTGTTGTAGTAAAGATATTTTTATTTCGTAGAATTAGGTAATTCCCCTAAGGAATTTTTTTTTATAGTTATCTAAGCCTACGAAGATTATAAAATATTGAAATCTATGTAGAACGATGATAGAATTGAGCCATTGTCAACCATTTTCGATGACGCATTTTTAGTGAAAAACTAAACAATAATCCAAAGTGTTTTTATGCACTTTTTTATCACGTCACGTCACGTCACGTCACGTCACGACACATCAGATATCTCTAACCATTGGTTGTAGCCAAGGGTGTATTATTATCTATTTACATAGATGTGTCATTAATAAATGAATTAATCGTTTAGGTACTCATTTTGATGCAATATTACGAAGAAAATGAGTAAAATAAAACTGAAATCTCTCTGGCATTTGGTATTGATATAAACACGTGACCGTTAAAGATAACATGACGAGCGCGGAATGATTTATAATGCCCGCGTCATTAGCTATGGACAGACCGACCGACGCGTGATTTAGGAATATTGAAACATCGAGCGCGATTCGCAGATACATTTGATTTATTTAACCAGTGATAAGGTGTGTTTAGGCTACACGATGGGGTCGGCATTAATCGGCATAGCTGGACGGTAAAATCAAATTTTAAAGCCCCGTCGGTTCGCAGGCAGAGTGTCACTCCCAACTAGGTACGGGGTCGTTAAACATTAAATCCGGAGTTTGAAGTAAAAAAGCCTTACGTAGGCCGGGTATAGGTATAACCGAATGTCGCTAACAATGAAAGCAACATGGTCTGGTTAAGTTTTATTTCCAAACAACTTGATGTTTGAATAACGATTCTATTACAGATACAAGGAGCGGGACCTTGTGTTTTTCTATTAACACACGTTAGTATCAAACTTGGTGCGTAACGCGGTTTGTTTGGTACCAATACCAACCATGTTTGCGCTGTATTTTCTCGTTGAACGGTTTGAAGCTTCTTTTCTGATTATTCGAACGCGTTGAAAGGTTTTTGAAGTGAATACTTCTGTACTTAGTATCGTTGTGATTTGGAATTCGATGAAACGGAAATCGCGGTGGGAGTAAATTAGATAGGAAGCATTGGCAAAATGGCGGCTTATGTAAGCAAAGCAAAACTTCAATATTTGGACTGACAGAATTCGTTTTTTTTTAAAGATTCACTTCGAGCATGTGTGAATTGCACACAATTTGTTTTTTTTTCTCATTATTCGAACGAATTTTAAACTATAATTTTTGTGTAGCCTTCGAGAAGATAGGACATCTTTTCATTATTAGTTGAAATTAATTGTTCATAATAAATTAAAAACTCGTTCATTCATTCTGAAAACTTGGTGTTTTTCACGAGATCGCCGACGTCGAGGATGGAAGGGACGTGATAGTAAGTGATTGTTGATATTAGCATTTCCCCGCGGCTACGCCGGCCACTTCCAAAAAATCTGTTTATCCCCTTTTTTATCCCGTTACGGGGGGGGGGGGGGGGAATTTCCAAAAATCCTTTCTTAGTTCTCTTGTACACTCCCCAACGAACATATATGCTAAATTTCAGCTTCTTGCGTTCAGTACTTTCGGCACGTTGTCTGTAAGTCACTCAGTAACGGAAGAGTTTTATATATAATTATATAGATTAAATAATTCAATGTAAATGCAAATTAAACGAATTAATATAATAAATAAATATTTATTATTTAATATTATTAAATATACCCAACTGTTTTATTTTTTTCTTAGAAATAGTTTTCAGATATTTTTTTATTTTTTAGAGCAACAAGTAGATTTTGTTGTGAGCCAAAACAAATATGTAAGTAGTTATAAATATGGATCGTGATCGTGGGTCGTAATAAATATTTTCTTTATTCGCGATAAGCAGAATATTCCGTGCTTTGTGATTGTAACATTGTTTGTGTAGCTCGATTCGAAGTGACAAATTAGATAATTATACTTACATATATTATGTTTTACAAGTTATTTCTGTGGTTATAGTACCTAAATTTTTTCCTCACCTAAACATATTTTGTAATTTATTATTATTACTTTATCATACGACGACCACGTAGCCTAGTTGGTAGTGACCCTACCTACGTAGCGAGGGGTCCCGGGTTCGATTCCCGGCCAGGGCAAATGTTTATGTGACCGATAAATGTTTGTCAGACCCGAGGGTTCACTATAATATTTTCTAAGGTCTGTACGTGTACCGCACTTGGCCAGCGTTGTGGACTATGACCTGTACCATTAACATTGTTAGAAGAAGTCAGCGGTGACGCAATTATGGGTTGTGATGATGATTTTTTTAATGCCGACAAATGAGCATACACACCACCTGATGGTAAGTGGTCATCGATATCCAAACTCATCATCACCGATGCTTTGTCGGAAGAAACAAGGAAGATGAATCAATGGTGACTGTTTGCTTAATTAAAACACATCGCGAATGATCACCTCATGTTATTTGTCCACAGTACACCAAAAAACGGTCAATTAAAATAAATATTGTACTGTGTAGCGTGCGGCAGCGGCAAATGACGTCAGGCAAATCAAGTTGCCGAGTTGATTAGGCTGCGAGATTGCGGACCACCGCACAGATACAAAAATAAAAATTTTACGATTGAAGTTTTGTCGCTAATCAAATTGTTATCTATCGTTTAAATAATACATTTCATAAAGTAAATAACGTTATAGGAATACTCATAGCCACACAATAGAATTGCCCGAGTCGTAGACAACACACAAAATAAGAATACACACACCCAGACCGAAAACAGATATTTAAACCCTCATTTAAATTTCCGCCTCGCTAGGAATCGAACCCAGGACCCTTTGAGCTTCAGTCCGACATGGTAACTGTTGCGCTTTATGGCGACAATTATAAATATAAAATTAATAAATCATAGATCTATCTATCTTGACTGTATAAAATTATATCTGTTTGTTTGAATGTGTTAACTTCAAAAACTACAACGTAAATTCTCATGTCGTTTCTATCAATAGATACTCGAGAGTACTTTACGGGGAAGGTTTGAAATAAACATGAAAGATTTATAAACTGCCAATAAAACTCATAAAAATTACTTAAGGCGTTTGAGATTGTGTGAAGAATCTCGTTTGCCGCGGGGAAGCGTGGGTTATTACTTATTAGTTTATTTATACTATCTAAACAGCACACACTTTGACGCGGAAACGCTTAAAAAAAATCCTATTTATGTGACAACTTCAACAACAGATAATAATAGGATAACCAAAATACTTGGTTGTCATTCAGAGCGGCAAACGATAGGTAGGTACTTTACCTGTTACATTTTTTTGGTGACGAAAAATAATTAGATATTAGTATTGCAGAATATACTAAAACAGACTTTGGATTTGTTTACATCTTTAGTAAAGATGTAAACGAGATTCTATACGATTTCACGGCTGTCTAAGCGACATGCGAAAACAATACGATATCGCGAATCCCTTTCGATAAATATTCAGCAGTCGATTGTGGTTTTGATAATAATGTTTCTACTGGTTAAAATAATATTAAATTTCACTGTCAATATTGACCTTTTTGTGGGAATAAGAAAACATTTCAATGTAATGTTACTTATCTGTGTTTACGAGGAGAAAGATCAATACCCTTGAATTGTGCGAACGAAATCGGAATAAGTACCTAGGTATATTTTTAAATGACCGAAAAAACAGAGAGATTTATAAAAAAACTTTATGGAATCTCTTGCGTTAATAAATACCCATTATACCATTATATTATTATTATTTAAATACCATTTATAGGTTTTCCTCATAGCGCTTATTTGATTTAAATGTCTCTCTGTTGGAATTCGATATTTTCCCCCGAAAAAACATCCTTTGTCACTCTCTAGCCCTTCAACTATCTCCATACCAAAAATCAAACCTGTAGTTGTGTTCTGACGTGAAAGAAGTACAGACGAACAAACACACTTTCGCATTTATGAGTAATGTACGAGTAATTTTAGTATGTGTTACTACATATTATTTATATTTTTTTCGGAAAAATCATTAAGTATTTTTATCGTATGTACGTCCCTTAATATTAGCCTCAGCTGACATCATAATCAAAATTTGCCTGACATTTGAATATCTTACAAACTCATTGAAATAGATCAAACTCACATTCGCGGAGATTTTCCGTTACCCAAGTAGTTCATAGTTTCACAGTTCTTGACTCAGTGCCTTGTACGGGCCAGGTAACATAAGGGTCAGTTAACAAAAACAGTTTAACAATTTTCGCGAGTTTAGCTCGTAAATACAAAACTTTAAGGAAAACCCCACACTTACCCCGATTCAGAAGTTTAAAACTTTGTCACTAAACCAAGTTACCATTGAATTTATTCACATTCAAATTCAAATGTGAATAAAGTTAATGTCACTTGGCATTCATAGGCATAATTAGTTACTTTTAATAGTTTTTGTAACATTATATAAATAAAATAGAGTCATGGGTAGGTTTTCTGTTCTGATTTTAATTCTTCATACCGATAAAACAAGAGATCATAAATTTCTAACATAATTTTATTTTATAATATGCTATGAAAAGGCTCTTCGCTGACCTAAGTGGGCGGTATTCAAACCCTGACCTTATTAGCACTAATGGCTAGTTTTGTTATGCTTGGATAACACTACCTATATGTTATTTATTTTAATTATAATTTGCAAATACAAACGAGCCACCTGATTGTAAGTGGTCACCTTCGCCCATGGAAATCAGTAACAGCAAGGCATCACCGATACGTTGCCGACCAAGGAAGAAAGAATATTTTGCGTTATTCTGACAATTCTGTCCCCTGCTGTTATTTTGACAAGCCACGGATCGGTCACGCCTGTTACCACAAACTATCAAGGGCCCGAGTCTGAAATTTAAAAATGCTTCGATTACGTCGTAACAAAAGTATACCAAATGTTTCAACTATTCTGACACGATCAACTTACGCCATTGAAGCATTTATATATTAGCAGACGTGGGCCCCTAGTGTCTCATCCGCTCAGGGGAGGTTGGCTTTACCTCAAGACCGTTGGCAGTCCGTAGTGAGACTCGCGTCCAAGTTTCCCAAGCCCCATTGGGCAGGATAAACCTTACTTTAATTAAAGCAACTGAACTCAATCATGAAGAGGCTTTATTGTTCTGTTCAGTTCAATTGCAGTGATTGCTAATTATAACGAGCAGTAACTCCGCGGGATCCCTCGCCGCTGTAAAATCAAATAAGAATCAACATCACCTTGCGGTATTTACAGCCCACGATTTGGAAACGACCTTTATTGCGTACCGTATTTGAATCCGCAGAGAGCATGGGTTAGGGCATATTGTGTTTTGTGTAAATAAACGACAGATGAGCAGATCTCGAGTAAGTGTTTATTGTTGCACACAGACTTAAGAAACAGGAAAAACATCACCAATGCGTTGTCAGTGAAGACAGACGAAAGAAAGAGAGCACGTGCTCTTAAACCTCGATCGGAACGTGAGAAGTCGTTTGGTGGCTAGTCAGTCTAACAATAAAGAAGCAGCTAGCGTAGCTTCACGGAACGATCATTATATTAGTAATAATATAACTAAAGAATATGTATATCCTAATCCTAATAATATTATAAATGCGAAAGTTTGTATGGATGTATAAATGTTTGTTACTCTTTGACGCAAAAACTACCGAATGGATGTTGCTGAAACTTTACAAAAATATAGCTTACACATCAGAATAACACATAGGTATATAGATACATAACATCTATACTAATATTATAAAGAGGAAAGATTTGATTGTTTGTTTGTTTGTTTGTTTGCATCGAATAGGCTTCAAAACTACTGAACCGATTTGAAAAATTCTTTCACTGTTGGAAAGCTACACTATCCCCGGGTGACATAGGCTATATCATATTTTCAAAAAAATTCGGGATCATTAATAAAACTCCGATAATATAACCCAAGGTGTAAAAAAAATACCTAAAATATTCTTTACATCGCGTGCGCTGCGAAAACTATGGATAATAGAGCAAAGTGATGTACTACAGTTTTATAAAGGACATAAATATCTACAATAAAGTCCGCGATGGCATATGTCTAACTATTATAGTTATGCCACAATAAGGGTTTTTTTATTTAAAAAACTTAATTGAGATACTGCCACTGGAAAAGGCTCTTTATTTGTATCTTAGTATTAATCCTTATCAAAATAAATTAAATAATATTCAAGACTGCTTAATTACCTTTATATAACTTTTTAAATTATTCAATTCGGACATTCCATTCGAAAGATATCACGAGTTTAATAATTTAAGTATTGGAAAAAAGTTCCTCTGCACTAGGAAAAGCTGACTGACTGATTGACATGTCAATGCAGGGCCTAAACTATAAGGGTTAGAAACTTGAAATTTTGCACAGGGGCTCCTTTTATAACGTGGGGGAGCACTATGAAAAGATTTTTGAAAATTCACTCCCTAAGGGGGTAAAACGGGGGTGCAAAGTTAGTATGAAACTTTGCCGTTTTTGAAGGTATTCGAATGAAATTCAGTATGAAGGTTTTTCATTGAGAGTTATGAAACATGTATAAAATATTTTTTCGAAAAACATCCCTTAAGGGGGTAAATGGGGGGGGCAAATTTTTATCAACTTTTATATATTTAGGGGTTTATGGTGGGCGAAGCCGCCGGGGAAAGCTATCATTTATAAAGATATCCTGTGAATTATCCAAAATATATAACTAAATCTTTGCAAACCGAAGGAATAAGTTTCCCGAAGCGAAGCGAGGGCGGGTCGCTAGTAACTTATAAAGATACAGTGTGAATTATCCAAAATATATGTATAACTAAATCTTTTCGAGCCGACGGAATAAGTTTCCCGAAGCGAAGCGAGGGCGGGTCGCTAGTTGATAATAATAATATAATCCTTACTGTAAGTCCCACCACTAAACAGAGAGGACGTCTAATATCCCTTTTTAGGACACCCTGGTCTGCCACGGTGTGATTGGGACCTATATTCGTAGCCGCAATAAGATCGACCAATTTTTAATGTCTCAATACAGAAACAAGACAACGTTAAGTATCTAAAGAAGCAGACGACTCTATAAAGGACAATGTAAACTGACGATACGATAAATCCGAAGTAGTAAAGGTTAGAGGTGATAAAATAAAATATGGCTCGTAGCGGACGCCAGTTAACTGCAGCTTTATGTTTCGCCGCGAACTCGCCAAAATATTTATTGACTCCGGTGCGCCGTCAAAATACAATAAAGTGAGTAATTTGGTGCCGTTTCCATGTTTATTTCACGGTAAATAACAGGTGAGTTGTTAGTAAATAACCGTTTACAAATTACAGTTACTACACGGTAATAGTAGTTACGATCACGACAAGATTGGCTTATGAAGGTAATTTTCAATTAGGAGGTAGTAGGTAGAGAAAACATTGTAGGTTTTAAGAATAACGCATCTGCGTTATTCTTAAAACCTACAATGTTTTCGTAGGAGCGTAGGATCTGGCACAGTTAAAGTTTACTTGGAGAAGTGTAGAAGGATACATTTTTGTAATATTTGTTCTAACGATATACTAAAGAAAATAGTGTCAATGTTAAGTAAATCTATGATAAACCGACAAACATAACATAACAGAAACAAAACAGAATAAAAATCACATAACATTATTATTGGACCTTCATCGTTAATAAATGCCCCTAATATAAAATTAATAGTTTTTCTCAAATATCTTTCTTGTACAGACATCGATCAATCGAATTTTATTATATTATGCAAGTCCGATCTACACAGAAATCGTAAGTATAATTAAGTATAAGGCATCCAGTAAAAGTTAAACGATATTTCACCTCCAGTGATAATCCCGTTGACTAAACCGGCGCACAGTGGGACGAAAATCGGGTCTTCATAGACTTAGGGTTCTTATGTTAAAAATTTTTGATTTTCCTTCGGAAACTAACGTAGAATCGTATAGGAAGCCACAACATTATCATATTTACGCATCTCTGGCGATAATAACACGTTTTTTTTTTTTTTTTAATTAAATTTGTATGGAACAAAACAGAAAAATCCAATTTATTCGAGACTCGAGAGAGTGCCCCTTATTTCCTCTCGTACGATTATTGCCACTATTTTTCTCCATTTTTTGACATATCGCACATAGCGGGCACTGGTGCGACTTCAGGTGAAAAAAAATGAAATGTGTTTTTCAATTAAATTTGTATGGAACAAAACAGAAAAAGCCATTTTATTCGAGCATAGATAACATTCAGAGTGGCAAGTACCTCTTAAAAACCCTTACGCACCAAAAATAACGTGCACAAAATGAAATAATGATAAAAAACACATTTAATTTTTTTCACCCCAGGTCCATCGAGTGTGCGCAATTTGCGATATGTCAAAAAATAGGGAAAAATAGTACCAATAATCGTACGAGAGGAAATAACGGACACTCTCTCGAGTCTTGTGTTTTTAATTAAATTTGTATGGAACAAAACAGAAAAATCCATTTTATTCGAGACTCGAGAGAGTGCCCGTTATTTCCTCTCGTACGATTATTGGCACAATTTTTCTCCATTTTTTGACATATCGCACATAGCGGGCACTGGTGCGACTTCAGGTGAAAAAAAATGAATGTGTTTTTTATCATTATTTCATTTTGTGCACGTTATTTTTGGTGCGTAAGGCTTTTTAAAAGGTACTTGCCATTCTGAATGTTATCTATGCTCGAATAAAATGGCTTTTTCTGTTTTTTTCCATACAAATTTAATTGAAAAACACATTTCATTTTTTTTTCACCTGAAGTCGCACCAGTGCCCGCTATGTGCGATATGTCAAAAAATGGAGAAAAATAGTGCCAATAATCGTACGAGAGGAAATAACGGGCACTCTCTCGAGTCTCGAATAAAATGGATTTTTCTGTTTTGTTCCATACAAATTTAATTAAAAACACAAGACTCGAGAGAGTGTCCGTTATTTCCTCTCGTACGATTATTGGTACTATTTTTCCCTATTTTTTGACATATCGCAAATTGCGCACACTCGATGGACCTGGGGTGAAAAAAATTAAATGTGTTTTTTATCATTATTTCATTTTGTGCACGTTATTTTTGGTGCGTAAGGGTTATTAAGAGGTACTTGCCACTCTGAATGTTATCTATGCTCGAATAAAATGGCTTTTTCTGTTTTGTTCCATACAAATTTAATTGAAAAACACATTTCATTTTTTTTCACCTGAAGTCGCACCAGTGCCCGCTATGTGCGATATGTCAAAAAATGGAGAAAAATAGTGGCAATAATCGTACGAGAGGAAATAAGGGGCACTCTCTCGAGTCTCGAATAAATTGGATTTTTCTGTTTTGTTCCATACAAACTTAATTAAAAAAAAATAAAAACGTGTTATTATCGCCAGAGATGCGTAAATATGATAATGTTGTGGCTTCCTATACGATTATACGTTAGTTTCCGAAGGAAAATCAAACATTTATAAAATAAGAACCCTAAGTCTATGAAGACCCGATTTTCGTCCCACTGTGCGGCGTGCCGTGCCGTCGACAATTACTAGTACCTATTGTTACGATATTGAAATACTTATCGGTACTCCATCAATTAGTTGGAGCAGTTAGACATTTGTATAAATGGTTGTGGTAATTGAACAAGTACTTTCAGGCACATAAATAGTAGTATAACTCGTACTAAATATGTCTAAATGGTCGGATAATCGCACCAATTCAATACAATTTATATTTTATTTACCAATATTTTCAATTAATTGTTTAATTTGACCGCTCTAGATTGACAGATATACAAAACAAATTCATTGCAAGACCGTTTAACTGCTGGACTCGGGTCTCCACTCACAGTATGAGGGGTACATACACATTTGAGAACTCAAAAGTGGGCAGGTTTCCTCTTTTCCTTTACCGGAGCAAGTGATAATTGGTATCTAATACTCACATAATTTTTGAAAATTAGAGGTGCGTGCGGGGTTTGAACCTAGACCCTTTTGTTTGGGAGTCAAACGTAAAAGCCACTTGGCTATACCGCTATGCAAAACATATTATTATTACTTAATTATAACAGAAAATTTCATAAAAGCGTAATTTTGTTTGTTATTCTTTTCAAATCCGCTAAATGTGATGTGCAAAGAAATTTGATAAAGAGAGAGTCGGGTGTGACATTATTCAGTGGCAACGCACGCTCCATATTTAATTATTCTGGGCCAATTCCTACTTACCCCTAATATGTTCATCAAATAATATAAAGGGATAACTTTTGCCCTTGATTTCTGGGGCTACTTGGCAGCAAATTTTAACATTAACATAATATTATTAGTGACAAAAACATGAAAGTCGGCTCATAGAGTAACACCAAAAGCATTACCCATTCTTTTCTAGTGGAGAGAAAGTGTGAAGATATAATTTTATTGCGTCCGAGCTGTGCCCGCGACATCGTCCGCGTGGAATTTAACAAAAAAATCTAAAATAAAAGTAGTCTAAGTAAAGTTAAGCCAAGTGAAGTAATAGGTAATAATACTTCACTTGGCAAAACGACATCTCACGTATTTCTTTAAAGAACAGATTTAGGAAACGGAGGAATTATGCTAAAATAACGAAGTCAATTCAAGTCGGCTGGGATAGATTACCATATTATTAGCTATGTTCGTGTTGGATAATGAGCCGGATAAGCAAGGAACGCCTCGGGGCGAGCTGATAGCGACGTTATTGTGAATTTATGACGACACCCGTCACTGTGACGAAGGTCCGTATTATTATTCAAATTGTGATAAAAAGATGAGCTTTTGCGACATGTAACTCTGTTATGATGGAGCGAAAGAAATGTTAAAAATAATAGTTGAGATGTAACTGTCTATCTCATTCGTTAATTACAGGAAGTCGTTAGAAAGAAAGATGGAACTAAATTTAATGAACACAGATATTTAAAAGCGAACTTAAAAAAAGTAACGTAAATTGTCCCACGTATTCGATTTTATAACTCAAGAATTAAAAAATATATAAGGGGAAATCCATGCCCATCCATGATAGTACAAGTAAATCATTTTTTCTACTTTTATTATAAAGTAGATTGCAGAATACTATACTTTGTGTTTTGTACCGAAAGCTTTATTTTAATATAAGAAACACCTTTTCAAGAATATAATTTGAAACACGCAGTAGGTACCTCCCTAATACACGCCAACCTTACTGCGGTAATTTATTTCAATATTTTTTTATTTTGTGAGGTTTTATTTTTATTTTGTGATAACCCTACGAACGCAATATCTACTTACATAGAACGCATCTATCAGCTTCTTAAGACTTTTAATAAGTAATATTTCTTGTTTATTGTACCGTACTAAATGCCTAATTGTTAAAGATTGTAGTGTTCATTAAGTTAGTCATTAGATGTAGGTCAAAAGAACATGACATTTTTGCAACATAGCTCTATATTATTTTTATTATTTCATCGTTTTACGAAATTCGGAAGTTTTCATTCATAACTTTCACTTATTATGAATAGACGCAAACAGAATTAGTGACTTTGCTTTGAAAACATATTATTATTTTCATTGTCAAAAAGTGTTTTAGTTTTTTTTAAACTAGCAAAGACAACGACGTTATTCAGCCATAAATGTACTTCATCACATTTTCACGAAAACCACTTTCAACTCCGGATAACAAATAAAAGAAACGATATTTTTTGTTTTAGCACTTTCAAGTTTGGAAATTATGTCAATTTGAGAACCAAAATAGAACCGACCAATCTCCAATTAAAGGGTCTATGCTCGGAAAAGTTTGCGAAAGTGTAAAATCAGTCCACAACGCTTATCGGGTCTTCGTTGAACTAACTTAGGTACTTGTTCGTGAATATTTTTTTGGTTCAATGAGAAAGTTTCTTCGAAAGGTGTTTGATAAAGGTGATTTGCGACGACCGCCAAAGTTGTGTAACGTCGGTTTTACATTTTATACGTGACGTCTGTCCTCAAAGTAGTGGGTATAGAAGTTAACTTCATGAATAAGCTTGTAATATAACGTTATTACAGAAAATATAATACTTCTAGGCGTGCCGAGGGGTGGGATTAATAGAATGTACATGTACCTCATTATAATACACCTTCTGTGTGTATCGTTTCCTTTTAATATGCAGCCAAAATGTAAAAAATAAATTTTATTGATAATATTATTATGGAAAAAGATTTTCTTTCCTTGAAATCATATTTTACCTTTCCATCAGTGTAAAATGTCGACGTTCAACAGCTTATTCATAAATACTTGTATCAATAAGGTTTGTTTGTTTGATTTCGATAATTCTGAAAGAATTATTGTTTAGTAAATTTTTAGCACTTATGTCACTTTTCTTTACAATGAACGAGCTAAAGAAATGAAATGGCGAAGGAGGAAATTTTCGTAGTTAGAGAGATAACCGCTTTGAAAGTAACCGGTTATCTTCAGAGGGAGCCGGTAGCCGCCACTGGATGAGATGTATGTTAAAATAAAGATAGAAGAGTTAAAGCCTGTCCAGATGAGCGCGATCCCGCTAGGTAAGCGGTATAGTTTGCTGAGTTCACACCATACACGAAAATTTTGTAACCAATATTTATCACTCGGACTGCAACATTACACGTAGGTACAATACTAAATCGCGGTCTAGTCTAGATAAGACCGCCTTTTGTACTGTGCCTAATATAGACTGATGTGAATGTTCTCTTGTGTGTGCAATAAAGAGTATTTATCTATGGTTCATTCCACAGTTTCGTGTAAAAATCATTTCATTTCCAGGCTTCTCACTCGTGAATGTATAATTTACCGTTAATTTATTTATATCACAAAATGCAGTTAAATATTAACTTTACAGGGAGTATCTTTTATAATTCAGGATTATGACATAGTTTTTTCAGGAAAATAAAAAAGCTGTACTAAAATTCATTCTCATCTGTTTCCAAGCACGACGACGGACGAGAAATCCGCCGCGAACACTCGGTAGAATCGGCTGAAGGTGAAAATGCCACGCGTTCGGTCCGGCGCCTGTTACCAGGGACCTACCTTTAGGTTGTGGCGAATCATCCTGTACCGCCAGCAATATCGCCACCCACTCGGGTACCGCCACCCACAGCGGCAGCGAATACCGCGCATATGTGAACCGGCTTTTACGAACCCGCCCCCGCTTCGCTTCGGAAAACACGTCTCTTCAATCGGAAATTGTTAGGCGTGATTAATAAAACTGACATAACTTTTTATTTCTCAATTGTAATAAAACAAACACTAGGTAAATGAAGTGAAGTTTACCACAATATATCTGTTAGTGAAAACCGCACCCAAATCGGATAAGTCGTTTCGGAGATTAGCGCGTACAAAACTATAGACAGACAAAAATTCTAAAAATCATTGTTTTATTGCATTATTGCATCTATTGCATTAATAAGTAAAAGTTTTTCGTATATATCTTCTATGCACAAACAGCGACCAGTTACAGATTTATTATTAGTATAGATATAGACGTCCAAAAGACAAAAATAATTGCCCATAATGTCCACAAACCTCAAATGAACTTAACAAAATGCCAAAACAAGAATAAAATATCACTTGAACATAAAAGGCCCTGTACCATTATTTACCATTTTGCAATGTTAAAGTTACATTAACTTATTGTTGGCGCACATGACAGCACGTTTAGAAATGTTTTCTAAAAAATCTTCAAACGTTCCCCAACAATGGAAACACGAGTACGGAAACAGGAAAAGAGTAAAATCCTCTCTAGAGTAGCGAAACGTACATTTAATTGTTTGTTTTACCAACTATTCTGTGAAGAGAGTTATTTTTAACATTTAAAACGTGGGAAATTAGCTTGATTCTGGGGTTTTAATTCGTTTATTTCTCTTCTTTCTTGGCTGACAAGCTTGGCTACTTTTGTTACTAATGTCTATGGGCGACGGTGGTTACTCACCATCAGACGACATGTCTGCTCATTAACATAAAAAGGGAATAAAATAAAATGGGATATAAATTGTTCTTCTATTAAAAAATGTGTGCAATTCGCACGTGCTAGAAGTGAAACTTCATAACAACGAAACTGAAATATTGATGTATTGCTTTGCTTACGTCAGCCGCCATTTTGCCGATGCTTCATTCGAGTCATTTCCGTTTCAACCAATTCCAAATCACAACGATACCAAAGAAGTATTCACTTCAAAAGGTCAGGGACCATTGTCTGCTTTTTGGAGAGGGTAGAATTTTTATTATTATATTATTTATCGGTCGCTTTATTTAATAGCAAACTACGTTATAAAAAATAATAATGATAAATAGTTAACTGCACGAATGTTTGTTAATGTTACGTAATTAGTTGTCAAATTGAATAAAATGATAAATAAATATTTATATCTAAAAGCTCAGGATCATTTTTCATTATTTTGTAGGGCGCTTCGGGCTCAACCAATACTGCCAGTAGATACTAAGTACTATTCAATCTGAGCGATCTGAAAACTTTGTCGAGTGTCTTCCAAAGATAATCACAAGTAATGGACCAGATAGCGATGATCTCACTATGAGTAGACTATTGTGTAACTTGGAGACAAACTCTTTGAATTTCAATCAAGTTGAAATAAAATCTTCTGAACGTTAGAATTATGGGATTATCGAGAAGCATAGGCTAGGAACCTAAATAAGATCAATGTACTTATAGTCCAAGATCCCAGGGCCGCCAGACGTCACGTATTTTCTGACGGACGAAATGTGGGCTATTGAGTAGTGTTAGTATGTACTACGATTAGATGTAATCCGTCATAGAAAGATCCGCAAGAAAAAGACGACTTTGTCACCATTTCTAGAGAGAAGAGTTCAGTAATTTAATATGTCGATACAGATAAACACAAGGGGCCACTGCAACTAAAGTTGATTTGATTTAGTTATATAATGATATTATTACTAGTGGTCCCAGCGTACTTCGTACCGCTTTATAATTAAAAAATGTTTTAGTGATATATCGACAGCAACGCCACCTACCGGGTCCAATTGTGAATCTAAACCATTCTCGGATCCACCTGAAGACACACAAAAAATTTCAACCAAATCGGTCAAGCCGTTTAGGAGGAGTTCAGTCACATACACACGAACACAAGAAATATATATATTAAGATTATTATTCTTATTACATCTGCCGTTTACTTTAAAAAAAGTGTGTTAGAGGTGTCATCATCATCATCATCATCATCATCATCATCATCACAACCCATAACTGCTGGGCACGGGTCTCCTCTCACGGTGTGAGGGGTATAGGCCATAGTCCACCACGCTGGCCAAGTGCGGATTGGTGGACTTCACACACCTTTGAGAACATTATGGAGAACTCTCAGGTGTGCAGGTTTCGTCATGATGTTTTCCTTCACCGTAGCAAGTGATAATTAAATATTAATACGCACATAATTTTTGAAAATTAGTGGTGCGTGCGGGGTTTGAACCCGGACCCTCCAGTTCGGCAGTCCAACGTTCAACCACACGGCTATCACTGCTTAGAGGTGTAAGAGGCTCGATCTTTGAGTAGAAGCCGACCCCCCTGCTCGTGGGGCCCCCTGCTGAACGGACGAGATTACGGCGCCTGGCCCGTCTTTTCAGAGGTCTTTGGGCGCTGGCTTAGTGATAGGGTTGAACCCCGAACTGGCCAGCCACCACCCTCTTGTTGGAGTCAGCTGCCAAACGACTTGTCAATTTCCAGCCTGGCGTGAGAGCTAGTATTTATCTGTCGTTCCGCTTCCTTTTTTCTCGGCCGGGAATTTATTGGTTTACTGATGCCATATGTGCCTTACCATATGATACCTTACCATCAGGTAGTTCCCCTGCAAGTCTGCACGTTGATCGGCTATTTAGAAAATCCATTAGACGGCACAATGGATAACACGCACATATTTAATGTCACAATGGATACTGTATACTTACATGTATCATTGTATACGACTCGTTTAGTGACCATAAAGGAATCAATTGTTAACACATGTAAAAGAAATCAGGGAAGGTAATTGGGTAGTTGTTCATAGTAGGTATGTATATTGTATGTACGATTATATTTATATCTATAGACATAATTTATTATAATTAATATCTGACGACCGTAATTAGAAAAAAAAAACAATTTTATTAATTTATACAAAAAGAACACAAGTAATAAAAAAATACAATAAAACTTAAATGATAATCCGCATCTAAATAAATTTAAGTGCGAGAAAAATATGTTAAATGAAAATAATAATAGTCATTCTCATAAATAATTTTGGTCGCAACTCAGTACCGTATTAACAAGCTGTCAGGGGTCGTCGCGGGGTGAAAATAACATTTGTAATCAACTTGTAAACTTCAGCCAACTTCTCAACTCATTTGTTTTATAAAGAGCGGCAATCTCGAGTCAAAACAATTAACCTGTTCTAAATGTGGCTTAAACCGATTAATGGCCCACTACTGAGCACGGGCGTCTCTCCTCGTTGAGGAGGTCTAGAGCTAACTCCACCACGCTGCTCCAGTGCGGATTAGTGGTAGCGACAACCGGGACCGACGGCTTTACATGATCTCCGAAGTACGAAAATGCTGAAGAACTTTTTGCCACTAGTGCTCACCCATCCAGCTACCGACTGCACGAATTTGAATGATGACTTTTAATTATTTATTTATTTTATTTAGACTTTTTTGTACCATACAAAGTATGACCATACATGTAAGAACAAAAGGCGGACTTAATATTATATCACTTGATAGTTTTTGAGCGACGTATTTTATTTATTTATTCATTTATTTAAACTTTATTGACCACAATAGAATATTACGGTACAAATGGCGAGCTTAATGCTAATTGCACTCTCTACCAGCTAACCATAAATAATTATACTAATAATAAAATAAACGTAATAATTATTATTTCTTTAATTATTTTCGTAGTAGTAGATAAATTTTTCTTTCACGGGCTCTGCGATTCGATTCATGTAACCGGTCGAAATATCGACTCGTTCCATATTCCCGCTCTGGGATTTTTTTGACTGGCATAGAACTACAAAATGATTCACGTTACAAAAATAAGAATGCACTAACAGACTTCGAATTGTCGAGGTTACACAACCCTAACGTACCTCGGAAAGTGACAAATAATTAAAGAACTGAAGACACTAAAAGCCCGCCTTGATGACCCTAGATGAGAGTGAGACAACTGTTCTTACAAACGGGAATGAAAGAGATAGAGCAGCGCTAATGAGCTCTGTCAAACACACATCAAGGGCAAAAGCTTTTTCAAAGGCATACAGGGCTATAATTATAAAGATGGTATTGATTTTACGAAAATTACTGTCCTATTTGTGACTTACTCAATAATATTCCATCTTAATAGGTCTTTAGCAAGCCTTTACTGACTCTTTACTGACTTACGTGAGTGCGATGTGAGGATCGATTCCTGGACAAGGCAAATATTTATGTAACAGATCAATCTTAGTTCTCTGGTCGTATATATGTGTAATTGTGGTGTCCATGCCACCCGCGACATGGGGAAACCTAATACCCTTCCGCTACCGCTTATGATAATTATGACCGGTATTGCTGTTCTCGTATGCTGAATCCATAAAAAAATAGATATCAACATTCTGTGCCGTAGCTACGAAAGAAGCAAGGAACCGTTTTGTTAGCTTTTTATGTAAATAGTTACTATAAAAAACAAGTGAAGGGAGCCGCGACCGCAATATTTCCTTGCCGACACTGCGACAGACACACGAAAGAACATTTCACGGTATTTTAGTAGGGCAGAAGCTAGCCGGGTGGGTATAAAACCCTACCACAAATATAAAGGATTCTCACGATTCTTGCGCCGTTTGGCGCAATGGTTACCATATCGGACTGTCGATGTCGTCGAGAATAGGGTCGAATTCCAGCGAAGTAGAAATTTGAATGATGAGTTTAAAGTTCTGTTTTCCGTCCGAGAGTGTTTATACTTGTCTTTAATAATAAATAAATAAATAAATAGCGCTACACACTCATAGCCCCACACTAGGATTCCCTATGTCGTGGGTGCCATGGACAATACATAAGACACACATACACCCAGACCAAGAACGGAAAATTAAATTGGGGCTAGGAGTGTGTGGCTAAGTTTATTATTTTTATTTTTCTCAGGTAAATAGCAAGCGCTTTATTTTAGTTATGTACTTACATACAAGGAAGAACGTGTTGGCGTCAAAGGAACATAAAAAGTTTAATTAAGACGTATGCCTTATTACAGTAGGCTGTATTATGTGTATTTTATAGGCTTCTTTTATGTGTATTTCTGGGTGAATCGTCATGTAAATATCAAAGTCCAGTGGTGTTATTCTGGGCACGTCCCCTCTAATGAGGGTTGGACAGGCGTGTGGCTTGTACTGTGACACTACTGCGTGCTGGACGCCGGTTTTAGGGTTCATATCAAAGATATAACCAGAGGTGGGAAAAATGTAATCATGATTACAGATTACAATTAAATTTGGAGGCACGAATATGGCCCTTCCAAGACCGCACTACCTACCTTTTCACAAAACTATTCGTCGTATGTTCAAACCCTCCTAGCTAAGGCCTAGATAATGCCACAGGGATTAAAATTTTTAATCATTATTGTACCTTCTTCACAACATTAAGACTTAAAATAAACTAAAAATTATATGTACCTATACATATACATAATAGTTGGCTCGTCTGCATGTTTGTCGGTTTACAAAAAAGATCCCTACGGAACCATAGCCATACGGATCGAACACGCCTATCCAGTTTTTCACTAGCCCGGGGCCAACTACTTTGGTCCAACTGAACCAAATTAAACCGACAACGCGTACAATATCCATAATATATGTTTTGTGGTTTCTTATACGTGACTAAATTTCTTAGAGACTCTTAGCCGGATGGCCGCGTATTCCACCGGGGTAAGCTAGATTTTTTATTAATTTCCAATGAGGAACGAGCATGCGGTACATTTAAGTGATTTCTACGGGCTGCTTGGTTGAAAGTGGCTCTTTATCCTACAGAACAGAACACAACCCTGAAATATTTCCGATCTTCGCTCTTATGAGCTCATTTTAACGAAAGGACACTCAAAAACACGTGTCTCGAGTTTTTCCATCATTATTTCGCACTTACAAAGCTTTCAAAGAATCCCGCGCTCACGGGCCCAGAGATGGTTTAATTGACGACTTGGTGATACAGAAAATTGGCGGCAAACGATAATTGAAGTTCTTTGACAGCGTTTAAAGAAACATTTTACACCGGCCCAGAATTGTGAGTTAACACGGTATTGTTACTGTGATAATGATGCCTATTTTTGTTTATTCCAACTTGAGTTTTCCAAACCAGTTATCAAAGTCAGCTAATAAAACTTCATAAAATCTGCGCGATCGCTTCTGCAAATCTCAACGATGAGCAATGAGAGGAGGCTGGGCACTTGCCCGCCAACGATCTTTTATCTACAATTGTTTTACTCACGGTTACATTTTTTTATAAGTGTGAGGCCTTTTAGATTACTGAATAAATCTTGTTTACTTAAAACACTTAAATTCTTAATTCCGAACTAGAACTTAATGTATTTTAAATCCGATAAACAAGCATTCGAGCCGATGGTAAGTGGTCACCATCGCCCGTGGACGTCAGCAACACCATAACCATTACCGATGCCGCCAGGAAAGAAGGAATAGGAATGAAAGGAAGTACCTACTAGCTCCTAAGCCGCTAAGCCCCAGTCGGAAGTCGGAACACAAGTCGTCTGCGGGCGGACTCAAGCGAGAGAGAGTGGTATATAGGCGGCCGGGCCCCAGCCCCACCACCAACCACCATCATATCGCGGATTAATGGTAACTCTATTTATTCTTAAGTGTAGCCTACATATGCATTGTGCATATAGTAAATTGTAGTACTAGAGTAAATCGTTTTAAGTATTGCAACATGAGGGAAGCGGCTATCCCGCCGCTGGGGAAATATGATCTAAACCTCAAAGAGAACGAACCTCACTTGTACCAACATGACAAATATATATTTACGCGGATGTTGTGACATCTTTGTGGATGAATAAATATAATTATATAATCGTCTTATGTTGTGTTTCCTTCATTATTTATTTTTAACCGACTTCTAAAAAAATACCAATCGAATTGAGAACCTCCTCCTTTCAGAAGTCGGTTAAAAAGGGAGTTCGACGACTGACGAACGATTGTATTTTTTAAGTGTTACCTCAACTTTTTACTGATTTTAATGATTTTATTTTTGTATTCGAAAGCTGGTGCTTATTTTGTGGCTCCACTTAAATTTGAGCGAGATCTGACTCTACTAGTCAGGTTTTTTAGTCGGATTTTTGAGGTATTCCTAATAATACGTAGTGAATTGACTTCGACTAAATTGATAATGTTCTCATTATTTATTTAATTGGAAGTGGGTTTTTTTGTTAAAGTAAAAAAACTTATTTTATTTTACCATCCCCCCGCGCCAGCTGTGGCTTAACTCGGGCGATTCCTTAGAATATATGCAAGCCAACAGGCTGTGCCTAATAATAACATACAATTTTAAAATTTCTAGTGCCTATATTTTGTCGGTAATAGGTAAGTATACCTAATAATTACGGATATCCAAGGAATTATAGTGAAGTAAGGTTAAAGTCAGGAAGACTCCACTTCCTGGTAAGATTTTTAATAATACACTTGACGGCAAAATTGCATACATATTAGCAAGTCTCGATTAGTGATGTGGATGTTTGAGATCCGTAACCGTAATTCAAAATTTATCCAAGTCAGCAACTGGTTCCGATGTTTTAGTTCCAATTAAATTCTAACTGAGTGGAGGATAATTTGAGAAATAATGTTATTATTGGTTGTATTTATTAATGTCCTAGATAGCTTATCAATTATTTTTAGAATTATTGTCTACTTGTGGATTTGTTTGTGGGTTTGTTCCCACTAATCTCAGATACAGCTGAAACGATTTGAATCTGATTTTCAGTGGTAGGTATGTTGTAAGCTTGGGGTAAAAATTAGTGTTTAGTTTATTACTATAGGGTTCACTATCCGTACGCGGCGGTACGTATCCAGGCGGTACGTATCCAGAAGCGAACCGAGATCAGTTCCTAGTAACCTAGTACATATAATGTAACAAGCTAGTCAAACTACCTTAAAATATAGTGCAGACGATATTTATTTGTTATTTGGTGGCGAAATGGTTTAGTTATATGACTACCGATCGGTAGAGCCCATGCAATTTACTTTTATTGCAAATTGCTTTATGACAAACTTATTGGTTTGGGTAGATACATTTGGACCTTCAAATGCGATTCTGAATTTTCTGTGCCTACATCGTCTTTTGGTAGCGTTGTTTTCGTTACAGTGTGAGAAAGCTTTTTTATGTGAAAAACCAATTAATCGTCCATGGACGTCAGGTAATTGCCGATGCGTTGCCAGCGACGAAAGTTAATATAAGAAACGAGGAATTTCCTGGCTCTCAAGTGCAAGCGCAAGCCCAGGAAAGAGTAAGTTAGTAAAGACCGAGGTCTCTGCTTTCTTTTAGCTAGCATCGCCTCGGTGATATCTTGTATGATGTACGAATATTAATATTTTCGAATATATCCGAACTAATTTATATCCGTAAAAGTACGGCCCTAACTAGTATAGCTGTAGTTAAGAGACGACCCAGTGTAGTAGAGATTTAATATTACTCTTCTATAATTTATTACCTATTACTATAATAAGTCAATGTCAATAATCAGCTGCAACTTTTGATTCGCCCGCAGTCATAGTACATCATAGGGATTTACCAACATTAATAAAGAGATTATCGAAAGGTATTAGGAAAAATTACGCAATAAATTCCTTAAATGTAAGTAAAATGAAAGGAATTATGGTTGAGTTGAAATCATTACATTATTATTTGGGTTTAGGTGTAAGAATATGATAATTAGGCTGGCAATGACGAAACAAAAAAGTTACGAAAATATTATGCCTTATTGTTTTTTAATCCGACATTATAGCAATTACGATATACCTACATAATTATGCATATTAATACCTAGCTCTTGGAAACAAGATTTTTTTTATAATCTCATAGAAATACTGCGATAGCTCTGAAAGAAACAAAAAAACAGCTGTGTGAGTCAGACACTTGTATTAATTTATTATTCTGTCTCATTATTAAAGTAAAATTATGCTTTTTGTATAATTCAACGAGCGACAATTCTCTTAAATGTGTAAAATATTAATAATAATAAATTAATATTCTTTCTTAATTCGTCCCGAATGTTTACGTCAAATTATCTTCTCCAAGACATTCACTTGACTTGTGACGGATCGCTCTGTTCCGCGAAATACCGTCAATTGAATCGGAATGTCTTCTGTTGTAAATAGCCTATTATGGCAGCACATACCTACTTAAATTTATTCGTTTTTAAAATGTTCTTATTGGCTTGAGTATATCCCAGCATGCTTCCGTATTACGATGGTGTCCACATATACACCATATTGACATCAAGAACTTTGAAACCTTTTCATCAGGGACAATAAGGGTTCCTAGAGCTAGCTCTACTTCTTTCTTCATGGTGGCTGCAGCGTTATATTATCGGACGAATGGAATATATTACTCATCTAGGTAATTTAAATATGCCGTACGCTTAGCCACGTATTGCTTGAGTTTGCCCCAAACTACTCATCGTATTCCGGCTGGGGGCCGGTTGAGAGCTGGTACACTCTTTCTCACTTCTCGATTCTTTCTACGCCAGCTACGCATCGAGGATGCCCTTCCATTGGAGACGATTACCACTAAAACCACGTGGCTCATGTGCTGTTACAGTTAAAACAGTAAAATAGTCAAATATTTATACTCGTAAGTAGCGACGATTAAGTAAATAGCCAACAAAACAGCAGTATTACTATTTACATAATCGAAATATTTTACTAATTTATTGAACTATTTTACGGTTTTATTTATTAATACAAATTAATTGAACTATTTTATTATTTTAACTGTATACCTTTTTATAGTAGAAAAACTATTTGAATATCACACGATTTTGCATTGCACATCTCATTAAAAAACTTGAATCTTATGCATCGATGTTCAATGAACAAAATCCGTGTAACGAATTCCGATTCGCTAGAGATTTTCCATCACTAACTAAAAATACTTTTGAAACTAGCGATGTGTGTGCAAACGGGTAGATGCTATTTTGAATTGTTATACCGATATTTCGATTTTGAGTTTGTATTTAAAATATCTAGTGTCTGCGATTATAACTATAAAATCATATGACATTAATTATGAGGATTAATCATGGTTAAAATAGTTTTTCTGTTTTAGTACCTACCTGGCCACCCAGCAATACCTGGTCAATTTGGTACTGTATGTTTTAAAGACTAATTCCTGCCTAATACCTCTGACCAGGGGTTTTGCTAGTGTTAAATTCGAATATTTATATGTCGTGTACGCCAAAATAACTTTTGTTAGTTTCTAGGCGTTCCATTAATTTGAGATTTCCGGGATTTAACATAAATTCGTTGAATAAAACAGTGATTAACGTCGCTAAGCGCTAACGAGCCTGCCTGCCACCTGCGACTGCTGCTTACTGTTTCCGCCCATCACTCGCATTCACAGATAAATAATATCAATCAACCAATTATAGTCTCTTCTATAACTTACGTAACCACCTAACGGCCGGTCACCATGAACTCAAACCTTGGTCCTTACTTATTTTAACTTAAATTAAATCCCCTGTTCAAAATACTGATTATCATGCCTAGTCAACGGTAAGATTAGTAATGATGCTTCTGGAGTTAACTTGCGCATGAGAAAAGTGCGGCCAAAAATAATCTTTCTCCTTTACTGTAACTCACTGTAAATTTTCATTCAAATTTGTCTTCCTCAATTTTCGTCCGTCATCAAAAGAATAATTAATTTCATAAAAGCTTTATAGAAATTTTATTACATACTTTCCTACAAAAAGTTTATGAAATCTAATTAACTCAATATTTTATTTTATCTTATTAGAAGTCTTGTTGACCAGGCGAAGAGGTGCCATGGACGGATAACTTTGAGTATATATATTAACTAATATACTCTAAGACGGATAAAAATTGTTGTACGTATAATATAATGATTCTAAAGATGCCATTTGCGTAACAAACTTATTAAGTTCAAAGTTGGTGAGCATGCTTTGGAACTTGACTACAACGTTTTAACTCCAGCCCTTGATACTAAGCAACTCCTTATTAAACTTCAAGTTATTTATGAACATTTTAATACGCCTTTGTTTTGAAACATTTCCTCGGCAGAACTTAAGGTGCATTGTTTTTGAATTCACCAAGTTTTCTCTTTTACGTGCTTTTAAAAGAAGCTGTTTTTTATGATTCGTTCTTTTTACTCCATTCCTTACTTCAAAGTGTAACAAATTCTCTCTCTGATCCTGTCTAAATAACGTAGAGCTCGGATTTTTCTGTGGTCTCGCGCAAGGAAGGGCAGATTTAGATGCATGGGAAGTTGGTAGACGCGAAAAATGTACCAAAGACGGTATAAAAACGTGTCATGGTTGTGAAACGCGGATAGTTTTGTAAAAGTAAGTCATTCCAGTAAGTAATTAATTCGTCGTCGAATGGAGACCACGTCTTGGAAAAAGGAGCATAGGCCGCCCCCCGACCAGGTGGACTGACGACTTGAAGAGGACAGCGGACAACCGCTGGATTCAGAAAACTCAGGACCGGTCCGAGTGGCGCAAGTTAGGAGAGGCCTATGTCCAGCAGTGGACTACTAAAGGCTGATGGATGGATGAAGTAATTCCAGAAGTGAAGCGAAGGCGGTTTATTATCTATGCATATACAAAAACTGTATCTGATCGGCCTGTCCATTGAAAATATTGCGGTTATTTTTAACGCAATAGAATATTGATTTTTAAAATTTTCGAATGTTATTTCCGATGGTTAGTAGATTCATAGCTTGATAGTATGTTAGTCGGTCGGTCGGTTTGCTGCCGCTAATATCGGAACTGGTAATAAATAGACTTGGATTCTTAAAGCCTGCTTGGCTGGCTACCACCCCCTGACTTGAGTCAGCTGACAAAGGACATCTCAGGTTCCGTACTTTCTTTTTCCTTACTTCTCTTTTGGTCGGCGATGCATCGGCGCTGTCTTGAGTGTAACTGATGGTGGCGGTGACCACTTACGACAAGATGGCTTGTCGGCTCGTTTGTCGGCTATTTGTATAAAAAACCGGTGAAGTGCGAATCGGACTCACACACGTAAGGTCGCGATTCACCGATCGGCATTACCTCTAATTATGTGGTCATTAACAAAATAGAAAACTCCGATATTTTATAGTTAGGTAGGTACTTGTGTTGGGACCCTCTTTGTAAATAAACTTTTTTACATTTTTTGATTACATTGATAGCAGTAACAAAATTCAGTGAAATTTAGATGTCTACATATTCCCGTTCAAGACGAAGAGCTCTGTGTGACAGACAGACAGCTGGGGCATATTAATATGGTTTCATTTGGATAAATAAGGTGATATATGGTGATATATATTCGTGGCTTATGGTGGTTTGGTGTGGTGGTATTCAGGTTTTTTGTCACCCTTTCGGTAACAAAAAATAGCAGTGACTATCAAATATGTTTACGATAGCAGTTAGCTGGTCAGGGTTTCGTCCGAGGCAAGTTGCAAGCGATCGGCGGTGTCTGCACCGACAATATATTTACCGAAACCGACAGCCTCTTCCATTAAGCGCTAAGTGCTCGCCGGAGTGTTGCATTCGATTCTGTGTCTCGTGCAGAACTACCGGCTTTGCTGGATATAATGGCTTAAAACGTGGCTTAAACTTTACGACCACGTTTTTTAGAGAATAGCTGCAGGTTGCTTTTGTTTTTATGTCTGTTTGCCACACCGAATTGAACATAAATGTAGGTACCTAATGAAAGGAAAAAGTCCCGAATAAAAATTTAGATGAACTAATGGCGATCGTATAATAATTACTACTAGTGAACACGTTGTAAGCATTTTTTCGCTCAATGAGCTTTTTTAAGTTCCTCGAGCTTATATTTATAAATAATGTTCGTTACAAACCGCTTCAAGGATTAAGTTCGTGTTTTAAAAACACTTATCGAAAGTCAAATTACGTCAACGTTCCAACAAATCCCTACCGTGAGTGGTCTTGGGAGAAAAACAGCAATAAACTCCCTAGGAGTTTGCTTTCTTACTCACAGTTGTCGATTCCACTTACCCTACTACTAAGTACTGACAGCTAAAATATATCAAACTACAACTATTGTGTTAATATTCGTGCTTACACGTGTACAATTATGTTGAATTTCACGTAGCAAAGCCCGGTGGCTTTGAAACAGCCAACGTGTGGTTGAAAACGTTTAGAGACTACTCCGTCGCTTTACAGCGAAGCAAACTGTAAACAAGTTGCTACTTTATGCGAAACTCGCTGCAAACGATAATATGCACAGGATAAACATTACGAGCGCCTGTTTATATTAGGTAGCCATGTGTGTCAGCAGGTAGTAGCCCGTCCGTAGGGGTGAAGTAATGTTTGCAGGTATATGTCCACGGATTTATTCGAAACTGGTAATTAGAATGTGACGATTTGAACAAAATAAATTCGACTTATCTAAAAATAATTGTAGGCCCCTATTTTACTATGCCATTTATAATTAAATATTTTATATAAGGTATTTTCATATTTTATTAAGTTAAATAGCCAATAAATAATCACACAAACCACCTCACTTTAAATGATCACCATCACCCATGGACATAATTAACACAAAAAGCATCACCGACACGTGTTGGCAAAAATTAAGCTGGGTTTTATGTTTTTTAAAGTCTTCGGTCGATTTTGAAACGAGGGTAGATATTACTTAGTTAGTCAAGCAGATAAAAAGGTTGGCTAGGGCTCGAGACCAGGATGGATGGATGTAGCCTACACCCCGAACTTCTTAACGACATCAGCTTACCTTACTTACCTAACCAAGATGCAAAATGAAAATATTTTCTGGATGTTTGGGTCCGGCTCATCGAAATACTTGTTATAAGCCCCCCCCTCTATAAATATCTATCCACGGGTAAGCGCCTTAAGTCGTATAAAACCTAATTTAAGAATAAAATTGTTTGTCAACTTGTTTAAAAGTCGCCGCCTTATTACCGCCGACCATAATAAACCTTAGGAACGTGATAAACTCGTGTTCTTTGTGGTTTTCTAATGCTATGACATAATGTCTTATGTATGTATGTTTTCATAACAAAACAAACCTATTGCAAAAAGTTAATCCGTAATTTGGTTTGTTTCAGATTAGTCAAAAATGAAAATGGGGGTTTCAAAGATCTATGTCATCCTGGTTACCGTGCAACTGATCCACACCGTGACCGCTCAAGAGGTGGTGAAGCGAGTGCCGCAGGGCTTCCTGGGAATGAGAGGCAAGAAATACTTCGATTCCCAGGAAATGGAATTCTATAAACGAAAACCTCAGTTCTTCATCGGCGTCAAAGGGAAGAAAAGCTTCGATTTACCAGAAGAACAACTGGGGTACAAACGGGCTCCCATGGGATTCGTGGGCATGAGGGGAAAGAAGGAGTATCCCGAAGATCTTCTATACCCCGACCTGGAGTACATCCCGAAGAGTAGGGGTTCGCTCATTGGTCAAATCGAGTACACCTCTGACGAATTCAACAAGGATCAATCCGAGTTCCCGCTGCTGAACCAACTTCTAGAAGAGTATCTTCAAAAATTGCAAAGCTCCAACCCTGAGCAGCAATTGAGTGCCGAAACGGAGCCGAATTCTGGCGAGCGTATCTCGAACGAAGTGGACAAACGCGCAGCAAACATGCACCAATTCTACGGAGTGAGGGGAAAAAAATCGATTCAGAACAAAAGACCGTACGATCTATCCTTTCGCGGGAAATTCATTGGCGTCAGGGGCAAAAAGGACTTGAAGAATAGCCGCGCGCAAGAAATTAAGTTTTTGCTGAACCAAAACGCTCCGTGGGCTAAACGGAAGGGTCAAATGGGATTCTTTGGCATGCGCGGCAAGAAGTGGACGGACGGTGAGTTTAATGTTTCTACTTAGTGGTAATTACTGCGTTAATTCCAGCAAAACATTAGGTTATAACCATTTTAATGGCGTAAGATGACGTCTATAGACGGAGATCGGACACGACGATGCTTGAAACTGTCAAGTTAGGTTTTGCTTAGCTCGATAACTGTAGGCTATTCAAGGAAGCAATTAGACTCTTCAATTTCAACTACTAAAGGAGCTAACTCAACTAGTTTCAGACTACTGAAGTAACATAACGCTATCTCCTGACACACAGTATCCAGACGCTGATCACACGCCATCACTGAAACCACCATAAATAGTTTTCGTGGTTGATTTTTGAATGAGGGTGGTGGTAGTTACATTTACATAACCAGAAACCATTACCTCACGATTACTCATCGTCATACAGAAATGTCTTCCGTATTAAGCTGAATAAAGATCTTAGAGGCCTATAGGACGTATATGATATTGTATAGTAAATACAATATTATAAATACGTAATTCCGTTCCGTCAATAACGTTTATTCCAACAGCTATGGCCCGCCTATAAACTGCTCTGTAGTTTGGCGGGTTTTTATTGAATAGTTCTTTTGTTTTTTGTATAATAAGTACCTAACTAAAGAAAAAACAGGCCAAAGCAGAGAAGATTGGCTTGTGTTTACTGAAGGTCAGAAGTAGTCATTTTTGTGGTTTTCAGTCAATTGTCATTTCTATATAATAAAGATCGATTGTAACCTTAACTTTACATCAAGTGAGTATGAATGCGATGCCATCGACTTAATCCTGGCAACCACAAAGGATTATTTAACGGGCCATTCCAAATAAAAAATATAAAAAGTGAAATAAAAAATATTTTCATAGTGTGAAGTTTCACTTCATCTGCGCGTAGGGACCAGTCACCTGTTTTTATATAAATAAATAAATAAATAACGCTACACACTCATAGCCCCACACTAGGATTCCCTGTGTCGTGGGTGCCATGGACAACACACAAGACGAGCATACACACACACCCAGACCAAGAACGGAAATTTAAATTCATCATTCAAATTTCCGCCTCGCTGGGAATCGAACCCAGGACCCTCGGAACGGCGATGCGGCGTGGTAACCATTGCGCCATCCGGGTCGTCGGTTTGGTTGGTTGCTATATGGTTATGGTATATGGTTACTACACATGTATGTTTTCGTGTCCACAGAGTCCAGCAGTGAAGCTGTCAACCAGAACTAAGGCTTCCACTGTCCACGTCTACACCCACACAGCCTCGTGCTACACCAACTGACATATCTTATCTTAAGACGCTCCGCCAATTGAACGTATAGTAGGAAGTTGCTTGTTCTAGCGTTAGAGGACTTCCTACTCTATATTATATTCAACTTTACGTATTTTGTGAACTACCTACATATTTCTTCTTTGTGTTATGGTATCTAAATAGAAAATTTTATTTATAATATTTTAATCTAAAACGGCCTTATTTATAGAATAAAAATGAATAATAGGTAAATTTTATGAAATCTATTTACCTACTACTATTTTGTAAATTATTTTAAAATCCATTAAGTACATAGTCAACACTTTTTACTGTGAAACATTGTGAAAATGTGTATTTTTCAGATAATATTTATAATTTAATAGTTTCAGATAATATTTATAGTTTAATAGTCCATGTGTTTACAAACCTTTTAACCTACTTATTATCTTATTATATAGTAAGTTTTGTCTGTCTGTTAACCCGCTTTCATTTAACATCTTTCGCGAATCGTTGCAGTTAAATATAACTTGTATTTTGAAATTCCATAGGTACAATAAGTAGAATTAATCATTAGTAGTAAGTATCTATATTTAATTAATGTTGAATAATTATCTGTTTATAACATTTTGTGAGGCTGGCAAAATGTATTACATTGTATTATAAATACTAAACAATTATTAAAAGCAGTTGTCAATTTATAAGTATTTTTGTTTATTTAAAAACTCCGGTTACTGTTATGCCCCTGAATTATATATTCCAGTGAGCCCAGGTGCTGCAAGCATTAGCGGTCATATTTATGGAAGCAGCAATAAGGTCGGCAACAAAGTTTAACGGCCGCAAAGCCGTGCTGGAAAGATTTATGCTGTAAAAAGTATTAATCTTCATTATCATAATGCGTTGAGACTTGAGATTTCAAGGATACTTCACCATAAATGATAAGTATTAATTTGCAAACTAAGTATACACAGATTTATTTTTTGTGTTTTTGTCACCGAAGCTGGTGAAGCAAGCTGGAGTGATGGAGAAGCGAGGCGAAGTCGCCGGGCGATTTACGAGTCAACGTTGAATTGATAATAGTTATTATTAACCTACCCATGGTAATAGGATTTTTACCTGCCTATTCATTAACGCTTTACAATTTTAAAATGCTGTTAAGGGATTTAGAATCTGAGAAGAGTGCTGGAGAATCATTTAATATGCGGATGTACCTACCTACCATGTATGATAAGTAATCCGAAATTGCGTTAGTAAACATATTTTTACACAAACAGCCGACAAACGAGACGACGAGAGTAATGATCACTGCATCCAGTGGACATAAATCACCAATGAATTACCGACGAGTTGCCGGCCGCAACGGACACTCGCAACATATTCTTAGGTACGCTGTTCAAGATATGCATTAACAGTTAGCAGTAGAGCATTAGCGGTACACATACGTCCACTCTATGCGCTGTGCTTTAAAAGACCGTTTTTCAACAATTGTGTTAACTATTCCTTGTATCAAAATTATAGTATTACTCTATCAATCAAAATCTGAAACGAATCGAGTACAAATTCAATAACATTGGCAAACAAAAGTTGGTTAAAGTTAGATTGGCTGTTAACCTTACATCGCATTATAGGACTCGACCGGCGACGGCTCGGCTCGTCGGTTAACCGTTTTGGTTGTAAAAATTAACAGGCCGGCCGCGCGTGACTTTAACCGCTATTATGGAGTTTAAAAATTCACTTTAATATGGGGCAAAAACGGTCTTGGTGTTTCGACTGTCAACATAGTGTAAATATGATCACACACAGCGTGGCTTGTAAATTAAAAAAATGAGTCAGCCGTCAAATGAGTCGTCGTCTTCCGGATGGTGGCCTGTGAGCTGAGAGCTCCATGGGTGATGCCTCTGATGTTAGGTACCTACTGATGTAGACCAAAAGGAGGCGAATACAAGTAGGGGGAGTATCTACGGGAGAATACATCTGCCTTCCACAAATTTTATATAGTGCTGATTTCTATGATTGGTTTCTCCATTTCATCTATGGGTGTAGGGCGAGCCGTACAGGGCTTTTAAGTATAAGTTCGAAATTCAACCTTACCTTCAAAGATATAAGGCTCATAATTGAATGTTAGCTTTGTCAAGGTTTTAGTCGCGTTGGCGTCTGTCGGTCGTGGAGTCGTTGTACTGTGCGCACTCCTTAACTCAACTCGGACTCCGACCGTTCCGTTCATGGGTGTGTGGCTAGTACACATCTTTCAAGTATGCGTTCCAAATTCAACCTTGCGCAACAAGACATAAAGCTCATAATAAAATTGAGTTTTAGTTCTGTCGGTAACGGGTGGGAGTTGAGTGGGTCTAATGTGCGAAGTCTTTAAGCCACAGCCAGAACAAGCAATTTTACTTTTTGAATAAAACATAAGTAGTAGGTAGTAAGTAGTAGGTAGTATAAAAAGAGACGTCGGAATTGAATTTTTGTTATAATTATACAATTGAGCCATTGAGAAAAATTATAAATTTTAAGACATTAATCTAGAACATTCCTGAACCAATGACCAGGAGACTTGGATAGGTATAAAATTATTAAAAACACATGTAAATTTCATAATATTTTTTATTAAAACTTTCTTCTTATAAATCCATCGATTGCTAACATAATATAGAATAGAACGTACATAGAAGCCATGTCTCAATGTGTGATTTACATAAATACATACATGTTATCGCGATGACAGCTACACTCGTACTGCGGCCGCGCGCAAACACTCACGCGACCACCGACTCGGCGACGGACCGCCATTTTGTTTAAACGGTTTTCAAAATGGCTTCCCCGCCAACTGTTACGTCAATAATACTTTTGGTAGTCTTTCTACACTTTCCAGTTCATAGTTGTGTTATCCAGATGAAATTTATATATTTTTGTACTCCTGTAAATCTGAACTACCTTTCGATACGAAAGTCCAAGCTTTGAAAATTTATATTTGTACTAAGTTGTATTCCAAACCCAAAATGGCGGCACGTCACATACATCTTGCAATGTATTTACCATTACAAAGCACCAATCATTCGAAACTAGGTAATAAGAAAAAAATAGCTATTAAAATTAATTTTATCATAAAGGCCGTTGCTGTAAAGTCGAATACATGATTTGAAGGAAAACATTAAAAAATGGACGATTAGCAAAAATTGTAAATGTTACCTACAAGAATCGTACAAGGAATCGTATTATGACAAAGAAAATGATTAAATCTAAGTATCGACTCACACCTCCATCCAAACAATTTGGTATGACAAGCTACATAACTCGATAATAACGCACACTTTATGCGCAACACTTTATGCGCAAAAATGTCTCAACTCTACAAACAAATTGAACAAATCGATTGACAACATTCAAATCTGGATAAATGGTACAATCAAACGCACTAAAAAAACACGTAACGCAAAAACACAGAATGGACTGAATCTCTACAACAAAAAGATATTCTACAAAGACTCATTTAGTACTGTCGCCGACATAAATTATTCTACATTATTTTGAGACGTTATCGGGGCCGGGGCAAAATTCGAAATACAAAGAGTATAAATGCATGCAGCCGACGTTAGCGACGAGTCGATGACGTCACAACATACATTGTCGTTTTCCAATAGTTCATCGTTAACGATAAGTTACATCGTCGCTGGGCCCCGCTCGCTAGTGTACGGCAGTGCGGCCGGCGACAGACGTACAATGTCATGCTATATCGAAACTTGGGTACAGGCTAAAGCTATCATTTGAGGCTATGTACAATAAAATATACCTTAAAAAACCTTGTGCATTCTTCAGCCTACGTTTTATCGTCAAGCGGTAATATTCAACCATTTATCATTTTCCACAGTATATATACCTATTATTCTGATTGCTAGAGTAAATGGTCAATGTTTCGCTTGCCCTAAAACCCATCCAAATCGCCGCGAAAATAACCCCAAAATAAACCTTAAAAAAGCATATCTACCCCTCTGTACTGATATAATATTTCGCTATATAGTTACATGTTGAAAATAGGAATAATACAACAGTACATTCGAGCAAAATTCATACGATTAAAAACATCCAACATCAAAAATGTACACAATCGCACACAAAAAGTACACTGATATATTGGTACCGTACATTGTACATTGATACATTTGTACCCCTTTGATTGGTACAGCACAGTAGATTGCAGTCCATTCCATGATAAATTTGGAGTCAAGTGGTGACATACCACACCCAGTACGTTTACAACATTAATTGGATTCAAAGGTTGGTACAACAACAAAATGCAGAGGCAATCGATATACAATACCTACTGATATAATTAGTAATTACAGTCGCAGAGGTAACCAATTTTAAAAGTTAATTATATTATTTTTTAATTAACCTGTTTAAGCAATTATTTTTCAAAATTAATGCCAAAATAAGATTAATTTCGATCTACAGACTTTCCTCTTCGACTGTACAGATGGAACATTTTTTGAAAAACATAAAAAGCTTATAGATAATACGGAATATCAAAGTTCGGACAAGATAACGTTCCCGGTGTTAAACTATTATTAATAATAATTTGTTATCATAACTACTTAAATGATGAAAAAATTGTAATAATAAACTACAAATCATAGCTTTATCAAAATTGCATGAACCGGTTTATACTTTATTCCTTAAGCGTTAAGGTCCACTCGATAAATCAATTTTGATAAACTTTATCTCGCAAAGGCTTTAGGGTACGGAATCGCAAGTAATAATACAAATATTAAAAACAAAACGCGAAGAACGTTCGAGAAGGCCACATTCATTATTAACGAGGAAAACAAATGGAGCTTATATGTAAATGTCAAACTATTTCGTCAGTAACAACTCGACAACTATGACGAATAAGCTACAGCTATCTGTCTCTTTCCTTCCCACGACGACGCTCTGCGAAAAAATGAGATAGATACATCTCCATTTCTCTCCCTCATCGACATATACCATCAATGTAAAGGAATAGGAAAAACAGATACAGATTATTATATCATATAAACGCTAACTACTTATTATACAAAAATTGTTTATGCATGTCGTTTAAATAACTTATATTTAATTATATTGTTATTGTATTTTGTTAACACATAGCTGTTTATGTTGCTAGTCTCAGCTGGGTAATGTTTCGGGTCATTCTGTCTGTCAAATTAAAAATATGTACGACATTAATAATACATTTTAGACAAAAAAAATCTAACATTACATTGTTTTTGAAATTCTGTTTATATCTCTAAATCATTAATTTTACAGACAGAATTACCAAATAATTCAATCTTTGCCTTTATAATAGTAGGTACTTTCATAAAAAAGGCATGTTTTTATTGTAAAAAGATTTTTAATTGCATTGAAACACCACCGACATTGATGTTTAAGTGTTCCAAGAAAACTCGCTTTGAACATTATAAACATGCTTTCTAACTAACAGTTGATATTAACTACAACAATGTCACATCCAGTAATAAGTTAAATTGAATTAAAATTAAACATTTAATTATAACTAAATGATCTTTATTTATTTGACGAATGTTTTAGATGATCAAGATTTAAATACGCCTACGATGATATGGCTAAGATTTGAATATTAATATAATATTATAGATTTAGTTTTAGGATTTTTTTTTACTTGGCATATATTTAAACATATCAAAGTTACAACAAAACAACACTGTCAAATGCATTATATATAATAATAATTAAACATCAAAATGAAAATACAAGTAACAAAATTTGTAACAAAATTGACCAAAGTTGTCAAAATTACAAATTAACTGACCCAAGATAGTAAAATTGATCATTTAAACAAATTAATTGTATTCATCAAATAGCCATACAGATTTTATTATAAATGTTTTAATTCCACCATATCAGGGAATCGAACAAATTCATGGCTAGGATCGCACGGAAATTATTTTGAAACATATAATATTTAACTATTGCAGTTTTGTTAAATTTCGACACAACACACAAACACAAAAAAGCCTATTGTAATTAATTGTTTTTAAATATAATTCACTATTAATAATAATAAAGAAGTAACATTAAAAATGTTTTTTTATTGAATACATATATGTTCAAGTAGAAATCATTTGTAGTAACTGAAATTTAAGTATGTTAAGATTATTAAGTAGTAAACGATAAAATTAAAAATTTTACTAATTGCGCTTCAGAATAATTTCGGTGCGACGTCATCGTCCAGTACTTTCAAATTTTATCTAATCGCTCAAAGCGGTCGCGTCGCTTTGAACGGGTCTCGTACACGCCCACTGACTACACAGCCACTAGACTCCTAATAACAGGCGAATGGTTGCAAACAACACATCAGTATTATAGTACCGATATAAATTCGTGCCGTCTCATTCTTTCCCGTTGCTTAAATTAATCTATTTCTTTCCAACGTTTCGTATGGCCTTGAATTAGCCGATCACAGAGTTGAATTAGCCAGTCCCCCCGCTCGTCTTACCTCAGCTAGTGGTCTGAATGTTCTCCATACGGAAAATCAAACATTAGGAGTCTAGTGGCTGTGTGGTCGGTGTACACGCCATTTTATTACACCTCATAACGCCCACCGCGATATGCACGGTGGTGCATATCGTACCCTTAGTAATATAATGGCCTAATTTAAAAAAAACAATTTTTTGAGAGTTCACGTTTGAAAGATTCTGGACGAGAGATTTACGCTTGTTTTTCGTAAAAATTTGTATAACTTAGTTATAAGGTTATAAGCATTGGCCCGCGGCTACGCCCGCCAATTTCCCAAAAAATAAGTTTATCCCCTTTTTTCTCCCCTTTTCATTTCCAAAAATCCTCTCTTAGTGCTCCCCTACACTCCCCAAGGAACATATATGCACAATTTCAGCTTCTTGCGTTCAGTAGTTTCGGCTGTGCGTTGTCTGTCAGTCACTCAGTAATGGAAGAGTTTTATATAATAAATTGAAATGACATTTTAAACGAGAAATAAGCTCAAATGTCTCGTCCAGAATCTATCAAACGTGAGGTCCCAAAAACTAGTGTTTTGAATCAGGCCATTATATTACTACGGGTGCGATATATGTATATATTATCATTTCACTACAAGTCACGTCAAAGCCGAAATCCTTTTCCTACAACGCACACGCGTAAACAGCCGAGTAATCATCGTAATTATTATTACCGTTTCAATAATAATAGTAGTAGTAATAATAATAAAAAAACATCACAATAAATAAAACTTACAATTTACACGAAATTAATTATATTGTAATACACACCGTATTACCAGTGCTCCTATACACAACCTAACGACGATATACACCGACAAACGTACGATTATAATATGTATTTCAGCGAAACAATAATGTATTATTATTATTAATTATGACGTTTTAATAATTCGTTCCCTTCACTGATATATTACTTTCACGCGCACCTAACTACAGTCGTGGAGAATAATTAGTTATTATAATAATATTTTATTGTTTAATAGTATGAAAATATTATATTTTTAATGGATTGTCGTAACACGAGGAACGTCAAGCGACGACTACCGACGGTTGATCTGTTTGTTACATTACATTAATATAAACTTTTGCTTAAATTTAGCGGAACAAAAACAAAAAGCTCGATAACGCTTATCATCTTAACGAGAACCGTGTATTTGCGATATAAATGCATTAGTTAATTACATAATCATCAACGTTAATTTACATTCACAGACACAATGTTGGACAATTACAGTATCGGACACTAAAATAGTGTCAAGGCGAGACATCTTTCAAACTTCTTAGAATTAGGTGTTCAAACTTAGGGTTTTGTTTATCAAAAGTACATTAGATGACAGCCAGTACCTTTGCGGACATTGTACACTTCTATGATAAAAATCGAAAATTAGGTAGAGTCTCGACACATGTGACTCGCGACTTGTGTCTGTAAATGTCAATACTCACTTGTCTTAACACTCTCCATACATTTACGACGACAAACACTCACATCATATTAAGAAAAAAAGACGGGTTTTTAATCTTACGCAGTACGTTATGTTTTAAGAATACCTCCATATTAACATTTTTAAACTCCAAATCGTTTTACGCAGTCTAACTAAGAATCAAATGTTCGTGTCGTAAAAAATATCGAGTTATCAACATACCATTCTCAATGCATACATATTGGCTGGATCACATCCAAATATAAAACCCATTCCTAATTAGTTTGTATGTTCGAATCGAATCGGAATATCTACAGTGAAGAAACGTCGGGAATTCGGCCTGGAGTTATACAATAAAACCTTTAATCCAAATTATCATTTTAATTAACCCAATTGTAAATGTCATCAGAGAAAAAATGATTTGTTAAATCTATATCTCGTTTTTAATTCAATTAGAAAGTTTGCAATTATAGTTGTCATCGAATAAATCGATCTTTTGGAATTGATCGAAACTTTTTTTTAATGAAGTAATTAATAAACGTACCACTTATATGGTAAGTGTTAAGAAACTTTAAAAAACGCATATAACAATGAATCCAGACCGAACTCCCAACAAGCCCCGCCAGTTTCTAAGCGAAAAGCGTCAAACAATACCAGAAACATACACACTTTAGCACCAGTGAATTATTTTACAGATAATTACTATCGAAGGCACCTTTTGTATAACGAAGCATAACGTGCATTGGCTGCTAACGCCAAAAAGCTATTCATATATCATCAGCTATATAGCAAAAATAGCCTATAGCTATTTCCACTTACAAGTGCGTTATATATCACTATGTGGCTTAAAATTACCAACAAAAAAATGCTTATATAAACACTTCAGTTATAGTCACATCACTTCACGAACAGATAACTTGTTCGTTACTCGAATTATGACAGCAATAGTCTTGTTCGTAACGAATAATTTAAACACGTTATTAACCGTTCTCGAAGGTTATTATGACATAGAAATAGCTATAAATCATACAATCACGTCACAAAACAAATTTGACTTTAATCCTCTGCCATTTTAACCCGAACCCATGTAGCCGCGCCCCCCCGTAGGGGCCCAGCCAATATGTACGAACCGAGAGCTATCAACTGCTTACCGTGGAGCTCAGATAGCGTTCTGCAACGTGAGCGGATGGTTGATGGTGCCGTGACCGTTGTGGGTGGTGAAGTCGTCGTCGATCAACTTGTCGGCCATCTTCGTCTGGTGGTCGGCGGAGAGCCGCTCCGTCTGTATGAAGTTGGCCGTCATGTGACCGACGCCCGTCGGGCCGTGGAGGTTGCCGTTGTTGGTCTCGATCATCTGTTGTACTTGTTGTTCTTGTGTCTGTTGTTGTTGTTGTTGTTGTTGGTGCGCGTTGTTTGTGTTGGCGTTGTCGTTCAGCTTCGTCGTCGACGTCTGCTCGCCGGTTTTGTCCTCACTCTGGAATAGTATGGATTGCTATCCAGTATACATCTATCAACTAAAACAGCGAAAAATAATACCTAGAAAAATAGCGTAACTAACGATAAAAAAATAGCGTAATGAATACTAGGTTCCGTTTTTCAGTTTTTTCTGAAATTAGCCAATCATGGCTGGCCATGGCAATCATGGCCTTGTGTTATGCGGCATAAATAAGAACCAATTACGAACGTTTAGCTGTTTAACCCCTCGAGTGTAGTTGTCCCCTCCGTCGGGGCAAAAATTTTTCTAGGCCAACGTGAAGTGCACCCCCGACGCAGGGGAAAACTAAATACAATCGTATTGAAGGCCGATTATTGTCTATTTCATAATATTTTGATCTCATTGGTTGGATTCAAATTTAACCTACGTTCATTAGCTACGAAATACCGACTGTGATTGGCTGCAAAGTCGAATGATAAACAGGAAAATATTTATTTGAAAGTTGTACAGTACGGTCGCTACGCTCGTTTCGCGTCATTTGAGTCCGCAAGATTTTATAAAATTGTTTTCGAGAAGGAAACGGTGAATTAACTCATGAGATTTTTACTTATTATTACTGGAAAAGTTGTGCAGATTACGTGTAAAGTGCTAGTTTTGTGAATGGTGATAAAAAAGTTGGTGAAAAAAGTAAATAACTTTTGAACAACATAGTTAGAGTGTCGTTGAAGTCGACAAGCTGTGTAAATTTTCATATAAATATAGGTTCAGCAAGTTTGGTTTTATAGTATTACACATTCTTAGCTTATTAATCTAGCAACATATTGATTACAATATTTACACAAAATTGACCAAAAATAAAATAACTTCGGCCGTTAAGCGGCTCGCTAAAAATATGCCGGTATTGGCACCGTTTTCGTGTTAGTTTTCTAACTTCTTTTACCGTGTAATTACTGTGTTTCCAAATGAAATAATGTATTATATCGATGCGTAAATATGTATACTAAGTAGTGATATTGTTAGTTTTGATTAATGTGCATTGTGAGTTAGTGAAATGTGGAAAAATGTGTCTCCATTGTGTTTGAAAATTTCGAAGTTGAAAAGAAATTGAATAATTTCTTACGCAGGTAAGTTTTTTTGCTTTAATTTAATTGTTTTAGGTGTTAGGCAATTTCGTTGTGATAACAATGATGTATAATTTATGTGATACTAGCGACCCGCCCTCGCTTCGCTTCGGGAAACTTATTATCAAGTGCTTAAATATAAAGTTTCATGGTTCTTTAAGAGATGGCGCTAGGCGTTCTTATTCTTTAAGTTAGGAAGGTTCACCCCTAGATGGCGCTGTGCTTAAAACCCGAAGAAATCCCATACAAACTTTCAACCTTTATTTCAACCTCTTCATCCCTTTTTGTCGCAATAAAAGGTAGCCTATGTCCTTTCTCAGGGTCTAAAGATTGTCTGTGTCAAATTTCATCAAAATCGGTTGAGAGGTTTAAGCGGGAAAGCGACACAGACAGACAGACAGACAGACAGACAGACAGACAGACAGACAGACAGAGTTACTTTCGCATTTATAATATTAGTAGGGATAATTATAACATAATCCCGTACAATTCATTTTTTCGATGACCTAGCGACAAGATCGCGCGAGTTACGAATAGGCGTGACACGTTGGCCATGTTTTACATTCGGGGGTCTCGTCACTCCAGGGGTTAAGTCACGTGAGTGATTTGGTACAATTTTCGAATGACTGTATGGAAGGGCGTCCTCTATACTTTATAGCTCGTTGGTTGAACATCAATTAAAAATATGAATGCTGACCACTCCCTAGCGTCTCGCCTGCTTACACGCCTGTTGACAATATTTAAATAAATATGACTTACATCATTTGTCTCGGACAGTCCCAAAAGGTCGGCGGTGACGTTCCCATTGTTGGGCGTGGTGCTCGGCTCGGTGCTCGGCGCGGAGCTCGGCTCCACGTTGGCCTTCGCGCTCGTCTCCTCGGCTGTTTTCGGCTCGGCAGGCTGCAAGCGACCGATCGTGTTAAACTATGTTACACATGACAAACTAAAACTAAAACTATGTTAAACTATGTTACAACAGACGTGACAGATGTAATAAAACTGAAGATTATACAGGGTGATTTTTACAGCTGTGCCGTATGGCGACCGAGAGCCGGCGCCTGTGCCTTGCCGGGGTTAATGACCTTTAGTGGAGCAGTTTAAGACTGCGCGCTCAGTTTGCCACATTGTTGGTTTGTAATGGATAATTGGGTGAAATTTTAAGCACCCTTTTTTATTACATATTTGGAACGAGAATTGAATACTGAGTACCCTCTATTAATATGTCAACTGACTAAAAAATCACCTTGTATACGACTTGTCATGTTCCGGCTACGTGCTTGAGAGCCAGTACTTTCTTTCATTCCGTCTCCATCTTCTTTACATGGCCACACGTCGGTGGCGCCTTTGGTTTCTCTCATTTTCATGTGAAGCGGTAACCATGAGATAGCTCGTCTGATCGTTTAAAACTCGTCGAGGTTAAATACCAACACAAACCTGACTAGTGTCGAGCTGCACCAAGTCCCCGACTAGGGCGTTCCCGTTGCCGTTGTCGGCGGCGGGCACTGCAGGCGCGGGCGCGGCCGCGGGCTCGGATGCAGGCTCGGATGCGGGCGCGGACGCGGGCGCGGGCGCGGGCGCGGACTGACTCTGGCTCTCCTGCTTCTTCTTATCTTCTTCCGCTTGCTGGAAACACATGGTACATAATTAAATTAGCCGGTTAGGTAGACATTTTAATAAAATGTGTACTCCACCACGCTGATCCAGTGCGGATTGGTGGAGGGGTCAGTGGCATTCCAGTGTCGGAAGTTTTTAGGTTGCTTGAAGGCTCAGAGGCCTTCGGGCATTATGTCGGAACATGGCTTAACGACTGCTGGAAATTGACAATAATCGGGTCCGACCGCTTAACGTGCCCGCCGAAGCACGGAAGCACCAAATAAATTTTTGCCACTAGCGGTCACTGATCTAACTACCGATCGCGTCCGCTGTTGCTTAACTTTGTCGATCACTTAAGATCGAAGCAAGCCGCCGAGCTATGAGCACTTCAGCGCAGCGATTTGTTTTTATTAACTTACATTAATTTATGCCCGGCAACTTTTGTCGAATTTAAGTGATCGACCGAATCGACTAACCGGATGGGTGACTAATAACAACATTTCTGAACGTCACGCCAATGGTGTAACCAATCGAAGACAAGGATATGAACATAAACAAGTATCTTTGTTCCGCTGTCCCATCACCGCGACCAAGTCCGCACCTTCTTGAGCCTGGTCCTGGCCATGATGGCCTCGACGCGCTGCTTGCGCGCGAGCCGCTCGCGCTCCTCCCGCTCGGCCTCCCCGCGCCGCGCGCGCTCCGCCTCGTCCGCGGCGCGCCGCCGCTCCTCCTCCTCCCGCGCGCGCGCCGCCCGCTCCTCCTCCTCGCGCGCGCGCCGCTCCGCCTCCTCGCGCTCCAGCTGCTGCTGCGCCTGGAGACAGATTAAAACAATAAATAAATAAACATACTCGTATAGCCCTAGTCTTTCAAGACCAATCAACGTAGGGATTTGTCGGAATTGGAGCGAAGACATATGTAGTGGATAATATTAATGTACGGCATGACTGTGTTTTACATTAGTTATTAAGTTATTGAAGTGAAAACTTCTAAAGCATCGTTGTGATTTGGAATTCGATGAAACGGAAATGACGCGCAAATGAAATGAAAAAGAGACAGACACATTATAACGTGGGAGAAAATGAGATAGGAAGTATCGGCAAAATGGCGGCTTACGTAAGCAAAGCAAAACATCAATATTTGGACTGACATTATTCGTTTTTTAAGTTTTCACTTCTAGCACGTGTGAATTGCCAATAATGTCTTGTGTAGGTATAAGACGGTTAACACTACTCCGCGGCCGCGTACCTCGATGGCTTTTCTCAGCTTCTCGTCGTGTGCGCGGCGCTGCAGCGCGGCCAGCTCGCGCGCCTCCTCCTCCTCGCGCCGCTGCCGCTCCTCCTCCTGCCGCTGCCGCTCCGCCTCCTCCTCCGCCTCGCGTTGCAGTCTGACGGCGCAACTTCACGATATACATACATACCTACTACTCTACGTATCTTACTATCAATCGCTAACTACCTTTATAAATAGATGATTGATAATCTGATTGACATTAAACATAAGCAATCATGAATTTGGTGAAAGTAATCAATTAATCCAAACGACTTCTGATTCTGAGACTTCTTTGATTTAGATGTAAGATTCTAAGTCTAAGAGACTAGCGGACTAAAGACCTAAGGATCAAGGGACCAAGGAACCAAAGGATCAAGGGACCAAGGAACCAAACGATCAAGGGACCAGAAACCAAAGGATCAGCGGACCAAGAAACCAAAGGATCAAGGGACCAAGGGACCAAACGATCAAGGGACCGAGAGAGCACCGCACCTCTGCCTCTCGAGCTCCGCCTGCCGCTCGAGCTCCTCGCGCGCGCGCCGCCGCCGCTCCGCGAGCGCCGCCTTCGCCTCCTCCTCCGTCGTGATGCGGCGCCCGATCATCGACGCTGCAATACAATACAATCTATATTATACAAAACTACTGCAAGTTAACACTCTCACCACACGACAACTGTGACTCTCACCACACGACAACTGTGACCGACACGGTAATAGTATCATACAGTATTGCGACTCGGCGCTGTCCTTGAAATTAATTCCTACAGCCGCGCGCGCTAGAACTGCCTCGTTCTAGTTGTAGTGAATGTAAGTAAGACGCAAATCTCGGGACCAGGATGGTTAGTCCAGTTAGCAGACGGTGTTTTGTATGATAGTTGGTCTGTTCGTTACAAGGTGTAGGTAGGTGTAGGTACGTATGAAGATTGGGGCAGGGACTATTAATTGTCGTTGATAATAGTCTATGTAGTAATTGTTGATAAGAGTCTCGTTATAATTCGATCACAGATGTATTGCTACTCCTGAGGACTAAGCTGGTGACCTGAATAAAAGTATGATTTACTCAGCGTAATATGTCAAAACAGGGTAGCGCTTAAGATCTTTAAGAGAAAATTGAGATAACTTTACAAAACATTTTGAATATTGTACGCATAACAAATACCTGTCATTTCATTCTCTTCAGTCTTCTCTTGCGAGGGCTCCTTCTTCTCCAGTTTCTCTTCCCTCTTCTCGACTTTCTCCTCTCTCTTCTCGACTTTCTCAATCTTCTCGACAGGCTTCTGTACTTCTATTGGTTTCTCGTCCTCCCTTACCTCTTGCTGCTTCTCTTCGTGTTTCGTTTCTTGATTTATATCTATGTTCTCTTTGTTTTCGGACACCTGTTAATATGTTATAATATAATAATTTTGAAACATAACGGCTCGAGTCTTCTTACAGTGGGAAAAGATGTAAAATTAATAGGTGGGATCCTGAAAAGTTTTTATTTCTATACCCTGTTGTGGAACGTCACACGTCAAACTGTTAGTTGTCAACAATAACCATTGACTTATTATAACCATGGACGTCGGGTCCGCGCTAAAAAATGTCCGAACCAAATGAGCAACAAAACGCAAGGAGAGCAACAATTCCGCGTTCACGACTGCAATCGAAATTAAACCGTGATGTAATGATTTTAGTGTTTAAATTACCTTGTAAACATGTATACTCTTGTGATGTGAAACTGGGACATTTATATCGCGATTTTTGTAGAAGACCTGACGTCCATAGTAATAATAAGTCAATGACAACAACAGCTTGTTTTGCTGTCTGGGATGATTGAAAAGTAACAAATAAGAAACGTGAGACGAGACAAATTGCCCGTGAGAAGAAAAGACGAAAAAGTTCAGGCAAGCAGGACGACCCCGCCGGGAGCACAACAATTGTGCTTATTTCATTGTTTAGTAATTCACAATAAACCAGTCCCTCCACGTTGCCCGGTGGATACCCGCGAGCTCGTGAGAGGACAGCGGTGCCCAGCAACGGGACAGTCACGGGTCGTGGTACATCACCTCGTGCCAGTGTCTCACCTTGTCGTGCGGCGCGTCCCCGTCCCCGCCGACGATCTGCAGCGCCACCAACTTCTGGCTCACCTCCGCCGCGCTCACCTGGCTCTTGTCCGTCGCGCTCGACGACACCTGCTGCTGGTACATCACAAACAACAATTCAGCAACTGATACTTGTCTATACGTGGAAGATATACGACAAAAAAAAACTATTAAAATTTTTGTCTGTCGTGCAGTCTCAGAAACGGCTCAACCGGACTGGGTGTGGTTTTCACTAATATATTGTATAAGTGAGTGGCTATAACCCATTAATGGCCCACTACTGAGCACGGGTCTCTCCTCGTACCTGAGGAGGCCTAGAGCATACTCCACCACGCTGCTCCAGTGCGGATTGGTGGAGGGGTTAGTGGCCAACCCAAGTGTCGGAAATTTTAAGCCGCCCGACGGTATCCGACATGGCTTAACGACTGCTACCAAATGATAACAACCGGGACCGACGGCTTTACGTGCCCTCCGAAGCACGGAAGCGCTCAAGAAATTTTTTGCCACTAGCGGTCACCCATCCAACTACCGACCGCGCCCGCTGTTGCTTAACTTTGTCGATCACTTGAGATCGACGCAAGCCGCCGGGCTATGAGCGCTTATAAGTGAGTAAGAAGTGTTTATTTACTTTTTATTGGTTCATAAATAAAAAAGTTATATCAGTTTAAAGAATCACACCTAATAATTTTTGGGCGGGGGCGGGGTTCACTAGTGTAGTACTGTTTACTAGTACCTTGTTCTACCAAATACCTTGTAGGTACTAGTACCTTGTTACTAGTAGTAGTTACCTTGTGGAGTACGTCCTTCTCGACGCTGGGGTCCTTGGAGCCGGCCGGCGACGGCGAGAGCGCGCGCCCCGGGGACGCCGACAGCGACTTGCCCCGCGGGGTCTGGGGACAACCGACACATCGATTGATAACAAACGAATTCGTATTTTCTGAATTGCGGCCAACTAGACGAGATAAAAACTGACGTTATCTAATTATTTGTTAAAACAAAACGAATTCATACTTTAATAAATGTAAAAGAGAAGATAAGATAGAATATTATACAATAGATAATTTTGAGATCAATGTGATTATGAATAATTTTATTTGTAGATGATTTTCATAACACCAATTAATCCAATTTACACTATTTTTCTTGTTTCGTTGGCCATAGTATATTAAAAAAAGTAACATCTTCGTAACTGCACTCACAAAAAAAACATTCATATTCATATAACGGTCGGTATCAGTTTATGTTATGAGTGCAATGCAATGGGTAAAGACTTAAATTTGCATTATTTAGAAGTTGGTTTTTTACTTGTTAATTTACTTTTTGTGTTGCCAACACGTGTTGGTGGCAAAACCCCACCCTAAAAAAGTATTTATTTATTTATTGCATCAACAAAGTCAACACTAAATGACATGCGTATACACAAAAGACTACAAATAATAGTAGAACTAACCTTGTCGTGATCTTTGGAGGGCTTTGGTTTTCTGTGCAGCGGCGGCTTGCCATCGCCCGGCGCCGCGGGCGGCGCTGGAATAACAAACGATACTCAATAACAGTACCTAACATATACATACATACATACGTATATAAAAATACGATATATATTGTCTAATTTATTATTGATCCTCTATATTGTGTCTATCAACAATCTCTGGTAAAGTTAGTAGGCAAACAATTATAATTTGCTGTGTCTAACAATTATTATTTGCTAAGGTGATTCCAAATGGCCTGTGTGATCAAATTGGATCTATTGTAGTCTAAAACTAAAAACAATTAGCAATATATGTGACTTTTTCACAGTTGTTAGGCAACTAAATATTATACACACATATTATAGAATATTCAAAATGGGCCCATATAGGTACATAGGTACTAACCCTACCACAAATTTACGTACTTTCGTCTATATTATTAAATCATAATCTTCCTATCGCAACACTGTTCTTATTTAAGATACACATTTAGTTAAGACCCTGGCTCCACAACTGAGGCTCAACACATGGTGGTAATTCACCTACATGGCTCAGTTACCACCACAGCATCAAGCACAGTCACCAACGTCATTCACCAACCGTGGATGTTGCATACGTCACTGTGACGCTTCCCATTCAGCGGGCAGTGACGGTGGTATCGTCACTGTTCCCCATTGGCAACGGTGACCACACACCATCCACCAGGTGATCTGCTCGTTCATCGACTATACTATTTGCGCTGTAGCATGGTGCGGGTGACAGTTTCAATAACGTCTCGTTTCATTCTTGAAAGTTGTCGCGATTTACAAATTATGACTTAGTATTTTAGCTATACCACATTAGTAATAATTATATGAAATCATTAATAACTGTAGTAAATTAAATTAAACCCAACCAGAATGTTTTAGTCTACAAACAAAATCAAATTGAAAGAAAAATTAAGCAAAGTGTTATGCGTATAACGTAACGCATAGCAGTACTGATGACAGATGTGAACGTCATACAGGCAACAGTCTACCGCACCATGCTACAGCGCAAATAATATATGAAGTCACATAAACATTTAGTATTCCTACCCAACACATAGTTAATAGAACACTACGAATACAAACCACGCTTACCATACGTTACAAAGCACAGAACTAGACGTTAAAATACAAGAAGCCCGTAGCGGTACCCACATTAGACAACCCACAGAATTCCTAAACAACCTACTTTGCTTCAAAGCGATCCGATCATTCACCTCACCTTCGCTTACTGCAGCATGACTAACATTCAGACGACAAATTACATGTATTTCTCGATGGATTTGAGATACAATTAGATCACCCTGTTACCCATTTGGTGGTGACAGCTTCCAGCCCTCGCGGTTCGATTTCCATTCCCAGAAATTTTTGTGACAGATAAAATTATTATTGGCTGGTGTGAATGTTCAGTCATTTATCGGATTCTAATCTCTCTTTAACTTAACTTACTCCCTTCCCTTCCGCTTGTCCTTCATCGCCACTTACCATCAGGTGGGATTGTTGTCAAGCATTAACTTATGTAAAAAAAAACTACAAAAAACACTAAAACAGCACGACACTACTCAAATCATTGTCTACCTAAGAATAATTCACGACAACAAAGTCGCACCCGAATGTCCCGCAACGCGTCCGCAACCAATTAGACAGCACGTCAGACCGACAAAGCTTACAGCACAACGAAGCTCCCTGCACTCAATTACGGACAACCCAGCATAAACCGACAGCAACAACCGACGAAGCCTTTATGTCGCTGAAAAGTACGCTACAAGTAATAAAAACCCGAACTATGCAATGTACGAGCTCTATCCTCGCGCATTACCATAACAGTATGTCGTAGCATTACGCAAAACAACGCTACCCGTAGACGGAGAACTGTATAGACTAATGGATCGCACTCACACAAGTAAATGAACGAACGCCATTGACACGAAAAAAGAGATAGAATGTCACTTTTGTTTCACATTGCGTGCCGATTTTTTCAAGGAAACTTTTAATCGTAATTGACCATTTGAATGTTTTTTTTTTTTGTGATAAATGAAAAGATCATATATAACTTTTACAACAAAACATTTATTTTTTATTTATTTCGCGATAATTCCAAAGTTATATCAAAATGAAAATTTTGTTTTGAATTGAAGCCGACAGCTCCCGAACAAACTCGAGCGCGTGTGACGTCATAATGTTAGTTTTCACTCATTGTAGTTTATATTGTGACTTGTCAATAGTATTGACAAGTCACGTGTAATAGCCGTAAACGCTGTACTGTTATTAAATAGCTATAACATTATGACGTCACAACTATGGTTACCAATTGTGGCGCGTTCATAGTCACGTGATTATTTTTTTAAATTTCAGCAATTTATAATTTATTTTTGTTTATAATTAATTGAAAAACTTTTTTTTCAAGATAAATATCAATATTATTAATTATAAAGTATGACTTAAAATATATAAAAAATATCATTTTTTCTTTTCAAACTCCTTATTTTCTGGTGCTGTCTACATCGTTCTCCGTCTACGACGCATCCCATCAAAACCGCAACCGATCGATACAGCGCGACGAAGCCAGCTCGCATCCGGCGCCCGCCCGTCACCTGCAATACGAACCGGTGTGGTGCGGCGCGCGCCACTCAAAGCTGAGGAACGTACATGGTCGGGCGGTCGCGTGCAGCGACAGCGGGCGCGCGCGGCGCGGCGCGGCGGCGCGGCGCGGCGCGTCGCCCGCCACCGTGCTCCCGTCGCGGGACACCGACGGCGTGCTGGCCACGCTGCTCGCGCCCGTGTCCCCGCCGCCTGCCGGCAGTCCCGCGACACGTCAGCGTTTCATGCATTGTATTGTCTAATAGTGTCGCGTTCGAGGTCTTGTGAACCAGTACTTGACATGGTCACTTTACAGGTTATTTACTTTGCAGAAATATTGTTAACCTAATATTATGTGCTATTCACTTAACTCCTTAGCGGCTTGACCGATTTTAATCAATTTTTGTATTGTTTGAGGGGTTTTATGGATGATTTAGATTCACAATTATTATAACCTGTAGGTGGCGTTGTGTTCGAGATTGACCAAGAGATCAGCGAAACTATTGGAGACATCGAAGTGCTGTCACATAAAAAGTTATTGCATTTGATGAGCATTTTCTAAAAGTATATAAAAATTTATAGAATGTTTACTATGTTGCAGACCAACTATTTTATTATAATTATGTTTCAAAATTACAATTAATTAAGGCCGCGGGTTGTTGCAAATTAGACTAAGATTAACAAAGACGTGATGATTTATTACGTCAGTTATTAAATAAATCCATAGGCAAGCAATACCATTTACCATTAAACAGGTCATTTACTAGTAAAATAAATGTTTTTTTAGCTTTAAAAGCATTTCATATTGAAATCAAACGTTAAATCCACTGCACTGTTAATAATTACATAAAAAAACAAACAAATTAATTAATTACACTGGCAGTAAAAGTCGCAACAAACAAATAACAAGTAAAACGCACACACTTTATTTTTTAGTTACAATTAACAGGTTAATTAACATTAAAACAGGTTAATGTTAATCTGAGCATGTTCCGTGTTATATTCACAAAAAGCGTTAAGGATGATTAATGAAAGATTATTAAAATTATAAATGTACTTTCCACCACTTTCAGGACTAAAAAAACCTGAATTATAATTTTGCCAATAATTCAGTTAGACTGGAGCGTCTCAAACATTAGACATAAACTCATAATTCATCATTGAATTGAAAAGCTTAAACTGAGTCTGACACCTATATTTAATAGGAACTATGTTAACGTAATTTATGGCAGCTGCTGATTAATCAACTAAACATAAAATTCAAAGTACGATTTACCACATTCCAACTTCATCAGATAAAGATTTCGAGTATCAACATTTATGTTAGATAAAGAAAACATCCCCAACGCCAAACTTTACTTTCACAAACCACCTTACAAAATTAATTCACCATTCCGAAATTAGTTTGCACGTCAAAGACTCGATACCAAAACGCAAACCTCATTGCAAACTGCACCCCAAACGTTAGGTAACAAGGTCCATTACCTCTCGGCGTGTTAACGCCCGTACCGGCTATAGAGGCGGGGCGGGGCTTGCGCGGCGCGGACGTGGCGCGCCGCACCACGCCCGTGGCGTTCGACATCGCGCTGCCGGGCCGCGAGCCGGGCGTCGTGTCGCCTGACCGCGTCTCTGTATACATTGAGCGTTGTGTGGGGCTTAGCGTATAAATTATGTTATTAAAAGCGGCATTGTAATGTGTTTTACATATACAGTAATGTGTTATTGTGTCTCCTGATTATGTATCTGTATAATATAAAGCGTTTTGTAGAGCTTAGTTTATGGGTTATATTAATTAAAGGTGCAACGTTTTAAATAGACAATTCTACAATAACTACTGTTGTTGCGGCAACGGAAAATATTTTCAATATACAATTTCTACAACAGTGTGAAGTCTAACGTCTTTTCAAGTCTCTCTGTACATTAAGCGTTGTGTAGGTTTTATGATATTAGTCACGGTATTCAAGAAAAGTATTTTCACACATCAGAGTATTCTCGAGTTATTCAGATTGCCACGATGTAGTGTACTAGTTACATGTAAAAAGCAAACTTGTGTTAGTTGTATGTTTAAGTTCGACACAAAGTATATTATTGTGAGCGTGTGTGTATCTTATTTGTGCCTTGATTGCAGTTTTAAAATGAAAATGTTAATTTATAAAACAATTCAGTTAGACTTACCTTATAAGCCCGTCAGCCAATTATGAGAATTTGTATGAAATATGCTTAAATATCGTTGAAACTATCTATTAACTGTGATTTACGCACTTAGCCTTCTTAAAACAATATTACGATATTTTAACACATTTTCATTTTAATAAAATATATATTGAAATGCCCGTCATCCACCAATTAAGAAACTTGACATTACATAATCGTCTTAATAATCTAGCAAAATATTGAAAAAAAAAACGAGGAGAATCTAACAATATACATCAGCCATGAAGACAGAGTGGCAGACTATAACACATATATTTTATTCGATACAGAAAATATATTTTAGCACAGATTAATAATAGAAGCATCACAATGTGCTCGGATACTTAATGCGTTTAATATTTCCGACAAAGCATGTAAAATATTAAATTATGTCGGAATGTCGTGGATAACGAGCATTTATTAAAAGGAAATTTTATAAATACCTTGTCATACCCCACAGGATTTATAGAGAGACCAACAACCATCTTGGAGTTAGAAGACTAAGAAGAGAATGGAAGAAAGAGACCGTAGAGCAGAATGCATAGCGAAGGAAAATTAAACTAATTGCAATAATATGATAATGTACACATGAACGATAACAATTTTAATATGTATGTTATTTTCCCATACATTACCTTATCGTAGGAATACTTACTAACATTCTAATGAATATTAGATACTAGATTTTTCCAGCGGCTTAACCCGCGTAGGTGTCGGACATCGACAAAAACCGTTAAAGTGATCCCGAAGGATTGTATTAACAGGAATAAAGTATCTCATATTGTTGCCCACATCATGGTCTACTCGTGTGCGAGTTTTACCTAAAGGTGAGTGACATCACTTGAGAAATTATTGCTTTCCCAAACAAGTATCCAACACCCTTTTCACCCCCGATTTTTCAAATTCGATTCGATTCTCTCAAACTATATTCATAGCAAATTTTATCATAATCGGTTCAGCAGATTGAGCGTGAAAAGGTAGCAGACAGACGGAATTACTTTCACATTTATGATATCAGTATGGCTTCAAATAATAGACAATATTTCACAGCAAAAAACCAATCACTAGCCCTATTTAATACTTAAAACTTGGTGTATCACACAAAAACGTGTGCTTCTAAACTAAATCAATAACACACTTAAAACTTCAAACGTAAATACCACTCGTCAATGAAAACTAATATGAACGAAAAATGAAATCACACCAAGCGAAACATAAAAATGAAACGTGAACATGGAAACAAACTGGTGTTCGTAAGCATGGGGTTATCGCATTAGTTGACCAGAAACCCATTGATTTTACACATTACAGAAGTCTGACCACATTACACCAAAACAACTGCCGACTTGACTACGATTCAACTCATAGGAAAGCATTGAATATGAGCTTTATTTCGTATCACTTACGGTCCAATTTAGTCGAAAATTCAAGAGCAAGAGACACAACTTACAGACTCGTATTTCAATGCTTTTCTGTGGTTCAATGGGAGTGGAGTCGGAGTAGAGTTTAAGTACTGTGCGTAAACCTTTAGGCCTATCGTTAAACCACATAATTGGGTTAATGACTTGAGTTTTATTGATCTGAAAAACTGACCTTTAAAATTAAACAATTCTTAACCCAAACTGAGGGCACTATTTCAAATTATAATATCGTCTCGGTCTCATTCATAAGACTAGAGACCGGCGTCAATCATAAGTGATCTACTTAGATAAGCAAAGAGAGCGCGAGATTTCGTTTAATAAAAATAGCCGATAAACAAACAGACAAGCAACCTGCTGGTACGTAGTGGCCATCGCCCCTGGACATCAAGAACACCATAATAGGCGTCACCGAAGCAGAAGGAAGCTTCTTTTAATGGGTTATAAATGGTCAAGTTGTAAGCGCAAAGCGTCCCATAGCTTAGTACGGACCAATAAGCGTCGAGCGTGTCGCCAGCTCGCTCGGCCAGCCAATCAGCGGTCGCGAAGTATCACGCAAGTGATTGGCCGGCCGATCCTGCGAGCTGCCGTGGGTACCTACCGCGTTAGTGACGCATCAACCGGCAACCGTAAGCAGATCAGCACACCCGCTTCAAGGCTACCGTGGATGGAATCAGGGTATGACTATTTTAATTTTTCAAAAGTGGAGACTGATTTGGAATTGGTTCTGCTTTGACTTATTAGTATAATATACTCAAAACGCATTTATCTTTTAATTAGTTAGATTATTAGATTAATTTAATGCGTTACGATTTATTCGCATGATTGTAATGGAACGCTAAAGTAAAAAAAATATGTAAACTATTACAGCTACATTTTTATTAATTTACAAATTTATCATCAATTTTAATTCACACCATAAATCCAGGTTTTAGAAATCCATTTTCTTTCCAATAATATGTATTATTTACCAATGTAATCAAAGAACCAAATTTATTTAAAAACAAGTAATTTTATATATTTTTTATAATAATAACGCATCATTTTCATCGCATACTATACGATTCCTCCACAAAATTTCTAAACACAAAAATCGCGAGCAATCATTCACACAACCGGCGTCATGAAACAACAATAATAATCGCGGTCCAAAAATCAACTAGAACCCGAGTCCACCCACGGGCACAGCCAACAGCCGAGCCAAGCGCCGCTCGCCACCGAACCACAATACATACGGCTTCTGTTGAGTTGGTGCATCGACGGCGAGGCGGAGTGCAGCGGGCGCTGCGCCGGGATCCTGTCGAGCCGCGTCATCGAGTACGCCCTACCTGGCGCGCGCGGGGCCGGCAGCGTCGGCACCAGGTCGGTCCGCCGCCGCGCCACCGACGACCACCCCTGCGGCTGCGGCGAGCGGTCCGGCTCGTCTGTAACACCGGTGCGCTCATTAATAATAATAATAAGCACTCCAGAAAGCCGCTATCCTGAACACCTGCAGAATCGTGAGAAAGTTTTTACAAGTTGATGAAAACGAACACCAACACATAGCACCGTGACATTAAATAAATTCACCACACGCTACATTTTACTTGGTTACGGCCCGTAAATGTAGTTAAACCAGCAATATGTACTGAGAAATAGAAACTGAAAAAGAAAATAATAATAATAAATCGTTTATTGACACTGTTACAATTTACAGTTTGTTAATACAAAAGTTGCATCTAAAAGTGTCTGATGCCTGAACTAGGATCAAAGCCTCTGTATTTCTGTCACCAGCTCAAGGACTTTGTCAGTGTGTGTGTGTGTTGTGTGTGTGTGTGTGCGTGTGTGTGTGTGTGTGTGTGTGTGTGTGAACTGGATCCGTGGATCTGGAACGTGGCTTATCGCTCATTGCGAAACGCTTGGCGAATTAGAGGTGAGCCGAAAGTGTAAGATTGCCACCATCAAGAAAGTAAAGATCGAATCCAACACAAACCCGTGTATGTGTTGATACAAAAAAAATCACTTGTCCCGATGATAAAAACAACGCGATGAAACCTATATGTTTATAAACAGAACAAACTTTGAAAATGTCAATTACCTCCCGGAGATCAATTTTCAGTTTCCTATCTTATTCATCGTTTAAAAATGTTGTTTACAAACAGGCTGTGAAAATAAACAAAAATGTTGTACACTGTGTAAACACGTTATCACCAACAAACGTGTACCTACACAGCAATCATTCTGCCGACCTCTCAAATCAGCTGATGTCTAGACCGGATATACTGAATCCGATAAATAAAATCTTGGCTCGGGCTCTCGCAATACAAGACTCTATTCATTAACTAACTTGGCACATTGTAACATCCTACGAACTTGGAAAAAAGTTAGTAGTAAGTAGCAATGCCGGACTGCCGTGCCGGTTCAACGGTCCTGGGTTCGATTTCCAGTGAAGCCGAAATCTTATTAAATTCTTTAAATGACTGTGACTTTATGTGAGTTTCATAATGTTATCAAGGTGAAGTCTGCAAATCCATACATCATAATTATACTTGCCAATACACACCTCACATCGAGAGATTCCAAACCAGGATCAGGTTACTTAAGTTTGAGAATATAGGAAAGATCACTTACACAGACTTGTGAACATTAGAATTCCTTGGCAGCAAGAACAAACAAAAACAATAAAATTCAAATAAGAGTAGAGTGCAAAAACAAGTAGGAACGAGTAGAATAAAACAAAATGCTATCCCATTACAAAACAGAATTTATGTCATTTAATCAACTTAACATTCCAGTTGTATCTTTGCGAATGTCATTATGTTGATTAACTTGAAAATGCTACGTTCAAAGTGCTTATTTAGTTAAATTTTTGAAACAATCAAATTTTAATACACTTTATTGCATACTTTACGTACATAAATATACGAGTAGATGCAATTCACATATGGATTAACTATTACCAAGTTATCGCCCGAAGCGCCTTCGCTTCGTTTCGCTTCGGGAAACCTATCGCTCATTTGATAGCCGCAGCAGTGGTAGCCGAGTGGTTAAACGTTGGTCTCCCGAACCGGGTGGCCCGGGTTCAAACCCCAGCACGCACCTCTAATTTTCAAAAATCATGTGCGTATTAGAATTTAATTACCACTTGCACCCGGAAACCTGCACAGAGAGTTGAGAGAGTTGTCCATAATGTTCTCAAAGTTGTGTGCAGTCCGCCAATCCGCACTTGGCCAGCGTGGTGGACTATGGCCTGTACCCCTCATATTTCGAGAGGAGACCCGTGCCCAGCCGTGGGACAGTTATGGGTTTGCGATGATGATGATGGTTAGGTTTCCCGAAGCGAATTAAAGGCGGCAACTAGTAACATACTCTACATACTCATACTCGGCTACTACTACATACATACGTACATACATAGTCAGGACTCCTCCTGTACGACTACCTACGTAGGACTATATAACATTCTCGTAGGTTTATGGATACCTACCTTTGTTGTCAGTGTCGGAGGAGTCCAACTGCAGTGCGGAGGCGCGTCTCGTGAGCGGCGCAGACGCGAACATCACGTTTGTAGTTGATGCCGCCCTGAAAACACACACGCACACAAATTACACACAACCGCGTCACATAGTTCACGTACAGTTAGTACATCACAGCGTTGCAGATTAAAAATGCATTAGGCGTTCACCGCGAGACGTAGGACCATTTCGTATAGCTACAGACAGCACGGAAATTGGAATGACTTATTAATTTTATACAGCTTCAAGCCTCAAGCAATATTCAGATGTACTCCCGAGTTATCCTCATAATCTGCGGGACTTTGCAGGTTTTGTTTGGTAAGATCCTATAAAAATACTTTCAACCTAAATTATGTAATAAGATGCTTCTCATTCTGAACGATCGAACGAACTGTTGGGTTCTGGCAGATCGAACGTCATATCATAAGGTCGTGAGAACTTTGCACGATTTGTTTGAGTAGCAATACTATTTACTATTCCAGAATCCATTTCATAATTATAGCTCCAAGAACTAAGTACATTTATAGCTATTTGGTTAACCTAAATTCCGAATCCAGTTTGAACGGAGTAGTCTGTCTATCATTAGGGAAAGTCAAATGTATGTAATTGAAATGTGAAGGCACTTGGACAGAATTAGCCGTCCAGACGAGATATATGAAAATAGTCTATTCTGTACGTAATCTGTACCCGGATAGTTTGGGCTAAACGTGACTATATTAACATCTGTCACGTCGCGAGTCGAGGTCGGCTGCTCTAAATACCATCTTCATGTAATAGTGGGGAAAGACACTCTGAATCCCCCAAATCGCCATTTGTCGCTTGTAGACAATATTTTGTGGTGGGTTTAGGGTTGCCAACATTTTCTCGGTTAAACATATTATGTAATTTATAAAAATATAGCACCTACATGTACTTCTACCAAAAAAATATTATTTTATCCAGAAATATACTTAAGTATCTAATACAATACAATGTACATATTTACACAAATGTATTATACCGTTGGCAACCCTAGTAGGTATTATACAGTTGTACACTGAACACGAAAGGCACAAGCGAGTTATTAAACAAACATCTTATTCACTAAACAAATAATAACAATTAACACTAATAAATAAATACATGCTGGACTACACTACGCTTTATAACATTCCTACAACAAGTGTACATGCCACTATTATTGCTGTAACAATACCTAATACATGTTATGTATATGTCTACTATAGATGCAAAATGCAAGGCATGCAAAAGTGAATCAAGTCTGGTTATAAATATGCTTATTATTAAAATATTTTTATTTATATTGGTTGTGGAGTAAATTAAAACTTGTTTTATGGGTAGTGAATCATTTCTTGGATGTTCGTGTACATTCATGCTATTTGTAACAAAGGATAACAGAGCGGAGGAGTGAATGGTTTCGGAATTTATTATGATTGTCTTGGTACCCAAACATTAAGTAATAGAAAATACAGCACTAGAAAATAACAGGTGAATTTAAACTTAATACACGAATAGTATATCGTGAGTACAGAGATCATAGAAGATCATACAAACAATGAATAGCTGGTACATTAAATACATACATACTTATATAAAACTGAGTGACTGACAGACAACGCACAGCCGAAACTACCGAACGCAAGAAGCTGAAATTTTGCGTATGTTCCTTGGAGAGTGTAGGGGAGTACTGGGGAGAACTGACAATGGATCTTTGTAATTAAAAATTTCACGCGGGCGCAGCCGCGAGCGAAAAACTAGTATATCTACAAATAATAAAACTCTTTCGGCAATCATTCGAGTATACTGTATAACTAAACCCGTCGTCAGTGAAATATTGATATAGTACGGCCGGCGGTTCTAGGCCGCTCTGAACTTTGTTCGGATCGCTGCGCAAAAGTCAATTCTAGGGTCGAAATGGTGGCAAGACGCGCGGGGTGTCACTTTGAGCATTGTTTGTTTCAGTCACACGCTCAGTGTTCGTGTCGCTATCTCTCTCTAAAGTACAATACCTGCGCACTATATCCGAAAGCCTAACTTCAGAGCGGCCTAGAACCATCGGCCGTATACCGTATACACTTTTGATGCGGCACAAAAAAGGTGTAATTGCCAACGCAATATGCACACGTCCAGGGTTGCGCTCCGCTCGGCGCTGACAACCCGTGACGCGGACAACGCAAATTAACTTGTACTTTCTCGAACGCACGCAAAAAACTTATCGAGTCAAGTTTAATGGTGTTTTTAATGTAGTCCGGGAGATTCCACATTTATGGTAATGAGCTGTGGTCACCCAGGACCTACACCGCATGCTTGTTTGATACGAGTACATCAATCAAGCCAGAATTCATTAAAAAATCTAAATTAATTCCTAATTACAAATCAATTCTTAATTAAAGTAGCGTATGTTAGTTGGTCGTGATTTATAAGTTGGAAAGCTTCCACTAAAGTCTGTCGGCTTCAAGTTCCTTTAGTGACGTCACGACAGGAATAGGTGTGACTGTGGAAACCTCCCTACGATCGATAGCCCTTTCCTGCCAAGTTCCCTCATCGCTTTCCTTATTATTAAATCACGATAACAGAAATTAATGTTAAGAAAATTGGTTTCATGCAACATGAAAAGGTGATTTTATGCCTGTGACAAAAAGTTCTTGAAAAAAAAGGAATTTCTAAAAATATCTACCTACTTATTTTTTAATATCTACCATATGGTAGATAGTAAAATATAATATAGTATAAGTATAATAATAAAAACGTACAATTAAGGAGAAAGACAAAATAGTTAAAAAAATAAAAGTAAGAACATTATGGCCATCGGAAAAATTAAATTTTAATGCTTTAAAGTTTTAAAAATATGATTAAAGCAAAAATGATAATTCAAGTAATATTCAATATTGCTTTAATATTTTGATTAATTATTTATCAATAAAAATATATAATCAATTCGAATGATTTTCAAAATTTTAATCAATATCTTTATCCTTTCAAACCGCGCGTACGCCGCGGCGCGGACGCCGTCGTTTTGGCGTGCACAAACAACACTGATATGACCGGTAGCAACACCATTGACAAATCCTCCACGTCGAATTAAGGCATTGTTTTATGGACACAATGGATGGTGTCCATGGAAATTATGTATATAGGAAGGAAGGTGACGTCATCGGCGATTGCCCTTCCAGCCTTATGTAATGTCCACTTTGTTTGTGTCAAAACCCATTGTCATATTTTGGGCGCTACTCAACGAGAAACTTTTCAATGTTGGGCAAAATGTAATTTCAATTAAGCAATCTTTTTATTATTCACAGTCAATTACCGTGTCGCTGCGTATGACGCGTATATTTAGTGTTAAACAAATTATGTTATGCGTACCGCGAAGGACAAGAACACTTCGCCTGCGTCGGCGTAACGTCAGATTATAACATAACGTGGGTCGCAAGCTCGCAAGTCAAAGAGTGAATAGGTTTCTTCGAGGTGAGTGCGCTTTGCCACTTACCATCAGGTGAGAATGTAGTCAAGTACTAGCATCCCATGACCTCATTAGTGAAGTAATCCAAAAAGACCATTCAGTCGTCGGAAAATTAATGGACATTTCATAAGCACGCCACGTTATTATGTTGTCATTTACCCAAACGAGCGATACGATATTAATACAAACATAGCTTCGAAAAATTATGGTTCGCACGCACTCTACGCACCTATGTTTATAACGTATAATAATTATATTTTAAATACAAAAAAAAAATGTGCCTTAAATATGTAAATAACAAAGCAAATCTGTAGTAGGAAAATATGTCAGTAAAGTGTAATTTCAACGTAAATTAATAGCTAATTATGGACTTCGAATTACAACTCGATAGGGCAACACAAAAACCTGTCGTGCAACAATTTACAACGTATTCAAATGATAAAAACCATGTATTCTCACCACGTAATCCAACGTCCTAAGCGTCGCGTCACCAGCTCGATTAGATAGGTAGCTATCGGTGTAAATTGTTTATAAACGGAAAATTTTGGTAAGAAAATAACTAAATTCGACGGATAGGTATTCGTTTGAAGCGCTTATAACCCCGCGGCTAGCGTCGATCCCAAGTGATCGACCGACAGCGGGTGCGACCGGTAGTTGGATGGGTGACCGATAGTTGCAAAATTTTTAGAGCACTTCCTCACTTCGAAGGGCATGTAACGCCTTCAGTCCCGGTTGTTGTCATTAGGTTGCAATCGTTAAGCTATGTCGGGAGTCCTTCCGGCGACATAAAAACTTCCGATAATTGGGTTGGTGACCCCTCTGCTCTTGGCTTCCTCAGTTATGAGGAGAGACCCGTGCTCAGTAGTGCACCATAAATGGGTTGAAGCCAGGCATTGAAGTGTCCCTTATTGCAACAATTATCGTTTTTTATGTAAAGTTTCTTGTCCTACAATTCTTTGACAAGCTACCCTGCAAGTTTCATCTTCATTCCGTGAACAAAACATAATCTCATTGATTATTTAATTCAGTCATCAGAGTGAGTTTTTATATAGGAAAATAAGCTGTGTTCAAATGTGAAATGATATTGGGGGTAGAGCTGTATCCCACGCCTACACTAGCGGCGCTCCGCTCAGGGAGGCACTGCAATGCGGCTGTGAGCCAACTACAAAATAAATGATAAAACTCACTTGCTTGCTTATACAAGATGAGATTATGCCACTTGATTTATTTACTACGATATTATATTGCCAAAGCAGTTAACTCTAAATTAAAGTTCATAAAATACTTATATAAGTATTCCGAAATTACAATTTGAAATGATTTCGTTATGAAGCTGGAATCAACCGTGTAAATACCGGAGTTTTGTAGGGTTTTAATGTCCAGAAATTTCTCTCACCGACAGGATTTTTTCCTGAAGTGTCGAGAAGTAGAATCAATATTTTTATTATTGTTATTACTTTTCGACCATTAAGTGTCTGTTACCATATCATCCACACAAGAGCTGGCAGTGTGCTGAAGGAATTTCTATACCACAATATTTTTTTTGAACTAAACCCTAAGCCACGGACTAAAACGGGAGTGAGATTCAAAATTGCTCACATAACACATAATGGCAACAATTTCATGGTAATCCAATCTCCATACTGATATTACTAATCCTGGATCAATCGTTCAAATGATTGGGTCATCTTTGACCACCTGATGGTATTAGTCAGTGTTCTATTTGAGACACGCAAATGAATATTCTGCCACCGTCCGCGTAACAGTTTATGATGTCCTGCATTGTACATGTACCTAGGTACATAGTCTAACTAAGCAGGTGAATCCCGTCTCGAAGCATTGAAGAAAAAAAAGGAAAAGTATTAAAAGTACATACATAATGACTTAAGTAAAAAATTAGATTATTGTTAAATTGAATTAATGTTTTAATAGATATATTCTTTACTTTTGAAAACTTAGCTGATAACTTGATACCTAATGAGCTGATGGTAATTGAAGTAATTAGTACATCCGTATTTAAGATGGTAAGTAGAGTAAATGTAGTCCAGGGACCCACGTCCTCTAATTTGCTATTGAAAAAATTAAAGATTTTTTTTTAAACGTGTAATTAAAATTCTCACATAATTATAAATAATGACTAAACACAAAAATTAGTAATTTAAATCGAGTCAATGTTGTAACAGTTTTTTTTCTATAAATTTGTAATTGACTACAACGTGACGATAAGTGAATTTGTAGTCAAGGATGAAAAAGAGTAGTTACTGAGTTAGAGCCACTCTTGCCTAGACGATACTCACATCACATTGCCCAGTTCGGCAACGCTACTGAACTATGGATTAGGCTCCAGGTCCCTTATGACAGTGGTTGCCCAGGGGACCGAGGCCGCAAATTGAAACCACTACGAGAAACCTACTCTGTGGCAGTGACTAAGAGCGGTGGTGCCCGGAAAAAGCGAAACATACTTTAATGAAATTTAAATTACCCACAATATCAAACAAACACAGACCTAACCCCTTGGCGTTAGGATACATTATCGCTTGACAGTAATATCAGCATAGCTACGTCACGTGTTGCGAATAATAAGGGCTAGCTCGTTACCTTTTTACTGAAGAGTTTTTAAGTGTTGTTATGTTAAGCAGATTAGTGTTGCGATAAGGGGGTTTATCTGTGTAATTCGAGCGCATATTAAAATGTGCTGAAATGAAAATGTGTGTCGGAAGCATTAAAAATTTCCCTGTCATATTTATGACGCTGTAAAGGGCGAATTATGTTACTTACCGCCGCATTCTTATTGCAATGCACTGATTTTGTGATTGTTATGTAATTTGAAATCCAGACATGCAGTCTATCTGGGGCCCAAGACAGCTAACTTATAAATTATTCAATTGCGTGTGGGTGAATTTGGTATATCAAATGCGTCGAAGTATTTTGACAATAACAAATTGATACGACATTGAAATGAGTTATTAAGATTTCATTCATTCGTTTATAAATTAGCAGATATGGACCCCTAGTGTTAAGCCTGAATTCAGACCCAGACAGCGGTTTCAATATTACCACGAGCAATGACATGGATTGATGGAACGCTTCGTTTGTAAGAATCACTGTCAATCAAAGAAAGAGTCTTGGAGATAATACCCTGGCCCAGGCAACTCTCTTCCACCACATGCTAGTTAAATGCAAAATGAAAGTAAGCAAGCGTGTTAGTTTAAATCTAAAAGGTAAGCGCTAAATACTAATGCCATGCCTAAAACGACAATCTACTATGCATTCACGCAAATACACAATACTCCAGCAGACAAATTGCGTAGGTAAAAAAGTTCTAGCCGCCTAAAAGCCTCACAAACTCAACTCTACAAAGGTATTAATAAAAGTGTAAGTACTGAAAAACAAACTAAAACAATTAGTAAATTAGAAACTAAACATAACTAAAATAATAAGAAAAGTTTGGAAAACTGCTTACAGCGATTCAAAAAAGTTCATCTGATCTATAGGGTTGGTACTGGTGGGGAGAAAACAAAAATAAATTAGTGCATAAATAAAAAAAAACATAATATGGTGGAAAAAAATCATCAAGTTATTTACTGAGGAACGAACTATAAAACCCATCACCCGCTAAAAAGGGGAACTTAGTACAAAGCCAAGCTAAATAAAAGTAACGACTAATTACTGTACTAATTGGTCTAACACTCAATGAAAATTGGCTATCTACCTATAATATGCGCTAAGTAAATAGAATGAATACAGTTTAGCTACTACTGTTACGTTCTCAACATGAATAATGTCAACAACATTATATATTTCGTCCATTTCTAATGCTTAATTTAGAATAATTGTATTCCATGGAGATTAATAAACAGCGCTCAAACAATTAAAAGTTTCCACAATTTGTTAATAGTGACGTAAAATACAATAGATTCTCATAAAAAGAAAATTTCTAACTTAATTCTTATTTTACGCATTTGCGTTAAATATACGTACTGCACGCATTTGCGTTAAATGTACAAAAACTGAAAATAATAAAAAATAGCTAGAAAATGCTGCATTAACTCTGCACTACAATATTACTCAACTGTTATTGATAACAATAGATCTAGTTTCAATATTTTTTAAATAGATTTCCTATTAAAATTCCCGAAAATCCTACAGAATACTTTATACTAAAATTTACCAATATCAGTCAAAACAAAAAATAAACGTTCCCAGAACGCACCTGCGCGCAGCCCAGAAGAATCCAGCCGAGTCTATCGGCTCGAGCAGTCGTGGCGTGGACGAACCGAAGGCGAACGCTGGCCGGGGAGAGGAACGGGCCGCCCTGGCTCGCTCCAGCCGCTCTGTACGGTCCCGTTCGCGCTGGAGAAGGGCCTCGCGTCGGGAGACCGAAGCCTCCCATATTGCTCGCTTGCGCTCCTCCACCTGTGTTAAAGAAAACTTTTAACTATTAACACAGACGTGAAAATAGAAGCTTAGGTATAAATAATTAAGAGTGTACAAAAATTATACAGAATAACCATCATCAACTAGACAATCATTATGAATGATATTATTTTAACCAATTAATTTAATTTAATTCAAGTCTCAAATACTTTTATCCCAAGAAACGCCCAGTCCGCGCGGAATAGTGCCTTTTGCAGTAGAAGCGTTTTTGAATTACAGAACTACATAGATGGAAAGGATAAAATAAGGTAAACGTGAAATAAAAGAACGCCTAAGGAGCACGGACGTCAATTGTTTCGAGTGAGAATTACTACTTGTAATCGTAAAGCGAGAGCGAGATACTACTCCCAAATAAATTGGACTTGAGATTGGCTTTGGTGAGCATTGTCGACAATTTAGCGACGACAAATCAACTACCTACTCATAACAATGCCACTAACAGACTACTCGATTTAAGAGAATTACATCCTTCGCGTACTCTACGCTCCTCAACAGACAGGTTGTGACGACGAGAATTGTTATTGTCTAATTAGCCTGGACTTTAGCATACGACGTTGCAGTCTTGGGTCGATCGAATCTTGTTATAACGGCTTACTGTAGGTATAGTGATTTCTTTTATGATTACCAGATATCTCAATAGAATATATTGCTCCAGACTCAATTACAAAGTCAAATGATAAATAATAACTACACCAAGTCACGGCAAACAGGTGGTGAATTATCCTCTTTAAGGACATCGACTCGATGAACAGGGTTAGCACAACTCTTTATATTTCTGCCAAGTAAGTAGTTGCATTGTCTCGGTTTAAATTTTGAAAGATTGTATCGTGACTGCTTTGCATACATTTGTATTACAAGCATTACTTCATGTGCAGACCAAAGTCGTCTTATGACTCTTTTAAAACTGACTAAATATTTTGGCGATTGCTATTATAGGGCATTTACCCCACTGAATGTTTAGACTACAATGCTTGACAAAGTAAGAATCAAAATTCACGGAATATAATCTTTAAGTTTCTTAAGTGTAAAATAGTTGAGCAGCTTTTGGTCTTAAGTGTTGTTTTCACGTCAATGCCGACTAATAAGCCGATGAACTACCTGATGATCACCGTCTCCCACGGACATCGGTAATACTAAAGACATAACTTTGCCGGCTTAGAAAGAGGGAAGAAAATACTGTCTCTCAAGCTTTTAGCCAAGAACCAAGCCAGAGGGTGGTGGTATGGAAACTTATAATGAACGTTAACCCCAATTTAATTGGTCATGTAACAGGTATCAGAACAGCAGAAACTTATAATACAAACCAGTCTGAAGCTGACAATATGGCAATTCATAATTTCTCATCTCTGAAATCGTAATTATGGTTATGCAAAAGGCTCGTTTGGGGCCTGTCCAAGCGGGTCAAGTTTAATAACCACTTATAAACGTTTAGTGCTGCATCAAAGCCACTTTTCCGGTTACATAACTGAAGCACGTGTCTGATTTAGAAGACAAATAGCCTAAGATTATAATTATACCACTGAATGGATTTAAGAGAGAGAACGTTTAGGGAAATGCATCACTATGATGTTAAAATAAATCAAATTTTGTATAGTTCTTCAAAAAGAAACTCAAACAAATCCTTCAAGGCCGGAAATCTTTTTGCTCATATCAATAGACGATCAATTAACGTGAAGTGGAGAATTTGTCTGACTAAATTGTGGATTGCCACAATATTAACACGACTACGGGGAAAATATGTAGGAAACGCTTGATTTCTTAATATGTTTTTCTTGGTCAAACGATGAAAACCTTAAAATTATATTATTTTATAGAAACTGCACTTCAGTTACCGATCAACTTGATTTTGATTTTTAGTTTGGTTGAACAGTTTGCCAATATTGTTGAAGCATTTGATGAATAGCTATTCGAATTTGTTAAAAATAATACATATTACGTTTAAATTCCCAACGAGTAGTTCGAGATTAGAGCTGTATTGTAACAATCACAAGGGTACAAAGAATCCATAATTAGTAACAAAACGTAGTGGGTGGTCACCAAACGAGGCAATGCATAGGATGTTTACTTCCATTGGCTTGGAACAAATATTTGCATTGCAAAAGAATGCCAAGTGAATGCGACGGAATATCTGCATCCGATTTGAATAATTAACTATAATCACCGCGCTAATGCGAGATCCTATACGTAAAGATCTACTTCACGGTAACACGGATTTTGTAGTTTACTCAAGTGTAAAACCCACGTGGTTATTCGTAATATTTTTCAATTCTCTTTTCAACTCTCATCATTTGTAATAAATTATTTGTTTGCAGTAGTCTGCGTTAAGAGTTGGTTTTAAAATCTGCAGAAAAAAGTGTGTAATAAAATAACCAAATATGATAAACCAATAAAGTTATCACAAAATGAGACGGCTATTCATGTTAGATATGATGTTCTAGAAAGAAAAATACAAATCTTACAAGTGAAAATATCAATAGAGAATGTTTTCAATTTAGTGAAAAATATGAATTTCGTACGTCTGGTGAACAGTCTAGAATGTTGGAATTCATAGACGTGGAGATATTCGAAGCGAACTCATTATTAGATTCGGTATAGACAAGATGGCGTTTCATCCGGGGAATGCGCCCGATCCTGAAGGAAGTGAGTGCCGTTATTTTTGTCGCGGCTCCTTAACGCGTGGCAGAAGTTAATTTTAAAATATTTTTGATGCACTACAACGGCACGAGTATTTCCGTGCGAGCCATTAAAGTTTACGAATGCTTGCTAGACAACTCGAAATTTGGATTACGGTCATAGTTTTGTAGCTGTAAAATTTATCATCAGATAGAAATTATTATGAAAAGTAAAATCCATACCCCAGAACATTATCTAAATTCCAAACCTATTTAAGTGAAAGAAAATTGTAACAAATTTCCTATCATTCTTCATTGTTCAACCTTAATTTGCTAAGCTTATATTTTGCGGAAAATCTTCACACAATCAAAAATACAAGTCATTACTCGGATACTATTTAGACTCTTCTTTGTTCTTATTTTTATCAAGGTCGCCTTTATGAAATTACTTTACAACAATATTGTACGTAGTGTTATCATCATTGTTGCGAGTAATATGGGCGTATTTGCCGTCTAATATTAACTCAATTATTTAAGAGGTATGTGCGCACAATTTGCATTGTCTATCGTGTATCTCAGACTTGATGCTGTAAGAGGTGCATTTCTGCTACCTAGATCTTTGTTGCATCACGTTTTGGCAAACTATCGTCTATCGATCGCGGCTTCAATATTGTGTAATAGTTATCCATGGCAACATGAATGCTATCACAAATCGACAATCAGCTTGTTGATATAGAACTGTATAAACGATATTGATTACGCCTTCTAATATCCCGTTATAGCGGTCGATTAGTCTCTTTTATAATATGGCGTCGAACGACGTGACAAAAATACCTCAATCACGTACAGCTTTTGCTCCACCTAGATATGTATCGGACATTTTCGAAATAGTTGCAATCTCATTGCATGGTCTGATATGAACATGAAAATATCATCAACATATCATCGTATCGATTCCATGTACAGATAACACCTAAATACTAGGAACAGATAACTCTGACATACTCCAGTACCAGTTATGTGATCTCCTATCTTGCAACATCGGTCAATTAGTATTTCAAATAAGTCAATCCTTATAGCTAATGTAGCTTGTGCTAGTCTCAGCCCTGATACCACTAGTACCACACGACGTACGCGCAATTTAGCTAGTGCCGTTTCATTGCGCGTGACCTCATAATTGTCTGAATACGTTACGTACGTACTGACCGGGTTATTTGAACATTCGGTGTTATGAATGACACTACAAATTAGTACGGGAAAATTGGACGTAGAATCTAATAAGAGTATCTCTAGGTTCTAGAGTATTCTGGCGCCATTACCATACCAGCTGTTTCTGTCGTATTGTGAGTGACTACAGATAAATTATTCAGTTTGAAGAGTGTCAGGGTCAGTGGCACTTACAAATGGGGTTGTCTATCTCAGACTTCTTAAAAAGCAACTGTAAAAAGTATTGGTGGCTACTGTTGTCAATCACCAGACAATTGTAATGTCAATTATGCGGTTAGCCAGATACCATATCGATGATGATCCATTCCGGACTGCTAGAAAACTAACAAAGCAATTCCGTCTGAGTCTAGAGAGAGTCAACGTTTTATAATTATAAAAGTAAGTGAAGTATTTAACGGTAAGCCCAGAAAACATACCTAATTAAATGCAAGTTTTTCGTAATGCCACAGACCTACCATAAATTTAAAACAGATAAAACAAAAAAATTGATACTGATTTTCCCTACAATACCGCGCAAATGGCTGTAAGTTCGAGCGTATACAAAAGCCACGACCTTTCAAGCACTTATCCAATGATTGCTTATTCAATGGAGCGAACAAATTGAAGAAATTTTATTTGCGTTCCTCACATTGCAATGACGAATATTGAACAATATTAAGAAATCTTAATTTGAGAATTGACGTAGGTAGAGACAGCAAACAAATTATTCTTGTGTCTTTCCTTTACATATTCGTCGGCTCAACAGTTTCTTATTTGGCAAAATCTTTTTTAAATTGCACACAGCACATTATTGTGTGTCTAAAAATAATTTACAATTATCAACAAATTACCTCGTTAGTGCCGTTAAAGATCGAGCGATCAACAAAACAACAGTGCGGTGAGCGCAGAGGCAATGACATCACCTCGCAAGGACGTCAATGTTATCCAACGTAGGCTGGTGGAATTACTAGAATGTCATGTTAAACCGTAAATACACATGCTTTGACGTTCGTTCACAGCATCCTCGTCATTTGCATCGCTGATTGTAATATAAGGTTTTGGATCCTGCTGGATTTACCTACTTTTCATTTACATAGGTCTGTTTGCAATAACTGCAATTTGCTTTATTGGTAATAAGGTACCTACCAATAGCGGACTTGCTATTATTTATGACAGCAGCTATTATCTCGTATTAAAATTACAAATATTATGACTATTAATGACTGTAAATGTAATAGCTTCCGAATTTACAGACATTAGATGCATTTGTTTTATGAGCAGGTTTCCTCACAATGTTTTAAGCCAATTTTTAACTAGTTCGCTAACATATTAAATGTTATAAATACTACGAGTATAAGGTACAATAGTAGAAATCAAACTCAACAAAGTGGAGATCGAGAAGTAAAAGGAACGGATCGAGTCGTTTAGCGTTATTTGCAAAGCAAGCAGAACGTGCTAATTGGGAAGGGTAATCGAGAGGTTCAATTTGAATGCGCAGACACTTCACAGCATGCAGTTTTAAAACCTTCGCTGGAAGAAACTTTTTATTATGGTTGAAATATGTTCAATTCTACTTCTTTATGTTCTCTAGCCCAAAGTATGTTCTATTTATAATTTTAATAGATCAAAGGTACACACATGAGAAAGGCATGACAATTTTGCACGCATTTGAGTTGAATATAAGTGCCTCTATAACTAGTCTATAGTCTATAGTAGTATAGCCCGGCGGCTTGCGTTAGCTGGCGTGGCTTGCGTCGATCTCAAGTGATCGACAAAGTTAAGCAACAGCGGGCGCGGTCGGTAGTTGGATGGGTGATCGCTAGTGGCAAAAATTTCTTGAGCGCTTCCGTGCTTCGGAGGGCACGTAAAGCCGTCGGTCCCGGTTGTTATCATTTGGTAGCAGTCGTTAAGCCATGTCGGATACCTTCGGTCGGCTTAAAATTTCCGACACTTGGGTTGGCCACTAACCCCTCCACCAATCCGCACTGGAGCAGCGTGGTGGAGTATGCTCTAGGCCTCCTCAGGTATGAGAAGAGACCCGTGCTCAGTAGTGGGCCATTAATGGGTTGTAGCCATAAATAGTCAGTCAATTACGACTGTAAATATATTACGATGAAATACATAAGTATTATAATAATTATGGTTATTTAATAACTCATAATACATGTAGATTACAGATACATTCGCAAACTTCGACATTATCAACACAAGAATGAATTTCCAGCATTGTATAAATTGAGAAGGAAAACCGATAAGATAAAAACGCAAACACTGAACGCTTTACCTTCGGATAAAGTTACTGCAGACAGTTTACGCGGATTGAGTCAATACGACTTGACAAGAGAAACAGTAGATACTTTATCACTTAGCAAACCGCCATTCGTGTGCTCACTGACAACTGATATTGATTAAATAAAGTATCGAGTTCGTCACGTATGCCACCAATATTACATAATTTTTATTCGCATCATACTTTGGACGCATAAATTGTCATCATCATAATCTATCAGGCTAAACCGACATCATGAAACTTGACTTGCGCAATTATGTGATTCCTGATGGGATAAAATATCATAAGCAAGATCTAACAAGGCATTAATTTATCAATGGTTACGGCACATTGGTACCAAAGTGGTGCCCTGAGGGACTCCTAAGAAATTTCTGCAGAATATCGACCGCGCGATGTTTGCAGATATCTCGTCGCATATCTCAGGACAGGAATTCCTCCGACATGATAGTCGTACTTTGATCTCAGCTCGATATCGTAGCTGAGTGAATTCTCTAGTCACTGTCACTAACAAATGTACGGACTTCAAATGAATGTTCTTACTGTGATATTGACGTATAAAATTAATGAAAGGAAAATCTTTAAAGGCCCGATATCCTCATTTCAATAAAATTGTTAAGCACATTATTAGCTATTGATTTTTCACGTGCTTGAAATCAGTTAACCATACATTGATTTTATTTCATTTCAATGACTGACGTCATTGTGAGTTATCTCATTATGCTCGATTGTGTTCCCTGTAATTATGAAAGAACAATGATTTTATACGAAGTAATTAATTACACAATAAGGTATCAACTTTATTGACTGTTATGTAACACAAATAACATTAACACAAGGAAAATTTGTCCAACATTACCTAACGCGTAAACGACTCAAAACCAAATTTCCGATGCAAATGCCAAATTGTAAATACCCTCAACGGCTCATTCCGAAATTGAAGTCATTACGCTTTCGCATTTTCTAATTTTCACTATCGTATGTAAACGTAACTATTATTTACTGGAATGGAGAAAGTACTGTTTCTGAGAGCTCCGTCACAGATGACGGCCGCTGGTCCGGCATTGTGCTATCCCGTTGCTTCAATTATGTAATTGTTTTCAAATGGTACGTCTACTAAGAGGTTGTCGGCAATCGACTTGTATTTCGGTTTACATTTATATAATATGAAGCCGTCCTCATCTCTTTGGATTATCTTTAATAATGCAATAATTAAGCAATAAACATTCATAAGATGATAGAATATTGATGTTTATTTAAATTATTATTATTCAAATGGTTGAAACACGCCTTGGGTGCTCGGTATTTGTTAGATTAGAACTAAAGTTAATCTGCAGATTTTGTCTACAGATTAAGGCGCTGAATATGAATAATCGTTATTAACTATCAATGACCGAATACTTGTGATTTTTTATAGCCTGCAGGACTGACGTAAAAGCAGACGAGCCACCTGGTAAGTGGTCATCGTCGCCTATGGACACGAGCAACACCAGAGGAGTTGCCAATGGGGTTTAAGCCACGATCTAGATAAAAGTAGTAAACGATTTTACGAATGATCACTATTTTTTTTAGATATTGACCAATTAACTTTCAATATTACCAGTCGAAAACGTTGCGTGTCTTTTACCCTTCGTCAGTCTTGACATTCATCAAAGTTAAACTGATATACATTTTAAATGAGACGTCACGCTCATACAACTTAGTAAAAGGACACGAGCCTCTAGCTGTAGTCTAGACTAGACAATGCAATATTTAGTTAATAGTTAGCCCCGACGAAACTCTACTTCTAATTCAATTACCTACGTCACTACATACACTTTGTCGTTTTCGAATTTTGCCATCGCTAAAAAAACGGATATTATCTACGGTCTAACGGCGCGTTCACATAGGACGTCCAGTATACTGGATCCAGTAAAACGGAAGGTAACATTCACACAGCATTTTAAGCGCGTTCACATAGAACGCCCGTTTTACTGGATCCGTTTTAACAGGTCAGTATTTCCGTTGTGTGTGGGATTTTTTACTGGATCCGGTATACTGGATTCTGTGTGAACACGCTCATACAACTACATACACTACTAGCATCCAGTATACTGGATCCAGTAAAACGGACGTCCTATGTGACCGCGCCGTAAGCATTCTCACGTGCTACACAATTGTTTACGTCATTGCTGACATCATCTTCTGCATTGTATTCTGTATCCAACTCACCTGCTGCCGTCTGTCGTCATCCCTCGCCCTCTGCTCGGCCTGCCGGCGACGGCGGTCCTCGTCTCTCTTCTCGCGCTGCGCTTGCGCCGCGGCGGCGTGCGCGCGCAGCTCGTCCAACCTCTTCCTCTGTTCCGCCTCTCGCCTCTCGCGCGCTAGCCTCGCTCGGTCTAGGGCTTCTGCCGACACTGGGAAAGGATATTCTGAGTTTAATTAACTACTACTAACAGGACGTACAATCACTAACAGTCCCTGCCCCGGTCCTAATACCTACTAACGTTCTAACACCATTTGCTAACTGACCAACCACCGTAGTCCCGATTCGAGTGTTCTTAATCTGTGTCGATCACAGTTGTTATTATTCTATCTTAATTCCATAAAAAAAGTTTAGTTTCGAATTAAGTTAATATAAGGTGTAATGAAAATGATGTTAAATAATTTTATAGTTGCTTCGGACACTACTATTGAGGAAATACAGTGGATAACAAAATCAGTAACAATTTGACGACATAATTAAATAATTTACGATTCATATTATCATATTGTAGGTAGGTATTCTAAAAACGATCAGAGGACAAGCCAACAACAAAAAATAAAACATATTTTAATCAACGACCAGATTGTCCCAGAAACAGACTTGAAATACATTTGTAACACTAAATGAGCCACACAAATGACAAACGCATTAAAATAATGCATAAAGAAGGTCAATATTTGGATTACGTAGGTATACAATCCATGTTTAGTCCGAAAAACAGGATTTAAAAGTAAGTAAACAAATAAATTACCAGACAATTAAATCATCACCAAAATAACAAAAATAGCTGCAATATTCAGCGATGTTTTGAGTACGTCGAAACATTATCTATTTTGAATATTGACTTACATCAGTCCAAAGCATAAAGTAGCTGCACCTTCGCAACCGCAAATCTCTAAATAAGGTTTGAATAAAATACTGGATTTTTCCTTCCTGGTATTTTATTTTATTTCACTCAAAAGCTTTGTATCTACATTGGTAATGTTACCCATTCATTTATAAGCAATATAATTGGTGACCGTAAAAGATGAACTATCAAGACAGTCACATTCAAACAAAATGCCCCGAAGAAATAAACCGATCCAATTTCTCTTTCAGATGATATTAAATCTGTGGTTATGATGCGTTTCGTTTCGGGCCGTTCTAAAGAGTCGATTTTATTAGCCGTAAACTAAGACGATATTCGGCTGATTGAAGTCCGGCATGACAGTGAAAGTGCCACAATTTGATTACAGGCCAGATGCGGAAACAACTGGTAAAAGTCGCGTAAGTGTTAAAAAATGTATAATTGGCATCAAAAAAGTTCATACTATTTGTAAGATAAGGGAACAATTTATAAGATAAACGTGGCAGCGCTGTTAATTATTTTTAAGATATGGCTGACTTTATTTCATAATTTGTGAAAGTTACACTATACATACATTGATACATATTATAATACTACGTTTTAAATTTACCTACTATTTATTTTAAAGTACGTACGAACGGAAATAATCAACAATGAAATTCAGTAAGCCAATAAAGGAAATGTTCAATGAAGGATTAAATGTAATATAAATTACTGGCAACCATTTATTACAAGGAGGCATCTACAAGGATCTCCCCTCAAAGATAGCATTAAATAGAGTTGCGTGGATCAAATGCATTCCGAGTAGTAATAAATTACATGATTGTAAGGTTAAATTGATTCTACTTCGAAGATGCTATGTTTGTAGGGTGAGGCTTTGAATTAAGGAGTGCGCACATTACAACGACTCCACGACCGACCGACGCCAACGCGACTAAAACCTTGACAAAGCTAACATTCAATTATGAGCCTTATATCTTTGAAGGTAAGGTTGAATTTCGAACTTATACTTAAAAGCCCTGTACGGCTCGCCCTACACCCATAGCCGTTCCGTTTCGAGACCAACGCGTCGACGTTGCGTTGACGACTCACCGTAGACGAGTAGTCCACGCGTCGACCGACACAATGACGTAATGTAACTAGCGTCGGAGTTGAAACGGAGTGGAGACGGAGTCGAGTTGACGTCGATGAAGCGTTGATCGCGGAACGGAACGTCGGAGTAGAAACGGAGTGGAGTCGGAGTGGAGTTGACGTCGAGTTGGTGTAATGTGCGCACCCCTTTATACAGCGAAATTAGAATTGGTTTTTAACGATGATCTGACCCAATTATTTCCTAACTCGTTCACCAACATAATGCAGAGGTAGCTCGCTAAAATGCTCAATAGTTTGATTATAACCCCCAACACGCCATATAACCAACCAGTGTGACATAAATAGTACAATAAAAATTGGAATGAGCAGCAAACGCTCATGAGCAAACAACACTAATAAGCTTTAACAGTTTTTATTAAGGAAAAGAAACGTAACGATATTTATTGTTTTCTTCTAATGATGATTTGATTATTAAGATATATGATTGATTATGAATTATTAAGTCCCCCAATTGAACCATTATTTTTGAGGTTCAATATAGATTAAATAAATAAATGAAGGCATCAACTATTTGTTGCTGGCCAAAAAAGAAGCGGAGCACCAACATTATTTGGAAAAAAAAACACCAACGATCATGCATGGGATGGCATGGCATGCATCGCTGGGAAAAAACTCGGAGGTACTGAACCCAGTGCCCTGCAACAGGAGAGACCAGGCATCATAGTCTCGTTCAGTGTTCAGCATTGCATCATGGGCAGGGAAGGTTGGCTTGGATTCAAGGTGGATGCTGTCTCTTACACCCCACTTATATTCATTCATATTCACAAGCTTACTTAAATATTATAAAAGACTTGAATCGTCCATAAAGTAGAAGACGTATGTGAAAATAGAAGTAGGCAATTAAAGGGACTGATTCTGCTACTAGATAATCCATCTGAAACCATATGCGACAGAAACTGTTGTACAAAATGATGAAGACGGTTTGATACCAGTTATAGGAAAACATTATACAGATGACAGATGATCACCTACAAAAACCAATCAACCAGACACCTGCCCGAAGATATGAACATGTTATCAATCAATAACCAGTGAATGAAGGAATGCCGACACAATTCATTGAACGCGACGATCAATAGGCGTTCTACGCGCAGTTGGTAAACAATGTAGGGTCACATCGGTGGAATGTCGGCCACTAGTGGCTGAGCCTATTTATAACTAGCTTTCATAGTCAAGCGATACCGGATCCGAATACAGGAGAAATAACTTATACATTTGCAGAAACTCAAGTCAATAATTCATTGCACAAATAATGTTTATCATAATTTGCATGTACATGTTAACAAAATGTCTATAAGAACACGTGAAACATTGCTTCTCATCAGTTTCAGGCATTTAATTTTATATTTTGAAAGGACATTACATTAGTTTTATTATTTATTAGAATGGATATAGACTAAATAGTGTTGGGTAAAATCCGACTGTAGGGTTAATGATTCACAATGATAATAATTTATCACAATATTCATCAAAATTTTGCAACTTACGTTGAAATTCAGTTCCTACTTTCCGTAAGTTAAAGAGTATACCTATGTATGAGTTGCGAGTTTGAAAATGTGGATGGAACTATAGGTGCGGCACAAAAGGAAGGCCCCGATGAAGTTTATTTGACGTCTGTCCGATCATCAAGTTTCGTATAAATTATTACATAAATTTGAAGGAGTAAATTGCTGTTCTTCATGGTCTATAGTGATGTGCAAAAAGTCATAAAATTTATCGAATGTATAACTTTAAGACCCAAAGTTAATTAATTACATGGATATTGAAACAATATATATATTTAAATATTATGGACTAATGCGGGACCATATAAACAAAGTATATGGTATCGCGAACAAATTCCTTCACGTTTTTACTAACAAAATACAGTGCCACCTTTAATAAAGTAAGTAAGTCAATTACATAAATGAATATATTATAAATCATTTCAACCCAACTAGGCCTACTACTGAGCTCAAAGCCGAGGAGACCTTAAATATAAGGTGATTCGTAAGACTCTTGTGATATTAATAGGGGGTACTCAGTATTCGATTCTCATTCCAAAATATGTAATTAAAAAGGGTGCTTAAAATTTTTATTCCAAAAATGTATCGATGCGACTCGCACTTGACCATATTTTTTCGATACTAAATTAACATTTTTCACGTCACTATTTTAATGTGTCAAAGGGGCCTTAATTTTATGCCGTTACTATAGTAATAAAATTAGCAAAGATACTTAAGAATGTCAATGAAAATTATACCTCTCAATACATGATAGGCCCTGCTTAAATCAAATTTAATTAGACTATTCATTGCTACGTTTCCTTATTAGAAATTATCAACAAAACGTTTACCGTATATCTTTCCAATTAAATTTATCTCTTCATAGATAGTTAGTCTATCTCGCGGAGTGATCGCATCGTTTATAAATTAAATCGAGATTATAAAATAAACAGTTAACTCAAGATCCAAGTAATCAATAAAGCTTGAATATGTAAACTGTTCAAATAGTACGACAAAATGTATACTAAAAGATTATTTGATACACCCTGACACCGTATTATGTACCCAATTAAATTAATAAATAATAACACAAATTTACATAATAACATATAACAAAATAATAAACTATGAATTTCCTGTGCAATGATATCACCGTCCAAAGACCATGGCAATGATTGTGAACCGAGAATGTATCCAACAAAAATTCAGATCAAGGTTAGTATCTTACATTCCGCGAGCAAATTTTCACTGAACGACAATATTAAGTACGCTGGGAAATGTCCGCCTGGTGACTACATGGCCAACGAATGGAAGAATAATAAGCAATAATAAAAATAAAGTAGATACCTACTTAAACAATGTTGTTTATTTTACAAATACAGAGTTCTGACCTAAGACTGAATAGACTAACTCTGATAAATCAACCCAGTCTCTATAATTGACGCGAATTCCTGAATAAATAAATATTAAAAGGCACACAAGACTTTAAGATTGAGTTAGGTTATGACAGAAATTAGAATAATGGTAATTTAATGTGTAATACATAAAATTTCATGTGTGTGATGTTAAACATTGAGGACTTCCCTCGTCCTAAATCAATCGCGAAGCGATCGAGCGAGCGATCTGAGCGAAGCATCTGAACTCAAAACGCATATTCTATGCTTATTAAATATGCAACTAAAGCAATATTTAAAGTAAAACAATTTCAGCGCTGTTGGATTAAAGGAACTAAGTAGTCCAATTTACAGCTCTCAGATTTGATTCACACATAGTACCTAACTAACAAGAGAAGGTAAATAACAGCTCTAAAAAAGAATACCATATTATGGAGAAGTTCTTAAAGTTTTGGAGGGATCTATGTCCTGCAGTGTAGGTAGTTTAAAGCCCGATGAATGTAAATATACGAAAACAGTAACTAACAATAAAAAAATGATTTTTTTTTACATTTTTGTGTTATTCATAGTTATCGTTATTGTTTTGGGGTAAATAACTGACTATAAACGCGCGACGTTTGCTTTTTCGTAAGATCCGAAAAATATCTTCGGTGATGTACAATTTTAATAGAAATAGGTATCACCATATAATTTGCTTTAAGCATATCGCTTAACGCGACAGCTTCACAATAAATAATGATATGAAGTAAAAACCTGCACAACGCAAGACAAGAGTCCATTTTTATCCTCCTTTTATTCGATTTACATCAGCACTCGCAAAAACAGCAAAGCGCGAACCTACACCAATTTCATGTACAGCTGCGTGCAATGACAATGTTTTTATCACAGCAAACGATTTTAAAAGAATAAATAAATTCCTATCTGTTATATGCATTTCAAATGAGAAAACGTTATTTAGTAACTACAAAAACGATGCTTGAAAGTGGAAAATATTACTCATACCACATACTGCTTATTGCTTTTAAACATGGCAAGGAACACTAATTCAATATTCAACACTTTGCAATGCAATTTCAATATGAGACTCCACTTTCAACCTCGGTTATTCAAATATTCAATGGACAAAGTCAACGCAAGATGACGAATTTAAGTCCCTAAATTACTTCTTACAAATAATAAGTAGGAACCTAAGTGGATTGTAGTCCGATTTACAATTAATTTATGATAACTATAAATCAAATCATAATAATTCTCAAAGTTTTTCATTTAGTACACGGTAAATTTAAATACAAAGATTCATACACAAACAGGCGGGTTATAATTAACCTAACCGTGGTAAAGAAACAAAAGGACGTGGAACATATTGTTTTTCCTCTACGGCAGCTGGTCTGTACGGGTGTCATTGTTACCAGGCATATGGGGGTGCTTAATCAAGGGACATTCTCGGCTCAGCCAACGCATGACCGTAAATAAAAATTCCGGTTTCATACAACTTTTATTTTTTATTTTTTAATAGTTTTGCAAGTTAGTTGCTTTGTTTGTCAAGTGTTGTTAAAAGTTATAAACTGAATAGGTACCATTTGCAGGAATTAATTTTATTTTGGATTTTAAAATGCAGAATTGACTCAGTTAAATATTTCGATGGCCCTAAAGTCTCTGATTAGAAAACGATTGTTTGGCATTCTTGCCAAACAATCGTTTTCTAAAAAAAATGTTTAGTACTTCTGTACTAAACATTTTTTTAAACATCAACAATGTCTAAACTGTTCAAATACTACGCTAAGAAGGTGAAGATAGTCCATATCATTTTTAGATAAGATTAATTCAGTTATGCCAGATAGAAAGCTGACAATCTTAAACTGAACAATGTTTAAATTGCTCCGATTCAGATGTTAGAACAAGCTACCGCACACATTATAATTCAAGATCCAACGTAAAAGGTAATCCAATCGTAGATCAGAATGTCCGCATACAGCCAGTAGATAAAGGTTACGTAAACCTATTATGGAAATGTCCTCAAGAATGTTCGTCTCAGCTCAAACGAGAATGCGGCGATGCAAAATATTGGAGCAATTGTGCAATTGCAACTAGTGAAGACGTATAAGTGGGATTAAAATTATTTCCACCCGAGCCTTCCGACCCTCAAGTTCTTCGGTGTTAATATCCGTGAAAAAGAAACTCCCGAGAATTGAGTTTACTTACAATTGTAATTCGTATACATATTTATAGAATGTCTACGGAATCTCCGAAAATAAAACCTTCCATTGAGCAAAATGATAATGAGATCATTAATAACATTGACCACACCTTACGCAACGTAATTCAAACTGGCGACTTCGTGGGCTTTAATCAGTATGCAAAGTATTTCTCCATCTAATCCGTAGGTTTAAATGCCTAACTGCCTAACCAACACCTACGCCGAAATACAATTCTTATTTCGAGGCGCTAAAAACCAAATTCAACCATCAGTGTAAGATGACGTATGGAAACATGGACCGTAATGTTATGATTGATAAAGTTGTTTTCAGATGTCCGGATGTATCCAGTTGACTGAACCTACAAGGCCGAGTGTCCTAACGAGAAGCTGTCATTTAATACGACAGAGATTTAGTTACAGAGTCATTGTACTGAAAATGTATTGGCTTGCGTTTGTGGCGATACTAAATTTTGCAAATGATAAGAAGAGAAATCATCACAATTCATTCAAGTGATTAATAGCGTACAGTTTTGGCACCCGAAATACGTTTTTACGATGTTATCTGCTGAGACTAGCTAGACGATTAGACGTACAGACTAGAAATGTCGTTCTCCAATTATATTATAAACCAAATATCAGTGATCTTTGAGACACTCATACATACAATTATAAACCGATTAGGGTGACAGAAAAGGTTAATCATTGATTGATAACGCACAAGTTTAATTAGTTAATGTGATATGCCTAAATTGTAAAGACGTGGATTATGGACGTGGGTGATACAGAGAAACTGAACCTTAGCTAAACGGGATGCAAGTGTGGTAAATTTCTGAAAGATGACTTCTAAATTAACTAACCATTAAACTATGTCAAAATAAGGTATAATATACAATTTAGAACGAATTGTTGTTGTTGTTCAAGTTAAGATATTTTAGAAAACATGACAATGTATACATATTATTGCTCGTGACTGTACCTACCGTTTAAAAGTATTTTTCATAAAAAAAATATGTAAAAATTGTTTTTTTACTCCCTGTTAGGGACAAACTTCGAAAACGATTGAAAGGGGAAGTTTTCCGACAGCAATATTGTGCAACCAATAGACTCATGATCAAAAATAAATGAGGTACAAACAAGTTTAGAATATTAATTGGATAACTTTCAAGACAAATTAATATCATCGACAAAGTTCGAAAATGCTCCACTGGAGGAATTTTCTGGTTGATCGGATTTTGCTTTGTAAGCAATCCTACTCGTATGCAAATGTATCAACATTTCGGATCTGATTGAAAGGATCGGATTTAAGGTTGACATTATTTTGAAAAAGAAAACCAACCAAACACATTCGTCCTTATTTTAATTTTCATACAATTTATTTTTTATGTAAATAGCCGACAAATTAGTAAAAAGACACCTAATGGTAGTTGGTTATAGTCACCCATAGACGCCAAAGGAATCACGTATGCAATGACTTGAAAGAAGAGAGAAGAAAACTAAAAATTGAAAGAGATACAGAACAATTACCGTTAAGACTAGTCCAGCGCCGCTAAAGATATCGCACGTGTATCTGAAATAAAGCTTAGATTCTCGAATTAGGAAATTAAAGATAGCTATTTCGGACCTGAAAAGCCATTGCATCACACTAGCTTTTATGTCCCTATACAGAAAGGTCATTGTGCCTATAAACGGCACGCAGCTTCTGCTAATATTACACCGCCTGCCAGTTACAGATTTACATTTATTTACGTTCCAAGTCTAAACATATAACTTTCATTATTTAACACTGACTAATGTTAACTGCTTCTTGTAATTTGACCTAAGATAGCTTTCTAGATAAATATCTTTGAGAAACCAGGCTGAATGATTCATCACATGCCGAGGTATGGTCTAGGTCTCTAGACGATTTGAACGTGTTCAAGAAAGCCTACCAACACGATTTGAAGGTCGTTAGAGCTATACATAATAGACTCACAGATTTCAACTTACTTTATTATTGTTTTCTTAGAAAAAGTGTTATTTTTATTATCATACAATTATGTATCTTCGTGGAGATAATAAAATTCCCTATCAAATTATGTTTCAATGTAAGGTAGGTACCAGTTTTGTACAGTACACATCTGTCCATTCAAGATGACTATTTTGAAGTCTATGGTCATGTGTTCTATCACAATTTAAGTTTGTCAACATTTTTTTTCACACACGTCCTAGCTTAGTTTATTCACTTCACATCATCTGTAGTTGCAAATTCTTAATGTCTAAATTGTTTACATTTCAGCCATATATTTCATCATAAATTATATAATTACTTTGTCTACATAGTACTTTATTAAATTTAATAAATAAAAAACCTATTGTATATATATATATAATCTAATATTTCGACCTTATTACATCATGGCCACGGCGAGACGTCTTGCCATATCTCATTATATCGGTTGGTATAAATTATAAAATCCCATTACAGTACTCATTGCAGCTATGTTTACTGTCCGCGATGATAGAAGTTTAAATAAATAAAAAAATCTTGTAAATACGCAACCAAATTTCACCGCTCACCATGACCCGTCAGTCTACTGCCAGTGGGCGACTAATCCTGAACGGTGAGCCATTATTAACCGCCGTCTGCCGTCTGTCGGTCTGTATCCTTGCAACTCCGACGTTCACGGCTCACACGTGCATAAATTATACATTGCAATGTCAACATCACTTTCCAAGAGAAATTGCGCGGTACTACCGATATTTTTTACAACTTTAGAAATTTGCTTTCGGCAAAATGAGTTACTCAGCAGAAGTTTTTGTAGTTTTAAATAAAATTGTATTTTACAAAATGTTACACAGATCGTCGAATGGAGATCACGTCTTGGAATAAGAAAGAATAGAATAATGGATCAGGTGGAGACTACGTTAACAAGCAGCGGGCATCAGGCAAGGCAAAGGCCAGGATTGGTTGATGTGGCGAAAATCAGGGGAGGTCTATGTCCAGATTGTTCACTAGCGGACTTGGAAAGCTAGATAATGATGGGGCTTGGATGATTGGATGGATGTAAGAATGGCTGCGGATATTGAAAAATTACAGTTTACAGTCAGGACCTTTATGCCTAGTGACAGTAACAAATGGATTCTTGATTTGGTTTTTGACTAGCAATGCGTATTAACGCCCTGAAAAATATATGAAGATCCCACTTCTGAAAAATATATGAAGATAAGAACATTAATCAATAATAAAACAAAAAAAAGATTCGAGAATAACGACTGACCTTAAATTCGCACATCTTCGAACCAAATGAATTTAACTAATTAACCAGTACCATGAAATCACAAACTATCCAAAATCGACAGTGACTGCCGGCGTAAAATTTCATTTACTACATGCAAGTGAAAATAACCGGGACACTCAGCTAACTTTGTCTTAAGTCACCTGGACATAGCCACATAGGTCGGTTTTTATCTCATCTCGGTGGCCGCACTTTAGATGTGTAATTAATCTATCAGCGTTACACCTAGATGTAGTTGTAATTGTTATTAAAATAAATTAAGTATGGTCGAGTCGGTTGTCGAGACTAATAAATTTAATGAATAGGCCACATAGCAAAAACAATGCATGCGAATGTTTTTCTATGAGCATAATTATAACAAATGCTACGTTTGTACGATACAAACACCGCGTATAGTGATCGTGTGAACGTGTAGCATCATTCGTTCAATTCATTATCATTTGCATATATATATTTATTTGAATGAGTATAAAAAGTACAACAAACATGCAGTATACGTTTTTATTTTGTGATTTTCGAAGAAAAATAAGGGAGGGTATCGTTGCAGGGTCAGTGGCGGAGGTAGGAGTAACTGAGTTAATCAGTTCGAAGTAGTTTCAGGTTGCGGCAATCGTTGTGAGGAAGTAACTACATACATACATAATTATACGGCTTCATCCTAAGTTACAAAAGGGGCTATCAGCTGACGAATCGGTGACTCAAATCCGCCAAATAATGGCGAACTGATTATAACATTCACATTCGGGAATTGATTATATCGCATTACGAAGGGGTAATTAATCAATACTTGTCAAAATATTTATATGTGACTCATTGAAGAATAAACAAGTTATTTGCCCACTCAGACATGAAAACCGCTACAATCCATAACTTTCGCTTGTCCCACGATAAGTACAGGGGTTAAGGCTGGTCAAAGTACGGGTTGGCAGACTATACTGGTATGTTGGCAGTATTGGCACACACGCTTCATATCGTCATCAATTTCACGTAACCAAACTGAATTAGCAAGAAAAGAAGTTCAAAAAGAAAGTCTGAAAGAGTTCGAAGCCTGTATAGGTAAAGGAAAAGTTATCTTGGACAGAAAAGATTACATGATTTAGATTACATGATTTAATTTAAAGATTACATGATTCCGGATTCCCGGGTAGGTATTGCATCGTCTATGCCATTCGCGACATAAACATAGCTCACATCTCCATAATGTCAAGATTTTTCCGGTCACATAAAGCCTATTACTACCGTTCACCTTGGCCTCTAATCTATCAAAGACTAGAAGTCCAGAAGTAGGACAATTATTAAAGGTTATTGTGAATTAGTTATTTATTAATATTTACAAGAATAGTTCAAGCACTATAATATCTGATTACCTACTATTTAACTTCCGGTCATAATTGCGATAATCCGATAATATCCCTGATTGTGACGATAATATGATGATTATGGTGATGAAACATAGTATTACTGAATGGGTTTATTCATTATTCAAGGAAACGAGTCGAAATTGCCAATGTTACCGTCTACCAACATCACCTACGCAAATGAATCACTCTTTACATAAGGCATTCTTGGGTGCGTCCACGTTTATTAATAATCTAATCAAAATTACTTTAGTGGCTCGAATAGAATGTGATAGAATAATAATAGAATATCGAGTTTAAGATTGTTTGTTTTGGTGATAATAATATGTAGTAAAGTTATAAAAATTATGATCGTTATTGACCACGAAGTGTTATTGGGAACTTGTCCGAAACGTGATACCTACTTAGCGGTTACAAATACTACTCGCACAGAATACATAGCTCCTTCCTTATCTGTATCAGGCGTCTTATACATGTTTCGTGTTTCATTTACACCATTCTCAAAACCTTTCTCGTGAATCTACCACACTATGTAGGAATGAAAATTATGAAAAATGAATTTATTTAAAAAATATTAGCATTCTGCACTCCTCTATAAAAACTATAAGTGTACAAAATTTCATACTCCACCGTCCGCGCAATTTCCGTAAAAGGGATATAAAGTACACATATTAATAATATAGATAAGAAATGTACAAAAATCACTCTTATAGCATTTCTAAAGCTATTCTATGATTATTACAGCGAAGTACTGATCCATAGATGAAAACGTCGATATTCTAAATAATAAATGAAGGTAACAGTCTACACGACACAGTTCATTCATTTTGTTAGTCATCGTAACATCGATCGGTTTACCGGTCAGTGCGTTTCAATAAATCGCGTCCCGCGTTGCTTTCGCGTTTGTTTTAACACCTCTTTATCGTTCTGTTCAGCGCTTTTAGCTAGGGACGAACTGAAACACAGATACAGATAGTATCTACAAATTCCTAATGGGACTTGCGTGCAAACCTTTTGTTTTCCGTGGAAATGTTTAGATTCTGATATTTTTTTTTTCATTTTTTGTAAACTAGTTCAATTACTCAGGTTTATCAGCTTCTCGAATAGACACGAGAGATGAGGGAATGGAATTTTTAAATGATCGAAAAATTGTAACATCTTTTCACCAAATAATTAAAATGTTAACTATAGATAGCCGTCAAATAGTAAGAATTTTAAATATGATTTTAAATTTGACTCAACGCGGATTTAACACATTTTGTTATGACACGGGTACTCATACTCTAATTACGGTTTTAGAAATCATTAATGACTACCAATTATGGGGAAATGACACTTTATAAAAACACTGTTTTGACACTCCATGCGAGGGCGTCCTTCTAGTTGACGAATAAAATTCGTCATAAAATGGCAGTGCCACATTTCCATTCCACAGTGGTAAGATACGGCGGGACAGGTGTGGTCAGTACCGTTGCATCGCAGACGGTCACTGCACCGTCCCGCTAGCGACATCGACAGCAACAGATCGATTTTCAATCACTTTTGGACGGCAACGGCATGATATTTATAGGTGGGAATTGGTCGTTTCGTTCTGTGCATTCTGCTATATAAGATACTAGTGACCGGCCCTCGCTTCGCTTCGAGAAACTTTGGATAATTCACACTATATATCTTTATAACTTATAGCCTATATGTTATTCTGTTGTGTAAGCAATATTATTGTAAAGTTTCAGCAAAATCCATTCGGTAGTTTATGCGTGAAAGAGTAACAAACATTTATACACCCATACAAACTTTCGCATTTATAATATTAATAGGATTGTCACTACTAGATAGTAGTACACAGACATCTGTGCATCCATACTAATATCATGAATGCGAAAGTAAACTCTGTCTGTCTGCTACTTTTTCACGCTTAATACCCTGAACCAATTTAGATGAAATTTGTTACGGACATAGTTTGAGACGCTAGATAGGAGAGTTTTTATCCCGGAAATATGTTACGCTGGAATAATTTATACTAGGTACTATGCGAGCGAATCCGCGAGCAATTACTAGTTACATAATATTGAGACAATGTTTAGCGTTTAATATTACCAATGAAATATTTAAGTACAAAGCAAGGGAAATTCACGACATCTTTTCAAAAAAATATACCTAAATGAGTTTATTTTTTCTGAGACTAACTTTTTTATTGGGCCAGTTTTGGAAATTATTATTTTATACTACAAACATCCTAGGGACATAAAATATTAATAATTTACATAAAAAAAAAAATCTGTCCAAAAAGCCTAAATTATGATGAAGTCATCTCCTATATGGGCAGTCAACAATATGCCAGCAATAAGCGAGCAATAGTAATGCAGCTCTGCAGATCTAATAACTGGGTCAGTTTATAGTTAAGATAATTAAGAACATTGCAATTATACGCAGCTCACAATTATAAGCATGATAATCACACTTTAAATTAGAAAACGATCACTGTTTGTTAATACTAAACTAGTGTAACGGTGGAATGTTGTAGCTCTACTACAATAACAGAGAGGAGCATGATCAGCAGGAAGGTAGAAATCGAGGTGAGGTGTGGTGAGCTGCTGAGGTGGGGTGTGGTGAGTTGCTGAGGTGAGGTGTGGTGAGCTGCTGAGGTGAGGTGTGGTGAACTGGTGCGACCTGGTGTGGAGTGGTGAGGTGAGGAGAGGAGAAATATGATGAGGACGGAGTCTTCCAAAAATTTTTTGGAAGATAGTGCAGGAGTATTTTATTTCATACTAGCTGACCCCGCGAACGTTGTTCAACTTAATCTCGATATGCACACAAAATTTCATGAGAATCGGTCGAGCCGTTTCGGAGGAGTATGGTAACTAACATTGTGACATGAGAATTTTATAATAATTATAAGATTATATACCTACTTTATTTATTCAAACCGTGACATGAAGTTACCAAGCAATAAGTATTATAATTGTCTGTGTTTGAAATTCAATTACGACTGTATAGTTAATTTATTAAAACAATTAATTACAATTGTTTTATATGCAAAACACATTAACAATTTGTATAAGGAAATCAGAAATGGTATTTTGATATTACTTTACCAACCTTAATTGCACCAAATGCACAATTTTCTTTTTTATCACTAAAACTGGGTTTCAGACTGATAACTGATGTTTGGTCTTGCTTCAGATAAGGCGAGCTAACACACTAGAGAGATCTTATTACTGGTTTTTGTTATTCTGTTATTAGCACATACAAGCAGATGAAGCACGTAATAGTAAATGGTCACCACCGCCCATGGACATGAGTAACACCAAATACATTATAGACCAAAAAAGATGGTATTGCCTTGGGCTCCCAGCCTGAATAAAGCAAGCCGTTTGGCAGCTGATTAAAGCTGGTGGTAGCTATCCTGTCGGGCTTCATGAAAGATAATATTGCCAGTAAGCACTACCACATAAAATGATATCAGGCTATCAGATATAAAGTATAGTGGTATCAGGACTTAATATCAGCAATATAATAAGTACATTTCAACAAATTTATGGACTAACTTAAATATTGTACCTACTCAACTTTATTACTCAAATTAGTTGACGTTAGTGTTGAGAAACTTGCACTAGTTACCAAGAGGCCTCTTACCCAATGACAAGAGGTACATATTATGTATATTCAATACAAGAGATTTTCACAATGACAGGGATTTAGACTACTATTTGTTAGATGGTAAACATTACCATATTTAAACTGTCAAGCCTGCTGTTACATGTGAAAAGAGTGTGGTGGTCAGCAATATGAATGAGATTTACCAAAGAAATATATGATGCTAAATTGGTATAGGATTATAAAAATAGCAAAATACTGTTCAAGGTTGATTGTAATCACTTTTGAAGTCAACCAAATCCCATCTCTTACTTTAATATTTTTTTCTGCCCTAAGCTGGAACACCAGCAATCGGGTCACCTGAATGATGATGAACCTGAAAAACTATTAAGGGAGGCTTATAGGGTAAAGATATATTTGTATTGTTGTAGTTGTTCATGTTATCACATTCAATGCGGGTCACATTGTGTTTTTTTTATAGAAAATTACAATCGCCGTAGCCAATGCTAATATTATCATCAAAATCGAAATTTTGCTAATGTTATTATCATTTGTATTTGTAAATTACAATTTGTTTCTGAAAAAGACAATTGTAACCTTATTGAAAAATTACATTTATAGATAAAATCAAAGATCTCTCCGAGTCAAGGCTAATGTCTTTTTTAAGCTAGTCTTGCCAGCTGAAAGTTCATCAGGATTATTTTTTATCATAATCCACAAACATCCCACTTCCGGACCAAGGTCTCCTCACTTCTCATGAAACACATGAAGGTTGCTTACCGAAGAATGTGTGTCAAACCCATCAATAGGATTGCTTAATATTAATAGTTCAGAGAAGCTTAGCTCTGGTGGAAACTGGTTCAACAGAGCAGTTTTCATTTTCATTTTTGACATCAGACCAGTGATGAAAGCACATTGATACTCATTTCATTTTCATGAACCATGAATTGAAGTCGTAGAAACAGAACATCGTGAACAAAGTAAAAGAGAAGCTGTTGATTGATGGCAAAACTTGCTTGTTCAAGTTATTGATTTGATGTAAATATATTTTCAATAATAATGTCTGTTGATTTGATAGATAAAGTATAAGACAGATTTATAAAATATAAAAATAGCACCTGGTATGACATGTTTTATCTTGAGTAGGTACTTTCTTTCACATCTGATATGAGTGATAAGATTAGAATGCAATGATGATAAAAAATACATGTTTACTGGTATTTCAACACTATACAATAATCATATTTTTTTAGTTTTCTAACATCTATTAAAAGGCTTAAACACATCTTCAACTAGGTATAATAGGTAGTACATATTAGTAACACCTGAGTGCTATAAAAGATAAGCTTTGCAATTTTAATGTCAGATAGCAGTGTTTTGCGTCCAACCACTGCAGTTTGCATACGAAAAGATATAGAAACCGATAAGATAACTAGAAAGTAACCGACAGTACAGATGTGTAGTATTCGCGAACTTCTGGATACCTCACACATGTATGTTCCGACGTACTTACGTCAGAGCAATAAATGTTAATGTAACTTATGAGTCAAGAAACACATCATCCTACGAATAAATACCAACATTCAACAATTTCAGGGCGCCTCGACGATGAAAATGATTAAATACAAACTGAAATAACGGTACCTATGCAGCTATCCGGCTAAACTAACCATCCACGGCAGAATGACAGGAGGTCCAAACGGGGCATTTGTGGCACATTCCTGCGCACTTCTTACCGTCTGGCGGGCGTTTAGCTAATTATAGAAGCATACGCGACGTCAAAAAGACATCCAAATGCAGATGAAAAACAAAACATTGCATTGCGTCGACCACAAACCACTGCGGACGTTCTCGAAAGCTATGCAAGTATGCACGAACCCACTACGTGGGGCCCCACGGCGCGTTTAGGGTTAGACGATTTCGATCACATTTCACACTAAAACAGCACATATCGATTTTAAATGCACTAAATACCTTTACTTTCAGCGTTTTCCGTAATATCTTTCACGTCATCAACCATCTTGCTCGATGACAGTCACTCACTGTTCACTTTTTTATTCGAACATATTTCGAAAACTCATACTTCGTTCACTATTTTCAGCCAGACGGCCAGCTAGCGATCTATACGACAGCGCTTCGTTCCGTTCACTGCCAACGACTCAACGACGTGCTACGGCGATTGGCGATGGCAAACAATGGTCATTAAACTGAAGATGGCGTCAATAAAACTTTTGCTCACAAAATATAAAATTGAAAGTGTCATTAACACCTTGTTCGATTAAAGCTAATTCAGCAACCACAATCCCTACTAATATTATAAATGCGAAAGTAACTCTGTCTGTCTGTCTGTCTGTCTGTCTGTCTGTCTGTCTGTCTGTGTCGCTTTCCCGCTTAAACCTCTCAACCGATTTTGATGAAATTTGACACAGACAATCTTTAGACCCTGAGAAAGGACATAGGCTACTTTTTATTGCGACAAAAAGGGATGAAGAGGTTGAAATAAAGGTTGAAAGTTTGTATGGGATTTCTTCGAGTTTTAAGCACAGCGCCATCTAGGGGTGAACCTTCCTAACTTAAAGAATAAGAACGCCCAGCGCCATCTCTTAAAGAACCATGAAACTTTATATTTAAGCACTTGATAATAAGTTTCCCGAAGCGAAGCGAGGGCGGGTCGCTAGTAATAAATAAACATGAAAAATTAAGTACTAAAAAAAAGTTTAAAAAAATATTATTTTACCAAAACGAAAGATAATAAATTTCAGTAAAAATATATTTTTAATCTGTGCAACATTGTGCACCATTTATAGTGTTTGTTCTGTGACTATTGAAATGCGAGAATGCGACCATAGCGTAGCTGTAGCGCTAGCGACATCTGGAAATTGTAGTTACAGCCATGTAATCTGATGTCTATGAATGTACATTTATTAAAATGTTATAAAATACGTTAAAGAAATAGTAATTCACGAATTAGCAATGATAAAATCTGTTGTCTTGAGCCGAAAAGCTACAAAGTGATCAAAATAAATACGTTCTTACTGCCATCTATTATTACATATTGTAACTTAATTTGAAGGACTTCATTCCTAAGAGTTTTATAAGAGTATACTAGATGGCAGTACATGTACGTGGACTTGAATGAGACTAACACAAAGACTACGTTTACTATGTTGTATGGTATGTTATGGAGTAATTTTTAATTACCTCAGCTTACTGTACCTCCTTAATTTATCTGTTTTGTTAGACAAGAAATTAAATACTAGAATTGCAGTGCTACTTCCAAAACTGAAGGACCTAGCTGTATCTCGAATCCAATTTTGAATCCAGATGCATGGGGTCTCCCATAGAGATGTAACTTTACTACTTTTTCTTAAATATGTATTTCTTGCGATAGCGGTCACAGTAACGCGCATTCATCCTGTGCGCGCATTATAAAAATTTTAGGTGTCTGTTTCCGTTCAAAATATACAGCCTTACAAAGAGACGGACACTCAACATCTATTATTAGGTACCTATACCTACTTTTTAACCTCTAGGTACGGAACCAAAAAAAATGTGGTTTTCTACATTCTATGTTATTAATGTCCGCCAATCCGCGCTTGGCCAGCGTGGTGGACTACGGGCTGTACCTCTCACATCGTGCGAGGAGACCCGTGCCCAGCGTTATTGACCAAATATATAGGTATAGCAAGTTATCGCTCGGTGGTACGGAACCCTACATGTGCAACTGGCACTTGTTTGACCGGTTTTTAACTTACTAAACTAATCTGTATTGTACCAATAGTGTAATTATTATTATTATCCATAACTGACAAAAATAAATCCCAATTAACTCTTTAATGATCTTTTAATATTTTAGAAAAATCAGTAAGTCACTCACCACTAAACTTTTTTCCTATTGGTTTGTAACATGCCTTGAGGAGTTACCTAGTTAATTAGTGGAGAAATCTCATCAGCATGCTTCGAAATGACGTACGTCCTGCAAGGCATTGCTTCCAGGATGGAAACATCCGCTGTAGGTTCATGTTTTCACGTTGTACACGCTCTATTTGTTGTCTGTGATGAATGTTGCAACCTCAGATTTGCATGTGCAACCAATGGAACGAGTGAAAATATCAGCATTTTTGGTGGTACATAATGGATACGTTGTATGGTAACAGTTTAATTTTGCCGCATGGTCAATGGTCATTTTATATTTTATGTATATTATTGAATTGAAGCGCTCATAGCCCGGCGGCTTGCGTTGAACCTAAGTGATCGCCTGAGTTTAGCAACAGCGGACGCGGTCAGTAGGTAGATGGGTGACCGCTAGTGGCAAAATTTCTTTTAAATAGATTAAATGCATTATTTTTAAAAAATATTAGAATTCTGCACTCCTTCTCTGTACAAACTACAAGTGTGCCAAATATCATATTACTCCGTCCGCGCACTTTTCGTCAAAAGGAGTACAAAGTTTTTGCTTCACGTATTAATATAATGATGAGATAGTCCTTAAGCGACGATCTTCTGTCACCTCTTATGACATCCTGGTCTGCAGGCAAGGGAGCGGAACCAGTACTCCAGACCGTCCCAATACTCCCAATAAGGACTTTACTGGAGCAAAAATAGATTGATTCTCTCCCACACCTGTTTGACCTGTAAGATAAAAGATTCCTCACATCCGGCCGCTTTATTTCGTAATGATTTTCCCCATTTTAAAAATAATATAACAATAATGTCTTTTAAATTTTTGTATCTCATTGATTTGTCTGAAGATAAGCTTAATTCATTTTGTTCTTTTTACCAAGCGTCTCTATAAATGTGATGTTAGATAAGGTAAACTATCGTCTATTATTAAACAGATTTGTATCGACGTCATATCGTTACTGTAGTTCATCGTAATCGCGTAATCAGTGTTTGACAAAAGATCCGCTTGTTTGGGGCACAGTTATAAATTTCTTTTTAATAAAAGAGAAATATAAAAACAATTTTATTTTCAAACATTTTCAGAAACGGAATTTGCTAAAATAAAAGATAACAGGTAAGTAAGTATCTAATAACATGTTAGTTTTAAACACTCAGAAACTCGCAATTTATATGATCAGAAGACCTAAGATTGACAAAATTTACGACATTGTCTATTCGTACAGTAAAGTTGCTTCTTTGATAATATAATTTGTATAATATTTAGCCGAGCCGAGCCTTTTATTAAAATAAGATAAGCTAATGCTTGACAACAACCCCATCTGATGGTAAGTGGCGATGAAGTCGAGGATGTTGGACGCACTAACTTATTAAAAGCCTATTCGCTGTCCTCTTGAAGACTCCCACATTATATGCATAGGCCTCGAACTTGGCATCTTTTCTTCGGTCTCACATCTCAAATTCATATAATTTATTTCATGTAGGAGTTTATAAATACACTTAAGAACGTAATCTTTTGACGTGACAACGTCTTAAATTAGGTTAGCTGGGAGTCACTTATGAAAAATAGTAACGCTCGGTAACGTTACGATGAGTCACCGAACGAGAGAGAGGCCCGCCGAATGCCTTGCGTCTCTCTCCCACTCAACTATGATCGGTCTGTCGCGCGCGCAGCACTAGAGAATTAGGCGCATTGAATCGGCGCGTTAAGTTTAAGTTTACATGTACAATGTTTTAGTAAACAAAATATATTTCTATAGTTAAAATTTGTGCAATTCTTATTTTCATTCAATTCCTTGTTCCTATTGCGCAATTTAATTATATTCATATCAATAAATATTCTACCGAGAAAAAGACGTTGTCACGTAAAATCTTCGCCCGTAAAACCGACTTTACAGGCAACCATTTTTTTAATTTACCTACCGCCGTTGCGCTAAGGGGCCTTTTATATTTCAAATCTTAGAGGAGAAAAGAAACGGCGAAAGAAACTCCCAGGCAATTCTATCAATCTTTATAGAAGAGATAAGCTGAATGTGGCACTTTGCGCTCGATCAATGCCTTGTCATTACATAAAAAATCCTTTGAACCAATTGAACCACAAACGGTGATACTTTTAATAGTTATATGGTTAGATATATGGTTTTCTCTTATTTCAGTATCCATTGGTCCCCTAAGGACCAAGGACTAATAAGGATATTGAGAAGGTATTATTACTAGTATCCACCCATCACCCACCCATCACTAGTACCCATCCTAGTCCCTATTTAGTCTTTTTCTGGTTCGGTTACGGCGGGCGGCATCGGCGACAGTAGAAAGGTCGGTGATGGATGCTCCGTTTGCTATTTTAAACATAGATACCTACATCTATGATGTTAAATTCTTAAAAACAAACAATTACGCTGACAAATCATAGAAAGGCAACCTTCATACAACTTTACACTACAGTTAGGTGACGTTTGGAGCGTTTCTCACGTTTTTTATTTCTCAAGTTACATAAATTTCTAATAAGTATTTACCCGTGTAGTTTAAAATTTCTGAAGTCCATTCAGTATTCGTACTCATAATTATGTATTTAAAAGCTATAAAGCTCACAGCTCCAAACTAGGAGTCCCTGTGGCGTGGATGCCATGGGCTATACACAAAGATAAAAATAGAACCCGTATCATAGTAACATGACATCCGCGATGAGTTCAGTTTAAAATCACATTGACAAAAATAATGTGTGCGTGCGGGCCGTAGTGTCAAAGTGTCATACTTTTAGAATTATCGTCAATAATGATGCGTGTGCGCGGCTAGTCTTAAACACAAACTACATTAGAGTAATGATAATTATTGAGCAGTTATTAATAACGAAATAAATATTTTACTTTTTATTAATAGAGACATTAGCAACGCTCACCGAATAATTACCGCAGCCGTGTCGTGATTCAGGTGATTGACAAAAAGAAATGAGATTACGCCGCGCCGTAAACAGTAGCCGTTCGTGTTCGTGATGAACGTCGCTTCGTATCGTTCGAAATTCCGGGGTTAGGGACGCGTTTCACCCACACAAACTTTAAGAGGACAAATTCGTCTCAAATTGTGAATAAAGGCACCGGAGAATCGAATATTCAGTTACCCACTCATCTGTGACGCCGTCCCGTATCAGGACGCGCGCATCTGTGTGCCCCGAATCGGGACGCGTTGAAATATTCTCTCCGATAGGATATAGTACAGCGCATCTGTTTGGTTAGTTCACATACTACGATTTGACATTATAAATTAAGGTTCTATTTTCTGTAACAATACGCGTTTGACGATTCGGTACGTGGATTATCGTTTGTCAGATTTGGCTCTAATAAGCTAAGTAACATGGGGAATGTACTTGTCTGGGGAATGTATGGGGAATTGTCTGGGGAATGGGGAATGTAATTTTGTCGTGATAACGTCTTATAAATTGATGGGCTGCGCGCACGAAAGTTTTCGTTCCGCTGACGTCAGAGCGTGACATAAGAGCGTGACGTCAGAGCTAGCAGTTAGAATAGTTCTGCTTCTGGAACGCCGCCACGCGAGCTTCTTCGAGAACTTTTACAATAACCCCCGCCTACCTTGACGAAAACCAACAAATATTGAATACGCGATAACGCGTTTTCATCAATGTTTTTTTATGAAGTTATAACGTAAACCGACTTTACAGACAACCGTTTTTTTTAAACTTTGATATTGACAAAGCATTGGAGTTACAAGCAAATGTTAATCGAATATCGTTTATCGCTTGGGGTTCACTATTAACCATCCGACAAGTTAGTCCGCGATGTGAGTTCAATGTTAATTCATACTCGGGTATAACCCACCGATTTCCAATCCAGCTGGCATGGTCGAATGCAGTCACGCACACCAACGCACGTTACGCACGTAGAGCTAACCGTTTGAGTATAAACGTCAATTGAATTAGTGAAAGCACACAATAATTAAAATCATTCTCAAATCGGTCGAGTAACAGGTTCGTTTAGTTCTTGGCTGTTCGCACACCTGACGTTGGCCGGTCGAAGACTCGAAGCGCAGTTTGCGTTTGACTTTCGAACGCGATAACGCGGGAAACGGGCTGTCACGAATTACCTTTTAGCTCGCAAAAGCTTCCGATCACTGTCAGTTTGACAACTTTTTAATTTTTAGCAGTTTTTCAGTGCAAAATTTTATGTGAAAATTTAAATTATGAGGTTTAACAAATTTTAAATGTGACATGATAAACATTGGTTGTTTAATTATCGCCAGGATCGTAATGAGATAGTGTTTTTAGTGAAAGTGCGGAAGAATCTGGATGCTTTTGCCTGAAATTCATAATGGAGCAAATACGTTATTTGTTTGGCTTCGTTGTTGCTCTGGCGTTTTTAACAGGTATGTTTTGATTATTTAATAAAATATAAAATTATTACGACATTGATACTTTTTTTACAAAACTCTTACAAAGATGTACTAAATATATTATTTAATTATTTATAGAGTACAGTACGGACGTGGTGTTATAACCAATTAAGTACCTACCTAACTACTTCGTCCTTAATCAGTGCTCTCAAGTAGGTACAAAACGTTTCTGTATGACATCAATATAAAATCATACTTCAAAGGTCATCGTGAGCTTTAATAGTAATCGTGTTTCACGTACCCTGCACTTACGAAATGAGTTTACAACGGACACCTCATTTAAATTTATGGTAAATACCCACGTAGATATCTATCTAATTTTCTGATCCTTCGTCAGATTTTTGGATATACTCTACCATTGTTAGTGGTAAAATAATTTAACAAATTATAATTAAGTATTTATATATTATTTGTAAATTGAAGAAAATAAAGCATACGAAACTTAGTAAAACTCGCTCTACGCTCGAAATTAGACCGTAATTCATTTTGTCAAAAGGTTCAATCAATCTTTTACATTTCGAATGTCATGTTACGTCATGTCAAACGCAAGGTAGAGTGCATTTTGTAACGTGTATGTGTGTAATGTTTTATTTGTCAATCAAATGTATTTCTTATGCATTGTTATATAAAAATATTAGCTATCTGCACTTCTTCATATTATAAACTTTATCTGTGCCACACTTAATATTCATACTCCTCCCTCCGCGTAATTTTCGTTAAAATGGGGTACAAAGGTTTCACGTTTTAATATAGGGTGTAAAGATATGGTAAGCTTCAAAGCATTACCTACTAGAGAACATGACTCATTGTCTATGTTATTAGGAGTGTGTCCAGGTTTCTGTTGTTAAGCGTGATTGCAAAATTTCTATTAGGCATTAATTATCTCTTTGACAGAAACGGTAAAACCAACGTATGTAATAACTCACAAACAGTTTCCAGTATCAAATAGCTCGAGAATGTTGCTTGAGTTCATAAAAATGGCTAACTGATGAGGTACTGTGGTTGCTAAAATACGACTTGAGTACCTACACTCTTAACCGATAGTAACTAGTACCTAATATGTACTATTGCACTAAAGTAAGTAGGTACGATGATTTGCGTTTGCTGGCAAAACAATTTCCCAAAATCGAAGGAGAACGCTTTGTCATCTAAGGTCTACAATAGTCTACATTGCCACTTACCATTTGGTAACAACTCATAAACCTTCCCGCCATATAAAAACCCACAGACCTCTATCAGAAATACCTGACTCAACGACCGCGTTATGAAATGCCTCGATATTATAATGACCACAAATTAGGCTTATATTTAATGCGATGCAGAAGTCCCAATTTAACGCAATCAGCCGAAGTCATTGCGGCAAATGAGTCAGAGTTCATAAATCATTATTTTAATGACCATATTTGTATCAAGTTGCTTGATTACATTTCATCTGTAATTTAATATTGATAGCGGTTATTTTGCCTTATTGAAATAACTATGAATCGAACACTTAAACCTTACCGGAAACTTACCGGAATTTTACAGAACAGCGACTAATTAATGCTTAAAGTAAACTAAAAAAGCTGATGATGATGTTTAAATTAAAAGTCCTTTACATTTACATAATATTCTACTACCTAAATAAATACCTCCAATTATTTTTTAAGTTCTTCCATGTTAATTACAATTTTATTATTTATTTATCAATTCAAAAATCCTCTCTTAGTGCTCCCCTACACTCCCGATGGAACATACATTCCAAATTTCAGCATCTTGCGTTCAGTAGTATCATCTGTGCGTTGTCTGTCAGTGACTCAGTAACGCAAGAGTTTTATATCTATTGATGATTATGATTATTAGAATTCTTGACATTTAAGTAGGTGATATGTATAGACTCATTTAATAAATTGGCACAATTTATTCGTTTAATAGACCTAAGACATCTTGTCTATTTTTACATTGAAAGTTGCAAAATAAAACCAGGTCAAGGTGAAATAACATACGAAGTCAATATTTACGTTAACTTTATAAAAGTTGACTCTGAGCGAGAGGAAATTTCTAAAAGTACTAACACATAACAAAAACTCTTTCACGTCGCAACAAAACCATTTCACGCGGTTCAAACCATAGCGTATACGCAATAAAAGGGGTAAAACCAGCGAAAAATAGCTCGTTGGGTAAAACTAACTCGGTTTTAACATTACAAAACTAGCTCGGATCGGATAGGACTAGCTCACATTTAAATTATTTGAGGACATTAAGAAAACCATTGCAGTAATCCGTGTTATCACATGTCTTTCGTCACCCTTTACATAATTATTTCTAAAACCACTCTCGTATCGCAATTTTATAAAGCTGAACTTATGACTAGCTCCAGCTCTACCTGCTACTCTTGATGATATCAAAATGTATTGCGTTCAGAACTAAATAAATATAATATACAGGTATATAGATAGAGCTTACGTATGGCATTAAAATTAGCAATAGGGCACGGATCTCCCTTTATAATTGACGAGGCCTGGAGTCAACCAACTAACGGAAACATTATATCACCTGAAAGTCTTATTTACAAATTACGATTGTCGGGCTATAAGGGTACTAATTGTATTGTAGTAGTAATAATTACATACAATAGCAGTATTAACAGACAAGTTGAGAACATGAATTATGACCACGGCATTAGAGAATGAAAAGACATCGATCCCGTTGACAATGTTGGTAGTGACCCTACCGGCCAAGCGAGGGGTCCCGGGTTTGATTCTCAGCCGGGGCGGACATTTATGTATGTTCTCGAGTCGTGGGTGTTAGTGTCTTATTTATGTTGTCCATGTCACCCACGACACAGGAAATCATAGTGCGGAAGTATGGGTGTGTAAGTGTAAAACAAAAAATTGTTCGATGTTCATAAATCACGTTTAAATGGGACAATAGCCCCGAAAGTCCACGTCGTCGGTAACTACTAAATTATGTTAATGTCGTTCATTAAACTCTCGCGGTGAAAGTGACCTCACCGGTTATCATGAATTGACTCCGTTATCACTGACGGAGAGAACAGTTTCTCAGAATGGCAATGCGTCGATTTGAGAGACGATAACGACTGGTATTTCCTTGCTAGTTTTACAAGATTATTGTACTTACAATTGAATATTAAATTTTTACTTGTCAAGTCTTTAACCCCCAATGTAAAAAGAGCGGTGTTATAAGTTTCACGTGTCTGTGTGTCTGTCTGTGTCATCGTAGCTTCTAAACGAATGCACCAAATTTGTTTTTTTTTGAAAGCTGACCCCATCGACATGGTTCCTAGCTATAATTTATGAAGATCTGTTCAGGCGTTTCATGATCATCAGCTCATAACAGATTTACTTAGTCGGGGGGTTTTTAATGTACTGATCTTACTTAATATGAAATGTTTGATAATGATGAGAGACAATGTGTCTTATGAACGTAAACATGTTAGTCGAAGCGAAGAACATGGTGCAAGAGTTGTTAAGGGCCGTTATCGTACGACAAAAGCAGATAACAGCTACTCGTATGTCCTCCGAAATACGGAAGCGCTAAAGAAATTTTTGTCCCTAGCCACCACCTACTGACCACGCCGGCAGTGGCTGCTCATTCGATTACAAGGAAGGCTTGATTATTTATTTATGAAGATAAATTAATTAATGTCACTTAACATTGACCTTGTTTGTTTAAAATATTTGCCATGAAATTGCGTTTTAAACATGAACTTTTATTGAACAGCGCTTACAATTTTATTGTGAAGTACTAGTACTTTTGTAACATGGTATTAATAAGTATTATTGAACAAAACTTAACAAGAATAAAGGCTTTATTAAATAGGCATTTCATAAAAGAATTTCTATAAATGTCAAAGATGTATCCTGAATAGATAAAAACCATTTAATCTAGAGCATAGAGTGTGGTAGAGTGTACCAATGTATAGCACAATGTAGAGCATAAACTGAATAAACTGATAAGGTTATATAATTATAATAATATAATAATACATTCAATTTTGGAAGGAAGTCATTGACATATATATGTGCGGTTATGTAATTTTAAATTTCAATAAGTGCTCCACATACTCGTTTTGTTTCTTTTGCGGCCGCGGTGCAACAATATTCTGAATGTTAAGAAACTAAATTTATTCGAAGTTACTTGTTACTTTTTTACAAACACTTTTCGGCAGACAGACTACGCCATCCCCTACCATAAAAAGTCTTTAAAGAAGAAGCAGAACGGTCAACGATTATCTTATTCCTACTCATATATACAAATAAACCCACGACCGAGTACAGATAAAACGACGTTTTTTAAAAATGAAGCCTAGCTAGATCGAGGTATCGCCCCCGAAAACCCCTGCGTACTAACAGTTACGCACTAACAGTCCTTGCCTCAATCCTACCTACAATTAGAACACGGACAAAATGTCACAAGTCAACATTTTAAGACATACTTGTTCCGGGCAATTAGCTAATAGGTCTAAGTTTCTTGAAAGTTATGTACGAGCGTATACGAGTACCCGTATAATCAAGGAACTATGGCCGCTAACGGTGCGCTATGCTCCAGTGCATGACATCTGACACAGTTGACACGACCCGGGACACAACGTCGCCTCAACGTGGAATATTGTTGCGACTAATGGTTTTAATGTAAATAACCGATAGACAAGCAGACTGCTAGATTATGATAAGTCTCCGTTACCCATGGATAATAGTAACACCACAGGCATCATGCGTTGCCAGCAAATAGAAGCGGTGGGCCAGATTATCTGGCTCCCTAATCTGCAACCGAAACACGTAAATAATAGTCGATTTAAAAGGAATTGAAAGACTAATTCAAAACTTTGGCTACTGGTGAATACAAGCTAAGTTCCGTGAAAGTGGAAGCTGGGTCACTTCTGGATTTGAAGTAGTATGTGGGTCTGATCTGTCAATGATAGCTTGAAGGACCTCGGATTTTATTCGCATAGTAATAAGATAACTAAAGGCATTTACATATTCTTCAAATTAAAAATTACTGGACATTAGACTACTTTATTTCATGACTTTCCGTTTGACTGATTGGACTAGAATTATGTATTATGTGTAATAAAATGTTTTTCATACGAGATCATAATTATCTTCAGATCTTGTCAGAGCGGTCGTGGTCGTCACGTTGTGTCATTACTGCGGGCAGATGTTATGCGCTTCACGAGCAATCGCCACTTGTCTCGGTACGAGATCATGTAGATATAATTATGTATTTCATTTTCATTGTAATTGAATGAATGAAAATGAAATTGCGTACCAATATCATTAAATTTGTGTCGAAATTGCAAGCTAACGATGACTGCTTATTTTTATTCACTGCATTTCTACTTTCATTGTAGGTATCACCTATTGATATTTAAGTATGTTACTTTGAACGCGCACGTTGATTTTAACTTCGATAACTATTTGAAAGCACTCAATAGCCCGACGCGACGTTAGTCAAATGGCTTGTGTCAATCATGAATAACCGTGATTATGATCCAATGAATCCATCACGGGTCCGGCTCTGCGCCGCTCGGTAGTTATAAGGATGACCGTTGCAATCGAAATCTCTCGTGATTTTGTTCTTACTTGAATACATAATAATTAGATAACAAGAAATTAAATAGTAGCTTAAAGCTATCTTAAAGTTTTCCGGGTGGTAATCTGAAGTCGGTATTCGCGTAGACACTACCTACGTAGTTAGTTGCCCCTAAAATCAAGTAATATGTTATAGACTCTTACTAACAACTACTAACTGGACTTTTACTAACAACAACTAACAGGACTAACTATCACTAACAGTTCCTGTCCCAGTCCCCATACTAAGTTGTCATTTAGTACACGTTGTCATGGGCGGCAGCGGAAGGGTGCTGTTGCATGCTCGTTTGCTACCTAAATTAAATATAAAAAACTCTCCGTATACATATACATAAAGATTTATAATTCAATTGATTATATTTATAGCGTTGTTTAATAGGTTTCACAGTTTATGTGCATTTGGTAATTGTTAATTCAGATAGTCGATCTTTTAGCCTTTCAAACTGACGATAATACAAAGCCTGACCTATAGCTTAACCCGACCTGACTCAACCTTAGTAACATTTCTTCTAGTTACATAACGTAATGTGAATGCACATAGCATTAACTGGTTGTCAATATTTATTGATCACATCGTACGTACGTTCTTTTATTTGGTTATATCTACATTGCAAGTTGAATAGAAGCTTGTAAAAAGTCTGAATTTCTCTTTGTGACTGAAAATATCGGGAGACGAAATTGTACGATAGATGCCACAGCAGCTATATTTTACGTGAATTACCTATCTTATTACTCGGGTTATAACTTATTTAAATGTTTAATGATCTTCGTTATAAGCTTGTTACTATCAAGTAATTGACACTAATAAATAAATATGTTGTCTTCTTGTTTCTTAATATTAATTGTGTGTATGACAATCATGATACGATATTGTTATTACTCTCAGGATTGGCTTCAGACCAACGGTTAACAGCACACTGACTAAATTTATTGAGTTAAATTTTTAATTTAATTTATTTTGCATTAGCGGGTTTTTAGTTTCTCAAACTACTAATTTGTTTAAAACGTGAACGTGCGACTATAATATAAATTTCTCTGTTTCGTTTTATATTTAGTTACAACAGCGTGATGTAAACACCGGTTTGGTTGACACTTTCGCTAGACTAGTTCAAGATAGTAATAAGACACTGGACAAATGTCGGTATAACGATACGTAATAACTGGCTGAACAATGGTCATCTTGCGTAAACGTGATGAATTTTAAGCTATTGCATAGCTTTTATCGCGGGCCTTGAGCGTGGGGACCGAATCCAGAAAGTAACGAAAAAACCTAACACCCCCAATCAGCGCCATCTAGTACCTTAATACTAAGGTATGGTACGTATTTTTTCTACAAACTAGATGGCGCTGTTCTGATATAACTATATAACTTCTAATAATTATAATTGCATAAGTTGATAAAAAATGCTATGCAATAGCTTTACCGCGGCAGTCTCCGAGTGCCTTTTAGTGTTTTTTTATTTCGGCACTTTTAGACGTAGATACTAGATACATATTGTTGCTTAATAGATTTCTGCTAAGTTGGTGCACTTTACCACTCAACAACAAATCGACACTTATCATCATATTTTGCCAATAGCGGTCGCCCATCCAACTATCGACCGCGCCCACTGTCACTTGGGATCGACTTGAGCAACTGTATCGAGAAACGACCACAACTTTGTGTCCATCTGTGTATTATGACAACAATTTCATTGGAGACATGATCCTTACTAGAGTGTAAGACTCGTTTGCATTGCTTCATACACGTCAATATACTCGTATAATTATTATAGTCAGGGTACGGCAAGCCCACTGTAATAATACGTTATGCTTTGTAATTTATTTTTTGTAGAATGAGTTGTTTACATTGATACACTTATGCTATAGTTTTTTAAAGAGTTCTATTGTACTTACTCGTAGTTCTGTTTTATTATTAAGAAGTTCGTTCATATGCAATTTACAAGTAACAATTTACAAGTAACAAAAACATTCTCCTCTCGCAATGTGAGGGGTACAGGCCATAGTCCACCAAACACCTTTCAGAACATTATGGAGAACTTTCAGGTGTGCAGGTTCACCGAAGCAATTGATAGTTAAATTCTAATACGCACCTATTTTTGAATGCGTGCTGGGTTTGAACCCGGGCCCCCCGGTTCGAGAGTCCAACGTTTAACCACTCGTGGACCCTCGTTATCAACTGTTGTATAATAATAATCATCGTCACGATATCGATCTGAATATTGTTTCTGCTAAGAATCGACGAGACAGTGTTGCAGTGTTTGTTATTTTGTTGCTAGTAAAGCAGTTAATACATTTTATTATTACAAAGTAATAGTTGTGTAACCGGCGTCTTAACATCCGTACGTTTGTAAATAGTTAAAGGCTTTGCCATGACAATGGTATTTGAAGGTAGCGGTATTTGCGAGGTAAACCGCGGGTGTATTGTACCGTGAGTGTTGTGGTTGGTTCGCTAGTAGCTGACAGGCTCGTAACCTGGCCTGTATCTTTATCTTAAATGTGGCTTATAAACTCAGCCTTTTGCGTGTTGCATAGATTTTTTCTAGGACGTATGTTTTCTATTTCGTGAATCTTTTATCTAATTCTTCAAACCTTTGGAATTCTTAATAAATCTTTTATTATATAAGAGGTCTTTACACATAAGACCTTTGAACCGTTTCCGACCGTTTACGACCGATAATAAATAACTTAAAGTTGTGTCTCGTGTTGTCTGTCCCTTGCGACAGACTTATTCTTGCAACCTCTGATCCGTTGACGTCGTTCAGCTTGGTAGGCTTGAATTCTTAATGAGAATCAAGTATCAACATAATAAGATTACAATAACTGTACTTGTACAAGAACAACATTATAAACGCTAAAACACTCATAAAAACACACATCACTAATACCCATGAACCGAAAACAAATATTTATATATTGACATATGTGTCACATTTTCTGCTCAGGCCGGGAATCGAACCCGGAATCCTTCGCTTCGCAGGCAGGGCACTACCAAAAAGGCTACCGGGTCGTCGTTATATACAGGATTCCTGAAGTAGCGGATGGCTTGGAAATAAATTAATTAATTAATAAATAATATGTGTGTATTGATACATCTGACGTACGAAAATTGCCGACTATTTGTTTAAAAAACATAGGTCAGTATTTGTTACGTCAGGTTAAGGTCAGCATTGTATTGTATTGTATTGTTAGCTCTGGTCAGAATCGAACTTGCCGTTGACGCTGGCCGGCAAATTGTATTCACATGCAGTAATACCACATGAGTAGAAACCTCATGTGGTAATACTTTACTTGCTTTTAAGGTGCTTATGCAATCCACTTCCGTATCCGACTCTAATAAAACTAAGGCCTTTGAAATTCTTAGCTTCTGAGGATTAAAACCTCGAACTCGAATTCAAATTTTCAAATTCAAAATTATTTATTCATTTACGTCATTTTTTGATTCTATCATATTTTTTGGTCATCGAGGTGAAGAAACAGTTTGGTGCAATTTATTTCCAAATATTATTAAGCAGGACAGTCGTCCCGCCGCAGGCGAATAGTTGAAAAGTCCTATTGCCTAGATTTGCCTGACCTTTAATCTATTAGCGGTCTAATGAGGAGGCCTCCAATGTGTGCTACGCTGTTTTAGTGAGGAGATATTTCGTTGTGTGGATTGTGAAAGACTTAAACGTGAGAAATTCTTGTAAGATCTGAAAGACTAATGAGGCTTACTTATTTAATTGACGTTTGATTAATAAGGTAGTACCAATTCTTCAATTAAATTGTGCTAGAAGTGCTCAACTCGTTCATCAATTTCAGTCAGTCAGCCGTCATTGACATCGTCAGTAGTCATCAGTCGACGATCTGCTTGGTAGTGCCCGCCTGCGAAGTGCCCCGGGTTCTATTCTCGGCCGGGCGAGTATTTATGTGACCGATAAAAGTTTGTTGTCGTGCCTTGGGTCTTAAGTGATGTTATATTTATGTTGTTTACGCCAACCGCGACAAAGTGTTAGTCTCTTTTTCAATTAATGGATGAAAAAGAGAGTTATAATGCAGTTTCGCGAAATAACTCAATTGATTATTATTTAATATTTGGTATGTATTCGATGGTTTTGAGTCATGTAACTGACGATCGTCACTTCATTATTCGCCGGTCGTCCGCCTTTGAATCGACTTTCCCTTCCAAAAGAAAGTTTTGTCTATAATTTGTCGCGTAACGATTACCATAAATTTTAGTTTCGCCGAATAACATATTCATTTGTAAATTGATTATAGTCGTTTGTTAACTATGTTGTTAACATTTCTAGCAGATTGTTAACCAGTGAGTTGTAACTAACTACACGAAACTATGCCATTATATTTTACTATCGTAAATATACGCCAATATTTCTGTTATTTTCATTTTATATGAACTTTCACTAGAACATAGCATCGAATATACTGTGACGTTTGTGACGTATTTATATGTGACCTTATTATAATATATCATAATACATATAACCACGAAATCGACATACATTGTCCACTGTTAGAACGTAATTATGACGCAAATATCAAACATTAAGTAAAAACATACGATTAAGTAAGATCGGTGATATTAACCTCTTGCTACAGCTAGTAGAGCATTGGCTTGTTCTCGTATTTAAATTCGTGCTTATTATCATCATACTCATTTAGTGGCGGTTACTGCAACAATGCAAGTATGTATGCAATTTATTGTAAGTATACCTATATATAAATAACGCTACACACTCATAGCCCCACACTAGGATTCCCTGTGTGGCGGGTGCCATGGACAACACAAGACAAGCACACACACCCTGACCGAAGCACAGGCGCTTCCCAGTAACAATTTTATAGCTTTTAACGACTTTCTACTACAACAGTTCTGTCTGTCCATTGATAATTTGACTTGCTTTATAGTAATAGCATTATGTTCGTCGTAGCGTAGCCGTAGAACTAAACTGTTGTTAGTATTAGACATCAACGCGACGCTCTTTCTACTGCGGTAATATCATAAGGCAATGTAAAGCGCGCCACACATAAACTCCTTGGAAGTTTCTTGCCGCTTCTTCTTCCAAGACCATTCGCGGTAGGGATTTGTTGAAGCGATAGCGTAGTTTTACTTTTGAAAGTGATTCTAACAACCAAATTCCAATAAAATAACATCCTGTTCCGGTTCAATCCATCACGCACCGCTAATTTTCAAACGCACGTAACGTATCAAAATTTGATTATCACTTGCTACGGCGAAGGAAACCATCGCGAGGAAACCTGCACAGAGTTGTCCATAATGTTCGTAAGGGTACGATCAAACAACCGACGGGGCGCGACGGCGACACGACGCTGGCGGGACGTGAAGAGTTGTAACGTATGAGCAAGTATGGAATATGTCACACAGAGCCGTCGCGCTCGGCGGGTCGCGTCATTGGCGTCACGGCGCGCGCAGTACAACTTTGACGCTAGCGTCGCGTCGCCGTCCCGCCCCGTCGGCTGTTTGACCGTACCCTGAAGGTGTGTATTGCCCGCCAATTCCCACTTGGCCAGCGTGGTGGACCAAGGCTAGTAACCTCACATTCTGAGAAAAGAGCCGTGCCCAGCAGTGGGACAGTTATGAGTTGCGATGATGATTATAACCTTGAACTCAAACAATTTAGTTGGAACATTCAAATTGTTCCATCAAATAAATTGCTCGTTTGCTTATAATTGTTAATGTTGCAAAAATTGAACAATGCTGTTATTGTGAAATAATAAATAATGGCAAACGGTCACCATCACTAATGTGTTACTGGTCAAAGTAGAAGACTGAAGACACCGGGACAGAAGAAACTAAATAGAAGTCCTCATACTTACTATTAAACTAACCAACTAATATTCTAACAACGTCTCCTAACTCGATTAACTATCCTAGTCCCGTTAGTCTTGTTCTGCGTCGGTCACCGTTGTCATGGGCGGCAGCGGAAGCGTGGTGCATGCTCGTTTGCTACCTTAATTCCATAAAAGAAATCTAATCTGGATCCATTTTACGGCTTTTGCGAACACATCATTGCTGCCATCCGGTGCTTGATATCATAATGCAATCGGCCAGCCCAGCGCCAATTAATGAACAAAACCACATTTCGGTGATTAACCTTGCTCGTGCGCCGCCAGAGGTCTCTAGGTGTTGTAACGGGAAGTAATTTATGTAACGATAGCATAGGGTTATGACGTCGGGCCAAGGTTACTGATTTCGTTATAGGATCTCTTTAAATTGGGGCTAATTACAAGCCTTTGTTTAACATGCAATGTTTGTTTGTACGTTCGGGTTTAATCTTGCAAGCTGAATTAGAACTAATAATACCTCATCTTACTCTTAGGAGTTGTTATTTTGCATAAATGCTTTAGATCCAATGACAATGCAATTTATGTCAAGCGTGATCAGATACTACGCCCAGGATTGGTTTCAGACAAGGGAATTCCGCAACGGTTAACACATTAACTATTATTGCTTTGCATTAATAATTCACTTAGCGTTATAAAAACATTTTATTTTTTGCGTATGTTTATTGATTGATAACTTGAGCAAAAAAGCCCGGTACGTCTAAATTGATTTCGTGTGGGAAAGGTTAGGTAAGTACAGCTTACTAGCCGCTGCTAAACCTAAACTGTAACTAGTTTATGTAATGTATACGACATACGTGTTTACCAACCGCAGTCAACGTGTGTTATGGGAAAAACCATTCGAATATTTTAATCTGGGGCCAAGCCCGCCAACTTATAATGCTTCAATTGCGTCGTATCCGAATAGTTTGACACACTCATGTAAAATAAAATATTATTTTAAAGCTTTGAATTAAGTATAATATCCATAAGTACCTGAATATTTAAATATTCAATTACGTTGATATGACACTTTAGTTTTAAGATTTTAATTTACCTATTTCTTTTTACTCAATTCAGTTAAATAATTTTGCTTAATAAAATGAAATATATAATATATGTATAAAGTATAAATATCAAAACTGCATTGAAATGAAAACTGCACAAGATTTTTTTTAAATGTCATCGGAGGTCGAATTTGGCATACAATGCTATAGATAGGGCATAATACATTTTATTTTCATTTTTTATTTATTAAGTATTATTAAGTATTTATCTATCTGGATCATATTATACAGAAATAACTGGTCATTTATGCGACACTAGGCATATCTTATCTGAGATATTCATCATCCCGGAAAACTGGGCCAACCGAAATCCCTTTGGTGTTACCGCTAGGTATAGGTACTACCTATTAGGTAGTATCATTTGTAAACGTGCCTCAAAAGATCTTCTGAAACAAAGTAAGGCTTACTAATAAACAGTTTGAGAAATGTGATGATGGTATATGCAAATAAGACAAAACGCAGTCAAGGCGAGAAAGCGACGAGTCACAAAAAATCCCATTCTACCGTCATGTCCCACGGTTTTGTGGATACCACAAAATTAACATAACGTATTAGGCACATGTATTAGGACATCAAAGCGGTATAAGCATTGGAAAACAAGCTTAATTCGATGGATTTAAGATTGGATTTCCTTCGGTCTAATTTTGCAAAGGCTCCTTTACACTGTCGACCGAGACCTCGCTTGTAAACTCGAATATCAGGACAAGGTTGCGAGTTATTTACTGCTGTTTTTGAAAGATTTATACCGTCTACGCAGAATAGCTTTCCATTATTTATTAATAATATAACATTTGATTGCTTTAGTACTGTAAAATTTTACTTCCGTGAATTAAAGTTTGATGTTTGACAGTACAAATGCCCGTTTATTATTGCTTCTCTTCCTAGCAATTGACTCGGGGTTTAGTTATGTAACAGATAAAATATTAATTATATTATAATTGTCTGCTACTTGTGCAGATAATTGGAACTGTTGAGGACAAGAGATATTTTGTAAGGTCCCTTTATCTTGTCCCCAATTATCATATTTGGCTGAGGTGATTACTGCCATAATTATATTTACACACACATCGAAACAGTAAAATTATTTAGTTCCCGTTCTGTTGCTAATGTTCTTTCAATTCTTTTTTGAACTTTTAGCTTCAGAATCAGTTTATTTATTTATTTGTTTGTTCAAACTATTTATCAATTGTATTAATATTTTTATCAATATACATACATATATTATATAGAACTTGCGTTACTGAGGGTTTTTGGAAATTTCCCCCTAAGGGGTTAAGAAAGGGGAACAAATGAAACTTTTTATTTTATTTTTTCAATGGATTCAATTGAAACTTTGTATATAGGTTCTTTCTATTTTTGGAAATAATTATGCGGGCGAAGCCGCGGGGAAAAACTAGTGTTTTAATAACACAAATGTATGACAGCTGGCAATCAAATTGCGCAACTCAATGTTTCCAACTTCACACCTTCTAATTTTTCAAAGTTTAAACATAACAAAATGACAAACATTGCTGGGTTCGGATCATGTCACAATGAGAGATGATAAGTCTGCACTCAAGGATGGACATATGGAGTTTTATCTCACTTGGAAATAATTTTACATGCATGTGAAATAATAAATATTATAGTGGTTATTTAGATAAAATAAGAATTTTAATATTATTCCAATATATTTTTATAGCAATATAATTTATTAGTATACTGCACAAATAAATTATAATCATAATTGAATACAAAACTTAGTTATTAATTTACAAATGTACTTCGTCATCAAAGACACCGCCTTCTTTGAAATATGACGAAATAAATAAATAATTTTCAATATTCCATCGTTAATACTTAGTTAATGAACGAAAAGTATCATTTATGGTCATTAGAGCCTTTGATAACTCAAAATGTACAAAATGTCATCGATAGTATTGCCAAACACGAAAAAATCGTTGGCCAACGTAGGCAACGTAACTGTGGAGTGGACGTGGGTCGTGTGGAAACACAAGGTTATTAATAGACGATGCCCAGACACAGGTAAATTTGATACTTCTGTCGACACGCTGAGTGAGGTGCGAAAATCAGTGATATTTGGTTAAGTAGTTGTTGCAATGTAGTAAGAATAAGAGCTGACATGTTTCAAAATAGGTACTCACAATATTTACTAGAAACATAACATTGACTAAGTCTGAGTTACGCTTGTGTGTAATTGGGTTCTGTATTATTATTAAATAAGTATACTTGAATAATACTCGTGCAGCGGTTCCCTGTTTCGCGGGTGGCATGGACAACATAAATGTTTGTATTTATCGTCGGTATACTTTAAATTCTAATATGATTGGGAATACTTTGCGTTTTTGTGATTTACGGGTATTGTCATAAGGATTTAATCTTAAATTGAACTATTTATTTACATAGTAACAAGTTTAAATTACTTCCTGGATAGCTAATTGAGTGCATTAGTGTTATTATGTAACGAATTAGTTATAGTTAATGCATGAGAAGCAAATTCGATCTAGTACCAATAAATAATTTAATTAGAATAAATAGATTAAAGGTTATTATCATTATGCGTGTATGTTGAATCATTAAGTGCTTAGTGATTTAGTGGTTTAGAATGCACTCTAAATATTTTTTTAACAAGGTTATAGAATTCAGATTGGACTGTATGTTTCTGTAAAACATAAAGCGGATTAGTATGTTAAAACTCCAATTAACTTTTGCGATTTACGTACATCTTTTAACTATAATGTATAGCAATCTAATGGGGTAATTTCCAACGTGCTACAAGGAGACGACAAGTTGCGTTTTCAGAATGTTGCCAGAATAGTGGACATCGCAGCGACATTGCAAATGTCGTCAATCTTAAACCCACTACCGACTTAGTTAGCCCATAACTATCCCACTACGGAGCTCGAGTATTCTCTCAAAATGTGAGGGGTACGGGTAATTGTACACCGCACTGGCTAAGTACGCATTAGCAGACTTCATACATCTTGGAGAACATTATGAAGGCATCTCAGGTGTGCAGGCTCGGTTGTTTAGGGGTTCCGCTTGTACTTACTAAGTATATTATAATAATATCTATATCATAGGTATGGAAAACTTCCTCAAGGTGACCAATTGTCATGGTTAATTTTATAATGAACATCCTCCGTTGAGATAAAGTTCAAACTTCTTTGCTTATGTTATCCTTCAAAATAATGTTTATCAACTAAAAAGTACTATTTTTTTTTTAAATAAGTGACAACCCTGTCTGGCTCGCAGTTACAGCGGCATGTGAAATAACCACCTCTGTATTTTGTGGTATAACTGAAAAAGTCAAGATTTACCTTAAAATCGAAAGTCAATGCCACCTGTGTTTGCCGATGCCGCCTCGTTGTGTGTTTAACCCAGACTACACATTGAGAAAGTTAATTTTTAACACTTTAGAAGCTAAATCTCTCGACTTTTGGAATGTGTGAATTTTGTTACGCTTTTGGCTGTTTTTAACAAGTTATTGCATTTTTCGCAATAGGACTCAGAACTTGACAATTTATGAGTATGTCGATTTGTGTGAGGTTGTTAAGCAACTTAGACGACCCATATGGCGCAATGGTTAACACGCCGGATCGCCGTTTCAAGGGTCCTGGGTTCGATACCCAGCGAGGCGTAAATTATATAAGTCTTTATATATATGTATATAAATTTCAACGAAAACTGCTTGAATCCGACGGTCATCTGATGACCTATGGTCACATCGCATCGGCCATGCCGGCCGTGTCGAAAACATCGAAAAACATTTTACAAGCCTTATTTTCTTATAATGCAAGTAATAACTTCATCGATTTTCTTTAAAAGGAACTAAATAACTCACGCGGAAATCCGCACTTTCAAGGAAACTAATTAATATTATATCAATTATCTATTTGTAGTAAAAAAATCTTTTAAGCAATATAATTTATGTAAACCGCAAGTAAGTACTTTATATCGATATTTCGGTAAAAAAATATTGTCCTTGATTTTGAAACTTTTAAATAATATCTTAGTATATTCCTTTAAAATCTTTTACGTATAAATAAAGTCAAAATTATAGTCCCTGAGCACTTTTGATAATTGCATCGGAGAACTTTCAATGCAGACCTCATTATCCGTCGCCGTATACGGTTGTCATTATGGAGAAATGGATCGTGTTATTGGAGCGACGGGTGAAATTGACTATGAAATTAACTGTTTGTCACATCGGGTACGGTACGGCATGACCGCTGGAGTATGTTAACCATATGTTACACATATTTATAATTATGTGTTTGACGACCCGTATGTAGCAATTGTTACCATGCCGGACTGGCGTTGGCGTTCCAAGATGTCGAGCGAGGCGGAAATTTGAATGATGTGTTTCAATTTGTGTTTCGGTCTGGGTGTGTGTTCTTGTTTGTGTGTTGTCCATAGTATGCACGATACAGGGAATCCTAGTGTGGGGCTATGAGTGTGTAGATTTCCTTTTTTTACTTTAATAATCGTACATTATAACGACGTTCAAAGGGTCCTAGGTCCGATTTCCAGCGTGGTGCAAATTGGAATGACGAGTTTAAATTTCTATTCTCGGGCTCTATTTCTTGAACGGTAATAGATAGACACATCACCATCGACCATCAGGTAGCTCGTCTGCTCACTTGCCCTAATTTATTTACTGAGCTACTATTATTATTATTATTATGTATAAGTACATAAAACTAACGTATTATTATGTGATTTAATAGTCACTTAAAAGATGTCGCTGTGATGCTTTCTTTTTTATCAACTTCAAAAGTTGTATAATTTATATTTTTATGTATTAGTTTTGATTGCTACATTTAGAAGAAGAACTCGAATATTATGCAATGGTGCATTAACATGTAAATATTTACAAAAACTTGTTATCTTATCCTTTCTCTTTTAAACGCTCCCCTTTCACTTCAATACAACAAATACTTGTGAATAATTCTCACGAACTGTTCGGCATACCTAATTAACTTAGCGTCTTGGCATAGGCATGGAAAACTGATTAGGCACGAACATTGTTCTTCAATATTTTTAGTCTCGACATGCTAATAACACATTGTGCGAACCTGCTATGTCGCTACTTTTACAACGTGGACATCAACGTAACCCATAACTGTCCCACGGCACGTCTCCTCTCCGTTGCTTATCTACCGCTTGTGACTTATGACACAAAAATAAGTCAACGATTTTAGAAACGTAGATGCGTAAATTGAGGCAGTAAAATTCCTCTAATTAATGTAAAATTCATTTTGCTGTCCCTCTTGTCTCATACGATCTGTAATTATCTTTCGGCGTAGCTACAGTAATGACATCGGTGCGGATCAAAAAGTGCGATTTTACGCACGTAACACGTTACGCATCTATTATTAAAATATCTTTGTAATAAGCACTTCTCAAGAACAATAGGCCACAAAGCTTCAATTGATTATGATTAATATTATGTCTAGCGCATTTCGCGATGTCATAATAAAAATATTACAAAACAAATTTCATTAGACAACAACAAAAGGGGTCGCAATCCTTAATCGCACGAAAATTAGTTTGACCGTGAGCGTGTTCGCGTTAATGGAAACGTACGGACAAATTACAGTAACGTAACGCGTTGCTTCACGTTTTTATACTAATCTAAGCGGATTTGGCGGCACCACGTTTTTTGGGTTTCGTGCCCAATGGGTGAAAAACTGAAGGGAACCCTATTAATAGGGATCTATTTCTTTAATGAAAATATATAGACACTTGAAATTTTTACAGAATGCGTGTTAAGGTGGCGGTTCGCGGCCGAGACCGAAACAAGAGACCGAGACAGGAGACCGAGACCGGAGACCGCGACCGTCACTTTGTATAGGCGCGCGAGAACGTCTCGGTGTCGATGTCGGTCGCGAGTTGTCGCCTGTACATTGCCTATCGTCAGGTGATGGTCGCGGTCGCCGGTCTCGGTTTCCTGTCTCAGTCTCTTGTCTCGGTCTCCTGTCTCGGTCGCGGACGCGAACCGCCACTTTACGTGTGTGATGCGTGAGAATTAAAAGTACGTTTCCTAAAAAAACTTTTAGACTCCATTATTAACATTCAAACACCGACAACACTTTAATTAACTTAAAAAGAACTGGGTGACATACGGAGTGTCGCTTTGAAAACGTAATTGGAACCGCTTTGTGCTAGAAAGGACTACTTACAGACCGGAACGAACAATTTCATAAAAATAAGTGTACGACAACACCCACATTACATACCTGCCTATTATGAACATTTCTTGTCGCGTGCGTAGCGACTGAATTATTTTAGTGAGACTTGAATTATTATTGTTGCGAGTAAATGGAGTTTAGGATGTAGATACTTACACGAGATCACCTAAATAATAGACAAAAACCAATCTAGTTTGGTATACCTATTTTTCATCCATCAATTCTCTTTAATAATATACTAGCTGACCCAGCGAACGTTGTTCCGCCATAAAGAATACCTACTTGTAGTGAATGAATACAAAAAGCCAGATTTAAATTTGAGGGGTGGGGGTAGGGAAATATTACGCTGATTTTATGAGGTAGATGTTTCACTCTGCCTTACGCGCAGTATCATTCACGTAACAATCTTAACGTATCATATATTTATAATTAAATACAATTAAGTAAAGTAATACAGGTAATAAAAGAGTGATATTACACAAGTATGCATGCTTACTCGTTTAAAAATCTCCCAAGCTGCAAGCAATTATTGCACTCTTCAACATTATCCGCGTGTAACTAGCCATAGAGCCGTTTTGCGTTACATTGCTTAAATACACTGACGACACGTGTGTAAGTGTGAGACTAATGATATTACAATTATAATAGAGTATTATTAGCTTACACCCGCGGCTTCGCCCGCCAATATCCAAAAATCCTCTCTCAGTGCTCCCCTACGCTCCCCAAGGAACATACACCCCAAATTTCAGCTTGTTGCGTTCAGTAGTTTCGGCTGTACGTTGTCTGTCAGTCACTCAGTAACGGAAGAGTTTTATATTTTGATTTCATTAGAAGCGCTCATAGCTCTGCGGCGTGCGTCGATCCTAAGTCGGTATTTGGATGGGTGACCGCTAGTGGCAAAAATTCTCGAACGTTTCTGTGCTTTGGAGGGAACGTAAAGCTGTCGGTCCCGATTGTTATCATTAGATAGCAGTCGTAAGCCATGTGGGAGGCGTTCGGGCGGCATGTAAAACTTCCGGTACCTGGGTTGGCCACTAACCTCTCCACCAATTCGGAAAGGAGCAGCGTGGTGGAGTTTGCTCTAGGCATCCTCAATGATGAGACCCGTTCTCATTAATGGGTTGAAGCCATTATTTCAGTAAAGTTAGACGATTTGTCCGTATTAAGGCGGCCTAGAATACGGAACCCATACCAATGTCAGCAAACCAGGGTATGGTAAGAGGCGACATAAGACATGCTGGTTATACCGGATAAGCGGTCTGCAAACACTTTTAGTTTGTGACCAAGTTGATGATGGAGAATTCTCAGGTTTCCTCACGATATTTTCCATCATCGAAACAAGTGATAATTAAAGCGTTTGCTCACGTACGAACAATTATTCTTTTTCTATTATGTAACTAATTAGATAATTGTATCTTTGTAAGTGTAAAGCGTCTAAGTAATTAGCATAAAACGCTTAGCATAATATTTGTGTAAATTATACTCCGAGACGCATATTATACGTTTTAGTGCATTCCGTGAGACTAAGCAGCGCTTTAAGTAACTTATATAAACTAGATATCACCACGTAGTTATTACGATACGTTTAAACACACTACTCATGTTACCCGCATTAAAAATGTAACGCTAAAAAGGGGCTAAGTTCAGACCTATTTAAAAATAACAATCCAGTATGGCGCTATATACTCTGTGGCGAATCACTTTATCAACAATATCGGTTTCGAAGAAGTTAAAAAATGTGACCAGAGAAATTTAGGACAACATCATAAAATAAGTAGGTCGTACAGTGACCACACTACAAATCTAAATATTGGGTTGCTTGCTGGTTGCCTATAAGTTCGCTATCAATATTTTGCATTATGTACGCTAATGCTAAGTGGGTTTTAAGATTAGTTTTATTGATTTGAACTGTTGTATATTTTGCCCCCTTAGCATAATATTAGATCCCAAAACATTGACATAAATACTATGGACTTAGGGTCTCCTACTAAAATCGCGAAAATAATGTCCCAGTTTGACATCACAAGAATTTAAATGTTTACAAGGTAATTTAAGCACTAAAATCATTACATCACGGTTTCATTTCGATTGCAACAAACACTGATACATCAATGACACCTTATGATACTTCGAGTGCTCAACACACGATAATCACCATATGCAGCTCATAGTGAAATAAAACGCGACTAATAAAGTAATAGAGTAGTGTTTATTTAAAATAATACATTATTTATTTTTATTTTTTTATTACACATTAATTACATTTTTTAACTGAAACTTTTTTCGGAACGTTATGAATTGGATTCAATGAAACGAAAAAGAGTAATGAAAAAGATACAACTTATGAAATGAAATGAAATGAAATGAAATGAAATGAAATTTATTCGAAGTTGGTTTTTTACAAACACTTTTCGAAAGTCAATCTACGCCATCGCTTTAACAAATCCCTACCGTGAGTAGTCTTGGAAGAAGAAGCGGCAAGAAACTTCCAAGAAGCTTTTTTTTGCTACTCACATTACAGATAGCACTTACTACTACTTACTAGCTAGAATATCAAACTCATGTCCAAGCATTTTTATCTTTAAAATAAACATTAAGTTTGTAATAACCTTTCGTCATAAGTATGACTGACATCAATTTTAAATTTACAGTATGGCATTTCCGTCAATTCGAACGGAATTTTATTATAGATTTTAATACATCTACCCATGAACGAGCCACCAGTTTAACCACCAGTCTAAGTCTGAAGTTTAGCCTTGTTCCTAGTATTAATCACGTGAACATCACTCTTCTTAAGGAAACTGTCATAGTATTTTTAACGTACATTTGTACATTTGTTTGTAAAGTACATTTGATAACATTATCAAAAATTACATATCTGTCTTAATGGTTTTTCTATTAATATATTCGTTCTTACAGGCTATTTTGTAATTATCTTACCGCATTATCATCATCTATACTTGTAATTTCATTTTCATTTGATAGGTCAGTGACAGTCGCTCTATTAGCATCATCAGTTAACTATAAAGAAACAAATAATTACGGTTGAAATATTAAGTAGAAACATACACGTTATTTTTTGTAAACCATAAAGCCCAATAAGGTGAAGAGTAAGGTATAAACCAAGTGGTATTTACTTGCAATGTTGGCACAGCTGTGTTTTTTATTCTTCTTATGCCTTTGCCAGTTATGTACATGTCATCTTCTTTAAAATGATCCGAGCATACAACGTAGGCTGCTTTCGGCATAAAATATTCTTCCTCTCGCGATGTAGCAATAATACTTCTCCATGCTTAACAACGTATTGGGTCTAAAGGAAATCTAGAAGAAATATATTTTATTGTACTAAAAAAAATTTAAACACAATCTATTTATATAACATCAACAGCGACTCTATGGAAACTTTTGTTCTATATCTTGCATTTATTCGTTTACTATTGTGCATTCGTGAAATCGTGCAAAATAATTTAAACTAAAGTAATGGATTATGTTTATCTCTTTCTGACTACAGTCTGTATAGCGAGAAGACAAAGACAAAGATATATTTTTGATTCTTTTGAGTGATTCTGAGATTTATTTACGAAATTAATTCGATTTAAAATAAAATAGTGTGTATTCGTAGCAAACCAATACTTTAAAAGATAAAACAATATTTTACTTACCGAAAATATGATATACCATCGGCTTTTTTCACTTTACTTGCGTAGTTTTTACACGATTTCAAAATACAATACGGCATCGTTGATGTGTAGTTGACAGCACGCTCAAAAAGTGACTAACGGGGCATTGTTGTTCTATTTGCGTATTGTTGTTGAGTTGGCTCGGACATTTTTTAGCGCGGACCGTGCGTCCATAGTAATATCATATGTCAATGTCCCAAAACAATTAATTTGTCTATTAACTTGAGTGTTTTGAAATAGTCAATAAAATAGGTATTCAAAAGACTATCTGCAGTGTTAAAGAATAAAAAATATATTAGACACACTATGTATTATTTAATTTCCTGGGACAATCCCACATGTCATAATATTAAGTCATTAATCATTCATTAATCATAAATGAGTGCAGTACTTGGCATGGTATTCTACTCTACCGTGCGTTCAAGCTTAACAATTATTATTTCTTAAATATTTTTAATGTCCAGTTGTATTTCGTAACATATAAAGTAATGCTAATTACGGTTGTGGAATCAAATAACATAACGCTTACCCACCGTGAAAAACAACAATTTATAGTTTGGATTAAATAAAATAATGCATACCTATATTGCACACTGCTCATTATTCATGCAATTCTTGCATAAAATTATACCGAGAAAAATGTTACCTAGTTGGTAACTGTTACTTGGAAAATGTTTATTTCATTAAAGTCTTACTTTTACATCGTAAATCTTAATGTAATGTTTCGCTTTCGATGACTGGGCTTACAGAAAACCTGTACTTTCTTTCTTTTTCTTCTCTCCATCATGGTGCTCGCACGCGTCGGTGATACCTTTGGTGCCGATGTATACGCACGGTAATAGTATCATACAGTATTGTGATTTGGCCCTGTCCTTAAAATAAATGCCTACAGCCCCGCGCGCTAGGGCCGCCTCTTTCTAGTTGTAGTGAATGTAAGTAGGTAGGTAATACGCACGCTTCCTGATTACAAACCCACACGTTCGATCGTCCCTATGGCGCTTCTGTGGCTGTTGTGTACTTAGTGTGTACTAAACTCCGAGGCGCGTAGGTATGATTCGCGTTCCGACCGTGTGTATGAAGATGGAATACTGTATGATACTATTACCGTGGTATAGGCGACGGTGACCAGTTTGACCACCTACCATCAGATGCCTAGTCTGGTCGTTTGTCGGCAATTTACATTAAAACACACAAATAGGTAATCGACATCTAAGGCAAGACAGTGCGTTGTAAATATTGTTTTGTATGTGCAATTAGCAAGTGTCAAATATTCGTGTCAAGATGTTACATACATTATGTTAGTTACAGACGACATATACAACACAAGGAAATGGATTATACCTGTTACATGAATGTTTGAATATTCAGCCGTTTACAAGCACTGAAAGTATGTTATGCCGTCTGTAATGTACGTTTTGTGTGTCGTGAGTGTTACGCATTTCTATAACTTTACTAATGAAACAAGTATGTACAGGTGTAGTTGTAAAACTTCGTCAAATAATTTTATAAAATACCTATCCTAAATTATAAATGCGAAAGTTTAAGAGGATGGATTTATGTAAGTCTAGGTAGGTAAATAATGAAATAGTAGGTACTCTATTTTAATATTGCTGTTGCATGAATTGTGTTCGCGGGTGAACTTTTCATAATAAAAAATGTACGTTACGATTACCTTACAAATCAATTGTTCACCATGGTAGCAGGTAGCGCAACCTTCAACCCACAAATCGTGCAATTCATTGCGATGCCCATCTAAGTACACATCGCATGTGACCGCAAGCGCACTTAATGATCAGTAATCACTGCACACTTGTCATTAATCTCGGAGTAATGATAGTTGAGTGTCGACACGGGATATTCAGTCATGTTTATTGCGATACAATCGCTCTAATGTCATGACCGTTATTGAATTAAAATCGTTATTAGCACTGTATAATTATGTACCCCCTAGGCTAGCTGGTCGCCCTGCCTGCGAAACGGGTTATGGGTTCGATTCCAGGCCGCTGATGTTTATGTGACAGAAAAATGTTTGTACGCGGGTCGATGTGTTATGTGACATGACGTGTTAATTATGTTTAATTTTTAATAATTATACAAGTGCATTAATATAAAATGATAATAAATATTTAGGTATATCTCAAAAGCGTTTTTGTGGCACGACCATAATTATAGGATACTGTGACCATAGCCTTGTGCTCAACATCGGATTTATCGTCTAACAGTAGACACTTAAGTATAAACAACCTTTTTGTGAGTACTAATTCGCAGCACGCGAATAATTTATTCAACATACTCACTTTTACTCTCAACACGCGTGACTGCGCTCTCCAGTACTCTCTACTCGTAAATATTGACTATCGTGTTTGTATGGGGAAACTGGAAACTGTGTTTCACGGGAAATCTGCACAAACAATAGCTCGGAAATCACTCTCTAAATGATTGTCGGTCCCATCAGCTTCGTTCGGAACATTATGGCTTCTTGTCACTAGTGTTAACTAATTCTTTAGATCTATGGAGCACTTATGTTTACGAGTAATGGTTATGTTTAATTTATAATTTGATACATACTTCCGAGTGATGGTCGGGACTCTGGCTCCCACTGTTGTGTACTCCTACTCCTACACTGTATGTGTCTGTTAGACAATAACTACGCAAGTAATCCATTCCAAGTAATCCAATCCACGCCAGCGTTCCATTCAGCTCGCTTATAATGTGGGTGTCTTCAAACTATGTATCTTATTTTTCTTCTTAGTCGATGTGTTCTTGTCAGAACGGTCGTGGCTATCGTTAAACGAACCTATATATTAAACGTGTAGGTCAAACCTAAAATTTAAACCTATAAATTAATCGTGTACGTTAAACATTTACATAATTATCTCTTTTTCGTAGCAATTTTCCGTTTCATAAAAACCAATTCACACCGTCCTAAAAGAAGTTTCATTTAAAAAAAGGTTTCTCCTAATTTTTTTTTTGATATCGGTTTAAACCGATTTCAAAAAATATCAAATCATCTATCACTTCAATTATCGCTGGTGGAAAATATCGTGAATGAACTATAATAGGGACCTACGCAGATGTGAGTTCTCGGTACAATCTGAAAGCTTGGAAAAATTTCTTTGCGACAGTCCGCGAGTTGATAATCGTATGAGTTATTTAATACCTTTAGTAACTACAGCACACTTAAAAACAACCAGAGAACACGCCAATGAAAAAATGGGAAACACCGTGCCTTATACATAAATAACTCTTGAAGATAGATGATTAACCTGAATTGTGTAATTGTCCCAAACGTCTTTTAAACTCAAAATCACAAAGCAACTTGAACGAGCAAAATTAAAGTCCCTTTAAAAGACACGGTAATAGGCAAAGGCCTATTACACACGATTTCATCAATAAGCATGACAGCTGATTAGCGTTTGCGTCGTCACTTGCCTTCTCTTTAATCATAAATCAACGTCCATTTTATTGATTTATCCGTTCATAATGTGATTAGTTATAAATAAATATTACATCCAGAAAAGAAACGCATGTATACAATCTTGTCGACCCGTAGCTTCAGTGACTCTAATGCCAGGTTCCTTTAATTAACCAATCGTTAAACCGATCGTTTTTGAGTTACGAATAACGAGCGTTAAAGTCGTTGCTTATAATTTTTCATAATTAAACATTGACTTAATAAATTACAGGAACCTTTTTAGTTACGCCTCGTAGATAGTTTTACTATCTGTAAGAAAACCGAATCGTTTTTCGGTCGAACGATGTCGTAACCATCGATATAGGATCCAGGCATAAGAAGATAGAAGATTCGGTCAGTTGCTAGGGTTCATCGGTGTATTGCACTCCAAGCCTTATTGCCGAAGAGTGACAAGCAATCTGTTGATGTATTAGAAGCAATCAACATAAGATTCTCATAGGATTTCGTTACTACAAAAAACTCGCAACCGGGTGTTATTCATGTGACTCGTTCCTATGCAAATGACGCGAGTTTTGCGTAAATAATTAGAACTGATATGTTGACATAAAATGCAATCATTGGGATCGTAGAGATTTCCTACTTTAAAAAAATATTATATCAGTATCCAGAACAGGTGCTACGTTAACATTATTTAAAATGATTTCAAGGTTACTTTTTCGTAGGTGAATTAATCCACTACTTATTTTTTAGCTCTTTATGTAAATGAATCATAAATAAAAATAATAAACACACTTATTTAAAATGTTGCTGGGTGACGCCGCCGCGCCCATTGTCCCGAATTTTCACAAACGGTAGTATTTTCATGGAGAATTTTAAACGAGTATTTATTTGTAAGCGTTGTGTATATGCTGTCACTAAATTCTAATTAATCATAATTAACTATATTATTATCATTATTAACAAATTTCAATGTTTCGTAGCTATCCCAATTTGAAAGAAATTCCCGATTAAATTTACTTAAGGCGCCAGTTAGTCGACGCGATCGTTTTCGGGCAGTGGCCGCGCGGCGCGTTTGAGAAGAAAACGAATTTGACTGAGTCAAAAATTCAAACGAACTGTCGGCAAAGTGGGTCCTAATTCGTGGCAATGATAAATTATTAACAGAAACCGTCTTCAAAAATTCATCAAAATCGGTACACCCAGTATCAGAGTACGGTCGACTTGATAACGTCCTCTTTGAAGTTGGTTATAAATTATTCATAAAAGTCTTCACTTGTCAATAGTCTTTACAATTTAAAAAATCTGGAAGTGCGTGTTTCATGTCGTCACGCGTTAAGCAAATGTGGCCCTTCAACTTTAAATACAAATCAACCACAAGTGGGTACTAATGGCCAATTAATTCCAAGTATTACTCAAGCGGCTGACCTCGGCGAGTGATCACTGACCACTTCTCTCCATTGCGTCTACTCTATATAAAAACAGCAATGATTTATGTATTCAACCGTATTAAATATGAATGAATGCTAAAAATTATTATCAGCGTCATCAAATAACATCAAAGAAATGTAAAATCCAGGTCATCGGCAATTGGGTTTTAATCTGTGCAACTTTCTAAATCTATGTTTTTATACTAAACTCGCTTTTAAATTCGCACAACTCGGATATAAATAAGGAATCAAATAAAATAAAGTAGATTTTATTGCCGTTGTTAGAATTTAAGTGTTTGCACGTCAACTCAATACTTAAAACTAAAAAACGAACAAACAGACAAACTTTAGTAAAAGCGGGGAATTTAAATAGAGCTGTTTATTGGTTAAATGTAGAGAAGATGAACACTAAGACAAAAATTAAAAAATAAACAGGGCCAATGGTAATGGCTACAAAGGAAGATGTATTCTTTATTAGCCGATCTCATATGCTAGTCATAAGTTAGCCCATAAGTTTGCAAAACGGGGGTCCTGGATTCGATTGCCCACCGAGGCAGATATTTAGGTTTGTTCTCGAGTCATAACTGTTAGTCACGTCTTATTTATGTTGTACTTGCCACCCAGGACACACGGAAACCTAGTGCGGGGGTATTAGTGTGTAAGTTACGAGTAATTCGCTTACGATCTTTGGACTTGTCATCAGATAGGATTGTTGTCAAGGATTAACTTAGCATCGTGTAAAAAAAGGTTTATTATTTTGTGAAAATCCTCATATTAACCTCTTAGACATCCAACTTTTTTATGTCATGTTCATAAAACACTTTACCGGATTGTTTCTTTAAAGTATTTACTTAAGTAAGTAGTTGCTTGTCATCCTTGAAGTAGAAAACGTCTCCGAACATCCGGCTGTGAAGAGCGGACGCGGAATAGCCTTGACCCCAGCGCTGTCTCCAGTGACGGATAATGGATAGGATGTCATAGATGCTAAAAAGCTTTCGGGCAATGCGGCATTTGTTGGACATTGTTGGAATTTACTAATAACAATTGGGAACTTAGTCTGGCTTGATGATTTCCTTAATATTACTCGTATTAATATTAAAAAGCGATTCAGAAGCGAATCTTCATATTTAGTTTAGAACCTCTTTCTATATCTTCCAAACTGTGCGTAAGTATTAGAGATAGATGGAGAGAGTGACTTTGTCTCTGAAAGTAGTTATGTACATAATGTTTTGACTAAAACGGAGCAAAGAATTTTGTTGGGTGTAGGTACATATTAACTATTCGTAATGAAAATATAATTGAGATAAATATTGTTATTTCCCTGTTGAACAACTTTTAATGCCTGATTCACTATAATATAATCAATTCATTAATTAACAAAATTAGAATTTCTTAATTATTTTACTAATACTCTTCAACACTCGTTGTTATAAGCAAATAGATACGTAGAATTTCGAATTCTATATTCTTTTGGTTAAGTAAGTTTTACACAAATGAAATTCACTGTGGAAACATGATGTTTACGTGACGCAATTACTAAATGACAGTTTAAATAGGTATTAACGATAGAACAACCGCGGGATAGGAGGTTAAAATGGAAGTAAGGTTAAGAGATTAGGTAATATTTAACGTGTTTTGTTGTAGTCGTTATATAAAAAAAATGATTCACACATTCAACTCCGAAAATTAGTCTATCATAAAACTTAAAAATCGCCAAAATTCTATGGGATAAAAATCTTAATAATGACCACACACGTTATAATTTAGGTTAATTTTGTTGAGTTCTAATAACTTTACCGCATCCAAATCTTCGCACATCCGTGTTCACTTTCACCGATCGCGTTCAGTCCAATTCCGCTCGTCCGAGACCGGTGGTGGGCGACCATCCGACTGCAAATTTACATACAAACACTTATTGTTTGACAACTTGATGCGGAGAAATGTTTGATTTGTTTTAAATTATTTGCCAATTCCTTATAACACTTGTATTATATTTATGCTTTTTATAATGACGAATACTTATGTGAAGGCAAACGAATTGCAATTATTAACATTAGCTGCGTGATAATAATATTTAATATATAAACATGTATTTTATGAGGAGAATAAAATGGCTATTGTTGATTTGCCCTTACAAATATTTAGGAAACATGTAAAAACACGACTAATAGAGAAAGGTTATTATACAGTAGAAGAATATATTAATGACAAAGATGCTTGGATATAGACATCCGCGACCAGTTCTACTCATGTTAGTATGTATGTATCTGTATGTATGTAGGTATAAAATTTGTAATGTAGCATTATTTTTTTTTAAGATGTGCCGAGGAGTTTCTTTCGCCGTTTCTTTTTCTCCTCAAAGATTTAAAAAAGGCACCTTAGCGAAACGGTAGCAAATGCAAAAAATTGACGTTCATAAGTGTATGTATCATACCTACATGAAATAAATGATTTGAGTTTTTTTGAGTTCTTATACATGTTAAAAACCAATTATGATTTACTCACTTACTTAGAAATTTAATTAATTGTAAGTTACTATATTAGGACTAGGTATGTAGATACTCAACCACTAATGTAAGTAGGTACTACTTCAGTCAGATGTTTCTGTAACTAGTTATTTAAATGTAAGTTAATGTAACACACGCAAATAATGAAGAGCTACGAACAGGAAATGAAAGTCCAAAATGTAAAACGGAAGTCCATTAGTATTTACTTAGTAACTCGTTTGTCTCTGTGGTTGATTTGTAACGCTGTTCTAACGATGTTCTGGTTATTATGTGATTGGCAACTTACTTACATCTTTTATAAATTTGAGATGATAAATTGGTGACTCTATTCTATTCATAATTATAGCCAACAAACGCACTTACGGGCCCTGATAGTAAGTGCATCACCGAAGCGTTATCGGCCAAAAAGAAGCAAGAGGAAAAATAGAGAACACTGGTTGTCAACCTCCCAGCAGGAACACGACGAGTCGTTGGCGGCTGACTCAAGCGAGAGGATTGTAGCTAGCCAGTCGAGCTACAGCGTCTACCACCAGCCTAAAGGACCTTCGGGATTGAACTGGATGGTACAAAGTCAACGACCTCTAAAAAGAGGCCTCGTATCGTCGTATTACTGCCCAAAACTTTTTTCTACATCGTACAATTTGTCCTCTACCTAAGATTAGAAAACTCCTCACTTTACTTGCTTTATCAATAGCGAAAGTTATGATTGTTTTGACGTTTTAAATTTATTTCCAGGTACTACTGAAGAGTACGGTCCAAGGTTCGGTAATTTGGTATAGTAGGTACAGAAAAGCATCTTTTAATTTTGAAGTAATTTTCACATAACTACACACAATAATAATGAACAATAAGTATAATAAAAATTCGTTGTCATCAAAAGCACAGCAATGTGCATAATTTCAAAATAGTAGGATAAGAGGAAATCGTTGTATTTTTATTAAGCTTTTTATTAAGTTAAATTAATAAATAAACGCTTATATTTTGGGGTTTAAGGGACCCCATCCATCTTTGAGTCTAAGCCGACTGGACGGATTGGACGCCAGGATGAGTCGTGTGAGGCTGAACAATACAAATAAGACTTTAAAAACACGCACGACGTGCAAACTAGACACTTATCTGTCACATAAAAGTCTTCCCCGGAGATCGAACCCGGACCCATCACGTCACAAGCAAAGGCACTTCCAACTGACTGCGTAATTGAAAGAAATATCACAGTCCATTTCCACATATGACCGATTTGCAGACCATCTTAACGAGCTAACGATAATGTGGAAATCACCAGCCGGAGACATTTATCGACACTCATCGGAGGCAGTGGTTCAGTGTGCCAGTGCGGCAAAAACAGTGGCCGATGACCGAGATATGGCACCTGTTGCTTCCGATGGCACGATCTCGATCATTGATCTTAAAATTAATGAAATACTGAGAACTTAGTGATATTACTGAAAATACTGAGAACTTAGTGGTATTACTTATGGTAGAAAGTACCCCGATGTTAGATAGGTTGTGTAAAGAGTTCTGTTCTGTTTTATATTTCTTTTTATATACCTACACGTTTTTTATATAATACACTCGCATGAAGTTGGAAATTCAGCAATTTATTAATAGAAATAAGCCACCTTAAAAGCAAAAATATACACTTTATTTCAACCCATGTTCATTCGAAATATCCCCAAAATATGTAGTTGTACGACAGACGTTGTAATTATCCTATTACTTGTCAAATTTTAAATATTATATATAACGAAAATAGCACTACGCTGTTACTTTAATATTCAATATTTCTTCCAAAAAGAAAGGTTTTGGTTGGTACCTTTTCACTTCAACGGTAAATACAAGTTCGTCGGCCTTGTAAACAAAAGTAGCGTTCTGTAACAAACAAATCCCGTTATATCGGCTGCGAAATTTGTTCACAGCAGTTTTATTAAAACTGGACTGAGTATCGAAAACGGGTTCGCTGTTATTTCGATGGAAGTCTGCCAAAAAAGTTTGCATACAGTATGAGATACTTTACAATTTTAATAATCTTATATGTATTAGTCCTTTGAAATTTATTCTTCTGCAAAGGAAAATTTACATCTGTAGAATAGTCAAATTGTTGTAACATGCGTTACCGTTTCATTATTTATTGACAACTAAATTCTCTATCGTCGTTAGGCCAGAAACCCGTGGCTATAGATGTATTGAGGCGGCTTAGAATGCTGAAATGTCATGCCGGCAGACCAGGGTGTCGTAAGAGGTTGGTGTAGGAAAACGTCGTGACACCTTCACTCCTGAGAGTTCATAATGTTCTCAAAGGTGTGTGAAGTCTGCCAATCTGCACTTGGCCAGCGTTGTGGACCTGTACCCCTCACATTGTGTGAGGAGACCTTAACCCAGCTATGGGACAGTTTTTGGTTGCGATGATGTTAGATATCTTCAGTAACTTATCCTTACGTAAATATTCTTCGACTGATTTTAAGTCTCCAAAAGTTTCATATATCTCTAATACTCGTATTTGCGGTGACGATGACCTCTATGACTGTTGGTCTGTGTAACTTCTATTACAAATAACATATTAACTATAACTTATGAAGCAATTCCTTACTATTTTTTCTCGACCTCATGGAGTGTGCGGTTTGCAATTATTTTCTATGGATTTGAATTTTCTTCAGAATGTCGAAAGAGGTCATCTTCTTGTAATGAGCGCAGAATGTCGAAAATGTATTGCAGCCAAAATGTTTCAAGTCTTTGTGCCTTAGAATATTTTGAAGGATACCTAATTTTAATCATAATTATGTGCAACAAGTAAGAATTTTATTTGCACTTTTTTACTAAATGACTCGGTAATGATATATTATTTTTCATTAAGTAAGAGCGATTCTTTTGAATCTTACAGTTGCTTCCAATTATGACAACTTTTGTCGAAGATTTGAACGCTAGCTGTGTTGCAAGTAAGTACACCTCATTAATTACAAATACTTCTAGTAGTAGTACTAGCCTGTAATTTCGTTCGCGTTGGAGTCTAAAAATTACAAACAATTTATCCAAAATTATCCCATTTCCGGGATTAGAACTATCCTAGGCCCTTTCAAGGAACTAAAATTAACTCCGTACCAAATTTAATCTAAATCGGTTTAACGGATTAAGCGTAAATTGATAGCAGACAGATTAGTTAAATAAAGAAATCGTGAGTACCCGTATACATTATAATGTTTAGTGTCCGCGATAATATCAGTTTAAAATTATAGTTAAATGAAGTATTAGCGCATTTAATTAGTATGGATTTTTATGCCTTCAAATTAATCCGCAATATTTTTTTTATTAGTTTTTGTTTTAAGTTAATGCTTGACCACAATCTCAACTGATGGTAAATGGTAATGTGGTATTGAGTGGTAGAGCGCATTGACTTGTAGCAGCCTATTCACTCTTGACTTGAAGACACCCACACTATAATCTTATGAAAACACCGACGCTGGCAATTTATTCAAGTCCTTCGCGGTACGCATAATTACAACAGTTACTAAGTTTGGGGGGATCCTACTATGGTTTAGAAACAATAAATAAATCTCTAAGGTTAAAACTTCATAAATTAAATTCGCGGTTGGGTCAAGGTTAATTAATTTTATTACTTTTATTTTACAACTACTCGATTGCGTATATCTAAGTTTCATTTAAACCCTTATGAAATAAACCGCAACCTTCTTAATATTAAGTTAATAAGCATTAAAACATTAATTTAATTTAAAATGTTGTCTATTAATGAAGCAAATGGCGTAGTGATTAAATTAATAGGAGTAATAATCATTGCAATGCTATTAGCCTAATGATGGATAGTCCATCATTCTTGTAAGACATTTGCCCCACTGGTGGGAGCAGAGCAGAGCAGGGAGAAGTAGAATTTGGCAGATTATGGGGAACTAGGAAGACAAGTTTCCTTACAATGTTTTCGAAATAAAAAAATATTTAATTCCTTGATTACACATTTCGGTAATGATATTAATGAATGACGAACTATAGAACTATGGAAGTATCACGCGGAAATCACTGAACGGATGTAAATGATTATCATCCTGATGAGGACATCCTGGGTGATAAAGAATAGGATGATTTTTAAGCATGAGATATGCTCATGATCGTCTACGGCCACCTCCATTCGCATCAATCAATACAATTAAAAGGTCATGCATGCATGACAGCACGTAAGGCATGTCATGCCGCATGATCGTCTTGGGCCACCTTTAGTATGAATACTGTTAACAATGTTCCTACTTAACAGCCACAATACAAAGAACCCACAGAACGTACAAATCCTAGGGCGCCGTTAATTCGAGCGCTTTCTGTAACTGTTTATGATTTGGGTCTTGAAAACGGCTTAACTGGGATTCCGGTATCGGAAACGAAAAAACGATATTAATGCCGGTACTGAAGAAATCGGTAATCTTGCCAACGAGTGCCAGTATTTTTTATTATGTAGCAGACAATGGAACAGTCGGGTTTTTTGATGGTAAGTGGTCACCGTCATCTATCGACTTACTTAACACCAAGTGGGTACTACTCAGTACTCACAGTACATTAACGATTACCGTCACTAAAGGGTATCATTTCGTTGATGTTATACACGTAGTCCGTTATCATAATCCGATGTGTACAATTCAACATTATTATTACTTAAGGGTCGATAAATTACAATGCATTAGTTTGACCTCTTGGCACAATTTATCATTGGCCAGGTCTATTAAAATTTATGGTTATGTTGGCCAATACATGTGTTTTATGGACTTGGAAACGCTTGGACTCTCAATCTTTTTCGAAAGCGGCCTTGGATAGTTTACGCGGTTGTGAGTCGAAGATGGCGTCGGTTGTGACACCAGTGTGTAGGAAATATTTTATTGTCCGCAACAGGCTGGGTGCTCGCAGCTTACACTAACAATAAAATTAATTGGGAAAAAACATGCATTTTTTGGAAACCCCGTATGGCGCAATGGTTACCATGTCTTTTTATGCTATTAGCCGGCAAATGGACGAGCTACTTGACATTAAGTGGTCTCCGCCACTCACGGACAAAAGTAACTGATTAGGCATTAGGCATGTGTTTTGAGGAACCAAAGGTATATTTGACAAGACAAGATGGTCAGTTGTGACAATCCCAATTATAGTCGTTAGATAGCAGTCGATAAGCCAATTGCTTTCCAGTGACACAAAAATTTCCGGTACTAGGTAGGCTATAACACTTCGTCCAATCCGCTCAGGAGCACTGTGTGCGGAATAGACTTTGTGAATTACGGTGAGAAATCTACAGAATTCTCTAGTGAGTTATCTTCTAGTGAGTTGAAAGTTGCAGCTAATTGTTGCAAGATCCTATTAAATTTAATTTGTGTGTGTTGTCTTTGTGCACGAGTGTGTTCGGATAAGTTGAAACAAATTTTCTTTTCCTCGGACAGTCGCTCACGATCGCATGCAAAATATCATTTTCTTTCTGAATGCCGTCCGACAGCGCGAGTATTAATTAAACAACAAAAAGATTGCTTTTGTATTTTTTTACTGCTGAAGATTAATGGTTAGCCAAATAATGACCAGTAATTACTGGCTGAGAAAGGTTGTTTTGTTGGTAGGTTTCTATTTTGTTTGAGACAGTGAGAACAATGTTATTGCTAGTCAAATATTTATCTTTTGGAAACGATTCTTTTGTTCTAAATTAATGGCTGTATACGAAATTAGTGCAAAACATTTTTATCACGTTTTTATCTTTTACTTTATACTTCTATATTTTTTTTTGTGTCAATAGCGAAATTAACAAGTACCTAACCAAGCCACTTGTCGATGTCGTAAATTAAAGCGATGAACTATCAGACTACTGCCTGCCCCTAAAACATAATTGTCTGCCAGGAATCGAACCCAAGCCCGTTTATGTACAAAGAAGTTAGTTACTACCAAATAAGTGAATTAGTTATTAAAATAAATAAAATTAAAATACTTTGTTACTTTAAACTCATTAAAATATATAGATTAAACAGCGTCTTATGACATCAAAAATACGAGATACATTATGATAAATTATCCATGTCAGTTATCATAAATCTAAGGAAGTAACATGAGCCTGTGATTGCATAATTATTATTTGACACAACGGTAAAACAGTCAAGGTTGGCCACCTAATGGCTGAATATTACAATATTACAAAAAGGTTGCGAAAATATCGCGTGCATTAGCCAGATGGACGTTCGGATTGATGTGGTCTTTCGGAGAAGATTTAGCGCACGCTTGCGAGTTCAGGTGGTACTTTAGTAGTGAAATGCATCCAGTCGAAATGTCTTTCAGGACTACAATACATTATTGTGTTAAAACAGTTATCCTTAACAGATTGAGGTGAAATTTGTATGCACATTTAGTTTTGAAGTGTCATTGGGAAGTTTCGTCATTTTAAATCAAATATCGCGGACGGCCCTAGATGGCGGATTAGTTATTTTTGTACACTATTAAAAGAATACGAAAAACTCAGTGATACCTAAAAAATAAATTAAAATTAAAAACATGTTTTTTATTCATAGTTATAAAAACAAGACTTTAAATCATTGACATATTATTATATGTCAATGCTTTAAATAATCAAGTAATCAAGTAATCCCATTAATCTTAATATATATAATTCGAGTGTGAGTGTGTATGTCACTGAACTCCTCCTAAACGGCTTGACCGATTTGGTTGAAATTTTTTGTGTGTCTTCAGGTGGATCCGAGAATTATTTAGATTCACAATTGGACCCGGTAGGTGGCGTTGCTGTCGATATATCACCAAAACATTTTTTAACGACTGGACCGATTTGGATGAAATTTTTTGTGTGTGTTCAAGGGGATCTGGGAATGGTTTAGATTCACAATTGGACCCGATAGGTGGCGTTGCTGTCGATATATCACCAAAACATTTTTTAATTATAAAGCGGTACGAAGTACGCCGGGACAACTTGTTTAATATATTACACAATTAAAATGACATATAAGCTTGTCAATCACATCGACTGATGACCTGAAAATGATAGCGTATTTAGACAGAATTCAGAAAACACAGACCTCTGTAAAGCGTTAGACTTGTGTCTCTACTGTCGCGCTGTGAGAGGCTTATTACATTTGCTGTTTTATCTCATAACATAACACCATTATATTTATCACACTTTCCTGTGATTATGTGTATTAGAGCAGTGGGCCGAGAGAGATCAGTTGAGGGTAATGACTGGCAAGTGGTAATGACTTTGACAGCGTAATGTTATGTTACGTTATGACTTGTATATTTTATTATGATATTGTTGACACGGGTTGAAGTCATAGAGATATTATAATAGAGCAGGACAGCCATGCTTCTCACTGTTCTTCGGTTAGAAAGAGAGAGAAGATAATAAGTGGTCGGCACTACCCATGTGTCCACAATCCCGGCTCACCCAGACACAAACACATTGCCGGCCAAGACGGCGGTGGGGAATACTTGGCAACCGGTTCTCAAATATTGCAAACGAATATAACAAGAACTGTAAGTTTAAATCTTAAATTGACTTAAAAATCCGACTACATATTTATTATTTAAGTATGGTTAAAACTTCAAATGGGCATAGATCCTAAATGTTCATTCAAAGTCAAAAATGATGAAGAAACCTAAAATAGTCAAAAATGATAGAAGAAACTTCAAGTAACTTTTCACGTAGGTCGACTTAAACTTTTGTTTACTAAAATTGGTGTTTCATTGGCACCATATTGATTTGTTTAATACTGTCAAGTATATTCATGTTATAGTGATAAGATTACACTGACTACCAAATTCTCAACTGAATTACCAAAATCGATCTACCCATTCGGTCTCTACAGCGCCGCAAAAGTACCTAATACATAAGGTTAGCTTTACTTGAGGCGGCAGGTAAAACAGTTATGGTTTTTGTTAATGTTTTTGCATAAGTTTATGCAGGTAATTATTTCGGCAGGTATAATAATGTATGTATGTTACACTGTGTCATACTATGAAACACGGAAGTATGTACTTTTGACATTTGAGACAAGCGGTTTCCAACATGCGACGTTGCCTAGCTTAATTTTGTAGTTCATAATTAAGCTTGCATGCGGTGTTACGGCGGCTGACTTGAGGTCGTTCTGATTTACCTATAATATTTATTAGGTAGTAATAAGTAATAACCCGTCCTAGTAGTATAAGCAGTGATAGCCGATTGTTTTGAACTGTTGACAGAAAGAGGCTTCTAGGTTCGAATTTAATTATCACTTGCTTCGATTAAGGAACATATCGCGAGGAAACAAACACATTGCACGTTGCACACTAGTCATCTTAAAGGTGCGTAAAGCCGCCAATCCGCCCTAGGTCATTGTGGTGAACTATTGACCCTTCACATTGTCAGATTCAGAGGAGACTCGTGCCCAGCAGTGGAACAGTTATGGTTTCCAAATTTTAATTCCAAATATTGGCATGTTAGTTTTATATTATAAATATAAAGTGAATGGGCATTCATACATTGCAACAGATTTCAAAAATACTATTTCACGCTAATCCTAACTTAACAGTTTGTGTGATGCCCCGTACCATTGACCTATGACATATTATTATATGTTAGTCAAACTGAGTCAAAAGATCGTGTTCAATTGATTCATTTGAAAGATTATTTTCACCAACGTTTTGTAATTTTTTCATTATAATCTGTTTAGACATCCACCTGTCATTATATTGATGATTATTGACCTTTTATACTTTCCTTACCACTATAGAATAAAAATAAGATTTCAAATTGATTGTTAAAGATTATTCAGCATGTTGTAACATGACTGTAACCAAAGAAACGTGAACATTGTCATTTATCATTATTATTTTTAATTAAAATTAAAATTGGAATTCGTGGGAGCCGACTTATTCATTTACTATTTATGTGATTTCTTTAATAGGTGCTGTAGGCGACGCTTAACTATTTTTTGAGTGTTTACAAACCCTAATAGGCCACAAATAAACAGCGAGCGCACACGGTACATTTAAAAGTAAAAAAAAAACACCAAATGATCGGGAGAGAAAAATCTTAAGTTGTTTTTGAATGCGACACCCTACTAGTGTGCTCGCAAGTAATTCTGAATTTATTAAAGCATCTTTATAATTTCTTGTATATAGGCATATAAATACTATGTTCTGTACGTTAGTACATAATATCTCAATGTATATAGGCGTTCTAGAGTTTTAATAAAATTTGAAATATTCGTGCACCGTGTTGCAAACCATTTTATTCAATGACAAACATAGAGCCCTCTACCATTGCTTTTATTTATAACCAGTCTATACTTGAAGATGGCCTGCTCGCCGGCCAGTAACTGGCCAGAAACTGGCAATTTGGAAGATTTTCTCCCCATAATATTTCTTCATCATTTGATCATCATCATTTTGTTTACATGCTGGTCGAAATTAAGATTACGAAATTAAGGTTGGTCGGGAAATCTTGTATTTTATCGGGAATCATCACATTGTATACATCAATCTAGAAGAAGTGTAACAAGTTGACAACCATGATTGGGTTACAAATTATGTGGTTGTATGTCGCAATAAAAATAATATACAATTCAAAAAATAGTGTTCGCTGAAGAGCACTCTAAGCTGTTACCGTCACGCGACCGAGGTTTCAACAATGTTTTTTGCACACACTCTGAAAACCAGGTCAATGTACATAAGCATTAGTTATACCTATATTTTTCATAATTTCGTAGCCTAAGACTGAATGTATTGAGTGTATAATAAACGAGTGATAAATGTTAATTATGAACACGGCTTATTATAAGGATTTCGTATAGACATAGTTATAAATTTAAACACCCCCCGACTAATAGATTCCTCTAATGAGCTCTCATGATGATGATGATGATAGCTAAGAATCATCGATCACACCAGCTTTGAAACAAAAATAACCGCTACTACTACGCATCTAATTAGGTCGATTCGTTTAGGAGCTACTTTTCAATTCTAGATACTATTACTAACAACAACTAACAGGACTTACCATCCTAGTCCCCATTTGAGTCTAGTTCTAGCTCGGTCACAGTTGTCATTGGCGACAGTGGAAAGGTCTGCATGATCGTTCGCTACCTTAATACCATAAAAATATGTAATGGTCTGTATTAAAAATGGATTGTTACACCACTTCCTGTAACAACGATTGCTTTTACTGCGTAATTGAATGTCTGGAATGGCAACAACAATGGCTTCTGACGATTTTACGCCAATTTGTCTCCAGTAATGTGCGATTACGAGTTTTGTCAGTGTCTTATAAACGCAATAATTTGATTGTTGCGAAGTAACGTGCATTGAGTTTAATGGTCACTGCAATAATATATCATTGTGAATTTGCGACTGACAGTCGAGCGCTTGAAGTTACAGAAACGTAGCAAATAATAGATATTACACTTTAGAACTCACGATTCGTACCTACTAATAGGCAAAAAATAGTTTTATGATTTGATTTTTTTAATAAATATCATTCCTAGTTTGATTTCGTTGAGTTCCGCCACAGAATAAAAATGGTTCCGTATTTAAGGGTACTAACTAACTTGTCCCGTCCGTCTGTCGGTTTGTCTGTCAATGCATTGCATCATTTCGACAATGATGCCAAATGATACAAAATATGTTCACGTCACCGCCACGAACAACTCAGTAAGAAAAGATCCGATTAGTGGAATAAAATTCTCACAGTAAAAGCCATATAACAAACATCAATTAGTGTTTGAAAGGAAGATGTTTTCTGCAATTAAATGCAATCTTGTGGCTCAAGATTACCGTATAGAGGAATTACCACTTTCTCGTTACTTACTAAGGCAGTGACTAAGGCGGATTTTAGTTGCGTAAACAGATCTTTTATCACAAGGACCCTGTTTTGCTTTGAGTTGCGTAAAGATGATTCATATCAGTTACTTTTCGAAGTAGTAGGATAAATAAACGTTTTTTGACATGTTCGGGCCACGGATGGGCGACAAGGTTTAAAGACGGTTCTGAAAGTAAGATGTTTCATGAGTGCTTTCGTGCTTCGGATGTCACTTGTCGTTAATTCTTTTTAGAGGCCTTTAGAAGCCAAAAAATGTATTCTCTTCGAGCAGAGTCAAGCAGCTTTGCGTTGCTGTTGATGTTAGGGCTTGATGCAATTCCATCATCTCATTCCTAAAGATTAGCGATACGTCAATCAATTCTTCATGTTCATTGTAGATATATTTCAACAGTTTTGAATACATGGGAAAATTGAAATAAAATAGAAATAAAATTAATTTAAGTCTAGGCCATTTATTCCTTTATATTAATGTATACTTTATATTTATGCGTACATAGACACAGTTTAAATAATTTACACCAGTAAGGTACAAAGATACTGCTTATTTCTTATGAAATCTTTTTCAGCAGACCTGAGAATGAAGAGGGATTTTTAATTTTGATGTGTTATTTAATTTAAATATTTATAATAATGGATTTCCACAATTATTAACTTGAATAAAATTTCCCAATACTTACATACCGCTTGCACAATTAAGTAGGTGTGTTGTTTTAACCTATTCTGTCCTCAGTAAGTAAGTCAGCCTTTCTCCGGCTGATTCATACGATATTCGGATCCTCTGACGTGCGGGTCGATGACCAGTGAAAGTGGACAGATGGACGTACCTTTGTATATTTATGAATAATTCCACTATCACTGACAAATGTCGAGATTGATATTTATGAAACACATTACCGTCTTCAGCGAGGGACTCACTTAAATTAGACACATCGAGATATTTCTAATAAAATATCATATATTTACCTGATATGTAAAATGCGCTACATCGCTTCTGTCCAACAGGTGGGATTTGAGCCTAGCTTTGTTTGTATAATTGTGCACATTAAAGAGTATTTGTATTGTATTTATTTATACCACGATAAAGTACCTTAAAATTAATTGCTTACCGAGATAGAAATCAGTAACTAATCTTATGTTAATACTTCATGTAGTAACAGACAAAACCTACTTGTACCTTATCATTGGTTCTATAAAAAAACAATACTCAGAACGAGTAATTGAAGATAGACCGAAAGGAAGAAAGCCGTAGGAAAAAAACTCCCGTTACACTTTTTTATAAAAGGTCAATTGTATTGTATGTCCAGTGGAATTAGCAACATTTGAGAACTTTTGCCGACCGTGTTACCCACACTTATAGTCTTTTCGCACATTAACTGCTTAGTAAAATAAATAACCAGATTTTAGCTTTCTATGTTATCCAAATTCAAAATCTCTGACATCTATTGTATAGACGCTCACACGCTAATACCACTAATACTACACTAGAATTATTTGTTTTGAGGGTGAGATTAATTGACTTGATTTTAAATTCCATTCGTATGTTTATATTTTTCCATGTTGTACTGACCTTAGTCTACAACTCTAGACAATAGAACGTAAAAACGTAAAGTAAAAACGAAAAGTACAAACGAAAAGTAAAAACGAAAAGTAAAAACGAAAAGTAAAAATTAAGGGCGACCTTAATGCATATAGTTTTTACTTTTTCTACATAACTTTTTACACACTTTTAGATTCACACGGACCTCATGAAAACTTCTGTCTCACATACACGCCGCCACCTGTAAACAAACCAGGCCAAATAGTTCGTTCTACCGATTGTCGGCCATTTTCGATAATCTTTTTTTCCATAATCCTGGAGACGCTAGTAGTAAAAGTAATAAGAACTGCACTAATGTTGTTACATTTTGCCAGTTCCTAGACATGCCGATTATTTTCAATATGTGTAGATTGGATAATAATATTGAGAATGGCCTTTAGGATATACTCGTAGAATACAAGGACGCTAATCTAGCTAAAAGTAGCCAACATATTTATAATAGCGACGCAATAACATGCATTTATTTTACCACAAATTGCCATGAATTGTAATATAATCTAATTAAGTGTTTTATGCTGTTGAAAATAAGTTCCTAATTGGTAATAGGTTAGGTAATCCACGGCGTACTACGCTTTGCAGCGTATACTCTACAGTTAAATTGTGCATTGCATCTCCTTAACATCGCAATGTATGGGCCTTTGCCACATCAACCTATTTACAATATTAGGACCATAGAATATTATTAAGACCCACCAACAACCACAGATTAGTGCATATTTATTAGCGCAATAGAAGTAAATTAGGATACTTAGTGGTACTACATCACGCTATTTCAGCGAGGTCTGGTGAAGGTTCGACTGCCTATTGAAGTCTTGAACTCCTTGGACATTGCTTAAGTGTGCAGTGATGTTGTAGGTATAAGTGAATGGCAGTGGCCAGTTACAATCACTTTGCTTCTTCTTTGTCGTGTTCTTCATTGCTGAAGGTCGTGCCCGGTCTGGTAAGGTTTGGTGGTGGACCTGATGAGCTGCTTCCAAGCCATCCTGTCTTCCGCCTGTGTTATAGCACCGGGATGCACTTTGCAAATCTGCTCTTTTTAACCGACATCAAAAAAGGAGGTAATCAATTCGACTGTAATTTTTTTATATGCCTCAGAACTTTCGACTGGGTGAACCGATTTTGATAGTTACTTTTTTATTTGAATTTGAATTTTTATTCTTTTTTATTTGAAAGCTGATCCTTTCCGTGCGGTCCCATTCCAATTTGGTCCAGTTTTGACAATAGCATCCATGAGAAAACGATATAAGTCTAAAGTTTTCATTATTTTGAAGTTGGATTTTTAATTAAAAAGTTATTGGCAATGACTATAAAAATTAGGAAGTATGGCAATGATCCTAATCAAGGTGAACTAAGCCAAGGTTTGCAAGGTTAGATTACCATTAGCACGTTGGTCTTATAATATAAAACAGAGAAATCTAGACCGACATTAACTCGCATCTAGTCACGTTTGATACTTTACGGAACAAAGCGGCTGATTGAAACGAAATTGGAATATAAGCATAGAAATCGGTGAATTAACTCCTGATGCTTGTATTTGATGACTTGAATTGGCCAGTTTTAAATGGATGCAGTTATGAATGATAGTTTTATTTATAATTGTGTGAAATGGAATATTCGGAATACTTTCTTTAAGCAATTATGAACCGATAAAGATCAACCATGGACGTAATTATATGCCGGTTATAATGATATAAAGGCAAATTTTCTTGAGCGCTTTCGTGCTTTAGAGAACACGTAAAGAAGTCGGTCTAGGTTACTATCATTAAATAATGTCGGTAGCCTTTAGGCAGCAGCATAAAAACGCTCGAAACTTGGGTAGGCCATGGGTGCAATGGCACAGCGTGATGGAGTAGATTATGATCTAGGCCTCCTTCGTTATAAGGTGCTCGTGTACTGTAGACCCTGTAGTAGCCCATTAATGGGTTGAAGCCAATGAGTTCTTTTTATGTCCCGCTGAGCAAAAGAAAATATATAGTGTAATTAATTGTTTATCCTCTGCTGTTTTCAGAAACCGTGAACCCATTATGCGTGCTGGAATCAGACTTCGGGTTCAAGATAAACTGCGCCTTCAAGAAGTCAGGCCTCTTCAGGGTACGGAACCTTGGAGGGATTAAAGCACATGCTAGTTTAGGTAAAAATAATGCTGAATATTATTTAACTTATTAAGTGACTTATAAAAGACAAGCGATAGATGAGTCACCTGACGGTAAGCGGTCACCACCGTACATGGGCACCTACACCACCACAGGCATCACCCATGCTTTGCCAGCAAGAAAGAAATGACAGTGGTTCTCAAGCCCCGGCCGGAATACGACTGGTCTTTTCTCGGTTGACTCATGATACGGGGTGGTGTAAGAGGGTTTTGTTACTCAATGATTTCATAGACGTTAGAATGAGACACAAACATCTCAGCCAAGGTTTGGTTACAACTGTCAATTACTGTCAACTAGAGGCTATAGGCTACATTGCCAATTACCACCAGGATGTTGTAGTCAAGCGCTAACTTAAACTATGTAAAAAGAACATGCATTGTTGAAGCGGGCTTCAGGCTTAAAACAAATTAAACTATTAATACGATAATCTAGTACAAAGAAAGAAAAAAATACACGGTCATAACACTTGACCTTCTCTAGTTGCTGGTTGGTTAATAGATGCGAATTGCAAGAAGCTTTTAAAAGCAAATCACCATAGTTTCCGTGACTCACGATTTTACATAAATATTAACGATCAGTAGGTTAGTAGTGCTAATCGATCGGACAACTACGCAGTACATACTTTCAAATGTGGACTGCGCTAAAACATAATTATGACCACCTTAATTGATTATTAACGTGATAAAGCGTAAGCTACACTATTATTGTTTCTTTTGTAAAAATGAAAATATACTAGAATATTTCCTAAAATTATAATATTGGTTTCCGGATACGATACCGGAGAAAGCAATTTCAATGGATTAAATTGCAGACATGCCTATGTATAGACTATAGAGAAACCTACCTAAATAAAAAAACATATTTTAAATATATATTGTCTGTCTTTGATTCAACTTCTAAATAATTTAGCAAAGGTTTATCTCTCGCAAGGTACCCTTTTTTATTATACAAATGAGAATCGTATACTGAGTACACCCTAGCAATATGTCAAGTGACTAAAAATGCCCTTGTTTTAGGTTTCATTTCAAATGCAGTAAAAAGTATAGGAACCTATTTGTAACTAACACTCAATATCACGCACAATTTTTTAAAAAGAAAAAGAAACATTGATGTTAATAAATTTTCATCTCTATTTTCAGGCTTCAGTCTTGGTGACGAGTTAGGTTTCGAGCAGTCGCTGACTAACCTGGATCCTAGCAGACGGAGATCAGTAAGCGTCAAGAACGGAGCTCCCAACGTTATCGTGGACTCGTCTAGCAGACCTGCTGTTAAGCAAGAGGTAAGGATTAAAGCGGTCAAACATTTGGCCAGATGTAAATCGTGAATGATCAATCGAATCTAGAAAGTTATTTCTAACCTTCCATTAACTGTTAATATGCTATTTATAATTTTGCAGAAACGGGGCAAACAAAACCGAATAATGATGAGACCAATGGCGCCGGTTCCTCGTCCTAATCCCGTTGCAATGAGCAAATTGTCCAGCTTGCACAGGCAGGGCTCTTCCACAATGAAGCCAATCATTGTTCCCGGGTCAACAGTAGAGGCTCATAATAATTTTAACAGAGTAAAACCCACCGTCACCATGGCTAAACCTATGCCAATGGGTGTCCCACCGTTCAGACCTCTACCTCCCAAAGAAGATACTCTGAAAGTCGTCCCCATAGCATCATCGCCAAAGACCTACTCGCCGCTGCAAGTTCCTCAGTCAAAGGGCCCAGGACTAGCTTACACAAGTGAGCATAACCCATTCGTATCATACGACAACGTGTCTAAAATGGTTTCACAAATGACAGCAGTGCAATTCCAACCTCACAGGATGAAAGTTACACCGACACAAATCATTGCTAACACGCCAAGAATATATACAGTATCAACAACCATGAACCCATTTGTTCCCATGCCCATTGCTTCTCCACCGCAAGCCATATCAATCATACCCGCACCTATTCTGAATGATATACACACATACCCATCATATACCAATTCTATTTCTCAAAACACAATGACCATCCATAAAACCAATCCTGTTTCTAACTTTGTAGACATTGTTCCTCACCAAGTAAACAACCTGGCCAGCCAATATCCCGCCTATAACACGAAGAAAGTCGATGACTACAATAGTATAACTGGATACAGCGACGAAACAACTCTCAAATTTAACAAAGAAGACATCAACGCCAAGATAGCGGAAATAGCGAAAGCTGGAAACATTTCTATGGATGCAGTTGAAGCAGCAATAGCACTTAGGCAGCAACAGTTATTAAATAAATATGCAAATATTCCAATTCCTACCACTACTACTACGATTTCTTCAACAACTACCGAGGAACCTCCAGTTGTATTTGAACTCGAACCAGAGCCAGAAATTGTGGTCGCACCAGTTCCACAAAAACCAAAGAGGTAAAATGTTATTTTTTTATAGAATCCGAATGACTGCAGAATAAATTGTGTAAACAGGTAAGCAAAGCGTTGAGTCTTAATATGCAAAAGTAAACTGACCGTCAGAAAAATTGATAAAAAATATGAAATATTCACATTTCCGACATAATATTCTGTATTGCAACAAACTTAAATGTTACAAAAGTAGATGTACCAACATACGAGTATATTTACACACGATGTTCTTAAAAGCCTCTTCTCGTAACGAGCACTTGGAATGATTTCAAAATTAACCTTAAGACGATTTTCTAATCAATTCATTGGCAGTATATCTGGGGCCCAGGTATGCTAATTTATAAATGCTACAATTGCGTCGCGTCAGAATAGTTTGACACATTTTTGTATACGAAGGGCACCTTCCACTAAGCGATCACAACGCTCCAAACGCCTTTTTTCTATAGCAAAATGAATGTTTTGGTCGATTAGTCACAAAGCCTTAGTGGAATGCGCCCGAAGTGATGATAAAGTTTTTAATAATATCTCACCGTTGCCAAGCCTATTTGGTAGTGGCCCTGTCTGCCAAGCGAGGGATTCCGGGTTCGATTCCAGACCGGGGCAGATATTTATGTGACAAATAAATAGTTGTTCTCGGGTCACGGGTGTTAGTGATGTGTTATTTGTGTTGTGCATGCTACCCGCGACCCATCTTACTGCGGGGGCAAATCCTACTTTGGGTGTGTGAGTGAACTTCAACTCGTTAATGGTCCATCTTACAGCACGGGCATCTCCGCATAACTGAAGAGGCCTAGATCATACTCCATGCATCCATGGATGCACCTTCTGTACGGATTGGTGGGAGGGTTAGTGGCCAACCCGAGTGTTCGAAGTTTTTATATCGCTCGAAGGCCTTCGATATGGCTTATAGATTGCCATCTACCTATAACTTTCTATAATTTTGATGTATTGGAGAATTATTTTTGTGACATCTATGGATTATTATTTTATAGCCTGAAATGTCGCATTTTTATAATTACAGAAACCCAGCTACTGGCAAGGTTATGAACGCTCCCCGTGAGTATTATCCAGTTGGCTATGAGAAGAACTTCGATGATCACTTCCAGTCTAAGGTGGATCTGCCAGACACTAGTTTCCACTGTGGAGACCAGAAGTACTTCCCTGGATTGTATGGCGATGAGAGCCTTGGATGCATGGTTAGTACATTTAGCTAGGATTTGAATTCAATGGAACATTGTTCCTACTGTAGCACCAGCTCACCGTAAAACTAGAAATACAGAAAAACTGTTATTGGTGACCTTCATTAACGCAAAACAATGATTTTTACAATTTTTGTCGGTTTATCTGTGTTTGTCAAAAACTTATCATTTAGTGTTTGTTTTATTTTAATCTTATTTATTTTAACATAATTTTATTTTAATGTTAAAATAAAAAAATTAAGACGCAAATTCATTAAGACTAGCAACATCGTTCACCACAAAAATAAAATTCATACATTTTCAGGTTTTCCATGTATGCGCACTAACAGACGACGGTCTCGTAATGAAATCTTTCCTCTGTCCTGAATCTACGCTCTTCGATCAAACTATCCTCAAATGCAACTGGTGGTTCTACGTGGACTGCAAGAACACTGTCAAGTTGTACGACACCAACATCCCGGTGTCCAAGAGTTACCAGCTCATGAAGGCTCTGACCTTCTTCTCTTCGTACAAGAAGGAGATGGAAGATGGTAAGGATCATATATAAAAGTTTTTCATGTCAAAGCTGTCTTATTCAGCTAGCAGCAACTTTGTTATTTTTGATTCGACGTCGAAAAGAAGAAAATCATGAATCTTTCAATTTACCATTGTAATCTACATTTTTCAGGTCGACCAATGAACCCAGAAGATGTAGAAGGTATTAAAGATGCGATAACTATTTTGGAAAATCAAGACGGAGCTACTTCTCAATCGCAGCCGGAACAAATCCAGATCGTGACACCACAGCCAATTCAAATAGATGAAAGAAAAAATCATAAGGCAGAATACACTAATGTCACCTCACCCGTATATCGGGGAACGAGACATTATAGCAACAAAACTAGTAAAGGAAGCATAACAAGGAATTCACCACAAAAACAAGTAGATGCTCAAGAATCGGAATATAGATTAGTAACCGTAAATGCAGATATTAATTTCAATAATAACATTTCTAGAGAAGCAAAATCTGCAGACATATCTAATAACACATCAACAGAAAACTCAACAGAGAGGAGATATAGACGTCGAATGGTGTTAAAAAATAACGATAGCTCGTCTACTATGAAACCACACAGTTCTACAACGACTATTTCTACTGCTAATCCTGTGGAAGTCACTACACCATCAGTGGAGATAATTAAACAAGAAATTATACCAATAGAACAATTAAATAAATCGGACGTAAAACATGAGACACGGACGGACGGAGTAGAAAATTTAGAGAAAATAGACTCAGCAGTTTTCAAAGAAGCTGAAACTGCAGCACCAGTACGAAGATTTTATAGATCAAGTGAAGAAAATAATAAAGAAAAGGAGATAGAAGTTGTAAATAACGAAAAAGTATATATCGTGAGACCAACGTCTCAAACATATGTTGTAGGAGATCTTCCTACGCCCCCAGCTGCCATAGCCAAGCTAGACGAAGCTATTATAGGCAGACCTACATTTAGAGTAAAAAAACAAACTATCGCAATAATCACACCTCAACGACACGAAACATATCGAAGTCCAACGAACGGGGAACAAACGTAGTCCAAATAATTATCTTAGTCAATAACTAAATTGTTAAGTGTCATATAAACTCTTGTTAATTTATTTATTTTGCTCCAGATACGTAAGCTTTAGACAATTTTAGTTCTGTTGATTACGTATTTGCTCAATTTTTACGTCTTAGTCTAGTTGAAAGAATTCAGTCAAGTGATATTACGGTGTATGTTAGATGTTTAGAATAAATGTGTTGTTTCCTATCTTTGGTTTTCTAATTTCATATTTCTTGGTGGTAGGCATAAATCTGTGACGGTGAGGAAAGCTAGCTACCTAAAATGTCATGTAATAAAATTAAGGTGAAGAAAATTAAAGAGATAGTAGCTTTCCAGTACTGATTTATTGCATTTTAGTGGGACTGATACAATATAACTAAATAATATTACAGGACGTACAAATAAAATAGTCTTACTTCTTACCCGATGCTTTCTTGAAACAATGTAGCAATTTATCGCACAAGATTGGTCCACAGGCAATCAAACCCACAGCCGTCAAGGCTGTTGTAAGACACATACAAATCATTATAGAAAATTTAATTCGTACGCAATAGAGCCCAACAGAAGTCTCAAAAAGCTAACATTCAATATTTTTGATCTATCACAAAGTATGTATAAGAATTTAACACGTCAACTTCACTTTTTCACACTTTAGTTCTGGTCCTCATTAATTTAATACGGCATACCGCAATCAGGGCAGATGGGTGTAGCAGGGCAGCCACACTTGGGTCTATACACTCCCCGAATACAGTAGGGCACACAGATCAATACGGTCGCTGCGCTGATAAGGCTTAGCAAGGACACGCAAATCATATGAGCCCTATGTACCGGTATTGTCTATTTGCGAGGCCTGAAACAATAATAAATTAATTAGTGTAAAATTTGTCCTCAATATTTTCATTACGTCAAAACTTCCATATCCATAATTTTATGCATCTTTTACTAAAAAAAAATTAATTCATCATCTACTAAAAATAATTGCATTGTTACTTTCAAATCAACAATAAACTTAAGTTAAAAATTACAATTGATAGTTAGGTACAATCTGTAAAACAACTTTACACTTTTACTGTAAAACAATAAGAGAAGTGACTGACAATGACAAGAAATGGAATTATACAAAGTAAACATAATAATCATTGATAAAAACCGTCGTTTAAAGTGCAGCATTATTTTTTCACATATCACAGGACCCATTAAAATTGCACTGACTGTTAATAACAAGCAAGGCAAGCTCATGTAAATCATTTTCTCTGATCATGAACTTTCTCTTATCATGAGTTTTCAAATAGAAAATGATGCAATGTGTCACGTAACTTAAAAATGTTTTAACATTATTTATTGGATGTATGAGGGAACGAATTCTCTGTATGAAACAGGAAATGCTGGCATAATGACTTCAAATCAATCTGAAGAAGCAATTTACGCTTTAGAAGTAGATTCTGAAACAAATAATAATAATACATTGGGAATAGGATTCGAGGAGAGGAATAATGTATAACGTACCCAAGAAATAAAGACAAAAAAATACAGGAAGACAATGCCAAGCAATGATTTTATACGTAAAAAAGAAGATACTAAGTATATCGGCTAGGAAAATGAGATGTCATTATTAATAACAATTAAGTTATACTTACTCGTTCATTGTCCCGAGACTCTCAAAGATAAAACTTAATAAACAAATATTGTATCTCAAATTTTGAAAGATAATCCTGAAATCAGTATTATTTTTGCACAATTCCACAATAATTTAATCCTCATATTGTTCAGCAACTTATTTTCAGACAGATGACATTTATGGTGAAATTTCTAAATTTAAATTATTTCTTCTTTTTAAACACTAAGAGGGCGACATGTACAAGTTATATAAAAAAGTTACATAAATTAACGTGTAGTCGTGTAGTGAAGATTACGGGACAAGGAAAATAATGCTTTTACGAAGCCAATGAAATCTATGGATTAGGTACGTCATAGTCTGTGGATTACGCCATATTGAAGAAAAAAATCTATGGATTAATACACAGAATAGAGACACAAGTAGAATTATTGGTATTAGTAACAATTAGTATGGGAACACAAGTAGTCAAGTAAATCAGTTATCGTAAGTGTTCTACTAAACTAAGAAAATTGCATTTTAATTGGTTGTTCGTTTTCGACTAAAATCAATTCTTTTACATTTATATTCTTTTTTATTTACTATTAATTTTGCGCTCGAAAGTTGTACGTGGACAACCACGTACAGCTTTCGAGCCTTTTCCTAAAGCTACTTTACTTTAAAAACGAACGTTACATTACATACTTACTTACTCCACTGAGTGAACATGGTTGAACGAAAAGCATTAACTAAAAACTTAACTTGAAAGACTCCACCGAATTCTATAATATTGACGATATCATATTAGAGACATGTCCTCAGAAAAAATGATTAAAATGCAGTCTGTTTTTGAAAATTTTATTTGGAATCTATTTACATGACATAGGACTCATCAGGGAATATTGGTATTGGAACATTTTGAACATTGACTGGACTTCTACAAGATGGAGTTGCCTTAACCGGAACCTTGTAGCATTTTTGATAGACCAGAGTATATCCGACAACATAGGTGCGCAGGATATATGTATAACTAGCCGCGTTTAATGCTGTAAAACAAGTCATGTAAATTATTATCACAGTAATTTCGACGCAGAGATCCTAGTTTTTAAGCACTTGATTTTATTTAGCTCAAACTTTCATAGTGAGTATAGGATCCAAATACAAAAAATTGATTAAAATACACTGTCTTTTTTGTAAAATTTATTTGTAATCTATTTACATGACATCGAACTCAACCGGGAACACCGGCTTTGGAACATTTTGAACAACATTTATTTTTACAAGTTGTTAGTGACTTTTCTGGACCCGAGCAGCACTTTTTGAAAGGCCAATAGGTATCCAAAAGTATAGGTGCGCAGGTTATGCAAGCAGCTGCGATTAACGCGGTACAACAAGTCATGCAAATAACCATAATAATTTACAGGTACAGAGCCTACTTTTTCAAGCACTTGAGGAATTTGTTCAGCTGGAACTGTCGGTAGCACACAGGGACACAAGCGAGAACTGTAGCTGATGCGATAAGGGCATACAGAGAGAGGCAAATCATTTCGGATGACTTAATGGTTCATTCCAGGTCACTTTCACGATCCAAGTATATCAATCAGTTTCTGTAAACAGACAGTATGAATGAACATTTTTAAATTGTATCCAGGTTAATGTTTAATGTAATATTTTATGTTATATTATTAATTTAATGTTAATGTTTAGGTAATGTTTCTGCACAATTCATGATCGTAATACATAAATTAATAATAGTATAAGGTGTTGAAACATTACGTGTCCTTATTTTGGTTTGAAAAACAAAATATTATCATAACTATTAACTAACTTCCGTGCTAACTTTTTATCTTATGCTAGAATAGTTATTTTTCCAGGGTATTAAATATCAGGTGACCTATAGTTATAAAATTAAATATATTAAATGGTTTAAAAATATTGGCCAGTATGAGGCTTGCAACGTATCGAACAGATGGCAAGACAGACTGGCTTTGGCTTTGTCGTTTCTCCCTCATTATGAAAAATTAGTGCTACCTGAGCCGGTATTCTCGGCATCTACGTTTAATAAAAGCACTGCAATTGCCTCATTCTTTCCCAAAAAACATATAAATCAAAAAACAATATAATTGAGGTTTGAAAGTTAGAAGTTGAAGTAGCTGTAGAAGTAGAATAAGTAGAAATAGAAAGAAAAGTAGACATCTAAACAAAAATAGTTATAAGATCTATGGGGTACCTGAAGGCCAGTAAAGGAGTAGCTACTCACTACATAGTTAGGACATAGCCTTTGAATTAGGTGAGTTGTAGACACAGAGTAGTAGATGCAGGTAATATTTAACACCAAATTGATAGAAACGTTTACGTTTAGGAACTTTAGAATCTGAACAGACATTTACATGAAGATGAGCTCATGCATTGCTCTATAGTGAAATCTTTCTTAGCTTTTTGTTCTGAGTTTGGCGTCTTTATACTATTGCAATAAGGTTTTCTAAAAGTTTTACATCTTTGGTCACGAAACCCAAAAACGTCACCACAAAGAGAAAATAATGTGCACTGACAAACCTTGTGAATGTATCGGAAAGAAAAGTTTTATATTACAGAGGAAGAACTAAGTACCTCCGTAAATTAACTCCAGTACATAAGCTTACATAATTACAATAATTCAACAAATACGATTTAATTTCGCCAAAGGATTAAAAAACGACATGATATTAATATGCATGTGACGGTTTCTTATTCTGTCACATTTGAATTATTTTCTTTTTCAATTATTGTAGCTCGTCAGCGAGCGACTCCTACTATTTAACGGAGTAAATCTATAAATTTATTACATTCTGCTGTTTTTGCTTGTTCATTTCTCTACGTAGGTATATTAACATTTAGAAAATTTCTTCTAAATGAAGGTAACATAATTTCATATTTTGTTTGAGTTTTAAAAAACTGTGTAATTTAGTTTTTGCTATTTCCGGCTAGCTGTGTACAATATTTTTATACTAATAACTAAAAATGTCGAATTTACATATTTATAATTATTTTTGGGTAGATAGGTTAAAGAAGTAGATAAATAAAGGTTGTTTTTCGCTAATAAGCTTTTTTTCTAAAATAGAAGATTACTCCGATGTCAAAATGACAAACTATATGATAGTGATTTGTTTGATTAGTAAAATTTACACTTTCAGGAATAATTTCTTATCCACCATTCTATGAATGATACGCATATGTAGGGATTTCAGCCTGGTTATTTGGGTTTCCCGTTAAATGAAAAAGTGTGAGAAGGGCTACAAATGAGGATTTGGGTATTGCTTTTGTGCCTGGTGACAGTGTGGGGTTTCCCAGAGAGAAGAATAGCAGAAAGAGAGGCACCGCAGCAGTTGCAAAGGAAGGACAACAAAATAAGAGAAACGAAAATAAGAGAAACGGAAAGAGATTGCAAAGGGAAATGTGCGACAAGTATAGCTCAAAAAGCTGCTGCTGAAGCCAAAGCAGCACAGGCCGCTCAAAACGCAGCTGGAGCTCAAGCAGCTCATATGGTAAAAATATTATTTGGAATTAATAATTGGCGTAATCGTAAATGAAAATAACTTAAAAATATAAAAAAAAAAATACTTAGTTGCTTATCGTCTAGCTAGTACTTAGTATACATTTATAGCAGACGTTCTAAGTGAAGTTATTGTTACAGGTTAAAACTCAATTAGCAGAAAAAGCGCTTCAAGCAGCAAAAGCAGCTGAGGCTGCGCTTGCGGGCAAACAAGCTGTAGTAGAGCAACTACAGCAAGAAGTAAAGGAGGCTGAAGCTGTAGTCGCGGAGAATACTGCTGCTGTGCATCAACAACAGGGCACAGTCAACGCAGCGATACAGGCTGCGCAGCAAGCAACAGCGCAGGTAATTTATACTTCGTTTTAATTATAACATAGTTAAAAAACTTCGAAACTATAAAGTAGTTTTTATCAAGTCTATTTTGGTAGGTATGTTAAATGCCTATCAAAGAAAAACAAATTTGTACTTCTTAATTTCTAGTATAATTTATTAAATATTTATTTTAATACATCTTCAACAATTCCTACCAGATCAGACTTGGAAAAGAAATCAAAGTTTTACGAAGTAGCCTTTGTGTATTGGTAATAATTGTTGAAGAGCAAAATTACTACAATATTCGCTTCGTAAAACTTTGCATTCTTTTTTCCAAAGGGTCTGTCTGAGGAGGATTTGAAGACGAAGAGAATGATTACTGAGTGACAGATCAGTATATCCAATAATGGTTTGCATGACTTTGTGCACCTTTATTGTGGGAGCTACAATACTCTCGTGCCTTCCAGGTTGTATCAAATTTTTATGCAATGAACGACTGATTAAATGTTATTGTACTGGAAAGAAAAAGAAAAAATGATTATCGTTAATAGATTGGTGGATAATATTTTTTTATTAAAAATATGAAATAAAGTTTTTATTTGTGACGAGTTTTGTTTATCTAACGCTTTCAATTTAATTATAATCATAGTATTTTTCTAAATTACTTATCCCATTAACTGACATTAAATATATTAATATCAGGTGCTTAAGTTACAATTTGTCATGTATGATACAGCGAGACACATGATAAAAATTTCGTATTTTTTTGGGCTTTTTAGAAATAAAGTAAATATTAATTCATTTTTTAACATTACAAATCCTACAGCACAAGTTGATGATGCAAGCAGTTCAACTTGCGGCTCAGTTAGAGAAAGCGGCGCATTGCGTTATGGACAAAACTAAGTTTGGGCTTCAGGAGAAGTGCCACAATCTATCTGAAGCCAGAGCTAGATTAGCTCATCTTCAGCACAAATTACAATGTGCTTGCGCAGAATGTGCTGCCACGAAGCAAGCAGCTCACGCTGCCTGCGAAGCAGCAAGAGCTGCGTGTGGTAATGCTAGAAGAAAGAAACACATCGAAGATAAAAGTTTAGATCATAAGGAATCTAAGCCAGGACGATAATTTCGATAACATGGTGTGCGTCAAATTATTGTAAGGCTTCGATTTAAGAGGCATGTTTCAGTTACTTTATCATTAACTTTTCAACAGCATCTGATTTCTCTTATTTACATTTTTTCTGTTAGGGATTCAATATAAAAACTTGGGCTTTTAGAAAAATACATTGTGTGGAATGGTGTTAATTTCTGATATCTATATTGTTAACATTTTAGACTAATGCTGTATACTGTAATTTTAGACTAGCGTGTAAATTTATTCATAAGCTTTTGATAGAATTTCTTTGTTAAGCTTCTGATAGTCAATTACAATTTCCTAAATAACTATTACTTTTGATTGTTTATTTTACCGTAGAATTAAGAGTTAGGTACCTCGTAAAAAAGCAGTTATAACAGATTAAACTCATGCAATAAAATGCAACAATTTAAAGTATGTACAAATAATTTAATTAAATATTATTTAACACGGGATTATTTCGGAGTTATAGCAGTCTCATTATATACATTTTATTTCATAAAAACTACCAGACTCTTTAACATTGAAATGTACAATTATGGTTTGCTTCGGAATATACAAACATTAAACTTCGTTTATATAAAAATCATAACTGATAAAAAGAGATCGGAAATGTACTTTCTTTATACTTTGCATTACATTTTAACCTCTCATCTTATATAAAACCAACGTGTTATAAAAAATAATTTACTTATCTACTATACTAAATGCATCATTCAGATTTTGAGGACTAAATGCTATATTACTGTTTTTATAATTAACATAAGGGGACATGGTTGCTGACGTAGCAATATCGGTATCACTGAAACCTTTCGGAGTGAATTCATCATCCCCAGAATACATTGGAGCACTCGGCTGGAATTTTGGAATATATCTTGCAGGAGGTTCTGCGTATTGCCCTCCTACTATAACTTGATCGTCCTCGTAATCTGGTTCTGGAGTAGCTCTGGCCACATTCCAATGTTTTTTAATTTTCTTTGGACCATCGCCGTAATAAAAAGGTTTTTTGCGTCTCTCATAAGGGTCAAAGTCGTCATCTCTCTGCGCTTCCTTGTAGATATTAGAAAAAGAATTCAGATTGAAATCCTCGTCTGGTGCTGATATTGCGTCAAATACTTCTTCAGGTTCAGGTTTAATGTATTGGGGTCGTTTTTTAGAATAAGCGTATTTATTGTCGACGTTTTCGTTACTTTGATAGTTTTGCCAAGATTTGTAGTCTTGACCGAAATTGTAATCTTGGTTATCATAACTTGTGGATTGTGCATCTAAGTTCAATGGTGGATATACGTCATCTGTGACAATTTTGAGTGGAGCCCCATATGAATCTGTTGGGGGGTCTTGGTAAGTCAATTTTGTTGATTGGTAGTCCTGAATGTAGTCGGGAGGTGGTTCTCCAAATCCAACAGGTTCTGGAGCGTAATAAGTATGTTGTGGTTCTTTCTTCGGCGGTCCGTAAATAGGTTTTTTGTTCGGTGATTTTGGAGGCCCGTAAACAGGTTTATGTTTGATTGGTTTTGGAGGTCCATACCTAGGTTTCGGTTGTCGTTTTTTGTATTTCGGAGGACCATACTTAGGATGACTTGTTTTTTTATGTTTCTTTGGTGGAGCTCTAATAGGTTTTGATGATCGGTACTTGCTGCGGGGTGGTCCGTACTTTGGCTTTGGATGCATATATCTTGGACTTGATATTCTTCTATAAATCACATGCGGCCTGTGCTTGTATATTGGCTCTATAGGGAAGCTATCGATGAAAATGGCTGCGTCTCGTTTCGTAATTCTTTTATTGAGATTTCTTTGCGTTAATTCTTTTTTGTGTTCGTCCGCTTCTACGAAGGATGTCGATACTGTTATCTGAAAAGAAAAAAAATGTTACCATTTTTTCATCGAATTTATCTGAATAGGGTTTTTTAAATTATATATGTTAATGCTTGAAGGTAGTTGGTTATGTAGTCTTGGGTGGTAATGTACATTTGTTGTGTACATTTCCTAAAGGATAAAACAATTGTACCTAGTAGGTATAATTAATTTTTATTCATTTATTTTCAAGTTTCAGCTAGCTGCCTTAGTGGATAAGTAATGAGGGAATGGCCCTTCTGCTTGGAAAGTGCTTGTCTCTATCATCAAGGTTAATCGGTAATTTCCCAATTTACCCACCCTAGAACAGTCACCCTAAGATAAAACTTATACTATTTCTTCACCTTGCCCGAAGATAGAACTCATCAGCTAACTGCCATACATACTTCGAACACTTACGTTAAACATTCTATTTTAACATGAAAACATAAATAATTCAATAATTCAATTGGCGGTGTTTTCTAGTGTTTTTCAACGACTGGAGAGCAGCTAGTGTGGAAGACGCATTGCTCGTGACGTTAATTGTTGAAAGTGTTCGTCGTCACGTTTTTTGCCTCTTAGTTCTTATTTAGGTTGATATTTACAATTCCAGACATGGGTACTGATACGTTTGACACCTCATTATCCTCATCTCTAAATGAGTTATTAATGAAATGTAATGTAAGAATATTGATTTCGTTATATTATCCTCATATTTCACTACACGATAAGTACGAGGAACTTACGAAAACTAAGAGTTACAAGGATACTTTAATGTAAGTAGTGCTCTGCGATTAAAAATAGACTGAGCGATGAACATGTACTTTTTATTTAGATAGCAAACGAGCAGACAAGCCACATAATAATACCTACAAGTGTCCATCATCGCGTATAAAAATCTACACATATCACCAAAAGTATAACCGATGTTTTGCCCTCCGAAAAGGGAGAAGAGGAAATAACGTAAAGCGATACTGGCTCTCAAGTTTGACCCGGAACACGACAAGTTTGGTACCTGACCCAAGGGGGACAGGGCATCTGTCGTCGCTTACGACACCCTGGCCTGTCGACATGGGAATTACATCAGTATTTTAGTTTCTAGGCTGCCCTAATACGACCAAAAAGACGCATTTTTTCAATAAATCAATGGCCATATTAACCTATTCTGTTAAATAATGAAGAAATACTTGTTTCCTACTTATAGAATTGAATAGGTACTTCTCCGTATTGTGGTCGTCAACGTCGATGCCAAGATTCAAATCAGGAAGTTAGTTCCTCTCATTCATAAAGACGTCGAAGCGATCAGAGTTCAACGGCACTGCAACCGCAAGAGTCGTTGGTACTTATTTATCATTATCTACAGTTAATGTCATATGTTTTGAAGATTTCCTTCTACCGTGCCTGTTGTCTTGTTGTTAGATTTTTGTTTTTACGTTTTTTTTTTAACTTTTTGCATTTATCTCTAGCTAGTATCAATTAATGATTGTAGTTTAGTATTGTATTTGACGACCCGGATGGCGCAATGGTTAACACGCCGGATCGCCGTTCCGAGGGTCCTGGGTTCGATTCCCAGCGAGGCGGAAATTTGAATGACGAATTTAAATTTCCGTTCTTGGTCTGGGTGTGTGTGTTCGTGTCTTGTGTGTTGTCCATGGCACCCACGACACAGGGAATCCTAGTGGGGGGCTATGAGTGTGTAGCGTTATTGTAGATTAGTATTGAACCTATGAATGGTATTTTGGGCGTGTCGTAATCATTGGTAGCAAGATGAGTTTATCTAGAAATAAGCAGTGATTAAGTGACTTTAAGTTGTTCAAGTTTACTTCTCACAAGATTTTTTCACAACAGATTTTTGATATTAGTTTCTTATTTTCCTACAAAAAAAAAGTAGCATTAGAGTATGCTCTATGCCTGTATAATCACATTTGTTCATTTTACCAAATAATTTGCTTTCATACATATACATAATTATATCATATCCCTCGGTCGCAATCATTGCAATCTATCAAAGATTGTCGTTGATTAGAAACCGACAACAATTCCCACGTCTAATTGTGGTTCAGTAATCGTTCGGAACAATTTTACGCCATTTCTCTTAATTGTGGGATAATGTTGATTTGCTACTTTCACTGAACAATACCGAAAAACACCGCAAAAGAATATTTGTTTTAATTCTGACTGTAAAAGGAGACATTTTTTGTTCGTATTCGCTTCCTTTTTGGCCAGGAATTCATCCGCGAGCCTACCTTAGGCTAGGCAGTGTTATTGATCTTGCTCCATGGATGACCCGAAAAAAGAGTGAATCAAAATGAACCGTATCTTTCTGCAACTAAAGCGCAAAAACGCATAATTACAGGGTTGGTAGTGACGGTAAAATTGTGGCCGGAACACCGGTACACCGGAACTGTAAAAAGCACCAATATTCCTGGTTTCCCAACCAGTTTCACCATCGTCCAGTTGGTTGCCGCGAGCCATAATAACGGTATTCTGACATAAATTAGAACTGTCGTTGAAAGTGAAAACTGATTACAGACGTAGGCCTATGATTACGAAGCTATGTGATCTCACTTTTACTGAGGGCCTTGTAACTTATGTGTTGTGAATGACCGCTAATAGGATACATTCTCACCATTGAGGTCTACCATTGAACAAGCGAGATGTTTTTTGTGTACTCGTACCACTAACACGAGGAGGAATTGTAATTCTTCGTCCTTCCACTGAAACTGTACTTATGCACAGAGGCGATGAACGAACCGACCACCTCAATACATCCCAAAACATTGATGTTTAAAATTTCTGTCTATAGGTAAGTAATTATTTTTGCCAGTAATCTTACTTATTCACCTACGATGATTTTCACCTGCGTATTGTACTCGTAGTTAGGTTAGAGTAATGTTTGATTTAATTTCAATCGGTTCACACCACATAAAAATATGCCAATTTAAAGAACCTTGTCTAAGGAATTATACTTATTTAAAATACAAAATATTACTTTCCTGAAGCGCAATAGCAGCGAGGTACTATGTAGTACCTAGTATAAACTCAATCAGTCAATACCTACCTACTATAAGTAAAGATAGGTGTTTCTATTTCAAATCATAGTGATTACATTTCACTGACATGCTTATTCACTTTCCCATGTCTGTATTAAATTACGTTATCCGCGAGAAATTCTAGGTTACTCAAATTCCATGATGTTACTACTGACTACTGACATAGTTCTGCTATCATATAATATAATAATAAAATATCTCACGGGTCAGCTATGAATTAATTTTTGACATCATCCATGGCCTATTGATAAGTATGTACGCCCATTTGGTACGTATCTACTCACTAGAATTCACGTACATACGGTTATGGGTCGAGTTAATTATTCATAAAGGTAAAAAGCGTAGAAATATGGAAAGTGGAATCTGATTTCCATATTTATTATTTTGTTGCAAATCATAAACTATTCAAAATTTTCGTTGTTGAAGTTTTCCCGTTAATTTAGTAGAAAGTAAAACTTAGTGAAACGGTGATAGGTGTAATAATTGGTTCACTATAATATGTCAGTTAAATTAATTAAAAAATAATGCGCTTTTATCGGCATAAACTCACGGTCCCACGCTAGGATTACCTGTGTCGTGGGTGCCATGGACAAAAACTCAACCAACCGACATACGACCGAGACCGATATGAGTGTGAGCGTTATTATGCATAGTTTCATCATCATGATCATCATCAGCATAACCATAACTGTCCCACTGCTGGGCATGGGTCGGTTCTTAAAATGAGGGGTTAATGCTATAGTCCACCACGCTGGCCAAGTGCTGATTGGCGGACTTCATACACCCTCGAGGACATACTCGTAATGACGAGCTCTTAGGTGTGCAGGTTTCCTCACGACATTTTTCGTTAAAGAATCAAGACGTGGTAATTAAATTCTAATACGTACATGATTTTTGAAAATTAGTGGTTCGCGCAGGATTCGAACCCGGGTTCTAATCGAAACGAACGTGCAAACTAATGGACGCAAGAGACTAAAATTTGGCATTTATGTTCCTTGAGGAGTGTAGGGGAGCACTAGGGGGAAGGAAGGCGGGTGTTAAACTCTGTGTGTGTCTAAAGCTGTGGACTGTAGCAAAATATTATTCATCAAGTTATGAACACATGTTCATTAATAAAATGAAACCTGTTCACTTATTGTCCTTATGCATACGACTTTGATAAATTAACGGTTTTGTCATTGAGGAAACAATATAATATATTTGTAAGTCTGTCCGGAATATTACCAGAGACAACGGACATCTATCCGTATAAAATATTCACTTTCTACTGGTACTGCACAGGACATGTGATTATTTAACTGGTAGTAACTGTCCTCCCTTCGCCTCGCAAAATGTCTACCTCAGAAACCACACTCGAAAATGTTTAGACGGAATTCATTCATCTACATATCTTTTTTATTTGTGAGACAATTGAAATACAACACCATATTTAAATTAAATGTTATAATTAAACTTTATGGTATGGTATTAAAGGTCAAATTGACCTTTAAGTATCTATTATTACGAATATTTTGTATGGGAATATAGAAAAGTGTTGTTTTTAGACTTTTTCAGGCATTTTTTTAAATTTTTCTCTCCGTAACAACCGTCCTTGTACTTTAAGGAATATTGTAAAAAAAAGAATTAGCGAAATCGGTTCAGCCGTTCTCGAGATTTGCGCTTACCAACAAAATCAGCGATTCATTTTTATATATAAGATTACTATAACTATATACTATAAGATTACATATTATAATCCAGTTATTATTACAATTAACAACTATCACTACTAATTACCTATCACTAACAGTTTCTGTCCCAGTCCTTTTTTGGAACGAAGTTCCTTACGGCAGGCTTGAAGGGGATAGGTTTTGCTGCGGCGACCGAACTGAAAAATATGTGATAGTAAAACCGTAAGAAAAAATGCGTGGAATAAAAGCGTTAAATGAGACGTGCGCAGGCGCGACAGTCGCATACACAAGCGAGTAGTGTATAATACCTTTCTCTTTCTCCCTCTTTCTTTTCGTTCGCCGTTGCCTTCATTAGCCGAAGGAACTTCGTTCCTACCTGGTGGCCCACGACACCACATTTTTACTTAGTTACTAACGAAATGACCAACTAACATTCCTATACACCCTCTACTAACTGGACTACGTACTTTGTTTCAACATGACTTGTCATAAACTTTGCTATTTTCTATGTCATATAAAGTAGTGAGTACGTGATAATTGTAAAAGTGGAATATAACTTTTACTATCAACCGGTGTCGACATTAAACAAAACAAAAAATGATAAACAAAATCTTTACCCAAATTTCAAGAAACAGAAAGTAGCAATGTCGTTTGTGATGTGACCCTTTAGTAAATACAAAACATGCTAATATTTCGCTAACAATAATCGTTTGTATTGAAATGAGAGAAATCTTGTTTCAAATGACCGAATTTTGATCATGAACTTATTAACCGACTGACAGTTTTGTCGAGAAAGTTTCGAAGAAAGAGAAATGAGGCACTTATTTTATTATTAATAGTACCCACCCAAGGATAATAATAAGCTCCTTCACTTCAGATCTAGGTCTAGATCGCTAGATCCTTAAGTCCGCCCAACGTCCCCTAATCGTGGTGAAACCTGCTGACAAACGAGGCTATTGTGACAAGAATCTGCTGTTTAAGGTTGCTGAGCTCTGTACCAGAGTTAAATCCTAATGGTACCTTCTACTCATGGATGGTATGGTGGTATTAATCCGCATATGAACTACCTATATATACATAAAAATATTCAGTTATTTTTTATTTATACCATAAGTATAATATCAAACGTCGTGCAATGAAACTGTACTAAGGAGTTCTATAAGGGCTGTAAAGCCTTTAAATCCCATTGGACATAACAGTCACTTCCCCGTAACTGTTCGGAATTTCTAATCAAACGTCGTGTGTAACTGTACCCTCCAGGGAACATCGGTTACGATTCAACTTTCTTGTATGCTAATTAGTGATGTTCGACGGATATGAATTCATTGGTGCAATTAAAAATTTCTAATATTGTAAAACGTTTACGTAGGTAGGTACCTACATATTACGATGTTTACAGTTTAAATATATAAGTAATCTTGCAATTAATTCGTTTTTCTGTCTTTTCGCATCTGTGATAGCTTCTCGGCTTCGCAACGATGAAATGTCTTACACTACGTTGGCAGGAGTAAATTGTAAATAATAACAAATAACGCTACACACTCATAATCCCACACTGGAAGTCAAGAACACACACCCAAACCGAAAACAAAAACATAAACTCATCGCTCAAATTTCTGTATCGCGGGGAATCGAACCCAGGGCCCCTTGAACAGCAGTTCGGCATGGTGACTAAAAACAACATAAAATGCATAACCTTATTCACACGGACGACATTACGATACAAATGTGTGACGTCAAATGTTACGGTACTGGCGACTGTCGATAATATACATCACTATGTCAATGATACATTGTTAAGTAAGTTATCGCGGATTGTACACATTTTATTATGATACGACCTCGTCCTTCCTTCCTTACGACATGTTCACGATATGTTGAGTTCAGCAGTCGTGACCGCGATCCGTGTAACTAACTGGGTCGAAATATCGGTGTACAAAATAAATATCGTCAGTACCTCTTCAAGATGTTATGTCGTAGCGAAACCAATTTGCAAAACCAGTGCTTGCCGATAGTCTGTCGTCGCGATGTCGCTACTCTGTTGGCCACACGTTTCCTTAGTAGAGCCTTGTCTTAAAAAGGGAGAGTCCATATTTCAGTTGGTATTTAAACGTGTTTGAGTCTTTTTATTAGTGGTAACCATTTCTCATGAATATTGGTTTTTAGCAAAGGGAGAGCTTCCGCCAGGCGAGGCATCATTTGAATACTACAATTAAGTATAATATTTACACACACCCGCACTATTGTTGAGCGTAGTATTGGACATAATAGTTAAAATGTGCCCCAGCCGGGGTTTAAACCTGGGACCGACTGAGCTTTAAAGACGATTAAAATGTACGTATATCTTATGAATTAGGTGAACGAAGTAAGTAAGTGATGAGAAACAAATTATAATGTAAATTGATATTTCACAATGGCAATTTTATTTATTTTTATGTTTGAACTAGATTTATTAACTAATTCTCTGTAATTCCCTGTATTGTAAATGCCGTGGACACTAACAAATTAGACAGCACCAACACCTGCGACTGAAAACAAATATTTATTTATCAACTAGTGACCCGCCCTCGCTTCGCGTCGGGAGACTTTGGATAATTCACACTATATCTTTATAAATTATAGCTTATGTATTACTCTGACGTGTAGCTATATTATTGTAAAGTTTCATCAAAATACATTCGGTAGTTTTTGCGTGAAAGAGTAAAACAGACAGTCATACGTCCATATTAGTAGGATAAGTTGTATATTTTGGATAATTCACACTAATTATCTTCATAATTTATAGCCTATATGTTATTCTGATGTGTAAGCTATATTATTGTAAAGTTTCAGCAAAATCCATTCGGTATTTTTTGCGTGAAAGAGCCACAAACATTCATACATCCATACAAACTTTCTCATTTATAATATTAATAGGATAATCAAAATTGACTTACCATTAAAAGCACATAACAGCAAATATCCGAAACCTTCATTTTCACAAACACAATTACAAGAGAAATTTGAAACTGATAGACTTTTTTACATAGTAAAAAGTGTTCAGAAAGAGTTGCATTGGTTTTCCAATGTATGGAAAAAAATGATATTTGTTATAATCCGAAGACGTACGGCGCGCTCGAAAGTTCTCTAGATAATGCTGTGCGTGTCCTGAGATAACTGGTGTGAGCTCGACTGTGACAGCTCTCTACAGAGCTGATATTACCACCCTTAGAATTTTTAAATTGGACGTGCTCACCGTCGTCATCAGAAGTAGTGGTAGGATTTGGTGATGATACCATTATAAATGAATTACTGCGGTACTCAGTAATATTAATTATTATTATCAGTCTGTTAAAAGCTTCATAATATTATCATTAATTTTCCACCAAAAAGATACAGAAGAAAAACAAATAACAGCCAATCTAAGGCAAAGTATGGATCTCTTCCAAGTTACAAAATAACCTAGAAAGCTTCGAAAAGACTTAACGACTGCAAATTTCTGGGTTCTGCATACTGCTACATTCTCTTATAAGAATTAGTGAGTCCTTAAAACATTCTAATTGACGTTAGCTCCGCCAAAAACTTCTATGTAGTAGCTAAAAATTTATCTGTGATATGTAATAACAACTCAATATAATTCCCAAGCTCTTCACCGCGCGTGCTCTAACTCTCTCATCCCTAATCGCTTTAAACATACAAACAATAACAGCTCTATGCGGTCTTACGTACGTCCCATTAAGTAAATTAATTCGCCTTTTGTTGAGTAATATGTAAGTACTTCAAAGCAGATGTCAAATGATTGCACAAGATGTTATGTTGGGATTCTGTCATTAGAAGTGTCTGGGTTAAGACAAAAAAAGACTGGATAGTCCCATTTTGATTTAACGTGTACAATATAAAACAAGATAATTATAAGTTTTTAATACCCGATTTTTCACTTGATAGATTTTTATTTCTTGTCTAGACGTCTCGCTGTCACCATAATTTTAATTATTGTCGTGTCTTCGATTTAAGTTAAAAATATCGTATGAAAATACGATTTTTATAGAAATAATTACCAAATAATTGAATATTCAAAAGCGGCTGAGAGTAAAAGTAAGATACGGTGTTTGATTCTGAGTAATTAATTTCACACGTATCGTGAACTTGGCCCAAGAAATCCAAGTTTCATTCACAATTATAATTTGGTTGCTTGCCTCAATCGTTCTTTCGTGGCATGCGATTTTTTTAGAAAAGTAATTTGTTTTTAATTGACTTTATATAAAAGATTGAATTAATTAATAGGTAATGTGTTTGGGCAGCGTGGGTATAAGGCCAATCATTTCCAAGTTCCGGGGAATAATAATAACACCCAAAAACATACTCCACTACAGAAATCAATTGTATTGGATACTTGTTCTATAGTCCGCCGCTTCCCTCATACTTCATAATACACTAGATACACATTCAACACAAAACGCCTCACCGCTTACATCCATCAATCATAAATACACACACTTTTTTTTATTGATTTAAGGTAGCAAAAGAGCATGCAGCACTACCTTCCGCTGACTTAGAACAAGACTCATAATATGGGGACTGGGACAGGGACTGTTAGTGAATGTTAGTCCTGTTAGTTGTTGTTAGTAATAGTCCAGTTAGTAGATGTTAGTAAGAGTCTCGTTATAATTCGGTCACAGATGTGTTGCTACCCTTGAATACTGAGATGGTCGCCTCCAGAAAGTGTAGCCGGCTCCACACCTTTCTATCCGGAACACAATTGCTGTTTAAACAATTATTACACGGTAGAAATGGTACTAAGTACCGTGGCGGGCGGTAGTAATACCCCGGGCGGACTCTAAGCTCCAACCCAGAATACTTGGCTTAAGCCCGTACCTGGTCCTGAATATCCGATCTAGAGTCGAGTACAAAGAAATATCTTCAACATATTATAATAATAAATACTGCTCATACCTACACCGCAATGTCTGCAATAGGACTCCCTGTGTGACCCTGTTCTCTAATGATATGATTTACAATCGTAAAGCACCATTGGCTGCAAATGGCTATAGCCAAATATTCTTGAGCGTTTCTGAGCTTTACAAGGTATCGATTCACTATGTTATCGCTAGCAGTATCGCAAATAGATTTAAAAGTTGATGACTTTTCTATAACATACATATACTGATATTAGGTACTGACTTTACCTACCATCTCTTTATCAAGACAGTCAAATCAAAATCATCAAACTACTTGCTACTACTAACAACAACTAACAGTCCCTGTCCCAGTCTAGTCATTCCCAGTTGTCAGTCCCAGAGCTTTGTAGGTAAGTACATTAGTTTGCTGTTTAATTCCTGTTATTAATTATTAGTAATTATAGTAATTATATTCTGAGAAAGGATTTTTGGAAATTAACTGCCTAAGAGCAAAATATTTCTAATATGAAAAAGCACAAAAATAAATTTCGTCCCATTTACTTGTGAAAGATTTCGCGGCCAAAGTTTCTTAACTTATTTTTTTAATTTAGAGAAAGGTTTGAATTTTATTAATAACTACCAATAGCAAAGACCTGCCATCTATGGTTAACGAATAAAACTAAATAGCTTTCACGTGATAACTGTTTGCCTCATAGTTTCTACACCGTATAATAGATGTCGCTACTCTGTAATAATATGCTAAACTGGGCAAATAATAATACTAGCTAGGCAATAATTTCTTCTCTATACTTACTTATCTATACTCTATACTAATATTATAAAGAGGAAAGATTTGATTGTTTGTTTGTTTGTTTGCATCGAATAGGCTTCAAAACTACTGAACCGATTTGAAAAATTCTTTCACTGTTGGAAAGCTACACTATCCCCGGGTGACATAGGCTATATCATATATTATAAAAATGAATTGCTGTGCGTTAGTCACGCTAAAACTCAAAAACGGCTGTACCGATTCGGTTGAAATTTTTTGTGTCTTCAGGTGGATCCAAGAATGGTTTTGATTTACAATTGGACCCGGTAGGTGGCGCTGCTGTCGATATGTCACCATATTATTATTTGTTTATTAATTATAGAGCGGTACGAAGTTCGCTGGGGCAGCTAGTATTATATAAAATTTTCGTGTCACAATGTTAGTTACCATACTCCTCCGAAACGGCTCGACCTAATCTCATGAAATTTTGTGTGCTTATCGAGTAGGTATGAGAATCGAGCAACATCTATTTTTTATAGCCCTAAATGTTAAGGGTTGTCCACCCTGATTTTTTTTTTTTCATTTTTTGGACAATTTTTTTATGGTTATTTTTTTATGGTGTGGCATAAAAAAATACACATAATCTTAAATTTTCACTTCCCTACCCCCACCAATAAAATTTAAATCGCGCTTTTTGTATCTACATATATGGCGGAACAACGTTCGCGGGGTCAGCTAGTAATGATAAAAATATTTTTCACCATCGAAACCTCGTTTTCAAAAGCACCTACCTCTACTTACATGAATAAAATTATTGTAACTTTGATCCCAAATCGGATTATTTTACCAAATAGTGAATATGATACATATTTAAATTTGCAGTAGGTAGGTAGGTGCCTATTGATTGTTGGGTGCGTAAATTTTAAATAGAAAAAAAAAATTAAAATACTATTTTCGACATGCAAAAATTCGGCCATTTTGGCAAACAGAACCAATTAAATGAAAGGTTTATTCGAATGAAACAAAACAATCAGTGGCATGAAAAATTTATTTGATTTTCTTTTAATTACATAATTACGCTATGCTAAAATAAATACAGAAGTTATCTTCATCTTAATTATATGTTCATTTAAATAATTACGAATAAACAATCATTAATATATATATATAAGCGTCTTACCTAGTTATTTATTTACATTTAAATCAATAATTTAGAGCAAAATTTTATATTTATAAAATGTGGACTATCATAATAAAATCAGGGACGCGCTTACAGCTTAGTAACGCGATGTATCGGAAATTTTCACGCACATTACGGAACATCGAGCGCCATCGTTTGACTTAAAAAATGCTTAATAAATTTACCTGCTTCAGAGAGTATTCAGATAATATTTTTCTTACGATAACCATCTAACCTGCTTTGAGGGTAGGCTTAAAATTTTGTAATATGAACCTAGCTGTCTGTGAAAAAACTTGAAACGACAAAATTGTAAATAGGTTACTACCGTAAGTTGACGCGTTTTTTAAAATTTATATCTCAACTCAACAATATTAGAGAATTATTATTTTTTTACGTTATAACACAGTAATACAATTTGCAGCTATTTGGTTCACTAGTGCCGACATCGAATTCAATTTCGATCGAGTTGAGTTTGCAAATAGGCTCGATTCACACACATACACACAGCATACGGCATTTCGTTACGTGACGATGTCTACTAAATCCCACTACCTGTAAGTCGCGTTAAGGAACTTCGTTCTAATAGAAGATCGAATAAAGGCATAGTTCTTGTTTTATCTGAATGCCAAGGAATAATTTGTATTTATCAACTAGACGGTGTACTTGGAGGTACAACACTAGATTAAACCGATGATAATAGTTTAACAAGATAGAATGTACATAAGCTCTCTGAAGCAAATAACACAAAATCAAACTGTATCAAAATATTTTCTTTAATGGAGAAACAAAACATGAATATTTCTTGTAATAATTGTAGATAGGAAGATTACTTACACACAAGATTACTTACAAAATGTAATTAGAGAGTGGTAGAAATCATTCATGATACAAAAGTTGTGCAAATTTACAGATTAACTCTTATCTTTAAATATAATTCGATTGGAACTCACGAAATGGAAGATAGATCTTACCTAGTCTTAATGACTTGATTAAGTATAAAACCTCGGTTAACCCGTATGGACAATAAAAATTTTCTTAAGTATACGTACAGTAAGAAGACCAAAGATTTTGAGTATAGACACACGAAGAACATTATTATCATTATTGTGATTAAAAAGGTACATTAAGACGTGATTCAATATTACGATAACTTGCAGTTAAATGTAAAAACCATACTAAATAGATAAAAGAAAAGGTATCTTGATGAAACAAAAGCAGGAAACATAGATTTCAAGAAAATATTAACGAATATACAATACAAATATTTATTATTGTGCACTAACTGGAGATTAGTAATAAATGTAATAAACGATTTTTTCACAAAAGCTGGTCTTATCGATAAACAGCGATCTCTTCCCGACATCCTTTGGGTAGGAATCAAAAAATTAGCACAAATCGGTAGGGTGCACAACATTGGGATTGAAAATAAACTACGCAGATAGAAACAAAAAGATGAATATAATACAGAAGACGTAGAATACAAACTTGACGATAATGTTCTCTGTGATCCAGAATCCTATTCTACATTAAAACTACGACGTCAGAAGGTAATGGTTACCGACGTTCTTGCCCTGCCAACGCCGATCACTGCACAACGAACAATACATTAGTTGAGGAAACTCTAGCCTAGATGAAAGGCACGCAAAGTGTATTTACAGGAAGTGCTGAATTGCTTACGTTGGCATGGCAGTGTACTGGGTATAGATGCCCCTATAAAATATTGAAGTGCCGTATTTGATTTGGATTATGGAAATGACTTTCGAGTAACTCTTCATAAATTATAATAGGGGCAGCCATACAAATTAATTGTGATGAATATAATTATGCGTGCTATTACAATAAATTGATATGTTATTTTTTATTCACTCTTTAATTCGCCTCGAAGGAGTTGAATAATAATAATATGTTTTCTTGTTAAGTACTTCAAAAGTGTTTGCTTAAGTTTTATTGAAACTTTTATGTTGTTGCAAATACTTAAATAATTGTAAATATATTTTGTTATGTCATGTTATGTTTTGTCAAATAATACTTGATCGGGATTACGAATAGCTACTCACTGGCCCATTTACTAAGATGTTGTATCTTTTTAATTTTATGTACTGTCATTAAAGTCAGAAAATATGATCACGCAAATATTTTTGTTAACAATTTCCAAAAGTTATGAACGCAATTGTTGTTGTCGAACGCGTTGTTCTATTTGCATCTGGTTTCAAAGTAAAAGTTAAGCAGACCAACGAGATAAATTTTCGTGTGTAGATACTAATCTTTTCGAATATATTCGCCCAGTAAATTTTAAATCTGATTGTAAACAAATCTATATTCATAAGAAGCGAACTCTCACTAACCATCCGCGACTTCAATATGAACTTGAAGCTTTAATATAAAATAAATATTTACAAACTAATGCTAAACGTGAGATTGTATCGCGTGATTACAATTAAAACTAATAAAAACGACTATATTTTACTAAAGTATTTGGATTTAATTCGAATCGTCATCGTAAATATACAATAGGAAATTTATTTTACAAAGACCAATGAAAGACCCTGTTTATCAAAAGGACCTAGTATAATGGAATTCGTGACCACAGGTGTATGACGTTTACTAACTAAATTATTTATTAAAATGGAAAACAGTTGAGCGAGGTATCGTTTGGAATGTATAAAGTAAAAATGTCGTGGATAGCAAATTAGTGTCCAACGGTTGAATTGTCTTTGGTGATTGCGAAAATGGTCAAAAAAAATGAGGAACTTAAAAAAATCAAATTTAATCGTGACCGTGAATAATTTAATAGACGTTTAGACAAGAATGTATCTTAACGAAGTGATTGCACATAGAAAGCTATGACTAAGTTCACTGAGTCGCTTCAGCGGTGTGGTAATGCGAAGGATGGTAACGCCAAACCTGTGGTGGGGAGTATTCTACGGGAACTTCCTGCGCCGCGCCTCCTGCTCCCCACATGAGCACCGTCTGTCTTGGCATCTCTGAGGCTTGGGTCTGCTGCATCCTCTCTTGCTCCGTCGACCCGCTCGAAGCCCCTGGACTCGGTCCAGCGACGACGCTTGGCGATCGTCTCTCTTGCCCCGTCACAGGACTCATGTACCTCCCAGTGCTGTCCACATAAGTGTATTCTCTTGAAGGCGGCCTATGATACGTCGGTGCTACTTCGTACCCCGGCGGAGGTGCAGGTTCAAGGAAACCGTTTGGAGCATATGTAGTATAATGATAGGACAAGGGTTTGTATTGATGGAACAGGTTGTCTGCTGTAAGGAATCTGTCGTCTAAGGGCGGAGGAGGGTAATGTAGCGCAGGGGCGGGGGGATATTCCCCGTATGGAGCGGTATAAGCTCCATTAAGATTGGTATACGCTGCAGCAACATCAGCTGCTAAATAGTCTACTGGAGGAGGAGCTGGTGTAGCGGGCACTCGACGTTTATTTCGGCAAGTTGATAAGAAGTCTCGCAATTGAGTCTTATATCGCCTCGCCGCTCTCGGAGGCGTTGTCACACTGGATTCACAGCCAGACAACTGCTCTGATTCAGAAAAGTATAGACTTGTCAACCCCGTGTCTAAGTAGCTCACTTTGAAGTCCATTGTCCGTTTGCCGAGCAGATCACGGCCTTCTTCTTCCCTGATACAATAAACGAACAATGAACAATATAAAACATATTAACAATAGAGTAGTACTTAGTAGAAGATTTAAGTCAACAAACTTTTCAGTGATATAAATTTTTTTCTTAATGAAAAATAATTTAGTCATAGGTTATCGGTAAGGCATCGTCTACAATGACGTCTTCTAAATGACTTAATTCAATTGAGGTCGAAAACACACACTGTCTTTGTTAAGATGATGACTCCATATCTGTATCATGATACAGATATACTATATATGACCAAATCGGGTCTATTCTGGTTTATAATTCTTATTTTGTTTGCAAAGTGTATGTTTAAACATTTTGGAATAGATAACAGTAAAATTTTTTAGTAAATACTTACATCAACGGTCTATGTGTACTAATAACAAAATCCGGTTTAGAGTTCTTATAAACTAGTCTGGATGAGGTCTGCAGCCACTGCCACTGGCCGTCCTTTGTCTGAAAGCGGTATGCGATCATCCCTGACGCTCCCGTCTTTAACACTGAAATCAAATTTTATCAATTCATCTTCTCCATCGCTGATATAAGAATCACCGACAGGATACATAACAAGCACACCACTAAAATAGACATCCTAATTGTTCGCGCCATGAAAATCTGGTAATACTACATTTGAAAGACATTGGTGCGTGGTGTTTCTATGCACAGATGAATGGAAACGTGAAGTTTCAATTCGATCTATTAAATCAAAAAGTGGAGGTTATTTTATTTGTTTTTTAAAATTAAATGAAAGTGAATCCGTTATCGTATATTATCAGATCTCAAATTAGTACCTAAGTTTCATTACTTTTACTGATATCATTTTTGATCTGTTAGTTAATGTTGAGGAGCTGCAAATTAACACCAAATGCATTCATTGTCCATCTAGTACCCAATATTGAATTTATCATGCATTTTGTAATTTTATTGAAACTTGGTGCAATAGCAAACTTCATAGTAATAGTTAGTAAGGTCCTTTTACAATTAAAAATAATGTGGATATAATAATGGAAGCTTCTTACATTCCTGATGAGCACTGGCAACGTAGGCTAAGTCATCGTAATGAACTAAGTCGTAACCACCCATGTTGGCCAGCTCTGCGTCTGTGTAACCCAGCAGCATCTTTCCCCTGAAACGATCAAAAGTGATGCTAATGATTTGAACTACAGTATATTATTCAGATAACATAAATATAGGTTAAGATCCTGTGCGCAGCTTGCGATAATAATCTCGTACCTATATTAGTTATGCGTTGAGATAAAATTAAAACCTCGTTTTGGATTGAAGTGGTCACAATCGCCCATTTAAATCAGTACTTTATACAAAAGCGTTACCGCTGTGTTCCCAGTCGATGAATAAGGGAAAAAAAAGAAATAATGTAAAATAAAAGTAACGATCCCAATAGGAGTTGAGTTGAAAGACTCAAACACATACTTACATATACATTTTACTGTACTATATTTGAAATTCTCTATAATTAGCGAGTCTTTTGCTAAGTATAGTAAGTAAGAAGTCTTTTGCCCATGTAATTAACCTGTAGTTGCCCATTAAGTTAAGTTCATATTTTTCCATCTTTGACTACAATACTTGTTTGCTATTAAACGCATTCCCATTACACCACAAACCAACAAATCAATTGGTTCTGCTTCGCTATGTTTAACAATTATACATTTGGTACGCATTGTATTGTAGAATTTTTCGGATCTCCACGGTTCCTTTATAGTTCCGCGTTCATCCTTTGTACCAACCGATGCTTAGAGAATAACGTTAATCTCTACAGTTTGGGGTTTAAACATGAATAATGTACTTCAAAAGAAACAAATTACTAAATGGTAACAAATACGAAATCTTTGATAATGCACTTAGTTTTCGATACAAATATTATGTAGATAATAGTTTAAATATTTTATCTTCCCAATACGAAGTGTTTGCTTAGATTAAGACATTTAATTAATTTTTTATATTACTCGAAATGTACCTATAATGTACAGTTAAGTAGAATCTAGTTCTAACATGTCAAAATAATATTCCAAGTACCTTTGGTCCATTGAGACTAGAGATAGATCAAGTTTGTGCTTGCTCTTGAACATGACTTCCTTCTGTGGTATCTCCAGTAGACTAGGCGGGCCAAACGGGGCACAGATCGCGAACAGCGCCAGAGGTGGCTCTTCGGTTTTCTTGTTCTGTCCATGAAGCACCTTGATTCGCCCTCGGATATCTAACCTCTGATAAAAGAGAACAATTAAATCAAATAATGTCTTTAAAATGTAATGTAATCTAATAATGATCTCAAAATTAGAACCTTATAATGGTTTTGATGAAGCATAGGTGTCCAGAGGCAACGGCGACCACTTACCATCAGATGGCTCGCCAGCTTTCTTGTTAGTTAAAGGTATTGTCGTTGGTGAATATTTTAGTACCGAGTATACAAATTCGTTACCTAAAATAACTATCGAAAATTGTATTGATTTACATAGGTGTATTAAAATTACGAAACTATTGCGATGTCACGCAAACCAAAAGTACAATATCGTTATTATAGTTGATCCATCTCTTAAAATATATTTTTTACGCATGATAAAAACCCATAAATGAGCAGACGAACGAACGATAATAAAAGATAATTTCTGTTATCGTCGTCATCGAAGTAGTAAAGTAGGAAGAAGCTCTTAGCTTATTTTATTTTATTTATTAAAAGTATTTCTAAACTATACAAAAATCTAACAGTTAACACTTACAAGAAATCCAGAAGTATTGTCCAACAGACACCTAAACCTAACTGTAAAACTTCTTTCTAAAAGATGAGCTCGTTCCGGCCGTAGAACGTCTTGGAGGGATAAGTTGTTAACTTCTTGAGGCAAGAAAGAGTTCCAGAGTAGTTGTCTCTGAAGCTCTTCCCGATCTTCTGAGTGAACTAACTCGTACACTGATTGATGAACTATGTCAGACTGAAAATGAAAAATAAAAAAATTTAAAACACAAGAAAAAAATACTTAATCAATTAATGCGTATAACGAGGTATAGGTTTTACAACATAAAAGGCAGATAATTCATAATCGTAAAAAGAGCAAGTCACAAGTGAACCGTAAATCAATAAACCATCGATGACCCTAGAAATCGATTCGAGCCCGATCATTAAAGAATCATCTGTAACGAAGATGGACATGTTAATTTTGTTTCAATGTTATCCAAATTTCAACCATATTGCAATGTAATAAACATTATAATTGCATGCAAATCGATTCTTATGGATTTTAACACGTCGTATAACAAAGCTTCGTATAAATAGTGTGGATAATGCGCCAACAACAAATGATGCAAGTTCAAAACTAATTGATAATCAATGGGGTTGTACAAGGCGCAACACCGGGACCCCTACTTTACTTGACATGTAAATGAATCATCCGCATACAAAAATACGCTGTAAGGTTTATGTAGTTAGAAATGGGGATTGAGAACCGTTGACTGTGGGTTCGAACATATTGCGATGGCATTAAATGTCAGAGGATGATTTGTTTGGTAATTGCTTTTTGTTCCCGGTGTTCGGGGGAGCACTGTTGCTATGGTGAACCATGTTTTGTTGATATGCCATTGTTTTGGCAATACTTTTTATGACGGTGGTACGGATATGAATGTTATGAGTTTTTATATTTATCATCACGTTAAATATCTTTAAGATATTTTTTTTATAATCATTAGTATTGTTCTGCTCGTGTTGATATTAAGGTTTATTTGTACCTCGGTTTAATAAAGGAGAACTAATTACAGCGCGATAATGAAATACGTATGTGGAGTTAATAAATAAAGAAATGAAAATAAATAAAATACCAAGCGCTCTTGAAATTCCGAATGAAAACATTACCAGTAAAAATCATTTCTATTAATTCTCACGAAAACAATAATCGCTAGTATTATTTAACCTAGTTTATAATAAAGAGCAAATAATTACGATTCTTCTTGTATATTTATTTAATTTGACTTCACAAACAGCGTTGCTTTCTGACTCTAATCCAGCTTACATTACTGTAATCAGATTATAAATTAATTATTTCTACGTGAGACGCTATAACGACTACATTACCCCCAGCCCCAACCATTAGGGCTCGGTCGATGTTGCCACCTGGTGCGAATGCTTCAAGTTAATCTACTGGCATAAGTTACCCCTCATACTCACCCTCGCTGAATGATAGTAATTTTCGATTTGGTGAATTATTAGCAGGAACCGAGTTGGAGGTAAACGGGTTTTAAAGTGTGTTAGGAAAATATAGTATAGTTTTAGGTAAAATGGCAATGCCTTTGATAGTCTTGTGATTTGTGACGAAAGGCTATTTTATAAACTGGATGATTATTTTAAAGATAACAACAGATATGAGTTTCAATTTGGGAGATTCTCGTCGTTTCGTCTTAAAGCCACTCGCGATAGGGGTTTATTGAAGCGATGGCGTAGTTTGACTTTCGTGAAGTGTTTGTTAATACCATATTCAAGTAAAACTAATTCGTTTTCATTTTATTTTAATTGCTCCAAGAAACAATGTCAAAAATTTAAGTAAAAGCAAAATTTAAGTAATATGATCTTGTAACGCAGTTGGCGTTAGTGACTCTGCCTACCGAGTGAGGGACCTCAATGGAATTTAAATTTAAGTAATATGATCTTGTAACGCAGTTGGCGTTAGTGACTCTGCCTACCGAGTGAGGGACCTCAATTTCGATTCCTAGCAGAGGCACATTTTTTGATAAGATCGGGTCGCAGATTTTTTGGTATTTGCGTTGAGATATAAAGTTGTTTCTTTGTCATTGCAATGTGTTTGTAAAAACCAACTTCGAATAAAGTTCATTTCTTTTCATTGCATTTCATTGTCACTGTTATCTAACGACAACAACCAGGACCGACGCGACGGCTTTACGTGCCCTCAAGAGTACGAAAGCGCTCAAGAAATGTTTGCTACCAGCGGCCACCCATCAACCGACCGCGCTCACTGTTGCTTAACTCGGTAAATCACTTCGACATAACCCACCGAGCCGAGTACTTGAAGACTTGGCTTCTACCCATCAATAGTCCAATGTAGCACGGGTATCTTCTCATCACTAAGGCCTAGCTAGAGCATACTTCACCACGCTTCTCAAATGCGAATTGGTGGAGGAAATTACTTGGGTACTTATTATTGTAATTTAGATAAATTCGTGGCAAACTAAATCGACCATAAATCTCACCTTTCACCGTTCACGGTTGAAATCTCTTCTGAAGCGGCACGTGGCCAACAGGAGGGAGTCGGTCGGTTTAATGATTTCAAAATCGATTTGTTTTGATCGCGACCCACCCTCGCCGGGCTTTGCCTCGCTCGTGATTTGAATAAATGCAGATGTAGGTGAAGTGTAGCAAACAATGGGATTTCTTTGTTACATTTTTATTTAATACGAGCTGTGTTCTTATGTACGTTACAGACGAGCTGGGAGTTTGGCGACGGATTAAGAACCGAAATAATTAAAATAAATGCGTTTTTCTCTATAATAATTCGTATCTATAGCTGTTGGCATTTTTATCTTTATTAATTTTTAATCGGTTTTGGTAAGAACCTTTTGTACCTATTCCTTTTGGTTAATCAAACCGCACTCAAATCATTAAACCGTCTCTGAGATTTGCGCGTACAAAATCACAGACAAACTGACAAACAGACAAAAGTTCTAAAAATCATAGTTTTGGGTTCTATTGCTATTGTTTGGGTTAAACCGGCCCTCAAGAATAGTTTTTCTCATATAATATCTTCCATTCCATGTAAAAACAGCGTTCAATTACAGATTTATTATATGTCGATGGCTCCTTAGTAGATACATGTATTGTACATATATTGAGTCATCTTTCGACAAATTTTTTTAAAGATTAAATTCAAAACGATTAGTTATTTTTCGTGGTTGTGTTAACATTTGAGATATAACCTACTGTTCTTATCGACTTCCTATATTATTAGGAAAACAGTTGACTTAAGTATAAGTATACTGAGTCAATCGATATAAGGAGCCATTGATGTATAGAATACTTGTATTTGTGTCCGTTTCTGAGGTAACGGTATAATGGCAGAGGGAGTCGACTGTATACAAAATATACGATTGTGTTCGACTGAAAGTTTTATAGCTGGGGTTATTGAGGCGAAATTGGGGTTTTCAGTCTGATAACAATAATTCATTGTGACTTTATTAGGTTTAATGCGAAGGGTATTTATAATCGGACGCTTTATGTACCTTCGGTTTTTGTCACGCTCGTTTCGGCACTGACAGGTTATACATAGAACTACTGAATTTGATGAAGTGCTTCGGGAATTATTCTTTGTCGGTTATATTAAATAGGTATGTATAATGTTAAGCACGTAAAGGAATAAATGAATGAATTATATTTTTATACTGTAAACACAAAAAATGTGCCCGAAGCCGAACGAGAGCTGTAATTGGTCTAAACTCTACAATAATAATAACAACATGAAATATTTTTAATGTGTTTTAGTATGGAAAAGGTAGCAATAGTCAGACACCAAAACCAATGGCATCCCATTATGCCATTGGTTTTGGTGGTTGGATTTATGATGAGCCATTTGGCTTAAACCCATTAATGATCCAATACCGAGAACGGGTTATCGTCATTGAAGAAGCCAAGAGCATGGTCCACCACGCTGCTCCAGTGCGGTTTCGTGGAGCGGTAAGTGGCCAACTTAAGAATCAGAAGTATTTATGGCGACTGAAGGTTTGATATGATTGTTAGAATATTTTTCTCTTTTTCAGTTTGTGCGTTTGTGCTCGCTAATCTCAGAAGCGACATAACCGATTTGGATGCGGTTTAAGTAAGATGTAAGATGGTAAGTTTATGAATATTTAAACTATTTACAACCCTGTCATATTTAAGCTCTATACGTTAAGTACTTTTCGAGATTTCGCGTTTAATTAGTGAGTGAGTCAGTAAGTGAACGATTAGCCTTTAGCTTTTACATTTACAAATATATTTAATTTTTTTAATAAGAGGTACCTATTACGCAACACCCTTAAACCACCCCTCTTGAAAACCGGTGGTGTGTTAGTATTATTTTAGTGTTATTTTAATTAGCCCCCGGCATTGGCAGGACATCGTAAAGCTGACGTACTTTCTCGTTAGCCGCTTCCTATAAAGAGATTACGAATGCGAAACTTTTAATAAGACATTATTTTAATTATTATTTAGTGAAGTCACGAAACTCGTAGCCAGGGAACATTAGCGTTCATATTTTTTTATTACCGTTTACTTCGAGTTAGACGTGTCGTATTACGACAAGGTTAGCGATTTCGTAGCTTCAGGAGCGAGTGTTTTGAATACGACTTCTTTGAAGCTGGGTAGTAGATTTGGTTTTTTTAAATAACCAACAAACAAGCCGACAAGCCACCAGTCAAGCAGATGGTAAGTGGTGACTATCGCCCATGAAGATAATTAACACCACAGGCATCTCAGATGTGTTGCCACTCAAGAAAGAAGAAAAAATGGATAACATTGATAATGTATTTTAATTCTTTTTATCACTCAAAGTACACAATAAATTTAACCTTTTTATTAATTTCACCGTTAAATATAATAATTAATTTAGTTATAGTACATTTTAAAAGATAATTTCATTATGTTGAATCGATCTGTTTGATACCGTTTTCTAATTATTTTATTTTGGTATTGTATTATAACATTTTATCTCTAAGCTTTGATCAGTTATTAGATTTCTTAGCCTGCGATGTAACAAGTCCTTTACCGTTAATATTTTTTTACCTCAGTTCGCTTCGTTATGGCGGTTTAACGATAAAACGAGGGTAGTTTAATAAAAGTTAAAGCCTTTTTTCGGTTCAGTTATCGCTGTAATTAATATTTTTACGTGGTTATAAAATTTTGTCCCATAAGTCAACTGTATCACACATTTCTTGATGATTAATAATAGGGAACTGGTGTTAAGTAAAATTAGAACAATTTTTTGGTATGGTGGTAATTTAATTAGGGTAGGGAAGGGTTTGGTGCATTAACGCGAAAATTACTGGGGAAAGTTAATATAACAAACATTTTGAGTTTTCGTATGACTAGTGCAAAATATAACTATAATTGTAATGGTTGTATTCACACACAACAACAAGACACACAACGATTACTTTAATTTTTCTCATAATATTGCTTGTCACGACAGGGTTTTGAACCCGTGACATCTAACTCGGAATGGCTCTTGGTCAACGGGATCGGGATTCAAATTTGTACCCTCCATTTTGCTCCTTTAAGCGATGAATTTACCAAGATACATACTTTCTTAGTGTTCCCCCACACTTTAATATAAGGAACCGATATACAAAATTTTTAGGCTGTGTGTCTGTCAGTTGGAGACCGTTATCATTCAGTAGATAGTCTGTTCTATCGTATGCTGGCTATGCTAGTATAATAATTATGGCTATTCTATCATAGCCAAACTCTAGTAGGTATGTAGAAATTCAGTCAAATTTAGCTCTAGCGTTTACTAACCTGGTGAAAGCCGAGATAGCTCTCGATGCTGTGCGTCGCGAAGAACACCTCTCCTTCGCAGGTGAGGATCATCAGGAAGCCATTGAGAGCCTGGAATATACCAACGATGTTTATTAAAACACAAAAAACAACTTTGTATCGCTCCTTTTGGTGGTCTCATTTCAGACCACAAACAACCTTCTGGTATAAATCTTTAAAGTTTAAATTTTATCTCCTTCTTTTTTAAAAGTAAACCGGAGCAACGTTGGGACAAGTATGGGTTCTGATGATGACGATCAATTTTATTAACAAAAATGGCTTAAACTCCAGGGGTTATGATCTTGTAAACCTGGTTCCACTGTACTATACCTAAGTTAGGACCAATCCCTTTATGTGTTGTGTCGGTTTGTCGTGTATGGTTGGATCACAGAACATAACTCAGTCTCCCCATACTCCTTCATACGTTCTTTCTTGTATCCTTTCTCTTTCTCAATACTACATTAGACTTATGACACAGCTGGATAAATTTCATAACATCCAAGTATTCCCTGACTAAAATGGCAATAAAATGGGCAACTTTTGGCAAGTTTCCCGGTAATTTCCTTGGGCGACGCGCCTTACTTACGAGCCGGGCCGACCGTGCGTTGTTGTATTCCAGTGATTACACGTCAACGGCATTGTTACCGTGACGGCAATTTAGAGGATTGAATTTTATGATGTGGTATAATTATTTATTTATTTATGCATTGAAGAGTTAATCGTCAAATTAAATATGGACTGTTATAAGACTTTGATTAATTAATATTAACTTATCATTGACCGTTTATTTAAAAAATTAAGAAGTCCGTTTTTGTGGTCTTTTGCGAAGTATAGTATTAAAAAAATATATCTCTTCACATAATAATATACATAAATTCAAAAAACCCAGAGACTTCAGACCCAGAGATTTTTTTTTTATTTGGAAGTATTTTGGCAGCATATTATTTTGGTGCAATGGGCACTCAGCGCGGCTTCGAAAATGTAAAATATAAGGCATAAGTTGTAGGTTGAACGTATTTATAGCTTTCGCAGTCTTCTTTGATTTATTGTCGAGCGATTCGCCGCAATTTGTGTATTCATTGCAATGAGACGTCGCGGTGAAAATATCGTCGTCTCCACTATGGTAGTGCTGCCGGGCACGGCCGAGTAATGAACTGACTTCAGATGTAAGCAAAAATGTATGTTTATATTACATGGGCATTATTAATTGCTTCGAACTTTACATCGTCCACATCTGTTCTACTTCTGGGCTCATCTCCAACTGAGAGCATTTAAGGTTGGCACAAGACGGCAGGTAAAACATTAACATTTTAAAAATCAATCAATGATTTTATAAATGACTAGCTTTGCCAGCGAATTAGTTCGCGTGGGAGCTTTTCCCGTGGTAGTTACTATCGAGGGAATTTCGGGATAAAATGTAACTAAATCTTGACCTACATAATGTATATACCCGCTCTATCTTCCAGTGAAATTCTCATTAATTCAGCTGTTCCAGAGACTAGCCCGCACACACAGACAGACAGTCTGACAGTCAAAAATTAAAAAATGTGTGTATTTTAGTATTTTGTAAATACTAGTACTTATAAGCACTTATACACAGTTATTTTGTAATCACAGACAGAAACTTCAATTTTATTCAAATGTATTGATGTATAGATATACAGCTGTCACACACATTGACTTAAGGCATTGTCACACATGGCCTTAGGTAAGGATTTTTGTGTTCTTGGTGGTATAGACACAAATGAGACATCCCAAACACTCGGGATCCACGATAAACATATCCGTCACATAAATCTCCGTCCCGACTGAGAAACGAGTTCGGTACCTCTAACTAAATTAATAAATTCAAAAACTCAAACTCAAATTATTTTATGTAGGTTTTCATCAATACACTTATGAACCTGAAATATTTGCATTAGGTATATTTGACTCGTTCAATTTGAAAGGGTAAACCTATCGTTTTCGAGTTTAGAGGAAAACTTTTAAGTTACGCCTTGTAGATCAACTATCCGTAAGCAAAATGAACCGTTTTTAAGACAAGACATTAGTTGCAAAAATCTATTGATGCACTAATATATTGATAAAAACGTGTAGTAGTTACCTGGAGAAACATTTCCCCATCAGGCATGATGTGGTCGTAATGCGTGTGGTCCCGTCGGTGGACGTGCAGTTCCTCCTTCTCCTTATGCATCACCACTGAAACAAGAGAATTATATCCGTTTAATATATTGCAAGTGATCATAGTCCGGCGAATTGTGTCGTTATAATTGATCGACCGAGATGTGAAACAGCGGGCGCGGTCGGTGGAAGGATGACTGACACTGGCATAACAAAGTACTCTATGGATATAACTTCTTGCACGCTTCCGTGCTTCGAAGGGCACGTGCAGCTGGTCCCTGTTCTTATCGTCAGATAAAAGGCGTTACGCGTTGTAGGAAGCCTTCGCGCAACATTCTCCGATTCTCGGGTAGACTAACCCCTCCACCAATCCGGATTGGAGCACCATGATGGAGTTGTGGCGAAAATTAGTGAAGTTCCTCAAAGAGACTTATACCCCTGGGTGTCCCACTGAAAGAAATCTGAACAATGGGTCCACAATGCATAGTTGAAGAGGGATATTAATATTGAATTGTAATCATTTTTTTCTTTGATTATTTTTTTACTACAAACGCTCTTTTACTCGAACCCAATGAAGCCAACAGGAAGGTTATTTTTCAGTCCATGTGATAGTAGGTATGTTTATTCGCTCTAGCAGAAACGTCTAACAGTCTAATCGTTTTGATCATCAGCTGACTAGGCTATGTCACCTTAAATTTATTATCACACCTTCTAGAAGGCATTCCAAAATAAAAATTCTGGAATGTGCTGTTTGGAATTGTAATAATTTTTAGTCCGATTTAGTTTTGTATGTTGTACTCTCGATATTTACAGATAAATTCTGCAATAGATCACCTGATCGCAACCTAAACCCTAACTATCCTCAATCACCCTGCGATTTTTATGCTCCCCATAAAGTTGCATAGAGGGGGATATCATAATAGAGTAGGTACGAGTATGTTACTCGCTATGTAATCATCGCCAGCTCATCTCTTACAGGGCGTGGTTTGTGCGACAAATCACATCTCGTTGTACAATTAGGGATGCTGTGAAGGGTGGGAGTTGTAAGGAAATGTAGACTGTATGGAAATATGATTTAGTTTATTTTTGTTTGATAAAATTCTTTGCAGGAATATGCCCATAATTATGTTTATGATCGAATAGGTAGTATTGGTTATCTGGTAGGTATTTGTGAAAACAACTTAAATATAAGGTAAGGGGAGGTTACAAACGACGATGCCTTTGGTGTGGTTATGGGCCATATTGACCACTAGGTAAGTACCACTAAAAGCGGCTGGTCTGCTCATCTGTCGTTGTTTACAAACAAGGAACACGTGTGATTTGACTTCCACCTATTAATGACCCCCTGCTCGAGAGACCTCTCAGTAGTACCTACCATTAACGAGTTGAAGTCAGCACGGTTTTAGCTTAATTATACCAAAAGTTGGTAATATCGAAACTTGTACAAGGTTTTTTGAGCTAAAAAAGCTTTTTTATTTATTTTATATACCTCCACATTGCGAAGCATGCGAGATAAAAGAGGACTGCGCTGAAAACCAGCAGCCTTGGTTCCCATCAGTTCCACGGCACAAGCTGAGCGCGGCCCTATTTTGTCATGTGGTATGGTACGGTAAATACATAAGCTGTATTGTATAGTATCTAGTATTAAGTGAGTACCATATTATTGTGACAGAATAAATATGTCTTCTTTCTTTCTTTCTAAAATAAAACCCATGCAAGCTTCGTTGCCCTGGTGGCAATGATTAGCCCGAAGGCGTCGGGTCGGAACATGTCGCTACGTAGTTAATTCAGCCCCGTACGGCCGTGGGAGCTACCATATGGCCCCAGATGCTAATATAGATATCGGATAATTGTTTTTCGAAATTCACTAGTATAGGTCTATTAAAAAAGGTTATTGGAATAATGGAATATTTTCTATCACGAAGCTAGTTTGCGTTTTAGTTGGAGAAGATGAAGAATAATTCTGTTCATTTCTGTTAGTGTTGTTGTTAAAACCCATAACTATACCACTGCTGGGCACGGGTCTCATCTCACAATGAGATGGGTACAGACCGTAGTCCACCAAGCTAGCCAAGTTTGGATTGGCAGATCAAAATGTGTACAATTCCCACGTGCTAGAGGTGTAACTTCATAACAACGAATACTGTCAGTCCAAATATTGATGTTTTGCTTTGCTTACGTCAGCCGCCATTTGCCGATGCTTCATTCGCGTCATTTCCGTTTAACTGAATTCCAAATCACAACGATATTAAAGAAGTATTCAAAAAGTCAAGTTTGAATAGAACTTGTTAAAACATTCAAGAGTAAACAAACAGATAACCCTTGAACTTGTACGGACGACGTCGATACTAAGCCGAGGTGATACAGAACACAGCAATGGACTTTCAACAGCAGGAATTTAATATCCTTGTTTCGGTTACTTGGATGCGCCATAGGTGGGAGATTCTTACTTCTAAAATTTATACCTATCCTTGGAGTAAATTTTTATCTGACTTTAAATAAAACGAAATAAGTAAAATGTTTGAAGTCGGTTTAATTTTATTCACATATTTTAAAATTACATTTAGGTATATTATGTATGTATGGGTTTCATCATTTTATCCATAACAACGGGGAACGAAACTTAATGTGCGATTTGGAGCACGAATGATTTCGAAGAAGTTCCGGAAGGTTTCGGTGTTGTAAGGAGAATTTGCAAGCACATCAGGAATTGCAAAGACAACGTGATGTCTTTTGGCATCATCATCATCATCATCATTATTAAGACTGTGTTTATTATTTTTAATATGAATTCAGTCAATAAGGCCATTGCCATTGGCATTGCCATTATAACGTGTATTCATTATTTCATAATGAATGATAAATGTTGCCATAATTTCTATATGCACATGAAATGCTAGTGTTTAAAACAATTAAAAGACCATAAAGATATTATTTAAGTATGAATGCCCTGCGTAATACCTTATAGAGAATTCTCCATCGGTTCCTATGATAATAAGGCCGGATGAAAATGAAAGAATTGAAATTTCTACTGTCCTATTATTTATGGTACTTATTAAAATACTTTAGAGTAGACCATAAACAAATAAAAATGTGTCGATAAATAAGCTCCTATCTATGTTTTTGGATCTTTGTATTTGCCAGTTTAAAATAAGTAGATTTATTATTTTGCGATTGTGGCTCGATCAAGATAGTCGAAGTATCGACTCGATTTATCGATAATGTCTTTTGATACGTCACTAATCGAAGGCGGTGAGGTTTATCAGCTTATGATCGTTATTATGGACTATCGAGTTTTATTTTGTAGCGTATTAAAATTTATCTAGATTTCGCTTACACACTTGTTGAATGATATTGATATTTTAAGAGTTAAAACGGTTAATTTGAAAGGAAACTATTATAATGTTATTATATTGATTACGTATTAATTTATGTTAATTAATATTTAATAGTAATGTAGTGTGTTCAAATTTTTTTTATACGATGCTAAGTTAAACTTTGACATCGACCCCACCTGATGTTAAGTGGCGATGATGTCTAAAGATCTTTGTAAATACCTTTTCTTCACTCTTTTCTTAAACACAACAAAAGCACAAGCGGGAATGCCGATGCGGGAAACTATTCCAATCCTTTGCGGTGCGCATTACGAAGGACGAAGAAAACCGCATCGTCCGTACTGATCTCGTCGGTGGGATGTCACCAACATAGTGACTAGATTTATTTTCTTGAATTTATAATTCATTAAAATCAAATCATGAATTTATTTTAGTACAGTCAATGCCAGTATAACAAATCAGTATAACGTTAAAATGACAATTAATCAGTAACGTAACAAATACAAACAATATGTCCTCATGATGTATGTTTATTAATAAAAAGAAATGTAACAAAAACCGTCGCGTGATTAAATCGTCATTTAAATTTTAATTGCTAATTAATGCGATGTCGTACCTACGTCCATAACGATTACTCGGAATTAGAGGAAAATAATCAATAATGATCATAAGGTAATTACCGGTAATTATATTCAAGCATGTAAATAATGGACGGTATGTGAAAGCAATGTAGTTACGGCAGAGTTTTTGCAACATAGCATAGGATTTTCTGAAAACTAACGGTCGCGGGCATTCAGCCACGGTGACGGGTCATGTTACGGCTTTACAACGTTTCATTTTGATGTTGCTTTATGTGTTACAATTATACAACTAACTCATCCTCATCCACGAACATGCAACAATGGTCCTTACGGAGCAAGTACTAAAAAGCGAAGCAATGATAGCCGTGTGGTTGAATGTTGGACTGCCGAACCGGAGGTTCCGGGTTCAAACCCCGCACGCACCACTAATTTTCAAAAATTTTGTGCATATTAATATTTAATTATCACTTGCTTCGGTGAAGGAAAACATCGTGAGGAAACCTGCCCACCTGAGAGTTCTCCATAATGTTCTCAAAGGTGTGTGAAGTCCACCAATCCGCACTTGGCCAGCGTGGTGGACTATGGCCTATACCCCTCACACTGTGAGAGGAGACCCGTGCCCAGCAGTGGGACAGTTATGGGTTGGGATGATGATGATGAATAAAAAAGCTAAAAGAATAATGAAGAAGAAGAGCAAGTCGAAAAAATAATCAGAAAGACGAAGAAGCAACACACCGAATAATCCAAATTTGACTGACCAATCGGTTGTGAATCTCGCTACCGTTAATGCGTTGTAATTTTTTTGTTCATAACCAATTATGTATGTATTTAAGAAATTATTAAACATTTTAATTAATTATTAATCAGCTCGATAGCACTTATAATTCGTTTGTAGACATTATCAAACCCAGGATTCTTTAGGTAAGTCACTATTAATCAATTTTACCAAACTATAATTTCATTAAAGACTTATGAAAATTATTATAATAAGTAAACAATATGTCGTTTACCCTACTTTATGAAACTCTTGAACTATTTTGCTCTTATTACACCAATTTACATCTCCCATTATACCATATCGACATATTTATGTAATTATTTATAGTAAAATTAATTCACCTCGGCCCAAAGACCACCTTGTGGTAATTTATACGACTTTTTGTATTCAAAGCCTATACGCACCCGTTTTCAATCATAATTATCTTAGTATGGCAAATGAGGTGTCGTGTAATAGCTAGCAATAATTTTTGACTCGTTAAGTAGCTATTAATATTCTTTTAAAGTAGAGTGAGTTAAAATTTTAAAGGTTAAACAGGACACGCTTGCTTTTAAACTAGTAAAACGTAAATAATATAAATTAGTTATAGCCCTAACTAGGACACCCTGTATTGCAGGTAGTAAAGACAATACAAATAACATATTAATAATAACCACTTTTAAATAATTTACGCTTTATTGACCCTAAAAACAAGTTGTATAAAAGGCGACTTAATGCTACCAACATTTACCTACCTGTCACAAGAATGTCTGCCCCGGCCGGGAATCGAACCTGGAAGCCTGGCTTCGGAGATAGGTTGCAGCAAAGGTCCCAGAGTCAGTACTGGCTTCGGGCTCGTCTAACAACGTCTCTACTGTCAACTATTGACTGTTGTAACTAGATCTTATCTTATTATTTTCGGAAATTATTTTTGATAGACCTTTAACGTATTAATCATAATATTTTTTTTGGAAATTAATGTATAAAGACAGATTTGTGTATATATTTATTTATTTTTTATTTCAGGCCAGTGATATTTTTTTTATTTCAGTGAAGAATGGTGGTAATCCAATTTCACTTTTTTAGAGGCGACCTCGATCTTACCCTTCAAGGGTAGCTATTTTAAATCGATAAAAAGGGGTTATGATACTTGATGGTAAGTGGTTACCGTCGCCGATGGTAACCAGCAACGTCATTGGCATCACCGAACAGTGCCGCGAGTAAGAAATATAGTTTTCGCGAAAAAAGTCCCAAAAAAACCACAGGCACGTAAATGTGGCACTTAATAAAAAGCGTCTTAAAACTAAGGCTTACAGATTAGGCAAATTTACTGTAGTTTGAAGTGCAATCTTTGAGCTTAGCCAGCCCTGGTTTATGGTTGCTGGTCACGAACGCCATGTCGGGCTTGTTGGTAAGTCACAAACAAGATGGTCATTATGTATTGTGTATTTTTTTCGCGCTGTACTACAGACTGTATTTGGGCCGATAAATAAATAACGCTACACAATCATAGCATTTTAATTATCACTTACTTCGGTGAAGGAAAACATGGTGAGGAAACCTGCACATCTCAGAGTTCTCTGTGATGTTTTCAAATGCGTGTGAAGTCTGCTAATCCGCACTTGGCCAGCGTGGTGGTCTATGGCCTGTACCAGTCATATTGTGAGAGGAGACCCGTGTTCAGCAGTGGGATATTTATGGGTTGCGATGATGAAGATTGATGAAAAATAGATCCACACTGGGATACCTATGTCGTGATAAGAACACACCCAGGCCAAGAGCAGAAATTTAAACTCATCCAACTTTACCATGGAGGAGAAGAAACGGCGAAGGAAAATAACTTCGTAACCTGGATGCTAGTGGTTCTGTATACGAAGCGAGAGATCCTGGATTTGAATCCCGGCTGGAACAGATATTTATGTGAATTATCATTGACACTCAATATGTGAGATTCAATGTTTGTTTCCGGATAGTGGGCATTAGTAATGTAATGTGTTGTCCATCCTACGTGACAGGGAATTCTAGTGCGGAGATATTAGTGTGTAAGCGTTATTTTAACAAAGCTTTCATAAATAATGTAATAAATAAGCAAATATTGTTTTAGTGTTCATTATAGTTTAAACTAAACGAGAGCAAAACAGCGGGGTGTAGTTAGCTAAGTATTCATCTCACCACATTCCTAAACCCTCCGACCCTCGGTTCCGGCCGGCCGCCCCGCCAGCCGGAGTGGTCACGGTGATATACCACGCGTGCCATATTGCCCGACCGTTGCAACATCTGGTCCGATTCGTTTTTAATTGTTTTAGTAAAATATTGGCCCGTCTGTGGGCCGTTTTCGAGTTGGCGCCTTGGTCGGGTAATGGGGATGGGTTTTTTTATGAAGCGTTGTTTGTGATGGGTTGGAATGTCATTTGTTTTTTAAGGAATGATGATTGCAAACGAGCATGCAGCACCCTTCCAATGCCGCTCATAACAACTGTAACTGAGATATAACAACTACGGTTGTAGTGTTGAAGACAGTTAATCAAGGGTGTTATTAAGAACGTTAGTTGGTCAGAACGTTAGTACCTATGAGTACTCAGCATAAGAACATCAAAACAGCATAAGAACTATCATATCGCATACCTACTTAGTAATATAACGGCATAATACAAAAAGTAGTTTTTTGGGAGTTCACGTTTTAAAGATTCTGGACGAGACATTTCTGCTTATTTTTCATATAAAACGTCATCAAAATGTCATCTTATACCTTATAATTAAACTAATAAACAAAGAACGTTAGTTGGTCAGAGCGTTAGTAGATACCTATGAGGACTCAGCATAAGAGCATCAGAACAGCATAAGAGTATCAGAACAGCATAATGAACTATCATATCGCATACCTACTTAGTAATATAACGGCATAATACAAAAAAGTAGTTTTTTCGGAGTTCACGTTTTAAAGATTCTGGACGAGACATTTCTGCTTATTTTTCATATAAAACGTCATCAAAATGTCATCTTATACCATAAAATTAAACTAAGAAACATTTTATACGAAAAATAAGCTAAAATATCACATCCAGAATCATTAAAACGTGAACTCCCAAACAACTAATTTTTGTATTATGCCGTTATATTACTAAGGGTGCGTTATGTCCAGAATTTTATCTAAATCGGTACAAAGAATACGCGTTAATATATAGAAGACAGACAAACAAACAGAGTAACTTTCGCAATTATAAATATTATGGATAATAGCGTACTGAGATCCAATATCGCGACATTAAACAGCATTATACGTTCTTAGTACAATCATCGTGAGTATTTTTAATCTACGTCACGACACGACACGGCACCGATGTCAACATTGGTTTACCGGCTCGCCGCGTCGCCGAGCCTCACCTAATTAAGCTACTAAGGTGAGGTGAACACTGAACTGAAATGTGCGACTTCATAAGAACCGATTAGTGCTCCTTGGTTAAGTTATACGTAAACTTAACAGTCATCGTTAAGTTAAGTTATAAGCGACTGAAGTCATAAGTTATAAGATGACTTAATTAATGAATATTTTATACGAAAAATAAGCTGAAATGTCTCGTCCAGAATCTTTAAAAGGTGAACTCCCAAAAAACTACTTTTTGTATTATGCCGTTATATTACTAAGGGTGCGATGTGAATGATTGTATGCTTGGTTGTTGGTGACGCGTTTGGGCCGATTTTGATGATTCTTATGTCAATTTCTTCTCGGGTCATGGTTGTTAGTGACTTGTATTGTCCATGAAGTCTGTGACACGGGAATCCTGGTGCGAGGTTATAAGTGTAGAAGCGTATATCTATCTAATATATTTATTTATATCTTTTTATTTATTACAAACATTGATAAATTTACAGTTTAATTATGGTATATTGATGCGCGTTTTAAATGTTTGTCTTTTACAAATTCTCGCCTTCCTTTATCTCTGTCACGCAATGAAAATATAATATAACTTTTTCGGTAAAATGCTGTCTTCTAACATGTTCATAGGAGCGGCGCTTTTACCAACATTTTGTCCTACAACTCATAATCCTATTAAATATGTAAGTATAATATAGTACTATAATTTACATATCGAATTACCAAGGCGACATAAATCGGTAGACCCAGTGTAGTTACCACTAATTCCTAAAGTAAACAAATCGATAAAATTTCCCGACGACTCATATAAATCACTGGCAAAGGAAGACGTCTCAATACTCTGTAGTCATTTTACGGCTCGCGCAAACGAGACGGGGATACTTCGAGGCTGTTGTAATCCGCAAGCTGGAGAGAGATGAAGCGATTTTCACGTTTTGTATTAATTAAGGAGCGAATAGACTCTAAATCATTGGCTGTCAACGCTCCCTGTGGGAATCCTTGAGAGTTATAGGACCCTTTATTCTAAATTTACAATTACAATTTTGTGAACGCTCCGAATATTTTAAACTGGTTGTATCGCTCTCTGGGGCTTATTTGAATTTGGAAAAATGTGGAAGTATTATTCCGAGGTTATTATCGGCTGGTTAAGTTATAAAGGTTATAACGGATCCGTGGTTGTTCGATCTGTGCTTGATATATGGGATAATCCATTCGTAAGTCAAATAACACTTTAGTTCAATGTATAAATTACTCGCTACCATTATATTGAACGTAAGACTTTGATACTCCGTATAATATTATCTAAATTCGAAATGCAAAGTCAGTCCGTATTGTTTAATAATAATAATAAATAACGCTACATAGTCATATCCCACAATGACAATAACAAAGACACGACATAACCAAGCTCAACAGATATTTCCGCCTCGTTGGGAATCGAACCCAGGACTCCTGGAACGGCAGGCCAGCATATAATAACCATTGCACCATTAATATAATTCGTCGTGTTTTCTAACATCTATAGGATAGGCCTATAAGACAAGGACTGTAGATAGAATAAATATATGCACCTTCCTATTGCTATTTTATCTAACTTGTTTTTGAAGAAGCTGACGATGTCTCTAATGGTAAGTGATCACCATCGGAAAGAAGGAAGAGCAAAGAACGAAGCTAGTTTTCGAAGCAACAGATTGACATACCAGAAAGCTACCATCATGCTACCGTCGCCCGTCACAAAGATTAACTTCACCAACTGTCGGCGTCAGTGGCGTGAAACGGATCGTCGGAATGATCGGTGATGGAGATTAGTTCGCACTCTCGACACACGGCTGAGCGGCGTGGTGCAACGTGAGTGCCAATTAGATGCTAATTCGAGAGTAAAGTCAGATATAGACAAAATGTACTTAATTATCTTTCAAATAGTCATCATTCAAATTTCTGCGTCGCAAATTGTCAATTGTGTCGACGCACTACGGTCGTCAATTCGTCGTTTACCTATGTAAAAATATTTTCGTTTTTTGGAATCCTGAATGTTTTTTTTTTAAAAGGACAACTTTTATATAAGGACATGACAACGTACTAGTGGTCATGCGGTAACTAGATAATTAAAAACCTGGCGTCAAGACAATATAATTACATACATTTTTAACATCGTAATTAATGGTATTTATGTTCTAAGCGGCCAAGACAATAATCTTGATGGCTCGGACACAATATGCTGTCATATTTATTTTATCGCTTACAACCGCTAGTAGGATTAGAAAACCACTTTTTACAATATTTTTTTATAACTTTTCATCGTTTTCCCGCTCTGAATGATTAAGATCTGGTGAATTCTAGTATATAATTCTATATCAGAAAATATACATTGGTACTTAGTAATATTTCACAACTGACTATCACTTTCTAGTTTTTATAGAACAAAGTAAGTGTCATAATGACAAATCGAAATTTGCAGCACGCATTTTCTTATGGCTTTACCTCTACATAGAGTATGACGACCCAATACCCTTAGTAGTAACCCTACTGGGAAGCGAGGAGTCCGGGTTTATTCCGGGGCAGATATTTATGTGACAGAAAAGTTTGTATTGACTTTTTTATGGAATAAAGATAGCAAACGCGCATGCAGCATCAGCCTTCCGTTGCCGGCCATGACAATGTTAGTGATGTCTTATTTCTGTCGGCCATGCCTCCCCACTATGAGACCTATACCTCTTATATTGTGAGAGGAGACCGGAACCCAAAAGTGGGATAGTTATGCGTTGTGACGTTGTGACAACGAATTAAATTGAAATTTAATTAGACACGAGCATTTACGAACCCGACTTCCAATAATAAACCATTCAGCTATTAGGATAAAAAGAATCCTGCGTGCATTCGGGTTAAAATCACCTTAAAACATCTCACTGGTTAATCCAACCAATATCAAACGCATTTAGTCCAATTCATATATCAACAGTGCCAATACGGTCTTTGACACCAACCCGAAGATGTAAGTTAGCAGTCATTAATTAAAAAAGTCAGCAAGAAAGAAATATTTCGCCGGTTGAGATTGCGTCGCCCATTTAATTGATAGGAGGCGAGGCGCGGACGAGAGGAATCCGAGTAAAGAAACGGTCGTTAGCTTATCACAATACTGATTTCACACCGTACGTACTGCGCGGTAGGTTTGTATGGCGGTTCGATGCGGGATTTGTGCGGATTGGCGCGGGCGGCGGTTCGATGCGGGATTTGTGCGGATTGGCGCGGACGGCGGTTCGACGCGGGATTTGTGCGGATTGGCGCGGCGGCGCGGCGGCGGTTCGATGCGGAGTTCGTGCGAAAGTTGGCGATTTCGAAGCTGAGTGCAGTTGAATAAATCTGATGCGGTATGTTACGGCTTGACGTAAGAATAATGAACTACAGTGGGCACAAGTATTTGGTGGTTCCATACTGGATGAATACAAATCGGTTGACTCGGTTGTTATTACGCAAACTAGTTTGTTCCATGTAACTCAATTAACAGCTACTGAAATTACTTATTTAATTATCCTCAACCGATAGATACAATTTCTTACATTCAGTTTGGATTGTCATCCCCAATCATACATGGTTAGCTAAGTGACGTCATTCTAAGTCCAATATGATGGACGGCCCGAGATGGTGGAATATTTATTTTTTGTCCATTCACATGATATGAGTATTTCTCTTTAGTTTAGTGTGTAACAAAGATCAATTTATTCATTAGTTAGCTGTGAAGTAAAAAAATTCTATAAAGTATTACTTTATAGAATTTGTGATACATTTTTGATATAGATAAACGAGAAGACGAGGCTGGTGACCGTCACCGTCGTCGTAAGAAGAAAGAAAGAAACTTATTTATTTATTTAAACTTTATTATACCAAAATCAATGTGGTACAAAAGGCGGACTTAATGTTAAAAGCATTCTCTACCAGTCAACCATTAGGCAAAACAGATATCAGCGATGGCGGTATGAAACATACAAAGATAAAATGAAAAGATAACTTATAACGAACTTAACCATACAACAGAACACAGCATCAATATCCGGCGGCATGTAAGCCCAGCGCGGAGCACAGAAGTCTCGGCCGGGTCACGGAGCGCTCTAACTAAAAAACGACTGCATTAACACAAGTTAAACTTTAAGTGGCTGCTTTGTATACAGCCTCCCCAGACTGCGCTCATTTCTGTATACTACATCAATATTATATTTACGAATGTTTTCAATCGTGCTTTCACACATCAATACTAATATTATAAATACGAAAGTTTTTTTTTTATTCATTATAAGTTAATCCTTGACTACAATCCTTGACCAAGTGGTGACGTAGTCTTGGATGGTAACGGGCATTAATTTGGTAAAAATGACTGTCTGTCAGTCTGCGACCTTTTCAGGGTTATTCCGCTTAGCTAATTTAGATACCTACATTTTTGTATGAAGATAGTTTGAGACACTTTAAAAGACATGATTTATTCTCTAGAGCCATAACCATCTATGAATTGGTGAACCCGATACGTCTTTAGAAGCATGAAGAAGTTTCAGATATTATAGCTTTCCATTAAGTTTTCCTTTCCCTTACTAATCAAGCAGGCGAAGCCTTTGAAGGTAAGACTTTACTGTCTCCCATGGACATAAACAAAACCAAAGGCATTATCATATTGTTAAACCCTTAGTAAGGACACAATGTACCTACTTCATATTATCTACAAATAAAGAGAGTATCTATCTATCTATCTATCTATCATCGATTCGCTGAAAAAAAAGGAAGCAAAACTGGCTCTCAAGCTGAGCCCCCTGTTCGAGTCCAAGCTCCCGCTCCCTTATTCAAGCCCAATCCCCCCTATTCGAGCCCAAGCCCCCCTATTCGAGGCCAAGCCCCCCTATTCGAGGCCAAGCCCCCCTATTCGAGGCCAAGTCCCCCTATTAGAGCCCAAGCCCTCGAGAAGCTCCGGAGTCCAACGGTCAAACTTGGCTATCACTGCTTGCGCCGTCAATAAGTATAATGACGAATTCAATCAAGATGGCCGAACCGTTCATCGGGACATTAAAATGGAACATAAAACAAACTGTAAAGTATGGATGTGCCGGCCGTGTATCAGCTGTGAAGATCTCCGCGTGACACACGGCGCTGGCGTTCGGGGATCATTAGCGTTCAAATATCATTTTTCAATAAGTACGTAAGTTGGGTTGTTGACGTGGTTCTATCGCAATCAAATCTTAATTAAGAGTAACCTCAACATCACTGGTCTAGCCAATTATTTTTACTAGATTCAATTTGATGAGCATTTAAATGGTATTTTTAAAAGCTAGAACCTAAAGTATGTTCCTGAACAACGTCTGTCAGTATTAAATGGTATTTTTAAAAGCTAGAACCTAAAGTATGTTCCTGAACAACGTCTGTCAGTATCTATACTGACAGACGTTGTTCAGGAACATACTTTAGGTTCTAGCTTTTAAAAATACCATTTAAATGCTCATCAAATTGAATAACTTCTACTGTTGCAACGCTTTGATGACTCCAATAATTTGGTTGATTTCTAATCTTGACAACAGTGCCATCTACCAGTTCCAATTATACAGAGACCCACTAACCACCAAACACACGGGCAGAAAAATTATACACATGATATAATGTATATACGGACTGGGCGACATGTGGGCCACGTAGTACATTTCAATAGATACTTGGCCATATAGTGTCGACATGGCATGTTGGTCATATTTATGGCTTCTTTTTCCTATATTTCTATTTTGGAAGACTGGATTGATAATTCTAAATTGAAATTTCTATTAAGTTTTAAAAATAAGTATAAATACAGTTTTAAAACTAAAAATATCTCAAAAAGAAACGTCATCAAATAATAATGTTTAGTTTGAGGTTGGAGTTGCTGATACAGCAATAAGAGTCAGTTTCAGCTACATGACTATTATACAAAAAGGTTACTTACAATCGAAACAAATTAAAAATATCACCCTTGATTTTAGGAATTGAATTAAGCAGACGTAGGTAAAGTACCCCACCATCATGCACTATATTATTTTTTATTAAAATATAATACTATTTATTTTATATTTCTGGATTAAGAAGCTTCACAGATATTGAGCGCCTCATTTCAGATTTCACCACTAGTAAGCAAGTTTGGTTTAAAATCAAGGATGGATACTGCTTTCCATTTTTACAATCTGTAAACCACAATGTCAGACGCGAAATGAAAATAAGTTTTGGCGGGGCCAGCTCATAAATCAGAAACACCAGTGTAGCTCAATTAAAACCTCCGACTATCTGATGAACTCCTGGTACAGAAGGTAGCACATCCCTTTGAAAAAAGGTACTAAAAGGCAGCTATTTCAAGCACTGGTTTCACCGGGAGCCAGCAGCGAGTAACAAATCGAGTATAAGAATAAGTAAATAAAACAAAAAGCAATTCCTGTACACACACAAATATATAAACAAACAGATCCAACAGTCCCCTAATGGTAAGTGATCATCGTCTCCATGGACATCAGTCACAAGTCCAAAGACTTCAAAGTCATCATCACCATCATCACCAACACGTCTCAAGGAAGGGAGCATATTGTACTTATCCTTATCCTTACTAATATTATAAATGTGAAAGTAACTCTGTCTGTCTGTCTGTTACTCTTTCACGCAAAAACTACCGAATGGATTTTGCTGAAACTTTACAATAATATAGCTTAACATTTAACTTAACTTAGCTTAACTTACACATCAGAATAACACATAGGCTATAATTTATAAAGATATAGTGTGAATTATCCAAAATATATAACTAAATCTTTGCAAAACGAAGGAATAAGTTTCCCGAAGCGAAGCGAGGGCGGGTCACTGGTACGTTATATACTGTCACATTCTTCCTGTCTTAATAGAGAATCGAACACGGTATCACAACGGTATCTTTAGATCGATTGGCTTTTGTTAGGATCTCTTTGTTGTAAAACCATCTATTTGTCCTTCTACTCGTATATTCAAGACCTTGCTTATGGGAGGAATGTTACGCCTTACCGTAAGTGCCTTGCGTCAGTGGATTATAAGACTTTCCTTTTTCGCGTATGCGATAAATAGTACGTATTTATCGTTTCTAGCGTCCTCGCATACGATGAGACACCTCTTTACAGATACATCGAAACTTTGTCAACCGTTTATTTCTGAGCGTGAATCATTGGTCTCATTATGAGATGGTTTATTAGCGGTCCCGGGTTCGATTTTGTAGAGGTCAGATTAGGCGGAAACTCGGTGTTGGCTGTTAAGTTTCAGTGTTTTATTGTCGTCGGAGATCAGCATTAGGTAATAAATCTTGGAAACAGGAATACCAACTTGTTACGAGTGCGTGGTCATTTTGTTAAAAAGTAGTGAAGAATCGTGAGAATAATTATTATAGGGATGTAACTCAATGTGATTTAGCCACCATGCCCCACTGCAAAGTATGTCTTCCATCCATCCATCAGCCTTTAGTAGTCCACTGCTGGACATAGGCCTCTCCTAACTTGCGCCACTCGGACCGGTCCTGAGCTTTCTGAATCCAGCGGTTGCCCGCTGTCCTCTTCAAGTCGTCAGTCCACCTGGTCGGGGGGCGGCCTATGCTCCTTTTTCCAAGACATGGTCTCCATTCGACGATCTTTCTTCCCCAACGGTTATCGGTGCGTCGAACTATGTGGCCAGCCCATTGCCACTTCAGCCGGCTAATTCTCTGGGCTATGTCGGTTAACCTCGTTCGTCAACGGAGTATGTCTGTCAACAATGTATGTATGTACAAAGTATGTCTTACCTACTTCATATTTGTTTTTATGTTAAACATCGGCATACATACAGACGAGCCACCTGATGGTAAGTGACCACCGTTGCTTACGAACAACAGTAACATCAAAGGCATCGCCGATGCGTTGTCGACCAAGAAAGAAGGAAAAGCAAAGAAAGAAAAGGCTCTAGTTTTAATTACAAATAAATTATCATAAAAACTTCTTTAAAAGGAAACGTACCTAATCCATGTTCTCAGAGATCCCGCAATTGAAGGTGGATTAACGATCTAATGAAGACAGCGGGCATCAGAACGACGACTCAGAACCGCTGAAGGTAGCGCAAGTTAGGTAAAGCCTATGCCCAGCAGTGGACGCGCAATCATCATTATCATTAGATCAATCATCAATCATTAGAAGGCGAAGAGGGTAGGGTTATCAATTTCTAAACTTCAGTGTCCCATTTTTGGCACCTCTACCCTAATTAGTCGCACTTCTTTATCTCCTGATAGAATGGTGATTTCTCTTGTAAACAACGCATCGACATCTCTGGTATTACATAATACCGGTATTAAAATTCACCAGTAAAGGACATCCCTTCCTGGTGAATTACCAACAGGTATATCCGTCATTCATATAAGATACCGCAATTACTATAGCTTAACGGCAATAAAATAACAATCGACTTTAGTTATTGCTCCATTTCACTGTAACAAATTCGACCAAGTTACAAATTCCACAACACCACAGGTCATTAATCCGCCGAATATCTATCACACGTTATTAATACTCGTTGAAAATTAAAATAAACGACAATGACTGAAAATAACTGTTTTATTGCGATACGGATACGGTTACAACGATAACTTTCGGCTATTAAAATCGATTGTCGAATTCCGAAAATTATTCCGATTCCGAAGGTTCATTACGAAATTATATTAAGATCATAACTGCCATCGTTCACAACTAAATTTCGACTTTCATTGTCCACGATAAGAGTGATAATCGAATGCACATAAGAAAGATATAGCGATTTGAATATCAAGATTGTAATTTCGTTAGAGATGTAAATTATATTGAGCTCTATTTCTTAGTCGGTACGTTTTAAATTAGATTGCACGTTTCTCTGTTTACACCGTTTCTTAGTTTCGAGGTAATCGTATCGAAAAGCGGCTCGTGCGCCCAATCAATTATGTTCGAAATCGATTTACCGATTGTAATCGATGATGACGCGTGAGTCCGAGCAGATGTTATTTTTTCCCGAATAATGTCATTGTATTATTGCGCGAAGACAGTTAATCGGCGGGCTCTTTCGAAATTTGCAAATAGACATGTACCAATTTTATGAAACTATTTTATTTATTACTATTCGAAAATGGGACTTGAGAACTTACTTTTAGAGTATCATTTACTAATGTCGGTATTACTGATACACTGATGCACACAGGGGCTGCTTTACCTATAGTGTACTTATTACTTAATCTGTGCTATAGTGCAGGGTGGGTTTTTTAAATTATGTCGCCTAGCCATTAATGTCACAACAGTAATGTCACAAATCGGTCTGCATGTTTGGCATCACATCACCGCAACCCATAACTTTCCTATTGCGGGTGGATACCCGTACCCAGCAACCACAATGTGAGGGTAATTACTAATAAGCCGTAGTCCACAACCGTGGCCAAGTACTGATTAGCGGATTTCAAACTGGTACGTAAATAGCCTAGAGTTCGCCCGGGGTAGTACTACTGCCCGTTACGTTTGATCTCTAGAGCGCCATAAAGCAACAAACACAAACTGTTAAACACATTACCCTTCTTTGCATCGCGCACTTGACTAAAAAGACTGAAAGCTCATTCACAAACGCCCAACATAAACAAATACAATCACGCAGAAAAGCGCGCTCGCGCAATCAATGAGCGAGATATTGTGACGTTTCATTACAGCCCGACATCTTCATACCGCTGCCGGTTATTTATGTAGCTGACTGTACCTGCGGGCGTTCGTATGGCTTGTTTGCGGGCTAGGGTAGGGTAGCGGGGCCAATTGTTGGCATAGTTATTATAACAACAAAAATATCGCGAATTTTAAATAAGTGTCCTTCGGAAATATCGTAGTTTCGCATTAGTATCGCTAGATACCGCCCGCCAAGGTACTTAGTACTATTTCTACCGTGTAATAATTGTTTTAACAGCAATTCAATCGGAACACGATTAAAAAGTGTGGATCCGGTTACACTTTTTACAGGCGACCATCTTAGTGCTCAAGGTTAGCAAACATCTGTGACCGAATTAGAACGAGACTCTTACTAAAATTACTAACTGGACTATTACTAACAACAACTAACAGGACTAACTACCACTAACAGTCCCAGCCCCAGTCCTCATACTTACTAACAAACTAACCAACTAGTGTTTTAACACCGTCTGCTAACTGGACTAACCATCCTAGTCCTCATGTGAGTCTTGTTCTGCGTCGGTCACAGTGTCATGGGCGGCAGCGGAAGGTGGCGCTGCATGCTCGTTTGCTATTGCTACCACTATGTCTTTAACATAAATAATGCATTTAAAAGATCACATACAAAAGCTTGATGACTGCTTTGTCTTGACTCTGTTTTAAGCTCGCGTTATGTCATTTAGAGGCTAACAGTTAGTGACTATTTTAATGTACGCTTTTTTGATAACCTAGAGAGTAAAATAACATAATCAAAGTTACAAACCGTAAACTATCTGTCTATTTCTTTTGATATTATCAATTTTCTGATATAGATATTCAAGCCGGTAGGGCTTGAAGATACAAATTTCACTGCAGCCTGCGTATTTACCATAATTATATAACTTTAACGTTACAGTGTTCTCAGATACCAACCATATTAATGCAAATCACTCACATTGACATACAAAATTCGATTTAATCTAGCTAATTTTTAAGTTGATATTCCAAGATCGCAGATTGGCATGTCCTAAATGGTTCTTAATTTGAAAAATACGCCAAGCGGCTTATTAAGGGCAGCTGGTATTACAGTAAAGAGGAAATTTTAAAGGGGAATAATTAAAATTAGTAATTAGGATTTCACCGGCCAGCATTCAGTGAATTGTTAGTTTAAACCGGTTTAGACCGGAAACGAGTGATGCGTTGATGTGGTTAATGCCGTCTTATTAACTCAAAATGGCGGAAATTAATTAATTTGTAATACACAAACGTTTTGTTTTGCACATTATATCTATATTTACATGATTGAGATAACTCCACTATTTTTTTAATTTATCCTCACCATACACAATTTGATAAAATTCTAAGTGAGCGATGCCAGTAAATGAAATGTTTATAATTATTTATAACATTTATAATTACGAAATAATAAATCAGGGGCCTACAACTTTTGTTTGAGGTCGGTGCCAACTGCCAGCTAAGTTGGCATATAAATAAACCTATAAAAAATTTATATTTGTTTTACGGCCTAATAGATAATCATAATAATATGTGAATATTTTGAAATTCCAATAATATTACATACATACATGTAAAACAGAAAAACTTCCTTTTTAGAAGTCAGTTAATACAAGTCTTCGTACGTACCTGCGTTTTTTATGAAATACAATGTATTTTACGCATTATTATTTTATCGCATATTTGACGCATTCAGATATAAATTTATTATACCATTAAATGTTCCATTACCTTGTTACAAACAGAAACAATATACACTAACCTAACGATATTATTAGATTTTATATCCGAAGATTTAAAAACAAACAGCCATCTAATTCAAAACGAACGACTTACTTAGAATAGAATAAAACTTAGACATCCTAACATGGATTGTGAAGCCTAACTTGCATATTTAATGGGTCTGTCGGTGCTTCGTAAATAGAACGATAAAGAGCCCGTGTCGTAATAATAATAAGCCGTTTGTGTTATTATTTAAGTTTTTTAAAGTTTGTTTAACAAGTGCTGGGGTTAAAACATCATGTTTATTAGGCAAAGGTGTTAGGTTAGTGACAGTGCAGGAGTCGACAACATTTTTACATATATTTTCTTATTACTTTTAAAATTTTAAGTAAAATTGTAACTGATCGATGTTTAAAGAATTCGATTGTTTTTAGAATTTTTGACAGTTTGTCAATGTTTTCGTGGTTGTGCTGCGTGTGGTTGTGCCCGGTAATCTCAGAAACAGCGTAAATTTTTTGGATAGAATTTTTACTGACATATTAGCTACTTACCAATAAGTAAATAAATTGAAACGAAGTAAATAACATAATATATACTACTTATTAAATATATTTTATAATCGTTACCTACTTGAAATCATTTTAGCATGTAGGTAACAAAAACAATAGCGTACTTCATAACAAAATAAAAACTAAAATTGGATTTCGTTAGGCTCCCGACACCTGATTCCAAATGTACCCACTTCTGATGAATCGATATGACATAGAATTCAAAGGAATGTTTAATAAATAATCCGCTGCATTCTTCCATTTCTTTGGCGAAAACACTAACAAAGGCGCTTTTAAGTGTTTATTACACGCGACTTTAGGTCTTATACGCTAGAAATAAGTAACACAATGTCTTGATCTAATTAATTTTTTCCCGCGCGTAATCGAGACGATGAGCATTTCATATTTGGAACGAATAGTGTTGGGACGTTAAATTTGCATTAGATACCGATTATCGGTCTTCTGTTGTACGGTTTTCCATACAAGTGGTGAAATCGTTTTTTAGTGTTCACTTACTTTTTAAAAGGCTTATTTTTGTGGGTTGTTAATCACTCATTGGATGTTAATTAAAACATTCACTATGTATGCTGGAATTCTAAGTATGCACGTATTATAATTTATTCGATACTTACTAGTATGTACCTATTCATGAGATACCTACTTAATATTTTGTTCATGTACGTGTGGTATGATAGGTTTTGGTATAAATAGGCTAGGAACCTATGTTATGAAAGTTGAGAATTATGAGAAATTTGAGAAAAATTTGAGGAAAATTTTTCCTTTTACTGTTTACTAAAATAAAAAACATTTATCGATTTAATCGCAAGACAACAGTAGGTACCCCCTTTAATGTCTAAAAATAAAAACCAAACAAAATACAGGGTATAAGGGCACTAAGATAAAGGTTCATCACGGTTATAGTTCATTACGGATAGATTATTACATCACGGTTTAATGTCGATTGCAGTCGATTGTAGCTCTTTTTGCGTTTTGTTTCTCATTTGGCTCGGACATTTATAGCGCGGACTCGACGTCCATAATAAGTAATAAGAAGTCAATGATTGTCTCTTAAATTTTTAATAATCCTATTACGTAGTCTGGTATTAAGTTTAAGGTACCTACTCATTTCATTGGACCTATTGAACCCGAAAAGGCGTAAAAAATAACAACAAGACTTAATGACGAGAAACGCACTCAATACCCTATTATAGGTTGAAATAAAAACCAACTCCATACATAAACAGCGTGCGTATCCGTGTTGTTGCATTAGTGTGATTATCAGAGCATTCCGTACAACATTTTATTATGTACTCGTAAATTATAATAGAAACTTAATTGCTCTAGTAGTGTTCGATATTACTGGCTGGCAGATATCTTTTTGTGTAAACTGTCAATAGACGAGCCACTTGATGGTAAGTGGTCATTATCGCCCCTGGACATTAGTAGCACAAAGCAGAAAGGCATCTAAAAGGACAAAGGCAAAGGCAAGCAATGCGGTGCTGGCCAATAAAGAAGGAATAAGAAAAAAGTATTGGCTCTACTTTTTCCTTATTCCTTCTGGCTCTCAAGTTCCCAGCCGGAACACGACAAGTTTGGCGGATGACTCAGGCAAGAGGTTAGCCTTAGCTTCAGGTAAGTGTTAGCTTTAGCTTCAGGTATGAGTTAGCCTTAGCTTCAGCCCTACCACTAAGTAAATGATGATACTATAGTCTAGTTGCGCTGCCTGCGAAGCTAAGGATCCTGGGTTCCATTCCCGGTCGGAGCAGATTTTCGTGTGACAGACAAAATTTTTATCTCGGGTCATCAGACTTAGTGATAGATGTATCTCGTTCATTCCATTCGTTAACCAATAAGGAATCCTATTGCGGAGGTCATCATCACAACCCATAACTGTCCCACTGCTGGGCACGGGTCTCCTCTCACAGTGTGAGGGGTACAGGCCTTAGTCTACCTCACTGGCCAAGTGCGGATTGGTGGAGTTCACACACCTTTGAGAATATTATGGAGAACTCTCAGGTGTGCAGGTTTCCTCACGATGTTTTCCTTCACCGAAGCAAGTGATAATTAAATTTTAATACGCACATATTTTTTGAAAATTAGTGGTGCGTGCGGGGTTTGAACCCGGACTCTTCGGTTCGGCAGTCCAACATTCAACCACACGGCTATCACTGCTTGCATTGCGGGGGTATCAGTGTGTAAGCGTTTATGATTAAAAAAGCCTGGACTTGAATCACCCATTTTAGTCATTAAAATTACCACGGCAACACCTACCTGCAGTAAACCGGTGTAGATCCCGAAGCGAATCGGAGATACATTACGACGGCGCAAAACGAACACGACCGACGACAACTCCAGTCACGACCCGAACCGCGATATTGGTGACAAAATGTTTTTACGCCTCGCCTCTCGATTGTTTTTGTTTGTTTTAGGGGTCCGTGGGTGAGGGTATTTTTCATTGAGGAAAAGAGAGAACAGATCCTAAACAAGTATAGTATCTAACCTAGTATCGTTGTGATTTGGAATTCGATGAAACGGAAATGACGCGCAATTAAAATGAAAGGGAAAAGACACAGACAGGCATCGGCCAAATGGCGGCTTACGTAAGCAAAGAAAACCATCAATATTTGAACTGACAGTATTCGTTTTTTTTAAGTTTCACTTCTAGAACGTGTGAATTGCAACAATTTTGTTTTTTTTTATTTCACTTTCTATTTTACCTACCTACTTATTTAAATTTCTGAAGAAAAAGAAACATCGGAACCTCTACATTTTTTTACTTTTATCAAGTAAAGTAAAAGTTTGTAATAAGTAATTTGTTTTATGGACTACGGTACTGAAAAAAGTTGATTAGGTATTTTTTAATGCATTGAAAAACTTTATTTAACCTCTAGGTTTAACAATTAAAAGGAATAGTTTTAAAATGGAACCTAAACGTAGCTTATATGTATTTTTAATTACTTAATTTACATATTTTTAATTGTATTATTAAATCATAATAAGAAATGTATTTAGCCGTCATTTGGAAATTTTGGGTAAACCTAGCATAATGACAATATTTACTGGCTCTCAAACTACAGCCGGATTACGACAAGTTGTGTGGCCTAGCCGAAGATCAGCCCTCCGCCAAAAAAATTTACATGCGGAACCCTTTTCCAAAAAAGCGACTCACTGTCAACTCTCAGAATCGCTTCCCGCTCGCCTCTGTTTACTCCTTTTTGTTTTATTTGTTTTGTTTAACGACGTTATGGAGTTTTAATTAAGTTTTAATTTTATCTTACCGCTCCCGTTGTTTAATTGAGAGGATTCGTTCCAAATCTAACCGATCGTGTTTGGAACGAAAAATATACTTGTTTGAAAACAATTTCAATTGTAAATAAATAAAAGGAACGCAATGATAAAGGTTACGAACTGGGAAACGGTTTAATTAATAAATATTTTAAGGATGTCTGCTTTTTAATTGAATTAAAGTGGCTGGGTCTTCTTAATGTAATTAATTACTTAACTTAACTTAACTTAATTGTAATGATATACCTACACATACAACAAGATGTTTAAAAGTTAAAACTCGACGCAGTAAAGTGATAATGGTTGGTAACCAACTATAAATGGTTTTAGATCCTAATTGGTCATTCGAAATGATAAATGGTCAGAGAAACTTGAAGATGATTTTCAAATAGGTACACCTATTCAGTGATATCCAATTTAACATAGGTCGTAATTCTTTTTTTCTTTTTCACAATAATGACCTCTGGTTGCTGGTGCTTTGCTTCGTCTTTTGTCATGAGTTGTACCACAAAAGACTGAAATAACTTGTCCACGTCGGTTTCCCATACGATTAGAATGAGGGCGTTTTAACTCAAGAGTTAATAAACTTGTTTTAAGTTAGTGCGTTTTAACATCTCAGGGCTACGTTGTCATTTACCATCAGGTGGGATCGTAACCAACGGACCAATAAACATTCTTAGTAACACCTATTGCTGACCACACTGACCATCCTAGTCTCCATTTGAGTCTTGTTCTGTATCGGTCGTAGTTGTCATGGGCGGCGGCGGAAGTTGGTGCTGCATGCTCGTTTGGTATCTTAAATCCGTAAAAAAGTCAAGCGAAAACTATACAAATTGGCCAACTATACAAACGTAACTTTCTGTCAAAAACAACATATTTTTTGCCTTATTACATTTGAATGTAGATTATTTTTGTACAGTAACTATGTACAAAACGTGAAATGCAAGGTATTCCCGGTGATTAGCGAGAGATACTGCGAATATTTCAGTCTGTAATCGATACTATTAACGATTAATTTTTAATGATCGTCCCGACTGACGTAAAAAGTGAAAATCACTTCACATTCCTACTTTTTATTGATATTTAATTACGACCGTAATGTTTCATGTTCGCTTACAAGTTTTAACGAAGCATACAAACTCATTACAGTAATCTCTCGCTGATTTTAGGAATTTAAGTCATTTTCACAGAATTGAGAAATTTAATATTTAGAATTAAGTAATAAATATCGGTAGGTACATACTAGCCCCACACTAGGATTCCCTTTTTTATGGAATTAAGGTAGCAAACGAGCATGCAGCACCACCCTTCCGCTGCCGCCCATGACAACAGTAACTGTGACCGACACAGAACAAGACTCAATTGACACTAGAATGGTTAGTCAGTTAGCAAATGGGGTTAGTAACGTTAGTTGGTTAGTTCATTATATTAGTAGGTATGAGGACTGCGGCAGGGACTGTTAATAATAGTTAGTCCAGTTAGTAGTTGTTAGTAATAGTCTTGTTTTACGAGTAATTCGGTCACAAATGTGTTGCTGCCCTTGAGGACCAAGATGTTCGCCTCTTAAAAGTTTAACCGGATCCTCACCTTTCTAACCAGCACTATTACGTAGGCAATCGTGAATTTAAGTAGCTACAGTATAACGTCTTAATAGTCAAGGAATAACGCCAACAACGCGACTGAGCGCTCGGATGGCGCTATTTAGCGTCAATGAGCACGCGGCGTCATAACGGCAGGCCGACACGCGGCCCCGCGGCCCGCTCCGCTCTTAATTCCTGTTATCAGATACATTGCCGCGGCTACCTGGTAAATATGGGATGCGGACGGCGAGGGGATGCAGACTGAGAAACTGTTAGACACGGCAGTCGCTTATCATTTTAACTTAACGCGGTTTGAGTGCATTTTACTTCACGTGTTTATGAGATTTACGCCCATGCATTTGGGCCGAAATAAATTGAATGTAAATTTAAGATCATAAAACAGAACAGATATCTAATTATTGACATAAATAAACATATACATACTTAATTTTTAATTTGTTGGCAGCAACCCTTTTTCGCGTCGGAAAACATAATCCTTAAGTTTGAGTAACTTCTGAATAATTTTACATAATATTTACATAGCTCCAAGATTAGAATTTAACTATCACTTGCTTCGGTGAAGGGAAACATCGTGAGGAAACCTGCACACCTGGGAGTTCTCCATAATGTTCTCAAACGTGTGAGGGGTGTGAGGAGTGAGGAGGATGAGCCTGTACACTTCACAGTGAAAGGAGACCCGTGCCCAGCAGTGGGGCAGTAATGGATTACGATGATGACATAGCTCTGATTTCCTACACTACAATTTAGCGAACACATTTACCGCCACTTCTACACAAGTGCAACTCTGCAGCATTACGTATGTCTCACTCATCCCAAGTGATAAATTCGGGCTCATTTGAATGCGAGCGATTGTGATCGATGCGCTGCGCCGCGCGTTTAATCGCCTGCTGTACACCTCATGTATTATACATATTATACGTTGGTATAAGTCTATAATTAAATATAAAAATAATGATAAAAATAATTATGGATTTACCAGTAATACTGCACTGAATTTCCTCGTCGCCAAGTATATTGGAACGCGTCAAAATCAAGCAAATGTGCCCAAACTAAGAGTCCACTGTCCATCTCACGAATCCATTGTTAGACCCTCATGATCAATATTTTGTATTACTACGGGAGATTAGTTTATGAGCAAAATTTTATTACATTAGGTTCAGAAAAACGAAGAAACCAGTGACAGAGAGAGAAATTCTAAAAATCATTATAAAAGGATTTATTTTATTAAAAATACGCCTCAATTCCTTTCACTATTCAAGTGAGTCTCTTAAGGGGAGGTAGCAGTGGAGGTGTCCGGAAAAAATCACGAAAAATCAAGGGGTGGAGGTGCTTAAAAGTTGTTAAAAACGTCAAATAAAAAAAAAATTGCTTATTTTTTACGTGTAGATACCAGATGTAGATTATTTACTTAATTACATATACATACATACAAGTAGTAAACATACAAACGATCAGACAAACTGATGGCAAGTGGAGCCGTCATTGTCGGCCGAGAAAGAATAAAGATTCTGGCTGCAAGCATCCGTGTCCACAACACCATCGCCAGTAAAAACGTTATCAGTTATCAGTGGCTACTAGATCTATGTGAGCCAGGGAGTCTGCCACGGTCCGCTGCTCGGGGACTGGCTGCAATTATTCTCCGTGAGCTCATGACGAAAAGTATAGAATGGATCATGTCGTTGGCGAAGTTGACTCTCCATTCAAACTGTACACCTTAGTCAAAATATGTGGCTTGGCCGTTTCGCTACCGTCGCATGAGCGTAACTATGGTGAAAAATGTAATCACTGTTCATTATTTTTCTGTTATACAATATTTTTTGTAACGAAACGACCAAGCCACATATTTGACTAAAGTGTAGAGAATTTGTGATGACTGTAAGGGCTTGTAGAGTTAGGGAGTAGAGTTAGAAGCTTGGCTCTACATGAGATCTGATAATTAATTTTTTAACAGTGCACGCCATAATGGTCTCATCTTGGCAACAATTTACACGAAAATATTTTCGTGGTATTTCGTTATATTTTATCTTATCTTTGCATTGATTTAACTATGTTGTTAAAAAAATAAGGACAATAATGATAAGAATATTTGCGATATATTTTTATTCGCTAGATGGAACATTTTAGTCCGAATGTTTCAGACGACTGTTGACGTCAAATTGCACGTCTTACACGAGATAAAAGGTCCGGGATACGAACCAAACGTCGCAAATTACCTGAGTCCAGGCCAGTCTTTATCTCTTTTAATTCAAAATGTCTCGTTGGCCTAGGTTCTTAATCTTACCTACTTGACATTTTGAATTTGATCAAAAGTACCGCCCATTTCACAAATAAAGCTGGACACCGTCTCAAACAATGTAATATAATAAACGGTGCAAAGAAAACTCCAATTAACCAACGTACCACTTTCATTGCTGCGATACCCATCGCCGGCGTACCGTGAAACCCACTGGCTCACATACGACAGACAGATAACGTCGAGACAACGTACCTAGAGAACAGTAGGTCTTCACCGATGTCGGGGCTTAGTAGTGTAGCATGTATATTTGCACCGTAGACACAAACAGCAAAGAGTGTCACCTCAGACCTCCGACGTGTCTTTGTGTGCGTTCTAAACTGCGTAGGTACATGACGGAACAGCGGTGAGCACATTAGCAAGACATGTTGATACCTTTGTTTGAAGATAAAAATATTTGTCACTCTTATGAAGTCAGACCCTGTATTAATCGAGAGAGAGGTTAGGTATAGGAAGTCGGATATAATATTATTTATTTTTTAAAGTTCTGTCGTCGGAATGAAAAAACGGAAATTATAGGATCACTTGTGCGTGTCATAATTATGTACGTCTGTCACAGCTAATTTTCTTCGAATTTACTGGACCGGCCACGGGCCACCTTGACTAGAACCATCACATCCTTTTTGCTATCTTATAGAAAACCAAATGGCACCGAAGTACCATGAAGCAATTACTCTAGAAAGCATGCGCGGCGAGTGTCGGGAGAAAACAGAATGCGAATTGCAACAACTGCAATGATACGACAATTATGCAATTACGGAGCGGTAAGAATCTTGTTCTTGATGGCTGCACTCCGCACTGAGTGAATGATAATAATAGTAAATAAATAAACGTTCATACATTCACACACGCGCTCGGATTACCTTTGTTGCCGGTGGTATGGACGATTAAAGAACAAACAAATAAAAAAGTTTATTTCCGCAACAAGGACTGCGTTCTCATTCAGCCGATTTTCAAAAAATTTCGTAGTACCTACGTTAAAAGAAATCGGACGTTTAATCTCTAAGGGGTACGTCTACGTACGTCTCACGTTTTTATTATTATTCGTCGCGGAAAATCGTCAGTACTCGTTGCAGTTAAAATGATTAGTGACTGCGATGATAAAAGTTTAAAATCATAAGATAACGGACGGACGAGATGACAGGTAATTTTTAAAGAGAGTTCATATTTGTTCAAATAAAAAAGGAGTTACAAAGGACATCCTAATTATAGATGTCCTTTTATAACTACTTTTTTATTTGAAATTTACATGGCACTTGACAATACTGAACTGATTTGACCGGTAGTTTCGGCTTGAGGACCAGATGCCGTCAAATATTTATAGATATAACCTGAAGGTTGCGAAGGTAAAGTTCACCAAAAAATTGTACCCAAATATATGCAACACCTCATTTATGAAAGGCAATGTTACACAGAATTACAATTGATCAAATTTCCAGAGATCATTTCTCTAGAACCTGTACATTTCTATTTGGATTTGAATTTAAAATTGGAAAACATCGATCCGTCATTGTGTTAATAAATGCAAAGGTATTTTAAGTACCAGCGAAGGCCAGCTCCTACGCAAGTCCAGGACATTTCAACAATCTCTACCCAAGAGTTATTATACGTCTAGTTCACACATCAATGCCGGCGGGGGCGTAACTGTTTACGCCGGCCTAACATAAGCAGGTGCGTATACAACTGATATTTCACACCGCTTAATTATAATTCATTATCTGTAGAAAATTCAAAGTTCAGTCATGTCCAATTAATTGTAAGCAACTTCAATTACATTACTTAAAACGTTCCATTAAAAATACAAAAATACATCGTAATAATTGTGGTGTATTAGTATACAAGCTAATTATTAAGAGCTGAGCAAAATTGGTCATGTACTCTTGTCTATGTTGACAGTGATAGGCGTGAATTGTCTCTATATAATTAGTAACCATCGATAATTATGAAATTGATGGTTATTTTTGTAATTATAGACTTTCGTATAAATACATTATTTTTCACTTTAGACTCTAAAGACTCGATTCTCGATCGAAACACTCGATTATTACTTCATTGCCTCAAAATTTAGAAGTAATGAAGGGATAATCGCTTGGTGAACAAATGCGAAAGGTACTTTTTACGCATAGTGCACCTACTGAATAAAGTAGCTACGAGATTACGGTGCGAGGTCCCCTCAGTTGCAGGCCGTTTAGCGCTATACTGTAGCAGAGAAATAAAAATAGATAGAAACGTATATTTCACATCAGTACTGCTGTGGTACTGCAGCAAAGAACATGACAAAAAAGGAACTTAAATATAACAACACAACATACAGTAGCTACAGTACTATGCGAAAACCGAACGCACTCAGCTTTGCCGGTGTGCTGGAGCCGCTACGCTGGTTTTCAGCGCGTTCGGGTGATGGCCAGACTTAACTTAGTTTAATGATCTATAGTAAAAAACAAAAACCTAACTATCTTCAATGAAATGCCTAATATTAAAGTTAATTTAAATAATACTATATGATATCAATAATACTGTAAAGTAAAAGAATACTACAGAGATGAGCAAAATGTAATCATGATTACATATTACAATTACTGAGCTGCGGGATCTAGAATACTACTAATCCTACTAATATTATAAATGCGAAAGTTGTGAGGATGTATGGATAAGTTTCCCGAAGCGATGCGAGGGTGGGTCAATAGTCAACAATAACAATTATGTTTTAACATGTTTCGGTTGCAATGTTGGAAAACTAGTGAAAATACCTAAAAGTAGTAAACATTAAATAATACCCCACATTATAGTGACACGTTAGGAACGAGAAAAAAGTTCTTTTTATAACAGGTTTTTCCGGCGATGATTTAATTATATTCCTGAGGACATAAATGAATGTCATGTTTACCATCGCAGCCATATTTTATTTCGTAGCTTTTAATTTAATTAGTTCACCTACACTAGTTTCCGTATAAATAATCTGGCGTCTATTAAAATATTTTACCTAAATCGAGTTTACCTTTACGTTGATAAATATTAATGTCAAATAAATTCAAATTATTCAATTTCAGTAGTAAGCCAATCTCCTAATGCCCTGTTCCTTGAACTTCTAAATTTTAAAAGGTATTCGTGAAATGTCCCACTTATGATTGATCAGCCGCCAACAACTTGTCATGTTTCGGTAGGGCGCTTAAGTGTTAGTACCACCTTTCATTTTTCTTACATAAGATAAGGTAATGCTTGACAACAATTCCACCTGATGGTGGCGATGAAGTCGAGGATGTTGGAATATTATATTTGTTTAAGTATTTATTTCCTATATTTTGTTTTCCCTCTTAATTTTTTAGCACAAGATCGATTATGTTTTAAGTGCCTTTGGTGTTTTAGAATGCCCATGGGCGACGGTGTTCACTTACCATCAGGTCCATCTCGTCACTCGTTCGTCGGTTATTAACTTAAAAAGCCCTGTCTTAGAAACTATCCCTTTTCGCGTTACACCGCGTCAAAAACAACATTGTATCGTTACCCCTAATGACCTGAATTAAATTTTTTATTTGTTCTGTTGCGTCATAAAACCTACCCCTTCACACGAATGTCAGCCTAGATAATATATTTTTACAACGACATATTAAAATAATTTATGTAGGGTGGACTGGTTAATGCTTTATGCTAATTAGTGTGAAAAGCGGTCAAGTGCGAGCTGGAATCGTGCACCGAGACTCGGAGTTTATTATAACAGTTCTTTTAAACATATATCTACGGTTTCCGGGCTAATTGTATTGAGCGACACGCTGGGCGATGTAGACTTATAAACATATTTGGAATCAGCGAATTTTTCTGCGTTGTTTGATCCGATTTTGGGGAATATGTAGTAAAAAGAATAATATCCTTCTTTTTGAAAAAATAATGCGATTTGCTAAAGTTTTATTATTTTTTCTAAAAATCGAAACTTAAAACTGCTCTGGTGTAAAGTTTCAAAAATGTCGGTTAATACAAATAGCCCGGAACCCGTTGATATTGGTCCAATAGCTGTAAAGTGAAACCTATTCGCACCATTTTATTACTTCTACAGAAGTGGTAGCGAAGTGGTCTGAACGTTGACTACCGAACAAGAGGGGCACGGCCTCGCACGAACCCCTAGTTTTCAAAAAAATATCTTTTTTTCTGAATAAGTATTAATATTCTTCCTTTAATAAGTAATTCTTCAATAAGTAGGTACTTATTCCTTTTTAATATTTTACCACGTTCTTATTAACTGTCCTTGGGCAGACTTTAGTTATTGTCTGTTCGGGTGGAATTTGTTGATCAATTTTAAACTCCCTTCCCGTGAGCTAGAGACTCGAAATTGTAATCATACCTCAAATTCGGATAACAATACCGGAAAATAAAAAAACGCTGTAAAAAATGTTTTCGTTCCACCTTCTTAATTCCTTTTCCGATAATTTACTCTCGAATTGACTTATAGACAGCGTTGTAATAAGGTTCTAGTTTACACCTACTGAACCCTGAAAGCTACACCTCGAACGAATAACAATTTCGTACATTAGATATGGTTACAAATTATGTACTTTTAAATTTAATTATTTTTATTTATACTCAAAGTAGGTCATATTTAGCTCAAACAGCGGGATGTATTTTAATTCAAGTTTAAGTTTTAAATCTCTTAAGTTTTAAATAACGGCCTAGATCCTAGTCATAGCCCTGCTTGCGAAGCGAGGGGTCCTAGGTTCGATTCCCGGCCGGGGCAAATATTTACGAGACAGATAAATGTTTATTCTTGGGTCATGGATGTTGGTGATTGTTATTTGTGTTTATTTAATTATCAAATATTTAATAATCAAATTATGAGGCTTTTTCATCAAATTCATCAAGAATGTCGGTTTAACATGTTTACCTAAGTACCTACACTCATATAGTCCCACACTAGGATTCCCTGTGTCGGGGGTGCCATGGACAACACACAAAAACAAAAACTCTCATTCAGACAATTAAAAGAAATTTAAACTCAACAACTTCGTCTTCGATCTCCAATCTCATCTCCGAACTCCAATCTCCAACATTCAAATTTCCGCCTCGCTGGGAATCAGGACCCTTTAATGGCAGTCTAGCATGGTCTTACGTTACACAGGTCTTTAGGAACACTTTGCTTATAGGTAGATAATAAATTAAATTAACTGTTTTAATTTTTAATTTAATTAAATTAACTGCGACGGCCGATTTTCTTTTATATTCCACTCTAAGGTTACCAATTTGGCCATAATTCAATGCAAAAGCCGTATTTTACCGTATCTATAGTGAATTCGATGTTCATGTCAGTTTGTGAAACGTAGTGCTACACAAACAAGTTCTATTCCAAAATATTTACGAAAATATTGCTCACAATTTGGTTAGAATAAAATTTTCGTGGTGCCTCCACGGCGTGGATTTATACAGAGGTGTTAATACCCATGATTATGCGGCATCCGGAAATTTAATATAAATGAATTATTATAATATTCTGTTGGATTGTAGCTTACGCAAAGTAATAATCAGGTGTTGTTAAGTTGAGTGCTAGTGGCTTTTTAGCTATAAGGTTTAGTTCAAAGAACATAGTCACGATGTTCTAGAACTATACATATTCACCAATCGTCTTTAGAACCTACTATTTGCAGCGATTATTTTGTAATTATATGCCTTTATAAATTGTTGTAGGTATCTCAGTATTTCAGCATATGTTGGCCAAAAAGTAATGGATAAAGATGGAGTCTAGACAGAAAAGAATATCCTTTAAATAAATAAAATCATAAATTTGTACTGTGAAAATCATTCTCTGAAATGGTTTTATCTCAGTCTTCCAGAGTAGCAACAAATCTGTGCCCGAATTAGAACGAGACTCTTATAAGAATTAACTAATATAATAACTAATATATATAATAAGAACTTCTAATAAGAACTAACAGGACTAACTATCACTAACAGTCCCTGTTCCAGTCCTCATATATTTTACTAAAAAACTGACCAACTAATGTTCTAACACTGTCTCAGTACCGGACTAACCATCACCAGTCTCCATTTGAGTCTTGTACTAGGTCGGTCACAGTTGTTATGGGCGGCAGCGGAAAGGTGGCGCTGCATGCTCGTTTGCTACCTTAAATCCATTTAAAAAAAGCTAATGTAGGTTATATTGAATATTTGTTACTCATTCAATTTGGATTTCAATAAAATCTAGCACTTATTATACGAGTCTCGCTATGCGAGACAATAGATGTAATTTAGAATGGAAGTTCTTTTCATAGATAAAAAAAATGTTTTGGGAGTTTTCGCGTATCTTTAGAGTTTTGTAAATTGTTGTCCCCATTATATCTTTCTATTAATCTATAATAAATAAGGAAAACGCAAGCAAAAGCTAGTTAGTGGTACGCAAAAAATGTATTTAAAAGATATACATTTTAAATGGCATGCGTTGGTGTGAAGTCACACGTATTTCTTACACAAAATTTTTTTGCTTAATCTTTGTCTTATTGCTCAGATAAAAATGTCAAATCTATCATATTGGGCTATAACCAGACATAATAACTTACACATCCACATAAGAGAGAAGGTTAAAAATAAAATAGCAATAAAAATATTGTAGGCAGAGTAAAATATAAAACTACTTGCATATGGTAATATTAAGTTAATGCAACAATAAACTAAGTGCAACAAAGAAATAAATTGTATTATTTAAATAGTCCTCATAGGTTACAGTAAAATATTGAGATACAAATCGCTAATTAAATGCTTCATTACTTCCTTCCATATGTTACCAGCTAATAAAGTAACATTGCAGACTTTAATTAAAACTGACAATACAGGTATGCATGACTTTTGTCGCAATTAAATTTATCTTAATATACACTCTTGCGTTACCTACTGAGTGACTGCCAGACAACGCACAGCCGAAACTACTGAACGCAAGAAGCTGAAAGGCGTGCATGTTCCTTGGGGAGTGTACCGGAGCACTAAGAGAATAATTTTGGAAAATCCTCCCCGGATTTTTGGAAATCGGAAAACTAGTGTTATCATAAAATGATTCAATCATACATATTATTTTATACGTAATACACAAAAGCACGGTAATCGTAATTAAGACAAATAAAGTAGGTAGGTATTTAACTAATGCGTTATTTAACGACAAAGCGATAAGATGCAACATTGTACCATAATTATATTAATCACACAAAGTTACTACGAGTATAATCCACGCAGACTATAAAACCTGTTATAAAAACAATGGCAGCCTTGTAGCGCGAACATAGTTTATGTTGTGGGTTTGAATTCTTTACATACCTGTAGTTATTCAAGAAATAATTGTGTGCGTAGCCGTATAGTTAAGGTACTTTTTAGGGTTATGTAACTAAAGGGTGAGAAACGGAACCCTTTTAATATGTCTCCGCTGCCTGTCACCGGGCTGTCTGTGTGTGTGTGTGTGTGTGTCAAGAACATTGCATATATGAAGATTTTCCACAATTTTCTCGATTATACGGCCCACTACAGTAGTAGTGTAATCTGCCATTTTGATATACATAAGTGGTCAAAATGGCGGATTATGACATTAACCAATCTCGTTGCAGGACCAGTTATTGAATTATTATGGATTATGAATAGTTGTTTTATTAAAATTGTTCAATGTTTACAATATGATTATAAACAACTGTAGTATACACGATTATTTTGGAATTTTAGCATAATTACGTATTTTATCAAAAGTCTCTGCTTGCCGTTTGTTTTGAGGTTCAATAAAGAACTAACTAAGTTTTATTTACATCGTTAGTCAATTATAATAAAAAGAAAAATAGAAAACTTTCAACCTATTATTTATTGTTATTAAAAGCTACGAAAGACATAAAACTGTTCAAATAAAACTTGTTTACCAAATAATGTTCAATTAATCTGGTATTCGCAACTCTATATAAATATTTTCACTTTCACAGGGTAAGTTCGGTCACTGCCGAAATTCTGTCACGCGATTCCCCCATTAAGGGTTGTTTCACCCCCTCCCCCGCCAAGGAGCAGGCGAATTTTACAAACTACCCCACGTAATTTCGTAGCCCCTATACATAGAGGGTAGGTTTTTATACGTCTCATTGGTTGTTCAGCTTTCAAAGGATATTTTTACGATATGCAGTTTTATGGATGTGATTTTTCATAATAGTTTTGTGAGTTTTACAAATTTGTATTGATATAAGTATGTAGAGAGTTTTGAGTTAAGTTTTTGATAGACATAGTTTGATGGTTCACGCTGGAAAGCATTTACTTCACTACGACCTCATATTACAGCTTATTCACTCTTTTCTCGAAGACTCCCACATCAAAAGCGGGTGGTAACGCGACGCGGGCAAGTTATTCCAATCGTTCGCGATACGCATATCGAACGACGAGGCAAACCGCGACGTTTCTGGCGGTGAAATATTACCAACGTACGGATGGATACTCGCTGTAAATCGGGTGGAGGAACGGGGATGAGGGAGTTAAATATTGGAAATCCTACGCACACTTCGAAATGTACCCTTTAGAAAATGGAGAGGCTGTCTACCCTGCAGCTGTGTTCTAGGCTTTGCAGATCGCTCTCAACCAGTTCTGGGTCACAATAATCCTCTTTGCACGCATCTCCACCGAATCTGAACGCTTTAGCTGCAACGCGCCAGATATCCAGTCCACCCCCAGTTCCAGTTGACGTATTCGTAGAACATTTTCCTTCACCAAAGCTACTAATGAATTAACGTATAGCCTCAAAAATATGCTTTGGGAACCTAAACACATTTGTACAATGTTCCGAATGTAGAACCGCTATTCTTCGCACCATAATAATATTCAATTCATTTATTATAAGTTTATAAATTCTATAAATGCCTGCCAATTAAGTGAGGCCTCTAGTAATGGGGATCACAGCCCAGCCTCTAATTGACACCATTTATGTTTTCTAGATACTTTAAACAAAAATAGATGTAAAATAATGAAACCTAGTAGAAGTAGGCACATAAATATTTCTTTGACATTGTAAGTGTTGTGATGTAAGCTTAATTTGGTCTAACGCAGCAAAGCAAAGCTTCGTCATCCAGCCGTACTTATGACATCATCGCAAGTTGTAGATATTTTTTCTAAAAGAATTAGTTACTAAATAGAGATATAATATCTTTATTCCGACTCAGGATAGGTAAACATCTAAAAATACTTTCGTTTTCAGCATTTTCAATTTTAAAACATTGCGAATTGTATCTATTGTTAGCGACATTCAGTTTGGTATTAGACGCTATTAAAAATAATGTCTAAGAAAATAAAGATATTCAACATTTACTACCCCATGAAACTCGTAAGCGATCGACAAAGTTCATAAAGCTATAGACAACGCACACTATTGCGTGTAAAGTTCGTCTACAGGGTGATTTTTATTTCTTGATAGAAATTATAATAATGCTAAGTGCAATAACATAAATGTCGCTAGTGTTGTTTTCTTTACTGTCACAGCTTGAACGTTTCGCTCGAATTTTCACATTTTTGAAAATATTACAGGAACTCAAATAAAAAGATTTCTTCACGTTATTTCGTTTCAATGAATCAAGTGATAATAAATAACTAAACCACCTATAAATTTGACAAATAAAACGTCCAATTCGTAGAAGGGTTTCCGTAGACGAAGGACCAATGTTAAAACCACTACGTTCTTACCACTTGTGTATCATTATTGCATCACCCTGTATGTGCGTGGGGCGACGACGCCCGCCCGCTATGCGCTTCGCACTTATAAAATATAAATAGGCTTTTGTTAACGTTAGTTACGTTCACCCTTTATATAGCACCCTATACAACCTTCGAGCTTTTGTATTGAACGTAATATTTAATACTCTAACATCGTATCCGTTCCGAAATACTTTGGAAAAAATATTATTTTTTTAACAAGCAGACGAGTCACCTGATCTTAAGTCACTGTCGTTCATGGACATACTTGTCCATGAAAGACAGTAGCTTAGATGACGTAGCACCAAAGGCATCAAGAATCCACATTATTTCTTGCTCTGATGCTGCGACCAAAACACGTAAAACATTTCACGGTCGATTTCAGAAGGATGGTTTCTGCCAAGAGAATAAAATGTCTACTACCGTGTAAGTACCGTCTGGATTAAATTGGGTGGCACAGAAACCTGTCCTTGTTCAGCCCCAGTGTACCTTACACAACGAGCAGGGAAGGATTTCTCCGGTAGAAGATGACCTCTTATTCCTTGGTGGTGATGTCAGTTGAAGGAACTGTAAGAACGCTACCTGCTTCCTAACGACTTTTTTTATGGCCAAAGCAGACGGGTCACCTGATGGTAAGAGATCACCGTCGCCCATGGACATTGGCAACACCAGGGGCGTCACCAACGCGTTGCCGACCACGAAGGAAGCGAAAGACGGTCGTGTTCCGGCTGGAGTTGAGAGCTTTCAATCTTTCCTCTTTTTTGTTCAGTAAATCATGTGCTACCTTTGGTACAATTGACGATGGTGACCACTTGCTATCAGATGTCTACTCATTCGTTGGCTATTTATATAATACTGTCCCCAGTACTGACTAGTTTCCACTTGACCGCATCTAAACACTTGAGTAAGCACTTAACAGTACGAAGATTGAACGGTCAAACTTCAAGCCTATCGCAGACCCCGCTGAAACTTCAAGGCACAACAGAAAATAAACATTACAAGCCATTTTCACCGTTATAAAAAACGTATTAAAAGCCAATTTGGCGTGAGTCAGCGGAAGCGACGACGAATATATAATTGATCTGATAAACGGCGACTTAAAACACCTTTTAGCTTTATTCGATTTTTTTACAAGGTCCACTGTTTGTAATTCAACGGTTTAGGGACTTGTGGCATCGCCGGTGAAGAGCTATGAGCGAAATGTTTGAGAGCGAAAGTATTGTGGCAATTTTGACAATTCGAATAGCAAACAGTTACCATGCCGCCTGCCAATCGAAGGGTTTGATTCGATTATCAGCGAAATGGAGATTGCAATGTTGAATGATGAGTGTAAATTTCTGTTTTTGTCTCGGGGACACACCCCGAGTTTGTCCTTGTACATATGTTGTCCATGGCGCCAACGTCACAACAAATTGATGCTACAATTCTTGGTCTACTACACTTTCGTATTCATAATCTTAAATCTAAAATTTAATTTCGTCTTAATTATCGGCTACCATGACGAGCATCGTGTTCGAATTGAGTTATACAACGTAAAACACGAAGACCGTAGAATTAAAAGGTAATTGCAGTGCACTTTATAATTCTCTATATTTCGTTTCAGACTAACAGCTTATCTTGATTAAGGATTCCCAAATTTTAATTTCATTAAATACCCATTAGTCACAATTCAAGCAATTTTTAAATTACCGTCCCCTAAATGGATCAGCACACCCCAAGTTTAACGTTACCGTCCCTAGAGACCCAATTAGACCCAGACTTTACCTACCAGCCTAATTATTTCTGTAATAATTAATTGTATTTGCAGTTTGCCATTCAAAATTTATGAAACACCTTTGTGGACATAAACTGTTGCTTTTAATTACAGTCAGAGCGTCATTCGCTTATCTTTTACCCCCCTTCAGTGTACGCTACTTTATATTTTCCTACCTACCCAACCAGCTTAGTTGGTTGACCCGTGAAGATAAATAGATAACAACAGATAACGTGTCAAGTCGAATTTTTTACGGGACAATTGGTACGTTCGGGGTAAATTATTCGCTAGGGATCAAAAGTTTTAGGTACACACTTAGTACATTTTGACAATCGATCGGGAAAAACTGTAGACATTGCATTAAGACATTTTACGTTTAGCTACACATTAATTTTCAATAAACAATAAATTTTCCGGTGTCGTGGTTGCCATGGACAAGACGCACACTTCCAAGTCGAAAACAGAAATATAACTCATCATTCAAAATTCCAGCTGGCAGTTGAACCCGAGACGCTTTGAACGACACTACGCATGTTAACGATAGAGCCATACAGATCGTTAGGTTGTATTCAAATTGTAATTTCCCTCTCGTTCGCACACGTTAGAATTCAAATATGTTTATGACAGTAATACTTTCGGGACCTTCTCCTATACGGGCCTACGGATGGGATAAAGAATCTTTGACTAAAGAACAGACGAGTCACCTAATGGTAAGTGGTCACCCTCGCCTATGAACATCACCAATACGAAAGGCATCGCCGATGCGTTGTCGGCCAAGAGAAGGGAGAAGAAGATAGAACGTTTGTCGGCTGACTCAAGCCAGAAAGAGATAGCCAGCTAGCCGGGCTTCAATATCATACCAAGGTAATAATACTAGCAATTAAACTAACGCTTAATAGTTCTGCTACCAAACGAACTGAAACCCAGGGTTCCCACCAGGATAAACCGCCGTAGTAGGTCACTAATGGGCTGAAGCCGATAAGTGTTGAATACTCAGTCTGCACACAGACACGCCCCGACTTTACTCGCGTCATTACGGCTTCAGCGAAAATTGGTTTTTTGTATCAACAGCTACCGAGGTAATTGAAAGGAATCAAACGTAATGGAATATTGTACTAGGTGCTAATAGCCTCTTGTATTCTGTAGTAAATAGGTCAATGTAACGTCTTAGCCGGTTGTCTGTCTTATGTAATGGACTAGCGGTTTGTCCTCGTAAATACCCACTTTCAAGATGCGGAGCTAATTACAGGAAGCCTATGTCTTATAGATATTTAAAATTCGAGGAATGGAAAAGCAATCGATGTGACATGTTACAGATATTGTACATAAATAAATAATTGTCACACTTCATCAGGTGTGATAATTATTTATTTAGACAGCCAGACGTTCAGATAGAGGTTATCTTATGAAAATGTTATCCTCGAGATAATTTTTTTTTATCAACTTGCTGCGAAAAGTAAAACTTGTTTCTATACTAAAATTTAATTCACAGTTAAGGTCGCATTTTAAACAGGTTCATGCTATTGCGACATAAAAGAACAAAATACATTTGAGAACGTTTTATTAACAAACCTGCAAAGGCTATCCTCAAATAGACCAGAAAAACGAAATTTCCCTTCATTATTCTTAGTTCTGAGAGAATATGGAGGCATCAGTTTGTTCAGAATCACTGACCCAGAATATTTAATAACCCTCAACGAATTAAGCCCAGTCGGCTGAAGCCTTTTTCCTTGCTACCTCCCATGATGGATTACCCCGCTTATCAGAGATTATTGTTTTTCACGAACGTTTCTGCCGAAGGAAAAACGACCAATTTGTCGTATCGAAAGCTAAGCTTATCGGGGGCAGCGTAATTGTTTTCGAAATCCGAAAAAAGTGAATCTGATAAGAGAATTAATTTCTTGGGGTCGAGTAAGGGCAAATGTGTTATCGATTTGCACTCAGTGTTTCGTATTTAATTACGGCGCGGTGAAAAGTTTGTTAGAAATTATAGATAATGAAATAGTTGCATGTAATATTTGTTTTATGTGAGTTCGTAAGAAGTTATTTGACACTCGCCTTGCCGAAATTTAACATTGAAAACCGACAATTAAGTCATTAGCGAAGACATTTTGTATGTATTTACTTAAACTACTAATTCAAGATTTCAATTACAAGAATCCTGTCCTTAGTTCCCTTTGAAGAACACGATCCTTACGTTGTCAAACAGCGCCCGAAATAATTGTCAATAGTTTAGATTACTTTTGGCTGATGGCACCCGTATTATAAATATACTTCCCCGAAATTCTTTATCTATCTGGCCTGTTCCGCTGCACCAACGGCGTGATGTCTTTCTTACCAACAAAGATGGCAAGAAACCATCTATCAAGCACCCAATTAGGACACGACAAGTAGTTTGGCGGCTGACTCAATCAAGAAGATGGTAGCCGTCCAGGCGGACTTTACAGACAGCTTATAATGGCTTGGCTTTAACCCATTTATGGCCCATTAGTCCTCACGGGTCTCTCCTCATAACTATCCTTAGTTCACATGTTCTGCTTTATATAATTCCAGCAGGAATTCCAGTGTCACGAAGCAATGTTCAAAGAAACAATCCTTGTTTATTTACCTTGTTGTTCACTTCAAATTTCCCATTTCCCAGCGTTCCACGTTGCCATCGATAACTCCGCGGAACCATTGAATTAGCATACGATCAATACCCTTCTTCCGGCGGTACCGACCGGAGCCAGCGCGGCTATACGAGCAAATGTACTAGAGGTACGGGTAGTTTTAAACTTCGTTATGCCCGGCCCGTACAAAAAATCGTAGTTTTATTGTCAAACGGGAAACTTTGGTTATTATTGTGCATAATGTTTAACTGGTTCGTCAAGCAGGGATCGTTTTGTAAATCATGGGGCGTATTTAAAACTAGTTACCGATTTTGTTTCGCTTCGGGAAATGCTTTGTAGCCGTAATCGGAAAAGTATTTAAACTGTAGTCTTTAAATTGACATTGCTTTGGAACTTTTATGAACCGATGGAAATAAAACAAACAATAAACGTTACCCCAAACTTAATACAATGCTTTGTTCAGTAATATCACATCCAAATTAGTCGAGCAGTTTCTGAGATTATCTGGAACAAACGGACAATCAAATAGACCAAGAGATAAACTGACTAAAAGTCAAACATCCTAACAATCATTACTATGGGATCTATTGCCTTAATATAAGTATACCTCTAGTATTATATTTCTGGAATTTTTATATCTATAGACATCGACTAGTTAGAATTTTATTATGTACTAGCGACCCGCCTTCGCTTCGCTTTGGGAAACTTATTCTTTCGGTTTGCTTTTAGTTTATATATTTAGTTATATATTTTGGATTATTCACACTATATCTTCATAATTTATAGCCTATGTGTTATTCTGATGTGTAAGCTATATTAGTGTAAAGTTTCATCAAAATCCATTCGGTAGTTTTTGCGTGAAAGAGTAACAAACATTCATACATCCATACAAACTTTCGCATTTATAATATTAATAGGTTACAGTATGATTAGCGCCGAACAAACACCAGCGCATCCTTAGTCCGGTAGCATTCTGTAACCCGATAACCGTTGCTCGACCGTTTTCACTTCATTTATCAGCGAACAGCACAAGTTCTAAGAAACGTCCGATAACTCACCGCTACCGGTACCCGGTTCTGATTTCTTTTTGTTTAGGTACCCCAACTATCCAACGCCCCGCTGCGCAGCGGCGAAAACTTTACGAATCGTGAGTCACTGTAATCGATGCTTCAACAATCGATTTAATTAGAATTATCGATATTTTTTAATGTACTGTCGTGGGGAAAAGTTTTTGGATATATTTGCTTATTTAAAATGCTGCTTTTGGATGTAAAATAGTTTTAAGTTGACCGCATAAATACAGTCGTGCGGAAATTTCACGAAAAATCTTTTAATACTTATTATGTAGGTACGAAGTTGCAGCTACAACAATTATTTTTATAATAAATTGAGTAATCTTATGGCAATTTAATAATTGTAAATCTAAATTGTTAGGTAGGTATTTGAAATTGTAATGCAATTTAGGTTAATGTGGTTTGATTACATAATGTTTAAAATCCTTTTATATACGACAATTAAAATTACATTGTTATCGGTTACTTTTGCATTCAATAGAACTTATTAATTAAATGTTTTTTTTTACACAATCGCTTTATCACCTCTCATAAACATGCACTTATAAGTAGGTTACTGTATAATTTGCGGATTGAGACAATAGAAAAATGATAACTAATAGCTACTACAATGAAGACAATTACAGGAATAATTGAATCCGTTATATTCAGTCGTTATTTATGTAACGACAGGTAGGTTATCGAACCGATGACTAATAATATATCTTACAATACTTAATCTTAGATAATGAAATAGTAATTGTTAGAAGTATTTTTTTGTGATAACCAGTATTAAATTTAAATTAGTACATTTCAATGCTTCTTTATTTAATAACTGTTTAATATTAGTTTCTATTGTTATCTGCATTATTAAATTAATTATTGTGTTTCATTATATAATGTATTTTTAATTCAAAATTAGAAGCGTGAATGGACACTTGTTAATTGCTTTAGCTAATATAAGTACCTATTTCATTATCATTGAGTAACAGGTAAAATTTACAAGCAATACCTTAAATAAATTAAAAAAAATGATTTTAACACTTTTGTCATCACATGTACACTGTTACTAACGTACAGTCGCCGTCGTCGATGCTTCCAATAAGGCATATACCAGTTCCCCCCTACTGATTTTTATATTCGGATCTCGTCCCGAATAAAATTATAAAGGGCATTAATAACTCACTAAGTGATGTATGCACTACTCGGGTATGCAAAGCAAGTATAGATTTACGCTTCCAATTATCGACGTTGTGTTGTAAGGATTTGTTTTGGATTATCGTATCTTTTAGATCATGGCTTGAGTGAAGGGTTTTGAGGCGCCATATTTATTAAACGGTATTTCTTGCTTTTATTAAGTATATGCTGAATACAAATGGCAGAAGCCCTACTAATTTATTTGTTTGGCATATAATTTTTCCAGTTATTTATGTACTTAACGGGCTAACCCGATGATAAACGGTTACGTGCATCCAACATCAGTAGCGCAAAAGCGTTGCCGAAGAAAAGAGGGTTTTCCAAAAAGCAGATTATTGACTAACCCAGATTCGACCTCGAAATTTCACTAGGCAGATTCGATAACTGTGAACTAGCCTATGAGATTTTAAAAAATATTTGTTAAAACACATCCTTCACCAGGAAATCATGTCTGTAATAACTAATAGCTAATAACTTACTTATTTACACATACTTTACTTACACATACCTAAAAACTTCATTAGCGTCATTTAAATCTATAAAACAAAACCCATTAGTTAATTTCATATTAGTACCTACTTTCTTAATAACTGCCTAATAATACCAGGATATTCGCTACCAATTTACGAGTACTATACTATAACACAAATCCGATCAAACTCGGTAAAGAACGATAAGAAAATCTAAGCTCAGCTCAAGTATCGCTTGCGTTACCAGTAACGCGAAGGATTCCAAACCACCTCATTTATTAATACAGGGTGTAGATGTAATAAAATCGTTTGACAGAATTAAATACGTATCTCGGATCGCGTTTATAAGTAATCGATACATCGGTATTCGTATTCGAAATTGTTGTTTTGCGAACGGAATGGATTGCTTGAATTAGATTAGTGGATTTGATGGTAATTGGATTGGATTGCAATTATAGGATTAGATACTGGATTTGATATCGATATCTACAATTTTAATTTTAGATTAGTATGCGATGCGATTAGTTCGGTATTTACACGGTTACAGTGCCTATTGCTTTTCGTAAATTAAAAGGCTTGGCCTCAACCCATTAATGACCGATGAGAAGGCCTAGAGCATACTCCACCACGCTGCTCCAGTGCGGATTGGTGGAGGGTTAGTGGTCAACCCAAGTGTCGGAAGGCCCAAAGGCCTCCGACATGGCTTAACGACTGCTACCAAATGGTAACAACTGGAACCGATGGCTTTACGTGAAAATTAAATATTTTAGGATAATTATGTATCGAATAACTGGAAGTCATTAATTTTATTCTTAAAATCGTTTCACGTCACATGCTTCGGTATTGTTTCACATTATTAAGCCATACTTTAAAACATCAAATAAGTATCTACCTAATATCATAACATTTAAAAATAGTCAAAAAATGAAAGTGCAAAATAAATTCTCTACAACTTTGGTCCTGCAACATTTAGGCGTCGAATCATACAACTATTCGCTTCAAGGTAACCTTATCACCACTTACCTTGAAAGTAGCTCTTCGTCCTCAGGTAACTAACAGAGAGCCGCAGGATGGACAGCCGGTCCAGCTTGCTGAGGATGTTCTGCTCGAAGGGCAGCAACGAGGCCAGGGTGTCGAGCTCCGCGTTCAGCCGCTCGCGGTGGCGCTTGCTGGGGTTGCTTTTCGTCACGCCGTCTTTGGATGGAGGCTTGATGCTGCAATGATGAAGGGCACGATAGGTAACTTAATCATGCGAAGACTCATAGCCCCATACCAGAAAGTCCTCGTGTTTTTTTATGGAATAAGTTAGTAAACGAAGATGCCGAACCACCCTTACTCTGCCCATGACAACCGTGACCGTCACAGGAAGTATTGCTTCCAACTGGGTTACGGAGGCGATTCAAACAGTATAAAAAATCTTAATAACGTTATTAGGGAATGATAGTCTATTGGTTTGAATGCTGGTCTAATGTTGTAAGGTCTGGGTTCGAATCTGTTCTTATTTTAAAAATAGTATACGTTTGAAAAAGTGTATGTTTGAATGAGTAGTTAAATTATCAGTTGCTTCGGTGAAGCTAAATATTAGAAACCTGCACACCTACGAGTTCTCTATAAGGTTCTCAAACTTGTGTTAAATCTGTCAGTTGACACTTAACCAGACTTTACTTTGTCTCCGTATTCCGGGACTGATATCTGCTTAGACTCAAGGTTGTTTGGAAGAGAATGCTTTTAGCATTAGCCGCCTTTTGTACCAATGTTCTTGGTATAAAGCTTAAATAAATAAAACCTTACTTCCTCAGGTTAGTTATTGTAATCAGATTCGATCAGTATTTCAATATGATTGCTGTTTCTGATCAAGACCATATCCTATCTTCTTGGAACAGCTACCGTTCAGGTTTGTGATTGAGAAAGCTCGTTCGACCATATATTCCTGTTTTAATCACCCTCCATCAAAGTTAGACGTGGCTATAACGTATTATGTCATCGAGTCTGGTCATGGTTATGGAAATTAGTTTAAAGTTCTGTCCATATTACGTCTACTCTACTCGACTCAGATTCAACTCATGGGTTGAAATATGAGCTTAATTTTGTGTCAATTACGGTCGAATTTTCGGCCAGTTTCGGCAGAGTTGGCCAATTACAAATTCAAAATCATTTATTCATATTTTTTTATGCTATTGCCGTAGGTGAACATTGCCTCAGTGTGGGTCAGTTTTTTTGTAGAAATACTTAAAATTCAACCGTGAGGATAACAATGTAAAGCTCATATTTCAATGCTTTCCTGCGAATAAATACGAAGTCGAATCGAAGCTGCTGATATGAAGTAATGTGCTTAACCATTGACGGAGCATTCTGTACACAGAATTAAACTAGGTAACAAAAATGTAGTTGTTCTCTCTTCGGGATGTTAGTGCCGTAGAAATATTAAGACGGTTTATATACTTATATGTATATAAACAGTTTCCGCATCAAAATCAATTAAGCTGATTCTGAATTTGAAATGATGTTTTAAATCACCACCAAACTGCAGCTATTATCACATTATTTATCTCGATTCGTTGACCACACTAAAACTTACTATATAAATGTAAATAGTTTCTAAAAGATGTGCCGAGGAGTTTCTTCCGCCATTTCTTCTCGTCTAAGATTTAAATAAAAAAAAAACAATATTTAATATGGCACTTTTCAGAAATGGTGGTAAAATATTTGACGTTATGTATATAATTATTATATTTATATAAGTATATATTATGTACATATGTATATAATTATGTATGTGTATTGATAAATACCTCCATCAATTAAATGATTACAGTGTAGATACATATAAATGTCATGTATAACGTAGTGCAGTTAATACAATACGTTAATTTTCAAATTGAATTAAATGTTAGCAAGTTATTTCCTTGAAAATAATGGCGTTATAAAGTTATTACGGGAACACGCGGCAACGCGATTTGTTTTAATTATCATTTGTTAAAGCTAAATTACAATTTAAGTATACGTATAAGTGCCGTGTTTGTTTTTCTTAATTTGTTACCATCTTGCATAGCTTACTTTAAATTAGTTGCGGAGAACATAGACGTGCGTTGAGATTGTTGGGTGTAAAATATTTTAAATACATAAAATGTTATTTAATTCAGCCTAGACCATTTAAGCTAGAGTCAGTTACTCTAAATATGTTTTCTTTTTTTTATCGATATATTCGATAAATCGATCTAGCTATGTTTTGAGGCAGTGAAAAACTGCAATATGATTAGAATATTATGCCTTTATCAAAGATTTTTTTATTGTTATGTAAGATCGAAAAATATTTATATTTCATCAATATGTTATTCGTATCTAAATATAATTTCCAAAAACACGATTTACCGGTCATCCACGTACTAGTATATAAATTCCTCAATTAACTATACCATTTACCCAGACTCGATTCAGGTATTGCTAATTTTTTTTACTAAAATATCCAGTTTTAATGTTCTAGCAAGTTTTGTTCAGATATGCAAATGCTATCTTTACGTTTAATTTCGTTTGTAAATTAGTATGACTAAGACCGCTCCACGGTTCCCCTGTCAGAAATTACTGCATACATTCGGGCATTACTCATTGCCGCCCGTCGTTTTTGTTGATTTATTCAATGGTGGGTATCAAACGAACCACTTTGATACCTTTCCGATACAAATTGTACTCATACAACACTATAACACACGTAAAATTAAACCCTATTCCTCAAAACCCAAAGCCACAATTCCATTGTACTTCTCTGCGCTGAAGTGGCACTAGAAATTAGACTTTAGTCGCATGAAGGTACAGTTAAATTTTAAATAAACCGACACATCGATAAATCAATGACCGATTATTTCTATAAATTGTAACTCGATTAAGTTATAATCGATGGTCGGTTGAGATAGGTTCAGCTATGCATAGAACACTGTATGCTAATTTAGCAAGTATGCTAAACGGAAAAGGGTCTACAATGGTGTGCTAAGAAGCAAGTCTTTGGAGAGATAGGTAGTACTTTTGCAAATTAACAATATTTTATAGTACATTTGACTGGGATGGACAATTACCTTTTATTTATAGAAACCACCGGATATATTTAAACTCTATCACTATGTTAATTTTTATTTATTTATTCCCAATTGCTGCGAATAAATCAACCCTTAAGCTATAATATTTCACATCGAATTAGCTAGGTATATAGTTTTTTAGAAGAACCATTTTACATGCGTAGGGGAGACTGGGGACAAGTGAAAAAAAGAGTCATCATGGGCGTGGCTGCATCGCTCGCTAGTTTTTAATATACTAAGGGATGATTCAACCCTTTGCGACCAATACTTCCTTTGGTCACACATATAAATAAACCAATTACGAGCTATTTAATTTATACCATAGTCATGTAATCATAACCTATTTTAATTAAACCTAGGTAGGGTTAGGTTAGGTTTTTGTAAATTAGTTTCATCACTGTAGGATTGAGTTATTCACAAAGTCTATTATTGCTTGATTGCTATCAAGTATGACTTCATACACCAACATATATTGCTATCTGTGTTCTAATTACCATTCACCAATCCGCACTGGAGCACCTCAGTGGAGTGTGCTCTAGGCGTCTTTAGTAGTGAGGAAAGATACGTACCTTGTAGAGGGCCATTAATGGGTTGAAGCCATGTGTTCTAGCTATGGCCCGTATGGCGCAATGGTTACCATCACGGACCACCTTTCGAAGGGTCACGGATTCGATTTCCATTGACGCGGAAATTAAAATGAAGAGTTTAAATTTCTATTCTCGGTTTGGGTATATGTGGGTTCTTGCTTTTGTGCGTTTTCCATGGCTTCCACTACATAGGGAATCCTAGGGTGGAGCTATTGTGTAGTGTTATTTAATTGTGATGAATTTAATGGACAGATATGTTTCTTTTTGGGTTGCCTATTCGTCATGTCGTATCGCTGACAACTAAACGTATAAACTACGAATCGGAGTACGAGGATGTACTCGTATGTACCGGCGTCCTAACGCAAACACACGACAGCAACAACGCCTCGAAGCAACAGTTGTCGTGTGTGACGCGAGTGTGACGACGTAGACGCTCCGTCACGTGAGCTGATAAGCGGTGGCCCTTGCACGAGATTCGTTTTCGTTGGCGCGTGCACCCGGCTTGCATGTCCGCACGCCACTGCCCTCAATGACTGTCATTGCTGAGGTCGATGACGTGGGTTGTTGTCTTACTATGAGGCTTGTACACACGTTTGTGATGCAGGTACTGTTAATTGCAAGGAAATCCAAAGCTTGATGTGTTATTGCTGACTTTTTTTAATAACGCTGCACACTCAATCCCCACAGTAGGATTCTCTGTGTCGTGGACAACACACATCCAGAGCGAAAATAGAAATTTTCACTCATCATTCAATTTGAAAATTTCTGGAAATCAAACCCGGAACCTTTCGAACGGCATTTCGGCAAGATGACCATTGCGCCAAGGTTCGTTATTTTATCATAAATTCTGCAGAATTTATGTAACGGAATATTTTTCATGAATTATTCAATTTCTGATGAATTTATGTGCCGTAACTCTTTGATGTCTTGTCGTATCTGTCACATTAATTTGTCAATTTAGTGAGTGATTAGTGAATGAATGAACTGAGCTCATCTCTTATCTAACCACTGAGTCATCGGTGACTGGTTATGAGCGTGTTACCCATTTTAGTCCGAGAGGCAGCCGAAAATACACGCTATCGGTAAGTGTTCACCATGGACGCTAGAGGAGCCACCGAGGTAAACAAGTTACTTCTAAGGAACCCCAATTTATAATAGAATTAGGTAATTTGAGTCTTGTACTGGATCGGCCACAGTTGTCATGGGTCATTAATAGGTTGAAGCCAATGTTGTTCTTAAGTCCATAAAAAATTGTAATAATTTTGCTTACATATAGTCAATGTTCATTGTAAAACCATTAGACATAATTATTTAGGTATACTATGTTTAAGAATATTACTATCAAACGATATACATTTTGTCTTAAAGAAGAAAACAATGATACCAAGAATCACGTCCGTCAAAAGCGGCCCCTAAACGGTTTTAAAACGAAACTATTATCCATTGAGCACACAAAAGTGGTAAAGGAAATTTCTCACATTTATACGTAATTCTACGGCCTGATGAACATTTAATCGGTGCGATTTAATCTTATTTCGGCCTAACGGTATCGGCGAAATGTGAATGGTTTAGTTATTATGGAGATATCAGTTAATGATTGGGTGAGGGATTCCGTCCATGGTTGAGTCCAATGCAACTTCTTCTACTCGTGGTATATCCTGCTGAGTATAAGACGAGGCAATGGGCAATACACTCGGTGTAAGAGTCGAAAAGAGCTCTGGCCGTATTGGGGCGATTAAGAGCCAATCCCATGCCGGTAGACCAGGGTGTCGTAAAGGCGACAGAAGTCGGCATCTGCTGGTGGTAGGGTCAAGCCAAGGTGGCTAGCTAACACTCTTGCTTGAGTTGACGCCAAATGTCTTGACTTGATCTGGGAGCTTAAGCCAGTGGATACTTTTTTTTCTTCTTTCTTTGCTTACAACGCCTAAGGTGTTACCCATAACGCCTTTGGTATTTCTGATGTCCATGAGTGACGGTGAACACTAGACATTTGATGGCTTAATAATAATACTCTCTATTGTACACCATATCAATTGATATAAATAGAAACATTTGAAGAAAATGTAATACATTAGGCGGTCTTATAGCTAAAGACCGATTTCTTCCAGACAACCTTAGGGTAAGGAGTTAAAGGAGTAGGATACAATATAGGCGCAGCGTGTACTAACAGAAAATAGAATTGTAAACAAAATATAAATGACAAGTTAGTATGGAGATTAATGAAATAAAAAGAAAAGAAAAAATAAAGAAAATATTAGGAAAAGCTTAAAGTAAGGTATAGGCTAACTAAACGATGGCAGTAAAAGGATTGTAGGGACTAGGAAAACGCTGTCAAAGCTGTAGGTAATCTTTGACTAGAGTTAGAAGGAGAAGGCTTATTTGCTCGTAAGTCGGCTTATGAAATAAAAAAATGTTCGAATTTCAATTAACAAGAGAATTCTTCCAAATATTCACCTAGACCTTCAAAAGTTACTCTGTTTATGAGAACAAGCAAAAGAGACATTTTTTGTATCGTAGCATCTCAACGAACGTTATTTATGAGCGCTTATATATTTATAGACAACACCCTGGATGACACTCACACGTTCAGTGTTCATCCAGTAACCGACGTTCAAAGTTGTTTATTATTTATTACAGATCTCATTCGCAGGTGCTTCAACTAAAGTCAACTTTAATGGTTGTTTTTATCCAAGTCAAGTTTATTATACCGTTTTTACTCCAGCTTAACTTGGTCAACCTTATCTCACAGCCTGACTAATCAATCATAGTTATCAACTTGTTTGTTCGTTTGCCGCAGATAGACAGACAGACCGACTGATAACAGATGGATATAAGCTATAATTAAAAGACAATTTCTATGCAAATACTATATGCTTATAGAATTGATTGGCTGATAAAATCATGTGACAGAACCTTCGTATTAAGATCGGAAGGATAAGTTGATCGTATCCTAAGTATTGCCCGAAGGCTTGTGTTAATCATTGGTCAGTTAAAACATTTTTGGTGCGGTCAGAAATTTGAGTGACCGCGGTAAAAGTTTATATTGTCACCCGTTGTTATCTTGATAGCCGTCGTTAAACCATGTCGGAGGCCTTTGGATAGCTTAAGTATCGTCCACTTGTTGTTTACATTAATCATTGCATCAATGTGTGGACTAAATTACTTGTTTAATTACAAACCCGTTTAAACATGACTTGTCAAAATTTTGATAACATTGAAATATTGATTCAAAGCTCTCTTTCTAATTTTCTTTTTAGTACTGTTTAATGTGTTTTTGCACAGCAGCCCAAACCCAAAATTCAGAAGGTCACACCAGGAAAAAAAATTTACCGGACCACTCTAATCTTGACGTTGCTTCCAGCTCTCTTTCTAAACCTTACAGTCTCTAAAAAGTGACCCGCATTACCAAAACAAAGCAACTAACCCTTCGAGCGTCGACCTCACTAATATGATTATAATTATACCGCACACGGCGGGACCATTTGTAAACACAGGTTGTGACGTAACCTTCTTATTAAATTTTTTCATCTCCAGAGAAATGGAATGGTCTATGAGATTTTTTTTTGTTTTTTACAAAGACTTGCACTTGGTTAACAGGCACTTTCTTTAATCCAAGCCATCCTTCGCTATTCGTGGCGCTGTGGTTAGAAATTCATAAGAATTTAACTGTTTATGTGTGAAGAGGTCCTTCAGTACCTTCACACTGCCAGTAGCAAGGACGAAGCACTTTTCTTTATCGACAGGGATAATTCATTTCACAAATATAAACTCGGGCAGCATCTTTCTATACTTTATTAGCTCGCTTCATGCCATTCATGTCCCACTGAGCAAGGGTCTCTCCTCATACCTGATGAGGCCTAGAGCATACTCCACCACGCTGCTCCAGTGCGTATGTATGTATAGGTAATTGGGCCGTCGGAAGTAGAAGTTATTACATATGCGAAGATAAGTTTAAAGATTAAAGAAGACAAGGCAGTAGGTACCTAATAAAAGTCTCACTCGGGAGTCGAATCCGGAACCACTGACTTTAAGCTACTAGTAACTGGGCTACGACATCGATATTAAATCATTCATGAATAAAAACCTATTGCATATTCCCATCATTAAGTTTGTACAAAAAAACGAGTTTACCACTAACACCCATGACCTCTTCATTAATAAACCTATCGGCTCTTTCCCTAATTCTAAAAAAAACAACAATTAATACTCGCCTATTCTCTGAAACAAAGAAGTTTCTTAGCAACGATTATAATTAATCATCAATTACAATTATAATTGGACGCTAGCAAAAACCGTGCATTCTTACGTGTTAGAAGTATTATAGTACTGAGGTAATCATTGTGAGGCCTTGTGGAATACATTGTACATAGATATAAATAAATACTGTAATAAGGAAAGGATGTCCCAAATCGGAAAATATATGATGGGGCCGTTAATAATGTATGGGCTACGTTACTTCACTCACCATCAGGTGAGATCGTAAATCGTACTCAAGCGCTATCTACAAAGTAAAAAAATAACAAAACATAACATATAAAAATAAATGAATAGTTAGGGAAACGAAATACTGTGTAAAAAACTTGAGAGGTGTCAAGGGACACCCGGATGGAACGAAGTATATATATAAAATTTTATTAATAAAATAAACCTGTATACACTCAACAAAAATAATCGTCGCGACACCACACTGTTCAATGCGAAATAGAAATGAAAATATCTGGCTTGCTTTCTATAAGAGAGAGAGAGAGACAGACAGAGAAACATGCGACGCCGCACAGCTTACAATAGCTTACTATAGCAAAAAGTGTCGTGACAACTTTTCGTAAGAATTAAAACTGTCGTGACAACTTTTCGTAAGATTTTTTTCCGTCTAGCCCCCTTTCACAACGCGCGATAAGGAACTTCGTTCCAATTACACAATGTGTCAGAAATTATATCAATTACTACGAGTAATACAAAAATAAAACCTACCTATCTTAAACTTAACCTCAAACACTACAACCTTCTGAAAGAGCCGTTTCACACGTAGTAAAAACTTAAGAATAGATTTCTATGTCCCAAGGGTCTAGGTAGGTCTAGGTCTAACGATAATACATCGTAAAAGTTGTAAAAAACCCACAATCAAACAATAGATGCGTAACCTTTGTTGCTGTAATTGAATAATCGAGTAGGTACGTACATAGATTTAGGACGAAGACTTCAAACCAACCCAATTACTATTAAACACAACGCAAAACACACCTAATCGCATATATTAAGAATTTAAATTTGCTTAGCAGCGAACTCTGTACACGGCAGCGCAGAAAAAATCTCATCGAACAAAAAGTCGCATCTTTCGTTTTACGTACAAGCTGAATTGAGTTTTATGTCCAAAGCGTAAGCTTGTGATTAGTTTGTACAAGACAGCTATGTTCATACATCGTTGAGTATGTGTGCCACGCAAAATGAAGTATGCCAATATCATAAGTATTCCCGCTTGATCGCACTCAGCCTTCGACGGAATAACCGTTTTCCGTCGATTTTTCTGTTATAATCGAAGCCCATTTCTATTTCAGTCAAGGCCTAGAGCGTTGATTTTAGTTATGTTCTTGATTCTACATACATATCGGTCATAAATTAATACCATCTACGTCACTACTTACCATCGTTGGGATTATAGTCAAGTATTAATTTATATTCTTCTACTAGTGAATTTGTTCTCGCTTCGATCGGGAAACTTATTCCTTGCAAAGACTTATTCAGAACCACTCGTCATACCGTTATCGCGCCTTTAACGCCACCAGCGCTTATTTCATTAAAATGTATTGTGTTTTCCTGTGGAAATTAGGTATTTTTCCGTGAAAAAGTAGTCAATTTCATTCTTCAACTCTTCCACTATACCCATACCAAAAATCACGTCAATTCGTTGCTCCGTTCTCAATGAAAGAATAACAAACACTTTCAATAATATTTGTTTCTATGAAGAGTTGAAGTCATAACCCGTCGGCTGCTGTCGATTGTAAATGTTCAGCCGACTCATGGTCATTTTCCTCAGTAGGTTGACACGGGGAATCCTAGCGTGGGGTTATGAGTGTAGCTTTAAATAGGAACGTTATCGTAAGTATCGTATCTTACATGTCATAGTGTTTTGATAATACCTACTTCGGAAGGATGCCATTTGTCATTTGTCTATGATTGGCGGCGATGACTTCCTGTCACCGATGGGTTAGAACATGACACCAATACTTCATGATCACCATAAACATTACCATACTACGTCACAGGTAGTCAAAGATCCTTACTAATATTATAAATGCGAAGCAACTCTGTCCGTGTGTTACCTTTTCCCGCTAAAGCTGCTGAACCGATTTCTATGAAATTTGGTATGGGGTAAGTTAGAGACTTGGAAAACAACATAGGATAGTTTATCCCAAAAATACTTTCCCTTGTGATAATTTTAACGGCCTTTTGTCGTTTTCCAATTCTCACGCGGGCGAAGCCGCGAGCAAAAACCAGTGGAAATTAAACTGGTCTTCAAACCTACAAAGGGTTAACCCTACGAACGCGGCGGCTGTTTACACTGACCCCTGACAATGGCATACGTTGACATAACAGTGTTGCGATTGCCGTAAATGATTACGATTGTCCACAAATTGCCCACGGAGGTTCATTACTGGGTAAGTGGGGAGCGATCTCCGTTATTACTGCGTATTGTTGATTATGCAAATAGTAAAAAAGAGCATTGCAACTGGACTCGAATGATCCTATTATGTTTCTGTAACGTAGTGTACCTACCTATTATACTCGCTCGACATTACAACTACTGTTTTCATATTAAACGGTAACGGTTTTTAATTTTTATAACTTAGCCAAGTATCTTCTTTCTTCTCCTTTTATTTTTAAAAGTTGTTTAGTATTTATGATATTTTCTAATTGTGTATAAAATTAATAGAAAAACCATTTTTTCCATTTTTAAATGAAAAAATCTGTCGCTCTCCAATCGTTGGTTGCACTCCAAATTAAGATAATTGCATTAACATATGCACAGCATTCAGCAGCAGCACCATCGATCCCAATAAATAAATATAAATTACCCCAACATTAACAAGTGCACTTACATTAAATAACCAACGCACAATAGGCACACGCCAGCCCTAGGGGGTCTTTTGTATCCATTGACGTGGGACAGGTCAAGAGACAGGTAGAGACATCAGACCCCCAATGCAGTATTAACTCTTGTCAAAATACAAAGCGGGGTCCTTTTGTACATCGACAGCGATACGAGGGTTGATCCGATAGGGCTTTCAAATGGCTATCATTTCAGGGTGTGTAAATCGGATTATTGGAGATATTTATCACGTATTCAATATCATTTAACATTATCTAAAATATAATACGACGCAATGGTTACCGTGCTGGAATGCCGTTCGAAGGGTCCTGGGTTCAAATCCGGGCGAGAAGGAAATTTGAACAATGAGTTTAAACTTCTGTCGTGTCGACACAAGCAAGACGGTTGTAGCTATCCTAAATAAGCTTAGTTAGCTTAACCTAGCCTAATCGGACTTACCATCCTAGTCCTCATTTGAGTCTTATTCTGTGTTGGGCACAGTTGTCACGGGCGTCAGCGGAAGGGTGGTGCTGCATTCTCGTTTGCTACCATAATACGATAAAAAACTAGGCAGCTTGGCTTTAACCCTACCACCCGGCTTCTGTCGCCTCTACATTTTCACACCGCCCCATTTTCAACATCTTCTTATATAAAAATGAATTGCTGTGCGTTAGTCACGCTAAATCTCAAAAACGGCTGGACCGATTTGAATGGTTTTTTTGTGTGTGTTCAAGTTGATTCGAGGATGGTTTAAATTCACAATTGGACCTGATAGGTGGCGTTGCTGTAGATATATCACCAAAACATTTTTTAATTACAAAGCGGTACGAAGTACGCTGGAACAACTAGTCTACATATAAATAAAATAATGACAATATTACTATTAGATTAGACTTAGAAATTGAACCCAAGACACAGCCAAAGGCTGACCTGTCATAACACTAGTTTTAAATTTAAATAATAGGCATACATGTGTAGTGATTTGGTGTACGACGTGTCATTACGGAGCGCGCGCCGCGGGCGATGGTAGTTAATACTGTTTTAATAGCCGGGGCAATGTCGGTGAGGTGACTCCCAATGCTCGGTGCTCTGGTGGCCAGGTAGGATCAGCTGCGAATGATCCGAGAGTACAACAATATTTTATTAAATTTCTAGGTCTGTCAGTGGTTACAACACTTTTGCAAAATGTAGTTTTACATGCAGAACTTTGATTCTTATGAAAGTAGATTTACTAGGGTACTCACGATTTTGAATTGTTTAACCTATATCCAGTTGCATGGATTATGGTCACGGCGAGACTGCGGTAGCGGGGAGAGACTCATGACATTAATCGTGAATACCCGTTTGGATTAAAGAAAACATTTATTGTTAAAAATGGCCCACATTACCAAATCATTAAGGGATAGACACCGAAATTGCAAGCGATTAACGTAACCCCCCGACTGCGTGGGGTGCTTAAAGCGCGTTAGCTCCGCTCGTGCGGTCACACCGACCCGTACCGAACAATAGGACAATGGTTACCTGTAATCGGTAAGGGTTGGGTCGGCGCGGCGGTTGGGGGATGGTTAAGAAATTGGAGTATTTAGTATTTCGTTCAATGTGATTATTTTTAGTATTGCAATTTTACATCGGAAATGTGCCTTTATTCCCATTGCTATTACTTATATCAATTTATTTATTAACAACACAGGAAATAGTGGAAAACGTGCTTTTTTAATTCAATGTACATATATTATGTACATTTTGTTTTCAATTTGTCTTCTTTAAACACATCTATAACAAACTTCAAATTGTATAATGGTTTCATCTCAGATTACTTATATCATTAGAGCGAAATGGCCATATATTATATTCGCAATCCTACCATTGCTCATAATATGGAACTTCCATAACAATAATATAAGAAATATCCAGTAACGGTCGTTACGGATGATCACTGCCGTTACCAAACCAGTACGTATATTATCGGTTATAAAATCTATGAACAAACCAACTTACCGTGATCCTAACGTAAAATCATTGAACAATTAACTAAACTACCTAATTAACTTCAATCGTAGTGTTCCCACACTGCGCTAAAAATTGGGACGAGGTTGAGAAAAATGACGGATTTTAAATACAATCGGATATTTTTTTTTGCCAATCGATGGATAACAATGAATGGATCATTTGTGTTGTAAATGATCCGCACTGGATTTAAGTCTGCAGACTGCCATTTTAGCGTCACTGACTTCAACGCATTAATGGCCCAGTTCAGGGCACGGGTTCAGCTTATAACTTAGAAGGCCTTCCCCACCACACTGCTCCAGTGTGAATTGCTAGATTTATTGCATTATATTCGACATTAATAATCATCATATTATCATACCAATAAATGAGCAGACAAGCCACCTAACGGTAGTAGTCAACGTCGCTTTGATGTTTAGAACATCAGTATTATCAAACGCATCACCGACTCTTCGTCGGCCAAGAAAAAAGCGAGAACCAAGAAATAAATATAACTTGTTACCCGCTAAATTTATGTAATCTTTATTCGAAATAAGGCGTATCAAAAGAACACAGTTATATTTTAATAACTAAGGTTAAGTAATAAGAATAAATATTTACTACAATGCACAAAACCACTTCGCTGGTAGAAATCAGTTTTTACCCTGTTGTAATTAAACCTATTTCTCGTTACGAATACAAGTAATAGTATTTTATAAATATTTATTCGTGTCTAGACTAAAATACAATTTTAGTAATGGTTATACAGATGTAAAAAGTATTGCACGTGTGGATGGCTCTAGCCTGCAGCAGCAAGTACCTAATTAGTATCACGGGACGTGATGGGGCATACATATTATTGTTCAGTTGTAACAGTTCTACCACTACTGTTGATATGGACGATGTTTTGTCATCTGTAGCAACGATGAGGTCCTTTTCACACTCGTAACATCTGACAGAAAATATTAAACAAAAATATGCAGATCTACATTCACACTTTACTTCATTTTAATTTGCAAAAAGCTTTTACAAAATACTAAACGATTCACCACAAGTCGTGAACAAGAACAGAAATTTAAACTCATCATTATAATTTCCACCTCACTGGGAATCAAACCAAGAAGTCTTCGTATGGCAGTAAAGCATTGTTAACATTGCGCCATGCGAGTCAGTAGTCGAGACAGAGTTCTGTAATGAAAATTTTGAAATGCAAAACCCTTAGTGTAATAGGTACGTTCGCGTTCTTCTCATTTATAAAAACCCTAAAAAGACCGTCAATGTATTAATCCTAGTTTTGACTGTTAGGTGTACCTACACGAACAGGTTAGAACTTTAGGTCCCTAATTTAACTACATTGTAATAAAACCGTAATCGATTCGAAGCGGTCATGCACTTTCTCTTTAATGGAATACTGATGCTATTAGTACTACATTATTGATTGAATGCACTGACAGTATACGATAAGATAATTATAATAGTATGTTTTTATGCAGCTATAGATAAGAGAGCAGACGAGTCAGAATGAGTGGTCAATGTCGTCCATGCACAACAACAAACAACAACAAAATTATTTTTTTTGTACAACTAAATGTTAAATGGATATTGTAACATAGAAATGAGTAAAACAGGCGGTCTTATCACTTAAATAGCGATCTCTTCCAGACAACCTGTCTGTCCGTTTGTAAGCTACTTGTCTAATTAAATTTGGAAACAGCGTATGGATATCGGTGACATAAAGCATCACTGGTACCAACCAAGAAAGAAGATAGAAGAAATAAATTACTTACTGGCTCTGACTTCTCTAACCAGACTCAGGTGTAGGCTTCGGTTCTTCAGTACTCGTTATAATATTAATATTCATGATAATAATATCTAATATTGATAATATTATTATCCATACGCGAAGCCCTACCACCAAGCAGCGTGACTAATTGTCGTCTCTTAGGACACCCTGACCTGTCAACGTAGAATCAATATTCACGACCGCCCAAAATTCTATTCTATCAATCAATTTATTCTATTCTTTCGCTTTTATTTATTTTTCCAGCGACCAAACCGTGGGCACTAGATGGTTTATTTATAAAAAACCAAAAGAACAATATGCCCTTTATAAAGCTCACTTGCTGACAATAATAGCGAAACGCAGCCAATTTAAGGCTGTATCTTTATGATTTATCGAGCGCGATTACTGCGCAACGGTGTTCCGGATCGAAGGCTACATGTTACTGGCCAAGGATATTGAACACTACCTAATACCTAATAAGTAGGTAGAAATACTAGATGCGTGAATATTGACTTTTGTATGTGGATAGTAGGAATTATTGGTATCCATTTTTAAACTTAAGTGTCTTGGTTCGAAGGGAATGTTGACTTCACTCATTAGCCCACTACAGAGCACGAGTTTTTCCTAGAAGGCCTAGAACACACTCACCCACGCTGCTCCAATACGGTTAGGTGAAGGTAATGTTACTTATGTACATTTAAATAAAATTTCATTAGATTAAGACTATTGTTAATATTAAGCATTTTGTTTATTTTCAGATAAAAATAAATCAGGTATGTAAGTACTTAAAGTTTTCCAAAGGCAAAGATAACACATTAAGTGAAAATGAAATTAATAAGAATCTGTAAGAGCCTAGCCAGCATACATTACTTCTCACAATCAGTCTCAATCTCAGTCTTAACTCCAAAGTTCTAACAAGTCAGTATTAGATATAATGTATTAATATTATAAAATAAAAATTGCTCTATTGTGACTTAAAATTGGTTAAAAATCATTGTTCGGACATAACGAAATTCCAACATTAAAAGTGAACTGCAAGTGTTACCACAAGCACACTTCTTAATTAATTCCTCCGACGCCCAACAGAAACAAAAGGAAAATCCTTCGCAACGCTCGATTTGAGATACGACCACAGGTTAAAAAAACGATGCGGCTAACCAGAGTCGCGCGGCGCCCGGCCGAAACAGTAGTTCAAATACCGAAACTCGATACGATTACTTGGAGAGATTACACACTGCTCCTTTCGAATTAAATTTTTAAATACATCGATTCCATTCGATTCGAAATTGGAAGTTTAATTCAATGTTACGGACGCAGGCGTGAAAAATCGATTCCGGTTTGCCGAGATTTGTATCAGTATTTTGTTGGCGAAAAGTTTAGTTTAGTATTAATGTATTTTGAAATACTCTGAGATTAAAATGTCGGTGTTTTTCTAGATGCGCGTTTATTTTACGAGTATTTATTGATACTGTTAAATATACATTTGACGATATTGTAGCTTCCGTTTTTTATCTTATGTATTTAATTTAATGCAGGTATTTATAAATATAATTATGGCGTTAATAAGCAGACGAGTCATATTATGATGATGGTAAGTAGGCACCGTCGCCCATAGACATCACAAATACCGTAGGCGTTTTGCCGTTTAACAAATAAAGAAGAATGAAAATCATACAAAAGAAATGATTAAAGATTTTATGAATAAAAAATAACATTTTAGCTGTCGAGGCAGGCACCAGCTATTATCATAACAAAACAATATTCGCAAGCCGTTTAGGGAATGTAAACGGTCCTTAACATAGTTAGGATTCCGCGAACGAGCACACACGACTGAAGCCATCGGTTCGAATCACCGACGAAGCTCCTTTTGACGGCTGTACTCTTGATTTGATGCAAATTTTTGTACTGTTTGTTTATTCATTATGTATCCATAAGGATTTAAGTGGTGATAGTCAAGTGGTCAGAACTTGGGGGTCCGGAGTTCGGATCATGCCCAGAAAGGTGGGCTCTAGCCTGTGGGCAGTTATGGGTGGCAATTATGTTAAGGATTTAAGAGTAACTTAGATCAATATTTACAGCTGAAGTAAAGGTTTAGCTTGAATTCAATCGAGCTAATGAAATATGTCATTCTCTTTAAAGTTGTTATAGTAATGTTACTCTTCAATGAACAGATTTCGTCATAAATAAAGAATGCAAAAGGCATTCTTTCACAGATAATGATGAACCATCCGCATTCGTGTTGAAGCCACATTCTTCTTCTGCAAACCTTCCTTTCATTACTTGTAAGTTGAAGGAATTGTTACATAAGTATTTGTGTAACATATTTAATACAAGCTTGAAATTGTGGTTAGGTCTATGCAGATTGCAGATGTACTTTAAACTGGTTTTCAATTAGACTTTCTATCCCTATTCAACCCCTTTAGGGATGAATTATGTCAAAATGCGTACTTAGCTGGTGTTGTCTAGTCATAAACAATGTTCTTGCCAAATTTCATCTTCTTGGGTCTAGTAGTTTTTGAAATTTCGTGATTAGTTAGTGAGTGAGTGAATATAACTACATTCGTTTTTATGTAATTCTAAATTTATCTTTTTGGTTGAGTACTTCTGTTCTCATGTACCTAAGTATTCGCAACATACTGCTATTTCAGTACGGTGCGGTCTATACAAGGATTTTTGGCAAGTAGTTTTGGACATAATATCATTGATGATGAAACATTCAGAAAAAATTCAGTTAGATATGAAAGCGAATCTGGCCATTATTATTGATCGAATATAGTTAATATACCTAAATGATAAGACAAATCATAGTTGATCGTCTCAGACAGTTTATCAAAATAATAAAGAGATTTATCAGGAGTTTTAATGTTTTTTCAACCTTCCTATTTTATATTGAACTATTATTAAGATGAATACTTATAGGAAAAACCTATTTACAATTTTTTTGATAATTTGAGAAAATAAAATAATATAACCAACTTTTATGATCCAAAACTTATAGAGTAAGGGACATTACTATATGAAACATATTTCTTTACATTTAAAATTAACAAAAAATAAAAATCCTGCATTGCCACATTGGATTGTCTTAACAGAATTATAAAGAGTACATCGACTTCAGAATCACACTTCCCAGTTAATGGGGAAACCACAAAAACTCGTATTTTTCACAAATATGGCTCAAATATTATGCTCTTCGCTCAGGGTTTATGTATTATTACCCATTGAACACAATGTAAGTTAAAATTACCATTTCAATTTAAATACGATATCACCCTTCGTAACTAAATCGCACATGCCGTTGCCGTGGTATTAATTTCCACTTTTCAATCGTTTTTTGACTGAAAATTCGGTTTTCTGCATCTCCATTGTAATGTACATACAATGTTTTACCTAAAATCATGTTTTTCACATAATTTCGTCAATTGTATGCGTTAGAATGAGATGTGAAAATATGAGGAAATAATTCAAAAATTTGAAAAAAGTGCATCGAAATGTATTCAATACTATATTTCTACATTAATAGCAATCACATAATAAAAAAATAAATAGAGGTTAAGTTTATAAGCGTTACAAATACGTCTTCTCGGCCTTTGATGCAGCGCGCTCGAAAAACAAAGATTTTGACCGCGCTGGGATTCAAATTTCTGCTCGAAAGGTTTACCCACACAATATGCACTTGTTTTCCTTAGTAAAATACACGATTTTGCTATCATAATGGCTCTTCTTGGGGCGTGACCGTGTTTCCAAGACAACGAGAATACCCAGTCAATTCCCGACCGTCAAAACAGTCTGGAACCCTCGTAGGAGTGGCTCTTAACAAGATTTGTCAATATATAGCGTTTGCTACTCAATAATTTGCGGAGGCGTGACTTTGGTAGGTGAAGTTCAGTTTATCTCATTACAATCATTCTAAAATCTCTTTGGACCACGCCTTACGACCAATGGCACTTGTCCATGCTTGTTTGAGAATGGTGGTTTGTGCCTAGGATGGAAAATGTTAACAGGATCTGACGAACGGAAACCCTTGGCAATTTTCGCATATATTCTTATGTAAATTAGTGTAATAGAATGTGATTGGTTAATAAGAACATACGGATTTGAAATATCTGCACTTTAGCTACTACAAACACTTATAATGTTTGCATACAACTTTGCGAGCGCGCGTATTGGTTGGCGCAGAGAAACTAGTCTCAATCATCGTGTACCTATTAATGCGTTTTAAAATACAATGAATAAACCATTATAAAAGTAGATATTTGACTTTTAAAAGATAATCTCATCAGAAAAATGAAAAAACAACTGATCAAAATTCATCATTCTCTCAATCTACACATTTAAACTGTTTTCCAACGTTCGATTTTTAAATTCAAATTTAGAATATTCATCATACTAAACAGTGATACAAATAAGTTTGACCACAGAGAGTAAGCAACCGACAGCAAAGCCAGGTAAATCCGTTAAACCAATAAAAGGGTTTTATTAAATGAAAACCTATTGGATTCGCGGTGGCACGCGGCCGGTGCATTTTGTTTCGCTTAGGGGAAACGCACACTGCGGTATAAGTTTGTCTAGGATACACTAATTGTAGTGTTAAATTCTAGCTTTATAATTTCTGTTTTAATGCAACAGAAAGACTAAAATGTTACTCTATGTTTTTTTACAATATTGGATCATACCATTTAGCTTAGTTGTTCACTCCGCCTGCTAAATTGAGATTTCCTCTTGGATACCCTTTTGGCCACATTTAAAATAGATAAATATTTGTTTTCAATATATTTATGAAACCGGTAATAAACTTCACTGACGAAGATCTAACGTGAGTGAATGAGTTTTGAAGTTAAAGAGTAGGTATATTAATTACTGTTTAAAATTACTCAAGTGTTTACTCAAGTTATTATGTGTGTTAAAGACAGTTATTGTCTTTTACACACACAATAACACCGTTATATAATACCGTTATATATAGACCATTTAATAATAGTTAAATATGTTTTATTAGTTAAGAGTTACTTTTAACAAGTAAGTACTTCATTATAAGTAGAGGTGTGCCTACATCGAAATGCCTATAATGAGTACTGAGTTTGATGTGTATTTAATTTGAAGAGCTATAGAGCCTAGCCTATTTTGAAAAAACTTGTTTCGTCCTTACTGGAAGGATATTAAGATGTATATCTAATTAACTTTGCCTTGAGGATTCCGAGGACAGATTGATACACGAAAATCTTGTGCGCACTGTTTTAAATATATTCCATTTTGTCCATTCCATTGTGAGAGGTTATTCTAAGAGATTTGTGGAGGCATTACATTACACTGTTTTGCATGATTTATACAACAATGTAAACACTACAAGCCAACAACAGAACCAGTATTATAATGTAACAACACGAAATGAACATGTAACCGGGCTACACTAATATAATTAACAGAAATCTAACAAAGCAGTCATACAAACGCAAATGCTAGTGTCAATTAAGTCAGCGTTTTTTCCCTCCAGTGCGCGCCGCGGACAATCCTTTCCCCACAAAGTTAAATACGGCTTATTCGATTAGTAAATGCAGTTGATTGAATTAAGGTGAACGCACCGGCCCGAAGGATTAAGCGGTCACAGGGTTTGATTACTGCCGCTAATTGAATGTAGAGACATTGTTGCGACTAATCTCAATTAGTGCTAATTTAATAATATGCGGAAATATGGTGCTTACTTATCGGTTTAGTACCGTGAGTACTAAATCTAAACTGTTTCAGATGCGGTCAAATCTGGATGGGTTGTCATCATCGCATTCCATAACTGTCCAGTTGCTGGCGTCTGGTCTCCTCTCACTCTGTGAAGAGTACAAACCATAGCCTACCACGCTGGCCAAGGGTTGGCAGACTTCACATGCCTCTGAGGACATTGGCGTTTTTTTGCCTCTAACTCTTTGTCTGTTGAGGTGTTGTCGGATTTCCTCTATCTAGGCTATGTTCTCTAAAGTTCTTCCTCCTGCCTTATATCCTGTTTGCCATCTGAGACGTATAAGTACAATATATTGCAGTCTCTAATGTTCTAGCTCCTTACGTCTACTCGTTTGCTGGCAATTGCGGCCTTAATATACAAATTGAAAGTGCGAAATCCCTATTCAGACAATCCAAAGCATGTCCCATAGCGCCAGTACAGCGAAAGGTTAGTCAGTTTGCGTGTGAATTTGTAAAGCTTTTGTTATCTATCTGATTCCGTACCTTTTTTATATTAAATAAGTTAATGCTTGACTAAAATCCCACCTGATGGTACCAGGCCAACCTGGTACGATGGTACCGTAAGATAATTATGCACTAGACTTAAACCTTTGCCACGATAAGGTCCGTAGGGTATTCCGGCGCGTATCTTTAACAATAGATAGGTAGTCAGGTACCTAAACTATATCTTTATTCATGCGTTGAAAGTCTTATCTCAAATAAAACTGAACATTGGGACAGCTGAAGTATGTAAGTGAACTATTGGCGTTCAGAGGAGTTCCAGTGGTTTTCAAAGGTTCCTGTCGTATCCAGTGCTTGTGTGGTGAACACAAGATTAGGAGTTTTTCTTTCCTTTCTTCATTCTTGTCCGACAACGCATCCGTACCTTTGGTGTTACAGATGACTGTAGGAGACGTGGACCTCTCACCATCAGGTCACAGCTTCTGAACTCTTCCGACGTAGCTAAAAGAAAACAACCGCAAGCGAGGACCAAAAAACTATGGGTAACAGCCGGGACTGACCGATGCCCTCCGATCCGAAGCATAGAAGCGTTCAAAGATTTTTGTCACAAATAATCACACGGGGCCTAGTCATCTACATTATAAATGCTTCGTCGTAGCGGAATAGTTTGAGACATTTGGTATACCAGATATAATGGATGGTTGATTTTTACTCACTGAATCACTTGTAATAAATGCAAGCCGTCAAGTTACAAGGGCTTTGTATTATAATAAGAATATAATAATCTCACTCCCGCTACTCCTTTAGTGAGAGTAATTATTTTAATGGGGCCCAACGAAGCATGGAACTTTTTCATACAGCGAATTTTATTCCTAGATGTGCAACATCAATAATTTACATAAAATTAATAATCGTTATTAAAAGCGTATGAGCGCTGTTTTCGTGACATCTGAGGTTCAGCGGAAAAATACAAATGTCTGGCCACATAGCTCGAAGAACCGATAACCGCTGGGGAAGACAGGTCCTCGACTGGAGAACCTGTTTTGGAAAAAGGAACATAGGACAGACCTGGTGGACTGACAACGTGAAGAAGACAGCGGGGATCCGCTGGATTTAGTCAGTCAGTCAGAGTAGCACAAGTTAACACCTTTGTCCAACAATGAACACACAAAGGCTGATGGATGGATGGATGAAGCACAAATACCAGCAGCCGTCCCATATGGCAAAATAGTCACTATAGGCTTACTGATTAGAAGAGTCCTGCGTTCGCTTCCCAGTAAGGCGGAAAAGAGTGATGAGTAAGAAAGATATCTGAAACTGCCAACATAATTTATATAAAAAATCAACACGTCTCATCGCATTAGTAATTCCTGTACGATAATGAACGATATACACCGAGCCCTCCGCGTGGTTCTACACGACATATCGAAATAGATCTAGTATCGAAACAAGCAAAAAGTCGGGTTTCTGTCCGAGTAAAAGTTAAAGAGCACGCTGTATAATTAATCACGCCGGCTTAGCATGGAAAGTACTGAATAACTCAAACACTGAATACACCCCAATGTAGTAATGATCGGCTGTGGACGAGGCAAACAATGATTTGGTTGTGGTGTAAGTTAACAGCTTATCGCTTGACGTGTTTTGAGGTATGTTATGCGCAGTCCTAATAGTCCGTGTCGGTACCTAATACCAACTACCTTCATACCTACGACCTTATTATGTTATACCTCATACATACGGATGAAATTACTAACTAATCCCGATTAAAAATAACTATCCTAGTCCCGATTTGAGTCCTGTTCTGTGTCGGTCACAGTTGTCATGGGCGGCTGCGGAAGGGTGCTGGTACTCGCTTATTGTAATCGATAAAATTTCTATCTGTTTCAGTGTTTACAAAGTCTACTTAGTGTAAAGTAGAATATTGTTGACATCTAACTTATAAAAAGTAAAACAAATGACACATCTTAATTTATTTTGATTAACTATTTTAATAATTCCATAATTTTATTACTGTTTAAAAGAGCTTAGTATGCAGAATCAAACAGTTACATTAATTTCGGGTAAGTATTTGATTTCAAACGTTATCATAAACAATAGCTATAACCTAGATATTCTATAAGCCATTCACTCTGACATCCTAATTAAAATTAGCGTAGTTAAAATTAGCGCATTTAATTACGTGTGTAATACAATTTTATTAATCATCAATACAACTCAGTATGATAATACTTCATGACGTATGTTTAAAAAACTGAGGAAAAAGAAAACGACATATTAAATTATTACATCAACCGTTACCTGTAACAGCTACTCAACTGTGTCGGTTTCATGATAATAATGATTAACATTAAGACAGTATTTAAATAACATAATTATTATAAAAATATACTTTTTAGTAACAGAACTTATCACGTGTCCGAGTCACGCACGTCTCGCCACCGCTCATACCTTGTACCAACGCACTATCACACCAACAATCTCGATCCGATTAAACGCAATAAAGCATCGTGGATTCGCATACAAATTTGCATAATTAATAAACTAATTAATGTGAAAAAAAGTCCGCCGTCACAGTAATAACAGTGTGGGATTGACTCGCCTTAGGTTTTTTCCAACAAACACAGAAAGCGGATTCCAGACACTTTGAAATGTTCGGTTTTCATTTGTAATTATCAGCTGATTCGTATTGGTTTGCGTTTTATGGTGTCTGAGCATGTATATCGGTTTATTTGATGCTTATCGCCTAATTGCTGACTGCGATTGTGAAGGAAAGAAATAAGAAAGTGTGTAATTAAAAATTGTATTAACTGGAGTGTGCGAGCTCTTATTGTCTATATTTGCACGTCTTTGATAATACGTAAGGCATCTTAAGTTACATAACAACAATTATTAGCTCAAAAAGTATCAAATTTCTTCAGAAAAATCTTGATGTCTATTTGATCTTTTTTCTTATTTCTTTACATATCGTTTTCGTGTTTGTACGCTTAGATCTTTTAAACCACGCAACGGACTTTGGTGCGGTTTTCACGATCATTCAGATAATTTCTTCAAGATGATTAATAAGTAATACATGCATATTATATATTTACAGAAAATATAAAAAAGGCAATGTACAAATGTACTAATGTACAATTTTTAACGCTTTTATTATTAACGTTGACAATGGCATTGTGTAGGATTCCCTGTGTCGCGGGCGGCATGGAGAACACATCATTAAGTTAAATGTGTTCTTCGTGCCACTGTAAATGGCATTAGTTATAATATAATATAACACATCACTAACATCCAAACATACATTTAACTGTTACATAAATATCTGCCCCGGTCGGGAATCGAAACCGGAACTTATCGGGAATACTACCAAACGAACATATTACCGACCAACCAACATTTTATTTTTACAGAGTATGTATCAAGTGGTAACCCTGCCGAAGAATCAGTAGAAACGTCATCGCTTCTACCGATTTCAAAGTAGAAGTATCAACCCTACATTGTGTCGATAACGATAATTATAGTATTGGTTGTGTGTGTAAAACTGACATCATTAATTAGTCATCGCATTAAAGAAACGGCCAAGTAATCAATGTACATAAACTTTATTAATATGTAAAAAATAACGTATGATATTCTCATATCGTATTACTGGGAAAGTGTTGGCTGAGAGCGTTGGTTTGAGTCTTCGTGTTCCGTATATAGTTCGGTTTTTCTTTGCATTTGTATATCTCATTACATTGCCACTTTATATTTATTGTAGGCCATATATAGCCTTAGATGGCCATAGGTGGCAGGAAGTGTTATAGATTGAAAAAGAGTCGTATTTAGTACCTATACACATGATATCAATGGATTTATTATAATGACGTATGGCGCAATGGTAACCATGCCGGACTGCGAGTCCTGGGTTCGGTTCCCAGAGACAAAAATTTTAATTATATAACGGTATACACGCGTTGCCGATCGAAGCGGAAAACACATCTTCTTACCCTTTGTGATGTTTGTATGTAATTACGCCTATATTACGATTTAACATTTAAATCTGCATTCGGATTGCATAAACATCACAAATAAGTCCCAAATAGAAACATTGAATACTTACTGCCATAAATTGTGTAATGACGTTATAAGTTAATAGTAAAAGTTTTTCAGGAAAAGTATATCTAAAATACTAAAGTATTTTAGCGTATTTAAATAAAAGCTTGTTTTTTTAAAAAGTTTTATTATTTTTATTTACTTCATAGACTATCTACGGCAGTTTAGAAGTCTATTTTAGCGCGGCAATCGTTCAAATGCCCGTACACCTTTTGCGCCCGACGAAAATCTTTGTGTGCGATTTCACCTGCATACGTACGAGCGAAGCGATTGCACACAATCATTCAAACGTCGTTGGTACCTTTCTTCAAAGATAACTTGCTATTTTTATGTACGTCACTACGGAACCCTTAAAGGCGGATCCGGGGAGCAGAGAACTACCTTAATTATAGCTATCTAAGAATGACTGAAGTACCGCGAAGTGCTGTGGTTATGTTCACGCGAGCACAATGGGGGCTGTGAGAGAGGTGTCAATTATGTGAAAACGTTTAACTGTATAATAACATAGGAATTCTCCATTATAATGGAAAAATGTGACGCACATAATTCATTTATCAATTGTTTTGAAATGTAATGAAATTTTCTTTTTCTGATTTTAACGACGGTTGCATATTGAGTTGTGGTGGTGTGTCGTATATCGTAGCTGTACCTACACGCAACAACACTGATCTTATGAATACATTGAATAAATAGTGATGTGCATTTATATTACGATAATAATAGAATCGTTTTTTGTTTGTTAAAACACAAAATCCAATTCTCAAGTTAATCTGTTTGACTCTGGTTTTGTGCGCACTAATCTTAGAAACGGGTTAACCGATTTGGGTGCGGTTTTCAATAGTATATTGTGGTATGCTCCATTTACCATTTCATGTCTACGTTATTTAAATCGGTTGAGATATAAAAAAGTTATGTTGGTTTAATGAATCACGCCTAACAATTTCCGAATGTGTACAAAGAACATGTTTCCCGAAGCGAAGCAGGGGCAGGTCCACTAGTTTAGTAATATTCTCCCACAGATAGTGAGCAACAGCGACAGGTTAATCTTTTCTTGAACCGCCAATTGTATTACAAATATTTCGCGATTACGCAAAGCTCCGGGCTACAGCTACTCAATATTTATTTAATGCGTAGGTAATTGTAACATTATTAAGTTCTTGATTACTATAAGGTTGACTCACGCCTTTCTGAGAACATTTGTGTAACCTTTAGATTTTTTTTAACCAACCCCCGGCGCGTGGCCTTTAACCGAATAAGTTTCACCACTCACGTGATGCCCAGATAATTACTGGACACGCAACCCCGACTGTCCATTCAGAAATGGGGTGGACGTCTAGGGGTTGTTTTTGAGCAGTAAAACTGAGTTTAGAATCGTTCGACCGGTTGGGAGTCCAGGTGGTATCAAAATATAAACTTTTCATCATTACCAATCCCACAGCTGGGCTAGACAGCTTGTAAATTGATGTTCAACTTCAGCCTCCTTCGTGGCCGGCTACGCATTGGTGATGTTCAACACATTCAAACAGACTATACCATTTCCATATTCGAAAGAGATTGTTTACCAACAATCGATGCCTTGCAACCGTTATTAGGCAGAAACGAATAACTTTTTTTTTCGTCTGCACATTTATGAACTTATTGAAAGACCATGCCAGTGTAAAATTTAAATTCTTTTCTCTCTTTAGGTATAGGTACTTAAGATACTTTGTCTTATTTGAATCAAATATTGTGAATTTATATTTTTCCACGACTTTGTACCTACATATTCTTTGTATGTATTCGTAGTTAGTCAAATTTTAATTGTTGTAGATACATATAATCCAATGTAGCAGTGTATTTTTAATGTTATGACACATAGTTTGAATCTTTTTATACATGGAGTGTACTCCATCCCGCTGGTCCAGTGCGGATTCGCGGAAAGTATCATAAATTAAAATGATAATATTAGTTACAATTCAATTAGTCAAAAAAAAAAACGATTAGCCAAAATTAAAACTATCAAATAAAGTAGTCACACCATAATTATAATTTGTTTTTATAACACTTTTCGCAAGTCAAACTACGTCATCGCGTCAACAAATCCTTAACTTTACTAAAAGCTTATCCAAGCGACTGAACCGAGACAGCCGCACAATGAACGTTCCTTGTATATGTATACTTACTTCTATGGTTATATCTAACCTCAGGAGAATTGGCATTAGAAGAAAGGCGTGGCTAGCGACATCTCCCTCTATCCCTACGCCGGTATATCGCCCTCTCGCTCTATTTTCAGGATGTGCCTTCGATTTTTCGTAGGCGGTCGTAGCATCTATGTAGGGACGGAGTGTAATGATGTTACGTTTTACGGTTTTTGTTAGGAAACCTTTAGTAAGACTGTTAACCACAGACTTTTTTGTGTAAATGGCCCCCGCAGTTCATGGTCACAGCAACAGAAAGAAGAAAATAAAGAAACTACTTACTTTCAAGCTCTAATTAAATCGTGTTGTCCCGTGGAAATGAGATATTTTTCGGCGAAAGTTTAGTTTAGATTTTCCATATTTATAATGTGCTCTTTATTATGCTATGGGTACTCACGATATGCTTAAACGACGTACAAAGGTTAACTTTTTAGCCGTGAATGATCCGTGGATCGGAACACCGGCGTTCAAAATTCAAATCGTAAGTACCTCTACCCTGAAAGTGAAAATTGCCCGATATTTGAGTTTAAAATTACACAACATCACAAACAAAATATTATTCCAACAATATTACACCAAACAACAAAACCTTTTAAAACAAATAGTTAATTTACCCTCGCTGGGGTGAACACCCTAGTCATTATCATTAGCCCGGAATCGAATCCGGATCTCAGCTGACGGCCACCGCACCATGACGTTCGTGACTACAACGCATTTAATGCCACATTCAGTTCGGCGGTGGTTGCGTGGTACTAACGTCATAGTGTTGTAGGTATTGACGTCACAGGTTAATACTTGACACAAAATAACCTTACACTTAAACCTTACTCAAAAACGTGTTGCTAAATTAACACAAAAAAGAAATTGTTGTCTTTATAGTTACAAAACTTTTTTTATACAATTAAGAGGTTAAACGAGCACGTAGCACCACCCTTCCACTGCTGCCCATGACAACTGTGACCGACCCGGAACAGGATTCAAATTGGGACGAGGATGGTTAGTCCAGTTAGCAGACGGTCTTATTACGAACGTTAGTTAGAAGTTAGAGGTTGTTTTAGAGGCGGTCTATGTCCAGTAGTGGTCGTAAAGTCTGACGAATTCTCGATGCAGTCATTGCTTCTTCTACTTACTCGATGCGTTCTTGACAGAAGAGTCGTCGTCATCATGTGGGTATTTCTGGGGCTGATGTAACTTTCCTCACGATGTGTCGTCACCTCTCCCTATTGACTATTAACGTAGTGCACTCATGTACTCCTGTACATTTAACCACCCACTCTAGATTTTATTTGGTCAGTCCAACGCACGGGTGGACGCCCGCGATTATTTTTGAAGATTTTTGTGTGTAATTGCACAAACTCGTGGTAGCAAAGTTGGCCATTTATGCCCTGAACAAAGATTATGGTATTTAAATAATTATGATCTTATTAAAGGTTGACCAATTAAAGCATGAGCCACTATCGATCGGTTCATAGGCCGGCGCCTTGTGTCGATCAAATTATCGACCGAGTTTTGGTCTCCCCATATCAATCCACGCGGAATCGGCTTAAATCGGTTATAAAAAACTTTATGTGTATAGCAATAGAGGCGATTACGACGCCTGTTGGCTAAACATGGCCGACGTGACCCGACGCCCGGCCTACTGGTTGAGACGATTTCGCTCTTATTCTTCGCCACAAAGCTTTTTGTAAACGGCTTAAGCCGATGCCGCGTTGATTGGTATGATAGAGCTTTAAGTAATAGCGGACGTATATTAGTTATTTAAATGTTAGCCAACACGGAGATGACGGTAAGTGGTCACCGTCGGATGGACATCAGTAAAAGGCATCGCCGATACGTTGCCGGCCAAAAAGGTCCGTCAATCCGCACTTGGCCAGTGTGGTGAATTACGGCCGTTATGTCTCACAATGACATTTATTTATTTATTCTTTTTTGTAAGACCTGAAATCAGGTTTTTTTACAAAGGGAGGACTTAATGCCTGGTGCCATTCTCTACCAGTCAACCCACCCATTGTGAGAGGAAATCCGTGCCGTGCCAGTGGGACAGTTATGGGTTGCAGTGATAGTTAACACAGAGAAGGGTCTAGCATATCCATTGCCCAGAAAAGTTTAAACCGAGTGGAGCTGCAGTTAAGAGCCCGATAGGGTGACTGTTTGGAATCGTTCGAGGCTAGAATGAAAGCCGTGACCATCCAGCCAGCCTAGACAGTGGCGTGTGTTCCCAAAGCTCGACCACGCACTAAGCTCGGCTGCGTGCAACCGTCGCGTGTTCCCATTGCGTGTACCGCTCATATAACGGCTAGACCACGTGGTGAGTACACGCGACTAACGTATTCTGATAGTAGTGTGTCAATGAATGGCGTGATCTTGCTGATTTTTAATCATGGCTCCGTTGCGTGCTGTCTCGCGTGTTTGGGAGGGCGCGAGCGAGACGGCTTGCGGAAGGTCGACTGCAGTGCAGCTGGGTTGCAGTAAGGCGTTTTGATAAGGTTTGAAGTTGTTTTGTTTGGGTGTTAGGCAAAGGTCTTTAGGATATTCCATAACAGTGCCACTGTCTGTGACAATGGGGAGATTGGAGATGTAGTGTTACATTACATTTCGTACGAAAAAGGTATAATTTTAAACCTCTATTATTGTGGACCTTAAACATGCTAAGTGTACCGGGTACTCACGATTATATCTAAAATATCAATATCAGTTGTACTAAGAAGATACAGAAGCGTAAGTACTCGTTACGGTTATTAAGTTACGTTAATAAAGGCTGCCAATGCTTGATTACAGCAGTCGTTTTAAGTCAGTTGGATTAGTAAGCTCAAAAATTTTAATAATTATGACACAAACTCGCGACCAAAATCAATGATTATACGGATGCCAGCAGTGTGGGTACTAAGGTAGGTACATGTTTCCCGAAGCGAAGCAAGGGTGGATTTACTGGTACACCTACATTAAAAGCAGAAGGATACTCACTCACTCTGTGACTAGTCACGAAATCTCGAAAACGACTTGATCTATGAAAATGAAATTTGGCTGGAAGGTAACTTACAAGTAAGAGACGTTAGTTAGGAACGGATTTAATAACATTTAACCCTAATATGGGTCTAAAGTTTTTTTGAAAATTCGCCTATTTCTTAAAGTACGAATTATGAAAATTAGCATTTGGGAATCTGGTTAGAAATCACAAATCACTTGTTACAAATTTGTTGTTAATCAATCCATAAGGAAGTAAAATATGAAAGATGTTTGAAAATCATTAAAGGTACATCCGCGCGGGTTAAACTGCGGGCAAAAATGCTAAAACTTTATATTTTGTCAGTGAAAAGTTGTCTTAGGTTAGGTATAAATGGCTCAGTTTAAATGCCCGTACCGACTATGATTACCCTACTTAGCTCCTTAAACGTTGTAATTCAGGCAGTTTCCGTTGAAAGCGAGGTAATGAGGACAGACATACCTACAGATAATTACTATGTAGATGTTGCTAGTAGGAACATAGATGTTTATATACCTACTAGCCGTTGCCCGCAGCTTGGCCCGCGAGGAAATTTTACTGATTTTCAACACCTTTTTAACCCTCTTTGGGATGAAATATCAAAAAATCCGTTCTTAGGTGATTTCTCTTCTGTACTCATTAAACGTTTGTTTATTGTTCAAGAAAACAGGAGTCATGATAGACAGACGATACGTCCAAAACGGTTCTGCTTCTATCTTCTGAGCGAGGAACCCTAATACCAAGTAGCTCTTCGTTTACGGACCAGAACCGATCCCGCAATCAGACATTCCAAATGGCCTAAAGTATATAATAAGCTCAAATGCTCAGTGTCTAAGCAAGCTAATGGCCGCCCGTTCGTTCCCGGGGGATGCATTAGCATATCTTATTGTTAGTTGTGCCCGGCAATTTTTGGCTTTATATTGCCGTAAGAGGCTTCAAGGCTACGGTAATGTGGGGTTGGGAGAAATTAGCGATGTTATGCTTTTGAAGTATGATGGGCATTATTTTAGGGTTTAGTTTTGGTTGTGTTTGGTATTTTTGAGAGGTTACGTTGATAGGAAAGTTAGTATGTGATAGAGCCGGTGAGGGAGTGATAGCCAAGGTTGGAAAGTTGGACTCTCGAACAAGAAGGACGGTGTTCGAATCCGGCACCGTAAATTTTCAGAAATTATGTGCATATTACATAATAATGATCACTTGCTTCGTTGAAGAAAAACACTGTTAGGCCGCCTGCACAATTGAGAGCTCTCCATAATGTTCTCAAATGTGCGTTAAGTCTACTAACCCACTCTTGGTCAGATTGAATTACCTAGCCACTATTTTCAAAATTGTAAAATCGCATCAAAATATTACCTAATTGAAAAAATACATGGTTTTATTCTATTCATAGTTTTTATATGTAGAATAAAAACTATAAAAACAATAGAAAACATTTTATAAATATGGTAATTCATTCAGATTCAACTAAACGCCATTGCAGAGTTATCCAAATACACAGCGCAATCATAAAATTTCTACTTATAATTCAGAATTCTGCCAATTCCACAATAATGGCGGCATAATTTATGGAATCGAAGGTAAATACTTATAAAATACAGCGCTGCAATAAAATCTAACGTCCCGCCAGGATCCCACTGCGCGCGAGCGGACCAGATAATTAAGACATATATTATATCAGCGCACCGCTCGACGACATAATGCCGCAACCCAAGATCTTAACCTTTTGCATCCTAGCTTATTCATACAAATAATATATTCAGCATCTTAACATTCCATTGTTTCTCAGCTAAAGTAATTAATTCCTTAAAATTGTGTTATTTTTAACCACAAGTTGTCCCGGCGTACTTCGTACCGCTTTATAATTAAAAAATGTTTTGGTGATATATCGACAGCAACGCCACCTATCGGGTCCAATTGTGAATCTAAACCATTCCCAGATCCCCTTGAACACACACAAAAAATTTCATCCAAATCGGTCCAGTCGTTAAAAAATGTTTTGGTGATATATCGACAGCAACGCCACCTACCGGGTCCAATTGTGAATCTAAATAATTCTCGGATCCACCTGAAGACACACAAAAAATTTCAACCAAATAGGTCAAGCCGTTTAAGAGGAGTTCAGTGACATACACACTCACACTCGAATTATATATATTAAGATTATCTGTTACTGGGACCATCTTACTCGTAGTAAGTGTTTTAACAATGCCTCAGGATGCATTTATAATAAAAGTAAGAAAGAATCTGTCTTTTTTTTGACACACTGACATTTGAAGGAAAGTGATGAAACACGCAAATTGGTATCTACATTTTCATTAATAAGGCGGTACATAATTTATTTTAATACGCGTAGATATTCTTGACCTCTAGGAATTATAGTCTTAAACTCATGAACTAGTACTCCAGACGCTTTTAATACGTAACGTAGGGTAATATCACAATTACTCGGTTACCACCTTTGCTTACCGGCGTTCCGGCTAATAAACACGTCATATCTATATTAAGACCGCTAAGGAGAGAATAAACAAGTGGATAATAAACATATAGAATTAATAAATCAACAGTAAGTGAGAGAACAAGTAATTATTTATCTGATTGTAATGCACGGCGGAATTATTTTCATGTGGCTACAACATAACCTATGGGTTAAGGTCTTTTCTCATAATTGAGATGGCCTAGAGCATGCTCCACCACGTTGCTTCAGTGTGGATTAATGGAGGGGTTAGTGGCCAACCTAATTTTCGGTAATTTTTATACCACCTTTCATAACAATAGTTATTACGTGATTGTCACACGTTTCTGTAATACCAATAAAATGTAGTCGTCGTCGTCGTATAGTCGTTAAGAAAGCATATTTATTGTTATAAATATAGTGCATTGTGTGTGTTTAAAGAAATCAGACACACAGAAAATATTAATGCGGGGGTGAGTTAGTGGCTTCTATTGTGTGTGTGTCAAGGGACTACCTATTGCAAAGTTCTCTTTTTTAAGTAAGATTGCAGAGCCACTTGATAGTGGGCGCCGTCGCCCATGGACAACAGCAATACCAAAGGCATCGCAGATGGGTTGCCAGCCAAGACAGAACGAAGACGAAGGAAAGTACTGGATCTAAAGCTCTCAGCCGCAACACGGCGAGTCGTATGACGGCTGACTCGACTAAGAGGATGGTACCTCCATCCACCAAGCACAATTACTATTATATACTATTACTTAATAACTAAACACTGATCACTCGTCTAATTTAATATCGGAACGAATTAATCATAATGTCAAAAATAAAACACAACACACAAAAATGTGTTCTCCGAATACAACAAGCTCAGCTGACCGAGAAACGGATTTCGGACATCGAAACTCAGCGTATACGTAAACTGACACTAAACGGTGGCGTTACCCTACTTAAATATCAAGGACACATCACGCGATAGATAACCTTATTGTTGGGACAACAGAGTTCAAAACCCTTTCAGGCCTGTGACGTGTAACATGCAGGGGGATGTGATTGTTATTGACTGAGCAATAAAGTTGAGAATGGTGTGAAGTGGTGTAAGGTAAGATGCCCAGTATAGGATTACTAAACTCGGCGTGTTTTCCATATCATTAAACATTTAACATCTGTACGTCAAATCGCATTTGACCGTTTTAAGAGACGGACGGTGTGATTTTAGAGGTTTTAAAGGGCAAAATTATTTATGCATTTTGCTCCTTGTTGCAGATGGAAGGGTCGACATCAACTAAGTGAATATGCTTAAAGTAGCTAATGTTATGTACTACAAACGCTCGGTGATGCCTTCGAAGTCACTGATGTCCTGGTGACGATGACCACTTACTATTTTATTTACTATAGGCAGTTCCCAGGCCCCTTGGAACGGCGATCCGGCATGGTAACCATTGCGCCATACAAGGTCGATAAGAAGAAGATGGATAATTATGTTAATACTAGCGACCCGCCCTCGCTTCGCTTCGGGAAACTTATTCCTTCGGTTTGCAAAGATTTAGTTATATATAAGTATTTTGGATAATTAACACTATATCTTTATAATTTATATCATATGTGTTATTCTGATGTATAAGCTATATTATTGTTAAGTTTCAGCAAAATCCATTCGGTAGTTTTTGCGTGAAAGAGCCACAAACATACATCCATACAAACTTTCGCATTTATAATATTAAAAGGATTCGTCAAACGATCAAACAAGTCACTTGATGGTACGTGTTCACCATCGATCATAACATCGGTAACACCAAAGACATCACCAAAGCGTTGTAATTAAGTCAAAATGTCGGTATTAAAATAAAATAATCGTGAGTACCCGTTATACTTAAATTATAATGACCGCGACGATATAAATATCGACGTCTGACAACATCAGAGCAAATGACAATTAAATTCAAATTTGTACACTCAGTTATCATAAGCGTATCTTCGAACCAAGTCTCAGGTTCGAACCTCTCGGCAGGATTCCCCATTTCTCTAGCATGACAACGACAAAGAGAACAGACATTTAACTGTCACATTATCAGCCCTGACCGGGAATCGAACCTCATCTCCCTAGCAGGATCTCTAACTGGGCTTTGATCGCCATCATTCTATACTGATATACTCCTCAATAATTGCGTGAGGAGACCCATGGTCTAAGACCGCTAATGGGTTGGAGCTAACTGCTATAATTTCAGAGGAAAATATACCAGTAGCTGCACACTGCGTCGGTTCTTGCCGTAAAATATCGTTTGACTGCAATCAGGATTGAAGCTTCGCAGTTATTAGGCTTAGTACACGCTGTTTGTTGCGGGAAAGTTCTATCAATTTAATTTAAAATCGTTTATTCATATACATAGGTATCGTTGATACTCTATGTCATAGAGTACAGGCGAATAAATAAAATAACTTGATCTGATCGATTTTAAATTTGTGAAACTAAGTGAATACGAGTATATAATTAAATCTCGCGACAAGCTTTTATGTCATATAAATTGCGTAATGACGTTATAACTTGATAGTAAAACAATTTAAGTAAAAGTTTATTTTATTCTTTTTAGCGCATTGAAATAAAAGCTTGTTTTTAAAAAATCATTTTTTAATTGTAATTTTTTAATATTTCTTTATTATCTTTCTGTATCGTGTACACTCAGCCCTACACTGAGGTTCCTTCATCGTACGTCAAAGGCCCGGCACTCGCGCGTAGCGTTCGCTACACTGGACAGAGAAAGATATAGAGCGGCTACAGGAACAGAATTACTTTTTTTTGTGAATCCCGCCTGCCTAGCCAACCTCTAGCTTGAATTAGCTGTTCTGTGTTCAGGATAAAAAGCCCATTTATTTCTATTTTAATATGATGTTTTGTTATATTTTCCGTAAGCGAAGTGTCTATCAAAGCGCAGTAAGTAAAAAGCTCCAGTAAAATACAATAAAAATAAATAATAATAACAATACTAAATCATTATTATCTACTTGAGCACAACAAAAGTCAAATAAACTGAACTTTAAATAAACACATCGATAAAAATCACGCTCCATTTTCAAAAGTGAATACGTTGCATCTCCACGCATTCCATTGTTCTCTAACGCGAAGATAAGAGCCGTCGTAAGATAACACGTACAATACTTATCCAATTAAATTAACCGACTGCGCCAATACGGGTAATGAGTTTTGCGATATTTATTTCTCAGCCGTTAAAAGTATAGCCTGGAATGTGTATAAATAGGCCCTTACCTTACTGTTTATATTTATATAGAATTATTGTATTGTATTATATTTGATTTATTGATTGATGAATTATTGTATTATATTTATAGAATTATTGTATTGACATTATTTTAATTTTTGTAATTTTAAATATGAATATTGACATAATTTTGCAACGCCCACAAGTGGCACATGTAAGCTCCATTACTGCACTGACTGTACCATCCTATTTTACTACATGAATGCAATAATTTGATTTGATTTGATTTGATTTGATTGTTGTGCGTACTTACTTACCGAGACAAAGAGTGATTTCGAGTTCGTCGGGCAAGGGCATTTAAAATCATAATTATATTAAGTTACTTACCCCGTTACATACTATACCCCACTTACACTACGTACTACGTGAGCGACTCAACGCGAACGCGATTGCGAAGCGATCCGATGCGAATTCAATGCGGTCATCAATATCAACATCTATCATGGATGGACAGAAGCTAATGTTGTTGGAAAATTAATTTCATATTGTACATACTTGTAGTTCCAATTATTTTAGCCATATCCTCCCATTCGCGGTTCGAAAGTAACCGATTATGATATGTTTTACACCTTTTATCCTAAATATGGGACGCTCTTGGATCGCATTTATTAAAATTTCTGCTTCTGACATATTGTGACAAAAAATTGTGACAGCACGCAACGCACCTTTACGTCATTTGGTCACGTAGGCCACTTCAATAGCTATCGACTGTTTGTTGTTTCCGCACCGCACCGCGCCACTTCGCGTTCGCATCCAGATCGCCCAGACCTGGGAGATCTGGATGGATGGATACTACCTGTAGTACGCTGCCCAAGGGCGCTTTTATAACGCGATAGTTTTAGCGAAAACTATCGAATCATCTAACTGGGGCCTAAGGAAACCTCTACACCATTCATAATGTTATTCAAGATGTCCTCATTGCATTTTTAAGAAAGAAAGGAATAATACTGGCTCTCAATTTCCTAGCCGGCACGCTACAAGACTTGTCTTGTCCCGGCTAGCGGCTGAAGATCGTAGCTAGCCGGTGGGGCTCCAGCCCTATCACCAAACCGGGCCCGGATTCAGTCGTTTTACGAAACCCTAGTTTACCAACATGGGATTGGTATTGCCGTCCAAGCACACACACACACAGCTAAATGTAGCATTTGTAAACGGGTATTCGAATTATCTTATTTTATAAATACAGTGTTATGAGCTACAATAACATTTGAGTACATAATTGTCAGTCAACAACCCCGTAGTACTCGAAACTGTTAATTCGTTTGATTAAACGGCTGAATCACGGGGTTCTGCGAAATGGTGGCGGGCCTTTGTGCAATGAACGGGCGTAACACCAGCTGTCATTCAAGCCAACTACCTATTTGAATAACTGAACTACAATATTGTGATATGGAAATTTCAGCGAATTTGAATTGAATTCTTTTGTCCAGGAAATGGAAAAGAACTACTTTGAATTTTTGTTTGATGTTCTCGAACTTATTTTTACTTACTTACCTTTAAAAAATGGGTGGATCTTGGGAGCTGTACATCAATTGCATAAGTAGTTTTCATCTGACCACCTCTTAGCCTAGTTGGCAGTGACCCTGCTTGCCTTAGTTCTGCCTGCATATAAAGAGAGTTCCGTACCCAAAGGGTGATTAGACGGAACTCTATTAATATGCTTCCGCCGTCTGATTGTCACGCATAGCGATAGCCCGGCAGCGTGCGTCAATTCTAAGTGATCGACCAGGTCATCATCACCCGTCACAGGATACCCATAACTGTCCCACTGCTGGGCACAGGTCTCCTCTCACAATGTGAGGGGTATAGGCCATAGTCCACCACGCTGGTGAAGTGCGGATTGGTGGACTTCACACACCTTTGAGAACATTATGGAGAAGTCCCTGGTGTGCCGGTTTCCTCACGATGTTTTCCTTCACCGAAGCAAGTGATAATTAAATATTAATACAAACAATTTTTGAAAATTAGTGGTGCGTGCGGGGTTTGAACCCGGACCCTCCGGTTCGGCCGTCCAACGTTCAACCACACGGCTATCACTGCTTAATCACTGCTTGATCGACCAGGTCAATATAAATTAAACAAGACCAGGACATAAATAAAAATTTTTGGTTTCGACCAAAAAATAAAAATAAAAATTTCAAAAACACCGTAATAAATAAATAATAAAAATAAACAAAAACAGACTTGTTGTCGAAGGTACATGCGGTACCTACTTGTGTATTGTGGTAGATCTGTTCTCTCCCTCACTCCGTGCCTGTTTGTGTGAACAGACAATGATAGTAATTACATAATGATAAGTCATTTAAACGTTGCCCGCGGTGCGGGTGTGTACGGTAGGCAACAAAAATTAAAGTAGTAGGAATAACCCAATAAAGTACTTATTGGGTTATTGATAGATAATTGATAAATAAATTATTAGCTTGGTATTTAATTATGAATTTACTGAAATTAAAATATTTCCGGATATTAGTTTTATCTTAAACCAATAAATTGCATTATAATTATGTAATACTTACTTAATTATGTTATCCTTTTCGTGTCGAGTTAAAAAATGTCAGAAACGTAATGGTTAATTGCAATAGTAATAAAGCACAATACATTATTATGTAATCAAAATATTAATTATACAAAAAGGTTCCTTATAAAAAAAGTTTATGCAAAAATTATCCTGGATAATGTGTTATAATAATACAATTATATTACAAGGAAACCAATATTAATTTGTTCATTGGTTTCCTGAGAACACTCCCACGGTCGATATTGTGTCATCAGTAACAATATCGACCATAAAGAAATGAATATTACCCTAACGAAACTCCAACAATGCTTAAAAAGACTACACTCTATTCACTAATATCCAAAACGTCACATAAACGCTTAGCTGGGAATGGACTCCAAGACCCAACGCTAGGTCGAAACACTCCCAGCTTTGCTACTATACGCAAAGCTTATAACAATTTAACCGACCATATACTATTCGGTTGCCGATAACGAGTTTAGCCTCCGAAAAACAAAACACGATAGCATTTTGAAATAATAACGAATAATCGGCGCCATTACAAAAGTGAATAAAGAGTAATTTGCCGACGGTACCTCTATAGATTTCGTGGAAAGAATTCCAAAGCATTTGTCTGATGCGGTATAATAAGACTCAATTATGAAAAAGTTACGACTGTTCTACTTATGCAGTACGTTTAAATTTTCTATGTATAATCATAATAATATTATATCTACCTACTAGTGTTTGGGATGGTGTAATATTGTTAATGTCTTAATTATATAATTCTTATATCTATATCTTTTTAGGTAAGGGGCCGTTCAAGTATTACGTAAGCAGATTTTTTGCAATTGTTAACACCCTCTCCCTCTTCAGCAAAAATAATCAAGGCAAAGAAAGTAGTGCTAACGTAATACTTGAATGACACCTAATGATAGTTTACCGCGGTAGTCTATGGCCCATGTTCTTGGTAAGGCGCTACTGAGGGCGAGGATAATGAGATATTTGACAGGCCTGTATGGCGCAATAGTAACCACGCCGAACTGCTGTTTGAAGGGTGTTGGGTTCGATCGCCAGTGAGGCGGAAAAAAAAATATTGCTCATCGGATTTATTTAAAACTATACTTAACATTTACTTTGACCAAATGAACGAATTAAAGTATTACAGAAGTTTTGAAAATACATCCTTTAAAGTGGTGAAATAGGAAGGTCGTAAGCGCCAGCTGGAATATAAAACGAATAAGCCATAAACCGTTCTTTGTTCATAACTTCACAGTTTTATCGTTCAATAAATTGTACAACTAACTAGTATACACTAAATTAAAAATTCTCATTTACTGTAATCATTTTAACTCCGCCATGCAGCTTACTTGACTAGTTGAATTTCGCGCCGCGCCGGGACTTTAACTATGTTCAATCAACTACAGACAGATAGACCACCCAACGATATAATATGGAGAATAATTTTTAAGTATACGTAAATGATTATGAACAGATGTCCGTAAGTAAATGTCAAATGAACAACGACTTGCTTCGTGAAGCTTTAACTGTAGTTTTCGAATAGTTAACATTTTAATTGAAGTTAGACTTTAATAAGCTATCATGATTCACCTGTCAAGTTGTGCAACAATTATAAAGTAATATACTTAGTGTTACATAATTATTTAGGGGTGTAAGCTCTTTTTATATTAATACTCGACAGTGGGAAAACGAGGCACCTGATAGTAAGTGGCGACCGTTGTCGGTTTATCCCCTTGGGGGGGAGGGGGGGATTTCAAAAAATCCTCTTTTAGTGCCCCCCTACTCTCCCCAAGGAACATACATGCCAAATTGTGTGTCAATCACTGAATAACGCAAGAGTTTTTTAATCACATTGATATCTCCACATTCTAGTCTTTTTGGCAATGATTATGTAGAATACAATTATCACGTCGGGTCCACCATAAATCCCAATTATCAAGCCAGACAACATAAATAATTTACCTCAAACACCGCACAAGATACGTATCTACAAGAATTATTAATGGTAGTAAACAACCAACCTATTTGCTATTAAAATCAGCGTTTTTATCGAACGCTCAGTCAACCGTGGTTCTCTCAACGGTATAACTGACGACCAGTCTACTTGGAGCTGTGGGTAGTATGAGAATAACGCTCGGTCTATATTGGTACGATTTTAAAATAATCGTTGGTGTTTTTATGTGACAGTACATTTCTTTGAGCGAGCCATTTCACTGGATTCAGTAATATTTCTGTATATTTACTAGTTACTGCTCTTTCGTGTATGGGTACTGCATCTGTTTTAACTTTGTACGGTTGAGAGAATTCGTTATATTAACGATAAAAGGTCTCGTACTAGAAGGCCCCGTCTCGCTGGCTTTAACCTCCAGCCAACTTTGAGAATCAAGCATTTACTAAAGGGTCACTCTTCACGCATAAAGCTATGCGCATGAGTCTATTTTGACAAGCGTATTGTAGCGGACTGCACTGAAGTATTGTCACGCTTATCATACAGTTTGTTTATTATTTATTTAACACTTTATTGTTTGTACACCACAAAAATAATACATACACATAAAATATAAGAAAGAAATACAAACCAATGGGTTTAAAGCAATTTCGTCCATCGTATGAATTAATAAAAAAGAGAATGTTAAAGGGTGATACTAACCAACTAACGTTCTAACACCGTCTGTTAACTGAACTAATCAATTCAGGCCCGATCTGGTACTCACGATCGTTGTTTAAGACACTATACCTAATATTATTATTGTGACATTTTAGATGACCCTGCAGCCTAGTTGGCAGTGGCCCTGCGTACGAAGCAATGAGTCTCGGGTTCGATTTCCGGGCAAGGCAGATAATTACGTAAGTGACAGATAAATATTTTTTCTCCAGTCATGGGCGATAGTGATGTGTTATTTATGTTGTCCATGCGTCCTGCGACACAGAGAATCCGAGTGCGGAGGTATGAGTGTGTAGTCGTTTATTTTTGCAGTTTCTCGTTAACTAACTAGAGCAATAAAGATAGTATATTGAAAACGTCCGTAATACTCAATCCGGATATGGCAATGTGTGGTGTTTACGATTACAACCGCACGGTCACTGTTTCTGCGCATCACTCACCACGGCATCTCCATCAATTAGCCATTAATTGCCACCATAACAGTACCGTGCTGTGATAAAAATAACCATACACTGTTCAGTCAGACCCCCCGTGACTTGCAAAAAGTCGTGGCTGCTGTAGCGTAGTCGCACATTGAGGAGGGATAGCCGAGTGATTTGAACCTTGGACTCCCGAAGCGAGGTCTGGGTTCGAATCCTACTAACCTCTAATTTTGAAAAATTATGTGCGTATTAGAATTTAATTTCAACTTGCTTCGGTAAAGGAAAACCAAGTGTGTAAGGAGACCCGTGCCCAGCTGTGGGACAGTTGTGGGTTGCGATCATGATTATGAGACGCATTGCGGCCAGTTCAAGTTTATTTCAGCAGTTCTGTATATGACCTGCCATGTCTAGGGATCAATTATACGAGTATACTCGTATGTGTATGTGGCGCCATCGCCTACACGTCACACGGTGACGTCGCGAAGCCTGATTCACGCTATTGAAGTTTCCTACACCGCTCGAATATTACCCGTTTGCATTTAAAATGTGAGATAATGTTGTAATGTTAGGAAAAAACGTCTTTTTTGGCAACCTGTATGGCGCAAGGGTTAGGTACCATGCCGAGCTGCATTCCTAGGTTTGACTCCCAGCGATATACCGAAATTTGAATAATGAACTTAAACTTATGTTCCCGGTCTGGGTGCCCAGTCAATCCCAGTAGTGGGGCTATGAGTGAATAGCGTTATTTATTTACTTCCTTGCAACTTATGATATGTATACCAAGTATCTTTTTCACTGGCGAAGTAATTCGGATAACAAACTAATATATAAAGCCCGAAACTAATACATAAAGTGCTGCCAGTAGTTTGCTAAAACGAAGCTAAATAATTAAGAATTTTAAAAGTAAACTTCAATGTTCAATTCAAGAATAGAAGAAAGAACAAATTTAAATTTAGAAAAATGAGCATGTGATAAATTATAAGCATCAGGGATGCCAATGATACTGATAATTTCAAAGGAATACTTAATTTATTTAAAAATAATAAATGACTTTAATTTAATTCAATTAAAATTAATTAAGCGTTAAGTTGCAGTCCGACTTGCAGTAACCGATGCTTTTAAATATTAATTCAAGGTAAGGTGCATTAAATTTGCAAATTATTTGTTCATTTGTAAGCATCCGATAGGGTCACATTGACACTTGATGCATTGTAGGGACAGGAATGACGAAACACGTCAAGTGTGAATCGGTACTGGTATGGGATTGAGCTACTGAATTATGCTTATAGAATTAATCTATACTATTATATTAACATAAATATTTATTATTATAAACATATAAATATTTATTATAAATATATATTAAAGCTGACGAGATTTTTTATGTAATGTAGCCGACTAACGAGCTGTTAAACCACCCGATGGTCATTGGCCACTGACCATCAGTTGGGATAGTCGCCAGTGGACTCCGTCAGCACCAAAGCCACCACCGATTGCCGGTGTAAAAAGACGGTAAAGGTTGTTTCTTTCCTTTACCATCTTTTTAGGCCGGCAACTAACTTAACTTCGCTTTGCTTAACTTAACTTAACTGGCTTTGAAGCTCCTAGCCTGGGCACGACAAGTCTTATACTTTACCAAATCAGTCTGTAAACTTTACCAAACTTATTTTTTCCGACCATTATCCGAAAATTATTTTAAAATGGTTCTATTTTCCGAACCCTAAAACGTATCTAAGTATCAAGTGTGCGGCGCTCCTAACTGCACACGTAGTATTTTATGTATGGTATCATTTGCATATAAAAATGCCGGTTTCCTATCAATATAGGGAATGACAAGGCTCAAGCCAGGTGGTCAATATCTTAGAGATTGTAGTGTCATTAGAGGCTATTAGTACCTTTAATGTCGATTTGCAAATTTATTGCTTGTTTTGTCGCATTTGTCACCGCGGCCCTGGTGGTTAACGAACGCCATTTACGTATATTTGTGTAAATATAAAAGGGAAATGATATTCACTTACTAAGTAAGATATTTCGAAAACTATTTGAGATATGATGATGAAATTTGCAGGGTACGTAGGTACCTATTTTATAAGTGGGAGACGTCAGAGAACAGATTTTGTGATATATAAAATTATTCATCTTTGTAGAACCTTAGAAGTCTTAAATAGGGACTGAAATTTTGCTTTAAAATCCGCCCATTTAAAAGCTAAGATCTATGAAAATTTTTGTTTGGCTTTCTGGGCAAAATTAATGAAACTAAATCCTGAAGGTGTTAAATAAGGAATGATAGTTTGAGAATGCGCCGATTTTGAAGCAGTATTCCTAGTGTAGTTTACTATGTAGTTTTGTGCTTACAAAATTGTGAAACACATGTTTCAACGATTTTGGAAATTTTAACTTTAAGCGGGTAGGGCATGGAAGTTTAAATATCAGTTATAAGTGCTTACGCAGGTAAGAGCCGTAAATTCATGACACATGTCATAATCAAAAGATTTTAACCCAGTCGTTACGAAGCATTGTAGTTAATCACGTCCTCTGAATTTAGAGTCTTGAGTTCATAAGCATATCCTGGCGACAAATCCTGCTTTTTGTGCTCCACATCTCATACATATAATAGCAATACATTCTGCATAATCTGTACAAAACAAACAAGGAAGCAATGCAACGTATCTGCTACAACTCCAATCAACGTAAAGCAACATACAACGTATGAAGATGTAAAAAAATCTTTATATAAACATAGCTATTGTTCTATGACATTGACTGATTATCTTTAATAATCTTCACACGAGAGAAAAACACAGTTCCCTGTTAATATTATAAAGGTAGGTATAGTCTATACGGTTACTCATTGCAATCTTGTGTTATTTTATCAATCTCTACTCAACTGCTTTCTAATTCTGACTTCAGGATTTTTTGTTGTAGCCACATAGCCGAAAGTGTACTGTATTTTCGGTGAAAATAGTTCAAATTGCAATAACGGTTCGGAATCAGAGCTCGAGTTGAGAATAGAGTAACATGCATTAATCATACGAAACTAAATTGTTTATCGTAGATTGGTGTATGGAATTCATTTTGAACTTTAAATAACTATCATAAAGGTGAGATTTGATTGTTCCATTGATTGTTTTAAGGCGAAGCTCCCACAAGAGGCGAGATTGACATTTAAATGGTTAAGTGGAAGTGAAAGGCGATATTTTTGATTAAAATTGGAAAATAATTGCGTCTCCCACGAGGCTATGACTTGACTTTTTTGTTTTTAGATCTAGTCGTTTAGTTCAGAGTGAACCGGTTATTTCCGGTTATTACAGACTGAAACTGCTTTTGCTGTAAGTGTCATTCTTATTCGGTAATTCAGTACTGTGCATACCAACATAAGATTACCATGCACTCAGTTCTCATGGCTGTAATATGTATTTTTGCTACATTTTGTTGATATTACTTCATCAATAATGTCTTTTATGAAAGGAATTATTAATTTTGAATAACATGTTACGTCGATAGCATAGATTTCACCAATAACTTAATACAAAATATTTTATAACTTAATACAAATAGTATCTACTATATACTTGAGTTGACAACATAGGTCAATAAACATGTAAAATATTACTTGCATCAAACTAAAACTCTTATCATCGCTGCAAGTTCGTTGACCTTCACGGTTAAGTACTCAGATATTACTACTAGCATTTTACTAGTTTTACTACGATAGTTTTATTACACTTTATCAGATGGAGCGCTTGTTTTCAAGACAATGCACTTTTTTATTAAAACAAAAACTATAGAAGCAAATTTTAAATTATAGATCCTGACGTTTTGAATTAAGGTGTAAGGGGTACCACCTCTCACACCTTTCCACCTGCTGAACTTAGACAGACAGAGACGGCGAATTATTAGAATTTTTGTCTGTTGCCCCTAATCTCAGAAATGGTTTAACTAACAGACTATTGTCTGTACATAGTAAGTATAAAACAAAGTCGGTTTTCGCGTCCGTACGCTAAGATCTTTTAAACTACGCAACGGATTTTGGTACGGTTTTCACGTTCGTTTAGATAATTTCTTCCAAATGATTTGTAGGAATAATACATGCAAATTATATTTACGGCAAATATAAAAGGTCTACCAGTCTAAGTTCTGTATCAATGTAAAGTTTTGAGCGCTCCATTGCTAAAGTTGACTAAACTTAACGAGATATATCAAAATTATGTACTATGGAATTTTGTATGTCAACTATATCCACAGAAAAGTTCGCGACGGCATATATCTATATACCTGAGGCGACATCGACCACGTCCCACAGTGACGTCAAGACAAGCCTGAATCACGGTATTGAAGTTCGCTACACCGCTTGCATATACATATACAAGTTCCGTCCGTCTGTTTGATTGCGATTCAATTTTAGAATGATTAATGAAGAATTTTCTTCACAAATTTCTTTTCATTCTTTTTGTTCCGTTTTTAAATATATTGCACTAGCCAACAGTCTACCCACATCGGTAAACAATAGAGTTGTCCGGCTATCCATTACACGGCAAGTGCCACTCTGATATACTGTTATTTTTTACCAAACGCACTAAAGACAGATATATTATTAACGCACAATAAGGTATAAATTAAACGAAGACGTCGACTAATGCGTTTCTGAGCTGATAGTACGAATTTATAGCGCGTATAAATGGAAAAAATGTTGCGAATGCCCGAGCGGGTGTATCCTCATTTATACGCGACAAACGGCGTGTAGCTGTTACACATAGGAAGGGAAGGGACTTATTTTTATAACCTTTTCTTTTTGCAATGTTTGTATGTTTGGCTCAAATCATGCGAGATACATTACTGCTAGATACTTTCTCTTATTCTACAGATTTGCAATTTACTTCCAAAGACCATGCAATTTTATGACAAGCGTGACCGGATACTATGCTTAGGATTGGCTGGACAAGGGGACTCTTCAACGTTTAACAGGACAGTGATTTTAACAGGACATTTAATACTTTGCATTTAGCATTAAAACAACGTGGTTTTTGGTGGACGTTATTATGTAAAATTATCGTCCGTAAACCGACTTTACAGACAATCATTCTTTTAGTAACTCCAAAGTTAGATGTGTGAAAAGAGAATAGAAGAGAAGAGGAGAGAGGTGAAGAAAGAATAGTGTACAAAGAAATATAAAAATATTGTAGTGTTATAGATTTTTCTGAATAAATACATCTTCTGTCACAGATTTAAGCTTAAGTCAGCAAAAGTCTTACTTAAACTTTATGCTTTTGTATCCTACGAACCGCGCTGCCCTCTATAATAATGCTATAGGTATAATTAGGAGAAAATATTAAATACAAATCAATAAAATTAAATTAAGTTACGAATTTTATATCAAGACACAATGGTATAATGATTATTCAGACAGAATCTTACCGATACAAGATCACCAAATGTGGATAATCCCCATCAAGGATCGTGGATAAGCCACAATTTTATACGTAATATCAATCTGTGTAAGTTTGAAGCGTGACCCATAAATAGTGTGTATGGTCACTAGATTTGCATATAACACAATTACCTTGCGTGCAATAATAGGAAATATTAACGCTCGTAGAAAGTTAATGATTCTTATTTATGTAACTGTAGCGGTTTTGTAAAAATAGCTTTAGCATGTGTGGTTTCTTATGTCACTTGTTGGATAGTTTTTTGCTTAATGCATTTTAAATATCGGTTTATGAATTTATACTCGCTGGTCTGAAGATTCATTTTATATTTGGACAGACTTTTAACCCCTGTATTTCTTTTTAGGGGACGAATTTTCAATAATCCTATACTCAGGTACGTATTTCATTACTTCAGTTAAGAAGACAAAATTTCAGGTTAAAAATAAATCGGACGAAATTTATTTCCAAACTTTTACCTTCTATATTGCCCTTTTAGGGGTTGGATTTTCAAAAATCTTACAAACAAAACACAAAATGTCGAAAACTACTTGACTAATGAAAGTGAAATTTGACAGGGAGATAGATTATGAGAAGACGTCAGCTAAGAACGGATATTGTGACATATCTCTTCTAACACGGTTTACTAGGGGTTCAAAGTTTGCTTGAAAAATCCGTCGATTTTAAAGCAAACATTATGATAGTAATTACGTCTTTCTGGTTAGAGTTGTGTGTGTTTCAATGTTTACAAATGATCAGCTCCTAAAGAAATAAAATAAGGGATGATGTTTGCTTCAAAATCAGTTAAAAGTACGTGCTTTCGTACGAGACAATCCGTGGGCAATAGCTAGGGAATAAATAAACACACCCATTTTGCGCATCACATTTAATTTCCTCAAACAGAACACAGAAGCCAATTATTATTGAATCTAGTTCAATACAGGTAGCACAGGTTATTACATCGCGACTGTCAAATTACTGTCATAAAATGTCAATTAGCGAAAAACTGTCTTGTTTTCGATATGAGCAGTGGGTGGTTTGCGATTGCGAAGTAGATTCGATGCCATTTGATTTATTTCGTTCGCGTGTACGCTCTATATTTGAAACGGTGTAGTTTTGATTCGAGATATTTTATTGCGAAGGCTTTGTTTGGCTTACTGTATGCCTTTGATAAGTAACTGGTAGATACTTAGATACTCAGAGGAATTTCAATGGAAAGTCTTATTATTGTTGAATAGAGTCCAATAGGTATTTAACGTATTTAATTCATCATCATCATCATCACAACCCATCACTGTGCCACTGCTGGGCACGGGTCTCCTCTCGCAGTGTGAAGGGTATAGGCCATAGTCCACCACGCTGGCCAAGTGCGGATTGGTGGACTTCACACACCTTTGAGAACATTATGGAGATCTCCCAGGTGTGCAGGTTTCCTCACGATGTTTTCCTTCACCGAAGCAAGTGATAATTAAATATTAATACGCACATAATTTTTGAAAATTAGTGGTGCGTGCGGGGTTTGAACCCGGACCCTCCGGTTCGGCAGTCCAACGTTCAACCACACGGCTATCACTGCTTCAATTAATTATTGTAGGCGATGTTGAAGGGCAGTGGTTTTAATAAAAAACACCGCGAACTAAGATCCCTTGTCGCGGGTGGCATGGACAATACAAATAACACACAACTAATACCTACGACCCTACAACAAATATTTATCTGTCACATAAACATCTGTCTCGGAAATCGAACCCGGGACCCCTCGCGTCGCAGGGCACTACCAACTAAGCTACAGGCTTGACTAATGCTCTTTTAATTGTTCAAAGAACACTGTTATAATTATAACCCAATGAATATTCATCAGCCAAAGAAATGAGACATCAGACGACGACTTTATGATACAAAGACAACACGATCTGATCGATTTCCAAACAAGATCTATGTTGTGCATGGCATATGCACGAAAATCCTGCATAAATAACATATGCGTGCAATCATGCAACACTACGGAACTACACAAGTTGCGTGGATGTCGTTGCATTGACAAATTGTGAGATTTATGTTGCGCGTGTGTTGATTCTACTTTTGTATTGTGTCTAAAGACGAAAAGTGTTTTGATGTGCGACACGCATCGTGCTAAACGGCTGGGAATTAAAAACATTCGATGTTTAAATATTTTTGTTGTTGTTCAAGAACTGTTTGATTGGAATGTACAAATATATAAAAAGGGGTAAGTTTAGGGTTGAACCTTTTTTATACATTTTAAGCAATAACGAAATTCTCAGAAAAAGGTGCCAATTATGTATACGAAAGACTACCCTATTTTAAAATCGTGAGTACCTAACATTTGAAAATACTTTATTACCCATTAAAAGCAGGCAAAATAATGAGTAAACAAGATAAAATAAGGCGTGCAAATCGCATGCCTCCGCTTTCTGCTTATTTCAAAACTATGTAAAATAAAAATAAAATAAGTCGCGCGAAAAAAATTAAATAAGTTGCGCGAATCGCTCCCCTCCGCTTCCGGCTTATTCCAAACTTGCTCATACTTAATTAAATGTACTATAACAAGCGCGCTTATAATTTCTCCATAACATGTTACCAATCGTTTGGTCAGTGACCGATCCATGACCATTTAGAGTGAGCGCAGCCACCGTGACAGCCATAGCTGCGGTGAAAATTGCAGAAAATTAATTCATTTATACAACTGCAGTATCGCTGAATGCACTACTTCGTAACACTTTTTATTAAATGGGATTTGTCTGAACTGTAGTGTAAGAAAGTCGTGTCTGACGTTTGGATTAGGGCTCAGGCTGTGGCTCAGGGTTGTCAACGATTTATTGAAAACGTAAGTTAAGTAGGGTGTTTAAATGTTTCTTATTTACTAGTACGCCTTGCGTTCGAAATTCGACCGTCATAAATTATGTCAAAGGGTAACATATTCTTCACATTGACGTTATGAAAGTACACACTACAAACGTCTTGGCACGTGTCAAACGCATGGTAGCGTGCTTAAAGTAACTTGTATTAGTGTATGTACACTTTATTTATCGATTGTTCGCAAACCAATCGCAGTTGTGGTTTATAATCATAGTTTTTATATTATTACGTGGTTTTAGCCTCGTATTACCTTCCTTTAAGCTTATGGTTAAACTCCGACACTTGAATCATGTTTAAACCAGCCGACAACTGCATTCGCCCTAGGGGAAATTTGATACGCGAAACCAGTTAGGAAGACCTGTAATTTATATAACAGAATGCACTATAGGGAGTTCAAGATATGCGCCGGTTGGTTGGCGATAAAGGATAAAGGTAAATTAATTTTTGAATTTGACAATTTGCCAATTGCTAATGATTATTTTTGTTGTATTAAAAATCGTTATTATAATATAATAGCATAGATTAAAATATGTAGGTATCATACATTTGGCTAGTAGGAACTCACAACAAAATACTAAAACTAAAATTACAATAAACTTAGAAAAAATTAAGTTGAAGTTTCTGTGTGTGTGTAAACAGTGGTAGCCATGTTGTTTGAACGTTGGACTCCGAACCGGACGGCCCGGGTTCAAATCCTGCATGTACCTCTGATTGTCAAAAATTATGTGCGTATTAGAATTTAGGTAATTATCACTTGCTTCGGTGAAGGAAAACATCGTGAGGACCTGCACACCTGAGAGTTCTCCATAATGTTCTCAAAGGTGTGTGAAGTCCTATCAAATCGGTCAGTCCTTAAATTAAATGAAAAAAAAAAAAAACTTTCACTTTAATTTTTTCCCTACCAAAGTCACAAAGTTACACTAAATTAAAAGTCATCCGCGTTCAATTTAACAAATAGCTCCAAAAGACGTAAAAAAATAACAAACGTCTTTGTCACATAAGGCGCGATGTCACCTTGCCGGTCACACTTTTTTTGTTGTCACAGGCGTCACAGCGCGATGAATGTACTATACAGCTTTTTACTCAGCGATCGGCGGCTAATGTCACTATCACACTTGGTCAATTAAAATAACTGGATATCGGAAATAGTTTTAATAAGAGACGTAGAGATGTGACATTGCAAATTGCAATACGTTGGTTGGTTTTTAACCCCCGACGCAAAAAGAGGGGTGTTATAAGTTTGACGTATCTGTGTGTCTTCATATGTGACATCATAGCTATTAACTAAATGAATGGACCGAATTAGAAGCGGGTTTTTTTCTCTGTAAGCTGACGTGATCGACATGATCCCGCTCTACCTTATAATTAATTTAAAATACTTAAAAGTAATTATTTATCTTATTTATTAATAAAAATGTATCGCGCTTTAAATTTGTATTCCTAATTTATTATTTACTAGTAACCCGCCCTCGCTTCGCTTCGGAAGACTGGATAATTCACACTATATCTTTATAAATTATAGCCCATATGTTATTCTGATGTGTAAGCTATATTATTGTAAAGGTTTAGCAAAATTCATTCGGTAGTTTTTGCGTGAAAGAGTAACAAACATTCATACATCCATACAAACTTTCGCCACATGAAATAGCTGTTATAAATGTTTGGTCCGAGTAAGAAAAATGTCATGTATGACTGCCAAGGTTCATGCACCCACGGAATGCAAATAAAAATATTTTCAAAACACATAGTAGCCGGTGGCCGGCAGGTCGGCAGATAGACAGTCGGCTCACCTTTGATCTAATTAGGACAATCAGCATGGTGGTCACGTCGCATGCCGTTGCAAAAACTCGAGCTGAATTACAACGGCTTAGTTACCGGCAGTTTTAGCGCCAGTGGACTCGTGCGAGTTCCTGCGATTGTTGTGCAACAAGTTCGAACTACGACTACGAATACGACTTCGATTGCTTTTGCATGATACTTTTAATTTTAACTGAATAGTCTTTTATGGTTCTGGATTTAAGTAAGCTAGGATTATGATAGTACGTTTATATGCATTAGTTACACAGATTTTAACGTGTAAAGTACTGTTTCATATGGGATCAGCAGTAGCAACGTAAAACTAGATAGGTAATAAAACTGTAGCATACTTTGATACCTTTTAAAACGTATGTTTTAAATTAGTAATCAATACGTAAATTTGTATTAGTATTAATTTTAATTACAGAATTTTTATACATTGGTAAAAGTACGAACAAGTTTCTGACCTAACTTCAAATTACTTGGCCTTTTGCGAGGTCTCTACTCATACAAGCAAAAAAACAATTAGATAATTATGTGAACTACCGTACTATTTGCATTAATGACTTGAATATACAATATTTTCAGTATTTTGTAGACGGTGTCTTGTACAAAATAGTTCAAGTACTAGTAGGTAACTACTTGTCCAATGTAAACTCGCGCAACGCTCACATCTGCTCAAATTAAAGCATCTTCGTTACGGTATAAAAATCTTTAAAACGGTCGTTTTTCGTTGAAAATATTATGAGAGGGTTGGGTTGCTTTTTAATTGTACTTGATAATCGTGGAGTGTACGGTAAGTATTGTGTTATTTTAATGCCTTCCTGCAGGAATACTATTAGGTAATTTAGGGATAAAGTTGTGTTACTTTGTTGCTAGAAATAATTTGTAGTTACTAAAGTGTAGCGTTTGATGTGTTTAAATAAGTATATATTATGATAAACTTTTAACTGAATTTAAAACAAACTTTTATCACTCATTTTATCACATTAGAGGTGAAATATCACAAAACTCTCAACTGACGCCTCTTAGATACTAATAAAGTACCTTTCTGCGTAATTTTATCTTTATAGGTGAAGTAGTTTTCGAGATTTCGTGTTTAATCATTGAGTAACTATTCAAATTGAGAAACAATTCAAAAAAGCTTATAAAAATAATTTCCTTGTCTAGGTACCTACTATATTTAAACTCAAACGTTAACACACTCCCCCCGCACTAGGATTTCATGTGTCGCGGGTGACATGAATAACACAAATACACACACACATACACGAGAACAATATTGATTTGTCACACAAAAATTAGCTCCGGCCAGGAATCGAACCTGGAACCCTCTTCGCAGTCAGGGTCACTACCGACTAGGCTATGCTAAATTGGACCGTCAATGAATCAATAAACCGCTTAGTAAATGGACAGTGATCATTGAAGTATGAGACCATGGACTAGAATGGCATCAGAATCACTTTTTTTATCAGCTTACTTAATATAATTGATAACCAACTGACGTCAGTATTTTGTAATATATACTCATACCAGTGATTAAAGCAGTGAGTGAGAGAGAGAGTGAGTGAGAGTTAAAGCAGTGATAGCCGTGTGGTTGAACGTTGGACTGCCGAACCGGAGGTTCCGGGTTCAAACCCCGCACGCACCACTAATTTTCAAAAATTATGTGCGTATTAAAAATTTAATTATCACTTGCTTCGGTGAAGGAAAACATCGTGAGGAAACCTGCACACCTGAGAGTTCTCCATAATGTTCTCAAAGGTGTGTGAAGTCCGCCAATCCGCACTTGGCCAGCGTGGTGGACTATGGCCTATACCCCTCTCATTGTGAGAGGAGACCCGTGCCCAGCAGTGGGACAGTTATGGGTTGTGATGAGGTGATGACTCGTACCTGGGATCAAACTATTTTATTTTATTCATGTTCACAAGATATTTACACTTGACGCATTATACTTACAGTTTATAGTACACTTGACGCATGAAAAAAGTGTAGGCAAATATAATCCTTCAAAAAATAATTCTCCTTTCTTAATAATTCTTATAATTTAGTTTAAAACAAATTAACACAAGCGCACGCGACTTGCCGAACCGGCTTCAGGTGGCTCGCGACACCATTATCGGCCGATAAATAATCAAAGGCAACTCTTCAACGCGATATCATTCGCCTGTTATTATAGAAAATTGTTTATTGATCATTGACGACGTGACGGAAGCCGACCTTAAATCATACTTACGAGGTTTAATACCACAGTTTAAATACAATTAGGTGCATACGATAAATGCATCGAAATGGCTCGGAGGGGAATATAAGGTAAAAGCATCAATCACGGAGGTATCTGGATACATTTTGAAAGTAAGAAAGATACATTTTATTATTATCAATTGTAGGTATGTCTTTACGTTTTATTGTTTGACATAGGTATTATTGTAACATGTGTAGCAGGTATTGTAATATTTTTGGTCCAAAATTAAAAATAAGTTTTATTTTAGTTTTTTTTTATTCACTTTAATTGAATGCTTAAGTGTTTATAATTACTAATATCACTAAAATATATTTTGTTGTAGAAACTTACAATTACTGAAAAGAGAACAACCCGTATTTTAAATACCGCCATGATATGAGTAGAGCCGTATAGATGAATTCAAAAGTTATTGTGAATTGTGTCAATTTGTTCGGAACTCTGTACTAGTAGGTTAAAGTCGCTAATTTACATCAGTACCAAAGACATTAACGATGCCAACCAAGCCTCCAGTTGGAATAGGCGGTAAAATGAAATGAAAATAAATAAAATAAAAATAACGCTACACACTCATAGCTCCACACTCCACTAGGGCTCCCTGTGTCGTGGGTGCCATGGACAACCCACAAGACAAGAATACATACACCCAGACCAAGAACAGAAATTTAAACTTACCATTCAAATTTCCACCTCGCTGGGAATCGAACCCGGGACCCTTGGAACGGCGGCGTGGTAACCATTGCCATACGGGTCGTCGGTGAATGAAGTGAAATTGATACGAATTTAATTTTGGGTTCACCGCTGAATAATTCGTTGCGTATACAATAAGTATTATAATATAGTTTCGTATTAAGATCAGTTATAGAAAAAATATAAAATACACGAGTCAATAAACCTTACCTCACCCGATAATCAAACGTTGGACTTGTCGCGTCATACTCGCGTGACGCTGTGGCGGTTAAATTAATTTAAAAATGGCCGCCAACTGAAGAAAGTGACGTTAATTAACTTCAAGTTAGAGATACCGATATAGATAATGCTAAAATATTGGCCCCCGATACTTTATTATGTTTACTGCAATGCTACTGCGTGCAAAGTAAAGTTTAATCTTAACTTTACATGGCCTGAACTGACATTTACTGGGTAGCGTAACTCCGTAATGCGTTTTGTAATGGCGGGAAAAAATAATTATAATTCATAGTTTCAATACGTTTTTTTAGGGTTGTCCCAAACGGGAAACAAACGAAATCCAATTAATATGCAGCCTCTGTTTGTCACAGAATTTGACACACACACTTTTCACAGAATGCGTGTAAGAGAGCGCGCGCACGGGGGACATTTGTCTGCGTGACATAAAAGTTTTTGTCTTCGTTGCATCGCGTTTCCAAAGTGGGGTGCGCTCACGAAGGCGACAGTGACAAAACTTTTTTGATATGGAAGCGTCAATGGAACGACAATCTGGCATGTTAACCATTGCGCCGTCCGGCTCGTCAATGTGAACGGAGAGTGACAATTTTGTCACCGACGCGGCGACGCCGCGCCGGTTAGTGTACATAAAAGTCACCCAGTTGTCGCGTCGCGCGTCGTAACGTGCGCGCACCTCCATACATATCCAAGGACTTGATAAGAGCGACGAAACAGTCACGGTGACAAAAGTCCCCCGTGCGCGCACTCTCTTACTGTGACCGCTGTCTCAATAAATGATAAAAAAGTAAAGAAGTTAGATATCAACGGGAAACAACATCCATACAAATCAAGTCTTGCGGTGTCATCCATCTTGTAAACCAAATAATTAGAGTTAATATCGCTAGGTAGTACGGAACCCTTTGTTGCGAGTCCGACTCGCCCTTGATTGGTTTTTATTGAGCTATTGGAGGCGAACCGAGAAAGTCTGAAAGGAAAATCCGTTAATTAATGGATGTAGGGGTATAGAAATGAAGAAGGAAAGCATAATTATTACGCCTACCGCACATTCTCAACAACACCAAGGGTTGACTGGTAGAGAATGCCTCTTAGCATTAAGTCCCATTGTAGACATACAATAAAGGGTAAATAAATAAATAAATAAATTATTATCGTCGGTTAAAAACATGTACAATATTATCACATTGCAGTCCATTTCCAAATTTTATTTGGGGTCGGCGTATTTCCTATTCTCCATTCTTCTCCATTCTATTAGCCCTCACTTTTACGCAGATTTCCTTATCTTTCATACCGTCTCTCAGACAATCCATCAATTTATTATGGCCGTCCTTATTCCTTTTGTGAACACATAACATGTACAAGTAAAAGTGTGTACAATATAGGAGATTATAATAAATTATAATAAATGTAATACATGATTTCGCCCAGATTATAAACTGGCTTTACTGGCCCGGGGTAGTTTTAACAGGCTAGATAAATAATATGACGCAAAAATTAGAGTTCTAGCTCGTAGCCTCAGTGCCCTCTTAGAAGCTGTTTTAAGGAATTCAGATAGCAAGCGAGCATGCAGCACCACCCTTGCACTGCCGCCCATGACAACTGTGACCGACACAGAATAATACTCAAAACGGGACTAGGATAGTTAGTCATTAGTTTAGTTAGTTAGCAAACGGTGTTAAGAAAGTTAGTTGGTAAGTTCGTTTTAGATAAGGGCACTGTTAATTACGTTCTCAATGATCCGCATATTACTTAACACCCTATAGACAGTTACAGGTGTCAATACAACTGACAGCTAACAAGAAACTATATATTTTATGTCATACAAACCCTAAAGGGGTGAAAATGTGTATCGAAAAAACTATAGACAAGTTTTAATTTTATCCTTCCATAAGGTTATTAAAATTGATTAACATTTCAAATTACATCAGCTGCTCCGAAATGATTTCTAATTTTATAGTCATAAAGTTCTTTATTGAATGCGACATATACTTTAATATTACATATATAAATTCTAGCGAATACCTAAAGTTGTAATTTAGGCCTTTCACACACTAGACTACCGGTGACAGATTATATTTGAAATTATTTGAGAAAAATTATTTTAAAGCTTTGCAGTGCTACCAATTAAATATGTGAGCGTTACGGTCAAGTGTTTTCGTTCGGACCAAATACGCGAGAGCCGTCAGCTTTAATGTCATAGTTACATTAACAAAAACCCAATAAATTTGTAGCAATAATTACCATCATTCGTTCATACTTACACTACAAATGCGAAAGTAGTTCAGTCTGTCTGTGTATCTGTCTGTCTGCCTTTTCTAGCTTAACTCTGTTCACGATAAACGGATGCATACGCCCGGGCATCGGCTCGTTCGATGTAGAAATCGGCATGACGAATTAAGTGGAATTTCGACGCACACTCACCAAAACGTAGCCTCTACAAAACTAAGAGACTTTCTACGTGCTTAAGACTTTGCAAATTGGTCTCAACCAGATCTGGGAATAACATAAGCACGACATAGACCGTATAACAATCCAATCTAGGCTTGTAGATACATCATTGAGTTGAAAAGAAATCAAGCACACCTAAATTACTAATCGTGTCGGACTAACTAAATGTCTTTTGTCTGTAAACGGCCTAATCTATTTTTATGACTAAGTTTTAAATCTTAATTATACAAAACATTTAAATGTTAATATTAATTATGTATGTATTCAAATTACCCAGTTTAATTAATTTGTTAGATAGGTGTGTAATAATTTTTTTACATTTGTTTGTTAACAGTAGCGAGTGTTAGATGTTTGTTATTGTAATTATATTATAATAGGTGCTATTTGTACTGTACATAATTTAGGACGTTTAATTCAAACCAAAAAATTCACAAATCACATTACGATCTTATGTTTATACTTTGAAAAGTTCTTTGGAAGTGTTCTCGTAGCATAAAGATGTGTTATTGCTTGGGCGTCAGCTTTATATTAGGGGAAAGGGGCCACGTTAGTATAATTATTATATGACAGAATATAACTTAATTTAAAAGAATATAACACTTTGGAACAAAAATATTGTTTTAATGCGTAAAGCGCATCTGAACAGATTCCGTAATGCTACCCGTGTAAACGTTTATAATTATTCTTATTGTGATATTTTTGTTAAATTATGTGTACCTCTATTCTTTTCCGGACCTTAGTTGTCTGAGAAAGAATTAAAATAAAATAAATCAAAAAATATTGGCCGGTCGATTTTACAAGGTAAGAAGCCCCTATTCATGAGTGCATAATGTACATGAGATGATGTATAGTACATGAGTACATAGTGACATTGCATTGCTATTTCAATGTATCATTTTGGATTAGAAGTTAAGTAAGTCAAAAATAAAGCTATATCCATTTCTTGAGGGCTTTTAAAATTTGTGTATCAATACCTTTTTAAATATAACAAAAAAATTCAATAACAACAAATTTAACATTAAAATCGAAACAGGTACATCGAGTTCGGATATAATACGCAATATTTACTGTACTGTGAATGTATTAATGTGGGGGCACCTGTCTACCGCAGCTGTGTTGTCGGGTAATGAGTGTTTGAACCTTGCAGGGGTGATTGGTAATGAGAAATTTTAAAAATACTTTTTGTTTAAAATTGTTACTTTGATGTTGGTAGCGGTGGAATACTGTAGTTTGAATTTGGAATAGGTTCTTTTGCGTAACATAGTATTGTCAAATATAGTTTAAAAGGCGTTTAGTGTAGGGTAGATACATGTTTATTCTAATCATAATAATTTGATTTCTTGCAATGAGAATTTGAATTAATCAAAAATTAAATTAAGTTAGTCTAGTGTCGTTTAATTTTAATAATAATATGAATAATTAATAAATATGTACACACCAACATCTGCGCAGAAAGATTTCTCATATCACGGGGTCATTGGTCAACCAAAAAACATATCACCATCACCCACGACCAGAAGACAAACATTTATCTATCACAGTCCATTTATGTCCCAAACGTCTGTCTCAGTCAGTAATCAAATCCACGATCCTCGTTCGGTAAGCAGGATCGATTGCTGGGTAGCGGACATGAAGTCATCAGCTCAACCCATAACTGTCAGTCATAATGTGAGGGTTTAGAGGATTTTCGAGCAAACTCAAGGAGAACTCTAAAGTTCTTCATAATCGAGGTAAGCAGTTTTTCGTACAATATTTTGTTTCACCGTAATAAGTGACAATTAAATTTTAATGCGGATAATATAAATTAGAAAAATTAGTGTGCGTGCAAAGTTAGTCTTAAGCGACCTGCGTGAGACTAATTTTCTAGCCTTTATTAGGGTACGGGAAAATTTTGCCTTAGATTAAAATAAAACAAACACTATAATTAACCCAAACTTATTGCAATAGGTATTTCAGTGAAAACTACATGGATATGGGCTAAGCCGTTTCAGTCATTAGCGAAAAGCTACGCACAGTTTTCCTCAAATATCTGCCATGCACAAATATATCCTTAAATTAAAGTTTTATTGTATCTATAGATTTTGACTGTGTACCTATTTGCATGAAAAATTATATTAATTCAATGTACTAATATAAACCCATTAACTAAAATTACAAGTTAAAATGAATATTAAATTAATAATTTAATATTAAAAATAACATTTACAGTAAAACTTTGCTCTTTTACCTTAACTATAGTATAAATATTTAAAAACAATAATCGGTTATTGTAAGCCGGTTTCCTAGAGCTTTATAAAAAGGGTAATAATTAAATGCTAATTAATTCAAACCTTTACTTATTTTCATTCAGGTCGTTGACTTTTATTATCAAGTATGAACTGGTTTTGGTATTACATGGATTGGTTAATTATTATTATTAACTGCTTTTAGTACACATGATTAGTATTACATTTTAAGTAATTGTTAATACATTTTTTTTTCTTTTCTTAATCTATTTTTAATTTTGTAATTTATTTTTCTGTTAATTAGTGTAAATGGTGTACCCACCGACCACACAGCCAATAGACTCCTAATAACAGGCGAATGGTTTCAAACAACGCACCTGGCTTATAGTACTGATACAAATTCGTGCCGTCTCATTCTTTCCCGTTGCTTAAATTAATCTATTTCTTTCCAACGTTTCGTGTGGCCTTGAATTAGCCAATCACAGCGTTGAATTAGCCAGTCACCCCGCTTCGTCTTACCTCAGCTAGTCGTCTGAATGTTTTCCATATGGAAAATCAAACATTAGGAGTCTATTGGCTGTGTGGTCGGTGGGTGTACCCGTTCAATTTTTTTTTAAATAAAATAAAATAAATGGAGTGGGTAGCGAAGATCCTGGTCATCTAGTCAGGTTTCTGGAGTCATCCACCAAGCTGTTCTTTCACCACTTTTGTGATTCAGGGTTATTATATGGAATAAAGGTAGCATACGATCATGCAGCACCACCCTTACGCTCGCTGCCGCCGATGACAACTGCGACCGACACAGAACAATACTCGATTGGGGACTAGGATGGTTAGTCCAGTTAGCAGACGGTGTTAAAACATTAGTTGGTTAGTTTTTAGTAACTATGAGTTAGTATGATTTGCGAATAGGACTCTCTCCATAGATACAGACGAGAAAGTAAGGAGATGATATTTAAACCATTGGCTTGTCTTTAAATGAAGGTGAGGCTTGTTTATGTGCGCGCTGTCACACATCGACGAATGCAGAAAAAGATTGTCGATATCCCATGAATGATAATAATATTTGTTTGCTTGCATTCTACGGCGAGTGTGTATGGTGATACAGCGGCGCGCACACCTACCAGCCTCTTTGGTAACCTACTGTTCTTTTACGGGTTGGCTTAAGCTGGTTACAAAAAGGTTTACGTCTTAAAGCAATAGAGGAGAAAACGACGTAGCTCAGCTCGGGTCGGCACAGCCGACGGATGCGGGTAGTTGATCGCTCTTATTGTGATAGACATAAAGCTGTTTGTAATTTGCTTATGCCGATTTTGCATATTTTGCGATAAGTGTGCATAGACCCTAATAACAGGTCCCTGCAAAATATACTATATTGCAGCGACCCATTCATCATCACAACCCTTAACTGTCCCACTTCTGGGCACGGGTCTCCTCTCACGACCAGCTCAGCGACTCATTATTAGGGTCTATTTTGTACCCTTACCACAGATTGAAGAGTCTCGGGTTCGATTATTTGAATTTGGACAAATGGTCGACCGCATGTCGAGCATCTTTAATCTCTCATTTGTGTTAGCCATGCTACCCGGGACAGAGTAACATGAAAATTGCTATAATTTAATTTATTAGATAACTACTTAATCTGCGCTTTTACTTTGTACAAAATTTATTAAGCATGCCAAATGATAGCCAAAGCTTCTGTATTAAAAATAACATGCCCTTTGTTTAACAAAAACACTTCCGAATGTTTTTATTTTATTTTATAAATAAGTGATAACACGCTATATGTAATGACAACGCTATACACTCATAGCCCCACACCATGATTCCCTGTATCGTGACTGCAATGGACACCACACGAAAACAAGAATATAAAAATATTACTGTTGAACGTTACTCCTCCAATTCCCAGTCAAATTCACCCTGCCACACGGTCGATCACTTACGATGAACAGAATCCATAAAGCTATTATCGTTTCGTAGGGCTATAGCTTACAATATCCGTTCGACACAACTAATAATAAATAATTATAATGCAAAGTGTTCATTGTCGTTAGTATTAATTATCTTTACCAGTATATTCCCTTGACAGGGTTGCCAATGATTAAAGTACGCAAAATACTGTGTATTTTAAGTTTCTGTGTAAAATATTGGGTTTAAGTTAAGTAGTAGTTTAGTTAGTTTTTATTTCGTTTTTACCTTATTTATCCATGTTTTATTCAACCTTTTTTTAGTAATAATTAAACATTTAGATTTGGACCCATTTTTCTAAAATGTATAAAATTTCTATATTTTTATATTATTTGTAAAAAAAACACATGAGACGAATATTACATCACTTTACTTTTTTTTTTAATTAGTCAACCCTAACTCTAACTAAACACCGCGAGTCGCCTCTGAACACATGTCAACCGTTATACCCTTACTTATAGAAGCCCTAGGTGTCAGGATTTCACGGTAACTAATTATAACTGTAGGGACCAATTGGAATACTATAATACCGCGATTAATGTGGTAGAATATTGTTACCACCTGGCAAGTCCCCACCTGGGGGAGCAATACAGCTGCCACTGATTTCAACCACAGTTCATCTAGGTAAAGTCTTACTTGAAATTGATAATAAATGGTAATGGCAATTACACGCGGCTTGTCACAAGAAGGAAATAGCAGTATATGTATACTCCTCATTACCATGTCATTAGTTTGTAAAGTTTACCTAACTATATGTATATGTTGTCAATGTGGCCTTCTCATGAGAGAAAAGGATACGGAAGAGACCCGAAGCTGGTCAGTTATATATTAAGATGATCTTGTTCAATAAGCTATAACAACTACTAATATTATATAATGCATGTAATATATATCCAGTAACAATCAAGCAAATGACATGTCATACCTAACTCAAACAAAAAGCCTTGTTACGAATGTTGCTAAAATTAAACCCAGGACCTTTGACAACATTACTAAGTAGCCAAGATCAATACCACAAAAAACCTCTCTACCATACTGGCTGTCATTAAACGGGAATGATAAAGACATCACCTCATGAAGTTGTAAAATGACAAGTGCGTATTACCCTTTAGCCGCAATTATATGATTATGTGACACGATACGTCAATCTATTGTGTGACAGGTAGCTCTCAAGTTGATGATGCGTTTATACATTGTGTAATGTTTATGTTGTACAAGTTCACGGTTGGGGTAATGAGGTCTATATAGAGTGCGTCCTATTGAAATTGCGGTTTGCGTGGTGAATTTAAACATAACGTAATTTATAATTAGTTATCCATGACCAAGTAAAGTCCTCTTAAGGTAGTCCTATAAGTTATGGGACACCCGGTATGTGTCTAATTCCCTATTAAAGGCAATAAGCATAGGGATAGGTAGGTGGTCTGCTGGTGCTGGTGGCCAACTCACAACATTCATCTATCGCCAAGGCGTTAGAGCAGGCACTAATGGCCAGTTCAATTGCAGTCTCCCATGGTGGCTGGTCGATTAAATTACACAGCCGCCATGGCCTCTTGAGCACTGTCGTTAACTTAACTAGTCGTTTGACGAATGCTGGTGGCATAACGTTTGGTGTTTAATTTGTCATGACTGTATGCGAATTGCCTGTACCCTAGTTAGTAGTGCCGGTGAGGCGAGGGGCTCGTTTTGATGATCGAAGGCGCGTCCCGGGTTCGATTCTTGATATTTACGTGACAGATAAAATGTTTGGTCTCGCCTTGGATGTTCGTAGGTTACTAATGCCACTCGCGCGACACAGGGAATAAGAACTAGTGTGGAGGTATGAGTGTGTTAGTGTTTATACTTTATAATACTGTTTATTACAGTTATGAGGAATTTTTGTTTAAAGTACAGTGATGCCAAAATGAGAAATCGAGTTTTATTCTCTGCTTGGTGCTATGAATAGATGTAAGGGTACAATATGATTTCGAACTCAACATATCGCGGATTGTACACATTTTATTATGACACGGGTACTCACGATATGTTTTTTGTTACGCCGATATTTCGACCGAGTTGCATGGATCGTGGTTACGGCTGAACTGCGGTGGCGCCGAAAAAGAAATACTTGTGACAGGTGACATTTGACACAAGATAATACTAATGTATTAGTTTATCTAAAACTTTATCTATCTTTTCATATATCCGTTTGTAAAATTACAGAACATGGATAGTACCTATTCGTCGCTCGTAATTGTGGCCATTCCAGTTTACGCTTAATAACATTATCATCACAACCCATAACTGTCCCACTGCTGGGCACGGGTCTCCACTCACAGTGTGAGGGACGTGAGGGTATAGGCCATAGTCCACCACGCTGGCCAAGTGCGGATTGATGGACTTCACACACCTTTGAGAGCATTATGGAAAACTCTCAGGTGTGCAGGTTTCCTCACGATGTTTTCCTTCACCGAAGCAAGTGATAATTAAATATTAAACGCACATAATTTTTGAAAATTAGTGGTGCGTGCGGGGTTTGAACCCGGACCCTCCGGTTCGGCAGTCCAACGTTCAACCACACGGCTATCACTGCTTATTCTCAATAATCAATAACATACACGGTAATAACAAAAAACCAAACCACGTCTAAACACCGATAACAATCGCACCAATAACACCAAAAACCAAAACCGCCGTTATCCGATTATCAATCGAGTTCACGGCGAATCGATTCCACTGTATCAGTTCTATTACTCACCCCATAAATAACTAATCGAATCACTATAATAGGCCGTCACTAATTTTTGAACGCGCCTTAGTAACGCTTTTCGATTTAGAGAAACTGGATGTGACACAAATACGGGTGAAAAGTTTTTATCAAGCGATAAATTTATAAACGAACAAATGTACATTTGACAGATTTTATAAACCTGCAATTAAGTCCGCAAAAAATATAACTAATAATAAAAGTTTAATTCTTTTTTTTCTTGGCATTGATATCTTTGGTGTCTGATGTCCATGGGTGGTAGTGAGCAGTTACCAGTGGCTTGTCAGCTCGGCATAACTTAAAAAGTACTTACCGAGTCATTAGGAATAAGAAATGTTTTTGAATGATATTTTTACAAAATAGAAATAAATAAGTTAAGGCTGAACAACAATCTCGCCTAATGGTAAGTAGAGATGGTGACTAAGGTGGAGTATTGACTAAGTTTACTCTTGTATTGGAAACAATTATGTATGGTCTATACTTAGGCTTAATACCTACTCCCTTCTTTGTTTAGAAATTTACATACATTTAACAATCTTATACGTTGAGAAAGAAAGGTATTAACCTATGCCCTAAAGCCTTATGAAATTAAGAAAATATTAAATATCCTAAGTAAAAACTTGAGCATAAATTAAGTGTTCACTATAAGCATAGGTAATGAGATTGAAATAAAACTAAAATTCATTGTCATTAATCCGATCTTCTTCTTCTTCTTCTTCTTCTTTAAGCAGTGATAGCTGTGTGGTTGAACGTTGGACTGCCGAACCGGAGGGTCCGGGTTCAAACCCCGCACGCACCACTTATTTTTAAAAATTATGTGCGTATTAATATTTAATTATCACTTGCTTCGGTGAAGGAAAACATCGTGAGGAAACCTGCACATCTGAGAGTTCTCCATAATATTCTCAAAGGTGTGTGAAGTCTACCAATCCGCACTTGGCCAGCGTGGTGGACTATGGCCTATACCCTCACACTGTGAGAGGAGACCCGTGCCCAGCAGTGGGACAGATAAGGGCTGTGATGATGAATCCGATCTTCTTCGCTTAGTGGGTACACAATGTGTAACTGAAGGAGTGTAAACTTGCTACTTTGCTGGACTAATATAATGTTAATAGTTTAAAATAATTATGCTCGTTCAATTGAAGGGCTATAGGCATAATTCAGTCACACTAAATTATTTTTCTTTTTAAATTAGTACCTACATTAAATATTAAATAACTATCAAAAGTCAAAAGAGTAACATAACATAATTTAAATGAAATAATAACCAAAATAGGGAATAAAATGCAATGGAACAATAAAAAAACCTGTTCAACATTAACGAGTGTTCTTCCTGCGGTCTCCGGTCCATCCATTCGAATTCGACCATGATAAATCTGGCACCGTAAATTTTCTATGAAAATATAATACGAAACAATGAAAATATAATACAATAAAATGGAATTGAATTTTAAATTTTAAATCGTGCTATATTAAAATATATCCATAAAATAATAGAGTTATATTTGTGAATCATTAACATACATGGGTACTTATTATAGGTAGTCAGATACCAGAGCCGAGGAAAGACTATTCAAATATTTCCAATCGAATAATAAATAGTGACTGAAAAAAATGTAATCTTGGTGAAGATAATAGTATTAAAATCATCATCTACCTTTACTATGATTTCAATTCAAATACTATTCCTAATGACCTGACACTAATATAACACACGCCTATCATATTGATTATGCCTAACACTTAGGTAAATTTTGTTTCGAAATGGCATAGGTATTTATAATACGTTATATCTATAATATTTTTCAATTACGTTTATGATATTTGGTCGGCGGCAACTTCTTAGAAGAAAAAAATATGATGGTCTAATTGGTCATTTAGGGTGTACCTACCTATCGCTTGTTTACGCATCATCAACTTACCTTACTGTGAGATTGGTTTAAATTAATACACGCTAACAAAACCTAAACTAGGCTTATGATTTTAAACTTAACTCATCGCGGATTGTACTCATTTTATTATGATACGGGTACTCACGATATGTATTTTGAAACGCCGATATTTCGACTTTCTTATTCAATTTTCGTCAGATTTCATTATAAACATTACATCAACCTCAAACTTATCTACGTTTAAAATGGTTTGGGTAACTTTTCATAATGTAACTTAGCTACATTGAAAATGACTTAAGGTAACTTTTGATCAGTTTATTGAAAACAATTACTTTTCTTTGCGCAAACTTAAATATTATGATAAAACGTGAAATACATTTCATTATCATCATAACAACCCGGTAGCCATTCAACTCCGTACACGGTCAGAGATAATCCCTTTGCTATAATATACAACATATTGACCAATAACCCTTTAATTTAAAGTTGAATATGTAATTACCATAATATTTTACGGTCCCCTTTCGTTATTTTGAGTTAATGTTACAACTTCAATTTAATTAATGAAATATTTAACATAATTTATAATGCATGTAGTAGGTAGTGGTTCTAATTCTATTAAAACCTGCAAAATTTACAATTTTTTTTCATTAATAATTTAGTGTCCGACTAAAATGCCACCTTACTAATATGTAGTAAGCGCATTGAATAGTTACATCATTTTTGTGTCATCTTTTTCCTTCATTTTCCACCGCTGCTTATTTTCACAATAAATTCATCTCCCATTTTGGAGTCAATGTTTTATGTTTGCCAAGGTACAGGTACTTGCCACGCACTCCACGGGATGGATAACAATACGTATAGGTAAGCGTTTGACTATTTTTTGATACATTTATATTTGTATATAATTCAGTGTTTTATATTATATTTAATAAAAAAATTGTCTTTGTGCGAGCTATGGTGCCTTGTATCGAATCCATAGAATGCCTTTGGCTGAGCGTATTTACGCCAACGCCATACTGAGAAAAAAAATTAAAAAGTATGCAATTTTGTGCGCACTAGAATTGAATCCTTCAAAAACATTCGGCTTTTATGATCTATGTAAAATTGTACGCGTAAGCGCCCCGAAATTCATGGCGCTTATAGCGTTTTGGTCGCGAGTAAACTATACTCATGCGTCATTTCCGTTTCATCGAATTCCAAATCACAACGATACTAAAGAAGTATTCACTTCAAAAAATCTATTAAATCTGAAAGAAGTCTCGCCAAATTTTCGAAATAAGAACCGCGATCGTAGACAAGGAAAGTGACACTTCAAATTAGTACTTAGTATCGCTTGCCACAGCTCCTTGGCCATACACAAGACCTTTATTTCTCCATCGTTTAGCAGAGAATTAGTTAGCGGCCGATGACAGCATGTTAGTAACAATCCGAACTTACCTTTTACCATTCCTCCGCCGCCGTTTGGTCGCGTACACGGTGCCCAGCTGGCTCGCGTGCGGCTGCGGCGGCCGGAGCAGGCTCGGATCCACGCTCTCCAGTGTGTACCCGGCCTGGCCCCAGCCGCACAGCAGTTTCGACTCTGTGGCTATCTTGACAGCCGCGCCGCGTGACGTCACTAAGTCTCTTACCCGGAAACGAACTCGGTAACACGCAACTCGTACCGCAGAGGGCCAAACGTCATCGTGGCGGTTACGCGGTTTGTGTTTTGAGGCGATACGCTTTGCACATTGTCGCTTAAACTATTGTTCGGTGGATGTCGGATTGTTGACTCGTTTTAGACGGGGCTCGTTTGAAGCGGCGGTATAGGTAACATGGTATGAATAGTTTGAAGTTACATTGAATTTGAAGTTGGTTTAGTTAGGTTCATTTTATTCACAAAAATTTTTTATTTTTGTATGTATTTATTTGGTTTGCTATTTTAAAACACTTAATTTTCTGTTACCGTCAAAAATAACACTGTCTTAGTAGTTGAATGTTAGTTACCTTTTTCTGAATCCTTGTAACGGTTGTTTTGGCAATAAATTATCTTCCTAATTACCGTGTAATTAGAATTATTTTCGTTGAGTTGATTTATCGTTCCGAATTATTTAAATGTGTAATTGTAGATGTTTATTAATTTCGAAACTTCAACGCTTTGCGACCTCGGTTTTGACGTACTTATAATGTGATTATTGCAGCAATTAGGTGGTATCCAATTAGATTTTCCGTTGTAAAATACTGATTTGTGTATGCTGTACTTGTATTTTTATTCTTTACCATATAAGGTACGTTCTTTATTGGTGTCATTACCTACCTATTATTGGATATTGTTTTTGTCATCCATTGGTTATTTTATTTACATAGGTAAGGGATTTATTCTTATTTTAAAACTTGTTTTATTTCTAAATTATCATTCTTTTTTTAAATATAAAACAAAAATTTTGTAACACTCCTACGTCTAAGTTTTTGGAAGAATTGTTTGAGCCAAATTTTTTCTTTGTTTGGAAGATTTTAGATTTCCCTTTTAAATATCGTCACTGAACTCACTCGAACGTCAACCGTCTTTTCCCACTCAGTCACAGTCCTGTTCGCACTGGCACTAAATTTTTTTTTCGGTTCAAACACAAAACACTCCTAAGTTTCGTTTCACAAACACTCTGTTCAACGCATATGTCGGCGGTTTATTTTTTATTCACGTGTTTCGAGGTTATGTCGGAGCAGCAGCGCCACTGACAAGCGCGCGAAGTGGTTTGGCGGCTTGCTTCCAAAGACCCCTAAGAGAGAGGGCGGGGCCTAATCCCGCCACGCCCCCCTCTTAAAACCCACCAATCGCCGCCCTCCGGCACGATCAAAGCGCATCTGGGACGTACTGTGACGTATATTTTTATTTTCCGAAACAATTGCGCGATTTCTTTTGCGCTTTTTGTTTTGTTGGTTGTTGATTATTTTTGTTTTTTTTTTTTTTTGTACAGAATTGTATCGCTTTTATTTAGCTTCTGAAATTCCTGTTGCAAGGTTGACGTTCGGGAATTAATATTTTTAAGTAAGACGTTTCTTTTTTATCGGCAGTAGCTAGGAATAAGCTGACTTGTTACTTAATTGTTTCACGTATTGCGCTGTGCTTACGTGGTTTTTTCTTGCATACTTTGAAGTTGAAGCTTTTTAGCCAATTGTGTACCTGCAAGTAGGTAGGTATGTGAATTTTGAACTTTGTTTTGTTTAAGACATAATTTACATTCTTTAGATGTTTCTTTATTAAATGTTATTTCCGTACTACGTAATTTGAAGTACCTACCTACTTATAATTACAGTTATTTTTTAATAATCAGTCTGTTCCTCTTCTTAAAATTCCGACAGTATAAAAGCATTTTAATTTAATCAACGTAAAGTAGGTAAAAAGTCAACAGAAAATTCAAAGGACCAATTACAAAAAAAAATACTTTCTCCCCCGAGTCCGTCCCGCGTCATTCACGGTGACGTCACAACATGGCCGCCGGGCGAGGGAGAGTTTTCGCATTTTCCCCTCAGCCGTGCTCGCGGCGAGACAGGGCGCGAACCCCTCGCATCCCTTACCAACCCCTTGTACGATATTTGCTTCTTGATCGACCTTACCTGCCTAATTGGGCATCATCATTACGACTAAATTTTGTTAGTAGGTACCTAAGTTCTATAGTTGTACGCCAATCCGCACTTGGCCAGCGTGGTGGACTATGGCCTGTACCCCTCACATTGTGAGAGAAGACCCGTGCCCAGCAGTGGGACAGTTATGGGTTGTGATGATGATGATGATGATGAAGTTCTATAGAATTTACATTTTAGGTGTTAAGAGAAGGAAGTACATACCTAGAGTTAGAAGATTGCATGATGATGTAGAGTAGGTGCTGTGAAGTGGACTGAGGGTCTCCTACGTAAATGAAAGGTTGGATGACCAGAGCAGGTCATGAACCTGCGCTTCACCAAGGCTACACCAGTTACCATCAGGAGGGAAAGTAGTCAATCATAAGTAATTAATTATAATCAATTATAAGTCAGTTATAAGTAATTACATAGTTTTAAATAATTTATAAAAAGTTTTTCAAAAGTGACACATCATTGCCACGAACTAGAAGAAACACGATTTTAAAATAGCTATCAGTACATAAATAGCGCTACACTCATAATCATGCTGAACACACAAATACAAGAACACACAGCCAGACCAAGAAGAGGCGTTAACACTCATCATTAAAATTTTCGCCTCGCTGGGAATCAAACCAGGGACTCTTCGAACGGCAGTCCAGCATGGTAACCTTTGTCAGTCACCATGGTTGTGTTAACAATTAACCAACCATTGTCAGTTGGTTAATTGTTAACCAACCATTGTAAACCCTATCGGCCCTATTAATAAAAATCGCTTACTCCAAGCGTCATCCGAGTCTACACTTTGACTAGTTAATTCTTGATTAACCTAGTAACAACTTCGTAATTGAAATGCTATTAATAAACATGGAGTAGCGTCGGACGAACAATACATTTCTTAGTCCGGGTTGAACGAGTAAAATATGGCAACCTTTAAAATTTAAAAGTAAAAAGAGTGAGTCAGTGAACGACTTCATGCATTAAAATGACAGTGACAGCTCATATTTTGGAATTGACATCTTCAAAATAGACGTGCACTACAGCTTTCAAAATAATTTAAATTTGAAGCGCCTACTCCTCGCAGTTTGTTACTTGTAAAATTTGAAATTGATTTCCTTTAATTAGGTATTTCGTTTCGTATTCCTTTATTTTTATTAAAAACATGAACCAAAAACGTGCTCGCTCAAGGGCAAATATTGAAAGATGAACAACATATGAGAACTTTGGAAATGGCGGAAGAGGAGCATGCACTAAAAATTTAATGCACAATTTTTAATTTTTGTTTAATTGATTAGTAATTACGACATTCCTTGCAAATAGTAAATAATTGGTGTAATGTCACAAACATGTGGTTTCAATTTTTCATTAAAGGTAGAAGAAATAAAACCTAGAAATAAAATGTATTGTGTTTATTACAGACAACATATTTGTTCCAACACTAGCCCTTAAACCAATATCATTTATATAAACTTAACAACATTAGAAACTTGCCAACATCTAGTTGTAACAAACTTATTCCACATTCCTTAAGTAAATCACAAGTTATAAGTTATTGTAGTAAGTATACACCATAATCACAACATTATGTATATAAAACAATAATACATAACACCAAACACACCAATACAAAAAGAATTACTTTTTAAATATGAAACTTTTTTACTAATGCACATAGAACAAGTTAGCAGAAAGATTCAGAACATAATACACATTGCTTATAGTCCTTAAACAATCTTTCAGTTGAACCTTGACATCACCGTGACCCGCTGTCTGAAGTCTTTGACCATTGGCCACATTGACACTATTACACCTAACCATTTTAAAATTCTCCATGATTTCCCTGTTGTTACACATTCCGTGGTTCCTTTTTGTTGATCTTTGGACGGTTCTTGAAGATGTGGCCATATATATATATTTCAATATTTCAGTAGTATTTACCTCTCCACGGGCCCATGTTCGAATTGCAGTCAAGACTTTCAGATACGGTGGTATGAAGCCACCTCTTGCATCACCAGCTAAATTATTTTTTACCATGTCAATAATGTACACGGCAGTCGATCTTGAAAATCTGTATTTAGATTGAAACTCACTTTCATGAAGTTCCAATGGATTGTGACGAGTTTTGTACAACTTGACACGTCGCAGTAAATTTTTCCAGGAAGGTTTTCCACCTCACGTATCTCGTCTATCACCATCAAATCATCATTATAATAATCTCTATCCATCATAATAACAATAAAAACGAAGTAACGAACAGAAACAGAACCAAAACCTACGAATATAACAAAGGTTATAAATAAATATCAATGACGTTTAGAACGTCAATGTCGTCAGTGCACGCCTAATCGGTCGCTAAACTATGTAGCGACATGGACTATCTTTGATTCTGAGATAAGACTTGGAGTAGCTTACTTCTTCGCTACTACATGTTTATTAATAATGAATTTAATTAAATCTTATTTACGACAAGTTTTAAAGTTACTCTTGCTCTAGTCTATGTTTATTAATAGGGCCGTTTAGGTATTAACCGTTTATTAATTTTTGTTTTTATTTACATTGACAACTGATAACCAACCACTAGGGGCTAGGCAGGGCGGTTGTAAAAAATATATATTTTTTGGTTTATTTTTCTCTAAATCTGTAATATCATCATCTTGCTGCCCATTTCCCAATTTTATTTGGGGTCGACGCTATATGTTCTTCTCCATTCTTCACTAGGTATTTGCCGTCACTTCTACAATGACTCCCTTATCTTTCATATCATCTCTCACACCATCCATCCATCTTTGCTTTGCCTGCCGTGGTCCCCTTCGTCCATCCACATTCATAATTATCAATCACTCTTCTCGTCACATGCGTTTCCTGTCGTCTCATCACATGCCCATACCTCGACATTCCGCTGCATTTCAACTTTTCTGTAATTTGTGCTACTTTCAAACTTCCTCTAATACTTATACCTACCTACTCAGTTCTTAAAAAGCAGTGATAGCCGTGTGGTTGAACGTTGGACTGCCGAACCGGAGGGTCCGGGTTCAAACCCCGCACGCACCACTAATTTTGAAAAATTATGTGCGTATTAATATACCTATTTATTTATCACTTGCTTCGGTGAAGGAGAACATCGCGTGGAAACCTGCACACCCGAGAGTTCTCCATAATGTTCTCAAAGGTGTGTGAAGTCCACCAATCCGCACTTGGCCAGCGTGGTGGACTATGGCCTATACCCCTCACATTGTGAGAGGAGACCCGTGCCCAGCAGTGGGACAGTTATGGGTCGTGATGATGATGATGATGACGACTCAGTTCTTACCTACTTTATCCATTCTCGTAACTCCACACATCCACCTCAACATTCTCATCTCCGCCACATGCATTCGTCTCTCATCAGTCTTCTTTGCAGCCCAGCATTCTGGTCCTTACGACAGGCCTTAAACGGATTTGTAGATTTTACTCTTTAATTTGAAGGGCATCCGTGGGTCGCAATTGTTCCTGTGACCTGCCGCCATTTCATCCAACCTGCGTTGATGTGTGAATGCAATAGGTATAAATTATGTAATGACGGTGTAATTTGATAGTAAAAGTTTTAAAAAAGGAAAAGTTTATTTTATCCTTTTTAGCGCATTTAAATAATAGCCTGTTTTAATTATTATTTTTTTAATAAGCGGTACGTATAGAAATCTAACACAACCCCTTTACGGGACCAAAGTCCAATAAATGAAAAAAGTTACCTAAGTACAATAAGACCCACGAATGATTGCTCACATCAATAGTAGGTAATAGCTACGTACCTTGTCATGACAGGTAGGTATAGTTTCTCCAATCAATCAGCAATAAACCGACAACCCGAGCAACGCCGGGCGGTGGAGCCAGTACACTATAAACGTTATGATTTATACCCCACCCCCGCGGCATCCCCCCCGTAAATCACAAAACGAATTGCCCAAACTCACGCATATTACGAATGTCTACTTTGATTGGGTTTGGGACAGGGGGGAAGAGGAGAGCGGATTTTTACTGGAGAATGTTGCTATGGAGAATATTGCTATGGAGAATTGCCTTATTTATACGTGAATTTACTTGTAATAAAATTAGAGTAGATTGCTTTTGATCTTAATGGAAAATAAATACAATAGGTACATGTAGATAGACTATCATAACAAAGGTACAAATATTGTTAATTGTCCCGCGACAAGACTTGATGAATTTATGAAATTCCAAATATTAGCATTGTTAATTAATTAAATTAAATTAAAATAGTATTGTTCTATGAATACAATTTGAAGTTTCACGGATTATCGAACATAATATTAAAGAAAGATAAAAATAAAGAATTATTGTAGTAGGTAAATTAAAGACGGTTAAAAATTAGACATTTTCTATCGATTATTATATCGAAAATGAAAAACAGAACACAGCATAAACAATAATATAGCAAAATGGTTACACTCATTGTCCCACAATAATATTATCTTTATCGTAGTTGCTACGGACTACACACAAAGACAGGGATACACACACTGATCTAAAATAGAAATACAAACTCATCATTTAAACTTCCGTCTCGCTGGGAATCGAACCCAGGACTAAGAACGGCGGTCCGGCATGGTGACAATTACGCCACGGATCGTCAAGTCGGTATTTAACGCGAAATTTTTAAACTCGTGCGACTGAGTTCTACCCGCCCTTGCCCTTACCCGCCCTTGTATGATGCCTCGCAACCGCTTGTAACTTAAACCAAACAATGCGTAGTAAAATTTTAGGGACAAGTGTCCATAAACCTGTATTATTTTTGTTTTATTGTTTGAATGTCGCATAAAAATTATTTCTAGTTAGCGTATGAAGTCACAATTTTAAATGAAAAAAATACGTTGGTCCAACAAATGAAGGTAGGTAATGTCGAAATTTGTGTGAGGTGGGCGCGCCCTTCATCAGGGGAATATAGTGCTAACTGCTTCATAACATTTTATCAGACTTTAATTTAATGGTAATATTTTTTATGTTAATAGTCGACTAACCCACAGTCGAGCTGATGGCAGGGTCACCGTCGCTCATGGATATTAGAAACACCGAAGGTTGCTGGTTAAGAGGGGGTATAAAGCAAAATTGGCAATCGTAGATTCAATTTTTACAGTAGTAGATCAAGTTTCTAGAAGCTGAATAAGGACATAGATAAACTTCATTATATTATTGAGTGAATGTAAGAATCAAAAACATAAAAAAATTTAATTTTCTCGATAGAAAAAAATCACAAAGTTAGGTCTAATTTTCAACTAAAATCAATTTTTTTTCAATATGGTGCATGTTTTTGAGTCAATATTTTAATATGTTACGCTAATTAGTATCACGGAGGGATTTGTTGATCGATTTCTAAATCAAATCTATAATTTACGAATTATTTAAATAAAATACATTAATTGTCTTTATAGCTCTAGGATTTTGACATGCTCTGTTCCATTTATCAGTTGAATTTGATTTTTTCCTAGCTTTATACCCCCTCTTAACACGTTCGCTGCGGCGATCGTAATTTTCTATGGAAAAAACACGAAGTATACGTGATCCGCAGCCAACGTGTTAAGATACAAAGAATACATGCAATACAAACACTTTTTCAAAGTTAAACTACGCCATCGCTTCCACAAATTCCATATGGTCTTAGAAGAAGAAGCGGTCAAAAATTCAGTTTCAATGAGAGCTTTCTTTTTGCTTTCTTATTCCTTCTTGTTGACCACTCGTCTGTGGTGCCTTGGATGTTACCATCGTGTTTACCATCTTGTGACTCGATCTCTAAAAAACTTTGCTTTTCTAATAGCTTCAACGTAATTTAGAAATATTCAATACAAACAATCTAAGCGAAAATTTAAAAATAAGCAAGACTCAAAAAAACTAAGCCTAGTAGTGCCATCTATTGGTAATGGCGTGAACTAAATTCTATTGTACTCGCCAACCTCACAAAGTTGAAAAAGTCGGCGCTTTGGTAACAAAGCTTGACGGAATCAATACTCGTTAATTTTAAGGTGCTATAGATTAAATTCAATCAAACGAAATTCGCAAGACAATAGTCTGTTATGAATTATAAACGTTTTATAAATACAATTTAATAGTTTCAATATTGTTCACAAGAGGCTTACTACATCTACCCAAAACATTTTGGTAAAACTTTTCGAGTTCTATTAATATGTGAGAATATTAATTATAATATTTGTGCCTGCGTGGGTACGAATCGCATTTTACACCTCTATATTTCGGAAACCAATCGGTCAACGCATTTAGAAAACGACGCAGTTTTGAGCGAAGTAGGTACCTGCTCTGCTTTCAAGACTTTATCAACACTAGGTTATAGGTACACTATACTTATACTATGGTACAGTCACGAGCAATAATATGTATAAATTATCACGTTTTCTAAAATTGAACTTGAATTCTTAACTTGAACAACAACAACAACAATTCGTTCTAAATTGTATATTATACCTTATTTTGACATCGTTTAATGGTTACTTAATTTACAACGAATTGTTGTTTACTTCTTTCTAGATTGGTACAAGTTAAGATATTTTAGAAAACGTGACAATGTATACATATTATTGCTCGTGACTGTACCTACAGCCAGATATAAAGAAATGGAGTTAATTGTCGCAGATAATAATATTTCCTGTAGGACAACTTAATACGACTGGTGAGCTGGATTCCAAAACAGCAGAAGCCATATTACTTAGAATAATTACACTATAGAAACGAAGTCCGCGCGGCCGATTTGAAGCACCTTATTTGGGGCCAGAAATGGCTCCAAACACCGGCCAGCTCATGTCAACGCGCGCCAAACGTGTCTCGCGAAAAAAAAGAATTATGACGATTTGTCCAGTTAAATTGTGTCACAAAATATCTGAAAAGCTATTTATGTATTACTGCTAAAACATGATTATCCGCAGCCGAATCATTCCCCGCTTTCGGGAAAGTTTCGGTTTAGTGCTTCACTTTAGACAGAGCGCTTGTATGAAGACTGTCTTTCTATAGTGTTATTATTCTAAGCCATATTATTATGAAGGTGATCATTATTATCATATGCCATACGAAGGTCACATTTATTTTTTGGAATTCGAATATCGATCGGTCTGCCGCGTTTTTGTCTTCCATCATAACTTTGTAAGTAAAATTTTTATTGCAAACATTAGAAACAAAATAATAATGCAAGTTCTGGTTGGATTGTTACTACACACTCAGGATGTCCAAAAAAATAATAAAACCATTATATGTAAAGCTTAATATCATTAAAACACGATATATTCAAATGAAACAAATCACTTCAAAATTCTTTATTCAAATTTGTATTCAAAAACCACAAGCCACGTTTAAATTCCGAAGAACAATTTCGAATTTATTCGATAATTTAAAACATATGCCACGTAAAATTTCGCCGATAATCGGCGGCTAATTCGATACAATTCGTTTTAATCGAGACCTTGTCCGATTTTTTACGTATTGCAAATGGCGGCGATGGTTCGACCGAAAGAACTGTCAATCAAACTTTGTTGCATATTATTATTAGGGGTATTGTAATCACAAAAGAAGTTTCGACATCGGTTTTCGGAGATGGGTCGTTTAATTGCAATAGTTATTGACCGCAAATTTTACTGAATTCGAAAATTTTAAATTGCTAACTAAAACGATGGGTTTTATAATAATTTATATCTATTATTTAATTAATGATACCTTGATTAAAATGATAGGTCTAAACAAAGCAATTTAGTTTTTTTTAATTTTAAATAAATATCTAAACATTTGATCATCTACCGACTTCCAGTAGGTAGTTGAATTAAAAAAAAATCCAAAAAATATTTTTTCCCCTTACTTACTATATTTGAATTTTTTATGTAAGTAAATTGGTCTTGGTTCTTGGATTTTTTAATGTAGGAACACTTTTCGTTTATAATTAGCTGAAAAACAAGTGGATGCTCTGATGGGAAGTTGTTACCCATCAGTGACATCAGTAAACAAACGCATCACCGCTGTAGGCCAGGCAAGAAAGAAGAGGCAAGAAATCAAACCTCTAGCCGGAGCTCGACCATGGCAACGTGGTATGATCACCATCAAGCAAGTGGTAGCCAGCAGGGCTTCAGCCCCACCTTTCGCCTCTTGCGACACCCTGGTCTGCATGGGATTGGAGTCAGTATTCTGGACTACCCCAAGACGAATAATAAAATAATAATAATATTATATCAATCGAGCTAACTTCAACCACAGCCGGGTTGAACAGCCGAGTAAGGTAATTATATATTTTAATAATACGGAACCTTCCAGTACTCCCATCTTCTCACTCTCAATATTCACCTCTAATTACGCCATGTCCCGCGGCTGTAATTGCGTCCAGGCTAGGCGGGCGACGTAAAAAACGCACAAATTATTTTCGGGTTTAAACTTTTTTTTGTAAAATTGGATTTATCCCCTAATCTTCTATTGACACGGTAATGAGACCGAAATATTGTACCAACGGGATTGTTCGGAAAACTGTGGAGTCGCTGTTCTACTTAGAAAACTTTTATTATTTTCGTTAAATAGGTATATCCTTTGGAAGTAGGTAGATGAACAAAATGTTTTTAAATAGTTTTCAAATGGATAAAGGCTAAGGAATAATAATGATTATGGAAGTCTTAATTAATCAAAAAATATCTAATAATCTCTACTCTTCATAAGATTATTAACGATACTAAAATGTAATTTATAAAATAATAATATTAAAAACAAAGATTTCTTTCTAGTAAAATTCCATTCCTTGATATATGCTAAAATAGACATAATATCGTTTATTTCATCTAGGTATGTATTACAGTGTATGAACGTCATATTTTGTTCACAGCTACTTATTCGTTCTACCGTTTTAAAAAGGTGCTTTATAATTGAGGAGAATAAATGGTAAGTCGGGAAGATAACATTTCCGATTAATATTGAGAAAACCAGTTTAGTTAACAGTTTTAACAATGACAATACTGTATCTGTTTTGATGCGGTTTTTATTTAAAAAAACTTATTGCATCAATGATTTAGACTTCCGTTGGCCAAGCGTAATGGATTATGGTATTTTAAAGAACTTATTATTTACTTAGCTAAAAAAATAAAAATACAATACAAATTATCTTTATATTGCACAGTATTAAAACAATACCAAATCAAAGAACTGACGTACATTTGACTAAAGGTACATTAAAATAAAATAAAATGTAAAAAAACGAATAGGTACAATTTTTCCGTTACGACTACTATTCAAAAACGTCGATTAATAGAGACGCATGTCCTACTCCTAGCAATTTCTAAACAATATCGCCTCCACACATCCCTGTTCCGATTCCAAGCAGCCACCGGACGGATTTGGTTCCGTGAAACTAATCAGGGTAAATAAGTAAATTGACGAGAGGCCGACAGTCGTCACGCGATCTCTGAACGAATTCCGATTACATCCGCGCACCGTTCAGAAGTGGGAGTACCCGTAGGTGCTGGTGTGCTTGAAGGATAGAGGATAGCACAGAAAACAGACATTGAATAATATATACCTACCTAGTTAGGTTTTTGGTATTAATTATGGTAATAATAAATACATTGAATCCATTGAAAGAATAAAAGGTTTCAGTAGGTATACCCATACCATGAGTTTGTGTATTGAAGGTAATTCCACAGAAAGCAGTAAAATACTATCTTCGGCGACAGACAATTATAACCCGTAACATGCAACATACGGGCAAACATTACAACTACAGTCAACTGTTGAGCGACAATTTGCAATCCGTTAGAAAATCCTACAAAGCAATCATAAAAAGTGGAAAGCTGCCCCTAATCAGCATAAAATTAATTCAAATAATGATACAGAGTATTGCAATAAATTCTTGCCTAATGAGGCCTTCTCTAATCCGTAAACGGTACGCTACCATTGGACTGGGGGAAAGAAATATCGCTACAAACGATAAACAATTAAAGATCAGTAATGCGTTTAATTACGAGCCGGCTACTTTAATGAAAGTTGCGTTGAAAAATGAAACCAATGTTGCAGGGATATGTTACAGTTGGTTAATGGAGAATTGCCTAATTAGTTGTGTGTGCGCTTCTCTACTAACTTGTGCTAACTGGACTAACCATCCTAGTCCGAATCTATACAAATAAATAACATTGGAGTGTCTGTTTGTAATACGCGCGACGACTTTCTTGAAGACCCCTCATCAAACGGTGTTTGTTATTCTTACCTTTGGTTTTATGTTATGGATAGCGCTGAAATTGATTTTCAGTTGACTTATAAGATTATGTAAAAACCTAAATAAAAATGTACTTTTTCTATACATAGGCAGGTACCTACCTATGTTTAATTAGGTAAGTACTTAATCATTGAATTTGAATTGGCTTGCGTCGATCTTAACTGATCGACAAAGTTAAGCAACAGCGGGCAGTCGGTAGTTGGATGGGTGACCGCTAGTGGCAAAAATTCTTGGGCGCTTCCGTGCTTCGGAGGGCACGTAAAGCCGTCGGTCCCGGTTGTCACCATTTGGTAGCAGCAAGCATTGTCTGTTAGCTTCAGGTGGCATTAAAATTTCCGACACTTGGGTTGGCCACTAACCCCTCCACCAATCCGAAAGAGACCCGTGCTCAGTAGTGGCCCATTAATGGGTGGACGCCAATAGGAGCAAAGTCAAGTAACAATAACATCGAAGGAACAAACTAGCCGCCACATAAAAATAATCATGAGAACACGCGCAATTAATAATTTGATACTGGAAGCCAATACGACATTTACATGAATATCGATGATTTATGATCGGCAGTAACTTTTAACAAAACATGAATTCTTAATCGGACTTTTTGCATAACTGTTGTACTCGTATTTTACAATTTTGCATATGTACCGCTACTTGACGTCGCTTAAAAGAAAGTTTAGTTATGTTTGTCAATTACAGACGTTATTGATGACGAAAACTGACATAAGCTATCTTGGCAATATCGTCTGTTACTGTGTGGCTTCAAGGCTACAACCCACTACTACTCACTACTGACCAAGGGTCTCTGATCATTGTGGAGACCTAGAGCGTGCTCCGCCGCAGCACAGAACTCAAACTCAAATCATTTATTACATGTAAGTAGTTATTTTTGAATACAATTAGGAACGTCATTTTTTTAAATTACCCCCGTTTTGCTACGGTGCCTTTAATATTGAATTTTAAATTTTAAATCTTAGAGGAGAAAAAGAAACGGCGATAGAAATTCCTAGGCACATCTATGACTGCATAGGTATAATATTTTAGTCATATTCTGTCTACAAATATTTCTCGTAAATGTCTCCGTCGGTGAATGTTACAATCGCTTCTAGAATACAGATTGGCATACAACATTATTATTATAATTAATAACTTATTCATAAGTTATACATCAGTCAATACGTCGGTATTATCATACCTATGTTGAAATTGCTGCCCCAACATGAACATCGACGTTTTTGTGAGTCGTGCCGTTCCTTAAGTTCCATTTCGCACATTTTGGGTCACTTGCCGTGTTTATCAAGTCCTGACGTACTTTTTATTGTATGCGAATATTCAATTTTTATGTGTTGTTTATCATAAAGTTATTGTTTGATAGCAAACGAACCCGACACGACGAAACGTCCCTGAAATTTTCGCTTGCGTATATCACGCTCGACGTGTGGACGAGTCCGACTGGCACTTCACCGGTTTTTTCAAATGTCTGTACATACATAGATAAAATACAATTTTATTATACTTAATATAGATCAATGTATGCCCCGGCCATTATATTATACTCTCAGGCTTGGATATTGCCAACAAGGTTACAGTTTTGGTCAAACTCAGTAATTATAAAAATAAAAAAACAACAATCTATCGCATATCGCCTACAGCTGATGGCTGAACTCGATCGCACATCATGTTTAAACATAATTACCAAAGAAAGTTAAATTATTGTCACCGATCATACCCCATTTGGCGCGAGCTTTTGTTTGTACCAAGTAATTACTTACCGTTCATTACCATCTTTAAATAAGGAACTTAATTTAAATTAAACTTCTTGATAGTTTTAATATTTTAAAACACTTGCACACTCACAACCCTGCACTACGACGGGTCCTGGTCGTGGGCCTGGGTCTTGACCGGAGGCCTACTAAGAAAAACAAAAGTCGACGTTTCGGACGACGCATCGTACTTTTTCCTACTAGTCACGGTCGCCAAATTATGTTTGGTGTGAACATATGGCATTTTTTTTAAAGAAAACTCAATGCGATTATCATGTAACAGTAAGAAAAAGTGCGATCCGTCGGCCGAAACGTCGACTTTCGTTTTTCGTAGTAACCCTCCTGCGTCGCGGATCTTGGACAACACAAGGACATTACTACACCCACACATATTACGTGTTACATCGTCCGGGAATCGATAAAACTTTAATAAATTCGATAAAGCTTAAATAAATATATTTTTTACGAAGATATCAGATATAGAAGAAGATAGAAGAAGAAGATATAGAATGTAATAAATTAAACTATGGTTAATAATGTTAGATCCTTTAAAAATTAGAAGCTGATGTTATCAATACGTCAGAATTAAAGTCCTAACTAGTTGTTGACCGTGGTCAACACTGCCTGCTTAACCAGGTGCATTTACTACATTCACAATAAAATAGTTAACGAGTTTCGTTTACTAGCAAAGGCCGATATATTTTCATATCTAACCTTTCGCGTTGTGCAGTCGAAAGCTATAAATTTGTTCATCAATTTCATTCGCTTTCATTGAATGCTTAATATATGCACAGCCGACTAATAGCGACAGCTTTGGATAAACCGCCCGGGCGATAATAAATTATATATACCGACAACAAATTTTAGGGACAAGACATGAACTCACTACTGTGCACGCGAAACTTGACGATTGATATTTTTATGGTAATTTTTTTATAACAGTGATGGTAGCAGTCGTAATGTGGAATTGTATGGTAATTTGTGAAGGAACTGCGGAAGTGTTTGTGTTTTATAGCCTTAAAAGGTGATGTGTGAATGATTGAAAGAGATGGAGTATTATGTGTTATAGACAGTGGCGCCATTGGAGTTTTCCATCAGCTATTTTTGTATTAAGTGTAAAAATTTTACGGAATCGCCACCGCATTTCAGCCGTCACCACGATTCACGCAACTGGGTCGAAATATTGGCGAAGAAAATACATAATGTATCGTGAGTACTCGTATCATAAAAACATTCCGTGATTGGTTACGTTTAAAATCATAAATGTAAAAATTAAAGTAACGAAACATGCAATGTTTTGTTAGCTTGTTATCGCTAAAAGTATTGTTAGTAGTGAGTACCCATAATTTATTGACTTCAAAATCAACAATTTGGGGTTTCCTTCGATTTCCCTAAGATTCTGACATGATGGTAGTAGGACCACCTCGAAAATACGGTCTTTCAAATGACGGAGAAATCGCAGGACATACATACATAAAAATTTATAGTCGGCGAACATATAACCTCCTCCTTTTTTGGAGTCGGTTGTCACCATATAGCGACGTTACTCACTTCACGACTAGGATTTTAGCAAGGCATAGGCAAGATTAGTCAATAAGCAAACGAACAGAAGATACAAGAATTCTACTAAGACATCCATTGTACTATCTAAATTGTGTGGTAAATTGACTTCACACTGAGCAAGGCTCGATCTCTCAAACACATGGAACATTTCAATATCTGTCCACTAATCGATCAGGGGGAAACAAGAAAGAGCTGACCCTTGTCTTGTTACAGACCTTTAATCAATGATTACTTATAATGTCATTGCCTTTAATGAAATCTATTAGCATCAGCGAGATCTCAACTCAAAACAATAATTGTCGGCAGTATGTGTGCATATTTATCAGACGCAACAGCAATACAAAAGGTGCAAAATATTTCTTATTTCACACAGTTAAGTTCAATACTTATTTTAGGACTTCGATTAACTTATTGGACATAACTATGATAAGTTTAAAGGTTTTGTATGTCACGTTGCAAACTTTATCTGGAATTATGTATAGATAGGTACATTATGACGGGCCGTGAAATTACTTACATCGTATATTTTCCCATATTTTATTACCTTTTCACTTAATGGTGATATGATATAATAGTATCTATCATTAATATTTATTTTATTAATAGGTATCTGTTGATACTTTGGGACGAAAGGGGCTCTTTTTTTAAATTAAGATAGCAAACGAGCTGCCTGCTCGTTTGCTATCTCCATACTTCCGCTAATAAATTGTTAGTAAGTGTCTTGTTCGAATTCGGTCACAGATGTGTTGTTGCCCTTGAGGACTAAGATGTTTGCTTCTAAAAAAATGTAACTGTACTCTTCATTAGTCCAAGATAATATCTTGGCCAATTGGATATCGCTCGGCTCTAAACCACCCATTTTAACCTTAAATTGCATGATCTAGTAAAAAAACGCCGTATCTTGCACTGGATGTTAATGAATGAGATCGAACCAAAATATCAGCGTCATCCAGAAATCGCTTAACAAATGTAGATGATACTTATTGTAGTTGTTAGTAGATGAATACGGGATCTGTAGAGATATAGGTCGGGTGGGTTCCTTGAATAATTTTTATCCGGATTCCTTTTCGCGTGCTCGTTCGTCGGTTATTTACATAAAAATATAATTTTACTAAACCATGTCAAGGGACAACATTGGAAAACAACTCACAATTACAATTAAATTCATAGAAAACAGTTCTCGGAATCATTCGTATCTTTTACAAAGGTTAGTATATCGGTAATATATTGTGTCGTCGTATCTACTGGCAAACAGATAAACATAACTTGGACTCACAATTAATTGTCATTAACGGTGCTCGGGCATAACTTTTGTCGGCGGCCCTATAACTCCTGATATCAATAACTAGCGTATGAGGAATACGCGGAATCAGCTGGTAAGTCGTCCATCTTATTGGAGATCCGTATGACGAAAACACGAAACCTTTTTTGACTTGGGTATCGCATTCTTTAAATTAGATGCCTTTATTGTCAATCCGAGTTCAGTCTTGGTCAGTTCAGTGCAATGTGTAGGTACAGCAAACGAAGATGCGTTCAATCCATTAAGGTCATATTATAAGGCATGTCACTTCTCAACACTGAGGACGCCTAAAGCATCACCTCGTTGCTCCAATATGGAGTGGTGGAATGGTTACTACCAAACCCAAGAATCTAATTGTATGCCACTTGAAGATCTGCGATCACAACTTTTAACTATCTCATTATTCCTAATAACCTAGACTGAGAAGAGAAGAGAGAAGAGAGAAGAGAGAAGAGAGAAGAGAGAAGAGAGCAGAGAGAAGAGAGCAGAGAGAAGAGAGAAGAGAGAAGAGAGAAGATAGAAGAGAGAAGAGTGAAGAGAGAAGAAGAGGTCAAAGTTCCATCCGAAACACGGAAGCGGATGAATTTTTTGTCATCAACGGTCACCCATACACCTGCTACCACGCCTGCTTTAACTGGTTCGATCACCGCAAGACGCTGGACTGTGAGCGCTCGCAATCTTCTTCGCTACCTATAACTATCCCACTGCTGGACTCGGATCCATGCACTCCTACAAAGAGAACAAGTCCACGACGCTGGCCAAGTGAGTCGGAAGACTTCACACACCTTTAAGAACATTTTTGTCACGATGTTTTCCTTCAACTAAGCAAGTGATACCAGATTATTTTGTAACAATTAATCACATTTTTTTTTGGAAATCAGAGGTGCATACGGCATTTCAACCGAGGACCCTTTTCGGGAGTCCGGCATACTAACCACTCGACTGTGATATTGGTCCAAGCCACAAATACGAAACAATGTTTCAGGATAAACTCAAAATGCGGAATCGTACCCCACAAACCCGAATCGTACTTAACCGGCATTTTTTCTTTTTCCTTGCAGTTAAATTAAAAATTCGCACTGCGTCCGCGGCACCTGCGCGCGTACAATTATGCGCAATCAATATCTTAATTATATCCATTTTTATCACACAACGACTGATCGCCGGTGCAACTGAAATATAAATTAACAGTAAACATTACAGTGAGTTATTTTGTGTTTATTATTGCTTTTTGCGTTTAAAATACGGTGTAACTGAGAGAATTAGTTGCGTTTAACTGTGTCATTGTTATTCTTACAAATAAGTTAGGTATATATTTTTTTAGTTTATTTAATTTGTTTAAGATTTGTGCTTGTAATTTGCTTGTGTGAAAAAAACTCGAACTGCATTAGGACCATGTGGCATGAGTTATTGTGTCCGTACAATGAGTTGTTGTCCTGCGTTGCGAAAAGGTGCGGAGACACCAAACGTCATAATGACCTACGACTTGAAATCAATCACAATAATTGTCAGTCACAAAAATGTTTTACCAGGTCGTCAATCGGAACCCAGATCTTAAAAGTGCAATTGCGCAACCACTACGCCGCGCCGATATGGGATTGGGTCTCCAATACTGAAGTAAAGTTCTTAAATATTTCACAGTCAATTCTAGATTAAGAAACGTACCACCATTATTGATTTCAGTTGGGAGTAATTTGCTGGGTAAGACACCATTGCATAGTACATTGTTAAGCAGGGTACGACCGTGACGGTCAGAACTTCTGACCCTAAAAACCAATGTGAAAGCAAAGTTTATTGGTCTTCTTAAGTACCTATTATTTATGGTGAATATGCATGGTTTCTAAAAATAAAACAAATGTCAAACGAGAATTATATAACGATACTTTATACAATAATTATGATATATTCGCGATTATGTCAAGATAAGTAAGTATTTATGCTTTTCTTTCATGAATATCGGTGATCTAAAAACAAGCACAGGCATGTTTAATTGAATAATTATTGCCAGTGCCATGTAGTAATAGAAAAAGGGGTTTATGGAATCAATTCGAACGCACGGATCTTAAGAAATACGGGCTTGATATTTTTCAGTGTTAATAACTTAGCCGTCATTTGATTCGGTATTAATTCATGTTTTGTGAATCAATTAAGCATTTTATACTTTTATTCATTTTAAATTTTCAATTCTCTGGCATTCATTAGAAAAACAAGGGTCTTAACGTCAAGATCGTATTATATTGTTTTAAGTTTTTAACATGAAAATTATTGGATTAATTTATTTTTTATCTACGAAACCACGTGGGTCTTGCTCTGTACGAGCAATTTCCATTTCGCTCTATCTCCGGATGTCAGCTTGTCCATCCTCCAGAGATCTTCTTTAAAATACAGAACTATCGGTTATTACTATCATTGTCTTTGTTCTGTAATTATTATTGACATCAACATTGTCATGCTCACCTTAATAATAGTCATTAAAATATCATCTAGGCTACAAGTGCGGATTGGTAACCATCCCACCCAAACTGTTTTGCGATGCAATAGGCAAGCATAACTTTTAAATATACATGTTTTTTTATACAATTGACAAAGTTGCGAGCATAATATATTAACGTTTACGCATGCGTGCGAATTCGTTATAAACTTAAAGCTATAAAACATCAATGTGTGTGGCCTATATTCGTAATTATTTTAACTTATAGATAGTTCTCCAAAGTTTAGGGCATATAAAAGTAATAAACGGTAACCTTTACGTCTGACCGGCGACGAAAAAAATTGTTCGTACTTACATTGAGGACTTGCTGCCCACACTCACTAACATATTATAGTTACTGATCACGTAATACAACTACAATATCTTAAAACATAAAAAGCGTTAAATAATTTTGTAATTATTATAATCTATAGTAAGTACAAATTATCACTTTAATATTCACTTACTAGGCTGCAGCCTGGTATACATTACGCTATTTTTGATCGGTAGTTACACTTCTGTATTATTTTTCACTGCTCATTTGTCAATCAATAATCAAAACAAAATAAAGGTCAAATTTATCTCTAAAACGGTGACACTTTTACTTGTTTTTTGACATCTGATAAGTCCACTATCTCCCATTTCAGTTTGTCGTACAACTTTTGGGACAAGCTGTAGGTATATCTATTCCGTTACTGAGTGACTGATTACAACGCACAGCCGAAACTACTGAACCAACAAGCTGAAATTTGGCATGACTGTATGTTCGTTGGGGAGTGTAGGGGAGTACTAAAAGAAGATTTTTGGAAATCCCTAAGAGAGTAAAAAGTTTCCTCGAGTAACGCAAGTGAGAATTAGAAAGGATTTTTGAATAATGATATTAAGAATAATATTAAGAATATCACGCGAGCGAAGCCGCGGGCGGTTAAGTATTTAACATCTATTATTCATTAACATACCATGTCAAGTATTTGTGTCCTATTACACATATTACATAACATTTAGAACCCGAACGTTTACTGTGACAAATGGCAATGATTACTTGGCTCTATCTAATACTTCGTTCGCTGTCAACTGTGCTGGTTTCTACCATAAAACAATGTCTTATTGAGTCTTTTATGGTCAACCATAGAACACATACAAGATAGAAATGTCATGAGTTTTCTTCCGAAAGTAAACGGTTTATGTTGTAGGCCTAAATTTTTAGAACATGCTGAATATAATTCAATAGACGTTGCTATAAATACTAGTTACCTCGGAATTATAAGTTTTAGTAAGAAATTTCTTAAAATTCAAAATTTAAACTAATTTAGTCATTACGAGCAGTGCCCGCGACTTCGTCCGCGTGGAATTTAACAAAAAAAAAATCTAAAATAAAAGTAGCCTAAGATACTCCTTATGACATCAGCAATCCGAAAGTGAAAGTCCCGTCAAAAGCGGTAAAGCCGTTCCAGAAATTAACTCAAACAAACAGACAGACAGACAAAAAATTGTAAAAAATGTTATTTTGGTATATTATTTTAATGACGTCAAAGCATTTTTCTGCGTTTCCAATTCGTCTGCGACAAAGTTGATGTGGACACGTAAAAAAGTGGTACACAACCATATTCCTATTGTAATTCCTTTGGCAATTTCCATTGTAGCTATATTTACATTTTCCTATGGCTTTATTGCTGTTTATTGATACATTTTGCAATAGTTAGCTATGGTGTGGGGTGCGGCCCGTGCGGCCCGTGCGGCCCGTGCGGCCTGTGCGGCTTACGATAGCGGTACGCGACTCAGTATTGTGAAAGTATGATAAGATAAAGAAAGATACATTATTTATGGTTCAATAAAGACTTTGTAACTCTAGGCACTCTAGCCCATTACAAAGTAAGTCTAGATTAATCAGCTGTAGGTTAGGTTAGGTATAGGTTGCAATGTCAGTTATAATACTTTAATATTTGGCTGTAGTAGCTGGCAATAAATAAAATAAATTAATAGTTTGAAAAACTAAATGTTTTTTAATGTTATGAGAATTATAAATTCCGAGCAATAATTTAAGTTTCTGTATATTTAACCCTTGTCTGAAGCCAATCCTGAGCGAAATTGCATAGTTATCAGAACTAATGCGATATGTAAAATTTCAAGTAGGTAGGTACCTAAGTATGTACAGATTTGTCCCTAACACATATATCTACATAGAAAGCTACACACTCTCACACTAGGATTCCCTGTGTGGGTGCCACGTTACTTATGCATTCGAATTCAGCATGGCTTTTAACCCATTAATGGCCCGCTACTGAGCACGGATCTCTCCTAATACCTAAGGAGGCCTAGATCATACTCCACCACGCTGCTCCAGTGTGGATTGGTGGAGGGGTTAGACCAACCCAAGTGTCGGAATTTTTAAAGCCGCTTGAAGGCATCCGACATGGCCTAACGACTGCTACCAAATGGCAACAGCCGGGACCGACGGCTTTACGTGCCCTCCGAAGCACGGAAGTGCCCAAGAAATTCTGTCACTAGCGGTCACCCATCCAACTACCGACCGCGCGTATCATTTCGCTTTTAAATAATCTGTTCCTCGCTTAATTCTGTACCTGCCTTACCTACCTATTTGTCAACCCTACAAAATAATACATAACGCTTCCTTAACAGGAACCGCATTAAAATATTTCAAGGGTAGGTATCCATTTCTAACGACTTTCAACTAGGATAACCAGGTGATAGGATTTGTCCGGACATGCCCGAGCTTAAGGGATACTGTCAGGCTTTTGAATTAGTACGGATTAAAAAAAACTTATTACTTATTCTGCTAAGTTTCAATCTTTTTATTAAGCTACACAGATATAATCAATAAGAGTCATCAAAATAAAAACCAATTCACTTGGTATCTTTAATTCAAATTAAGGGACCTACCATTTTAATCAATACGAAAATGTACAAAATGTTGTAACTCTAGATGTCCGGACTTTTTTATGTAAGAAATAAGTAAGAAATATCCACCTAATCGTCCGGACTTATCATATTTTGTGATGGTAACTCTACTTCCACGCCAAAGGTGCCGACCACAATATTTAACACCAAGTTAGGTGTACACAAATGGTAATAAATAAAACAACGGTTACTCAACGTACTTAACAAAGATATCAGCTTCTGATAGTTGAACAAAAGAACCATAAAACTTGTATACTAATGTTTGTCGGACGGGCACTGCGGCTGCGGGCTGCGGCTGCGGCTGCGGGTTGCGGCTGCGGGTTGCGGCTGCGGGTTGCGGCTGCGGCTGCGGGTTGCGGCTGCGGGTTGCGGCTGCGGCTGCGGCTGCGGCTGCGGCTGCGGCTACGGCTGCGGCTGCGGCTGCGGCTGCGGCTGCGGCTGCGGTTTGCGGCTGCGGCTGCGGGTTGCGGCTGCGGGTTGCGGCTGCGGGTTGCGGCTGCGGCTGCGTTCTGCGGCTGCGACTGCGGGTTGCGGCTGCGGCTGCGGTTTGCGGCTGCGGCTGCGGCTGCGGCTGCGGTTTGCGGCTGCGGCTGCGGTTTGCGGCTGCGGCTGCGGCTGCGGGTTGCGGCTGCGGGTTGCGGCTGCGGTAAAAGATTTCGGAATGCTGAATTCAAATGAAGAGAAATTAATAAAGAAAAGCGCTCATAGCCCGGCGGCTTGCGTCGATCTTAGGTGATCGACAAAGTTAAGCAACAGCGGGCGCGGTCGGTAGTTGGATGGGTGACCGCTAGTGGCAGAATTTCTTGGGCACTTCCGTGCTTCGGAGGGCACGTAAAGCCGTCGGTCCCGGTTGTAACCATTTGGTAGCAGTAGTTAAGTCATGTCGGATGCCTTCGGGCGTCTTAAAAAATTCCGACACTTGAGTTGACCACTGACCCCTCCACCAATCCGCACTGGAGCAGCGTGGTGGAGTATGCTCTAGGCCTCCTCATGTATGAGGAGAGACCCGCGCTCAGTAGTGGGCCATTAATGGATTGAAGCCACTCGCCCATTAATTTACCATGAAATTAAAAAAACTATTTAAGCAATTTATTTTTTTGTTTCACTCTTTATTGGAAACTCAAAAGCTAGGCATTAAAATGGACAGACTTAATTTTTAATGACACTCTCTACCAGTTAACCCTTGGATGGTAAGGTAATCTTAAACTTATATAATCGCGGACACTATACATTTTAAATGCAAACGGGTACGGACTTTTACAGAGAAGATTGTCAAATTAGCGCAATCGTGCAATCGGAATCGTGGACGGAAAGTTGACATCGTCTGTCATTAGTGTACGTCAAGTGTCACCTGTCAAGAGTTTCTCCCCACCACCGCAGTCTCGCTATGAACATGATCCATGCAACTGTGTCGAAATATTGTAAAAAGAAATTCAAAAACGTGAGTACCCGTTTAGAAAAATGGAGATGAAATATGGCAGCGAGGTAAGTTTTAAATAGGAGGCTTAAGTTAATAACAGATTATGGGATATTTCATCCCAAGGGGTGAGACATTTGTTCGAAATTCCGCCGATTTCAAAGTAGGCGCTATCTAAATTGGTATTTGTGAATTTAGTTAAAAATAATTAAACACCTGTTTCAACGTCTTCGGAAAATCAACCCCTAAGAGGTAAGGTAAAATAACGGATGAAACACCCGTGCGCAGTAGTGTGCCATTGTTGGGTTGAAGCCAAATTAATGTGTTTATTGAGTTGAAGCCAAATTTTATTATTTTTGATAAAAATGACTAATTTATTAAATACACACTACTCACTACAAGCTAAACGGCAAAGCAGATGTGTAACAGACACAGAACAAGTCGTATCTTAATGTAAATATAATTTCTCACCGTACATTTGATTAATTAACAGTTATAAATAAATTAATGCGTTCGTATACTTTTAACATTTGCCTGTTTCTACCACCACGTTCCGCTTCATATCATTATACATATCTAATGGAATACTGTAACTGAAATTTGTTTGTTCATATTTTCATACAGTCGATAATTTTTAGTAGAAAAGAAGTAGATATGTCACACACAGTCTAATTTAGCTAATGGTCGTACTTTTCGTGTAGCTATCTTTTTCTGTCACATGCGTTCCGTAATTATTTTTCGCGTCCGTAGTTCTAGGAGCGGATCGAAAAGTGCAACATGCGTTGCATGAACATAACGTATCTATAGTATAAATATATTTGCATTCGAGAGTGCATGTACAGAAGAATGAAGAAGTTTCGGAACGAAACTTGTGTTTGCAAAGATTTATTTATAATATTTTGGTTAATTCACTCTATATCTTTATATATTATTCTGATGTGCAAGCTATAATAATGTAAAGTTTTATCAAAATCCATTCAGTAGTTTTTGTGAAAGAGTATCTAACAAACAGACATCCATACATCCTCACACACTTTGGCGTTTTTAATATTAGTAGGATTGTTTTTGGTATAATAAAGTTTAAATAAATGAATAAACTATCCGAGCTTTGACAAATTTGCATCGATTTAAATACCCGAGCAAAGTCTTGTGGCAGACTAAGCTGGGTGAAATATTTCTAATCATAATTAAACCGACTCATCAACTTGCATGTTCGTTTGCATGTTTACATTATAATTCTTAGTAAGATGTTTTCAAACGGACAGCTATTTATATTATGCTGTAATTAATGCAAAAAAGAAAACGTCGTGAGGAAGACTACATACTTGAGAGTGTGAATCCAGACTACATGCCTATACCTACTTAGTAAACGTAATACAATATGACCTTGAACTCAATATAATTACCTTTAAATTGTACCGAATTAATTTGGTTACTTAACTAACTCTTTATAGGCCGGGAAATTAAGACTGAAAATATAATGAATAAGTTGAACTTTCGTAGATATCTCATTTTTAGTATCTTGTACCCTAGATAGTACCTACGCTTATGTTTTTCAGAGGTTTCACAGTGAAATTATGTTTTTTGCGGATATCTCGAATTTTTTATCTAAATGTTACAACTTATGGTTGTGAAATTGTATATTTTATCTTGACAAACATCACACGTAGGGGCTTCTTCATGGTGTTAAACAAGTTTTTCGTTAACGTTGCAGACAACTTTTCAACGTCAGTTACTTAATATTAATGCTATAACGCATAACAAATATTATAAACTTCATTCACTCAATTATCATAAAAAACAATTTGTATGCAAATAAACCCTGATACTTATATTATCAGATCCAAAAGTACACACATGTTCATAGTCATACAAAATTGAAAAGACAACGTGTTAGAATTTTAGAAATAATATTTATCATCGTGTCTAATGAGATGGAGCATAGAAAAATAATAGTAGCCACGTACTTGAGATATAAATATCTATCTTATTCTCTCACAAAAAAATACCATAAATAAGTATTCGCTTACACACTCACACCCGTGCGACAGAATGAAATAGATATTTATATCGTAGCTACTATTAACAGACTTTATCTGTTTATACTCATAGATCTATAGCACAATTATTCACAGTTCACAGATAACAAAAAGAAATATGGCAAACATGCAAAATGCACTTTGTATTTAAGTGTCAAAGTGACAGGTCGACCCGCGCAGATGCGCGCTCAACCTTCGGAATTTAAAACCAGGTTCCAATTTTGAATTAACGACATTAAGGCGCTTAGTTTTACCGCCCTTTTCTTTTTTTTTCAATATTTTTAATTAAAAATGATGCATCACGCGTCGGCTTTAGAGGGACATTAATTGGTAAAGTCGATGTAATAAATATTGGTTTTTCTTACGTTTGCTGCGTTGTGGCTATTTAACGTCTATTTTAGGATGTGCCGGGTTCAAGTTCATTTAAAAATATTAATGGCACTTGTAGAAATATGCAACTATTTTTTTATTTTAATGAAGTAATGACCGATGAGAGCCGCCTGACGGTAACTACTATCGTGGCATCTATTCTGTAATCACTAGTTGATATAAAAGTAAACTTCCATGGTACATTGGCGCTTCCAAACGTTAGTAACAACGCCTTATGTGCGTCGTTAATGGAATATGAAGTATTATAAACTTAAAGAAATGATGCGGGAATTCCGCATATCAAATGTCAGCAAACACTTGTTTAATTTTGAAGTTTTTATTATTTTACCAGATAAAACGAACTAAAAAAGCCCACAATTTTGAAAGTTTGAACGTACAGGAACGTACACGTTCGTACAGGAAATATTCGGACAGTTGACAACCCTTGCTCAAAAGAGTCTTGGATATTAAATCAACATTTTGAGCGTTGGAGTATCCAGATCTCACAACATAGAGACCTAACCCGTGTAGCCGCTAATGCACTGATGCAATTTAATACCCATTTCATTTAGGAAATGGTTCAATACTTAGTAAGCCCAATAAAAGTAATGTTATTAAGTCCTGCAATAAAATGTTTATTATACGTTTTAAGTAATTTAAATGCTTGTTTTTAATGGTTATATGAAATTATGGTTAGTTTTAATTGCACTCGTATGAAAGACATCTTTATGAAGAAATTGCTATTAACGTTCCGTTTTTGAATTATAGATCAATGAGCTTAGTTTATAATTATAACCGACTAAAGAGGTTATTATTTCTTGTGTGTATACGTAGACAGAGAAGAGTATAGACCTATGGATGCTATCTATCGCATTCACACAAGAAAAGGAACAACTTATGCCAAAAAAAGACACGAAAAAACGAGACAGATCAAATTTGACAGCTGACCGTCGAATTTTTCTTGTGCCACATACAATTTTATTGTACTTACTTTCTCGTGCTGTCTCATGTTTTCCACGCTCACCAGATGTCTATATCCTTCTCTCTCAACGTGTGTATAGGTCGTGGTGTAAACGATGTCTGTATATTGAGGATTATATAATAAGAAAAGTGCAATAGATATATTTTTTAGAATTTTCGTCTATTTGTTTGTTAATCGGCTTAACCGATTCGGGTGCTATTTTCACGGTTATATTGTAGTTAGATCAGAGTAACATTTAGTATTTGTTTTATGTCAAACATTTTTTGGAATGATGGTAGATTGTTGACCTTTGTTGTGATAGCGGCCACAGTAACGTGCATTCTGTGAAAATTTTATGTGACACCTATTTCTGTTTAAGAGATAGAGCCCTGTGACAGACAGCGAAGGCATATTAAAAGGGTTCCGTTTGTCATCCTTTCAACGGAACCCTAAAAAACGCCAAATAAAAAATATATAATTATTTACGGTTGATTAATATTTGTAAACATAACACACTTCCCAACGATCGGTAGGTATATTGTTGAAATCACATTCAAGTTGTTTCCAACTAAATAACGTGACTAAAATAATTATGGTAATGCCACGTCAATGTTGGCTGGGACGTACAAATTGTTAATCATGCAAATAAACTATATGGAAAAACATTTTAACTCACGGATTAGGTTAATATGGGCAATTTTAACGATCCCACAGCATAGTTGGTGACCCAGCGAAGCTAGGGGTCCCGGGTTCGTTGTCCATGTCACCCACGACACGTTACATTTTTTTTTGTGGATTTAAGGTAGCAAACGAGCATGAAGCACCACCTTCCGCTGCCGCCCATGACAACTGTGACCGACACAGAACAAGACTCATATGGGGACTGGGATAGTTAGTCCGGTTAGGTGACGGTGTTAGAACATTAGTTGGTTAGTTTGTAAGTATGAGGACTGGGACAGACAGGGTGTAAGTCCTGTTAGTTGTTGTTAGTACCTAATAGTCCAGTTATTAAATGTTAGTAAGAGTCTCGTTATATCGGTCACAGATGTGTTGCTACCCTTGAGGACTGAGATGGCCTCTAAAACGCCTCTAAAAAGTGTAGCCGGCTCCAAACGCAATTTTAACGATCCCACAGTATAGTTGGCGACCCAGCGAAGCCAGGGGTCCTGGGTTTGTTCTCCATGCCACACCCACGTCATGTGGCATTGCTATTGTTGTGGCATGGAATACTAACCAGGGTGTAAGAGGCGCCAGACTCACCGGTGGGTTCACACGAGATACCGTCATCCGACGCATGTGGGGAGGCCACATGCGTCGGATGACTGCCGAGGGGGTTAGTGGGAACAAATCCCATATCACTCTGTAGGGTATCTTTTGAAGTATCTCCCTCGAAAAAAAGAGGCGACAGAATCCGACCCCTGCTTGGTGTTAGGACTTCCATAACCAAGTTGAGTCTTGGTTATGTTGGTCACAGTTGTCATAAGATGCTGCATGCTCGTTGCTATCTTAAGGTGGCGGTTCGCGGCCGAGACCGAGACAAGCGACCGAGACAGGAGACCGCGACCGGCACTTGACCATAGGCAATGTATAGGCGACAACTCGCGACCGAGACCGAGACAGTCTGTCGCGCCTATACAAAGTGACGGTCGCGGTCTCCTGTCTCGGTCTCCTGTCTCGGTCGCTTGTCTCGGTCTCGGTCGCGAACCGCCAGCTTTAAATCCATAAAAAACCAAACAGCGCGTTAAAGGCCGCTCAAGGCTTCTTCGAGAGACCCTCAGTTAGCCCCTAATGGGTCGGTCTTGACACCCAGTAAAAACACCTCATTAAAGTTCCAGTTGGGCTAAAAACAAGAAAAATTATGTAATTTATTCCGGACACGAAAAAGGAGTCTTGCCATCAATGCCTCGTGGATGAGGAACCGGCTCCTTAACTTTGTAAATATTAATTTACGCTTTAACCTGTAACGTACCTGATGAACTTAACCTTGAACAAATGTTTTAAAATGTTAAGACAAAATAAGCGGTCAAGTGCTAGTCGTACGCACGAGTAGGGTTCCGTACCACCGAGCGATTTTAACTGTAATTATTTGGTCAATAACAAGATAAAACGTACGCAACCATCACAACGTCACATGCGTTTTTGCTATTGTCGGATATTTACATGTATAAAAAATACTACCCCTGATATCTAACTTGGCCAAATTGATCACCTAAACTGATCAGTATGACTGCCGCGTAAAGACATTAGTCCACGATAGATTGATATCTCCAACCGTTATTGAACACTGTTCATGTCGTGTTATTGCGTTTCGTTGAAATCAATATGCAGGAGGACGCAGTAACTTTGAAACTGTGAGACGTAGATTTTTAGCTGCTGTTATTTCTGCTGCTGTTATTAAGATAGCAGAACTCAAAGACGGAATTAAGATAGCAAAACTCAAAGTTTGGGATAATCTTTTGTTTTAAGCATCATTTTTAAAAAAATATTATATAATTATGCGAAAGTAACTTAATCTGTCTGTCTGTAAATTTTTCATGGATACTAAACTGAAACTATTATGTATTTAGGCTTGGAGATAGTACCCTCGATAGGACATAAAATAAATACAAAAAATTGACGTTTATAAGTGTATTCATGAATACGTACCTACATGAAATACATGATCTGAGTTTGAGTTTAATAGTTTTAATCCCGATAATACCTTCCGTTCCTTGATCATTTAAACGGTATCTTGCCATTTTCCGACACCCATTGGCGAAACGCGTTCAAAGACTAGTCATTTATAAATGGCTCACTTAATATAAGTCATCTAGGTCTAACACTTAAACTTTACAAATCCTACCAACTCGTATCAGACAATTTGTAGGCGTGCACGCAGTGTGCACACACGAGCAAACACTCTTGCACACACAGTGGACCCCTTGTTAATATTCAATGCACGCACACATACACGTCTTAACGCAAATGAAACTCAGATTCTTATGCATGTTCATAGAATACTATCTACATGTCGTCTTTTTTGTGTCAACTGTTTCCGAGTTAGTCGGCTCACTGCCGTTCTCAATATTTTCATAAACCACGATGGTAAATCGAAAGATTATTTATGGACAGATTACGAAACACGGACTTACATACAACACATTTTAAAATTCTTGTTAGTAATTTCAATACTATGAATTAATCCCTGAAAAAACCAACATTAAAACTAAAACATACAATTCAATTTCGAAAACTATAGCTGAGAGTTTTTTAATATTTCACTACTAAACTTTCACCCGGTTAAGTATTTCAAATAACAATCGCTATGGTTATTAATCCTCGCTAAGAACCACAATTAATGCAACTAGCATTTTATTACTTTATTTATTCAGCAATAAAAATTTAAACACCAGCGACATTAAGGCCGGCTCATTTTACGACTTCAATGGTAAAGGTAATAAGTCATTCTACTTTTATAAGTCATAGGACTAATGTGTGTGTAATAAATAACAAGCGTATAATAATAACGTTAAACAGTTAGAATAATGTTGACTGCATTGTAACTGAATGCATAAACCGCTCCGTTTGGCGTGGTACAGGAAATCAGCCGGTTTTGCAATGTTCTTACTGTTTATCGGGTGTACGGTTGGAATAATCATTGCGTTTTTATTTTTATTAATATTATTATATTTTTTATAACGAAAATTACTATTATCTCGGCGGCAAGCGGCGATGAATTTTGGTTGGTAAGGTACAAGACGAATGCATATTATATAACGTTATCACAATTATGTTTACTTCAATGTTGTCTAAAAAACATATTTTTGAATTTTACATCGTATTTATCAAAGTGTTTATTCTTTATTAATAGAGAAAATAAAAAAAACTCAAAACCCTTTATACCGATAGAGTTATTAACGAGGAAGTTTAAAGATGAAAGAAGTTTTTTGGGAAGAAGAAAAGTAAAAAATCCTTGAATAATTTAGCTTTTTATTCTCTATGCTTCTATATTCGCCTGTTTATCCAAGTACCATGCGAAAAACTGCTAGAAAAATTTTACCCTGGTCTTAATTGTTTGAAAATTATATTTAAAGTTGGTTATAAATGAAGTGTTATTTAATTAAAAACTTTCTGGGTACTGCACCGCAGGGGCCCAGCTTTATAAATTTATTTTAATTTTAGTTTAATTTTAGTCTAATTTATATGTTAATTACAAGTATTTATTATATTATTAGTATTACTTTTTTATTATTATTTAAGTTTACATAAAATAAATATTGTAAAAGTTAGTACTAACAAATATATAACTACTAAAACTTTCCTAATTTAAAATGAATTAAGGGAATTAATTTTATTTCCAAAGCTTTTTAGTTCAAACTTTATACTCTATGATTTACGTTGACTAATTTAAAAAAAGTCTGAAAAGCAGTGTGATTTATAAAAAAATATATTTACAAAAGGAACTGAATAGTAAGTTGAACATCATATTTAATTACTTAAGTAAACAATAAACATAATTGTCGACATAAGGTGCACTTGAAAAACTTAAGCACAAAATTAAATTCAAATTATTTTGCTGCCGCTACACGCTCAGTCATTAACAAAGAAAGGCGGTATCTTTTCGCAAGTTGGCGATGTTTAAGCGCTAATTCCATCAAAGCTGGATAAGCTCAATATTTCCAGGTTCCCATTTAGGGACGCTGTGTGCTTCGTAACCGTATCCGAAATAATATAACAACATAACGCTCTGATGTCGGACATTTTCTGTAAAATATCGTCAAGAGTGTATACAAATAATATTTATATTCCAGATAATGCTGATGAATTCAGCGTTTATTAAACATCAGGAAACTGCTGGATTCTGGTTTGGAACCGATCGGAGTAGCTTGGAGGCTAAGTTAGACCAACTTACGTCGAAATGCAGACTGATCGTCAGACTGGTTGGGAATCTATTTCTTTTTATTCATAACTCATGTGAGGGTATAGGCCATAGGTGCACGAAGCTGGCCAAGTGCGGATTCGAAGACTTCACACCCCATTGGAAAAGTTATGGAAATCTCACACGTGTGCAGGTTTCTTCGCGATGTCTTCCTCTACCGCAGCTAGTGATAATAATTTTCTAATACGCACATCATTATTGAAAATAAGAAGCATGCAGGATTTGAACCCTGTTCGGTAGTTCAACGTTCAAACACCTTGGCTATCACTATTAGTTATACACCGCTTTTACTAAACAAGCCCGTCATTTAGACTTGTTTTTCTCAACGGTTATCACGAGCTGTATCGTATCACTAATTACGAGCTAATGTTAAAAATTCGTATCATGATCCGCGACATCCCTACCCGCAGTATAATGACATTAATGACCAGTTGTCTCGGGAGTGCTATCGATGCAATCGTGTTAATAACACGTCAGCGACAACACGCTAAACTTCGGCAACAGGCAACAGCTGTGGAGATGGCATCGGTTGGCATCGGTTCGGTTGTTGGTTGTCGGGGTTTTTTTCGGTTGCCGAACTTTTAGCAATCAATTAAATTCCATCGACAGTGTTTTGTTTTATGTTACAGTAGGTTATACTGCCGCACTTATACTGGATTGTTTATTTGAGTTTTAAGTTTTTTGTTAATAGGTGACAAACGAGCAGACGAGCCGTCTGATGGTGGTGGTCACCGTGGCCTGACCATCAGTAACACCAAACACCAAAGGCGTCATGTCGCTTTTTCACGACATTTCCGTTTCATCGACTTCAATCGAAATTCGAAATCACAACGATGCTAAAGAAGTTTACACTTCAACAAGAAGGGTAACATGTCTTTTATTGTTCTGTATCGGTCACAGACTCACAGTTGTCACGGGCGGCAGTGTATAGGTGCTGCAGGCAGTTAGGGAGTGCTATCTTAAATCCATAAAAAGATAGTATACATTACACTTTTATTGGAGTCGGTTAAAAATATAACCCGTTATGGTCAAAATTCAATAACTAGTACTAACTATAAAAAATTATGGCGGATGTAGCCAACTTTACTGAAGATATACTTTTGTTTTCGCTATAAATAGTCGTTTTCAATAAAATATCAGATACCATCGATTAGCTGCTTATAAAACAATATTGATTAACAATAAAAGTGAATTTAAACTTTTCTAATACTAAAATACACTCGATAACTATCAACTGAAATGTTGACAACAGTTAAATATTATATAACTGCAGAGTAGAACTACAGAGCGAATAAAATTTAGAAATGGCCTGCAATAAATATTTAAGCGGCTAGCATGTTATCAGTTATTTGTTCTCTCAATATAATATTGAGATAAATACAAAAGTTTCTGCTTGTTAAAATAGTGGTAGCTTATATATTTTTGCAATTTATTATTCGGCGAACTTTAGAACCGACTTATGCACTTCGGCGAGTCTTCTCCTATGAGTTATTAAATTTTAAGGGCAAGTAATGCTATTGGCATTAGTACATGTTGAATTTACTCGTACTACCAGCTTTTTAGAGTTACGAGTTGCTTAGTGAAAGATGTTTATAATTTATATGAAAAAAAAAAATGCCGACGAAAAACAGAAATAATTTTGTTTGTTGTTATCTGTTTGTTAATAATAATATTTGTCTTTACTACAGTTTTAAAAATACTTTGCTAACATACGACGAAATATGTATATCTTTAACATACATAACGCAATCCTTCCTATTATCATTAAATTTTAGTACTTTATCGAGAAACACGCAACATAAAAATTGCAACAACTGAAAGAGTGAAATATATCTACAAACAATAACTACAAACAAACAATACCATACACGACACAATAAAATACAATGTCATGTCATGTCTATTAGTTGTGATGTCTGTGGTAGAAACCGCCTTTTTGTTGTTGCGTTAAAACGAATGCGTATTTTGAATTTAATTCAAAGGTTAACGCATTGTCAGCTTGCGATGTTTGATTGCAGATATCAGGTTATGCAATGCGACCGTTGACTCTTGTTGAGTGTGTGTGTGCAGATGTGTGTGTGTGTGTGTGTGTGTATGTATGTGCGTGTGTTCGTGTGCACACAGTTATTTTGTGCAGTGACACAGTGAACAGATTTATTAATGCCTGGGTCATTTCGTGTTTACCAACGCAACACGGCAGTCACAAGTTCACAACACAAAGTAGAAATAGGCTTGGCTTGGTTCTGACTTTCCCGTGTCTAGTGGAATTTTTACGTCAGAATTTACAATAGGTTTTGTTATGGACAAGTGAATTCTTAATGAATAAATAAATCACTTCAGGCGCAGGATATTTGGTGAGGAGGGTTGATCAATGTAGTAAATTAAACTATGTTTTTGGCACAACATACATACATAGGTAGTGTATTATTTGTAAATATGAAATTTACCATAATTCCGTTGCATATGTTCGTCATTTAATGACTAATATCTAAATGTAGAGTAAACTTTAGCAGTACTTTAAATAGTATTTTTACCTTAAAATAAACTGTACAACACGGAATAATAAAATAATATTAGGAGGAAACAAATTTATTTATTTAATATTTAATTTTTTTAACTTATATAATTTTTATCTTGATGTTAATGTTACTGTTAGATAGTAATCGTTAAGTCTTGTCAAAGCCTAAAAGCGGTAAAAAAATTTTCAACACCTAACTACTAACCCATCCACCGATCCGCGCTGTACCAGCGTGGTGGAGTACCTAAGACCTACGCCTCCTTAGGTATGAGAACATACCGCCTGTAGTGGGCCACATTAATGGGTTGAAGTTTAAATGGTAGACTGACAGTCAATTACAAAAAGGCAATTTCGCGGTTAACTAATTAACATAATTTGCAACTAACAAAAACTAATTACAACCTAACAAGGGACTTTTAATTTTCGTAATAACTTTTTGCCGATTACACACCATTTAAATGCAACGGGAAGATTTTATCGATTTGCCTTCAATATTTCGTTTTTATTCCGCCAACGAAAGGCTATCATCGCATTCTATCTCGAAACTGTCCTTGCGTTGACTTTAAATATTACTTAACTTCTAATAACAATACGTGGCATTTCGTAGTAGTAGAACACAGTATAATAAGGACGTCGATAGACACCAAAAACATAAAAAATTTCGAAATTAAAATTTCTATATCGACGTCCTAGAGAAATCTTTTAGAGGGTAAGACAAAATCAATCGTCACGGAATATGAATAGGAAGTTGTGTACAGTGTGTACGATGTTCTTATTTTAAAAGATCACGGCTAAATACTACCGCAGCCAATGACATTATAAGATATCATTGACCGCAGCAACAAAGAAAAATCTTACATAAGCTTCACTTTCATGTGTGTGCAATACTACGCGCACACTTTACCGCCCGGGATTCTTTACACTGACATTGGTATCATTGAAGCGGTATTTAAAAAGGTTTCATTTAGAACGACCGTTTAGAACTTAAATTACATAGTCGGGTTTCAAGTTCTTAACTTACTTAATACTTGTACAGAACCCGAGGGCTCTAGCCAACTGGACCCTACACCCCCACGTCAATTACCGTGTGTAGTTGCCGCTGCGCGCATCAAACGCGCCGCTCTGAACGATTCGTCTCGCCTATTTAGTATAACTAACGGCCCTACTTACTCGTACATTGTATGGTCCGTTTTGTTGTTGACTATGATCCGTTGAGGGGCACGGGGGTCTAACTGAGGGAGATGGGAGTTTAACTGTGTTCCTTTTCGTATTGTTGAAGGGCACGGGGCTTTAACTGAGGGAGATGGCAGTTTAACTGTGTTCCTTTTCGTATTGTTGGAGGGCACGGGGCTCTGAGGAAGTCAAGGAGGAGAGTTGGTTCCTGAAACTTATAGCTCGACTGATAACTGAACTCCACGAACCCCTATTAGATTTCCAACACAAAAGCGTAGGTATCCCTCTTAAAAGTACATCTGGTATTGACAATATGAATTTTAAAAAAAAGATAAAATTATTCCCAAAAATGCTTACAAATAGTAATACATATTACGAATATTAATAAAACGGATTTAATAAAAATATTATTGTTTACGGGTACTGTAATTTTTTTATTTCTATTATTTCGTAAATTTTCACTACGCGCCAAAAAGTATAGGTTTAATAAAAACATAGGTCATCCGCAATTAAACTGTACTTAGTACAAGTAATGACCATAATTTGTCGGTGTATCTTTGACAAGTTGACCCGGCCACCGGCCAGTAGCGGCCGCCTGCCAATTTGTGTGTTCTCCACAATATAAAACTATCATTGCGTCATGATGTCATTGTTACCGTGTGATAGTGCCTGCAAAGCGATGGGTCCCGGGTTCGATTCCCGGCCGGGGCAGACACTTACGACATATAATTTATTTATAACATCAACTGTAACCATGTTTGAAACAATAAATAAATATTTGAATTTGAATATTTGAATTTGAAATGTTTGTTCTAACCAACTAATGTTAACACCGTTTGCTAACTGACTAACCATCGTAGTCCCAAAACGGAAAGTCCGTAAAAAAAACTTAGTATTGACAACATTTCTTTTACAATTAACATTATCCGGCTGAAGTGGCAATGGGCTGACCAAGTAGCTCGAAGGACCGATAACCGCTGGGGAAGAAAGGTTCTCGAGTGGAGACCACTTCACGGAAAAAGGAGCATAGTACGCCCCCCGACCAGGTGGACTGAAGACCTGAAGAAGACATCGGACAACCCCTGGATTCAGAGGGCTCAGGACTGGTCAGAGTGGCGCAAGTTAGGGGAATAGCCAACAGTGGTTGGTTGGATGAATGAAAAAAAAAACTTAAAGAGTCTAAACTGAGCTTCAGAGTCTTATAACCAATGGAAGACTTTAATAGATAATAGACTGTTTTCGTTACAATGCTCCGCCAATCTTAAGTTTCAATATTATTGTATTAAGGAATGTTTAAAGAGTCGGTAGCAAGGTCTAGCATGTAATTAAACCATTTATTACAAGACACTAAGTGATGCAATTGGAAACTTTTACAGCTATTATTCAATTGTATCTATATTAAATAATATATGTATGTATGTGTTAAATGTTAATATGCCCATTATTGTTAACATTTATTAAGCTTACCAATTAACATTTTCCTAATTTAAGTTCGCTGGAGCCGCACTTTCTTTATTGAGAAACATTTTTCTTCTGAAGCAATTAATTCATTGTAATTGCACCTAATTTCAGACAGGCGATGTTATTAAGATATTCGTTGGTTATTAAGATGGTAAATTTGTTTTCTTGGTTGGTAATTAAAGGTAAATATTATTGCCGCTGTAACCTGTTACGTATTTCGACAGTGATGACTCGTATGGCGCAATGGTTGACAAGCCGGATTCGGGAGTTCGAACGGTCCTGGGTTCAATTCCTAGCGAGGCGGACATCATAGTCAAATTTTCTGTTCTTGGACTATGTGTGATGTTACATTCGTGTGTTGTCCGTGGCACCCACGACACTAGACATCTATGGCGTCTATGCTATCTATGGCGTGATTTATTTTTATTTAAAGGTTGAAGTTTCTTCCACATCAATTGTACTCGTGGAGAACATCTATAGTCCGATTAGATCATTTAGCCGCGTACAAGCAGTCTGGAATGCGTTTCCATCCGAAATATTCCCGGAGCGTTATGGTCGTTATGGGGTACTTCGAAAAAGATGTAAAGATAGTTATCCTTCATTTCTTGCGTTGCACTGGCGACTCTCTCGGTGCTGCTCGTGTCCATAGGCGACGATGACAATTTACAACCAGGCTCGTACGCTTTTCTGCCAGACCTTCAGGCTATAAAAAATCCAAATTTGAAGCCAATTTCGTGTTAAAGAAAAAAATCTTTATACTTTTTTTAATTCCTAAAGCAATGAAAAGCTATAAAAAAGACAGTAAGCTACCACCGTTCACCGTTTACTCTTGCCTATCCAACGTACCGTACAATTTTTTGTCCTACTTCTATTTTTATCTCGATCGATACAGATCTAAATACGAACGAATAGATAACGAATACTACGATAACGAATAGATAATGCGAAATGAATAATCTGCAGTTATGATGTACCTGCTATGTTAATTATGACTGTCATGTATTATTTATTGCCGTAAGCTTAAGTGGTCATTGGACCGTCGTTAAGTGGTATATGATGTGTTAGTTAGATGAAACTCTACATGAACAATATTTCAAATTTCGTTATTACGTCATTGTTTTGATTATTTAATTGTCTAAATTAGATTTAAATGTCAAATTCAAAGATTTAGGTATGTCGCAAAAGGTTATTAAAGGCGCTTATTTAAGGAGTTGTAAGTATACTGTATTATTCGTCATATTTAATTGTATAAATTAGCAAATTTATGTTAAATTCACTCTATGAGGAAAATTACGAAAAGGTTATTAAAGGCGCTTATTTAAAGGAGTTGTATACTGTAGTACCCACCTGCACTGTATGATAGTGTCGCATGTATAAGTATATATATGTATAAGTAGTACACACATTATTATACAAACACAAAGAAAATAAATAGACTGATATTGTATTTGAAATTACAAACATAGAATATCAGATGACTGTAACTTGATCCATTACCAAATACGATTTCTAATGTATTAAATGAACATTGAATACCATCGTAACCTCATCTAATTTTAAACTTAACATGGACAATGTGGGTATAAATTATAAAACACGACATAAAAACGAGTACTTGAAGAAGAAGAAGACCATCCTAGATATAATTACCTTAGTCATAATTACCCTAGTCGTAACCATCCTAGGAATAATCATAATTACCCTAAAAATCATAATAACCTAAATTTTTTTTATGGCCTAAGCAGGCAAGCGAGCAGACGGGTCACCTGATGGTAAGTGATCACCGTCGCCCATGGACAATGGCAACACCAGGGGCGTCACCATCGCGTTGCCGGCCACGAAGGAAGCGAAAGATTGTTATTAGGTCCCTACCTACTTGAGTAGTCAGTAGTCTCATGTGCTACTGATGTCCAATTTATGTTATGGAATTTATTTGTAGGTATGTAGATTCAAATTAATCTATTCGGTGACTTTGTTTATCTCAAACAGATGTGCCTTAAAAAAATAAGTAAGTAGTTATACCTAGATAGGTAGGTAAGTACCTATCCATTATAATTTGGTCTTAGAAAACCAAGCTGCATAAAAAATTTAAGAAAATACATAGGTAGTTATAATTTTATACTCATTAAAAGATACCTACAGTTTTATAGGTTAACTTTTATCAGCTGGTACCTATTGTGTTGCTTGTTGTTGGAAAATAGGTAGGTACTAGTTGGATACTAAAGTATCTTACTTATTTTACTTTTTCAATTTAAATTTTCCAACCAACATGGACGTAACACTTTAAAAATCGAATTTTCAGTCGCCAAAATTGGCCTGACATCGTCTAATGCAAGAATTTCCAAACCGGATGGATATATCCCAATGAGCTATGTAAAGAGCGTTATCTGAAATCTAGATATGAACGTAATTGCGGACACCCGGCTGCTTCGAAACGTTTTCAGAATTTAAAACTAAAAAACAGACGCCATTATATCGGCTTACTACCTATTATGGCATTTGATAAAAAAACCAAGTTAAAAAATTATGCTTCCTTCACACCCGACCAAAAGATTACTAGTCACTTCGTCAGGCAAAGGAATGTGAACTTTATGATTGTTGCTAAAGAGATTCTTTTAGGTTACCAACAATGTCGATAAAATCCTTAAAATCAGCAACTTAAATACGTAGAAAAACCGCATTAGCAGTAAACTTTCTGTAATCTCAATCGTTATAATCTATGCGATGGAGCGAGACAGCATTGCCGATTGAGGGTTGGGTTATACGAGTGAATGGGATAGCAGTATTTTAATAGTTGCGTGCAAAGCTATAACCGGTAGCCAATCCGGGGGCACGGGGGCACGGGGGCGGGGCGGCAGAAGGCTTTATGGGATAGCTTCGAATTCGAAGTTTGAAATTTGAAATTGCTGCGGTCACTATTCGATCGAGATTTTATCAAAAATCCCATACATTGATAATGATAATGATATACCTATTGTAGTTAGACGAATCGGCTCATTGCACTAATTGTTATATTATTTATCATTGGATACAATCTGAGAATGACAACGAATTTATAGCATAGGTAGATCCCTAATGTAAAATAGGTTGCCAAACTCTTGGGCTAGAAAGAAGCATAATTATGGAAAGTAGGGGGAATCCCATGAGTCTGGCTGGCTTCAACCCATTGATGGCCCACTACTGAGCACGGGTCTCTCCTCATAACTGAGGAGGCCTAGAGCATACTCCACCACGCAGCTCCAGTGCGGATTGGTGGAGGGGTTAGTGGCCAACCCAAGTGTCAGAAATTTTTAAGCCGCCCGAAGGTATCTGACATGGCTTAACGACTGCTACCATATGGTAACAACCGGGACCGACGGCTTTACGTGCCCTCCGAAGCACGGAAGCGCTCAAGAAATTTTTGCCACTAGCGGTCACCCATCCAACTACCGACCGCGCCCGCTGTTGCTTAACTTTGTCGATCACTTGAGATCGACGCAAGCCGCCGGGCTATGAGCGCTTCTATCCCATGAGTCTACTGGGTCGATAAACAATATTCTCCAAAGAGTCTGAATCACATTTATTCTAAAATCCACCTTTATATGTAATACATTCATATTGTTATTGTTTTGATTAAGTTCTTATTGTTTACTTTTTAAATAACAATAACGATGTGTGGCTTCAACCCATTGATGGCCCACTACTGCATGAGCGCGGGTCTCTCGTACCTGAGGAGGCCTAGTGCTTACCTACTTCACCACGCTGCTCCAGCGTGGATTGGTGGAAAGGTCAGTGGCCATCCCAAGTGTCGGAAAATTTTAAGCCGCCCGAAGGAATCCGGAAAGTTTCCCGAAGCGAAGCGAGGGCGGGTCACTAGTTCTGTAATAAAGTCCCAAAGTAGTACATACGTGACTTGTCAGTAGGTACCTATACCTAGTCACGGTAATAGTATCTATCAGATGTAGGTACTTAATATCATATTATTATTATGGTAATAGGTAGTACCTAGTAAGTACCTAATAGAGACAGAATATCTTGCTTAAATACTTATTTTATTCTTATGCCACATCTTTTCACTTCGACCAAGGGCGCGGTAAGGGAGCTGTCAAACTCCCGCTAGTAGGTAACGGGGTTACATCGGCGTGCCCATAGTGTTGCACATTATCCCCTGTTCCGGTATTTCATCTAACACTAGGTACCTATATATGATACTATTACCGTGGTATAGGTAGTTGTTCAAGAACCGTGTAAAAGCGCATTTCGTAGGCAAGGGTTAGGTATATACAGATACTATACTTAGATGAATATTTAAACGACGAAGATGCATGGGAATGAACAGCTCTGGGTCCAGTTCTGAAAAAGTTAGTGCATATCTCTGTAGGTACTTACTTATTAAATATATGTACCTACATGTAATATTGCATGTACTTATTTTATGTTTAAAAAGATGTGCTGAGGAGTTTCTTTCGCCGTTTCTTCTACTCCATTTTTAACGCTCCTTTGCGAAATTGCGGTAGAATAACAAGAAAATTACGTATCAGTAGTAGGTATCTACCTATAAAAATAAACTAGCTGTGCCCGCGCCTTCGTCCGCGTGAAATTTTATTTGTTACGGGGAAATTTCTAAAATAAAAGTAGCCTAAATTACTCCTTATTACATCAGCTGCCAGTGAAAGTTCCGTCAAATTCGGTCCAGCCGTTCCAGAGATTAGCCAACACAAACAGACAGACAGACAGACAAAAATTGTAAAAAATGTTATTTTGGTTTATAATACATCCATATGCATTTAGTAAAAAGTGGGTAATTTAATATTACAAACAGACACTCCAATTGTAGGTATTTATTTGTATAGATTATTTTGAATTTAGGCGTTTATTTTTTTTATTTAAATGTCGTCTTTGTTTGAAACTTTGGTCAACTACGATCTGGTTTTCCAAAAGCAAGCGCAGGTTACTTTGCCCATAGTAATAAAAAATATAGTTGTTACAATTGAAATGCATTTCCTTGCAACATAACCGACACACGCCAATGTAGATGACGCTGATTATAATAATTGCAATGACCTAGTTACCGGCTATTTAACTGCTCAGTTAAATGGTTAAAATAATTCTATTTTAGTGTATTGGTTAATGATATTATAAGTAACAGCAGCAGATCACTAGCGCGCGAAAAGTGGGCCAGTCAAGCTCGGCCAATTGGCGGACTTTTCGTGTAGCTATCTCTTTTGTCTCACACTTTCCATAATTATTTTTCTCATCCATATACCATCCATATAGTTACAATAATGTCATCGAAGAGGATCCTAAAATACAACTCGCGTTGTATATTATGAACATAACGCATCTATAATATAATATAGTCTTAACTAGCTGTCCCGGCGAATTTCGTACCGTAATAATTAATTGTTGTGGTCTCATTAGCTGAAACACTCGTAGCACTATCACGAAAAAAAAAAAACAAAACACTGCCACAAAAAACAACAAAACATTATCTGTAAGTTGGACTCAATTGTTTTTGCGCGCACTTTGACAATCTTTACACAAAATAAGTAAGTAGATAAGCCATGACAACGATAAACAAAAAGTAAGGTTTTTATTTTTATTTATAGTAATACAAGTTGTCCCGGCGTACTTCGTACCGCTTTATAATTAAAAAATGTTTTGGTGATATATCGACAGCAACGCCACCTACCGGGTCCAATTGTGAATCTAAACCATTCCCAGATCCCCTTGAACACACACAAAAAATTTCATCCAAATCGGTCCAGTCGTTAAAAAATGTTTTGGTGATATATCGACAGCAACGCCACCTACCGGGTCCAATTGTGAATCTAAATAATTCTCGGATCCACCTGAAGACACACAAAAAATTTCAACCAAATCGGTCAAGCCGTTTAGGAGGAGTTCAGTGACATACACACTCACACTCGAATTATATATATTAAGATATGTCACATATTAAGTAGGTATAAAACCTTTATACCAAATTTCATGACTTTAAATTAAGTAGGTACCTAGAACAAATAATTAGGTACATTGTCAGTTTGAAACTTTAAAGCGCTCTCCTGTAAAATTTGTCATTTTTAGTTAGGGGTTTGTACGTAGGGACCGTCTATGTGACTGCCTCATTTTTTGTGACATATCTACTTTTTATTTACTTAGGTATATACATTTTTTTTATCAATACTTATACCAAACGACCCACCCTTCCGCTGCCGCCCGTGACAACTGTGACCGACACAGAACAAGACTCAAATGGCAAATAGGATGTTTAGTTATTACGAGCGTTAGTTGTTAAGTTTGTCAGAAGACGTGAAGACTGATGGCAGGGCTTGTTAGTGATAGTTAGTCCTGTTAGTTGTAAGTAAAAGTCCAGTTAGTGGAGCTAAGTTCTAATTCTTATTCGTCGGTTCTAATCTAAAGAATTATTAGTAAGAGTCTCGTTTTAATTCGGTCACAGATGCGTTGCTACCCTTGAGGAAGATGGTCGGCTCCAAAGTGTGACCAGATCCACAAACCACCATGTTTCCATTCAATGTTAATAGCTTATGTACTTACAAGCATAATATATACGCCATAATGATACCGCATTAATCAGTAAAAAATACAGTGGTTATATTTATTTTTACTGTTGAATGGTCAACTGTACAACTGGGTCGGTGCAATTATGTTGCAATCTGACCATCTACATACAGTTCTCGTGACTATGGTAGGTAGGTGGTGGATAGGTACTGTTATAGCGAACAACTGCGTTGTAGTCTGTTCTGTATTATACTTAGTTTGGTAATTCAATATTTTTTTTATTATTATTCATCATCGCAATTAACAGTCCCACTGGTGGGATCGGGTCTCCTCTCACAATGTGATTACAGCCCATAGTCCACCGCTGGCCAAATGGTGGTAGTTTCAATTCAACACCTTTGAGAACGTTATGGAGAGTGGTTGTGTGCAGGTTTCCTCGCGATGTTATCCTTCACCGAAGCAAGTGATTATTAATTTCTAATACACACGTCATTTTTGAAAATTATAGGTGCACGCGGAATTCGAACCCAGATCCCCTGTTCGAGAGTCTAAGATTCAAACTTCTTGGTCATCACTACATTTTTGTCATGATAGCGGTCATTACATGCCTATAGGTAGTTACTTATAACATGTCATGCAGTCTGCTTGCAGTCATTGATATCATACCTGACCAGGACCTGGATCGTTCAGCTTACTGCCAAGTTACGAATGTGTGCTCTTTTATATACGTAGGTTAATCAAACTAATCTTTATAAAAAATAAATGAATTATTCAATTTATTGACGTATAATCGGTATAATCAAGTGAATCATGTGCAATTTTATTTAAAATAAAGGGATTACTGTCATTAATTTATTTATTTTACATTCACTAGTAATATTTACTACTTATTTAGGTATTCAGTGAGTAGGAAATTATCTATATTTTGTTATTATGTATTAACGTACTTAATACATACCTAACGTACTTAGTACATAACCTAGCGTACCTAGGTTTAGGTATTTAGAGGTATCAGATCTATTTACCTACAAAACAGAATTCTAACTAAGTACCTATAAAATACCTATAGGTACTTAGGTAGTATTTTACTTCTCATTATTACTTTTAACTGTCTGATTGCTAATGCAATTGCAGTCCGTCATCGTAACTACCTACACTAAAAAGTACTTAACAACCAACCAATCAAAATTACCAACTTTTTTTTACATGAGATAAGTTAATGCTTGACAACTATCCCACCTGATGGTAAGTGGCGATGAAGTCGAAGATGTTGGTCGCACTAACTTATTAAAAGCCTATTCACTCTCCTCTTGAAGACTCCCAAATTATACGCAGGTGGGACACCGACGCAGGCAACCTATTCCAGTCCTTCGCAGTGCGGATGTTGAACGACGATGCAAACCGTTTCGTTCGTATTATTATAACTACAACAACAAAGGTTCAAGCTTATGAATATTAAAAGTATTTTATGAATATTAAAAAGTTACTTTGTAAAAGGTACACGTAGGTACAACTTATAGCTTTATCCTGTCATCTATGGTTGTATTTGCGAACTATTTCATATCTGTTTCTCGTAGTTGTTTTCAAGTGAAGCGACAACGAAAATTTTATAATTATCATAATATGAAAATATACCTTACACAGTTTCGTTTTATATTTGTATTCTCAGTAGGTATTATTCTAAAAACCCAATTTTTACAAACTCCATGTTTAATAACGGAGAAAGCGTCATCTATGAACTCACTCTAAAATAATTTACCCCAAACGTTTACATAGAGAACAAATAGTTTCAGTGACCCGTCATAGATGGCGTCATAACATTATAGTTCAATAACGGGCTTATAGATGGCGCTGCATATAATTCATATTCACGTAATAACATTATTTTTACATCGATAATTTTTCAAAACAAAAAAAATAAAAGACGGAGGAGTATGAAATTTGGCTCACTTAAAGTTAGAGATGGAGTTACGAATGCTAATATTATTAAAAAACTATGCATAAAAAATACATTAAATTAATAAATAAAACATATCACACACTACTATAAGTTAGGTACTCTATTCACACTGCCATGCGTTTGACACGACGTTTGAAATCTGTCGTAGGGTCATCATAGAGTAGACACCCTTTGAGGGAATGAATTACGGTCGAATTTCGACCGTAGAGGGGGTAAGTACCTAATTACTTTAAATAATGGAGTATTTTGAATATTTCTTGCGGAAACATGTTACGTAATGCCATGCTATCTCAGCTGGCGAGTGGGATTTCTGGTACAGGCATTTATCGATGATGTCTTCCACTGTCGCTTTGTCTGAAAAAAAAATTTTTTTTAGAAACAGACTAATTTTACTTATAACGAGCTGTGACTTCGTCCGCGTGGAATTCGACAAAAATCTGTGAAAGTCCCGTCAAAATCGGTCCAGCCGTTCCAGAGATAACCTCAAAAACAGACAGACAAAAATTGTAAAAAATGTTATTTTAAAATTAAAATACGAATAGACTGCTGTTAAAAAGGTGGTGATTACAAAGTGTTTGTAATAAACCTTATGAATAAATAACCTTAATGATGTTAAAGAATGTTTAAGACAAACATATTTAAATTCTTATACCTACCTAATTTTAATCCCTAGAACAGCTAAACCTATCTAAATGGGACTTTCACCAGAAGATTATAACTACTTTAACCAGAAATTCCGACGGGATCACTGGCTCAGATACTCATAAATATATACCTATCGAATCTCACCTTTGTCTGGAATGTATGAGAGCACTACGTCTTGCCGAAGCACGCCATCTGGCGACATCATATCGAACTTAACCAGGAGACATAAACACCATTTCTTCAGTAACGGCGGCTCTTTTCTCTGGAAGAAAGTTGAGTTTGTTAGTGCGTGTGATGGTAGGGCGTAGGGTGGTACCTACCACCCTCTTACAAAATGCTGAGGATTTTCTTTCGCCGTTTCTTCTCCTCGATAATAATATAACGATACGGCGATAGACTCAAAAATTGATGGGCATAAGGGTATTGATAGAACATTTACATGAATAAATGATTTTGAATTTGAATTTTTTGTCGTGTTCCGGTTAGCCGCTTGGGAGCCAGTAATTTCTTTCTTACTTTTTACTACTTTTTTTATACCTCTGTCGCAAAAAGAGGGGTGTTATTATTATTATTACTTTTACAGTATTAGTTTGACGACGATGTCTGTCTGTCGATGAGATTTTTTTCATTTGAAAGTCAGTTTCCTTGCGGTGGTTCTTAGCTATGTTTGGTTAATATCGGTCCAAGAGTATCAGCTCTTTTCCAAAATGATGTAAGGCATTTTTGGCGTTTGATTACTCGATTAAGTGCTTCACGCGTGCCAGTATAATCGTTTTACTTCTTAAGGGTTGTTCCTTAAACTAGAAGTATTTTTTGCGTAGGGGTTTTTTTTTTAATTTTAAATTTGTAGTTATAGCTTGCAATGCATCAGTGATTTCCGTGGGTGACGGCGACCACTTAACACCAGATAGCTCGTCCACTCATCTGTCGACTACGTATAAAATATTAAGTTGACGACCCGGATGGCGCAATGGTTAACACGCCGGATCGCCGTTCCGAGGGTCCCGGGTTCGACTCCCAGCGAGGCGGAAATTTGAATGATGAATTTAAATTTCCGTTCTTGGTCTGGGTGTGTGTGTTCTTGTCTTGTGTGTTGTCCATGGCACCCACGACACAGGGAATCCTAGTGTGGGGCTATGAGTGTGTAGCGTTATTTATTTATTGAATGCAATGACATTATAAGTAAAAAGAGGATTGAATGACGTTAAGTTTTAACTCCATAAATCAAATATGTTGCATAAAGTGAAAGAGATCTGGGAGTCTAAACCATTCGGCTGGCTACACCTTTTGTTCTGAAGATCAGTTGACCCTGACCGCTTTGTTCAGGTTCAGAGCTACGTCTGAATGGAAGGTCACGACCTCCCGACACTTCGTCACATTCTTAACACTGCTCTGCAGTTTACTAATAAGGTTGTCACTACTCGTATCTTTTTTGGAGCAATAAATTTGAAAAAACAAAACACTGCCAGGAATGAAGCCACTCGCTGAAAGGATTTTGCGGATCATAAGAGCTACTTTTTTGGAGGAATAAAGACATTTTTGAAAAACAAAACTCTGTGAGGAATGAAAGCACTCGCTGAAAGGATTTTGCGGATCATAAGAGCTACTTTTTTGGAGGAATAAAGACATTTTTGAAAAACAAAACTCTGTGAGGAATGAAAGCACTCGCTGAAAGGATTTTGCGGATCATACGAGATACTTTTTTGGAGGAATAAAGACATTTTTGAAAAACAAAACTCTGTGAGGAATGAAAGCACTCGCTGAAAGGATTTTGCGGATCATAAGAGCTACTTTTTTGGAGGAATAAAGACATTTTTGAAAAACAAAACTCTGTGAGGAATGAAAGCACTCGCTGAAAGGATTTTGCGGATCATACGAGATACTTTTTTGGAGGAATAAAGACATTTTTGAAAAACAAAACTCTGTGAGGAATGAAAGCACTCGCTGAAAGGATTTTGCGGATCATACGAGATACTTTTTTGGAGGAATAAAGACATTTTTGAAAAACAAAACTCTGTGAGGAATGAAAGCACTCGCTGAAAGGATTTTGCGGATCATACGAGATACTTTTTTGGAGGAATAAAGACATTTTTGAAAAACAAAACTCTGTGAGGAATGAAAGCACTCGCTGAAAGGATTTTGCGGATCATACGAGATACTTTTTTGGAGGAATAAACAAATTTTTGAAAAACACTGTGAGGAATGAAGCGCCTAGCTGAAAGGTGTTGATGGATCATACGAGCTATTACATACCAAAGCCTGCCTATATTTCCCGGATCTGATTTGTAATAAGTAGGTGGGGTCGACGTTGGTTTCCACCGCGCATTCTACGAAGTACTTCCTAAGCCTGGCTGCCTTGTCTTCGCTCTCTGTCAGGTTCGAAGGTTTCTCCGAGCTTGATACATGGTGATGCTTGAATAAAATAAAACATTTTTAAGGTACTCACCATAATTATGTATTTTGAAACGCCGATATTTCGACCCAGTTGCATGGATCGTGGTCACGGCTGAACAGTTCAGCCGTGGTGATCCATGCAACTGGGTCGAAATACAGTTCAGCCGTGACCACGATCCATGCAACTGGGTCGAAATATCGGCGTTTCAAAATACATATCGTGAGTACCCGTATCATAATAAAATGTGTACAATCTGCGATGAGTTTAAAATCATTTTTTAAGGTTATTTGTATGGGGACCTCCCTTTTACAGCGGCACAGTGACAGTTATGTGTTCAAGTGATAGAGCCCCGACAAATATACAGACTGACAGGAGGTGTATTGATTGATAAGGTTCCGTTTTTCAAACCTGGGTGTGGAACCCTAAAAATGATATTGTGTGGTTACCCTAAAAATGATATGAAACCACGATGCGATAGTTTTTTTTGGTTTGTAGGCATATCTATAGCTAAAAATTTAAAAAACATTTTTCGATTTACGATAGAGTTATTTAAGAACACGTGTCCTGACGCGAGTTTAACATTTTTACCCATCCCAAAAAGTGCACAACGCCGTTAAAGAAGTTTTCACTTCAAAAACGGCTTTCATTAAGTGCATTTTAAAAATACTTGCATGATTAAATAATTTAAATTTGAACTAACAGAGTAAAAAACTACCTGATACTCAGCGACCACAGAACTAAAAATCACGAACACAACTATTTTCACCAACAATTCCATTGCTCTCCGATATCCTGCGATCTGAACAATGCTATTTTTCTTTCGACCATTTCCTTATATTTCCTCAGTGTGTTATGACTCTGCGTCGACAGAATGGTAAACATAGCCCTTTCAAACCATCACAAAGGGTCGATTATGTATAGTTTACGTTCTTTTGTTTACCGAAGGTAGCGGCGCGTTGGAGAAATACTTCGCTTTTACACTTCTTGAAGCAATAACCGATTAGCCATGGGAATAAGTTACGCGTGTGGTCGTTATTTTTTTTGGAGCCTGAGAGGCTTACGTAAAATCAGACAATCCACCTCATGGTAAGAGGTTATCGTCGCCTATGGACACGAGCATTACCAGGGGAGCCGCCAGTGCAACGCCGGCCCTGAAGGAGAACTCTTTTTACACCTTTTCGGAACCTCATGTCGTTGCGCTCCGGGAATACCTCAGGAAGTTGGGTAAGTTACATCTGCTCTCAATTTAAATGCAAACCGTTACGCACGATTATGTCTTGATTTATTATACCGATATTTCGACTCGATCATGGTAGCATGGTAATCGTGATGATGTAAACGGGGGTTTACATTTGAAATTGTTTAGTGTTTGAATTTGTTTAGTGTCCGCTATGATGACGATCCGGATGGCGCAATGGTTAACACGCCGGACCGCCGTTCTGAGGGTCCTGGGTTCGATTCCCAGCGAGGCGGAAATTTGAATGATGAATTTAAATTTCCGTTCTTGGTCTGGGTGTGTGTGTTCTTGTCTTGTGTGTTGTCCATGGCACCCACGACACAGGGAATCCTAGTGTGGGGCTGTGAGTGTGTAGCGTTATTTATTTACGTTATTTATGATCAAGTTGAAAATCATGTTAATATGTCTCTTCTTCTTTGCAACAAATAACTGTTCCATGGATGGTTCGGCTCTCCTCTTACAATGTGAGGAGTGCAGACCATTGTCCACCACGCTGGTCAAGTGCGGATTGGTAGAATTAACATACATTTGAGAACATTATTTGGAACTCTCAAGTGTGTAGGTTTTTATTTTAGTAAGTGACATCTACAAGCAAAATTATGTCACCGCAGCATAGCATAGCACATATTAGCATACTAAGGAAAATGTATTTGAACTAGATGGTAGGACTTCGTGTAAGGGTTGTAATTATTACCTAGTAAACGCACTTGCTTCGCTGTGGGACTATGCCATTGCATATTATATTGCTATAGCAAACATTAGACAAATACTTTAATGTTTTGTTTTATTGGCCTATTCCCCACTTATTAACACATGGGTTATAAGATAGCCAGGTTAGATATAAGCACGGTTATAATATAATAACAGGCAATAGCAAGAATAGACATCAGACAGGAACAACTTCTGTCAACGCCCTGACGGTCTGAAGACATGGGATTGGATTTAGTACTCAAGCCCACCCCACTATGTAGGTACATTAAAACACAGTTATCCAAATCGAAAAGTTTATTGTTGATTTACTAAAAATAAATTCGTTGCTGGCAGTATCAGTTTTACCAAAAGTAAGTCTTAACAGATTGATGTCTCTAATGAATGATTTTACATTAATGATCGACTATTTGACATTAATATACATATTACGTATTTCTTTTAATGTGCGAAATTCAATCTTTAAAATCAGTGTTGATCAAAATGATGAACGTGATCAATACTGGAGAATAAAGATTGAATGGCACCACGAAATGGCTTTACACTTTGATATTTAGTGATGCAAGTAGCAATGAATCGCTTGATCAGTAATCAGCTTCGCTTGATCAGTTTCCTTGTTTACAAGAAGATCGCGTGTTTGGGGTCCTTCTCGTGGTAGCACTTGACATAGTTCCAAGCGGTCTGTTGCGGAGAATTTCCTTTGTTGGCCAGGCAAGTGTCGATCAGTTTCTCCACGGCCGGCTTGTCAGCTGTTTCAATACAAATATTTAAGTGTTATTAAAATTATCATAGTCATATCATAGTCATTGTTTTGTTTATAATGACACAATGTTACAAATTTAATGTAAAATAATGATCGGCTATCAGTGATTCATTCATTCATGAGTGAATTATACATTACAAAACTAATTAGCACTTCAACAGACAGGATGAAAGTTCAAGAATTTGATATATTTTTATGTAATCTGATGCAAAGTTCAACAACGTCGATATCAGGAACGCAAAAGGTATCACCGACGTGTTGCTGATCAAAAAGAAAGAAACCTGCATTATTATTAGCTCTCTTTATGGAATGAATCAATTTACTTAGAATCCACCGCACTATTCTAATTAATCGTTTACGTTTTCAATATTAACCATTAACCAATTTCTCAATCTTTTAGTCAATACAATGACAGATGCAACAAATACTGGATTACTTTGACGTGGTCTGGGAATCGGTGTTGTTTTTAAAGTTTTTACCTGCATTGGGCACTTTGGCAAGAGCGACGTCCTTCTTGAATTTTCCATCCTTGGTCATCAGCTCCGACTTGGTCAACATGCACAGCGCGTACTTCTTCAGCGGTTCATTTTCGGTCTAGGAGAAAAAGAAAGAATTAGTTTAGTTATTCTTTTGTCATCCTATTCAGGTTCAGGCAAAAGGAATTTATCTGGAGAGGATTTTCAAACGCCGTTAACAAGATTTATTTGCGTACAGTGCGCCTAAATGTTCAGTTCACTGTCATTATTTTATCTTGGGGGTAAAAAGATCTTTTTATGAATTTAAGTTAGCAAACGAGCATGCAACACCCTTCCGTTGCTCATTACAACTTGATCTACCCAGATCAAGACTCAAATCGAGATAAGGGACAAGTCCAGTTAGCAGAGAATGTTATTAATAACATTAGTTGGCCAGTTCGTTAGTGGGTATGAGGTGTGAGGACACGACTCGGTAAAAGGAGTGGTCGCCATCCAGGTGATGTCTTGAAGAAGATAGCGGGAAGCTGCTGGATTCAGAGAGCTTTGGAACGGTCGGCGTCAATTAGGGGAGGACTATGTACAGCAGTGGGCTTGAAAAGGCTGATAGATATAGGTATGTTATCTTTTGTCGCGGCTTCAACCCATTAATGACCAATAGGGCACGTATCTCCTCATTACTTAGGCCACAAGACTGCTCCTTCGCGGATTGGTTGCTACTCTTGTCACTGACCTTGAAATCACCCGTCTTCAGTTTGTTCACCAGTTGTTCATCAGCCTTGGTCTCGGTGAGACATTCGCTGCGGTGTTTCTTCAACTTCTCCTTCTGTTCATCGGTGAGGGCCTGGAGACAAGGATTGAGATTGAGATAAAACGGAACCGAAACAACTGAATGGATGTTGACGCAGTTTACAGTAATATGATATAGCTTGGGGTGATTAATAAAAAAAATAGAAAGATTTATCAGGTCTTTTACCTGATAGCCGGTATTGTATTTCACTAACTAAATCGCCAGCAAAATCAAGCGAAAACCTATTCCTGGAGGTCTTTAACGCAATAGAACCCAGAACAATAATTTTTAGAAGTTTTGTCTGCTTGTCTGTGGTTTTGTACGCGCTAATCTCCGAAACGGCTTATCCATTTTGGGTGCGGTTTTCACTAATACATAGTGTTTGTTTTATTTCAATCGGTTGAGATATAAAAAAGTTATGTCAGTTTAAAGAATCACGCCTTACAATTTCCGAATGCGCGTACTGAGGGACATGTTACCCGAAACGAAGCGAGGGCGGGTCCTCTAGTTTCAAATAAATATTTAATTTAATTTTTTGGCTTCGTAAATAATTTTTATTTATTTTTTATTTAAAAACAGAAATATAATAAAACTATCAGTCTGCCTTTGTACAAACTTAAGTTATGACTTGTAATATAAATTGTATCGACTCTACAAAGTTTATAAATGAATAATATAATAAATAAATAAACGCTATCATGGAGAAACACGGGTGATATGGACATTACAAATAACTCATCACTAATACGAATAAACCAAAAACAAACATTTATATGTCACACAAACATCTGTCTCGGCCGGGAATCGAACGCAGGGATCCTAACTTAGCAGGCAGGGTCACGGGGTCGTCAAAAAAGATACATATCTATATTATAAAAAAGAAACAAAGTACAATACAGGTAAGTCCTCACCTGAGCGGCAACAAAGCAGATAGCAAACACAATAAACGCCTTCATGTTGCAGACTTGTCCTGGACTAATGGATGGATGTGCCCGACGCGCCTTTTATACCCCGAGTGAACCTGAGACGATAATACGATTGGGATCTGCCCAGCGGACGACAACCTTTGGTGGCTATTTGCTTTTTTATTTATATAATACAGTTATATCCACTGTTTTTTACAAACGCTAGGATGCGGATTAACATTTAAATTAGAGGCACAAACTTGTAGTACAGGTTTATTATTTGTCTATATGTAATAGTTTAGTCCGTAATTCATTTAGTCAAAGGGTTACTTCATATTGATAATAATAATGAATGATTTATTGTCTTTAATAAAATTTGTAACACACACTTACATAAAACTTTGTTTTTAAACATTTACAACACTGCATACATTACAACATTACGCGCACAAACTGGTGCAAATTTTTATTATTTCTCCAATTTATATTACATGTACGAGTAGGTCATTTCAGTAAGTAAAGATGCGCGAAATTTAAATATGAAATGTTGCTATTGTACCTATTATCCATATTCAGACACCAAGTTGATCCTAGGGTTTGAGCGTTTATACTATCCTACATCGACTTATTGGGCTGAAAAGATTTGTTGGCGTTGGATCCCTCGTTTGTTCTCAGAACCAAAAAGGACCATCAATACCAATGGCAAAACATGTATCAATATGATCTTGATAATAAAAAGCAATCGTGCAGGTGCGCGGTTTCTCCGAAGGAAACCACGCACCTGCATGATAAAATCACAAAGACCCCACTACGACGACAAAAAATGGTGGCTGGTTTTTTTGCGGGACGGGTATTGGTCCTGCTACGTTACGTTTGTCCCATAGAAAATAGCCGTTTATAGAAGAATTTTGTGTTGAAACCCTAACTCACCGGCTCAAGAACCATGGCTACGGTCCCTGTGATTTCCTGTTCCCAACAGTGAAAAAAAACGAGGGCATGAGAAGCCATGGCTGGATAGGTAGGTATATTTCTGACTGTGTTAATCTGAGTGTTTTCAAAGTTGGTTAAGACTTTACTTATCCACTTTGTGGGTAAGACAAATGGAAGGCTGCTTGAGAATATTTTGCAAAGTTTAAGATAAAGATTACTACTACCTACTACTACTACTACGTTAATATTGTACTTTGTAGTATGTTGTATTGTATTGTCTACTTTTTGATAATTGCAAAACCTATTGACTGACTGTCAGGCAATAGGATTTTATTTTTCTTTCCGAATTCATAATAATATTATGCTTGAAGTAATTTTCATTGACATCTGAGGGATAAAGGTTATGTCTACTTCGATAGGCAAGTGCGGATTATGAATTGTATAATTTAAACCAGCTCATGACCTTGAAAAATGAGAGGTGTACGCAAAATTCGAATAGGAAAACACTAAATTGCCCATAAATTACTGTTGTTACTACTGTAATTAATAAGTTGACTATTTCTATGTTAATTATAAACCAATCAAGGAATCGTTACACGTTATCTTAGCAGCTGTGAGCATTGGTCATATTCATTTGTATTTATTTCATCACAAGACTATCATAGATAAGCTAGGATCCATAAAGTGCTGTGAATATCCATACTCATATTATCGTATTTTTAGTGTAAAGGTTGAAGATGTGTGTTGTGTGTGTGTGTGTGTGTGTGTGTGTGTGTGTGTGTGTGTGTGAGTGTGTGGTCGATGACTATCTATAAATAAGCTGGAAATAACAGTGGCGCAACCAGTCCGCGTAGGTTACATACCCGCTCTATTTCTTATAATAATATTATATTCGTTTAATTAGACAGTCTAAGGATCTTTTTTCTCGTCTCTTTTTCTCAATTTTAAAATACCTTTTTGAATCATTACTTACAACACAAATGACGCATACGTATGACAAAATATCAACGTGATGAAATGATTTTATATTAGAATACACTAATAAAGTTATCTATATTTTTAGGTTGTATACTCTCTGAATTAGAAGAACGACGTCTACAAAAAGTTTTTTATGGTGTCTGTAGCCCATGAAAAAAGGAAACGTGTCACTGACGCGTTATCATAGAATAGAGAAGGAAGAAAGAAAAGCCGTTGATTAAAAAAATGGTCCGAATGTAGTAAGGTAGGAATAAAATGAATGGTGTACGTATTGTAATAATAGATACTCTTAGAATAAAAAATACAGGTCTTAAAATGTTTACGTCTTCTGAGTTTGATAACGTGGGTTGTTCTGGATCTTTCTGGGCCTAGCTTGTATTGCTCTTCTTTGCTGTAGTCGTAATACATTAGGTGGTTTTATGAGCGATATTAAATATATCAGTTGCCAAATTAGGCATAGAAATCGGGGTTTTTGTTTGTGCGGGCATAACTGACTTTACAAATAAGATAGATGTTGTTGCTAAGAAAAAATAAAAATTGTAGAGTGAAATAATACTAGATAATTAAAAAAAACACATAATGTAGGTCCATAAATATTCATTTTTGAAGTTAGATCAAAAAAATATGTTGAATTTTGTACTGCGCATTTTAATTTAACATACAGCCGAAACTAGTGAACGTAAGAAGTTGAAATTTGGCATATATGCTCCTTGGGAGCAATAAGAGAGGATTTTTGGAAATTCCTCCCCTAAGGGGATAAACTGAAACATTTTCTTTTTTCTGCGGTAGCAACACATTACGAAAATAATGAAATTGAATCACAACACCAAAAGTTACGAACTTACGAACACCTGTTATACGACTTCTAAGATTTTAGACGGTAGGTATGCAAAAAATGGCGATAAATATGTAGGTACACATTGTTTTATTAGTAAATGCATAAGTTTTGTAGCTTTATTACTCTATGCTCGTTTTAATAACTGTGTTAATTAATTATTTAAATTTCCTTATCCAGACGTTTAAAATGAAAAGAACGATGACAACTTGAACCATTCTCTGTATAACAAAACAGGGAAAAAATAAATTAAAAATCTGTTCTATCCTAATATATAGATAATAAGTGACCACACACCAAAATACCACCTAATGTGCCCTGCGCCTACGGTAACTGATAAATTGCCGACAGTCGCTAACAACATAACACAATAACAGACCGACTCATCAACATTGATTTATTCTTGTACGTTGACCCTTTAAACAACCTGAGGCAGGTTAGGCCATTGTAGACCACTGATCGCAGTACCCTGATCCCCCAAACTATGTAGTTATATTCAGCTTATCGGCAGCAAACAACACACAAACTATGCCTCATTTGTCGAAGATTGTCTCTGCCTATTGTCGTTGTGTGCTGAGGAGTTTCATTCGCCGTTTCTTCTCCACGGTCTCTTCAATAATATAAATATTGGAAACTTTTTTTTGTCTACCACTAAAGAAATAATCTAGGTCGGTCAGTTAGGTTCCTAATCTCATAGGGCATAGTTATTGCTGTCCAAGGTTCAAATACTGGTTTAAAGAGATTCGCTCTGGTACTAATAGGATTCGATAAGCGCTTGCGTCAATAAATTTGTGAGCCTGCAAGGGCATGATTATAAAATAATCATCATATCGAATCCTATTAGTACCAGAGCTAATCTCTTTAAACCAGTATTTGAACCTTGGACAGCAATAACTGCTCCAGGTTTATTGTCCATCAGAAGCAATTGCTAAATGAAGGAATCCAGGTATCCAGTAAATTGGACCATATTAGGTAAATTGCAGAGGATTGTGCTCAATTGCTGCATTATTTTATGCAGTTGAAGCAGTAGCTTTTAGTATAGCAGTTGTCGCGTTGCATGATTCGAATCCTGTATCTGTTAGTTTAACTTCAACCGAACCGACTTCAAAAAAGAACGAGGTTCTGAATTCGACGGTTTTTATTTTGTCCCTGGTGTGCTAATATTCAGGGCTAGGCCTAGTTTAGACACCAGGTCTCCCACAGATTACAAACTCAACTCAACTATTGTTATCAGTATTGTGTTATGCCATGTTTTGTAATTTGTGTTGGAGACTAAATAGAATATTTTTGTATTGTATTGTATTTATGTGTCTCATAAATTTTTACTGGGTGAACCGACTTTGATGATTCTTTTTATATTTAAAAGCTGGTGTTTGTCATGTTTAAATTCCTGTCCTATTTAAATTTGAGTGAGATGAGTGAGAGAGAGTTTTGGAGTTATCCCTTGTAATATAATTTGAAGTAATTTTTTTGTTCAACGATATTTGAATACCAGTAGGTACGTGTTTGAAGATGAAATTGTGGGGAATTTATGATAGATTGAGAGCTACTGGCAATTTTTGGGTAGGTATTTGAGGCAAGCAGAAAACTTGTCTCATAGCTCTCCTACTAAACCCCAACTCGGAGCTGCAGACCTGGCTGCTGAGTAGCGGGGCATTATGGACCCCTACAATTTTAAAAATGTCATTTTTTTATTCCAAAAAAAATGTTTGAGGCAATATGCAATTTTTATAATGTTGTAGTTTAATGTTTAAAGAATAGAAAAAAAAATAAGCCAGACGATTTAGTCGGGGCTTTGACATTGCCAGGCGCGTGCAAAAATTAAAAAAAAAAAGTTTAAAAAAAGTGTTTGAGGCAACTTGAAATTTTAATAGGGTGTAATTTATAGCTAAAAAATAAGATTCTCAAAAAGACAGATCATTTCGGTGGGGCTTTCTACCCGCCAGGTGATCTAACAAATTAGGGTAAAAAACGGTTTATCTCGATTTCAGGCAAAACTACAAGTCCGATGGAAAAAAGTTTAATGACAAAGTTGTAGGTAATAAAAAGATCTATAATCTTTGTCTTGACACTTTTTTCACATAACCTCAAAATGTATGTGAAAAATTAAAAAAACCAAATTTTTGGTTTTTTATTTTTATCTCTTCCAAAAATATTTTTTTTTTCACTAAATTTGGTGAAAACCTACCTTTTTTGTCTCAAACACACTGTAATTTTTTTGATTTAAAATATTTATTTTTGCACCTTATATTGACTTAATATCGAAAAAGCACCCTAATTTTTAATCTAAGTCTTCAATTCAATCAAAATTTCTTTTTTTTAAGTTGGTGAACTTTTTATCGTTGACATTTCGACTTTCTGATGGTGTACAAAATATACATTACTATGGTAAATTTTCTCAGAAATGTGCAAAATGTGCCTGATTTAGTCGCAGTAAAGGCGCATTTTCTGAGAAAATTTACCATAGTAATACTCGAATATATGTCGGAGATGGTAAATCGATGGTACGAATTAATCTGTGATACGCGTTAATCGATGGTATTGTTTATCAATGGATCGGGACTCCCGATCCATTGATCAACGCGTGATCTGTCAAAATGCAGTTCATTAAGATGTCGTTCCACATAAAAGGAATTCTCGGGAGAAGTTATAAAGGTAATCTTAAAGGTAGCATTCGGTTCTTAGCGACCACGACCCGCGACCGCGCGGCTCCACGCGTCTCATCCACTGAATAGGCAGTGCCGTGTTACTGATGTGCCATTTCTTCTTGGTCTGATGTCTTTATTTATTAATCTGTTTACAAAATCAAACTGTTTATGACTTACCTACAATATTTTCTGAACTTTTCTTTATTTATAATTTAAATGTCGTTTTATGAATATTTGAAAGCAACCCTCAACTTCTGGTGATGTGAAAATTGAGTCAATCTTCTTCCTTTTTTTCGGAGGCATAGATAATAACATAATAAGAATATCATCATCTTCATCCACCAATAGCTGATGGATAACTTTTACTTTGCTGCGGATAAATTGTCCGACATATCGTACTGCAACAGAACGACAACGAACACGAAATCTAGGGGTCGCCCCGCGACAGGCGACCATGGTCGCGTAGTTGAATGGAGATGGACGCAGTCGCGCGTCGCGGTCGCTAAGAACCGAAGAACCGGCGAGTAATCGCTGAAAGTGAATAAAGTTCTAATAAAACGTGCGATCACATAACTCGCGGATAGAGCGAGTGGTTCGATCGATAAATCAATATTGCGTATCGCTGAGTAAATTAAACAGGTCGGAATCGGAGATCCGCGTAAATAACCAAATAAACAAAGTAAAAGAGCGTTATAACGGAGCCAGACAGTGATCAGTGAATAATTGAGTTGTTTATGTGTTGGTCCGGACTCTTGTCTGTTATTTGAAATCCTAATCTGAAGTCCTGGCATGAAACAATCCCACAATGGATGTTTGATGAAGAATACCTACTTGCATGAAAATACATGCTACACAGAGTAAAATCGAGTGAAAACCCATACAAACACCCTGCCTACCTGATGCCGACATAATATATTTTTTAACACCATCGGAAAGTTGATTTCAACGAACAAAAAGCCCACCGACTTAGAAAAAAAGAAATTTTGATCGAATTGAAGACAGATTGAAAATTAGGGTGCTTTTTCGATATTAAGTCAATATAAGGTGCAAAAATAAATATTTTAAATCAAAAAAATTAAAGTGTGTTTGAGACAAAAAAAGGTAGGTTTTCACCAAAATTAGTGAAAAAAAAAATATTTTTGGAAGAGATAAAAATAAAAAATCAAAAATTTGGTTTTTTTAATTTTTCACATACATTTTGAGGTTATGTGAAAAAAGTGTCAAGACAAAGATTATAGATCTTTTTATTACCTACAACTTTGTCATTAAACTTTTTTCCATCGGACTTGTAGTTTTGCCTGAAATCGAGATAAACCGTTTTTTACCCTAATTTGTTAGATCACCTGTCGGGTAGAAAGCCCCACCGAAATGATCTGTCTTTTTGAGAATCTTATTTTTTAGCTATAAATTACACCCTATTAAAATTTCAAGTTGCCTCAAACACTTTTTTTAAACTTTTTTTTTTTAATTTTTGCACGCGCCTGGCAATGTCAAAGCCCTGACTAAATCGTCTGGCTTATTTTTTTTTCTATTCTTTAAACATTAAACTACAACATTATAAAAATTGCATATAGCCTCAAACATTTTTTTTGGAATAAAAAAATAATATTTTTAAAATTATAGGGGTCCATATTGCCCCGCTACTCAGCAGCCAGGTCTGCAGCTCCGAGTTGCGGTTTAGTAGGAGAGCTATCAGACAAGTTTTCAGCTTGCCTCAAATACCTACCCAAAAATTGCCAGTAGCTCTTGGACCATGAGGTGTTTAGAATTATCTATGACTTGATTTGGTGAAGAAATCAATAACAATTTTCAAGGTTTTCTTCTTGGCAACGAATGTCCATGGACCGCGGCGACCACTTACCCTCAGACATCCCGTCTGCTGTCTGAAACCTGAAAATGTGCCAGAATAAATTATAAAATTTAAAGATGTATTTCAGCGAAGACCGGAGGACTTTTAAATTAATAGTTGGTTCCAATAACCTATCTTTCGCTTTAATCTGGTATTTCGTAAACAATAACCTTTCGTAAACAATAACCTTTTCGTAAACAATAGCCTTTTTATGTTAATCATCGTCTATATTTATTAAACTCTTGAGTGACTGACAGACAACGCAAAGTTGAAACTACTGAAAGCAAGGAGCTGACATTTGGCATGTACATAATAATTATGTTCCTTGGGGAGATAGGGGAGCACTAAGAGAGGAAGATTTGGAAATTCCCGCTCTAAGGGGATAAACTGAAACTTTTCATTTCTTCAATTGATTTCATTCACTTGAAACTGTGTATAGGTTGTTCGAGTGACGTAAGTGAGCATTAACAAAAGATTTATAGAAATTACGAACCCTCCTCCTCGTAAAAAGTGCAACTTGGTATGAAATTTCTCTCAAGGACAATTTCACGCAGGCGAAGCCGAGAGCGAAAAGCTAGTAGCCAATATAAATACATATACTTGGTAGCCGAGTAGACGAGCTAATTTATGGTACGTGGTAATTGCCTCCCATAGACATCAGCAACATCACCGTCACCACCGTCATCATCACAGTCATCACCGACGCGATTCCGGCAAAGAAAGAAAAAAGAAAAACCATCTTTCAACAATAACAATAACGACAAAGTTTAGAATTTTGTTTTGTTCCGATTATGTTGTAGTAATTTCATTTTTTTTCTGTAGGGGATGATGTGGTCGCCCAGCGACAAATTCCCATCAATAATTAAAAAAAAAACAACGTCAAGTCGTTATGCAGCTGTCTCAAGCAAGAGGATGGCAGCTGGCCAGGGTTCAAACCTTTGCCACCAGCATAAACCTTCAGGATTATTTGGGTGGTATGGAGTCCAACGGCTTAGTCATATGATCACTTCATCGCTTTCTTTAGTTAATAGGCCCTACAAACGGAAGATTGGCATATTATATATTTTAAAAAGGATACAGTAGTTAAGCAGTTAAATCCAAATTGGTTATTACTCTGACCTCTCCTACTGAACTCACGTTGACCTCTAGTTCTGAGTGCATAGCGTCCCTTTTAACAATACAATCAGACATTTTTAGTACCTAAATACATTATCAGCACATCAGTATGCTACTTTAAATAATTTTAGTTAACCCACTTTCGTTTCCGGAAATTTATTCCTTAGTTTAAATTTGACAGAGGCAAAAATTCTTTTATTAATAATTATTTTTGCTTCGATTGGCCCTTTGAAGACCTTTCAAGTCCGCATAAAATTGTCTGTGTACAAACATAGACCAGTTAGGTTTAAGTAGTTTTATTATAGGTCGCTGTATTCAGGGTGTCCCGTAAGTAGTGGACCAACGGGTTATGGAGAGTAGTGGGACTTATTATCTAACGAAAATACTAAATTTTACAGTCCTAGGCCTTGTAGTTCTTGAGTTATGCTCATTCACGTAAGCTAAATATTAAATTTTACCATAAAAAAAAGAAAAAAAAAAACGAATGTGGTAAAATTTAATATTTAGCTTACGTGGATGATATTTTCATCACATTTTGAAAAAAAGCATAACTCAAGAACTACAAGGTCTAGGACACTAAAATTTAGTATTTTTGGTAGATAATAAGTCCCGCTACCCCCCATAACCCGTTGGTCCACTACTTACGGGACACCCTGTAGATTAGTTGGCGTTGCTGATTTTACTTTCCAATGACGTGTATTGTTGAAAAAGGAACTGCCAATGATTTGAAATGTATGGGGCAAAATGTATCTTTTACATCCAATGATAAAAATATGCAAAGTATCCTCTGTACACATCTATTTCTGTATTATCATTTACTCTGTTTCTGTATTTCCGATTACTAAGGACATAACATTATGATTTCTTGGGTATGCCCAAGTTTCAAGTAACCTTTTTTCTCTAATTATATCGGTATGATGAAATACCAAGCATGAAATTTAAAACATATTATACACTCAAGCTTTCTCAAGCAAACTAGAGCCTAAAAAGGCACAAAGGTCGATGAAAACGTTGCAAACAGTACCCAGTAAATACTGGAGAATCTGGCAGAGCACTCCGCATGCGTACTATTACCAACCATGTGAATAAGGAGAAACTGTTTAAAAAGAGAACACGTGTAACAAAAGAGAATATGATAACAAATCGTGTAATAAACAAAGTTAACGTAGTAAACATATCAAAGTGACGTTTGAATATCGAACGGTAAAATGAAAATTACATATCGGTAAGTTTTTTACGGGGTTGTTGATTTTCGAATCCAAATTCAAAAAGAATATTATGTATGTTTTGATTTCGTTTTAAAAATATTCATTCGTAGCTTACTTGAAGTTGAACACTTACAAAATTCCCAGTAGAACTACCTATAGAAACGGCTAGACGTTTTAGAATTTAATGATTCATTTCCTATTTCGGAATATGTCTTTCACCAGTATTGTTTCTCTCATTAATATTATTATTGTTTAATAAAACCAAGAAGCATAATGTGCAAATATGTTAACAAAAAATACCTTTGGTGCCTTTTAACTAGTGTTTATAATGTGTAGTTTAATTCATAGAATGGGCAGTTACGTTAACAGTTTGGCAGTCGCAACTAGCAAAAAAGTTCGAAGTTAGGTTAGGTTTTAGTTAATTTGTAGTTTCAATTAGTTCTTTTATGTTGATTTCGGTAAGTTTTTTATTTTTCTTTTAACGGGGATCTTCTATCATTACGCGGAAAATTAACGCCATGTCTGCTTCCACCGACGTCTCTGATGTAGTTGTTATGACACTTCTTGTTTAGTTACCTAATTATTTAAAAATTATAAATAACGTTACGATACATACTTCAAACACGTAATTAAATATCCTACGCATTATTAAACATGATTATGGTTCTAAGATAACCCGGGAAGAAATTGTTGTAACAATACGACTGTCGATTGCTTGCTTTATTGTAATAAATCATCCTATGCCTGTCCGTCTTTGTCAGACAATTCAGTCAGCGCCTGTCTGCGAACACTTGCTCGTCACTCTGCAGCTCTGCAGACTCTGCAGGCCAAGGCGACAGTAGAGACATGTAATAAATATATTAAATATTTAATGTCCTGATGTAGGCACTGTATACTCGTGTAATAAAATTATTGTATTGCAATATACGAGTAAGTATGTAGGTACATATCTACGTCGACGTCGATGTAAAAAACGACGGCCAAAATGCGAAAGTCATTAATAGCGCAGGTTGACTGCACATGTATTGTCATACATTAGTAACGACTCAACTCCCATGCCAGCTTGCCCACCTGGTACACTTGCATTATAAAACGCGCGCTTTGATCACGCGCGTTCCAAGAACTAAGAATTCATAATATACGTGTACACATGCAAATGCGCGTTTGAATGTACACCTATATTAGGACCTTTTAGTTCTAAAGCGCGTTAAAGCGTGCGATTAAAATCCGCTAAGGGTATCAGGCTTTACGGACAACTTGCGATTCTCACTCCACCTTTCTCATACGAAACTATGCACTTATCCAACACGGAGACCAACTTCACTCTGGTACGCAAACACCGCATTGCGCAGTCTCACTCGCGCCAACTTCAGATCACACTAAGCAAAACACACCGACTATTCGTACGACAAACCTGTGAAAATAAATAAAATACGTGATAAAAGAAAGAATAAGCCCGAGGATACCGAAATAAAGATTTGGATAGTAATTGGACAATCGACAAGAGATAACGAAGACAGGATAATTATAACAACATTGAGTAAGTACTTCTGTCCAATTATAGCGTTGATGACATTTTTAATAATTCATACCGTCTTGATAAAGGTCAAGAAGTAGATTTATAGTGTTCAATTTGAAGAAAATGTTGAAGGTTTGGTCAAATATGTTTCTAAGAAGCAGATGTGGCTTGTCGGTGAATTTTATAATAACACAAGTTTTATAAACTGCTAAATCACAAAAAGTAAGTAGTAGATTAATAATTAAATAATGGAACATAGTATTGAATGGGTTATAATGCGAAAAACTAATTTTGTAACATAGATTTGTAGAAATTCGTAATTCAAGATAATGATTATTTCTGTATTATAATACTGAAGCTTTAGTTATAAAATGATTGATTATAATTAATATTGTAAGTATTTGATTGTAAGTAAGGTTAGTAAATTATAATAATCAATAATTTAAAGTTATACCATAAAACATCCTGTACTCATGATCTCTGGAAAACGATAATCGCTTGTCATAGCGTAATCATTGAATGTATTATTATGTAAGTCTATAGGTTCGTGTTACCACATAGATATATACGCTATAAATATAAAATACTCATGTCATCGCTTTCCCTCGGACATTGACATCAATTAAAAAAATAGCACACTTAGGGTTGCCTGCACTGCGTCCAATCGATCGCTCCACCGCGCACGCGCCCTCATCCCTCCGTACGTCAGTGGGCCACCAACACGGGTGCAAGCTAGACTCCGTCATGCCTAAACAGACTCCTGTCGAGGACTTAATAATCCCGCCCCAGGACCAAAAAATATGTGGCACTATATGCGTCTGTCAAATGACAGCAGTGCTCAGTTGTGTCGCTATAGTATATCTCACGGTCGCCATTTACATGCCCTACACTCGCGCCATCGCTTCAGGAATCGACCCAACCCCGATAATGTGTACGACAACAAGGGCCGTAAATAAAGACAACTGTGATTGGGGATCGTGTGGTGAATGGTGCCTGAGCAAAACCTCCGGAGCCTGCATCCAGATCTACGTCAACGTGAGGAAGAACGGCACGTCTTTACTTTTGGCAGAATGTGGAAGCGCGGCTAACAAAACTTGCTACGGCATCGACCAAGAAAACGCTAAGAAATACCATTGCATCCGTGACGAGTGCAGAAATTTAACAGGCACATTCAATTGTACTGAAGGAAAGTGTATCAATATAACCGACGCCTTTGAATGTGCATTTAGTGATACAGATCCACCATTAAAGTGTTCAGGGAGAAGAGGAAAAATTACGTGCATAGATGTCCATGGATTATTCTCTTGTAACAGAGGCACATGTAGAAAAATAAGAACACCGTATAACTGCGATCGGCGTTGTGTTGACATTCCCACTCGTAATAAGAATGTCATCGTATTGAGTGGGGACAGAGTGTTCTTAGCTCGGTGTTCAAAGTTAGCTCAAGAAGATGGAGGAGACATTGTTTGGACGGATTCTGGAGAAGAAGTGCTAATGTTGTCATGCCACGCCGTACATAATGGCTCATCAGGAGTAGTTGCTGTTGATTGTATAAATGCTGCTCTTTTGCCCCGCACAGAAATAGCTGATCTTACAAATTTCACGTTTCTACAATATTTGTATACATCCAGAGCTACACCTAATAGATTGATCGCGCCATCTGAAGTAGAACTCACTTTAGCTAATGATAGCCGTTTGATGATTAACTTAGAAGGTTGTGTTAATACTCTCGCTGATGAATGCAAAGAGTTTCTTAAAGATTATGGCCGCGATGGCACAGACCATAACGCCAAAGCAAGATTCCCTTGCTTTTATACCGAGAATAATCCAGATATTGTCGTTGCAAGATTTGATTTAGATTCTACCTACCGTCAGTTCCTCGTAGCGTTGGTGCTGCCAACCGTTCTTGTTGTGGTATCCTGCATAACTCTTATGTGTTGTCAAAAGACTATTGAAGTTGGTGATGATGCTAAAATGCGGTTCAAGGGTTGTGGTGCCGGTCAGGCTGAGCTGCAAATGCATCCGAACGATCCTGTTTCTCCCCTCTGAGATCAGTCACGTGAGATATATTAATGTATTACTTAAAGTGTTATTAAAAGTCAATTTTAATTTATTACATAAAAGGGGTTTCTGTCTGTGTAAAAAATATTTAAGTTTCTTGTAGATATCTACTCATTTTAATTTAATATTGTACTCGTATCTTCAGTGAAGGTGTACTCGTATTACGTAATATCGGGCTTTTAGTCGCCTCCATTTTCTTCGAGTGAAAATGAAAGTCAAATGTAAGACCTTGACATGCTTATGTCGTGACTTAAGCGTATTTAGGAACGTGAATATTTGATTTCAGTAGCTCGAACTCATTATATTGTCGTTGGCAGTTGGTGTAGATGTTTTAAATGTGCAGGTCTTGTTGGATTTGAATCGCTTTTACGAATACGAATCAAATACCAGGGTGGGCATATAATTTCATTGTGTGGAATATTTATAAAACCTCTCTGAAACAAGGGAAAATTGCGTGTACTGTGTTTTCGTACGTTTTAATGCTCGCAGTTTGTTGCAAAGAAGACCAATCTTAAGATTAGTCTTCTTTTTTGTAACAATCCACGAGCACAATTTATGATGGCATATACTCGTATACCTTTACACGTACTTAGTACTTTCGTTCGATATGGAAAACATTTTCTTACAATAAATTTAAGTTTATACCATCAATTCATATTAATACCAACACATAGGTAAATTACAACAGGTGCTGCAAAATTGATTATACTTATAACAATGGATAATAACATTGGATTTCCAAAAACCTACCCTAACTAATACTAATAAACTGTATTGTATAACTTTTCTTGTTAATAATAATAATGTTAATAACAATTTATTAAAACGTGTAATTTTATCTATTTCAGGCGTTCCCCTCCTCAGCGAGGGTCCGGCTAGCTCACTAAGAGACGATTAATTGCTTCTGATGCTTTTTGCATAAAGCTCCCTTCATGTCGACTATGAGCAGATCTCGTACAAGCCTCTCACCGGCAGCTTCTGAGAGGTCTACACTACCAATGGGCGCATCTGCAGAACCTGGAAGCCCAGAATTCAAACCTCTAGAACCGACAAGGGAGCAGCTATTGAATCAGTTTTACGAACGATTCAAGTTCTACACATCGCTATGTCTTGGCACGTCAGCTATTCTTGCCGTCTTCGCATTCTTGTTCCTCATCCCATTTGTGGTGGAACCGGCGATACAGACTATCTTGGCGGAATTTGTACCCGAAGCAGGTATATGTTCAGTCTCGGAACACGTTCACGCTGAAACATTGACAAATTGTACCTGGGCGTCATGCAGAGAAGGCTGCACTACAGCACATACTAAATGCCACAAGATACGAGTTAACTTGGCCAGAAGACCGTTTGTCGAAAATGCATTAGTGCCAACTGAATGGGACGAAACAGATTTACGATTCCTTATAAACCCCGAAGGTTGTGGTTACCCTCCGAAAGTAAATTGCTCAGTATTTGCCAATGAATACGCTGGACCAAAAGCACCTAAGATATTCCCTTGCTATTATAGTACAACTCGACCAGACTTAGTTGTAGCAAGGTATTCCTGGGATTCTACAATCAAAGGTCTTATTTTGGCTCTGGTGCTGCCAACTACAGTATTCGTATTCAGTTTAAGTGTTCTGGCCTATTGGCACTGTCGTTGTTGCGAGAGAGCCTGCAATAGGCGAGTGCACGCAGAGTCGTTCACAAGCAAGGAGGAGTAAGTTTATTTTAAACTTATTATCTGTATTTAGTGAACGTTCTATGTTAACTATGCTCCTGGTCTTCAATTATTCCCAACCTTAGCATTATTATCTTAATGTCATTGATAATTACAATTAATGAGCTAATTGTTTATCCATAGATAAGTAGAATAATTTTATTTGACTAGATATTTTATTTGATTTTTAGTAACCTTTAGTAATGTTTGTGTTCTTATATCCTGGACTTGCAGGACCAGTAGCGATATCAAGTTTGGTGATGGAACAACGTAGTCCTACTATAGTTGTATTGGAAGTAGTCATTATTGTCAAGTACGTCTTGGTCTTGTGTTGGTCATGGGCACAGTGCAGAGTGTACGAACTGAATCTGTACCAAATACTACTTTGAAATTACTGCCTTTATTCATGTGTTAGTTTTGTAAATCCTTAAGAAATATTGATAATGTACAATGTAGACGAAAACTTTATTATATTAAAAACGGAACATGAAGAAGGCATTAATTTAGTATCTTTTCAACTGAACACTTTTGATGCACTTGCAAAACGAGTATGTAGTGCAGTACAAAAGCACAGCTCCTAAAACAGGGCATTATTTTAGTGTCTAAGTTTTTTTGGAACTTCTCCATTAATCTGTTAATGTAAATAACTAGTTTGTGGTTAAAAAACATTCTTCGTGTTACCAATTTCGTTTTCAGCTTTTAACTAACATTTTAGAGCATTTAGTAGTTTTAAAATATTTACATGAAATAATTTATATATTAAATTTTATTTAAAATAGATATATTTAAGTCTTATCTGTGTCTCTCATTTTATTAAATCATGAGAGTCTATTGCTAACTATATTTTTTTAATAATACCTACAATTAAAATATATCTACATACGAGTATAAATATGCTCGTATAATATGAGATATTTTAAACAAATTCTTGAATAGAGTTTTTTTAAACATTCAATTAATGAATAACCTCACATAAACCATGATGTATACCTGCGCAAGTCACTGTATTAAAAACATCCACTTTAGTCCAAGAAACTGAAAAATCAAAAAAATTCACTGGAATACACTTTAAATTCACTTTATTTTCAATTACAGCAGCAAACTCCTCTGCGAGTTGGACGATGACCCCAGCGATGACGTGTTCTGACGCCGAGCTAGCACCGCCCGAAGACGCGCGTACCCTCGAACCGAAGGCTATACGCAACTCTGAACCGAAACCCCTATCACCGCTGTCTAAAACGGTGATAACACTAACAGTCGATGTGGACAGCGAGCGGTATAATACTACTAATGGTAGCTATACTAATAAGGCTGATGGTACTAATGGTATTAAACAATCTAACGATCGCTGTCCGATTTGACCTGCATGCTAAATAATCAAAGCTTACGCTTAAATAATTGGAGTTAATACTTTGTTTAAATCACAGACACGAGTGACTCAACGCTTTGCTGATATTAATTTACAAAAACATTATAAACATTTTGTAAAAACAGGTGTGGCATTAAATTAACTTTGTGATTTAAACAATGTATAAATAAGTAACAAAATTGACAATATTGATACGAATCTTGAAAAGATCTAAATTATAGTAGCAAACTTGAAATTTGAGGGTGAACGCGTTGTGTATGGGTATGGTGGTTTAACTTGAAATCGACGTGCATTGCTTAGCGAAGCAAAAATCATGTATACACCGTCTCTTAACGAAATTGGAGCTAGGCCGGATAGTTTTAAGATTTATTTTAATGTTTGTAACGGAATGCGTGCAGATTTTTGTTATATTATTAATTATAAGATTTACATAGATACGTGAATAATTTGACTGAAATGTCTTGATGTATAGTCAACAAAGGTATTTATAATGATAATTAAATAGCTTATTCTAAAGTATGATAGCTTAGCGGATAGTAGGCTAGTTCAGAAAAAAATATTCTAACGTTTGTGTATTTTAAATCTAATTTAAATCTACTGAGCCGATTTTGATGGGTTTTTACTGTAAGATTTAAAATATCGTGATGAAATAAAGGATCGATATATTTTTATTTCTATATGATAAAACAGGAAAATATCTTACTGAAGTAATACCCTGCGTCAATATTGAGGTTAAGTTGTTTAGTAAAACTTAAGTTTTTCAATAATAGACCAATTTCAATACTCAATTTCTTAACTACTACTTATGTGCTACCATAGAACTTTAAATCTATCTTTTATCTCACTAAATGCTTCATACACTAATATTCAAACGTTGAAGTGAACAGTTAAAATTTTAGAATGTAATTTATGTAGGAATTTTTGTAGCTTCAGAATCTTTAATACTCTGTGTAGATTAATCTTTCCTATTTCCTCCCTATGGTGTTATTTTTGTATTTTCTCTGATGATTGATTAGTTTAGATAGTTATTTTCTAATAATTATACATTGATTAATCTACGCTTAACTTATCGAACCATAAGTTGACTTTCCAACGCGGATCACAGAGCCGTCAGACTTACGTCATTCCAGTAAAACTTCCATTTTGACATCGAGATATAAGTACTACTTATATCTCGATGCATTTTGAGGATTAATAGTCTTAGAAAAAACTGTATAAAACGTGATAAAAAAATTAGCTTTCCTGAAATGACGTGGATGAACTTAATTATCTTCTAAAGGCCCGCACTTTACAATTATCTTTTATAGGTCTGAAAGCTCTGGGATATCACTCTAATAGCTTTCAAAATGGATTGGCGATTATAGTCGCTTTAAATTACTTTTTGTAGATTTTTACAACTATTTTCAATAGCTTCAAATTGTTCATAAACTAATCGTTATCGAATTTCATTGCACATTGTGGAGTTTAATATTAAGTCGAATAATATTTGGAATGTCGTGTGCAAAAGTGAAAACAAAGTTTTATATAATTTTGACAATAACACAGTATCATTATGTGTAGTTATATTAAATCTAGTGGGTCATATCTGCACAAAAAGCCTGATCATTTGTAACCTAGATTCCTCAGGATGTTCGTTTATCCTTTATTATATGTATAGATAAGTGCTATTTTCAACTTAAACTTGTATGAATGCTTAATGTTAACGTGTGAATAGATTAGACCGTATTAATCTGCGTATTTTACATTCAACTCAGATTCAAGTCGTAGGAAAGCATTGAAATATGAACTTTATTATGTGTTATTATAATCAAAGTTTCGGCTGGATCGGTACTCAATGCCTCACATAGGTACATATACAATGCCTCAATTTATTAGTTTTCTTTAAATAGTTTATGCACACATAGACACATCTTGAACAATTTACATCAAGTAAGGATGGTGCAAGGGTACTGCTTATTTTTTATGCAATCTCTTCCAGCAGACCCGAGACTGCAGAGCGGCATACATACCTATATATCTACCTAAATGCACAAAATACACAAATAAATTGCAGTAAGGTAATTATGTAGTGGAACAGTTCTTTCAATATTGTTCAAATGTGTTCATTCAACGGTAAGAAACACGATATACCTAAGGCTCAAATTTTAATGCTTTCCTGTGAGTTGAGTTGATGTGAAATGCGTAGACCATTAATGTATCGGAATATGCGCTGGATATCTGCAGGCGGATATTCAGTTCCTTACTCACCCCACCAGACTTAGGTTAATGTTGTTCTTACCCAGAGATCAGCAAAATGTAATCATGGTTACAGATGACAATTAGGTACATCTGGGATCCGGTAATGCCCCCGCGAGCGCTTTTCGAGAAACCTTAAACCGTTCTTGCGTTACACATTACACTTTGTGAAAAATGCATCAGATGAAAATGTAATCTGTAATCTGTAATCATGATTACACTTTGTTAATCTCTGTTCTTACCTTAAATGCCTTGAAATATATTGGACCTTGTCTGCCATGATTATGTGATAATAAAGCTTATTGTATTTTAATGTTTACTAATAATAGTTATATTAACGAAAATGCTATTTTTAGGTTACCGAAACCGTTGTTGAAGTTGATGAAACTAATTTTAGTTATGTTATTAGTGATGTAACGAATATCCGGCATTTAACAATGATGCTTATTTATTTATTTATTACATTTCATTGTACACCATAATTATAAACAGGAAAGTTAATGCTAAAATTTATATAAGTTGTGCCCAAAAGGCGATCATATTGCTAAATAGCGATCTCTTCCAGATAAGCTTTGAGAAATTGACAAAGGGAAAAATTAAATGATGTTGGTAGGGTGTACACGTACAGTGCAATATATAAATGTAGAAGTATGTAAGAAGTATGTGTACGAGTGTATTTGAATCTTCTTGTCATGTAAATAAATATGTTGTATTAAAAGTCTTACATTTTAAACATTGACAATGTTATTATCTGATCTATTTTATAAAATAAAATAAATAAAATGAACAAAAATAAATAAAATCAAAGTAAATCTTAACCGTATTTGTTACATCACTAAAAATAAAATTTAAAGCCAGGTATCCACCAAAGCGGAGAAAGGTGAAGACTATACTTGCGCCACACTCGGAAAAGAATTCCAAGAGTACAAGAATAAGACAAGTATATACCTACATTTTCTTCTGCGATTGGGATGAACAGAAAGAAAAAAATTAACAAAACTACTTTTAATTTAAATAATAATATTAATATTAAAGATATATTTCTGTCTAAAGACGATCCGCATGGCGCAATGGTTAACATGCCGGGTCAGCGTTACAAGGGTAATGGGTTTGATTACCAGCGAGGCGGAAATTTGAATGAGTTTAAATTTCTGTTTTCGGTCTGGATGTGTGTGTCTTGTGTGTAGTCCATGGCACCCACGACACAGGGAATCCTAGTGTGGGGCTATGAGTGTGTAGCGGTATTGTAGATGTGTTACTGTAAGTGTGTAGATTTCCTAACGATTTATATTAGACAAAAACATATCCTTTGCCTCTTGCTTTAATTACTACACGAATTTCATAGTTTATAAACGAATGAATTAGAAATTTAACACAGTTACTATAATTCATCGCTATGTCAGCGCCGATTTTGAGGTTGTGAGATATAATGTATAACAATAAATCTACACCGCCGAACAAATCGAGATATTTAACCTCATTAATTATTGTTATTATTATTATTATTTTTAATTGTATCCACTGGACAATTTCTTCATTAATAACACTCCTCTCCGTTTTGGTTGAATCCAGGCTACCAGTAGCTTGTAATATTAGTACAAATTTCTAGTCACTGGTTAATGCTATATTTAATTTATGTAGACATAATAGTTTAACAATATTACAAATAATTACATAAATATTATATTTGTAAATAATTATGTAACTATTGAATCTTGGAAATCCGTTAAAAGAAAAAAAATATTAGAGACACTAAAGCTAGATATTACCAATGATGTTTAGTACAACAATTTTTCAAAAACAATTTTTTTTTATTGATTTCCCACTTTATTATCTTATTATTGCCTAATAATTGTATTGTAATTATGATGAGGTATATTTTTATTATTCGCTGTGTTATTAATGTAAATATTATTATAAATTTTATTTTTATTCAGTGAATTATTTATCAAAACTAATTCTCAGCATGAACACAGCGTTATGAGAAATAAAGCTTTTGTTTGTATGATAATGTTTTATTTTATAAATCTAAACTTGGTCATTATAAATTGACAATAGGCTAGTTGACAGTAAGAAAATATTTTGAAGATTTCTATTTTTTATGGTAGCTTAATATTTACAAATGCGAAAAATCGATCTCATTAATTAAATAAATCATGATTATTTAATATTTTTGAGAAATAAAATTCCGAAATTACAGTCACTAGTCACGTCACAGCGAACGCCAATACGACGCGTGACGTCACATGTTGCAAAACTAAACAAACTTGTCATGACATTTTAATCAAGAATTAAGTAGTAAAGGTGTAGATTCGGATGACGCTTGGAGTAAGCGATTTTTATTAATAAGGGTGTAAGTGTTTGAAGTTGAATGTTTTGTATTAAACTTCGCTTTTAGACGGCGATTCTCGAACCATCGATCGATGATAATATTGAATAAAATATGTAGGTATATTGACATCTAGCGGAAAAATATCGAACTATTGGAATCCCTCTTGTTGTAAGAGATGGCGCCCTATGTGAAGCATGCTTGTCACCCATCAACATCAGCAAGACTAAGGCAGTTGTCCCACCGTCGGCGACTAGCGAGTAGCGAGTAAAGCTAGAAACTGAAAACGAATTGGCGAGCAGCGAGCAGTGAGTGAGTAGTTCCGATAGTTGTCGCTGGATTATCAGTGCCATGGTGGATTACTCGCACTACTCGCGGGGGGGGGGGGGGGGCGATAATATGTGTTCTGACCGCCAAGCGAGCATCGCTTAGAGAGTAGGTATTATTCTTGACCGCTCAGCGACAAACTTGAGGAGCGAGTTCTCGCCGGCAGTGTGATCAGTCAGCGATCAACTATTAAAATGCATGTCTTTTGTTTACACGGAATATATATCTAATACGTTTCTTGAGCGAGAACGTAGCCGATGGTACTCGCTTACTCGTCGGCGGTGGGTTACCTGCCTAAAGGCTTCACCGACACATTGCAGGCCAGGAAAGAATGAAGTGGAAAGAAATAAATGACTGCCCTTTAAACCCCCAGCCGGAACACAGGTCGTTTGGCGCCACAGTCATACCGGGCTTCAACCCTAACTCCGAGCATTTATTGAAAGGTTATTAATTATTTATTGAATCTTTCAACACATACTTTACTTTAAAAGTAACGAAATATTTAATGATAATTTTATGAATATTATTCATAATATTTTCATCATCATCGCAACCCATTACTGTCCAACTGCCTGGCACGGGTCTCCTCTCAGAAAGTGAGGGATACTTCCATAGTCCACGATGCCGGCCAAGTGCGGGTTGGTAGACACAAATTGGCAGATTTTTCACTTTATATTGCCATTTCAATTTTCTTTGTCAGTTCAAATATTTTCCAAAGTGTTTATCCGATGTTTATCGACAAAAAACATATTAAACAGATACTCGACACAAGAGAATTTCTTGTAAAATATGAGCATTATCTCGCTGAAGATAAGTAGATCTTAGTAGATATTCAAGAAGTGTCATAAGAGCTATTGACTCGCGTCGTCAAGAGCCGTCGGAACTGACAAGCTATTGTACAGCTCTTAATAAAGAGCCCGTCTGCACTCTGACTGTCCTCTTAGCGTTCATTGATGATTATTATCAACATTGAACCGTGATAATGTTTCTTTATTTATCTATTTATTTATTCATAATTATGTTCTACTTCATCATCATCATCATCATTACAACCCATAACTGTCCCACTGCTGGGCACGGGTCTCCTCTCACAGTGTGAGGGGTATAGGCCATAGTCCACCACGCTGGCCAAGTGCGGATTGGTGGACTTCACACACCTTTGAGAACATTATGGAGAACTCTCAGGTGTGCAGGTTTCCTCACGATGTTTTCCTTCACCGAAGCAAGTGATAATTAAATATTAATACGCACATAATTTTTGAAAATTAGTGGTGCGTGCGGGGTTTGAACCCGGACCCACCGGTTCGGCAGTCTAACGTTCAACCACACGGCTATTACTGCTGTTAATGTTCTACTTATCTCCTAAATATTCATTGCTATAAACAAATCACATTATCATATTATACTGTGTTAATTTGTGTTCTCTTTTTTACCTTTTTAGTCTCAATTTATTTATCTTTTTAAATGCGTAGATCTATTCATTAGCCATCACCGCTTACAATCAGGGATAGGTTGTATAGTCAAGCAGAGCTTTGAAGAAAGTCCGAGGCCTCCTCAATTACAAGGAAGGCCTGTTTTGGTTTGACGCAAATGGATTGATCAATATTACAATACGGCAGTGTAGCATGACCCGTGGTCATTTACTGTAAGTTACTGTTTGATATGCAAAATTTACCATTACCTAAATTAATACTTAAATTCTTTGTTTGTATATGCTAGGTAAATCTGCCAATATCTCATGTGCCTAAAGAATACGAATTACATCAAAAAAATATAATGTTCACCTTTTTATTTTATAAAATGGGATTGTGTGTGTAGATTGCTATACTCGTACACTCGTACATTTTGACTTTTAGATTGCTATACACTCGATTTTGATTTTGACTTTGATTTGACTTTTTTTGGACAGTATTCTAACTGACCGCAACCCCATGGCGGCACACGTGGTGTCGTAAGCGGCAGAAACCAGCCTCTGTTCAGAGGTAGGGCTAAAGTTCGGCTATCCAGCTACCCTTAAGGAGACCTTAAGTTAGCCGCCAAACGACTTGTCGAACTTGAGAGAATAATAAAGTAGAAAATAATAAAATAATTTGACTTAATTAAAACCCATGACTGGCCCAGTATGAGCACGGGTTTCTGAGAGGGCCTAGAGCATACTCCACCACACTGCTGCGGTGCGGATCGGTGTGGGGTTGGCCAACCCAAGTGTCGCCTATTATGCCTTATGATAACAACCAGGACAGACGGATTTATGTGCCCTCCAAAGCACGGTCACCCATACAATTACGCCCGCCCGGCGTTGCTGACTCCCTCGACGCAAGCTGTCCGGCTATCACCGCTTCTTAAAGTACTTAACTTATTCATGGGATTAGCAGATTAGTTAAACCGATCCCTACAGTCATATGTACGAAATTTGATGTGTTTAAGCCGTTTATTTAATTATGTAGGTAACCTACATCAGAAAGGGGCAAAATCTGCGGTATTTTTGTAAAACCTAGAAATCAATGAAATGTAATTACCTGTGCAATAAAATTATTGTGGGCTATTAAGGTAACCCACACAGTTAAGGGCGTAGCGGAAAGCAAGCGAGAATAGTGTAAAAAATTGTAAAAATTTTAAACAGCCCTGTTGAAGTATGTGCGGTACCTGCTACCGCTGTGGGTAGTGGTGTCGTAGTGGGGAAGGCGGATTCGCCCGCGTGAAATTCTTAATTTCAAAAACTTTAGTCACTTAAGGCACCTACGAGATATACAAAGTTTCGAGTAAACTCATTGAAATAATGAAAAGTTTCAGTTATAGCATACACAGTCACGGTCAATACACACAAACGTGTGTAAAAATATTTATTTGGCCTAAGATTTCCTGTATGTTGGCCATGTGCGACACACAAAGACAAGAACACACACAAACAGGAGAACAAAAAAATCACATCGTTTAAATTCCGCTATTTGGGTAAGACGGCCGGCCGTATTTCAACCATGTCGACATTTTTCGACTTCGTTTATGTATTTTTACTATTTTTGCATAATTATGTACTTGCGACGTTTTAGACAATATCATTTAAATGACTTCCGCTTGCCTCGTTTCCCGCTGCGTTTATCACTGTCTACGCCGGAGACCCGTCAATGTTTAAAAGAGTTGAATGACCGACCGCAACACGGAATATTGCGTTCTACTGCATTGCCGTATAAATTACTAAAGTAAAGTTACCGCTTTCTGGTGTGGAGGTTTTCACCATGTCACACCCTAGGGACTTAGTTTACTGTCATGTCTCGACCCTTTAGTTTGAGCGTGTTAAATAAATTTCGTATTAGATAGTAACTCGTGCGATTAAAACGTTCTAGTTTGGTTTTAATGGGGAGTCTTCGAGTCGTGAGTCAATACGGTTATACAAGTTAGTGAGTTTTACTGGCTAAGAATACATTGTGATTTACTATCAGGTGGGATTGTAGTCACACGGTTACTTATAATTTACTACTTTGTTTTTTCCAGAAAACGACAAAATACCGTTGAAATTATCCCAAGGGAACATTATATCAAGGATAAAAACTATCCTTTATCTCTTCCAGGGTCTTTAACTACATCCCTACCAAATTTCATCTTAATCGGTTCAGCGTCATTAGCGTGAATAGCAGACAGAGTAACGTTGTTTCGTATTTATAATATGAGCAGGGATAAATAAAAATTAAAGCAGATATACCTAATTTAGCATTTAATATACCTAATAAGCAGTGATAGCCCTGTGGTTGGACGTTGGACTGCCGAACCGGAGGGTCCGGGTTCAAACCCCGCACGCACCACTAATTTTCAAAAATTATGTGCATATTAATATTTAATTATCACTTGCTTCGGTGAAGGAAAACATCGTGAGGAAACCGGCACACCAGGGAGTTCTCCAGAATGTTCTCAAAGGTGTGTGAAGTCCACCAATCCGCACTTGGCCAGCGTGGTGGACTATGGCCTGTACCCCTCACACTGTGAGAGGAGACCCGTGCCCAGCAGTGGGACAGTTATGGGTTGTGATGATGATGATGACCTAATTTAGAGGAGCGTACTGGACATAGAGATGAAGCGCTGATAACCCGGCCGTTTAAAAACAGGAGTTAAAAACAGCGGGGTTGGTAGTTGGATGGGTGACCGCTGTGATAAAATTTCTTTGACGTTAAACCCAAAGACAAACAGACAAACGCAAAAATCTTAAGTCTTGGATTCATTAAATTTTATACAACGTTATTATGAAAAAAAAATATTATCATCGGACAGTGTTAGGTACATATAATATCGAAAACCTAATGCATAATAAAAACATATACAAATAATGGTAATCTTTCTCCAACTAAACAATGAAGTTGATTAAGCGTTTAATATTCTCCATTCTTAGTTTTTCTATAAACATTGTCTTCGATCAGTTTCTGTAGAAATAGGCAAATAGGTCGTACAGTGATAATTACCGTTTGAGCTGCGACATTAACACATAATTAGAGCGTGCTGTTGCTATACATAGAGCGACAGTCCATTTTAAGAACGATGTACGCTAATACGGACCGGACCGTCAAGGAAAATAAAAACTAATTGTGTCGTGGGACACCAGGTAGGAACGAAGTTCCTTCGGCTAATGAAGGCAACGACGAACGAAAAGAAAGAGGGAGAAAGAGAAAGGTATTATACACTACTCGCTTGTGTATGCGACTGTCGCGCCTGCGCACGTCTCATTTAACGGTTTTATTCCACGCACTTTTGTTTTCCACGCTTACGGTTTTACTATCACATTTTTTTCAGTTCGGTCGCGCAGCAAAATCCCTATCCTCTCCAAGCCTGCCGTAAGGAACTTCGTTCCAAAAATCAAAATGCATATTATAGACACAAAAAGCTGAAACGCTGTAATCCACAAAATATAAAATGTTCACCGGAGACAATAAACTATTGAGGTTTCTTAAGTTAATGTTTAAATAACGTTAATTTTAAAGCTGTATAACATTCGTTAGAAGGAAATTGGAAATAAACGCAGTTATCTGGAGTCCTCATGATGGAAAGCACATACCTATGTTGGAAAAACAATAAAACAAAATTTTAAGGTATTTATGTATAATTAAAACAGTACGGATACTTTGTTGGATTTCACCATATATATTCATTTATTATTTATTATATTCATTCATTCCTATTCATTCATTCATTAATTCCCTTGCTTATTCATTAAGGTATTTTGACGTAAGTGTAAGTAATACTTATAGTTTCGATAATAGTAATGTGTCGATTAGGATATTTTACTTGTACTTACACATTTTTGTCTCTTTACTTTTACCACATTTATACTTCTAATGCGGTCCAATGGAGTGTGAATTGTGCTTTAGAAAACTCGCTCTTGACGACTCTTTGTAGTAAGATTTCTAACGCCGAGGCCGCGAATGCAGCCATTTTACGAATAACTATTTTCCGGATTACTACAATTTATGACGGGATTCAAACCAGCGGCGCACTGTATGAGTCTCATGATTGAAGCTTGGCTATACGCCTACGTTGCCAATTCATGTCGGAAGTACTTATGGCTTCCGACAAGGCTTGACGACTGATATATCGATAAGAAGCAGTAGCAGTTTTACGTGACTTCCACAACACAGAAGCGTTCAACAACTTTAGCTTATTGGTCACCCACCAACTGCGCCTGCATTTTTGTATTGGTCGTTCGGCCTTCGGGCGGCATTGAAACTTTCGTCATTTGGGTTGCCCACTACCAATGGAGTAGCGTGGTGGAGTATGCTCCAAGCCTCCGCGGTAATAAGGAGAGATCCATGCAATGGGCCATTGATAGCTTGGTTAACCACGAACCTATCCGTACTGAAACAGCTGTATGTTGTATGTTCTAGCCCTTTTCATCAGTTAATAGAACCCATGCTTTCTTGAAATGCTCGGAGCCCGCCAAAGTTAAGCAACAGTGGGCGCAGTCGTTAAGCCATGTCGGATGCCTTCGGGCGGCATTAAATGACACTAACTTGGGTTGGCCACTAACCCCTCGACCAATCCACACTAGACAATGCTCTAGGCCTTCTCACGTATGAGAAACCCGTGCTCAGTAGTGGGCCATTAATGGGTTGAAGCCATGCCTTATTGTGGTCCACATTTCCACAGTAGTTTAAGCCAACATTTCTGTAATGCCTTTTGTATTGTCAATGTCCATGGGAAACCGAGTCCACTTACCATCATTGTAACCACTTTACACCAAGCTATAAAAATCTCGAAGTAGCTTTTATTGACTCATTTAATTTATTCAGTCTCCTACTGATTGTATGCACCGTAAGTCGTTTATTGACAGCGTGGGAATCCGAGAGTGATGTCAATGTACTCTAATTGTATTAAGGTTCTAGACTAGCTTTCAGCTTACATTATGTAAGTAAACTGAAAGCTTGTCTAACAAACTTTAGTTTTACAGACGTGCGTGTCATTTTAGATGGGTTTTGTAATTAATGTTTTAATTTTAAGATGTTTAGCATTGTTTCTGATGAAAATAACTTTTATTGGTATTAATACCTATACTGTAAGTAACGGAGGAATTTAATATTTCTACTAAAAGCAGGAGAGAGAATTAGTAGGAAGTGATGAGGTGAGGTGAGGTGGTTAGTCGGCCATCTTCGACAGCAAACAGATGAAAAATAAAAACAATAGAAAAACGTTTTGATGTAATCAATGTTGTCATTAAATATGGATTAGGATTCCCTGCGCCGTGAGTGCCGTGGACAACACACAAAGACACACACACCCGGACAGAGTACATTACACAGTACACATTTAAAGTCATCATTGAAATTTCCGCCTCGCGAGGAATCAAATCCAGGACCCTCGGAACCCGGCGTACTATTAGCCATGCTGTAATACGATACAATGCATACCATGTAACTTTTAACATTACGTGCCTTAAAATCTTAATGTGGGATTCATATAAATTAACGCCATCTATTGGTTACGAACAAAGTTATGGGCGTGCTTTTAATAACTTTAATACTTTCTCAAAATTCCTCAAAACATTAATTGTAATTTAATTAATTGTTAACATTGCTTATTTATTAATGTTTAGCTTTCAAAAATAGAAAAAGGCGGATTGAAGAACGTTCTCGTTTGGGGAACCTTTCCAGCAAAATTATATTCGAAAGTGGTATGAAAGTTTTTTTATGATTTAAATATGCATTAAAATTGTACGTTAATCTTTACAAATGTAGGTATCGCTCTAAAAATTAGAACACCATTGCGTTACATAACTTAATTCCTCAGAACCGTACCCTTGGCTATATTCCAACTAAGGTAAAATTCAATTTAAAACTGTCCAACAATATAAATGCTGCTAACACGCGTTAGTATAATCATTGTATAAGTACTAATTAATACAGAACGAAAAGCATTTGCAACGTAGGCAATCACAAATGCTTGGCAATTCGGTTCAATTACGTTGAAATTCGTAGGCGCTCTCTAGTACTACGGCGTAGTACCGTCGCAGAGCTATTATATTGTATGCAAGGGAAAATAACCCGACAAAGCTAGGGCCTTAGAATTGTAAAACAAGAAGGACTGTCTGTCGCCATAGAACGTCGGCACACAACACGAGCTGTATCGACCGGGCGTACCGACGCGCGCACTCAAATGTGCGAATGTTGGATATAAATTCCATTTTCAAAATAACTCCCAAATAAAATAACCTTAATTCGTATAACAGTTCGAAAATTCAAAATTCAAAATCGCTAAAAATTTACATGTGAATTTTATACATTTTGAAACTGGAATAACCTAAAATTACGCTGGATTTTTTATTTTTTTTTGTAACATAAGTTTTATTGCCAGACTTATTATTGATTAGAGACTATTATTTTTTTATTTTTAGGTAGCGTGACGTAAAGAGGATTTCGTTGCCAATACCATCACTACGTTAAGCGCCCAGTTGTGACCGAGTCGCGGGTACGCGCCGACGTCTCACCAAAAAAGACGTCGGGATAAAAAATTACAATAAAAATACGTTTTCGTTAAAGAAAACAATGATCTGGTGTTAATATCCAAGTGTATATACAAGAAAACTTCGTTCTGTTACGGTGTGTTTTGATTACGACGTAAATAAACGTATCTGTAAGGAAAGCTTCGTAAAAGCTGGTTTACTTTACACTAGAGCTATTTCTGGTCCGCACTACACTACTACAGGCCATTAAAGTACGACTACTGCATAATTATTAAAGATAATATATATTTTCTTTTATGTTAAGTTATCAGGCGCTAAATATGTTAAGTCATGACTGCATTATGTCAAAATGCGTAAGTCTTTTTAACCATTGATTACGATCCTTGTGACGTTCGAAGTTAAAAACCAGATATATATCTTCATTTAACATAATTATATGTTATTGCATATTAACAAAGAATTGGTTTCACAGTTACATAAATATTGATACATTTGTTGAACGTTGCCGCTTGACTATTTTTTATTTTTTTATATGATATTTTTGTTATATGACATTCTAATTGTAAGGATATAAGTTTTAATAACATGGTGTTCTAATGGGGTTTGTATGTGTGACGTCATTCGTTCTTTACAATGAGGTTAGGTTATGTAACTCTGTTTTATTGTAACGCCATAGAAAAGTTTACTGAATATTTTTTTCATATATTTTCTTTTGCAAAGCACACATACAATAAGAATGACGGTGTTAATCCAATTTTTTTTAAATCTTTTAAAAAAATCTATATACGGGCCTGTAACTATTTTTATATGTGTATGCTGCCAAATTAATTAATTATCACTTGCTTCGGTGAAGGAAAACATCGTGAGGAAACCTGCACACCTGAGAGTTCTCCATAATGTCGTCAAAGGTGTGTGAAGTCCACCAATCCGCACTTGGCCAGCGTGGTGGACTATGGCCTATACCCCTCACACTGTGAGAGGAGACCCGTGCCCAGCAGTGGGACAGTTATGGGTTGTGATGATGATGATGATGCTGCCAAATTATTCAACTGTCCTGATTTTCATGTTATCCCCAATGGGTCTTTTACATCTCTTATACATAATTATATAATATTCTCGTTGTTAGTTACCATATTCCTCTGAAACGGCTTGACCGATTTTTATGAAATTTTATATGCATATTCAGTAGGTCTGTGAATCGAGTACTATTTTTCATACCCCTAAGTGATAAGGGTTGTCCACCACTAAGTAATATTAAATTTTTATTTTTTTGACAACATTTTTTTTATTATATTTTATTGATTAAGCATAAAAAATACACATATTTATATGTGAAGAGGAAGCCTTTGTCCTCTTTTTTAAGAATAATACACGTAGGAGCGTAACATTTGGCTAAAGAAGCTAAATTTTAAACTTATTATCTGGTACAAATACATTTATTAAATACTAATGGACCCGCCCTCGCTTCGCTTCTGGAAACTTGTTCTTTTGCGTTTACAAATATTAAATATTTTCTCATTTGTGCAACATTTTTCATTTGTGCTCCGCTGCTTTTGGTCATAGCGTAATGTTATGTAGCCTATAGCCTTCCTTGATAAGTGGACTATCCAACACAAATATAATTTTTCCATTCGCACCAGTAGTTCCTGAGATTAGCTCATTCAAACAAACAAACAAACAAGCTTTATAATATTAGTATACTTATTATAATTGTATACGTTCATAGTGTCAATGTGAACTAAATAACCCTTTAACGTAATCAATTACAGTCGTATTTCGAGCGCAGAGCGGGTCCCTAGTGTAGGTACATAATAGAGTTGAAATGAATTAATCAGTTAAAAGTTGATCCGTGCGGGCATCACTAATCACTGTTTTAGTTTTAAAATAAAAACAAAAAATATTTTGAGAATCGAAAATTTTTAATTTGAAGTGTTTTAGTTAATTATCAAAATTAACTAAATTTACTTACTAACAATATTAATTTTACCCATTATTCGTCACTAATCAATAATTATCTTATATCTTTACGTGAAAGATTCTATAAAAGTAGCCTTACACCTAATAATTTGTCTTTTTAATGACTTGTATTTTATTCACTTTTGTTTTTGTTTTCATCGCAACAATTGTCCCACTGCTGGGCTTGTGTCTCCTCTCCATTGAGAGGTCCTGTCCAAGTCCACCACGCTGGCCAATTATGGATTGGGGGACACACTTCACACACCTTTGGGAATATTATGGAGAACTCTCAGGTGTGCAGGTTTCCTCACGATGTTGTCATTCACAAGTGATAACATGATTATTTTGTAACACGCACAGCGTGGTGGACTATGCCCTGTACCCCTCTCATTGTGAGAGGAGACCCGTGCCCAGCAGTGGGACAGTTTATGAGTTGCGATGGAGAGGATTATGACGCACGCGATTTTTGAAAATTAGCGGTGCATGCAGGACTTGAACCCGGGTCAAGGTTCGCTACTTCGTATAGGCTATCACAGTTTTCGTTTTATCGGCTTTATTTTATTTAGTCGTAGAAAATATTATTAGGAAGCAGTATAAAAAACATACTTTAATAACACCCATTAATAAAATGTTGGGGCTAGCGAACGAGGAATTATATCTCCTCCGCAATACATCTTGACCGCCGCAAATAGGATTATAGTTGTGGTAGTAGTACATAGTAACTTTGTTAGTTATATCCGGTTTGAGGTCAGTAACCTCTGGGTTGTGGCCACAAATGGCAGATTGTTAACAGCATTGTTTACGTATGAAGCTATCAGGGTACCATTTCAATATTTAAAAAGTTAATTAGCTTATTTTAAATATTTAAAAATTATTCGAAAATTGCAATATTTTATTCAATAACTAAAATATCCACACTTATCATTGTCATCAGCATCACAGCCCATAACTGTCCCACTGCTGGGCACGGGTCTCCTCGCACAAAGTGACGGGTACGGGCCATATTCCACCACGCTGGCCGAGGGCGGATTGGTGGACTTCACAAACAACTGGGCACGTGTTTTTCTTCACCGAAGCAAGAATTTAGTAGATTTTAATACTCAAAAATTTAATTTTAAAAATTAGAGGTATGCAGGTTTGAATGCGCCCCCCCCGCCCCCCTTCAAGAGTCCAACGTTATATCACTACAATTAGATTAAATTTCCGTAAAAATAAAAAGTTTGACTTTGAGTTTGAACGCCCTGGCTGACTACCATCCTTCATCTTAGGTACGTACTACATATGTAAGTACGTAGTACGTACAACATTGAAATTGCAAAGTCCTTTTAATTACAGAGACGGCACTGCGCTATCAGTAAAAAAAAAATAACGGGCATTTATGCTCATTATTTTTACGCTACGACTACTCAGATTAGTTCACGGAATTAAGATTAAATTAATTAACAGTCAAACCAATAGAAGTAAATTAATTAAAATATTCTGATAAACTTTGGGATTACTTACATTTAAAAAAAAAAAAATTTCACTGGCAGTATTCTAGGATTTATACTACATGTATACTACTTAGGTACATTGCAATTTGTTTTAATCTTTATATTTACTGATCAAAAAAATTTGGTTTGTTTTGAGGTACGGACTGTGAGCAATATGAATTATGGAAATTAAAATTGATCAAATACCTAATAATGATTGCTTAACTTTTACAAATAACACTGTAAATAATAATTAATTAAAGTTTTGCTAAGTTAATGAGTGCAATAAATAGCTAATAATTATCTAAAGTTAATAAATATCCCTTACCAATGTATCTCATAATAGTCAAAGTTGTACCTGAAGCAAAACGGTCTCCTTAAAACCAGGGTTGTTTGAATAAATTAAAAAAACACCTGACGTATTAATTTCATTACAATAAGTGAACAAATATCGTTACAAAACGCAGTACGAGACCTACTTAATAATTTATACGACTTAAGAATTCAACGCATTCGGTTCGTTTGCATGAAATGTTAGAAATTGAATTTCAAAAATTGATAAATATTAGCTTTTTCTATAATTCGGCGATGTTAATTATCATTTAATTAAATAAAAACATGAAATATAATTTTCAAGAAATACTTTAAGTGACTTAATTTTAACAACAAAATTAAAAAAGACCTCTTAAAAAGCCATTAGACAAGGTTTTGACCAGGGTATACGGCCATATGGGGTTTAAGTTACCACGCTAGACTGCCGTGCCACTTCTAGGAATCGAATCATCAATGCGGACATTTCAAGGATGAGTTAAAATTTCAGTAGGTACTCGATATGGGTATATGTTATTGTCTTTGAATGTTTTCATTGCTATCCACGATACAAAAATTCCTAGTGTGGAGCTATGAGTGTGTTGCGTTATATACTTACTGTGTATAGAATCTTGCAAGTTAACTTTGACCCATTTTCCGGTACATATTTAATTTAGCTGAATTTTTGTATACAAAATTATGTAATCGAACAATATAAGTACATAATATAACGATATCATTGAGCTGGTCTGATGTTGAAGCCAAAAGCGACGATAACTACATGTTTACACTTAAAAAAAGTGTAAACATGTACTACATATACTTATTTATATTGCATTCTATGCGTGTGTGTATGTTTGCGGGTGAAAATAAATAAAGTATCAAATAACCTCAATTTGAAAGAAAAAACGTTTTTAAAGCATTAAACACAAAGCAATGTTGTATCTAAAGCAGATCGTAATTAGACCACTTTTATTCGGAAAGCAATAAAGAGCTCTCTTGAGCGATTCTTCCTCGTACCTATTGAAAACGATGCAAGAGAACTCTATGTAGAGCTTAATACGGCTGTATGTAGAGTTCCCGCTATCAACAATATACACTCGTTATAACCCACTTGTCCCACTGCTGAACTCGGTTCTTTTAATATAAAAGAATGAGAGTTAAATCACAGTTTCCTTTTTCTTCTCTGTTCTTACTTAGCCATTGGATCAGAGGTGTCGAAGGGGTTGCTAATGTCTATGGGCAATGGTGACTATTTACCGTCAAGTAACTCGTCTGTTTGTCTGTCGGCTATGTATATAAAAAGGTAGACCTCCACTCCGCGGCTAAACGCGGCGCCTCACCGCGCCAGTAATCGACACCACACTTTTGAGTCACCTCAACGACTTGTCGTGTTCCGCTGGGAGCTAGCGAGTCAGTACTTTCTTTTTCATTCTTTCTTTTTCATTCTTTCTGGGTCGTATATACATAAAGCGGTCATAGCCCAGTGTTTTGACCGTCAGACTCCCGAACAGGTGGCCTGGATGTGAAATCTGTATACACCACAATTTTTTAAAAATGATCTGAGTATTAGAATTTTATTTTCACCTGTTTCCTTGAAGGTAAGCATCGTGAAACCGGCACACTTAAGTTGCGGTTTGGTTGTACGTGATGTTCTCAGAGGCTGGGTGTTGTCTATGGGCAACAGTATCCTCTAATCGTAACTTGTCTGATATTTTTGACCCCGACGCAAATAGTGGGGTGCTATAAGTGCTATAAGTGGAGTTAAAGTGTTTGTGTATCTGTGTGTCTGTCTGTGGCGTCGTAGCTCTTAAATGGACCGAATTAGATGCGGTTTTTTGTTTGAAAGCTGAAGTGATCGACATGGTTCCTAGCTATAATTTATGAAGATCTGTTCAGGCGTTCGATAATCATCAGCTTATTACGGCTTTTCTTAGTCGAGGGGTTTAGTAATCTATATCTATATATATAAAAGGAGAAGCTGACTGTCTGACTGACTGACATATCAACGCAGGGCCTAAACTATAAGGGTTAGAAACTTGAAATTTTGCACAGAGGTTCCTTTTATAACGTAAGGGAGCCCTACGAAAGGATTTTTGAAAATTCACCCCCTAAGGGGGTAAAACGGGGGTGCAAAGTTAGTATGAAACTTTGCCGTTTTTGAAGGTATTCGAATGAAATTCAGAATGAAGGTGTTTCATTGAAAGTTATGAAATACCTATAAAATATTTTTTCGAAAATCATCCCTTAAGCGGGTAAAAGGGGGACGCAAAGTTAGTACGAAAGTTCTCTGATTTTATCAACTTGTAAGGGATTTTCTGCGGGCGAAGCCGCGGGTGTAGGCTTGTGTAATATAAGTGTCTTACATAATGTCAGCTGTTCACTGAGAAAATATCAGAACATTAATTATTCCAGGATAAACCGAGGAATTACTGAGTCAAAGGTCTTACTGACGTTTTAAATAACAAGGTGACCTTCGTAGCAGATATTTTACGTCAAACAGAGTCTCACGATAACATTCAGATGTGAGCCACATTCATCTCTAACAATAGTTCCCCTATCTGAATATGTAAGTTATTCACGGAGTTAATTCTAGACCGAATCGATAGTCTGGTCTGAATTCCAGGCAGACGAACTGGCGTCGGGAATATCGCGCGGTGTCAGATACAGCGGAGCGTTGTTTGATGTTTGATTTGTTTATCAGGATCGATCGTATTATATCCATCTTATTCTTTTAATTTGAAACTCATAATTTGAAGCCTAGCTAGCGTCTATCATAAGTGACCACTAGTAGCAAACAAAATGCTTGACCGTTTGCATGCTTCAGAGGGCACGGAAAGCCGTCGGTCCCGGTTGTTATGGTTACATGACAGTCGTTAAGCCATGCTGGAGGCCTTTGGGCGCCATAAAAACTTCTGATAAGTACTTGGGTCGGCCACTAACCTCTTCGTCAATCAACTGGAGCAGCGTGGTGGATTATGCTCTAGGTTTCTTCAAGGATCAGGAGGGCGCCGTGGTCAGTGGTGGGCTATTAATGGGTGGAGATCATCCTTTAATTATCCTCTTATTAATGCTTAATCGGATAAAGTTGGCAATTGATATATTATTTTATTTACGTTTCCGGAAACCGGAATTAGAATTAAAGGATCTCGATATTGTGTTTCTTTCGAGTGCCAGGACTTACTTTCTTGTTTATTCTTGGCTGGTCATATGTTGGTGATGCCTTATACTTAATTCATATTATTATTTACATTTAATGAATACAAAAAATATAACGATATAAACTGAAAATATTATGCAAGCTTAACTTGACGAAAGCCGTTTCTAGATATTGTGTTTATGTAATCGGATTAGATTTGGCACGAAATCAATTGGAAAACATATCGGCCCATTTTTATAACTTCGACACGATGTGCCAAATACATTATAAGGGTATTTGCCACGGATTTAATAGACAATATAAATTAAAAATGTATTCTTTGAAACACTAAAAACACACTTTATAACGCAAAGCAATTTTAGTCAGTGCTGTTAACCGTTGAGGACTACCCCTTTCTGGAGTACCAATCCTGAGAGTAGTTTCTGGTCACACTTATCGACTAGACTTATCGATCCAGCGTTTATTCTTTCCCTAATTATATAAAATAAAACTACAAAAAACTTAACCTCTCAATAGCAGTTAGTTCGAGCCGAAGTTCGTTTGGGCGTCAGCCAAACGAAATATTGATCGTCCTTGAAACGTTCCATAGTTACGATACTCCATACTTCTCAACAGAACGAAATCCCTGGATTATCTTCATGGATTATTTCAGCTACTTAACTTGCAATGATTGTATGCTCATGTCAAATCTTGCAAGCTGAATTAAAACTACTTCTACTCTACGGACTTTAAATCAATAAAATATTTTAATGTATACGGGTACTCACGATTTCGAATTGTTTTTCCGATATTTCGACCCAGTTGCATGGATCGTGGTCACGAGACCATGAGTACCCGTAAATCGTGAATCGTGGCGAAATCGTGAGTACCCGTATACATTGAAATGTTTAGTGTCCGCGATAGCATCAGTTTAAAATTATAAATAAAATATTTATAAAACTCTTGCATTACTGAGTGACTAACAGACAACGCACCACCGAAACTACGCTGCTAAGCTGAAATTTGTGTATGTATGTTCCTTGGGGAAATCCCCCCTCCCAAGGGGCTTAAAAAGTGCATAAACTGAAACGTTTTATTTCTTCAATGGATTCACTTAAAACTTTGTATATAGGTTCCTCATGACGCAAGTGAGCACTAAGAAAGGATTTTTTTTAAAGAAGCCGCGGCGAAAACCTAATGTTGCATACACTTTAGTTTAGTAGTAAACTACTTAGTCCTAGTTTAAGACCTATTGTGAGAGCAAATAAACAAATAAATGTTTTTTTTATTTTTATTATTACTACAGTTCCGATGACAATGTAATTTTATGGAAAGATGATAGGATTGGCTGCTCAGGATTGATAGAGACTAAATCTATTATTTTATTTAGCATTATACCTAAATACACTTAGCATTTCAAAATAATGAGCACAATCATAATTATTTTTCTTTATTGTAAAAATCGGCTACAGATATAAAGTGTACATCTAGCTAGAATATAATACTGGCCGTATTTATATTCTCCCCAAAAGCAGTTTGGCGCCAAACAAACACGCACAAAAGAAAAAAGTTCCATTGACGTAGATTTACTTTCAAATTTCGAATTCCTATTTCCGTTTGTCCATGCTACCAAAGGCTATTTTAATCTGGGTGTAAGCCAACTGTAATATTTCCCAAACGAAAAAAGTCGTGAAGTATTCTTTGTCCTCGAACCACCAACCGCTTTACAGTTTTATTAGAAAACTGTGCCAATGCATATTTTCCGCAGATAGCCAACAATATTTTTTATATTAATTGAAGTGTTTCTGATGCGGATTTATCGAAGTTTCAAGTGTTCAATTTATTACTAAAGTAGTGAGTTCTTGCTAGTTCTGTTTCCCTGTTCGTTTATTTTACCGTTTCCTGCGCTTCGGAGTGCACGGCCATCGTCGGTCCCGGTTGTTGTCGTTAAACTATGTCGTAGGCTTAAGACATTGTCAGTCAGTCAGTTAATCAGTGAATTAGTTCTTTCGCTTTTATACAAAAATACAATTAATAACAAAGCAGTGATAGCCGTGTGGTTGAACGTTGGACTGCCGAACCGGAGGGTCCGGGTTCAAACCCCGCACGCACCACTAATTTTCAAAAATTATGTGCGTATTAAATTTTAATTATCACTTGCTTCGGTGAAGGAAAACATCGTGAGGAAACCTGCACACCTGAGAGTTCTCCATAATGTTCTCAAAGGTGTGTGAAGTCCACCAATCCGCACTTGGCCAGCGTGGTGGACTATGGCCTATACCCCCTCACACTGTGAGAGGAGACCCGTGCCCAGCAGTGGGACAGTTATGGGTTGTGATGATGTAAATATCAAAACTTTCAATTAAAACAGTAACTATTATGGGTAGTTTAATTATAACGGTATAATAGTAATACCTACAATATTACTTTGATTCACACTTAATGCCTATCAATTGTTCAAATGTCAAGGATAATAATTATATTACTTAGCTTCAATGAAAATAATCGCTATTCAATACTTAACCGATTTGTTCGAAACCAGCCCAACAACAAGTTCGAAGCAAGTTAATTTGAACATACCTATATTATATTCTGAACTGAACCATTAAATGTTTACATTTAAAACTACAAGTTTTATGCTGTACATTTAAGTGACAAGGTTTTAAATTAAAGTATGAAAATATGTGGAAAACAGCGATAGAAAATAACAATTTTATTGTACCTTTAGATAGCTTTTGTAGGTCCAAGTATGAATCCTGCGTCGCCAAAATGTACAAGGAGTATTAAGGAGTGCGCACAACGACTCCACGACCGACCGACGCCATCGCCAACGCGACTAAAACCTTGACAAAGCTAATATTCAATTATGAGCTTTATATCTTTGAAGGTAAGGTTGAATTTCGAACTTATACTTAAAAGCCCTGTACTGCTCGCCCTACACCCATAACCGTTCCGTTTCGAGACCAACGCGTCGACGTTGCGTTGACGACTCACCGTAGACGAGTAGTCCACGCGTCGACCGACACAATGACGTAATGTACCTAGAACGGAACGTCGGAGATGAAACGGAGTGGAGACGGAGTCGAGTTGACGTCGATGAAGCGTTGATCGCGGAACGGAACGTCGGAGTTGAAACGGAGTGGAGTTGACGTCGAGTTGGTGTAATGTGCGCACTCCTTTATTTTAACACATGCTTCGGTAAAGGAAGTGTTGTAAGAAAACCGGTATACATGTAAGAGTTCTTTATAATGGGATTGTAGGGTATAATGCGCTCGCGTCCTACTTACTAAACTGAATCCTCGTTGAAAACCGGAGCTGGGTTTGTGATTAGAATATCAGGGATTCTGAGCGACTCGGCGTCCCTTTTCATACATTAGGAATTATTATTTTTTTCTTTTTGTCGTATAATATTCAGTCCTTTTTTATATTTGTTTGAATTCCACAAAGTAAAGTGTGGTCCCTTAACATTTTATGATATTACGAGTAATATTTCCTATAGGTAGGACTTAAAAAAGGGTTGTCAATTTGACGACTTTGCCGTCAAAAAAATGCATGTCTCCTATAATTTTTTTCATAATTTTGTATTTTTTTTATCCGCACTGGCTTCGCTTCGGGATACATGCCCCTTGGTACCTATGTACATACTGAAATTGATAGGTGTGATTCTTCAAACTTAACTTTTTTATTAATGAACGGATTGAATTAAAACAAACGCTTAATGTTAAGTGAAGCTTACCACAGTATATTAGTGATCCGAATCCAAACAGGTTAAGCCATTTCTGAGATTAGCGTGTACAAAACCACAGAGAAACAGACAAACAGACAAACAGACAAACAGACAAACAGACAAACAGACAAACAGACAAACAGACAAACAGACAAACAGACAAACAGACAAACAGACAAACAGACAAACAGACAAACAGACAAACAGACAAACAGACAAACAGACAAACAGACAAACAGACAAACAGACAAACAGACAAACAGACAAACAGACAAACAGACAAACAGACAAACAGACAAACAGACAAACAGACAAACAGACAAACAGACAAACAGACAAACAGACAAACAGACAAACAGACAAACAGACAAACAGACAAACAGACAAACAGACAAACAGACAAACAGACAAACAGACAAACAGACAAACAGACAAACAGACAAACAGACAAACAGACAAACAGACAAACAGACAAACAGACAAACAGACAAACAGACAAACAGACAAACAGACAAACAGACAAACAGACAAACAGACAAACAGACAAACAGACAAACAGACAAACAGACAAACAGACAAACAGACAAACAGACAAACAGACAAACAGACAAACAGACAAACAGACAAACAGACAAACAGACAAACAGACAAACAGACAAACAGACAAACAGACAAACAGACAAACAGACAAACAGACAAACAGACAAACAGACAAACAGACAAACAGACAAACAGACAAACAGACAAACAGACAAACAGACAAACAGACAAACAGACAAACAGACAAACAGACAAACAGACAAACAGACAAACAGACAAACAGACAAACAGACAAACAGACAAACAGACAAACAGACAAACAGACAAACAGACAAACAGACAAACAGACAAACAGACAAACAGACAAACAGACAAACAGACAAACAGACAAACAGACAAACAGACAAACAGACAAACAGACAAACAGACAAACAGACAAACAGACAAACAGACAAACAGACAAACAGACAAACAGACAAACAGACAAACAGACAAACAGACAAACAGACAAACAGACAAACAGACAGACAGACAAACAGACAGACAGACAAACAGACAGACAAACAGACAAACAATTCTAATGTACAATAAAATTCCATAACCGAGCCTAACACAAGTTTTAAAACATTTAAAATTCACCCACATTCCCTATATTGACACAGTAAACCAGTCTTAACAAAGCTTTGTTCACAGGTAAAATGTAAATAATTAAACAAAGAAAAACAAAAAATAACCTCAAGCGGCCCACGGACAGACTACGCTTGAAATGATCCAGCCCAGCTGAAACGAGCGATATGGTCGCTTCTAGCGAGCGTACGCCACGATGGCCGACGAAGAGAAACTACCGATACCCCCAACATTTCTTGAGAAACTTCTATTCTACACAACGGCATCTTTCGTCCTCCTCGCAACGTTCAGCCTCTTCGCGTTTCTTTTCTTAGTCCCCTTCGTCATCGAACCGGCGTTCACTACAATATTCATGCAGTTCGATCCAGTCGGAGCGACGTGCATGACCGTTCAGGTTAAGCATCTAGTCGGTGCCAGCAACTGCACATGGGCTTCTTGCAGGGAAGGCTGCACCAAAGACCTTTTCGAGTGCACCCAAATTCGCGTCAACTACAAGCTGGGCTATCTCCCGAACATCACCGCCACTGAATACGAAACGATGGTCCGAGAGGAGAGGTCTGTAAGAAAAGACTATGATTACGAGAATATTGAGACTCCGGAGTTGGAGAAAATCGATTCAGAAACGGAATTGCCGACCGGTCTGCAAGGCAGTGATTCCGAATGGTACTTCACCGGAGCGAGGCTATTCCCGAACGTAAAAGGCTGTGGATATCCGCCTATTTTGAATTGCACGATATTCCATGGCAAGTACAGGGAGTTGGGAACCAACTACACCTGCTATTATAGCAAGGTGGACCCTGGATTGGTGATAACGGATCTAGACATGTGGCAGAATACGCTGAATTTGGTGTATGCTATTGCAATTCCGATCCCCTCGTTCATAATCTCGGTGATATACTTGACGTTTGCTTACTTTAAGATTTATAATACTGAGGAGGAGTCTGAACAGGCTCCGTTGCAGAGTGATGCTGAGGGCATGGCTACCGGAGATGATGGGAAGCCCACCACTCCTGGATCGGACACCTTCAGGGAAGACCTGGCATGCTTCGGCCATCAACTCAAGATGCAGCTCGCCAACGAAAAACCTAAAGAAGGCTTTGAGTCGAACAGCCCTCCAATTTCAAATTCCGCATCACTGTCCGGGTAAGTTCTGTTGTTTCTTTAAGTAGTTTACGTATTAATTACAAAAAAATGTATTTATCTAAATGGTATTTTTGTAATTAATGAATGCATCTAAAACTGAATGAATAGTAACGTGATAAACTATGACATAAATTTAAAACCACCACATTAAAAATTAGTTTATACTATGTAGTGATGTAACACCTATTTATCAAAAAACTATATCGACTGATAAATTTATTCTCGTAAAAACTATCCAATTCACTCTAAATTATTTTATTTCTCGCGACGATAAAATATGTATAGAATGGAAGTAGGTATTGCTACTTTTTTTATTAAAAAAAAATAATATCTTTTTATTTAGAAGTTTTCGATCATAAAACAGATATGAAACAAGACAGATAAAACAATATGTAAAACAGCCCAAATTAATTAAAAATGAAGGAACTCCAATAAATTGTAATTATTAGCTTAAAACAATAATTAGTAATTTGGTAATACTTCCTATAATATGTATGTCCTAATGGTGTACGAGTACCTATGTGTGTTAAAATGTAATCATCTATCTGTATTCACAGCGAGTTACACAGGGTCGAAAGTGCACTGAATTATGTGTCCCCAAAACCAAACAACACAAATAAAAAAAAAATTAAATACATTCCAAAAGTTGGCAACAATTTCAAACTTAAATCGAGCTTAACTCAGAATATTTCAGTTCATGGCGAACAATATGCGAGTAGGTATGGCATGCAAACAACTGGGATACGGGTAATATTTTATGGCGACCGTTCTCCATAATGTACCATTGTGCAGACATAGAGTCGGGCCAAACATACTGTTTAAACGTAAATAAATTAAAATTTGCGTATATCTATCATGTCTTCTACCTAACCTTCCTAAATAATTTCGATTTGGGTATACTCAATTTAATTTTCAGAAACTAAAATTCAGAAACAAAAATGACATAATTTGGTTCAAATAAAAATTATTTAAACTAAATTATGTTTAGGTTTAATATAAGGGTGGTTAAAGTTTAATATTAATAAGGATCTAATATTATTAAGGGATGTAGTAAAAACCGAGAAAAACAAGATTGTTTTCTGTATTGTACTAACACGTATTGTGATACTTACTAAATATAAACTATGAATTAATTTTGTGTAAATTTACAATACATAATTATTTAAATAATAGTAATATTTTTTTAAATAAATAAACTTAAATGTGTCAAATAGAAAATTAAATAAATCAAACACCAGATAGATAAAGGCACTCTCTGACTGAGAGCATTCATCAATACTCATGTTAAATAATTACATTGTATAAATTGTATTTTAAAAAACAAAATAATTTTAAGCTATTGAATAATCGAATGATCAATCATGTGTTTTTCGATAGTAAGTGAACACCGCTACCCGTAAGTACGTCACCAGTTTATAAGACACTCGAAAAAAATATTTTCAAACATTTTTAACATTATCTCAAATTGACAGGACCAAGTCATCTTTCGTGAACGCCTAATGAAAATTACTCCACGGAGGTACGTGCGCAAATCGCTTGGGCTGTATTTGTGTTGCATAGCATTTTTATTTTTGAATAAATTGCTTTTTATTTTTGAATAAATTTTTACAGTAATATGTTTCCGATTCTGTTGAATACCCCGTTGACAGCACTAAAAAATGTTTATGTATTTTTTTTTGGGTAGCTAAATTTTAAATGTATTTTTATAGAAATATAAAAAATACATTTAAAATTTAATATAAATACTTTTTGCTAAAACTAAAGTCGTAAAACACATTTAATAAGAAATTACAATGAACTTTATTATAATGCCATTTTGAGGCCTAATCTACATTGAGGTAAAAAATATTAAATTCCCGCTTCGCTTTGATGAAGCCTATATTAGTCAAAATGCGTCTATTATCACGTTTCTACGTTGTTTTTCCGGACTTTCTGTACTCACTTTTCAATGATGGAATTAAGTTATATTTTAATCTCTGGTATTGCTTATAATCCGCTTATACGCATTAAGTAAACAGCGTAAGTACCTACTTGCGTGTGAACGTACTCGTAAGTCAGTACAATTTACTTACATAATTATGTAAGGTAGTAGTAATTTTTCATGTTCAGATTAAAGAAAAATTAAGGTGCTGCTTTTTATGTGTGGTCCACAAAAACTTAAATTTCATGCTGTATAATATATATCTTACTTTAATTTTATGATGATAACTTAATTATAATTTGTATAATTATTAACTTTAAGTAGGATTTAATAAAAATGTAACCTACGTCCAAACTAAACGCTTGTATGTCGCGAAACCTATTGAAAATGTACGATTTGTTACATTTAGGACCGTTAAATGTTTATTTTTAACCAAAAAACCTTATGGTACCCGTAATATGTAAATCAATAAAGCTGTAATTAAATACAAGAAAATTTATTATTTTCTTATAAACAATATTTAAAATATTTGTGTTTGTTAAATTTTGTTCTTTTATGTTTTTGAATATTTTATTCACATGCATTTATTATCTAGGTTGTTTCAGATTTTAATTTTTTTTGTTACAGTTTTTATCAGATATTAGCATTTAAGGTCATTTATTTTCAAAGATGAAACTTTTATATTTACTAATAAAAGCTTTCGCCAACTTAAGTTTTTTAAACAAGTCTTACCGCTAAACCTTGTCCCGTTTAACAGATTTTAAATTTGTTATCTTAAATTTTAAACCACTTTATTCACTGCCTGTCACAGTAATGCTTTCAAGCTATTTGCGCCTGTTTACCTTAAATATATTTAATAGTTAACATAAAATTGTATCACTGTTAAATATATTTATTAATGTTATATTATATAATTTAGTACACCACATAATAGTTACGCTTTGATGCACAATTCCGACATAAATACTAAATGTAACATATTTATAATAATAATTGTCAAACAAATAATTTTAAATTTCTATGTTGAATGTTAAGTATTATAATTATAATTTTAATAAACGAAGAGTTTTGATTGAAAATCCAAATATAAATAATTAAGATACTGACGTAAAGATAGGAGAATCATGTTGTGGCAAATATATTAAAATTAATTACCTATTACATATGTAGGATACAAAATGATTTTAATTTTTTTTTCCAGATGACAGGGTTCCTGAGGAAACATCGGCTACAAAGTGTACTATGAAATGAGGTGAACTGTACGAATATAACCTTTAAGAGGATTTTTGCTAAACACGTGGTTATGAAGCTTTTTGCTTTAAAATGGTCGTGAAAACGTAGGCTAAGCTAAAGAGTAATAAAACGACGAGAAACAAGGCTCGAGGAGCAAAAATTTTTATAATGTGTTGTGAAATAAATAATATATTGCAAGTTTTTTCGTGACAACCTTTATTTTCTATTTCTAAATGTTGTAGAGTGATGAATATGATTCTTTGCTCGCTAGATGTTACGAGTCATTTGTGTGACTGATTGTACTTTTGTCATTGTTAAAATTATTCTCAAACTTAAATGTTTCTATGCGAATGTCTTTTAAATTCACTTTTTTTAAATAAAATAATAATAAATTGTGATTTAACATTCTGTATAAAATAGTGGTCTATGTACTTTTTTTGGTGTGAAATACATGCGAATAATTAATAATTATCAAAACGTCCATACAATTTGATCTGTGCATCCGTGTGTGCTTGTGTTTTCAAGTAAGGATTTTGTATTACGATTGCATTTAAAAATAACTAATAATTTTAAAAATGTTTTGGTAAAATTATTGCTCAAATCTACGGATTCTAACGATGTTTGTAATAGAGAATATTGTCACGAGAAACTAATTCTATTGCTAGAATTATGAAGAAAGAATTTTATCTAAAACCTAAAATACTTGAATGACTTTAATACGCTCGTATGCTAAAGGTGTCAAATTTGCACGCGTGCTAAATACCTAATTAATAATAAATAAATGTAAAGTATAATAATGACAAACCGCAAGCTGTTTACAACAATTATAAAAAATATTTATTGTAAGCTAAAGCAGCAATAGTTTATAATCGCATTTGGAAATTAGAGACATTATTTAGAACAGGTATGTATACAAAGATATTTAGGAATGATATAATTAAATAAATTAAAATAAATCTAAATTTTCATCAGTACAAGTCGTGATATCATTTTAATTAGAGACATTAGTTACCTAATTATATAAGTTTGCGGATATTTATTTTTAATCAAAAAATAAAGTTAATTTAGTATCATGTTATTAATTTACTAGTAGTAAAACGAAAAACAATGTCAAAATCACAGAAAATCAACCTATAAACAAAATGGGTAATACACGCATGCATTTCGCGTGCGAAAGGGATCCTTTGAATAGACACAAATAGAAAGTAGTACGACGAAGGAATAGGTATAATGAAAGGATACCAAAATGATGTGATAAAATAAAGAATCGGAGGTAAATGTAATATTATTGCCATAATGTAAAATGCAAAAAACGAAACATAACTGTGCTTTTATACCAGCAATATAAATAGCAATATAATATCAACCAGTAATGTTAGTGTAGATAAACATACCGTAATCGATGTGACCTCAACCCAAGTAAACCTACCACGAGCACGACTAAGTCCATCGTCTACCATTAAGACTAGCTGTAAGACCACGCGAGCATTGATATCACATTAAAACAAATCGTCCCTGCCATACCGATGTAGTCGGTATCGATCTTCCGTCCCGTGCCTAAACTTTTTAAAAATTCATCGATACTCAATGTCCGTTGCGTTCCGAATGTTCCGATCCGATTGACAGCACTATGAAAGCGAAAATAGAAAACGTTCAATATGTCATGACCCAGGTAAACTCGCTTAACTACGTTTTGGATTTAGTCTCGACCGACTTCATGATATTTATTTAATGCAAATACAATAATATTGGTCAGAGTGACATTATAATATGCATTGTGTTATAAAGCAAATGCTGTGAAGCTAGTTTGTCTCTACTAAATAAAAATAGTGTTCTCATTAGTAAACGCATTAATAACTTCGATATAGTTAATAGGCGGAATGCTTTTCTCGATGAAAAAAAATTGAAACCGAATTCTAAAATATGTCAGAATTTACAACGTTTGAAAATATTTAAATGATACTTTCACAAAGTCAAAGTGCAACAAAGAAATAATCTTGAGCTTTGTAGTAGGTAACTAATTAGGCCATGTGTGAATTCAACGTCCACTCGTTTTTTTTTACATAACATAAGTTAATGCTTGACAACAATAATTATCACGTTCTAGTGGAGTGAAGTGTATCGTATCATTTCCGAACTAGTTCAATCTGTTTTTACTCATGGTGATACCTGCAATTAATTATTCTTTGTCTAAAATATCTGATGATAATGAAATTGAGTAATTTTTTCAATATTTCTTTCGTTCTTTCAAACGTACATAGAGTACCTATTTAATCTACAATTCAATATGAATACACTTTACCCGTCGTATGTTTTTTTTACCGGCAGCGCGCACGAAAGTGTCCCGTTCCGCCTGAGCCTGTGCGTGTAAGCGAGAGCGCGAAACAAGCGATAGAGGGGCAAGATCGGTTTGCAACGCAGACGATATCACGTAAAATTGTCGTCCGTAAACCGACTTTATAGACAAACATTTGTTTTTTAATAACTTCAAATTGTTGCTGCCCATAAAACGGGTAAAGGTAACATTCAATCCACAATCATGTTTGTTTCTTTCCCTTACATAATTTAATTTATTAAATAAATGAAGTAGCCAGTATACCAGAAGATAAGTACAGAATTTGGGGAAAAATAATAATTAAAGGAGTTAGAACTGCAACCGACATGCAACCTTCTTCGTACGTTGCTTAGAGTCGATGATCATAATAATCGAGATACTGTGAGATACCAACTACGCTTTGGAGATTTTTTTTAATTGTTCAACTTTTAACGGAATTTTGATATTACAGAGGCAATAATGGATTGAGGAACTTAATTATGTACTGAAAAAGTAAAAATATACGGTATCAGAAAAATATTTTTTAAAAACCTACTTACATTTTTTTTTCATTTTGTGTAAAACAAAAGTATCTATTGTACAAAATAAATAACAGCAATTGTTTAATATTTTTTCTCGACATATAAATGAAAAAAGGCTTGTGAATATTGCTACTTTAGGATTAATATTAAAGGCATTGCGAAAAAAAACGTATTTTCCATTTATTTTCTAATATTTATTGCAATTTGACGAAAAAGTTTTATGTGCACATTTTTCTGATTTAATACTAAAGACTATATTAATAAATTATTTTGTATTTTTTAATAAATTAAAAAAAATATTGATCTGTAACAATATCTAATGTCGTTTAAATTTTTTTTAGTTCTAATCATTAACTCGGTGCACATAAAAATTTTAACGTTGACATAATCTATGCAATGTTTGGTATCATAGTTAGAAATTTTGAAAAGTTTTATTAAAATTAAAAGTATAAAACTATTTTTACGTGTTCTATTTTAAAATTATTTAACTTCATTATCTTTACACAAAGGTTTATTTACAAGAGCTATTTAAATAGTGATCATCGTGTCCCTTAGAAGTGAATAAACTGTTTATTCATTAAGTAAATATTATATAAAATAAGATCGCTTAGACTGTGCAAAATTAAAGAAATTAGATATTGCAGATGACCCACGCACACATATAAGTAGATATAATATTTGGAAGATTAATAAATATTAAGAAACTATCATCGTCATTAATTTCGTAAAATTCATTTCAGTAAAAATGGTTTCATTAGTCTCGTTAAATGCATTAATTTAAACGAGACTTTGAAGTAAAGATGTATTTTACAGACTTTTTTGAGACATGTAAGTTAAATATTTTTTATTTCAAGTTCGTTATTTCATAGTTTGTAATTAATATGTACGAAAAATTGCTTAAATATAATCGTGTGAAGAACTAAATGTTTTTATACCTTGCTTATATTAATATTGTGTATAATGACGAAGTATGTTTTATGTTAAAAATGCACAACATAATAATGCATTTGCTGCACTGAGATTATTAATATTAAAGGTAATATTAGGTTATTACGAAAAGCAATTGATCAATAATATCACGTTGTAATTTATGTCAAATTAATTTTAGATGATTTTGTTTAATTTTAATGGCTTTAGGTTGTGTTTGTATTCAGCAATTTACGTTAGTGTAAGTTAATTAAGATGAAATAAATAAAAATGTAGAAAACCATGTACAACTATAAAAGTTTGGTATTCATTGTTTATATGTTTTGTTATAATTGTATATACCAAATATAATTATAATATGTTTAATTTGCTTTCATAATTATAATAAAGATTTCAATATGTGCTTAATTGTGATAAATTGGTATAATAATATTGTAAATAATAATATACATTTATTGAATTAAGATAAAAGAGTAAATAGATACATGTATTAATAAATACATAGAACGGTCCTTATTTATGTATATTATGTTTTTCTTTTTTTTTGTAAATCATATTGTTTGATAGATATTTTTATATTCAGTTCAATTCATTTAAACTTTGACTAAGAAAGATTATAAAATTGTTTATTAAAACTTATTCGTTAAATTATGATAATTGATTTATTATTTATTTTAATAAGTAGCTAATAACACTAGCTTGAAGGAAATGTCACAAAAACTTAATGGTAAAATCTGTCATATCAAGGTAAGTATTGTATTTCCCAAGTTGCACACATCACTGCCATTACTCTTTGATAAAATTTAATATTTATTTATTTACTCTTTTACCTAAAATATTGCATTTAACGCTTTAATCTTCTGTCCAATGACTATCTACAACACAAAATAATTTATATAGTAATGCGTGATTTCAATATTTCCAGCAATAGCCACACCATTATTTGTAATAAAAATTCACGCAATATCGAGAAATTATAAAATCTCTTCACTGATTTAATTTTTCATTTTATTGTTAAATGAACTACAATCACATCATTCTAATTTGGCTAATCTTAAAATAATTTATTTCTAATAACTCTTTTGTTGGGTTTAGGATTGTGTTGTGTCAACATTAATTACATTGTTTTTTTATTAACTACTATTACTACTAATTGTAATTACTAGTAATTGTTAATTACTATTAATTGTGTAGCGTTATTTGTTTCTTTATTCTTCACGCTTTGTTTTACCGACTTCAAAAAAGGAGGAGGTTCTAAATTCGACTTCGATTATTTTTAATGTTTGTTACCTCATAACTTTCGAATGAGTGAACCGATTTTGATGATTCTTTCTTTATTTGAAAGCTGGTACTTTCTGTGTAGTCCGACTTCAATTTTGTCCAGTTCTAACAATATGAGAAAATCATAGCTTTAAATACCTAAGTCTTAAATTTGCATTATTTTGAAGTCGGATTTTATTGTAAGATTATTTTATCAATGCATCGGTGCTGACTTGGGTGTCGATGACCACTTACCTGGTGGTTGGTCTGCCCCTTTGTCGGCAACTTTACGTAAAACAAACATGCTAAAATTTATATTGATAACTTGATATTCTTAACCGAATATTTTTTAACCCAACATTGCCATACACATTTATTTTCATAAGAATATCGCAGTTGATTTATTTGGTACTTTAGCTATTAATTTTAAGATATTATTTAATACGACACGTGCCTAGTATTAACACCAACTATTGACAGATGTTAATAAATTTAAAGTGTATATACATAGATGGTAGAAGGGCACAAGCGATTTTGCAATGGTTTCTATCTTTAATGAAAGAACCTTATGTATTAAGCTATCTTTGATTTTAATTGGCTGATTTAGGTTACTAACGGGCTTGCTATCAACTTTATTCAATTGTACTAGAAGGAAAAATTGGTAGGACTACGATTATACTTCTTAATCTGACTATTCACATTTATTGGCTTATTTTTAACGGAATAAATCAATTCTAACATTCTCGGTATGATAACAAACAATTATATAAGCAGAATACTTCGTTGAAATTTAAAATGTTGTTATATTTCGCTGTGGTAACTTCCACTTGAAATAATATTACAGTTATGTTTACTTTCCATCGCCATGATGGATTCTAAATTAACTATTGCGATTAACCCATAAGTAATACAAAATCACTATAGCGCGATTTACGAGACGTGATAAAAACTGACTGTACTCACACTGACACACTGACAGCTCTGGCTTTGTAACCTGGACCTTTTCTTTCGCGTGTAATAAGCTCAAAGTCAAAGACGTCGGAAGTTGCCGTCTAAAGTGAATAATTGTGATTTTGTGGTACCGGTGCACGCGTTAAAAATATATTTTCTTATAATTCAAAAACTTGTCATATTATGAATTTAAGTTTAGTTCTGCTCATTGTTCAGTCCATTCGTTATCAGCTATTTTATGGACTTGTTTCACTTAATAAATTATTTTTTATTTGTGTTCTGTTATCGATTGTATTATTGTCATTATTAAAAAAAAGAAGGAGCAAAATAATATTTAAACAAATTAACATAATGATATAATATAACAATAGACAGCTCTGCAATAAATGTGAGGTATCATTTATTATAAAATATTTTTTAAGACCCGTAAGCTTCGTTTACATTTAGTACCCCGTTTGAATTCAATGTACCCTGGCTAAAATGAAAAATTATAGTTTAAAAGAATTACCGAGTCTGGAACTGCCTTGTGACTGCGTAAAGACGACGACTATCAATTATAAATAATATATGTATCTAATTAAAAATTCATAAATAGCTTAATATTTAGATTTTGCATGCATTCATTTCGTTCGTTGCATCTCTACTAGAGATTCTCCTCGAAAAATAATTATTATTCATATTATATTATTATTTATATTATAAATATTTGACTGAAACCACATTCATAGCGTGTTAATCACGTTAAATAAGTACCTACTACCTAAATAATTTGTAAATCACAATAATTAATGTTTAAATGAAAACGGATAAATTAATTAAATTAAAAATATAAGATTATAATTCGAATTCGAAAATAATGTGTTTAAAATATATACGTATAAAGTCCACTTAGAAATATTTTGTAACAAAAAGAAAAATCTCACCTATTTTAATTATTTACATTTCATTGGGACGGCAGAATAATATGTACCAATTATTTAATTTATCCTACATTGAATAATTATTACATTCGTGCTATAAATAATAGGGCTATAATAGTGCTATAAATAATAGTGCTATATATAATTCGTGCTATAAATAATGCATTTAATTAAAATTTATGATTTGAATACAGAATGTTATTTTGCATTTTTCTATAATTATTAACATACATTCATAATACATAATTATTAATTATTAATTATTATACATATAACAAGTTGCTATATTATTAATTACGTAATTATGATTGTTGTTAAATATTTGAAAGAAACACACAATTATTATTAATAGCACGTGTGTATTACAAAATATTTTATTTAATATATTATATAGTTTTTATAATTTTGTACTGTGTCGTCATAATTGAAATTGATTACTTTATTTTACTTCATTAAATGGATGAAATAGACTTTCATTAATTTTAAGTGTTGCCTTATGATCATTTTGTATATAAAGATACAACGGGAAAATTTAGTAGTAACATAATAAATTTATTGGCTTCGAGACTGTGTTTATTTTTAACCTAACCTACTAATCTAACCAAATTAATTAACTTAATAGTTCAAAGCCGAAAAATATAATTATATAAAATGTTAAATAATTTATACATTATATATTATTCTTCTTTTCAACTCATAAATGTTTCACTGCTGGGCGCGGGTTTCCCTTTGACGTGATTGGCTTATACCCATCAAACTAGCCAAGTGCAGTTTGTTAGACTTCACACACCTTGCACGATGTTTTTCTTTACCGATGCAAGTGATAATTAATTTCTTATACGTACCTACATCATACGTAGTCCAAAAGTCTTCCCTACACGACATTTTTTTTAACAATAATAAGTCACAGTGAATCCAAAAGTAATATATTTAGATCAAGCACAAAAGGTAATTCGGGGATATCTTGAAGGTCAGTGCCGATGGGGTGTCATACAAAAAATATTGAAATTCAAATTTGTTCTTTGGCTACCAGTCCAGCTGGCCCTTGGCCAATGACAGGCGATAAACCGGCAATGCCAACAGCTTTCAGTGGTCTGGAAAATAAAAAAATATAATATTATATACTATTATTATAATAAAGATATTAATCATTATTTTTCAGATTGTTCATATTGATAAACACAAAATAATATCATCAAAGTGACCTACTGAAGTGAGAAACGAATAAGCCTAGCTTATTTGCTTTGATTACAAAAGCATCAAATTTTGCATAATGTCCCGCCATCTAGTGTCTCGAATTAAAATTAATATGAACAAAATTGCCATCTAGTAACATAACTTAAAACCAGTAAGCAACCATATTTTACATTTCACTTAATGCCAGGCTCCCTAGATGGCGCTAGTAGACAACGATGTAAAAAAGTTCTCTGTACAAGTCATAGATGACGCGGCAACGTGGTTTGTAAACTCGTCGTTATATGGCGTTGAAACGAATAAAAATCCATGATATTTACTTGAAACCAAGTTCTTCGGGCGGTACTCCAAGTTTGGCTAGTTTTGCCTCGTAAGTGGCCAGAAGATCATCATGAGCTTTTCTCAAGCGCGCTGCTTCGTACCGTAGGTCTTCAACTTGAGTGTCTTTCAACTTGAGGAGGTCCTGTTATGTAAAAGTTTACGTGACCAAATTGACATGACCATTTTACATTACAATTGGCATTGACCAAATTAACATGTAAATTGGTAAATTATAATAATATAAGAAAACTAGGGGATCCACCCTCGCTTCGTTTCGGAAAACATGTTTGTCCCTCAGTACGCACATTCGGAAATTGTTAACTTTTTATTTCTCAACAGAAACAAACACTTAAATGTTAAGCTTACCACAATATATCAGTGAAAAGACAAGACATTATGACAGCAAAAAAGTATTAAATTAATGATTTCATTCTTCTTACATTTTTAATGCTTTGCTAATGTTTGAGTAAAAAAGATAGTGGAATTTTCCATAAAATTTTCAATTTTTATCGGCATTAGCTCACCTGCTCCTTATCGGATGAATATATTACTTACATGAATATCTCTAGGACCAGTGTCTCTACCCTCCATGTTCTTCAACTTCGCTTCCAGAAGCGCCGTCTTCAGTGACGCTCGCTGCTGCACCTCGAGCACAGCTCTGGAGAAGCGCGCCTTCAGTTCGTCTCGCTCCGCCAGGACACGATCGAACCTGACTTGCAGCACTTCGTACTCCCACTTCAACACCTCGAATTGCTTCTCTAAAGACGCTAGCTGTTTTGTCTTGGCCTGTTTTAAGTTAAATCGGTCAATATTGTTGGTTATTTATATTGCTAAGCGTTACCCTCTCGGTTTTCTAGTGTACTCTGTATTGTAATTTAAAGAACATGCTATTTTTTTCCCATAATAATATAGAATATTCTAGAAATACGATCTTGAGTGATATTATTAAATAGAGCCGTGAACCCCGAGCCGGGAGGCCCTGGTTCAAACTCCGCACGCACCCCTGATTAAAAAAAATGATATTCGAATTAGAATTTAATTATTACTTGCTTCGGTGAAGGAATACATCGTGAGGAAACACACACCTGAGAGTTCTCCATAATGTTCTCAAAAGTCTGTGTAGTCCACCAATTCCCACTAGGCCAGCGTGATGGACTACGACCTCACGTTGTAAAAGTAGACCCGTATCAAGCAGTGGGGACAATTATGGGTTGTGATGTTGATTATGATGATTAATTAGGTATATCGGAACAATTTTTGTTCATTAAGGAAAATAAATTGATTTTCCATTTGTTTTGCTGTTCAAATGTTTTTATCCCCTCCGAGAGGAAACACAAATCAAATGCGATCAGCGACATCTATTTAGTTGTAGTCACTTTCAGCGCCACCTCTATTACATAAACTAAATGATTTGGTGTCGTGGGACACTAGGTAGGAACGAAGTTCCTTCGGCTACTGTCGCGCCTGCGCACGTCTCATTTAACGCTTTTATTCCACGCATTTTTTCTTACGGTTTTACTATCACATATTTTTCAGTTCCTGCAAGCCTGCCGTAAGGAACTTCGTTCCAATAAAATGAGAAAAATCTATAAAGTAGTTGTTATGCACATACATAAACGAAGTTGTTTTATCCGGTAAATACAAAAATATGACATACGGCTAGAGCAGCTTTATCGCGATCATAGTTAGACATTTGTCGTTTTAATTCCTTATTATCTATTATTGCAGCCTCCAAAGGCTCACGGAGGCTCTTTGATTCTGCCACAGCATCTCTCGCTATCTTCTCCGCTCGTTCTTTTACTTTCTGCATGTCTTCCATCTGTTGCTTCAAGCTGCTTATCAGACCTGAATTTCAAAAGCTTTATTAGCAATGCAAATTGAAATGACCTTGGTGGTTAGTTTCAAACAACTAAAACACTTACCCAAATTATTTAAAGTTATATCATTGTAATAGTTTTTTAAATCAGAAAACGCTCGTTCATGATGAGCTATCAACTCAGACAATTGTTTATTTTTTCTTTCTTCAACTTCTGCTATTTCAGTTCTGTGTTTAACTGTCAATTCAACTTTGGTTTCTTGAAGCCTTTTCTCAGCTTTATTTTCAATTTGTCGAGCTTTTTCTTCAAATTCATCTCTTGTTTTCGATAGTTCTTCAGCGTGTATCAGCTTTGCACGTCTTAATTCGTCTTGAGCTGCTAAAGCCTTCTCTCTCATTTCTTGTCGTAAGGACCTTTTATCATTAAGGAGTTCTACTTCTTGTTCTGCGTGCTCTTCTTTGGCTGCTTTAAGAGCAACTAAGTTTTCAGCTCGTAATGCTGCTGAAGCTGCTTGTTGTTCATACTTTAAATGCTTTATTTTCTGCTTTTCAGTTTCTAGAAGTGCTTCGTTCTCTTCTTGAGCTTCCTCGGTAGCTCTTTCTCTATTTCTTAGTTCTGCTTTAGCTTCTTCTAATTGTTGTCTTGTTATTTCCCAGAATGTTCTGATTTTGTCTCTTTCTAGTTGAAAGTAGTTTCGTTCCTCTCTTTCTTTATCTAACTCTTCTTTAACTCGTAGTGTAAACTGCTCGAGTTTTTCACGAGTCATCTCTGATGTATCCACTCCATCGATGACAATTGCTGCAAGTTTATTAATATTAATAGATTTTTAATTTGTGTTTCTATTTTCTTGCTATTTCACAAAAAACAAAGTGAACTATTAGCTTACCTGGAGCCTTCTTTCCACCACCCTTACCTCCCTTTGGAGCCTGAAATATCATTAATATATAAAGAGAGATTATACAGAAGGAAACAATAAAAAAAGATATTGGTATTAAGGTATCACTACACATGAATCAATATTGTCATTTCGTTGGGATTGGGATTTCGATTTACTGTGATATATTCTGAACTATTTGTCACCAATGTAATACCCTTTGATTATATAAGGTAATACCGATCTTTAATCTTAATCTGAGCTGATATTCAGTTGGTACATCGTGATTAAATAGCGCAGTAGTACGTAAATGTTCTTAGAGAACAAACACTTCACGAAGTGGTCTTATGATAATAAATGAATAGTGAATCATTGTTGTCTTACCATTTTTTAGATTATATTAATATTGCAAGACAAAAAATGTTTGACTGCAGTGTTTTCTAAAGTCATCAACAAATAGAATGTTAACAACAAGTTATTGGTAAGAACCAATATTGACAATGTCGCCAGGGTAACGATAGCGTTACTATGGTAACCTTACAACAACATCACTGCGTTTCCAGACGATCCAATATAAAGCTGTCGAATGCCGATAGTGATAATATAAATTAATGATTATTTTTAGAATGGTATGATTACGAGTATCTTGGAACGCAAAAAGGCAGTGGGATATATTTATATTTAATTTTAATAAAAATCATGGTTAAACATGATTGTTCATTAACACTGTCTACTTATAATTAATGTAAGTAGTAATATTATGAACAGATGTTATTATGTTAAATCATTACGTCAAAATGACATGACATTTAAACTAAATCCGTTATATACAAAGTATTTATCATTTATACGTAAAAATAATGTAAATTTATTGTACACGAACCAAATCCATTGCCTGAAAATTCTAGTAGGTACGATGCCAAGATGTTGACTGACGGTTTTCAAACTGTTTTATATGGCACTTTGTTTGTAAGCCTATTCATAATAGACTACATACTCGGCAATGGGTTTGTCGATATGTTCCAGAAAATCTGTTGCAAATTTTTATGTTTCATCAGAAAATCCATTAAGGAAGAGGCGAAGCAGATGCTTAAAGTAGAAAATACTGTTAGTCTTTCAGTGTTGTTTAGTGAACTATTTTTTCTATGTTTGACTATGCTGGTAAATATAAATTTCTTTTAATTTTTTTTAATTATCAGCTAAAAAAGCTAAAAGAACTTTGCGATCTGAACGTTGCGCATGGGTCGCCGGCACATGGGGTCCTGGTTTCGATTTCTGTACACTCATCTGAGCGTCATAATTATGTGTATGAAAAATTAATTAACTTGCTTTGATGGAGGAAAACATCGTGAGGAAACTAGAGGCCCTATACCCTAAGCTTTCCAACATGGCAAAGAAGTTGTTACTTCTATCTGACGATAATAACCGCGTCCGTAGGCTCTATGTACTCTGAAGCACGTAAACGCTCAAGAATTTCGTTGCCACATTGTAACTAATCAAGTATCCAAATAAGTTAATAAAAATAAGGTGTTCTTGATGTGAATGTTTTTTTACATTTAATTTTACTTAATTTCAGTTCCTCAATAGATACAAGCGATTTCGTTACAAAGACCGAATTGATGAGCTTTTTCAAGAGAGTCGGGAAGCGATACGACAAACCAACGAGTTCCTTGAGAAATGGCGGCTAAGACGGGTAATAAAATACCTAATTATTGTAGCTAGTCAATGAGTGTTTGGACATCGTCACTTTTGTGACTTTCTACTGCCGTGTAAAAAGGTGCACTACTAGCAGATCTTCATCTTGAGTTCAAAGGCTTCATACACCTTAAAACTCAAGGGAAATCTTATAATATCAAGATCTTTATTATCTATAGGTCCGTCTGCTTGTATGTCTACTCTTAACGTAAAAAAGGAGGGTTACGTAAATTGAGTTATTTAATACTTAAATATTTGCATTAACGTATGGAACAATGTAACATTTAGAGATTTCTCAAGCGTTATGCCATTTTCTTGTAGGTAAACATTTTTAATTAATAAGATTTGGAAAAATGCGTGGTGGTTTCATTTAGGTTTGGAATTAGATGTTATTTATACATACTTTATTGGAAACACGCGTAGTTTTACGAGTTATTTTTTATTGTTCAGATAAATTACCAGACCCCGTGCGAATATTCTTATTTGGACGATGAACCGCAGAAAATAGAACCTTTGAAATTGGAAGTGCCGATTCTACACATGGCTATTATTGATGTAAGTTTATTGAACTTTTGCAGATGCTTACTTTACATTGAAACAAAATTAAAAAAATCATAAACTCTTACTCTGGCTGTAATTCAGTGTGTGTTGTGTGAGACAAAAATTAATTTACAAACTTTCACTTAGTTCCGAAAACTCGTCAGTCGGGGCTTCACTGCCTCCCGGGCAAGACGTCTTGCCCGGCCGGAGATCTCCCTTTGCCAAAGCATTTAAAAAATCCTTAGGTACTAGTTTCCTGAATATTACTGAGTGAGACGAGTGAGTAATAAAGTTTATTTGTACTATAAAATACTGACCATTAAAAAATTAAAATATCACAGACTATGGGAACAACCAGATCTCAACCAGAACGGGGTGACGCAGGTGACGCTGTAAACATCACAGATTCCACTCTTCTCTCCGTCACGTCTCTCCTCGATGATGATCTGGATTATCTGGCTGAACTACCCAGTGACGACCAGTTTGAGGAGAAAGCCCTGGAAATGCACAAGCGTTACTTATGGGACGTGATGGAAGAAGATGTTTGTAATTTAGAAGACTAAACAAAGAATAATAGCTCTATCCAAGACTTTATCCGCATCCGTAAGACTGTGTCCGAGGCTTTAAAGTATTTATTCAAAATTATCGAAAACTTTTTTTTTACATTGTGTGGACCTTTTATTTTATGATCTAGTTTTATTTTTTCGTTGTAATTTTTTTTGTGAATGTAACTTGGGACTCGTAATTTGGTTTGTTATAAATAGGTACACTGTTTCATTGCACCAGTGCTGTCAAGTGTAACGTTGTTTGGTTATTAATTTGTAAGTGAATCCTAATAAAAATGTTTTCCTTTTAAATTATTTTCATTTGATACAACCAACGTAGGTAACCAACGTAGGTTACCTACTTTACAACTCTTTGAAAAATTTACTACTGAGCACGGGTCTCTCCTCATATCTGAGGAGTCCTAGAGCATACTCCACCACGCCGCTCCAGTGCGGAGTGGTGGAGGGGTCAGTGGCCAACCCAAGTGTCGGAATTTTTTAAGCCGCCCGAAGGCATCCGACATGACTTAACGACCGCTAGCAAGTCGTAACCACCGACACCGACGGCTTTATGTGCCCTCTAAAGGACGGAAGCGCCTTAGATTTTTGCCACCCATCCAACTATCAACCGCACCCGTTGTTGCTTAACTTTGTCGATCACTTAAGTTCCAAGCAAGCAGCCGGGTGAGCGCTTATTACTTAAATTATTAATTATATATAATCATAAAATATTGAATATTTTCTGCGAAACAATCTCTACTTCAACACATAAATGTAACGGACAGCCCATTACACGTGTATTATTAATCCCTTATTAATTTTCTCAAACTTCTATTTTGAGAGTTAATACCACCATAAGGAGTACTGTTAATCCTACAAAGGTTTCTTCCATATATCACTTTGAGTGTCAAATGCTTATAATACGTATCTCAAATCCATCGGATAGCTACCCCACAATGATGCCCATTATAACTTTGCTGTTGAAAAAAAACTTTCTACCGATAACAATCCTTAAGGACCTTGTGTTAAGGTTCACAATCATGATGTTTGATTGTTTCGGGGTTTAGTTTATGGTGGTTATACTTTACTTTGATGTAATAGTGTCAGCGGGGAGTCAAATAAGAAACGTTGTAATTAAAAGTTTAGTATTTAAGGTGCTGACAGTAACAGCTAGGATTCCGTATACTTTCCCCGTGTTCACAAACAATACTTCAGTGCTTAGGTATAAGTTTTGACTGACCAACTGTTCTTAATAAAGACTTCGGCTAACTGGACTAACCATACTAGTCCCGATTTGAGTCTGATTTGATTTGTCACCTGACATGGGCGGCTGCGGAAGGATGTTGCATGCTCATTTGCTATCCTAAATCGTTAAAAAAGTGCAATCGCCTACGATACGTTTGTCAAAATCAGTGAGGACATAATCAAGTATGCGTATACATTGATTTTGAGCAACGCATTGTAGTTAGTGGATTGCACTGAAGTATTGTTAGTGAACAGGGGGATAATTTATCGGAATATTCTTGTAAGGCCACACTGGGTTAAGTCACCTTATTGAATGAAATTTTGTTTCAGTATCCCTATAATGCATGCTAACCATTATCTATGGAAACCAGGTACTAGTTTTTAAATTTCGCCATAGTAATATTTTTAATCAATGATTTGGGGTTACAAATTTCAAAAAATGCATGGTTAGTCAGAGCTTCCAAAATTGGTTTCGTTGGAGGTTTGTGAAGCGTTTCAAGACATCAATAACTCCAAATGCATCACCCATGCGTTGCCAAGAAAGAAGGAAGCGAAAAGCAAGAATTAGGAGAAGCAAGTCGAGTTACGGAATACGTTGTTAATAGCCAAACAGTACATCATAGCTAGATGTCTGACAACAAGTAATAAAAGGAACAGCAAATAATTCCGCGATCTTATTAGCAACAAGCGGCGCATATAATCCTTAATGCCATAGTAATAAGCCAGACGCGTAATAATCCCATGAAAGGACCGCGCCATAATCCCCGGGAAGTGACAGGCAGGAATAATGAGTGTTCCAGATTTGTGCGGCGAGGGAAGTAATACATTCAGGTTGATATTGTCAACGAAAAATAATGCCTAGAAGTGTAACTACCGATCAAAAATAGCGTAATGAATACTAGGCTGCGGCCTAGTAGGCAACGTCAGCCCATTCGTCGTTCCGTCTTTTGTTTTTTACTTACGTACATTGAGATTAGCCAATCACGGTCTTGTGTAATGCGGCATAAAATAAGAGCCAATTGTGAACTTTTAGCCGTAAACGGCTAAAAGTTCACAATTCCATACGTGACGCCATTCCATACGTGACTTAAAAGTCACGTATGGAATGGCGTCCTCTATACTTTATAGCTCGTTGGGTATTGTGAACATCAAAAATACTTGCAGACTACGTTCCTCCCAGACTGCTATTGACAGCTTAAGTTAGATAGTGCATGCCAAAATTACTGAACATGGATTGATTTCAACCCATTAATTTACCTAACCACGCTGCTCAGCGCGGATTGGTGGAAAATTTTATGCCACCCGAACGTGGCTTAACGACTGCTACCAAATGGTAACAACCTGGACCGACGGCTTTACGTGCCCTCCGACGCACGGAAGCGCCCAAGAAATTTTGCTACTAGCGGTCACCCATTCAACTACTGGCCGCGCCCGCTGTTGCTTGACGTTGTCGATCATTTAAGATCGACGCAAGCCGCCGGGCTATGAGTTTTATGAACATCTAGGATTATGGGACTAAAATAGTGAACAATCTATAGAGCTATGACATGGGATCCTTCAAGAAGTGGGTTCCTCACTTCCTTCTTGATCAGCAACACATTAGTGACACTTATAATGTTGCTAATGTCTATGGGCGACAGTGATCGCTTACCAGGTGACCTGTGTGCTGTTCGCCTGCTTAGGACATTAAAAATCCAAACAATCCAATAAGAAACGTACTGGTTGGTAAAAATTAAATCCGCTACTCGCCTGACTGAAGCCCAGCCATGTGCTGTAAGCTTATAATTTGCCCAAACAATAGACACGTGCCTTGGTCTTGCGAATACCACGTAATTATGGTGGTGGCAGTTTATGATGGATGTCACGCCTTTCGGTTATCGACAATCGTGAGGGAGGGTACCACCCTTTGGGGCTTTTCTTGTACAATGGTATCGAATTACAAATGATTTAAAAGTAAGTGCTAGTACATATCTTCCGTATTACGAATCAAATAGTGAGCTTAGATCAGGAACATCAAGTTAATTAGTACCTCATTAAATATTGCAGTGATGGCCAAGTGTTTGAACGTTGGATTTTCGACGTGAGAGGGTACAAATTGTAAATCTGCACTTGGCCAGCGCGTTGGACTATGGCCAGTATTCCTCACATTGTAAGAGAAGACCCAAGCCCAGCAGTGGGACAGTTATGGGTTGCTCATAACGATTAATTAAAGAGTTTAAACTGAACTCATTGTAGATAGATACCTAAATATATAATTATGATATGATACTAGGATCACATAAATTCTCCTTTCTTATCTGGTTTCCGTTCGACAGCGTCTGGAGACGGTATTCATCAGCCTCCATTGACACTCCAACAGGTCTATCATTAATCATTGTACGAGACGTCGTCTGCCGCGTCTACTAAATGTTACTGGATATTTAATTTGTGAAAATTGTAATTTGGAAATTTTTTCGTTTACGAATTGTAAATCACAAATTAAAGATTTAAATGATGACATAAGTTTTGGAAAATGGGTAAAAAGCGTTATTTTTCAATATTTATTATTCTTAGATATATTTATGACTACGCTGGTAGGTATATTATGTCCATTGGCGACGCTGACCACTTACGAATTAACATAATTTTTCAATTTAAATCGATGCTTGATTAGGTTTATTAGTGAATGCAATATTTTGCTATACGTAAGAGAGTTCGCAATTTTTAATTACGAATATTAGAGATTAATATGTTTAAAATACTTTAATGATTGCAAAATAGCGTATTCTAGTTTATCTGGTAGTAAATATATAGTAGGTACTATTCATATTTTTAAGTAATAAGAAATAATGTTGGTCCGATTCTGGTATTTTGTCTGCTCCAAATTAAAAAAAACAAGATTTACAAAAAACGAAAAAAATGAATTTTCTGGGAAAATACATACAAACGCTCCTTCTGAGACTGAAACATTTCTATTTTTATTTCAGTTAGACTCACCGTCACCGTTCCAGGTTATCTTGTCCAGTTAATTCAACTCAAACCCGATCAGGACCAAGCAGAATCAGTTACAATCAAACACTAGGCACCCTAGATGACCCGGGCCGTCCATTTATCACTCGAGTCTTTTTGCCCGTCCGATTCAATACTTTTTGTGTGCAAGATTAAATTTCGCGTCGCGGTCGCCACAGCACCATTAATACTCCCTGCCAATCTACAAAGCTCTTCCTACCCTCCCTGATTCTTTACAAAACTGGCTGATGAAGAGGAAATTGGTTCATTTTGATGGGTCTTAACAGTCTGGTCGGGACAGTACCCATCTTGTCATTGACTTTTTTTTTACCACGTCTGGATGCTGTTACGGTGATTATGATTTTTGCGCCAAAATTACGCTGGAGGGTAGAATTGATATTTGATGACGAGTTTTACCTTTTTTGGGTTGTTTAGTTCTTTTATAAGCAGTTTTAGGCTTGTGATTTAAATTGATGTCTCGACTGCGGTCTCGAGTTTGAATCTAATTACATTATGTTTCAATTCATGATTTTAAAATAAATTCGCATTGACTTATTATATTAAATTCGTCTATTATTTAATAACATTCGACAATACTAGACGTTAATAAAATAATACCCTCACAATATTTCTCAAATATCAAACAGTGGAATAAATTGCCAGCGTCGGTGAACCCGTTAGATTATAGTGTTGGTGTCTTCAAATGAACACACCAACTTAAAGTGAATAGACTTTTACCAAGTTAGTGCGCTTTACCCTCCAAGACTACATCACCACTGACCATCAGATGGTATTGCAGTCAAGCATTAACTTATAGTTAATAAAAAAAATGTGTACAGACATAGATCGTTTACAGTTTTGTTATATGTATAGATTTCCATGTTTGACGTCATAAAACCCATCCCCTGTATTTTCCCCTGGTTATACAAACAAGAACATGTCATCAACACCCTGACAAATACCGGACGAATAGCTTCCAAACCAAACAATACCCTCAAATTACAGAAATCATACCGAATTACCGCCCACAACATTTAAAATAACTGAAATCGTGTTCCATTCCACACAAGTAAACATTCAATTCCTTTCATGCTACCCACTTACTTGTGAATTTACAACATTACATTTGCACACACAACAACCTTATCATCAACGCAATAAAGTTCATTACGGTATCTAGATTTGAATGTAGAAAGTTGGTTTCGGAATTCGAAATTCAACCGTTTATTATAATGGTCGTTCTTACCCATCTAATGTTGATCTCTTTTCACCGACTATCAACGTGAAATAAAGGGTCAATTGAAGTTGGTTGGATATTACGACGTCTTACGTCACGTGTCAGTCACGTGACCTTATAGAAGTCCAACGGCGTTGGTTTGGAATAAATTCTTAAATATGGTCATTAGAGGTCCGATTATAAGTTGGGCATTGTTTGATTGGATTTGAAATAGATAGGGGTATGCAGTTTATTTTTCTAGTAATTTTCTATTTTTTGATTGATGAGATTTTGTAGGACGGGTTTGCACTAAGCTTACCTACGTGATTGTGTGAATGGAAGACTAAATAAAAATAATAATTATACCTACTATTTTATACTACTTATTAGACTACGAGTCATGATTGTGAACCCTTGTTGGGAACGATAAACAACTTTAATGAAACGGTGGTAAATGCAAAAAAATGAACGTTCATAAGTGCAAAATACCGACACGGAATAAATGATTTGAGTTTTGAGTTTTTTTGTGTGGCGATGGAATAATTGCGAGTTATTGTAGTCTACAACAGCGATTCCAATTTCGAAAAACTACTTTTAGATTGCATAGATTCAATATTATCCACACCACTGCTCACACAGACTAAACAACTTTATTAAAATAATATAATTTAAAATTAATACACAAATAAAATTTACGCAAAATTTGTCCTGCACAAAATGCAGTCATTGTACAGTATTCTAAAATCATTCAATAATCGTTTACCATTCACCTTGTTCAATTGGCTTGTAAAGCCTATAAATCTATTGCTTTAAATATACCAAAGCAATTAACCCTCTTCAATAGGTATATTAACCCTCACCGCAGTAATACTACAACGACCTAAAATCTCATCAAAATATTCCCACAGCTAATGACTGCGCGTAAAAAATGTAATCGTTTGACGACACGTGTCGTGAAATTGGCCCTTTTGTACCAAAGACGCACCTTGGGTCATTTGCGCCCATGTGGCAAGGTAAGGGTTAATATTTCATAGGAATATTAATTTTTAATTGGATTTACTTGCCCTTTTCAAACGTGGATAATAGGATAGATGGATAGAATTGGGGTATCTCGATATTGTTCAAAAAATTAAAATGTTCACACACTTATACTTCAGCTTAACCAGGATTTTGAGTCACGGGTGGTACAGATGTTTCTTTTCTTTTTTGTGTTTAATAGTCATAATAGGATTCCTTGTGTCAAGGGTGCCATGGACAAGGATACCCAGATCGAGAACAGGAGTTCAAACTCATCATTCATATTTAAGTTTTGCTGGGAATTGCACACGAGTTCTCCATAATGCTCTCAAAGCTGTGTGATGTCCGCCAATTCGCACTTGGCCAGCATGGTGGGCTATGCCGTTCAAACTGTGAGTGGACTCCCGTGCCCAGCACTGGGACAGCTGTGGGTTGCGATCATAACGACGATAGATAAAGATAATCCCATTAAATTTTGAATTATTTCATACGCATATATTAAAGTAGGGACGCTCGCGGTTACAGATACATACATACATAGATGTATATACCAAATTGATATGACAGTGTCCGTTAATAGCTAGCTAAGTGTTCGTGACTGCATTATCTAACGCTAATTCGTCGGACCATCGTTCCGAAATAGCCGGAATCAATCATGACGCGTTCGCTTCTAATATCACTTAAACACGCTGCCGCCAAATGGGAAGCCTTAATAATATTCGTGTAACGGCACAGAACACGTATTCAGACAGAACGTAAGTTGTTTTTAAACTTCTAAATTCAAAAACCCTAAATTCGCAAATTCGAAATTTAAAAATTCTAAATCATTTACTCATGTAGGTATCACTGATGAACTCATGCGTGTTATTTTCTATTCTACAACGGTTTTAGAATGGTTAAGGCACCTGAACCATGAAGAAGAAACAACGGAAGAAACGCCTCAGCGTAAAAAATACACTGTAATTATATGTAATAAGTACCAACATATACTCTAACCTGGGCGGAACAATATGCCATGTCACGATCCCATAAGAGTACAACAAATAAGCAAGTGAGCCTCTCGGTAATGCTGGGGCCACACTAACGGGAAACGCCGATAATTATCGCGATGACGGACGTTTAACGTTGGTGTGGCCACTACTTAACGCGATAATTTTACAACAGCATTCTCATTGCCGTTTGCCGTTGGGCGATAGTTCGAATGTTGAGGCCACAATTGTCAAGTGTAGCCACTCACTTTATCACGTTAATTTTATCGCAATAATTATCGCGATGTTCGGCATTGACGTTGACGTTGACGTTTTCGTTAGTGTGGCCCCAACATAAGTGGTTGCCGTCGCCCATGGACACCGCTAAAACAAAAGGCACCACCAATACTTTCCGGTCAAGATTAGAAAAGAGATTAAAGGATAAGGTGGATAAGAGCGAATTGGTAGACTTCACGCACCTTAGAGAAATTACGGAATATTCTCAGGTGTGCTGATTTCTTCACGATGTTTTCCGTCACAGAAGCAAGGCATAAGTAATCCAACCAAAAGATTTTCATGTAAAATGTTGCCAAGACGAGACCATTATGGCGTGCACTGTCAAAAATTATCAGATCTTATGTAGCGCCAAGCTTTTAACTACACGTTCTAACTCTACAAGCTCTAACTTCAGAAACTCTACACCGTGTCAAAATAATTTGTGGCCCAGGATTCGGAAGTTGTACGTACAACAAACCACTTCAATATCACTGCTTTAATCCAGTTGTTACTTCTGTCCACTCAGCTATTCTTTGTCATGTAAAATCATCCCCTGATTGTAGGTAGCTCTGGACATTGGACATTCAATATCGATGCAAATGTCTCGGTGGTGCGAGGGTCCGTTCTGCTATGAAAACGTTATTGGGTATAATTTCACGAACAAATGAAAGTACCGCCGGACACGGCTGTTGCGATAAGTAATTTTTTGGTGTTTGCAATTTTAATTATGTATGGAATGTACGGTCGTCAAAAACTAGACTTCTCCAAAAGCATTTGATATTTTTCGTTTAGCTATATGGGATATAACATTTACACAAAAAAAAACAAAAAAATCAAACTAAATAAACGCTAACACACTCATACCCCCGCACTAGTATTCCCTGTGTCGCGGGTGGCATAGACAATACAAATAACACATCACTAACAGCCATGACCAGCGAAGAAACATTTATCTGACATATAAAAATGATGTGGTGTCGTGGGACACCAGGTAGGAACGAAGTTCCTTCGGCTAATGTAGAATCGACACAAATTGCAAAAAAAATCGTGCTCAATTTTATGTAGGTTTTCTTGATTTTTCTCTTAAATTTTGCTGATTAGTTTTTATTTAAGTACAAGAAAGTATTTAGGAAATTCAGTATTTTAAGAAATAATATAAAATAATATAAAATATAATATATAAAACAATAATATAAAACCCATGTGTATCCATTGTTATATAAAAGTATAGAATAGAAAATAAAAATGCATAAATTTCATTTGTGTTTTATTTAATTAGAGAATCTTGTATATTAATCAAATCACAAGCTATAGTAAAAATATGGTTAAATGGTATATTTGTCTGTTCTTGAATCAAGTTAACTAAATAATAACAAGTTAAAGGATTGCCAATATAAGAACGGGGGCTTTTTTTAATTTTATTCAAGGTACACTCTAAGGCATTTAAATTTTCTCGTCTTTTGTCATCCTGTATAATCACTACAATCTGAAGAAGACTCCATTTGAAAAGATATTGATGATTCTGTGAAAGTTACAGAGGGAGTATAAGATGTATCACTATCTGATTGTTCTATTTTTTAACAATTTTACTCAAATAATGTTTAATTAAGTTTTTCCAAAACAACTCATTTATTCTCAAAATAAGTTAGCTTTTCTCAAACAAGTTGGCTTTTCTCAAAATGAGTAAACTTTTCCAAAACGAATAGGCTCATCGAACGTCACTCAATTAAATGTCTCTTAAAACAAGACTAAGAATAATTACATCTAACCTGTATACATAGCTCTCATATGTATCGTCCATCCCGATACAACTGTCCATTGGCACTCTCCAATAACAGAACTGAACACCTCTCTCTAGTGTCTTATAAGGGCTATGCATTGTACAAAAATAATTTCAAAATGAGTTATGTTCGACAAGATGGCTGAATTTTATTAAATTTTCAAAAAGAAAAGAAATCTCATTACAGTGAATATGTGACCGTCTCTAAGTATCAGACTAATCTGCTATATCACCTATACCACCAGTAAACCCTGTGTGATAAAACCAAAGATGGGTAGGTACTTCAAATGTTATACTCCTAATACCATATTACCACAAAATTACCAAAAAGTTATTAACTTTATCAATGTCATAATTAGAACTCAATATTTAACTTCAAAAACTCATTTTCTTGATAATTTAGTTCCATTGTGTCTAGATTATCATTTTATTATTTTGATGTTATTCTATTTCATAACTAATGAATAACAACTCAAACTCAAAAAGTACTTGGTCATACCTGACAAATCCTTCAGCGTGGACTTGTGGATAGCGACTCCTGGATACAGGTGATGCAGACTCTCTTTGACCTCATGTAACATCCTCACTCAATACTTGTATACCAAGATATCCAGATGACATCTTGTACTTCATAGTCATCTCAAAGCATCGCAGCCTTGCTTGCCAGTTCATATTGACATCCAAGCTTTCTCAGTAGCTAGTTTCTTACGGATTCTTTATCCCAGCTTCTGATATCGGCGTCAGGTAGGCCGGGTGTGGGTGTTTGTATGGTTTTTCAGTCGATTCTACTCTGTTTAGCATGTATTTTCATGAAAGTAGGTATTCTTCACATAACCTCCGTTGTGGGCTTATTCAGCGATTCTCAATATTGATTTAAACGTTTTAACCACTCGCTCTATCCGCGATATCACATTTTATTATAACTTCATCAACAACTTTAAGAGACTCCGCCACATAGGACAACTTTCATAACTTTTTCCGCGGGAACTCAACATAATCATATTCTCCGTTTTCTGACAGATCTCGCAAACTCCACTTACATAACCAATGTAAAATATATTATATTTATAATATAAATATATATTTATTAATAAAGAATAAACTAATACTTAGGTACGTATTTAATTCTTTTGCACTGAATAAATATAGTAATAATTTCCCACTATTAGCACTGTCACTTTCACTTGCCATTTTCTTTTACTATATTTATTTACTATATTATTATTTTATATTACTATATTATATTATTAGTTTATGAAATTATATGATATGAAAACTAATTAAGGCAACGGCGAACGAAATGAAACAGGGAGAAAGAGAAAGGTAATATACACTACTCGCTTGTGTATTCGACTGTCGCCCATGCGCACGTCTCATTATTCCACGCATTCTTCCTTACGGTTTTACTATCATATATTTTTCAGTTCGGTCGCCGTAGCAAAACCTATCCCCTCCAAGCCTGCCGTAAGGAACTTCGTTCCAATAATTACCCTGAGTGAGAATCGAACCTCAAACCTCTCGCTTTGCAGTCCGGGTCATTACCAAGTAGGGTACGGGGTCGTCAAATAAAGATGGTGGAAAGCCAAAATTTACAAGTTAATTTAATTTTTTAATAATTATACACAAATAATAACGCTGTGTTCACTCTGAGGTTCAAGTTTTTAAGGAGTTTTTGACTATTTTCTTATTCTTATTTCATGTCTTTGTTATCTATTGTTCAATAATGTACATTTTTAATCAAAAACAATAGATCCATTTTTCAAATATTATTGATAATATTTACCTTGCTTAGATGTAACAAAGGTCTCGCTGCCAAAATACCACAAGTCATAAAAAAAGGAAAAAGGATAATGCCTATTGTACACTCTCTCCATAATACAGCTTTAATGAAGTAACGCGACGCGTCGGTGTATGACACACACAACCATGTCTGTGGCGTTATTCTAGAACTACATACATATTTATGATTTAATGTTCGTTGAAATTCATCATTGTCATGAATAATCGGCAAAGTTATGTGAATTTCTTCCTACACGTATTCGTTTTTAGTTAAACTTATTATCAGGTGATATTATTATGCTCGTTTGCCTGCCTAAGCTATAAAAAGTCAGGCAATTATTACTTTAAAAATATGCAAAAGATTCTGATCCACAATTTATTTTAAATTTTAAAGTTTTATCCTTCATTTAATCATATAAAATGTAAGTTTTAACATTAGAAGTAGGTAAGTAAACAACATTAAAAATGTAATATTAGACAGTTTATAAACAAACAGTTCTAACATCTAGGAGAAATCTTCCTGGCAAACCCACAAATGTAATAATTATGTAGTTATTGAAACTTTGAAACCGTGTCTAAATATGAATAAAAATGTTGTATATTCCAGAATAAACCGCCTACAACCCGATCCGTATAACGCACCCCGAATCAAAAAAGCAATATGTAACAAATTTGTTTTTCAATTTCGTACCAATTTTGCATACGGGACCCGTCGCGGCGTAACGTGAGCAAATAAAACCTTGTATTGTGGTTTTTATGATTCGTGAATGTTATTTTTTTCTATTTTTTCCAACTTTTATAGGCGTAAGGTGGATATGAAATGGAGATTTCTTCCCCATAAAGCCGTTATTGTCACAGAAATCCGTTAATAACTGAAGGGATGAATGATTTAATTTTGTGCTTTTTAGGTTGCACCTTAGATTATGAGTGGAAATGGTGATTGATAAGTATTATCTGATATCTTTTTACAGGTTTACGTGTACTTAGGATAGTTTCAACTTTTGTTAAGTGATACTCTTACAAATTTCTGTGAAACAATTAATCATCAATGCAACATACTGTACGTAATATTCGTCACAACATAAAAATTCAATCATAATAAGTAAGTAGTAAAATGTAAAGTATTATATTATGCTACTCTTATAAATATTATAAGAGTAGCATAATATAATAATAATTAAGTAATTAATATAATATAAAAATAAAGACATTTTTGAATAGAAATATAAATTTTATTTATATTATGTTATTGAATGCTGTTAACTTATCGTTAAATATTAAAAATATTTGCTTAAAACTCGATTTGATGTAGATAAAGTTAACCATCATCAAACAATCCAGTAGATGTCAGGTTTGATCAATGCAAATTACAGGAAGAGCAGACAACTATTGACTTCCAACGCACAGATGTGTTCCGTCTAATTGATATTTGGTGAGGGGTGGATTAAACTGCCGGATTAGTTACACATGCAGTAGGTGCATTTTGCATCATAGGAAGATTTTAAAGTGCAGTATTAATTAGTGTAATAGTTAAAACTACATTAATTGTATACCTACTACATGGGTTTAAATTGTACAGTTGATAAAGAAACAAGACATATTTTTAAAGTTATATAGTGGAGTTAATTTAAATAATTAATAGTTTATTATGATACTTACGAGATATATTTTGTATGCCGATATTTCGACCCAGTTGTATGGATCGTGGTCATGTGATATCAGTTCAAATGTGTGCAATCCGCTCTGAGTAACGTTTAGAATTATACGATAGAAGTTCAAAAAGTAACAATTTTATCGTAAGAAAGACAATATATTAAGAAATTTATAGAAAAAAGTTATCTCTTATATGAGAAAACATACATTCAACATTGTAACAAAAATCACACGGCCGGGAACCCCTTGATCACCATGGATAACCCGATAGTATTGAAATCATTTTTGATCGATGCCCGCCCTGTCTATATGCAAATAATACGTAGATCGCAGTCAAAAAATTTGAATTTCAAATAAAACTTATTTATTTTCGTGCCTAATAGCTTACAATATTGTGTGAATGTTTCATATGCAAAAATCTCGATTTGCCGAGTTGTCACATTTTAACAAGCGGTCGCGTAATTTTGTTCCGATTGGATTTTTGATGGATATCAATCTGTATTGTAGAGTGATGGGAAAATGATTGTGAATTTCTATTTATTATTACGTGAAGCAAATACTTTGTATCCCTTTTCCTAAAAATTACCTCCGGGTAATTTTCATAAAAAGGTACAAAGGGATAAAGTTAAACTTTATAAGAAGAAGAAGAAGTGCAGAAACAATATATTTTTACGTAATAATTTATTAGAAATAGCATTAATGTAATGGATGAAACAATACACAAACTAATAAAAGTAACTCAAGCACACTACCTTACCAGCCAACCCTAGTGTCGGAAATTTTTATGCCACCTGAAGGCATCCGACATGATTTAACGACTGCGACCAAATGGTAACAACCGGGACCAAGGGCTTTAGGTGCCCTGCGAAGCACGGAAGCCGCCAAGTAATTTTTCCATTATCGGTCACCCATCCAACTACCGACCGCGCCCGCTACGCAAGCCATCGGGTTATGAGCAGTTCTTTTTACATTTTCAAAATTAGCATGTGCCGTTGTAACGTCCCAAGAGTCTTACAAGTACTCGTAAGCAAAGGTTGTATCACCATAATACCTGAATAAATGAAACAATACTAATTCATAACACCTAGTTTTACAACTTGCCTCAGCGGTAGATTAAACACTAAACTGACGTTCAAGACGGCGCTTCCCAAACTTTTGCCGTGGTAGCATTGCTTTTATGCTACCTCGTCTATCTTATTTACTTTCAGGAAAGACTTTTAAAATAATTTGATTACGAAAAGCAAAAAAAAATTGTATAAAATTTCATGCAAAACTTTTTAATTTAATTAAATATGAAATTCGAGTAGTTAGTAGATAAGTTCTTTGAGTAGGTAATAAGTAGGTATTTACGCACTCAGAATATTAACATTAGGTATTTCACTGGTTCGCTAAACTATTACATTATTATTGACTTTGAAATTTTACTTCGGTTTGAAAATTATAAAGTCGCGACTTGATCGTCGTCTTTTACCCGATGTCGAATCACGGTTTGAAAAACACTGCCCTAAAGACAATTAAAATAACTTACCAAGTTCAAGACCGGTGCGTACGGAATTCTCCTAATTGTGGTTTAAATAAATTAATACAATTTATTGTTACACGATTTTAAAGTCGTTAGGTGTGTTGGAATTCTTCGAAACGCTTATTGTTTGGGAATGCTGTAGGTAAATGTATTTTAAAATATGTCCTTTTCGCGTGAAGTTCAAATACATAAAAGTTAATAGAAATGACTGTAATTTAGGACTGCCTTTTGTAAAATACGTACGATGATTAATACGTAAAACCCATTTTGTTTCATTCTAGAAGTACACTATTTTTCTAGGCAGGTAAAGAACAGTACAATCTTTCTATGTAATTTTATTTGTCAAACGAGACGACCCCGTAGCCAAGTTGGTGACCCCGCCTGCGAAGCGAGGAATCCCGGGTTCGATTCCCGGCCGGGTCAGATGTTTATGTGATAGATAAATGATTGTTCTCGGGTCATGGGTGTTAGTGACGTGTTATTTGTGTTTTCCCTACCACCTGCGGCACAGGGAATCCTAGGGGTATGAGAGTGTTAGCGTTTTATTTATTTATTTTCTGTTTATCAGTCGATTGACGGTTGACTCGAGAAGGAGAGTCGTAGCTAGCCAGGAAGGCTTTATAGAAAGATAATAATGTCAGTATTAATATTAATGACTTACCTACAATAATATTGATATTATGTATAATTATTAAGCGAAGCCCTACTACCAAGTAGGGTGGTCGTCTTCTGCCATCTCTCTCAAAATCCTGGCATGCCGGCATTGGAGTAAAGTTTGTATTCTAGGAAGCTCCAATAGGGCTAAAAATTATTTAAAGTTAAATCTTATTGGTAAGCCTCATAGCCCCACACTAGAATTCTCCGTGTGGGTGTCATGGAAATCACAGGAGAACACCCACGCAAACCGAAAACAGTGTATTGAAACAGAATAATTATAAATTAAAAAATATGATTCAAAAAAATTAAATGTGCTCGTAGATCTCTAAACGCATTACAGATATAGCCCATACCAGTATTCACTAAAGATAGCTAAGTGAAATACATCAAAACCAACTGACCACTAAACTTAAGTGTTACTCGTTCTCGTACCGTAACAAAGACTTGCTTACCATAACTATCTAACTTAGACGAATGGCACTTAAGTTGATGTGAGTTTTGTAACTTAAAAGTTGGTAAGTTAGAAAACTCACGTTTAAAATTGAGTACGCGATGGTGTAAAGTTTTGATGGGCAGATTTAGCTTCGTGAAAGAGACTTGTGAAGTTGTGAACATACATAACGGTTTGTAGGTTGGAACAAGAAATAGAGTATTTCCGTACAATACACAGTACAGAGAGTACTTAATAAAATTTTACTGAAACGAAAGGCCTTCTTCCATTTGACAACCCCACAGCCTAGTCGATAGCCGTACCAGCGAAGCAAGAGGTCTCGGGTTTGATTCCTGGCCAGGGCAGATATTTATGTGGCAAATATTTAAGAAACATGTAAAAACACGACTAATAGAGAAAGGAATTTAATGACAAAGATGCTTGGACATAGACATCTGCGACCAGTTCTACTCAAGTTAGTATGTATGTAGGTATAAAATTTGTAATCTAGCATTTTTTTTTAAGATGTGCCGAGGAGTTTCTTTCGCCGTTTCTTTTTCTCCTCAAAGAATTAAAAAATCAATATTTAAAGGCACCTTAGCGAAACGGTGGTAAATGCATAAAATTGACGTTCATAAGTGTATGCATCATACCTACATGAAATAAATGATTTGAGTTTGAGTTTGAGTTTGAGATAATGTATGTTCTCGGGTCGTAGTGTTTGTTGTCTGTTACGCCTATTGCATCCGCGACACAAGGAATCCTTGTGGGGAATCTATTTAAAAAATGATAGATACATTTGGAAAGTTAGAAATTAAAACACTTTTTTATTTTATAAAAGTTATATATTATTTTTAAATAAAGTATAAAAACAAGGCTTATAATGATCAACTGGCAGTTGATTTGAAAAAATAATTATAAAATACAAGATCTAATCAGATTACAAACTGAGACGAAAAAACAAACTAATAAAATTATGATACAAATGATCTATAATAATTATTAACTAAACTAAAATTATCTAAAATATACAGGCCATTTAGAAATAAACTATGAATGAAGATCACAATTGTATAATTACAATGTTAGTGAAAAGAGAGAATCATGAAAATCAGCTTTCAATAATTTTTAAACAAAAATCTAATATTATAATCGAAGTAAGGGACCAGTTATACAGCGAGTGACGTAAGTAGATAAAAATATTTTTAGTACTGAACGATTCGTGAGTGTCTGAATACATTTTACGAGTATATCAGGGCTTACCTCACATATTTTAATATAATAACGCGACGGCTCTTGATAAAGGACCTCGGAATGGTCCGACTCTAGTCGGGCGAATCCGACAATTAAAATACGTGAGGTAAGCCGTGATAAACTCGTAAAAAAAATATTTTTCTAATAAGGATTCGGTGATTTTATTACCACTTTCAAACACATGCTCGTCGTAAAACAGGTCAATAATTGAACGTGAATTGATGAAAAATTTTAAAATTACAAGAGTTACTTAGTGGTAGTGAGTTTAGCTTATTTCCTATGAGTAATCATTACAATTATATTGCTTACAGTTCAGTTATCATTACGATATAATAGTTATGTTATAGAGAAGCATAAAGCAGGGTCTCATTGTGAAGAAAAATATAGGCGGTAGCAGTAATCATACTCTTAATTGCGATTTGAAAAATTAATACATCCTAAAATTATTTAATATCTCCAAGTATCTATTATTTTAATTTTACAAGAAAATATAAAATCTCAATATAAAATCCTGTGGAATATCATTACATCATAGTTCGTATAATATTTTAGCAAAATAATTATTCAGATTTTTGAGTATGAAATCATAGCATATAAAACATTTATTTTCCCCACAATGAGACGATATTTGTCATGTAAAGCGTTAATATGGAAATTTAGAAATGTTTTTCTACACATCTTATAAAGAGAATTAAGCATACCAATTTTAATTTATGTACAAAACTCGTTATTTGCTTACATTTAACTTATCATGACGAAGCGTCAACAAATGCAATATTTCATCTAGAACTTTGGTCTAAGAATTTTGGAGTCCTCTTCACGAGTTGTTATACCTAATTAAAATCTCGTAATAACTTCGCAAAGATAAAACAAATTTCACAAAGATCCCAGTAATTTCTATAGTAATCACAGCATCAGTGCGACTTACCCACTCGATCTTATAATAAAGATATTACCTATTTATGATAATTATTATAAAAAAATTAGACTCTTAACAATTTTATTCTAATAATAATGCATTTGCTAACGCTAAGCAAGACGTCTAGCAAATAAGAGTTTCCGAGAGATCATTAGGAAAACTTCTTTTTTTTATTTAATCTCCTTAAATAAATACATATCACATTTGAACACATCCTTCAGTATATTTTGTTATCTTAAAACAAAACATCTAAATAAAACTACATTTCGTCACTAAAATGAATATTTTGTTCCCAAAACAATGTTCCCGTTGTATCAACTACCAATATCATGCATCAGCTAATTTTGTTAAAATATAAAACCAAGAAAAATATTACTATTGCATCATTTACTATCAAATTTTAAACAAATATTCAAAACTACTAACAGAATCAACAAAATCTGTGAGCAAAGGTTTTAAACTTTTAAAGTCATGTCCTGATTGCTATTAGAATACAAAATGTATACTATTGCTAATGTTTGTTCAAACCAGGATTCTTGCCTTACACTATTCATTTCCCAGACTATGACCAGATTACTCGATTTGATCCCGTTTATTGGGTAGATAAAATATTTTAGGGCGTAAAATACAGTTAAGCAATAAATACCATTCAATCATGATGTCCACTACTAATTTCAAGTGGAATCTAAATCCTTATATCAGTATTTTAAATCTTTTCTATTTTGTATCAAAAAGAGCTGATACATTATAATATTACTTTTACAATTGGAAACAAACATTTCGAAGCCTCGATAATCTTAATTTCAAAGTACTCAACTAGCATTGATCTAACAATATAAAAAGATAAGATATTAAACTTAGTACACAAGCCATTTCTATACCGGTAACGGGTCCAGTCAATTCTCGTTCATTAAAATACTATAAAATTTATAATTATACGCAGTAATTTATATTGCTAAAGATTGCTATCGGTACTATAAAATACTGTTCTAATTCCCCAATACAATTCAAAACTTGCTCGAATATACTTTAGCGCAATAGAATCTGACGTCCATAATTAAACAATTAGGGTATTTTATATCTCTTCGTCGGATTAAATTAAATGAGAATCATCAAAAGGACACAATATACAAAAATACACAAAATTCTTGTCAAAATTTAACGTACACGATAATTTTACACAAAAATTAATTCATAACCAAATTGTTCAAACTCATTTCGTCTATTTATTTTCAATCTTCCCAAAATTGATTGAATACTAAAGAGATATGACGGAGCCATTTATCAATCTTAATTAACTTATTTACAATCAAATACTATATTAAAATAGACCTTCTCTCATAAAATTTAAACAACTTGGCACGGACCCTACTCAAGAAAAGCTTACCATAAATACTACGATATCCTCTAAAATAAACATTTTTATTACAAAAATAATATAATGAGATCAATCGATGATAATTTTTAGGCTGCTCTTTGGAACAATTTATGGGCGACCGGTGTAATTCTGATACACATAAATTACTATTTTACCTATCCAAGACCGAAATCTTATTAACTGAAACTATAATAATTATGATTAAATATTTCAAGCAATAGACGTCGATATCCGAAAATTGCTAATATTTTTTTAAATCATCATCAACTACTCCAATCTTGCCTAAATTTATGAATAATCATGAATGCTGTCATCTAATATCAACTGCTTATAGTAATTTTCAATAATTGTATATTTTGTTAACACTTTATTACAACATGATACACCGAAAGCGGAATGTCAACAGTTGAATAAACATAATTATTCAGAAATAATTCCATAATATTCAAATTTAGAAGATAAAAGCACTACACCTTTACAATTTTGTGCGTTATTATTATTTACTAGAATTCTACAATAGCACTAAGGCCGACGAAATAGACGAAGAGCTTATACAAATCACACTTTTTAAAGTTTTTACAAATTCGGTCATGTTTTCCTTACACAGCGAATTTTATTCAGTTTTAACATTCAATTTTAGGAGCATTATAGACATGACAATTCAAATTTTATAAATTTTCACGAAACAGGAAATGACGAAGACATTTAAAGGTTAACCCTATGCATTAATTTCTTTGGGTTTTATTCATATACAAGTCACCTGTATTTTATTAAAAACAAATACTTTGTGATCCAAGTCACTGGCGGTAAGAGAGGTTATAAAATTTGTTATAATAATGTATAATGTAATAAGCAATCTTAGTTACATAATAATAAAGTGTATGCCATTGAAAACAATGTATATTCCCTACGGAGAGAACAAAACAGAAAACCACTATCGCATTTAAATCTACAAAATAAATGCTTGTCACTACAGGAAAGATCCCAATATCATTGCCAACATTATTTTACACAATATTTAAGTGTACAATTATTATAAAATATACAATGTGCGCACTATTTTACACGTAACGACTTAAAAGTCGTGAATGTCTTTAATATAGAATTATTTTGTCAATAACTCCAAAGACAAGTAAAATTGTTTTAACCACAGAACAGATAAAAATCGACATGGCAGTAAGATTTAATTTCACTACGAAAATTGGTATCACGTATAAAAGTTACAAATAGGATAGCAATATTAAACGTTAAAATTTACAAAAATATGTCAAATTATATCTGTCCCGTGATTTCCAAGCGTGGCATAAAATAATTTAAAGTATTATTTCACGCACGCGTATATCGATAAGTGTTGATTAGTTATAGTTTAGTAAGTTCATCGTTTGTTGCATAGAAGTTTCCAGCCCAGCATGAAAATTACTGCAGTGCAGATAGACCCGGACAGCTTGTCAGGTATGATCGAAGAGAAGATTGAGTTTTCTTCCGTCTCTTTATCTGCAGAGAATGCTGGCTCCGAGTTCGCAGCGTCAGTCTGGAAAGAGAGAAATATCGTTATATAACGGACAATTGACGTAGAATGAAATGGGACAAATACAAAGAACGGCCTCTACAAGGCTCTCAAGACAAGGTGGTGGAGAGCCTGTCGTCTCAAAGAGCGGGGTGACGTGAAAGTCGTGTTAAATGTGTAGATTTTGTTGCAATGAACAAAATACTCGTTCATGTATTAAGTATACTATTTTAAAAAGCCGAGTAGATAAGCCACTGGATGGTGAGTGATCCCCGTCGCCTAACAATCAGCAGCATAAAAGGCATGCGTCAACCTTAACACCAAGTGGAGGTCGGATTTTGTCGCGTTTTAATACGTACGAATGAACTAATAAAATTGTATTTCTGTTTCTAATAAAATATGTTTTTTGATTTCACTAAAACTATAATAAAATTCATATCAGTGATAGCCAAGTGAATGTTGGATTGACAAACTGGGGGGCCTTAAGAGGAAATGCTACGGGTCATTTTTCCATACAAACGTTCTCGACTAATCCCTCGCTGGTTTTTGACTCTAGATCAATAATTTTATCACATAAGAATAATATCATCATTATCTATGTCGTTACGTTTTGATTTTTTTGATATTTTTGTTTTCAAAAGTTTTAGGCTACTTTAAACAGCGCTTAAAACGGCCAAATAAATATGCCGCAAACAAACGCCTAGTACACAAATTGTATAATAATTAGCACAAAAAGCTAAACGGTCCGACACAGAATATTTCCTTCCCATTCAATTTCCAAAATTTCGTTAAGATTGCTTTAGTTTTGGCGGGGGGATTAGTCGAGAACGGAACCTCGATTTTGATGATTTTTGCCTCGGGTTTTTACACGGAGCTGCAGTTGTCCCTATCGCACTGACATAGACGCCGCTCGCAAGCGCGACAGAGATATTGAGTGAAAAAATCCCAAATTTGAAAAAGGGTTCGCGTGGTATTTCCTCTTAATTTTAATTAAAAAATATAAAAAATATAAACATGCGTATAAGACATTAATTTGAGATATTGATTAGAGAGTTCTCTATAATGTACTCAAAGGTTAGTGAAGTCTACCATTACCAATCCGTATTTGGCCAGTGTGGTGTGTGGTGGCCACACCTATCACATTATTAGAGGAGTAATAATAATTATTACCGTGACCAGCCCAGGATTGTTATTGGTTACTATAGGTACTATAGCAAAACTAATTTCACTACGCCTGATAAGGGTTGTGTAGAAACGCTAATTAAAATCAATCACACAGTTACTAGCAAGTGTCGGATGACGTACATTACGATACAAGCTCAAAAATAAATAAATACGGATACGCCAATTCACTTTTAAAACAAAACACCAAAACACAGCGAATAGTTATAACAACAATAAACTTAGTGAATCCATAAAGTCTGTAAACAATGAAAGCTATAAGAACTTCTAACTAAAGCGTTTTACTTGGAAGCACTTTTTATAGATATTAATAAAACAATGCCCTCATAAAGTTTAGTACGTGAGCTTCAAACACTCGCTTTTAGTCACACGATACGACCCTGATACGATTAGTGACAAATCTGTAAGATAACTGTCTGAAATTTTGGACTGCAAACCATTATTGTGCCTGTTATGAAACAAAACCTGCATTTATTTTGTAGAAGCGACACACAGGTTCGGATGGTCGGCCACATGTTGTCGTTAGCGGCAGCGGAAGGGCGGTGTTGTAAGCTCATTTGTTACATTAATTCGATATTAAAAATGTTTTAATGGTAATCAAAAAATAAATGCCCATCTTTTATGAACCTGAAAAATATTCTTAATATTTAATTTAATTTGGACTGATTACGTGATTTTAATTGTGAATGTTAGTATATTCCATTTTATAATATTATTTTCAATTGCAGATATCACTTAAGAGAAGTTCTTACATGGTGTGACAATACGTTACAGCTATCTTACGATTAAAATTATCGTGCGTTATAAATAAATACACAGCAATTCAAGTGAGTGATACACTTGCGTGTTTTATTGTAAGGATAATTTAAATTGTGTTTTTATTATTGAGAGGCAACGCGTGTGTTATGGTCGGGAGTGGGTTCGATTCCCTCAAACTGCCGGAGTCATTTTATGGACAAAATGAATATAGCTCATCTGCTATTATGAGATATATTAACTGTAGCCACGGTTGCCCCAGAAATGAATTGCCATAGACAACAGAATAACTTTTTTCAAAAAGTTGCAAAAAAGTAAGTTCGTTTTGGAGAAAAAAATATGAATAGATAGAAGAAGAATATGATTAGTAGAATCCGATAGAAGTGAAAACTAAATACCTTTTGAATTGTATCGTCGAGCTATTAGATTCTTATTTTCGAATAATTTATGGTTTATAAAGTTGAAATTGTACATTAATAAGTACTTCTTTTTGAACCTTTCTTTCTTTTCTTTTTACCGTGTAATAATTGTTTTAACAGCAATTGTGTTCCAGATAGAAAGGTGTGGAGCCGGCTACACTTTTACACAGGCGACCATCTCAGTCCTCAAGGGTAGCAACACATCTGTGACCGAATTGTAACGAGAATCTTACTAACAACTGGACTTTTAAAAATAATTCTAAAATCACAGTCCTACACATAATAACTCATGAAAAGCGTTTGTTGACGATAACGCGAGTTCCATGATTTTCATGAAAAGTGCTCAACGTGCCTAAAGAAGTTTTCACTTCAAAAGTGTGTGTATGTATAAAAAAAAATTAAACAAAATTATGGTACAAAAGGTTGGGGTGCCATTTACTATATTTTCATAATAACGAGTTTTCAAAATGGCTACTAATAAAATTTAATATCAGGCACCATTATATTATATTCCTTTAAAAGTATATGAGAAAATGTGCAAATAATAATAACATGGATGCATTAACGCAGTTGCGAACACGATCCTAATTTAATAACATAATATATTATATTTAAAGGAACGTAACCTCCAACAACCTCTGAATTTGGAACAATCGAATCGCAATCGCTATTAAATCACAGCTGAAATCAACATTGTAAACTATTAAACCCTTTGTAAAGGTGCCTATGCACTTTACACGCCACCCGCGAGACGGAGTAAATAAATACTAAATAACGCTACATACAGAGAGCCCCACACTAGTATTCCCTTTTCTCATGGGTGCCATGGACAACGCACAAGACAGAAACACCCAGACCGAGAATATAAAAATATAAACCCATCATTAAATTCCCGCCTCGCTGAGAATTCAACTCAGAATCACTATCCCCTTAAGCAATACGCACTGACGCATCGTGGTGGAGAGTTGCCTAGGTCTCCTCAGTTGTGAGGAGAGAGCCTTGCTCAATAATGGACCATTAATGGGTCAAAGACGTACGAAAAGCCCACTCGGTACTGACTGGCTCGGTACATATGGGTAGGCCCCGGTATCTATTGCGAATGCACCGGTGCCTATGCCAAACGCCCCTCCCGTGTGTCCGATGCCTATGTCGAACGCCCCTCCTAGTGTACAGTCATCGTAAGAGTTACCGCACGCGTTATTATCTCAGACCGTTCAATAAAACGATAGTGCTCTTTGTGGATAAACCTCTAATGCTTTTGTAATTTATATTGTTTGTTCACCGAGATTTAGATCCGAGACTGGTTGTTATGAAAATTCCTTACGATAAAGCTTTGTTGGCTATTCCTTATAATTGTATTTGTTTGATGAAGGATTGAAAGGAAATTGTTTATGTTTGAATATGGGCCAAGGAAATTATGATTTTAAACTTATATCATCGTGGACACTAACAATTTTACAAGCAAACGGGTACTCACGATTGTAATTGCTATACTGATGTTACTCCTCGCCAATGTGGTCTCGTCGTGACCATGATTAATATGACTTGGTCAAAATATCGGTATTATAAATAAAAATCGTGAATCCCCGTTTTCATTTAAAGGCCATGGAAGTCGAAAATATTATTACAATAAAATGGGAATAATCGAATTGGTATCAAAATAAAAAAAATGGATCAGGTCGGTTCACTAGCAACTCGGTGAGTCTTATAATACTGTTACTTTTGAGTTGGGTAGATACAATTCAGGACCCCGTAGCATAGTGACCCGTAAACCTTCTGCGAAGAGCACCCGGGTTTGATTCCCAGCCAGAGCATATACTTATGTAAATGTAATGTAAATGTAGATGATAAATGTTGATTTTTGGGTCGCAATTTTTGGTGCCTTATTCGTGTTGTCCATGCCACCCGCGACAGAAAATCCTACTGCGGGGGTATAAGTGTGTGAGAGTTTATTTAAATTTAGCACAATATAACAACAGATGGCAGTAATACGCAAAAAGCAAAAGCTGGTCCCAATTTGAAGAGATTACAAACCACAGGTACAAATACAATGGCACCCCTCACAAATAAAATTAGAAAAGAAATCCTCTTACGATATCATCCCGTAATGAAAACGTTAGTTGAACTGTATAATTTTATTATACCGAATATTTCTCCAACAAATTGAATATACGCTCGACAAATTACTTTTTTAAGGATTGGCAAAAAAGGAAAGGTAGAGGAATTCCCTGGGGAGGAAAGAAGACGGAAGACATTCCTGATAATCTAAGAGCATCAATCGCAAGGAATCATTTACATTTGCATACATTTAGAGTAAATAAAAGGCGGAATTAGGATGCCGGTTCAAAAATACCCTCTTGATTTTAGATTGAAGCAATTTTGAAACCAATGCTAATGTTGATAAAATGCAAATTGGTTCGAATGCTAGATCATTGTTGTAATTTTATTTGCTTCGCGATATTGACTCGTATTACGGAGGACGTAAAGATACAATTGTATTACTCAAGAATGTCAGGGTGTGGGAGACACTAAAAGAATACCCAAAGGCATTTTTGTCAAACTATTCGATATTTGGTTTTTCAATACAAATATTTACTGAAAAGGTAGTCAAAGGATTCTTTGTGGATTTAAGTGATTTTGATTTTATTTGTAAACAATAAGGGTGCCTATACCTAAAACGAAATAGTTTAAATAATAAAATAGTTTCGAATAGCTTTTACACTTGTTTAAATAACATAATGATTTACATAATAAAATAGTTTCCAATAGCTTTTACACTTGTTTAAATACATAATGATATAAAGAGAAATGTTTTAAAGTAAAACGTGGTGTAGTTGACCATTATTAGCCCCGCTTAATTTATGGTGGTCATTGACCACTGGTCAATGTCGTCATCATTAACACCTAAGGAGCCATCGACGCTTAGTCAGGCAAGAAAGAGGAACGAAAGAAAGAAAGAAAGTATATGCTGTCAAACACGACAAATAATTTATTCACAGGTATAAATAAATTAATGAAGTTAGAAGAAATAAACGAATGAATTAGAAGTTGTGCCATGTATCCAATATGCTGTATCAATGTTTGAAGACATCAATTTCAATTTCAATTCTAACAGGTAAACACCAAAACGCAAATCTGTCCGTACAGCGTAATAAGAGGAAAAAAATAATACCTTTGAAGCGAACAATGGAGTGCATCTCGACAAATCGGTTCAAAGGGATTGAGCCGGATAATTTTCACTAGATGCCGAACTTGCTACTTGCGATCCTGGATATGAATTCAACTCTACTTCCCCGTAATAAGGTTGCTTTTGCGCATTAACGCCCAAAGCAATCTGTCGGGTTATTTACATTCTCGCAAAGAAAAGGTTTTATGAAAGGAATCGCGAATACAAATGCGGATCATATTTAATTTTGCAATACTTTTTACTTCTCAAAGAAACGGTAGACGTCTGATGTTTACGGTTACACGGAATTGGATGTTAATCAAATTTTGTTTAAATAGAGTGAAAGATTTTTCTAATTTTAATTCTAAATAATTTATATAGGTATCACAGATACACATTAAACATTTACGCACGTCATTGTTTTGATTCTACATCACTTTCAGATAGTAACATGGAAGAGAATATGTATACCGGGAAAAAAACTCCTCAGCACATATAAATAACACACAGTCACAGTTGTCATGGGCGGCAGCGGAAGGCTTTGTTCGTTTGCTCGTTCGTTTGCTACCTTAATACCATAAAATAAGATAATCAACTTAAGCAGACAGATATTTATTATTAACGTTAATTAAGCTAATTCTAATTGACGATCAAGCCCAAGATATTCAATGCACTTGTAAAGCTATTCACTCTACTCTTGAAGAAATTACATCAAGTTATGTTAGACATTAATAAGTTACAACACAAAAAAGTTGTTGTTGACACAATAGCAAACAACTTTTCAAATTTAGAAAATATTCAAATTTAGAACTTGAATTGTAGTGAAGATCCATTGAAATAGAACGTCGATATAAAATACCGATATCAATATTACGTAGAAGACGCTCATTCACGTTTATCTACTGCAATAGAATTGAATAAGACAATGTAGTTTTATCTTCGATGGTTGACTTTATTTACCATTTCCAATAGCACTATTGACTTTATGTGTCCTACCTACTCATAAAGCAAATAAAATAAATGAAATTCACTATCTTATTTCTAAGTTATCTGATGAAGTTGCAATAATATTCATGACACTGCCACAGGAATAGGGTTTGTCGGAATAAATTATTAGCTGAATAAACGTTTGCAATATTCAAAAGTTTCTAATCTAATTTCATTTCAAATAATATTTATTATGTGATATTTCAAATGATTGATTGATCGGTGTCTCGATTAAGCTTGAATATTACGTCACTTAGGTACAAAACATGAGATCAATTTTATTACTTAAAAATTTACTTCTGTTAATATATTACCTATTATGTTACCTAAAATTATTAAGTGATTACTTAACCAACAAACACATCCACATGCCTACATCCTCAAAGATTTCATTGAATAGAACAGTAACTAATTAAATAATGCGTCGGTACAATATGTACCTACAAATAATTTCCACGTAACGTATTAAGTAGTCCATATTATGAATTTTATAAACTTAAATCGAAATTATTAAAGTTTACATAATAGATTCATATTTCCTGTATTTAGTCATGGTTATCAGGCCGCAGGGTCACGGGTTCGATTCACAGGGAGGCGGAAATCTGAGAGATGAGTCCATGGTACATAAAACACAGAGAACAGTGCGTTAGTGTGTAGCATTAATAATTCTTTATTTATGTAGTTAACTAAATAGCAAAATACCATGTGTCAGAATAACTCAAATAATTATATTAAAGTTATGCGTCCATTTTCCTATCATACATTGTTTCCAACCGTTTGAATTCGCTGCCTGATAGAGCATCTTCACAGTAGTAAAATAACTTGAACTGGAGTTTATCCAAGCTTTTATCGCTTAATCCTCAGATTTTATATCTATCGCCACTAAATTTAGTTTCATTGATAAGATCAATGTAGATAAAACGGAAACTTCCTTTGAAATTAAATTTATTCGTGTATGTAACGAAACTTATTTTAACTACAGTTACGATAGAGAATCTTTTTATTTACTTTAGTTTGGTTGTGTCACTGTCTTGCCGTCAAATGACTTACGTGTTACTTATTTCGATGGGCGATTTGACGATCACCATTTAAATTTATTATCAATAAAAATCGTAATTTGAAAAACATAAATAAAAATTACAATAAGGGTGCATAAACATTAAAATTAAAAATTTCGTTAACAAGGTTGTAAAGGCCAGAATGAAAGCTAAAATTAACACTTAATATATTTTCTTATCGTCTTCATTGTGTTAACTATAAATAAACAAATAAATAACAGCCGGCTTAAAATCCCAAACTCCATAAGCGGTCAGCCACAAAGAAATAAAACGACAATATTTCAGACAAACTTAGTCATCGAAATCTCAATTCTGTTATCATTGTTAAACTCTACGATCATAATAATCTCGAGGCATAACGAACATCGATGCTCCACATTTGACGTTTACGATCGCACAAATAAATTAAATACGACAGTAAAAAACATCGATACAGTGCGCGTGGCACGTCACTATAAAAACGTCTGACCACATAAACGCGTCACAATAAAATATATGAGTTATTTCTTTTTTTATTTGCAAAAATAATATCTGGGGGCATCATATCTACTCATATGGCATGTACTCTCACAATGTGAGGATTATAGTCCATAGTCCACCACGCTGGCCAATTGTCAATTGATAGACTTCACATACAAATGAGAAGGGCATGTCAAACGCCGAGCCGTGCAGGTTTGCTCACGATGTTTCCTTACATATTTTGTAATCCGCACATAATTTTTAAAAATAAGACATGCTTGTAGGTTTCGAATACCAACCCTGTATACCAAACAATATTTAAACGGCTTGGCTATCACTGCTTGACACACATATTCATTATACACGAACGTCAAATACCAAAATAAAAACGAAATACATTCATACAAAAATGAAAAAGGTACATCAGAGATTCCTGTTAACATTTTTATGATTTTTACACAGATTTTTTTACGACCACATATGGATTACGGCTAATCGCTATGCTATAGTAAAGTAGAACCCTGTCGATAAACCTAGGGAGCAATGACGTCATAAACCGTTTACTAGCGGAATACATTATTAGGGTTATGTGTCCCCTAGTATTATAAGTGTACCTTCATGTACACAAACGATCCGTGTGGCGCAATAGTTGACGTAACGGACTACCGTCCGAAGGGTCTTGGGTTCGATTCCAAGCAAGGCAGATTTGATGAGTTATGTTGTAGACCCAGGAGTTGGTTGAGGGCTTCTTCTCAGATCAAGGTGCGTTTGGAGCTCTAGTAAACTTAGATATAAGTTGTGATATCATAATAACATCAACGCAACTCGTTAAACCTATAATATCGGAGGCCTCGGGTGGAATTGAAACTTCCAAATCCCCACTGAAGCAACTTGGTGGAGTATATGCTCTAGACCTTCTCATTTATTAGATGAGACCCTTGCCCTGTAATGTTCCATTGGATCGTTGCCACACAAATAAAACTCTGCAAAACATTCACATCTTCATTCAATATCTCAAACAACAGCAGAAGGCTATAACCCACGAAAGATTAACTTTACGTACACGATAATAATTTTCATTTGAGCACATAAAAACGCCAATTAGCACTAAATACCCCGATAATGGGCGCACCCTTTATCACTGCTATACCAGCCGATCGTTAAAATGTTACAACTCTTATTATTCATAAAACTACGTTATGTCATTAACGTATGCGCACGCGTCGCTCGCGTAAAATATTGGACATAAATCGTTGGAAAATAAAAACGATATATGACAGTCGGTTAGTGTCTATCTATTGCAGTTTATTTTTTGTCTATCACTTTATCAAACTTCAGTCCTTATCTGTAGTAATTTAATGAAGCTGCAGAGTTTTTTGTTTATTTTAACGTGCCAAACTCTTTTGGTTTTTTTAAAATATTTTTGTGTATGATGGCTATAACCCAATGGACAGTAGGGCTTTAGGCAAAGATTTTTAGTTTGTCTTTTACTGCAGCGAAGCGAAGGTTAATTTAATAGTCAGTAACATCACTTCACAAAACTATAATGTAACTATAAAAATCTATTTTATAATAAAAAATATATATTATGTACCTACTTAAGTTTTAAAATCATAAAATACAAAAAAGTAAAACAGTTCAATAAAATTCAAATGTCCATCAACATTTTTTATGACAATTCTTTAAACCGATTTTCAAGAAACTCATTAACTTCGTTTATTGACAGTTAAACACCTAAATGAGGTCCCATGCAGTACTTAATACATCGCCGCGTTCATTTAAAATCTTATTTTTGGTCTTCAATACGATAAATTAACAATTTGTTCCGGTGCAATTCAGCGTAAACGAGATCAGGTTATAAAATACTAATTTAAAATTGCATTGTTAAAGGTTAAACATTTGATAACATTGGATTTAAATTGAATACTTGTGTTTAATGTTTAAGAGTCATTACGATGTGGTTGAGGTTTTAATTTCGCATACGTCTATGTTATGTTTTATGTATTTTGTGTTAATAATGTCGAGTTTTAATTTAAAATTTGATAAAAAACCGTGAACGTATTAAATTGGACGATCTGCTGCATGCAATTAGCTAAAAGGTGCTTATTTCATCTATCAGTCTTTAAAAGTCCACTGGTGGTCAGTCCTCTCCCAATTTGCCGTCTAAAAAGATATTACCCATTTATAGACATATGAAGAGGCCTAATGCATAGTTGGTTCCAAACCATGTGTCGAAAGTTTTATACTTTAACTAAAAAAAATATTTTCAAAGATAAACTTCCACTTTCTTTTAGTCACGTAGCTACGTAACTCCGCAAAAGATCCTCTCAAGATTTACCTGTAATAAAACGTCTAATATCTTTCAATAATAAAAACACCGTTATCTGAAATTTATTAGAAGGCTCAATCCAATTCCTCGGCTTCGTTTTGACAATAAAAAAACAACTTTTAAAGATTTTACGTTCTTTTTATGCCGTGCTTTTTAAAATTCGAATGCTAAAACAAAAAATGACGAGATAGGAACAATTTTAATACAATAATAAAATTACACTGACTGTTTTACAAAGTTAACAGATAAGGGTTTTCTGAAATCTTTAATTCTTCAGAATCTTTTATTCTTGCCTTTATGATTAAACAGTAAAGCCATGGAAAATAAAAAGCAACATAAACTAGGCGGATTTCATAACGAAATAATAATAAATAGGCAATATAAAGGGGGTGGAATTGTGAATCACACGAAATGTTTTGTTCGTTTGTTCAATATCTTTGCCGTGTCTATAGAATGACGTCGATATAAAAAATAATACCTATACCATGCCTTTTTTGGTTCATTGCTTTATTTACTAAAACAAAAATTCAAAACAAGCCTATTTACATGCATCTATTTGCTGTCATTTGCTGGAAGATCCTTTACAAGGTGCATGACAGAATATTTGTGAATAGCTTTAAATGAATAATATTTTTAGTACATACATCCACTAAAATAAAGCCAATATATAAAAAGAACTCTCTCCGTAATATGAAACAGCTCGTATATGGGTTTTTAAAATAGCCACGTGTTCTACACACCACACAGTGTAGAAAAAATCCTTGGGAGTTTTTGCCGCTTCTACTTGTAACTTGCAAGTTGCAAGACCTAGGGCCTTTATAGCGATGGCCTAATTAGACTTTCAAAAAGTGTTTGTAAAAGTTAGTACCTATTGAATAAAATTTATTTTATTTAATTTCAGAAGGTATCCTGCCTAGTTTCCCCACGATTCTTCTATAGATTAAACATGAAATATTTTAATCGAGTTTCGGTTGTAATGTTAGAGAGTACTCAATAACCGCTTACCCTTTTACCATCAGCACTATCGTAGATGAATATGAATGGCCTACCACTTACCATTCGATCGTTGGCTGTTCCCATAAAAAACCTAAACATATCTGATATGACACAGCTCAACAAACTCGCAAAATCTATCGTTCATTTTAACAACTGATATGAAACGCATTCTTCCATCTACCGTTATAAAAGGCTGGTCTTAAATTTTATATCTATTTTATTGCGTAGATTACAATAATGTTTAGACTGGGGTGTAGGGAGAGCTTTATAATTTTTTTCCTATATGTTCGGTCTACATAAACTGTAAAATGGATACATGTGAGTATTGCGGACGTATTTTCAACACACCTTGTGTACGTAAGTATAATATGGAATTTTGGTTTTTTAATTAACTTGTTTGTTATAAGCTCACAAACGGTTGTTACAATTTAAAATCTTAAAGTATAATTAAGCCCAGGTTCTCAGATATGAACGAACAACCACTTAAAGATTCTAATACTGGGCATGGGTCTCCTTTTATAATGTGAAGGATACAGGTCGTAATCTTCCAGCAGTGGCCAAATGTGGATAGGCAGACTTCACACACGTGTGAGAACTTTATAGAGAACGCAGGTGTTCAGGTTTCCTGAATATGTTTTCCTTCATCGGAACAAACAAGTGATAAAATTAATGTCCTTCTGTTCGGAGTCCAACGTTTGAACCACTCGGATATCATTGCTTTTTAATGTATGTATTAGTTTTTTTAAACTTAACAAAGTTGTGCAAACTCAATAGATAATACGCATACATTTCTATGTAATAAATTTGTTATTAATAATGTCATAATGTAAGAAGAAATAACAGAAATGTTATTCGCATCCAAAGTGTTGATATGTTGACGATCGACACCGCATGGGATTTATTGTTAATACAAAACTCAGTTTTTACGCGCAACACATTTGTCATGAAATATTTTACGAAGTCAGCGCCTTTAAACTTTTTATAGCGTTATATCACTTTGGCAGTCGGCTTCACTATAAAGTTGTTGATGAAGAAGTGCATTTGACTCAAGTGTTTTTGTTGTAGAAAAATTTTGCAAATATTACTACCTACTTGCAAATTTTTTTGCGTTTAAGAAAATGCACTGCAATATACATATACTTGGAATAAATTTTAATATTTTTAAGTAAAATTAATTATTGGTCAAACAAATGTCTGAACTAGAAAGTTCAAGGATACAGTTTTGTATCGTATTTTTATTATCAAAATTAAGAATGACTATCTTTTTTTTTTTTTAATAATTTATTAAGTTATCGTGTCTTCCATATGAAATATTTGTTATTTATTGTACCTACATTACTTTAGAGTGTGTAAAATAATAATGGATAGTACAAAATATATGATTCAGTTTGATTGTTTTTATATGAAGTAGAAGTACTTTTTTGAATATTAACAGCGAACTATTTTGTGAACTTTCCTGTAAGTTAAAGCCATGCTTATTTTTCTTTTATTAAAGCCCAATACTCTATAACCAGTTCCCAATCACTCACGCAAAACTCATCATCAGAAAAGTTTGAAAAAAAAACTTTTCTTTTTCCAAAAAATCAAGAGAGGCGTCACGAGTGAGACGCAATAATTCGAAAAGAAAGAAATAAAGATAAAAAGACATCGCGAGAGATTTCCCTTGTGTATGGAGTTTTTTATTATTTTTAGACTTAGGCGCGTTTTCCATCAGATAAGTGATGGTACAGGGGTGAATGTAACACTGGATAAGGTTTAATTATATGCGGGCATAAAAATTATAAGAGGGAAAACATTATGATCTTGTATAATATTATTGTATTATGCCTTATTTTTGCGACTCTTGTAAGGGTGGATTTACGGTGAAGCAAAGTTTATATTTGCCGTCACATCTAGGTACGAGTATGTTAGAACAATACCTTTATCGCATGTAAGGTAGCCATAAGTTTACATGGTGCCTTATTTTAAAATATATTTCAATTTCGATTTGATTTTAATTTATATTTTACTATTTTGATACAATCATGTTTCACGTAGCTGTACGTATGTAATTTAAAGAAGAAAATTGTGAAATAAGAAATATTTTTTCCATATAATTATACAAAGTAAAAAGCGGTTTTTTCTTTTTAATTATTTCTTCTTTCTTGGCCGGTGACGGATTGGAGATGCCCTTAGTATTACTCATGAAGGTAATGGTGACTAGACATCAGATGCCTTGTTTGTTCGTTATCAGTTATTTGCATAAAATTAACCAACTCCTTTAACCAACCTTCAAAAATGGGCAATTTAAAATCGAGCGCAACTGCCTAGACTTTCATTGTCTTTCATCAACAATTGTTGAGCATAGAAAATTAAGAACTAGCAGGATATGTTCTCAATATTCAATACTCATTTTTTCTGGTTTTACATAATATTTACCCTAAGGCGCACAAATGAACCCTATTTGGGGATAGTAATGTATCAATGTACTGGGCGAGAACCGATGTGTTTTATACAATGTTTTTTTTATAAGTTTATAGTATTACTCAATTTATCCAACCTCCTTTTCCTATCCACTCCACCCAGTTCCCTGGATGGATGGTGCCTCACTCCAAACTTTGTTTCATACTATTTATAGCCGAAGTATCCGAGTTCCGCTACATTTTCCGCCTCGTCCGTGTTTAAGCACTAGTTCATGTTTAAGTGTCGTTTACTTTGTATTAATTTTAAAATTATTCACTCGTTAATTAGTGTTTAATTATACTTATTACGTACTAGTTAACCCGTCCTTCGCTTCGGGAAACTTTTCTTTTCGTTCAAAAGTAGCACTGACATGAAGAAAAATGTTATCATAATTCCATAAAAAACCTTAAAACAGAAATATAAAAACCTGGTGATAAAAATAAACAACAATATCTGTACTATGAAGTAATATAAACACGTTACACGCGCGCGATATTAAAATGGAAATCTTGAAAGAACTTCATAAATTTAATTCCGTTTGTAGCTCGCAATAATGCGAGCAGATATCATCTAATGCGGCTAATAAGATATTGGTAGCGGGACAAAAATGGTACGGACGCGAAGTGAAATAGGGTTGTCAAAACATTTGCGCTTTTCCAGGTTTTTTGATAAATGGGTATATTATGGGTGCTAGGTTGAATATTTACAGATTTGAATTACCTATTACGAATTAAGTTTTTCATCTCAATCTATGTCATTGTTTTGCAAAAATGTTCGTTCATTCGTTCTTCACTGATATTTTATACTTTATTTTATATTTTATTTAAAAAATAATGATTATATTGTTTCTTGGTTTCATACTAATGAAATAAGATTAACAAACAACATTTTTTCTTTATACGACAATAGTCGTAAGATGTCTTATATCATGCAATCATAATTATATATTTTTCTATTTTCTAACTTGCGACAACCCTGAAAACAAATAAATCGCGACCATTTTTTATACATATCGTAATGAAATCGGGCGGAATCTAAATACAAAGGAATACTGAAGGAAACTCTATTGTCGTTGGTCTGTATGTAATTTATTAGTATATGAAATTAAGAAATAAGCTTTTACAGGGGTTGCGTATTTTTAATATCCCTTTTAAAAAATATTACCATAGACAAAACCTATATGGATACTAAAAACTATACGTACATATAAATTAGTTTAGGTAACCATACAAAAACGGATATATTATACTGGAAGCTTTACGCATGTAAATTAGTTTAGGTACTCCTTCTAGTGACTTATATAAATTTTTTTTTTTATTTAAGTCTTTTTTAAGTACCGAGTCGACAATCAAGTAAACGAGCCTGATGGTAAATGCTCATCGTCGCCGATGGATTAGTCACACTAGACTCTAGAGGCATCACCGATGCATTTCCGACGGGAAAAAACGGAAGACTTTGAATATTTATGAAAATTTGTTTCGGGTTCCGACAGTACGCACATAAACATTTCACGGTCGATTTTAAAAGGAGATCGGTAACTAGGCTTGTATGCCTTGTCGGAATTAAACTGGTTTCACCCTTAAGCGGGTTAATGACCTAGATACAACTCATTAATGGCTATCATTGAGTATGAGTTGCTCATCTTTGAGAAGCCTTAGAGCATACTCCACCACGCTGCTTCAGTGCGGATTAGTTGAGGAGTTAGTGGCCAACCCAAGGGTTGAAAGTTTTTATGCCGCCCAAAGGCCTCCGACATGGCTTAACGACTGCTATCTAACGATAACAACCGGGACCGAGGGCTTCACGTGCCGTTTGAAGCACCGTAACGCTCCAGAATTTTGAAGTGAATACTTCTTTAGTATCGTTGTGATTTGGAATTCGTTGAAACGGAAATGACGCGAATCGGCAAAATGGGGGCTGACGTAAGCAAAGAAAAACATCAATATTTGGACAGTATTCGTTTTTATAAAGTTTCACTTCTAGCACGTGTGACTTGCACACATTTTGTTTTTTTGCTACTAGCGATCAACAACACTAAAATTAAAATAACTTAGTAATCCAACGTATTGTTAGATCTAACTAACGGTGACGGGTTAAACAATACCCCATATTGTTTTACCGTGGATCATCTTACCCATTGGATCATTGTGCGTTCCCATGACGGTACAGGTGGTGAAAGGGTTGAACGCTTGGTTAAGGATCAACTATCTACGTCTAATATTGAAACTATTCTTGAAAAGTATATCGAATTGATTATTGTTTCATAATTATTATTGAGTTTAATGAAATGCCGCTCCCCTTTAGTTAATGCTATGTAGATGTAACAATTAATGTCATATTATGGTGTTTAAATCGATTTATCTTTGATGTTGTACAGTTGACTCTGGCCGTAAAGGGAGGCGTCCTGGGTTCGATTCCTGTGACAGACTTTGAAAAGGATATGTTAATTAGGCTTGTTCTTGGGTCATAAGCGTTGCATATGTCATGTCATAAGCATTGTTCTACTTTGTCGGAAGCAATCGTACGTTACATTAAATTCAGTGTGTATTTATTCGTGGCACAATAATAAAATACATATTTCAATTCAATTGTCTTCCAAACAGGAAAAATGTCAAGACCTTATAATTTGTTTACGCAAAAAATATTCACTGCTCATATTGCATAATTACAAACAATAAAAATCTCACTAAGTCTGGTTTAAACTTATCATACCTCAAGGACCCACACTTGTACCAAAAATATAATACGAATAAAAAAAATAAAAAAAGATGCTTATTCATTAAACCAGCGCAATCAGCGCATATTAAGTGTTTCGGTCTCAAAGAGCGTGCAGTGACACCACTCGTTTTCCATAAATAAAAAATAAAAAAGGATTAACTGTAAAAAGTCGACAAAATCCGCCATCCACTCCGAGTTAATGATACGGTACGACGGGAAACAAAGGTTCGGTTTTACTTCACACCGTAGCGAATCGTTCAATGCATCGGTCTGTTTGAACATTGTGCTCGTGTTTGATCGGACTAGTTTCTAACACATTTTTGTTTGGATACAGTTTGTCGACTGTAAATTAACTTAAAATAATAATACTTTTCCCAATATCTGGAGGGATATGTGTTGTTGAAGATACGTAAACAAGCAGATTTTCTTCCCGAAAAGCAAAGAGTACAGCTACATGAAACTTAAAAATCACCAACGAACATTCTCTCAATGTTCGCCGAATAAAGCTTTGACCATCGCCCGCCCATTCCCGTCTGTGTAACAAGCACCCGTCAAAACTTCAAGGCTTCGAGGCTTGAGACTCCTAGTGATGTCTCGATCTTTTTCTACTTATTTTCGATCCAGACCAGCAAAAACGTCTAGCCCGACTTCCTCCATCTTAAGGCTTCGAGACTAAGTGCTGTGTCCTTGTATTTGTTTTCATCGCTTTTTGGTACATAATCCAGAAACTGGAGGGTTTTCTAATCCTACTACGTATAATGAGAGGTGTGATTTATTTCACATCTTTGTTTTGGATTTTCTCATTGACTTCTCTATCTGTCTAGCTAGCACCTTCTCACCAAAATTAGGCATGAACGTATTTGGGTTGCGGGCAAGGGAACTAGATCATAATGGAATAGACAAAAACTTCGTTTGTCGCGTATTTCGGTGATTGCATTGTCGATAATTGTAACGGAGGCATTTTACTAAAGGTAAAAAAGAGGAACAGGATTAGCAGCATTGGTGACGTAAGATGATGTGATGCGAGGTGAGGTAAGCTGCGGTGAGGCGAGGCGAGGAAACCCTTATACGTAATATACATACGTTCTTAAAAAACATCTTTTCTTTTTCATTTCATATTTGTATTCAAAATGTGCAATTAACCATTGTAACCAATAGGGTAGGGTAGTACTTTAAAAGAATACCGAACGACTCAAAAGTTCGTTTGACAAAAAAATGCAGAGATCTATATTTGGAAAAAAACGAGGGTACCTAATGATAAACTATTCAATATTTTCATCACATACCCGACAATCAATATCCGGTTAAAACTACTGGTTGCTTATGAGAGCTCAAGTGCAAAAGTTCTCAAAAGTAAAATCAGGCAAGTAAAAGCGTGATGAAATTTTAAAGCATCTAATTCACTTGAAGAAGATACGATATCCCAGCTTATCAAAAATAGTGACGTAACAAAAATATATGGAACACCAGCAATAATCGAATAATAAAATTGTGAAGGTTAATAATTTGGGAGTTACGTTTTATTGATTATTTTATTTATAATTAAAACTAATATTTTTAATCACTAAAAATACTTGAATAAAAAAGCTTGAGTTAAAAAAATATTTGTATAAATTTCTGCGAGAAAGATTGAAGAGAATTGACTGGTTTATCGTACTAATTCGATCTTTCGATGTAACTTCATTTCTGCGAGCCAATAAACTGATATAGTCAGATCCTGAATAAATAACTAATTAGCAATGGATCTTCATTAAGTATCGCCTGGTATTATTATTAGTTCAACTAATTTAGCGCATCCAGATCCAAAGTTATTCAAGTTCCATGTTCCTCTCATTCGTTAAACTCAACTTGTTCTTTTACTGTAGTAGATAAATTAGCTCTCGGCGTGGAAGTGCTGCGTTCGTCATGAAATGTCTCTGAGACTCTCAGTGACACGCACTACAATCGTTCTTCATTTGCTAACGAGCTGTGGTTCTTCATGACGTTCTTACCACTCCCCTTTTAGGCTTGCCATCATATCACATTTTTGGATTTGGATCGAGTTCCAAAATTTTTTGGAAATTTGATTAGAAATAAAAAAAAATGAAATTTAATGTTACTAACGGCAGAAATTAAGTGATCGTCCGACGTCCAAACAACAGTGGGTGAGGTCGGTAGTTGGATGGGTTACCGCTGGTTGCAAAAATTTGTTGACACTTTCGTTTATCAGCAAATTGGTAGCATCTTATAATATAAAATTCTCGTGTCACAATGTTAGTTACCATACTCCTCCGAAACGGCTCGACCGATTCTCATGAAATATCGAGTAGGTCTGAGAATCGACCAACGTCTATTTTTCATATCCCTGAATGTTAAGGGTTGTTCACCCTAAAATGTTTTTTTTTTTCATTTTTTGGACAAATTTTTTTATGGTTATTTTTCTATGGCGTGGGATAAAAAAAACACATCATTCCAAATTTTCACTTCCCTACTCCCACCACTCAAATTTAAATCGCGCTCTAATCATTCACTACAAGTAATCTATACGGCAGAACAACGTTCGCTGGGTCAGCTATTTATAAACATTTCCGTAACATCAGATACCTTGAATACTTCTGTATTCAATACATTTTTGTTCATTACTGGTATTCGTAATCTGGCTACCCTACCATCTAACTTGTTTTACGTTTTCCTCCGACTTTTCTCCTTACGGCTTTCTCTCCTTTTTTTGTCGCGCGTCTCGGATGATTGCTCCGTCGCGTACAAGTGGGCAACTCCACAGCGGGATGGCATTTCTTTTTAATCCCTTATCTTGAAGTCGAGTGGTCCCCATTTTTGTTGCAGGGGTGGAAATTTAAATAAGTCAGGTGTGGGGTGTATTGAATGTTTGAAGGTCGGAGGAAGGATGTTGCGGTGTGAAGCGCTGATGGCTTTGAGATGATTATCGTTCATGCTTTTGGTTTAATGTAGGTTATACTTATTCAGAGTTATTTTGTTTGGTGAGAGGGTATTTATGTAGTTTCAAGTTTATTTTCGTATGTGTGTGGTTTTTTCCTCCTACCAGTATAATAATATATAAGTCTGAAACCTTCGTCTCAAAACGAACGATATTTCTTCATTGCGTATTTTTTATTATTAATAACTAAATATTTCTTTCGGCATCTTTATTAAATCAGATTAAGTCAAAATCTCATTTTTCTTTACGACAATATGATTTGTAAAAGAAAGTTTCAAAGAAACCGTGTGACAGTTAATAAAAAGGAATTATCATGACCGTAACCCGTAACTATCCCACTGTTGGACACGGTTCTCCTCTCATAATTTGAGAGGTACAGGTCCACCTCGATGGCCAAGTGCGGATTGGTGGAATTCACACACCTTTGAGAACATTATGGAGAACCTCAGGAGTGTAGGTTTCATCATGGTTTCTTTCACCGAAGCAAGAGATAATTAAATTCTAATTTTGACATCATTTTTGAAAATTAGAGGTGCATGCAGGATTTGAACCTCAGCCCCCCTGGTCGGAAGTTGTTCAATCTACTTGACTATCACTGATTTAGACAATTAGAAGTCACAATAAACCCATCACCATCAGATTATTTACATCAAGCATTAATTCAAGTTGTAAAATAAAATATTTTTGAATATGTCATCTTCTTGACGTCTCCATTTTGTCTTAAAAATTCTTCAGACATGTGATTAATATTCATCAAACGGCGTTTCAGATCAAGAACGAAACCTTCAATTCGAAGCAAAAAATCTTCCGTCAATTTTCAATTCGCATCGCATTTCGACAACAGGACGTCTCATCCCACCAATTTACTTATGAATATTAATGCTTGAATAAGATACCTGGCAAGGGAAGGTACGAAAAGGGAAAATCGAGCAAGACTGCGGACACTGGCAACAAAAAGCCTTGTACCCTCTAGTGATCCTTGAAAATACATTTTGGCGGATGACAAAACACAAAAGTAATCGGGGAAATTCTGCCTCTTCGGATTTTCTGCGCGCTTAATATTTTAGAGTGGTCGCCGTATTTACGTCTTACAATATCCTTTTTATTTACATAATTGTTGAGTGACAGTTTCTCGAGAGCACACATTAAATTTTAACAGCGTTTTTATTTGCATAGTATACGAAAGTAAACTAGAACTCCCAAATCATGATTTGAAATCATGCACGCACCACCTGAGAGTTCTCCTTGGTCTTAAAATTATGTGAAGTCTATCAATACGCATTGGCCTGCGTGGAATATGGCCTATACCCCTCACATTGTGAGGGAAGACCCGAGTCGAATGATAAGACAGTTATGAATTGTGATGATGAAGAGACTAAACAGCAGGATTTATTTTAATACGTTAATTTGGTATCCCAGTTATATTAACCAATGAATCTTCACCTTAAACGGTAGCAACATTTAGCCAAACTAAACTTTATAAGCCTGCAATAAAATTCGAAATTACAAACAGCGATAAACATTTCCCTTCAAAGCAACATACTTGCGTAAACACTGCTTCGAAATGACTAATAAGAACCTAGAACCATGTCGCTTTAAATATTACATGGACTGGTTGTAAGTTCCTCCTAAATATATTCCTGCTTACTGTGATATGGTTGTATGAGTTTATTGCGTTTAACGCATCATTTTGCTTACGGCGGATTATGTTATAGGTGTGTATAATTACATGTTTGTGTGAGTTCGCGAGATCTCCCGCTGTGAATCAGTTGACTAAAATAGGATACAATAACGTAAGCAGTTAGAAGTCTAGTTAAAGATTGACTGTAAATATTAGTGGACGTAATTAATGAAAATCAGTATTTCTCGAAATATCAAAGCTAAATTCTAAGTGACAGCAGGCGCGGTCGGTTGTTGGATGGGTGACCGCTAGTAGCAAAATTTCTTGAGCGCTTCCGTGCTTCGGAGGGCACGTAAAGCCGTCGGTCCCGTTTGTTACCATTAAGTAGCAGTCATTAAGCCTTGTCCGAGACCTTCGGGTGGCGTAAAAAATTCCGACACTCGGGTTGGCCACCAACCCCTCCAACAATCCGCACTGGAGCAGCGTGGTGAAGCTCTAGGCTTCCTCAGGTATGAGAAGAAATGCTTAGTAGCAATTTTAAAACAACAAGCAGTAATAGCCGAATGGAATGACCGTTGGGCTTCCGAACAGGGCCAGGGGGGCTTTAGAAACAATATCTTACAAACTTTTCAGAGCTGTGAGTAAAATATTAAGACTTCCACCTATAAATAACAACAGTCTGCCTTTTACATATCCACCCAGGGCTGACTGGCAGAGAATGCCTTAAGGCATTAAGTTTTTGGCCTTGTATATAGCTAGATTAAGGTGTTACTAAATAAATAAATGAAACAGTACAACTACCATACTACTAAGTATTGTTTTTAAGGGCATCACTGATGCCCTGCCGGCCAAGAAAGAACGAAAGTCAGAAAGAAAGAAAGTGAATTAAAATTCGTTTGGCGGCTGACCCAAGCAGGAACGGCTCTAGCACTTGTAGCGCCTGTGTGCAATCAATGCCCCGGCGCCGGCGCCCTTTTGTATCAAACTACGCGTTCCAAATGGATTAGGCCTAGGTGTCGCGAGCGGCTCTTGGCGCCCCCTGGCACCCCACGCCCGGGTGCACCGTAACCCCTGCACTACAGGTGGACCTGCCCCTGGACTCAAGCTAGAATGTAGTGGCCAGCCGGGCTTTAAGCTCACCACTAAGCAGCCCAGCTTCTAACGCCACTCCTGGACTACCGGCCTGGGAATGGCGTTAGTACTATAGGTCGCCCTAATACGACCAAACTTATACTTTTCTATTTAGTCTTCAGTAGTCCAAAATAAACTTAAAATTGGCCTTGCCCATCCACACTACATGTCCGTCAGTTTGTCCGTGTGTGTAACGCATGCGGCACCAGCTGTCATAACATCGTTACCCGTTTAAGAGGGGGTATAAAGCAAAATTGGCAATCTTAGATTCAATTTTTACAGTAGTAGATCAAGTTTCTAGAACCTGAAGAAAAACATAGTTATACTTCATTATATTATTGAGTGCAAGATCTAAGCAAAAACAGAAAAAAATAAAATTTTCTCGATAGAAAAAAATCACAAAGTTAGGTCTAATTTTTCACTTAAATCAATTTATTTTCAATGTGGTGCATATTTTAGAGTCAATATTTTAATATATTATGCTAATTAGTATCACGGAGGGATTAGATTAGCCATTTCAAAATCAAATCTATAATTTACGAATTATTAAAATAAAATACATTTGTAGGATTTTGAGTATTTTGACATGCTCGGTTTCATTAATCAGTCACCATTGCTCCATTGAGACGGGAAGACTGCGTCAGTCTTCTCGACATGTGAAATTATTTTTTGGTGTACATTTGTGACTGAGAGCGTAGTTTTTATTACAAAAACAATAATTGTGTGTGTGTGAACTAAAGTTAAAAGACACTAAGATCCAACATGGGTAACAAACGGAATAAAATCAACATTAAAAAGGGATCATAGAAAGCTGAAAATTCAAGTCATGGCTAGTTGTCAGAGGTAAGTTGACAAGTACTATTTCATATTCAAAATTAGACCTTATTGTTTTAACTTTTGTGCTCACAATACAATGTTGATGTTGATGTTTGATCGCTGAAGCAGCATAGTATATACGAAAAATTCACATTGTATGTATCATTAATAGTTAGTATAGTATGTACTTTCAAACAAAATATACAGCTTTATCCAAAAGCAAATTTAATTTTGAGTTAATTATTTCCTCTTTGCCCCATAATTTTGTTTTTAAAGCAACACCTATATTTCTGGTAGTCAATTTGATCAATCCCTACAGTAGTTGTTACTTTTGTGTGTTTGAAACTATTATTGTATTTTTATTTCAGAACAAGATTTAATCCAAAATCAAGATATGAGAAGAGAGAATAAGAAAATATTCCAAAATCTATTGATGATGACGGGAACATTACACCAGAGAAGTGCGTATCAATTCATCTGTCTATGTATTGTTTCATTTATTATTTGCTTGTTGTTGCATTGTAACGAATCTACAAAATAACACATAAACTAAACTTTTTTTATACTATTCATACATACATAGTTAGGCAAAATTACTTTAACAAAAACATAAAATTTTGTATAAATGCATTTTTAAAGCGACTTTTTTATTTACTTTTCAATTGCTAATTGTGTTTTCTTAAAGAAAAAATATATATTTTCAGGCTTACTATTTTACGCTTTTACAAAATGTAGAAAGGAGACTGGTACGCTTTCATACAATCTTGGGCCTGGATTGTAAAAAGATGAAAGTAGTGCCAATTAATAGCTATTATATTATTAACCTTTAATTGAAAATAAAACGGAATTTGTCAATCTGGGAGTAGTGATAAACGAGATTTAGTAAAAGTGAGGTTATAATATGAGACTACCTATATACTGAACGAACTTTTTGAAGTTCGAGTATTTTATTCTTAAACATAGAACATTAATATTTTGACGGCGTCCGTGGCGCAGCGGTATGCGCGGTGGATTTATAAGACGGAGTTTCTGGGTGCGATTCTCGGCTGGGCCGATTGAGATTTTTTACCTGGTATGGCGTCGGGCAGAAACCTAAAGGGCGATTTTATCCTACGCCTAACAAGTTAGCCCCCTTCCATCTTAGATTGCATCATCACTTACCATTAGGTGTTGACTGCAAGCACACTTGGTGTCGACTAACTTGTAGTAAATAAAAAAAACTTTTTGAATGGGAGGATGATAAAACGTAAATGACTGATGAGATCATAAGTAAGGGTAAAAAGTGGTAAAATAAAAAACACTTTTTTTATTGATTTTTATTCCTCTCAATTATAATTAAAATATTGTCTAAGAATGTATGTCTTGATTGTATGCGTCCCCGAAGTAACCACAAGGTATTTGAAGCTGACAGCTCTCGAAGTAGGCTACTGCTGACCTCCCTGGACACTTCTATTACATAGCCATTGTTACCCCTTACATGCTCGCCATAATAAGATTGTGCTTTATTTGATATATACCTAATGAGATAAGAATTAGTTCACTCACTTGTTGTGACTCGGTTGTTCTATCTGCAATAAACCTACCTCATCATTATCAACCTATTGACAGCCCACTACAGCGCCAGACCACCCTCCTTATAGTAGTCTAACCTCTATATAGATCCCCTATATGGAACTTAGACCCACTGCACTGCTTCAATGCGGGTTGGTGGCTTAAGGCAATAATATTTGATTACTTAATGGTCACTATCAGATGTTAGTAATAATGACTGAGACTGACAGCTTAACGTGCTCTCTGAGGCACAGGAATATAAAACAACTAACTCAATTCCAGGTTAAGAGTAAGGTTCTTTTCTTATTCTATTTATTTAAAACACTTTATTGCACACCCTTATAAAACAAAAATACAAAGTAAAATAAGAAAAGAACCTTATGAATAAGTCGGTCTTACCACCAAAGTGATGTCTCCCAGATAATCTTTGCAAAAAGGAAATATTAAAATAGCACAGGTTGGTGCGGCAAATAAACTTACTTAACAATCTACATTCTGTTTTACAATAGTACTACATGGCAATACTAATAATACACAAATAGCTATAAGAATATAAATATATACATATATTTATGTATACACATACAACACTGTTACATATAGATAAATTCTTGGAAGAAAGAAAAACTCAGTAGGTATCATTTCACAGCCCAACCCATGACTTGAACCCAGGACATAGTAATCTATATGGCATGCATAAGTAATAATGAACATTCATTTAACTTACAGTTCGAGGTATAATCCACTCTTGTATTACATTATATATTCTCAGTTCATGAGTTGAGCCAGTGTCAAGCAGATGACTGACTCATGATGAGAGCGACCACAGCGGAAGCAAACATTACGGTGGCCAAGTTGTCTTGGTTGATCAACAGCTGTTGGTCTTTGTGGCAAGTCCCAGAAAGCTTGACAAACATGGTCACAGTTGTTTACCTGAAATATGAAGTTTTTTATTTCATGAAATCAAGACTACTGAAAAATATACTTTCGCCAAACCACATTGGAGCAGTTTGGTGGGTCTTTGCTCGGAATCCCCCTCTGCTAGAGAGGAGGCCTGCGTCCAGCAGTTGGATGTTAATAGGCTGATGATGCTACTCAATCGATTTCGGTATTTAGTTAAATGTTAACAATCTTTATCTACCTTTTCAAAAAGTATAATTCACTTTTAAGCATACGGTTGATAATAAACAATATAAGGAATCCTATAGGCTAGCATGGTAGGTGCCAGTTAGCTAATAAATAAGTGAGTACTTACAGGCTGTGGTGCACGCCATCGACGAATCACTGACAAATTCATTTCATCATCTAAAGCTCGTTGATAGTATTACTATACCACAGTTCACACAATGATCCATGGTGTCAATATCCAATCGATAAGCCGGCCAATAAATCCAAAATAACGAGCCAAAGTCAGACGTGTAAGTGTAAGACGGTGTCGATTGATTTTAGACGGGACTTCTGTCATTCATTGTCATTATTGTCAAGTGTCAACATAGACAAAAATGAGCAGTGATGAACATCGATTTTCATTTACAAAATCGATTAATGATCGATTGTTCGATCGAAAATTGATTTTGAGATTTCACTTTATTACATAGATAGATGTCTTGTTTCACAGTAAATTAATTTATTTGTAATAGTTTTAATTATTCTTAATGATTGAAAATAACATCTCATGAAAAGCCTTTTTATATTTTTATATAATTGTTTGCACACATTCTTAATATAATCGATTATAATTATCGATTACCTATTCTATTTTTGATCCTAACTTATTTTTTAGATTTTACATCTTCCAGATTGTGAATTAAGCTGATTTTTTAAATATTATAATAGAAAAAAATAACGCGTTTTTTAAGCTATATTTCAACTTATTACAAATTGGGCCCAAAAGTCCCCGTCTCCTTTTAGAACATACAGATCCAAATGCAGACGAATTTATTGCACCGGAACGACTGGCATTAAAATAAAGTATTTATGTAATTTAGTCCTATCTAAAACTTTCAACCGATTATAAATGGCGCAAAGTGATACCTGACGTCATCAGTTTCAATGTTAGGGAGTATAACAGTGTTTGACTTTTTTTTTAATTTCAGTAACATCAATCCTCGTGTTTATGAACGGGTCAAGATAAATATCAAGACAAACGACGATACTAAATACACATGTGAGACAAGTCAACGGCTTATAATAGACAAGATATATTTTTTTGAACAATTAAAACTTCCAACCATGCATAATTTTGGCATTTTATTTTTTCTAGACGGATTTTGGAGTTAGTGAATTTAACTTGATTTCGAATAAATTCATTTTGGTTTTAAGTAAGCTTTGTTCGATTTTATGCTTATTTTTAATCTTCAAAAAATTGTTTAGTTTGATGACTTATGTGTTCTTACCATACCTTAAATATTTTGAATACCCATTATACATTTTTCCTGTTCTCACGCATAATTATATCATCACGCATCATATTTCACACACTGTTTTTTTCCTATATTTTTAAAGCTAACAATTGTCGCTCAAGAAGTTAGTGATTGTCATCTTTTTTATGATATTATTGTCACTTAATTAGTTTCCTTATAATAACGGCAGTGGCATTTGTAATTTTTCTGTTTTCTGGCGAAGGATTTCTTTCAATTTAAATAAATTTAAAGGATAACTTACTTTATCTTTTTGTAGCGAAAAAATGAAAACAATGTTATCTATAATAATAAATGTCTGAAAAACATTGTACGTGTTATTTATTTACATGTTATACGGCATACAGGTGTCATCACGTAAAAATAGAGCAGATATTCTGCTTTGCGAGAATTTAAATGATTTAATGGTCACACCAGTACGAACATTATACTGCCTTTCTTGTCATAAAAGTGATTCAATCGCTCCCTACACTAGGTTTCCAGCGCTATGGTTACATGATGCGACCGACACTACCTATAAATGTTATTAGTTTCAGAAATACAGATAGTTACAGCGAGAAGAATTGCTTTAGATTAATAGATACCTACATAATAATATATTCAAAATTATTAATGACACCTAATAATGTGTTGTCTGCCATTCACTGGCTCTCTAGCTATTAACATTGTATAAAAATCTAACCCTATAAAGAAAAAACAGCTTGCCATTTTTGAGGTAGAAGATTCTACATTTATTGAGCCAAAATTTGTCTCAGTTTTTACATTATACTGTGCCGTATTCTTGACTGATGCCATGTTATATAATAACGGCTGTACACTCTCGTGCGAGAGTACTCGCTATGTCTCGTGACGCCTCGGCCGAGACGTCATGGGAGCGAGAGTAGGCGAGACCCCCCGAGACATCACGAGGCGAGGCGAGCGCTACCAAGTACATTCTCATACGAGTGCACTCGGTTAGCAGTCTCGCGAGAGTGTACAGCCGCTAATAAAGTCAGATGCAACCGGACGCGCAACTGCTGCGGCGCATCTATTTGACGGGCGGGGCGGGGCGCGCGGGTGAAATTTGATTTTTTCCTAGCTTTATACCCCCTCTTAATGCACATTAACCGACGTCCTGAGTAGCAGTTACAGTCTGAATATAATGTTTGATTACCGTGTTATGTAGACAAGCACGGCCGAGAGAATTTAAACTACTGGTTCAACTTCGCATCAGGATTAGACTGTCACCCAAACAAAAAACCTGGCGTGCTTAAGGCATATTTTTAACTGATTTATGATAGATTTATCATTGCAAAACTGTCCCTGAATGGATGAATCTAGTTATATTATTAACTTATATGTAACCATGACAACAATAAATGAACAAAGAAAGCCGGTAAATTATATTCTTCTCCCAAAATGGCGACTCGCAACATTACACTTTATTAAACATCACAATAGAATGAGTCTTTGTTGTTAATCCAGAACTCCACCGCCAAATCCCTCCAATAATGCGTAAAGCCGTCTCTACCCCGAAGTTTTGTGGGCAATTAATTCCCTACTAAATACTAAAATAAGTTTATTTCACACTGAACGTAAAGCTGTAGAGCGAAAGTCAACTTCGGAGAGAAATTGGTGGAGTAATTGTGGAGAGAGCTTTTCTATTCGTGTGATTTTTTAAATACTTTTTTTATTTTGACGACCCGGATGGCGCAATGGTTAACACGCCGGATCGCCGTTCCGAGGGTCCAGGGTTCGATTCCCAGCGAGGCGGAAATTTGAATGATGAATTTAGATATACGTTCTTGGTCTGGATGTGTGTGTTCTTGTCTTGTGTGTTGTCCATGGTACCCACGACACAGGGAATCCTAGTGTGGGGCTATGAGTGTGTAGCGTTATTTATTTATTTATTATTTATTATTATATTATTTATTTACGCACAGAAGGTAATCTTTTAAATAAAATCCTCGTACACACTGTTAAGAAAATAAAAAATATACTTAATAATATTTCTATAGATTGATACGGGTATTTAATCACTTATAATTTATCTGGAGTAAATCCGTAACCATTATTTAATGACACCGAAAAGCGTAAATTAACGCCATTATTACAAATCGTTGTTTTGATACCTAATTTTATTTACCTTTAATAAAAAGTAATACTCAATTATTGCTATAATTACCAATACAATGTTTAAGCACCGTACGATAGACTAACTGATATCTCATCTTAGAGTCCTTACACCAAATTCTTTCCCAGCGTGTATTCATACGCATTGCATAAGTCTATCATCTTAATATTCGTATCAAATCAACGCAAGTCATGCTTAAATAATCCTCGCATAGAATCGTGTCCCGGTCTCCAGTCACGTGTCACAGCGCTGACCTATTTAAGTTGAAGATGTAACAAAAACAAACAAAATGAACATACACTTTGGTTACAAAAATAGTCTGTTTACGATCGTGCGATTGCGCAATTACGTTGGTTCGTTTAAATTAATATTCACACGTGATGAGTGCAGTAATGTTTACGCTGAATCTACTGGAATAGAACACTTGTTGTAGGTAATGTGTAATGAAGACTAACTAGGTTTATTATAGCTAAGCTACCAATGTTTCTTATTCCTAGTTTTTTGTGTATTCATTGACAGATTACTTGGAAGCAAGAATGTATGACATTCTAAATATCAGAGAGTTTAATCGTTGCATGACACAAAGTGCGAATTTGATTGTCGGCTGTGGCTTAACACCGATAAAAATGTTTCACTGTTGCTGTAACAAAGAAACTTTAGACACCTACATAAGAAGAGACAGTAATCTCAAACAGAAACCATAGCTTCTTTAGTTGGCTATGAATCCCTTCAATTCAATCTGCTCGCTTTCGGCGAAAGAAATTATTTAATATTTTTTAACAAGACGAAATACAACGAAAATCACAAATGAAGGCGCTTTGAGACTAATATAATATTATGTTTGTTGTGCCTCATCAACCACAAAGCCGCAGTAGGAAACATGTTGAACGAAATTGATTTTATTTATCTAGTTATTTAATAGAATAATAATAATTGTAATTATGATTTGAAATAATTGAAAACATGATGACGATCGTCATGTTTTCAATTATGTGCCGTAAAGTCTAGGTATGCAACAATAGGTAACCTATAAGTGTTTACTAGTATCACATAGCGCATTCGTATTTAATTGCACGTACAATTTTAGACCAATATACCGACCATTTAATTAATCCTTGATGCCGTTTGTGAAATAATTAAAGCAAATGTTATTCCAATTTGAGTAACATAAATAATATTAACAACTTAATAATTGTGCCACAACAATTAATCCGTAGTTCTAGTTGGAAAGCTATCAGAAATAACCTTCAAAATTGGATATGTGCCAACTTGTATGCGCTTTTCTGTGCATATAAATTTTCATATTACAACGACATAGCACATGCGGTAAGCTGAATACTAAATGAGAAATCACTGTGATTTAAAGTGCTTCCGCGTGTATTTAAATCAATTGAGTTAATTTGTATTTTGCGATATTAGATATTCCTTAAATCATATAAAATTCGTAACAATGATTATTTGGCATGGTGAATGATCTGATAAGAATTATTATTATTCTTATGCAATTATCAATATAAGTAGGAGAAACATTTAGAACATAATTTTATTACTAAAAAAACACAGCTTAAATTTGAATATTCGACCTTGTAACTGTGTCTGTCCACCAACCATCAAATAAATATTAGTTATCTTTACAAAATCCAATTAATAATAAGGAAAATATAAAAAAGAAAATTTTTCAATCAAGTTAGATTTTTTTACCTTTTTTACTATTATCTTATATTACCTACTACTATTCCTAAATACAAGAAAAATAATGTCGATAGCGTGATTCAGGTATAAAGTATTAACTTATAATTAATAAAAAAAAGTAACGACATCTGTTATCGTAAAGGTATAGTTTTGCAAGAACTGAATAAAATAAGCCTCCTTCACCCTAACGTAGCAATAACAACAAAAACACTCAGACACTAAATTTTATTTGAGCGTAAACTGGTGCGTATTGAGAAGATTTAATTTCCGTTTCAGTCAGCACTTTTTATTTTATTGTACCATTAAGTATATAATTTGTATTGTACCCCACCTATACGAGAAGGAATATTTACGACACAACGCCTGATCATTTCGAATAGCAATTTGTTGAGTGAACGAGATTTACTCGCTTGTATTTTTAATGTTCAGGCGTAAGTAGAATAAAAACTTATTCTTTATATTAAACTAGTAAACCCGCCCTCACTTCGCTTCCGGAAAACCAATTTACACAAAACTTTAATATATTAAACATACAAACTTTCCTCTTGAATCATTATAGGTATCTATTAAAAAAACCCGCATCAAAATCCGTTGCGTAGTTTTAAAGATCTAAGCATACCTACAGAGGGACAGAATAAGCGACTTTGTTTTATACTATGTAGTGATTAATAAACGTTTTTTGTAACAAATAGGTGAATATTTGAGTTAATTATCGATTATTGAGAATTATTGAGAATTATCGATTTTAATAAGCAGTGTCTTATTAAAATCAATAATTTAATAACTTTAATAACTTATTATGTAGTTTAAGAGCTTATATTATCAAGAAATTTTGTAAAGGACAACAAATCAATTTTATCCACCTACCTACTAAGTAGACATACCAAACTGTTTTCATAAAGGAGGCGGGTAGGTACCTAATAATAAAGTCGTTTAAAACACATTATTATGTTATATTTATGCCTTTACAAAAATAAAACACAAAAAGCAAGAATACACAGTATAATAACCCTTGCTAGAGGTAATAACTCGCTCTGTACCAACAAAAAGCGAGAAAAGTAATAAAAATATTGACTACAATGTGCCATATTCCCGTATGACACGGTTCATCGACTCAGTGATTCATACCTACGAGTACTGAACAAAGGTTTGACACGTCAACACGTGCAACTTTAGAAAAATGACTTTATTAATAATGCGGTGACTGTTTACATTGTTATTGCGTAATTGCGGTGTTGTTTTACTAGAATAGTAAGCTAATTGTTCTTTTGGGACTTTGATACTCATTTAGGTACTTAACAAGACGATTGCTCCGATGAAGGAAATGTTTGACTTCATAAGAGGTATCATAATATAAGATGTTAGCAAAGTCTATCTTACGTTATGATGCCTAAGTATGTTATGATGTTAGCCTAGTATATGAACATATAGGTAAGGGTAACTTTGTAGTTCCTATTTAGGTAATAGGTATATTGAGTAAGGAAATGGGTAGCCGCTAGCTACAGTAGGTAATTAATAAAAAGAAGTAATTAGTAAAAGAGCTTGGAGAGGAGTGGGAAGGTAGGTTCATATGCCACCATCTCAGTCCTCAAGAGTAGCAAGTTACCAACAGATCTGTGACCAAATTAGAACAAGACTTACTAACAATTACTAACTGAACTGTTACTAACAACAACTAACAGGACTCATACTTACTAACAAACTAACCAACAAACTAACCAACTAACTACTACTACTACCGTCTCCCAACGGGACTAATTATCCTAGTCCCCATTTGAGTATTGTTCTAGGTCGGTCACAGTAGGCATGGGCTGCATGCTCGTTTGCTACCTTAATTCCTTAAAAGAACATAGGTACCTACCCAACTATAAGCTATTCCTCACTAATTCGCAGTTAGTAAATTTTGGTACCGATATCACTGAATGAGTCTAGTATGAGATCTATACTCAACTTCCTTCAATTCTCACTAAAGCAGCGCGGACATCGCTTAAGGTATCCCTCCACAGCTATCGGGAGAAACATGTACCGTATAGTGAACAAAATTAATTTGCAGCAACACTTAATGGATTGAGGCCCCGTAACCGTATTGTTACTTACCGAGGATTCGGGGGTCCGATTCCCGGCGGGGCAGACAATCATGTGACAAATAGTTTGATCTCGGGTCATGGTTGTTTTAGTGACGTATTTGTGTTGTCTATGCCACTTGTGACACAGGGTAAGCTACTGCAGCATGACTGCATACTGCAGTATGAGCGTGTAAGCATCTATTTATCTATTACCGGCTTAATAAATGTATCAAACAAAAAAACCGCGTTAAACATTTCTGTTTTTTTACCAACAAAATGAAGGCAGCTCGATTTAAGAAAAAAAATTAAGACGGCTTGAAAACTCACCACATCAGCACCAATTCCATCAGCAACATCCGTCCCGCCTTTATCCCGCCAATGTTTCTCGCTGGTCACGGAGAACGTGAATGACCGTTCTCTCCTCGGACTGAGCAGCACACCGGCCGGAGTCCTGCCGTATCTGAAGATCTCCAGATGTCGCGTCGAGAACGGATCGTTGCCGTTGTCGGTTCTGGGGCTGACGAACACGTCGTCTTCCAGATCAGAGTCCAGGGTCAGGGCGAGGGGTGGCGAGGAAGCTGACCGTCGACATGGCAACGGTTGCTGTGCTGGTCTCTCGATGTCTGATTCGGAGTATGGACGATCTGTTGGAGAAAACATTTGTGTTAATTGTTAATTGCAAATTTTTGGAACGAAGTTCCTTATCGCGCGTTGCGAAAGGGGGCTAGACGGAATTAAGACGAAAAGTTGTAACGACACTTTTTGCATATATTGTGTACAGCACCATCTCGTGGAGCGTTTTTGTAATAAGCAAATGCGTAGTTTTGTCATTAGGTTTTGTTTGCCGATAGATGGCAGCAGTGTGCCACACCTGATATTTTCAGATTTGTAGGTTTAGCGTCACTGACGATAGATGACGCTACCAGTGAGAAATATTCATATTGTTTTTAATGTTGTTGGAACGAAGTTTTGGAATAAAATTTTACTACAATTCCTTCACTAATTAATCGAAAGGAACTTCGTTCCATCCGGGTGTCCCTTGACACCTCTCAAGTTTTTATACCACCATAGATAAGCTGACATGATCCATGCACATTTTTGTAAGATACTTACGGGTATTCACGATATGGTCACGACTGGTACAATCCACGATGAGTTAAGTTTAAAATAATAATTATGATCAATCTTTGCAATTGAGTAGAGACATCCGGTCTTAACAAAATGTTTTCGAAGTCAAGTAGGTCCTGTTACCTACTTAATTATAAAGTTACAGACGCTATTTCTAATTCCTCAATCATAGTAATAAGTTAACATATAACTGTAGTCTTACTATCATAATTTATACTAAATCCAAAGTAAAAGTTCGAGATAAACACGTGCGATGTAGGCGAAACGACCGACCATAAAGATTTGATTTATGTCCCGCTTTTATTGTTGTCTTTTAATGGCTTGTGTGGTCATACTATCTTAGTTTCGTAGCCTATATCCAAATACAGAATAAAATTTACAGTTTTGTATTTACAGAAATACCTATAGACAAAGATATTAAAACTATACGCGTTACTTTCATAAACGTGAACTCTACTTTTGGATCCACTCGCTGAGTTAATCACAAAGCACATCGGAGTGGATCCAGTGGTAACACCATTGAGTTAAATAAAACCCCTATAAGTCATTATTTAACAGTTGAAACAGCGAAAGCGAAGCAATCGATGTTACAAGAATTGAAAGAATCTAACACTCATAAAGATCTTCCGAGGTGAGGAAGGACATCAGTGAAACAGAAAGCCAAGTTAAGTGAAACAGAGGTACACCAGGCAAACATAAACTATAGAACATGACAAATGCTTACTAAAACGACAAACTGCATCGAGATTCAAAAAGACAGAACAAAGGAGGGCAATTTGTTATCAATGAGATCGATGATCCAAGTACCAGGATACCAGGAGGCTCAAGAGGTGAAATACAGAATGTATAAGAAACACAAATTAATAAAATCTTGTGCCGTCCGCGGGCGAAACCCGTTTTGTCATGACACACGTGCAGAGACCGACCGCTGTTGGAGGGAAAGAAAAATACGTCTATCCCTGTCTAGCGTGCAACGTTCGAATAATATGGATGCGGTTAGATGGGTAACTGAGTAACCACAGTCTAGGTAAGTTTTATGTTACGTAAGACAAGTCTAGTGAACTCTGACGGCCGGTTCTATTAGCCTATTGTTTTTATGACGTGTTAGTTACACGTGTATGGACTTTACCCGATTGACATTATTTTTACGGTTGTTACCATTTTTCCATTCACTGTAAATACATCAGTTCTTGTTATACCAGTTCTTGTGGAAAGTTAATAATTATTGAAAATTACAATTGTTACTTATTGACTATTGTACTTAATATACTTTACCGTCGGCGATCCAATGTTCCGCGTAATTCTCGATAATTTTTTTAATAGGTAAGTGTTGTATAATTATTGTAAGTGTTGTATATTTTTATGGAATGAAGGTAGCAAACGACAATTCAGCACAACGCTTCTACTGCCACCCACCCATGACAACTGCAAACGACCTAGAACAAGACTCAAATGGGGATAGTTAGTCCGGTCAGGAGACGGTGTTAGACGGTGGTATTAGTTGGTTAGTTTGTTAGTATAGAAAGTATGAGGACTGGGACAGGGACAGTGATTGTTAGTAAGAGTCTTGTTCTAATTCGACACAGCATGCTAACCTTGAGGACTAAGATGGTCACCCCTTAAAAGTGTAGCCGGCTCCACACCTTTCTAACCGGAACACAGTCGCTGTTAGAGCAATTATTACACGGTAGAAATAGTACTATGTACCATGGTGGGTGGTAGTACTACCCTGGGCGAACTCTAGGCTTAACTCTTAAGTAGTAGACTCACAGGTTAACAAAAGTAGACTTAATAAATTTGATATGTATTTATAAATAAATCACTTTCTTACTTTTTGATATTGTAAGTATACCTAATAGATAGTAAGTATCTATGCATAATTTAATAAAATTTAAAAAAATAATTCGGCTAGACTTTGCTTTGGAAAGTCTCATAATTATTACATTTTATAACTAAAAATGAACCATAAAAACATGTAGGTACTTTTCAATAAAAAAAAATATTAACTTCTTAATTGATAACAAGATAAAATTATTTATTATTATTATTTAAATACTGTTTTGTTATAAAACATTTATGAAGCTCATATTTCGCAATGAACTACAACCCGCTGTCCCAACCGTGTGTTCGTTAGCAATATTTACAATAATAAACTTCAGAACCAGTCCACATTACTCTGTCTTAGTGCACACTGATACGCGAGAGCTTTTTTTCCTTCACTGGATGCGTAACACAGGTGTCTCTAAACGTAGCTATATTTATATACTTTATCACTTCACCAAGACGGTTTATATAGCCTTTATCTTCAGGTGATAAAGTTGAAAGTTGCTTAAAATCAGCATCTTTGTAAAGTACAGCTAGGTAGAGGTCTGTTGATAGTTTTTTTGTTTATTCAAGCGTATTCCGTTGTTACTGCTACCCGAGTTAATGATTTTCGTATTGAAATATTGTGGAACCAAATTAATGTTTCCTTTACTTCGGTTCTTTAACCTTCACATTTACGATGGATATGGTCTCTGTGATGATTTCTGTTGGCCTTCGTCGGCTCTAAATAATGTTTGTATGTTAAAGGTACGTTGGATATCGTTTTACACTATTTATTATCTGGATAACATAAAGATGAATTAAATTTTATTTGTGGTAGAATAAAAAACATGCAAAAGTAAACATTTTAACGTTTTCGAATGAATTTTTTGGAAAGTTTAAAAGCAGTTCTTTAACGTAATACCTACCTTTTAAGCAATTATATTGAAATGAAACTTATTATTAAGAGCGTCATTGAGTAAGAATTATAAAAAAACAAAAAGAGATTAGTGTTTAATGATTACAGATTTAAGTTGAAAACAGATTGAGTTTTACAACTGCATGCAAAATGGAAGCTCACAATGCAGTTAATATTGCATTCGTTACAACAGTTGTTAAGCGGGAGAAATGAGTTCGTAAGAGGTCTTTTACTTTCTAGTATCATAAACGTTCGCGGCTTAACTTGAGAGCATGATTTATAACGTGTTCAATTTTAATTTCATGTTTATAAAGTGAAGTTAGTAACTGTTATTATTGATAGATGCGTTTTATATCGATCGTTCATCAATTTCAGTTCTCATTAAAATCTGCAAACTTAGGCCATAGTGTCCACACATACTGAAAAACTGACAAATAGTAGGTATATACAGGAAAACTGACCATGCTCCATATTGTTTTAAATCTAATAAAGTAGGTAATGCATGCAAAGATGGCATGTATAGCATATTAAGCTCATTAAAATAAAGCACGCGTTGGTATAAGTTAGCATTATTATAATTTTACATAGAATAAGTTAGCGCTTGCCTCCGATACCACCCGATGGTAAGTGACAACGTAACCCTTAGCTTTGATGGTAAAGCGTACTAACTTATAAAAAGTCTGTGGCTTAACGACTGCTACCTAATTATAACCGGGACCGACCTTACGTACCCTCCGGAGTACCTACGCGCTCAAGAAATTTTACCTCTAGCGATCACAAATTCCACCCACCGACCACGCTCGCTGTTGCTTAACTCAATCGATCACTTAGGAATAGGATCGACGTAAGCCGCCGGATTATGAGACACCTACGTTTCCTAAAATCTTATGTTTCCTCGACTTAGACGTAGACAGTACGACTGATGATAATAGACATAGATAAAGAGACCGTGTTTTATAACCCTCCCATCCAATATAAAGCCTCGTTTACTGACCAACCCGATTTCATCACCTGACGTCTCCTCTTGCGGTACCTTGATTTGCTAATACGTATGTAATTCCCTCCTCTAATGAGCGGGTAAGTGCATTCGCTAGAAACGGATAATGTCGGGTTTGTGCAAGCTCCACCGTGTAATTTGTATGCGTTTTCATTATTGCATGCGACTTGACGCGACTAAGGGACCTTAGAAATTGTATCATGTAGAAAAGGAATGAAATCACAGGCTGACATCTTGTAGGAAATGTTGTCTTGACAAATTATAAGATCTAAGTGAATGTGATGTTAGAGATTGTTGTAAAGATGTAACATGTTATAACGAGTTTTGCTATCTCGGTACGAGCATGTTATGAGGAGGAATCAGTCTCAAGTTACGATGAAAATGAGAAATATGAATACTGTAAATATAAGATCTCTGATGGCAGATAAACAAAAGATGTTGACCATCAAACAGGAGACCTGAGCCCCATTGGAACAGTTAAGCAATCCTTAACTGATGATGATAATGATGTGACAGTTAAATATTTATGTGACTTAAAGAAATAAATCTTTGGCTATTGCAAAATAAACCATTATAACTTACATAGAATGTATTAATTAACAGTTATGTTTAAATAATATCTATTAGTAAAAACAATTGAACTACATAATAACAGCCATCAAAACGACCACCGAAAACATTTCGCCTTATTTCAAATCAAAAGATCAATCAAGGGAGCCCATAAACTGTACTTCTTTTACGTACATATAAATCTCCATGACGACCTCTTTCTAGCAATGGCTTATAAAATAAAACCACGAAAGCTAAATAAACTTCTTAGTACTTTGTTCAAAGGTAAACAGGGAGGTGTATAAGAAGTAGCATCAAACACTTGGCTGCCATAAAGCGGTCAGTTTTACGATGTCGTAAATCAAGTATCGATGGAAGATATATCGTCTAGAGATGCCGTCGACTGCAGCGACTTAACAAAACGCTGCATAATTATAAATCCAAACCTAAATTGAAATCATTATCAACTAAAATTATAGATATTGTCTTTAAAAAATTCAGTATCAATACAAAAATGTTTGCTATGACTCGTTAATCTTTTCACAAGTTTTTGCCCACGGCTTCCCGCGAGTTGGTAAACAGCAAAATACCGTTAAAATTATCGCAATTATTTAATTACATTTCCGGGATAAAAACTATTCCTATGTCCTTTCCATGGTCCCAAACTATCTCCATACCAAATGTCATCTAAATTAATTCACTGCCTTCGTCTAACCGTATTTTTTAAGGATTAAAGATTTTTAAAGGTTAAAATTTAAAGATTAAACGAGCATGCAGCACCACCCTTCCGCTACCACCATGCACATACACCATGACCAAACCAGACCAAGACTCAATAAACAAGGATCTTTAGTCCAGTTACTAGAGGATTTTATTAAGAACTGTAGTCAGTTCTTTAGTAGGTATGACTTTACAAATTAAAAATTAATAACAGATTATAACAGTTTCCGAAAGAAACAGGTTGAATCCCTCAAAGCAATTGTAACGTTAACAAAAATTCCCACATATATCTAAATCTTGAACGATCCCCATTCATACCCACTGTCCAGTAAATTGACAATAAAGAAATGAGTCGTCAAATTCAAAACCACCGTCATCCGTCGATGATTCCGGAATGATTCAATGACTTGACACAAAACAACTTTTTCTTCATTCGTGTGATTAATTTATTGTTCATCGTGAACATAATGTGTTTACAATTTCTTCACGTGGATTATGGAATAATGATTATCGATGTTATTATTATAATGTTCTTGTCATAACACGTTTTCTATTGCCTCTAGTTATAGGCAATTGATGAGTTTATTATTTGTAACGAAGCATATTTTATTGGTCAAATATAGTTCTTTTAAATCCTAGGATATCAGTTATGAAGATTTCCCGATTTATTTTGTTAACTTATCGTAACGCATCCAACACTATCTATGAGAAATATCATGAAGATAATAATATATCAACGTTATTGGTAGAGACAGGTAATCATTTTTCATCCTATAAACAAATATAATTCCTGAAAACTAAAGGATTACATAGTCTGTTCCAGCGCACTTCGTACCGCTCTATAATTAATAATCAAGTATGGTGACATATCGACAGCAGCGCCACCTATCGGGTCCAATTGTGAACTCTCCATTCTCGGATCCACCTGAAGACACAAAAATTTCGACTAAATCGGTACAGCCGTTAGGAGCAATTCAATTACAAACACACGCATAGAAGAAATAATTATACATAAATACATATTAAGATTAAGAAGACAATACAATTTTAATTTACTGGGGGATAAGCAATATAATAACTAAATTAGATTATCTGTTTTTGTTTCAGTATTTATTATGACTGTAATCAATAAAAGTTTAAAAAAATCCATAGTCAATATAATTTGTCTTAAAGGCAGTATTATGTATACGCCATTATAAAATATATTAGATAACATTTATTGTACTATACAGACGCAAAAGTTAGCTCAAACTAGGACACTTATTTTGAGCCCACGTATAGCGGACGATAACAAATTAAATCATTTCTACTCCCAATTGCTCCCAATTGCTAGTACTAAGGGCTAAGTAATTGATGTCGTAAACAGTTAGCTTTATAGCAGCGAGTTAAATCTCAGTTACATCCACGATAATATACCTACCTTATATCCGCATATTTATATGAACACTAAAATTTATTACCGATTAAGTCCTAAGCATCACTTGGAATATCCTAATTACTTCACAACAGTTAAAAATTCTCACAGAATTTCGCTGACCACCTTATTTTTCAAAAACTGGTAGCAATATTCTTAGTGAACCTTTTGAAATCAAAACACTCGTTCGAAACCGGTTGAACAGTTACACGGTGAGTTAGAAGATAGGATTAAGTACTTAACAACAATTAAGTGGAAGCAAGGGGCTTGATTACAGTTATAAATAGAATCGTGATCGGTCCACGTCGCGTTGATTTCAACCACAATACAGCTGAAGATGTAAAATTAGAAAATGAATCGGTTATGGCTTGGTAGGCGTAATTTAAATCTTAATCTAAATCCAATTTGAACAAATAAATTTACATTAATAACAAAAAGACGTTAATAGATTAAGGAATTGGAATTAGTAATAAAGAATAGAAGCTGATCAGTGATTACGTCTCGTGCGTAATCACTGATCAGCTTCTATAAGCTATAAGCTAATTGCTATTCTTCTTACTTTTTGTTCTTTTTTTGTTTTGCTGGAATGCCCTTGGTTTTGCTGATATTCATGGCCGATGGTCCTATCATCTAATGACTCGTTTGTTCGTTTTTAATTTATTTGCATAATATTAATCAATTGCATCTCCACGAATCCGTATTTCTCAATCCGCACTGGAGCAGCGTGGAATAGTATGCTCTAGGTCCCTTCAGTTTCGAGAAAAGATTTGTGCCGTGTTTGGGCCATTATTGGGTTGATTGTAAATTACCCGCTAGTTTTATGTTAATTTATTTATTGTATTTGTGTTATGACTGTGTATTGGTACATTCTACCTGAAGCTTACCAATTTTACAAATCTGAATATCGAAAATGTGTTTTTTACTCATAATTGTTTTAATCAAAAAAATTAAAGCCCCAGAGCATTTATTACAAGCAATACAATAAAACACCGTAAATCATACTAATTATACAGCATTTATGAAAGGCGTACATCAGTTTAAAATCCTTCAGTGATTTAAGAGGATCGAAATAATAAACACAGCTCAAGAAAATTAGGAAGCAACAGATTTATTGTAACGATTTAATTGCGATCAGTCTAACCGACTTTAACTGTTCGAGTCACGGGAGTAATTTCAGAACGGTTTTTATACTATTACGTATTATTAAAGTTAATTGTTATCGCTATTACTGTGATATACCAAATCACACACAACTCACCATTAGACGCGATCAAACCAACGCTTCCATAGATACTATTGATGCTTCATTTAATGACTTTGAGAGAGCTTTGCTATTACGTGTTATCGTCAGTTTAAAATGTAACTTAGCTTCCATTATAAAAATAACGATTGAAATGAATAAACATGCAGCTAAACCTTACTAAAATAATGGGTTAATGTATGAAAAGTTATAGCTTAGTTCTGTAAATATTATCATTTAATAATATGATTTTAGTTAAATAATGAGGTTATGTAATATTAAACAACTTTAGTTTTTTCAGTAGGTATAATAAAGAATGTTGAAATATTGCTAAATAAAGCCCATGATCATATTGGTAATTTTAGGCGTTATGATAAACACAATTAAAAGTTTCATTTTAATGACAGATTTAAATTCAAGAATATGTATTTACCATTTCAAATGTATACAAAACTGGCAAACCTTTCGTTAGTAATTAAATATTACAGAAGACTGTTATTAGAAGCCGTTAAAGTAGAGGCAATATGAAGTACGGATCCATAAGGCAAAACTACAACATTATTATTTTCAACTACCTCGGGGCTTATTTAATCACAACTCGTAATTGCTGATCATTCAGTAATAAAATAGATTTTGATTTTGACCAAGAATTAATTGGTTATACTCTTAAGCTACTTGGCACACTAACAAAAACAAGCAATCACTTAGAAGCCGTCTACAAAGCGACTGAGTGACACAAGTAATTACTCCACAGTTATATTTGCTCACGAAGACCCGTCCCCTGAACTTTATGATGAAGGACAGAAGTATGAAAATTGTTTAGATATCGTGTCCTTGTGAGATGTAGAAGGTATAGTTGATTTCGTAAACACTGTTCATTTTCGAACGCGCTCGCGTCCAGACCTCTCGCATTGTATGCAAATTGTCTTCAAACCTCAAACTTATTAATTATTGTTGCTGCGCACAACCATGAATAATGAGCACAGACGGACGCCAGTACGGTCCAGACGAGAAGTGGATTTAGTAGAAATAATAAGAACAAATGTCCCTAAAATACATAAGTAAAAATTAAATATTAAAAATAAAATGATATGAAATGCAGAATAATATAATGATATGGATGCTTTTTATGACAAGGGCCAAGAAACAGGTCATCAGTCAGATGTTGTGTTCATGGACGTCTGTAATACTCTGAGAATTGACTATAGACCCAGCGAATCTCGGTCACTCAAACCAGTTACAATTAGTTTTAGGGAAAATAGTATTTTTACGACATTTAAAACAATAAAGTGTAATAAAGTAAATCGAATCACAAATTACAAAATAAATGTATGTTCTAAATTATAACAGCAAACTCAAAGCTTTATTAAAACTAAAAATATTTTTGAAAATTTTGGGCATTTTACTCTCAAAGCTTTGAAACATTAGAATAGATTGAACATAAAATATTACTGCATATTTTAGGATTAAGTAAATTAAAAGTAAAAAACAGAATTAAGAACATCCTCATTTTTAAAGTCGTTAAAAAAAGAAATTCGTTAAAACAATTATCTTCCCGCAGATACAAAACAAAAACAAAACAACCCAAAAGTTCGTATTTCATCTCAACTGGCCTTTCAGGTACACTACACATCATTAACATCTGTTGAAAATTTGGAACAGTGTTCGACTGTGGCACTTGAAAACAAAATACGATACATCTGGCCACCGTACTACGCGTGCCTTCAAATGGTAATTAGTTGAGAACCATTACGTATGATGATACACATATGACAGCAGTTCGAGCCCGAGCATTTTGATTGAACGCTAATGCGAGACAAGCACTTTGAAATAATTTATCAAACGATAGTAATGAAGAAATGAAGTTGTATCATACTTTAAGACTGAAGAAAGGAAGAAAGATTTGTTTTAATAACCTAACTTTTGAGTCAAACTATTGTAGTGTTGCGTGGGCGGTAGTACTACCCCGGGCGAACTCTAGGCTCTACTACCTATTATTATTGAATTTTCAACATTTACATTAAAGAAATGAGCCACAATTAGAAGTCATTTCAAAGACTTTAGACATTTCAAATTAATTTCAAAGAATTTCAGTAGGTACCTCCTAACCTACTCATATTATGTAGAACCGATACTCGTTCGAAGGGTCCTATGTTCAATTGTAGTGTGGGACTGGGTGTGCCGCGTTTTTTTTATTTTTGTCTTGACTACTCCATTGTCCATACTGGCTATAATTGGTAACCCTGGTAATTGGTAACATTGGTAACCCTGTAACTTATGGGCAAGGCTAACGCCGAAGCACAGTGTCCCGTAAAAAAATGCCTCCAAGCGATCACTCAAACACCGAGACACGCCCAACAATGCCTCACTTTATCGATCTCTTACGATCAATGGCGTCCATATAAAACATCAAACTCAAACTCAAACTCAAATCATTTATTTCATGTAGGTATGATGCATACACTTATGAATGTCAATTTTTTGCATTTACCACCGTTTCGCTAAGGTGCCTTTAAATATTGATTTTTTAAATCTTTGAGGAGAAAAAGAAACGGCGAAAGAAACTCCTCGGCACATCTTTTAAAAAAAAATGCTAGATTACAAATTTTATACCTACATACAGATACATACATACTAACATGAGTAGAACTGGTCGCGGATGTCTATATCCAAGCATCTTTGTCATTAATATATTCTTCTACTGTATAATAACCTTTCTCTATTAGTCGTGTTTTTACGTGTTTCTTAAATATTTGTAAGGGCAAATCAATAATAGACTTTGGTAACTTATTAAAAAAGCGTACACCGAGCCCCACAAATGACCGCTGGTCTCATTGTAACTCGCCCGTAACACATATAAATCTTTTTAACAAAAGAACTTAAACAACTACTAAGTGCATACCAAATTTGTGCCCGACTAAGTTGCCTCTGAATTGGTATCGAAAAATCTTAAAGGGGCCCATAATTTTGTGGTAGGAAACCACAGCTCCCTGAATTGACGTTCGAATACGGGCCGAGAGTATTTTAGTGGTACTAAAATTGGCCAAAAATTCGGGAGCAGGGTAGTGGCAGTGGTAATAAATTTCTTTCACCATACGGGCCGAATATTTGGGATCAATTCTTCGTCTTATTTTATTACCGAGTTGATGGAGTATTCTTCTTTAGTTTGATTAGAGAACCTGCTCAACTTGATAAAGTTTCTTATTTGGTTAACTAGAGGTTAGTAGCCGTTTGATGTTTTACACTTCAAAAAGGGTTTAAAAGTTCTTTAGTCTCGATTGTGCTGGATTAAGACACGGAAATTGTCTTGTGACCAAATAATTTCTGTCATATGAAGACGACATTTCGTGTTCATAGTTATGTTTGTGTATAATCGTCATTATTGAAATTAAGTTGAATAAATTGTTGTTTATTAATAAATACTACTAACTCACCATCTTGTCAGGGTTTTCTGCACAAATTAACACAATACTGTTCCGATCATGAACTAACAAACATGTCAAATCATGACGGCCCAGAATCCAACAACTGAATATCGATTACAAAACCATTATTAACATTAAACAGTAGATATAATAATAACAATGATTATCCTTGTACACCGTAATTGAATTAATTTCAATTAATTGCACCATGCTATTAAATGGCTATTTACGATAAAGTTATTTATTAACTATGTAATTACGCTTGTCAAGTTATCCATCAAGATATTATTGTTTATAGTAATCCCATTATTTTTTTCCCACGATATAAGGAAAGTTTCGTAAGGAGCACTAATTTACAGTCCGCTACGAGACTCATTTATGGTAATTAAATAATTCAATCGTTCCTTTGATGTGTACAGGCTTAATTGACACCCAGGTTTTCTTCACTGCTTTAGGTACACATGGCTATGGTACCTATATTATGGTACACAATATTACCCAAGTATTTATCTAAGTATTTACACCGGTGACCAAATTGAACTGAAAGAGTTTGAAAATTTAAAAGAATTGAATAGAAACCTTTCGTCGGCGATTGCAAGGCTCAGTAGGTACTATCCCATCTTCTTCTTATTCTTCGCAACTCTTAACTGTCCCACTACTCAGCTTGCGTCAAAATGTGAGCGGAACAGGCTGTAGTCCACCAGGCCTAGTGTGGATTGGCCTTAGAATAATAACACTACAGAAAGACAGTCTTCATACAAGCGCTCTGTTTAAAGAGAAGCACTAAACCGAAACATTCCCGAACTTCGGCTGCGGATAATCATAATTATGTTTTTAGCAATAATACATAAATAGCTTTTCAGATATTTTGTGACACAATATAACTGGACAAATCGTCATAATTCTTTTTTTTCGCGAGACACGTTGGGCGTGCGTTGACATGAGCTGCCCGGTGTTTGGAGTCATTTCTGACTCCAATTAAGGTGCTTCAAAACGGCACGCGGACTTCGTTTCTATAGTGTAATTATTCTAAGGGATTGGCAGACTTTACAGATCTTTGAGAACATTAACTACCTAGAACTCTCAGGTACATCTTGAGGAAAGATGTTTTCCTTCATCGAAGCAGCAGCTAGTGATAATAACTTTCTAATACGCACATAATTTTTTGAAAATTAGAGTTGCGTACATTATTCAAATCCCCTGTTCTAGAGTCCAACGGTCAAGCTTCTACGCTTTCACAATTCGTGAATTCAGAATATCCGAATTCGTGCCTAGGAGACTGAGTATATCTTTCTTCTAACACAGAACTCAGCAACCAAACAGAAGAGACCGATCAAAATAGATTTTATCCCTAAACCAGAAAGAAAACTACCTTTGGTCTCAAAAACTGGATGAAATCCCTTTCACCCTCACACTATAATGAATCCAAACTTCACACTTGTCATTAACCAAAAGCTTCGTCTGAATCCAATTGGTCATACCTTTTACTATTAATCAATAATAAAATAACACTTACCTATCGATAGTTACGCTACATTTTACTACGGCTATAAAAAACGGTCCTACATTACTATGTTCTTGTATAATCTGTGACGCGCGTGTGGGTGTTCGGCTACCGTGTTGTGACGAGATATCGATGATAATTGCTACCGGTTTTTGTCGATACATCGATATATTTTATTACAATAATCGTATATTCGTGTAAGCTGTGGTCTTTATAATCGGGATGGAGTTTAATGACGATCATACATTAGTTTAGTATCATTTTCATTGGAGACAGAGTAAACGAATACTAACAAATAAATATCTTAATATATTTTAAACGATTTAGCAGTCCTCAATCATAATAGTGGGCAGCTTCTAGGGTTCGTGTCACATAAATATCTGCCGCGGCAGGGAACGGAATCCGAGACCCAAGCAAGTTTCAACAACTGGGCTTCGAGGTCGACGCTATGCGAATACCTAATTGGATACAAGCGAATTTGTGTGGAATCGCCACCGCCTTCGGTTTAAGCAAATTCTGCATTGATAAGTGTGGGGAAACCCTCCGGGACTCCGCAACTTAGTTCCTAGTAGTCCTATCACATGACAATAATGGGACTAATGAAATTATACTAACCCGGTTGATCGGACGTAAATGATGGACATAAATCTTCAAGCTATTAAAACTTCTTCGAAAGATTCTTGTCAATGTGGTCAAATGCGGTAAATAACTACGTACATAAATATATGAAAAGCCTTTTCTTTTGAGTTATAGATATACTCGTATATATGTAGTAATACCATAACAATGGTTATCCAAAGATTTCACTAATATTTTAGATGTATATTTCCAGCACACATTTCTGCCATCTAGAAGCCTCCGGTATTATGGATTCACAAATCATTGTTACCTGCTAAAAATAAAATTCGATAAAAATAAACTATCGACAAGGGGTACTGTGTATATACGTCACTCAGGGGCAGTGACCCAAAAAAGAATGATATTTTATTCTCAAGATACAAGTACTATCGTGGCATAAATTAAAGGGTTTATATTTTCTCTCTTTCTTGTACCACGTGTCTGAGATGTGAGCGAGACTTGGCGAGACGGTACGGTCGGCATAAACATAATGTATTTTTTTTTGTTTTTTGAACTAAGGAAAGGATAAAACAAAAGACAGTACGCAGTTTCATAAGATTTGGTTTTTACTACTAGGTTTCTACAAGGTATACCGTATTTATGTGAACTGGTTTCTGTTCAATTTTGCTAACCATAATTTTATAAGACGAGCCGGTGGCAAGGTTACTTACGACCTTTTTGTGCTTTAGTGATTAATGCTTTACTATTTTTTGATATTTTGTATGCATTAATAATTAATTAATCCACATTAAAATTGAGTATATTATAATTATGTAGTTACATGTTTATTTTTTCAAAGATACATATTTGATTATGTTTTTATTTCTCGTACAGACAAATCAAATTTAAGTAACTTGATCGTCATAATTATCATCATCATCATCGCTACCCATAACTGTCCCACTGCTGGGCACGGGTCTCCTCTCACGATGTGAACTTTTTTCATATTGATTTATTTTTGTTTCAAAGAAGAATGAATATTCTGATTAATACGCAAAATAAATCTATGAAAAATAATTAACTAAATTGTGTCGTGGGACACCAGGTAGGAACGAAGTTCCTTCGGCTACTGTCGCGCCTGCGCACGTCTCATTTAACGGTTTTATTCCACGCACTTTTTTGCACGCCTTTTTTCCACGATTACTTTTTTACTATCACATATTTTTCAGTTCGGTCGCGCAGCAAAATCCCTATCCCCTCCAAGCCTGCCGTAAGGAACTTCGTTCCAATTAGGTCAAAAGTTTTTAAATATGTTATGACTTTTTTGCCGACGATAATATATTGTAACACCAAAGCTTGAACTAAGTTAACCGACCGAAGAATCAGGTTTATTGTCAATTGTACTTGATGTAGTTTAAATAAATAATAATATATTTTATCTGCCTACGTTTTGAAGACTATATTTTTATTATCCTGTAGTTGAGCCTGAAATTATTAGTTTAGCCTGGTAATCTTAAGTAATTTACCTAAGAAGTCACCTACATATTCTGTCACTTAGGTTTCCTTAATTTTTATTTTATTTTATTTTATTAGTTGCACCAACAAAGTGTACACTGATACAATTTAAGAGATTTAATTTAACGATAAGTAGAAAAGACAAGATTTTTTACTAGCTTTCCAACATTTTTATCGATATTGAAAGACATTATAAATATTTTAGAACGACGGTAGAAGGTACAGAAGAATCCGAGCGCTATGCAAGAGTTTCCCGGAGAACATTAACGTTGCTGGAGGTTTATTGCGACCTGACCTTACCTGTGACCTTTACCAACATACCTACTTGCTTCTATGACAACTGAGAAAATTATGACAGATTTTTGTTAAGATTAAGAATTGAAGTCTCGAATGTTATTGAGGCTTATCATTTTTTATTGCATGTCTTTTTATGTTTTTAACAATTTAACTGACTGAATTCTATTGCTTAAGAAATCGAAAGAAAGTAGGTGAGTAATAAATACGTTTTTAATATAAAAACCGAAGATCATAATTATTATAACCTAAGTAAACTTAAAGAACAGCATCGTAAAACTCAATAGTAGGTATTCAATGAACCAATCTGCATTTGCCAAGGTAGAAAACAACGATTTTTCGTCTTCTGTATCTCCCGTTCTAAGAAGAAGAAAAAGAAAAGGAAGAAGTTTACAGTAACGATCTTCGCACTGATTAAAACGCAAAAGATTAATATAATGATTGAAATAATTCAGAATCAGGCTTTCGAATCAGACATTCGATTGTTGAACTAATGAACCAAAAAAGCATCAACAATTTGAAATGACACGACTCTACCTTTTCCTTTCTAGCGAGACCTTTTCGCGAATTAGTGACAGAGACGGAATAAGAATCACAGTTTCGTGCGGACTGTACAAAATATCATCATTACCGTTCGGTTACGTTCAAACTGGTTAGCTACTGGTTTTACGCGTTGTGAATGTGTGGGTGTATTAATTTTGTATCGCTACAGCAGAGGCTTGTGTGTTTGTTGGTGTGCGTGACATTATTATTCGTATTAAGGCTATCATGGTTAGATGGAGAGGCCAAATTGTGTACGTGCGTGTTTCGTTCCCAATTCCGTATTATGTGTACGTGAATGCTACAGATCAAAAATGATCGTAGTGTTTTTAAAAACTTTGTACTATTACTAAACTTCTGGGATAAGGCCTTTGGGCTAATTAGATATCGCTCAAAGATTGGGTATGGGTTCAAAGATTTATGTATTATCCAAGTAACTTTCTGTGAATTACGTAATCCTAATAATCTAATCTGAAGGATCTATCTTCGGACGGCTAAAATGTCCACATTATTAAAAGAACAGGTAGGTTTATTGTAATTACAATGTAAATTGCAACCGTTTTACCAGTGTGTAGCAGCTCGATTTTCAAAACAAGTGACAAAATGATTTTGAAATAGTTAATAAGATAAAAAAAACACAATCATTACAGGAAAGTTAGATACTTTAAATGGTTTTAAATTTTTAGATGGTTTAGAAAACATAAAACGGGCTTAAAAATCAAAATGGAAAATAATAGAAAGATCCTAAGAAAAAACAAGAAGAGCTTCTGGAGCATACCTATTTCTTATTTTTGAACTGAGGGCGGCTTTATAAGTAAATCATCGTAAAGACAAGTGTAAACATGACAAACGGAATTTTACGCACCTACAATCAAATCCTACAAGATAATATACAGGCAATGGATACTAATACAAATAAAATGAATGTATCCATACAAAAAAAGTACACTTAAGGACACGCAAAACTAGTTTCGCACAAAACGAACGACCAATAAAATTACATTAATTGGTAAACTTAGTTTAAAATATAGATAAAGCAACAGAATAATCCAAAAAGGCGAGGCAGGCAAAACAAAAGAGAAAAAAAATCCGTCACGAACATAGGCTAGGGAGAGAAAAAGAAAAAAAGGTTTAAACAAGTTCAACGTTTATTTTGGTTGCGTCCCTTTCGCTCGTGAGCGATATTGATATTGCCAGCTCTCTCCCACGGGCCGATCGCTGGACACCTGTGCTTTAGTTTCCCCACAGTACCAACGACCTCATCTTCGTATAAAGTTGAAAAGATGTATGCATCTTACGGTAGGCCCACGATATTAAGTCACAGTGTCGAACATATAAGACCTATTATCCGATGCGTCGTAAATAATTATAGATGTGTTATTTTTCGACGTAAGGCAATTATTGTCGTATACCGATTTGATTTCGAAAGCTCAGCTTTTTTTTCGATTTAATGTGTAATGTCTCGTAATAATAATAAAAAGGGAACACCTGTTTACGAAGCTAATTCTATTGTTAAAATATTGCAATGGAGTAAATTAGGGGCATGATTTTTTGTTGCAATTTTTTTTGTTATACGCTGATTTGGAGCGGAAGGCGATTACGCGAATAGCTTTTGTTTGCTTATTTTTTTTACATTTTCCGTATTTTTTTGTATTGTAGCGGGGAATATCCTTTTGTAGTTCCTTCTATTGATTTTGAAGAATACTCAATCACCACCTGGCGTGAAGTGGATATTTTTTCTTAAAATATGAGTCATCATTATCACATTTTCTACACTTTCCCTCTGTTACAGATTCATTCTCAATGTAATATAATATAGAAGAATAAACAGTGTAAAATTTTAACTTATCTAGCCTAGGATTTTTTACTAGCATAAAACTCAACAGAACACAAAAAGTAACAATTACAATAACATTACATACTTATTGGTTGTAAAAACCTTATGAAAATTACTGAGCAAAGTTTGCAACTACGAAATTGCAAGCTCAAAGTATTTAGCTCTTCAACCTTTCATTCCTCTTCTTTGTTGGTCGGCAACGCATTAGTAACGCCTCTGGTGTTGTTCCCCATGGTAACGGTGACCACATACCATTTCGGTTGTCAGCTATTTACATAAAAAATTATACTAACTGAAGGTTTTTTGAGATGAGCATCTTCATTACAAAATGGTTGTATAGTTGGAATGAAAAACCTGTAAAACATTCAATAACATTCACAAAACATGACAATTTAACGATCTCCATCACTAAAAGTACTAAATCTTTAAAAAAAATTAAGATTTTTTTATCGAAGTAATTCCTTAAAAATAAGCGTCCGCTTGTACCTACATCAACTTTATATGTTTCTCTTTGTACATGTGTTCGAAAACTATTAAATAAATGAATATAATTCTTCTTAACCCTATAAATGAAGTGAATATACTGACCATTGCAGCATAAAGGCAGCCATCTCTAACGATCACTATTGATGGACGTCATTATACACTTACCACTCACGACCATTGTGTTACCATACTATCTGTTATTTAAATAGTATTATTATTGTTTATGAAATGCGAGTTTGATACTAAATTTTTATTGGTGGCGTGGGAGAAGCTTTAATATAAGCTTAGTGGTTTGTATGGAAGTCTCTCTTTTCACGGGCCTGGGTTCGAATTCGAACCAAGCTGTGCCTACGACTTCGTCCGCGTGGGATTTAATTTTAAACATTTCTAACATTAAAGTAGCTTAAGTTACTCCTTATTACATCAGCTATCTGCCAGTGAAAGTTCCGTCAAAATCTGTCCAGCGAGACAGACAGACAGACAAAAATTGAAAAAAATGTTATTTTGGTATCCTTATGTACCGGTCAGACTTTTTAAACTATGGTAACTTAGTTTAAAAAGTCTGAGATTTTGTGTTTAATCAGTGAGTGAGTATCCTTTCGCTACTAATTAGTAAACTAAGGCAGTCAGACTCAGTATGCGCCTGTCTTATAGCCGATATTTTTAGCCCCTGAAATGATTAGCGCGCCTAACAAAGCACAGCGCTAATGCGTCTTCGTTTGACACAACAGCTGAAATTGATTTATTGCCGAGTTTGTTTCAGGCTTAGAATAATTACACTATAGAAACGAAGTCCGCGCGGCCGTTTTAAAGCACCTTAATTGGAGCCAGAAATGGCTCCAAACACCGGGCAGCTCATGTCAACGCACGCCAAACGTGTCTCGCAAAAAAAAAGAATTATGACGATTTGTCCAGTTAAATTGTGACACAGAATATCTGAAAAGCTATTTATGTATTATTGCTAAAAACATGATTATCTGCAGCCGAAGTCCGGAAAAGTTTCGGTTTAGTGCTTCACTTTAGACAGAGCGCTTGTATGAAGACTGTCTTTCTATAGTGTTATTATTCTAAGGTTTCAGGTTTGTTCACGTTGTCTTGTTCGGGATTTTGTTTTGTTTTAGACTTTAGCGACTATTTCTAAAAGCGTAAACGAGTTGGAGAAATGCTTAAGGATCTATGACATGTTTTTTTTAATAAATCATTTCGGAATTAATAGATTTTTATATGTAACGGATAATATTATGGTCATCTTATATAACATACATTTTTGGACGCTAATACGATGCACGCAGCCCGATTAAAAACATAATTATACGGGTGTTTTGTTGTGATAGGAGGCCTAGAGCATGATCCAATGGAAGGAAAATACACACTTACATATTATATACTTAGTAGACATGACATGTAATTAATGGAATAGACCCCATTAACGGAATAATAGAGAAATAACTATTAGGAAATAACATTTATCAACTAAATGAAGTTTTATTATTAACATACCTAATCCACAACCAATTTTTAACTTAAAATACCTATTACTACTACTACTTACATAATTATTACTTTAAGTGATGGCGAAAAAAATCAATCATTTAAAACCTAGACATCAAAGGCAGTGTGTTTAAATGAATGTAAGTAAACCCAAAATATTAAATTTAACACCACTATCAAAACCTGACACCGATTCAAATTCAAATTCGAAAAAAGAAAAGAATTCGAAATCGTTTTATAAAATAATCAATTAGATTTAACAGGCCGGTTGTCACCGCGTGAAAAAATAATCATTAATCATTCACACCATAATCAAAGTATCACGTTGACATATTCAAAATATTCGTATAAAAAACTTATTTCGTATTCGGAAGCCAGTGTGGGGAGTTTTTTTTAATATTCTCACAAGTCACAGGTTACTAAATTATTAGTTTTTTTGGACTATTGAATAATTCATGAAGAATCTTGTGTGTTAGGGTGCGTTCAGTTTGGTTTGATTTTTTGTGTTACTTTTTAAAATGTGTGCCTTCTTATTTTGAATGACAATAATAAAGGTTACAAGTTGTAGGTATACGGCATATTGTAATTTAGCCTGATCGTATTACAAACCGGTTCTCCTTGCTTCCATATTTTGTGGTTTTATCAAATAGGCTTGAAATATCATAACAGTCGTTACGATGCAAATTTAATGGCTATACCTCCTCAGGATTTAAACGAATTTTAATTGAATAACCAGAGGTTAGGTTATAAATGATTTAACACTGACATCCACTCAAATGAATACCTACCCTGTGCTACGGGTTACGTAAACAAAATAATGTAAGCGTGTATCAATGAAACATCGCAAACACCCGTGATCCAAGAACAAAATTTGCCATACTAATATCTTCCCCGGACGTCGAACCCAGGACCTCGCTTTCAGCAGCCCCGCCCACGACCAACTTTGTACAGGGGTAAAAAGAACATAATTATATAACATTTGAAGCGGTGAAATTACATTTTTGTAAAAGTAATGTAAGTAGTGTACAATGCGCTCATTATAATAGGTACCCATTTCTATGAGTTCCAACAGCCTCCAGCTCAAATTTGCCAACCGACGTAAAGTTACTAAAATAATGCCTTCAAATAAGTTATACATATCTGTAAATTACAACATAGTACCTACACTTATCTAAAAGCACAGTAGATACTTAACACATATTGACACAGTAAAACTTAATACGTTTTCAAAAAGATAACGCCAACTTTAACGAAACAATAACGCAATGTTATTGAAAGCGTACATTACTTAACATCAGATTAAAATACGGTATTGAATCTGTGCTACCGGACAAAGTTGAGTGACCTCGGCGGTCAATAGCAACGCGTCTTTTAATTTTATTTTATCTGTGCCCCAGCGGGAGTTCACGGTTATTGTTTGTTGATGAATATTTAAATATAGGTGTGTTACTATATTTAACACTACTACGTAGTAACTACTGTCGCGTTGCTTCGGGAAAATAGTTAATGAACATTTATTTCAATTAACTTCATTTTTTCAGTATATAAACGGGATTTTTTTTTATAATTGAAATTTATTTTATATCAGACTGAGTTTTATATAAATGAAACGAAACTGAACGTGACTTTAATCACACTACAATACATACTACTAATTCAAAATCATTTTTGAGCTTTGCGGGAACAATCGCAGAGACACAAACAGTCGAACATTCAAAATCATTGTTAGAAATCAATTCTGTCAATGCCGCCAGTATTTTTTTACAGCTTTGTACTTACAGACACCGATTAGGTCATGGTTTTCTTAGCACCCAAAGTCACAGGAAATAGTTGAGATGTGTAGTATAGAGGGCGATAACCTACCAGATGGTCTGACACCGTAAAGAAGACAGGCGGAAGACAACGAAAACAGCTCCACCACCAAAGCTAACTAAAACGCCCACGACTTTCAACAATGAACAAGACGACAAAGAAGACGTCAGAATCAAAAATATATTTTTTTGTCGTGATCAACCACACAAATGAGCCATGAACGAGTAAGTGGAGTAAGTGGTACCCTTTCCATCAGTAAAATTAACACAATGAATCTTGCAATACTTTTATGCCTGGATTCGAAAGTGTTCGAGCAGTGTTGCCGGAACTGTCTGACACGTGGTGCTGGGAACCTGATATGGGATCTCAAAGTAGCACAGCAACCGAGGATCCTACGTTGGGTATTTCTTTACGTGATCGAATCAGAAATGGTGAAATCCGTGGACAAAAATGTTGTCGAATAGCTCAGAAAATTACCCGGATGAAACAACGAGCTAGCCATGTGCTCGAAGGACCAAAAACTGTTGGGGAGAAAAGGTCATCGAATAACGACCATGCCTTTAGTGAATGGAGAGGATGCATCGTCCATGTATATATCGATGTGTTCTTATATACCTGACTAATAAATATACATAATTAGAACTTTTTGAGAACTCTCCTTTTAATATTGCATACTGCATAGTTGCATTATGGGGAGAACCCCCTACAAGTGGGAACATCTTATCCAATTAGAATCTTTTTATGATCATAGATAAGAAAAAGTAAAGATATGGTATGAAAAACTGTATATGAAATCTAATTTCAGCACAGTTACCAGATAGACACTAAGCAGGCGACCAAAACATTTGGCTGCAGTAAAAACTACACAAATAAAGTTGTACGTACACCCCTGAGCACCAGATGTTCCTGACCTACATCAAGCACGCTTCTATTTCTCATAACAGCGAAAACGTAAACAACGTAGCGCCACTGCAGGGTTGGCACAAATCCAAAATTATCGTGTTATTAAATAAAACACTCACAATTTTTTTATCGAAATACACTTAATTAAATTGTTTAAATTTAACGCTAAGTAAACGAAATTATTTCTTCACGTTCAGCTCGTTTGCTATCTTCTTATATTATTTCCATAAAAAGGTGAAAAACATAAATTTTTAAATTCATATGTTTAATTAATAAAACAACCGTGTAAACGATTGTTTTATTGTTTTAATTATTTTGTTATCTATTTAAATAAAAAAAGAAGACTATGTAATAACAGAATGTAAGCATAGAAAAAGAAAAGACATAAAATGAATGATTATTTAAAATTGAAAGTCCCAAATACAAGCAGGTAATAAGCAAATTGTAAGGGGATTTATAAAACAATATTTCCTCATTAATTCGTGGGGAGACACAAACCATTGTATCTCTAGACGACACAAAAAATTACCCTTTCGTACGTAAGTTGCAATCAGGGATTTTAATCGTAACCGTCACAAAAGAACTGGTTTCAATCACAAGTAAACATCAGACAATTAGACCGGTATCTGGTATTCGAATGTGCATTTCATCATTTCATTCACTCGTTAAGAATTTAAATGGCTGGCAACCCTATCCTCCGGAATTCACGTCTATTTATCGAGCTGGAAATAACTGAAATAGTAAACAGTTTTCTGTTTGCTATTTACTGTTATTATTGTTTACTTTTTTCAGTTGTTCGGCGCCTTTGACTGTTGCCGCGAACATTTAGTTCGGAGGAAGGAAACTTTATAATAATTGAAATGAATGAACGCAGCGAAAATGTTTTTGTTACCTGTCCGCGTTGATTTAGATGTTGCTGAATTGAGTTTGGATTTGCAAAAGGCAGGTTTTGCTTTGAAGTTTAATCAGAATTTCTTTAAAATTTATTTATCATTTATTTAGATGCTTGGTTAACGGTAACCTTTTGAAAAATATATCTTTAAGAGAATAATATAATTAATTATAATATCCTTTATTTGAATTTATATTAAAAAAATATACATATTTATTCAGACTTTATTGTCCACAATAAAATAATATCTACAAATGGTGAGCTTATCAATTGATTTAATAAGATTGGGAATTTCAATGTTTTGAGTAAAATCTCTTTAAATCTTTAAACTGATGTTTCTCATAGATTTACCACCAAGAGGCAGTCTTAACCACATGTCTGCTAAAGCTTCCCAAGAAGAGCAAAAGAAAAAAGCTAATGTTTATTTCAAAATAACACAACCAAAACATACTGTAACACATCTTATTCCTATATTGCCATACTCAAGAATCCCGATAAACTGGAAGGAATTCAAGGAATTGTTTGAAGTCGAGACCCAACGTTTAGAGTCCTACCGTCTGAATAATCTAAACTGAAACCGCCGCGGTAATGCTTTTAAAAGGTGCTGATTGCTCACATACTCGTAATGGCTGTGAACGTTCTAATTACGGAAGCACACGGACCATATGAGAAACATAATGACAAAGTATCAGTAAGTGTAAGGTCATTATTTGACTAAGAACCTGTTTTATTATTAGAACCCATTATGATTATTCTGTTCTTTGTGAGTTACTACTTACAACCTGTACATAAGAGCTTTTTGATAATTATGTTTCCTCATGGATTTTTGGAGTTATGCTTAATATTTAAATCTGAGATTTGATATAAGTACTCAAAAAAATATCTTAGTAAAGCATATATTTTATTAAGTCACCATAATTATCGTCAAGGACTAAAGCAACGATAGCCAAGTGTTTTGAGTGTAGGACCCTGAAAACAGGGCCTTGGATTGAATCCTACAAGCTCCTCTAATTTTCAAAGAATATGTGCGTAATACAATGAATTATCAACTTACTCTGGTGAAAGAAAACATCATAATGAAACTTGTACATCTGAAAGTTCTTCACAATGTTCTCAAAGTTGAATGAAACCTAGTCTACCAGTCTGCACTAGGCCAGCGAGGTGGACTTACCTGGTCTACATTTCTTGTATTTGAAGTACATAGTTTGTTAACCCCTTCAAAACAATGAGAATCCTGTAACGGAAGTCACAAAATTTCCCAGAACTAAAGCTGTGCCTTCGCATGTACATTTAGACAGTTCTGCTGTTCGCAAGCCCTTTGTTACCAATTAGGGAACTAAGCTTAACCTGACGTATCGAGCATAAAAATCACTTGTAATGCTACCAGAATACATATTCACATCGTATACGCTACCATATTTAGCGCTGGTCATTGATATTTTGATCAAAACAAAACATTGTTTGACTTTCTCATCAATATTTGTCTGATTCGTATGCTCTACCACGTTCACACTGCCTATGGGCCGTGGGCGATTGACCGATTGTAGCACTACGTGAATAAAATCTTTAATAATAACCATCCGGTATTGACCTGCGAAATTAAAATCAACTGTCATAGATGCAGTCCTATCTAAAATGGCTGATGAGTTTCAGTCGGACCAATATCATAGATACTTAAATCGTACTATACAATGGTTTGTGATAGATCATATTAGATTGGGGAGCGCTAACAATACGACGATTCATAAAGTAAGACTAACAAAAGCCATAATATTCTTTAATTTTGCATAGTGTTAATATGTAAACATAAACTGTATTTACTACATGAGACGTTACTGTGATTGCAAAAAACATGTATATAAATTTAATGAACTCAATTTTTATTAATTGAAGATTTGATTAAAAATGTAATAAAAATTAATAAAGTAAAAAATAAAATTAACAAAAATTAATAAGGTTCCTGAGGTGTAGCCGCTGAAAAAACTCAATCTCCAAAGCTAAAAAATTTTAGTTCGCTAAACAAAATATTAATAAAAAATAATACTAAACTATACTACAATAACATACATAAAATGGATATTGAATCAAAAGCAATGAATGACCTTAAAATGTGTATGAAGTATTGATTGAACATAATATTGTTTTATAATATCCATCGAGAGATCAATGAGGTGAATTATATATCAGAGATGATAAAGGTTATGCCATACAACATTTACAACATTGTATTGGCGAGAATGTAATTCGTATTATCTAGGAAAGATTGAAATTAAATAAATCTTTCATATTGTTTAAATTTGTGATTGGATTTTATGTTTGTAATTTGAATATTGCATAAAATACTTCCAACGCGAGACAGTCTGACAATTCAGGAAGATATCGCTAAAAACAAAACGTAAACAAACGTAAAGGCTGTGCGCATTGAAAGCCTGTTTTGAGTTGAGATTTGTCTCAAGTTTCGCGCGACAGCGAACAGAGATTTGAATTTTATGCCACAACTTCATCCGCTTCTATTTCAGCAGTTATTTTAAATATTTTTTGTTTCCAACGCAAAGTTTCTGCACAATAGTCAATAATACTTCATAATGTCATAGAAAATAGTAATTGTTTTACTGTCTCTATCGATCAGTATTTTAAATAAGTCTACTGTTGAGTTATTTTTCATAATTTCTTAGTTGTCGATTAATTATTGGCGCTGTTGTTTTCTCCCGAAAATATTTATGTACAAAGAGCATTTGTCTACCTAAAATTAATATCAGAGCAATGATTAAACCTGTATGAAAACCTCACTATTAGTCTCTGCTTTTATAATTCTGAAACTAGAGCTCACGTTAGTACTTGAGTAGGTATATTGGTAGACAGGGTTAAAATTACTGGTGGAAAATTTTACTTTCACCGTAAGGTCCCAGTCACGTCTACGTATATCCTATTTCTCTTCATTGTCTTATTACGTCACAACCTTAATCTGATCAGTTTCAATCATCGCTGTATCTTGTATCTTGAGTGCATAAACACGGGCTGCAAAGGTCCCGTTAATTTTAGTATCCTCACACATTACGATTCAACCCGGTCACTCGAACCCAGCATATATGGAGACATCGCGATGCATTGTACATGTTATCGAAGTCTTCGCTGCGTCGACTTTCATTTTAATTTGAAGACAATCAAACTCAGTTAGGGTTTTGCAAGGGACAAAGACATTAATGTTGAAGTGAGGCTTGTCGATTGCACTTTGTGGGTGATGGACTTTTTTTTATTTGAAGTTGTAGGTATAAACGTGATGTACCACGGCTTCAATTCACAGATGAGATTTTGACTGCGATTTATTGCGAAACGAGCAGTCCCGGGTTCTAATTCTGGCCGAGGTAGATATTAATGTGGAGGTAAATACTTATTCTCGCGTCATACGTGTTTGTGATGTCTATGTCAGCTGTATCACAGTTAGATGAGAAGTAACGAATGTAACAAAAGTTTGAAAAATAATAGTGTACGTGTGTGATAATACGACAATAATAATTTATTGTCGTATTATCATGTATTATCATGACGTTATTATTTTTAATTGAATAATAAAAAAAATTAAGACAAACATTAAGACTTAAGTTGCAACAATAAATGATTTACAACTGACTTAGAATGGAGCGATAAGGAAAATCTTATGTCGCTATGCAGTCTAGAGACACATGGAAACGTACACTAGTTTATAATAAGCATAGTTAATTGCTTAGATGGTAGCCTCGTTAGAAGCAAGTCTTATGAAAATGTATGTGTACCGGTATTCATACCAATAAACAAACGACAAGTTATGTTATTCCTTCTTATTGTTTGAACTGTCATCGGATTGGAGAGGATTTGTTCGTCTTCTTTGTCATTAAACGACAAATGAGAAGGTAAGCAATGAGTAACACCGACATTATCCCGTTGCAGACCAAAAAGGAACCAAGGGTGAGACATTTCTGAATGGCCGATATTCCTAGCGAAACATGTACATTTTCAGTCAATTTTAGGAGCGTGGTAGTCAGGCGGTTACAGTATCCCTGCTACTATGCAAGTGCTGGTGGGGCTGAGTGGTACAGATCCTAGCGATGTACCAGGAGGGAACTGACGTCATAGCCTCGTCCATTGTGTAGCATGGTGCACCACGGGTAAGGTTGTTGAACCCCAAGTAAGTTTTGGTTTTTGAAATAGTTTTTTTGAAATACATATTTGGTTATGATTTCGTTCATGTACGAAAATTTGATAAAAGGCATATTTCAGATTTCACAAATATTCTTATTCGCTAGACTACTGATTAAAAGAAATATGGTTCCGCATCTGTATCGTTAGAAAAAAGTTATTTTTAAGTTTAAGGATGTCTGTGTAGGCACGGTATACATTAATATAAAAGTACAAAACTATTTTTAAAAGAAAGATAAGCACAACAAAATTACTACAATAAAACACAAACTCCTTTAATCACTTGATATTAAAACATACAGATAGAATTACAATTATAATTTTATTTTCAATGCATATAGACCGTGTCAAGTAATGCCAAGGGCAAGTCCAGCTATACGGTTTTCCAGTTTCCATTTTCAGTAAAAACACGTTTTGATAAGTACGTATGGGATTATGTATGTGCACATGTTTATTTTAATTCATAACAGCGTAACTTCTTCACTGCACAATGCAAGTTCAACTGTAATCCTTGTAAGATAAAGTAGTATTTCGTTTGCCAATGTCAAGGGTTATACTACTACTATTCCGGTCAAAGTAGGGCTATAGTAATCAAGGCCTTCATGTCTACAACTTGAATGTCAACGTTTTGTTTACATTTCTATAAAAAAACATCGCCATCAATAATGCATTATTAGCAATTTGGTTTTTGCGTTCGTTTAATTTTGTTGCGAAATTATATAATTACAATCATAGTTTGACTTGTTTGATGGCCCACCCATTACTGTTGGAGGGGCCGGTGGGGTAATGTTACTTATCATGTAATTTGGCTTCAACCCAATTGCCCACTTCTGGGCACGGGTCATCTGCGGATTGGTGAGATTGGTTGGGTTAACTGGTGGTTACTTGGGTGATTGGTGGTTAATTGGGTTGGCAAGTACCTAAGTACCTAACGGCGTTAGGTACTTGGGTTGGCAAGTACCTAACCCAACCAATCTCACCAATCCGCTTAACGGAAGTTTTCATACCGCCCGAAAGCCTCCCTCCGGCATGGCGTAACGACTTCTATCTGATGATAACAATTAGAACCGACGGCTTTACGTGCCCCACGTGCGAATTTTTTACCACTACCGGACACCCATACAAACATAGATATCCAGTACCCATACAATTATTGTGAAATATTATGTAGGTAATCAATTACTTATGCGATCTAAATAAATCACTCGTGTATGTTTTTATTTATGTATTTATGTTCCCTTTTTTGTTTTAACTGACATTGAAATTAGCCAATCACGGCTGGCCTTGTGTTATGCGGCATAAATAAGAACCAATTATGAACTTTTAGCGGTTTAAGTCGCGCGAGTGATTTGGTACCATTTTCGAATGACTGTTTGTATGGAAGGGCGTCCTCTATTCTTTATACCTCGTTGATTTTAGGCCGCCCTAGTACGGCCAATAAACAATGTGTAAAGTAAACTAATGTGTAAAAAAAAAATTATTATCACTTGCTTCGGTGAAGGAAAACATCGTCAGAAAACCTGCACACCTGAGAGTTCTCCATAATGTTCTCAAAGGTGTGTGAAGTCCGCCAATCCGCACTTGGCCAGCGTGGTGGACTACGGCCTATACCCCTCTCATTGTGAGAGGAGACCCGTGCCCAGCAGTGGGACAGTTATGGGTTGTGATGATGAAAATAAACTAAACAAGGAGCGTTATAATGAAAAGTAGCTGGATGGCCGAGCTTTCAACCGAGATTACAACGCCATCTACTGAAGTAGCAGTGTTGCTGTATCGCCAATACATGTCAGTCATATTTTTCGGATTATTTTTAAACACGGATAAAACGACTTTTTCTAATATGAAACCTAGCTGGATGATTCATCTCACTTTGTTGTAATACGACTTTGTTATAATGAATTGCTTGTTTAAAGATATTAGATCAATGTCACACGTCACACACGATGTCACAATATATAGTAGTGTCATCTATTACCAGAGTTACACAGGCGCTTTCCCTGGGTGCGATTTGATGGTGGAGAGAGGTCAACTCTATTGATAGTTCTTATCATTCACACTTGAAATAATGAACGTAACAACAACAAAATTCTTTATTGTACACCAATATACAGTAGCAAAAACAAAGTCTTCTATACTAATATTATAAAGAGGAAAGATTTGATTGTTTGTTTGCATCGAATAGGCTTCAAAACTACTGAACCGATTTGAAAAATTCTTTCACTGTTGGAAAGCTACACTATCCCCGGGTGACATAGGGGATTTTCATATATTATAAAAATGAATTGCTGTGCGTTAGTCACGCTAAAACTCAAAAACGGCTGTACCGATTCGGTTGAAATTTTTTGTGTGTCTTCAGGTGTATCCAAGAATGGTTTTGATTTACAATTGGACCCGGTAGGTGGCGCTGCTGTCGATATGTCACCATATTATTATTTGTTTATTAATTATAGAGCGGTACGAAGTTCGCTGGAGCAGCTAATCTGTATATAAAATAGTAGAACAGGCTGTCTTACAAACTTTTCATATGGGTTAAAATCTTAACCGTACTTTTCGCCCGCACAAGTGAGCTTATATCAAACCACTGTGTTAAAATCATGGAATGCGGTTGGTAATTCCTTGTATTTTTATAGCACGGGTTTAATTGTACAGAATTTGATTTTGGAACGAATTCAATAAGAACGTTCGAATTGGAAATTGTGCAGTCCTAATAAGTATAGGACACGTGCAAAACTGCGAGATGTTTGGGTTTATGAACCAAAACCAACTTCGTATTGTAGTTGTGTAAAAACTACGAACTAGTAGTATTAGAGTAGTTGGGTAAAAAAAAAGAAAAACGAACGAACTATTTTATTCCCTTATTTTCATATTTAAATTTTGACGTCGTTACGTAGTTAGTTTTTAGGTAGTTTTACCAGGTAAAAAGCGCTACCATCATACGTAATATTTGGTACTTACCTACGTAATAATAACATATTTGTGTACCACTTTCTTTTGCTTCAGGATTCGAACCCGGAACCCATCGCAGTCACTATAATCTGACCGATAGACATCAGGACAGGATTTATTCAAATCAAAAGTTTCTAACTGCGTTTTACCATCCAAGACTACATCGCCGCTTACCAACAGGTGGATTTATAATCAAGCGTTAACCTAAGAAAGGTAAACAAAATAAATAAATAATTAACATTTTACACAAGCAGCTTACTTAGTATTTTACCAAGAAACAAAATAAATAAATAATTAACATTTTACACAAGCAGCTTACTTAGTATTTTACCAAGAAACAAAATAAATAAATAATTAACATTTTACACAAGCAGCTTACTTAGTATTTTACCAAGAAACAAAATAAATAAATAATTAACATTTTACACAAGCAGCTTACTTAGTATTTTACCAAGAAACAAAATAAATAAATAATTAACATTTTACACAAGCATCTTTTGTATACCTCATACTTCATAATGTGTGTATAACTAAAACTACCTCTGTATAACTCAAAACTTTTGAGTTATACAGAGGTAGTTTTAGTTATACACACATCAAAAGCACGTTCCGTTTTTGCAAACACGCCCCTTTCACTCAAGGTCCGCGCTCGACCTTCGCAGGTGCAGGAACACAAAGGCTGTTTCGGAATAAAAATATTATTGCAAGAAACAGCGACCTCAAAACAAGCTTCGGAGGATCAGGTTCTTTAAAATGGCCAGGTGGTAGACGATTTGATGGTAAGACTGCGTGGTAATCAGTTACCTTCAGGTTTATTAGGGAAATTTAGAACAAATAAGTCTAGGGTAGATGAGTAGGTACTTAAATAACATAGATGCATAGACTTGCAAAAAATTTTGGTGATGTACAAATAAATAAAATTGGAGTGTCTGTTTGTAATATTAAAATTTACTAAATGCATATGGATGTACACACGGTGCATATACCAAAATACATTTTTTTACAATTTTTGTTTGTCTGTCTGTCTGTAAGATTATAAGATTAACTTAACATTTAACACAAAACTTAGTAAAACGTTTGATGTCTTCTATAAACGAAGTGAGAGCGCGTTGGTAGTAGACATATTTCTATACAAGGAATAGTTACTAGTTATTCAAAATAATTAACAACAGAGCATAACTCTAACAAAGAAACGGTTACAGCTTTAGGTTCATTAATCTTAGCTGCCATAACTGAAAATCCGTATAGACAGGTACCATTAGTGCATGCCTTTGCAACAGATCACAAACAAAACGGAAACTATTAGCTCATTTTGTAAACTCGTGTATTTGAAGACGATACGTGAGTCGAAGAGGATATTTATGTTTATAGTTATAGGTTTTTAAATATAAGCTGTACTGTCCAATTAGTTAACTGTGTTCTTGTAAATATCTGGGTTGAGCCAAAATCATAGTAGTAGTTTCCAATTCTTACCTCTAGAGGTAAGAATTGGTAAGATAGAGGTTCTTACCTCTGTGTTAGATCATTTCAATACTTGGAATAATTTAGTTCTCTTCCTGCAAAACGGGAGACAAAAGTTATTCGGGAATTTAACGTAGTCAAGTATGTAAAGATTTTCGGTTTTTCTAAATGCATAACTAGAAGTATAATAAAATATGTACTAGCAACATAATTTTTTTATCTTTAGATCACCAAGCACTTCTTTCGTTAAATGTTACGGATCGAAAACCTGCAAATCTTTTTTAAAGTTTCAAACCAATTAAACAAATAGTATTAGAAATTATTAAGAAACTGGACCTCAGCATACCACCTTGCAACCATGCATTAACCTTTAGTAGATTAAAAAGGCTTATAAATAGGAATAATCACAATGCTAAACAGTTGGTAATAACAACGCCAACGCCACAATCAAAGCAGAAGAAAACGAGACCATACAAAGAAATCAGTTTCTGCGCAAACATCGTAACGTTTAAAATTTATGCAGATATTTAGTCCTATGAGGATAAACTAAACGAGATACAAATTCATGTGTTTATTATGCTACCACATCCGGTGAACGATGACTGTTACCCCGGTCTAATATAGCTCACAACACTTAAGACATCAACAACTCAAAAACTTATTTTAGGTAATAAAACACATCTGCATGATGCATATTAAGGAGTTAAATAAGAACAAGACAAAGCCGAAGACTAAGTTACAGAAATAAATGCTACGGTAGACAGTATGGCGGCGGACCGAAATGGTCAACGTGACTGTTCGGAAAGGAATCTCATTTCATGCCTTATTTAGAACGAATTAAATGTTATAATTGTTTCAATACAAGCCAGGATCGATTGATTTGGTTCATTTATGTAAGTACTTTAAGTGAATTTGTTTTATCGTTCTAACTAAATGTAATAATACTGTAATAAAACAATGAAATGTGGAGAATGTTTAATTTGATGTCTCAGACCAACAAATGGTCTGAGTTTGATGTAGGTAGGTATATTGCGTGAAGAATACCAGGTATACCTAAAATTTTCTACATCTCTTATTATTTAAAAGAACAGTGGCATAAACTATTGATTTTTATTAGTATTAAGTACTAATTTAATTATCTAGTAAGATAAACTATTAGCTAATTCGAAGCTTGCTTAGTTCAGAAACAATGGCAGACAGCATGGCGGCAACCCAAATGGTCATCATGACTCGGCTTAGGAATTACATTTCATGCCTTTTCGAGAGCACTATGATTAGTTTCATAAGTTCTATCGGTGTATGACAAGAAATATTTGCTACTTACTTGTACAATATATACGAGTATGTACACGTCAAAGGATTCACTTTTTGTAGTCGACAAACTAGCAATAGACCTACCTGATGGTAAGTGATATTGTCGTCCATGACCGTCAATTTCAGATAAGAGAGAGGGAGTGCGAGAGAGAAGAGTTATAAACGGTAAGGGATATCTGGGGCTCTGGTGTCTGATTACTTTTAGGATACTTACTTCCTTGTAGACACTAGAATTCCCATAAATTGCAAAATTTAGAAGATTAAGAGTACGTACGTACTATTTGAGTTGGTGGGCCAAACTACGTGAATGATGAACTATTACATTAAAATGTTATAGTTCATCATTTTTGTACATTTAGTAAACTTAATATTATTCAAAGTTATCATAAAAATCTTATAAATAAGTTCTCATTTCTGAAGAGAATCGAAGTAAACAAAATAAATCATCATTTTTATTTGGATCGTACAGAATACCTTTCGTAAATGTTAGTGTTCAATAATTACACAAGTTATTTTAAAGCTTTACATTTTTGGAATCAAGAATTTGTAGAATTCTGTAACTCTCATTTAGATTGTTACTTTATGTTATTAGTTGGCCCTTAAGAATTTTATGAGTGGGCGTGATTCATATAACATGCATAATATGTAAAGTTTAATTAGTGCATAATATAAGATAAGGTATAGTATACCTATGCTTTGAATATCTCTGAGCAATTTATATATGTAATATATATCTGTTAGTGAGTAATCGTCATGTTTCTATGATGCACGCTGTAAACTTAGATGCGTATCATAATTGTTATATATTTTCTTTACTTCACTTTACTCTTTATGCGGAGCGCTCATATTCACGCCTTTTGTCGATCACAAGCAATCGACTGATTTTATTATGATACGGGTTCTTACGATATTTATTTTTATATATTTTGACCCAGTTGCATGGATCGTGGTCATTGCTGAACTGCGGTGGTATCGTGAGTGCCCGTGTCGTAATAAAATGTGTACAATCGGCGATGAGTTAAGTTTAAAATCATAAGGAATCGACTGAGTTAGGCAACAGCAAGCGCTTTCGGCCTATCCGGTGACCGCCAATTTCATGAATACTTTCGTGCTTCTGAGGGCACGCAAATTTGTTGTTTACGGTCGTTATAGATTTAATTGTTCATCCACGTCGTAGTCCTCCGAGTGACTTAAACTTCGAAAACTTGGATAGGCCCCTAACCTCTTTACCAATCCGCATTAGAGCATATCTAGGCCTTCTCAGTTATACCTAAGGAGAAAATAATGTTCTTTATTGCGCCGTTAATGGGTAGAAGCCAACTCTCCATGCAGACAATAGGTTCAAACAGTTGGTGATAACATAAACTGTTCATGTACGGTGTGTTAAAAATAATCAACATGTATGATAAATGTGTTTCCGTATTCACGCACTCTCACTGCCGCCTTATCGTTTCTCTATATTTAGCTCTCCATCAGTTATTTCATGAACAGTCAGTCGCACTTCGGAGAACACGTTTCAAGTTTTAGCGCAAAACTAGAATCCATTTACGGGCTTCGAAATGAATTCAAGTCGTCTGTCATGTCACTGTCTACTGACAAATTCCTAGCGTTTCCATCACTAACAAGAACGGGAGTAATTTCAAACGTTTCCAACAAAAATACTCGTGTTGAGGGGACATTGCTATTTAACCTGAAATTAAAATGTCGAAAATCAATGTCCTTGTCACTCTGAGAAGGATTCTCATCTGTAACGCCGACGACGTTATTTTTTGTGAAATCCCTGAGATTTGGGGTGACCCTATAAATAGCGTCAGTGAAACATTGACGGAAGATTTGTTAATTGCTTTCTTATTTTAATTTACCTTTTAGTTGTTTTTTATTTGAATCCTGTTCGTTATCTGTCTCTTACTAGATCACAAGAACTTGGATCAAAGTTAAATCCATCAATCAAATTAAAAAATCTGCATAATTAAGATAAAGAATATGTCTACGTAAAGATTGGTCGAATTATCATCAAAGCGTTACATTTATTTTTGTAGAAATATCACTTACATACAAACTTTTAGCATCAAACACTCAATTGTTTTTATAGTTTTTTCAATTTCTTCAATGCGTTATTTTAGTCAGACGTTACAAAGAACAACAGCATGCTAAATTCTAATTGAATGTATATTAGTAAAATAAAACACAATAGAAAACGAACAATGAAATTACAGAAAGCAAAAAGTCACTTGAAACTGTTGAATTAAAATAGTTAAGTCAATTTTAATTACGAAGAGCATAATATTAATAACAAACAATATTTCAACCGCATTTAACAAAACAAAGCTTTTCTATGACGAATGTATGAAGTTTGAGTCCCGAAAATAGTACAATGGGGAGAAAAGAAAAAACTTAATCTCAACTAAAATCTTCTGAAGTTTAAATGAATATTAATAAAGTGGGGACAAAAGCTCCCTAAATCGGGGTTCCACACTCACTAATAAGTCAGAGGACAAAATGCTACTTAAAATTGACGAACAAACACCGACCAGTTCTACTGAGGCAGAGCAGCGAAAAGCGAAGAGAAAGTGACTAATTGAAATTATTTTATTTACAAATTTTTACTTTGAATTATCAAGTAAGATTTAAGCTAAAATTGTAAGTTTATTAAGCATAAACTTATATTATTCAAAGATGTTTATAATGTAGGAGATAATAAGAATAACACTTAACAGTAAGTAAATTCTAATTTGACCAAAAATCTCAATGTAAAGATGAATGATAAATTTTATATAATAATCGAAATATTAATAAGTATTGTTTATTGAAATTGAAAATTGAATAGGACCCGTAATGATGATTAAAAGATAATTTCAAATATAAATAAACTTCTTTGACTTTGTAATGAACAAAAATAAATCATTGAAGTTAATCCTCTTCACTCGCTACTCGTTTGCGATGGTGAGCAATTTACGTGTCGACTCAAAATTAATGATTGTTTTTTAAGACGTTTTTTCTGAAGAAGTTACAGAGACAGTCTATAAATTTGGGTGTAATTATACTTAAGGGTGTTTTGTTGAAAGGCAATTTGAGTTAAGACAGCATTGCGTCGTTAGATATATTGTTATTAATAATAAGGAGCACGATAATTAATGGTTTCGGATTTTTGAATAATAACGACGAAGGTAAAAGTGAACATGAATTTTGTTCCTTTTCAAAAAAATGTACTGTATTATTATTATCATTTATGAAGATAATAAAAAGTGTTAGTAGTAGAGATATATTGACGCGTGTATTTTTTTTTTTATTAATTACATGTTAATGCTTGACCACAATCCCACCTGCTGGTAAGTGGAGTATTTGCATGAAGCGCTCATAGTGACGAGTTATGTTGATCATAAGTAACTCACTACTAAGTTAGTGCGCTCTACCACCCAAGACCTCATCTCCACTTACCATCAGGTGGGACTGTGGTTAAGCATTAACTTATAATTATTAAAAAAAGTGATCAATCGAGTTAGGCAACTGCGGGTATACTTGGAAGTTGGATTGGTCACGTAGCGTAGTAATATACTTCTTGAAGAAGGCACAGAAGGTTCAGGGCACGTTAAGTCGTTGGCTGGCAACGCGTTGGTGACGCCCCTCGTTTTACTGATGCCCATTGGAGACGTTGATCACTTACCATCAGGTGACCCGTCCGCTCGTTGTACTGCTTAGGCTTTAAAAAAGTCTGTGGTTCCTTTTATGAATATTGGTTGTTAGATAGCAGTCGTTCATGCCATCAGCTGTACAGAGAATCCTAGTGAGCAAAACGCACTGTTAATTCCTATTAGCTATTTTAAAAATACTAGCATTGATTCACCCTAAGCTAGCTTTTATAAGTACACACTTAAAGGCGCTTAAAATCTCAAAAAATAATCCCTAATAAAAATTAATATCATTGAAAATTCACGCCATTCCCAGGATCTTTGGAACCGTTACCGTAAAATAAAAACGGACATAATTTTCGAGTTAGGAACGTTCAGGAAAGTTTGGATCCTATCTGGACTTAGGTGGCTTACTCCGGCCCGTTGGAACCAACTTCACTCATATTGATGCCAATTTAGCTCGATAGCTGCCGTATCGTAAAATGTTATGGTTGTGGCAAGACGTGCAGATGTTACTTTGGTAGTAATTCAGTACTTGATTCTAAAGTTATTTAGAATGCTAAATTTTTTTAAAGTTGTATTATAATTGCTGTTATAATTTTGACATAACTTTTGTAGAGCGTATTTTTAAGGACTTTATAAAAACGATCATTGAACAAATGACAGTAGATTTCTCATAAACATACACACACAATTTTCGAATATTTCACGTCCGTGTGTTTCGTACACAGGCCCAACAGGCCAATAGGCCCAGGTTCAGGTATCCAACGTACAAGCCACTATTTAACTTAATTCATAAAATAAGGCAGAAGTTAAACATCATTAGTAAAACGAAATATAATTAACTAGTGACCCGCCCTCGCTTCGCTTCGAGAATCTTTGGATAATTCACACTATATCTTTATAAATTATAGTCTATATGTTATTTTGATGTGTAAGCTATATTATTGTAAAGTTTCAGCAAAATCCATTCGGTAGTTTTTGCGTGAAAGAGTAACAAACATTCATACATCCATACAAACTTTCGCATTTATAATATTAATAGGATAGTAACGTTGGAATCACTCACTTAATAATCTTTTATCCTCTCAATGGTGTAAAGACGACGACGAAGAGACGGCTTAAGGGGAATTGCTCGATAAATCTTAAGCGATGGCTTATTTTGTTTATCCTGCGGTACTAAAACGCAATGGGCAGTGGCTAAGAACTAAGTTTAGAGTTAATCAATATTTTTATGACAGTTAATTTGGAGCTGAAACGACGACTTCTTCATAGCTAAAAATATATTGCAATAGCATGCACGTGATCATATAAGCGTTAAGCCCGTCAGGGAGGCTCCAACAAAAAAGAACCGCAGCTCTAGAAGGACAATTGGGTTAGGTTAGGTTAGGCTAGGTATTTTTTCGGTAAAAAAGGGACCCCGTTAAGCGGGGTTCCGTCGACATCTGTGACGAGATAACATAAATTATGACTTTCTTGTAAGCGTAAGTGACTTTGTTTGTAATTTTTCTTATTATCGTACGAATAATATTTTTTTATTATCAACAGCCTATCGAAGTATCTATTAATTCGACAATCGTATTTATTTTTTTTACTCTTACGATTAGCAATAGCTGTATTAAAAAATCATTGTAATGATACTTTACATTGGAGGATTTATTAAAGTCGTAAAATTTCAGAATAATTTTATGCTAGAGTATTTCGAATCAAGTTGACTATTGTTCTCAGCATATACTTGTAGCATTTAAATTTTAATGCACTTTCGAATATAATTATTATTATAGCTCTGACGTTTGCAATCAATGCAATGTGAATTGAATGCTAATGTTAATTTGTCGGACTAAACCGAGTTGTGTCATGAATAATTTATCATTATCTTATACTAATTAATTGTTGAATTGATCATTTTATATGATCGGGGTTATGTAGCAATTAGAATTAGGTCCAAGTTAAAATTAAACGCATACACTTTACCCCCGGATTCCTCGTACCTAGGATGGCATGGACACAAACCCAAGACATCATATCACCACGACCTTAGAATAAATGTGTATCCGTCTCATAAATAAATGTTGTCTTCGGGATTTAAACCCAGGGCTCCTTGGTTCGCAGGCTGGCTTACTACCAACTAGGGTTCTCGATCGTCTCTTCTTGTTCTTTACAGTCCATATATGATACTATTACCGTGCCATAACTGTTCCACTGCTGGACTCGGGTCTCTTCTGAATATGAGGGGTAGCGATTATAGTCCACAACGCTGGCTAAGTACAAATTGGCATTTCACATACCTTACGATGCTCTCCTAAACCGAACAAGTGATAATAAATTTCTAAAACGCACATAATTTTTGAACATTCTTTACAATTTTTTTAAACCAAAACAGCATAACTGGTCGTTGTACTATCCAGGATTATATTTATGGTGTGCTCTACTAAACCATGTGACTAAAAACCTTTGAACTTTAAATATACCACCCCACCTGACGAGCGATCACAAAAAGCTATTATTTAGTTTAACGCCATTGTTTGAAATACAAGCGGGGGTGGTTAATCCCTAAAGCCACGTGAAGACACCCTCGCTGAGTTATTTTGGAGTTCGGAAAAGAATCGCAAAAGATACTGAGGGAGGTTCTTTGATGATTCAGTTAGAGTTCTGTTCATTTCAGTTCGGAATAGTTTTGGTTTTAAATAATTATACGAGTAGCAGGGTAATATAAAACTATTAAAAAGGTTATAATATATAAATAGAAACCTAAATTGTAGTAACCCCTTTTCAGCGAAGTGTCCCGGTTCATTTGCCGACCGAGACTTACATAGGTTTGATATAAATAACATAATATTTATTTCTACTGGTATATTGCCAACATAAGGCATTATTTTGTCGAAAGCATTTTGATGGCATAAAATAAGTAGAGTGCGAATTAGTGGATAGATTAGTTAGTCATTAATCTCTCCACTAATCCGCACTGAAGCAGCATGACAGGATAGTATGTTAAAGTATTCCTAAATAATGATGAGAAAAACGGTGCTCTTAAAAATATTACATAATAGCCGACAAATCAGTACACGAGTCATCTGATTGTAAGTGGTCACCCTCACCAGAATACTAGATACACTAATCTCTAATACACTAATTTCCGATACCAGAAACACTAGGGCATCACCAATGCGTTGTCGGCTAAGAAAGAAGAGGAACGAAGGAAAATACTGGCTCTCGAGCCGCCAGCCAAAACACGTCGTTTACTGGCTGACTCAAGAAAAAGGTGACAGCCCTATCACCAAACAGGAGGCGACTTTTGTCGCCCCTTACGACGCTTTACTGGCTAGACTACTAATATTGCCAAGTCCAGCACTGAATTCTAAAGGCTGTTCTAATTTCAAATTAAATCAACATCCCGGTGGTACATAAAATCTAGTAGTCTATTTATATCGTCATGGGAAATCATTGCCACTCGAAACATTATACCATCGAGTACTCCTGAATCTTATTGAAGAAATAACTTGGCTACTTAATGCTTAACAACGGCCCTTGAGATGTATTATTAGTTCAATGGCAACTTATTATAATGATACCATCTCGGGCGCCCATTATATTCTGAACCTTATTGTAGAGTCTTAACGTTGTATTTATAGTTGATGTGTTCATTGAATTGTGTTATGTAGAATGCATTAATTTTAAGTTACTATGTTTGTTACTGATTTATTTTTGTACGGTGGGAAAGTAGACGGGACTATTATGTTATTTTATGTACATCTGAACGTACATCATCATCATCATCATCTCAATCATCATCGCAAACTATAGCTGTTCCACTGTTGGGCCTCGGTCACCTCTCACACTGAGGGATACAGGCCAAAGCCCACCACGCTGGCTAAGGGGTGATTGGTAGACATTGACACTGAGGTGAATAAATTAATTACACCTGAAAGTTCTCCTCAGAGAACATTCCGGTGAACTTTCAGGTTTTTAGGTTTCCTCACCATGCTTTACTTAACCGAAGCACGTTCTGAGTAATTCATATTTATACATTTTACATTTTTTAATTAGATAATTATACGATATGCATACATTGTTTAATTAGATATGCGTGCAAGATTCGAACCCAGAACGCCTTTGTAACAGTAGGTTAACATAAATCATTGCTTATTTATGTTAATCTACTGTTAAATAGTGTTTGGTTAATTATGTTTAAGTTATTGCAAGACACATTTGGCTGTACTATGGTAAAAACTTTTGTATGCTAAAATTTTACTCTAGAAAGTTTGAACCTTGTCTTATAGAAACATCTTCATTGTAACGTATGAAAACAATGTGTTATTAATAAGCCCCAGTTCCCACTAACCGTTAACAAAGACAATACTATAGTAACAGTATGAAACAGTGTTAAGAAGACCGTGCCGTAAAATTAATTTTACATTTAAATAGATGAGTGTAAATGAGTGTTCCTCTATGGTCAAAATTCGACCATTATAGAAAGTTGAGAAAAAATATGTAACTGTAAAACTTCCGATACTTGGGTTGGTTACTTACCCCTTTACCAATCCGCACTGGAGCAGCGTGGTGGAGGATGGTCTAGACCTCCACAATGAAGAAGAATATATATTTTTACGCAACGGAAGACCCGTAAAATATATATTCTTCTTTTATACAATCAAATTTATAGTCGAAACACTTTTCTATGTTCTTAAAAAAAATTCAGTACACACTACACTCCCAATTTACTTTAGACACCCGTAGGTACTAGGATGTGGACTACACAGATAAGAATCACTAACACCCTCTACCCTCTACCCGAGAACAGACATAAAAAAAAACTGTTACATAAATATCTGCTCCGGCCAGGAATCGAACTTGAGGCCACTCGTTTCACAACAAGGCTACAGAGTCGTCATAGTATTAAAGATACACTCACAAATTAAAACCCTCATATGAGATATTCCTATGTACGGGTGGTATGACGACACATACATTTGTTTGTATGTCCAACCTCCGAGAATAAACTGCATGAAAATAAAACTACATGACTGTATGTCGCGCTCAGGAATCGAACGTGAGCCCTCATACAGCAAACGCATCAACTAAGCTAAAGGGATGTATAATAATTATAATTATGCGAATGATATGTGAAGAAATTATTTTAATAAAACCCCACAAATACCAGGAGACCATATTTACAAGTCATTCAAACAAAAAGAGCACGCAGAATTATATGCAAACCTGTCATTTGTGCATTTATTTCTATCCCTTTCGCCTTGTCAATTAAAGCATGAAGGTGTGAAGGAGACAGCACGAGGTAGGGCCAAGAGTAATAATTTTCTTACTCTCATCACGGTAATTGGTGAGTCTGCTTGTTTTTACTATGTGTTTATCGATAACTTTTCTATTTCAATTTTGTTGCATATGAACTAGTTTTAGTGATGTACAATTTACAGTTACAAATTTGTCGGTATTTAGATTATTTCTATTGTAAAAATAGGTTCTTGTTTCTTGTAACTGACATACGAATAGGGATCGCTTAACCAATAAAGCTATCGTTTTTTAACAGTTACATAATCCTAAAACCATAAAGAGTGATGAACATTATTTTTGGCTACGGCCAAAATCACATTTGTCGTTATATTTTTTAAAGTAACAAAAGTGTCATTTTACCCATCAGCTTAATTAAATTAAGGTCATACCTGAAACAAACAGAAAACGTTTAATTAGTTTTGTTGCTAATACTGGCACATAATGCTTAAATTTAAACACCATTAGCCAATTTTGTAGGGGTTTTTGAACATGTTTTGATGTGAATAAAACGTGGATTGTTGTAATAAATACGGGTATGTCCTATATGGGTACCGATGAACAGTAAAAACCATTAAAGGTTCAAATAAGTTCTAAAATAATAATCAATTAATTTAAAATATAAATAAATAATAAAAAATATATATATCTACACATATACACATATCCAAATATTGTTTAATAATATCAAACTGTACAATTTTAATCAAAATACGTATTCAAACATTAAAATAATGATTATAACCAAAAACAAAATAAAATTAACGATGATTTTCGACCTGAACTCAACATCACTATTACAAGACCTCATCTTCTCATGGCTGATCATTAGCATTCGACACAGCAGCCGTGCGTGGTCGAATTATGTTTATAGCATCTTTACGATAAAAAACGAAACGAATTGACCTGTCTGGCAAACAATAGACAGGTTGAAAATATCGATAACTCGTTATTTATTTGTACAACACTCGTGGCGATTTGTGTTGCTAAGATTTTCTTGTTCTGTTACTTTAATAGCTTTGTGTTGTGAGTTGTGTTGGACAGAAGATTAACAAAATTATTCTAATTAACATTATGAGGACTGTTTTACATTATGTTCTTCAATTATTTACTTGTTTATTTATTATAAGTTCGACAACCGTTGTAACAGCTTAAAACTGATTAAGCTTCTCTTTTTAAACTTAATCGTGGTATCAGCACATTTTCCTATGAGACAGGTACTCACGATAGTCATGAGAGCAAGCCACTCAGTCGTTTCAAAACCCTTTGCCCCGTCAAGATAAATCTATTTGTTGTTTGATTACATCCTTAACGCAAGTAATAATAATATTGTCAAGAACGAGATGCGTTCAGGATTTGAACCTCAAGGAGAGACCAACTTTCAAACCATGTGGCTATTACTTGACAAGTTTGTAGTCATTACTACACTTCATCATTGCAACCCATAACTCGGGTCTCCTTTCACTATGTGAGGGGTACAGTCCATAGCATAGCTATCAGATTGGCAGACTTTGACACCTTTGAGGAAATTAGGGAGAACTATCACAGTGTGGTGTGCAGGTTTCCTCACAATGTTTTCCTTCAATAATTCTAAACTTCCTATAATTATTTTGAACGTTGAGATGCGTGCAGGATTTGCCCCGCCTGATTGGATCCCCAGTTTGGGATTCCAACGTTTAAACTGATTAGCTATCAGTGCTATGTGGTTACTTACAATACAATACAGTACAAAGTATCTGTCAACGTTTAAAAGCCGTATAAACGGCACATAATTGCTAATGCTACGTAATCGCTATCAATCATACGTAAGCATTTATAGGTGTAATATTACTTTATCAATACAATACTGTAATATAAAAACATGAGTCAATTATTCCTTTATTACTATTATGCATATTATGCTAAATTAGCACAAAGCGCAGAATGATGATATAATTTTAGTCTAGGTTGTTTAGTATTAGCCTATTAGTACTATGTTCGAGCGGTTCGTGATAAAATCAAATGTAATAATAATTATAGATACAGATGAACGTCATGACAAGGTTACAGCGGTTGCTCATTATTGCAAGGGACTGTTTAGGGTACTCAAAGTTTATGATAAAGAATTATTTAAAGGTGTTTGGCATAAGTGCAACAAAAAGAATTTGCCGGCCAGTGAAAAACAATCAATAGATTAAAATTAAATGATGTATTCAGCGACAAAATGTCGTAAGTGCCATACTTTTTTAAATATTTCAGTTAATACCGCAGAGAAAAAAAATCTATTGATTGACATGTTATGTCCCTGGTGGCAATGTTCTGTTTTTTTATTTTATTTTCAGATTTGTGGGTATGCCAAAGTGTTTTAATGCTTTTTGTAGCTTAGGCAGCCTAATAAGTCCGTCTCCATGGTGACATCTTCAGTTAAAATCCAAATATTTTGTATTGAATTTTGTATTGAAATGTAGTATGTGTAGTAACCGACACGTGGCCAAGTAGTTGCCGTACATTTTAATACGAAATATTTTTTTTATTTTCGTTGTATCTGCTCCAATATTTTTTTTAATATTGATCCTTCATTGAATTCTCATAACATTAAATTTTTGATCAAAAAAAAATATTTCCATCTGGTTAATTACCAATTTGGGCAAATAGGACCAACATAAACAAGTCTTAATACTTGGTTCATTTACAGGATATAAGAATTAACCAACATTAATTTAAATGAAGTTTGAGAACCGCATCATTTGAACAAAGAAACGGCGTCAATAGTAACTAAGAGCGGTCATTTTTCATTGCTTCGATGTGTGTGTAACTTATGGGTGTGCGTTGTGTCGATAGGATGCGCGCGCGCATGTTATTTGATATTAATGCTAATGGTTGTAAAATTAACCGTATTATCTGTTATTATGATTATGTGCTTCTATTAACCCTTTATTTTATAAGTTTTGTGCCTTATAGTATTTTTTTGCTGACTTTCAAGTTTATGCATCGATTTGAGTAACATATCAATATCTCTGCTTCTCTTATGGAAAGCAACGCATTAGTGATCGCTTTGTTACGGACGACATAGAACGACAACAACCGAGACCACCTGCTTAACGTGCCCTCCGAAGCACGGAAGCGCTCAAGAACTTTTTGCCACTAGCGGTCACCCATCCAACTACCGACCGCGCCCGCTGTTGCTTGACTCGGTCGATCACTTATTAATGACTCACTATGCCCACGAATTTGTCCTTGTGGAATTCACAAAAAATATATTGAATTTCTAAAATAATAGTAGCCTAAGTAGTAAAAAACCCGTGAAAATCAGTCCAGCCGTTCCAGAGATTAGCCGGAACAAACAGACAGACAATTAAAAACAAAAAAAATTTGGTATATGTAGATACTGTACATCCATGTGCATTTAGTAAAATGCGGTTATTTTGACATCACAAACAGACACTTCAATTTTATTTATTTGTATATATTCTACTCATTTATCGTCCATCCACTTGTTTATTAGAAATTGTTACTCACATAAAAAAAAAATAACGTTTCGAATTACAAACACGACAAACTCCAAGACGCCACAGCACAGCGAGGGAAATGTCAAGCACGATTGTTTTTAACGAAAGCTTGGCATTTCACGATGGTGTGCGCTGGTGGCGCCGAACAATCGGTGGTACACGTTGCGACACACCACCCGCGCTGGTGGTGCGCCGTTTTATACATAGACGTAACTTGACTTGACTTTGCGTCAAATTTACTTTTTTATTTATTTATTTGACACATCAACAGCTTGTAGGTATACAAATCAAACACAGAAAACCAATACTTATAGAATAAATATTATCTGGTACGCTTGCCAATTATTTTTTTACGGAATAAAGGTAGCAAACGAGCATGCATAACCCTTCCGCCGCCGCCCATGACAACTTTGACCGACTTGCAACAAGACTCAAATGGGGACTGGGAAAGTTAGTCCGGTTAGGTTAGTTGTAAATGTAAAGTAAAACACATAAGTTTAATTCATTATTTAAATCAATAAAATAAAACTCACGTTAATACACTCATACCTCTCATTCGCTGTGTCGCGGGTGGCATGGATAACACAAATAACCTCACTAATACCTCGGGTCATAGGTGTTAGTGATGTGACAAAAATTTATGTCACAAATATTTATCTGTGACATAAATTTTTATCCTGGCGGGAGTCGAACCCGAATGTGTTAACTAGGAGTGAAACTTCATAACAACGAATACTGTCAGTCCAAATATTGACGTTTTGCTTTGCTTACGTCAGCCGCCATTTTGCTGATGCTGAATTCGCGTCATTTCCGTTTCAACGAATTCCAAATCACAACGATACTAAAGAAGTATCCACTTCAAAAACTCTATATTATTTGATCGTTATTCTCAGATCGAGCCTTCAATAGCGCGAGTAGTATCGTAAGACAAAGCTCATGGGAGGTACTAAGTAAGTTTGTAACCAGTACTTAACTGGCGCTGTTATGGGGTACAAAGTTCTTTTATCTATGTTGTTGAGTTTCTATATACCTTGAAGTTTATCTCAGTTATTAAGCTTTGCCGTACATCATAAGTCACATGTCCAAATTGCAATAATTTAGAGTTTTTTATAGCAAACTTTTATAGTTCTAAAATAAATTCTTCGTGAAATCTTTTATCTTCGTACTTACACTTGCAACTATTCCTACTAGGTAATATAATTATTGCTAATTGATGTTTATTCGGGACAAACCATGTAAAATATATAATTATATTTTTTTATTGATTTAAGGTAGCAAACGAGCATGCAGCACCACCTTCCGCTGCCGCCCATGACAACTGCGACCGACTTAGAACAAGACTCATAATATGGGGACGGGGATAGTTAGTCCGGTTAGGTGACCGTGTTAGAACATTACTTATCGTATTTATTTGTGAACAAATTGATTTATTTTATTTGTGAATTAATTGAAATAATAAAAACAGTAAAGTAATATTACTTAAAGCTTACTAAAATATATACCCCATACTTAAATATGTTTAGCTGATTCTGAAATAAGGGGAAAAACAAACAAACTAACAAACAGATACCTAAGCCAACAAACGAACAAAAAACAAAATAAATAAAGAAGCATTTTGTAAACATATTTTATTTTACATAATTTACAAACCACATAATTTCACACAGATTGGGTACTCACGATTAACGTGTTTAAAACTTTACAAGTGAACAGTTATTAACTTTAATTTAAAAGTTAACTATATCCACAAATCAAAAGTGAATACCCTAATCCACAGCACAAGTAACCCATTATTGCAGTCAAACGTCTCAATACAAAACTGATCTTGCATTTCAATTCGAATCCATTGCAAACAAAATGGTAATTTGGATAATGACGGAAGGCTGTAAACAAATCGTTGTGAGCTTTGCATTGCGGCGTAAGTAGGCCACAGGTGTGCGCTACGTCATGTCAAGGGCTTGCGACAAAAACTAACGTTAGGGCCTATTCAGATATACCTACGCGGTATCCGCTGCCGATGTGGCTAGCGGTATCCGTGATATAGGCCTGTTCAAATATGCGCAGTATCCGCTGCCGCTGTGGGTACCAGTATCCGAGGGGGTGAGCGGTATGCCTACTACACCGAAGCGAATATCGTTATCACTATGGTAGCGAAACTTGATTGTCGTCCACTCAAGACAAAAGAAGGCAATGCGTCTATTGTGGACGACGCGGCACTGTATGTACGCGGAACGGACCGTCCCGCGTCCTCTACAGCGAAAAATATACCTATGGGTATTTATTTATTTTTACTACGATTCCACCCGTTCGTAATTGAAGTAGTCTTCGTATGATGATATGTGGGTAATTCACGGCTTATCGTGTTCCAGCTGGGGGCTTGAGATCCAGTATTCTTCTCTCTTTCTTCTTGATCGACAACGCATCGGTGATAATTTTGGTGTTTTTAATATCCATGGACGAAGGTGACCACTTACCGTCCCAGGGCTATTTACACGAAAAAACTATGGATTGTTGACTTGGTATGAAAACGCACTGCTTTTACGAGTGATGTTATCGAGTGTACTAGTATAAAACGTTTGTGGCAGACTGTACATAGATAATTACGGTAAGTGTACATTGTGCGTTGCAACAATGGGCTATAATTCGGTACAGTCGTAGGAGCATTAGGTATCTATATTGCTTAAATTTTAATGGTTTCAAAAATATATTTAGAGAAAAGTTGTATGCTTATAAAAATATTATTTTTGGAGTGTGAGTATGACGCAAAAAAGATTATCGAAGAAGAAGAAGCGGAAGGGGAAGTTTAAAATCTTTTTTATGCGTTATCTGAAAAAGTATTATTGTTTTATGTATTTTTTTATACCTTAAGTATGATTACATTCAGGTGGTGCTTTCTGTTTCAAAATGATGCATTTTTTTTATTATTTCTTGCCAAAACAGCAGTATGGTTGAGTGTACGCACAATTATTTATCAATTTAACTAATGATAGCTGCACCTACCCGCGCAGCGTTGCCTCGTAATCACTTCAATTAGAGGATCATTTTTAAGCCGCTGTCAGTTTACCATAGCATTATGATGGTCTAATAAAGTAGGTATATTTTTATTATAGTCTATGATAAAATCGAACCATATTCATCTAGTTTAAGAAAAAATAAATCTACGTCATCGCGTACGAACCCGACGATTCTGTATCCCTGTCCAGGGTTCGATTTCTAAGACATTCGTGTAATAGTTCGTGTAATAGATAAATAAAATATTATTGTTCTCAAATCGTAATTGTAATGTCAGTACCTATACGAGGGTGTGTTGAGATTTATTATTTTTATTAATTTTAAACTAAGTAGTACCTACTCATGATTTGTCTCAATACGGCCAAAAACGAATTATAAAAAAAAAATAACCAGCGTAAAAGTATCTAATGTAATTTATATGTCTAACGAGGGTAGGTGGAGAGTGTCTCGCTATCAGAGAGGTGTTTACGCTACGACATAATCTATCCAACTCGTTAAATCTTTATAAGGTTCACTACTAATCTAATCTAATAGTTTAAAAGGTAGAATAATAATTTAAACCCATTGACCTACTACTGGGCCAGGATGTCTCTGAAGGTCATACCTGAGGAGGCCTAGAGCATAATCCACCACGCTGCTCCAGTGCCGATTGGTGGAGGGTGGTTAACTCAAGTGTCGAAAAATTTTTATGCCACCCGATTGTTATATAATAAGAACAACCGATACCGAAGGCTTTACGTGTCCTTCGAAGCACGGAAGCGCTAAATAAATGCCAGTAGCGGTCCCATCCAACTACAGATTGCGCCCGCTGTTGCTTAACATTGTCAATCAGGTGGACGCTAGCCGCCGGGCTATACGCACTTCTAGAAAGGTAGGTATAATCACGGTAATAGTATCATACAGTGTGACTCGGCCCTGTCCTTGAAATAAATGCCTACAGCCCCGCGCGCTAGGGCCGCCTCTTTCTAGTTGTGTTGAATGTAAGTGGGTAGTTAATACGCACGCTTCCTGATTACAAACCCACACGTTCCATCGTCCCTATGGCGCTTCTGCGGCTGTTGCGTACTTAGTGTGTACTAAACTCCAAGGCGCGTAGGTATGATTCGCGTTCCGATCGTTTGTATGAAGATGGAATACTGTATTACTATTACCGTGGTACAAAGGTTGTAAGGTAGGTACATTCTGTAAAACAATACTCGTACAGTGACCACTGTCGTTAAAACTACTGTACTATACAGTGAGGTCGCTCGTAGCTCGCAGCGGCACATCAGGTAGCACTTTCGACTTGTTTTATTTGTAGCGGTGGTTCGGTAAAAACTGGTCATGATTAGATAATGATGCCTTTGTCATTAGATATCGGAGGCAAAAAGTGACGGAGTTCAGTAGGGCTGTCAAAAATATCGTTGGACAGATAACACAGGGGGTAGTAAATATTTAAATTAAGTTATTTCCTTACAATAGCTTTAGGATAGGTAGTGGTATTTTTAATTAGAACAGTATTCATAATGTAGGTATCTATTTTCACTATCTTGTAACGCTTGAATTACGCGCCATACTCCTAAATAAATATAAGAGTTTTTAATTATTTTTACTGAAAATTAATATAGTCAATAACAGTCATAATTAATCTTGATTACAAGTCATTTAAAACAATTTTAGTGAAATGTTATTAATTGAAATCAAACCCAATTACCATCAGGTAGGAATTGTAGTCAACCAGTTACTTCCAATTAATAAAAAAAAAAACAATACTCTAAGAATAAATTTTGATAAAAAAACCAGACAGTGACAACCCTATATTTCAGTAGCACGGGAGCCACGGAGTTCAAAAGCTAGTCACGAGCCAGACGAGCTGATAGCCGATTGTGAACGTGCGTTAGGATTACCCTCTCGACGTTTAAAAAGTCCGGACAATTGGCTGGGTATTATAAAAAGTTTCGGGAAAAAATTGGAATAACCAGCTCTGCAACCAGTTCCGCTAACCTAAGTGTATATTAAAAATATAATATTGTATTTTAGTTTTGTTTTAGAAGGTGTGCTGGGGAGTTTCTTTAGCTGTTTCATCTGTTCAAATATATTAAAGCTCTTTTGTAGAATAAAAAAATTACGTTCATATGAATAAAATATTTTTAATTTGAATGTAGACATTTCTAAAAATGTACGGACATTTTAGTAACATAATCAAATTTAGCAATTTTTTCGTTGTAAGTTCAGTTATTCGTATTTCACTTCACTTCGTTGTCTGGAACTAAATGTTTTAAAGCGATAAGGCCGCCTATTGTTTTGTATTGCTTTGTGAATTATGCGTGTGTATTTTATTTAGTATGTACGAACAATAAAGTGTTAAATAAATAATATATTTGAATTAGAAGTAACAAGTTATCTGTTCTGGAGATGGTAGTGTTTTTTAAGTTTTTATTTTAAGAGTTTTTTTAAATATTCGGACTAATAAGAACACCGGCCATAATACGCGGCCAGAAGGTCAAAAGTCCGGACGTGTCCGTACAGTTCCAGATACCTGGCAACCCTACGTGCGCTATACTTTATTACTAGTATCATTATGGTTATGGTTATATCTCATAATGGTTATATACTAAGCCCGTTATGTTTATACACCTCGTAACAGTCGTAACAGAGTATATAAGCTGATAGAATAATGTGCTGTAGGAATAACTTATTGGTTGTAAATTATAATTATGATTACACGAATTGGTACTCAAATGAATATTGTTATTTGAAATGCTTTGTTTGTATAATGTACCTACTTGCGGTATACCTGTAAAAATACTACTTGGTACAGTACAGTACTACTTGGTACAGTACTACTTGGGTTGGCCACTAACTCCTCCACCAATCCGCACTGGAGCAGCGTGGTGGAGTATGCGCTAAGCCTCCTAAGGTATGAGGAGAGACCCGTGCTCAATGGGCCGTTAATGGGTTGAAGCCATACATTACTAAGACCTGCCAATCTGTTACCCGCGGTTTGGCCCGCGTGGACATACTTTTGACTGATTTTCAAATAAACTTTCATACCTAATTTACCTTCAATAAATCCTTTTTCTTTATTTCCTAAGTTTACTCCATTTAGTGTTGATTTACAAAAACCGTTAAAATAGGTATTCCATTATTAAATTTTCTAACCATAATCCTAAAGACCAATTTTCAGAGTCTGCTTTAAAATCGACGAATGGTCGTTGTTACCGTTACAATCAACCCAAGCCGTAGGGAACGTAACAGTAACTATGTATATCACAGTATAAGTAAGGTATATTTCTAATTTCACACAGACTACTATTGTAACAAGAGCTCAGTATCATGTTACAGTGTATGAAAACAGAGTGTTCACAGAACAACCTGGGGTTTCTTCAATATAATTAGGGATAAATTGAACATTTAGTACCACCGCTTGTTCAGTGGTGCAAGGTATAAGACATGAGATGATTGATTAAAAAAACAGAAATAATTAGACTCTTATATGAAAAATGGCCGCTGACAGTTTGTACCCTGAACGTTATTAAAGTGTTGTTATTCTTTTGTAGGGCACATAATAATAGTTTCCTAATATTATAAGAAAGACAGAAAGCATTTATTCCGACGCTACAAACAACACTGTATGATATTTTAAATAGAAATAGGTATTGTACACACTGCACAAATATTGTGACGAAATGATGCGCAAATATAACGATCTAGCGTACAAGGCTGTTAATTAATTTTTATTTATAAAGCAACATTAACACACTCATACCTTCGCGCTAGAATTTCCTGTATCGCGGGTAGCATGGACAACACAAATTACACGTCACTAACACCCACGACCCGAGAACAAACATTTACTTATCTGCCACATAAAAATCTGCCCCGGCCGGGAAATGAACCCGGGACCTCTCGCTTCGTAGGCAGGGTCACTACAGGTCAGGATCGTCAGTATTTAACTCAAATAATTACTCTATTTTCTTGAGTAGCAATAGCTATGTAGGTATCATTCAAAAACATAACCTTACAATGCATAACTAATGATAATATCTACACAAAGCACTCGAGCAAACCTCCTTATGTTAAAAGTATAAACAGTTAAAACCCTAATAACCCACAAAATACTTTAGTTAAATTAAAAACTTGATAACTCAAAATATTTATTGTTCTCTTGGTTTTTATCTTATCGCAGTTCTAGGTACTAATTTAGTATAATTTGCTTTTTAGGTTAGGTCTCATTTTATTAAAATTATAATTTTCGTCGTTATGCTTTGTAAAAGTAAAATGATGTTTTATTAGTTATGAGGTTAACTGTTGTTCGGTTTAACAAGAGACTTATTGCTTAACCTTCATTTGTCATTGGAGCAATTTAGTCATTAAACACGAAAAAATTTAATTGAAAGCCGGTAGGTACTGTTTTCTTCTCTTTTCTTTCTTGCAACGCAACTTTTATAAATGTACGCAACTTTTATAAAAGCTTTAATCCATTTTTAATGAAATTAAGATAGCAAACGAGCATGCAGCACCACCCTTCTGCTGCCGCCCATGACAACTGAGACCGACACAGAACAAGACGGAAATGGGGACTAGGAAGGATAGACCACTTTGCATACGGTTTAATAAAAGCTTTAAAAAGATAGAGCTACTCGCTGTAATGTCATCGCTTAGACCACGCATTATTGATGTAAACAGATGTCTTTGATAGTTACCCTTGGAATCTGACACCGCTTGCAGTTGCTGAACTTGAATCTTAAGTCATAAGTCATAAGTCATAAGTTTTTATTGCGTCATGCTTACAATGAGATCTTAAAATAAGTATACATATAGTCTGAGCATGAACCCTGTTAGGGCGTGGCAATATTTATCAATTTATCTACAATACATTCTTATTCAATTTTTAATTATTCTAATTATGTCAATGTTAAAAGTAAATATTATTAATTACACACAAAGATATATAAAAAAACAAACAAAATTTAAATACATAATTCAATAGTGATTTGTCATAGAAATAAAATAATAAAAAAAAAATTACATTAATAGGTACTTATAACTAAATTGTCAATCCATGAATTCTTTTAGGGCGTAGTAGCATTTATTGATTAGGAAGTTTTTTAATTTTTCTATAAATTTTGTCAAGGATTCTATCTCTTGAATCTCTTTTGGTATTTTGTTTTGTTTTATAATACCTATTGTAATGTGGTAAGGCTCAGTATTCATATCTAAAAGTCTGCGTGATGATATCTACGAGTATTTCCTACAGATATCGGCCAGTCACAGACACCATGAACGAGGATGTTAAACGTTTTGTACCTTACAGTTCACGCGTTAGCTCAGGGTGTGTTTACGTTACGAAAAAGCATTTTTAACGCCTTATTTATTTACGTTTTAACGTCGAAAATAATACGCTATCTGTTGGCACGTGTTTCTTGAGGAACGTGTCGTAAAATATTGGAACCCCAACGCCATCTGGTGGCACAACCCTAAACACGGCGCGCGTAAAATATTTCGATAAATAAATAAACTGAGCATCATTGGTGTAACTGGACTTTTTGAAGGATTTTTTGTGACCTTTCTGATCATTTTGATGGTGACCACCCACGGTTACTTTCAGCTGTTGGCATTTAAAATATTTTAATCTGTTGTAGGTATATATGTTAATTTTAAAAAAAGAAGCCATTCAATTAAAAAGTATTGTTTAATATTTCATAGGAAAACGTACAATATTTACAACTTATAACAATATTTCATAATAAACAATACAATATAGGAAAACGTACTTGTACTCCACAAGTACGTTTTCCTATAATTTATTAAATAATGCTTTTTAATTCAATGGCTTCTTTTTTTAAAATTAACAAATATACCTACAACAGATTAAAATATTTTAAATGCCAACAGCTGAAAGTAACCGTGGGTGGTCACAATAAAAATATTCGATTATTTATTAAAGTAAAATTTTACTCTTCTCTACTCTCATCTCCTCAAATCTCCTGTCCCATCCCAGTCTCCTTTCCGTTATTCGCTTTACTACCACAGACATACGCCATAAAAACTTGTCGCAAGATTTACCTTTGTAGATAAACAAGTAAATTAAATAACTTGATCTGATTGATTTTAAAATTTTTCAAACTAAGTAAATACGAGTAGATACTTATATCTCGCGACAATCTTTTATAGCGTATAAATTGTGTAATGACGTTATAATTTGATAATAAAAGTATTAAAGGATAAGTTAAATTTATTATTTATAGCGCATTTAAATAAAAGCTTGTTTTAAAAAAAGTCTCTTTTCTTTAATTTTTTTTTTAAATAAGAGATGCGTGCAGAATTTGAAGCAACCCCCATACTTTCAGGTGTTCATCGCGTATACCGCTTAAACATCACTGCTTTTTATTTTGTATAAGGTAGTCCTTGACTACGATCGCGCCTTAGAATAATACAGTGTCAACATGGGAATATTCCAACTTCCATAACCAATTTCCCTTCATCAACAGACCGTTGGCGAGTGGCACCACGATTATCACACATTCGATCGACTAATCGATACATTACAATCGGTAAACAGTTACGATTCGTGACTCGGCCGATGGTTGACGCTGCAGCCTATCAGGCATCCTGGCCACGTTGTCAGGCCATGTTATAGGTCTAGAACCAGAATAACAATGCAAACAGTTAGACGTCGTGATAGTTACCGTGTGACCTGCACTTCTAAGTGGCCTTAAGTAATATTTGCGTAGAAATGGTGTTTATGCCTGTTTTAGAGATATTCATAAAATTAAAGCAATATTCTCTGCGCTTATACAACATCTTTTATAACGACCCGTATGGCGTAATGATTGCCAAACTGCTGATCGAAGGGTCTTGGGTTCGACTCCCAGAAAAATTATTTAATGATGAGTTCTAATTTCTGTTGTGTCTGTTTGTGTTTTTGTCTTTGTGTATTATCTGTGGCACCCACAACACTTGCTATGTGATTATAAGTCCAAAAAATCAGTGATACCAAAGTCTTCACCAATGCGATGTTAGCCAAGAAAGAAGAGATAAGAAATTAAGTGATTAGCAAAATCTAAACAATATATAATTCGAGTGTATAAGGAATTTTATAAATTTGTCATGTTTGTCACTTACCAAGCTAATGTAGATGTTGCAAGGTAACAGTCGATAAGCCATTTTTCTTGTGATTGGATATCCTCAGAAGGGGTTCTAAATGGTAGATATTATTCTCTACCAAGCTGCAATGGCGAAATAAAGAACGCTTTAGGCCTCTTATGAGTAATAGACTGATAATGACGAAGTCATCTGACTATGATTCCGCTACTTACAGTTGGCCAACTACAGGATGGTATAATCTAATTTTCATGAGAAAATCACGGAAAATCACAAACGCTTCAATTTGTCTTATGTAAACCAAATATGCCGTTTCAATGTACAGAGGACGTCTGACCTCTGTTTCAAAGGACTAAGGTGTATTTTTCAATGGATTTTGCAATTTGTAATAGGAAAATGGACAAAGCGAACCAACGCGTGCGTGACAGAAGTAGGTCAGGAACGCGCATTGATTCATTTTTGCAATTGTTATGAACAGCGCACACGTGAGGTTTTAACGCTTTATGGATTTACAATGTATTTGATATTGAATGGCAATTACAATGAAAGTAATAGCATATTGATCACAAACTTTACCTATACCTAAAGATTCGTTGCGCTCATACAACGCGTCGCACTTTTTGATTCGCTCTAATGACATTATTAGTACTTAACTGTGGATTTGAAAGATAATTAGGAAACGTGTGTCACCGAAAGTGATAAATGAAAATTATATGAAGTTGAGTATTAGTGACATACATAATTATGTAATATATGTAATTCCTAATTCTGTACCTGCGTGAATGATTCTCCATAATGTTCTCAAAGGTGTGTGTCCGCCGCACTTCGCCAGCCTGTACCCATCACATTGTGAAAGGTCGTACCTAGAAATGGGACAGCTGGGTTGCAATGATGACGAAATAAATAAATATTCCTCGAATCCTAAACTGTCGAAGATACGTGCAGTTTACAACAGGTAAGTGTAAACAACGTTTGTAGTAAACTCGTTAACCTTACGAGGCAGTTGTAAACATCGCGTACCGGCAACGAAATGATCTGGTTAAGCGTCAACCCACGCTGCGTGGGTTAACCGGTGAACCAACCCGGCCACAGGTTGTCCAGACTCCACATTGCAATCACTGTTATTAAATTAAGTTTATCTCAGTTTTATTAATATGCGTCGCTGAGGATTTTGTGTTTATAGGGTTGGTGATTTGTGATATTGATTTAAGTGTTCTATTTTTTTACACGATAATTTTAAAACGGCGTTGTGGTTTTGATTATTTTCTTGTTTATTTATAGACTTTTCCATCTCTCTGAATAAGCAAAAAAATATTGTCGATGTTATAAAATTTATTGAACATTGTTTGTTTCACATAAACCACAATATATAGACCAGGAGCTGGATAGATTATGCATTGATATATTTCAGAATCTTATTTTTATGGAGGCCATAATAATAAAATAACATAGTATATTCTTAGTGTCAGTCAGTTCTCAGTTAGAAAGGATCTGTTTGCAGCGAAATACTAGCAATGACTTAAATGTACTACAATATTAAATTTTCAAAATGAGACCCATTTAGCTCTATTAGCTCGCGTTGCGTCGCTCTCAATGAATGTAATTCAATACATCAGTACCCTACGACTTGATTTATATTTAAATTATACGTTCGCTGTATAATAACGAAGGCAACAGATTCTGTCCTACGCATGAAGCCACAAATTACAGTTTGCGAAATATTTAGCACCTGCTCGGAGGTTGCTAAAAACGTTGGCAAATAAGAAAATTCATTTCCAGATTTATGAACCTGTTTAATTTGCAAGTGTTTTGATGACCTGCTCAAGGATTTTCATGATTGCTGTGGTGTAAGGTAAAATTTAGCTCTCACAGGCGAACAAATTGTGATAACTTTGACCAAAGAATCACTTAATGATTTATTTACGCGTTAATTTCTATATTCTATAATACTATTGTTTAATTTTTTTTATTTAAACAGCCGATAAATAAGAGATGAGTCGCTTGATTGCAAATGGTCACCGTTGCCCATGGACATCAGTGACAGAGGCATCACTGACGCGTTGTGGGCATAAAAGAAGGAAGCAGTAAAACAACAAAGTAAATTTCATTCTATTTTATGGGTACAACAAAATTGTCATTACTTTTGTACACCAAAACATTTAACATACGAGTATGACCTCATTCACTAGATCAACGTAGGTGTTCATGAGGACACCTACAATCACCAAAGTAAATCAAATTCTATAGGAGCTTGTTAAGTGTTTTGCTGTTGCGTAGACCACAAATTTTATTACATGATCGTCAAATAAATATCCAGTATATTATGTCGTAAATAAATATTTTATCACTAGCCCCCAGCCTATGTAATATGTTTTTGGTGTCAAAACTTTCGTCCTAAAATAGTTAGATTTTTTTTTAATCAAACCGAGTTCGAATCGATCAAACCGAGTTCGCTTTCAAGACTGTTGGTTTAAACTCGTGTTTCTATTGAGCAAGCTAAAGTAAAACACGATGACGCCAATATTTATGATAATGAAAACAATTTTGAATCTTATAATGAAGGCATTAAGGTTACAGCTGAAAAATTCAATGATCATGATAAAATGGTAAGCTCTTAACAGCTTTATGTCAATGCAATAGCTTCAAAGCTGATATTTAACGACTGCCCCGTAATTTATGTATAGGAGATTAAAACTATAGTGTTCGTAGTGTGTCGAAAGATTGTGGTTTTTAGAGATTACTGGTACGTATCGTAGATTAAGATAAGATAATTTAAGTGACCATAAAACCATGGATAGATTCAGAAGAGATTGGAAAAAGATTTGGACTTAATACCAAATGCCTTGTTTATGTTTTGGTCGGAGATTATAGATTGAGCTTTTGCTGTGAAAAAGAAAATTACGGTAAGAGTGACCTCATTCCGTTGTCAATATTCCTTCTCAAACTCAAACTCACAATAAAATAATCACAATTTAATTGCAATTGCCAGGCAAGTTCGTTTAATGTTTCAAATTATAATATTAATATTATTACGCTGTCGTTATAATCTAAAATTGTAAAACAATTACGAAGTCCCATTTCGGGTTCTATGTACCTACCTACCTATAAAAGATTTGCTGAAATATGTCGAAAGTAGCAAAAAGCATAGCAAAAAGTAGAAAAATAAAAAATTGATATCTTTACTTGCTGAAGGCCCTCGGATTCGATTTATGATTGGAGGAGAATTAAATTTGAAATGTTTCTTATCGGGTCTTGGTTGCTACTGATGAGAGACATCAGGTGGACAGACATAATCATATAAGTATACTTGACACCGGGTCTACGCTCGAATTCGAAATTAGATCTAATCGAGATTCGATTCGAAATCATTTTGTCAAAGCGTTACTGAATATTGACACTATGAACAAAACAATTTTTGGTCTTATTTGGGCGGTCTAGATCTTCTTCTCCAGGTAAATTTGAACTATGCCAAATCTCCAACTCCTACGTTCGTGTGTTATGCTTAAAAAGGGGTACTTACATAGTTAGTGAAGAGAAATTCACGTATTAATATCTACGCGACTTATGAGTTCCTGGTATCGGCGCGTGTCAGCGTTTAGTTACTGACACAAACATAATGCATATAACACGAATTTCGCTGTATCGCTAAAAATATTTTGCAAGGTCATAAATCGCTTTATCTATTTATTGTAGTAATGCTCGTTTGTTATAATGGAAAGGTAATTTGTAGCGTTCAGAACATTGACTGATGAATTGCCACGCCTCTAATATTGCGCATGCTGTTCAGCACAACCGATCGCTACCCGCAAGCCTGGAGCAATTATTAAGGACTGCGCACATTACTTTAACTCAACGACAAATGCTGTCATAAAAATGACAATCAAAGCGAAAATAAAACGCGAATTTCAGTTTTGGATCCGCATTATATCATCATCAATCATAACACAAGTGTCATTAGAATGTCAGAAAATTTTATACAGCCTTTTACTTATCTACTTTTTGTGCAGCCTGAATGTTTCCGACATGACTTAACGACTACTACTCGTATCTAACTATAAATCCGGGACTGACACGATGGCTTTAATCGCCCTCCGCACGAAAATCTCAATAAATTTGACCAATTGCTCACCCATCCAATCCAACAACTAACTTGGTTGATCACATAGGATCTCCAGCTACACAATCCACCGGCTTGCGATAATAATAAACTAATACGATAATAATAAATTGTAACTGTATTCAATACAGTTACGATTTTATAATTGTAAATGTCTTTTAATTGCAATAAGTGCGATACAAACTTGGTTCAATGGTTCGTCTAATAACAATAATGTCGATAGTATTTCAAAGCGTGCCTTTCCTTCCACTAAGCACAAAATGAAGGTAAAACGCTTTGAACAGTTTACAATGTGTTGTTGCTATAAACAGAATGGGCGCTCAACTTAGCACCAAAACGCTACGATATAACAATACTACAAAGAAACATAAACTTTGAAGACATAACAAAATTATTTGAATGAGGCCTAAAACCCGTAATTTCTTCATGAATTGAATAATAAAGTTAGTGCTTCACCAGAGAAATCTGTTTTACAGCGCATTCGAATACCAACTTTACAAAGATAAGATTAAATTACATTTTTGAATGATAAGTGACTGAAAATGCTGTAAATCAATTTTAGGGGTGCTTAAAATTGAGCTATGTATAGTTGAGATGAAGTTTATTATTGCAGGTTTGTTAATTTTCGTGGCGGTCAACAATAATCAACTCAAATCTTTGTTCTGAAGTAGGGTTGTCAGTTTCAGTATTGTACAATGCTTGGTACAACAAAAAATATTACTCTACTGGTAAATACCGCTTCGTTTTGGGATAATTACTTTTTATTTCTAATATTATAGCCTTCTTCATGAATGTGGATATCATACACCTTAGCAGTTCCAGAGATTATCGCTTTCAAACAAACTAAAAACTCATTAGATATAATTTAGGCAATGGGGTAATATAGGTAATATAATGTTGGTCTACTAACTACCCCGAAGCTTAGTTAATAGTACCCACCGACCACACAACCCATAGACGCCTAATGTTTGATTTTCCGTATTGAATGCATCCTGGCAACTAACTAGCTGATGTAAGACGAAGCGGGGTTGCAACGCTGTGATTGGCTAATCCAAGGACACACGAAACGTGGAAATAAATAGATTAATTTACGCAACGGGAAAGAATGAAACGGCACGATAGTTTGAATACATTGCTTAAAAACCACGACCAGTGTTATTCCCGGCCGGACATTTATATCAGAACTATAAGTCAGATTTGTTATCAGAAGCCATTCGCCTGTTATTAGGCATCTATAGGCTGTGTAGGTAGGTATAATTATGTAGGTAGGTGTAGGCTGGTAGTGCCTGCGTAGCGAGGGATACAGTGTTCGATTTTCAGAGAGATGAAATTTTGTTTGATGAGCTTAAATTTCTGTTGTCTTTGTGTTGTTCATGGCACCCACAACACGATGAATCCTGGAGTTATGAGTCTGTAGCGTTATTTATGATATTATTTGTATACTTTCGCGTATTTTAGTATGTATACCACGCTCTAACAGCCCTGTTCCGCGCACTTCGAAAACCGGTTGTAGGTCCGCTTTGCTCCTCCGCAAAGTTCATACGTGTTCATAGATGAGTCGCTGTATATGTACATGTATAACAACGGCGTAACCTCCTTTGGCACAAGTGCTACAAGTACTGAAAAACAAATACGTTCAAGTCAATCGACCATGAAATCAAAATTTACTTATTTTTGAAGGGAAAACTTCTTTAGCATCATTGTGATTAGGAAGTCGATGAAACAGACGCCACAGTTTGTGAGGGTGGTTGTGAGGGAGTGAGTTGTCGAATTAAATATAAATGATCATAAATCATAACTTAATCAACTAGGCAATTTAAAAAATGACTCTCACTTTAGTAAGGGCATGAGTTACAAGCCCCAAGCGAATACTTACATTAAAATAATTAAAACACGATTCCTGAAAATTTTTATTTAATTTTGACTAAATGCGTCCGCTTCGCTGGGATTTTTCTACAATTGACATGAATATGAATTACATAATGAATCTTAACGATGAAATTCTAAAAGCCTGAGTGATTTAATTAATGTGAAACATTTTAATTCACTTAAAATACAACTTTGTATTTTCTATACATCATTGAAAACCACAACCAAATACTTCACGCCGTTTCTGAAATTAACTGAAACAAACACGTAGCAACATATCTGTGACCGAATTAGAACAAGACTCTTAGTTACTGGACTACTAACTACTAACTGGACTATTATTAACAACTACTAACAGTCCCTGTCTCAGTCCTCATACTTTCTAACAAACTAACCAACGAATATTCTAACATCTTCTTACCGGACTAACTATCCCAGCCCCGATTTGAGCCTTGTTCAAGATCGGTCACAGTTGTCATGGGCGGCAGCGGAAGGGCTAGAGCTGCATGCCCGTTGGCTATATTAAAACCATTAAAAAGAAAATTACATAACAAATCGCGTATCGTATCGACGTAAAACTTATATTACGCATTACAGCACCTGTATAGCATTCGTGTATCAACAACCCCACCCGGTACTTCAACTTTACTGTATAAACAAACCTTTCGTGTTAATATTTGCAAGTAGCAGATTATTACTGCAAACATACTTGACATACAGAGATTCATTTTCTAAACAGACCGTACAAAGGATTTATTGATATGGAATTCGCAAGCGAGTATGTTATTACATTTGATGTTACTGTTCGTGTGAAGTTATAACTTTGTTTTATCAGAAGGTCGCTGAGGCATAGCTTCAACCAATTGGTTGACCATGTAGTGAGCTATTAATGAATAGCTCACTACAGGGGACGGGTTTCTCCTATTAACTGAGGAGTCTAGAGCAAACTCCACCTCCACCAATCCGCACTAGAGCAGTGTCCACCACACTGCTCTAGTGCGGATTGGTGGAGGGGTTAGTGGCCAACCCAAGTGTCGGAATTAATGGGATTCGAAGTCTTCCGACATGGCTTAACGATTGTTATCTAATGATAACAACCGGGTTCGACTGTTAAACGTGCCCTCCGAAGCACGAAAGCGCTCAAGAAATGGCTTTAGTATTACTCATATCCATTAGCAAGGTTGACCACTAAAAAGTTTTTAGGCGTTTTAAAAGAAACATAGTTATTTTAAATGTTATTATAATTCAACTGTACCAGCAATAATCTAATGTGCAAATACGCACTCGAGTTCAGTAATGAAGTTTATAATCTGTGCCCTGTCTGTCGTAACATAATAGTATCTACATATAACGCCGTACAGTTAAAGTTATTATGGTGTGGAGTGTCCGTATCGCGGCAGTGTGGCTTCCTCTGATAAATGAAGTTTCAATTTACGTTTCGTTTGTGTTTAATTTTTAGTTAAGGCTCTCACTATAGTTATAATTTAAACTGGTAACTGACCTCGCTTCGGGGTATGTAGTTATGTTTTTCTAACGTTTATGGCCTTCCTCATGAATGTGGTTAATGTAAACCATTTTGGAAGTGCATAGAGTGCCGCTAGCGGCATTGTATCGTTGTCAGTTAGGGAACCGCAACTTTTACGGCGTTTTAGTAGCGCCGTCTAATCTAGCGTACGAGTATTACACGGAGAATAACGCTACCGTTTATAGTGCTGTGATTGCATTGTCACTTATTTTTATTTTGATGGAGTATATTATTATTGACTTGTTGAGGGTAGAATTCATTTGTTTAGCGATTTAATTTGTGATTGATTAGTGATATAGTGTGAGACAGTGAGAGAGGATTTACCTAGTTTTTTTTGTGATATTTTTGTGACAAATGGGCACGGTCGGTAGTTAGATGGATGACCGCTAGTGGAAAAATGTCTTGTCTTGAGCGCTTCCGTGCCTCGGAAGGCGCGTAATGCTGTCGTCATTATCATTAAGTTACAGACATTAAGCAATGTCGGAGGCATAAAAACTTCCAACACTTGTGGCTAACTAATCAATTGGAGCACTTTAGTGGATTAAGCTCTGGGCTTCCTCAGCTATGAGGATAGACTCAGGAGTCTTTACTCATAGCTGAGGAAGCCCAATCCCGATCCATTTATAACCTACTAGGCAGGCCCTGTATTAGGTTATAATTGGATTGATCCCACACAGTTAAAGTAATTACACGCTTCGCCTTAAACAGAAATCACACAATGCAACTCTATACTCTTATCGTAGCATACTACGTAGTACGGCGGTAGTAAAATTATCTCTTTAATATGGTAGTAAATAAACGCATAGGCAATAACGTGGCGCTCTTATCTGTATGCATAATTATGTATTATATATAAGTAATATAGTCGTTTGTATGTTAATTTAGTCTATTGTACTTATACAGTAATAAAACACTAATAGACTTGATTAATTTAAATAATTAATAATGTGACCTACTTATTGACGATTTTAATTAAGTTATTATTTTGATGCAATAATGTTAGGTGTTTATTTGAATGTTTTATTTTATTATGTATGACTAATATAAATAAAAAATTTTAATCAATCTTCTTCTTCACTACCCATAACTATCCCACTGCTGGGTTCGGGTTTCCTCTCCTAATTAGGCGTACAGGCCATAGTCCACTACGCTGGCCAAGTGCGGATTGATAGACCTCCTAGACTATTGAGAACATTATGCAGAATTCTGAAGTGTGCAGGTTTTCTCAGGCTGTTTTCATTCACCGAATCAAGTGATAATTAAATTCTTATTTTCTTATTTCATTACAAAATTAGAGGTCCGTGTAGAAATCGAACCGAGCTTCCATTTTCGGGAGTTCAGTGTACAAACTATTTGGCTATCATTTTGGTGAATAACTTAATCACTTAAATATGTAGGTATAATCCGATTTAACCGCAGCTCGGCTAATATATTTATGTTCAAACAATGATTCATTATCAAATTACATTTATTGCGTAGCTGTGATTTTCATAACATTTTCCTGGTTGTTCATTAGGACATTCAGCCAATTAGTATAGTGCATTGGAATAGTATATGGTCAGTAGGATAGGATTGTTAATATATCTTATTAGCTGACCCGACAGAAGTTGTCCTGTCCTAACTATGAATATTGTCAAACGCCATAAGGTTACAATAAAAAGTTTATATATTGTCAAAAGCGCTAAGGTTACATTAGAAAATCATTAGAAAATTTAATATGGTGGTTAAGTATTCTTAAATTTTCTAATTTTCCGCCCAACTTTCTTAATTTTTTCTTTCATACGAACGTTCTCCTGACAAAAACAAACACAACAAAAAATAATTAGCGAAATCAGTCCAACCGTTCACACATGATGGCGTGACGAAGGGAAATTGGGATTAATATATAGACACAGATGTATAAACTAATTTTATAGTCATGAGTATCTGAAAAAGCTTAATAAATAAATGCTTACACATTACACACTTCTTAAATTAACGAAACTATATCTTCGCTTTATAAATTCGTAGTATATCAGACAAGCGTGTAAAGTCACTTGTTTATTACAATATTATTAATTATTTCATCAAATTACGTATTACGCAAGTGTTTCATTAATTCACAATAATAGATAAAGCAGTATAACTCATTGTTTTGATTTCGCCTGATCTCTTAATCTTATCTATGAATTATATGGCCATTAATTATAATTTATGAATGCTTAATTAAAACGTTTATTTTACGCAGAACTATTGTGTCGGTAGAATAATCTTATTAAAACTTATTATTCAGTAGTGATTGCCAAGAGATCACGTTGAATGCCCAAACTTGGTCAGGGTTCGAACCCTGTACACGTCTCTAATTTTCAAACATTATGAGCATAATAGAATTTAATTATTACTTGCTTCAGCGAAGAGAAAAGATTTTGATGAAAACTGCACATCTGAAACTTTTTCATAATGTTTTAAAAGGTGTGTGAAGTCCACCAAATCAACACTTGGCCAGCGCGGTGGACTATGGCCTGTACGACCTCGTAGTCTAATCCGCAGTATATCCAGCGAGGAGTCCCGGGATCTATTCACGGCCGGGGAAACATTTATGTCACAGATAAATAATGTCATTATTATCTATTGTTATGGGATCTATTTCGTTAATAAGTACCCTGAATCAAAGATATTAAAACTATAGATGCGTTAAGTTTATACAACGCGAGTTGTGCTTTGGGATCAATCCGATTATATTTGTATGGATGATAAAGATAATTACGAAACGTATGAGGCAGAAAGCTGCAGTAAGAGCAGAAAGCAGCTACATGAAAAGTAAGTCAATTGGTCAAATTTGGGTGTACCGTTTTTCGCGCGCTAATTAATGACATATCTAATTCTTTTTTACTTATAATATAATTGCCCTGAATTATAGTATTTTCTGAAATACCTTTCCCATTTAGACATCGACCATTTTTATTATTCTACAATTTTCTGCAACTCACTAAAGTGTTCTTGGTTTTAAGCAAGTCTTTATTACTTTTCAACCTCAAACCTCAAAGAAGGCTCCAAAGATCACCCACGAGCAACACAGCCATAACTTATTCCTGCGGTCGGCAACGAAATTATTATTGTAATTGAAAATCCCGCTGCCCCCGCACATACAATAGTGATTTAAAATTTGGTGCTACTGTTCACCACAAACACTATTCAGAGGTCGTCAAAGTTCTGGTTTGTTTGATTTTATATCCCACCGCTGGACTCAGGTTTTATGATGTAATGATAAAAGGCCATAGCCTTAACAATTGTTAATTAACTTCCAAACCGCAGCTAATTAATAAGGCTCTCTGTTTGGGTATCGCTTGGCTATACTGCTTACATTCATCACAAGGATCGTCATCGCAACTCATATAAATGTATCTATATTTGAATCAAAAGTTTACAAATCATTAAGATAACAAATTATTCTAAAGTATTCATTCATTCGTCCATCAAGTCTTTATGACCACTGCATGGTATAGGCCTCCTAACTTGCGCCAAAACTGTCCCACTGCTGGGCACGGGTCTTTATCAAAGTGGAGAGGTACAGGCCATAGTCTACCACGCTGGCCACGTGTGGATTGGTGGACTTCACACACCTGTGACAACATAGAGCACTCTCAGGTGTGGAGGTTTCCGGATGATGTTTTCTTTCACCAATTCAGATGACAATTAATTTTTACGTAATTAAAAAAAGTCCTTACGCAATTCAAACAAAGTTGTCTTGTTCGCGATTCCATCGTTCAAACCACGAGGATATCACCGCTTTCATACACCCTTCGATCAACAACTAATCGAAGCATACACCACAAGATTATTATATTATAGCTTATTCAGACTAATAGTCGTCATAACCATAGCTACCCATAACTAACCCACTGTTGGGCTTGGGTCTCCTCCCACTATAGTAAGTAAGTACCCACTAGAGTAGTAAGACTATTAGTAAAACGATTAAACACAAATTTCGTGACGATCTAACCTATAGTGTTTACTCATAAATACTAAAACTTTAAGAATATCTGACCGCAGCAAGAGATACTCGAACAAAGAAAACACGAGCTATTCCAATATTAGATTAGCTTTCAACGCGGCGATCCAGTTACCGTCTCCGTTTATAGACCGCGTAATATTATGTTTACGTACCGCAGGACCGTTTGTTTCACGACAACTGGTGGATAGTGATGGGATGGTGTCGATAAATCGATATCGATGACCTTAAAACTTAACTCATCGCATTGTACACATTTTATTATGATATTTCGACCCCGTTGCATGGATCGTGGTCACGGTTGAACTCCATGCAACTGGGTCGAAATAACAGCATTCCAAAATATATTATTAATGTGAGTACCCGTATCATAATAAAATCTATGACTTCTTGATGTATTTTCACATAAATTAATATGGTAAATATGGACATACGAAATCAAGTTCCGTACTAATCTATGGTTCGGAAATTGATTGCGCATGTCTTTACATTGTAACATTGTAAAATTACCTAATCTTATTTATTTAAATTTCCAATTAGACACATTTTTATTGCCTAATATGCTATAAAATCGAAATTTTGTTTGGTGTAGTTGTAATTATTAGAAGTTATAATACACGTAAATATTCTGAACGAAGCAGTTGTAATTTATAATACAGAGTGTAAATTAATGATTTCCGAGAAGTACTATTTATATTAATTTCCGGGTGTAAGTAATTGATAAACATCGTTATTTATGAACCAGAATTGGTTTTGAAAAGCCCTGATAGATGGAGAAAGGTTAAAGGCTGATAGATGGATGTAAAAGACCAATGACGAGGCCAGTGATAACTTTAATTTTATAAATCATCGATAAACCCATCGTAAGCACATCCCCATCCCTACCGATGGTAGATTTGCCAGCGCACGCGCCGTGCGGTAACGCCGGTAACTCAATACTATTGTATTTATTGCATCTTATGATACCAGGCGTGATTGGTCATGATGTTTATGCATAATAATAACAGTGACAATAATATTATTACCTTTGTTTAAAGATATTGCTACTGAAACTTAATTTTATTTGGACTTTTAAAGCTAGGTAAGTTGTAATCTCATTTAGTGGAGTCAAGTTATTTTTTATGTCAATAGCAGATAAATAAACAGACAATGTAATGGTAAGTGACCACCGTTGCTCATAGGTATCAGTAACATTATAGGTATAATAAGAGTACGTGAAAGCCTTGTAAAAACACCTTACTAATATTAGACTTTATTTTAGGCAAGATTGATTGATTGATTCGCTGCCGGCCAAGAAGTAAGGAAGAAAAAAGAATAACTCCACCATAATGTTTATAAACTTATTTGATTACTTTTGTGTAAGGGCCATCCTAATCCTTCATCCATCCTAAAGTTCACTCAAATTTCTTCAATTGTTGTTTCAGGGGTATTTCTAGTTTCTATTTTCAACGACCTGTATGGCGCAATGGTTAGTAATGACGGACCGCCGTTCGGAGGGTCCTGGGTTCTCCCAAAACGGGTTTAAATGAGTTTAAATTTCTATTCTCGGTCTAGGGGTGTGTTGTAATCTTTATATGTTTTATATGCTGTGAGTGTGTAGCGGTATTTATTATTTATCTTCTTGAGACATCTTTCTTCGCAGAAGTGGCGATGACAATCAAATTATCGCACATAACTTAGAAAATTAAATGTAGGAATAGGATTCGCGCTTCGGGCCCTTATGTGCCTTAAATAGGTAAATCTAGGTTATCCATTATTACTTAAATAGCTGGTGCTTAATCTTCATTAAAGTTCTAAGTGACCACTACTAATGTCCACTTTTCAGATAACCCAGCTACATTTCAAATCACAATACCTACTTAAACCACTCTAAATCGAGTATTGCGCAATAATTTCGTCCATTACTGCTACGCATTTATATGACAAATGAGTTAAGGCTTTTTCACGTGAAGCATTTGTATTGCTACGACGATGTGGATCGTAAGTATTGACTTTTTACAATTAGTAATTGTTGTATGGGTCCATTTTTACAAGTTGAATTAGAATGAAGTACTTCTTACGTAACGAAATTTTATTCATTTATTTATTTGAACATTTATTCATTTAATTAAAAATTTACATGTTGTTTTATTGCTGCATTTTTACAGTAATGCATGGCCTGAAATTATAATACATAAGATCATACACCATACGAGAAAACTTCAACTCTCCTCAACCTTTTCCAAACTCTTCCCACAACTTTTCCCACAGTGCTATGACATGGGGTCCTTCAAGAAGCGGGTCTTTCACTTTCTTCGTGGCCGGCAACGCGTTGGTGACCCTCCTGGTGTTGCCAATGTCCATGGGCGACGGTGATCACTTACCATCAGGTGACCCGTCTGCTCGTTTGCCTGCTTAGGACATCTGCCGGATACTTATAAATAAGCAAATTATTTAAAATGTCAATATTTGACGTAAGGTAATTTATCAAGAAATGTGTTATACTGATTATAAAGTGTTTAAACGATCCATGTTTAAAACGATGAACGTTTAAAACGACCGACGTTTAAACGCCGCACGTGTTTCCATCAACAATGATCACGTTTACCGTTGTCCGCGATACGCGGTGCGCTAATAAATCAAAACTTAAACGCCAGTTTACTCGTTGCTACGATGTGCTGTGCAGCCACTTAAGAGCCTTTGTTACACCGTCGAGTAACACAGCTTAGTAAGAGATTTATTTTATGAACGGGAGGACACTACCGCTACGGTGTAATTTTAGATTAAGAATAGATTTACTTGTAATGAATGTGTGGAGTGGGTTAGACTTTTAGTTGATGGTGTAGTTTAAGTATTGTGGTATTATTATTTAAAAATTTTGAAAGCCTTTATTTATGTTCAGAAGTTGTATAATTTACTTACTACTGCACGCAACTACTGTATTAATAGAAGATTTTGTCCGAAATATTAAACAAATATTTATGAGTAGGTACCTAATAGTTACCCCCTCTGCGCTCAAAATCCGACCGTAATTCATTCTGTCAAACGGTTACTTTACATTCACACTACCAACGTACACATTTCAAACGTCGTGTCAAAGGCATGTTAGTGTGCATAGAGTAACTAACATTAGTCAGTGTAATGTTATATTATTTATCTTTTTTTATTGGTTTAATTTTTTACGTTTTTTTTAATTATAGCATTCTGCACTCCTTACGTTACTAAGCAACTGACAAACAACGAACAGCCGAAACCAAAGCTGATTACAAACTAACACAAGGTTCATATCATACGTAACTCTAAAGAGTGTAAGCAGTAATTCTGAGCTATCCAGCCCTATACCTTGTGATGTATCTAAGATCCTCTAATCTAACGGAACCGGCGATAGTTTTGTAGGTTTGCTGCAGACCAATGAAATATGTTTTAATGCAGAACAGGTATTGCGGTGATTTAAAACAGTAGCCGCACTGGAGAAATGCTGTCAATTTGTTACAGCGTGTTTACTATACTACACTACTTGTAATAGTATACTATTATAGAAGACACATAGAATGCTTTTAAAGAAATCTGTAGGAAAAGTAATATATCGTAAGGTTTATTAAAAACTTAATAAGAACCGTTCACATTTTTAATTGGATTAAGACAGCAAACGAAAGTGCAGCAGCACTCTACAGCTACCGCCAGCTGTGTTCGATGCAGAACAAGACTCAAATGGGGACTAGGATCGTTAGTCCAGCTAGCTTTTGAATTTCATAGTGAGAAGTTTCACTTCATTTGCGCTTGGGACTTGACGAACTAGTTTTTTTTCTCGTCTACCCGATAGTGTGGGGTATTGCTGGACAGGTCTTTCAATAGCAATCTTCGAATAATGCTAGATGCATATTATCATAAAAAATTATTAAGAAAGAAAGAAATAAATAAACAATTTATTTCGTCTTAAAACAGACTGTAACAATAATCTTGTGAAAAAATGATTATATACTTAATTAAACTTAAAAGAATTTACACATTAACGCCTATTATAAAAAAAAAATTGTTGTTTTTACATTTAGCGTTACGCAAGTGCATCACAGTCGCTAATTACAAACAAACAGATGGGAGTTGAGTCGTTATAATTAGTAGCAATCAGCAATCGTTTTCAGCGTGTGCCAGATCGTACGCCACTCGAGTTGTTGCGCCGCAGAACTAAACGCGGTACAGAGCGGACACTTCTTTGATGTGAAGACGAGACGAAAAGGTGTGGATCTATCACTAATTTAGAGTTGTCCATCTTAGTCCTCAAGTTTAGCAATACATCCGAATCAAGATACTTAACTAAGGGCTGATTTTTCAATCATCGTATAAATCCACGAACAACTAACTAGCGAATAACTTATCGGACGAATAAAATTTTAGCATTTTTCAATGGCCAAAAATCAAGCGAATAGTTATCTGTGGATTTGAGTCTTGTTCTGGGTCGGTCATTCTTGTTATGAGCAGCAGCAGAAGGCTTAAATCCTTAAAAAATGTTTTATTACGTTTTCTTAGTAGAGGCTAAGAAGTTTTCACCGGTTTTTTTTTCTATCAAAAATCTTCAAAAAGATTCTCATTATAGGTGACGTCTACCATAATTAAGCGGTTATAAAACTTCACTTCAATTATCTTAATCTTAAAACATTTCAATCTGACTAAGGATGCCTACGATAAAGTTTACGTTTTTAGACTAAACATAAAACTGAAAAAGATCCTTCAACGTATTTTCAGAATGAATTTTAATAGATGTCGCCTTAACAACAGTTTCAAAACAAACTTGACCTCTGTACGTTGATTAGTCTATGTGTTAAGCTCACGCGTCGCTTATGTCTGCGCTTCATCACTGCGACAGCCAGCAATAATAGCGCTGACGGTCGATTGTGGAATAAGAAATGATTTTTATATCCAGTTAATGGACGGTGTGACATACGGTTGAAATGTTTGTCGAATGTACGACGTGTAGACTCGTAGGGTCGATCTCGATGGGTAGTGGGTTCGATTCCCGGCGAGGCGGATATTAAATTTCGATTCTGGGTCTGGGTGTCTGTGACGTTGTCTTTGTGTATTGTCCATGGCACCCGCGGCACAGGGAATCCTGATGTGGTGGGGTTTTTAGTGCGTAGCGTTTCCGATGGTGCCTACATGCTGTGCAGATTAACTGTTTTGGGAAATTATTTCGCACGTTAAAATTATTATGTATTGGGTGAGTGTAAGTGATATTTTTTCTACTTTTTATTTGTACTTTGTTTGTTTACTCTAAGCAAAGTTTGTGATTTTTTATGATTCGAGTTGTTATTCTCGAATTTAAATTGATGTATCGGTAGCTAGCGTTGAAATTTAAATAAGACAACATCTATGCCTCAATACTGCGATACATTGTTGTATAATGTAAGACTTAGCACTTGTACTTTAAGCTCAATAAATCGCCATCTCATTAACTTGTATCACATAAAAAATAACCTTAATAAAATTTGCAATTATGTACTTTAATTTATGATGCAATAAATTACATATTTATGATAAAAATGAACTTAATAGAAGCCTGGTGGTGAGGTTCAAACCCGGCTACTACCCTCTCGCTTGAGTTAGCCGCCAAACTATATGTCGTGTTCCAGCTAGGCTAACTAGCTAGTTCCTCTTCCTTCTTTCTCCTTCCTTCTTTTGTAACATATCCGTGATGCCTTTATTGTTACTATCGTCCATGGGCAACGGTGACTACTTAAAATTAGGTGGCTTGTCTGCTCATTTTTCGACTATTAACATAAGATAATAATTTGAAACTCATTTTATAGATCCTATCGTCACAAATCTCCTTTCACTATATGGAGTTGTAAAATATAATAACACAACATGCTCGTGCGCCGAGCTTTATGGCCGTGTGTCACGATATGCGTAAACGCATTTGAAGTGGTGTGATATACGCAGTAAGACCTAATGGCTATTTCCAAGTAAACGATTAACAGATAATAAACTTTATTGCGTTCCAATGTAAACTATTTTTGAATAACGATAACTATTCAAAGCAATTATTCTTTGAATTATTACAGGGTGTGCCGAACGATTTTATTACTCGTTATACAGCTGTAATTGATACTATTTTAAAATAATTCTCTTAGATGTATCGTGAGAGTCAAAGCTTCAATGTTTGTATACAAGTGATAATCAAGTGTGTTGGTATCCCCAACATTATTCAAGTAGTTAATATGAAAACTAAAGAATCCCAAAGCTGACAGTTTTCTCGCTCAAAGTATTAGCATTGATATTACAGCGAGGAAATCCTGTCAGCATTTTTTTTGAACGCTGCAGCGGAGGGACCTGTTTACATACATTTACCTATTTTAATTTGTAATTTACTTTTATGTTATGTTGCATTAGGCATGGACACAAATAACATCAGTAATATCCATGACACGAGAACAAATATCTGCCGTATATCTTCGGCCCGGAATCGAACCCGGAACCCATCACTACGCAGGCAGTGGCCACTACCAAACTAGACTACGGTACATTATGAACTGTAATTCATGATTAACAATATTTTTAATCCATTCAATAGTAGGTACATCACATTAACGGTTTTACGGCTAGAACAGATTGATGGTACCTTTTTAACGTGGAATGATTTACAAACGTACTTACCACTGACTTACTGCACCATAATGTCTGCTGTAATAGCGCCATAATAATATGGTAGGCTTAATGTTGCTTGTGTTTCGTTGATGAGCGTGTGGTAAATTTGACGATGAACAGTCTGACTAGAGGAATATCGATGTATACGTGAAGATTTTTAACGGGTTCTGCCAGAAGTGTTTGATGTTGACAAAGATAAGATTTTAGTAAAATTAATAAATAGGTACATAACACTAGCACACTCATGCCCCATACTAGAGTATGGGTTACTAAGTAGACTTAGTAACCCTGCCTGCAAAGCCAGGGGTTCGGGATTCAATCCCTGGCCGAAGCAGATATTCATGTGACAAATAAATGTTGGTTCTCGGGTCATGGATAGTGATGTGTTATTTGTGTAATGTCCTTATATATGCCACTAGCGACACAGGGAATCTTAGAGCGAGGGCATGAGTGTCTTAATTATTAAAAATTAGGAAAATTATGGTAAACTAAGTAAATTAGGAACAAGTTACAGTAATAACTGCGAGAAAGTTTTCTCTTGATTCATTACAAACCAAACTTACCGTACCTACGACTGATTTTAAACTTATACCATCGCGAACATTTTAAACGCGAACAAGTACTCACATTTTCAGATTGTTGTACTATTATTTATATTTCGACACAGTTGCATTGATCATGGTCACGGCGAATTTACAATACAAAATCGTGAGTACCCATTTGCATTGAATTTTTTTTTTAAATGGAGGTACAATTTTAGTTGCATTGCTAATACTTCAAAAAAAGTTTCATATTGTGTTGTTTTTGTCCATGGGCGACAGTGACCACTTAAAACCACCTTCCATCACATAAATCATAATGGTACACTGAAGTACTGACAGCATAGAAATGGCGTATAAATTTTGATGTAACGTTATCAACTCGTGATGTTGGCGTGTGTTCATAAGTGCATTCATAATTACAAACATTCTTAAGCCCAGCGCTCTACTCAGATGCTCAAGCTTTGCATTCCCAGTATGTCATCCATGTCATATCTCCGATAGCGAGAAGGCTTTTGTCGAATCGTGACTATTCGCAAATGTCCCTTCCATTACTTTTGATAAGGACATCGGTGACGGACGGTGAAATATTATTATGAATGCTATTACAAGAAAGTTAGATACTTAAATGTCAAAAGCATAAGGCATTTATTGATCAAGGTCACGTTGAGAGATTTTTAAATGTATCTTCTTTGTTAATTATATTTGGGTTTGGATATTGACTAAGAATTAACAGATGATGATAAATGAAATGTGTACTAAACTATATGTTTAGGGTTAAGTGTTACTAATGTTTTATAAGGAGAAGTATTTCTGAGAATTCCGTTAGGGACTTCAACAATTTTCGGCAACTGAGCTACAAGTATGCTAAGTAAAAAATTAATTGTGTTCATCAATTGATAAATAATATTAATACTATTTTTTCATATAAAGTTCATTGTTATTCGGTTCTCATTAGGTTATTAATGTGTGTAGGTATATATCTATTTTCTATTTTACGGTTGATCTCTGATTATAGAGGTATCCTACACACTAAAATATTTTCAACACGTCGTACACGTTGATCTATACAGATCGTTCTATATCTAAATATTATGTAATAAAATAGATATTATGTACTTTTTACTTCAAAAGACTAAAAAAAATCCACGTAATTTCAACTAATGAACATCTAACGACAGCATACACTGACAGTTGTAGACTATCAGCAAAGTGCCAATTTATCAGAGCAGTGCCATCAACAAGAAAATGGAGTGCACGCATTATGTCCTGCGACGAATTTTAGTAAAAAAGGAAATGCAGCAGACACTATGGTAAATGCATTCGCTATACTTTTGCTAAATGAAGCGTGCCGCATAAGGTTTTGTGTTCTGGACGATAGCTTACTTTTATGTTCGTCTACAACTTTATTGTCACATTCTGTATCTTCAGTGTCATTGGAATTTAAACCTTATTAGCCAAACTTAGAGACTACGAGATCGTTTGTATCCTTATCTTCGTTGTTAATAGAACTATCACATATTGTCTATCGGACGTTACACTTGCTGCTTGCCAATGATTTATGTTTCGTTCCGGTTTTTCTAAGTTTCATTGCGATGAAGCCATGATACCTCCTGAAGTCCTGGTAAGTTGTCTATTATTTTTGCTACTTTCGCACCACTCTGAGTAAAGTTTATATAAAATAATTGATTGATTGTTTTGTCGGTTTACCAAAATTACACCACTAAATAAAAATAAAGATTATTTGTTGTGTTATATCTTCGTCTCATAAATAATACTTATTTTAATAATTCTTCAATAATGTGTTGACGACCGTGCTATCTAATCTGGGGCTAATTGAAAAATCTTTTCATGTTTATAATTAAATGACCACGCTTATCATTACATCAGGAAACCAATATTTCCTTATCTCTGTTTACGGTCCCAATCTTCCCAAGCATCATGAATCTTAAGTTCAACTAACGCTTCCATACATCGAACCATCGCCAGATAAAACTCGTGTCAAATTACGCTTCTTATTTCAAATCAGAAGTTAATCCGACGTCTAATAAAGTTCGTATGATCGATCGGTGGAGCATCTCGCACGTTATTTTGTGCTATTACTTTATATACTTCTTGTTCATTAATTACAGTTTCACCTTTGGAATAAGGTTCAATTTCGCTTATTTTATTACCGCCAGTAGCAAAGGTAAGCTTGTTTTGTTGGTCAATGTCACAGTTTTTGTTATAGGGTTACAATAAGCTAGTGAGAGTACAGGGAAGTGTGATTGAACTTTATGGTTGACTTAATTTAACGGATCTGTTTGGGACGACTTAGATACTGTTTATTATGTTTATCTGATTGTGCCACATTGATATTGAAACGTCTATATTGAGACGGGTACTTACCGAATTAGACGTAACTTGTCATTCGAGATAAATAAAAAACTTACCTGAAACAAAATAATATTATATTTAAAACAATGTTGTTGGCAAGTTAGAAAGCGTGGTATTAATGCTAGTAGTCGTATCCATATAACGTCTTACCCAAGTTAGATTAAATTAAAAACTTGCAATAGTGTTTCTTAACTGTCTCTTTACTAATATTGAGTTTAACATTTTACATACCTAATTCGCTAACTATTTTCTATTAAAAATATACTTTAGATCGGTCGAGATAATAAATAACTACAGTTGGAATAAAATAATTATTATCTTTGAAATGCTATAATTAACCAGTAATTATAATTGACATCTCCTTGACAGTTGTAATAACGTTACAATTAAAATTTTTCAAATCGCTGTGACAAGATGCAAACGTACTGTGTTTAATTTATAAATGTCATCCAATTATTGATATATCTTATATTTCAAATTTATGATATAGGAAAGATTGTGACCATCTGTCGGTATATTCTAAAACTGCGTTAGATACCTCCAGCGTCAAATATACAACATGCCAATTAGCTGCTTTTAAATGAATAAATTGTATCTATTCATAAATAAATAAAAATATAATAAAACTTTAAATACAAGATAAAAATTGTAGTAATAATTATTAATGGATCCAATGCGTTAATAAATACCGCCTATATTATTTTTATTAAATATAGGGATAGTATGTAGGTATGTAGAGATGTAGAGATATCAATCAGTTATAAATTTTATTTGACTATGGCGACGTCCAGGTAGGCTACCAAATTCAAATTCAAAATCATTTATTTTATTCATGTAGATAATTAGTTTGTCAATACACTTTATATCTTTGAGTCTATTTTATAGATACCATATTACAAGAATAGATAAGTTACATATAAATACAATGAATACAAATATTCTTCATTGTGTACACAGAGGGAAACACAGAAAGACAATACCTACTAACGAAGATATTATGATGTGTAACAAAAACAAATAAAACGCCGTCTAAATAGGCTTTAATGAAATTGTTCCGAGTATAGATAAAAAATTATAAGCTAACCGCAATAGGAGGCTTCTCGGAAATCAGCCAGCTCTAACCAGAAGGTAGGCAGGAAAACGTTTCTTTGTGAACTTACGAGGAAATCTTTAGTCACCCAGTACCCTAATTATAACAAAATTTTACATGGGCATGCCTATAAATTGTCAAGTATAATTTTCAATCCATTGTTTGATAAAGAAAATTCCCCGTAACGGAAACCAAAAGAGGGTTATGATTATCCATTACTTATAATTATGATGTTCATTTGATTTCGTATAAGTTCTTAAGTTCCTATTAATTTGATGACAGAGACATCTACCACTTATTGGAAGCATCTTGATCGTCTGTTAGCTACAGGTGACATCTTATATGTAAATGTCACAAAATATAAATATTTGTATGGGAAATAGTCATAAAAAAATAAGGTTACCTATCAATACATACTGTGGATTATCAAATAAAATGGTTTACATATTGAGCACACACCTGATGTAGGTATATCCATAATTATTTTTTTGTAGTCTGGTTTTAAGTTTGAACTTAAATCTTGTAATTATAATGTTGGCAGGTCAAATTATTCATATTGAAAACTGTAGATATGCTAGATAATTAATGTTTTTATTTCAAACTTTTTTAATTTGTTCTTTACTCATAAGCTAGGTTATAAAAAGGGTGAATTTAATGCCTATAGAAACCTTTAGTGTATTAAATTATAAAACTCTTTGTTGTTTGGGCATTATTAAGAAAATATCGAAGAACAATTTGATAGCATTAAATTCTTAATTTCTAAGAATCCAATATTCAGACCATGGTCAATTCGACCCTAGAGTTTACAAAGAACGCATTGATCCTAACTAGAATGCTGCGTAGTAAATTTGAACCGATATGTTTCTTAGAAGGCTATTTACAAGGAAACGGAAGACATTTCCATGGGATGACCTTAGAGAAATTATTCGTTCTGAGAATTTTCCACTGAGGAACAAGAATAATTCCTATTCTGTGCTTAGCTTGCATGAAAATAGACGTAATAAATAACAGCAAACGTGTAATGAAATAGAAAAGTAATTTTACGTGACGTTTAGGAAAGTATACAAGCCGCCCTTATATTTTTTTATTCTAATATTTATAAAGAAACGAAAGAAATTTCCATGGAACGACCTTAGAAAAATTATTCCTTCTGAGAATTTTTGGCTAAAGAACAAGAATAATCACTACTCCATGCTTAAGTTACATCAAAATTGTCGTGATGATTAATACAAAAAGTATTATAAATTAGTTAAGAGATGTCACGCGACTTTTAGGAAACTATACTATATATACATACATTAGCCCTTATAATTATTCCACTCATTTCGATTACCTACTTGATTTGGAGATTGAATAGTATAATCTTTTGAAATAAATGAATATCATAAAAAAGTATAAGACAACGAAAATAGTGAATCATTGAAATGAGGTAATCACGAAATCATTACAGCGCCTGAAATAAATGAGTAGCAATGTTTCGGGTGTGGGTACAGAGGCAAAGGTTTACCGAAGTGCAGCGAAGGCACGAATGCACAAGGGGAAGAAGAAATGGAGGCGAGAGTCATCATTACAATCCATAACTCTCCCAATGACGACCGACCAACGTCGACCAATGATTTTGACGACCCGGATGGCGCAATGGTTAACACACCGGATCGCCGTTCCGAGGGTTCGATTCCCAGCGAGGCGGAAATTTGAATGATGAAATTAAATTTCCGTTCTTGGTCTGGGTGTGTGTGTTCTCGTCTTGTGTGTTGTCCATGGCACCCAGGACACAGGGAATCCTAGTGTGGGGCTATGAGTGTGTGGCGTTATTTATTTATTTATCTAGTGCTGGTCACAGGTCTTCTCTCACAATATGAAAACTATAGGCCATAGCCCACCATACTGGTTAAGTGTGGATTGGCGGACTTCACACACCTTTGAGATCATTATGGAGAGCTCTCAGGTGTGCAAGTTTCTTCACGATGTTTTCCTTCACCGAAGCAAGTGATATATTTATAATTACAATCTAATACGCACGTAATTTTTGAACATGGATTTGAACCGGCCCAAAATGGTTCAGGACCACAGTTCACAGTTCAAACCACTCGGCTATCACTTTATAATGGTTACTTACAGAGAAACAACAGGTTGTACTCAAAATATAACTGGTACTAATGAGACATAATCCACCGTCAGTTTAATGGTCTTATATGTCACGATTTCTTTTATTATCTTAAAGATGGGCATTTACAAGAATGCTTTCATAACATTAATAATGTTACTGGAATTTTGAGTATAATTTAGGGTTCTACGGAGAAACATGAAGGACCATTCCGACTTTCATATCCTTGCTGTTTCTTTTTGGTTTTTGTTTGTGGAAAATCATCTCTCTTTGTCGAGTTTGTGATTGTTTTGTGTTACTCAAGCAATGCAATTCTCAACTTTTTTATGAATTTGTTATTACGAGTCTCGTTCTAATTCGGTCACAGATGTGATGCTACCCTTGAAGACCAATCCAACCAAATCCAATGGCTTAAATATCAGAAAATTTCCACTATAAGTTATGCGGAACCTTAGAAATTTTCCTGAGAACAATCCTCTGCTGTTACTGCCAACGTTAGTTAAAAGGCAACCGGTAAGGAAGTTACGGGAATGCCTAATGTAATGTCTTACTTAATCACCGATAAACAAAAGCTACAATATAATGGAGTCATTTCGGAGTCTTATTAGTTTCTGAAGTAATGAAGCATAGACGATCCCACGTTCACACGATTATATTGTTCGTTTATTGTATTGAGAGGCTTTATAATTTCGTAATAGCCAATTATTTTAGTAGCAGTTATGGTTTAATGGTTAGTAACAGTGATAGGCAAGGCATAGGTGATAGGCAAGCAGTGATAGCCGTGTGGTTGAACGTTGGACTCCCGAACCGAGCGACCCTGGTTCAAACCCTGCGTGCACCTCTAATTTTCAAAAATTATGTGCGTATTACAATGTAATTATTACTTGTTTCGGTGAAGGAAAACATCGTGAGGAAACCTGCACACCTGAGTGTTCTCCATAATGTTCTCATAACGTTACATAATCTTGAGGTGTGTGGTGTGCACCAATCCGTGCATGGTCAGCGTAGTGGACCTGTTCTCCTCAAATTGTGATAGGAAACCCATTCCCAGCTGTAGGATAGTTATGGAAAGCGGAGAAATAGTTGACTACATAAAGTCTCTTATTCATAACTACACGTAGTTATTATTTTTGAAGTGGGTTTAACCTGCCTTCACTCACTTCAAACTTATTCCTTATTTAAAATCCGCTCTAACCGCTCCTGCCATTAATTTAGAAATTTCTACAGTTATAATCAGACATTTGACAAATTTCGTCTCGACCGCATTTTATGGGAACTCACCATAATCATACTCATCAGATTGCGGCATTATTTGGCACACGGTTAGACCATGACTTGAAATAGAATATAGCATAATTTATTCCCGGTAAAACGTTTCCATGAGATCATTTAAACGGTATTTTGCCAACATCCACGCGGACGAAGCCGCGGGCAATAACTAGTATCTACAAAAATCTGACACAGTTTTCCTGTAAATACTCAACGCTTAACATTTGCACCACACCGCGGACAATGGCCGAGTCTTTGTCTCGTAATAATTGGTGACACGTGAACAGAAACATCTGGTGTAGTGTTTTAATAATTATAATTATGGACACATTGTTCTTTATGACTATAGAATAGATAAAGAATAGAAGTTTCCTGAGAATATGGAAGATGACTTGCTCTACATGAAGGGCATCTTGATGCTAGATAAAATGCTTGTTTTCAATCTTACGACGGCAGGTATGGCGCAATGGTTACCATGTCGGATCGCCGCGCCGTTCCAAAAGTCCTGGGTTCGATTCCTAACGAGGCGGAAATTTGAATGATGAGATTAAGTGTTTGTTCTCGCTCTGGGTGTGTATGTTCTTGCCTTGTGTGTGGTCCATGGCACCCACGATACAGGGAATCCTAGCATGGGGCTTTGCGTTATTTTGTTATATTTTAATCTTAACTCATCGAATAAATGCTTTAGGTTAAGCGTGTAAATTACATCTTTTATATACATAATAAATGGATAAATGAATTTATGTTGTTATTCCGATAATAAACATCTTTAAGGTGTAAAAAAACAACACAATCCCATTGTTTTTGACTTCCATTCCTGATCATTCTCCAAATTAAAAGCTACGAGTGCGTAAGCGTTTGAATAAATATAATTAAATGGAGATACCTGTTATCACCAATACTTCACAACAATTCACAATTACTGTGTAATTGTATAATAATTCAACAGTTATTTACCACACATATTCTTTGGTCCAAAGTAGTCCAAACCTTATCGCAGTATAGTGACGAGAATAGAATAGAATTGTTCAATAATAACTCGATCTGATTCTAATGAATTGGTTCAATGAGATGTTATCTAGACATTTAAATGAGCAATGATTTGTTCTGTTCTGTTCAGTAATGTAATAGTTAGCGTTGTTGAGTGGATATAATTATACCAACAAAGTAGTTTACAAATATCTTATTGCATTTAAGAACAATTTTGTCCTCATGACCTGTATGGCACAATTGTTAAAATGCTGATCCGTTCAAAGAGTCTTGGGTTCGAGACCTAGCGATGCGGTAACTTGAATGACCAGTTTAATTTTCTGTTCTCGACCTATTGTGTTTTAGTTAGTGTTGTCGAGATATAGTAGATAGAGTATAGAGCATAGGGTGAGGCTATGAGAGTGTAAGCGTTTATTTAAGCCTTATTTTTTACGAATAATTAGATAAAATGCGTACGTACGACTACGGCGAGACTATGATATTCTTTATATCTAGTCCCTAGCATCTGCTGTCAAGATGGATCTTATACTCGGACTTCGCTCGGTTGTAAATTCTTTGATATGCGCATTTTTTTCTCTTCTCTCTTTGTTGCCCAGTCGAATCGGTGACGTCTTTCTTTCTGATAGGCGTCAGTACGAAAACCACTTACCGTCAGATAACTTTTTAGCTCGTTTCACGGCTTTTTATATAAGATAACGTTTTAGCTCGTTTCCCGGCTTTTTATATAAGATAACGTTTTAGCTCGTTTCCCGGCTTTTTATATAAGATAACTTTTTAGCTCGTTTCCCGGCTTTTTTTTATATAAATTTATATAATTTAACACTAGGTTTCCGGCTACGTATGCCTATCTTTAAAATTGTTTCTCATTAAAATGCCCGTCTTATTAAAATCTCCTTAAGATCTCGAGATCGCTCAAGATTTATTAATTTAGTTAAACGATACCCTGTTAGCTTTATTACAGCTCAACGAATAATTTCCTGTGCACTAATGAAGACTCCCAGAAGATTTGGTATAGGTTCTTTTGATTTTTCAACCGATACTTTGATCACAGCAGTATTAAATTGACGTTGCATTTAAGAGCAAAAATTAGAACTTGCTTCGGTAAAAGATGATCGTGGAGAAACCTGCACAGTTGAGAAGTTTTCATAATGTTCGCAAAGGTGTGTGAAACCTACTAATATCCAATTGGCCAGCGTGATGACCTGGATAATAACATATCCTGCACCGCTGAGATTGAGGGAGGAGACCCGCGCCCAGCAGTGGAACAGTTCTGGGTTCAGAAGAAGAGCCGGGCGAGGGTACCGTGCATTAGAAGTCTACAAATCCATGCATTACCATAGCTGGAGCTAATTTAATGTTAGCTCCAGCTAATTCTCCAGAACAGGTCAGTGACTTCCAAAAAAAAAACATTCTAGGGAAAATAATGCAGCGTCATTATGGTTGAGGGTTTCTTATACCCAAAAGACCAAAAAATTGACCAAAATATTTAGAGACTTGAAACATATTATATGGGTCGAGTAGTCGCTGACTAATCGGGAAAGCCGACTTATTTCGTAGTCGGTGATGAAGGCAAAATGCAAGCTTTAAATGACACGAAAACGATGAAGCCTTCTACACTCCTTTATTTTCTTTTCTAACTTGTGTGTTCTTGTCTATGTTTAGTCTATGGCAAAGACGACATGATTATGAACTCCTAGTCCTAGAATTCCGAGTCGAGCTTTAAGTGTGTAGCGTTATTTTTCATTACACACACTATATCATACAAGTATTTAAAACTGAAAACCTGTATTAGCGGTAAACAAAGATTTACCTAATAAAGTCGTGGTAGACATATTGACACACTGGCATACTCGTGTCGTAACTGGACCTACGATATTGATCCTTGACATTTGAATACACTAGCAAACGCTGAGTCTAATATAATGTCTGTTTTACTGTGATCATGCTGGTAACAGTCGATATATTGTGTAGATTATATTATAGATAAATAATACGTCCGTTCATGGACATTTAAGTATGTGTGAATATTGCTATCTACAGTAACTTTACAGTAAGTAAATTATTATTATAAATAATTGTGTTCTAAATTTGTGTACGCAGTTAACCACAACATATATACCCTACGTTGTTATGAATAACCCAATAGTAGCAATCAATGTAACTCAATAGCAATGAGCGGCTTCTTTGATGACACAATGTTATTTTGGTTCTTTGTTATTTGAAGGGGCAAAGTAGGTGCATTATTCATTATTGTTATCTTTACTAAAAAGCAGCGACAGCCAAGTGTTAAACCTTGGACTCGCAAACAAGGGGACCTGGGTTCGATTCCTGCACGGATTTCAAGTACTTATTTAACATGTGTGCGTATTAGAAATTAATTTGCACTTGCTTCGTTGAAGGAAAATATCGTAAGAGTTTTCCATAATGTAATCAAAGATGTGTCGCCACTGTCGCTGCCGGAATGGTCTCCTACCTATGGCCTAAACTGAAATTTCATGACCTTATAAGGTCGAATTTTTTTTAACGAAGTCGCTTTCAGCGTTGCGTTTCGTGGCCCCTGAGTTATTCCTCTACGGACGACGCATGTAACTTGTGACCCAATTTAAAAAGTTTATCTTCTACATGCAACAAGTTTAAGTAGAAATCATCTTGACATACTAACACGGGTAATTGGAGAACCTCTGGGCTGACGGCCCTTGACATTTACCATCCTTTATGTACCATCATTAGCCCGAGAGTAGGGATGGAGCGTTTTGAAGAAACAGGATGATAATGTTTGAAGTTTTATCAAGGATGCTTGGATTCTTTTATTGTTTAAACTAGTTGTTCGTTGCAGTTTCGCCCGCGCGGATGATGACGCTTTCCTATTTCTAGTGAGGGGGAAATCTGAATGATGAGTTTGACGTGTGATGATGAGTATACTTTCTAAGTGTGGAGCTATTAGTGTTTAGCGTTTATTTTTGTGACGACCCCGTAGCCTAGTTTGTAGTGGTCTTGCCTGCGGAGCGAGCCGTCCTGGGTTCGATTCCTGGCCGGGGAAAATATTTATGTGACAGATTAAGTTAGTTCGTTCTAAGCTCATAGACTGATGTCAGTCCTAAACAGTGCAGTCGTATGAGTGTGCTAGCGTCTATGATCATTATATTTATTTAATTAGTGTATGTGGCTCTGAAAATAATCGCGATAAATCTATCCTCATCTACCCTTATCTATCCTCGCTTCGTGCGTGGAGGTTGCAACAACGCAGTAGCGTCACCCTATGACCTACTTTCGACGCTACTGAACTTCATAATGCATTTATAGTGCACATGTTAAGGATTGCGTCATTATACACTATACAATTAAATTTAACTGATTTTACTACGAGGTATGGACGTAATATTCCCGTGCAATGGGGCTTTAGTTCAAATTCTGCACGCACTTCTGATTATCAAAAATTATGTGCGTTTTACAAATAATTATATCACTTAATTCTATACTCAACTCTACCTGAAATCATTTATTTCATGTAGGTATTAAAATTATATTAACCTAACCTATGGCCTATATCCCTCAAATTGTGAGTGGAAATCCGACCTGAGCAGTGGTACAGTTATACCACAAAATTAAATGATGTACAAACTAAGTAAGAAACATTGCAAGGCAAATAAAACTTTTAAAAAGATCTGTTCGGTTTTAACCCAAACTTAACGTAACTTTTTAATTTGTAGGGTGACAATTTAAAAAGGGTGTAAAAATAGAAATTGTGGGAATACATTTAAGGTTAAATTCAAATTTATTTCAAGCAATTCTCTGTATACGTTTGATTTACAAAAGGTGACCCTTTTGAAAATTTATTTACCGTGAAATGGTTGACCGCAAGTGTCTTCAACTTGGCATCTTATTTTAAATTTTCAAACAATTCTAGTGTTAATTTCTTGCAAAACAAGAGTAACCGTCCAAACTACAATTCTAAGGCTATAAATAATTTATGAATGAATATTTATGTTTTTTGTTATACAAATTTTAAAGTAGTCTACATTACACTAACCTGAGATTTTTATGATGACACTGTTTGATATGGATTGTATAGAGAATATAATTATAATAATCACAGATGGGAAAAATTTAATCATGATTACAGATTACAATTTCATCTGGTGTGTGTATTTTCCCCAAAATGAAAACGTGTGTGACAGAAAGACACAAAAGATTTCGACTACTAGCCGAATTTGATCTACTTATTTTTATTTATAATATAACATCACTGCCTATATCAATTTAAGTATTAATAATAATAATAATTGACAATATGTCTTGGTTTATCTTCAATTAGTCTTAAAAAAACAAGCAATACAATAAAAACAAAATATAGCCCCAACCTCAATCGGCTTGAGGCCAAACTCCCTACAAACTCCGTCGCAATAAATTATTATTCCTTCCAACCATCGATGTAAAGGTCGAAAAAAAGACAAAAAGTACATCAAAATACACCAAATCGGAGCTAGAAGCACACTCAGACAAAACCCCTATTGAACATGTCTGGACCTGACCAAAAAAACGGGAAAAGGGCACCTGCTTCGGACAACACCTGTGGAATACATTAATATCCCCTCACATATGGGCTTAGGACAAAAAATCTTTATGGTAACAGTAATATCGTTTGAAATGGGGCTTCACTGGTATCGTATTTAAAACGCCTTGCGTAACGTTTAAGAGTTTTCACGCATTGTAAGTACCACTGAAAAATGATTTTTAAAAGCTTGTTTTAGACATGTGTTTTACCTTTGTTTTCTTTGGACCTTCGGGTCAAATATTACAAGCTGAATAAGAACTACCTCTTCTTACTCTACGGACTTGAAATTTTGCATGTTGCATTTATTGCTTTGTATTAATAAATAAATTATTTTAAAGGGTATGTTTAATTTTTCAAACTATTAATTTATTTGAAGTATCTATAACAATTGCTTTGAAAATGTTATATTATTATTATTATTATAGGAAAGTTATTATTAGAATTTATTATGGATTTCATGTTTTTCATTGAGTTTTATAATAGTAACCATAACAGTAAAGTATAATGAACAATTATTTTGTTATATTGTCTGAATAGCATGGTTAGGGTAGGGTGTTATCAAATAATATCAAATACAAAGAATATAACAGACTGATGATGCTTTTAAAAATAAAAAACTAGTGAGAACCTTAAAAACGATTACTACAAATGACAACACCGATGACAAACCAAAACATTTCGAAAATGAACTCCTTGACAAAAACTATTATGATCTTTGAAATCGCTCAAGCGTCTCTTTCCACGTCGATTGTAATCGAACTTGGTACTTCAAAGCGTGACTTACTTTCAAAATAAAAGAGCCCTAACAATAGACCTAAGCGTTCTTATTTTAAAAACAATAAACCTCGTAATACTGTGATAAATGTTTTTCTAGTTACAAAAACTAATTGCTTTCGAGTTGATTTTCAAGAATGAAAAGGAGTAAAGGACCACACAAGACAATAACGGGTGTTTTCAATGTACACAAAAATGTCAAATTCGAAACAAAATTTTATTCGTCTTTATGCATATACCTAAATATTTTTTTTTTACTATTTAAGTCATTACTTATAGACACTTCCAATAATGTAATTGAAAAAATGTTAATTTATAAAATAATATACATATTTGTTATAATAGTTAAATTTTACTCCTTATGCAAACATTTTATCTCAAAATAAATTAGATTCACTTGCATTGACAATGTCTAATAAGATTTTTATAGTGCATAGTATGAAATCGGACTTAATATTTCATACAAGATGGAAACAATTGTTAATTTCTGTAATAGAAATCTCGTATTGAAAATTTTAGAACACTCTTTCTCATAAGACTTAAAGAGTCCTTCAATTATAGTAGTAAAACCCAAGATGATAGCAGGATAGCGAAATTTTTATCTTTTCTTACTTAAGTCTGATTGGACATAAGATTTCAAGTTGAAAAAATTCTTATCCTAAGGATCTTTGCATACCTACGTTTTATGGAAAGAAATAAATGAAGTTAACCACAGATTTTACTCTACAATAGTAGTTTTCGATTTCTTCGCCCGCGATACGTTTGATTACGATCGATTTTCCTTTCGAATGCCGTATGGTTTCGAGTCCATTGCCAATGCTAAGTACTGGCATAAGTTTCAGAATCCAAGCGGTACCGTGCAAAATAATAATGACATTAAATTCAATTAAAACAGACTTAGTCCCATAGCATTGTTTGATTGATTCCGTTTGATTTCCGTCAAACTTTCTTTATGAATACACTTAACGAAATCTATAAAATTCCTGATATAATTTTTATCCTGTAGAATATACTCGTAAGATGTCTTGTCTATTTTGTTTAGAGATTTGTTATTTGAATTCTTTTTGGTTTATCATTTGAATATAATTTTAAAAAGATTGTTTAAGAGGAGAGGAGATTTTTCCATCCGCTTCTACCTCATAACTTGCAAAGCTTTGGTTCGTGACTGCTGCCACGATTCAGAGCAAGTTTAAGTATCTTGTTTCGAGTTTGTACTAGTTCACGTAGTTTGTCTCTCTCTTAAGGCCCTATACTTATTGATTCTGTACGTTAACCTGCCTGTCCATATTGTGCACGATATGATTTTACAATTTCATGGTCTGTGATTAAATAATATCGTCTAATAAAACTATTTCATGTTTTATCGAAGTTATTTTAAGGAATGTTAATTTCAGAATTATTAGTTTTACTGATTTTTGATTACCTTCAACGAAAGCCTTGTCAAAAAAACATCTAATCATTTCTGAACCATTATTAATGCTTAGATATCTATGTTTAAGCAATGATAGTAAATGGTGGGCTTCCGCTTGGCCTAGATTCGAATTCTACACACAACTCTAATTTTCAAAAACTATCTGTCGATGAAATTAGATATTAATTATATCAGTGAAGGTTTTAGTGAAAATATTCTCAAATCTGTAATGTTCTCAAATATGTGTTGAGTGTGCTAATTTGCAATTGACCAACGTGGTGGACTAAACTCCTCAAATCGTGAAAGGAGACCCGAGACCACTAATGGAAAGAGTTGTGATGATAATGAATATTTTATTTTTTAATTTAAAATTTTTATATTTAATCAATTTTGCTAAAGCAACGTTTTTAACCAGAACTGTATACCCGGCAGCGGCACTGTTTGTCTTAATCATCCGATTATCACTTTTCCCTTCATTGTTCAAACGAGCATGTTACAACAGGTCTGTAAGGCTGGACGGTCGAAGTAAACACGAGCTATTTTCGGCTTGATTGACGAGCGTAGCTTGACACTGTTTATGAGTTAGCGGTGTAGTTATGTTACGTGTAGTGTTCTTTATGATCCCATGTAGCAAATGGTTTATCAATATTTTGGTAGCTGTTTCTATACTATTTTTATTAGGAATCTTGTTACTTATGTCCTACTGATTAATAATGACATTAGAAGCTCCCGTGTTCAATTTACCTGATTTAACTTATTAAATTTAAATTTCTAAAATAAATTAGTTGTTTGTGTTTTATGTATTCGTTTTAATTCTTATGCTGCTCAATATTGCATCAATATTTTCAGTTCTAATTTCTAAATATTTTACTGCAATTTAAAAAGTATTGTAAAAGTAAATACCAAAAGACTTTTTTATAACTATTTTAATACTTAGGTTTGGTAATTTCTTCATAGCGAAGCATTTAGCAGCTAATTCTTGTTTTGTGTTCGTGTCATTACTGGATGTAAACTTGAGTTATTTTTATCTTGATTGACGACCCGACGGCTTGACACTGTTTACGACTCATGCATGCGTTTCAGTGATCTGTAATATGCGCTTTTTGTCCAAATATTTACTTTTTTACGTTAAACTTTTGTGACAAATAGTCTCCATGTACCTACATATTATGTATATTGCTAACATTTGCACTTTGTATAAATTATTGTTGGTTTAATTTTTTATAATATCATATTGACCACATTGTGTTTGTATTGACGAAACAATAAAAATTATAGGAGATAATACTTCCTTAGGTATATTTTTTTAGAATTTGAATATCTATTTTTTGACAGTAACAAAATCATGTTAATTTTGGAATGCTATGGAAATTTAGTAAAACTTATCTCTGTATGGATTTTTTTATGAAGATGTATGGTAAGCGGTACATAGATAGGGATTCTACTTTGGAGATTAAAAGAAAATTTAGCAAATTTTACAAAATAATAAATTTATTTCACAATATCCCACACAAATGTCGGACACAAATTGTAAACACAATCCAGTTTATATCAATCGTATAGGTAGGTGATTACATGTGGCGCTTAACTATAATTATTTAGTCTGTAGTTGTATTCAAATAATAATTATGAATATTAGAATATTGAAAATGCTTATATAAATCATTTTAATGTAAATGCAATATTTACAATCACTGATTAAATTATACAAATTATAAATCTACATACTGCCACTTAAATATGTATAGGTATTCGTTTATACAAATTAGGAAACACCCTTTTCATCTATTTTTAGATTTTATTGAAACAAAAAATACTTGATGAAAAATTGAAAAATATAATAAAAACATAATTTCTGTTTTTTATATACACAGTTAGGCTAAAGTAAATAAATTTTGTCACAAACTGAACGATTAAACGAGACACCATATTACATGGTTTAATTTCTTTAAGATTTCGTAAGAATACATTTAACTAATATTTGGCGTCTATTCAAATCGAAAATAATTGAAGCACTTAGCTTAATATGACTATCGCAATTATTTGGAACTAAACAAAATTTGAGATCCATATAAATGTTCTGTTATAGGAAAATACTAATCGATACACAATTTTACCACAAATTAAAATGGAAATAAATTAAACTAGCTAAACATAATTAAACTACTTAAAATTGATAAAACAAAATAAGAGATCAAATGGAATTAAAAAATTAAACTTAACAGCATTTAAATGGTGAATTATAAAATTCGTATTATTTCAACTAAATTGTAGCAGAATAACATTTGACTTGATATTGAAAGTACTACGCAGTATAGGTATGTACTGGCAAATTATGGCGAACAGTAGGTATCTTAACATTAATCAATTTTAAATCATTGAGAGTAGTATTTAAATTATTATATTTTGTATTAAGTATTATTGAAATAGAAAAAAATTAATCACTTTAAATAAATGCACAATAATTTGTAGAAAATTATAATTCTATTTAAACAAAATGTCATCGAGGCGTTTTGTCGAACTCCACTCAAATTTATTAAAGTAAAGCATTAATCATAGAAAAGCGAACGAATGTGTTAGAAATGCAAGGCCAAATAAAAATTAAATTATCTGCTAAAATGTTGTTACCCACTTTAGCAAATAATTTAATTTCAAATTAGCTTATACCACCATTAACAATTTAAGTGCAGTTTGACACAACATCTCACAAAAAGATATTACAATGACGGAATGGACTTAAAAATACGTAACAACAGTCCAGATCTGCTTTGCAGTATCACCGTTAACAATACTTATCTAGAACGATCTTCTTTTTATCTGATGGTATTGAAGAGAGACGATGCGAGGGACACTTTTATTATCGCGACAACCATCACCAAATTCACGATGTAGGTCGAATTGCATCTTAACTGGTAAGGTGGTATGTTAGGCTCTCGAGGGCACTCACCTCGCCGATTTTCCTGAACTTCTTGGCCAGGTTGCCGTGATACCAAGATGTGGCATAGAACCTCGTACAGCTCGGCTAGGAGCCGGTTCAATCGTGAAAAGTTCTCCTCGGCCGCTTCTCTCTCGCTCGGTAAGTTGAACGCTATAGCCATCTTTGTCCCTCAAAACGCCTTTTTCTACGGAAGAAGCGTGGACAGATTGCGGTTTGTTTTGTATGCATAAATGCTGTCCGCGTTTGGATTTCCTCGTCGTCTGCTTCTTGTTTTTCTTTATCAACTTAGTTGTAAAAAATTAATCTGTGCCAGACTTTTCAAAGTTTTTCAGTTTCAAAGTTCACACTTATCGATGAAAAATTATTCGTTGGTTATAAATTAGCCGTAGCACTCGAAAAATATGGCCGTCTTCAAACTATTACGTCCAAAAAAATTCAAAAGCCTATTTCTAAGTTTAGCTCCAACAGAGTTCACTTTGACACTTAAAAATGGCACACTGAGTTTAAAGACATAGAATTTTGTCACAGTTCAATTTGGCGCTAACGAGATCACTGAATCGAAGATCTCAGAAGTTCACAAATTCACAGAAAGTTCGCTCGAAAACTCCGACGTGACCATTGTCCGTGATTCACTCGCAATTCAGCGATAACCGGCGGCGGTCGATGACACAATCGCGCTAACTAACGCACTATGCATCGTTCCGGCTTCTCGATGTAAACAAACTGACACTTCGCACTGCGCTCGACAAAAGAGGTCGGCTGACAACTATTGTACGTGCGGCCGGCGCGGAAGCGGATCGTGTAATAAGGGATAATACTTCGTGCACATCATTGCCTCGCTCGACGCTTCCCGTCCATGTGTTGGTGCGGTGCATAAAGTGAGCACACGTTCACACAAGCGTAGCCTATTTGATTATAAATAGTTGAACGCACGGTAGCACGTTCCCTTCGCACTCTACCACTACAATCAACGGTGACACCGTATCTCGTGTCTCATTCCCTCTCGCAGATTAGTGAATGTATTGTCTCGTTTGGAATTGGTTACATCATTGTCACGGCAGCAGTTGACAGATGTTCTTTTTCTCGGTCTGCTGCGGGGCTGAGATCCCTTTATGAAAGGGACGGAGATATCGGTGGAAGTTTTGAGTTAAGTAGCAAGAAAGCGCGGCAAAGTATTCCGGCCAATGGGGTGGCTTTTTGGATATGGGGTGAGGTGACGTAAGGATGGAGGGCTCGCGTCCACGGGGTTGTTAAACGGAGTGCGTTCACTCGGTTACGAGCTTGCCACTGTAGCCCTACTATACGTTTCGCGTGCGATATCCGCGACTTTAACTACTCTTTGTTCAGACACATTTTAAGCTGGTTTGATGCGAGTTTAGGATCGTTCGTTCTATCGTGACCAAAATACCCGTGTGTGTTTTATTTGTAGTAATTTGGTAATGGTTTAGTACGTTTGCGTGTATAAAACGGTTTTATCGTCGCGGTTTAGCCATGAGACGGGTTTGTGCAACCGAAGGTGTTTCTGGGTTTATTGGCGCTTAGGGCAGAGTGGGAACCTTTGTTTAAACTGACTCAATACGGGTAATAAAATTGATAACTAGCGCTTAGGCAGTAGTTTCATAATTGGCTGTTAAAAAATTGTGAAATTAAAAATATTTCAAAAAAGTTTGACATTTTTTGAAGAGTAGTGAAATATCTTATACCTAAGTGAAAAACGTAAACTCAAATTATTATGTCTTAAATTATCAGTGTTCTTTTAAGACATCTTTTATGGAAAATAATGGAACTCTTATTTTCAAAGATGAAAATCATATTGTTGCGTGTGAAATATTTTTTTATTTGCGCATCCAATTTTGTTTTCATAAATTACCAATATATAAAATTCGCGGTGAAACCAAATTAGAACCAAAATAAAACTAAATGACGAAAATCTGAGAAGTTAGTAGTTTTATAACCTCAAAACTAAACAAATTATTCTTAAAGTGTGTCTGAACAAAACCATGTTAAAAGGGAGCGCTACAAAAAACGAAAATCAAGATGCAATGAAGGATGTCTTTTCTTACATTTTTATTTCAGGAATATGACGTACATTTTCACTCCATTCACTCACACAGTATTTCAAAACACAACTTGGTATAAAATAAAATAACAACACAGTAATTGTTCTGAAACTGAATAACGTAACATTTAAAAATAGCCTTTCATTGTCATATTCTTCCATTTAAAAATAAACACATTTACTAAAATGTTATCAGCCTTCAAACAATGTTAAAAGATAAATCAAGAATTTCTTACTATTGTAATGAATTCAATAGTAAGAAATTCAACTGCATACCTTTCTTTTCTGATAAAATCACACTTTAGCATTATTATAACCACAATTACCTCTAAACAGAAATTTAATGACGTTTCATTACTGGCTGATGTTAGTACATACCTACTAAAATAAATATAATCAAGATAATAAGAAAATCAAGTAGTACCTAACCAAAAATACAAGTATTTATAAACATACTGATAGAGATGAAACATAACGCAATAATGTTTAAAGAAAACGAAGAAAAGCTAATATTTAAAAGAGCGTCTTAAAGAGGACAATAATGAATTAATGAGGTTGTATCGATTGTGAACTGTATACATGTTCAAACATGCTTTGTGATCGCATGAGTTAACAGAAACGAAAGTAGGTTATGAAGTGGTCAACCATCATTTTAGTATAATGGCAAGACAAATTATTAAGTAAAATGATAACACGACCAACAGTACCATTGGTTTAGTACTGATATAAGAAAATGCATCTTAAATGCTGGACGTAACGTCAATAAATTCATGAAAAAAGCTGGAAATGTTTTGTTATGCTACTTTTCTTAATATAAAATTACGTCTCAAAATTGAGAAAACCATTTTTTAATTCGATAATATTTAAAATTAGATAATGAGAGGGAAGATCAATTCGTAAAATGTGGAAAATACTTATATTTTAATTTCACTTCATCAGTGCATTTTCATTTTTCTCTGCCACTGGACTCAGTGGCAGAGAAGGCTTTTAGCATTAAGTCCGCCTTTTGTTCTTATACTTTGTATGGTACAAAAAAGTCTAAATAAATAAATAAAATCAGAATCGGGAATTAAAATTATGCAAGAATAGTCGACGCGATCATAACGAATCCTGAATATCCAAAACAGGACTGTCCATCAAAATCCAAATAACCGGGTACACTTTACAAACGATGAGTAAGACGCTTACTTTTTTTTAAGTTGTTGTGGTCAATCACCAGGTGGTTTAAATTGTGCATTTTTACAATAAAGATCACACAATAGAATATTTTGTACGTAAAGTTGTTGAGTGCAATTGTAAAGTGTGTACAAAATATTCTATGTATGTTCGTCGTCCACTGTTGTGTGTTCGTCCAAAGTAACAGTGGTACATATGTACATTTATAAGTCTGTTATTTAAGGCCCAAAATATGACAATGTGCGTCTTGTTATAGTTTGCTTGAAAATTCGACTTCCTCTCCTCATGATGCGCCCTGAATAATAGCGGTCAAGGGTAGGGTCGGGGTCCCTTTTGTAGAATGTCGCTGGTACTACCTTGTTAACTTTTGAAGGTACTTATGAGTTGTTTATTGTTCTTTACCAACCAAGTCCGCTTTATAAACCCCAAGTCTGCTTTATAAAAGTTTCGATTTTAGCGTGTTTCATTATAGTTTGAGGCATTTCGTATACGAAACGCAATTGAAGCATATAAATTGACTTTTACGATTACATGTCATCCTCCCTCTAAAATCAGTCGCGAAAAAATTGTTTTAAACGGGTTTCGGTTGCACTGCCAATAAAGAAGCAAAATATCTTATTGGCCCGCAGTTTGGTTTAACTCAACAACAAATGAATGTCGTTATAGAAATCGTTACAATATTTTAAGATGCAGTTCCTTACAGTCATATTTTTTGTGGTTAATCCTCCAACTCACCTTAATGTCGATAGATGGCGTTACAGGTCATGTTTTACTATTACAAAGCTATTCTGGTCAAAATCCTATGAATTATAATATGAACAGAAGTGTTATAAAATGTATTTGGCATAAATCAGGCCATTTAATTAATAAGTACTTGTTGCCTGAATTAATTTGATGTTAAGAAATCAAACTTCGTTTACTATGCCTTTTTTACTTTGTCTACGTTGTTAACCTTTGTATTTTGATTTATAATATAAATATTATTATGTTTATTGTTTTAACGTTTTGTTTTCAAAACATTAGCGGCCCGCCGAAGAATATGTAACTTCACCTTGAAAAAAACCTGAAACGTGCACTATACTATACTACGTTGTACGTGCGTGAAAATCGGCTATACCTATCGCGCGTTTTAATTAATTCTACGGCGATTTTTCTTCTGACTTGTATTACAAATATGTACCATAATTTATAAATATCTTTCTTATTTCTCACTTGCGTCTCTCGTCTCTGTCATTTCCGTCACTCGAACGAACTCGGAACCTATGTATAAATGTATACAAAGTTACAAGTGAATCCATTGAAGAAATAAAAGTTTCTCTTTTTTATACCTATAGGGGGGAAATCCAAAAAGAGGATCTTAGTTCTCCCCTTCACTCCCCAAGGAACATACATGCCAAATTTCAGCTTCTTGCGTTCAGTAGTTTCGGCTGTACGTACGTTGTCTGTCAGTCACTCAGTAACGGAAGAGTTTTATATAATAATTTATATAATAATACATTGATTCAAACTTATTTCGTAATTTAAAGTTATCAATAAAAAGTAAAGATGAAAAACGGTCAAAAAATCACTACCTCCATCTTCAGTATGCTGCAGGCGCGGTATCAAAAGATCCGTAAATCGTAATCTGGCGTGGCGGCTACCGGTTGATTTCACGGGCTTGATTGGCCTTTGTGTGGTTTGTATGGTGCAAGAGAGAGACTTACTGGTGGTAGAAGCTTCATCCTAACTTAGGTATGCGAATGATTTACCCTTGGCTAGTTCCATAGACATATAGAAGAAAAGAGGTGTAGAAATGCCTCCTTGTATAATCCAAATCAAATTATTACTAGTTCTCAGTAACAAGTTCTCACTAAAAATTAACACATAACATAAAAATAAATTGATTTATCGCGATTTCTTTACCATTGGGTTTTGCATAATTATAAGGAGCAGGGACAATCAAGGACCTTGTAATTTGCAAATGTCACTTAGTCATCTATCTATACAAAGTCATCTATCAGTACAATTTCTTTAGCCATTTTTAACGGAAACCTGATATTATTTATTTATTACACTTTATTGTTCACCATAATTCTTATAAACAGGAAAAATCATACTACAACTTATACTAATTGTATCCTAATTGTAATTGTATACTAATTGTATTGTATTAGGCTAAACCAACTGAATTTAGAGCTAACTCGATCTTTTTCTTCTGCTTCAAACTCCATATTTCTAAATACTTACATTAGATGCTGCAACGGTACGGTCTCATCACAAAGGGCGTTGTATGAAAATTCTACCACCTCAATTACGTGTGAAAACATGCATTAATATACAAAATTATGCAGATCACATTATTTTCTGGACCGCACTTAACATGGCTTACTATGGAAATAACATCAAATTACTTTTTAATTTATGGTTTAAATCACAGTTTTCAACGTCAATGTTTGCGCAGGTAATGAATTTACGGCTCTTCTCCATTACCATATAATATTCGTATCCAATTTCAACGTTACATTGAACTCGGATAAATGCTAATGATGACATTGGTGCTATTAAATTGATAATATTTTTTATCATCATCACTATCCATGACTGTTCCAGTGCAGTGACTCGGATCTCCTCTCACAATGTGTGAGGTACAGGCCACGATGGCCAAGTGCGGATTTGCAAACTTCACAAACCGTTGAAATCATTATGGAGAACTAATTTTAATTTTCTTCACCGAAGCAATGATAATCCATTTATTAAACATTCGTTTTGATAATTAACCCTGGTTCCGCCAAGGATCCTCTCAGATCGTAAGTCTAACGTTTCAACTACTTGACTGGCGCTGCTATTGATGATAACGATATTCTTTTATTTCCTTTCCTTGAAAAGCCCCTAGATCGGCTGATCCCTAGATGAACTATGTTATAAGTGGAGAACTGTGTCCAATAGTGGGATTCAATAGGCTAGTAGATAGATAGTGTGTATCAGTATAATTTATAGCTTATACTCAATGTATTTGTAGACGCTTTATGAATTTGTAGAGTACACTACGCAACCATGCTATACCAATGAGATGTGAATAAATCACTCAAATGAGACACTCAATGCATTTACGCGTGCAGTTAATTTTGACCACGCAATGTTGTAACTCACTCTAGACTTCAGCACCTGATGTCACTTGATAGATTACTACACTATTGATTATATTGATATATTGACGATTCGTATCGACAGTTATTAGAATTATTGTAACTAATTTCATCATTGTCTTGTGAGTAGGATGGTTTAATTTGGTGATATGTTTGGGGTCCTCTCGGGTCTACTCTACTCAATTCAAATTCTGCACGAATTTTTACATACACATCAGATCTATTATCCATAAAGGTTTTGAATAAAATTGCTAGGCTTTCCAACTTTGTTTTTCTATAGCTAGTGATATAAAAACGACACGTCATTTAGAGAATCATCTAGAGTTCGCTAAACTTCTATTATTTAGCTTTATGTGTAAACTTCCGGTTATGGGTATCGACAAAATTAAACACCTACCCTCATACACATACTGATGGTTCCTTTAATAGTTTAAGAATACACTGTCTTTACAGGAGTTGGATGAAACAGTGCTTATAAGTATAAGCAGAAACTTTCAATGTTTCCCAGCTGTAGTCAAGAGAGCGAAGCAAGTTTAGTGGACACTTACTGAAGTCATTACAAAACCATACACTTGTGAGTTCTCATGGCTTTCACTTCCATGCGCTGTGATGTATAACGCCACCATCACTATGCTCAGCCATAAGCAAAAGTGTATAATGAGACAACACAACACGGTTAAATGATATGGATTCGCGAAATAACAGGTGTGCGGAGGATACAATCTCTTGTCATAACTTGCACGTAGTGTATTAAATGTGGATATAGAGTTGTTAATACCCTTGATTTTTGTGTTAATAGCTGACAAATGGGCGTGCGAGCCACCTGGTGGTAAGTAGTTAGCGTCGCCTTAAGACGTCAGTTGCAACAAAAGCATCACAGATGAGTCGCCGACCAAGAAAGATGGAAAAGGACAGAATTAGAGAGTAAGTACTCGTACAGGCTCTTCAATTCTCAACACAAGTCGTCAAGTCAAGTCAAGTCGGAACACAACGAGTCGTTTGGCGGCTGACTCAAGCAAGACGTGGTAGTCAGCCAGCTGAACAATGGCCTACCCCCAAGCAGTGGTCTGTTTATGTCGCCTATTACGACACCTTAGTCTGCCGGCGTGGAATTGGGGTAAGTTCTAGGCAAGTAGATCTTTTTACTTGGAAAACTCAATTAATGAAAAGGTAAACATCTTTTGTCATTAACCTTCAATTTTCATGAGGGTAACGACAGGACATTGTTCCCAAAAGAAGACTGTTCTGACTGAATGGGAAGAATTATCAATACCTCGTCCAAAAATTGTGCCTATTTACGTTAAATATCACATTCTGTGAGAGTATATTGGTAGTCTAAATGTGTGATATTAATTCTTTGATATTGGACTTGTCTAAAATTTAATAATTAAAAATATTAAAAAGATTGGGTAACAACAACTCTGTATAGATGCCAGACATCGTACAACGAACTGGCCAGCACTAATCTGCGCTTCGCGGATTGCAATTTATTAAAGCCGCGCGTCACATGTGTTCACGCGACGCGTCCGTTTGAGTTTCAGCCCTTTGTTTCTTTATTTGCAACAAATTCTGGTGAAGCATCAGTGATTTGAATCTAGTTTCGCGTTTGAATTCAAATTGGAAGTAAAAAACTGATATATACAAGTATTTCGGTAAAACTGAAGGCTTGTGGATTTATATAAAAAGATGGATGCCAAGTTTCAAACCATTAATGACCGCTACTGAAGACGGGTCTCGGGCTCTCGGGTCTCTCTTCATTGGAAGTTTATATGCCGCCCGAAGGCTTCCGACGTGGCTAAAAGACTGCTATCTATCATAAATTAAACTTTTCAGGCCACTTTAGATACAAGGAGAGACTTGCACTTTGCAAATTGGGGTATTCTACATTAGGTACACACATTTAATCCGTAATTTGCAGTATTAATATGATGGATTATTTTTCAGGCAGGTTGTTTCATGAAAAATTCATTACATCTGGCGAGGGTGGCTTAAAAACTATTAAAAACAGCTGAGGGTCGGTCGGGATAAAATATGCGAGAGCTTTGCAATATTGCGTTCAATATGAATAGTTTCTGTAAATATCGGGGATGTATCGGGTGTGGGTTTTATACTCAATGGTTTGCCCTTATCTATATCTGTATAACTATTTTAATTTTACTAGACAATATAATATGAAGTTGTGACAGGTGGTACACCTTAGAGTTCGCCCGGCGTAATACCACCGACCGCCACGGTACCTAGTACCATTTCTACCGTGTAGTAACTGTTTTAACAGCATAGTAATTGTTATAACTAACTAAAACCCAAAACACCCCAATAGACCACGACAACGCGTCTTCGAACTTCGAAAAAAGGTTCGAAAAAAATTAACAGCCATCATAGCCCCTGTAGATTTGTTGTCGAAAAAAATACTATCCACAGCTGAGTGCGACAAAAAATGTAAACACAACTTTTTTGTACATGTTCGGACATGAACATGGGCTAGCGATAACTTTAGGGTAAACTTACTTGTTTTGGGACACATTCCTATGATCACATTTATCTTGCTTTGTCCTAAGTTCACAAATACGTATCCGAAGTAACTGTTCTTTAGTGAGTTTATAAAGTTATTTCGAAACTTCCTCGTAATTATTTCTGTTATTAGATTTTAAAACCCGCATGAAAATCCGTGCAGCGTCGAGCTATCGCGTTGAGGAAGACAAACGTACATACCTACTCTTTATTTTACACTATGTAATGATACAGTCGTGCAGAAAACCGCACCTGACAAAGACTTACATTTAACTTGCATTCAGCTTACTAACAGGACTAACGCAAGATTGTAATAAAGTACACTCGCTCCTAAGGTCACTTGATTTATTCTGGCCCATGCACTTGATGATACCTGTACCGAGAAGCAAAATGAGACGCGAAACATACACTATTAATGTTATATGCCTGCAAATATTTAGACGTAGCTTGAAAATAAACCTTGTGGAATAATTATGGTAACAATAATAGTAAGACCTAATCTAAATTCAATCTGTTATTCATTGTAGTCAATAAAGTTTAAGTCAATAAGAGCGTTCAATAATAATATAATAATTGTAGTTATTAATACAAAATTGGTCAAGACAGAATAAAAAAGGCGTGGTACTAAGTGATATAAGAGACCATTTTTATTGTACGTAAATAAAAATGTAAATTATAATACACAATTTAAAATATTTTCTAAACAGAATTTACCTTACTATTTAATATCACACGTAATATTTAACAGCAAGTTAAATTATTTTAATAGGCATAATTTTATTATTTTATTTTTTTATTGAAAATTAGACTAAATATTTAGCATCATTACATAATAATATTTAGTATCATTATATATTAGTAATTTAATTATTTCTGATAATTACACAAGGGAACAAATTTCAACTTTTTTTATACAACTGTGAAAATTTTGCATGTTTCGAATTACAATTGCCTAATATAACTAGAAACTAAAAGTGAATTTATTGTAACAGGTCTAAATTTATAGATACGGCGATACTTGGAAAAATGAGAAAATAACATTAAAAAATCGTTCAAACAATTTATATAAATTAAAAGCTTATCGAATTTTAACATAATGGCATTAATTTGAAATTGTCCACTATTATAGAGTATTTGAAGTGTGAAGATACAGGTTTTATTTGGTTAATTTCTCTTCTTTTGCCTTTTGTGTGATGTTGAATCTTCTTTTTTAAGGAACCAACAAAAATCTGCCATCATAGCTGGATCGCATCATCTTTGATATCTTATTTCTATTTTTCGTACATCCTGATGAAACCTTTCTCCTTGTTCATCACTCACTGCATCAAGATTATCAGGAAAAAAGTCTAAATGAGAGTGTAGGAAATGGATTTTCATTTTGATGGTGCACTTGGTACAGGATAGTTTTTCCGTGGGAGATAGGTCGCGATGCTGATGATAAGTTTGGATATTTTATTTATGTTATCCTTCTTAGAGTACCCGGAGACATTTACCGTGCAAAAATAGCAATCATTTACATGATTCCGAAGGCTCTCGCCACAGCATAGGAACTGCGAAAGGCATTTTCTTTTGTTTACCGTTCATCCACTTCAAAAGCCCCATGTAACAAGAAATTCAACACATTTGAGGTGTCCACGACTTCTCAATATCTCCAATCGTAAATCCAAAATAGGAGCAGTAAGCTGCTTTTATCTATTCCGTATTTTTTTTAGTTTATTAACTACATAACATCCGCACACGTAGCAAAATTTATTTGGTGGATTTTTACAAGATCTTCTTTGATGGACTAGCCATATTTTTATGTGCAATACGTCTTAACTTAACTATCTAACTTAATTTTATGTAATAACAGAATTAAAACTCGAAATATTGTGAATAATATTCTGTGAGAATTTGGTACAAGAGGCTAATGCTAGCGAAATATGAAACTGAATAAAACTTAAATGAGACCTGTCACACCACTTTGATGACTTGATGGGTGAAAGATGAAGGTAGTGCAACAAAAATATATGATTACTGTTCTGGTTGTCAAACCTTTGTTCCCTTGTGTTATTGGAAAAATAGTTAGAGTAAATTTTTATAGCCTTTACCTTACAAACGTAGTACGCAGCAGATTTTTTTATAAAAACGATGCGTCGTCGTAAAAAAACATTGTAAAAAATATAAGTGAGTTTGTAGAGCTATTAACAGATAAGGGTAGTCCCATTAGAGAACAGATAACTAAAGTTATTGAAAGTTACAACGTTACGGATTTCAATACATGGCTGCACTGATAAGGGAAAATGAAAACATTTTAGTATTATGTTGGGATTGAGAAATCTATTTACAATGAAGCAGTGCTTTCCAATTTCTCCAATCTCCTGTCTCAGTCCTCATGCATGACCACCGGAGTATGCAGCACCCCCCTCCGTTGCCCATGACAACTGTGACCGACCTAGAACAAGACTCAAATGGAGACCAGAATAGTTTGTCCGGTTAGGAGACGGTGTTTGAACATTAGTTGGTTAGTTTGTTAGTAAGTATGAGGACTGGGATATGGACTGTTACTGATAGTTAGTCCTTTTAGTTGTTGTTAGTAATTGTCCAGTTAGTAATTGTCAGTAAGGGTCTCGTATTTACGACATTACTAATACATTACTAATTACGAAAGATGATAAATCCATTTGGATTTATCATCTTTCGTAATTAGTAATGTAACCTATCGTTAATAATCTAGAAAATAATTTTCATTTTGCATCTTTGTCCTTAATTGTACGCTGCTATTTAAACTGATCTTTGTCATGATGACTTCTACCAAAACGAATTAGGGCAAACTTTGGTACAAAAAATATGAATAGAAAGTTTTGGTCCATTGTTATGTAAAAGCAAAATGGGTGAACCAATTTCGTACCCTACATCTAAAGGTATTTGTAACACAAACGCACTTGCCTAAGCCAAAACACGTGTTCAAACACAAAAGAGTTTGCAAAAACGTATTAGGCGGGTCAGTTACAAAAAACGAAATTTAAAAATTTATATTGAATCTTATGCAATTGGAATACCGTTGCATATTCCGTAAAATACTTGGAAATGTAGGTAAAAAAAGTGTACCTGTTATCCAAAGGGTGGTTTACTAATATGCGTAGTCGGTAAGGGTAGAAATTTGTTAACATTTGCAGTTCTAAGTGGAGATACAAAAATGTAGTAATGGTTATAGGTCACGTTCGTCCGAAATAATTAATTATTGTAATCGTTTATTTATTTAATTCAATCCCTATTCCGGTATATAAAAAAGGAGCCTATACGTTCCCTATAACCTCCTCTATCATCCAGTAAGTCTCATTAAAATCGGTTCAGCCAACCTAGAGATTATCCCGGACAAACAGAAAGACGTACGTGTGCGAGGCCGATTCGCAACTGACCGATTTTTATATTTACTAATACACCTACACTACACACTTATGAAAAGTATCTCACCGTTTATCTAACTGTCAATTCGCAGCTCTTTAACAAATTAAAGCCCTTGCAATACTGAACTGGTTCTGTGAGCGGTTTTACGGCCCCTTTTCAGCAATTTGATTTAACCAAACTTTAGTTGCACAAGAACCAATATAAAACTTGTCATACAATAAGCGAAATTCATACAGCGTAGAATGAATCGTTTATGATAATATAATTATGTAGTTTCCTACAAAAACTCAAAACATGCATAACTGTAGATATCAATAATATCTACACAAATTATGATTATGAAATTATTTTGAATTTGAATATGCAGTCCAAAAAATATCAAAATATTTTAATCATCATCACCATTTTGCTCAGGTGCGTTATCATTTTTATATCACAGAGGAGAAGGAACGGCACAAGTAACTCCTCAGCACATCTTTTAAATAAAATAGCTGTAAGTAACATATTACTTATCCACGCGGAGCTGGACCCAGGACGCCCGGCACAACCCCAGACCCTGGAATGGGATCCTGCGTGGTAACCATTGGACCGTACGTCATTTCTAGTTTTGCGTCTAACACATTCGCTGCGGCGATCGTAATTTTCTATGGAAAAAAACACGACGTCTACGTTTTCCTCAGCGACCGTGTTAATCACATCCGGGATAGTTGCGTCAAATTTTAAGCACCTTTTTAAATACATATTTGGAATGAGAATCGAATAATGAGTACCCCTTATTAATATGTCAACTGACTAAGAAATCACCTTGTACGATAAAAATGGAGTGGATAACTTTAAGTGAACTGCCGACAAACTGGCTTACAGTTTGGCAGAAAATAGAATAAGAATTAAGAGGGGGTATAAAGCAAAATTGGCAATCGTAGATTCAATTTTAACAGTAGTAGATAAGGTTTCTAGAAGCTGAAGAAAAACATAGTTATACTTCATCATATTATTGAGTGAATGCAAGAAGCAAAAACATAAAAAAATTAAATTTTCTCGATAGAAAAAAATCACAAAGTTAGGTCTAATTTTCAACTAAAATCAATTTATTTTCAATATGGTGCATGTTTTTGAGTCAATATTTTAATATATTATGCTAATTAGTATCACGGAGGGATTAGATTAGCGATTTCAAAATCAAATCTATAATTTACGAATTATTAAAATAAAATACATTTATCTTTATAGCTCTAGGATTTTGACATGCTCTGTTCCATTTATCAGTACCGTTGCTCCATTGAGACGGGCGGGTGAAATTTGATTTTTTCCTAGCTTTATACCCCCTCTTAATGTAAATTTTTTTTTTTGGATAAATAAATAAAAAAAATCATGCCTGTGAAACATTATATTTAACGAAGCTACATTTTCACTACACCCACTGCTGTAAACCCAGTTCCTTATTTAAATCTAGGTTGATTGGACAACAATGTTATCCTGATCTAGATCGAAACAGGGCCCTTTGTGCAGCTTGGAACTCTTCAGCAATCCGAATGGTGACAAGGCCGAATGGCGAATAGCCGAAGCGAATAGCGAATCTCGTTGAAAATTATCTTACTTAATGCTTAAAACTGAATTTATTTATAAAATTGTAGGCTGTACTTCGAGTTTTGACGTTCTCGTAGCCTAGTTAGTGCTGCCTGCGAATCGAAAGGTTCCGGATTCAGTTCCCGGAAGGGGCAGATGTGAAGTGTGTAATGTGTGATGTCTATGTGAAAAATAAATATTTGTTCTGGGATCATAGGTGTAAGTTTTTTATTTCTGTATTTTTTTTTAATACCATCAGCGACACAGGGAATTTTATTCTATTGCGGGGGTATGAGTGTGCATGAGTTTTGTTTAGGTTAATTTTATTTTCTTTAGCTGTACACCGAACACCAACCACCAACTCACCAAAATTTGTTGGGTAAACCAACAGTGTTAATTGAAATCAAGTTTGTTCAACGTGAATTCATTCGCCTGTCTGGCCAATCGTTATCACTTTTCCAAAAATTACTTCAGACAGCAAACATCAAACATTGAAAATCAACAAAGTTTGGGCATTAATTTGGAGTCGAAAAAAATCTTTTTCTCCGCCCACATTCAATATGAATTCATCATGCTTGTGATCGTACAGAATAAAGTTGACTTAGATTATGTATAATTATTATGTATAACTACTCTCGCCTCCGTATCTTATTCTCATTATTATTTTATATTATTACATACTAGCGACCCACCCTTGCTTCGCTTCGGGAAACTTATTCCTTCCGTTTGCCAAGATTTAGTTATATATTTTGGATAATTCACACTATATCTTTATATTTTATAGCCTATGTGTTTTTCTGATGTGTAAGCTATATTACTGTAAAGTTTCAGCAAAATCCATTCGGTAGTTTTTGCGTGAAAGAGTAACAAACATTCATACATCCATACAAATTTTCTCATTTACAATATTAATAGGATTTGTAGAAATAATTTAATTTTTGAATATCGGAAGCGACTACGTCGCAGCGAAATAAGATAGATCGAAGGTAGACTGCGTCGCAGTGCGAAACCGGTTTGAAGTGGACTGCGACGCGGTCTGCCAGTACGGCTTGAACTACGAACGCGATAAGGCAGATGCGCGGTTTCACGTTGCATAACACACGCAGTTTACTAATTTCTTTTGTCGTTTTGAACTGTTTGTTATTCTGTAATATATAACATAAGTGTAAAATATGTATCGTACTACAGATTACATTTATTATTAATATGAAAATAAACCTAACGATTCTCATTTTGAGAAAAACATTTTTTTAATGTTTTTTTAAATTACTCCCTGATATTGATACAAGTGATACACTCATAAATGTTACTGTCATAGTCTGTACACTCACTAATCTTAGTTTCGCGTGCAGCCGCACAGATAGCTCGTGCTAAAATAACTGATGATGATTTAACTTAATTTATTGATTCACCCGCACAGGACATTATTTTTTATGTTTCAACATTAATCTAAGTTAAAAGATTTCTGGATATTATTTGTTTGAGCAATACTTATAGTTCTTGGCAATTACGTTACTATTATTGTCATGAACCTGATAACACAATGATCTACAATTATATAAATTAGTGGTGATCATAATTGCTATGGAGATTCTTCTGAATGTATTTTAAAATAAATTATACTAGTAGTAGTTGAGAAAGGAGAAAACCTTTAAGATATTTTTTTTAACGCAAAGGATAAAAAGGAAATAGTGCTTATATTTCTTGGATTAAAAATTATAAGAATTTCAAATTAAGTAACTGAATTGATGAGTTTAAAATAAGTTCAGTTTATTCACAGTTAAATACATAATATGATTTTTTTGGATCACAGTGATAGCCCAGTGGTGTGAATACGAGACCTACCTGTATTCAAGAGACCATTTTTTCAAATTAAGTAGATACTTATTCGAATGATGACCAAAATAAGTCATTTTGTTATCAAAAAATACCGTAAATACACGTCTTAGAGTTTTTTGAAATATTCTCGAAGATGTCCGCCACTGAGCAGTTAAACAACAACCATTGTTATTATGAAAGCAGGCTCAAGCTCATCACGCTGGGATCATGTTACCGTAGTCAGATTCTCGCAGTCACAACAAATATGTAGTTCATGATGTGTCTACCTACATAATTGTATTGTATACCTACATAATTGTAATGTGTTGTTTACTGTGTGACAATATTTCTCTCTATTGTAGTATTGGCCGTAATTGAATAAAATCAAAAACCTTTCAACGACTTCGTAAAAACAGGAAATGAGCCATATTTTACTTAACAGTCCTAAAATGACTCATTAAGGACACAGTGAAACCCGAAATCTATTAACCATAACAGGTACTTCCGGTGATTAGAATAAACAGTTATTAATGGCAAGATCGGTACAAATCTGTTTGGTAGAAATATTACTTTATAATATATTTGTTACTTGCAATTATTTTATACTCTCCAAGTTGCATTGAAGAAGAAATATTTTTAACAATCACTACCTAATTATTTTAGTTTAAGTTATGAGTTATCCGTAATTCTGATCTACTTTAGGGAAAAATTAAAGAAAAAACTTACGTAGTCTTTAGTAAAGGGGGTTTAATTGTGCTTGAAGGAGTTCGTTTTTATTTTCATAGATAAATAATTTATTCGATTTTAACTTTTATGGAGTTTATGACGTTAAAACATATTCAAATAATTATCAATCCTACTTTAATTCATCAGTACATTTTTTGAGACGGACGAGAATATACTATACATATATATACCTTGCATTATATTAAAGCAAATTACGTTAAAAATATCTGTAACCGACCTGTAATGGACAATGAACAAAATATAATATCATGGACTAATGTTGGACATTACTGTAGGTCCTTAATAATTGGATTGCATGGGTCTTTCAATTATGTTGACATCGTTAATCTAATGATCCGTGGTGGTTTAGTTATAAAATCATTTTTGGATTTCCCACATGTATCAGAATAAATTAAACAGTTCTGTGTTGTGAAAGAAAGAAAGATAAACGGAAAAATATAACATTACGTACATAACTCGTGTATATAATATATACAAAAAACAACAATAAAGGCAAACTACAAACATTTAAATATAGTGGTAATAATAAATAATATTTGCGAAAAATCTTTAAACAAATTGAGCATCACTAGTTCTACATGAAATTTGAATTTAAAATTAAATAATGTCTTTTATTTTTTTGAAAAGATAAAAAAGAAAAGTTTTAGAAGATACATGCACACTAAAAAATAAGGATAATTTGAAAGTTAAAGACAAAAACCCATTCATTTGACTAGTATCAATAAAACACCGTATAATAACTTAACACGGCGATCGTAACGAGGTTTAGAGGTTTAAAGCTGACAATTATATCGTTAAGCCGAGGAGCTTCGGCATTGTTTATTGCTGCAGACACGTCAGTAGTGCGCCAGTATTTTTAGTTTTATATGTTTTGACAAACTCTGAGGCTTAAAAATGAAAGAAAGTAGAGAGAAACAATGACAGTGTTATTGAATGTTTATTTTTAGACAATACAAGTTGTCCCGGCGTACTTCGTACCGCTTTATAATTAAAAAATGTTTTGGTGATATATCGACAGCAACGCCACCTATCGGGTCCAATTGTGAATCTAAACCATTCCCAGATCCCCTTGAACACACACAAAAAATTTCATCCAAATCGGTCCAGTCGTTAAAAAATGTTTTGGTGATATATCGACAGCAACGCCACCTACCGGGTCCAATTGTGAATCTAAACCATTCCCAGATCCCCTTGAACACACACAAAAAATTTCAACCAAATCGGTCAAGCCGTTTAGGAGGAGTTCACTATCATACACACTCACACTCGAATTATATATATTAAGATGAACGACACTATGTCTGATCAATGTCAATCAATTTTTATGTTTTAATTTTTTTTATAACGCACCACTTTTCGTTTGTTTCTCATTAAAATCAAACATTTTCTTCTGCTATTTTTAACACCTACGATCTGCCATTTCCACATCCACCCGGGGCTGACTGTAACTAAATGAAGCTCTTTAAAGAGATCAAGAGGGATTTTATTATTACTGATTTGAAATGCGGGAATACCTACTGTAAACGATTATAAGTATAAAATAAATGTAATTAATAAATATACATGACGACAATTTACGATTTTTCTAAATTACCTCAAGACAAGCGTCACGTCGGTGAGTTAATAATTATAATACTGCTTTCATGTATTTTGTGTAATTCAAATACATACTTCTTAAAGATGTCTAACCGTAGAAATTAATTAAGTAAGGAAATTCAATGAAAATGCCACTATAAAAAAGTAAATCAAGTGCTTGTACGAAAATGTTCGATTCCTAACTTAAAAATAAAAGTTTATGGAACTTTACGACCTTTTAAATAAGAACGAATAAAATACCTGCAAGCGTTGTACTAAAACATTTTATAAGTAAAGCAGTTATCACCAAACATAATTAAAACCATTGTTTCGAGCCAACGAAAATTACGGTGCCTATAAATTGTAAAGCCAAGACGTCGTTTAAGGACACCATATTTAAAATAGTGCCATAAAAACATCCCATGAACACCAAGCTTTCTGACCTGCTGTGCTTTTAAACGCCATACTGTGAGTATAAAGGACTGATTTGATAGCTACTGAATAGCGAAAAGCGCATTAAATAAAACACAACAAAAAGTATTAACAAAAAACAATACAATTAAAAATATTCTCAGAAACACAGTTATGTCCGTAATAATTAAATGGTATAAATTACTAATAAATTTTCAGAAAACTATAATATTTTTATACTTTCTGTGGGAAAAGGAGAATTTGATGGATGTTATTAAATGAATACCACAGTTTTTTTTGTTAATTAGGATTTTATTCTAATTGAATAAATCTCTCTGTATGATTTATTTTCGTGATATATTTATTAACTTATATTTCCTTTAATGTCTATGTTAACTTTTTTTATATAAGAGAATAATTTAATTTAATTTACGTATTATCGTTTATCTTTTCCATCGCTATTCGTTCAAATGTTGTCGGTGCAACAGGTCTGTAATGGAAGAATTTTAAAGGGATCAAGTTTTACTGGTAGGTACTGAGGACCAAAAAACCCGTAGGACCATTGATCTTGCTACTAGAACGTGACGGTATTAAATATTTTATTGGCAGTTAAAGTCGGTTTATTATTCAACTTCAGATTAGGATAATAGGTAGAATCATTAGGGTGACGGAGATCAGCTTCTTTTTACGCTGCTTTCACAGTTTGGACTGTTTATGCTTTCTCTGTTGCAAGCTCATTATCTTCTATACGTAATAATGACGACCCGGATGGGCAATGGTTAACACGCCGGATTGCCGTTCCGAGGGTCCTGGGTTCGATTTCCAGCGAGACGGAAATTTGAACGATGAGTTTAAATTTCCGTTCTCGGTCTGGGTGTGTGTGTTGTCCATGGCACCCACGACACAGGGATTCCTAGTGTGGGGCTATGAATTTAGCGTTATTTATTTATTATTTATTCTATACATAATAATAAATATGTAACTTGTCGCTGTCTGTTCATGGTTGATCTGAGAAGACCTTTTACTGGGGGTCTTTATTAACGCAACCACCAAAAATATTTTCATCCCAATTTTATACAATATATCCGACTGATCAGTCCAGGAGCCAAATATTATATCACAGTAACGATCAACTCGGGAGCTCTGAGCATTTAATAGGGTAATAACTATGTCTTAATTTGTTAGTATTTACGTTTGTTCGTCCCGAGATTGATTTTAACGTCGACCTGATTTATTACACACTGGGCGATCTCGAGGGATTCCCAGACAAAGGAGGAGTGATTTTGGAAGCTTATAGTATCATGAGCATTGTTTATTGTAAAGTGGCTAAGCAAGGAATTATTGTTTCCAATTTAAGCAATGATTAGCAGAAAGCTATTGACTAATTTATTCATAAAAGAATTAAATTCCTTATTAAATGAAAATTTAATAACAATAGATTTAGTATGTTTAAATAGAACCTTTAGTGTGTAGAATTTAGTTGGGTGGCTAAAACCTTATGTTGTTAAATAAATATACTTTAATATTTACTACATTTTTATATTTACTAGTTTAACTGAAAATAAAAAGTACCTAATGATAAATTTTTGTGTGTATAATATCTAATAATTTGGATATCTGCATAATTATAATATTATGCAGTTGAGATGTGCGGATGTATAAATACTAGATCATAGTCGTTGCCTTATAAAATGTATGTAAAAAAACTTATAATGTACACGAAAATTTTTGCTCAGTACTTATTTTTATTTAGTGATGTGGATCAAAATCACTTTGATCATAAACAAAATAAATTTCAATATAATTCTCATATCAAAATTAAAGACATTTAATTTTCAGTTTATGAATAATGTACTTTAAGACTTCTGAAATCTGAAGTTTTGTGCATTTATCATGTTAATATTAATTTAAACGTAAACCCTTGTAACTTAAACTTAAGCACAGCTGTTATGATCTTTTGATATGAATTATTAATACGTAATAATTCAGACGACTATTTCATAACGAATATCATTAACCCACTTAACGCTATTTAGCTTACAATTAATAAACAAGGTACGTATCAAATTAATGGCGGTGAATAAATCGATATCTGAAAATGAAAGACTTTAATTTTATCTATTAAACTCTGAAAACTTTTTATATAACTATTATTCTGGTCCATTATAATCATCATCAACAACAATTTTGAAATACTCACAGTCTTGTTTACACTAAAAGTTATGAATTTTTGGGAGTCTTCAAGAGGAGAGTGAATAGGCTTTTAATAAGTTAGTGCGTCCAACATCCTCGACTTCATCGCCACTTACCATCAGGTGGGCTTGTTGTCAAGCATTAACTTATCTTTGTATAAAAAAATTAGGTATAAAGACAATAACACAACACAAAACTCTACGTACCACCTGATGGTAATTGGCCACCGTCACCCCTGGACATCTGTAACACCAAACGTTTCACTGATCCGTTGCCAGCCAAGAAAGAAGGAATAGAAAAGAAAATCCGTAACAATCAGAAAAAACTTATGATTTTAAACTTAACTCATCGCGGATTGTACTCATTTTATTATGATACGGGTACTCACGATATGTATTTTGAAACGCCGATTTCAGCCGTGACCACGATCCATGCAACTGGGTCGAAATATCGGATTTATCGTAGAACTATAGGACCCATACCATTCGAAACAGAAAAGTAACTGATTCTAATGGTGGTGGAAGCTTATGGCCAAATTGGTCAGTTAATACGTTTCCCTTTGCTTCCATCGATTTAGAGTTTTGAAACAAAGACAACAGTCCTTAAACCGGTTCCAAGACCTTGGCAGTGTAATTAGAAGGACCATTAGACGGAGCACGGCGCGGGCTTGTTGCTGTGATTAGGGAGTGGCGAAGTATCAGCTAATCGCGTTTGCCATTTGGAAGGCTTTGAGGCAATTTGGCTACCGGCAACAAATGTGAGCCGAGATTTTGTTGCTGGTGAAGTAATAAATTATATTTGGTATTATTTTGCTGCAAATGGAATCAGAATCTGGCTGCCTTGTCAAGACAAGATTCTTGTTTGGTCAAGGTGAGTTGACTGGAGTCAACTTTTATATTCCAGAAATATGTACCCTGGAATATATAACCTGGAATATTCTAGGAAAATGTTACTTACGAGTACGAGTATTTAAATTAAAATACATAATACCCATGGACAAAAATAATACCCACAACCCTAGAAAAAAAAATTACCTACCACACAAATGTCAAAACTATCGCGTCGTCTAACTGGGGCCTAAGAGAGTGCGCGAACGGGGGACATTTGTCTGCGTGACATAAAAGTTTTAGTCTTCGTCGCGTCGCTTGGGTGCGCTCACAAGGGCGACAGTGACAAAACTTTTTTGATATGAAAGCGTGAATGGAACGACGATCTGGCATGTTAACCATTGTGCCGTCCGGCTCGTCAATGTGAACGGATAGTGACAATTTTGTCACCGACGCCGGTCGGCGGACATAAAAGTCACCCAGCTGTCGCTGTAGTAACGTGCGCGCACCTCCATACATATCCAAGGACTTGATAAGAGCGACGAAACAGTCACGGCGACAAAAGTCCCCCGTGCGCGCACTCTCTAATACATTGCAATAATAAAAAATGCCATCCAGATAACATCAGTTAACCGTGATATACGTATGAAAAACCGTTAAATAATTGAATAATTGCCGCTACGAACTTCACGCATGAATTGACTGTGAGTTTGAACTTGACCTGACGAGTAAAAAACTGCACGGAAAAACGGCATCTATTGTTGTTGATTACTCATTTAACAGCCCTTTAGTACATTTGACACCTTCGGTTGAATGTGTAAGAGCTGTTTTAGCTTGCACACAATCAGAAGGAAGCTATATGGATGCTACCTGCTAACAACAATTATGGATTTCTGCACGCGAGTGTGATGTTCAGCGGAATCAGCGGTGCTGCTGATGAATCAGTAATGTAGTGGTCTGTATTTTATGCGCAATTTAAATCTATACTACACTTTTTACGGTGTCATATTATTCAGTTGGAACATAAAGGTAGCCTGAATCTTGGACAATTCATCTCTAAATAGTGATCGGATGTTTTTCTTATATCACTGGCGGAGTTGGTTAAGCCAGGATGTTCTCCTACGATCGATATAAATTTTTTCCATTTCGTAATTTTCGTTGTCTTTCAATATGTAGCCTAAATATTGTGACTTTCTTTTCTTAATCGTTTTAGGCACTTGGAGATCTTTCTGAAGCCACTTCACTACTGTTACTATACTACGCGATAAACTTTTTTTAATAGTAGATAATAAAAGACAATATTGTACAATAAATTATTTCCATGATATTGTGATGACATTGCGTGATACGACCAACTGAAAATATGTAAGACCTGAATCACACTATTGATTTTTTTTTTCAACCCTTCCAAACCTGAAGAATCGGAGCACGGCGACACCCCTGAAATATGACCTGCCCACGACGGACATTTCCTTTTCCTAAACAATAAAACACAGTTTTTAAGACGACCCGTTTTTTTATAACAATAATTTCTTCGTACTTCAACTTGACATCACTACTAACCCGTCTGAAGTGATATTTCTAATCGCATCATCGCAACTCTTTAAATCAACATAGGTAGTTCAATAAGGCACTCGGACAAATAACAGTTACATAACGTAAGCCTTTATAATAATCCTTAGTGAGGTCAGTAAGACCTGGATGGAAACCTCCGTTACTCGAACGAGTTAATGAACACCAAGATTGCTTTGGCTACATTTTATTACTATGATGTTATTGCTAGCAGGAGTTCTTACGTTCTTTAGAGAAAATTGAGTGTTGATTGATATGCTTAGCGTATATTCTATTGGGTAAAAAGTTTTTTTTTTAAATAGGTAGTTAATGAATTTAGATCATGTATTTTTTGAATTTCTTTTAAAAAATACATATAGGTACATGTATTATTTCTAAATAAGGGGAAGTAGCGATTTTCGAAAAGAGTTAAGATTTTTTTATTACTTTTGTACTTTGCATTATTTTACATTAAGAACACCTGTCGTGCTTATAAATCTTAGTTTTTAAATGTTGATGTAAACGTAATTTGCGTAAAAGACAATTTTTATATAATTGTACACAAAACTGTCGAGTGATACAAATGACGGTGACCACCTACATTACAAGTCTCGTTACTTAGCTATTAACTTAGCTGTCTCATTTCTAATACTTTTCAGTATAAGTATTAATGTTTACAACGTACCTACTTTATTCAACGCCAATAGAGTTTTTCATAGTAACAATATGATTCAGCATACAATCGTCTATTTCTTGCTTTCCCCAATACAGTTACAAGAATTTTTCCCACGATCATTGTTTCCAATAAAAACCGCTTCTTCTTGCATACCGCTCAGTATCTTCACAACTTTATCATTCACATCGTTAAAGTTATTACCACTTCCAATTTTTACCTTATTAATATGATTATAAGGATCATAGCAGATATTGGCACTTGTTCAAATAACAATGTTAAGTAATGATAATTGCTACTATGCGAGTTAATTTTACGACACGCGCTATATCCGTAAAGTTTTTTTGTTAATGTTACTATAGTCTTTCTAAAATATCAGGAGAACAATACGAATAGGATTTTATTTAACATACATCAGTATTTACGCATTCAAATTTCATACCAGATTTAATTCTTGCAGTCACAACTTTCTGGGGGAAAAACCGAAAGCCGTATTTTAGGGTTGTCCCATTTAACACGGTGAGCATATTGCCACAAATAATTCCTAACCGCCATCTTAACGTCAAGTTGTAGCCGAAATTGCAATTCTACCGAAAGAATCACAATTATATCTCCCTTTATTATGAAATGGGAAAATTTTTCGTGAATTTTTTATGGCAGTATCCGAATAGGCCTTTTTAGCGTCCCCTAAAGTGGCGACGGAATGTTTAGGGTTTTATCGTTAAAATTAATGTAACGATACCCGAGCGATGCCGTGCAATTCAAAAGCTACGTTGTGATACTTGTTTGATATTTATTGACGCGGAAATTTTTTACATGATGTAATTACAGGATTTTTATTATCTTCAAGATTTACGGCGGAACAGAGCCTAATGTTCAGTTTACTGTGGTCTGTAGATAATGTACAATCTCAGAAAAGCTACTACATCGTCCACCCGAAATTGGAATTCTCTTAAATCGTTTTTGGATGGACCATATTTCTTGTTTACAATGTTTTTTTATTTATTAATAGTAAACTCGCCTTCGCTACGCTTCGGGAATCATGTCCCTTAGTACGCAAATTCGGAAATAGTTAGGCATGATTTTTTTAAACTGACCTAATTTTTTATTTATTAACCGATTGCAATAAATATTAAGTGAAGCCTACCACAATATACTTATGTATAAGTGAAAACCAAACCCCAATCGGTTAATCCGTTTGATCCATTTCTGAGATTTGCGCGTATAAAACCACAGACAAACAGAAAAACAAACAAAAATTCTAAAAATGTTTCACATATCTTCCATATATAAACAGCGATCAGTTACAGATTTATTATATGTATAGATTATTAAATGATATATGATAAAAAACATTGTAATAAAAAAGCAGAGTACCCACCACACCACAAATAGAATTAACCCAGAATAAATGAAACTGACATACTCGTAATACCGTCAATCATTACAATATGACAATGTCAAGAATAAACATCTGTTACATTTTGATTTACGTAACTTTTTTAAAACTATCGTTCCAACAAATAAAGATAAACAGCAAATCACAGCATTTCACAATCTAACACTAAAGCGCTGTCAGGTTTGTTCCGGCCCCTCTCCCCCTAAACTGAAGCCGTAGCCCAAATGACCGAGTATAATGACCCAACTATTGTGTTCGCCCCACCGTCCGCGAAGCCTCATTTATTTTTATAACTCTATGGGTTTTTTAACAAAAAATTTATAAAAGAATGACGGACATCGGCGACGATGGGCGAAATTGATGTCTCGTGACGTTGTTCTAAATTTAAATGTGTCCCGGTCATTTTTTGTCAGTTTTTTGTGCGGTCGTCAAATATCCCATTCGCATTTGGAGGGTTGTAAGTGGATGCTTTATTTTCGTTGTTGTTTAGGATAGGTGATTCTTTGCTGTCATTAGTAAGTATGTATTTCATTTTTGTGATCATTTTCCTTTTGTTTTTGTGTAATGAAAGGTGGAATGGTAAGTTACAAAACTGTGATTGTAACGATGATAGTGTGTTCCACGTTCCAAATCTCGAATTATAAGAAAACAATAAAGATCTGCTGATGCCCTTTTTTCAAGAACATAATAACACCGTGAGCCCATCGGTGAGAGGGTTCTATCACATTGCTATCGTAGGTTATCAGAATTCACACATCTTTGAGAACATTTTGGACCAATTATTATAGGATTATGTACATAATAATCTATATAGGTGTCAACATGAAAATATAAATTTAGGGCTCCTGCGTAAGACTAAAGTTCAAAAAACTAGACCTAGTTACTAGGATCATCGCATCATTAAAACATTAATTAGCGTACATTTTAATTATTCTATCAGTGACAGAATAACCCTTACATGTCAAGGAAGACAAAAATCCACTCGTAGATACACAAAGTACAGTCATGCACAAAAAGCTACGGCGACACTCCAATTATTTTCTGTACGGGACCGTGTTTGCTATGATCTCCATCCTATCTGCCGCAGACTTGGATGGCCACTCAAATTTTGCATAACCAATTAGTTTCGTGCAAACTAAAACAGACGCCTTTCTATCTGCTTTGACAAAAACCCGTGGAGGTGTCATTCGTAAACTAAAACGTATTATTAATTAAGTTCGATAGAGATTTTAATCAAATGTTTTAAATTTAGAGCGTTTAGTACAAGTAAACAATATTAGACCTACTAAAATTAGGTAGAGTTTTGAACGTTGGTTTCTCGATCGCAACTGTATGAGTCTGAAAGTAAAATTTTGAGAAACTCTAGTATTAGTTAGTTACTTGTTGACAAAGAAAAGTTTGATTTAACAGTTCTATTTAAAGGTCTCAAAACAGAGGAAAATATTATCATTATAATTCTGGTTTGTGCCTCATCGAAGGCATTACCAATGTGTTACCGACTATGCAAGAAGAAAAGAACTAGGTACCTACTAACTCCTATACACAACATAACATTATAACATAATGTATTAATATTGCCTTCATCTTATTTTATATTGGCCCGCCACAGGGCTCCTGGTCTCTCCGCATAACCAAAGAGGTCTAGAATATACTCCACTACGCTGCTCCAGTGCGGATTGGTATTTTAATATTACATTTTAATAATAAAAAAATGAAAAATGATTTATGAAAAAAATATGATTTATTTAGCAACCAACAAGTATATGAAATTGTAGCCATTAGCTCTCACACTAGGGTTCCCTGTGTTGTGGGAAACTAGGATTATACCCTTTCGTACATAAATATATGTCCAAAATCAAGTAAATTCATAATAATAAGGATTAAATTCTACAAGGATTACTGGAAGTATGTTACGGTAGTCAAAAATTAATACTTTCAATTGGATTTAACAATAAATAGTTAAAAATAGATACACAAATTGTTTGTTGTGTTTAACATTCGTTCCGCATTTTGCGTTACGATGTTTATCCGAAGGATGATCGCCTGTGACGATCACATCATGATAAGAATTTACAATTCGTGACTATTTGAAATGTCACCTATGAGGTATTAACGCACGAAGTAATTATAGACTTAAATATTTAGATACGGTTGATTAATCTTATCCTTTTTAACTAGTTAACCGATACGCTTTGATGTCACATGCTTTCTCTATTAATAACTGACAATTTTTAAGGTAGTAGGTATTTGTTTTTGAATGACGAAGATACAATGTATTCGATAGTATAAGTCATACCAAAAAATACCATAAACGTGATTATAAATAAATTAATTATAAATAAATAAATTAAAAAAATTATAATTCATATTATTGTCATCTATATAATTATATACTTTATATTATATACTTTTGTCATCTCAAAATACACTTCCATATTTTTCGCTCACAAAACTATGATTTCTAAACGTTGTAAATATGGCTTACTGGTTATTTAACAAAAGTTAGCGAGGTTTCTTTATTGTATGCTTTTGTTATATGAATTTATATTTAATTAAACTCTTGCATTTGACACTGTATCTTATATATTTTACAAAGTGTCCGAGAAAACGTTACTTTACATTTCAAAAATGAATAAAAACACACCTTATACCCAACAGTTCAAAGTTCAAATTTAATTTAATCTTTGGTTAATGAAAGATATCGCTAAGGGCATAATGTTTGCATATGCAAAGAGCACTTTGAGTGTTTTTCCTATTGATTAAGCGGCGGAGTGACGCTACTGTCACAAACTAAAGTGTTATAAATGTTAATTTTCATTAAACAGTTAAAGTAACGTACGATAGTAAAATTTAGCCAGAACGTAGTTTATCAGTAGGAGACGTCTATTAATATTGGATCTTGTGATGGTCTACCCCTGGTAAATAGGGGTTGAAAGTCTGTTCAAAAATCATTTAAAAATACTTCCGCACGGGACAAACCGCTGTAACAGCCAGTTATTTACAATAATTTGACTGTCTATATCCAGAATAAAAAAGAAATCCCTCTTTATCTGAAATGTGTACTCGACTGTACCAAACCGCAACTCGCCTTTATTAATTTAGGCACAAATGCTGTTTATACAAATCGCCAAAACTATTGGACGGTAGCTTTGGATTGTCAATTAACCAACTTAACATCAAGGGATTGTCGGTATGCCTACTTTTAACATAGAACTTAACATTGATAGAATCGACAACATTACTAGCTGGTAGCGATATTATTTGCGAATCGAGGACTCCCAGGTTTAATCCCACATGTATTTAAAATACACGTATCATAATAAAATGAGTACAATCCGCGATGAGTTAAGTTTAAAATCATACGTCCCCGCTTTGCTCAGACAGAGACACTTTAGCGAAACTACAAAGTCGTTGCACATTACATTCTCTTTCAACTTCATATATATTATTTCATAATCAGTATACAATTTCTGAAGCGCCAGCGGCTTGCGTCGATCTACAATGATCGAAAGTTTAGCGATTCCAGAGTTTCCGGACGCGGTCGGTAGTTGGATGAGTGATCACTACTAGCAAAAATTTCTTGAGCGCTTCCAATTTTTTATAATCTATCATAAAATCCCCTCCACCAATCTGCCCTGAACCAGTGCTCTAGGCCTACTCAGTTATAAATAAAGCCATGCCTTGTAGTGGGACATTAAAGGGTTGAAGCCATACAATTTATAAAGGATATTTTCGACTCGTTACTAACTCTATGGCTTCTGCTATAGTTTATACAACGTGCTGTCTTAGATCTGAAGTGCTTGGACACCAAACAGCGTGTGTTATTTTACGCAGGACTGTACAGTTCTGAGGTAATTACACTGAAGATGACCCTTCAGGCCGTTGGGACAATGTTATTGTAATAGTTATAGGACCTTAAACTAAGGCATTGTGAAGGTTATGGTATTATTCTCTTGAGATAAAGATGGTATGGCGATGATGAGGATGTTGGAAGCACTGACTTATACTCGTACAAGCCTATTTACTAGAGACTCGCACATTGTTGAAGCCACTTCAAGGACAACTGTTAAGGATTTATGAAGTACCCCATCACGGATCCTTGACTTATTTTTATCTTTTTGTATGAATCGCCGATAGCGGACTGGAAGTCTGATGATAAGTAGACACCGTTGTCATACATCTAATTGATCACTAAAGCATCAAGCAAAAAGCGGAAGACAATCTTATTACTTTTCAACAGTAACCTATGTAGTTAGGACAATCAAATACGAGCCCAAACCATCACTTCTACTAATAGTGTATACTGCGAAATAACGGAATAGGCTATGACGCCCGTAACCTATACAAAATAACTCACAAAATCCTTTACAACTGAAATTCCTTGTAGCTAATACCATCCATAAACTTGAGTTGTGTCACATTATAATTCAAAGAGAGCATAATTTTCTGCCAGCAAACATTATTATATTATACAAGAAAGCACATAAAGTTGACTCACGCACGATATTTTCAATCATAGCCTATAAATTCTCTGTATAATCCTGATAAGTGTAAGTCATGAGTGAAAGCGATTGAGGTTCACTTTAGTTTATAGTGCTAATAGTTCAAAACTTGTATTACGGGAAATAAAATACGCGTGCAACGTCTTCCAAACCAATTTATACAATGACAATATTGACAACATGAAGACTTGGTTTTTTATAATCATTCGTCTATTTTCGAAAATGGCCTGCTCATTTTGGAAAGTAAAATTTTGTTGTATACTGGCCAGAAACATTTGGAAGACTTCTTCTCATCATATAATATCTCTCCTCTCCTCTCCTCTCTATATTGCCATCTTTATTATTATAATTATTAAACGTTGTTATAATAATTTCTGATGAATAACTATGTTCAAATTGAACTTACGAGTAGTTCTGAATTCCGTGATACTAAATATTTTATGTACCACATCATAAACGTTAAGTAATGTGTTTTTCAGGCACTTTTTTGTAACCAAACGCTGTTCATTCGCAACTTATACTACACTGTCGTTAAATTCAAAACCAACTGCCGTCAACGTAGTGACCCGTGTGTTTATTGTTTCTAGTTTTAATTGAAGCTCCGACAGTTTGGTCACGGTTGTGAAAACAGCGCCACCTGTGCGCGATAGGGATTTGTGAACTGATTGTTGATGGGTGATGACGCTGCAGTCATTGTATAATGACGTGATTTTTAGGGTTCCGTACCGATTGACAATTGGAAGCCTATTATCATGCCTCCGCTGTCTGTCCCTCACAGGGCTCTATGTCTGGAACGGAACTAACTGCATCTGAAATTTTCACAAAATCACAAGGAAAAAGAAAAAAGTAAAAAGTTAGATCTCAGTAAAAAAGTTATACAAGTAACTTTGTAAAATGGGGTTTTCTACATTCGTGTACAACGTGTGCAAGTTTCTAAAAGTAATAGCTGAAAAAATGCGTGTTCATGTAGTTGCTTTCATAAGGAAAAAGAAAAAAGTAAAAAGTTAGATCTCAGTAAAAAAGTAATACGAGTAACTTTGTAAAATGGGGGTTTTCTACATTCGTGTACAACGTGTGCAGGTTTCTAAAAGTAATAGGTGAAAGGCGCAAAAACCATTTTATTACTATAATGTCTCGGAAAATAATGACATAATTATGTAATTATCCGCGCTAGTATCACATTTATTCAGTAAACGTTTAAACCACGCAGCTGATTAAAAATTCAAACAAAACTTCACGTTCTGAATGTTTCTACTATCATTACACCAGCGCTTTGTTCTGTGAACTTTTTAAAACAAAATTATGCGTAAATAAAAAAGTTTATTTTTCAATGACGGAAAATTCTCTTTGAACAGAATTTTATTTGGATTCCTTTGCTATGCCTTAAAACCTTTTATGTTAGAGTCTAGCTGTCTTTATTTCCAAAAGATAAAGTGACATAAAGTATTCACTAAACGTCAAAGTTATTTTTGTGGTCAGAGAATTATTATCCAACCAAATGAAAAGCTCATAATAGTAGGAAGTAAAATGATCTATATAGTTTAATTTTTTATGACCTTAGTAATCAACTTGTTAAAATAAATCAAATATACCAAATTAGAAAAAAAGGAAAATACATTCGATGCCGTGTTAAAACGCAAATAAAACTACATCAAGTACAAACTATTAAAAAAACAGAAAACAAGAAAAATATATAAAAAACACACAAAATCAGACACTTTAAATTTATTTAAACTTTATTTAATGTGTCATATTGGGTAATTTTTATTATTTATTTATTAAGAGTCCGTAATAAGCAGATAATTTGTCAATTGTCCTGTGATATTATAAAGATGGTATTGCGCCATAAATAAAGTTAATATTTCAGCTATTTACACAAAACAAAATCGTCAGAACCCAAGAAACTCTAGATTAAACTGGACTTGACGAATTTTTGAAGTTTTCCAAGCAGATCAATCATACTTAAAAAAACTTGCCTTATTGTATCCCAAAGATATAAGTATCCATCAATTACAATTTTATTTAAACTTTCCTAACAAGAGTTTAATATACTTCCAGCTATTGATTTTAAAACATTGACACTCGGTAATTTGTTTCAGAAGCATTACTTAACCTACTAACTTTATTCCCCCATCTTGTAATACAAAATGCCGGAAGTCTTTATGATACACCGCGTTTTCGGCTGATTTTTATTTACTTTAAACCGCGTGCGGTCAGTTTGTCCACACTTTGGGTTTGTAATGGATAATTAGGTCAAATTTTAAGCACCCTTTTTATTAGCATATTTGGATTGAGAACCGAATACTGAGTATGTCACAATATCAATATGTGAAGTGACTAAAAAATTACCTTGTTAATATACGATAAATAAAGTAGTAGTAACATTTTAAGTATGACTCAGTTATCTTTTTTTAGGCTCTGGCATTTTTATCGGAACAGTTTTAAGTAGAAATGATCTTTATTGTTCACGGAAGACATTAAATTTGTCAAAACTATCAGCGAAATAGATCTCATAACAATAATTTTTGATTGTGGTTTTAATTGATGTAGTGTACATAGGTTGGGTATCACTTGTTTTATCTCAATTGATCCACAAAAAAATGTATTATGTCAGTTTAAAGAATCCTGCGTAACCCTTTTTTCGGTTGGGGTAATAAGGCATAGGTTCCCCAAAGCTAAGCGAGGAGTAACTAATATAATAAAAATGATTTTAATAGTATGTTTTACAGTTACAATCTTATCTTTGAGTAGTTATTCAGTTTTAAAAAGTGCTAATCCATGATGTCTAGTCATACGTCTTTAAGTAGCACTAAAAAATACGAACTTATTCATGTTGTCAATGAAATTTATCTAATTAACTCTGCAAATTATAATGTAATCAACAAAGTTACGTATACGTAGCACGACATGCATTTGGCCATATTTAAATTTTATAATATGTCATCTGTTCGTGTCATATGCAAAAAATATGAATTAGACAGATAATTTCCACATTTTTTGGAATGTTTTTGATAAATTATGGAAATTGAGTAATAAAGTTACTCCAGTTCCATAATTTAACTCAACATTAGGCATCACGCCATTTAGTCATACAGCAACAGTTGTTCATAATGTCTGACAAACATTTTTTTCTAGAATTAAATAAAAATAAAGCAATCAGTACTAATTTCAACATGCTAGCGATGACAGGGTCTAAAGCAAGTGTCTCAGTACTGACTATAATGTTATAGGCTACACTTGAGTTGATGCTGAGAGAGAACATAGTAAAAAAGTGCAACACATACTGTTTGCTCAAAAACGTTATGACTTAGGCTAGTATAAAATTTTTTACGTCCCACATTACGTCCTTTTTGATTTTAAAAATTGTCTTTTACAAATAACTTTTTTAATATATTTATTTTTAATTTTTTGTCATTATTAATCTCAAATGCAGAGCACTAAGGATGGATTTTTGAAAATTTAATCCTCAAAGAGGTAAAACGGGGATCTACGTTTGTTATGGTAATTAATAATATAATCAGACTGAGACACAGCGCGTTAGGGTATTAGCTGGTAAATAAATAAATTGATCTGTTACCAAAATGATTTGACTAGGCATTACGAATACGAGCTACAGATACATCTATAATCGCTGCCGGTACGACAAATACCTGCGGCCACCACAAAGTTATACACTGCCAAAAATATTGGTGACCATGTTAACGTACAGTAATAAAATAAAAATTAGCATTTGATATAATCTGTTGATCCATAAATTGATCTGTAAAACTTGACACTGCATGGGGTCGTCTAGTGCCCCTATATGGTCTCATATCTAAGGACCCTTTACATACGGATAGTAATCTATTTATCTAGGACATTAAAATGTTCAGACCATAAATATAGAATAATTAGTGTCTATAATGGCCATGCCATCTGTGTATCTTTTTAAATTTAGCTCAAAACAAATCAAAACAAAACAGTTTAGAACTTAATTTATCAAAGCTTCCTAAGCTAAGAATTTGATTTAGGGTCGGTGATCACTCTTGAACTCGGAAAAGATTGGGCGTAGCCTGGCCTCTTGTTAAGTATTCTTTCTTTTATTTTCAGGATTCGAACCCAAACCCCCCATGGGAATCCAGCGTTCAAACCACTTGCCTATCACTGCTCTTACTTGCTCACTGCTTGGGTACAAAAAAACATAATATTTATTAGCATCGTGACGGAATTCCCCCGCCTCAGGATAAGGCACGGCTAAAGACCACACCTTGGGTACTGCTTCTCTTGGTACCCACTGTTACACCACTCAATTTGAAAAATTAAATGGTTAGTAGTGACATTTACCATCACTACCGACCACTTGTTTTCGGCTGTTTCTTTAAAAAGACAACAGATTTCATAATATTATAGAAATCCTACGACATTGAGGTCTAGTTCTTTAGTATCCGACCTGAAAAAGAAGGTTTTGATGTATTTTATACGTAGCTATAACATATAACTTATATGTACCTATACGTAGGTACAAATGACGTACAAAGAGTATCGATTAAGTAAGTCCAAGTCAATTTAAAGCTGTCGCTTATCTACACTCCAAGGTTTTTTAAGGACGATATACAGCAAACACGAAAACAAATAATATCGATTTGAACAGGTACATTATTACCCAAAAGACAGGTCGTTAAAGGAACTAAGATATCAACCGGCCAACGAGTGCTATCCGTACGTATAAAGTGGGTTCGTCCGCGTGCGAGATACAATATACGTATGTATGTGGTATAGTATAGCCGTACTCACTATTGAGATGATTAGTAAAGGCGCGGGCATAATGCTACTTCTAGAAGGAGTAAGTATGCATATTTCAGTATTCATATTAATATTATCTTCAGCAACTAAAAAGAACTGATAACCTTCAAAAAGTTGAACAGATTTTCTTCCATTATAGCTGAAGTAATCTGCACTGTTGGCGTCATGGCCCACAGTTTTAACAAAAAAATGGTGTTAAGGTTTTAAAAGGATACTAATCAATACAACCTTGAACCTGAAAATGACCCTTCATGTCTTCAGTACCTTATTATTATTATAAATTTTATTTGTTGTCGGCGCAATATGTCCTTTTCTTTAATTCCTCCCTCGGCTCTACACTGACTCCTAGTCCTAGATGTTTTAATTGTCTCTCACGTAATCCATCTTCCACCTTTCTGTATCTACCATTAACTCTTACCTTAAAACATGCAACACTCTCATTACCACCCACAACATGATACTCAATACCCACACATAAAAAAATGAAAATCGAATGTGCGAACATGACAAAGCTAACATTACTCCTCGGTCAGTATGCATTCATTTAAAATTCATAAGTATCAATTTGTATGACACAGAATTTGCTGCAAAATGGAAATAATGTTGAGTCACTATTACTGAGAAAGCGCATTAATGAGGAAACGGCTAGTCTGAAGACGTTAGTATATGATTATAAATTGCAAAGAAATCGTTAAAATTTTCTGAAACAAGAACCCTTGGTTTAGATAGATTAATTATCTTAATACAAGTGGTATTATCAGAGAGTAAACCTTTATAGATTTGTACAATAAATCTTTTTTTGCTTTTCTTGTATGAGTTGTATTATATTGTATACGTGTACATAAATTATAAAATAAAAATAAATAAATGATGAGCGTAGTAATATGTAAAGAGGTCTTTAAAGAGAGAAGAAAGAGCTACCTATTTAATGAGAAAGAAAAGAAAAGGTAAGTAAAGTAACTTGGAGTTACTTCTCTTGATAATAGCTCAGGGCATCATAATTATTGTGACTTAAGTAACCGTTATTGACGACATATATCGGAATGGTTACCATGCCCGAATGCTGTTAGAAGAGTTCTGAATTCGATTCCCAAGCGGAAAATGAAGAGTTTAAATTTCTGTTTTCGGTCTGAGTGTTTGTTCTTTTCTTTTTATATTATCCATGGCACTCACAACATAGGAAAGCCTAGGATGGGACTAAAAGATTATAGCGTTATTTATTTTATTTATAAAATTATCAATACGAACGCTGCCTATTGCGCACGCGCAGCTGCCTTCGCTACCGGTTCTGCGACCGGGCGCTTGTAGCTGCCATGTACTTGCTGCAGCTGAGTAAAGATACTATACAGAGAGCGGATTTTATTATATTAAGTGAGTGAGCAGAAATCTGTGTGAGTTGTGGAATAAATTCAACAGACAGGTGTCACAGAATAGACAATTTTTATATATTTTAATAAATGTTTTGGTCATGAAAGAATTGAGGTAAGGGGGACTATAAAAGACCAATTGAAAAAGTGTCCTTTACCTAGCAGTAAATAATAGTTCAATAACCCACCAAAACGGCGCCAGAGTAGCTAAAGTGTATGATATAACTGTCAATTTAGCAGCTGCTGATAGAACGAAGTGTTAATTTCAGCCAATTTACTTAGAATTATCACCTGCTTCAGTAAAGGAAAACATCGGTAAGGAAACCTGCACATTTTGTATAATGTTCTCAAAGATGTGTGTCCAAGTACAAATTTGATCCCGTAACAGTCTAATATTATTCCTATATCTTTTTTTAAAATAGTTGATGCTGTAACATGTTATGATCTCTATAATATCTTTACTCTTACGCATATCACGTTTACTATACTAATGTCTATAGAAGAAGTATGACGTATGTTGCATTCGCTTTATTTATGGTTCGTTGTGAAGTCCATGGTCTGCGGACCAGAATTATTGCGTAACTTTATCGACACCTTGATAATCAGGAATAGATGGACAAGATAATTTGTCAATAAACCTTACTATAAAGAATCTATTGATCTATCTATTAATCCTAGATTATAATTAATGTCCATTGTAACCAGTGATAGCATGCTGATTTGAATGTTGGTCTTTAGGTGAGACTGCTTGACTCCAACCCTAACAGTCTATTGGGCACGGGTCCCTCTTCTTAACTAAGGAGGGCTACAGCATACTCTCAAGATTCGCATATTTTTTGTGCCGTCCCAAGAGAAGGCTGCTTAATAGCCGGGAAAAGAGAAGTTGCCACATGACAGTACCGTGGTAACCATCACGGAGAAAGTAACGGAGATGATGTCTTTTGGGCCTGAGCGAAACATATTTTGTTAGCTTTTCAGGCCTTAGCAGACTTCAGACCTGCCACCGAGCAGGGGTCAGCTTATGTCGCCTTTTACGGCACCGTGTCAGTATTCTAGGCCGCCCCAATACGGCCATAACTAGGTATAATAAGCTAACTTCACAGATGAGCTTCGGTGAGGAAATTGTTATTAGACTAGTTCTCCATTGTTACTAATAACAAAAATACAATAAATTGCAAAATTGTATCCATCCATCCACTTCACATTATGCTGTAATTGTTGCTTGGCTCGACTAATCGAATTTATGGCGCTTCGCCCGCCTCACGTTCGGAACGGGGCTTCGTCTGAATCATGCAACACCAGTAGCGTGGAATAAATGATAATACTGAAGCAGAAATAAGTTGTCGCTTTGGGCTGCAAGGAGCTTCATGGAGCTCTAAGCAACACCAGGCTGTTGTGTATTCTGCTGGTCAATAATGAATTATTGTCTTGAAGGTTGATGCCATTAAAGTCACTAAAGGCAAAACCTTTCTCGCCTTCCTTTCTCTTTCTTCTTTCTTCGCCAGCAACGCATTGGTGATAACTTTGTTGTTGCAGATTTCCAGGAGCGATGGTACCCAACATAAGAGATTAGGTCGGGCGTAAGAGGTTATTTTTATGTAAATACCATATAAACGAGCAGACTAACCATCTGTTGGTTAGATAGCTAATGTGTACAAATAATTCTACACACTGTATGTGTACTTTGGGTGTTTTTATTATATTTTAGTATTAGCCAACTAGCCTCGTGGTTTGAACCCTGAACGCTCGTACAAGGGCACTAGACACTAAGGGCCCGCCAGTGTGGTGGATTGTTGCCTGTACCGCTCACATTGTGGGAGGAGAAATGAACCCAGCAGTGGGACTGTTGTGGGTTGCGATGATTGATTTTACCAAACAAGTAGATAAGCTATCATTTCAATATAAAATTTAGGTTACATAACGCAACACACTCGCAGCCCTACACTAGGATTCCCTGTGTCTTGGGTGCATGGACAACACACAAACAAGAACACACACACCCAGACCGAGAACAGGAATTTAAACTCATCATTCAAATTATTGTCTAACTGAGTAGATTGATTAGTACTTATCACAAAAGCTCAAAAGCTGCGCAGTACGCAAGTAACATCCGACGCAAAATCAAGTATAAATCCTAATCAACTGTTTCCTCACTAGAATAATACAGAACCTAATAAGAAACCTAGATTTAGTGCTTGAATAATGCATAGCCCGCATCTAGTGCCTAGGCAGTAAGTAGGTAGGTCTGCAAAACGTATAACGTACAAACGCGATTCTAAATTTAAATATCATCGTGCGAGCGAGACGGAAACTGTGCCCGTGCGCAGGTCACGGAGTATTTATCTGCTGGATAGGACTAAGGACATAACTTAGATAGATTAATAGAACTTAGATAGGGCTTAGCCTATTCACTCTCCTCTTGAAGATTCCCACATCGTCATCAAGTTATCATAAGTTGTCGACAATTTTTGCCTTTAGCGGGTGAACTAAATTAGTTTCGTGTCAATTTTTGTAATATACTCCTCAAAGAGGTCACATTTAAACTATTAATTTTTATTTTTATTTGTGGCGATTTAAGCTACAGTGATTCCAAGATTTCCATTACAGTGAAATTATTTCTAGATAATTTAAGGAACTAAGAACATGCTTCACCACCTTCGACGTTGGAAGTTGTAACAGCATCTTGGCTTCTCCGTCATCAGACGGGGCTAAGATGCTGTTAAGACTTTATTTAAATATTGTATAGTTTATTTTATACCTTACTTAAAAACATGTAATTAAGCCGTACGGGGGTGACAGTCACTGCGTGACAAAACCCCTTTAAAACCATAAAGATTAAAAAAAAGAACATGCTTAAGCTTGGACTTATTTGTGTATGTTGGTAGTGGTAGTGTAGGTAAATAATTATAATATAGGGTAGCTCATCCAGTCACACATCATCCGTGCCAAACAAGCCCCCCGTACGCTGGCCGTGCGTAAACCTGACCCCGGAGTTGAACTCAACTGCGCCGTCTCCTTTTATTTTTACTCCGTGGTTTTGTTGTGATTCTTGTAGCGTGCCAGTTGTATCGAGTCGGCTGTATTAAATGTACGCGATGTTTTGGTTTGGTTTGTAATGGTTTTTGTATAGGTTTTAGTTATTATAATACCAGTTAACTGACTTTACTTCACTTTATAAATACTGATAATAACGCTACATACTCAAAGCCTTACACAAGAGTTCTTTGTGTTGTGGATACAATACAGAAAGACGAGAACACAGATTAAGACCGAGAACAGTAAACTCAACACGCAAATTTCCAACTCGCTGGGAATCGAACCCCTAAGAAGACATGTACCCCTTCCCCAAACAATAGTTATTTATTTTTATAACACTTTAATAATTAACATTTTCGTGCATTTCAGATAGATAAAGCGGATAATATTTAAAATTATACTAGTAATATACATAATATGTATATTACTAGTATAATAATTAATTAGTTAATAATTAAATATAATTATTAATAATTAAATATTAATATTAATAATTAATTAATTATAAATAATATTAATTAATACTAATTAAATAATATTAATTAATACTAATTAAATAATATTCATTAATTAATTATTATTAACTAATTATTAATATGTATATTAATAGTATAATTTTAATTATTAATAATTAAAAGTATTATTCTCCTTTTCTATTTCTGGCTTTCATATAGTGAGAGTCCTATTCAGATAAAAATGATTGTTTTATTGATGTTTTTACCATTTACTGACTGAACCCTAAAAACCACGTGATGCAATCATTAATGGTCAGGTTCTGATGTAATTTAATGCATTGAATATTTGATTATATGGAAAATATATTGATAAGTATTTTAATAACGTGGTTCAAGTTCATATAAGTTCCGATTTATCACGTGTTTTATACTAACGTGGTTAATCATTATCACGCTTTGACTTCTTGAAGAAGTTCATCATCATCACAACTCATTACTTTCCCACAGCTGGGGGTCCCCACTCACAATGTGAGGGGTCTGTATCCCTCACAGTGTGAGGGGTACAGGCCCTAGTTCAGCACGATGGATGATCAAGTGAGGATTGGTAGGTGAAGATTGGTAGGCCTTTGAGAACATTATAGAGAACTCTTAGGTGTGCAAATGATACTGTGATAATAATTAAGTTCTAATGGCTGGCTACAACCCATTAATGGCCCACTACTGAGCACGGGTCTCTCCTCGTACCTGAGGAGGCCTAGAGCATACTCCACCACGCTGCTCCAGTGCGGATTGGTGGAGGGGTTAGTGGCCAACCCAAGTGTCGGAAATTATAAGCCGCCCGAAGGTATCCGACATGGCTTAACGACTGCTACCAAATGATAACAACCGGGACCGACGGCTTTACGTGCCCTCCGAAGCACGGAAGCGCTCAAGAAATTTTTGCCACTAGCGGTCACCCATCCAACTACCGACCGCGCCCGCTGTTGCTTAACTTTGTCGATCACTTGAGATCGACGCAAGCCGCCGGGCTATGAGCGCTTCAAGTATTAACATACAAGTATTAAGTTCTAATACTTGTATGTTAAATAAAAGTTTTTCATTCCATTGTTTGAAGTTTAGTGTGACAGTTCTCCGATTAATGTGGAAAACTTATTATTGAATAAAATAAAAAAATATTACAATGACAAACAGTCACAGTAAAGTCAAACATCAGTATGGCTTCAACGAATACAATGTAGTTTAGGTCAAATTCACAAATTTAAAAGTGTTGAATATAAAAACGGACGGATTATGGCTTTAGACATATCACATGAACAGGGTTTCTTCATAGTATTTAACAAAATGAAATAATAACAGGTAAAGCGACATTCAATTTTAAATTGTTCTGTACCTACTTGTAACGGTTACAATCTATATAAGTTTTTAGTCATATGTTAGACAGTAATCTAGCTGTAATGAAGCAGTGATAGCCGAGCGGTGAAGGAAAACATCGTGAAGAAACCTGCACAACTGAGAGTTCTCCATAATGTTCTCAAAGGTGTGTGAAGTCTGCCAATACGCACTTGGTCAGCGTGGTGGACTATGGCTTGTACCTCTTATATTGTGAGATGAGACCTGTGCCCAACAGTGGGAGTTATGGGTTGTGATGATGAATCTAGCTGTAGCTCAATTGGTAGTAATTCTACTTGTCAAGCGAGAGACCCTGGTACTATTCCTGGATGGAGTAGACTTTAAATGTTTGTTACCGATTCGATGGTGTATAATCATGATGTTTAATTTATGGAAGTGGAGCGTGATTGTGTGTTTATTCATTAAGTATTAATTTAGTTACAGCTACTTGTCGAAAGTTAGGCAAAAGTCGGTGGTAATAATCTCCACGTTGAGTATATAGATTTTCAACCATTAAAAAGTAAATTGACGTGAATTTTTACCAGAGAACATAATATAAGAATAATAATTCAAGAAAAACTTTTTATATCAATAATAATTCCTATCGTTACAGATTCAAAATGGAACAAATATTTATGATTGAAGTTTTTGTGAAAAAGATAGTACTAAAGATTGAACCACCCGAGAAAGATGAATATGAATTAAAATTAGAAGCAGAAGCAAAGAAAAGAGAAGCAGAAGCTTTAGCTGCAGCAGAAGCTGCTAAAAAAGGAAAAGGTAAGGCAAAACCAAAACCAAAACCGAAGAAAGGAAAGAAAGGTAAAGAACCACCTATGCCTTCAGAAGAGGAAATGAAATTTATGCAAACATGTACGATGCAGATGACTTGTTTACCTCTTTTTGATTTCTATATTGCTCACGACAACTTTATTCCTCCCCCACCACCAGCACCCCCAGTCAAGGGTAAGGGTAAAAAAAAGCCTCCAAAAAAGCCAAAAAAAGGGAAAGCACCTCCCAAGAAAATTGTTTTACCATCTGAGCCGCTACCTCAACCACCATATTTTGGGGTAGGAAATTGTATCATGTTTTTATCCAGACCATCAAAGTTAGAAGAAGTATTGAGAAAGACGCCAATATACATCACAGTTTGGAACCGAGATGAGAACATGAATTGCATTGGTTTTTGTTATATTCACTGGCATGAATCCTTCTTTACTTGTCTACAAAGATCAGCGGATTTGAACCCAGTTAACATGGATCAGGCTGAGTTCCGTGATACGAAGAAACCTGAAATGATAACAAACACGGTAGAACTGACCCGGCCGATTCAATGTGAAGAAGATTTAAAGCCATCGGGTGAAGTAGAATTTTTCATTAGATTAACATGTTTGGGTAACAGAATCCTGAGCTATTTTGTTGCTTTACCAGAAATGGAACGTCTACCTGGTCGAAAATATTTATCTGATGATTTGAAGCTAAAAGATGTAGAGGTAGTGAGGCACTGGGAAGGCACAACGATCGATCAAGTTCCACCAGTAGCGTATGTGTTTGGCGCTCCTGATATTACTCGAGAACCTATAAGGCCGGTAGAAGAACCAAAGATTTATGAAGACTTTGTTGCACCATTTACAAGAAGTGAGCTAGCAATATTAGCTATGGGTTTCCCTAAGGGGCCTTGTGGTGGAACAAACTGTCCTAAGCGGATGGAGTATCGAGGAAGTCAGCATCAGTTTATACATGGTGAAACGATTAAAGGCAAGTACCAGCACGGTCAGTTTGTGAATAAGAGGGATATTCATGGCCCTTGTGGGAGATTGGACTGTCCTTTGGCGAAAAAAGTACGATCTTATCTTTGTTCTGAAGGAAGTTACAAACCTTGTAAGAAACCATGCTGTTTGGATTATTATTAAAATCGCCATTAATGCATTCAGAATTAATTAAAGTTACATCACATATTTTTATAATGGGATTTCATATCAATTTAACGTCCAAATATTATTCTAAAAACCAGAAATAAAATGTCCCGTGTAATTGATGCAGTGTTAATTAGTACCGTACATTAAAATTGTAGTTTTTAAACAAAGGAGACAATATGACTTTCTCTTTCAACAATCACAAATTCAAGCGGGTCAAATTTTAAAGATAATGAAATTAAAGCAAGCCTTAATGAATCATTCTTGCCGTGTACCGAAAGTAATAACACATTCACCGTTAGGTGGCATACTGCAAATTAAGTGGACCTAAAAGACAATATTTATCAAGTAAATAATGTTTTCTTTTTAATAAGTAATAGGTTTAACAATTTAACTAAAATACAAGGAGTTAATACAAATGAAAAATTTAAAAAATATGTGTGTTAACGATCTTTATCTGATGAAAATTCCGAGCTTATTAAAAACTATAACGATAAGAAAGATCACTAATGTTCCGTTACAAAATTCAACATGATAAGTAAATTTTGTTGTTCTAGGTATCGAAGAATTTAGAAATATTGATTAGTATAACAATAAAAAGCTTTGTTAATTATACCCAGAATAATCTAAGTAAATAAATAATTACAAAAAAATCTATTAAAGGACTGCCTTAATAAGCAATACCTTCTAAAAATCATTATACTCCTGTTACGACATAGAGATTATAATTTCATAAGACCTACAATTGCGTCAGAAGAAGTAACACTGTACAATAGTAACTATATCGTAGAAAATGTGATTGCACGTATATTTGATTACAGACATTACATATTTTTTATGCATATAGCCCACAAACCAGCAGATTAGCCACTCCAAATGGTGACCATCTCTAAAAGAATCGGTGAATCTTTAAGCGTTGCCGGTCAAGCAAGAGGGGGAAAAAAGAACTGACTCTCAAGCTCCTATCCAAAACTCAAGTTGTTTAGCTTCTGAATCAAGCAAGATGCATAATGTATCAACCACCAATAATGTAACAGGTACCACCTCGTTCACCATGCTTCCATTAGATATCCATTTATTTAATCTCTTACACCCAGGACTTCATAATTCTATTATTCTCAGAACGCGCCATCAAAACACGCAGGAGAGAAAACGCGGGTTCCTCGAAGCGATCATCATTTGCGATACGCGATTAACAAAGTGAAGACTCCATTCTCCTGTCCCAGATGCAACTAACCAAATCTAAATCACATTAAGCACAAAAAATACACCTTATTCCGTTACTCTTAAGCGTTATTTAACCCGTAAACTTTTCTGGGTTTTTGGACAAAATAATTGTAATTATTAGCAAGATTTTGACACCAGTAATTTACGCGTTACGCCCCACGAGCATGAATAAACGCAATACGGACTTTTAAAAGGATCTTACGTTATTCAAATACGTAGGTATTGTTTTGTTCATTTTATTCGAAATACTTTATTCGTGATGTTTCGAAAGGAGGACAATGGTTAGGTCATGATAATATTTATTATAATTATGTATTAAGTATCTATTGTATTTTTATGTGCAGAATACATCGAATTGCACCCAATATCGTCCTCACATCGACGTCACTGTTTCATATTGCCTCTAGTTATATTCTTATTCACAAATATCATAGTTTATATAATTGTTGAATTTCAACTAATACTAACTACTACTAGTATGTATGTACAAGAGAACATGTTTGTGACGTATCTATGTAATTATATTTGTTTTGGAGCGAAATTCGAAGTTGTGGTATTTAAAGCATCTTTTGTAAAAACAAATAAATAAAAAATAAAAGAGACTTTTTTAAAAACAATCAACTTACTGTCATTACACAATTTTCATGACATAAAAACGACGCGTAATATTTTAATTAAGTATGCTAAGATAACTAATCGCGCATAAGTAAATACGAAAAAAAGAATGAATCATTCGCCTGTAACAATTAATATTAAAAACATCATCAATGCGGTGTAATTATACAACCGTCACCAAGTGTCGGTAAATCGTTTAATCTAAACATTAACCAATACCGATACATTACAGATAACATACAAACATAGAAAAAACTAACACTACGATTACCACAGTCATTAGCGACCTTATAATTTTTAAATCGCGGAAGTCTACTACGACACGACTCCGCAAATAGCTTGTTCCAACGTAGTATTACTGTGATGTATGATGTGCATATTTATTGCTTACGATTACGACGTGTCTAGTCGACGACGAAATTAATCGAAAATTTGTTTAAAAATATCGTTAATCGTGTAAAGTATTGTAATGTTATTTTTTCTTTGAATTGCGTAAAATTAAATCTTATTGGTTGCAGCAATGGTTTGTTTGTTTTACTTGCATTTTTTTGACAGAGCTCAGATTTTATTTCCGTCTATATAGTTTTTGGGTATTCCCCATTAACCAATACAAGAAATCTTATAATGTATATTTTATTAAGTAGGTATTAATTTATTTTTATTTGTCTGTAAAAATGCAAAAAACTATTGCTCATGTAAACTTCAAATAAAAATTTATAATTATTATCTCAGATAACTTAAAAATAGAAGATAAAAAAGTCGTTAAAACTGTTGAACCTTTAAATAAAAAAAAACTGAAACAATTACATCCTCCACCGTAGTTCGCAGATGAACCTACGCAAAAATCAAAGTCCGAAAATTCTTAAAATGAACTTTGAAAATACCCTTAACTATAAAGCTGAACCATATCTCCACCGACCCAGATTTAAACTTCATCAAAGTTATTTTAGTAACCTTACAATTACCTAAGATAAGTCGTCAGTAAGTCGTGGGCTGACAATATAAAGGCGCCGTTGCAGTTACGAGTTGCAACGATTAGGTTAATGTATTCAAATTGATGCGAACGACACCGCAGCGATATGCGTGTTTATCCACGCAACTTGATATGAATTGCAAGGTCTCCTGATAAAACTGCGTTAACATTTCAAGGACAACCCATATTTTTCCGTTACGTAAATTGTCATAAATTAAACGCTTACGCTTAGGTACCTACACACGCTTTTTAAACACTCAGTATACTGTGCTCGTACTGTTTTTTTTATTAATTATAAGTTAAGGCTCATAATTAATACTCTCGCAATATCTACACTAATATTATAAAGAGGAAAGATTTGTATTTTTGTATGTAACGAATAAACTCAAAAAGTACTGGACCGATTTTCTTCTTTCTTTCTTTTTTCATTAGAAAGCTACATTATCACTGAGTAACATAGGCTATTGTTTTTTTTTAATTTAGTGATTCATGGTCGTTTTAATTAGCATGCTTATAACTTAAATATCTGTACCTATTTATGTCTACCCGTGCGAAGCCGGGTTGGGCCGCTAGTACATAATATACTTAATACGCCGTGTCGCGGGTGTCATGTTCAATACTGTCCATTATTTGTATAAATAAGATATCACTAATATCCAACCCAAAAACAAAATTTTTTGTGTATCATAAAATGTCTGCCCCGCTTGGGAATCAAACTTTGGACTATTCCCTTTGTAAGTAGGGTTATAACGTACCCAAAGGCGTATACTCGTACTTCCTTCAAATTTGATTAAATAATGCAATAACAGATGCAACTAATTTTAATATTATTTTCTTTGATAATTATCCTAGTACATTAAAAAAAGGATTCCTATTAATAACTTAAAATACCAATTTATTCACCAAAATTTATGTAAATTTAATCTTATATCACAAATTCGAGGTCATTTAACACTTAATAAAACTATAGAAAAATATAATTTATAAAATATTATGGCGTTTTAGTACTTCTGTTTTACATAACCCAACTTATAACGAAAAGATTAGAAATTTGTTGCAAGCTAAAACAGTACCTAAAAGCCCCAAACAAAACCTACGAAGCTTTGAAGGCTTTAGCGTTAATACAACCGTTGCGGTGTTACTTGGAACAGGCGTTCATTCTTGTTTGTAATTTTACAAGGTGTAATATTCAAAATCCTCTGGTTAGCAGCTGTAAATAGAATTTTCAAAATTGTATCCTGAAAATTCATCCTTCAGAAGAGTGATTCAAATTATATTCGTTTAGTCGATACAGGATTGACTACACACGATAATAATAAAATACTCGTGCACCGTCTTCTAAATCAGTTTATTCAAGAAGTTATAGATGAAAACATCAGCAGTCTTCCATTGTATTCAATATTATAACATTCTCAAAGATGGCCTTCTCGCCGTACAGTAACATTTGGTGTTCCAAATCATTTTATTAAATATTGACAACTTCAGCACTCCTACGTTGTTTTCTTATGCTGGGGCCACATTAACGGAAAACGCCGATAATTATCGCGATGACGGACGTGTAACGTTGGTTTGGCCACTACTTAACGCGATAATTTTACAACGGCATTCACATTGTCGTTTGCCGTTGGGCGATAATTCGAATGTTGGGGCCACACTTGTCAAGTGTAGCCACTTACTTTATCGCGTTCGGCATTGACGTTGATGTTGACGTTGACGTTTTCGTTAGTGTGGCCCCAACATTACAACTAGGTACTATAAAGTCTAGTGTCATCCAATAAAATGGATCAAGATCCATTGGGACAAGTTCCAATTCCAATGTCAAAAGTCGCAATAGACCTTCAAGAAGACTAAACAACTGCTCGTTCTAAAATCGAATCCCTACTCTCATCACCCGAATCTTAGATAATATCTAATTATAATCTGATTTAATATAACTGACTATTTAACACCAGATGAGTTACTAAGCCATTTTCTAAATACACCTAATGGCCAGGCAAGCTAAGGTAAGCAAATTAGCGAGTACGTTCTAACCATCACTTACCGTAGGCTCATGAGTTTATGACTCATAACTATCTAATGAGCACTGGCTGCCATTTCATTGTCATTGTGTTATAACCACTGATGATTCATGACCTCTATGGGTGTGGTGATAATGATGTAATGATGTTTTGGTAGCACGTCATTGCGTAAGGTAAAATGTATTCATAATCTGTAAATAAATGAGAAAAAATTAACTTTAAAATTTAAAACCCGACCTATTAAAGGGAGCTAATATAATTAAGGGAGTTGCTAATCAACTATATTATTATACTAAACCTTTGCTACCCACGTACAATTTTCGTCTCTATATTAAAACCTCTGTTTCAAACAAGAAACATATCATACAGCACTAATGTTACTCTAAGCGTATAGAAAGCTCTCCCCTATTTGAACAAGTGGAAGTAACATATGTCCGGTCATATTGGACTAATTGATCTTGCTCTGAGTACCTATAGTTTACTATGCAAATATATTTAAAATACACCCGAAACTAAGTGACATACACCTGCTAAATATGTCATAATAAACTATTCGTATACATCTAATTTCAGTAAAGTTTAAAGTGCCTTATAGTGAGTTTGCAGTGCCTGTAACCGCCCTCGCTTGAATTCGGAAAACTATACTTTAGCACTCATACTTAAAATGTTTAGAAGGGATTCAGTAAACTAATATACTGTAACGGTAGAATTTATATTTCTACTAAAACAATAACCGATTAGCAGAAAGTGGTGAGATGAGGTATGATAAAGGGAAGTGAGGTGTGGCGAGCTGGAGAGCTGCGATGTGTAGTAGTGAGGTGAGAGAGAGAGAGGAGAGGAGAGAAGAGGTATGATGAGTTTTCCGAATGTTTCTAGCCAATGTTCTTACAAATTATTTCTGGCCAGTGACCAACCCATCTTTGACAATAGACAGATCCTCCAATGCGGATTAAGGCTATTTACATAAAAAATACTGAACAACAAACAGGCTTTCAAACCGACAAAAATTATAATACTCAACATTCCATATTGTTAATCTATTGGACTCATATTCCACAAGTTCCAATGCACCAAAGTTGAATACAATTCATTCACCCCGGTTCAAGCTGGTCTGCTTCAATTACTATCACACTCAGGTCCAATATTCACTAATTGCTTCGTCCAAAACTAGCGAAGTTCCGCGGAACTACCACGTAGTCACTCGTTACGATATCTAACATTCAGTTTCTAGCAAATGGTCGAACTGCAAATTTAATCGGGATGAAAGTTGCACTGAACTGTTGAATCTCTGATTAGTCTTGGTTTAATGTTTATCACGACCGATGATATCAATACTGTTATCTAATTTGGAATTGTATAACGGAAGCTAACCTATTTAAAGTTGATAAATCATACTTCACCACGCTGCTCCAGTGCGGTTATCTTATATTAAAGTTATATTGTAATTTGGACCAGTAAACCGGGATAAGAAGATATCAGTTCTCCAATATCCCAGATCGGATCGGTAAGATGAAGAGTCATCAGCTTCAATCTTTGGTCTTCTTTCTTGGCAGACAGTGCAGAGGTTTTGGTGTTACAGATGTTCATGGGCGATGGTGAACACTCACTATTGGCTCGTCTGCTCGTTCGTCGGGTATTAAAAAAAATTGATAAATTATTTCTGGACAAAAAGCTCAAATTTTTGAATCAGAAATGATATGTTTTGGATAAGTCAATGTGTTTTGATGTTTTATTATCAACATTCCATCTAACTTCTTTTACTTAATTTGTTTTCAGCAAGCATTCCTTTTTTAAAGTATGTCACAGTATCTCTACTGACCCTTTGTTTCAAAAAGTAATAACTCCATACCCCAAACAATAATAGGGCATAATTGAGAATATTTCAAACAATTAATTTGTTTGGTGCCGAGTACGGCTTCATGAAAACAGTTTAAACTTCGCAAACAGCTTTTTGTCCACCTAATATTGTGGTTTTGCGGGACAAAGAGAATATAATGAATATTGGGCAAAATACCGGGTTTTCATATTAATAAGTTGGCTTTTGTATTTTAAAATTTAATTTTATGTTCCATGGATGTGTGTTTGATTAAAGTTAATTTAATTATGATGTTTAATTTTAAATATTTTCCCTAGGGTATTCGTAATTGAATTTTAACATTTCTGACGTTAGGTTTATTGTTGACGTTTTTGGGACGCCTTTTACTACTCTACTACTACTCTTACACCTCAACTATGCATTATAAAACTAATTAACTACTGTTACTTCTAGAAAAATAGTTAAAAAAAAATACAAAAAAAAACAAGTTAAATACCACACACCATGATATTCACCATTCTAAACACGCTTAAAGCAATCTTCGCAACAATAAGTGACATAAAAAGATTAATACTGGTCATTAGGCCTATTTAATATCACCAGTCAACCATGGTGTCAGACCTCTTCCCAATCCAATTCACTATCATAATGTCATAAACAACTCTATTATCCTACAAATAAAGTACAAAATAGATAACTTGAATTATGAATCGGAAGATGTACACTATTCAAAAACTTCTAATTATAATTTGAATCGTTTAAGACTTAAATATTTTCGGTATCAAATAGACGAAAAAATGTACGAAGACATCCTCTGAGTTTGGTCAACCGACCGTGAGAACAAAAAATATATAGAGACGAATTCGTCCAGAAATACGAAGATTATTTTGTTGTTAATTACATACCAAACCCAGTTAATGAGCTAAGTCGTTATTGCAATGTAATTTTGCATAATAATGTAAATATGCAAAATAAATAAAAATATAATGACATAAAAAGGTATATGAATACTATAATTATGTATATACCATAAATTCGTATACCGTAAATTTAAATATAATTATTATCACGGTATATACCTAAATAAAATCCATTCTTGTAATTTCTGTATTGTTATAAATTATAGTACAGAGAACTAGAGTTCTGGACTATATTAAGTCTTTTGTTAGAGAAAAAGGTTTGATTATTCGTATTTGAAAACAAATATTATTTAAACACAGTTCTTATATAAATTACTAAACCAACCAATTCCCAAATACCTACGTACATTATTAAGCTTAGCTTAATTCATCCCACACCTTACTACTCACTTGTACCCGTGACTCAGTCACCAAAAATAGTCTTAAACAATATAATTTATTATTTCTGTACAATAAACTTAATTAAATTAATTCTAAACACACCTCCACACCTTCCGGTTCCAGCGATGAGTCAGATCAGAAGTAGAACGGTGGTACGGGTAGGCACCGGCTCCGGTGAAAAAGTCGAGTGTGTACGCACCTTATCTCTTGCATCAGATTATGTACAGCGTGATCCAAATGTGGGTCAGTGACTCATCGATTGATACATTGATACGGCAATGAACTTGATTTTGTTACAACTATTGATCCATTTAACAAATACAATTAAAAAGTTGTTAAGCTTTCCAGTTCTGATAGTAACGTGGTAGAATGTGTGAATATTAACAACGTTTATTTGTGTGGTTTTAGTTATTGAATAATTGTAATTGTACACTGATGTGCAATTACGGTTAGTTAGAGATAAATTGTTGGATTGTAAATATAAATGAACTTAGATTTTTTTGACTTGCTGACGTATCGTACCTTGACAACCAAGTACATAAATAAGTAGTTGTTATTGTTTATTGATAGCCAAGTAGTTTGAACGTAAGGTTCCTGAAAAGAAACTACGTAGTAGTAATCAAAGTAGAAGTTCCTTATCTCTTGCTTCGATGAAGGAAAATATCGGGAGGAAACCTGCACACCTGAGAGAGTTCTCCATAATGTTTTCAAAGGTGTGTGAAGGCTTCCAATCTGCTTTTCACCAGCGTAGGACAATGGCCTATACCATCCTCATTGTGAGAAGAGACCCAATCCCAGCAGTGGGACTGCTATGGGTTGCAATGATGATTGTTTATTGTTAGATAGCTGATTAGTAGTGTGTAACATCACCGAAGAGCTAATGTTGCACACGTATCAACAAATGTTTGCTATTGTTCAACAAATCTGCGGTGTCTAGTGTTCGTACACATTGTAAAGAGTCTAGACACCTCTGTGTCAACAGTGACGTCATTCGTCGACAACGTTCCACTAATTTGATTTTTGCAATCGAGTGGAGATTGCTTAGCGGTCATTACTAGCAATCCATGTTGTAGATAAGAAAATTTGTTACAATACAAAAAAATAAAAACCATTGAGATTTACGATATTAAAACACAGTTGATTAAAACAGTAATTGACTATTAATTAATATTTGTGTTTTATGTGTTACAAAACACATTGTTTTACGATACCTAGACACTGATGAACCGTTGTGTTACTGAGTGACTGACAGCCTTAACTACTAAACACAATAAGCTGAAATTTGGCATGTATATTCCTTGGGGAGTGTAGGGAGCACTAAAAAAGGAATTTTGGAAATTCTCCTCCTAAGGTGATAAAAATGGGGATAAACTGAAACTTTTTATTTCTTTAATGATTCACTTGAAACTTTGTAAATACATTATGTTTGTCCCTCAATTGAGCACTAAGAAAGGATTTTTGGAAATTGAAGTACGAAGCCGCGTGAGAAACCTAGTTTTCTATAATACAATCCCTGTTTAATAAAAGTTATATTTTTGTTATTACGTTATTATTAGTCTACAATATAACTATCCACGAACACAATTTATTATGATATATTATATATCATTATACGTACGTAGAGCCTCCCCTTATACAAGAAACATTGAATAATAACAAATAAAAATAAATACCAACCTTATAGTATACTATATTATTTTATCAACATACATAGATAAGCACCAACATCTATTTCACCAGTAAGTTGACTCTATGATTGTTAAATCTCAAAATAACTTTGTGATTAATACGACAAAACATCTGACTGAGATCTCACAGCTAGTTATTGCTGGAAGGATCGCGTTGCAAAACATGGATTTTTACATTTTAATTTACATAGATTACGTTAAAATTTATCTTAGATATTAATCAGTACAGATTAATTTATACATCACCCCGTATACATGCGCCTGCGCCGATGACTCACACTCCAATCGTCAAACACTCTCACACAAAGAACAGAATTAAAAAATAAATAGAACTACAGTCATCTATTTAACGGTACGTCCGTTAAATTTTGGTAATATTTACCACACATAATAACATATATTACACATACTTATATAGGACTAGATGTCCCAGCGTACTTCGTACCGCTTTATAATTAAAAAATGTTTTGGTGATATATCGACAGCAAAGCCACCTATCGGGTCCAATTGTGAATCTAAACCATCTCTCGAATCCACTTGAACACACACAAAAAAAATCATTCAAATCGGTCCAGCCGTTTTTGAGTTTTAGCGTGACTAACGCACAGCAATTAATTTTTATATATTTATGATAGAGCTGTGTTCACAATAGTTAATATTAATGATAATATAATATTTGTTCGGAATACGGTTTTACGTTTTCCGATCGATCAGGCAGCACGCCTACTGGTTTTATATAAAAAAACTAGTTGTCCCAGCGTACTTCGTACCGCATTATGATTAAAAAATGTTTTGGTGATATATCGACAGCAACGCCACCTACCGCGTCCAATTGTGATTCTAAACCATTCTCGGATCCACCTGAAGACACACAAAAAATTTCAACCAAATCGGTCAAGCCGTTTAGGAGGAATTCAGTATCATACACACTCACACTTAAAAAAATAAAGTTAGCATTGGAATTATACTCTTTCTCAAAATGACTAACAACTACCAACTACGAGTAACATGTCATTATACCTACTAACGAACTAACCAACTAACATTCTGAACACCCTCTGCTAATTGGATTAACCATCTTGGATCCGATTTGAGTCTTGTATGTGTCGGTCATAGTGGTCATGGGCGGCAGCTGAAGGGTGGGGCTGTATGCTCGTTTGCTACCTTGTATCTATAAAAAAAAACAAAATTAAGTACGCGGGGTGCAAAGTGGGTAATCGTGGGAGGCTGTGTCGGGACTACAATGCCGAGTTTAACGTGAAACGTATGTAGCATCATACGAACGTCAATATCTATAGACAAAAGTCGTTGACCGAATCTTTACAATGTTTTTTAAAACGCAAAAATTGGTAAAATAAAAACATTATGACCCATTACACAGTATTTGATATAACGGTTTCTTAGACGTGACTTTTGGATTATTACCCTATTTAACTATTGGGAATCGGTAGTTAATAGAACTGATATGAGTTTAGAAATATTGTAGTTCTTATTTCATAAGTTTAAGGTTGAAATTAAACTGTATGTGTCACAGTTACATGAAAGAATGGGTTTATTAGTGCAATAAATCATATAGTACGTAAATTTTAGTTGACTTCTTTGTCCCTTAACATGATGGGAATATTTCAAAGTAGTCACCGGTCTGAGCCATTTAAACTTCAACTATTACAATGTACATAACGGACAGTAGGTTATCATTGGTAATAAGGCTTGTTTGTGTGCGCGTCGCTGTAGTGCACGTTAAATAATACTTTATTTCACAATAATAGTACTACACTATTATATTTAGAAATAATAATATTTTATTTCACAATATATTGTCATAAAGGCAGAAGCATCTACCTAATACAATGGTTCAACACATTTTTTCTACTACTCGCGCATTTCTTCTACTCCAAGTCAACGTACCTTTCCAATATGGTGGTAAAATAAAACTACGTGCATAATCGTATTGATGCAATACTCACTTGATTAAAAAAGGATTTCGAATTTGAATGACCTCCCTCTTTTGGAAACAATAGTAAAATAACATGAACTTTAAGGATATAATGTACATTTAATATTTATATTAAGGCATATCGAATTATTTCCAATATGCACAAAACTTATTAGGTGAGTAACGAGCTTAAAAACATAAAAACTATTAAATACAACACAAAGAAATATTACAACGACAAATCTTATTTCCTTAAAGGGAATTACGTCCAACCAATGTTAAAAGTCGTCATAACAATTATGTATCTCATTTGAAATTTGTCATAAAACCCATTTTGTCGTTAGCAAAGTAAATAATAAATCACCAGTAGAGAACTTAATATTGCTTGTAAAGGATGTGCCTTATCGCTAGAGGGGAACGAGTATCGAGTTGAACAGGTTGAACTATAACAGCGAAATTATTGTATGCGTCACACTATTAGATTGGCTTTCCACAGTTCGGCTGTTAACGTAAGTACACCTATTTCATATTAAAATGAAACTATGGATTTTATAATACCTACGACAGTCAAACGACAGTACTTTCTAGTGGACAGGTACAACCAATTATAATAATTAAATAGTATAAAAGTTCCCGTTAGTGTAATCCTAAGTGATACGTTGTAACTTGCTTTCAAATTCAAAATCATTAAAATTTCAAATTAACCGACTTCTGTAAGGAGGAGGTTCTCAATTCGTTTTTTATTTTTTTTATGTAGGTGTCATTGATACAAACACCTAAAGACGTCATTTTTTATTCTTCCGGTGATTTATTTCGATCTACCTATCAGGTAATAAAAAAGTGTAATCCAAGTTTCATAGTCATCATCATCATCATCACAACCCATAACTGTCCCACTGCTGGGCATGGGTCTCCTCTCACAGTGTGAGGGGTATAGGCCATAGTCCACCATGCTGGCCAAGTGCGGATTGGTGGACTTCACACACCTTTGAAACATTATGGAGAACTCTCGGGTGTGCAGGTTTCCTCACGATGTTTTCCTTCACCGAAGCAAGTGATAATTAAATTTTAATACGCACATAATTTTTGAAAATTAGTGGTGCGTGCGGGGTTTGAACCCAGAACCTCCGGTTCGCCAGTCCAATGTTCAACCACACCGCTATCACTGTAAATGTTTTCAAATTTTTTAAAATTATAAACAGAAATACTACCGTCTGCCTCTGACATGAATTTGTTAAAACTCGAACAAAGTCTTTTGTTATTGTTGAATCACTGGTCGGAAAATACACAAAAATAGCTGCAGAAAGATTGGTCAGTTGTTCAAACAGACTAGAGATGAAAGTTCATCGTTGACATTTCTTAGTAGAACCACAAAAACATAAAACTACAAAGTATAATTATTCTGTTTGCTTTTTAATGCGTGAGCGATAGCAACGGCTTTATTAGCTATTATGGCTTTACTCGGTTCATCTACACATTTTATACATTGTAAATGTAATGAACAGACAAACACGGTTAATGTAAACCGTGCATAATATTATCGTCACGGTTTTTTTTTAATGAACCCAATAAAATATATCAGATTTTAATGAATTCATAGCCTCTTCGGCAGGGATCGCAGAACAGAACTAATTCTGTACCAATCAGTTTGTCCTGTAGACTTTTTGACCGCAAAGAATTAAAAATGCTTTTGGTGTTGCTGATTTTAATGGACATTTGGAGCCGCACCACACTCTATTTCCCGAATTTGTTATCATTTTTTTTAATACACCCCATTTTAGAAGCACATTCACGTCTAAACGAAAGCTCCACGCAAGCAAAGACATAACTGTTTAATGTTTATTTGCTTCAGATAAATCATTTTTAACATACGAGTAAATGCTAATATAACATAAATAACATTATAAATGCTACAGTTTCATAATCTGACTGCTGCATCTGTTTGCTTCAAACACGAAAGCCTCATCGAAAACCCACTGCATGACATTGAAAGGTAATTTTACACATCGGAGGCTGCACACAATGCATTCGGTGAATATGTTTGAAACAATTTCCTGTTTGTTTTTGCCACGGTTTTATTGGCTTGGTTCTGAGTCTGTTCAGGTAGAATTTTGGAATTATTGTGAATAATTTCTTGATAACGAAGATGAAAATAAAACAATAGTTTTAAAAAACTAAAAACACGCTTTTATATTGATAACTGACTTATAAATACAAAGGAATATAATTAAGTTCCCTTTTCTGGAACCAGTCCTCAGCTTAGTATCCGGCCATACTTGACATAAAATTGCATTGTCATGGGACCTTAAACAATATGAAACATTATATTCCGTAGTGTAATAGTTCAAATTCAGCTTGTATAATTTGGTCTAAACATACAAACAAACATTGCAAGTTAAATAAAAGCTTGTAATAAGCATCATCTCCTCAACTACACAATTAAATGAAAGTTTTAGGACAAGCACGGTAACAAATATAACGTAAACGTTATAATTTAAAATATCCTTTTTTTATTTTAATTAAATTATTTTTGCAGCATCAAATAAGACAACACAGGTTGTTAAAGATTTATTTATTATACTTCTCATTGTTTGATTATGTAATTATTTGCGTCGACAGAGCAGAATGGTTTATTTAACTTTCAATTATTAATAATATCAAAGGAAAATTGTAACTCAATATCGCACAATGAAAATCTTTCTGACAAATGAAAGCTTAACAGCATTGGCGAATTCTCTTGACGAAACACCCAATCACAAATGGATAAGTGCAATCAGTTTCATAATTAAGGATACCGACCGATACACTTGTTGTGTAATCTGTACGTAAGATATGAATTAAAACAAAAGATCCACTTATCGGTAATGAAGGATGACGAAAGCCACAAGTGTTCATAAACGAGGTGTGTTTGCCGGAGATAAGTTCAGCTCAGTGTGTTGCAAAATAAAGGACTTTGGACTTCAACTATTAGCGGAAAAGTGTACGGATTTCTCCTAGTAACTAAGAAACTTTGGCTGTATTGGGGAGGCCTAGAATAAATACCCCATTCCGACGAGTCAAGGTAGGGTTAAGACGATGGAAGCTTGCCGGTAGGGCTGAAGCCAGGCTGGCTAGCTGCCAATCTCTTCGTTGAGTCGTTCCAGAACGTGGATACACTTAAGAAATATGTATCTAACTTATTTCCTTATTTATTTCGCTCTTTATTGAAAAACCTAGAGCTAGGAATGACAATGGGTGGACTTAATGCCTAATAGCATTCTCTTCAAGTCAATCCTTGGAGATGGTGAGAAGTTGGGGTAGGTGTTCAATAATAATAATTATACTTACATTTATACACATACATAGATATTTTAGTAATATATATAAATTAAATGAATAGATATATACCTCAATAAATATGTATATAAATAACTTGTAACTAACTTGTGGTTGATGAATAAAAAAAATATACATGAAAGAAAATGCTGAAACCCGAGCAAATTTGTTTTTTATGTTATCGATTTGAATACGCTGAACAATAAACCGGAAATTTAATTAATCGTTAATTGAAAACATTTTCTAGTTAAGCTATTCAGGCTAATTATATAATAAAAAACGCTATCTCTCATACTCGATACCATGAACTAATTCATAGATAACGAACGAGAGCCGTCAAATTTTAATAAAAACTTCTTTGTGTCGAACGCCAAGCTTTATGGCGACACCAATGGTTTGTTAATCGTGTTGAAATATTTCGATAAGAAAGCACAATTCTTTGTTTTGTAAAGTTTATTGACACTCGTTGGAAGCACTGAATCACGAATGGAAGAATGCGAGTTCGTGGAAACTGATTTATGAACTTGTTCGTAGTCGAGTTTATTTGAAGATTGACCATGAACTGGACAGATTAGTTTATGTGTGGTTTTAACATATGCATGCGTATTATTGGTATATTTATGACGTCTTTAGGATAATATCAAATAATTATTTTTATCACATTTTCAGCAGTGATAGCCGGGTGGTTTTAAAGTTGGATTTCCGAACATAGAGTTCGAATTCTGAACGCACCTCTAATTTCTAAAAGTTATGTGCGTATTAAAATTTTAAATAACATTATATATATAATATTATAATAAATAACTGTAGGTACCCTCACACTGTAAGACGAGACAAAATACGATTAATTTTAATTCTCCGCAGTCCAAAGATAGCATAAATAAACCTGATTTTTTTCTTTGTAGGTACAGATTTGTGAAGTTAATTTAAAGACCTATACTTTATATATAATAGCGACTTTTAAATATTTTAACAATCCCATTACAATAATGATCCTTTTAGAGCCATTACTTATGATTCATAATTGCCTATTGTCTTCCTACTTTACAAGCAATTAGCATATATTATTAGTCCATTAGCCGACGAGTTCATGAGATATGGGATGGTGAAGGTGTGGTGGAAATTATGGTCAAAACAGGAAACTATACTTATACCTAACTTAAGTGTAAGGCACCAAAAACAAACCTACCAATAGATGTTATTATTATTATTTATGGCATAAAGTTCGACTGCCGGTCCTCCGTTCGCCATCGGGCTCTCTGCGTTGCGTGGCGAAGGGGTCTGCTGGTCTCAAGGGTCACCTTTTTACCCGGGCTTGAGCTCCCGTTGGTTTGAAGGTCCCGTTGTTGAGCGGAGGGTCCTATCATCTCTATAATGTACAGCCAATTGCCGCTGTCAGACGCGCCTCTGATGGTCAGGTGTTACTATCTAGGAAGTTGACCGCTGGTTGTGGTGTGATTCGTCTGCTCGTGTATTGGTTATTTACGTAAAAAATCCATAACTCTATTTCTCTCTAACTCTCTCTATCTATATCATAACTCTCTAAATCTTAAAAGAGTACAAACATCCCCGTACCCTCAATGAAACTTCACTAACGGCATATCATCCTTGTATGACAATGGATTCCGTTTATACATTCAGTTATTACTCTTGCATTATACCTACATGTCGAAGGATGATCAGACAATGAATGAATGAAATAATAAGGCAAAGTGAATTTAATTGAAGATTCAAAAAATATTGTAAATTGTATAAAAACGAACCCGCGCAATGAATGAATGCCGCCGAAATCACTAACCTCGTATTACGTTTTGTTTAAATTTTAATGCAATTGAATTTTAAATTGTCCTTAGCAAGTTAGGGTTTTTGCGACGAATCTAAAAATAAGTAGTTTGGATTGCAGCAAACATATTTCTCTATAGCAGGACTTCCCAACCGCTGGGGCACGCCCCCCTATGGGGGCGTAGAGAGATTTAGGGGGGGCATATTATGTACGTTACCATTTCCGAAAAAAAAATATTTAGCGCGTATGTAAATTAACAAGTCACAACACGACGTGTGACGTCTTGTATGTGTATTGTACATTGTAAGGGGGGGCATGAAAATATTATTCTTGGTTCGGGGGGCTCGGCGAAAAAAAGGTTGGGAAACCCTGGTCTAAAAGTACCTTAGTTTTAAAATATCCAGAACTTTACAATTCTAGGATTTTCGGTTCACATTTGTCTGACTATCCTACTCCTACGATATACATAAGCAATGAGTAAACTGAATTACATTTAAATTCTAGGTCAAACATCACGCATAGATCAAGGCGGAGAATTCATTTTCCACGTTTATGCATCCCGCATGAATGCGTTACTCACGTGCAACAATAACGTCCTTGGTCATACCTACTGTATATTGCATTGTAAAATATTGTATGGAAAAAACGTAACTTAATTTAGCTGAGGTTCTCGTTTGAGTCTTTTCTGACGACTCACAGTTACTTGAAGTATCTAGGATAACATGGAATAGGTGGAAACGGCTTTACAGGGAAATAAACCACTACTGGAAATAACCATTTGCTCCGTCTTCCAAATAATACTCAATAATATAATCAATGATAACATTGACAAAATCAACTACTATTCCATTGTTTTCTTTGTTCTTTGACATTTTATCTCGCTTCACATCGCATCTTTTTGCCTCTCCTCTCGTCATATCTTCCTACTTAACCTGCTTCTCTCTCCTGTTTTAGTCGTAAATTAGTGACGGACCTTGCTTCGCTTCGCGCCTTTGCTTTAGTACTCAAAGATAATAATTATGGCTTTAAATAATAACTCCAACTATGCAAATCACCACCTTAATGATTTTTTTACCCCAATGACAAACAAAATCTAGTAATAACCGGTTGTAGTCGATTCTTTGTCATCATTTTCAACGTATTTAACTTTGCTTTTTACGTAACCCTTTTGGTCGACGCAAATAATTATTTAAAGTTTGGTTTATGGCGTTATTGAACTCTATTCTCTTCCCCATAGGGGTAAGATTCCCATGAATCAAAATATGCATTCGTTACTAATCGATCAATAATGGTTGTATTGAAATCAATCGCAGGTGTTCAAGTGATATGCCTTTTTTATTTTTTCACCCATCCCGTGTGTGTATCCAGCCATTGTACATTTACCCTATTATCATCCACGCTCGGTCACTATATTCTAGCACATCCTTATTGCATGAACACAAGGTTGAGTTTTGAATGCGTAAGTTTATTCGAAAAGGTGAGTAGAAACTACGTGACAATGTTGAGCATTTTGAAGCCAACCAATATTAAAAACCTATAAACACGTACATGTGCGTAGAACTATAATAAACTCTAAGATCATACACTAAAGCCCAGTTTAAAGTTGGATGTGTCAGCTCAGTTACAGTTTGGTAAATAAAACCAAGACAACGGTGGTTTAAAACACTGAAACACCCTTTTAACAACAACATCATCATCGCAACTCATAACTGTCCCCCTGTTGCGTACCCAGGAGTGGGGAATGTCTTCTTCATATTGTGAGGGGTACAGGCCATAGTCCACAACGCTGGCCAAGTGCGGATTGGTAGACCTCACGCACCTTTGAGAACATTGTGAAGAAATCTCAGGTATCCAGGTTTCCTCATGATGTTTGACTTAATCGAAGCAAGTAATAAGTAAATTCTAATTCGCGCATAATTACTCATACCCAACAGTTACTTACGTCGTAGTGTAATGGAATTACTTACGCGGCTTACTTATTTATTTATTGGCGGATTTCAAACACATTTGAGAACATCATGGAGAACTCTAAGGCGTGCAGGTTTCATCACGTTTTCCTTCACCGAAGCAAGTGATAATCACATTCTAATACGCACATCATTTTTGAAAATTAGTGGTGTGTGCAAGATTAGAGAAACTGGCGATGGCGCCCACTCGGCTATCTCTGTTAGTTACTAAATAGTTCAATACGATGTCCCTACAATAATAAAACAACAAAGTCATCAATGCTACGTTGTTTCAGTACCACTATAGCGAATATTTAACCATTTATCATAAGGAAAGTTAAATGAACGTCATATCTCTAAATTCTAGAATTAATATGTAAGGAACAAAGCAGAGCAGACAATACTACAATGTACACTCAGCTAAATGGTGGTGCCATTGTTATAATTATTATTTGCAATCCTTTGGTGTCACTTGCTTTTGTATCATACTCGTACAACTCGTACATTTAACATTAAGCGCTAACACTTTTGGGCAATAATAAACCGCTCTCTCTTCGTTTCGGGATTTGTTTAAATTCTAATAAAAATGTTTATTAATCATTATCTTTTTTACTTGCGAATCGGTGTAATTAAAACTAATAGTAAATGTTACTCCAAGATAACTTCAATACATCAGTACAAACTGAATCAAAATTTGTTTAGCTATTTCTGAGATTAGCATGAACAAACAAAGAGATTAACATGCAGACAAAACTCATAAAACTTATTGTTACGAGCCCTTAATAGTTTATCGGAAATAAATAAAATAAAATTAAAATATAATCTTCCATAAACTGACATCGATAAAGACACATGTTTTATTTTAGTAAGTTACATCATCATCATCGCAAACCTTAATTGTCCTACTGTTGGGCTCCGCTCATGTTATGAGTGGTACAGGCCACAGTCGACCACGCTGGCCAAGTTAGATTTAGCAGACTTCCCACACCTTTGAGAACATTATGAAGAACTCTAAGTAATGCAGGTGTCCATAACACCATAGATATTAAAATGTTTAGTTAACATAAACCTGCTGCAAGATTGCAGCAAAGTTGTGTTCATAACAAAACGTGTTAACGAAACGGTTAGTAACAATAGGGCGGTTAATACTTTAGCGACGCGAACGCATCACTCACCTTGCATTTGACTGCAATATTCATTAAGCGACTTACACTGACGCCGCTGATACCCTATTGTACTCTGTTGCATTACGTTTTAGTGTTTTAGGGTTGACAGTTGCATTTATGTCACTTTTGTTTTAATTAACAGTTGTAGTATTTGATTAACAACACTCTTATTGGTGGTACTAGTAGTACATCTTTATGGTGGTACTAGTCGAAGTAGTGCACTGGCTTCAACCCATTGATGGCCCACTACTGAGCACGGGTCTCTCCTCATAACTGAGGAGGCCTAGAGCATACTCCACCACGCTGCTCCAGTGCGGATTGGTGGAGGGGTTAATGGCCAACCCAAGTGTCAGAAATTTTTAAGCCGCCCGAAGGTATCTGACATGGCTTAACGACTGCTACCAAATAGTAACAACCGGGACCGACGGCTTTACGTGCCCTCCGAAGCACGGAAGTGCTTATGTACACTAATGTGGCGTAATTAATGTTGGCATTAAATCTTTTGGTTTATATCTTACAGAAGGAACCTAAGACCAAGAGAAAGGACATGATTTTCCAGTAGAAGCACAAAAAAATCTTTATCGTGAGACGGAACCATTAGTATATTATTATGATTATTACCATAGTCCTATTTATTAATTTTATTTAGTAAGTTAAGACAAACCTCTAAAATAAATTAAATTGCGTCTCTATCTTCACTGTGGTCATTGTATTTTTTATAAATAGACAATAATTGATCATCCTAATGTCTCTTAAGTCATTCTTTGACGTAAACGGGAAAAATAATATATTATGTTGAGTAGCATACTAAATCCAGTATACACAAACGCGTACACATTAAAAAGTCAAAAACTTAACTATATTATACATTTTTCATCTCCTTTGTTAGTTATGTAACCTGAGATACCCATCTCTTTTCTCTTAATCTCTTATTATTATGTGATCTCTTATTTCTTGTTCGAAACAAACACAACATAGTTCAATTTAGGTAACTGAATAATACGATAAACGCAATTGCTCAATGTTTGATGAAATTATAATTTTTATTACACGCGAAAAGCAAACTTAAGTCACGCGTATAAACTTTCTCTTTTCTTAGTCAGACGTAAGCCGCGGACGTTTGTTTATGATCAAATGAGGCCAAGATCAATCATGAATCATAAGATATCAATTCGTTACTATCTCGCCTATCTTTTACATAATAATTGAAATGTTCTTTTAAAAAATAGTAGTGTTGTGAGTCACTTTTTATTATTGCATCAGCATAACTGGACATAACAGAAGTGAACAGCTACCTAGCTGACGTAAAAGCGTAGTTGAGCTTTGTGATTGTAAGTGTTAACGAATGCCTATGTCTATGAGCAATACGGGAAGAGTTTCCAGGGCAACGATGAAAGAGGGGGACGAAGGGATTCCTTTTCATAGTTTCAGCTAGTTCAGTGTGTTTTTATATTAAAAATAGACAATTCCAGTGCCAGCAATAAACCCTTATTCACAAACATTTATCTGAGAGGTTTTGTGTGCAGTTATCGATTATTTGTGATTAAGCTTGAGGCTAACTTAGTCATACCTCCTCAGACTTGTTTCGATCGTAAATTATCGTCGCAAATGGAATAAAATCATTAGCTTACCATTCTTCAGAACGGTAAGACATGTCGGAGGTATTCTTCTGCCATAATAGCTAAAAGAACACATGGCTTCCGTCAGTTTCCATTTGAGCAGCGTGGTAAACTAAGACTCTAGGCTTCCTAAATAACGAAAATAGATCTGTGTCATACAATGACCCCAAAAGACTTAAAACCAGGTAGCCTAATTACCAGCACGTAATGGTAAGGAAGTAAAGATCAGCATCCATCCTAACAGACTCTACAGGCCAAGCCAACACCTCCATCCTTCTCATCAAGACCAAACATAAAATTATTGACGTTTGATATAGACGTCTTGAAAATTTACGCGGTTACTAATAGATGTAGGTACTAACAGTTGGACATATTTAAAAAAATTACGTAATCACAACTTAGTTAACTAAGTTCGACTGCATGATTTCCCCGAATGATTTACTATCCGAACCACAGATTTATATCCATTATTGGACCAACCCTACGGCTAGCCTTTGTCCGAGGTTGTCGTACAGCCAATGATTAATTGTGTCTATGAAGCTTGGTAATTTCACCAGCGGCGTTGTATCGCGAAAAACTAGCTGAAAACTAGTGAGTTTAATTAAATTAATACGTCAGAACCACGACCCGCCTTTCGAATGTTTGCGGTAATACTGATTTTGTGGACCGTAATTAACGGTTTTAATTTCATCGGCAATTTGGAACAAAAATGTCTCAAATTAAAACGTTGAGCGTTAAAATTTGATGCTCTTGTTTGGGGTAATTATTTTAATTAAGTAATTTACCCGTATTACTTTAGCGGTTTCGGTATTTAATTAGATGCAAACTAAATTTTTTATATTATTTTACACTAACACTAACATTTTTAAATACAATCAGGGTATTCTTCTACTTTTATGTTGAAAATTATATTAATGTTATTGGTTGTTCATTATATAGATTAATTTATTTTAAGAAGCATTACATCACTTAACAAAAGTTTACAAGTGCGTGAAAATAAGATTCATATAAATGTAAATTACAAAACCATTAAATAAAATCCTCGAGAAAATACCCAATATAAACAACGACACCTAATGAAAATAATAAATATTTCAAAGCTCCACCTGTTCTGGAAGCAGAAATAACGAAAAATAAAATCTGTTTGGGAATAGTTTGCTAAAGACATTCACACACTTGTCTATCAAAACATCTTTACGATAATACCATCAATTTGAATATGTCAATAACTCTACCTATAATTTGCATAGAACGATATTTATAGAATTCACACCTTACACACACATCATTTTAAACTACTAAAAATACAAAAGTTCTCGCGGACAATTAGGTAGCTGATGAAATATGGCATTCAAATGCGGTTACATTTGTCATGGGCGAATTATTTAAATTGTTCTCGACTTAGGATGTATGCAAAATAGCACAATCTCACCCGATCACACTACAAATGAGAAGTTTATACAAAAATGCAAGTGCCAGGATTTTGCACGTTCTCAGGTTGTAATTCCGTGGGATCTGTCGGAAGAACTTTTTATTTTAAGAAGTACTTTGAATGCAGAGGAAAGATTTCCTAGAAAATTTCGGGAGAGAAAAACTCAAAATTCTTGAAAACAACTTAATGAAGGAACACCACACAAACATCAGAGGATATAAAAACAGACGATAATTAGCTGTAAGTACGAGTATGTTACATTATTTATTTCATTTTTAGCTCTTTCTTCATCATCTTAATTGCAAATTATTCAAAACTTCGGACTATTTTACTCAGATTTTACTCAATTTATTTACAAACATGTACAATGAGTGTACCAGAATGACAATTAACAGTCAAAAGTGGCGAGAGATGACATGACGATGAGAGACATGACGACCACGACCGCTCTGTCAAGAGCGTACCGACTGAGAAAAAAGAATACACAAAAAGACGAAAATATCGAGAGTAATTAATGGCTTGGCTTGGCTACAACCCATTAATGGCCCACTACTGAGCACGGGTCTCTCCTAATACCTGAGGAGGCCTAGAGCATACTCCACCACGCTGCTCCAGTGCGGATTGGTGGAGGGGTTAGTGGCCAACCCAAGTGTCGGAAATTTTTAAGCCGCCCGAAGGTATCCGACATGGCTTAACGACTGCTACCAAATGATAACAACCGGAACCGACGGCTTTACGTGCCCTCCGAAGCACGGAAGCGCTCAAGAAATTTTTGCCACTAGCGGTCACCCATCCAACTACCGACCGCGCCCGCTGGTGCTTAACTTTGTCGATCACTTGAGATCACGCAAGCCGCCGGGCTATGAGCGCTTCTGAGTAATCGAGTAATTAATAAAGAAGATTAATTATAAATTAATTATATCAATTTAACGTCACATATTATATTTATTTAATGTTTAGATGCAGACGTGAATATCAAAAGTAAAAGCGTATTAAAAATAAACAAAAATTGGTATAAATTATATATTCTGAATTGAAATAATGCCAACCTATGGAATTACCAAAATTCTTTTACCATTTGTATAAAACAAACTCGTCGTCGTCTTATCGTCGTCATCGTACTTCATTAATTCACTAGGAATGCTAACTATGGGAACAAAAACAGCAAAATATTCTCAGGTAACAAGTTGTCATTCCAAATATTTGCAAACGTCAATTACGTGTATCAGAATATAAATTCTTAATATTCTATTGTCAACTTCTATAATCCTTTTTACTTTTACAAAAGGCTAAATTGCCTTAAAATATTCTCATTTTTTCCCTATCCCACCTTATTAATGCATATAACAAGTTTCCTACTTCATTTGAATGAAACATCGATATATAGAATCGTTTGTCTTTTGTGTTGTTCGTTGTGTGGTTACTAGTCAAATTGACCATGTGAAATATTCAAATAAGGATCGATTACCATAATGCAGTCATTGCAAGCACCCATTCGCAAAATTCTTTGCTGGAATTTACACTCTTATATTCTTGGTAATTTGCATAGAGTTCGTTTGTATGCAATCTGGAAAAGATACTTGATATCTTCCGGATTTTTGTAATTGGAATTTGTCCAGTAAGTTTGAAACCATTAAAATGTTACATAATGTGATTTTATGCAATTCAAATTTCTTATCAAAATCGTTATATTACTTTCTGTTTTCTTTACTCTTTATAAGTCTTTATTTACTTCAGTTTTACCAAAATACTGATGTTATAAGCAGTAGGTTATATTTATAATCCCGCGGACTCTATACGTTGGATATTCCTTATATTTTAAGCAGCCTCCTAAAACACCTAGTGGAGACCGCGTTAGCAAATCTCTCTTCTCCGGCTGGGAGAGCTGGAACACGACAAGTCGTTTGACAGCTGACCTACTTCCACCACTTCCGCCATCCAGTACAGAAATGGATGGTACAGAGTCCGTTACCTCTGGCGCCTTGAACTCATCCATTTTATAGCTAGGTGTACCACGAACAGATGAGGTTGGCTTTGACTCAAAGATGTATGGAGCCCCTTACACCCAATGATATCATTATTTTATTCATATTTCACCAGTGTATGAGTAGATGACTAGATAATTATGCAAGCTAAAAATGTTTAAAACAGCAAGACAAAGGCCACCAGACGAATGTATCAAAACGGAAGCCGTTTGCATTCCTTTAACATGCGGTGCGTCTGCGCCTCGGATACCTCTCATCGAAATTTGAACCTGTTTTACCATATCGGTCTCATATCGTTTCTCATTTTGTGTTTACGTCAATCCTGACCCACTTTTTACCAAGGTATAGGTTTTATTTGAGTAAGATGCAGGAAAACTTGTTAAATTAATCATATTGTTTGTTTATTTATTTTGGTTTGGTCGTTTTAAAGATATTATTAGTGTAAGGTACAGGATTATATTAGGTAATAGTGGAGTAAGAAAGATTTTTAATATTATAATCCGTTAGGTCCATGAGTAAAAGACTCACGATTTACTTCGCATAAAAATTGATTTACCGTTTGGAACATTCGATATCACCTCTGAATAACTTATTTATTTTTATTTTACTTTCCTTCCTTTGCCATATTTAGCGTCAGATCATAAACAACCTAATTGCTTATTGGAACACCATCTTCCTCGTCTGTCGAGACCGGTTTTGAATCAATCCATTTTTTCTGTTTTGTTTTGATTCATTATTTTTGAGTTACGTGCTTTGGGTCAGTTTTGTTTTGATTTTTTTGCTTCAAGTTTTATCATAAGTGAATCATAATTGTAATTTTGATTATTTTGATTTTTTTGTAATTTTGTACACCTAAAGATATAAGGAAAATAAATAATTTTGTATTTAGCATTTTTTATATGTTGTTGTGTTTTTAATTAAATATTATTTGTATCTATTTATAAGACATTTTCACTTCTCTCAAAATTATTTTTATTTCAAACTATAATCAAGAAAAAACAAACAATAAAAAATTGTAATAACTTTGGCGATGTTTCAAATTTTCAATGCATGATCACAATATCGACCCACCAACCAAAATATCGTAAAAAATGATGACACAAAAAAGACTACAAGCGCACTTAATTTCCCTCCGAAGATTTGCGTAACTCGTCGATAACAAAAACATTAAAATTCCCCGATCGAATGTAAACTATACAGAATTGAAATACAGTTAAAATTTGACTGACAATATCGTCAATCATGTGATGTTTTCATGTCTATGCGTTATAAAGCACCCAACGCTCAACGGCGCAGGTGTCCCGAGAACAAAAGGGTTTAGGTTCGATACCAGTCTCGGCTGTATGGCGATTTGTAGAAAAAAATACAAAAAGAATATCGCGTATTAATGATGCGGCGATATGTTTAAACGAGGTTGGGAATAAACAGTGGGTCTTTTAATTCTCTTGCGTTCTGCACAAGTCATCTTTTTACTTTTTTCGATCATTTGTAACTTTTTAGGAGTTTATGTTGATATTACGTCGCGTCGTACGTAGATTATACCTACACGTTATTTATTATATTCGTATAACTTGGACTCTTTGTCTTGGCTTCAACCCATTAATGGCCCTTTATTGAATACGGGTCCGTCCCCATCATTGAGGAGTCTATACTCCATACAGGGCATCCTCCAGACAGCTCCAGTGCGGATTGGTGGTGGGGTTAAAGGCCTATCCAAGTACCGTAGGTTTTATGCCGCCCGAAGGCCACCGACATGGCTTAACGAGTGCTATCCAACGATAATATCCAGGAATGACGGCTTTGCGTGCCCTCTGCACGAAAATACATAGATTCGAACTGAGTCTACGCAAAAATCTCAAAAACCACTTTATAAATTGATTATACTGCGGTTTGAGTAATAGGTAGGTATGATTCATGAGTTATTCTAAAATCTTTGGTTATCCGAAATGCCCCAAAGTTAACTTGGTATCTGAGATTTTTTAACACTAAATCCAACCAAATCCATTTCAATGATGTAACAGCCGAATGTCATTCACAGGAAAGCTACATTTTGTTTTGCCTTTTTTATTTGAAAAACTAAGAAGCTAAAATAAATTGAACCCCAAACGCTGAAAGGCAAAAACTTGGCTCGCGTCTGGTAGCGAAATTAAGAGTCACTGTCATCAATCAACCGCTATAAAGAATAACAGTATTTGTGCACCTAAGGGGTGTGTTGCAGTGAGTGCTGCATTTCTTAAATTGCATCACTGTGTGGGATTTACAATAAACAAGTAATGCTTGTTACTTTTATTAATGGTACCCGCGCCAAAACATTGCTATTCATTTTTGTCGGGCGCTTTATCTAACGCGTTTTACAGTGTATGTGTCGTTAGTAATTTGCTTGTAATTATGTTATAGTCAATTGTTACATTATATAGATAAGTATTTTTGCAGTAACCGTAATTTGGTTTGCTGTTTTGCAAATATTCATGTTTTCTGTCAACAGGCTCCATTTTAACTTTTAGTTAAGTAGTTAGTTGACAGTTTACATTTGTTATTTTACTATGATATTCCTTATCATGTAAGTCGAATATGCGACGATATGAAGGGCTTGGGATGTGTAACCTCCCACCAAGAAAAAGCGGTCTAAATAATTCAAATGTAAGTTCACTACTTTAGGGTTCAGCTGTTTTTTGAAGTTAAAACTTCATTAGCGGTGTTGAACACTTTTTGGTAGGGGAAAATGTTATGGGTTCACGTCACCGACATGCTGTGACGTAGTGCGCTGGACGGGACGGGTGATGCGCAGCGGTCTACTTACTTACATACTATTGTATTAAGTTATTTTCTAAAGTTTTAAGTTTTCACTTTTGTCGGCAGTCCTGATGACTGCCTCTGATTTTTTTATCTTTAGACATACTCACAAACCTAATTCATCTTTATTTTACCTAATGTGTAAGTTAATACTCTACACATTTAACTAAATAATTCTACTTCGAAGAATGTTTCTCAAATTAATTTCAAAGAGTCATACACAAGTTAAAAACAAACAAAATTACTAACAAATTAAGTATTGTTACATCAAACCCGTTAATTCCCACTAAACGTTTGACTAATTACTAAAACATACAGGACAGTGTTATTGGAAATACTAAAAGGGCCGAGGCACAGACAGACAACCTTTTATATCATTTTAATCGCTCCCCGTAATCGTGTTTTACATTTGGACAGACGAGACAGCCTTAATTTGAAAATAATAACCTCTGACTAAGACACAGAGTAGCATAGCAGAGTGTAACAGAGAACACTATGAAATATTTTTAGAGTCTTCACAAAGGCAGGAGTTATTTACGTTGGATCGGAATTATTTTATGGCAGTCGTCAGTAACAGCAGATAGCAACGCATCATCGATGCGTTGCGAGCTAGAAAAAAAAGGTTAAGAAAGGAAATACTAGTTCCAAGCCCCCAGCCGGAATATGGCCGTGAATCGTTTGGCTGTCTGACGCAATAGGACGCATATCTAGTTATGCTGACTTTATAAAATAAATAAAAAAAAAAAGCCTTTTTATTCCTGTAAGATACAATTTACAATCGTTTTGCTTGGTATACAATATATTATTTAAGAATTTATTTGTTATTATTATTATTTTTACTCATTAATGACAATTAATTAATTTTAAGTCGAAATGTGAACACCGTCAATTAGTTTATAATTTAAATGCTGACTTTACGGTAAGATAAATAATTATTGATTTAATAATTAAAAAAAAACAAAATGTGTGCAATTCAGGCGTGCTTGAAGTGACCTTAAAAAATGAATACTGTCAGTCCAAATTATTGATGTTTTGCTTTGCTTGCGTAAGCCGCCATTTTGCCGATGCTTCTTATCTCATTTTATTCCACGTTAAAATGTGTCTGACTCTTTTTCGTTTCCGTTTCGTTTCATTTGCGCGTCAATTCCGTTTCATCGACTTTCAAATCACAACGATGCTAAAAAAGGTTTTACTTCAATAAATTAATAATAAATGTTGGTTTCTTACAGTTTCTTGGTAGGCACGAGGACTGGGGCGGGGACTGTTAGTGATAGTTAAGTATGTTATTTTTTTCCGTGAAGTCACCTGTCTCCGTCAGTCTGTGAACTGCATCACGATTTATTTATTTAATGTTAATAATTTGTTTCCTTTTAAGTTTTTCACGTTTCCTCTGTTTGAGTCTACTCTATGCAAGAAAGTAATTCGTCACAGTAAACGATTGTTTTCCGATATCGATCCTTTGCAAACGATGCGAAATACCGAGAATCATCGGTTCTCGTTTTAACCAGAAATTTACTGTAATTACCATGCTTTCGTGTAAATGGAATTTACAAGAACTTGCATGAATGTCATAAATTTACAAAATTCGTTCCCATTTTGTTCACTAGAACCTAGAATATGTTAAATTTTAATTTTAAATTTTAATTGTCGTTTTTTAAAAAGAAATATTTTTTAAATTAAATTAACATAATTATGTAAGTCACAGAGATCCAAAATTTTGTGAAAATCGATCATAATGTGATTTGACTGCTTTTTTGGCCAGCAACGCAATCTTAATTCCATAAAAAAATCCGGACAAAAAAGCCATGCAAGCGAATCTCGAGCAAAACTCAGTAGGTTTATAATTATAAATGAGGGAAATTCTTATTAACCATATCAGGAAGTACACTAAACTTCAATTAGAGTAGCAACAATAACAAGCAAGTGCCGCGACTCGCAGACGCCTCAATTCTGTTTATGTTTATTACGTGGTTATTGTTTCCTGTAAACAAGTTTGTTTCTCCAATTTGGTAAAGTGATTCTGATGTTCCCTGGAATAGATGTGGAATGGATGTCTAGAGCACGGGATTGCGTTCGATGCATTTGGCGTTCGTTTTGCATGTCTCATTATTGGATGCGGATGTTACGTTCTTGTGGATTGTTATTTGCAATTGTTTAAATATGGAGAAGATTGGGCATGGAAGGTAGGCTTGGAATCAAGGATTCAGTATATAAATCTATTGGATCTATGTAACACCCACTAGATTTATATACTGAAGTTTTTATTTACTACCATACAAATAGAAAATATGTAAATAAAAATTCCATATCTGTACGCTGCAGTTAGCGCATTTGAATATAATATCACAGAAAAATGTCTAGTAGGGTAGCCATAAAATAAAAATATATGAAATGTAGACTGAAAATTAATCATGTTACAAAACTATAGCCAGTAGCGCAAAGTTCATTGTATTGCGCTAGGTCATGGGTGGCGATATAGTGAATAATTTTGCGCTCCCAGACAGCATTGTGTGGAAGCGTTGACCGGTGCGGTTAGGGTGACTAATCCTGATGAATTTCCCGGACACTCCCAGGGTAATGAAGCCCCACATTTTCAGCCATCCAAAGTACAAAAATTTATGGTATTGTCTCATAGAATCATATTATGTTGACAAATTTGACGCATAAGTCAGAGAGAAGATGTGCGTGCAGGATAAAAGAAATTTAAAAATAAAATTTCTAGAAAGTTCTCGACATAATAGAAAACAAAGACCTTTAAAAAATGTGGGAGTGGGATAGAATAAATTTATAAATAGAATTTCTTGGATTATAATTTATAGAATGAATAATTATATTCTAGAATAAAAAATTAGATACAAGAAATTCATAAATAGAATTCCTTGAATTAGAATTTCTAGATTTTTTTCGTTATTTATCTATTTATAAGGCGATCTGAAACGCCGATCTGAAACGAGAAATAATCACGGCATGGGCAGTTCAGTTTGGGAAGCGAATCCTGAAAGAGGACCAGAAGAAATGAAAACTCAATTTTTACAGTTTAAGTCCTGGAATTTCTTCACAATATGGTATCACTAGATCCGGAGTACGTCAGAATGAGTCACGCGCCCGCATTTCTTGCTCATGTAACGAACGCCTTGGGGTATGTTCGGGTACGGTGGGGTAACCTTTGAAGTACTGGAGTATCGTAGCAATTAGGAGTTAGTGTAATTACCACGGACAATCACAGCTGTTACATTTGATTAACTACCTAAATCAAAAGAAATGAACCTTGAATTATTTTAGTTTTCAGTACAGCGAAAAACACTAATGTTGGTTGTTAGAACTGTTAGAAGTCGTAAAAAATTCGTATTAGTCGTATGTGCTGTAATGTTGGCATGCAGTCGGCGTGGTATTTTTCAATGTCAATGACCGATATACAGATGACCAGCTGATAGTGAATGGTCAATGGTGGTCTTGTTTAAAAATATGTGCTATTTAGACCATTTTTTACATTTTATTTATCATTTTTACATAGTATACGTTAAGTTAATTAAAATATAGTTATAATATAAATAAGATAGCAATTGAGCATGCACCACCATTCTTCCGCTGCCGCCCATGACAACTGTAACCGATATAAAATATGACTCAAACCGGAACTATGATAGTTAGTCCGGTTAGGAGACGGTGTTAGAACATTTGTTAGTTGTTTAGTATGTTAGTAAGTATGAGGACTGGGACAGGGACTGTTAGTGATTCCTGTGACTCCTTATTGTTGTTAGTAATAGTCCAGTAGTCATTGTTAGTAAGGGTCTTGTTATAATTCGGTCACAGATGCATTGCTCCCCTTGTGGACTGTTATGGTCACATCTAAAAAGTGTAACCAAATGACAATGACAGCCTATTTGTCATGCAATCTGTATTGCATTGATATCGATCAGTTACAAATTTACAATATAATTACGAGTACAGGCGATTGCACTCACAACAGTAAGCAAAAAACTTTAAGCCTTTGAACCCATTAACATCAAAGACCATGGATTGAAAGTTCCTGCTCTATGATATTACATTACATAATATTCTTTATAGTAATAGTGGGTAGTTTCAATATTAACTAGAAAAAGGTTTTTGCTTAATTTGATCAGAAGAGCTGCAATGCACCTGGGCTGCAGACGTCTGCAATAACACTCACCACTCGCGCAAACTGAGCTCATTTGTTATTCCGAGTTCAAGTGATCTTGGAATTAAATTTCACCAGGACTTACTTGGTTATATTTCTGTAAGTTCTGTGCAGTGAACACACGGAAAGCTAAGGATCACAAGTGTGCTTATCACATGATATTTTATTGTGTAGGTATCTGTTGTTAATTAAAGAATTCTTAGTTTACTTTTGCTTTTGAAAAAGTTAAAATAAACATTCATACTTTTGGCGATTTTAAAGTACAAACAAGACAACAACAAACGCAAACACAAAAACAAGACTTTATTGTAATTTTAATTAAGTTTTAATTACAACAAATGTACGTAATAAATAGTATTTTAATGAAAAGAATATCATGAAAGTTTTAAACTAAGATGAAATTATTGACCATATTAAAGAATTTAATCCTAATATCCGGTAATAAAATGTCTCATCATGTCATCTAAAAATGTATAATATTTGGATGACAAATTATAGGAAGTCGTAAAAGATAATTAGTTCACCTCATAAGGTAAATGGTATGATTTTACGGTTTTTAAATTGAGCACTTAAAACTTTTTAGAAGGAAGCTATAAAATAAAGACATTAAAATAGGGAGGTTACGTAAAACCTAATAATTTATTTTAACATAATATTTCGAATAATTTCGATAAGAAAATAAAGTCGCTGGTAAGTCAAACTGTTAAACAAAGCACAGTGGTTTGGGCGTCAGTCTCTCACACAAAGGATTTGAGTAGGTACATAAGCCGAGATTTATGAATTCTAATTTACAACCTCAAATGTTACGTGCGTATTAAAAATTAAATATCACTTACTCGGTATAGCTAAGCATTGTAACCTTAAATTGTATTGCAGACGTAACACGACTTCGCCAGTGAGACAGTTATGGGTGGCAATGATGAAAGTTTTGGGAAAGTCAGTTTTTGAACACCGACTAATAACGTAACTCAAAGTATGAGCTAAAAAAATATTATTAACTTCATAAAATAAAACTATTACATACCACTAACTAAAGGAATAAATAAATCCTGAAAGCCTTCCTTAAATAACAATTCGGTTATTCTTTCTCCACACAAATTCGCGTTTTGTTTACCTCCTTTTTGCACCCACTAGAGTGCAGTAAACATGGGAAATTCTTTAGAATCATATCTCACCTACCTAGTAACCAGCGAGGAATAATAAAACAGTTGCAGAAAAGTATGACTCATTCTGTTTACAAGCTACACATTTTCTCAGACTGATTAAAAATATATCCATACATGAAAATATCACCTTCCATATATGTAAAAGTGGTCTAAAAAGAGCTCCCTGCGGGACCCCTTTCCGTAAGGCATATGCATTACTTAGCGCGTCAAACGGACTGTAATCATCACGTGGCGCATGACTCACCGTTAGGTCGCGTTCACATCATCATCACTATAATACTAGTGTACACAGGTACAGTAGGTACAAGTAATACACACAAGTACAAGTAGTACACAAGTAAATGTAATAAGTAAAGTGAAAATTATACAAAATTATTTTAACATTACGTAACTAATATTGTTGGGCAGAGGCGGATTGGCAGACTTCGCTCAGTTATGCAGATTTCCATCATTTCCTTAACTATGTGGTAATGAAATTATAGATGCACAAAATAAAAAACCTACCAAACGTCAAACGTCGCGCTTTGGTTCATCGTTTCTTATAGGTACTGCGAAAGACTGGAACAAATTGCCGGCGTCGGTGTTTCCATCCGATTATAATGTGGGTGTCTTCAAATCAAGAGTGAATAAGCTGCTACTAAGTTAGTGCGCTCTCAAACCTCCCAAGACCTCATCTCCACTTACCGTCAGGTGGGATTGTGGTCAAGCATTAACAACCGGGACCACAGCTTTACGTGCCCTCCGAAGCACGGAAGCGCCCACGAAATTTTTGCCACTAGCGGTCACCCATCCAACTACCGACCGCACCAATAATTTCTAAAGTCTAATAATTATTGTTAATAATTTCTGAGGTACTAATAACATCTAAGGTCAGCTGTCAAAAAAACATTTTCAATAAAAACTATCGTTATGAACTAAGCTTAACTATCCTGAATGATGCCTGAAAACTCTTTATTCTCTTTTCATTCAGGCTTTCGAGGGAAGGATTCGTATGAAACGCTAATTATGGAACGGTTTTAATTATGACGTACTGGAGGCACTTCGTGGGTGACGTCATGCGTGACGTCATGCGTGATAGTTCACGTGTAAGAAGTTATTTGCATAAGATGTGCATATAATGCGAATGCGAATATTTGAAAGATTTCAGCACTGTTATACTGCTGAATGTATAAAAGAGTAAAATTTTGTTGGTTTTTAGGGTTCCGTGTCCAAAGGATTCTTCTCTTAGATAATATACGCGGCATCTGTGTCTGTCACGGGGGGATCTTTGGTGGAGGGGTTAGTAGCCAACCCAGAAGTTTTTCTGCCGCCCGAAGGCCTCTGACATGGCTTAACGATTGTTGTTAATGATAACAACCGGAACCCATGGCGTAACGTGCCCTCTGAAGTACGGAAACGCTCAAGAATTTTTGCCACTAGCGGTCACCTACCAACCGCACCTACCGTTGCTTACCTCGATCGATCACATATAAAATCAACACAAGCCGTTGGGCTATGAGCGTTTCCTATTATCCTATAACTCTACTGCATAATATTCATCCTGTGATAATGTATGTATACAATATCAATAAAACCCATCATCATGGGGCATCATGGGTTTTATCATTATAATTTAAATAAGGTTTAACAGCATATTTCATATAAAGCAAATAGTCCACAGAATTTGCGCTTTGTTCCTAACTTTTGTAACTTCATTAATTTCTGCACACATTAAAAGCGCCATTTTAATAATGAAGAAGACAATGTGGTCATGAAATCAGCGTTTTATAATAAGCTGATAATAAGCTCAAATGTTGAATGCAATATTTGTATTACAGCGTATGAAGATTTTCGAGTAGATACGAGTATTTGCCCTAGTTTGGTATACCTATATCAAATTTTGAGGGAGATGACTCCTATCACTACTACATGTCTTAAGCATCATTGTTTTTATTTATTTGTGTTTTATATTTATTAATTTTAGCTACAAAAATTATGAACAATGTTTACTAGTCGGTTAGTTTACCACATTATTAGAAATATAGGTTGTTTGACCTTTTGTATCAAGTGAAGGTTTGTAGATTTGATTCTCTCATTTTGAGTAGAGATGTTTAGATATAAAATTAATAAATAAGTTAGTTGTGTGTCTTACGACGAATTATGGCAGAGACGTGACAAAATATGGGATATTTGTTTACCAGTTAGTAATTTAATAATTAACTCGTATTTAGTGGCCCAGTTACTTTCAGTGCAAGGCTTAAGATAAGCGGATCACGGCCACTTTCATCAAACGTCCTCGTTTGGACACCAGAGCTGTGCTAATGCATTACTTATGCACTCTTGCTGGACTTACGGATTATATTATTATCATGACTGTTTGTAGTTGTTGTAGTATACATATTTACGGCTCATACTCTACTCTCTACTCTCTGCTCTACTGTTGAGCAACAGTGGGGCCAGTATGAGTCGTGGGCCCACTGTTGGGCTGCAGTCTCGATTAATAATAATAAACGCCTACACACTCATACCCTCGCACTAAGATCGCGGATGGTATGGTCATTACAAATAAGGTGTCATGTCCCATGTTACTAGTTGTTGGTAAGAGTCTTGTTCTAATTCAGTCACAGATATGTTGCTACCCTTGGACTATAATGTTCACCTCTAAAAAGTGTAAGTAACCCGATTCACACATTTTTAGCCGGAATTGCTGTTAAATAATGATTACATGGTAGGAAGTAAGTACCCAACCCCGGGCGAAATTAATTATATTTTTCATAAAATAATGCATTACAAATACATTTAATTAATAAATAATACTTTAACTCACTAACATAAGTTACTCTTTGCACACTACGTGACGGGACGTAGAACCCTCTACGTTCGTAGTGTCAATGTGAAGTAACTCATTAATGAATTACGTCGATTTTAAATACGGAGGTTCTCTAGTAATAATTATATGCCAAAATAAACCAAAAGCAAACGTGGCTTTATGGTCCGCGATTCCCTCATCTCACTAACTGAATACCATCCTAACATTTAATCAGAACCTAACACATTGTAGTCTATCGAATTACTTTTATGGCTGACATAAAACCTATGTCGTGCTGACTGTTAGTGACAAATGAAATGCACGTTCAGGAAATTAAACCATAAAACAAGGGCGGTAATAGCTGTTATACCGTGATTGGGTTATAACATTATTAGTAGTGCGCTGTACGGGCTCGCAAAACTTGTTACTGGTAATGTGTTTAGGAAAGACGGGTCCATGCGCTGAATAAAGTGGCGTGTTTTCATTTCATAACAATGCTGATTTTGAATTTATATTCAAAATAAAATATACATGTCGGAGATTATCGGTTGATTGTTACTAACGCATTACGGACCTATTTTGATGTGTCAGTAGCTTCGGGTGATCTGATTTGTCAACGTTGAATACTGGCCGCAATATCGCAAGTCTTACTGAAAACCAGAGAGACATTGGCAGTCAGTTATGATCCCGACCGTGTGACCTACGGGCCTACACACTGATTCTATACAGAATGATATGAAAGATACCAATAAAGGGAAACATTAAGTAATCCATCTGGATTCTCCGACATACACAATATACGGAAATCCTTACCCTACATAGAGTCAATAATGGGTTCAAACCACTTTAATATTTTCAATGTAGATATGTACATACATACATTAATCAATGACATTTATTAATTCTTAGTGGGAGTCTCGTTCTAAGTCGGTCACAGATGTGTCGCTACCCGAAAGGACTAAGGCGGTCGCCACTAAAACACCTTTCCAAACACTTATTACACGGTAGAAATGGTACAAGGTACCTTCGCTGACCGTGGTTCTGCTTGGTCACATAGATTATCTCAGACCTACGCTACATAAAAATACATTTAATAAGAAACTACAATACTTACATTTCGTTTACTAACCGCAAGCGGCATATCCCATGGTATCCTTTTATTCCTAGAAAGGATATTATTTCTTTTTTAATTCCCATAGGACCGAGGCCGGATTGGAATAGTTCATCCCACAAAGGATACAGTTTACAATCTTGTGTCATTATCCGTCGAATACAAAGGATTCTGAAGGAAATGGCGGATCGGGACGGTATACGTTAAGGCGCGGTTGTTGCGGGGAAGGACTGTTTTTAATTTTGAATTCGGAACGGGGATGACGTATTTGGTAGACCTACGTCATCGAGAGAAAAAATTGCTTTCAGTTTCTTGGTATGCTGCAACCTTAGAATAATAACACTATAGAAAGACAGTCTTCATACAAGCGCTCTGTCTAAAGTGAAGCACTAAACCGAAACTTTTCCGGACTTCGGCTGCGGATAATCATATGTTTTTAGCAATAATACATAAATAGCTTTCAGATATTTTGGGACACAATTTAACTGGACTAATCGCGTTGACATGAGCTGCCCGGTATTTGGAGGCATTTCTGGCTCCAATTAAGGTGCTGTAATTATTCTAAGGCTGCAACAGATTTTTGTGTGTGCAAGAGATGTTTAATGTTTGTACGTATATTCGGGTAAAATCTTGCAAGCTGAATTAAAATTATTCTTACTTTACATACTTGAAATGTTCCATATTTTTATGATAAGCATGACCGGATATTACGCTCAAGATTGGTTTCAGACAGGGATCTTCAGCGATTAACAGCACAGTGACTAGGTATATTTATTGCATCGAATTTATTCACTAATTATTAAAAAAAAAACAGAACGTTTTTACTTTTTCAAATTGATTAATTTGCTACTAGCGATCCTTTACTCCACAACTATTGAGCCCGAAATAGAAAGTGTAAACTTGCTCTTAACACTCGACAATTACCTTACCTGCAACTAACGACCGCAATTACGCCACTCTATTTAATTTTACGCCGTTTTGTCGAATACAGGAGACGTTTACGCACATTTGTGTAAAATACTTGATACTTGAGGATGTTTACGTAAGTTTTTAAAGTTTTGTCAACATTTATGTATGGGTTTGTTTAAAGAAATTGTGAAGGATTGCAATATACCTGTAAATATAATATTGGAACGAAGTTCCTTACGGCAGGCTTGGAGGGGATAGGGATTTTGCTGCGCGACCGAACTGAAAAATATGTGATAGTAAAACCGTAAGCGTGGAAAAAAGGTGAGCGTGGAATAAAACCGTTAAATGAGACGTGCGTAGGCGCGACAGTAGCCGAAGGAACTTCGTTCCTACCTGGTGTCCCACGACACAATTAGTTGCTTTTTTTTTGGTAATTTTAGACTCTTACTAAGAATTACTAAATTGGAGTATTAATAACAACAACTAACAGGACTAACTACCACTAACAGTGCCTGTCCCAGTCCTAGTACCTAATAATAAACTAGCCAACTATTGTTCTAACACTCCTAACAGGACTCACCATCCTAGTCTCTATTTGAGTATTGTTCTAGGTCACAGATGTTATGGGCGGCAGCTGAAGTGGCGCTGCCTGCTCGTTTGCTACCTAAGGGCGCGTTCATATAGGACGTCCGTTTACTGGATCCGGAATACTGGATGTTAGTAGCGTATGTAGTTGTATGAGCGATTTCACACAGAATCCAGTATACCGGATCCAGTAAAAAATTCCACACACAACGGAAATACTGACCCGTTAAAACAGATCCAGTAAAACGGACGTCCTATGTGAACGCGCCCTTATATCCATAAAAAAGTCCTCTCCTTCACATAGTAAAATCATTTTGCAACTTGTTGAAGTATTTCCGAAGATAACGCTCCACAAATAAAGAAATAACAGTCTTAATAACATTGATAGGTACAAAACGGACCTATTTAAGAACACTATGACTTTCAATATCACTTGCGGTCTTTCACTTTGCGAGATTACGTCGATTTTACGCCCATACATACAATCACACCCGCACTTCATAATAAACAATTTAGGGCCATCAAGCAAACAGTATAATAGCCGTCTTACCACGCAGCCGGGCTGTAACCGCGCATCATAACATTAACTTTATCTATTCAATATACCGATTTGTTTTTAACTAATTTATAGTGTTTAGACACGAAATAATACGCCCATGATGCCGAGTACACGGACCTCACATGTGGGTGGAAGTGGCCGTATAAAACGTGTTTTTTTTTTTAATTATGAACATAAATTGTTATAAGTCTAAATTATACAGAAAGGCAAAATTTAAAATACGTATTTTTTTCATAATAATACTAATGCAATATAAATCATATTTAGGTAGGCACCATCCAGTATGCCGTGTCAATAATATGTAATCATCGATGTTCATACCACAATAAAGGCCCAATCTATATTCAACATCACACCAAATTACAGGTTCATACAGAAATATGTATTTTCCCAATAAATAAGTAGAATAGTATGTTAAAAGAAAAAAAAAATCTTTCCACATTAATTATACCAATAGTATAACATTACTTAGTAATGTCCATGGGTGGCGTTGACCATTTACCTTCATCTGGGGGTAATTAGTATCATTTTGGCCTATTTAGGTACTAACATAATAAAAAAAAAATCAGTCACTTCCAGGCAAGCAATAAGCAATAGTACTACAGTATAAGGGCCACCACCCATCACGCGGGCGCTAGAAATGAGATTTTAACCATGGGTATTACATGTAAATTAATTAATGACCACTCTTCAGTCATAATTTATTGTGTTTAACATTGTCATAAGTAACTTGAGTGACGTAATATGTAATTATTATTAAAAAAAAACATATTTTATGATCAGACTTTTATGTTAATGGCCGACAAACTAGTATAATCGACATCGTTAGTAATACGAAAGTGATCACCGATGCGTTGCCGACCTAAATAGGAGACCAGTATTAATTCTGGAATACCGACGTATTTATTATGGAACTGCCAATATTAAGATACCGAGGCATGTAAAAGCCCTAGTACCCTACCAAGATACGTCAATATCATGCGGATAAAATTAATTGATAGAGAAACTAGTACCCTCCAACTGAAGATCCGTTTTTCAGCTGGACGAACTGGAAAACTTGTCTTGGACTCTAGACGGAGTGAACCATTATACCCCAATAATGTCTGAATAGCTTACTTAGATATCAATACTTTCGTAAAACCTATTTGTTTAAATATCATATTATTATTATTATGGAATATAACTCGTATGGAATGTAACCCATTCATTATATAAGATATATATTGTACTATCCCATAATTATTTAATATCCCTCCCATTAAATTGACACCTGGTGTCAAACGTTACATTTCTCACGCGGCAAAAAAGCCGAACCGCCAAAAACTATCGTAAAACGCTCAAGAATCGCTCGTAAAATCGCAATATCATCTTTAAAATTCATCAATCGATCACAATGGGACATTACTTTTTTATTGCCCCTAATGAATAAAAAGTCCTGGCGAGATAATGCACCAGGGCTGCGTCAGAGTTAAATGCATGGCATAAAAATTTGTAAGCGCCATTCAGTATTTTAGGGTACCGCCTCGCAATGAATACTGTTAAATAAGGCCGGTTAGAGGCTACTTTCAATATACTCATACATATATTTATATTATTAGCCGATAACCCAGCAGACGAACCATCTGTTGATAAGCCACCGTCGCCCATGGACACAAGTAACAACAAAGCCATCACCGATGCGTTGGCAGCTAAGGCTGGAAGAGAAAAGAAAGAAATAACTGGCTCTCAAGGTCCCAGCCGGAAGAATACAAGTAATTTAGCGCCTGAACCGATCAAAAGGGTGGTAATTGGTAACTAGCCAGCCGGGCAGTGGCCGTAAGACCAAGCGGGGAGCCGGCTCATGTCGCCTAGCTCTTACCACGATCTTTAATTCTCAATCAAAAGTAAGCAAATGTCAAAAGTTACATACAGTCTACTGTTGTTACTGTTGTTACTCTTTATCTATTTAGTCTAAAATATAAAAACGAGATAAGGCAATAAACCTCGAAAGTTCGTAAGTGTCGGTTACAAAGTATTCTTTATTTTTATATTTCCTTCATTATCTACGGTTGACGTATGGGGTGTTAAATAATACTTTGTCATTTTACGTTTGAACTTGGCCCCCTTTCGCTTTTTAACCCTTGACAGTTCAATGCTGGTCGGATCACCCCTTTTGGGTTTTTTGCTAATTTTATTACATTATTTAGGTAGTTTTGATTTTTGTATTGTTAAGTGCAGAGTTATTTTAATACAATGTAAGATTAAGTTAGAGGTCGCATTGCGAGTGTTACTAATTGGACGAAAGTGGAACGGTAACAAATATTATTTGGGTAAGTGTTACATCGTGTTATTTTTTTAATTTATTGTTGTGTATGGTGTCACAAGCAAGGTTCTTGAGTGTGTTCTCGTGTAGCTTCAAATGTCACGCGTCTGTTTGTCTGCTCGTCCGTGGCACGCGATGATTCATCTTTATCCGCACAGTGGTGATTAAGTAGAATCTTGATTTACATTAATTTACTGACGTATCGATTTTTTACTGAAAGATAAAACATATCGAATATCTTAAAGGCTAGTAGGTAGTAGTTCACGTCAGGTACTTACTATGAAATTCCGTTCGTGAAAATATTGTCAATATTAATAATGGCAAGGAACGTAAATCTAGACATAATCTTGAGGGTAACTATAATCATGACGTCAAATATCAACTATTTAGATAGTAGTTCACGTCAGGTACTTACTATGAAATTCCGTTCGTGAAAATATTGTCAATATTAATAATGGCAAGGAACGTAAATCTAGACATAATCTTGAGGGTAACTATAATCATGACGTCAAATATCAACTATTTAGATAGTAGTTCACGTCAGGTACTTAGTATGAAATTAAGTTCGTGAAAATGTTGTCAATATTATTAATGGCAAGGAACCTAAATCTAGACATAATCTTGAGGGTAACTATAATCATGACGTCAAATATCAACTATTTAGATAGTAGTTCACGTCAGGTACTTAGTATGAAATTAAGTTCGTGAAAATGTTGTCAATATTATTAATGGCAAGGAACCTAAATCTAGACATAATCTTGAGGGTAACTATAATCATGACGTCAAATATCAACTATTTAGATAGTAGTTCACGTCAGGTACTTAGTATGAAATTCCGTTCGTGAAAATATTGTCAATATTAATAATGGCAAGGAACGTAAATCTAGACATAATCTTGAGGGTAACTATAATCATGACGTCAAATATCAACTATTTAGATAGTAGTTCACGTCAGGTACTTAGTATGAAATTCCGTTCGTGAAAATGTTGTCAATATTATTAATGGCAAGGAACCTAAATCTAGACATAATCTTGAGGGTAACTATAATCATGACGTCAAATATCAACTATTTAGATAGTAGTTCACGTCAGGTACTTACTATGAAATTCCGTTCGTGAAAATATTGTCAATATTAATAATGGCAAGGAACGTAAATCTAGACATAATCTTGAGGGTAACTATAATCATGACGTCAAATATCAACTATTTAGATAGTAGTTCACGTCAGGTACTTACTATGAAATTAAGTTCGTGAAAATGTTGTCAATATTATTAATGGCAAGGAACCTAAATCTAGACATAATCTTGAGGGTAACTATAATCATGACGTCAAATATCAACTATTTAGATAGTAGTTCACGTCAGGTACTTAGTATGAAATTCCGTTCGTGAAAATGTAGACAATATTATTAATGGCAAGGAACCTAAATCTAGTCATAATCTTGAGGGCAACTATAATCATGACGTCAAATATCAACTATTTAGAATTTTTCGCCGCTATCACTATTTCACCATGGCCATAATAATAGGGTCCAAACTTCAGAAATAAAAATACAAAAATCCTAAGTATCCGTTATAAAGCTTCCAAGTATCCGTTATAAAGCTTAATTTAACATGAATCATAACAAATCAATGATAAAATTATAAACCAAATGAAATGCGATTCAACCAGTGTCAGCAAAACAAGGCTTAATCAATTCCTATTTAGCTCGAAACCGAGTAGTCACTCAAACCCAATATTCATAGCACTTGTACGCGTTTCTAATTACGATGCAAAACTGATAATGAACACATTAGCATCCAAATTATTGCTGCGACAAAAGGTGTGTAGGGTGCCGGATTGGGTTAACGTGTGTTTTCGAGTTGTTTTGGGGGAGGCTGTGCGGCGAGAGAGAGTGCGCTGTTCATCTAGGTTATCACCATCTTCATCTTCATTCTAAAGTTGAGGTAAAAGTTCTCGTTTGCATCTATACTTCCTCTTTATAATATAAATCAGTGGCACAATGTTGTACCATTTGGAAGAGCATAGTTACCCACACACACACAACTGTGTTTTAAGAATGTTAACCTTGATGTGATACCTACTTGAATCAATAATTTATTATTATTATCATTATTGTTCTAAATTCGTTTATCATTTGTGATATATCTATATGAATATCAATGTGAATTTATCTTATGATTAAATTTTAAAAAGTAAACTGTTTACTTTTTCTTTTTTATATGCATTATAATTCTCACTTGATCTAATTTAATGTAAATTTGAGTTTCCTGTATTTTCTTATTATTTATTTAAATTAAAAGTGTTCTCTCTTTTGTTACATTTTCTAATGATATTTCTTATTTATCTCCCTTACGCAAACGCACTCTAAGTTACCGCATCGGTAGTACCAACCCACCCGTTTCTGTATTGAAGTGGCCTGATTACTCCATTTATTCTATTAAGTCGGTAATTGTTCTGAACGGCTTGCGTCTAGTTGGTTCGCCATTACGCATATTGTTCCTTTGTTGCTGTATTCACTGCTCAATAGGTAACGTAGGAACATTATGAAGTTAGCATAGGCATAGGCACTAAATTGACGGAATATTTAATCTGGTATGTGGAATTATTTTAGACGAAATAGTCCCCTAAGCATTAAGTCATTTAATCTTGTCGTAGGTGTAGTAACATAATTAAAATAATGTTGTTTTGATCTAATTTAAATAAATATTAGGTAAGAAAATTTTGTCGTCAATAATATTTATCATACAAAACGAGTCAAATAAAATTAATTGGTTAAATCGTGTTTTTTCAATTATCACAAGTTTTAACGTCAATTAATTTGTCTTATAAAATATACCAAACTTTAATTTTGTATCATACTATAATTTATCTCTTATTGTTATAATTATGTACTAATTTTGTGACACGTTAAGATTGATCCGAAATATTTTTCTTAAATCTTAAGGAGTAATAACGATACTAAGGATTATACCAAAATACAGAACAATTCAAATAATAAAACGTTAAAAAAATTGCCGCAGCCGGTAGAAAAATACATAATCTTTCTCATGTAATCATTAAATCCCATGAGGAAAGGATTGAGCAACGTACAATCACTCCCTTTTGCTGTGAAATTTAAAAAATAGGAGTCGTGACCCAATAAAAACCGAATGTCATCATCAGAAAACAGACAAAAGGTAAAAAAAATGCTTTCCCACGAAGCGACAACAAATCCACAAAAACATAAAATAGTTTGACATGTAATGACAAACCTGCTTTAGAATGAAAAGAAGAAATAGCGTAAACCCATATTTTAATCACATCCGTAATTTAGGGGAACATAAAAAATATAATAACCGCGAAATGTTTTTGTTGGGGACACTTTTACCCCCTGAACGTCTTAAGGTTAGTGAATTAAAAAGCAGGGATAGCAAAAGGCCAGGATTGGCATTTCATTATGTACACTTTCAATGTTTCTAAATTGTTTTAGTATTAGTAACCCACTCCCGTTTCGCTCCATACTAATGACCCAATAGGCTAATTGACTAATTTTGATAAACTAAATCATAGTTTGCTAAATGGTCTAATTTAACTGAAATATTAATATTTCAGTAAAATGCTAACTGTAACATATTTGAATTTATATTTTCATGAACTATTTGACGTTTCCGTCAAAAAACGCGTCAAACTGTCATGGCGACTCGTGTGACGTCATTATGTTGGAAAACGAAGAGCTATTTGGTTGAGCGGAAAGACCAAAATGCTATGTCAAGTTTGTTTAGTTTTGCAACGTGTGACGTCACGCGTCGTATTGGCGTTCGCTGTCACGTGCCTAGTGACTGTAATTTCAGGATTTTATTTCTCAAAAATATTAAATAATCTTCAAAATATTTTCTTACTGTCAACCAGCGATATAGAAAAAAAGGCAGATGGAGCGTGCAGAACAAAAAAGTGAAGCCACAAAAGCAAATACAAATTCAAAAGCGAATACAAACTCGCATTAGTGCTATTCAGACCGTCGTACTGTTTAGACGTCACGCGTAATCACGCGTCACGCATTACTACAACTTAAAAATGCCGTCTTGTATATTTAAACATTGTAAAAGTTGTTCCCAAACACATAAAAACGAAGATGGGATATCTTTTCACAGATAACTATTTTTATTTCACTGTTTTGTTGTATATTTACCCATGTAAATAAATAAAGAACTAAATAAAATAAATAAATATTTTATAACCAAAAAGCTACTCAGTTACTTGGCAATAAGGTTCGTTTTAAGTTTTAAGTAGTAGTGCTACTTCCAGAACTTTCTATGCTACTCGTGAAGGAATGGGGTAAAAATTTATCGATATCGACAATTTTATTATGTTATTTCTAGTTAATAATTTACAAATGAATAATTATGAGTCTTGTTCTAAGTCGGTCACAGTTGTCATGGGCGGCAGCGGAAGGTGGTGCTGCATGCTCGTTTGCTGCCTTAAATCAATAAAAAAAACATGTGTATACAGTTCTGCTACATGGTGTGGAATAAATAATTATTATATTTTGCCCTCTACACCACTCCAAGCTGTTCATCCAATTGTAATGAGATTTTGGTTAGTTGTTATGCGTAAGGGATGAAAATGCAAAATAAAGGTGGTTAAGATTTAATACCTATAATTATCTGTGATTTGAATAAATATTTTAAGTTACCTACGTATTTATGTCTCTCAAATTCAAAACACCTGAATATGTTATTACCCCTGTGTGTGATAAATTAATTATATCACAATATTATCATAAAATGTAATCACGGCCGTCTGTTGTAGTAATAACGTGACATGTCACTACACGTAAGATGGCGGATTCAAAACCCGCCACGGACAATATATTTTCAAAAAACGTTCATTAAAGTTTATTTATTTATTATGTATATTATATTGAATTAATATATTATTTATCTTTTATTTTAATTATAATAATAAAATATTTTAGTTTTAAATAACGGGAACTTATTCAATACCTAGCAACATTACACGCACACAGAGATACACGTGTCCCTACAGTGGCATTCCTCGTTGTCACGCATACATACATCAATGCTAAAGTGGCCTATGTTCTGTCTATTGAATGTTATAATAAATAACATAATATTATAATAATATAAGCAATAGCACTAGGCTATTACTGCCTTTTATAATTATGATTAACAAATATTATACGAGTAAACAATACAGTACCAGTTTCTATCGTTTTCATATAAAAAAGCAACATAATAATAATGTATCTAGTTCTAGACCATGCAACAATAAACTGTCGATAATTGTCGATAACGTGGCAAAAACACCGGCACATCACTAAGCCTAAACCGATAATGGTACTATGCCTGAAGCAGTTGTTAACCAAAAATGTAACTTAAGACTATATGCGTAAGGTCAATCTGTTATAGATACTAGTCACGCCATCTAGCGTTCAATAGCGTTACATAAAATTCCATTGCCATCTAGCGGTGGATAGACGAACTTTATAAATATTATGTACTTAATTGATGAAGGTAAGAAGACACCAAATATGGCAAGGAAAAATAAAAATTAAGATAAAGTGTTAAGGTGCATTTTCAACTAATAACAGCCGGTTTGATAGACTATTTGAAGTTGACAAGTACCGACCAATTAAAATGTAAGTTTCTTAGTGTGAATAATACTATTAGCGTTGTCACGCACACATAAATGCTAAAGTGGCCTATGTTATGTCTATTGAATGTTCCATCTAGTTAATCTATGCTGTCAACTACCCTATTGTCGCTCATGAATTTCAGTAATACTAAAAGCATCACGGATACATTGCCGACCAAATGCGGTGACATTACTACTGACTCTCCGACCCTGCAACAGAAACTCGTAAAAAACATTTTAGAGAGTGGTGGCTAGGCTGGTACAACACCTACTACCACGCGTGAGTAACATCGGGATTAAACTGGATGGTCCAATGCCCAGCCAACTCCAATAGAAGGGAATTACCGCCGGAACCTCGTCCATTCTTCCGCAAGATGCAGCACCAAGAGGTTTGTTTGGATTTAAGGATACATGTACCCCTTCCTTAATTGGCTTCAACCCATTAATAACCCAGTAAAGATTTTGCTACTGGTTCTACAACCAATAATAACCATTTCTGTAACAAAATGCACTCATGACTGCGCTAATAATTCCATGTCCATTAAGCATACACTTGTGTTTGCTGAGCGAGGGTATGTGGCGAGCGGATTACAGACGAGCCCTGTTGACATAGCTAATGCACGCCATCTAGCCGTGGGCGAGGTAAACAGACGCGATCTATTGTTTTCTCTGCGATTATGAGAGTTTTCAATTATACATCTTAGTTATTAAAAGGTAGATTAAAAAAGCTAAAGTTTGGTGTTTGGGTGATGAAGTTTTTAATGTTATAGTAACAATTTTGTGTTACTAGTTTTATAAAATTGTTATTAGTAACGAAAATCCTTTTTTTAATTTTTGCTTTGTTTAATTTTTAGTTTAAATTACTCATGGGGCCTATGTCAGCTAATTTACGGCATAATTGTCATGGCAACACAAATAAGACATCACGAATACCCAAGACCCCAGAACAAACATTTATCTGTCACAAAAATATCTGCTTTGCCCGGGAATCGAACCCGGAACCCTCACTTCGCAGGCAGGGTCGTACATTTTATGAATGTAGACAGGAAGGTGTACTTCCATTGGTCACTTAGAGATCTACTTTTCTAGCACCAACCCAATACCACAACGATCAGGAAATTGTTCGTTGGTCTCTACAGAGAAGGCTGAGTCAGCGGGTAAATATTGGACAATTCCAAAAGCTGATTCCACAGACACAGTTCCAATACCTTCAAATCCACAAATACTGGAGCACACATAGTTTGTAAACCGGGAGGCAAACATATGGATGGAGTAGGCTTCAATCGACCGTACTGTATGCTGATAAGTGCTAGTGAGTACCGTTGGCAAAGAAAGAAAACGTTTTTCTTCTGTTTGTTGCAAAAAGTTTGAGAAAATACGTTACCTACTTGAAAAGTTACGTGTACACAAACGTAAATTAAATTGTTTTTTTTTTATCAATACTTTGCGTAATCTGAAGTAATATTTTTTGTTAAAACTTCCCTAAGTTACTTATAGGTAGGATAGATTAAAGCGAACATATAAACGTAAAGAAACCTACGAAAGTAAACGAAGAAAAATTAAATTTTAGTAAGTATATTCGTATTTAATAATCTTCGTTTTATATTTTTGTGTTATTTACTAGTTATCATTGGATGAATAAAATTGTATGAATAATCATAAATTTTTAGTCATTATACTGTCATTATGCAAAAACTTTAATACAGTTTTTTGACGTGAAGAAGCGTTTACGTAACAAATTAATTCAAGATTTAAAAAAAAGTTAATAAAGGTGCGTGATTTATTTTATTTTAATTCTGTATAATTATTCAACATAGCCCAAGTATCAAGTTATAAAAAATAGCAACCGTTTTTTGCTGATGGTACAATAAGCCTGCTCAATGCTGCGGTCTCCGGTGTTTGCTCGGAGTCACTGACGTCACGCATAAAGCTGTTTTGAGGCTCTGCTGATTATCTGCTCTACTGGAGAGCAGTTAAAGTGACTGTTGTACATTTGACGACCATAATTAGTCGACTATTGGTTCTTACTTATTAGTAGGAACTTCAATCAAAGGGTAATGAGCTAGGTACCGTGACAGAAGCAATTATCGTTTGAAAAAAATCCTGTAAAATTCGAGAAAAATACTGGTGATATTGATTGTTATTTCATTTAATGGATGTAGTTTCAGATATACTGGGATACAGAGTGGTTGTTTGTTTGGCTTCTGAATAATGTCGCAAACTTCTTTAAAAGCCTTTCAACTAAGTAGTAAGTAGATAATTTAACAAGTATAAGTATTTATGTCTTTTTAATTATTTCACAGTAGGTATTAATGTACATATTTCAATAAGATATCAATACATACATAATAATCACATTAATTTGTTTCACTGTACATATTACGCACTAGTGGGAACGAGCCCTTGTGCTTTGATGAAATGACAAATTTTAATCAGTTCAACTTTACTGCTATAGATTAAGCCCCATAATTGTCATGTAATCTAAACCTAGGGTTAATCGAAACCAAATGTAAACTTTACATAAATACGAGTATTAATCTAGCTAGTACATCATCAATAGTAGTAGTACATCAATCTAGCTACCCAAATAGAGCCCAATTAGGCTCGGAACTGGCTTAACGCACTACAATTAGGGAAACTAAACCTGCAATCAGATGACCAATTGCAAATATCGAAACAATACCTTCATTCATCCCCTGTAACATGCTTGTTACTGACGTCCAAATGAACAATAATCTCCTTAATTGAGGCTTCAAGTGAACTCTGAGCACCCTTAGATAATACCTATTACAATACATTGTGCACATGATAGTTGTGATGATTGCTGATCTACAATCATATACTAATAGGCTAACTTTATTGAAGCGATCGCTTACGTGGCTGTCTCTGTCTAGTACGGCACCAAACGCGGGGAAGGTTTTGGACTTTTATTTTTGTTAATAGCTGGCAAACGAGCAGATGAGACCTGATGGTAAATAATCAGCGTCACCGATAGACGTTAGTAACACTAAAGGCATCACCGATCTGTTGTCAGCCAGGAAAGAAAGAAAAAGAAAGAGAGGAACACTGACACTGACAACTGACATAACCTCCAGCCGTTAGACAACGACTCACTCAAGACTGTGGTAGCTAAACCGGGTTCAAAACTTAGCCGAGCGCACTTTCGGGAATGATCTGGATGGGACAGAGTCCAAGGACCAATGGAAAGAGTTGCATCAATTTTTTACCCGACTAGGGTGAAGGGTCATATTTGACCAGTATGTATGTAAGTATGACCTATATGTATTCATCTGTTACTTCATAACGTCTAAACTACTCATCATAATTTGACAATATTATGGTATCGTTGGAAACGTTTTCATTGTCCGCCAGTTAAAGGCTATGCGACATTACACTTAACTCAAAGTGGCGCCCTCTAGAGGACATAGTCATGAATTAAAAAATATATGTATTATGCCGTGTTGGGTATCAAATGAAAGGGCTTAATTAGCACATTGAAAACCTTATTACGTAATGGGGTTTTAAGTTTCTAAGTAATTACTTGGTCATGTTTGTTCTTATACCTAAATTTCGAGTGTTTTTATGCGTCAACAGTTCGTCGGGTCATTGCCAACCTAACAGAAGTAGCTCGTCAAAAGATCATTACGTTTAATCCGCTGTCCGTTCGTTGACCTGTGGGTGTGGGTAATTGTTTCAGTTAATACGTAACATAATCGATGCAGTGCTATTATGCAGCGTAATCTGTGGACCGGTCGCGAAGTCACGCGTATTTGTTATACAGGGTGGTTTTTAATCGTTTGTAGGCTTAATTTTAGACTAGGCCACATAGCTCGAAGGACGGTAGCTGTTGGGAAAAAATGTCGAAGAATGGAGAACACGTCACGGGAAAATACGATGCTCTTCTAAAAGGTGGACTGACGACTTGAATAAGACACGGGCATCTGCTGGATTCAAAAGACCCAGAGCCAGAAATGAGATGAAATGAAATAAAGTTTATTCGAAGTTGTTTCTTTACAAATACTTTCGAAGGACAGAGTGTCGTTATTAGTAGTATCAGTAATTAAATAAATGTAACATTTAAGTATGTAAATACAATTTTATCCAAAAGATGACTGAGTAGATAGATTGACATAAAACTTCGTAGGTATAATACATATAATATAGGTATTCTATATTCATATCAAATATTTTTGTATATTAATAAATAATGTAATAAGCAGGTACCTACAAATTTTGGCTATAAGAATAATAAATAAACAACAAACGGAAATTATTATATCCTTACAGTAAACATTAAATTCTATGATTAAATATTATTCATAAAAATATTTTTTATAATTTTCATTGCAGATTTCTCGTTAATCGTAAGTATAATTTACTTATAATTATATAATAAATGTTACAGCACCCTGTACAGCCCAGTTAAATCAAGAGCGTGGACCGTCATTTATCATCAACAGATTAACTGCGCGTGTGTGCACTTGTTCCATTCGAGAACAACTTCCTCTCTTCTTTGTTCTTGCTTGTTTATTTCACAACTCTGCCTTCTGTGTTTAAAAAAATGTGACAGAATTTGTTGGGATGTCGATGTAACTGTTAGGAGTAAGAGATAACAATATGCTTGTAAAAATTAAAGTTCAAATGACTGTGGGCATCAACCCATTATTGGCCCACTACTGAGCACGGGTCTCTCCTCATACCTTAGGAGGCCTAGAACATACTCCACTACGCTGCTCCAGTGCGGATTAGTGGAGAATAATGAATATCAACAGGAAATGAAATGAAATGAAATAAAATGAAATGAAGTTTATTCCATAGATTTATTATAAGAGTCAAACTACGCCATCGCTTCAACAAATCCCTACCGTGAGTAGTCTTGGAAGAAGAAGCGGCAAGAAACTTCCAAGAAGCTTCTTTTGCTACTCACATTGCACTTACTACAACTTACTAGCTAGAATATCAAACTCATATCCAAGCAGTTTTATCTTTAAAATAATCGTCTAGTTTGTAATAACCTTTCGCAAGAATGCCTTTGACTCTCTTCTTCTAGGTACTCTCTTTCCTTCTTTTGTTCTTTTGGCTAGCAATGCTTTGGTGAAGCTTTAGGTTTTACTGATGTCCATAACGAATTACCACAATGGTGATGTCCAACAGGAGAAATCTGGCCACATTATTTCCTCCGTAGCTCATTGGATTCAACAATGAAGCCCCTTACAATATACCTACAATCACATTAAATCACATACGCCTCTCACGATATAGAATACTGAAGTCATCCTTAAGGGGAGGTAGAGAAATATGTTGAAGCAAAATTGTATTAGCAATGATTTATTTGTCAGCTCCGAGGGGATATATTCACTAGTCATTGAACATAATGCTCGGACGCTGTCTTATAATACATGTGCCTTTATTTTTCGTAAAAGCCCGGTATGATGGGTCATAGAGCGTTTAAGAGATGTGGCTATGTACATAAAATAATATATTGTATTTCTCTATACAAGATAGAGAGAGAATTTATCATTCGATGAAAGAAAACGCGTTCCACAATCGTACATGAACTAAATGTTGTACAATATTTTGACTTCAATAAATTTGATTATATGTAGGTACAATAACCGATTTTTAAATAATTCATTGCATAATTAATAAAATTAATGGAACGCTAACACAGTCATAATCATAATAACCGTACGTGGATTCCCTGTGTGACACGGGTGACACGGAAAACAGAAATAACACATCGCTAACACCCATGACCCGAGAACAAACATTTTTATCTGCGACATAAATATCTGCCCCGGCCGGGAATTGAACACGGGACCGCTTCGCAGGCGGGGTCACTACAAACTAGTCTACGGGGTCATGACGGGGTCGTACAGTTTTGTGTGGTAACAACCCCAAAAGTTACAGCCGAATTGAGTACCTCCTCCTTTTTAAAGTCGGTTAAAAAGGTTATTATCGCATGCATAGTATTGTAAATACGCTCATACTCATGTATTTATGTTTATATAATATGTGTGTACAGTCTTTAAAAATATTAACCATAAAATTACAAGTACATTCTTCCACACAAGTTTAATAGGTCTGTGAATACAAAAGAGAAACTTATGTGGATTGTCGCATAAATTTGCACTTTATTCCGTTGTCCTAGAATGTTTTGTTCTTTGTAAGTATAAATAACATAAAACAAATACACCGACAAAGTCACAAGTGCAAACGTGTTTGTTCGGGCTCCAAAGAGACTTATAGAAAGGAAATCCTTATACAAAACAGTGGAGTGACGTTAAAAACAATAATTCTTCATTACTACTTTGCAGGGGGTGTAGGCGGTTCGTACGACAAATGTAGGTGCAACGATTGGGTTCTGATTTTCTATGAAGAAAAATATTACAAAAAATATTTTTTTGTAACAGAACATTTTAATAAGTTTTGGATACACATTACGTTACGTTACGTTAGAAAAATGGATTGCTGCCAATTTTAAAATTCTTTCCTCGTTTTCATCCTAATTTTAAATAATTTTTGGAAATTGTTCGTTCACTTTAATTTGCCTTTTTTGTCCTTTTAAAAATGAAAAAATTGTTTCACTTAATGCATTGTTAGATTAGCATTGGATCCCTTAAATTTTAAAATCTAATTTTATATTAACCCGTAAGATTTTTTATTCCATTTAGTTATTCTCAAGAATCTAACTATAAAACGATGAGATCTATACAAAAAATAGTTGTACAACCGAAATCCCTGTCAACTGCTATCATTATTAAAGCAGAAAGACCGGACACCTTCATCTAAAGCACGGGTTGTATAGCAAGTGGCAAGCATCATATTGTTCGAATTCGACGTGAACCGCGCAGGTGTTCAGCAACTGTAACTGCGGGGTGGCTTATAGTTTTTTGTGGCGTAAACCACGCGGACCTTAATAAGTGACTACTTAGCAGGATAATGTGCCAGGATGGGGATTATTCTGGCTAAAACAGCATTGGTATTGTTACAAATCTTCGGTTTTAAACTGTTTGATTTAACAATCAGGGGTTAAAGCTTGTCCGTGTAAAACCTACAAATTAGAGTTTTTATATCGAGGTTAATGTTTAATAAATAAATAACTGTATTTCATCTACGCGTTATTTATTTAATTTCAAGAAATAAAAAGATATATTATTGAGATATACCTACTAGGTAATACAGATTTGAAGTGAAGTAAGTGTATTTGTATTTGAAGTGATGTAAGTATAGTTTATAATTCGATTTGAAATTAATTTAAATGATGTAAAATAATAAAAAAAACACAGTTTTAATAAATCAGCATACAATACCTAATAAAAAATTGGTTGTTTAAATGTTTAAACTAAATTATGTAATTTGAAAAATAGTCTTTAATATAATTTTATACAATTGTACTACAATTTTTTAATTATTTTATACCGATTTTTTACCCATATACATGGATTACAGTCTCGAAGTTTCCATTCATTATTTCTCCTGCTATTATTCAAAAATTTTTACCAAAAATATGTATTATATTCACAAGAATCCTCTGTCAAAAATAGTGTTTAATAAAATAGTGTTGTCAAAAATAGTGTTAAAAATAATGTATAATAATTTGCTGATCGCAATCAATTTTACGCCAATTTTCACATAAAACATTATCAATGAATCTACTCATCACTTATCGCCAAATTAGTCTAGCTAATTTAAAAATCAATTTATAATAGAAAAATAGCGACATACGGCCTCAATAAATAACGAGCAATCTTTGAACGATAATCATGTAAATTAGTTCATTACGCCATATTGTTTTTTCTTCCCCTTCTGATCGCTATCTTAGTATGATCCTGGCTAGATAACGTGCTTTAATATACAATTTTATTCAAGTTATGAAACCTATAAATTTTGTTAAATATTTCGCATGTCAAAAATAGCACGCGACTTTGTGAATCTCATTTCAATTTGAAAAACAATAGATGAGTAAATTAAAAAATTTGCATATTTAATTTTTAGGGCGTGGTTTGGGCTTACATTGTAGGTTATGGAATTGCGTTGTAGCGATAAATAGTTAGATAATCTATAGCATGAGGTAATTTTTTAAATTATTATAAGTTAATGCTTGACGACATTCCTAGCTGATGGTAATTGATGGTGACATCCAAGCTGTCTTCAAGCTTTGTAGAACTCCAAGTTTGGCACCACTTGTAAAAAAAAAGAAAAAAACCTACAGTCAATTTGTCATTGCGATAATCGCGATCTTGTATCCTAGGGACGACGACAATAAACGAAACAGATTTACGTACAAAAATGTCAGGATAAAAAACAGAAGACAAAAGTAGCGTGTCTATAAACGCTCGAAAACACAAGCTTTATACCTATTCATCACGAACATCGAAGCGTCACGGTACACACGAAAGCACTCAGAAACGTAACAATCATCGCATTTTGTATAGAAACATCGCCATATGTGCGAGACAACTAAACACACCCACCGGTCAAATTTGATTTACGCGTAAATTACGTGTCATAACCTGTTTGTACATATTACCCCAACCTCCTCCGAGAGCGACCACAGTTCAAAAAGATACATTAATACTTTTTGACATACTTAATTTTTAGTGAAGACTTTCAAAGAGGTTTTTTACACTATGTGTCGGTAAAGTGGAGTGTAGGCGCAGTGTGTACGATACGTAGGTGTCATAAAAGCACCCTTGTTCTACTCAAGTGCACTATGGTCGTATCGATAATGCATTAATTTGAATATTCGCGGTGTCAGATGTCAAATGGTTTGTAATTTTGTGTCTGTACATTTTTTGTTTTTAATGTGATTTTCACGGAAGTGTGTAATGAAGGAAGGCATTTAACGCCAATGGTGTGTATTTGTGAAGTGATCGATCATAATTTGAGGGATGTGTTTGTTAAGTGTAGATATATTTATGATTTTAAAGGCGCAGTCAATTATTATTTTAGTTTTATTTCATTACCATGCTAATATGTATTTGGTATCTGATTCCCTTTGACAGCTTGCTGCCATTCACGATTTCCTATCTGTCCATAATCCTCAAGTCAGTTACCTAGTAACTGTCAAAACGTCACTTGTTACACGTTAATTATGTCAACTTCCTCATATTATAACCCCGTTAGGTTAGTTGGTAGTGGACCCTGTCTGCGAAACGAGGGAACCCAGGTTTGATTTCCGGTCTGGGCAGAAATTTATGTCACCGATAAATGTTCATTCGCGGGTCGAGGCTTTGTGAAGTCTATGCCACCCGCGACACGAAATCCAAGTGCGGGAGTAGGAGTATGTAAGCGTTCATTTATATATATTCTCATTATTCTCATTTAATGAGTCAAAAATTCACACCAAACATTAACAATTAACATTAACATTAACAATTAAAAGATTACAGCCATATCAATTGTATGCGTGATCAGACAATTTCCTTCATCAAGTTAAACATAAAATGCACTCTTCAACATTTTCTATTCATTCCTCCCTATAACTATGATAAATTAGCCTCGGATCATTGAGACTAATTCTGCGAAAGTGAAATTTTGGGGTTCCTTACATAGAAGAAAAATGAATCGGACGCTGACTTAGCGATATCTTTAATACTGTAATCGAATTGGAAAATTAAGGCATCGGGAAGAGATTCTTCATGGTTTATGAGTGGAGGCACTTAGACATTTTAGGAATGATGTGATGTGATTAGAGTAATAATTATGTAGTTCGACTTCTTCATAATAATTATGTACTTATAGTTCGTGTAGAGTACATTAATAATTACATACATTGCTTATATTCATACTAAAATAAGCAGTTTTTTTGTAACATATTTTACCTTTAAGAAAGGCTCATGAAACGCAATAACTTTTAAAATGGCAGCGATTCGATGTATCCATGTAGTTGTTTTTACTAGTAGTAGCGACGTAGTTTAGCTGATCTCTTAGTAAATATTGGCAACAGCGCCAAAAGTAGGTTTCAATTATGAATCTAAGCCATCCAGAGACTCAATCAAACACACAATTTTTCAAAGTACTTCCAGGACCGACGAGTACCAGGACAAACAAGTTTAGGAGGAGTTAAAAAATAATCAATTTCTACACAAAAAGACAGCAACACTATGCTTGCCCTTACACTTGCAAATATAAAAATACACCTTAAATTAACATAATTCACTCTAATTTCAATATTTCACTCCTCAAATCCACCGAAGCCAACCGATCCATTAAACACGATAATTCGATACACGAGCCCATTCACTCGACTGACTCATATAGACCGAACGATTGAATGATAGATCGCAATCGGCGTTCCGTTCACAGCAGATGGTGTTATCTCGCAAATGAGCGTGAGTAATCCTTAATAAGCTCACCTGTTATTCTGTTTGAAAGCCAGTTCAAATTATTGTGCAGCGGTAATGTACGGTTGCATAATTGAATGAATGGGGCGGATTATTTTTGTTTTTGGAACGCTGCAGATTTATAAATAAGAAGATTATTTGGAATCATTTATTTTGGCTTAATATGTTCAGTTTAAATGCGTGTTAAAACATAGTATCAATAAATTTAATATTTTATAATATTATATAATATATAGTCATATTAAATAAGATTACAATTACTAGGAGTACCTACTCAGCACTCTCGAATGTAATTTTCTTGGAATCGAAACATGATTTATGCTTGGTTTTAACTTAATATTTAATCTTATCATGAACTAGTATAACAAGTACCTCTAGATCTGTGAAATGATAATAAATATGTATAACTAAGAGACAGAGATGATTTGGCATCTTACACATTTTGCCCACTCTCCCCTCTCGTGATAGTAGAATAGAGTCACGGTGACGGTAACATTTGGTGGCTATCCATCGATATTAAGTCGAGATGGTAAAGATGGGATAAGTTCGTGATACAGTGAGATAAATGGGTGTTTAGATTGAATAATGAGGGTAGTTCTCTGGACATATTATGTTGTTACGGAGGAATTTTGTACCTCTACTAGAACAACTGTGAGGAGCAGGATCAGCAGGAAATGGTCATAAGAGGTGTCGGGACGTGAGGTGAGGTGTGGTGAGCTGGTGAGGCGAGGTGTGGAGTGGTGAGGAGCAGGCTGAGGAGTGGAGATGAGATTGAGGAGCGGAGAGGAGAGATATTCAGTTGGTAGTCTTTCATAGGTTTCAGGTATTCTAACAAAATGTTACTGGCCGGCGAACAGGCCATCTACAAGAATAAACGGATGATTATGAAGAACAAGGGAATTATGTCAATATTGTCATTGAATAGAAATGTATTGTAAAATGGAGCTCGTGTATTAATTTGCCCTTTTATATTCAGAAGTGGGATGTTTATGTTGTAAAACATAATACCTGCGCGCTAAGAATGGAGAGAATATAAAGCAATTGCCGGAATTGAAAGTTTTCTCGATTAAAAGGAGTAAGATTTCAAATAAGATATGACATTATGGCTATGTGTCAGATGGATTACAAATGAATGTTCTCACGATATAAAAAGATAAAATGTGCATTTAGCAATTTGACGAAGAGTTCAAAAAGTTCTGAATTGTGCCGTTGTAAATATGAGTTCATAAGTTCCGATGAAACATAATTATGAAAAGTTCTTAGTGGCGCTCGTGTTATATTATTGGCCGGTAAGGGTGTAACCATTCCGCTTTAGAAAGAGTTTCGCCCTGGAGATATTATGTAAAGCAAAGAAATAACAATATTCTGCGATGTCGAAAATATTATAAAATGTCAGATAAACGTGTCAGTGGAAAAGACAAAACGTAATACTGCAAAATAAATGAAGAATAGACGATGAGTGCAGATTGATTTTATTGCAATAAAATTGGCATTTTCTGGAAGAATATTTTGTGGAGCCTTTATTAAAATAAACTGGAATTTATACCAATCTGATTAAAGAGATGTAAAATATAAGCAGATATAAGTGCATGTTTTCAGAGTTGTAAAATGATGTAGAGGAGATATAGAGGAGTATATTTCAGCATAAAAAGGGTGATGTATGCCTTGACGAGTAATTACATTGTACATTTTGATGTCGATTTTCTTGTGTTGATACTTTTGTATGCGTGCCAATTGCGGGACGCAATTGTTTCAGGATGGCCGACTGTTACGGAGGAATTTTGTACCTCTACTAGAACAACTGCGAGGAGCAGGATCAGCAGGAAATGGTCATAAGAGGTGTCGGGACGTGAGGTGAGGTGTGGTGAGCTGGTGAGGCGAGGTGTGGAGTGGTGAGGAGCAGGCTGAGGAGTGGAGATGAGATTGAGGAGCGGAGAGGAGAGATATTCAGTTGGTAGTCTTTCATAGGTTTCAGGTATTCTAACAAAATGTTACTGGCCGGCGAACAGGCCATCTACAAGAATAAACGGATGATAATGAAGAACAAGGGAATTATGTCAATATTGTCATTGAATAGAAATGTATTGTAAAATGGAGCTCGTGTATTAATTTGCCCTTTTATAATGTAATTAAGGTGTAAATGGTTTTATGTGCGGTTCAGATTGTGAAGCTGAGATGTGTCCATCAATCCGTAATTGGCCAGCGTGGTGGACTATGGCCTGTACCCCTCTCATAGTGAGAGGAGACCCGAACCCAGCAGTGGGACAGTTGCCATAACTGTCCCACTGCTGGGTTCTGGGCTGGGTGCAATGATGAAATTTTTTTAACACGTAAGCTGCGGCGATCGTAGTCGTCTATGGAAATGCAGCAGCTAACGTGTTAAATCCTTAAACTTTTAAATTATCCTAAGATGTTATATACATAATTATGTATTTGGAAATAATAAAATCAAGTACAGAAATGAAATTTTATGTACCTATTGTTATTGTATTTTTTACATAAAATAAAGGAAAAAACCTAAGCCATTTTCGCATTTTCATAGCAAAATATTTTAAATATCCCAGTATACCTCAGCCTAAAATTTTCAATACAACTTATGATAAATCTACATTGTGAACTTTCAAACCTTTTATCGTACTCAGCGCCTATCCACTGAAGGGTGAAATATAGAGGGCTCACAACTTAACATTTGCGGATTTAAAAAGTCTTTTATACTTCTATAATATCTTTAGGGTTGAATGTAGGGTTGCCCCTATATTCAAGATTAATACTACAGGTAATATGTATAATTTGACGACCCAGTCGCCTAGTTCGTAGTGACCCTGCCTGCGCAGCGAGGAGCCATAGGTTTGATTCCCAGCCAGGGCAGATAATTATTTGACAGATAAATCTTGGACTTTATCATTATGTACAATCAAATAAGATAACTTATCATTATCATCAACATCCCACTGCTGGGATGCGATCTTTTCATAATTATGACAAGGAAGGAACAGGCCTAGCCAACGCTAGGCTGGCCAAGTAAAAAAAAATCAAGCATAACTGCCAACCCTAGCCGCCTGAACTAGAGCACATGCCATGTTTAATTCTGGTTATTTTAACACACGGATTAAAGATTCGAACGTTTAGGGTTGTTGAATAAATATTTGGCGTTTGAAGTAACGGTAAAGTACTGTTAAATTATTATGCGAACAAGAAATGCTCAATCTTCTTGATAACGCCGCAATGTGTGGGAATTAAAATGGGCAAGTTATGTGATTTTAATATTTCTCAAACTATTGACATCCACTCTGCGGTCGAGGATTGTAGGCTTTAAAACGCAATTTTCTATACTTAATTCACTATTTTCCCATTTTCCAGATTAGAATTAGTCCAAGATTGCATCAAACGCAAAATTCCTCAATTAAATTTAAAGGATTGAAAGTACATCATAGTCCCCATCTTGAGGTACGAGTGACATTTAGCCTTTATTTCATTAACATTAATCGACTCTATCACAAGTAATAATAATTTTAAACTATTATTATCATGAAACAAACGATAGTGAAAGAAATAATAAATAACAAGAGTTGATTCTCCTGGAAAACTACACATTTCTGCTCAACAAATCCGTTCATTATTTCAAATAACATTATCTCCGCGTCCATATGTGGCGAACATAACACTAATACGTCTGTCGCAAATAAAACCAGTCTAATTTATACGCCCGTATGTTAAAGCCTTAATTTTATGGTGCTAATTTGAAAGTGCCTCAAGCAAACATTGTTCGAGTGTGGACGTGTTGTTGGACTGTGCTACAGTGGTGTCAAAACAGGGTAATTTTATTCAAACTTTTGATTCCAATTATGTACTTCTAAAATACATTCGTAAAATGTTGTAAGATAATTATTTAATTCGTTTATTAATTATTTATTGACATGACGGTGACAAAGTTATTATTCATATCAATTAATAAAATATGCACATCAATAACTTTAATTGTCTCACTGATGCGTTGCCGCTTTGCTTTTAAGGAAATCGGATTATTTATTCCAACGCAAAGCTAGGTGGGGTACTACTTGAAATGTAATAATTATACAACATTATACCTAATTTGAAGATATAAGATCAGTATTATAGGCCGCCCCAATACGGCCCCCAATCTGGGGATTATTAAATTCTTCTGATCTATAATAGTGCCACCATTGCAGAACAATATTTCGCAACATTGTCAACACACCGGTCGGTCAATATTGAATTACGACGTCCATTGTCGATTCCGTATATTTATAACTTTATCGGCCACTTTGTCAAGTGCCGATTTTGTTCCGTCAGTCCCCTGGCCTTATTTCTGTGTGGTCTGTTACACCGTAACTAATCATGAAAATTGTTAATAGAGGTGTCCTCCAAGTGTTTATTGGTCTATTGTGTGCGGGTGGGCGAAATTTTTTAGAGGCGGTGTGTTTGAAAAATATTATGCTGTTAGGATTTTTTAAGCACAAGCTTGTTATATTTGTGCTTTCTAAAGATTCATCACTGTCATGTAAAATGCCATGATCGTATTTGGTTTGGATACGTTTGTTGGTTAGATTTTATTATAAAGCTGTTTGTCTGACTGCTTTTTTTATGGAATTAAAGTAGAATCGAGCATGCAGCACCACCTTCCGCTGCCGCCCATGACAACAACGACCGACTTAGAACAAGACTCAAATGGGGACTGGGATAGTTAGTCCGGTTGGGTGACGGTGTTAGAACATTAGCTGGTTAGTTGGTTAGTATGAGGACTGGGACAGGGACTGTTAGTGAATGTTAGTCCTGTTAGTTGTTGTTAGTAATAGTCCAGTTAGTAATTGTTAGTAAAGAGTCTCGTTATAATTCGGTCACAGATGTGTTGCTACACTTCAGGACTGAGATGGTTGTCTCTAAAAAGTGTAGCCGGCTCCTGCCTGACCGACTATTCATTATAAAAGAGCGTTAATAATCTAGGCACCCGTGACTTAATGTTTTTTTTTATAAACTAATTTTAATGGGCTTAAACTTCCTTCTAACGGAAGTCCGGAGTAGTAATCATTGCGCTATGTGGGACAATTTAGTCGAAAAGAATTTATGAGGACAATCAAGTTTATTGCTTACCTATTTATTAGACGTAATATTTCACACCGGAACCGTGTACCGGAAATTAGTCTAAGGTTATTACTAATTCGTCGGTGTAAACTTTGACACCTGATTTTATTGCCGCTACACTATAAATTGACCGTAAATAATGTATTTTATGTTCTCAATGTTTCAAGTAAACCCTAACATTTGTTGCAAGTTAAACAAGTGGTGATTCGTGTACCGATACATATTGTAAGGTGAATATCATTTGAATATATTAAACTTGATACTGTTTATATTACAATACTGAACGCTACATAGTCCGGCGGCTGGTTCGATCCTAACCCTACGACCGACCGAGTTAGCAAAGATGCATTATTTACGCTCGCTGTAAAAGGGATCTGCAATTTTAGAGTGTTCATTATGCCTTGTACTTACTTACATAATTATGTACAATGAAATACATAACCTTGGTCACGACGAAACTTTGGAGAGCAAGAAGTTATTGCATCTGTGGTGCCTTTGGTTTTACTTTTCTCTAGAGCTCTACACGACACCCACCATCAGGTCTCGTCGACACTAAGTCGGCTTTTTACATGGAAACAAAACTTCCAAGTACTGTGATTCACTTTGCAGTAGTAGTACAATTGGAACAGTAACTAATTATGTAAATAAATATTCAATTGTCGTGCGAGTGAACATCTGTACGGATTTCGGACTTAGATATGAATTCAGAATTATGTTAATTTTGTTTTTGTACATCGGTCACGAATGTTATTTTTCCACACTAAAAGTTATAATATGTATTTAAAAATGTTTATGAACTTCCTACTACTTGTAGAGTCAAATACATGTACTTACATTTTTTATTGAATATCCAAAAACAACAGTAGAATCAATTGTATTAATTGTAGCCCATTATAATTATGTGGCAGTGTGTGCGAGCCCTTTAAGGAACTATGTTAAATTTTTGAGTTTAAAATGCATCAAGCTTTAGAAAAAGGTCTTAAGCAAATTAATTTATTAAAATTAATTCTTTCATAAAGAACTCCACTTGTTATTACTATAATAAGTCAATGATTAAGTACCAAAGTAATAGCGAAAACAAAATGTAGTCACTTACTTAATTCAAAAACAGAAGCTAACCATATGGCGCGGACGTATGTTAATGAGTTATTATTTATCAAAATTTTACTCGAAATCTGTACAACTTATTAGGCTACCCTACACTCGTTCTGTTGACAGCGACCATTTGTTTAATGAAAAGAAATATTACTTGTCTTGTTTTAAATTCAGCGGTAAGAAATTACTACTCACTACACCGCACACATGCTAGACTTCAATTTATATTATATTTCAAATTAAAAATATTAATTTGGCTTAAGTTAGGTACAGGTCAGAAAATTTTGAAATCAGGTAGTAGGTATAGGTAAGAAAATCTTGAAATTTTACTGTAAATTTAAGACTTACAATTCCACTCACATACGAGTACAACTTACCTGACAGATTCTACCCACTACCCTCTACCTACAGAGGTTTTCTTAAAAAGCATTCCAGATAGGTCGCCATTGCTCTGCGAGCAATGGTTCTATGCAAGGTTCAGCAGGCCAGAGAACTGACTTTGAACACAGGAAGGATGGACAAAACCCCTCAGACACCTTATTCGACGTACATAAAGAACAGTATCGTTACATTCGTTGGAACCAAGGCTTGATTGTGTGCGTGCCATGTACGTACCCACTATGCAACGCACACAGACCAACAGTATCGTCGCGATGACGATATCGATGAGGCTTTGTCAGGCATCCAAGGACATCTTTTTGAGCGTTCTAAACTGTGTACATGACAGGACAGTGGGGTGCATACAAACATGCCATGTTGGTACCTTTGTTTTAAGATAAACTACATTCATATTATGTTAATACCCTTAAATATACACTGCCAAAACTGTGCCTTAATTAACACCCCTAAAAAGCGTAATCATACCTTCCTCCTCAATTAAAAAGTGTATGACAAAACTGCAATTGAAAAATAATTTACCTCAATCATGTCCCAACAAAAAGTATCAATCATGTCACGTGTCACGGTTTGAAGAGTTTAGCGATGTCCTTTTTAACCAACGGTGTGTGACATACGCAGAATGACAGGTAATCTCATTTTGTCATTGTTCTGTATAACGTAGCTCGTTGTGGCGTAAAAAGGATTTAATACAATATTAGTGTGCTCATTACAGACTGAGTCATGTATTACTTTAGGTCATGGTGAATGATTTTTATTGCTGTAACCTGTTAGTAATGCACTGATTTAAAATTATTTTATTAATGAGTAATAATTAATAAATAACGCTGCAAAGTCATTGTGGCACGCCCTTGGAGAGACCTTTGTCCAGCAGTGGATTGATAGAGGATGACTAGAAGACACACTCATAGCCCGACGCTAGGATTCCCCGTGTCGCGATTGCCTTGGACCACAAGAATCAGATCTTGGTTTATTGATCATCACAACCCATAACTGTCTCTCTGCTGGGTTTAAGTCTCCACTCACAATGTGAGGGGTACAGGCCATAGTCAAAAATAGAATCAGACTGGAAATTGGTAGCCTTAAAACGCCGTGGAAAACTTTATAACTTAATATAGAACTCTGTGGTGTACAATTTTCTCTACGATGTTCACGTCACTGAAGCAAGTTGTAATTGATTTAAAGTACGCACTTTATATATTTTTTTATAATAAAAGTTGAATGCAGGTTCCAAACCGGGGAGTTCTGGAGTTCAACGCTCAAACCACTTCACTGCTATTTACTCAAATATTTCTACTTCACTCAAAACCGGTAATTGCGTAGATACAATACATCAAACCCTTAGTTTATTTAAACAGCAGAATTCGTTAATTCGACGTAGATTGATGCAAATGACACCTTCTTACACATGACATGAGACAACTAACTTATTTTTACTCCGCTAGCTAAACTGTCTTTCAATTCTCACCCTTATGTTAAAATCATAAAGTCGTATTACACGTTTGAGGGTAGAATAAAGACGAAATAAGGGTGGCTATTGACAGACGACCAGAGCTTATTTATTCAGAGGGTGGATACAATGAGACTTTTCTTTGCCTTAATGTTACGTTGTCAGTTAATTTGAAGACTCTTGGTGTAATGGGGATAATGGATAAGTTCCGTGTGTGTCAATGTTTGTAATACAGCCAAGTTTAAAGTTTCTGTTTTATTTCTATGACTAGTTATTATCCTTGCTTCGCTTAAGGAATCCCATGCCTTAGGCGAAAAACAATTTATAAGAGATTCTTTAGGTCTTTTTGTCATTTTTTAAACTTAACTCATCGCGGCTTTTACACATTTTATTGTGATACGGGTATTCACGATAATGTATTTTGAGATCAGCCGTGACCACGATCCATGCAATAGGGTCGAAATATTGGCGTTCCAAAATATAATTATATCGTGAGTACCCGTATCATAATAAAATTTTCATTTTTATTTGTGAACCGACTGAAATTAAGCAAAAACAATGTTACCTCGAGGTGACTCTACATCATTGAAAACTGAGATTAGCACGCACAAACGCACTGACAGACAGGGGCAAGTATTCTAATTTTTTGAGTTCTATTGCGTTAATGACGGCCCCACTAATACATAGTTTATCACAAATATCTTCCATGTAAGTTTTAATCAATTACATTTTTGTTATAATGTATGAATATAGATAGATTAGGATTTTATGACATAAGAGAGAGCCCCATCATCAGAACCCAGTATATTTTTTCTTATTAGCTATATGAAAGCAAAACATCCGTTCATTAGTTGTAGGTACAGCGATATGATCTACACGTGCATTGTAGCTGCTCGTGATCGACGTAGCCGGATCATGCGGGTCAGTTGCGGGCGAGCTACGTTGAATTGTAGCTGGGTCTAGAACAAACAACCCTGAAGACAGAAATAAATAACGCTACACACACAGCCCCATACTAGGATTCTCTGTGTCTTGGGTGCCATTGATAACACACAAGACAAGAACACATACCCATGCCAAGAACAGATTTTTAAACTCATCGTTAAAATCTCCGCCTCACTGGGAATCGAATCCAGAAACCTTGAAACAGTGATCCGGCAAATTAGCCGTTGCGCCATACGGCATACGGACACACATGGAGTAATCTCCCGTCTATTTTCTATCATCGAACGAGCCAACGCTCAGCGAGTACCTACTATCCATAATTTAGACGCAAACATCCATACGTTACAAACTTGTTTCGTATTTCGGCACGCGTATTCTATTCTATCTATTGTTCTATTGTTCTATTTCTACGATGACGTAGGTTTCTTCAAGTCAGAAGTAAATAGGTTACTTCTAACTTAGTGTGCTAGTTGAGGAAAAATATGGTGTCGAATTTCTCGATCCATTCGTGGCTTGGCGTAACCTAAATGATCCTTCTGTTAAAGTTGACCACTTACTTTGCCTCGTCTGCTCGTTCACGGGCTTAAACAACAAATTCGGCGTAACGAAACCGCACGTGGAGGGGAAGTGTTTTATTATTGCTTTTATCTGGGAAAATCTACTTTTTTTCGTTTCATACCTCGTCATTTATATCGCAACTGCAACAATTAATTTAATTAGAACCGTGTCGCAATGGGGCGTTGGATTTGATGGCATCATTTTTTATTTTCATCAAACAGGTTACGTTAGAAGTATGAAACGTTTTTAATTTATGAAAAGTTCTTACCTACGATACTTCATCAGGTAATTATTAGAAGGGTAAGATAGATTAGGTATTCAATATAGAATATCCTATTTATAAAAATATTTTCCTTGTTTTTTATTAAGTTCTATTTCGTGGATTTTATCTAAAAATTACGTAGTTTTTGCAATAGGTACCAACTTTGTCACTTTTTTTTAAACGTGAGGCACAAAATTAATATATAGCTTAATGGTTTCATTTTCTATATAATTATAATATAGCGAAAGAAAACTTGTTCTCTCTGGCTGTCTAATGACAACTCCCATGTCTATGAAAAATATTTTAACGTAACATGAAATAAATTATTTAAGACTTATTTAACGTAACATTACTAACTTTATTAGGACTAACAATTTTGGTGTGCAACAAACATGTCACATTAAATCGAAAGTGTATATTTAGCCAACAATCAAATTATTTGTGATTACATACTCCTGTGACGTATTGCAGCGTCACTTCCTCAGTCATGGTTTCGTGGCCAACGTTTGGGTACAAAGTAATTGAGGGCTTCCGAGTGTTGCCCACTCTTGTGACGTCATTTAAAACCGTAAAATGGATTTAGTTTTTGAAGTAAATACTTCTATAGTATCGTCGTGATTTGGAATTGGATGAAACGGAAATGACGCGATGGAGTAAATGAGATAGGAAGCCGGCAAAATGGCGGCTTACGTAAGCAAAATAAATCATCAATATTTGGACTGACATTTTTAACTAGCATGTGTGAATTGCACACATTTAATTTTTTTATTTAATTTTAGTTTGTTTTATTTAGTTTCCAATATCCCTTTAAGAAATACCACGGGTCTCTACTCATAACGGAAGACACACTGCTCCAGTGCAGTGGTGAAGGGTTTAGTGCTTCAATCTTCGGAGGTTTTATGTCACCGGAAGGTATCCCGAAAGGCTCAAGAATTATTTGCCACTAGCGTTCACCCATCCTAATGGACGCTTAATTCGGTCTTACAGATATTTAAGATGGATGCAAGCCGCCGGGTAATGAGCGCTTAAGCCCATGCCATAATGATGTCCATTACATAATTATAATACAATTACCATCGTATAATTTCCTAAAATTCATGGGAATCAATCATATGACGAGAAAATGCAGATGCCCTACGCCAATCAAAGGTCACGCCCTAATTTAACAGCCCTCATATTATAAAAAACTACCGTAGCCATACGCAACCACAAAACGCTTTGCGCATTAATCGCGTGCATTCCCACGTAAAAGCGATAAATTTGTGAATCACAATCTTTTTCATGATACGTATGGGAAGCTACAGCTGTTCTCGAGACCATTAGCCAGCCAGCAGATTGGTATCGGGTTCGAATCCTGTGTATCTAAATATACAATTTGTAATTTATATCGATATAATATTCTTATATGCAATCCGTAACTGGGCCACTGCTAGGCTAAGGTCTACTCTCCAAATGTGAGATTTTAAGATAGAATAGCTAGATTTTAATTAAGATAAAGATAAACATTTAACATGACACAATACATCTACAACCAAGGGGCACACAGCAAGTAAAAACAACTTATTTACAATAAATAAAATTAACAGATACATAAATTTCATTAAAATTAACTCTTTAATTTAACACACTTAATAAAATATTTACCTTGTGCACAACTTTATTATGAAACAAAACATTAGTCTAGGTCCACGTTGTACAATAAACTAGGCCTTACATAAAATTTATTATTTTAATCAAAACTTTAATGCAAGCAAAAAAACGGAAAAACAAATAAACGGAACCCTATACTGCCAGCGCCGCCCACTGGGCAGACACGTAACAATTATTGGACAAAATAACAAACGAGCCATCATAAAGTCGCCCGTCCGCGTGTGAAACTACGACACCTGTGTCTGTCAGACGATCGCCCATAGAGTTAATGGACAGAGATTAGTCGATGATTTCTATTTATATCAAATAAATATTAAATGTGGAAATAACAAATAATAATTATGTAACATTAAAAATAAATAAAAGGAGGTACTCGTAATTTTGCGCAATGAGTTTTTTGCACTTTCCCGTGGTTCGAAAGCACTACAAACCATCGGATCCAACTTTTAGCATTATTAAAGTACAATTAACACTTCTTTAAAGTCTTCAGATGGTAAGGAAACTTCAAACTCTTGGGTCGGCATTGAAACCTTGCACTAAATGAAGTGGTCCAAAAATGAATCCGACATTAATTTGCATGGAACATCAGTATCTACTAACTTACTTGCAGAGTTACTAATATAAGCAGAAGTGAATAACAGTGAGTGAATTAAACATTGAATTAAAAAAAAATCGATCACATTCTAGAAAGTAAGACTGTCTAAATATTTATAAGTCGTCAGTACAGTCTGTAATGAGCCATCGTGTACAAAAAGCACCGGAAACACGGCCGAAACGTGACAAACGAAATTTCTTAGCGATTTCTCATTTCACCCCTCCACACAATACCATTTGATTTGTGTAATCAAATGCGGGCATTCAAATTAATTAGTTCGTTACGCACCTGAGCGTTTACACTTTTGTATTGTGTATCGTTAACAACCTTATTTATCACAGTGAAATGAAGTTACTATTCAATTTTATAATTAATTTCAATGGCATAAGGACGTGAGTGGAATGATAATGAAACAAAAAAAGTTTAACAACGCGAAACGCTCTTGTATAGATGACCAAACATTTTTTTTAGATTTGAAAGCTTGTTATTCTATTTCAGTTCTTTTGTCCTTAATATTACGTTTGGTTAAACTTTGACCCGTGCTTAATAACAGACATTGGTAGGTTTTGATTCTTTTAATTCATTTTAATTATACACTGACGGTTGATTTAACTAGTAGTTGTGGGTGATGTTCATAAGCTTAATGATACGTTTATTATTCAAACAAGCTATTGATTTTAAAATGCTGGGTTTGGTTTTGTAAATCTCCCTGATTATTTTGTTAAGTGTGTTTACGGTAATAAAGTTTTAATTTGCACGTGCAGGCATTGTTGTTAACGATTTTTCTACTTCCTCAGGTTTCGTTATTTTTATAACTTACTCTACGTATGAATTTGATAGAATGATTTAGGATATTGTGAATACAAAAAGCTAATCGTAAATTTTAGTAAATCAACATGACAAGATCCAAGATCCGATCTAAATTCACATAAAAAAATGTACTATGCAATGTTCTACAGTAGTATGTAAATAGTTTCTACTATAGTAACAAATATAATGTTTCGCTCTCCGTATTTCCGATTGTAGTTCGTAGGCTGCTTCTGTACAGTATTTCGCCATATACCTAATGCTAGTGTATCACCGAATCTATCCATCTCTTTCTTGAAATTCTTTGTCCCCTATAAACGGTTTAATCATACAGCTTAGCAAGATACTAAACCCACACTTCATTGCACACAAATCTTGAAAACTGGCAACATAAAACATGGCAACTCATAATTCATGAACAGGGAAAATAGCAACATTGTACGTACACATCTTTAATCTCGAAGACATGCGTACGAGCTTAGATTTTACTGTCCAATTCTCGTTACATTTGCATACCCGTAAAAGTTACAGCCTAATGCATTTGTCCCCTAATCCTGGTGTTTGACACAGTGTGTCCTCGATGGTTACAAAGAAACTTATTAAATCACCTGAAGATATCTTAACACTTTGTAATAAAGTTCATTCTTGAGTGGTGAATGTAAGATTCCAATTTATGACTGATTTTGCAGGATAACGATGAATTGTTTTGTCTCATTTTAGACCACATTGGTGAAACATTGTTGCTTCTGTAATAAAATGTAGGTAATACCATTTTCATGCCAATAGAAGTTTGGTCTTGAGGTCAAGATGGGTCTGTTTATTGATTTATTTATCTATACTTCATTAACTATAAGATTACAATCCGCGAAGGTAATCAAAAAGTTAGTTAGATCACAAGCGCGGGTTGACTTGGGCTCAAAGAGAAATGGAGAATATTGAACCCCGAACGTGCATCTTTAATTTTGCTTGAAATTTTAGGTTAATTGTTCAACTTTTTATAGTGCATATCCACTTCCATCTACAATTATACTTAGAGGATATCAGGTAATTTGCACGAACGGTCCTTATACGCTCATGTCAATAAAGAGGATTTCAAATTACACCCACTCGTAAATCCTCCCTTGATGAATTTCATGCAAATGCCAGCGACTGTAAAATTTGTAATGCGTTGTCTCCCCAAGGGGACTTTGCATCATACGTACGATTCATATATTGTTTGATCTCAACTGCAGTAGATTTTTAATGTAATTGCTCATTTTAATTTTTATATTGTCAGCTTTTTATTTTTATACGGTGGGTGTAGGGAGAGATGAGTAAAACGATCGAAAGCCGATTTAATACTACTGTTTATTGAATGAAATCAATTATTATATTGGTTACATGCATCATACGTAAATAGTTTTCTAATACTACTACACCATCCATCCAAAGGAAAAAAAAATGTTAACAAAATACAATTGTTATAGTTACATTTTTTTTTTTTTTTTTTGCAATGTATTTAAAATATAACATACAGGTTTTTTTTTTTTTTTTTATATATAATAACAACTTCAAAATACATTTTTTTTTTTTTTATATAATTAATAAACAGTATAAGTGAATACATTATAGTCATATACGAGTATAAGTTTATAAGATATACATTTATTTTTAAGTACAATATGTATTTATGTTTTACGTTTGGATATACAATTTTGTGCGATTTTTATGCACTAATTCAGTTTTATTATTTTTTATTATCTCTACATTTGGTGGTTTATCACTAAGTACTCTATAAGGTCCAGAAAACAGTGGACTTAATTTATTCCCAGTTTCATTTTTAACCAAAACTAAGTCATTTGCGTTATATGTAATAGGGTTAGTGTATTTATCGTAGGATATTTTTCTATTATTTTTGGACTTAAGTAAATTATTTCTTGCTTCTTTCTGGGTAATTTGCAAACGATATTTGAGTTCATACGGATAGTCATCAAAATTGTAGAGTGGCTCTACGTGTGTAGTTAAATTTCTAGGAAGTGAACATTTTTTGCCAAAAACTAATTCATATGGAGTAAACTTTGTTTCTGTATGGACTGTTGTATTAAACGCAAAGGACCAGAATGGAAGCCAACTACTCCATGTTTCGGGGTGATTATCCGTTTGGATTCTTAGAAAAGCATTTAAATTTTTATGAGACACTTCTAACGCACCTAATGACTGATGATGGTAGGCCGTAGAGCTGAGCTGCTTAATTTGTAATAATTTACATACCTCTTTAAACGTCGCTGCAATAAACTCCTTCCCTCGATCTGTAGTTATTTCACTTGGTACTCCATATCTTAAAATAAAATTGTTGACGAAACTTTTCGCTACTTCTTCTGCTTTTTTAGAAGTTAAGGGGTATGCTTCTACATATTTCGTGAGTTCGCATTGTAAGGTCAAAATATAAGAATTATTATTATTATCTACTTCAAATGGACCTACTAAATCTAGATATACTTTCTCAAATGCAGTATGAGCGGTTGTAGTGATCTCCATTGGCTCCTTTATCGGCAATGAATGCTTTAGCCGTTGACATTTGTCACAACATTTAACGTAATCCCTAACATCATTATTTAGGCCAGGCCAATAATAATACATTTTTATATTGTTGACCATCCTTCTCATGCCAGCATGGCCACTGCTAGGCAGGAGATGGAAGTCATTCAAAATTACCTTTCTATCATCCTTATCATAAACCGTTTTTACATTGTTTAATACGCAAATACGAGGGCCCTTCCAATTTTTTATATTTTTTATCTCATTAATTAATTTTTTAATAAATTCTTTATTATCATTCTTCTTTATTATACATACTTCTTTTATTTTTAAATCTTCACAAAAATCATCTAATTCTCTCACAAATTCGCGTCGCGTTACTCGTGAGTCCGAATTTAGATATTTAATATAAATTATATTTTTCTTAAAATCATAACAAAATGTTTTACTTTCTTTATTTATACTTCCTAATTTCCTTAATTTATTTAAATCATTAGTATTTACCATATCCAGTTCTACGGATTCTACTGGTTTAACATGAGTACTTACGACTTTTGGTTGATCAGGCCTCGAGTCGGTATGCACTACGTCAAACGTAGAAGAATCTAAATTATTTATTTTTCGAGATTGTGCTCGTGTCATGACATTTATATTATTACTCATTTCTTGTAAATCCTTTGATGTTAAACAGATTCGAGACAAAGCATCTGCAGCTGCGTTATCTGAACCTTTAACATATTCGACATCAAAGTTATATTCCTCTAACACTAATCTAAACTTCATAAGCCTACTCGATGGGTCCTTCATCCCAAACAAATAAATCAAAGGCTTATGATCCGTCCTAATTTTGAAATATTGACCATATAAATATGGGCGGAAATATTTAACAGCCCAAACTATCGCGAGCAATTCTTTTTCTATAACAGGATAGTTTGATTCAGCTTTATTCAAAGTTCTGCTAGTAAAAGCTATTGGTCGGCCATTTTTATTTGATAGTATTGCACCGATCGCCTTGTTAGATGCGTCGGTTTGAAGAACAAAATGATTATGTTTGGAAAAATCTGGATAATCTAAAATAGGGGGAGAAATAATACGCTGTTTGAGTATTTCAAATGCTTTTTGACACTTACTATCCCAAAGAAAATTAACATTTTTTCTACAAAGATAATTTAACGGTTGCGCTATTTCAGCGAATTTTGGTATAAATTTTCTATAATAGTTTGTAAATGCAACAAATCTCTTGACTTCGGCAGAATTCTGTGGGCATGGATAGTTTTCAACAGTAGCTACTTTTGCCGGATCAGGTAAAATGCCTTTGTTTGATATTAAATGACCTAAATATAATATCTCCTTCTTAAGAAATGTACATTTTAATGGATTTAATTTTAAATTGACTTTTTGCAATCTTTCGAATACTTCCTGTAAATTTTTATTGTGAATTTCCAAACTTCTTCCATATACTACTAAATCATCAAGATAAATTAAACAATTTACATTATTTAATCCTGACATTGCTAAATTCATCATTCTTGAAAATGAACTAGGACTTGTTTTTAGACCCATAGGCATCCTAGTCATTTGATACCTACCGGAATAGAAAGCTGTATATTTTCTACAATTTTCATTTAAAGCTACGTTATAGTAACCTTGGTACAAATCTAGGTGAGAGAAATATACACTACCAGCCAATGATTCTAAAATTTCTGTTATATCCGGGAGTGGAAATTTATCATCTTCTATGCAATTGTTTAACTTGCGGTAATCAATAACTACCCGCCATTTTTTCTGACCAGATGAATCCATTTTTTTTGGAACTAATAATACAGGGCTCGACCAATCACTTTTACTGGGTTCAATAATTCCTTCTTTTAGCATACTACTAATTTGTCGTTCGATCTCCTCTTTTTGAACTTTAGGTAGTCTATACGGTTTTGAGAAAATTGGGTTCGTATTTGGTTTCAAAGAAATATTGTGAGTATAAATATCTGTGACACTCATTTTGTCTCCTGGACAATAAAAAATATTTGCATATTTAGCACAAATATTTTTAATACTAATTGTTTCTTCATCATTTAAATCATCCAATTTCAACAAAGAAAATAATGTATTTACTCTATCCGCATTATTTTCAGGCTTGTTAAAAAAACAAACATTATATTCACTAAGTTTATGAATTGAAAGACTAATATTTGTTAACGTTACTATTTTTTCCGTAGTATTCAAAATTTTTATCGGTATCCTTCCATTTTTGGGACTAACTATCGAACTAGCGAGATAAAGACCGTCCTGTAACTCCTCGGAACAAACTACACACTCAGCTTCTAACTTAGTTTCAATAAAATGAATCGATTCGCTACGTGGCGGAATTTGGAAAATGTTTAAATTATATTTACTTGTAATAGGTAAAACAATATTTTGTTTCATTCCAATATTTAAGCATAAAGTATTTTTGTTAAAGTCTAAAAGTGCACTAAACCTATTTAAAAAATCTCGTCCAATTATTCCATTGGAATAAATTGGTAATGAATGAAATACGAAGAATTTGTGTTCGATAACCGTTCCATCTAATAACAAAGGAATGTAAACATATCCGATAGTCTGAACTTTGCCTCCTAGTCCATTTATGGTCGTGCTGTCTTTATGGAATGGAATTTTTAGGTCACTAATATGTTTATAACTTATAGCCGATAATGAGGCGCCGGTATCGACTAAAAATGAATAATTTTTATTGCACGATGAAATTAAAATGTGAATAAAGCAATCGCTATTACTAGCCAAAATAGTATGTTCATATTTATTCACGAAAAAATTTATCTAGCCTTGGTTCTGGCTCTGACGCAGGGTTTCCATGTTCATTAAATATATTCACCGAATTTCTATTCATACCTCTATTACCGCGGAATAACCTATTAGACGAACCTCGATTATTATTATAACGTCCTCGTTGTCCTGGGCCTCGCGTAAAAATTCGCGATGTTGACGGCTGCCATCCCCTTTGTGGCTGAAACTTACCTCGAAAACCTTGACTGTTATTGTACGCTCTGTTCGAAAACGTTTGTCGAGGACCTCCACGAAAATACCTAAAGCTGTTGTTAAAATTTCTAGGATTGTAATAATTTCTTTTAGACATACCCATTATTTCTCCAGAAGTTGATAGGCTGGTGTTTTCCTCGTCCTTAGCTGCCTGTATGGCATCCTTCAGGGAGCTGTAATTTCTGGCACTAATTAAGGTACTGATCCTACGATTTCGTAAGCCATCAGAAAACTGTTTAATAGCTTGTTTCTCATTTATGGGTTTCAAAACCTTGTAGCTTTCTGAGTTTCCATCGGCTTGCGTAATCGTAAGGTCCACAAATAATTCTGTAATTTCTTTTCCAAAATCTGAAACAGTCATATCATTTTGTTTACAACTATTCAACCTTTTCTGAATAGCAGTCGCACCTTTATTTGGCAATAATTCTTTTCTCATGTCCTTTATTAACTCAGTAACACTGGAATAATTATCCCGTAGACGCAACTTGGCGGCTTGTGAAAGCCTACTTTTTAATATGAAGTTAATTAAATTTTTCTTACAATCTGATGACGTGAGCAAAGAATCATAATATTCAATATTATCAATTAATTGTTTAATACTTGTCTCGTCGTTCGTCATTGCAGGTAATAATGTCAAAGCCGTTTTTAACTCGAAAGTATCCATTTTGGTACTTTTGCTTTCAATACTTTGAGAACTACACAAATCCAAAATTTCACTATGCAATAATTGAAACTTCTTACACGCGTTTTCATAAAGCGTTTTATCTGCACTTTTTATTTTTCCTTCCCTTAATTCTTTGTTAAAATTCAATAACCAAGCAGAATATTGACTAAATATAGCATTAGCCTCCTTTAACTTTATTACTAAAATATTCCCCTGTCGCCTACTTGGACCAATTTTAATAAGATATGTCCTCACTTTATTTAATTCGTCATATAATTGGTTTAACAAAACTGCCATTAGTTACCACCATAATGTAGAAATAATACGCTTAATAAAATCATTAAATAAATTTTTAGTTAATTAATTAATTAAATTACGGAATTAAAATATAGTATAAAGTTCATTACTTAAATTAAAGTCTCTGTTTTGTTATTATTCGCGATACGAAACATGATACGGCACTCCGGAATATACGCACTTTCGTACTTGTTAGGATTTTATTTATTGACACTTACACTTTTCACTTTACTCACACTTTAGAGGTGGAGAATCCGTCCTTGGGCTGGACCTGGTACTGGGAGCGATCCTCTACCATCCCAATAGGCAGAGGGGGCTGATACTGATTGCGAAACAGGGATCGACGCAACACATTCCTGGTTACCTCGGAGTTAATCCATTTTATATGGCATCGCTTATACGCGCGATACACGCAGTAAACTGCCCCTAAACATATGCACAACACGATGACTGATAATAATATATTCGTCGTGGAGAGGTGAAACTTAAATTCCTCCAACTGCGAATGGTTACTGCCGGCTGCAGCATTTTGCACAATAATTGTCTCTTCTTTGGACTGCTGTTTGCCCATCTTTGATTATTATTTTCCACACCTTAACGTTTACTAATTGCCACGGACGAAAATAGATAGCCATTATATCGATCTAATTATTGTCTTCATCACAAGAGGTGCAAATATTCCGCTCCAAATATGGGCGAGCGTCGCGTTACCGAGCTACTCCGACGGCAGGGTCGCCATATACGGTGGGTGTAGGGAGAGATGAGTAAAACGATCGAAAGCCGATTTAATACTACTGTTTATTGAATGAAATCAATTATTATATTGGTTACATGCATCATACGTAAATAGTTTTCTAATACTACTACATTTTATAAACTGGTCCTGATTAGTCCTGATTAAACGAGCGATACCAAAAGTACGGAGGAGGTTCAGCTATTTTAGTTTAATCAAAGAAATGGAAAGGATGTTTCTTTAAATAAGCATATTGTACGTTTATTTTTTGGTCGGCAACTCGTCAGTAATGACTAGTTACGATGATGTCCTATATTATTATGCTAGTTTGATGGACAAAACAATCACAAAATAATATTAACTCAACTGTTTTATAATAATACACATTCATAGTTCCACGCTAAGACATCGTGTCTCGTGAATGCCATGGACTACACAAAGACAACAGCACACATCCACTGCGAGGACAGGAACATAAATCATCATTCAATTTCAGCTTCGCTGGGAATCGAACCCAAGACCTAACCTAACCTACTTATTACTTATTACCTTATTGCATTCAAAACCGGCATAGCACAGTGTACGCTTATGTGTCCATTACGCGGACACTTGTCTATGAGACTTGGCCAGGAGATACAAGCTACATATCGAAAATGACATGGATTGTGATGTGCCTACTTGTATAATCTTTGTAACTCAAATTCTATATATTGCGGCACCTTCCCAAATATGTACACAGTTCGGCTCTAGCGCTCAATCGATTCAGTCTGATTCTAATCTTATACATAACTATCGTAACGTGTCATATCGCTAATAAAATAATCTACAAACCGAAGACTTTATTTCGTCATCACGCTACACCCAGAAGATCACACATACACACACGCAGAGATAAAGTGACAACAACGCGCGTAAAAACAAAGCCATCGTCTGTAATTCCAATTTTGCTGCACAACCAAATGAGCCAACTAATCAGAGCTCGTAAAACGGTACCAACTATAAAACGTGGCTTAAATCTGCGATCGGCTCGTAAACCCGATGAGGGCATTCGTAAGCCGACGCTGCAGATGAGATCTGATAAATCTTGCAATTTGCAGCTCTGATTTTGTGTTAAAGACCCGATCATAAAATTGTGGATGACAGCGGTGAATTATGGTGAAGCCTCGTTTAGGAAGCGCGGGTTGAGCGACACGAGCGGGGGAATCGGATGCAATTTTGGTAAAGGAAACTTTTGCTTTTTTGTTCATGATTGAAATACATAAACTGCTAATATTCTGATAATCCCATATTTGGTCCTGCGTTCGATTTCTAGCGAGACGGAATTTTAAGTAAAGAGTTAAAAATTTTTGAGTGTTCTTGGCATTAGAGACAGGGAATCTTAGTGTGGTGTGAGTGTATAGCGTTACTTATTTATCTTACTTTTAGCTTCACTTTGCAAGTTATTTAATATCCGAAGATATAAAACAATGACATCAAGCGGATCTTCTGCCTTAAGCTATAAATGATTTTAAACTTTAACCTTATGATAAGTCAGGAAATTCCACGATTATCCCTCGGGCCGATTGACAAAGAGCGATCTCTATTTATATTTTTAGACCGGGGTGTGATTCACCCCTCACTGAAAATATTGTCGTTAAGTATTATGCAAATATGCTTTGAGAGTATAATTTTGCTAATTGTTATTTTTGCCTGCAGCTGTTTGGAATGTCTTAAGTAGTATTTAAATACTTTAGATCTATGATCCGGTTTTATGGACTTAAATGGTTATTCATTACCAAGGCTGCTCCGGGCTATGCGTTTAAACATTTTTGGGCCTTGTTAGGGCCCTACCTCGAGTACAAGGGTGAGACCACAGAACAGAGAAGATGAGACTATAGCGCCAGGTCTTAGATGTAGAAGTTCCTATGCTTTCTACTGACGCTTGGTGACATGGTTTTGACTTAAACCCTTTACCTATATAAAATAAATATGTAGAATTGACCATTAAATCTCTTTTACGTAGTCAGTCGTAGTGTCGGAGTAATATAAATAATGCTGCCTCTCTGATTCTTGTACGTCCAACAATACATTAGTACATAATGCCTTTAGAATTAACGTAACACGTTTGCATTTAAATCCTTTAACACGTTCTTTGCGACGACCGTAATTTTCTATGGAAAAAACACGACGTATACGTTATCCTCAGCGGAAGTGTTAAATCTTTAATCTTTAATTTTTAATTTAATCTTCGTAAGGTCAATGGACACCAGCAACACCAATGGAATCACTGGTGTGTGTGTGTGTGAGAGAGAGAGAAGGAAGAGAAAGCTAGCCAGTGGGGCTTCAACCCCAGCACCAAGCCGAGGACCTTTGGAAATAATCTGGAACTCGAGACTTGAACTCTTTCGCCACTTCCATGTTTTCTCTTAACAATTACCTCGACAAAGTATCACGAAAGGTCACGGTGTAACTCCTTCCACGCATTCATTCACACATTCATCGCCGCCCCACAGCTCGCGTAATGATGGCACCCTGTCATCTCCTTCAGGGAAGTCGTTTGTTCGTGGACACTAATTAGTTTTGTCGTCATACACAAGTCATTCTATTTACAGAGTACTTAACATATAGAGGCTATTGAATTATCATATCATTAATCCTATAAATTATATGATGATGACACTCCTGGCCAATAACGCTTTAACGCTTACACACTCACACCCCTGCATTAGGATTCCCTGTGTCACGGGTGGCATGAACAACAGTACGCCTCTCTAACACCCATGACCCAGAACATACATTTATCTGTCACACAAATATGCCCCGGCCGGGAATCGAACCCGGGACCCCTCGCTTTGCAGGCAGAGTCACTACTAACTAGGCTACGGGGTCATCAATACAATACGCTTTATATTTTCAAGAAATAGCTCGAAATAGCTCGCTGTACAAAGAAGATATTTTATAAAACTACTTTTGGTCTATTTGCCGGTTTTTCAGTTTTTTTAAGCGTTCATTCCGGCTAATCTCAGAAAGGGCCTAACTTTACTTCGTCTGCTCTCCCTTTTTTTTTCTCTTTTTTCTCCATTCTTTCTTGGCCAGTAATGCATTAGTGATGCCTACTGTTTGACGACTAATTACCACCAGGCGACTCGACTCCATGTTTGTCCGCTGTTTATGTAAAAATACGCGTTTGTTTTTTAATGCGTGTGTGTAATAAGACAGATTTCCCAAAGCGAACCAAAGGCGATAGTAGTTATTGTAAAAATTCTCTACGTAAATCTAACCTATATTCGTGCAATGTCACGTGTTTGGCATCATACGGAACATTTAGTTCCACGGTTTCGGTTACGAATCTCAACAAAGACTTCTAAATTAAGATACTACAAATGATATATGAATGTATTTATATTCTTTTTTCGAATCTCAGTGGGTGGTAATTAAATATTTCGCCACTAGATTCCTCAATAATAGGAGGAATCGACCACTACGAGCTACGAATCGAAGTGTTACTTAAGATAAAGATTAGGTATGTAAAAAGCATGATCTAGCTTAGTATGTAATATAAAATTATTTGTAACATTTAAAATATTCTTTGAAGTCTTAAATAAGTTAGTTTAGGTAACTAGTTAGTGAGACCTAAGGCACAAGTTTTCCGAGGCGAAGCGTGCTTTATAGTATAAAATATGTCCTAATAACTCGGAACTCTTCAACCGTAAAGCTCTTTACCAACACCCAGAACGCCTCTACACCGGCTGCAACAACATCAGAAACATTAACAATTCAGCCCGAATCACAGCTAATCGATGCAGTCTGCCGATAATAGACAAAGGGCCCACAAACAAGTCACAGTACCGCATCTAACCGCATCCGACTGCACGTAATTCTATCTGCATGTCTTATCAAAGCGGTCTCAACCTAATCGGAGACTCGGAGTGAATTGGTATCTGCAACTGATTGTAATCAAATTTCTACTGGCAATATCCTTGGAAGTCTATTGAGATTACTGAAGAGACTATAACAAGAGACCGGGAAGGGGATAAAGGGTATCATCATCATCTATACCTAATTGCCCCACTGCTGGGCACGGGTCTCCTCTCACAATGTGGAGGATACACGCCTTAGTCAACCACGCTTGCCAAGTTTGATTCGGCGGACTTCACACTCCATTTTAGAACATTATGGACAACTCTCATCAGGTTTCCGCACGATGTTTTTTTACGATTTTTTCTAATACACATATTTTTGAAAATTAGATGTGCGTGCGGTGTTTGAACCTGGGCTCCACCGTTCAACAACTCACCCATCATCGTCATCATTTATAATTGTTCTATTCTATTTTAAAACCACTGCTTATGTAATAATAATCTTTGTATTTAAATTTTGTAATAATAACTTTAAGTTTTAATAACACAAACTTGACGGGTTTGTGTTATTAAAACTTGTATGCCGCGGCAATCACTTAGGTAATAAATGTGATGATGTTTTCACAAAGTAGATGTATTAATTTAAGTTTTGATGGTTGTCCTAAATAAATAAATTCAGGTTTTCCAGAAAGGAATCTCAAAACTGGTGAGACGCGCCTATCAAATAACGAAAGGCAAGAGAATACTTCGACAAGAAACTAAAACTAAACCTAAAGGCGTACGGGTAGATACGACGCGATTTGATTATTGAAACTGTGTAATTGCTGAAAAAGACACAAACAAGCTGGTTATAAATAGGTCACCACCACCTATGGATATAAATAATATCAAAAAATAAAAATAAACGTCAACACCCTCTCATACCCCCGCACTAAGATTCCCTATGTCGCGGGGGGCGCGGACAACACAAATTACACATCACTAACACCCATGAACCGAACAAACATTTATCTGTCACATCTGCCCCAGCCGGGAATCACACCCCGGACTCCTCAGTTCGCAGGCAGCGCCACTACCAACTAGGCTACGAGGCCGTCTTTTTGACGACCCCGTATCTAACCATAAAACACGTCGAATACTGTAATTTTAAAATTCACATTATCTGTTATACATGTAACATTCTGTTTAAATTTCATTTAACTTATAAGAAACTTACATATTTTATACCTATTTTTATGTAATCTCCAAATTAATAACTACATATTATGTAAGCTAAATACACACAAAAGATATTGTTTATTAATTAATAATCAAATAACCCTTTGGTAATAGATTGAAAGCATTAATTAGGCGTATTAATTACGGACAGAATTATTGTCAAGTCTAAGCCCCTTAAGCTGGCTTATTCTGGCCCTTTGAGCTTTAATTGACTGGTCGTATGCAGGTGCATTATTAGGAAATGAGATTGGGTTAGACAGAGCTTAGGGCATATTAAATGTAGACTGGAGTTAATTGGATTTATAAGTATTACAATAAACGATGGTTGACACATAGTGTAGAATGACCTAATTTTTTTTATTATTCATGTACACACCATGTAAATTGTATTTCCTGTCGGTGAAAATTTAAGAACCCTTGTTTAATACTTTTTTTGAGTTCTTATGTCTTACTGCTGCATTTCGTACACTTTAAATAACCTGTTTTTTTATTATTTTTGCTTACATCTGGACTCAAACCGGGGTCTTTCTTCGGGTTCGGGAAAACGTTTAAAGGTATGTATTAGATAAATAAAGGAATATCAGATACATAATAATATGTATCTGTACATTTATTATCCCTATATCTTTAGATATTATACTGGTTTAATAATATTTTTTGTCGGAAGTAACAAGAGAATTAATTTGTAATGCAAATGTTTAAAAAGTTTATTTCAAATTCAGGTATTCTGTATGAATAACCAAGTCTTCTATTCTTTATCATTTGCAATAATATTTTGTTATTGAGTGATTGTCCATAACATAATTTGTGACATCATTTTACACCAATTTGTTAACCTTCACTACTTTCACTATTAATGCTTACCTTATTTAATTAAAAAATCTTGATATACACACTCAAACTTAAAAAATGTCTTCATAAAACAGCTCTCAAATCTGTCAATGTCAGGCTTCATCAAAATTATTTTCTATAGTGAACAACAACCAATTCCGTTGGTGTTCAACCAATATTTTTTGTTTATATCGGTCATGTTTCATTTAGCAACAGAGGAACTGTTTATTACGTAGTTTTGAAAAGATATGCCTAAACCGGACCCGAGGGATTTTGACGCAAGATATTCCGCTTGCTTTGTGGACTTTGGTGTGAAAACTGGTACACTTTTATCTATACTAATATTAAGAGGAAAGATTTGCTTGTTTGCTTGATTGCATTGAACAGGCTCCCATACTACTTACTGGACCGATTACGAAAGTTCTTTCGCCAATGTGTACAATGGAATCTTAGGCGTAACATAGCCTATATATTATCCCGAAAAATAAAAAGGATTTTTACTGTTAATGCTTTATAATGCCGACATAAAAGTCTGCGACAGTATAAATCCAACTTTTAGATTTACGCCACAATACAATTAGAAAGACAGATAGGCGAAAACTCCTCGATAACGAAGCTTAGATTGAAATTTTCAAAAAATATGTGTAGATTTTGCAAAATTTCCGTTTTTACTTAATGACCCAAAAATTTTTTTTCAGCTGCAGGCCTCTTTATCGGTAGTATGATGGGCAGCTTCTTCCTCCGTGGCGTTAAGAAGTGGCCCATGTTCATCGGTGGAGGACTTGGCGTGGGAATGGCCTACACCAACTGTGAAAACAGCCTCAACAACTTTCTACTGTCCATGGATCCGAAAGCTTGTGTTATTAAGTAAGTATTATAATTTCAATTATTACTAATTACCTTATAGCCTTGTAGTATGAACGCTCTCACTCAAGGGAATTCTGCATACACCACAAATTTTTCAAATAATGTATGTAGGTATTAGTTTACAAGTAAACATAAAAATAAGTTAATATCTGAACCGGGACTGAAACACAGAAGCGGTCAAGAGATTTTTCTACTAGCGGTCACCCATCCAACTACCGACTGCGCCTGCTGTTGCTTATTCGATAGATCACTTACGATCGACGTAAGCCGCCGGGCTATAAGCTCTGTAATTTATTTATATTATGTATTTGATTTAAACATAGAATAAGGTCTATTAATTATTATAAAATCATACCAGAAGCATTTGATAATCCCTTGATGAAACATTACAGTGATGAAACAATCAGTTTAGAAGTGAGTATGAATTGCATGGAGACGAATTGCTTTCAACGCTCCATTATTGGACTATTCAATTCATTATGCAAACTCCCTTTATTCATTTTGTATTTTAAACGACTTTACAACCATTTGTCATACTTTGATTCATGATAAATAACTTTAATATCTTAGGAAATAAGGTTTACAATAGACTAGCATTAGCATGTCCAAAAATTCACCGACTTAGCTTCCTAAAGACGATTAGAGACAGTCCAAAAATGTTTTTGTGATAAAATAATAGAAGTTGTTGCTAATTATGGCCATAAAATAGTAAAGGATGCACTAAAAACGTTATTGTGGACTAGTAAAAATGGTAGCCCACATTGTATTGGGCTGTAAATAATAAGGGAGAGTTGAAAGCTGTCGGTGTGCTCAAAGGATCAATGTATGGTGCAAATGGGTTGAAATGGATATCGGTCATTGTGTTGAAAGTTTTAGTATTTAGGGTTGCCAAAAATTTAACGTTTTTGTTTTTATGGTTTTGAATATCTGACCAAAAAACAGAACTTCAACATTAAACAACTAACTGTCTTTTTTACCACTATTATAAAGATATATGAATTAATTTTTAACATACGTTTCTGTAATAACAGTTTGAACCTGGAGTAAGAAAATTTAAAAATAATTTATAAGTCTTTAAACAAAGTATCGTATTATATTGTGGTTACAGGTTTATTCACAGTTCAATTAAATTCACAGTTTTATTATTTGCGACAACCCTATCGGTTCCTTTAAAGGGACACTCCAAATGGTCATCAGTGAAGACGTTACAACGTATCCGTCGTTTCTTCACACTCAGCGGGAGATCTTCCTCTGCCATTTAGCTCTTTCATTCCCTTTGTCCCCATAAAGGTCAGTTACGGTTGCATCAACTATTAAATCTTTTACTATAACTTCTTTGTTTGTGTTGGCGACGCCTCCTTTCCTTTTATTATTTCAAATCGCTCGGTTGTTTGCAAACGTTCCACCTCTGTAGTCCTTGCCACCCACAGTTCCATTGTCCAGATTAGGTTTGCTATTGAATTTTTTATCCTTTGTTACGTCTTGTTTAGGTTCGGATTTGATTGTACCGTTTTAAACTTTATTTCGTCGTTTGGAATCGTCACTTGTTTCGTTTCTAATGTTTTTATTTGGTCCGGTTTCAATCGTTTGTGAGTCAGCTTTGAACGGACCGAAGGCACTTCTATGGCTTTTTCAATGTAAAACAAAATGTCAATTACATTTTCGCGTGGAATTGCATTCGGTCGTTCAAAACATTTTAAAACGTATCCCGATATGAACAATATGGCTTTAGGCTATTGTGCAGAATTATTCGTATGTTTTTGAAGTGAACTTTGTACGCTTCTAAATCGTTGTCTGTGTTTTGTGTATTGTTTGTCTGAAATAAATCAATTTAAAAAGAAGTATAATTTAACGTTAAATATTTAATTATTTCTCACTTCCACATACACAACAATATACACAAGTTATTGATCACACAATTCGACTCGACACGTCCATTCCCGTTGAATTTTTTTTGCATTAATTAGGCTTTGGAACCTGTAAAATATAAATGTTTTTGTTTCAGGAAACAACCCTAACCGCCATGTTACCGCTGTAAACTGAAACTGTGATGGTGATGTGATAATCTTGATTCGATTTGTATAAAATTATTGATTTTTAAATTTCTCTTTCATTATTATTTATTAGACGCGCTATTAGTATTAGTATTAGTATTATGTTTCGACATATTCGGTCTGGAATATTTACCGCAATTTTAAGCCCGCAGATCAGGGTGTCGTAAGTGGCAACAGACGCTGACCCTGCTTGGAAACCAAGGTTCGTATAAGGATTATAATGGCTTCAACCCGTTATTAGCCCACTACTGAGCACGGGTCTCTCCTCATACCTGAGGAGGCCTAGAGCATACTCCACCACGCTGCTCCAGTGCGGATTGGTGGAGTGGTTAGTGGCCAACCCAAGTGTCGGAAACTTTTAAAGCTGCCCGAAGGTATCCGACATGGCTTAACGACTGCTACCGAATGATAACAACCGGGACCGACGGCTTTACGTGCCGTCCAAAGCACGGAAGCGCTCAAGAATTTTTTGCCACTAGCGGTCACTTTGCCACTAGCGGTCACGGATAAAAAGGATTATAATAATCATTATTATTAAGACTTTTTTCCAATTAAGATAGCAAACGAACAAGCAGTTCTTCCGCTGCCGCTCATGACAACTGTGAGGAACCCAGAACAAATCTCAAATCGGGACGCAGATGGTTGGTTAGTTAACAAACGATTTTAAAACGGTAGTTGGTTAATTCATTAGTAGGTGATATTAAGACTGGGACAGGAAGTGTTAGTGATAGTTAGTCCTGTTATTAGTTTTTAGTAATAGTCCAGTTGGCAATTGTTAGTAAGAGTCATGTTCTAATTCGGTCAAAGATGTGTACCTGTGTGCTACCCTTGAGAACTAAGGTGTTCCATAATCGATATAAAAACAAAAACATAATTGTTGCCTATTCGGGCATTATACAGAAACCACTGAAAATGTGGAAATGATACTTGGCATGTTTGTAAATAAGTAACGATTACATTTTTGCAGAATTTCTGTTGCTAAAGACAGTGATCCTCTTCCATAATAACCAGTGTTGCATCATCTCAAAACAGCTATATTATGAGGCTTTCATGACTATCCTGCTATTACATCAGGTAACCGCTCCACCACCTAGCAGGAATGTCTGAGTCACTACGTGAATCATCGGGTCACAGCCATTGTACCACTTTCATGGACATTGTTATGCGTGTATATTTTTAATTGTGATGACCATACGTAAGAGTTACTTTGGATACTTACTAATTTGATGTACAGCCTTAGTTCAGCAGAAGCAGAAGCAGTCCGGTGGCAGTAAAACGCAGTACATACCGTTTTTATACCTAGGGTGACATTTGGTAAGGATCCCTTTTTAATAAATTGCCAATGTTACTCTTTAATAAAATAAAATTCTACTTAGGATAGAATTTTAAAAATGGCCCAGTAGTTTTTTATACAAATCATCTTTATATAGGTACCTAATACAATTTATTTGTATAATATTATTATGTACGTGAACAAAGTTTTATGCAAATGTTTACGTGTAAATATACTTTGGTACTAGGCTTTACACGTCAATTTATTTATAAAAAGGAAAAGTTTGAGCTGTTCTCAATACGAGGGTCGCAGGTTATTGACATTCCCGTACAGCGGTCACTTCTCTACGTTAACGTGAACCTTTCCTACTTCCATTATAAAAATGGCGATTAGGAAAAGCAGGAATAGTTTTAAAACCCCTTTTAGTCGTGCATTTTATAAAATAAAATTCCAGTCTCCCCTGCCAGCATTGTATCAGAAAACAATGAGACTTTACTGAACTCGGCAAATAACTCTATCAGCCCGATATCACGAAGTAGCGATATAAACGCTAATTGCACACATTTTCTATGCAATTTTCAACGCCACTTAGCATTTTGATCCAATGTTGGCGATGAAGAAATTGTTTGGTCAAACATTTGAAATATGCAAAATGCTTGATATTCATACTACTGGTTTGGGTAGCTTTGTGCTGGAAAAAGGAAAAAATAAACAAATGGGGTATCACAACTATATCCGTTGTACAAATCCCAAATTTGGATCCCATCTATTACAAACACGTAATAGTATATTATGTTTGTACCTTCTTCAGCCAGAAGTCAAATCACTTGACTTTCCTAGTTCCTACCAACTGAGCTGAAGTACCTACCAGACGGATTGACAATTATAAACTATACAATTATTAGTTTTTACTACCTAACTTTTATTTAACGAACAAGTTAACTAATGATCTTTAAATTTATTAACAGAACGTAGGTAAAAATATACGTTATTTATTTGGACACCATGACGGTGTAAGTATTTAATTAATTATAAAAAATACACAGCTGTTTCATATTAACTGAGCGATTTCTTCGAAATAACCTTTAGGAAATAATTGTTGATAGAAACAATTGAAAACTCTTGTTATCCTCTTAAACTTGGGCTTGATATGGAACCAAGTTTCTTTAACATAATATGGGCACCAAAAATTTTACCTTGGATCAAACATTTGTACAAATATTTAGCATGGATGAGCTTTCCATGGGCGTGTTCCAACTAACGACAGATAGCAGAACCAATAAAACACAACCACGCCATTCTCGTATTAGCGGGTTTCGATGGAAATGCGCCATTAACTAGAGTTTTATGGGTAAGTTAAGCGGAAAAAGGGCATTAAATTGATAGCATTAGCACTAGTAGAAAAAACGTGATAGATGGTTTGATAGCCGAGATTCTATATGGTTTATTTAAAGCTCAGTTAATTTACTTCTATAGACGGTATAGTTATGAGTTAATGTACCGGATGTAGTACGTGGTCACCAGCACGCCCACTTTTGAATCCTTCCTTAACACAGGGTGACAAAAATTTTACCCGACGAGTGGATATTGCAGCCCTCATTACTCGCGATTGAGGTAGAACTCTACTCTCAGATGAAGAAATACCCTTTTATTAACACAACGACATTTATTCCCCTGCCACATTGTGAAAGAAAACCCGTGTCCAGCTCGGGCAGTTATGGGTTGTGATGGTGATGATAAATACAATAGGAAAATAATCGAATTTCAACATTAGGACCACCTTTTGTAACTAACTACTGTAGTAAAATTATAGGAAAAAGACCATAAAAACTGGTTACTTACCTACCCAGCTACGGTGCCAACAACACGTACCACGACACGAACTCCCACAGATAAAATTAACTTTATTAAGATTGAAATAAAATGCAATTTTGTATCTTTATCTGGCGATATTAAAACTTTCCGGGATATGGGTTGTTTAAACCCGGACTGTCGTGTCCGGGGACGGTAATGAAAATATTTTCCATCTTCTTTATTACCCGGGATATTAAATCCAGGTTCTGCAAACAAAGACCCTTACTATGTATGTTCGATTGCAATACTGAAAATATTTAAAAAAGTTTGTATCTTTTTTAAATAATAATGGTGGTTGTATCACAATAAAGTTTGATATTAGTCTTATGTTATTCTTTCGAAATTTATAATTATTATCATAAAAATCAAATGTTTGTAATTCACACGTGCTAGAAGTGAAACTTCATAACAACGAATACTGTCAGTCCAAATATTGATGTTTTGCTTTGCTTACGTCAGCCGCCATTTTTCCGATGCTTCATTCGCGTCATTGCCGTTTCAACGAATTCAAATCACAATGATACCAAAGAAGTATTCACTTCAATAAATTGCACATTTCATGTGACTCATGATTTGAAAACTCGAATTAAACTCTCACATTACACATTGTAACGCTAAAAGTACTTAGGATACAATAATTAATCTCACTCCTAATGGAACGGAACACATGGTAGCGGAAGTTTTTCAACAAATAGCACTATATTGTAGTCACAATGTCCGTCTGTTTTCTGCTTTTTCGCCAAAACTAAACTATCTAGTAGATTAACGGCATGTAATATTTTATTGCCGTTGTAAAGCTGAGTGGGTCTTGAGTCAGTTGTATTAAATCAGTGATTTCTATACGCCATTTTAACTCGGTTTTCGACTTGGCTTAGCTTCAAGTCATTAATGAGGAGGCCTAGAGTATGCTCCTCCACGCTGCTCCAAGGTGGACTGGTGCAGAACCATATCCATAGCACAGCTGAATAATTTATTGCCACTAGTGGTCACCCATTAAGCTAATGACCGCATCCGCAGTCCTTCAATCCGGCCTATAATGGCTATAAATTATAACCTGCTTCTTTGAAGTCTGTTAAAAACGCTAACGCTAACACACTCATACCCCCGCACTAGGATTCCCTGTGTCGCGAATGGCTTGGACAACACAAATAACACATCACTAACACCTGTGACCCGAGAACAGATAATTATCTGTCACATAAATATCTGCAAAAAGATATACTCGTATCTGTTAAAATATATGTAAAAAGATAGTAAATAACAAATTCGAGGGCACTCATAGTTCTAAACAAGATAACAATAGGTACAGTGCAAGGGCAGGTTACACCATATTTGTCAACGTTATCAGCTGAGAGCCGAGCATCGAACCTATTAAGCCTTTACGATCTCATGCTTGCTGTATAAAGTTTATTGCACGGCACTGCACTGTATTAGCTGGATGTGGATTACAGATTCTGGTTCAGATACATTTTACACCAGTAACCGTTCACCGTTCGTACTCCGCTACGCTAAGCTTATCTGTAAGTACACGCAGTGGAAAAAATGCTACTCAATTATTTCAGGCGTTATAAATTTCATGTGTAGTTAAATCGAATAAAGGTTATTAGTAGTCCTATAAGCAGTTGTTCAAATGTCACCAAGCCAATTATTACTGACACCTAATTTTTGTGTAAAAACGATAACCCGGGATGAAAAGAGAGACAAACGAGTAATTTTAGTATAAGTCTACCTTTGTTTCAAAATTTTTGTATGGTGCATAAATAAATAAACTGCAAATATGCAAAGTTTAATCTAAATCTATTCAGGGGATCCTACCGTTTGATGCTCAATAGACTATATACTATAGGTACTCATAATAAATCTGTAACTGGTCGTTGAGGAAAAAAAACTTTTACGGCGGGTTTTTATTAACGCAATAGACCCCAAAACAATGTTTTCTACAATTTTTGTCCGTGGTTTTGTATGCGCTAATCTCCCAAACGGCTTATCCAATTTTAGTGCGGTTTTCACTAGTATTAAATAAATGAAATATCGTTAGCGCATCTAGTTATTTAGCTCCATAGTAACAGAGTGCGTTTACTAATTTAATTTTTCGATCCATTGTGCTACTTTGTTGCGGTCTGTCCGAAATGTGCGGTTGGACATATTAACTGATTTTATTAAGGCCCTGTGTGGATTTTATTACTGGTTTTCATCATTCCGAACAGTAGTTAATACGGAGGTTAGTATTTATTAAAAAGTAACAATTTTTGTTATGACGACGACAAATCGATACAGCCGTTTAGAAGGAGTTCAATTACAAGGAAAAGTGGCATTGATTTTTATATATAAAAATGATAATATGTATAAATATCCACAATTAAAAATTACTGTAATTGAATTTAAAAGAAAATATTAAAAGAATTCTGACGACTAACAAAATGTCTATTTACGTTATGTTACAATCACAAAGTTGTAAAACAAACCTACGTCATAGAACTTTATACTGATTTTACAATCAAACGTTTGCTTGTGGATTTGATAATCCCAAAAAAGAATAAAATCGAAGACTACATTTGAAATAAAACCTATTTCCCAACATTTCCATCTACGACATGAAACACGATCCAAGCATACGCTTCATTATCAACGGCGCCGGCAATATTTCCAATGAAAACCCATTCTTTACCGTCGATACGTATACAATCAGAAATACCATTAGAGGTCTTTCAAAAAAGTGGATTTATGACGACATACGAAGAACACGTAGAAATTTTTACTCAACCAGATATAATATCGCCAGCACCGTCTCGCTCGTAAATAATATTCTTTTCAGGAGCTTATTGCGCTTCTTGTGGAACAAATAGTCCTGTGGCTAAAGATACAGGGGACAAAGTATGTGAACTTTGCAAACGTACGCCGCCATTGTCCGGCATGGTAGGTTGGTCGCCAAAATTACAGTTCCTGTAAGACAGGAATAAAGGAATATTTTTCATGAGGATAAAGGAATGTATTATCTTCATTTTATTCTCATCTTGAAGGAATAAAAGAAACAGGACTGCTTAGTAGCTATATGCGGCACCTGAAGATATTGTGCCATTTTTAAGATTCATAGTGAAAAAAATTGTTTCAATATGTTACTAGAACATTATAGCTACTTGATGCGTTTTCAGATTTCTTAGTCTTAAGCCATTTTGTCTGTTCAATATTAAAATCATTCTCACGAAAGACAATACAAAGTTACAAAGTATTAAAACATCATTTAAAAAACTAAACCACGGTGCAGATTTTATCTGAAAACTTAATGATGCATTAAAAATTATCGTCCGAGACAAAAAACATAATATCAAAGGCGACCAATATAATGATAGTCTTTGTTAATTTTTTATCCATAAACCATATTAAACCTGAAGAGTGCAAGACGAATGTCATTGTCTAACTCCCCGGCTCGATAAAGGAGCAAAACACAATGCATATTTTGAATACATTATGACCTGTGAACTAGTGGCATTCGATGCTTTTGTAGTAGCTCCAAAAAATATTGTACGTGCTTCATTCTCTTTGTGAGTTCATAGACCTCGGGGATTAAGATCGTGTACTTATCGATAGAGATGACGATGGTGACTCATCTGGAGTTTGTCAAATATTTTACGCTTGAATGCATTCGGGCCATTATAACCGTGTGATCTATATATTGCTTTATTATGAGGTTATTTGAATACAAATAATAGGAACGCTGCGTCCTTTCGTATGCCTTTTCTATGGGTCCAATTAATTTTGAAATGAGCTTAAAATGATGACGTGACAGGTACATTAATAGACTAAAATGTGAACTAAAATATTTTTATTTTTATTTGAAAAATAAAAAGACGTGTCTCATACACAAATGTAATATTATTTCACATGATTATGCATAGATATTTTGAAACAAAAAATTACATCATTAGGACCTTTGTGTCATTTTAGGAAGTGGAACTGGACACTTTACGCTCTATTGAATTTGGTTGCCAACCATTTATTATATTAGGCCCTTTTATATGAATGACAATCATTAAGTATGTATTTCAATCTACTGACATATTTTGATACAATTCCGTCACGAGTAATTAATATAAAAGCGGTCCAAGAATTGTACCTTGTGAAATTCCTATTGGGGTTCTATTGTAATGATTTAAATGCGACCCTTCCGAAGTCTCTTATCTCACTATATTATTTATTCATGGTCATTATTTGACCATTTTAAATTTAATGATGCGTTATCTTTGTTCTTCTGTGTTAGAGATCGCTTAATGCTTGAAGAGGTGTGAAATAAGATATTTAATGGTTGTAACGGATGCCCTTTTGTTAAGTGTTCTCGTCGTGACAGTTTGGTATTTTTAATCTGGGTTAGATGGGCATTTTTTATCCGGGGAACATGATCCCCTTATAAAGTCAGTAAACACAATAGTAATTTTGTGTATGTAGCTTGGTGTATCAAAATATTGCAGCCAACGCTAGATCAAATTCGGAATAAGTATTACCTAATTCTAACGTTCTTTTGGCCATGTTTCGTAGTAAACTGATCAGACGAAGGATTCTGGACAAGGATCCGGATTAATAATTTTGTAATAAATAATTCTTTGCTCTCAAGCCATTGTTTGGAAATTCTAAATCGCAGGTATGTAAGTAATATTAAAAACTTCCCACGTTCAGTCAGTTCAGTTTACGTTTAGACACTAATAAAAAACACCTGTTTGAAACTACGTATTGCACCATTTAATTGAGAAACATTTAATTTTATTACTTGGGCACAATACATTTTTACAATCGTACTCAAATGATTTAAGTACCAAAAAAAATATTCAGGCTATCTTCGAAGTTCTAAAATATTTCTCACAACTATAAAAATAAAACAGGATTTCAGTATAAGAAGTTTCGCTATTAATAAGTTGTTCCAATTGAACTTCTGTCTATCTTTTAAAGAACATTTATATCAACCATTAAAATTAAAGCTCCTTAAAGTTATTCTAATACGGCACGGTCATTAAAATATATGTACTTGTACTTGTCTGTCTTTGTTAGTTTTTATTTTTAGCACATTTATCATTCAGTTTTGATAACGTGATAGTTTATAACATAACCGGTTTAGAAAATAATAAACAAAGTTGCAATGTTTATTAAACGAGGTAATAAGTGTTGTAAGAAGCACAGTGAAACGTTCATTCAGTAACAATCTTTTTATAGGAGGTGATATTATTATTAGTTGAATCAATCGCATAGTCTCACTTGAACGATTTTTCTAAATTCATCCAAATCAAATTTGAAGTGTTATATGAAATATTGATAAAAAAGTGTTTTAAATTGTATGCATCGAAGTCACTCCTCTCACAATGTGAGGGGTACAAGCTACCACGCTGGCCAAGTGCAAATTGGACTACTTCACACACCTTCGAAGACATTATGGAGAACTCTCAGGTGTGCAGGTTTCCTCACGATGTTTTCCTTCACCGTCGCAAGTGATAATTAAATTCTAATACGGTCATAATTTTTGAAAATTAGTGGTGCAAGGGTTTGAATCCGGACCCCGCGGTTCGGGAGTCCATCTTTCAACCACTCGGCTATCATTACTATTACTATAGTAGCAGCACAAATCGAAGGCCCGTATGACGTTTACTTGACGTCTGTCCTATCATCAAGTTTCGTATAAATTATTACATAAATTTGAAGGAGCAAATTGCTGTTCTTCATTGTCAATAGTGATGTGCAAAAAGTCATAAAATTTATCGAATGTATAACTTAGGACCCAAAGTTAATTAATTACATGGATATTGAAACAATATATATATTTAAATATTATGGACTAATGCGGGACCATATAAACAAAGTATACGGTACCGCGAACAAATTCCTTCACGTTTTTACTAACAAAATACAGTGCCACCTTTAATAAAGTAAGTAAGTCAATTACATAAATGAATATACTATAAATCATCTCAACTCAACAAGGCCCACTACTGAGCTCAAAGCCGAGGAGACCTTAAATATAAGGTGATTCGTAAGACTCTTGTGATATTAATAGGGGGTACTCAGTATTCGATTCTCATTCCAAATGTGTAATTAAAAAGGGTGCTTCAATTTTTTATTCCAAAAATGTATCGATGCCACTCGCACTTGACCATATTTTTTCGATACTAAATTAACATTTTTCACGTCACTATTTTAATGTGTCAAAGGGGCCTTAAATTTGTGCCGCTACCATAAGTCACTAATATCCAATAACTAAAAATTGAGACTTTAGCTATGGATAAAAATCCATATTAAGCAATAAACGGTTTTTTTTCATATGTCTATGTAGTATCACTTAGTATTAGTGAGACATAGTCATCTATTGCTTAATTATGATTGTAGTTGCACTATTTTGTAAATGATACTTGATTTTATCTACATCGTTTCAGCTTTGCGCTTCGTTGCTGTTCAGTTTATGTTTATTTTTATTTCAAATAGCTTTCAAAATGAAATGTCTTGTGTTTACGTCCAATGCAAGCTAGTTGCAGTTATGAAGTAGATGTAAATGACGACTCCGTATTAGCGAATTGCTGTTATTGCTCTGTTCATTTCCTTTATTCCTTTTATTTTCTTTCCTTTTGTTCAGAAACTATAAAATGTTCTTTAAATGCATGACGGTCCTCGGAATTTCTACCTTTCATTTAGTAAACATTTAAAATGACTATTTTCCGATTATTGGACAAAGCTTTCATCTCTTGGATTTCAAGTATTACTTACTTATTATGATTGAACTAAAGAATAGTTGAAATGTTTTATTGTTTTTTCTTTTTAAACGATTATTATTCCTTAAATTATTTGTTTTATTAAAAAAAAATGTAAAAAGTTAAGACAGATACATTTATGATTATTTTTGAATAAATTTTTTTCTTTGTTCAAACAAAATTTAAACCAAATTATAATACCGTAATGCAATATACTATGAAAGTGTTAATACATTGTTATCTACGCCTTTATTGTCCTTATTAGGATAACATCATGGCTTTATTCGGTCTCTTACAAATTTGTAAGTCATGTCTTCGTATTATTTCCTTACCATCCACATCACAATAGCTCAACCCTTCACTGCTACCCTTTTAACACGTTCACACAATAACTCTTTCTTGACCCATAAACAAACGTCCCCATAAGAATAGCCGGTAATGATTCGAGACATTCATTCTAGGTCATAAACTAGACAATTTATGAGATTATGGGGTATAGGTAGTCCCATTAAATGTGACATGGTTTTCTTCGGACATTACATGTTTGGATGTAATCTTTTCTTTCATACAATGTTGCTGAATTATGGGGACAAATTTTGTTTTGTTCGCACGTTTTTGGAGTGGAATAGAGTTGATAAATGTTTTAAAATGTTTTTTTATTTTTTTAAAGTCTTAAAACTAAATTGATAAAAAAAGTATATATTTTTTGTTATTTTTGTTTCTTGTTGTTGTGACTCAAAAAAATTCTTAAATTTTCTTAATCGTTAAAGAGTATTTGATTTTCTTATATTTCGGTTTAGACAGTTCTGTACCATATATGACAAGAAGTACACATAATACAATATGTATATCTTTAAATTACACCAAATAACATTTATTATCATAATTGCTGTCTGATATTATTATTATTAAAAAAAAATTACGTTCCTCATATTTAACAAAAAATCCTCAAAATATACATTTTCTTTCTACTTCCATTTTAAAAAAATATGTTGTACTTATTCGAGTCCACTGAATTCAAATGAGAACAAGACGAGTTGAGTTAGACAACTAAATCCAAAATGTCCACCGTAAAAAATTGTAATTGCGCTAATAACCCTCTCGTATAGCTACATGTCCGACCATACTTTAGCGTAATTGACCATAAATAATATAAATACATTTGTTTATCCTTACCCTTTCATAAAAACAGGTCAGAGAAACGACAAGAATTTATACTTAAAATATTGTCAGTTACACCGTTAACAATTGTATTATATTGCAGTAGAGAAATAATTCTACTAATGTAATAAAATAATGTACGACTATTACATAAAATGTTTAATTTATTCGTTTTAATGGTGCATCATTTTTAATACAAAATCCTTTTAGAGCTTACCTATTTGTTTTTGCTCGCAGTTTCGCCCGCGTAGAAGTCGAAGAACGACAAATTACCGGTAAAATTATTGCAAGGAAACGTATAATCGCGGTATAAACTATCATAAATATGTCCGTTCTAGGGTCCCAAACTCATCACTTAATTGCATACCAAATCCATCACATTCTATATTTGTTCAGCGGGTCAAGTGTGAAAAGGATTGGATTGGTGTGGATTTTTCGTGATGTAATTAATTATTATGACTTTCTAGTGTCTAGTGCAATAATTACACGTGATATAACAATAACAAAAACCACACAGGATCTATAAATTACTTCACACAATCAAATTGTGTCCAAAAACTGTTATTCAAACTAATTGAATAGAACCCTTATATTTTGAAATTTGACATTTCGAGAGAGATATCGATCTCAATAACTCTTTCGACATGGATGTGTATAATAAGTTGGCAATTAACGCACAGGTGCAGACATGATATCATCATAATATCATCAATTTTTACAGGAAATTTATTTTTATTCTTATTTAATGGTAAATGTCCACTAAGCGCATATGAAATATATTTCGTTTACAATACATTTTCTCAATATGTTTCGCATAAGAATATATTTATTGTTTTATCGAAGAAAACACAGTAAACTCGCATACCTGAACTTCCATGTAGACTACTCTTTGTTGAATAAATTAATTTAAAAAGTGACTTTTCCTTTTGAAATTCCAATCAACATTGTATTGCAACAGAGCTATGCTGTAGAAAGTTATAAAATAAACGATCTCGATTAAAGCATTTTTAAAGATTAGGTAAACGTAGGTAAAACATTTTTCAAGTTTTTATACTGCCTAAACTACTCTATATTTTTTGATGTAATATTACCTCACTCAACATATTTAATTTACGTTCTTATATCCTTAACATAAGGGTCATAATAAGGTTTTGTAATCAGACGGTGTATTGGCAGCGTTTGGCTCTGAGAGCTTTCCGACTCCACTATCCGTCCCCTTAAATACGTAGGGTTGCAAAAATGTAACTAATTAAATTAACAGCAAAAGACTTAAATTGCTAGTTTATTACTCGGTTAATTTTAATCATAGGTGTAATAGCTTTATGGATATCAATGCAACGCATCGGTGGGGTCTCTATACAAGACCCGACTTGACTCATAGGACTTCTAGAACTGAAATACTGTTGTCACTTGTTCCACTGAAAAGATACAGTGCCATTTTTGGCATCGTAGAACAAAATAATTAGTAAGATAGACCCGGTTCTCCACTAAATCTCCGGATTCACTCTATTAAAATTTATTTTGATTTGAAATGGTATAAGTATTAAAAAAGTATGGCATCTACCGTGATTTGCTAACGTACATAAAGTAAAGCTACTTTGTAACTTAGCGTTTTGTCTAACGTAACGTCTTTCGTTTTTACATTGCTTAAGGTTATGTACCAATTCCAATATCTATACATTTCTTATTCTCAATTATTATGCTTAATCTGTACCTTAATCATTAAGGGCCAGTTTCACCGGTTCCGGATAAAGTTCCGGATAGCCCTAGGAATTTATCTGCCACTTAACAGTTGACGGAGCGGCAACGTCGCTTTTTGCGTTTCGTTACTACTACGTAAATTATTGTCATTTGAAAATTATTTTGAAAACTTAAATAATAAAATACTTTTTGTTCAAAATAATCCAATTCGACTTTTTTAATATTTTCCAGTATAATTTTATCATTATAGAACGAAAATAGTAGGATTTATAATAATATGATGTACTACAGTTCAAATTCCAAATGTGTTATAGAAACGCCACTTGAAACATTTTTTATCCGTCAGATAACGCCTAACAGCCACTTGAACTGGCAGATAGCTTAACCAACACTTTTCTCTGTCACTTCTATCAGATTACCTGAGAAGCCAAAAAATGTAGTTTATCTGGGAGTTGAGTTCCTAGGGCTATCCGGAACTTTATCCGTAACCGGTGAAACGGGCCTTAAGTGTATCTAGCTGCAAATTACTAGACTCACACATAAAAAACAAGCACTTACTCGACATTTGTCTTAAAACATGCCATTAATAATTACTTCACTATCCGTCAATCGACAACCCTACATAGCGACGCCCCCTGTTACCGCGGCGACATAACGTCGGTCACCCTTTACTGGTTTAGCGACGACCGTGGTGTGCGGTGCGCCTATATCGACATTTGATGAATTATTTATCGCATCCATCACTAGGTGTTTGTTCGACACATGACACTACCAAACTGATTTTGATAACGTTAATAATTATGATAATATCGAATTTAAAGCTAACGTCAAGTATAAAGAGTGAAGTTTAAGATATTGAAATAATAGCTTAAAGTATGTAGATCTATGTTAGTTAGATAGTCATGGGCAACAATCCATACCAAAATAAAAGGCATAAAATGGCATAAAATCTACATATTTAAACATGGTTAAGAAAAACCAGAATGATAACTATCATATTTATAATATTATTTTTAAGTAAATCACAAAAATTAAAGTAAATCACAGAATTCCCTGTGGTCTGTTAGCTAAACCCGTTGAATGAATGAATGAATGAATATTTTATTTGCTAAAATTGTGGTTACAACAGATCTTACTGCTAAAGTACAATATTCACAATTTACCATAACAATAGCGTGCTAATTATTAATTTTAATAATTATTTCTTTGTTGAACTACTATAATATTAATATCATGAACGTATCTGTTGTTAACAAATTGCAACTGCAACTGTTATGAGTGTATTTGACTGGAAGTCATAAAATATGCGTAACAAAACGATTAGAATTAACTGCAGTAAACAATGCAAGTTTAAGCTTTCAGGTTTATACCTTGCAACTATTCGTAGAAAAGTCTATTGAAAAATGCATACTTACTTACGAACCGAAATGCAAATGGCTGAAGTGCATATTAAATGTAATAATAATGAAATAAGAGCAATTTAGTACCTGTTTGATAGCAGAATACTTATTAGTGGTGACACTCTGACAGTTTGCACTAAGGAATAAATTGCAAAAAATCCTTAATAGTCTACAATTAAGCTCAATTTCCATCAATGTTACGTCAATAACAACTAAGAAGTGTGTACTTATTTCGTTAAAAATTCGCATGGTGTCTTATTAGAGAATTGCCGTATGTGTCAACATTTCCACCCCTCGTATTGTCTAATAAGTGCTTTTGACGCGTAATTTTGAAGTAGAGTTTTATTTTGCATTAAAAATTGTTTATTATTTACTTAGTAATAAAAAGCTTTGGAATTTACTAGGTCCATGATTAAATCGTGCATAGGGTGAGAAGTTTTCGGGATTGAAAAAACACGAGTTTTTTTCTTTTCGCAACTTATTCGTTGAAATCTAATCGATTACAACAAGAAAAGGTTCGATAATGATGCAATTGTAACAATTTTGAAGAACGAGTGTAAATCAAATTACAAAAAAAATCTTATCGGACATAACCAGAAAATAAAAATTGAAGTACGAAAATGGCAAAAAAACGAATGCACATCAGATGATGTTTATTATCGTTACTAAACATAAATCTTTTAGTCATGAATTCTACTAATATACGATTCCTATCTTAAAAGTACCTATTTTTAATATCCAACTGAGTATAAAAATATCTGCGAAATAGATCTTAATTACATCTTCGCAAACATGCCACTTTATACAGAAAAGTGACAAAGAAACGTTGACCAAGTGCAAACGATAAATAATTAATCGACTCTTTCCCAACACTATGGGATGAGTCATAGCCTAGTGGGTGACGAGTGCCGTGTTTTAAGTTAGACCTTATTACGAAGGTGGTAAAGACGCGGTTTTGATGATTCTTTTGTGTTTTCTGATGCAATGCTTTCTACTACAGTGTAATTATGTGGCGGTAAATTATGATGGAATATTTTATTGTAGTTTTTGAGAATGTGTTACAAAAATATTTAATGCTTCTTATATAAGTAATTCGTCAGAAGTAATAATCAATCACACTACTTTTATTTTATTGACCTCCTAGAGCCATTTTTACCCATAATGTCATTGCCTCCATGAAAAATGATTATTTTAGACACTCATTAATGATCGTTTTAGACACTTAAAAAATAGGTTTACGTTTATTTGGAATTTTATGTATCTATCGTTTGAAAAACAGACGAGTGAAGATATAAAAAGGGATTTATATTTACAGATAAATTAATGTCACTAGAATAATCATATCCTTAATGTTGGAGCTCGCTCATGCTAATATAAGAAAGGCATTTTTATCATATATTTATTTAAAATCATATCATCTATATCTATATCTATACTAATATTATAAAGAGGAAAGATTTGATTGTTTGTTTGCATCGAATAGGCTTCAAAACTACTGAACCGATTTGAAAAATTCTTTCACTGTTGGAAAGCTACACTATCCCCGGGTGACATAGGCTATATCATATATTATAAAAATGAATTGCTGTGCGTTAGTCACGCTAAAACTCAAAAACGGCTGTACCGATTCGGTTGAAATTTTTTGTGTGTCTTCAGGTGTATCCAAGAATGGTTTTGATTTACAATTGGACCCGGTAGGTGGCGCTGCTGTCGATATGTCACCATATTATTATTTGTTTATTAATTATAGAGCGGTACGAAGTTCGCTGGGGCAGCTAGTATCATATATTTATCATTTAGGCATTTAAAAGTTTTTACGTCTACTAGATGTTTTGATGACACAAACTAGGTTTTGCAATTAAAATTTTGTTATGGTATAGATATCATCCTGTTGTTTTTCTAACAAGACACCCACTATCCAGCGGTAGCCACGACACGCTCTCTAATTAGAGTTCCATGTCGATCTTCGGACGGGCACAAGACAAATGATTTTAATTGAAATACCGGGTTTCGGAGATGTCACGAATTCCTATGTGATCTGTTGTTTTTGGTAGCTCACCTTACTGGATATTGCTGGCATGTACAATAAATAGGTATGCATTTATTAACGATAGCGGAAATTTATTCTATGAAGAAACTGTTTCAGATAATAATATGTTGAGTGAATAATAAATCCGGTATAAAATTGAAATAATTACAAGGGCTGAAATTGTATAATTTTGTATTAGGATAAATATTTTTTGGCCATTTTCACAAAACTACCAACTAGCTCGACAAATATATCTAATAATATTTGTTGAGTTAATCACTTTTCCAGCGAAGGAAAAGCGAGTTACAACGACGCACTATCGTTCATATTAAAACACCCGCTAGGTCAATCTTAAATTTGAAAAAATCCAACACCCCCATTGATGCAATAGCCGTGAAAGTCATGATAATGGTGAGCAGCGGTATATATCGATCTCACTATGTATCTATCTATTTACTGAGTTACTGCGCACGTGTATCTCACCAATCGATATCAAAAACTCCAATCATAAAGTTTGCCTATAAATAACGGAGTTAAACGCTATAAATCACAAGGATTATCTGCTAAAAAAATATAGCGGCAACGCTTTCCGAATACAAACCAAACCACTGTTTATCGGACTGACCCTTCGATTGCTCAGTCCATATTTCTTAGATTTTCCTTTATTTTATGACCTGTCAAGACGTCAGAGATAGTATGTAATATTTCAGGATAGTTAAACATAGAGTACCAATGTAGCCCAGTGGTCTGTAATACAGTTCCTCATTTGTATTCTAATTCTGCAGAAAACTAAAATATAAAATAATTAAAATGTTCTCGTATGTTATCTATCACTCACACGATAAAGAACAATTAGGTACATAGTTGTGTATTTTAGTCAATATCAAAGCTACAGCCTTAACAATTATTGTTTAGCTATTGCCCATTAAAATCTGCTAAAACCCCTCAGATTGTATGAGTCGTGCTCAGCAGTGGGACAGTTATAGCTTGCGATGATGATAGCTTACTTTTCACACTGTTTTATATTTTCCTTGCCGACACGATTTATTATTTGACGATTAACGGTCAAACAATCTTTTCTTGTTTCTTTTAGTACTTGCTTTTAGTCTCCCGTTATCGTTCGAAGTTCCTTCAATGAACTTATTCCTTATTGAGCTGTTCAATACACTGTAGCTTGTACGGAGTACGGACAGATATGAAGTGTTATGTTCACGATATTACTATACAGTGTACACGCGATCTGTTATGACCACGTCTTAACAGTCAGTGGGGTGCAGTTAACAGAAATTCAATTATAAGTTTTACTTCGGTTGGATCAGAGATTAAGGAGGGATACAGTAAGGAAACTATTTAAGACTTGTTTTTAATAAATTTTATATTTTAATTAATTAGACGTTTTTTTATCAAACAACGTATAACAATAAAAGGCGGAATTAATGCTAGAAGCATTCTTTACCGGTCAACATTAAATCAAGTATTCGCGGAAATTTTACTCGCGGCGAGTGATTTTTAACCGATTTCAGAAAAGGAGGAGGTTCTCAATTTGACCGTATTTTTTATGTTTGTTACCTCAGAACTTTCGACTAGGTGACCCGATTTTGATGATTCTTTTTTATTTGAAAGCTGGTGCTTCCCATGTGGTCACTTTTCAATCGCAGCGAGTATCTGTTCGCTTTGGGTGGCTTAGGGATTGTTGATTGTAAGACTTAAGCATAAGTATGGTCTAGGCCCGGTGATTCCCTGTGACCGTCATAGTAAGGTACATAGAATGTGTCAGTATCGTTTGGTAAATTTGGTGAACAGTAAATTAAATTTCTTATGTAAGATTAAAATCGTATAACTTTGAAACGCAAACGAGTATACACAATTTTGAATTGTTCTACCGACAACTTACCGTGACCATAATCTAGGTCGAAATATCAATATAACAATCCGAAATCTAGAGTACCCGTTTTGATTTAAAATGTTTGGTGTCCGCGATGATTTTTTTTAGTTTAAAATCAAATGTTATAACAGTTCTGTTAATCTATAATCTTTGCATCCCATGCTTTATGGCACACATCGCCCAGTTGACTCATAACCTGAGATCCAGTTAAGTTTGCGATGCGGTCGTCTCACAATCTTCAAGCGTCACAAACTATGAGATTATAGCGCTTTGTCATTTAAGCAAGTTTGAAACTTTTTGTATCGCAATGCAAGGAGATCTTTAGAGCTTTCCCTTTTTCCTATTTCCTTTCTGTAGCTTAAATACATTCAAAATCTGTCATGTAACTATATCATGAAATGCGGGTATCATTTGCTAGGAAATACAAACAAAGAATTAATATTATATCTGATTAAACCTGTGAAATATATAAAAAAATTATGATATCTCCAGTTGTAATACGAAAAAGGGTCCTTCATTCCTAATAGATAATAATAATTATATACTATCAAACTAATAAACTTACAAGGTAATTTAAGGAGAGTAATGATAACTGGGCGGTTCTTGTAATCTTTAAAAAGCTTTTCACACTTATTTATAAACAGATTTTAATAGTCGAACATTTTCGATTTTCTAAAGTTGATTTTATTTAAAACGCTTTTTCTTTTAACTTAAACCCTATTCCAAAATGCTCAAGTTAATTACCCATGAGGAATGAACACAGCGATTGATTCGTACGAAAGAGATCATAAATGTGCAAATAAATAATGAATAATACGAATTTATTGAGACAACCCCTTTTAACTAAAGCAAAAATGCTCGTAACATCTTGATTTGATTTGCGATGTCCGGAATATTAAGATTTTATGTCTCAGATATCTTAAAGCCCGCAAACAATAATCTCTAAATGAAAATGTATAAAGGTTTATGTCACTCCATAATAATATTCATTCTACTGCTGGGATTCAAATATCTTTAGAACAATAAACCGACGCTTTCAGATTTTTGTTAAGAATTAAAGGTCATTGCTTCACATCACACTGTTTCACATTTTTATTTAGTTTTCCATATTTTTGACGAGGTAATTTATTCCGAATTACTTAAAAATATATTTTATGGTTAACTTTAACAATTATTAAATATAACTCTCAAATGAATAGCAGACATGTTGCTTCGAAAACTTACTTACCAAAATGTTTTCTACAAGTATGACCAAGATTTCTATGAAACAAATATAAAATTAGGTAAGCTACCTTTCACCAAACACGATTAACTAAGAAGTATTCAAATTCCAAAGCGTTTAATCAATACACTTAATAAGCACGCAATCTTTTGCTTCTTTCCTACCCTTTATAAAAGATGCTATAATGTTTCACCAGTGAATTTAGATGCCAGTTTAAAAATTCTGCTTTGACAATGCATTCGTAAGAGTGCGCATGAGTGGTTTTGTGTGACAAGTGATCGTTCAACGAGGGATTATAACACTTGACGAGTGTATTTCGGATTAGTTTTCACCCAACCCGAGGACATCTGTTCAATTAGCAATTCTGAGGAGCACTCGATTGATTGAAAAAATGCTTATTGTGTTGCTGTGTAGCTAGTTGGAAGAGGATAATATCGAAATTACATAATAGCATATCAATTGCGGTTCACCATAAGATAGAGGTAGGTATCTACATAATGTATGTACGACTTAGTAATTTTGTGTTACGTACTTTAGCACGCTACTTCAATTCTCATACTTAAATCACTTATTTCATGTAGGTATTTTTAAATACACTAATGAACGTCAATTTTATCAATTTACCATGTTCTAGGATCATCATCGCAACCCTTAAACGTACCGCTGCTGGGCACGGCTCCTCTCACAATGTGAGATATAGGCGATAGTTAACAGCGCTGGCCGAGCGTGATTGGTAGAATTCACATACCTTTGAGAACATTATGGAGAACGTCCAGATTTAGGTTTTCTCACGATGTTTTCCTTTACCAAAGCAAGTAATAATTCATTTCCAATACGCACACTCTTTCAACCCGGCTCCCGGGTCAGAAGTCCAACGTTCAAACTTGCCTTGGCACTTGGCACTTGCCTATCAGTGCTTATAGTGTGGACTCAGTCGTCAAAATTAATAACAGACTTCTGATAACAATTATGAGTTTCTGAATACTTCAACACGCTACATTAAAGTTATTTTTATTATAAATAGCCGAAAAACAAATAGACAAGTTAGTGATGAGTGGTCACTGTCGCCTGTGGACATTACTAGCACCAGAGGCATCGATGCGTTTAAACCAAACAATATTCTAGATTAAGGAAAAATAACTTAGGTTTCCAAAACCAATATTTACTTGAATTTGTTACATGAATCTCCTGATTGGCTTTTACGGCGCAACTTTAAAACAACTCTCCAATGTTATTTTTCGCTCGCGTCTAAGGTGACATATAACATTGACCAAAATTTTCCAATTAAGACTCGAAACCGAAATCTTCTACTGGCTATCCTATGCAGGATCATCAATGGGACAAAAGCAACTTAAAATTTAAGACATGACCATCTTCCGCTTTTAAGAAATTTTGCTATCTTTTACACTAAGAACCCACGAAAATATCCTCGTGTTACATTCTAATAATACAATTTTCTCAGCTTCACGTAAAACCAACACAATTAGGTGATGTCGTGTCGTCAAACAGACGTATTATCAGACTTTTTCTGTTTATAATGCAAACACTGAATCGTGATCTTCATCCCCACCGACCTCTCTAATGAGTTGACTGAAGAAATGTTATTTCAGGAAAGCGCTTTGACAATTGTTTGAATGAGGTACGCGTTTGAGATGCTAGCTAACATAACAACCGTTTGAAGTAATTATTTTTTCTATCACAAAAGAAATAAATTCCTCAGACGTAGATTCCTCAAACAGGACCAGTGTTTCAGTTTATTTCAGATGTTACCGTATATTAGGGTGGCCTATGATACTGACTGCAAATCAATGCCCGCAAATCAGGATATCATAATACCCTGCTAAAAAGTAGGGCACGCAGTCAGCAATTTTACGCAAGAGTTTCGTTCTTATTCGGTCACAGATGTGTTGCTACCCTTGAGTACTGAGATGGTTGCCTGTAATAAGTGTAACCGGTTCCACTTCATAACATTTCAGAACATTATGCATGACTATTTAGCATACAGGTTAGGTACGACGTTATTATTCACTGAAGAACAGGTAATTATAATTAATAATTAATTTGAAAAATGAAAAGTACCTCTAGTGATTGTTTTCGTTATTTAAATTCCCCGTACGCTACTAAAACCTATTAAATTCTTGGTTATATCCGTTTAATTAATTAATCAACAACATTATGACGCATTACAACTTGAGAACATAAATTAAAAAATTGAAACATAAGCTGTTTTTAATTCAATTTGTATTCTAATTGGGGCGTAGAACAAAAACAATTTGTGCCCTCGTACACCTCTTTAAATAAATTCATTTTTAATACATTAATTGCACGTTGGACACAATTCTGTAATGGCGTCCATTTCATTTGATCACGTGACAAATGTCCGAGTGACAGATGCTGTTCTATGATGGTTCGTGCCACAGATTATGGATAGAATAGAACTACCACAGTCAATTATAAAAATATTTGAAAAGTCCGGTTTGTTTCGTTCTTTCTGTGTCACATTAAAAATTTATATCTCCTTTATTGTATTCTTATATAATTTTGTACTAACACATAGGAAGTGTATAATTATGTTATCTTATATCTGTTTAATTTCTCTGTTGACTACGTTTAACAGTCAATTTTATAAGAAAGTTGCTAATTTTAAATTAAGAGTTAAGGAATCCTAACGTCATGTTTAAGCACCTACCGTCGAAATGACAATCAGTGGTAAAAAGCTTATAACTTTGCGTTTTTGTATTCTCCTTTCAGCAAACATCTAAACAAACAGCTAAAGTTTATTCTGAAATACTGTTTTTTTTTGTTATTTCCGGTGGTTTCTGGTTAACTACAAAATAAACAGAGTTTTTGATATTTTTTAAGAGCAGACAAGCTACCGGATAAAAATTTCATAGTTTTCATCGCTGTTGGATCTCAGTAACACCAGAAACATCACCGATAGGTTGTCAGCCAAGAAAGAAGAGAGAAGAAAAACAGAAGAACCGAAAATATTTTTGTGTATTGATCAATTGCAAGTAGATTCCAATATTATTTGAATCAGATGAAGGGACGTCGCGTGACCAAAAGGAAAATAATGAATTGCAATAAATACTAACAGTAAGTGCCCTGTATTGCAATATAATTGGCATTCGGGGATCGCTATCTAGGGTCGCTGGTCATTAAAATTAGCTTACGTCTAATTACTTTCACCGAATGGCGAGGTGGGTGCAGTTTAATAAAAGTAAAACTTTTATTTATTTTACCAAGTCACTCGGTATGTTTTCGAAGCTACGTACTCAGCTATTAAAGGTTAGAGTACTATACTTCCTTTCAAAGAATAGTTTTTTGAAATGAATAGTTTTTAGAATACTTTGAATGACGTAGACACTTGATTGATCTCTTCGTTTCGGTTCCTACCTGGCAAAGGAACTAGAAACAATGCACGCTCCATTATCCGCTGAGTTACCCTTAGTTTATAATTATACTCTAAGTTACAGAGTACATGTTTCTTCAGCGTTGGTCATAACCGGAAAGTAAGTAAAGTAGTTAAAATGCGTACTCACCATAAAAGCCTTGTGGATGACAATATATATAAACTACATAATAATATAAACCTTCGATGTGTTCAGCTTAATCTAATATGTCTCTATTCTCGAAGTGAACAACCGAGTTAGCATCAGCAGGCGCGGTCGGTAGTTGGATGGGTGACCGCTAGTGGCAATAAATGCTTGAGTGTTTCAATGCTTTGGGGGGCACGTAGAGCTGTTGGTCTCGGGTGTCAACGGCGATATTAGAACTTCCAACATGGGTTGGCCACTAACCTCTCTACCACGCTGCATTGCAGCGTGTGGTGGAGAATATGCTCTAGTCCTGATATTACCCGTGCATTGAAGTGTTAATTTTTTATCGTTCCTTTGTTAATTTATTGTTTTTGTAACTTTTCTTTTCTTGAACCAATGCCATGATCTCAGTTAAATTTGAGTGTATTTTAAGAAGCTGCTATTACAAAGGTGCATGACCTAAGAACTATTATTTTCAGACTACACTCAATTATTAATTTGTGTGTGTATGTGTATGTTGATGACACTGTTATATTTAACAGTTAATATAACCCGGTTCTGATAATGAAATCGTCAGCTTTACCGTTTACAGTATGGACGAGAGAAAAGCACTTAGTGTAATTAGATTGCGGAAAATACTCTGACTGTGGCACCGCGCTGTTCAAACACAGGATGCTTTGGAAAGCGTCAAATTGAGTTTTTCGTAATAATAAGAACTCTATTTCAGGTGCACTACGCATTGTTGGTAAACATTATGAACTGGCTAGTTAAGGTAACATTGTATCATAAGAAGAGCATGTTGAATAGCTAATTAAATTCATAATCGACTTACAATAATGTTTGAATTACCATTATACCCTTAAAACAAAGTGGTACAAAAGGTCTTTGGTGGTGGCGGTAGTGTTCTTTCTTTCTTCTCTCTTGACCGACAACGCAACGGTAATGCTTGTGGTATAACATAATTATGTCCACGGGCACCTGTGACCACATATCAGATAGCTTATCTGCTAGTTTGTTGGTTATATACATAAAATGACCCTCAGGGAATTCTGTGAAAATACAATTCTATATACACTGTTCAGGGGCCAAACCAACAGTTTGGGTCAAGGTTTGTAAGGCACGAAGAAAATTTTGAATGAACTTGACGTAATTAAATTCGATTACACGATTCACTCGCACTGGAGCAGCGCGGTGGTGCATGCTCTAGGCTTCCTCAAGAGTGAGTAGAGACCCGTGCTCAGTAGTGGACCAATAATGGGTTGAAGCCAAGAGACAAAACCTAATTACGAATTTGCCAAAAACCACTGAAAACAACCCTTGTCTAAATCGCTTCTAAATTCGTATCACAAGCAAAAAACACTCCTAATTTTCTCCTAATTAAAATCCACGAGCACTAACAAGTGTTTCCAAAACACGGAACACGGCACAGACGTAGTTTCTCGAAAATGTCGGATAAAATTCCCCAAACATGTTCCTGGCTTAATTAAACGCCATTCTGTTCGTTACGCGTCCACGTATTAAATAATTGTACGATGCAACTGAAGACAAAGCGTTCTGTAAACCTATCAACGCTCTTATTTAATTAGTTCCGTTGCTTTGTTTGAACTGAAAATGTATTCGTATGTGCAATTAATATTTACGTATATTTTATTATGCTTCGTGTTCGTTCAGTGATTATAGCGTCCGTCTCTCGTTGGACTCGAGTTTCCTGTCAGAGGGATTCAATTTCAATCTTTACAATGCTGTCCAACGACCGGGCTGTGAGACTTTATAATTTCATTATTATGTCTCTGCTAGTCAAGTTTACAGTATAATTTTCTTAAATAACAGCTAATAATGCTACCATAGATAGGTATTGTTTTATATAACGAATTTGCTTTTACATGATATCTAAACTTTTTGAGTCGAAGAACATTGCTGAAAGACTTGCCCACATTTGTTTGACTTGTTTACCATTTGGCAATTTAATCTTCCATTGCTTCAGATAGGTTTCTTTCCCCATCTGATAATTTCCTGGCCGATCTTTTTCTATTGGTGTATGAGCTTGTATTATCTTCATCATACTAAGCAAAATTTAAACCAAGACAAAGAGGATTAAGTAAGAAAAAGCCGGAATAATAAAGAGAGCGAAAATACTTAAATTGAATATAAATGTAGTACTAGCAAGAGGAAATCCGAACCCAACGGTGAGATAGTTATGGACTGTGATAATGATAAATAAACTCTTATACTTATAACCCCACCAAAGGAGGACCTATGTCGCTAGTGTAATGAACGCCAAAGCTAAGACATCACTATAAATATGTAGAAACAAGGTTGCCAGGAATCAAACCCGAGACACCGCGCTACGCAGGCATAATCAACACCGTTTCGTGGTCCTTAATAATTTAGTATCAGTCATTTATACCTATACATAATTTCGAAGAAGTTTAGAAGAGAAAAATAGCCTGAGAAAACATCATCCTGTATTCAATATCTACGGAACCACTACATCACCGTCCCTCGAGAGGTATTATCGCCGCTCGATCCACCATTTTTTGCCGTAAATCTAATTTATTTGTATTAGTTAATGACTTATCCACGTCCACTGCCCAGCAGTCTGTATAACTCTTTCTGTTATCCTTCAAGTTGGACTAACACGTCTTGATACTTGCATTATTTTTATTTAAAAAAATCCTTACCCACGCACCGACACCTATTTAATATATAATAATACTGATGCTTCCGAAATTCACTTTAATTGTATATATTAGCAGGAGGAATCCTAACGTACAGTCATTGCTCGGATACACGTACGTGCGAGTAAGGCTTAAGGTTAAAGTATGGAATTAAGTTAGCAAACGAGCATGCACCACCCTTCCGCTGCCGCCCATGACAACTGTGACCGACCTAGCACAAAACTCAAATGGGGACTAGGATGGTGAGTCCAGTTAGGAGACGGTGTTAGAACATATTTAGTTGATTAGTTTGTTAGTAAGTATGAAGAAAGAAAGAAAGAAAGTAAGAAAGAAAGAAAGAAAGAAAGAAAGAAAGAAAGAAAGAAAGAAAGAAAGAAAGAAAGAAAGGCTTGTGAGTACTACAACAGTAAATAATGAGGAAATAGTATATAATAAGTAAATAGTAATAGTATGAGGACTGGGGCAGGGTATGTTAACATTGTATTATAATTACGTAAAGTATCAAAACTCTAAATCGTCACTCGTACCCCGGCGGTGACGGTGCAAGCGTGCCATGGTCCAATTATTTTAAGTTTTGTTCCGTGTCCGGACATTCCGCGGTTTGCGCCTCCCGTTGTCCATTAAAACGGGCATTTGCGCCCGGGCGGAGTTTAAACGCTTTTACGATAGGTTATTTACTGGATTCGCTCACGGGAGGGGAAATTACTTGTTTGGAATTTGAAGAGCTATAAAATGTAAAAAATACCTTCGTTTAATACGATATCAACTTTCTGTAATTATTACGATTTTTTAATTAATTTAAACTCTTTATTAATTGCCCCCCTATACAAAGTAATACGGTATAGATACAACAACATTATAAACGCTAGCACACTCATGCCTAAGATTAGTAGACCTAGGTCAACTGTTACATTAATATCTGCTCCGGCCTTCAATCGAACTCAGGACCCCTCGCTTTGCAGGTAAGGCCACTACCAGATAGGCTAAGGGGTGGACAATGACATAAAAATCACAACGTTTACTAAGTTAGTATGCTCAACACCAAGGTCTTTCTAAAAAAAAACTTAATTTCCAATGTAAGTGAAGCTTCCCTCTTTAATTTTAATTCCAAAACCACTTCAAAAGTTTAAAAATGTTGCAACAATATTTCCGACTGAAGTTCAAAGTAAAAATTCAGTCGGAAAATCGCAACACAATCTCAAAACGCGAAACAATAAAATCAAAAGCCCTCCAGGCGACATGTGGCCTTATAAGTAGCGGTGACACACTACAAATAAAGTTACGCTTTTAAGAACAATTCGTGTATTAATTTAGGAAGCATTATCGCAAAAATAACCCTTAAAACCCAAACCTGTCACAGCATTAAAGCCTCTATGTCCATAGATTCAACGACAAAAATGGGTTGGGTTTTTAAGACCACCAAATCAGGGTTATCCCAGTTAAGTCAATTGAAATAAAACCATATTCAAATATTGAAAGGGAGCGATCGGTTAAAACGTATGTAATTATTTGAGTGTCGGGGACGAAGCTAGCCATGCATGATGATTTTAATGAATTTAAATGGGACTACCCATTTGAAGTCACGCGAAACAAAATCATCTGTCGAATTTTGGTTAGGTATGTTTTTAAATTTACAATTTGGCTTCAACCCATTAACCGCCCATTACAGGATATCTCCTCATTATTGGGAAGGCCTACTGGAGACTGATCTCGCGGGACCAGTGCGTATTGGTGGAGGGGGTGGTCAACACAATTGTCGGAAGTTTTTATGGTCTGGTCGAAGGCCTCCGACATGGCTTATCTCCTGTTTCTAATTTAGTATTTATTCTTACAATTCTTCATTCTTCTCTTTTCTTTCTTGGCTGACAGCTTTGGTGTTACTTATTTCCATAGGCGACTGAAATAATTTACCACTTAGTGGCTCGCCTGTAGTTATATCGGCTTTTATAAAAAAAGGTTTTCTTAGATGATTTTTTTGGTATCGATTATATTATTAAAGATAAATAATATTTAGTAATTTCATAGGTACTGAAAAAAACGGATTGTTATCCTTATTATAGATACCCGCAGATACACGAAGCAGCTATAGCGTAATTTGGAACTAGCTACATTAAGAAGTCTAATAATTTGCCTATAATATTATTATATTTTAATGAAAATAATGAAACTCAAATAATTTATTTTTTAGGTAGTATATTTTAATAATACATACTTATGACCGTCAAGTTTCTGCATTTACCGCCTATGTAAATTTCGAATTAAGTGGCAATTAAAATTCTTTTAGTACCTGACTCATACCTATATACTTTACCAGAGATTATGGAAAATAATTTCAGAACATCCCGTTAATGCATTTAAAATGTCCATGTAAAGTAACAAATATTTATTAATCTGTGCTAAAAGAGTTTACCATTACCCCAACATAGCGATCTTACCCCGAGCCTGCAAGAACAATAAGGGGAGTGCACACGGCGCGCGCGTGCCGGACGCACGCAGTGATGGGCACTGGAAAATTGATGTACTGATGTAAGCCGATGGCGTGGAGACTGTTTGTTGTGAGAATTAATGTAACTAAAAATAAATAGAAGATATAATAATCTGAAACATAGAGTTACACGCGAAGATGACTGAAAAAAACTATTAATAGCTGTGTTAATTAATGCTATAGATACAATTTTCATGATTATTAAAATTCTTGTCAGTTTGACAGTTTGTTTTATGCGTTTGTTCCCATTAACTAGAGAAATATTTTAACCGATTTGAATGTGATAATCGATTTTCGCTGATTAGATGGTTAATGTGTCTTAATTTAATATCAGTCTTGTTTGAATTGGTTCATAAATAAAAAAATATACATTAATTAAAAAAAGCCCCGTTCTAAAAATTTTACTGACTGTGGATGCTAAAGCTTTGGTAAATTTTCATGGTTATACATTCGGACTACTATAACTACAACTCTAAATAATTCTTATCATCTTCATAACTACAAACAAAATAAAAAAAAAACAGAAATTAAATAAATTTCCAATGTTTTATAAATAATTCAATTTAATTTTTTTACAGTTCATCATCTACTCCACGAGTTTTTTGTTCCGCGCTTCTGCGTCTTCCATTTACGAACGTTTGATTCGATTCAAAGGCACAGTAAAACAGTGGACGGTCCTCGATTGTTTTTATACAATTTGGCGCGCGCATGACTCTATATTCGGGTGTGTGTACTGAGCTTTATTTGGTTTGATTTGCGAGTGACACTTTCGTGTTATGTCGTTGTTATGTTGTTGCTGGTTTTTTGTATATTTTTTATCTGTTTTGTGTTTATGCCTATGCGCGTGTCTTCGTTGTGATAGACTGTCAAATTTACATTACAATGATTTGATGCGATGTTTGTATCGTGTGAATGTTATTTGATAGTATTGTATTTTTAATATGTTTGGGTGTTAATCCCTTTGATAATGTTATGATGAACAGAACTTTTGGTCTGTCCGCTTATTTAATTTCCTACGTACGTATATAATAAAATAAATGTGGATTTTTAACAACCATTTGTAACTATTTTAAGAGGTAGTAGAGGCTATTGTTATAAAAGTTTTTTTTTTATGAAAAATATTTTATTCACAAAACTTATGGAAAACAGAAATAAATTAAACACACTAGCTCCCACACTAGGATTCCCTGTGTTGTGGGTAACTAGGATCATATGTATTGAGAAGAAGTGCAGAAAAATATTTCTTTTATCTCCAATATATGTAACACATAGCATTTAGTCAGATCAAAACATTTAATAGTGAAAATGTAGTTAGGTAACTTTTTCACAAAATGAGTAACGGTTGAATTTTGATCGCAGAACATTAAGTAGAAGTCATTACTGTAGAAAAATAACAATTAAAAAATAGATGTTTAATATTTTCATTTAATTCGATTTCATTGAGTTTTGTTAAATTGCCTCATTAAGCCTTACAATGATCCACACGACAGATCACGTGCTGTCCTGGCAGGGGGCGGAATTTTACTAACTCACTGTTCGGCCCTTTGTAAAGACACTACAATTATTTGTTAAAGTATATCCTAAGGCTATTATTGTATTGCTAATATACAAATTGATTCACAATTTATATAGGGTCTTTGGGTGAGGACTGATGATTGTGTTTTAATTTCGTAAATAATATTAATTTATTTGTTTTAAGTGTGGTTTGTTTATTACTAGCCACAGACGAGTTTATGGAGTTATGGACAACACAAATAAGACATCATTATTACCCACAACCCGAGAACATACATTTATCTGTCAAATAAATATCTGCCCCGACTCGAATGAACCCGGGATCCAGGCAGAGCGACTACGAAGGAGGTTGTCATTAAAACTTAATTGAATTTTGTTATTTACCAATAAACTTTAAAAATTCATACGTAAACTACTGTTTCTGTGCACAAACACTTTTAAACGCCGCGCAAATTATCCACAAGAACAATTCGTAAACAGATTCTGCAGTCCATGAAATTGTAATAAAATAACAGTGTTATTTTTGCCCGAGTATATTTTTGTATGTAAACCAAACCGTACATGAAAAACAAATATGCGCAATTTCCGCAAACAGCTCCTCCCGCGCCGTGGGCTACATCCCACATAAGTTACTCTCCCGTGAGTAATAGAGAAACAGTGAGTTGACATACAAAATGACGAAACGAAATGACGACCCGTGTGGTGCAATTTACCATGCCGGACTGCCGTTGAAAGGGACTGGGTTCGATTAAAAAATCGCAAATTTGAATGATGAGTTAAAATTTTGCTTCTAGGTGTGGGTGTGTGTTTTTGTCTTGTTTTGATGTGTGTGTTCCATAGCACCCACGACACGTGGAATCCCGATTTGAGGCTGTGAGTGTGTATTTAAAAAACTATATAAAAGTTACGTGCAGTGCTTTGTTTTTCATGTAGGTAAACAGTTGATAATCGAGCAGCTTGAATGGTAAGTGACAACAAACACAGTCATTAACAAAACTGCAATAATCTTTAAATTCTAAGATCTTAGTTCATTTCTTTAATATGTCGTATATTTAATGTATATCGTGCAAGTCACGGTAGCCTAAAATTAGGACTAAACTTTAAGGTTAAGATAGATTTCGATAAATCAAAATATACTTAATTGTTGGTTACCCTAATAAAATAGAATAAAAAAAGTCGCAAGATTAAACCTAGATTACATATCAGCATTGTATCAGAATTATTCAAAACGTATCCGGGCCTCCGCTATAAAAATCCCACGTAATGTTAAATGTTTTATTCAATTATTGTTAACAACTTAAATTGTTATTGTTTAAGCTTTGTTTGCAGAAGCCCGCGGCGATCGCGTGCTATGTTACAGAACAGCCAAGTTACAAATAAAGTGAAGTCGACGGGAATTAGTTCAATTGAGGGTTTGAATGATTTATTTGGTTTGAATTAGCGCGTAAGCTTGTCTAAATCGGTTGGTTTTGAATATTTCATTTGTTTGATGTATGTAAGTAGGTACTATTAAAGTCTGTAGTGGTGGTAGGAACTTTGAATGTTTACCTCAGTTACGTATAAACATTTCTGTCTGTGGCCATAACCAAGTCATTATTAATGCAAAATGAATTGAAGAGATATTATAGTTTACGAGATTTAAGCAAAAAACTGGATAAACGGGTCCTTTCCTCCTTCCCCCACCGCTGGCTCAACCCCACAGTTGGAGATTTTTAGTAGATATGTTCAGTTCATCTTGACACCTCAAGGAATAGCTGGACCAATTACAACTACGCGAATTATTTGGTTTGATTTCCTTAATTTTATCAGTCTAATGTACAATTAGGACATCAAATCACATAACCTGGATTTCAAAACAACCTAGACTTGAAAAATTACATTTATCTGCTGGGATTACGTAATGGATCATGAAAGTGATATGAATTTTTATGCAAATAGCCGACAAATGGCCAGACGAGCGACCAGATAATAAATGATAAAACATCAGTAACATCAAAGGTACCACCAATGTGTTGCTTTTGAAGAAATAAGGGAGATAAAAGGCTGAAATACTGGCATTAGAGCCCAGCAGGAACATATAAGTTGTTTGGCGGCAAACTCAAGCAAGCTAACTCAAGATTGATGAAACCTAATTAAAACTAAAGAAATAAACTACCTATAATATTTAATTACACCGAAAACAATTACACCAACTGACCGCTAGGTTACAAAAGGACGGATAACCCTCTAATGAGCGTCGATGGTCGGCGAAGCCCCTGGACATCAAAACAAACACAGCAGCCACGTGGCCATTCAGAAAATATTCGACAAATTGCTGCTGAAGTATGAAATATGTCAATTATAATCAATAGGGAGCGAGATTATTGGTATCGTATTGTCCAGATTTGGTGTAGTGGACGTTAACAAGGGAATTGAGCACGTATTCATTAGGGACGTTTGTGAGGTTACCTCGATTAGTGAGTAGATTTGCAGCTATATTCATTCCAATAAATTAATTGTTTATTAACTTTCCATCGCCATTATTATTTCGATTATAATGTTATTACTTTAATAAAAACTAAATTAAATAGATTTTAATTTGTTAAGATAGAAGTTATCGACCAAAATAATAAATATAGCGGTAAGCGATACATTGTCAGTGGCACTGAGATAGATTATTGTATGTAATCTGGGTAAACCCGGGGCGGGCCACTTGTTCATTGAATATAACAAAAAAATATCTATAGGATAAGTTCCATCGCCCCTATTCAAAATCGATTATATTTTCACTCAATTGATATTGTCAAACGTCTTTCCAAAGATTCACACGTCGTTTCAAGTATTCACAAATTATCGTATTTCAATACTATTTCCCACGTATTATTAGACACGTGTTGGGCCCTACACGTTTGAGGGCACGTTGAGAGGGAAGGGCGCGTCCTCAACAAATATTGTCTTTGAGGACACACTAGACCAACTTGACTGTTTACGGGTTGAGCGTGACAACCGATGTTGAATAGATGTGAATAATTTGACATTTGAAGTACTTACGTAACCGTTGTAAATTATGTAGAACTTTTGTGAATAGTGCCAATATTTAAATTAAAACTAAGATCGTTTACCTGGCTAAATTATAGCATAATATATTGCTATTTGGCCAACACACATTACATTATATTATTTTGTTATTTTATTATATTACTACGTTATTAAAAAGTTCCTGAATACGAATAATAATACGATTCACAATGAGGTAGTAAGTTTAAAATCAAGGGAATATCTATTTTTATTAAGCGAACAATGTAAGAGTGTTATTAGAATGTAACGTTAATTGTATTTTAAAAATAATTAAACAATTTCAATGTAACTTTAACAGTATTGAAAAAGCGATTGAGTTACAAGACGTACAATATTTTTTAATAAACTTTTCATCGATGGCTAAGTTAAATAGCAATTGTAATTTACATTACTACATATTATCTACATACTCCTAATGAATTCTCCTTACTTTACGCACAGAATTACAAGGGACAGCTTAACAAACAGACAGACCCGCCTTATTAGTGTGTAACGCAAACGGAAGCCCCCAGGCCTACTCTGATCTGCGATACTAATCCTGAACTGACGTCTATGCAAATCTCTCTTTCTGAAGAGATATATTTGCTAGAAGAGCTTTTGTCCTTTTTGTTATTTTTGTTCATAATTTCACCTTTTTTAGGCACGCGGCAAAAGTGTCTGGATTTGTGGGATTTTCACACTAATACTCCCTTAGCATCTATTCACATAGCGGAATGAAAATCGAGATGAAATTGATATTGATGAATGAGATTGATACACATAATATTATATACATAGTTCTAATTTAAAATAATTTTGTTTCTTATCAGAAACTTACAAAGATCTGTTTTAAGAGTACACAAAATAATCATATTTATGCACCTCTGGCGATTCTGATACAAAAAGAATAGATATTAAAATTAAAAACATACTCAACACAACAAAATATTTTATTCGTGACTCGAGAGAGTGCCTGTTATTGCCTCTAGTACGATTATTGTCACTATTTTTCTCTATTGTACGAATTTATTATAAATCTGTATTTTCTTATAAACTCATGAGATATTTACTTTCTTACTTTAGCATATAAGTTTAGTTGGGTACATATAACAAAACGAACACCATCTATACTAAAATCTATTTTCCTACATACATAATGTACTTGTAGTCCTTAATAAAAACAAGACCTACAAATACTTGGCACATCCAGTCGATTTAATTCTAGATACCTCCGGAACATAAGCTCAGGTCAATTTCTGTGTGAAGTTATCTCCAATATCGGCAGCGTATCCGTGCAGGGTGGTCGGACTTAGAGCGTATCGGAGCTGGTTCCTATTGTAATTAATAAGGAAATGAAAGGGTGGTTTGTCTGAACTAATCCTAGATTCCATATCATAGAGTTTGATTTAGATATCAATCAGTATTAATAAAATAATTTAATATCACCTCAACCACCAAGAGGCTTGTGCGTTAGTTTGTCGGCTATTGTTTTATAAAAAATAAAATATTACATAAAAAACTTGGGTTTCCTCATTATGTCGGAATTTTATTTATTATCTAGCCATTAAGAAGCTATTATAAAGTGTTACGAATCCTGAAGAGACGATGACTGCGAATATTCGCAATTGTCAGCTAATGTATAGGTACTTATTAACTTTTGGTACATAGGTAGGTACCTACAAGACTGAAATATTGTAAAAAATATATGAATGTAAAATGTGTTTACCAACAACAAATTACTCTTATTAAATAAAAGTTTTAAGAAAGTGCCATCAGTATTTTATTGCAATTATATACATGTACAACTACAGTACGTGTGGGAGTTAACCCTACCCTTGCAACCGGTAGTATAAAACTTTACTACCACGCTTCCGTATATATTACCGCCATCTTTTGTAATGTTGATGTACTATTGCTACACTGGTAATATAAAATAACTTTGTTGCTAACTAAGCTAGTAAATAAATAATTATATTTTCTTAAACATAAAAATATTCTACACAATAATAATATCATAGTGTTCTAGTGTTCTTATAAAAGTTATCTCGGGTCTTTATGTATACAAAAATAATATATTTTTTTTTGTTTAAAGTTGAACGTATTTATTTGTACGTTTAAAATTAAAACATTATTATTAACATTAATCTAATAATATTTATAAACGCTTATAAAATCATACCCCACACTAGGATTCCATGTCCCGTGGGTAGTATTAATATGATCATAAACTAAAGGGAATTTACGAAGAACGAAAAAAGGAATCACAAGTTACTACACAAATAAAAAAAATTAATGGGATACAAAAAATATAAATGTATATCGAATACGTTAAATTATGTAAATTTAAATAACTTTAAGTAATTTGATCATTGTAAACAGTAAAATCTAGCAAGCAATTTTCTACCCGATATTAAAATTTAATTCTCTGATATTATTCGACGATCTTTATATCGCACATCATTGAAAACACATTTCTAAACAGGAAAATTTCATCTCCCCTATCCAAGTGAGTAAATAAGTCAAATCAACCCTTTCCGTGCGCATCCGGAAGTCAATAGACGTTATCGTAAAACTTTACGATTAGTTCCGGCGAATTAACGTCAACAAGACGCAACGACATATTGATGTAAAATATTATTATATAAAACGGAATACGATTTTCATGCTCTTAGACTCGTATTGTATAAGTATATGCTATAATGCTAAAAAAATGTAATTTTTTCGATTCAGGGCGAAAACGATGAGAGAAACTTACTTAAACTCTGGTCAATATTTATTTGATCCGCAATTTTAATATTCGGACAGATTTAAGACCAATTTTTCTTGCTAGACCACCATGCTGAACAACAAATTAGGCTACGGTATCTAGTCCATCTGTTGAAGGTTATGCTTTGTACTCCACCCATTTAATCCCAAGTGTACAATTGCATGGCAGTAGCACTTTTTTAGATTTCTTTCTTGCTGCTGCTTGCTTTTGAAATCCCTGCTGTTGAAATCGATTATTAACATTATTAACGTACTTAGAAAAAATATAGGTGTTTCCATTCAATAAAAATGTTATGATAAATTTTAAAATGTTACGCACATAAATATAATATTTTTTAATAATTGAAATTAGGAATACATAATATAAAATGTATACTGTCTCTAATATATTAATATAGATTAAAATAAAATACATTTTATTAACAGAGCAATATTTTCTAAAAATTCAATTACTGAAAAGAAAGCCCTCTCTACCGACTGTTTCGAATCGTAAAGGTAACAATTCACCGAATTTAAACCTCGTAAAGTTAAATGGAGTGTGATCATGACCCCGAACATGTGTACTTGCATTGCATACAACGACTAATGGATTTAAAATTTATCGCAGTACCACCCACATGTGTTAGATAAATATTGAATGTAGCTAAATTTCAAAAACTTTCCTTATTACAGGGTCATAAGGTTATTATAATAAATGATTTTGCCTTGTATTTTAATAATTATTTGCGATTTTTGAATATAGAATTTACAGCTTAAATCATGGTATGGTTAAAAAAATGTAGTGAAAATGAATTAAATCGTTCATTTAATTTAAAATACACCAAACTATTATTATATCGGAGATATATGAGATAAGTAAATCGGACTTACTTATCTCATATTTGTAATATTCTAACACATCACCGGTAAATAAATTGTGTTGCGAGGAATGTGGACTCACATTTATGGAAATAACCAAAACTCTAGAAATATCTGTCCGATAAAGCTCCAGCCAGGAATCAATCGCAAAACGAGGGTGTCGATTGATAACAATGTAACAAATATTATAAAAATATTGTTATCGTTATATTATCCAATATAAATCAATTTTGTAAGTTATACGCAAAAATAGAAAAACCCTAGAAAACGGCGCAAACGTAATACACTTACAGAAAAACCATTCGTCTGAGTAATCCGATAAACACTTTAACGGTTCCGCACTCAATAATTTTGTTTCCCTTCGGTCACTCCAATTCCTACTAATATCCTTGCGTCAAAATTCGATTTACGCAAAAAAATGTTTTGTTTTTTTCTGTTTCCCCTCAACCCGAGCAGTGGAGTGTTAAACACATTAGCGTCATTGCATCTGACTTAACCCCTTTCTATTTCAATAATAACATCGAAATCGCATTTATCTTTCTTCCAATTGTCACGTAACATTCTTTATTATTTTTGATTGTGAATATATTTTTGATTGATTGTTTGCTTTTTTTTATTCTGATTGTTTGCGGTAAGAAGATTACGCTAGAGTTGATTCGTATAATATGCCTAGTATAATAGATAAATTCGAAAGGTAAAATTAATTTAGTACGGCTACGCCCCAGTCATTTCAAACTTGCTAAACCTTTGAATTTTGTGGGAATATTAACATAAATGGGTTCTTGCAGTTTACATTAACACACGAAGAGGACTACTATTTATCTATTTGTGTAATTTTATTTCAGGAGTAATAAAACAAGAAATGTATTATTTCATTATTAAAAAATGTTCGAATGGAGTAATGTATACAATCTTACACATATTATATTTTAATCGTAATTGATCTACTCATTTAATATAAGCTACAACCAGGTATTGTGTAAGAAATTGTTATTAATAATCCAACGTTACAATCGATATCGAGAGCTTAATGCCAGATGAAGCATTACCGGTTAGAAATCTTGCATTACTGAGTCTAAGAACTTTTAATATACCTACCTACATTATTAGAATTTTCGGAAACATCAATCTTTGGAGAAAACGCAATTATATCTTGAGAAGGTTAAAATAAAGTTCATTCATTCACCCAAATAGCCCTAAAAATTGACCCCTCGTTAGAACCCCGGAACGAATTTTATGACATTTACACTTTGAAGCGTTCTTAAAAATACATTGTCCGTGAATTTCTGGGGTCATTTGAGCGCGGAACTTCCGTCACACCTCATTTTGGTGTTAACAATGGCTATCAATGCACTTGTGTGGACATAAATCAAACTGACCGAGTTGAATTAACTTTTTAATTATTGTGCAACAACACTTGACGTAAGCTTTAATCTATTATCCGGTCACTTAAGGGTTTTTTTAAGCGCATTTAAATTAGAGCTTGTTTGAAAAAAGTTTTTTTACTTTTAATTTATTGAATTAAGGTAGCAAACGGGCATACAGCATCACCCTTCAGCTTCCGCCCATAAAAACTCTGACCGACCTGGATCGAGACCCAAATGGAGACTAGGATAGTTAGTCCGGTTTGGAGACGGTGTTAGAACATTAGTTGGTTAGTTTGTTAGTAAGTATTAGGACTGGGACAGGGACTGTTATTGAAAGTTAAGCCTGTTAGTTGTTGTTAGTAATAGTTCAGTTATTAAAATTGTTATTAACAATCTCGTTCTCGTTCGGTCACAGATGTGTTATTAATTAGAAAATCAGAACAAAGTACGCAGTTCTAAATTAAATTAATAACTTTTTAAATTATCGTTATGATCTGTGCCAAGTAAAATACCTGGGCTGTAATAAATAATACGTATTACAAGGAATTACAATTTGTAATAAATGTATTAGTTGAAATTATAATTTGTCACCAACCAGATTACCAGATAATTTTACACTAGCCCTTTGTACACGAAAGGGTTACTTAATTAAAATTAATTAATTGGCAGGACAATCGTTACATCGCAACTAATATGACATTTACATGACGTTTTGGACGTGATGTGGGTAGTTATCTGTTTGTGCATCATTTTCATTACAGCTTTATTTATCCTGAACTAGTTTGGGTATGTCATGTCCGATGGTAATTAAATAATAGGCCAATTTTTGTCATGATTGTGGTAATTGAAAATTCAAATTCAATTAAGATGTGGGTTAGCAGACTTTTGATGAACCATTTATTATTATTTTGTCCTTACATGCAAAGTTATGTCATTTTGAGACAACGTCATAATTTTTAACTTTATTTACCAACAAAATTTGTAATTGTAATCTTAATATATATATTTCTTCTGTGCGTGTGTATGTGACTGAACTCCTCCTAAACGGCTTGACCGATTTGGTTGAAATTTTTTGTGTGTCTTCAGGTGGATCCGAGAATGGTTTAGATTCACAATTAGACCCGGTAGGTGGCGTTGCTGTCGATATATCACTAAAACATTTTTTAATTATAAAGCGGTACGAAGTACGCTGGGACCACTAGTAATATATATATTTCTTGTGTTCGTGTGTATGTGACTGAACTCCTCCTAAACGGCTTGACCGATTTGGTTGAAATTTTTTGTGTGTCTTCAGGTGGATCCGAGAATGGTTTAGATTCACAATTGGACCCGGTAGGTGGCGTTGCTGTCGATATATCACTAAAACATTTTTTAATTATAAAGCGGTACGAAGTACGCTGGGACCACTAGTAAAAAAATACTAAAAATTTATTTTATAGCGCGATAATACTATTTATACAAAAAAGTACCTTTGAAAATTGACAATAATTCCAATGACATATCTACAACTATTAAACTCAAAACTACTGCATTAAATACCATTAAATCATAAAGATGACATCAACTGTAAAATGCAACTGTCAATACCACTCCATCGATTGATTGTAACTGTCAAATCTTTTTAAATATCGAACCTAATGGTTTTTCAAAACATAACCCAATAATGACGCTCGATTGTAAAGTTTATTGACGGCGACTGTACTTGATAAATAGTGTGATGATAATACAATGACGTTTCTCGTGTGATTTCAAACTTAATTTTCGGTGTGGATTCATTTTATTAAACGGACAACAATACTTAGATCAATGACTTCTTAAATATTTAACCATAGTATGTTTATAACCAGATCAAATTTTAATGTACCTATATACATTTAGTGTTCCGTTGAAGCCTAATAAATATTAAGATGGTCATTGATCATTAATGACTGAAAGATTTAATGTGGTAATTTACACTAATAATAACTAATTAGGATCGCTCATTGGTTACGCTATGTATACTGTACTTATTGGTGTGCGGTGTGATAAGGAGTTTTGTATTGTACTGTAGACGCAAATTGTAAGTCAAAACTACTTTAGAGTTAACGAATGTACCTTAACATCTGTTTTCAATGATCTGTCTGTAATTTGGGATAAAATAAAGTAAAATAAATAAACGATTACGTGGCGGGGACAACACAATACCTATATCACCCATGACCCAAGAACAAACATTTATCTGTTTCATAAATATCTACCTCGGCCGGGAATCGAACGCCTCGCTTCGTAGCCAAGGTAATTACCAACTAGGCTAAGGGGTTATTTAGTTAATAGATAAAGCAACAACAACTAACACTAACATTGTGAATTTTTGACAGTTGGTAGACAACAGACTGACTTGAGGCTTATGCATAGACAGAATATAGAGAAGAGCTATCTATCGCTAGATAACATTCGATAACCTTAGTCGAGATGCTCATTCCGACATTTCTCTGAATTATATTTAGTAACAGTAAAAAGAATGTACTTATATCACTAAATATTGTCGAAAAAACAAAACAAAAGAGGAGAGAACTAATATATTATCATCCAATTAAATGAGAAAAGCAATCTTTCATATCCGCAAATAAAAACCAATAAACAGTATTGACGTGGAAAATGGAACGTAAAAATTTAAGTAGTTTGGACTCACTCAAAAATATGAGAGATACGATCGTAAAAGTGGGTAAATAATACAGAATACAATAAGTGGCGATATTGAAGACGAAGTCGGGAGTGAAGCGAGGTTTAGGGTACAATAGGAGACGCGAGGTCGAAACCAAAGAGAAGAAAGAGTCTTGTTCGAAACTATTCTTCTTTCATTCATTGACAACATTTTGATCAAATAGGCGCTACAGCACTTGAAACGCTCATAGCCGACTTGTGTCGGTCCTAAGTGGAACAAAAAAGTCCCACTAGTTCAACGGTTGAGCTTATCAGTTGAACTAGCTTGAATGAGGCAATCACAAGGCGTCTCGTAGTTTTTTTTTATTGGTTACCAATCTACTATATAGGCTCGAAGGACCATTATAACAATTTCGCTACATGTCGGACTAGTCTTATTAAATGGTTTGCTGTCCCAAAATCTTTGATTATTCGAGTTGTCCCCAGTATACCTCAAACCGAACCTTAGTTGACACTGTCCTAGGCGTCATAAGGACGCGTTCGCACCACACCGAGTCTTGCTCGTAAACATTTACGACTACCCGGGGATTAAACGTGTTCAGCTCGTTTTATTAAAAAACATCCATACTATAAGGTCTGATAATGGAGAAGATAGTATAAGTAGCCGATTTCTGTAAATGGGGTTTTTGATATCTAAGGAAAACTATGACGTAAGTTGATAATAATGTAGTTACAAACACGACTGTGTGAGTAAAGAGTTAACATGACCGGACAAGAAATAAGAAAGACGAAAGAATAAAAAAAGTGGCTAATGATTATAAACTTAATTGTACTCACGAAAGGTAATGAATGAGCCGTGAAAATGTCATCTCACGACACCGCTGTATGCTGTTATAGGACTGGCGTCAGTATTCCAGAAAATCATTAGGGACTATTTATGAACGTAAGTAACGTCATTATGTACTTTCATTAGTGTGTTTACAATATTATGTAGTACCATAATAATGTAAACACAGTCAGCCTGATTAAGCTTTAAACCAACTCAGCCAAAGTGAATCCGAATCCACGAGAATAGGTTCAATCCTCCGTTCTCATGTCCACTAACTTAGTTATTGGACGACCGAATCGGTGCAAATCCAATTATTGACCGGTGGTCAGACCGTTATTAGCACTGAGATGCGAATACTGTTATATGCGGGACGACACACACGGCGTAATGGTTGCCGGATTACCGTACAGTACCGTACAGTGTCCTGGGTTCGTTTCCCAGTTAGGTAGGAATTTGAGAGATGACTTTTAGTTTCTGTTCTCGGTCTGGGTGTGTGTCTTTGCGTGTTGTTTATGGTACCCACAACACAAGGGATCCTCGTCGTATGTGGTTATGAGGCGTCATTACCATCATCGCAACCCATAACTGTCGCACTGAGGGGCACGGGAATCCTCTCACATGGAAAGAACTTTCCATGGAGAAAAAGTTCCATTCTCTTGCCATCTCGATGGCTGACTTCACACACCTTTGAGAACATTATGGAGAACTCTCAAGTGTTCACGTATCCTCGCGATGTTTTCTTTCACCGAATAATGACTGTGTTTATTAAATTCTAAAACGCTCATAATTTTTTAAAGTTAGAGGCGCGTGCAAGTAATGAGCCGTTAGGAAGTCCAACATTCAAATCACTGGGCCATTGCGGCTGATATCACGTCATTACAAGTCTGAATCACGCTATGAAAGTTTTCTACACCGCTCGCATATACTTATACAAGTTCCAACGGTTGGGCCTTGGCCGCCCCCAGGCATGTCGTCTCGCGGGAGATCTCCCTTTGCCAAAGTTGTTTTTTTTTAATTCTGTAGACGATAAACATTTAAACAAAACAGAATACCTAAACACTGAAGCACAATTGAAGTTATTGAGCCAGACACCACAATCCTTTCCCATGACAAACGGCTATTGACGGCGAATTAGTCGCCAAATGAAGCGGCCGTCCTGTATCTTGCAACCCTTTGTACCGCTGACCAATGGTCAATATAATCCGATCATTGGATCACGTAAATCTTTGTGAGAATGCACTATTGTAGTAAGTACTGTCAATGGGATATCAACAATCAAATTATTATACCCATTCGATTCTGGTTTTGTTTCTCACGTCTTGTATTTTATTGTGGTGTTATTAATTATTAAATTGGTTTTGGGTACAACGCTTTTTAATACGCTTTTATTATGTTAATCACCGGAAAACATGGATGATAAGTTAATTAATTAATTTATTTATTTAGGACAACCAACAAAACTTACACTAATACAATACATGTACATTGGAGAAATCATTATCATAATTATAAGCTAAGTGTAGTCTTAATAATAGGTTGCCACGGCATGAATTATAGGATGCCACGGCATGATCACGGCAAGTTAATAAAAATTAAGTTACTGGTTACCTAATAAAATAAACTCAAAAGAAACTATAACAACATTTCAGCACTGCCGATGGGTACTCATCACAAAGGAGACATTTTCCGCATTTTTATCTTTGCCCGAGTGTTTATTTCATAGCGAACAGAGCGTCTCTTAAATAATTCGCGATAAGAGGAGTGTAACAATAACGCTCTTGCGATAAAAGCACGAGGTGGAAACATTTGAGTGGAACCTCCGGATAGAGTAATATGGACATGTCTTTACATCTTGACATTATAAAATAAACGCTTACACACTCATACCATTTCATTCCTTCCCTGTATCGCGGGTGGATATTGACAATACAAATAAGACATTACTAACGTGTTATACTAACAACATGTATCTGTCGCTTAATGTACCTCGGTCTGGAATCGAACCCGGGACCCCTCGCTCCGCCGGCGACGTCACTACTAACTAGGCTACGTGGTTGTAGCAATAGTTATTTGATTACTTATTCGTTAAATTATTAAAATTTTATAATGTGACTGTAATATGTTTTGTTATGTAAATTATTATGGGTGTGATGGCCTGAAATAAAAGTATTATTATTATTGTAGAATTTATTCATGGTTTTTCCTTGGCAATAAGGTTTGGCTCGGCTTGCTATTATACTACTCTCTTGCTCGAGTAGGCCGCCAAACAACTTGTCGTGTTCCGGCAGGAGCTTGAGGGTGAGATATATCGTTTAGTGGGTGTAATGTGCGAAATCCCTAAGACAGTTCAAAGATAAAATTACACTTATTAATTGGAACGAAGTTCCTTATCGCGCGTTGCGAAAGGGGGCTAGACGAAAAAATTAAGACGAAAAGTTGTAACGACACTTTTTGCTATAGTAAGCTATTGTAAGCCGTGCGGCGTGCGCATGTTTCTCGGTCTGTCTCTCTCTCTCTCTCTCTCATAGAAAGTTTATATTAAGTATTTATTATATTATTAGTAGTATTATTATTATTATTTAAGTATATATTACATTATATTTTTTAGTAGTAAAAAAATATTATTATAACTTAAAAAAAAAATTACAATTCCTTCACTAATTAATCGAAAGGATCTTCGTTCCATCCGGGTGTCCCTTGACACCTCTCAAGTTTTTATTTTAAACTTTAAAACTAAAGGTAAATTAAAGTACTCTACTTATAATAAGGTGCTCAATAATTTAATAAATTGTAGATAAGAAAATGCGTATCCATATGACGCTCAAGCACTCGCAACCTAGAAGGAAAATCATCGGAACTCTAAGAAAATATTGGACAGAGATTAGGCCATATAGTTTTATTGGGTTTTATATTTACCTTCTTCGTTTCGATTGTGGCGGAACTAAAGCGGTGCCTCTAAAGAACTCACCATGGTCTCGACTATAAATCTTTTTAGGATTCCGTTTATAAAAGATAAAATAATATCGATATCGTATAATTTAGGTCATCTCGCATTTATATTTTTTTAATAAATTATTTATGCTCTTTTATCGATATAGAAATCAAAACATATTCGATACAAGATTTCGATAAGATTTGGTTTTCTCCTGCGGGCTTAAAGCCGTAAGTATTAAAGCAATTTGAATGGAGTGTAAAAAATTAAAGTTGCAAGTTTTTTTTAACAATATTTCTTAATTATTTCTTGTAATAAAGTAACTAGGATTGAAAATATTCTCTTTGAACTCCAATAAAAAAAAATACTAAATATTAATTGACATGATAAAAAATAGATACGGAACATCGCCGTCGATAAGTCAATTCGTACTTACCCATCCCTATTGTTTGTTAACACACTTTTTCTGTGAAAGCGCTCCCGGAGTTATTGGACAAATAACTGTTGAGTAGTTTTTTGTGATAACGTCTTTCATACAAGTTATTTATTGTGGGGGGATTTTTTCTTTGCGGTTATCATTTGACAGGAATTTGTATCAGATTTAACGAAGTGCAGTGTATGGGATTCATTTAGAATTGTTTACTAATTTATTAGGTAAGTACTTTCTTTGATTGTACCTTTACCTACCCTTTAGATGGAGTGTCAAGCTGTCAGCGTTAAAAATAAATATCCTTAAAAAAAGCTTGTCTTATCGGACGACCCCTTAACCTAGTTGGTAGTGACCCTGCCTTAGAAGCGAGGGTTCGGGTTCCGGTAGCCGGGTTCGATTGCAATACGCAATAATTCAAATCCGTTGAGGAAAAAGTTCGAATCCAGCTTGCAAGATTTAACCTAAACATACATAACAATTTTTTATGTATATTCAACAAGTATAAAACGTGAGGTAAGCCAGGATTTACCTCACGTTTTATACTTGTTGGATTCGTCCGACTAACTAGTTACAGATAGAATACATGCCATATATACAAGGTGGATACTATCATACGACATTAAATTTAACTGCATGTACCTATCCATCTTCCAAGTCTACAAACAAATTTTCAATCAAATATCTTCAATACTTTAGGCACAGGAATTTTTCTTCACTTTTGAAATTTTCTACACGCTGTGTCTAAAATCAGTCTATCATAAAAGTTTAATGACCCCAGACGGAACAAGCAAATTTATCAAATTAAATACATAATGCACATTGAACCTTATAACAAAGTCATAAGAATCACATTGCGTCAATCAAAACAACAATCAAAAGATCACGTGACGAAAGTGCGCTGTTGCCGCTCTTATCAAAGGTTAGTGAACAGTGTTTACAAATGATGTTCTATTTTTTACCCCATTTTTTGCTATTAAGTTTGTTTGAAAATTTGTTTTTTTTTAATTTGATGTTAACAGTTTTTTAATTGATGCAACATGTTCCTAGGAGGGAGTAGGGCTTGTGTTTTCATTTAATGTCGTATGATGGTATCCACCTTGTATACATACAAACGTTGCAAGTTTAATTATAGGTTGTAAAAATATCCTTCCACATCTAGACGTCCAGAACATTAAATTTGGCAATAGGTAATATCATAAAACATTACCCAGATTCATTATGATTACTACTTCTACTTAACCTCTAAATTAACCAAACAGACAACACTATCATAAAATAAATAAGCTTTATAGACGACGAAGTAAAAGCAGCATTCTGTACATTCAACAACCCTCGGTCGCGGAAGCGGTCTACTGTCGTGGTCTGCGTTATCGTAAAATTTTACGATAACGTCACGCACGTGTGACGTCGCGTCATCTCTTGGACGTTACATTTATGACGCACGATTTATTGGTCAATAGTATAGTACTCTACTGGATAAGCAGATAGATTTGAATGGTATAAAACAACTTTATTTAAATCTGATTAGATTTATGAATTATTGGCTTTTTTATAAAGCCTGGAGGCTTCCGACAAGGCTTAATGACTTTAATGACACCACCAGGACCGACGGCTTTACGTAGGTACCCTCCGAAGCGCGGAAGCGCTCAAGAAATTTTGTGTCTATTGATTTTAAACAATTTATGGCTCACTACAGAGCACGGCTCCCTTCTTAAATAAAGAGATCAATAGCGTATTCCACCACATTACTCCTGTGCGGATTGGTAAAACAGCCGAAGTTTTTGTACCTCCCGAAGACGTTTATCCAATCATTAAAATGCATTGCTATTCCTGACTATTTAGAACGCTGTAACGGCTCATGTCTAATATCCCACGACTACAAATTGACACTCCATATAGTTGACAGTACCGCTGACCACACGACAGGCAAATTGAATTAGTCAGCTATTCTTTGACCAAATAACCGTGGATGAGGACATTCCCGTGTTATGTACGTGCACATTGTGTGCAAATTGCCGTTAGAGCTACATAAAGGTTTATTGTATTGGTTTAATGCAATTAGTGTTTCAATGCGGAGTGTGTGCAGCGATGCAATGTTTGCACTATGTAAAAGTCGATTAAAAACATTATTGTTCACTTTTTCATTCCAGCTATTACAAAACAGTAGGAAAACTATTAGAGGTGGTGGTAAGAGGGGCGTTGACAAACATACATACATACATACAGGCCAAGCTAATATAAGCTTTTTAAAATATCGGCTACGTTAAGTGAAAGTTGAAAATAATTTCTAACTTTATCTCATCATCATCATCATCATCATCACAACCCATAACTGTCCCACTGCTGGGCACGGGTCTCCTCTCACAGAGTGAGGGGTATAGGCCATAGTCCATCACGCTGGCCAAGTGCGGATTGGTGGACTTCACACACCTTTGAGAACATTATGGAGAACTCTCAGGTGTGCAGGTTTCCTCACGATGTTTTCCTTCACCGAAGGAAGTGATAATTAAATTTTTAATACGCACATAATTTTTGAAAATTAGTGGTGCGTGCGGGGTTTGAACCCGGAACCTCCGGTTCGGCAGTCAGTCCAACGTTCAACCACACCGCTATCACTGCTTAGCTGCATAGCTGCTTAGCTTTATCTATTTAATTTTAATTTTGAGCGACCATTTAGAATCTGTAATGATTAAATGTTGGTTAAGAAACATTGGCAGTAGGTTCCATTTTACGCGGGTTGATACTTATATTGTGTTTTTGCGTATAAGTATGTGAGCGATATTCATTATTTATATTTTTTTGTGAACTACATTAATTCAAATAATTTCAATCATCATCATCACCGCAACCCATAACTGTCCCGGTGCTGGGTTAGAGTCTCCTCAGACAACGTGAGGGGCCCTAGTCCATCACACTGGCCAAGTGCGTATTGACAGGCAACATACACCTTACAGAATATCATGAAGAACTCTTAGGTGGAGGTTTACGATGTTTTCCTTCACCGAAGCTAGTGATAATTATTTTCTAATACGCACATACTTTTTGAGACTTGTAGTACATGTAGGACTCAAACCCATACCTCCCTGTTCGAGAGACCGACGTTCTAACCGCTCGGCTATCACTGCTAATAGCTTTAATTTAATTATTCCCAATATTATGTAAGGGATAGTTTTTAAAGGCGCCGAAACGCGTCCCAATATAATCTTTAGCGTTGCAAAGATTGTAATCCCCTGACTATTTCATTGGCTTGCAAACATCGCGTAAATACGAATTAACGCGGCCAGATGCGGTTGCTTGTGGGTCGTAACTCCTTTTTATTTTGTTTTATTACCGGGAAACAAACGATTCTCTGTTCCTGGGACAGAAGTAAGCATTATTAGGGGTTTTATTTGCTTCCTTACAGGTATAATTTTGGTCGCCGTGCTGCGGAATTCTTTGACATGATTTTTATTGGTTTTTTTTTCAGTATTTACACACTTTGATCTCAGCCAAAAGGCCGAGAAGCGCTACTTCTCAACAAACAAACATAAATCCGGCATTAGGGTAAAAGCTGGTAAAAGTTGGGATACCTACTTAATTATATGTGGTTGTCATTATCTCACGTCCACATAATTAAAACGCCACCTATAGCCCTCCACCACCCAACTTCTATTATCATAAATACTCGTAGAAATATCATTGTTCATGTGCAATTTATTAATTCTACTATTATAACGCGAAGTTAAATTTGATCTTTATATAATTATCTTGATGACCGCTACTGGCCATAATTCTTGAGCGTTTCCGTGCTTCGGAGGGCACGTAAATCCCAGTCGTTATCATTAGGTAGCTGTCGTTAAGCCATGTTAGTCTTTAAGGGTAGCAAACCAGTGTATGACCGAATTTGAACAAGACTCTTACTAACAACTACTAAAAGGGCTAAAAGGGCTATCTATATAGGCTAACTATCACTATCAATCCCTGCCCCAGTCCTCATAATCAGTCCTCAGTCATCAAAACAAACTTACCAAATAATGTTTTCATACCATTCGCTAACAAGTGACCCCAATAGTCCCGATTTCGGTCTTGTTCTATGTCGGTCACAGTTGTAATGGGCGGCGGCGTCAGGGTGATGCTGCAAGCTCATCTGTTATCTTAATTCCATAAATAAAACATTTTTTACTTATCCAATCAATTCTGTACAAAGAACACAGTTGTCCCTAATTACACTTTCAACTTTTAATTTGAACCTTCGCATTTTCGGATATTTTTCCCCGGCATTCAGAGGAACTTCAAAGGAAAGTAATAATTTATTCTCTTGTACATTATGAATATACTCGTAGATATTTTTTTGGAAACGATGGCATGTAATTATCACTACAAGTGTAATGAAATTAGTGTTCGCAGGAAAGTGAGAAAATCAAGAATTTCACGAAATTAGGACTGTTGAATGTTCGTTTCTGATCCATGTTATTGCTAGTGAAATGACAAATTACTGTAATATGCAAAAACACTAAATTCTATGTAGTCGCAGAAAAATCAGTAAATTTAAGATTACTAGTACATCACGCATTGTAAAATGTAGGTATAAGGGAGTGCGTATTAAATAGGACTAGTTAAATAAAATGATATAACCTACAGTTTAATTATCCTAATTATTAATTTAAAATTACCTTAATTTTGGAACACGTTACAACGTCTTTAGGAATTATCATAATAATAATTATTAATGAAAATAATAATACTATATCGTACCTAATAAAAAAACTTACATTACCTTCTTTTGCGTCGCACAGTCGGATAATTGAAATATTCATCACCACGCAAACTGGGTAAAGAGACGAGCTTTTTCTAATATCTATTTGACTAAACCGAAATGTATATTACTATGACATTATTAAATTGACAACTATTATTATCAATTAAATATTCTGATGATCTTACTTTGAGAAAAGAGGTTCGGCTAATTGAGTCGTCAGCAAACAATCAATTAGCAAAATCCTACAAGCTTATCAAAACACATCGCATTAAAACATTTTGTATAATAAACAAAAGCCAGTCGCGAACTAAAACGATCTCATAACCCATTTTCATTATCTTACAAAAGAGCGATAAACCCTTTCTTATCATTAACATCTCCCTGGCCATGGTGAAGAACATGTTTTTACGAGCAACGACGGGTTTATAGTTTAGTATCTAATTGCTTTGAACAATTATGACTTAGCTTTATGAGTTATGGCTGTTATATCTTGGAAGAAGATAGCCTGCCACAGCAAGTATTTATATCCGCCACTCATTAACAACAACTTCAGAATTGTGCCCTTTGTAATTAAGGCGTATTTAACTGCAAATGCTGGATTGCCGCACAAAGGGTCCGGGTTCGATTTCGGTTCTCGGTTTCGGTGTGTCCTTGTTGAGAACTTCAAATAAAAATGAGTTTCTTGTCGTTTATCTAGTTAAAAACATATAAGTTAAGTTATTTTATAATTGCCGACATGCTATATATTACATATACAATACATACATTATATATGTATACATAATGTACTATGTATTTTTCATTGTATCATTTTAGTTGGTTTGTTCATCTAAAATGATTCACTATTAACCCATAAAGGAGGGTAATGTAAGTAATTTATCTATGTAGATTATAACGATAACATAATTATAACCGCAAGAATGAAATTGTATTTCTTGGGATCAATGTAGAATCGTGGCTACAAACACAATGCTATTTAACTCTTTTCATAATATCAAAGGCCCTATAATTAATTTAAACAATCCGTCACACCATGCTTCTTCTACATCAGTGTCAATATCAAATTTTCGCACGAGTTTCAATTCGTTATACATCTCAACTGTCACTCTTATTTGACGCAATTTGAAAAGTGCAGTACCAACCGTGCCAAATCGTGACGAGATTTTGAAAATGTTACTTTAAAACAACCCTTTGAAACTTTTTAGTGTTTCCGTGGGAAACAAATGACATTGCGATTGAAACCGTTTAAAAAAACAACTGAGGATTTAAATTAATTTGTGAATCGTAATTTTAATTTTACGATTAAGATTAAAATTAATCGTAGCTATTAAGTTTTATTTGAATTTAGAACCGCAGACGCAAAGAATCGGCGCAAATATAGTCATAACGAGTTTAATGTGCAACCGTTTACGTTTTACTACCGATACATCAAAAAACTAGTAAACGTCATCATTGCAATCATTAGCAGCCGAATTTACTATTTTTCCCTTTGTGAACGCCGCCTTGATTATGCAAATACGGATCGTATATTAACAAATCAACCGTGCAAATTAATGTTTACACTCATTTACATATTTTTCAATGAATACGCGTGTCATCACTGCCTTCAAATACTGCCGCTGCGCCATTGAATCTTTTGAGAAAAACGACAACCGATTTATTTTTACGACGTCGATCAATCAATGAGTAAACTTATGCAAATATTCATTTTTAATTAATTCATTAGGGTCGCGTCAATTGATCATAAATCGTCATTTTATGACGTCATTTGATAAATTTGACACCGGGCCATATCTTCCGCATGAGATAGTTTCTTGGTGATTTTTAAAAGCAATATTTTTAATGGTACGTCAAATTAATGTCGATTCCTTTGTGCGTTACATATTGACAATATGTCGATAGGGTGTAAAGCGAATTCTTCGGTGTTGTACTAGCGCACCCTTTTTTATATTTCATGGCATTGCTTTATGCTGCAAATTGAATTTCTTTAATGGCTACCCCTTTAAATTCATTGTGTCGTATTGTCGGGTGTGCGTTGTGTGTTTTAGTTAGGAGATTTTTTAAATCTTTTTTGTGAAGAGACCACAAAGAAGCAAGTATGCCATCTAATGCTAAGAGATCACCGTCGTTGATGGACATCATTCACATGAAAAGCATCAATGATTTGTCGGCCAAGATAGAAGAGAGAAGAAAAAAGTACTTTCTCTCAAGCACCCAGCTGGAACACAACGAGGCGTTTGACCAACACTCAAGTTAGTCACTAAACACATGAAAGTACTTTGAGGCTTCGAGGATAATAATGGCATAAATCCTCCTCATTCTGAGAGGACCTCAATGATGAGGAGACCGGTGCTCAGTAGTGGGCCATTACTGGGCGAAGCCATTCGTAATAACGACAAATAGTTTAACTTTTGAAATCTAATCATTTTGCGGATCTCCAAAAGAATCATGTCATAAAGACACCAATACAATATAATAACAAATAGATTGTTTCAGTAATAACCAGAGGAAACTGAAGAGATCCACTTACAGTATCGCGGCAATTTGCTACAAAAATACTCTCATATTTTCGCAATAGGATATCGGATACAAACAGGGAAAATTAAAGGAAAACACGTAGATGTTGAGACAATTGTCGTGAGAACAATTTCTTATAGTGTATTTGAGTAACACTTATTCTTATCATAATGTTTTTGTCAATCAGAAACACAAACATCTTGATTTAAGGCATAATACATCAGTACAACAGCGGTTGCGTTCCGGTTACAGAGGTGTGGATTCGGTTACACTTTCTTAGCGGCGACTTCTTAATCCTCGTCTTAGAGTATAATATTCTACTGTAATAGACACTCTAAGGTCCTCATGGGTGGCGACATATCTTTTCTGTAACCGAATTATACGAGACTCTTATTAACAATTACTAAGTGGACTATTATAACAACAACTAACAGGACTTACTTTCACTAACAGTCCGTGCCCCAGTCCTTAGACGTACTAACAAAATGATCAACTAACATTCCTAATAACACCCTCTGCTAACTGGACTAACAATCCCAGTCCCGATTTGTTTCTTTTTCTGGGTCAGTCACAGTTAAATAATAATAAAAATGATGTGGTGTCGTGGGACACCAGGTAGGAACGAAGTTCCTTCGGCTAATGTAGAATCGACACAAATTGCAAAAAAAATCGTGCTCAATTTTATGTAGGTTTTCTTGATTTTTCTCTTAAATTTTGCTGATTAGTTTTTATTTAAGTACAAGAAAGTATTTAGGAAATTCAGTATTTTAGGAAATAATATAAAATATAATATATAAAACAATAATATAAAACCCATGTGTATCCATTGTTATATAAAAGTATAGAATAGAAAATAAAAATGCATAAATTTCATTTGTGTTTTATTTAATATATAGAGAATCTTGTATATTAATCAAATCACAACACGGAATACAGAGAGAATTTCGTGAATCACAAGCTATAGTAAAAATATGGTTAAATGGTATATTTGTCTGTTCTTGAATCAAGTTAACTAAATAATAACAAGTTAAAGGATTGCCAATATAAGAACGGGGGCTTTTTTTAATTTTATTCAAGGTACACTCTAAGGCATTTAAATTTTCTCGTCTTTTGTCATCCTGTATAATCACTACAATCTGAAGAAGACTCCATTTGAAAAGATATTGATGATTCTGTGAAAGTTACAGAGGGAGTATAAGATGTATCACTATCTGATTGTTCAATTTTTAACAATTTTACTCAAATAATGTTTAATTAAGTTTTTCCAAAACAACTCATTTATTCTCAAAAAAGTTAGCTTTTCTCAAACAAGTTGGCTTTTCTCAAAATGAGTAAACTTTTCCAAAACGAATAGGCTCATCGAACGTCACTCAATTAAATGTCTCTTAAAACAAGACTAAGAATAATTACATCTAACCTGTATACATAGCTCTCATATGTATCGTCCATCCCGATACAACTGTCCATTGGCACTCTCCAATAACAGAACTGAGCACCTCTCTCTAGTGTCTTATAAGAGCTATGCATTGTACAAAAATAACAATGATCAAATAATAATTTCAATGAGTTACGTTCGACAAGATGGCTGAATTTTATTAAATTTTCAAAAACAAAAGAAATCTCATTACAGTGAATTAATCATCAATCAGCTAACTTACTAAGCCATATCATAAATAACTCCATATGTTACAACCCTATTTTCTTTTTAACTATTAACTAACCATTTAACTGTAACTGTCAATAATTAATTATGTGACCGTCTCTAAGTATCTAGACTACCTATATCACCAGTAAACCCTGTGTGATAAAGCCAAAGATGGGTAGGTACTTCAAATGTTATACTCCTAGTACCATATTACCACAAAATTACCAAAAAGTTATTAACTTTATCAATGTCATAATTAGAACTCAATATTTAACTTCAAAAACTCATTTTCTTGATAATTTAGTTCCATTGTGTCTAGATTATCATTTTATTATTTTGATGTAATTCTATTTCATAACTAATGAATAACAACTCAAACTCAAAAAGTACTTGGTCATACCTGACAAATCCTTCAGCGTGGACTTGTGGATAGCGACTCCTGGATACAGGTGATGCAGACTGCAGCTCTCTTTGACCTCATGTAACATCCTCACTCAATACTTGTATACCATGATATCCAGATGACATCTTGTACTTCATAGTCATCTCAAAACATCGCAGCCTTGCTTGCCAGTTCATATTGACATCCAAGCTTTCTCAGTAGCTAGTTTCTTACGGATTCTTTATCCCAGCTTCTGATATCGGCGTCAGGTAGGCCGGGTGTGGGTGTTTGTATGGTTTTTCAGTCGATTCTACTCTGTTTAGCATGTATTTTCATGAAAGTAGGTATTCTTCACATAACCTCCGTTGTGGGCTTATTCAGCGATTCTCAATATTGATTTAAACGTTTTAACCACTCGCTCTATCCGCGATATCACATTTTATTATAACTTCATCAATAACTTTAAGAGACTCCGCGACATAGGACAACTTTCATAACTTTATTCGCGGGAACTCAACATAATCATATTCTCCGTTTTCTGACAGATCTCGCAAACTCCACTTACATAACCAATGTAAAATATATTATATTTATAATATAAATATATATTTATTAATAAAGAATAAACTAATACTTACGTATTTAATTCTTTTGCACTGAATAAATATAGTAATAATTTCCCACTATTAGCACTGTCACTTTCACTTGCCATTTTCTTTTACTATATTACTATATTTATTTACTATATTATTATTTTATATTACTATATTATATTATTAGTTTATTAAATTATATGATATGAAAACTAATTAAGGCAACGGCGAACGAAATGAAACAGGGAGAAAGAGAAAGGTAATATACACTACTCGCTTGTGTATGCGACTGTCGCGCATGCGCACGTCTCATTATTCCACGCATTCTTCCTTACGGTTTTACTATCATTTAATTTTCAGTTCGGTCGCCGTAGCAAAACCTATCCCCTCCAAGCCTGCCGTAAGGAACTTCGTTCCAATAATTTTATAATCAAACTGTATCACCGGTTTCCACATGGAGCTTTAGAAACATCAGTCAAGCGAAATAAAACCAAACTCTTTAACTCTAATCTAACAAAGAACCCTTGATAAACAGTCTTGAGCAATATTTCATTGTCTATTCCACATGCCTCTTAAGATTCAACTTTGAACGGTTCAAGAGTGTTCGAGAATGCGGGCGATCTACACAGAAGTGACTTCTTGTTTATTGAAAATTTGCATACGTTAAACTTGAGGGGAGTGGATTGAGGTAAAGTGGCTTTTGATAGAAAAATGTTTGAGTGTTGCATTAGTGTTTATTTAAAAAGCTTAGCCGGTTTTTATTATAGCCGGCAAATGCGCAGACGAGCGACTAAAGGTATCATAGTAGCGTAGCTGGCTAAGAAAAAAGGAAGTACTATAGTTATAGTTCTCAATGCATTGCCGGCCAAGTACCTAATGGCCAACTCTCTACTGGCTGACTCAAGGTCCCAGTAGGAACTCAACAAGTTGTATGGCGACTGACTCAATCAAGAAGGTGGTAGCTAAACAGCCGGATCCTTCCAATACGTACCACTCTATGGTAAGTGGTCATCATCGTTCATAAACATGCATGGACAACACGAATAAGACATCACTAACACCCGCGACCCGAAAACAAACGGCCGGGAATCGAACCCGGGACCCCTCGCTTCACAGGCAGAGTCACCAAAAACTAGGCTACGGGATCGTCAAAGAAATGGAGAATCACCATGTTTTCTATCCAACATGAATGCATAATCAAAACTACTTTATTCGTTCCTTGTTTGTCTTTTACACACGTTACAAAATGCATCATGAATAAGTATTCTTGACCGCTCAGACTCCAACACGTCTTTCTTCCTCCACTCCCTTCCATATTCAAAGCACGTTGTACCAAACTTCCCATATTCCCATATCCTGAATCAATGCCACTTCCTGTAAGTGGCGTCTGTGCCCGACATTTGGATTTGCATAAAAAAGGAAGCGTTACCATTTGGTCGTGCCGCACCCGTATAATGCTTTTGTGCTATTATTATGTTGCTTTAGGTAATATGGGCTAAAACGATATTGATCCTTGCATAATCTTAAATAATATGTTTTCACAAGTTACATTAATGATACAATATTTTTATGAAAATAACTGACGAACCAACCGGATACGGACCCCCTGATGGTGTGTGGTCAATGATGGTCAGTGGACATAAACGTTTTTGACGTGACAACGTCTTAAATTAGGTTAGCTGGGAGTCACTTATGAAAAATAGTAACGCTCGGTAACGTTACGATGAGTCACCGAACGAGAGAGAGGCCCGCCGAATGCCTTGCGTCTCTCTCCCACTCAACTATGATCGGTCTGTCGCGCGCGCAGCACTAGAGAATTAGGCGCATTGAATCGGCGCGTTAAGTTTAAGTTTACATGTACAATGTTTTAGTAAACAAAAAATGGTTGCCTGTAAAGTCGGTTTTACGGGCGAAGATTTTACGTGACAACGTCTTTTTCTCGGTAGAATATTTATTGATATGAATATAATTAAATTGCGCAATAGGAACAAGGAATTGAATGAAAATAAGAATTGCACAAATTTTAACTATAGAAATATATTTTGTTTACTAAAACATTGTACATGTAAACTTAAACTTAACGCGCCGATTCAATGCGCCTAATTCTCTAGTGCTGCGCGCGCGACAGACCGATCATAGTTGAGTGGGAGAGAGACGCAAGGCATTCGGCGGGCCTCTCTCTCGTTCGGTGACTCATCGTAACGTTACCGAGCGTTACTATTTTTCATAAGTGACTCCCAGCTAACCTAATTTAAGACGTTGTCACGTCAAAATATATTTCTATAGTTAAAATTTGTGCAATTCTTATTTTCATTCAATTCCTTGTTCCTATTGCGCAATTTAATTATATTCATATCAATAAATATTCTACCGAGAAAAAGACGTTGTCACGTAAAATCTTCGCCCGTAAAACCGACTTTACAGGCAACCATTTTTTAATAAAAATAAATAACTCCACTTCTTCCTCATTTTTTTCTTTTATATTTGTTTTGTGAATTTCATTTAAAAATGTGTACCATTACCTATGTCTATATTACGGTGTGCAATCAATAAAGAGCTTAATTTTTTTTACATAAATTAAGTAAATGCTGGACAACAATCCCACCTGACGGTAAGTGGCGATGAAGTCCAGGATGAAATAAATAAATAAATAAACGTCATGGAACATACTAATACATACATACATACAGTTACATACATTTTAGGTAATGTTTTGCGTTGCAGTTCGACTACACACTATGAACGTGTAGCTTTAGACTGCTATGAATCAAGAGGGCTTGAGTGTGTTGTTATTGAAGGATATGAAGGTATATTGAAATTCAATGCTGTGTCTCAAATATCCACTAGCATTTGAGGACACTACATATAATGGTAAAGCTAAAATTTAGCTCACTGTCACAGTAAGTAGACGGCGGTAGGAGCACTTTGACCTAATATACCTATAGGACTTACATAATCATGGTCTGGCAAAATTTTTGCCAGATCAATTTTATACAAAAGAGGGATTTAAACAAAAAAATTGACGTGTTATTATGATTATCATTGCAATAAATATTTTGGGGGAAGTCTGGCAAACAGTTACGTGAAGAATAGGGTTGCCAGGCTTAAATTTTTATGTTCTACTGATCAAAACTGATTTGAATCGTAAAATATTATAAGTACTTATATATGTTTTATGCAATAAATTTACAAAAAAATATGCAAAACAAAGTATAAAACCAATTAGACAAGTTACAGATCGCCAGACCGTTTTTCATTATATTTTGTCTAATATCCAAAATGTAATAAAATCCATTTTTGTACTTATTCCGGTCCCCTTTACGACGATCGCCGCTTGGACTGAAATACTTTACAACGCTTGCATAAACCTCTATAAGTAAATGCAGCTTCTCGTTTAAATCCAGAGATTACCGAAAACTCTCCCTCACCCAATAATTATTTATGACACATTCAAAACTGACCGACTAAGACAATCATCGTAATGAGCTGATGATCATCATGACGACCCGGATGGCGCAATAGTTAACACGCCGGATCTCCGTTCCAAGGGTCCTGGGTTCGATTCCCAACGAGGCGGAAATTTGAACGATGATTTTTTTCCGTTCTTGGTCTGGGTGTGTGTCCTTGTCTTGTGTGTTGCCCATGGCACCCACGACACAGGAAATCCTAGTGTGGGGCTATGAGTGTGTAGCGTTATTTTTATTATTATTTATTATTATTATCAAACGTCTCAACAGATTCATAATTTATAGCTAGGAACCAAGTCGATCACGTCAGCTTTCAGACAAAAACCGCATCTAATTCGGTCCATTCACTCGGTCACTGGTTTAAGAGCTACAATGCCACATACACACTCACAGACATGTCAAACTTACAACAAACCGCTTTTCGCGTGGGGGGTTAAAAAATCATTTCAAATTACCGGACATAACCAAAACACTGCAATTGGAACATTGTTAACGAACTTGGCAATTAAGCGACTCAAAATCAAAAATCGCATCAAATTAATTGACGCCAAAGGGTTGTAGATAATCCCTTCTTGGAGTAATTATTTTGATAGGGATTTACTCCCCAGGGATCTACGATTCCCGACCCTGTCCGGCGCATGGAGCATGCGTGTTTTAATTAGTTTCGGATTAATGCGGACTTGTGTTGATTAATTGAGTGAGAACTTTGCTGGCACCTGCCTGTAGTTAGGTTTTTCGCTTCAGATATTCAGTATGCACAAAGCTTAGCGCGTTTAGTCTGTGATATGATCACATTGAGCAATTAATTTGTGTTGTTTATCCAATCCTCGACATACATTCTTTAGTGTGGTTATAAATGTGTAAGCGTTTTGTCACTTATTTATTGAATTTGACTGATCATTTCACCTTTGAGAGATTGAGAACTCCAAGGGTTCACCAGGATGTGTCTATGAATTGCCTATTAATAATTAGATATAACTGGGATCCAACGCCAGACGTGCACCTTACGAAAGTTGGTAATGCAATCACTGATTTTCCCACTATATTGTTATACCTACCTAACTAGCCCTCCTATATGCTTCAACTAGCATGTAACTTCTAAGATCATTTTAAAGCTAGTCAAGTAGGTAAGTTGATATTAATCTCGGTAACAATAATTGCCCTGAATTTTTTTGTGTTGTTCAACTTGAAATGGATTCCATTCTCATTTGCACAACCACATGAAAATAATAAATGTTACAAAATAACAGTTTATTTTTTATAATTGTATCGCAAGTTAAGCAAAACTGAAGGTTTTCCACTCCACATAACCGTTCTCAATTTTCCACGCCAAATCACTAGATCAAAATCTAACAGACCTTTGTCCACAACAAAACACTTCAATGACGTCATCGAAAAGGCCAAATCTAACAAAGGACCACAAGTGTTGGCCAAAGCGAGATTGGTTTTGACGCCTCGCCGCCCCTGACACTTGAAAATGCTGGCTCCAATGAAAAGGCTAAAGGGACCGCAACGTGACTACATCATGATGAAAATCTACAACACAAACGATCTATCGCATCCAATTCTGGTTTTCAAGAACCGCCAAGTTTAATAGCAAACGAAACACGTAATGTATTAGAAGCAATGTGAAACTATGGTGGTACGTAAATGAATAAGGTCCTTTTATGGTACGTAAATAGTATTGAGCACGCGAAGGTTGGGTATGGTTTCTGACATAGGTAAGCTTTGTGAATTTCTAATGTATGTGAAATGGAATGGATTTGTTCTAGAGTTGTGACACTGGTTATACAGCACATAATTATGTAGGTGAGAAATACCAAAAAGTTTGTAATTTGTAATCTAATTCAAACTGCTCATATCGCACCCTTATTAATATAATGGCCTAATACTAAAAAGTACTTTTTTGGGAGTTCACCTTTTGAAGATTCTGCACGAGACATTTCAGCTTATTTTTCGTATATAATCAGAATGTAATGAGTGAAATGTGCAAGTGAATGAAATAACGTTTATCAGAAGGCTCGTTTGTATGTTTGTCGGCTATTAAAATAAAATAAAACTTTAAAGATGACTTTCCCGTTTAAAGCTGCGCTATATCAATTAGTAAGCCTTTGAATAATTGGTACGAGGTACATTTCCAACATTAATTTTGCCTTTGATCAGGTTCACATTTCCAAAGTCTTAACGCTTCAAGACAAGAGCTTAGAATAAACTTTGTTTTAATTATCAGGAATTAATTACCAGTCGGTTGAGCAAAGCGGCTTTGCAAGATTTAAATTTACTACGGGTGATTGGGCTTAGGAGTTCTATCAATTGTATTTAATGTTATTATTCTATGTTTTAGGGTTTGCGACAGCATAATTATATAGTTTTAAATACTATTCACAGTTTCGAGAGTTTATAATATAAACTTTGTTAACTCTACTACTTACTTATTCCGTCTCATCAACTCTTGGTTGAAAGGACTGAAGGTTTTAGCATACATTTTTACCTTTTTAATATGGATATTCATTAAGGAAAAAATTTAGATTGATAGATGTTTTGTAAAACTGGACAAGTGTCAACCAGCAGACGAGCCACCTGATGGTAAGTGGTGCGTTGCCGGCCGAGAACAAAAGAAGAGGAAAGAAGGAAATACCGCCCCCCAAGTCCCAACCGGACGCTAAATATAATTATATTAATTACCTATAGCATACTTTTTATAATATTAATGATTGCTGTAGGTCAGTGTAGGTTTCAGGGCAACATCTGGCCATGTCCTTTGGTGTTACGTTTACATTATTTTATGCCCTGAGCAGGCAAACCAGCAGATGGGTCACCTGGTGATAAGTGATCACCGTCGCCTGTGGACATGGGCGTCACTAACGCGTTGCATTTATCGATAACCAACTGAGAGAAGGACTTTGAAACAACTTTCTTATATTTGGCAAAGGGAGATCTCCCGCTGGACGAGACGACATGCCTGGGGGGCGGCCAAGGCCCCAACTGAATAGTTGTCGGAACTTGTATATATGCGAGCGGTGTAGAAAACTTCGATAGCGTGATTCAGGCTTGTCATGTCGTCATCGTATGACGTGTATGCTATGTCGCCACATACCCATTAGGTACTCCATGAATTGCGCAAAATGTACAAATTCCCACATGTTAAATAACAAAACCCTGAGCTCTCCTAAGAACGTAAAACTTCTAACGAGATTAACTAGTCCCTAACAAAACAACGTCACCTAGACATTATCCATGCACGTAAGACAGTTGTACAGCTTACAAAGTGCATTTGCGCTTATTTCCATTTGTACCTATCCGAGATATTAAGGAACTTGCGCGAAGTGCAGCGGATTCAGAAACATAGAGTAGCGGAGGATGCATGAAGTTTATTCTCTAAATATTCCCCGGAGACAACTCGGCCGAATGGAACTGACGTTACTACGAATGCGTGTAGGGAAATAGTTTTACTATCGAGAAATCAGTGACATCTAGACATTGTGATAATCAAGCCACTGAGTTTTTTACTTGTTTACATCAAAATATAAGGTTCTTTTATCATATTGATCAACACGATAGGAAATCCCAAATCGTAGTAGGTTTCAAATTTGAGTTCTTAAACCTAAACGTTGTTTGCCATAATCACATGTTTTATTATTATTATTATACTTATTACTTATACTTATTAAATCAATTAAATAACCTCAGTCATTATATTTGATTATTGAAATATTGTCATTTTTCAGACTTGAGCAAATCCAATTCAGGCTATGAGGTTCTAACCAAAACACCCTTACAAAAACAAAAAATACCCTTTTTATGTCTGAAAACTGAAATAGACACGACAATAATTGACATCGCATCTCGAATCTGAATCGCATCGAGTTTAAATATAATTGACACGCTTGGTACGGACCGATGCTATTATCATACGTCCCCGGGCAGAACCAACAGAGCGTTTGTCTTTTTAGCACATTTGTTTAAGCGATAGTTGTATTTCTTAGTCGTCGCATACATTTCCTTGTGGAAGCAGAAAAAGAAAGATATTACGGTAAGGAATTGGCTATGCACTCCGTCATACTCGGTGGACGTGTTTTCGCGACGGAAAATGAAGGTTTTCTTCGTTTATTATATCTTATTAAGTTGTAAGTTAAGATGTAAGTAGGTTCGGGAATTATTATTATAGGGTTGCAGTCGTTACGTCATGTCGGAGGTTTCCGGGCGTCAGAAAAACTTCCAACACTTGGGTTGGTCACTTACCCCTCCATCTGTCCGCACTGGAATAGCGTGGTGGAGTATGCTCTAATGCTCCTCAATTATGAGGACCCGTGAGCTGCCATTGTCATCATCATCGCAACCTATTGTAGTCCCATTGCTGGACACGGGTCTCCTCTCACAGTGTAAGGTAGAGGTAGCCAAGTGGGTATTGACAGAATTTACACACCTTTGGGAACGTTGTAGAGAACTCTTAGATGAGCAGGTTTTCTCACGATGTTTTCCTTCACCGAAGCGAGTAGAAATTAAATTCTAATACGCACATTATTTGTTCAAATTAGCAAGGCGTGCAAGATTCGAACCCAGGCCCTCCAAGTCCAACGATCAAACCATTTGGTGCACTACGCACTACGTACGCATTGTAGTGGGCTATTAATGGGTTGGACCCACTCTTTATGTAACATTTCGACAATATACATAAGTATAACGTGGTAATTACGTGTGATCATTACCATTATTGTCATAAACAGACAACGAACCATCACAATTAACTGTCCACAATTCCAAAACCAAAGAGTAAATACAACACAGAACATCTTCTTCTTACATGTCCATAATCTCATAGAAGAATTAATAACGGTACCCTACGATATTGTATCGCCTATTTTGTATTTTTTATAGGATGCTAAGTTAATCCTTGACAATAATCCCACCTGATGTTAAGTGGCGATGATGTCCAAATTATTACTACTATTAGCCTACCTTTTTTACTACTTGTTTTAAGGGTCAATAAAAGATAAATTAATAAATGCAAGTGACATGGATACTTACGATTCAAAAAAAACCAATATACGTGACATTAACGTCTGGCCTGACCGAGAATCGAATCCATGAACTTTGAAGTCTACTACTCCGCACTTGCTAAACGGCTATTGCCTTTACCCAACCATACTAGGATAGCAAGATTATAGTTTATGACGCACAAGAATTCAAAATGAATGATGCACCTCTGAATTGATTAATATAAACCTATTTAATCTATGCCAAAACCTCTTACAGTAGGGTGACCATGACCATTCAATCAACATTGGGACATAATCATAAAGCGTCAGACGCGCACTCGTAAATACGCGGCCGGCAACGGTTAGCCGGACAGTTATCGTCGGGGATGCGAGATCGGGAGATGTTATGACGCAAATCGTAGGGAGATTGTAATTGAGGATTTTGAGCCGGGTATTATTTGATGTTTTTGTATTTCGGAAAATATGAATATGTATGTTTGTGTAAGCTAGAAACGCATTTATATACGAGTATGACAAAATATATACGCTGGGTAACAGAACTGTTTATAAATTTTGTTTTAATCTATTGAGTTGTTTAGGTTATTATGTTAGATAAAGAACGATGGATATTTTTTGATAAGAACCAGCAAACAGAAAAGCTCTCAATAGGCATTCTTAGAGAAAGAAGTATTTTTAAGAGTTCTCTATAATAACGCGAGTGTGAGATGGTCTGTACTGTACCCCTTAGGTATATCATGACAGGAGCTCAGTAGTGAGACAGTTTAAATAATGAAATATTTAAGTTACCTATAAAGTAAAGTTATATTGAAATAGTAGGTATAGTTAAGTTCCACGTACAACTGAAACTACTGTGTTTCAATTAACGTTTATTGAAACACATCTCTTGATATAACGACTATCGATAAACGTATAAAACGCGAACATTCGGAACGGAAGAACTCCGCCAATAAACGTCAACGGGAATAATGACGTCACGCTTCCCGCGCTTCCGAAGTATTTTTACGAATGCGCGATGCATCGCTCGTAAAAGGTTTACGATCGCTTCCGAGGGACCTAAGGTTTATTAATCTGTACTATTATTGTCCATTCTATATTAATCGTAAAACGCCAAATGGTACCAGTGTTATGTACCTATACCGTGAAAAACGACTTTTGTGGTTACGATAACGGTTAATAAAGAAAAATCATAATACATAACGTAATGTTATAATTTTACGGTATCAGAAAGTTTTTACCATAATAATATTATTACAATTCAGATTTCTTTTAATGGTCTGTTATTTTATTTTTGATTATATTAATGAAATTAATAAGTAATGTTTCGTACATACTCGTCGTAACTTAAAATATATTTATAATTTAACGTTTATTTAAACAACGTCGCATGTTCGTTATTAAAACAAGGTTTCAATTAACAAAAGAATAGTAATAGATAACACAATAAATGGCATTCATTCATCAATATCAATAGATACATATTTATAAACTTATTATAAAATTAATGGAAATTATGGTAAGAAAAAGCGCTATCGAGTTCATTAAAAAGCGCGATTTAACGGAATTTGTCGCGAGTGAAGCCGTGAGCAAAAAGCTTGTTCACAATAAAATTTTGGCTCACTTTTATTATTATTAAATTGAGTGAAAACTTAATTAATTAATAATTACCTGTTGGTATTGCATTGTGGTTATAATAGCTGGATAACTTATCATCATTGCCTCGACTCGACCCGTGTGTTTATCCCTTGTCAAAGATACACCCCGTTACGATGCTGTAAGTTTGCATTAATGTAATAAAGTTTCGTACAAATACTAAATGGCTCGATGTGAGGCAACAACAAATCATGCCCGATTTGTAAAGTGCGACAATCATAATTCGGACAATCATAATTCACTCAATAGTGACCTTATGCCCCAGTTGACAAATCTTGTCCGTCAAATTAAAGGTTCCGTAATGGAACCAGCTTCCATTAATGCCATTCTTCATAACGGAGAATACCCGCACGCAGGTGATTAACGTAAATATATGAAGATATAACAATAAAGTGTATATTACATCTTACTATGTAATTTCATTGATTCAAATAATAACTTCCAAATTCAAATGCTATATAATACAATGTCGAAATTACAACCATTGGGGATACCATCTAATGAGAGGACAAGCGGACAAATATCGTCATGCAATTTGAATATCTTGCTTAATTGCGGGTAATTCAAAATGATGATCATATTCAAGTCGCAAATCAAAGTGCCCGTATATCCCCGTTTATTCGCTCTGGGAAAGAGTGGGCAGTGAATAGATGATTACTATTTGGGGTCATTTGAGTAGGACAAAAGCGATGGACGAACACACCCCTTTATTGACGGAAGTGAATGGCGTGGAGTTGTCGCTCATTACTATGTTCGTGCTTCGGTCATGTTATTACATGGCATGATTGCTTTAATCACATATTGAGTCTTTGGTCTGTTGTGTCCTTTATTTTTATATTTTTGTATCTATTGTGTATACTATTAAAAAAATTAATAAATTGTTATAAACAAAATCCCTTGTAGTTCTTTTAAAAAGGCAGTTAAGTACCATCTTGTGGGAACCTACTACATAAATACACAGTTTTAAAACTTATTTATTATTTCCATCTTCGGTTTAAAAAAAATCCTAGATCACTTATCTTCTTTATATTTATTAAGTCTTCTTTGACCTGAGACTATAATAATTGAAATACAAAACAGAAAAGAATTATAAATGAAATAAAAGATCGACTCCACAGTTTTCTTCTTTAAAAATTCCTGAAACTCATTCACGTACTGTCCAATGGAGTGGACAGTTTTTTCCTATTTCGCAATTGATAGCCACCAGTTTCGTGCAATTAAGGACGCGTGTGCCCGCCGCATATTTTAAGCATTTCTTTTATCATGCAAATTAACGTATTGACTTTGTTTGGCCGGACCTTACAAATAAATTTGACCTCCGCCCCCAATATATGCTAATTCACCTTATTTACTGTGAATTAAAGTTTATATTTGCTTATTGAACACCCCTGTCGTCGTTCATTGTGGAGATCATTTTCGAGAAGACTTACCGATGCTCCAAGCAACGCAGCAATACGCTTTTGAATATCTGCCTGCATGAATTGTGCCTTATTGTGTTATACTTAAAGTCTGTTTAAATGTATTGTGACTAATAATTGCAATGCATTTTAAATTCTACTGACATTTAGCTTAAAGAAGATTTTAAGTTACAGCATTAATGATTGTGAATGTTTTGTTATATTTGAGTTAGATGCTTATCTTGTTGCTGTTAAGTATGTAGGATTTAAAAAGATGCGATAGGATTGTGAAGTCCGGAACAATGTTGTGAGTTTTAATGGATCGGACATGAGGGTGAATTGTTGAGTGACCAGTTAGATAATTAAAAACGTGAGAGTATTTTGAGTAATGAATCATTTAAATTTTGTGTAAGCGTCATGGTATTCTATTCATTAAGCCAAAATTTCAATTATTATATTACCTGGAAATGGGGGAATGTTAAGTATTTAAAAATTAATAATTTTTCAAAATAACTGTATTATGCGTATGTATGTCTTGTATGTCTTGTAAAGATATAACATGGTTGTATTTGAAACCGTATTTTAATTTAGAATAACAACACAGTACAATGAATAAATATCACATAAATTAACTTATTTAAACAATGTGAAACATGTAAGTTATTCAAAACATAGTATATTATATGAACCGTATATTACTAAACCTTCATCAACATCAACAGCAGTCTGATATTTGCCAAGTAATCGCTTGTCACCTATAAATATGATCAATGACGAGTCTTGATAATATTGGTGCTCGTCGCAAGTTGTTTAGTTTGGATCTTTTTCGCAAAATCTATTTCTGACAACAGTACCTATTGCACAAGTAAGTACCTACTAAACAAATAAACTAAGTATGAAAGTCCACTTATATCAAAAATAGTTAATAAATAAAAAAAACGGAAAAAGCTGTACGGACAGCCTTGATTTTTGCAGAGATTTATAAAGTCTCTGGATTTTTGGTAGGTACTCAAGTTACAGTATGCCATAACGGTGGTTTTAACTGCAAGCTGTGTAGTCTAAGAACAATTCATTTATAAAAATAGCCTATAATTTAATTATTTTTATGTCATTAGGATATTTTAATTTTGCGTCTATTAATACACCTATAATGGTTTAACACGACGACGCGACGGCCTGTTTAAGTTTAAAAAGCTGTAACAAGGTATGATAATTTCTCCGTTTATACATGTAACACTTCAATTAGCACCGGCATGATAAATAATAAAAACCGCATTTTTGCAAAAAAATGTAACGTTAGCGAATGACCACAAAAAATGTCCACGCGTTTGACCTTTAAGACATGAGTCATAGCGTAACAATATGCACCCGTGCTTTACCAACCGTGAATTCCAGCGTACACCTGGTCACCCTACATTTTGAAAACTACACAAAATTGGACCAAGCGGTTCAATAATTAAGGTCTGTTTTCAAATGCATTTATTTATTTGGACAGGTGTTGTCTAGAACTTGAATGAACGTTGGACATGAACCTATGAACATATTATTATAATAAGGCGTAACGTAAATTGCACTTTATTTTGGTGGATTAAAATTGAAATTAGAATTAATGAAATATTATTTCAATGCAGGAAGGGATGAGCTACAGTGGTTTTTAGACAGTTTAGAACAAAATAACGTTGCATCGTTGAAATTACGATACGAATGTACATATTTTATTTTTGTTGCAGATACATTATTGTAACTACTGCATTACATGAAGAGAAAAAAATTATAACCCTTTTAAGAACGCCCTAAGGAGTCTAAGGTATTTGGTATAAAAAAATTAAAAATACGTTAGTTATGATAGTTTTGATGAAACTATGACTTCAGCTTCCTAAAATTACACTTTCAGTAAAGACTTATAAGACCCTTATTTTAAAAAAAACTCAATCGCTTGAGGGCGGCAATACGACTATATCCGTCCTTATCACACGTCTTCTACTCATAAGCTACGTCTCTGCTAAATTTCTTAGTTCTCGCAGTTTTAGCGACTTTATGTTTAATCAGAGAGTTTCACATGTATAAAATAATAGATACCTATATAATAAATTCTCATTACAAATTCCAGAGCATAATGAAACTCAACATGGACAGTCACATTACGGAACAATTAAAAAAAGGTCTCGTGTCACGCGCGTTACCGCTGCGACCATCTGCTTGACCTTTACCGCCCCATTGACCACACCTTTTGTAATTAACAGCACACGTAGCAAAAACTAAGGGCGATAATTGCTGCGCAAAAATCATGCACTATAACGATTCAGCTTACTTTTATGTTGTATCTGTTATTTGTTTTATAGCCGTAAACGAGCAGTGGAACCGCCTGATGGTAAGTGGTCATTGGCAACATAAAGGCGTCACCAACGCGTTGCCGACCAAGAAGGTAGCGATGGACCCGCTTCTTGAAGCACTCCGTGTTATAGTACTGTAGGCACACAGTTGTTCTTGACAGGTTTTCAGGAAAATACTTTCAGGGTTTACACGTACATACGTGGGAGGAAAACTGAACGGTGGATGAATGCCTAGTGACAAGCAAACAGGGCGAGATTCTTTTTGAAGAAGGATACTGTTCTCAATACAATCCAGTATGTTCCGCTACACACATTTGTTTATCGGAGCGAAGCAACCCAGTATTGCTAATAAGAAATGAGTTACACAATTATAATGGCACGAACCATATAACGGTAATAACACACCGGACAGATGTTTGTTTCAATGAATAGCGATTTATGCGGGTGGCCGGTGGTCATTGGCCACCGTTAGAAACGTACTGTACTTTCACAGTTTGCAACATGTCATAAAGTTAGAAAGATATTTTCTACGTAACTAAATTTGCATGTTATAATTACCTACACAAGCACGCTCCATAAAAAAATCAAGAACGCTTTAAACTTATGATACATTTGTAATTTTCATCCTCTTCACAGCATGACATATTTATACTTTAGTTTAGAATCTTTAGACCAAGTGCTCCTGAAATCGAACCTGAAGCCAGACCACAATCCGAGAAGAATCATTTACCTTTACTTTTCTTGTCTGTCACATAAGTCTGCCTCGACTGGATATCGAACCTGGGACTCCACGCTTCACTGGGAGACACTAACAGAGCAACGGGTTATTAAAGCTATAACTCTTATTAAGCGCTCTAATGAAGAACCAAATTAAGACCCAAATAACAGGTACGAAAGAAAATGAAGTAGGTATAAAACAAACAGGTAGGAAACAAAATGGCGTCCATAACAATATCAGATAACAGCATCAGCGCAATCAACGCTGATGATTGTTTCACCGCAAACCAGTAAATTATCTAAATGGATCGCGCCCTGATCGACGCATCCATGTTACGACTAACTGGATGGTGCATAATCAAGAAATACTGTGAACAAAAAACACTGATTGCAGTGCGACCCGTATGGCGCGGGTGACCCAAAGATCCAATGAATACTCCACAACTCGAAAACAAACATTATGGTAACCATGAGGGATCGCCGTTCCAACGGTCCTGGGTTCGATTCCCAGCGTGGCGGAAATTTTGAATAAGTTAAATTTTCTGTTTTAGGTCTGGGTGTGTGTTGTCCATGGCACCGACGACACAGGGAATACTAGAGTTGGGATATGAGTGTGTAGCGTTATTTATTATTATTTAATACATTATGTATAATGTATACGGTTTAAGTAATTTATTTAAAGACTTTAGCAAATTTTATTCAGTCTGTTTTTATTTTATTCTGTGATAAAAATACAGTTCAATAGTTTATCATTATTTTATCACTGACCACCTAACGTCGATTCGCTTCGGCTGTAAGTAGAACATAAATCAAGTAAAAAATAGTATCATTTTGCCTTCTCATGGAAGTTAGGAACGTAAGTATTTCTAATTTCAGATCAATTAATTAAATACAAAAGGTAAAAGTTATTAAAATTGTGATCACTAAAAAGTTATCATATCCGATACGAGTCGTATCCAGTCAGACACCAGCCGGATGCGTCATTTTCATCCCAAGATGGCGGGCGGAAACGCGTCGCGCCTGTCATGGCGGGCGGAAGTCCTCCGCCATTTGATAAATAGTTGTTCTTCAACGGTTTTTCTCATGCAAATGAGGGGTCTGGATGACGGATGGCGTTTGTCACAATTTTCTGCGATGGATTTAATTTGGGATCGCGGGGGCGACTAATCTCATGCTTGCTGATTGCGCCTCTGTTCGCCGTGTTTTGAATTTTTCCGACGGAGAAGTTTAAATTGGAACGGTGGTCTATGTCTTTTACTGTACAAAACGTTTGTTTGGACTAATGTTGGTGAACTTTGGGGTGATAACCTGAACTAGTTAATTTGGCTTACAGAGGACGTGTAGTATAATGGTTGCGCGTTTGCGTATACGTACCTACTAATGTACTCTTGCATAGATTAGAAACTCATATTTCCTTAGTTTTATACGAATGATAATCCCTATTAAATGGAACTGTAAATAGTTTTTTTGTCAGGTATTTTTTAATTTCATGAAGTTAAAGATGAAGTGGTTGTGGAAAAAAGGTTACACGGGGAAAAAGTGCAGAAATCTACGTTATTAGTTAAAAGTTAATTTATTTGACGCAAGCCATTTATGGTTAACTACAGGGCAAGAGGCCTGAACCATACTCCACCACACTGTTCCAGTGCGGATTGGTGAAGGAGTTAGTGGAAGTTTTTATGTCACTCAAAGGCCTTGGATATGGATAAAATAATGTATGCTATGTAACGATAACAACCTGAACCAACCGCTTTACGTGCCCTTTGATACACGGAAACAATCAAGAAATATTTGCCACTAGCGGTCACTGATCCAACTACTGACCGCGCCTGCTGTAACTTATCGCAGTAGATCGGATGCAAGCCGCCAGGCTATGAGCGCTTCGCATTGGCTTCGCTTAGATAAATTTATTACATATTCTTTCAGGTTCAAAGTATCAATGTAAATAACACATTAAAAGCTTAATAAACTTCAAACAGTGAAATAATGATCGCGACTCACACTTTATTACGTACTTATAAAAGCAGCTGACCCATGTGAATAAAAATAGTTACATAATTACGACTATGTTACGTTATAACGTTTTATGATTATTTAATTTTACGTGATAACATTGCGTATAAAAATAAAAAACATGTTAATACAACTACTTTAAGTGCAGTGAAAGTCTGTTTATTAATTTCGCAGCTTCTCTCATACCTTCGATAGCTCAGTTGGTAGAGCGGTGGACTGTAGCTGTTATAACTGTTATCCATAGGTCGCTGGTTCAAATCCGGCTCGAAGGAGCATTTTTTCTTCTCAGAATTTTTGCGATGATATGAATTTTTGGATTACGTTAGTTGCGGTATATCATTTTCTTTTCTTCCTGGTTTGATACGATGTAAAATAAAAATTAAAATCCTGTTTATAATTAAATTAAAAAAAAAACAAGTAATCTGTCATTATTATGTATGATTACGTAAAAAAACAACATTAGCCAATTGAGTAATATTCGCTGTGGTTATTTCATTTATTTTTATTAAAATTATTATCAAATATATTCAATTTTCATATTTAATACAAATCATAAAAAGATCTAATAAGGACATAATATATTATTTAAAAGAAGTCATAAAAAGGGAGCAAATTAATATGAAAAAACATATATTTATACAAAAGAAGCTTTTAAACTTGTTGAATAGAATCAATCAATTAAATTAACATTTCTGAACATGAAAAATGTTGAGTCAACGAAAAAAAAACAAGTTAAGAGTCAGTAAAGGTAATGCCTTAGTTGTAGGGAGTTTTAACCTAACCGAGATCCGGCATTATAACTCAAATTGAAGTACTCGTCACATCACTGAATAACGACAATTGTTTGGTAAAATTTTGTTCAAATCCTTCTTTTTTCAAATTACATAATACTGGTATATAATTATGTCCAGCACAAAATAACAAAGTATTTTGTTTACCTTTCTTTGCATTCCTCTAAATATGTCCACGAGTGTATATTAAATAATAAATTTATATAAAAAACGTTCTCATTTAAAAAGTAAAATCTTTTTAACCACGATTAAATAAATCTATATAAATTATAAAACTATATTTTTTTATTGTTTATTAAATCAAATAAATATTTAATTTGATTAATACAGACAATTTAAAAAACAATTCATAAATTGTTACAAACCTCACAAACTCTAAAAAATCTTTTAAAAATTTCCTGCATAAAACACCAAATTAAATTACCTCCCAGTCTTGATAGAATTTTTTACAATTCGAGAGCGACTCGAACACAATTACCTTTTATTCGATACAAAGATTTAACCCTCAACCGCGAGAGGATTCTAAATCTTGGGACCGTGTTGAATCAATTACCGAATGCTCTCATTGTAATGGATGTCTCCGGACCAAATACGAATTAATTTAAAAATGGAAGAAGTTTTAATCTTCGTGAAGATCGTGACTTTTACAATTCACGATTTTTGTTGAGTTGACGATAACAGTTAACGATATTCGAATTGTATTTTAAGACTCTGTTTTTAGAATACAGATATATTTTAATAAACAATTACTAATTTATTTTAGTAAAAATAATTCTTTAACAAAAATAAGTGACAATAAAAATGAAATTACCAACAAAATTAAATTTAGTTTTAATAATATTTGTGTTATTGTGTAATAATAATACGTTATTAAATCTAAACACAGTAACTTTCCTGTTCAAAATACGAAGTAAGTTTTTGTCTACAACATTTATTTAAAAACTTCCTGTTAGTCATTATTTTAATTGCAAAAAATCCAGGTAAACAAATCCCCACGGTGATTTACAAATTAAGAAAACTTATTTCTTTATTTTTCAGTTATCGTAATCGTGTCGTTACCGGATCGTGTATAAAAATGTGCCGTGCCCACTAGCGAACAGGACCAATTATACGCAAATGAAGTTAACCCTTCCAATGCTTTGTAGAACTTTTTAATTGCTGCTAAATCGGAAAGGGATCACAAAAACCTCTATTGTTGGTGGGCTGTCATTAATCTATGTGGGTGGGTACTGGATTCGATTTCATGCCGTCAAATCATTCGGTTAGCCTTTTATTTGCTTATGTTTTCATATTAAGTCTGAGATTTGGTTAAGTTAATTTTTTTGAGTGTTTTGATCAATAATTTAGTTATATTTAGTTGATTATTTGGTATTAGAATGTTTTCATGTTTAAATTATGTTTTTATGTCAAACGTTTACTTAAAGATTTATGTACAGATGGAACAAAATATGTATATTAACATACATATATAATACATTGTTTTAATGATAATTAATATTATTTTAATTGGTACATTTAAATGTATCATGAAAATGTTTATTACAGTTATTGAAACGAGACCTTTTTATCCATATTTCTCTAGACAAACTATGCTACGAGTATATATATATAAGTGATACAATGATTTAAAAAATATTTTTAAGAAGTTTCAAAGCCACGGTAAGGTTTCAAATTACAATTATAATCCCCCTTTTTGATCAATTGACGCACAAATTCCGTTAATTAATGTTGAGTTAACCCTTTGTCAGCGACGTGCCATGCATCACCACATATTATATGATGATTCTCAAAGTTAGATACAGTAAAAGGAACTAGAATTGTAATAAGAAGCATTTTAAATCTATGAATTAAGTTTTGATTTTATAAATTTAATCAAAACTGATCCACACTTCTTAGTCCACAAAAAACGTAATAATATTTGAGAAAAACATAAAAACGTTTAACTATTTATCACCATTATAGCAAAATGACGTAATTAAATAACAACAATAAAAATCATTGATTCTTTTCGCTTAAAAAATATTATGTACTTACAAAATATAAAAAGTTTACATACTTTGAGTACCACCATATTTAACCCTTTCATGACTGGCACTGATTCATCTTAACCCGTCGACGGTTGATGGATCAAGATATTAATACCGAGCGTGGCGAATTTGACCCCAAACCCTTCTATGCATATTTAATTTTATCTGTGAATGAAATGCACGGCTTTCTTGACTAATGGGCGTGAATCTCTCTTGATACTGATGAAGTATGTAATTAGGAAATACTGAAACAGTATAACAGTATAGAAATAATTATTATATAAGAAAAACAATACAACACAACACACTACCGCAAGAAAGAACGGCTTATAATTCTAAATGTGTAAGTCAAACGCAATTTACCAAATGAAACGACTCTAGCTAGTCCTGAGATGGTTACTGATCACTAATGCAACTATGAGTCACGCAGCTTGTCATTTAGAAGACAGAATTTCAGATAACAATCGTTAAGCGTTATATTATCAGATGCCATTGCCAGGTTTAAAAAGTTAAATACCTACTTAATAAAAATTAAAAATAAACACAAGTTTAAATTTGATGAATTTAAACTATGAATTAAAACATTTAAACGTACCAATTCAAATAATATGATTTCATTTACAACAAAATGTAAAGTGTGTTGTTTTTTGATGAATATACACTTGCTGAAAATGAAATCATATTTTTATCTAAAAATATTTTGATGCATGTAACAAAACCGAGAATGATAAGTTTAATTTAACAACAGTGTAAATTATCAGTGTAGGTACTATCAATAGATATGAATATATGTCAGTTGTAGCCCCAGTTATTAGGGCGCGAGAGAATTAGTATGCAGATGAGCGGAATTACTATTAAGTTGATCGATCATTCGCGGAGGCATAATATGCCCGCATACTACGAAATTTGGCGTCGAGTGTACTACTTGTCCACTTGACGAGAGACGGGATCTCCATTTTTTTACAGAACAAAATAAATACCTAGCAATTCAGCCGAACAAAAAAAATCACATGAAATCAAACGCTCAAAATAATATGTTTATCGCAATTATTTTAAGTTTGATTAATACTACATTGGGTTTATTTTAGAATTTAAACTTAAATGTTATCTAATCGACAAACAATTAATATTAATTTTATACAAAAATCTTGGAAGCAAAATACAACTTAGTGGAATGGCAGATTTCGGTGGTTTGTAATTATAAAAATTGCTCTGTATCTAACAAAATGGCATTTAATGTGTTATTATTATAATGCTTGTGTGTTTAAATGTTCATATTATGTAATTGGCAACATGAATACGTGAAGTCTGTTTTAATCTCACATTTTGTGACATGCATGCACGATGTGTATTGATTGATTGAATAATAATTTATTCCGACAGCATTAGCAATCAATCTTTACGGAAACTAATAGATTTAAATCTCTTACAAACGATGCAAATTAGATATGGTTGTCTAAATAATACATTTATTTTGTATTGGTAATACATATCAAAAAGAATGAATCCTAATTCGAATATTTTGCATGCATCAGCTGTAGGGTTGGGTTTTAAAGGGTTATGATAAACATATGACTGTTCTCCGTTACTAACTTACTTCTGACAGTTAAGCTAACTAACTAACGGCCATTCCAACATGCACCAACGCACCACTGGGGTTCTTCAAAAAAGGTGTAAAAAGAGTTCTCCTTCAGGTCCGGCGTTGGCGGCACTGGCGGCTCCCCTGGTATTGCTCGTGTCCAGGCGACGATGACCACTTACCATCAGGTGGCTCGTCTGCTTTTACGTCAGCCCTTCAAGCTATAAACAAACTAATTTGTATGCCAACATACACTCATGCCAATGGACTTTGGATTAAGCGCGTAGCCCGACTTGCGTGGATCAACTGATCAACCGAGTTAAGCAACAGCGGGCGCGGTCGGTAGTTGGATGGGTGACCGCTTGTGGCAAAAGTTTCTTGAGCGTTTTCGTGCCTCGGAGGGCACGTTAAGCAACCAATACCGGTTGTTGTGGTTCGCCGGCCGTTAAGCCATGTCGGAGGCCTTCTTGTCGCAGTGGAGCAGCGTGGTGGAGTATGCTCTAGACCTAGTCAGTTATAAGGAAAGTCAGTTATGATGGGCCTTTAATGGGTTGAAGCCACTCTGGATACGATTACTTAGTATACGATACTATACTACGGATTCACAACTAGCCTTATTAATACATACACTAAAATATTCAACTACCCTCCACGACATAGTATTTACATTAGGCGTGTCTGTAGATAAGATTGGTTAATTAGGAGCAATTAACCGACCTATATCAGCGAACTAATTAGGAAACGATAACATCTCTTGATTAACAATTCGCTGGACCTATACATTATTATTTGATAAGCTGTCAGTTAATTACATGTCTATTATTATCGTAATAAGCGATTATGTAGCATTTGAGGTTACTTCAATTGATTAAGTTGTGTTGAGTAAGTAGGTGGTGGGTATATTGAACTAGCTGGTGCTAGCGACTTCGTCCGCAGAAATATTGTTACGAAAGGTTGTATTACTATTTTACATCAGGGATTTGTTGAAGCGATGGCGTAGATTGACTTTCGAAACGTGTTGAAAAAAGCCAACTTCGAATAAACTTCATTTCATCTTTCAGGGATGAATTTCATCCATTTTTAGTGCTCCTCAAACATAAAAACAAATATATTTTTTTAAATTCCTTTCTTTAAGCTTTTCAAACATCAAAAAGCTTGTATGAAGTTTCGTTTTTAGTTTTGTTTTGCTAATTCTACTGGTTAAGCATGCTGCGTTGTTAGTTACCGTTAGCGGTTTATTAAGTTAGGAAATAATTGTACTTAAAAATGGTCTATTGCGTATTGCTGTTAAAGTGAGTGTGCATTTATTTATTTATTTACTATTATTGCCGACACATATAGCGCAATGGTTACCATGCTAGACCGCCATTCGAAGGTTCCTGGGTTGTATTCCCAGGGAGGCAGCGAATTTAATGATGAGTTTAAACTTTTTTCGGTCTAGGTGTGTGTTTTGGTAAGTTTGTAGTCCATCCCATCCACGACACACTCATGAACTCCTAGTGCGGGGATATGAGTGTAAGCGTTTATTTTATGTATATTTAATTATCTTCTTTACAACCATGGAGTAGGCTTTACGCCTTAGTGAAAGCCTGTAGGCACTACGTTATTATTATTGTTATATAATTATTATTATTAATTAACATTTAAAGACAAACCCTCATAGTAACTGATAAAATAAAGTTTAATTAATGAGACATTGAGTCCCATCAATTATACTGGCAACTTGTAATACCCTTAAATTATCCAAAAACATCACATCAATCTTTTTAATTATCAACATGACATTTTGTATTTAGAATATTAATAAGGGTGGCTATCAAAGTAAGCATGTCTACCACCTTACGGTAATATAAATATTATTATGTATTCCTCCATAAAATAATGGTTTTACTCAATGTAGATGTCCTCGTAGTCTAGTTAGTAGTGATACTGCCTGGTAAGCGAGAGGTCCCGGGTGCTATTCGCGGCCGGGGCAGATATTTTATTTATTTTCTCTTTCTTTCTTTCTTTCTTTCTTTCTTTCTTTCTTTCTTTCTTTCTTTCTTTCTTTCTTTCTTTCTTTCTTTCTTTCTTTCTTTCTTTCTTTCTTTCTTTCTTTCTTTCATTCATTCATTCATTCATTCATTCATTCATTCATTCATTCAGTCATTCAGTCATTCATTCATTCATTCATTCATTCATTCATTCATTCATTCAGTCATTCATTCATTCATTCATTCATTCATTCATTCATTCATTCATTCATTCATTTATTACAAACGAAACAGTTACAATCTTTTATATACTAATATAGTAACTAAACTTACAAGGTGTTACAAACATGATCATACGTATTCATGTGACACGTTAAGGTTTGTTCTCGGGTCATGGGTTTTAGTGATGTACTCGTATTATTTGTGTTGCCCGTGCCACCCGCGATACAGGGAATCCTAGGTTGAGGATATGCTAGCGTATATTGCTCTATTATTATTATAATAGTACTCTGTTTGGCTACACAACTGAATAGATAAAGGCTTGAAAATTAACTAACAATCTACTTAATCATCTATCTTGAACATTGTAACCCTATTCAAATAATACACAAGAGTGTAGAGGATTAGAATAGAATAATAACTAAGTTAGTGTTAGCTTACGGTAGCAGACTACATCGCCATTTACCGACGTCACCCACTTATCGACCGACATGTGGGATTCTATTCAAGCATCAATTTATAAGAACTTAATTAACGAATCCTTTCTATTGAATTCAAAACAACCTTAAAAAAAATTAAACAGATGCAATAAAATTTTGTATCAAAGAAATTCTCACATAAACCAGCACGTATAAACCCGACCTACAATTGAATCCATTCACCAAAATCTAAGTTCAACGATAAATTGTTTATCATATAACTAATAGGAAATAATCACGCTGTAATTTCATTGTGCTGATTCGAAAGCTCACTAGATATTAGGGCTGACAATTTTCGAATTGGATTCCGTAATATATTCACCCCTGTTTGGTGTTAGGTTCGACTATAGACAAACAATAGTTTAGACATAACTGTATTTATGTGTTATGTATGTATGTATGTCCTTTCCTTCTCAGTGACTACTTTAGAGTTTATCATTTTATCAATGTTGTATCCAATGATTAGTAAGCGATTAAAATTTTCACTACACAGTACCTATTCGATTTTAAATATTTGAATCGTAATTACGTAAGTACTAAGTTTACAAAATGCATCTATCGGCGCATACCTATAACAGTAATTTAGATAGAACAACAATTCAATTATTTTTATTTCTATTTATTGTTTTTAACTCTAATCTAACAACTGCAAGGAAGATCTGATAGATAATTAAGTCTGTATTATCTAAACCTCACTGTTCGACACACGTCCGAATGCATGTCCATACATATGGCAATGTTTGCCGACGACAGATTCAGATAAAAGTGATACCTCAAATTTCGAACGGGAATTAGAAAAAAGATACCAATTTGGGGACGATTAATTTGAATGGGAAATACAGTGAAGTTGCGGGGTTTTGTTTCTAATTGGATTGCACTTCGAATGGGGTTGGAGAAATTGAACAAATAGATGTCACAGTAATTGATCGCAGATTAAAAATTATGATTGTACATTACTATATTGTTTATAGTAAAGATTAAAACAATAATGAATAAACCATTTGACGACCCCGTAGCGTAGTTGTTAGTGGCCCTACTGCGAAGCAAGTAGTCCCGGGTTAGATTTCCGCCCGGTGCAGATATTTACAGGGCAGATGAAGGTACGATCGCGGATGGTGGGTGTTAGTGATGTTATTTGTGTTGTCCATGCCACGCGCAACACAGGGAATTCATACCAATGCGGGGGTATGAGAGTGTTAGCATTTAGCGTTTAGTTACATACTCTTATCAGTTAATAAATCCCGCTATCGGGATGGTAAGGTATCGAATTACTGTTAGAAAAAAAACTTTATAGTGACATCTTCAAATTAGATTTCTACTGAATATTTTCATGTATTACAGTCAAAAATATTGATGTATATTCTGCGATATTAATTACAGTTTTGTTCACGCGTAGCCGGTCTCGACGGGAGGTAATGTATTCACCCCTTTCGTTTTAGCTAGTTGACTGATATAACGTGGTACGAGGGTAATCTTTAACGATTAATCGTCGGGTTACAGATGTCAATGTGTGCGGTCTATAAATAAATATAATTATTGTTTACAGATATTTCGTATTTTGTAGTTAATATCAAAGAAACAAAAAAAATACAAATCTACCTGTTAGATTTAAATTAGTCGTGAATCGTCAACAAGGTCTAGTTCTAAAATGAATAATGTAACTTCGACTATAAATAAATAATGACACACACTTCAGAGGATTTCCAGTAATGTGGATGCCTGACAGTGCACGAGAACAGAAAATTTTAAATGTTGACTACATTAAAATTTCCGCCTCGTTTTAAATTGAACCCAAGACTCTTCGAACGGTGCGGCGCGGCGGTCCAGCAAGGAAGCCATTTCACCATACAGTCGTCAATTTTAGCCTTTATAGGTAAATGTGAGTGGTACCGCACCAGGTCCACCACGCTGTCTATGTACGGAATGGCGGATTTAAAACCCCTTTGAGAACATTATAGATAACTCTCAGTTGTGCAGGTTCCTTATGATGTTTTCCTTTACTGAAGGAAGTGATGATTATATTAATTTTTGAAAGTAAGGAGTGCATGTAGGGCTCGATCGCAGACCCCCGTTTCGCGAGACCAACCTTCAAAACACTGGGCTGTCACTACTTAATCTTCAACAATTAACAATTATTTCGTCAAAATTACAATTCCCCACCACGTGTCTGACTTCCACGATTTCATTATCAGAACGCATTGCGAAGCACTAAAAGCGCAATCAAATAAAAATATCGCAGACAGATCTTCAATATTCATGAAGTTATAACCACGAATCATTTGGACCGGTACGGGTGCAATATTTTTCTCAATCACCATTAGTCCGTATCTGCCAGCCTACCGTGCTATAGTGGTATCTACGTACTCTTCGACATTGTTACCCTAAAATAGCTCATAAATCTCTGCTGCTGCTACAGAAAACTCATCTTCACCTTCTCAGAAATTGAGACTAGGTTCGCTTGCGTCCCTATCGTCAGTTTGGTCAATCATCTCTACAGCCGTTTCGCAGTAGAATGCGGAATATGTCGACACTTCACTTTTATTGTATCAAATAATAGGGGTGTTCTTATAGCCATTATCACGTGTTTGATCTAAAATGATACTTGCTTCGAGTCTGAAGGGTGTATTTCTATAGACCGTTGCCAAATTTCAACCGATATCACGAATTGAATCGGATTTCAAATAAGAGGGCCGATAATACGACGTTTCGTTTATTGGATGTATTGTTGGCGGTTTTTTTTTAATTTTGTAGCTGTCAAAGTCAGGTTATTTACTTGTATTTATACAAGTGCAGGCTAACAAGATGAGCTTTGGATGCTTTTGTATCAGCTTGTAATATTATTTTAAGCAAATATATTTTCAGTGTTATTTCTTGTACAAGCCTAGAAATATAGAATTTTAAATGTTAACCATTTATAATATCAACCTAAAAGTACAGAGTTTTGAATATTAGTCTTCTGCTCAAGGTCGGTTTAGTATTCTGGACACTACGCGAATATTTCAAGGTTATTTAAAATGAAGATTTTTGTAATGATTTAAAATAACTGTATAACTTTTAAACTTTAACTTTAAACTTTAACTTTAACTTTAACCCTTCTTCCTCTTAAAGCATAATTATTTCAGTAGTGGGATAATATGGCGGGGAAATCATTTAATTCCCAAAGTATTCCTTGCCGGCTTCGCTTATTAGTCGATATCTGACCGTCTCACGCTTCGATCATCAAATTAATTATCGAATATCTTCGGTCTTATTAGTTAGCTATGCCACATCAATATACATCCACGTAACCCACGTTACCCAGAAGTGCCCACCAGGCAAACAAAGTGCGGGGTAATTGTGCTAGCGTTTATTTTTCCTCATTTCTATAGACCAATAAGGCTGAGAAAATCAGCTGTGTGATATTAGGTGGATAACGTACGGTTAAATAAATGATAACTGGATTGAAATAAGTATTCAAAAAAACTTTAACTTAATCTTTTTCATGACATGATTCACACTACGAATGTACAATGCAATCTGGGATTCGCACGATATAAAATCTGAAAACTTCAACTTCAGTTTTATTATTCCGATGACAGTACTTTCATCTTAAACTGGTACCGTATAAACTCTTTCAGCTCCCAAATTCAGTTGAATAAATTCATCCGAGGACATCTCAAATTCCGCGTCTCCATAACCCATAGATTTCACGCTTCAAAAGCTCAAAGACAATAAACTGAGGTAACGGAGCGAACGATAACATCCAGCCATTTGGATTCTCAAACTTGGCTTCGAATTTCAAGACATAACCATTTCCTATTCTCATACAAGCATCATCCATCGGCTACAACTATTCTGCGAACTGACGGGTGCAATCAAAACACAATACGTTATAAATGGCACACATTATATCACTACCATTTTAAGTTTGCTCTCATTCTCCTTTTCCGCCGTTTCATTTTGTACTTTATCTCCAAGCAATAAAGTTTCATAGATCGTTCTTGGATGTGTCTCAGTATGTTTGCGTGTTGTACATCTTGACTTCTCAACTTTGCCCCATAACCGTCCTGCTGTGATAGGTAAAGAGAAGCAATGGCTGCCGATAAATTTTGTCGCTTTATTTATACGAGTAGTTTGCGGGTGGCGTCGTCTCGGCCGATTACTGAGATGTGCAATAAGGTATAATGTTTGTGATATATTCTCGTTATGGAATAACAAAACGCTAATGCCATGTACTGTTTACAAGCATTCATCTGATCCACTCAATTTCCTACTAGTGAGATACTCGTGATATTATTTCACTGAAAAATTAATTAATATTTTTGGAGCTTTCAGATTTCAATCGTCCTTAAGACCTTGCCTGCTGGCCAAGAAAGAAAGAAGAGATTAGAAACAAAGAAATAAAAACTGTCTCTGAAGCCTCCAGAACAAGAAGTTTGAAGCTAACAAGCCAGGTTAAAAACGCTACCGCCAGCCTTAAAATGTCATACTTCAAGGTTTAATTTCATTAAAAAGTAACGCGATGAAGCTGAACACAATAATTATGAAGAATACCGTCGCACGTCACGTCATATCACAAATTATTTACACGTCACAATCACCCACCAATTACGGGACACTAAAGTAAAATGGACGCCCATAACAAGGGAACGCTTTTTGGTAATGAACAAGATTGTCTAAATAAATTGTTTGGGGGTAAACTTACCCCTGAACGCACGCACACGGTTAGTGTTGTTTCTTTAAGTGTTTTATTTTTGGAATCATGTAGTTGGTATAGATTTGTTTCATTTGAAAAAGGCACATTACCAAATCAGTTTTTGGTATTGTAAGTTAACTTATAATTTTTTTACTCGTAGGTACTTTTATAGGACTCTGTGTCCTGAACCCGCAGTTATGCCACGCTTTTCCGTTGCTAAAGTACTCGACTTTTGCAAGGGGTTGAGATACTATTTAAACACTGCACAAGTTGACACAATGTTGACACTTAGAAATTGGCTTAGAACTTAGAAACGAATATTTAAAGGAGGTTACTAGCACTAGGTAACCTAACCCCGCACTTTAGCCATGATTATTTACAAATATCTCATTGGATCTTAGTTGATGTATGCCTATAATAATTATAACTATTAATGCTCTGGTTTTTTTTTTTCGAAATATGTAAATCGTTTTATAATATGTTGCTCCGCTCGGGCGCTAACTTCACACTGTGCAATTGCAACTTTACGCACACGTATCGTATGTTTCGTAATGTATTATGTAGCGTAATGTATCAGTATAATAAAAGAAACCACTGGCTACTTTTTTCTTGGTCAGAAATCGTCTATTATTAATGAGAAACGGTGACCACCTACAGTCAGGCGGTTCGTCTCTGTCATCGTCTGTTTACATAAAATGTACTTTCTTAAAATAAATTCCTGTCAAACAAGAAACAACAATCAAATAAGTAGGAAGTAATTATGAACAGTGACAAAAGATAACAATGGACAACCAAAATAAACGACAAATTTGTCAGTAATTGTCCAAATTGTCCAATTACATAATAGTAGTCTGTGGAGTGACCAAATACTGTACAGTACACAAAATAAGTTAAGCAAGTCTTTTTATGGTTTTTTTATTGAATTAAGGTAGCAAACATGCAGCAGCACCTTCCGCTGCCGCCCATGACAATTGTGACCGACACAGAACAAGACTCAAATGGGGACTAGGATAGTTAGTCCGGCTGACGTTTAGTGACAATTTTATTATTTTCTGAAACTTCATATCCTTAAAATGGGATAGGATTTCAGTGCCACAAGGTTCCATCTCATACACCTCATCAACAAAGACAATGAGCTCGTACCACCACACTTACTGGTTAATGAGGTCTATTTATATGTAATTTATTAAGAATGGTGAGTTCGATGGCGGTTTAGTTACCACGAAACTTTGATTGAATCTAAATAAACGGAAAATTTTGTGATAATTCGGGTGGGAGACATCTTAGGTGACCAGGATATGAAGAAAACGAAAGAAAGACGACAAACTGGTTGTCAAGTCTCCAGTCAATACAGAATTGTCGGTTCTGTCGATTTCAATCAATACAGAATTGTAGGAAGTCGGTTAAAAAAATTGGTTGTCTGTAAAGTCGGTTTACTGACGATAGTTGAACGTGACAACGTCTTAAGAAAATACTGATGGAATGGTAGCATTTTTCAAAAGAAAATTTTAATTTCATTTGTTTAATAGATTTGTCAATGTCAATTATAGCATAACCTACAATCGCTGCACTAGCGGACCGATGCTATTCATTTTAATGATGAAAGCACGAATACCTATTCGACAATATATCACTGAATATATAATTAATATCGAAAGAATCATTACCTTTATCGCTGTAATTATCGTTGCTATAAACAATTGACACCACATTCACTTTTCACTGCACTTGATACTCGATCAAAACATATAAATGTACTATAGTATAGCAGCTGTCCACGCAGACGCATCGCTCACTCAAGTAGGAGAGAGACGGATGTCGGACGCTGCCGAACGCTGCCGAACGCAAAGGCCGATTGCTACGCCGTTACGGTAACGACGGTAACGACGCATGAGTCATGTTTTTTCATGCGTGCCACCGGCTCTATCGAATTATAAGACGTTGTCACGTCAAAAGGCATAAATATGTATAGACTTTGACAAGCTTCTGAAACACTCCTACAGGCGATCATTACAACTTAACATTGTACAATTCCCCCATTGCACCAATGCTCCATTGCCCCCTCTTCACAGTTGGCTGCACACGCCACTTTCCATTAATATCTTTAATTAATACGATTTTTCTAACTAGGCCCTTAATGATTCATTATTCATACAGGGTTCAGATGAAAATTGATTAATCTTCACAATTGAAAATGTCAAAGTAGATGCGTTTTGGAATTTGTCTTGTTTGTCACAGTTTTAATTGGAATTTGTTTATTGTTTTAGCAAAATAGCAATAAAAATAAACAAATAACTATGTAAGGAAAATGAAATAAATTATAATAACAATTACAAACGCCATGTAACCACTTACTTATAAAAATCTTATTACCCGTACTTTAATTACTCTAAACAGCGCATGCTCGCAATGACATTAAATAAAAACCTTATCTTTACCTTTACCAAATTCAGTATCAAAGTTACCTTAAACACTGTTAATACCGGAGTCCAGTTATGACGAATTATGACAGCATAAACAGATCTCTGAGACCAGGGGACTGCGTAATAACATAACACGTCCGTCAAATTACAATGCCACCGCAATCTCACATCGCGGACTTGGATTGTTACGCTAATCCCTTTATGGACCAATAAGGAAGCGAGAGCGAGAACCAGCATTCAATAGTTACCAAAAACCTGTAACACTCCCCTTGAGAACGCTTTGCATAAAGAGAGTCACGCATAAAATCTTACGACACTCCCAAACCATTTTAAAGTCACTGTTATACACATCGAACTAAAGGAATTTGTTATCTATTGGGAGACTAATAAAGCTCAATATCAAATTGCGTTACGCAAATGTAAATTTGTAGGGATGTTAGTGAAATCATTACCCGTCGCTTTGAAGTGTACTACCGAACTTTCTAACAAACTCAAATAACAAAATATTGTACTAAACGTAATCCATTGCTGATTTTGTTCTTAAAACGTTTTGCTTAATCTAACTAAAACTGCAATGTATATGCAAATAATACAAAAATTGTTGTGATTACCTTTGAGTAGCGCAATCAATTTATGGGGCATGCCCTCTTTAAATTAAACGTCGGACAATGGTCAGCCAGTCCAACAGTTATCCTAAGTTATGGCGGATTAGCCGTATCTTAATATCAGATGCATTAACAAGGGTTAGAAATGCTATCTGAAGCGTGATTGTTAATGAAACGTCCTATTGTGGGGCTATTCCTCTAATATCGTCCGAACAATAGGCGCAATGTTCCCAAATTCGAATTGATATTGGTGGATAAGGTATCCCGGGTAAACAGTCATGAGATTTTCATTCAGGCATTTTTGGTAAACTTGGATTGCTCCTGGGTGTCGTAATGAGTGCTAGGATGCTACGTAAAGCACTGTTCAACGTTCCACACTTTATTTTCAGTGAATTGTCCATTATTATTATACTACATTAGTAAGCTAAGCAGTGATAGCATTGTGGTTTGAATGTTGGACTCCCGGACCAGAGGGCCCGGGTTAAAAATTAAAATCCTGCGCGTACCTCTAATTTGCACTTAGATCACTTGCTTCGGTGAAGGAAAACATTGTGAGGACCTGCACACCTGAGAGTTCTCCATGATGTTCCCAAAGGTGTGTGAAGTCCGCCAATCCGCACTTGGCCAACAAAAAACCTGTAAACTAATAATTTATTGTATTTGTGAGCAAAAGAAGTAACTTGTACTGACTATTGACTACTGACATCACGCGTAGAGTAGTTTTTCGACCCACTGTACAATTTAATTTTTACTTTGTTATACCGAGAAATTACATGTTTAATACTTACGAGTAGACTCCCACGCAGACGAAGCCATGTGCTTAAACTTGTTCATAAATAATTAATTACGGATAAATTTCGATAATTTGACAACTAAATGTTTAAAAATAATGTCTCTACATTACTATTCCTTTACGCTTATAAGAGTAAAAACACTATTTGTTACTTATTGCTATTACATTTCAGCAGGCACTCAGCAAATTTTATAAATCTTTATATTTAAGAATAGATAAAACTACATAAATTAAGTGAAATCTTTATCTGTAATGTAAAATTAGACAGTAAATGTTATAAGTTATTCAATTATATTACTTTGTAACTACCTGGCCGTTTCATAAAGCTATTGCAAGATTGATTATGAATTAAATTATATTATTATTTTAAATGACAAATTGCCGTGAAACGGTTAAGCCTTACTTTTGCCCAAAATGTGGGCAAACTTGCTTGGCTTGACTCTTTATGAAATCTGATAACTTTTTAAAATAAAAGCCTTATGAACTTTTAATTAAAGACTTGGCAATCTATTTTACATAGGTATTATGTTTTTAATGCGGTAGAATTTTTATAGGCAGATATTATAAGTAATAGAATTCGACTTTTTTACGTCAAAAAGGTAGCAAAAGAGCATGCAGCGCCACCCTTCCGCTGCAGTCCATGACAACTGTGACCGAGCTAGAACAAGACTCAAATGGGGACTAGGATAGTTAGTCCGAATGATGTTTAGTGACAATTTAACAACTTCTGCATCTTCATATCCTTAAAATGAGATAGGATTTCAATGCCACAAGGTTCCATCTGATCCACCTCATCAACAAACACTAACAAAGAGCTCGTATCACCACACTTACTGATTAATGAGGGCTATTTATAACTCATTGTGTCCTGTTATTACGTTTGTCAACGAGTCCCACTGTCCCAAATATGTCTTTGTAAACAAATAGCAACTTTAAGTCTTTGGGCTAAAGTATATTATTAAATGCAGGGCGAGTAGTTTTACAAACAGACAATGATTTAATGCGATATAAGATACTGTCCTTAGTTAATCGTGAGTGTAACTACTTTGCTTGGTTTTATGATAAATTTTGGGCATATTTTATCCGGATTAAACCAGTTTCCTCCGGATAAGGGGAGGACTGAATAACATCTGATAATAGAAATTAAATCTAAGATCATAAGGAGAACTTAAAACTTAAAACTTTTGATACATTTTTGTTTTTTACGATGAAAATACAGTAATTAATGTGCAAAAGAAAAAAAAAACTGAAATTATTTTAATATTATGGTCAGAATGGAAAATAAACTACATACATACAAAACAAAGATGTAAATAAATACTAGGTAAGGTACAATTTGCCATACAACTGAATTGATACCTGTCAAATAAATATCTACCCTATCTGGATATCAAACCTGGGATCCTTTGCCTCGCAGGGTCAATACCGACAGGTCAACTATGAGGTCGAAATATACAAAATCTAATTATGATCTCTATAGAAAATAAAAAGTAGTTATATTTGTATCAACAATAAATCCTAAGCTTCGAGCATAGGTATTAATTACAGCATGCCTTAATTAAATCCCGTATGCAAAGTAATATTCCAATCTCGCTAAATACTAGGGATTATAAGGGGCGCTTACAACGCAACGCCCTCTGGTTGCAAGTGACGCATTGTGCGGCTCAGAGCACCATTTATATGAGGTGGTTATATTATAACGTATATTACGTAATTACCTTCGATGAAATTACGCTTATTCCCCTTATTTATTACTGACAAGTTACTAACTGAATGCACCTCTAAGTTTCAAAAATTATGTTCGTATTAGAAATAAGTAATTAAAAAATAAACATCACTTGATTTGTTGAAGGAAAACATCGTGAGAAACCCTGCACTTAGAGCTGTCCATAATGTTGTCAAAGGTGTGAAATCTGCTATTACGTACGTGTCCAGTATATTTGACCTGAAATCGTCACATTGTGAGACCCATGCGCAGTAGTGGGACATCACCCAGATATACAAGCAAGAAAGGTTAACTTGAAAATAAACGATTAACTGGTTTATTATAAAACCCTAATCCGTGTTATGCATGGTGGTTTATTACCTTAATCAGTTTCTCCATTAATATCTTCAAATTAAACATTAGGACCAAATCCCAAGTCCACTCCCCTCACTCCCAATCCCCCATCCCCACACCCTGTAACAAATAGAGATGCCGCTGATAACTTTAATCTGGCTGTTTGACAAATGGCGTAAATAAGAAACCTGTCGCGGTGGGATTACACTGTGTTAATTGGTCTAGTCAACGCGGTAGAAATCGAGGTACAGCCGTGCACAGAGAAATGATAACGGTTTAATAAACTTGAATCGAAGTTGATTTTATATAATTTTGATTTTATATGGTATAAAGTTTATTCACACAAACATAAAAATCACATAACAATTAATAACGATTACAGAGACAATAACCGCCGCAAGAAACTTAGTAAAACAACACATTTCAACAATTAATAAAAGTGAAAACTGTGATAAAATTTCATTATCCTGTATGATGGTTATAAATGCAGATTAAAATCTCAAAAACCAATCCCCTGTTACAAAAAGATGGTGAAGATACCACCAAACAGCGTGGTAACAAATGGCGTTAATAAGAAGCCTGTCGCGGCCGGATTAGCGCGTGTTAATTGCTCTTGTCAACGTTTTGCGAAACGCTAGTGATGGTACGTGTTATCGATGTTTTAGATACATTTTCTGAACACAGCTCTATGAGATTTTAGACTTAATTTGGTACATTTAATTTTAACTTTTACTAATAGTCGGACTAATAGACGGTAAATCGACACAATTACCGTCGCATAAAATACATATCGCGAGTACCCGTGTCATATAAAAATTTTAAATTGGTAGTGCCAAAATAATTATTTGATAAAGGTATGAATGTACTAAAACATTTAATTTGTGTATTTTATTCTTTACTTTAAACAATAATAACTACTAATTTGAGACACATTAAAGTTTGTCTCCGGTGATCGAACCGCGTAGATTAAAAAATTTAAAAAGTATTATTGCCACCCAATTTGGACTAACAAAAATTCCACTTGTCATGATAATTATCACTGCAGTAATTTTTTGAAAATTCATTAATGGGCTTACAAAAAAATCTTTTTTTATTAAATGTAAGTGGATTTTAGATAAATTTCATCGACATTTTCCCATCACTAACCTATCAAACTTACCATCACACCACGGTGTCGTAAGCGGCTTACTTTTAAAATTAAAATGGCACCCACCGTAATTAAAATATGTCACAATATTTTGGGGGACTACAATGAGACTGCAAATGATTTGCAAGGCTTCTAGTGTATAATAATTTTAAATACAAATTTTAATTAAAGTATAAGCCTTATGATTATTATTAATATTAATCCCTAGGGATTGAGTTATCGATTGAATACCAACTAACCAGACCAGAGTTTGAACCAGAAACTAAAAACATACTTTTTTTCAAAATCTGGTTTGCTTATGTATGTATGTATGTATTTTATTTAATTCTACGTAAAAGACGCCTTTTAAAGATGGCTTGCGTAAAAAATAGGTAAAAAAATATTACACAAATATTCCCTCATTTGTGCGTAACCTGCAAAGCTGGTCATTTTTTGTCTCTCCTACCATATATTTATCTACTACTTATAACTAGCCCACTGCTGGGCTTTCGTTACCTTTCCCAGTATGAGCGATATAGGCCATGTCCACTACGCTGTCAATTCCCGATTACCAGATTTCACACAAAAATAACTGCAATCAATAGAAGCAGGATGTTTTCTATCGTCAAAGCAGATATTTTTCTATTTTATCACGTACAAGGATTTTTTCTTTTTCGAGAATCGAATCTGTCATCTTTTGCGTAGCGTATATTTCCAGAGTGACAAAATTACTTTGCAATCAAACTAGTTTAAGTACTTTTTATCTTTATACATAATTATATAATTCTTCTGTCCGAATGTATGTCACAGTTGGACAATTTTGATGAAACCAAACCCCTTACAGTCGATGTTGGTCAAAATTTAACTCTATAACAAAGCAATACGATTTATTCATCATGTAAGGTAGCGATGAGAAATGGATCTCATGCGAGTTATGATTGAGATACACAAATAGACAAATTTCAACCATTTAGTTCATTTGTATTGGTCAAGAGATGTAGTGGTTCATTAGTGTGATTAACGCGCAAGTTGGTGAAGGATTTATAGGTATCTTATCACGTTTATGAATATAACGGTCATAAACCAAGTTGAGGTGAATGAGAGAAGAAAAAACTAGAAAACGGAACTGCTTAGTCCATGCTAATGCATTTTTAAGTCTTATATTATTGTTAACATAGACATAAAATAAATGTAATTGGTTATTCATTATAATTCACGTGAATGTTAATGATTTACCAATTGTACATGTACAAAAAATGTAATTGGTTAATCATTTTTTTAAATAAAATTAGAAAATCTTTGCCAATTTTGCATACGTGATATAAAGTTCAAGATGTTGAGCACAAACTGTTGGAATAATTATTACTTATAATATGTTGGTAGATCTACGTTATACAATCATATTGTGTGTGTAATTCCAGGGTCTTTCATTTGTCCTTTTGCATTGAGCCTATTCGTTTAAAAGAAGGAGTCGTATATCCCATGTCTGTCTCAACTTTATTATTAAAAAAAAATTAAATCAGGACACTCTGGCCAAGCCGGATAAGCTGACTTCACATACTGGAGAACGTTATGGAGATCCTTCACTGTACAAGTGATAATTAATTTTCAATGTCTAATAAAAGTCGCGTAAAGAATTCGATCCCAGGACCCTCTGTTCGGGAGTCCAACATTCCAACCATTTAGCTGTCACTGCTTACAAAAGATATCAATGTTATATTTGCATAACTAAAGAAATGAGGTCATGTTAATTTATCACAACTCAAATTCTCCCTTGAACCAGATTCACGTACCTACCTAATTCAAGTTAATGATGTAGAACCGGCATCAACTCCCATACTCGTACATCTGATTGAGGAGGGTCGGCAAAACAAACTCTTTCAATACACTACAGTCCGCTGTCAGCGAAACAAAACGGCTTAAGAATGAAAAATGAAATGAAGTGGACACTACGTTGGGTACCGCGTTGACTGTGGACTTGCGTAAAGGTTATTTATTGTTTATTTTAAGATATCAATGACCCATATAAAAATTGAACAAAAAAATTAATAAAAACCTATTAAAACCAAAAAACATTAAAATGTTACTGAAACCGCAGCTAATATCAAATAGCATTATAACAACTTACATTGTTGTTGTTGTTTCTTCGTCTACGTGAATTCAAATTACAAATAATGATCAGGTGGCACTGTAACAATATTTTTAGTTGTTTTTTAATAAGAAATTTGTAAAAGCAGAAATGATTAATGGCAAGGAGGCGCGTATCAAAATAATGTTTGCTTATCCAATTTGTGAGAATAACGTAATAAATATTGATGTGCTGTTCAGTAACTGAGATTTTTTAAGGTTACTTGCATAGTATACTTATTAGTTAATGTTTCTAACAAGAATTATAAAGTAACTAGCACCCTCCCAATATTTTTCTCATAAATTACCACACAGATTATACGCATATTTTTGTGTTTAAAACATCTGTCAAACTACTAGCTAGTCTATTAAATAGGTAGATACCACTATATTAAATATTTTCAACCGAAGTCCACAATCTTCGTAGCCCAGTCCAAGCTTGACCATCAATTTATCAGTCGCACTTACCGGAATTTACATAAAATCCTGCCATGATTAATGCACATACGTGCTCGGCTCAATGATTATACAGTGTTTATTTAATGTATACGCACTCTATACATTATATCAGCTACGGTGATAAATTATACAGCGCGTAAATAGAACGGGATTAACTTTACAGTGAATAGATTTTCAGACCTTTTGAATTTTACAAGGAATTGAACAGGTAAGGGATTATATGAAGAGTTTTGTGTTGTTATAATAAATATTATATAACTATGTCAGTTATAGATATAAAATTAATATAATTGTAATAATCCCAATTTATAACTAGTGCTCAACTACTTGAAGTTATTTATCAGGTTAATATTTTTTGTAGTCTAACTTCCAATAAAACTTCGTAACGGGTACTCACGATTTGTATTATTTATACCCGATATAAAGGTAAAAATTGTAAAAATCGGGAGTTACAGTTAAAAACTTCATTTGATTTCACTTCAAAATTAATTTATCAATAAGATACCATAATGTGTTAAATAGAAGTAAAATTTGGGTGGACACCCTTGAAATCTTATAATTATTAAGTCTATAATATTCTCAACGACAAATCTCATCGAAATAGAATTCTGCTGCACACAGGTGCAAAAACAACTACTATCAGTCGACAGAAAAATGACAGATACTCGAACTCGAACCGTTCTCGAACGCAACGGTAAATCTAACGCTAAGCCTCTCGCTTAAATAATGGATGAGTGCCGTGTAAAAATCCTACAGGAATTATGAAGGAGCCATTTTTCACCGCGAACCTGAAATAGTGACTCGACGTGGCAAATGTATGGGTTGAAAATAAGAAATAGGAAAACGCGATTGTCATTTCCGCTGAATGTGAGTTATGGATTAAGGTAAATTTGTTATGAGTAAAATATTTGAAAGTAACCTATGAAATGGGGAGAATGGATAGGAATACTTTTTTGAATGTCTATAAAAAAAAATATAAAAGTATACAAAGAGTATAAGTAGAAATTTTAATGGTATCTATTTTATTTATTGTTAATGAGAACGCTGCATTAACCGCTCATACTAATTAACACGTCAAATTATTCCTGTAAAGTGAAACTAACATGGATGTCGAATTTAAATCATAAAAAGACAATATACAATTAAATAATAATAAAGGTTGAACATTAAACATAACAATAATAATGCATACGTACTTAAAATAACAAAAGGAAAAGAAAACTACGTACTATCTAGATTAAACTTATGTTTATTTTTATTTTTGCTGACCATATTTAAAATAGACTTGCTTAACTCTAATTATTGTATTTTATTCGATAATAATTGCTCCTATCCAAATAACAGCGGTTCCGTTAAATGATACAATTACTTATCGCGAGGATTACGTTGTAAAAACAACTGCACAACAAAATAATAATAAATATCCTATCACGGTACAGTAAGTAGAGAAACATCATTTCCACTAATATTAACTCGTCCGTCTCAAACACGACCAACACCGACTTATCAAATGATACAAAATCGACAATGGTAAACAACAAAACGATAATAGTTTATATCTCATAACGACGTCATGTTCAAACAACTTTCATACTTAAGTCTTTGACATAAAGATGATCAAAAGTGTCTTTGTGACACGAAACAACAATAACACAGTCGCCGCAAACCAAGTCAGAACAGATGACGTTCGTTTTTCTCGCATCCGTTGTCGTATTCAAATTTGACAATGACAAATCCTCGGTCATTTCCGGTGCGGTTCGGATGTTCATATCATTTATATTCATTCGAGATTTGCTCGCTTTGTTCGAGTGATAAGTCAGCGAAAAGATTGTATATGGTTGGGGTGTAAATTAAATGTGGGCTGATGAGCTCTGTGAATTGATGAAAAGTCTAGAGAATATTTCACTATTTTCTGCAAGATCTATGTATTTCGATATTTTTGAGTTGTAATCTTTCATTGTGTTCTTAAATTTCACTAATGCAGTAATGGCTCCTGAATCAAGCGTCTTCCTCACGTTTATTAATAATTCTCTGACACTGAAACCAAGTTCCTCGTTAGGGTGGTGCGTATCTAACCAGGCAGCTAAATAATACGTACTGTGCTGTTTTGATTGAACTGGATGGCAAAAGGTTATTCGACCTATAACTGGAAGGACCTAGTAGCTTGTTGCATGAAAAAGAATTGTTGACTTGGTCTCATCTAAGGATGGAGCTCGTTATACTGATGAAGCAGCTTAGAGTGTACAGAAACCTGAGGATCAGTAACTTAAAAGTTACCAAACAGATTTTCTAGTTAGTTTTTATCCTCATTTAAAATTAAAATTCAAAACGCTAGTTTCCATTCTCATTAGAATTATATTCACACAAATCAAACTCGCATAAAATCTAAGAGTACTAGAAACTCGACTGAAAAACAGGAAAATCTTGCCGCCAGCATTAGCGTGGCAAGCGAGCCGTTACACCGTCGCCCTTCGACTCAAGCGTATGTAAATGTTATCCAGAATTTATTGTTATAACTCCTCCAGCTAAGTGATATTCGAGATTTCCTTCCAAATATGCTGCGAGCGTTTTCCTTATTTTATGTAAAACCCTACCAATTTCAACAGATCCCAATTTAACATTCACAACTTCGATATCCTCCTTATTAACTCCAAGGTTCGCCAGCCAACGCAGGTCATTGTAAACTGGATACTGACGACTCTTTCACAATAGAGGTTTATTTCGTATTTCCTCTGATTGCTTTCCCTCTGCGCCATTTTGAAATTGAAGGTAATACAGTGCTAAATGAAAACTGATTGCTGAAAGGTTTGAGAAATAATGTTTCTATAATGTTAATTGAAAATGAGTTCTAAATTAAAGTTCGCTAAGTTGAAAATGCTGAACTGAACGAAATGGTCGTCGTTAAGAAGGTTGGAACTAAATTGATAAAATATGAAGTAGTAGTGCAAGAAACAAAGTTAATGAAGATTTATGATTGAATATTTTCATAAACTTACATTTTCATTCTTTATACTACGTTCACTGTATTAAAATACTTTATAATAATATTTTAGAATGTTCAGTATTTTTTTAATATCCAGCTGACCGTCTTAGTCCTCAGGTAGCAACACATCTGTGACCAAATTAAAACGATAATCTTACTGACAATTACTAACTGGACTATTACTAACAACAACTAACTATCACTAACAGTCCCTGCCCGAGTCCTCAAGCCTACTAACGTACTGACTAACTTTCTCTGCTAACTGGACTAACCATCCTAGTCCCGATTTTAGTCGTGTTCTGCGTTGGAGACAGTTGTCACGGGCGGCTGCGGAAAGGTGATACTGGATGCTTGCTGTCTATTTTAAATCAATTAAAAACGTGCTCATAGTTAAGAGCTACTATTACGGTTTGCGTCCTTAAAAAAAAATTAAAAAACCTATAAGCGTAAGCGTAGTAGAACAAAAGGGATTTTCTTCAGTGATTTTCTCATGATCCTACAATTGCTATTCTTATTCAAGCCTCTTAGCTTGAAACCCGTTATAAAGCGCACTGATCCAAGCGGATATTTAAAATGGAACATGTTATTTCTGTTGCAAATAGCGAATAAATTGTTTGTCATGCCATCAAAAAGGTTTGGGCAATATATTAAAGGTAATATACATGTTAATGGCATAAGAAAATCTACGTCTTCCCCTTTGCTCTTATTCACTTGGGGTCTAGGATGAAAAGATTTTTGGATAAGGCAATGAAAATTTTGGCATAATCGTTGATTATATGAAGGGAAACCCGTTTTAGTTATAACACATATGTACATGTAAATTGTGAAATGAAAGAAGTTAGAGTTGGGAATTTTCTAGAACAATATGAGTTATAATTCTTTAAACAGTAAAACAATGTCTAGAAATCCTCGTAACCTTTGTTCGTTAATTAATCTCAAATACTGTTATACAAATTAAAATGCTTGAATGACTAATATTCAATATTAATAAAAATAGTCAATCTGATCAATTTAATTAATTAAATATGATAAGACCGACTTGTTTACTACGTACTAAAGCAAAAAAAGACGTCTTGTATTCTCAAATGTTTTACTTACACGACACAAAGGAAAACATGATAATGATAATTAATTATTTTGTTTTTAGATGGTTCGGTGATTACTTATCATAATATTGTTGATGTTTTTCAAACTAGGTCCGTTTGAATTAAACAACACACATTTAAATTCCATAGTGTCGGAATCGTTCATTTCGTATACAATTAAAGCTTTTATAAATAGACTCGGGGCTCTGATCAAGCCTACAGATTAGGAACATCCATTTGTCGTAGATCGTAAACCCAAAACAGATCGCTCGCAAACGTGTGAGCCGACCACTGGAGTGAAACTAAAAGCATTGTAAATTTGCTCCAAACGCGGTCCTCGCTACATTTGAAGCCAGTTCCAAGGAATAAGATGTAGTGCTCCCTGAAGCAACGTTTTAGAATGTACTTGAGAATATTATCCTCAAATGCACTTTAAAAATCTCAGCAATATTTGGGGATAGGTTACTTTTGATCCTCATTCCTTTTTTGAATATTTTGAGGTAATTTAGATATGAAAATTCTTCAGAATCAATAGAAAATTTCAACACCGATGAAAACTAATAATCAATTTGTATTTAATTAGTTATCTAAAGAGTTTTAAAGACTATCGCAATAAGAAGTATAGCCACCATTTCAGTCTTTTAATTCTTTGGTGTATAAATGACACTTAGAGTCAATTGAACTACATACATACAAACATTGAATTATTTCATTAAGATAAAATAAAACTTTCACGTAAAACTAAGAAAAAAATAATGTAAACTTTAATTTAATGATAAATATAGTTTAAAGCGATTCCTGAAAATTCCACTTTATTCATTTTCTACCATTTTTTTACAAGAAAATCAAATCATTATCAGATGTCCACCCAGTTCTCAAACCAAGACACCGATCAAGTTCACAAGAGGCTCTCTAATTTAACTACTAATGCATAATTAAAGCAAGGCTACAATAAAGCCGACTGCGATGGCGAAGTCATTTAAACACACGCTACGCAAACAATACTATAAAGTGTAGCACCCGATAAACAGGTTTATAGTAAAACCCACTTTAAGGTAACGACAGCCAATGAAATGTTTATGCTAATGGCGGCGGTTGTTACGTCCAAAGTTTGGAGAGATATTGAGTTCGGTTGTAATTATGCATAGATAGTACAATTAAGTGTAGGTGTTCGAAATTCAATTTTGTTAAGTAACTGCAGCTTCTTGGACCTTACGATATAGTGCGTTTATTGATAGGCTTCAACCCTTTAATGGCCCACTACTGAGCACGGGTCTCTCCTCATACGTGAGGAGGCATAGAGCATACTCCACCACACTGCTCCAGTGCGGATTGGTGGAGCGGAGTGGCCAATCCAAATGTCGGAAATTTTAAGCCGCCCGAGGGCATCCGCTATGGCTTAACGACTGCTACAGTGGTCCGGGACCGACGGCTTCACGTCGGCCTATAGACCTACCACGTCGGTGGTAAAGTTGAAGTTTGTTCAACGATCAAACCAGTGTACCCATAAAACCAACCACCAAACGATACCAGCCAAGCAAATTTTTCCAGGAATTGGCACAACTACCAAATAGGTTCATTCGCTCGATTTCTTCAATCACCATAAAAAGCGTGCTGCAAAATTATGGCAAGCTGTAAATACCACTACCACGGGTCATAAAATAAATTCGCAACACGAACGACTGTCGACCGCATTGTTTCATCGATTTTAATCACGCTAAGTGAGAATGTATTTATCACCTAAACCTGAATCGAATAAGGGAGTCTTGTTATTTCGCCGCTTCGATTCGGTTTTATTGATTAAGGAAACCGATTTTTTAACTTTTTTCGAAATGGAAACTCATGAAACGTACATTTTATATTGGCATTACGATTAATGCATCATTACTTGTAATATATAAGCACTTCATAGAATTGCGGAAAAAATCAGTTCAATTACGTTTTGTGCTAAACGTACTTACTTTTAAATTTTGAAAATTAACTTTAGCTTATTAATGATTTTAATTGATAATAATTAAGTTAATGCTTGAATATAATTCTGCTTGATGGTAAGTGGAGATGCACTTAAGGAGGTAAAGCGCACTACATTAATAAAAGCCTATTCGCTCTGAACTTAAAGACATTCAATATTTTTATTATTATTTAACCTTGAATAAGTATTGTTACCAGCCACGATAATAATGAAAAAGTATTAATGTATGATCAATTGGTAAAATACTTACATAAAATGATTAACTAAGATTCACTAATCCTGATAAATGTAGGGTGTCTCTTGGCCAGGAACCAAATACATTCGTGAATACACCTAAATGCAAATACGTGCAATTTGGACGTCCTGTAATATCAATTAGATGTATATTAGGTTATATGGTGATCGCTGGTGCTCAATTTTGTTTTGCATTAGCGCGATTTGTATTTGATTTGATTACGTTGCCATTTGGTAATTAGTGACGACAGGTATTAGATTTTGATGTTAGGTAATGCTTGGTTAGATTTAGAACACATTTTCATGTCCATCATCATAATAAATAGCTAAATCTCGGTAGACATTCACTGGCAGATTTAATAAAGAGATTTAATAAAGAGTATAACTTGGGCTACTTATTAAAATTGCACGCGGACGAAGTCGCAGGCAAAACTAGTTAGTAATAATAAAGACAAAGGCATCGGCATGCGTTGCCGTAGAAAGAAGAGAAAAACAATTGGAAGCAATCTCAAGCAAATAAAACAATACTCATTATGCGAGTCTGTTACGTACGTCAACCACACTGTGAACATCTAAGAGATCAATTTACGCATTTCTGTTGCAACCTTTGTGGGTCGCTGGCGCGTGATCGCCACAGATGTCAGCGCTAATTACTTGTGCGTGTGACGTCACATTCCGATTAAATTGCGCTGTGATCGGTTGTGCTAATCTATTTAATTAGAACGGTGGATACATTATGCGGATCTCGCTCTGCTTCTGGCTTTGCCTGCGGGCATTTTGTTGAGAGTTATACCTATCTATAACGACTTTAGTTGAGAGTTGAGAGTGAGTTTTTTGTGAGGACTTATAGTAAGGTTTTCTTTGATGTTAATAAAACTTGGACAAGTTCCGTAAACAAATATACCTGACACCTGAATCGAGTTCTGTTGTTATAATTAAGATAAAATATAATAGTATCAAGAATTAATGAAGATTAACTATTAATAATTTATTCTATTTATTAGTTTCTTCCTTTACTTTTTAATTAGGTGGCGACCGTGCGCAACTTTTGTGGAAGTTCTTCTTTTCTTTGTAACTCACCTTGCCGGCCAAAAAAAAAGAAGAAGAAAGAAAGGTATTGTAGTTTGTGTGAATTTTACAATTATAGGGGTACCCACGAAATATATTTTGTAGGCGAATGTTTCAACCGCATTGCATGGATCTTTGTGAAGGCCGTAGAACGTGATGCTAGATCATTGTTTGAATGTTTGTATATCAAATCACAGTAATAAATAAAAAAAAACTTTTAAACCCATGCCCACTTTCAATCTTGCTAAAACCACAAAAATGTTTAAATCATTAATGATTTGATTAGGTACTTTCATTTCCTCTCAAAACTTTAAAATAAAAATCAATTTAGATACTTAATAATCAATTTAGATACTTATTGGATAAATATTAAGTTCTACTACAGAATCGAAAAGATTAATATCAGAAAGTATAAAAAACAGCGAAAGAACCTTCTCAGCCCTTCAAATTCCGCAACAAACAGTCAACACTGCCAATCCGAGATTGTATTAGTCATGTTCCCGCTATATATAATAATATTATGCAAGTCTGTGCGTAACAGTCGCAGTAATGAGACAGACGGACATTGGTATCGAAGCACGTGTCATGTTATTACTAATGAGATACGAGTACACGCATACCGGATGCAAGCGGTATTAGAAGGATTCGACAGGCTTTGCGTAGGTAATAATGTTGTCTTTGAATGCTATTAGCGTGGTCTGTTTATAGAAATATGTATAGGTATACGTGTGACAGCCTGTTTAGCGCAAAGTTTACCATTGAGCACGGAAGCGCCCAATAATTGTTTGCCACTATCGGTCACCCATCCAGCTACCGACCGCCCGCTGTTGCTTAACTTTGTCGATTCAAGCCGTCGGGCTATGAGCATTTCATATGCGCTGTATGTGTGTGGCGGCTGGCAAACGACTTGTCATGTTCGGGCTGGGGGCTTTAGAGCCACTGGTTAGTTTTTAGATCAACCACTCATTGGTGATGCCTATGGTGTAACAGATAACCGCTTACCATCATGTGCTACGATTCAATTAAAACATCAATTTATTTGTAGTCTTCTAAAATTGAAAATAAACTTATTTGATAAGTATACTTTAATATTATATTCTTGTTTTATGGAATTCTCCATACATAGGTAAGTACATAACGTCTGCGAGGGTTGTACGCCCATTTGCTGACTGTTTCCCTGAAAAAATATATAAGCTTGTTTTGAAGGAAACCTCAATTCGACACCTCAGGATTCACACAATTAATCCGTTGCAATAAAACTAGATTAACCGCCGGCCACTCGGACAAATTGAGTATTAATATTTTATGTTCTCGCCCGGGTGCGCTCATAAAACTGTCATCGCGAGACAAACTGCCAGCCTTCTTACGGGTGATTTAGGCGCGGATTATGGGGTACTCAGCTACTGTGCAGTGGGAACTATGAGGTTTTGTGGCTATTTGCTGTTACGTTTTGTGCACAATATACACCGTGCGATTTGACGAGACTCTGGTTGAAAGTGCTTAAATATAATAATACTTAACTGATAGTAAAGTTTAGTACTCATTGTCTGTGAACGTCAGAGTTCCCACAGTGTTACAACATGTGTGGTCCTTCAAGAAGCGGGTCCTCGGCTTCCTTCTGTGGCAACGCGTTGGTGACGCCACTGGTGTTTCTTATGTCCATAAACCATGATGATCACTTACCATCCGGTTTTTTTTTGTTTAACAAAACTGTTGTTGCAATAGACAAAATAAATGAGCTACGATTTTTTATGTAAGTAACTAGTCCACAAAGGAGCCACAACATGGGTAGTTGGACATGATTGACATAAGGCATCACCTCATGTTGTTGACCAAGAAAGGAAGGAATGCTCTCATCCGGAATCCGACAAGTGTTTTGTTGACCCAAGCACGAGGATGGTAGTGACCCAGACGGGCTTCACGGGAGCATTGGACTTTGAAACATTCATTTATGTAATCTTTTATTCATAAACTTACAAGGAAAATCATTTTAGTAAAATTATGCGCGCTGTCACAAATTTAAAAATTGTATCGTAAGGTAGTTTTTCACATTAAAACTGTCACTTCTCTTCTCACTTGACACTAAAAAATATAGCCACTGTTTTGTATTTACGTAGCACCTTACACGTAGCATGCTATAGAGTTCTGATTGAATGCTACGATATATGCTACAGCAAAGCGAGTGCTACGTAATTTTCAACTACATAGTAACTTGTTAGTAGAATAATTTTATTCTAAAGCACGATTTAACTTATTTTTAGATCTCATTTTTCTCGCAAGTAAAAATAATATTTCACTGTTTTGAAAACTGGATTTTGTATATTTTCAACTACTTTATTACAGTGAATTTTTTAAAGTGCTGAAACATGCATTCAGTATACCCATCGCAGTCATTTTTAAGAACTTTCATTCTGCGTTTTTAAGAATATTTCCGAAGCGAACCAAAGGCTTCTCATAAATAAACGGGATATTCATATGGCAGTATTATATAACGTACTCGTAGTTCAGAATAACGTTCAAATTCACGCACATAAAATTTTGAGAAACGATTTTCTCAAAATACTTACTTGAATTTTGATAGATTCGAGTTGGAAATTTGTGTACTGTTTACCACTAATAGATGCTTAGCTTTACGACCAATCGTAGGGAAACGGTTAGCATAGTGGACGGCCGTTGGAAGCGTCCTGGGTTCGATTTCTTCCGAGGCGGAAAGGAAGTGGGTTCATAAGGACCATTTTTCGCCGATCACAGAGGCGAAATAATGGTTTTGATTTCCGACTATTAATGAATGGCTGTGTATATACTTAAAGATATTTGTGTATTTTTTATAAAAGTTTTAATTTTTTTTATCAGTTTTTTATATTAATTTATAACGCTAAAGTATGTATAGTTTCAGAAAATATTGCCAAGGAAGTTGGTATTTAGCCTGTTTCGTACATTTTTGGTGTATTTTTGACCTTTTAAATTAAGCGTTGTATGAAACGTTTTTATACAAGACTTGCCTTGTCTATAGGTACTCGTAGGTACGTCAGAGCAGTAAATCCCAAGAATTCCAAGCATCCTTTGTGTATCAGGTTTCACAACAATAAAACCAAACGCATACCAACATTAGGCAATCGCACATAACGTTATCAGTAGCCATTACGATTCAGGAAGATATTTAATCCTAGTGACGTCCTGACTGCATTGGAACGCAATCCTTGCTAAATACGCGACTATAAAGGATGCGTTTGTTAGTGATGTAACGAGACTTGTCGATGTTTTAGGAACGAGTTTATGGAGATGGCTGGATAGCTATAGTTAGTGGCTAAAACTGAAAATCACTACATTGTGATTACGTGGATAAAAGAAAGTTTATACATACTTTATAGATAACTTTCTACATAACGAAATTAATTTCGTAATTTTTTAATTGTCATAAATGAGCACATTTTTCAGCCTTTATATGCCATAAATATTATTATTAAAATGTGCAGTATTAACAAAAAACATATTGTTGGTTACCACAAAAGTGGATTCTTTTTCTGAAAATACCCGTTACGTTTAACATTATAATATTATTAAGTAGTATTTTATTAATTTTACTACTCACATTAATATTTTTGATTTGCAGTCTTCATTTAGTTATGTAAAATACCAGTAAATAATTCATTTCATCCAGAATTATAACGAATTTAATTGATTAACAAACTACATTACAAATTTAAATAACTAAAAATACATAAATTAATCGACATCACACCTAAACAACCTTATTAAGTTCTAATACGGTTGTACACCTCACGTATCAGATGTCACCATCTCATATACAGAAACCGCATACTAGTTCTATTCGTATAATATACCAGTTCAGTCCCCTTACATCTGGCTCAAACCGGATCTGCCCAGTTTAAATTGGCATCTGCCGCCCCTAACTAGAGAGTAATTCCTACGTTATCGGCCATAATAAATGTCATGATTTGGATCTGCTTTCACTGGTCAAGTTATTGCGGCCTTCGGCGAAATGGACAATGGTGGTGCGAATTCTGAAAGGCCGTCTTTGTTTTACACAGACAGACCAAGGGTTCACTTTGATATAGAATATTTCCCGTCATTTGGATACCATTTCAAAACAAAACTAAGTAAATGAATATTAATCTTATTAAGAGTAGTTAAGTACCTACTACCTAGTAACTGTCCTCGCTTCGCTGACACACTTATTTTCTTTTTAATTGGTGAACCGATTGACTTAAGTAAACCCAAAAATACTGCCGATATTCAAACCGTTTCTGAGATGAGCGAGAAAAAATGACAAACCGACAAACATATTACAAAAGTTCTAAAGACTATTGTTACGGTAAAACATTATAGTTTCTCAAAAATCTTCAATTTTACTTAAAGTTTTATTATGTACTAATAAACTCGTCTTAAATCTGTCTTAAATTGTTACACGTACAGACAGCGGTCATTTATACAATTATTATAATTATGTACACTGTACACTGTGTTATGAAGGACCTATGAAATGTTTTCCAATGAAGCGAGCACCAGGTATGCCGCCTCTGTCATAGATTAAACCGTGGTCAACGTAAAGGGACACGACGTTTAGTGAATGTCGTTGTATAATAGAGACCCGAAATGAATTCCTGATCCGTTTTCCTTTGATATCTCCAATTGTTCAGATGTTTGTTTGAGTTAATAAACCTAAAACCCCTTGTATTTCTGTAGTCGAATAAACTGAAAGCTGATTTTCACACATGTAAACAGACAAATAGATATTTATAACGTTAGGTAGGTATATAATATCCCATTTTATTATGATACCGGTACTCACTATACGTATTTTTACATTATTTTGTTTATTTTGTACGCCGATATTTTGACATAGTTGCATGCACCGTGGTCACGGCTAAACTGCAATCCGTGATGAGTTAAATTTAACATAAAATCCTGTCCTCGCAAAAGTTTACAAATTTCAAAGTGACTGCACTTGAAAATTGTTTTAATGTTTACGCCCTATGATCAAGCAGGGGTTGCTTCTGTCGCGTCTTACGGCACGGGACTGGGGTTAAGAATTCTAGGCCGTTCCGGAAGACAAAGTCTAAATACTGCCATTCGCAAAAAAGATCCAATCTCTATGAGCATAGATCATACGATAAGAACAATCACTTTGTACATGCTGTCAAATAAACACTTGGACATTTACTTTTTTATCAATTTAAGATAGCAAACGAGCATGCACTATCAAGTATCAGCAGTGATCGCTAAGTGGTTGAACGTTGGACTCCCGAATCGGGAACACGGGTTCAAACCCCGCACGCACCTCTAATTTAAAAAAAAATGAGCATATTAGAATTTAATTAGCACTTGCTTCCGTAAAGGAATGCGTCGTGAGGAAACCTGCACACCTGAGAGTTCTCCATAACGTTCTCAAAGGTGTGATGTCCGCCAATCCTTGCGAGAGGATATGCCCGTACCCAGTAGCGGGACAGTTATGGGTTGCGATAATGATGATGACTCCAAACTAAACTACTAAACTATCACTCCCCAAACAACGAAGCCTCACCCCAGAGTGTCAATTAACACATACATCCACTCATGCGAGCGATATGCAGAACAAGCGAATGTATGGATTCTTCACGCGGTGTGCGCTACATAAGTTTTCATATAAATTATGCATGTTGGCACTTTGAGAGCAATTACCAGGTTTCCATCACATAACTCACCGACAACTCACTCAAGGTAGGCTAAGTTAATGTGGATATTCTTAAATAAACTTGTTTTAGAAAATTTAAGTAAGTTTATAAAAAAGTGTTATTACGACCTACGACGATGCTACGTTAAACCATCGAATCTGCGATATAATAATTATCGTTTTAGTACACTATTACTCGAGGGAGATTCCCGCTACGCTGAACTGACAACACCAAGACCCTGACCAACGCGTCACGCATCTCTTCTGGGTAAACGAAGAGCTGTAGTAGTGCTGCGTGTCTCCATACAACATGCATGACCACGACTGATCTATCAAGAGCAAATGAATAAGAAGAACACCATTTCATAAATAATGTATTATTCTGTGTACTGATAACATAACAGCAGAACTACACAATGCATAGTCATTATCTTATACTATCGATTATACGATGATGACTATGTATTGTGTAGTTCTGCTGTGGTACGATACGATACGCTAAAGAGGTACGATTTATTCCTGGGCAATGAAAATCTCTTTCTCCACTTACCCAGCATTTAATTCCATGTCCACTAGCCCATATAGCGGTCTACTGAATAATAATCAAACTCTCGTAAAATTTCAATAATGGCCTCACTAACGGCCTCTGCATGCAAATGAGGGAATCTCTCTTGTTAACGCCGTAGGTGAAGTGAATTGGAGTAAGCTTTAATTGTTTCGTGGTCAGGACAAAGGTATCTATCTAAGGTTATCTTTAAATTACCAGTAATATGTGATTTTAAACTTTTTACATTGCGGACACTAACATTTTAACTGTAAAGGGTACTCACGATATTTATTATGTACACCGATATTTCGACACAATTGCATGCATCATAGTCACGACATAAAATATCATATCAGTAGTGTCAGTAGTGTCAGTATGTATAGTACAGTACACGTAAAATGTATTCAGACACTCACGAATAATTAAAATGAACCTTATCGTAAAAAATATAAAAAAGTAAAATAGACAATAAAATTAAAAACCTTTTTGTATTGCGAAAAAGTCAAAGTTAAAAACGTTTTTAACGAATAAAACAACCTAATTCCGAGAATTTATTTTAATTGGCGGATTACGTTGACACTTGACACCTTTTTAACGAAACCCAAACAGGGTTTTCACTCCAGCATCAGAACCCGATAGATAAGAGCTACGTAATTGCAGTCGTTTTTTAACGATCCTATCAGATTCTTTAAAACCACGACTAAAATCTTACAATTTTACTTCACATTGAAAAATAAACCTTATCACCTAAAGATACAGCAGAATTTCAAACGCGAACAGTCCAGTGTTTCAGCAGTTTTGAACGTGTGTGGACATCTATCAGGATGGACAAGCATTCTGTGGAATTGGGAATCGGACAGTTGAACGTTTTATATCACGTCAGTTCACGAGAAAATAATACATGAAAAGCGATTTGAACCGGTTAAAAGCAGTTTCAACCGGATTCGATTATTTGTCAAGCGATTTAAAGACCATTTTTAACCTCTTCTATATTGCTTTGCTTTATTTCGTTATTTCTCGTTTTTAATGGACCTATATTAAAAAAATATATTAGAGATTTATTTTCCTTCCTACATTCATTAAAGCAAATAAGCATTATTATATTAATAATAATATATATTAATACATACATAGTATTTCAATACTTGTAACATATTAATTCATAAGTACCTACTGCCAAAAACTCGGTCAACCTACCTACCAACCTACTTTCATTTCTCGGAAGCATTTGGTCTGTCAACTTAACTTTTTTTTTTAATACTTGCGTATTGCTCTTTGGCATATTAAAAGTCTCACGTTCACCGTAAATAAAACATGCCTCGATAAAAGAATGAATAAACAGACAGACACTTGTCCGTTGTCCTTCAGCTATAAATCTTCCTTCCTTGACCCTTTTCTATTTGATCCTTATCAAAGGCTTAAGTAAGTTCCCTGTCGATTCAATACAGTGCGAAGACTCGCAAGATGTGAATAATGTGAGTCGCATACGACAGAAACACACAGACTGAATCCAGGATCCCGCTTCCTTTTTTAGCCGGCAACGTATCGGCGATATCCATGTTATGTCCTTGGGTAGTGGTAACTACTGACCATCAGGTAAGTCGTCTGCTAGTCTGTCAATTATTAACACGTTCGCTGCTGAGTCGTGTTTTTTCTATAGAAAATTACGATCGCTGCAGCGAACGTGTTAACATAAACAAATTTTGAATCTGCAAAATAAAAGTTACAAACATTTTAACAGAAAATACCACGGAAGACAGAGACTTCCTCGTCTATGTCTTATACTTAACACACCTTCATGAAATTATTTATAGTATAATGTATCTATTGTGGCTTAGATTTATTGAAGGCTTTGCAAAACGTGTATTATTTAAATTTTGATTTTAATCATCTGATAAATTGTCCATAACAAAGACATACAAATCAAACGGATATCCATAACACATTCATGAAACTGTAGTAGAAAAATAACGCAAACATAAATTTATCACAAACACAATCAATGTTCTAGATACAAAATGCGATGGAACGTGAACAAGACTGCACGGATAATGTAGTCGGATCCAAAAAGAAAGATGATTTACAAAGTGCACGAAGTTTACAATTTGTGAATGAGCGATGGCCCGACGGTGGACACGGAATAATGGATGGGGTCGCCGCTGACCGACGATGTATCGGGGTGAAATTTACATACATCTGGCGAGATTAATGATGTCTCGTCCGAGATTTTCCATGCTCACGGCTTAAATGGTAATGGATAAAGTTTTCACAATTGTATGCTATAATACTAATGTTCTGCTTCTATGTTTGTGTTTTCGTTTATGTTTTTGTCTGTACCTTTCTAAGCATCTGTTTAATTAACCATCAGTTTTAGTACACTAGTTAGGTAGCTTAGTTTGCGTAACTACATTTATTACGGACTAGCGACCCGCCCTCGCTTCGCTTCGGGAAAAGATTTAGTTATATATTTTGGATAATTCACACTATATCTTTATAATTTATAGCCAATGTGTTATTCTGATGTGTAAGCTATATTATTGTAAAGTTTCATCAAAATCCATTCGGTAGTTTTTGCGGGAAAAGGTAACAGACAGACAGAGCTACTTTCACATTTATAATATCAGTAAGGAAACTTGTTCCGACGAATGGTCATTACAATTACAAAACTAACTCAGTTTTGTATGGTTAGTTTTCCAGTTTACAAAAGTTTCTCAAATCTAGAGATTCGCACCATTTTATGTTTGTGTTTGTAAGTGTATTCAGTTTTTCTATCATATAAATTGTGTAATGACGTTGTCAGTTGATAGTTAAACTTTTAAAGGAAAAGTTCATTTTATTATTATTAGCGCATTTAAATAAAAGCGTGTTTTAATAAAATATTTTTACTTTTAATTTATTATTGGTTAAGCGTAGCAATATCATACCAACCAATTAAATACAAGTAGTACAGCAAAAACAATTTCAAATACAAAAAACCCTTTAAACAAAATGACAGCAAAATAACAAAATTTTGAAAAATATCCCCCATCAAAATAACTAAACACATCTCACACTAACATCTATATTCATTAGACACACACGCTCATATAAACCCTAGCAGATACACAATACGCCTTTAGCGAGGGGACCCCATCGATTGTCCAAGGTGCAAGGGTCACTGTCCTGTGACGTCGTCGTCAGGATATTGAACTAATATTGCAGTTGAATAATCCAATTAGAGGAATGTCGGTATGAACGGTATGAAGCGGTGCCTTTGATGTAAGGTGTCTTGCGATACTGGACACGTATGCCAAAAGGCATTGAATTGGATAAATCAATTTGTTGGAATGGAATCTAAGATTTGGTAGGTTTATTGTAGGTAGGAATTAAGCAGTGTAAAGTGGTTTGGTAGTTTTACATCATTATTATGAACCCAGTTTCGAATATAGGGCATACTTCTTTTATTCTTTTTTATTTATTTTGTCTTTTATTTATTTTCTTTTATTTTTAAAGAAAAGTAATTTAAGCACAAGTAAGTATTTATAATCAAATCATTAAACCATTTATTCAACATTAATGTTGACTAAAAGAAAGATAAAAACAATTGTGGATTAACTTTAAATACAAAATATGGAAAAAAAGAATTTATAAATAAATAAAATAGTTACACTTGGTAAAGTTTATTGAAGCTTTGAAAAACAACAATGACAAAAGTGCAAAATATTCTCACGCTACAATCTCCAGCAAATAATTACTTGTAATTTAACTTTTAAATATGACAAACGATTCAAATCCACTCATCTGTGAAGTCACGTGTGTCAACACTTTGGCGATAGAAAAAGTGAATAACTTTGCTTCGGAATTGTCACTGCTATTTTATATAATAATAGGGTCGATTATCACAAGAACATAAAAGATTTAAATCAAATTGAAATATAAACTGTAGGGCGTGTAGTTATAAGTCAACGGTTGTACTTAGCGATGTTTAATGGTTTCGATAACACTCAATTGATCTCGCATGGGATCACAACTATGGTACTCATAAATTATTTTTAAAACATGGGAAATATGGATACACGTGTCGGTACTTTAAAATCTAATTTGAAGAGTCGCAGTCACAATATTTCAGAAAATGCATTTCAGATGATTTAATCTTAGTAAAGAATTTAATCGTTCGTTTATTTTCCTGTGTTATATTTAAATCAATTTTCTTGATAGCTCATAGGCGAGTAACATTATAGTAAAATAAGTATCACCGACGCGTTGTTGGCCATGATGAGTTGTGGAACCTGCTTACTAATGGCTTACAGTGTACAACAGACTAAAAACACAATCATAAAAAATATGATAGATTCTATAATTTATTTAGTTTGTACACGCCTAGAATACCTACAATACCAAACTTATATTAAGTTACGGGATCATCTCTACTCTAGTCTAATATAAGGAGCACCTCAAATTCAGAATCAATTATCATCAGACCTTTAAACCACTTTCTTACTCGCCCTAAACAGACCCTAATTCTTCTTCCTATTAACCACAAGCTTTATCTTAAACCCTCTCACGTCCACTCGAAAACTATTTGTCCGATCCCAAATAATTCCCGGGAAAAACATCCAATTCAGCGGCCGTCACGTAGCCTGCATTTAACTTTATCGTGTTCGCGTACAGGAATTAGTTGCGACAGTGATCGATGTTGGTCACTGGTGAATTGGTCGGTGGGAGGTCGTGGTCTGATCTTCGAAAGCAAACGATGGAAGGTAAAGATCTTGCGAGAATATTGGAGTCATGTTTTATAGTGCTAAATATACTTAAACATAATAGGCGAAGTATATTTTGAAGGATAATACTAAAAAGTACCAAAATACAAAATTCTCCAAAACCCCAGTCTTTAACAGTATAATAAAATCAAAATAGTTAGTAAATTAAAACAGATTTACTGTATGTTAAATTATACCAATTCTTATAAATAGTTCTAAGCTAGACAGTAAGACAAGTGTGTCGGGCAAAAGTCGAAAGTATATTATACCGATTAATAAACTACCTTCTTTGATAAAACTGGTTTTCTAAGTCATTTAAACTGAAAATCGGATACCTACTTAAGGAAAAATTGCAAAGTATTATTAATACTTAATAATGAATTAATAATTAATTAATAATCACCTTATTAATGAAAGGAGAGGAAGGATTCCAATTAAATCTTATCTTAAACATGTATAAACTTGGTGGCATCTACGTAATAACATTCATTTTTACGTTCCTGTTCTGTATCTGTATTATGCAACATTTTACCTTGTATCCAATTTTCGTCGAAATTTATGAGTAAATTTGGACAAGTCTAACTATTTACATTTTTACAAGTGTATAATGGTTAATTTAACAAATTGTCATAGATCAACTGACAATAAATGAGTCATTACAGGGCGTATTGTTGTAAAAGGGTCTCAAAAAAAATAACCAAGCAAGGTTATTAAGATCTGTAGATAAGCTCCAATATTAAACAAATTAAAACCTGTATTAACTAGAAAGGCATCCCAGAATACTGTTGTATAACTGAACAAAGCCCCGTCCGACTCCGTTCCACGGTATCGACGCAAACGTCCACGGTCTAGCTTTGTGACGCGCTAATCCGACAGCTGAACGTAGAAATAGAATAGAGGCACAGGAAGAGACTTACAGAATAGAGGTACAGGAGAAGACTTACAGAACAGAGGTCCAGGAAGAGACTTACAGAATAGAGGTACAGGAGAAGACTTACAGAATAAAGGTCCAGGAAGAGACTTACAAAATAGAGGTACAGGAGAAGACTTACCGAATAAAGGTACAGGAAGAGACTTACAGAATAGAGGTCATGGAAACTTGTAAATACGAGTAACTGTCTTACTGTTGGACTCGAGTCTCCATTTAACCTAAAGTTTGATGGGTCCAGGGAATTGGCACATTTCATTTGAAAACATTATGGAGAACTCTCCGGTGTTTCCTCAGGTTTCCTCAAGAACAACAAATTAGAATTACTATCACTAGTGATACAGGTGCACATTTTATAAATGAGTATAGCATGCTGAATTCGAATCGCGATAATGATAAATGGTTACATGACATGGTAACTTTTAATAAAAAATATACTGCTACATCCAGACATTTTATAACAGTGTACCTGCATTTGTAATTGCCGCGATTTGCGTGTGTATCAAAATTAGATTTTGCGCGGTTTTGGGTCTTAAATCTTCACGGGAAAGGATTTAAATTGTGTTCTGCTATTGGTCACATCAGGCTAGGTTTAGCTCGATGCAATCGTTCTGTCGTTTATCAACAGACGGGACAAACGGGGATTTGTATTGTTTTGTTAGTGGGATTTAGTTTTGGGAAGGAATAAAAAAGAAATGACTATAACTATGGATTCATATTAGATTAATAGTGCTTAGAAGCAGTCTGGGTTTTACATTGCTAGCTCTTAGATATCTTTTAATTCAACTAAACGCTATATACTCAGCCCCATACTACGATTCCGTGTGTCTTAGGTGCCATGGACAACATACAAGGACAAGAACACACACCTAGGCCGAAAACTGACATTTACACATAAGACACATAAGTCAAACTTTCGCTGGGAATCGAACCCAGGACCCTTTGAAAGTCTGAAATGGTAACCAATGCAGCATACGGCTTTTCAACCGTAATTTACATTTAACTGAACAATAAAAAAGAATATAAAATAAGATCTAGCGAAAAATAAGCTAAAAATAAGATCTAGCGAAATAAAAAGGTAAAAATAATAATACGGAGAAGTAAGATAATTATTATAAGAATGAATACCTACTATTTAACTCTTACTTACTTATTACTCAAATTTTTTTCTTTACCACTTAAAAGTTTCAATTATTAACTTGGTATTGGCAAATGCCACCAAATTATATTACTAAATCACATTTTGTAAACAGTCTTCAAAGCTTTGTATTATTTTAGTTACTCTTGAAAATTGCAAGAGTAAAACTCAGTGTAGATACAAATTACACTTACGTAATAAATGTTTGTTTAATTTTAAAAATATATAAGAGCTACACCGAGTACATAATTATATTATGTAGGTACGTAGGTACGTTTAGGTACAGTAATAAACTACCAACTGTAAAACCATTAGGTTAGTTTACATAAAAAACTGTTAAGTTTTAATGTTCTCTTATACCAAGATGGGCACAGTAAATAAAAGTTGCATATCGTCGCATTTATGATAAATTCGCTACGCCTAATTCATCAAATTCAATATCAATAAATTCAGAAGATACTCCAAATTCGAAAAAAACATTTTTCGCAGCAATCATGTGCAGTCATTCGAATCTTTCTCTAAATGATTGATCAAATATAAGCTAATAATCATCCATCAAATGCCACCTTATCCCAAACTATATTGCTTGAAAAATAAAGACTATTTTGGAATATTTCAAATTTCTTTGACACAAGATCGGTTCATTCGTATTCATTCGATTATTTATTCTTTTGCGTCATCGGAAGAGATCGGTCTTAGCGCGTGTGTGCGATCCATCAAAGTGAATTTTGTAGTTGTATTCAGTTTATCGTGAGATCTTTTTACATTATTTTGTTATTGAATGGGACAGAATTTTTAATGGATTTCATCCTACATTTCCTAATACATAATTTGGATTATCAAAATAAAATTTTATCATGAACAATACATTGTAAGAATTATGATTCTTACAATCATAATTCTTACAAAAAGTTCAAAATATTACCTGAAAACTCAGTTCACTCCTGAGCAGCGTAGTGAAGAATAAACTGACCTTTATTGGTTATAAAAATAAGTTCTATGAAAAAAATATAAAACTCACATTGTTCCTCCAAAAATTCGCGCTGGAGCAGCGTGGTGGAGAATCCTCTGGCCGCCTCATTTATCAGAAGAAATACTTACCCTGTACTCATCTTTAACGTGTTAAAGCCATTTTGCATGTGTGTAATAAAAGGTTTCGATTCTTTTGGTTTTTCACCTGATGGTAATATTAAAGAATCCCGTCTAGACATTTCTGCCAGTGTGCTTCTAAGGCATTAGGGGGTAATTGGGTATAAGGTTTCCTGAACCAAAATAAGGGCGATTACTGCTTCTAAATACAGCGACAAACGTTTACATGGCTATTAAACAAACATAACACTTCACAGATTAACATATCCAATTTTCTGTACATTCTCACATAACCACTAACCAATACATCTTCTGAAACAGTAAACCCAACCCAAACTATAACACCTACAACCTCGAGATTAACATCGTATTCTAAGGTCCGCTATTCATCAAAGGACCCTCTTATCAAAACAATACTAGGTCTGTTTGGAACTGTCAAACGTTTAAAACGTCTCAACTGGCAATACATATGTAAATATCTAGGGGTTCAAGGGTTTATTGTTATGGCGTAACGGTTAAGACTTTGAATTTGTAAGACGCTTGTGGCATACGGGTCGATTGGCCGGCGAGTATGACTCTTGTAAATGGTTGTGGAAGGTTGTTATTCTATGAATAAATTTACAGTGTTTAGACACTTTTAAGAATATTCTACAAATATTTAGCGATTTAAATCTTACTTGATGATGATTTAGTTATTTCGTATTAAATAAATAAATATTTTATAAATAATAAATCATTGGTACCGACTTTAAAGATGTCTGTAAATAACACATTTCGGTTTTCACTCAGTAAGTTTTCACTCTTTACCATTGCGTATTTTTAACTCACAATTGTTTCAATGTAATTTTGTTCAGCAGATATAAACACATGACACTGAACGTAAATGTTATCATAAAAAACCTTAGAAGAAATAGAGTAAATAATGCATTACAGAAGTTCTACAGCAGAAAGTGCTACATAGGACACAACATCAACGACAAAGCTTTTTCACAATTTCCAACAACAAGATGAACGTAAATTTGTTTCTCAAACTTATCAACCGTGTGTTCGGCATGTAGCCAACCATGTCTAAGTGCTTCGGATCTCGATTGCAAATGTTGTCGAAAATTCAAAACAGGCTGTTTGTGCGTCGATGAACGTTTGCCCGATTTATTGAAGTGATTTTAGAGTGAATTCCGGATTTTATGACCATGAGAGGGTGTCAGGATATTACATACCGTGTCGTTGGGTAAATGGCAAAAAGAAGGAAAGTGGAGAAAATCTTCTCATCGCCTCATGAACATTTGCGAGGTTCTCTCACATCCATACAGAAAATAACGAGAGAACTTACTTTGTTACTTTCGTAGATGGTGAACGGACGGATTGCAATCATAGGTAGATTGATTAAGAACCACTGTAGTAATAATATTAATAAAATAAAAATATTAATAAAATAAAATTAATAATAATATTAATATAAGTTAGTAATTGTCGTGTGTGTGACATAACCTTAATAAGATAATTTTATCTATTTACCCCAAGATTAGTGCTACCGGGTTCATAAAAAAATAAACAAACACTTATAATCTCATACTCCCACACTAACAACCACCCCACAACCCCCAGACAACCAACCCACACTAGCAACACACACACAACCACGACCAAAAACAAATATTTATACATGTCTACCCTGTCCGGGAATCGAACTCGGGGCCGCCCACTTAACAGGCAAAGTCTATCAACATTTTTGTGTTGACAGCTGACATAATTAGCAGACGAGCCATATGATGATAAGTGGTCAACATCAGTTATGGGCATTAGCAACACCACAGGCGTCACTGATGCGTTGTCGGCCAAGAAACTAAGAAAAGGAAAGAAAGAAAAACTAGCGTACGAGCTCATCAGATATTGATCTATCGCAGCTGTAACCTGTGGAAGTAAACATGACGCAACCATATTTTATTATAAATGAGACTATCAATTAACAAGATCAAAACAATACCTTACCATGGACATGAAATTTCAGCCAAGATCCTTTAATCAACTGAAATGGCAGCGCCATCTAGAGACCTGAGAGCGCGATCAATCCTGGAGCGGAAAACCATTGTGACAAATATCAAAACGTAAGGGGAGTCCTCATATTTAACTCTTACTAATCGCATTTCGGATTTTTTTATGTGGATAGAAAAAAAAATAACCTATATCAGGCATAAGGCTTTCAGAAAATGTGATTTAGTAAGCTAGGATAGATTATAAGATGTTATAAACTGTTGTTAGATGAAATAAATGGTATTTTCATTACACTCAGAGTTTTTATACATTACATACATTATTAATGTAGCTACATACATGTTTATCGTCTTTTACTGTTTTCGTATGAAATAAATTTGTATGTGATAGTTATAAGTAATGGCCTATTTTTAGATTGAAGTGGCTTCAAAAAGATTTAATTAACATCGAAAATATATAATCACAAACAACATCACTGGCATAATCAGACATATTTTATTGATTTTATCACGCATTAAATTAAATTTCGTAAAAATGTCTGTCTGTTAAACCGATTGAATGCCGATAGATATCCAAAGTCCCTCTGTAACAAACTGTCCCATTAGTCAAATTAATTATTTACCATCTCACAAGCAGAACGTTTGTCCCTTTGACCATATCTTTAGTAGGGTTGAGTAATCGCCAATTCGGTAAGAGCCAAGTTGTCGATAGAATGTTGCTATTAATTCTCGACAACTTTGAGGTGGAACTTTCTCAAGTTTCAGTGTAAAGCGTTATTATGTGATAAATTATGGCGGATTTATTACGGACAGTATTATTAATGATGTAAATAGTTTTAAATATATACACACTGCATAATATACGTATATCAGTATGGTGGTGTATGCTCTAGGCCTCCTCAGGTATAAGGAGAGACCCGTGCTCAGTAGTGGGTCATTAATGGGCTGAAGCCAAGCCATATACATACTGTAACATACGCATATTTCTTAAGAGAAAAAATGTAACAAAAAAATTTTAGACTGAATTTGAACCAATAAATACTAACCAAGAAGAAAGTAAGTGTAATCTAATATTTTAAAATAAAAATTAGAATGTCTGCTAAAAAGTTTACAATGGGCGGACTGAATGCCTAATGACATTCTCTACAAGTCAACCCTTGGAGATAATCACATCTACATCACTACTCGTTAACAATATTTAAAGATTTGACTTAAAATTTTATCGATATCTTTTCCTCAAACCCTATTGCTTACAAATCTGATATAAACTGCATTCGTAATACGTCTGTCTGTCTCAAACAATACACCGAAATACATTAACTGGGAGTCAGTAGCAACCCATCGTCATACAAATATCCTTCAAAACCTTTGATATCCAGCTACTTTTATCCTCCTTTGCAAAACTAAGCAATGTATCAAATCGCTAAGCAATGTCTACATTGCTTCTTTTCTTTGAAATATTGGTTTTCAATGTTTGGAAACGAAATATGAATGGTTATTTATCTTTATTTGCTTAATTTGCAAGACTAAACTATTGGATTTGAGATCAGATTGTATTTAATGCACAAAACTTATAATTATAATTGTCATTATGTTTCATTTTCTTACTTTTTTGATTGTTTTTAAATTTAATTGTACTGTAACCTTTTTTGTCATATCCTATTAGTATGGATAGTTTGTCATATCCTCTGTGCTGACAAATTCAATATTATTTGCAACAAATATTTTTCTTCCTTTTTTAAACGATACACGAGAATTCCAATGCGATATTTAATTCTATAAGCCTTTATTTCTTTCTTCATAAATATATGGATTTTTAACGCAAAAACATTCACGTTATTTAAACTATTTTATTTGTCAGAGCCGTATCTAGTATTCCTTGTTCCATAATGATCATTTTCCTCAAAGCTGAATTGAGTGCGAAGGTTCGTCCGAGTAATTGTTAAAATGTCGTTTCGGCTTAGGGACCTTTACTCCCGACCCGAGGTTGTGATACATCATTGTCGCTAAATATCCGGTTCAATGTGCGATCGACTTTTCTGAATTGCACGTTTGGATACAATTTTGTTGAAGAAATATTTATACTTTGACTCTGTTGAGCTATAAATAAATAAATAGCGCTACACACTCATAGCACTACACTGGGATTATCTGTGTCGTAGGTGCCATGGACAACACATCATCATCATCATCATCATCGCAACCCATAACTGTCCCACTGCTGGGCACGGGTCTCCTCTCACAGTGTGAGGGGTATAGGCCATAGTCCACCACGCTGGCCAAGTGCGGATTGGTGGACTTCACACACCTTTGAGAACGTTCTGGAGAACTCTCTGGTGTGCAGGTTTCCTCACGATGTTTTCCTTCACCGAAGCAAGTGATAATTAAATTTTTAATACGCACATAATTTTTGAAAATTAGTGGTGCGTGCGGGGTTTGAACCCGGACCCTCCGATTCGGCAGTCCAACGTTCAACCACACGGCTATCACTGCTTCATTTAAATTTACGCCTTGCCCGAAATCGAACCGAGGAAGGACCTTCCGAATGGCGGCGGCGGTGTGCCATAGTAACGATTGCGCCACACGGGACGTCATTTTTGCTGATTTTTCTAACGATGGTATTCACCTGATGAAAGATATTCATTACAAACAGGAGTGCGATGGCCGTTATCTGTTTATGCATGTTTTTCTTGTTTCGTATACATGAATGCACAAATTATAAACTTAAATTAATTTACAACGTATGCGATGTAAGAAACATTTTTGGGATATTTTTACACTTTGGATAACATTTTTTTTTTCAAAACAAAATATGATGTTACTCAGATGATAAAGATGTTACTCAGTAATTATTCAAAATTCGACTGTTGAGAAATTTTTTAAGATATGCCTAACATATTTTAACTTATTCAATACCTTAAATATATCTTTTCTCTTTGTAACATTAGTGTGGATATAAATGATTGAATCCGATTTGGTTTTTATCGGTGCTAAAACTATTGAAGTTTAACTCTTTATAACGTAACTTTTTAATAGTATGTTGCAGCAACTAGATAAACATAGTGACTTTACAAGGTTTGCGCAATAAAGTTGTTTACTTTTTATTATTATTATTTTAGACCATATTTGCGACTAAACCCCAATGAATACTCGTATTTATTATCTATCGCAAACTCAATCCCCACTATTTAACTTAAAATCCAGATAAGTAACACATGGAATATCATAATTTCTATAACTACACTTTGGTCCCCTACAGCGGCTCGAAGGACCATCTGTCTCAATTCTGGACATCTTTGAGTACCGCGCACGACACTACGGGTGGACGCTTCATACATATTTATAGCGAGGGTGATGCGACAATACTCTATTGTAATAGATCACGCGAATTTGTTAGTTGTCTTTGAAGTTACTGGGAGTTACCTAAGATATGGCTTAGTACTTGTTAATATCTGAGTGTAATATGTCTATTTTAATTGTGGAATATCATTTTGCAATTTTTCAAAGAATAAAATTAAATGATTGTCAAGTTTTAAAATGACCGAGAACAAGTTGAAATTTTGGATCATTTTAATGAATTTGCTTTATGTATAAATAAAATCCGTGTTTTGTTATTACTCGTAATATAACTTTTTATTTGACATAATGATAAAATTAAATTAGAAATCTTTTGCAGTTTTTAAATTTAAATTTTTTTTTGTCCTTTATAAAATAGCAAACGTCGGGTTCAAAGTTATACCATACGTATGAATAGTTTTTAGAAACTGCCAATTCGAATTAAGAAATAATAAATTGAATTCCTAAATTTTAGGTCAGTTTTTTATTCGACTGCTTTGCTGGATTTGTTTTATCTTTTTTTGTATTTGTATCATTTTTGAGCATTTCAGAATAATAACCGACAGAAACCCAGACTATTCTCTCATTACTGAATTTTCAAAGAGTTATTAGACTTTTATTTCACAGACAGACTTTCGAATGAGCCACTTAAACCGAAACACCGAAGAGGCGTCTGCCTATTTAAAATATAAAGTGAAGAGCAACCTGAAGTCCCTTTGTTTGCTGAAGGGGAAATAATTAGAGCAGATTCGAAAGAACCGGAAGGTAATAGAAAAACAACGATAATTCATCAGGTAAAAGCGGGATAATCCAGAATTTTTAACAATGCCTCGAAAAGGGAATTTTACCCGAAATGGGATACGGAAGGGAGAAAAGCAAATTAGCAATTATATTGTAAAATATTCAGACGAGTGGCCTGTTTTGAACCTTGTCGTATGCCGGTTTTATTTTTGTAACTCGATCCGCAATGAAGAATAAATATGATACAAATGTTTTTTGTTTAATGTAAACGTTATATTTTTCTTATCTTTCAGGGCGTTGTATCCATTCGTGTGTTGTGTTTAAGGATGTAAATGAGAATAATTTTATATCCTTATTTCCTTTTGGCAATAAAATGTCATTTTATATAGTCATTATTATATAGGCTATAATATAATAAGTAACTTTACAAGTAATTATATTTTTTACCATCACCTTGGGTTACCTGACAGAAAATGCCAATAGGCATAAGTTTGCCCTTTGTATTAACTAAGTGAAAACAATTAAGAATGAATAATTAAGTTTTGCAGATATATAATTGTATATACATACACACACATAAATTCACAGTAATATCAAATCACATTACCTTAAAAAAATTAAGACAAAAATGTTTAAACCGTTTGAATTTTAGCTCAAAACGAAATGATATCAACCATTAGTTCATTTAATTTATCTCCAATCATAACAGGTTTCAAATCCCTACGCTCATTCACAGTCACACAGACTGACACATGTAAATTAACACATTTGCATACACGTGTCCCGTGACGTTTCGCGCGGATTACGTTATTGAAAATACTTTTGTGATTGGAAAGGTTTAGTGAGATTGCAGAAGTAAAAGATTAAAAATTCGCTCCGAGTCTTAAAAAGATTTCTAATACGATTGAAGTGTCATTTCGATTTGAATTTATTTGAGCTTCTTAAATTTTATTTACAGTTTATTTATCTTTAATCAGGTGTCGGTGAGTTTTAAGAGGGAAGTGTATATAAACTATTACTCCACATCAGAATTTACCATTACCATGAATTTTCAAAAACCCATTTCAGTACCCTCCGGAATATTTCAGAAATACGTATAAAACCATAATTACTTATATTAATTACACGTATGATATTGATAATATTGCAAATTACTTTTTTAAACATAATAATCACACTGATTAATAGTTTACATTATGTGCCTAAATTATAAACTAAAAATAATTACATACAACAAGCCATAGATATCAAAGGTAAAACACTTCTACTAAAAATATTAAAATAAAAGAGATTTAATGGAATTTCAAACAGTGTTACACCGAGCCTCAACTTCTACAATGACCTGAGCAACTTAACAGAAAGCCGTTAATGTCCAATGTCCATAATACGACCCATTCTTCCGTGACACAAGGGTCAACCAAAAAACGCAAGATGTCCACGGCAGTTTGTCTTCATTGCTCGACAGGTTTATAGCGCGCGGTAAATAATATCCAGTGTGCCCGTGGAACGTTCATACACATTCATAGAAATTATCGGACTATACAGGGTGCTTAGAAAGGGACCAGGCAATCTGTGTGAGACTATGAGTGTATAGCGTTATTTATTAATTTTAATAAAAGTTATGAGTGTGAGATTTCTTCCCATATACATACATACTTTTACCTACTTAGTCAAACGCTGTTTTCAAACCTAGTTGGCGTAATAAAACCGATGTTAATAACGCAATTAATTTATTTATTGTGTAATTATGTCATAATAGTTTGGGTTAGTATTATTAATTGCTGTATTTTTTCCAAAGAAGTGTATAAGTTACCCCTATAATGTATAGGTGTTAGGTTTGCAAGCACGGTCGTGATATACCTTGTTAATGAAACTGCCATTCAATCTCATATTGAATAAAAATTGCACGATTCACATCTTGCAAAAAATACATCCTCTATAAACGCTTGTTGTAAGTGGATTTCCCACAAATATCTGTGTAGCGAAATTATCACAGTTACTATTGGGCTCTAACAAGAATTATGAGGGGCAGATATTGAGGAAAAAGGGCACGTGTTGGAGAAATGGCCACTGGTCAGTGCAGTGTATTGTTTTGATACATACTTGTTTATCTTTGTATACAATCATAATTATCAATTTCTTTAGAGATAAACATCTAATATTGTATAATTTATTTCTGTAGTGGTAGACATACTTATACGTATTATTATATAATTGACGTAGCCCCGTAGCCTAGTTGGTAGTGACCCCGCCTGCGAAGCAAGGGGTTTTGGGTTCGATTCCCGGCCGGGACATAATTATGTTTATGTGACAGTAAATGTAAAACTTTTCTCCATTTAAACTTATACAATGTCAAATCTCACACACCTACCTACGTCCGTGCATTATATAATTATGTAATTTAAAATAAGTTGCATGTTTTTTCCTTTATTATGCAAAAAGACATTGAAAGATTTCCATCAAAAGCTTATCGTAGAAGTAATAACCCAAACATATCCACGAACTAGATATCATGATAATGCAATTTGTGACCAAAATGTTATTCACCCTACAATCGAGCACACATCCGTAATTTCCCCTAGAAAGCGGGTAAATGCAACTATTTCTGGTAAATTGAAGTAAAAGAGAGATTTAATCAAATCATACACGAGGCGGGGGATAATCGAATATCATAGGGTCTCAGTTTTTTGATGTAATTTACTCTGACGAAACTATGTTTACGTCTGTTGAATATCTGGGATTGAATCGAAAACAGATTTTCTTATGAAATGTGGAATAAGCTTAAAATCGGGTAACTACATAATAATAAAAGCATAAATATTAGCTTTATGGAATTAAGATATTGATTAACAAACAAACATGCAGCACCACCATCCCGCAGCCACCTATGACAACTGTGACCGACCTAGAGAAAAAGACTCAACTGTCTTAGTCCCCACTAAGACAGTTAGTCCGGTTAGGAGACTTAGAATATTAGTTGTTTAGTTTGTTAGTAAGTATGAGGACTGGGACAGGGACTGTTAGTGATAGTCGCTTCTCGGCCTTTTGGCTAAGATCAAAGTGTATATATTACCTACCTATATAGATGGAAACCTATGTCTATCTGGCCGAGTATCGATTGCGAAACTTATCGCTTGGCAAGAAAAGTTACTGCACTGGGCTGTACATTTTAATTACTGTATTTGTAATTAATAATAAAAAAGTTTATAGAATAATTGAGTTGGAGAAATTTACTTGGGATCCCAGTACATACATTTTTACGTTGTTCTCTCTTTTTCCTTTCCCGCCAATCTGCAATGGTTTTGGTGTTACTGATGTCCAAAGACGACGGTGACCATTTACAACAGTACAGTAACAGATAGCTCGGCTGGTCGTTTGCCGGCTATTTCACAAAAAATGGCTTAAACCTTCAACCCGTTAATGGGCAACGGCCTACAGGGTACGAGTCTCTCCTCGTTATTGAGGAAGCCTAGAGCATACTCCACGGTTGGTGGAGAATTTTTTTGATTATAATCCAATTTGCATTACCCTTTATCCATTTTCAAACAATGTCTATTTCAATTCTCAATCATAAAAGCGCCTTATCATCAAATCCCGAAACAACGTGCCAACCTTACCGTAACAATTTTTACCAGAAAATATTCCATTCGGCTCATAAATCATACATTACCTGCTAAGATTACCGAGCAAGGGTTGCCTCGCGACAGGCAATTTGTCATGTGACCGCTCAAGCATTGAGGAGACGAGATTCGTACGCCCTTGCGGATTTCAAACTTATTATTGTTATGCGGATTTCAAAGTTATGTTTACGCCGGTTTCAAATTTGTTATTGTTACGCTCTTGTGATTTGCTTATTAGATGTTCTAAGCCGGATTGGAAGTAGTCCGATGGAAGAGTTGGTTTCTTTGTAGTAATCGTTTTGATCTTGAAGATAAACGTTTCATTTGGAGTTTGGATTCCCGTCGCATTGATGTTTTGGTTAGATAATAAATTTGATTTAGAAATGAAATAATATATTTTTGAAATTAAATCCTGCAACGTCATACTAATTTTAATTTTATTTAATTTTACTAATGCCTTTCCAGCAATTCACTATTGTCCCACTGCTGGGCTCGAATCTCCTCTCTCTATGTCAGTGGTACATATTGATAGAAGTTATACCTTTGATATAGCAATTTCTCAGGAATGTATCTTGTAGTATATAATGTATCTTGTAGTATAGTATATTATGTATAAATAAAGTTTGAAATTTAGGTATCGTAGATTCGAAGCCAGGCTTGCGAAGCGGGAAACCTACCTTCAAAGTAGGTAATCACTGCTTTACAGATTTGAATACTGGAACAACTATCCGATACTAAATGGTATCGTATGTCCCCGGACATAAAAATCTAAAAACTCCGTATTAAAGTCACCATAAATATAAGCCATAAAATGAATACCCAATTAACACAGCTCTAGCAATATTTTCCTAATTAATAAACTTGATTCTTCTAAACCATTCGAACCCCGACATACCCTCACATGACGTTGGGGTATAAAAACACGCAGGGGTAAAAATAGGTCATGCGAATATGTGGTAAATTCTTTATAAGGTACCTTCGCTATTCCCGCCAAGTAACATATTTAATTGGAATTGGATAATATTACTTCATGAAGCGCTCATAGCCCGGCGGCTTGCGTCGATCTTGAGTGAGCAACCGAGTTAAGTTACAACGGGCGCGGTCGGTATATGAATGGGCGACCGTTGCCAAAAAAATCTTGAGTTTTTCGTGCTTCGGAGGGCACGTGAAGCCGTCGGCCAAGTCGGTTCTGGTTGTTATCGTAAAATAACAGTAATTAAGCCATGTGCACTTGTTGACCAGCTATGAGGAGAGAGCCGTGTCCTGTCATTTGGGTCATTATTAGGTTGAAGCCTATTTTACTTCAGTTATTTTTCTACGCAATTGAATTTGTTTTTTTTTATGTATAAAAAAACATACATACATAAAAAAAAACAAATTCAAATGAATAGAAAAATAACTTAATGATCATGGATATCAGTACCTAACACATTTATTTGGCGTAAATATCTGCCCCTTCCGGGAATCGAACCCGGAACCCCTCGCAACGCAGGCAGGGTCACCAACTACGGGGTCGTCAAATCAAAGATTTTACTCATCGCTAGTACTCAAATCTTTTAGTATGAGACAACTCGGTCACCAACATAATTAACATGGAAAAGGTTCGATTTTCACCCCACATCCCTAACGGCTAATGATGTGTTAATCCATGGAAGAGAAATATGATCGGGATACTTTTTATGTTAAATTTTTTGTACTGCGGATTTAAAATTACGTTATTTGAGGATTAATTGGCGTTGAGTCCGTTTCAGTCATTTTATTTATGCTTTATTTTTGTTTACATAAATTATGATTCCCATTTATGAGTATATTCTGCTTAAACTTATTAGTTTATATTTTACAGCCTTTATTTCATTTCAACTATCCCGATGTCATGTGTATTCAAATTTTGCAACGTAGTTACATTTGACGCATTTTCCGAAGTCCGATTGAACTGAAATGTTGTATGTAAAATATACGGGATGACAATTTTATAGACCTGATTTTATAGATCTGGTCTGGTAATACGAGTAGAGCCGAAAGATGACCATCAGAACCCTTAAATGAAACCACGCAACTCTATCGAGTCCGGTCTCGTTAGCTTTATCGCAAGTAGTTCTCTGCTCTATCATGATATACAGGGTCTGATAATGACGCTTAAAGGAGTCAACAATGATTAAAAGATGTTTTCATGACTAGTCAACTTCAGCTAGTAAATAGTGAATATTTGTTAAAGGGATTAAGTTAAGTAAGGTTAGTTAAGGTAAAGAGTATAATAATATTATAGATTAGACATATTTTGTTCTTATTAGAGTCCGTGTCAGTCGAGTCAAAAGTTCTGGGTTCAAGTACTGGCCGGGGGTGTCAGAAAAATTATAATGTTATTAATGATTGTGATATCTTATTTGTGTTGAATAAATACAAATAAGACATCCTATTGTAAAGGCGTGAATATGTGGGCGTTAATTTATTTACAGTACAAGCGCAACTTAAACACATACCATCAAATCGAGTTTGACACCTCCAAGTGTTTCATGATAATTACACTATAAACGTTTAATTGCGTTCGCTTATTTTACTAAGACGCAGGTGTGTTTGGTGTCCAATGAAGTTATTCGCGAAGGGATCCCGCTGTTGAAATGTCCTCAGTAATAACAATTTTGACTCACCTGCGTCAAAGTTTTGTTGCGTAAATTGAAATCATTATCCTCCACAGCCGGCCGTTGTGCTAACCGGATCTCGGAAGAATATATACGAATTAACTATATAATATATATACGAGTATATGAATCCATTCTAATAAATAATTGATGATTTATTCGAAAATATGGATATAAAATCATCGTGCACATAAGTGTACAAATGTGTAGTGTCTGCGGTGTTAAAAGTTTAAAATGGTTGAGTTCATAATTATAATAATAAGATAATAGAGTTCCTAATCAAGTCTATTTTTCAATCAATAACAATAAACAATACATTTCGCTCATAGCCCGGCGACTTGCGTCGATCTCAAGTGGCGGGCGCCGTCGGTAGTTGGATGGGTGACCGCTACTGGCAAAATTTCTTGAGCGCTTCCGTGCTTTGGAAGGCACGTAAAACAGTCGGTCCCGGTTGTTACCATTTGGTAGCAGTCGGATATCTTCGGGCGGCTTAAAAATTTCTGACACTTGGGTTGGCCACTAACCCCTCCACCAATCCGCACTGGAGCAGCGTGGTGGAATATGCTCTACGTCTCCTCAGGTATGAGGAGAGACTCGTTCTCAGTAATGGGTTGAAGCCATACAGCTTAAAAAATAAAGTTAAAAGCATTTTATAATAGAAACAATTATGGTTCAAAAGTATTTTATTTCCTTGTCAAGTTAAAAAAATATGATATAAACTTTGAAGTTAACAAACCCTTAAATCAATCTTCCTTCCGCTTGTCACGGATCAGTTGAACCGTTCACGTGTAAACCGCGCTAATAATGCGGGTACAGCGTTTTAAAAATATTGGAACTTGAGATAAAAAAATCCAGCAATATTTAAATAGCTATATATCCAGCAATATTTATAGCTATATGTATATGAAAAATGTGCATGCTAAATTCTTCTCGTACCACCTTTGCACTCCAAGGTCTGCTGGAAGAGATTTCTATTAGAAATAAGCAGAACCTATGCACAAAAAATACTGATATTGTTTTTCTCTTGTTATATATTCGTGTACATGAACTATTAAATAAATAAATGGAAGATCTAAAAAAAACATAACTTGGAATTTACTTACTAATGTGAGAATGATTGCAACGAACCTTTAGTTAAAGTATAATAAAATAATAACATCGAACATAGAACCTCCTCCTTTTTTGAAGGCGGTTAAAAAGAAGACGTACAATTTTAATTACTGGAAAGTGATACCGGCATACAAATATCTAACGGTTAGTCAAAAGTCGTTTCAACAAAAGTCTATAGTACTAAGGGGAGGTTGTGTTTTTAGTTCATTAAAGGTGCGCGCGGGCGGAAGCTGCCGTTGCCGGTGGCTTTTCTTGGGCGGCGTGTCTTTGGCGGCGAGATCAAGGGCTTGTTTGTAGGGTGACCGTCATAACGTAACTTAAATAAAAAACAGTAAATTGTGTCGTGGGACACCAGGTAGGAACGAAGTTCCTTCGGCTACTGTCGCGCCTGCGCACGTCTCATTTAACGGTTTTATTCCACGCCTTTTTTCCACGCTTACAGTTTTACTATCACATATTTTTCAGTTCGGTCGCGCAGCAAAATCCCTATCCCCTCCAAGCCTGCCGTAAGGAACTTCGTTCCAATTATTTAATGAATAACGAATAAACATTGCAATTTAATTTATCACAGGATAGTTGTATTTATTGTGGTTAACGTATTTATTAAATAATGCAATAATTTTGCAATAATTTATCTTTCAAAAACTTATAAATGTAAAGTACCTAATGCGTAAAATGCGTAAAAAAATATAAAATTTATTAGTGGTGAGATAACAAACATAATGGCATTGAGATTAGAGAGTTATACCCCCATATTAAACCATTGTCTTTAATGAAGAATGATTTTAATTGTATTTTTATTATAATGAAATCGCTTCATTGTTATGCAACAAAAGTTTCAATTATTAAAATAAATGCAGGAAAAATTAAGTTTGAATCCATTAATAAACTGTAGGAATAAATAGGAATAATATAAAATAGGATAGCATAGGAACTAACCACATAAAAACCACTTAATCTAATGAAGTTTACATCAAATCCGAGGTAACCAAACCTCATGGTCACCCTACAAGTGAGACACACCGCCCGCATAAACAATTACATACGAAATAAAAGCTTTCCTTCCTCGGGGAATATCTTTTGTCAAATGATCAGTCGCTCAGCTGAAAGGTAGTATTAATGAGATGGCTGCGTTATTGTCCGCGGACGGTATTGACGCGTTTGATCATTTTTTATCAACGATGCAACAGTAATTAGGGCTGGTGATGATTGAAATAGATTTGGGGTTTAGAATTCATCTTTCGTTTGTTTTAATCAACCTGTAGCCAAATTGGAATCCGTTCTGGTAACTTGGTATACCTACTGATGGACGGGTGTCGGATTCCATTCCAGATCAAAACAGGCAAAAATAAAAAAGTGATGTTTGCTCAGGAATCATGGCTTTCAAGATGTTTTATTTGTAATGTCCAAGCCACCTGCATTCTAGTGTAAGAGAAAATTAGCAGACCCTTCCACTTCCTTTTGTTGTTTGAAGAAGTATGGTTACTAACTTAGCAGCACAGATACTAAAATGAAATGCAAATACAATAGAATAGAAAAATATACAGATTTAGAAAGTGAAGGGGAAAGAAGAATTTACAATCGGTGTTATTTACAATGCCATGGCAACTGAAAGCTAGGGTTGGCCACATACACATTGGCCATATACACTATACAAATTTACAAAATGTAGGGTCGCTACAGACTAGAATCCAAACACTAAAATTAATTCTCGTACCTTGGCCATCATACATGGTGGCTCAGGGATGGAATGTTAGTTCTACTCTTTGTAGGCTTAAATAAGATATCTGTGAAACTTCAATTTTAGCAACAAAAATATATTTTACGAACTTACGAAACCAATTACGTTACAAGTAAAATGTAACCAAATAAAGTGACACACTATGAGTCAATATGCCATTAACCCAGGGCACGGGTCGACGCCACAATTTCCTCTCCTCACCTCTCCTTATTCAATTTGTTGCCCATTTCTCCGACGGACAGTGAAAACAGATTTCCTTCGCTAACAACTTGATTGATGTTTGTAGAAGGGGAAAATTTCAGGTTTTTGATAGACGTATGTTTTATTTTTGGTTTGGACGGTGTAAGTGAATTTTCACGCTCATAGCCCATCGCCTTGCCTATGCTCAGAAGTCGGCAATTAATGGGTTGACACAAATATATTTTCAAAATTTTGACTAGGGACACTTAAACAATATGACAGAAGCCAAAATTATTTCCTTTAAATATTATTGTCTGTCTATCTGGGCATCACGTGGAAACTAGTGAACGGATTTGGGTGTTACTTGGTTAAGTAATTAAAAATAAACATAACTTATTACGAAGTTTGTTTCTGTTGTAGCATGTAAAATGCGCTACGAGTCGGTTTTACGTCACGTGTGCTACGTCGTAGAGTGACTACACACTCAAAGATCGTAGTCTAAAACGTAGTCATCATCGCAAACCAAAACAGTCCCACAGCTGAGCACGGTCCTTTCAGATGCGAGGAATATAGGCCATATTCAGGTCTAGTTACTAGTTTTTTTATTTCAGTAACTTGATGAATAAGTCAACTTAAAATATGTTTTTTGTTCCAATAATTTAAACTTAGTTTGTTTTAGAGTCGGTCGAATAGAGCCTTTGTATGAAACCGTGTATTGAGCAGATATTTATTTGACAGATATTTTTTTTTCTCGGGTCACGCGTGTTAAAGACAATGGTGTTCATGATATTATTTGTGTTGTCCATGCCACCCGTGACACGGGAAATCCTAGTAGTATCCGAAATATGAGTTCTAGCGTATATTTATTTACATAGCAAAAATAGTGCGTTCAATTTTAATCCAACAAAATAAAGTTATTTATGAGATCACAATGTTTGCTGGTGAGCAGCTGAAAAGCCATTTGAGCATCTTTGTCCGAACCAATTTAGAGCAATGGTGCAATGAAGTAGAATCGTTAAATTTAATGTACACTAACCTGATGCTATAAAAGCGAGTTAATCTCAATACACCGATAGCGCTTATTATCCGTAGTGATGTACGTTTTTTATCGATGTTTTATAATTTGTCGACTGAGTTGAAGAATATTGGAAGCTAGTAATAGTTTAACTTCGATTTAGTGATTTCAAATCAAAGGTAACAGTGTTTTTATCGTAAATAATTGACAAATAAACTATAAGCTTGTTGACGGTGTTAGCATTAATACATAAAAAAACCCACATACAATGCTCTTGTATTTAATAGATTCCACTCACGAGCAGAGACCAAACATTTGTCATATATACGACTGCTACGACTTATAATCGAACTCAGGACTTTCCATTAAACAGACAGTGTCACTAACTTAATCAAAATGTATAAAAAAAATGTGTGCGTTAGTGTACAGGTACACACGTACAAAATAAAACGTCTTTACGACATAATATCGTTTTTCTCCGTATTCATTTTAAGCTGTTTTAGTTTATAACTTACACTCCAATTGCGAATCCATTTCCGACTCGCTTCGACTCAGTCTCTGATCCGCCTTGAACTCTAAAATATATAGATTCAAATAAAACAATATTTTACTTCACGAAATTTAGTAGTATTTTCTTCGCATATCTAATCTAAGTAAATAAAATTAATTCATTTTATAATATAAATATTAGTACTAACATGTAGAAATTTTAAATGTCTCTGGCTTCTGTTTCACTTTAATACACTTACAGTTTAACTTTTCATCGATAAATTTTGCCACTCAACGTCACTATCCGGAAATAAAAATCGTAAATGAAGCTATTCCAGCTCGGAGGCGGTCTCTAAATACGATTAACTACTTTTTGGGGACTAGTCACGTTTACTGTCCTTTTATTTCAGGTGGAAATGTTATTTATTCATTCTGTTTTCTTGTTTTGGGTTGATGACCCGAAAAACAATTAGACAACAAGCAAGCTTTTGTATTCAAGAATTAAACATAGATAAGGTAAAAAAAATCTAACAGAAAAAAAAATTGATTGGCAGTTTCTTTTTTTTCTTCATTGGCAACTCTGACTCTGTACCTCTGTAGCTCTCTCACTCTGTAACTATTTGCACAAGTTATGTAATAAAGTCTTCATTACAGTACCAATGGTATACACATACAAACACACTCGTATATACTAAAACAATTACCAGAGTAATCAAAAGCGCCCTATGCGCTCACGGCGACTAATTAATCGCATGAGTAGTTCTCAATAATCGCGCATCGGTCGCGTGCGGTCGGGTTGATTAAAAATCGGCCGGAAACTGGGTAGAATCCTGGATGAGTACCACTAAATCAAGTTCATCTCAAATACTGCGTCATGTTAGATTTTCATTGCGGTTTTGGTTAGTGAAAGTTACAGTTTGATGTTGTACAAATCAGCAATGTAGAACGAATGAGGTATTTTTGGTTTCGAGAAGATATTTGTCGATGAATGATAATGGCTATTACTATAGAAAGCGATCGGTTGACCGTATTAATTGCTGTTTACGAATGAATGCCGAGTTTGAATAGATTTCGACGGTATCGTATATGTCATTGCGTTTGTAGGTGAGGTGAGTTCTGTCGAGTATGATATGTATGTTCGTACCGCCATCTCCGAGTTTATTGTATTCTGTTAATATATCGGTAATTTTGAAAGGTCTCTTCAATAAAAAAAATGTTTGCAATTGACACATGCTAGAAGTGAATCCTTAAAGAAACGAATACTGTTAGTCCAAATATTGATGTTTTGCTTTGCTTACGTAAGCTGCCATTTTGCCAATGCTTCCTACCTCATTTTCTCCCACGTTAAAATTTGTCTGACTTTGACATTGACGGTTCATTTCATTTGCGCGTCATTGCCGTTTCATGGAATTCTAAATCACAACGATACTATAGAAGTATTCGCTTCAAAAATATGTTAATAACAAACAAGCAGACGAGCCACCTAATATTAAGTGGTCACCGTCGCCCACGGAAATCACTAACACCAAATGCATCACCGATGCGTTGCCGCCCAGAATAGAGGAAAGAAAAAATTTGGCTCTCCCGCTGCCAGCTGGAATATGACTAGTCGTTGGGGCTGGCTCAAGCCAGAGTGTGGTGACTAGCCATCCGGACCTCTGCCCTACCACCAAGGGGGACGGCTTTTTTCTATCGCCGCTTACCACACCCTGGTTTACTTGCACTGGAATAGGTTTAGGTATGTACTTTAGACCGCCCAATCAGCTAAAAATGGTTAATCTTTTTTTTTCTACAGCAGGTGTGTTTAAATTACTATTCATAATATTTGTTTAACGATACAGAAAAACGAATCGTAAAATTAAAAAAGTGCCTCAAGGGACACCGCCCTCCGAAGTCACTTTTACGATCCTATTATAAAATGGTCTTTATGAGCGATTTTATTGCTAAAAGACTTACGTAATTTCGTCACGGGTTCAAAGCCAAAGATGAGAATCTGAGTTAAGGAGCTATTAAAAGTTCGCGAGCGGTTCAGAAATTCGGTCAGTGGTTAGATTATGGTTCTAGTGAATTGAAGTATTTTAATTACTCTTTTATAGTCGGGTTATAACTTACTAGGAAGATTATTACGATAAAAATAACATAGAAAAGTAGACACACTCATTAAAAGGATTATTATCAAGCTTAGCTTAGGATCAGCTACTGTAATGACTTATAACCCATTGGCATCTGTCGATCCTAAGTGGTTAACCGAATTTAGCAGGTTTATTCGGTAAAGCTGAGATGTATAGACGATACTTAGCCTTAGCTCAGACTTTACTTACGAAAATCTTTGCTTTGCAAAGACTGCGATTTGGTATTTATAGACATGTCACGCTGAGATTGTGCTCAGACTGCACACGCTAAGACCGCTAATGTCATAATACCACTATTGGTTTCATTACAAGCAATACACATGCAAAGTTTTTCCTAAGTAAAGTCTGAGCTAAGGCTAAGTATCGTCTATAGATCTCAGTCTAAGTGGATGGGTGATCGCTAGTGGCAAAAAATTCTTGAGCAAATCCGTGCTTCGGAAGGCACGTAAAGCTTCGGTTTTTATCGTTAGATGGCAGTTGTTAAGCCATGTCGGAGACCTACGAGCCGGGCGACATAAAAACTTGTTGGCCACTGACCCCTGCAAGAACCCGTACAGGAGCAGCGAGTTGTTGAATACTCTAGGCCTCTTTGGTTATGAAGAAAGACTCATGCCCTGTAGTAGACTTGAATTTGAAGACAGTTTTGGCTACAGCGTACCAGCATTATAGATCAGCGAACTTTTATTGATGTGGGTTTTTGTTAACTGGTAGTATTAACCTAAACTAGTTACAATGTAGGTACGTGATATTATATCAATATAATTATAATACATTTATGGATATGTAATTATATAACCTAATCTTAGAAAAACTTTTAAATTAATTAACGACATCTAGAAAATAATGTTTATGACAGGTGGCTAAATTAATTGCCGTGCAAAGTAAAAGTTCGTAGACTTTTCCTTAGTCATATATAAGTAGGTACTTATATTATTTGTTACGAATAAAACAATAACAAATTCATTCTACTTATACCTATCAATGCACATCTAGAAACGGGTATTCCATCAAAACCCCTGTCGTATAAACAATGGATATAAAATAAGCCGAGTGGAACACCCCTTTCAAAATTTGGCCGAGTCAGCGGTTGTCGCGTCTGGATTATATGGGGTGTTCTAAATTTGCCTGCGATTTGTTTTGTGATTTGCGATCATTTATATCCGATCATATTTTAAATAGATTTAACAAGCAACTTCGTATTCATAGTTTTTTAAATCTAAATTATGTAACAACCGAGCAGACGGCCACTTGATGTTAAGTGGTAACCATCGCAAACATCAGTTTAACATTAAAGCCATCACTTGTTGCGGTTGTTGTGCTTGCTGTTGTTGCTTACGTGTTGCAAGTTGTTGCTGTTGTGCTTGCTGTTGTTGCTGATGTGTTTCAAGAAAGCTAGGGAAAAGAAAGTACTGACTCTTGAGCTCCCAGGCAGATCACGATAAGTCGTTAACACTAGCCTTACCACCAAGCAGGGGCGGCTTCTGTCAGATGTCAAAGATACGGTTCCAGCCAAAAAGGAGCATTAAACCCGCTTAATGAATGAATAATTTTTGTCTATAATAAGTATGTGTGGTTTATTTTTGTCTGCAAAAATACTTTATCAAAACATCCTGTATCTCTCGTAATGCATAATAGTGACGTGGTTGGATCGTCCGATACGAAATCAATCACAGTTTCCGACCGACACCTGATGTCTGTCTGTCTGTAACGACAACGAACGGGTATATACATGTTATGATTACTCGTACTTCGCATATATTTTTTGTTTTCTTTCCATTGCTTTTGAAGTAGTGAACGACTGTGAAGTTTGGCAGGCCATAGTAATATTTAGGAGCTAAGAATATTTGTGTCAGTTTTTTATAGAATCAAAACGTACATCCATTTGTATGTAAAACTGTTCTTCTATTCAAATTGATCACTTGCTTATTGCCTTTCCTTCAAGAATTTATGAGAACAGCTTTTGAAGGTCTTATTCTAAGACAATATTTAATAAATAATCAGCAGTCTTAATTAGTAATCTAATTAAACCAATTTAAGGAGTAATTAAAAACACTTCAAGATAGATTTAATAACAATAATCATTTGTGGCATAAAATTAGACCGCAATGCAAATTACCTAAATCGACCTATGTTTGCGCTGTCCTGCTCCACGGAGCATCGGGGGAAGAAACAGCTTCTTTTACATCTGCCACCATATCCACAATAGACACATATAGTGTCTAACCACTATCAAGCCTATGATTTTAAACTTAACTCATCGCGGATTGCACACATTTTTATTATGATCCGGGCACTCACGATATGTATTTTGAAACGCCAATATTTTGACCCAGTTGCATGGATCGTGGTCACGGCTGAACTGCGGTGGCGCTCGGTGGCACGGCTGATCGGCGTTTCAAAATACATATCGTGAGTACCCGGATCATAATAAAAATGTGCACTATCCATCCAATGATTCATTACTTCTTAAATAACATGATTACCATAACAAATCGATTGTCTGCCCCAATTCGACAAACACGCCAAACAATAACTCTTCCTGTTTGTTCGCAAGCTCATTTTTAAATCAGCTTTCTCTTTAAAATTTTCGCATTATACGTCTTCAAGTCCATTCGGGTTCTTTAGAAATATCCATCTCTTTGAGAAAATACGGTCATTGTTTAAAAAGTCAAAACCTACATACATTTAGTTGAACAAAGGCAGTAAAAACGGTTTATGGACTTGTTATTGCCGTCCCAACGGACATGGTGCGTGGGACAAGTGAGCGACGAAGGTTGTGATAGTTTTTGGAATTTTGGCTTTATAGGGAAAATAATTGGTTAAAAATAGCCAAACATTAGTGTCCAATGTGCTATTGAAGATACAGCTTGAACTGTGATAAAATTTGGAAATTATAAAATTTATTTTGATTCTTTCTTAGTCATAGTAAAATTGAGTACGAAATTATTTTGGAATCGATTAAAATTCTTGTAATCAATATGTATAATTTTTGCATGCAGTTAATCACAATGCAAAAATCAGTATACTGCAATCCAGTCTACATTTATAGTTAACGTCATTATTCAATAGTATGAATACAAAATGACTAATCTTTACCTGATTTCACAAGTAATTAATTCAAATTGTTTATTGTAAATTTAGTTTCTGAGAAAAACATCCATACAATTGCAATTTAAGCAAACAAAGAAATTATGCGCCAACTTTAGTATTTTCTATTTTTTTAAGACTTTTGCCCTTGAATTGCACCACCCGAACAAAAGAGAGGTAGAAACAGATTTTAATGTATCCTATGAAAATCTTCATTCAGAGATCTTTTCCCTTTGAATTTTAATATAAAATCGGGACTTTATTAGCGCTGAATGAAATGATAATAAATTCGGAAAATACGCTTTTCATTAAAATATCTTCGAAGAAAATGTGTTGAGTGAAGATCTTAAAAGGAATATTATGTTACCAAGCGAGAATTTTTTATGAGCTGCGTACGTTCAGGGGCCGTTAAATTGACTACTTTGTTTCACGGAAGTAAATCTAAAAGATATTATTTTTCATTGCTCTTTGTATAAACAAAGGTATCTACGAATAAAATTTAAACGAAGCTTCCACATATCGTTACCTTATTAGAGCTCACACACAGTTTTCAGGTTAGGCATTCGATAAACCTTCAAACAGTACATTTAATTGTTGGTTAGTAATGCACAACGTATCTCTTCAATAACTTCAAGTAAAAATGACCTCAGAACAATGCAATAAAATTTTAAACGTAATTTGTTTCCCGTAACAACCCATCGTCAAAATTTTATTCGTTATTTCAAAAATGCCAGTAATTAATCTTACCCTTTCACGAGCTGTTAGTTGTATAATCTACTTTGCCAGTATTTCAGCCTCATTAACTACGATAACTCATAAAACTCTCTGAAAGAGCGTATCGGTCTAACCCTTTTGAGTTCTCAAAATGTCATGAAATTTTAATTAAAAAGATTTTAAAGGATATTCCCAAAATCCCATGCATTTGTAGGCGTTCTCTTAATAATTATGTCCATGGCAAATGATGATAATTCACACATATCAAATTTTACAAGTATGCTTTCCTTATTGCTTATGCTGAAGTTCTTAAAAAAGTAGGAAACAAGAATGGTACAAATAATATACCTAATATGTCATGTATGTTTATATTTCATATACGTATACCTGTAGGTACATGTATAGCTTTCTATAGATGCATCAATTTTAATTTAAGCATTGTAATGGATTGCACTGAAGTATTGTTTGTGAATACGGAGTTATCCCGGTGCTGTTATCAGCACAGTTGTAAAGGAAAGTTGTGAAAATCGCACCGTAGTAGTAGATGTAGATCTAAACTTATTCCTTAGCGAAAACTATTTTTGTTACATAAGAAGAATACTATTTACAGACACTTGTTTTTATCTTTACTTCAGTTTAATATCGTTTGCCCGAAGTGATCGCGTGACAGAAAACAGTTTATAAGACTCCGTAGAGAGCGTTAATTTATAATGAGAATACCCTAGACTTTATTGTTAATACATGCAATTACTAAAGATTACTAGGAAAAATATAAAGTTGTGTTAAATATTTTATGATTTATTAGTTAAAAATATAAATAATACTTTCACAATACAATTTAACTTTAAAATACGTGATAACTGACTTTATATAAAAATAATCATGAAAAAAATTATGAATGCAATAAAAAAGTGAAATGTTAGAAATTTTTCAAAGATTGTGGACTAATAATATCGGTCAAAGACTTCTCGCAGATTCGCGGTATCCGTTGCGGTCCGCGTAACTTGCTCATAAACTCAAAAGCTGGCTTTAGTTGATCTTGAGTTACACCCTGAAACACACACACAAATAAGATAGTTAAATTGCTTTAAATTCATTATTGACAAAGACGAAAGACATCCAAGTGATTGACGAGCTCCCTTGTTAACTTGTCATGGAATATGTTGTTAAAGAAAATATTTATTAGGACATCAAAATTTTTCATACACTAGCTAGTGAGTGTATGAATTAGTAGTGTATGAATTAATATCAAATTTAGCATTCCTCGAGGTGCATTTTATTCTCCCATGTTTTTCTGATCTTATAATGACTTGACAAACGACCGTCAACAGTTATTTTCTACGTTGATGAATAACTTTTCAAGAAAAAATAAGGAAGGAAGCAAGTTCTATTTTGACTTGATTAATCCATCGAATATTAATGTGTGTAAGTTTATTCCTAAAAAATAGTCTTTTGTGCATCTAACCTCCTTTCTCCGATATATGACGACGGAAATCATCTTTCCCCAAAGCATTTGTAAAAGATATGGACCGGTTTTGTCAGTAGTCTCCAATAAATGTAGTTGCATCATTGCGTCTTGTGTAACAGCTTTGCCTGGAAAAGAGAGATAGCCATGTTATGAAGGATGTCTTCAACTACATACAGTCCAGTAAACGAATCAATATGCCTATGCGTTACTACAAAAAATTGTAGTTATACTCACTTATTTCACTCTTATCTCTCTTATCGGTATCCAAAGCCAGTACTTGTTGAAAGCAACCTTTGACTCCAGCAATGTTTTTTGACCAAACGTCAAACGGTCTCTCAGAGAAGTACCGCTGCCTAACTATAGTACCTTTAATGCCACTCACTATGTTTGTGACTGTCCGATTAGATTTTAGGGTATTGTTTACCAACCAACGAAGACCGGCCTGAAAGAAGATCGAATGTCCTGATAAGCGTCATCTATATGCTTAACATTGAAGGATAGTTGGGGATTCAATGAAAAGAATTGGGTCTTGCCTACAAATTGATTTAACACCCATTTTGTTTAATTTGTACAATTACAATGTATACGAATGATATTTATATTTATCCTGATGCCATTCTCTACCAGTCAATCCTGGGCAATAGAGGTTGTGGTAGAAATATAATTATGAGTAGGTATTAATACAAAAATCATGTGAAAAAGAAAAGTAAAAAGTATACCTCATCAGTTTCACTAAACTCCACTTTGTAACAGGAAATGTGTTCTCGGTTATCTGGAAATAACTTTTCAGGTATTATAGCCACGACGTACCACGTCCCAATGACCGACTTCACGTCAAAGTTGGCTTGAAATCCATTACAAATAGTTTTATTGACGTTTTCTGCTCTCACACCTACAAATAAAAATAAAATAAAGATAAAAGCAGTCATGATGACTGTTCTTGAGATAAAGAATGAATGGACTAACTGTGATAATGAGGAAATTGTGGAGGAAGGACTGGTTATGACTTTGGAAGTTTTAGACATGGCAAAAATCATCTACCTTTATTGACCCGTCTGGTGTTTCTTCATATCTATGGAAGTCAATGGCTAATTGTTATAAGATAGACCACCTAGCTGCCAGCTGCTATAAACAAATAACAATTTATAATTGTTATTTATTCTCTGCTACAAGTATTATATGTTAATAATTATTTATTAATTAAGTTGTAGTAATTTTAATTACTGATGAATTGAATAAATATGGTAAAGATACAAATTGAAAGTACGTGACAACAATAAGCATAGGTAATATTACTTAATCTGGGATAATAAACATTGATATAATGTCAGTACTAATTCAGACATCAAACTACGAAAAACACAAATAAAAAACATAAAAAAAAATTAAATTGATGATCCATATAAAAATATTGCCTGATCTATTCTTCACGGGTCTTTAGAATTCACAGAACAAAATTAGGCGCGATAAGCAGTTTCGTAAATGGAATAATTGCACGTGTCTCATGTCGTGTCGTGACCTATTACTGGATCCGATTCTGGCAAATGTGGAACACACCAATTACAAATTATTAAAATTTATCAGTTCTACCAACGTAGGTACTAATGTAATGTATGTAATTTTATCTGACTACGTGGCGCACACATTATCATCACTGTGGTATCACTTAAGATTTATAATGATTCGAAGTTGGTTAGCAACCATTCTCAATTAAACTTTCAATGTATAAATTACGCAGTTCTTATTTACAGTCGATTCTAGATACAGGATATTAGATAAAGGAAGTAAAAAATTCTTCCACCTTGCACATGGTTTGCCAGGATTAAGCTACATACATAACCAAACCGAAGCATTCATATACGCAGGGGAGGTTATAAACGTTTTCAATAAGACGTACCAAAGACTACCCATTTTCATGGTTATACTTTAGTGGGAACATAGTGTTGAGAAGGCAAAGGTCTTTAACCTCTAGAATCATGTAGAAAGACATGAGTGACATTTATGAACACAGGGAACAATCAGGGATCGGATGGCGTTTATTGAAATCTCAGCCCTTCGGGTACAGAGCAATGCTGATACAGAAGCTTTTGATTTGTCATGCAAAAGTATTAAATCTAGAAATAAATTGTAAAAAAATGTTAATAATAATATGTTTTCATATACTAGTAGCATCGAATACATCAGCGAAATCAATTACTTTTTTTCACAGACATTTTTATAATAGTCAAAAGTAGTGAACGAAATAAAACAACTCCCACTTTCAAAGCTCGACTTCAATCTTCCTGTTTTATTTTTCGTCAAAGTCTCTCTATTTTTCTCTATCGTTTTTAATTATTGGCAACTAAATTACCAACCCACATAGTAACTGGTACCTGTGAGTATTTTTTTTTATCCAATAATAAAAAATAATAAAATACGCTACGCACTCATTGTCCCACACTAAGATTCCCTGTGTCATGAATGCCCTGGACAACACACAAAACAAGAACCCTCTCACCCAGATCGAGATCAAATTCAAATTTCTGTCTCGCTGGGAATCTAAAGCGCCACACGGGTTATCATGTATCGGGATTAGGGTTTTCGGGCCCGGGTACCCGGGTCGGGTATACCCGGGTATTCAAGAGTTTTCGGACCCGGGTAATATATGACTTAAGACCCGGGTACCCGGGTATCAATAAAATTATATATTATATTTCAGCTATTTCCGTAATAAAATAACGGCAAAAGTACTTAAGAGGGGGCATAAAGCTAGCAAAAATCAAATTTCACCCGCGCTGCACGCGGACAATCGTTACTAGTAATAACCAAAAACTTTGAGCGACTTGAGAAAGACCATAAGCTTATTGCACGGAATAGGAATGCAATAAGCGACAAATGCATTTTCTTTTGATTAGGTATTCCTAAATTGATTTTAAAATCGCTAGTCTAATCTCTTCGTGAATACAACTCGTAATCAGCATTATATTTATATTAAAATATTGACTCTAAAAATATGCACCATATTGAAAATACATTCATTTTCGTTGAACAATAGACCTAACTTTTTGGTTTTTTATCGAATAGTTTCTTCTTTTATGTTTTTGCTATATAATGTAGTATTACTATATTTTTATTCAGGTTCTAGAAACTCGATCTACTACTGTAAAAATTGAATCTAAGATTGCCTATTTTGCTTTATACCCCCTCCTAAATTCGAGATCTCATTTCTGTGTCATATTTAATAAGATTTAAGTGTTATTTTATTCGAAGTAGATAGATGCCTTCGTCTATATATAACGATAAATAAATAAATAACGCTACACACTCATAAGCCCCACACCAGGATTCCCTGTTTCGTGGGTGCCATGGACAACACACAAGACAAGAATAGACCAAGAACGGAAATTTAAATTCATCATTCAAATTTCCGCCTCGCTACGAATCGAACCCAGGACCAAAAGAACGGCGATCCGGCGTGTTAACCATTGCGCCATCCGGGTCGTGAAAATAAATAAAATCTATAAAAATAAATAAAATTGGAGTGTCTGTTTGTAATATTAAAATAACCGCTTTTTACTTAATGCATATTATTGTATACACGGTGCATATACCAAAATAACATTTCTGTCTGTTTGTTTGAGCTAATCTCTAGAACCACTGGACCGATTTTGACGGGACTTTCACTGGCAGATAGCTGATGTCATATGGAGTAACTACTTTGTTTGTGATTTTTTTTAAAGTGGGTATCTTTATAAAAGGTTTATTTTGGTCAATTTGTTGTGTTGTGTGATTTTGCATGGACAATTTTTAAGAGTATTCCTACAAAGAGTTGAAAATACGTAGGCAAAATATATGAGTTTATGGATAAGGCATTTATTTTTGATTTTTTTTCTTGAAAATATTATACACAAATGAGTGAAACTCATGAATTATGTGAAGTTTTATTTAAAATTGAAAATACCCGGGTACCTGGGTCTACCCGGGTATTTAAGAAAAAAATACCCGGGTATGCGAAAACCCTAATCGGGATGTATTGTCTCTCTTCCATTCCACTCTGTGAAATCTATGATTGCTGCAGATAGGTGAAGAGGGCGGCGGTTCGTAAAGTTTTACGACTAGCTTCCGACACGATCAGCCTCTTCGCGTTACATATCGACCCTAACGATATTAAGTTTGTGGCCGATATAAACCTATCGAACCTTGATTGAATCATTCAACGAGTAAAATGGAGAGCATATGAATAAGTTTAGTTTTATAGATACGGTATGGTTGATTTCAATATCTAAGTCAAATGTTTGGGTGTTGGATTGGTCTGTTTTATCTGATTCTATTTAAAATCAGACGAATTTAATAAATTTGATTTATGACAATAATTCTTTAAGATTATAATCAAAATTGGGTTCACTATGGTGTAACATTAATTTAAACGAACTGATGAGTCAGCTGATGACATATTGTTTTATGTATTCCTTCCAATGACTTATAATGTCATTGATTCCTTCGAAATATTTCGAGAAAAAAACCACTTATCATTTGTCACATGTCATAAAATATGTATAATCTTTTAACAGGTTATCAGTTTTCTTAGCTCGCCACCAATTTCATTGTTGGATTATTTTCAATTTAATAGCAGTTGATTATTTAGCAAATGAAATGATAGCTATATATATATTTCTAAATAGTTTTGTGATAAGCTTTTTATGTTGTGTTCAGTTTCTTTTCTCAAAATAAAACGATCCTTACTTTGAAGTTTCCAACACGATTAACAACTTAACTACCTACTAATTTGTGCAAACCGTAAAATTTCCATGAAAAAGTGGTTCTTAAAGACTGTTACGCACAGACGACAACCACAAAGGGCTGTAATGGCCTAAGGGACAAGAAATTAAATCTGTCTTCCAGAAACTTACAAAACAATTACGTAAGAGGAAAGAGTTGATTAAAAATGCATGTCTAAAGTGGCCCACCCTTTACTTTAAAAGGGCGAAGTCAGGTGTGAAATTAGAGAAGTGTCTGCATTTGTCGGGCTTAATTAATGAATTAATCTGGCCCTCTTAACTTTCAAGACGCGAATTAGTGTTACCTTTGAAGGTATGCTTAAAGTGTATAATTTTAAAGGAACAGTAACTCTTATAGTATCTTCAGAGGAACTGGCTTAACTTTTACTGAATTTTCATACAATGATATTATGTGGATGATGGTGATTTGATTTGATACTATAATTTATCGGTAAAAAATATTAGCTTTAATTAACTTTATTTATCGTAATTAGTAATACTATAAACACATGAATGTATTTATAATTGTGCTAAAAATAAGTCTCGCTATAACAAGTCATATTATATTGTTATGAAAGAAAATTTTTAATCATTTAATACAGGTAGGTATATGTCTGCCTTGGTTGTTAACATTTAAAAATTACTTAAAAATAAAATTATAAATAATCATTATCATTCAACACACGACATGAACATTTGCCAGAATGTTAGATAAAACATTAAAATAAGTAAGGCCTAAACGTAAATAACTACCTATTTCGATCTATGCTGATAAATATCCATTATAATAAAAAAACTTGCTTTTATTAGATGACAAATAATCCGTAAAATGAAGTATTTTTAAACAGAGAACAGAAACAATATAGAATCAAACCGATAACAAGTTACATTTCATATTTGAATTTGGAACAGGATGTATCCAATTAAGTTCACGTCCTGGATGACAGATGACTGTTCTCTCTGGAGACGCGTAACGACGTCGCGATGTTGCAAGACGTTTGCAGAAAGGAGAGGAATATAAATTTTATGAGAGAAGTTCTGAATTTGTAAAAATAAATTATTTAAAATGCAACCAACGTTGAGACGAGTAATCTAACGGTTAATAACTTTCTACATAATAATCAGACATTCCCACGATTGCTCCGTGGACATTCCTAACACTTAAGTCATTATATATTTACGTATATTTCATCAATAAGAATACGATGATTAGCAAATCTAAAAATATTTAATTTAACCTACAAATTAACCTATTTATTTAATTTAACCTAAAAATATTTAATTTAACCTACAAATTAAATATTTTTAGTTATTTTCTTGCAATCCAACCATTTGATGCTAATCAATCATGTAATGAAATTACAAAATGCTATTATTTAGTTGTAAGACTAAGTTATCTGACGCGTTATGAACCAAATATTGAATAAAGTGTCAAAAATTTTATGACACTACACTGACTCCACCTAGAACATGTCATGCAACAACTTGTAGTTACAACAAAGTTTAATAACGGTAGCGTGAGCGTTAATGCACCTATCAGTCCAACGCCATTCGACGCCATTTGCAATATTCTCATTTTATGCATCACAATAGGATTGTGGTGTTCTATAAGCTATTGTTTGAGACTGCCGTTGTTCATAGCATAATGAATCATGTTAATAAATAATTGTTCGATCAAGTTCGATCTTCTTCTGTAATTAAGTCGCCACGTGTTTTTCACTTGATGAGCAGTAGTTTCTAATATTTCCAAAAAAGTTTTGACAGTTTTGTGGTAAGAATGCCTTTTTTTCTTCCAAATCCTTTCATTCTAACCACAAGGTTAGAATCCTTGCCTTTTACCTTAGTCCTTTTACGTTTTAAGTATGTAACGAAAGGCAGTGTGTTACATATCCACGTAGAATGATACAGGTTACAGCGAGCATCTATTTACTATCTTATCTACAATAAATGAAAGCTACAATTCTTCTGTTAGTGGAGTACTACCCTAAACAGCTATTGCATTCATCATCGGATGTTATGAGTTATGAGTAAGGTCACCATGAAATGTGTAACAGGACTTTAAGAAACTAAAACTGTGCAATTTTGGGAAACATGTTCACTACTCACATTTATTACTTAATAATATGTAGACCATCTGTATCATGTAATAGATATTATTTACATGGTTGCAAGGGGTGTATAGTCCCTAACATACATTTATTTCTTGTATAATTATGTCAATACTTTTATTTAAAGTGAAAATCTCCCGCTCAATATTATTGCCCTTACCATTTGGAAAGCCTCCACTAACCATCAATGGGAGGAGTCGTTCATAAAGTAAAAAAGGATACTCCAAAATATTATCTTAAATTTATTAAACTAATCCCTTTTATTTATTTTAGTGAACATCGACAATGATCCACCAGTAAAACAAAAGTAACCAGTAAAACAAAATTTATCAAATTTTCCACCTAACATTCCAGTAGTTACGGTAACTTTTGTCCAAAATGTTTTATACCGTTTGTACCGTTTGGTAACAGGTAACGTTTGTGGCAAAATTTGTCCTCTAGTCACCAGTAGCATATCCACCCTAACCTACGGATATAGTACGACTGATGCCCTGTTTATTATAACAAGCGACGTTGCACACCGCAGGAATTTAAAGACGATTTATACAAACTAGGAGCGGCGCCCCGCCCTTAAATGTTGGTGGTATAATTTTTCATTTAAGTCTTTTAGTAACAGTCTTATTTTGAGCAATGAAAACTGCAAAATGGTGCACGATCAAGCAAAAATGGCATACATTATTATAATAATTCTGCCGTCATAAGGAAAAAGGGCACAACTAACATTATAGCTTGTAAACTAGGTAGTAACCAGCTTAAAATTAACCATAAAAGTTCCCGGCTTGTTTAAATTCCTAAACCAGTTAAAAAATATTTTATCTGTTACATCTGCCGAGAATCAAACTTTAAGTTTTAAATTTAAAATTTGAAATTATTCATTTATTGCATTATTACAGAATTAGAAAGGTACATAACTAAGTAAACTATACACCAGTTTTCATCCTCTTAATAATATCATTAAAAAATCATCACTGAAAAATGTTATAACTTAACTTGAAGCCAAGTTATTAGTAAAGTATAGGTAAATCTTATCTACAGAATAGTTATTATATAAAGCAGTTTAAAAACTGAAGTACATATAAAATCGTTGCCGGGCTGGTACTAGAATATAAAGCACAGCAGTAGAATTGTTAATTCCGCGAAACTCACTATTTTTGATTATGTTTAGTGTTTTAAGATACGAACACACCAGGGGCAAAATTTAATTAGCTCAAAAAGTTTCCTCCTAAACGCCGGTACCGATTTGGTTGAATTTTTTTGTATGTCTACAATTGGATCCGTAAATAGTTTAGATTCACAATTGGACCCGGTAGGTGTCGCTGCTGTCGATATGCCACCAAATTTATTTATTAATTATAGAGCGGTACGAAGTTCGCTGGGACAGCTAGTAAAATTATAATAAAATGAGCATGAATAGGATTTCTCTCGATCTCATGATCTTACTTGTGGAGGTTACCCACAATCAAAGTTCAAACCTCGTTTATTACCTACTACAAACTATTTCTTATTTTCCTATTTCCTAACTTGAAAACTATTCCCTGTTGTACCTCAAACCTAACCCCACTCCCTTAAAAGCGGCCCGTATCAACCGTAAAGCAAGCGGAGATACTGCGAGTATAAAATATTTTAATTATATTTTATTACCACTAAAACCGTGTAAATGAAAAACTGGTTTCTGCGCTTTAAAATTACCGAAATGTCTCACTGTGGGCGAATAAACTATTGATAGCGAGAATATCACGATAACTATTAAAGTTCCTCAATTTCTCGCCATATCTAAAGCTCATCTCTAGTACAATATTGCATTGTAATACCTAACACTAGGCTTTCAATGAGGAGTAAATAAAATAATTAACATAAAACAATCATGTGATCTAAAAGATCACAGTGAGTCTTTTTAAAACTTTATTTGAACTCCGTCATGGCGTAACTAGTATTATCTAATGATAAAAACAATTTATTAAATTTTGCCACTAGCGGTCATCCATCCAACTACAGAACGCGCCCGCTGTTGCGTAACTTGGTCGATTAATTAGGATCGAAGTAAGTCGCCGGACTATGAGCGCTTCAAATATTCATAGTAGTACACCGTTAATTTTTTTAATCTTTTTGAAGTTTAAATTCCTGAAGTCGACAGTTTAGGAAGTGAGTTTACGAACCTATGCTCTATGTATTACAGACGTGCAAGAGCGTTGGTGGTTGGCCTTCAATAACTTATAGATGGCGCTTTCGCTCACTTAACTTTCACAAATTCTATCGTCAAGTATTTTCTACCGTGAGACGCATTCCTTATCAAATCGTAAAAAAACTTGTCTCCTCCAAAGCTAAGTTTTAATGCGCTTGCATTGTTCAGATTTTCATTAGACGATTCTTTTATGAGTGTTCTTATTTGAAGCTCATGATGGCTGTGTATTGTTTATCGCGGTCCTTTTATTAGCTTCAGTTTCTTTATGTCTTCTTGTATTTCTTTTGTGAAGAAGTAAAAATATGATAAGAATATATTTTATTGGATGAATGGTAATGCGCTCGTTACTTTGTAGGATTCTATTGTTACAGATTTTTCACATAACGTGAACATGAAGTAACGTGAACGTGCAACATAATGAGAAGATTGATACTGCATAGTATCAATCTTCTCCAGAAGCAGGACAACAGCCGTTATAGGTGATACGATTATGATATAAGTAGATTAAACTTGGTGAATAACTTACACTTAAACTTTTTATTGCTATTAAAATTTTATCACTGATTGGATTTGATCACCTAAGCTTACCAGGCGATGCACAATTAGAAATAACTAAAAATAAATCTAGTAACTGTTATTAGAAAACCGCGACGTAATAATAATATTCATTTTCAGTTCTTATACAGTCTGATTGGCAGGTGTCCATAATATTCCATAGCTCTTTCACCAGTCCTTCGTAATTTCATCTCAATAGCCCATTTACCCAGTAGTTTCCTGTTCTAAAATAGTTTCTGCGCACACGGCGGGGACTGTCATCGATTGTATCATATTGTGCAATCGAGGATAGAATCCGCCTTGTGTGCCATATATGCACAACATCAAAGTGTTTGACCTAATTTGGAGTCTTTATTCTGTACTCATTATAATCATCTATCTTGCAACTATCTTGCACTGCACGTCACAGTCTCATGATTGTCAAAATAACCAGTAGTAGAAGTTGACTTGGACACAAGGATGGACAAATCCCCTTGCACCCTAACTAATGCTACGAACCTGTTTTTTCTGCCAATAAATAAAGTCAAATAGAGACAGCGGCAAGGAGTAATGACCCAGATCCCTTGTCATGAATGATTTACTTTTGAATCTATACAGAGTTGTTAATAACCTTATGGTGTTGCTGCGAATAGCTAGAAGGTTCTATCATAATGATGATTGGAATTGTGTTTAGCTGGATGTGGTCTCTATTGATGATAAGAATAAAAAAGATTTTAGGATTTCATGTTTGAACTTTTTTTATGTTGGAAAATAACCGACGAAGGAGACAAGGTAGCTTAGGACGTGCTTATGAATGGCTCCCTGATATTGCAACTGAAAATATAATAAACATTTTCAATGTTGATTTTGTAAAGAGGGTGACAACTAGCCAGGTGAATAAAATACCGATAATTATGTGATTGTGATTTGGGCTCGAGAACGAATGGAGTCTTTTAATTTACATACCAGGTACTCATCTCAGGTGATACAACTATTGGAAAGTGAAAAGCATCTAATTCGTGAAAAATATACTCCCTTAAAGATAATCTTTCTTGAAACATTATTAAATTTAATATCAACCAATTAGTAAGTTGATTCACAATCAATTAAGCTAGGCTGGCCATGAAAAAAGCTCACTCGTAAAATGGTAATATCAGCTCCTACGAGATCCCTAAGTAATCTGTCTTCACCGATACTCCCAGATGAGGCCAGATAAGACACAGACGGTTCTTTCCTTATTTATTAGAACGACAGACGGACAAATGTCGGCGACCATATAAATGGAAGGTTTTTTCAGTGATCTTATTAGGCTTGATTGGGAAAGAAAATTGGGTCGTTTGTATAGCACATATTTTTGGGTTTTATCAGGACCTAGCGCAGATACAATTGTATGGTTTATAGTTGGCCTCTAACTACTCCACTAATCACCACTGGAGCATTTTGAGGCCTCAAAAATCCGAGGAAATTCCATGCTTTGCCTATTTATGTCGGCTGACATGAGGCAGGCAGTAACTGCCTCATGTCAGCCGGCAAATGGCTCATCGTATACTTGCTGCGATCATCATAGCCAGTAATTCCTTTATTTCTTCTGTTACTTCGATCCCCAATGCGTCGCTGATGATTTGGTGACTAGTCTACTTGTTTGATAAAAGATACTAAATGTGCTATTTTTATAATAAGTCAACGATTTTTACATTTTTATTCATTATCATCATCACAACCCATAACTGTCCTACTGCTGTGCTCGGATCTCCTCTCACCACGTGAGGGGTACAGGCACAATGCTGACCAAGTTCTAAATAGCAACCTCCACACACCTTTGAGAACATTATACAAAACTCTCAGGTGTAGGTACTATTCTAACGATGTTTTCCTTCACCGAAGTAATAGATTTATAATACGCACAACTTTTTTGTAAATATGAGGTGCATTCAGGACTCGATCCTGAGCCCCCCTGTTCGAGATTCTAACGTTCCACATTCTTAGCTATCACTGCTTAATACTTTTTCGTTAACCTATCTCATATTTTTCTTCTCGAACATTTGTTACCCGCTAAGCATAAGGTACCCTTACAATGTAACGTCCACTTGCGTCTTGAACGCCACTGAAGCGGTCACTTAAATGGCCCTTAAGCCGCAGTCAACCCTTTGTGGGCAGTATTTATGGGACTTACAATACGGATCGTTGAAGGGAGTGACAATAATGTATTGACCACAACATTGTTTAGTGTTTTGTGATGTATTTTTTAAATAAATCGAATAAGGTTCACGAAATGCAATGTAATAAACAGGGTTCACGAAATGCAATGCTTTAAGAGGAAATGCTACGGGTCATTTTTCCATACAAACGTTCTCGACTAATCCCTCGCTGGTTTTTGAGTCTAGATCAATATTTTTTTCACACAAGAATAATATCATCATTGTCTATGTCGGTACGTTTTGATTTTTTTGATATTTTTGTTTTCAAAAGTTTTAGGCTACTTCAAACAGCGCTTAAAACGGCCAAATAAATATGCCGCAAACAAACGCCTAGTACACAAATTGTATAATAAAATTAGCACAAAAAGCTAAACGGTCCGACACAGAATATCTCCTTCCCATTCAATTTCCAAAATTTCGTTAAGATTGCTGTAGTTTTGGCGCGGGGATTAGTCGAGAACGGAACCTCGATTTTGATGATTTTTGCTTCGGGTTTTTACACGGAGCTGCAGTTGTCCCTATCGCACTGACATACACGCCGCTCGAAAGCGCGACAGAGATATTGAGTGAAAAAATCCCAAATTTGAAAAAGGGTTCGCGTGGTATTTCCTCTTAACGCATTAGGGGCCCATGGCAGTACTTGAGTCTCCTAATTAATAAGGCCTGAAGCTTGAAGTCTGCTTCTTAGCGGTGGAGGGATATAATTAATAATTAAATAATTTTTTTACTGTATCTTTTGACATGGTCTATCTTAGGCACTTATGATTTAGCGTAAGCTCCTATCATACTAATAAATAAATAATAACGCTACACACTCATAGCCCCACACTAAGATTCCCTGTGTCGTGGGTGCCATGGACAACACACAAGACAAGAACACACACGGAAATTTAAATTCATCATTCAAATTTCCGCCTCGCTGGGAATCGAACCCAGGACCCTCGGAACGGCGATCCGGCGTGTTAACCATTGCGCCATTGAACCATTGCTCTTCCACAGCATTTTTTATGATAATAGCCGACGCACTAGCAGACGAGCCACCTGATGGTAAGTGGTCACTGTCGCCCATAGACACCAGCAACTCCAAAGGCATCACTGATATGTTGCCGACCAAGAAAGAAGAGGAAACAAAGAAGAACTGGCTCCCAAGCCTGCACCACGACAAGTCGTTCGCTGGCTGATTCCAGCAAGAGGGCTGTAGCTAGCCGGCTCCAAAGTCATACCACCAGTCTAAAGTACCTTCGGGATTAAACTGAATGGTACAGAGTCCAACGACCTCTGTCAGACTAGGCGCCGTAACCTCGTCAGTTGTGCAGCGGGGTGCACTATGGACTTGGACTCTAAGATGGATGGCGCCCCTTACACAAGCTTCTGTTATTATTTTGGAATGAACGAGCATTCCCCCGTGGCTACTCCCGCCAAATCCATAAAATCAGTTTATCCCCTTTTTTATCTCCTTAGGAGGGGAGTTTCCAAGTATCCTCTCTTAGTGCTCCCCTACACTCTCCAACTAAGATACATGCCATATTTCAGCTTCTTGCGTTCAATAGTTTCCGCTGTGCGTTGTCTGTCAGTCACTCAGTAACGCAAGAGTTTTATATTTATAATTATACTATATGCGTGGTGACTACATATTAATTAATTTAATAAACTTTTATCGTTGACATTACTGCCAGCTCATTGTTAGTGTATAAGCCTTTAGTGACACATTTTTTATTTGCTATGACTCAAGGCATTAACAATGCGGTCAACGGCTATGACTCACGTGGATAATATGATAGCGTGGTTTGACCACAGCTGTGAGGAGCTAGCGGTTTCAACGTTACATTTTCACACGTTCCAACTGGTTTCAACTACAACACACATTAAACTAAACAGAAATAATGTGGGTTATATGTCTGAGAAGAGAAGTGGTACTGGTACTTTTGGTGTTATCGGTTTACTAGGGTGACAATCGCAAATTGACATCATGTGGCTTGTCTGCTGGTTTACTGACTATGTAAAAGGTCAAATAGGCTATTACAATATGGCACCATACGAAAAGTATTGTAGTGAAACGTAATTCAAAGTTGATCACGACAAAATCTCATGTTATAAATCCGAGGTTAATTTTTTAACTACTGCGACTGTCATATTTTATTAATAAGCTCTATTTTGTTATGACCATGAATACCAATTGCCTAGTTAAGCTGATAAGTAACTAAAATTTTAATAGTGGTTTCTCTATGACCACAAATAGAAATATTACCTACTGGCGAATATTGTTACCCTCTCGCCTCACTACATCACTTCCCGATAACATTGCATAACTTAACACATTACAACGCAACGACAAGGCAAATCTGAGCAATTAGCGCAGATAAATCGCCTCCAAAAGTGCTCCATTCGTAAGGAGGAGTCGCAAATAATTATACTTTAATCCAACGCCATAAATCAAGTGGAGCTACTTAGCACACGATTAGCATCCAACAAGAGGCTGTAAATCATTGAGACACTCGTCCCTCCCAATCGTGTTCTGTTGAGTGTGAAGCGGGTATATTTACCATATCTACTGTATATACTTATCTGTACTAATATTAATCATCTGATGTTTTTTTATGGAATACAAGTAAAGCTTTAGCGTAAGGTAGCTAATTCCTTACGTTTACAAATTGAGAACCATCATCTTAAAGATACTTATGGCAAGATACTTTTAATTGACATGGATAACCTTCATGAAAATTCGAATATGTATATAAAATATATAAAAACGAATATATAAATTCGAAGAATGTAATAAATATAAAAAGGATGATCCTACCTACATATTTTTATATTAAAAATTTAAATTTGAAATTCGAATGGTGTTAAATGGGTAAGTACTCATTTAAAAAGCATCATTATCATGATCATATTAAATTTTATACACACAATAAATAAACAATCGTATAATTAATGCAATATGACATTTACCATAAATATGAATTTAAGTCCACAAAAGTCCCTAAACCGGTCCTCATTTAACCCTACTTTAAAAAAAACAATTCTTACATTCTTCCAAACATTCAACCAAGAAATCAACACTAAGCACCGAACAACAAGCAGTTAATTCCGCCATGCACAAGCCAGCTCAAACATTGCTCACTAAACTACTTTATTCGACGCTTCCACGCCATTTCCCGCGCTCTTTACGACCTCCGCGGAAATCTGATACGGACACCGTCCACCTTTGCCATCACTTGCGGTTAGGACGCGGTATTTGATCTCTTGCTGCATATTTTTACAACCTTTTATTTAACTTGTCACGTTAGTTAGTTAGCGTGGTCAAATCTTGTAACCTAACGATCACATCTCAATGTCATATTAAGCCTAAACTTGGAATACGCCTTTAGTTCAGATGACAATGCAATTATATATAAACTGTATTGTTATTAATCCAAAATGGCTGCCGAAACAAAATGGCAGATTACATATTTTTGTACAACCCACTCAATATGGGTATCAAATAAAAGGGCTTAACTTGTAAAACACAATATTATGTACAATATGAATAAAGCTTGTTTTTTAAAACGTTTTAAGTAAATATATTCTGACTGACTGACTGACTGATATCTCTGGCATTAACGAGAAAACGTGTTAGTTGTCTTTGCCCGACGATTTAAGAAGACAAAGGACAGTAAAATGGTTGATTGCTTGCAACACTGCCGCAAACACTACTCCGTAGATCTGTCTTCGCGTAGACATGACGATTGTAGCCAAAACTTATTAAGTTAAAAGTTAATAAGTTCAAATAGAACTTAGCATTTCTATCGGATTGTCTGTGCATTTCTTATCGCTTATCTCAGAAACCGATTTGTTTTTGTTTTCATTGTTCTAGTTCAGGAAGCTTGAAGTAACATTTAGATATTGTAAGTAACATATAGCATTGCTTAACTTAGAACATTACGTTTTTTGTTAATTAATAAATAAATATATTATTACTAGCTTTCTCTCGCGGCTTATTTTCAAAAATTCCCTCTTTTGAGGAGCTTGTTATACAAAGTTTCAAGAGAATCCATTGAAGAAATAAAAAGTTTCAGTTTATCCTCTTTTTTATCCCATTAGGGAGGGGGGAATATCCATAAATCCTCTCTTATTGCTCCCCTACACTCCCCAAGAAGCATACATGCCAAATTTCAGCTTCTCCCGTTCAGTAACTTCGGCTGTGCGTTGTCTGTCAGTCACTCAGTAACGAAAGAGTTTTATAGAATATTAATTTGATACTTTCAAGAAACTTAAATTTGGTTTGAAATATTTCTATAAATGGTATAATTTATATAATTGGAATATAGCATAGTCATTTCTAAACCTTTCAGTGTCTACGGTAAACTTTATAAGCTTTTTCACTTGTTTACAAACAAACTTATTAGCTGTCTCATTCTGCACGTATCCTCGTTTGTTGTGTACTGTGATCAAAATTTACAGTTACTTTCGAAGGACTTTAATCATAGGGTTAAATCTTTATATGTCTATTAGTGTGTGAGTGTGTATGTTAGTATGTGTAAAGATGTAAGACACAAAAGTTTATTTTAAACTGTGGATGATCATTAAGAATGAACATTGAATATTTCTCCCCTGAAGAAGTAAAATGGGGGAGGGAGGATAAACTTTAGTATGATTATAAAATAAATTTCCTTCCATTTACATAAAACTCAAATTTCATCTTTTTTCAAATCAACCCGAATATTTGCAGAAACAACCGTGACACGTTACTAAGACATGACCACGACCACTCTGCCAAGAGTGAACGACTTAGAAGAAGAATTTGCAGGATAAAATAATCTTGTTACAAATGTGTGTATTTTATATTTATATTTATATTATAACCTTCGATTGGATATCATAATATATGTGTATACAATCTGGATATCTGGAAATAAAATTAATACAAATAAAATACAAGTAAATTAAGCAGCCGTAGTTGTAAGTATATTTTGAAAATTATAAAAAAGTAGATGCAAAACGGTATTTTGTCGCATTGTTAAACAGCCCTGGTGGGATTTGAACCCACAATCTCCGGTTTGAGCAACCGGGCCTTTCCACCTTAGGCCACAGGGATTGTGCTTGATACTGCGAATATTTTGTACGGATGTTTCAGAAATATGCGAAACTTTGCTGTTAATATGCGTCAAATTAATAAATTGTGATGAAAATTTTGCTCCACTTCCGATTGAAATATCTAAATACGGACGGCGCCAGTGAGCATGCGCGAAACTTGGTGGACGTAAGCAAGAAGGAATGACTATATACCTCGCTCTCGTGACGGACGGTGGTACCACAGAGTATGGTGGTACTACCCCCGTATACTATACGTTTCATATAGGCTCTATGTGTGTATTCCGATTGACAACATAAATCTTCATCATAAAACTTCCCGTTCGATTACAATGTGGGTCTTTAAAACAAGAGTGAATAGGTTTTTTCTAATTTAGTTTTACGATCTAAGCGCTACTTTGGCACTTTCCATCAGGTGAGATCGTAGTCAACTGGTACCTTATACATACAAAGTAAAATATATATTATATACTGTATGAAAGTTTAGTCACTTTTCATACTCGAGGACATGAAAGTACATGATAAAATGTAGGTAATTTTTAAAAATATAAAATCAAAATTATGTGAAATATTTAAAAACTGATACTCAGAATATCTAAAATTCCTCGGGAAATATAGACACAGTGTGCAATCCAAAAGTACCGCCTATGAATATGTCAAGGACTAACCAGTCTCCCTGTATATATACAAAGATTTACATTCCACATTTACATACGAGTACGTTGTCAATCAAAATACTTTGTAGCATTTTTCCCGAACCTACAGGCACCCTACGTCCAAACTATCAGAACTCCATTCAATCTCTATCAGTACACAATGAAATTAGTTTGCGCTGTACCTATCGAGAGACAATTATTTTCAACCCAACCGTGTGTGTGGGGGCCTTTCGTAGGCTTACATCATTGTTGCAGAGGGATGGGCTTATGCAATAAGGATTGAATTGAATTGAAATTGAATTAGCCACGCTGTAAGTAAAAATTGATCCTTATCAAAATAAGTGTATAGTATATTAATTTAACGAAAGAAAGGAATAAGGAACCACCTTTGAAAGGATTACCAGAGCAGGCACGACTTCAGCTATGAAGACGCGACAAAAAGAGATATGGATTTACTACCCAAACATAGAGAAGTTTCACTTCAAATATGCGCATATGTACACATTTTTAATTTTTATATTTACTTATACATAATTATGTCATAAATTTTAGGCAAAGATAATTATTTATTTGGTTTTATCTATAAAAAGCAACTATATTAATTATATTTTGTCTGATTAGATAACAATTCATTTTTGAAAATATAATTTTATCTTTTGTCTCTCTATAGCGCCTGCATCAGCAAATTGAAAGCTCAAGGCAATAGTGAAAACGTAAAAAGTATCTATAAGTTTTTTTGTTGCTGTTTGTTTCAATTCATATCTATCTCTTTCATTTACTTTCTTGTCACTTATATTTTAAATTTATTCATTATTGTTTCGTGATTTTAGGTTAATTTTTTATGTGTTTGATTTTTTTAATTAATAGCACGAGTTGCATAACACCATCCAGCCAGGCGAGCTAAATGCAAATCGCCGATAATCCATTAGTGTTCTCCATTGTAGAGCACGACAACTAATGACCTTTTGATTAATTACATTTATTAAAGGTATTGTACGTTAGTATGGATAAACTATACCTACTATCACAAAATCTGATGACCCCTGATACTCATATATTGCCGTGACATTAAAATTAAAATAAGACCGACAACGATTGATGATAATATAAGAATTATCATCATCATAAATCATCAACGCAACGCACTCATAGCTCCTCACTAGGATTCCCTGTGAGTGTCATAGACAAGACACATAATAAGAACATATACCCAGACCAAGAATAAATGTTTCTTCATCTTCTTAAAAATAAAAAAACACAACTCATTTCAAATTTCCGCCTCGCTATGCATCAAACCCAGGACGCTTCGGCGATCCAAGCGTCCGATTCGGTTTAGTAGATACCAGATTTCTAATCGACATGCATAATATAATCTGATGGATGTTTCTATATTATGATATTTTGAGAAAAACTACTATCACAATAAACATTCATTAACATACATCATACATACATTGATTATCACAATACTATAGTTAAAATATTTTAATAGATAGAGCAGAATAACTAAATAAATTTATAGTTTGAAAAACTTAAAACACGCTTTTATAATGCAAATTGTTTTTATATTATACAAGCCTACACACGCGGCTTCGCCCGCCAAAAATCCCTAAATTTATAAAAGTTCATAAAATCAGAGAACTTTCATACTAACTTTGCACCCCCCTTTTAACCCCTTAAGGGATGATTATCGAAAAAATATTTTATATGTGTTTCATGACATGCTGAATGAAAAACCTTCATACTGAATTTCATTCGAATAGCTTCAAAAACGGCAAAGTTTCATACTAACTTTGTACCCCCGTTTTACCCCCTTAGGGGTGAATTTTCAAAAATCCTTTCTTAGTGCGCCTCCTGTGCAAAATTTTAAGTTTCCAACCCTTATAGTTTAGGCCCTGCGTTGATATGTCAGTCAGTCAGTCAGCTTCTCCTTTTAATAGATAATGCAAGTTAATTAGACAATGCAAGCTAATTATAAAATGCTAATTGCGAAGCATTACTTTTAGTCACTGTGCTGGTAACTGTTGAGGAGTTTCCTTTTCTGGAGTCAATCCTGAACGTAGTGTCCGGTCTTGCTTGTCATAAAATTACATTGTCCTCGGAGGTAAAGCATTTGTTTAATTTCAAGTTCATTTGACCCGTACATAAAACATTGCATGTCAATTAGAAGCTTTTAAAAAGAGCTAAGCGTTGTTCGAAAATGGTGCGTTTCACGTAAAATGCAATGTTAACAGTAAAATAATAATTATTGACTAATAGTTTTCATTGTATAATTCAAAACCTAATGTGGCACGCATTACTCTCCAAACAACCTAATTATACCCAAAAACACATTTTATTAACATTCACAAAATAATTAATGCATTGAAAATTTTAATCAGACTATTTAATGGCGGGCTGACTGACATTGCATTTTGCTAAATAGAAAATTCAATTTCAAAATTCTCGTATGAGCGCACGATTGATCCAAACTATTCGACTTAATTAAAAGCGTTTTCAGCGAATATGCGTTTAACGGTACTAATTAGATTGGCGCGGTTAGCGCTGTGCGGCGTGAAAAATCTTATTATTCGCATAATGCAATAGTGGGATAGTGAAACCCTAGGGATTATTATAACGTATTTGAGAATTGGTATGAGGAGGTAGGGTTCTCATTATGCGTACATGACGAAATTAAATTTATAGTAATTGTGCATGATAATTACGGCTGACGACAGCTTTTTTCCCTTCTTTGTAATTTGGTTGTTTCAAAAATTGTTTCAAAAAGGGAGTCAGTGTAGAGGTAACGGCTAATAGGGAAGAATGGAAAAGAAGAATATATAGCGCCGACCCCAAATAAAATTGGAAATGGGCAGGAAGATGACCAAAAACCTACCCTCCATCTGTGCAGCCCTTATCAAGCAAGCTCCACTATTACACTAGTGACTTAATAAATGACACATTTAGTTTTTATAATATTGTATATAATATCAATGTACACACACCTATATACTCGTTCACACACACAAGCAAAGCACAATCAACGTTAAAAGCTCTCCGCCTAAAATTTTTCGATTTCATCGCAAACCGCCAAATTGCCAGTCACTGATTGAAAGGTCTCAGACAAAACCCACTTTTGTTCCATCATCAAGCTAATCCAATGAGGGCATGCGTTAGTTGCACTACTCGGTGGGGGAGCTTGGGCCTGATTTAGTTAGTCATCGAATATTGCGTTGATGACGGCACACAGCCTCCGATAATCGCTTTACTATCTCCAGTGGTGAAAACATGTTTGCTGCGTCCCACTGAAATGTTCAAGATGCGATTTTCTTTATTGTTTTGTTAAACACAATGTGTTTTTCGGGATTAAGGCGCTTTGGTACGACTATGTATCTATTTATCATACTTCCTCATTTGGTTTAGGACTTTTGTGATCAAAATAAAACAAAATACAGAAAATAGGTCCTCACTAATCATTAGGGTTGCCAATCGTGTACAGAGTTTTTTGATTTCAAAATAGTTTAAGCGTGTAATACATTTCGTACCAATATAGTTTTAGTTTTAGTTTCTCGTGAAAAATACCGTAGACATGACATAAATCGGCAGTTGTAGTACATACGATCTTTTTTACTTTAAAAAAATATAATGAATAAATAAACAATTAAATATTCCTTTATGCTGTAGTAAGAGTTTTCTAAAAGTTTACGCATTATAGAGACTGTGAACATTTGATGGACATAATTAACCAATGCGTGTGCTAGGAGTTTATTATAATATCATAATATCATTGAACCTTACCCAGTATATGTAGAAAGATCCTTAAATCTACGTGTAATATCTTGTATAATATTGTTAGTGCCTTATCCAACGCCTTATTACGCCTAATTACTTGAAGAACATGGTGTTTCTGTACGATTAGTTTACTTTACAAACGACAAAATAATAATAGCCTATCCATTGCCTTTAAATTACTCAAATCACACGAGCAATTTACGTCAATCGTCAAAATGACTCTTAAACTGATTCGCAGCTAACGAAAATTGAACTCTTACAACAGAAAATAAAAACTATATTCGTATAAAATAAGTTACTTGAAAAATTAACAGCTACACCTAAGTATGATGACTCTATTTCGTGCTCAAAAAGTACTTAATGATTGAATTTGTTATGAAGTTGTTTGTATCGATGTTTTAATTTAACGAACCGATCAATTTTAATATTTATTACTTTTCTTTAGATTACTTAACTTCAGTAGTTTGATTTGTCAGTTCATAATAAGCTATTTTTATGGAAAAGGTAGCATCCGGATAGGCGACAGTGTTAGAACATTAGTTGGTTAGTTTGTTAGTAAGTATGAGGACTGGGACAGGGACTATTAATGATAGTTAGTCCTGTTAGTTGTTGTTAGTGATAGTCCAGTACGTAAGATTGATGTATGGTAGAAGTTCAACCAACTTTGGTTGAACTTCTACCATACCACTTGTGTAAATTAACAAAATTCAATTTATTTCTCACACAACTGACTGAAACTCGTAACTACAGTCATATTTGCTACTATCAGAAAATTATGATAAATATATGAAAGATATTTCAGAAAAACTATCAGTTACTGGTGGTATCAGTACTCAAATGATATTATTGAATAAGATAAGGTAGAAATTAATTAAGATTTTTTAAGTACCCTCACTTTATACGTTTATCTTAATATTTTCAAGCGGCGTGCGTTTAAAGTGCGATTTAGCATTTTTACAACTTACCGAAATCCAGTATTGTATAACAAGATATAAAGACAGACTTACCCTTGTCTGTCGAGTGGTACGCGGATCCCCGAACAGTAAATTGCGAGGCCGATAAATAAGTGGTCGGAACAACCGGCGCGTTATTGAAGCAAATTGCGCCCACAGGCCTCGCTAATACAAAAAATGTTGGCCACGGATTACATTCTACTAGATGTGATAGCTGATATTACAGACAAAAGATCGGTAAGTATGTTACAGGTAGGTTTTTGAATATGTACTATTACTTAGGTACTATGTAACATTTTAGGTTTTTAATAGACTAATAATTTTGGCTTAATGTGTACCGGCTGGGAGCTGGACGGCCAGTTCTTTCTTTCTTTAACAATCCTTATTTGGGGCGACCACCTTCAGTGATCCGTTTGGTGTGATCACTTACAAGATGGCTCGTCTGTTCGTTTGTGAAAAAATCCCAACCAATTTACATTAAAAATGTCCTTTCCAGTAAGTCTTTATCACACGTCACAGTCAGCACAGCACCTAGTAAACGGCGTCTTAAAGGCAACATCGCTATAATCTGTGGAATGCGACCCCCGTCGTGTAATACAGTTGCCACCCTTGAGATTTGGGGATCAAGTAGAAGGATGTACGAGGATTTTCTCATAATTATTTGAATATTTTTATTTTAAGTTGATATTATATAAACGCATTGTGATATTTAAAATGGTTCTTAAAGTTTTTAAGTCTTAGTAAGGTTTATGCGCCATAACCATGCCACGAAAAGACCTGTAAGTTTATCTTAAAGTACCTACTGCTCATGTAATAATAGACAAACTCTTAAAAAAGGTACGTACACATATAACTTTATTTTTGTGTGTTCTAGAGGGCGTCACATTGAATTTAGTGTGACAATCCTAAAACCACCTATAACCAAGACTTGACGTTTGAATTATTGTTTCTTATGATACATTTATAGGATTACTAGATAAACTCACTCGCGACCTTCTTTCACTCACGCGTGAGAGCTACGAATAAGCTACGAGAATTCATTAGGTCGTTCGGCCACTCGACGTCACTCGGACTTTTGATTGGGGAAATAAAAAGCTCTGAGAGGCGCTCATTGAAGAGGCAGCGACGGAATTGGCGCTATTGTCTCTTCAGATGGTTTCTGAGGAATGTTACGTGCTTCGAAACGGTGCTTTGTTGCGGTAATTTTGCTTTTGTTTACTGTATTTTGTTGGTGTATTGGTCGTGTTCTTGTGGCGTATTTAAATTACATATGTACTCGTAAAGACGATCTATGATGACTTACCATCAAAGTAGCTTGTGCAATAATTATAATGATTAATTAATTAATTAAAATCTATTTGACGACCCCGTAGCCTAGTTGGTAGTGGTTGGTGGTGGCTCTGCCTATGAAGCGAGGTGTCTCAGGTTCAGTTCCCGGCCGGGGCAATTATGCCACCCGCTTGTATGAGTGTGTTGCTATTTTTTAATTTAGCTAGGAGAAAGTGCAGAACCAACTTGTAACAAGTAATTAATAATGCAACAAAACTATGTACATGTACTATCTGTGTAAACAGACATACATACTCACTTACAAATACAAATACAAAATAATTCATATGTTATAAAATTCATAATAGTTATCACCCCGTATCACTGATACACTTAAGCACTTTATTTTAATTTATCGCGGTTTCGTAATAAGGTGCTATACAATGCTATATAATGGAAAAATACAAAAGAACGGAATACATTAACAGGCTACCCCATCATCAAGGAATCATCAATCAAGGAAATTTGCTTAAAGTATAGGAGCGATGGATGCGATTTAGCGTATTCACCTCTCTGAAATAACTACGCACTCACGGGATCCATCTAGTCATATAAACGTAAAATCAATTTCCACACTACCTATATTATTCCTGTCTTCAACGGAATTACATTCATAAAATAGTCGTAATGTGGATCACCTGCTTTGAATAAACAATCGATTTCAGTATGGCGCTCGTAAACTAAATCCGCTTTTAGAGGGACCATGTGTGGGTGAGGGTTTGTGAAACTTGGTCGGAATTTTCGGTCAATCTTTGAAGCGCTGACAATCCTGTGTTACACAGGATGCGTCCATCCTAAACGATCGACAAAACGCTACACGCACTAAATATTATGCACATGTTACTAAAACTTAATGGCCTAATTCAAAAAAGTAGTTTTTTGGGAGTTCGTGTTTAAAAGATTCTGGACAAGACATTTCAGTATAATTCGTATAAAATGCATATCACTTAAGGTATAAGGTAAATGACGACATTTTAAAGGGATATTTAATATAAACATTTTTTTTGGTGCAATAGAATAAAAAAAATGTACCTAAGTGTATCAGTGATACCTTTAATGAATAAATGCTTTTGAATACGAGTAAGTGTATCAGTGTACCTTTAATGAATAAATGATTTTGAATTTGTTTTTTTGTAGTTATAAACATAATAATATGGAGCCTGGCAAACAATTCTACGTCTGGAATATGTTTCAACCCATGCACACGACGGATAAACACATGCATGCATAAAGGGAAGACGTGAAGCAATAGCAGTAAAGATTTTATTAGCGAAGCGTGTCGCGCTCGTATGTAAAGTATCCGAGAATTTGATGGATTACGGAGGAATGCATATTGATGAGAAGGTATTTTATGTGTATTGAAATAAAAATTTAACGAGAATTTACATTTCCGAGACATTTTTCTCTAAGAATATGAAAATAGAAATTCTATTATTTATATTTTGATATCGAGGAGTTTGATGTTACTGCTGTCTATGGATGGTGACCATTTACCATCGAGTGGCTCGTCTGTTCTTTAGTCGCCTTACATTTTACATTACTTGTTATTATTCTTATTTATTTCCTTTCTTCTCTCCTTTTCTTTGTGTTTCTGATGCTGCTCGTTTCTGGCTATTGACATAAAAAACGTGGCTTAAGCCGTTTAAGAGCACATTACAAGGCACGGGGCTTTTCTCATGTTTGAGGAGACCTAGAGCGTACTCCTCCACGCTGCTATTGCGTATTGGGTTAGTGATTAACCTGAGTTTTTATGCCACGTGAAAGCCTTGGATCAACTTCTTTACGTGCCCTCTGAAGCACGGAAGCGCTCAACAAATTTTGCCACCAGCGGCTACCTTATACCGACCACGCCCACTGTCACTTAACTCGGTAAATTACTTATAATCAACGCGAGCCGCCATACTACGAGCGCTTCCAATAACGAAAAACACATGCCAATTATAACTAGTAGCTATTATTAAATATTTCTTAGGGGAAATTATTTTAGAATGAATAGAATGAGAGACAGAGTAATGATGCGACGTGGCTAATGGAGCGTCCTGACTTTTGGCAACGATTGAGTAAAATTGGATTACACTTGATTCAGTCTTGGTTACGTCAGATTCCGTCAGAGGTAATGACTTTTAAATGGGGACTTTATGGATACCAAAGAAAATTATTATAAGAAAGAGAAAATTCATTATTGTTCTTATGAACTTAACGTACCATATAGCGGTGGTATTTAAAACTTTCTGTGTTTTACTTGTCTTTTAATTAAAAAAACAAGAGTTAACATTAAGATGGTTGCCTCATAACAGTGTAACGGTATCCACATCTTTCTAACCGGAACAAAATTGCTTTTAAAATAGTTATTGCTTTTATCTTTAACTAGCGACCTGCCCTCGCTTCGCTTCGGGAAACTTATTCCTTCAGTTTGCAAAGATTTAGTTATATATTTTGGATAATTCACACTATATCTTCATAATTTATAGCCTTTGTTTTATCCTGATGTGTAAGCTATATTATTGTAAAGTTTCATCAAAATCCATTCGGTAGTTTTTGCGTGAAAGCGTAACAGACAGACAGAGTTACTTTCGCATTTATAATATTAGTAAGGATAACAAGCCGGCTACACTTTTTTAGAGGTTATCATCCCAGTCCTCAAGGGTAGCAACATATCTGTGGTCCAAATAGAACAAGACTTACTAACACTTACTAACTGGACTATTACTAACAACAACTAACAGGACTAACTATCCCTAACATTCCCTGTCCCAGTCCTCATACTTATTGACAAACTAACGAACTAGTCATCTCGTCCCCATTTGAGTCTTGTTCTAGGTCAGTCACAGTTGTCATGGGCGGCAGCGGAATGGTAGTGCTGCATGCTCGTTTGCTACCTTAATTCAATAAAAGAAGGATATTCATAAAAACTTTCAAACGTTCCCCACAGTCCGGCCATAGCACATATTTATAATCCTCCCAAAAGTATCGAATATCTCTTACATTCTCGATCGGTATTTAGTGCGGTAACCATGGCGGTACAATTAGGGATGGACGGACAAAAGGTGGACGTAACGACCATCATTATAGTGTAGTGGCTTCGTATTGTATCCGTTGATTCCGTTCAGACCACTTGAGGGAGGAATTTGCTACTGATTTATTTATTGTCTATTTTATGTAATTGGGGGATCATACGTATTGATAGCCGAGCGGTTTGAATGTTCGACTCCCGAATAGGGGAGGCTGGGTTCAATCCCGCAGTCGTGAGCCATTGATAGGTTGAGGTCAAAGCGCGTATTAGAATCTAATTGTAAGTTGCTTCTTTGAACAAAAACATTGTAAGGAAACAAGTGTAGTGAAGGGAAGCAAGTGATTATTAAATTCTAAAGCGCAAGTAACTTTTGAAAATTAGAGAAGTGCGTGCAGGATTTGAACCCGGGCCTCCCTGTCCCAATGTTCAAATCCTCGGCTATTACAGCAATGGTCAGTAACTCTAGAGATTATCCAAAAAATGATCGATCCTAATATATGAGATAACAGTATCAAGCCTATAGCACTGTAATTCTTCCTAAGCCATAATCTATCTCCAAGCATTGTTACTCCATCATTTCACAGATAACGCCCATCATTAGCAACCGCTCGCGATGCAGCCGGTGAAAAATGAATCCGTTAAGGGCTGAGCGTCCGTTCTCACACCATTTCCTGTTCCGAACCGCATTTATCTTAGTCGGATGTTTCGACACCCTTTTTAAATTACAGCTTGATACCTTTTTCGTAAACAGTGTAATTGGTTATTGTCAGAATGTGTATTGGGTATTGGTTTTTATCAATGCGATTCAATACATATTGCCTTTGATTTCTGAATATATATATAATACGGAGGTTGATATTTAAGAAAATAAATATACTTTTTTTGCAAAGGACATTTTTTGCCTCCTGATTAGCCTTTAGATCCTTCAACACCTAACCCGCGCCGCGGAGCAGCCCAAATTGAACCTTTAGGAAAAAAAATGAAAAAGGAGTCGCCAAGGCATTGTTTTTTTTTTCAAAAGCACTTTTCGGAGTCTACCAAGTTGGTTTGCGATAAAGCATTTTTGACACAGACCATTTCAGTTTCTTTTTTTACAGTAACCACAAGCCCTTCAACGGCTGTAAGCTGGTTCTTTCATCGCGATGGTAAAGACAAACGCGGTATAAAAGGGATTACACACAAGGGTATTAGCGATTTCTTTTATTTTTTGTTTATAATCGACCGCTTTGTGTGGAACTTTCCGCCGTCCTTACCTCCACGGCAGTCAACGACCGGTGAGGCGTCGTTGTTGACGTCAGATGTTCGAAGAAATGGAGGCGGCATGTGATTGGCCAGTTGTAATTTTGTATGCAATTCAGTCTTGTTAGGTATGTTAAAAAATGTATAAATGTTGATTCTTGGGTAGTGGGTTTTTGTGTTAGATTTGTTTTCTAGTTCCACATAGGTAACAGAATACAACAGCAGAGTTGTAACTGTTTAAGTGTTAATCATACTATAATCATGCTGGTTTTCGCCCACGGTTTGACCCGCGCGAAAGTAATTTTAACCGATTTTTACGCAAACTTTCATCCGTTTTTAACCCCTTAGGGTTGATGCGACAATCCGTTCTAAACTAACTTATCCCTAACAAGCTACCTCCCTGCCAATTTCAGTATCATAGGCCGAGTAGTTTTCCAGGTTTCGTGTTTATTCAGTGAGTATTTATTCCATTCGCTTTTATAAACATAAAGGCCAAACCAAATGCTCCTGATGAGGGAGAGCCTAAAAAAACGAGGTATAGGATACAATAAGACAATTATCGAAAAAAAGCTTTTGTACGCGACCATCAAAGGGTTGATACATACCGTATCCAAAATTACAACACTAGTGTCTCGATCCGGTACTTCTATGAAGTAGAAAATTGTTCCGACCAACTTCTTTGTCCGCTGACCAATGGTGGAATTTTTTACTATTAAATTCAACGACTCATACCCTTTGTGGTGGCGTAATACGATGCAATTTGTGCTCCTCATGGGTGGTTGAACAAAAACCTGAATTTAGACGATTCAAATGGAGATTGTCTCGAGTAGTCACAAAGGTTTTTTACTGAATAGTACCACCGCGAACGAGTTAGGGTGAAATGTATCCTTGAAGGATGTCCTCTTGCTGTGTAGTAGGTATAATTTTCGTTAATCCTGTACCCCTGGCCAAAAAAGTATTGATAGACAAATTTATTTGTTCTCAGATATATTATCTGTATTGTAAATAAAAATTCGATACGTTAATCAAGGCGATTTGCACTTGATGATATTACTGTCATTATGTATGCGAAAGAGAATTGCGGAACGTACGAAACAGAAAGAGACAGCTCAATAAAAATTACGTAAATTAGCCAAATTTGACTAGCTCATATTATGAAATAAAATTAATGAACAAATAAACGCATACAGACTCGTACCCTGCACTACGATTACCTATGTCGTGGACAACACAATTTACACATTACTTACACAAGTATTGAACCCGAGACGCCTCCCTTTGCAGACAGTGTCACTACCAAGCTACCAACTACGCTACAGGATAAAATATCGAAAGACCGATAACATAATTATATTGTACATAATTGTTTACTTTTTACTCGTTTTTTAAAACGTGACTTGGAAGCATTTTCGTATTGTATATTATTTTTAGCTTAACTTAGTTTTACTTGCTCACCATTGCTTATCAAACACAAGCCTTACAACCAAAGCATTAGTGCTCCCGTATCGCGTAGACTCTACGTTAGTTTTATTTTAGTGCTTTCGTGACTTCTTACTATACATTTAAATAAGCTACTCAGATGGAACTTACGACTGTTAAGCGAATTGTGCAAAAAGAAAGTATAAAATGTATAATAAAAAACTTTAGATGCTTGGAAGTTAGGTTATTTCGCGGAATACAGAGGAAAGGGGATTATTTAGTGCCATGGTTCTAACAAAACTATTAAGTTTAAAAATTAAAGACTAAAAAATAGGAGTTTCACTCCTTTTACGTCATTAAAATAAATACTAATGGCGTGTAGTGCAATGGTGACCATGCTGGTCTGCAATTCGATAAGTCTTGGGTTCGATTCCCAGCAATGCGGAAGTTTTAAATAATGAGTTTAAACTTCTGTTCTTGGTCCGGTTTGTATTGTTCGTGGCACCCAGGATACTGGGAATACAAGTGTGGGGATATGAGTAAGTGGCGCTATTTATTTGCTTATTATTACTTCTTGGCCAATACCTGTGCTAAACTGAAATGAGTTTATTTAAACAAACCTCCTGTCAAGCGATCACCGTCGCCCATAGACATCAGTAATTAAAGATAGAACCGATATGTTGTCGGCCAAGAAAGAAGAAAGAGAAAGACAGAAAATACTGGCTCTCACTCTCCCACTGGAACACGACAAGTCGTTTGGCGGCTAATACAAACAAGGGCGTGGTTACTCACTGGACTCAGCCTTACCACAAAGTCAAGTTTAAAGCTTACAGATGGATGAAGCCCTAATATCCTCTCTCTCTCTCTACTAAGTAATTAGTAGTCAAGTAGTTTGTAGTAGGTACCAGTAATGTAAATAATATATGTTCTTGTTCATAGAACAACAAAGCTTAGCTTCTAAACTTCTTATAATGCAACCATTAACACAACGTTAAACCTTCGCAGTAATTATGTATTTCCTGGTACATAAGTACGATGTCGTTTTCCTGCAAATAAGGGAAAATACGGCATTACTATTTACAGCGTTGCTCCTCCACCCGCGCGCTCCATTGAGCATTGTGACCTGCGATTTTCCTATATATACAGGCTGTTCCATTATCTTTTTAATTAAATATTTTCCAGTATTCTTTTTAAGTCTGGTTTTATCAATACAAGCATACATTTATATGTAACTTTTGTGACTTTATCTGAGCAAAAGGTTGTATTTACGTTAATGATTGAAACAATCTCATGTGACGATAGATTAAGTCAGGGACAATAAGTGCAAAATAGGTTAGACGAAACTCGATTTTATTAAGTTCATGATGGACATTTTTAAAGTGTATCACTATTATTTGTTTTTAAATATTTACTTTGAATATTAAATTATTTAGTCCAGTACAATTTGGTTACATACACCTGTGAAAACATGTTGATCGAATCTCAGAATACGAATCCGGGTCCCCGTTGTGGTACACAACGTTTAAACAACTTTTAAAACAATTTTATCACTACATTTTTGGAACAAAAAGCTGATTCAATTGAATTTATTTACCAAACAATAATATTAAAAGTAGATTAACGCCTAAAAGAGGATCAGCCTGTATACGGGACAAATTGAAAGCAATGAAGTCGAAAGCGTAAGTTCTCAATCATTCAACTTAACGACGATCGTGAAGAGGGGCCTGAGTTGAGGCTATAGGAAATTCTATTGTTTAGGATATGGTATATTCATCCCACTTCTTTTAAACTAGATGGCCTCGTTATATCCTACTATAATTAATTATTATAAATGCAAAGTTTGTGAGGATGTATGGATGTTTGTTACTCTATCACGCAAAAACTAGTGAATGGCTTTTGATGAAACTTTACAATAATATAGCTGACGTATCAAAATAACACATAGGCTTTAATTTATAAAGATATAGTGTGAATTATCCAAAATATATAACTAAATAGGTTTCCCGAAACGTAGCGAGGGCGGTTAACTAGTATTTAATATTTCAACTACTCTTATTCTAATCTTGGACAAGAAAATTATTTCTTTATTAGTATTTTTTAATGTAAGTGCATAATTATTGTTATTCACAAAAAATCTGAAGGAAGAACAAAACGGTTCTTCTAAGCTAAATTACACTGTTATTATAACGGTTACCGATGATCCAGCGATATATTCTATTTACTAAACAATGCCACATCCATTCTAAACGATGAGCAAAGAATGACGTGATTCACGAAATAACAACTTAATAGTGTAAGAGCATGGATACTCTAATGACGAGGATTAAACAATTTTACGTCGACTTTTATTGCGACTAAAAGTAAGAAGTTAACGCGAATGGAGAATTCACTATCCTTAACGCGTTTTGTTTAACAACTTAGGCGTTAAAAGTGAGAATGATAGTTCAGATAGAAACCTTATAAATTATTGTCGGCGAAATTATTGATCTCGTGCTCAGCAAAGCGCATGATCTCAGTCGAGGCCTACATTTAAAAACCCACATTTTAATTAAAAGGAACACACTCACACACACACATAGAAATACACACATACTCACTCACGTTCTCAGTCACTCACACACACACACACACATACACACACACACACACACACACACACACACACGCGCGCACACACTAAATCACTCCAATACTTTATAATTCGTATCGAACGACTGACAAACCAAACATCGAACGATTTCTATTCTTTAACAAATTTATTGTACTTTAATATTGTACCATAACATAATGTTAGTATTTTTATGTCATAGTAATTGAAATTTTAGTACAAATGAACTGAAAGGCCTTTGTGAACACGTTGGTCAGTTCACGTCAGTACAATATGAAATTGTATAAGCTTTGTTTACATTTCGGGTATTACAGTTAATGTGTAAGGGATTTGAAGCTTACCTATTTTATTTAATATAAGTAATAATATTGAGTTTGGTAATAAACATATTTATTAAATATAAATAGCCGACTCACGACAAAATGAGCCATCTGAAGGTAAATAACATAATTATGAATTTTATTCTAAAAACTTATGCCAATAAATAATAAATAACGCTACACACTCATTGCCCCACACTAGGATTCCCTGTGTCGTGGGTGCCATGGACAACACACAAGACAAGAACACACCCAGACCAAGGACGGAAATTTAAATTCATCATTCAAATTTCCGCCTCGCTGGGAATCGAACCCAGGACCCTCGGAACGGCGATGCGGCGTGTTAACCATTGCGCCATCCGGGTCGCCAATGACAAATAGGAATTGTTAGTTACCATTAGAAAATAATAATTTATCATCATTTTTTTGCATAACATAATTAGATGCTTGGCAAAAATCCCACCTGATGGTATGTGGCGATGAAGTCCAGGGGATGTTGGACGCACTAAGTTATTAAAAGCACGCACTAAGCTATTCACTCTCCTCTTCAAGACTCCCACATTAAACGTAGATGGGAACACCGATGCAAGCAAGCTATTCCAGTCCTTCGCAATGCACAACATAATGAACGACTAATACTGATGATAACTATTTATTGAACGCTGATGCTGTATAATTAGAATATGGTGATATTTTAATAATCCTTTATAGAAAACACATTAATGTGTACGGAAATATTAATAAACAAAATGTAAAGTAGAATCAGAAATTAAAATAAAAGAAATGTAATGTGGCATAAGATTTAATTTCCCTCGCAGATTGCAAGACATCAAATTCATTGACGTTGACGAGAAAATCAGTAACGTATTTTGTGCGTTTGATCCGAAATTGTAGTTGACAGTGAGCCCGCAAAGTTTATTGACGTGACTTTGTGATTAAATTAAACAAGTCTATAAAGTTTTCAAATGCATGCAACATTTATAGCACACCTCTATAATATAAAGGATATCGATTAACTTCAATAAGCTATCAAAGAATGTAATTACCCCAAAATCCAAAAACGTCGTCATGTCCTATCTTTATAAGCCAGTGTTGATTCTGTTACTGCTATTTGGATTCAATTTCAAAGTTTTTAAATTTAAACCAATCTTCAATATCCTCGCAAAGTTTTATTGCTTTGCTTTAGTCATTGTGACCTCCTATTCTACCTTGACCTGCTGTATTCAACATGAAATTCAACAAGTATGGCCGTTCATTGAATACTCATGCTCTGTCATAATCTTGATCGTCTACGAAAGCAAGCTCACTAAGTTCTTCAACAACTTGAGTACCATGGATACTTATTTGAGAATCAACAAGCGGCACTATCAAAGTGATAAAAATAAGACTTTAATCTACACTTTGATTCTTTGGATTGAAAGATGTTTGTATACTGGTTTGTATTGTGTCTACTATCATTGCTACGGAGAGCTCGTTTACTATTTGATAAGTCAACTTTCATTGCTGGCTTTGGACCTGAATCGAGTTTGGAGGTTTATTCTTCTAGACGCTGTTAGATATCGTCTAAAATTATTAAGACTGAGGTTAGAAGAAACTCCGGGCTGCGATTTTTATCTTTATATCATGGGCAATAAAATGATGAAGGAGAAAAAAATTAGATTCTGCTTGTTTTTGTACAGAAATCTTGCTGACGTTATTGATTTAATTGCACCGGAATTGGCAGCGTCGGTAAGTATGAAACGTTTATCTTATTATCTTGGTATGTCACCCTTTTTTCCACGGTGCTTGCTTTAGAATTCTGGCTTAATCCTTTTAATGGCCTAGTACTAAACACAGATACCTCCTCATCGTTGAGGAAGAACAATTATTCCACCACGCCCCGCCATGCGGATTGGTGGAGGGGTTGATAGCCAACCCAAGTATCGTAAGTTTTTATGCCGCCTAAACGCCGCCGACATGGTTTAACGACTGCTATCTAATGATAAAAACCGGGACCGACGGCTTCACGTACGAGTACAACGTACGTAAATGTTTTTGCCACAAGCGGCAAAAAAACGAACAGGTGTATTAGGTGCCTATTACATACAAATTAAATTTTAAAAGTCATTTGGGAATTTTGTCATCGTGAAGAAGTCACGATGTTCTCAAATATGAATGAAATCTACTAATTACTACTAAGTAATATCTATTTAAATGTCTTTCCGTACGTTGCAGATCTTTATAATCATAATTATTGCGAGCCGAACAACGGGAGATTTATCACTTGTGAATATTAATCGAACTTTTTGTCTCTTCATTTCAAGATCCTGATAATTGTAATGTACCTAACATCATTTACATTGGTACCTCTTTTTATCTTTCAGATATTTGTCAGTATAATCTGCGGTGTCCCAAAACTCGTGATTAATATTTATCACATTTTATTGGTGATAGAAAAGGATGTAAGTTAAGCGATCAATTATTATTTTTTAAAAAGGAAGCTCTAAGTTAGAAAAAATTGGTAAAAGTGTATTAAACAAACTCTTTTGCATATATTTGAGAACGTAAACCGCCAATTCCGTAACTGTCACTGTGCGTGCGCGTGTGTCTGTGTGCGTATGTAAACGCTAACATACCCATACCTCAACCGGGCGGCATGAACAACAAACATCACTAACACATAATTATAACCCGAGAACCCTACATTTGTCACATAAATATCTGCCTCGGCCGGGAATGTAACCCGGGACCCTCGTTTAGCAGCAGGGGCACTACCAACTAAGCTACGGGGTGTGAATCGCGTATGAAACTATTATAACGGTTAAAGATATAAAATATTATAAATGTACCATATTTTGATTACAGTTTCATTTGTAAATCTTTCAGGAACCTCTCGATACTATTGGATTTGTCATCATGCAAATATTACAAGTTTCATTCTTCCTCTTCTCACCTAGCATCGTAATCGAACTTTGCTTATCGGAAGTCGAGCGCATCAGACTTATATTAATACACGAACTAATTGACGAAACGAGTAAGTATATCGATAATAATATAATTAACTTTACTATACAAAAAAAATTTAATATTTCTATTGTTATTTTAATATCTAAATGTGATAAGTTTAAACTCCCTCCACAAACGTAAACTCCCGTAGAAGTTACTCAGACGTTTTTTAGAAAGAGTAGTTTAGTTTTTTTTTATCTGATAGCCGAGTGGTTTAAACATTGGACTCCCGAAACCGAGGGTCCGGCGTCAAATCCTGCACGCATCTATAATTTTCAAAAATGATATGAGTATTAGAATTTAATTATTTGCTTCGATGAAGAAAAAATCGTTAGTAAAACCACTTTAGATCTCCATAATGTTCTAAAATTGTGTGCAGTCCACCAATCCACACTTGGCCAGCGTGGTGGACTAAGGCCTGTCCCCTTCACATTATGAGAGCCCTTGCCCAGTGCAGTGGGCATAAAACATTGAAGTACTATACGCTAGAATATCTTTTTTTTCGTTGCGCTTCCTTCCTATAACGTAAAAACAACTGGTATCTTAGAATATAATTAATCACTAAAGCTTAAATTATAATTATAGTCCAAGACCAGATTGACATTGTTTTTCAGATGCGAAGATCAAAGAAGATATAGAGCTGTTTCTCGCTTACACAAACATTAGGACATTCCACTACAGGATCTGGCGATGCATCCCGGTCAATATCTCGTTGCCGGTTGAGATAGCCAACTTATGTACCTCTTACGTCATCGTTATTATCAACTTTACCCATTTGTATGGCTAACAAGTGTTTCAATAATAAAGAACTAAGCAAAAATAAATTGGAAGAATTTATTTACCGCGAACGACGTTTGTAATAGTTAAGTTATAATGTAAGCAACGTTTGCGATATATTTAGTAAATATTTTTTTGTTCAAAGTAGGTATATTGTGTACTAGCTTTCCCGGCTTAGCTGTTTATAATAAATAAAAATGACATCTCTTTATTCAACATCGATGAATCGGATACACATCGACTTAACGACCGATTACTTAAAGATATTTAGGGTTGTTGTAAATGTAGACACTTCGATATTCCGCGCCAGCGATTATACCGACAATTATTCTACTATTTTGGCTTAAAGACCGGCGGCTCTGTTATAAATCTAGGACCGCATATCTTTCCCCACACTCCGCAAAATTAATCTTATTGTTTACTCTATGAAGTTAATGAATAAATAACGCTACAAACTCATTGCCCCACACTAGGATTCCCAGTCTTTGGTGCCATGGACAACACCCAAATACAATGATTCACTCAGACCGAGAATAGAAATTTAAAGTCATCATTTAAATTTCTACCTCACTGGGAATCAAATTCAAGAAACTTAGAACGGCAATCCGGAAAGGTACATAATATTATGTACTAACCATTTCGCTATACCCCCGTATAGCGAAATGGTTAGTACATAATATTATATATAGACTACCTAACGAATCCCCATTCGTTAGGTAGTCTTGAAAAGTAGATGGAAATGAACGGTAAACAAGTCGTAATTCCCTTCAAGAAGGTACTTTATGAGGACAGTATAATTCGCCTCTGTTCTTTATAAGGGAGGATTTTATCGCCCTGACAATACGTACGGAACATGCGATTTGGCACCGGTTACCCGTTTAGTGATATAAAATAAGTTTTTAAATGGAAAAGAGGACGTTTCTTTGGCTAATAAAGTCAATACAGTTTTAAAGTAGTATTTGGTAGTTTTCGGGTTTAATTCTGTCTTGTTTATTGGATTATATCACCTTCAAGTGTGAGTACAGTATTATTTTATACCTAGAAAGAAAACTTTGTGTCCCTTTTTAACAATAATAGATATGCGTAAATTTGGCATAGGTAAAGTTTAAATGGATAAAAAGCACAACACAATTAATAAAGGAAATAAAACATTAATTAGTGTCAATGTAAAGTATCGTTTTGTCAAAATGAATAAAGGTCCAATTTTGATCACAGAGCGGGGTCAGTAATAAATTATTATAGGTACTAAATGCTATATAAAACACTTTATCGTGTAGCGACTACTAAGCTGTACGACGTAAAAAAGAACTAAAGAAAGAAAACTTTGAAGAAAACAGTTAACAAACATGTTTGTTGAAGGAAAAGAAGAAGATGAATGCAGTAGAAAAATATGTGTGCGTAAAAAACTAGCCCACTAGAAAGAGCCACGCATGAATATACTAACTTTTTATACAACAAACTAATCTAAAAATGAAGATACAAACTTTTTATACAACAAACTGATCTAAAAATGAAAAGCTTGGCCTTGGCTCTCTTCTTTCGTTCACATCATTTCGTTCTCTGATTTCGTTCTCATTTCATTCGTTTCGTTCTCTCTTTTTCTTACAACTCATTTGTGATTCTTTTTTTTACTTTTTGTATTCGCTTTCGGTGTTGCTTTATGTCCACGGGCGATAGTAACCCTTTCGATGGATCGATTGTCAACTATTTAAAAAATACATAAAGAGGAAATATATGTGCAGAAAGATGAAAAGGCAGTTTACTAGTTTATTGGTTTAGCATTCAAAAAGGGTGGATCTGTCTGTTTATGTGTAATTCCGAGTGAGTACTTCAACAACCCCATTAAACGAATAATCCACCGCGCATAAGATACGGGGTTACCATAACGGACATTTATAGCCGGAATCGTAAAGGCAAATTTTATGGGCGCCATAACACTATCAGCATCACCTGGCTTTACGTGCATGCTAAAACTTTGATAGTTCAGTTATAACTGGTGTACAGAGATTCTTAATGGCGAGCAATAAATCCTTTGATGTTAACGATTAATTACCCATTAAAGTACCAATTAAGAATAATTGAGGAATTAAGGGAGGTAGTTGATAAAACTAGTTTCTGGTTTAATTATGTAACATATTTATCCCCGAATATTACGTAACAAAAGTATGACGTATGTGAATCGTTAGCCGAGCCGGGCAATTACACGCATGGCCGATAGTTGGATGGGTGACCACTTGTGGCAAAATTTCTTCGTAAGGTAATTTAAGTCGTCAATTATGCTTATCATTTTATATTTGGTAAATAGTGACAAACCCGTAGCCTAGTTGGTAGAGACCCTGCCTGCGAAGCGAGGGGTCCCGGAGTCGATTCCCGGCCGTGATTTTTTATGTGAGACATAAATGTTTGTTCTCGGGGGTGTTTGTGATGTGTAATTTGTGTTGTCCATGCCGCCAGCGACACAGGGAATCCTAGTGCGGGGGTATGAGTGTGTCAACGTTTACGTAAATAGCCGACAGACAAGCAGACGAGGCATTTCATGTTAAATAGTCACCGACGCCCATAAAAATCTTCAACCAGCTTCCACAAACCCTGTACCCCTCACATGGTGAGAGGAGACCCGTGCCCAGCAGTGGGACAGTTGTGTGTTGCGATGATGATGATGATCTTACAGCACACTTCCCTTGGTTCAACCACTGAGAAAGCCAAAGTACATGAATCCTAGTCAATCTGACCTGATTGATTCAAATATAGAACGTTCTCCATATTATCGAATATGTAATTGTAGCACTTTACTGAATAAACATTTTTACGGGATCAATGTAAAATACGTCGATCGTTGACTTGGGAAAGCTCTCAGAAATATTGCGAGGTCCCACATCCGCTCGAGAGGAGAGCTCAAACAATGTCGTATTGTGAATGTTCCTGAGATTTTATCGAACAGATTTTATACTTGGCCTCACCCTTACTATTGAAAATAATATCACTTGTGTCGAAATTTTAGTGAGCTGTACAATTAATAACTAGAAAATATGAAGATCATCTTAATAAGTCAAAATCACTGACACGTTGCGAGAAACAAGAAGTTGTGAACTCGCTTAACTGACTTTGGTCGGCAAAGGCACTTCGCTAGTAATAAAGAATTTGACGATAGGCTCTCATAGGACGATGACTTTTAATCTAAGTGTTACAGAGCATGACGACCTCCAATTGAGGAAACAAATGGCTAATATAGAATATAGCTAATATAGCTAATATAGAGAAGAGAGAGGTGTTCGAGGTGAGGTTTAAAACCGCATTATGTGTTGACAATAAAAGGCATTCAATCAGACTGAAAACCCATTATAATAAACCCATCACCACCGTAATAATTATAAACTAAGAATACAGTAACTACTACATAGTACGATAACCTGTACAATATTCTCCTGAAACATCCAAACCCATAGTAGTATCTACTAAACTTACCTCTTTCAAACTCCTCAATATTTCAAGTCGAACTTTAGACGAACCCATGTGCATTAAGTGATTAGTCCCATTTGTGAATATCACAGTCCCGATCGAGTCTGGATTGTTGGATTGTTCAAAATGTCCTGTTCGAGTTTATTTAATTAATTATTCCTAAGTTAGTCGTGTTTTCACTTCGATAGCTTATGTTAAATAGGAGCAGTTTAATGATTTTGGCTAGTCATTTTAATTCCTTACGCGTCACGAATATTACTCTCACAGAATGAGGTATTCATTCTGTGAGAGTAATATTCGTGACGCGTAAGGAATTGAAACATACAAGAAAATAGCAATCAATTACTAGCCAAAATCATTAAATTATTAAATCACTCCCATTGAAATTAGTAGATTGAGTTAGTGGATTTGTAGCTCAGTTAAAAATGACCCGGCAAGCTGGTCACAGGTTAAATATTGGGACGAGCAGACATTTATGTGTGTAACGTAAAAAGAGATGGAAGGAGAATGACGGATATTATGAGAATGACAGAATGTTAAGGGACCTAAAATAGAAGATGCCTGGCCCCTTGGTCAGATATGTTCTCCAGCAGGATGTATCAATAGAGAAGGTTGGCTTGGATTCAAGAACAGAAGAGATTCTTGCAATCCAAATACCTCTTTTATTCTAGGTTATTTTTGAATCCTAAAATCTCAATCACTAATTTAATTTATCACTTCTTGTATCATCATTATCTAATGCTTCTATACGTTCTTTATCATGAAATTAAGAATAAATACTCAATTTCTTGGTTGTAAAAAATCACAATTAAAATCGTAACACTTCTTAGTTGTCCAATATTTGTTTATGTATCTTTGTCACGGAGTTAAGATTAAATACGCAAAATATTCACGCCTCGTCGTTATAATAGATCGTTTCTTCAACATCCATCACTCACTGCTTTGTTTGTTTGTTCGTCATGTATCACGGGCGTCTTAATGTCGGTTCTTACGGGTAATAATCGCGTCGTTTTACGTAAGTGTGAAGTTTTGTTAACACTTGAAGGGGAGATTGCGTTCGTTAACTAGGGAAGTAGTCATTTGTTCTTGATGTCATATATTTTGAATGAAGTAAAAGTATCGTTCGTATTTTGATAATTTTTTTTGTCTATTGATATGGATAAATTCTTCTTAAAAGCAAATAAAAGCTCATTGTGTTGAATTTATTCTTTTTTTCTATTTCTTTTCCCCTATCTTGCTAGAGTCAGCCGGCCAAATCACTCATAGTTACCAATCACTCATAGTAATCACTCGCTTACTGATCACCGCCCAAATCACTCACTGGGGCCTGATATCCTGTACTTTCTTACTTTCTTTATTCTTTGCCGATATGCCAGTGGCGTCTTGGACGTCACTGGTCTCCATGGGCGACGGTGACCCTTTATCATCAGGTGGCTCGTTTGTGAGATATGGACATATAAAACCTGACTAGTTTTAAATTATATTTTTTTACAAGCTCTTTTAAATACATTTTCATAACACTAAAAAAGCCCTTGGATCGACCAGTAGAAATTCGCGATCGGACTACGGGCTATAAACCGTGACATGACTAGAAGTTTTTAGACCAACAAAGACAATAAACGAATACCACATGATGATGAAACTGAGCGCGTTAATCCCTGGCATCTCACCATGGCCCATCTATCCCCCATTAAGGCCCGGTGGAACATTTCCCAATTAAGCAGATTGGACGGCAGAGAAGCCGTTAACCGGTTGAATAGCCCGACAGTTTACGGGCCGGGCTTCGAGATGCCCGTTTATTATCTAGTTGTGAAGTTAGGATGCGAGATTGGGTTAGTTGGATGCTTATTATGTCCTAGTACCGGACATAATACCTTATTAATCATAATAATAATTACGTGTACCGTAATAATACGGTGCATACGGCGCATTAACTTAGCAAAACCTTATTCACTCTTGACATAAAGTGAAAAAAGTAAATCTATATCTACTATTTTATTGTTTGATATTATACACAATACTTATATCTCATAATTCGTCTTATGTCATCCTTTAATTAATTTTGTATTCCATCTGAAAATCTAGGAAACAATTTTCCAAAAAATATCCATTTTCTCTTGCAAAATACCACATAAAAAGAAAAAAACGTCAAAGAAAGGTCAAATTTATTTCAAAAGTTACTCATATCTCGCGTGACCGGTAGCCATGTAAAACGTCCCAAGGTTTTCGTGCAATACGGCACCCCATCGCGCACGCGTCTTGTATTGTGTTATATTATTGTTATGCCATTGTTGTTCACAATAAGTTACTAAGTAAAGCCTTTTTCGAAAATTGAAATAATCGAAAATATTTTTTTTTGCAAACGCTGCATTTGTGTATAGAGTATACATAATTACATTGTAGCTGTGTGAATTAGCAATATAAAAAATTGTATCTTGTCTTAACCCTAAGCTCACTTTATGATATCAGTGAAAACCGCATCCAAATTAGTTCCACCGTTTCTGTCATTAGCGGAATTATAACGTACAGAGACACAGATAAACCGACAAAAATCTAACAATAATTGCTATGGAATTATTACGTTCATAAATACCCATTTTTTTTTTTCAAAATAATATCTGTCAACTACAGACATTAATGAGTTAATTTTATTAATCTATCGATGCTAACAATGTATCATAATCCGAACAAGCACTTCGATGCTACGTTCACCGGATTTCTTTGTCCATTATTTGTAATCCGATATTATTGGGGCCCAAATTGAATTGTCATACATACCGCCACCGCGTTTTAATGGTGTCCGCGCACGAATCGTGTCTGTATCTGAATGCTCGCAGAATAGTGATGATTTGAGGGGTTCGAAGACTGATTGCTGTTATGTTTATCGATGTTTTATTTTTCAAAGGCCGTTTCTTCTCCTTGGCTAAAGCACCCTACCGAAACGGTGGTAGAAACAGAACAATTATGCATAAGTGATGCATAGTGATGTGAATGAAAGATTTTGAATTTCAATTTGACAAGTTAAAGACGCGTTAAATGTAAATTATTCTGTATCACATAAATAAGAATGAGTTAAGTGGAATTTACGATTAAATCGCAATTAAAAGTATCAATTGTTACCCACTTTGTATAATTAAACATGAAGTTCAGTTCAGTTTCAGTTTTTGTGTTCAAAGCTCAATGTTCAAAGTTCAAAATCTATCATTACCTATTTAGTAAATATTCCTTAATTGTTGACTACTTCACTATTTCGTGGACTGTACCTTATTCATTGCGTCCCAAATACCTGCTTTTAGGCAGCCCCAGTAATGCGCATTCTGTGAAAATGTCCGATACCTATCTGTTTTCATTCAAGTGCTAGAGCCCTGTGACAGACGGACCGGCACCGAAAACATTTTTTGAATTTTTTACCCTAAACACCTTTCTCCTATTCTTTCATCTCTTTATTAAATAACATCAAACAATATAAGAATGATAGAATACGTCACTTAATAAGTTAGTAGTTTCATGATGCCATTACATACCATTCTACATAATAACAAAGTTATTATCATTTCGTTATTACAAAATAACATCAACTACAAATATGACTATAACTGAAATGTTATCTAAGCAGCGTTCGTCATCACTCAGAACAACGCCATAAAGAAAACATCAACCGTTTCTTAATCATCATTAAAACTTGTTTTGCGTCAAGATACGGCATGTTGCAAGTTTACAACTCATTGTGGTGCTATCTATCGAATGAAGGTGTCGTATTGTTTGCGAGAAGAGAGAAGCTGTGTGAAACAATTAATGGAAAGGGGGTTTTTTTTTTGCTGGTAAGTGATAACTATCGCGGGGATATCAAGAATTACCGATGCGTTGCCGGAAAAAGACAAGGAAGAGGAAAGCTAGAAAGTGCCGTCATTGAAGTTTCCCGCCGTAACACGACAAGTTGGCTGAGTCAAGCACGAGAGTGGTAGATAGCCAGCAGAGATTCAGTCCTACCACCAAGCAGGGCGCATACGACGATCTGGTCTGGCTGCCTGGGATTGCAGTCAATATTCTAGTCCGCTCCAATACGGCCAAAACTATTCTTCAACCCCATCTATTAAAAGTCTCAGCAATAGATTGCTATTAAGTTGATGCCACATTAATAAATATAAAAAACCCAACTACATTCTATTTTACTATAACTCATAACATTTGTCTCAATTCTCCTTTCAATAGGTATAAATTAATAGGCAAAACAACTTAAATAGTTTGGGCACACTTCTGAAGTACTGAAGTAAGTGCAGGATTCGGTCCTCGTCCGCGCAAGTTATTGACATTTAAGTTACGATACTGTCAGTTGGAGTCCATATTTAGGCTATGGTTGAGGAAATCATTTTATCGCTTATCGTTCCACCCTCTACAATAAAACATTCAGCATCAGTACGTTAATGAGTATTTCAAACAGATTAAATTTTGATCCCACTTCGCTCACGCGTAATTAGGTTGAATTTATCACCATTTAGAGTACGCTGACGTCATAACTATTAAATTCTCCAAGACACTCTAAAATATTATAACTCACATTTGCAAATTCGAGGAAATGCGCACAGTTCACCAAACGGAGAATACTCTTATCACTGCCACATATTCTTACGACGCTTTTATTCGGCGCAGTCGCGCGCTGATAACGTTAACGTGTTTTACGCGACGATTAACGCGCGTTTACGCACGCGGGATTAACGCGTAACGTGCGCGTAAAGCTAACGCCAGATTACGCGTAAGTGCTAATGAGTCCCATGTTTGATTGCGAATGTTTGGGATAATTCCGCTACTCATAAACGTAAAAGAAAAGAAACACAAACTTGCATTACTTGTGCTTTACTTTTTTTGTTCAAACTGCATTGTGGGCAGTTCTACGCTACACTAGCTTTGTCTGCCAGTAATAACAACACTTTAATGTACAATGATGCTACATCATAAATGATAATAATCTATCTTTTTTTATCGTTTTTTTTAATTATAAATCTTTTTTTATTTGGAGCTGCATTTTATTTATGTCAAATGACCTATGGAAAAATAAACAGAATTTTTTTTAAATTAATTTGCAACTAGTGAAATATTACCTAGAATAAACACAATAATTCAGCTACGACATAACATACTGTGTTAAATTATGTTCCTTTGTTTCAAATACGAGTAACCCAAATCTGCCAAAATAGAATACATAGTTGTGTAACTTCCTATAATGAATAACTGTCGAAGTACCTAATACTACGCTGAAGGCGGAATTTTATAAATAAAATAATAATAAAATCAGCTATTTTGCTATGTTTGTTTTTGCTGATATTTATATTTGTCTACACAGCATTCATGTTTGACTAGTTGAGACAGATATACTATAGTAAATATTGCTAGAGACATAAGGCCTGTACTAATATGCGCGGTAAGCTGCCGTTGGGGGTAGAAATATTCGAATGGATAAGCGGTAGGTATATCTAATGTTCACACCTAAGGAAATCTCTATAGCTATTGTTTCAATATGTAACGAAATAGTTTATGAATATGAATTGGAGACGGTTACATTTATCCCGCGCTGATCGTTGAAAAAAAATATCGTCTACCTAGACGTTAACTGGGCCAGTAGGTACATCGCGCTATAATTTGCTTAGCGAATTCCGCGATATTTATGTCTATTAGCGTTATTTTAATAAATAGAGATATATAGTCATAGAAACAACAAAACAATTAGCACATTAAGCTCATTACACACAGGCGGAATTCAAAAATAAAACGACACGCTTTGGTCAAAGGGAATTTTCTCTTTGATACGGTCACGCGTCGACGCCTCACTGAAATGACACTTTGATATCATGCCTATTAAAATTTAATAATTCCCATTCTCTTTGTCAAATGACTGTAATTCGTAATCACGAGACGCTTTTGATCCGCGAAATGAATTTGCGTCGTTATTTTTGCGTTATGTCCGTCGGGAAAAATAATTAGAAGCCATATTTTTTGGGGGATATTTATATGTCGAACAAGAAAATGGTGTAATGTGAAGAAGTAAATAAGAATACTGTAAATCGATTTAAACTAATAGTGAAGTTATAATAACCACGAAAATAAACTTCAATAAAGGTCATTTTAAAATATTCGGACTGACGCAATATCCTAGTACAAAGGACGTCCGTTGAAAAAAAAACGCTTGTCAAACAAACGACGCTAATATTTCCCTTCAAAAGCATAGAGGGTTTGAATTACATCAAAGCTTTATATTTCTGTATCACGTCCAATATGTTTTGGATTTCACTCAATAGACTGTCCTTCGAAAATTAAATTGGTTACCGCCATAGGGCTTATAATGTTTAGAAACGGTTTAATGGATACGTTTTAATTCTTATCACTCAATTTTATGGAACAAAAACAACATGGTTTGATTTTCTAGACGAATTAATACTCAATAAAACAGAAAAAATTTCATGTGTGTGTAAAATATAAAAAATATTATATCATTAATCATAGGTACCTTGAGTGATAGCTACAACACTTGTATTACGAACAATATAAATTAACATCCATAACCTTAAAAGTACAAAAAGTCGTGTATAAAAGTAAGAAAAAATAACAGTAAAATTCATTAAACTTTCACTTATTTCAAGCTTTTCAGTAGAAATACCAATTCGTACATATTTGATTCCTCATATTTGACTCTCAGAATATGCATCGGTTTAACTGTGAGAACCCCAAAAAAATATTTGAAATGATTTTGTTATATTTTGTCACGTACATATCTAAGTGTCACATGCTCTGTGGTCCCCCAACGGCCTTTTTAGAGGTCTTCGGTCTTGTCCGCCATTATTATTTCTTTTAAAATATCGCGTTACGTGTACACTCGGGTTTATGTTTGTCTTATTATTTTTATTGGTTCTTCGTAATAAGGGAAACCTTAGAACGCGGGGGAAATTGGACTTTTATATTTGAAAACCAGTGGCCGTGGATACGTTGATACTATTGTGAAAACAAACAATCATCCGAGTTTTAGCTTCGTAATATATTTGTAGCTTTAAAAACTTAATATTTCTGTTTATTCTTGGCGCAAACATAAAGTTAAAATAGTCGTTTATTTCAAAAGCCTGCGAGATGGCTTAAAGATCTATATCGATATCAAACCGACGGATTTATGTGCCGTCTGAAGCACGGAAGCGCTCAAGAAAATTTTCCCACTAGCGATTGTTGTAGCGGTTTGTGACCAAAATACAAAAAAATACCCGCGCGCCACGAAAAGAAACGCTCTAAGCGAATTCGCTCTGCGTTGCAAGCGTCAGCGATTCTCAGAAAAATCTGGAAACCAGTTGACCCTGCACGCCATCCCTGAAACTTCCCGCTAAAGTGACTTGTCACAAAATCTGGAAGTTACGTTTAAAAAATAAATCAGATTTTTTATGTCATCAATGACATCTCCCGAATGGATTAATCGATTTTAAAATGCTTTGCGGCATTCGACGCTCTTAGCGGGAAGTTATCTATCTCTAGATATATAGCAGTTATTACAGTTAAATTCAAGTCACTTTTGGAAAATAACGGAGATAAGACAACTTTAAGTCACAATACCCATTTACATACACTTAATCCGTTTCAGTTGAAACACGCCATTAAGGCAAATTCACAATACAGCCCGCGACACCGTCTGAAGCCTTTCATATTGCAAGAACAATTCACTCACTGGAATGAACAATGGATGTGTTCTCTGCCGAAACTATAAGAACAATTCTTACTACTCGAATTTATCTAACACAAAGACCTTGTTACAATACAATAAGGTTTAAATTAAATTGCTTTTGTGTTTGATAGCAGAAACTTATCTTTTGCCAAGGGATTGAATTTAGGAGTTACTACGTAAACCACGTTACTATTTACTTTAAAGGTGTTAAAGTTCAGTTTCCAATGGCAATGCGTAGTTGAATGCAAACGCAAGTTTGTGAGTCAACAATTAACCCTGCGCATTCTACTTCGATTTTCAAATGGATTGGATTGCCTCGGGATGGTATCTACTAGACTTTCTCGGATCTTTGTTTACGGTAGGTATATGGGGTATTTTGTTACCTGCTCTTACGTAGTGAATTACAATTACCATTGATAAATTAAATTTATATTTCTAATAATAAAATTAAGTAACTAATAGTTTTTAGATTTTTTTATCTGTTTGCCCATATACTATTATGATATAGGAATCTTCGAAAGGAAAAGTAACTTTAGGAAAATAATTTGACCAAGTTAGTGCGCTCATCAACTTGGACTTCAACATCTTACAATCAGGTGGGATTATTGTCAAACATAAACTTATATACAAACCTACTATCATGAGCTTTTTAACTTTCAATTTATGTAAGACAATAAAATTATATAAAAGCGAAAACGTCATAAAACCCATAGAATAGAAAATGTTCACCAGAACCGATAAACTTTTTGATATTTCAGAACATGTATGAAAATGGGGTTAATCAAACGTTGTACACAATTTTCTATTGGTCGTAGAACCATAAGGCTGGGCGTATGCTGGAACGCAGGCTACGCAGTTCCACGCAGCGCAGAACTGAGCAGATTTTATAAAGTATGGAACGTCATTGAGCTACGTATGCGACGCAGGCACGTCAGACGTTGACATGTGTCAGTCCTGCTCTGCGTCCCGTTGTAGAGCCGGCACAGATTTCAGCGCGACGCGTGGCGTAGTTTTGTTGCAATGACAGTCATGACAGAACGTTTAAACTATTCTTTGTACTAGCTAAGATGCGAATGAGTTGCGTCGCAGCATACGGAGGGGGCACTTGTCTGCCTCAACTGCCCTGAGGTGTACTGAACTGTGATTTGCTGTACTGCGTCGCCTGCATTCCAGCATACGCCTAGCCTAAAACTTGAACCATTCGACGCAAAATTTTTCTGATTCCGAATCTGCAATAAAAAATCCTAGGTGCGGGTTACAAAATTTCCGCTTTGTTTCGTCGATATAGACAGAAGCTTAACTTTTTGTAACTATCGACACTTGAAATGTGGTTAGCTAAATTAAACTATAAACGCATCCTGCAATTTGCATTGTAGTTTCTGGTGCGTTCGCGATATACGACAAATGGCTGCCGTGGAAATTTTAGTGGATAAGAATCTCAGATAACCCTGATATCGAAGATTTCCCACTTGAAAGACAAGGCATAAAGGCATTTTTTCCTCTATCCTACTTGGATGATATGATTTTATTATTGTACTGTACATATATTATCTAACTATGAATTGCATCTATCCAATGGATTTACGAAACTAAAATCCTTTGGATATTGTTCAGACAGACAAAGTCTTAAAAAAGCAATATTCTTCCAACAAAAACTGTATTGCAGCCAATGAAAAGAAAGTGGTAGCGATAAGGACGGTATCACCTACTATGAAACTATGAAGTTGCTAGTTTTAACTCCAGGCTTCGTATGCATCTTGTTTGAAATACATTTAGCTAAAAACTTGTAACGTGATACGTACTTAAATGACATGTTTTTGTTATAAATTATTGTCAGGGTTTGACTAAGAGAGCATAAGATGGGGTGAGATCGTTTACTACGATCTGCAAGTTACAATTTATAAAAAGAAAGAATCGGGGAAATTATTAACTGTAATAAAAATAATATGTATACATTTAATACTTCTAATATCAAACAAGTAAATTATGAGGCCTTTAGACATTTTTCATTTAAATGTATCCTGCAAAAAAAAATGTTTTTTTCGCCTTCCATATTTTTTTCCTTTAGTATGTATGTATTACTGTTTTCCATAGGCGATGGTGACCACTTACCATCAGGTGGCTTGTCTGCTCCTTTGTCGGAAACTAACATATAAAAAAATCATAGAAGTTCATCAATTTCTTACATGTTTTTTTACTTTTTACGAAATAAATATTTTACATACATACGCCGAGTTAACAAAACTATTAGTAGATACAGCGAACCATAGGAATCCGGATATTACTGGCGAACAATGGAATAATAAAGAATATTGTACTAAGATAAAGGAAGTTCTGGGAATGGCTCATTTACTCCGGATTGACCTTTTCGTAATATTGTAGGTGCACTTCGTAATATAGGGATGATAGCATTGTAAAACTTGAGACCTATTTTTTAAATAGTAAATTGTTGTTTTATATTAGGTAAACCCGCGATCAGTGAAGCCGTTTCTGAGATAAGCGGGACCAATCGCACAAACGAATAGACAAATTATTTTACGACCCGTGTAGCGCAATAGTTACCATGCTGGACTGCCATTCAAAGGTTCCTAGGTTCGATTCCCAGCGAGGCGGAAATATAAACTCGTTATTCAGATGACTTTAAATTTCAGTTCTTGGTCTTGGTGTGTGTCTTGTGTGTTGTCCATGGCATCCGCGACACAGGGAATCCTAATATGGGGCTATGGTATGTAGCGTTATAAAAATAAAAAATAAACATTCTGGGACCGAATTAAAACGAGAATGCTACTAAAAATTATTTACTGGACTATTACTAGCAAACAGCTAACAGGACCAACTATCATTAACAGTCCTTGACCCAGTCCTCATACTGATCAATTGACATTCTTAACAATACCTTCTGCTAAGTGGACTTACCATCATAGGCCCGATTTGAGTCTTGTTCTGAGTCAGTCACAGTTGCCATGGGCGGCAGCGGCTGGGTGGTGTTGCATGCTCGTTTGCTATCCATAATAGAACCTTGTTAAGGCATCTATTACGTCAATAAATAACCCCAATAACAGTTTCCATTTCATTTCATGTACACACATCCATCACTTTAGGTTTGTTATATGTACGATAAGTTATACCTTCCATGTTAAAAAAACACTGAACCTAAATAGCACGTACTAATACTATTCACGTGTACCCACTCTGCCCGTACGATTCAATTGGGTATCGAGCATTTTTGCTTGTATTTCTGTAAACAGTATGTAAACGATGCGACTACAGTCAGTCTGTCTGTTTGCTTTTGGCAGAGGACATTTGGGTGAATACGGGCTGATAATTGTTCGAACATCTGCGATGAATTTTATACTTTTTGCGATTGACATTAAATAGCTATTTGGAAAGGTTGTCTTGGTGGTCGTTTCTCAAGTATTAGCCTAGTTGTTATTTTAACGACTAATAATAAAACAATCAGCAGATAAAGCTAAACATAGTTACTGGCAACCTTTCGCCTATCCAAACTAAACAAATCCTCTGAAAACGTGTAACCGGATCCAATGCAATGTGGAGGACATTGCTCAGAAGGGTTTTTGAATTACAAGACGTTATCCGACTGCAGAAAGCTAATAGATTAACAAAGAACATACCAAATTTTAGTCTTATTAACTGAAATTATAAAATTAAAAGTCCGAAATTCAAAATCTTAACAGCACCCAACATCATAATTATAATCATTGTACGCACCTACATACTTGTTATAAAACATACCATCAATGACACTGCTAATTTTGTTTACTTCCAAAGTTTTTTTGTTTTATTTTAAGATTTAAAGCAAAAATCATGGCGGTATCTGGTATATCTATTTCGGTATCCGATAGCTAGTATTTAAAGTGCTCGTAATAATAACTCCTCGTATGTCCGTAATAGATTCATCTGTATTCAGCAAACTTTTTCCCTCACTTCCTTCGCTGTATCGAGATAAAATCGTTTGCAACGTACAATTGTTTTGTATTGTCCTGATTTTCAATTTCATTAGTCTGTCCCTGCTATACGTGGACTTTAAAATTAATTTTCGTATTTCCTATGAAAGAAGTAAATAAGTTTATCAATTCCTTTGTTTCAAATATTGAATACGAAGTATTGATATTTACATTTTAATCAATAATATTTTATTGGACGAGTTACTGATATAAATGTGGAATTAAATAAACACCGTCGGATTTTACCGTAAAGCAAAACCACAAACCAAAAGCGACAAGTCTCAGGTTCAATTCCTGACTGGAGTTCCTCCGTCATTGTTCCTGATATATCATTCGTATATAATCACTATCGTGTTATAGTATATACTTACGTATATGTACAAAATGTTATTTAATTAAATGTTATTTATAAGCATAATTATAATGAAAGTAGAAATTAAATAATGAGTTAAAATTACAACTGATCAATGATATCGCTATTGTGGGAAGTGATTGGCAATTCTGACCCACAATGTAACTCAAAATCAAACTGGTCTCGCATCATCAATTCACCATTAAACTGCTGATTCAGAGCTACCAACATAACAGAATGCATTAGCGCGGTCTGGTCTAGACTGATAGCTCCCGTGCTATTAATCACAGCTTTTTGTGATGCACTTAGCATAATTGCTATATTACAATCACTACATGGAACCTGGTTTGATCCGGCTTGAACCGGATGCTGGTAAAGTAAATCGCTTTCTTATCCTAAATGTTTTATTTCAAGGTATTAAGGTTGCAATTGCATGCAGCACCACCCTTCCACTGGGGCCCATGATAACCCAAAAATGGCCCGCTACTGAAATTAAATGAAATTTATTTAATTGGAAGTTTTTTTACAAACACTTCGAAAGTCAAACTACGCCATCGCTTCAATAAATCCCTACAAATCATACAAATCGTCCCTACTGATCATGGGTCTCTCTTTACCTGAGGAGGTATAGAGCATATTCCACCACGGAGCGGGAGTTTTTCCCACTCCAGCGGACTGGGAAGAAGATTGAAAGTTTTAAAAGATTACAAGAAGAAATTTAAAATTCCAACTCTGAATTGATTTTTTTGGAGACTGTCCTTTAATTGGTAGTGACTTTGTCTGTCCAGTGAAGTATCGTAACATCTGACCATTTTTTTTAAACAAAACGTAAACCTCAGTACAACTCCCGTAAAAGAATTCGAATACCCTTTGATTGTCATAAGTGGCATAATGTGAAGTTAAACGTCTATACTTACATTACATAATTATATACCCTGTAGCCCAGTTCATAGTGACCCTGCCTGCGAAGCGAGCTGTCCCGGGTTTGATTACCGGCTGGAGCAGATATTATACAAATAAATGTTTGTTCTCGGGATGTTCTCGGGTCATGGGTGTTAGTGATGTGTTATTTGTGTTGTCCACGCCACCCGCGACACAGGGAATCCTAGTGCGGGGTATGAGTGTTTATTTATTTATTTTTTATTGGAATATTTTTTAATACCCATTAATTCGTGCAAATGCATCGTGTACAGAAAGCGACAATGTTATCACAAAACCTATCCGATAGTAATATAATATCGCAAACCTGTAGAGAATACAGAACTAATTAAGCTCCTAATTACAGTCAGTAATGATGTAAATCAGATCAAGGAATCTATTAGCGGCAGTATACACAATTATGTCATTAAGGTATTATTGACAATATCAGCAATTGATATATGAACCATCCAGTGGTAGGTATATGTTCTATGTAGTATCATATTTAATTATGTCGGTAAATGAAGGTATTATTATTTGGGACTAAAATATAATTGTGATAAGCAGCCAATGCTAATAGCCAATAATAACCAAGTGATTTGAACGTATGACTCCCGAACAGTGTAGCCCAGGTTCGAATACTGCACGAAATTCTAATTTTGAAAATTTTTGTATGTATTAAAGTTGAACTATCACTTGCTTCGGTGAAGGAAATCATCGTGAGGAAACCTACACACCTGAGAGATTTCCACAATGTTCTCAAGGGTATGTGAAGTCTACGAAAGTATGAGAAAGGCCACCTCACAATGCAATGCGTTTGGTAGACTTGACTCACATTTGCGAACACTCTGAAGAACTTTCAGTTGTGCAAATATCCTCACGATGTTTTCTTTTTCCGAAGTAAGCAATAATTAATTTCAAACACGCATATATTTTTTAAATTAGAAATACCGTACGTGATGAACACTTATTACTTGCTATCTTGATACTCAAATTAATGTAAACTATAAAATGGGATGCTGCTATCAGTATTTGAACTTATGAGTAATTCGTTTAAATATCCGAACGGCTACCTGAATGATCGAATGTTATTGAGATTGAACGATCGGAATGTGAATGATGTATTTGATGAATGAACATTTCTAAGTGATTATCTAAACATTTCTATAATAAAATAAAAAGATAGTGGTTGGAACAAAGTTCTTTTCGCTATATTATTGTGTTTATTATGACAGTAAAAGTGGTACGTGCTAGGAGCTAAAAAATTGGACGTATATTAAAAATTAAAACTTACAAAACGCCCTTTAATATTTTATATAAATAAGCTCATTACATCATCATAATAGTATGGCCAACATTGATTACCTACGAGTTTCTGTTAAGATTAACTGTCTGTTAACACCAATTATATAATACCGATTAAAACCGATTATAAAATATGTCAGCTATAAAAAAATCTTAAAAAAGGTCGATGTGTATCGACTTGCATTCGGATCTTGATTAAGAGGAAATTTAAATTAACAAAGTTTTGATAAACGCATTTCCAACATTAACCGCCCATTCAGTGCATAATCGTATATCAACAGAATCAATTAGTGGACCCGATTACATAATTTAGGGAGGATTAAGTAATTAAGTCATGATTCGAATACATTATTGACGTTTGGTAATACAATAGGTACCATGTCGGTTCTCGACCTGTACCTATTTGTAGCTAAGAGTACGTCTGTTGAATAATATATAATATCTACGAGATAATGTTATATAGTATTAGTATCGTTCACACAGCTAAGTGATGACTGTGCGTTAGACCAAGTCCGTAAGAGTATTTTAAGAAGAATTGATTCAACTGATGTATAAAGAAGGTTAGTAATACCTGCTTCAAAAATCTTTTACTATAATTGAAAGGCATTATATAAAGAACGAAGAATGACGCTTCCTTCTTAGCTTTTCTGATATCACCTGATGGGAGTGGCCCGTCAAACCATTCACTGGCGAATATAAAAAAATATAAAAGTTAATACAAAAGCAGACATCATAATCCCTTTTCCCATTACACGACAAAGAAAAATGAATAAAAAGAAAACAGAACATGAATTTATTCAGGAACAATATATTACAAAGGTCGAAGCCACACATCGATCACCCCACTCACTCATCCGTCAAAAAATCGCTCACCGTATTTTATTGTGTGGCAACACGCCGAACATCGGTATAGAAATATTTGGTGAATGTTTTAAACATTAGCCGCGACGGTGTTTTGGAAAACATTTTGTTTTGACGTGATATATCGGTCTCGAGTTTTTGGAAAATGTTCTTTTCGAATACAAATTTAATCAGAAATGATATTTTTTCTATATTGGTTTTCAGATGTACTTGGGTGTACATGTTGCAGGCACCTCCACCACCTCCTAATTTTCAAAATAATTTACAGACACAGAGCACGGGTCTCTCTTCACACCTGATAAGGCCTAGTTACATACTCCACCACGTTGCTCCAGTCTGATTGGTGCAGGGGTTAACCAAGTGTCAGAAATTTTTAGGTCAACACCGAAACTCGAATTATAAACTATACTTAATACTCGTAATAACTGAAGTAGAGCAAAGTACAGGCAGGGTCACTACCAGCTGATTGGGTCTTCTTATAATAAAAAAAGTTTCGTCAATCATCCATCTAATAAGCGGCTTACCCAAACTCATTCGAATGAAAAAATGTTTTTCAAACCGAAGAATTTCACTGAAATAAATCGCCTTAAATCCCCTGATAATATTATAAAACCTTTGACCCGCGTAATTTATAGTAATATAAACTCTACACACTATACAATAGAGATCAAAATTCGTATGTTAGTTGATAATATTACTTTGATATCATACCTATTTGTCAACACGCCAAAGTAGCCCTTTGATTTCTATACACTGTCCCTTTATGGAATAGGGAATAAAATAATATGAAAGGGTGATATCAATTTACTTGCTTTAAAGGAAAATGTTTTCGTCATAAAGAACGTATTTATAGCCACGTGGTTTGAACGTTGGACACTGGGAGACCCGGGTTCAAATCCTACCTGCACCTCTAATTTTAAAAAATTACCTTTCACATAAATATCTGCTGCTGTCACGTAATTATTCCCCAAACATATCTTCATGATAACTTCATGTGTAGATTATTACGGCATACAGCATACTCTATTTATTAATAGTTATTTATTATTTGTGATCGTATTATTTGTATCGTCAAGTTACCTTATAACAAGTAAAAAAACTGTAATTGTATTCATACACAATTATATTATGCTTTTCTTGTTGTGATCGTGTAATTTCCTTCAATATATGTGTGCGTGCGTCAAGTTATTTCTAAAGCAAAAATTAACCACTATTACACATTCTGGAACTAATTTTCATTCCCCAATTCGTTTTAATTAAAACAAGAATGTCTTGCTACACAAAGTTTTCTTGTATTACAGAATGCAGAAGTGTGCCTCGGCTAGGTACGTGAGCGAAATTTATACTAAGCTTAATAAGAACTGTCTTGTTTAGCGCACGAGAAACGGGAATTCACTTCTTAGTTTTATTTAAAAAAATTGTTGAATAATTAATTTTCTGTATTTATATTCATTTTAAAATTTGTTATCATAAAATGCTAAGACAGGCTAAAACTTCTTTTTGCGTGAGGGGTTAAAAAGGGATTCAAAGATTTCCACTCGGCCGGTTGGTTCAAAGATATGTATAAATTACGTGCCACGTTGTTTGTCTGCGATGCACTCCTAAACTACTTAACCGATTTTAATCAAATTTGCTCATCGTATGCAGTTTGATCCAGCTTGAAAGATAGGATAGTTTTTTAATTATTTTTATTGGGAATTAAATGTTTATTAAACATGAATAATGTTCATTTATTGTTTAATTCTATGAATTTCTCTGAATATGAATTTCTATGAATAAGCGGTTGATTCGTCTTCCTGAGCCACAGCAACGCGTGGTAGGATCAGCTAGTAGTAATATATAGATATACAGACGTATAATGCTTAATACCTCATCAATAACAACGTAAATCAGAATCTATTAAAGGGATGTACACAACGAGATATCGTACATAATTGATAATTTGGATTGCATAATTAAGACTTCATTTATGTTATTGACATATGTGTCATGGATAGTGTATTTAGATCATAGTATACTATGTTGTTTGCTATACATGGGCTAGCATAGTTGATGAAGATTAATTTATTGTACTGATGTAACTTAATTAGGTAACCAATATGGTCATTTTGTATTAATAACTAGTTGTAACTACTTATAACTAGTTGTGTTTACTTCGCTTCGGGATACTTTTTTAACTTTTACTTTTGTACATTTTATTACCCTGAACTTATTTCGACACATCTGTGAAATTGCATCTAAATCGGTTAAAACGTACCGAGATTAGGAGGAATAAACACACAGACAGACGAACCGACAAACAGATAAAATTGTAAAAAATACGGGATCTTTAATGATTTTGTCAATAATTTATCTAGTAATGCAATTTTAATTTGTTTATCCTCAATAAAACTTTCTTGCAAATGGGTCAAACACAAAATCAATGACTCGTGAGGTCTTAAAAATAAATCATGTTAAATTGTTTTAAAAATCAGCCTTTAATTGTAAAGTAATATCTAGCTATTCTTAATCATATTGACATAGATCAGTCTTTCATATTCTCTCAGAAAATCACAATTTTATTTTTTCATGGCCACAGAAAAGATCGAATTGTCTACAGGTAATAACATTATCATCACTTTAGTAATCAATCAACTAAAATTTGTATAGAGAACTTGGACAAAACTGCTAAAAATATGCGTTTTATAACATAAAAGTCAAAATATTATGAAAAATTAAATTATTTTAGATAATAAAAAATAATTCACAATTGTCCACAGATTGGATAACTTTCCTGTAGAAATTCTACAGCAAAGAACTAAACGTCTATAGAAAATAACATAATCCTCATTTACGTTATCAAATTATGATAAATTGTTTACAAAGCTTTAATAGTCATGATCTTAAATTAACATTGATTTGCCTTATAGTCATAATAATGTTTATAAATTGACTTATATTACAAAAAAAATATCATCTGTCCACAGATTAGATATTACTTCTGTAGATTTTTTTAAAGATAACTTAATCAGCATAAAACCCGAATGTTTTCGGAACAAATAGTAAAAGTCATTAAAAACAAATCTCAAAATTTAGACATATGATCTAAAAAATGCTTTCGTCCTCAGAATCATCGAAAAAATAAGTCATTTGGCGTTTTTTAGGGGCAACTTCGTCGGAAGATTCAGAATCTTCTAAATTGAGACGAGCGCGACTTACGCGTTTATTAGGCCTATAATTTTGCAAAATAACATTTTCTATATCGTCGGAAGATTCAGAATCTTCTAAATTGAGACGAGCGCGACTTACGCTTTTATTAGGCCTATAATTTTCTAAAATAACATTTTCTATAGGATTATCTGGTGTAAGCTTATCAGAAAAACCAGGTGATATTGGCTCTGTTGACGCAGAGCTAGTCCCAGGACTTTCAGGTAAGTTGTGTCCAAACAATACATTTTGATGATTGGAAGGACCTGCTTCAGGAGACGCAGGCTCGTTATTAATAGTATGGTCAGATAATATTGATTCAATAGGAGAATTTGGAACTTTGAAATCTATTTCTATTTGTCCTATTTCATAATGAGGACATTTTTCATAGGCGGCGCAATCCAAACAACTTAATCGTCTGGCATGGATGACATTAGGATTTTTTGTATGCCATGTTATCTGATGAATTTGAAGCGTCCCTTTGAAGGGACGAGTAGCGCTCCTCTTTAAAAAAAGATCAATTTCAGAAAACCTCGATTCGTCGATTTTGAAAACCTCGATTCCTTTGCAATTTACGGCTAAGCACGCCATCAAATCATCCAAATTAGACACATCTTTACCCTTTGCAACGTGACTGTCACAAATGCGCTTAATGCATCCTCCGACACCGTCGGGTGCACCTTTCCCATGACCCCGTTCACTAAAATGCCAAACAATAGATGAAACAGAAAATTTTTTACTCAATAATGAGGCGATTAAAAAAAACATTGACTTATTGCGATATTGAGTAAGGGGACCATCGCTTAAAATATGAAGTGTTTGAAGATTAGGGGAAAGTTCCTTAATTCTTTCTATCAAACTCAATAAATGAATGCTAATAGCAACTGGATCATGGCGCAGGTTCTCCGATGCAGTGCAGAAAGACGTATTATTTATATAATTGTTGGGGGGATCTAAGTTGGTATTATAATACACGCTAGTATGTAGCGAAATTTGCGCTTTCGATCCCCCAAAATGAGCTGACTGAACCTCCTGCCCATATTTACAGTTGTAATTTTCTGAGAAGTCTATGTGCAGTAAACCGTCTACAGGAGACATATTTTGCTTCACGCATTGTATTGCTTTTATTTGATGGATCATAGTAGCAACGTGTTTTTTTAAAATAGGCAAATTTGAAATAAATTTTTCAAATAATCCTTTTTTTGTGGTTTGTACTCTTTCCTTAATAGTTTTACGACATTGTTTTGTTACATTTTTAATAACTACAGGAAAACTTTTTGTTATCCATCTTTCATATGATAATGTGTCGTTAGCATCAGAAATGTTGCATTGCAAAGTTTTGTCCTTGCAATCAGAACATTTGTTTTCCAAACAAGTCAAGTTAAGAGTATTGTTACAGCATAAATACTTAAGCAATTCTGTTATAGATTTATAAGGAATAATTTTAGCAATATGAAGAGATTGAATCATAAAATTATTATTTGCATGAATTATGCATAAACAAGTATTCCTAGAGTCAACTTTAGGGAACAGAACCCAAAATGGGCGGTATCTACGGAATGTTTCATAGGAAATATTAATTCCTGACTTGTTTACAAAAGATTTATGTAAGTTAATGAGCGAATCGTTTAAAAATCTAACCTGTTTCTTAATCTTATTTCTTGTTATTGTATCTTTCTTTCCCGATGTGAGTGTGCTATTTCCATCTTGAAGTAAAAAATCTTCTACAGCTTTCTTTGTTTCTTGTACTTTCTTCAATTTTCTTTCGGAACTTTTATTCTTGTTCTGTTTTATTTTGCTAGATCTTATAGCTCTCATACGGTATTTTGCCATTTTAGATTCCAGCTGAAGTATTCTTTTTTTGAGGCATTTATTTTCCATCCGTAATTTTCGCGTATTGCGCTTCAAAATCGCATTTCCGACATTCATACGCGAAAAAGAAGGGCTAGATAGTGGAGTATTCTGTTCAATTAAACGCAAAGCGTTTTTGTCGCTTTTTAACTTCTCACGCCTCAATTTTGCCTTTTCCTTCCATTTTTTTCTCATATTTCTTTGTTCTCTTGGCGTGTAGTCTTTTATAGTTTTAATTTTACCCTCTTCCTTCTTGATCTTGTATCTTGCTCTGTCCTGCCTTCTTCTTTCTTCTAAAGCGCTCTCATCCATTTTAGCGCGTGCACGGCGAATGCTCAGCTTCTTTTGTTCGCGCCTGCGCTTTATTTTATCATCGTCTGAAAGCTGAATCCTACTTCTACAGGAACGTGGCATGATGACTGTAACAATCATATAATAAAATCACATGCATCAGCTGAATTGACAGAGTTATATACCAACTCTCAGTCCCATACATATTATCAATAATAAATATACCTAAATAAATTCAACACAATAGTGAAGCTTATTTTTATCTTTTCTGTAGACAACATAATTGTTTTCCTGTAGCCCCCGAATTACAGGGAAAATTGTGAAAAACCGTAAAAGTGCATAATCATGCATTTGTTAGTGTGCCGTATAGGTGGAGCCAGAAAGTTTAAAATTCTTTGATTATATATGATATCAATTTGATAAGCCTAAAGCAAAAAAATAGCAATAAAAAAAGTATCTAGTATAAAATCTTATTTCTTTGGCCTAATTAACGTACGTCTTTAAGACTATTATAACAAGGGCAAATAATGAAACAGACAGTCCTTTTAAGAGAGGTAAAAAATAATTCTATTAACAAAAGAGAGATTTTGCATCTCTTCTGTAGACAAATGTATTTCCTGTAGACACATGCATGCACAGAAAAGACGTCCACAAGAGAGATTTTGTTTACATAATATAAGATGGCGGACAACGTGTCAAGGCTAGCATGAAAGCATAATCAAACTTGTAAACCTATCTTTAATTGTCATAGAACTTCACGGTTTATATATTTATTTAGTTAGTACTTACCAATTTACGCAAAATACAGGAAAGATCTTCAAAACTCGACCAAAATCTCGTGTATCCTTTTAAATTGATATTTTTTACTAGCACAGACACCATTACTTAGAATTATGGACGAACGAATGACAGCTGAAGCAGAAATGCCAACATAATAAAATTTCTTTTATGGCTGCGTTCAGAATACTTAAAAAAGTTGGCTTTTTATGTGTCCACAGGAGAAGACTGCAAATATTGTAACAATATGTTTATATGTCTTAACTATTAATCATTTAATGGTAATTTATTGACCTTTCATATCTGAGAAGCTGTGTCATTTCTACGTTTATAAATAATGATTAAAATATACTTGCCTTTGCGAAATATTTTTTAACATCTTTTAAAGTGAACGGCTATGTATCCGAACTGTCTACAGGAGAATACGTTTTGATACTACGTAAGCCAAAGAAAATTTTAATTTTACCATAAAGAGTAAAAATAGTGAAATCTTGTATAATCATGATGCAGTGTATAAGTATAAAATAAGAGGTACTTTTAAAAGGAGAACATAAGGACTCCATGTAGGCTGAACCATTTTTTTTCATTTTTGTGTTTGACCCAAATATCTTCCTTGTTCCGTTTTATTATAATATGTTTAGACTGGCTGTGCCCGCAACTTCGTCCGTAGAAATAAACAAAAAAGTGTGACTTATTTCATCAGCTACATGCCAGTGAAAGTCCTATCAAAATTGGTCTAGTCGTTCTAGAGATTAGCCGTAACAAACAGACAGACAGACCTTTTTTGGTATGTACCGTGTGTCATCCCTATGCATTTAGTAAAAACCGATTATTATAATATTGCAAACAGATACTCCAATTATATTTATTTATATAGATTAACTTGATTGGCGACGGTGATGATGGCTATACTGCTCATTTATCGACTCGTTGCATAATAAACCGCCTGATAGGTTAGTTTATTTCGTTTCCCGACTCCTACGTAATTTTATTTTTCCGTTAAATCAAAGTAAATAAATTAACTTAGCGCGCCGGTCCATGCTTGTTCAGTTCAGTAATGAATGAAAGAAAAAGGAGTAAAACAATCGGTCGCTTCCAATTTCAATTTGAAAATCGAACTGAGCTTGAACAGCACGGGACTGTCAACGACGTTTCCGTTTGAAAATAGAACGCAGTTCACGACCGTGTCGCGCAGTCTCTTGTACTGAAAAATCGAATATAGAACAAAATATATGAGAATAAATTTACCGAGTGTTCCTTTTTTAAATCTTTACACCTTTTCGTTACATTAATACTATTAATAGCCATTAATGGCCCACTACTGAACACGGGTCTCTGCTCATACCTAAGAAGGCATACAGCATACTCCACCACGCTACTCCAGTGCGGATTGGTGGAGTAATTTAAATTATTGATTATATTAGTAGCACTGTTAATTTTATTTCGAAATGAATGTATTCACTGGTTAATAAAATTTGAAGATCCATAAAACGTAATCAATCAATTCTTCATTTCAATCAATTCTTCAAAGTTTATTGGTTTGATAATTCGATAAACAAACTTAGGTATACGAATCATACAAAAGATTATTCAACAACTTTACTTATAATATTCACATTAATTAAAAAACTTTTTACTTTTCCGTCACATCTTTTAAAAAGTATTTAACACTCAATAGCACTACTGAAATTAAAGAAAAAACCCTTTGATGTTCAATACAACGCCGGTCCGAACAACCATCAAACGTTAATAATCACGATATTTCAAAGTCCTACCAACAAAAGAAAACAATAAGTTTAAAAGAGTTTATGAGAGCATGAAAATGGCTCTGGGGTATTTTTTTCCCCAAAGGGTTAAAGACTTAACCCCTTTGGCGTCGACAGTAATTAATGGCAGATTTCTTTGAAACAACCGGCCGAGTGGAAAACTGTAAATGTCTTTGATGAAGTTATTGTAATTTAGTAACTAATGATATTTTAAAATGAAAATGACATATATTTTATGTTGCTTTTTAATGAGAATAGTTAATTTATATATATACTTTATATCTACTAAATAATCTACTATTATTTCTGTCTTAAAAGGTACAACTTAGGTATATGTAAGTAGGCTATCCTAATGTACTTAATTTTAAGTCGTATCTTTTTTTAATTGTAGCGCAGCCACAATCTCTGTAAGTTACAGTGTAACTTTACAGTTGTAAAGTGCTGTAAATAACTGTATTTCAATTTTCAAAATTCAGAAGTTACTAATCTTATGTTTCTGGTCATCAACAGCGACAAATCAATATTTTTTAATTTGCGTACGTCGAATCCAAAAACAAATGGTTCGTTGTTCATTAGAATAGCAGGATTGGTTGCATGATTAAACGCCTTAACAGCCGTAAAGCGATACCAATATCCTGACTCTACGTAGGGCTGTCAACAAGCATAATAATTACGTTACTCCATAATAAAAATTTAATTATTAAGTAATGTTATTATTGTGCGTTAATATGTTACTCACATAACATAATTATACTCAAAGATATAACTATACCAGTGGTAATTTCATAACGCCAGTTGCTGTTTAAATCCACTCCGATGACATTGTTGTAATTATGGATGCGAAAGATAATTAATTACATATAACTACATGAGAAGTAGGACAATTAGACGAAGATTACTGGCCCAGATTTCGCGCGCTAGTGACAAATCTATCTTTTTAACTTACTTAAAAATCAAGCCAGGAAACCTCATTTTTCATTCTATCTTCGATAATTTCCTAAACTTAATTTTAAAAATATATTAATTAAAGTGACAACCCTAATCCACGGCACCTATTTCCGAGCAATCTGTTAATCATCGTTCGCTTTATTGCTGTGCGCTTTGTCGCGGATCGAGAATCACTGTTTGTAATCCCATTATTGAGCAAGGACAGACATAATGGAACATGTTCTGTATGCATATATATATAAACAATACACAAGGATAGCATTAGTAACAGGCTACCTGATAGTAAAAAATAAATAGTTAAATAAAAGGGAATTTTGATAAGCTGTAAGCCTGCTGTGAACAAAAAGAGATAATTAAATAAACTAAAAACACGCTTTAATAGTAGTTAAAAAGTAGAAAATATTTTTTAATTATAAGGAGTTTGTGTTACAGCAATAGAAAGTCCAATAATCAATTATGACTAATTAATGAGGAATAAGATTAAAGTGAAAGCTATGGAGCCTCCATAGCGCGTTTAAGCCATCTAAATAGCTGTAAAAAACTTGTAATATTATTGGCAACGCATCGAAATAACATTACTTTAGCGCGTGACAACCCTCATTGCCGCGGTTGACTAACTACCGATCTGTTAATCATCGGTTGGTTTATTGCGCTTTCCAGAACCGGAAATTATTATTTATGTGTTTATTGTGGATTTGGGCCCATTTGAGATTTGCATTGGGACTATTTGATGTATAGTCCAAAGTTTAACCAGTTTAAATTGAATGAATTCTTGATACTCTTCCAAGTTGTTGGACTGTTTTCAATATTCCTCAGTAAGTTGCCTAGCAACTGACAATAAGTCAAAAGCTGATTATTTATTTATTATTCTAGGCATTGAAGGATACAGTGATCTGTCATTAAAGTTTAATTCAATTCCTTAATAAAAGCAAAACTTTTTTATCTAAGTTTCCGTAAAACTTTAAGCAATTAATGAGGCTGTAATGTTAAAAATTCCTACAGGATAGCGTTTAAGAGGATTTATAGCTTAGTATACACTTGTCTGAAGAAATCACTTGAAAAACATAAAAACATTTACAAATTAAACGTTTTAAACGTTTAAAAACCATTCTTCAAGCTTTGTAAACCATATTAGACAAACATTTATTTTCAGGACTATTTTCAGAACTCTATAAAGTATTATACTTACAATAATTTTACAGATTCTACGGTTTTTATAATAATGTTACATTTTGATCTTTACAGAGTAGACATCTAACATGTTAAAACCGTTTTGTGTTACTCTTCTTAACAGTATTGTGTAGTTATGTTACACTTTGATTGTAACTGAGATCGTCAATCATTGCCATTCAATATCGTATAATTGACAGTTCAAGTGGCGAGCGCCGAGACATGCCGAGTCATCTTAGATATACGCTACCTTTATATACAGGGTGATCCAAGATACGTTCTGATATTAACTAATTTTAAATCCGAAAGTCGTAAAACTTATCCGAAATCCGTGAAACGGCTATAGCCATTAACTATGTTGTAAAAGAAAACCTCGGATATGGGAAATTACTTACGCCATCATTTTGAATAATGTGGGATTTGACAGTTAGTTTTACTATTCCTTACCCTATTTTGTAAATTCAAATCTACCTTCGCTTTTGTAACCTTTAATTGTCATTTATATTTTCCAAAATATTACAAAGCACACCTTACGACCACAAACCTCTTTACATAACTACAAATAATTTTAACATTGAATGGGAATAAAAACATGACCCTACATTAAAATAAAATGTAATTTGATGTAATACTAAGCAAAAAACCCTTTCCAAGTAAACAAACTACGATATTGTTAAGAAGAGATTTTAACCCTGCAATATTTCCGTAATAACCCTGTATAACAGCCGGCTATCCTCACCTCTCGGCTGTCATCGCCCGCACCTCGTTAATCATCGCCAGTCTAGGTTTCTAGTTACCTTACGCCCTAATGGATAGATCGTGGATCAGATTTATAGTGCCCCAGCACATTATGTTTGTTGTAATTGTAAAATAAATACGGCTTAGAGCGTGATCAACATTTTCAGAGCGTTGTCAAGGATCCGGTTACACTTTGGACCATCTTAGTCCTCAAGGGTATCAACACACCTGTGACCGAATTAAAATGAGACTCTTACTAACAATAACTAACTGGACTATTACGAACAACTATTAATAGGACTAACTACCACTAACAGTCCTCATACGTACTAAAATACTGATCAACTAAGATTCTACCACAGTGTGTAACTGGATTAACCATTATAGTGTCGATTTGAGTCGTGTTCTGGGTCGGTCACAGTTGTCATGGACGACAGCAGAAAGTTGGTGCTGCATGCTTATTTGCGACATTAATTTTGTGAAAAATAAAGTCGGAATGAGGTTTATCGTTCGATATCCATGGAAAGGAGATGTATATGTTATTATTTACCACAGCATAATATGACGAACTTTTTTCTCAGTGCAAATCTCGGCATTTTAAAGGACTCTCCATTTCCCAATATCACATTGGGATTGGGATTGGCAGGAGTGTCCAAGCTTCGTAACCGTTAATATGGATGGGCATATTTCTAGTCATACACAAAGAAGTTAACATTATTTTATAAAGAACAATAACACCTCCGTGTTACACGTTAATAAAATTAACCCTAACGTTCTTTAAATCGATATAATTTCTCCTCGAGTACATCTCCCACTGAGACTCGTCTCATCTGTATAATTCGTTTCAAAACCGTTACTGAGCCGGAACAGGTCCCTGCAGGGTACCCATCGCACCGTTCTAAGATCGGTTGAACGCGTGACTGGGAACTGTTAGGCGGAGATAAGATAAAGTTGTCGGAGAAATGGTTATCTAGGAAGTTTTTTATTGTAACGGTTGCAAGGAATAACATGTTATCAATATAATTGAATATTTTTTGAAGTGAATACTTCTTCAGTATCGGTGTGATTTGGAATTCGTTGAAACGGAAATGACGCGAAAATGAAACAGAAACGAAAAAGACACAGATATTTTAACGTGGGAGAAAATGAGATAAGAAGCATTGGCATGATGGCGTCTTACGAAAGCAAAGCAAAACATTAATATTTGGACTGACAGTATTCGTATTTTTAGTTTCACTTCTAGCACGCGTTAATTGAACACATATTGATTTTTTTGTAAGCATTTATGTATTCAGGTAATTTTCAGTATTGAGGATGTCGTCATAGAACTGCGGGTCAAGGATTATGAGGTGTGTTGCGTCCAATAAATAACTTTATGGTGAGATTAAGTCCTGGCTAGCTATTCTTTTTCTTTCTTCTCGCTAGAGTTTTTGTGTTCCGGTAACCTTAAGAGCTAGTATTTTCTTTCTTTCCTCATTCTTCTTTCTTGGCCGGCAACGCATCCATGTCCATGGGCGACGGTGGCCACTTACCAGCTGGTTGCTAGGCTGTAATGTAGGCTACATACGAGCAGACGAGATTTACTTAAAGAAAAGCGCTTCACTTTTGAAAGTGAATTGAAATATTTATTTTTCTGTATCAATAATTTTATTTGATTAGTAACATAGTACTTAATAATTAATAAGCAATAACGTACTCGCCACAAACTTATAAGACAGTTACGTAAGTAACGAGTTGAAATTTATGTTATATACCTAATATTGGTTTTTTGGACATAAATTTTACTATTTTCAATGATTTATAAACTGATGTTTCAGAATGTGGCCTTCAAACTTTTTTACTTTAACTTTAATACTAATAATGGTATATGTAAGTAACAATAAGAAAATACCGTTCCAAACACGAAGCCCCAGTTTCACACATCATTTATTCGCACGTCTCTTGTTTCGACGGCCATTTGTCATACACTCGGATGTCGCGAGCCTGATTTATGAGTGGGAACTGGGAATGCAATCACTGTAATGGATAAATATTGTATTATTTTTTTGTTAAGCATTCGCGGGTTAGGTGACGCATTTTTTGAGAATAACGTAAATACTTACGATCAAAAAATAAAAAATAATACTGTTTTTAAAGTGAAAACTTCTATAGGCGCGTTGAACACTTCACAAAAATCATGGAACTTGCGTCATTGTCGCCGAACGCTTTCCATGAGCTATATGTATACTGTGTAAGTATATGTATGTGTACATTTTGGGTGAAAAAAAAAACCAAAAAGAAAAAAAAATTTCGGAAGTTTTATACACCTACCTAATACAAAAATAACATTTTTTAAACAATTTTGTAACATTAATAACATAGATAACCCCAAAGCACTTCAAATATAATAAAGAAACCAGTAATATAGGAAAAAATGTAGAAGTTTGGCCACCCCACTACAATCAAATCTACTCGCGACCGAATTTGGTTTATATCAAATCGAGTTGTCAGTTCGCCATCATTTCTCATATCAACATTTCTGTCATTAATCACTCATCATTAATGATACCATGTAAATTCCCCGAAAACATCCTTCTCGTAGCAAACTTCGAGAATATAGTTAAACGAAACAGGTCTATTTGTCATACATAACTTCATTTAATGACACAAAAAAAACAGAATGCCATGAGGCATTATGTCCGTCCATTGTATTCCTTAAATCTATATTTATATATATGTATGTACATTGTGTTAGTTACACTATTTATAACGAACTTACATTATTTAGAACGGCTGTACCAATTTTTATGGTTTTTTCAAAAATGTGTTTTTGGATTTGCCTTCGTCCGGAGTAGTAATAAGTATTAAAAATTAGTATTCATCAATAAAAAATATTATCATTAAAAAAACATTAGTCTAGCCACTGATTTGCTAGAAATGGTAGCTATTGCGAAACGCAACTGACAGCTCACGCAATGCTATGGTTTGTTTTGAAAATACCGCAAAACGTTGAAATTTAAGTTGATTTGACAGTATCGAGGAACTTCTATACGTTTCATGAGAAAAATAATAAAAATATAAAAAATAAGCTACACATTTAAAATTTTGAAACTAGAACAACTATATCGCTAATTGCGCACTATTGCGTGCTATTATCCGCTGGTAATTAAGCTGACAATCAGCTACATTCAGTTGACATAGGATGGTATTATCCGGAACTCATAATTAGATTGTCAATGCGTGCAAATCTGATATTATTTGGCAATTAGGCTCGAGAACTTACGTAATCAAATACCTGGGTGTGTTGATTTAGATATGTATGTTATGATTAGAAGGTATTTGTTGATTTACTGTAGCGTTCATGGTCTATTAAAGCTCTTATTGATTGGTTGCCGACTCAAACTCACTAAAATCATTTATTTCATGGAGGTATTTATTTTATGTAACGTTAAGTGTATTTACACTTAACGTTAAATATTGAGACCCGAGCCCAACAGTGGGACAATAATGGGTTGCGATGGCGATGATAGTATCTTTTATCGTGATAATATTTACGTCTAGCTGTGCCCGCTATATTGTACGCGTGGGAGTTTTTTCCGAATCTCCATCCCGTGGGAATTTAGGATTAAAAAGACACGTATGTTTTCCCATAACCGCCTCTATCTTCCAATAAAAGTTACATTAAAATCGGTTTAGCCGTTCCAGAGATAAGGCCGGACAAAAAAGACATACTTAACACAATTTAGAAAATATTGTTTGTGTTTTAGTACCTACTGTTATAGTATAAATAACTATTAGCATTTCAAAAATCACAGTTATTTTGAATTTATTTATATACCTACAGATTCAAGTGACTGTCTTTGCAAGACAACAAACAGCAAACAAAGCAGGAACAAACAAAGACGGTCTATTCAAACCCATTCAATCAGACGCCGGCACTTAATTACGTGTAACAATAAACGCAATCCATTTGCCATTAACAATTGCCATCGCAGGATAACACATTTCAATCTGCATGCGTAATGCTCTTACACTAGCCTTTTGTCATGACAAGATGACCAGTTGAGGGTTTGGTGATAGAGTGCAGAAGATGAGGAACTGGCCGTCAATTTAGGAATATTACTTGTGGACCCACCCTCGTTTTGCTGCTAAATATTTTCCCCTTTTTGCAATATTTTTCATAGATCTCCGCTACCATTGGCCGCAGCGTAATATTATACATAAAAGTGTAAATTTTAAATTTCTTCGGTACGTTTACATTTAAAATGTTCAAGCAACACGTCAGAAGAATATGTCCTGGATCACTTGTAGGTAACTTCTATATCATTGTTTAGTCTATGGTCACACCTAAGGGTCAGTTTTGAATAGAACGAGTTAATAATAATGAATTGCTAAATAAATTACGCCATTAGCGGGTTTAGAGAGATTTGTTTAAATCACTATTAAAATCAACATCATTTTTACCTTTAATTGAATTTACTTTACAGTATAATTGACACGACTACTGAAGCAGTGACTGCTATAATTAAATTAGTCCTGTTAGTTGTTGTTAGTCTAGTTAGAAGGTAATTATTAGTAAGAGTCTCGTTATTCGGTCACAAATGTGATTCTACCCTTAAGGAATAAGATGATCGCCTCTAAAAAAGTGTAACCGGATCCACACCTTTCCTCTCACGAAAACGTAAGGAAAAGTCATTTATAATTTTCAAGATGTAAATCTTAATATATATATTTCTTGTGTGCGTGTGTATGTGACTGAACTCCTCCTAAACGGCTTGACCGATTTGGTTGAAATTTTTTGTGTGTCTTCAGGTGGATCCGAGAATGGTTTAGATTCACAATTGGACCCGGTAGGTGGCGTTGCTGTCGATATATCACTAAAACATTTTTTAATTATAAAGCGGTACGAAGTACGCTGGGACCACTAGTCTTATCATATTTTTGTGAAGGGGGACAAAGAAATTACCAACTAACGCTCTAATACCGTCTACCGTTAACTGTTGCCATTGGCGGCAGAGTAAAGATAGCGCTGCTTGCTCATTTGCTATCTTAATTGCATAAAAATGTTATTTTATTTTTAATTGTAAAAACTTTTATTTGTAAAAGTGTAAATTTAAATTTTGTGTTTTTTCTTTAAGAAAGGCAGAAAGCAGATTTTACGTTTTATTCTTATTAAGTTTATTCTTATTGGTTTAAACAATTCAAAAAAATAATTAATAGTCGATTCTGTGTCTAGAGTAAAATATTGATCAGCACTCAAATTCAACACAGCTACGGACCTTTTTTCTAGCCCAAACCCCAGTGTTAACCCTCAGTTATCCGGTCCATTTTGTTCCAAGGGTGGACTCAACCCCTAACTGACCGTTCTGTTATTCATAATCCGACTATTATGGAAAGCAGAAAAAGGCGTACCCTTTCGCTTGTTATTATTTATTGTGTTCGGGTGCAATATCAATAAATTGCCCTTTAAGCGCCATTACCTTTCTTTTCTAAGAAATGGAGTGATTTTGGCATATAAATAACGTTATTTAGTGACGCCAACATCTTAATACTGAAAACCTTAATATTTTCGTATACGTTTATATCTATTTAATTCATCAAACTCTCTGAACGCAATTGTCAATTCCACGCAGACAACAAGTTAAGCTAATCGTGAAATAGTAATGTATTTTTTTAACTTTAATACTATTTCAATTTACTGATTACAGTCACGTAAACCTTCCTCGTGAATAACTTACGGTTAAAAAACCTTCATAACGCCTCCAGACACAACATCTTTCGCAGATCATTAATCATAGCTAACACCGAAGTGTGGGTGGTAATTAATATGTTCCTGTCGTCTGAAGGTTTTCAGCTTTCCTCATTAAGTCGCCATCAACCATTCACCAACACATTTTACGGAGATCCATCTTTTCTCATAAATGTAGCGCTTCATATTTTGAATCTTTAGTGTTAGGTAATTAATAGAAGATGAAATAGATTTTAGTTTAAAGGGAAGTGTTTTTACTCATATAATTATGTTAATTATAGAACACGAAACCATTTGCATATAGGTTAATTCTAAACAGCTCGACCCACCTTTTTGATAATGATTATAATGACTAAATCTTTTAGAAAATTAATTTAATTTAGAAAATTTTAATATAGGTATGTTACACATAACGTGCTTTATGAGCGTAATGTTAAAATTATTGACCATTAACATCACTACAAATAGCCTACCACCCATAAAATCTTCGCGAATATTACTACACACAAAAATTCTTATCCCGATACACACAACAAAAGCCCGAGCTTACTCGTAAATACGTGAACACAGTCGTATTTACATAGAACTTGTTTACACAATGGGCTTAAATCCCAAACGATTCCACCGAACCCAAAACCCAATAATGAGTGGAAACCTGAAAACAGGTCCCATTTGGATACAAACCCTTAATCTGCCGCTTGCATTTTACGAGTGCCGAAGCAATATCTGTCAATGTCCTTATCAATAAATTGTGGATGCTTAGAGCAAATGACGTCGTTTGACGATTCCCAACGAGCGGGTACCCGAGGCCCCATCTGCGTGTAAGGGTTAAGACGCAACAAATAGACCATTTGCAAATAATAAGACGCGGTGAAAGAATAAATTAAAGGCTTTGGGGTTTATTTCAACGATCGGGGTTTAATACAAATTGTATTTTGCTTCAAGTAAGGGAACCTATTTGAAGTTGATCAACGTGTATAGAAAACAGCTGATTATAACTTAGAAAACAGTTGGATCAGCTGAATTTAACATTTTATAGAATTAGTCGGCTGTTATTTCTCGGATTCGCATTAGTAAACCAGTTTATTCAGTTAGTTCCTATTACTTATTTTTTTGTATTCTTATCTTTTTAAACCTAAACCTGTGTCGGAAGTTTTTATGCCGCCCAAAGGCGTCCTCGGTCAATCATTTAGGACCGACGCAAGCCTGCGGGCTATGAGCGTTTCAAATCAAAACAAATGTACTGAACTAGTTCACAAACTGACAAATAAGTAATAAGTAACAAATAAGTGACAAAACCATCAAACTTCTCATGTGTTAATAATGTTTATTAGCAGGATACGGCCGCCATTGTGCCCCGGAAGCGCCGCCATCGCCGGAACTCGCCGGAAGTAGGTGCAATAATTGTTAATTGCTAAGACATTTGACTCAAGACGCGGGGCGTCCAAGAATATAATGCTTTAACGCTTTTGAAACGAATTTTGACAATGAAGATGTAATAATTGTAAAGTGAATAGAGTTAATGGTCTGGACGTAGAATTGGACATTTTTATTTTATAATGTTATCGAAAGGATGCAAATAAATAAGTGCGCGTAAAAGTACTAGTACACAAAGTGAAAGTTCTTTACGATTTTTTTAATTTTTGTATTATTTCTGGTGACATCGCACACGCGTCACACGGTGACGTTACTCCCTCTCTCTCAATCTCTGTCTGTTGTCTTCTCCCTTTGCCAAAATTTAAAGGTAAAGTAGTGATATATCGATAAAAGTAAACATCGTCTGGAAACTAGCACACCTGAGAGTTCTCCATAATGTTCTCAAAGTAGTATGAAGTTCTGAAGTCCGCCACTTTGCAATTGGCCAGCCAGCGTAGTGGACCATGGCCTGTGTCTCTAATATTGTGAGAGGAGACCTGTACCCAACAATAAGATAGTTATGGGTTGCGATGATGATACTTATAGTTAACCTTATATCTCCCAAGACCCGAAGATACTACATACATCAGGAAATACCCGCTCCGTATCGTGTCGTAACACATCATTAATCTCAGATCTATGTGACATTTAATTACCTAAAACACCATACATTCTGCATTCTTCCGTCCCTGGCCCTATGGAATAACTTGTATCAACTCATTAGTTTGCTAAGCGATTTTCATCTTTGTCCACTTCGAATAGGGTCGCAGAAGAACAGTTTTGTGGGAGTAATTAATATTGTCTTTCTTATTGCTTCACGCCTTAGATTTTATTGTCTTGAGTGTGTTTATTGTTCTATATATTGGGATTTTTGTTTTCACAGTAATGTAAAGTATTTTTGCTTAAGAACTATATCGGTCATAGGGTAATGTTCTCATACTATTGAAATAAAACAAACATGAAGTTTTACCACGAGCTTTAAACAATACACTAATGCAAATTGCAACTATATTGCTAAGCCATTTCTGACATAGGTAACTGGCAACAAACGCACAGACAAACAAAGATATAAAAAAATAAATACTCCTAATAAAAGTTTTTCTTAAATATCTACCCTGTATGCATACATATGGATCAATTATAGTTTTGTTATTATAAGTATAAAGGGTTCTTAACAAATTGAGATAGGTATCTGTCTTAACTAGGTTATGTCTCGGGAGCGGTCAAGATTCGATTACAGTACCTAAATATTTACAAAACTGATGAATCATTTAGGTATTAGTCATATCGACATCTCGTTAATATATTATGTCCAGTGTGTGTTCATTTAAATAAATAAATCTCACAATCCGAAAATTTATTAAAGAAAAAACTAGGATAATTAGGGGTGGGAAGCGCGGAAAGAGAACTTAGCGTAGAAGATTTTACGCCAGCCGCTATGGCACGATGAATGTTGAATAAGATTATTTATATCAATATCAGAGGCAAGGAAAAGACTCGTTGCGAGGCTTCCCAATCCCCAGTTTACGCAGGAACTTCTAGACCTTGGAAGGATCCTGGTTTTGAACCTTATTTTGTACATGTGTAGGTATATTGTGAAAATATTAACCAGATCTATCCCGATTAAAAACAAATAGAAGGCTATTCTCCAGTTTTCTGAGCTTTGCTTTTACCAACTTAATGCAAACTGCCATCAAGCAACAAATACTAGCATTAGTCTGTGGCGCTTTCATAGCGAAGGTGATCGCCAGACTGTGAAATGTCCTAGTATTTGTCAACCGAGACACAATACCCGTATGAAAATGAGGAGTTTCTTTAAATTTTGTCATTACAAATGCAGTGATAGGCAAGCGGTTAAAACATCGAAAATATAGGGCTAGGTTCGAAGACTGCACTCACCTCGAATTTTAAAAAATAACGCGCGTATTAGAATTGAGTTATCCCTTGCTTCGGTGAACCCCCGCTACTACCATGCGGATTGTTGGAGACGTTAGAGGCCAACCCAAATATAGGAAGTATTTATACCGTTCGAAGGCCCTTGGCATGGCATTTCAGTTCATTTTAATTGATTCGCCGACATAAAAGAAAAATGACAGTTTACAGAATCACGTCTAATAATAGTTATAAGTAAAAATAGCGTTTTTTTGCGAGGGATGTTGGTGTAATACCAACATAATAATCCAACGGGAACACCAACGCTCTTAATTTATTTCACAATTTATTAGTTTGAGAGCTTGGAAAGGATAGTTTTTATACCGGAAACATGTTCCCTATTGGATAACTTTAACGATATTCTGGCATGTTCGACTGAAACGCATTCTTAGTCGCGAGCAAAACTAGTTTCAAAATAAGTAGAATTTTTGTAGGAACAAACAATTTTATACCAAACTATAACCCGACACATTATTAATCATCACGCCGAAATCCGTGTTCACGAGCTCACGCCATTTATGTTCCAGCATGCACGAAATGCATTGCACGAAAGTCACTCGCGAGCGCATAAGACATATTTCACGGACGCTGGAAGACATCAAATAAATGTCTGAAACCGGGAACATTTTTCAGCGCACAGACAAGCTCTGGTGCTCAATGATTTGTGGTTACCTGTGTAACGCAGCATGATATGTCTTACAAGTACAAGATGTGTTTAAAACTCGGTTACTGACATTAAATTTTATTTTATTATATGTCAGTAGGTAGGTACTTAATAAAACCAAAATAAAAGTCTCGGTGTGGGTACTTACTAACAAACTAACCAACTAATGTTCTAACACCGTCTCCTAACCGGACTAATAACTATCCAAGCCCCCATTCGATACAACGCCGCAGTTGAGCAATGAATATTTTTTGAATTTATGTCTACGCCTTACAAGAAAGGATAACAAAAATTGGTGCTGGATCGATTTCGGGACAGTTATAATTGTCGTATATACTTGTAACTATAAAATATAGTAAACGCAGATTACTTCAGGCGGTTAGGGGCAAAGATGTTTAAAAACTTCCAAATGACATAAACTAGTACTGACCTCCTTGAGACTGATACCAGTATCATTGGCTGGCCATCTTAAGCAACAAGGTCGTCTTTTCGACTACGTCTTTACGCTACGTCATTGCGTCTTTGTCTTTACGTCTATGTGTTTACGTCTTTACATTTAAGATACACCAATATTAACTGTAGATTTCAGTCCTACATTTTATTACAACAAGAACTAAACAATGAACTCTTATGTGTGCACTGCGCAGCTTTTCAATTCGAACCACGTGTTTGAGTCTTTTTTCTTTCAAGTTTATTTAACCCTTCCTGTGGTGGACGTTTTAATCTGAGCTGAATTATTTCAACGTCAGCGAAGTACAATTTTATTGTGTACTTTAATTATATTCTTTTAATGAACAACGTGAGCGTTGTACAATCACATGTTGTCGATACAAATCTGTGTGGTGGTGTCATATTAGAATACTGTAATAACATTGTAAATAATTATGATTTTTCATCATCATCATCGCAACCCATAACTGTCCCACTGCTGGGCACAGATCTCCTCTTACAACGTGAGGGGTGCAGACCATAGTCTACCACGCTGGCCCAGTGCGGATTGGCGGACTTCATACGCCTTTGAGAACATTATATAGAACTCTCAGATGTGCAGGTTTCCTCGCGATGTGTTCCTTCAGCGAAGCAAGTGACAATTATATTCTAATATGCACATCATTTTTGAAAATAAGAGGTGTGTGCGCGGTTTGAACGAGGGCACCCCGATTCGGGAGTCGAACCTTCAACCACTCGGCTATCACTGCTTTTTGATACTTACATGTTTTATTATCATTATAATCGCCACCTACATCTGCCACATGATTGGGCCTCGGAGGGTAAAGGCCGTGGTCTGCCACGTTGATCAAGAGCGGATTGGTATTGGAACTCGTAGGATTTCAATGTTTGAAAATAAAAATATTTTCATACATATTATAAATATCATATTTATATATTATACCGTTGTACAATTGTACCGCACACAACCCTTTCCGTGCTTCCGTATCCAATCGTAAATTTATCTCCGAAGCTATTAGTTCGATAAAATTCAACTAAAACGATAAATATACGCGACTTTGACGAATCGCCGGTTTCCCTCGCAAAGAATACAGATACCAACATAACTTTGCCATTATCTTACCTTGGGTTTTAGCAAATCCCGCCTTAACCCAATGAGTTAAAGTCCTATGAACATTTTGCTATGTTTGTAGATATGCTTGCAAAATGCATGTATCTGTGTCACTTGGGAGCATTTTGTCCGAAAGTAAACTTATTTACGGGCGCCCACTGAATAAAACATTATAGGAAGAAAATGTATAGACGAACTAGATGGTGATTCGTCCTGTTTTTATTGTAGTAATGGCCATAATAAATGATTTCGATTTGCTGAAGAATGTTTTGTGAGTTATTCGTTATAATGCTATTTTTTTATTAGAATCATATACAATCCCGTTGTATAAATTGAGCGTGCTATAGCAAATGAGTCTCTGCTACTCGCAAAATCCCCGATTCTAAAGTTAACACTGTCGTTGCCGCATTGGAATTTTCGATAGAATAATGTTTCACGAGAGACTGTTCAAACTTTATACAATATAAATGTAAAATAAGTTTCCCTGCTTTTTTTTAAAATATTAAGAAAATGAAAAAAAAACTCCTACACAGAATCATTTAAAAATATTTGTTATTTCTCCCAGATGGGAATCATATAAGTAGAATAAATTATTATTAATTTCTTACTAACAAACCCTAGGTTGGCAAAAAACTCAGCCCTGAAGGGTTGAACACCCCCGTCACGCCGAAGCGTAAACAAAACCTTTACAAGGGTACTTATTAAGACGGCAGGCGTGAAAACAGGAAGCTATTTAATTACCTCCAACACAATTCATATTTTCCCACTACGGCTTCGGAATTCAAAAGAACTTTAATAATACACAAAAAATAGTTATCTACTTGTCCGATCATGATATGTACGCGATAAGCTATTGACTATTGACTACTACCCCACCTAATGGTAAGCGGTGAAGTATGTAGTCTTGGCTGGTAAACTGCAACTGTAATGAAATATTCATAGATATCTTACAAATTTTCTAATAAAGCGTGCAAAGAAAACCTTTGTTATTATTCCAAAAAACCAATAAATCTATCTATAATTATTTATTAATTGGAGTTGATTATGCCTTACAACTTTCATTAATTTGCGTAAGTAATAAAATAAAGATTTTTTTAGATACCAGTGAGATGTTTAGACTACATCAAAATGCATTATAAAAATAAGTATTTACTTTCATTTTACCTACAGGGAACCTAAAAAAACATGTATATTGTCACTACTTAATCGTATAATATATGTGTGCAATAGAAAATAAGTAAGATCTCGAGGCCCTGGGGTCTTGTACTATATGATTCCTGTCCAAACGAGACGAACACAAAATATCTTCTCGTTAACAGTCATCAGTGAAGACAGTAGCTTATCGCAATCTCTGAAATTCTAAAGTGATGGAAATAATTGATTTGCTAAGATTACTTGAGATGTCACGGTAGATTAATGAAACCGCATAGTGCAGTAGCGCCCACCGTTGGATGAGTGAGTTAATTGGTTGATGCTCGAGAGTTAAGTGGCCTGATTGGGTCTAGATATTTAAAATTAATGCATAGTACCTACTTGTTTTGTTTAACATTTGCAAGCAATGGAGAATGATTAATCTTAATACATATAATTATGTATATTAATATGTATAAAAAGGTTAAAAAAAAACAGTTTGTTACCATGTTTTCACCGGGCAACCAATTTTTTTTAATGTTTGGAAGTAATTTACCATTGTTATCAATAAAACCTTTGGAAACAGACAAAAAACATTTAAAATTGTCTTAAAATATTAAATAATGATCAAAATTCGACCACCAGGTAAATACTTTATTATTAATTGACTGAATATCAACGATAAACCCGATTAAGCAAGCAAACTCTCGATGACCCCAACCTCTGCGGACGAACCGCCCGAAGCCAAAGCGATTGTCACAAACAACTCAAAAACAAAATGGCGAAATAAAATCCTTATTACAATTTAGCCTTCGGTCACAGAGACAAACATTTGGAGCCAATTTTACGGCTGGTCAGTTGTCGTTTGATTATATTTATTTTGTACTGTTTGTTATGCTGATTATTAGATTTAGGTCTCATTTTTCAGTATTCGTTTCCATTAAGCTAAGTCTGGACGCTACGATTATTGTATAAGGTTTTCAGCATGGTACGTGGCAGTTAAGTGGTAATACCATACCATTTTTCCATGGGTACGTGTGTAAGGAACTGAACCAATAGGCGTTTAATAAGTTGAATTCATTAATCTCAACCAATATCTATCCCACCGCTGGGAATCACAATGTGAGGGGCACAGGCCATAGTCCAACACGCTGCCAAGCGAATTGGCGGATTGCACACACTTTTAAGAACTTTATGGAGAACTCTCAGGTGTGCAGGTTTCTTTACAATGTTTTCCTTCACCGAAGCAAGTGATAATTGAATTCTAATCACACACATCATTTTTGAAAATTAGTTGTGCGTGCAAGATTTGAACCCGGGCGCCCGGTTCGGGAGTGCAACGTTCGAAACCACTCGGCTATCACTGCTCTTGAATTCAATAATGTTATAATATAATTATGAATTTATTGATTTTCCGTCTGAGCAAGGCTACGACGAAACGAACCTACATCCGTAGCTGCGTAGCGCTACGTGCTACGCGCGTATGGATTCTCGCCGTACGGCGTACGTAGGGTTGTTCGATGGAGAAACGGGGATGGGGGAATTACCTCAAACAATTCCTGTGCACAATTCCTGTCTCATTGTCTATCACTGTTAATCTACTGTTTATTGACTAAATATTAAACGACAACCAGCAACAAATTTATCACGATTAGGAGACAATAAAAATAACTTTTTAAATCTGAACCCAGTATGAAGTTTATTCGCGAGTATAACGACGTATAAAATGCACCCAACGTTAAACGTTATAGCGCATAAAATGGTTTCCACAGTTTATAGTTTAAATTTTAAAGGTGATTCGTGACTATTTTTTAAACGAAGGAAATACGTTTTTATGTGTAATAAAAGTTATGCTTTGTTTTATTTTGGGTTTAATATCATTTATTGAAGCATTTATGACATGCAGAAGCGTATTGACAAAATAACTTCTTGAGTTATGTAATTTTATTTTGAGTTTGTGTTGTTTTTATTTGTTGATTTCCGAAAAAATTAACAGAATCGATTCGTACGTGGGCATTATCGCTTTTTTATGGAAGTAAATTATAATAGCAAACGAGCATGAAACACCACCCTTCCGCTGCTACCCATGACAACTGCGACCGAGCTTGAACAAGACTCAAATGGGGACTAGGATAAGGGTTCCATACGCCACATCGAATTCCATTACATCGAACACGTTACATTAATTAGTCCGGTTAGGAGACGGTGTTAGGAGACTGTTAGTGATAGTTAGTCCTGTTAGTTGTTGTTAGTAATATTCCATAAATATCTATTTATGTATATTGTTAGAGATTCTTATTTTGTATGTTTATAGCCGCAAAACTCATCAAAAAAAATTTACATAATTATGTAATGGCTTTTTTTACACTAGATAGTATTTTAATAGAGTCCTTTTTTAATACATTTATTTCAGAATGCCTCAATGGATATAATATTTTTGAATTGATTTATGCTCTAATAAAAATTCTACTTTCATTGAAATAATAACCGTTTCCGTGGTTATTTTGAGACACAACAAAGTGAAGCAGGATTAGCTAAATGGTACGTACATTAAAACATCGTCGGCGCGTTGCCAACTTAGCTTAAATTTTAAATTCAATATAATTTTATTATGTATCACTAACACGTCATTATTTGATTCTACCAAATTCAAAACATTTCACATTCATTCATGTCTGGTCAAATTTTATTTCAAACATTAATTAACATACCTAATCTAAATGTAACATTTATATTCACAAAGTTATGAGTAATATTTGTCGCCAGATTACCGAAGCGATAAGAAGTAAAATTAAAGCAGAGATCAAGTCAGATTAGAGCCGTCCGAAGGAAACTTGGCATTTTCCACTAAAGTTATATCTCACGTCAAATCCAGGGTCATTCCTCACTTATCGCATTGTAAATGTCAAGAATCGCAAATATACAGTGATGTTTTCCTTGTGCAATGTTATAGAAGTCTGTCAGGCTTATGTAAATAGGAAAATTTTCAGGTCCAAGGGTAAGTTTTAGCCTTGAAATTTTATCATTTCTACTTAGTTTACTTAACACCAATATTTTTTCTTTTCTTTCTTGACAGGTATCGATAGTGCTTGTGGTGTAACTGAAGTCCATACGCTACGATGAGTGATTTAACACGGTAACAAGGTAGTAAAGTCAGTCAATTTTTTTTTTATTTAATTTATTGAAATTTTGTCAATTTCGAAGTTAAGTGTTAAGTTAATTTTCGTGAAAATTTATATTAATACTCTTCTACTTAAATAGTGATTATGCGTTTCACAATTTTTCACCAGTAACTCCATAAAATACATTCAACAATATTATAGTTTGTCGACCCTGTAGCTTAGTTTTAGTGGCCCTGCTTGCGAAACGAGGGGTCCCGAGTCCGATTCCCGGCCGGGGCAGATATTTATGTGTGCGATAAATATTTGTTCTCGGGTTATGGGTGTTAGTAATTATGTTATTTGAATTGTCCATGTCGCTCGCAATACAGGGAATTTTGGTGCAGGGGTATGAGTGTGTTTATTTATTTATTGTTTGAATATGGTATTCATTAAAAATACGATACGATAGTAGAGAAAATTACGCCATGCTGTTCTACGCCTCTAAGTGAGGTGACTCCCTCCGATATACCTTGCCCGTTTGCAAATCACGTGCATAAATCATCCTTATGCATACAGTAGCTGAGTTCATCGAAACATTCTCCGATACGTGATGCATTTTCTAACTTGGTATGCAGTACTGCAGTACTTTGGTCGAGTTGAGTGTGAAGAAATGGATAGGGTAAAAATATACTGTGTGTACCTGTGTGTGTTACAAACGCACGCTTTGCTTTAAAAATCTATGCCGTAGTAACCACACTTACATAATATCTAGGTCGAAATAAAAGTGGATTTTGCAGCAAACAAAATACTTTTCATAGCATAGATTAGCGGAACAAACGCATATTTACACACATAAAATATAAACATAAAATATCTTCTCCGGGAATCGATCTCGGGGCCTCAACTTTTTAGGCAGGGTCACTACCAACTAGGCTACGGGATCGTCAAAATTTCTTCTGTTTTAATATTACTTTATAACTAGTCCATTCTTCTAACACGATTTGTTTTCTCACTCCTAGTACACAGAAACACTAGTATTGCTGAAGTCAAAATGAAACTCGGTGTTAATGTTGCCTGCTCGCAAAACTTTAGTCACTTAGATTTTGTTTGTGATACAATATATAATATTGTATTGTGTTGTATTGTTATTATTATATTTTTAAATATTGTATAAATTTTTTTCTTTTCATACTCATGCCGTCACTTCTTTTGTATTCGCACTGCCTGAAGGTTGACTGGGAGAGAATGATTTCTGCTTTAAGTCCGCCTTTGTCTCTGTACGTTTGTATGGTGCATAAAGTTTAAATAAATATTCATAGAATATAGACTTCATTGAATTCCCTATTTAAATTAACAAGACTTAACATATACCCTGTCTGTAACTAACCCAATTAACATACATTAGGAGGGTGGCAAACATTTAAGTCTTAACAGTCTACCAGTGGAAAACCAACATAGAATTTAGTTGTTACTCGTCAAGGATATGCTATAAAATTATTTTATTTAAAGTTTGCTCCACCCTTGTTCCACCCTTGAGTTGCCGCCCATGACAACTGTGACCGACCTAGACTCAATTGTTGTTAGTAATAGTCCCGTTAGTAATTCGCGATGAATAGTTTGATCTCTAGATCTGCTTACATAGTATTTTAAATACATTACATTACCTATTATTAAAAATAATACTAGGTATGCATTAATGTCTTGGTTTACCAAGTGTTTCCTAAAACACTCAGTGGAAGTGTAAATATAATTCCGTTCCTTAACTATACACTCACGGAGAACATTCTCGATGCAAATGTCTCAGCAACTCCGTTTCCAACGAACACTTTGACGTACACATTGCATTAGACCAAGTTCTGTTCCCTTCCTAATGTATGGTGATTTTGTTTCAGTTTGAATACCAATGGTGTAACATTACATATACGAGAATAACGCACACATGTCCTTAGTGTTCTCAAATGTGTGTGTAGCCTGCCAATCTGCATTTGGGCAGCGTGGTGACCAATACCTCTCACACAGACCCGATCCCAGCACCACTGCTGGGATATCAATCAATCAATCATCAGTTTATTTTCTGCAGGGTTTTGAGTTATCCACTAACCCCTCCACCAATCAAGAAAAATCAAATCAATCAAGAAAGACTCATGCACTGTGTTGGGTAATTAAAGGGTTGCATCCACATTAAAAATACAGAACGGTACGAGTCCAACATTGTTGATAAATTCTATTTAAATACGCCCGCATTCGTGGAACATTAATGGATGTTAAACATAGATAATAAAGTTATGGCTTTTGACGAGGTAGCCCACAATCATATGTGAATCAACACACTTGCCACGCGCCATTAATCTGTACAAATCATGTTTACAAACCGCATTTCCCATTCCAAAGGCATATTTGTTCGGGATACCATTTATGATGTTCACAGTGAATTACTAAAGAACGGTCGCTAGATTAAGATGAACTTTGAGCATTGAAAAATGAACTTTACTCAATTGTTATAGGGTTTTGCCATTAATTTTATTAACAGTGGTTTTGTCTTTTGAAAGGCTGTTTGATATTAACTGTAGTGTATTCATATTTATAACTATTTTGTATAATATCACGGTTTTGTGTAAATATTTTGTATTATGCTAAATAGAAGCAATGGTAGTAATATTGGTTTGAAAATCGGTCACGCTCAGAAAATTCATTCGAAACGTTCTAAGGTTATGGGCGCAATTACTTAAATTTCTACCATTTACTGACATCAATCAGTTACAATTTTATTATATGATAATGATAAGGATTACGTAAACCCATTTCACCACCATCAGGTGAGATTTGTGGGATTAGGCCAATCTCTGGAAATGCTGGACCGATGACGGGACTTTCACTGGCATATAGCTGATGTAATAAGCAGTAACTTAGACTTACTTTTATTTTAGAAACTAAATAATTTTTTGGTTAAACTCCACGCGGACGAAGTCACGGACACAGCTAGAAACAAATAAGAAAATATAAAAAAACTACCATTAATCTCTCCGTTGCCCTTCTAACATTATAATTCAGACAAATGAATTGTTCAAATACAATTTCAAATTGAATTGAGTACAGCTTTGAAAAAGTTTGATTAAACACTGAAAATTGAACCTTATTGTGCTGCGATAAAGTGCAGAAGGAAAGAAAGAAAAGGAAGGTGGACAAGCTATTCGTCAACGTCAATATTATTTATTGAGTGGCGCCCTATTTATGAATTTCATGATTACACAAATCTTGTTCGTATATTAAATGCGTCTCGTATTTTTCATGGGGCGTAAGGCTCCATTCGTCTTGTGTCACACACCTTCTCTTTGATGTACCCAACTTAACAACAGCCAGATCCTATTCGAGGTTACTGCGTTACCGTATGACTATATATTACAGGAGTATTTAATAAATAAAAATTAAATAAGCATTCAGCACGTCAACCCGCTTTTATTCCTATATTTCAGTCAGTACATATTTTTATGTAGCAAATACATTTGATACACTTAATTAATTTGAAGGAATCTTAATATTGCAATTATTCTTAGTAATTCAGTAGTGAATATAATAATTATGTTTAATTATATAAATTTAATATTTAATCAATTATATCTATATTAATATAGCGGCACCGGAAACGGAACTTGTTACGATACGGACATTCACCAAGACGTTTGTTGAACGCCGATATTTCGAACGTGCAAAAAATACAAGTAGTGTTATAATAAAAGAGATAAGTATCAGAAATCTTATGGCTTAACCCGCCTTACCAATTTACATGTAATTTGGCATGGAGATAGTATGAGACCCGGGACGTAGGATAATTTTTATCCCGGGAGTTATCCCAGGGAGGTGGAACTTTGTGCAGAACATCATTTCTTAAGTAAGAGATATAAAACTGATTATAATAATACTTATCGGTTTGATATAAAATTCAACACACGGGTAGACTATGACCTGGATTTGGACGTAGGATATTTGGTCCCTGATAATAATTAGATAGTAGTAGGTATACTGATATTATGCCGTTTCCGTCTTTCACACTAATACATAAATAAATATAGCCCCACACTAGGATTCCCTGTGTCGCGGGTGCCATGGACAACACACAATACAATAACACACACACCCAGACCAAGAACAGAAATTTAAACGCGTCATTCAAATTTCCGCCTCGCTGGGAATCGAACCCAGGGCCCTCGGAGCGGCAATCTGGCGAATACATAATCACACAAAACAATAGCATGGTGCAATATTACAATATGTACACTTAGCTCATGGTAAGTTCGTGCTTCGATGCACGTCGTGCGCTGATCAAACAATATCTCGTAAGCATATCCAAACAGATCAGAGATTCGCCCGCGGCCGTCATTTGCTAAGTGATGACGCACTATGTGTAAAATTAATGTGATGCTAAGCAAACCTCGTCTACGTGTGCTCCTATCAAATCAAATCCAAATTTATTAGCAGGATAAGGTTACATAGGTTGCACTATGTCATGCAAGATACAAATAGATCTCTTATCGTCGCTTATAAGGCGTGCAAAAATATTTTAGTCACACAAACGTTATTATAATTTAAAATTAAGGTCAATATGTTCATTACATTCAATTAGTGATGTTAGTATTATGTTACCAATATAAGCTATTAAAAATAAATTGTTTTGTCACTCATAGGATTTTAACATTTACGATGTAAAAATGGTTACTTTTGGACTCGGGTCTCGGGTCTCGGGTCTCCTCTTTCAATGTGAAGGGTACAAGCTATAGTCCACCACGCTGGTCAAGTGTGGATTGGCTGACTTCACACACTGTTGAGAACATTACAGAGAGCTCTTAGGTTCCCTCACGATGTGTTCCTTCACCGAAGTAAAGTGTCAATTAATTTTTAATACGCACAATATAATGAAAATTAGAGGTGCATGCAGAAATTGAACAGGTCCGCCGACGCGCGAGTCCAGCGTTCCAGCCACTTGGCTATCACTGCTTAAAAAAAAAAATTATTGGACGTGAAACGCCTTACGTCAATTACGCCATAAATGTGATGTGTTGTCCACGAAAGAAAAGAAAAGATAGAAAGAAGATACTGATTCTCAAACTCCGAGCTCCACGAAATGTCGTTTTGCGGCTGATTCAAACAAGCAAGAAGAAAGAAAGAAAAAAATTAAAGATATTATGTTCCCTTGTTTCTCTATATCCAACAAAATATTACCTCCTTAACGAGATGTGATACTAATTTACCCGGAATAATCCTTTGCGGGGATTGCGTCGTAAAACTAAATAGTAAAACTTAGTTATTACAGTTCAGTTATGACGTCCGCAAAATGATGTATTGTTACGGGCAATCGTAAGCTTATTTATGCTTGAAGACTGTGTCAGGAGTTCATTACCTAGCCAAAACATATTTAACAGTTCTAGTAGTTTTTTATGTCTTGTGCGCCATTTTACGATAATTTTCGTTAATTACATTTATTTTCTCATTTTATATGCCATAACTTTCATGCATTGACTAGGGTGACCGCTAGTGGTAAAAATTTCTTGAGCGCTTCCGTGCTTCGGAGGGCACGTAAAGCCGTCGGTCCCGGTTGTTATCATTTGGTAGCAGTCGTTAAGCCATGTCGGATACCTTCGGGCGGCTTAAAATTTCCGACACTTGGGTTGGCCACTAACCCCTCCAATAATGGAGCAGCGTGGTTGAGTATGCTCTAGGCCTCCTCAGGTATGAGGAGAGACCCGTGCTCAGTAGTGGGCCATTAATGGGTTGTAGCCAACTTTCATGCATTGAGTTATGGCGTAAGTCAGTGAAATCATCAGCCTGTTAACAATAGTCACAATTTACCAAAAGACACAGAATTAAAAAAATATTATTTTATTTTATAATATTATTTTATTTTATTAAAATAATATTTTATAATATTATTTTATTTTATTAAAATAATATTATGTCTGTTTTATTGTACAAAATTAAATTATTATAAAATGTATTACTAATTTAGAAATCAATAGTATAGATTACCATCTATACCCACCTGAAAATAGGAAACCAATACCTAAACCCAAAGGAAAAAGTAACGTAGAAGTACATACATTATAATACACTACATTTAATATACTATTACTGTGATAATTTTACATGTTTTAAAATAGACTCCCAGCGGTGGTTATTCTAAAAGCCAATTCTACCTTTCTAACGACAAAGCGTTAATAGAACGGTGAAAATATTTAAAGAAAAAATATTTAAATTTTTCACGAAACGTTACCACTCCATATTAACCCTGGGACGTGACAAAACCACCCCGGGGGCGGTAAATTTCTTTAAACACTTCTCATTATTCGCAATAGCCGCATTACAGTTTAACCCTTCAAAGCAGATGGGGTCCAATGCTGCCCATTAGGTATGTTGGACACGGAAAGCGAATATACTTAAAGACTAGTGAACCCGCCCTCGCTTCGCTTCGGGAAACATGTCCCTTAGTCTTACATTCGGAAATTGTAAGGCGTGATTTTTTTAAATTTACATAAGTTTTTTATTTATCAACTTCTAAATAAGAGAAAGACTTGAATGAAAATAAAAATATACTGCAGCTCCCACAAAGTGCTAGGTATAGTTTTTTTTTTTACATGAGATAAGTTAATGCTTGACAACTATCCCACCTGATGGTAAGTGGCGATGAAGTCGAAGATGTTGGTCGCACTAACTTATTAAAAGCCTAATCACTCTCCTCTTGAAGACTCCAATATAATAATATAATAATTTATATAAAATACAAAAATAACCGTTTTCGAACTGTTCAAACTTCACGAACTAAATACACTAGCTCGCGCTGGATAACACGCCTAACGAGACGCGTAAAGTCGTCAACGAGCGTCATCCCATCACTCCACATTTCGGCGTATTAGGTTTTGACAGATATTGCGAGACGTCACATAAAATGCACGCTGATCCGGCGGCAGGCGCTAGATTGCGGATTATATCCTTAATTCAATTGCATTTGGAGTAATTCACAATTTATAACCTTGTTTTGTGGTTTAGTAGTAAGGTAGTCGTTTGAACGTCTGTTGCTTGCATGAATGAGTTGATATATGTGCGTATTGGATATATTGGAATTTAATGTATGTTCTCCTTCAGTGAAAGTAAAGGTAGTGAGGATTTATTTTCTTCTTCATTCTTACTTCTTCCTTTTGTCATGGCTGGCAATGTGGGCCATGGCACGACCATGGGCGTCGATGACCACCTATCATCAGGTGACTGGTCTACCTAAATTAAGGTTATTAACATAAAAAAATGGTGAGGATGATAAATACTTGAGAGTTCTTTGTAATGTTCTCAAATGAGAGTGAAGTCTCCACTTGGCTAGTGTGCGCTAGGGGTATGATTCTCTTCAAAAGCGATATACATACTCGTATGTTTAATATGTATGTTTAAACCTCTTACACTATACTAGTAAACAATATGTATGAAAGAGAAGGAGCCAATTTTAATCCTGAAAAGTTAATATTTATGCCATATACTTATACTTAATTGTTACAATTACATTTAAAGTTATCATATTTATAGTTTGATGTTGTAAGTCCATCAGTATGTAGATTTGATTTGAGCGGAACCGGCCGTGGTTGAACTGTTTATTTATGTACTTATATATATTTATATAACAGTAATAAAATGAAAAGCTTAATTTTGAGGATCAAGACACTCGATGGGGTAATTTCGCGAAGACACACTCCTATTACAAGGAACCCATTGTACTGTGTAGCAAAAACTGCGGGCGGTCATCTAATTCGATCGTGAGTACAGAACTAATGTCAACATAATGCAACTGTAAATTCACTCTTAAAACTAAAAAGTTAAGCTTTAAATTTCAATAGAAGACTAAGTAACCATAGTCACTCAGAAAAGAAATCTAACACAATGGTTTAAAACGCAAATTCTAGTGGCATTGCTTCACATTATTTTCCCGTGACTGCAAATATTGCGTTGCGATTTTGAATTTTATGCTGTGGAAATAAAGTCAACTCTAAAATTATTAGTGGGTAACAAATGTTTTCAAATACAATGAATCAGCTAACTAATCAACTCGACACGTGGCTTGGTGCGGAGACTTTGTCACTCATAAGTGGTTATTATTATTCGAATTTCGATTGAATATGTTTATATGTGATTTTTACTGATAAAAATCTATATCGAGACAAAATCTATAACAGAACCTAAGATTATGTATCAACAAAGAAGTATTTGCTATGTGGTCGAATTTTTCCGGCCTGGCAAGCTGTCAGTCTTAATTTAGAATTAACCGTGATTTTTTATCCGAAAATGTGTCAATTGGTGCGTTTTAAAACATGCTATGAAACAGATTACCTATTTACTTATAACATAGTTTTAAACTTTTATACAACAAAGGAGTATCTCTATTAGCGTTCGCTGCTAACCAACCTAAAAAAAATAATAAAAATGAAATAAATTGTAAATAAACAAAATAAAAATAAATATATAATTTAGTTTTCCAGAATCACTTAACCCCAAAATGCCTGCAGAAGCACCCAAATATAAATATAACATCGCGCTGAGTCAACAATACGACCCCTCTACTAAATTGCGATTCATTTCCGTAAAATAAACATGTATGTGTAACACACAGAATTGCAAATCGACCTGTTAATCTAATAAGAGAAGCCAGAACGACACGGTTCATTTGTGACAAAAATGTCACGAATTCTTTTTTTGGCCGTATTACTTCGCTTGCCAACCATTGGGGACGGGACATTGACAAATACAAAGGCATTTTCTCCGTCTATGGAGTGTATTTTTATTTTTATATTTGAACAGATAATGTAGATTGGACGTTTGAAAAATTCAAACCTTCGTCGCTTAATGTTTTGTTATATTTTTGACGGCGTCTGGTTTGGATGTGTTTTGCATTCTTTTGTTATGAATTTGATAATACCGTGGTAATAATAATAAATACTTCCATAAGAAAGTTTTAAATGAAGTTCACAAGAACCAGATTCAGTCAATTAACACATTTAATAAAAAAATGTATGTTATTTAATTTAAATATAATCATACGCCAAAAATGCCTTACATCATTTTGAAAAAGAGCTGATACTCTTATACTGCTGGACCGATATTAATCAAAGATACCTAAGAACCACCGCAAGGAAACTGGCTTTCAAATGAAAAAACTGCATCGAAATCGGTTCATCCGTTTGAGAACTACAATGCCACAGACACACACACTGATAGACAGACATCTACGTCAAATTTATAACACCCCTCTTTTTGCGTCCGGGATTAATAACATAACACAGTCATCGCCCCACTCTATGATTCCCTGTGTCGTAGATGCCATGGACAACACACAAAGACAAGAACACACGCAGACCAATAAAATAAATTTAAACTCATCATTCTGTCCACCTCACTGAGAATCGAACCCAGGACCCTTCGTACGGCATTCCAGATTGGTAAACATTGCGCAATACAAATTGTCAAAATAAAACAATTTTCAACGTAATAGATTATAACATAAAGGTCTGAGGCAATTTATTTCAAGTAGCAGTAGAGGGTTAACAGAGGTGTCCTCCTCAGGCTTCGCTACAATTCATTCATAATCAAATTATGTTTAATTCAGTTACTTCTTTAAGCGTTGCCGAGTCATCAACGATTTAACCCTTTAACGCAGATGGTGTACACTAATTTAATTTGTAGACTATTATTACTTCAAATTTTAATTAATGGACCGTAATCGTTATAATTAAGGGTGGTTATAGTGACACTGCGGCAAGTTATTCACGAAATACAAAGTAATAGGGATATTAATAGAAATCTTATTTGCAGGAGCACCTCTAGCACATGTAGCGGCCGTGTGCAATCAATACCTTGGCGCCCTTTTCTATCAAAATGCGCGGACGAAATGGAAATGGTCTAGGTGTGGCGAGCGGCTCTCGGCGCCCGCCGACCCCCGGAGTTTTTACTCAATTAAAAAAAAAACTGCAGTAAAATGAACTCATGATTCATTCGAATATCTTAAAGTTCTGAAAGTGTTTGTTAGCAAAAATAATTAACAAAGTGATATTAGTACCTTTTCTTCCATTCCATAACTTCGTAGCTTTTCATGCCATTTCCAATTATTCCAAAGATCCTCGGTATTGTTGACGTCTCATTCTAATCCCACCGCACATTACCGTGCCGTGCCGTCTGCTCGCGACACCACATGAAATCACTTTATAACTACAAAAACAAACTTGCGTCAGTCGCTGCGATTTTTGTCGCACTAAATTTGTATATTTTTTATATATATAAGGCATTCACAAATACTTTATTAAATACGAGCTGTGCCCGCGACTTCGTACGCGTGGTATTTAGCAAAAACGAAATAAAACTAAAATAAAAGTAGCCTGCCAGTGAAAGTCCCGTCAAAATCGGTCCAGCCATTTCAGAGATTAGCCGGAACAAACAGACAGACCGACAGACAAAAATTGTAAAAAATGTTATTTTGGTGTATGTACCTTATATAGTATATTCATATACATGTAGTAAAAACGGTTATTTCAATATTACAAACAGACACTCCAATTTTATCTATTTGTATAGATTACGATCTAGCCTTATGGAATATTAAAAGACTTATGAGTAATTAACGGTGACTATAGATATGATCAAACGGTAACTGATCGATATGGAAGACTAGTGGAACCGCCCTCACTTCGCTTCAGGAAACTTGTTCTTTACGTTTACAAATATTAAATATTTTCCCATTTTTGCCACACTTTTCATTAATGCTCTGCTCCTATTAGTCGTAGTGTAATTTTATATAGCCTATAGCCTATAGCCTTCCTCGAAAAATGGACTATCCAACACCAAAATAATTTATCAATTCGAACCAGTAGATTAGATCGAAAATAACTACAATAATATTTTTAACCGACTGCAAAAAAGGAGGAGGTTCTCAGTCTCTCAGAGGTTGCAAGTTAAATTTGCATTATTTTGAAGACGGTTTTTTGTTTTCATTTGTTTGTACTATGGTAGCGGCACAAATTTAAGGCCCCTTTGACACATTAAAATAGTGACGTGAAAAATGTTAATTTAGTATCGAAAAAATATGGTCAAGTGCGAGTGGCATCGATACATTTTTGGAATAAAAAATTGAAGCTCCCTTTTTAATTACACATTTTTAATGAGAATCGAATACTGAGTACCCCCTATTAATATCACAAGAGTCTTACGAATCACCTTATATTTAAGGTCTCCTCGGCTTTGAGCTCAGTAGTGGGCCTTGTTGGGTTGAGATGATTTATAGTATATTCATTTATGTAATTGACTTACTTACTTTATTAAAGGTGGCACTGTATTTTGTTAGTAAAAACGTGAAGGAATTTGTTCGCGGTACCGTATACTTTGTTTATATGGTCCCGCATTAGTCCATAATATTTAAATATATATATTGTTTCAATATCCATGTAATTAATTAACTTTGGGTCCTAAGTTATACATTCGATAAATTTTATTACTTTTTGCACATCACTATTGACAATGAAGAACAGCAATTTGCTCCTTCAAATTTATGTAATAATTTATACGAAACTTGATGATCGGACAGACGTCAAGTAAACGTCATACGGGCCTTCGATTTGTGCTGATACTATAATACTTAGGTTACCCATAGTGAAGCGAGGACTGGTTCTTGATAATATACCTACATATAAATAACGCACTAATTTTTATACGTATATTTTATTACCGAAATAGTCGAGAGTCTGTAGAATCATCTTGTATTACTTGCGTCTTAGGCCAGCGTCTTGTTGCAAGTTCATATTAAATTAAACTAGGACCCAAAGTCATTAAGACCCGTCGAATGCATTTGCAGGGTTAACAGTAGCAATTTTGGATGTGGTCAAAGTGCTAATGTCGTTTGAATATTTCACACACTCGAGTAAAGTAATTTTATTGTTACTTTATTAACGCTAGCTATGTATTTAAGATGTTATTATATTTTATGTAAGATTTATTTATGATAATAAATGTTTAATACTCTGTTGTAACTTTAATTGATCGACTATTTATTGTTGTTACAAATTCTCGCCTGCTCTAGGCGTTTCGGAATGCCGAAGAATGCCGAGGTGGACTTAATGAAGTCCGCCTCGGCATTCTTGATTGAATAAAGCCATGACATTTAATTTATGTGCTATAGGTGTTATAACTGCCTAGCAAACGAACATAATTATTCTTCTCGTTACATTTCATTTCCATTTTTAATCAACCGATAATCAATTTTGTTAAAGTTATTGTTAAGTTTTAATAAATCACTAGTTATGAAAAACATTACAAGCGCTCATATCCCGGTACTTTGCGTTGATTCTGATCGACAGAGCTGAATCTAGTGGTAAAATTTCTTGAGCGCTTCCGTGCTTCAGAGGATACGTGAATCCGTTGTTATCATTGGGTAGCATTCGTTAAGCTATGTCGGAGGCCTCCAACAACAGTAACTAATCAACAAATGAAATACTTAAGATCAGAACAACACGAAAAACATCACAGAAATGTTTTAAACCCCTCTATCTGAAGCTCACAGCTTTTTTATGTTACGAAAATTTCTCTACTGAAATACGTCTTATGCGATACTCTTGACACATTTCCTTGCATGCATTTCTCAAGTTATATTTTATTTAAGGTTTGGAGTAATAAAAATTGTATAGATGTTTTACTATTCCGGCCATTCGAGCATAGCTATGCACTACCAGGATAAACCTCTGCGACGAATGCTCTGTAAAACCTGTCTGAGCAATTGAATATTCACGTTTGATTAATTTAACAATATAATATAAATTATGTAAATATTAAAATCTACAGTCAATTTCCTTCGTCTGAGACCTCTACTAACTCTTGGCAAGTTACATTTGCTTTTAAAATATTAGGAAGGAGTTTGGATATATATTTAATATTGTTTATGGGATTAGGCGGAAGCAAAAGACTATGGATATATATAACCATTGTCAAGAAATATCAGGTATATACTATACGCATATTCATAAAGCGACGCGAGGTTTAATAGCTAGTGCAGTATAAAATAAATCATGGATTAAAACTCACGCTGCTATTAGAGACGTATCAGTCGTTTGATCAATAAATTATACGTCGGTAAACACTCCTGAATCTACCACTACACCACAGTTTAATATTAGAAGCGACTGGTAGTAAGCAACATGGATTTTATTAAACGAGTGACGCGTCCCTTATTTTCTGTTACATCAGTGAATTACGTCATGAAAATACGTCTCTTCCTTGGATTGTACTGTCACAGCGACTCTTGCAGCCTTATCAAACGTATCCAGCGCATCTATTGTATAACGTTGGCATTTACAATAACCGCTTTGTCAAGTCACACGTTAAGCGGTTCAGAATTTATAATATACAAGCCTGGGTTTTATTATCTCACAGAATTCATTTTGAATTTTCTAACATCATTGGCTGCAGGAGAAGTTTATTACTTAAAGTTTTTTTCTTCTCTCGTGGCAATAGACAATGACTTTGAATATCGGGGTGCCTTCGTGTCATACCTTCCATATATTTTTTGTGTTGGTGAATTAATATCAATGATTTCAATATCTGTGTATTACACATTACTAACACATTTTCCTATATGGATATCTATAGCTATTAATGTTGTGACTATGTCGTGTAAAATGAGTTATTTACCGTTTTACATGGTTTTTGACGCTGTAAGAACTCGTATATCGATTAATGGAAAGGAATTGTCGAATATCAAGGAGAACGTTGGCACCTCTCAAGAAGAAATCATCAAAAAGAAGATTGATTGTATAAGAAAGTGTGTACGCAATTATGATCGTCTAATTGATGCCCTGCAGGATAATAGTATACCGTTGCATATCTTGGTAATTATGGAATCTATACCTACAATAACTGTTACTGGTTTAGAGACCAGTTTGCATACTGGTCTAAAGACCATTGTACATTGGAGATATTGAATAAAATATGTATAGGGCCAACAGAAACAAAATTGTTAGATTTTTAGATTTTTTGTCTGTATGTATGTTTGTAGTTTTGTACGAGTAACTCGCAAAAGCTACGGAGTGAAATTCGATGGGTTTTGCGTATAGTAGAAGATTCGAACCTACATCGACATTCACCGGGTTGATCATAGAATCAGACTAACTTTAAAATAAATTTCGTATATTAGAAAATATATTAAAAATGGGTCGACTATAAAAATACTGGACAGAATATTTTTAATTATTTTTTAAAAAATTGTTTTTTACGTTAAATGTTGCAACATGAAGATAATAATAAAATTTTATACTGGCCTTAAAGTATAAAACATAATATAGAATGTGCAGACGTAGGGTTGACTAATATTTACCTGGACGAACTACTGGGTTGACAGGTATAAACAGGTATGTCAATACTAAGTTAAAATAATAGTTAAAATGAACCCGGTGAATGTCGATGTTGGTTCGGATCTTAGACCAGTATTAGCATAAATATATAAAGATGTAACTTAAAAGTCGCGTATATTTCACCTAAATACACCGCGTTATTCATTATTGGCCTAATTGTTATACTATACAACTCATGTAACATTGTTACCTTATATATGGCTATTGTTATCTCAAATAAATAAATAAACAAACAAACAAACAAACAAACAAACAAACAAACAAACAAACAAACAAACAAACAAATAAATGAATGAATAAATTGGCTACCGCGAGCACGTACAATGAATAAGTGTTGGAAGTAGTTGGAACGAGCCTTGGTGACCTGGAGGTGGTTGCATGCAGCACGTACAAACGCCAAAGACAGCGATACCGTACACGGACCTAACGCGTGCACTTCCTTTCTTCCTTGCACCTTATTCACCATTTTAATTCAACCCCGCAACCAGCCCAAATACAGTCCACATCGCAGGACCTCATTCATAGGTCTAACCGCGTTTGGTCCCCGCGCGTCTCTTAGGAGTCACACCTTGGTAGTACGGTTCTGGGTAGCCGTGCATCTCCATCTCATCTCAGGGTGGACCCGCCCCCGCTTCCCACTCAATGGTGTTTTGGCCCTTTGGTCGTCTCCTCGCCAGCGTTTTAGTACCTACCTGACATAAATAACTATCTGGCTCGTTTTGCTTCGTGAAACCTTTATCTTAATTAAGTTTTTTATAATTATTTACCTCATTTATTACCTTAGAAACATTTTTCGAAACGTTAGCTTCACATATAAATGGCACACTAAAATTATTTTCGTCTGTTTCAGCTTACATCATTACTAGTTTCGAGTTTTCCAAAAGTAATATTACACTCATACAATATGATAAGGAGTTGTGCGTTGCGGGTAAGTTTCTTAAGTGATTTGTACTATTTAATTTGTAACACAATAAATTAGGTTCTATCAGTACCTTTTATTCGCACGGTTCGGCACACAGATACGACAGTTCTTTCGTTTCACAAAACTCAACGGACCACAGATACTCATAAACCACAGATTAATATAATATGAGATCAGTTACGTATACTCATAAAAATAATTCGGTGTCAATGTGAAGTAACCCTTTAACAAAATCAATTACGGTCGAATTTCGAGTGCTGAGCGGGAGTCGCTAGTTTTGGTCACCAAAAATTTCATGACAATTGCTGCTAGTAGCTCTTCGCGACCAAGTAAACATAATTATTTATTACATCTTCTATATTTGTACACAGGTTTTCGTGGAGGTATTTCCATCATTATGTAGATTATTAACTACGTTTGCTTCTATTTCTATCCCTGGAATATTGGTGCAAATGGTGATCCATGAAGTGAACAAGATCAAACAAAATTTGATGCATCAACTGATTACGTGCGAGGGTAAATCAGTTTAATATTACATAGAATCTTTTGTGTCGTACGGGGCTCCATCCATCATTGAGTCCAAGCGACCACCTGGTCTTGGGGAAACCTGAATAAAAACATGTTTGTGTCCTCCAGCCCTTATACGTACTTACGAACTAACGAACATCCTCTTTTAACTGAACCCGATTTGAGTTATGTTCTGGGTCCGTCACAGTTGTCATGGGCGACACTGGGAAGGTGATGCTTCATGGTCGTTTAACGGCTACTATCTAATGATAACGACTGTAATTACGAATTTACGTGCCATCTGAGGCAAAAACCCGCTCAAAAACCACTACTACTAAGGCTGGTTTTAGAGTCACGCTGACTGCACGCTGAACTTCGGCGCTGACATCCGAAACGTATGAACTTAAGCGTTTTAGAATAATGCGTAGCTGTCAGCGCGTGCGGCGGTCACCGCTGACGGCTCAGTCGGCTACAGTGAGCGTTTTAGTGTCGAGCTGGGTGGACGTTGTCAGTGTGTACAGTCATGTCGAACGCGATGTGGACGAGTAATCGACGGAGTACACCTTTTTGTGCGTCTGTACTCCGTATCTATCAGCGCGATACTGAAACATCTCGCGCTGACTCTCAGCGCTGACAAGCTACGCGCTGAACTGTCACCGCCGATGATCAGCGTGACTCTAAAACAGCCTAAGCCAGTAGCGGTCAACCATCCACCTACCGACCGCGCCAGCTGTAGCTTGACTCGGTCGATCGAGATCACTAAATATCAGCACAAGCAGCCACCGGTCCCGGCTGGGAGCGATTCGAGCTATTCAACTTTATGGATAGTGAAATATAATTTAATTATTTACAGATAGACAACTGAGGGCGGAGATCGAGTTAGCTCTAGAGTACTTCGAGTCGCGTCCGTTCCAGTTGGACGTCCTCCGTACGTTCCGCGTGGACGCCGCTCTGCCTATGAAATACTTAAGCTTGTGTATCACCTACACTATCGTATTAGTACAATTTCATAAGTTCCAGCAGTGAAATTAATTATTTATTCATAACTTAAATTAAATTCATAACATAACTTAAATTAATTATTCATAACTAGCTGACCCGACGGACGTTGTCCCGTCTTAACTATGAATGTTATGTGTTACGTCAAACGCCCTAAGGTTACATTAGAAAATAGAAAATTTAATGTGGTGGTTAAGTATTCTTAAATTTTCTAATTTTTCCGCGCAATTTTCTTAGTTTTTTCCATAAGAATCTTCTTCTGTCAATCACAACAAAAGCGAAATCAGTCCAGCCGTTCACGCGTGACGAAAGCCCAAGGGAAATAGGGATAACTAGCTGACCCAGCGAACGTCGTTCCGCCAATATTTTTCATACAAAAATACTAAGAGCACGATTTAAATTTGAGGTATGGAAGTGAAAATTTGGCATTATGTGTATTTTTTATGCTTAATCACTAAAAAATAAAAACAAAAAAATTGTCCAAAAAACTAAAAAAAAAATTTGTGTGAGCCACTCTTATCACTTAAGGGTATGAAAAATAGATAGTAGCCGATTCTCAGACCTCCTGAATATGCACACAAAATTTCATGAGAATCGGTCGAGCCGTTTCGGAGGAGTATGGTAACTAACATTGTGACACGAGAATTTTATATAAGTTAATAGATTAAGAGCTACTGTCAATGTCAAATTGCACTCGCCGCAAAAGGACAGAAATACTAATAAAACGCTGTCCTTCGGTACTTGAGTGATCTGCTTTTATCTTATCCTGTTGGCCGCACTTTGGTAAAAGCGAAAATGTTCAATAGCTTTAAGATAGGATTGTAATTTCTCAGCTATGTATGTAAAATGATGTTTCTCATGTATGCTGTATTTATAGCCGTCTTGTCCGATGTTCTTGACATAATATATTATTTAAGGTTTTCAAGTAATAAAAGTTGTTTAAGCTTTATAATTACATATTTATAAAGCACGCTGTTTACCCATGTATTTGAAGTGACATTTGTGTTTTCATGTATATTTCTGTGTATTTGATTATGATATTTACTTTGTTTATGTAACTCAATAAATAAATAAATAAAAAACACTATTCCTGTCATTCAAACACAATGCACTACGCAGATTAACCTCCGGAACGGATCCTTTGTAAAAGCTGTCCGAGCAATTGAATAATAAATTTTGAGCTGTTTATACATTTAATAATATCTATGTACATTAACTAATAAAATCAATTTGCTAACTGGTTAGAAATACAATACATGACTAGAGCAGGGACTGTCAGTGATAGTAAGTCCTGTTAGTTGTTGTTAGTAATAGTCCAGTTAGTAGTCGTTAGTAAGAGTCTTAAAAGTGTAATTGGAATTGTCTTACTGTACTGAATGTACCTACCACGTACCGTGGCAGGCGGTGCTACCCCGGGCGAGGCTCTACCACGCAACGAACACTATTTCGCTTTTTCTGCTCATTGCTGCTTCCTTTTCGGCTTTCTTTTCCTTAGCCTGCTGTTTTTCGGCTATTTATAGTATAAAAGCTTCGTCCGTATGACACAAAATTACCAAATACCATTTAAATTTTCCCACAGGAACGTATTACCAGGAATAAATTATCCTATGTCCAAGTTCAGGTCATGATCTAACCGTGTTTAAAACTTTTCGCAGTCTGATAAGAATTATTATGATGAGTTTGGTATCCCTTAAAATTATCAGAAATGATTAATTCCTCATATCTATGAGATGAGAGTGGAAGTATCTACTTTCACTCTCATTTTCACCCCTTAAGGTATGATTTACCGCATTAAAACTACTTTCCCGGGTCTCAGTCTATCTCGGATATCTCGATTCAGCGGATTAAGTGTGAAAAGGTAGCATACAGTCTGACAAACAGAGCTAGTTTCCCATTTAAAATATTACTAGGAAAAAGCTGAGCTTTGAACGGCTCGCGTAGTTTTTCTGAAGGGTAATAATTTTAATGGTAACTACGATGTACATAATTATTTGAGTTTGAGTTTAGTTCTGTTGAAGGGATGTTAACTCTTTGTTTTTCTAACAGATGGCGTTAGTAGTACAATAACATTATATCCCATGAACACAAAATTTGTAATGTTAACTTTTTTTTGACAGATAACGTATCTAATTGTAAAGTAAAATTTACTATGTTACAGCACAAATCTATAGGCGTGCTAGTTTTTCAGTAAACTGTACCAAAAATTGTCTCAGATTGTGGGATAGTGATAGGGCTCGCTTCGCTGCCCTAATGAAGGAGTATAAATATAATTATGTATATGGAAATGTATCAAGTTTACTATTTATTAAACTTGAAGATATATAGTGCATAATAAACCCGTAAAATAGATATTAAACCACATGATGCGAAGCTTAATAACTAGTGCAACATAATTTTTTTTTAAATGACTTAAGGCAGCAGACGTGCATGCAGCACCACCTTCGGCTGCCGCCCATGACAACTGTGACCGACTTAGAACAAGACTCATATGGGGACTGGGATAGTTAGTCCGGTTAGGTGATTCATTAGTTGGTTAGTTTGTAAGTATGAGGACTGGGACAAGGACTGTTAGTGAATGTTAGTCCTGTTAGTTATTGTTAGTAATAGGTAGTCCAGTTAGTAAATGTTAGTAAGAGTCTCGTTATAATTCGGTCACAGATGTGTTGCTACCCTTGAGGACTGAGATGGTCGCCTCTAAAAAGTGTAGCCGGCTCCACACCCTTCTATCCGCAATAACACAATTGCTGTTAAAACAATTATTACAGGGTAGAATTGGTACTAAGTACCGTGGCGGGCGGTACTACTACCCCGCGGGCGAACTCTAAGCTTTCCTACCTATGCAAGACAATTAAAATTAATTATTTTACATAGGTAGTAGATCCAAGGAGTAAACCTCACGCTGCTATTAATGACCAATCATGTTGATCAGTTAATTATTATTTTTTGAATACGATAAAAAGTCCTTTAATATCTAGGAATACTCTTAAAGCGATGCGAGGTTTAATAGCTAGTGCAGTATAAAATAAAACATGAACTAAACCTCACGCTGCTATTAGAGACCTATCAGTCGTTTGATCAGTTAATTATCCGTCGAGTACGATATACACTTCTGAATCTACCACTACACCCCAGTTTAATATTAGAAGCGACTGCAGTAAGCAACATGGATTTTATTAAACGAGTGACGCGTCCCTTATTTTCTGTAGCATCAGTGAATTACGTCATGAAAATACGTCTCTTCCTTGGATTATACTGTCACAGCGACTCTTGCAGCCTTATCAAACGTATTCAGCGCATCTATTGTATAACGTTGGCATTTACAATAACCGCTTTAGTGATTCACGTATTATGCTGCTCAGGATTTATATACAAGCCTGGGTTTTATTCTCTCGCAGAATTCACTTTGAATTTTCTAACATCAATGGCTTCAGGAGAAGTTTATTACTTAAAGTTTTTTTCTTCTCTCGTGGCAATAGACAATGAATTTGAATATCGGGGTGCCTTCGTGTCATACCTTCCATATATTTTTTGTGTTGGTGAATTAATATCAATGATTTCAATATCTGTGTATTACGCATTACTAACACATTTTCCTATATGGATATCTATAGCTATTAATGTTGTGACTATGTCGTGTAAAATGAGTTATTTACCGTTTTACATGGTTTCTGACGCTGTAAGAACTCGTATATCGATTAATGGAAAGGAATTGTCGAATATCAAGGAGAACGTTCACACCTCTCAAGAAGAAATCATCAGAAAGAAGATTGATTGTATAAGAAAGTGTGTACGCAATTATGATCATCTAATTGATGCCCTGCAGGATAATAGTATGCCGTTGCATATCTTGGTAATTATGGAATCTATACCTACAATAACTGTTACTGGTTTAGAGACCAGTTTGCATACTGGTCTAAAGACCATTGTACATTGGAGATATTGAAGAAAATATGTATAGGCCAACAGAAACAAAATTGTTAGATTTTTAGATTTTTTGTCTGTATGCATGTTTGTACGAGTAACTCGCAAAAGCTACGAAGTGAAATTATCGAATTTCACTTCGTAGCTTTTGCGAGTTACTCGGGGTTACTTAAACCCATCGGGGTTTTGCGTATAGTAGAAGATCCGAACCTACATCGATATTCACCGGGTTGATAATAGAATCAAACTAACTTTATAATAAATTTCGTATATTAGAAAATATATTAAAAATGGGTTGACAGTAAAAATCCTGGACAGAATATTTGTTATTATTTTAAAAAAAATTGTGTTTCACGTTAAATGTTGCAACATGAAGATAATAATAAAGTTTTATACTGGCCTTAAAGTATAAAACATATAGAATGTGCAGGTAAATAATAGTCAACCCTACGACTATTATTTACCTGGACGAACTACAGGGTTGACAGGTATAAACAGGTATGTCAATACTAAGTTAAAATAATAGTTAAAATTAGTTAAAATTATTAGTTATTATTATTAGTTAGTTAAAATTTTATTATTATCTTCATGTTGCAACAATTAATGAAAAATCATTTTTTTTTAATTAAAAATATTGAAATAAGTTTGATTCTATTATGATCTATTATGATTTATGATGGTGAATGTCGATGTAGGTTCGGATCTTAGACCAGTATTAGCATATATAAAGATGTAACTTAAAAGTCGCGTATATTTCACTTATACACACCGCGTTATTCGTTATTGGCCTAATTGTTATACTATACAACTCATGTAACATTGTTACCTTATGTATGGCTGTTGTTATCTCAAATAAATAAGTAAATAAATAAATAAATAAACAAACAAACAAACAAACAAACAAACAAACAAAACAAAACAAAACAAAACAAACAAAACAAAACAAACAAACAAACAAACAAACAAACAAACAACCAAACAAACAAACAAACAAACAAACAAACAAACAAACAAACAAACAAACAAACAAACAAACAAATAAATAAATAAATTGGCTACCGCGAGCACGTACAATGAATAAGTGTTGGAAGTAGTTGGAACGAGCCTTGGTGACCTGGAGGTGGTTGCATGCAGCACGTACAAACGCCAAAGACAGCGATACCGTACACGGACCTAACGCGTGCACTTCCTTTCTTCCTTGCTCCTTATTCACCATTTTAATTCAACCCCGCAACCAGCCCAACCAAATACAGTCCACATCGCAGGACCTCATTCATAGGCCTAACCGCGTTTGGTCCCCGCGCGTCTCTTAGGAGTCACACCTTGGTAGTACGGTTCTGGGTAGACGTGCATCTCCATCTCATCTCAGGGTGGACCCGCCCCCGCTTCCCACTCAATGGTGTTTTGGCCCTTTGGTCGTCTCCTCACCAGCGTTTTAGTACCTACCTGACATAAATAAGTTTTGCTTCGTGAAACCTTTATCTTAATTAAGATTTTTATAATTATTTACCTCATTTATTACCTTAGAAACATTTTTCGAAACGTTAGCTTCACATATAAATGGCACACTAAAATTATTTTCGTCTGTTTCAGCTTACATCATTACTAGTTTCGAGTTTTCCAAAAGTAGTATTACACTCATACAATATGATAAGGAGTTGTGCGTTGCGGGTAAGTTTCTTAAGTTATTTGTACTATTTAATTTGTAATAAATTAGGTTCTATTTGTACCTTTTATTCGCACAGTTCGGCACACAGATACGACAGATCTTTTGTTTCGTCCCAAAACTCAACGGACCACAGATACTCGTAAACCACAGATTAATATAATATGAGATCAATTACGTATACTCATGAAAATAATTCGGTGTCAATGTGAAGTAACCCTTTGACAAAATTAATTACGGTCGAATTTCGAGTGCTGAGCGGGAGTCGCTAGTTTTGGTCACCAAAAATTTCATGACAATTGCTGCTAGTAGCTCTTCGCGACCAAGTAAACATAATTATTTATTACATCTTCTATATTTATACACAGGTTTTCGTGGAGGTATTTCCATCATTATGTGGATTATTAACTACGTTTGCTTCTATTTCTATCCCTGGAATATTGGTGCAAATGGTGATCCATGAAGTGAACAAGATCAAACAAAATTTGATGCATCAACTGATTACGTGCGAGGGTAAATCAGTTTAATATTACATAGAATCTTTTGTCGTACGGGGCTCCATCCACCATTGAGTCCAAGCGACCACCTGGTCTTGGGGAAACCTGAATAAAAACATGTTTGTGTCCTCCAGCCCTTATACGTACTTACGAACTAACGAACATCCTCTTTTAACTGAACCCGATTTGAGTTATGTTCTGGGTCGGTCACATTTGTCATGGGCGACACTGGGAAGGTGGTGCTTCATGGTCGTTTAACGGCTACTATCCAATGATAACGACTGTAATTACGAGTTTACGTGCCATCTGAGGCAAAAACCCGCTCAAAAACCACTACTACTAAGGCTGGTTTTAGAGTCACGCTGACTGCACGCTGAACTTCGGCGCTGACATCCAAAACATTATGAACTTCTAGCAAGCGTTTTAGAATAAGGCGTTGCTGTCAGCGCGTGGGGTGGTCACCGCTGACGGCATAGTCGGCTTCAGTGAGCGTTTTAGTGTCGAGCTGGGTGGACGTTGTCAGTGTGTACAGTCATGTCGAACGCGATGTGGACGAGTAATCGACGGAGTACACCTTTTTGTGCGTATGTACTCCGCATCTATCAGCGCGATACTGAAACATCTCGCGCTGACTCTCAGCGCTGACAAGCTACGCGCTGAGCTGTCACCGCCGATGGTTAGCGTGACTCTAAAACCAGCCTAAGCCAGTAGCGGTCAACCATCCACCTAACGACCGCGCAGCTGTAGCTTGATTCGGTCGATCGAGATCACTAAATATTAACACCAGCCACCACCGCTCCCGGCTGGGAGCAATTCGAGCTATTCAAGTTTATGGATAGTTAAATATTTATAATTGAATTATTTACAGATAGACAACTGAGGGCGGAGATCGAGTTAGCTCTAGAGTACTTCGAGTCGCGTCCGGTCCAGTTGGACGTGCTCCGTACGTTCCGCGTGGACGCCGCTCTGCCTATGAAATACTTAAGCTTGTGTATCACCTACACTATCGTATTAGTACAATTTCATAAGTTCCAGCAGTGAAATTAATTATTTATTCATAACTTAAATTAAATTCATAACATAACTTAAATTAATTATTCATAACTAGCTGACCCGACGGACGTTGTCCCGTCTTAACTATGAATGTTATGTGTTACGTCAAAAGCCCTAAGGTTACATTAGAAAATAGAAAATTTAATGTGGTGGTTAAGTATTCTTGAATTTTCTAATTTTTCCGCGCAATTTTCTTAGCTTTTTCCATAAGAATCTTCTTCTGTCAATCACAACAAAAAACGAATAAGCGAAATCAGTCCAGCCGTTCACGCGTGACGAAAGACCAAGAGAAATAGGGATAACTAGCTGACCCAGCGAACGTCGTTCCGCCAATATTTTTCATACAAAAATACTAAGAGCACGATTTAAATTTGAGGTATGGAAGTGAAAATTTGGCATTACGTGTATTTTTTATGCTTAATCACTAAAAAATAAAAACAAAAAAATTGTCCAAAAAATTAAAAAAAAAATTGTGTGAGCCACTCTTATCACTTAAGGGTATGAAAAATAGATAGTAGCCGATTCTCAGACCTCCTGAATATGCACACAAAATTTCATGAGAATCGGTCGAGCCGTTTCGGAGGAGTATGGTAACTAACATTGTGACACGAGAATTTTATAAAAGTAATAGATTAAGATCAATGTCAAATTGCACTCACCGCAAAAGGACAGAAATACTAATCAAACGCTGTCGTTCGGTACTTGAGTGATCCGCTTTTATCTCATCCTGTTGGCCGCACTTTGGTAATAGCGAAAATGTTCAATAGCTTTAAGATAGCATTGTAATTTCTCAGCTATGTATGTAAAATGATGTCTCTCATATTATATGCTGTATTTATAGCCGTCTTGTCCGGTGTTCTTGACATAATATATTATTTAAGGTTTTCAAGTAATAAAAGTTGTTTAAGCTTTATAATTACATATTTATAAAGCACGCCGTTTACCCATGTATTTGAAGTGACACTTGTATTTTCGTGTATATTTCTGTGTATTTGATTGTGATAATTACTTTGTTTATTTAACTCAATAAATAAATCAATAATAAACACTATTCCTGTCATTCAAACACAATGCACTACGCGGTTGAACCTCCGGAACGGATCTTTTGTAAAAGCTGTCCGAGCTATTGGACTTCACCATATTGATATTCACTTTTGAGCTGTTTATACATTTATAATAATATCTACTAGACTAGACTAGAGCAAGGACTGTTAGTGATAGTTAGTCCTGTTAGTTGTTGTTAGTAATAGTCCAGTTAGTAGTCGTTAGTAAGAGTCTTAAAAGTGTAATTGGAATTGTCTTACTGTACTGAATGTACCTACCACGTACCGTGGCAGGCGGTGCTACATCGGGCGAGGATGAGGCTCTACCACGCAACGAACACTATTTCGCTTTTTCTGCTCGTTGCTACCTCCTTTTCGGCTTTCTTTTCCTTGGCCTGCTGTTTTTCGGCTATTTATAGTATAAAAGCTTCGTCCGTATGACACAAAATTACCAAATACCATTTAAATTTTCCCACAGGAACGTATTACCAGGAATAAATTATCCTATGTCCAAGTTCAGGTCATGATCTAACCGTGTTTAAAACTTTTCGCAGTCTGATAAGAATTATTATGATGAGTTTGGTATCCCTTAAAATGATGAGAAATGATTAATTCCTTATATCTATGAGATGAGAGTGGAAGTATCTACTTTCACTCTCATTTTCACCCCTTAAGGTATGATTTACCGCATTAAAACTACTTTCCCGGGTCTCAGTCTATCTCGGATATCTCGATTCAGTGGATTAAGTGTGAAAAGGTAGCATACAGTCTGATAAACAGAGCTAGTTTCCCATTTAAAATATTACTAGGAAAAAGCTGAGTTTTGAACGGCTCGCGTAGTTTTTCTGAAGGGTAATAATTTTAATGATAACTACGATGTACATAATTATTTGAGTTTGAGTTTAGTTCTGTTGAAGGGATGTTAACTCTTTGTTTTTCTAACAGATGGCGTTAGTAGTACAATAACATTATATCCCATGAACACAAAATTGTTAATGTTAACTTTTTTTTTTGACAGATAACGTATCTAATTGTAAAGTAAAATTTACTATGTTAAAGCACAAATCTATAGGCGTTCTAGTTTTTCAGTAAACTGTACCAAAAATTGTCTCAGATTGTGGGATAGTGATAGGGCTCGCTTCGCTCGCCCTAATTAAGGAGTATAAATGTAATTATGTATATGGAAATGTATCAAGTTTAATATTTATTAAACTTGAAGATATATAGTGTATAATAAACCCGTAAAATAGTTATTAAACGACATGATGCGAAGCTTAATAACTAGTGCAACATAATTTTTTTTTAATTGACTTAAGGCAGCAGACGAGCATGCAGCACCACCTTCGGCTGCCGCCCATGACAACTGTGACCGACTTAGAACAAGACTCATATGGGGACTGGGATAGTTAGTCCGGTTAGGTGACGGTGTTAGAACATTAGTTGGTTAGTTTGTAAGTATGAGGACTGGGACAAGGACTGTTAGTGAATGTTAGTCCTGTTAGTTATTGTTAGTAATAGGTAGTCCAGTTAGTAAATGTTGGTAAGAGTCTCGTTATAATTCGGTCACAGATGTGTTGCTACCCTTGAGGACTGAGATGGTTGCCTCTAAAAAGTGTAGCCGGCTCCACACCCTTCTATCCGGAACACAATTGCTGTTAAAACAATTATTACAGGGTAGAATTGGTACTAAGTACCGTGGCAGGCGGTACTACTACCCCGCGGGCGAACTCTAAGCTTTCCTACCTATGCAAGACAATTAAAATGAATTATTTTACATAGGTAGTAAATCCAAGGAGTAAACCTCACGCTGCTATTAATGACCTATCATGTTGATCAGTTAATTATTATTTGTGGAATACGATAAAAAGTCCTTTAATATCTAGGAATACTCTTAAAGCGATGCGAGGTTTAATAGCTAGTGCAGTATAAAATAAAACATGAACTAAACCTCACGCTGCTATTAGAGACCTATCAGTCGTTTGATCAGTTAATTATCCGTCGAGTACGATAAACACTTCTGAATCTACCACTACACCCCAGTTTAATATTAGAAGCGACTGTAGTAAGCAACATGGATTTTATTAAACGAGTGACGCGTCCCTTATTTTCTGTAGCATCAGTGAATTACGTCATGAAAATACGTCTCGTCCTTGGATTGTACTATAACAGCGACTCTTGCAGCCTTATCAAACGTATTCAGCGCATCTATTGTATAACGTTAGCATTTACATTAACCGCTTTAGTAATTCACGTATTATGCTGCTCAGGATTTATATACAAGCCTGGGTTTTATTCTCTCGCAGAATTCACTTTGAATTTTCTAACATCATTGGCTTCAGGAGAAGTTTATTACTTAAAGTTTTTTTCTTCTCTCGTGGCAATAGACAATGAATTTGAATATCGGGGTGTCTTCGTGTCATATCTTCCATATATTCTTTGTGTTGGTGAAATAATATCAAAGATTGCAGTATCTGTGTATTACGCATTAGTAACGTCTTATCCTATATCGAGAAATATAGCTTTTCATGGTATGAAAATGTCGTGTAGAATGAGTTACTTACCGTTATACATGGTTTTCGACGCTGTAAGAAATCGTATATCGAATAACGAAAAGGAATTGTCGAACGTCGAGGAGACCGTTAACACTTCTCAAGAAGAAATCATCAGACAGAAGATTGTTTGTGTAAGAAAGTGTGTACGCAATTATGATAATCTGATTGACGCCCTGCAGGATAATAGTATGCCGTTGCATATATTGGTAATTAAGGAATCTTTATATCATATTGAAGAAAATATGTATGAGGGGTGTTTATAGGGCCAACAGAAACAAAATTTTCATTTTTAGATTTTTTGTCTGTCTCTATGTAAGTTTGTACGCGTAACTCGCAAAACCTACAAAATGAAATTCGACGTGGTTTACACAGATGTATTGCTGAAAATCTAACTGAAAGTGGCGTAGGTTTTATCTAAATGCACCGATTTTAGTACCTACCTGAAATAAATACGATATAACAATAATACATCCTTATTGCATTACTAAATACGTACATACCTCTATGATGCCCTCATTAAATTTATAAATTGGAATAATTGAGAGTTATTTAACATGAAAAATTTTTTTTTAGAAATGTTAGCTTCACCTAAATAGAAAAACTAAAATTGTTTTCGTCTGTTTCAGTTTACATCCTTATTAGTGTTGACTTTTCCAAAAGTGGTGTTATACTCATACTATATCATAAAGTGTTTTGCGTTGGGGGTAAGTTTTTTATGTGCCATGTATTTTTTAATTTGAAATACAATAAATTCGCTTCTAGTTACTAAGAGCCGATTTCACCAATGTCGTATAAGTCTTATTCCCGGGATACGTAGTCGTACTCGCGAGTTAGCCCATTTTACGTTTCACCAACATATAAAATCTCTATATTAAAGTAATTATTGTCAACCCTGTCTTTCTGAATTACCTAATGCAATAAATAACGATCTAGCTCATATTTTGGACTGGAGTAAGTCAAACAACCTAGTCATAAATTCTCTGAGAACGAACTTCTGTGTTATGTAGATAGCTCACGACGATTGTTAAAAATAATATAGATTGGTCAACTTTACCCAAAGTGTATTTTGACGGTGTACAAATACCATTCAGTGATCAATTAAAAAATCTCGGCATAATAATGGATCGTTCACTCTCTTGGAGTCCACAAATTATTTCTGTGAGCATAAAGATCATTGCGCAGATTAAAAAATCTACTTCCCATTGCTACTAAAATCGCGCTAGCTCAATCTCTGATTCTTTCTATACTTGACTATGCCGATATTTGCTATCTTGATCTAATAGAGGAGACTGAACAAACAGTATAAGATACATGTTAGGTCTTCGCAAATATGAACACATTACTCAATTTCGTAACAAACTCAAGTGGCTCCCTATTCGACTTTGCCGGAATTTACTTAATCTTTATGCATTATATACTCTCTGTTCAATCCAACTACTCCTTCTCACCCCAAATACACTTTAAGTTAATGAACTGAAAGCGTTCTTTTGGAAATGTCTCATGCCCATGATGACACTCTCCGATCATCTCATAATCCTTCCCTCCTCACTCCTGTAAACCTTACATTCTCTATGGAATACCCTTACTCTTACGTAACTTTATTTTTTATTTTTTGTCACCACTGTCCCCGTTTTCTTAACTTCTTATTTCCTGTACATAAGGTTGCCTGGAAGAGATCGCTGTTTAGCGATAAGGCCGCCTTTTTTGCATACGTATTTTTAGGTAAAATCATTGTTTGAAATTATTTCTGGTGTACAAATAAAGAGTTTATCTACCTATCTATCTATCTGTATTTGTACACAGGTTTTCGTGGACGTATATCCATCATTAAGTGGACTCTTAACTACGTTTACTTCAATTTCTATCCCTGGAATATTGGTGCAAATGGTGATCCATGAAGTAAACAAAATCAAACAAAGTTTGATGCATCAATTGGTTACGTGCACGGGTAAATAATTTTATCTTTACACATAATGTTTTGTGAAGGCTCCATCCAACCTTGATTCCAAGCGAACACCTGGTCTTGGGGCAACCTGAAGAGAAACATGCAGGCTCCTAGTCCTTACGCACTGACCAACTAAAATTTTGAATGCTCTGATCCCTCTGCTAACTAACATCCTAGTCCTGATTTGACTCTTGTTCTGGTTAGCGTGGTTTAACGTCTGCTGTCTAATGATAACGACTGGGACCGACGGCTTTACGTACCATCCAGGGCATTAAAGAACTACTATCCCAAAGTCAGTAGCGGTCAACCATACACCTATCGACCGCGATAGCTGTTGCCTGACTCGGTCGATTGAGATCACTATGTCAGCACAGGCCCCACCGGTCCCGGCTGGGAGCGATTCGAGCTATTGAACTACATGAATAATTAAATATAATTGAATTATTTACAGATAGACAACTGAGGGCGGAGATCGAGTTAGCTCTAGAGTACTTCGAGTCACGTCCGTTCCAGTTGGTCGTCCTCCGTACGTTCCGCGTGGACGCCGCTCTGCCTATGAAATACTTAAGCTTGTGTATCACCTACACTATCGTATTAGTACAATTTCATAATTTCCAGCATGAAACAAATGTTATTTAAATCTTTTCTTCGTGAGCACTACATGTACACAATTTCATTATGATCTAAAATTAAATCACTTACATTTTATTCAACAATATTTAAACAAATAAGTAGGTATACGAAACAAGGTAAAATAGTGCTTCAAAGAAAAAAAATTGTTATCATAATAATCTAAAAAAAATCAACATTTATATAAGATAAGCACCATTATTCAGAACAGACTGAATCTGTGGCTTTTATTCCCAAAACTTTTTAGGTATTATATTATATTATTTTTGAGCCAAAATTTTTCAACTCCTGCACCGTTACCAGAGAATCACAATTAGTCACAATTAACAGCTACTGTTGATGTCACATTGCACTTATTACATGCACGAGAAGTACTACGGTACTTACTTAATACCATTTCTACCGTGTAATAATTGTTTAACAGCTATATTGTGTTCATTAGAAAGGTACGTAGCCGGCTACACTTTTTAGAGGCGACCATCTCGGTACTTAAGAGTGGCAACGCATCTGTGACCAAATTAGAACAAGAACTTACTAACAATTACCAACTAGACTATTACTAACAATAAGTAACAGGACTAACTATCACTAACAGTCCCTGTCTCAGTCCTCATACCTACTAACAAACTAACCATCTAATGTTCTAACACCGTCTTCTAACCAGACTAACCATCCTAGCCCCCATTTGAGACTTGTTCTAGGTCGGTCGCAGTTGTCATGGACGGCAGCGGAAGGTGGTGCTGCATGCTCGTTTGGTACCTTAATTTAAAAAAAAGGATTGGCATACTAATCAAACACTACAGCAGGACTTCCCAACCGGTAGGGCAAGCCCCTCCCCCCCCAGGGGGGCGTAGAGGAATTTCAGGGGGGGGCATACTAGGTACGTTATCATCATTTCTGAAAAAAAACATTTAACGCGTATGTAGCTTTAACAAGTCACAACACGAAGTTTGACGCAAGTCATGTAAGGGGGGCATGAAAATATTATTTTTGGTTTGGGGGGGCTTGGCGAAAAAAAGGTTGGGAAACCCTGCGCTACAGTGAGTGTCAATTTTTATCTTATCTCGTTTAAATTTCAAATAGATTTTAGGTAAACTGTGTTACTAAAAATAGTCTTATACCACAATTAAATTATAAACAACAAGGTTTGTAATTTCTCAGATATTCACGTAAAAACGATGTTGTTCTCTCTCGTACTCTCTCGTAATAATATATTACTATACTATTATTCAGTCTTGAGTTTCATTTTCCTCATTCCTATACCAGCAGGTGCAGCGCATTTGCATTTCTATGGCAACCTTTCAGCCACCTGCGGACTTAATCTGAGTATAAAATTTCATTTTGAAATTATTTTCCGATATTTTGAGTGCATCCATGCACTATCGTTAATGAAAAACCTTTGAAATATTGACAGAACTTGTTGTTAGACCACTGAATAAGATTTAGATATAGAAACGATTACTAAGTCATGTATCCCGGTTGGCATAGTCAACACAAATCAGATCACTAACACACAGGACCCAAGATTAAATAAATAACGCCATACACTAATAGCCCCTTACTAGGACTCTTTGTGTTATGGACAACATACAAAGACAAGAGCATACATACACCCAGTCCAAGAACAGAAATTCAATCTACGAACGAACACATAAACCATTGCGTCATATATTATGGGCCGCCAATTTAAGTTTTCATTATATAATAGTAAACTTGGGTAATTTTGGATTTAATTTACCTTTGAAACCTGCTGTCCGGACTTTCTGTATCTGTTTTAATTTAATTTTACCCAACTCAACTTATCTTAATGCACACGATATTTTTCTTCAGGCACACCCGTCAAAAAAATTATCTTGTTTGACTTGTTCTAGCTATAACTTTGTTCAAACTAACTCTATTTGGCGACACGTCACTCGATGGCGTCACGACATACCTGAATCACGCTATGGAAGTTTTTTACACCGCTTGCATATAATATAAAAGTTCATATCTTAAATAACCGCAGCTCCCCAGGCATGACACCTCCCCTGACAGGAGATATTCCTTTGCCAAATATATGAATGACAAAGTTTATTTATGTATACCGACTAAAAGAAAAAAATCTATGTAAATTTATTAAATTGTCTTAACGTTTGCCATACCCGAACCTGCAATAACCTTTTAAAATAATTTAAATACACATATGAACATCAAAATGAAGCATTTATGCAAATAAGTTTTTTACTCGGTAAATTTGCATTCATTTGAGGTACGCGCTGTGTTAAATGGAACGTATGGGGTATAAATATTGTCTTTTTGTTTTTTTTGATGGCCCTATTTGCATAATGCCCCGGGGAAGCTCGATTATGTATTTCTCATTGTAAAATTAAACCGCTTTTAATTCTAATTTGGTATCTTTTTCGGCTGAAGTACACTTGAGAGTAATTTGAATATATTAATACTATTAACAAAATTGTTCGTGTCGGTTAGATAAATTCTATCATTCATAAGGTTTTAAATAATTTTATGTTTTTATTGCAATTCAGTTATAATAAACATAGTAATAAGATTACAAAAATGACGTCTTATATAATAATTAATAATAATATAATCACAGTTTTTAAATATAATTATCCGAATACATTTAAAGACTTGTGTAGGTCGTACAAAATCGTGAGTACCCGTATCATAATAAAATGTGTACAATCCGCGATGAGTTATGTTTAAAATCATTCGTAAAAAAATCAACAGTGTGAATCTAAATAAACTCCAAGTTATGAAAGATTGATTACATATTAATTTATAATTTTTTTTTTATTATTTTTTAAAAATATTTTAGCAAAAAATTTTCGTCTTAGTAACTTATAATTACAACTATTTCTGAATTTATATTTTTCATTACTTATCGTTGCTAACGCTCCTACAAAAATAAATATTTTGCTGTGTAAGATTTCTTTGTTTTCTTCCGAAATAGAAACAAAAACAATTAATAAAATTGCATGTTAAGGACGATGTCTATTAGTAACCAAGACATCTCCAAAGTTTCTCAGTCAGATCAGAGCGCGGTCCAAGTTAAAAGCGACCAAAAAAAGTTGTAAATCTGTTTCACTGTTGACACTTTCATAATACTCAAACCACGCGCCTGATGGGAGTGCGAAGGATGGAATGAAAATAAATAATAATACCTACCAGTAATAATCATCATCATCGCAACCTATAACTGTCCCACTGCTGGGCAAGGGTCTCCTCACAATGTGAGGGGTAAAGGCCATAGGCGTTGACCTTTTTCAGTCGGAAGCGAGCTCTAGTCGAGGACAGCTCTTGACAAAGGAACTTAGAATGGTTCGAAACTAGTCGGGCGAATCGTGCAATTATAATACGTGAGGTAAGCCGCGTTATACACGTAAAACGCACATCATTTTTGGATATTACTCAGGCATTCAGAATTTGAACCCAGACCAGAATATTCGGGAGTTCATCTGTGGGTAAATTCCAATAAAGTCCAAGTAGTAAATCCCATAATGGAGTTCCAGGGTTATGATAAGTTTTTACATAAAATAAAACCCGCAACAGCATATAACTTGTCCCGGTTGACAAGTAATCTATTCATCACTGTCACATCCGACCATCCGATTACGGCGTGACATCTCATTCCCTGTTCTACATCTTTACTGCCTTTTGACTCTTATATTAATCTGGCGCATCATTAATTACCTTCGGTTTATCCATTAGGCCTTGTTCCGCGGATTAGTTTTTCGATGAGACGAGAAGATAATTGCCGTAGGGATATTATTCATGTTGGTTTCATGGGGTTAAGACTCTCCTGAGAAATTTAATGACAAAATTCATTCAAGGTAGCTGCGGCTATCGTTATCGTAATGGAAAAAAACAAGACGTACACGTGCTCAGCAGCGAAAGTGTTTAACAGGAATCATTGGACGACCTGATGGCGCAGTGATTACCATTACGGACTGCTGTTTAAAGGGTCCTAGCTACGGTTTCCAGCGAGCCAGAAACTTGAATGTGTTTAAATTAATGTTCGTGGGTGTGTTTCTTTGTGTGTTGTCCATGGCACCCTTGATATACAGAGAATTCTATTATAAAAAAGGAATACAACGGCGTCTAGGAAATTTACCTACTATTGAGAGCTGAGCAATAAGAGAAAGGCAACGTGGTTTAAATAGAGATACACTGGTAAAAAAAATTGTACAAAAGTCTAAGCTGGTAGAACACGTATTTTAAATTGCACAGGAAAAAATTTGAACTAAATCTGATTGCGTGCAAATAATATGGATAGTTTAATACTGAGTGTCGTACTAGGGCATAGGTTTCCTGAAGCGAGGCTCGGGTGGTTATCGGTATACATATATAGTGTTTGACATAAAGTAGGAACACCTTAGGCGTCAACACGAGCTACCCTCCGAACCCTCCATACGTACCACTGACCTATATGGCAACCCTACTTTCAATTATTCAGAGTACCCTCAAGACCCCTTCGGTGACAGGGGTACTAGTGGTGTATGTAGTCAGATCCAGTGTTCAGTTAGGAGTTATTGTCGATGCGGCAGTTAATGGTAATGACGGTCTCTATCACCCCGCTGCACCCTCGGTTGGTAACTTTTTCTTTTAACTCGTACTAGAACACTTTAACAGTGACTTTCACTACAACTATGTAATGATAAGCTGTGATAGTCGAGTGGTTTTGAGTTGGACTTAGAAGAAAGCTCGGTTAGAACACTGCACGCACCTCTATTTTTAAAAACTATATGTGCCTTAGAAACTTATCACATAAAGGAAATATCAGGAACCTGCACACTTATGAGTTCTCCACAATATCCTCAATAGTGTGCGAAGTCTGCCAGTGCCCCCAAATCGAGAATGGGACAGAACTATTTGTACCATAGTCTTGGCAAGGCCGCTCTCGTGCCCCCTTTATTACTAGAATAAGATAACGTAAACGTTATACATAATAACAACCTTCTCAGTAACAGCAAATTTATTCAGTAATCTACGACGCGATACTGTACATAAACTTTTCTTGTTATTTTAAAGTGTATAAACATAAAATCTACGTTCCCACTTTCGAGCTGGAATTAATATTTATATTCTTTGTTATTACTCTTACGTCACGTGGAACCTTGCTTGAATGTCACGGTCTTCGGAGATTTGTTCCCTTTGGACTTAGTGTTCAATTCTGAAATAGTTTCTACAATGAATAAGTAAATGACTTATTGTGTTCATGAATTAATTAAGTAAATATATAAATAAACACTAACACACATACGTACTACCTGTATCGCGGATAGCATGGACAACACAAACCGGAGAAAAAACGTTTATCTGTCATATAAATATCTGCCTCAGCTGGGAATCGAACCCGGGACCACTCGCTTTGCAGGCAGGGCAACTATCATCTAAACTAGACTAGTGGTTCGTAAATATGTTAATTATGTGACGAATTAAGGCTTAATTTGGTCCGCAAAAGGGTACACATACTTCTTTATTTAACAAATAAAGCAACCCAAGTTTATTCTTATTGCAGTCTGCACGTCAAAATGTGAGCATACATTTAACATTTACAAACAACTGAAAACATGACATTCTTTGACATTCTTTTATTGCAGATTTGGAATCAGAAAAATATTCTGCGTCGAAATGTCTCGTAGCACTACGATCGAAAACAGCGTTAAAATTAACCCATTTTTCATACACTATGTACTGAAATCTCAAGGTGTGTTCAACGAGTTTTTCGGCTCCGGTGAACATTTATATTTTGTGGACTCAAGATAGACCAGAGCCTTACGCCAAAATTCGCTTGGCTCAGTAGGCTATATATTTGGTGACTTCAAAAAAGAAGGCGGTTCTATGCACAATTTACGTTCGATCTCCGTCATGTGGTGATGTGGTCCGCTTGTCATGTGGTCAAATTTAAATTAAAGCGGGATCTGACGAGTAGTTTATGAATTTTCCTCAACAATGCGTATTTAATTGACTTCAACTGCGTTGATGCTGTTCTCATTTTATAACTTGTCGATGTCGTAGTCGGTATTTGTTTTGTTTTGTTAAAGTTGCATGGTACATGGTGTTAACTATCGAATGTACCTTAGGTAGTTAACAGGAAAAGTTTTTGAAAAATCAGTTAAAATCCTTTTAAAACTATCCTTAACCAAAGACCCAAGTGGAACAAACCAGCTTCACGGCCATTGCCAATGCCAAGGTCTACACGTTTCCAACTTCAATCTAGAAACAGTTCAAGGTTAATATCTACTGCCACAAAGGGATGGAATATATGTAAGGAGAGAAATGAGAGAGAAATTGTTATTACCCTTCTGCGTCGTGGCCTTCTGAAGCTGTGTGGGAAGTTGCTCTCATGACGGAGTTTCGAACAACGAAATGGGTATTATTTGAAACTTGTAGCGATCACCTTGACATTTGTAGCGAGAGAAATGTGTATTTTCTCACATTTGAACAAACTCAAACTGTATGTCGGTAAATTTAAAGATATGTTTATTAAGCGCTCGTAACGCGATGGGTTGTGTCGATCGTAAGTGTTGACCGAGTTTAAAACTGCGGATGCATTCGAATGTCTGATTTGTGACAGAATTTTCTTGGGTGGTCACTTAATTTGGGGGTAGGTTACCAACGAAATGTCCCGGTCGTTAGATATCATTCGTTAAGCCATGTCGGAAGTTGGCCGGCATAAGTACCTCCAACATCCGGCTTGGCCTGTGGCAGAAAAAATCAACAAATCGTAAATATTGAGGCAAACAGAAAAAATATTGCTGCAGTCTAAAAAACAGAACATTGCTGCCATCCTCCACAGAAGTGGAATAACCATAAAGAAAACACCCTGTCCATTCCAGTCGTGAGTTTCCACACCCCTGGCTTTATCAATTGACATATTTGCCACGTTTTTTTGATCCAACCCGTTAGTCGCGTACATTTGCAAAATTACACGTAACCCGAAACAAATGGAAGCGTCCGGCCCACAATGCAGACGCCCTAATGTTCAGCCATCAGCCCGCTAAATGACACACGTCACTCAGCTATTAGTTAACAGGCAACAAACCACCCCCGTGATTCATCATCCACTGATGATTTAAAACTGATATTGTTGAAACTTGATCCTACTAGACCAGCGATGTATACAGAAGCAGTAGATGATTTCGATATCAGCAACCCTATGTGTAGAGGGTTTGCATTCACGAATTATAGTCCAAATCCATCTCTGGAGCCAATGACGTCATTCCGCATCGCAATGACAGGGTGCCGAAGGGCGATGGTTGTCTATACGTCCTGTTGTGTCGCGGTAATGGAAGTTATTGGATAGACTTTCCGGGAATATCCTGGTTTCTGTTTTTAATTTCTCTTTTTCGTATTTTATCAGGTTTGGAATGAGTGTACATCAGTCCGTTAGATATGTCATCTATGTTGATACCGACCATAAGATTTAGGCCATTAATTGAATCGTAAATACGTGATTTTTCCTCTATTTCTGAATCTGGGTTTTTTTATAGCCTGAATGGCTGACGTAAAGCAGACGAGGAACCTGATGGTAAGAGGTCATCGTCGCCTGTGGACACGAGCAACACCAGGGGGGAGTCGCCGGTGCAACGCCGGCCCTGAAGAACAAACGGGTGAAACAAAATTACAATTTCAGCAAAAAATAATCTGTCACTCATAGTTTTCTCTCAGTTACTAAACTCTCCTACAATCGTGTTTGCCAAAAGCGTTGTAGTTTCTAGGAAAAATCCCTGTGTTATGGACGACACAAATCACTAAAACCCATGATGCAAGAACAAATTAATCTGGCACGTAAATGTTTGCCCCGACCGGGAATCAAACTTAGGAATCACTAACAACTAAGCTATGAGGTCGACAAGTAAGCAAAGCATATTAAAGTAAGCTAGTAATAATTACGTTATAATAGCATAGAAATTTCTAAATACCAACAATAAATTATATTTGGATTTGTATTGTAATAGTTTTACTGCGACAATCCGCAGTGGAATGCACCTATTGATGTTTGGATGAAATTGCATTGGTGTGTTGTATTATACTGATTCTGTGCTTATTGGGTTGCATGTCTACAAAACAACTAACTATTAACTGTATATAGACTTGTTGGTTTTGTTTGTTTAAAAAAATATATATACTTTGAAATTGAGTGTTCATCAAATTTCATTACCATGAAGAAAATCTGAAACGACTAAATTTTCAAGAATAATTTGTGCGATAGAAGTTAATTTTCTATGTCAACTTTAGAATTGCAGAAAGATCTAAGAAATCCCAAATCAACTGACTGTAAAAATTTAATTCCTTACAGAAATTTGCTAGTAGTATTATTAGCGTAAGGAATAGGTTTCCTTCAGCGCAACGAGAACGGATTACCTAGTGTATTTTATGAAATATTTAACCTATTTTCAGTATTTTTCGTTTACGAACTGTACGATGAAGAACTGATTTATCGCATGTTGTTGACAGTTTCTTCCTTATCTGTTACCATCGAGATATAAGTACTAACGTACTAGAGAAGCTACGTCAAATAACTGAATTGTTCCATTCTTCGTAATTTGTAATTTGTTCGCTGCAGCGCTAAAATAATAACAATTCGTCTAAACCGAAAACTAATTTACCACAGCGCTAGATTTGCTGCGGAAGTGTATTTATTCTCGGCAAAAAGGTCTTAAGCGCCATGTAAATCACGGCACTTACGCGAGAGCGACTGAGTGAGGTGCGGCGACGCGCCGCAGTTGAACGAGACAAAGTAGGAATTTACGGTGTCTTCTCTAGTACGTTAGTACTTATATCTCGATGTCTGTTACAGATGTTTATATTGTTACTACCAGTTTTTGACAAATTTTTGCAGTGGCCTGGTTTACATTTTCGTGTCATGAGAGGGTTCAACAGATATGATGGAGTGTCGTATATAGATGTTGTTACTTTCATAAACCTATTTAATTCTTTTTGTAATACTTTTTATGGATTTAAGATAGCAAACGAGCAGCACCACCCTTTATACTCTTCACCTCTTCACTGAAGCTGATGGTCACTGCGACCGACCCAGTTCGACACTGAAATCGGGACTAGGATGGTAGTCCAGTTAGCAGACGGTGTTATTAAAATAATTTTAGTTGTTCAGTTGATTAGTAGGTATGAGAACTGGGGCTGTCTGTAATAGTAAGTTATGTTAGTTCTTGTTGTTTAATAATTAGATTTATTCTCCTAGTAATTCGGTTACAGGTGTGTTGCTACTCGTCAGGACATACATTCCAACGGACGGTTAATACTTAACATAATATAGCCTTCTATTATAAGTATTGGTTCTACTTAAAGTGTGCCTATCGGTTGGATGCAGCGCTTCTCGCGTAACTAGGTTACTGTGTTAGTTTAGTTTTTTCTTTATTATTAGTAACAAGTTATATTATCGGCCCTTGACCCCTGTGCATATTTATTAATCAAACTTCTTCAAGCTAATAAAAGCGTCTTAGAAATTATTACTACGACCCCGGGTATTCTCGGGTCATGGGTCATGGGTCATGGGTCATGGGTGTTAGTGATGTGTTATTTGTGTTGTCCATGCCACCCGCGTCACAGGGAATACTAGTGCAGGGTATGAGTAAGTTAGTGTTTATTATTTACTAGTAAACCCGCCCTCGCTTCGCTTCGGGAAACCTGTCCCTTAGTACCCAAGTCCAAAATTGTTTGCGAAAAACGTTAATATATTATACATTTATAAACTAACCTCTTGAATCATTCTATCTATTAAAAAAAACCATCAAAATCCGTTGCGTAGTTTTAAAGATCTAAGCATACATAGGGACAGAGAAAGTGAGTTTTTTTAAACTATGTAGTGATTATTATTAATCACCATAAATTGGACATTGAATATCAATAACTCGTAGGTATATTTCCAGAAATATCAACAAGCGAGAGACACCGCGGATAACAGCACAGCAAAGAGTCTGTCACCCACTTTCCACTACATCCCCTAACAACGGCGTTCCTCGCGCACCTCACTGCACTCCCTCCCCAGTCACTTCAGTATTATAACCGTGATTACAACCATACATATACCTCAGTTTGAGAACGCGTCTTATGGTCGAAGATGAAAGATTAACAAACCTATACACGGAAGACAGAGACACGGGCTATTTATTATCACTTTGACGAATAAAGTCTTCTAGAAAAACGATGTCCGTAGAACATCATTACTTTTTAAAGATTGAGTCCTATTAACTTTGTTAGTTTTGTTATTTATATTATCCATCCACCATAGTTTCCAGATCCATTCCAGTAAGCCTCTCCTTAATCACCATTCGGGGGTGGCTTGGGTTTTTCATAAGGTTTATAGGATCAAAAGTATTTTAGTAGGTATAAAAAGTTTTAATATTTTTAAATTTAAGTAAAATACATTAATGTATTGCAAAATAGTAGGTTATTTTAATATAGGTACAAAGGGGAAAAAATAATGAAAGAAAATTAAAAGTAATGATCGTAGCTCAAATACTAGGGGCCAAATTCTAATTATTTATAAATGCTCCACTTGCGTCGCGTTATTGGAAAAGTTATAATATACTGAGTTATAAATAATATCAAATTACCTATATATCGACATTCGACGTACATTAGAAGTGGGTTACCTATATATCGATGTACATTAAAATAGGGTAATTAATAAATAAACCCAGTCCTTTTGATGCTGTTCAAGAATACTTGATGTATGATGAAAAGGATAAATTACTGTAGCCAGATAGGAAAATCATATTTCTGATCTCATCCATTCCCGTTCCCTCATTCAAACCGCTGCCAATAGGCTATCTAAAGTGGGCAATGGGAAGCCTAATTCAATAAACACTTAATCATACACAAACAAAGAATTAAATATTGCTAGAAGGTTCAAGAATATAAATTTTTATTAAAAGAGTAAATTTTATGCGAATTTTTGTGACTATTTCCACGGGTCATCTCGATGACTTTTTATGCATCATGGTCATCTTCTACCTTGATTCAAAATTTTAAAGTCACCTGAATTTAGTCTAAGTTTTTGATAAGTCCGTGATAAAAATGCTGACACTGTTAAGTTTTTAAACTTAATAACTTAAGGGGTATGCATACTAAAGGTTTCGCAGGCATAGTTTATCATAGTAGGGATTCTAGGTGTTTAAGGGGATATTAACTTTAATTTTTTCCCCCTTAATGGAAAATAATTATAATGGTTTTTGAGAAGATCTCAAATAACTTTACCACAGATTACATACACCCAAAGTACAAAGTTGTTAAAATTGCCTCACGGAAAACTTCATAGAAGTAATAATATGGGTATATTAACCAGACGACTCCGTAGCTTAGTGGATAGTGACCCTGTAGCAAAGCGAGGGGACTCGGGATCGATTCTCAGGGCAGACCTTTATTTGACAGATAAATATTTGTTCTCGGGTCGTGGTGATGTGTTGTCAATGCCGCCCATGACACGGGGCATCCTAGCACGGGAGTATGAATCTTGTATCTTTTCAGTCTTTGTCAATCAACTGCTGGACGTAGGCCTCTCCCAAAGCGTGCCACAATGTTCTCCACATCGTACACGATGACAGCAAACCTTGCTACGTCCTTGCATGCGCGCGCTAGTGGCTCGCGAAACCAAATATATTTTTGAATGTTCTTTTGCACAGCCCGTAGAGTCGTAGAGGTTCCAGTACCTTTATATTCGCCACTAACATTTCCCATTCAAACGAATGATCTCTTTGATCCGCCCCCGTCAACCGTTCCACATTCAAAATTTTAATCGACCGGTGTTTGTGATCGCTGACGCTTGATCGCGATAACTTAATTGAGCGTGTGCGAAAGAGAATATCAACGCTTTGATAACGTGTGTTGATTTAAAGCCACAAAGTGTATGCAAATTGGTGCGAAAGGTTGTATGAAGCTGGTAAAACACGGGTCGTAATGTACTTTACTGAGAGGTAATAAAGCTTATTTCAGTGAATTGATACTGGTATAATAAAATGTGATATTTATTTACCTTTAACATTATTTCGTCATATGTAAATTTAGCTTTTCAAATTAGTATACAAACGTTGTCGTTTTCCATGTAATACGTACAAACAGACTGACTTATTCGCTTCAGTTTATAATTAAATCCTTTTAAGTATACTTACAATACTTACGTTTTTAATAAAATGTTTATCGGTAATTTACATACAAAATGAATTATTATAAGAGTAAGTTACAGTAACGACCGCTCTTGACGTAAGACAAAATTCAATTCATCCAAACTACAAATAAACCAACATAACTTTCCATCAACTGGACATCGAATATCAATAAAAACATGCAATTCAGAATATCAAAATGCAAACTAGTAGATGTAAATCACAAAGGAGTGGATGTAAACGCTGTTACTGTTGTTTACAAACCATAATGGCTCTTCGGAACCGATAGACAACACTCGTTGCGAAGCGAAGAGTTATAAAGCGCGTAGAAGAGACATTTCTAAAAATAAATAATGTATTCGTAAAATAGTAAAATTCTTAGCCTTTTTATGGTAACTATAGTAACTAGCTGACAGATGACCAGAACGGCTATCTGATGGTAATTAGTTACCATCGCCTGGACATTAGCAACACCAAAGGCATCTCTGATGTGCCAGCCAAGAAAGAAAGAAGAGAAAACAAAGAAAGAAAAACTCGCTCGAAATAAAGCGAATCATTTGGTTGCAATTAAGTAAATGACCGACTAACAAGCAGACAAACCGCTGGAAGTAGTCAATTCTAACCTTTTCTTACTCTATGACCGTTATACCCAAAACGGGCATCAATCAAACGCGTAAATTGCTTCGCCCCGCGCGACAGGTTTAAAACGCAATCCCTTTTAAAGCGATGATACACGAATATAATGGATCGTATCCGAAATATGGGGACGATGATTGACTTTTGTGTTACACTACAGTGTTACACAATGATGATTTTTTTGTAACGTTTTAATTTAGTGATGAAAAACATTCAGGCATTTCTATAGTGTGTAACTCTGCTTCTGCTGCTTAATAAAATAAAAATAAATGTTTTGCTTTGTTTATATAAATAGCAAGTGAGCAGGCGCCCCATTGACATAAATACTATAGACATAGGGTCTCTTACTAAAATCGCGAAAATAATGTCCCAGTCAGTTATGTCATGTCATGTCATGCAGCTAACAAGGTAATTTAAACACTAAGATCATTACATCACGGTTTAATTTCGAATGCAGTCTTGACCGACAGCCATTGCAAGAATAGAAATGTTAACAAGGTAATTTAAACACTAAAATCATTACATCACGGTTTAATTTTGATTGCAGTCGTGAACGCGGAATTGTTGTTCTCCTTGCGCTTTGTTGTTCATTTGGCTCGGACATTTTTTAGCGCGGACCCGACGTCCATAGTAATATCATATGTCAATGAGGCGCCCCTACGATACATGACAGTAACGCATGGATATCACTAAGATTAAAATCTCCTATCGGCCGATCAATAAAAAATAAATAATTAGTTTGAAAAACTAAAACACACTTTCCTAATGCTAAGTAAATGATAAGTGACTGTGCTGTTAAACGATGAGGAGTTCCCTTGATTTATCAATCCTCCTTGTAAGATGAAGTAGTTCTAATTCAGTTCACAAAATTTGACTTGAACATACATACAAACGTTGCAAAATACAAATATTGCAAGTTCAAAAAAGGTTGTAAAAAGTATTTTTTAAACCCCCAGCTGACACACGATGAGTCGTCTACAGATACCTATAGCCAATGGATTTAAGCCACGTAAGTAATCATTTTAATGACATCAAGGACAAATGTATAAATGTAATTAAATACAAAGTGTCATTAAAAATACGAGGACACGTGGAATGATTCCCTTTCTAATCAACTTGTCCATCACTGACACGTTCGAGTACAAAGCAATTTATTAGGCTTTAATACAGTGTTACAATGTAACGAAACGCATTGTTTGTACTGTATTTACTACGTACTAAATAGTGCTCAGGTATAGGCTGATTCGTTGAACGATAAATATATTGAGGACGCATGTAAATAATCTGTATCAATTTGTGTGTGGTCCATGTAGCTACCAAATACACATCTACAAAATAAATGCTTCAATTGCGTCGTGTTTGAATAGTTTGACACGTTTCGTATACAGAGTGTGTCAAAAACGTGTCGAACTGTACACGAAGCAATTGATGCATTTTTAAATGAACAGGCCTGGGGCCCAGATGAATTAACTGTATGTACATCACGAATAGAGGAGCTTATTTTGGGTTCAAGATTGTGCCCCTTTCAGTTACCTACCCTCGAAAAAAGTTTACTCATTTTCATTAGGCATGTTACAATAGACATGTTAATGCTCGTGGCATTGCATCATACATCTTATTTTAAGAGTTGGTTTTCCCAGATCTATAAATTATAATGTATATTCAGCGTAAAAATATTTACGAGCAGATTCGTTTTATAAATTACAATTAAGTTGCTTACATTTTATATCAAAGAATATCTTAATTCAATAGAGGTATGCTTTACCATTAAATGATGTCATTAAAGTGTGTCATACAAAGCAATGTGAAGTACGTACAGCCCTGGAAAAATAATAACTAATACGCTTGCTGCACCGAAGATGTCAAGCGATTCGTCAGTCCTTATGTTATTCTAAACTTACTTTTAGAGATTCTTAATTTCATCAGGAAAAATTGAACTATTTCTCACTATTATCTATATACATAAGGAGAAGCTGACTGACTTACTGACTGACATATCAACGCAGGCCCTAAACTATAAGGGTTAGAAACTTGAAATTTTGCACCGGTGTTCCTTTTATAACGTAAGGGAGCACTAAGAAGGGTTTTATGAAAATTCACCGCCTAAGGGGGTAAAACGGGGGTGCAAAGTTAGTATGAAAGTTCTCTGATTTTATCAACTTTTATATATTTAGATACTTTTGGCGGGCAAAGCCGCGGAGGGGAAGCTAGTCATCTTATAAACTAGCTATTTTCATTTAAATAATATTATATTGAGCAACAGTTTCATGATTTTGGAAAATAGATAAATAAAATAAATTATCTAACTCGGAAATTATGGGTAAGAATTAGGCTGGCCAGATTCTTATAAGATCATCCGTACCTTTTTTTAATTTAAATCTGATCGCAACGTTCGCTTAACTATGACGTTTCTTCGTCAATCGCTTGCGATTTAACATAGAACTCAAAACTATTAACTTTATTTTAAAACCAACCTTACACTTATCACTTACGATTCATATTCGCCTATATAAATTCTGATGACACATCATCACTATTTTCTAAGGGCCCTCGACGTATGAAAGGCTTTTGATCCAAGATAGCGTTTACCTTTTGACATATTCAGTTATTCATGGAATTCTGATATCTGTGCCGTATCACGATCGGCTGTTTACATTTCAATACTGGTTCGTGATGTGTTATTACGTTTGAGTGGTGGTTTGGCATCATTGCTGCTTTCAGAGCAAAGGTTCTTATAACCTGTACGTGGCTCGTTGGAAAACACTGTCCATTTGCTAAAATTCAATATGGTTGGCTTGTGATATTATACTTGAGGGACAACTTAGTAAAGTTGCAAAAATAAGGATTGAGATGGACAAATTTAAATAAATAAATAACGCTACACAGTCATAGCCCCACACTAGGATACCCTGTGTCGTGGGTGCCATGGACAACACACAAGACAAGAACACACACACCCAGACCAAGAACGGAAATTGAATTCATCATTTAAATTTCTGCCTCGCTGGGAATCGAACCCAGGACCCTCGGAACGGCGATCCGGCGTGTTAACCATTGCGCCATCCGGGTCGTCATTTGGTTGACAAAGATACACACAAGACAAAGGTTAACACACTCATACACACACCGCGACACACGGAAACCTAGTGCGGGGGACTAGGTGAAAAGACTAGGCTGAAAAGGCTGGCGGCTATTTATACATCAAGAGTATATATCAAATATATATCAAGAGGCTGGAGCTAGCCAGCCTACCAGTCTTACCATCAGGGAGAGGCGCCTCTTGGGCCTTGGGCCACCCTGGCCTTGGGGCATGGGATCGGAATCAGTATTCTAGGCCGCCCCAACGGCCCCAACAACCATCCTTCTTTCACACAAATATCTGTAATAGTTCTGACCTTTTTCAAATAGCGAATACGTCACATGCAATGCCTATTTGATTGTTTCTAGAATTTTCTATTAAGCGATTTTAACGTTTTTCTCTTATCGAACAGATCATTAAAACAGCCACTATATTACCATGAACTTAACATACACTCCAATTAAAAAGCTAATACGCATACCTCGTTTTGTTTATCAACGAAACGACTGTCCAAGAGCCCATATTTGTTGTACGAAACGCCACAAAAGTTTAAATATCCCTTTAGCTTTAAATTTAAAATCAACCAACAACCGTCCACAGTAAGTTCAAAATATTTTTTTATTTTGGAAACCATTCAAACTTGAGTTGCCGACTGTAGATAGTAACAGCATTCGGGGCACGTTAATGGATTTGAAGCACAACATTGTTTTCGAATACATTGAAACAAATGGAATATTGGTACCAGGTTTTTACAGCACAATACTATGGTATAGATATGAATTAACTGTCCCGACGCACAGTGGTTCGAATAGAACAAGCTAGCTAGACAAAATTATTTATTGGGTTTATTTGCTTGGTACGGCTTTCTGATGATGTTTTATGTAAGTTTAAGTGCAAAATAAACTAAAAAAAGGACGGTAGGATCACGGGTTCCAAAAAAAATAAAAATTAACAATAGATATTTTTTTATAATTGAGATACTTAAAAAAATAACAATAGAAAAAGATTAACAACAGTCATAAAATACTTTAAAATTAATGACGTAGCTACGAATTCACAGTGGGACATCATTATTTACCTGTTAACAATGTTTTCTTACTTAAATAACAAGGAGACAAAACTTACTTAATATTTACCAAATTCTTATATTTACAACTTATAATAAAGTTAGTATGATACACAGCTTAGAAATAGGTAAATTAGTTCAACAATATTTACAGCTCTTATTTATCCTACCTCCCTAAATTCTTCGTCTGATGAATCTTGTACATCATAGTTTGACAAACTGACATTTTGGCAACTAACACTTACACTAGACTTTATATTTACAGTAGGGGGAATTATTAATTCTAAAATTTCAGAAGGAAGTTTACTCGTAGGCTTTTTGGGAGCTTCTCTATACTATTAATTACAGGATCAGGCGTGATTAGTAATTTATTAAGTAAATCTCTATTCGTGGCAGTACGTGAGTGTTTTCGAGTATTGTGCTCTCGGAATCTTTGATGCTCCATTTTCTTGTTTATAACAGTGGCTTGTAGATTTGGCGTCTACATATTACGCTAAAGCCTCCTCTTTTGACAAACATCTTGGTTTTTCGTGAACACCGACACTTCTAGTGATCACTTGACACTGACTGGCTTCACTGATCACTGAAGCCAAGATCCGATGTCCGAACAATCGCGCCGATAATTCAGCTGCTTAACATCATAAACATTGACCAACAGGTTAACATCCCGTGAACATCATCCACGCGCCTCCTTTTCGTTTTGTCACCAGCCTCATCCTATCATATCCTTTGATGGACGCCCAGGAATCGAAGCACTTCCTAATGTTGATGGTACTGAGTAGTGGACGGATACTTTGAACGTAAAATAACCAGCCAACAACTCAGAGTTCTTAGTCAGGAAGCGATCGCGGTTCCTCGCAGAATTTTGCCATTTTTCTACTAAAATTGATGATATTTTTGAAATTTTCATTTTAATTTCTCTCGCAGATTCATCCGTAATATTTCCAAAATCATTTTTCATTGATAGAAAGTCATAGAGTCTACTAATACGGTTATGTTTCTGCTATTCATAGAAAAAATCCGGTTTACGAAACCGAGAATTCAAATTCGAAAACAGACAAAAAAAACAAAGTTGTACTCGAGTGTGCAAGCTAAAATGGGCATCAATTGAAAGCTAACATATATGGCTATGACATATATAATTTCCAGCCCGGGTACAAGAGGGTACAAGTACTTTCTAGTCCAATGAATACAAATAACCGTCAAAAAACTGCATATCTTTTTAAAGTTGAGGTATTATAAAAAAACTGGGGATAAATATATTTATATATTAATTATAAATAAAAAGTACATACCTTTAACTTGAAGATCCATCACTAATATTATTCAAAAAACTTAAAACTCACTGACATTAATGTTACTTCGGTAATCGCAAAAATGCAAATGATTTGTAACTTTTTCACCGTTTCTTTGTATACTGCCCTAATTATCTAATTAGTGGTTGACATTAGGGCAAAATAATTCTTGGATTTGGGATAGTTGGGGTATTGGTTAGGGGCTCAGATATAAAATTCCGGGAAATTCAACAATGACTTTTGTCTAGCTAGCTTGTTCGACTCGAAATACAGTGCGACGGTGAACAAACTAATGGAAAATATGCAAATGGGCAGTTTAAGCGTTGGTTTGGTTAGTTTTTACTTTAAAGTTTGTTTAAAAAAACTTCATGGAATACCACCAAGATACCACGTTACAATATTGTATACCAGCTAATTTTGTGAAGCGATTTTTAAACCACTAGTTTATTGAAGTGAAAACTTCTAGTGAACAAATTCATGGAACTCGCGTCATCGTCACCGAACGCTTTCCATGATCTTTTATATGTAATACTAAGTAACTTGTGAATTGCATCGTTGAGCTATTAGATTAATATTTTTGAATTTTTTTGTTAGTAAGGAAGTGTTAATGATCAATTTCAACTATAATCGTTGATCATAAACACTTCTTTCGTTAGTATGAAAATTATCTATTAATTTGTCATTGTTAAAATATTTATCGTCTAACTTTACAAGCAGAAGCAAGTTTGAACATAAATGAATTAAATTGTCCGTACTTTAAATATAGCTCGACTTTTAAAACTCTCCTATATCCTTAATTAATCTCGCTGCCATATTTCCTCATGAAATGCAACGCGCAAGCAATTACTTTACTTGGAACTAACATTTATCTCAAAAATATTCTAGGTTGCAGCGTTTAGAATCAAAATAAGCTGTAATTAAAAACGAGACTATTATTATTAATGTATGTAAATAGTCAAGAAGCAATCTGCAACAATGAATAGGACTAACTATCACTAACGGTCACTGGCCCAGTCCTGACTTCAACCCATTAATGGCCCACTACTGAACACGGGTCTCTCCTCATACATGAGGAGGCCTACAGCATACTCCACCACGCTGCTCCAGTGCGGATTGGTGGAGGGGTCAGTGGCCACCCAAGTTTTGGATTTTTAAAGCCGCCCGAAGGTATCGAACAAGGCTTACGTTCTGCTACCAAATGGTAACAACCGGGACCAATGGCTTTACGTGCCCTCTGAAGCACGGAAGCGCCCCAGAATTTTTTTCCACTAGCGGTCACCCATCCAACTACCGACCGCGCCCGCTGTTGCGTAACTTTGTCGACCACTTAAGATCGACGCAAGCTTAACCTGTTCGGTTAATAAGGGTAATTCCGTTCGGTTGACATAGTTGATGGTAAGGGGATGAGGGAAGTGTCGAATCGTTTCCTAGTGGATAAGTGTGCGCCAACCATTAGCCTGGACCGTTACTACCTTGTTAAGAGCGTACCAAGAAATATTTGCTTCAACTCTATGATGGATGGAGCTCTTCACGCCTCACTGGTCTCAGTTGCGAAGAGTGACACGTACACTGGCCTAGTATATTGTGGCCTAGTTATTTATAAAAAGACAACAGGAAGTTTCGAAATTACTGCTAGGAACAAAATTATTTTTCTCAAGAACCTTGGAGTATGCAGCGTTTAAAATCGTAAAAACTTATCCAACACGATCTACACTGGTCGTATTTTGTATTATATTAAAATCTAATTTTAAAATTAATTTCATTTGTGGTTAAAATACTTTTCATTTTTCATCAGTTTATTGGTTCACTTTATATGTTTGTTTACTCAATGAAATTAAAACTTTCAAAATTACGTATGTCAAACAACTTATCCATCAAGAATTCTGCTTGTCCATAGAATGTAAAAAAATGTAATATAAAATAAACTGCCATACCATGAAAATTGCGCGACATTACGACAGCATGATAATAATACCTACGGCATTGCAAACGTGAAACAACTCAATAACATAAGTGGTTTTTGTCGATATCTTGAATTTTAATTACAAACATGGGTTTCAAAAAGATATTAAACAGCAGCGCTCTTAGTAGAAGTCAACCCGTGTGAATTCATTTCAGAACAGAGATCAAGTGTTAAGCTTGAGAGAATAATTAGCTGGGAGATATAATACCGATGAGGGAATGCAATTATGCTATCTCCCTCAAGAGCTCTGGAGATGAAGTTCTATCTTTTAAAATGCCCTTTGATTTAAGAGGGTAATTATTTTTGTCGGGGTATTGTGTGAACGATCCCAAGTACGAACTTGAGGAGGTAAAGCCAATGGGATCTTAAACTCAGAAATGTTAAAATTTTGCCATATTTGCAACATGCTTTACACCTAACACGGTATTTGGTTTCATAATATTATATTATTACACAATATTCTAATATAAATATACATCGAATATTTTATATAAATCGGGAAATAGATCGAATTCCGCTGGATAAGAGTTATAAGTCATTAATTCATGTTTTGAATCTTCTTCTACGTAACCCATAGCTGTCCCACTGCTGGGAACGGGTCTCCTCTCATAATGTGAAGGGTACGGTAAAGTGTGCAGGTTTCCTCACGATGTTTTCCTTTATTGAAGCTTATATTTTTTATAATTTAATTCTAATCTTCACATCATTTTTGAAATTTAGATGTGCATGCAGAATTCGAACCCAGGTCCCCAGGTTATGAGTTAGTTACACCATAAGTACTTAATTCTACATTTATAAGTTACACAATCACTACATCTTCGTCGTACAATCAGTACAATCAGTCGTTCTGTAACTACTAATAAGTAAGTCCATCTTTTTGATATAGATTATTCAATAAAAAAAAATCTGTTTTATATAATTCCAAATCTACAGCAGATGTTGATAACATTTATGAATATCAATATTTATCATCGCTGATAAGAACTGCAGTTCTGATAGTGTAAAAATAGTGTCATCCTAAAGCAAAAAGCTTGCAAGACCGAAAAGAAAATTATTTATATAATCAAAATCAACTTTCTATCCGTTTATTCCCGAAGAGCTAAAGGAAAAACATGCAACATGCAACGCAATACCCGTCGGATCGTTAGCTTCATTAATATTGATACGAATATTTTATTATTTTTCCACATATTCCCGAAGCTCTGAAAACAGAGCATTATTCGGATTATTCTGCCTTCAGGTTATTTTCTGGGTGAGTAATGGAAAGGAAAAACGCAGAATTGTTTTTTATATGTAAACGAATATTCTCATGTAAAATCAGTAGAAAAAAACGGCCAAGTACATTTATAACAAGCTCAGTATAAGTCCTAAGCGGGATGATGAAATAATTTTATTAATGTACTAGCCCGCGAGGATGCACTTATAACTGATTTTCAAACTTTGAACCCATATTTAATCTCCTTGGGGTGAAATAACATAAAATCGTTTCTTAACAAACGCCTTCAACTCATAAGCTAACTAATAATCTTCATCAGTTTTGATATTTCGTGTTTAGTTAGTGACTTCAGTCAGTAAGTCAGTTAGTGGCGAATTTAACCATATAAGTATTTTGATAGGCTTTGTATAAAGTTCCCTCGCCCACCATTTCTACAAAACCACAAGCAAAAAAAATCCCTTGGATCTAACAGTAGAATTCCGCGTTCAGACTACGGGCAATAAACAATTTTTCTGAGTGTATTAAGGCGTAAGTTTCCCGAAGCCAAGCGAGAGCTGTCGTAAATATTATTGCATATAATTTTAATGATTATCACAAAGACTAGGTCACATTGTTTGTAAAGCTCAGTTGACATGCATTCATTACCAGCCGTACTTGTCCCTTCCACCCTTTTCCTTTGAAATATTTTTCTTTATGAGCGTCCATCTGTTTTCCCTCATGATTGTTATTGATTCATATTTCATTGACTCGTGTGTAGCTAGAGTGCAGATTTATGTGTATTTTAACTTCAAGTTTCAAACGTATGATTTGCCTGGTTCACCCGGTGTATCATGATCTTATCATGGATTGAAGATGATATGAATCTACTTTAATACATACATAGGCTCCGATTTTGGGATGTGTTTGGGTTGCGACGCCTTTTTAAGATTGTTGGCTGTTACTATAAAAAAATATTCAACTCTATTTAGCGAAAAGCCTTTTGTAGTCTATAAATGTAAATGTAGTCTATAAATGTCTACTTATATATTGTTGCTGTCCTGTTCTCGCTGCTCAATAAATAGTTATAAATAGAAATATCCAACTATACATTGTTTTGTTATATCTCAAAGGGATAAGGCAGCGTTTTCGCTGAAAACTCCCAGGTAGCCTGACTTTTCCCGACTTTATCAATAGCGTCATATTTCAATTAACTTACACAAAACTTTAATATATTATAAACTAAAACCTTGCTCACGAATCCCTCTATCTATTGGTGAAACCGCATGAAAACCGCAAAATCCGTTCAGTAGTTTTTGAGTATATCGCGTACAGTAGACAGACAGACAGACGCGCCGGGGTACTTTGTTTTATAATATGTTAAGAAGACTCCAAAAAGTAGTTTGCCTTGTTCGATGAGAATTTCGAGTTACCCCGGAACAAACATAACATCTTGAGGGTTTTCTAATAATAACTAAACTGTTAACTAGACTTTCCTTCCAATATTGAAAAATAAATCTCTTGTCTACCTCGTCTAATATAATAAACTAGAAGTAATTAACACATTCAATTAAACTACAAAAAAAAATAAACGTCTTAAATCAATAAATTAAATTATGCAGGATTTTCCTGCAACGTTCAGAACCTGAACAGAAGTGATCAAAGGGAATATTACAGAAAGGGTGCAGAGGGACGACAAGAATGACGTAGTTCAATGCTCTGCTCAGAGTCGGGGTCTCACCCCATGCATAAAAATCAAGTAAAACTATATTCTAACATATCGACGCAAAATACCGGAAACGCCGTAACCCACAAAATAGAAAATGATTCCAGAGCCTAAAACATTTGAGATTTCAGACAATAATGTATGAACACGTGGAAAATTTCAATGCTGTACATAATTTTGTATTGGTCGTAGAGCTATTAGACTAGAACATTTGACGCAGATTTTTTTTGTTCCGAATCTGCAATGAAAAGTTTCCATAAAATACTATTATTGTAAAAATCAATCAAAATGACCTTCAAATTTTTGATATCAAAGTGTGGAGTTTCATAATTTCACTTCATCTGCGAGTCTACGCAAAGCAAAAAAAAATATTTCAGGACTGCGCTGCGGTACAATTCTGACGTATAAGGTGAAACTCACTCACAACTCCCGACTGTGTTACTGTGTCAATGACATCAGTTTTCAGATGATAACAAACCGTATTTTAGACCGTTCCAATATCGTTCCAGACTTGACATAATTTACTGATATTGGAGTACATTTACGATGTTTCAAGCACTAAGCAGATTAACTAGCACACAGATGAACAGATGGTGAGCAATCACCTCTACTCGCGGACATTTGTAGCACCAGTATACGATGGACTCGCTTCATAAACAATCATAATTATTGTTATTGCTCTAGTTTAACGATGCAGGCAGGCTTCCTGACATTTACCTCCTAAACAATCGTAAGAAACTGGTACTCAAAAATATACAACATTCAAATACCCCTGGAAAAAATCGACTACAAACTAAGCTCTATTAGATTTCTTATTTCTTATTAGACATACATAAATTTTATATTCCAGCCTCCCAGAGCAAAAAACAAACTCCACCGCTTTTATGTAGTGGTGTGATTAAAGGGGGCTGAGAATTACGGCCGTGTCGCTGAATAATACCCTCAGGTTCAACGCCCTGCACTTAGTGCGTTCCCAACGCAGCTTTTACAGAGCATTGCGACTGTGTTACTGTGTCATTTGCTGGTATTGTGGGTTGTAACTGCGCTAAAGATTGCGATCGCTCGCTTTAGCAGCGGCGAGAAACGAGCTGCGATTACTGTCGCGGATTTGAGCTAAGTCAAGTTCTGAGAGAGGAGAGAATGAGAAGAATGGTAAAAGGGATATATGAACATATCGGTTTTGGCAGAGAATTTTGTTTGAACTTATTGTAATTAAGGAAACGAATTGTCAATTTGAGTTTTAAAAGACGGTGGGGCGCGAAATTCCGATCAACACAAAACCGCGTAACAAAGGTAGGCATAGATTTATTTAGATTGATACTCAAATCATTCATTTCATGTAGGTATTTTTAAATACACTTATGAACGTTATTATCAATATGCCATTAATGCCAATGTTTTTTATAATATGCAAGATATTTATATAGGTGGTACTTATCAATAATATTTTCAACGCCTACGTATGATATGGGACTCTTCAAGAAGAGAGTAAATAGGCTTTATCTAAGTTAGTGCACACAACATCAATGACTTCATCACCACTTACCGTCAGGTGGGATTGTTGTCAAGCACTACCTTATAAAAAGTAAAAAAAACACGACACTAAAAGATACAATCTAATATAACCACGATGAAATCCACGTGGTCATACTATTTTACATACAATCTTCCATTGGCATTCTGGATAAGATCCAAAAATTAAATCTAGTATGCAAAGTATGAACTCATTTGAAAAGGACGTGAACTCATCCCTGTTCATTGGAGTACGTGTCCTAAAGTTTATTGTTGGACAGCGGAGACTAATTACTGTCGTAACTTTGCACGTGCATTCATAGTGCATAGTTATCCGTTAGTGCTACGAAGGAAAATCTCTATTTCATAGAGAAAACATTTCCAGGACACATCTTCTGATCCATTCTTGAGTTGCCAAGTCAAAGAGTCTCCTAGTCGCAGTTAAAGAATACCAAAGCTATCGATATTGCCGAAGGAAGCGGGATTTACGCTTTCAACCAGGTCTTTTCCATTTTTTTTTACTTATTAGTGCTTGACAACAATCCCACCTGATGGTAAGTGGTGATGAAGTCCTTGAAATGTTGAGCGCACTAAGTTAGATAAATCCTTTACTACTACTGCTGTCTGCCTATGGAATTCTGAATACGTGTGAATCACCGGAATTCTTTACTATTCTACCATCTACCAGCCATTAACCTTGACCTTTTGGTCTGTATCATGGTCTAGTATAGACAATATTTTTATCGTCTTTCCAATCACTATCTATCATTACTTTGAAAAAACATACAGGGCTATAATCACGATAAGTAATCACAAATAAGCATATATCATAGAGTTTATGATCAACAGAATAAATTTTCATTTCAATGGCAACGTCGCGTGACTTTAGATGACACTGATTTGGTTATTTTTGAGCGCTTGAACTCAAATATCCTCAGGGCGCGTTTACAATTATGTCACGATAGCTTTAGCTATCGCGTCGTCTAATTGGGGCCTCAGTGTTTAATAAAAAATGCCGGTAATACAGACCCCTCGACGATCTAGTCCAGTTTTGATCAATATTACGTTAGGGCCTCTCAAGGGTTAAGCACAAGGGTTTTATTCAAAATTTCTCATCGATTCCACCATTTAACGGGTATCTTTCCTATACTCTTCAGTTTTTTGTGGCAGTTTAATCACATGGTGTGCGTATTACTTATCAGTTGCGCATTAAGGAGTATTTATAAACAGAGTTATTGAATTTATACTTATCGACACTGCGTCTTAATTCAGTAAGGGTTTTATAAATTTTATTTAGGATTAAAATCAATTGACAAAGCTTCTTATTTAATCCAGAACAAATTCGATTGTGTCTTCTCATTCAAAATATTTGTCATAGTTATCATTCTAAATATTGCAATGTTGTGGATTTTATATTTAACAAATTATGTACTAAGTAAAAATTTATGATACGTTTCTACTTTTTAATACTCATACCAAATTTGGGATAATTTACTCATGCGTTAAGTTGCTATATTATTTGCTTTGATTATATGACGTGTATATAATCAAAGATTATTTGCAGTGTTTAGCTCATTCGCTCCACTCGTGCGCTAACTTCACACCTTTAATATAGCACATAAGCAACTTTGTATAATATTACCTGACCTGAGTGTAACAGAATAGGGTTGTACTTGCCGGTGTTAATTAAATGCATATCTAAATTCCAATAATTTATTTTATTTGCTTCAAACAACTTTTTAATACACAAGTGAATACAATACTACAGCAATATTATTATAATTCACTTTAAGCTAGTGCAGAATAGTGCTGGTACCCACAACTCAGTTTACAGAACTTATAATCATGTATCAATTAAAGACTATCTGACTTAGGCAACATCACGACTCATACAAGTCGTGAATATCTTAGACAATATACTATTATGACTGTGTTTTATGTTTTATATTTTCTAAAATAAACATAAGATTAATATTGCGTTCCATTGATTCAACTACTAACTAATAAATGGCTTTTAACCGTAAATTGTGTTTAAAACGCAATGTCCAATAATGACTCCAAAAACGTGCATAAACTCTCAGTGCTGTAAACATTATTAAATATAACTTTTTAAGGCATTAAGTTATAAGTGTATTGAAAAACTTGGAGTTAAGTTCACGCACACCGTCACCACAAACCGTCACAAACAGTCACACACCATATTCTCCAGCTTCAGTTGTAGTATTGTCAATGATGAACTGGTTTTGCAATATTAATATTACGAAATTTACGAACAATCAATATCTTTCAACAACACTGTTCGTTAAGAAGTTACGTATTTGTACATGTTTTGACTCCAAGGCATCATCAGACCCTGAAATTATCACAGATGGACTGGTTTTGCAATGATAATATTGCTAACGACCAATTTCTTTAAAAACGATTGAATTACTTCTATCCTATTATATACTACATAATTATATTAAGCAGCTTTATGTTTTGACTCTTAGAGTCATCTTCAGATGGACTGGTTTTGCTATGATAACATTAGCAATAACCAATATTATTAAACACGGTTCATTTACTCCCATCCGTGGAGAAGTTCCACTCCAAGGTAGGCTTCATCAAATTTAATATAGATTTACGTGAAAAAATTAACACACAGTAAAAAAGAAACATGAAAATTAGTCCATAAATAACGGACAAAATATCTTTTATCCCGCGGAAACCGTGTTATTTACCGGAAAAAAAGTATACATGTAATAAAAATATACATACGATACTTTTTGTTATCCAATAAGTATTATTAAGTTTATAATTAAGTATTGTTATTTACTATGATTAAGTTTGGTTATAAACTATGTGACAAATTTCTCTTAAATCTGTTCAGCCGTTTTGGCGTGAATGACCCACAAATACCCAAACATCTAAACATCCAATCTTTCACATTTATAATATTATTAAGATAAGATTGTTCAAAATTACTCTTACTTTAATCATACTTAATACATGAATACTCAACATAAAATTTAGTTAATATACATTTATATCTTTAACATCGTCGAAAAAAGTAAAAAATTAAACCTTGAAGTATATAAATTGAATTAAAACGAAAGTGTACGTGATACACAAGCTTAAGTATTTCATAGGCAGAGCGGCGTCCACGCGGAACGTACGGAGGACGACCAACTGGAACGGACGTGACTCGAAGTACTCTAGAGCTAACTCGATCTCCGCCTTCAGTCTTTCATCTATAATAATAAAACTTCTTTAATATTAATAGAAATGCTGCTGTATTTTTTTTTATAGCCTTAAGGGCTGACGAAAAAAGCAGACGAGCCACCTGATGAAAAGTGGTCATCGTCGCCTATGGACACGAGCAACACCAAGGGAGTCACCAGTGCAACGCCGGCCCTGAAGGAGAACTCTTTTAACACCATTTTTGAAGAACCCCATGTCATAGCGCTCCGGGAAAACCTCAGAAGGAAGTCCATTCCACAGTTTGCAGGTGCGAGGCAAAAACGATCGAGAGAATCGGACCGTAGACTTTCTCCACGAATCCAATCGATTTGGATTGAAATTCAATCTTCGGCGAGTGGTGTAGTTTAAACGTCGCAATCATGTAACAACAGAACAATCAACACTGATAATAATTAAACCTGATTTGTTAAATAATGTTAAGTAATTTATAATTATATGTTTTTGTTTCGCCATAGTCTGGCAATAAATAGACAATCTACTTAATTACTATTTATCTTTCCTCCATCATTTTATGCCGATTTAGTTAGAAAATATATTTACCTCTGCAGGTAACCAATTCGCGCATCAATTGTTTTTTGAACTTCATCACTTCGTTAGATATCGATTGTACACAAAATCCAAGGATAGATACAGGCAACATTACATTTATAAATCCATAAACTACTGGATATACGCTTCGGTACATCTGTGGAAGAAAAATCACGTAAAGAACAACTTCTCATCGATTGTAAGTTAAAAAAATACCCGTAAGTAAATAGATTTGCAAACTAAATGAATTTAATGAGCTCATAAATTGTAAATTACTTACCTCCAATGTTAAGTACTTTATAGTTTTATATGAGAACATCACCATCTTTGGAAAACTCATTATTATCAATGACGATAGCTGAAATTTAACAACACAGTATTTATTATTTGAGCTTTTCTTATGATTTAAAGTACATATACAATGTTGGCTCTATTAATGGGCATTTATTTTGTCAAAGTCTGTCTGTCATAGTCGTGGTATGAAGCAACCAACAACTTTTCATATTTAGAAATTTTAAAAATTACCAAAATCTGTGCCGGCATATTATCATCTTCCAGTTGGTTAATAAGGCGGTCATAATAGCTTACGCACTTTCTTATACATAATATTTTATTTTCAATACAATCTCCTTGATCAGTTGCAATATTATCTCTGTATGTTGATAATTCCTTGCGCAGTGATGTTACACGAACGTATATAGCGTCCAATACCATAAATATGGGAAGATAACTTATACCTGCTGAGGCTACAACTAAGCCATTAAGCAGGATTTGAAGACTAGGTACAATTTGTAATAAAAATCCATACACAGCCACTAAAACTGTTGAGAATAACATATAGACGCCAAAACCATAAGGCCGGTATGACACAAAGTTACTTTTGTAATTGAAATCATCGTCAATAAACGTGACTGTTGAAAAAAACTTTAAGTAGTAAATTTCTTGCGTTATAAACGATATCAAATAATTCAAAATAAATTCCACTGTATTAAAAATAATATGAATCGACAGTGTAGATGTATAAAATGTTATAACGCTCAAAGCAATGACAATTAATGAAAATATCAAACAATAGACCCGGATAAATATTTTCTTAGTATTGCTACATTCACGTTTGTAATACAGTCCGAAAAAGAGTCGTATGTTCAAGATAACATTAAATAACGAAAAAAAACGCGTAAATTTTTGTTTACGATCCATGATGCACCAATGCTGCACACAGCTGTAGCTGATTTTAAACTGGCGATTGTTTCTGGGTTTTATTACAATTTTGTTGTAAACGATTTACTAAATAACGATTGATAGGTCTGTGATTATAGCTAATGATATATGTATACTTTGATTTCATGTAGCGATTCAATTTTATCTTTGACTTATACATTGTTAAAACATGCTACTTGCCTACGCAGTACGGTATAAATAAACAAATTTAATCCTTCTACAAATAAATAGATCTAATTAATCAATTTGTATTAGTCAACCCATTGACATAACTTTCCAATTATCGCATTGTACGTGACCATTTTTTTTAAACTTTGAATGGTTATAGTAAGTTAACCTAAAAAAGATAGACATATGCCATTGCGGACTTAATTGTAGACCAATAAAAGAGGAATATTCCATCTTTACATTGTTTTGTTATATCTCAAAGGGATTTGGCAACGCTTTCGCTGAAAACTCCCAGGCGGCCTGATTTTGCCGACTTTCTCAACTGTTATCATCATATTTCAATCAATTTACACAAATCTTCAATATATTATACATAATAAACCTACGTCTTGAATCACTCTATGTATATAAAAAGGCGCATCTAAATCGTAGTTTTAAAGGTCTAACTAAAGGGACAGACAGACAGCGGAAGCGACTTTGTGTTTATATATTGATAAAGAGAAGGAGAGCAGAATGCTAATATTTTTAAAAAATAATCCATAAAAAATAAATACATTAAGTAAATAAGTAATCATTCTATCTATCTATCAGCCTTTTGAAGTCCACTGCTGGACATAGGCCTCCCTAATTGCCGCCTCTCTGACCGGTCCTGAGCCCTCTGAATCCAGCGGTTTCCAGCTGTCTTCTTCAGGTCATCAGTCCACCTGATCGGGGGGCGACCTGCGCTCCTTTTGCCGAGGCGTGGTCGCGCAAGTAATCATTACACACACTAATTACTCTATTTATAATTATAAGCTACTCTATTCACACTGCCATACGTCTGAAATGTGTCATAGAGCCATCGTTCATTGAGTCAATGTTAAGTAACCCTTTGACAGAAACGGTCGAATTTCGAAATATTTCCACTTATAACTTAGTTACATTTTACCCTGAAAGTGTCAGAATAGGGCTGAAGTTTCCGGTGTTAATTAATGCAAATCCAAAATTTCAACTATTTAATTTATTTGCTTCAACTTTTTTCAAAACACATGTGAATACAATACTACTACAATATTATTATAATTCATTTTAAGCCAGTGCGGAAGGGTGCTGGTATCTCATAAACATCATTTACAAAAATATTGCCAGTGACTTATTATTATTAATAATACTTATTATTACTAATAATTACTTATTATACTAATAATAATAAGTCAACGAATATTGCTCGAATGTCACTCTTCAGCTACAGACGGTCTGTTGTGGCTGCTTTACTCGCACCATCACTTACGACCGACACAAGTCGTTAATATCCTTGGCAATACACTAACTATTGTATTATAGGTATTACAAATTTTCTTATGGCTAACATAGGATTGATATTATGTCTTAACTTTTGTTTGTCTTGTTTGTGCAAAAATACCTACTTACATTACTTAATTTACTCGTACTTTAATTATCTTAATTATGAGAACACTCAAGATAAAATAATTATGTATAGTTAATTAGCGTTAAAATCGTAAAAAATTAATCCTTGAAGTTTAAAAATTGAATTAAAACGAAAGTGTAGGTGATACACAAGCTTAAGTATTTCATAGGCAAAGCGGCGTCCACGCGGAACGTACGGAGGACGTCCAACTGGAACGGAAGTGACTCGAAGTACTCTAGAGCTAACTCGATCTCCGCCCTCAGTCGTTGATCTGCAATACAACTTCTTCATATTAATAAAAATGTTGCAGGTGTTTAAACGTTGCAATCCTATAACTAGAGAACAATCAAAACTCTAATAAAATTATACTTACCCGATTTATTAAACTATGTTAAGCAGTAAAGTTCTTTGAAAACATAAATGACCGGAATCGAGCTGAATTCACAAACCTCGTTTCCGTTTCGCCATAGACAGCTAATAAATTAAACAATCTACTTAACTATCTTTTTCTTTTTTGTACAAAAAATATTTACCTCTGCAGGTAGCCAATTCCCATATCAATTGTTTTTTTAACTTCATCACTTCGTTACATATCAATTGTACAAAGACTCCAAGGATAGATACAGTCAACATCGCTCTGATAAACCCAAATAGTACTGGATATACGTATTCGAACTTCTGTCCAAAAAGAAAATTATTATTAAAACGACCACTCATCGATTTTAAGGTTTATACACTGCCCGTAAGTTAAGAGTTTCGTTAACGGATCGAGTTCAATAATCTGTGTAATTATAATTTGTAAATGACTTACCTCCAACGTCCAAAACTTTATAATATTATATGAGAACAATACCATCTTTGGAAAACTTATTATTATCAATGACGATAGCTGAAATTTAACAAAACCATGTCATTACTTAGTATAGCTTTTTTAAGATTTAAAGCATTCGTTGACCTCACACAAAGAGCCCACTCATATGTTTCTTAATGAATTCTAAACTGACAAAATTAAAAGTTTGGCGGTCATAGTTTTGGTAGGTACGAACCGTACAAAGCAAATACTCAGTTTATATATCTACATGAGACAAAAATTATATTTACCAAAATGTGTACTGGCATATTATCATCTTCCAGATTATTAATCAGGCGGTCATAATTGCTTACGCACTTTCTTGTTCGTACTATTTTGTTTTCAATACATTCCCCTTGACCAGTAACAATATTATCTTTGTGTGTTGACAATTCCTTTCGCAGTGATCTCACACGTATGTGTATAGCGTCCAAAACCATAAATATGGGAAGATAACTCATACCAATTGACATTAAAGTAAAGGCGAGGAACAAGAATTGTACAAAAGTAAATGTTTGTATAATTAATGCATACACACCAATTAATATTATAGATAATACCGAGAAGACACAAAAACTATATGGACGGTATGACAAGACGTTACTTTTGTATTTGAACTCATTGTCAATAGCCGAGAGTGTTGAAAAAAAGTTCAAGTAGTAATTTTCTTGCGTTATATATGATAATAATGAATTTATAAACAATTCTAGGAAATTTAACAAAATCGAAATAGGCATTGTACCAACACTAAATAGCATATTACCTAAAACGAGGGGTAGCAATGAAACTATCAAACAATATATACGAATGATTCTTTTCTTAGTTTTAGTACATTGGCAATTGTAGTACAAACCGAAAAAGAGACGAATGTTCATAACAACATTTAAAGAATTTTCAGATAAGAGAAAACGCGTATCCCGTTCATTACGATCCATGTTATACACGTCTGCTGCTACCTTTGAACTGACGCCTCTAGGTTTATCATAATTTAGTCGAAATGTAATAAATTATAAACTGAAGCAACACGCCTGATAACTTGGTGATTACAGCTATGATTAATATATTGATTTCATGTTGTGATTCCATTTTATCTTGGACTTGTACATTTTTATAACAACTTTAATATCGACACCTTAAACAAGCTGAAGCTTCGCGGCTTGTCTTGACATTTTCAATATTTTTATATTTATGTTACCATTATTATTAAGTTATAGTGTATGTGAGTCATTTCAAAATTTTTCAGACGATTTGAAGAAGAAGAAGTGAATTTATCTTCTTATAATAACTCTTTATTTTTTGATTTATGCCGGTTTATGCGGAAATAATTATGTTTCCTCTGCATGTAACATCAATGGTTTTTTTTTCTTTGTACTAAGTTAGTGCTCTTTACCACTTACGAGTAAGATGTTGCCGCTTACCGTCAAACGTTTAATAAATTATGTTAATAGAAAAGAAATAAAGTCCTATCGGCCTATATTTGGAAACCTTTTCAATTTATATTATGAATTTGTTATAGCTTTTCAAAATGTTCTAAGCATATTATGTAAAATAATCCAACTTTTGAGGATATTCCCATTTATTATGGGAGGTGAGAAAAACAAGTGTGTAAATTACAAGATATCAATTGAAAGTAACAACAATAATAAACAATTTTTATTTAAGCAAAGATCAGAGGAATGGATACAATAATCCTTACAAATTTAAGTTGTATTTTAAATATGTATACTTAATAATGAACTACAAGTAAGCAGTAAATCCAAAAAACATTTTGCAGATTTTGGGTGATTGCGTAGTTTTTTGATGATTTTATGACCTTCATTTATTTAATACTATATACACACCATATGATAATAATCAATCTTGTGTTTATAACCATAATTTGTGAACACAGTAACAACTCAGTGAAACAAATGTGTGAACTGAGCAACGATAATAATGTAAGTAGTATAGAAGCTGATGAGGGAGAGCGGTAAAGTGATGTCGACGGGAAATGCCCGCCAGATTGAGAACTGCAATGGCCGCAACTCCATGAACTTGAGTACATCACGCAGCTTATTTCGTACAACTGCATCTGTAATATTCATAAATAAAATGATAATCCATGAAAACGTGAATGTGAAATAATCTTCTTATAAAATGAATCACTGTAGAATTTCGAGCGTAAAGCGTCTCAAAAATATTGTATTGATTAGGCGTGACCGGTTTAGGTAACATTTATACAAGAACGGTATAAAGGGTAATTAGCGTGGAAATCGAAGATCAAGATTCATCCGTCCATCATAAATGGCCAATGTCAAACTGTGTATACACTCAAAATATTTAAGATAAAACAAATTAACATAATATTACACACCAGACTCAAATTAAATAAACAATCACTTGTTGAACGCGGTGAATATTGATTTACAGCACGGTATACTCGTAGTATCCAGGATAACTAAACATAATTCACATGTCGCAATGCACAGTCATAACAGCAAGATCGTCGGTAACACACATAGACACAGCGAATTATATCCTCGGAAAAAGTATGCTTAAATATGCATAAAAAAGTATGCATAAAAAGCAGCCTAGGTGCAGTTCTCGTACCACACGCTTCATAGATTTTGTCGATTGATGTACAACCGAAGTACACGAAGTTACCTCTATTTTTTACGTATTCAACGTTTTTTTTATTGTTCTGTAACTTTTCAAGTACGTGGTTGTTTTTTTTATTTAATAACTTTATAGTAGAACAGCTGTCTATTGTGGGATGGGATAACATTTTTGGGTGTATATAACTCAACCTCAACCGTCTGCTTCAATTTCAAAACTTCATAGTGGTAGGGCGCCAATGCAATAGGCTAATATCTTTCCTTCCAGTCTCTTCTTTCTTAGCTGGTAATGTCGTTGTCGTGCCTGATATCCATGGGCAACGGTGACTACTGAACATCAAGTGATTCATTAGTTCGTTTGTTGACTTTAACGTAAAAAATACTGGTCAGCCAACATTTTGCTCATTGAATGTTTGTCTTGATTTTTAACGAGATTTTGTATGCAAAAACGACTAATAGCCAGTATTAAGATTTATGTTTTGTATAAATACCTTTCGCATACAGAAGTCGTTTTCCCATAACTATTTTAGTCTTATCCACCTCGTTCTTCACAATCTCTGCAAATATGCTCGGTAAGCACGGAATAATTGTGCTAACCACATTCAGCAAAGCTTCACATACGTTGAACTATGAATAAAAACTAAGGTTATTGCCCGCTCTTGAGTCGCTTTGCTTCCGAGTAGTAAAACTATCTACGAGGCGTATTCTTATAAGAAAAGTTTACAAGGAAAGACTTTAACGACTCGTTCCTGGTGACTCCAAAATGATCTGTTTAACGATTGGTTAAATATATGAACTTGGCATAAGAGGTGTTATAAGTTTAATATATTGTGAATTTTTGATTCTGTCAAACTTTGTATCTGTATTTTTCTGTAAAATCTTAGCTGCTGATTGGACCGATTTTCATTCTTCACGTTTGAAAGTCGACTTGCTCGAAAATTTCCCTAAGAATACTCTCGTCAACAATCATAGCTATGGCTGAAAAATATCTGTTCAACAGTTTGATACTACCAAGTTGTACTGGTCTGATCAAGATCAAGTAACGACAACAACTTCACCAAAGATGCGTGCGGCAAGCGGCGGTACTGTGTTTCAACTCATTGGAAAATATTCTTTGAATAGGTTAACTTTTCAGAGGTTTTTTAAATGGAACTTACCCAATCAAATGTTTTCAGTGAGGCAAAGCTCTTAATATGTAACAAAAGTTGTGAAGCCGGTGTTGTAAGGCTCAGTAACATCTGAAACATTATTGTTAACTATTACCTACAAGATAATCCGATTTGTCATGATTTAACTAAGCAATAAAAATATATTAACCAAAAATTTCGTTGAATCCCCTACGCAGCGGAAATTATTGAGGATGTTTCTATAAATTTTCACATGTTTCTGAATATTAATAACTTCTGAGTAGGGATCATCGTGGACGTCTAATTCCAACATTTCCCGCTCCAATTTTATCCTGAGAGCCTTTACACGACACCACAACAATTCAAAGAACATTGTTCTAGTAAAATGTGCTACGTTTGGACAGAGAAGTAAGACAAATACCCGTACATCTGTACTCTTCATCACAAATACTAACAATAAAATAAAATTAACATTAATGACAGTCACTATAACATGAATGGCGAATGAAAAAACACAATCAAATCTAGGACATTTTAAATTTGATTTTTTGTCTATCGAGATCAAACCGGAGTAGTATTCATAGAAATGTTCTCCCTTACTAAATAGAGACACAACGAAATTTAGTATATATTCAATAGTTCTATTGATAAGTAACAATCGTTCAATTGTGTTTCTAGAAGTGTGTGACATGTAGTATCCACTGTATACGACGAAAGTGCCACATAAAATTGTGCAGCCTAACAAAATCATGCGTGAGACAATGTGGCCAGAAATATTTGCATAATAACCAAAGAAAGTTTTAGACAACATGATAATGTTAATAAGAATGTCAGATCTTATTCGTCGACGTGAATTCACTTGGTTATCAGACATTTCGAAACTCCCGAAAAACACTGAGAATATTTTAATTTAGAAGCAATATGTGCTCATATGGTCTACCGGCAAACAAAGTATCGAATCGAATGAATTTTGCTGTTTGTATTATACAACAAATTTAGATACATATCAATACCATCAGCTAGTGTCTTTTAATTTTGTGTTGGATATTATGCACTTATATTACGCACTTAATCTTAATTACAGTAATTTAGTTTTTATGGTTATTAGTTTCTGTAACCAAAATCAATTTATTAAGCTATTGCATAGTTTTTATCGTGGGCCTTGAGCGTGGGGACCGAATCCAGAAATTCCGAAACGAAAATAACCTAACACCCCCAATCAGTGCCATCTAGTACCTTAATACTAAGGTATGGTACGTATGTTTTCTACAAACTAGATGGCGCTGTTCTGATATAACTGTATAACTTCTAATAATTATAATTGCATAAGTTGATAAAAAATGCTATGCAATAGCTTTACCGCGGCAGTCTCCAAGTGCCACATTTAATTTTATATTGCATTGTGAGTGAGCATAAGCTTAACTAACCCAGTATGATATAATATATGTTGTTTGTTACATGTATGAAACCTATGGTTTGGCATTGGAAATTTGAAATAAACAAGAAAATCTTCTAATAAATTTAATTTATTAGCGTCGAACACAATTCCTTTCTTAATGTAAAATTACAATAATTAAGCCACTGCAATACTGTGATTAAAGTTAAACATCATAATTTAAACCACATGTCGTTATATGTTTCATAATAAATTATATACGTTGTAAAGTTAAATAATAAATCAGAATGTTTTATTGTTTCGTATCATTTGCTTGTATAAGGGCCGAAAATATTAATGAAATGACAGACATAATTAAGACACATTTTTTTAGAGGTTTACTATGCATTACATACATTAAAAACTAAGTAGTTTATTGTGGAGCCGATTACACTTTTTAGAGGCGACCATCCCAGTTCTCAAAGATAGCAACGCATCTGTGACCGAATTGGAACACGACTCTTACTAACAATTACTAACTGAAATATTCCTAATAACAAATAACAGGACTAACTATCACTAGCAGCCCCTGTCTCAGTCCTCATACTTACTAACAAACTAACCAACTAATGTTCTAACACCATCTAACCTGACTAACTATCTTAGTCCCCATTTGAATCTTGTTCTATACTAGGTCGGTCAAAGTTGTCATGAGCGGCAGCGGAAGGGTGGTGATGTATGCTACCTTAAAAAAGTTAAATTTAGAAAAGAAATGTCAATTTAAAGAAATGATTTTACACATTTTTTGATTGTGGATACAAAGGCGTGAATCAAAGCGAGTACAACTGCCCCTACTTACTAGCAACTATAGTTACTCTCTACTAATTGACTACTTGTACTAATTGACTAATTGTAATGACTTTTGATTACAATTAATACTGCGTCACATCACACACAAACAACTTTTGTTACAACAAGCGAAAATTTTGTTGCATCTTAAAACTAACTGATATTTTTCTCAAAGTGCATAAGAATTACAGTACAGTAAATACATTAAAAAATCAATCTTGGAAGTTTAACAACTGGATTAAAACAATAGTGTATGTGATACATAGACTTAAGAACTTCAAGGGCAAAGTACAATCCACGTGGAACGTACGAAAGACGACCAACTGAAACGGACGCAGCTGAAAGTACTCCAGAGCTAACTCGATCTCAGCCTTGAGTTGTTCATCTGCAATTTTATCCTTAATATTAAAATCATTAAAAACATTAACTAAATGTTACTACAACAATCACAATATATTGCTGATATAATTTTTAAATTATATCATTACGGGTATATACAATTTCTTTCTCTTTTCTTTTTCGTTTCGCGTTAATTTCTTATTTTTCAAATGAGTATTTTGATTGTGTTGTTGTTATGTTGTGCTAATTTCTGTTTTATTAGGTTCGTGGACGACATTGACGATGGTATCCGGTGACTCGTCTGCCCGATTGTCAGCTATTTAGAAAAAAGTTATACATGGGGATACTATGAGTCTAAAACCTTAGAGTAGGCATAATCTATTCTCGAGTTTAAACAAAACTCCTCGCTGACTTTCGCTCTGCTCACCAATATTTATTTTAGTAACAAAGATGAATTCCTTCTTTTGAAAGTCAGTAGGTTCTGTCAAAGTACAGTACAGCTTTGATTTCTGTTTATAATAAACAACTAAAATTATTATACACATAAACCTAAAAGTTATAGGTAAAGGGATATCAATCAAATTAATCGACAAAATTAATACACGAAATTTCTCACCAATACCTTTGCACGACATCGGAATTAATTAATTAATTATAATTACCAGTGCACGTAGCAAGCTGTACAATTAAATTTTCCTTAATCTTGCGTACTTCGTTGATAATCATTTGTACGAATATTCCAGGGATAGAAATTGTGAGCACCGAAATCGTAAATGCATATATTGCTGGAGTTGCGTGCCCGGAGTCCTGGATAAAAAATCATACATGAATATATGATTTACCTTTATACCTTAGAGTACATATTTGTAAAACCGATCGCCAACAAAAAAATTATATGTATGAAAAAAAATCCTTTCCACATTTTTAGAACTCGCTATGGGGCGTTATTTGAAGTCGTATGTGAAAGACAGTAAGTTTATCTCTATTTTCCCATATCTGTCTCTAGGTTTTGCTTAAATGCTCTAGGGCTCCCTTGCTACGAGTATGTCTTGTATTGTATGCCATTGCCACATAATTGTTGTTTTCGGTTGTCTTGTCACGAAAAAATTAAATTTTCAAAATGGAATTGGTAGGTCAGGTCCTATTTGTAGAATGGATTATGATAGACAAATAAATTGACAAAATGGGTGCCATGCTAGGGGAAAGAATCAGATGGACCAAAAAGTCAATGGGATGACATATTCAAAGCAATATGTGGACCGATTTGAAGAAGATGAGTACGAATGTTAGTGAAACCCGCATACACGTCGGTGTGGCAACAGTTGTCATAGAAACTAATATGTTGCCGACAATATTCGAATTTAGTCAATAAAAGAAAATTTATAACCGTTATATTAACTTACCGATACAGTAAAGCGTTTTATAATCTTGTATAAAATAAGGATCGCCTTTGGAAAATTTACTAATATCGATGAAAGAAGCTGAAAATATAAAAAAAATACTCTTGGTTATTTTTTACTGTTGTAGAAATTAAAACTAAGACTATAAACTAAACTTATAAAAAAATTACGTCATTCTTAAAAGATTCATCAAGTAAAAAGACCACCAGGTGCTAAGTTAATTCCAGAAATGGAAGCTAGTTAAAAGAGCCTGCCACTTTATATTAAGACACAACTACTGTTGGAATGAAACTAGGTGCTAGGTGCTACAGTGCTACAAAAAAGGTGTAAAAAAAAAGTGGTGCAAAAAAGTCGTAGGCTGGCGTTGCGTTAGTGACTCCCCTGGTGTTGCCCGTGTCCATAGGCTACGATGACCACTTACCATCTGTTTTACGTCAGCCCTTCAAGAAGCGGGTCTTTCGCTTCCTTCGTGGCCGGCAACGCGTTGGTGCCGCCCCTGGTGTTGCCAACGTCCATGAGCGACGGTGATCACTTACCATCAGGTGACCCGTCTGCTCGTTTGCCTGCGTAGGCCATAAAGAAAAAGAAGCTCTATAAAAATGAGTTATGAAACTATATAGGAGGGTAAAATTCGCAATAGCCTCTGCTGTTCCAAATTACACCCAAGCAGGGAAAGTTGGCTCAAAATTGGCCACCACCTTACTTTCTTAAATTTCCAAGGCCTTAGTCCAAGCTAGCCTTGTAGCAACGATGACGTCATCACACCACATTAAAGATAACTCTTGAGAGTGCAAATACTATTACATGATAATGTCCGTCACAGTAGATGTAATGATTTTCAAAATGACGATACACGAGTACATTATGTACAATAGTCAATGTGCATAATTAGATCCTCATTCCCGTGTACGGGAGAGGAACATTTAATCTAGTCTAAGCAATTGTGTTGTCAAATATTCAATTACCAAAATCTTCAACGGCATATCATTGTCTTCTAAATTGTCCAACAGTTTGTCGTAGTACCGCACACATCTTCTTACACATAAAATCTTATTACTTACACTTTCTTCATAAGAATCTGTAGTATCTTTCTGGCTTGCTAATTCTTTCTTCAGATACGACATACGGATACGTATACTATCAAGTACCATATATATCGGAAAATAACTCATTCCACTTGATATATTCATTATACAATAAAAAAATATTGGTAGAGGCTCAAGGAATAGAAATAATTTATACATTAGATTTAAAATGGTCAATAATATGATCCCACCTCCAAGCAAATATGCAACAGGTGATATGAATTGATTATCATATTTTAATTCAGTGTCCATATCCGCAAGAGCAGAGAAAAAATTAAAATAGTGACTTTCTTTTGTTATAAACGATATTAAAAAACTCGCGAAAAACTGTGCAAATTGTAATGAGCGAACCGAATAATATAACTTATTAAATGTTAACATTTTAATGGCAGTGCTTATACATACAGCGAAGATCACACAATACACGCGAAATAAAAAATTTATAACATTATGGGAATTTTTATAATATAATCCGAAAAGCAGACGAATGTTCATGATCAAATTGATCGATGTTTTAAAGAAGAAGTAGCGCGTAAATCGTTGGATACGATCCATGTTGCTCAGGAGTTGCTACAGTAGTGGAATAATTATTGTCGTGGAATTATTGTTAATTAATCTTTTTGATGCGTGACTAATAAATATATGCAGTGAAATTAAATGTCGAACATTTCAATTTCATATCATCAGAAGAAATTTAATACACTTAACCGTGACCTTCCGAGTACCAAAAAAATTGAGGACATATGAAATGCCATTGTAGTAATAATCGACACTAATAATTATTATTAAGGGTTTTTTCTGTTTGTTTGTTTGCGTCGAACAGGCTCCAAAAGTACTGGACCGATTGCGAAAATTCTTTTACCAATGTATACAATGGAATCTTAGTGGAAACATAAGCGAATTGGCGTAAAAAAGGGATCGAAATTTACATTTTTCATGAACGCTGCTTCAATGGTAAGTGATACATGAATGATTTCTGTGAAATAGTTGTAGAGCTTAAAAATACCTGAATATAAGCCTGCGACAGCATATTCCTAACTTTTATACCACAATAACGACTTTAATTTGTTAAAAAAATGTGGCACTCGGAGACTGCCGCGGTAAACCTATTGCATCGTATTTTTTATCAACTTATGCAATTATAATTATTAGAAGTTATATAGTTATATCAGAACAGCGCCATCTAGTTTGTAGCAAACATACGTACCATACCTTAGTATTAAGGTACTAGATGGCGCTGATTGGGGGTGTTGGGTTTTTTTCGTTACGGAATTTCTGGATTCGGTCCCCACGCTCAAGGCCCGCGATAAAAGCTATGCAATAGCTTAAAAGTAATTGTGTACTAAAGCGTTATTTCCCGAAGCAAAGCGATGGTGTATTTACTAGTTATCTAATAATAAGTATAAAGTTAAAAAATTGACACCTGAAGACTTAGTTGAATGGATAAATTCCAAAATGCCAGCGAATAAACAAACGAGCTCCGTTTGGCAGTGAACAAACACCCTCTGCTTTTTAGTGGCGTTGAACCTCAAGATTTTCGCCCCGTTCGACAGCGTTCTACTGCATCATAGCCTAGTCCTAGATCCTATCTTTCTGACTCTGTTTCATCCTTACAGAGCAGATCGGTCAAAGAATTTGACGCGGGCGAGGACGTGAGCGAAAAACTAGTTAAATAATATATGATCTCCTATTTCAAAACATAAAATACATGCACTATTGATTAAAACAATGACATGAAGGAAAAATATTATCAATACAATGTATGTATTTAACTGCTGCACTATCCTCAATGTCATCAAGAAATTATAGTTACTGCTATGGGGCCCTTATTTTTAATTAGTACATTTGCATTTGATATACCTGTCCTCAATTTCAAATTTTACTATACCGCTTATTAAAGTCATGCACGATACTAATCAGAAAAACACTATGTAAGAAGTAATTATAAATAAATAAATAAATAATAAATAACGCTACACACTCATAGCCCTACACTAGGATTCCCTGTGTCATGGGTGCCATGGACAACACACAAGACAAGAACACACACCCAGACCAAGAACGGAAATTTAAATTCATCATTCAAATTTCCGCCTCGCTGGGAATCGAACCCAGGACCCTTGGAAGGGCGATCCGGCGTGTTAACCATTGCGCCATCCGGGTCGTCATTATATTGTGAACATAAACATTAATATAACTTGGTTAACAATTTATATAAAAAGATATAAAAAGAGGAAAGTGACAGAGACAGAGCATGTAAACAGAACTCCTATACTTAGAAATTTATGAAAAAACTTACAAGTAAAACTAAAATTTTCAAACAAATGGGAGTTAAAATTATAATACCACCAACACCTGATTGTTAAAAAGTTTCCATTACCCAAAGTAAAACTCGTAAACTAATAAAAATGTCGGATAAAGATAATCCTTTCTGAGGGCCCGAAGATTTTATACCATCTTTATTATTGCCCTTAAAACTGTTCAAATTTAAGATGGCAATAAACTGGGATTATATTCATAACAGATAAAATATTTTAATGGCGACTTGCCCAGTTTTATTTGTTTATGTAATCCGTGTTATTGTTATAAGGAAATTTTATTGTTAGCTCATTTAAAAGGTTAGAACGTTACACATTTAGGTAACAAGATTCTGTTTAATTGTTCAATGGAGTGTCTTATATAGTTTGAAAAGATTATTTTACTAGCATGCTACTGGGATCATCATCACAACCCATAACTGTCCCACTGTTGGGCACGGGTCTCCTCTCACAATGTGAGGGGTATAGGCCATAGTCCACCACGCTGGCCAAGTGCGGATTGGTGGACTTCACACGCCTTTGAGAACATTATGGAGAACTCTCGGGTGTGCAGGTTTCCTCACGATGTTTTCCTTCACCGAAGCAAGTGATAATTAAATTTTAATACGCACATAATTTTTGAAAATTAGTGGTGCGTGCGGGGTTTGAACCCGGAACCTCCGGTTCGGCAGTCCAACGTTCAACCACACCGCTATCACAGCTTTTTCACGCTACTGGGATAGAGAAGTATTATTTGTCGCTTTCAGTTTATCAGTTGGTCAGTGCGTGTATTACCACTAATCCCAGAAACGATTTGACCAATTTAGGTTTAAGCTTGGAGTAACATTTAGTGTATGTTCTATTTCAATCCGTTCACAAATAAAAAAAATAAGTTAATGGAAAAAATTATAAATGGCACTCGGAGACTGCCGCGGTAAAGCTATTGCATAGCATTTTTCATCAACTTATGCAATTATAATTATTAGAAGTTATATAGTTATATCAGAACAGCGCCATCTAGTTTGTAGAAAACATACGTACCATACCTTAGTATTAAGGTACTAGATGACGCTGATTGGGGGTGTTAGGTTTTTTTTCGTTACGGAATTTCTGGATTCGGTCCCCACGCTCAAGGCCCGCGATAAAAGCTATGCAATAGCTTAAAAAAATCCCGCCTTAACATTTTTTTAAGTTTGAGAACGTTGGTTTGCCGAAGCGAAACGAGAGCAGGTACTAGTATAATATATTGGATGGAATTATCAACTCAATCATAAAATTTAGGTATTAACGATATTTAAACAAGCCTATTAATATTAAACAACAACAAGTACCTACATATGTAAAACGAAACACGTGATACGTGATGATACGAAAAACGAATTATTAAGATATCGCTCGCAAATTGTGAATAATGCGACATGGCATCAAGTCGAGCGACATCTGTATGGAATTATATGAATTATTCATAATTTGCACTGAATAACGTAACGTCCAACATAAGTAGACATCGAAATCGTACGAAAGCTGAAGAAAATAAAGCACAAATTACACTGGCAACGTGATTTCAGACGTACTAACGTCCAGTATTCGTTGGACTATTGTTGTAAAGAAACGCGTATCGTGCTCTAGTTCTACATTTACTGGTAATTTCAGTAATGGGCCTGCATTTATGGAGGTCTGTTTTGATGACAGGGTTCTAGGTAAATTGGATTTTGTCTTACTTGAAATACAATAATGGGCATATCAATCTTATTGAGATTACACGGTTGACGTTTTCAAATCAATGCTGGATTTGGTGACGCGTGGGAATATAAGGTCGATAATATAATGATGGTTTTAAATATAGAACCTTATTATATTACGGTAGTAACTATACTCTAAGTATAGAACGAAGTTCCTTAATGGACCTTCGAAACAGTCTTTGGAAACTGTCATGTAACGGAAATTAAAAACTATTTCTCTTTCTCTCTATTCTATAATTTATATACTTTTTTATACATTTCTTTTATATTTTGTTCTTTTACCTTTTAATTATATTATATGTACAAGAATTGCTCGTGTAAAGGTATTAAATACAAAATTTAATGTGTCAAACTATTCTGACACGGCACGAATGATGAGCATTAGGTTTTCTCTCTGTTGGCATGGGATTGGGTTCAGCTGGGTCAGTATTCTATCCCCCATGCAGATCTTAACCTTTTCTCGCATCACTGATTAAGCCAAGATCTTGAAAATAAGGATTTCAGGAGTATGAATAACTAGTTTCCACATCTAGCAAATGCGGGCTATAAATTATGTATTCAAGTTATAAAATCCGAGCGAATGGCTGGGATTCCCCTGATCCTGCGTGTTTTAATGGCAGCGCCAGCGACAGCCAACTGAGAATGAGCTTAGAGTGGCTTAGTTATGTGACATACGGCTCGTTGGAATGGTGAACATTGTACGTTGGCAGAAGGACAAATTTGTCTACTTTGTTTTTCGTTTAAAAAAATCGATTTGAGTGTCTCAATAATGTAACGATATTTAAGTAACTTGTCTCCTTATGGGTCCGCCTATTTAACTAAACCTTCTAAATAAATAGTTTTAAAGTGTATTTAAAATGTCAACTTAATAATAAATAGATTATATCAAAACATCCTTTTATAACAATACCAGCCTTTGCCCACGGCTTCGCTCGCGTGGTTTTTGGTCAGTCACATAATCTTCAATGTTATCGTGATAACTTTAAACTATTGGGCCCTTAACTTAACTGATCCCACCGGATGGTAAGTGGCAACGCGGCCCTTAGACGACATATCGCGTTAGCTTAGAAGAAACCTACTCGCTCTTGACTAAAAAATAGAAACACAAAAGTTGGTATTACTAAAAAGTAGTAAGTATCGAAGTGTCGATGACAAATATTCAGTATCTCATGAGTATCCCTCATGAATGTTTCAGATCTTACAAAAATTTGATTGGGTTAGCTGAATACTGCTGTCTTTTTGAGTTTGATACCTTAGTACCTGCCATGTCCATAAGATGAATAATGAATTTATCTTATCCTACGAATAAAAGCGTAAGTACAGTACGGCAAATTTACATGGATCGAATTTTAATATTTCATTTTAAAAGTAAGTAATTTACAATGTAAACATTTTAAAAGTCTGTAAACTACTCTGCGGTTTGTATAAAATTATACGTAAGATTTATGCGATAAGTATTATGCGAAGTAGTAAAAATATTATGTTTATGTCAATAAACGCCGCTAAGGCTTTTTTCTTTGAAAAATGATCGCTCGTTGGATCTTTTGACTTTTTCAAACGATCATTCGTTTAAAAACCGACTACAAAATAGTGCAAAAATAAACCTACATGGTTTTTTCATAGATGCCATAGTCAGAACTAGACCAAATTGACACGGGACCATACGAAAAGCACCAGCTTTCAAATATAAAAAAAACAATCATCAAAATCGGTTCACCCAGTCGAAACTTCTGAGGTAACAATCATAAAAAAAATACAGTCAAATTGGGAACCTCCTTTTTTGAAGTCGGTTATAAATACTACTTTTTGCGTATCTCAAATCGTCAATTCTTGTATCTTTATATCAGAAATCAAAAATGAGTAAATAGAAAATAAGATTTTGTTCAAAAAAAGGACAGAACTTAAAAAATACTAATATAATATTATTTTCGTGCATACTTATATCACACCCAAAAAATAGACGTACTTAGTAAACAATCGATATCTTTTTGTGATTCCACTGCTATCACTTTTTAAATCTCTAGTACCTACCCCTAGGTTCATAAATAAAAAAGTTATGTCAGTGTAAAGAACCGCGCCTAACAATTTCCGAATGTGCGTACTAAGGGACATGTTTCCCGGAGCAAAGCGAGGGGGGGTTTACTTGCAAGTAATTAATAACGCTACACACGCATAGCCCCACACTAGGATTCCTTGTATGGTGAGTGCCATGAACAACACAGAAGACAAGAACACACACCCACACCGAGACCAGAAATAGAAACCCGTCTTTCAAATTCCACCTCGCGGGGAATCGTACCCAGGACCTTTCGAACAGGCATGGTAACCAGTGCGCCATCCGGATCGTCGAACATTAGTTTTATTGAACCTGTCACAATATAATGTCACACTTAACGTATTCTAACGTACACGCTGTGTATCATTAATACAAACCTGAAGGCTTTATCGAAGTGTAGATTGTGTATCGTTCAGATTTACAAAACTAATATTTATGTGAAGATTTTATCGCAAACATACCGACACAGTACAATTCTCTAATCAATAACTTAGTACTGCTGGATTAGACAACACGTGTATTCACTGAAATAAGGGATATATTTCTCAAAACTTAAGCAATGAGCGGCATAAAATCGTATACTCTTGTGAACGTTGTGATGAGGTTTAGATTAGTCCAAGGATTTTACTCAAATATTACGTCACACCGAATCGTATTACGCATTATTTGGCTGTACTTTATATTTTTCTTTGCATTATTCATATACATTTTGTATGAGACTCCGCCGGACGGGCGAACCTTAATCATAATGATGAATATAAATAGAAGTACTATTTTTTTTCTAATTTTCTTCGTGTCTTTAATTACCAATGGTGAAAACTTTTATAAATTCTATTCCCGCTTAAATATCATTGATAAATCGACAAGTTACACATTAACTAGATTTGATGGCGCTATTTCTTTTTCCTTATTTGTCTGCGTTCAAGTCTTTAATTTACTATTTATAATAATTATGTTCTATAACAAACGTAGTGTTATATTCATTGTACGATTTCAAGTCTTAATACAAAGTCCAATCTTGGTGCATTTTACTAGAATCATGATGGTTGAATTGTTGTGGACCCGTATCAAATGCCTTAGAATATCATTAGAACGAGAACTTTCAGCTAATTCTTCTAACGTTCAAGATACTTATAAACAAATTCGAAGCATTCAAAAACACTTGAATATTTACAAACGCTTGTGCGACCTACGCTGTTATGGACACTCGTCAATATTATTGGTAAATTTCATCACATTGTAACATATTTTAACGTTAAGTGGTTTCGATTTCCATAATATAATCTTAAGACCTAAATCGCACGAAAATTTTATCAAAATATGTTAAAAAAGCGTCGAAATGAAATCAATGTGTATCCGAATATTTATTCGTATTCGTATTTATTTTGTGTTCTTGCAACACAAGCGGATATTTAACAAGTAATTTAGCATAACTCTTTTGATGTCCTGCAGAGCCGGGAATTGAAAAAGTAATGTCTGTAATAAAAGATTTTAAACTTTGTATACGTCAGCATTTAACATTTTTAAATTTTCGTGCGAATAAGGTCTTAAAAACCAAAAACGCCTGTATGAGGAAATTCTTCTCTTTTACCAGAGTTTCGTGGGCCTTACTACTCCAGCGCTTTTCATTGTAATATTCTTCCAATATATTCTGCCTAACCCAGAATATCCTGTGGTAAGTCCATGTTTATTATGTTTTGGTTTATGTACCGTACCTACTTATCTTTTTGGGTAATATATATCTACACTTATCAGAAAACTGTACTGATCGATGTTAGAACTTTTAAATTTTTTTCGTGTTGCTTGTTAATCTGTACTTTATTTCCGAAAATCTTCACTTAAATACAATAATTATTATTAAATTCAAGATTTTTTTGTTACAGGTAATAATTTTAATAATTTTACAAAGTGTGATGAGCATAATACTGCCAATTATTCCTGGCATATTTGGTGAGCTTGTCAATAATGAAATGGAAAAAATTAAAGCGCGCCTCACAAAAGCATTGTATTTTACTCCAGGTATGAAACATTTACTATGACATCTTAACTTCAAAAGTTAAGATGTCATGGTCATTGAAGGTCAAAGGGTTAGAGATATACTCACACGTCACACGGTGATGTCACGTCAAACCTGAATCACGCTATGGATGTTTTCTACAACGCTTAAATTTTATGCTTAAGTTCCGAACACAAACAGTTGGAGCACGGCTGTTCCTCAAGCATGACATCTAGCCTTTCAGGAGATCTCCCTATACCAACATACATTACATGTTATTCTTTTTATACTTTTTATAAGAGACTATTTTACCGTTCGTGAAACTCTTAAATTCCAAAAATCCTTTCTTAGTTCACTTGTTACACAAAAATATTCTCATAAAAAAATACGTTTGTCGTGAAATCCCAAGTTATGTCAAACGAAGAGGATGCTGCAAATCAGAATATGGGTGCCGTATAGTATAATACAAAGTTTCTAGTAAATCCATTGAAAAAATAAAAAAATCAGTTTATCCCCTTTTCTATCACCTTATGACAGGAATTTCCAAAATGCTCTCTTGGTGCTACCCTACACTCCCCAAGGAACATACATTCCAAATTTCAGTTGTCAGTCACTCAGTAACAAAAGAGTTGTATATATGTATGTATATTGATTGATAAGTGGCGACGTATGTACTCTTGTTTAGTCAAGCGTACTAACAATTCAACAAAAGTGCAAAGCCGCGACCATAGCATAGTGAGAGCAGACTCACGCCCAGCCGTGGGTGGTGATGATGAACCAAAAATAAGCAGATAAGTTACATCGTAAATTGCTGTCATCTCCGATCCAAATTCGTATCACTAATGCTTTTTCGGCTAAGGTAGAATCGCATGCTCTTCAACACTGCAAAATTGCAAAGCTACAAAAAGTTCTCGTTAATTTTAAAAGCCATCAAACCTGTAAACAAGTCGTCAAGGACGCAGTCACATTATTGTGACATTACTTTGGTGAACAAAACAAACATCAAGCAATAAAATTGTAATTTTTTCTGTACAAATGTACATTCTAGTATTTTGAAATGATGATATCTAATGTTCTTTAATTTTCTCAAAAACGATCCGTATAAACTGTTTTATTTAATTACGCTAATTATTCACAGGTAAAGCGGTACGGAACAAGTGTATCGACATGATTGGGGTGATGAAGCTACGGCCGCTTCGCTTCACCCTCTGGCACATCGTCACCGTCGACATCGCCCTACCGCTCTCCTGTATCAGTTTCTACACCACCTACATCATCGTCGTAGCTCAGTCTAGCCATTTATATTGATCTACTTACTTTGTACAATACCACAATACATCACAGACAAGGTTTTTGACAACTAGAATAGACTATCACTCACACACACACACACACACACACGCGCACACACACACACACACACACACACACACACGTAATTTATGAATTTTAAAAAGTGTGAAAAGCGTTATGTGTATGTAATTAAGGTATATTAAATTTGTAATTATTAGCACTACTTCTCATTAACAAAGACTTAGCGAAGTTGTAATGTCATGATGGTCATAGTTGAGACGTCAATTAAACACCGGAGTTAGCGACAGACTAGTTTATTAGTTACCCACATACACTAGAATAATATATCGTTACATCTTCTCTCTCCCAAATCACTAATACATGTAACAATAAACTTATCTCTATATAAAGGTATGCTATGTAATACACAGACAAACAGAAACGTCCCCTAATAACCTAATTCTATTTATTTATTATTTAAGTATTACATTTTGAGGTATTCTTTTTTTCTTAATTCCCTATCATGCGCTCGCTTGGCGCGAGCAGACGCGTACGACGTCGGCGTCGTAGCGGTCCGCGGCGACGCGGCTGCAGGTTGCGCGGGAACGATCTCGGTCGTCACGTTTTCATTCGCGCAATCCTCTGCTCCGACATCTGAGTCGTACGCGTCCTCGAATGTGTCATCGGCGTCCTTACCACCCTCTGGCCCGACGGAGCTTTCAGGTGTCGTGATTTCAGGCACAGTGCTCGTGCGAGATAAAGAAAATCTATTTTTATTTCGGATTTGGTCAGCGTGCCTCCGCCACTGGACCCCGTGGCCCATATCCACTTTATATGAAACAGGTCCCGTCTTTTTAACCACGACACCCTCCGCCCACTTGTCCCCTCCAGCCGAATAATCTCTGGCTAACACTTGATCTCCGACGTCCAGTTGTCGCGGCGTGCCCCCGGCGGCCCGCAGCTGGCGTTCCTGCGCAGCGCGCACGCGCGCGGCCACGTCCGGCCGTACGGCGTCGAGACGCCCGCGCAGGCGCCGCCCCTGTAAAGCCACCGCCGGGGACACCCCGGTGCTGGCGTGTTCGCAGTTTCTGTATTGAAATAAAAATTTACCCAGTGCCGCGGTGACGTCTTCACCCTCATGCACTGCTCTCTTGATGGCTTTTTTAACACTCTTAACGGCATTTTCGGCAGCGCCGTTTGCTTGTGGTCTGTAAGGTGCCGATGTCACATGTTTGATACAATTTTTTGAACAATACATTTTAAATTCTTGAGAAAAGAACGGAGGGCCGTTATCAGTTACGAGCTGAGATGGTAACCCGAATCGCGCAAAAATACTACGAAACGCGTTTATAGTAGATCGGGCGTCGGTCGAGCGCATTTCAATGGCTTCTATCCATTTGGAGTGTGCATCTACCATTATAAGATACTGTTTGCCCGCACACATTGCAAAATCTGCATGTAAACGCTGCCAAGGATGCATGGGAAACTCCCATGGATGTAAGGGCGCGTGCGGTGGAGCATCGCGAACTGCGCAGCACGCCTCACAAGTTCGACATAGCTCCTCCAAATCTTTATCTAAACTAGGCCAATAAACATAACTACGTGATAAATTTTTCATTTTGTTCACCCCTAAATGTCCCTCGTGAATTTCTGCAAGGACCAGCTTCCGGAGTTTGCAGGGTATTACGACTCTGTATCTAAAAATAATACAACCAAGTTCCACTAACAATTCATGTTTTCTAGCAAAAAACGGCTTTTCGTCATCGCAACTTGTACTCAACGGCCAACCGAACTGAATATAACCTCTAATTTTACACAATAATTTGTCTTTGTCCGTTTCCATTGCTATATCTTTAAAATTTACTGGAAATGTTTCTTCTATTAAATTTATATAGCTTACAGTGTCTGCCGAGCGGCCCTCCTCAGCTAAAGGTAGTCGCGATAAGGCATCGGCCGGACCGTTATCCGCCGAACGAATATATTCCACACTGAAATCATATGCGGCCAAGCGTGCCGCCCACCTCTGCAACCTACTCGCAGCGGTCTGTGGTATACCACCTTTAGTTCCAAAAATATATGTTAGTGGTTGATGATCTGAGCGCAAAATGAAATGTCTTCCAAATAAAAACTGGTGATGTTTAGTAACCCCAAATAATATGGCAAGAGCTTCTTTATCAAGCTGGCTATAGTTACGCTCGGGGGATGAGAGTGTGCGCGATACACATGAGACGGGCCGCTCGCTGCCGTCCGGGTAGCGGTGGGCGAGCACGGCGCCCAGCCCATATGCGCTGCTGTCCACCGACAGCACCAGCGGCCGACCCTCCTCGTAATGCGCCAACACCCGGTCGCTCAGGAGGGCACGCTTTGCTTCTAAAAATGCACGTTCGCAGCGCGCATCCCACTTCCAAACGACGTCTTTCTTTAAGAGTTGGTGTAAAGGGTGTAAAAGATCGCTTAAATTTGGTATGAATTTGCCATAATAATTTAACATACCTAAAAAACTTTTTAATTGAGAGACGTTGGTTGGAAAAGGTGCATCAGTTATTGCTCTTAATTTAGCTGGGTCGGGCCGCAAGCCCTCTTTATTAATAATAAATCCTAAATATTTAACACTTTTTTGTAGAAATTTACACTTATTTATTTTTATGGTTAGCCCCATGTTACGCAGCCTTTCGAATACAGCTCTCAAGTTATTCAAGTGTTCTTCCCTATTGACACCCGTGACGCAAATATCGTCCAAAAACACCACAGAACCCGATACCCCACGTAAGGTCTCTTCCATTAATTTTTGGAATTTTTCGGGTATGCATGATAAGCCGTAAGGTGTTCGGCGGTAAACAAATGTTCCGACATGAGTAGTAATAGCGGTGTACGGTCTCGAATCTTCGGTTAACAGGCATTGTTCATAAGCATGCGTCAAATCAATTTTCGTATACTCATCTCCACCACTAAGAATTGCAAACAATTCCTCTATCCGCGGTAAAGGATAATGGTCTCTCTTTAATCTAGGGTTAATAGTTATTTTATAGTCCCCGCAGATACGAATATCACCATTTCGTTTAACCACTGGAACAATCGGAGTACCATAATCGGAGTACTCGACACGAAATATCGTTCCGTCACTTTCGAGCCGCGCGAGCTCACGCTCGACCCGGCTTCGCAGTGCGAGCGGCACGGGCCGCGCGCGCACATAAACCGGTGTATCGTCCGTCAGCTGTAGTCGAAGGGCGCGTTTACATGTACCTAATTTATCACTAAACACCTCGGGAAATTCTGCACATAACTGGCTCACGAATCTATCCTCGATTATTTCGTGTAAACTTATTTGAGTAACATCTAACGCCTGCAACCATTCTCGGCCCAACAGTGGGCGCGCTCCGCTTTTGATTATATATAAACGTAAGGATCTTGCTACGACATCTCCCATGCGAACATCTACCTCAATATAACCGAGTGACTCAATTCGTGAACCCGAATATGAACGTAAAATAAGGTTATCTGATAAAATATGTTTATGTGAAAATAACTCTTTGTACATTTCTTGGCTTATAGCCGATATGCGGCTTCCTGTATCTATCTCGCATTCGATTTCCTTTTTATCAATATACACCTTAATAAAATATGGCATGTTACCTTGGGCTGCCTTACACTGCACCTCGATTTTAAAAATATCATCGGACCCATCACTATTGTCACTTACATAATTATGTCGAGAGTACACCCGACCACTACCTGCACGTACACTTTTACACATCACTTTGAGATGACCTCTTTGATTACACTCGTCACAATTGTAATGCATGTATCGACACCGGTCCGCGCGATGCGCCTTGCCGCAGCGCCAACACGTCGGGTTACCGGCGCCCGAGCCGCCCCCGGCCGGCTCCCCCGCGCCGCGCCCGCGCGCTCTCGGCCCGCGCCCCTCGCGCCCTCCGCGCGCAAAGTGCAGGCCCTCGCCTGCTTCGCCGCCTCCAGCACCCGAGGCCTCCGTCGGCCTAATGTTGCCCGCCACCTCCGCGTGCTTCTCTGCGGCCTCCAGAGCCAACGCTAACTCCACGGCTTCTTTATATTGAATTTTCTTCTCCGCGAATATTCTCGAACGCATAGCGTCGTTAGCGAGTCCTGACACGAACTGGTCCCGTAAATTTTCTTCGAGCGTCGAACAGGTCTTGCATTTTCCGAAATTACAGGTAGCTGCGAGATGTTTAAGCGCTTGTAGATACTCCATAAGGGATTCACCCGAATGTTGTCGTCGTAAACGGAATACATGGCGTTCGGCTATTTCGGATCGCTGAGGTTCTAAATGTTCCGTTACTAATTTCACCAAGTCGTCGTAGGTTTTATTTTCAGGCAAATCCGGCGAACACAAGTCACACATTAGAGAATACGTGGATTCTCCCACTACCGTTATTAACATCGGTACTTTCAACTCGTCTTTTATTTCGTTCAACAAAATAAACTGATTTACACGACGAATGTAAGCCGGCCATTGTTTTGAACTGAGGTTAAAGGGTTCCAGTTTACCGATTGGCATTTTTAAACCTAATCTGACTGCACACGCAAAAATCACAATATTAAATTGGCACGTCTCGAACCGCTCGTCGCCAGTGAGACGTCAATTAAACACCGGAGTTAGCGACAGACTAGTTTATTAGTTACCCACATACACTAGAATAATATATCGTTACAATAGTAATTAAAAATTTTTCTCCATTATCACATACAAATACGTACATTTTGTTTGACAGTTGCATTGTTTGTAGATTTGCATTGCACATTTTTATTAATAAAAAATATATAAAATTAAATTGCATTTCTATAATTTAAGCCACTACTAATTCCCAATAAGTTACATGAATAACCCAATCTTTTCAAAAATTCAGTCATACTAGAATACATACAGAAAGACTAGTAATAGTTAGTCCTGTTAGTTGTTGTTAGTAATAGTCTAGTTAGAAAGAGTCTTGTTTTAATTCGGTCAGAGATGTGTTGCTACCCGTGAGAACTGGGATGGCCTCTAAAAATTGCAACCGAATCCACAAAAGTATGGCAAACTTTTCTTATCCGTTTACATTTGTCACCTGTCTTTTTGTTGACCAAATAATTAGAGTTAATATCGCTCGTGCGGGCCGACCGTCAGACCATCAATTTAGGTTAACCTGTCACAACACAATGACATAATTAGCGTATTCCACCACACGCGCTGTGTCCATACTATTATTATAAATGCTAAAGTATCTCTATCTGTCTATCTGATTTTTTTTTTAACTTATTATCCGCTGAACCAATTTGGAAGAAATTTGGTATGGAGATAATTTGAAAGCCCAAAAAGGATAATTATAAGATAATTTTTATCCCGTAAATTATCACTTATAGGGGGGAAATGGGGTGAAAATTTATATGGAGAATCAATCGTTTCTCAGAACTTACGAAAATACATAAATACAATCATCATAATTATCAATCTCGATTGCAATAAAATGACCTGACCTGGGACAAAAAAAAACTTTTTCCCGGTAGAAAATATATAATTTAAACATTGCTTTGTCGTTTCCGATTCTCACGCAGGCGAAGCCGCGAGCAAAAACTAGTTATTAATACAAAACAAAAGGCTATAGAAGTGTAGATTGTGTATCGAACAATTTATTTGAAGATATTATCGTAAATTTTATACCAACACAGTTACAATTCTCTAATCAATAACTTAGTATTTTTGGATTGGACAACACGTGTATTTACTGAAATAAGGAATATATTTCTCAAAACTTCAGCAATGAACGGCGTAAAATCGTATAATTATTTTGATATTCTCGTGAGCGTAGTGATGTGGTTTAGATTAATTCAAGGATTTTACTCAAATATTACGTCACACCGAATCGTATTACGCATTATTTGGCTGTACTTCATACTTTTCTTCGCATTTTTCATATATATATTATTTAACATTCCGTTAAACATGCAAGACTTATACAGCTTGGTCAATATCAATAAAAGCACTGATTTTTGTCTAATATTCTTCGTGTCTTTAATTACCAATGGTGAAAACTTTTATAAATTCTATTCCCGCTTAAATGTCATTGATAAATCGTCAAGATACACGTTAAATAGATTTGATGGCGCTATTTCTTTTTCTTTATTTGTCTGTGTTCAAGTTTTTAATTTACTACGCACAGTATTTGTGCTTTATAAAAGTCAAAGTGTTATATTTATGGCACGAACACATTTTATAATACAAAGTCCAAACTTGGTGCATTTTACTAGAATCATGATGATTGAATTGTTGTGGACCCGTATCAAAGGCCTTAGAATATCATTAGAACGAGAACTTTTAGCTATTTCTTGTAACGTTCAAGATAATTATACACAAATCGAAATCATACAAAAACATTTGAATATTTACAAACGCTTGTACGAACTACGCTGCTTTGGAGACTCGTCAATATTATTGGTAAATATCATCACATTGTATTGTAATATATTATAACGTTAAATGTGTCACTCACAATACATATAATCTATCTATCTATATAAATAAAAGGAGAAGCTGACTGACTGAGTGACTGACTGACTGACTGACTGACATCAACGCAGGGCCTAAACTATAAGGGTTAGAAACTTGAAATTTTGCACAGGGCTTCCTTTTATAACGTAGGGTAGCAATAAGAAGGGATGTTTGAAAATTCACCTCCTAAGGGGGTAAAACGGAGGTGCAAAGTTAGTATGAAAGTTCTCTGATTTTATCAACTTTTATATACCTATAGTGTAGTCTTGTTATGTATATGACGAAAAAGAGAAAGTCAAATGAGTATATCGCACTGTAAATGTTTAATTAGGTACAGCTTAGCGTTGTTATAGTAAAATAACCAAAAAAAGCGCTCAGTACTGACACCGAGTCGACGTCGCAATAATAATTTTAATATACTTTTAAGTGTATAATTTATTGTAGTAGTGCTCATCAAACTTTGTCACTATTATTATTACATTTACGGCAAAATGGCGGCTTACGTAAGCAAAGCAAAACATCAATATTTTTTGGACTGACAGTATTCGTTTTTTTTTTAAGTTTCACTTCTACCACGTGTGAATTGCACACATATTAATTATTTCGTCTACTTGCAGAACAAGAATGGTTTAAAACGCTCGTCTCGACAAAAGCGTCGGGAATTTAACATGAAGTTTTTTTAATTTTCGTGCGAACAAGATCTTACAAACCGAAACGCCTATACAAGGAAATTTTTGTCTTTTGCCAGAGTTTTGCGGGTTTATCTGCACCAGCGGTTTACATTCTATCATTCTTCCGATATGTTTTGCAGCACGCAGAATATGATGCGGTAAATCCATGATTAATATTATTATGTATTTTATTATGTTACAAAACTACTTACTTAACAATTTGTAAGATTACCCATAAGATACTCGTAAGAAAACTGTTTATTTCCCCAAATCTCAGAAACGGTTTATATGCATTTTTTATATATTTAACTACATTATTGTGGTTAACTACATTTATTGTTATTATTGCAAATTGTTTAACAAAACAAAAAACCTACTTAATGTATATCTAAACTTTGCCATAATAATTATTATATTCTAAATTGTTTTGTTACAGAGTATCAATTTAATGATTTTACAATGTGTGATTAGCGTAATATTGCCATTGATTCCTGGAATATTTGGTGAACTTGTCAATAATGAAATGGAAAAGATTAAAGTACGCCTCACAAAGGGATTGTATTTTGCTTCAGGTATGTAACATATTTATTATTACATCTTAACTTTAGTATTACGTACACACACGTCACACAATGACGTCACGTGTTCCGGAACCGGAATCACGTTATCAATGTTTTCTATAATTTATACATAACATACAATTCTATAAGTGTATAAGTTCTGAACATTAACAGTCGGAGCACGGCCGCTCCTCAGGAATGCAGGAGATCTCCATACTCGTATGCTAGTTATACTCACTACATTACAGTCCAAATAAGCCTAACACCCACAACTCGGTACCAAACATCTAAAGCTGGCGGTTCGTGGCCGAGACCGAGACAAGCGACCGAGACAGGAGACCGAGACAGGAGACCGCGACCGTCACTTTGTAGTTTGTATAGGCGTGACAGACTGTCTCGGTCTCGGTCGCGAGTGGTCGCCTATACATTGCCTATGGTCAAGTGCCGGTCGCGGTCTCCGGTCTCGGTCTTCTGTCTCGCTTGTCTCGGTCTCGGCCGCGAACCGCCACCTTAACAGTCACTTAAATGTCTGCTACGACTGGAAATCGAATTTTGAAAGTTTCTAAAATAAAAGTAGCCTAAGTTACTCCTGATTACATCAGCTATCTGCCAGTGAAAGTTCTGTCAAAATCGGTCCAGCCGTTCCAGAGATTAGCCCAAACAGACAGAATTTGTAAAAAGTGACATTTTGGTATATGTACCGTGTACCGTCCATGTGAAAAGCGGTTATTTTTTATATTACAAACACTTACTCCAATTTTATTTATTTGTATAGATGATAAAGGCGTCGAAACTGTTTTATTTAATTACGCTAATTATTCACAGGTAAAGCGGTACGGAACAAGTGTAGCGACATGATTGGGGTGATGAAGCTACGGCCGCTTCGCTTCACCCTCTGGCACATCGTCACCGTCGACATCGCCCTACCGCTCTCCTGTATCAGTTTCTACACCACTTACTCAATCATCGTAGCTCAGTCTACTCATTTAAATTGAGCTATTCTCTCTCACACACACACACACACACACACACACACACACACACACACACACACTCACACACACACTAGCGCGTTTTATTAGTTTTAAGAAAGTGTGAGAAGCGTTAAATGTAATGATAATTAATGATAATTGTGGTGTATTTGTAATTTTTCTTGTGGCTCTTCTTTTCATTAGCAAAAACTTGACGAGAGATCTTGACGACGACTTGAGATGACGACCCCGTAGCCTTGTTGGTAGTAACCCTGCCTGCGAAGCGAGGGTTCCCGGGTTCAATTCCGGTCGGGGAAGACGTTTATGAGACAGATAAATGTTTGTTGTCGGGTCATGGGTGATTGTGATGTGTTATTTGTGTTGTCCATGCCGCCCGCGACACACGGAATCCTAGTGCGGGGGTATGAGTGTGTTAACGTTTATTTACGTTTTATTTTTACTTTGCGAAGCCGTGATGTCATGAGAGTAACAGTAATTGAAAACTTTTTACCCAATTGATATTACACACACATACACGTTGTTTGTAGGTAATGCACTACACATTTTTTTTTTAATAAAAAATATGTAAAAAAACAAATGCATTTTTATAATTGAAGCCACTCCTTACTCCAGTAAGTTACACAAATAATCCAGTTTTTGCAAATATTCCATTGTCATAATAGCCACCTTAAATGCCAGAAGTTCTTATGTTTTCCAAAAGCATGGCTTAATTAACCTATCTAACGACAACCTTCGGGACCATTTTGGCGATTTTGGTATAAGACCCGACGTCCATAATAATCAATTAGTCAATGTCGTATAGATCACTTTTTAGTTACGCCTCGTAGATAGTTCTACTATCCGTAAGCAAAATGATTCGTTTTCGAACATATGCCTGGTGCATACGCTCAAAACAACCCTTTTTTACAAAAAAGTAAATTTTTTGGAGCGTTGTGATCGCTTAGTGAAACGCGCCCAATGTGTTTATCTACAAATACCACAGAAACGACACTCTAAATCACTTATTTAATACATTTACAGTTACACAAACCAAAAGCGTCGCGACAAAGGCACATTAATAGTAAATTACTCAACATTGAATCTGGGTGGGCGACCATAAATTCATATCGAATGTAATACCACTAGAAAAGACCGCGCTAGCCGCGTATGCAAAGTGGAGGCGACAAATTACGAATATCTTCAGTATTTTTACTTGACTACGGCGGCCAAAGGAATGGAGAAAGCCAGTCTGTCCTCAGCCGTACCACCAAACAGGAGCCGGTTGCTGTCGTCTCTTATGACATCCTGGTCTGTCGGTGTGGAATTGAGGTTAGTATTCTAGGCCAGCCCAATATGGCCAATATAAGTAGAACCATTATTGAACTCGTGAAGATCCACTAGAGTCCGATTTACGCTCCTTTTTGCCACGTACATGCAAATTGTGGAATGATCTTCCTTCTGAGGTATTCCTGGAACGCTATGACATGGGATATTTCCAAAAAGGTGTAAAAAGACTTTTACACTTTTTTTACTCTTTTTACACCTTTCCTTCAGGGTCGGCGTTGCACTGGCGACTCCCCTGGTGTTGCTCGTGTCCAGGCGACGATGAACACTTACCATCACGTGGCTCGTCCGCTTTTACGACAGCAATTCAAGCTACAAAAAAAGTGCATGCGTACATTGTACACATGTCAGAAGTGAAACTTCTTTGGCGAACTAATTTTTAAATCCCGTTTATAATTTATCATGCGCGCAAAGAAGTTTCACTTCAATAATATTCAGAACACATGACTCCTCCATATTTCGTAGCAGTGCGTCGATATTAATAAAGAGCTTAAATCGGACGCTGATACATCGACAAACAATTCGTACAAACGCTGTTACTAATTTATACGGACTGCAACTTGCATGCCGCTATTACGAATTAATGATGAAAAATGTGTCTATAATTTATTCGCGATACACACAGGACAACGATTATACTTAGCCAAGTGCTTCCTTTTTACCCCACTTCCTTTTTAGGGTGCCGTATCCAAAGGGTACAAAACGGAACCCTAATAATATGCCTTTACCGTCTGTCTGTCAGTCACAGAGCTCTTTAAAAAACGGAAATAGGTAAATACCTGAAATTTTCATATTTTATTATTTATGAGTATGTGCATTCTAATGCACAGTTACAACTGTGATCGCTGTCACACAGAATAATAAAAAATTAAAAGCACGATAATAAAAGGGGTCCCCATACAAGGAACCCTAAAAAAATTAGGTTTTGTACATTTTATCTTGTAATTGGTCAAATAATTGGACTTTTAACCGCTCAGTAGTACGGAACTCTAAGTGTGGGAGCCAGACTCCCAGTTGCCGGTTTTCTCCTGTTTCGCATAACGAAGCGAGGCGAACAAGTTACACATGAATATGTGACTATATTGTAACTGGCCTTGTGACAATATAGTCACATAGTTAAAAGCATTTGACACTGCTGTCAATGCAAACAGTAATATACGGCCGGTGTGATTTACGAGCGTACTTCATTAGTGCAATAGCGATCACATTAGGGTTGTCAAAGCCGTCCTAAATTCTATTCAACATTTTGTAAAAATGCATGTGAAGTTAAGAATTATATGTATACAAATCAAGGCACATTAGCACTCAAACTCATATCATATCATCTGAAACTCATATTTCCGCACTAGGATTCCTTGTGTATGTATTATTTGTGATGTAAATATTCATAAAGATTATTTCAATTGATTGATTTGAATAAAACTATATCTACGGTGCCGCTGCATGAAGTAAATAACTAAGCACATTTAAAAATCTAATTCTACCAACGTCAGCAGAACAAATAGTTATTACTCATTTGTGGGCTCTGCTAAAAAAGGAGTTAAGGGAAACAGGTTAGTAGAGCCGAATTTCTGAAAAAAAAACACGTCAAAATCCAGAAAACGTTGACACATTAACTAAGATAATATTTTGATATTTGGAAAGTCAAACCTCAAGCTTTGAGTTCCTTTAAGATTATCGTCTCATTCATGAGGTATCCTGTAGGTATATGTGTCACATATTTCAATAATGGGATCGAAATTCTGCACTATCGATAATGATACAGGGTTGTGTGATATAATTTGTCTCGAGCGACAACCCTAGGTGAGCAGTACCCTAGATTTACGTACCTAATGCGTGATATTAGTTACTGTGTGATTTATGAGTATGTGATCGTGTTGGTCAAAATACAACTATCACCACCTATTAGTAAACCGGCCACGATTCCAAGGAACAGTACATTAACAGTAAACAGATAATCCTAATACAAAGTTGTGATTCTACTTAGTTTATCTACTAACATAGCTAACATAGTGTTCTATTGTGTTAAAGTTGAACACACGTTGCCGCGCATATTTATTTTTTAACTAAAATAGGTTATGGACGTCGGAAAATAGGCCGCGTTTGACGTCAGAATTGATACAACTGTCAATGTAGGTATAGTATAGTAGTCAGTGTAGCTATACATATTTCCTTGTATTGGTATTAGTATGACTAAGGTACCACTAGCTAAAGAAAACATACAGAATTGTATCCAATTTGTGGCATATCGCACACAATGCTCCGTTCCTCCGTCTGATATTCAAACTTCACTCTATTATACCTTTAATAGTATAACCTTCAGTTTTCGTTAAAGTGGGATTCGTGAGATACCGTCATATATTAGCATTAAGCTCGCCATTTGTACCGTAATACTGTATTGTGGTCAATAAAGTTTAAATAAATAAAATACTCTTTATTGTATACTTTAAAAAGGTAACATTGACATTAGTTAAATTAATTCGTTAAAGGCGGGCGAAGCCTCGGGGGAAAACTAGTTACAAATATACCAATTATAATTTGGTCCGTTCAGTAATTTCATAAAATCAAAACTATTTCATAAAAAATAATAGAACGTCATATTTTCATGGCAGTCCATGTTAAAACAAACGCTTGGACACCCTTGTGCAATATTTGCTTTCTATTTCGCCAAAATAATCTTTTGAAAGCGAGCGGTATTGACTGCGCTACTACCGCATACGATTGTGTTTATTTATATGAAAGCGCAAATATTTTTAGTTGAACTCTTTGATGCTTCAGAACGGTTCGCAAATACCTCGGTCACGTGAAAGGAAGTTATCTTGTCGTAATGATGTTTATTGTTGCATCATTGGCGTACCAAAAGGGCTCTGATAATGTATACTGGAATTTAAAATGAGCATCAATTAGGTTCAGTTTCCAGTGTAAGCGGCTTATTGACTGCAAGTCTATCTACTTTTTCTACTATGTATCATCATTATCATCTCAAATCAAACTCAAACTCAAACTCATTTATTCCATGTAGATATTTAGAATACACTTATGAACGTCATTTTTTGCATTTACCACCGTTTCGCTAAGGTGCCTTTAAATTTTAAATCTTACGAGGAGAAAAAGAAACGGCGAAAGAAAACTCCTACATAGATATAGTGTAGTCCAACTCATACATATAGTGCTTAAAAACTAATTACAATCTTTTTTGCTAGGTACTACCATTTTATACCTAAATACCAACTTGAGCGGAACCGGATGCGGATGTCTATTACCAAGCATCCTTGTCATTAATATACTCATCGATAGTATAATAACCTTTCTCATCATAATCATTGCAATTTATAACTGTCTCACTGCTAGGTACCTACTGCTGTACAGGCAATGTAAGGTATACAAATGTTTTGTCTCCACTCAGTTTTAACTCACTTGGATTGAATATGTAAACTTTATTAGTAACTGATATTAAAAAAATGTCTATGGCCAGTCTCAGTATTTCAGATTTCTATAGTTAGGTCAATTGTACATTGGTAATTAGTTTTCTCTATTATTATCCCAGCTGGGAATCAAACGCGGGACTTTGTCGGTCATTGTCAGCTTTAAGGGCGTTTGTATGCTTCGTTTATTGAACCAACGAACTGAATCTATTACGTTTATAGACTCCAAAATGTTGAATTCAAAGCGCCTTCAAACAAAACCTACGCAAAACTAAAAAACTCTACAACGACTCCAGTGCCGCGGTAGAAAAACTTCAAAAACGATATTTACCGACCACTACCACTTCCCATAACCCGCTCCGAACGGTACAATGGACTGTCCAACGAAAACGGAATTAGAGTGTGGTTTAAGTGATGACAGATCGCGATTAAACAAACTACAAACAGATTAAACGGCTAGTTTAGATACACGACCGAATATGCGGCTTACTCTCGCTGAATATTCGTACACGCTCTCGTGTACCACGTGAGCACTAATAGGGTGAATGGCACGAACGCGAACACAAACGAGTAATTCTTTGATTCCCTCCAATAAACCGACACTAAGCCCAGAACAACCGAATATTCTTAGTTAAAAAGTTTGAGACTATGTGTATTTATTTATGCTTAATCAATAAAAAATAAATCCAAAAAATTAAAAAAAAATGTTAGGGGTAGACAATCCTTATCATTTAAGGGTATGAAAAATAGATAGTAGCCGATTCTCAGACCTACTGAATATTCACACAAAATTTCATGAGAATCGGTCGAGCCGTTTCGGAGGAGTATGGTAACTAACATTGTGACACCAGAATTTTATATATAAGATTTCATTACAGTTTTCATTTGCATAATGAACAAAGCAACTACGTTATGATTGCTTAGAAATATTCATAGAATTATATCATGTTGTGTCTCCTGGCTGACCGATGCCGACCCATGGATTTTTGTTTGTCATTGTAAAATAATTATCACTTTCTTGGTTGAAGTTAAACTTAGTGAAAAAAACTACACACCTAAGAATTCTCAAAAGGTGTACGCTTTTTACAATTACCCTAGCTAAGTGTGGATTATACCAATCCACACTTAGCTGTAATTGTAAAAAGCGATACAAGCCCAGCATTGGATGAGGATATAGAACTTCAATCAGTCTCTACATTGATATCAAATCCGCTGTAGGGTGTGTATTAGACCGCAATCTACACACATCGTCACTACGCACTAACGGTATATCACAGGCAACGCGCACGTCGCCAGTTGTTAATACTGCACGATACGCCTCTCCTGGTTTATTCTATCGCCGTGCTCTGGAGGGTGATTTAAGGATCGCATCGTGAACTGCTACGGTTCCCGCAGTGCGATTTGACGATTGAACTCGACACGCGATGTCTCGCCGCACAGTCGTGGTCAAAGTCAATAATCGACTTCAAAAAAAGGAGGAGATTCTTAAATTCAACTGTACTGTATGTGTGTTATCTCAAAAAATTTTACTGGGTGTGGCGATTTTAATCATTCTTTTTATATTTGAAAGCTGGTGCTTCTCGTGGAGTATGACGAGTCGTGTTTAGTTATCTATACATATAATTGGTCCTAATGAGGGCGTTCGACCAGGTAAATTATGATATCATATCTATCCTACCTATCTAAACCGCGGCACCGCTTGCTATACAAGTTCCGAATATAAATAGTTGGAGCTCGGCCGCTCCTTAGGACAACTCGCCTGGCGGGAGATCTGCAGCGGGGGATTGACATTTAGACAGAATAAAAGTAAGGTTGAGCAAAACTCGGAAGCGAAGCTTAAATGGAAGACTAGCTGAATTAAAGGGTTAGAGAATTCGGCTTCGGGTATTCGAAACCGTAAATACGGATACTGTGGACGATATAGTGAATTGTACGGTTGCAAAATGAGATGAAGCAGAGCCGTAGTCGTTAGCCTTACTGTCGTCACAAATGGTCGTTATCCAGGGCTTAGGATTACGCTGGTTATCGGAGAATAGAATAATGAAATTCTCTGTAATTACAATAGCAAATTGTAACAGTTCTGCTATGTTTCGGGTGATTTTTCAGATTAAAAGTGGTTGAGCCCCAGTCTATAAAATTAAAGAAAGAAATAAATAAAATTTTCATCGTTAAAACAATTATTTATTAGGTAAAACAGAAAAGTTGTGCACTCTGTACAATATCGCTACCAGCAACGAAAAACGTTCACACTCAGTTGGTTTTAAGTGTCGACTAGAGAATATGTATAAAATTTATGTCGCTTCAAATTAAAGCTTCTTTCCGAAAGACCGATATAAAAAAGCTGTTAAATATCAATGTATACCATTTAAATAGTTTTGTAATTATTCTTCTTAGACAATAGTATTTTTTCCTCGCCATGCGTTGTTAGCCGTGATGTTGCATGAATTCCTTCGTGATACATCTTTTCATACTACATCGTACACTTTGCTACGCGGTGCTACGTGGTGCACTCGAATGTATCGTAGACTTGTGTAGATACATAGCAAAACGTAGCATAGGTCTACGAAGCGTAGCATTTAAAGACGTATTATAACACATTTAGTCCCAGCAATAATTTTATTTATTAAATAACTAATATATAACGTCTTTAAAATCGATCATCTTATAAATGAATAAACCCCTAACTCACACACCCTTGCACTAGGATTCCATACGTCCTGGTTTACATGGACAACATTTACTTTTCTTATTGTTGTATTATAATGCTATTAAAATAAAAATAAAACACTTATTTTCCATATAGTTCCATTAAAATATTGCAGTCTTCGCTCACCAGAATAAATACAAAACCTTAGATTAATTCCACTCCATTGTTTCTTAACAAAGGTCGGTTCATTAATTTAAAATCTTAGCAACAATACGTATCAACTGAAAGGGTTTCGTACGCGATGTAGTTGTAAATCATGACGGCGCGTCTTGCAAGCTATTCTAATTCTTATTACCACGGAATAAGGAAGACGTATCAAGTCTTAGTGAGTAAAATAGCGAAACTGCTCTGATAGTGTCCATTAATCATTGCTTTCAGAGGCGAGATAAAATAAAGTGTTTTGGAATTTTGTAACTAAGATGGATTTTCTGGGCTATTTTTTGTTGATAATGGCAATCGGATATAATATTCAGTTGTTTACTAGATCCATAACTATTAACTATCCTAGTCCCCATTTGTGTCTTGTTCTAAGCCGGTCGCAGTTGTCACAGGTGGCAGCGGAAGGTGGTGCTGCATGCTCGTTTGCTACCTTAGTTCTAAAATACCAACACTAACACGTTTGAATTTAAAACCTTTTTTTATGGATTTCACTGTTGCCCAAGGACATCAGTTACACCAAATGTATCACCGATGCGTTGTCGACCAAAAAAGAAGAAAAAAGAAAATACTGGCAATTTCAAGCCCCCAGCCGAAACATAAGTCGTTTTAATACTTAGGTTAAGTGAAACTAATCGAATGTAACATGTTTTTTTAAAATTGTTGTCCTCTTTTAGTGATATAAATCTAATTAATTAATTTGTAGAAAATGCCTTAAATGACTGTATGAATTTTTAATCCTTACTAATATTATAAATGCGAAAGTATGTGAGTGTCCAGTGGTAAAGGATAATGAAACTCTGTTTCTTTGTTCTCTCGACTTTTTTGGCCAACAGAGCATCCATGGTCCATGGCCGACGGTGGCCATGTATGTACCATCAAGCATGTCTGCTATTTTTTCGGATATTAAAATTTAAAAAACAAACAAACATAGAAATATTTTAGGTTCATGCGAGATTTAAACTTCGCGCGGAAGGTCAGGTTTCAAACCACTTTCAATTCCTTTTAATAATAGTCAACAACTAGTTTAATAACACTAAATATAGCGAAATAGTAGCGACCCTACGCAGAAAGCATTGACAAATACCCCCGATATATCTGCAGCACCGGACAGGCTAGCAATTACGCGCCAAACAAAGGGACGTATGTAAATATGCCGATATTACGGACAGACAGACGTATGGGAAAATTATACGTGAGTATTAGTTAAGAGGTTTACGTTTCGGTCTCGAGATTGGATACTGTACGGTATTAAATACGCGAAGTACGATAAGGTCCATCCAAATAGATACAAGATATTTTTTCAAACTAAAACCCAACTACCACTCCTTCGGTTTTATTTTATAAAACTGTAACTGATACATGGAAGATATTTAATAGAAACTATTATTGGCGGTATTTATTGACGTAAATGGTCCCTCAACTGTTTGTTACGTTTGAACGTCACATAACTACATAGTATGACGTCTACGAAAACATTGACAACTCAAAGCCCTCTGTCATTATTTTCATTGATCTGTCTATTATTGAAGATGGCCAACTCGCTGACTAGTAACAGTTCGTTGGCCACTGGCCAGTAACATTCGGATGATTACTTACTCGTCTCATCTTCCTTATCTTCCTAATCTTACTTTCTCTGTTGTTTTCACCGTAGTCAACCCTGTCTTTGGGCAAGTGGCTTTAACTCATTCCTAATTCACGTGAGAGCAAGGGTTTATCCTCGTAATTGAAAAATTTACTGTACATTACACATTTTTGTAATTATAAAGTTGATTGTAATATCTCCTGCATTATTATTACAGTTGAAAAAAATATATATTATTTTTCTTACACATCATATTCGCATTCTTATGCAACTTATCTAAATAATCTGCTTAACCACAAGAAATATTTCACGAGCAGCATCGAAAACGTTAGCATTAACAAGAGCACCTCTCTATAGGCCGGTCATTAAACAAGGATTTGAAGGGTCGAGTGGTCCAAAATAAAGTTAGTCTCCGTGCAGACTCTATTGAGGAGATGGAACTGTGCAGGTGATTAAATGGTAAAGGTCTGTTAATGGTGGTATTATGGGTAACCCTCTGTTATGAGGCAGATTACCCCACGATTAGAGATTGGATACTTGTAACTTTACATGTATGGCTAAGTACTAGTATTCCGTTTGAGTTGTGTGTCACATAAGTGGGTGCCATTATATTTACATTTTTTATAAAGATTTACAATGGATGCATGTTTCTTCTTAATACTTAGGACCTGAGACATACATATACTCGTATGTTGCAGGATATCGTCTGGCGGGTCAGCTAGCATAAAAATATACAAAGATACAGGGTTAATGCTTTTACTGACAGGTAATTTAACGCGTGGTTGGTTTGTCGTGGACAATAATTGCCGCGAGCACCAGCTCGTGACAAAGGAGGCTCGCGAGTGATCATCTGACCGGAAAATTAATTCCCTTTGATTCATATTAACCGTGTACAGGTTACGTATGGAATTCGTATTGAAATACTCATTGGATATATGCTATCACATTTGTTTTTTTGCTAGAAAATGTTGAGTGATACTGGTAATTAGTATTAGTTTTTTTTACATTTTTAGTCAGTGAATAGCATCGAACGGAACGCGTAATGGTACTAATGGTAGATACATTAGTTTTTTGACCCTGCCTGCGAAGTGCGGTGTAAGCACCTATTTTATTTTAATCGACGATATGTTATTATAATTATACTAACGACCCGGGTTCCATACGCCACATCGAATTTGATATAGCAGACTTGAACAATAATTTACTTTCAAAGTGGCCGGTAGACTAAATAAGTTTCAGATTCTCTGATATAAACAGTGCAAAACACACCACAAGTGACAACTCTGTACTGCTGTAATGATAGAGGCAGATGTCAAAAACATGCCACGAGCGACAAATCATTGCACTGGCGGCTAAACGTATGATAAACTTGGTCGTCTAGAGTTTAATTGACACAGGCTAAGCCGCTATCGTCCGACCACAGCCTTCGATGTAATAAATCATGATAGCTTAGCCATATAGGTCTAAGCTCAGGCACGGAGATATTGATAGTGTCACAACAAAGGTTATTACTCAATTTCGTCATAAATCAACAAGCAGAGGCATTTTGTATGATGCAGCCCAGTTGATAGTGATCCTGCCTGCGCGACAACGAGAGGTTCCGGGTTCAGTTCCCGGCCGGGGGGTGTATTTATTTAACAGATAAATGTTTGTTCTCGGATCAAGGGTGTTAGTGACGTGTTATTTGTGTTTTCCATGCCACCCGCGACTCAAGAAATCCTAGTGCGGGGGTATAATTGTAATCCTTAAGGTTTATTTTTATTACCTTCTGAATTAAAAGGATTTCAATGGACACTTTGTGAGTTTCATGAAATTTTAAGTACCAAAAGTTTTTCAGTTACAGATTTTCTACTCATTAAATTTTTGAAATTAGTTAAAACCACTTAACTGTCTAACACCAGATAAGGACTAGGCAAACTTGAACGCGATTATGTACCAATGTATGTATCTTAGGACAAATATACTACAAAATTAATTAAGCATCAAACTATGCGTCAAACGGACAGACTGGCCGTCCCAATATAGCCGCTGGGCATAATTACACGAACACTGACGTATGGGTGACAATAGGTATCTGTTATTATACATTTTACTAGCAGGTACTGTCTAGTACTAGTCCGGAAGGTACTGATACATTGTGGTAGATATTTAGCCCAGTTAGCTTCTAAAATTGAACCGAACATTTCTCTGTCACATAAGTATCTGCCCCGACTGGGAATCGATCCTGAGACCTGAATCCTGATCCTGAGTTGTTAAGTTTCAAAATCAACGTTTTTCGATCGCATCGCTTATAACAAAAATATAATATCTATTGATATTTTAATATTTGCACTTATAATTATGTATTCATTACATACTAAGCAAATGATTGCATTAACCCATACCTGAATTTTTAATTAGTTGTAAGCAAATATTACAATGGCCAGACATATTAGATGAAGTCTAACAAATATTTGCTTAGGATTGATTCGTTTCAGAATACTATTTCTTTAATTTAGTAAAAGGTTTGAATAACTTATTTTGGCGGCTATTCCATAATTATAAAAATGTCTAAACTGTTTTTTGTGTAGGTGTAGGTAATTATCACAAATAAACCGTTTTTCTTTCATTCTAAATATAAGCTGGGTTTTATTTTGTTGTAAATATAAAAAGTATGTATGTATGTGTTAATTAAATTTTAGTGAACCATATTGTTATGATTGCAATCCTTAGCTTCCTAGCTTCAGCTTATGATCTGAAGCAATGAGTTACTTCATCACAACCCATAACTGTCCCACTACTGGGCACGGGTCTCCTCTCACATCGTGAGGCCTACAGGCCTAGTCCACCACGCTAGCCAAGTGCGGATTGGCGGATTTCACACACCTTTTAGAACATTATGGAGAACTTTCAGGAGTGCAGGTAGCCTCACGGTTTTTTTCTTTCACCAAAGCAAGTGGTAACTGGTAGAGAATGCCATTAGGCATTAAGCATTAAAGCATTTAGTCCGCCCATTGTACACCCCTATTTTTAAGGTTTACAATAAAGATTAAATAAATAAATAATTAAATTCTAACTGACTTACTTAGTTAGATATTCCCACTGCACGAAGATTAACTGGAAGAGAATGCTTTTAGCATTAAATCCGCCTTTTCTTCTTATACGTACGTTGTACGGTTCAAAAAAGTGTAAATAAATAATAAATACAATACTTGAATAAGCGATGAAATAAACAAGTGTTCACAAACCTGAACTTCTCCAGACAATTCCAGTTAGGTCATGATAAGGACCAAAATAACTTGAGCGCTCGAGGCGCCATGAAATCGAGAATCGCTTCAGCTGATAAGTCGACAGTATTTCAGCTTCTGTACTGATGCTATTGCTGTTACTAAAGTACACTCGACTCGAATACGACTCATTCTTTTGATGCGGATAATTTGTCTGTCACTGGGCTCTATTTCTTGATCACTTTGCACACACTCTTGAACACACACAACTATCATAACCACAATCACAACAAATAATAAAAAGGTAGTATTTCAAAGTGGGTCCCCATATAACCTTAAAAATGAGGATTTGTTTACATTCTATCTTGGTATTGAGTATTGACCAAACGTTTAAAGTTTAGCTCGGTGGTACGGAACTGTACTTGTGCGAGTCGCACTTTACTACATTTAAATCTATCCAAGCTATCCGCAACACTATTATCCTAATGTTAGGAATGTTGGTGTATGTGCACATAATAATTCAAGACTTTTATTTAGATAATAGGTTCATGTCCAAAATGAATTGCATTTTGAGTTATGTTAAGGCCCTCTTATATTAAGGTACATAGCAAGCAATTCCAGTTGCAGATATACAACACATTTTTGACAACGTGTATAAACATAATGTTAACATTAAAATAGATGTACGAATTTATAAAAAAAAATTAGAGAAAAAATATAATTAGGTCCACATAATATAAAGCGAAACAATACCGTACAGTAACTTAAATAATTGTACAACACAAATTAAAACCAATGGTAACGCTACCACAAAACCAGCTGCAGGAAAAGCATGCATTATGTATAACTTTTGTAAGACGCTTCAGAAAATGCAATTTGAAACAAAGTATCAAGTTTAATGTGTTTTCAGATTAAAAACGGCGAGAAAACTGACTCCGAAATGTATGTAGCGGGGCTTGGGTTTATTTACTACCGAGAAAGTATTTATTAAAGTTTAAAGTTTAGAAAGGAGTATTGCCGAAAGGAGTTTTTGAGCACAGATTATATTTGTTAATTATAATATGAGCTCAGTGTAAGGGGAAACACGCTTTTATTTTTTTTATTTTATAATGCTAAGTGAATTATAAACGCCCGCCGGCCCGCCTGTCAAGACCCGCCTTTCTACCATCCCGAATCCTACGCTTCTTTAGTCATGTTACGCGCCGTGAGAACGCCATGGAACGCCTTGTTGTGCAGGGAAGAGTGGATGGAACTAGACCTCGAGGTAGATCTCCACTACGCTGACCAGATCAAGACCCTGACCAACGCGACAATAAATGACAATGCCCGGACAAGTGGAGAGCTGTAGTGCTGCGCGTCCTTACAGCATGAATGACCACGACTGCTCTGCCAAGAGTATACGAATAAGAAGAATTATAAACGCAATGCAATAAATTTTGTCACTGTCCTGATGGCAGTTGAGGAATTCCCTTGTCTTGAGCCAATCCTAAGCATAGTATCCGGGCATGATTGTCATAAAATTACATTGTCATCGGAACGAAAGCAACATGCAAAATTTCAGTCCGTAAAATAAGAAGTAGCTCTAATTCTGGTTGCAAGATTTGATCCGAACATACACACAAATATTGCAAGCTAAAAGGTTGTAAAACCAAAACAATCAACAATATTAGAAGAAGGATTAAGTATATTTCAGGATTACCTACATAAATACTGCTACTCCGCTACTGGACGGAGAAACAAAGCTATGAAATTGCTCAAAGAACAAGAACAGCACTAATTAAGGCTTAATCCGAGCATTCTTTATAATTTTATTGCAACCATTAGCTAATAACTTTAATAATAATTACCGGGTTCAGAGAGAAATGTTTTATTACGTTCTAAATTAAAATCCCTCCGAAGTAATCCGTCAGAAGAGAAAAAATATTATAAAGCATAATGGAGAAGGGAGTTCTTGTATATGACGAGTGTTTTCGGTGAACAATACATATAACCTCAACTTCTCACTATCTCCAAGGGTTAACTGGTAGAGAATGCCATTAGGCATTAAGAGGGGGTATAAAGCAAAATTGGCAATCGTAGATTCAATTTTTACAGTAGTAGATCAAGTTTCTAGAAGCTGAATAAGGACACAGATAAACTTAATTATATTATTGAGTGAATGTAAGAATCAAAAACATAAAAAAATTAAATTTTCTCGATAGAAAAAAATCACAAAGTTAGGTCTAATTTTCAACTAAAATCAATTTTTTTTCAATATGGTGCATGTTTTTGAGTCAATATTTTAATATGTTATGCTAATTAGTATCACGGAGGGATTTGTAGATCGATTTCTAAATCAAATCTATAATTTACGAATTATTTAAATAAAATACATTTTTGTCTTTATAGCTCTAGGCGCATCTATTTGAAGGGCGGGGCGGGGCGCGCGGTTGAAATTTGATTTTTTCCTAGCTTTATACCCCCTCTTAAGTCCGCCCATTGTAATTCCTCGCTTTAGGTTTTCAATAACGAGTAAAATAAATAAAATAAAAATAACTGTCAATTTGTAATGTATGTTACTATAAATAAATTATAAATTAGGGGCTAGCGGAAGAATTACAGATACTATTTTTTATCGATTTAAGCAAACGTACATGCAGCACCACCTCTTCCGCCCATGGCAACTGTAACCAACCCAAAGCAAGAATCGGGAATAGGATGATTGGTCACGTTAGCAGAGGGTGTTATTAATAACGTTAGTTGTTCAGTTCGTTTATAGGTGAGGCCAGGGGTATCTTTCGATAACTGCTCTTGAGTTGGCGGTCGAGAAATTTTTGACATTAGCGGTCACCTAACTGCCTACCTTCCCGCAGCCATCTCGGCCGATCACTTAGGCTCGATCATCATAATAATTAAACACAGTCAATTCCGATACGATTCGGACAGATGTAAAGAGACTCCAAAAAATTAAGTACGAGTATAAACGAAAAGGCAGTCTCAGGTGCATCAGTGTAGAATTTTTAAACGAATTCATAGTTTTCCTTGTTTTGTCCGTAAATCAGACGGCGTTGAGTTTCAGAAGCAGCCCGCACAGTGCTAAATTAATTGTTTGGACGGTGGTTCTCACATATCAGGCGCTAATTAAGCTTTGATACGCTTGTGCAGGGCATTTAATTAAGTACGTTGAGTCTGCGTATTGTATACTTATAACAGCCGCAATAATGTTTCCTTTGTCCATTTTGCTTCTATACCCAAAGGTTGAAAAAACTAACCCTATCAATACGTTTCCGCTGACTATGTGTCTGTCTGTCATAGAGTTCTACCTCTTGAACGGAAATAGGCAGATACCTGGATTTTCACAGAACCCTTGTTACTGTGACCGCAATCACAATAAAAAAGTTAGATCCCAAAGTAACATTAAAAATGTGATTTTCCATTATAATGACCAAATAATTGGTGATAGTATTGCTCGGTATTACGGAACAATACATGTGTAAGTTCAACTTGCACACGGTTTATTTTGTATATTATGTACATAAATACTCGAGCCAACAAACGATCTTAAAAACCAATTGAATGGCTTATAAAAACGCCGACGCGTTGCGTGCTGAAGCATGTCTTGGTTTCTCGCTGGCCAGACAGGATAATTTAACAATAGTTACAATCTACTAGATCTAGGTAAAATTTCCCGAGTTACTCTCAAGTCTCCTTTTGAATTATTCATGTACCAAACAACTTTTATGTATCCATCCCGGACGAATGACGACGACGAATAAGCGAGGTCCATCCAGCTACTTGTAGTAGCAGTGTGTACTCTGTAGAGAGCTGTAAATCAAATCAGCTATATTTCACTCAAACGGAAAAAACAGATTCATTTAAATGGTAGGTCAAGATACAGTCAACAACACAGCGGACTAACATTAAAAAAGGTTTACATACATAAAAAATATAAAGACTTAAACTCAAAATATTCAAGTAATAAAAATAACAATTATTGATTTTATTGTAATACCTAATGGATCTAATTAATTTCAGGATGTGAGAAAACAGCCTAAGTGGCATATTAATGACACCCGACTCGGGCCTCGGGATATACGAGTACATACATAATATAAGACGTAATAATTAAATAATCCATTACGTAATTTGATGACTTGCTAATGTCCCGCCGGAGGCAATAGCTCAGTGGGTGAGAAGGAGTGAGTATCTATTGATATTTGTGGTTGGTTGTATCAAGCTCTGTGGTTTTCGTAATCTGTCGTATGTTGATATGTTACGTATTTTGATACGTATTTACTTACTATTATTGTAGCATTCTAAAAAAGCTAAAAAGAAAATATAAGCGAAGGTATTGCTTTGCTTTTATTTTCTTTTATTAATTTATATTTAAATTTATATTAATTTTTTTATATTTATAGCTTTCCTTTGTTGTTTAAATTTAGAGTTTTTAAATTTGACATTTTTATACTTGTGACCTTATGACCCGTCGCCCCTGTGACACTTCGGTGTCCGCTTCCTCCCCCATAATTAAGTAATTTATGGATGTCGCTAAGTTTCAATCTGTACTAGAAGGAGCGCAAAACATTTCAAAAGTATCACTGTATCACCAAAGGCTGTAAGTCTATCAAAACGAGGAACTGAAACTCAAAAACTACTTGCTATACTTTCTTCGGAGAGAATTGTTCGTATGCAATTGTTCTCTAAGTCACTTCGCTATAACCCTTTGAATAAGAACAATAAACACCAAAAGGACTATAAATTCTAGCTGGAGTGCGATCCGATCATAAAACGTCATGAATCGAGATGTGCGATCGAGTGCGAAATTCGTGCTTAACGAATAGGGTTGGCACAGGGCCAGCTTTTTTTATGTTAATAGCCGGCATACAAGAACGAGCCCCCTGATGATCAGTGACACCGAAGGCATCGGCCAACAAAGCAAGAAAAGGAAAGAAAGATTAATTTATTGGGGTAGGCCCTTACACCCCTAGTTTTCATCAAATAACTAGGCAATGGTATCAGGATCCCTTTTGGAGGTCACTATGTACTGTATCATGTTGCTTAATCCCTTCAAGATATTAAGCAAAAGTAAGATTATTTGATCGCTTAGTTCAAACAGCTATATATAATTTTAAATTATCAGGTAGGTTGTCTGCTCATGTGTTGTATTATATACAAAAACTAGCTGACCAGCGAACATATAGATTACTTGTACGTATTTGGGGTAATGAAAGTGAACATTTAGGGGTTGTATTTTTTATGCAATATTTTTATCAATAAACAATAAAAAAACATCTTTAAAAAAATAGAAAAAAATGACATCTTTATCACTCAGCGGCATGAAATATAATTTACTTCCTATTCTCATACTTACCAAATATATAAATAAGGTTTCATAAAAATTGGTCAAGCCGTTTCGGAGGAGTTTGACCACTAACACCGTGACACGAAAATTTTATACATTCGATATAAATAATTCCCAAGATATTAGTGGCAACCCTATGAACGAGTGCACGCTCAATGGCTTTTACGGTTTTATTCATTTAATTCGGCTTCTGTGTGTAATCCAACGTCTTATTTTGAATCTATTGACGTTCTATCGAATTCACAATTCGAAATCAACAAGAGTGTTTATCGCCAGTTTTAGAGGACGTTGAACTCATTGGTTACGTCACTAATAAAACAAAGTCCGATCGGACTGTTGATTGATTATTTCTTGGGTATCGTTCCCAATACAACTATCTTATTGAATAAAAAATACCTTCCGAAAATAGGAAAGCTGCGTTTTTTCAACAATTAAGTAATGGCCTGAACTATTAACATGAATCCTCACCACTGGGCCTAGACGATCGATCGCTCGATCGATGGCTCGAGACGATGGTATCAAAAATTCAAATTCAAAATCATTCCGACGTTCCGCAAAGGTGCTTTCTAATGCTTTATAATTGAGGACAAGAAACCGCGAAAGAAACAGCTCAGCACAGCAAAACAAAAAATACAAAATATCATATTATATGATAGGGACAGTTAATATTTTTTTCATTTGTACATACAAAATATCATAAAAAAGTAATGTACCAACAATATGTATTATGTGACTTTTTCTACAAGTCCGTAACTGGTACAAGCACCCTATGATACGGATATCGGTTCTGAAGCAGGGAGGGTCTCTTCAAAGGATTCCAGTGACGTATGTATGTAGTTACCTCAAATAGAGCGAGCCCGCGGCTACAATTTGCCTAATGCTGGTTAAACAACGTTACAAACTATAAAGTAACTTAATATTATAGTGAATAAAGCAATAATATATGTACCTTCAGGGTGCAAATACTTTGTTTTGTGAATATCATTGCGTATGAAAGTTGTCTAAAAAGTGTCTGTACGGCGTAATGTGACAAATTCAAAATTGACCGCATGGTTTTAAATTTGGTTTTGTCTTCTTTTTTATCGTGTTTTTTATAATATTTTTTTTTAATTAATTTTTTTTTCATTAAATTATATAAACGATCCATAGCACACATGGCAGGGCCCTGCCTGCAAAGTAAGGGTCCCGGGTTCGAGTCCCGGATTTGGCAGAAATTTATTTGTCAGTTGTTCTCGGATCACAGCTTAACAGTGTTCATTGATACTTTAAATGCCACGCGCGATACAGCGAAAATCCTAGATAAACTTCGAAAACATAAATGTCCTTTCTTTTTATTTTTCATATTAAATTTCATGACACATGAAACATATTTCCAATACAGCATTCCCCAGCTACATGCAATAAATGATAGAGACATCAGCGCGCCGGTATTAGAGCACGGGTTGAGACAAATGGACGCGATCAATCCCCTTCGTGCGATGAAAATGAAGGCCTAATGTGCATCATCACATTTGCACACTCGATTCAATTCCATCACTCACACCGAGCTGCGAAGAAAGGCACAATTGGACGCACTATTTCTATTTACATGCTTTTTTTTGCTACTTGTTTTTCACGATAATACTTGCGAACTGGACCTATCTTATCATCCTAGTCCCGATTTTGAGGCTTGCTCTGGGGTGATCGACCCAGTTGTCATGAGCGGCAGAAGAAGGGTGGCGTTGCATGCTCGTTTACCATCTTTGACCCTTAAAAATAAAAACCTTGCTCTGAGGAGGTATTTCAATTGTAGTAAAAAATGAATACCGTAGGATGTAATATTGAATATTAACTAAAAAGTGGATATTCTTCAAATATTATATTATATTATATCATATTCTTCACTGCACGTAGAAGACAACAAAATCAAGCGAACCTCAAAAACTTTTTGAATTCTCGTAGTCTAAAGCCCCGTATTCATGGTAAACATTTGTTTAGGAACAGTTGATCAACATTGTTGGTGAGCGGCGAGAATGTTGCTAGCAACTATGTTTAAATCAATAGAGGTTGTCCACACGCCAGTCTGCGTTAAAATGTTGCCCGAGGAGGTAGTGTTGTTGTGTTCTCTGTATCTGATGTATAGGATTATTCATAGTATCCGTTTCACCAGAAGTAGTTGCACCAAATAACAAAAATTCCAATGGCTCGTAATAAATCCATTTACATTTTTCTATTGCGCCGCTGCCCGTAGTTTTTTTTGACGACAACTTTTTTTTCTCTCTAGTAAATTGAGTACGCAGTACATGTATTTTAGTTTCCACATCTTTTTTGGGTATATTTAGGGCTTGAGAAATTTCTTCGAATGCATCGTTCTTTTTGTTTCTATCTTTGTATTCTTTTTTAGAAGAATCCCATAATAATGGTTTTGATTGAAATAATCCTATTAGTTGCATTATTTTATCATTGCTCCACACTACTGCCATGTTTATAAACTGTTGCAAACACGTTCACACACGTCAACAATTGTCGCTAAACTGATGTTTACGCTTGTCGGGCGAAAGCTTGTCAACATGACGCTATCAACTCTGCAACACGCAGTGTTGCCAGCAACATGTTGACAGCAACTCCGCAACACGTTGATTCAACTTTGTTGCTAAACAAATGTTTACCATGAATACGGGGCTATCTAAATGTTTACACATTTCATGTCATCATTCATGTCGAAGTCGATGTACTTGTCGATTTTGAAGTCGGTTTTTTGTTTTGTAAAATTGACTGTAATGGCTGGTTGTTTTAAAATGTCCGAGAGATAATGTACCTAAAATAACTAATTTAAAACAGAAGTACAGACAACACAACCTCACAATTAACTATTTTATTCACTTAAAAATATGCCACATCCATTTCCGTAACTCATCTGCATCCATCTATTTGTGCCAAACAAATAACAGTCCATATCTTTATCGTGTACGTAAATAACTTTGAAATTACACATCATCACTTCTGGATAATATTTTTCATAGCTTTTGTTTACCATAGAACAATAGAAACTACTTTCTTTAAATTAGAAGTACCTAAGTTTAATAATACCTAGGTACATGTGGACCAATAATGGCTTGTTACCAAACAAACATGGACATGCGTGTCACATTTATGCAATCTCAACCAAATTGTACAAAGATGTTTTATAGCAAGACAATAACTCAACTATATGTCGTTTTTTATAGCCCGGTATTTTTTAAATAATAACTTTATCGTACGTATTACAATCGCAGAATACGCTTCATTGCGTTCGAACGATTTGTTTCCCTCCTACCTGGTATTTCGATATTCATCAATTGGAATTGCTATCTCCCATTTACATTATTTTGCAGTATTTCCTGGTTTACCATAGGTAATATTATTTGTAGATAATATTATTTGTAAATACGTAGACTCTGAATAAAGAAAACATTTCGAGCAAAGGTGGTTAGAGCGTCCTTGGCGGTGGCATTTCACCAATGTACTTATGTATTGTAAATAGTAGAATTGTTTTGGGGAAACATCTACACTTTACTTATCTACTTTGTGACTATACTATCTACCATAGCATAGGTTTCCTGCAGTGAAGCGAGGCTGGTTTCTAGTTATGTTCGAGAGTATCCATACTAATTTTAATATTAAGAATGCGAAAGTATGTTTTTTTTACACGATGCTAAGTTAATACTTGACAACAATCTCACCTGATGTTAAGTGGCGATGATGTCCAAAGATGTTTGTTTGCTTGTCTTTGTTTGACATCAAAACGGATCGATGTGATTTTTGGTAGGACGATAGTTGAAGATCTAGAGAACGACCACGGCTACTTGAAAAAATATCTCCTTTCTACGTGTGAACACGTTTAAACATAAGCGCTATAGATGGCGTTACGGGTGCAATAGGTAATACTATTTATTTGTAAACGTGAGGTATAGACTTCTCGACGCGGAGTGAGGGTGAGTTTATTCGTACATAAAAATATTTTTTGTGTCAGCGTTTTACCGGCCCATTTGCTTTTGAAACAGGGTAACTTAAAAGCGATCGGGTTTCGCTGACAAATCCGCAAACACTAGCGCGGAACCGTCGCGGAGCCTCGCGGCATCATCTAATAAGCTAATAATGGTCCGTATTTAAACCAAGTATTAAACATCTACTTATCAATCATGTATTTTCTATATATATAAAAATAAATCCCTATTTCCCTCGGTCATAGCACCACGCGTGAACGGCTCGGCTGGACTGATTTCGCTAATTCTTTTTTTGTTGTGTTTGTTATTGTCGACCAAAAGGAGCGGAGGATCAATAAAATATTTTCCAGAAATGGGAAATTATATAATGTTTATAAACGTAATGAACAAGTTTCACGAAGCGAAGCGGGGGCGGGTTCACTTTTTTCTTTTCATAAACGTCCTAATCTCTGGTACTGTCATTTAAAAACATCAAAAAATATTACACATAGGTACACGCAATACAATATAACGTTTATTTGTAATTGTATCACAGTCATTTTAAACAAAAATAAATTCTAAGGAGAGGTTACTCCTTCAACTCTGAAACTGAAATACGTAAATACATTCTCAATTAATGCCTGGAGTGGGTTGCTAGCCAGCGTAAAAAACCCTAGCGCCATGCAAATTAAATTAAAAACAAAATGGACGAAAAGCGCATCAAGTTACCGCTCGTTTATTAAAAGCTCCCTCTAATGGTTGCATCGTGGTTGCATCGAATAACAGGCTGTATAATTATAGGCAAAAAAAAACGCTAGCCTCCACCCACACACGGCTAAATATTCTGATGCTACGATACGCTCCGGGCAATACAATTAATTTTGATATTGCTGTTGTTAATACATACATTGGACGATGGATGGATAGCGACTGGATGTCGCTAGCGTCGTATTTGAATAATTTGACAGTTTGATTTCGTATACCAAAAATTCGTATAGGTACCAAATCTGTCTGTCAAATATGTATCAACCTATTCCGACAAGACGTCCGTGAAGATTTCACTACATTGTGCTAACTATGGAACTTAAACTATATACTATGATTACAGTTAATAACCTCCACTAAAAATATACAAAATTTCTTGATCGTTTCCGTGCTTCAGAGGGCACGTAAAGCCGTCGGTCCCGGTTGTTATCTTTAGATAGCGGTCGTTAAGCCATGGCGCATGTACCTAACATGAGTTGGCCAACCCACCCAAGCGTAGTGGAGTACACACTAGGCCCCTTCAGTTATGAGAAGAACCGTGCCCTGTAACGGGCCTTAACGGGTTGAAGCCAATCGGGTCATTAACAATGGGTACTAAAAATAAGCGATCTATTATCCAAGATTATTATTGTAGCTCGCGCAGAGGTCATAAATTTTTGAATAGAATAGAACTAAAACCTATCGGATCGTTGCGAAATTTTTAAATTTTACGATCGACTCAAATCGGTGTTTTATGATTGTTTTAGTGTCGATGCCTTTTATATCTGATTTTGAATATTGGTAGGGATAAGATTAATTGTCCGTGAGGTTTTAGTTCATGGTTGGGTGGCATTTGTATATCGAGAGGTAATGGACATCCTTGAATGTATTGGTTAGTGGCTTCAACCACAGAACATTTAAAAAGGGAATGGCGATGTGGCGGTGGTAGGTACTTAGGTACTGCCCCGGACGAACTCCACGCTACACCACCAACAAACACTTCTAGTATATTATACCTACTTAGTTAAGACCTCTACACTTTACATGATAGATATGCCAAGCCCAGCTGTGTTGAAATGGTTTGTTCCAATATAATTATATAGAATGCGTAGAATGGTGTGACACCTGCCGCGAAGCCCATTTGGTTGGTAGTGACCCTGCCTGCGAAGCGAGGTGTCCCGGATTCGATTTGCGGCCGAACTAGATGTTTATGTGGCAGATAAATGTTTGTTCTCGGGTCATGAATGCTCATGTGTTATTTTTGTTGTCCATGCCACCCGCAACAATATACGCGCGACATATAAAAACATATAACTATTATAAGCTATATCATAATATATAATAAAGCTATATCTTATTAAATTCTCTACAAAACCTGCAGCCCGACAACAAAGCAACACAGATTAATATCCCCAGTTTCCTTGTAATAACCGGAAGCGTTAATATTTAAATTAGTTTTCATTCAAACGGGGTTTGAGGCTGACGGGCGCTGTACCTTGGACACTGAAAAATTGCACCGCCAAGAATTTCAATTTGCAGTAAGATTGCAGATGAAATGTTTTGCGAAACTATGTTTACATAACCATTTCCTCAGAAACCTATTTTAATAATAAAACTGTGAATGGATCTTTACCTTTATAAATATTTTTGGATTTGATTTTAAACTGATATCATCGCGGACACTAAACAATTGTCAATGTATGTTTTTTATGTAAAATATCGCCAACGTGCGAACGAACCACTTATTGGTAAATGGTCAGGTGGTCACCGTGAATATCAGTGGTACCAAAGGTATCACCGGGAAAGAGGTGTATTGGTAAATGATCTTGAACCGTTATAAATGTAGTCTGTATCTCAAGATAGACCAGTAGACTCCGTAGAAACTAATAGCGCGAATGATTCCCTTGGGTTATCTTTTCATTAAAACAATGCCAGTTACTGCCTTTAACGTACTCCAGCTATTAAACACGTTTAGCGGCCTAGAATACGGACTACTCCAGTTCCATGCCGGCAGATCTACCACCCTTTTGCATTATTCATTTTTATGTAAAAGCGTTAAACGAGGAGACAGTCCGCCATGGTAAATGGTCACCGCCGCCCGTGGACATCAAATACCTAAGGAATCACCGATGCGGTATCGGCCGAGATGAGGTTTCCTTCCTATACTTACCTATTTATAAAATTATCAAAGAATCTCTTAAAATTTTGTATTTCTCATGCACTTGTGTTCTAAGTATATAATTGTATATACCCACGACCCGAGAACAAAAATTTATCTGTCACACAAATATCTGCCACGGCCGGGAATCAAACCCGGGACCCTCGCAGGCAGGGTCACCTACTTGTTATTTTATTCTGCCTAATTTTGACCTTAGTTTAGTTATTTGACATTACTTTTATATAAATCCATGTTTCAATTATTTATTTCGATTACTATCACATCAATGTATTATTATTATTTTTAATCATGCAATATTGTACGTGTTAATTAGTAAATTTGGTAACCCGTTCTAATTAACAATAAATAAATAAATAATTGTAGTCATATAGGTATCTAGGAATATGGGTAATGAAATCACTTACCTTTTCAATACCATCAAACAAATAAAAAAGACAAATACTTCTTTCTTGTACATTTTATTCAACTCGGGTGACAATTTGAATTGATTTAATGAAATAAAAAATAATTTAACACAAAAAATACTTGTTAATTATACAAAATTGACCACAATCAGGAACTAAATGATCAAAATACATCAGTCGGAGTAGATTTTGTATGGTTGGGCACCGCCCGCCCTGTACCGCACTAGAATACACGGTATCCTAAATTAAGTGCACTAAACTTAGAGCTATACAATATACGGAATAAACGGATAAGTTTTTAAACATTAAAATGGCAGTCTTGGAAAATCTCGCGTGAGAGGACATACATACATATATCTCGTGCTTTTTCACACAAGTGTCACGTTACTAGCATAATTATAGTGAATTTAATAGGGGTGTTAATGCATCGTTAGGGACAATTATTTTAATGACAGATTAAACACATTTAAATTAACTGACTGACAGATTTATACAAATATTCATAGGAATGTAACAGTTTAAAATTATATTTGTTACAATTTTAAATTGTTATGTTCCATAAAAAAAATAACCAATTAATTAATTAATTAGGTGAAAAATAAAAAGAGAAATGGCCGAGGCAATTATTTCAACATTTTCACAATAAGGTTAACTTCAGGACTGCATATCACGCCAGACTAAGATTTATTTGCAAAAATTAATTTAACCTTTAATTGAGTTAATGTCGTTAATGCTTTTCGTCATTAACAACAAACAAAATTAATTGTCTGTTGTCATTATCTTAATGCACTTAATTCAGCTGCATTCCGATAATCTATCATTTATTTATATCAACCAATACACACTTTACATTTTTACATTACATACATATAAAACTATATATTATTTTATACAGACATATTATATCCATTACAAAATTTTATTGCTCGCCATTTTTTATCGAAAAAACATATTTTAACAAAAATTAACACTTATACAAGATAATTTTAAGGAGAATATTTTTTTTAAACTAACTAAACAAACCGATATGGTAACGTGAGAAAATTTTGACTTTAGCTTAAACCTACGCCAATTATTGTCGATACTTTTTTTTATAAACAAGGAATCAAAGGAACAACTAACCCTAGAAAACGCTTGAAATTTTGAAAATCAAACTTTATGCAGAGCACGGCTTGAATCAGCTACGATACAGAATTATGACGCGCTTAAAAACCAATCACCTCTATAATTTATTTATTTATTCATTTATTGTTACACATCGTCTAGTAACAGAAACCGCTAAGATTTTTTATTGCGTTACAACAGTGGACCTCATTCAATACATCGGCCCGAGCGTAACATGACAATTTCTAAACCATTGGCTTCCACACAATTTGCCTTTCTTGAAGCTACTCTAGTATATTAATTGTTACGATAGGTGTTTGTTATATGATAAAAATTTTATTGAAAAATATTTTGAATAAAATTTTTTTTAGTTGAGTAGTAGTGGTGTGATCGTGTTACATTGCAATTTGTGTCACTAATATTAAAAATTGTAAAATTATATCAATATGCAATACATAAGTAAGCTACATATAATAGTTTACCTCATACATGTAAATGTGGCCGACACCACATATTTAAATTTACAACTTTGTTGTTGATGTTGTTGTTGTTGATGTTGTTGTTGTTGTTGTTATTGTTGCTGACATTGTTGTTGTTGATATGTTTATATTGTTGTTGATTTTATTAACTTTAATGGCATTAAAACTTTCTTAAATTCAATAATTCGCAAATAATTGAACACGACTATAATATTGACAATAATATTTATACAACACGACAACTCATTAATTTCTTTCTGGAATATTCATATTTCAAAAACAAAACAACTCCAAAACTCTACTCCTTCTCAACAAAAAATGATTTTAAAACTCTTTTAAAATAAATGGTCATGAAAATGATATTTTCAGATACCAACCTTGTATTCGAAATGATATTGAAATGGCACATTCGAGTACAAATATTAAAATAGTGCTATGGTTATCTAGTTAGTCTTTAAATATTCAGTATCAGTCAACAGTATTATAATAATATATAAATTAGTAAAGGGAATCTCTACTTACATATCAATACGGCAGTTTTAAATTTTTGTATACACTTTTGAATTAATACACTATAAAACAGACGAACTAAGTATACATGAACCAACTTATATGTTTGAGTGTGATAACATTTTAGATTTATAAGATTTTCAGGTAAATTAATAAATTTTTGTTGCAGTAAATTCCCTTTAATTGTAGTTACAGATCGCTCTTTAGTGGTTAAATGTATTTGTATTTTTTGAAATAAAGGAACGTTATATTTTATTTGTATTATATTAACAATTAACAAGTATTCACGTACACTTTCCTTCTTATTGCGATTCCCCATGAGAAAATTAGATACAAATCAGTTATGATTTTCAAACTCTATACCAGAATTGATTTTAAGCTGTAATATGTCTATAACTAAACAAAACTAAATTCTTGAATCTTTTATTTTTGGTATAAATTAAATCGCAATTTATATAAAATGACTTTTATATTGCACCAAAACGTATGGATTAAATTCTCAAAACATGTTTATTGCTCTCAATTAATTCAAAAAGTATTTTACACTAGCGACCCGCCCTCGCTTCGCTTCGGGAAACTTATTATCAAGTGCTTAAATAATTTAAATATAAAGTTTCATGGTTCTTTAAGAGATGGCGCTAGGCGTTCTTATTCTTTAAGTTAGGAAGGTTCACCCCTAGATGGCGCTGTGCTTAAAACCCGAAGAAATCCCATACAAACTTTCAACCTTTATTTCAACCTCTTCATCCCTTTTTGTCGCAATAAAAGGTAGCCTATGTCCTTTCTCAGGGTCTAAAGATTGTCTGTGTCAAATTTCATCAAAATCGGTTGAGAGGTTTAAGCGGGAAAGCGACGCAGACAGACAGACAGACAGACAGACGGACAGAGTTACTTTCGCATTTATAATATTAGTAGGGATTACAAAAAACCCTATCTCTTTCTTCTAACATCAAAACGCGTATCGCTATCTTCCTCATATTCCTATTAGTATTAAAACTTAACACAGTATTTATTAGCAATGTGAAGTAGTGTTATTTAAAATTGTGTTACAGATATATGGTTTATTTATGTAGGTACTTTATGTATGGTATAATGTCAATAACAAAATATCAACCACGATCAAGATATTTATGTAAACAATAATGAGACAGTGTTATTTAAAAATAAATTTTAACACTCGAGAAATAACATACAAAATGACGTATTTGCTGTTAGGACATTTTAAATTATGTCACTTCATGACGAGATAAAATATTTTGAAGCAATTCTGATAAATAAAATACTTAGAAACGTTTTAATTGATATTTTGTAAATGTACAATAACCTCTTTTATATTTTGTATTGTATACTATACATATTGTCGTAATACGAGCATTATAATCGAGGTTTCTACTATAACTTTGATTTATATTGTAATGAAAAAAGAAAAATATTTTTCGTGGGTAGGCGTTAAAAAAGTGACATCAACAATATTTTCGGAAATCTTGGTTATTTTTTAATAATTTTTAAACTTAGTATTTAAATGTTTAACAAGTATCAGTGAATGTTTCTACCTACCAGCAAGGTATCCTGATAATAATTCACAGCATAGAGGCCTTACCTTAAAAACGTCTAGTACCACTCACTTAAATTTGAAACAAAGCCACAATGGATTCACTAAAAGGGTCTTTTGCTGCAATGCAGGAGATGTTTAATTCTAAGCTGAATGAGTTCCAGCAAGAGTTGCGAAGAGGAAGCCCATCGGCACCATCTACATCATCGTTGCCCGCTGAATTTTCTGCATTTCGTTCTTACATCCTGTCATCCTTGGAGCTGATTCAGAAGCAAATGGAGTTTTTGGACAGACAGCTTGACAGACAGGAAATGCGTTCACGACGTAAGATGTTATTATTTCATGGTGTCCCGGAAAACAAAAGTGAAAATACATCTGTGGTTGCCTTTACACTCATTTCAGAGAAATTAAACATGCCTGAATTCTCCACCGAATGTACTCAGTCAGAGTTTCTGACTAAAATGAGGCACGATCTATTTCTTGCGGCGCGGCAGCGGTTCGGAGTAACAAAGTGCTGGACGAGAGATGGCAGTATTCAGGTGTTGGCCTCAGATGGCTCGCGTCACCATATTGATTGTATGGCAGATCTGGACGTTGTACCCCTTGCCCCTGCTGCTGCTTCCCCTATTCAGCCTTCTGCAGCGGAAGCTCCGAAAGCTACCAGTGGCAAGTTTCTTCCACGAACAAGAAGATTACTCAAAAAGTAATGTCGCCTATACATTTTAGCTCTTTGTAGATATTGTTCTTGTTTTTCTGTTTTCATGTTATCGTTCACGTTATCTCCTTTTGATATTTTATTCTAACTTTTAACTAAATCAAATCATTAGCATTCCTAACATTAATCTAACATTTTCAACATAGTTTACATAGTTTAATTTATTTCAGACAAATACTCAAAATTCTTTCTCTAAATGATGTATGACACTGACACTGACAGACCTTACTAACTGACCATAGACATTTTACCTTTTCTTTTTTTTTTTTTACAGTTGCGTAACGATAACGGTAACGGTATCGGTATTATGTTGTGTAAATGTAAATGATATTATTTACTGCTGGAAGGTAGAAAATATTATTTGTGTTTAAAACTTTAAATAGTTATTGTTTAAGTTAATTTTTTTTTTTTTTTTTATAACTTATTGTATAAACATACATACTAGTAATGGCGCATAGTGATAGTGGTAGTGATCTACCTTACTTATCATTATCTTCCGATTCGGATGACGGATGCAGTAACAGTAGTTTCAGCAGCATACCTCCTTTAAATCAACAATTAGAATCTCACTTCTCTGACGTACAGAAAAATTTCAATATTGTACATATAAATGCACAGAGCATTCCGGCACATTACCCTGATCTTCTTTATACATTTGATAACAGGAATATTCATGCTGTTACCTTACTGAGGAGCAACTAAATAAGCTTGAGCGTCTCCAAAATGTATGTATTAGATTCATATTTGGTCTTCGTAAGTATGATCATGTCTCCGAATTTCGTGCTAAGCTCAAGTGGCTCCCAATTCGCCTTCGCCGGAATGTTCACATACTTTCTGCTCTGTACTCTGTGCTGTTTAATCCACTGGCTCCCTCTTATCTCCGTGATAACTTTGAATATCGTTGCTTATCGCACACTCACTTACTTCGTTCCTCCTATAATCTTGCTTTACTGACACCTAAACACACCTCATCATTCCTTCATAAATCTTTCACACTCACAGCTATTCGTCTCTGGAACTCTTTACCTCAATCTATTAGGAAAGCCAAAAACGTAGATACTTTTAAAATTTTACTTAAGGAATACTATCTTCAATCATAGCTTCTCACTTTTCTTTTCTCTTCTTTTTCTTGATTGCTCTCCATCTTTCACTGTTCTGTTATTGGTATGTTGTTGTATTTTATTATTATTATTTTTTTCCTTCATAAGTTGGTTGTTGTTTTTTATGCCTATACCCATTTACTTTTCGTGCTGTCTCTAAATGTTATACCGGGTTGCCTGGAAGAAATCGCTTTAAAGCGATAAGGCCGCCCATTGTTTTTATATTCCTCCTGTGTGGTTTTATGTGTATTTTTATTTTATGGTGTGGAAACAATAAAGTGTTAAAATAATAATAATAATAAATAAAATATTAATGCAGTCTTTATTCGGCCCTGTGTTTGTCAATGTGTGTGTAAATTCCTATGTGAGTGTGAGTTGATTCGTGTGATGTTAGTCACTAACAACCATTTTCAATGCTCTATCTGTCCCTATGGAGAAGCTGGTATGTAAAGTAACAAAATTTACTTTAATGTGTAGCTTTTTGGAGTTTTTAATAAGGAATTGTGGATACAATATTGAGAACGGTCACTATCTCTGTACATGATTGATCGAATGTACTCTAAATGCAAGGATAATTCACTATTAAACATTATAATAACAATAAATAAATAGTATTATTAATTTAATGTGTTTATGGGTTTACGTTATTATTTAAATACAATTAAATTAATAAATTTCGCTGTTACTGTAATTTATATTTGGTATATAGGAGCCCAAAACTTTTTTCATTTAAACGAATCTGACGGTTTGCTATATTAAATATTTTCATGGTGTATACTACAAGTAAAAATTCAATAATAACTTTATATCACTCAACACGGGCAATTAACTATTACAACTATTAAATATGCGAACACAGCTTTATATTTGAATAATATAATATACAATTGACAAATGTTTTAAAGTAGTTATGGTCATTGCTTTGTAAATTTCACACTTTGACCCTGATTTTTTAACTCTTTGCCTTGGGTTTATTCTGAGCCTTACGTTTTTTATCCCTTTCTACTTTTAACCTCTGTAGAAAGACAAAGCTGTTTACATCCAGTAATACCTTGAAAGCACTAAAATACTAATAAACTCCAAATGCAGGCAACTATATCAATTTTAATAACCTCTATTTCCATAATAAATTTTATTATCTTCAAATTTTTACAATAATATGGCCTATTGCTTTCGTTATAAAGTTGATAATAATAGTATTAGAACAGATAAATCATTTCAATACATTATTCCAATATAGCATGTCTTGTCTTGACTCACAAAACCATACAATGAATTCGGAAACTTTTAAAGTTCAAAAGTAACCTCTATTACCATGAAATAAGGTCCACTGAGATACAAAAACACTGATTTGGCTTTTTTTTCAAAGAGTAAGAATTCGAAGTTACACAAACAACAAAATAATAACATATTTCCTCGTTTAATAGATATTAGGGCGAATATACTAAACTAAACGAGGACTAAACGAGGAAATATGTTATTATTTTGTTATATCTTCACCTTCTGAAAATTGTATTAGTCTTTGAGCTGCGACATTGTAATATAAATATTCTGGCCCCTTGCACACGACAAACTGTTGCCTTTAATAAACATTTATCCTGTAGGTGGCGTTGTTGTCGAGATTTGCTATCAGTCATAATATTGCATATAACAGTTGTCCATAGTGTGCCAAGGGCCTTACAAAACTGCGTCAATAACCTGCGTCGCCCTAATAAGCTACGCTCTAACATTTGAACACCTGTACCTTTTGGTTCACCGTCTACCACTCAACACTGCGCCGTATTGCGTTGACAATAAAGTTCACCGTTTGGGTCCTCAATAGTCCATCAGTCAACTTTGAGTCGTATTGCATTAACAATAAGGTTCACCGTTTGGTTCTTCAATAATCAATCACTGAACTTTGTGTCGTATTGCATTAATAATAAAGTTCACCGTTTGGTTCTTCAATAGTCCATCACTCAACTTTGAGCCGTATTGCTATAACAATAAGGTTCACCGCTACCGCAGCTTGGCCTGCCGTTGCTGCCACACAGCGTATTTAGCGCACGCCGTGTCTATCATTTGGTTCATATGCCTCGTCAGAGTGGTCGCGAGGGGAGTGAGATCTCGAAGCATTTTCTCCTGTAAAACAGTTAATTACGCGTTAATTTGCGGTAATATATTATTATTTTATAGGTAAAATAATCCTTACAGTGATAGTTTAAGGTTGAGTTTAGTTAACAAGAAATCTTCATAGATTTTAACATAATATGGTGACAAATAGGGAAAATCAAATTTTATGTATGTACATAGTGAATACTAATAAGAGGTGTAATTTGACATAGATAATATGAAATTTAATAATATCCTAATTGTATGCATGCTGTGTTCACCTATAATTGCGGGAACACGATTTTAGAAATAAGATAACTTGATATGGTGAATGAATTGTGTATCCGGCGTTGGTGGACCTTAATAAATAAATAAATAAATTTGCCATGTCAGTCCGTCTGTATGTGCCTAAGCTCAGATTCTTAGTACCCCAAAACTGTAATTTGATATGAGTCACCATGAGTAGGTATAAATATTTATCACGCCGACAATGTGGTAAGACTAAATTTTTAGTCGAGCACTTAAATCTCGCGTCAAGGTTTTACATAAATATGTCATACAAATTGTATAATAACGAAAGTTATCGCTTCACATATCAATATAACCCTCTCACTCACCTCAAACGGCCTCAGATTAACGTTCCTGAACCTCACTCACCTCAAACGGCCACAACTTAACTTTCCTGAACCTCACTCACCTCAAACGACCACAGTTTAACGTTCCTGAACTTCAACCACCTCAAACGGCCACAACTTAACTTTCCTGAACCTCACTCACCTCAAACGACCACAGTTTAACGTTCCTGAACCTCACTCACCTCAAACGGCCTCAGTTTAACGTTCCTGAACCTCACTCACCTCAAACGGCCACTACATAACGTTCCTGAACCTTACTCACCTCAAACGGCCTCAGTTCAACGTTCCTGAACCTCACTCACCTCAAACGGCCTCAGATTAACGTTCCTGACCACACTCACCTCAAACGGCCTCAGTTCAACCTTCTTGAACCGCACTCACCTCAAACGGCCTTAGCTTAACGTTCCTGAACCTCAGCAACGCCTCGTAGAACCGCTCGGCGCGCGCGGCGCCGTCCGCCGCGTCCGCGCCACCGCCCGGCTGCGGGAAGCACCGCCACAGCTCACGCAGCAGCTCGCCGCCCGACAGGTAGATGCGGTGCAGCTCGCTCTTCACGTCCGCCGGGACCAGCTCTGGGAGTTGTGGGGAGATAATAAAAAAATAAAAAAAATGTGAAAAAAGTGTTGGCTCTGCAATGGTGATGAGGAAATAATGTTAAATGGTAAATCTTAGAGAAAAAAGTATAAGGACAATTTTAATAGATTTTAATAGTACTTGACGTACGATTTTAGCTATTTTTATCGTAAAACTAACCGTTTGGTCAAATATCCAAAATTTCGTTTTTTGTGACCTTTGACCTTGAATAAAAATTTTAGCACAGACAGGATCAATGGGAACTTTTCAGGATTTCCTCCTCATCACAGCCCATGACTATCCCACTGCTGGGCAAGGGTCTCCTCTCATAATGTCCCCACATTATGAGAGGAGACCAGGTAGGGGATCACTTAGGATCGACGCGAGCCTGCGAGCGCAGTCCTGCACCCTACATCCATCACCTACCCCTCCCCCCTCCCACACATACACACCCCCCCGTCCAGTACTCACGCGCCATGGACGCGGCGTGGTGTTGCCGCATGAGCCCGCCGCCGGGGCTGAGCTCGCCCAGCGCCCCCACCGCCGCCGCGGCGCTCACCCTCACCGGCCGCTGGCATTGCTGCCCACTCGACCACGCCTGGACAACATACAACATTATCAACATATACCGGAACCAACATATTATAAAGTTAAAATTCTACACGATATTTATTTCAAAAATGGCAATCAAAATTATGTAAAAACACTAAATGTATGGGCAACAGCTGTCTACCTTAGCGCGGGCTCCAGCAGCGGGAGTTAATGACCTTTAGTGGAGTAGTTTATATTGCGCGCTCAGTATGTCTACATTATGGGTTTGTAATGGATAATTACGTCAAATTTTAAGCGCCCTTTTTAATTTTTAATTACATATTTGGAATGTGAATCGAATACTGAATACCCCCTATTAATATCGCAAATGTCTTACGAATCACGTAGTGTCGTGTCATTTGATATAAAAGTATTGTCAAAGTGAAATGACCCCTTTAAACAAATAATTTACAATTGAATTTCATTCGCAGGGTAACAGTCACTATAGATAAAAAAAGAAAAAATGATCTCACCTGACACACAGACGCTAACGCCGACAGCGGCGGTGGATTGGTTGTCTGTGGGCACGTCTGTTGCAGTTGTGAGGATGGGCCTAGTAAATATCTCTCTATCTGTAAACAGAAATTATTTTCATTCATATTAATACCTACTTAAGAAGCCATCCATAAAATTAATTACATCACGTAAATTTTAGGATTATTGAATAAGTTAGTGCACTAAACACCAAGGATTTCATCGCCACTTACCATCTGGTGGGGTTGCTGTCAACATTGTCAAGCAACTTACTTTGTAAAGAAAAGGAATAAAGGGTGGTTTTGAAAATTATAAGCCTTATTTATGCAGGATTTGAACCTTGGCACTTATCACAAAAGACCAACATTTATACATAAGCCGCAGTTATTATTAGGCAGTTACTTATAACTCACCTTAGCTAACTTTAACTCCTGCACTTCTTCATTCCTATTCGAATCGTCCAGATCTTCATAATATATCTTCTCCAATAACCTCGCCCTCTTATCCACAGGTTCTTCACCGGTCTTCTCATCTATCGGCCTCTTCTCCAACCCGTTGGTCTCCTTCATGCCGTTCTCAACAACTTTGTTGTTGTTTGTTGTTTTACTACTAGAATTACTACTACTACAGGTGTTTGTTTTATGACTAGCTTTAAGCACCTGGAATGAGATTATTCACAATTGTATAAGGCAGTATTCACAATGACCCAGGGAACACCGAAAAAGTGGAAATGGTAAAAGCTTAATTAGTTATTGGTCTCATGTAAACATCACTAACACATATGAACCAACTACCCAAGAACTAACTGTCACATAAATGTCTGTCCCGGAAGCGAACCCGTGACCTCTCGCTCAAGAACCCAAAGCAATTTTTGGCTGATTGTTTGTGGTTTAGTACGCGCTATTCTCAGAAACGGCTTAACCGATTTGGATGCGGTTTTCACTAACATATTTTAGCAAGCATCACTTAACATTCGTTGTTTTATTTCTCGTTTCATTTCAAGAGGTTAATTAATAAAAAAAGTTATGTCAGTTCAAAGAAACACGCCTAACATTTTCCGAATGTGGGACATGTTTCCCGAACCGTACCAAGGGCCAATAGTATAAAATAAAATAATGTCAAAGAAGTCTTTATTTTAGCGATAGGCTTTAAAAAAAATTAACTTATATTCAAATCACACGCGTATTATTATGCCCTAATGTAAGTATCCTGTTACAAGGTAAACATGAAATCACCTCACCATAATGGAGTGTTGGTTGAACCGTTTGATCATGTTGCGGTGTATGGACGTGCTGTCGCCGCGGTCCTTCTCCGCGGGCGCTTCGTCCTCGGCCTGCAGTGGTAACGGCTCCGTGAACTGAGGTAGATCCACCTGGAACATATTACGTAGTATTAGGGTGTTGTAGGTATAATATTAGGTTGTATTAGGTTGTTGAAGGTATAATATTAGGTTGTATTAGGTTATTGTCGGTATAATATTAGGTTGTAATAGGTTGTTGTAGGTATAATATTAGGTTGTATTAGGTTATTGTCGGTATAGTATTAGGTTATTATTAGTTCAAATCTTACACACTCATGTAGTTTAGTTGACAGTGATTTAATTAACCAACTATTATGTATGACTTCAGCTTATATAATGTACTCGTATGTATGAATATTCATCTGTTCACGTAGAATTATTAAACCACAGACAAACAAGCAAATGAGCCGCGATGGTAAGTGGTCGCCATTGCGTATTGACATCATTACCAAAGCTCTATCACCGAGAAAGCTGCTTTAATGGCCTTCTACGTCATGCGAGTCCGGATTGTGGTCAGTATTGTAGACTACCCAAATACGGCCAGCTAAAAATCATCAATACCATCCAAATAATCTTCAATAATTACTTTTCAATATAACTTTGTCATTACTGACAAATCGGCTTTGACTGCACTATGTATATGAAAACATTACCATTAAAGGGGTATTATAATAAAATATCCCGTACTGTAACATCCAATGGTGTGTGCTTCATAGCCGATGCGATGGCCTGGTCGTCCATTTTCGCACACTCTCCAAAAAGGTCCTTACTTGATGACGATGCTATGCGATCCCTGAAATTAATAATTGAATCTATATTGATAAAAAAAATGTTGGCTTAAACCCAATAATCGCCAACTAGAGGGCATGGGTCTCTCCTTGTAACAGAGGAAGCCTAGAGCGTACTCCACCACGCTGTTCGTAGAGTAAGGGGCCAACCCTAGTGTCGGAAGTTTTTATGCCCAAAGGCCTTTGACATGGCTTAACAAATGTTATCTAACAATAACAACCGAGACCGATGGCTTTACTCAGCCATCCAATGCACGGATGTGCTTAAGAAATTGCTATTGCTCAATTGATAACTTATGACCAACCCAAGCTGCCAGGATTCGAGCGCTTCAAGCATAACTTTAATAGGGTCAAATCTGTTTATTGCATATTTAAAATCATAGATCTAAGTAACTATTTTATCTTACCTATGAAAATAATGTGACTGGAAAAATTTGGTCCAAAACTCAGCCTCTGTCATTTTATTAGGTACATAGTCTATGTGTTTCTTCCTCACTGCGGGATAGGTCTTGAATATAGCGTCTATGACATCCTGGGTTAGGTTATACTTGAGACCATTGCATCCATCTGTCTGCGGCTGGATGTCGGCTAGGAATGCTCCGGAGACACCTTGAGATGAACAATGAGTGAATTAATTAAACCTCACGCATTCACATCCTCTCGTTTGGATGCTTTCAGATGTGAGTTAAACAAACGAGATATCATACAGAAAAAAAAACAAAAGTTTTATATTTCAGACAATACCTCACCAAGAGACATTCTTTCAGCAACCAATATTACTACTACGAAAATAGCGAGTTGTCTATTATTTAATTTTCATTTGAGTTAATATAATAAGGCGCAAACCTTTAATGACCTCTTCGATGCTCAAAAGTGGACAAGATATTTTTTCAACTATTGGTTCGTCCAATATCTATTTAATCCCGACTGCAACTCATTTGATTAACTTGATCATTCACTTACATGTCAATCATTATACTAGTGATTGTGTAGTAGTAAATAGCACTTTATCTAAACATTACAAAAATTATTTTATTACATACTCACCAGCTTCCTGTTTAATGTTTGTAGATTCTGTATAATGTTTCAATGTGGGCGTGTTCCAGTATTCTTCACTATTAATAACTTTGGATATAACCAAGTCTTCATATAAATGCTTGAGGGTAGGATGAAGAGATAACAGCCTGTACCGGAAAAATATATATAGGTATATAGAAATAGGCAGCCAATTATGTATTTTTGTACAAATTGCATCACATCTTTTATATAAAAGCCTCATTCAGTCTAAACATATTCACTTTTATCTTATCTACTTATACATTTAATGTTTATGGAACATGATCTCACTCTCCCACATTGATGAAATTATGGAAACAGCACAATATTTTGCCATATTCCTGTAGTCCAGGGTAGAGCCCCAGCCTGAATAGTAAAGCATCCTGGGTGCTATTTTTGGACAGGGCAGACATTCATGAGACCAATAAATGTTCAATTCTCTAGATAAGTTAATTAATTTTTATTTTATTTATTATTATTAGTATTCAACTAATGTGTATTTCTCTCTACTCTCGTCTCTGCTACTAGTCACAGTGCTAGTAGTGTACACAGTTTGAGACAATTTTTCACTACAATACAACTATTGAAATCTAAGAACAATACCTTGATTTCATTTCTAATTCCCCATCTATCTGCCGTTTGAACTTAGGTAATAGATTCTGGAGCAGGGACTTCACTTGATCCCTATCCTTAGCCTGAGCGTCTGCTCCCGCAGGATTCACAAAGTGGAATGTGGAACATGAGCCATCATGTAATACTACTTGAAGTTGGACTTTTGGCTTGCCGGCTGGTGATATTTTTTGTGCTGAAATTAGTTATCATTTGAGAAGGTAAGAATATGAGAAGGTCCTAACTTAGGAGAAGGAAGAGAGTAATGAAAGGGAAAAGGGGATAAAAAAGGGGATTAACTGTTAATTTTTATTTCTACAACCGCTTCACTTGAATCTTTGTATATAGGTTCCTCGAGTAATGCAAGTAAGCATTAAGAAACTTACCCCAAAGTCATTATTGTGGGATACATTTTTTAATTTCATAATGCTATCATATTGTATAATCATGCTAGTATATGACAATAGTATAACTAACTTCAGAATTGAAAAACAAGAGTAGACAATCAAAATGAATTGTACAGCAGTGCAGAATACAGTATGTAATAATACATAATTTTATATTCCCATGACCTTAACAGATATAGATTTCAAGGACATACATTGAACTTGGTGTTTCTAAGCTGGTAATAATAACGAGTCAATGAGGGAGGAGGTAAGTATATGAATGTTTACGCATAAAACATACGAAATAAACACTTACTTTTTATATCAGCATATTTATGAGACACTGCAACTGTATCTCTGTTTTCCAGCATCCAAGCAAGCCTTTGATTCATGACGTATAACGTACCATCGCCTTTCTTGTATCTCACGTGCCCTACGCTCAACAAAACATCTTCCGACGAAGTAGTCATTTTCGAAGTGATCGCGGAACTCACAAACTGATTCTCCGCCCCGCGAACTAATCAAACGAACTTGTATCCAGCTAAAAGTGATCCTTGCCTTTACAACTTAATCGCTTTCATATCTCCTTCATCGCTACACGATACTAAATTACGCGTTGGCCGTATGTTTTTCGTATTCGTATCATTCACCACAGAAATCCGTTAGTCGCGTATGAACATTGAAAATTATGAAATTCTATCTACAAAAAGCACATCGTCAGAACGAAAACCATTTGCGGTTTTGTTTGACAAAACAAAAATGTCATTAGCTGTCATGACCGCAGACTATATAGGTATATTCACAGACCAGTTAAAGATACCACGACGTTAAAATATTAGTAAGGTATTCTACCTACCTATTTAAAGCGTACAGCTATTTAAAGGAATAGTAATATCATATTATCAATATATCATAATCATTTTTTATAATATACTCGTAACAATGGCCAATGCCAATCGCTAGCTAAACTATCTCTATACTTTATTATCTCTATAATGTACCGACCGAGCTACCAAGTACCAAGAACCACGTTACTGTCGGTAGTGTCGACTGTGTCGATACTACACAGTTTAATAATGATTGGCAAACAGAATAATATGAACTCGGAAACGGAACAATAACACCTCAAATTGAGTCGAATGTTTTTCTTTTTAAGAAAGTTTATTTCCTTCTAGGTAAAATCATCGGACGCCTTGTCTCAATTACCTTGCCTTGCTACTTCCTTGGCTCGAGACAAAGCTCAAGCTCACGACTCGAGCGCTTGACCAACTGTTTTACGTGCCCTCCGAAATACGAGACTTCTAGAAATTTTACCACTATGACCCCACATTACCATACACATACAGATATACAGACAGAGACCATTAGGATGAGAGTGGTAAAGTTCCACTGGCGTCGGAGGAAGACTCAAACTAAAGAATAGATTCCATTCCATTCCAAACTTACATTAGTTAATAATTATGATTAATTAATAATTAATAATAATTTTATAATAGAATTTATAGTCGCGCCAAACATAAAGTTTGATTATAGATGGCGCTACCTAAATTGGAATGTGATGTGTTATCTGATTGTTATTTCATTAATGAAAAGAATATTACAATGCAATAAAATACCAAGTCTATTATGCGAATATAGATCGTAATGGGAATACTAAAAATATTATTTAATACCTACCTATTTCTTGTTTTGTTGACAGTTGTATAGACTGTTAAAGTGAATGTTTCAGTGTTAACAGAAATAATAATTAACTCATTACATTGTTCCAATGAAAATAAAATTAATATCATCGTTTATTCATAAGTTATATCTTCTAATCTATCCATCTAGTTATATCGTATAACCCTCATAATCATCTAACATATTTTTAAAAAATATTGTAACATAATAATGTAAAGCCGATTGATATTAAACAACTAAGTTTTTTTCCGAGATAACTATTTAATTCTGAACGCATCGTAAGAAGACCGCCATTTTGTTTATTATTGCCTTGCAACACCGAACATTGACAACCCAAAATGCAATCATGGCGCACGGGGCACTGTGTTTGTAGAATGCTGAGAAGTTTTTACGTAAACACTTCGTTATTTTGCATCGTAACTTATTAATGACTTTCAATAATTTGTCTGTGAATTCTAAAAGTTGTAGCGAAGCATACATGTGCGTTCCAATCTCTAAGTTTTCACCTGTTCACAGTATCGTCTCTGTACTACTAGACACTTGCAGGTATAAAAATCATGAGATTTGCTGTATTAGCTTTCCTATCGTATTTACAGCTATCAGGTTGCTATGCAAAGTTACTCTTTGTGATCGGCGATTTCCACACGTATCATTTATTCGTACTCCAATCGCAATATTATTGATATAAACGTTTGTTCCAGATAACTTTGTTGGTGTCATAATGTCAGAGGCGTACGCCCGTGAGATACTACGAAGGAATGTTGCGCAAATATGTCAAACTATTGGATGGAATGGAACAAACTCGACACCGCTCGATATTCTGGTCCATGTTTTGGAAAAATATATAGCCGCATTGGGAACGCAAGCCAACCGATACGCCGAACAATTCAATAGGACTGAACCAAATTTACATGATTTAGGATTAGTATTTCGTGATCTTCATATACAACTTCCAGAATTAGCAGAGTATACTGAGAGTGTGCCGTCTGTGCCCCCTCCAGTTAGCACAGAACGGTTTCCTAAGTATAAGGAGTCTAACTTAAATTTCCTCAAACCTGGGAGTCATGAAGTGGTCACAAGACCCATGCATGTGCATGAACACTTGCCTCCTATGTATCCCGAGAAGGAACGAGATACACCCGTGGTTGCTGGTACTGTTGAAATCCGTCAGAATGGCATTGACAATGTTGACAACAATACTTCCTGTGGAAGTCCAGAAATTTCAGTCACTGACAGCCCAGAGAAAAAGGATATATTCAAGAGACCTGTTGACCCAGTTTCATTACCAAATAGCAAAAGGCCGAGGTTACGATTGGATGAGGAGGAGAGGACTAGAGAAATCAGTAGTGTGATGATGACAATGTCAGGATTCCTGTCTCCTGCTCGTGAAGGAAAACTACCTGAAGCAAAACATCCTACATTTGTATCAGATAAACATGACAAACATAAAGCTAACTCACACCATCCCAATGCAACAAATACGCCTTTGTTGGAGAAAGGAGATAAGAAGTCTAAGAAAAATAAATTATTGAATGGTAAGGTTATGAAAAGTAAAAGGAAAGATAAGACTCATAAAGGTGAAAGTAGTAAATCTAAGGAAAGTAGTAAATTAGACAGGTATCCACCTGGACACCCGCTTAAAGGTAAAGATGTTCGTCCTGCACATCATAATCATGTGGGTATGCCAGTTCCAAAAGTGGATACCTCCCCACTTGCTAAGACTGTGATTCTGCCACAGCCTTCAACTTCTTCAACACCGGCACCAGCTTTAGAACCAATTAAACCGGTTATTAAACAAGAACCATTAGATCCACCTGCACCTTTATTAAAATCTTTTTTGCCGGGAGAAGATGCTATTCCTGTTCCAAGAAGAATACCAATTTCAAGGTCTCCACTTGTTTCTAATTCATTACCTGTACATAACAAACTTCCCACAACAAGTGCTATAGTGACTGATTTGGAAATTAAAAAGGAAATTGTTGATGAAGATGAAAAACTTGCATCACAGCCAGATAGATCAAAAGTTAATATATTTAAGCGAATATCGAACAAATCTAAAGAAGATAAGACTACACCTGAGGTTGTCCCTGAGAAAGCACAGACACAGTTAGAATCCATGATCTCAAGGTTGCAAAATTCTATAAGTGCTAATACAAATGAAAATATTAGAATTAAATCTGAACCTGACCCTGAACCTATTGTAAACAATAATAATAGTTGTGCTTTAGACTTGTCGAGAGAAATAGATATCAGAGCTCATGAAGTAATTAGTATTGATGATGATTCCATGGATAATCTTCCTATGCTTCCAGCTAAAAGTGTTGTTTCAGAACATAGACCTAGTATATCAATCAACAAATCGCTGCAGGTACCTTTTCCCAAAGATGCAGCTAGTGTTAGTCCAAAAATTAAAAAAGAGAAGAAACACAAGGATAAAAAAGATAAGGCAGCAAAATTGGAGGCAAAATTGCTGAAAAAACAACAACAACAATTAGCATTTGAGATAGCTCAAGCTGAAAGAAAGAAAATGAAACTTGGCAATTCAAAGTCTCCAAAGTCAGGAAGGCCAAAGAATGAATCAAAATTGCCACAAATGCATCCTGGATTTCCTTTCTTCTCTGCAATGGCTCCAGGTAGGGGATTAATGCCAGGTCCAGGCTTAATACCTAACCATGGTCTAATTTCAAGTAACGACTTTCTTGCAGGTCTAGCCAACAATCCAGCATTGAGAGGATTACCAGGACCAAATTTATTGAATAATCCCTTTGGTTTGGGATCCAGTGGGCCTGGTTTAATACCAGGTCCTAGTTTTTTACCAGGCTTAGGTCCAGGCTTACATAATCACCTTATGCCTATGGGTAATTATTCTCACTCTTCTCGTTCGTCATCCATGAAAATACCACAAATGTTAAGACGTCCTAGTTTAGAAGTTATTCCTGTTGAAAATGAAGGAGAAAGAGTAATGCATAAATCACCGATGATGGCTCGCGATAGAGATAGACATGAAAAGCACAAAGCTCCAACCATTCCAAATATTTTACAAAAACAAAAACCTAGATCAAATAAAGATCATAAAGCAAATTTATATAAAATGCCTCCTGTACAGCCAGATATAACAATAGAATTAAATCCACCTAAAATGGAACCTGTTAGGCAAGAGCCACTTCGAGAACCAACACCTCCGCCACCTCGCCTGCCTACACCTGAACCAACAGTTGTAGTGAGTCCTCCACCAAGGCCTGTACCACAACGACCTGAGACTACTAACACGGCTGTTTCCAATGCCGTAGCAGAGAAAGAAATAGAAAATTCCGACAAGAAAAAGGATAAGTCACATAAGAAGTTAAAGAAAGACAAAGACGGTCTTAAAATGAAAAAAAAGAAAGACAAAAAGGATAAAAGCAAAGATAAATCTGATAAGAAGCGGGAAAAGGAAGAAAGACAAGAAATAAAGGATAGAATAAAAAAAGAAAAGAAGGACAAGAAGAAGGAGAAATCAGCGGATGGATTAGTACCAAAACTAACGTTGAAGCTAAGTTCTTCCAATTCTAATTCACCAATGCCGCCAAGCTCTCCAGATTTGTTTAAATTAAATATCAAACCTCTTGTCAAAAAGGAGGAAGAAGAAATTTCACCTATGAAAATTGATTCAGTTTCGCGTGACCATAGCCGATCGCCGGAGTTAGCGCAAATATCCGCATTGATTACGGGGCCGCCCAAACAGAAGCATTCTAAACATAACCACGTTGCCGAAATGGAAGGTCAATCTTCGTCTCCACCGCCGGGGACTTCGCCTCCTAGAAAAAATCGTCCTCCTTCAAGTCATTCTTCGAAATACAAAAGGATATTGTTTAAACCTTTGTCGAAAAAAGGTCAAACGGAAAATTGCAACGATGATGTTGCATCAATATCTGAGGAGACGATTGTAGCGCCAGCAGCGGCAGTTGATAAACCTTTAGGACCGCTACCGACTCCTTATTATGTGGACGACCATGGCAACCAGATTTGGGTATGTCCAGCGTGTGGGCAACCAGATAACGGTTCGCCCATGATAGGTTGTGATGGGTGCGACGGGTGGTATCATTGGGTGTGCGTGGGAATCACTGTAGAGCCGGGTGCGACCGAAGATTGGTTCTGCAAGTCGTGTCTAGCCAAGCGCGCCGCAATGGCACTTGCCGGCGTCACTTCCGGCAAAAAGCGTGGCCGGAAACCAAAAGGGGAAAAAATCAGAGACTGTCACTGATACGGATTTCTCGTTGTTACTGAGATTAGTTATAATTTTCCGTTTGATAGGTGAGAATAAATGGAATGCGAGTTGTTAATGGATTATTGTTGAATGATATCAAAAAGATACGTTTTCATCATTTATAATGTTATATCATAGGCTAGAATTAAGTATAGATAATAATTGAATATTGACATAAAATGTTGAACATAAAAATAGTGTAGGTAACTTGTAATAATTACCATAATTTTAATTATTTTGTTAAATTTCCCTTCTCGTTTGCTCGGTTAGATCAAGTTTAATGCGAATGCGGGCGTGTTGTACACATCTCGCGTTGAGACAGATTTAATATAAGATTCTTTTTATATTGTACAAAAAACTGAATTTACTTAAGAAATTGGTGATGTATAAAGTAATGTAGTGAATATTTAAATAAACAGAAAGAAGGCTGGATGTATTTTCAGCTAATATTTGAATATTTTCATATTATAATTTTAATATAACCCTGTTTTTTTTTTTGTTAAAAGTTGTTCCTTCGAATTTTGTACAGGACTAGCACAATCTCGCGTCAATTCTCTTTGCGCAGTGGCGCCAAATTTCAGCGCGAAAGAGAAATACAGCAAGGAAGTGCTCGTCCTAACAACATCAATGGAAAGGGGTGGCTAATGTAAATTTCTGATTTCAGCCAGTGGCCAATTAAATATATTGGTACTCGAAATTGTGGTACATCATTTGAATCCTATAAATATCAGATTAAGTGAAACATCTGTTGGTTACTAGAATTTATTTTACAAAATAAGCACGCTACACATACGAAACAGCATCTATTTATATCACAAAGACTGGCGCAGGCAAATGCAAAGTGCGAAATTCTCAAGTTTCAAAATGAGTCGCTAACTCCATTAATATATTTGATTTTAAATACTGACAACATTGATTTCTCTCACTCCAGGTCTAACGAATTTGTCGTTAACACTTTGAAGATGAACAAAAACTTCCTTTAATCTTATAGGTAATTTTATTTCACATAAAACTGACTAAGTTTCAATCTACCATTTAAATAACTTAATTCTTACTGGGGCCGGTGCCAGTAGGTATGCTTTCCGGCGGAGGTGTAGTCGGTTGCTTTTCCTTGTTCCAGTCTTTCAGACCTTCTGGCAAAGTCGTATCTTCATCCAGTGATCCTGTACCTTCTACGAATTCTTCATAAGTGCTCTTTTCGGGGAAAGGCCTTGGGCCTAAGAGTTCGATCATATCATCCCTACTTAAGATCTCCTGCTTTAATAACCGCTCTGCTACTTTTTCGATGTTCTGTCTATGCTCTGTCAGCAACTCCGTCGTATGTTTATGAGCCGAATTGATCAGATCCCGAACTTCAGAATCGATGAGCTCTGCAGTTTTTTCTGAGTATGGTTTGTCGATAACCATTTCGCCTGGTTGCGGCATTTCGAACGAAACATTACCAACCTTTGCATTCATGCCGTAGTGTACTATTTGGGCATATGCACTTTGTGTGATTTTCTTCAAGTCATCCTGAGCACCAGTTGTGATTCGGCCGAAGAATATTTCCTCGCTCACTCTCCCGCCGAGTGTCATACACATTCTATCGAACAGTTGTTCCTTACTATATAAATATTGTTCTTTGGGCAAATACTGAGCATAACCTAGACCTTTTCCTCTAGGGATGATGGAGACTTTTAATAAAGGATCGGCGTGTTGAAGGAACCACCCAGCGACCGCGTGACCAGCCTCGTGGTATGCGACAATCTTTCTCTCGTCTGGTTGAAGAACATTAGATTTCTTTTCCATTCCGGCTACAACTCGTTCAATAGCCTGTTCGAAGTTCTTCATGTTGATGTTATTGGACAGTTCCCTAGCAGCAATCAATGCTGCTTCATTGCATACATTGGCTATGTCTGCACCAGTGAAACCTGGAAGGAGAATTTCATATTTAATTAATATCATATTTTGAAACTGGGATCTAATTTTGGGCTGTGTTGTGTTCTGGAGTTTCAAATAATTTAATAAGTGCAAACCACATACAAATTGGCTAAGCCGTTTTTGAGATTAGAGAGGACGAATGCTGACAGACAAAAAACAGTACTATGAGGTCTATTGAATTATTAAACATCTACAAAATACTCTTTTTTTTTTCAAATATAATCCATATACAAACACCAATTAGTTATAGGTTTATTGTATGAATGTATTGTACAGAATATAATTTTTTTAAGTCTTAATACTTAATATCTTGGACAAAAAGCTTTAATTGAATATTGGGAATATGCACTGATACTAATGGTTTGTAAGCTTGCCACACCAAAGGGGTCCTGGGTTCAAATCCTACATTCACTTGTATTAGTAGGATAAGTCTTTTAATCAAAATCAAATTTCGCACTTGAACAAGAACAAGATAGGTAGTATTGATTACGATGATAACTGCTTGTAAATTCAATCTTATTTAATTTTGGTGATTCATAGGCATCAAACTTATTACAACTGATTAAGACGGTTGCTTGGGTTGCTTGGCAGCAGGAAATTTAAATGTAATTAGTTTTTTGGATAATGACATTAATCAAGTAGTGCCATTTAGCGTATACCGTATAGCATTGCTGTTTTCAACGTATAATTTTGGTTTCCGTACCATTTGATTTGGTACCCAAATTTGAATATTGCTTCATGAGCCATAAATGCCCTGAAGGAAATAATATTTTTTGAACTAGTTAAAACCAACAAAAATGTTTTTATTTAAATTTCCTGCCTTGAAGCAAAGCTTAAGCTTTGCAGACACTAAATCTGAAATCTGAGAGATAAATATTAATTGGTTGACAGGAAAACTTCTAACATTCAGTAAAGTTTCATTCAAATTACCTGGGGTTAAAGCAGCCATCTTACGGGCAAGATTTTCTTTGTTCAAAGTGGTCTTCAAAGGTGCTAAATGGACCTTGAAGATAGAAGCTCTGCCTTTAATGTCTGGAGCAGGAACAAATATCTGTCGGTCAAATCTACCAGGCCTGAGTAGAGCTTTGTCAAGGATATCTACTCTGTTTGTAGCAGCCAAGACAACAACATTTGTGGTGGTGTTGAAACCATCCATTTCTACTAATAATTGATTGAGAGTGTTCTCTTGTTCTGAATGACCTCCAAAGCTTCGTCCACCCCGTTTCCTGCCAACAGCATCTATTTCATCAATAAACAAAATGCAGGGTGCATGTTTACGGGCCATAGAAAACATGTCTCTAACCCTGGATGGACCCACACCAACAAACATCTCTAAGAACTCTGATCCTGATACTGTTAGAAATGGCACGTTAGCCTCCCCGGCTGTAGCTTTAGCCAGTAAAGTTTTACCCGTTCCAGGGGGCCCTGTCAATAATGCACCCTTAGGAATTTTCGCCCCCAAGTCAATATACTGCTGAGGATTTTTTAAGAAGTTTACAAATTCCATAATTTCTATTTTTGCTTCCTCGCAACCAGCAACATCTTGGAACTTCACACCAATGTCAGTGGGGTTTATTAACTTGGCTGTGGACTCCATTACTCCACCAAAGAGCCCACCACCTCTACGGCCCCCTCTGCCCATCATATCAGCTGATCTTCTCATCATGTATATTAAAAACCCAATAATAAGTAAAGTTGGCAGCATTCCAGTAAGACTTGCTGCTTCCACTTCAGTCTTGTAAATGACAGGTACAAAGTTTGGTGGGTCAACCCCTATTTCTACTTGGGAGTTCTCTAAATTCCTCTCGAAGGAATCTACGCTTCCGATCGCAAACCATATCACTTTGCCTTCTAGAGATGATCCTGGCTGCAATTTTACTCTAACCCATTTTTTATTTATCACCTCTAGCTTTTCGACTGTGCCTTTAGTTAAGTACAGGTTTACGAAGTCCCGCCAACTTATTTCTCGATACCTGAGCTCGTAGTATGCGATCGAAGCGAGTAAGGTTACAACTCCCATTGCCCCGAACATCATCCATTTTTCTCTGTCCTGACCTTCGTAACCTCCACGGCCTCCGCCTCTGCCGCTGCCGGGGGACCCTGTGAACATGTTCATGTTCCATTTGTCCTGCGACTGACTCGATTTAGGAGGAGGAGGAGAACTTTTAGACGGTGGAGGTGAAGCATCGGTTTCGGGCTTTTTGGCCTGTTTTTGACTCGTACCAGGCTGGAAGTACTTTTCAAACCCTTTAGGTGGCTTCTTGCAGAATTCGTACCATTGATTTAAGACAGAATCTAGAGCTGGAACACCGACAGGCTGAAGTTTGTGCCCATTGAAATGTAACTTCGAAAGTTGCGACTGCGTTAGCCTAAGTCCTTTCCACATGCTGTTTCAATATGGTATTTTTATTAAAATAAATATTTTTAAAATATATTTCACAATAATGCTATTTATTTCACAATAAGTCGACAGGAGCTACATAAGTCTCGATAAAAACATGGTTAAAATATCTGTCAAAATTGACAGTTGAATCACGACGACTTTTCAAAGATTCAGAATATCAATTTCACGTTTCACGAGTTTTTTTTTTTTTTTTGGGGATTTTATGACCTGGTATTTAAAACCTTTAGGTCAGCTCTTATTTTCCATAGCTCATTCATAGGCGTAATATTACGCCTATGAGCACATTCAATTAAATTGTTTTAATTGTATTCTTGATGTATTTGTAGATATGCTTGAAATTAAGTTCGTCTTGTAGCAATTGTTTTAATGGCGGCGGGCGGGACAATAAATCACACTTATTTTCAACATCACTAAGTTCACTGGCCAACACTAGTCTGTCGATTAAAAATTTTTGACAATCAAAGATAATGTGCTCCATAGTTCCATCACTTGAATTACAATATGAACAGTTTTTATTCGCAATAATGCCGAGTCGAGCAAGGTGTGACGGTGCAGTATTATGACCAAAACGCAGTCTATTTATGATAGTAATAAACTCTCTAGTAGCATCTTCCATTCGATGATACCAAGGTCTTGCAGGTAAGCTTTCTTGTATGCTTCCATACCATTTTCCTTTCGTATCTTGATCTTTCTTCCACATATCTAACCACAACTTTTGAATATTCTGGTCAATACATTGCAAGTAATCAGACATAGGAACATTCATTGTATGTCTAACGTCAACAGCATTAACTCCTTCATATGCAGTTTTATCAGCCATTTCATTGCCAGAGATACCTTTGTGGGAAGGCACCCATAGAAAGAAAACTTGGATATTTTTAATATGATATTGGTGAATTATTTGTTTAATGAAGTAAAGGATATAATTAGACTTGAATTTAACTGTGAGGGTAGTTAAAGCTGTTATCAAACTCAAGGAATCAGAAATTATTAAAAAATATTTAATGTTATTGATTTTACGAATATGCATTAATGCCTGATACACTGCATATGCCTCTGCCGTAAATATAGAGCAGGGTTCATGCAGAATAAAGCTTGAAGAAAGTTTTGCTTGTGGATCATATAGAGCAGCATGTACATAATCACTTGCTTTGCTCCCATCAGTGTAGATAACATAGTACTTTGTATTTTCCTCTAAAAATTTAAGCATTTCTGAATTATTGTTTATTGTCTCTTGAATTACATTAATTGGATGTGAAATACACTGATAAGAGAAAGAGTAACATGGCCATGGATACTGTTTTCTAATTTTAGATAAACTATTGTCTATTTCCAGAAATATATCGGACAGTGTTGGAGAATTGCCGCATAGTAGACCTTGTGCTGTTGTTAATGGTCTTCTTGGGGATCTATTTATATAAGGTACAATTTTGTTTATTACTTGAGTGTTATTTGATGCCAGTAATTTGAGACAGTATCTTTCAGCAAGTAAGATTCGTCTCAAAATCAAAGGCATCACTTTTGTCTCAACTTCCATGGCCCTTATGGGAGTCGAGCACATAGCACCAGATATTATTCTTAAAGCTTTATTCTGCAATATGTCTAATTTATTTACATGAGAACTATTCATATAAGCGAGTGAACTATAATCTAAGTGACTTCTAACAATACTTTTATACAATATAGACAATATTTTAGGGTCTGCACCCCATGTTACACCACAAAGTGATCTAATAACATTTAGTCCTATGTGAGCATTTTTGGATACATATTTAATATGTTCTTCAAAAGTTAGTTTTTGGTCCAGTATTATTCCTAAAAATTTCTTTGAATTGACTCTATTTATAATTTCATTATTGTAAATAATATTTGAATTTGAGGCTTCATTACCAAAAAACATAGCACTACTTTTAGAGGGGTTAATTTTCAAATGTAAATGATTGTTATAATATTGTAATAGTTGAAGTAAGGATTTGTTCATATTATCTATTGCAATCTCTAAGTTGTAATTACTACTATATAATACAATGTCATCAGCAAATTGTAAAATATTTATATCCTTATTATTTACATATTTACAAATCTCACTTGTGTATATATTGTACAGTAATGGAGATAACGTGGCACCTTGCATTGTACCTCTTGAGGCACATTTGGGTCCATATAAAATATTGTTATGCCTAGCATAGATTGTCCTGTTGCTCAAAAAATTATAAATCCATTCACATAAGTGCCCGGGCACACCTAACCTAGACATGACTTGAACTAGTATGCCAGGATCAACACTGTCAAAAGCACTTTGAACATCTAGGAATACGCAAACAGTATTTAATTTTCTATGTTTTGCATTTTTCAGGTCAGAGATTAAAGAGGTGAAACTGTCTGCACTACTACGTCCTCTACGGAAGCCATTTTGTATATGTGGAATTAAACACTTGGATTCAACATACCAATCAAGACGGACTTTCACCATATTTTCGAATATTTTACCAAGACAGGATGACAAGGAAATTGGTCTATAAGAACTAGCAAACTCAGGAGATTTGTCGGGCTTAAGTATTGGGACAACACACTGTGTTTTCCATGACTGTGGAATAACTTTATTACGCCAAAGCAAATTGAGGATTTTAAGAAACAACTTTTGGGCAGATACATCTAAGTTTTTAATTATAATGTAAGGATAATCATCTAAGCCAGGAGTTGTATTTCGTCTAGACTGCAAACTTGTTAAAAATTCAGACCATGAAAATGGATCTAGTAAAAATTTAGAATTTGGGTTATCATTGTTAATTTCAAAAAGAATGTTCAGTTGATCTACTTCAATTAAATTGTTATTATCTGATAATTTATCCAAAAGTGGAGATATAAACTCATCTGTATATGATTTATTCTTAGGTCTTATGCCTTTAAACATTTTTAATAAATTCCAAATTTTACTTATGGGAGTATTTCTATTAAAAGTGTTACACAAGTTATTCCATCCAATTTTTTTCTGTTCTGAAATTGTTCTCTTTTTCTGGGCATCTTTTCTTTTGTAATTAATGTAATTCTCAATAGTAGGCTCTTTTCTATATAGTTTTAGTGCATTATATGAAGCAATAACACTTTGTTCGCATATACTATTCCACCAAGGAGATGGTGGTCTGCTTATGAAAGTGTTTGTTTTAGTGAGCTTTGGAATTGACATTTCTTTAAGAGTATCTAAATGAGAACAGAAATTATTGTAGGTTGAAATAGGATCATGTGATTGAAGTACCAAATCATTAAACATTGTTTTTGAAAGAGCTGTGTATGTTGCCCAGTCAGCTTTTTTATATATGAACCTATCTACAGGTGAATTGAGATGATATTTATCTATATTTAATGAAATCTCTGTTATTGTTGGATAATGGTAACTTCCCATTGTGTCATCATGTACAGACCATTCACATAGTGGTGCAAGGCTGCCACTGATGAAGCTTACATCAATGGCAGAAGGAGTTTGTCTAGGGCGATTTACAGTTGTAGGTCTACCATCATTTAAAATACACAAATCTAAGTCATCAATTAAATTAAATAAATCCTGACCTCTACCTTTGGTTGACTGACAACCAAATGCAATATGATGAGCATTAAAATCACCACTCATAAATATGGGCTTTGGCAGATCATTAATAATGTAACGGAGTCTATTAATTCGTATTCGCCCACTTGAAGGTGGACAGTATACACAGAGAATTGTTAAACTACTATGTCCAGTTGATACAGACACAGCAACTGTTTGAATGTCTTCATAAAATCTGGTATTTAATATATTATACTTAAGGTATGGTTTAATCAGAATTGCAACTCCATTATGTGCATTGTTTGAATTTTTATTGTAAATGTTATATCCTGGTATTTTAAAATTATTATCTTTGAACCATGTCTCATTAAGAAGGCAAATATCAATATTATGTTGTTTTAAAAATTGAATTAATAAAGGTTTTTTACTATTTGCACTTTGAATGTTATACTGAGCGATACGTAGCTTGGATTGTGTAGGACTAGGCCCAACACAATCCATTATGTTAAGTTTTTTAATAATGCATCTTTAATAGTTTTAATATTAGTGGGTGTACTGTCATCTTTATTGGCTAATTCCACCAACGTCTGCACTAGGGCCATAAGTACATCGTTGTTGGAAATTATTTGAGTTTTAAGGTCTTCCTTAGAATTAACTATTTTAACTTTATTTACATCTCGTACAGACTTATTTACAGAGGTATTTACAGACTTATTTACAATAACATTACTATTTACAGGTTGTGGTTTTGGTGGTGGGAGTGTAGGGAAATCTGTTCCATTGATGGCGACCTGTTTTGTTAAGGCGGCACTTGCATAAGATATGTTGTTTTTCTTTTCTATAATCTTCTTAGTTTTAATCGGACATAATCTAGATATCGCGAGATGAGGCCCACTACAATTTATACAGCTGATTTCTGTTGGTTTATCACATTCCTTATACAAGTGTTCACCTCCACAAATACTACATCTTTGTTTACCATTACAAATCTTTGCTGAATGATTAAATTTAAAACACCTATAGCACTGTAGTAATGGTGGAATGTATTCAAAAACTCTGTACGAGAATAGATCATATTGTACATTATTAGGCAGTACATTAGATAAGAAAGTGATGCTTACAGTCTGCAATGGAATGCGCTCTTGTCCTACTTTCTTTGAAAACCTTCTTATTGCCACTATTTCATATGTTGAAGAAAGTCTTGTGTAAAGTTCTTTGTTAGATATATTCGCTGGAACAAATCTGATGATGCAGGTTTTTTCAATTTGCGCTGCCGGTATGAACGCCTTCATGTCATATTTTGTGAGGAAAGTTGTGTTATTAATGAAGTTATTGGCCGTATTATATTGCTTGAAGATAACTGCAATTTTATTGGCATTCACCCTCTGAATACCCGTCACACCTTTTATGTCCATTGCGAAAATATGGTTTAAGTAAGTAGGGCTCTTGTTGCCCAACCTATCGTCGCTTGTGGATTCCACATACACTTTAAAGTCTGTGTTGGTTGAGTTTTCCGGATATAGTCTTTTGTAATTCGGTTTGTAATAAGGGAGATATGCATCTCGCTCATCGCCGCAGTCCAATCGTCCAGAGCCTACGCCTCCTCCTTCATCCGTAGGCCGTGGCCGTTTTATTGAGGTGGGCGGGTGAGACCCGCCCCCCTCGTTTACCTCCATTGCTATTGCGCTTTTCAGCAGCTAATAGCCAAATTGTAAGTCACTTTAACTAAAAAAAAACACTACATAGAGGAAAATTTTAAAATTAAAGTAGAAAGACAACCGCGCTTTTTCAAGGTTCCCGCCAGAATCTCTCGTTTCACGAGTTCAAGTCACTTCACAGACTGAGTCAATTCAATTCAATCAAGTCAAGATGTTGTCACGTTATCTTACCTACTCTGTGAATAATTTTCTTAGCGGCTGTACACTGTATATAGTACTCTCTGTTGTGTAACTGTAACATACAATGTATGTTATTTTTCATTCTCATTCATACCTTTAATACCTACTCATGATAACAAGGTTTTATGGGGGTTGTAATGTTTGAAGGTAAAGTACGGCCGCACAGTGGGACGAAAATCGGCTTAGGGTTCTTAAGTTATAAATTTTTGATTTTCCTTCGGAAACGAACGTAGAATCGTATAGGAAGCCACAAAATTATCATATTTACGCATCTCTGGCGATAACAACACTATTTTTATTTTTTTTAAATTAAATTTGTATGGAACAAAACAGAAAAATCCAATTTATTCAAGACTCGAGAGAGTGCCCGTTAATTCGTCTCGTACGATTATTGCCACTATTTTTCTCCATTTTTTGACATATCGCACATAGCTGGCACCACTGCTACTTCAGGTGAAAAAAAAAAATGAAATGTGTTTTTGAAATAAATTTGTATGGAACAAAACAGAAAAAGCCATTTTATTCGAACATAGATAACGTTCAGAGTGGCAAGTACCTTTTATAAAGCCTTACGCACCAAAAATAACGTGCAAAAAATGAATAAAAAACACACACACATTTTTTTCACCCCAAGTCCATCGAGTGTGCGCAATGTGCGATATGTCAAAAAATAGAGAAAAATAGTGCCAATAATCGTACGAGAGGAAATAACGGGCACTCGAGTCTCTCGCTTTTAGAGAGCATGCTTTATAAGCATGCTTAAAATGAGATTGTGTATTGTTTGTACCTTGACCGAAAGTAACAGAATAAATAGACAACTTTTTTCATAAATTGATTGAATTGAATTGATTTGATACATCTGTAACTAACTTATACTAGTCTGCAAGGAACTTCTAGTCTATGATTGATATTGATTTTGATACCTACCTACTTTGAAGTTTGACTTTGATTATTGTTAAAGAAATTGGATTCTCCGACAGGTCAGGCAGGAGTATAGTGTTCTGTGATTGGATTGGATTTAATTTATTGTATCTACCCAATTTCTACTGAATTTATTATAGGTATTTTCATATTTTGTTCGATGTGATGTGATAGAGAATGATCTGTTTTTGATGTGTACTATTTCGGTGACATATTACAATACAAGTCGGTGGCACTCATCAATCAACAATCATTACAATTAAAGGCACTAACAGAATTACCCAGATATGGATCAAAATAGATCTGAGAACAACTTGAAAAATGGTAAAAGATCTCGACCTTTGTTAATGCCCGAAGTCCCAAGTCCGAAGATTGCAAGGATTTTAGCATACGCGTGTTCGTCAAATAATAAGGCGACGAAGAAAATCGGGTTAACGCTACCGAGGAAAGCCAAGTTGCTTTATAGCGCAAGCGACGTGCCCCCAGCTGGTACTCCTGTACCCGATAAATACGTTCGTAAGGCTGGACCATACATACTAGGGCCGAAACTTGGCCCCAGTCCTGTTAAGAGCATATTGAATTGCTTGGCAAGAAAAGAAAAAACTGACGATTTCTACCAGATTAAAATTTTAACGTTGAATACCGAATGTGAAACGCAAGATGATAGACAGGGGAAAATGTTGCTTCACACGGAGTATTCGCTGCTGTCTCTGTTGAAGGATCAGGATGGCGTTGTCCACCACCATGGACTGTTCAAGGTTAGCATGTGCTTGTGTCTGTAAACAGTTTGTAGTTATTCAATACACCGCATGTAGCTCATAGCTATGAAATATATTGCAGTTCAAGCATCATTGGGTCTTCATTGTGAGTTGGTGGGACTCATTTAAAGTAAACTTTGGGTGTGGGTTTTCGGGAGGCTTAGAGGGATATTGAGTGTATCTGGTATAATTTATTCAGGTAGAATTTAAGTGAATGTAAAACATCCACATTCTTTTACTATATTACAATAATTGGGCCTAAAGAATTACAAAAATACATTTTTCTCTGATCACACCTTAAATTGAATTACCAATCAACTGCTCCTGATGGAAAGGTGACCCTAGACGTTCATGTGGCATGACCGTTTAATTGTATTGACTGATGTGAATTGGCATGTCATGCCGCATGATCCTCTAGGGCCACCTGAACACTCACATCTTATTTCAAATTTATGTTTCTTATTTTAAACATTTGTCATGTGGTGGTGGTCAGGTGGAATTTATTACCACCATACATACATTGTTGTTGTTTTTTTTGTTTTATTTTCTTTATCTCAGTACATTTGACTGGTTTTATTATTATTATTATTATTCCTTTCATCCAATGTGGTTGCCCCAAAAAAATTGCTTTTTAGCGATAAGGCTGCCTTTTGTATATCATGTTATTTTTTTATTCCTTTTTTGTGTTACTTTGGTTTACGAATAAAGTCTTAAACAATTTATATTATATTAAATTATGAAATCCAATCCCCTCTATTAACCTTCTCTATATTCCCACTTAGTCTTTGGAATTCCTTATTACTATCCATGAGAGGCACACCATCTTACAGATAGTATTAAGGAATTTCAACTTCTTGCCTCCTCCTTTTGAGTGCCATTGTGATTATAAATTTTTGGCATTCCCAGAAATGAGTACATGAGTATTATATTTGTTACTTTGCAAATCATCATTGATAATCACATATAATCATCCATGCCTTCATCACTGCTTACCATAAGGTGGGATGGTATTCAAACATTAACATAATTATAGTATGTCAAAAAAATGACCATTCTTTACCTCTATTTCCAGGACCATGCTCTTGAAGAAAAGCCCAATCCAAATGGCCCGGGATTAGTTTACACTGGGCTACTGAAGCAGAGACTGTTCTTAGTCATGGACTGCGTCACAGGGCACCAGTTTAGTGAGAAAGGCAGCGAGATGATAAACTTGCAACAGTATGTTACTAAAGTCAAGAAGGTTCCGGAGAAGGAAGCTTTATTGATATTTTATGATATAGTTCGGGTGGTGGAGAATTTACATGAGGTATTTATGTTGTCAATAAATTTTTATCATTTTATATTATACTATTTTCCCGCTGGTGGCTTCGCCGGCATGAAATTCTTAATTTTAAAAAATCCTTTAATACAAAGTTTCAAGTGTATCCATTGAAGAAATTAAAATTTTCAGTTTATCCCCTCTTTATCTCCTTAGGGGGAATTTTCAAAAATCCTTTTCATTCATCTGTATCTTTTTGTATGTAATTTTGATGTTTTTAAAAAGCTGTTAATTTAAAACAGTTATGTTTAAGTCAGTGGTGTAGCACTATGGCTCCTATGGTATTTTAAAGCTATTGTGTTATGTAATCCTTAGTTCATGAAACAAGTTATTTGTCAGAGCAGTAAAAACAAGTTTCGGACAAGTAGGTTAATTACTGAGCAACCAACTCAAGGTGATTAGCATCAAGAAATCTTAATTGTTGTATCAAAGACTGTATCCATAATTAGAACATCACTTTAATTGTCATTGTTACAATGTTACAATTGTATATATCCATGCAATCCATTGAACCTGGACTTAATGTTGGTTACTATTGGCCATAAAAAACTTAAATCATGAGTTATAATGTCAGATTATAAATATTACTTGCATACATTTTACATAAATAAATGAAAAGTGAAATTTCTTTGGATGTTTTTTGTTAAAAAAAAATTATGTACAAATAAAAAAAGGTATTATTATTAATGATTCAGTTTTATCGCACATCATGTTATGAAATTTCACTTACATAAAATTACCACCAAAACACAACTATTCGTGGTATTAAAATGTATAATCTATTAATGTTTCAGAGAAACATAGTGCACAGAGATTTGAAGTTAGGTAACATTGTATTAAACCAAAGGACTGGGAGAATTGTAATCACAAATTTCTGCTTGGGCACTCACCTAGGAAGTGACAGGGATCTATTGACAGATCAGAGAGGTAATTATGTATTAATGTACTATTTCTATGTGCACAATAAAGAATATTTGTATTGTATTATTGTATTGTATTGTAATTTTTGTTTAATTAAATAATACAACAAACAAGAAGACAAGCCAACAGTTAGTGGTAACTGGTACCAGTACAAATTTTAAAAACAGTGAAAACTAACAGTAAAACCGTTTCGGAGATTAGCAGAAACAAGTGTATATAATTTTCCAACAGGAACGCTGAAAAATTATTGTTGGCTCGCTTCAATCCACTGATGAACCACAGAGCTTGGGTGTGGCCTCATCATTGGGGATCCACACCTATCCAACCAGAATACAATTGCTGTTAAAACAATTATTACACAATAGAAATGGTACTAAGTACCGTGTTGGGCGATGACAGTACCCCGGGTGAACCCTGTACAAAACCTGTAATATACATGATAATTCAAATTCATTTATTTGTAATATGTATCACTGATACACTTATGCCCGTATTTTTTTATTCTACCGCCTTCTCGCAAAGGTGATTTAAAATGCTGGTTGTGTAGGTTCCAAATGTAGGTTCCCAGAAAGGCTCTACCTCTATTAAGTACTTAGTATAAAACTATAATAAGCCACTAAAATACCGACTTTTATGTTTCCAGGTTCCCCTGCCTATATTTCCCCGGAAGTGTTGATGTGCAAGCCATATGCTGGGAAACCTTCGGATATGTGGGCGTTGGGTGTTGTTCTATATACAATGCTGTATGGGCAGTTTCCGTTCTGCGATACCAGCCTGGCCCAGCTGTTCAGTCGGATACAGACTGCTAATTATAATATACCACCGTGAGTTACTATACTGTATTGCCCGTGCCCAGCAGTGGGTCAGTTATGGGTTGTGATGATGATGATGAATAATGTTGTATTTTGTATACATCACCGCAAGCCATAACTGTCCCACTGCTGGGCTCGGGTCTCCTCTCACGATGTGAGGGGTACAGGCCATAGTCCTCCACGCTGGCCAAGTGTGGATTGGTAGATTTCACACATCCTTGAGAACAATGTAGAACTCTTAGGTGTGAAGGTTTCGTCACGATGTTTTCCTATAGTGAAGCGATAATTAAATTCTAATACGATAATTAAAGGTGCGTGCGGGATTCGAACCCAGGCTTTGATTGAAATTATTAAGTGGATACTTATGTTGTAACAGGGACGGCAATACGGTGCAAGTGTCTGACAGCACGGTGTTTCTCATTCAGCGGCTGTTGGTCAAGGATGCCAAGCATCGGCTGGTTGCAGAACAGGTAACCCACTCCATGTCACACCTAACTGACCCATCACCAGGCAGTAGCGCAGAATAAGAGTTCAGAACATAGTTTTTCATCCTGGCGAAGCAGCCTACACACTGTTATCTGCCATGCCATGATATATGTATATCGACGGCAGAAAGCGGAAACGTCGTAACGCGAATTTTGGTCAACGCGGAAACGTCGTAACTCGAATTTTGGGCACCGCGGAAACGTCGTAACTCGAATTTTGGGCAACGCGGAAACGTCGTAAGTCGAATTTTGGGCAATGCGGAAACGTCGTAACTCGAATTTTGGGCAATGCGGAAACGTCGTAAGTCGAATTTTGGGCAATGCGGAAACGTCGTAACTCGAATTTTGGGCAACGCGGAAACGTCGTAAGTCGAATTTTGGGCAATGCGGAAACGTAACTCGAATTTTGGGCAACGCGGAAACGTCGTAACTCGAATTTTGGGCAACGCGGAAACGTCATAACTCGATTTTTGGGCAAAATCTCTTACGACGCTTCCGCTTTCTGCCGTCGATGACATGAGCAATGCCGGGAGAACTGGCAATAAAGTTTTAAAAGACAAAAAAACAGAAAGAAGCTTTTGAATATAATAAGAATCGTCACAATCGGTACACCCAGTAAAAAGATGCACACCCATAAAAAAAATACAGTCGAACTGAAAACTTGCTTTTTTTTCAAGTTGGTTGGTCTTATTCGCAGAGTGCGCTATGAAGTTGGCTTTGATTCAAGGATGGATGAATTCGTAGACGGAAAAGTGTATAGACTAATGGATGCCATCCTAAGCACTCACACACAAAAAAAATTAACAACTTACACCAATGAAAAAAAACGAGACTGATATTATGTTTTGTCTCACATTATGTGCCGGTTTTTCGAGGAAAGCACAGGTTTACAAGCAAATTTGACAGCTGACCGTCGATTTTTTCTTGTGTCACATGCAATTGACACAAATGACGACCCGGATGGCGCAATGGTTAACACGCCGGATCGCCGTTCCGAGGGTCCTGGGTTCGATTCCCAGCGAGGCGGAAATTTGAATGATGAGTTTAAATTTCCGTTCTTGTTCTGGGTGTGTGTTCTTGTCTTGTGTGTTGTCCATGGCACCCACGACACAGGGAATCCTTGTGTGGGGCTATGAGTGTGTAGCGTTAAAAAAAATTGTACTTTCTCGTGCAATCTCATCAGACATCTATATCCTTCTCTGTCTACGGGTCATTGACTCTAGATCTACAACCTATCCCGGTTTCCAGGTGTTGGATCAACTGTCGAGCATCATAGCGAGTTTGGTGGTCGTGCCCAACTCCCCGGACGAATTGCAAGTGGTGCCCACTATCCCGTTATTCGAGGAAGTTAAGGACAATCTCGTCAAAAAGTCCTCGCCTGAGATTGACACGAAACCTTTTATCCCCATAACGGATGGTGCGGAACACTCGCCTGATACCAATGTGAGTAATAAATATTTGTTATGTGGAGTGAATGTGAAGCAGTTTTGTATGTTTGATGTTGTTTTTTCTTGTAAGCTTGTTTTAACTACTTTATTTGATACAATAGGGTTGTTGATTTGATTTAGAATTTGCTTTCATTTTATTGATTACACCTTAGTGAAAGTAAAAATTTAATAATAATGAAAAAACTAGCATACATTCTGTACATAAATGAATTTCAGGAGGAAGTAGGTGTATACTGCGTACCATTACCAGAGTTCCTAGCGATGAACTTTCCGAACCCAGGCCAGCTCTCGAATAGCTTCATCATACAACCACAAACAATTGATCCTGCACCAATCTCATCAAACCAGAACCAAAGCCAGAGACAAATCACCGTGCAACGGATTGGCAGGGATGCCAGGCCGCTGCAGCCCTGCGAGGTTGCCAGGTACCAACACATGTTCAATAGTACTACCAATAATAGTACTGCCCATAATAGTACTACCAATAATAATACTACCCATAATAGTACTACTCATAATAGTACTACCCATAATAGTACTATCCATAATAGTACTACCCATAACAGTACTAACCATAACAGTACAACCCGTAATAGTACTATCAATAATGGTACTGGCAGACGAGAACCGAATCATGGACGAGTACAAGGAGATTTTTCCCGTATAATATACGTGACAGGTCCTCCTCGCAATCCCAGACGTATCCCAATGTCTGAACAGTCTCGACAGGATAGGCCTTTGGATCGGGATAATGCGGTCAGGGTTCCTGTCCGAGATGTTTCTAGGATCCAATCGAACAGGATCATGAGTCGTGCTCACGTGCGCAACGTTAATCAAGGAGTTGTGGTCAACAATCCACTATATCGAGCCGACAGTGATGAAATTGAGTTTGAACCGTACTTTAATGTATAAACACCGCTCAATGTTATTTTTATGTGGTAAGCCTATCCAGTCTAGGCAGCTATTTATAAGTGCTTTTGTGAAATAATGCAACTGATTGAAGCGATGCGTTGGAGACTTTAGATACTTAAGTATTTGGTTTCTTCTAATATTATTTATAGCACACTGTGACGTAAACCCGCATTTATGCCACGCTTTTCCGTGCGTAAATTAGTCGATTTTAGCACGGGTTATGATGCTAACTTCACACCGTGCACAATTTAACACGATGCATAAGCTTATCTACAAATGTTTCATATGATCTCAGTTGATGTATATCTATAATTTAATTATTGATGCTCTGGAATCAATGCAAAAATGTTTTGAGATAAATAGTTTTATATATTCTTGTAATATACATTTTATTAAAATGTTTTCAAACAATAAATACTTTTGAATGACGTTTGACATTTACGGCAGACAAATGTCAAACGTCATAAGTCAGTGTTTGTAGAAAATATTAAATGTGGCCATGAACAGCTTCGTAAACATTTCCTTTCTTTTATTTCCCTGTAAATAATTATATGTTTGAGTATAGGCGGGTTTGTGTCACTCGTGCTATAAAATAGTATACGATACTAGTGCGTTTAGTAGCTATGTTATTTGCACAGTGTTCAACTTCACACCGTGCAAGAATAAGCTACTTTACTAGCACGGATCATAATAATTTACTATTATAGTTTAGTCTACAGTATAATTGTACCATATAATATTTTATAGTGTTCTAGATGACCTAGATTCTAGAAGTTGTTTTCCAGCAACAAATTTATATTCTAATCAAGATAGTTTAAGTTTTTATATACTTTTAGGAAATTCTCGTCAAATGCAATAGTTTTTTCTATGGCAGCATTTCGATGTCTCTAATAGTAAATCTTGAGAATAACTCCACTTATCGTTTCTAATTGTGAATCTATACTTAACTGACATAAGCTAACCAGAGATCCTTTCAAACACAAAAAAATATCGAAATCGGTTCAACCGTTTAGAAGGAGTTCAATGATATATAATTATGTTACGGTAAGAGTGAATAATTGAAGATTATTAATAATTATCTATTATTATTAATAATTACCGAAAGTCAAGGTTAAAGTGATAAATTTATCGGTTAGGTTAGGTACCCCGAACTGCGCGCAAAGTGAAAAATAGGTTCAAATATGTGTCGTGAATTATTAATAATTACTACTAAAAGTAATAAATTTCGATCGTTTATTCACATTTACCAAAACATGTGGTTATTATTAATAATAATTTTGTAAAAATATTAATAATTTTCAATTAATCAGATTTACCGTAACATATACACAGATAAAAGAGTTCTATGTAAAGATTGTAATAAGAGCAATACGGTTTTGTGTATTATGTACATATATATAATTAAGAACACCTTCAAATCCGTAGTACCTAGGATAGTTTTTCCATTATATGGTACAAATATTATAGTAGATTATATAGGTGTAGTTTGCATTGTGAATACCATGTTCATTCCTTGACTTCATTTCTATGTCAAACTAATGAATATTATGTACGAATATAGCGTAAGTCACTTTACTTATTACCGGTCAAGAGACCCTTGTGACAGCCATAAAGACGGACAGACGAACAAACGAAGATTTCTTTTTTTAGAAATTATTTTTTCTATTCTACCTTTAAATTTGAATTGAATGAAAATTGCGAGTGCCAAATTAACACATAAAAAATGATACATATTGTTTACTATTACTTTTGACACAAAGTGTACGCGCGGACGCCGATCACTCGGCCGCTCCGGGGGTGCGGCAGGCGGGACGGGTGTAGCCGAGCGCGCGCTGTGGGCCATTCACGGCCTAGTACCATATGAGACGCACGTCGACATTAATTTTGATAGTAAATACATAATAACTGTAAAACTGGAAGCAATTATAGTACATGTTCGGAGTATAAGTTCGTATCATTTAAAAACCCTGAACAAGTGGCGACCGTGATATAAAAAGAAGCAAAACCTGCAAAATTTGGAACGAATTTGGTGTGGAAAATTTTGAAGAGGCGCGGCCGATATAACCGGTTTGCGCAAGAGGAGGTTACTGCTACCTATCTGGGGACATAGCTGTACATGACTGTGGTATCTGGACAACGCAGGCATCGCATCAGGAGGTCTATCCGAGGGAAGTAGCCCGTTCCTAATTTTTTTTTTCCATTCCCGAATAAATCTTTCTCTCTCTGTTTCCTGCATATAGAAAACTTGCCCTTTTTTCTCCCTTCACGCATAGGCTTTGCATTGCACTGCCTCAAATATTTTCGCCGATCAATTCCAGGCAAGCAACGGCTGCCGCTACGCGCTGCCTCCCGCCCGCTTCGGGCATCGCTATCGCATCACCTTTGTTCTGCCTAACGGTAAATCGCTGCGCGCGCTTACATCGTGCAGCGCGCAAGCTGATTGCTTCAAGCGGCCATCTGTTGTCGCCGGCGACGATTGGAGTGAACAACTGTTTGGTTTGATGCACATATTATTAATTACCTATTTCATTGTTTGATTCAATTTAATTATTGTGATTCAACATGCCGCTGGTAGATAAGGATGAATATGATTCTAGCTTGAGTGATTTGATTCGGAAACGGAGTAATATAAAGGGTCGTTTAACTAAAATAACTGATTACGTGCAGGAATTGCAACAAACAGGTATTATGTCTATGAGTAGTATTGCTGTGAAGGAACTAAGCAGACGTTTAGATAACTGTATAGATTTGTCGAGGCGTTTTGATGATATACAAACGAATATTGAAGGTACTTGTGATGAGTCGGATATAGATGAGCAAATTGATATTAGGGACTCCATTGAATCTAAATTTATTTCTACTATTGCTACTATGGAGGATATATTGGAGAGACGAGGGAATGCTTGTAAGACTGATAAATGTAGTGGTGCAGGTAGTGAGAAGAGTACTCACTCTCAATGTAATTCTCAGTCTCACAGTCTACAATCTATTAGGTTGCCGACTATTAAACTACCTACATTCAATGGCTCATATTTGAAATGGTTGGAGTTCAGAGATATATTTAAATCGTTAATTCATACTAATGAATCAATACAAGATATTAATAAGTTCCATTATTTAAGATCTTCACTTGAAGGAGGTGCTCTTGAGGTTATAAAGTCATTGGAATTTACCTCTGATAATTATAACATAGCGTGGGAATTATTATGTAACCGGTACGATAATAAAAAGATTCTCATAAACAATCACCTTAAAGCATTATTTAATATTGATCGGTTGACTAATGAGTCATATATAGATTTACGTTGTTTAGTAGATAATGTCTGTAAAAATTTACGTGCGCTTAATACTTTAGGTCAGCCGACTGATCAGTGGGATGCGCTGATTATATATTTGGTTACAGCGAAATTAGATTCCATTACCAGTAGAAAATGGGAAGAACACAGGAATATACTACCTGACATTCCCTCATTAGATAATTTTTATAATTTTATACGTAGTCGGGCGGATATATTAGAAACCACATCAGTTACGATACAGCCTGAAAAGCAAATGGGAAATTTTAATAAAAAATATAGTAACAATAATTGGAATAAATGGAATAAAAATAACAATTCTTTAAAACAACTTGAAAATTCTAATTCTTTGGTTTCATCTGAAAACTTGTGTGAATATTTGTGTTTGTTGTGTAGTCAGCAAGGACATCGTATTTTTGAATGCACAAAATTTAAAGGTATGAGTGCACAAGATAGGATTAAAGAAGCTCGTAGGTTGAAACTGTGCTTGAATTGTTTGCGTGAGGGTCATAATGCATTTCGTTGTCGAATAAAAGGTCAGTGTAAATCCTGTAAACAAAAACATAATAGTTTATTACACATAGATAATTATAATAAAAACTTACCTGATGCTGCTGCCCCTTCGACGTCACTCGAGCCTTCGCCGGTTTCGATGTCCGTGGCCTCCGCTAGTCAGGTCCTATTATGTACTGCTATGGTAGAAGTAGTGAACCAGTGTAATCAACAAACTTACCTAGCACGGGCCTTATTAGACACGGGTAGCCAGTCTTCTTTTGTGTCACAAAATTTAAAAAGTAAATTGGGTCTCTTGACTACAGTTTCTGAACCCTTGCGGGTTTCAGGTATATCTGATATAGCATTGAATATATCTGAACGTTGTAACATATCTATAAAGTCGCGTCTACACAATTACCAGATAGATGTAAAGTGTCTGATAATACCACAGATCACAGGACCACTCCCAAGTGCACCTGTGAATCTAAAGGAACTGAATCTGCCTAAAAATATACAGCTAGCGGACCCTGAGTTGCATTGTCCCTCAGATATAGATGTGCTTTTAGGAGCGGATGTTTTTTGGTATATAGTGGGGCAAAAGCGTATATCGTTGGGTGTAGGTAAACCTATACTACAAGATTCAAAGTTTGGATGGTTAGTGAGTGGACGTTTAGGGGAATGTAGGCCTAAGAATGTTACATGTAATTTTACAAAAGAAATTCAAAATGAATTGAAAAGGTTTTGGGAGATTGAAGAAGTTAGTTCAAATAATAGTATATCACCTGAAGACAAATTATGTCATGTTCATTTTTTAGAAAACATGAAACGACTCCCCAGTGGTAGATTTTCTGTTAAAATACCGTTTAAAGAGGTGCCAGAACAAGTTTTAGGTGATTCTTACAATTTAGCAAAAAAACGTTTTCTTAGCTTAGAGAAAAAATTTAAAAATAATCCCCAATTCAAAGAAAAATATGTTCAATTTATTAACGAGTATCATGATTTGGGCCACTTACAAGAAATTATTAAACCTATGTTTGGGTATTTTTTGCCACACCATGCTGTTGTAAAAGAAAGCAGTGAAAGTACTAAGCTGCGGGTCGTTTTTGATGCATCTGCAAAAACGACGTCGGGGAAATCATTAAACGACATACAATATATTGGTCCAGTAGTGCAAGATGATTTGTGTTCTATTTTGTTAAGATTTAGAAGCTATAGATATGTTCTCACTGGCGACATACAAAAAATGTATCGGCAAGTTGAAATTGACCCAAGTCAACGACACTTGCAATTAATATTATGGAGGGAAAGTGAAGCTCAGCAATTAAAAGTTATGCAGCTTAATACGGTGACCTATGGAACCGCCTCGGCGCCATTTTTAAGCACGAGATGTCTCTTGGAATTAGCTCACGAATGTTCTGATCCTAAGATTTCTAATATACTGGAACATGACATTTATATGGACGATTTAAATACAGGCTGCCAGTCAGAATTGGAAATTAAAGAAATATACTATGGGGTTACTAAGATGTTATCTTCAGCTTGTTTCCCATTGCATAAAGTACGTTCAAATTGTTCAAATGTTTTACAGGGTGAGACTACTTCTACAGCTCTTGATTTAAGCAAGCATTCAACGGTTTTAGGACTTAACTGGTCACCTTTACCTGATACGTTGCATTTTAGGGTTGATATGGACACACACATAAAAATAACAAAGCGTACAATTATATCCTTAACATGTAAAATTTTTGATCCTTTGGGGCTGTTATGCCCATGTATAATTAAAGCTAAGATTATTTTACAACGCTTATGGTGTGAAAAATTAGACTGGGATACGCCAGTACCGTTGAATATCGAGAAAAAATGGCTTGAAATAGCAGAAAATATTAATTGTATCTCTAACATAACTATACCTAGAAACACATTATGTGATACTCCTGTGTCAATTGAATTGCATTGCTTCGTAGACGCCTCGCAGGAGGCGTATGGGGCATGTGTTTATTTGCGCTCTACAAATATTGAGCATGAGGTCACGGTAAGACTTTTATGTGCGAAGGCAAGGGTCTGTCCACTTAAGGCAATGACTATTCCTCGTCTCGAATTGAACGGGGCTGCACTTGGCGCCCGCCTAGCAACAAAGGTTATCCAATCGCTTCGAGATCACAAATTCACATCAAAGGTTATTTGGACTGACTCGACAGTGGTGCTCGGTTGGATTAAAACTCAGACAAAACTGTTAAAGACCTTTGTAGCAAACCGTGTCATAGAGATAAATGAGCTCACGCAGGGTTTTTCTTGGAGGCACGTACCAACGGACCTCAATCCCGCGGATTTGGCTTCTAGGGGTGTAGATCCTCAGAAACTGCAGGTGCATTCCTTGTGGTGGGAAGGACCCTCCTTCTTAAAGAAGGGTTCAGAAGCGTGGCCGCAACAACAGCATAACGTGGTAGAGCTTCCAGAGCTAAAGGTATATGCACAGACAGAGTCTTGCTGTTATAAAGGTGGTTTAATTGTTGAATTTGATAGATATTCGAGATTTAATAATTTGATACGAGTATTCGCATATGTGTTACGTTTTTTATATAATTGTAAAAATAATATTAAAATTACTGGCAATTTACAAACTTATGAAATAAATAAATCACATAATGCTTTGATGAAAATAGCTCAGTCTGATTCATTTAAATCAGAAATACATAGTTTAAAAAATGGATTGCAACTCTCAAAACGTTCAAATCTTTTATCTTTAAACCCATTTATAGATGCGGAAGGCTTATTAAGAGTAGGTGGGCGTATTAATAATTCAGATTTTGATTATAGCAAAAAACATCCCATAATATTAGATAGTAAACATAGACTTACCTTTTTATTGATGAGGAACGAACACCATCGATTGTTTCATGCAGGTCCGCAGCAGCTGTTATCTTCAGTGAGGGAAATGTACTGGCCTATAGGTGGAAGGGTTTTAGCTCGTAGAATTAGCAAACAATGTGTTGTGTGTGTTAGATATCGCGGTAAGACAGTACAGCCTATAATGGGCAACTTACCGGCAGCTAGGATTCGACCTGTTTTCCCTTTCTACTCAACAGGAACAGACTTTGCTGGGCCCTTTCTTATTTCAAGTAGGAAGGGCAGAGGTAATAGGATTTCAAAATGCTATCTTTGCTTATTTGTATGTCTAATAAGCAGGGCGGTTCATTTAGAGGTAGTGAGCGATCTCAGCACGCAATCATTTATTTTATGTTTACGCAGATTTGTGTCAAGAAGAGGTAAGCCCTATGAAATTTTCTGTGATAATGGCACTAACTATGTAGGCGCAAACAATGAAATGGGTAGAATGTTGCGCTCCAGTCGTGAGTCGGTTATTGACTACGCAGGTGCCGAGGGAATTCATTTTAGATTTAGTCCCGCGTACTCTCCCCATTACGGCGGAATATGGGAGGCGGGCGTAAAGGCAGCCAAATTCCATCTCAAAAGGGTTGCAGGAAATGCTTCATTGACATTTGAAGAATTGTCAACCTTATTTAGCCAAATAGAGGCAATCCTTAACTCTCGCCCACTCTCCCCTCTGTCCTCTGATCCGCTCGATGTTGTCCCATTAACCCCTGGGCACTTCCTCATAGGACGACCACTGATGGCGGTGCCTCCCTTTGCAGATGACGGCTCTACCCTGCGGTCCACAAGCAACTACCAACGTATCCAGAAACTACGCCTGGACTTCTGGGAAAGGTGGCGCAAGGAATTCGTGGCGGAGCTGCAGCAGCGCACAAAATGGAAGACAGGCGCTGTAGAGCCTAAGATTGGAGACATGGTCTTAATTAAAGACAAAAATCTTCCACCTCAACAGTGGCGACTTGGTCGTATCACCCAACTACACGTCGGAGCAGACAACGTATGTCGAGTGTTGGACGTCTATACAGCAAGGGGAACGATCCGACGAGCTATACATTATCTTGTGCGGCTGCCCAAGGAAGAAAACATTGAAAGTCAGGGCTTTCAAGGGGCGGAAGATGTACGCGCGGACGCCGATCACTCGGCCGCTCCGGGGGTGCGGCAGGCGGGACGGGTGTAGCCGAGCGCGCGCTGTGGGCCATTCACGGCCTAGTACCATATGAGACGCACGTCGACATTAATTTTGATAGTAAATACATAATAACTGTAAAACTGGAAGCAATTATAGTACATGTTCGGAGTATAAGTTCGTATCATTTAAAAACCCTGAACACAAAGTTACTCGGCCAATAAAAAGATTATTAAGTTTTTTTTTTAGTATATCGATTCGTTCAACATACAAAATAATAAATTTTTAAGTAAAATGTATTATAGTATCAGCACAAAATGAAGGCCCCTTTGACGTTTACTTGACGTCTGTCCGATCATCAAGTTTCTTAAAAAATATTACATAAATTTGAAGGAGCAAATTGCTGTTCTTCATTGTCAATAGTGATGTGCAAAAAGTCATAAAATTTATCGAATGTATAACTTAGGACCCAAAGTTAATTAATTATATGGATATTGAAACAATATATATATTTAAATATTATGGACTAATGCGGGACCATATAAACAAAGTATATGGTACCGCGAACAAATTCCTTCACGTTTTTACTAACAAAATACAGTGCCACCTTTAATAAAGTAAGTAAGTCAATTACATAAATGAATAACTATAAATCATCTCAACCCAACAAGGCCCACTACTGAGCTCAAAGCCGAGGAGACCTTAAATATAAGGTGATTCGTAAGACTCTTCTGATATTAATAGGGGGTATTCAGTATTCGATTCTCATTCCAAATATGTAATTAAAAAGGGTGCTTAAATTTTTTATTCCAAAAATGTATCGATGCCACTTGCACTTGACCATATTTTTTAGATACCAAATTAACATTTTCAAAGGGGCCTTAATTTTGTGCCGCTACTGTAGGTGGCCGTCATTGTCGGTATGGAGTGTAGGTAGGTTTAAGTGCTTTCCAAAAATTTGTTTTGTATCTTTATTTTCTTTTTATGAAGATAATTATTATTACAGGCTTGGATAAGCGAAATTGAATCTTATTGTGTTTTACCTTAATTACGTTAAAATGTCAATAGCAAAATATTTTTATTTTTATATATTATGGCATATTTTATTAAATACTGAGTGATTTTTATTTCACTTGACATACTCGCGGACATGAAAGAACACGGTCATAGGTACTGATTAAAAATATAAAGTCAAAATTCTACGCGAGAATTTGTTCAAAAATGGCAATCAATATTATCTAAAAATACTCGGAATGTATGGATACGCCCGAAACAGCTGGCTGGGGTACGGCCGGGACGTACAGGCGGGGTTAATGACCTTGAGTGGAGTAGTTTACACTGCGTGCGCTCAGTTTGTCCACACTATGGGTTTGTAATGCATAATTACGTTAAATTTTAAGCACCCTTTTTAATTACATATTTGAAATGAGAATCGAATACTGAGTACCCCCTATTAATATGTCAAGTGACTAAAAAATCACCTTGTATATTTATGAGTATTGTTTCATTTTTTATGTTCGTACGTAACAAATCTTTTAATCATTATGAGATATGACGAGTAGTTTTTGAGCTTTCGTTTTATCCCTAACTAGCTGCCCCAGCGAACTTCGTACCGCTCTATAATTAATAAACAAATAATAATATGGTGACATATCGACAGCAGCGCCACCTACCGGGTCCAATTGTAAATCAAAACCATTCTTGGATACACCTGAAGACACACAAAAAATTTCAACCGAATCGGTACAGCCGTTTTTGAGTTTTAGCGTGACTAACGCACAGCAATTCATTTTTATAATATATGATATAGCCTATGTCACCCGGGGATAGTGTAGCTTTCCAACAGTGAAAGAATTTTTCAAATCGGTTCAGTAGTTTTGAAGCCTATTCGATGCACACAAACAAACAAACAATCAAATCTTTCCTCTTTATAATATTAGTATAGATATAGAAGTATAGATAATACGTTGATGATGCTCCCATTTTATTACTTGTCGATGTAGAATAAAGAAAAAAAAGTTTTTAATTTTATATTTGTAATTTATACTATATAAAGAAAAATAAAAAAATGTACATAATTTTCCACAATTTTTTGAATTTTTTATACTCGACTGTTTTAAATCTTATATGCTGTGTATGAACACTTAGTGTGGCTTTAAATGTGTTCTATATAACCGAGTATGTATACTTGTAGTTTCATTTTCATAAGTGTTTATTTAATGTGGAACTAGGGTGTATTAGAATTTAATTATCACTTGCTTCGGTGAAAGAAAACATCGTGAGGAAACCCGCACACCTGAGAGTTCTCCATAATGTTCTCAAAGGTGTGTGTAGTCCGCCAATCCGCACTTAGCCAGCGTGGTGGACTATGGCCTGTACCCCTCACATTGTGAGAGGAGACCCGAGCCCAGCAGTGGGACAAGTGGGACACTTTTGTCTTGCTCTTAGTTCTATTTAGTGGTCAGCCAAATAAGCGGATTTTGCGTTGTGAGTCGCGGTAAATGAGTCGCGTAATTTACACGCTGCATACAGTTTAATCCAAAACCGGTCAAGGACGAGTCGGACGCACACGTAGGGTTCCGTACCACTGAGCGATATTAACTGTAATAATTTGGTCAAGAATGTGGAATAAAACCATTTTTTAAAGGCTGCTTGTAGGGGGATGCCCTTTGGGAGTCGCATTCTGTGTCAACTCTACATCTGTGTCAATTCGTATTTTACATCTCTGATGATTCCTGCGCACACTCATCGAAATGTATCCTGTAGAAAAGGGCACGAGAGAGTCTCAAAATACAAAAATACCTTTGTTTCGTCCCTTATATGATGACCTATGTCATACTAGGCTAGGCATTACTTTAACCTATATATTATTAGGCAACATTTTCATCACTTCATCGTATTAGATATAATTGTAATATTTTTGTGTTAGGTGGTAATGTCGGGTATTCAAGTAATCGTAAATAATTTTATATGTTAATTAGGATATTTATATTTCCAGAATATTATGTCTTGTGTTTAGATTAAGTGATGGATTACTTAAAAATTGTCGTCCACAGCCATTTGTTATTATTATGCAGGTTACTTACATTCTTTGTGAGAATATTTCTATTTTGATTCATATTTTTTATGTGGGAACACGGAATACTTGTTTTTTACAAAAGTAATAAAGTTTAACCCCTCGAGTGTAGTTGTCCCCTACGTCGGGGCAAAAAAATTTCTAGGCCAACGTGAAGTGCACCCCCTACGGAGGGGCAAACTAAATACAATCGTATTGAAGGACGATTATTGTCTATTTCATAATATTTTGATCTCATTGGTTGGATTCAAATTGAACCTACGTTCATTAGCTACGAAATACCGACTGTGATTGGCTGCAAAGTCGAATGATAAACAGAAAAATATTTATTTGAAAGTTGTACAGTACGGTCGCTACGCTCGTTTCGCGTCATTTGAGTTCGCAACATTTTATAAAATTGTTTTCGAGAAGGAAACGGTGAATTAACTGATGAGATTTTTACTTATTATTACTGGAAAAGTTGTGCAGATTACGTGTAAAGTGCTAGTTTTGTGAATGGTGATAAAAAAGTTGGTGAAAAAAGTAAATAACTTTTGAACAACATAGTTACAGTGTCGTTGAAGTCGACAAGCTGTGTAAATTTTCATATAAATATAGGTACAGCAAGTTTGGTTTTATAGTATTACACATTCTTAGCTAATTAATCTAGCAACATATTGATTACAATATTTACCACAAAATTGACCAAAAATAAAATAACTTCGGCCGCTAAGCGGCTCGCTAAAAATATGCCGGTATTGGCACCGTTTTCGTGTTAGTTTTTTAACTTCTTTTATCGTGTAATTACTGTGTTTCCAAATGAAATAATGTATTATATCGATGCGTAAATATGTATACTAAGTAGTGATAGTGTTAGTTTTGATTAATGTGCATTGTGAGTTAGTGAAATGTGGAAAAATGTGTCTCCATTGTGTTTGAAAATTTCGAAGTTGAAAAGAAATTGAATAATTTCTTACGCAGGTAAGTTTTTTTGCTTTAATTTAATTGTTTTAGATGTTAGGCAATTTCGTTGTGATAACAATGATGTATAATTTATGTGATATAATTATAACATAATCCCGTACAATTCATTTTTACGATGACCTAGCGACAAGATCGCGCGAGTTACGAATAGGCGTGACACGTTGGCCATGTTTTACATTCGGGGGTCTCGGCACTCCAGGGGTTAATGGTTCTTTAATGTATTTAAGTTTGTTAAAAGGTTAATATCAGATATCAACCTTTATAATCCAATCAGATTCTGATTAATAAGGAAGCCTTAAGGCGTGTCGTATGTGTAAAGAGAGATGGCAATATCGTGGAAAATAGCGTCTGTCTCTCTCCATTTTGTTTTATTGTGAATACGATATTTTGGTGATTAAAAATGAACCGTAGGTTAACCATTATACCATGTTATATGGATAAGTTTAAACCTAAACCTTATTAAGGCGTGATAAAGTTCACCTTGTCGGTCTCGATAGTAGGGCGATAAGTAGATATTAAAGAAATAATATTTCATTAATTATGGGTTTGGTTTTCTAGCGATCAGTAATCCAAAATTAAATATGTATTTAAAGTATGTTTCTTGCATCATCGGGAGATACAAAGCTTGTTTGATTAACATTGTAATCTCTTTAATTGGCAAAAGTAATCATTACTTTATGACGACCCGGATGGCGCAATGGTTAACACGCCGGATCGCCGTTCTGAGGGTCCTGGGTTCGATTCCCAGCGAGTCGGAAATTTGAATGATGAATCTTGTCTTGTGTTTTGTCCATGGCACCCACGACACAGGGAATCCTAGTGTGGGGCTATGAGTGGGTAGCGTTATTTATTATTATTATTCTCTCTAAAATTCCCATCATGAAAACTAAATATAATATAAATATTGAAGATCTAAATAACAATCAGACCATTTACTGAGACAATATAGAAATATCTTGACAGAGATTATTATATAAACTTCTTTCATGAAAGACTTCAGTTGGTAACAAAAAGTCGAATGTTAAACTTAAGGTACTAGTTGTACGTAGAATAAGGAATTGATGTATGTACTCTTTTACTTATCGTAATAATAATGTAGTAGGTATGGTAAAAATATAACAATATTGTCGCTTAGCAAACAACACTGCTACAGTTGATTTTTGGCGGTTGTGACATTTATTTTCAACTAGTGGACCCGCCCTCGCTTCGCTTCGGGAAACGTGTCCCTTACACACCTTACACATTCGGAAATTGTAAAGCGTAATTCTTTAAACGGACATATCTTTTTTATTTCTCAAACGATTGAAATAAAACAAACAGTAAAAGTTAAGTAGAGCTTACCATAAATGTTAGTGAAAACCGCACCTAAATCGGATAAGCCGTTTCGGAGATTAGCGCGTACAAAACCCCAACAAACACAAAAATTTTAAAAATCATTGTTTTCGGTTCTATTGAAGCTTAAGCTTAGGTATTAACACGAAAATTTTGTAAAAATAAAGATACAATTGGATAGAGCTACTCATTGCGCGTCTTACTACCAATAACCAATATATATTTTTTTTTATTTTAGTTTATTTTACGGGAAAATTACAGCTAGATAACAAAGATATATAAAGATTAACATAATAAATACTAAAGGCCAATTACAATTTTTCACAGATACGATACGATGTTAATTATACATAGGTATGTTCATTACTTAATTACTTTTAATTACTTACTTAATTACTTCATACTATGCAAGTAAGCAGACCACTGTGCGTCGCCGGTCCGGCGCACTACGTCACGGCATGTTGCTGACGCGAACGCATAACTTTTTCCCCTACCTAAAGGAGTGCGCACATTACAACGACTCCACGACCGACCGACGCCAACGCGACTAAAACCTTGACAAAGCTAACATTCAATTATGAGCCTTAAGTATATCTTTGAAGGTAAGGTTGAATTTCGAACTTATACTTAAAAGCCCTGTACGGCCATAGCCGTTCCGTTTCGAGACCAACGCGTCGACGTTGCGTTGACGACTCACCGTAGACGAGTAGTCCACGCGTCGACCGACACAATGACGTAATGTACCTAGAACGGAACGTCGGAGTTGAAACGGAGTGGAGACGGAGTCGAGTTGACGTCGATGAAGCGTTGATCGCGGAACGGAACGTCGGAGTTGAAACGGAGTGGAGTTGACGTCGAGTTGGTGTAATGTGCGCACTCCTTAAAATCGTTTAACGCGCCTAGAGAAGTTCTCGCTTCAAACATTGTTACAGCACGCAACTCAGTTTGTTCCAACATTGCATTTTTTTTAGACTCTCCTGTAAAGTTGGTCAAAATGACTTGAGCGATGTTTGCTAAGTGACAATATGATTTCCATTGAGTTGCACTTTTTGAGGTTTTGTGTTCGACTTTTGGTTCTTATAGGCTTTTTAAGTAGAACAATTTGTTGTCTATGTGTCTCTATGTGTATTTCGATGCGTACTGTAACGCTGTGTACACTAATAAAGATGGTACTGTAGATATTACGTCTTTTATTGATGTTTTTTACTCAAACTCAAAAACTCAAATCATTTATTCCATGTAGGTATTTTTAATACACTTATGAACGTCATTTTTTCTATTTACCATCGTTTCGCTGAGGTGCCTTTAAACTTTAAATCTTTAAGGAGAAAAGAATCGGCGAAAGAAACTCCTCGGCACATCTTTTGAAAATAAAATGCTTACAATTACATTACAGATTTTAGACCTACATACAAATACACACATACTAACATGAGCAGAACCGGTCGCGGATGTCTATTTCCAAGCATCTTTGTCATTGATATATTCTTCGACTGTATTTAGGTTAATGGCAAGTGGTCGACGCCGTCCATGGACGTCAGCAACACCGAAGGCATTGCCTATGTGTTGATGGACTACAAAGAAAAAATGGCTCAGCCGGGACATGACAAGTCGTTTGGCTGACTCAAGCGAAAGGGTGGTATAGTCGGTTCAAACCCCTACCACCAGCCTAAAGTACCTTCGGGATTAAACTGACTGGTACAGAGTCCAACGACCTCTGAAAAGACTGACCGGGCGCCGTAACGTCGAATGTTCAGCGGGGTTGGACTCAAGATATACATCTTGAGTCCAACCCCGCTGAACATTGAAGCTCCTTACACCCCACATTCCCTTACACCCCCACCATATACTATGTAACTGTGCTTGAACTCTGAAAATAGTAATAGCATTGCCCTGTCCTGTGTGTGACTGTTCGGTTTTAATAACCATTCACTAAATAGCTATCGATGTCCACATATCGTAGCCAAAACATGATTTACAAATCGATAAGTACTAAATAACATTTTATAAAGGGCGAATAAAATATCGTGCTTTTGACTTCGTCTTATAATCCATTTTATTTATGACAATATTGACATGATTCCTTTTTATTATTAATCATCTGCCTATTCTCCTTGACGATCTGCTTGGTAGCCAGTTACATTGTGTTGGGACACTGGCCAAAAGATTCATCATATCGCTCCTCTCCTCTCAAACTCCTCACCGCACCTCACCAGCTCTCCACACCTCACCTCGCTTCACCACATCTCATATAACCACTTCCTGGTGATCCAGCTCCTCACTCTTGTTGAACGCCATATAGAATTGTGATTATTCGCAAATCGACTGTCGTAATCGGAACAAACATACATAGACTGATAAACACATTACCATCCTTTGCGATGAGCATGTCAGGTAAAAAATAATACTAGTTATGACAATAATTATTTATTATGAACGTGTAAATACTTTCGAATAACTATACAATGGACACGACAAGTGATACGTGTAGTATTCCAATTGGAATTATTATCTCATCGTTACGTATGCGGAAATTAAGTCATAATAACATTAAACTAAATATATTAAATTAAATTAAATCATAAGACAATAATTCTCATTGAAACCCGTAAAATAGTATTCATAGAAAAAGGATATAAACGTGTTTTGGCCAATCTAGTATTAAGTAACTAAATCGAATGTAAAGTACATATATCAAGGCTATGATAGCATGCAACAATTAACGAATTCTTAGTTTAAAATGAAAAATAAATTCTACTGCTTAAGACATAAGGTTTAATTTTATGTGATGTACTTTTCTTTAAGCCTGACTCCAAATTCAACACTCAAAAATTAGATAAGTTGCTTTAGTAACATAAAATGGTCACTAAATTGGTACTTTTTACTTTATCTTACATCCTTTTCCTACGTGTAATTAAGACAGAGACAGCTAACAGAAATAAATACAAAATACATTTACAATACAAATACTGTTTAAAGGCCACCCCACACGTTGTTTAGCAGTTCAATGTGCAAGACATTTGAAATGTTAATATTAGTGTTACCATTACAGATGGAATGTTTAATAAGTATACTGTAGACAAATTACATTGCAAAGCTTAATCAAAGTAAGTCATTGTTTATCCAGTATCCCTAACCTTCAGATATAAATACACGCTATATTTTCTCATTATAATCGAACGGAGACATTATAAGCTTGTCAGGAGATAAGCATGTAATACACGTTTTAAATGTACATAAATAGACTTACTGCACCGACCACACAGCCACTAGACTCCTAATAACAGGCGAATGGTTTCAAACAACACATCTGGCTTATAGTACTGATATAAATTCGTGCCGTCTCATTCTTTCCCGTTGCTTAAATTCATCTATTTCTTTCCAACGTTTCGTGTGGCCTTGAATTAGCCAATCACAGCGTTGAATCAGCCAGTCCCCCCGCTCGTCTTACCTCAGCTAGTCGTCTGAATGTTCTCCATACGGAAAATCAAACATTAGGAGTCTAGTGGCTGTGTGGTCGGTGACTTACTGTAATAATCCCTCGCATAATTGTTTTATATTTGTTATTAAGTTATTAACTTTGTTTTGGCATTGTAAGTTCAGTATTAGGAATTACATTAATTTATTGTCATCATTATTAGTTGTCGCCAGTATTTACGTCGGTTTTATCATATTTTAACATAGAAACAGTCAGGCAAATCACTCAATATGCAACGCCAACAATAATAAAATATTTATAATAGATGAATAATTAAATAAAAATCTATTCCACAATCCTATCTACATCATTACTTGATAATTCTAACAAACAAAAAAGTCTGAAAGAAAGTATTTAACAAAAAACCGAGGTAATATTTGGTGTAATGTGTCGGTTGATTACAAATACTGTTGTATTTACGATGTGCTGTTAAAAATGCGTTAACTATCCAGAAAATACGTTAGTAGTTCATTCTATGTTCAAATTTTAATAAATTGTTTTTTCTTGCACAATTTGGTACGGCTTTACACATTCACTATTTTATTCAAGTAGATTTTTTATGACTTTTCTGTTGGGATGTGGTTAATAAAAAAACTATTATCTACAGTACACAAGGCTATCCACAGCAGTACAAGCTAATAAATTTGCCAGCTAGTAGTTTAATGAAAGGTACATAATAATTATGAAACAAGTTAACCCAGTCAACTCTCCTCACGTTCACGTGTCTATCGCAAAACATACTATAACCAGCTACAAATAGGACTAAACACAATTCAATAGATCAAACAAATTATTCAATCAAATAGGTTTATCTCCTTTTGTCTATTTTCACTTCAGACATCGGTCTTCAAAGGCTCTTTATAGATATAGATCAAAGAAAAGTATAATTTTCTAGAAAAAAAATACACTTAATTTAATGCTGTAAGTAGATTGTTGATGAATGTACGTAGTTAAAATTAATTACAAATACCATTTATTTATTATTCCTATTTATAAAGTTATAATAATCTTTATGCAATACATAGATACACTCGCAATACACTCGTAACTACTCTAGGTCTTTTACATATGAATAAATAACACACATACTATTTTAAAGATTTTTTGTGATATTTTATTAACAGCTTGTTGCTGGGATTGAAGATATTGTCATACATATTTAGTCCTAGGAATAACCAATCACAATCAGACTTCAAATTCTTGCAGTTTCTCAAATTACAAGACACACAGTACAATACAAATATGGAATTAACGTCCATTTGAGCGGGAGCCGCCATTTTGCGCAACGTCAAACGTCAACGTCACTTTTGGCGACGAGGAAACGCATTGCGAAACATCCTTCAACCTCTCGTAAGCGGGAGAGTTGTACACAATTGTTCCGCAACTGCGGCGGTATCGGTCTCGGAAATAATTAAGATTCTCCAAAAAAAATTTAAACACATAAAATTGATTCGTTTTCCTATAAGCTGTATAAATTATGAATCTATTGCATTGTTTCAAATTATAAAACATTGATTACTTTATATTCTACAGGTCCTTGAACACATACATTCGAACAAAATTCTCCCGTTACTAAATATATGAACGATTTTCAATAAATTTGATGAGCCAATTCGGATATTATATATTATTTCCAATAGTTAGATGTCTGGACAACCCGTTGAACAAAACAGTTAGTAATTTCTAAAAGTAGTAAAGTTAATTATCACTTTGAAAATGACAAATAGGTCCACAATATCGCCATTTTGTATGGAACTTTAGCACTGAATCGCGTGACACTAACGACTATCAATTTAAAAAAACGACGAATCAAATTAGAAGGATGAATATTGTTTATGGTAGATTATTTATTCAGGAATTTCGATTCCTGAATAAATATTTTATTCCTAGTTTTCGAACTAGGAATAAAATATGTAATATCTTTGAAATAAGACATATATTTGCGTAAAAGTAAACAACAGTAACCTCAGCTCAGATCTGAGACTGAAGCAGTTGACGGGTTGTATTTCAGATCTGAGACCAAGCATACCAGAGGTCAATCAATAAATAAACCGGTGATTGTTTTGTGACACTCCCAAGTAAGTTTTTTTTTATTATAACCCACATTAAAGGTAAGTTTCGAGTCTTAATTGTATTTTTTTTTTAATGTTAACAACCAGCAAATGTTCAGAGTAGCTGCCTGACGTTACATGGTCGTCGCCGGCCAAGAAGAGACAAGAAATAAAGAAAGAATAATTATATTCCGATCACCCTAGCAAGTATATTATATTTAGCATTGAATATTTTTTTATTTTTGATGTAATTTTCTGCAGTGAAAAACGGATGTCGTATAACGTGACCGTGGCTTTATACCTTACAAACAAATCAAGTCAACACATCACTTAAGATTATTGATTAATCAAACACACAAAACGAAATAGCAACTGAAAAAATAATATAATTCTTTGTCATTATGTACTTTTGTTTTGACTAATATGCGTAGAAGGGAAAAACAGTGGAGGAAATAAATAAATAAATACTTTTTAAAACAAATAAATATTTAAATTTTTTTTTACATTCCTTGCAACAATATTTGTATAATGCACTCATATTTAAGTAAATACATACGAGTAGACACTCCTGTATCGCGGGTGCCATAGATAACATAAATAAGACATTACATTAGTGGAGTGTTAACACACAATTCGAGAACAAATATTTATCTGTCACATTTATCTGCCCCGGCCGGGAACCAAACCCGGAACCTTTCGCTTCACGTCACTATCAACTGCGGTTTCTTTACACGGCGAAACCATTATAGTGTGCATTATAGATTTATATTAACCATAAAAAAAATAACTTTAACTATAAATTTAAATCTGCGGCCTTCCAGTAATAACACACTGAAATATAAATAAATTATTACTTAGTCATACATTTCAATAACCAATAAGGGCATATTATAGATATTTATCACAATATTATTTCATGTCCTTGAAAACTTTTTATTTTCATAATCTATAACCTCGGCTAATATATTTTATATACTTCGACCAATACACAATGGAGCAGCGTGGATTATACCTCCTTTATGTCTTACATACAGTCACAAGATTGGTATTATATAATTATATTATTAAAGTTCTCTAGTACCCATTACAATGAAACGTAAATATATTTTTCATTAGGCAACATTAACGCATGCTAGATACTAACAATAGACAATATTGTGTTGCCATATCTGCGATAAATAATAATCAAATACCTCATTTCTAAAGAAACCAATATTTTATGAGTAGATAAAACAGATAAAGAATCCTGTGGCAAAATTCCTCATTCTTTCGCATTAACATCATTATGATACATCATTTTAATTATATTAAAACAAACCTTTTACATTATGTTTCAAAATTACATTTTTCTAGTATAAATATGGCAATATTAGCCTTATATATTAACGTTGCGTGAATGTCTTAAGTATGCGTTGTCCAATGACCCACTAAAAACTAACAAATTTCGTAGACTAAGTCAATATTATTGTTAACAAAAAGAGAAGTTAAATCGGGCATGGAAATTTGAATTTGACTTAAAAAAGTGAAGTTCTCTTTAGGCTGTCATACGGATAGACACTTTACAGTCAACATTGATATCATACATAACACAATAGTACGACCGACGGTTCTAGGCCGCTCTGAAGTTAGGCTTTCGGATATAGTGCGCAGGTACTGTACCTTAGAGAGAGATAGCGACTCGAACACTGAGCGTGTGACTGAAACGAACAATGCTCAAAGTGACACCCCGCGCGTCTTGCACCATTTCGACTCTAAAATTAACTTCTGCGCAGCGATCCGAACAAAGTTCAGAGCGGCCTAGAACCGCCGGCCGTAAGATACTATGTTTCATGGAGAATCCAATAACCACCATAAATATTACTTATCTGAAGGCCTTGACAACCCAAACGATGAAGATGATCGCCAGGATGGTCCCGATGATGATTAGGATGAACATTTTCCTCCGGTACCTCCGTTGGTGCTCGGCAGCTTTGGCCAGTTCATCAACACCGGTCTCCACGCTTGCACCCGCTGCCTCTATGTGGCTTTCTACTGTGTCTGAAATAACAGTTATCCATCCTTGAGTCTAAGGCTGAGATGTATAGACGATACTTAGCCTTAGCTCAGACATTACTCTGACTTAAGACAGCGTTCGTATTTATAAAGCTATCTCTGACTTGGCTGAATACGAGCTGAGCAAAGTCTAATAAGTTCATGAAATAGAAGACTTACCATAAACTTTGCCTATTATCCGAACAAAAATAATGGTCCCAAATGAACCTTGATATTAGTCGGTTTCTAAGACATTAAAATTTTTCGTATTAACAAACAGATAGATGGCAGCAATCAATTATGACATTAGCGGTCTAGCTTATGCTGAGCACAATCTCAGCGGGACATGTCTATAAATACCAAGTTTTTCGTAAGTAAAGTCTGAGCTAAGGCTAAGTATCGTCTATAGATCTCAGCCTAAGTTAAAGAGCACTATTTTTTGGAACGAAGTTCCTTAACGCGGCTTACGGGTAGTGCGATTTAGTAGGAATCGTCACGTAACGAAATGCCGTAAGTATGCTGTGTATGTGTTTTAATGGTAGTGTACACCATCTACAGTATTATTTACTAGATAGCACAGTACAGCGCTGCTTTACAATTATTATTATACAGCACCACGTTAAGAGAAACAACAAAAACGTTACAGGTTCAACGCCCTATCTCGTGTGCCACGACCTTGAATTTTTACGCTCAGCGCGACTAAGGAAGTTTCCCTAATAAAATTACTCACCAACAGCCTGCGACTGTACATTGACCATCTCGGCCAGGTCTTGCATTATTTGGTTGACGTCCAACACGTCAGCTTCTATTTTGTTCATGTAGGCCTCCCGTTCAAGCAACATGCTCGTCTCGAATTGGACGAGACGGGCCTGGAAAAAGTTTAACAATTTATGTTAACACTAGCTTAAACCCCTATTTGAGCTTAAACCCCCCTTTATTACATAGAATAACTTAATGCTTGATAACAACATACTAAAGATAGAGGGTCTTGGGTTCGACTCCTGCGCACACACACACACACACGTCTTATTTTAAAAAACGTAAATTATGTGCGTATTAGAAATTAATTATCACTTCCTCAGATAAAGGAAAACATAGCGAGGAAACCCGTACACGAGAGTTCTCCATAATGTTATCAAAGGTGTATGAAGTCCTCCTATCCGCACTTGGCCAACGTGGTGGAACGGCCTATACCCATCACAAATTGTGAGTGTAATGGGTTGCAATGATGACTCAAAGTGTTGTCTTATCTGTAAATAAACACCATAAAATTTATCATGTTCGTAGTCGTTTCGAAGTAAATGTCTTTTTTGTTGGACTATAAGTCAGTTTAATACATCGCTGCTGTGTGCGACTACATTTTTACAATTGAAAATTAAACAAAATATTTATCGTCATAACTTTTCATGAAAAATCAATCAATCACATAACGACATTTTTGCGCGCCACTACGCCTGTGTTACCGTTATGAATGTGAGTTTTACTGACTGTGAAATAAGGACTATTTTGGATTTGGCTGTGTCATAAACCAGTTTTTTCAAAATTTTGGTCATTTGGCCAAAATTTTAATCACCTGTGCCTGCTGGTTGTCCAGAAGCGCGGCCTCTTCATCATCAGCGACGGCTTGCCTCTCCAACGCCTCGGGATCATTCCGCACCCGTCCCCGTCCCGGCATGTGAGCCGCCATTTTCTCTGACACTTTCTGGAATTAATAAACAAAAAAACCGAATATATTTTTGTTCTGTTTAATCTGATTCCAATTTTAAAGTTGTTCTAAGCGACGTATTAATATGAAACGTGCGCCAGTTTTTAAGTTACACCAATGTTTACCAACCAAGGTTTACCAATACAACTGTGAAAACCGCTTCAAATTTCATTCCGTAGTTTTTAAGATACAGACAGACATTTTTTTTAGTAATCATTTTGGCTTCTACTAAAGATCCTTCATTATGTTTTTTCTTAAATACCTCCAATGTACAGACATAGACCAGTTTTACCATGGGTATAGATAAAGGTATGTATGATCATAATTATGATGATTCAACTTCGCTTCTGAAAACTCTTGTGATAACCGCATGAAAATCCGTTCAGTAGTTATTGCGTTTATCGCGAACAGACAGACGCGGCGGGGGACTTTATTTTATTATGCGTAGTTAATCGACTTCGATTACGTTAATGACGTTCTCATTTTATACTTGTCGATGTTGAAGTCGCTATTTTTTTGAAAGTTATTATGGAGACCAGTTTAATTATCTTAGTACCTTTTGCACAGAGGAGTAGTTCGCCAGAGCATCTCGGAACGCCTGGGTCAGTCGTTCCACTTGCAGCTTCTGGGGTTTATCACCGCGACGCACCACCACGCCGAGCCTTTGGATGTCTCGCGCTGTTGCCGACACCGAACTATTCACATTCTGCTGCGTGTCGTGACTGAAACCGAGATAATGCAATATAGCAAAAGAAAATAAGAACAATAGAAGATAGATTAATAGAAAATATGATTAAAAACTAGCTAACTATAACGCTGTTGTTGACGTGACGTTGACGTGACAAAAGTGTTAGTTCCGGCCCGTACACGAACCCAAGACAAATATTGAAACAAAAATTCCACATGATAATCAATAATTTGATGTTCTGCGTGGGTCACAGATGTCATAAGCGGCAGCGGAAAGTTGTCTGTGTATCTTAATCGAGACAAACAAATCTGTGTATATCTGAGGCCAACGTCACTAAAATATTGCGCATTAGCAAATTGCAGGGATTATATTTGTTTATACATATTTATTGAGTATAAGCTTATCAATAGCCAATACATTCATTAGATACACTATGTCTTAATCTTGTCATGAATGTCAGTGATTACAACAATACTACATAGTCGCATTAAGTGCACTGAGAAGTCTGAAGTCATAATTACGAACACTCTTAAATTTTATTAATTGAAACTACTCTGTTGCCTAGCTGCAAATTGTCCTCATTAAAGCACCTATAATAGTGAGTGTGATAATAATCATGAGTACCATAGATTTGTAACATTTGTATTAAACATTATGTGTTGGTTGTCCTATTAATAAATAAAGAGAACAAGATTTCCATGACGAAGCACAACTAACTGGCTGGTGCAATGACTTACATTTTATCTCTAAACTGCACACTGTCTGTGGGACCTCCAATTTGTTTCATCATCTTCTCCAGGGCCCGGAGCCCACTATTGATGGTGTTAACATTGTCTGCGATGCTCTCACTCAGGTTGTAGAGCTCGGTGGGGCTGAAGTCTGCGAAGCCAACTGTGGGTACAGCGGCAGTTGCACCGTACACACGGCTCGATGATCCGTTCATTGGGTCTCGTTCAGACATTATTTCTGTAACATGTGTGGATCATAATTTTATAGATCATAATTTATATAGATCAATTATCATCATATATTATAAAATATATAATAATTTGCATAAAATTATTGGTGAAATAACCAATTATCTAGGTATTGATTATCGAAGAGCCACAGTAACAAGTAGCAAACAGGAAAAATATATTTCACTTTGCAATATTAATCCACATTTTATTAATAATGGGTACAATGGAAATTGAATGAATCATATCAGTAAAATTATTCATGGATAAGGCATTATTAAATTAATTTTTATATAATCAATAAACTTATTTTATCTCATATTTGGATGAAGGAAAAACATATTCGATTCAAATGTAAATATTGAAGTTAAGTGTTGAATTTCTGAGCTTCAAGCTTGACAATCAAGCATATGAGTTGGTGGTAAGTGATAACCGCTGCTATTCAGCCATCACTGACACCTTGGTGAACAAATAAGAACTTACATTATGCATTCTTACCTTACGAGCAAATTATTATTAGAATACTATAATAAATACCTAAATATCTTATAAGTAGTTTCAATCAAAAAGGCTTAATTGAAACTACATTAACAATGATTGCTTTCAATGATAACATTCACTATTTCAACTTTGAACAAAGTGCTCGAAATTTGGTGCAGATTGTACATTTCAATATTTCGTCTATTTGATAATTTGCATTTGTACATAAAAATGTAAGATCAAAAGACTGTTAAGTTACTTACATATCATAAGATTAAAAACATATTATAATATTAGTAAGCCCCGGTTTGCTTTACAAAACCTGTCCCTCAGTACCCACATTCGAAAATTATTAGACATGATTCTTGAAACTGACATAACTGTAATATTTATGCACCGATTAAAGTAAAACAAACATAATTTTGAGTCATGAGTGAAGCTTATCACAACGCATTAGTGAAAACTACACCTATATCGGTCAAGCTGTATCTGAGATTAGCGAGTACAAAAACAAACAGACAAAAATTCTAACAATGGGTCCTACTGCATTATGAAAGGCCCGCAATAATAGTATTTCTTATATACCTACCATGTACAGACAGCGATCAGTTACATTTTTATTATATGTATAGATACAGAAATAACAATAAAATTAGTAGACTAAAACCTTGCCACGCATTAATCTAAACCAGTAGATAGAAAAAGACGTTTAAAAATTAACAATACATTGAATACCTAATTAATGAGATAATGTTTGGTTGTTTGAAACCTGTTGGTTGCGTTTATAACAACCAAATCTGTAGAATACATTCTAGCTTTTGATGTGTTTTGTGAAAGATACAGCGTAAATAAAGATACCTGTTAATGTCGATTAAGATGATTCACTGTTGAACAAAGAGTTTAAACACAAAATATACTATTGCACAATTATTAAAGATAGCTTACACAATTTGCGCCTCAACCGGAATGTTGAATAAATTGTACTGTACGTCGATAATCGGTGGAATTGTTGGTTTGGACTATTAGATTCTCGTTTGGTTTGTAAGTTTGTTATCCCAATTCAGTTCAATAAAATCGAATTAGTAATAATTGTGACAACGTCAATTGTGGCGTTAAACGTCAACAACACCTGTGTCAATAGTAGCCGTCACTTTGACATATACGTGCTTCCCATAAATATAGGTAGGTATTTTTTCTTCTATTGATTCCCATTTCCATAAATAACTTAAACGGAAGGGCTGCCTTGGATTCCTTTATTTTGCTTTAATACTTATCCCAAACAAATATTTTATCCATATACGTAAACTAAAATTTAAAATTCAATTTATTTATTGCATGACATAGAATAGTTTGTTAGTATAAATCTTAAAATGTACGTTAGTCACAAACAAAAATAAATTATTTTTAAAGGAACAGATGCGCCGCGCCACCTTACGGTAAGTGATCGTCGCCGGCCATGGTCAACAAGCAACAACACCGAACGATTCATCGATACGTCGAGTGCCAAAAAGAACTTAAAAGAAGCTAGAAGAGCCGTATTACCGCCTATAGTCCCGCCTATAGTCTCATGCGTGCCGGTAGACCAGGTGTTCTATGAGGTGACAGAAACCGGTCTTGTCGTGCTTAGTTTTTTTATGGAATTAAGTTAGCAAACGAGCATGCAGCACAACCCTTTCGCTGCCATGACATGTCCATGAAAACTGAGGCTGACAGAGAATAAAGATTAAATCGAGACTAGGAACGTTAGATAGATAGATAGATAAACACTTTATTTGTACACCATAAATAAACACTTGTAAAGAATTTCAAAATAAACATGACTGTATAGAAAAAGGCGGCCTCATCGCTACGCAGCAATCTCTTCCAGGCAACCTTTTGTAAAGGAAATAAAAATAAAAGGTTATTCATTTAACAACCGGTGTTCGAACGTTAGTTGGTTCGTTAATACGAGTAAGTATGAGAACTGGGGCAGGGACTGTTCATAGTGAGTCCTGTTAGTATTTGTTTCAGATTAAGACGGATTAAGATTATGTACCTACTTGTCGGGTAGGTTCCTACTTGTTTGTCTGTTTTTGAAGTTAAATAAATGTACCTATATCATTTTTAAATCACGGTATATTTATGGTTCATGACATAAAGCAGTTGGGGTAAACATGAAATTAATGATTTTTGAATGTAAACGGGTACTTACGATTTTGAATTGTTTTACCGATATTTCGACCCACCCACGCAACTAAGTCGAAATATTGGTACTGCAGATAAAGATGACGTCCATATAAAGGTATAAAAAAGTGTATAGCGTTATATGAAAGCGTTAGATAAAATTATGATTAATGTAGAAAATTTTATTTGAATAAGGATTTCGAATTCCTATGTTCTATTAATAATTATCATGTAGGGTAATGTACATAATTATATGTAATGTATATAATACAAAGAAAACTTCACCACCTAAAGAAATATAATAGCATGTAAGCAATTTCTAGGGAGAGTTACATTGTTACCTGTTTACAAGAATCATAATGCACTTACATGCATAAAATAGCAACACGATGGGATATTTGTAAGAACTGCATTGAATAATATGCGGTTGCTCATTTTAATAATACACAAAGGAATTTTCTCACAGATAATGAAACGGACGCATAAACCACTCTGCACTGCGATTAAAAAATAAAGCAGGGAGGTAAGGTGTCGTGTATGAATTTAAATATAAGTGTGTACAGGGTGTAGCGTTAAGTCGATAAGCCATTTATCGCGTGTGGGGGGCGTGTTCAGTATATGTGTTACAGTTTTCAATATTTTTAGATGATTTTATACATTTCTTATATAACTATAGGTACTCTTTTTGATGGCATGATCACAATTGAAGGTATTTTATCAATCTCTTTTCGGGTAGTGTTCTGTAGATAGATGAGCTTTCAAAATAGCAACTCCTGTTTTCTGCCTTTAACTTAGTTTTTATCATCACACCCTGTATAACCCTTTGATCAGGTGATCCGTTCGAGAATCGTAAAATAAGTTGTTAATAGGACTTAGTCTAAGTAACATAGAATTTGTATTAAATGGTATGTAAATCTATTTACACAAAACGCGGATTCGATTCCCGGTAAGCAAACTATGTTTACGACGGTTTAGGTATTTGTGTTGGCCAGTAGTGACATGTAGGTGATATCGTTAGATTGGGTACAGTCGAAAAGCCACGTCAGAGGTCTTTCAAATAAAAAAAGGACACTAGGTTTGGCCATTAATCTCTCCATCAATTCGCACAGGAGCAGCAGGTTGGTAAATATGTTTTTGGCCTTTATAAGTAATACAGACGTGCCTAGTAGTAGATCAATAATGGGTTTAAGCCAATCAATTTAGACGGTTGGACCCGGACTGCTGCCATGCAGCGCCCACACGGTTATGATTTTTCATACAAAATGTCTCGACGCAAGGTCGTGCGGCTAAAGGACGTGGGCCGCACGGCGGCCGCACGGCAGCAGTCCGGGTCCAACCGTCTAAATTGAAAGCGCCCATAGAGTAACTTGTTCAAGCCACACTTCCGAGATAGTGATAATTAGATTGACAATGCTAGGTTGCGTTTACCATTAGGCTTTTTGACACCACAGTTTTATAAACAAACATGTAGATAAAAACGATCAACCGCACTCGGCAGAGTCAGTCAAAACAACAATAATAAAATAATTTTCCGTGTGACTAACTTCCAATTAGGTGTTCTGCCCTCGTTAACAGCTCTGTAACGGGCTTTGAAATTTATTGGCAACTTATGCGAGGTTTTGAAGTGTCGCCTGAATTAAAATACCCCACGTCTATTTTATTTACGATGAGACGAAAGTAATGATCATTACCCGATTTCAATGGTAGGTATATCTAGGTTCCAGCTCTTTGTAATTTTTAGAAAAAGATAAATAAAATCTCATTGCCCGCGTAAATTATATGTTCCTTTCAACTTTCGAGTACCTACTCCGTTTCAACTGCGTTGTGATAATTTTGATTTTTAGTTGTTTGTTAATTTGTTACAAGATGTAAGTTTAAACATTAAAATCCGTTTTCATCCCTTATTTTCCGGATGGATTAAAGGTTTAATTTAACAGTTAATTTAACGAGAGAAATTGATTATCATAATTATCAGATTGAAACAATTAATAATGCTTATAAGATAAGTAAGTATAAAATAAGCTCATTTATAGACACACCCTACACCCTCTGTGAAATATGTTCAAGTCATGAAGTTTCAATGGGGCAATAATGGAAAAAATTACAAAAGAATAAATAAATATAAATCTAAAGATACTAATATTATAAAGCTGTGTGCGTGTGTATATAATTAAAGTCCTAAACGGCTGTACCGATTTGGTTGAAATTTATTGTCTTCAGGTGGATCCGACAATGACTTAGATTTACAATTGGACCAGAGTATTTATATTATTTTCTTATATACATACTTGTAACATAATAATAATAATTTATTTCGTATTATCATCTAAATCTGGATTAAGTAGTAACAATTGAATACCTTAAACAATCAGATACGGAAAAAGGAAAGGTTATTTATCTAGAATAACACATAATATATTACATATTAAAAATTATTAAAAAATTTGCTCACAATTTACACATTAAACAATTGTAACTTCTGTCAAAATATGCAAAATACGCAATCAAAGGGGTTTCTTTATAAAGTGCATTTCTACATAAATATATTTATCTCAATTAGCAACAAGGTGCCTATTAAGGAGTACTTAAGCGGCGTTACGTCTTAGAGTTATTTTTAATAGTGGGTGATAAAGCACTTAATTATTTTTTATACATTTTTATCATCCATTAACTACATTTGCGGGAAGATCTAAGTACTGGCACTTAACATTTATCTAGACGTGTTTCCACAATAATTAAGATTTAAGTGTTCAATTCCTGCCGTTAGTACGGATGCGGCTTGCGAGTAAGTACCTAATGATACTAGTTAGAAGAGAAATTACCTCTCAGCAATATATAATATTATAAAATTGAGGCAAAGCTGTTTTTGCTGTTTCCGATACATTTTTTTCTGTTTTTTGCTTGTCTGTTTGGTTGTTTGTTCGGTGTTAACGCAAAAATACTCACTCTAACTGTAAGTAGGTACCTACCTGTATGCATTTAATATGTTTAGTGTCTGCGATGATAAAAGTTTAAAATCATAATTATAATTATGTTACCTAGTGAAAAGCTGTTGGTGTGGTTTCATTTGACGCAAAATTGTCTGCTTTTTTAAATTTCTAATGATTACTAACTGTCTTGCTTTTTTTATACAGCCGTGGGCGCCGCGGCACCGCTCTTTAATCGGAAATTAACAAGTATTTTCGCTCTCTAAAATTAATCATTTGTTTAAACATCAATCAAGAATACCTACTCTTTATTTTTCTGTACACCTACGACTAGAGCTCTTCAAAATGAGGCCATAATAACGAAGACGACAATAAGAACTGTAGAAATAGTATCTACTAAGTACCGTGGCGGGCGGTAGTAGGTACCTTCTAATACTCCAGGCGAAATCTAGGCTATAAATTAACGAATAATAAACGCGGATTGCATGTTAATTTTTTATAGGTAGTACATTTTGTTTTCGACACTAAATATTTAATTATTTAGCTATTGCGCTATTTGCCAATACAAATGTTAATGCTCAGTCGGGCACTAGGTTGGTCCGTTTACTGTACCGCCAGGCCATTTGACAGCCGTCCACAGCATCTCATCTAAGTTCAATTTGCCGGTCATCAGCCGCGCCGGATGTAAGCACAATTGCCGCAGGGACTGTTCAGTTCGCTAATCAATATTAATAAGCAAAAATCAAACGTCCCTCCGTCATCCGTTTATTGACCAGTGGACAGCCAGAATTGACTCGGACTTTTACGTGCTTTTTTTGTTTTGTTTTACTTAAGTCCGTTTATATTTATTTTTTACTTACTCACCGTCGCGTCGGTTCATTTCGGTTCCTACTAACGTGAAATTAAAATTGTAATTAAAAAAATCGAAATGTGTAGTGGGAGAAATAGAAGTGAAACTTCAACGGACAATGGCTAAACGAATCGCAACAATTCTTTTTATTGAAGTTTTACGGGCAGATTGTTAATGTACCTACTCGTTATTATTTTTCCACTTTTCCGTTCCGATTCGTTTTTTCACTTGGCCGTTGAAGTTTCACGTCTACTATGTGTCCCAGCACACATTTCAATATTTTCGTACTATGTAAGTATATTTATTCAAGTACTAGTAAACCCGTCACTCCAAAATTGTTAAACGTAACCCGCGTAAGAATTTATATTCACGGGCGTTAATTTTCATTTTGCGATCATTTTTTGTAGAACTATATAAAAGAATATTCCATCCATACCTACATTGTTTTGTTATATCTCAAAGGAATTAGACAGCGTTTTCGCTGAAAGCTCCGAGGCGGCCTGATTTTTTTTTTCCGACTTTCTTATCAGTTATCTTCATATTTCAACCACTTTACATAAAACTTGAACATATTAAGTACATACCTTCCTCACGATTCTCTTTGTCTATTCATGAAAACCGCATGAAAATCCTTTCAGTACTTTATGTACGAGTTCATTACGCTTTTTCGTGACAGAAAACCTAATACCCCCGTCTCTAATGAATTATCACTACAAAAAAATGTAACTTAAAAAGAATAGTACGCGGGCAAATTTAAAGCAACGCGTAGATACGTATTGTGTATTTACAAAACAAAAATACAATACAAAATGATGAAACGTATTAAAGCTACAAAGTAGCCATTATGTTCAGTTGTTGCATAAAATTAATGCTCTCACGAGTTTTGTGACTGCAACTGAACTCGGATCTTGTAAACACAAAGCTCCGGTACGCCAGATGGCTCTTAAATCGTTATAATACCTCCTAGCTATAAAAATATAACGCTTTTATCCTCCAGGAATTCTTTGTTGTGTTTGTTAAAGATATTTTTACGTTTCATTGTTAAGAAATAACTGAGACTGTTATAAAATATATAAGATTTTATGTTTAGGCACCCAATAGGCATTCCTAAATACGTAAAATATGAGTATTTTAGGTACATATCCAAACTAATACCTAATAGCATTACCACTTGTACACTATTATGTAAATAATAAAGGTACTTTATTAATTACATAATACCATTAATTACCAAAAGATAATGGAGAGATCAGATTTTTTTATATTAGCAAAACATTTTACATAAGAAAATTATATAAATATAACGTAGAATAAATTTATGCACTTAATTATTACAACACTAAGCTGTTTATTAACAAAGAGAGAGAAAATACACTCACACTATCACACGCCAAACAAAGCCATCACCACCGTTCAACCATTAGCATTAACTATGGACCATAGCAACTGGAATAGCGCAAATGGCAGGTCCAAATGCGAAAATAGCAACACACGGGAGCGCAAAACATCCTGCTGACGAGGAAACGCGGCGCGTGCCGCGTAAACTTCCTGCCTCTGTGGACCTACGAATAATGGACGCGTAATATTAGCTAATCTGTGGACGCTTGGTTCCATCGATGTTCCCGCCAATATGTTTTTACAAATCGAAACAATTTATTATGCGCGTATTCTGCTACGTTTGCTAAAATAATTGCGAAAAACAAATATTTCAATTTGCTTGAGAAATTTCTGACACTTTTCTATCGGGAAAAAATAAATCAGATCCGTTCATCGTTTCCTTATTCCTTAGTTCCAATTTTGTAGTTCACACTCAATTCGCGGCCAATGTATGTAAGTATTGTAAAGTAACTTTAGTATTGTTAATTGTTTTTTTGTTAAAAATATTAAGGATACCGCATCCACTGATCCATCATAGTCATGGCATCCTGGTGTCAATTTTTCATTGTTTAGTACTGTCACATCGACGTTCGATCGTACAGTACTCTCCTAAGTACAGTTTATGCGTCAAATTTGTCAAAAGTCAACCGGATATCTATGCATTAATCCAAGGGAATAGAGTCCATATTCGTCTGATGGTTCCTCATTCACAACTTGGTCACTTGGCAATATTGAACCACTGTACCTACATGGAATCATTTATCCGCTACAATGATACACTGAAATCCTGACATTCAAATTAAGTGATAGAGGTAAAATGTAGAATTTTGTTTATTTTGCCACTTTTTTTTTACTTAAGAGTAGTTTTTGCTCGCGGCTTCGCCCTCACAATAGTGTGGGGCTTAATGAGTGTGTAGCTAAAAAAAGTCGCCCGTAGGTTTGTCGTACTTTGATTACGTACCCTACCTATTTGCAAGCACCACCTCTTCGAAATTCGTCTAGCTATGTATTCTTATCAGTCGCAATGTTATTCCCAAATAAAGGTCTATGGGACTTGATTTACACACGCCCGGGCTGCTGACTTCCTGATGATATTTATAGCGAGGGTTGAATAGGAATAATTTAAGCTAACAAGGTTGGCATCAGGCTTAGCTCGCCGTAACTCACCGATTAGAACTCACTGCCTTAAAACATGTTCCTCCGAAGAATTGTTGTAATTTGTGGGACATTAATCTTCAGACTGTTGTACCTTGTTGTCGTACGACGGATGTAAGAACGTGCAAGATTACTTTTATTATTACCTATAAATAAAGTATTGAAAGGAAAAAACATCTGCTTGGTTTTTCTTTTTCACAGACCGTGTTCTTTTTATAAATCAGTAAAGGAATCAATTAGCCGATGGCAGTTTTTCGGATAATAGCCACAGTTTTGAGGTTTGGCAGAAATAAAACACTCTGTCTGTGACAAATAGAGTACATTTTTACTGAAGTAGGTATAACGATGAATTAAAAGGTGTAGGATCCGGTAACACTTTATAGAAATGTTTTAGTCTTCGAGGGTAGCAACATTTCTGTGACCGAATTAGAATGAGACTCTTAGTAACAATTATTATCTGGATTATTACTAACGATCACTAAGAGAACTAACTATCACTAATTGTCCCTGCCACAGTCCCCATACTTAGTAACGATCTGACCAACTAAAGTTCTTGATAACAAACACTAACTGGACTAACCATACTAGTCCCAATTTGAGCCTTGTTTTAGGTCGACAACTGTCATGGGCGGCAGCGGAAGGTGACTCTGCGTACTAGTTTTCTATCTTAAATCCGTAATAAGGATTTTCTTGCAACTTGTTGGTCAAAAGTAACCTCACCTGTCAGGAGTCAGTAATTAATTACCAGCGGTTGGTGGTAAATAAAGGAGAAAGAAGGTATTTGGTACCGGTGGTATCTGGGCGAATCTTGCGCAGCCAATTAGCATGCAAGCCAAGGCGCGAATGCCTAGAAGCACATTTGCATTTAGTCTTTACGTTGTTGCAGTAACGGAAATATGGTGTTTTGTGAACGACTGGAGATCGTGTTACTATTATAACATTATTAATTGGAACTCGTATTGCAAAGTAAATTGGAGGTCTGGGAGATGCGCAACTGTTGCACTGCTCAGATACGGCCGACTTTCATACTAAAAAAGAGCAGCGCAGCGTGATACACTTATTGAATAATCTATAGTCTATACAGGTTGCGCAGCCTTAGTTGTAATAAGAATGCATTTACTGCTACACGGCTAAGTTATTGCTGCGCTACTGTCGCGCTACTGCCACTGCCACGCTACTGCCGCATTACTGCTGCGTTACGAGCACTACCGCGCTACTGCCGCGCTGCTTACAAAATGTGAAGACGCTGTTAATCAAACAGGATGCGGGGATGTTGCTTTTGAGCTTAGACCAGAGTTTGTTCTAGTATTCTCATAAAATGTACTATTTGAATAACTACAGGTAACACTATACGTTACATTTGTTACCTACGCCTACTGAGTGTTCGTTAGCGGCCGTAAAGGTCGCGGGTTTGATCTCAGATACCGCAAAAATGTTTGTATGGAAAATATTTATACAGCCTTGAGCTCGTACCTATCATTTTTTTCAACGAGTAAACGTCTTTGCAGTCTATTTTATGTTTAATATCTATAGAGTTTTATATGAGACATTAATTAAACCCATGTAGCCAGTGCAATAACGAAAGGTCATTTTATTATCGCGGGAATACAGAAGGACATTTTACACCATTTGGGGTTATACGGGATGGGTCTTATTTATTTATTTATTTTGTAATATCTTAAAATAGGGTATGCAAGGACAAAAATTTAATACCTGATGGCATTCTCTACCAGTCGGCCCTGGGTGGATGTATGTATCCGTTAGGGAAAGAATGGAACGCTACCGAAAGATAGAGGAAGCGTGCATTATTCTACCAGGTTGTACCGAATGGAACGCCCATTCCAGATCTATCTGTCAAATCTTGAGGTCCGGCTGTTCCCGTTCAGAACTTGCATATGCGAGCGGTGTAGAAAACTCCGATAGCGTGATTCAGGTTTGTCGTGACGTCATCGTGTGACGCGAGTGCGATGTCGCCACAATGTGATCAAGGTGTGTAAAATATATCAACACTTTCTAACCTCTCGACTACTAGACTAAAGCCACGGCACACCAAGTTGTTGATATATGATGTGATTGCGGGCAATACAGATATCAGATAACAAGCAAACCACTTTCGAGTTACACCGAACATAACATTGATTGTAATTGCCAACTGCGATGAGTTTAATGCAACGCGCACATTAACATAATTTATTCGCAATAAATTTAGAACTCACCGACGCATGGACCAATTACTCTGAACCCTTTATCTACTAAAGGGTTTGTTTCACTTGGTACCTACGTGTACCTACCTAGTAAACACTCGCTTTTTTATTGTTTAAGGGCAACCATTACTTGCACGAACGTGTTGCACTCTGCTGACCTATTGTTCATTTGAAGGACATTAATATTACATAATATTATTTTGTGAACATTGATATTCAATTTTTTTTTGTATTTTTTTACGCTACAAACTCATAGCGCTTTACTAGGATTCCCTGTACCGCGGGTGCTATAGACGACACACATACGCAGGAACTCGTCCAGACCGAGAACGGAAATTTAAAATAACCATTTATATTTCCGCTGCGCTGAAAATTGAACTTAAGACCGTTCAAACGGCAACCCGGCATGGTAACCATTGCGCCGTACGGGTCTTTAATAAATGGTATATTAATGCAGTATTACACTCAGATCCTGGATTTGAAGAGATTTTACGTTGATGACAGCTGAGTGGTCCAAGGGTGGACTGCCCAGATCAAATCGGAAAGTACCTTTACGTAGGCATAAGTCACATAAATCGATACACAGTAATTAAGCCGAGCACTCACAGTAAGATAATATCAGCCCTGCGTCGTCGCTGCCTACGGACCTCGGATTGTAGTAATTGAATTGTAGGGTCTGCGATATTAATGTTTCATTGCTGAGAACTGGTCTCTTTGATGTCGACGTCACATATAGACTACCTGGTGTTTTGATACGTTTTGTAATTGTAACATATAAAAATGATATTTCCAAGCTTTAAAGATTTTTTGAAGTTACTTGTTCTGCTGCGTTTGAGAATGAATTTATGTTGTAATCGAAGTGAATGTGGATGGACGTGATGAAGTTTGGAGCGGAATGTACTCAGGCGATGAGGTGATTATTGAAATGACTTGAGACTAATTTATTAAATAACTTGTCTTAGCTCGCGGCTTCGCCTGCATGGGAGTGCATGCTGCATGGGAAACGACTAAATACCGTTAAAATCATCCAAAAAAGAACCGCACAAGGATACTGTAGTGTTTGTATCTATTAAGTAGATATATTCATTGTCTCATGTACACCAGCAGAGGGGGTGGCTGTCAGTCTGTCAGTCTTGTTACGAACAAGGTGCGGGCCGGATGTGCGCCTGCGCTCGTAGCTGTGTGTAGTAGTGAGCCAGTGTCGTATGGTGTCTAGTGTCTCGAGGTAATTAGGAAAGTAACAAGGACCCCAGGTCATTACAAGTGGCGACGCGGAAAAAAGGTCAGTAAAACACAAAGTAAATAAAGTAAAAAAAAAAAAAAAGGGGGTAGTATTGTTTGACTTGTTCATGCAAGCCTTGAAAATTATTAGTACAAAATAGGTTTCATTTCATAGGTAAATGCATAAAATACCACTATTTTTATCTATTATCATTATTTTACTCTTTAAATTGTTGCATCGATATTGCTAAGCAAATACCGAGTACCTCGATACATCCTCCTTTCTACTACACGCAACATACCGATTGGTTTGGAGTATTTAAAAATGAGTGTTATATTAATAAATGATATCAAACGAACCAAGTATGTATTCGCACATTTAGTCGATCATTTACTGTTGGTACAACTAAAATTAAATCAAATGGAAATTTTAACTAATTCTTAACAACTAAAGTAATTATGACGTTATGGATTTACCTTACAAAACATTTTTATCGAATTAAAGTATTGTTCACAAAATTGGTATATTTGCTACATAATTATTACAAAAAAGAAAATCAGTGCACGTAAATTATTAACTTGATAGCAAATAATATTTGCTAAAGCTCAAATTTTATTATCTTTTTCTTATGGAATGATACTTGAATGCTACAAATATTATGATATTAAATACTTAAATGTAAAATGAATATGTTGGCACATAAGTTAAATAAGTTATGTTAATTAAAGGATTAAACTAAATTGGAAAAAAATTATAATGAACTTGATATTGAAATGTCCATTCAATTAAGTAAAAATACTAGAATTTCATTAAAATTATAAAGAGAATAAATACGAAATTTCATTTAAGTAAAAATAAAATCAACTTCGGATTTCCATTAAATTGGAGATGTATATTATTTAGGAGATTTTCATTCAATTGAAAATAAAATCAACTTCGGATTTCCATTAAATTGGAGATGCTACTATTTTGGAGATTTTCATTCATTTGAAAATAAAATCAGCTTCGGATTTCCATTAAATTGGAGATGTTATTATTTGGAGATTTTCATTCAATTGAAAATAAAGTCAACTTCGGATTTCCATTAAATTGGAGATATATATTATTTCGGAGATTTTCATTCAATTGAAAATAAAATCAACTTCGGATCCCCATTAAATTGGAGATGTATATTAGTTTAGAAATTTCCATTAAATTGAATTAATAATATTCTGGACCTCTTTTAAATAAAAGGTATTTTTGACAAACAATCACATAATTGACTTTAATTAAATTAAGAGTAATTGGAATTCCATTCAATTGGATGTATTTTCAGGTAGCCCATCCGACCTATCATGACAAGTCAGTTACCACCACCCGAGAAATTGGACCTCGAAGGTGACAGTACGTCGGTGGGTTTGAGGTGGGAAAAATGGAAACGATCCTTGAGACTTTACCTTGAAGCCGCCGATATCACCAGTTCAAGTAAGATGAGAGCTACCTTATTAGTCCTAGGTGGAGTTGCGCTTCAAGAGATATACTATAATCTGCCCGGAGCAAGTGTGGAGCCGGGAGACAATGTCGATGTTTTTGATATAGCTATTAGTAAGCTCGATGAATACTTCTTGCCAAAACAAAATAAGACATATGAAAGACACATTTTTCGCCTCATTAAGCAAGATGAAGGTGAAAGCTTCGAAAAGTTCCTTATTAAATTAAGGGATCAAGCAGCAAAATGTAAGTTTGATAATCCTGACGAACATATAATTGACCAAATAATAGGAAAATGTTTGTCATCGGAGTTACGGAAAAAAATGTTGACAATGGGCGATGAAATTACATTAGACAAAGTAATTACAGTAGCTAACACTTTAGAAATTGTTAACTATCAGTTAGAAAGCTATGAACGGAAAGAAAAGACTGTGACAAGCGAAGTGAATGTAATCAAAAGTAGAAACAAAGATAATTCGAGATTTATGAAGCAAGGAATAATGAGAGATGATGAGAAAATGATAGCAAAGTGTACCAGATGTGGAAATTTGGCACATATTTCTCAAGGTTTCCCTTGTCCAGCAAAAGAAAAGAAGTGTAATGGCTGTGGAAAATTGGGTCATTATCAGAGATGTTGTAGAACTAAAATTTATCAACGGAAACGTAAATTAGAACAAAACCAAGAAGGAGACAAGTACAATAAACGACAAAGAAAACAAACTACAGTTAATTCTCTCGAGGATGAAGAAGTACGGTATGTATTCAATCTAAACGACGATGCCACTATTAAATGCGAAATAGGAGGTGTAAAGCTAGAAGTGTTGATTGACTCGGGGTGCAAGTTGAACTTAATATCTGATAAAACGTGGGAATACTTAAAAGAGAACAATATTGATTGTACCAAGCAAGTGAAAGAACCAAGCAAAATATTACTAGCATACGGGAGTAAAATACCTTTACATATCAAAGGTTCTTTTGAGGCGGTGATAAAAGCAAACGGAAGAATGGAACGCAGTACGATTTATGTTATTAAAGATGGATCGAGGAACTTACTTGGTAAAGATACAGCAATGCAGTTGGGGGTGTTGAAGTTAGGCATGGACGTAAACACTGTTGAATCAAATAAACCTTTTCCAAAATTTAAAGACACTGTAGTAGAGATTCCTATTGATACATCAATAAAACCAGTTATGCAACCTTATCGGAGAGTACCAATTCCATTAGAGGAAAAGATACAGAAGAAAATTAAAGAACTGCTAGAATTAGACATAATAGAAGAAGTGCATGAACCTTCACCATGGGTTTCTCCTATAGTCCCAATCCTCAAAGATAATGGCGATGTACGCTTATGTGTAGATATGCGACGCGCTAACACGGCTATCTTAAGAGAAAACCATCCATTACCTTGTATGGAAAACTTGTTACCTAAAATAAAGAAGGCACAATATTTTTCTAAACTTGATATAAAGAACGCTTTCCATCAAGTAGAACTTCATCCAAATTCGAGATATTTGACTACATTCATTACGGCTAACGGTCTTTATAGATATAAAAGGCTTATGTTCGGAGTTACATGCGCTCCGGAACTATTTCAAAAAATCATGGAGAAAATGCTATTAAAGTGCGAAGGAGCTGTAAACTTCATAGATGACATTTTGATCTGGGGATGCAATGAAAACGAGCACGATATACGACTTTCAAAAGTTATACAGGAATTGAAAGCAAATAATGTTTTATTAAACGAAGAGAAATGTATTTACAAAGTGCAGACAATAAACTTTTTAGGACACGAACTAAAACCGGAAGGAGTGAAACCACTACCTAAATATATGGACAGTATAACTAAATTTAGAGTACCAAAAACAATAGAAGAATTGCAGAGTTTCTTAGGTTTGGTGAACTACATAAATAAGTGGATCCCTAACTTGGCCACGATCACAGAACCGCTAAAACAAATACTAAGAAAGAAATTAGGAAAGAAAGCTAACATTGAAGAACATTGGAAAGAAAGTCAGAATGAAGCATTTGATAAGTTAAAGGAGACGTTATCGAAAATAGAGACTTTAGGATATTATGATGTGAGAGACAAGACGCAAGTAATAGCAGATGCAAGCCCTGTAGGCTTAGGAGCGGTATTGGTACAGATCGATAATAAGGGACCTAGAATTATCGCATATGGAAACAGGACACTCAACCAATGTGAAAGAAAATATAGCCAAACGGAAAAAGAGGCCCTTGCTCTAGTATGGGCCATTGAACATTTTAATATATTTCTTTTTGGTAAACAATTTGATTTGATAACGGATCATAAGCCATTAGAATTTCTATTTAGCACAAAATCAAAACCATGTGCGCGAGTCGAAAGATGGGTTTTAAGGCTACAGGCGTACCGCTATGATGTCAAATATAAACCGGGTAAGACCAACATTGCGGACCCACTATCGCGATTATGCAAGTGTTCAGATCGCCCAGTTCAATTATTAGCAGAGGATTATGTTCACCAAATAGTTGAACTCGCCAGACCTCGAACAATATCGATAGAAGAAATAGTCAAAGAATCAGAAACTGATCAAGAAATCAGCAATGTTAAAAAAGGAATTTATAGTCAGCAATGGGACGACTCCGTGAAACAATATAAAATATTTTCAGACGAATTATGTTTTTTTGAACACATTCTTTTGAGGGGAAATAAAATTGTAATCCCACATAATCTCAGGGAACGAGTGTTATATGCAGCTCATGAAGGCCACCCTGGTATTGTGGCTATGAAGGGCCGTCTTCGCTCTAAAGTCTGGTGGCCTAGAATTGATAAAGACGTTGAATCGATGGTAAAAAGTTGCAAAGGTTGTACTCTTGTAAGCTTACCGAATCCTCCAGCACCGATGAAACGCCGGGAACTTCCTTCTGAACCGTGGGTGGACATTGCAATGGATCTATTGGGTCCATTACCAAATAATGATTATATCTTGGTAATCATTGATTACTACAGTCGCTATAAGGAGATTAAAATTACCAAAACCATAACAAGCACACAGATCATTAACATTCTGGAAGAACTCTTTAGTCGTCTCGGCTATCCACTGTCCATTACTGCAGATAATGGCCGGCAATTCGTTAGTCAAGAGTTTAAGGATTTTTGTCGCAGCTGCAATATTCGGCTTTTTAACACCGTGCCATACTGGCCACAAATGAACGGGGAAGTGGAGCGCCAAAACAGAGACATCCTAAAAAGACTCAAAATAAGTTCAAGCGAAAAAAAGGAGCTAAGGAAAACATTATATGAATATTTGATGATGTACAACTCTACTCCTCATTCTGTTACCGGTAGAACACCATCGGAACTTTTTTTCAAAAGGATGAACAGAGATAGAATTCCTATGTTAAGGGATATACACGAGACGGAAAATGACAATGAAGTCAGAGATAATGACAAATTGCGAAAAGAAAAAGGAAGAGAGTATGCAGACCGGAAAAGAAGAGCGGAAAATCCAGAATTGATAGAAGGCGAGAAGGTGTACGTAAAGGACATGGAAAAAACTAATAAGCTCTCGACTACTTTTAAGTCTACACCACATATAGTGGAAAAATCAGTAGGAGGTGATATAGAGGTAAGAAACGAAGAAACCGGACAAAGGCTACGTAGAAATGTGATTCATCTAAAGCGTGTGGAAGGACAGTGGCAATCATTACAAGACGGGAACCTGGCAAATGGAGAAGAGACAATCAATGATTAAAATGAACTAATATTTAATACTGAAATCCAAGCTAATTGTTATTTAAGTTAAAAGTAATTATAATGTATTCGTCTGAAAAGTGATTACAAAATTAAACTAGTTAAAAAGGAAGGGATGTAGTGTTTGTATCTATTAAGTAGATATATTCATTGTCTCATGTACACCAGCAGAGGGGGTGGCTGTCAGTCTGTCAGTCTTGTTACGAACAAGGTGCGGGCCGGATGTGCGCCTGCGCTCGTAGCTGTGTGTAGTAGTGAGCCAGTGTCGTATGGTGTCTAGTGTCTCGAGGTAATTAGGAAAGTAACAAGGACCCCAGGTCATTACAGATACAAACTATTCTATGTCCTTACCATGGCCTTGTCCATAATTTTATTTAAATCGGTTCAGCGGATTGAGCGTGAAAATGTAGCAGACAAACAGATACTTTCACATTTATAACCTATACTTCTATCTTCTATCTATCTATATCTATATATAAAGAGGAAAGATTTGATTGTTTGTTTGCATCGAATAGGCTTCAAAACTACTGAACCGATTTGAAAAATTCTTTCACTGTTGGAAAGCTACACTATCCCCGGGTGACATAGGCTATATCATATATTATAAAAATGAATTGCTGTGCGTTAGTCACGCTAAAACTCAAAAACGGCTGTACCGATTCGGTTGAAATTTTTTGTGTGTCTTCAGGTGTATCCAAGAATGGGTTTGATTTACAATTGGACCCGGTAGGTGGCGCTGCTGTCGATATGTCACCATATTATTATTTGTTTATTAATTATAGAGCGGTACGAAGTTCGCTGGGGCAGCTAGTATTAATATAAGAGATAAGACAAGAAAACGTTGTCCAGACCATGGGGTTAAGGTATTTTTAGTCTTAACAAGATCCTTCATTTGTTAAACCAATACTCAATGTAAACAAAACTTGAAATTTCGGTCAATCAACATTAACCGCACCTTTCTTCCGCAACAGTTCAAATATAGACCCATTTATTTTCTGATCGATAAAAAGGAATCCCAAACGTGAGACATGTTTACATTAAATTTCGATTAGCTTCGGATCCGCAAAACCGAATCAAAGATGGATGAAAGAAAACCGTAAAACTACAAACATCGAATCTTACGTTTTAGGACCTCATCAAATCTATTTGTGGAGTCAATTAGAGATAGCTACTGACAGCAACTGAACAACTGTCAATGATTGAAGTCAGTAAGTAGGTACCTTTGAATAGATTTTTTAAGGCGATCATACTCGTAGGTCTGTACCCTGTCCGACCATTCAGTGAGAGAGGTCAGGCGAGATGGCGAGAAAGCAGGGTGCAGTAATTTATGTGAAAGAGACATAAATGTTTTTTGAATGGCTATTCGATCGAGGTACTCGCGAAAATATTATATGAGACAAAATAAAAAACAACGCAACCATTTCCTGAAACGGAAGTTGGGTAAAACGTTTTCTGAAATAGGAAGTTATGTACCGTGTTACTGTTTTTTGATTTTAACTGTCAAAAGAATTTAATACAGTGCTGATCACAGTCAGTATTCTACCTATATAAAACTTATTTGTTTACATTAAAAAAATGCTTCATAAAAATAAACAACAATTGTTTTGGACGGAGGAACTGTACAGTGTACACGTGTAAATTTTCTGAAGCAAAGCGACGCGACTGCGCTCGGCATCAGGTAATATTATGACTTTACCCAGTAGCCATTTCTGTTTCTATTTCAAATTACGCAGGCCAACGATGCTAAGTAAGCATGAGTAGTAAGTAATATTTGTGCAAATGTTTGCTAATTGTTTGATATTTACTTGGACTGTGTCCGTTTATTTCCTCAGAGTGTAGACAATCCATGATGTAACTGGTTAGTGAAGCTACCATTATACCTATTACATTAATTTTTGCCCGCTTTGATAAAAACCCGTTAAAATTATCCCAAGGGAAAGTTCCTATTATCGGTACAAAAACTATACGAAATTTAATCTTAATCGGTTCAAATTCAAAGGATTAAGTCTTAAGTTCTCAAAGTTGTAGTCTGCCAATCTACAATTGGCCAGCGCAGTGGATTAAGAGCTGTAGTTTACCCCTCACATTTTGAGACAGACCAGAGTCCTACAGTGACAAGAGACAACATTTATAGATTGCGATCATAATGATTATGATGTAACGTTCTATATTTGACTGTAGTCTCAACTCCTGTTACCCTGGTCCGTAATGATGATATCTCCAGCAAACAAAGTAGCGGTGCTAGCACCTGTGAGTCCTCGTGTCGTGTGTTCGTTTGCGCTCTACTAATTTACCGCAAACATCTCACCTCAACTCTAAGTGATACTAAATGTTACAGGAACTTTAGCAACTGGCCTTTTCCTATGTTCTGTTCACGATATAAAGATGGAAGACTGCAGATTCTGAAATTGGTTCGTCTACTCTCCACATTAAATTGACACATTTTAGCCTACAAGAAAATGTTTTGTACATTTTAAAAGTGTAGTTCCCAGGTTATAAATGTGTTACGTTTATTAATAGACGAGATATAACTTTTATAATTACAAGCTTTTATTTATATTTCAATGTTTGTATGTTAGAATATTAAAATCTTTTTTTATGTAAATCAAAAGATTTTATTATAAGTAATTAATTGATAGAGTATTGTTTAGTAAGTACCTACTCTAAACTTAAAGCTTAACTTTCTTATATACAAATTTTATCAGATTGAAAAGCATCTGAAAATTATCTGGTCTTTCACTTATTTGATTTTTAATTATTTGCTAGTTGTACTAATTCGCTTGACTTCCTTTTTTAGGTATTCTACTAGCACCCAAAATACAAATTATTTGCTCTCTTAATCCGCACTTGTGACCTGATTCTTATATGAAAACCAGTTACCACTGGATACACGGTCTAGATCAATTTACCACTTACTGTGACGTGGGCACCTAATGAGACACGAGCAGTCAGTAGCGCTGATTTGAGAAACCAGTCCAGATATTTGGCCTCATACCGCTCCTAGATATGTTTCATTACTTCAGTGAAAATTTACGTGCAGGTGGACATTTGTATTTGCATTGACATTTGTATTTAACATATTTTTTATTTAGATTTGTAAAGGAAATTAAAAGGTATCTCGAAGCGAAGTTCTTGATTAAGGAGGCCATAAATTGATCGATAAGCACCATTCGGGGTTTAAGTACCACGATGCACCAAGGTGCATGTTTTCCGAAGCGAAGCGAGGTAGGGTCCACTAGTCATTAATAAGGTCGAATCCAAAACTGATTAATACATACGTCAGCACTAGGACATTAGCCAACCCGTCCACAATGACCTGATTTGCATCCAGGGTCGTGTAGCTGATCTAGAACAATCTTGCAGTGACGTGGGTACGCGTATAGTGAAACAATCTATCAGCCGGCATTGCTCCACAATACGAGACGGTCAATTGAATAACGATTTTAATGTGCAGAGGACAGGGGTTTGTATTAGTGTTGTGTGTAGTTACGGATTTGTATCGATAACTTGTAACCTAGAAACCACAAAATAACACATCACTAACACTTACGACACGAGAAGAAACATTTACTTATATGTTACATAAAAGTCTGCCCCGGCCGGGAATCGAACCGGGGACCCATCGCGTCGCAGTCAGGGTACCTAATAATAAAAACAGTTGTTTTTAATTTATCACTTAAAACAGGGGATAAAGGTTTATATGACTATAAAACAAAGTCGTGGTCGTCTATTAAATATGTATTTATGTATATGTATACAGAATATAAGTATTTTATCATGATATCTATCCTAGTAGCATCGATATTTCGTGAAGGCACATCACTACACCTCAAGAGTCGTACTCTACAATAAATCGGCGGGTTCGTTCGCTGGTCACCTTGGCGTACTTGCCAATGCGGGAGATGAGCTATTATCTACTAGATGCAGTTGAGAACTCTTTGATTCGTACAGATTAGGGTTTGTGAACCCATACGGGAGCTTGACTGGAGAGAAAACCCATGCGTGGTACAAGGTAGAGGAAAAAAAAAAGTGTGCAAGTGAAATCTTAAAAAAAAAGAATACTGTCCGTCCATATTGATGTTTTGCATTGCTTACGTAAGCCGCCATTTTGCCGATGCTTCCTATTTCATTTACTCCCATCGAGTCATTTCCGTTTCATCGATTTCCAAATCACAACGATAATAAAAAAGTATTCACTTCAAAAACATTTTAACATTTTTTTTACTTTTATCGTCGCGGAAACTAATCTATATAACTGAAAGGGGTACTCAAAATTTTTATAGGTATAAATAATTAAAGTCGTGAGTACCCGTTTCAGTTTTTTTATCCTGATGGATTTAAGATAGCAAACAAGCATGTAGCACCACCCATCCGTCTATGACAACCGTGAACAAGACACAAATCGGTATTACGATGGTTCTATGAGAGATCTACGAGTATGTAGAGAGAGAGACACATCGGTCAAGTGCTATGACGTGGGGTCCTTCTAGAAGCGGGTCCATCGCTATCTTCTTGAGCGTCAACGCGTTGGAATGTTGTCGTTTACAAAAGATTGAATAGTAGTAGATGTAGAGTATGTAGGTAATATGTAGAGTAGATGTAAGATTTACTAGATTTTAAAGCGTATCTCTTTACTTAACAACAATCAATAAACCCTCAACATAACCGTAGTATTGACCCTACATGACGCGCTTCGGTTAAGACGCTTGCATACTATCGGAGAAAAAAATAACGCTACACACTAATCGTTCCACATTAGGATTCCCTGTGTCGTGCGGGCCGTGAACAACACACCTAGACAGAAAAATATATTTGAACTCATCATTTAAATTTTTACTTCGTTGGGAACCGACCCCAGAACCCTTTGGACGGCTGTTCGGCATGGTGACCATTGCGCCATACGGGTCGACGGGATTTTAAATTAAAATACAGCACAAGACAAATTGTGGGTTTATATGGAACTGGAGACCCGCTCTACGCTTGAAATTCGACCGTAATACATTTCGTGAAAGGTTACTTCACATTGACGGAAAGAACGTAAACATTTTTTCTAAATGTTAATACATATTTACGCTGCTAATTTTAATACATATTTGAAAATCAGTTTCCTGCACTTCTTTGCCATGTTAAGCTAAATCTCAGACTCCGTTTTGACATACGGATACAATTTCTTCTAAACAACTAGACAGAAAAAGAAATAAATCATGATTATTTTTTCACAGATATAGACGATAAACGAATAGATGAGCCTTCTGATGGAAAGTCATCGTGGCCCAAAGACATCAGTAAAACAAAAGACATACCCAAAGCTTTCTCGGCCATGAAACAAAGAAGTGGAAAGAAAGAAAATACTGCCTCCGAGCCTCGGAACACTGCAAGTCGTTTGGCAGCTGACACAAGCTGGACGCAGCCGGTAGCTAGCTGCCACGCGTCAGCCCCACCACAGAGCCTAGAGTACCTTCGGGATTAAACTGGATGGTAAAGAACCCAGTGACCTTCAACAGGAGGGACCTGACGCCATAACGTGGTCTAAGCAGGTTGCACCATGACCAGGAAGGTTAGCTTGGACCCAAGAAGGATACAGCTCCTTACTACCTAATGTTATTTTTGGTACCAGGAGGCCTACTATGAAAAACGAAAGTCGACGTTTCGGACGACGGATCGTGCTTTTTCTTACTGTTACATGTTTCTTTTCCTATTAAAATAAATTTATATACGAAAATCGCATTGAGTTTTATTTAAAAAAATGCCATATGTTCACACGAAACATAATTTGGCGACCGTGACTGGTAGGAAAAAGTACGATCCGTCGTCCGAAACGTCGACTTTTGTTTTTCGTAGTAGGCCTCCAGTTCATGAATCCTTTTTGTAAGTATAATGTATGGAAAGTGCATAACTAATTTAACCTTAGTTAGTTGTTCAATTGTCTTGTGATCGTCTTAATCGAATCCAATTGCCTCGATCTGTGTTCCCAGAACGGTTTGATAGCCCTTGACGTGCTGTTCGTTACCGATCTACAGAGAATTGTATGCAAAGCACAGATTTGTTATATTAATCGTCTAATTAGATACTGAACGATCGTGATATTATATTCACAATGACGTCTGTTTAGTGCTTGATTAAAACTTCACTTACTAGTTACTACCAAGAATACATAATTTAGGTTGGATTTTAGCCAAGTATTAAATAATTCATACAAATAAAAATGTCGCGTCACACCTTAGATTACTGCTTAGAAACTGCAACTTACATTCTGGTTAATTTTGCAGGAAACTGCAACTTACATTCGAGCTGCCTTTAACTTTCATTGCAGAAATGCAACACCAAAGAAAGCAAACAAATAACTAATGTTAATTACACGTAACCCCAAATAGAAAAACACATCAAACTCTAGTTCGGTTCTAACGACGTCGTTTGAAAATTATTTTTCGGTTGCGACATCGGACGTAAAAACTAATGGACCTATATAATTACAGAAAAACTATAAAACTGAAATCCGCTTCGGTTAATTCAATCCGGTTGAGAGACATTCGGAGAACGTCGACATTAATTTATCTTTACAACCGCGGGTGTCCTGATTGGGCCGGATTAAGAATTTATTTCGACCATTCGATTCCCCTGACTAATTAAATGTGACAACCAAAATTTTGCCCTACCATAGTGGGCTGTTCACCTGTCTCCATTTACTTGATTCCGCCCTTCTCATAAAGATAACCATGAAAATGGTATTAGTGTGTTTCGGTTACAGAAAGGTGCAGTGTCCAAGAATAATCTTGTTTGTAATATTAAAATCCCGTTGTTTAATAAATGCATGATATTAAGGATGTGTACACGATACATATACCTAAATAAAAATTTTTACAACTTTTGTCTGTCTGTCTGTTTGTTCCGGCTAATCTCAGGAACGGCTGGACCGATTTTGACGGGACTTGCACTGGCAGATAGCTGATGTAATAAGGAATAACTTTTATTCTAGGAATTTACCCGTAACAATTAAAATTCCATGCGGACGAAGTCGCGGGCACAGCTAGTAGGTTATATAACCGAGGTAAAAACAAAAAACTAAAACTTTACTTTGGTAAAGGAAGGAGTTACCACACTAAACCGCACTAACAAAAAGGACAACAATTTTACCATGATATAAAGGAAGTTTGCCGATCTCATTAAAAAATCATAAACCATATACAATAAGACAAACCCTCGTTATTTGGACTTCAACAATACGCAATAAATAGGGGTTATAGGGGTCCGGTTGTAAAACTTTTCCGGTGCCCAAAATTGTAAAAAAACAATTCGCCATTGTTATCGATTTAGTATTCACTCGATACATCGATACGTCGGGAAATCGAGATCGGAATCGCGATACTCAGTTAATATGGCACTCGGGTTGAATTTTAAAAGGTCAAATCCATGAATTTGAATTTGCAAGACGTTGCGGCGGATAGCGCGGGTTTGCACAAGTAGTTGTGGCTACAGACGATTCTATAAATAATTTTATCAATGCATAAAAAGTATGTTCGTGAGATTGTTGGGTTTCATGAATTTTTATGAAAAAAACAATGTTATCTGAATTCATAAGAGTTCAGTTACTGTTGGTATCATCCAATGTTATGCACTTGTAATTTTATAACGGTTCTACACCCAACCTTGAAATATGATTAATTAATTTTTATTCAGTTATGAATGGTCATTTTGATTAACGAAATCAGTAAACTAACTAATCGTGATATTATTACTGTTAGTGAACAGTCCCTGCCTTAGTCCTCATACTTACCTACTAACAAACTAACCAACTAATTAAATGTTCTGACACCGTATCCTAACCGGACTAACTTTCCTAGTTCCGATTTGTATCTTATTCTGTGTCGGTCACAGATGTCATGGACGACAGCGGAAGGGTGGTGCTGCATGCTCGTTTGCTACCACTGACTTATTATTACTCAATGTTTGCTATCTTAATTCCATAATAAACAAAATATTAACTTAGTAATAGGTTACACAATATACCTACCGAGATAATAATATCTAAATAAATAAACAAGTACCTACCTACCTAGTAATTCATGTAAGCAAAGGGCGATTACTGTAAGAGACATGCATTTACAGTTTACGAAATACATCTAGATCATGTTGCGAGCGACCTATTTCCTTTTCCTCGTGCCTTCAGAAATAAATTGACGCGACGAATTCTTGGCGAATTTTCCAGAAATTTGTACCAGTAATTAACGTGTTTATGCGTCGCATGTGCGCACGCAATTCTTTGGATAGATGAACGAGCTTGTAAGTTTAGCATGATACTTACGAGTACCTACATGGCTGTGTAGTGTTATCTTACTTGCCTACTATGCCCGCAACTTTTTTCGCGTGGATGTCAGATGAATATCGTGTGTTTGATGATTAAATTGTTTAGAGTTTCAATAACTTTTGATAGAGTGGATTGATATTGATAACATAAAGATTTAATGTTACCTCAAGATACGGACTACACATTTCTTCCCTGAATTTAATTCACTTTTAGTTTGATTTGTGTTTCAATTTGTGTTACTATTGTACTTACTCTTGGTACCCAAAAGATTTTTTTGGAAATTTATGTATCGTACATACTTACATGCGGAACTTTTTTTGACGTGACAACGTCTTAAATTAGGTTAGCTGGGAGTCACTTATGAAAAATAGTAACGCTCGGTAACGTTACGATGAGTCACCGAACGAGAGAGAGGCCCGCCGAATGCCTTGCGTCTCTCTCCCACTCAACTATGATCGGTCTGTCGCGCGCGCAGCACTAGAGAATTAGGCGCATTGAATCGGCGCGTTAAGTTTAAGTTTACATGTACAATGTTTTAGTAAACAAAATATATTTCTATAGTTAAAATTTGTGCAATTCTTATTTTCATTCAATTCCTTGTTCCTATTGCGCAATTTAATTATATTCATATCAATAAATATTCTACCGAGAAAAAGACGTTGTCACGTAAAATCTTCGCCCGTAAAACCGACTTTACAGGCAACCATTTTTTTTTATTATATTTACCTACAGATAGTTTCGGATGTCGCGGATGTCCACGGCTGGCTTACCATCAGGTGGGTTGTCTGCTCGCGTGTCTGCTGTTTACATAAAATGGTTACATGATTTAAAATAAACAGCTTAGAACAATGCGTCGGCCGATATCGGCTGTGAAGGTCGCGCCATATACTGCTAGTGTTTAACTGCAGCGATATCTGGTGCATACCAAGTCAATGTATACGCTCTTACGCAATTTAAATACTCACACACATAGGTAAGAGGGCAGTTTTATGTATCCCTGTGGATTGACACCCGAATCCCGGGAACAGAACGATTCAGCACATACACATTGTCGCCGCAAGACAAAAAACATTAAAAGCCCCAGGTGATTACTTACTTAGTTTCAAAACTATTTTCATAAGAAAAATAACGCAACTTATGATTACAAATGAACTAGGAATAAAATTGTGTTAAGATGGTCAGGCGCAATAACTTTGTAATGTTAATAACCTACTGCTACCTGAAACTCATGATACCTTTATCACCCTATTTTTTTCTTTATTACACAGGACCCTGTCCTAGGGATTACCCTTAGTCTTAAGGAACTGACCATGTAACATTCTTAATAACACCCTCTGTTAGCTGGACTAACCATCATACTTCTAATTTGAATCTTCTTTTGAGTCGGTCACAGTTATCTTAGGCAGCAGCGGAAGAGTGGTACTTCACGCTCGTTTGCTATCCCAAGTCCATAAAAAACAGTGTGCTTCACCCCGTATTCGTTCAATATATTCTTATTTATAGGCGTACCGCGCTGTGAGCCATGTAACGCTTCGTTACAAATTAATCTTTTAGCAACGACCAACGACGTCTACACGAGTAGGAAGTGCCGGCTAAGGAAACGATTAATTGTTAAAAAGTACCGCTCGGAGAACGCGCATCCGTTCGCGACGCTTGTATTCGAGTTTTTCATGTCTGAAATAGAAGCTTTTTTTGGCTAGGTATCCGCTATGGAAATAGCTAAGGCCAATTCTTAACGATGTCCTGTTGGCTAGGCGAGGGTGGAGACGGCTTGTACACGTTCTAATTTTAAATAGTTCTTTTAATGTTACTGTCGGCCGTGGAGAGCAGTATCACAACATACAGAAATAAGAGGAATTTGTGAAGTTAATGATTTTGAATATGATATTAATAATATTTTCTACTGATCGAAGCGCTATCAGAGAGTGACGGACGGTTCGCTTTAGGCTTCCACAGCTGTAAAAAGATACGCGTGTCACTCGAGATGTTCTTTTTTTATAACTGTCCGGGCGCTTTCAGGCCCTGCCCGAGTGATTTATAAATTCCCCTGGCATGATCAGGGGCCTTGTTGACTTTCTTACATTCTTAACTCTTAACATTTCTTACACAAAGGCTTAATATCTAAGTTTTTCTTACAATCTAAACATTTTCTTATTTCAATGTTTACCTACATAATAAACTAGCGACCCGCCCTCGCTTCGCTTCGGGAAACTTATTCCTTCGGTTTGCAAAGATTTAGTTAAATATTTTGGATAATTCACAGGATATATTTATAAATGATAGCTTTCCCCCGCGGCTTCGCCCGCCATAAACCCCTAAATATATAAAAGTTGATAAAAATTTGCGCCCCCCATTTACCCCCTTAAGGGATGTGTTTCGAAAAAATATTTTGTAAATGTTTCATAACTCTCAATGAAAAACCTTCATACTGAATTTCATTCGAATACCTTCAAAAACGGCAAAGTTTCATACTAACTTTGAACCCCGGTTTTACCCCCTTAGGGAGTGAATTTTCAAAAATCTTTTCATAGTGCTACCCCACGTTATAAAAGGAGCCCCTGTGCAAAATATCAAGTTTCTAACCCTAGTAGTTTAGGCCCTGCATTGACATGTCAATCAGTCAGTCAGCTTCTCCTAGTGCAGAGCAACTTTTTTCTAATACTTAAATTATTAAACTCGTGATATCTTTCGAATGGAATGTCCGAATTGAATAATTTAAAAAGTTATATAAAGGTAATTAAGCAGTCTTGAATATGAATTAATTTATTTTGATAAGGATTAATACTAAGATACAAATAAAGAGCCTTTTCCAGCGGCAGTATCTCAATTAAGTTTTTTAAATAAAAAAACACATAATGTGGCATAACTATAATAGTTAGACATATGCCATCGCGGACTTTATTGTAGATATTGATGTCCTTTATAAAACTGTAGTACATCACTTTGCTCTATTGTCCATAGTTTTCGCAGCGCACGCGATGTAAAGAATATTTTAGGTATTTTTTTTACACCTTGGGTTACATTATAAGGATCCCTTTTTTTTTCCAAAATAAAATTTAGCCTATGTTACTCGTAGATAATGTAGCTTTCGAATGGTGAAAGAAATTTTAAAATCGGTCCAGTACTTTTTGAGTTTATTCGTAAGATACAAAAATACAAATCTTTCCTCTTTATAATATTAGTGTAGATATACAAACGCTTACATAGTTGCACTCATACCCACGCACTAGGATTCCCCGTGTCGCCGACGGCATGGACAACACAAATAACACATCACTAATACCTAAGACCTCAGAACAAATATTAAATTTATGTGTCATTATAAATGTCTACCCCGGGCGGGAATAGAACCCGGGACCCCTCGCTTTGCAGGCTACTAACTAGACTTCGGGGTCTTCAATGAATTTTTAATTTTAAATTACTAGATATTATTTCGCTACAACTATAAGCATGTTATTATGAAGCGAAAAGTACACTCCATATTAACCTAGCCTCATCAAAAGCTACCGATACACGTTGTGACAGACAGACAGGCGCGTGGCGTAGGAAGTCATTAGTTACGCGTTATGCGGACGGTACCGGCTACTATGATGTACAACCAGCAAAACAATGTATTTTTCATTGTAGACCCACAATTTTCATCCTTGTTTACTAACTATTTGAGGTGAAAATGGAATACGAGTTTGGGTAATGATTTTTTGCCGACTGTACTTATTAAGAGCAAATTGGCTATCATTGACACGTGAGATTGTGCGTATACTTCCCACGGCATCCTATGGACGTGGCCGAAGCAAATCGCAGTTCAAGCATTTAACATGTCTATAAATACTGTTTGTGTGTGATGCGATGATACACGCGAAAGATGTTTTACAACAAGTGAAGTAGTTTAAATTAAACTAGTTTACTCTTCACGGAAATGTAATAAAACGTTTTGGTTGGTAAAATGATTTTTCTCTCTATGTAACAGTCCTCTTCAAGGTTGCCTAGAACTAGAAGAAATCGCTTTTTAAGGGATAAAGCCGTCTGTTGTACCATTTTGTTTACAGAGCTTTTGAAAGCTTTGTTATTCTTGTTATCTACTATCTATCTATCTTGTTATCTTGTTATTTTGTTATCTACTTTAAATGTGTGTACAATAATGAGTTTTGTTCTTGTTGTGTGATTGGATTAATATTTTACAACCATGTTGCTTAGTGATGACTGGTGAATACTGCGAGTGATGTTCCAGATTCGATCCATCGCTTCGCTTGGGAAAACCTGCCCCTTAGTACCCACATTTGAAAATTGTTACACGTCATTCTTTAATGAAATAATAGCTAAAACCTTATTTTGCACATCCTGTTATTTTTCTCTGCAGCACTTGAAACAATAATAACGTGCCAATCAAACTGATGGAAATCCGTCATATTCAATCCAACAGCTTTCTATCATTAGTGTGGCGAGTCATTCTATTGTTTTCTATAACTCCTACACGAGGGAGCTGGTCCGTTAACAATCATTTCTATTTATTTGAGTGTAGGAAGCTCTTAATATTTTTTCGCTTCGACAATATCTTCATATGTGTTATATGATTATTATATTTCTAAATTCTAAAAGATAACTGAAAGTAAGTGAGATCTTTTTCGTCCGTAACATCGTTTGCCGTCAGTTAAATCCAGTGGGTTAGGTTAAATCTTAGGTTAATGAGGTGTGTGCACTATGAAATAGTTAAACAACCGGAATATGCCGGAAAATATTCAAAATATACGTTCCTGGTCTTTGTAGGAAGATTTTCCACTATCACACTCGCTATTGTTGCCGTCTGTCAGTCCCACTGCTGGGCACGGGTCACCTCTCTAATGAGTGGGCTACAGACCAACTCCAAGTGAATTTTTATACATTTTGGAGAACATTATTCGGGTGTGAAGGTTTTCTCACGATATTTTCTTTCACCGAAGTAATTGACTATTTATAATACTAGGAATAACACATCTTATTTATACTAGATACTTATTTTACTTTTCTTATTATTCATAACTAATACCCTATGTTACATTTACATTTATTACGGATAATTTACTATCAATAAACTTGTTATAGGACACAAATCCTTACAGACGACTCAGAAGCGAGGAGGGTAAAATAAATCTGGGATTAAGTAAATCCACTTAACATTATAATAATCTGTTTATATGACACTAACATTCCTAGGATATTTGTACATAAACTAGGGCGATACGCATAAATAATTATCTTTCACAGGTACGCGACGTGGTCTGCAAGTAACTCCTCAGATTATGCCATCTACTCTGACGGGAATACTCGTATCTCTAGGGATGGCGATCGATCGATGTGCGAGCGAGCGATCCGATCGATTTATCGACGAATAGAGTTTTTAGTGGTTTTTTAACAGTCATCATTGTAGATACTTAACGTTACAATGTTACTTACTGAACAAGTAATCTCGCTGTTTACTCAATCAGGTACTAAGTAGCTAATGAATATAATGCTGACTGGTATTCTGGTTTTCAAATTTAGCAATATTAAAACCGATAACCACTCGAACCTATTCAGTGATATTGTTTTTATTTTGTAAGAGCGCAAAAAATGTTTCTTTTTTGTCATAAAATTGCTTTTTGACATAGAAACTTAAAAATAATGTAAATTAATATTCTATGACACTGATTTTATACGCATAACTTTCTAAAACGATTATTTAACTCGATTACAATCGATTTTAAAAACTACTAGTTGCGAATCGACATCCTTACATAATAATATCTCCTTATTTACATACAAACCTACATAGCAACTGAGTTATAAGCCACCGCCTGACTAACTGCCTGTGATTCTACAAGCCGATATCACTCGCGATACGAACATCGTACGTATATCAATCAGCATCCTGATTCTTGAATTTCACAGATCAACATCACTTGATTTAGCGGTGAGCCGTTACTATTGAAATAGTAAATGACTATGTTATTTTATTTGTACTGTGTGGACGGTAATTAAACATAGTAATAACGATAATATATTGTGAAGGAGGAATTTTATACCTGAATTAAAACAATAGCGAGGAGCGGGGATAGGGAGAAGTAGTGAGATGTGGTGTGGTGAAGCAAGGTGAGGTGTGGCGAGCTGGTGAGGTGCGGGGTGGAGGGGTGAGGTGCGGTGTGGAGTGTTACTGTTACTGATGTCAATTGGCGACGGTGACCACTCACCATCAGATGACCCTTCTACTCGTTTGTCCGCTAATTCTATTAACAAAGAAATTAAAACATTGTTCAAATGTGTTACAAAATAGGTAGAATAATTATATTACTCATCAAATAATTCCTTCAATACAAGTAAATGTCTCCTATTCCACTTGAAAGCGATCCAGCCATTATCAATAATCGATACTGGTTACTTATGATTCATGGCGAGAAATATAATCCAAGAGGAACGTATCTCGCGCCTAATGTCCTGTTTATTTACGAGCTATGAATAGATTATGATAGAGATTACGCAATGGCAACAATAGCGCTACTTGGGGGTTTGGGAGCTGGTCAAATAAACGCGGGCTTGCGAAAAATTTGAAATCAATTATTGTGCTACGCTTCAGTCATGATTTATTTTGAATTTTGAAGATAGATGCATTGGATAGATGGAGACATTAGAATTTAGATTAGGGTCTTTCAAAGTATGCTGTTTGTTTGTAGGTTACGTAAAAGGTTAATATTAAAACGGTGCATTCAAGGACGCTTAACTAAAAATATAAATTCATAGTCTTTCATCATCTTATAAGGTACTTTAGTTTTAAATAAGGTACGTAATTTTATTTCAATATAACAAAATTGAGATTTACAAAAAAAACTTTTTCAAATACCTAAATAAAAATATTTTTTTAATAAATAAATACTATATAGTATATATAGGTACCCGTATTAGCAATAAAAAAAAATAATATATTATATGTACATAATTATAAAAACATAAACCAGTAATCGTAATCGTAATAAAAATATACATTAACCACGACCACGATCGATTTAGAACTCTAGAAAATAGTAATTAGCCAAGCCTGTGTCCTCATCTTTCATTAACACCACTCTCTGAATTGTTGTGTTTTAATTCTTAAAAATGTCTCTATGCATTCTATTGTGAACACAGCAGCTATTTCTGGCAAGTCAGGTTCTCTGTTTTGATGTGAAGGGATGTCAGTTCACACAAAACGGCTTCTTTATCCCTGGAATTATGCGTCTTTAGGCGACATCATTATGGTCGTAGCTAAGTTTGGTTACGTCCGTCTGTGCATTGTAATGTCTGATTATAATCACATTAAAATGACGTATTCAAATAAGGTACTTATAATTAATTACAAGTTAAACCGGTACATTTGGTGGACAAACAATTTAGGCTCGTCATTCACGTTAATTTGGACGAATCTTTATCGATATGAAGTGCTGTTAGGCTCGTAAAGTTCAAAATATCGATAAATCGACTCTACTACAGTTTCTACATTTATGCGTTGTCTCGGACACAAAATCTTGATACTTGCTTGTTTCTTATTGTTCACACTTGAAGAAGGATAGAAAATAGAAGTGCTTCAAAGGAAATGCGTGTAAATTTCGAACCCAGGTTCTATAATTAATTGTGATTTTTATTTTTATATTTATTTATTGTTAAAAACTGTTCAATGGGTTTTAGAAATTCGACCATAACAAGTATCGAAAATTTGAGAAACATAAATTTGCATGTATCGAACACTTTTTTTACTCTTATACATTCGTTAATAAACTAACATCTGTGACCCTTTCTATGTATGTATACACTTACATACAATACAACGATAACACTTAAGCTCTTTATCTATACTAGAAGTTTATACATATTAGTATTAGAAATTTTTAGAAGAGACTAGTTAGCAATACAAGAATTGAACTTAATTCACGGGTATATTTTTTATCAACAGATTATTTAGTAGACCGGGCTGCAACATGATATGACTTGATAAATCTTGTTGCGTCTCATTTGAATACCGCACCGTGTTCATGTAGGAGGATTTTATATTGGACAGCAACATGATAACGAATCGGTTTCTTTGCAATCATTTGAGTGAGAATATTTGCTTGTCATTAGTGTTTTACAGCTATATAGAAAGAATGTACAATATACCGTTTTTAGCGAAGTGTGACATGGCTACAACCCATTAATGGCCCACTATTGAGCACGGGTCTCTCCTCGTACCTGAGGAGGCCTAGAGCATACTCCACCCCGCTGCTTCAGTGCGGATTGGTGGAGGGGTTAGTGGCCAACCCAAGTGTCGGAAATTTTAAGCCGCCCGAAGGTATCCGACATGGCTTAACGACTGCTACCAAATGATAAAAACCGGGACCGACGGCTTTACGTGCCCTCCGAAGCACGGAAGCGCTCAAGAAATTTTTGCCACTAGCGGTCACCCATCCAACTACCGACCGCGCCCGCTGTTGCTTAACTTTGTCGATCACTTGAGATCGACGCAAGCCGCCGGGCTATGAGCGCTTCTGTGACATACGGAATCTTATTAGAACGAAACGACTTATAGACAAGCACAAAATACAGGAAAAGTGGTATCCCAATTCATACGTAAATAGCATGGCAGATTTGAGAAAAGCGCGTACATTAAAATTACAAGCGCGTACATTTACATCATGATGGAGAATGTAATTACGTTCTCCATCACAGCTTAAAAGTTCCATATTTCACACTAGCGTCCACGATTACAACAACACTATGATATGTAATGTACATGTAACAAATATATCGCACCAATAAACTACAAGGAAATGAACAAAAAGGGTCGAAACTTGTGATTGCTGGCGTAGGCGGCATCGTAAAGCACGGAGCACACCTTGTATTGTGTAAAGAATTGTAAAGTGCTGATAGCACGCTATATTTATATGTTGCTTGTCTGTTCGGCTCTACTTACTATATGTCAATATAATAATATTGAGCAGTGATAGCAGAGTGGTTTGGAAGTTGGACTCCCGGACCATGGGACCCAGGTTCAAATCCTGCACACCTCTAATTTTCAAAATTAATGAGCGTCTTAGAATTTAATTATCACTAGGTGCGTGCGGGGTTTGAACCCGGACCCCCCGGTTCGGGAGTCCAATGTTTAACCACACGGCTATCACTGCTTTATGTAAGAACGTACTACTTCGCCAGGAAGTACAAACACGTTTAAAATGTCAAACCGATATCCCTAGACTGCGCTACACGCTAACTTCATTACTTAGTAACCCAGTAAAGTTATATTTTTATGTTGAACCTTGTTGCATCGACAGCGACACGTCGACTTCGAAGTAGTTAAACACAAATGTTATGCCACGCCAGACTGCTGTTCTAAATATTTTACGAAGTGTAGAACTAATGTGTAAAACATAAAAGTAATGCCACGCCAGATTGCTGTTGGGTAGAGCGAAGGGTCCGGAGTTCGATTCCCAGCTGAGGCTAGTATTTAGGTCACAGAGATACTTATATTACGATACGTATAGTTGATCAATATCTCTATACAAGGAAGATATGTATTAGAGTGTAACTATGTATTATGAGGGTATTTATTAAACATATAGGTTCAATTATATAGGTACATCCAATGATATTTAAATTTTTTGACTGTTTTTGTGTATGTATGTATTTAAATTTATTAATAAATCTAATTGTAACATTTTTCGAATGCGAAATATTTTTCTCAAGTGAAGTCAGGGCGAATTACTAGTATAGTACCTACGCGCTAACAATGTTGTTTATGTGTCGGTTTTACCTAAAGTATCAATTTTACTCTCAGCAATTGAATATCAAATTTGCATCTTATCATAAAAAGAGATTGGGTCCAATTAATTGATTTTATCTTGATAGCCCTAGTCGTGGCAGATACACAAGTGCCGGAGTCGCAAACCTTTTCGAGTGAAGAGCTATAAAATTTTACTTTTATGGGCTCAAAATTAGCTTATCGATATTTTTGGCATAATGTCTTAAATGATCGTAGATCCACATCAAATAAACTTATTTTTAAAAAGGTAACGCGATAAAAATCCTATAATTTGTACTGTAATAGACAATATAATTAAAAATAAACTTAAAAAAATATATTTTTAAACAAATAATTATGCATTAAAAATACTAACCGAAGGTTATCGAGACCTGCAACGGTAGCTCGAGGGGTGGCGCCGCATAATCAATTTATATTAATACTTTTCGAAGCCGATTAGGTCGTTATATCGATGATAGTGTTTGTTTATTTATGGCTGCATATATTTGGGTTCCTTATATGCATTTGTGCTCGTGGAAAAACCACTTATAGCGTTGCTGCGCAAGAAGGAAGCGGGGAACCACTTGATAACTGGGTCTCGAACACTAAATTTTGACTGTATTGGGGCGACTTGAATGCTGTCTTCAACCTCAAGCAAATCTGGCGTGCTGTCATTTGTTAGCAGACAAAATTGTCGTAAAAGGTCGTAAAAAGCCGGCCATCAACATAAAAGGAATGAGTATAGTATATTATATTATAGTATAGTATAGTATAGTATGGTATGGTATGGTATGGTATGGTATGGTATGGTATGGTATGGTATGGTATGGTATGGTATGGTATGGTATGGTATGGTATGGTATGGTATGGTATGGTATGGTATGGTATGGTATGGTATGGTATGGTATGGTATGGTATGGTATGGTATGGTATGGTATGGTATGGTATGGTATGGTATGGTATGGTATGGTATGGTATAGTATAGTATAGTATAGTAAAATAGTATAAATGAATAAAATATTCAATGTTATTGAAAATACAAAATTTAGTTGCTGAGATACTAACAAACCTAAATTATTACGGAACCTCCGGGTTAAATTCGCTTCGCACTTTAAGTTTTGTTAATTAAGCTGGTATGTAGTGATTTCCATTTAAAATAGCTATTCACCAGCACCTCGTAGATATCACAGTAAGTCTGTGTAAATTAAATAAACAACTAAATTGCTGAAATCTATACACTTGTAACTTTTACTTGGCTTTAAGATTTGCATATGAGAGTATTTTATTTCATGCTTATTCACTGTAAATCAAATAATAAATACCACTGTTATCCGGTGTATCGGTACTACATATTTCAATCGTATTGCATTCGCTCAATATGAATATTGCAGCATTTGTAGCATTAAGTTTTTAGCATACATTATCTTTGACCATTTTTCTCCACCAGCATTTCCTGTGTAGTGTGAAGCAAACTTGCTTCGGTGAAGGAAAACTTATCACTTGTGATAATTAGGATTCTAACCCAGGTCCCATATCTGGGATTTCAACGTCGAAACACTTGGCAATCTGTATCTGAGTAACATCGCACTATCTCCTAAACTCATAAATATCCTCCCTAATGGCAAAACCGGTAGTTGTCTTTCAAGTGAGACACGAACGATTCCGACGAGGTATTTCCAATAACAGCCATATCAGTAAAAATACTCGTTTTGAAAAAACATTTCCGTGAGCGCACGCGCCATAGCTTAGGTTCAGTGTTATTCAACTTTTTTAGGTCGCTGAATTATTTTTAAATAAAAAGTCGACAAACCAACAGACACACTGTATAGGATGACCTAGCTAAAACCTTTTTTGGATGGATGGATTTTTGGATCGAGCCCTGGACCATTCGTTTCGCATGCACTACCAACTAGGCTACGGAATCGTACAAAGCTTTTTTTATTCGTTTAAATTTCGTAACATTTTACTAATCCAAAAGCAACTAAATGCAAAAGTTTGTGAGTATGTACGTGTTTGTGTGTTTATCCTTCAGGCAAAAACGGATTTAGATGAAACTTTACAGTAATATAGCTTATACATCAAAATAACATACGGGCTACAATTTATAAAGATTTTGTGTAATTTGGCCATAATATGACTATAAGTCGGGAAAAATCCTGCTGTCTGAGAGATCCGGGAACAAACATATTTGATACATAAATGTCAACCGGGAATCGAAGCCGAGACCACTCGCTTCGCAGGCAGGTTCAACTGCTCGGCTCGGTCGTTACGGTTGACAGCCGCTGTCACAGCCGCAGGAAGCGAACAGTTACCGTGGCTGTAGGACAAATTTGTGGCGCCCTACGAACTGATTCGGGGCATCGATTGATTGATGGACGCGGGGGACTCATTTCGTATTGATTTAAAATAGGTATCTTATACCTACTGCTAGTCGTATTCGTATATCCTGGATCGATGAATGGATATATTGACATCCTTGAATACATTTGTAAAAATGTATTTCGGTGTGTGTTGTACCTAAAGGATTATTATTTGAAGAATAGAGTAGAAATATTACTAGAAGTAAAGACACTGCAGTCCTCAGCGCTTTAAACCATTTATTCAGAATTATTCAGAACTAGTAAACCCGCCTACGCTTCCGAAAAAAATGTTTACATACTACTTAAAAGTCCAAGTAGAACATTGGGCGCTTTCATTGCTAACGTTGACGAAACTACGTGATATATCAAAATGATGAATAGTTCGTGGTGGCATATATCTAAATCTTGGCATATATCATAATCATATATCTAAACATTTAACATTACAGATATACTAATTTTAAGATTCCCGTGTTAAACATTTTTTCGAGTGTGGATATTAAGGCACTGATTCCGAAAGCGAAGCGAGAGCGGGTTTACTAGTAAAGAATAGAGAAAGGTCAATTAAAAGTCAGATTATGAAAAGCAAATTAAATATAAATGCAATTTGAAGAGTAAAAAGTCAAGTTCCCCACTTTCCCGTGCCAGTCTAGACGAAACTTCGGAAACACTGATGCCAGTTTTCTTCGTAATCGGGACGCCGGACGGCAACACGCAGTCTCATTGTGAGCTACAGAAAATCGCTGGCATTCGTCGAACTAAATAAAGGAAATTCATTTCCTTGGCCGTGGAGTTGTTTTCATTGCTATAGGATATTGTTACGTTTATATTTAACGGTAAATGATGTAATAGTTTGTTGCACGGTTCTGGCTACATGGTAAGTGTTGTACGTGGAATCAGTTCCCGTGTTTATGTTATTATGTAGCGGTGAAATTCATGAAATGTGCTTTATACCAGTAACATAGTGGATACATTTAACTACTCCTATTTCTCTAGATTTCGCTTGCCAAGCATTCGAACATTTCCTTTATAGAGACGTATCTGGATTGTACGATCAATTCCGATAACTATAATCTGGCGTAATTTTATAATTATACAAGCCGATTGTGTATCATTTGCTGGGCTTAACGTTTGTCTACTTTGTAATATTGGTAATGGATACACGTACATGGATACATACACCTTGCAGAAAAGTATAGGTACTTTGCACAAACGTTAACTTTTGTCTTATGAGCAATCGGTCAGCGATTTTGGTGTTACTGTTAGAATATTGCTCCACCACCACGGTCATACACTATAGGACACGCATTTACTGTATGTCCAGAATCTTTAATTTACTGAACATAAGGCTAACTTTACTGCGAAATATTCCAGTGAAATGGATGGAGATTTTCCTATTGTCCTTATGCCTTATGGTAACACTTGCTCTGTTACCGTTATCGCTCACGATTGACACATGCCACGGAGCTATAAACGCAATTTATTATCGTACCATCAAATATACGCCAACATTAACAAAACAAAACGAAAACATGAAAATCATTAATCAAACGACGGAATAAATTACTGCCGTTACGTAACGCGAGCGGTGGTTGCCTTTTCTCAATTTCCACACAACGACATTAGGTTAGAGCGAGACGGCGATAAAACAATCGAAGTCCGGTAATACAAAGGAAAGAGATAGCGTGCACCGTGTAGTTGCGTCCGGCGCACGCGCAGTGCTACGCCGCTGAAAGCTTCTGATTATCTTCAGTCTTGACGCAAGCTTCGAGGAGTGTGGACGTGAGATTCGCGCGCTCCGACTGAAAAACCATCCGATTTATCGATACGGAACTGTTGCTATAGTGACTGTTTAGTGTAGTGCGTTGAATTTTCTGTGACACGAATATTGTTATATTAAGTGACATTTTGTTCAGAGAAGGATAATCTACGCGGGAACTGTATATGCTCAAGACTTGGTAAGCAGATTTGTGTTATTTTAAGATATAATTAAATATAGCGCGGCGGTTGTATGAAAACATAATTAGTTTCATATCTATGATTCACGATTAGCGCGAATTCTTTGAATTATTACAATTGTCCGAGACGGTGCTTCGTCATGTTTTGGGCAGATGGGTTCTCGTTATTGTTATTGATTTTGCATCCAAACCATAAATTGTTTTCTACAGCTTAATAATCTATTAACCTAAATAAACTGACACAAAGCTGTTCAATCAGGTTAATTTTTAAATAAAATGATAATAAAATTATATTACGTCTAACAAATAACAGAAAATTATTTATTAAGATATATAAAAAAAATAACATTACCAGAAGTTATAATTATTGTTTAGATTATCATTTAAAGTTAATTATAATTTAAAATTAAATGAAGTTTAAACCAACATTACTCTGTTTATATTCTCCTAGTTATAATTATTGTTAAAAAATATCCTATTACCATTGACATATGATATTACGATCCTATTACTAATTAATTATAATATGTAGATATCTATCGAATATTCTGTAGCATTCGTCGCTACAGATTGCTACGGTGGTTTTCGTAGCATTAAGTGCAGCCTTTTACCGCTCAACTACATACTCGTGTTACCTTCGAATTTGTTTACTACCTACCTAGAAACGCACTCTCATTTCCTGATAATTTATTTTTGTTGTTTTAAAATGTAAAATACTCACTTAGTTTAACTCACTTAGTTTAACAAAAAGCAGTCAAAACATTATTTGATACTAATAACACTCAGAATCCCAATGAATCTCTTTACAGAACCTCCTATGCTAACTTGTACCTTTTATATCGCAGGAACATATTTACCGTGATATACCGTGACTACCGTTTTGAAAAGGTGTTTCACATTAAATATTTTGAGAAAAAACGAAAGATGCACAAATAAATTTCAACATTAGGTAATTTCGTACTAAGATTCCTTCTGTGCGATTCACCTATACAATTAAGATATTCCGAGCTTTCCGACAGTAAAATTTATTATTGAAATAAATATTTGCCACGGCCGGTAAACGAACCTTGGACTAATTCAATCTGTAAACAAGTTTTCAAATTGGCAAAAGATTCGAATCGATCTGTAAACACGATCTCCACAGAATTGGTTGTAGGGTCGAATTGAGAAAGATGTCCTCAAATATTTGTGAATCCTGCAATCCAGCAAATTTACAAAAAAAAAACTGTCTTTCGCTTTATATATATCCAACATGTCGCATGCCTGGACTCAAACTAAGACAACTCAAAATTCGAAAAAATTTACCTTACTACCGAACATTCGTGTATTGGATTAGGTCACCCGCCCTCGCTCTACTTGGGGAAACTTATTCCTTGCGTTTGCAAAGATTTAGTTATATATTTTGGATAATTCACAATATATCTTTATAAATTATAGCCTATATGTTATTCTGATGTGTGAGCTATATTATTGTAAAGTTTCATCAAAATAAATTCAGCAGTTTTTGCGTGAAAGAGTGTCATACATCCAGAAATCCATACATCCTCACAAACTTTCGCATTTATAATATTAGTAGGATTAATAGGATAGTAGGAGTTTATTCTTAGTTTTGATCTAGGTGTACGATGTGTTAAAAATAGCCGTACGTATTAGGTGTCGGTTCATTTACCAGTATTTGCTCAATTTGTAACTTGTACTCCATATGTAGCAGGGTGGGATGTTTAGCGTCCCCGCAAGGCGGCCCAAGGCTGCCTCATGCCCCTTAGCATTCATCCCGCGTAACGCACGCCGCGTGGCAAACAATGTGTTTTTGTTGCTAGCGGAACAGGGACAACCGTGGAGTCGTGTGTCTTTAACAAAAAATGTAGGTTTAGCAATTGTTAAAAATATTTTTTTGTCGTTTAAATGTCATAAATAAAGATTGTAAGTACTCGGATTTGGTGGGTTTTGATGTTACTAATATTTTTAGTCATTGGCCGGTCTAATATTGTGGGATATAAATATTATCTAACATTGTTTAACGTTGTGTAGTGTATTACAAAAGTAAAGATAAAATTTTAATTTCGTAAAACACTATTACTTATAAGTATTTTGATTACGTCTAATGAAATATGTAGTAATTAGTTTAACTACTAAGGGTTGTCGATGAGATGATCATTGTCCTTATATTTATTAAAAAAAGTCGAGATGTTGTATTAGATATATATTAATTTTACGAGATTTTATCGTTTTCCGATCCCAACACGGGCGAAGCCGCGGGCAAAACCTACATTAATATGAAATATTCAACTGACATCAACTTAACACAGAAACAAAGTGAACTTATTTAAACACAATCCTGATGTTGTTTAGTGTAAAAATACTTAAACAAACTAACAGCATGTGCTTAGTATAATCATAAGTAAATAAATAATTGTACGTCAGTTGTATTTGTTGTTGAGGTTAATAGTCAGCTAATAGGCTAATGGCTTATTGTTTAACTATTAATTACAGTTGTTGATAGATTGTTATCGAATTGTAATATACAATCAAAGCATATACCTACTTTATCTGTGACGTGACTAATATAGTATTGAAACTTAAAAATATATGGTTTTAAACTTATATAATCGAAGACACTAAACATTTTAAATGCAAACGGGTACTCACACTTTAAATTGTTATACCGATAAGTCGCCCTAGTAGACGCCCTAGCCCTAGTAGTCGCACAGATGATTCATGGTCACACCAAGACTGCGGTGACGGGAAGTAACTCTTGACAGATACCACTTGACATACACTAATGACAGATAAGCCTGTCAACTCAAATTAAATCTATAAAAAGTGGTTTAGATAAGTTTAAGACACTTAGATATTTCGATAAGTTTTGTATACAGTATTTTTTTAATACTCATACTCAATAAATGAGCAGACGAGCCACCTACTAATAAGTGGTCACCGTTGCCCATGGACATCAGCAACACATACACATACATCACCCATGCGTTGCCGGCCAAGAAAGAAAGAATAGAAAAGAAAGAAAGAGTAACTGTCGCTCAAGCCAAACAGTATTGATATAGTTCCGGTGATGTGATCTTTCCGATTAATGAAAGTCAACTAAAATTGACGTAAATTGTAGATCTTTAAATAAAACGTCCAATTTGTCGTTGCCAATAAAATACTACTATGTTATTTGAATACGATAAATTCAGTTGAAAACATCAGTTAATTTCAATTATTGTTAAGATTATTTTTAACTAGGCTAACTTCAGCGACCACAAAATTTAACACTTTATACACATATTATATAACATTATAACAGATTTACTTAATCACTGTAAGTTTGAGTTAAGAATTCAGCACACATAGGGCGACGAATGGAAACCGTGTTTTTTTTTAATTTATTAAAAAATGTAACCTTAAAAAATTGAGTTTTTCAACATTGTTATTTCTATCCTGTTATTGATCAAACAAATAATAAAATTAGGGCTAATATCGCTCAGTGGTACGGAACCGTGTCCACGATCGACTAACACTTGATCAGTTTTTATTTTTTCAGAGACATAACAATACAGTGCACACAAAAGATTTTTCATTGTTTCTTTAGTAATTGAAACACTGGAGTCTCCATTGGTCCGCTGTACCGACGGCCACGCATACCGCTTGCCTTGCACGTGGTACCGGTCCCGTAGCAAAAAAGGTCCGAAGATGGTCCTAATCTATTGCTAAAGCAGCTGTCTTTATTAAAATGCTTGCTTACTGCAATGGATGTGCAATTCTATAATGAATACCAGGAAGTGATCGTAGTGTTAATACAATACGACATAATTAATAAAATAAAACATTGCTAATTATGAAACAGAGTAAATTTTTTTGTGTATGAAGATTTCAAACAATAAATACAAAGGCTTGTTTCAGTTATATATTTGACTTATTATTGTATTTCACTGAAATAACTATGAAATAAATTATTTCGTATATTAGACGGTTGACTAGTACTACTTAAGATAGTAGAGTTCGTATTCTTACCCAGTAAGTGTTACGATGAGTCTCAATTTCGATTCCCGGCCGGAGCAGATATCAATAACAATATTCATATAAGTGATACTTACTATAATTAGTTTTTGTTTGTTTGTATCACCGTGCACCGTTTAGCATAGATGCTTTAAAATGCTCTAAAATTGAGAAGAAACAATTCAGAAAAACTTTTAAAACAAAAAAAAATAACATTTATTACCTATTTTTTTGGCATGGATGACATGGATAGAATACAAAAAGAAACATAGTTTTGAAAAAAAAATTACATAAGTACTTGTGTCTTTCACAAAGGTGTTTATTTTTGTATTTAAAATTTTTATTTAAGTTATAGTATATTACAAACTTCTCACTAGTTGATAGTACTACACAGATGATTAATGAGGTGGGGACAGCAAAAAAATTCGGTTGTCGGGACCGGCTGTAAATAGCCCGTTCGTTGACACGGGCTAAATGGGTTACTAAACGTTGATAGGTGGGAATCGATTAACTACAATACTACTGAAAATTACTACACATTATTAATAATATGTCATCGCAACCCAACTGTCCCCCTGCTGGGCACGGATCTCCTCTCACAATGTGCGGGGTACATGCACCACGGTTCCCCATTCACCACGATGCCCAAGTTGGCTTATTGGCGGACTTTACACACCTTTCAGAACATTATGGAAAACTCTCAGGTGTGCAGGTTTCCTCACGATATTTTCCTTCACCGAAGCAAGTTAAATTAAACTTGTAAAACGCACATAATTTTTGAAAATTAGAGGTGTGTGTAGGATTTGAACCAACGTTGAGTCCAACGTTCAATAGTCGAGTGGTTTCACTTCTTTATCATAGCGCTAATAACCCGGCGGCTAGCGTCGATCATAAGTGATCGGCAAAGTTAAGCAACACCGGGCCCGGTCGGTATTTGGATGGGTGACCGCTAGTGGCAAAATTTCATGGGCGCTTCCGTGTTTAGGAAGGCATGTGAAGCGGTCGGTCTCGGCTGTTAGCATTCGGTAGCAGTCGTTAAGCTATGTCGGATGGCTTCGGGTGGCATAAATAATTCCGACACTTGGGTTGGCCACTAACCCCTCCACTCCGCACTGGAGCAGCGTGGTGGAGTATGCTCTAGGCCTCCTCAGGTATGAGGCCACTACATATTTATTTACGCTACATCATAGCAAGTGGTCTCTATCGTCGTGTATCGTTGAGCTTACTAAATTTGTAAAATATTTATTCTTTTCTTAAAAACTCACATCAAAAACAAGCGGGGTTGCCCATAAATCCACGATTGTTAATTATTATTGTCCGAATGACATATTGTCAATGTAAAAGAGAATTTGTAACGACCAAAAATATATTTTGTTGAGTCCGAATATAGAAACGCAAGTGTATACACTTCGGTAATATTATATTTGGGTCACATTTACGTAAATGGGGTTTATCGTCACTTTACTGGGATGTTTAAAAAAGCGAATGTGTTCAGTATATTTTTAATTTGAGTTCTTCACTTTGATCAGCGACGATCAAAGATGGGAATTAATTGCTTGTTTTAAGTGGTTTTTTGTATTAACTGTCACTTAATGAGAATTTACAATAACTCGGGTGATATAAAATATGAGTGTTCTGTGATTATTTTGGTCTCCTAGACAACTTTTCTGGTTATGATTGCGGATGGTGGTTTTATAGCTGTAGTGTAGCTGAGAAACGAACGAACAGTAAGAATGGTCACTGACCACCTGCACCTATCATTGCTTAACTAAGATGTAAGTGGAACTTTACACCATCAAAACTGCTATTTATAATATTTTTATGATCAGTTCTAGGAGGATCACTAAAACAGTTCATTTATTTTTCTGCTAGGTATGTTTAAAAATATACAATGATTTCGTTTGAAATTAGGCGCCGCTGAACGTGTAGGGTTGTCAAAAAACTGAATAGCTTTAATGTTTTTTAGTCAAGGGTGAAATTTTTAGTTTGGTTCAATGTTAAAAATACAAATAATACCGTCCTATGGAATTCTCGATAAATAAATATTACTTTAAATGTGTACATAAATTTAAATTCGTTAGATTTAACAGTTTCATGAAGTATATTGCGCGTATTTATGAAGTTATGTTTGTTAAAATTTGATTACCGAGAAAAACCGGTAAATTTTGCCAACCCTAGATCTACAAGTCATTATTTTATTGTTCAATAAACGTGAAAATAGAGTAATTCGTTTTGAGTCAGAAGAAACAGATTTCTGAGACTATCAGCGGTTTGGCACAACACTTTATTATTATTATTATTTTTCTCCTCAAGTTTCCGAATCGAAACCGAATGACGTACATGGTTTTTTTGTCGTAATCACTATTATTAGTCGAATTGTTTGAAGTAACTAACTATGTCAAATTATACCATTGCGTTGGAGTTTTGGTGTTTTGTGGCGATATTGCACATTATGTCTCACAATGACGTTTTGACAGATCTGAATCACGTTACAGAGGTTTTCAACAAGTTTCGAACAGGAATATTTGGACCTAATTTGCTGTAAATATTATAGATAGGTAAATAATTACAGTTAATATAGCTCGGCGGCACGGATCCCCAGGTGGACGAGTCCGACTCGCACTTTGCAGGTTTTTTCTTTTTTTGCCGAAAACTTATCGGTAGCCGTCGGTGTTACTGATTACTTAGTATCGGGTTTCATCTGTCCGTTTGTCGGCTATTTACATAAAAAATTACCACCTCGCATTTTACAAAAAATATTTACAACTAGCTGTGCCCGCGACTTCGTCCGCGTGGAATTTTTACTGTCACGGGGAAATTTCTAAAATAAAAGTAAAGCCTAAGTTACTCCTTATTACATCAGCTATCTGCCAGTGAAAGTCCCGTCAAAATCGGTCCAGCCGTTCCAGAGATTAGCCAAAACAAACAGACAGACAAACAGACACAAATTGGAAAATAATGTTATTTCGGTATATGTACCGTGTATACATCCATATGCATTTAATAAAACGCGGTTATTTTATATTACAAACAGCCACTCCAATTTTATTTATTTGTATACATAATACATAATCTATCTATTCACTCACGGTTATTTTATTTCGAACACCTTAAATTAGTTCTTTTCATTGTCACTGGCGTTCTATTTTAAAGTAAAGGCTAGAACTCCCCCTACGTTTTGATCGAGACGTCTGACATCTGATTGCAGTGTAAACTTGAACTTTATCCCTTTGTAATAACGCCTCAACAACGACAGGTCTTTGTTGATTCAACTTGTGGATTTGTTACTCCACTTTGAGCTTTTGTACGTTGAGTTAAGACTACAATAAATAACACTAGTGATGTGCAAGTAAGTAGAGTTCAAACGAACATTGAAGGCGTTATTTTCGCTGAACTATTTTCGTTCAAAGGTATTAATGTTTTATTTATAAGTCAAATGCGTTGATGGGTAAAGGGGAATAAACTTATTTATTTAATGCATAAAAATGATCTGAGATATTTTTAATTTATTGCAGCGAGTTAAGAAGATGTAGAGAATGGATTGACTCAAGCGTATACCGATATTATTTTGAAATTTATATTCATTGCCGTTTTTAAACAGCATTATTGGTAACATCATGTGACTGATGGAATTATGTATCACCATATCATCTCTTCTTAGATTTCAACCCTTACTCATCCAGATCCTTTATACTTTAAGGGAGAGATCAGATTATGTCTATCAGTATGTCAGCAGAATGTTAAGACTTTAACTTAGTACCTACGTATAAAATTGAATGTAATATACAAGTTGTATGTATAATAATACATTTAATTCATAAATAAATAAATTTCCAAGTTAATCTTGACACCAAAAGCACAATAATTGTTAGACTTCTACAATACCAATAATCCAAATTGCGGCAAATCGCGTTCTGCCATCTGCCGCCATTTTGGCATCTTGCAATAAAAATATGCTGACAGGTTTTATTTTTTTTAATTACTTCCCACAGGTCTGAATAACGTCTTTTTAGCCAACACTAACATAAATCTCCTGATTGGTCCCACGTCCCAGTAATAATAGCTAAACGTGTCACCGATAGAAGTTCATTGAATTTCCTTGAATTTTAATGCAACTAAGTACATGGTGATACCTGATTTGTATGTGCCATGTTAGAAACATTAGATTTTATTCCGGCTGTGGACCCGTATTGCATAATAAAATAAATTATAACTTCAATAGACATACTCGTATTCTAACGTCATACTTATCTTGCGTTACCTCACCGCCTGCTAGAGAAATAAATATAATATTCATTTATTTTACTTTGAGCTTACACAACACTTTTACCAAATGATTTTATAGGAAAAAGATTAAGTGCTGGACTAACCATCCTAATCCCAATTTGATAATTAATCGCTTTTACAGTGTTATTTTTATCAATAAGGCAAGAGAGTTTTGGATAAAACGCTTTCATATTAATAAGCAGTGATAACGAACTGGTTTTAACGCAAATAAGCCTTGAATCCTGCACGCAAATCATTTTTTCAAGACCAAATAACCCCACACACTCATAGCTCCAAACTAGCATTTTCGTGTCGTGGGTGCCATGGACAACACACATTCAGACCAAGAACGGAAATTTAAAGTCATCATTCAAACTTTTAACTCGCTGGGAATCGCATCTAGGACTTGAACGACAGTCCAGCATGATAAAAAACTCACCACATGGGACGTTATCAACAAAATTGAGTCGATCATAAAGACATGGTTGATAATAACTAATAATCTTGTAATTCAATAAAACAACATTAAAATTGTCGATGCTGATACAAACGTGTTTACAAAGTGCATTCATATGCAAATTTAAGCCCCGGATAAAGGCTCAAGATAAATCCTTGGCGTAAAATGTCAAAATTATTCCTTACGAGAACTGGGGGGAGCTGTTACGACCATAATCTGGTATATTCTCGTCAAGGGCGGGGATTGACCCGAAATAAGCGGAAAGTATTGCGGGTTTGTTGACAAAGGGAGGTTTATCTTATTATTTATTGTATTGAAGCAACGAATGTCCAGTCTCGTTATTAAGCGATCAAAATTATTATATACAGGCCTTTTTAGGCGAGGGTTTAAAGTAGTTCTACAACCTACAATCCTTAATAAATTATAGTTATAGATTCGCCTTTCAGTACACATTTACGCACGAAAAAATCTCGAGAAGTTAGAGCGGGTTAGTCGAGATTGGACCTATTAGCAAAATATAAGTCTTACCACACACATACATACCTACCATACAAAATACCCTATTCTGAAAATGCCTTATTCGGTTAATACTCTATTTAACTAAGACTTGCTGTGATTTACTTCATTTTTTCATGGAAATTCAGGACAATAATAGATGGAACGCTAGCCGGTAGTAGAGCGATAGATAGATAACTAGCCTTGGTTCCAATTTGTTAGGGGGATATTAAAAGATTTATTATTATTTTGAATATGAATCAAAATTCATAATGTTGACATTATGCAGGTATAATATACCTACTCAGCGCATAATCAATTGTGAGTTCAGTGTGTGATATAAAATACACAAAAAGGAAAAAATAATTATCGTGATAGTGTTAATTGTGCCAAACGTCAAAGCTATAAAATATTGTACTGTCGTAACCGTTAACATTTCAAACCATTTTGACCAATGATGTTATATAGGTAGTAAAAACTTGTGATTGTCATGCCTTTGACGATATCGGTGAAAGATTGAGTCGATAGGCTGTCTTCCAGTATCTCGATGAAATGTTCTAGGGTCGTCATAACGCGACGGGGTAATTGAAACGCATTTGTAGACGTCGATTGGTACTGATTGATTGATTGGTTCGTCCATGTCCACTGTCCATCAATAACGAATGTTGCTATCGAGATGACGAAGACAAAGATTTGATACAAGTAGCTACTATAAGCGTTCGTTTCCAAACTGGGTCTAAACTTGTGATATTGCGGGCATCATAAGTACTTCTGCATTTAGATCGGGTTGCTGACACGGTCACCAAGCATTTTACGGTGAAATACAATACAATAATAAGCGATAACAGATTACAAAAAGGCGGGAACGTGAAACATGCCACAGAGTAATAATGTACAATAGTAGGTAAATAATACCTACAGACTATAGATAAATGAGGTTAAGTTCAATTATTCCATCAAATACCAAATTTTTTTTATTGGGCTTAAATCTCAAAACCTACCTGAGAAAATCGTTTGTCACATCAGTAACTTGCTAAAATCAAACTTGGGGCCACTGCTTCATAGATAGGTTTTTAACTAAGGGTCGTCGTATTCGCAAATAGAAATGATATTGAAATATAGGATGCAATCGATCTGCCGGGGTCAGTACGCTATCTACGTCCTGTGCTACTTCCGACGTCGGAGATAGTACGTACCAAATAATTGATACGTGCAATTATTATGGCTATAATATGACGATCCGCCGCAATGGTTGCAATGCCGGATCGCTGTCCAAGGCTTCGATTTCCAGCGAGACATTTATGCCTCTCTGTGTGTTCTTGCCTTGTGAGTTGTCTATGACAACTACGACATGGAGCAATTAATTAATGTTATACTAACGGAGCAAATACTCATTGACTTATTATTACTATGGACGTCGGATCCGCGCTAAAAATATCCAAGCCAAAAGAGCTACAATAGGCAAAAAGAGCTACAATTCCTTGTTCACCACTGCAATCGAAATTAAACCGTGATGTAATGATTCAGTGTTATCATTTCTATTCTTGCGATGGCTGTGACTGGAACAATTTTAGTATGAGTAACTATCGCGATTTAAGTATGAGACCCGATGTCCATAGTAATAATAAGTCAATGCTTATCTTAATATATATAATTCTTCTGTGAGTGTGTATGTCACTGAACTTCTCTCAAACGACTGGACCGATTTTGATGAAATTTTTTGTGTGTGTTCAAGGGGATCTGGGAATGGTTTAGATTCACAATTGGACCCGATAGGTGGCGTTGCTGTCGATATATCACCAAAACATTTTTTAATCATAATGCGGTACGAAGTCATCATCATCATCATCACAACCCATAACTGTCCCACTGCTGGGCCCGGGTCTCCTCTCACAGTGTGAGGGGTATAGGCCATAGTACACCACGCTGGCCAAGTGCGGATTGGTGGACTTCACACACCTTTGAGAACATTATGGAGAACTCTCAGGTGTGCAGGTTTCCTCACGATGTTTTCCTTCACCGAAGCAAGTGATAATTAAATATTAATACGCACATAATTTTTGAAAATTAGTGGTGCGTGCGAGGTTTGAACCCGGACTCTCCGGTTCGGCAGTCCAACGTTCAACCACACGGCTATCACTGCTGTACGAAGTACGCTGAGACAACTAGTAATAGTTATATTATAAGTATATGGTATAAGTATTTATCAGGATTTGAATCCGTGTTCCTCGGGTAGGATCTCTACTGTCAATACCAATAAACTAATAGGTTGTCCACTCAACTAACACAAATAGAAAAGTACCGTTGTAATGAGATTTTACCATTTTGTAAAGTAAATTCCATCAAAATATCCTTTTACAGGTAAAAGCATTCCAACGCGTTATCCCTCTTATTGTAGTGGCCTCAAAATTGGATCATAATGGGACAATTACCGACATGACGAAACGTCTCAGGTGTAATAGACGTCAATCTTTAGTTTTACTATTACATTGAAAGCTTTTATAGCTTTCTAAATCTAGTAAAGTAGTAAAACGAGCATGCAGCGACACCCATCGACGTGACGACACAGCACACGACAAGACTTCAATCGGGGCTGGGATGGTTGGTCCAGCTTATAGTGTTGTTAAGAACATTAGTACTTAGGTTAGTTCATTAGTAGCTTATTATGTATGAGGATGTTATGTATGATGATTTCATGTCACCTTAACACCAACATACAACCTTAGTGTGTCCAAACTTCCAAAGCACTCAGAAGTAACCTTTTAATAGATGTATATTAAATTCGTTGCAGTAATCTCATTATACTTATTTCTGTAAGCTCTAAATGTTTAGTTATGCATAAAATAATAGATATAAGTCGAAACACATAAGTAGGATCAGGATTATAATCAAAAAGTGCTTAAGGTAAATGACTACGAAAGCCGCAAATTTACGCATATAAAGAACGTAAAAGTCAACATTAACAGCCAAAGCGCTAACCTACGACCGCACGAAATCAAAACGGACAGTAAACAGTATTCAGACGGTAATTCAATAAAACGAGTACGTTCAGTGATTGTTTCAAATCACATGAGTGGCACATTATCTTCGATTGTCCAACGACAATAAATATTAAGACACAGAGACGAAACGGAACGGACCCATCAAAATATTTAAACGTGAAAGATACCTTGCTGCGTCACGATAAGATTGAATATCCCTCGATGAGAAAAAGGCGGCAAGTGTCATTTCACGTTCCGATCGCAGCATGAGACGCAATAAATTTCAATTAAAGTCGACGACAAGCTAAGACATTGTCTTGTTGAAGAGATTTGGCTAAGAGTATTTTTACTTGCAATGTTTGCGGTAATAATTCTGTGGTTTTGTGTTATCGTACTTCCTTGTATTAAGTTGTTTAAAGATATTTTTTGATGAATACTATTTTAAGGTCGCCAATTTTATATTAATTAGTAACTTAATTTTAAGGTTATGCTGACATATATACTCAATATTTATAATACTTTATTCATTAGGTATCATATACAGGCGCACATATACACAGGTCTATTTGGGTGTGGCAATGTAAGTAGTGGATGTGAAATTGTAAATCGATCTGTTTGTATAGTGTTATTGATAATTAACCAATTTCTTGTATTAGTAATTTAAATCAATTAATCAAACTCTTACAATCTGTCTTTTATTACATAATTATAGTAAAAATATTTACTTAGATATAGTAAATTATAGATAGAGCGATTCAAGAGAAAGCCTCAGATGTAAAAGGAAAAAGGAAAACCTAAGTCATTTTAACGCCTGATACAAATAGTAAATAAAATTGTTTTTTGTTCTATTACTAATGAATAATTGAATATCTTCCGTTGATATAGGTGCGTGCGTACACAACATGTTTTCTAAGATCTAAGATATGCAATAAAGTTCACGTTTTTTACTCTCTATACCTTTCAACACGTACTTGTAACACGTAACATTTACCATATAAATGCGTTTACCAACCTTGGTTAAACGGAAGGTTTTCAATTTAAAGGAAGTCAAATTCGACCAATGGCGACATCGCATCGCCTATAACGTAATGTTGCCGGTAGGGTTACCAACATTTTTTCGAAAAATATAGATAGTATTTTTCAGGATAACCTATACAATTATAATACAAAAAAACAATTTTAAGAAATGTTTGAAGAAAAAAATTCGTTTCTTTAATTTTATGAAAACGTGTTATTTTTTTTTTAAGAGAATGATTGTTAAATAGTATCTAGTAAATAACTAAAATATACAATTTTTGATTTTTTGATAGGTAAAGTACTTTATATTTTCCAAAAATATATCCGCACCTCTTGAAATACAATACAAAAACCTATCAATATAACACGGTTGACAACCCTTGTCGACAGTGTAAACCGCCATTCCATCCCCATTTACATGTAAAACAATTGATTACCATCAATTTGCAATGCATCGTTATTTATTGTATAGCACGTTGCATAAAATTGTTGTAAATATATCCTCGGGCATTGTTCGTGATATAACTTATTACCGAGTGTTAATGTATTGTGAAGATATATGGCCATAATACAGTTGAGTTATCTGCGTGTGGTTGGTGCCACCTGCTGGACGGTTCGGTTATTAATTTTTATTTATTTATGATTTTTTATCAGGTGATTATATTATTTAAACAGGATTTATAACAGTTTCATTGATGAGATTCAATTTTTTATCTAAAACCTTGATATAATTTTACTAGGAAAAGAACGCCTTTTAAAGGATGGTTGCTGCGTTGGGTTTTACTTCAAATCGCATTTTATGCCGGATACAAGAGTACGGAAATATGGTTAAAAATTTTAAATTTATTTTCATAACAAATGTATTGCACGTTAAAATCACAATTTAAACGTCATTTCCACACCTATTATACATTGCACCTAAATGAAATCCAAACTTATTATATAATCACTGGAATCGTCAACCAAAAAAATATAATAACAATACGTGCACCTTTAATTCCATTCAGCACACTAACACAAAATACGAAACAACGACGATCTCGGGAGCTATTAATAGAATAGTCGCAATAGTATTATAATATCTACTTCCTAAGCAAATCAAGCACGAAACGTTACCATACAAATAGCCTTGCGAAGGATATCGTTATGGTAAGAGGCGTTATACAGATAATTCATACAATATTCAAAAATATCATAGACCATACCCGATTAATATTTCTATTGCCATCACAAATGATTCCCACTTCCTTGTACGTGAAGTGCATTTTATTGGTCGTCCGCCTGCCTTTTCTTACGCGTGTAAAAAGGTATAAGTGCGAGTGAGCCCGACGATCCGTCTACAGTGTTATTGCAGTCAATCATCTATATTCGTGGTGGCTAGTGGAATATTATCGAGGCTTCCGGTTGTCTTAAGTCATTGACTCGAGAAAGACCTGTTGCTAGCTCGGAAACAATGGTTCCTTTTTGGTAGGGTGTACACGTGGGGTAGGTAACAGTGTATTTTAGTTTTGAGATTCGCAATTGTTTTTAGCAGAGGTAATTTGATTGGACGTCTTGAATCCGTCTGATCCAGATTCGAATATTGCATATAATAGATGACCCGTATAGCGCAATAGTTATCATGCCGGATCGCCGTTCGAAGGGTCCCGGGTTCGATTACCAGCAAGATGGAAATTTAATCATGGGTTTAATTTTCTGTTCTTCGTCTGGGTGTGTGTGTTCTTGTCTTGCATGTAATCCATGGCACACACGACACAGGGTATCCTTGTGTGGGGCTCTGATAGTGTAGCGTTATTATTTTATTTAAAAAATTTTGAAAAATGGTAAAGGTATATAAAAATATACCTTTACCATTAGTTAGCCGAGAACAAAAAAAAATTTTTATTTTTTGAAAATAGGTCAAATTTTGACCTATTTTATATTTTTTTTGTTCCCGGCTGGTAAACGCCAAGTATTCAACAAGGACAGAATAACCCGTATATCGCAATGGTGCCAAGCAATGCTAGATCGCCGTTCTAAGTGTTCTGGATTCGATCCCAGCGAGGCGGAGAATTGAACTATCCTCAGAAAAGGGTCCTGACAGACTGACAGATAGACAGACAGGCAGATGGACTTATCCTATAAGGGTTCAGTTTTTTTGAGGTACGGAACCCTAAAAATAACTATAATTATGAAGAGTCCCATCTGACTTCTACCTGTCCATTAATATCTTCCTAGTTCATGAAAGATCATATTTATATTTAAGTAATAATATTTGATGTTGGTATGCGTTGTGAGGTCAAGTAAAGAATAGTATTCATTATCTACAGTTAATTTGCGCCCACTGACCCATTTGGCAGTGCTGCATCATATCTTAAAAAAATACACTTGATGACAAATACTTTTAGTAGGGTTGAGAAAAACTTTATCGTTGAAATATAATAACCATAAAAGTTTGGATAATTACTTTGTCAAAATTTTTATTTAACGTCTTTAAATATTAATCATGCTTTGTCAAGTTTTGAAATATGTCCTAAACTTAAATTAACAAGGTCATTTATATATCCTTAATAAATTAAGGTTTATAGAGGTAATAAGGTACTTAAAAATGTAACAAATGTCAAATTCATATAACTATAAATATTGGAATTTTCACAAGATAAATTATTTAAAAAAATTAAATGTAGGTACATGTTCAACCCTGTAAATATCCGTTGAGTGTGTCCACTCCTGCACAATGGTAGCACTTTGACTGTCCACAATGACGCACCGACTTTATTAGACGTTTAGAACAGAAAGCTGTGGAGCTAAATCGTATTACTATTATAAGCTTAACACGTGTTATTTAAAAATATAACACTTGATATGAGTACATAGACATAATTTATGCTTTTGACACAATTCTGTCATAATATATGTTGTAAGTAAATGCCGAATCATTAAAACATTGTAAGATAATCATTACTACAGAAAACCTAAGTTATACTACCACGGCATATAATGGCATTATTTTTTATAAACTTTGAAGAATTTAAGCGAAATTATGATTATGAGTAAAAAATAAACAAAATCACAGTGGATAATAATATGTTTTTAATATCGTAGTATTTTTCCCCCTTAAACAATGTTGTAGCAATAGCAACTCTATTCACTTCTATATCCTCGCCAGGGATAGTCGGCGAGCTCTAAAAAATATCTTGAACTTATTTACGCACTTTGAGCTTAAGTTGAAGAAGTATTTTGTTGTATAGAACAAATACAAAGCTGTATTAAAGAAAATAATAATATAACTTTTACACATGTCAGAACTTCTGTACATCAAAACATAGTTAATTAATAATAAGTTATGTGGCGACATCGGGGGTGAAAGGGGTCCATCCATCTTTGAGTCCAAGTCGAACCCCCTGCGGTTCACCCTGCTGAACAGCGGACGAGGTTACGGCGCCTGGCCTCTCTTTTCAGAGATACTGTGCGAAATTAAGACTCCAAGCGTAGACTGGAATGAAGACTAATGCCAAAAGACGAAGATTGTTTCTAGCCGCCCACAGCCCACAGGAAGAGCCAGTGTTGTCACCGATGACGTCAGTCAATAGGACAGCCTGACAGATAGCTGGGTCCACGCGTAGACAGAAAAGGATATAGACATCTGGTGAGCGTGGTCAACATGAGATAGCACGAGAAAGTACAATAAAATTGTATGTGACACAAGAAAAAGCACATCATCATCGACATCAGCTGTCAAGTTAATTGTAACTGTGCTTTCCTTAAAAAAATCGGCGTAACGTGAGACAAAACATAATATCATTCTGTCGCGTTTTTTTCGTGTCATTGGCGTAAGTTGTTCCTTTTCTTGTGTGAGTGAGATAGATGGCATCCATAGGTCTATACTCCTCTCTGTCTACGGTTCACGCGATGGAAATATTAATTATCTGTGAGCGATGCCGTTAGCGTACGGTTAGTGCATTCTGCTGCATTGTTAATGCATCCTTTAATTAACTTGGGTATCGGCGGCATAAGCTTCCGCAATCGCAAATTTAATTAATAAGGTACTTGGTTTGTATTGGCATCGGTTACGTACATAAAGACTGACAAGATGATTATATCTATATTATATTATGTGAAAGATATGATACTCACTCACTGATTAAACTCAGTGAGTAAAAGATGTTATTTTACACGGTAGTTTATGAGTGGAAGAACCACAGACCTCTAAACCAAACGGATTTTGTGATATTTCACTCCTAACAGGTTAAATAGAGATTGAAAGAATATTTTTTGTCAAACCATATACCGGAAACAGCTGGTATTAGTAGTTTTAATTGTCGCTTATTCTGATAAAAATATCTGGTTCGGCTTCTGATTACTTTTCTGTATGATTTTTTATCACAGTAAGTTTTTTTTTATGAAAATAGCCAGTTATTAACTACCATCGCTCAAACAGTAACACCAGTATTTTTTATAGCCTGAAGGGCTGGCGTAAAAGCAGACGAGCCACCTGATGGTAAGTGGCCATCGTCGCCTGGACACGAGCAACACCAGGGGAGCCGCTAGTGCAACGCCGGCCCTGAAGGAGAACTCTTTTTACACCTTTTTGAAGAACCCCATGCCATAGCACTCTGGGAATACTTCAGAAGGAAGCTCCTTCCACAATTTGCACGTACGTGGCCAAAACGATCGTCCTTTATTTTATAAAAGACAAAAGTTTTATTCTATTTTATTTTGATTTCTTTAATCACTGTATAATTATGCTAAAATACTGCGGGCTGTTGTAGACGCAACACTCTCCAACATGCATTAACAATACGACGCTTAAACTTTCACTTAATTTGTTTCACATGTACGTATGTTGTTAAACATGTTCTTTAATGTATACCTAATCAATTTGTTTAACCTTTATGTGCATGATTACAACATATTTATTATTTTAAATTATACTCTGTCAAATTAAGAATAAGGTACAAAATCGATGATCATCCTTTATTTCGATTTTGTACTACAAGTCAATTTGAACCACTTGTAATTAGTGAAGGCATGTTTAGTATGCTCAGTTAAAGAATAGAATAAAAACAATAAACATTGACGACCCATTGGGCGCATTGGTTAACTGCCATTCCAAGGGTCTTGGATTTGATTCCCAGCGAGTTGTCTTTGTTTGTTATCCATGATACCCACGACATAGGGAATCCTAGTGTGTGAATATGAGAGTTAAGCGTTATTTAATTATTTTTGTTTTCATAAAAATGTGTTGTTTGACAAAGCTTACATTTGGTATCTAGACAATTTTACTTGGCTTGATTTCATGTTATCAGAATTAATATAGGCAAATATATGTATATAACAGATTTTTTACATTACTACATTTTACCAATTCACTTAAAATCAGAAAAAAAACAAATATAATTGGGACATATCCACGTGCAAATAATCGGGACATTCCACAGAAACTAAAACACCTGGCCACTCCACAAGTAGGAGAACATTAATTTGTAAATTCAAGTCCCTATTCTGTAAACCGTTCGATTTACATGAAAGAATTCTGTCACGACGCGTTACGAGAATTCGTAACGAACGCGAAGAATGCTAATGGGATGTTGTCTCGTTCGATACGATTGACGACCGTATTTAAATTTTAGTATTTCGAATTAGGACGCGGTGATTTTGGGAATCGCAATAATAATTTAGGCGTGCATTTAATAAATTCCTGCGATATTTGTGTCACGGTGTATAATTTTAGATGGTTCTTCGAATTTAAGTGATTTCGCATTTTGTTTATTTCGGCTATAACTTTACGGTATTTATTTGGAGTTATAGTACCTATGATTTGAACATTACAGATAAGGTTATTGTGGCTACTGCGTGGATTTTACCTAAAGTAATGAGAGCTTTATTTCAGAGGATATCAGGGAAGACCGGAGTCAACAACAGAAAAAATTTAAAAGTACTCATTGGAAAATCTTTATACCGTGACTTTTTTGACATATTTTTAGACAAAACGTCGCAGTCGCCGCGACAGGCGCCTATAGCGTCGACAATCACAGTGATTCGCTAGTTAGGACTGCAAAATGTCGCCCAAATCGAATCAATGCGTTTTTTACAAATTTAATAAAATGCTCACACACCATTCCCTGCGTCGGTGGAATGGACAACGCAAAATAATACCCAGGGCACAAGAACAAACCTTCATCTGTCACATAAATATCTACCCAGGCTGAGAATCGAACCCGAGACCCTTTTGCAGGCAGAGTTGCCATTTGCGGCTGTCAACGTTGCTGAGCAACAATTTTTCGCGTCGCACGTGTGAACATACACTAAATGAACAGTTATTAACTTTTTTTCCACGTACACGAGATAGTCCCCTGTAGGTGCGACCGCGACACCCACAATGGTTGCACAGGCACAGATGTTATCTCGACGATTGCGATGCTCAGCACTCGCGCCTCGGGAAGCCTGCGCGATGCATCCAGAATAGGCCTTCTGGGAAACGCGTTCAAAAAATGTGTCGCGCGTAAAGTATGCGAGTCAAGTATGGAGGTGAACAGAATTTGTAATGTCGATCGCGTGATGATTGAGATGAGGACAATGAGGAAAGAATGGGATTAAATCAATTTTTTATTTCATTAAGTTAATGCTTGACTACAATCCCAGTTGATGGCAAGTGGCAGTAAGACTTTATTAGAATTAAGTCTTATAACTATGTATTATAATATGTATAACCGTAGGTATATTATTTATAACCCTACCCTCACCCACTCTTCTCACTATACACATATAATAGTTAAAAACAAATCACGGAGTATTTCGAACGACTGCAGTCCTCCCCGAGTCAAAATAATCCTCCAGCCTATCAAGCACTCCACTTGAGTTAACCAATCTAGAGTAGACCATACAAGGCCCGTATTGTTGGTTGGTTGTAGGGCTCGGTTCACACGTGAAATGTTTTTTTCGTAGTAATCAGGTAGGATTGTAGTCAAGCATTAAATTAGCATAGGTAGGTAGGTTTTGTTTTCCAAGCATATGCTTTTTAGCATAAACTTAGTTGACGTTAATCGAGTACACGCTAATCTCCGAAACAGCTTATTATGGCCGATTTGGGTGCGATTTTCGCTAATATATTGTGGTAAACTTCACTTATTACTAGTTTGTTTTATTTCAATCGGTTAAGAACTAAAAAACTTAAGTCAGTTTAAAGAATCACGCCTAACAATTTCCGAATGTGCTTACTAAGGGACATGTTTCCCGAAGCGTGGGCAGGTCCACTAGTAAGTATATACTCCATGCTTCGTCCTTTGATTATATTGTATATAATCAAAGGCTTCGTCATGGTAGAGAGTACTTCTGCCAAAGCCACCATGTTGAGAAAAAACTCTGGTCAAACTCAGTGTGCACTCACCCTAACTATAATACGACCTATTTAACAAGATATGGGTGTCTGGATATTGTAAAAAATGGGGTAAATGGAACTTGTGCATAAATCATATGTACTGGTCATTGTTCCGTTTTTAAAAACGGATGTTTTTGTTACCAGTCAACAGTAAACACGCGCATTCTGCCAAGTAATTTGGTTCTCGTTGAAAATTTAGATCAAACATAATGAACATTTATGAAGTGTCTACTACTCACGTAATGTTAGTTATTTCAAAAGAGATTTGAATATAGCTTTTGATAAGTATTTTGTAACCAGACATACCATGTTTGAAATCTGTTGTGTTTAAGCAATTGATACAATATACACTTTATTGTGCACCCCAAGAGGTACAGTAATGTAAAACAGAATATCTACCTACACAACAGGCGGTTATATTGCTAGTGAAGATCTCTTCCAGACCACCCTCAAGTTTCTCAATTCGATTGTATTTTATTTTTTTATGTTTGTTACCTCAGAACCTTCGACTGGGTGAACCGATTTTGATGATCCTTTTTCTATTTGGCGCTTAATGTGTGGTTGCATTATTTTGAACTCGGTTTTTTACTTGTAAGATTATTCAGATATTTAATTGAATTTATTTAATTACTTATTTAATTGATATTATTCTATGCAGTGTATTAACGATGTAAAAATTGTGTCTTTTCGCAGGTACTAAAGGAGCCAAGGAGGCACATCGTGGAATATTTACAGGTTAGTTAAATTTTTAATTATACGTCAGAGACGATTATGGTTGGGGTGTAAGGAGCTCTATTCTCCAGAGTGCAAACCAACCTGCCTTGTGCGTGGTCCGTCCTGCTGAACAAAGACGGGCCAGGGCGAACGGTACTTCCTGTCGGAAGTCGCCGGTCACTCTAACAACCACTTTAGTTTAATGTTATGTTACATTTTAATGAGATTTTGAATAAAGCAGTGATAGCCGTGTGGTTGAACGTTGGACTGCCGAACCGGAGGGTCCGGGTTCAAACCCCGCACGCACCACTAATTTTCAAAAATTATGTGCGTATTAAAATTTAAATTATCACTTGCTTCGGTGAAGGAAAACATCGTGAGGAAACCTGCACACCTGAGAGTTCTCCATAATGTTCTCAAAGGTGTGTGAAGTCCACCAATCCGCACTTGGCCAGCGTGGTGGACTATGGCCTATACCCCTCACACTGTGAGAGGAGACCCGTGCCCAGCAGTGGGACAGTTATGGGTTGTAATGATGATGATGATGAATGAGATTTTATTCGCTTGGCTAACAAAGCTTTTATAATCCGCCCCGAATTATGCATGTTTTGGTCTCAGTTTTGAGAACCAAAGCACCCTCACAGGAGTCTTGTACTCGGTTTAGGCCGGTATCGATGACAGCATCAGTGCACCAACCACACAGCCAAAAGACTCCTAAAACAGGCGAATGGCTTCTGTCAACACATCTGGCTTATAGTACCGATATAAATTCGTGCCGTCTCATTCTTTCCCGTTGCTTAAATTAATATATTTCTTTCCAACGTTTCTTGTGGCCTTGAATTAGCCAATCACAGCGTTGAATTAGCCAGTCGCCCCGCTTCGTCTCACCTCAGCTAGTGGCCAGAATGCATTCAATATGGAAAATTGAACATTAGGTGTCTATTGGCTGTGTGGTCGGTGCATCAGTGTTACTAATGTCCGGTGTATCAGATGGTTCGCTTTCGTTGTCCGCTAGACCGCCATTCCACCGTCCTTATTAACTAGTAAATATTTTATTGACTATCAGTACATCCTGATGTGTTGGTACAGTTCAAATGAGATTAACGCAATGTGTGGTCGTGTAAAATATTTTTTAACCAAACTCTGTGATGTAGGGCAATAAAAGCTCTAAGCGCCCAGGGATATCCGTCTGAAGTTTATTTATGTTTAACCGCCGGAATCTCTGTTTTTATTTATCTATAATTTGAGTGTGGCAAGTGATCCGGGAAGAACACCCTACGCCACTTATGGTTATAATAAAAATAATTATACTGCATAGTTTGTACTATAATTTATCGAGCAAGAGATGAAGCGATTCTTACTCGTATTGTCATGTAAAAGTTAGCAAGGATGAATGTCTGTTCCATAGATTATACTGTATTATAGTATATAGTATTCTCTTCTGTTCAGTAACTTTAAAAATATTATGGTTTAAATATTATGATTGGCGTCTATTTAATATTAATCAAGAGTGGGTACTGTATATTACGTACCTATTCAGAAGCGAAGCCGTAATAATGATTATAAACGTAGATATGTCACTACCGCGTCGAAAGTGAGGCAGTCAAATGACACTAAGTACTGTCATTTTCATTTAGCGATCTCTTTCCGTCAAATAATTATCTTTCTTATCCATAGTTTTAACGGAGTGGATCCGAAACTGCGATACGCAATCTATGAATGTGACATATTTGTTATAATATCTTCGGGTGTATAATAAGTATCGTATTATAAGCAGTAGCACAGAATCGAGGAAAACTGTTGATTCCGCAGTTCCCTTGAAAATAAATGCAGTTTTCACAATGTAAACAAACACTGAGTGTTCCTCAGTGAAACGGTTTTCGGTTCTAAATATAGTGCTGACGCGATTCCGTGTATCCAACGTGATTCTGACCTTCTCTGATTTACTATTTTCTGAATATACCTACTTCTGTGTAAGTTATCCACACTTCTAATAAAATTAGCTATAAATAAGTATTATTACGTATATCAGTAACTAGCTTTTCCGGCGGCTCCGCTCGCTAATTTCCAAACATCCTTTCTTAGTGCTCACTTGCGTTAATTGAGGAAGCTATGTATATACAAAGTTTTAAGTGAATCCATCGAAGAAATAAAAGTTAATAAAAATATAATAAAAAGTTTCAATTTATCCCACTTTTCATCCTCTTACAGGGGAATTTGCAAAAAATCTTTCTTAGCGCTCCCCTACTCCCCCCAAGGAGCATACATGCCAAATTTCAGCTTGTTGCGTTCAGTAGTTTCGGCTGTGCGTTGTCTGTCAGTAACACTGTAACGCAAGAGTTTCATTGATAGCTTCGATCATCAAAACGAAGGTAATTAAATTATAGTTTAAGTCATAGTTTACTGGTTTAAAGGCGATTATAGCACTAGGAGCCTGGCTATTAAAATATTGCCCATAACTCCATGTTTTAAAAGAAAAGAGTATCCTTGTCGCCACTAAATTCATATTGCTTACAGACAACAATTTTACCTAACAGTAAATCTATGTCTGATTGATACTGATTGTGGATAGGCGCCGTACTTGATAACATCTCGAATGAACGTACGTTGATCGTAGGCATTACTGTTGTTAACATAATCATCTGCATTGAAAAGACGATGCATACATTTTACATTTCCATAAATCCCAGCTATGTAATAGGAATACTGAAAACTCAACACAAAATCGTTTCTAACCGACTTTAAATTGTTAAAGATCCTTAATGGACATTCGAAATAAAAAATTATACCTAAGAGAAACCTAAACAGTGACTAAGGAACATACATACATACATACATGCATATTAAATACCCAGACACACTTATAGCCCTACACTAATGGGCGAAATACAAAGACGAGAACACACACATGCCGAGAACAGACTTTTAAACTTACATACCTAACTTTCCGCCTCGCTGAAAACCGAACCCGGGGCCCTTCGAACACTGCCTCGCGCGGTAGCCTTTGTCATAAGGGAATTAAACCCTGAACCAGATGTTCAGAAAGTCACTACTAACACCAAAATACCAACTGACCGACAGTGCCATCAGTTATACGTGTATTATACGAATATAATAAACAAAATCCAATCTAATCGTGGTAGTGCCCGATAGATATCGATATTTCGTAGATATCGATGTTTAATACTCGATAAATCGCAAGCAGTTCTGATGTTTAACGATATCGATATATCTAATTCGATTCATCTAAAGAATAAGGATTGCTTTGATTTGAAATTCGTTGTAAAGGGAAACAAAATCAGGAAATACGTAATTATTATAGTATTTAATGTATTATAGCTACAATATCGATATATTTTTGCATGAACGTCTAATCCAGTCTGTTACCATCATCGAAGCTCTGTTTCATGGTATTCTTGACCTTGCCACTATTTTGAGGCTTGAATGATTTAGCATTGAAAAACATATTCATCATTCTGACTCTTTGATATCAATTTTATGTGCGAAATCATTTACTGCGTCGATATAATTGAAGCTAGCTTTGAATGGCTTTTAAAAGGTTTTATTTAATATCATATCATATTTAATTTAATACTAGCGTCCCGTTCCAGCTTCGCATGGGTAGTAGAGCATATTATTATGTCTATGTACATTTTTTTATGAAATTAAGGTAAACACCCCTCCGCTGCCGCCCAAGACAACTGTGACCGATCCGGAACAAGACTCAAATGGGAAATAGAATGGTTAGTCCAGTTAGCAGGCGGTGTCTGGACCTTACTTAGTTGGTTAGTTTGTTAGTAAGTACTAGAACTGGGACAGGGACTGTTAGTGATAGTTAGTCCCGTTAGTTAATGTAGGTAATAATCCTACTGGATTTACTTTACTTGGATTACTTACTAGTAATTGTAAGAATCTCTGTCTAATTCGGTCACGAATGTGTTGCTACTCTTGATGTAAGGTGGTCGCCTCCAAAAAAGTATAATCGCAACCGCCCCACACCTTTCTAACCGGAACACAATTGCTGTTAAAACAATTATTACGCGGTAGAAATGGTACTAGGTACTAGGTAGGTGACGGGCGGTAGTACTATTACGGGTGAACTCTATAGACTTTATCACCTAAATTCGCGTTGGATCGCATTAATGTATTTCGCTCATACATTTCACTAACTACGGCGATTAGATGTGTTTGGCAGCGATGGTTCGATCTATCGCTAATGGATACTTTCTAGAGTGTTCTATTTGTGTTGTAGTGGAATTGTACATGTTAAATTCTTAGTATGATAGCTTTATTGGAATGTATGAGTTATTGTTCGTGATGGTAAACAGTAGCTAATATCGATAAAATATATTAAGTAAGTATGTATATTTATAATCGCGGACAGTAAAAGACTACTAATAAGGCAAGTACATTGATTATTTAGTAGTTATGTCGTGTTATTTAAAATAAAAGTTTTCTTATTACGTTATGAAGTTTTTGGGTATTTTCCGAGCCGGCATATCGCGTGATATTTTTTGCTACCTATATTGGTAACGGATACAGCGTATATCTGAATAGGCCTTTTTAGACTATACAGGATACGAAATTATACCTAGATACACATATGTACATATAAACAGATCCTAACCTTATTTACTATAACTGACAAGTTTTATTGAGAGTTAGTCACCGACTCAAGTTTTATAAAACTACTTTATATTTAATTTGAGAACCAAAATAAACAATGAAGGTAGTTTTGTAAAACTTTAGTCAAGCTAAACGAGCTAAATAAAGTTAACAATACTATATTTAGTCGCTGTTAAACTATTTTTAAATCCACTGCATGTATAAGTGAGGAGCCTATCCCAATATATTCGGTTCTCACTCCGACAAATCACCCGATATTTATCGCTTCGCCGACAGCGTTATGGCTCGGATAAACTCATTTAATTCGTAATTACAGTGACATAAGGTGTAATTTGGCTCGGATTAATTCACCTAACGAACTGGAGACGGATTTGCGATCTGTAGCCGGTGTTCATGAAATATTTTTGTCAATTTAAACAAATATTCGTCGCTAGTTTCTCGGACAACAACAACAATTTAAGAGGACAAGGCGCGCGTGTTCCATTTTTAAAAATCGCTTATATTTCGGTCGATTCGAAGTAGGCAGAACGATGAGTGCGCCAGACCTTTCGAAGAAGACACTTAGGTCCGGTAATGTACCTACTATAAGAAACGGAACCCTGAATAGGGACACGATTAGCAGTTTTATGTTTAATCTAGGCATTGGCGTAGTGTCAATCATGATAAAATGAGATGCGTAGTGCTTGTTAATTGACGAATCTCGTTACCTACCACATTAATTAGCCTTCATTTATTTAATTACACAAGGGTTCTCGAGATTTTTAGAATATATATTTATTTACGTAACCGCGTTATCAAACTATTGACGAAAATGTGATTTTTTGTAATCTTTCAATACTGGGCATTATTTATTGCTTCTCTGAACGCTCCCGACTGTGACTTTTACCATCTAGTATCGGGATATTTATTGACTGTCTAACCCAGAGAACAGAGACGCAAGGTCTACTAACCCTTATGTCAAAGCTTAAGGTAATCTGCAAACTGCAGCTGAAACTCAGCACCTTTAAGGAGGTCATATGCAGTGGAGAGGCTTAAGGGACTATCATTATATAGCTTTTCTATAGATTTCCGTCGATATAAAGCATTAATAAAATATAATTACAATAAAACTTATATCATGTTCCCCTCACTCGAAGGGTAGTTAAAGTACAATCACAATCGTCGTTATTATGTTATTCGACAATTGCCATGAACTGTCACACGAAGACACAAAACGTAATTCGGATCACGTAACACATAGTACCGCCCGTTATGGGCCGCGGCGTGCCCAATTGAATAACGATTCTTGCGCCCGCGCAGGTCAGTTTAGTGCTGCGCGCGGCTTGTCGATAAAAGCGTCATTTATTATCGATAAATGTCAAATTTATCGGAGTTATGGGCGCTTAACCCATCAAGTATCGCGTCGAGATAAAGGCAGTGATTCAAATTAATAATAATATTATTTAACTCGGCTTAGATTTATTACATCAGATATAAATCCTACAGCGACGTTGTTTTCATGTATTATGCTGTTTATTCTAATTACCTAATTATTCATTTAGTGTTTATGCTCATTTATCTTGTTTATGTTGTCCATAAGGAATAATTATTCTCTGGATATTTTAAATTCCCGCGGGATAAGATTCGTTACTTTCTTTTGGCTTTAACCCATTAACGGTCTTCTACAAGGCAGAGGTATAATCATGGGCGTATCCAGCTCCTGATCCTGGGAGGGGAATAATTTTCGAGGCAGATTTTTAAAGGTAGTCAACTACATCCGAGGTCAAGGGGGAGGGCAGAAGACTACCCCCCCGGCCCCTACCTGGTTTCGCTCATGCCGTATAATTCTCATAACTTCGGAGAGTCGCTTTATTGTGATAACCAAATTGCTGGAACTAAATCTGCGCGAGCGTAGCCGCGAAAAGATGCTAGTATGTTAATAAAATAAATAAGATAATGTTTACTCTAAAGAACATTATGCTTGCTAAGATTTTGTAGAACATTGTTTAACATGGTAAAATTACACCTCATTCGATCAAGATATTGCCAAAGTATGCCTGTATCATATCCTTCTTCACGTCGTGTAAACTTTCAGGAAACATTGTGAATAAATTAATTATTATCGATATATTATATGGAGTAGCTTATATTATTATTTAAACTGGTACACCACTAGTAAATCTGTGGCTTGAAGTAGTTATCTACCATTTACAAAGGATCGGACAATAGGTTGGCTTCTAGGGGAGATTATGGTCCAAGGCCTTTGGGTGTCTTCCTAATTATAAATAGACGTTTGGGTGTTCTCATCAGTAAACATACAATAATTAGAGTAATGCAGTTAAATTAAGAGTAATTCTGGAAATAACAAAGAGATTTATAGTATTTTCAGTAACTTTTGTTGGCTTTTTAAAGTGGTCCATAAATTTACAGTAAAAACCCCTGTAAATAATTTCTACCAAGTAACAAGAATTTGTAGTCAATTTTGTTGTGGTTGCTTAAAAAAAATACATAGAAAAATATAAATACTATACCTACAATACGTTTTTTGTGGTTATCTGACAAAGTACCAATTAAAACTGGTACAATAAAAAAACCAAATTATATTCGTCTTTGCAATCTATTAGCATAATAAGTATTAGTTAATTCGTGGTTACCTCAGTTAATATTTGTTCGAATGCAGAAGAAACTATTCTGCGCTAATAAAAATACAGTTTTTTTATGATCCGAATGCATTCATTGTCATGGGAACGACCCTCTAGAATCCAATATTTATCGATTTTGGGTAAGCGGAAGTTTTTTCACTCAATAACAATGCTTTTATATTATTCAATGGAGTTATTAGTGGACACTGATGTGGGATTGCAGTAATTATGTAATGTGGGAAAATGCTATTTTCAAAATTATAGGGGCTTCTATTTTTAAGTACTTACAGTTGCTTTTGTGGTAAACTATTGAGTTAATTAATAAGGGAGAGTTTTATTGTTAACTTATTTTATTATGTAACTTCAGATTATTATGAGATGAAGATATAGGAGAAGTTCAGATATTATTAGTACCTGAGGAGGCCTAGAGCCTCCATTACACGCACGCTGCTCCAGTGCGGATTGGTGGAGGAGTTAGTGGCCAACCCAAATGTCGGAAATTGGTATGCCACCCGAAGGTATCCGACATGGCTTAACGACTGCTACCAAATGGTATCAACCTGGACGGACGGCTTTACGTGCCCTCTGAAGCACGGAAGCGCATAAGATATTTCGCAATCTTAGTAATGAAATATCAATCGATCGGCGATAGTTAAGCGCTATAATGTCCAAGTATCTAACTCCTCGTATGTTTGCGATCGGTCAAATCTTTAACGCAACGTGCTATTTTCGTACATTGTGTACGCCACGTTGTGCTGCGTTTAGTTAAGCTAGTTGACTATATCAGGACTAGAATGCCAGTTACCGGATGGGATTGTAATCAAGCATTAGTTGTAAACCCACTCCTGTCCTACGACTCGCTGTATCAAGGGTGAAATGCAAATCACTAACACTGAATACCCGAGACCAAAGAACTGTCACATAACTTCACCCCGGCGAATTCGAACTTGGGAGCGGTAGCATTTCTAGCTAGCGCCAACTTTCGTTGAGTATACTTCGCAGGTTATAACGAATAGCATAGGTTTTTAAGGAATAGTACAGTTTTCATTGAATTTTGGTTCATTTGTACACATCATGTAGCAATTTAACGTTATTTAACAATAAAAGGTGATAATATAAGCGTAAAAGAAAACACGATGGTAAGAGGGAGAGGCAAGACCTTCAAATTTTCCGCCTCGCTGGGAATCAAACTCAGGACCCAAACGGCAGGCTAACAATTGCTTCTTTGCTAGTCACTATAGCTAGCTATAATGTAACGATACTGTAAGTACTGAGGCAAGTAAACTGGCAAGTGTAAACGATCACCGCCGCTGGTTTGTGTCCGTCTGTGCGCTCTGCAAAATCTTAGCCCAAATAGAAACAAGCCAGAGTTATGACCTGATAATAGCCGATCACTGATTTTTCAAACAACTACACCGCGTACCGATTTTATGGTGTAAACGTTATTTTAAGGTTGAACGCTAAGGTGAGGAGTTTTTAATGGCCCATTAAGGTCATGGTGCAATGGCCCCAGCTGCTGCTTGCTGGCCACTACCATATATACATATATCTCGTGGTAGAGTCTTGTCTACCTGTTTACCTGCTTCATCCATCAGCCCTTGTGCGTCCACTGCTGGGCATAAGCGGGAGGCCTATACTTGCGTCAAAATGACCGGTCCTGAACCTTCTGAATCCTGCGGAATGCGGATGCTTGCTGTCTTCTTCAGGTCGTCCTCCCGTCGTTCCAGTCTACCTTTTTGATACCTGATTGATTTATTTACCTGGTTGAGGGGCGTTCCGTCTCCCGTTTCCGAGACGGGGCCTCCATTCGAGGACCTTCCATTTCCCAAGGTTATCGGTCCTTCGAGCTTTGTGCCCAGCTTATTGCCACTTCAGCCGTCACTGCCTGCGTCGCTTACCTCCGTTTTCGTCTACGGATTTCATAATTTCTGATGTGATCACGTAGAGAAATACCGAGCTGCGCGACTTTGACCTTGTGCATCAGGCCAATGGTGAATCACCACGTTTACGTGTTTAGCCTGTTTTATTCCCTGTTGGAATTAACTTTGTAATGCTTTTTAACCGACTTCAAAAAAGTAGGAGGTTCTCAATTCGACTGTTTATTTTTATGTTTGTTACCTCAGAACTTTCGACTGGGTGAACCGATTTTGATGATTTTTAAATAGCTGGTTTCTCATTAATTTCTAAGTTTTTTCCCGCAATATTTATGTTACTTTTAATGTTACAGTCGTCTATAGGAGACAGTGATCACTTAACTCGTGACTCAAAGCCTGTCTGCTCGTTTTCGACTATTTAAATAAACAGACTAAAATTGTCGTATCTCCTTCTCATTGTGCTCCGGATTGAGATGTTCTTTAATTCTTCTCAAAGTAGAACTTCCTTCGGCGTTTGTTCTTATTTTCGCTCTTGATGGTCGGTAGTATTAATTAATCGGGAACCAATTTTAAATAGGAGTTTAAGAGATTAAGCCAACAACCTTTGCTTAATTCGCTTGTTGTTTGTTTCCATTTCAATAAATAAAAACGAAATAAGAGTGAGATAAGTCGTTTGATCTGATATTCTTTCAACTTTCGCCGAATGTTCACAAAACCAGACAACTCTCGGCGGGAAATAAACAATGACTGTTTGGAATGAGTAATCATTGATTTCTTAGAAACGACGAATTATTCACATCAGCTGAAAATATTTCGTGAAATCTCGACCTAGTTGTTGGTTGTGACCTGTTGAATGGTGTCGAATGATTCTCGTTTCGGGCAGAAATGTCCATGAAGTTGATTTTTAGCAGATATATACGGCAAGAGATATACACTGTACGAGTAAGATGATGTTTACCTCAATTACTTAAGTAAACCACTGCAAAATATTCCCAGCGCCTCCTAGTTCATAAATCTACGTCTACTTAGTCTTTCAAGTATTGCCTCTATTCCTGAAATAACTTCTAATTATGTCTGGAATTATGGTCACGGTACTGCACTAGAGTGACCTATGTGTACTTAAGCCACTTCATTCCGAGCGTAATCCTTTACAAGTGAAACGTATTAAAAATAAATCAATCTGCCCTGTCTCGCTGTCTCATTTCATAGATGAATGCGTGTTATTTATGTTGTGCGTGGGCTCTTACATGAAAAGTTACATGTTCAGATATAAGTAATGTAAGTGGTACTTAGACCTTTCTTGCATTGAGTGTTTTATTTATTATCAAATTGCATCCCGAAGTTTGTTCTTGCGGTTTTATTTAATATTTATGTTTTTCCTGAAATTATCTTAGAATCTGTATTTCTTCCCGAGTATGAGAGATTTTTTTATACTTTTCATACTTTTTATAATTTTGTGTTATGGTGGATATATTGGCCGAACTACTACCTTGTAGGTCTGTACTGAAAACCAGCGTTGCTAAGTCGACATTCTAGCAGCTTTATGCTGAGGACAGACCTTTTTGTGTTGTGGATATGCAACATTTTATTTTTAGCTTTATTTTTTACTATTTTTTCTCTTTTTATTTCTGTTTTATTTAATTAAATTGGTGTAGGTACTCAGATCCAAAAATGAACGTGTTAAGGAATTTCATGGTCGAAGTACATATCAAAACTTTGTTATGATCGTAAGTACCTACAGGGTTAATACGCCGCGTTTAGATACTCGCCCAAATATTCGCTTTACAATGACGGACATGTCAACGTGCGACTAGAAATCCTTTGATCCGTGCCGAAACACCGACACCGAGCAGAGAACGAGCGAATACTCGTAGCGTATATCGAAAATACACGAATAGGTTCACATACTCGCATTCGCGCGTTCTCGTCTCGTCTCGCCGAGTATCACAACGTGGCACGATACTATACCGAACCGTAGGGTATACCGAAGCGGTCGTTGTGCGCATGCGCCGGGGGAAGGTACGGCGGAAGTGAGCGCGCACGTGCGCCGCGCCACAGGATGTTTCCCTGCCGACGTTCGGTGCTCGCTGTAGACGCTCCGAGACCCAACGTCCGGCAGAATAAAAACTATCTACCTTTTTATGTTAATAACCGATAAAGTAACGAATGTATGGAATCTTTATTTAATGACTCATTACAAATAATTGCATTGGAATCTTGACCCCCAAATTAGGTAAGCCCGTATAATAGGTGTCAGTGTCAGCGCATCATGATGCGTTGCCGACAACAAAACAACGAAAGTATAAATCGCGGCACATAAGTTGAACCAAAATGGCTGCCGTTTGCGCGGTACTATTGTCGACAAACGGATGGAGAGGGACGGAAAGCGACTGTGCGCATGCGTGTGAGCGAAGTGAGCGAGTGACGTACCGCTCCCGCGTCCCGCGCTTCGATTGAGACCCGAAAATGTGTTACTGCGCACTCAAGGATATAGTTCAACTTATACGCCGCTTATTATACTGGCTCTCAACTCAAGCTCCCAGCCGGTGGCCGACTCAAGCAAGAGAGTGAGAGCAAGCCAACAGGCTCTAGCCGTACATCAAGCGTATATTGCATCTTGTACCTGTTTTAAGTACCTAAATTATCCTCGAAAATTTCTTTGTGTCTCTTCTCATCATTCTTGCCCGTCGACCCACTCGATTGCAAAAAAGTAGATACAGTAGCCTATGGACATCAATGAATGGAAGCAAGAAAGAAACTTCCATATTAATAAAAACGAAGAACCTTGATGCGTATTTGTTTACGTTGATTGTTCTAGGACTAAGTGCATTTACACGAATCGATACGATCTGACACAACTTCACAGCACTAGGTTAACACCCGTTAAGATCCCACAATACGTATCAATGCGCACACGCACGGTGTCAAGCCATTTGCGGTCGTGCCAATGTTTATTATCTCGTGTAATGCGGTTGCCACCGCTAATGCGGTAAGTATATGCGGTTGCGGTCTGCGAATCGAACGCGGTAATTGACTGTTTGTTTTACTGCACTAGTTCCGCGTTTGTTGGTAATGTTTTTGGAATTGCTGACAATGGAATTGTCAGTTTTGGCGGTATTATGTAGCTAGGAATTATTAAGTGATGTAATAGAAAGAGGAAGGTAGTTGGTCCTGGAATACGAAACACTGTATAAAAAGATTATTATAATTAAAATGAAATAAAAAAATATGTGCGTTCGGTGCACGGTCTTTTCATTTATTCATCATTTCATTCAGTTGGGAACCTGTCCCTGTGTTACGTAGTTGAGAAGAAGAGTATTCATAGTCTATACGACTAAGTTGATAGCAATTAGCAACAGATTATATAAGGAATACAGATAACTTGAACTATGCTATTTTAATGTTTTAAAAATAATTAGACCTAAGTAGGATAAATATAATTTTGTAATGTGTTTAATGTGATTGCTCTAAGTGCTACGATTATACAGACCAAACCTCTTTTCATCACTCTACAAAGTTCTCAGCCAAAAATACTAAGTATACTAATAATAATAATAAGTAATACTAATAATAATATATGGTGTTACTTATGGTCATGGGCGGTGGTGGCACTGGTGACCACTTACGTCGAAACTTTCGCTTAAATTTCAACTATTTACTAAAAAAAAAAAATGAACACACTGTATAATATGAACGTAAAACAGTGTTTACTAAATCCACGTAAAAAACCGCAGCACACGCCATCTGGTGTCGGCGGCGACGTATTAGATAACTGTTTATGTTTACTAAAAACACGTATTTTGACGCGCATCGGTATTATAATATTTCAGACGATTTAAAAATTAAAATTTCGTAAAGGGTAAAATTAATGGAATTTATCGAAATGTTAAATTCAATTAAGTACTTCAATTGAGTTAATAAAATAAACATTGACACGAAAATAATAATTTATTATTATATTACCTATCTAGATATGAATATTATTTAAACCAATCACACTTGGGTGCTTGTACGAGCAAATTCTAATTTTAAACGATTTTTTTGTCCACCATAGTTAAAAAATCGTTAAAAGTTAGTCAAGATCTCACTGAATTTTTATTATCAAGTAATTACGCTTTGGTCATAATTCCCGATTTATGTATCCCAATTTATCTTTGCAAAAGATTTTTGCTACTATGTTGATTGAAACAACTAGAACGGGTTAATTTAAAACTAAAAAAAATTATTGTCATGTGATTAAATTAGTCGGTATTCAGAAATCAACACGACCGCTTCCAAAACTATGGCGTAAGTGCTCAATTTTAATTTTTACCATAGATTAAAAAAGCCGCCCAACGTGGAATAAATCACATGAAAACAGATTGTTGAAAGGTCTATTTCAGGACGAGGGTGAAACAATAAAAAGTAATCTAACCCTCAAATCGTTCAATGTATCCATATTCAAAATGGCTGCCAACCCTTCATCGCTGTGATATACGAGCTCGAAGGCACGTGTTATACGGTCTAATGAAAAGTAACATTAAACAGAGTTTAGCCGTTAAAAAAGTTTTCCTGACGTGTCTTTTATATGACTAATCTATTTATATTTCCGAAACATCGTAAAGTTACAGCTATTTGTGCGTGGTGTTCCTCAGGGGTTTTATTGGCGCCTCTTATAATCAATGTCATCACGATATTAAGGAGACGCATGAGGCTATAAAATTAGGACGTATAATAGTATACTAAGTTTATACATGAGATTAACAGAGGAAATGGAAAGAATAAAACATTCTAAAACGAATGCGTTTAAATTGATGGTAAATTAAAATTAGTTTCGGTCGCTCTAACTTTAAACATTCACGTAAATTAAAACGAATAGAATAGACAGGCTAAATGTCTAAGCAAAGAATACGTTATCTACTCCTGCTAATTCTTATTTGGATTGGATTGGATTCTAATTCTTATTTGGATTGGATGATAGGTATGTTTCATGTGCTTCAGATATAACTATAATTCATAATCATTAATGATAAAACCTAATTGTAATAAGAAAGTGGAATAATAGTCCAGCACTAACATATAAAAATATGTAATTTAGCTGAAATAAAACTTTTACTAATAAATTAACGAAGCGATTTGAACTGCTGGTCTTTTATTGTGGTAATTAGTCAACTTTAAAATTAATGATGACTTTAATGCTCAAGATTAATTAAGACGTTTGTCAACCAAGTCCCCGGAACTCAAAACTCAACATGACAATAATGGAAATTCCGTCTTTAATGAACATGACACCGAAATTATTTATAAAATCATCCCCTTCCAAAGCTACACCGTTCACCGAATCAAAACTCCAGTTATTTTATATGCTTGTTTATTTTAATGTTTAATTTTATACGGTGCCAACGACCTCCGTCCGGCGGAGTACTGGATCAGGCGGAGAAAATTATGTCTAAAATTACTCCGATGCACAAAATGCATTAAAAATTTCCTCGACTCATCGAATACGGAATTAAATGTCGCGTTTTATAGCGAAACCTGTTTACGAATTTTATCTTAACTGACATACATTAAAGCTGTGCTCTGGGAGGACACGTCATCCAAAACCGAGTGTTTTAGGGTTCCGTACTAAAGGGGGACAAATGAAACCCCATTTATATGCCTCCGCTGTTTCTATATCTGTCAAAAGGTTCCATCTTTTGAATGAAAATAGGTAGAACCTTGATTTTTTTTACAGAATGCGTGATATTATGGCTGCTATTACAACAAATAGCTAATAAAAAATAAAAACTCAAAAATGTTGTTGAAAAATCATTAAATAAAAGATTTTCAACATTCTATCTTGTTATTGACTAATTTACATTAATGTCGCTCGGTGGAACGGAACCCTAAATGCGAGTTCAACTCGCACTTGACTAGATTTTATGGACATCGCACATCTCGGCAAGAATAAACGTGCCGGTGTAAAATATTTTCTATTTTACACTATTTAACGACCATGCATCAGGTTTTGAGTTCGAGGAATCGATCAGACTGTTATTACGAAAATACATTTCTATTGGTTATAAAATTGCAATAATCTGGCTGGATTCATTTTTCTCAAGCTCAAACTACTTGCGATTAACTTGAAGAATACCTAAGCATTTTTATATCTCACGATACGATATCCGGGTAAGTAAAATGTATAAAATTATCACACCCGATATACTACTCGTCTGTAAATATACCTACCGATAGGCTACCCGATAATTAAGTCGTTCTCTAAAAATTTAATAATTAAAATTCGCTAAACGTTAACACCTACGTCTAAGGTTTGTTTAAGTGTTTAATAGGTATTTATTTTGATTTAAAGAGATTTTTGAGTATCTATAGTGTGACAACGATGTAGGTATGCACAACAAATGTAGGTACTTACAAATATCGTGAGTTTTTTATTATTATAAGGTTTACTTACCTACTATTATCAGCAAGTATCTTGTCGAGTAAACAGCACAATTTACTTATCGCAACATCTTGTCTGAAGTGAATGATATCGTATCGACTATCGTACAATGTGAAGACGTTGTAATTCAATTGATTAATTTATTAGACACAGTAAAGGGATAGCATTTTGACGTTTATTAGTTTTCACGCACCCTGTATTTCAAAGGTTACAGCTTTGCAACGTACGATATGCATTACGTATCGGATTTTATTGCCTGTGCATAAGTAGGTCTATTTTAGGAAATTGTTACAGATGTTCCATTCGAAAGTTGCTTCTACAAATAGTTAATACGCGCGTGTCAAATATTCAATGTACTGCCGAATACAAGTTTTCTCGAGTACAAAAATAAATGTCCCACTTCGCTGATTCACGTCTGTAAAATATTTTGCTAAAGGTGTTCTATATGATTTATGGTTATTAATCGCTATAAAATATAAAGTAAGGTTACAATAACGCATGTTTACATTTTTTTTAAAGATCGGGATCAAAAAATATTTTATCTGTGGAATAAATGTCTGCACAAAATGTTTTTAAGATTATCATTATAGTATGACTATGACGCAAAATGACATAATTATAAGTAAATAGGTCGATAAACTTTATGTGCTAACAAGATCTAACTTAATGGCGAAGGTTTTTCATTTCGGTAAATAATAAATCGAGAATCGTAAACAATGTGAGTCTTCATACTCTGTTTCATTGTTCCAGAAACTAATGGATCCCAACAAGACGAGTTGAGCCGCTGAAACATGACGCGCGCCGCCATTGCGTTTTGGCGCGAAATGCCAATCGCGGTCGCGGTGGTACTCGCGACGCTGGCGAGCGTTGGTTCAGCCAGAGACAGTCTGTTCAGGGTTATTGTTTTAGGTAAGTTATTTTGAAGCTTTACAGCCTAACATTTACATTTACTTTCGAAATAATAGGCTGGTAATGACAACAATAAGACGTAGGTTAGTTCACAGTCAAATAGATATTAAGGAGCTATTTTAATTATTATTATGCATGAAATGTACTACCACGTTATATGATTTTCAAAAGGTATACTTACATACTTATTCTTAAAAGTATACTTTTTGAAAATCATAATACGTAATTCTAAATATTAATTTGCCTACGTACGTACTCCTGTTTTGGTAATTATTTCTTAAAACAATTTTAAATGCGTCGGAAGTGTAGTAGGTTGGGATTGGGAAGTACATTGTTTAATTTCCAAATAAGGAAGCCAAATATCCTGTCGGAGGATGTAATTTCTAAAACTAAGCACTTAAATATCAAAATCCTTAACTAAAGCTCAAGAATGGGCTAAGGAAACACTCATTGAATTTTTATCATTCATATAAATTGGAAATACCGAATTATGTATTCCTGTTACATCGTTCCTTGATATATTAACAAAAATCTTCAAAGCGATGTGAAGAATTTAAAGTTTAATATAGCGTGTGTACGCATACAAATCGTTTGATGTGATCTAAGGATGCTTGTTACTTTTGGCAATCGGAAAGGGCCTGTCATATTATCAATGATTGCCAAATTGTACGTGACAGTATACAGTAATGGTATATTCTACCACTGCTGCACTGTGTGTATTATTTATATGACATGCTTAGACGGCGTACAATATGTATGGCCATAAGCTGTTAAATATCCAGTTTGGCACGGGTCTCTTTAAAACAAGGAGTCGTGGAGCTAAACTGCTAATTATATCTACTGCTAAAGTGCCTACCGGTGGGTTTAAAGGCCGACTCAAAAGACGGGACGTCGAGTTTCCTTTCGTTTATTTCACTTGTGATAACTGTTGTGACCGTCTACTAAATAATTCAAAAAAACTTCAAAGTATGGAAGCGTCCATCCTCTAAAGTTTGAAATTTATTTCTTCCCAAACTTTCTCTCGAAACTTGGGACGAAAGTGATAATGGATTTTGGAAAATCAGAGGCGCAAGCTAGATTCCAATCCCCAATTCTCCGAAGTGAAAATCCAGATTCAAACCATTAAACTCCGTCGTCTTGATTGAATTGGATTCTTTCCTGACAGACAGATTTCAGTTGGTCACGAATGAATATTCTCTTAATATCAACCTACTCGTTTATATCAACGTCATAATATGTACTAATATGTAGGTTATCTATAAATTGTTATTAATTAATTCAATATTGACAAGCACACGGTCGTAAGATAGTGAGGTGGACAATATTTATTAACACACTTGATTATATTTAATTAAACAGATTGAGACTATTTATTTCTTATTCTACCAGATGCGTACAAAAAAGTATACTTGATGAATATTCGTATTTTATTCTGACCCAATGTTTAGAATATAACTTACGTAGTCGGGAATTCTTACCATCAGAATATTTTTATTTCAAAAGCGCATTGTTCATTTGTTCCCCAAATTAAACACATGACGACTTAAAGCATAAGGTCTTGTATACACAGAGCCAAAGGGCAGCTTTATTTTATGAGGAAGCAATCGTTTCACACAACCGTAGAATATCGACGCAAAAAAGAATACACAGAATAGAATATGTTTACAGGAGCCGAAAAACTTTTGAGATTGCAGAACATAACGTATGAAAATAGGGTTAATTTTAACGCTATACAAATTATTAGTCGTAGAACCACGAGATTTAGACAATTCGACGCAGAATTGTTTTCTCATTTTAAATGTGCAATAAAAAAATTGTCATAGGTGTACGCATCCGTTTTTTGCGTCGTATGTAAAAGATAATAAAAAATACTTTTAACTTAAACAAATTGACTAGTACAAAACGGAAAATGACTATTAAGTAAGGAGTATAGTATTAAAATAAGTTATTTACGAACGTAGCTTCACTCCATAAAGGAAACGTTAATGGTCTGATTTCAAGGTGTACATCCAAAACATATTGAAAACCCACCGAAACAACTGAATAACAGACTGAATGTGAATCTCAGCGGAAAACATTATTACTTCACGGGTTCAAATCGATTGTTGCTCCCAACCCTCTCATTTGGTCCTCATTAGCCCACCGGATGCCAAGACAATTATAATAATGACCACTCAGATTAGACCCCTTTGCTTTCTTTTGAAATCTTCCTAAGTTTAGTACTTCTCAATGGAGGGGACAGTTCCATTCCGATTGGTCGTGAGTTAGCCAGGACGTTATATTTAATTATTCATGGGCCGTAGTACACCAATCAGCTTCGCTTATGTTAATTCGCTTTTTCTACGTAACTTAATAATGCTTTATTCTATCTGTCGATTCTAAGAATTTTCTTCGCTATGTAATTCACAAAATTCTTCAGTATTGTAGCTCAAAAGCTCAATGTAATTATTATTATAATAGTCGAAAGATATTATTATAATCATCAAGATTTTGTTCAGCGTTAGCTACATACTCTCTAGTTTGGATAATATTGTAGACTTAAGATCATATTATTATGAACGATCCCGTAGCTTAGTTGGTAGTGACCCTGCCTACGAAGCAAGGGGTCTCAGGTTCGATTCCTTGCAGATGTCCATGTGAGAAGATAAATTTCTAGTTCTTAGTAGATGTGACATCGACACAGACGTGGAGACGAAATTTGTTGATATTTTACTTTGCCCGGGAAAAATATAATTCTTAATTTTATTATTTATGTAAAGATTGAAAGCTGAGGCACTATCGGATTTTACGAGAGCTCAACAAATACTCTCTTTATCTGAAGAAGACGTAAACATTTGCATTGATGACATTCTGCGACGTCGATCGGGCTGTTTACCCCAATTTGGTCCTAAACAAACAATTATCTTGAATGCATTCTGATAAAGATTTATGAGGGAATAAAAATGTATCTTTAAAGTTTTTGCGATGATAGAGACGTCGTTTGTAAAAAACAGATGTTTGAAGAGATAAGTAAGATGCCAAAGATCTCTAAGCTTAATGCTATTTATTTACCTTCGAATTTCCTTGAAGGCTTTTGCAAGTTTAGTTATCAAAATTAAACCTTCGAATTTCCTTGAAGGCTTTTGCAAGTTTAGTTATCAAAATTAAAATTTTGAAATGAAAATCACATTTAGAAATCAAGTACAAATAAGAATTTAAATGAAGATTATGAATATAAGAAATTTGTCCTTTCTTACCCCCGACGCAAAAAGTGGGGTATTATAAGTTTGACGTTGATGTTTGTCTGTGTGTGTGTCTTTTTGTGGCATCGCAGCTCTCAAACGGATGGACCGATTACGATGTGGTTTTTTCCTTTGAAAGGCAGTTTCTTTGCGGTGGTTCTTAGCTATGTTTGGTTAATATCGGTCCAGCGGTGTAAGAGTATCAGCACATTACATTGTTTATTAATTACACAGCGGTACGAATTTCGCTGGGACAGCTAGTTAATTATATAATCCAATACATACTCGTACTCGTAATGCACCTTTAATTTTTCAATGTCGTCGCTTAATGGAATAAACAAACATAATACAAATTGTCTTTGCATCACAATAGGATAAGAGTTATGAGCTGTGACGCGCTTCGCATATAATGTTGCAAATCACCTACTGGTCACACCACAGTGGTTTAAAATTGCGAATTCAACTGATGGACGATGACATTATCGACTCACGATGACATGATCTGATGACAATAAATTTGATTAACACGTCTATTAATACAAGTAGTATTTATGTCACCGAATACAAGTCATTGTATTAATACGTATAACTAAACAAAATACACGTATTTGTAAATCAGCCTCAAATTAAATAATACATTCAGGAGTGGATTACAAACGCAAGTAAATAACTAGTATACTTTGTTAATTGTAGTATGTTTTTTGCTTTAACACTTGCACTTGCTTTGCACTATTGCAAATAATAAATAATGAATTACATGGCAAATGACACAAATAATATAAAGATCGCAGTAATTATCTTTACGATAGAAGCTCTTACATCCAATGAAGATCTAATAAATTTAATTAAAATCCAAGCTTGTGCTGTTATTACAAGAATAGTCTTATACCTAATAAGCTCGCTGCCCTCTATTAAAAGCTAGTGAAACAAGTCCCTTACAGACATTAAAAGTAATCTTAATCCTATTGTGAGAGAATTTCCACATTTAAAGAATACAAATGTGATATCTGAGTTTCCAAGGCTACGTAAGGACATCACGACTGGCGAATATCACGATTTTCCCAGCATATTGCAAATGCAGCTAACGTTTTGATGCGAGATATGATGTATTCTGTTAGGATGCACGGTTGTGAGCGCGGGGCTAAAGAGAGCCGACTTCCGTCGATGGTCACCTATTGTTATTCAATACAATCTAGTGATCGACGTTGGATGGTCTTCAATGCTTTCTCTTGCAGTGTCTAGTGTTTTTGCGGTTTATTTGATTGCTTCGACGTTAAAACTGATTCGAAGCTCCGGAAGCTCTGTTCTTCTGGTTGGTTTTCGTTTTTGTCTTTCTACTTAATTGATCTTTGTTAACCTACACTTTAATCTTCTTTAAACATTATTGCATAACAACGAATTGCCTATTTTTTTAGCGCTATGTTATTTGTTTCGTTAAAAATATTAAAATTAAGTAGGTTTTTCTGCTTAAGGTTTTCCTTTTAACTTTTAAAACGATACCTTTACTGAAGTATTTTACTGAGCCAAATGTTATTTGAATCTCAGTAACTATTGAAATTTTAAAGTTCGTATGAATTTCACGTTTATATGCGAACTTGGTTTTTTGTGTGACTGTTTATTTTCTAACAGCGCTAATCATCCATATAGTTGTCACCAGCATACTTCTTTCCATCACCATTATGTAAATAAAAGTCAAATTTTACAACCAGCCAATTACCCTACCGCATTCTATTGTTTTCCTAGAAACTCGAACAAGCTATTAAGCAGGACATAATTCGTTTGACATCTATAAAAACCCACTAAGTCGAAAGCAAACAAATTTAGTACTGGAAGTATATAACGAAGTACTGATGTGGAGATGACGCTTAAAATGTCGTAAACATTTTACGGCCTGAAGGAAAATAAATAGTTTTCGCTCTGCTCCATCTAAGAGTTATACAATAAAAAGTTTACAACTAAAGAAAATAGACTGGGATTGAAATGGGTCTGGTTAGGAATGCAGAGTCATGACTATGCCGCCACGAACAAAATAACATGAGGAAAAGTATTTGATTGAAGAATTTATATTTAAAATAATAAAACTCTCGGTGTACACTTCTCTTCGTTTAAAACCAAAATTTCTACATTATTTTTAGTATACATAGAGAGCATCAGTGTTTAATTGAGACAAAATTTGACGATTAAAAAGATAACTAAACTGAAAAAATGTTTAAAGGTGTTACAGAAATGAAATAAGTCTATTGTTTTTGAGGAAGCCATAGTGATACCATGAGATGAATTAAATCTAAATACTTTGATAATAAAACAATATATTTACATTCATTCTTTAGATATTTTTCTGTCTCACTAGCTATTATCATCCATCCTAAAATTTTGAAAATCAGTTTATAAAATTATGGCTGCAATTTTGGGCAGCTAATACATGCGGCTTTATATGAATTTAGAAGATAATAAATAACGAACAATAACTGCAACATACAATCGTAACGTTGATTAACCTCTTAACATAATTTTAATACTTATCCATTAGAATAATAGATAAAGCGTCAATAGCCCGTTTCAAGTTGAATTATTACCAAGTCCAAATCAGTGCTTTAAAACAGACAGTCTCGAAGGAAAAAAATAAGAGAAATACTTTTCGGTCTCTGTGTTGATAACAAAGACTATTTATATAAACATTTTGGAAAAACATCTGAAGTACAGATTCGTTATAATATTCGAATAGTAGTAAAGTTAGTGGTAAAAGTAATAAGACGAAGACAAACAAAACAGCAAATCACCATTCCTCAAGTTATACACGCATATATTAACATGTCGGTAGCGAATAACTTCGTATATACCATTTCAATACAGCTGTTCACTTCAATTTCAGTCAGCTGTCAATAACTCATTTACAAGGCGTGTTCACATCATCCAACATATTCACTGCGTACATGCGTCAATACTGCAAATTTCTCATAAACTGTATTTCAATTCACTAAGGTTTGAAATCAGTCAACAAGATATACATTTTATATTTCTGCAATCAATTGCTGACATCTAAAATATTGCCTGCAGTAAATTCCACTTGAAATATACGAGGTGGTCAGTGATCAGTCGACTCAATCAGTCATAGATTATAGTATTTGTCTTAAGGCGGTCCCACTTATCTGAAAACAAGCTTTGCTTCGTTTCTCTCAGCTTCTAGAAGTAAATCTATAATATCTTTCAATCCCTTAAGATAAATTGTCCCTTGCATTGTATTCAATGAATTATAAGTTCTCAATTGTGTACTATTAAAATTAAACAACGACGTTGAAAACCAAATACATAAATGTTACAGTGACATTTGAAATCAGAAACATAAACACAAGTGTCTATCAAAACAAAGTGAGGCATGATGCGTTTTATTGTCCGATGTGTTCAAAGCTTAAGCGATGTCATTGATGTATTCGCTGCAAGTTGTACGACCTGCGCTAGGGCAGCTGTCTTCAGTAAATATTTGCTATGCCATGCTATGATATGAGCTACAGTTCATTGAGCTCGATCTATATTTGTGATCAGGGAAACTGCACGTTTCCATCTCAGATTTACGACTTAATGAATTCGCCAGAAGCGTTTTTCCTATTCGATGGTATCGAATAATGGTTCCGTGAATTTAAATTGTTTTGTTTGAATAATTTTTGGATTTGCCTGTAGTGTTATCTCTTACATCACGACGATTTTATAAAATCTGATACTTTCTTATAATTATATTCCGGTCATGAGAATTCTTGATACCATACTTCAAAGGTACCAAAAATTCTTCGAAAACTTTTACCGTTTATACTCAAAATGGGTTCTGCCCTAAAGACCATTAGCAAAAGGGCGAAACGTAACGTCAACACGGTCAAAAGCGAATGACAAATTATTCACTTACCAGCATTCATAAAGTTTTGTCAAGAAGCTCGAGTATATTTTGTTAAATAAGCTCTACGCATCAAGCTATAGAGTGCAAATTAGAAAAGTTGTTTCGTAATGATGGCACCGCTAATTTTGTTCTTGCAAGTTTTTGAAGGCACATGGTGTTTCTGTATTCATTTTACAGTCTGCTGCTATTCTAGGAATAATATTCCACCATATCTTGGTATATTTCGGTGCAGGTGCCCAGATGTCGAAGGGATCTTATTCATTTTGCTGAATTTCAGCAGGGACGTCTTGTGTACTCACAATTTGTCTTATTATGTCTCTGGACGCATCTGTCAGGATTTATTGGCTTACTTTCTTTTAATCTTATATCCAGTTATTTATATCATTCCTTACCAATTACCAGCCACTGACTAATTGGTAGTGATCAGCCTAAATCTGAATTTCCATGTCACTATGTTAAGGGTATTGATGTTGGATTGGACGTGCCTTTGGCTGACTGAACTTTCGAAGTAGAAATAAAAAGTCTGAAAATACATTATTACTATAGCTGAGAAAAACTTATTTATCAGGACTTTTATTTGAAGCTATCATATCGAAAAAAAGTTTATTGAACTAAATTAGTAAAAGCAATCAATCTGACCGAGCGCAATCAGAAATTGATTCGGCGAACGGGCGAACGCTAGTAATAAAGTTTCATGAACGTTTCCGTACTTCCCAGTGCATGTTTACCAATTCGTGCAGTTTAATCAGTGGATCGCAGACCAAGAATTCTTGGGCCGTATACTAACTTCTCCATAAATCTCCAATGTAACACCCTGGTGGAAGCCGCTAAAAAACCGTCAATAGAGAAAGCATTAACGACCGAAGACCGAAGAACTTTGTATCATCAACTCAGTGATAAAACATGGTTTTCACATTGCCTTAAAAGATTTTTGGGTCAAATCACAGCGATGTGTTAAGATGCGCAGTTTTTTGCAAGGTGGCGAGAGGACGTCTGCGCGCACAAAGAAATGCTACGGCGTATATGTTAAGATTCTCTCACGAATGGTGCGCCATGTGCAAGTCTAGAATTAGGATTCTGTGCAGACGCTAATTGTTGTTGTTAACGGATATTTCTGTTGTTACTTGTTATTTCTATTGTTAAATATTCTTTTTCATAGGACACTGGTTTGGTGTTAATTTTATTTTTAATACCAAATCTACATTGAATATTTGGATTGTATTATTATAAGTTATATTTACATTTGTACCGTTGACACAATCAATGCATATAATATAGGTATGTACCTATAGTAAGTTTCTCTTATTAACATGTTTTCAATTAATTGACGGCCAGAGCACGCGTTCTCATAACTGAGAAGGCCTAGAGCATACTTCACAACTCTTTGGAATGGTAGTGGTTTTCAAGGTTGGTAGAGGTAGGGTTTATGTCAAATAACAATTTATTATAAAATCGTTAAATAGCACATTGGCTACTCTACGTTTTTCTCTAATCGCATTCGACTGCAGATTTATTGCTATAGCCTTTTTGTCTCTGTTTGTTTACGTTAAAAAGACATCGTGTCAAGTTACGCAAAAAATTACTGTAAAAAATTTAAACGCCAATCTGAAGTGTTAAGGTAATTATAGCATACGAGTTTTGAATGAAATTTGCAGACTTTAGATCTTATTTCGTAGGTAATAAAGTTGATAGTGGTATTTTTATTGCAATCTTTTTCAAAACACTTAAACGTATATTTACCTATAAGTACGTGAGAACGCACGAATGTATAATAGGTCATTATAATGTCGTTTTAACTGTTAAACATGCTTTAGGTATTGGCTTCGACTTATTAGCGGTCCTCTGCATGGGAAGCGTCGTTCTTCATAATTTTCAAGGTAGCTTCCACCACGTTTTTCAGTTGCCAAACCGAGTATCTATCGGAGCTATGCCGCGTATGCCTATGTCATTTATATCCATGCCGCTTATAAATATCTATACTGCTTGGTTATGCCGCTCATCAGAAGGCTTTTCTGATATGAACAATTGTCTAATAATAACACCCAGGACCATCAGCTTAAAGTGCTCTCTGACGAACGGTCAAGAAATTACTGACACTAACAGTCACCGTCACTCATTCAACTTTCGACCGTGATCTCATTAACTCGGTCGATCACATTGACTTTAACATCAAAGTCAATTGATTCTAAAAACTGATAACCTTCGTAATTAATTTCAGTCTCAGTTTATAAGGTATCAAACTTTTCGCTACCAAATTTGATACTTTTTACACGGAACATTTCAAACACACCGTACCAGGAACCCCTGTTTTCATAATAAACAGTTCGTATCGCATTTCAGGACGGTTAGCTTTACTAGGAAAACAGGGGATTTGTAGCTAAATTTCTTTGTATAGACGTGTGTTACATTAGCTGCCAAATAGGAGGAAATGTAATGAATTTATTCACGTTTTATTGGTAGCCGGGCATTTATTGGCCCTAGAACTAATTTCCGACGTAATGAGACGTTTTAGACGTCTCTGTTTTATTGCGTCGGTATCAATGTGGAATTCTTTTCTTGTTCCAAATAAGGTTTGGTGAATGGTTTACTTCCAAAAAATACATCGTTACAAACGATTATGTTACTTTCTTCATATAGAGCAACGTGTCGCATTTACTCTAGTAGATGTGCAATGTGTTATTACTAAAAACATGAACAGTCAATAACTTTGTTTACAAACCACAACAAAGATTGTGGAAACTTTTAACCAAAATTAATGAAAGATACGATCATAATTTTGGCACTCAAGATACGAGTAACATTGTCATGCTTCATTAGTTTACTGCGCGTGTTCTATCATGGATCTATTTGCCGCCATTATACATCTAATACATTCGTCTATTCTTTCTAACCGAACTATTTACATTTTATTTTACGATCCAGACTAACTATTGTTTGTTTTACTTCGACGCGAAGGCCAGATTTACCATACATTAGATGAGCCAAAACAAACGGTGAACAGTGAATACTCCTTTATTCATTCTGCATTCTACATAAACAATACTGTCTGTTCGCGCCCTTGAACTTCGTTAATAGGCTAAGAGACCAGATGGCTCATAAAAAGGTTTGGATCTTCGGATGAAGGTTCAATGGTCGCTTGCGAAGCGAAATACAAAAGGAAAGAAGTCTTTATAGATACAAAGATTGTGTGCGTTCGACTGGCTTTGGTTGAACGTAAAGTTCTTATTGTCGCAGGCGTTCGTAAGATTTGTAAGTATCTGTTGATTTTGCCAAAGAATGGTAAATGGACTAAGTGTTAAAAAATCGTCATGGATGAACATTAAATTGGATTTAACAGATCCTGGGGGCGGTGATCACCAACATTTACAAGACCCGATTGTTGGTTGATCGGCTGTAAGAAAATCTTGAACTTGGTCTTATGTCCGTGGCAACTTGCATCACATAGACTTCAAGTAGGTATGAGGGTCATTGAAGGTGTGAAAGATATTATTGTGGGATAACTTTAACGCGTAGTTCTCAACGTATCTTTGAAGGTACGAGAGCATTTGCCATTTATTAGCAGTCACAGTAGCAGATACTTGTCACTCTCCAAGCTTTAGATGATCAGTTATTTATGTATATTATTATGCAGAACTGTTGAGTATATGATTTTTTATACTATGCTATGTTAATCCTTTAATACATCTTCAATATACTTTTATTCGCGGGTACCTGTTAGATTCTACTGCATTTCAGTAACAATGCAGTATGTATCGCCCTTGAACTGCTGTACTCTAAATACGGACAGAGCCGGGCGCAATGTTTAGTTCCTAAAATAGAAATACCGCTGCGTACACTTTGTTTTATTTTTTTAGCACCGTTTTAAGCAAAGTTCTTAGTCAAATATGCAGTGCAGTGCTACTGTGTGCATTGTTGCTGTTATTTATATCAGACTAGCTGTGCCTGCGACTTTATCTGCGTGGAATGTGATTTTGAAAAATTTCTTAAATAAAACTAGCCAAAGTTACTCCTTATTAAATCAGCTATCTGCCAATGAAAGTCTCTAAAATCAGTCCAGCGGTTCCAGACATTAGCCCAAACAAACAGACAGACACAGACCGACAGACAGACAAAAATTTAAAAAAAATGTTATTTTGGAATATGGTCACCGTCGCTCATGGTTATCAGTACCAGCAGACATCACCGATGCGTTGCCGTCCAAGAAAGACGAAAGACGAATAAAAGAAATTACTGGCTCCCAAACTCCCAGACAGGACACGACAAGCCGTTTGACGGCTGACCGAAGCAAGAAGATGGTACCTGGTCTTCAGCCTCACTATCAAGCCTGGAGTACCTTCGGGATTCAACAGGACATTGGTACCTGGGCGTGGTAGCTAGCCACTGCACTTAAGTTACTGCAATTTATTATAGCACTATACCTACTCGTAATATGCTTCTTTAAAAAATGTACAAGGAATACAAATTTCATAAAATACCAAGGAGTTTAGAAGACTCCGAAAAATGTTTAAGTACTTATTGTTTGGTTAACTACACTTGTAAAACCGCACCACTAAACCACTTCAAATGGCCTCATCTATGATGTTTTGGAGATTAAAAAAGCCGGAGCCGATGATAAAAGCTTTGAAAGGATTATTGTCTATTTTGAGTCAATTAAGTTACTATATCTTTGTAACTGGAAGGTACTCATTTTTTATCCGTTGAGTTTCTTGAAGTTGTTCTAACTTAGTTCGTGAACAGTAATGAACTAAGATTTCTGATTGACATGCATTTATAATATTTTTAATAGTTAAGCAGATGAGTAGTAGATAAATAATAAATAAATAAATAACGCTTCACACTCATAGCCCCACACTAGGATTCCCTGTGTCGTGGGTGCCATGGACAACACACCCAGACCAAGAACGGAAATTTAAATTCATCATTCAAATTTCCGCCTCGCTGGGAATCGAACCCAGGACCCTCGGAACGGCGATCCGGCGTGTTAACCATTGCGCCATCCGGGTCGTCAATAATATAAGAGTCGGATATAAGAGTGAGTGTTATTTTAAGTGTAATTAGAACGTTATAAGAAGTCTGATATAAAAATTGTAGCTCGAATGTTTGGTTTGAATACAGTTTATAGAGAATGCTTCAGAATTCGTCACTTATTACCATAGATCGGAATGGGTAAGTACTGCAATTTTGGATTGGATGACGTTATTATAATATGGATATGATATGGCAATGAATCACACCCGCTAGGTGGGATTTATATAGAAATATTAAAAATTGTTTCGTTTTTTGGGACGGCTATTGATACGAACATAGCAGATGTAAAAAGAAATGGATTAGGGGTTGAAAATATAGAGAAAATAATTGTAATTTATTTTAATTCCCTAAAAATTATAAATATGAGGATGACAATGATTTATAATATTTGTGTTCATTGTTTGTTTTGTTGTTGTTGGATCCTAATAAATCCCACATACTCACCTACACTCCAGCCACATTAGTATAATGTTTGAGGACATTGACCCCAAATAAATTTATTACGATCTATGATTATTACTTACGATATTCTTTTTAACTTAGCAAACGCCTATTGCCGACCCCGTTAGTCTTGTTAGTAGTGTCTACGAAGCGAGTGGTCCCCGATTCGAATCCTGGCCGTTCAGATATTTATGTGACAGATAAATGTTTGTTCTCCGGCCATGGGTGTTACTGATGTTTTATTTGTGTTGTCCGTGCCACGCGTAATACAGAGAATCCTAGTGCCCGCGCACTATGAGTGTGTTAGCCTTCATTTATTTCACTCTTCCCAAGAGACTTCCACATTAAGCTAGTCTTTCTGTTCGGCGAGGTTCTTTTACTACACTCATCGTTTAAATATATATACAGATACTACAAATATACTCTGCGCCCACTTAGCATCAGTGAGTGCAGCTACTTACATACGGACAACTGTTCTCAGAGTTCTCAAGAGTTGGACAAACATTATTATGGCTGCGTTGTGCAGCGCCACCTGTCTGTTTGACTTAACGCGTGTCTGTCGGCTATGGAGAATAGAAAAACATTTAAACTGCGGTTAACACACTATTTAATATACAATAAATATGTTAACACTGTAAGAACCTATGGAGGTTACGTGTCAAATATTACTAGGCATTATGTTAGCCTTTTGTGTTTCGTTAAATTAGAAGTAAATAAACATCAAACTTTTATTTTAAGCTCTGAAAATAGGTATTAAAATAAATCTTAAATTAAATTAAACCCATACTTTATTATTTACTTTACAAAATTTATACGACATAAAAGTTTGTCGCGAGATTTAAAGGAATAAAACTAAGAACTTTCTACTAATAAATAAAGATTAAGTAACATTTTAGATAACAAAAAAACATTTTAGATAACTCATACAAAAAATGTTGTAAATGAAACTGAAAATATGTTTTGTCTAGCTTTTTACAATCTAGTTTTATAGACAACCGTGAAGTTGTTGCTTAATAGAAAATAAAAAAAAAATCTGAATCTAAACCTAAAATTACGTTGGATGTTACTCATAGTATATTAAATCTAATGGCCCCTGATCTTAACTAATTATGTTAACCTATGTTAAACATCTGAAGAAAGTTAACAGTACATATTTATTTATATTTCGTTACGTTGAAATGATATTGACTGTTTAGTTCCAATTCACATTTATTATTCTTTACAGGATTACAAATTGTCCAGAACTGACCACTCACTACCGTTATCTAACACAGACTCACAAAAAAGCTAGACGCACAAAAAGATGCTAACTTTATTAGCAACTTCATGGTGCATACAGAATAGACTAGACAAGAAATGTCCAATTTGTAGCCTATTGTAAAAAGGAGGTGTACAATTACGATAGTGCATTCGCACATCGAGAATTTTATTTCAAATAAACACTTATCATTCTATAAAAACGCTACAGACTATTTGTTAGTGTTTATAGGTAATAAAGTACATAGTATATATAATATAAAGTATAATATAGTAATACGTAATTATCTTTAACCCTGAAAAGTTATAGCAGTCTATTTCACATGTTCTCCAGTTCCAATTTTATTTCATTTGACAAAATTTAACTCCGTGAAAGGCAATGTTCCTTAAATGACATCTCGCCCTCATGAGTAATAAACCCATAAAACTTTCAAAGACTTGTTCTATTTCTGGCTATCAATATGACAAGTGTTGGTCATGCGAGGTGAGTAAGAGCAGTCGTGTTGTTCCTGCGGAGTCTGGCCGGCGTCTCGACTGGAGGACTTGGTGAATCACTCGGCTCCAATGTTTCATGGAAACTTTCTATTGCAACTGTTTCGTTTGCGGTTGGGTTATTATTTTCATGAATAAGTGAAGTAATGAGACATGGTTTGAAGGAATCGTCCGTAGCGACCAATCCAAGCGCATAATGAGCAGCCAATGCTTTTTGCTTCAATCTTGATACATCTTGTCAACTTTACGTAAAGCATTGTGCAAATATTAATACCAAATTCGTCATGATACGATATGTATGACCTAATAGCAACGTTAAGGTATTCATGTTATAAGTATTTTATAAAATCAAATATATTGCCAAGCGATTGCATAGGAAACGTACCAGTAAAACACAGGTGTGTATCTAGCCTTTTCTTAATCATTTATTTATACAACTTTAGAAATCTCTACGAGTCTTAACGAACAGCAAGATTAATTTAGAACAAATTATCACAGGATGGAACTATCACTACGTCTGTTTTGATAGATGTTGTTAACTATCCCTCTAATCTAAAATCACGGAAATCAAACTCAATCTTCCTGTTTCGCTCAGCATTTACCGCAATCACCTTCCTCTTTCCCTCGTACAGTTCGTAACCCTTCAATGTGGATTAAAATCAAATTCCAATACGCTCTACTTAACCAACCGACGTGTCTACTTCGCTAAGATCAATATGAGTCACAGGCTAAGCATCTGAGATGCGCGGGAGTGTGGACTAACGGAAATACCTAATCTTTGCATTAGTTTCACGGATTCTACTCCTGAGCAACACGTGTGGCACACTCTCTGCGGAATTCACACACAGAATAGACATATTTCGATTATTAATACGGCGAATTATAAACAACTGGTCGATAACATCCGGTGAATTTCACACTTACAGGATAGACATCACATTAATAGCATCGAATACTTTAACTGAATCTGTCTAAACTGTGACAGTAATCACCTGTTAATGAGTTTGACCATCTATTGTTAGTCTGGATTCGAACGTTATATGGTTCTGCACAACCATTGTTAAGTATGTGTAAGTTTTAGCTTCTGTGTGATCTTTAGTAATGCAATTTAATGTTAGGTATTTTATTTTAATTTATTATTATGATCTAATAATGTTATTGGTCATTATCGCACTATCGTATCACATAGTCATTGTTTAATGTTGGTCTTAATTTCCTAAGCATTCTCTGGCAGTCAATCTAGACATTTGTACTGACTTATTGCAAATAAAAGGTATTTGAGAGAAAGGTGAGTAAAACCTTATCGGTTAGATTTTGATCTTGACACAAAGAAAAATAAAAACATAACCACACCTATGCTTATAATCACATAAACATTCAATATAGACTCAGCGATCAGTCATCCTAGCGTCCAATACAATATTAATAATATAACTGCATAACGTTTGCATTGGAGGCCACCACGTACGGAGGTGTTACTTGACGTTCGTATTGAATACAAAGGCATACATTACATTTAATCGGCCACAAGAATACAGTTATACGCAATGCCAATGAATTTGGTAATGTAACGCTTGTCCCGATAGACGTGATGAGATAATAGCTTTGACATGTTTGCATATACTGTTGGAAGGCAGTGAGGTGACGATTTGAATAAAGTACCAGAATGATTAACTATGGTTGGGCCTGTATCGGAAATTGAAAAATGTACCGTAAGTTGAGAAAATTTTAATATCATCGTCATAATTATAAACAATTTTATTAAGTGCGATTTGAAAAATTTACCAAACTGATTATTCGGTACCACTTCTTACTAGACAGACAGATTAGTTGTACCTACTCAGATTAAATTAGTTAACTCAATAATTTTAATCAAAATGTATATTTTTTTAAATAATATAACTATGTGCACGTGTAAACATTATGCGTCAAGATAACGGTGTTCTATTTATTAAACGAATCAAATCAATGTCATTATTAGTAGCGGTAATTACACCTACTTCAACATTTTAATGAGGTTTATAGACCTAAGAACCATTTCTCGAACTCACTTTCAAATTTCATTTGTGAAATTTGACACCATTTCCATTGTATTCAATGCTTTTGTCTTTGCCCCTTCTTTCATCTCCTATATAATTATGTGTACCTTTTTGAGCCAAACCATCAAGCTTGGCGCCTGACCTACGCCTACGGTGTCAAACAATCGTACATAAACAAATCCTCTTATTGTTCGGCAGTTATGACGCAAGTAATCCGAACACGGGGCTCCAGCGCACGTTTCGCGCGAACGATGACGGATAAACGTAGTTTGTTTCTGAATTCACGTTGTTTTCCTTGTGTTCATCAATTACAGAACTGGCATCCTATTTTCTTTATCTTAGTCAATCATCAGTTCCACAATGGAGAATACGATTGTATTTTTTTTGTATACACCACACAGTTTTTAAACTTTTATAACCTTACTGGTATCGAAATTTGCCTGTTCGTAAAGTATCCAGTTAAGTTCGTCAAGTATTTAATTCTTCTTTTATACTGAATATGTAAGTACGTTATAGGTACTAATCACGTGATGCTTTTGATTTCAACTTGTGAGGTCTTACGACAGATAATAAATATTTACCGTAAACCACCGGAGATAGGGGAAAATATTTTAGATACAATTATTTTGAAAGCGAAATTAATCACAACGTTGTAACCAGTTTATCTCCAACAAGATCTGACGTCGACACTGATTATAAATTGTATCGTTAATCTGCATGGCTCATGATTATATTCAATGGCTTGTAATATTGGACTCTGGATTATGCATCACCCTTTGATCCGACAATCGACTTTATCACATGTAAGATTAAGGATAATATTGCTTTAGTTGTAGCAATGGTCATAGTTGAAAATAAGACGTCTTAAGATCCGGTACACTAAGTGATATGAAATAATTTTCTGCTTGTCCGATTTGTTAACCATCTATTGTATTTTAACGTTCACATAATTAAAAAGGATCATAATAAGTGATCAAAACTTATTCATTCGACAAAAGTAAACCACCTTAATTCGACAATATTACAGTTTTTGATTAGAAGATATGTAGATCTTATTTTTGTATTTATACTTAATTAAATGACAAAATATGTCTATTTATTACCGGTCGATATTCGACCGTTTCCTTTAAATAATAATTCATTTATTATCTAGATTAAATGAATGAATAAATGGAAGAAATATTAGTTTTCTGCATTTTTCCATGTAAATTCATTATATCTATGCTAAATCTCACACATAATACGTGCGTGCATTATTCTTAAAAAAGTCGTACAAAGCTCTTTGCTTCACGTATTGACATTTTACGATCATTACGAATAATGTTCTTTAAATAGCATCTTCGAAATCATTGTTTGCAATGGCTCAACTGTTCATTCTATCTCTATAACTTCCTTGAGGTTTTAAATCTAGCGTCAAATATCCGGGGTTGGTTGACGTCTGCAATGTCCCGGGAAGTAATGTCCGTGACTAATGGTTTCCTACTCACCCGTTATTTGGTTCCACCGACGGCTAAATTAGATGACCCGGAAGGAAATTGGAAAACCACTGAAATGTCTCGAAATTGTGTAAACCATTATTTTTAGGTAGGTATAGTATATTTAGCGTCGAGTTTCCTACAATCGTGTCGTATTCTTATATTATAAACATATCTTTAAAACCATTAAATAAATAAAAAGTCACGTAATCATCAATGACCAAACTGACAGAAATAATTAAACAAATAATAGGGTCTTTCTTCGGATTTATTGATTTCCAATTGCAACTTACGTCAAAGACAGTAGCAGTAATTTCCAATGTTATTTAAAGAATCTCTTATTATAACAACAAACGTAGTAGCCACGAAACCATCATTAATTTAATGTGGGCATCCGTCAAGGAGATCTGACCAGCGAGAACAATAAAACACTGGAGCAGACAGAAAGTGAAATTAAAGCGATACCTACAACTGCGGAGGAAGCGACCGACCGACACGAGTCAGTCGTAGACGAGTTGATCTAATGAGACGCGGCCAATTATGCGACGCTCGGACGAATTTATGCCGCTCCCGCTGTTAGAATAAATCCAAGCTTTTTGCACAGATAAAATATGAGGTGTAAATCAAGAGGTGAAGCGAAACACTCGTATAGATCTTGGATAAACGACGATGCTTTAGATTAAACATGCGTGTTACGAACCAGATTTAAGATTTTTATACACCTACGTTTTTCCCACGTGTACGTGGGGATCGTTAATTGGATTTTATTCATTTGTTTATTACACAATATTGAAAAAAATCAATATAATTATTATAGTCACTGCATTTTTTTAAATTTTTTTTTTTTCATCTAAGGTACGGTAAGGTATGAAACATAGAGATAGTAAAGTCTTCACCACACTTAACAGAACATTTATCCTCAAGAAACATTTATCCGAAAGTACCTAACACCAGAATTGAACTGCTCATACTTATAAAATAAATGTTCTATAGGACCCGTATTCTATTTTTAGTGACTCAAACGTCAATGAAATATGAACTTCCCTAGATCATATAGGTGAGTGATTCGATTCACGTGTTGATCATTACGCGCTCAGAACATCGTAAGTTCCGTGAAATCGATTTTCCACAAATCAAACTAATTGAAAGCATCCAAAAGAAACTGGCGCACGCGCACCTCTATAAATAAACGCAAGATGGCGAGCGACCCCTCAACAGATGTAGTAGACAAAAAATATTTCAACCAGACGAGGTATTGGTAAAGTGCAACTAGTACTAGCAGAATGTAGTTAAGTACCATAAAATTGACTATTTAGCAACAATATAGCCATTCAACAAAAGTACCGATAGCAAACTTCAAGTTTCCGTGGAGAAATAATCGTAAAGACTCTAACCTTATTATAGGTAGTATTATATGCAACACAGATGGAAACAAAGATTTTCTTTTAAGGAAATATAACCAAATAGACTTGTGATAACTACTTAGTTAACTATTCTTTTTTTCGACGTGTGGATTAAACCTTTTAGTTTTAACTGAAATAATGATTATCTATAATTTCAATAAACCACAAAATATCCAAAAACTATTATGTATAGTACCTATACATGTATCTTATTTCCGTTGATATATCAAACATTCATGGAAGCAAATACTTAACTCACGATTTGTCACATCAAAACAGGAAATATTGTATTAAAGGAAATTTCTTCTTATGACTTACGTAATCCAGTCATTGGGCCAAGTATCTAAATCTAAATCCTATGAAAGCTGTATCGTTTGATCATAAGGATCATAACATCATAACTTTATTTCGCATCTCGCAGAATAGGTATTTGCGTGCAAGCGTCGCTTGTCAATTACCTTGTAATATCGCGTTTCATGTGAAATTTGAGCTGGCTTTTCCGTGACCGTAAATATTTGCGTGTTAACCATGATACTTCGCGAAAGGTTAATGATACTTTATACATTTTTAGACTTCGTGCGGGAGATACGGAAAACAACAATGTTTGTGATACAGACTTCGATAGTCTTAATGATCGAAGTGTTTAAGTAGGTAAAAATAAAACAGAAGACAATTAAAATATTAGTGTAGAGTTTAGTGAAATCTGGAGCATTTTATAAAAAATATAGATTAATTACGGAGTAATTGGTACTTGAATCTATGAATACCTATCTATTTTCGGTTTTATTAGATCACAAAAATTATAGTTATTCATTTTTTTCCTCTTATCATTTATTTCATAATCTTAGTGTAGCTTTGAATCATCCTTTCGTTCCATAGTTAAGGGTTGCGGTGATGTTTATTGTTCTAAAACTGTGTCAATAGGGAACATGAAGAAAATGTGATTGGGCGGCTTCAGTAAGGTTAACAAGAACTCACCTACTTTCTATAAGGAACTACATAAAAGCCAAGACATTGATGTAATTGATTATATTCGACTATCGGCCTTACCTATACATTACAAGTAAAAGGTTTTAGGTTCTATATTTGTAACAATGTATCTTATAAAATAATAGAATAAAATGGTCAGGTAGTTTATATAGAGATATAGTTAGTTAATGAACAACCAAAATATAACAGTCAATAGAGACTTCGTCTATTCCAAGTCAGTCTTACAAAGACCAGTAGGCTGGCAATAAAGGATTGCAATTTGCAATTCACGTATTGTGCAAATGATTAATAGCATGATTACATTAACTTTACAGTATCCTTGTAAACTAACTACGACGACGACATTACAAGAAAATTTTGAGCCTAATGAGATTTCATAAATAAGTAGTTAACATTGAGTAATCAGATAAATACATTTTCAATTTTATTAACTAGTGTTTGCCTTTCCTGCCGGATTGCATTTTCTGGATTCGACATATTATTTATTGTCAAGTGTTAAGTTAGTTTTAAAACGAATATTTATTTTTGGTTTTAATAAACCTAAATTGTACTGAAACCTAAAATTAATCATGATAAAAATAAACTTCAAATAGAACTAGTAAACAAAACTATATATCATGCAAAAATGTTGTTTTTAATATTTAAGCCAAGTCAATAAAGGTCACTTATTAATACGGCTGGGTCTACATGATATCGATTTAGGTTAAGCGTACGAACGTACGTTGCCACCGAAATCCGACCACGAGAGGAAGCGGATGCGTCGTTGTCGCCTTTTTTAATAATTCTATTTTATATTCCGGTCGCGACTACGATTGTGGCGATTAAAAATAAAAGTTTCTTTTCATCTTCTACAGTTCTGTGTAGGTCGTGTAATAGCTTCCTACCAAAAATTTGCTTTTGAAGTTACTTCCCACAATCATGAATATTCATTAGTCATTACTCAAATTCCTTTTTCCTGTTGGTTCTTGATTGTTAGTGGATGCTTAGTGGATAATAAACGAAGCTTATATTGTACATTATATGCACAATGCAACACTAACGTAATTGGATTACAACGGAATTAAATTGCAAACTTTAAAAATGAAGCGCTAACACCGTATGATATATTCTCGCTACGAACACCTAAAATGATAGCCTTGCGTGCCTTGCTTTGATGAAATACTTCGACTCGTTCATCTGCTGTGTTTAAAATTATAAAACTAATATTTATAAAATACAAAATCTCAAATCTAAATAAAACCCGTTTCTGAAATCACATTACTCTTCGCTCTCAAGATCATTCTGCGCAAATCAAAAACATCTTGTACAAATGATTTATAACTCTTATCAATTCTCGCCGCTGCGACAACTCGGCTCATCTAATAAAATTAGTTGTGACAGAAAATTACACCATCGGTTACACAGGAAACGGTGCTATTTCCAAACGTCATACGCCAAAACCAATGTGACGTTGTCACGCGACACCTTCAAAACAGCGGCAATCTCATCTACAGACCAGAAAAACTTCAGTCACATCTTTATTTTGGGACTATAAGGTGTAGAATTGAGCAATGGATTGGTTCTTGAACCGCAGACTTCGGTGCTGAGCGATGCAGTATCATTTTTAGAACCGACATTGATACTTAACGCGTTGTCTCGCGTGCAGTTTTTAATTGCTTCTTTTAGAACATGAAAATGTTTTAATGACTGCAGTCATTTTTAATAGCCGTTTAGGAGAGCTCAAAATATATTAAAAAATTTACGTCCCATATTTTAATAATTATTATAGTAGGATAATACGCAATGGTTTTGGTTAAAATATGTTTCAATCAATTACAATATGCAAAGAATTAGTGTTAAATATATAAAATATCAGAAGAAAGCCCTTCCTATATAGTTCATTTGGCAAGTAATGTTCTGGGAAGTTACAAGTCCGTCCGAAGGAAACCGGAAGTCATCAAATAGGTGAATAGTGTCCTTTTGTATTAACCTCTGTCAATGGACCAGTTGAACGTTAATAACAATTTCCACTAGCTATATTGGGTGCACAAAATTTCATAAACATAGTATTAGTTTTATCTACATTAATTTATCGAACCTTTGGATTTATAAAGATTTTTGGTTTTATATAACGCTGCATACTCATAGCTTCACACTAGGATTCCTTGTGACGTGGGTATCCACACACAAGGAAACACAAGGAAAGGAACACACAAGGAAAATAATAATAATATAGAGTTACATTAAACATCAAATAACACCTATAGTATACATATAGGTCACCAACAGAACTATAACAGTTTTCCATGATAAGTGTTAAAAATCTTATTATTACAACAAGAAACGTTAATAAGAACAAAACAACGATATTCTATGAATATAAAATAAACAAAGATACTTGCAAATAAAAAGAGCATTTTCATAAGATTATAAATCATTTTCGCGACTCTAATAAAACAGTCAACGACGCTAAAAATAATTTTTTCTTAGATTTGAAGCTATCTGATATTAAAGAAAGTTATGAGTTAGATGCGATGTCGTGTGAATAAATATCATGGGAAGAGACAAACGGCGTAGTTTGTATGAGAAATGGCTGGGTGTAGAGTGTTGTGGTGTTAGTCTACAAGGTGTAGATAGTTGAATCGTTTTGGTTCTAGCAGTGATAGGGATTGGTAACGGGAAGTTAATTTTTTGCCATCTACATATATGTGTGGTGTGGACTTGGTTGTTATATCTTCTTTCATAAAATTTCATTAGGGTCTCACTGATACATTGATACACGTATTTGTTTGTTGTAAAACAAAATATATTTCGCGATATATTAAATATTCTAGATAGCTTCAATGAACAGAATTAATATTTTTTGTAGGTCACATTATTCTAAAGTAAGCAAGATGATTTTTGATTCAAAAAGTCACTGTAATTAGTGGAAATAAATAAAAATAATATACAGCCCTGATGTAGGGATTCTTTAAAGGGGTAAGGAAGAAATATAAGTAACAAATAAGTATCGGTAAGCATAAAAACCTTACAAACCTTAAAAATTGCTTGTCTAGTATCTTAGACCAAATCTCTTTAGAGATGACAAGTGACAGTTTTTTTCAAATTATAGTAGCAGCACAAAACGAAGGCCCCCATGACGTTTACTTGACGTCTGTCCGATCATCAAGTTTCGTATAAATTATTACATAAATTTGAAGGAGCAAATTGCTGTTCTTCATTGTCAATAGTGATGTGCAAAAAGTCATAAAATTTATCGAATGTATAACTTAGGACCCAAAGTTAATTAATTACATGGATATTGAAATAATATATACATATTTAAATATTATGGACTAATGTGGGACCTTATAAACAAAGTATATGATACCGCGAACAAATTCCTTCACGTTTTTACTAACAAAATACAGTGCCACCTATAATAAAGTAAGTAAGTCAATTACATAAATGAATATAACTATAAATCATCTCAACCCAACAAGGCCCACTACTGAGCTCAAAGCCGAGGAGACCTTAAATATAAGGTGATTCGTAAGACTCTTGTGATATTAATAGGGGGTACTCAGTATTCGATTCTCATTCCAAATATGTAATTAAAAAGGATGCTTAAAATTTTTATTCCAAAAATGTATCGATGCGACTCGCACTTGACCATATTTTTTCGATACTAAATTAACATTTTTCACGACACTATTTTAATGTGTCAAAGGGGCCCTAATTTTGTACCGCTACTGTAACGATACATTAATATGTACGTACCATGTAAGATAAAGAAAATTATAATTACTAGTAACAAAATATGATTGGCAAGACGTTTTCATAATTATGGAGTATACGAATTTCTCCAACTCCCACGTACTTAGATCTTCTTGGAAACTCTCCAAGCTATCAAAAACCTATACAACACTGAATTACAAAAGATTCACGTTCCATATTATACTTTTTTCTTCGATATTTTTGTCTATCTGGGATAGTTGATGATTTTGTCTGAAGTTCATCGATCTTTGACCGTATTGCAAGATCAATAATTTGTAATTTTTTGAAAATTATAGTTCTAAATGAACTACTAAAAGGTGTAATTTACATGACAGACATGGCAATAACTTGCTGTGTACTCAAACAAAGCATATAAAAGCATTGTGTAGTAGAATAAGTCGAAATTTATATTTTTCGTTTGTTTCATATAACTACTTAAGGTGTTTATAAAAAAAGCATTTTTTTGCTATTGACATATAAACGATGTTTCTCCAGATTATGAGTACCCATTCAGGCCCATTTAAATTTTACCAACCCGAAGTAGTAATAATCCTATTTGAATTTATATCTAGAAAACAGATAGATAAAGATTAAGACCTTTTAAACTTATGTATACACGACGTTGAAATGATGATAGGAATTATAATCTACATCATAAATCATTAAGAATGCACGAATACAAAGATGCCACAATATAAACCGCACAAACGTACGAGGCATAAATATGCTCACCACCGAAGCAGCAAAATTAAATCTTGCCAATTTGTCTGCGATAATGAGACGGCCGTAGACAGATTGTTATTCTTTTGTAATTTGACTTTATACATCACATAAAATACCTAACGAATCACCCATTTAATGTGAAGCGCCACTTGTTCTCACATTGTGAGCAAATTAATCTAGTGTAGGTAAATAAAATGCTTAGAAAATTCTTTAACCAGTAGATATTGAGGAGAAAGGAATGTCTTATTACAAGAAGACTGAAGGTGTGAGATATCACATGGGTAAGAAAGAAGTGGCTGTTGAATTGACGGATAAGTTTAAATGTGGAAGTGGAACGCGCTGGCCCCTAGTAGTAGTGAGGAGTTATATGAAACATTCAATGCAGCGAAACATTAATAGGTACTTAGAAGGTAGATATTAAATTATTTACCTTCTCACTTAGTTGCTCTGCTCAACAACGTTGGATAAATTTGGGATTTAGACGGCTGACTGACTTCATGAGCACATTCGTAGTTACGTTGCCGTCCTAGAATATGTATCTTACTATCGTTAGACAGTCATTGTTAAGTCTTGTCTATTCGCAGCTGTGGACTTTCGAGCAGAACCTACCCTACGTATTGCGATGGATTAATTAAGCTACTGCAGTTAACTTTAAAACTTGTTCATTGTTAAAGTATGTATGTTTAGCTAACGGTACCAAAACTGAATACTTCAACACAGTAAGTAAGTTTGACTGTAAGTGATAATCTGATTTAAGAGCTCTGCACGGGTTTACATTTTTGAAACTCGATTAAAAGATGACAATAAAACAAAATATTATTCTTTGGTCTCAGTATTTCAAGCTATGTTTAGCATAAACAAAACGTTACGCATCGGAACAAAGCTTAATTTCGTGTATTGTTGATTATTGGATGACAATGTGGGGAGGAGTATCTTATCTTCCCAATAATGGAGGTATTATACTAATTTGGAACAATACACACAAATTAATTCAGTATTGCCCTCGTGCCAGGTCAACTCTTTCTTTGAATTGAGTTGGACCTTTAAATAATAATACTTATTATGTGTGGTGTTCGTTCCCGAGGTTTTGCATGCAGGCAATATATTATGTTCATCTGTTTGTAGCTACGTACTTATGTATAGCCATTAGCACTAATGTCTTCTCAATTTATTATTAACTTATTTACATTTGTCTTTTACAAAGTATACGAAAAATTTGGCCGACTTTAACGTTCGTAAGATAATCCTTTTTCGTTTTTTAAATTTTTTATTTATTTTTTCTATTTGTCGAAAATATTTTTATAATAACATAATGGATGTTCGTTTTTTGTATGAACGACAAATGTATGTACCTATAAGTACTTTTCGTGCCCTTTTTAAACTCAGGTGATTGGTATCATGATAGGTTTACGAAGAGGTCTATATACCTACACGTACAATACGACCTTTCTCACGCATAAAATGACATACCAACCATATTCGGCAAACACATCCTTTCGGGCTTCCGGGACGAAATAAGTCAAAACTTATCGATCGCATACAATTATCGCATATTCTTAAAAATCTCACGTCCACAAGGAGCTTGCCATTGTTTTTGGAGAGAAAAAATAAAGGCTGAGAAAGTTTTTTTGGGTCCAATGGCGTAGGCTTGCAGGTTTACATCTGTTCGACACATGCGACCACTAAACCGACCTTTAAATGAGGAGTTTGCGAAAGAAATAGTGCTGGCTTGTGCTGAATATCGATATTAAATCATACTAATTAGTAAAATTATAATTACATAATAATAATTGTGTGTTAATAAAAGTTGTTAAAATTTCATAAATTCTTCCTCAAGAATGGCGTTTAACTACGAACGTCTTAAGCGTCTTGTTTGTCTGTATTTTTATGTATTTTTTCATCCATTTCATTTTATTTGTGCAATAACCTTTGTATGCAACAAAAATGATGTTTACATAAATTTTAGTTGAAATATTATATGATCCGCTCAGCTATCAAAAGCATAAATAAATAAATTGATTCAAAAGCTTCAAAACTTTTCTTTGGGCATTGTATTTGATATACAATACCTACACAAATTACAGCTGCAATGAAAATGATATCGATAACATTTGATAACATCACTATATTAAGATACCTTATTACATCTGTCCCGAAATTCGAAAGGCCGTTAAAGATTTACACACACAGAGCGAGAACGAAGAAATGTAACTTTGTCCAAAACCTAGTTTAATTTAAATACGTAGTAAATAGTAGTAGTGCTGTAGTAGTAATAAGTTTTGCTTATTTCAATAGCCGACTACCGACCAGACGGACCTGGTGGTAAGTGGTCACCGTCATGTGTGTACCTAATACGTAAGTACCTACATGTACCTAAGGTACATGTACCTAATGTATTACACATACCTAATAATGTGTAATATAAACCTGTAACCCATTTGTACTTGTGTTGCAAAAAGCCGTGTCTAAGTAAATAATAAGTAAAAATAAAGTTGTCTCATTCTTCCTTTTAAAAAGAATGTAGGTGCAAGCGAGACAACTACAGAAGTCAAAAATACCCGCTTCTAAGTTAAGAGGGTAAACACAATATTTGGCGAACATTACTTTAATATTTTTAGCATGTTGCTAAACGCCATGTGCAGCACGTTTTTAGGCAATTGATTTTTATGTTCTTTGGGCATTCTGTTGGTTTTTCGTGTTGTGGCTTAATTCGCAGTAATTATTGCCCTATCGCATTTCATGTAGGTCACACTTTCTTTCAATACCTGTTTCAAAATTTTTTCGTTTGGGCTTTGTAAGATATGCAAAGATAGGATTTGAAAGTTCTGTTTGCAATGATATTTTCTGACTCTAGTACTTATTTTTGTGTGTGAATCTAGCCGCATTGACTGGAACGCAAAGGGTTCCGTACCATCGAGCAATGTTAAGAAAAAACACTTTTCTTTTAAGGAACCACTTAAAACGTTTTGTTATAAGCACAACAGTTATACAAACTGTAAAAATTTCAAGTGGTAAATCCAAATGTTATGATTGAAAAGATAAAGCTCTGTGATAGACAGTCGGACGAACAGACGGAATCTCGTTGCAATCTATACATCTATACAAATAAATAAAATTGGAGTGTTTGTTTCTCATATTAAAATAACCGCTTTTTACTCAATGCACACGGTGCATATACCAAACTAGCATTTTTTACAATTTTTGTCTGTCTGTTTGAGCTAATCTCTTGAACGGCTGGACCGATTTTGACGGGACTATCATTGGCAGATTATCGATGTCATAAGGAGTAATTTAGGCTACTTTTATTTTAGTTTTTTTTTGTTAAATTCCACGCGAACGAAGTCGCGGGCACAGCTCGTTATAGAATAATTTTGAAAAATGACGTGCCGTAATGTGAATTCGAGTTACTCATGGATTCATGTACCTGATTTCGATACTTTGTACTGCTCTGCCTTGGATACGAGTACGACTGTTTACGCAGCACTGAAAACAAAGTAAATGGTCATTAACCAGAGCACTCGCAGCAATATCTCGTAACGGTGGCGTTGAAATAATATATTTAGAGCGAATTTATTGCGTTCAGGTGTATGCTCCCGATGCTATTTTGGGATGTTACGGTACTTTACAGAGCTTCTTAGGGTTAACGTGAAGTTAGGTTAGGGTTGAAATGCAGGTAAAATGACGTTTATATTGAAAAGAATCTCAAGTCATATTTGCTCAGAGTTGTATCGTAAGCGTAAGCTATATTTAACATTTGGTGTTAGATTCATTTCAATCAGTTCATAAATAAAACAGTTATGTCAGTTATTAGTGTGGGTACTATGGGAAAGGTTTCCAGAGGTGAAGCACGGCTATGTTTTCTTGTCAGTAATAAAGTGCAATTTAAGTTTTCTGATTCTCAGGTGAACAATCTGTGAGCAAATGAAAATATAAGTTTTAAATACCGATAATAATAACATGAACCAACCTTATTAATTTTATAAAATATACTTATCATAATTATCATAACCCCAAATTTTCACCTCTCTACCCTCAATGACAGAACAACGCTCGCTGGGTTAGCTCGTAACATACATGTCGGAGACTGTCATGAATATGGTAAATCCGACACGAATTGATTGATGAGAGTAGCAATTTCATCTATACTTCCTTTGTTTCAGATGAAAGCAATCCAGAAATAGAAGCAACGACTCATGAACAGTTAAGGCTAACATGCGACTTGAAACCAAGAATCCTGGGTCAACCCATCAAATGGTTTCTCAACGGAAAACCTCTGGACACCCTATCTTCTAATCGAATTTCACAACAGAGGCAATGGTAAGAATATAACAGAATGTCTTCTTCTTCACAACTCATAACCTTCACACACAGACCACAGGTGGGCTTGGGTCTCTTAAATAAAGGCCATAGTTCACCATGTGGGCCAATTGCAGATTGGTAGAACTCACACACTTTTGAGAACATTATGGAGAACTTTCATTTGTGCGGGTTTCCTCACGATGTTTTCTTCACCGAAGCCAGAGTTAACAGAACTACATAAATTATCAAGTAATAGATAATAGAAATAGATAATAAATAAATAAGCAGTTTCCGGTATCTAAATATAATTAAGGTAAAGATAGTACTCCTTTGTCCGAATATAAAATTTTCAAATATATCTTTATCGAGTTAACATTATGAGCGGATATAACGACTATCTTAATAAATAAAAGATATCCGTCTTGGCATTCATTCATTCTGATTTCAGCTCATTGTTACATAAAAAATAATCATAACTGTTTCAAATAAACGAATAGATTTATGTATCCTTTTCACTAGTAAGCACCCGAATTCGAAGTATTATGAGCAAATCGTCCGAGACAAATTCATCGTCTTACAATCAAATTATTTCAGATTTAAAATAGCCGATAGTATTTTCCTCTGCGTAGGGAAATCGCATCCAAAATACTTGGAAATTCATTATACAAACTTCATTTCAACAAGAGCTTGCATCAATATTTACGTATTTCTATTCAGAGACGTTGAAAACACACAATAATTCATATGCAACGGCCATACAGCACGCGATTCTATTCGAGGCATCTGAAAACAAACTGTCGATCATAACATTCTTCATCAATCACACGCTTATATTCGAATCGGATTATGAGACCAAATATTGCACTAAATTATTATTGCTCGTAAGCTTTACAACATGGAATGAGAATCTTGTGCTTCTTATTGTAGAATTTACTAATATACGAGAATATTGTTGGAGTATGCCCAAGAAATTTGCTGCACGCAATAGATAATTAATTTTCATCTATCCGATGGAAGATATAAAACTATTACATGACCGAAGTAAAATTTTGAATAATATTCGTGTTTATTTCAAAATTTTAAAATAGATTTGTCTACAATAATATTTATTTATTGTTGTTTTTTAATTACAATAAAATAAACTTTTGAACTTTAAAAATATGTAAAGTATGACAATAACAAAGGTGGTGATTTCCATAAAGATGATGAATAATAAACTGTTTATAGTAGTGATTATGGTTTTAATTTGTATGATTTCATAGGTTAAGAATTAGAAGTTATCAAGCTAAGGATGATGGGCGGTACACGTGCCAAAATTGGAATGAAAACGGACGAGAATTGAGTGTTACTATAAAACACAAACGAGATCGAGATGTAGGCAGCGTAGAAGGTAACATTAATTTTCAAATGATTTCTTTCGAGTATTTAGGTACTTTAAAATCAATTCGTAAGCAAAATAATAAACTTTTCAAATATGATTTATAAATTTTAACTTAATTTGGGGAATTTAATAAGAACTAAAATAAGATATAATATTTTAAATAAAATAAGATATAAAAATAGTTCACAAAGGGATCCTTCATTTTTCGGCATACTGTGCGTATTATTAAGGATTAGTCGGTGACTATTTTGTCATGATTGTAACTAATCCTTAGTTAATTACTACGAATCCTACCCTATACTTTCATTAAACTTAAGAAATTATTACAGACTATCAATCAGATGTAAATGTACAGAGGCCATTGACGGAGTTATTTTCTCAGCATCAAGTTTCACCACCAGGGGAACATAGGAAAACAGGATCCAATATAAGAAGAAAAGCCAGGAATTATAGCATTAAGGAATATGACTCCAAAGATGAGGAATATGAAGAGGAGAACGGGAAATTTCCACCTAAATTTAAATATCCTTCGAGGATGGTCCATAATGAAATAAAACCATCTGGGACTTCTGTTCGACTCAGATGCCCAGCTGAAGGTAACATGTCTTTCAATTTTTTATATCTATGGCTATAAAAAAGACTAGAATACCATAAGGTATCATCACCGCCTAAGGACATCTCTTGACGCCGGCCAAGCATATAGAGGGTCCCTGGTTAACAGGTGGCATGGTCAAGATAGGATAAGACGGGATAAGAAATCACAAACACGAAGAACAAATATTTATCTGTCACATAAATATCTTTTCCGGATAGAAATCGAAGCGGGCCCGTTCGTTTCGCAAGTTTACTAACGGGGTTGGCAACGTATTTTATAATTCGCGCCAAAGTTTATGAACTATGCGTAGTTTGGTGCGCAGTACGCAATTTTCGCGTATCGCCGCACCGCATGAAGAAATTCTCACATTCTTCTCACAAGTTCAAACCAGAGCATTGTTCAGAGCTGCCATAAAGTTCGGTTCGAATTTTATCTGCCACTGTAAGATGTAAGTAGGTGGTATACTAGTATGGTAAGTAGCGATGTAGTCTTGGGTGGAGCACTAACTTACTGTATTATTAAAATATCATATTGTATTATTAAGTAAAAGAATCTGTAAGCGACAGGTGATGTCAACAACCACTTTATCCATCCTGGTGAGAAACTACTGACCGTAACCCGTTTTAAACGCGGGTAAATAAACAATATTTTCACCTCGGCGTGTCACCGAAAATAGCCTCCAACCGTTAGTCAGAAACAAAAATAGCTGAAAGAGTTTTATTATCTCGTAAACTTTTGCAGGGTTTCCTATGCCTAACATAACGTGGTTTAAAAATAATGGTACACCCATATCGAGGTCTTATTTCCAACCGTCGTACGGACGATGGTCAATATCATTAGAAGAATTGACGAAAGCGGATAATGGCAACTATACTTGCCTTATTTGTAATGAGTTGGGATGTATCAACCATACCTATGTCCTTCACATTCATGGTAAGCTTATTTTATTATAATTGTTTTGTAATCATTTAAACTAAATTGAAGCTGTTTCTTCTCCAAACTATTCCCAGATTTAAGATTTTACTACTCGTAGGTACAAGCGGTGAAGCTTCTCTTTTTTTTTCTCGGCCGAATAAGATTGAAACTATCAACTTTCATGAAACTTTTTTAATGCTAAACTCTTAACATACACGAATTTGTTTACAGAACGTATTTACGAAAAACCAGTCCTCAAGCAAGGAATTGATAATCAGACTAGGTTGGTTGGCGAAACGGCTATGTTTAACTGCGAATTCTCATCCGAGTTACCTCCCTATGTATACTGGATGTACTTGACTGAAGAAGAAATCGTTAACAATGAGACCGATAACGTCATATACCAAGATGAACGGAAAATTATCAATGTGAGTGTTGATCACTATTTAGGATAATACAGTATTGAATAGTCCATTTGTAAATTTTTAAATTTATAATTAGGTAGTCGTTCATTTGTAATATTTCTGATTTAAATTAATGATATTTTTATTTATATGGCGTCGTATAATGTATTAATATGATTTATTGATCTGTATGATCGAGAATTTGTTTGGTTCTTTTAACTTAGTTTGGTCATTGTAAAGTGTAATGTATGATTTTAAATTTGATGTACTTAAATTTAAATGAGTAGCTGTTTTTCAACATAATAAGGAAATAGTTACTTAAGTTAAGTAATGGGTTCTGATAAAATTAAAAAAATACATAATTACAGAGTGACAATACCGATGACAAACCCGAACAACTAACTCTTTACAATGTTACAAAAGAAGATGAAGGATGGTACGTCTGTGTTGCGCTCAACTCTTTAGGCAATACAACTGCTAAAGGATACCTTTCTGTCCTGGAATGTAAGTATAATTATAACATATAAGTATTTTTAAAAATTTTGACCTAATTAAACAAGATTTCTCGAAATCACAATGTAAATATAGTGTTTAGACCACGCGAAATAATTTTATCCGTTTCAAAGGATTTGAAACACACATGTAATGATTTTTTAATATTTTGATGTGTTAAGACAATTCTGAAAATACTGCAATCACCACTTCATGCCTATTATTTTGTACTTTCCCATAATAATATGATATATTTAAACTAATTGCGATGTGTTTAACGTGTATGTAGATGAGCCTATGCAGAGATCGATGCCGGAAACTTTATCACAGTACAAAGCCGCAGCGCTTTTAGAAAACAATAAAATCGAAGAAAATTTTACTGCTGATATAAATCGACTGACCAGAAGTAATAAACTTAAGGAATACGATAACAAAGACGATGATCTTGACGATAGAAACGAAAAAGAACATCAAAATTATGGTCACGTTGACAATACTACGATGAAGTTTAAACCAAAATTCAAGCATCCTTTAAAAATGTATAATATGGAAATGAAGCCGGCTGGGAGCTCTATAAGATTTAGATGCGCCGTGGAAGGTAAATATTAATTATTAGTTGGGTATTGGTTTTTAAAAAATGTGCCTAGGAGTTTCTATCGCCGTTACTTTTCACTGCAAAAATTCAATATTTAAAGGCACTTTAGCAAAACGGTGTAATTGCAAAAAAAATACGTTCATAAGTGTATTTAAAAATACCTTCATGAAATGGAAAATGATCTGAGTTTGAGTTTATTTTATCATAAAGTACTATGTAGTTGCAATATACAGAATTAGCTTAGGCTAGTTAAGGTTGTTAACTTACAATATGGAAAAATTTATAATCTTCTTATTTTTTAAAGGAAATCCTACACCGAATATAACATGGTTTAAAAACAACGGTACACCCATATCGAGGTCTTATTTCCAACCGTCCTATGGAAGATGGTCAATATCGTTAGAAGAATTGACGAAAGCTGATAATGGCAACTATACATGTCTCATTTGTAATGAATTGGGATGCATCAACCATACTTATACGCTCCACATTCAAGGTAAGCTACTTTACATGATCTAATTTCAAAAGGATATTCCTAATACTATCGTAGCATTTTAAGTTGAATATAATTTATTTGCTTTGTATTAAAACAAAAACATGTTAAGACTTCAATTTATGTGTCAATTTATTTCTACTTTTGAGTATCGGTCGACACTGAAAATTGATGATTTCAATAAATTGCTTTAGAACGATACCCGTCAAAACCGTACATTAAAGAGGGCTATCCTGGAAACATAACGGTTCTGGTAAACGACACGGTACAACTGTCTTGTCCACCTGTTTCTGATCTGGAACCTGGCTTGTATTGGATCAGACCTTCGATGAATTATTCGTTAAGAGACGTTGACGTGGGACCGAGCGATGCTCCAATACCTGCTGGACTACGTATAGAGGTCTAGACATTTGATTCCGGTGGTGGTCCTCTTGGTTCAAGTTTAGATGTTATACGGATGTGGGATTTACAATCGCAAACGTTTGTGCATCTTGTAATGTAATTGATTTGATTTGTCTCAAATTTTACAGTAATGATATTGTATTTATTTACATAATTGATAAAGATTGTTTTTACACGATGTACAAATGTATTAATCATTCTCATTAATTTATTAAGGTCAAGGGATTCATCGTATTTTACTTTTATTCATACAAATTGCCTATTGAAATGTTACTTACTTATAACATTATTACGGTTAAATTTAACTGTATCCATGTGGTGAAGGTATTCTGTAATATTACGTGGGTGATGGTATTATTAGTTAATAACATTTATTTAGTTACTATCCTTGTTCGATTATAAGTTTTAATGTGGTGGTTTATTAAATGTTATTGCTTAGGAAATATTGTCGATTTCCAAACTGTTAATCTTATTGATTGACGTTTGGATTATTCGTTAATCGTAAGTAATTTGATTTTGCTGTTACGATTTAAAAAACTAACACTCACCAATTTGTTTATAGAACGTTTGTACGCAAAACCAGTACTCACGCAAGGAGCTGTCAATCAAACTAGGTTAATTGACGAAACGGCTACGTTTAGCTGTGAATTCCTATCTGACTTACACCCATATGTGTACTGGATGTACTTCACGAAAGACGAGTACATTTACAATGAGACCGATAATGGTGGTTCAAATAAAGAGTCAATCATATACAAAGATGATCAGAAAGTTATCTCGGTGAGGGTTGATGACTAACGCATGATATTGGGTTTTGTACTTTAGATGTTTTAACTTTGCATGAGACTTTTTAAAAACTGATTGAGGATTTTCAGGTATCTATAAAAATAAATAGCTCTTTAGGAATTGTTTCACGTTGTGCTATTAAGTTTTGGTTTAAAATAATTAACAATAAAATAGCATGCTATTAAATTGCCCAACAGTAACATTTTGTTAAAGAGAATAATGAAAACGTAAATTTAGAAATGTGTTATTGCATGATTATCAACTTTATTCTACATGGTAATTACGTTTGAAATGAATTAATAAAGATATATTTTAAACTAGCGACCCGCCCTCGCTTCGCTTCGGGAAACTTATTATCAAGTGCTTAAATATAAAGTTTCATGGTTCTTTAAGAGATGGCGCTAGGCGTTCTTATTCTTTAAGTTAAGAAGGTTCACCTAGATGGCGCTGTGCTTAAAACCCGAAGAAATCCCATACAAACTTTCAACCTTTATTTCAACTTCTTCATCCCTTTTTGTCGCAATAAAAGGTAGCCTATGTCCTTTCTCAGGGTCTAAAGATTGTCTGTGTCAAATTTCATCAAAATCGGTTGAGAGGTTTAAGCGGGAAAGCCACGCAGACAGACAGACAGACAGACAGACAGACAGAGTTACTTTCGCATTTATAATATTAGTAGGGATGTAAATTTAGAAATTGCTTTGCATGAGTAAACAAATTCATTCTATGTTAAACTACGTACATACATAAGACCACGTTTAACAGTATTTAAAAAAAAATTAACCAAGTTATTGTGTGACTTTAAATTTTGTATTACTTACTTAGTCACAAAACATACTACGTTGTGGCAAAATATAAAACGTGTATGGACTCCTTGTCTCGACTCAAACACACCTAAGAGTTTTTAATATGTAAATCCCTTATAATTAATAAATACATTATTAATTTTATAAAATTATAATTACAGAGTGAAAATCCAGATGACAAACCCGAACAACTAACTCTTTACAATGTTACAAAAGAAGATGAAGGATGGTACGTCTGTGTTGCACTCAACTCCTTAGGCAATACAACTGCTAAAGGATACCTTTCTGTCGTAGATTGTAAGTATTCTCAATAAGTACTGCCAAAGTATTCTATTATTAGCCTTTAAAATTAAATTTGAAAAGTCTCAGAGTAGATGATTTGATTATACCAATAATAAAGAACCTATTTTGTTCCATATCCTATTTTTAACCAAGAATTGAACGTATAAAATTGTAGAGCTTATTCTTCCTTTAAAAGAAATATTTATTTTGATTGTTTCAGCATTTCCCGTTACAGCCCCACTGGATCATGGCAAACATTCGCTACTAATAAATATCCTAACAGCGGGCCTAGGTGCTATGTTCTTCGTAGCTGCTATTATAGTCGTGTTGATTTTCAAAAAACTGAAACGGGAAAAGATAAAGAAAGAGCTTGCGATAGAGACAGCAAGAGCGGTGATCGTGACACATTGGACGAAGAAAGTGACAGTTGAGAAACCGCAGATGAATGGCACTCCCAATACTACAGAAGAAGGATTGGTAAGTATTATGTGTATACGATTGATAATTAATTTTTTTGTAAATTACAATAAAGTACTTAGAAGCACTAACAAGTCTTTAGGTTTCCATAAAATAACAGTAATGAAAGACATTTATCGGGCAATAGTGAACTGTAATATTAGGCAGAAATGTTAGACATATTGAAGAGAATGAAAATTGCGATATTATGAGAAGGGCAACGCATAATAGCTTACACACTATGTAGGCTTCGGCTGATTTTACAGAATTATATGGTTACAGATATAAACGACTCCCATTGGTTAAAATGAATACTAATTATGTTCCATCCCCAGTTGATGCCAGTGGTAAAGATCGAGAAACAGAAACTGCAACAAGTCCAAAGCAACACGTGCGACTCGATGATGATGTCGGAGTACGAGTTGCCGGTCGACATCGACTGGGAGGTCCCGCGGGAGTCGCTGTCACTGGGCAAGATCCTCGGGGAAGGCGAGTTTGGAAAGGTCGTGAAGGCGGAGTGTACAGGGATCTTGAAGCCTGGGGTGCAGTCTGTTGTTGCTGTTAAGATGTTAAAAGGTAAATTTAGGCTTTTATAGAACTTTTTTTTTAGAACTGCGTATCATTAAGTTTATTCATCCACTTTGTTGAGCGTTTGGCATAACGTCGGTTTATAAATTAGAAGCGCGGTGGGAAGATTTTGTGGATCCGGTTACACTTTTTTTGAGGCGACCAACTTTGTCGTCAAGGGTAGCAATACATCTGTGACTGAATTGGAACGAGACTCTTACTAACAATCACTAACTGGACAATTCCTAACAAAACTAACAAGATTAACTATCGCTAACAGTCCCTACTCCAGTAATCATAGCTACTAGTGTTGTTAATAATAAAGTCTGCTAACTGGACTTGAGTCTTGTTATGTGTCGGTCAAAGTTGTTATTAATGAGCGGCAGTGGAAGGGTGGAGATGCATGCTCGTTTGCTATCTTAATTTCCATAAAAAAGAATATCTAACAGGCGTAGGCGGTTGGAAAAACACTGGTGGAATACTTGGCTATAAAATATTTAAATAACTTTTGTCAAGAGGTTTCATTGACACAGATCGCATTAATATTTAATACGTCTTATTTGTTAGGTTAAAGATTTATTTGTTCAAATTAAACAGCTATAGCCAGTCGAAACCCACATGGACTAATCAAAGTCGATACTGGTATCACATAGAACAAACACTTACAAATGTCATTGCAATTCGAATTGCAGAGGGCCACACAGACGCAGAGATGATGGCGCTGGTGTCGGAGATGGAGATGATGAAGATGATCGGCAAGCACGTGAACATCATCAACCTGCTGGGATGCTGCACGCAGGACGGGCCCCTCTACGTCATAGTGGAGTACGCGCCTAATGGCAACCTGCGGGAGTATCTCCGAAACCATCGGCCTGGGAACAGGTAATAGACGTCATTTTCTTGGGTCGCAACCCAGGTGCTTTGAATAACGACAATGTCACAGCGGTAAACTTACAACCCACGTAATTGTTTCTTGCTGGACTTACGTACATATTATATGTATTTTCTTAACATACTAAGATTCCTCATTCCATTGCCTATCAGTAAAGCCATGGTAGTCAATTTAAAAGGCAGAAAGAAATTATAAAAAAAATTCAGAATTTTCATAATGTAAGCAAAAAATAAAATGTTATTTCAATACGCAACTGCATGCAATATGCATACAATCGTAAACATGATTGGAATATAGAAATTGATCATGGTATTCATGTCTGAACGTACGATTAACTCATCATTTTCGTGTTTCAGGTACGAATCAGAGACGGAGGACTTAAAAGAAAAGAAGACATTGACACAAAAGGATTTGGTGTCCTTCTCCTATCAAGTCGCTAGGGGAATGGAATACTTGGCTTCTCGAAGGGTAAGTTGATGATGAGTGGTAGAATTTATTATCACCCTAAGAGGGTTATGTCTTTAAGATGTATAAAATACAAGAGTAGATAATTAAAAGATGTTGATGTTACATTGCAAAAGTATTGTTGGTTTAAATTAAATTATAGTTCTTATCGTTAATATCGCCATCAATGCGATATTTGTACAGTTTCCCGCGATTCTTTCGATCATCGTACTACTATACGGTCTATCTGTTCCCTTTATTAAGTTTCTATGTAATGTCTATTTTTGATAGTCTGTCTGTCTTTATACTTTTAGATAGGAGAGGTCCTAATTGGCGCCATTTCGACAATTCCTGGGCCCTTTGAATCCAGCGGTTCCATCTAACTTCTTTAAGTCATGAATTCATCTGGACGTTATCGTGATTTTGATGTCTTCATTCTCCAGTGCATTCATCGAGACCTCGCCGCCCGCAACGTGTTGGTGTCAGACGACTGTGTGCTGAAGATCGCGGACTTCGGTCTCGCGAAGGACGTCCACAGCAACGACTACTACCGCAAGAAGACCGAGGGCCGCCTGCCCGTGCGGTGGATGGCGCCCGAGTCTCTCTACCACAAGGTGTTCACTACGCAGACGGACGTGTAAGTCATTCTTACGATACCGCACTCTTGGAGTAAGCTATGATAGTCAACTAGTATGAACGTTGGATACCCGAACTGGTTTTACTTAAGCCTGGATATTCTGCACGCACCTGTAATTTTCCAAAATGTGCGTTTAGGAATTAACTTCCACTTGCTTCGGTGAAGGAAAATATCGTGAGGAAACCTGAGAGTTCTTCAAAATACATTCAAAGGTGTGGGAAGTCTACTCAAGTCCAACTCTTCATTGGGAGACGAGACCGGCGCCAAGCAGTGGGACAGTTATGGGACGCGTTGACGATGATGGCTCATACAGTACCAACGGGACCCTAATAAGATTCTTCTAAGTCTATGCTGTCCATCCGTCCGTAATATACAATAACAAACACAAAAATCAAGAAAGCAATTAAGAGGTTCCCATACAAGGACTTTTAACACTATTTCACTAGAGCAGTTTGGCTAATTTGAAATTGATGAGGATTGTTTTGAGGGAAAAGATTGACATTGACATCAAAGGACTGATACGTTGTTTTGATCTGCTCCTATAACTTTACTTGAACTATGGATGTGACAGATAATTACGGAACTCATGTGACAGAAAGAGATAGCTACATGAAAAGTAGGACAATTATCAAAAGTCTGTCCCACTTTGCACACGCTAGAGACATATCTACCTACTTCTTTTTTACATATAATATATGTCAAACATATTATGTTGTCATGTTTCGTCAGGTGGTCATTCGGGGTTCTCCTGTGGGAGATAATGACCCTGGGCGGCACGCCGTACCCCACGGTCCCGGGACAGTACATGTACCAGCATCTCAGCGCCGGCCATCGGATGGAGAAACCGCCCTGCTGCAGTCTGGAGATGTAAGTACCTATTGCGGATAAGGATACTCTCTGCCATTAACTTAACCAATCTGTGAAATAATGTTTTGTAGTCTGATTACTTGAACACGTAAAATTAGTATTTTATACAATTACAACGATCCTCCATTAGTGTTTGATGAAGGGTTAGTGGCCAATCACACTAGTCAGAAGAGAGACCCTTTATGTTCCTACCGAAGCACAGAAGTGATCAAGAAATTTCTTGGAGCGGTAACTTATTAATAAAAATTCATTTAGGGCTATGGAAATGAAACTATGTAGCTACTTAATTTTGTTTTTCATAACTTCTGTCAATTCCATCAACAAGATTAAGCAACAGTAGTGAGTAGGTACCAATAAGTTTAAAAAATATTAGGATGAAAACAATTACCTATGCTTATAAGACCAAAATTTGACTGTAGCAAAAGGATATGTGTACTAACAATAACGTTTATCGATGACTTTCAAGAAACAGCATCTGTACAATTTTCCAGATACATGTTAATGCGAGAATGTTGGTCGTTCTCCCCCGGCGACCGGCCCTCCTTCACCGAGCTGGTGGAGGACCTGGACAAGATCCTCACCGTCACAGCCAACCAGGAGTACCTGGACCTGGGCCTGCCGCAGCTGGACACGCCGCCCTCCAGCTACGACGGCTCCGGCGACGAGAGTGACAGTGAATTCCCTTTTATCAAGTGAGGGTTTCGGACACTTGAAGGGTATTTTCAATATTGTCTGTATGGGTAGAATCATCCGACTTTGAAACAATTTGGTTTGAGAGCCAGCACTTTTTAACCGACTTCAAAAAAGAAGAAGGTTCTCAATTAGACTGTATTTTTTATGAACTTCAGAACTTTCGACTGGGTGATCCGATTTTGATGGAATCATCAAAATAAAAAAAGTTTTTTTTTTATTTGAAAGGACCAGTGTGGTCCATTTTTGGTCCAGTTTTAAATTTGCATTATTTTGAAGTCGTTTTTTTTTACTTGTAAGATTATTACTTCTCTATTAATTTTTTTGTCTGACAACGCATCGGTGGTGCTATGCGTGTTACTGTTGAGACCATTCACCATCAGATGGTACGCATGCTTAGTTGTCGACTGTAGGTACACATAAAAAAACAATCCTCAAGTAATTGTGTTGTGTTGGTTAAGACAGTAAAATCGAATTAAAAACACATGGCTTCAAATTCAAATTGGGTTTAATTATATTATAGATTCTAAACAGAATTAATAAGTAGTTAAAACATTGTAACTTACGATAACGCCCAAAGAACGAAAGAAAGAACTTTAGTAAAAAATCAAGTTGTAGCTATCAGTAATAAATTGTCATTGATTAGACAACAATAGATCAAGAATCGACTCGTAAATATCATGTTTTGAAAATGTTTTAGTGACACTAATAAATAATTAAAATAATCAGTTGCATTATCTCAATATATTTTATTTTGTTTGTATGAAATGAAATGGTAAGACCGAACGTTTATTATAATTACTTATGTTCGACATTACTATTACTGACGCAATATTATTATGGTCGTGTATTGTGGATAACATTGTTAATTTATAATTGCATGAGTTTTCGACTCATTTAAAGAAAAGTATTTCGGTAGGTAGCATAAATCTTAATTTTTATATAAAGCTCTCTGAAATTGTTTGATAGTAGATAGGTAACGTATTGAAGGTGAGATCGGTCTTCTATAAATAATAATAAATAAGTTTCCCTACAGAAGATACGGGCTGCATAGAATTGGACTGTAAATACTCATTGTGTAGGATGAAATTGTATAAAATGTAGAAATATGAATTAATTTAGAAACGGTTAAAGGATAATGTTGCACAAAACTTAAGGCAGTTTTCTTTTTGATGACTCTAAATAACACAATTAGGTATGTTTGGTTTTATCTTATAAATGGTAAATGTATTAAATGAATTGTAAAATATCTGTGCCAATTGCGTTAAAAAGAGGTCGCTTCAATAGTAAACCACAGTAAATATATAAAAAATAATTTAACTTAGCATAAAGCATATTGTGTAAGGCATTAAAGTTATTTTTAAGTTTATTTATACGACTACAAAGTAGTAAATTGTTTACCCACCTAACTACATGTAGCGCCATCTGTGTTTCGGCAGCGTAAGTTTTAGGTTAAGCCAAACATAAAATAAAATAAAAGATTTGATAATATACGTGTATTTTACGTACGTATGGAATTTTGAGTGTATTACTTTATTCCAAATTTTTATTTCAGTAGTTTTGTAAAGTTATTTAAATATATTTATTTTTCGTTATCGAACCAAAAATTACATCACAAAGTAACGCATAATATTATTTTACTTGTAAATAATGGTTTTCGTGTTAGCATTTTGGCTTTTGTCAAAGCATGTTATTATTGAAATATTTTTGTAAATATTACTGTTATAGAACCAAAGTTTGTACGTCATGTTATATCATAAAAGTATTATTGTGTATTTGAATAGTATTTTAGTCATAGGCATTCTTAGGGACTGATACAGTCACTGAAAAATTGTATTCATGACAATGTGTGCGTGCCTTATTATACCATAAAAATATATACATACCTAAGTATAGTAAGAGATAATCATTAGATAGATTATTTTTCCATTACCAGGTTTTGAAAATTTAAAAACATCTAGTCTCTCCGTTAATGTTTTTAAATTACAGTTGAATTTTTCTTTTTTTTCATTTGAGCATTAATGAAAAATATAAAAAGAAAAACAATTAAGTCACTACAGCAGTATTAGAGTAAAGCTAGGGAAAAATAAACTTAGGAATTGTTTGGGATTCCAAGTTGTTTTCTTTATTGTACTAGCGACATCTACAATATTAATTTTAGGTATACATGTTCATATTTTTAAAATAAATTCAGTTACGTATATAAAAAAAATACCTACATCCCACACATAACAAGAATTACCTTATTTCCTTTAAATTCCGTTCCGTTCCGTAAATCGTAGAATTTTATTACCTGTGATGTGGGTAGTTTATTATCATTTTTTTCAAAGAATTATTTTACTATCAAGAAAATTATATTTAATCAAGTAATAATAAAATAAAAGAAGCACGCCATAGATAAACAATGCATTTGACCACCAAAATATTTTTGTACTTAATTAGCTTAGTTGTATGGTAATAGAATTAATGTTCGTTACCTATAAGATATTTTAGAAAAATGTAATTTCTCTGATCTGTAAATATTTTCTTTTAAGTGATAATTGTGAGTACCTAAGTAAAGATATTGTGAGGATGTTCGAATGTCCTTCGTTTGGTTATTTGAAGAAAATACATAATTATTATTATGAAGATTCAATTTCAAAATATAAAAAAAAATGTTGTTTAGATCTAAAAATGGGATTTCAAGTAATTTATTTACGTACAGAATAATAAAAATAACGGCTGTTTACATTTTAAGAAGCCATAATGTGGGTTCGGCGCTGGTTTGTATCGTATTTGTATATTTGATTTCTATTTTAATGTTGTAAAAAGAATGTGAAGAATAAAACGCAAACTGCAATAAGAAAACTATTTTTTTCTTTTCTCCTTTATTATTAGGGCCTTAATATGTAATTGCCTATTAATAATACAGAAAGTTTTGAATTTTAATGTCTGATGTTTACTTAAAAATCTGAATTACTTTCACACTAGCACTCGCCTTTACTTCACTTCTGGAATATTACTTAAGTGAGTACATAATATTACCGATGGACATAACTAGCATTTATTCATTAAGGATCCACCTTAACTATATTCGGAAAAGTACGAGAGCAGAGTTCACTCATTTATATCGTTCCTTAATTTCATTTGTTAATTATAACCATCAAATCTAAGTTTTCCCATTTTTTCACAACTAACTTATAATAAGTAACAACCAACCAAAAAAGGGGTAAATGTGTGCTGACATCTATAATAGAAGAAATGTATTAAAAACTTTGTACACTGCCATCTATGTTCGAGATTTAAGCTTTATAATCTTAGTAATAGATGGCACCACTGAATTCTGCATCACTTAGAAGCACGGACAGAAAACACTATTCTTGTGTTTAGAATACTTCATCCGCATAAAATCGAGTCGGGTGTGAATCGAATTTAAAAGATACGATAATTTATATCAGTGTTTTTAGTGTTCGAGAGTTTTCTCGAACGAAACTAAACCGAATTCCTACTTCAATATTTAATCAAAAGGGAAATCGAACAGCATTAACATCGAACAGATTGTGGACTAATCGACATAAAAAGACACATGCCAGGTTTGTTTGACGGTTGTGTTTATAACAATCAAAAATATACAAAAAATATTTTGAAATAAAAGTAATCGTAGTCATTTACAATGCATTTATTATCATATAATTTGTCAAATAATATGGCATAGCCTTATACAATATTCATTACAAAATCTCAAAAAATTACCAAACGCTCCACGTCACAGTACATGATATTTTACAAATTGTCTAGTTTTGTTAAACCTATATTATCACATAGTTAAATATTCGTATAAAAATATTCATAAATCAAAGTGTAACAAAATAATAGAAGTAATTTAATCACAAATTAAAATCAACAAAACATAATAATATTTAACTTAGTCTAAGTCTAGGTCCGTAGTAATACTTCATTTATTTGGTCGTACGAAATCTACTTTGTGCGTTTGATAATAGCCTTTATCGTAATACCTACCTTATCTAAGATTCTTGGACCTTAAACATTGAATAAAATAATGAAAATTCCAAATTATACTAAATTACACAAGTTGGTTGCAGCTTCGTATTTATTTAAGAATATTGTATAATTATTTACTTCATGAGAGTACTGATTACGGGACTGATATTACATATTTTTTCACTATTTTCTATTTCAAGTGTATCATTATATTTGTAAGCCTTGTCATCGTTAAATTGAGCCATGTCAGAAGCCTTTGATCGGCCTTATATTCCAATATGTGGCTTATGCATTAATACCCCGTAGAAAAGCTGACTTTATTAGGTGAACAAACTCAATAGTATATTTGATAAGTAAGTCAAAGGAACATAAACTTTATTCCCGTTCACTAAAGGTTCATAAAGGAAAAGAAAGTGGCATTATAAGACCTAAGCAATATTTAAAAATCAACATTACATAAAAATCAATGCCATGTTGAATCGATGTCATGCAAACATAAAACGGCGATAAAGATGTTTATGAATGCATTGAATTTCTGGAATTTTGCGCAGTAAGTGTTATTGTTAAATATAATATTAATAATGCTGGAACATGGATGGATAACACACTTCAGAATATATTTTTACAAAGACAATGAATATGAAACATAAATAATGTAAGTCAAATAAAGTAATACGTAAATGAATAACTGTACCAAACTTAAACAACGAGATTGTGACATAGTATTAAAACATTGTAAATTCACAAATGAATCATAATGCAGAGATCATAATGTACAAAGAAAACCATGTTGATTATGATGTATAAAATGGAATGATAAATGTTAATAACAATAAATTTAGAAGCCATAAGACATTTCAACATATAACTGGGATAACGCCTGAAACTTTACTCGAAGAACGAATTATTAAGAATTGAATATTGAACATTATAAGCAAGAATTTCAGACAAACTTTGGAGGCTAATCTTTGTACCTTTATGGCCTTTAAACACACCGCAAAACTATTAGCTATATCAACTTCACGGACAAACGTCGCAAAGGGTCCGTAAGACCATAACAATATCATTATAGAACAATATGACATACCAATAACATTCTCAGGACGTCTCATTGTTTCCATTAAACGTCCGTGGCCATATTATCAAATGCGGACTCTTAAAGCCAAAACAAATCGTGTTAATCTGTATAGTCAAACCTTATACATCCGATAACGGTTTGCTTGTATTAAAATTGGAATATTAAAAGGGTATATTAGTGACGTGCACTAATATACCTACCCTTAATAGGGATGGCAAATTTATTAAAATTGGCCATTGAACACGTGGAAGCCATTCATTGCTAAAATGAATGAATGTTAATAATGCTTGAATGTAGGATTGCTAAAGAGAGATGAGAATAACATAAAAGATACTTCTGCCTAGGATTGTCAAAGTCATCTCATAAAATATGTCTTGCCCGTGAAGGGAATTTTAACCCATAGAAAAGATTAATTATTTTTCTTTATCGCATAGTCAATATCAATATCAATAAATGTCTCCAATGGTCTAATTCCACGTCTCAAACATTAAAGTTTAATGTTCATATATTTATTTGGAGTAAGAAAAAATCTGGCTTTGAATTGTTCGTCGTGTTGCCCTTTACACTTGTCTTGATCATGGTATTCATGAATTGATGTGGCTTATAGCGTAAAAGTTGACTTAAAACTTATTTGTTATACCTCTATATTTTCAATAACATGATATTTTTTTATATTTGATTTCCGTTCTTTGATAAAGATAAGTGACGATAAATAGAGGATTCGCTTGTGTTGGTCATTAGTAATGAAAATACAAATTTAATACAAAGATATCAACCAATTAATTATTACAACTATCTTAGAGTAGAGATACGAATTCTTAAGCAATAGATAATATTTTTGGCATATTAAAGCTCTCTGATATACCCTCGCTATTAAGGAAGAATTCGTTTTGCTGCCAAAACTGCACTCTAAACAAGTTTCTGTCAAAGAAACTGTCATAAAATGGATTTGTGACTCAAAACGAGTCGAGATGCCAGAATAAGCAGAAATCACATGTTGACGCAACGAAGCTTCTTATCAGGAATTCGGGAGGCGAATTGTAATTTAGGTACCACGGCTTTATCCTCTGGTTTATTCTCCTCAACCGTTTCAGGTACGGACGCGTCTCCGATCAAAGTCCTCAAACAGACCTTCATATCTGCTGCGAATTTCCTCACCAGCCGCTCCAAAGAGAAGAGGTGGTCGTCCAAAGCCTCGGGGATTTCTTCCCGCATGAAATCAGCTAGCCTTAAAAGGTATTCTGCGTTAGAACCGGAATGGCCACGGCATTCTAAGATTTGTTTAGCGATTTCAGGCAGCGGCGCTGCACCTAGCCAATGTTTGTTTTCGGGTACAGCTATGTATAGAAGAGCGTCTTTGTTGTCGGTACTGCTAGAAGGTAGGAAGGTTGGGCGTGGATGGAAGTTTACTGAGTAAGTTCTGTAGCCTCCTAACTGGCATTCCCGTGTGGAGAGATAAGGAAGGGCCGCGTTGTCCTCTGCGGCGATCAGAAACGCCTTGCCCCACGTAATACCCTGAAACAATACAATGAATACGTGAGCTACTTGGTTTAGTGATTAAACTTTTCCATTGGGGCTTATTGTTCTTTGTGATATGAACGGAACGAATTTGAATATATTGTTATTATATGAGTACGTGTTATTGCACACACGTTTGATTACAAAAATAAATTTAAACTGCAGTTTTGTAACACGACTTCAATAATCGGAATACAAGCATACGTTAAATGCAACTATTCATTAATTTCACAAAATTCCAAAGCTTACTCGTAAGTTATGTTAAACGAAGAACGAGTTACAAGGTATTATTTTCACTCAATTAAAAGCAAATGGTAAATATATCTTAAGGGCCAACAAATCAATTTATTATTTGAAGTGATTTAATGCAGGAATAATCAATTCACCAACATGTCATAATAAGCTCCGTCTTCGATTACATTGACCTACAAACATCACATCTACCTGCATTCTTAAATTTACGTGGGCATTTCCAGTTTACTTCTAAGAGAGGTAGTATTTACTGAGCAACAGTTGATGCAACTAATGTACAATAACTATCAAATCAAGTAAGAATGAAAGTCCCCAATCCTCAATGTTTTCACTGCATTCCAGGTAAAACCTGTCACGGACTCAAGGCACTCTTGACATGACCCAATATTAATTAAACCAGCATCTGACTAATAGGAAGCGACGAGCAAGTTCTTAAATTTTTACGTCAGATGGATGATCGAGTCAATGATTCACATTATTCAGTTGCGAAAGAGGTTTATACAAGTGCAACGACTTTAACGAGTACATTGAAGGTGGTTCGGATATTATTGGAACTTGGAAAATGGAGGTTTATTTGTTTCAAATCCTTTGAAACTTTACACATAAGTACATAGAACTCCCGTGACAATACAATATTATTTATGAGTTTTAATCTGATTCTTCAGAATGAAATGTAAATGTAAAAGAGAAAGAGAATATTAGACGCACCTACATCAGAGCTAGACAGACAAGACAGCTCTGAGATCTCGGTTGCAGAAAAGCAGACGACAATAAATAATACCCAAATTTTCATCCGGTCTAGATATTTGACCTTTTGTGGAAACTAACTACTTCGTCATTTTGAGTGTTTGATTTTCTGAATTTTCGGCGTATAAAAGATTATACGTTAAGATCACTCTGATAAGAATCAGTACGACGTTGATGGTAGAATCCAAAAAATATACGTACGGTCTTATCTCTCTCCAATTAGACAAATCCTAGAAAATTTTACTCCCTTTTCTCGTTGGCGCTCCTGGGACTCAGGTGCGAATCATGTACATTCTCATTTTCATGATCACATAAAAAACATCTTTAAAACCAGGGTACTTGAAAGTTTTAGCCAATTCTCAGCCTTTTTTATGTTAAGATATGTCCCAAGCTACAGTAGCTGCCTCATTTGTGTGTCCATGACACTCGGGCCACAGGGCCAACTAAGGCATTTGTGTGTGAGTTTATGAGCGCATAATTTAAATTAAGTGAGTGTTAATAAAGTGTCACTCGTCAAAACAACACATAGCAATGCAACATTGTTTTATCAGCTTACAAAACCCAGCGCGTCACAGCTGTTAGGAAACAAAATAATGACGAAACACGTAATTACTAAAACGAATCTATATTAGTATTTTAATTAACCGGCACATTACCACGAAACTGTTTGGTTAACTTTAGATTAAACAAAAAAAATTGACACATTTTTATAAGTTTTACAATTATTTTGAGGCAACTTAATTAAACATTTCGCAGCCGTAAAAAAAAACTTAAATGAGCGTTTATATACGCAAATTAAGAGATATATTTTTAAATTTAAGTCGCCGAAGTCGTAGTCGTAAGCCGTCGCGGCAAAGCTATCGTGTCATAAAAACGCGCCCTTACCCTTTACAGAAACGACAGACCACTTAACCAAACAATACTTTCTTGTCAGAAGGGTTTCTGTAAATGATTGATATGAAATACGAACGTTACTATTGCACGTGTAGTCGGAATTACGAGCATTGTTTATATTTCGTGTGAATTATGCTGTCTGACATTTTCCTCGTGTCCTTACGTCGTGACTTCCACACAACTGATAGGTACCAATACTGCGGTATTGGTACCTACCTATCAGTTCTCTGCGAAGAATTTACTGTGATCCAGTTTCTAAATGTCTACTGAATGTTTTACTGTTGGGCGCTATAACTATAATTACTGAAAATAAAAAGAGCTTAAAATTATTAAGTTATGGAAAACAGATGCCCAGGAATTTTTATCCCCATAATGCTCAGAGTATTTAGTCAAGTACAAAGCCTCCGACATAAGGTATTCTCGGCAATAAGAAAAAGATGAATTCACGTACGTTCGGGGGTGCAATACACGTTGCGACGAGAGTTGCTGATATATTCTGTAAAATGATGTCATTCATATCGTCAATTAAACATAAAAACGCATACAACCTCCCTAAACTTGCATAATAATAGTAAATACCTAACGACGAGAATGATCATTAGATCCGCATGAGCATAAACAGACTTACGACGTAACTGCAGATCATTGACGTTACACGTGTTTTGTAATAACAATCTCGTTTCCAACTGATTGGATCACATTATCATTTAGGTTTCCAAGATTACAGAGACTAGAGAGTTAGAGTTATACAATAATAATCTTGTATAATACAAAATTTGTATTATTTATGATAATTATGTATTTGTATTACACATAAAGATTATATTTCTGTGTAGTCGATAAACGAGCAAATAAGTCAGGAGTAGTAGGAGTAGTGTCCACCAATCCGCACTTGGCCAGCGTGGTGGACTATGGCCTAGGAGTAGTGTCCACCAATCCGCACTTGGCCAGCGTGGTGGACTATGGCCTAGGAGTAGTGTCCACCAATCCGCACTTGGCCAGCGTGGTGGACTATGGCCTATACCACTCACACTGTGAGATGAGACCCGTGCCCAGCAGTGGGACAGTTATGGGTTGTGATGATGATGAGTAGGAGTAGGAGAAATCCAACATAAGGTGTCTGGTATAGCCTTGCTCAGCAGGGCACCACAGAGCGCGGAGATACAATACAATAACTATAGTACACCAAAATATCATAAATAACAAGAAATGGTCGGATACATAGAGAGACGATATACAAAAGGTGGTCTTATCGCTGAAAGCGATCTCTTCCTGACAACCTTTATGTAGAAGACAAGGACAGTAACAGTAAAAGAAAAGGGCCTAGAGGTGTACAGGAAAGATATAGAGAGATTGGCTTAGACTAGAAAATGCAAGTCCGTTTAACCCCACATCGTGCTCTTTTCGAGTACTTGAATAACATGGGACTATACGATCATGTCGCTGATGTGGGACAGGTAACGTAAAACATTTTTTTTGTTAGTGTTCAGGTCAGGACTCATTACTATAAACAGACATTAAACAACAATAGCAAATAAGCATAGGTGATATTTATATAACAAACGTGACCTAATTGCCCCGACACGTGTTCTCGGCGTGGAGATGATAAAGCTATTAGTTATAAATATGTCATTTCCCTGTTATAATCTATATGTACAGCCAATCAGCAAAGCAACCGCTACACTAATTTAATTCGATATTTTATATAGGTATTTATTTATTTATTCAACACTTTATTGTTTGTACACCACAAAAATGAAAGGTTTACTCCCAACGGCCATCACTAAAACAGCCACCAGTGGTGGCCGTTAGATCAGTGCATAATACTGATACAAAGAAGCATAATAATATTTAAGTAATGAATTCTAAAGACGAATAGCATTTGACGACCCGGATGACGCAATGGTTAACACGCCTGATCGCCGTTCCAAGGGTCCTGGGTTCGAATCCCAGCGAGGCGGAAATTTGAATGATGGGTTTAAATTTCCGTTCTTGGTCTGGGTGTGTCCTTGTCTTGTGTGTTGTCCATGGCACCCACGACACAGGGAATCCTAGTGTGGGGCTATGAGTGTGTAGCGTTATTATTTTATAGCTATTTATGATAAAAGTAAGTATTCTAGCTAACCTGTCAAAGGTTCTGCATCTTTTATACTCATAAACTTTAATTGCTATCGTCAAAAAATATAATATTTTAATTTTTGAAATATAACTATTTAATTCAGTAGTTGTAGACATTGTTTTTTTTATTAAGAACACCACTCAGATTTAGAGTTTATCTTTCGTCCTTGTCGCTAAGTAGGTCAGGATCGCAAATTACGCCATTTCGAAATATACGAACACGTGTTCTCGATATGTTTTTATTATTGTTTAGGACCCGACAGAACTTGTCCTGTCTTAACTATGAATATTGATTTGGAATATTTGCAGCACGCATTCTGTCAATGTTATATCATAAGTCATAACCTTACATAAAAAAGTTTATATTAGAAAATCATTACAAAATTTAATATGGTGGTTAAGTATTCTTTCCGCGCAATTTTATTAATTTTTTCTTTCATGAACCTTCTCCTGACAATAACAAACACAACAAAAAAAGAATTAGCGAAATCAGTACAGCCGTTCACGCGTGATGCCGTGACCAAGAGAAATAGGGATTCATTTTTATATACATAAATATAAAATCCCGAACCGGGGGCCCTGCTTCAAACCCCGCACGCACCTCTAATTTTCAAAGATTATGTACGTATTAGAATTTAATTATCACTTGCTTCGGTGAAGGAAAACCTCGTGAGGAAACCAGTACACCTGAGAGTTCCCATTAGCTTCTTAAAGATGTGAGCGTGCCCAGCAGTGGGACAGTTATAGGTTAGGATGATGATGACATCATCATAACCAGTGGGACAGTTATAGGTTATGATGATGATGACATCATCATAACCCATAACTGTCCCACTGCTCTGTCTGTCTAATATCATTATAGATATGGAAACGAAGAGATCGTAATCCACAGGATTATGGGGTCAGTTGTAGATAACCTAACCGGTCATAGATGCAGACCGCGGCAATGATCGTAAAACATTAGGTTTAGTGATATGGTACCCGGACTAATGGTAATAACCTTCCATCCTTAGGACACCTCAAGTCCTCAAAGGTGATCAACACATCAATAGGCCTTTCATACTGGCCCTATTTCGCATGACAAACTTGTCATGCCAAAATAAATAGTATATCATGATAAATTACATAACATGATAAAACAGAGACACCCAAACAATTGAAAGAAAATAAACAAATAGGTATCAGCACTATTTTACCGACAACATATAGATAAGGTGTCTTGTACTTATCTTTATTTGAGTAATAATATCTATGTCCTTAGTTAATATTATTTTAAGCGGTCGTAGTACGCTAGTTTATGACTATGTCGGATATAATGTTAGACTAATGCCGAGATCCTGTATTCGAAATAAAACTGTTTTACTTACGGATAGTTAAACTATCTACGAGGCGTAATTAACAAATTTTCCAATAAGGTAATATTAGAAACGACTTTGACTACCGACGTTCTGACTTGAACGAACGAACGAACTGAACGACGAACCATTGGTTAAATATAGGAACCTGCCATAAGGTAAGAAACTTTGTTAGGGCATATGTTTCAGGGCAACGTCTGCAGGATCAGTTAGTATCCAATAAAAAGAATTCTTTCACCCGAGAAATTATTCAGTGATAAGTGCTATTGCTATTGACAGGATCAGCTTATCAGTCCTACTGTAAAACAAGTATTTATTGAATACTATAGTGGACATTTCAGTCCATAATTATCTTATTCGGTCAAGAGGGCATTGACGTAAATATTGATAAAAACTTTGGCTTAAACTAGAAATTATTGTCATAGATATATCCAACCAACCATTAAAGAAAGGAAGATAAAAAATAGGCACAGAAATGCATTAAAACTTAAGATATCTGGGTTGGTCACTATCCGCTCCACCAATTTGCAAGTGGACCAGTGTGGTAGACTGTGCGCTAAGCGTCCTACACGACGTTAATGGGTCAATGGGTTGAAGCCAGTGTTTAAACCAACCTCTCCTAGAGGATACTCTCTCTAAGAGGATCCCAACCTCATCATCCCAGGAATAATAAGAGTCTGTCTCAGGCGGTCTAAATGCCACTAATCCAAGGCCATAGAGACAATATTAAAATTAGCCATCGATAATGAGAAGAACGGTCTTTGTAGGCAGATGCCACTAAGTCAAGGTCATAGAGATTGAACAAACATTAAAAATTAAAATTATCATTAAGAATTCATATACTCCCAGTCCCCATTTGAGTCTTGTTCTAAGTTGGTCGCAGCAGGCGGCAGCGGAAGGTGGTGCAGCATGCTCGTTTTCTACCTTAATAAAAATCCATTAAAAAAAATTATATACATATTATATTAGTGACCGAAGATGACCAACGGTTGTTTCGGATGTGCACGCTTGTGACAAGTGCGCATTAGAATCGATCCCTCTAGAAAGTTGAACACACACCAGCACACGTGCACACTGGTGTTGTTTGATCACAACATTGTTGCTTATTGCGCTTTCTTATCCTGATTCATCATCAGCATTATTAATTTAATATAGGTACTTCCGCGTTAGGAAAATGCTGGACTTAACCCATGACCTACTTAGTACATTATTTATTCGTTATTGAGATTCCGTTTTGCAATTACTGGAACCAATCAACAAAAAAATTTGTTTTTTATATTTTATATTATATACATTTATCATTGACATACATTTATAATTATTTTATTTGTATATTTTATATATTACGGGGTTTTTTATCTTTTTTAAGTAGATACTTAAAAAAAAATTATCTTTTTTAAGTAGATACTTAAACTTTATTTGTGATTTAAATAAAACACCAAGGTTAACCCAAAATTACTACAATGAATCAGGGAAAAGCGCATTTAGTAGAAAGAAACGCCCAAACGAAAATTCTAACAAATTACATGAAATCTATTGCGTCAATAAATACCCCCAAAAATATGTAGCTTTTCTGAAATATCTTCATTGAAGATATCGATCAGTTAGTGTTATATTTATTTTAATTATAACTATAACCAGGTCAACTAAAAAATAAAGTTTCTTTGTCGTGACGCCCCAATTGACATAACACCATTTTATTGTAGCATTTGTAGCTCGAGATTAGTGTTTTGTTCAAATATATTTTTAAAGTAGCAAAGGATATTGTAATATATTCCTCATCGCAAATTCGCAACCCATAACTGCCCCACTGCTGCGCTCGGGTCTCCTCTCACAATGTGTGGTGTCATAGACCATAGGCTAGGTCTCCTCTCACAATGTGTGGTGTCATAGACCATAGGCTACTACGCTGGCCAAGTAAGGATTGGCAGATTTCTCACACCTTTGATAACGTTATGAAGAGCTTTCAGGTGTGCAGATTTCCTCGTGACATTTTCCTGCACCGAAGCAAGTGATGACCAAATTCTAATACGCACGTATTTTTTTTTAATTAGAGGTACGTCTAGGATTTGGCACCAGCTCCCCCGTTTTACCACCGAACTAAGCAAGAGCGTCATAACATATGTTAACTTAACTATTTTTATGTAAATTAACTATTATTATGTCTGGTATTGGATAAAACGAGTATCTGTCACGAGTGTCAAGACAGAATAACCTAGTACGCTTTATACGTTTAATATAATATATTCTATGAAATGAGGATGCATAATGGATGACACGTGGCAAATATACAATAATACGACATGTATGTATACAAGATGAGTTTGTCTAAGCATTTATAAAGACTTAATATCTGGATGACCGAGCTTGCTCGGTATTTTTTTTTATTGTTTTTTTGACTTCGTGTTACTTAACAACGCCATCTGCTGTTGTGTCGTTAAAGCAATTAGTTGCTCACAAAAAAGTATTATTATTCGCCAATAGATGTCAGGAAGAGTAATATTTTTCAGTTTAAATTGGGACTACAAAAACCCAAATAAAATGACATTTTCTAAAAATGATTCCTAGCTAGATCGATTTATCGCCCCCGAAACCCCCTATATACAAAATTTCATGAAAATCGTTGGAGCCGATTCCGAGATTCCAATTATATATATACAAGAATTGCTCGTTTAAAGGTATTAGATTAATTTTACATTACAAAATAAATACACTGCTCTTTGCTCTAATCTATGGGGCAATTGAAAAAGATAATAATATGTCTAAACTGAACTATGACGAGCGAAATTGGAAAGAATTACTTAATACTGTAGAAAAAAACCTAAATTATTGTCTTCAATCCATTAATGTTCCACTGCAGAGCACGGTTCTCCCCTCATAATTGAGGAGGCCTAAAGCATACTCCACCACGGTGCTCGAGTGTGGATTGGTGAAGGGAGGTCGTCTGTCGGTTAATTCCATAAAAAGACGTGTCTTCCACCAATTTCGTTGCTCACAAAGCTCTATTGTAACGACCAGATTACAAACATAATTCCAAATACTCTCACAAGTTACATTGGATCTCTAACCAGTGCACATGCCCGTTGAATCAATTACATCCGGCGATTTGCGAATTGGAAGTGGTGTGGTCGTGTGGTGTGACCCAGCGACACGTGAGTAAGGGTTTCAAAGGCATTATAGCGAATAACTGCCACGACGCTATTAATAATGGCGACCCGTATAGCATCGTCATATAGCGTCATCACGCCGGACCGCCGTTCAAACGGTCCTGGATTCGATTCGCAGCGAGGCGGAATGATGAGTTAAAATTTTTAAACTGGGTGTATGTCCGGCAAAGAGTTATGAGTTTCAATGATTTGGAAGATCAACAACACCAGTGAATAGTCACTTCAAACCGTCTATAACACGTGTTATTCGTAGACAGCTTCTAAAAAAAGAAAATGAAAAAACAAGGTGGAACACCTTGAATCTCAATGTAAGCGCTGATAAGTGTCAAAAATACTAATGTAATTGACAATTTCAGAAACAGAATGTTCAAACCCGCTATGAAACAACGGTACTTTTAACTGCAGGTGCTTTCATTTTCGACGATCCAGTTAATCTCAAGTGAAAGGTTTATAAGTACAGATTATATTCAAATAAATTCATAGCAAAGATTAAAGTACATTTTGTGCATATAACGACGACCGTGCCTACGAAACAGTAAAAGTCTTTGAACGAGGACGATTTTTTGTTGTTACATTAAGTAGTAGTAACCTGATTGTAAGTGGTCGCTCGTGAACATCAGTAACATAACAATTCGTTTGGCAGCCAATTCAAGAAAAAGGGTCTTTGCAGAAAGATAACACCAGCAATAATATTGACTTAATAGAAATATTGTTAACAAGCTTAGTGACGCCCCAACATCAAGCAGGGGTCCGCCTTACGCAGGGCAGGCACCGGTGTGTTCATACGAGATCCCGGGGCCTCCCCACATGCGTCGGATGACTGCCGAGGGGGTTGTAGTGGGTACGAATCCCACATCACTCTGTAGGGCATTTTTTGAAGATTTCCCCCTAGAAAATAACACTGTAGTACATTGATGGCAGTCATTAATGTCAAATGTATTGGATACAACGAATGGTAAGAAAAGTGGTATACACCGTACATCCAAAGTCATTGATAACTGCTTATCATAGCTGCGTTTCTTGCGCCTTACGGTATGGAATCACGGACGAGATGCTTGAGACCAATTTGCAATATCTGATTCTTATACTTCCAGTAAGTAAAAAATAAACTGTCGTATACAAGGCCTCAATGACCAAAGAAGCCGACACTAATTGTAATCTAATAACCATGTACATTTTGTAATTAAAATGAGGTCAATTCGATTGGGATTTTGAAATTACCGAAATTACTTTTAATCAACGTTAATCAATAGTGCCTTCATAGATAAATGAGGTTACGAAACTGTTGTTTTAATTATTCAACTACCGTCCCTTCTAAAGGTACGGTCAAACAGTCGACGGGGCGGGACGGCGACGCGACTCTAGCGTCCGCGTTGTACTGCGCGCGACCCGCCGAGCGCGACGGCTCTGTGTGACATATTCCATACTTGCTCATACGTTACAACCTCTTCTAGTCCCGCCAGCGTCGCGTCGCCGTCCCGCCCCGTCGGCTGTTTGAAAGTCTTTAACCGTGCACGCTAGATGTCCCAGGCAAATGACAAAATCTCGGCAAATGCCGAACAATCTTACGACAAAATACTAGATCATGTTTAATGATAATTATGTATAACATTTCATTAGATTCTAGCCGCCGGAAAATGAGGAATTTGAAGACTTGATCAATTGGTAATCTTAACGATTTTAGTAAAATTACGGAACAATTATAATATTAAGGGTACTGGTAACCGAATTTGCAAAAGAAAGAGGTCGAAATATCCATATTTTACTAACGCTACTTCAACGGTAAGACATACATGAACGATTTCTTAATGAAAGTTGTCTTAAAAATGCGTACATAAAAACCTGCGACAGCATAATCATATCTAACTGTTATATTTACGCACAATAACGAAGTTTAAGTCTTAAAAAGTAAATAAAATGGGTACTAAGTCATTGTTTCCCGAAGCGAAGCGTGCGCGGATTTACTAGTAGGTAACAATAAAATGGCAGATTACAAAAAAATCATCTTACCTCTTTATCTTCTATTAATGTCGCCACACGCCCAGGCTGTAACAAAAAGATATCATAACATTATTTTAAAGTCGTTTAATAATCACTACATAAAATATACCTACTTAGTAAATTTATAACTGATCGCGGTCTGTACTGTTAGATGAAATATCGGAACAAGGGATATTGGCAACACTATGGTCGCGCCGAGGTGACCCGAACACTAGCGAGAGTTTGACAGCTCTCTTACCGCGCTCTTGGATGAAGCGAAAAGATGTGGCTTAAGAATAAAATAAGTATTTAACTAAGATAATTTGTATCTATTAGTTTCAGAAGTGGCATTCTCACGTGCATAAATGTAACGTAAAGCCTGACGATACGAAAAACGTAGAATTTGTGATAATTTTCAGTCGTACTAACCTAACTTCAATTGCGGAATGGACGCTTACAAAGTTTTAATATACGAGTACATAAAGTGTTTTAGACAACTTAAATGTCTTTACATGTGGATGATTAACTTTACTTAGTGCATGTACTACATATATGTTACCTTGCATGGAGTTTTAACCTTATACAATCTTTGTAAAGTTTCAACATGTTCCTTTAGTGTGATGTGTGTTGTGTGCAAAGCAAATACTTTGCTTGTAATGATAAAAGGACAGTGTCTAAGTTATTTGGCTTATACTTCATGTGCATGGCATCTTGGGGTGCATAAAAACTGGGTGAGCATATTCCATGTTGTGATTTTTATTGACTTTTAACTGATACAAATTTGGGAAATTGAGAAGACATTACTTCCTAACAATATTAATACAAATGTTATAAATTATAACTTTACATGTTACCTAATGAAAAACAATTGGTTTAAAGTATTGTAAACATTGGCTACTATAGTGGGTAAACAAGAGCAAGTAACAAGTAAAGTAAAGTAACATAAGAGGGAGTAACAGACCTTGTCTGTTAGTACTACTAGTTCAAGTTTACGGAGTGATCAAGATTAAAAAGAAGTATAGAAAACAGCAGAAAAGAAATAATAGTTGCATCGAAGCATTGAAAAGTCTTGTGAGAGAACTGCGTAACAAGGAAATTGTCATAGTGAAAACTCAATGGAAATAACACCTGCTTCATTAATGTGTTATGTGGGGAGAAATTACTTTATTCCTGAATTTGGTCTTCAAAAGAATTCTACCTCAATAAAGCATTGGATTAATAATTTGGAAGGCATATTTGAAATGCATAGATGTGATGAACAAACATTTATTTGCAACTGTACATCTAAGTGGCTATGCCAGGGATTTATATGAACAGCGAGCATCATATGAGATTAGTTGGACTGAATGGAGAGACAAGTTGATCAAGGCTTTTCCATTAAAATAAGAGATCTTGTAATCAGGATGTGACCGAATGAAAACTATAGAAATTTAAATGCAAGCGTAGTGATGAAATGATCACTCAAGCTATTATTGGTACAGTGGGTGATAAGCTTTTAGAAGTTGGAGCGCTGTCAGCTTGTTGTCAGGACATAATAACATTGGTCAAATAATTGGTGGTATGGTGGTGCAACCGTGCCCAGCAGTGGGACAGTTGTGGGTTGTGGTTGTGATGGTGATGATGATGATGATGGTGGTGATCCATCAATATGGTCACACTTTAACCTGGTGAAACAAATTGTTGAGACTGTTCTCAACAATTTCTCTGTAGAAATTGGTATGGGGATTAAAGGTATTTTAAATTGTTTATTGTACCATGTGAATTTTAAGAGTTTTATGTCCTAGTGTGGACAGTCATACACAGAAGCCTGAGTATTTGGCGATGTTATGAAGCAAGGAAACTGTAAAAGTTAAATGAAAATAAGATGAGGTGATAAATTACATTTCATAAAGAATATAATTTTATGAGAGAGAGATAACTGAAAATATTTAATAATTGACATAATTAAGTAATTAGAGATGGGGTTATGAGGAAATCTACTTCAATCTATTTGTTATTTAGAATTGGCAAACAGGTACCACTAAGATTGCTGTAATTTCTTGACAATATAAAGGTGTTGTCATTCAATCAAATCAAATCAATTCAATCAAATCAAATCAATTATTACATGCATGTAGTGAAATAGAATGGTATGGTCAGTGCAGTAATTGAGCTTACATGTGCCACTTGTGGGAATTGTGTGGCATGTGTGGTCAATGGTCATGTGTGGCAAAAATTCAAATTCTTTTATTGCACAAATATGGTATTACAAAGTTATGTCAACAGTCATATTTAAAGTTACAGAAATTTAAATAACTAACTATAAATATACATTATTAGAGAAATTATAAATATAATAATAAGTATATTTAATATTGGTATACATGGTCATCAGTACCATTATAATGAGGTTTAATTATTGTTAATACTTGGTTGCTATTATTTTGTATGACTACTGGGTCAATTTAATAGTTAAAAGAAAATATGGTTGTAACATAATAATATGGAGTTAATTAAGATATGGCTTAGTAAGTTAGCCACACTAATTGATGATCAATTCACTGTAATTTTCATAATTGATTATAAGTAATTTTCATAATTGATTATAGTAGACCAATTAAGTACTTTTGAACTGTTAATGGATACAGTTATAAATTAAAATTGCATCAAATTAATAAAATGAGAATTTCGACAGAATGAAACTAAGTAATACACTTTAGATAACTTTATGGTCATGGGGTACTGGGAGTATAAAATGTTAAGTACCCATCCTTGGTCTTATCACACAGGGTTATTGGTGATATCGGTAACAGATTAATCTGATACTCGGAGACAGTCACAGAATTAATTATTAACAGTTAGAGTCGATTTGTTGAATGATACTTATTGAAATTATTATTTGATCATTGTTATTTTTGTACATTACATAGCTCTTATATGACATTAGAGAGTAGTGTTCATTTCTGTTCCTTAATGAACAGTTTTGTATTATAATGAACAATGGATGCAAATGAGATTTAAGTATATGGGTTAAATGTTAATTTGGTTTAAAGAGATGGTTAATTTAGTAATCATTACCCATAAGGCAGCTTGGTTGAGAAAAACTAACTTATTTTGAGAAAAATTAACTTGTTTTGGGAAAAGCTAATTTATTTTTAGCTAAAGGAGTTCGTAACATGTTAGATGTTTTGGAGACAATTAATAGTGACCAGTTAGTATATTTTGATTGCAAGCTAATTATGTTTTGAGTTGATATAAATTAAAGCTATGAGATTAAAACATGGAAAACTCGACAAGTATATTGGGTATGACGGATATTGGTTTACCAGTATCTTTGTTTGACTTTATAATTTTTATTAACCTCGGTTGGTTTGATGAAGGCTTTGTTAGCCGTGCTGTTGATGATGGAAGTGCCTGAAGTTTAAGTTGTTATGGTTGAATTTTGATGGGACAATCTATTTAAATGAAACTCTTCCGATACTGAGTGACTGACGGACGGCGCACAGCTGAAGCTGCTGGACGCAACAAGCTGAAATTTGGCGGGTGTGTTCCTTGGAAAGTGTGGGGTGGCGCTGGGAGAGGATTTTTGGAAATTCCCCCACTAATGGGATAAAAAAAAGGGGGATAAACCGATTTTTGTAAACTGTCGGGCGTAGCTGCGGAGGGTATGCTCGTCAAGTATAAGGGAAATGAGGCAGTTGGACCTAGTGATGGTCAACACAATTAATGTTTGGGAATTAGTCCCTTGTGATTGTGCTTGCATAAGGCACTGATCTTATAGCTTGATAGAGATTATGTTTAGTAAGCACTCAGCAAAGTGGTGAGGTTGTTGACTAAAGGTTTGTTTTAATCTGAGTTAAATGACTTTCAGTCATTTCTGTTCTAAGGTGAACTGTGACATATAGTGTTTGAATAATGGTTAAATAATAGCTTAGAGTGGTGTAAATTCTGAGTTGATAATAGCTCAAAGTTTTAGATTACTGGTTGTTCATATGAGATGGAGATTTTGATAATTCTGAAACTTAACTTTTACCGTGACTAAAATCAAATATTATAATTTTGAATTGTGTGTATTACAGAGTTTAAGGAGTTTGGTTGCAGGATGAACTTTCTGTGACTTGATGTTCTGAGTTGACGTCATTGTGGTTATGTGGGAATTGAAAAGTGCTTAAGAGCTATAAAACCACTGCATGTCAAAGTTAAAAAAAAATAAAAAAAAATGCCAAGGTATGTATGTGTCCAGATAAATCATTCCACACTGGGGATGGTTAAGGTCCTTTTAAGGTAAGGGTTCACAAAGTATCAGCTCTTACCAAGTGTTTGGTTACCCGATGAAAAGAGTAAGCCATAGTGGCATCTTTCTCAGTGATAAAGATTGAGTTATTAAGCAGTTATTAAATGTGATATGGGCATGTGTAGTACTTGTTTCAACAATTACTTAAAATCAATTTTGATTATTATATTGTGGGTGACCACGCGGGGTGGGTGAAATACATAGTTCAGTTTATACAGCTGTATTAATTGTCAAGGCAGATTGCTGTCAATTAATTACTATTGGAAAGAAGGGTTACTAGACCTGGATGGGATATGGCAAGTTAGTGAAACAATTCGCAGGATTGTTTCATGCTTTTGACATGACATGACATGACAAGCTGATATTGAGTAGCATCGGCCGAACGAAAGGGGCAAGAATTTTATCAAAATACGTTGACAATATGCAATTGAATGATGATAAAGGCAAAGACAACATAGTCGATTGAGTTGAATAAATAAATTAAATATGAAGCATTATGTACACAAAGTACGAATAATGTGTAATTATGTGCAAGATCTCGTGCCTTAAGGGGCCTGTGAAAATTGGTTAAGAAGCTTCCGACTTCAATTGCCGTTGTGGGGCCGTATTGTGAATGCCGTTTGGGGCGCATATTCACAATTGCCGTTGTGGGGCCGTATTGTGAATGCCGTGTGGGGCGAATATTCACAATTGCCGTTGGGGGGCCGTATTGTGAATGCCGTGTGGGGCGAATATTCACAATTGCCGTTGCGGGGCCGTATTGTGAATGCCGTGTGGGGCGCATATTCACAATTGCCGTTGTGGGGCCGTATTGTGAATGCCGTGTGGGGCGAATATTCACAATTGCCGTTGCGGGGCCGTATTGTGAATGCCGTGTGGGGCGCATATTCACAATTGCCGTTGTGGGGCCGTATTGTGAATGCCGTGTGGGGCGAATATTCACAACTGCCGTTGGGGGGCCGTATTGTGAATGCCGTGTGGGGCGAATATTCACAATTGCCGTTGTGGGGCCGTATTGTGAATGCCTTGTGGGGCGAATATTCACAATTGCCGTTGCGGGGCCGTATCTGTGAATGCCGAATGGGGTGATGATTCACAGTTGCCGAATGGGGCGCATAAGCACAGTTACTGCATGGAGTGCATATTCATACTTGGGGAATATGCTTACAGTTACCTTACGGGGTGTATTTCATGATTACCATAAAGATATCACGAACAATTGATGACATATTTGAAGTAATTACACTTCATTTTACAGCATAAAGATATTATGAACAATTGGAAATTATACGACGGCCGATGGATGAATATTTGTTGAGATCTTCCATGTGGGGCTTGTTTATTTCAGTGCAGCCTGAGCACTTATGATGTGTGAGGAGACTGATATATAGTTGTTATCAAAGGTTAAAGTTAAGGAGCATGTCTGCCATTGAGGAGCATTATATAAAAGTGGAAATTCAAAAGTGTTGGTGTTGTATGTGTCCTTCGGAGACCGAAGGTTTGTCTGATGGCCGAACTGTTAGATGAAATATCGGAACAAGGGATATTGGCAACACTATGGTCGCGCCGAGGTGACCCGAACACTAGCGAGAGTTTGACAGCTCTCTTACCGCGCTCTTGGATGAAGCGAAAAGATGTGGCTTAAGAATAAAATAAGTATTTAACTAAGATAATTTGTATCTATTAGTACATAGGAGACAAAGGAAAAAAATCTTTTACGGGGGCCTTTATTTTTTTATTTTTTATTTATTTAAACCATATTGGAGTACACATATTAGCTTATGTAATAGTCTGCCAAACTGTAAAACAGTTTGTCGGCAGAAGCTCTCGTGGATCTTATTTTTGTACTACATTAAGTTGTATAATAATATAATAATTATTAACAATACGATACTAATCTAATCTTAGCACTAACAAACAATACCTCAATACTAATACTAATACCAGCACCAATATAACTAATAGTACCCACTAATGACATGAATACTAACAAATAAGTGGCTAAGTATTAACGCAAGAGAACCCAAAACAATATTTTTAGAATTTTTGTCTGTTTGTCTGTGGTTTTGTACGCGCTAATCTCAGAAACGGCTTAACGGATATGGGAGCGGTTTTTTTTGTTTTAAGCTTCATTTAACTTTATTTCTTATTTCAATCAGTTGAGAAATAAAAAATAAAATAAAAATAACTGATCCTGACATCTATTTCTACTGTTTAACTTTATTGACAAACATTAAAAAAATTCAGTGACCATCCGAAACTCATACATAGTACATGTCAACGTCTTAAAACATAACTTCTTCGTATTGGTGGTATCAGTATCAGATAAGATACAACACAATGTACACGCAACACGAATTTAAATACCGGTGTTTGGGTTAGTTAGTGGCTTACTTATTTAAATTTTCTCTGGCCCTGGATTGCAATTGGTCGCTAAATGGTAAACACAGCATTTGGATTTGATTAGCCCTGTCATAGTGTAACGTCCGACGGAAATGGTGAGTACCTACATAGCACGAAGGTCAAATAATGTTTATCAATAACACCTTTGTGTTGGTTCACAAACCACTTCAATGTCAGAAATACAACTAATGGACGATTGATATCTTAAATGATGACTAGGAGCGTCTAATTTGATAGCAAACCTCACTTCGGAGGTAACGTCATATGGAAAGAAGCAAAGTCCGTAAATGTTTTCAGCTATCGACATTCTGTACCGCATTTGATCCTTCAAAAATAGATTGTAGTCTTGACTGAATTTCAATGCCATTTAATGAACTATATTAAATTTTTGTTCCTAGGATATAGACAAGTAATTATATATAGTATACCTGCACGCAGTCAGTATCTGGGATTTTCTTGTTTCTTGGGTCCTTATTAAATGACTTTAATATTAAAGAATGCGTATGAGAAAACTTTATGGAATTCAAGACTAATCAGTTCCTTGAATTCAAAATCAAAAAGCAAATACGATGTTATTATACCATTAATAGGCGTGTATAGCCATGAACTAAAAACATTACATCCGGAAATATTTCAACTGAAATAGAAACGGCTGCGACCGAAATAATGTCGTGATGGTATTTGAGATGTACCTAACGGAATGTTTGGCGTCGATATAATTTATCATAGTTTTCGTGCACGTTTCATATTTGTGACGATTAGGGCTCATTTTCATTGGTGGTCAGGGCCCGCATGCGGGGTACTGTAGATTTGCTGCTAGCGCATTCCGTAAGGACCGCATGCGGGAACCTGTATCATTAGTCGTTAGAAGGCCCGAAAGCGAGGTGCGATAGATTGCTAAAACGCCTGCCACACCGCATACGGGAAATCGTTTTCATTAGTCGTCGGGGTCTGCATGTTGGAAAATTTTTCATTAGTCGATAGGGTACGCAAGCGAGGCGCGGTAGATTCTGCTAACGCATGCCGTAGGGCCCGCAAGCGGGAACCATTTTCATTAGTCGTCAGGACCCACGTTCAGGCTGAAGGATCCGTCTGTTTATGTCTTATCAATGACTGATATGAGTCCCCGCATCCTGCATTCTGTATACCGATCAATCCAATAAATACCACTACAAAATAGATGTCATGTTATTTACCTGTCCACGATAACCAAGTATGCATAAAATGACTAATGGGTAGTAAAGTAGATTACATGACTAAAATATTATCCATGGATATAAAAAATTTAAGAGTTTGATTAAACAAAAATATTTAATGCACATTACTAATTAGGAGATATGAATATCAGTGATCAAATAATGGTAAATATTATTTTAACACTTGATAAGTATTAACATGTAAATGCTTTTCCACAATAATTGGATAGCTGGATTAAAAACTAATGTGTAAACAGTTAGATTGTTTACATTGTAAGTTCTATCACAATAAAACAAACTAAGAGAACATGCTTCCACCCTTGAGTTTGGGCTCTTTTGCTTGGTTTTTACAAGTTATAATATTAATAGGTACCTTTAAAAAATCATCATCACAACCCATAACTGGCTCACAATGTGAGGGGTACTTTGAGAACACAATGAATAACTTTCAGGAAACCTGCACATTTTCACTATGTTTTCCTTCACCAAAGCAAATGATAATTAAATTATAATATGCACATTATTTTTGTAAATCGGAGTTTACATGACAACCATAATGACAGCTAAATTTACTACCTACTTAATTCATTGCAACTAGTTAATTTCTATTTAATATCAGGTGGGATTGTTGTCCTGTGCTAAATTATACTCTGTGAAAAGAAGCAAGACAAAACATAAGATGAAATTTAATAACATTACAGATGGTGCATGAATGATTTATCAAATTAAAGTTCAGATGAATTTAACCGCATTTTTATACAGGTGGAAAAAAATGCAAAAATTAAAATTAATTGTCCAAAAAAGTCGTCTATAAGGAAAACCTAAGCACTAGGAATGAATAATGGATGAAAATATATTTTACCTTGGATTCCGTTCCACGATGAGTAGTGTTCCCCTGCCAGAATCTTCGCGAGAAACCTTTTACGTACCCCGTCACCGATTGTTGATATTCAAACCCAGGGTTCCAGCATAAAGACCCATATCCGAAAACCCAAAGAGGTTCCGTTCTTTCTACTAACTCCAAATCATTACGTTCCATATTTGGAAAAAAATTGTTTTGTTCCGTATTTTTTGAATCTTCCATCGTGATATACTTTACTTAATCTACTTTCAAAAATCACTTTTTTACGATTAACTGCGGAGTAAAAGCGTTGATCGAATGCCGTGTTAGGATTGACTTATCACATATATCACACTTTCTTATTCTACTTAGATCATTGTGGTTACTTAGAATACGCGTGTTCAATTAAACTAAAAATACTATAAATACGCGAAGTGCAAATGATTCTTAAATATTAACCACCCATTGCGACGTGCAATCGAAAACTAAAAAATAGAAATGTTACCAATGACGGCAATGACAATGTCACTGTCACTCTGACGTTAGAACGTTCCATTTCACGTTCTGAGATTTGTCTAAAACAATTATTTATTAAAAACAAACTCCGATAATTCGACTTTTTAATGTCACAGTAATAGATAATGATACAATTTTGAAATGCTTAATATAAAGAATGTTATATAAATATCAAACACATTTAGTACTAAATAATGGTGTATAAACAATACCTTGTACTGTAAAATGGAACGAATACATTTTTGAGAACAGCCAATCATAACGTTCTACAGCGGTGATTGGACCGAGTGAAGCTGACGTAAATTTTAAAAAATTTACCTCAGGAAGTTGACCTTAATTCTATGCTTAATTTTACCTCATTGACTTATTAATGATAAATTTCGAACCGGAAATGAAGCATTTTAGTCTAATATTGACTGTATTTTTATATGAATAACATGAGATTATAATATGTTAATCGAAGGAGGTACCTACGTCAAAACCAGTAGTCCACATGTCCACAAAACGATCGATTTTTTTTTCTGGGCGATTGCGAGTAGGTATTGCTATTCTAAAACGAACATAATTTTGAAAAGATACGCAGCAGGATTCGAACCCAGGTCCGAAGGTACGGTACGAGGCAATTTGAATTCAAATTACAATTTAAGTTACACTTAGGACCTGTGCAGATGAGAAACCTTGGTCCACTACCTATATTTTATCTATATTTTTTATAGTAGGTATCAAAATTTTTTGGATTCCATTTCAGATGTAAAATAAAGTGTAGACTTCATGTAAATAAAACCACTTCACTGTTTCATCACTTATAATGGTCCATATAATTCATAAAGAATAAATCACAATGCATTAGTTACAAGTAAATCTGATTATTTTACATGATAACATAGACATAGAGTATTACGTGAATATTTTTGTTGCCTACACATCAATACAAATAACCAGTAAGTCCAGTAACAATATAATGAAATCATTTTACTTTATAATGTTAATTTTAGTTTTTATACCGACAATACTGACTTGTAATTGGTAAAATACAAGAATATTTTATACTTTATACAAGTACCTTTATAAAATTGTCCCTTTTTACGCAATGAAATTTTTTGTCCTTTCGACTACTGTCATATCTTTGAATTAATATTATGCATGACAAAAAAGACATAAGCTAATTTCATTAATTATTAGCTTATTGATTTTTACCTGAATGGAAGTAGCTATGTTAATATGCAGTCCAACCAATCTGTAGTCTGTAGTCATATTTTCGTACTGCAATAATGCATATATTATGGTTTTTTTTATGGGTTTTGATAAGGCAAATAAAATCTGTCGTAATTATTTTATATTTTGACTACAACAATGGTCATAAAATTTGAAACAAATCACAATTTATATAATATAAATTATAAATTGTGATATTTGTAATATACGTTGTTATACGTAAAGAGCATTCTCAGATTTATCGACTACCTAATAGAGGAAGGTTTGCATTACAGCAGTTATTTTAATAAAAAAGGCAATTTTCTATGTTTCTTTTAGGAGATTTTATGAACAGTAAATTGAAATCTGTACATTAAAAATCGTGCAAAAATAATGATCCGGTAAGATTATTGTAGGTACCTACATACTAAGTTTTATCTATTATTGGTCAGACAAATACTGCACTATTTTCCAATACAATATCATAATTTTATAGATAATTAAACAATGTGTTTGTGAAACTTAGGTGTACCTATTAAAATATTTTAAGCATTTTACACTGGCCTCTTAAGTGTAGAACATAATAAGTGTTGAGATAGATTTGAAAATTTAATAGGAACGGTACAATGATATTTAATGAAGCTTTTAAATACATAAATCTAAATGATTTTTAAAGACAAATTGAGAACGTTTTCTTAAATATCAAATTGTTTCCAGTATGAATTTAATTAAAACATTTATACTAATATAAACTGTGCCTAATTAGGTCTCATCAATTATTTAACAACTTTTTGTTTTCTTTTAAAGTCTATATTTCTCAATTTTATTCTGTAGAACAATTTTATTACTCAGTTACTGATAGATAGAGATGTGGAAAATGTTGATATTTTTTCATTGTATTAGGTATAAATATAGGTACTCTTTTGTTTATTAGGTATGGGCACCGATATCAATCTATTTGTGATTTCACAGGTAACTAACAACACATAAATTATAATTATCATTTGAGATTACATTTATTTAAAATAAACTTTAATTATTATTTACAAAAGTTTTCTTATCTTAATTTTGTGATATTTGGCTTTAAATTGTTGCATCCGTTACAGGAATTTATATTAATATTTTATATGAAGTGTTGCCATAATATTAAAGATTTCCCCAAAAAACAATAAAATTTTCCCCAACCCCAAATTTAGGAATTTAAATATTTATCAACACATTTCTACATAAAATGTATACTTTACTCAATTGAAAAGTAAAATTATTATATTGTATAAATAAGCAACACTTCATAATATTATTTAATTATTAATTATAAAGCTAGGTAAATATAATAAAATTGTGATGGTCATATTGAACTAAATATACTAACTTATTTACAATCAGACTTTTTACAATAAAAAGAAACATCTTACAACATTAAATTTATATAAATACTTGACTTTTTATAAAGTGACATAATTTTATTGTTTAATCGCGTAGATAAATAAAAGAGGTAATTTAAGATATTAAAATCAATTAAGTCACATAAATAATTATTTTGTTGTGCATTTATCATTTAAATTTATCTTAATATTACAGCTGGAAATATTTAATATCTCAAATAATTATATCGTCTAATTTTGTAAAATATACCTTAATTTTATAACTTAAATTGTGATTTTGAGGATAAGATACTTTACATTCAATGTCATAAAAGATTTTAATTTACAAATATTTATCATAAAAGCAAAAACATGTAACAGTGAAGTACATGCCATTTTATCTTTTATAAATGGAATATATGAATTATATTTCTAGGATAATATAATACTAGTATTTAATAATAATCCTGAACACAGGGCAGGTACGGTTATTAATTTTATTATTACGAGTATGTGTAATAACTGAACATTTTAAAATACGTATTTAGAATTATGTGACTAGTGATATGTAATGATAACTCTACATAAATATGGTAATAGATTGATTTTATGCATTAATATTATGTTGAGATTACTTTTTGTATGATAAAAATAATTATTAATTATTCTACATTGTGATCATCACAACAATATTAATTATGATATTGATAATTATTAATTATTATTTACACAACGCACCATAAAGAAGTTATCTAGGTATAACTTAAAATAATTAAAATAAACTTAGTCTACAAGTCAGGTTTTTGGTAGATCCCGTAAAATTGGGATTTATGAAAGGGTTTAATAAAACTTGAATCGCAGAGGTAGGTAATAATCTAGCCTAAACGAGAATTGTTTCACACCGCATTATGCTTCAAATTGCATTTTAATAATTAATGTACAACCTCTTATTATAACTAGTCTAGTTTGGTCACACCTACAAGAGATTATAACGCGATTATAGGGTAACACCAACATGTTTAGACCTACAAATATTATAACATTGTTTAGTTCCAACACGAGTCACAAAATAAATCTTAGTAAAGAATGGAATCAAATTTTGTGACATTATATGGTAAGAATCATTTAGTTGTGTGCAGATGACGTCCCACGTCGTACTTAAGTCCACTAGTGGACTTAAGTGGAATGTTTGGATCATACATTCGACTCCGGGCCCTCCGTGTTGTGCTTGAAGGAAGCGCGAATCCTCGCGAGGTATAAAGCGCAGATGTGACCGTAGCATTTATTGTACCATTCTGGTGTTCTGCCCCTGTAAAAATTAATTGTGAATTATTCACGTGATTTTAAAGTAAAATTAGATTGAAAACTATATCATGACCAAAATTATTATTATATCCATGACGTCATCAAAGCTTATGCTTTTATTGACTCCATTATTTGAGTTATATAAACGACAAAATCTGTTATGTACCTACATCGTGTCACAAAACTTACATAGTATCAACTCTTGCCAAGTGCACCAGTCGACTTCTTCCCTTCCCCGCCGGTTGGGCCAAGTACCTCGATGCCAGAACGACCCCCCGAGACCCCTCAGTGGGGGGCGCTCCGTGCGCGACCGAGGTCTCCGCGACCGCACACCACCCCCCGCCGCCGCCCCCGCCGCCTTGCTGCCATGATCTGAGAAGCAATACGTCTTATTTAACTGATCAATTTTAATAATAATAAATCATAATTAATAGTGTTGTTTTCGTGCATTATTAATTAATTTGTTCAATTATGCTTTTTATGGTACAGTAAGGTCTAAATAAATGTTTACGAAACTCTCACCGTAAAACACAGTAATCCCTGGGAGGTAAGTAGATACTGGAGGCCGTGACGTATTGGAACACCTCAGCATTGCTGCCCAGCTTCTCCGCCACGCGCCACTTTACTAACGAGTCGTCCCAAATGTGCCGCTCACGGAGTATCCTGAAAAATTTATTATATTGTAATCATTGATAATATTAAATAACAAATTCAACTCTTGTACACGATCCCGATGCCGTTTTGGTAACCTACGTAACATAAGAATGACTAAAGTAATAAAACGAAGTTGAGGTTTCACTTTACGACATTGTTCTTAAAAATATTAAAAATATTTCAGTGGTAATTTTAGGAAAACAATGTAAGATAGCAAGGTTAGTAAGAAAGTGTGAGCTTTGCAACTATACAGTCATATCAATCTGCACAGCATCTCATATTTTCTGCTCCATATTTAAGTAACTTCAATCAATTCAATCGAGATCAATGAAACGCCTTCATTTTATACCTTTGCAATGTCGTTAAAATATGTTAACGTTACCTTTGCAAAACCAATAAAACATTCAATTTATCTTTGCAATATAAAAATGTGTGCAATTCACACGTGGTAGAAGTGAAAATATTGATGTTTTGCTTTGCTTACGTAAGCCGCCATTTTGTCGTAAAAGGTGCTCTTAGGACCCCGACCTTGGAGCACGCAAGTGGATAATACTTCCTATCTCAATTTCTCCCATGTTAAAATGTGTCCGTCTCTTTTCGCTGTCGCTTTTTCAGGTCATTTCCGTTTCATCGACTTACAAATCCCAACGATACTACGATCTACGATGATACGAGCTTTCACTTAAAAAAAACACCAAATTACAATCTAACTAAAAATTACTATCTAAGGGTTTTACTGTCGCTTTTCACGTCATTTTCGTTTCATCGACTTTCAAATCACAACGATACTACAGAAGCTTTCACTTAAAAAAACACCAAATTACAATCTAACTAAAAATTATAAGGGTTTTATTCATATTGCTAATCTTACCTTAGCAAGGGTTTTATTCATATTGCTAATCTTACCTTAGCAATATGAATAAAACCCTTAAAATTACCTTTGCATAACCTCCTGCGGCGGCGCCTCCACGTCGGTGGTGGCTCGCCACAGCCGCAGCGGGTGGCCGTCGCCGACCTTCTTGCAGCACAGCTCCACGTGGGGCGCAGCGCCCGAAACGGACATCCAGCCTCTAGTCCTGTAATTAAATCGCAACTTTATTTTATCGAGATTATAGATGAATTTCGGTTGCAATTAAATTCCTATCCCTTGCCATAGGGTATATAAACGGTAATTTAAACGGAGCTCGTAGGTATTGTTTTCATGTGAATATTTCTATATTCAAATGAGGGATTTATTGGAGATAAAGGGTTTACGTACGTATTCAACTAAAATCTATTTTTAGTAAAATAAAGTATAATAAATAAAAAGGTAAAAATATGGTATTTCAAGTTTCTTTTAAAACAGTTAGTTATCAAATTTATGTCAATGGTTATCAATGTTACTTTACGCTACTAAAACATATGTGTTAAATGTCTTTATTTACTTCTATAGGAAGCCGATCAGCTAATAATGAAATAAGCTAAAAAATAATGTTTTTTGTAACAAACTAACAGAAACATATTAATTATGTTTTCTACATCTCGTTGTACTGTATATGATTTTGATTTGATTTTTTTATTTTTTTATAACATTTATTAAAAATATGGAACCACAACATCAATTTGGGGATTCGAGCATTGTTATAAACGTGCTAAAACAAAATTTAAACAGGATGCAAAAAAGAAATCACTAGGTTACATAAACCGTTGTTATTTCTAGCATACGCTTTAAACGAACTAGGTATTTTAATATTATTTCATGAAACATGTCTTTTAAAATCATTTATAATTAATTGGATATTTATTGTTAAAATAATGTTTAACTATTAACACCTATGTAAGTGGCCATCACATAGCTACTGATGAGAATGAATGTGAATCTTCAAGACAATTTTCTGTACTTTACTGACATGGAACAATTTAAACCGAGAATGCTATTATTATACTGAAAAGTGTATAAGGGCGTATTCACGTAGCACGCCACCAGAGCATCGATCTAAAGGTGCGTTTAGACTACGCGACCTAGCACGAGCCGAGTCACGACTCGGCTCGCGTCATGTCATGTCATGTCACGACATATCGTCTAAACCAAGGATGAGCAACCCGCGGCCCGCCATGTTTATGCGGCCCGCCAAACATTTCTAAAATTGATTTTTTTTTGTATTCTAATATTTATTATAAATAAAGTTTCGTAAATTATATTAATAAGAGTTAATCTATGTGCGGCCCGCCAAAAAAAATTTAAATTTAAATTGGCCCATTGATTAAAAAGGTTGCTCACCCTTGGTCTAAACGACCTCGACGCGACTCGCCAATAAAAGTTTGTACGAGTTATTGCTTGTCGGTTTTTTGAGACGGATCAACGGCGCGCGAGCGATCTTCGATTCGGCTGTCATTTGTGTGTGTGTGAGTTGTCATTTGTGTAAACAAGTAGACTGGCGGATTAAGTTGAGCCCCATCTGAATGGACGGCTCACGCTAGCCCGCGACATCTAAACACACCATAACCTGTTTTTCCACCAATCCGCACTGGAGCAGCGTGGTGGAAAATGCTCTAGGCCTCCTCAATCAGAGACCCGTGCTCAGTAGTGGATCATTAATCTGTTGAATCTAACCTGCTTTCTATGTGTATACGCCCTTAGATATCTGATAATCAGTAAAGAACAGAACCACAGCTATATAAATGATGAAGATCGCTCTAACATCCAAATCTCACCTCTTTCCCGATCGGCCACAGACTCTAAAAAAGCACGAAAATAGTTAGAATTCTATATCAGAAGAATCTACAAGGACGTTTCAAAACTCAAATGCCCGATAAGTACTCGTAGTAAATTTCTAGCAATTTGAAATCACAAGAGACGGAATTATTAAGGAAAAAGAATCTCTGTGAAATAATGTTGAAGTCTTACTTTTCTTTGGCTTCTTTCAGTAGAGCTTTGATACAGGCTTGCTGGAAACCCTTCCAGTCTTGATTGAAGTCTGCCCCCAGTTCCTCTAACGACACCTGAGATAGTAATAAACTGCGTGAGAATGAAGCTTAAAATAAAGGATATTATTTATTTATTTAATTACACGGCTAAACCAATTATGTTAACTAACAATTGATACAATTTAAATGATATGATTATAATGTTATGGTTTCGTGTTTAAGAAATGTCAGTAAATCGGAATCTCCCACCTTGTTTCCACTGTCAATTTACATCATCGATATCTCGGCCATTTCTTAATCAATTTTAATTATTTTTCGGTGATTTAGGAATTTTGATCTATGATTTCAAAATTCTTTCACTGAGGACACTGTACTCATAAATGCACAGGCACTCACGAATTTGTAAGAGCCTCGAATTAGTACAAAATCCTGAGCACCTAAACTAATTTAAAAATAGTTATAATCTCATAACTTCCCGAGACTTTTTAAATGCACAGGTAGGTACTCACAATTTTATTTGGTCGTCATATAATAGTTTCAATCTACGAAATACTCATGACTCAACCTCTAGTCTACTCTCAATCTCAATAAAAAATAAATAAATAAATACAATTTACCTTCACTGTTAAGTATGTATCTATATATTTATATTTATATGTATGTTTTAATTTATGTGTATTGTTTATGTATGTATAGAATATTATCTATTTGTGTAATAATCTAGACCATTATTTTATTGTTAAGACCAGTTTATTGTCACCTACCATATGTTCTCATCATCACCATGGGTTGACTGGTAGAGAATGCCTATAGGCATTAAGTCCGCCCCTTGTAAACTAGCTTAAGGTTGTTGCAATAAAGAATAAATAAAAAAAAAACGTGAGAGGTGTCAAGGGACGCTCGGATGGAACTGGATGGATTAATTAGTGAAGGAATTGTAATAATTTTTTTTTAAGTTATAATTATTTCTCACTGGTAGCGTCATCTATCGTCAGTGACGCTAAACCTACAAATCTGAAAATGTCAAGTGTGGCACACTGCTGCCATCTATCAACAAACAAAAACTAATGACAAAGCTACGCATTTGCTTATTACAAAAACGCTCCACGAGATGGCGCTGTACACAATATATGCAACTAGACGGAATGAATGAATGAATGAATGAATTAAGACGAAAAAGTGGCGTTACAACTTTTTTCGTCTCATTTTATTCATTCATTCATTTTTCCGTTTAACCCCCTATCGCAACGCGTGATAAGGAACTACGTTCCAATAAATAAACGTCCACTAACCGGCACGCTCTCCTCGAAGTAGTTGAACTTGCACCTGGCGAGCATGTCGGCGGGCGCGAGGAACAGCTGGCGGTGGCGCTGCACGAGCAGCAGCAGGCACGCGTGCGCCGCGCGGCTCTCGCTGATCTGCCGCTGGTCCGCCACGCTCTCGATTATCATCCTGGAATCCGGTAGCGGTGTTAGGTGGCATTACGGGCTAACGCGATAGAGGTAAAGATGGACAAAATGACTCTCACAAATGATTATGACAGATTACAATTACATCTGAAGGCCCTGAAATGCCTTCGCGAGCGTCTTTCGAGAAGCCTCCAGGTGTTCGTCCACCCCGGTAGATCCAACATACACACAGAGAAAGAGAGAGAGAGAGAGAGCGAGAGAGAGAGAGCGAGAGAGAGAGCGAGAGAGAGAGAGAGCGAGAGAGAGAGAGCGAGAGAGAGAGAGAGCGAGAGAGCGAGAGAGCGAGAGAGAGAGAGACAGTGTATTGAAGCCGTAAAAGCATGAATGGGGTAATTATGGCGAAGGTGCTTAAATTTAAGTTCGGCGGTTCAACTTGAACTGCAGAAAGTAAGTACCTGTTAGAGTTCCCTTCCTTGGTGCTGCCAGTGTGTGGCGGCGCGTGGTGGAGCCGCAGCAGCGTCGGCGCCAGACACACGGCCAGGTTTGACGCCGTCATCTGGTTCACGGCCGAGTGTTCCGCCACCTGGAGCATACGTCAAAAATAAAATGACAATTAGACTCATATATAGACATACTCACACCTCCGTGATACGTTTCTGTGTTACGGGCGGCATGCTACAATAATCTGTCGCAGATTTGCCCCGGTCGGGACTCCAGGCAGGGTCAACCAATACTACAATAATACGATAGTAGTAATTCAAAATCGTCATTGAAATCTATGATCATTCCGACCGTTTGGTTGGTTGGTAAGCCATTGCCAAATGCGGTTGGTACAGGATCTTAATAATAAATAATTATAAAAGTTGACCGTGCGACTCAAGGCTCGAAGTTTTTTATTTTCAAGAACTCTTAAACAAAAATAATAATTTTACTTTAAAAAGTATATACTTACACATAAATATTGCATAACATATTCTCATTGACTCACCTCAAAAAGAAAGATAAGAAGAGAGTGTAAAGCTTCCAAATGTTCTTCAGGCAACAAGAGCAGCGCACACTGCACCGCATCGGGCCGCAGCGGCTCGGGCACATCTGTATTGTAAAACGGACCATAACAACGTTATAATAGAAACTATTATCCCATATTAGTTTCTCTTATCATATATAATCGTATTAGAAATATACAAATTCAAAAACACTCGAATTATTAAATAACTATCCCCTTTACAGATATTAATAGTAACTAGTATTTCTTATTCCACAGGAGCAGACATATTTACCCATGATCAAAAAAGTACCAATACTAGATAATGACCTAGAATATAAATTAAAAAAAAAAACGCTCACGTTGAAATATAGCAATGAAGGTCTCGCTGAGTTTGTTAGTAAGCAGCGCATCAGGTAGTTCCCTGAAGTACTGCTTCACCATATCAGCTACGTCATGCGCCTGCGCACCGTCGAAGCTGAGACACGACTGGTCTGTGTCTATGGTGTTCATGTTCTCGACAGCGAACGCCGCGTTCGCAGCGCCCGCCGCTTCCACTACGGTACGGAGTTTCGCTATTCGGGATTTGACACCTGCTTTCCTGAAGATCCCCATCTGAAAGTTGTCATTTAGAATTTCTGGATCGTTATTGAAGTGAAACTGTTTGCGGACTTCAGAGACGGTCGCGTTAAACGTTTAACGCTAGTGTGGTGGGGGTGTGAGTCGTGGAAAGGTTGGTTAACAGCACTTGTATAGTGCATACATGCGAGCGGTGTCGAAAACTTCGATAGCGTGATTCAGGCTTGTCGTGACGTCACCGTGTGACGTGTGTGCAATTTCACCACACATACATAGGAACCTTAGATATCTCGGAATTGCATCCTTGTGTCTAAGTTGCAATGTATTCCAATTGGTAATGAACGAATGACACTAATGACTGTGCTTACCGAGTGAGATAATAACAGATTTTAAAATAGACTTACCTGATCCAACGCATTACTCTTGAGCCAATTCAACGCACACTGGATAGGTTTTGGGAGCGAGTGACCTGTCCTTTGAAGTGACACTGTTAGGGGGACGCCGAATACTGTTTTATCTGAAATTAATGTACTTAGTTATTTTTAAAAGAAATATCGAAAAACACTGGTTTTTTTATTGACATAGAAATTTAAAAGACTCACTCTCTAAAACCCATATAAAATGTAACAATATAATAATTCAGTGAATAATAATTATTAGTTAATGGGTGTGATAATTATATTGTTTAAACAAAAAAATTGTATATTGGTCTATTTTTCGTCAATAAAGGAGAATACAGGTACTACATTATATTATTATTTTGTCTTACAAAAATATAAGACCATTTTCTCACCCTTGTAATCGGGAGTCTTGATCTTCCGTATCAACTTAGGTAGCTCCCAATTCCAGCCCGACTTGTGGGACGGACAGTACCGCTCCATGCACGCCGTGAGCCTCAGTAGCGCCAGCTTACGCAAGATGTGGAGCTGCCCGCAGGAGAGCGATGACATCGGCCGCGATACTGGTTGACAATTAGTTATTTATTTAATCTTTATTGTAAACCTTAAAATTAAGGGTGTGCAATGGGCGGACTTAATTCCTAATGGCATTCTCTACCAGTCAACCCAGTCAATTATCTGGTTAGTACTTACAGCATAACCACACATTTCACATTGTGTGAGGAGACGCACCAGTTATAGGATGCGATGATGATGATGATGAGGTTGATCAAGGCCTGTTCAAATACGCACGGTATCCGCTGCCGCTATGTATCCGAGTATATGCGGTATCCGAGTAGATACGCGGTGTTCCTACAGTTTACATCTAAGCGAAACTTGTCGATTGTCGACCACTATTGACAATTAGAAGACATTCAATGCGTCTATTGTGTACGACGCGGAACTGTTGGAACCTTTATCCCGCGCTGAACTGGGAAAAAATACCGCCTAACTAGGGACTAACTAACTATGGGATGTTTCCCGACAGCCGCGGTATCCCAGTCGGTATATCGCATGATATTTTAGCTCCCGATAGCTGAGCTGAGTTCAGATACTTTGAATATCTGAACAAGCCTGTACACGAAATGGTCGTAATTTGACGGCTTGTATCATGTGAGCGAATCAAGAAGATTCGGTTGGCAGTTGAATGAGCTGTTATTAAAGAATTCTTGACCACTTCTGTTGATGCTGGTTGTTTTCAGCAGCATAGGAACTTCACTCATCTCACGCACTTTACCAATCGCAGTGGTTTCTTTCGTTGTCATATTCAATATAATAAACTGAACTGTCTTCATGCATTCTTATTTACCTACTTTAAATTTGAGTAATTTGACCCGTCTTATTAGAAGTCGGCTGAGTTACGCTTCATCATCATCATCACAACCCATAACTGTCCCACTGCTGGGCACGGGTCTCCTCTCACAGTGTGAGGGGTATAGGCCATAGTCCACCACGCTGGCCAAGTGCGGATTGGTGGACTTCACACACCTTTGAGAATATTATGGAGAACTCTCGGGTGTGCAGGTTTCCTCACGATGTTTTTCTTCACCGAAGCAAGTGATAATTAAATTTTAATACGCACATAATTTTTTGTAAATTAGGGGTGCGTGCGGGTTTGAACCCGGAACCTCCGGTTCGGCAGTCCAATGTTCAACCACACCGCTATCACTACTTTTTCCGCTTAAAAGAGTTACGCTTAAAATTAATGAACTAAGTAAGTTTAATTAATTTGAAGGGTTAGCATTCGTTGTGTATTGTTAGGTTAGACGCGCATGTTGAATAATTGTTATGAGTTCTTACTAACTAGGTACACTTAGTCTTTCACTTGGTGCAAATAATACTCACAATAAGCCTCAGGATCCTTTTGATTTGGCGCGGGTTGGAGCGTATTGTGGGCTTTGGGGCCTCCGTTCAACGCATTTGTTCGGAACGAGTACCATCTTTGAATGTTGTTTCTGTAATAGATTGTGTTTGTTAACAATAGATACTCTGAAGCAAAAAGGCTATTTTGGAACGTGCCTAATTAAAATCTTAAACTGACCCACTGCTGGGTTCAGGCGGAATATATTAACAGTAGAATGTACCATAGCACAATCATGCGATCTAGTCTAATCTCGTCATTATGTCGTCAAATCAAATATTATTATAATTATATCAATGATTTTAAAACTGTGTGTTCTGGTGTCTTACCTACCACGTGTGCGACTAATAGAAACTTAGGTACTGCGGTGGTATGAGTGAGTATGAGTTTTTTAAAGTAGGTAGGATACGTTGCGTTGACGTATGTTGCGTTGAACAATTTAAAAAAAAAATATTTTTGTATTTAAGTAAGCACCTAAATACGTAACTAATAAGTAGGCAGTAGTACGTATATTATTTACAACTTTTATGGCTTTTAATACATACTTTTTGGTCTTCATATCCATGCTATCGTCATCATCATCATGATCACCGTCGTGTGACCTCGAGCCCGCGGAGTTGGGACTGCTGTCGAGCTCCGAGCTTCTCGACGCTGACTTGTCCCTTTTCAAACTTCGGTCTCGAAACCTGGAACAAACCATAAAGAGTCTTCCAACAATTTTATCTACATAATTAGTGACGAAAACTTTGTACTTACCCCTTTTTAAGAATAAGGCATGAGTTTAGAGGAGGAGTTTTGGTACCTAGTACAAATTAATTTACATGGAGAAGAAATTTTATGAAAATGCTTAAATGGCTTAAACCCATTTATAGCCCACTACTGAGCTCGGGTTTCTCCTCATCAGACTCCTCTGATGCGTAATGCTTTAGGCCTCCGCCTAAAGCATTACGCTGCTCCAGTTGAATAGTTAAGGTAACTGTACAGTGACAGTGACAGCCAATGCGCTTCTTAAACAACATTACGTAACTATACAGTGATAGTTGTTTTATAAAATAGTTCTCAGTTTCATTTGATTGTAATACCTACATCCAATTAGCAACTCAAAAGTGAACATTAACATAACATAAGCAAGATTGTCGACATTAAGTTAGTAATGACTTAATATAACTACATTGAGGGCGTCATTTAAATACATTAAGTTAAAACCTCATCTCTATCCAATATTAAGTTCAACGACCACTAACTAACCGGTGTAGGAAACCCCAGTTAAAATCGCATTAGTTCAGCACGAGATTAGCATACGAATACGGTATTCTAATGGGCATCATTGTGTGAAACATTCGCTTAGAGGTAATAGTCTCTGCTTGAGGGCAATTAGTTCCACAAATACGTTCTAAAATGGAGTATAGAATTGTGGTATAATCATGTGTGTTTTATTTAATTTACACTAATAAACAACTGTAACGGACTGAAATAATGCATTTATTTAACTGATGTATCTGACGACATGTCTATTGTTACTAAAATTGAAAAAGGTTTTTGGACATTTTATCTACTTTTCTGTCTGTCTACCGATCAGAGACGGAATCAGTTGAAAGTACCTCAATAGGTTAGACTAACCTATTGTAGGAAATAAATCTTTTCCCGCGGGATTGTAAGACCACAATGAAGTATTCTTGTATTCATTGCAATAAATAATTCTTTTTAAGTTAAAAAGCGCCAATAACCGACACGGTTTAGCGTCAAGGTGGAACGATTAAACCCTAACATTAAAGTATAATATTGAAAGTGATTAAAACTCCATCAATCTAATTCATATTCCCGCAGTTCGCTTCCAGAGGAATCAGTCAACAACTAACTGCTTATACAAAATTAATATAAAATTTAACAATTCCCTAACTTAAGTTTATCCCAAGGGCAAAATAGAAACAACTTCTTAACGAACTTTGTTATACAATTTACGCCGGGTACATACAGAATTCGATTTTTCTTTGAAATATGTATAATAATGTTTCGTGGTATTGCACTTTCTTAGAACTGTGAACCTTCTGTGAATGATCTATTTTATAGATTAAAGAGGCAAACGAGCAGACGGGCACCCTCAGGTATGCAGATTTCCTCACGATGTTTTCCATCAACGAAGTAAGTGATTAATTTCCAATATAGGTACATATAACTTTTGAAAATTAGTGATGCGTGTAGGATTTGAATCAAACCCCTGTTCGGAAGTCCAACATTAAAAGCACTGGCTGTCACGGCTATTTAAATAGATATTAAATTAGTAATATCCTTTCATTGTATTGCTAAGTAGTGTGATCGGATCTTTACTTTGTAACTTAGTTGTTTTCGAGACGTTTAAATTGGGAATCGTGACACAAAGTTGAATGTCCCTCAATTGAAACGTGACTGTTAGTTCTCGGCTTACAACAGAGCCTACCAACAAACTGTGAAGCAACACGCGACAGTGAAAAGGGCGTGAAAAACTTTTATTTTCACTTGATAATTAAGTACTCTAAATTTACATGCTTATAGTAATTATGCAAATATCACATCAATCATGAATAGGATGAATTATAATGATAAAAGCTGGCAGAAACAGGAACTAAGAGGGAGATCAAAGCTTTTACGAGTAGGTATAATCATGGACATTGTAATGCTGCTAAGTGCTATAAAAAAATAATTCATACGTTTAGAAAAGCCCATTTAAGTTTTTATTGAGTACCTAAAACATATAAAAAATGCTGGTTAAAATGCCGCTATTATAATGTTACATAACTTGTGAATAATATAATAATGCTGCCCTACTTAATATGCCGAAAAAAAAAATTATGCCGCTACACTTGATTCGCCAATAAAAAAGAATCCACTTACACCCGTATTCATGAGCACTGAAGGGGACTAGTATAGTTCATGAATGCGTGGTTAGATGCTGATTGAATTATTCGAGGGTGATACTCACTTCTGGCCCTCCTTGCCTAAATTGAGTGAACTTGTTCTTATGGCTTGCCGTCGGTGAGCAGTGTGGCCGGGGGATTTCTGCACCTCTCGCAGAACTTCAGGATCCGGCTTCAGATCCACAGGCGATGGTGCTTCTACGTACACCTGAAGATTTATCAACTGATGTAACGGGTGTAAAGGTCTCAAGTGAGGAGTTAATAGGTTTATTAAGGATTGCAGTCGAGCATTAAGATATAATAAATGACGATCCCTTAGCCTAGTTGGTAGTGATTCTGCCAGCAAAGCGAGGGGTCCCGGGTTCGATTCCCGGCCGGGGCAGATGTTTATGTGACAGAAAAATGTTTGTATGCGGATCATGAGTGTTAGTGATGTGTAATTTGTGTTGTCCATGCCCCCCGCGGCACACTCGCGAATATTATTAGGGAGTATTATTAGGTGTGTTAGCGTTTATTAAACAAATGCAAAACATCCTTCGATAAGGGACAAAGGTCTTTAGTGTAATGACGAGTAATATATCTACTATTGACATTTTACGCACTGCCGATGTCGGTAAAGTTCTGTAACTGCGCTACTACATCAGCTAACTAACTATTTTACAATGAAGCTGAAACTTTTGTTTAACACGTTTGTTTACAATTCTAATAAACACAACCATTACGTAATTGTATACCTACTTCGTAACGTAAGTGCGAACATCGCTGATCAAGGAGAGCCAGTTGACGCCGTGTTGGTTTTAGTCGTACGTCACATTTTCCCGCGTAAATAATTCTAAATTATAACCTTGTTAAAAACAAAATGTTTGATTTGGGTTTTGATGCGCATATAATTATAAGAGGTTTATTATAATCAACATCGACAACCGAAATCGACAACAATCGAATTGGGCAGGAAGATGTTCTGTGACCTATTTACTCGTAGATTTACGCGGTAGCCGCCGTCGGTAGCGAGATCCGAGTGGGTGAGTAGTATTTCTTGTGTTCAGAGTTTTAAACCCAAGCGAATATCGCTACCGCTATCGGTAGCGAAATATGTTGTCGTCCGCTCTAGACAGTAGAAGGCTTTCAACGAGTTGTTGTGTACGATGCAGAACTGTGGACGCTTACCTTACGCTTACCGAAAAAATACCGCCTACCTAGACATATATAGATATTAGATATTAGCGATATAGCGCGATATTACGGTTACGCTACCCACAGCGCTGGCAGATCCCGCGTATTTCTGAACATTCCTTTAGGATACACGACAGCTGTGATCGACAGTTGATATTTAAGAAACTGCAAGACAGTACAAGACAGTATCTTGTTACCGACACTTGGAGACAATATTGAACTTAAGGAAACACTAGGCTGACAAAGTTTAATTAGAGCGAGTAAACAGCTTAATTGCTGTTAATCAAAGCGTCGGCATTTACGAATATACATGACTATTAACAGCTACATATTTACTGTCGAGTAGATTCACCCGTTGACAAATTACGACGTGAATGTCAGAGAGAAAATGTACGAGCAGAATAGAAGAAATTTAAAAATAGAATTTCAGAAATGTTGTCTTGTTTGAATTGATTGCTTAAATTTATAATTGTGGTTCGTATACTCTTTATAAGCAGCCTGCGAAGCGAGGAGTCCTAGGTTCGATTCTCACGGTATGAGTGTAAACGTTTTAAAAAAAAACATTGATAAGTATTTTTTAATTGGCTTTAACCCAAATAAATAAATGTCTAGGTTACAAAGTAGCTTGAAAAAAGTGGAAGCTTACTTGAGTATTGTGATGGATATTATGCTCCTTATAGTAATTGTGTCTCCAACTAGCTGGCTGACATTCAGAGTCACTCAACGCGCTCGAATCGTCACTTTTGATTCCTCTATGAAATATTCTTTTCGCTCTTCCGAGTTTAGACTTTGAGCTCTTGTTGCTTGACCCCATGCTCCCGTCGGATGCATAACTGGAGCTATCGTCTCCGAAAGGTGGGTTTAAAACGAAAGATTGCTCCAGTGGTGCAATAGGTGATGGAGGCATTACCGTCATGGGAGACGGCGGCTGGGTTCTTATTGCTGGAGCATGCAAGGGAGAACTATGATAATCTGGTATAGGTGAGAAGGGAAACGCTGTGGGAGTAGTCGGAGTCATATCAATGTAGTTCAGGTCAGGATATTTGTCCTGTTGGACGTCTAGGAAGTGGGGCGATGAAACGATAACTTCTGTTCTGTTCTGCCGTTTTCTTCTTCTTGTTTTGAGGGACTCCACTCGTCGTAGCAAGGCCTTGGCTCCGTCGCGCAGCCTCTCAGATCCGGTTCGTCTGAACCGGGTACCCGTTTCTTCATCATCTTCTTTGTCACTTGGTAACTGTATCATTTGCTGACCCGATCCGGTTAGTCTGGAACAAAATGGTTTTCACGTTTAGCTGCTATTTACAGTTCCTCATGGATATGCAGCAAAATGTTGGTTTAACATGAAAGATCAATCACATAATTATTATATTACACTAGCTGACCCCGCGAACGTTGTTCCGCCGTAATATATTTTTCATACAAAAAGCGCGATTTAAATTTCAGGGGTGGGGGTAGGGAAGTGAACATTTGGGATCATGTGTATTTCTTTATGAAAATGACCATAAAAAAAATAACCATAAAAAAAAATTCCAAAAATGGAAAAAAAAATTAGGGTGGACAACCCTTAACATTTAGCGGTATGAAAAATAGATGTTGGTCGATTCTCAGACCTACTCGATAGACACACAAAATTTCATGAGAATCGGTCGAGCCGTTTCGGTGGAGTATGGTAACTAACATTGTGACACGAGAATTTTATATAATTATATAGAGATAATGTTTAGATATTATGAATTTAAAGTTATCGCAGTTTTTAAGTTTATTGCAGATTGTACAAATTAAGATATTACGAGTATTATTGTTTAGTGTTGTTTATTGATTATTTTATTATGATATGATTCATTTAACACAAAACATTTTATTTATATTATATTGCAATTTTTTTGTGTACAACAAACCATTAATTGAGGTCACTGTAACGAAGTGATATTCGTATTTGTAATAATAATATTGGTTTGTACCTACACTAGTCTTTGCTAGTAGTAGTTAAAATTAACCCAAGGGAACGTATCTATTATCGGTACAAAAACTATCCTATGGATTCTCCAGAGTCTCAAATTCCATACCTAATTTCATCTAAATCGGTTCAGCGGATTGAGCGTAAAAATGTAGACGGATGCAGACAGCTACTTTTGCATTTTTTTTAATGAATATTTATATGTACCTACATAATATAGCAATATTTTCATTAGTCCAATACATCGAATGGTTCCATCGTTGATATTGCGCGATTTTATTAAATAATCTTACGATTATTCTACCCGACCATCTGGTCTATCAAACGTTAATATCCGGATCGGCTTTTCATATCAAAAGGACGCCTGGAGTCATTTAATTAATGAGATAAAGCTGCCCAATTTGTAAGTATTTACATACCAAATTAGACGTTCTAAATGTTGTCATGATTTATTTATGAAATCCCATTAATATCAAAAGGCGCAGTGAAGTGGATCGAATCGAGTAGACTTTAATGGTTGACGTAGAAGTTATTTAATGTGTAAGTAATGGAAAATGTGAATCGTGAACAGTATTAGGTTTAGTTAATAGTGACGCACTATATGCTAAAGTTGCAGTGATATCGTAACCAGCGATAGCCGAGCGGTTTGCAAGTTGGATTCCGGAGCAAACTATCTGACAGACAGACAGAGTTAATTACTATAGCATTCATAATAGCTATTAGTATGGATATGAAACGTTTCTCCAACACAGATCTCATTCCTGGAAAACTTTTTTTGACCACACAACGTCCACAAGCGTTTCGAAAGCGCTGTAGTCATTAATTCTTTCCGTTAATTAATTAAACAGCCTTATTTCCCGTATCGTTCGTTATCTTGATGAATACGTGTGAATAAAGTTACGGGGCCCTTGTCGGTCGCCCGTTAACACGTCAATTTCACTATTAACAATTAATCGTAGTTTGAGTGCTTTCCGCTTCAAAAACAAGCCATTTATTCGGCTTGTTGAACTGACGTAATGTACTCGTGTAAAGGTGTGGTTCTAATGCTAGCGGGACAATTAAACTTTACACAAAACTTTAAGAATGATAGAATAACACATAACAATATTGGCTTATATCAGGTATAATAATAGGTAAGCTGTTAATATAGGTATATATGTTTTTTAACGAATGGATATATGACTAAATACCATTCGCTGTAATGTACTTGGTAAAATAATGATTGTCAGAACTAGTTGTTTACATGAGAAAATTAAATGGACCGATTAACAACCTGAATTAAATACTTTACTAGTCGTTATTGTAATCATCAGCATAATTCACATTTCGGTTACAACTGAACTCATGTTGAGGGGTACAAAGCCAAGACATCACACTAGTCAATTGAGAGAATATTATGGGGATAACATTATGGGAGAGGAATTATATATTTTATTCTAATTTAAAAGTTAATTTTAATTTAATTATTTTTATGTTTTTAATAAAATTATCATTTTAAATAAAAAATTATAATTCTTCAATATGCAGGTTTATTCACGATGTTTTCTTCCGAAACAAGTTGTGATTAGTTTGTAATACGTCCATAATTGAAATTAGAGCTACGTGTAGATTTCGAACTGTAGCCCTCCCGTTCGAGAAACCTCGTTCAAGCTTCTACGTAATCTACCACTTGCCATCCCATCACACACTAAAACGTTTGCTATAGGGGCACTTCGATATCTTTAATAGTTTGACTGATCCTTCTTGCTGGGCAAGCAACGCATTCCTAATACCTTTGCTGTTACTAATGTCCAATGCGATGGTGACCACTTTATAAAAAAACCCCATAATACACTTGTAACACTAGCTAACCGCTAACCGCTAACCGCTAACACTAGCATCGAACCACGAACTAAGTAACGGCCTATCATTATTCCCTCGGGTTTGGCATTCGGAAATGGAAACGTGATAGGTGAAGGGCTAAGTGCCCAAATAGTAAGTAGAACAAATAGTTGGTTAACGTAATTACACGGCTGTGAGCGGCCGCCGCACAGTGGTCTGAAAATCAAGCTTCATACTCATAGAAACTGATTGTCAGAAATCAATAATTAAAAAATGTTATTGTAATAAGTACACCTCCCTTTGTTAACTGTTATAGTATGAAGGTCGTGAGTAGCTCCATGTGTGAGAAAAAAAATATTGTATATTTTTTTGTATGGGGAAAAAACTTCAAAGTGGATTTTAAAAAAACTGATCATAACTGAGGGTCTGGTATTCACATGAGTTATTACACCTTACATGGCGATTAAGATGACATACAATTGTTATGCCTTTCGGTGCCGCTTTGCATGTAGCAAGCTTTTGAAAGTTTGAGTTTTTGGTAGTTGAATCATACCCTTGATATAATTACATGATGATAACATTACTGATGTTGTCATTAGTTAACAACTTGCTAATGACCTTCTATATGAATACAATAAAAAAGGTGCAGATTTTTTTACATTATACTACAAAATTTCTTTGATAAAGTAACTCATTAAGTAATTACCTTCAAGTTTTGATAAGATAAGCATATTAACGACAGCAAGTGTAAATGAGGGTAGTTATAATATAAGTAGGACGTATATGCTAACTTAATTTAGTAGCTCTTTGCACTTGTTCGCGCTAACTATACTTATTTAGTTCGATTTGTTTTCGTGTTATAATGGAAAGCTTCAGTACCAATTTGGATATGTTTATGTTTGTGGCGAACAATAGCTGTTTTTCAAAACCCAGCGAATTATTTGAAGTTTTGGTGAAAAGCGTTACTTTGTCAGAAAATGAAAATAAAGAATTTAAACAATTCTGTCAGACTTTTGTGTGTTCGTTGAAAAACAAATGGATCTCGTGTAATCGCACGAGAAAAACATTCATAAAAAAGTATGAGATCTGGCTGCAAGAAGACATAAAATGGCCTGAGTTCATAAAAGAAAAAATCACACCTTCTTTGGTGTTAGAAGAGCAGCAACCATGTTCTAGTTTTGACTGCAGTGTAAATGAGGGCGCATCAACATCATTAGGGTTGAATGCAGAGACTTGCAGTGTTGGAACATCAACAGAGTTGAGTCCAAGAAAAGTGTTCTCTGAGCTAAGCCCGCTACAGAAGAGAAGAAGAGTGAAAGAGCTACTAGCACATACCAATGAAAGCCTTGCTTTTGCAACTGGTTTAAGTGCTGGTAACAAAAACGTAGCAGATATAATTAAATTAATCACAGAACATCCCGAGGAAGCTACTAAGATAAAGCAACTGTTGAAGCCCAAGAAAGCTCAGCCCATATATTCCGCTGATAAAGCATTAGGTATACTGATTTCGTTGAAACTTTCAAAATGGCAGTATACAACATTAAGAGTTTGCTCAAAAGAAGAGGGAATACCCCTATATCCTTCATATACTGCTATATAAGAGGCGAAGAAGGACTGCTACCCACCAAAAAATACTATAGATATCACTGAAAGAGGGGTAAAAGTTAAGCTTCAAGCGATTTTGGACAAAACTGTTGCTAGACTTGGGAAATTTCTACGTTTGGAATCATGTCTGGACAGAAAAGTATTAACACTTACATGCAAGTGGGGCTTTGATGGTGCTTCAGGGCAAAGTATATACAAGCAAACTATGGGGGGTGAAGATGATTACAGTAATTTTATGTGCTCCTTTGTGCCTTTAACACTTTGTGGCGAAGAAAAGTTATGGGAGAATCCAAAGCCATCTTCCACAATGTTCTGCAGACCGCTTTACTTCAATTTTGCAAGTGAAAACAAATTGAATATAAAGGAAGAACAAGCTATGATTGAAGCTGAGATTGCAGCAATTGAGCCGGATTGAGAAAAGCAACAAACGAAGACATTTTCAATGGTCTTCTTGTTTCGTCAGATCCCTACCTGTCCAGCATAAGGCCACAGCTGATAAAATCAAAACGCACACCTATTACCGATTCTTCTCATTGGTGATGATGATGCAGATATAGACAAGGAGAATATTGAATTCGTTGATGTTAATGCACCTATGCTGGACTCTGATGAAGAAGATACTCTTTGATAGATAATTGGTCTTTTATAAGTAGTTAGTAATAGAGAATAATATATATGTAAAGCTCTGAGTATTACTACATTTAATTATATAATTTACTGAAATAATATTTAATAGTATAATCAAATAAAGAAATTTTGACAGTTTTTATTGAATATGTGCTTTTTATTTCCTATTTTTTAAACAATTATTATTTAAATATATCCTAAGTACGTATTTATTCCTTGTGTATATACAAATTTCAATTATTTTCATGTTGAAAGTTATAGGTATCCTTATAATATAAAATGAAGACTTGAATAATCATCTACCAAAAACTCAAACTTTCAAAAGCTTGCTACATGCAAAGCGGCACCGAAAGGCATAACAATTGTATGTCATCTTAATTGCCATGTAAGGTGTAATAACTCATGTGAATACCAGACCCTCAGTTATGATCAGTTTTTTTAAAATCCACTTTGAAGTTTTTTTCCCATACAAAAAAATATACAATATTTTTTTTCTCACACATGGAGCTACTCACGACCTTCATACTATAACAGTTAACAAAGGGAGGTGTACTTATTACAATAACATTTTTTAATTATTGATTTCTGACAATCAGTTTCTATGAGTATGAAGCTTGATTTTCAGACCACTGTGCGGCGCCGGCTCGATGGGACCCTGATACGAGTTGGTGGGTTCTCCTACTTTTTATATTCCGTATGCATAGGTATACTTAAAAGATAAAATATTATATAGTTTTTAAGGCAAAGAAGCGCTCATAGCCCGGCGGCTTGCGTTGATCTCAAGTGATCGACAAAGTTAAGCAACAGCGGGCGCGGTCGGTAGTTGGATGGGTGACCGCTAGTGGCAAAAAATTTATTGAGCGCTTCCGTGCTTCGGAGGGCACGTAAAGCCGTCGGTCCCGGTTGTTATCATTTGGTAGCAGTCGTTAAGCCATGTCGGATACCTTCGGGCGGCTTAAAATTTCCGACACTTGGGTTGGCCACTAACCCCTCCACCAATCCGCACTGGAGCAGCGTGGTGGAGTATGCTCTAGGCCTCCTCAGGTATGAGGAGAGACCCGTGCTCAGTAGTGGGCCATTAATGGGTTGTAGCCAAGGCAAAGTATCCTGTTGTTATAAGAACCTTAGTTGATTTTATGTATAGGTATAATTTTGTTTGTCGAATATAACTATGCCAAATTTCATACTCCTCCGTCCGCACAATTTTCGTAAAAAGGGGTACAAAGTCTTTGCTTCAATGGTCCAAGAGCTACTGCCAATTTTTGGGTAGGTATTTGAGGCAAGCTGAAAACTTGTCTCATAGCTCTCCTACTAAACCCCAACTCGGAGCTGCAGACCTGGCTGCTGAGTAGCGGGGCATTATGGACCCCTATAATTTTAAAAATGTTATTTTTTTATTCCAAAAAAAATGTTTGAGGCAATATGCAATTTTTATAATGTTGTAGTTTAATGTTTAAAGAATAGAAAAAAAAATAAGCCAGACGATTTAGTCGGGGCTTTGACATTGCCAGGCGCGTGCAAAAATTAAAAAAAAAATAGTTTAAAAAAAGTGTTTGAGGCAACTTGAAATTTTAATAGGGTGTAATTTATAGCTAAAAAATAAGATTCTCAAAAAGACAGATCATTTCGGTGGGGCTTTCTACCCGCCAGGTGATCTAACAAATCAGGGTAAAAAACGGTTTATCTCGATTTCTGGCAAAACTACAAGTCCGATGGAAAAAAGTTTAATGACAAAGTTGTAGGTAATAAAAAGATCTATAATCTTTGTCTTAACACTTTTCTCACATAACCTCAAAATGTATGTGAAAAATGAAAAAACCCAAATTTATGATTTTTTATTTTTATCTCTTCCAAAAAAAAAATTTTTTTCACTAAATTTGGTAAAAAGCTACCTTTTTCTGTCTCAAACACACTGTAATTTTTTTGATTTAAAATATTTATTTATTTAACATCGAAAAAGCACCCTAATTTTCAATCTGTCTTCAATTCAATCAAAATTTCTTTTTTTCTAAGTCGGTGGGCTTTTTGTTCGTTGAAATCAACTTTCCGATGGTTTTAAAAAAATGTATTATGTCGGCATCAGGCAGGCAGGGTGTTTGTATGGGTTTTCACTCGATTTTACTCTATGTAGCATGTATTTTCATGCAAGTAGGTATTCTTCATCAAACATCCATTGTGGGATTGTTTCATGTCAGGACTTCAGATTAGGATTTCAAATAAAAGACAAGAGTCCGGACCAACACATAAACAACTCATTTATTCACTTATCACTGTCTGGCTCCGTTTTAACGCTCTTTTACTTTGTTTATTTGGTTATTTACGCGGATCTCCGATTCCGACCTGTTTAATTTACTCAGCGATACGCAATATTGATTTATCGATCGAACCACTCGCTCTATCCGCGAGTTATGTGATAGCACGTTTTATTAGAACTTTATTCACTTTCAGAGATTACTCGCCTTAAGGTAGCATTCGGTTCTTAGCGACCGCGACCCGCGTTTGCGTCCATCTCCATTTAACTACGCAACCATGGTCGCCTGTCGCGGGGCGACCCCTAGATTTCGTTGTCGTCGTGTTCGTTGTCATTCTGTTGCAGTACGATATGTCGGACAATTTATCCGCAGCAAAGTAAAAGTTATCCATCAGCTATTGGTGGATGAAGATGATGATATTCTTATTATGTTATTATCTATGCCTCCGGAAAAAAGGAAGAAGATTGACTCAATTTTCACATCACCAGAAGTTGAGGGTTGCTTTCAAATACTCATAAAACGACATTTAAATTATAAATAAAGAAAAGTTCAGAAAATATTGTAGGTAAGTCATAAACAGCTTGATTTTGTAAACAGATTAATAAATCAAGACATCAAACCAACAAGAAATGGCACATCAGTAACACGGCACTGCCTATTCAGTAGATGAGACGCGTGGAGCCGCGCGGTCGCGGGTCGTGGTCGCTAAGAACCGAATGCTACCTTTAAGATTACCTTTATAACTTCTCCCGAGAATTCCTTTTATGTGGGACGACATCTTAATGAACTGCATTTTGACAGATCACGCGTTTATCAATGGATCGGGAGTCCCGATCCATTGATAAACAATACCATCGATTAACGCGTATCACAGATTAATTCGTACCATCGATTTACCATCTCCGACATGTATTCGAGTATTACTATGGTAAATTTTCTCAGAAAATGCGCCTTTACTGCGACTAAATCAGGCACATTTTGCACATTTCTGAGAAAATTTACCATAGTAATGTATATTTTTTACACCATCAGAAAGTCAAAATGTCAACAATAAAAAGCCCACCAACTTAAAAAAAAGAAATTTTGACTGAATTGAAGACTTATTAAAAATTAGGGTGCTTTTTCGATATTAAGTCAATATAAGGTGCAAAAATAAATATTTTAAATAAAAAAAAATAACAGTGTGTTTAAGACAGAAAAAGGTAGCTTTTCACCAAATTTAGTGAAAAAAAATTTTTTTTGGAAGAGATAAAAATAAAAAATCAAAAATTTGGTTTTTTTCATTTTTCACATACATTTTGAGGTTATGTGAGAAAAGTGTCAAGACAAACATTATAGATCTTTTTATGACCTACAACTTTGTCATTAAACTTTTTTCCATCGGACTTGTAGTTTTGCCAGAAATCGAGATAAACCGTTTTTTAGCCTGATTTGTTAGATCACCTGGCGGGTAGAAAGCCTCACCGAAATGATCTGTCTTTTTGAGAATCTTATTTTTTAGCTATAAATTACACCCTATTAAAATTTCAAGTTGCCTCAAACACTTTTTTTAAACTATTTTTTTTTAATTTTTGCACGCGCCTGGCAATGTCAAAGCCTCGACTAAATCGTCTGGCTTATTTTTTTTTCTATTCTTTAAACATTAAACTACAACATTATAAAAATTGCATATTGCCTCAAACATTTTTTTTTGGAATAAAAAAATAACATTTTTAAAATTATAGGGGTCCATAATGCCCCGCTACTCAGCAGCCAGGTCTGCAGCTCCGAGTTGGGGTTTAGTAGGAGAGCTATGAGACAAGTTTTCAGCTAGCCTCAAATACCTACCCAAAAATTGGCGGTAGCTCTCAATCTAAAGTGTTTGATGATGATCCGAAATTCTTTAAGAGGAAATACCACGCGAACCCTTTTTCAAATTTGGGATTTTTTCGCTCAATATCTCTGTCGCGCTTGCGAGCGGCGTGTATGTCAGTGCGATAGGGACAACTGCAGCTCCGTGTAAAAACCCGAGGCAAAAATCATCAAAATCGAGGTTCCGTTCTCGACTAATCCCCCCCGCCAAAACTAAAGCAATCTTAACGAAATTTTGGAAATTGAATGGGAAGGAGATATTCTGTGTCGGACTGTTTAGCTTTTTGTGCTAATTATTATACAATTTGTGTACTAGGCGTTTGTTTGCGGCATATTTATTTGGCCGTTTTAAGCGCTGTTTGAAGTAGCCTAAAACTTTTGAAAACAAAAATATCAAAAAAATCAAAACGTACCGACATAGATAATGATGATATTATTCTTGTGTGAAAAAATTATTGATCTAGAGTCAAAAACCAGCGAGGGATTAGTCGAGAACGTTTGTATGGAAAAATGACCCGTAGCATTTCCTCTTAAAGTTCAAAATTTCAGATAAATATTTTTGATAGTTCTACTGATTGTCAACTGGTCTACTTGGTCTACTGACTGTGACACTGACGTTTGAGGTTTATTAAAAATTATCACTAAAACCATTGACATAAATACTAAAACCCATAGATTTTATTTTTAATTTATTAATTTAAAAGTATGGGATATAGTTTTATTAAAAGTCTTCAGAACATCAAACACCGATGGAATTTAAATCGACAGTTTCAAATAATGCAGACCTAGCGAGTCCATTATATTTGACAGGCGCTTAGTGTACAATTATAACACATCCCAAGATACCTACACCAAGTAGCGATGGTATCAGCTGACAGCCATTAAATTTCTAGATAATAATTGACAATGACTGACCAGTTTAAGACGAGCCACGACCACAATAAACAACGACCCCGTAGCCCAGTGACCCTGCGTACACAACGAGGGGCCCGGGTTTGATTCCCGGCCGATATTTACGTGACAGCTAAATGTTTGTTCTCGGGTCATGTTGGTGTGCTTCTTATGCTGTCCATGCCACCCGTAACACAGTGAATCATAGTGCGAGGGTAAGTATGATATGAGTGTGATAGCGTTTGTTACCATGTTTTATCTATTTTAACGACTACTTCAGCCAGAAAATTACTATTTAATTAATCTAACACAATACAGAAGTACCCGTTTTATGTACCTAACTACTCGGTTTCTACTTGGTAAAGTTTTTTGGATTAGTTACTCCTCGCATCGATAGATGGCGGTATTATGAATTTTTAAACCAAGATTGAAGAACGAGTTGGCGCAAAACCCGAAACCACTGAAAACCAAATTGAGACTTATTAGTCGAATATGATAATCTTTATCTCTAGTTTGCTGAAAGTGTCACTATAAATTCGATTACAGGAACATCGAAACATATACTGTGTGTTGCATACGGAACTACAGAGATAGTAGTAACAAAAAAATAGTCAGTCACGGGAACTGCGTTCAGAAGCGAAAACTTAAAACTTTTGAAAATATCTTTTGTAATCATTAGCGCGCTTATAATTGTAAAATTGAACAATTCATTGATTATCGAACAACAAAAATCTAAATTTAATAATATTCGAGATAGGTCAGTATAAACTGGTTGTTGACTTGCATCCCAGATGCGATCAGTTGCGCAAGAGTCAATACGTGAGCCCTGCTCATTAGCGGCCTCTGTCTGTTCTGTTAATGTGTCAGCTTGAATGATTCCAGCTAATCATTTATTTAACTGTAAAGTACATTATAGAAGCACTCGTAGCCCGATCGTTTGTCAGTGTTATGATCGATTGAACGCAATAACGGATGCGGGATTTAGATGGATGATTTCTGTGCCTTAGAGGGTACGTAAAAGATTTTTTATAAAGCTCCATAATTAACGTCTCGCTTACGTGTGTGTGTTTTAGTTCAAAGTAAAATGAACTTTAATTACACATGAAAAAAATCCAGATAGGTACTCACAAATCCGGCTCGACGTCGGTGTAGTGGCCGTCAGCGTCCACCAGCCCCACCGTGATGGTTGGCAGGGTCTCGTCCTCATCATCTTCCACCTCTCCCCTCGCCTCCCGCGCCTCCCTCTCCGCCAGCGCCCGAGCTGCGATCACCTGTTACCAATATCACCAATAACCAATTTGACCAACAAAGATATTAAAACTAAAAATAGAATAGATATACAACACAAATTGCACGTTTGGATCCGATCGGATGACATTACTGAAATTATAGATGTACAATATGAATTTATAACAGATAATTGGCTACAACCCATTAATGGCCCACTACTGAGCACGGGTCTCTCCTCATACCTGAGGAGGCCTAGAGCATACTCCACCACGCTGCTCCAGTGCGGATTGGTGGAGGGGTTAGTGGCCAACCCAAGTGTCGGAAATTTTAAGCCGCCCGAAGGTATCCGACATGGCTTAACGACTGCTACCAAATGATAACAACCGGGACCGACGGCTTTACGTGCCCTCCGAAGCACGGAAGCGCTCAAGAAATTTTGCCACTAGCGGTCACCCATCCAACTACCGACCGCGCCCGCTGTTGCTTAACTTTGTCGATCACTTGAGATCGACGCAAGCCGCCGGGCTATGAGCGCTTCCTGACAGATAATTACGCGTGAAAATAGCTACATGAAAAGTAGGACAATAAGCAAAATTGTGTTTGTATGCCCGCTAGGGACATCTAATTCTTTTTTTTATTGATAATATAATATCATTGATGACCAATAACCAATATACTAAAAAATCCGCAAGCAAATCCATAATACCAAACCAATTGGTACAAAAATCTCATAAAGCTAGATACTTCATGACGTTTACGGAAGCAACGCGCGCGTGTTATAAATATTCAAAAGCAAGCGAAAATACACGTCAAGTCGTCATTGCGATATTCGGTAGCCATTTGTTAAGTTGATGTTTCTTAAATGTAAGATGTGTACAGCTTTTCACTAATAATGTCATTACCAAAATAATGGCCCACTATCGAAGATCGAAGTGCTTGAAACTAGCTTAATGTGCACAGTGCATTTTATAATAAAAACAAAAGAATTACGCAGCCAATCCGGTTTTAACCTTATCTCGGATTAATGCGGTTAAACAGATCAAATATATTGGATTCAAAACCATATTGGTAAGCAATTGACAGTCAAAATGTTAATGAATTTTAATTGGTTCCAATGTACAGCCAATAATTGTGGCCGGCGGCAAGCAGTCTCGTATCTCGTTTATTGATGTTCAATTATGAAACGAGTCGTTTGCTCTTTATGTAGGTTCTATGATCTTTGTAGGAATTGAATAAATGGTACAATACATTGGACAAACACGCATAGCATAATATTTTGTTATTTGTTTACAGATATGCGTATGTAAGTAAATAATGACAAGTTCCTTACTCCTTACTTGTGCCTCACGAGAAGTTCCTTTGCCAGCCTCTTATGTAATATCGCAATAAACCCAATCGTGATAATTCAAGTTATTTGCAAGTTGCGACTGACAGAGGTGGGAAGTAGTGGCGTACTCGTGAGAAATTAATATTACTCCGGCGTGAACAGCATCGCGTAGGAAGCTTTAAGGTCTTTGAAAGTTTAGTGTTAAGGGGTCTTGAATTAGTTCGATAGGACTTATTAACGCAAGTCCCGAGTTCTTTTGCTGAATAGCTGCCGAGGTTTTAGCTAATGGAAATATCTTTATAAATATTCGTTTCTTCAAAAATGTACATCATATTTGAAAGAAAATTTGATTGAAAGAAAATTTGATTTGAAAGAAAATAAGTATTTTTTGTCCAAATTCTTTCACGACACCGATCAATTCACTTTCATATGTACGTAATAAACGTAAATATGAAAAATATAACGTAAATGAAATAATGTAATATTACGTAAATGAATAATTTTTATTGGTCATCATTAAACAACTTCAGGGGCATTCTTTAGCAATGGATGACCGCTAGACCTGGCTAGACTATGACTATTGTAGTTGGGAATTAAATTCTCATTAGACACATTTGCAAAAATCGAAAGGAAATTTTGTAATTCAAAAGCTACATAGAATTAATCACGAAAATTGTTTATTCAATTGAATCAAGTACTGAAACAAACCTGAAGTCTTCTCTGGGCTTGTGGCGTGATCTCGACCACTCGCGACCATCGTCTCGACTTCCTCTCGTACTGCCATTTGTCGCTGAGCGCACACTGCTCATCATCGGAGTCGTTCTGTGAACAAACAACCGACATTAATCTGGTGATTGGTGAGAGGTGAGAACTGTTGCTGATCCGGTAACTCTTTCTTAGAGGCGAACATCTCAGACCTCAATTTGTAATAACAAATTAAAATTAAATTAAGTGGTTGGTAAAACCTTGTAATGTCTATTAGAGGAATCTATTTCTATAATTACCTACATCCTAGGTAATTATAGGAAAATCTTAGTAGACACTTTCAAAGTTCACGTCAAAACGTGAGGTACATATTCATTGCTAAATAGAGATTATACCTATGACCCAAGTGTGGCTAGACAAGAGTCTAGACAGTTGCTTCATAAAGTCCTTTTATGTATCCAACACGTAGCAGATTATGTCAAACATAGATATTTTTATTTGATAGTTTTTGTTCGTTTTATTTCTGTACATAATCGGACTCTTTATGTTGTTCAAGTCAAAATCTTCTACCCGTGTTCCAGTACTGTCCTGCATACATAATTACATAATAATTACATAATCTATATACATGTACCGATTCAAAATAGGAATAAATATTTATTTTTTAATGTTTTAAATTTGTTATCATAGTAGTAAGCTCATTAATAATCCGATTAATCCGTATTTGTATATTATGTACACAAATAAATAGTTGATATATTATTTGTAGTATTCGTACTTCTATGTTTTAAAAGGAATTTAATCTATATTTGCTTTTTAATAGAAACTGGACGGTAAAGACAATGGAGTCTAATTTTGCTAACGGGCTGTTTCAAAGGGTAGGGTCTAATTTAACTAACTCGCCTTTTCAAACGCAATCAATTGGACACAACGATTTTATAATTTGTCTCTGGTGCGTACTTTTCAATTCAGTTTCAGATTGAAACACAGTATTCAAATGTTTTGGTATAAACAAGGAATTTTTTCACAGGTAAATAATGTAAAAAATACAAATTAAAGATATTCGGCTCATACGTTATTTTTCTTGAGGCCAAGCCTACCATCAAAAAAAATATCTCGTTCAAAGTTAAAAATACAAAGTTACTCCGAGTTGACTGTACGTAGGTACCGATTGAGTAACCAAAAACGACAAATTAAATTCCTTCATTCATCTTTATACCAAAATACCTAAGTCTGATACATAACAAAAAATAGGATGTCGTGAGCAATAGTTCAATAGCACTTATACATATGCGTGCATTGTGTAGCGTGATGCCTTCGGCCGACTTTTGTGTATCAGTCATGAGATTAAGATGTCTTCATTATTATCAATCAAGACCTATTCTTTCATCATAAAATAAATATTAAAATTGAAAGTCAGTCATTCGGTCCTGGGTTTCGTATTGAACGCTTTATTCGAAGTGATTTTTATACAGATGAAGATACAAAGCACTTAATTAAGACTCGTTTGTTGGCGAAGGACATATGGAACATTTTAAGGCGTGCTTTAGTTATAATTGTGATGATTTTATGAATCAGTTCCACTCACATATCCCCTCAGAAATAATTAGGAGTACCTAGTAGAGATACGCCTACGAACTATGATTAGGCATGCCTGTGGTAGGCATGGGAAAACGACTATTACGACTATTACTTATACCTACATATTGTACTCATTCTTTATGTATATGTATGTATTTATGGTAGGTACCTTATGTATTTAAACTGCATTTTCACGGTTAGGTTTACATGTAACAGTTATAATTGGGATTATTTTTTGTATCTATTTCTTTACTTTAAATAAACTCGCCTTCACCATGGGTTAACTGGGAGAAAATACCAATAATTACGTCCGCCCTTTGTAAAAGACTATTTTGATCTTAAAAGAAGATATAAATAAATACGACATTAGGCAGTTATCCCACCACCGCCGGCAAGCGAGTAGAGCTAGAAACTGAAAACGTTTACGTTTCTTGAGCGACACAATGGCCAATTTACTCGTCTACTCGCCGGCGGTGGGACAACTGCCTAGAAACACTCACGACCTGAGAACGAATTTTTATGTCACACAAGTCACAAAGTAGATAAGTAAACACAAGTGTATGATCCAGCCGCGAATCCCTTTCCTCGACAATGATGACCAAAGAATTGATCAAAAATGAAATCGCTTGAGAATGAAATACAATTTTGCTTCTTTCTGTACACGTAAACAAAACAACGACGATAACTATAAAAGTTTCTAAACTTACGTGCAAACTGTGACTTCGCTTTTTGCATTTATATTATAAAACTTTGGCAAATATTACCTGTGCAGAAGATACAGGTGTAGTGGAGAAGTTATCAGAGATTGTAAAAGTTTAGCAAAAGTATTGTAAGCAGGTACCATAGTGTAATTAAGTTAGCGTTTATTTTTAGTTGAACTTGCCCTGAAACTCAGTTGCTAGTGAGCCTGACGATCAAAGGGTCTTGGCTTCTATCTCGTTTGAATAAACCAATACGAATGAATGAAGAATAAGGCCACTTAATTTAATGTTTATTTTCGTTAACACAGGTTTCTGATCAATAAAATTCCAGTTCAATGTGTAACATACAGAAATCAAATGTAACTCAAATAAATTACAACCTAACTTAACCGTAACGCATAATAACCAAATCTTAATCCAGTATTAAAGAATAGAACTCAGGACAATAATTTCTTTTCATACATGAAATAGCACCGTGACAACTATGCGACAAAATGACGCACGTATGAATAATTTGCTGCGATTTTTTTGTCGCTGCGTTGTCGCAATATGTTTTTTTGTATTTTAACAAAGGGAAATTTTCCTCCAGGTGAGGTGTAATGGCTGAGGAAAACTTCGATAGCGTGATTGAGGCTAGACGTGACGTCACCGAGTGACGTCGGTGTGATGTACCCACAGTATAGTTGCATATACTAGTTTCAGTATGATTTGCTAGAAGTAACGTTGATGCTGCGTCAAACAACAGTATCAGAGTCGCACGTTTTCGACCGCAACATATCGCACAAGTCCGGATAAACTACGCATTTTAATACAAGTATGCGATGCAAAAGTCGTATAAACTGTCGCGTCGCAGACGCACGTTTGAATAGACACTACGATAAAGGTATAATTGAATTAGTCTCTGATTAATAACCGTAGCTATCAATTAACTTGCCGGTTGACTGCTATCTATGACAGCCTTGTTAGCGATCCCCTGAATGTCCAAATCAAAGATACAGAGCCGTTTAATAAACGTATTGAATACTTTGTGCGGGCGCTATTGGATCCAATTTGTACGAATGACGCGCGAAAACGGTTCGAGATGCTATCGTGGACGATACCCAGCTATCGGTGGACAGTTGTCGAGTTAAGTGTTGTGGGAAATAAAGTTTTTCTGATGGAAAACGTTTTGAATTAAGAAATATACATACATTTCTATTAATAGTTTTCTAGTAATAATTTCTGAGAAACCAATTCTTATAAGTATAAATTTTATGGATGATAAATCAAACACGCCAGACATATAATAACATGAGAAATGGAATAATATTATGTTTCAAGGATTAAGAAACTTTGAAATGCGTTCGAGTCAACGTGTTGTTACTAATAACACGTCCTATTTCAGTCCACGGAAGAATTATGCAGCCGGATTATCATCTTGTTTGAGTTAAGTTATAGATAATTTACTACGTATTTTTTATTAGAACAATGAAGCAGAGAAAACAGGGTTAAAAGGAAATCTCATGTGTCTACATCAGGTGATCTGCAAGGTTGGCATGTATATCCATCTTAATCGATGTTGATGCCAAAATACTTTAGAAAAGAAGAAAACAAATTAGTAAACCTATCAATTGAGAGTCGGACTTGTCCACATAGGGCTCCGTAGCACCGAGTTATTTGTTACTTGTATGGGTACCCCCTTTGCGATCTAACTTTTTATTTTGTTGTTATAGCGGCCACAGGAACACATTCAGTGAAAACTTGAGGTGTTATCCTTGAGGTGGTGGTATATCTGATCCTAATTGGTGTGCAAATAAAACGTTATTATATTGTATTGTATTGTTCACCTATTTCCATACAAGATACAGTCCTGTAACAGACAAAAAACAACGGAGGCATATTAGTATGCTTCCGTTTATCACCCCATGAATACGGGACCCTAAAAACTGACTTACATTATATTTGCGTATCTTGACCATAACTTCAGTATCCATTAAGTATTTTTTTACTTATTATGAGTAAATGTTTGACAACAATTAGTATTCACTGTAATTATAATAAAACAAATATGTACTTAGTAAGAATCATAACCTTGTGTTTTAAATTACGCCAGATAATATGTTTATTTATACCAAATGAACAGAGCATTTCGTGTGAGAGGAAATAATTACAGCACATTCGCGTTATAAAACCGTCAAAGATTACTTTTATTAAATACATTACGACCATAAAATCACGATTTCAACGAAATCGAACATTTTCCTGGGCAATTAACAAAAAAATATCACAAAAACTGGATTGTTCAATGTCATTACGTTGTAATAACTTGATTAAATAACGATTGTGTCGCTGACTGTACGAGCGTATGACTTGGCGTAATCTCGGAATAATTTGAAGATGGCAGTAATTGCGAAATTAGTATTTTATTTTCAGTTCAAATCCTGTTCCAGGGGTCGTTGGTCGGCGACCACGCTGGTGGTAACACGAGGTATCTCACCACCTCATGAGAGCCGGCCGCTTTTTATTTTCCTTCTGAGATACTTTATAGAGCATTTAAGATATTTTGATTGGATTTAAAAGGGACTTATATTATGTGAAGTGTTGTAACTATTTATTATAAGACTATACAGGTTAACTTAACTCCTTTTTTGCTAGGGTTTCACACAGCCAGTGTAAGAAACCTTATGGTTAGTGACGTGTCTCAGTCTATCTTTTTTTATTGAATTAAGGTAGCAAACAGCATGCAGCACCTTTCCGCTACCGCCCATGACAACGTGACCGACCAAGAACAACACTTAAATGGGGACTAGGATGGTTAGTCCAGTTAACAGACGGCGTTAAAACATTAGTTGATTAGTTTTTTAGTAAGTATGAGGACTGAGGCAGGGACTTTTAGTGATAGTTAGTCCTGTTAGTTGTTGTTAGTAATAATCCAGTTAGTAATTGTTAGTGAGAGTCTTGCTGTTCTAATTCGGTTATGGATGTGTTGCAACCCTTGAGAGATGGTCGCTTCTGAAAAGTGTAGCTGGTTCCACACCTTTTTAACCGGAACACAATTGCTGTTAAAACAATTATCACACGGTAGAAATGGTACTAAGTACCGTGGCGGTAGTACTACCCCGGGCGAACTCTAGGTACTAATCTATTAATGTCTATGTTCTATGAAGCAAAGCCTCTATCGATAGCGGCTCCCGGCTTACCTCAAAGCCCTACAACAAAGCTTCGATAACACTAAAAGCTTGCCTGAGCTTAGATTACACCCATTTAATATCTTCTAATAAATCACTGGTTATACTAAAGTTATCTAAGCTCCGTGGAATGAAGCCGGTTCTTCGGGGATCGGGGTTCGAATTATACACAAGCTTCACTTAAAACTTAGTGTTTGTTTTATTTCAATCTGTTGTTAATAAAAAAGTTATGTCAGTTTAAAGAATCACACCTAACAATTTCCAAAAGTGCGTACTAAGAGCCATGTTTCCCGAAGCGAAGCGAGGGCGGGTCCACTAGTAACAAATAAGTCATAATTCGCGTGCGTCAATTTTTTCAACTATAAAATTTTAATCTACCCAAGAGCAGCTTCATAACAACGGCCAACTTCCTATAAGCAATAACTGCCAGTTTAAATTAGGAAGCCTGCAGCTTATAAATTCCCTAATCACTAAAGAGGTTAGCACGCCCGGGCGGCTTGGAATTGAACGGTTATTGCGTTACCGTGCCGGATGAACCGGAACGACCTTTTGGATGAGAAACAAACTTTAAACAAACTGACGATGATTTATTACGATAGTGATTAAGCCGGTGGTCAGGGGTAAGGTTTCACGAGCGACACGATAGAAATTCGCTTATCTTTAATGATCAATATATTTCTTTATGAGTGTATGGGAGCACTAAGAGAGGATTTTTGGAAATTCTCCCCCTAAAGGGGATAAAGTGAAACTTTTTATTTCTTCAATCAATTCACTTGAAACTTTATACGTTAAGAGGTAACACACATAAGAAATACAATCGATTTGAGAGTTAGTAGAATAAAATTTTTGAAGGAATAACTTTTAACGAACTTGGGTGAGTTAAATTGATGAACATGTTCTTGAGCTGTCGAGACTCGAGACCGATAAACTTGTTTGACAAAGTAATTACTTCATTAGTAATATAAACTGCCAAAGCTTTAATTAGAACGTATGTATTTCCAGTGTGAGAAATTCCGTTGAACTCTGCCAATTTGCGAAGGTGTTACAAATTGTGAAGTTTAGATAAAACTAGCTGACCCAGCAGACGTAGTTCTGTAACATATTATTATTTATTCTTACCGGCTTACTAACGAACATGTCAAAGTTAAGACGCTTTGACTGACCCCCTAGGTTACTTATTAGGTTAGATTTTCACAGAATACTTGTTACCGTGCCGCTATGACATCAATACTAATAAAAAAGTTACATTACCAAGGGAGTAGCCATACAAGTAGGTGACCTTAAAAATAGGGTTCAATCTTGTTAATGATCAAACAAAATTAGAGTGAATATCGTTCGCTGGCACGGAACCCTACATGCGCGAGGTCGACTCGTACTTACCGATATTTTAATGATTATTGCAATCATTTTCAGCTCGTTATTTTCCCTTTTTTACAATGATGGTGTTTATCTGTCACCATTATTGAATTTTGAATACTAAAAGCTTATACAAATTGACGTAATAACCATCAAAATCGGTCCACACACCCGTTACACTATTTCCGCAATCAAAATTAATAGTTTAATTTCACACTATCCCGCAATTAAAACCCATAAAACGTAAAGTAACGAGTGCATGCAAATTGGCCATCTGAACAGGTAACACGCTTTAATGTTTACACCGCAATGGTTATAAAACTTGGAGTTATTTACACTGGAGTACTTGCGTACAAATTGTAGAGATGAGAACTCTTAGCAAACCAACAGATCGTCACATAGACTGCTTTCAAATATATACCTAGATATAGATAGGACGGTAAATGATGTTAATTTGACCACGATCACATTCAACTGGGTCGAAGTATCGAATATAAGATTTCAAATGGCGTTCAAAATTTGATGTTATGGATTATTGGAAATCCGAAATAAAAATCTATCCGTAACCGTAACTTAATTTCGGATAGGGGCGGAAACTAAATAAGACATGATATGACAGTAGCCGACACTAGCCGCGCGTGTCTTCAATAGTTACTGATTATTTATTTTCATTACTCATAACTATATCTAATATCCGTAACCGAAACTTAAATTACGGGTATGCAATTATTACCGTATCTGAAACAATTTTGTAAATTTGAATTTGGAAAAGGAGAAGTAGTTTATAAGTTTAGTATTATCTGTAAATAAATAAATAATTTAAATTTGGAAAAGGAGTAAGTAGTTTATAAGTATTATCTGTGGTATAATCCTCGGTTGACATACTGCACATAAACATTAACATAAAGTTGTCATTTATCCTATTGAGCTCACATGCTTGGCGTAGTTAAAGTTAGAACTGAATTTGGAATTAACTTCACTAGTTAGTGAAATGTGTAACCACTAACACGGGTAAAGTTGTTTGAAGTTAGTTAATTAGGTAACTAATTAAGATTTTCCTTAGTTAAACAGTTCACTGATTATAATTATTCAGGACTATGTAGTTAAACTAACTTTACCGCAGCTGGTTGAGGGTGAGGTCCCGGATTCGATGTCCGTCAGGGTCGTCAACTTTTTATTGCTTACTATGAGTTACTCGTAACGCTTTGGTTTAGTTTCAGCGAGGGCGGTCACTAGAGAATAAATAAATTAAACATTTTCTTTTCCGTATTGATTTCACACAAGTTGCAAAGAAGCAGGAATAGGTTATACTCGTATCAATAGCAAATTAAAACCAGCTTTCGATAAACATAAACAAGATACATTATCTTTTAAAGAACTTCATTCATTGACGTTGTATGCATAATATTTAGGTATAAGTGTTGGACATAATATTGGAGTTATAGCCTATATTGATGTATGCTTGGCTTGGCTGTGAAAATGGGAATGTAGAAGTAATATATGGAAATTATAGTGCTTCTGTTTGTAATCTATTCATAACTAGCTGTCCCGGTGAACTTCGTACCGCCCTATAATTAATAAATGTTGGTAACTTATTAGCTGAAACAATTGTTACTCTACAACGAAACCAAAACAAAACTCTGTCACAAAAGAAAAACTAAACACTACTTCCACTACTATAGAAATACTACTACTACTAGGTATTATAGAAATATAATGTTTTCGTTTATCCCCTTTTTTATCCCTTTAGAGGGGAAATTTCCAAAAATCCTTTATTAATCATCCCCTACACTCCCAAGGAACATACATGACTTTCACTCGCTTCGCAGGCAGGGCCACTACCAACTAGTCTACGGGGTCGTTGTTAAAAGACCTAACACGTCCGGATAAATCCGGGCTGGTGTCATCCCTAATTCTAACAAAGTTTTTACCCATTGTAGGTAACTTAATCCACTGATGGCAGCAACAATGGTTACCTTACAACAGTCTTGCAAACTTTTTCTATCAAAATCGCTAGTCCAATTACTGGATGTTAACCTTTGTCCAACAGTTTCCCCTAACTACGTTACCTGAAGTTTCAGTATAGTTTTAATGGGATTTTGCGCTTGTTCTAAGGAATATTGCTATTTCTCAAACTGCAGACTGATGTAAACAGACAGAAATAAAGAAATTGTGCTAATGTGGGACGATAAACATAATTATTATTTTTCAGTGCAGTCGGATAAAAAATAAAACTAAAAACACGCCGTTACAATGTAACTAAGTAAATTAAAAATACAAAATAAATAAATAAATTAAAAACACGTTAGTATTCGTATAAACAATATCCAAATCATTTATTACAAACAAGTCAATTAAAAGCGTGTAGAAATCGTGAAGCTGTGATGGCCGAGTGGTTGAACGTTGGACTCCCGAACCGGGGGATCCGGGTTCAAACCCCAGCACGCACATCTAATTTTCAAAAATTATGTGCCTATTAGAATTTAACTTCGGTGAAGGAAAACATCGCGAGGAAACCTTCACACCTGAGAGTTCTCCACAATGTTCTCCAAGGTGTGTGAAGTCCGCCAATCCGCACTTGGCCAGCTTGGTGGGCTATGGCCTGTAACCCTCACGTTGTGAGAGGAGACCCGTGTCCAGCAGTGGGACAGTTATGGGTAGTGGTGATGAGATACAGATAGTACTCACGGATCTCTTCTGATGGTGGTGATGTTCCAGCTTCATGTTGGCGCAGCGGTTGAGGGCGGTCAGCCGCCGGAACAGTGACTGCAGGGAGTCGGCGTCTAGGAACGGGTGGTCGTTCTGGACGCCCGACACGTCGATCGGAAACTGGAGGTCTGGAACAAATGGAAGACTTTTGAAGAATTTTTCAAGTATTGGTTGTGATAATTAATTATCACTTGCTTCGGGCAAGGATAACGTCGTGAGGAAACACACACAGATTATTATGCATGCATGCACATAAGTCTGGTCTGGTCTGGTCTGGTGTTCATTTTTAAGCGTGTGTCTGATTACTCGGAAAATAATGAAGTCAATTAAAGCTATAAAAATACATTTATTTAACATCTATCTCAGGTTACGTATTCGGCACTGGGACTTCCCTATGTTTTTTTTCCTAAAAGCTTATTTAAGCCACTTAAATAAATTTATCAATTTTTTTTTCTGGAATAACTGTGAAATAAAAGGACAAAAGCACAAATGCCTCTACTCGTACACGCTGCAATTTTATATTTTTACAAAATAAATGTAAGAGTCAAAACACGAAAAACCAATAAACAGCAGCGATTGTCAATAAGGTTTAATAAAGTAAATGACAGCCTTTCGGACAGAAGGGTGTTGGGGGTAGGGTGGCCAAACGGCCGGGAAATCCGGGTACGTCCCGTAATTTAAAGTCTTATCCCCTATCCCTAATTAGAATTTACGATCCCACTTACTTGTTTTTATTCACAACTAGTGTTGATTTCCAACTAAAATAGTAGTACCCTTAAGTAAAGTATTGTACCTACCAACCTATCAACAATCCATAAGTTGTATAAAATTTTTGACGTTGTTATAATATAAAAAAAGAAATAGTTATGCATTAAGATAGGTAATTTTTATATCATTTATTATTACGTGATTGAATAAATTCGATTTTTGCTTTGAAAAATAAATAATGTAAAAATATTATAAAGATAGGGTTATTATTACAACGTCTACGGCCCGACCTTGCTTATCCCGAAATGATAAGCCTGTATATGGTTACCCTAGTTGGGGTTCGGCGAAGCTTGCAAATGGACATTTCATTTTAATTGTCACAAGCAGCATTAAGTTAATGGCTGTTTAACTGCTTTAAGAAAAGGAGGAGGATTTTTATGTTTTTATGTAAATAGCCGATAAATGATGGTGCCTCTCTATCGCTTGTTCCGCGCTCTCGCTAGCACGCTTGACTCAGGCGGAACGTGACAATGACGTCATACTTTTTCCTGCGTTCAGCCGGCGTTCATCGATTTATAACACGTTATCACGACATTGAGTCGTTGACATGAAACGCGTAATTCGCATGGTCTCCTACAATATAAAGATGCTCGATGTCATGGCCGCATCCCAACCTATTCTGCACAAGTATTATATCCATTGACGTGAATGACGTCACGGATGTGCCTACGTCAGCAACGGCGGCCATGTTGAACCGGCGACCGCTGTCTCATGTCTCCGGTACAAGTCTCGTATATAGGCCACAGAACTGTACAGGGAATAGTTTAATAGAATAGACTCAAAGTTATACAGAGATGCTCATGACCTAGCTTTTGTTGAACTGGCCGAGTTAGGCAACTGCGGGCGTGGTGAATAGTTGGATGGGTGACCGCTATATTTTTAACTAGGTACACTTTTATTTGATGGCGATGAACGATGGCGATGTTGACCGTACTAACTTGGTTAGCCTTTCTTGTGTGCACAACTTTTTGACCGCTTTGGAGCTTCCGAGGGCACGGTAATCCGTCTCGGTGTCGGTTGTTATCGATAGATAACAGTCGTTAAGGTATTAAGTTCCCGAAGGGAAGCAAGACATTTGGCTTAGCTTCAACCCATCAACGGTTTACTACAGAGCAAAAAAGAGATCCTTATCGTTGAGAGGACGTAGTACTCCGCCCCGCTGCTCCAGTGCGGTTTGGTGGAGGAGTTAGTGGCCAAACCAAGTACCTATCGGAAGTTTTCATGCCACCCAAAGACCTCCGACATAGCTTAACGACTGCTATCTAACGATATAACCGGGACCGACGGTTTAAGCCCTACGAAGCATGGAAGCGCCCAAGAATTTTTGCCACTAACGGTCAAGCGAGCAAGACAGTTAGTAGTTACCTAATAGGTTTGAAGGCTCAGCTGTTCAAGAGCAAGCTAATTGAAGTAACATTTAATGGCCAAACCGGGATTTTACAAACTGTATTTCCTCCTAAGCGGAAACACGCCAACATGAAACCCATTACCTCGTAGCACTCCGAGCGGGGTAATGCACATCTAATGTGCACATTTATCACTCATAAAACATGCTTCTTTACAGTAAAACTACTGCAAGGTTATTTTCATGAAAATGCGGGTAAGTTGAAAGTGACAACGCAGATGAAATTGGAAAATACTTGGAAAATATTAGATCCGTAGCGGTGACGTCACTAAACAAATTATTACAGCGACTTGTAGCTCATCCTCGGTTTGCTTGGGTAAAATTTCATTTTACCCATTTATTTTAGGCATAGGTACCTACTAATAAGCATATTATTATATTTTATATGAAAACTAAGGGTACAGGTTTAGAATCCCCCGTGTTTAGAAGTCCAACGTTCAAGGATCATCGCTAGTTTTGATACATGAAGCTTTAAATACGTTTAATTATGTGTCCGTTCTAAATGCGACGACATTCATGACGAGGTTGGTTCAACAAGAACCGCTCAAGGGCTAAATAGTTTAAATGCTTTGGTGGACATTCCAGTGTACGGCCATATAGGTGGAACAACCTTATACGCTTTAATCGCGTTCTTTATTAAATTAGTGCAATACAATGAGATTAATATGTACATTGTACTAAGTATGTACATTTTCCACAAGCGGCAACATCGGCGAATGTTTGTTTATTTTGGCTATCAGGTATTTCATCATCATCATCATTGCAACCCATAACAGTCTCTCTCCCTCTGTCTCACAATGTGAGGGGTACAGTCCACCAAGCTGGCCAAGTGTGGTTTGGCGGACTTCGCACACCTTTTGAGAACATTATAGACACTTTCAGGTGTGCAGGTTTCCTCACGATTTTTACTTCACTGGAGCAAGTGATAATTAAATTCTAATATGCACATAATTTTTAAAATTAGAGGTGCGCGCGGGGTTTGAAGCCGGGGCCCCCCGGTTCGGGAGTCCAGCGTTCTTCCACTCGGCTATCACTGCCTTACAAGAATAGATAATAACAACCATTGCTTGACTTCGGAAACTAATAAATATGCCTTAAAACCTTAATACTAGCATTCAAAAAATATTTCGGGAAATTTTAAAATTCTTATATCTTTTCTGTATATTTTGAACCAATTGATTTATCTTTAAAATTAATTTGGCAATACAGTATCCATAAAAATGAATAATATATCAACTAATGAAATTAAATAAACAGTAAATTTCACCAAAACTTTCTACATCCGTGAAAACCGCATTCAAATTTGTTAATCAGTTTCTATGATTAATGGAAACAACCGTACTGAAAACAGGATAAAAATTCTAAAATAATTTATAGAATCTATTGCAATAAAAGACACATAATTTTATCCTACAAGCACACACACATGCAAAGAACTAATTTCAGAAAAATACTGTTATGAATAACGTACTTACACGTTACATACGTCACTATACACGTGACGTCATGCAGGCAGGCAATTTAAAATGCTCATCCAAACGGGGCTAGAGTAAAAATATCCGGGACCAACCGACCGTGAAGCGTCGGCCGACCGCATTCCCTTTCATCCTAAACCTACCCAAAGCATAGCGTTAATTCATGCAAATTGTAAACATAATACCATGCTGGTATGCTGCATGGATATGACGGTTGTTAACTAAACAAATAGCTGCATGTCATTAAAGAATTATCGTAAATAACGCTACACACTCATAGCTCCACACTAGGATTCAATGGAATCAATAACAATCCTCACTTAGAATAGCTATGTCACTAACCACATTCGAAAAAATGTACTAAAAATTTTCTTTAAATATCTTTCTTTAATGAGTTATATAAACTGTCTCTGATCAACCGCGAGTTATGCAATAGCAGGCGCGGTCGGAAGTTGGATGGGTGACTGCCTGTGGCAAAATGTCTTGAAAGCTTCCGTGCTTCGGAGGGCACATAAAGCTTTTGGCCCCTGTAGTAATCATTAGATAACAGTAACAGACGGCCTAAGAACTATGGACACTTGGCTTGATCTCTAAACCTTTCACAAATTCGCACTGGAGCAGCGTGGTGGAGTATGCTCCTGTAGTGGGTCAATAATGGATTGAAGCCAAAAATCTATCTTTATAATATTGTTTAACCACACAAAAACAGTTTAATTGAATAGACAAAGATCCAAACATCTTATTTTGGTCTTATTCATTGACTGCAGTTGCTTATTACATTACATAGAACCGTCTCCAAAACAGGTACACAATGGTACTACAATCTCCGTGATCACAACTTTTAATTAAATTTTCCGCAGAATGTCGTTCGCAGTACAATTGTGTTGTTGATATAAGAATCACGAGGGAAATATTAAGGTAAGAGGTAAGACAGAAAAATAAAATGGTTAAGGTAAAATAGAGTTCCGGGATTGAATAAGATAGGGGAAGGATTTGTATTCTGATTCTTAATTTGTTTTGTATTTATAGGTAGGAGAATCGATATGCAACATACCTAGATATATTTATAGGTTTTGTGTAGAATTTACCCGGGGTAGTAGGTACCATCGCCCGCCACAATACAAAGATTCTTAGTTTCCAAAAATCCTTTCTCAACATAGGCTAGAAAGGATTTTTGGAATTTGAGAATTTCACGTGGGCGAAGCCGCGAGCGGAAAAATAGTAAATAAATAAAAAACAATGACACAAGTATTATTTATGTGCTACAAAGGGTTTTGGTTTTCTGGTTGGTATAGTCGGCAACAAAGCGAACGCCAGTGGAGCAAGGAAATGGGCGTGATCACTCGTCCGTCCAGTCGATCGATCTATTCCAAATCATCATACGTACATTTGTTTACTAACGTGCTAGCAATCACTAGTGACTTTGGTTGTATGAATATCTGATAATTCGTGAGGAGAAAACTATGAAAACTATTTTTGTTGGACTCCTAAATGTGGATTTAAATCCTGCACGCATATATTATGTAAATATCACAAAATAATGTGCGTATTAGAAATTAATTATCACTTGATTCGCGAGGAAACCTGCACACCATAGAGTCCTCCATGATAAAAAAATATGCGCCAACGCACTCATACCTCCGCACTAGGGTACCCAATACTAGCACTAGGATTTACTGGAACTATTAGAACGGCTAGCTTCCCTCATTTTATGCTTGTGTCAGCCGCAAAATCACAAGGTTGTCAAGATCACAATAAGTCATTATTGTGATCTTGAGAACCAGTACTTCCTTTCCTTTAGTTTTCATCTTCCTTCCTAGCTGGCAACAAATTGGTGATGGCTTTGGTGTTTGGGATGTAAATACACTATGATCACCAGATAGTTGGACTGTTCGATTGTCGGATAGTTACTTAAAGTACATTATAGAACTTGATATTTGCGTCGCTAACAGCACAATAAGATCAAGGTATAGTGAAATAACTTTGAAATTCCATCACCAGCTACTAAATTATAAAGCGAAAACTAATTGAAAACTTTTCATATTTATAAAAACTGTGCATACAATAGACTCTTTCACAGGGAGTAATGAAATATTGTTGCTGAAAGCGTTCAAAATTGTATTATTGACGGTAAAAATATTTGTAAACCCATTATACGTGCTATTTGAAAGTAAGATTTCACATTAAAATACAGGTACTTACTTACATCAATAAGCAAAAAAAGCGAAGAATTAATAACGAATGAATTAAGTTTCTTCTTAATACAATTGAAAGTTAAAGAATAATTTATATGGATACTTCTAATTAGGGACTTAAATTGTACCTAATTTAAAAACACGTTTTAATTGTAATCCGAACTAAAAGGTAAAAACTAATTGTGAAATAATAATTAATTTTACTGAAGTGAAACTTATTTCGGGACGGTGTAAACACATTTTATGAATCGAAAAATATAACGAATTAGAGCACTATAAATGTGTAAAACATAGCCAAATCAGGGCTTATACCGTAGCTGATTATTACAAAAGAATCGCTCTCGAATCGCTTCATGAATCCTTGAAACAAACACACAAATGCTGAAGCTAATAAAAGCGTGTTTAAAATACCGATAGTCGATACATTTGTTACTCTGTATTTAAATGAAGAGTTTTAAAAGGCAATATGTAGGGAGCGGCGGACGTGGAGTGTTAAGCGAATGTACGGGCGAGTGAGCGCGCCTTTGTCGGGAATTCATTTGTTCACGAACATCAACCCTATTTGTGGACTGTGGAGTGACGGGGAAGTGATTGCAGAATCATTTTAATTGCTTTTTTATTGGAACCGAGGGGATTTTGTTTGTATTACACTCGTTCAGCAGCATGGTTTTCTTCTTGAAACTCATTGTTAGCTGCCTCAACAACATCTTTACTTATTCAGCCTTCCGAAGTCCACTACTGGACATAGGCCTCCCCCAATTGGCGCCAGTCCCAACGGTCCTGGGCCTTCTGAGTCCCTCGTCCTATCGAGCGAGTTAAGCTGCAGCGTGTGCGGTCGGTAGTTAGATAGGTGACCGCACCGACCGCTTGTAGCAAAGTTTTATAGCGATTCCGTGCTTCGGCTGGCACGTAATGCCGTCACCTCGGTCATTATCAGTAGATGACAGTCATTGAGCCATGTCGGAGGCCTACGGATGCCACGAAAACTCCTTACACTTGGGTTAACCACAATCACTTGCATCAATCGCACTGGAGCAGCGTTGTGGAGTGTGCTCGAGGGCTCCTCAGTTGTGAGGAAAGACATAATATTATAGTAGGCCGTTAAAGAGGAAGCCATGTGATTCTAGAACTATTAAGAACTTCTTTTCTTTCTTCTTCGGTTGGCCGACAACTCCATCATGAAACTACACTGACGTAGCGTTATGCAACTCTGTACTAACTCTTTATCTCCTCCTCCATGACGAAAACAGAACCCTGCAGTGGACACGAAAGACCCAGACGATGAAGAGGTATAAAAAAATAATGAAATGGTAAACTATAATATTCGTCTGTCACGAACATTGTTGCGGACTATGAGGGAAAGTTTTAATTTCTTCGCTAAACTATTTCGGTGTCCAGCGCCTCAACGAAAACGTTTTTGTTGAAAACACATCGCCCTTTCTACGTACTGTGGGTACGTGTTATAGTGCGAGAGAGGAACTTACGGCGAGATGATGTGATTTTGTTTTTGATTTTACTTCATTAAGTTCAGGTGCGCCCGACACTTGACAATTTTGCCATATAAACCCATCTTGTACTTTTAAGGGTGAATTAGAAATATAAACATTTAATTTAATTTGTAATAATTGGAATAGTTTATATCTATTACAATTTCTTAAATAAACTGTTTTATTTTTTTTAAATAAAGCATTTCTGGCAGTCATATTCAAGGATTAAAAAACTAAACAAGCAACCACAATCACTGATTACGAAATAATACCAGATTGCGACTTCTTTAAAACTAAATTTACCTTCAAACTTATTAATCGCTAATCGCTTTCTATCCCGTAGTGGACAACATGGCTACCACTACCAGTGACTGTAACTCAATTATGGCCTACCAAGCGCGACGGTCTTCATTGTTGAATGTCACCAGAATTGAACTGGAATTAAGTTTGAGCTGATACTACAATCCCTTATAAATGGTTCACTTTATTAGAAAGGTTCACAAATGAACGTATGCTATTGAAATGAATTGAAATGAAAGTATGAAATTGAAATATTGAATCGAACGATTCAATTTACCATTTTATATTGTGAATATCGAGTTTTATGTGTTATCGACATATAGGTATATTATGTTAAAAATCCGCGCATTTTTAACAATATTTTGTAATGTTAGCCTGATGAATATAAAAATGTTTTCCGAGTAGTATTTTCTTTAATCGATATTCATCCATTTTCAACTATTATTAATATAATGTCAATTTTACACACAAAAGACTGTCCATGTCTTTCGTGTGTGAAATTATAGTCAGATGCATAAGTGTTTATTTATTTTGCGTTTAATATAATTTTACAAGTACAATTGCTCTGTTGGAACCATTTCTAATCTATAGGTATGGACACTATGGACCTAACATACGGGCTGTTTTAACTGTGTACCTACACAAATCATTGTAGAGCGTTTTCAGGATTTTATCTTTAACATTTAAATGATGGTTACTCTTTGCGGTTTGGTTAGGATTATGTACTGTTAGTTAGTACGCGAGAGATTATGCGATACCGCTAAATAGGTAGTGAAGTACCTACTACGTAGTAGGTACCTACTGTTTATCTACTACGTATCTATATACCTACATACAGATTTAGTTTTCAATAGTTTGTTAATGTTTACATATTAATGATGATGTTAGAGCAATATTTTAACTTAACAAACATGCTTTATTAATTGGGTCATTAATGATTAAACGAAATTATAAAAATATTTATAAGTTTAACTCAATTGGTGTATAATTAAGTTTTATCAAATAACAACCTACTTAGTAATTAGTACTAATATAAGATAATGAATATGATATGAAGATGATATGGGTGAAACGATACGATAAACAATTTGATTCTAAACAATTTCATAACCCAATTTGTTTCTTTTCTGAGCCAGAATTCCCTTGAACTAAAAACCAAAAAATATAATATTTATAAACCTACATAACAGCCAAATTATTAAACAAAATCTGGCTACCACACGACCGATAAAATGTTTTAAAACGCATGCGTGCATTTCAACAATATACTAGCAAGATATTTCACATAGCCGTGTAAAAATTTCAAATCGCCGTTATACCGTTTACTTTTCATACAAAAAAAGGTAAATATTTAAAATTCTACGCTGGAATAACAAAACCGCTTACCTGTTTATTTCACACGCGATATTTCACCCAGAAATATTTAATACACAAATTGGAACGTTTAAAAATAGAACACTAATTTAAAATAATGACCACAGAATGTCCAGTTTCCCGCCCACACAGCGCCACACTGGTACCTGAACTAATCGGCGCAGATAAAAATATTTTGACATATCTGTTTTCATTCTTGTCAAAAGTTAACCAAAAACGACCCCTCCGTTTACAACGATAGCACAAACCTATTAAAAGTTCAAAACACATTAAGAACCTTAAGTTATTAGCCCAAAGACTATAATTGTATATTTAATGATATTCAATAGAAAATCAACACTTGGTATAGAAGATGTACACGAAATGATGACACATAAATTTCAACATTGCTGCCATGTAATAAGAGTCAAGTTACCTTAAGGAAACCGATGGTGTTCGAAAAGAATTTAGTCATTTAAGGAGAATCGCTTACCTGAACACGATAACGCTAATCGGTTATGTTTTGTTTGGTTGAGAGGTGACGTAAATGATATGTTTGTTCTCTTTATGATCAATTTACGGTGGCTGGGTATTTTTAGTTGTCATTTTCGTTTTTAGCGGCATTTTAAGAGCGTTTTTGTGACCTGGCACCGGTGGCTTAAATTATGACAAAAAGTCGGCTCTATGCATTCCATTTTTAAATTTATGGCATGACCTAGAGCCGTAATAGCTTTTACTTTTATTATGGACACAATTTATGGGTAAAGTAGCGGTCTATTTTAATTTACGTGCTTTTTGTGACCTGGTCTATTAAAGCAAGATTGTATTTGACAGGAGTGAGTATGGTAAACAATAATGTAGTTACTCTCGTTGTCAAGCGATACTTCAGTGCAATCCACTACAATGCGTTTGTCAAAATCGACGTGTATATATCACTACTTCACTATAGTAAATAATAAACTAATCCTATCATAATCCATATTAATATTTTAAATGCAAAATAACTATCTGTCTGCCTGCTGCGTTTTCACGCTAAATCCGCTGAACCGATTTAGATAAAATTTGGTATGGAGGTTGAATAAGATCCCAGATAGGACTTGCATAATTTTCATCCTGGAAATACGTTCGGTGATTTTTCGCTTTCCGACACGCAAGCAGGACGCGACGGCGAGGCCGCAAGCAAAAACTTGTGTAGGATAAAAAAAGGAAATCTGTTCTTATCGGAAACTGCGTATTTAAACCGGCCACTGACTCAGTCTTTGCAACCGCTAGACACTTTTGAATTTTAGAGACAGGATTAGATTAGATCAGCATTTAAGTGGCTAAAATGAGAATTTTAAAAGCGCTTCTCACCCGGATTATAAAGAACTGCATTCTTTTAAAACCATACACATCTAAGACCTTCAAAGCGAAGTCTACCGAACCATGGCACTGGCTAGGCGCCGTGATTCCCTTATCTTATCACCTACAGATAATCCATTGGACTGACAAAAAACGTAAAATTCTCATCCTTATCGCTATTGTATGGTCAAAGCCAAAGCGAAATATTTTGTGGACGTTGCGCAAAGACAGGTACTGAAAACGCATTTCTATGAAGTTATTTGATTAGTTTTTGTATCTTAAACTATAGAATTTGGAAATAATCTCATAAAAATTTAAGTTTTTAATTGCAATATTTATGTCAGTTTTAGAGTCATTGTTGTAACTTTAACCCATACAGCGTCTTGGGAGAACATTTGACTTTAAAGCTCTTTTGGAAAGTTTTTTTAAACAGAATGATAGTAGTAGTAGTTGTTCTGATATTGCTCGTATTTATGTTTTTTTGTGTGCTTTTGCGCTTACATTTTTCTGGTATCTCGTTTAATTTTAGATGATAATCTGGTGCCCCGCATACATACACCCCTTGTACTCTAAGGCCACAGCTAAGGCTGAGATCTATAGTCGATACTTTGCCTTAGCTTAGACTTTACTTAGGAAAAACTTTGCAGGTGTATTGCATGTAATGAAACCAATAGTGGTATTATGACATTAGTGGTCTTAGCTTATTCTGCGCACAATCTCAGCGTGACATGCACAAATACCAAATCGCAGTCTTTGCAAAGTCAAGTTTCGAAGGTAAAGTCTGAGCTAAGGCTAAGTATCGTCTATAGATCTCAGCCTTAGAGTACAAGGGGTGTATGTATGCGGGGCACCAGATTATCAAGACGGAACTGAACAATGGCTGTAACATCTGTTTTTCACTCTTAATAAAGTATAGGAGGTGTAAGTAAAAATGTTTAATGTCAGCAAGATTTTAAAATCATATTGTATAAGGCAATTAAGTACAATAGCTGTCATAGTCGCTCACTGAGCTGAAGTTAAGTTCCACAGATCAAAAGATCAGTTTTAGTTGAACCACGTCACGTCCGGAGACCCACAAGTTTCCGTATAGGGATCTAATGGAATTCGTTTGTTACAAATAAGAATGAGTGAGTGAGGTCCTTTTGAGTTATTAAAGGATAATTTAGTTTATATTGTCATCGGGATAAGTTATACAATATGGATATTCTAAACCGATATTTATCACAATGATTTCATCGTTAAAAATTGAATTTGTGGAAATCGAATTTGTATAGATTTTTATTTATTTTCTAACTTTTTTTAACTCTTTTTGTGCAGTAATTTGAAGTTTTTTTTTTCACTTGGCATTCGTTATTGGATTTATGGACCAATATAATTTCTCCTGATATTGCAAAGAAAATAATATGATTTCTTTTAATGTTAAAAGATCGTTTTAAATTATAACGATCTTTTCACAGCCAATAATACGAATTAAGCTACGTAAATAACGCTACATTAATAAGCCAATATTATGCTATAAATAACTTTACCGTCTGTCTGTTTAAATTAATATAATAATGAAAGTTAGGTTGTAACAGTAGTTAAATATACATTCCAGCCTGTTTTACTGATAGAGCGAGATAGATATTGGAAAAAATGTCCCATATGACTAAGCAAATAAAATAAAACATTTTTATAAAATGCCTAAAATCAACGAGTTGCAATGTCTCGGGTGTGTGGACTTATACCCGAAACGAAGCGAGGGTGGATTGCTAGAAAAAAAATCCATAACTCTCATATAAATTCAACTAGCATCATGTTATTTAGGATTCTGTGTCATCTAATTACATCAATCCGTGCTATAAAATTTTTTATTGCGTCTTTCTACTAATAAATTGAGGGACGTATCCACCGAACTCTATCTGTATACGCTTAGCCGAGAATAGCGGTCAATTGAGGAGGATTTGGCTTCATCTCCGCAGCTGAACTTCGTTAGGTCCTTACTATACGGGATGTTTAAAATGAAAGAAAAAATTTATTATTTTTATTTTATAAAGTGAAACTTTTATTACATCGTCTCAAGCTTTTTCGTCTGTGTGTTGCATGTCGCGTGACGGTCGGCCGCGGAGTAGGGATAAAGTGAAAGGCGCTCGTCAGAGCAGCCAAGGCCAATATGGCGGCGCCTATAGTTCGCAGCAGCTGACCGTGTAGTGCATAGACTATTACTCATTTGTGCCAGTGCTCCACGCTATTTTGTTTGTTTTTGTCAGTGTTTAATGTAATAGTCTATTTTTATTATTTCCCATTATCATTCCAATTTTCCAAGTATAAAATTAAGATTGATAAAGCGATTTTTTTACCCTTAATGGAATATTATTCCAAAATTTTTTAGTTAAATGTTTATACTGTGAGTAAAAGTTTCACTTTTACCGTGGTTTCATAAAACCACACAATCCTTTTCTTTTGAACTATCCATTCTCTCTGCGGAAACTAGTGGGTCAGTATACGGGCCATGATTGTAATTAACATGATCTTTAGATCTTTGAACTAAGCTGCGCCTCAGTGACAGTTTATGACAGATATTGTATTATATTACTTAATTTTTATATTAATTTTATTATTATATTATTATAGATATATTAATTTTATTATTGCATCATCTCGGAAGTTAAATATTTTAATTGTTATGCATCCTCACGATTTTTGTTTTTTTATATCAAGATTTCAATCTGATTACATGGATCATGGTCATGCCGACACTTGAGATACCTACCAGTAGAGTACCTATATAAATTATAAATTAACGAAGAAGAAGTCAAATCGACCATCAGACATAAAATTACGTGTCATAATAATATAATGTAAAAGTATTATTTAGGTTACAAATATTTTCCTACTCTTAAAAAGACTTGAAAAATCTCCAGAATACCAGTTCACACAATAATATTTGTGGGGAGGAAACATCCTGTATATGTGGGCCAAACGTACGTACCAAGCAGTAAGTATGATTAATAGATTCGTTGGGACAGGTCGGGGCCGAAATGTCCTCGCTTATACGATGTTCTTGGAAGTGCTATTCCTATTTTAGCACACAACGTGTTTCTATGTAATTGAACTAAATCTCCATAAGTTATTTTGGGAGATTGAGAGTTAAAAGAGACACATAAGTTTCTTCATTTCTTTCTTTCTTTCTTTCTTTCTTTCTTTCTTTCTTTCTTTCTTTCTTTCTTTCTTTCTTTCTTTCTTTCTTTCTTTCTTTCTTTCTTTCTTTCTTTCTTTCTTTCTTTCTTTCTTTCTTTCGTTCTTTCTGTCTTTCTTTCTTTCGTTAGTTAGTTCGTTCGTTCTTTCTTTCTTGGCCACTTTCGGTGATGTGATGTCTATGAGCGGCGGCGACCACTTCCATCAGGAGGCTCGTCAGTTCGTCTGTAGGCTAATTATATACATAAAAAAATTGAACATACCTTCGTACATCTGCGCATATTGGGGGAATCCCGCAGCTCGCAGCCATTTGCATGCTTCTGCTGCTTCGATTTCTGTAACAAACAATTAATTAATTAATATATATTGTGAACCAACATCAAACTTTGTAAACCCGTCGGTCCCGGTTGTTATCATTAGGTAACAGTCGTTAAGCCATTAAAAATTCACAGACTTGGCCTCTAATCCCTCCACCAACCCGCACTGGAGCAGCGTGGTAGGATATGCTTTAGGTGTGAGTGTGTTCGGTAGTGCGCCATTAGTGGGTTGAAGCCAAAAATACGTAGGTACAAACAACTTTTTAATTTCACTCTTTTAATTATAACTTACAACACGTTTTCCATTTTTCAAAGTCAATGAAAACGAACGTGAAGTGAGTGCGGGCGAGAACTGAGAAACAAACAAGTGTAAAAAACAGCGAACAATAATAAATTGGATTTCGAAGTTGAAAAACGCATCTGAGGATTCCGAGGTGGGTTTCAATCACCCCGCCAAATATCTTAATTAATATTGCCCTAACAAGGCAATAATTCATTTTGGGGATTACAAGCTCAAATGTTTATCAATATTTTGTAGTTATCCATACAAATATTATTAAACGAAAGTAACTCTTTCTGTCTGTCTCGCTGAACCGATTTAGATGTTTGTTATGATAGATAGTTTGGCACCCTGCAAAGGACTTAGGATAGTTTTATCTAGGAAATACGTTTCCTTGGGATAACATTAACGATATTATCAATTTTGTCAGTATTAAATATTTTTGTCAAGATTTTATTGTTAAAGCATAAATAATACAGTAATATCTTCAAATATCTATCACCTAACGTTTTAAGGTTTTTTTTAGTTTGCACGCTAGTAATATTAACTTAGTAGAAAGTTAATATTATTAGCGTGCATTTTTCTTTTCTTTTATATGTTATAAATCAGGACTCCTTTGCTTTATTTCATATGTAAAGCCCTAGAAATAATGAAGGGTGATTCCGATTTACCGTAAACCGCAATTGCTTCGTGTGTAATGGCCTTAAAAGTGGAAGGATGGCAAAAGATTAAAGCTAATTAAAAATCCCGACAACCTGAACGGATACTCAACAATCCTCTAAACAAAATATTATGAAGATACGCTTAAAACGAAGCTTTAATACAAATTAATAAACGACTCGTGCTTTCATTTATCCCTTTGAGCTTTTATAACTTTTTACTGGGTGTAGCAGAATTTCGATGATTAATGATTTGCAGGAAATTGGCTGCTTTGTTTTTCTTCCGTTGTATGTTAAAGTCATTGCTGGACTACATGATTGTTTGAAAAATAATATTTAAATTTACTCAATAGAACGCCGACAGTGCGGTGTCTGATTGACTGTTTAAGCATGGTGTCTGATCGACTGACAACGCACGGTGTCGGATCGACTGACAACGCACGGTGTCTGATAGACTGACAACGCACGGTGTCTGATCGACTGACAACGCACGGTGTCTGATTGTGCGGTGTCTCAATGCGCAGCATGAACCTGTGGACCTGGAAGCATGAAACTTTGTACCACGCTCTTGTATGAGTCGGTCGCCAAAAAACTTTGTTGTTTTTAAATTTTTATCGATCTGTCTTGCTGTTTGCCCGGTTTAATTTCTGGAACGGCTGAACGGATTTTAATGAAACTTTCAATGGAAGATAGAGAAAATTATAGGGAAACATTTAGGTTACTTTTTATCTCGATTTTCACGTGGGAATTACTCGCGAAAGACTTCTACGCGAACTAAGTCGCTAGTTAATAACGAAATTAATGTGCAATTTTGCGAGGCATTTCTAATTACGATTAACTCTATGTTCTGAGGGGCCAATCATAGGCATTGTGTTTGATATCAACAAATGCCTATAAAATAGATAGAAAAGCGTCAACCATATTAAGGTTGATGCGCGGACTGTCCGTAATACGTGAAAGCTACGTCGCTGCGTCTGCTCGCAGTACGCATTATTTTATTAGGCTCTAATGGCCTTCACAAGCAAATTACCGTGCTTGAATGGCGAAGTAGGTTTGTGTGTTTGTAGTATGGAGTGCGATGGAGAGTTTGCTCAGTTCACAATATTTAGATATAATACGTAGATTAAGGTTACCCGCCTAAGCTGTCCGGTATGCATGTGGTTACACTTTTTAGAACCAACCGTCTTACTCCTCAAGGGTAGCAACACTTCTACATATGACTGAATTAGAACGAGATTACTAACAATTACTAAATGGACTAATACTAACAATAACTAACAGGACTAACGATCACTAACAGGATTTGCCCCTGTCCTCATATCTAATAACGAACTAACCAACTAATGTTCTAACACTGTCTGCTAACTGGAGAAATCATTCTAGTGCTGATACGAGTATTTTTCTGTGTCGGTCACAGTTGCCATGGGCGGCAGCGGAAGGGTGGTGCTGCTTACTCATAGCATACGCTACTTTAATTCAATTAAAAAAAAAATATATTTTTAATAACACTATAACACTATAACACTACACACTCATAACCCCACGCTTAGGCTTCCCTGTGTTATTAGTACCATGGACAACACACAAGACAAGAACACACACCCCGACCAAGAACAGAAATTTAAACTTATCATTGGTTTCCGCCTCGCTGGGAATCGAACCCAAGACCCTTGTAACGGCCCATGGTATAACCATTGCGCCATACGGGTCGTAGGTATGTAGAAAAAGTTACGGAGCATGTATTTAAAACAGTCTCTTAAAATGTTAATTATAAATTAAGTTCTAATATAACCGGTTTTATCGATTGGTTAAAGTTAACTTGGCATTAACTATTAGATCTTTTAAGTATATTCACTGTTTCTATTTTAATTAACTAATAAACCGCCCTCGTTTCGCTTCGGGAAACCTGTCCCACACTCGAAATTTGTTAGACGTGATTCTTTAAACTGACATAACGTTTTTATTTAATCTTAGATTGGCAATTTTGCTTAATACCCCCCTTAACTCTACCTTTTGTACCACTCATTTTATTACTACAACCATTGACTTATTATTACTATTAAGTCAATGACTACAACATAATTATACAGACAAGTTTCAAAGTACATGTTATAAGTCACGTGCCACGTTAGTATTATCAAACAGTGTCAATAGTCGGGCCACAATCGGACAAGTGTTTTTAAATGTGGCCACTGGATAAATATAGAACAACAGATAAAAGACTTTAAAATAAATAGAAATACGAACTATTTTCGTTTAATTTTTATTTTAGGTTGGCTAGTGATGTCAGTGTGGAGATTAGATTTGACGGTAACGCTGCAGTTGCAAGTAATGAGACGGTTAAAATTAGTTTAAATACTGTATCCATGTGGACATAATAAACTATTTTAATTTGAATGGAAGAAGATTTAATATTCCCTTCGGTTTTTCTTTATTGTGAGTTAGGTTAGGTTTCTTCGAAAATTCCCTTGGGCACCAAAATCGAGTCACCTTGTATTTTAGGTTAGGTTAGGTTAGGAGCAAGAGTTTGTATAATATTCATAAAATATTTTGTTAAATTGGTTTGCTAGTTCCAATTCCACCAAGAAGTTTAACTTTCATAAAACTACAATTTCAAAATTAAAAACCCACTTAAACCACTCAAATTAACTAAAATACCTCATGTGGCCTCGCAAGGACACAAACCAATGAGACATCACAAATATTTTTATATATACCATATACATAGAACCCGAGACCCTTTGCTAAACTGACAGGGTAAACAAAGAATCATAATGGCTTCAACCCATTACTGGTCTAATTGGGCACAGGTCTAACTTTTATCTAAGAAGGCCCAAATCATACACCACCACGCTGCTCCAATGCGGAGTGGTGGAAAGATTAGTGGCCAATAAAAGTGTTGGAAGTTTTTATGCCACCCAAAGGCCTCCGACACCGACCATACCAATAGACACCTAACGTTTGATTTTCCGTATTGAATGCATTCTGGCAACTAGCTGAGATAAGACGAAGCGGGGTGACCGGCTAATTCAACGCTGTGATTAGCTAATTCAAGGCCACACGAAACGTTGGAATGAAATAGATTAATTTAAGCAAGGGGAAAGAATGAGACGGCATGAATTTATATCGGTACTATAAGCCAGATATATTGACAGAAGCTGTGTGGTCGGTGGCCTCCGACATGGCTTAACGACTATGATCCAATGATAACAACAGGGACCGATTGTTTTACGCGTCCTCTGACGCATGAAAATGCTCAACATCTTTGCCAATAGTGGTGACCCATCCAACTACCGATAATGATATCCACTAATGTAATCGTTAGTGTTATTCACCAAGATATCGTAACATGACTAATAATAGTGTTGTAGTAAACTTGCGTTAAACTATTATTATGTAAGTATGACAAGCAATCAATTGAATAATTATTCATTTATTTACTAGTAGGTACTTGTACTTAAGTATCTAATCTTATATAACTATTGCTGATACAACTACAAGTTGCATTTTATGAATATTTACTTTAAACACAGTAATTATTTTAATTCGTAATATCACGAATAACCTATTAATTTGTTTTGTACTAGTATTATTATTTATTAGTATTACGTACAACAAGTAACAGGTTTTATGCTAGTATAGTATGTGTTGATTTAAAACAATGTTGTTTTTGTTAACCTAGCATACCTATATTAATGCATGACAACAATCCCACTAGAGGTTAAACAAAGATGGAGTTTATGCCCATTAACTAAATACTAAAATAAAAGCCATCCTTTAAATTTTGTAGTGTTACTTCCTACACAATTGACTTAGTCATTGCTTTAATCCAATAAATGAACAATGTAAATTGTAAATAGCCGATTTTGGTACATCAGGAACTCCAAAGGAACGCATTGCTGGCGAACCTGAGTGCCCGCAAAATATGAATTGACTTTCCGAACGGTAATAACTTAACTTCTTCCTGCCATACAAACTATCACAAAAGCTAAATATGTAGTAGGTTCTGTTAATATATAATAGATAGGTATTTTATAAAATAAACAATCAGAAAACTAACCAACATGAGTCAATAGCGTGAATCAGTGCCAATGCCTGTTAAATTATCAGAAAATTGCGCATAAAAATTGAATTAGTACCTGTAATTTGATCAGCGCTCAAATTAGGGACACTCATCGCTCGATTCACTAACGATCACTATACACAAATCGATTCGCCGCACCGCGCATCTTACACACTAACACTGAACCACAACACTCCACGGAACTAGATCACACTACCAACGTTTTCGTTGAATTATCACGATTTATCGAACAATTTTTCTAGCCATTGCACAATTTTAGAACGGGCTCGAATAACAACATTTTATGAACACAGCTACCAGATTATAAATTTGATCATTGACAACAATCACCTGCTAAGACTTTGACTTCGCGCATATAAATGAAACACGAATAATTCTATAACGGTTTTGTAGCTATAAAAATAACATGCCGCGGACTACTTTACACATCGATAAAATGCACATCACTATCGTCAATTTCAAATTCAAATTCAGAATTAGAATTCCGAATAGAGAGACAGTGTAGCGTCGCGTTTAAAACTAGAATCCGTTCGGAAAATAAAAAAATAAAAATGCTTGTCAGGATTGAATTCCACAGACATAAGAAAGAAACGCGCGTGCACTTGAGGCGTTAGTCTAGAATGAGATTATCAGTGTTTATCATAACTAGTCGGTACTTACGTCCTTTAATCGGTGACCACGTCACCGATAGTGGTTGGAGCCGAGTTAGGAAAACTAGTGGCGTATTGATAGGGCAATTTTACTAAGCAGAAAATAATTATATGGCTAGGAGGCCGTGTTAAATTAGCATACGGCATGCAATGCGTGTGCAATTGACGTGCATTTACAGCTTCTGTGAACCGACATTACACTTAAGTTGAACTCAAGGCGGGAAAAAAACCTCGAACAGTTTTCCTCTGTAATTTAAAATGGTGACTTTTATTTTTATCGATATTCAAAGTGATTTTTTAAATAAAATGAAGATGAATATTTTATTATTTTTTTTGTTCTGCTTAATGTTACTTAAATCACTTGATTTTAACGTTTTCAAATTATGTATATGTATTTAATTAGGCACTAAGTATCTATGATGAAGAAAATGGGAGATAGGAGCACAATTTTTGTCGACTTGAATTTTAAAATAATACTCTTAACCCTTAATTAGTCGCGCGGGGTGCCACGCACCCCAGACAGTGTTTGGAAGTGTATAACTTTTTGAAATTCAAATTTATCGCGATTGTTTTCATAGTAGCTTCGTAATTTCGAGTGATCTTTCTAAATCATTCGCAAGCTGTGCTCCATTGTGTGCAGTTGTGTCTGGAGAGCGCATTTGGGGTGTGTGACACCCCACGCGATTGTTTACGTAGTTCAAATTTTGAGTAAGTACTGAATTGTTATCTTAGTTATAATGCAAAATAATATCGTGTTTTAAATATGTTTTTCGTTTGACACTAGATTTATACTTATCTTCGTTTTTTCGCACGTTTGACAGATTTTGCAATTGTTTTAGGTTAGTTTTACAATGGCACGTGCACTGAACGATCGAGAAATTGCAAGCGATTTAGAAAAGGAAGAGGAATCAAGTCGTATGTTATCTATAAGGTCAAAGTTAACGCCAAGATATCTAGAAGAGAATTTCTGAAGCAGCTGGCTGTGGATCTGGTCAAACCTCACCAAATATCAAGAGCCACTGTGCCCAAACCGTTGTAAAAGCGACTGAAACGGATTCAGCAGGTTGAGGGTCATGCTTCGTCTATTGAGGCTAACCAATCGCGTTCATATAGAAGATGTCATATGTGTCCAAGAACCAAGGACCGAAAAACCAAGACTTCGTGCTCCAAATGCCATGGACATGTGGGCAATGACCACATGATTGTTGTCTGTCAAAGTTGTGATACAAATATTTGATGTTAAAAAAAAACTTGTTTCAAATGTTATTATAACTTTTTTGATTTATAAAATTGAATAAGTATTTGTAAGTTCAAAGATCTCAACAATAAAAGTCTGATTTTGTATGTATAATAGTGTTTTATTCCTTAAAACAAATTGGGGTGTGTGGCACCCCGCGCGAGTACTTATGTAATTTTTTTGGCGCGACTAACTAAGGGTTAAGTTAATTCAAAGCCACGTCAAAAACTTTATACAAAGGGATCATTTTTTAAATTTGTATGTAAACCGCCAAGTAAAAACTTTTTGTCAATAAGCTTTTAAACAGCGTTTATTTATTTATTTATTTCATTCCGTATTAAAAACCTATAGCGAGGACTATCAATGATTGCATTCTCTACCAGTCAACGATTAAGTTATAAATTAATAAAAATCAAAGAAACGACCATTCGAGCGAAGCTGCAGGCGTTTGTTAGTATATTAAAATGTAACCACTTTTAAATGACCCACAGCACATTACTATTCGAGAAGGCATAATTGTCGTATAATAGGTCTAATCAATTCAGTCCATATATGGCTGAATCAATATTGGCATGTATTTCTAATACTGCAGTCTTTTAAATGAGCATCTACTCGTACTCGTACGGTTTAGCGTTTTTATTGCGTTGACGATTAATAAATTTTATTTAATGTCTAGATTAGAACAGCACTATAAATTTAAAAACCTCTTAACTGCTTACATCTAATAAGACTATTTAAATGTCAGTGTGATCAAAGATTTGTCCCTGTAAAATTAATATTTCTATTGCTTGCATCGTGTGTATTATATTTCGTATTAACTTCAAAGATATTGTATCCTTGATAATAATATATTTTTTATTATTAGCTTGGTCGAAGGTTGCATTTAATGATGTTTTTTTCCGTAAATAAAATTTGCGTAACACTTTATAAATGTAAACGGTCGCTATTATGTTTGTTACTCAATTAAACAAAAATGGCTGAGCAGATTTGGATTAAATTTGGCCAACGTTAATAACCCGAATAATAAAATGTAGAATATTTTATATTGGTAAATAAATCTGTTTACCCGGATAAGGGCTGTAATTTAGTCAAAAGATCATTTATAGAGATTAGACTAATAGTTTTTTTTATATCTACGAAGTTAGTGATATTGTCGTCCATGGGCGACGGTGAACACTTACTATAGGTTGATCGAACATTAAAAAATGAAGTCAAATAAAATTGTGCGCGACACACGGAAATAAAGACATACAATGTTATTAAGAGCCCCATTTTAAAGTGTTCAATGCCGCCTCCAATAAACATTTTAATCCTAGCTGAATGAACAAAGTAGGGAACGACTTTAAGAATTAAGGAAATATTTGGAGCTGCAGTCTGTTATCAGCTGTCGTTCTACGCTATGTTTGTAATTATACGACGCGTGTTTGTTTGTTTGTTTTGGGAGGGCTTTGTACGGTGTGATTGTAAACGGGAGCTACTTGTTAAAATTTTAGTCGTATGAACATAAGGTACAATTTCGAAGATATAATTATGTACCAACCTTAGAATAATTACACTATAGAAACAAAGTCCGCGCGGCCGTTTTGAAGCACCTTAATTGTTGCCAGAAATGGCTCCAAACACCGGGCAGCTCATGTCAACGCAGGCCAAACGTGTCTCGCGAAAAAAAATTATGACGATTTGTCCAGTTAAATTGTGTCACAAAATATCTGAAAAGCTATTTATGTATTATTGCTAAAAACATAATTATGATTATCCGCGGCCGAATCATTCCCCGCTTTCGGGAAAGTTTCGTTTTAGTGCTTCACTTTAGACAGAGCGCTTGTATGAAGTCTGTCTTTCTATAGTGTTATTATTCTAAGGTACCAACATTACCAAATGACTTTCGGATTGGGCTCTATGATCTGTACGAATTAATAACGAAGGCAACTCACAAAATCACGTATTTTATTTTTTGTTTTTAAATGAGCTTGTGATAACATAATTTAGCCTTTACCGGAAAATAGTAGTAAATAGTAGTCAATAGTAGTAAAATTAACTGTGTAGGTACTGTTTAATTTTGCCCATTTCCTTTCCGCCATCGAATGACCAACTTGGATAGCTTATGTTTAACCATTTGTTAATCCGATCGTTTTTGAGTTACCAGTAACGAGTCGTTAAAGTCGTTTCCTCATAATCGTTTCCTATAGGAATTCTTTTTAGTTACGCCGCGTAGTATTTCTACTATCAGCAAGCAAAACGAATCTTTTTTTCAAATAAAGGAACCTGCCATAAGTGATCAAAGCACGGTGGGTGCGGGTTCAACCCATTATTGCCCCCCTAGTGAGCATGGGTCTCTCCTCATACCTGATGAGGCCTAGACCACGCTGCTCCAGTGCGAATTGGTGCAGCGTTCCAGTTACCAATGAGTAATTAAAAATGAACATACTTAACCAGTGCATAATGAATCGGTTCTTAGAAAAGTAGAAGGAAATGTTTTCCGTTTAACAGAGCTCTATCAATTTAACGTGATTTTAATGTGCGGCTACTTGTGGGGTGACCACGATTTTGGTTTATACTGAAATAAAAATTGTATACCTTACACAAAAATATCAATTGAAGCAAGGCTCACATTATAATACTGCTTGCATTGTTGTGATTACGTATATATGACCCGTATGGCACAGTGGTTACCATATCGGACTGTCGTTCAAAGAACCCGATTCCCAGCGAAGCAGAAATTTAAACGACATGTAGGTATATCTACTTCATATTTACTATGAAGAGATGCTACTAAAATTAAAACTCATAAATAATTTGTATTTTTATAATCTCAAATATTATCTTAACAACAATTACACATCACTTTAAATTACATGTCAATAAAATGTCAACAAACACTGAAGAGTGCACCTAACATAATTATATCAGTATAAATGTTAACAACAAGGGCACAGTAAATTAAATAAATAGAATCCGTACTAGGAATTCAGCGAACAAGTCAATTGTAACTTAAACTGTTTACTTAAAACGACAAGACTCCCTTATTGGTCGCTAAGTTATTTTCCAATGCACAAAGAGGTTTAGTCATACCGTCATGAGAATGAAACTGCGTACAGTCGATAGGAAAACAGTAAAATTGATCATTATCGGTTCCAAGTACGGCCTGAGTCAGACGTACCCTTGAATTATGTGTTAATTTAAAGATATCCGCAAGTTTATACCTGGCTACGTTGTGTATTATCGCATCCGTGATTCTATGAGGTTTTTAGATAGTGCCTCACACAACGATAGCTATCAAAATAAATATCAAATGATTGTAACGTTGGTGTCCTCAAATCAAGACTGAATAGGCATTTCAAAAGTTAGTGCACTTTAACATCCAAGACTACGTGACCAATTACCATCGGCTGGGATTGTAGTGAAGCATTAATTTACAAATCTTACAATTACTTAATAAAAAATGGTTCAACAATGCCTATAATGTTGTTTATAGAGTTTTTCTTCCTTCTCCACAACTATCTCTTTCCTCCACTCGTAATTTATTTATTTTTGTCTCGCTTCGGTACACTGAATAACATTACTGTATTTTTTATCCCTAATCTATCATCATATTACTTAATGAGACAAAAAAATTCAGCTATGCATTTAAAGAGACCATGGGATACTTAAAAGGTTTTGATTTCGCTAATTAAACACTAATTAGACTCAGTTAGATAATAGTTTCCATTGTGGTAAACGCATTTATACTTAATTACGTACGGTTGCAAAGTTTAAAACACAAAGAAAGTTCTTAATTAGCTATTAACAACTGGTAATGAGGATAATAATGTCTGCGAAATAGCTTTCTAAGAAATAGCATTGTCACTTATATAACTTAGGTATTACGCTATTTTGAATATAATACTATTGTATGAATGTTACTGAGACCTGTTTTGCGATCGAAATAAATCTGTAATTCGTGTTGTCGAATGATCTAGTATACAGTATATCTATGTACTGTAAAAACAAATCATATGAAGAAAGAAAATCAAGCATCAATAGTCTCATCCAAAGTTTATCAAAGTTTGCACCAGTTTTATGGATCCTGAAAATATCCCGACGTAATTTCGTTGGAGTGGCCACCCTAATCCTATAAATCATTATTTACGATACTCGATACTCAAGATCAGTGTGGTTAGTGTGGCAACGCTTCTTGGATACGAGCAGATGTTCTTCTTAGGAATGCCAAAATAGAAATTAGGTTTAGTGCCCACTTGTAGGTCTCAAGCCGGTTGATGAGTTCTAAAGAAGCTGCCTGTAAAATAGCCGTCCAGATGCTAATCTATACTAATAATAAACTGTGATGGAGTTTTAACTGGATCTTAAATATTTCAATAATGAGAACCCGCTTTCGGCTCACTTCGGGTTTTCTGTTCTTTACTAGATTAACCTGGATTCTGGAAATTGACAAATCTTATCAAATTGTTAACTGATTACAATTTTACAATATACAAATTTTACAAAAAAGTGTTAAAATATTGTTATGGAATCTTTCGCGTTATAAAATACGAATTAGAACGAGATAACAATTTGATTTTAAAATTTGTTTAAAATCTACTGGAAAATACAAATAAGGTGCTTCAAGTTAACTGCACATAATATATTATATAATGTAACGTTTTTGTATAAATTAAATAAATCGCTGATCATAGCTGTGCAGACCGTTAGTACTAAAATATAACCGTAAACGTCAACCATTTAAATAATATTAATTTCTACGTGGGTGGTAACATAATATTAAAAGACCAGGCACCGTTAAAAATTAAAATCTATTTCCTTAGACTTATTTTTAAACTAGATAATTTTAAGAGTATATTGACTATATTTGTTACTAGTGGACCCGCCCTCGCTTCGCTTCAAGAAACATGTCCCTTAGTACGCTTATTCGGGAATTGTTAGGCGTGATTCTTTAAACTGACATAACTTTTTTATACATATAACACTACCTTTCCTCCGCGGCTTCGCCCGAAAATTTCCAAAAATCATTCCTTAACTCTAACTACTCACTTGCGTCTTTTGCGGAACCTACTCGTATATACAAAGTTTCAAGTGAATCCATTGAAGATGGATCCATTGATTTACTATTAAACGTCTGAACTTAATAGTTTAATGGGTTTAGACCCGATCATTTGTGAGGTTTTCTTTATAAATTAAATACATTTAAATCGTGATATCGATCGTGAAAATGTCAGTTAATTTCTACGATATTACAGAAACAATGCAAGGTTCCGTACCTATTTAACTTTACCCCGTCAACAGATCTCGGCGACAACGGTCAATGCTGTGTGAATATCTTATGTCCTATGTGAACGCGCCGTAAAACGCATGTTATTTATAACGATGTATGTATTCCACTTAAACATCAAGCGTGACGCGTGACGCGCGTCATGAAATATGATGTTTCATTGTCAACATTTCTAACTACCCCTCACAACTTACTATTAGAGTTACCAGATGTCCAATCATGTCCGGAGTTTTGGCCTCCTGACCGATTTTTGCAAGACTTTTTAATTTACCCAGCCTTTTTTAGTACTGAACTGTACCCAGCCTTACCATTATAATGTATACGGGTACTCACGATTTCGAATTGTTTTGAATTATTTTGCCGATACCATGCCATACCTCGCCGTGACCATGATCCATGCAACTGGGTCGAAATATCGGCAAAATAATTCAAAACAATTCGAAATCGTGAGTACCCGTATACATTATAATGTTTAGTGTCCGCGATGATATCAGTTTAAAATTTACCCAGCCTTTTTTATTAGTCCGATATTAAAAGACGTTATTAAAAAACAAATAAGCATTCGATAAGTCTTTACCTTTTGATCAAACAATAAAAAATATAACTAACCAGTGTCATTGCAACAACAAATAACTGGCAACTTCTCATTGAAACGTATTAAATTAAAACGCAAAAATATTTTTTAACTAAAATGTCCGGACTTTTTTAGAAATATAAAGATATTTTTCATCCAGATAATTGTGTGGAATTTTCAAACGATCTGCTGGTAACCCTACTGACAATCCTACGGAAGAAGGGATGTTGCCACTATAGCACTGTGACAGTTACTGTGTACTTTGTACAAGTATTGTGAGACGCGTTCATTTATCACAGTGACGCGGTGACAGCCTCTTCAGATGATATTAACCCTACGCAGTAGCGAAGACTAAATGTATACAAGTTGAAGAGAAATATATAAACAATGTTGTTATGGAATTATGTCATGATGAAATTAAACAAACACCAAATGTTACCCCAAGCTACCTACAATACGACCGTGAAAACAGCATCCGAATTGGTTCAGCAGTTTCGGAGTTTAGCGAGCAGAAGCGCACAGACAAATAAACATACCGGCAAACACAAATATTATATTATCACAGTAACGCATCACTAATATTAAAATGTCAAACTTTGGTCCTCTTTTACGCAAAAACTACTAAACTAAAAACTAATATAGCTAGTACATCAGAATTTCTCTCTTCAGTCGTGCACACTTAGCCAATGAGCTTAAAAACACATGTAACATCATTGCACTTAGCAGAGTAGTCTTAGTGTCGTGATGAGTGGATTCCACGTTCTAGGCAATGATAGACTGGCAATGTTTTTCCACATAATCCTTCTTGTGGCATTGCGTGCACATTGCACAATGGAACTCCCTGAAGCGTATCTAATACTATCTGTCCATCAGAATTTATAAGGATTTTGTATAATTTGGCCATAATACAACGATAAGTCTGTAAATGCTACCCTCTGCAAGCTATCTTGGCGTGCGCTGCCTAAACCGTAAACGAAATGTACCGTAGGATTGTTTGTCTGAAATTGTCCTAATTAAAAGTCCGCAACAGCATTAATCCTTTTATAATGAAGCCAAGCCACGATATACAAACGATAGGCAAACAAGCCATTTGAAGGCAAAGTTATTTAAACGTAACGCGGACAAACTTGTATTGTATAATAACTGTTCATCATCATCACATAATTGTCCCACTGCTGGGCACGGGACGGGTCTCGTCTCACAACGTTATTATTGTTACTACTGGATAAGTGATATACTTGGTGATTACTTCCCATTCAAATCTAAATAACGAAATCCTAGAGTAATGTGAGAGACTGCGAACAATTTGTCGTGTTACACTTAGGGTTGTCAAACATTTTCCATTTAGATTTAGTGTAATGATGATGAATGAGACGTATCGTTTAAGCTGAGATAACTTTTTTATTTATTTACCGATTTATATAAAATAGACCCTAAATGTTAAGAAGCTTACCACAATAAATTAGTGAAAACCGCACCCAAATCGGTTAACCCGTTTCTGAGAATAGCGTGTACAAAACCACAGACAAACGGACAAACAGAATAAGACAAAACAGACTAAAAAATTGCTTTGAGTTCTGTGGACAAGGTTACGGCGCCCGGTCATTCTTTTCAGAGGTCGCTGGAGGCAGCTGGTCGCTGACCATCCATTTAAATTCCTTCTTTATCGCCGACAACGAGTCGGTGATGCTTTTCGTGTTACTCGTACCCTAGCAATATATTTTCTAATACAACGCATGTTTATACACGGCACTAGAGTTGTGTACATAGAAATTGGCTTGATACAATAATACAATCAATCATAACAACTAACAATCAAAAGAAAACGACATATGACATAATGAATGAATAATTAATGAATAAGAGTTATGAATCAATAATTAATTAAATAAACGCCAAAACATTAATATCCCCGCTAGGATTAGGATTCCCTGTGACGCGGATGGAATGGACAACACAAATAACACATTAATAACACCCATGACCAGAGACCAAACATTACATAAATATCCTCCCCGGCTGGAAATCGAACTTGGGACCCCACGTATCGCAGGCAGGGCTCTTATATTTGTTATAATTAAATTTGGGTCGATTTAATTCAACTCAGGTGTCAACCCTATCGAGCCCTCCTAAGCAGTAGCCGTATAACCTTTCAAGTGCTCACTGGGTGGGCAGGAAACAATGCCTGACCTGTTCAGATTGCTGCATGTCGCGACCCTGTCGACTAGTGCATCGCACGAGAATGTATTAAGACATTATCTGGAGAGCTATGGCTGGGACTGTTTGATACAAGACATGACTGTGGGTTCTGTTGTTAGGGTGCTTCCACGCTAGAGGATGTTAAAGTAATTTATATAGTGGAAATTTAGTAGCTAATTTACTTTATGTATAGACAGATAAATTAATCTGTAGTTTAGTGTAATAATAATGAACTAATGAATAAAGAATCGCCTACTGTTACATAACTTTGACAATAGGTTCCAGATCCGCACATTAATAAAATATAATATTATTATGATATCAACGTGCCAAAAATATGTACCCTAAATTCGTCATTAGTTCTCGGACTACAAATACAATGTCATACATTCATACTTTTAGGCACTGGGCCAGTCAATTAAAATTAATATTATCTACTAATTAAACTTAAACTAGTCACATAAATAAACCTATGAGTTTATAATATTCTTAAAAATTAGACAATTATTGGAAACATGTACACCTGAGAGTTCTCCATAATGTTCTCGAAGGTGTGTGAAGTCCGCCAATCCGCACTTGGTCAGCGTGGTGGACTATGGCCTGTACCCCTCATACTGTGTGATGAGACACGTGCCCAGCAATGGGACAGTTATGGGTTGCGATGATGATGATGATATTGATGAAGAATTACAATAATATGTCAAGAGAAAATTTTGTAGGTACCCCTTTAGAATAATCTAAATTTCTTATAACGTAATATGAAACGCCCCTTAGTGAGCAGTATCTATATTTTTTCGATAGAAGAAGTTATGACCTGGTAAAATACTACTCTCAAACCTTTTTTCCCGTATTTTGGAACAGTTAAAAAACTGATCAGGTTCGAGTCGGACTCGCCGTAGGGGTCCGTATACCGTTCGATATTATCTCAAATTATTTGGTCAATAAAAAGATAGAAAGTAGAAAGAACTCATTTTTTATTATTTGTATTTGAACCCCCTTTGGGATCTAAGTTTTTTATAATTTGTTATGATAGCGTCTACATTAACACGCATTCTGTGATTTTTTTATCGAGGTAAGGTAGCAAAGTAACATTCAGCACCACCCTTCCGCTGCCGCCCATGACAACTGTGACCGAATCAAATCGGGACTAGAATCGCTAGTCCATTTAACAGACGGTGATAGAAAATTTGTTAGTTAGTTTTTAGTAGGTTTGAGGACCGGGGCAGGGATTGTTAGTAATAGTCCAGTTAGTAATTGTTAGTAATAGGGTATATTAATAGGAATCCGTTTGTCACCCTTTGGGTATCTACAGAACCCTAAAAAGTACGAAGGCACGTACTCTAATAATTGAAAAGGAAAGTTGAACTGTTACCTGATGAATAGACTTTTTTCGTCACCTCCAAACAATGAATTCGCTTTACTTACAAAGAAAATTTTTCGTTATCATTCGAAATTGGTTCTACTTTTAAAGTAGAAGGTCGTAATTTTGTCTTTGTTTTTTGAAACGGTGCGAAATCATAATGTACATATAAGGGAGTGTTTTTCTTTCTTTCTTTCCGTTTTTCTTAGCGACCAAAGCATCGGTGAATGTTATGGTGTGGTGGCCGCTTACGATCAGAATTGGGGCGCTAGTTTGTCAAAAAAATAACATTGAGATTATTTTGGTCCTTCGAGACTTACGTTCGATAGTGGTTGAGAGGGGGGTGAGAATCTCTAACAAGCCGGATGCTCCCCAAAAGAGGCCGGATATTAATTAAAGTCCCGATGCGATATAAGGAATAGAGTGACTACGCTGAGGTTCATTGAGTGAAAACATATAACGAGTACTATGATCTTAGTTCTCCTCAAACTTATTTTGTCTACCGCCCACTCCGAAAGTCAATTATTTTTGCTCGCCCCAATTTTGTTTTTTACTTTACCGAAACTTAAAAACCACAATGACATTCATTCATCATCACAACCCATAACTGTCCCACTGCTGGGCACGGGTCTCCTCTCACAATGAGAGGGGTATAGGCCATAGTCCACCACGCTGGCCAAGTGCGGATTGGCGGACTTCACACACCTTTGAGAACATTATGGAGAACTCTCAGATGTGCAGGTTTCCTCACGATGTTTTCCTTCACCGAAGCAAGTGATAATTAAATTTTAATACGCAAATAATTTTTGAAAATTAGTGGTGCGTGCGGTGTTTGAACCCGGAACCTCCGGTTCGGCAGTATAACGTTCAACCACACGGCTATCACTGCTTAGTTTAGTTAATTTAATTATTATTTTATTTGTACTGTAATTTAATTAAGGTCAGGCTAGCAGTAACGGATTTATACTCAACAGTGAATTCGCCGTCGGTTCGTTTCGGGCAACTTTTCTTTTACGTTCATAAATATTAAGTATTAGTATTGTTAATATCTCGGCTTCTAAACGGCGTATTAAGATGAAATCTTCGGCAGTTTTTAGGTAATACCTCCAATAATACAATTGGGAAAACTGTATCAAAAATATTAAGTAGTATTTGTCTGTCTGTTTGCATGTATCAGAAATTCTATAAAAATATATAAAGTTAAAATACCCTTAAATATCTCCTATGTACAGACATAGACCATTGCAGTTTTATTATAGGGATAGACTAGGTTTTCTACCAGTCACACACACAGTTGTTATTGACAGCCATTCACATTTATTGTATAAGGCCCCACAAAGCACGCTATAGTCAAGTTATTACCTCTAATATTTATAAAAAAAATGAAGACAATTTTATTCCAGAACGTCTAGCCAGATAGTATTACAAAGATTTAAAATCACTCATATTGACGTCTAAACTCATCTTGTCGTAGGGGTTCTATCTATAAACGACGCGGCGACATCGGACGACATTTTTACGACGGCGTGACTGACCACTCTGTCTGAGATGTTTTATGTCATTTTAAATTCCGACGTTTAGACGTAAATTCCTGACCCTGACGTCAACAATGTTTATGACGTCACAAAACCTTGTCTTTTAACATCGGTTGGTAATTGATATTTGTGAATTGATGTATTTTTTCGCTAAAACGATACAATAATACCTATCTCTTGTAACAAAATTGAAATCAATTTTTGTAAGCAGTGCTTGTCAACTTAAGTAATCCTGCCTGCGAAGTGAGGGGTCCCGGGTTATCTTCTCTATCTTTTTCGGGTCTTGATGTCTTATTATGCCACCCATGACACAAGGAAACAAGGGGTATGCGTGTAAGTTATTATTATTTATTGTATTTAAAATAAAAGTACTTACATATACTTACTTTAACATACATATACTTACTTTAAAATAGGATTCTGAATACATATTCAAAAAATAGTTAGGACTTTCACAAAACGACCGAAAAACAGCGGGTGGTATTTTTTATTAGTAAGAGACGTCCGCTAAATAAATTGGAGTAATGGCCGATAACTGTCCGAACGGTATTGCGTAACTTAAACATCTCATTTAAGACGTTTCCTCTGGACCATTAGTGTATTTTTATGTAAATATCTGACATATAAGCATTGAACAGACGAACCGCCTTATGGTAAGGTCTCGTCGTCCATGGACAGCCATAGACAACACACAAAGACAACAAGAAACACACATCCAGACAGAGAACAGAAATTTGAACTCGTCATTAAAATTTTCTTCTAAGTGGGAGTCGAACTCAGAACCCTTCGAATGGTAGTTCGACATGGTAACCAATGTGCCAGAGGGGTCGTCTAAAATAGACGCGGGGGTCAGCATTATTTCTGCAATATTGCGGCCAAAAGCGTAAATACATTTCATGGTCAAAACACCGGGTGGTAGCGAGACAGCAGTCATTGACGTTAACGTTAAATAATCTTAACTTGATGATTTGTTTGTAAAATAATCGCTTAAATATCTTTAGAGTTAGTAATTTTAAAGTCTAGACCACTAGACTTAGATAACTAACAAATTATGTATGTATACGCATAGACAAAAGTATTTTTTTTATGGATTTAAGGGAGCAAACGAGCATGCAGCACCTCCCTTCCGCTGCCGCCCGTGACAACTGTGACCGACCTAAAGTAAAACTCAAATAGGACCTAGGATAGTTAGTCCGGTTAGGGGACGGTGTTTAATAGTTAATTGTGTTGAAGTGTTACGAGGTTAGGGAATAATCCTGCTTAAATTAATTTATTTCCCCGACGCGTGTCATAACAGCTGGTCAGTAAACGGGCAATGTCAGGTACGTTACCGTCGCAAAACTTTAAACAAAATGACCACCAAAAACGTCGTAAACATGATTTTAAATTGCTAAAGAAAGTGACTGAGTGCTAGTGGGACATTAAATTTATGGCCAATTCACGCCTAGTGGTCAGGGTTGTCGATCGCAAAGTTAATATTATATAATTGATTTGTTTACAACATTAGACAACACATAAATTATATTATTAGTTTCTAATATGTGGGTACCTATACTTAATATATCAGTACCTATACAATACATATTAATTATTTTTGAATGTATTTGTCAATAACATTAGTCAACACATATATATTTTTATCTTTGTACATAATATTATATAGTATCTATCCCTACTTAATATATGTATAAAACTTCATTATGACATTCATTATAATTCAGTTTACTACCTGAAGTTCTATATTTGTCTAAAAATTCTGATTATTTATTAAATTTACAACAGAAATTGTGTCTTAAACAGACACCAATAAATCAAAATTTAGTGTAGAAACAAAATATCAATATCCCGTTATTTCCTCAGAAATTAATTTTGTTTTTGATCTAATTCTGAACATGACATGAAACAAAACCAGAATACAAACTTTAGCATTGGTTTTGACTGAATGGACGATTAATCATATTGTTGCTTGATAGGGGGTTGGTTCTGAACGGATAAATAAATCATTCTAGATCCAATTTAACTAAAATATTTCACGCACGTTTAATAATTTACAACAGCTTATTTTTATAAGCTTTTGCTTTTCTTTAAAAGTAATGGATTAGTAAATATTAGTAAGATACATTTATTTTGTAATATTACAATAATAAATACACACAATTGATTTAAGTGTTAGGTACACTTTGTTATATTTTGTTACGCACATACATAAGGCATAAAGTTAAGTAATTGTATAAACTATAAAGATGAATTTGCATAATTATAACAATATGAGACGCTTAAATTTTTTTTTTGTATGTTTTATAATCAATCATCGCATCTCACAATTGTCCCACTGCTGGGACGGGTCTCCTCTCACAATGTGAGGGGTAAATGTTATATAAAGGTAAAAACATTGTAAACAACTTCAGTTTCATTTTCTTTGTGTCACAAGACTCATAAGGCACAACCCTATTTGACACAGCCGCATGGTCAACGCAGATTTTAACGAGTGGTTAGTGTTAGTAATCGGGCGAGTCGGCATAGCCGTGTGAATGCGCCTTGGTTTCTATGGAAATGTACTTTTATATTTTCACCGTTGACATCTATGAAAGAAGACGATGGTTTCAAATTTCTTTTTTTTGAAAATTACGGCTGATTTACGTAATCTACACCTTGGCTTTTTATTTAAAATTTATATAATTACTAGCTGACCCAACCAGCGGCTCGCGTCGGCTTAGTGATTATAATAGATTAAATTAATTTTTTACTCATTATCTTGATACAATCAAGTTAATATTTACTAATAATTCTGAAAATAGTTGAGCCGTTTTTAAATTATATGAGATTGAGAATGGACGTGTTCGGCCGAAGTAAGTAAGCAACCTACTTATTTTTAGCGAATAATTACTACATTTTCTATAGTAAAAGCATTACTTACTATACTTACGCCTAGTAAATTAAGTACTTGCTTCGGCCAAACATGGCCAATAGTGAACATAAACAAATATCACGTGAAATAGAATTTGTGGTCTATAAATCGAAACTCAACGCCCTCTATCGATTCCCGGCCGGGGCAGATGTTTATGTGACAGATAAATGTTTATTCTCGGATCATGGGTGTTAGTGATGTGATACACAGGGATGTGATGTGGGAAGTGATACAAAGGGAATCCTAGAACGGGGGTATGAGTGTGTTAACCTTTAACGTTTATATAAATTATTTTTAGTTAAGTATTAGTTATAGACATCCCGGTAGTAACACGAGATTATTCTTTTGTGATGGAAAAATAACTTACCTATGCATAAACATGATAAGGGGCTAAGTTAGGTTGGCTAAGGTTAATTATACTAATACAGAAAAAAGGAGGAACTCGGCGCGGCCGGGCTAGTTACGTGGATTGACTGTAACTTTTAGTAAAATTTTTGGACGCGCCGACCGCACAATTATTTTTAATTTATTTATAATTAATTATTTCGGTAGTCGTTTCTTTTGAAGACGTTATCCTTTGTCATAGTATCTTTTACCTTTACGTTATTGTTTGCAATGAAAATTGGATTCGGCAGTAAATTGAGAATTTAGGGCTTGTAGAGACAGATACCGAAATATAAAATGCCCGTCGAAATATCCGAAAATAAGTTCCATGTTCCATGTTCAAGAGTGAAATAATTTTGAAATGGTCATACATAAGACAAATATATGACCAAGACTAAGGAATCACATAATATCAACGCAATTCAAGTAACGGAGCATTAATGAAAAATGTTGCAAAAGTCGGAAAATATTTAATATTTGTAAACGTAAAGAACAAGTTTCCCGAAGCGAAGCGAGGGCGGGTGCACTAGAGTCAAATAATATACGAATTTATTAAAAAATGTGGTAAAAGATTATAAAGTTCTGAAGTAAAATAAGTGATTAATGATGATCTACACTACAATTTGATATAAATTATTTAGCTTCACGGTATATTATAAAGAAAATAAGGTTTTGAAGTTTATTTATTTATAAACTTTTCACTGCAAGCGCACATACAAGTAAAAATCAAAATTATGTATGTTTTCAGTTATTAAATTAAACCATATCTGAAACAACATCATATCCGACAGTATCGCCTCTCTATGGTTTGGAGGCTAAGTTTTCTTCAGCCGAATATTTGTTCTTCTGTTAGAAATTCATAGACGTTTTAATGAATTTCGACGCGATCCCACTTCTGGTACAAATTTAATTTACATTGAAATTAATGAATTACAATTTTATGGCATTAAATTGGAAGTCTTTTGGGAAAAGATATCTTCTTTTAACCCCTGACAATGGAAAAAACGGATCAAATCGCCATCGAATCGGATTCGTGAAGGATAATGTTTATTATAAGAAAGGATATGATGAACCCGAAGCCAAGTTGGCTGTGGCCATTTTTTTATAATTATAGGTTAATGCTTGACCACAATCCCACCTGATGAGGAATAAATAGAGATGAGGTCTGGGGTGATAGAGCTATGGTAGAGCCAAGCCTGCGAAGCAAGGGAACCCGGGTTTCTGCTTGTCACACGACTCTGTCTCTTAAAAGTTAATACGTAGACATCTAAAATGTTACAGATTGCGTGTTCATGTGGCTTCTATCACAAAAAATAATATAAAAGTAAAAAAGTTAAATCCCAAAGGAGTTCCCCATAATAGTAACCTTGAAAAATTGAGTATTTGTACATTATATATGTATTTTGTTATAATCTAAGTTAATATAACTCGATAGTACGGAACTATCAGTGTGCGAGTCTGACTCGCAGTTTATTAATCCCATTATTCTAAAGGCTTAATTTCTGTAAAGTCTAAAATAACTTGAATGCACTCAATGTAGCCCGTACGACCGATCTCACGTAGGTGTTTAATATTCTAAAGCAATCAACTAGTAGGTGCTAGGCAGTTCATGACTAATAACATCCTCTATTGAAAGGTAATTTACGGCAACCGTGTCAAGGGAGCCGGTAAATTAGATTTTCGAAACATTTGCCAGTCGAAGGTTGCCATGTAATCGATGGTTTGGTAAAAATTATAGGGTAACTTGCTGTGAAACTATTATGTTTTCTAATGAATATGAGATGTTATTGATATTACGTATGACCTCTATGATAGCCGATTGGTTTGAACGTTAGACTTTCGAACGAGGGGGTCTGTGTTCGAATTCTGTACGCATAACTGATTTTTCAACTAATGTGTATTTATTACAATTTAATTTGGTCATGGCACCAACGACACATGGAATCCTGAAAGATGTGGGGGGCTGTGAGTGAGTTATTAAAAATACTTCCCAACAATTCCCAAGTTTCCAACACCTTGAACTGAGGAGGTAATTATTAGTAGTCATCAAAGGTACAATACTACTAGCTAATAAACCAACTTAAAATTAATGCAAAGACTTACATGGTTTTCTTATGAATGCCATGCTCAAAACTGGACCAAATTAAAATGGAACTACACGGGAAGCCCCAGATTTCTAACAAAAAAGAATCATCAAAATCGGTTCACCCAGTCGAAAGTTCTGAGGTAACAAACATAAAAAATACAGTCGAATTGAGAACCTCCTTCTTTTTTGAATGAACTCGGTTAAAAAATATAACTATTTGAAAGCCGTAAACCTTATTGTCTTAGCCGTCTTATCAAACTCATTTGAGTCTCTTAATTCGCTCTTTAACACAGTTTTGTAAACATCTAAGAACAAACAATGTTGAGATGAATGACATCATGACGGATCCGTCCGTCCGTGTGTTGTGTGGTGCAAGGGAAGAGAAACACGTTGAACCTCAGAACAGTATAATTAAATTCCAATTCACATTTTATAACGAGCAAGACCACATTAATAAGTAAATACATGAGTTTTCTCGGGAACTAGATACATAGTAGCAATGTAGTCTCTCTGTCTGTAGCTATTTTATATCACGGCGGATAATAAATATTTTAAATCTTATTTCCGAATAGGTACTACCGATTTCAATAGATACGGCCAAAACAGATGGGGCACAATTAAAAAATGGGAATTTGTGACTTCAGACATACGTCAGATTGACTAAATAAAACTTTACGTAAGTAAACGATCCAGAAATATTCAATGACATCTCTGATGAGTCATAAACGATGACTTCTGAACACGATGAGTGTTAAACGATGACTCTTGAACCCTGGATGAGTTATCATAATTATTACTGCCGCTACCTCCAGTTACGTACACCATTTTGATATCTAAACGTTACATTCTGTTTACACATTAACGCAATCGTACTTACGAAACGTAAAGGGGATCTTACAACAGTTTATTTTTCGCATACTTTGCCGGCGCGTTGTTTAGGAAATCCGATTGTAATCAAAACATCTCAAACTCTGTCGATTACCTACTGCCTACTATTACTACTACTACCGAAACTGTTGCGTAGTTGGTTCAAGGGAAGTTTACCAGATTGTGCATGGTCTTAACTATAGTTAGTATACATACGTAAAAAACAGTAGGTTATATTTATGCTCGTTGATGCAGAAGCTTGTGTGTGTGCCGTGTTTGTACGTACCGTTGAACGCACACAAACGAATAGTTTCATCCTCAGGCCTGCGAAGAATATCATTGTGTGCGTTCTAAGTCATGTATCTATGCATCATCTCCATCTCTATCTATCTCCAAACAAACCTTTGTTCGGAGATAGCCTACTTGTTTAAATATACCTACTCTGCTATAGACCAAGGACGGCAGCATGGAAGACATTACTTGTGGCTTGTGCCAATCGTAAGTAGGTAGCTAACTGACTTAAAGCAATTCGTATCCGCATTGCACTTTTTATGTAAAGCTGACGAGGATGCGGGCCGCCTAATGGTAAGTCAAAGTCAATACCAGTAACCCAAAAGATACGACCTCCTTACTAGAGGATCCTTGTTACTGGAATATTTTAATGCTGTTGAAATGTTTAATGCTGACCCCAATCCCGTGCCAGGGTGTTAAGAGGCAGCAGAAGCCGTCTGCATGGTGGTAGGGCTGGAGTCAGGCTGGATGACCACCGCCCTCTTTCTTGCGTCAGCCGCGGACTTCTCGTGTCCCAGCTGGGAGCTTGATAGCCAGTTACTAATTTCTTTCTTTCGTCTTCACTCTTTCTTGGCTAGCAACGGGCCTGTGATGCCTTTGCTATTACTTTGTTAAGTCCACCTTTGACCAGCTATGGAAATTCAAAGGATTGGTCATCTTCTGGATATTTTTTATCTTTATAAATCCAGACAAGTTTTGGTCGTTTACATAATCTGGGTCTTGTCTTATTTTTGTAAATATTCAAATCTTGATTTTGCAACCTTACCTATATTTAACCAAGTAAATCTTGACCACCGTAGTAGACGAGAGTCTGTTATCGAGATGACATCACGAGTGTGGTCATAACTGAGAACATCATAGATAATAGTGATGTTGTAATAACTAGAATCACTTCGGTTCTTATGTTGGAAAAAATGTTACGATGCAAATAAAGCGAAAGGAAGAGTACCTATCCTTTGTGTACTCGTATCATGTCCCACACTAAGTAATCAATCAATCTGAATTATTTTACCTATGAAAATTAAATTGGCAGGGATGTACAGGCTGGCTTCAACCCATTAATGGCACACTATATACTGAGCACGGATCTCTCCTAATATTTGAGAAGGCCCAGAGCCCTTCATACTCCGCGCTGCCCCAGCGCGGTGGTGGAGGGGTACTGACCAACCCGAGTGTCGGAATTTTTACAGTACAGTTACAGTCCGAAACGTAATTCGAGATAAAAAAAAGTCAACGAGAGTTGTTGCCATTTCAAAATATTAAATGCGTTTTATGCATTTCGAAAAGTTCTAAAATATCGTGATAAATTGTATGCTTATCTTAAACACGTTAAACAAAGTTACAAAGTGACTTTTAGTATCTGAATTTAAACTATGACTATCTATAATATAAAAATAAGTAGGGTTTTCCTTCCTGACGCTATAACTCCAGAACGCACGAACCGATTTCCACGGTTTTGCATTCGTTGGAAAGGTCTCGGGCTCCGTGAGGTTTATAGCAAAGAAAATTTAGGAAACATTTCAATAGAAAAGCGGGACACCAAACGAAATGTTATATAAAACGAAGCCATCTGGTGGCGAAACGGAGTTCGCCGGGTTTGCTAGTTAGAAATAAAATTAGGCATTTTTATTACATTGACAATAGATAGAAACTGTAAACATTTGACTCTCGATTATAATTTTCAATTGTTGCAAATGTAGCAAATGTGTAGCAAATTATTCATCATGACCATGAATAATTTTTGGACATTACAACCCACTGGCCCACTTCTGGGATTGGGTTTCGTCTCACAATGTGAAGTAATAATTTTATAACATATAACGAAAATATCTATCTTTCTAAAGTATAAATCTTATATAATAGGTACTGCACAGAAATCGATTCTTAGGTGACCGGATTTTTCGTAGCAAATGACATGTAATGGTACAACTATCATTGTCTACTTTAAATAATTTAACTACAGTAATAGAACGCAGTCTCAATACCCACATCTTATAATTCATAACCATATCACGTCCATCAATATGACAGACAGTTCACTCATGAGTCAACCATTTTTGTTCAAGACATCTATTATTACCAACTTTCTATAATGATGCCAACACTTTAAAGGATAAATGTGTGTCATAGAATAGATTATGTGCAGTAGGTAACTTTTTTAAATGATATTAAATATAAATTAACTTCATGAACTATATGTCTTGGAGAGTATCTATGTATATATAGGTAGAAGCTTTTGATTTTTAAATAATTTAGAAGCAACAAATTGTGACGTAAAATTAAATTTTACATTACATAAAGTTACAAACTTTTTATTTAAAAAACTGACGGACAATAATGCTAATTTAAGACTTTAAATGCTAATTTAAGGTTTTCTCATGGATGTCATTGTCAGAACTGGACCAATTTAAACGGGACCACACGGAAAGTTCTAAGGTGACAAACATAAAAAAATACAATCTAATTGAGAACCTCGTCCTTTTTGAAGTCGGTTTTAAAAACAGGAGAAATTGTACCTAATCTACGCGCTGGTCGTCTTAAATAAAACATATTTAAGTAAGGAGACGCTTGTACACCGCAAATACTTTTTTGTTATTTTGTATTTATAGCCAGGTTACAATTTGAATATTTTAGTGTTAAATAAATTGTCCTATATTGCTACTCTACAGTAAACTGCTTCAATTGGTTTAGCAGTTGAATTTGAATTTAAAATAAGATAGCGGATACACAAATCAGCCTCGTTCTTCATATACGTTGCTTTAGTTTTATTGTTTTAATAATAGATAAAAAAGCAGTGATAGCGGTGTGGTTGAACGTTGGACTGCCGAACCGGAGGTTCCGGGTTCAAACCCCGCACGCACCACTAATTTTCAAAAATTATGTGCGTAAAAAAATTTAATTATCACTTGCTTCGGTGAAGGAAAACATCGCATCGTGAGGAAACCTGCACACCTGAGAGTTCTCAATGTTCTCAAAGGTGTGTGAAGTCCACCAATCCGCACTTGGCCAGCGTGGTGGACTATGGCCTATACCCCTCACACTGTGAGAGGAGACCCGTGCCCAGCAGTGGGACAGTTATGGGTTGTGATGATGATGATGATGAATAATAGATAAAATACATAATTACATTAATCAAACAGTAAATAAACAATGCAATGGAATACCATACATTTTATAAGCTATATTTTTTAATTGCATAAATTTTGAGTATACATAGTTTTTTAAGTTAGAGGATATGGCTCATTTTAAATGCCCAGAAGCATTATCATGTATCTTAAGATGACATATAAAGAGTTAAATAAATAATTAAACGAAGTTACCATTCGTGTAACTTCACTGACAGCCGGCACCACGAAACGCGCACCCACCCACAAATCGGCCAGGCTTCGGAAGTAACCGCGGGATTGTAATTGGCGAAAGTTCCACATTAGAATACAATGAGATACATTGCCATGAATAATACATGCCATGCCTACAAAGCTTTTTATGCAACACGCGACTTTTGTAATGATACACTTCGGCTCTGAATCATGGTTAAAAGTGGCGATTGTTTTGTAGCATGGACTTGGAACTTACCAGGTGATGAGACCATTGCAGCTATTCCTCGAAGCTATCTGGTACCGTTAAATGACAAATAAATCATAATAATAAACGTTAATACACGCATACCCCCGCACTAGGATTCCCTGTGTCGCGGGTGGCATGGACAATACAAATTACACATCACTAACATCTACCACAGAACAAAAATTTTTGTGTCACATACATGTTTGCTTTAGCCGGGAGTCGCACCCGGAACCCCTCACTTCGGAGACAGGTTCCCTTACAAGTCTAACAACGGAGTACGGACTCGTAAAATGAAATAATAATGCTTAAGGAAATAATTTTCATCGGCAACGAAAAGGTGATGCCTTGGTGGTGATAATATCATGATTCCAGACATTCCAGTTTAAACCAGTGGTCAGCCACAAATTAGATCTCATATTTGTCACATTGTTAACAAATTATTATTATAATAACTACCTGCTTAAAATATTGTTGCAACATTTAAAAGCTATAAACATCTGTCTTGCATTGATAAAAGCTGTCTTGCATATTGATAAAACTTATTCTCCGACCACTTAATAATTGCGAGTTAGGTCGAAAATGATGAATATCATTAATTTCTCCAATCTAAATCTCAAGCACGGTGGCCCAGAGTAGCCCGCCATCTGACAAAATTTGACTAATCACGGACACCACTGACAAATTGGACCCACTGTGCATTTGTCAACTGCCCATTGTTAGCTGCGAAGTAATTTTACGCCTTATACGTTACTTCGTGTTCTCGATAGTGAACAGGAAAGACACGAGAAGTGTGCGAGTAATTTATATCGGGTTCCTAGCTTATTTCTTTGACCGTTGGTAGAATGATATTAATAGTCCACTATATAGCACGGCGGGTCTCTCCATATGAGCAGGCCTAGATCATCCACCACGCTATTTCGGTGCAGATTAGCGGAGCGTTAAGGGTGGTTGGGTGAACGTAACGTCCATTTGTTAACGTAGATTAAGCCGTCATTTATAGTCATTTATGTTAGCTAACAGTTTTTCAGCTATTTTAGAAACTTTCGAACGGTTTCGGCCTGGTGCAGATTGGTAAAGTAGGTTTAGTTTTAAATTACGTTAGAGACTTATGTTTTGCGGTTGATAACTATAGCAGATTAATGTGATAAAAAACTGTCACCCATCTAATTCCTCATTACTTTGACTGAGCCACTTTTGACAGATGCCATAAAGCTAAAAATAGTCAACCTGCTTATGTAAATGTACCACTTAAAATAATCGCTTATTAATAAACTTAATCAACATTTGCTTCAGGTCTGCTACTAAATTAACGTATCGCGAAATTCACCTACGTTCCAAAGTGATTGATAAAGTTGTTTGCTTGATTTAAGAGTGACATAACTTGATGGAAATCACCTCATTACTTGGTATTTTGTAATGCATGTTCGGGTACGTTTGCGTAACGTCCATGGCTATGTAGCCGCGAGTTTAGTCCTAGATTGCATATGGATCCTTATGCGGTAACTAGTAAGTTACGTCGAAAGATTTATTATTTTCGTATTTATTTTAAATATTTCGTTAGATCGCTACATTTTTAATAACTTCATCGTCGTCATGACAAGTCTGGGTTGTAGGCAGGCGCTATAATTTAGTAAATATGCTGTATAATTTAATAAGTAGATTTTATAACGATGGTTTCCTTCCCCGAAGCAAATGATAATTATCTTTTGTTACCCTGATAAGTTTGAAAATAAGAGGCAACGGACAGGATTACGTTGGACCAGGAAACACCAATGCGTGATTAATGTTCACACTATTACCACAATTTTATGGTGAAATAGTTTATCTTATGAACTAACACTGCTATAGAGTAATACATTTTTGACGGGAAAACATCTTATAAATAGACCAAAAAACAGAAATTTTAAACTTCCATCTCGCTGTGAGTCGAATCCCAGACCCTTGGAACGGCGATCCGGCGTGGTAACCATTGCGCCATATGGGTTTTCAAATCGTCAATATCATCGTATGTATCAACGAAACCTACGTGAATAATAGATTGTGAAAAAGAATCCCCTAAGGATAAATTATTTTGAATTTCACCTCCTGTTCGAGTTCCCACAGTAACCCCGTTTCAAGTCTATCTATAAAACGGTACGCCATGTCGTCCGTTAATGCACTTCCGTGAGACCCGCAACACAATTGTGGGAAACGAAATTTTATTTTCATATTTCATCATAAATACCACGTGATTATCAACATGGACGTAACGATGATGTAATTGCAGTCTTATGTAATAAATAACTAAATTAATGATCCTTTTTAAATTCAGTTATTTAATTTAAAAAGGATTTTTACGAGTATGTCAAAGTGAAAAAGATGCTATTTATCATCCTCACAACCCATAACTGTTCCACAGCTGGGCACGGGTGTTTAGAAATTATTTATCAATTGATTTGGTGAAAAAAAAATACCGTGAGGAAACCCACACACCTGACAATTCTGCGTAATGGTCTCAAAGGTGTGCGAAGATTATCCAAATGCACTCGGCCAGCGTGGCGGACTATGTACCTGGTGGCCTGTACCACACAGGAGATCAGTCCAGGATTAGACGCAGAAGAAGACATCGCGGATTGTGCACACACTCACTTTCCGTCCCCTCAAATGTATATTTTGGAATTATACTTTTGCTCCTGTGATTTGAATTTAATGGCCAATTATTCAAAGCGTAATCAGTGGCAGTGTCACCATCAATCATACCATCATTACCATCACATCGATTGTAAGTTTGTATTGTAATGGACGAATTCCTGTGTTTAATATTAAGGGTCAGAGGTGAATCTTTAGCTATACAGTTAGTAAATCTGTAACTAATGGCTGTGGTATCTTATTATACCTATTTATTTTCTTTGCAAAATACGCTATTCAAAAAGCGGCTAGTTAAAGTATCTGGGCTTGCCTAATCAAATTCCGTTGTTACTAATCTAAGTATTTGATGGATAAATAATACTTTGAAACAATTCTTGATATTGTTTGTTACTCAATTTAACAAGAATTCAAGTTAGGAACTTATTATTCAAGTTAGTAACTTACTTGAAAGATCATACTTTTAAATTAGCATTTTAGTCAATGAGGAAATTCTGAAGAAAAGTTTTGCAGTGACTGAATCGTAATCTTATTATTTAGAGAATTAACATACTAAAAAACACAATTTTTTTCTTCAACGTAGCTTGTGGTAATAGTTAACACATTGAAATCACCCTATTTTTCATGAAAAACGTCACGTAACGAAAAATCATTATGCGCCTTCATACACCTTTTCTTTATCACTGTATGTATTTACATAATACATACAGAATATAATAGACAAACATAAGTGCATATTAGGTGTGAATATCGAGATACGAATAGTCAAGCAAGCAAGGACTACTCTTAATAAATTTTACAGATTTTGTGAATAAAATTTATTCAAATATTCCATTTAGGGTATCCAAAGATATATTCAATTAAAATACTTCAGTAAATCATTCTGTAGCAAATCTGTAGCCTATTATCGAAACCAAACAAATCCCCTAATAATAAAGTTCATTTCCAAAGAATTTCATTACAAGTAGGATAATTTACCCAAAAATGCGAAAATAAATCTTATTAATATAAGGAATAACTCCTACAATCGGATATATAGCACCTGTGACGAGTGAGAAGGCTGTGGGTCTTTTTGCTAGCCTCGCCGCTATGCGTTTGCGATGTCGTCTGATTTTTAAGGAGTAATGCCTACTGGTGCAAGTTACAAGCGAAAACCCGAACATTTTAGGTAGGCATAGAAGTAGGTATAGGCATTCTGGCAATAATCATCATAATTATACTGTGTTTGTTCTTTCGCTACTTTTTCATCATCATCGCAACCCATAACTGTCCCACTGCTGGGCACGGGTCTCCTCTCACTATGTAAGGGAGGTACAGGCCATCCACTACGCTGGTCAAGTGCAGATTGGCGGACTTCTCATACCTTTACGGAGAACCCTCAGGTGTGCAGGTGGCACACCTGAGGGTTCTCACAATGTTTTCCTTCACCAAAGCTAGTGATAATTCTAATACGCACATGAATTTTGAAAATTCTGGTGCGTGTAGCATTTTAAAACAATTAATAACAGCCACTGGTAACTAGACTAACCATTTTTCTCCCGATTAAGTCTTGTTGTGGGTCGTTCACAGTTGTCATGGGCGGTAACGGGTGGTGCTGAATGCTCGTTTGCTATCTTAAATCAATAAAAACATTATACAAACATATCATGTAGCGGTTTTTTAATTGTACAAATTAAAAACTATATCCGCTACATCTCATACAATAATCTCAATAAAATTATACGGCCCTACGTTTGCAATGGCACCCGATCTCTGTTCCACTCACGTCCGAACGGTGAATGAAAGAGATTTTATAATTGATAACTTGTTAATGTAATTACTAACCCACATACAAAAAGGCAGAGCCATATCAACCCATGTATAAGGTTTCTCGGAATAGACGCTCGTCTTTATGATTACAGCGAATTAACATCGTTGGACTCTATAAAATTACCCCGAACAAGACATTTTGAAAGTATAATCGGACGATTTATATACTGATTGTGGTTGGGTTTTTTGGAAATTGACCCGGTAGTACTATTTATGTATAAAAAAGCTACACAGTCATAATTACAAATATTAAATGCTTATACTCCCATTAGGATATCCTGTGGAATGGACAACATACATGAGATATCACAAACGCCAACGACCCTCGAACAAATATTAATGTTTGCTCCGGCCGGATATCGAACCCGAGACCCCTCAATTTGCAGGCGGTCCACTATCTACTAGACTACTACTACCGGACGTCAATATAATTTAATTCCAATTGAATTATCTTTAACAACTAGCAATGTCAGCTCGTAGCACACTGCCTGGGAGGCGAGGGATCCCAGGTTCGATGCCCGGCCGATGCAGACATTTATTTGATAGATGTTTCTTCTCGGGTCTTGGGTTTTTGTGATATCTTGTGTTATCTACTATGCCACCCGTGATACAGGGAATCCCAGGGTCCCACGAACTATGATTAGATAAGCGTTTTTTTTTATTGCCAACTCTAAAGGAACCGGCTTTTAAACGGGCTTTCGATTTTTTTTTGCATACGATTAAATGTTTTACAGGTAGGTGGTAGAGCTAGATGACTTAACACGTTATCTGCGGATAATGTATACGTCGTGTTTTTTTCCATAGAAAATGACGATCGCCGCAAGACAGCTTTGAGAATATTTCGGAGAATCCAGATTTATCTACTAGTTTACGACGTTTTAATCGCCAAAATAAATTATTAATTTTGAATATACTCGTACACTTTCGAAAAATTAAGAATGCGGGATTCGAACCCAGTTACTCCGGTTAACTGACTTCCAACTGGCTAGGCTGTTAGGGCTGCAATTAACATTGTTGGGTTTAAATTACTCTGAACAATTTCGAAAGTATATTCGACCGATTTATTAAATGGATAATAAGTATGTAATTACGCGAGTTATTTGGATAGTGGGATAGTAATTATTATTATTGTTTACGTTGCCTTATTATCTTGTTTAACGATAAATGTAATGAAATATTTATATACTTCCTTTCTTATTTACAGTTGACGTATAATTGACAATATTTAATTTTTATTTCAACAAAAATTAGGAAAAGTGGGATTTGATAAAATCCCTAACAGAGGTGTTTGACTCACGTAAGATGTTAAAATGATGTACATACTTAAATAATATACAAATATACGTTATATATGTTTTGTATACATACATACGAGTATGTTTCCGATGACATTTATTACATAAACTGCTAATTTTCACTTGGTCAGCGTAGTCGACTAAAGCCTCTAAAAATAATCTATCACAAGCCGAATCCAATGAAAAATTAAAAGGTTCTTTTCGCAATTTACAACTGAGCTCCCCTCACATTATAAGGTACTAGCCATACTCCACCACACTGGCCAAGTGCGGATTTCGTAAACTTCACACGCCTTTGAGAACTGTTTAGAGAACAATCAGTTGTGCAATTCAATCTGGTCATGTTTCGCAGACAGTAGGTATACGCTATCTGAAATCAACTATTTAGTTAGCTCCCAAATCAACCATTGTGACAAACATTATCTTGACATAAAAAGGATAAGAGAGTGCGCGCACGGGGGACATTTGTCTGCGTGACATATAAGTTTTTGTCTTCGTCGCGTCGCGTTTCCAAAGTGGGGTGCGCTCACGAGGGCGACAGTGACAAAACTTTTTTGATATGGAAGCGTCAATGGAACGACGATCTGGCATGTTAACCATTGCGCCGTCCGGCTCGTCAATGTGAACGGAGAGTGACAATTTTGTCACCCACGTCGGTTGGCGGACATAAAAGTCACCTAGTTGTCGCGTCGTAACGTGCGCGCAACTCCATACATATCCAAGGTCTTGATAAGAGCGACGAAACAGTCACGGCGACAAAAGTCCCCCGTGCGCGCATTCTCTTATTCCATAAAAAAGAACTATTTAGCTCCCAAATCAACCATTGTGACAAACAGTATCTTGACATAAAATGGATAACGGAACTGCGTCCGAGAAACAAAATACGTCACCTAAAATGGTTATCCCGGTGTTCGTTCTGTAATTCAATGGTTGCGTATTTTCTTTGCGTCGGTCGAATCGGATACACGATGAAAAAGTGGTTGAATTTATTGTTGGTAGCGTCGGCAAGTTAAACACTACTAGTTTATTTATGTTGGTTACACACAATTATTTCAATTTTATTTGTGTATAAAATAAAATTAATATTAGGTCAAGCTTACTAGAATACATCAGTGGAATACTACTACTTACAATACTATTGCATAATTATAGTGGTAAAAGTACAACAAAAATTGTTTCCTAAATCGATAAAATGAGGAAAAAATTAATTTATACCATGCGTAGCGTACAATGCGTAGTTAATGTATAGGAAATAATTGATACAACTTTTTATGCCAACCGTACACCATTTCTCTCCAAAACGCATTCAATTCAATACGAGCGTGATTACTTAAAACAGGAGCCGTATTTAAGGACCGTTGACAAAAAAGACAATCCGATGACAATATACGCGGAAAGAATACAAAGAGCCAGGACATATGAATGGATCTCGCAAACAGGGTGAGCATACCGCTACGTGCCACAGTTAAAATGTTGAATGTAAGAAAAAACTTGACCGATTTCCTTTCTCCATAAAAACTTTAAACACCATCAGGATGTAAAGGCCGCAGCACACTCTTGGCTCCTACTTAAAATTCGAGTCTTTTTGCTTCAACCCGTTAATGGCCCAATACTGAGCACTAGTCTCTCCTCATACCTCAGGAGGCCTAGAGCATCACCTCGCTGTACAAGTGCGGATTGGTGGAGGGAAAAATTGAGTAACATAGGGATGATGTTCAGGTTTTACTGTACAGAAGTAAAAATATTTTCTCATGTTTTATTTCATTCTCTATTATCCACTTGGTTTGACAAGTAGCCATAAATATACCTACTGAATGTTTTATTTTTATCACTTGTATTATAAATTTTAAAATTCCCACAAGAACACGTCGTGTATTAAAAATTTCATCACAAAAACGGATTAACTGACGCATTTAACAAACTTCATAGTACTGGCACCAAGCCATATATGGTGTTCGAAACAAAGCAAGTATAAAAATTTATCCATTAAAAAGAAACCTTAAACCTATTCTAGGCATTGACGTAAATGGAAAACCAGGTCTGCAAATAGGGCTGCATTTTTTCAAAAACGTTTCCAACGACAATTTCGCAATATTCACACGGGAACATCCTGAATAGTTTATAAAAATATGGCATTCGTCCAGTAAGTAAATAAATTAAATTTTCACGTTTTAATGTGAAATATAATACATTAACTTTAGACAAAAAAATCTGATGAAGATCTTGATCTTGATGAAGATCTTGTGGGATTCATCACGGGTCTATATTTGCCTGTTTGACATTCTGGATGTCAATTGCATCAATTTGCATCCTGTATTAAAATGAATGGGGCTCTTTTTTAATTTTAAGAGCCAATAATTTGAAATATTTCAGTGACAACATTTTTGCTAAAGTCAGTGTAAAGCTGATGATAGACATAGTGTATAGACATCAAGAAGCTGTAATATTCAAACAGAATCCATTAAATAAAATTTTGTAAATCCCTACTAATATTATAAATGCGAAAGTAATCTGTCTGTCTGTCTGTCTGTCTGTCTGTCTGTCTGTCTGTCTGTCTGCGTGGCTTTCCCGCTTAAACCTCTCAACCGATTTTGATGAAATTTGACACAGACAATCTTTAGACCCTGAGAAAGGACATAGGCTACCTTTTATTGCGACAAAAAGGGATGAAGAAGTTGAAATAAAGGTTGAAAGTTTGTATGGGATTTCTTCGGGTTTTAAGCACAGCGCCATCTAGGTGAACCTTCCTAACTTAAAGAATAAGAACGCCTAGCGCCATCTCTTAAAGAACCATGAAACTTTATATTTAAGCACTTGATAATAAGTTTCCCGAAGCGAAGCGAGGGCGGGTCGCTAGTATATGAATAAATCGATCTTTTTGTAACTCGAATGATGAATTATTAATCGTTATTCGCAACAGGAACCCTATTAACGCTCGATTAAACGCCCAATAAATTGATATCCAACCTGCCTCCTGTGAATGGTTATATTCATTCATTGAAGAATTACGGTTTTTCATACCTTTAACGATAACTCGATTTTTTATTCAATTTTGAATGCGAAGATCTTAAACTGATTTGATGATTTGCTGTTTTATAAAAATGATAAATTGCGAGACTCAATGGATATACGATCACGAGTGATCAAATATTAATAAAGAAAACAAAACAGACTTACAAACAACAAGACTTACAAAACGTATTAATTTATCGATTAGTGAGAATGACGATTGGAAAATCAATTTATTTATATAAAACTCTTGTGTTACTGAGTGACTGACAGACAACGCACAACCGAAACTGCTGATCACAAAAAGCTGAAATTAGGCATGTATGTTCCTTGGGGAGTGTAGGGGAGCACTAATAGTCTAAGATCCCATAGCAGGATTACTGCGCTCATCTGTTTTTTGGTAAAATCCAAAATTTTATGCATATTTATAATTAGGAGAATATATATATATATAGGGTTGCCAATCAAAATTTGGCCGCTAGTATTTTTAATTAAATTATTTTTAATTTATTTTTGGGAAAAAATTTCGTTCACTTGTTTTTTAAATAAAACCTTGTCTATATCACGGCAATTTATATAAAGAGTCTAAAAAATCACGGTTGCCATTGCGCATCTGGCCGCAACCTCTTGGCAACCAGGTGTAAACAGGTACGATTTCGACACATTTATACGTTCATAACGTACATCTATTAATTATACATCAAATTAAAGCTAATTTTTTTCTATTTATTATTATATATGGTTGCCAAATAAAATCCGGCCGCAAATAAGGGTTGCGGGCTGTTAAAGATGATAAATATTTAAGGTAGAGTGACGAAGAAAGCGATTGTAAGCTGTGCGAATTGCGCATGCGTCGAAAGTTAGTGTTCATAAAAACAAAAAATTGTAGGTAGTAGAGCCTAGGATCTACTACCTATGTAAAATAATTAATTTTAATTGTTTTGCATAGGTAGTACCTAGAGCTTAGAGTTGGCCCGGGGTAGTACTACCGCCCACCACGGTACTTAGTACCATTTCTACCGTGTAATAATTGTTTTAACAGCAATTGTGTTCCGGATAGAAAGGTGTGGAGCCGGCTACACTTTTTAGAGGCGACCATCTCAGTCTTCAAGGGTAGCAACACATCTGTGACCGAATTATAACGAGACTCTTACTAACATTTACTAACTGGACTATTACTAACAATAACTAACAGGACTAATATTCACTAACAGTCCCTGTCCCAGTCCTCATACTTTCAAACTAACCAACTAATGTTCTAACACCGTCACCTGACTGGACTAACTATCCCAGTCCCCATTTGAGTCTTGTTCTAAGTCGGTCCCAGTAGTCATGGACGGCAGCGGAAGGTGGTGCTGTATGCTCGTTTGCTGCCTTAAATCAATAAAAAAAAAAAAACAAAACATAAAAACCTAAAAGGCCGTTTCGTTTTTTTTTTCTTTGACTTAATCGCCACTTACCATCAGGTGGAATTGTTGTCAAAGCATTAACTTCTCTTATGTAAAAAAAAACTACGTTTTATATTTACCTTGTTGTTTTATTTGTGCATCTAATTATTAAATTAATTAACGTAAAATATAATTGATAAAGATGAAGGCGTGTTTTCTGTGTAAAGGAAAAGGCAAAAAAGTACTCGACTTTGGTAATGCATCATTCGAAAAGTGCTCGCTAATGTTATTGTTTCGTCGTAAAAAAATATATAAATGTCATGACACTTTATTAACAATGGAATCCACTAATGATTATGGATATCATTCAAATTGTCTGAAAAAAATTGTAGTTCTAAAGCAAAAAGATAAAAAAGAATTTGAAGATTTTTGCAAAATACAAACCGTAAGTAAAATTTCAATCGAACTTACGAGTAAGAATAATAATTATAGGTTATAGTTTTTATACAATGTAAATGACAGCGGTAACTTTGAGGTTGTTTTGTTTTTTTTATATAAAAATAAACTATTGCATTTAACACATGAATTTTAGAAATAGATATTAGAAATAAAAATAATGAATTAAAAAAAGTTATTAATGTTTATTTTTATGGAAAAACGTAGTAACGTAGTACCATCTACTAATTCCTAATGTATTAATTTCCCAGACAGATAATTTATTTTTATGGAATTAAGGTCGATGACCCGGATAGCGCAACGGTTAACACGCCGGATCGCCGTTCCGAGTGTCCTGGGTTCGATTCCCAGCGAGGCGGAAATTTGAATGATGAATTTAAATTTCCGTTCTTGGTCTGGGTGTGGGTGTGTTCTTGTCTTGTGTGTTGTCCATGGCACCCACGACACAGGGAATCTTAGTGTGGGGCTATGAGTGTGTAGCGTTATTTATTTATTTAAAAAGGTAGCAAACGAGCATGCAGCACCACCTTCCGCTGCCGTCCATGACAACTGTGACCGACTTAGAACAAGACTCATATATGGGGACTGGGATAGTTAGTCCGGTCAGGTGACGGTGTTAGAACATTAGTTGGTTAGTTTGAAAGTATGAGGACTGGGACAGGGACTGTTAGTGAATATTAGTCCTGTTAGTTATTGTTAGTAATAGTCCAGTTAGTAAATGTTAGTAAGAGTCTCGTTATAATTCGGTCACAGATGTGTTGCTACCCTTGAGGACTGAGATGGTCGCCTCTAAAAAGTGTAGCCGGCTCCACACCTTTCTATCCGGAACACAATTGCTGTTAAAACAATTATTACACGGTAGAAATGGTACTAAGTACCGTGGTGGGCGGTAGTACTACCCCGGGCCAACTCTAAGCTCTACTACCTATGCAAAACAATTAAAATTAATTATTTTACATAGGTAGTAGATCCTAGGCTCTACTACCTACAATTTTTTGTTTTTATGAACACTAACTTTCGACGCATGCGCAATTCGCACAGCTTACAATCGCTTTCTTCGTCACTCTACCTTAAATATTTATCATCTTTAACAGCCCGCAACCCTTATTTGCGGCCGGATTTTATTTGGCAACCATATATAATAATAAATAGAAAAAAATTAGCTTTAATTTGATGTATAATTAATAGATGTACGTTATGAACGTATAAATGTGTCGAAATCGTACCTGTTTACACCTGGTTGCCAAGAGGTTGCGGCCAGATGCGCAATGGCAACCGTGATTTTTTAGACTCTTTATATAAATTGCCGTGATATAGACAAGGTTTTATTTAAAAAACAAGTGAACGAAATTTTTTCCCAAAAATAAATTAAAAATAATTTAATTAAAAATACTAGCGGCCAAATTTTGATAGGCAACCATACATATATATATTCTCCTAGTAATAAATATGTATAAAATTTTGGATTTAACCAAAAAACAGATGAGCGCAATAAACATGCTGCCGGATCTGGTACTATAAGAAAGGATTTTTGAAAATTCCCCCCCTAAGGTGACTGGAGTTAAGGTGAGGAGTTTTTAAAAATATCTACGCACTTTCATGTTCAGAAACTCTTACCCAATTGTCGGCGAATGACATATAACTCATATAGACGAATAAGAACCTTTCTTCCCCTTTGAAATCGGTTAAAAACAAATAACGATTATCATTGACTTATTAGTAATAATAAGTCAATGACGATTACAGACAAAAACAGTTTTTTACAAATAGTACATAAGCGTTAAGAATGTTGATAAAATTAGTCATGCCTTTTTAATAAGGTAATACAAATCATAAATTTTTACATCATTAAAGTTTTACTTATGCACTATGGAATACATATTAAAAATACTAGCTGTGTTTACCAATCCATCTTCAATTGAACAAAACCCACATTTTTCAATTTCATCCCTAAAATAGATGCAGCCTGTATAATTTTTAGCATGGCGCCATTTTAAATTGACGTCGTCGGCCATCTTTTTGTGCGCACCGAACTACGAATTGTATTGTAGACTTTTTGCTATACGAATTGAATTTCCCCGCGCATCTCGAGTCAAGCCATTGAATAATTTATATTGCACACGAGTAAAGGAAAAACGCACTTAATTATGTGAAAACATTTCGTGCTGCTTTAAACGTTTCTATATTTGGAGTTGCCCGTTGTTTTCCATTTAATTGCATACGGTTAAGCAGTTGAACAACCAAACAGAAAGTGTTTAATAGCTTTTTTATCATACTAAGTACTAATGCAAAGAACATCCATATTAAAATGTGACAAACCATGAGCCCGATAGAATTTCCAATCGGCATATCGGGAACCTTTCCAAGATTCTCAAAGTTTATTATAACGTATTGTAAAGAAGTCTTGTACAAAAAGATACTATTTAAGATTTATAATTTTAAACTGATGTTATCGCGGACACGAAACATTATAATGTATACGGGTACTCACGATTTCGAATTGTTTTTCCGATATTTCGACCCAGTTGCATGGATCATGGTCACGGCGAGACTGCGGTGGCGCGAAGAAACTTTTGACAGGTGACACTTGACATACACTAGTGACAGATAAGGCTGTCAACTTTCCGTCTTGATCTCTTTGTTTTTAAGTTACGACACACGACACTAACTACATCTTTACGCACTGACCGAAGAAGTCCGCCGTAGCAGAACATCTTATTGAAGTCGTGAGTACCCGTATACATTATAATATTTAAGATTTGTCCGTTACTTGACGTAAAAATATTTTTTTTTTCAGAAGATTATTACTTTAAAATGTTCGTTTCAAAGTTTTAGAAGCAAATAATGATCTCTTACATTATAGGAACGCATCACTTGTAAATAGGTTACCGAGTTGACTTTCGACCTTAAAATTTATTTTCGTGATCGTACAGAACTTCAAAATAGAATCTTTCTTAGACTTTCAAAGGTTGAGTAAAAGAGTTTTAGAACGGTATTCATTATGTTAAGCGTAATTTTTTAAAGGTCAAAACAAAAAATTTAAACATAAAAATATAGCTAAGATACAATTCTGTGAGAATATAATTTTATTCCAGACTTTATTGATTGTACACTACGAAAATAAAATACACACACACAAAAGTATAAGAAAGTAAATAATACAAAATGGGTGGCCTCATCGTTTTAAAGCGATTTCTTCCAGGCAACCCAGTGAAAAGACTAGGTACTTCCTAAGAATCGTGAAAATTAGATTAAAATTTTAGAAATAATAATAAAAGCTCATGACTAAATTTATTAACACAATTCGTTTCGCTAGTCCAACAAATGCCACTGCATGTGACGTAAAAATAAATCTTTTTAATAAGTGCCGAATAAATCATACTATTTATGTTCACGTAGAGTAATCTACCATCCTACAGTAATACCCAATAAATGGCGAACGCTTTCTAAGGGCTCAAACCTCGATGCACTTATAAATTTATTAGGATAATCCGATTACGTGAGGGATCGTTTGAGATAGCGGTTCTCAACTGCTACGAAAATCCTTACTATTACTACTATGTACTAGATATTCTATTATATTGCTGGGAAATAAGCGGGTCATGTTATGATAAATGATCATCACAGTCACAGTCCCAGGCCACAGCGAGACACATTTCCTTCATATTCTCAACGAAGTGTGACGTTTACTAACTCGTACTTTGCCGTAGTGCGAGTTATTAGGCCTTTTGGTGCCTTCTGTGCCGATTAAATCCATAGGGGTGGTGATCAACTGACCACTTATGTGCCTCGCATACTTATTTACTTATAGCTTTTATTCACAATTTCCATGTATATTATAAAATATCAAAACAGTTTGAGTACCACTGGCTTGAACATTTGTACATACATACAGGATGAGGTACGAAGCGCGTATTTTATTTTTCTGTTTATTTAAACTTTGTTAAAGTGATTTATTATTTTTGATCTTGAATACGCATTACTATGCACTTTTAACTTTGCTTTTTTTCCTACTGTTCACGAGTTATATCTTGAGGGCATTAGCATGGATGTTAGGCTTGTAGGATATAATTTTTTTTATAATTTAGTTAATATAATTTTAGTACAAATTAGTTTCAAAAGTCTTAGGACTGTCAGAATGTTTTGAATCGCTTGTATGCAGTTTGTTCGACATAATTTACGTAACACTTTCGTGTCCTAAAGAGCTGCTTTTTCATGAGCTGTCAGTTTTTTGAAGCGTTTTTTAAACTCTTAAAACTTAATTTGCATCTAAACGGATTGTATGTTGTACTGTAGAACTGCAATATTGGAGGTCCGTTCATAGTTCTCATTATTAGACATACTGATACATACGTCAAACCCATGGCGTTCCATGGTCCTATAGAACATGAATACCTAGGGAAGCCTCACAACCTCTCTCATGCTTTGCTTTCTCAAGCTTTGGGCAACAATAGCTGGGTAACAATAATTTTTAACTGTGATCAAAAATCTTAACATTCACGTAAGTTTAATGCATTGCAAATATGATATCTCGCAATATATTATACATATAAAATTTGTCGGGAATCCAATACAAAATAACTATAAACTGTAATACACAGTAGTTAATTTAATGATTGATTAAAAAAGAACAGCCTGTGTATACTAGGGTGACATCACAGTCATTCCTTTTAGGACTTAAAGATTTAAGTTATACAGAAGCTTAAAAGATTTTACGTACACCATTAAAATCTGGTAGCCAGTCTATGAAAGGTTATTTGTCGGCGGGTGAAGCCTTCATTGTCGCGCTGTTTTTATTAGAAAAATATTTAATCTGTTTGTTTAGTGACTTGTCGTATCGTCGAACAATGGCGACTTAATATTGTAGGTGGTTGATAAGACATTCAAATATTAAAATCCATAATATTCTTTGATATTAGTATAATAACAGTTAGGTTTATTTACATTTATTAAGTTTTATTATTAAAACTTCCTTCAATATAAAAATCACCATGAAAACTTGCTTCGTATTTAAGTTCTCTATTATTGTGAAATATGCCCCCTTGGAAAGTAAGGTAAATGAGAAGTTTAATAAGATAGATAAATTAGTAAAAACTTCAGATAGGGGTTTCTGATAGGAGGATCATCTCCAAATTCAAATTCAAAATCATTTACTCTTGCATGTGGGCTATACTTACAATAGTTACAATAGCATTGTCAAAGGTTATTGAGATAGTTGTTGGGTTTAAACATGAGAACAGAACGATAGTACAGTTACAACGACATTATTTTGGCATCGAAATGATTCGTTTCTACGTGTAAATGCCTGTGTAGCGATGAAATCGTACACCGCTTCTCGCTTCGCCATTCCCATCAAACAATACATTAGAATTAATTCTCTTCCAATACTGTTTAACAATTGGATTCGGGGATTACCTAAATAACACTATTACGCGTATTTTTATTTTTATAATCTGTCCCTAACAAGATACATCTTAACTTTTTAAGCTACTGGACATTCTTGGCGGGTTCTTTAAAGGTTGCTTAAGGGGCTTTGCTCAAGAGCTTCAAGGGCACACAACTTTCTACTGAGGGCTTGTAAAGGAATAAAGATGTTTTTGTTAGCAGGATAATGTTTAGCCTATTTTTCAATTAACCGAAAATCTTACTTTCTCTCGGTTGAAGTTATATTTTCAAGGTTGAAGAATTTTCTCATAGTCCAGTGGTCTGCGCCGATCCTAGTTATAGAGCGGAGAAAAATTCTTGAGCGTGAACTCGAGCTCTTCGTGCCTCGGCGTGCACATTAATCCGTCGATACGAAATGTTATCATTTGACAGCAGTCGTTAAGCAAGGTGCTCAATGCTCTAGGATCTAGGTGAAGTATGCATTTATTATAGGTCTTAGAGAATACTCCTAGAGTCGGGGTGTAAACTTCCTCCAGGAATCATTAATGGGCTGAAGGAAAACTTAATTTAGACCTGAATCGTACGAACAGAAGTATTTCAGGCTCGTTCGTTTATTAGGATTAGTGTAAATGTATACTTATACATACAGTTATAACAAATACATATAATATATGAATAATTCAATAAGTATTCACTATTTAGAGAATTTAACAAAAGATTAATATACAGTAATATTATGAAAAATATTTTTCATGCTACTTCAAAAATACTTACAATTTTAGTCGTAAATCAAAATTGTATCTTGCAGCTTACCTGAAACAGAGAAAAGTCAGTTGAGCAGGCAATTCTAAACTCTATCATAATGATGCATGGTTCAAAGTTATTCGCAGACGCACAATGAAATGCACAACGGCTGTACCATAAATCCATCACACTGGAATCGCCATAAATAGTTTTTTTACGACAGAGGTGGTCGGGTTAATCTAGCTTTACAATTACATCCCTATCCAATTACGAAGATTCTATCCAAAAAAGGTATTAAAATAGAGCTATTGTTTGTTCTAAAAAGGCATGGGTGTAAAGGAAACCCTTTGAAGAACTTCGAGTTATAAGAGCGGGCGTAGTAAGTGAGCTCAATTGCTAAACATAATTATACATATAATAAAACTTTATCTGGTCAACGTGGAAGATATTTCTAAAATTTGGGGGTATTGATTCACGAAATATCATTAACCCTTAACCCTTAATTAGGCGCATTAAGAAAATCACACAAATAGTCGCATGGGGTCACTACTGACCCCAAACAAATATATAAAAATGGAGTGGAAGAAATTAATAAAACAAAGTATGTGTTATTAAAAATACTTAAATGCTTTATTATAATTATAATAAAGCATTAAATATATGCATAAAATAATAACTTTGACTTTAAACAAAATCAACTTCTAACATCTCTTAAACTACTTATTTTTGATATAGCCGAGATCAATTAAAAAATATATGTAATTCATATTCATCAACAGATTCTTCTATTCTGCATTCAATGCTGTAAGTCCTGAAGTGTTGCTGACAAACAAATTTACCACACTTATGGCATTTATTTGGCACTTTTTTTTCGTTCGTTTGTTGTCGTTTTTCTCTTTATTGTCACATAGATTGTCTAGATAAAAAATAGTACCCTCCGATGATTCAGGGACATTTTTACATCTTCGGACTCTTCAAATACACTTTCCGAGTCATGAGCACTAAGTATAGGAGTATTATTATCTTCCGCAATTTCACTATCCTAAGTAGAACCAGCGACGTCTTCCTCATCATCGGATAAATCTTCCAGCTATTTCTGTAACTGATTTTCTTAATTCATATTGAAATTTAAATTAAAAGAAAAAAGAAAACATTACAAAAATAAAGACAAGAGTATATAAATTAAATATTACACGAATACAAGTTAAGATATATCCATTTATTTAAAATGGATATATGTAAAAACATAAAAATGAGAACTTACCTTTTGCCAAAAATTGTTACGTAATTGGTCGCATGGGGTCAGCACCTAAGAGAGCAGCGACAAATGTGTACGCGTTTGGTTTCCGAACCAGACTGATTTGCATACCCCGTGGGGAGTTAGGAAGCTAGAAAGAGCGCGTTCGCTTTCCAATCACTTTAACATAATTTTTTTTCAACTTCAAACTGTCCTGACCCCATGCGCCTAATTAAGGGTTAATTAGGCGCATTAAGAAAATCACACAAATAGTCGCATGGGGTCACTACAGACCCCAAACAAATATATAAAAATGGAGTGGAAGAAATTAATAAAACAAAGTATGTGTTATTAAAAATACTTAAATGCTTTATTATAATTATAATAAAGCATTAAATATATGCATAAAATAATAACTTTGACTTTAAACAAAATCAACTTCTAATATCTCTTAAACTACTTATTTTTGATATAGCCGAGATCAATTAAAAAATATATGTAATTCATATTCATCAACAGATTCTTCTATTCTGCATTCAATGCTGTAAGTCCTGAAGTGTTTCTGACAAACAAATTTACCACACTTATGGCATTTATTTGGCACTTTTTTTTCGTTCGTTTGTTGTCGTTTTTCTCTTTATTGTCACATAGATTGTCTAGATAAAAAATAGTACCCTCCGATGATTCAGGGACATTTTTACATCTTCGGACTCTTCAAATACACTTTCCGAGTCATGAGCACTAAGTATAGGAGTATTATTATCTTCCGCAATTTCACTATCCTAAGTAGAACCAGCGACGTCTTCCTCATCATCGGATAAATCTTCCAGCTATTTCTGTAACTGATTTTCTTTATTCATATTGAAATTTAAATTAAAAGAAAAAAGAAAACGTTACAAAAATAAAGACAAGAGTATATAAATTAAATATTACACGAATACAAGTTAAGATATATCCATTTATTATGTAAAAACATAAAAATGAGAACTTACCTTTTGCCAAAAATTGTTACGTAATTGGTCGCATGGGGTCAGCACCTAAGAGAGCAGCGACAAATGTGTACGCGTTGGGTTTCCGACCCAGACTGATTTGCATACCCCGTGGGGAGTTAGGAAGCTAGAAAGAGCGCGTTCGCTTTCCAATCACTTTAACATAATTTTTTTTCAACTTCAAACTGTCTTGACCCCATGCGCCTAATAAATAAAATAAAATAAAATAAAATAAAAATAGCCTTTATTCCTACTACAACTTTTACATTTTTCGACTTATCTTAATTACCTAATAAGATACATTTACTATTATACTAATACTACGTTTAATTTATTATAATATACTATACATTAATACTATACGACACAAACTATTATATTCGAAACTACTATACAATACAGTAGGTATATATAATGTTTAATTATATTATATTAATTTTTAGGATAAGATAAGTACTCAGTGGTCCGAAAATTTAAACTATTATAATTAAACTAACTTAAAATTATTTTATACTAGCTTATAATTATAATTTAAACTATTATATTTAAACTAAACTATTTCTAACATGTAGTAGTCGCCTCTTTGGCGTAGGCCTCTCCTAAACCTTTCCATTTATCACGTTCCCGTGCCTCTCGCATCCATAGGGGTCCATATCTCTGGTTAAAGATGTCGTTCCATCTTTTAAATGGTCGTCCTCTTTTCCTTTTCATGTTTCTTGGTATCCATTCTATTAGGCGTTTTGGCCACCTGGTATTATTCATTCTACAGATGTGTCCTGCCCAATGCCACTTTAGTAGTCTCGTTCTTCGCCTTACGTCTATTATTTTAGTTTTTCTCCTGATGATGCTATTGTTGATCTTATCTGATAGTTTTAGACCGAGCATGCTTCTTTCTATCTTACGTTGGCAGATGGCCATTCTCTCTTCATCTTGTTTCCTCAATGACCACGTCTGACATCCATATGTTAGGCAAGGCAATATTGATATCTCGAAGAGTTTTTTCTTAATATTTACATGGATTTCGTTGTTCTTCATTATTTCCCTCAATCCCCAGTATTTCTTCCAAGCTAGAGTTATCCTTCTTTCTATTTCTTTTCCTGTATTGTTTTCAAATGTTACGAGTTGTCCCAAGTATATATACTCTTTTACATATTCAATCTTTTCATTTTTTACCGTAATGTCTAGGGGAATTCCATTGGTTAGGGTCTTGGTTTTCGTCGTGTTCATTGACAGTCCTACTTTTTGACTTTCCGTTGTCAGTTCGTTCATCATGCTTTCTAACTCAGTGGCACTTTTTGCGAAAATCACTATGTCGTCCGCAAAACGTAAGTGGTTCAGTAGTTCTCCATCTACTCGTATTCCCTTTTTTTCCCAATCTAGGCGTCTGAAAATTGATTCGAGCACTGCTGTGAATAATTTAGGGGAGAGCGGGTCCCCCTGCCTTACTCCTTTTTTTATGGGGAACTCTACACCTTCACGTTCTAGGCGTACTTTGGCGAGACTTTTTGTATATATATTTTTTATTATGTTCACATATTTTTGGTTGACACCTTGTTGTGTGAGTGCTGTCCATATGGCTTCAAAGTATAGCGAGTCAAATGCTTTTTTATAGTCTACAAAGCATATATATATCGTCTTTCCATACTCTTTTGCTTTCTCGATTACTTGTGTTACTGTTTGAATGTGATCTATAGTCGAGTATCTTTTCCGGAAGCCTGCTTGTTCGCGCGGTTGGTGTTCATCTAGAGTCCCTGTTATCCTATTCAATATAATCTTTGAAAAAATTTTGTATAGATTTGACATAAGACTGATAGGTCTGTAGTTGCCTAGATCGCTTCTATCCCCTTTTTTGAACAGTAGAATGATTGTGGATTTTGACCATTGGTCTGGTGTGGTTTCAGTTCTAAGTATATTATTGAACAATGTTTGCAGAGGTTTCAAGAGTATGGTGGAGAGGGCTTTAAGGATCTCGTTGGTAATATTGTCGCTTCCTGGCGTCTTGTCATTTTTTTGGGATTTTATTGCGTGTTCGATCTCTGAAGTAAGAATTTTTGGTGTCTCTTGGTATGCATCGGCTCCATTGAACTCATTCGATTTTGTACAGAAGGGAGAGTAGAGTAGAGAGTTATCTGCGGCAGTGTAGAGTTCTTTGTAGAATTGTGTGGCTTCATTTATGATATCAGGACGTCTTGTTAGTGTAATTCCCCGTTTATTCTTCAGATTTTCTGTCCATTTTGACTTGTCGTTTAGCTCTTTGTAGGCTTTACGTAGAGCCCCCGTTCTAATTATAAAATTTTCGAAGGTACTTTGCCGTGTTGCCCTTTTTTGTTGCATAATATTTCTATTAATTCTTTTGCTTATTTTTGTTAATTCGCATTTTACCTCTTTTGTTCTCTTCTTCGTGTGTAATTCTTTTCTTTGCTGTAGCAGGTCTTTTGTTTCATCATTTATATATTTGTTTATATGTTTCCTTTTTCGTGGCAGTTGTTTTATAAAATTTTGTAGCTCTGTTTCTAGCCTGTCGTATTGATCCCGCACAGCTGTATGTGCATTTACCGCATCTACAAATCTATCCCCCCAGTGCTTGGCGTCGTTTTCCGAGACATTTAACGTGACTCCGGTATAAGCGACGGATTTTATTTTCTTTCTTTGTGGTTTTGAAGTCAACGAAAGTTCGCATCTAATCATCCTGTGATCAGAGTTGAAGTTTAAGTTTTTTATTATATCGAAATTCTTTATATAGGTTGGTTGGTTTGTAAGTATGTAATCAATCTCGTTGAAATGTTGACTATTTGGTGATCGCCATGTCCATTTTTTGTGCGGTTTGCATGGGAACATACTATTGATGAAATAATAATCATTTTCGATTGCAAATTCCACTAGTCGTTGACCGTGTGGGCTTCTATTTCCTTGTGCGTATTGTCCTATATTATTTCCTTCATTTTTTTGAGCTTTCCCTATTTTTGCGTTGATTTCTCCGAGCAAGATTATGTTTTTCGTGTGAATGGAGTCTAGAGCAGATTGCAGTGTTGTATAAAAATGCTCTATTTGTTCTTTAGTGCACTGTTCTGTGGGGGCGTATAATTGGACAAATGACCAGATAGAGTTGTCAGATAATTGAATTTCTAGTAACGCCACGCGGTCCGAGAAACTTTTGACATGTATTATATTATTTTTTAAATGTTTTTTAATTAGAAAACCTACTCCATTTCTTCCGTTCGTTCCAGGTGAATGGAATAGGATAAAATCTGTGTATTCTTCTATTGATTCTTTTTCTTTCCTTATCTCACATAAGCCTATAATGTCCCATTTTATTGATAAAACAGCATATCTTAATTCTTCTATTCTACTGTCCGATAGTAAAGTTCTTACATTAAAGCTTGCTATGTAGAGACTTTGTGATGTTTTTCTCTTTTTTGTGTTTTTGTTTTTTGTGTTTTTGCTGTTAATCTTGTTATTTTGGTTTTGAATATGGTTTAGGAGGCGGTGGTCTGGCTTCTCCACGGTGACCGGCCGGCTTGGAGAAGGTAGAGAGGTTACGCAGGCGCTTGTTAGTTTTTTGGGATATCTTCGACATTTACAGTTGATAGTGCCGGGTTATTGAGATTCAGTTGTGACGGGCGTAGGAAACTAGTAATACTTTGTGACTTGTTTCTTTTGGGTAATTGTTTTGTCTTTTCGTTGTTGTAATCTTTTCTTGTTTCGCTCGTGGTTTCTTCAGGTGATATAGACATAAAACGTTTGTTTGTGTTCCTTTCTGTGGGTGTATGGGTTTCTGAAAATTGTGGTTTTAAAGTCACAATTTTGTCGTACCGTAGAGCTACCTTATTACCTGCCTCTCGCTCGCGCTTTAGTTCTTCTTGTAATTCTCTACGTTTTTGTAGCACGCTAGGAGGGAAATCTTCTTTCAGATAAATGTTTGTACTGTCCAATGATTTCTTCTTTTTAAGTAACTCTATTTTCTTACTTGTTGTTGTTGTTGTGACGACCACTGGTCTGACTTTCCCCGAGTTTTTCCCCATCCTATTGACGTGTTCGATTTCCCATTTTTGACAGGGTATTCCCATCACGTTGTTAATGATGTCTAGCACTATTGAAAGTAGGCTTTCATACCCTTTTTCTTTTTCTTCGATTCCAAAGAATATAATGTTTTTCTTTCTAAGTCGCTTGTCTAAGATTTCTATAGTTTTTTGTTGTTGTTCTAATTTTGTTTCCAAATGTTTGGTTTTGGTTTCAAAAAATGCGCCTAATTAAGGGTTAATAAATAATATAATGAGATCTCATAATATTTGTATTTTCACCTGTTTTTACGTCTTTAGTTACGATTAACGATTTGGATGCAGTTTTCAGTAAGGTAAAAAAATAAAAAAATAAGTAAGCTGAAATAATCTCATAAAAATGCTCATTTTTGGATAAAGGAGCTGTTTACTTCCCAATTTATTATATCCTCTTTATCCTTCCACTACACCACAATGTTACCACGTTGATAAAACAGCAACATTATCCCATATTTCTTATTATCTTTTTCTTTTAGAAAAGGTTGCCTGGAAAAGATCGCTGCTTAGCGATAAGGCCGCCTTTTTGTTTACGTGTTCTACTCGAAACTGAGCTCATTGGTTTTGTTTACATCATTTACATTTACAGATCTATTGACAAATAAAAACAGTCTTCTTTTTTTATAATTTTTCTACTGAATATAAGTTACCGCTGGACTACGATCCCACCTGATCCATCTATCTATCTAACTGTATATCTATCTATCTTTCTATCTTCGTATTTATCTATAAATTTATCTATCTTAAAATACCACGTCCATGAAACATCTAATCGTATTCCTAAGCAAATAAGTACAAAGGTCAGAAATTAAAAAACGCCAACCGACACCCCGGTAATAGCATATTGTTGTCAGGGCATTGTGACACGGCGGATACACCATTGTCTGTTTGTACATTCAATATTTTAATAGCGGACTCATTCAATTCAACCCTTATTTATTTTCGTATGAACCCCTTTTATTGTGGTGTGGTCGTTGAAATAAGCTAGTCATCAAATAATTATAATATCCTGTTTGTTTAATTCATTTTTTGCTTTCTATCCGCTTATTGTAACGGCATCCTGTGATGATTGCATAGGTAAACATACATTCAAATTCGAATTTAGAATGTTCGGAGTTCAGAAAAATATAATGAAAATAATTCTGATAATATGTATTTTTTATCGATTTAATAACATGCAACACAACACAACCCTTTCGCAGCCGTCCATGACAACTGTGACCGACACAGAACAAGACAAATCGGGATTAGGATAGTTAGTCCAGTTAGCAGAGATTGTTATTAAATATGTTAGGTGGTCAGTTCGTTAGTAGCTAGGCTGTTAGTTAGTAATAGTCAAGTTAGTAATTATTTAATAGTAAGAGTTTCGTTCACAGATATGTTGCTATCCCTGTGGATTAAGGTCGCCTGTAAAAAAGTGTAGCCGGATGCACATTTTCTAACCTGAACACAATTATTGTTGTTAAAACAATTATTACAATTACTAACCAAGGTGAAATGTGACGAAACATAGTCAATAGTGAAATTCCAACGTCACCCGTCGTCGGTGTTTTTTTATGGTATTATTATTGATGGCATAAATTAAAAAATAAAATAAACAATCATTGAAAATTAACTGTGTTTATTTGAAATTTCCTATGTTACAATTATAGATTTTTTTAGAACTATATTCCATTATAAAAAGGTGGCAACCCTACTAACCGTACTCTTTAGACACGACAAAGTCAAACAATAACAGAACTTCAACGCCAGTCACAGTACGCCGACAGCTGTTCCGTTTTACTGTCGACAGCACGTTCACATTTATACAGCTTATCTGTCTCTGACAAGTTAGCAACAAACATCATATACTGCTATAAAATTTTCTTTTAACTTGTAAATTAAAAGTTATTTAAATTGCTTGGTGATATAGGTATTATAGGTGAAAGGTAGGGTTGTCCAAAATCTATCATTTTTAAATTGTTAGATTATTATTTGCTCTTTGTTGTTAGATGTTTTTATGTTTGTACAATTCACGTTTATATTTTATGTTGAAATTTTGCAACATAATTACTTTAGTCAGGCTTAAGATGGCTTTTACGAAGTTCACTAAGCTTATGTGTTTTATATTTCCGAAAATTTAAGGTACCCTTATTCGCTTAAACATACTTAAGATAAATTACCTGACAGTGCGAGTGGCAACCCTACTAATCACTACAGCATAATTTACATAATAATATGGAAAATTTGGAAGATTTCGCTTTCAACATTTTCATTCTAGGGTCACAACATTAAAATAATTCATAGCATTAACGAATATAAATGATATCTCCCAAGCTCGAAATTTAGCTTATTTTAAGACTATTAGAAAGCGATAATTTATAACGAGGGCCTTTGATTGCGGTGCGCTCATTAGTGAGATTAATTAAGATTTTAAATTATAGTCGGTAAGTATTAATTTTCATTTTGAATTCAATATTTAGATTGAGGTACGAAACTTGACACGATAATCATTTACTATCCGAAGGCTTGTCTGTTCGTTTGTTGGCTATTTACTTACATTATATATCCAAAAATTAAGCAATTTGTCCATTGTTTTACTCATAGTTTACAATCAGTATTTGTGGACTTTAGAAACAATAAAAGGGGGGTTTTACATAGTTATAAGTAAATGCTTGACTACAATCCCACCGGACGGAAAGCAATGATGTAATTAAAATAAATTAGAATTTAATTTTAAAAATTACATTACAAAAGCATTAAAAAATAAAGCTATTCCCTGTGTCGTGAGTGCATGGACCAAACAAAAACAAGAACATACCCAAACCGAAAACGGAAGTTCAACCCAAAATTTAAATGTCCTCGCTGGAAATCGAACCTAGGGCCTTTTGAACGGCATATCGGCATGATAACCATTGTTCCATAAGGGTCGTCAATTGAACATAAATGCGTTTTAATTCGCAACGAGTGCGCAGCTAAAAATAACCAATTAATGTTGCTGATGGTCAAAGGCTCTTCCAATTGGAGTTTATTTTAGGAGTAAATGGCTTAATCACAACGTTTGCCAATCAAAAAACACTGAACGTGTAAACGACACTCTAAATAACACTTTGTCTCGTGCAGTACAAGCGAAAGACTGGCCAGATCTAACGCGTTGAGCGAGAAGAGAAAATCTTAATATATATATTTCTTCTGTTCGTGTGTATGTGACTGAACTCCTCCTAAACGGCTTGACCGATTTGGTTGAAATTTTTTGTGTGTCTTCAGGTGGATCCGAGAATGGTTTAGATTCACAATTGGACCCGGTAGGTGGCGTTGCTGTCGATATATCACCAAAACATTTTTTGCGGTACGAAGTACGCTGGGACCACTAGTAAAAATATATTTTATGTAATTGGTTCAATGATTTCAATGATTCCAATGAGCCCGCCCGCTTAGCGGGTTAGCGCTTAGCGCTTAGCTTAGAACATTGACCCGGTGTAAAAAAATATTTATTACCCATCTTTACAATTTCTTATTTATTCATACTTTACATAATCTTTACAATGACCTTTAGGAATGTAACCCTTAAATAGCCAAAGTACCCAACTTTTAGTGATTAAAAGACATTAAATATGTTTATATGAAAAAGAGTATTTCTGCCGTGAAGAAAACTCCATTAGAATTAGATTAAGCTTATAAAAAAATGATGTGGTGTCGTGGGACACCAGGTAGGAACGAAGTTCTTTCGGCTAATGAAGGTCTCATTTAACGCTTTTATTCCACGCATTTTTTCTTACGGTTTTACTATCACATATTTTTCAGTTCGGTCGCCGCAGCAAAACCTATCCCCTCCAAGCGTGCCGTAAGGAACTTCGTTCCAATAAATGTGTATTAGTTTATTCACTTTGTATACAACTCCAACATTCGATTTATTATCGGATCGCCAGACAAAATACCTGGAGATTTTCTGGAATATTCGGGCCAATCGAGATTATACAGATACATGACTTACAAAAGTTAACCGACAAATTAATGTGTTACACTCGCGGGTAATTGCATAGCTGCTGGGTAAGTTCACGCTTGGAGATTATTTATTACAGACGACACGATGACGAGTTTTTCAAGTACCCCAATGTCGGATAGGTGTCTTGAGAGCCCCGGTTTTCTTTTCTTCTTCTCTTTTCGATAGCAACGCATCGATGGTGACCACTAACTATGAGGTGGTCTGGTCGTGTGCGGCTGTTCTTAGATCTCTCAGGTGTGTTATCGTTTGTGACTGTATTTGTAAATGTAAAACATTTCAATATTTAACTGGCAAAGTAAAATCTATACAATAAATAAAATTGGAGTGTCTGTTTGTAATATTAAAATAACCGCTTATTATTAAATGCATATGGGTGTATACACGGTGTCTTCACCAAAATAACATTTTTTACAATTTTTGTCTGTCTTTCTGTTTGTTCCGGCTAATCTCTGGAACGCCTGGACCGATTTTGACGGGACTTTCACTGGCAGATTACTGATGTCATAAGGAATAACTTAGGCTACTTTTATATTAATTTTTTATTGTTAAATTCCACGCGGACGAAGTCGCGGGCACTGCTCGTACATAATAAAATTATAATGTTTTCTGTGACCTCTAGCGTGACGCGAGCTACGTCACCTATACTTCGTTTGATTGCGGGCTCAATGGTTTACCGGGAATCATATCGGGACATGTGACATGTTTACCAATGAATGGAGGCGATAATGTCACTATGCATGAAATTCTATGAGTTTTGCATAGTCTGTCTTTATTATGTGTAATAATAGTAATTTTAGTAAGGAATAATAATAATTATATTGACATTATTGTCTGTCAGAGTATCACGCAGAAATTCTTTCGGAATATTGATATTCCGAAAACAAACGACCTTAATATTGTGTTTTTATAAATAATCAGTTAATGTTTACAACACGTGACATCTAAAATAGATGCGCTCTTTTTTGAAGACTCCCACAACAAAGTGAGACAGCAATGAGTCGTGACCACAATAAAAAATCGTATCGCAAGTCGTGTCGTGTGCACTAAAAGAGCATCTTTAAATTACGCTATCTGCAATCAGCTGTTCAGTGCATTCGTTTAAGATAACGTTCATTTTGTTTTATTGTTCCGTATTCGGGTTAAGAATTTGAAGGTTTTCCACATGAGGAGGTGCATCTTGTGATGGTTCTGATCTTAATAATTCTTACATAACGGTTGAATGGCGGAAAGGTTGTTTCATGCTGATAGCCGATAAACGGGCGATATCTGTCGGCCATGGGAGAGACAAAGACAGAGAGAGGTGAGATCACTTCTCTCTGTCTTTGTCTTTGACGTCCCCGTAGCCTAGTAACAACTAGGCTTATTAGGTCACTAATAAGTGACCTCTGCCTGCGAAGCGAAGGTTCCTAAGTTCGATTCCCGGCCGGGGCAGACATACCAGTTCCGGTGGCAGTATCGGTAAGTCACACAACACGGGTCACCTACTTCCTTCTGGGTCGGCAACGCGTCGTAAATACCACTAAAGTTACTGTTACCATTAACGGTGATTTACCATCAAATTTCGGCTCGCTTGTCGGCATAAAGGACTGCGCACAGTACAACGACTCCACAACCGACAGACGAAAACGCGACTAAAACCTTGACAAAGCTAACATTCAATTATGAGCCTTATATCTTTGAAAGTAAGGTTGAATTTCGAACTTATACTTAAAAGCCCTGTACGGCCCCTCCCCGCCCTACACCCATAGCCGTTCCGTTTCGAGACCAACGCGTCGACGTTGCGTTGACGACTCACCGTAGACGAGTAGTCCACGCGTCGACCGACACAATGACGTAATGTACCTAGAACGGAACGTCGGAGTTGAAACGGAGTGGAGACGGAGTCGAGTTGACGTCGATGAAGCGTTGATCGCGGAACAGAACGTCGGAGTTGAAGCGGAGTGGAGTCGGAGTGGAGTTGACGTCGAGTTGGTGTAATGTGCGCAGTCCTTAATACACCCAAAAGTAGGGAAACATAACCTTACAGAAGCGTTCAAACGTTATCAAAGAACCAATCGTGTTATCCAGTCCCCAACAACACGTTGGTTGCTGATAACCATCGGTTGGTTGGCCATGGTTGCTTACGGTGTTCGTTAGCCACGGTTGTTGGACATGTTGGTTAGATTTATAGCGCGTGTCGCGTTACGCGATGACAGCTGATGGTTTGGTTACAAGATTGTATCGGGATGGGAACCTTCTTTTTATTTATGGTTGTTAAGGTTGTTAAATGGTTGAGTTTTATTGAAACTGGAAAACGCAGTGTAATCGTCAATTAGTCAAATTCATACTTGGTAAGGGATCTCGGTTCGGATCCTTTATGTGTAATTTTGAAGTTTCCATGTATTACCATAAGAATAATGTACACACGTACGTATTGATATTTCGCATTAGACTGACAAAACAAACAAGCACAAACACTATTGATGTTTTTATTTCCAAATCATAATTTTCCTTGACTTCATAGGATAACCTCAAATATACCGGAAAAATAGTGTACACTATCCAACCACCTTACACCTAAACCCTCAGATTTACCTTTGAGGTGGTCGCGACCAGAACGCAGTAAGTTGGTTATTCATTAGCTATGGCCTCATGGCTGGTATTTCATTAGACGATCGCGCGTAGATCGTGGATGTAATCTCACAACGGAAGCCGATAATAAAGCGCCGTGCTTGTACAGTCGGAAATAAAAGTTTTTAAAATCAATTTTTTTATTTGTACATTTAATAACCATACTTACGAGTCTCTTCCCCAAGCCCATCGCCTTAAAATTTCATCGTATCTATAGAATTGCATATTATTTATTTATTATACATAATTATAATGCTTGCAGAGTTAAAAGTAGATCATAATTACGTCAAATAGCTTTACTAAAATCACAACAAATTGGTTCTAAAACGAAACGTTGTAAGTCCTTTTTTTAAATTACACTAGCAGCAGGCATCTATACACTTCAAAAACAATGTACAAATATAGACAGTTGTGTACAAAACTCATTCCCATGTAAACATTTTTAACACCGTAAAAGGTCCTTACTTCAAAACAAACTTTAAACACTTTTCCGTCCACGCGTACAGTTTAGAGGAAACCCTATAGAACATCAAAGGAGGCCTCTTCAAAGCCGGCCACGCTTAAATTAGGTTACCGTGACCAACGTGAATTGCTTAATAACACCTTAGTCCTTAACCTATTGACATAGAATTTAAATTGGAACAAAAATTGCTTTTTAAACAGCAATGATGTCGGTCGACGGGCAAATAATCGTTATACTGTTCTTGAAGTATTAAAGGTGCTTATTGTATGAGGATAAGGTTGAGAGTTGACTGGTTTTAGCTTGGTATAAGGAAAGAGTGTTTGTTTTATTCTCTGACCATTTTGATAAGGATAGGTCAAGTGTTAAGATATGTATTGTGGGCTGCGGTGTTGCCACTCATTATATTTACTTTGACCTCTAGAAATTGTTAGTCAGCTTTTCTTAAATTTGATTAAAAGATGTAATGTCATGTCATTGTAATGTCAATAATATTATTAATTGATGAGCCTGGCCATCAACTAATAACATTTTTAAATGATTTATTATGTCATTGATTATATTACTATTACAGAAGTATCTGTGGAATGTCATGTTTGTTCCAGATTATTTGTTTGAGTAGATGTGTTGATGATTTCATATTTAAATTTATCAACAAATATTGTTGTGCTTTGAAGTGCCTTTTTAAGTATTAATTATTTTTGAGTTTGTACATACATAATTATTTATTTTTATAGAAAGTGCCGATGAATGAACAAACGAGCCAGTTAATGGTAAGTGGTGACCATCGCCCAAGGACATTAGCAACACCAATGTAACCTTCTATGCTTTGGCGGCTAAGAACTACGTAAATAGGTAGAGTATGAAGCTATGTAAACAGGTAGTAGTGCCTAGAGTTCGGCCGGGGGTAGTACCACTGCCCGCAAGTACCTAGTACCATTTCTACCGTGCAATAATTGTTTTAACAGCAAATGTGTTCCGGTTAGAAAGGATCCTGTTACACTTTTAGAGGCCATCTTAGTCCTCAAGGGTAGCAACACATCCATTAACGAATTAGAACGAGACTCTTACTAAGATTTTCAAATTGGACTATTACTAACAACAACCAACAGGACTAACTATCACTAACCTTGCCCAGTCCACACTTACTAACAAATTAACCAGCTAATGTTCTTATACCGTCTCCTAACCAGAATACCGTCTCCTAACCAGACTAACCATCCTAGCTCCTTATTTCAGTCCTATTCTGGGTCGGTCAAAGTTATCATAGGCGGCAGTGGAAGCATGGTGCTGCATACTCGTTTGCTACCTCAATTCCTAAAAAATAATTTGCAAAACAACTAGATACAAATAGTAAAAATTGAATTATATCGCAATTAATTTATAATTAATTTCAATTAAATTTGTGATTATATAATTTAATAATTATGATTATGATTATGTACTGCATAAGTTGTTTCTTGAATTTATGTTTCAAATCTATTTGTTTAAGCATGCTGTTTACGCCGATAATTGAGGTGACACTTATTTTTTCGTATAATTATATTTCTAGTGTATATAATGATTGTAATAGTGTTTACTTTGTTGGTGTAACTTAATAAATAAATAAATTAATTAAGTATTGTTAAAAAGGTTTTTAACGACCATCAAGTTCGCTCATTTAAAACCCGGTCTCGACTGGAGTATTTAAATAAATGTGTTCCGATTTCAATCTGAAGGTTGTGATTGGTTATACTGGGCATATTGTCTAATTTGTATGTAAACTTCGTGTAGAGGCGCCAGTGTAGCTAGATTTACAAGTGTTTTATGTTATTTTTATGTTACCAATGCTGTACCGTGTTACATTACCTACGATGGTCGCGGGAACTAAACATTTTAGATGCAAACGGTGCGGAGAGAGAATCTTGGCATAATTAGTTTTTAATTGGTAGATAGTTTCGTCAAAACAACTTGTCAGCACAGTAGGTTATCTTTGATCATTTTTATTTAAGAACTATAAAGGTATATCGATAAATAGATCGTAAACCCGTGAAGGCGTTTACATAAACAACTTTTTGGGAGCGCGCCATTTCCTTTTTGTTGATAATAAAAAAGCAATGAAGCTGTAAGCATTTTTTAACATTTAGCAGTTGAAAGGACTTAGTCTGCTTTCGGAGGCCCCATTAGGGCTTTACTCATTATACCTACTGTTCCACTGCTAAGCGTGGTTATTCACAATGGGTTATATTAGTCCACCAAGTCATCTTGCAGGTTGACAGATATCACCTTTAAAACTCATATTAGTACGGATTTCCTGACTATGTTTTCCTTCATCGAGCAAGTTAACTTCTAAAACACTTATGCAAACTTCTAATATACCTACTACCGGACAAAGTTAACTAGAATCTAGTTACTAGATGACTGTTAAAGGTGACGTCATCAGCAATTTTGTGGATACCGATAGCAAAAAGGCATAAAAGTTAAATTATAGTTAAGTTGTTCTTTTAAAAAGTTATCTATTATTTTAAAAAGAGGAGGATTCGAACCCGGAAAACCACAAGACTTTCACTGTTTAAGGGAGATGATCTATACATGTAATAAAAATGTAACTGGTTTATGCCTGTACATAAGAGATATTTGAGAACAATGTATATATTATAATTACATAGTTAATAGAAGAAGAAGGCCAATAGAAGTTAAAAGTATTATTTTTAGAACTTTTATTTCACTTAGTAAATACTTTATTTCACAACTTTTGTCTGTCTGAAAGTTTTTCCGTGCATCACCACTAAATGAAATTTGATGCAGTTTTCGCAGTTATATTGTTGGAGTTCAAACTTAAATACTGGTGCACGTTTCATCTTAATACGTCGCTTCGAACCTGAGATATAAATAATACTTATAATTATGTTGCAAGACTCAACTACTTCAAAATCTACATCGAATCAGCAAGCATCCTTCAAGGCGTGTCAATCACGAGAAGCCTCTATAACGGTTCCATTAACAATCTTTAAAGCAAATATTTCATTACATTCATTTCCATTACAATATGAAGCAATCATAATCCATATAAAACAAACGGTAAAAATAGCTCAAAGATTTTCCGTCGGATGCACGCGTTGAGATCGCGGCGATAGGCCTACTTAAGATTAGGTTGTACCGTCAGCGATATACTACAAACTACTCTACTATTTTTATCGTTTAGTTAAGTGTAGGTACAGGACATTTTTATCGAATTTAAGGAATTATATTTTTTGTGATTTAAGTGTGTGTGATGTTTCATGAATAATGATGTTTTGTGTCGAAAAAATAAATATAGTAAATAAGGAAATTATTATTATTTAATGGTGGTACGACTTATAGCCACGTTCTCTACCTTATCTATCCCTTACTGCACACCATAAATCATATTGCAATAGTTGTTACTGTATTTTTGTGTTTCAATAAACAAAGATACACAATATAAATTTACCTATAAAATTGATCTATCGATGGTCTATGGCTACTAAGACCTGTCCTTTATCACAGATAAGTTAGATAACCGAAATGTAACTAAACGACAAAGTAATAGATTATAGAGCCTTCATCTTAATGAAGGCTGTTTAAAAGCTGACAGCATTTCCAGCCTTGAAATACAATATACACTTATGGTTTCAACAAAACATCTCTAGGATCTATTTATTTATAATTTAATTCCATATTCGCTTCTCGCCTTATGTGAGGCGAGTGCACAACAATTCAGTTACGCAACACAACGCAATCAAGCTTTGAGAGCGTGCCGTCTCCTCAATCTACATTGTGATAATTATGCCTTCAACGTGCAGCAGTGTACTCGTATGGAGGTCAAATACTTCGTTCGCTTTGTTTTCGAATGCATCAACTTGTTTGCTTCGATGTACAGCTGCGTTCATTAATGATTTCGCTTTGAATTCGAAATTCGTATCATTAGTGTTTATTTTTTTAAGTAGCAATTCGTTACGTCACGATGTGTTATGTTGTAGTGTGGAGTAGATCTGTAATTTATCAAGGATGCTTTTTCATGTTAATCAAGTCGTGTATAGTACGGCCGACGGTTCTAGGCCGCTCTGAAGTTAGGCTTTCGGAAATAGTGCGCAGGTACTGTACTTTAGAGAGAGATAGCCACACGAACACTGAGCATGTGACTGAAACAAACAATGCTCAAAGTGACACCCCGTGTGTCTTGCCACCATTTCGACCCTAAAATTAACTTTTGCGCAGCGATCCGAACAAAGTTCAGACCGGCCTAGAACCGCCGGCCGTACTATACCGATAGATAGATATTGTTTTCCATCACCATCATAGCCCATAACTATCCCACAGTTGGGTTCGAGTCTCTTGCATTCAAGGCCATGATTGTGTGACTTCTTAGAATTCAAACATTTTTTGGAACATTATGAACTTTCAGGTGTGCAGGTTTCCTCATGATTATTTTCTTAACTGAAGCAAGTGATATTTTATTTCTAATTTAATCGACTTCAAAAAAAAGAGTTTCTCAATACGACTGTATTTTTTTATGTGCGATCCGACAAATAGGTTAGTTATTTATTTATTTATTTATTTATTTAAGACTTTTGCACCATACAAATTTGTACAGAAACAAAGGCGGACTTAATGCTAAAAGCATTCTCTCCCAGTCAACCTTCAGGCAGTGCGAACACAACGGTATGGCGGTATAGATAAAAAAAAAAAAGTTATATTGAAGTTATGAAGAAAACTAAGTATAAATATAAATATATATATATATATATATATATATATATACATACATACATATAACCATATATTTTATAATAAATATATATAATATAATTAAAATATATATAATATATAATATAGATACATACATACATAAAAATAAACATACATAGATAAATGATAACGATACTAAAACTGATGACCTACTCATTATAGTACGCGTGCAGTCTTTTTTTAAAAGTAAGTTTAGTAGCTGGCTTTCGTAACGATTCAGGAATATCATTCCAAAGTCGAGCGGCTTGAACGGCAAAGGAGTAAGATAGGAAACCAGAATGGTGAAGAGGAATGGAGAGAAGCAAGCTCTCAGTAGAACGCAGTTGCCGTTCATGCGTGTTATGCAAAAAATTAAACTTCTGTTTGAGGTACATAGGAGATTGTTCATCATATAAGATAGAAAAAAGAGTAGAAAGTATCCTACTTTGTCTCCGTTTTCGAATAGGAAGCCATTGAAGCTGACACCGAAAAGAAGACACATGATCAAATTTACGGAGACAAAAAATGAAACGGATACAATTATTAACAAGGCGATCCAGTTTGTTCAGATGATCTTCATTGAGATCTGTAGTGCACACATCACAATAATCTATTATGGGGAAGATAAGAGATTGTACCAGACATATCTTGGTCTTAATTGGGAGAAATTTTCTAAGTCTATTAAGGGTACAGAGCTTAGCTGTTACAGACCGACAAATCTCATTAATTTGAGTAGCCCAGCTTAAATTGTTGTCAAGATACATCCCTAAATTCTTGACTGTGCTAGAAAAGGGAATAATAGAACCTTCGAACATGACCGGTGCAACAAGACTAAGGTCTACTTTAGTTAACTGACGGTCGCTGCCTATGACGATAGCTTGGCATTTGTTCGGGTTGACTGATATACCAAAAGTTTTCGACCAAGTAGATATGTTAGCCAAATCTGTATTAATTTTGTCAATTGCGTTAGTTATGGATCCTATCTCAACTTGTGTGTAAATCTGGAGGTCATCAGCGTAAAAATGGTAAGAACAACCAAGGCAGGAAGAGAGGGAGTTTATATATAAAGAAAACAGGAGAGGAGATAGAATCCCACCCTGTGGCACGCCAGAGGAAAGAGCATGCCAGTCCGATATATCCTGTCTGAATCGTATAGCTTGCTGACGGCCACAAAGGTAGGATGAAAACCAGTTTAGAGTGTTAGAGGAGAAATTAAAGTGCCGAAGAATTGCTAGGAGAATATCATGGTCAACCATATTAAAAGCATTAGTAAAATCAATAAGAACAAGGATGGTGACCAATCTACTCTCCATGCCCTCTCGGATATCATCCGTCACCTTAAGAAGGGCAGTAGTGGTGCTGTGGCACGGCCGAAAGCCGGATTGAAAGGCAGATAAACAATTTATTTCACAAATATAGGCCGATACCTGCTTATGAACCACAGCTTCAAGTATTTTAGACAAAAATGGCAGAATAGAGATCGGCCTATAGTTGTTAAGTTGACATGGATTAGAAATTTTTGGAAGCGGGATAATAAAAGCCTTACGCCAAGAATTCGGAAAAAGTCCAGTCAACAATGAAGAATTGATGATGTGAGTGATAACAGGAAGAAAATCATCAAGGACGAGAGACAGCATGTTACGACTCACATCGTCACAGCCTACTGCTTTCGATTTAATAGATAGAAATGTTTTATAGACCTCATCTACAGAGACTTGAGTGAAGGAGAAATATGTTTGTTGTGGAAAGGCCAGGGAATTAATTTCAGAAATAGTTTTAGACTTCACAGAGTGGCTAAGAGAAGTAGTAGATGCGAAGTGTGAGTTGAGATCATTAAGAGGAAAAGGTAAATTTTCAGCCGGGGCAGAACGCTTACCTAATCCTATAGAGTTGAGAAATTTCCACATATCGGCCGGCGAAGAGTTACATAGGTTTTCACAGAAGTAACTGCGTTTGGCTGCTCTCACCATTTGATTACAACGATTACGACAGACCTTGTAAGCTGTCCAATTCTCATCACACCGGTCACGCTTAAATTTCCTAAAGGCGCGATCCCTGCGTGTCATAGCCATACGCACGCCCCTAGTAATCCAAGGGGCAGGCGGCCGCTTCACTTTCACTGCTTTTATCGGAGCATGTGCGTCAAACAATTTCAACGTTATATTATTAAAATGTAGAATCTTGTCGTCAACTGAAGACGCATCAAACACCGGCCCGAAATCAAGTGAAGCAGTATCTCGTTTTAACGCTTCGGGATCAATACCAGCAAAGCTTCGCATCCGAATAGTTATGGGCTTAGGCTTGGGCGGATTAACCTTATACGAAAGATGAATTAGGTCATGGCGCGAGAATCCAGGAGCTGAAAACTGACCATACTTGTGCACAAGATTAGGCATAGACGTCATCATTAAGTCGAGCCAGGAGTCGGGAGAATCAATATTGTGATGGGTGGGATTAGAAGGAAGCAGTGACAGGTTAACGGAGGAAAGTATGTTATGGAGCTTAGTTGCATGAGGAGAGTGTTTAAGAAGGTCCGTATTAAGATCACCCATAATTATTAAATGTGTGTGGTCAGAACAAATCGATTCCAAAATGGATTCTAAACTGGAGAAGTAATTTGAGGTTGGTGGACAATAAACAACGCCAAGGACGACTTTGAAATGCCTGATTTGTATCTCCAAAAAGAGATACTCCGCTGTGGCCGAGTAAGGTGAAGGTGAAGAGGCAATAATAGAGTACGGAATTTCGTGGTGCAAATAAATAGCCACACCTCCGCCACCCTTCCCTATGCGGTCGTTGCGTATAAGAATATAGCCAGGTAAACTGTAATGGAAAGACTGCAGCGCGGGCTTCAGCCAACTCTCCGAAATAAGTATGGCCTGTACACAAGATGTACTAAAAGTGTCCAGAAGGTCGGAGTGATGGGCAGGTATACTTTGTGCATTCAAATGGCACACGTTGAATGTGTCACGTGAGTCCACAAAATGAGCATTTAGTAAATCACCCAGAGTTTCAGGATCATGGAAAGAAACTTCACTAGACGCTGAAGAAGTATTGAATTCAGAAGCAGAATGAAAAGAATCGTCATCAGACATATTAACAAAATAAATGTATATATTATGATAAATATTATATAAATAAAGATATAAAATAAGTGATATTTATTACAATGACAAAAGCCAAAAGGCAAATTACACAAAAAAAAAAAAAAGAATACCGACTGTCCCACCGGTTGAACCTTGGCAGACAATGTAATGTAAATACATGATACATTTATGTAAAAAAAAAAAACAAGAAATAAAAGTTTGCACAAGGGGTGTGAACGACCTCCTAATTTTTGCAATAGGTAAACTTGTAAGTCGTTCAAAAGGATGCACCTTAATAAGTAAAATTAAAATAATAAAGAGAGAAAAAAAAGAACTAAATTGTTATTGGACATAATGTAAGCTACTTTAGTACAATTATTAAATATTGAATTACATAATAACAATCTTGGTGTGTACGGAATCGAAACCTAAATAAAATTACGGCAGAGACTAGTTACTCAGTCTATAACCCATAGAAAAAGGTAAGTTTATGCCATCCACAGAGTACTTAAACACTTAGGCCATCAATTGAGTCATTATTATTTTTATCTATATTATCTATGAAACAAAAATATTAAGAATATACTTAATAGTTAGACATTGACAAGTTGACAACCTGAACTGAACGATAGCTTGATTCTTGACAATGACAACATTGACAACTCAATAAAGTCATTAACTTACAGTTAAACACAACAAATTAAAATGATTCTAAGTAACCTATGCTCAGAATTAGTTAAAAAGGAGGTATTTTGTGAAGGAAAAAAAAAATGCAATGCGCTGCTATTAACCTACTTTGGAGGTATTATGGAAATCAGGCAATTGTAAACACAGTATGTGAACACAACAAAGTTGTACCGGACTATTTATGAACTAAGCTAGAAATGACATAATTTAGGTACCTAATACTAAGTACCTGTATTAATAATTATCCGAATAGTGTGAATTAATTTTTTTGTCTTGCCATTCTCCTAGTCTTCACATAGGTATCCGAATGAATAACAGCTTGAGACGATGTAGACGGTGCACTTATCTGTGCCTCGTCGGACGTCTGCTTATTCAAGGCGTCTGCAAGCTCTGTTAACTCTTCTTTAGAGCTGATGCGCTTCCTGGATCCATCCTGAAGTCTGATATAAATATTTCCATCCATAGTCCAGCAATTTCTGACGCCCATCTTCGTACGAGCCATGACAAAGAGTGACTGGCGGTGTTGTGTGAGGAACTCAGAAACAGCAATAGATGTGCCCTTCAGATTTACTTTGTTCTTCCATACCTGGGACCTGATGCCGAGCTCAGCAAACCGGACCACAACTGGCCTACATTTATCTTCAGAAAATCTACCGAGCCGATGACATGCTTTGATGTGAACATTACTGAGTTCATGTAAGCCAAGCTTATCAGTGAAGATCTTCAACATGTAATCACTCAAAGCTTCTTCAGTCTTCTCAGGAACTCCAGTGAATAAAAGACACTTTCTCCGATGCCTGGTTTCAACAGCATCCAATACTTTAGTGCATTCGTTGATTTGCTGTCGAAGTAAACAGAACATTGTCCAGACCTCAGTTTTAAAGTTCAGGAACTCCTCATGCAGGCGGGCTATAGTGATGTTGCTCTGGGGTGCAGGCGCCACTGTTTTAAGCTGGTTCTCAAAATCAGAGATTTTCTTCATGAGCAAAGCTTCCATAGCATTCTGGGTTTCCAACACAGTGTTGTAATTAGCCATTATGTGTAGTTCGCCCACTCTGGTGAACTAGTTTGTCAGGTCACTGGACAGTTAAGGTTATTGAGAACTGTTTGAGGTTAGCCAGTGGGACAGTGCAACAAAAACTTTATTTAAGCCATAAAACTGTGAATATTATAAGGACAAATGTAAAACTGCATCTAAACTGTAAGTATTTGCCCTAATATATAATTAATTTATGCACAGAATATTTTTAAAACAGAATAGTTTGAGAAACACAAATACACCTTTTTCACTTCTACCGCCGAAAAATAGTTAGTATAAAAAATAGTTAGTTAAAATAAAAAAATAAAAATAATAATAAAAAAAAATAAAAATAAAAATAAAAAAAAAAAAAAAAAAATAAAAATAAATAAAAAAATAGTTAGTTAAAATAGTTAACCATAATAATATAATTTTAAGTTAATTTTTGAAGTCGAATAATATTTTTGAAATTATTAATGTTTCAACAATAAAATGAATTTCAAAGTTTCAAAGGTTAATATTTAACTAAACTAATGCTAGTTTTACAAGTACAGTTTGTAACTGTCGCGTGGGCGCGGAGGTCGTACAATGACCTGCAAAGTCTGAACAGAAGCTCTGAAAGGATTTATGGGATTCTGCGATGAAATGAGGATGTTGGAACTGACGGAGACTCGGTATGAAGTATGAAATGAATTGTAGGCTTTGAATACCCGATGCAGCGAAACAGCTTTTGTATCAAACTTAACAAGGCACATTGTTTGCAACTATATTACCTACACGTAAAAATTGGTTGTTTGTTAATTGTTTTTTTTTTTATTAATCTTATAACTTAAATCACAAAAAATATGTACTATATAAAATTGCAAATGTAATAGATTTATTATCAACAACTTCCAAGATATGAATAAGTACTTAATACCTATGTTGTGGTATTCTGCATATAAACAATACATTAACTATGTAAAATTTTATATTCATCCGTCTGTGTAAATGTCGTAAAAAGGGGTACAAATTTTTTTGCTCCACGTGTAATATACAGTACCTATAGATTATTTATATTCGGGTATTAGATGTATAATTAGCACGACAAATCTACGAGCAGCTACATAAACCCAAAGCCGACTCTTCAAAAGGTTGAAAATTGTAATACCTAATTATCATTATCAGTGATGACAGCCTAAGTTGAGGAAGCGTCGAAAGTCGACTGAAGCTAATTTAATGACAAATTAATGACGGTGTCCTAGTACTGGCCTATCAATGGGAACCTTTGTTTCGTACCAACACACAATGGACTGTGGGCGTCCCATTTGTGGGGTCACGATCTATTGCGTTATGGTTTCAGGGCCTTGCTTCATTGTTGTCGAGTAACTGGTAAGATTTTACAATATTTATGTAAATCGACGCAAAAAATCGGTAATGCTGTAACCCACAAAATACGAATTGCTTTTGATGGAAATTAATGATACTCCGATAATAGAACTAGATTACTTTAATTCTAGATGATGGATATTATTACGAGGCATTTGGCAATGGACGCGGAGTGACAGAAGGAAGTTAAAAGTTTACAGCGCCACGAGTGGCCAAAGACAAGAACTAAAACTAAATTGCGTTCAGAAAATGATAACTTAATATCAGACAGACGACACGTTCAGAATTATGTTTACTTTCAATACAAATAGAACAGCGAAAATTTTGCAATAGTATCTATTATATTATACAACAAAGTGGCGGTAATCGAAGTGAGTGCTTGATATTTGGAGATATTTCAATTTTTATATATTTCCCCCCTTATATACCCCCCCCCCCTCCATTATTTAATTTAATGTATGCAATGTTTGTAACAAAGTTGTAAAAATAAAACAAGAAATCGCTGATCGCATTTCGCTCGCGTATTCGTGGCTAGTCAAGCATTCTATTTTGTAACAACTTACTCGTAATAATATATGGCCTGCGGTTTCCTTAAACGTTGATGTTATTTTGAACTGGCTTGTTGCCGTTACGGACATAATTACGCCTTGGACCACGATAGATAGGGTCCGATGGGTAATTACAACAAATTGGTAGCTGAACAGGGCTACAGGAACTTGGAGTCATTTTAATAGGCGTTACACTTCCTACTTAGAGGCGAAGTCCAAAACACATCTGTAACCAAATTGGAACGAGACTCTTACTAATAATTACTTGCTGGACTATTACTAACAACAAGTAACAGGACTGACTATCCCTAACAGTCCCTGCCGAAGTCCTAACACCTACTAACGAACTGACCAACTAAAGTTCTAACACTGTCTGCTAACTGAACTAATTAACTTAGTCCCGATCTGAGTCTTGTTCTGGGTCGGTCACAGTTGCCATAGGCGACAGCGGAAGGGTTGTGCTGCATGCTCGTTTCATGCATACCGGTCAATTCATAAGCATTTGTATAAGACTGATGACAAATGTTCCTAAATTAGTTAAAAATATTGATGTCCTTAGGAGATTTTATCGTTGTTTCCTTTCTTGTTGTACCTAGCCGGAGATATCCTAGACGATTAAATGATTTTTTATAGATGCATGCATCGTACATTTTGATTCGGTCCAGTTACTCCAGTACTGTAACTTTGGATGCCAAAGATAAATACGGAACGTAGTAGATCGAAAGAGAGCTAAATAAAAATTACATTAATTAGAGGAATTTGGCTGCCTCACTTTCGGCATATTAGCGATAATATGATTTGAGTCTGAAATGCGACGAAGATCTTCTTGATTGAGACTTATCAGAATTTTTCAACATCAACATCCAGTATGAATCTCTTGTAGAGCCAATTACCCTTTGGCATTCCATATAGGATTCGGTTAGGAGAGGATCCATTAAAACAAAATGTAAAAGCTTTTATGATAAAATCAACCTCTTTGATCGGCCCTGATAAATTAAACCCGACTGAAATATGCTGAAAGCATCTCCATTATGGCCGTCATCCACGATAGCGCTAGAACTTGTGCTGTACGCTTGATCTTTTTTTTATGAAATATACGTTAATGCTTGACCACAATCCCATCTGATGATAAGTTATTTAAAATATGAAATAATGATAATTGTTGCAGTGGGATCTCAGAAATAATAATGATTATAGACTTAGCAGAAAAACAAGTACATAATATCCGAGTGGTTTGAATGTTGGTTGGAACAGGGGCGCCTGAGTTAGAATTATGCACGTCTTAAAGAAAATGCGTACATATTAGAATTTATTTATCACTTGATTCGGTAAAAGAATACATCGCGACATCGTGAGGAAAATTGCACACCTACGAGTTCTCCATAAGAGCACTTGGCCAGCGTGGTGGACTTTGGCCAGTAGCCCTCACATTGTGAGAGGAGATTCAAGCCCAGCAGTGGGACAGTGATTGATCGCGATAGTGATGTAAATGATCATGAGTGTAATGCTCATAATGCGTGTAATGTTTATTAAAAAATAAAATAAAAAATTTAGGCATTTGGTACAGCGTAGACGAAGTCATTAGAAAGAAATTTCATTAATTTGTAATTTAGATATGGGGTTGATCAATTTGTCATGTTCATACTATCAATATCCTATCAGCAGGATTTTATTATTTTGCATAAATCTCTCTAGGATCTCTATTAACGAACCCAAAAAGACACTTTGTAACCTAGAAATTTGCACCACAGCGTACAGTTCCTAATGTAGGCAGAGAAGGATATAGCATTTGATGCGCATGCCCAACTTGAGATAGCACGATAAACTACAATTGTATATCTACAAGAAGAATTCGACGGCCAGCTATCAAATTTGTTTGTAAGCAACTGTGCTTTCCTTGAAAAAACCGGCACGCAAAGCGAGACAATAGATAGATCATTCTGTCATTGGTGTAGGTTGTTCCTTTTGTTGTGTGAGTGCGATAGATGGCATCCATGGGGTCTATACTCTTCTCCGTCTACGGTTGCAAAATATCACCTGGCATCACCTGGCAATTCGCAGTCAGCTGTTACAACACATGCATTACGCATGAAGTCGTGCGAGGAAGCGGATGGACAGACATTATGATTAGATATCAGATATACACCATTTCCTATGTACCGGGATATGTTTCCTGTTGCGTGGTGAATTGTGCTAATGAATTTCACTAAGTATTATTAAATTGCAAAAGCAATAGTTGTTGTCCGTGGTTAGGCCCGTACGGGTATATCTTTAATCAAACTTACATTTCTTTTTTTACCCGCATACGATTTCAAATCTGATTCCAAATACTTGATGGTCCAAAAACGTTGAAACGTGTGTCTAGTTTTTTCTAACCAGATTCACAAATACCAGTTTTGGTGCCTACTTAAAAATTGGAGGAATTTAGCGTTGTTTTGGGTTCTTAAAAACCCCCAGTAACAGTTTTTTTTCCGTATACATATGTACAGACTGACCAGCTACAGATTTATAATTAATATAGATAGATATATTAGTTAAATTTCATACCAACTAATATTAAAGTTTAGCGCAATTATTATTTTAAAATAATTTGTGAGAATTTCTTAAACGTTATTTTTAACGCATTATAAGTTAAAGCTTGGCGATGATATTTTAATTATAATATTAAACTTTTACTTAAAAATATTTTACCCTACTAATATTATAAATGCGAAAGTAACTCTGTCTGTCTGTCTGTCTGTCTGTCTGTCTGTCTGTCTGTCTGTGTCGCTTTCCCGCTTAAACCTCTCAACCGATTTTGATGAAATTTGACACAGACAATCTTTAGACCCTGAGAAAGGACATAGGCTACCTTTTATTGCGACAAAAAGGGATGAAGAAGTTGAAATAAAGGTTGAAAGTTTGTATGGGATTTCTTCGGGTTTTTAAGCACAGCGCCATCTAGGTGAACCTTCCTAACTTAAAGAATAAGAACGCCTAGCGCCATCTCTTAAAGAACCATGAAACTTTATATTTAAGCACTTGATAATAAGTTTCCCGAAGCGAAGCGAGGGCGGGTCGCTAGTTTTAAAATAATTTGTGAGAATTTCTTAAACGTTATTTTTAACGCATTATAAGTTAAAGCTTGGCGATGATATTTTAATTATAATATTAAACTTTTACTTAAAAATATTTTACACATGCAGACATTTCTTTTATGATATTATTACAACGTTGTCAATATCGGTATATTGACGTTGGGCATAAAATCTTTCAACTTTGAACCAACCTTTTATAACTTGCAATATAATGCAGATAAGAACTTAAGTTATGGTAATGAGATTCAGTAAACCCGTGATTCGATGGTGCTAATAAGCGGTAAGTTTCGCCATCGTTTTATGGTGGTGTTACCTTTGAAGTGTTAGTAATCAGTTTATGGTTTCGTAAATTTTTAGCTGCGAAAAGATTAAGAGGTGTGTATGGGTTTATTGATTCTGAGTTTGATTTCATCATTGTAACCAGTAACTTTTTTATAGATTATAGACACAAAACTAAAAAAAAGCAGTGATAGCCGTGTGGTTGAACGTTGGACTGCCGAACCGGAGGGTCCGGGTTCAAACCCCGCACGCACCACTAATTTTCAAAATTATGTGCGTATTAAAATTTAATTATCACTTGCTTCGGTGAAGGAAAACATCGTGAGGAAACCTGCACACCTGAGAGTTCTCCATAATGTTCTCAAAGGTGTGTGAAGTGCACCAATCCGCACTTGGCCAGCGTGGTGGACTATGGCCTATACCCCCTCACACTGTGAGAGGAGACTCGTGCCCAGCAGTGGGACAGCTATGGGTTGTGATGAGACATCAAACTAACAGCACAACCCTTCCGCTGCCGCCAATTACAACTATGACCGACACAGGATAAGAATCAAATCGGGACTAGGATGGTTACTTTAGTTAGCAGTAGGTGTTATTAAAAATGTTAGTTAGTCAGTTCGTTAGTAGGTATGAGGACGGGGACTGGTAATGTGGGCGTTAGTAAGTACTGTTAGTTGTTGTCAGTAATTGTTCAGTTAGTAATTTTTAGTAAGAGTCTTGTTCTGATCAGTCACAGAATGATGTGGCTACCCTTGAGAACTGTGATGATCGCCTCTAAAAGTGTTACCGGATATTACACTTTTCTTAAAAACAAACGTGCACATAAACAGTACCTACAGTCGTTACTAAGGCATGGGCCCCAGCCGGTCTCGGTAGCCGCGCGGCCGCAGAATAACAATGAACACGTGCACTCTGATACATTATTGATACATCGACGGTACAGTTTTTTGTACACATGACATTGTATACTGGGTAGCGAAGGTGCGTATGTCATACAAAGTTTATTGGGTAGGATTTTTTAAATTGATTTTTTATGGAAAGTTAATAGAAATAAACAAAGTTGATAACAAAGTTAAAATTTAGAATTAAAAAAATGAAAATATGACAAACGATCAGACGTCACGTAACGGTAAGTGGTCACCATCGTCTTTGAGGTAATACCAAAAGCATCAGAAAGAAGAAAGAATGAAAACCTTTATTCTGTAATATGGCATTTACTTAATACAACTAGATACTGTACAAAACCATACAGCTTATCTATTTCCGTACCACATGACGAAATAGTGCCACGCTCAGCTTGTGCCATGGAACTGGTGGGAACCATGGCTGCTGGTTTTCAGCGCAGTCCTCTTTTATCTCGCGTGTCTGTCGCTTCTTACGACATCTTGGTCTGCACCGACATGTGATTGGGAACGGTATTTTAGACAGCCCCAACGGCACAATGCATTCCTTAAATTATGGGTTAACATGAGGTGATTACGACTAGGATTCGCTGAGTCGTTGAAAACACACAACGACACACACACTGACCTGGCGCCAGACACGATGAACAGAAATTTAACTTGGCATTCAGATTTCTGCCTTGCTGGCAATCAAATAGAATGTCCTTTGAACGGCAGTCCGACACAGTAACAGTTGCGCCATATGGGTTGTCAAAATGATATTTCCGCGAACGAAGCAGCGGGAACAAGTTAACTTATAAGTTAGCAAGACTTCTATTACCTAAACTTTTTTAATGTAGCGACATACTTGAGCGGGTGTGCTTCTCAAGATACCTACTATGTGAACACAACCCATGTAAAGTTTGTTCACTTTGATCGTAATTAGGCCAAAACAGATTCGCCTCATTGCGCTGTCGCGAGACGCGACTGAGTGCTCTGGAAGTTAGTAAAGTGTAGAAACGCTTTTGAATATTTAACATTTATACGTAAAGTTTAACATGAGTAATATTCATTAGTGAAAATACGTAGATAAGTTAAATTTGGAGTTATAAATATTCCTTCAAGCCTTGATGGATCAATACTGAACACGGGTGATAAGTGAGGAGGCCTAGGGGTTTCCTTTCCCAAGCTGCTCCAGTGCCGATTGGTGGAGGTGTTAGTAGTCAACGCAAGGCCTCCGACATGGTTTAACGATTGCTATATTACGAAAACAACAGGAGCCGAGGACTTTACGTGCCCTCCGAAGGAAGGAAGCGCTTAAGAAATTTTACCAAATCACAGTCTTTGCTTAGCTTAAGTTTTTCGTAAGTAAAGTCTAAACACGGTCTACAGATTGGACGCAAGCCGTCGGGCTATGAGCAAACTTCAAGGATAAATAATACCTTAAGTTATTAGCAGTAGGTAATAAATATTCTTTCTATAAATTGAATACATTAAGCGGTTTCTGCGTGACGAATTGCCAAACACAGCTAAACAACCTCCAGTCATACACATAATAAAAAATGTTTTGTACTCAATGTCAATGATAAAATCTACTTTACATTTTATGAAGTCTATTTACAATTTTGTTACTTGTAAATAGAAATTACATAACACAGCTTTCAAGGCTATTCGAATAGAAATTCTATTACAAGCCTTTGCAAAAACATCTATGGTTAAGTGGTAAAAAACCAACTTTACAAAAACGCAAGGATTGAAAGAAATAAAAGGAAGCAAGCTACTCCATTGCCTCGCTAGCGCAACAATTTGCGCGTACCTAAGCGTGTAATTACAACGCCGACGAACCGAATGATCACGAACAATGGGCGGCGTGTAATTGTCGCCCGGTCGCTCGTGCGCACTGGGCCTTAGCGCGCATGTTCGTGGAAATTCGACAATTTGTTAACTAGGTAACGTTTAGATAAATATTATTATAATGTTATGGCTTTTGCGTTGTGTAGGCAATTAATTTTATAGTGAACTGTGGTTGGACAGGGATTTAAATATTACCATAATCAGCGATTTCAAACGTGTGACTAATAAAAAAATGTAACAAAAAATCGAGTTATTGAAAAGAAAAGCTTTAAAAAAAAGATAAATCTATTAGCTCATTTATTAGCTAATATCAGACTTACTGCAATAAGTACAACGGATAATTATTCAAACAGTGAATGATTATCTACTTTAATTTTAATATACATAAAACCTAACCTAGGTTAGGTTACTCGTAGGTTTATATTTTTCAGTCGCTCCACAAATAGACTAAAAACTAAACACCAACTCAAACATGTCATAATATACTGTACAATACTTATTATAACATCAAACATTAAAGATCCAATACCACAAGATAAAATAAATGATATTATTCACTGTACACGATGTAAAATCTATTATATGTGAGAGTATCTCCATTCTTCATCTTCATAAGTTTAATACATGGTTGGGTGGTAACGCTAATCGTGAATGGGATTAAAAAACTGGTCAAGATCGAATTGAAGGTAAGTCGGGTGATGTTCTGTACTGTAAAATGTATTTTTTATTTTAGAGTATTTTTTTTACCTTGTACATTCCACTTTTACGTTACCAATAAATATTATGCAATATTAAAAAAACATGTATTTTCGTATTAAAAAATAGAAACGACCCCCTCGTTTCAAAATAAAATTTTGGGACTTCTTAAATTTAAAATATAATTAAAAAGTAATCGTAAAACCTGAAAATAAAATTCGTAAAATTAATTAATATTAAAACATAAAGGATGGAAGGTTCTCGTATTGCAGAACCCGAAAAACAATTAAATTTACAATCTAGGTGAGAGTAATGCGGTGACAAAATGTGAATGATCCCATCAATTGTACAAAAGCGACCGACGCGGCGCGGCGGCGTTGCTATGCAAATAGCTATACTGTACTGGCCAAGTCTTCAGCGGATAGCGACCGCAAGTCGTCTAGTAGCGCTTCAAATAGTATTATGAAATGGTTAAAATGATGCGTGAAAAAAATCAGGTTTTGCTAATGTAAAATAATAAATTATTCTGCAATAGTACATTTTTTCATGTCAATTTTCAAATGATTATACATACGTTTACTGTTGTTTAGTATAATAAAAGCAATATGTAATAACAGTAATATAATAAAAGAACACTTTTTTCTGTATACGGGTTATTTGTAGTTCTTACAATTTTATTAATATTAGTATACAGGACTGTTATGCAGACCACCCATTTGAGATGAGGCATATTCAATTGCCATAGTAATATCAAATCATGTTTACAGATTACAATTTCATCTAGTGCACTTTGCCCTTTGTTCTGTAGCCAGGATTTTTTAATATACGATTAATATTCTAGATACACCCCGTTACCTTCTATTCGCTTGTACCATACAGGAAAGATATTTTGATATATTCATATCGATAGCCAAGATCAATTACAATGATGAACAAAACATGTTCTAACGGATAAATGACATGTCTTCTCTCATTCATGACCTTCGTTTATCTTTGACCGCATGTCATGTCCAGGGAACTTCCGATTAATAAATAGAATGACACGCTATACAAATACTTAATAGCTAACATGAAAGTATGTTGAAACTGTAGACTGTCGGTTTAAAAAGTCTTCCAGGCGGAATTGGAAATTGGAAATTTAACCTATATTTTTACAGATTGTGTTCTAAACTGTTCTTTGACAAATGGTTGCACGGAACACAAATAACGCATCACTAACAGCCAAGACCCCTCGCTTCTCAGGCAGGGCCAGTACCTAGTTAGGCTAAGAGGGTCGTCATTGGTTTAAAAAGTCTTTCGAAAGGGAGGTCCGTCTTAGAAATACCGCTATTTTTTGAGTTTATTTGCAAAACCGTTCTTTCTTCTATTAAAAATACTACAATATGGTCAAAACGGTCTTTCTCAGTAACTGTTTAAAAGCACGTTGTGGTAAGTTGTGGTGATTTAAAGGGTTAATAACAAAGTCCTTTGCGAAAATGGTTTGAATCTATGCGGAATTTATCTGAGCCGATTACGAATATCTTTGTGTCTATAGCAATAAGAGCGAAAGCGACTCATTGGGCGTTAAGCCATGTCGGAGTCCTTCGTGTTCCTTAAAAATTTCCGACATTTGGGTTGGCTACTAACTTCTTCACCAATCCGCATAGAAGCAACGTGTTGGAGTATGCTCTAGGCCTCCTCAGGCATGAAGAGAGACCGCTTCTCAGCAGTGAGCCATTAATGGTTGAAGTCAAGCCAAGTATACGAGTTTGTTACATAAAGCAATAAAACTGTTCCAAAAGTTCCAATTGGCCATTTCTAAAGGAGACAATTTTCTGAGAACAATTTAATAACAATCGGAGAGGATAAATTCAATTGTTATCGTATCGTCGTCGGAAGCGACCAAGCGACACTTCGACACGTGCCGAGCAACCCAACATCTTCGGCAATTACACTCGGAGGAAGTGATTCATCGAAACAACATCACAGACAGACCACACATTGTATTGAAACACTTAGGAATTTCGTAAGGTACGATTTTGTATTGAATGGAACGTTATTTGTTCGTATTTGGTTTATCAAACATAAAATCCAGTATTAAAACTAATAAAATATAGCCCGACTAAGAAAAATCTCGACTGAACAGATCTTTATAAATTATAGCTAAGAAAAAATCCACCTCGATCACGTCAGCTTCCAAACAAACTTACCACATCTAATTCGGTCCATTATGCACATATGCAAAAATGTACCTAATTAAAAAAAATTAACGAAATTAAATTAATTAAATAAGGAATACCTAATCTGAAAATGTGTACTAAAATATACAAATAATAATTTAGCCATCTACTGTAAATATACATATGTGCTTCTGTGCTTCAGAGGGCACGATTATAGTTAATGACAGTTATCGTCGTTAGATCGTATCATCGTTAGACAACTATCGTCAAGTTCCTTTCGATTTTTAAAGCGATATCAATTATTTTACTATGTCCACAACCTATTACCAAGAGGTCTAAGTAAATAAGTTGGTACAGTAGGAGAAACTACTCACAAGTAAAGCTTGTGAAGCCAACCAAATCGGAAAGTTTAGTGTGTACTCTCCTTTACATAAGGTTTGTGCAACGTTAGGGTTGCCAACGATATAAGTATCCTCGGATAGTATACTGAAGTTATTTTGTAAGTTCAATAGGTTTTTTCTAAATCGTTTGCTAGCGCAGCATGGCGTCATTAAAAAAATCGTTTACACTTAATACTAGTAGTAATCTTACTAATAACACTTCTAGATGTCCTTCTTCGTGAATCATGAATAAATGTGGCTAGCACACACAAATATAATTATTTCAAATCCGACTGGCAGTTCCAGAGATTAGCGAATTCAAACAAATATTTTTTTAGCTTTATTTTATTAGTTGGTAGGTATATAATAATAATCGTATAAACATTTTTAATTTTGAATAAAAAAAGATTTTGTCATCATAAAATTATTGTTAATATTCGTCTTGCTCCGTAATTCTCACGCGAAGATAATTATGTTAGAGGCAGCCCTAGATATCATCAACTTTCTATCTCTATTTACATTACAGTTAGAATTGATTTTAATATAGGATGAGCAGCGAGCAAAAACTATTGAATTACGGAACCCACGCATGTTGGTAATCGGAAGTATGTTCACACTTGCGACAATGACGCGACCAAATGTCGCACATTGTGTCGCTGCGACTAAATAACGCATGTGCCGCGCGACATTTTGTCGCAACCGCAAAAACATGTCTTTGCTATAGCTGGATGAAGCGGTTATAGCCCACCGGCCTGCGTCGATCACGATCATTACATCAGCTCAACGCTCGACTCAGATTTATTGTCCATGGTACCCACGACACAGGGAATCCTAGTACGGGGCTATGAGCGTGTGACGTTATATTCATACCATACAAACCCAGTAAGAATATAAAATATGTTGCAGATCAACTACCAGGTCAGCTAGTAATACTATAATTCAATCGTGTAAATCTCTAGAGGTGTCGAGCTGTGAATCTGTCTACAAATTGTGTAACATTACAACGTGACAGGCATAGAGATATGAAATCTAGAGGCAATCTGTACACTACCCGCGTACAACGCACTGCCTGATGAAGCTCTGTTTCGGATTTACACTTGTTACTCTGTACGGACTGAGTATTTAGTGTTACGTGATGTTTTGTTGCTTTTATTAATTTTTTTAAGCTATTGCATAGCTTTTATCGCGGGCCTTGAGCGTGGGGACCGAATCCAGAAATTCCGTAACGAAAAAACCTAACACCCCCAATCAGCGCCATGTAGTACCTTAATACTAAGGTATGGTACGTATGTTTTCTACAAACTAGATGGCGCTGTTCTGATATAACTATATAACTTCTAATAATTATAATGGACCAGGCAAACGAATTTTTTTTTACACGTCAAATAAATCTATAAAAAATTACAAGAAAAACTGTGTTTTTACTTTTTCCATATCTCAATAAATGGCTGAGATATTAACGATCAAAGTGCGTATTTACGGCCGTTGGTTTTTTTAAAAACGCAGGCGGGCGGTCACTACTCGATGACGTCATCTCTCAGTAGTCGCGCGTAGTTGATAGGGATTTTTGACCGAAATGTTAATTTAAACTCAAGTAAAGCCGCGAGCAAACCTTAGTTATCAATAATAAAATAACATATATAATTCACATACTATCTACTACATCTATGCAAAATTTGAAGTCTGTATCTATAGAAATAAGAAAGTTATAGATTTTTGAACTGCATAGACCCATATTTTCTATACTTGCGCCGTGTCGTGCTCGCGGCCGAACTAACTCGTGACGTCATAGCGTAAGCGCGGAAATTCAAAAAAGGGCTTGAACTTCTCGTCTTTATAACTTCGGAAATACTGCATGTATTGAAGTGAAATAAAAAGTTATGTAATGTATATGACCTAAGCTCGGATTTTAGGTGTATTTGATAGTAATATTTTGACCCTTTTGCCTTCTCCATTGCATAAGTTGATAAAAAATGCTATGCAATAGCTTTACCGCGGCAGTCTCCGAGTGCCATTTCTTCTTTTTATGATTTATGGACACAATTAAAATGAATGAAATGAAAACAAGAAAAAATACAATACTGTACAAAGGTACTGTATATTTCTAAAAGACATCTCTTTCAGCAGACCCGGGAATCGAGAGATGGTGTAGAATAGATTTTATGTTCTATATTACAAAAAATAAAAACAAAAACTAAAAAAGACTAAATAAAGAATAGAGAAAACTAAAAGACTCGTAGATACTAGTCTGGCTGTAGATATCTGCCGAGCGAATGGTCCCAGGTTCGATTTCATGGATATTATAATAATATGTGATAAATGTATGTGTCCAAACACCCGCAGCAAAGGGAAACTTAATGAGAATGTGTGTGCGTGTGTGTTTATGTTTGTGTTTGTGGGTTTATCGTTCATTAATATTCATCAATTGCAAAAGGTTTTGGTTCCTATTTGTGATTTTTCTGCCAAATTAATCACTTTCATTAAAAGCCGCTGAGTTATACAAGAGAATATAAAACCCAGCAAGAACAATAAATAAAAAAATATGAATAAATAAAAAGTTTACCATAAGTAGTTAAAGTTTCATGAATCACCCATAAACATAATTATTTAATGTGGTTGAAGTATGACAGATGAAATGTGAAAGGATCAAAAGAGCCATGCTAATGAGAACCGTTGGCGCAATGCTACAGGGGATCGCCTACGACTTAAGGTGTTTTACAGCTCACGACACGACCTGAACACGATGCTGATACAAATAGTAGGTATTTACGTGATCACGTGATTTAGTTCAAGAGAGATATAAAGGTACAGAAATATAATTTTATGTTTAGTGAGCCACACGTGTAGTGTTTATAAAGGGATAAAATATTTGAATCTATGTAAACAAAATGAATAATTTCTTTATATTAAGAAAAATCGGTACAATTTGCAATGCAATTTCATGGCCTTATAACCCCGTAGCCCAGTTGGTGGTGACCCTGCCAGCGAAGTGAGGCATCCCGGGATCGATTCCCGATTGGGCAGATATTTAGGTGATAGATAAATGTTTGTTCTCAACTTCTCAGGTCATGAATGTCAGTGATGTTATTTGCGTTGTTCATGTCACCCGCGACATTAATGTTTTATCGTTTACTTATAAATCTACGTTAATAGCGTTAGCTTTATTAATCGTAGTCGTGAATACTAAAACGCAGTGATGAATAAATTCGCGATGATTTGTTAACAATGAATCAAGTATGATTGAGCACAATGCGATATGAGTAAGAGTTACGAAAAAGCCTTTCAAACTTCACTTTTACTGAAATGAAGCGTGTGATGTACTAAGCATTATGTAAATCTATATACATAATATAAAACTCTTGAGTCACAGCTAGTAAAGTATATAATTATACATTATATCCACGTATTTTAGTATTATTGCTGTAGGTTTAGATCACCACATGATATACAACTTTAAAAGGATATGACATAAATCAATTTAAACCAAAAGATGCGACAAAAATCAGGTAGGATCTTAGTTAGTGGTCATAGCCAATAATAATTTACTACAAGTGTGGTGGACTATAGCTCTCCATCCGCATTGTGAGTTTAAGGGTTGTGAAGAAGAAACTTAATAAAAAAAAAACTCTAAGTATTATAATGTAAGATCTCATGTAAAATTACACCAAATAAATATTCATTATTTAATTCATAAATCTCAATATTGCTATTTTTCATAGTAATAGATAACTCATTAAACTTATGTTCAGTAACTAAGAAAACTCGTTGCAAAAGGACACATAAAAATGTCTTTTGCCCGTGAGATAAATGGTGGAGCATAGCAATATTTGAAGGAGAAAAGTTTCCAGTATTTTTCTCTGTTATAAGATTGCAGGAAAAATTGCGACCTTATTCTTTTGAACATAAGAAATAGTAAAGCCACTGTTGCGAGACTTCAGCTCCAGATATGAAGCATTAAAGTGAGATTCACTTGTTGCGTTACGGGAAATTGGATTTCCAGAACTGGACTTGAGCTGACATTAGAGAATATTCGATAAAAGTTTCAAGTAAAGTGACACTTTTAATCCTATGACGATGACTCTCGCTCTCCGATGGAAATTCGAATGTAATTCGTTTTGTCAGGGTTATTTACATTGACATTGTTTTTATTAATTTACTTAAACACATACATATTAACAAAGTCGGTGATCGTTGGTCGAATTATAGCTTTTTTTTTTAAATTAAAATGTTAAATACTTCTACATGCGTCAAGTATTATTAAAAAGAGGAAATTCAGGTTATTTATATTGGAGACATATGGATACATTTGAGAAAATAGTACGTATAAAGGATAATTAAACATAATACTTACTAGCTGACCCCGCGAACGTTGTTCCGCCATATAGATTATTTCCATACAAAAAAACAAAAAGCGCGATTTAAATTTAAGGGGCGGGGGTAGGAAAGTGAAAATTTGGGATCATGTGTATTTTTTATGCCACACCATAAAAAAATAACCATAAAAAATTGTCCAAAAATGAATAAAAAAAATTCAGGGTGGACAACCCTTAACATTTAGGGCTATGAAAAATAGATGTTGCTCGATTCTCATACCTACTCGATAAGCACACAAAATTTCATGAGAATCGGTCGAGCCGTTTCGGAGGAGTATGGTAACTAACATGTAAAAATATAAATTATATAAGCACATTTGTAGTAGAATAAGCTTCACATCAGCAAAGTTCGTTACGTATTTAGTGCCTTCGTGGCTGCGGTATCGCGCAATAATTATTTCACGTCTTTATCTCTCCTCGATTATTTTATTTATAGCCCACCACTACCCATTCCCATCAGGGTGACCAGGTGAACATTCGTAACGCGGATTCTTTTGTTTTTATTAAACAATGTTAGGAACTTCAAAATAAGTATAGGCTGCCAGAACTATTATAAGCTTTAAAAGTTTTTAAGTCATTTTACAAACCTTTAAACCAATGTTTTCTAAGGAATATGCTTTTTATTTTAATAATGTTTTGCATATTAAGATTTAGCCAAACATTAAAGATAATTATTAACAATTAACGTTTACTATCTATTACATAATATACAAATATAATTAATATGTTTTGTAAATTATGTATTAATACCATTGACATAAATACATCATATGTCAATGATTAATACCAACAAAATGCAAACGATTTATTCACAAATAATATTTTTGTACCAGGTACATTAATCTAATAAGTGAGCGGCAAGTCACCACCTGCCGCAATTTTAGTTCTTAAACAGTCTGATTGGCAGGTGTCCATAGTATCCCATAGCCCTTTCACCAGTCCCTCGTAATTTCACCCCAATAGCCCATTATCCTGTAGTTTCCTGTTCAAAACTAGTTCCTGTGCACACGGCGGGGACTATCGTCGGTTGTATCATATTGTGCATTCGAGGATCCGCCTTGTGTAACATACATGCACAACATCAAAGTGTCTCAAAGGGGCCTCTACGTGTTGGACCTGTGTCCCCACGCACGCCTTCCAAATGACCAGGTCCACTTTCATCTAGGACCCGTGAAACTTTAAGTTTAGTGATACATAATAATAATAATAATAATTTATTGCTTAAAATTGATATGTCTCAAAAAACCTTTATACTTATCTACACTATTTCTTCCAGCTTCGGGCTACTGATAGTGATGTCGTTATAGTGATACTCGAGTGTCGATAATATTGAATTGTGTTCACGATATTCGCACGATGAACTTTAATATTATTCACGTGTATGAATCAATTATTGAATATAATGGCTTTATGAATACGTGATTTTATTATGTATGTTAAATGTGTGCTTCGTGCGGATACGATAAATACAATTCGTTATAAATTATTTGAACAATTGTTGGCTTGTCATGTGTACAAATGGTACTTTATAAATTTTAATTACCTTAACCCGATTATACTGATTTAAATAAAATAAATATATAAACTAACAAACAGAAACTATAAATAAAAAAATCACTGTAATAGGACTGCCCGTGGCCTAATTGGTAGTTGCCTAACCTGTGAAGCGTGGGCTCTCAGGTCCGATTCCCGGGGCAAACTGTTAAATGTCATGTATGTAACAGATAAATAATTATCTGTTCTCGGGTCACAGGTGTTAGTGATGTGTTATTTGTGTTGTCCCTGCCACTCGCGACACAGGGAATCCTAGAATGGAGGGCGTGTATTATTATTTATTATCTTAAGGAACTTAAGAGCAAACTTAAGAGCAGCGATAGCGGTGTGGTTGAACGTTGGACTGCCGAACCGGAGGTTCCGGGTTCAAACCCCGCACGCACCTCTAAATTTCAAAAATTATGTGCGTATTAAAATTTAATTATCACTTGCTCCGGTGAAGGAAAACATCGTGAGGAAACCTGCACACCCGAGAGTTCTCCATAATGTTCTCAAAGGTGTGTGAAGTCCACCAATCCGCACTTGGCCAGCTTGGTGGACTATGGCCTATACCCCTCACACTGTGAGAGGAGACCCGTGCCCAGCAGTGGGACAGTTATGGGTTGTTATGATGATGATGATGATCACACATAATATGTTCTTCTCTTCCATTCTTCCCATTTAGCCGTCTTATACACTCCTCTGTTTTCTTTTATATCATCTCTCACACAATCCATCTTTTCTCTTTCCATCCTCGTCTGCGTCATCCATCAACATTCGCGTAACACAAAAATAACTGGATTCTCCACTAATCGGCTCCATAGAACCGCGTCTGGAATTAGCTTAGCAATAAACATCAATTAAGAGTAACGAACGAACCCACATACGCTTCCTAATTCATTGTTTCCTCCCTCTTCAATTGATAGTGAAATTGCATGCCACTAGCAATTTGTGTAGCAAAGGTCGTTGGCTTTCTATGTAGTACGTTGATTGTTTGTTTGGTTACGTATTGCTAGACTTCGGTAGTTACAAGGTCTAATGAGATTGTGTGAGTGTGTGTGTGTTATTTAGAAATGCCGAGAATGTGTGTGCGTGATTGTGTTATTTTAAAATGCTGAAATATTTAAATTAATCTTGTAATTGTTTATGACGTCTTTGGTTGTGTGTGTTATTTACAAATGCTGATAATGTGTGTGATTGTGCATGTTAGAGAGAGAGTAAGAATATGTGTGTGTGTGTGTTCATTAAAAATTCTATAAAAAATTATGTTATAAGCGCATACGCTTATCATATAATTTATACATACACACATATGTGTTCATTAAAAAATCTATGAAAAATAATGTTATAAGCATACAGTTAATATTGCTGCAGCCGAAGCTGATTTGTGTACCTGAATTTCCGTTGGTTGTTTGAGATAATTTAATTGTGAGAGGATTGCTAGTGAACATGGGTGTATGAACTGTGTATCACTGACAAAAAACATTAAAGATAGGAAGAAATTCACCACTTTCAAATTTTCTCTACATAGCGTTGACTTATCCAAATCAAGTAACGTTCTATTCAGCAGTCAGTTGGATAGTACGAATCGTTACCCAATAAGGTTGTCATTACTATCGATATACCAATATGTCAAAACCTCACGGACGGGTAACGGGTTCTAGTGAGCTAGGAACTCGTCCTACTGATGGCGAGGAACTATTAGCTATACTCGTCGGTGAGTAATTTTGCTAGTAGTAATGTAAATGAATCATGTTCGATAAACTTGACAACTACATTTGTTTTTACCAGTTGTTTAAGTAATTCATCATGTTTTGCACTAACATTAACTTTAACAAACTAACTAACATTAACAACTAACATTAACAAAACTTATTTGTGAATCACTCTACCTATTAGTACAGCCTGTATAAAAACAGTACATTTGTTACTGATATATATTTATACTGGGACTATTTATTAATAATTTTATAGTGTAAGTTATTATAAAAAGTTATTAAAATAGTTACTCGCTTATCTTTTGTCGTTTTACAACTGAGTATCCGATTATGTATTCAAACGGAGTATTCAACAAATTCCAGCCATAGAAGTGTCAATCGGTGGCAAATGTGTGCTTACTATTCCAAATGAAGTGTGTTCTACTTGACCACATTGGCTTCAACCCATTAATGGCCCACTACTGATCATGGGTCTCTCTTCATCATCGAGGAAGCCTACAGCATACACCACCACGCTGCTATGGAGAGGTTAGTGGACCGAGTATCAAAATCTTTTATGCCTCCCGAAAGCCTCTGACGTGGCTTCATCATCATGGTTTTTTTTTAAAGTTTGTTCAGATTTTTTTTTAATATTTTTAATGGCTGTTCATATATTGTAAGTTGTCGTCGCCTATAATTGTCCTGGCACTTAAAATTATAGTTTTATGGAATGTTAATTTTTAAGTTGGATTTATTAGTGTACACAATGTTGGCGATTCTATAAATAAATAAATAAATCATCGCAACCCTAAATTGTCCCACTGCTGGGCACGGGTCTCCTCTCACAATGTGAGGGGTACAGGCCATAGTCTGCCACGCTCGCCAAGTCCGGAGTCCGGAGTCATGGAGTAATTGGTCAGTAGTTGTTTAGTAACTATGTAACGCGTTGCCCCAACATGTAATTTCACGCGGACTGTGGGAACATTTATTATTACCTACTTCCGTTATTAACAGGGCTGGGGCTACAGAGATTATATTTTTATCACAACCCATAGCGCAATGGCTACCATGCCGCATGTGCGAAGGGACCTGGGTTCGATTCCCGGCAAGACGAAAAAATGGAATGAGTTTAAATTTCTGTACTCGGTCTGGGTGTGTTCGTGTCTCTGTGTCCACGGCATTCATGACACAGGGAATCCTAGTGTAGGGCTATACGTGTATAGCGGTGTTTGTTAGTTGTTTATTTACCTGAGTCTGCGTAACAAAAATAAAGTTTAAGTTAGTTAAACTTGACTGTTTAGTGGGGACATTACTGCAGATTTCAGATATTTTTTTTAAAGCGGAAAATTTCCATGGAAAACATTCAGAAGAAAATTGATTGCCACGACATTACCCCACACGAGTTTAATTAGGACTTGGCAATTTTTTTCTTTATTACTTTGTGTTGATACAGCCCTAGGAAGTAAGGGCAGCGAAGCTATCTTTTAATTCCACGCTGAATTATCACGTAGCTGAATGAAAGGAAGTAGAACCGTGGTGATTGACAGAATAATCCCTTGAGCCATCACTGGGAATATGTGGCAATTATTGTGTAGACTGGTAGCAGTGACGGAAAGGACAGCTCAATAGATGGAATTTGTTAGAATACTGATTGGTTTGAAGCTTGCGAACTAGCTTGGAACTTGACTGAGGCCACGGAATATTTCAGACAGCGGTTGATAATGTGCTGTTTGAAGTGCCTGTAGCAGAAGACGATAAGTGATCGATCTTAGACATGGTAAATAAATGCACACTATATAGTGGGACAACATTTTTTTACGTTAACCAACATATTTAATGATCAGAGGAGCCACTATTCCGTGAGACATAGAGAGTGAGTTAAATAAGGTACTATTATAGTAAATAAATATTCTGTGAGACCATCTGATGGTACATAAGTGATCACGGTCGCCCATGGACGTCAGTAACTCCAAGGGCATCACCAATGCGTTGCCGGCGAAGAAAGAAGACGTAGGAAAATCTGGAATGCTCTTTTACTGTTAATAGCAAATGAATAAGTGCTATCGTCGTGTCGTATCGTAGTGCTATCTGAAATAAAGACAAAGCTCTGGCACAAGATAAGATACTAACAATTACTAACTGGACTATCTAATAACAACTTACAGGACTAACCATCACTAACAGTCCCTATCCCAGTCGGGTACTGGGAAATACTAACTAATTATTATGGGGATACTTAGTAGTCAGTAGTGTTCTAATTCAATCACAGGTGTGTTGCTACCCTTGAGGAATAAATCTATAAAAGTGTAACCGGACTTGGCTATAATCCTTTTAATGTACCGTTTTCCATCGGATGTTCGAAACACAAAACCAACAGGCTATTGTAAACAAACCTCGATACGATATCCGAGTTCAAAGGATTTGTATAAATTGAAAACAGAAACATGAAATCTAGATATGCCCAAGAATTAATAAACCTGAGTCCTCACGATTATTCATATAGCAGTAAAATAAACAGATGTTGACTTAGCCACGTGGCCTTATCAGAGATCTGTGCGTGAATAATGACGTTTTCTCAATCACAATCAAATCTCAACATCTTTACTATTTCCTGATTTCATTCAATGGAAAGCTAGTCTCGTTCATGGAACAATCAACCTTGTGATTAGATAATAAGTGCTGTTTTAGGATACACCTGTTTTATCGGCGTCTATTGTGCATCCTATTGTGGATTGAAATACAAGGACCTGATTGTCATAGCGATAGCCATGAAATCTTAATAGCTTTGAGGTTACTGCCATGAATTTAGCTTGCTTCCGTATGGTTGACTTGTGTTTTGATTTTTGATCTGATGTCAGACAGTGGTTCTCAAATCACGAGCCGGTATCGTGTCACGAAAAGAAAATCTAGGTCGCAATACTAAACAATCTTTGAGATTAATATAATATGTTATTTTTAAACATGATTGAATGATTATTATTATTAATAAATGCTTACACTTATACATACCTCTCACATATTATATGCACCATCACTACCAACTAGGCTATCAGGTCGTCTAATTTGAACTCAGGTCTTCCTGTTCGGCAGTCCAACAATAACTACTTTCCTGTCAATACTCGTAATTACTAGTGCTATTTTAAGTTAATTTATTCAACGTCCACTGCTTCGTAATCCGGTAGGTAACGTTTAGGCATGAGCGATGTTTTATTATCAGAAATATATTCAATGTCCTCATTTGAATAACATTTTTGTTTAGCATAGCGTGACTCGGTACAGTGTGCTGATAAAATTTCGTACAATTCCGTCGTGCCGCCCAATTTATTTTTTATTGTCAAAGAGCTTTCATTTCCCTTTGGACTGAATTAATTATGATTTGTATGATATTTTGCATATTGCGCAGTGTTTATTTTTTATTGGTTTGGAATTTTTGGGTGTCAGTTACTGACATGAAAAGCTATTAAGCTATTAAGATAGATAGATGGAGCTTCAGTCTGAAGCTCCATCTATCTTTGAGTCCGACCTCCCCGAGCTCGTGCTGCACCCTGCTGAACAAGGGACGAGGTTACGGCGCTCGGTCCCTCTTTTCAGAGGTTGTTGGCCTCTGTACATCCAATTAAATCCCGAAGGTATTTCAGGCTGGCGGTAGGGTTTTGAGCCCAGCTAGCTACCACCGCCTTGAGCCAGCCGCCGGCGCCGTAGCTTGTCGTGTTCCGGCTGGGGGCTTGAGAGAAAGAGTTTCTCTTCTTTCTCCTTCTTTCTCTTCTTTCTTTATTGGTCAACGACGTATCGGTGACGCTTTTGGTGTTGCGGATGTTCTTAGGCGATGATGACCACTTACAAACAGGTGGCTCGTATACCTAGGTACTACTTGCTATATTTACATTAAACACCATAGAGAAAGAATCATGTACATTATGGTGTATGATAAATTATAACCTGATAAAATACATGATGCTTAATATAACTTCTCAACTGTATTCTCAACTAATATTATCTAACCTAACTCTTCGAAAACCTTACGATAACTGCTTTACTTCCGTAACACCAAACCCGTACCCTATCCTACTCTACTAATCTAATAAGTGACACTACATAACTAAAACAATATGACATCAACATATCAAGTTCTCACTTTCGATCAGAGACAATAAGTCGAGATACCAGTAGTGAAAACTTTTCTAGTATTATTATTGACATGTCCGCACGACGCGATACCTATCTCGGATCGGGAGATATTATCGGGAGTGGCCGAATCGCGATGTCGCCGTGATCTTATCGGCCTTCGGTAGCGGGCGTGGTGATAGTTGTAGCGGGATCGGTCTCGGACATTGATATTACTGATCCCTTTGAAGAGAGAGAGAGAGAGATCTACGTAACTACTACTTATCTACCTAGTATCTATTATTTACTGTCTCATAAATATCTGCCCCGGCCGGGAATCAAACCCGGGAACCCTCGCTTCGCAGTTAAGTTCACTACCAACTAGGCTACGGGGTCGTCAAACATGGTCGTATATGCGAAGTCTTTAATATCTTTATCGATATTTTAAATTAGGAAAAATAAACTAACCAAATCGCTGTCCGCTAATACAATAAGCAAACCTTTATCACTGCGGTTTTGTGGAGCGTGATACGATCATGACTATATTTTGATGAGCTCGCATGCGATTGTCTTCTAAGTTCATATTGCACAACCAACTGTGTGTGTGTGTGTGAGTCTGAATTAGTAGATACGTTAACTCAACCATGAAATTTGTTAGCATTTCGTAAGTTAAAGCAGATATGTTGCAGCACATGCTGCAATAAATAAGTAGGTATAACTTAAGTGATCTTTCAACTTTATTAATTAATCGGGCTCTATGGCAAAATGTTACCAAACAAATGAATAATTTCGAAAGTACCTAATAACGTAGATTTGCTATCATTGTCGCCATTGCACATGATGGTGAATATGATTTTAAACTGATATCATCGCGGTCACTAAACTTTACTGAGCAGTGAAAAAGAACGACCCCAAAATGTCCGCCGTAGCAGAACATCTTATTGAAGCTGGTGCTAACCATTGGATCAAGGGATCACCAGTGGGCTATATAGCCCACAGGTGATCTCAGCTGAACCTCATTACATCATGTTGAGTAAGGTAGGCCATTGATCTCAAGGCCTCAAACAACATCCTCAGAATTTTAACAGAGAAGATGAGTATAAATTAGCGCAATCGTGGAATCCCGTGAATATTTTATGTCAAACAAAAACAATACCGAGTTCAGTGCGTAAAGAAGTGTCGTGTGTCGTGATTTAACAACAAAGCGGAAAAACGAAAAGTTGACAGGCTTATCTGTCATTAGTGTATGTCAAGTGTCACCTGTCAAAAGTTTCTCCGCGCCACCGCAGTCTCGCCGTGACCATGAACCATGCAACTGGGTTGAAATCGGTAAAACAATTAAAAATTTGAGTACCCTTATACATTAAAACGATGGTGAATCGTTACGTAGGAACAAACACCGACATCCGAACGGTTCATCGACTTATGCTGGCTAAGAAGAAAGTGGGGGATTCGTTCTTTACAACCCATTCGTGTTACGTGTAATGAATAATATTTGACATGACCTTACAAATATTTTCAGTAATTGGAAGGGAAACCATATTACGAAAACCAGCATTGTTTAAGTCATGAAAGATGTAGCAGTTTAATTTAACCAATGAAGATATAACACGGTAGGAATACTAAATTGGTGCTATTTGAATAGATTTATCGAAAGCAATTACGTTTAATTACTATTGAAATTGTTACGGCTACCAAAGACATTCGCCATGCCTTTGAAGACGTAATTGAACAATTTTCTTGTTAACCTGAGGCAGTTCAAACATCGTTTTCGAATCATAAATATACATTACGTTTTAATTAAATAAATGTAAAATGAAAAGACTGCAACTCATTAATGGCTATTGAAGAGGACGGGTCTTTGTACGACATGAATTTAATAGCGCTACACACTCATAGTTCTATACTAGGATTCCCTGTGTCACGATCGTTAGTAGGTACTAACGACGTCAACAACACACAAAAAAACGCACACCCAAATAGAATAACATGCAAATAGAATTTTAAACTCATCATTCAAATTTCTGCCTTACTGGGAATCGAACCGTGACCCTTCCAACGGCTTTTACGTGGTAACACTTGCGCCATATGGGTCGTCGAAAATGAAGAAGTCGAGAAGACTTTTATAAAGTTTGGTTGAAATGAGGCTTACTTCTAGCGATAGAATTGAGGTCATTGTACTCGGAACCACAAAAAAAAGTTATCAAAAAAAAACTTGCACTATAAAGCACTTGGCGTGGCGACCCAAGCCCAGCAGTGGGATAGTTAAGGGTGGACGAATGAATAAGAGGTTTTGGCGCTCATGCTAGTTAGAAACACTGCCATTTCAATCCTCAAATAGAAATAAAACCGTGAAGAACATCAAATGCAATTTTTATATTCTTATGTTCAAATACTTTGCACAGTAAATAATGAATAACACATACTGCGCTCCCAGGCAACAAACGCACTGTCACAGATAAAACAGACAATAGAGAGATAATTGGCAGCCGGTTAAAATTGCACGCGATGCGTTGAGTTAGAAATGTGTTGGTTAATAAAGTTTCACACAAAACAGAAAGCTAATAAACAAAGGAACGTTGTTAAAATATTTTTAATCATCTATTGTATTTTTTAATTGTATGAACATTTTGAGAAATTTTTCGTTTTGAGCAAAACGAAATGAAGCTAAGTTACAACACGCAAAATATCTGCGTCGATTTAAAAAAAATATTAACTTCAACAATTTATTTATGTTATTAATTTATTAAAAAAAACAGAACCAAGTGCAAATAGGTAGGCTTCACATATTGAGAAGATTATGGAGAATTCTCACGTGTGCTATTTTCCTCTCGATATTTTCTTCACTAAAGAAAGTGACACTGACAAGACACCTGAGACCTAAGAAATATTAAAGGAATGAGCATGCCTGAACACATTTTTGAAACCTGTCTGAAAACATTTTTGAAACCTGTCTGAACACATTTTTGAAACCTGTCTGAAAACATTTTTGAAACCTGTCTGAAAACATTTTTGAAACGCAGCGCGATTTAACTGGCAATACTTGTATTTAAGTTAAGACTTTAATGACGATTTAAGACTTTATGTTCGGGTCTTTCACAAGCCGCATTAGAAATACTTCTTACTAGATGGACTTGAAAAATTGCGTATTGCTTTTGTTCCGATGACAATGTAATTTTATGACCAGCATGAATCAGGATTGGCATCAGACAAGGCACCTCCTAAACGGTTGACAACACAGTGACTAAATTAATTGCTTTGCATTTATGATACACTTAGCATTAAAAAGCGAGTTTTAAGTTTTGTCGTACTAATAACTTATTTTATTGTGTGATACCAAGTCGCAATAGTTTGGGAAACCCTGACCTCATGGTTATAACCACTTGACTGCTACGACGCTACGCTGCGTCTACGCGTGTGCTAACAGGCCGACTGCTAGGGTTGTACGTGTGTGATGACGGCTCTGATAATACTCATTGTTTTGTCACGGGAACATTGTGGAACTAAGCCCATCATTATGATGTACAACAGTGTGAGAAAGTTCTGGAAATAAACAAACCATTGTCTATACCTTTTTATTGATTTAAACGCTCATGATTTTGGTTTTGTGACATACCACTTATTTAATTTGGTTAATAAATTAATAATAACTATAATTTGGTTTTGTGAAAGAATTTAATATGAATACATTTAACTTAAAATATGTATTTGAAAATCGAATAATAATAGTCGATCAATGCAATTTTCATAAAAAATATTATGCAATTTTTTATGGAGTTTTACCAATAGGTGATAAATGAGAACATACCTACTGTTAATACGGTTGTCGATATAGACACGAAAAAAAAGTCTGTCTGTCTGTATGCTCATAATGTGGAAACCACGGAAATCTTATATATTGTATAAATGTGATTTTAATCGATAGAGTTACTCAACCAATATAACACGTACCAACGAGATAAAAGTACATAATAAATATTTACATAACAAATGCTCACGTTTATATAATCAATTAAAGTTAAGCATTAAATTAAACATTATGACACTTCCTTAAGTTTTTTGACCATTTTTACATCATACTCGGTTTGTATTTAAAATATCGTTATCTGTATCGAATCTTAGTGATGTAATATGGTTTTAAGTAATCGATAATATCTGTGTACATGCCAATCAGATTGTCTTATCGATAAAATCTTTTTAAGATCGGTCAATCGTAAGTAATTTGATATAAAAAAATTATACTTCTTTTTGTGTTTATACATTTGAACGGTAAAACACAAACTTTCTCTTTGTGCCGTGATCGTTGGTAAGTTTAATGATAATATTGTATTACTATATTTTTTCTTAATTACTTTCAACAAGAGCATTTAACGACGACCTTTGGTTCATCATTTAGTATGCGTAATGCTAAGGACTGGAATAAACTGCCAGCGTCGGTTTATCCTGTTCGATTATAATGTTGGTGTCTTCAAATCAAGAGGGAATAGGCTTATACTAAGTTTACCTAATTTAGTCTAGCGCTTTACTACCAAAGAGTACAACACCACTTACCATCAAGTGTGATTGTAGACAAGCATTCTATTATTACTATCATTATTATTTTTATATTATCATTAGCTGACCCGACAGACGTTGTCCTGTCTTAACTATATACATACTTACATTCTTAACTATGTGCACTAAGAAATTCAGTTTTTTTACATGCTCTTTGACGATATTTGCAGCACGTATTCTGTCAATGTTATGTCAACCGCCATAAGTTGATACTCTCAAAAGCGCTAAGGTTACATTAGAAAATCATTAGAAAATTTAATATGGTGGTTAAGTATTCTTAAGTTTTTTCATAAGCCTCTTCTCCTGACAATAACAAACACAACAAAAAAAGAATTAAATCAGTCCAGCCGTTTACGCGTGATGCCGTGACCAAGGGAAATAGGGATTCATTTTTATAAATGTACATTATTGTTTCAGATTCTAGTGTATTAATTTAGAAATATTTTTTTAACTCATATCTATATCTATATCTATATCTGTTCAACAAACGATGAACGAAAAAAATATTTTCGAAATAATTATGTTAAATTAAGAAAAAGTACAAAAGCACTAAACCGAAATAAATGTCAGACATATTTTATTCAGTCAGTTTCTTCGCAATAGAACTTTTATACCAGACGATTTAATTTTGTCTAAAGCGCTCTAGGCGTTTGACACAAGACTGACAGTTATTACTTTTGTTTGCAACTAGTTGTGCCCGCGACTATGTTCGCGTGGCAGGTTTTCCGGGGTGAATCTCGATCCCATGGGAATTCCGCGATATAAAGTAGCCTATGATATTGCCCTATAACCTCCTCTATCTTCCACTGAAAGTTCCATTAAAATAAATTATTCAGATAGTCTAGATACTAGTCTGGATATCCGGAAACAGACAGACAGGCAAACGAACAGACAAAATTTTTGATGTTTGTTTTAATATCTGTTAAATTAGAAGTACATGAGAAAACACAGCTAGGTATTTTAAAATCACAGACGTAAACCTCAATTTTATTTGTAAGTATAGATGTTATTACTATTACTAATACGTAAAATTAAATGTCTTTGACTAAATCTCAACTAACAACACTCTTTACGTATCTAGTGTTGCGACAGCAGTATCGATAACAGAGAGACGCGCGATAAACGAACGGCAGTGTTATCGCCTCCATCGACAGCCCGCGAGAAATCGATTCAACTTTAATGCGGAACCATCGGAGGTTTTATCGTTGGATCTTTTATCGATAATCGGACAGCTCAAAGCGGGAAGGTGTCATCGTGTTTATTAGTGCTGACGGTAGAAAAAACTTTATAAGGGTTTATTTTCTGATTTATTTATTAAAGATAAAGTGAAAAGCGAAGTGAAGCGCTCATGGGACGGCGGTTTGCGTCGATCCTATGTCGTATATGGCGGGCGCAGTCGGTGGATGGATGGGTGACCCTGCCTACGCAGTGAGAGGTCTCGGGTTTGATCTTCGACATAAGGTCATAAGGTCATAAGATGGCAATGCCGCAGATTGAGATTTGTCAGTTATTAATTTGGCGAAGCCTTGACTTAACTTTTACATAGCTTTAACTTTTTTCATTTATGGTCCACAACAGCCACTACAGGGCACGACCTCTCCTCAATTAACTCCACTGCGCTGCTCCAGTGCGGATTGGTTTCTACCAGGCCCTCTGGCCCCTCAGGCCCCTACTCAGGCCCCAGCCCTTCTGGGCTAGAGGCTAATCCAAGTGCTGGAAGTTTATATGTTGCCTGAACGCCTTCGACATGTCTTAGCACCTGCTATATAATGATACCAACCGAGGGCTTTGCATGCCCTGTGAAGCACGGAAACGTTTAAGATTTTTTGCCAGTAGCGGTCGCCTATCCTACCTCGGTCGATCGCTTAGGATCAACGGAAGCCGCTGGGCCATGAGCGCTATATAGCGCTTTGTTGCAATGCTGAGTTGTTTTAGGCATTTATACATAAGCACTAAACTACATAAATCCCTGGTGACGTCATTACACAAGCTATACGTGTTTATGACATACCATAAGCTTTACGACTCCACTTTTGTTCTCAGAGTTAACCCGTGTTACTCGTAGAAAATAACACGACGTGCTGTTTATATTTCTCATTAAAACTTTTGTCCCTTAAGCTATTATTGTTTGTGAAGGTAAAAATATGTATAGTAATTATTTTTGTTTCGTATACAATGAGTCATTAGGAATAGAAAGAGGAAAACAGATCTGAGAAAAAATATTTTTTTATTAAATTAATATTGTTCCCAGCTGGGAATCGAATCCTGAATCACTCGGTAAGCACGTTTACTGTTAAGTGAGTGACAAGATCACTTTAAGTGTATCATATTAATCATCATAATATCCCCTTATTATTATTTTAATCACCTCGAGTTTTTTTAACAAGCAAACTTTACTTACAATTGATTTCAGTGATTTCACATACTCAGGCTACCGTTTCGCGAGTCCTGAGTACAATCCACTTGCCTCTCATTGCTCAACTGTTTGTTATTACCAAAACCGGATGGTCTGAGATCCTAGTGACATTGGAATGCGGTCCATCAATTCCAAGCCACGCGCTAGAGCCGGAGCTAACGCCGAGCTAATGCAAACACTAGATCTAAAAGGAAAAACTCCAAGCTCATACATACGGTTTTATTTGCTAGGGTTGGTTACGCTTGCATATAAAATACTCGTATGTGCTATACGAGTATATGATCTTTACAAATGTTCGATACAAATAGCGTAGTTTGAAATGTATTCACTATATTTTTTAAATTTCTTTTTATGTCTTATAAAATAAAATAAAATAGTAACTAAACAATGGGATTTTTATTATTATTTTAGTCTTCAGGTCAAGAGGGAATAGCTGTTACTGAATTAGTGCGCTTTACTAACTAATACTACTTACTTCGCCACTTACCTTCAGGTAGGATTTTAGAAGCGCTTGTAGAAATAAGTTAAGCAACAGCGGGTGCGGTCGGTAGCTGGATGGGTGACCGGTAGTAGCAAAATTTCTTGAGCGCTTGCGTGCTTCGGAGGACACGTAAGCTGTCGCTCCCGGTTGTTATCATTTGGTAGCAGTGGCTTTTGGGCGGCATCAAAACTTCCGACACTTGGGTTGGTCACTAACCCCTCCACCAATCCACACCTGAGCAGCGTGGTGGAGTATGCTCTAGGCCACCTCTTGTATGAGGAGATACGCCTGCTCAGTAGTAAGCCATTAATGGGTTGAAGCCAGGATTTTAGTCAAGCATTATCTTAAACTTTATATAAAACAGTAATGCTTCGCACGGGTGCAATGTAGGTACATAGATACTATAATAAAATATATTTAGTCTATGTTATTCAGACATGATGTAGAATTCTAATGGTGAAATTTGAATTTTTGAAATAACTCCAGTAGATTTTGAGTTTATTCACTTCAAACATTCAAAAATACAAAACTTTCTTCTTTATAATACCTATGGTTTAGTTGAAAAACCAAAGTATGTACATATTATATTATTTTGAGAAAAAATATTGCATATCAATTTTATTGTTGCTACGCAATGCAATCGCTATCAGCCCTGCATTGAGGTGGCCTTGCAAAACATTAGTACATTTAGTGACGTGACGTTTTCGGTGTCGATTGAGAATGATCGACACAATTACGGTTATGCTATATACATATATAAGCTCTAACATAATTGCCAATTTTCTAACGAATTTTCATTAGGTATAGAAGAATATTATATAAAAATGGCGTGTATTGCTGAAAAGAGTTATATAAAAAAACCATTAAGGGTACCGGGTATCGGTAAGGGTACTGAAATACAAGCCATTTGTTTTTTCATACAAAGTTCCAAGAAGATGAATACTAATTATCTAAATATTTGAACTTGCTTAAACAAAAGACAAATCATTTATTTCAAGTTAGAAACGAACATCCGTAGCAACGAAACAACGCACACTCATTACGTTATTACTGGGTCGCTGATAAAATTTACATTTGATATTTGATACAATTACTTATGCAACATAATTTACTTCAAAACTTGACATTTGAAAGTAGTAATTAATGATCACAGAGATTAATTAACATGGCTCATGCAAACTTATTTGCATAACAAATTTTTTTGAGTAAACTTAATAATATCAATTACAGATAAGAAAATTGTTGTCAAGAACTGTTTATTACGTTACGTTAAATAAAGGCTCAGTAAGAATATCAAATTGCGAGAGCGTTTGAAGTGAATGTCCGAACGAATATCTAAATTTGTGTAGTATTACAATATTTATAATGTTTTCCTTTTTCGTTGTACTGTTTAGAATTTTTGCGAAAATATTGCTTATAAATAAGTTAAGTTTTATATTCATAATTAAAATATATAAAGCTATTAAGTTTTATCAAAGTAATGTGGGATTATTTTGTCCTTATTGCAATACAAGAAATGCCCTGTTTTGTGAAACATAGTGCTTAAGTAACATACAGAGTACAAGGACAATGTATTTATATCGATGATAATAGGCAGTGCTGTAAAAATAAAACAACTAAACGAAGAAATTATCCTTTTTTGCAAGCTCAAATTTACTCATCTTTTTATTACATATTTAATGACATAACACACTTTTTATAAAAATCTAGCGGAATGAAAGAAAAGTTGCAATATAAGTACGGAACAGTACCTTTAATGTAAACTTTGTCATGGATAGGCAACTATTTATGTATGCCTGCAGGCCATATCTTACAATTTACGGTTGCAAAAAGTCCAGTGATTCAGATGGATAACAAAGCTATTCTAGTATATAAATTGGAGAGTGACCTCATCTTTGATAGCACTCGATTAGATAAAAAGTAGTACAACAAACATTGATTGGATGAAAAAATAATCAGAACAAACGCGAGTGTGTGAACTAAACGCATTGACACGAATTGACTCGATAACCTCTGACAGTCACTTGTTCTTATCTCGGTATTGTTGGACGAACTGATAGATGAATATTTACGTACATTTACTAATTATTCTATGTATAGACAATAGGGTATTTGACACCTTTTAGAAAAATAACTCAAATTGTTCAATATAACATAATACATTATGCAGTTTGCTTAATTCTTTGTAAATATCTCTATTTTCTATGAAAATCACCATCAAAGTTCAAATGAACAAAAAAGTCGCCAAAACGCTAATACGCCATTTTAAATAGGTTATGACGTCACCTGGTCAAATAACCATACTAAGCTGTCAATGCTGTCATTGCGTATAGTAAGCAGTACTAGCAAGTGACGTCATTCAGCCAAACCGCGTGTTTTCGATCACGTGATCAAACACGAAAAATTCATTATTTTATTATCGATTTTTAATAAAAATCCAAATAATTTTAAAATAATGTGTAGGCTAAATTGGTTTAAACAAATATTATACTTTTAAGCTAACAATAGTTTGATCTTTATTTTCATTGTAGTCAAATACCCTATAGTAAACAGATCCCTAGGCCGAACATAAGACCGTTACCACTATTCCGTTTCATTTATAAGGTTTTTTTCTATCTCTACTCTTATATTCAAAGTATCTATATCAATTTTGTATTTTATCGGAAATATTAGTACCTAAATATTTTTATTTTAAATTAATATTAGATAAAATAAAATAAATAATAATATAAACAAAAATAGATATACCTACAACTATTATTATTTCTAAGTAGATATATGTATGAATTATTTAATAAGCAAAACACATTTCACTTCATTTTCTCAATACAGCACTTTTCGAATCAGTAACAATAACAAAACGTATATTTCATGACCTCCGTGTACAAACATTAATTTATTGTGACTTGTCTAACAAAATATTGCAATCTTGATTTACCCAATAAACATCGATAAAATCACGAATACCTGTCATTCAATGAACGTGTCACATCACTAAAATTGTTTGCTATCGCGCGGTTGCAAAAACCACAAGATCTACGCGTCATGCAGTCTACAGCGGGCGACTGTGGTTGCAAAATGAACAAAAAAAAACACTCCACTTGCGATCCGACATGGGCTTATCGACCTTACGATTCAGAACATAAGTGCGTCATCAAACACTTTTATACTTTGGTACTAAAAAATCAAGTCAGCCTTGCAAATTTGTTTTAACTTTTATTATGAACTTTACTGCATTATGATAAGGCTTAGGTTTGTGGTTGTATCATCCTTGTGCAGTGAATAAAAAGGCTTGGCAAGAAACGACATGTTTTAGTTACCATGTCACGGTTTTCACTGGAATGTTGTTTTGTAAATAAAGAGAGGAAATGACTGATTTTATGTTGTATTTACTTACACTGACCTTAATAAGCGTTATTGAGTAAGTAATGTTACCATCAAACTAATATCACAGTATCAATGTCCAAGAAGCAGATTTATCATCAATGCAACCCACAACTATCTGACACTCTACAACTCTGTTGATTTCGTGAAGTCACTGACACCTGCCAAACTACTAGTTGCCTTTTGTCGAAAAAAGTTAATTACCTGCAACAAATAAATAATGCATTTAAATATAAAATAGAAAAGAGTAAAATAATAATAATTTTAACATAGAATGCACCATCACCCTTCACACAACATCTTTACACCATCCAACCTAAAGCCTATTTTTTTCGTAAAATAAAAAAAAAATGTTTAGTACACAAAATAATGGTTAAATTCTAATAGCTCTAATACTATGCAGGTCATATTGACCTAAGCGACCGTCGCGTCGGCGTTAATTTTATCGCGCCATTGACGGCGAGTTAACAGAGGTTATCGCGGCATTGTCCGTTAAGCGCTGTAAATACGCTAATTAAATGTAATTATTAGTTTAATCGCTTGTAAAATCATCCAAGCGAAACTAAACGCTATCACTACAATAAGGTTCGGAATTTACTTTCAAAATTGTTGCAATTATTTGAAAACCTAGCAATCGGTACGATGATGTAAATGGTCACTAATTAGAAACGAGCGGACAGGCTACCTGATGTGGTACCACGGTAGCCTATTCAGAACAGTAGTTCTTAAGATAATTGTATATAATTATGTATATAAAAATGAATCCCTATATCTCTTTTTCACGGATTCACGTGTGAACGACTGGAATGATTTCGCTAATTCTTTTTTTGTTCCCGATTGATAACAGAACTATACTTTTGTTATATTTTTTAAAGGATTATTAATAAAAATACGTATTCTACGATCGTATATGATAATAATATGTCGACCGTGTGTAATATAAACTCGCTCACAGTCGTGTTGTTCTCACGCCAAGTAAAGTTTTTGGTTCACTGCGTCTATGGGAACGGAGTGGACCAGAGACGGAATGGAATCTTGTTATGTGAGATTGGCACTTGTTTTGTTATTATTAGTATTAAATTAACACTTAAACAAGTTTATAAAAGTTTCACTTTTATCCAATGATCTGTTAAGTTGATCTAATCATGATAGCTAGTTTGGCATTATCGTGGCCTAATGAAGGCCATAGTTATATTAATTAGGTTTTTATAAACAAACTTTTATTATGTTCCTGAGTAAAAACAAATTGACAAACGTCGGAGGTTAAATAAAAACCTGTATAAACCACAAACAATAATTTGTGGTAATAAAACAAAAAATTGCCAATTGTTAAAACAAAAACCTGCAAATGTTTTAAGCTACATTTTTGATGAGATGATTCCACCGCTTGTGGTTTCACCTTGATCATGAACCGTTGGACATAATTCTGGGGGTCAAGATTTGTTACAAAAAAAAACTATTTTCTACTCTTATATTCTTATTAGTATAAACAGTTGAAGAAGTGTGGTGTGATCCTATGAACTATATAGGATAACACCACACATTTTCTGTACTTATATATAAAATCTATAATCTTATCTTAATTGTAATCATATCTTAAATATAAAAAAACCAACCAAACAAGGAAAAGAAAATCGGTTGAAAAACACATGAAACAAATGGTTCTTTCCTATTATACTTAAATACCTACGAATATTGAAACAAGAATTCCGATAACTCGGAACAAGTTGAAACAAGTTCGAACTTACATTGTTGCTTAACAAGCTAAAAAGTAATAAAGTTTAATCTTCGAAGGACGCAAAGGTCGATTGTTCTGAAGAATGTCGATGGATATTGCCAAGTTTGGAAAAGGTATCAAAAAAAGGAGAATCGTATTGAGAAAAGTTAACATTTTTCAGCAGCCAGTTAGATGTTTTATTTACGGTTTTGAAACATGTTTCCTGAGAGGTCTTGGGTTCAGATTTTTGGTCAGATAAAAGACATGTCGTTACTCGTATGTATATTTTATTATTAAGCTCTAGTCATATATGTAACGGAGTAATTTTATACCTCTACTAAAACAACAGCGAGGAGCAGGATCAGCAGAAAGTGAAGCGAGATGAGGTGTGACCAGCTGGTGAGGTGCATTGTGGAGTGGTGAGCCATTTTGAGCCATAATGTTCTCAAAGGTGTGTGAAGTCCGCCAATCCGCACTTGGCCAGCGTGGTGGACTATGGCCTATACCCCTCTCATCGTGAGAGGAGACCCGTGCCCAGCAGTGGGACAGTTATGGGTTGTGATGATGATGATGATGATGATGATGAGCCATTTTGCCGTTAAAGGTATTGCTCTTAGGACCCCGACCTTGAAGCACGCCAGCGAATAATGCTCGCTATCTCATTTTCTCCCACGTTTAAATGTGTCGGTCTCTTTTTACTGTCGCTTTTTCACGTCATTTCCGTTTCATCGACTTTCAAATAACAACGATGCTAAAGAACTTTACACTTCAAAAATGGAATTTTGTCAATATTGGCAATGAATAAAATGGTTTGGCAGACGGTGCAAGAGTATTGTATTTACAATTATATTTATTTTTAATAAGAGCATATTTCCTTTTTATTAGAATGCTGCTAATTGTATTTAGTTTAGCTTTAAACTGTGCTTGCAAATTTTTGCATAATAGTTAAAACCCAGTTAATAATTACTAGATCCAACGAGCGAACGTATAATCTTAAAACTAGATATTATCCAGCAGTTAATTACTTAGGCGTACTTAATCTAAAAGCTCAAATTAGCTGGTTGTATGTAGAGCAAACACAGCAGGTCAAATGTCAAAAACACTGACCCCAGTCAGTGTTAATTCCAGCTTTCGTTATCCATCTAACATAGAGCCTTGAGCGGCGAGGAAGAAAACCTTTGAAAACAGTTCCATATTCCTACACGACACGGTTTTTTTATCGTTTAGTTAACGCTATTTATTGATCAAAACGCATAACCCACTGAGGTACGATTGGATGTTACTCTCATACTAAAACAAAAAAGGGTTAATATAAATAAATAAATATAAATAACTTATGATGACGTATAGATATTATTAATACAGAAATAATATTTTTTTTTTATATATGAATACAGATTAATATATTTAACTATGTATCAATCAGCATTATCAATCATAAATTTAATTTTGTTTTGTAAATTAAACCTATGCTAATCACAGACATAACCATTTTTAATGCCAAAATTGATTTTTTTCATCGAAAAACTCATCGCCACTTAATATCAGGTGGGATTGTTGTCAAGGATTAACTTAACATCGTATAAAAAAATGACACTAACAAATCATGAACAAAATCATGAGTACCTATCCGTTGTAATTTTAAATACTTGCTAATTGTATTTAATATCTGTTAAGGCAGACATATCTGCTGACTGCAGTACAATGAACAAAGTTCTCAGCAACAGAGTGTAAACTACATCTGTCAGGCACATCAAAACAACGCACGAGGTGCTGCGGGCAATCAGGTTTAATTATCTCAACTAGTGCTATAGATTTGTGCTTAGTTTTAGTGGTAAAAGTAACTATCTAGATTTAACAGCCGATAAGGTTACTTGGAAGATCTATGAGATTAGAATTTTCGACGAGCCTTATATTGTGAAACGTTTTGTGCTTGTGTTTAAGGGTTCTGTATTTGAGATAAATGTTTCGTTTATTTTATTAACTAATAGTATAATTAATAGTATTTATACCACTTTATTTTTGAAATTTCTACAACAAAATAATTTCATAGTTAAGAACCATACTTTATATGTTATAGACATAATTTTCCTTTTAGGCATTTTTATGTTCAATTAGGTACCTACTTGGAATTACTCAGTTTTCTTTAAATGTCGCTTAATACATTCTTACTAATCGCAATCCTGGACATAGACTGGAAATCTTTGAAAAAATTTCAGTAAACCAAACATTTTTAACAAACACGTATTGGTAGTGGTAACACTATGGTAACACTATTCTGGATCAGAGAAAAAAATGGCCCTTTTTTGTTCCATGATTTGACCAAATACTGAATGACTAATAATAATATAGGTAATCTGCCAACATCATTCCCTTACCCAAACACCACGCAGAGGAAGCAACAAACAGGGCTGGCAAAGATAATCATATTAAAAGTTTTCGATACAACAAAAGTGAACTATTCATCTTCTGTCCTGAAGTTTCAACCCTGGCTAACGGATATTTCTAACGGTCTCACATGTTAATAACCTTCACTTACATACATGGACATTGTTTTAAACTTCACCTTTCACTTTCGATACGGCATTGTGTTGCCCAATAGTAATTATCTAATCTAAATCATTAATCTAGATGAAGAAAAGGTCCATTGTGCGACGCCCCTACTAGTGTTGTGATACTCGAACCATTTTTGGAAGCATTTGTTATGAAAGTCCACAATTCCATTCATATGGTAGTAACTTATCATCTTGCATCTAGTTTATACCAGTAAATAGTTAATCACCAATAATACTGATGTTGTTTTAGATTATCTTAAAACTTAACGTATTAGTCACTTACAATGTGTAGGTCAAACCACATTGTATTAGTAAAAGTAGACATTACAATTATAATGTGTAAAATAATTACAATTTAATTTGACTAATATTTGGTAAACAGTCATTATTACCAAAAAAATTGGTTACGATACAGAGGGGCAATTTTGTCAGCATTGTAGGTACCTCTTTAATTCATTATTTATAAATTGACAATTACACAGTGGGTTTCTGACCTGCATATAACCGGTTGCAATATTATTTCCAGACGTCCTTGACTGTTAACGATCGATGCATTCATTTATTTATATGTACTATATTATCATCATTTATCAACGAGTACTAGTTGTGTTTTACACATCACTTGAAAATGGAAACATTTCAATAACGAATCAATTTAGGATTTTATTATGAAATGGTACACCGAGCTCCATAAAAGATTGCTGCACTTTGCGTATGCCATTTTTATAGCCTGAAGGGCTGACGTAAAAGCAGACGAGCCATCTGATGGTCTATGAAGTTTATGGACACGAGCAAGTCCAGGGAAGTCACCAATGCAACGCCGGCCCTGCAAGCCTCTTTTACACCTTTATTGAAGAATCTCATATCATAGCGCTCCGGAAATACCACAGAAGGAAGTTCACAACTTGCATTAATATTAAAAAAATAATCGTGAAAATCAGACCGTGAGGTTTTCCACTAGTCCAATTGATGTGGATGAAACTTCAATCTTCCGTGAGTGTGATGAAGGGTGAAGTAGGCTGCAGGTTGAACAATTCCTCGAAACATTCACCGTAGTAAAGTCAATACAGAGACAACCAACATAGACGAAATATTGAAATTATTATGACATACACATCCTGTAAAAATTATAATCGCATCGTATCCAAGTACCATAGTACTTGGAAGAAATGCCTCAAGCAGTAAGAGTGAGTGCTTTTAAAATGCTGATTTTATTAGTAAGAGTACTACCCGAGGTCTTGAGAAAGCAAAATATTTTTTTAACCTACGATTAATAATAAATAATGAATAATGTAAGCAGTGATAGCGGTGTGGTTGAACGTTGGACTGCCGAACCGGAGGTTCCGGGTTCAAACCTCGCACGCACCACTAATTTTCAAAAATTATGTGCGTATTAAAATTTAATTATCACTTGCTTCGGTGAAGGAAAACATCGTGAGGAAACCTGCACACCCGAGAGTTCTCCATAATGTTCTCAAAGGTGTGTGAAGTCCACCAATCCGCACTTGGCCAGCGTGGTGGACTATGGCCTATACCCCTCACACTGTGAGAGGAGACCCGTGCCCAGCAAGTGGGACAGTTATGGGTTGTGATGAATGTAACCCCAGAGATCAAGAAGGAAGGAACATTGTCCCATTAAATACGTTTTGCAGCGATTATTTATTCAAGCAATGTTGAACTTATTCATATTAAATTCTTATTCATATTTAAATGAATAAATCACACGAGGAATTTGTAGAATTATATGTCACTTAATATTCATACGGAGTAGTGTTGGCTTATGGTCCTATTAAAATGCATAATTGCATACGCGTGTCTAGATTTGTCTTAGCATACACGTGAGCGGAGAGTAAAGACGAAGTTGGGTGATTTGCGTAGGTTATTGAATGTATCTGCAATCCACGTGCTATGTCTGTCCCACGGTGGAATACCTACTGTATTAAATTTAATTAATACCTTTTTCGTGTAGTACGAGTAACTACATGGCTTAAAAGTTAGGTAATTAATCGTCGCGTTAGTGGTAAAAATTTTGAGCCTGGAATTAATAAGCCAAATTGTTTATTCTGTACATTGAAGTCATTTAAAAATGACTATGATTTGGCTATTTACTGACGCAATTAATCCCATAGGTATTAATTCAAGAATTGTTAACTCATACTCCGTTAATCTGCGCATTTGTTTCGCCTAAACTTACAAAACACTTAATAAATTTGAATGTGGTTTTCGCTAATAAGATGTAGGAAGTTTCGGGGTACATTTAAAATTTATTTTACTTAAATTAGTACATAGTCATCAGTACATAGTAATATATGAATACAATTAGATTTTTACAAATTTATAGGCTTAAACACTACTTTTAATAAAAGGGACTACATCTTCTTCAATAATATTCTGACAATATTGTACCTGTGTACAATATCGTATTTAAGGCCAGTTATACCATAAATAAAGATTGATAAAAATAAACTTTTCGATATGTCTATATGTTCCTCAATCCGTCTGGATAAAGAAAGTACAGCGAAAGCGAATGAAATGGGAATTATATTAGCACCCGGCGTTTTGGTCGATTAGAGCTAAAGTGTGTAAACTCCCTAAATGTTGCTGTTCACTAACTCACACAATTAAAATAATCTATTTTAACAAAAAAAGAAATCTTCAAACGCGTCTCAATTAATTATTCTTTCCATGCCCGCTAACTTCTTCAGGTCCTCAAACTAATTGTTTGGAGGGAGGCATCTTTTACTCCTTTATTATACTCTTTACCTGTACTCATTTACCAAGACGTGGTTTCTATTTAAGAACATTACAGTGCGCATTAGAACGTTATAGCGTACTTTAATAAGTAATTGTAGATATTTCAAATAATCCATACACATTCGCGTACTTCAAACACGAATATTTTCCCAGACAAATAAAAAATACTACAAAAATGTCAAGTAGTCTTATTATAAATATAAAACAAACCGTGTCGTATAGTGAATGGCAAGAGTAATATTATCATTTTTATCTTAAGCATGCGGAAGTCGCACATCAAAACGACACTGTCGTTTGAAATTCATTCAATTGTCACGTCGTGAGTTTTTTGTGAGAACTCTTGATAGTATCTGATACAGATCTACATTGAGGCGGTTTGTTTCAAAGTTCGCGAAATGTACGAGAACCAGCTGCGCCATTCAAGAGTGAACTTGAAATCTTTCATCTCGCTCTTTCTACTATTGTTTCACCTTTCGTACCAAGCATTGTACCTATTTGTTTTGTCCCACAAGTTTTATATTTTCTTTGATCGAAGTTTATATTCTAACCCTTAATATTCTAGCCCCCTCCGGATTAAATTAAAATATTGAAGGAGAATATTAAATTAAATTCGGTTCGGGGCTCCGGATGTGGCCGGAAAATTAGTTCTGCGCAGCTACTTACAGCTAACTTCAGAGAGACATAGATCCGTGGCGCGTATTGTACCTACTAATCTTTTAAAACACTGTCCATACATTAGTACCACCTGTGGCTATCAAACATGACTTGCGTTCAACGTAAACGTAGTCACTACAATTACCGTTTGCTTATCAAACGATCTCAGTGAGCGAATTAATAAAAGCTCACATTAAATCTAGGCTAACAAGAACTAGCTGCCTACTCCAATTCTATCTTGAGCTCTGTCAACCTTTCAAATTGAATCGTTAATGATTCAACGACGAGTCGAATATCGTTAATGATTGTACAAACGAGTTTCGTTATGTAATTAATTAAGAAGACAAGTTTATGGATGTAATTAGATGGTGAAATTATCGCACCCACCGTGTGTTGATTGGTTTAGCTTGGCCGTGAACTCTGTCAATGATATTGGGTCAATATAAAGACGATAAAATAGAGTATTTTGTGATGGTTAACTCGAGTCATTGTTCATTGGAATTCTTCTTCGCAACCCATAGCTGTCCCATTCCTGGATTTTTTCCCATTCCATTGCTGGACTTGGGTCTCCTCTCACAATATGAGTTATTTTTTATGTTGACAAATGAGCACATGTGCCACCTGAATGATGTGTCACTGTCGCCCATGGCCATCATCAAAGCCATCCGATACATTGCCGCCCACGGAAGAAATAATAGGGAAGAAATAAAAGACAGTGCTTATTGATAGAGAACTCTCAGAAGAACAGGTTTCCTCGCGATGTTTTCCTTCATTGTAGCAAATGATAAATTAATATCTAATTTTACAATATTTGATGTTTAAAAGACTTAAGGTAAAGAGCATGCAGAACCACCATTCGCCATGACAACTGTGACCGACGCAGAACTAGATTGTCGGGACTAATCGGGACTTCGATGTTTAGTCCAGTTAACTGAGGGAATTATTAAGAATACCTATTACAATTTTTGTTACTGCTTGGAAACGCACAACATAAGCCGTGGAATCAAATTTTCAATCATCACATCTCAACGCGCGCACACAATAGGATGCCCAGGACATTTTAGTTATTGTTGGCTACATCTGAGATTGACAGCCAAATAAATGTTTATTGTGCCAAAGCGTTTTCTGGTAGCGTGTGACGAAGGTCGTTTCTGGGTTGACATGGGTTTGTGAGCACATAACGCGAAGAATTCCAGGTTTAGAATTTTGTTTGGTTTGGAATTCGGCCGCGTTGACCTGGGTTAGAATCCTACAAAGATTCCTAGTTTTATGAGCTTTTATTTCGTTTTTTGGGGTACCAAAGCGTGATACACGAAACTCTATTAATATGCCTACGATGTCTGTCTTTCTGTCACAGGGTTCTATGTCTTGAACGGAAAATTTCAGGTGTTACCTGAAATTTTCAGGTGTTACCTGAAATTTTCAGAGAATGCGTGTTACCATAACTGCTACCACAAATAATAATAAAATAAAAAGTTAGATACCTAACGGAGTTCCTGTTCAATTACGTTAACCTTGAAAAATAGGGATTTTCACCATTTTATCTTATTATTGACCAAATAATTAGAGATCATATCGCTCGGTAGTATGGAACGATACATGTGCGAGTGCGTCTTGACCGGTTTTTTAGTATTTTACCTTTAGTGTCCCCGTGTCAGGTCGGTATGTAATATAGAAAGGGAAATCAGTTTTGATACCCTCTGTTGTGGTTCGGAGTTCAATGACCTAAATGCTATCGTTAGATATAAGTTCACATTAAACGGTTACACTTCATAACCAAATGTTTCAACTAAAGTTTACTAGAAAATCATGAAGTCTCCCTCTTCTCGACTTCTTCGTCTTCGAAGACTCATATCGCGCAACGGTTACCATGCCGAACTGTCAAGTGTCCTAGGTTATTATTAATTTATTAATTTAATGTATTCTAATGCATTATTGAAAAGAATAAAATTTTAGCTTTCTGCACTCCTTTTCCATATAAAATATAGCTGTGATATAATTATATTCCATAGTCTTCCGTCTGCATAATGTTCGTAAATAGGGGTACCAATTGCTTTACGTATCTATGACCAAATTTTTATTACGGGCTAAATTATTCTATGAGATATAAAAAAGTGACAATTCCTCACTTAACCGAAGAAGACAGATCGCACAAAAACAAAGCCGTCTTTGCGAGTGGATTATTATTAATGTGTAGGAAACTGACGCAGTAAACGACGACGGTTGGGCTAAGACTCAAGAGAGATGAGGGTAATTGTTGGCGGGCTATTGGCTTCAACCTACTAATGGCCCACTACTGGGCACAATTCTGCACTCATCATGGTGAATGTAATTAATATTATATTAACTTTTAAACGAAACTAGCACATGGTCGTGCGAAAGGGTGGTGTTCCATTCATCCTGAGTCCAAGCCAACCTGTGCTCGTGGTGAACCGTACTGAAAGTTTCAAATTTTAAGAAACTTTCAACAACTAAGTATTTAACCCCCCTTCATCATCGCAACCCATAACTGTACAACTACTGGGTACGGGTCTCACAATATGTGGGTTCACAACACTGAGCAGGAATCTCTCACTCCTGCTCAGTGTTGGGCCATCAATGGGTTGAAGCCAGAAGACACAGATAAGAGGAAACTCCTCAGAGTTCTCCATAATGATCTCAAAGGAGTGAAGTCAGCTAATCCGCAATTGGTCATATTGATGGAGTATGGCCTGTAGACTCAAATTGTGAGAGGAGACCCGTGTACAAAGTGGAACAGTTGGTTTGCGATGATGATGACGAGGTACATAATTATATATTATCGCATATGAGGATTATAATTGATCCACAAAGCAAAGTTGTAAGGGTAGCTACATGTTCAGTTCATTATAAATTATGTAAACGTTTGTCGAGTTCGTTAATAAAGAAATTTGAATCTTAATAGCTATCAAGTTTAATGGAAGTTCTTACGGTGTCTAATTGCAACTTGAATGAGAATACACTCTCATTGTTTTTAATTAACTGTATGAAATGTTCAGTACATTTACTAAATCACTATTTGATTCTTACTTTATTTATGTAGTCACTGTGATTGCGATTTAGTTTAGGGACGTTCTTTGGCACGGGTTTTCTCTCACAACGTGAGCCCAGCACCACGCTGGCCAAGTGTGGATTGGCGGACTTCACACATCTTTGAGAGTATTATGGAGAACTCTCAGGAGTGCAAGTTTCCTCACGATGTTTTCCTTCAACGCAGCAAGTGATAATTAAATTTTAATACGCACATTACTTTTGAAATCTAGCAGTGAGTGGGGGGATCAAAGTAGGATGTGGTAACAAAGAAAGTTATAGCTCTAAATTCATCTTTTCACTTACCATCAAGTGAGATTTTTGTTGAACATGATCTTATTTATTCTTCTCAATTGTTTCACTCTTGATAAAACGGTCATTACCATGAACTTCTAATACTTACGTGAAAAAATCATCTTATCGCATATCGCGGGCAGTTAGAAAATGTAATAATCTAATTTAAACTTGATACTGCAGGGTCAAATTACAATAAAAAGATTAATTTGTACCTATCAATGCATGACATTTGACACTAAGAGATTTCTCAAGCCGTCATCAATTGAAACTGATCGCAGAATTAAATTACATAGGTATTAAACAGAGTATTTTATGTCATTATTAAATTTAGGTCTCGTAAGGAGGTCTTTTGAGGTGCTCTTAGCGGCGACGGCGGCGCGGCGGCGGCGGCGTGCGTCGATATAAGAGATCTATCGAATTGGATGTTTGATTGCTAGTGGGAAAATTTCTCCGAGCTTCGCAGGGCACGTAACGTCAGTCCCGATTATTAGTACCTATATCTCTCTAGGCCTTTACCGTGTTGATTGACACCGAGGAGATCTTTACTCTGATACATACAATTTATTAAAGTTGTATTTTACCGTCCTAAAATAAACCGTAATGTATTGCATGTTTCCACACACCTTATGTCAATGTGCTATTACATGCGCGTACCAGGATTCTTTGTTAGGATCATGAGCACTTTAAACCCGCCCATTGCCCGACCACCGTCCAAAGCTAAACGTAGCGGGTTATCGAGCCGACTATGCTTGGTGTTGTGTTGCGGTATAAAATCCGAAACTAAGAGATTCGGCCAAGAACCTAAGTGACCGACAAAGTACAAAGCATAGGCAAGCTGAACTGGCAGTGGGCTGGTCACAGATGACGGAGAAGCGATTACCACTTACCACCGGGAAGCTCATCTGCTCAGCTATAGGCTATGTACGTAATACAATTATAATGTAGTTAGGTAAGTAGGTACTTAGTTAAGGCATATTTGACATTTAGGTACCAACATTACAAAACTGCCAATTTTGATCAAATCAGTTTAAAATTACATAGATTTGCAGGCTGTCGTTTAACTCCACTACGAAATAATCTATTAAATACACAACAATTATCTCCACTTAGATCAACGATATTTCTTTAACGACATGAAGTCGATCTGGAGCGAGGCTCATGTCGCAACTTGTTCTATGCATTTAGTGTCAGATGTTTGGTCTAGATTTGTATGGTGACGTCATTGAAGTACCTACAATAAATTTTTAAGTGATTTTAACACACAATAAGTACGGAGTCATCCTGGCAATGGGTCACCGTCGCCAATAGGCCAGTGTCCTAGAAAGAAGAGAGAAGAACTAAAGAAAGAAACTTCCTTTCTTTCGGGCGCTGCTCTCAAGCCCTAAACCGGAACACAAGTCGTTGAGCGACTCACTCAAGCAACAAGATGTGGTAGATAGGCTTCACGGAAAGATTAAGGCCTCATCATCGTAACCAGAGATGGGCAATATGAAATGCCCCCGCCGAGTACGCTGTAACCACATATTCTCGAAAGGCGCTCGCTGCATATTTTTAGATATTTAAGGTAAGCTTCGGTAGAAATCAATAGAAGTTATAAGTACAAACAAGTAGGTTTTCAGAATCCACAACAAAGTTGACGACCTGTATGGCACAATTTCCCTTCAAAGGATCCTTTAACTAAGGGTTTAAACAAAGACACAACCCCAGTAATTTATAATTCTGTTAAGGAATGCTGAATAACTACTATTGAAATATGTAGAGTTATAATTTAAAGTTTATTTCTTCACATATTTTTGTAATAACCTAGGTTTTACGCAGTTGGATATTTGTTTTTTTTACTATGATTGACAAGCCTAATTATTATGATAATTTCATGTCTGACTTTAAGAAAAGATTGCAAGGATCGACTTTAACAATTCGTTACTGCTCGAAAACGATCGGTTCAACGATTGGTAATGGAATTATAGGAACGTGGCAATACATTTCGAAGTTAACCAATGACATGCCAGTCTAGCAGTAGCGCTCAGGTGTTAAGATGTGTGACTCTGAAGTGAGGTACTGTTTGCAGACCGCGGCTGACCGTTCGTTGTGAAATAGGAAGTTACGATGGTAACACTAGAAGCGACAACGATACTCGTGCGGCGGAGAATGTGTGAGATTATTCCAACGGGGAGACTCTTCCTTGAACGCTCGGTAACAGTAGATTTTTAATTTTAAATTCTTATTTTATTCGCAGGAATATAGAATTTGCAGGAAAAACCTACATTATGTTTCTTAAATAAGTAATATGCCCAGCCCTTTATTATTATAATTGGGTACAGGTAAGCGATATGTATTATGATAATAGTTTCTGACAACATCATAGACATTCGAATTTCTGATTTGAATTAATAATGTTAGAGCTCTACTATTGCATTTTATCCTTAAATTAATAAACACACTAATACCATTAATATTCTGTGTGGCGGGTGGCATTCACAACACAAATAACACATCGCGAACACCCATAACCTGAGAACAACCATTTATCTGCCCCGGCCGGGAATCGAACCCGGGACCCGTTGCTTCGCAGGCAGGGCCACTGCTAACTAGGCTGTGGGGCCGTCGAATATCCATTTTTACCCTGGTGATGATGGAAAGTGATCATAGCTGTCCATCAATAATTTTAATATAGGATAATAAAGATCCTGCATTCTGCAACATAGCGCAAGCTTAAGTAGAAGGCGAAGATCGTAATATTAAAACATAAAATATAATATTATACATAATATAAAAATAATTCAAAGTGTCATAACTGATAATACTTGAAGTCCGACACAAAATATTTTTTAACGATATAAATTTGCATCAGCTATTTTGAAATTTAATTTATATTTCACTGCCATGTATTGTGTATTTATAAACGATTTGAGAACAGCTAACTTATCATATATCTTGGACGTTGGCTGTTTATACAAGTGTTGTGAAAAGAATTCTAAGATTGAGATAGTGTCGTTGTTCAAACGGATAGCTTGTAACTCGATTTGATTTATTACGTGTTCAAATTCAATAGCAATGCTCATTGATATTAAGATGTCGTTTTAACAATAATAGCTACATAAGTAATATATAATGTCAGGTGACAACAAAGCTTGGTTAAGTAGTAACATTTATTATATTTGAAGAATGTCTCATTTTGAACGAGAGTGATGTAAAAACGATTTTTTCACTTTATCTCTTCTGAGTAATCATAATTATACTTTTTACTGTGTGAATTTTTTTATAGTTCTATTAATATATCATTTATTTAATTAACTTGCTTTTAAATTTCTTAAAGTAATTCATAGAGTTGCTAAACTAACTAAAATATTTAACTTTGAAAACGGTAGTATTAAAATATTAGGTTAATTTAAATTACATACCTACATATTGTATACTAAATCATCCGCAACGCATAAAACAGCTTTTAAAGTCGCATCATCGCATACCTAATTGACAGAGAAATATCATGGCCTAAAATATCAATGTTGTACATTAAAACGCGATGTTTTAGAATAGATAAGCCATGTTATTTACCAGGGACCCCTAGCCCGAACCTCCAGGGGAGCACCTTAAACTCATCTCTTAGAATCCAGTTTAAATAAAAGTAAGTAAAGACAATATCACCCTGAGTATTTTTATTAAAGAAAAAAATTACAAATTTCTAAGAAATAAACTACTGTTATATCATTATTTAATAACTAGTGGACCCGCCGTCGCTTTGCTTCGGGAAACATAATAATATGTCCCTTGGTTCTCACATTCGGAAATTGTTACGCGTGATTCTTCTCACTCACATAACTATTTTCTTTCTAAACTAAATGAAATAAAATAACCACTAAATATTATGTGAAGCTGAGTACAATATATTAGTGAATACCGCACCGAAATAAGATATGCTGTTGCGGAGATTGGCGCGTACAAACAGACAAAAATTCTAAAAATCATTGTTTTGGGATTTATCGTATTTTTTATCCCCAGTAAAAGTTTTTCTTATATTCGTATATCCTCAATGACAGACAGCGACCAGTTACATATTTATCATGAGTATAGATTCTAAACGATTTTTTTTTATTCTAAACAATGGAGAAGGCAAAAGGGTCAAAATATTACTATCAAATACACCTAAAATCCGAGCTTAGGTCATATACATTACATAACTTTTTATTTCACTTCAATACATGCAGTATTTCCGAAGTTATAAAGACGAGAAGTTCAAGCCCTTTTTTGAATTTCCGCGCTTACGCTATGACGTCACGACGTGGCTCGGCCGCGAGCATGATACGGCGCAAGTATAGAAAATATGGGTCTATGCAGTTCAAAAATCTATAACTTTCTTATTTCTATAGATACAGACTTGAAATTTTGCATAGATGTAGTAGATAGTATGTGAATTATATATGTTATTTTATTATTGATAACTAAGGTTTGCTCGCGGCTTTACTTGAGTTTAAATTAACATTTCGGTCAAAAATCCCTATCAACTACGCGCGACTACTGAGAGATGACGTCATCGAGTAGTGACCGCCCGCCTGCGTTTTTAAAAAAACCAACGTCCGTAAATACGCACTTTGATCGTTAATATCTCAGCCATTTATTGAGATATGGAAAAAGTAAAAACACAGTTTTTCTTGTAATTTTTTATAGATTTATTTGACGTTTAAAAAAAAATTCGTTTGCCTGGTCCATTGCCATTGCCATCTAATTTCTATGACACGCAACTGTAAAACACCATGAACTCCGAACTGATGCTTACCAATCTGCAGATCGCATCTCGTGAGAAGTTCAAGGGCGCTGGGTCAAAGAGCGTTATTGCATCACAACAAACACGCTTACAGTACGGCTTGAGACATGTAAGTGATCGACTGAGTTAAGTAACCTCAAGGCTTAGAGTTTTTTTCCTGGATACAAGGTAGCAAACGAGCATGTAGCACCACCCTTCCGCTGCCGCCCATGACAAGTGGGGACTAGGATGGTTAGTCCAGTTAGCAGACGACGTTATAACATTAGTTGATTAGTTTGTTAGTAAGTATGAGGACTGGGGCAGGGACTGTTAGTGATAGTTAGTCCTGATAGTTGTTGTTAGTAATAGTCCAGTTAGTAATTGTTAGTAAGAGCTCGAGTCTTGTTCAAATTCGTCACAGATCTAGATGGTCGCCTCTTAAAAATGTAAGAAGTGTTTGTGATTTTTTTTTATAGCCAACAAATTTGCAGACAATTCACCTGATGGAAGGTAGTCGCCATCATGCAGGGCATCACTAATATTATGCATCAACAACGCGTTGCTGACCAAAAAGACGGGGTAGATACCGCATTATGTCTGACTCATCTTTACTAATAAACATGTCTGTAGGTGAAAGTTACTTACCATCGGCTGGTCCGTCTGCAATGCTTTTGTCATAAATAAACAAAAAAGAATATTCATTTTCAAAGCTAACCGTTCATTAACAAAAACTCATTTAAAAAACCATCCAAATATATCTTAGTACAACACACCCAACAGGACCTTCACCCTTGATTTTATTGACGTCCTTAAGAGGGGGTATAAAGCTAGGAAAAAATCAAATTTCACCCGCGCGCCCCGCCCCGCCCGTCAAATAGATGCGCCGCAGCAGTTGCGCGTCCGGTTGCATCTGACTTTATCAGCGGCTGTACACTCTCGCGAGACAGCTAAACGAGTGCACTCGTATGAGAATGTACTTGGTACGAGACATAGCGAGTACTCTCGCACGAGAGTGTACAGCCGCTATTATATAACATGTCATCAGTCAAGAATACGGCACAGTATAATGTAAAAATAAGACAAATTTCGGCTCAGTAAATGTAGAATCATCTACCTCAAAAATGGCAAGCTGTTTTTTCTATAATAGGGTTAGATTTTTATACAATATTAATAGCTAGAGAGCCAGTGAATGGCAGATAACACATAATTAGGTGTCATTCATAATTTTGAATATAAACTTCTCATCAAAAAAATCGAAACACCTTGCAAGTTTATGTTTTGTAAGGATTATCAGAAAAATATGTATATTTAGGAATATATGGCAAATGTCGTTTAATAGTGAATAACATGAGGTTTTCAAATCCTAATGTTAATGTTCTAAATTCAAATTAAATTTTCATAGGTTTCGTATTTTGTTTATCAAGTCATTTTTACCCTGTATGGTGTATGAAGAAAATTGATAAAACAACACACGTAAATGAAAAAAAGCTAAGAAGCGTTTATTTAATAACTTGCATTCCTTCCCCGAGCTCTTATTACTGCTTCCATACGGTTCTGCATCGATCGCTTGAGAGTCACCATCAAATGTTGTGGCATTCCATCCCATTCCTCTTGGATTGCATTTTGCAGCTGGCTAAGTGTTTCTGGGGCAGGATCTCTTGCACGAATTCGTCTCTTTAATTCATCTCACAGATGTTAAATCGGATTCATGTCCGGGCTTCTTGCTGGCCATTCCATAATGGAGATACCGACTTCGGTAATAAAATCTCGTATGATGCTCGCGGTGTGAGTACAAGCATTGTCGTGCATGAATATGAAACCGTTGCCAATAAATTGTGCATAGGGCATCACGTGAAGCTCAAGACACTGTTCGATGTACCGATGACTGTTTAGTGCACGCAGATGTGACCCAGACACAAAGACAAGCTCCGTCTTACCGTCGGCGCTGATTCCTCCCCAAACCGTCCACGAACCGCCACCATAACTGACCTTTTCTTCAATGCAACATTTTGCAAAGCATTCTCCATCTCTTCTGTAGACCTTGTTCTTTCCGTTGTTACCATAAAACATAATTTTACACCCATCAGAAAAGAGGAATTTGTTCCACTGGAGGTATGACCAATTTAGGTGCTCACGAGCAATATTAAGGCGCGCTCTTCGATGATCTACAGTTAATTCCGGCCTATTTGCTGGCTAGTGCGGTACCAGACCACGTTCCTTTAACCTTCTTCTATTTGTACAGACACTTACAGCCACCCTACGTTCAACATGAAGCTGCTGCTGCAGTTGAAATGCATTAAGGCGTCGATTTCGTAAAGAAGTTGTTACAATAAATCGATCATCTCGCTTAGAAGTGACCCGATTCCTGCCAGATCCTGAACGGCGTGTGAACAAACCAGTCTCCCGATAGCGTTTGTAGACTCTATGAACAGACGACAGGCTTAGATGTAATCTTTCAGCCACAACACGCTGACTAAGTCAAGAATCCAGCAATGCCACCACTTGGGCGGCTTCTGCTGGCGAATTATCCATATGTTTTAGAAAAAAAACTTTTTCAGCGGTCCCAAAGTCACAGTACACACACAGTATACAGAACACAAACAAAAAGTTTTAAGATAAGTGCTAATTTTTAGTTTTCAAAGCTGAAATGTACTCCGACTCTAAACACACATTTGTCTTAAAACAGTGAATCATTTCATTTATAGGATAAACAAATGAAATTCTAATCGTGAATTAAGAATTTTCGCTAATCACTGTAATGGCCAAACTTCCAGCTATACAATCATGTGATTTTTTGCCTGGAATAAATACTCTTTTGTGTTAAGTTAGGACAGAAACCATAAAAAGGGAAGTGTTTCGATTTTTCTGATGAGAAGTGTATTATTATGTAGGTATCTATCAATCTAAAGCAATTCTTCTCGCTGTAACTATCTGTATTTCTGAAACTTGTATCATTTATAGGTAGTGTCGGTCGCATCATGTAACCATAGCGCTGGAAACCTAGTGTAGGGAGCGATTGAATCACTTTTATGACAAGAAAGGCAGTATAATGTTGGTACTGGTGTGACCATTAAATCATTTAAATTCTCGCAAAGCAGAATATCTGCTCTATTTTTACGTGATGAAACCTGTATGCCGTATAACATGTAAATAAATAACACGTACAATGTTTTTCAGACATTTATTTATTATAGATAACATTGTTTTCATTTTTTCGCTACAAAAAGATAAAGTAAGTTATCCTTTAAATTTATTTAAATCGAAAGAAATCCTTCGCCAGAAAACCGAAAAATTACAAATGCCACTGCCGTTATTATAAGGAAACTAATTAAATGACAATAATATCATAAAAAAGATGACAATCACTAACTTCTTGAGCGACAATTGTTAGCTTTAAAAATATAGGAAAAAACAGTGTGTGAAATATGATGCGTGATGATATAATTATGCGTGAGAACAGGAAAAATGTATAATGGGTAGTAAAAATATTTAAGTTATGGTAAGAACACATAAGTCATGAAACTAAACAATTTTTTGAAGATTAAAAATAAGCATAAAATCGAACAAAGCTTACTTAAAACCAAAATGAATTTATTCGAAATCAAGTTTAATTTACTAACTCCAAAATCCGTGTAGAAAAAATAAAATGCCAAAATTATACATGGTTGGAAGTTTTAATTGTTCAAAAAATATATCTTGTCTATTATAAGTCGTTGACACGTCGTGTATCACTTGTGTATTTAGTATCGTCGTTAGTCTTGATATTTGTCTTCACCCGTTCATAAACACGAGGCTTGATGTTACTGAAATAAACAAAAAAAGTCAAACACTATTATACTTCCTAACATTGAAACTGATGATGTCAGGTATCACTTTGCGCCATTTATAATCGGTTGAAAGTTTTAGAGATGACTAAATTACATAAATAATTTATTTTAATGCCAACCGTTCCGGTGCAATAAATTCGTCTGCATTTGGATCTGTATGTTCTAAAATTTCTACATTTTGTAAAAGCGTAATACTTAGTAAGCCTGATATATTTTTTTCTTTAAGAAAACACAATAAGCAATTAAGAAGTAAATAAAAAAGTCGCTTTAAAAATGCATTTATACAAAATTTTATGTTTTTGTTAAAGTAATTTTGCCTAACTATGCATGTATGTAGTATAGTATAAAAAAGTTTAGTTTATGTGTTATTTTGTAGATTCGTTACAATGCAACAACAAGCAAATAATAAATGAAACAATACATAGACAGATGAATTGATACGCACTTCTCTGGTGTAATGTTCCCGTCATCATCAATAGATTTTGGAATATTTTCTTGATTAAATCTTGTTCTGAAATGAAAATACAATAATAGTTTCAAACACACACAAGTAACAACTACTGTAGGGATTGATCAAATTGACTACCAGAAATATAGGTGTTGCTTTAAAAACAAAATGATGGGGCAAAGAGGAAATAATTAACTCAAAATTAAATTTGCTTTTGGATAAAGCTGTATAGGCGGGTGCATGCCTCTCTCTTCCACTTTAGGCCTCAACCTTAATTTGTGACAAAGTTTTCTAACTAAGCCCACATAACATTGAATACACGTATTACATGAAATCTAGACATAACTAGTGAGGAGTGGACGTACTGCATACCTCTGCCTACTCCTTCATGTCAAAAAAACATTTACTTACTTTATTGATCTTTCAACACTATTTCTATTTTTATAATTATGTTTATGAATAATTTTGTTTGAAAGTACATACCTATACTATTAATGATACATACAATCTGAATTTTTCGTATATACTATGCTGCTTCAGCGATCAAACATCAACGTCAACATTGTATTGTGAGCACAAAAGTTAAAACAATAAGGTCTAATTTTGAATATGAAATAGTGTACTTGTCAACTTACCTCTGACAACTAGCCATGACTTGAATTTTCAGCTTTCTGTGTTCCCTTTTTTAATGTTGATTTTATTCCGTTTGTTACCCATGTTGGATCTAGTGTCTTTAAACTTTAGTTCACACACACACAATTATTGTTTTTGTAATAAAAACTACGCTCTTAGTCACAAATGTACACCACGAAATATTTTTCACATGCCGAGCAGACTGACACAGTCTTCGCGTCTCAATGGAGCAATGGCGACTGATTAATGAAACAGAGCATGTCAAAATCCTACAAATGTATTTTATTTAAATAATTCGTAAATTATAGATTTGATTTAGAAATCGATCTACAAATCTCTCCGTGATACTAATTAGCATAATATATTAAAATATTGACTCAAAAATATGCACCATATTGAAAATAAATTGATTTCAGTTGAAAATTAGACCTAACTTTGTGATTTTTTTCTATCGAGAAAATTTAATTTTTTTATGTTTTTGCTTCTTACATTCACTCAATAATATAATGAAGTATAACTATGTTCTTATTCAGGTTCTAGAAACTTGATCTACTACTGTAAAAATTGAATCTACGATTGCCAATTTTGCTTTATACCCCCTCTTAAGCCAAGGTGGTAGGGTACAGGATCCGTTGAAAAGGTTAATATGGACACAACTGAATGCATCATGTGTACTCGTACTTGAATTACCATATCGGATACATTTGCATAGCTTAATAACTTAATTTCGCTTGTTGATATAGCTTAAGGTAAGACCTCACACGAGGGTAAACTAAGGCTTTTTTACACTGACTGGACTAATGCTTACTAATTAGTAGTGAAGTGACCATGCGTTAATTATTATCAATTTCAATTCCATCTGATGCTAAGTGGAGATGAAGTTTAAGATTGAATGCACTAACTTAGTGAAAGCATATCGAATCTCTGCTTGAAAACTCGTACACCAAAAGCCTGCGAAGCAAGAGGTCCCGGGTTCGATTTCCGCCTGGGGCACAAATTTTTCTGACAGTTAACTATTTATTTTATATTCGTATAATTTCATGCGTACCTACAAATAACATTCATTTCTATGGTTGGAGCATTCGATTCTGGCACGGACCTCTTATGTTTTAAGAAATGTGCGTATTAGAAATTTAATATCATTTTTGCGTGAGTGAAGAAAACTTGACGAAACATACATAACATACGACACATACCTGAGATTTCTCATTAATGCTCAAAATTGTGTATAAAGTCTTACAATCCACACTTGACCAGCGTAGTTGCCTGTGGCCTATATCCCTGACATTGAGAGAGGAGACCGGTGCCCAGCAGTGGGGTAGTTATAAATAAAGGATAACTTAAAAGTTTGATTGTTTTTCTTACCTATAATATTGTTCTTTAACAATATAATCTTTATTCAAACTCAAACTCAAATCATTTATTCCATATGATTTTAAACTTAACTCATCGCGGATTGTACTCATTTTATTATGATACGGGTACTCACGATATGTATTTTGAAACGCCGATATTTCGACCCAGTTGCATGGATCGTGGTCACGGCTGAACTGCGGTGGCGCGGAGAAACTTTTGACACGTGACACTTGACACTAATACATTAGTCTATCTACCTTACGTCTAGTTCGTTTTTACGTTTTGTTAACCATATTACGACACACTACACTGACCACATCCTGCCGCTCAGCACTTTTAACTTTTTCGGACTTACATAAACTTATCGGACACATCTACGTATATGCAGGTTAACTACGATCCTACTGCAAGAGTGACACGGCAAACGAAAAAACTTATTCAGGAATGTCGAGAGGTTATAGGGGAAGACACATATAAATACTTACTTAGACCGCGTTTAATACAACCACCTAAGTTTTACGGACTTCCGAAGGTTCATAAACAAGGCGTTCCGTTAAGACCTATCGTAAGTCAAATTGACTCGCCGACGTACGAACTCGCGAAGCATATAGCGGGCATTTTGCAACCATTGGTAGGTAAAACAAGGTCCTACGTGAAAGATTCCCGACATTTCGTGCGTTTGATAAGAGAAACTAAACTTGAGGACAATCAGACAATGGTAAGTTTTGATGTTGAGTCATTGTTTACAAAAGTGCCAATTACTGAATGTCTAAACGTAGTTGTAAACATTCTTCAAGTTAATAACATCCCTACGGCTTATGTCAAATTATTAGAACATTGCCTCCGGTCCAATTACTTCCTGTATAATGGACAATATTTTCTTCAAACGGACGGCGTCGCAATGGGCAGTCCCGTCGCTCCGGTGGTAGCAAACATCTGGATGGAATACTTTGAAGAGAACGCCATCACTAGCGGACCTGATAATATAATAGTTTGGAGAAGATACGTAGATGACGTCTTTGCCATACTAAAGGGAGGACGAATGGAGGTAGAATCCTATTTGACATTTTTAAACTCCGTACACAACAATATCAAATTCACGTGCGAGATAGAGAACAATAACGGCTTAGCATTCTTGGATGTACAAGTACGTAGGCGCCCGGATGGTACTTTAAGTCACACCGTATATAGGAAACCAACTCACACTGATAGATACTTACACGGCACATCACATCATCACCCAAGACACCTAGCATCGGTTGCGTCTTCGCTTACGAATCGAGCCTATGATATATGTGATGATGAACACGTGACGCAGGAATTGGAACACATATATAATGTACTGCGTCGGAACGGCCACACACCAAAGACAGGGAAACGTCCACATAAGAAAAACTCCACTGTCAGCACGGTTGAACGGCAGTCAGCATTTCTTCCCTATGTTAAGGGGGTAACAGATAAAATTGGCAGATTATTAAATAGAAAATTTAACATCAACACCGTTTTCACGCCTTTTAAGAAAGTTGCCGCCTTTTTGCGTTCTCCCAAAGATCGGGTACCTTATCAGTGTCCAGGGGTATATAAAGTCAACTGTAGCTGCGGGAGCTGTTACATTGGACAGACGAAACGCTCGATATCGCAGCGAATAAAAGAACACATCGCAGCAATTAGGAAGAATGAAGGGAAGAAATCAGCTGTAGCAGAACATCTACTTGATTCGGGCACTAACCACTGGATTGAACTTGGAAGCCCGCAAGTAATCGCCACGGAACGCCACTACATCCCACGGCTAGTACGAGAGGCAATAGAAATTAAAAAACACCCCAAAAATTTTAATAGGGAGGATGGATTTAAGTTAGCGCAAACATGGAATCCAGTGGTTAGTTTATGTAAGTCCGAAAAAGTTAAAAGTGCTGAGCGGCAGGATGTGGTCAGTGTAGTGTGTCGTAATATGGTTAACAAAACGCAAAAACGAACTAGACGTAAGGTAGATAGACTAATGTATTAGTGTCAAGCGTCACGTGTCAAAAGTTTCTCCGCGCCACCGCAGTTCAGCCGTGACCACGATCCATGCAACTGGGTCGAAATATCGGCGTTTCAAAATACATATCGTGAGTACCCGTATCATAATAAAATTTATTCCATGTAGGTATTTAGAATACACTTATGAACGTCATTTTTTGCATTTACCACCGTTTCGCTAAGGTGCCTTTAAATTTTAAATCTTATGAGGAGAAAAAGAAACGGCGAAAGAAAACTCCTCGGCACATCTTTTAAAATAAAATAAAATATATAGTGCGTTTACTATATAGTGTATTTACTTTGAAGTACTATATTCTACGTCAGCTACAAACTAAACCCAGGACATTACATTATGTAAATAAATAAAACATTATTGTCGCTGCCTTTGTCTCCTGCGGAGGTAATAAAAATACTTAATTGGTTAATTACTTACGATCTCAGTAAACGAGCGGGGCTTGTAATCAACAAGAAATTTCTTTCGTTCGGTCCTTTTGTTTTCCAATATGGCGTGGCTTGTTTAAGTCATTATTTCAATAGCGAAAGTGGGGCTTAAGGATTTATCGGCAAGGTTTTAGGTTATCTGTGGAAACATATCCCGTTCTATGGGAGAATAAATCTGTATGTACCAATAGAAATGTCCTAGCTGACAGATTTATCAAGACCGCTGACAAGATAGACGGAAACTTTCTGTATTTTGTGAAGGAAAATGCTTACGGTACCTACACTATTATTTATTAATCAGAAGTTTATTAACTGTAAGACTGGTTAGTCACTTGTCAATACAAGGTTGAAAATAATATTCATCAATATAAGGCCCCACACTGCTCAATCATTTATTGTCAACTAGCGAACCCACCTTTGCTTCGGGGAACGTGTTCCTTAGCACATTCGAAAATTGTTTTTAAACTGACATAACTTTTTTATTTCTCAACCGATTGAAATAAAACAAACAGAAAATTTTAAGTGAACTTACCACAATATATTAGTGAAAACCGTACCCAAATAATTTCTAATATTAAAAAGATACAAGTAATGTCTGTTATTAAAAAGACAACACTATTCATGTAACGGAAGTTGAAGTCAAATGAAACGGACATTCAAAATCCAATATATCCCTACATCACATGTTAATAAAAACCAACAAAACATTTTCCATGAAAATCGTTTGCGATAACGGATGTAAAATTAAAATTGATAAATGATATTAATGTAGCACGAACACTTTCTTTTGTATTCAAATTGCACCTTACCGCGCAATAATTCACTTCCTCATGATATCGTAAACCCCTCATTCAAACTATGGTGAGTTATGGAGGTGCGGAGTACTCTCTTATCCGTAATAAGAGGATGTATTCCCATAATTACATAGCGTGCACTTTCTCTTGGCTAAATTTGGAGGAGTTCTTAAATATTGAACGCAGTCATATCACAACCCGTACATGTATTGGGAACTGCAAAGCGAGTTTCGTCGCTATATTTTCGTCGCTATATTTATACAGTATATAATTTTACAACTCGTTTTGAATTGTCAACAAACTTTATCACATCGTGGGAGTTTGTTAAATAATTTGGATTTGAAAAAATTAAATTAAATAAAACTTTTAACGCATTATTTTTTAGAACTAGCTGTGCCCGCGACTTCGTCCGCGTGGAATTTTAATTGTTACGGGAAATTTTTTAAAATAAAAGTAGCCTAAGTTACTCCTTATTACATTAGCGATCTGCCAGTGAAAGTCCCGTAAAAATCGGTCCAGCCGTTCCAGAGATTAGCCAAAACCAACAGACAGACAGACAAAAATTGTAAAAAATGTTATTTTGGTATATGTACCGTGTATACATCTTTATGCATATACTAACGGTTTTTTTAATATTACAAACAGATACATAGTATTTTAGTGTTAATGATGTCCTTGGTAATGGCGATAGTAAAAGTGGCAAAACCACTGCGCAAAATTTATGTGAGGCCGGTTACACTTTTAGAGGCGACCATCTCAGTCCTCAAGGGTAGCAACACATCTGTGACCGAATTATAACTTACTAACAATTAGTAACTGGACTACTACTAACAACGACTTACAGGATTAACTATCACTAACAGTCCTCATACTTACTAACAAACTGACAAACTAATGTTCTAACGCCGTCATTTCCGTTCAAGAGCCCTGTGAGCGACAGACAGACAAAGGAAGCACAGTAACAGGGTTCCGTGTGTTCCATTTGTCACCCTTTAGGTATCTTACATATATTATAGGTATATAGAAACCCTAAAAAACGACAAACTACGTACTTATAAATGAGGTTTCTAAATATAAAATCCGTAAGCATACACCTAAAACCTCGCCAAAACATCCTAAAACCTGTTCACGTCACTTAGCTATCGGTCGCTAAATGACATAAGAGGCTAGTCATCATTCATTAACAATGTAAAAACACCCGACGGATTGTGTGCCAAGGTGAGATCGCGTCACGACGTGTTTGCCAATCAAACAATACCGCCATAGAAATGGTCATTCCACTTGGTAGATACTAAGTAATTTAATATTATATTTGTACTCGTAGAATAAACGTTGATTGTCTTGAGTATAATCCACGATGTAATCGAGGAAGGAGACCTGCGCTAGAATACAAATATACATACAAATACAAATAACCAGCGAAAAATAATACCTAGAAGTCTAACTACTGATCAATAATAGCGCAATAAATACTAGGCTGAAGCCTAGTAGGCAACGTCAGCCCATTCGTCGTTTCGTTTTTTACTGACACTGAAATTAGCCAATCACGGCTGGCCTTGCGTAAGGCAGCATAAAATAAGAACCAATTATGTACTTTTAGCGGTTTCAGTCACGTGAGTGATTTGGTACCATTTTCGAATGACTGTTTGTATGGAAGGGCGTCCTCTATACTTTATAGCTCATTGCAAATAACAAAAAATAGAATAGTAAACAAATAGCGCTAGCTAAAAAACAAAGTCAATGAATGGGTTTGCTTCTGATGTTTTCATTATGTTAAGAAAATCCGCAGTATGTACAAGCGCTTATTTAGTTATTTATAGCTTATAGCTGTCTCCGTGTTTCAGTCACCACGTCGCAGTAATTTGGTGGTACGGATTCCCATGTGACGGTGACAATTTACCATCCGCAATCCGATGCCAGCAGGCCAGGTTGTCGTAAGAGGCGACAGACACGATCCCTTTCTTGGTAGTTGGGATGAAGACCGGTTGGCTAGCTACCACCATCTCGGGTCAGCTCCTAAACAACTTCTGGTGTTTCGGCTGTCAGTATTACTTTCTGTCCTCTTCTTTCCAGTCGGCAACGCGTCAATGATGTCTTTGGTGTTAAAGTCTACTCATCATCAGCTGGGTCCCTTGTACTTTACTAAAAAATTTAATTTAAAGTCAAAGAAAACTCCTACGCTTTAAATCGGTCTATCTATTTGAGAGCTAACATGCCAAGACAGACACACACACACAGGCAGACAGACATAAACTTTGGCGTCGGGGGTAAAAAACTAGTAATAACAAAGTGGAACACACCAACTAGTAGGTCTATTGGCCAATCATAGCGAGTGCCAATGTTTGCATAAGATCGAATCGACGCCAAATGTTCGCGGCCCACCGTTCCATCGCCTACGTGAGTAGCTTGCGATGGCTTTGTGAATGGAGACCGGCGAACGTGGGCATCAATGGCCCAAGATTTGATTGTTGCTATCGATTGCAAGTAATTAATAAATACAAATAGGATAATGTTGTTTCTGTTGTATACAGCGTTTGGAAATAGATTTCGCATTGCTGAAATCACATTTGACGGCTCCGTGGCCTAGTTGGTCTAGTAATACTGCCTGTGAAGTGCGGGTCCTGGGTTCGATATCCGGCCAAGGCATTTGTATGACAGATAAAAGTTTGTTCTTGGATCTTGTATGATAATGATATACGACTACGTCACACGTGTAAGGTATATGTGAGAGTTTTACAATATTGTAGATAACAATATTTGCATACATGTGTAATATAACACACGATTTCACTCGCTATGAATCATGTGTTAACACTACCTAGGGTTATCACATAATAGATAAACCTCATTTTGCCATAAATGAGCATTTTACCATTTTGGGAAATTAGTCTGCCTTTTGTACCACATTGATTTTAGTATATAATCAAGTTAAATCAAATAAATTGGCCCGTAAATTAAGAAATTGAAGAAAATATTTTTATATACCTAATTCTTGAAACAATAAAAATTAAGTACCAATTTTTCGGATGCGTTACTCATGTATTGATTTACATAACCAAAATGAGAGTGGATCACTAGTATATGAAGAAGAATATGTATATGTATGTATTTATTCCAAAAATGCTTACTTTACATACAATATAACAAAAGAAAATATTAATACTAAAATAGGTAGGTACTTTAATATATCTCAATAAAACCTCTACACAACAATTTGTGACAACCCTAGCTATTACTATTAACTAGTAAACAGTGATTCACAGAGCTCATTTTATCATATGGTTGGAAAATTGTTATTACTGAGAAAATGAGATGATTCGGTTTCTGTCGATCGTAAGGTGGTGCTGATTGCTCGTTTACCCTAACACATAAAAAAGTAAGAAATTGGATGTTTGACCAATAGTGGTAGACCAATATGTAAAAGGGCAAATTAATACACGAGCTCCATTTTACAATACCATTTTATTGAATGACAATATTGACATAATTCCTTTGTTCTTCTTAACCATCCGTTTATTCTTGAAGTTGGCCTGTTCGCCGGACAGTAACATTTTGTTAGAATACCTGAAATCTATGAAAAACTACCAACTGAATATCTCTGCTCTCCGCTCCTCAATCTACTCTCCACTCCTCAAGCCTGCACCTCGCCACTCCACACCTCGCCTCACCAGCTCACCACACCTCACCTCTTGTCCCCACACCTCATATGACCATTTCCTGCTGATCCTGCTCCTCGCAGTTGTTTTAGTAGAGGTACAAAATTCCTCCGTTACAAATATATCAGTGAAAACCCGCACCCAATTTGTTAAAGCAGTTTTTAAGATTAGCGGGAACATACGGACGGAAAACAGACAATAAGAATCTAAAAATGATTACTATGGGATATACGTATTGCGTTAAAAGACGTCCCCAATGATACTTTTTTCCTCCAATATCAATGTACAGATATTGACCAGTAACAGGTTTATTATGATTAACAAAAACCTCTTAAACATTGTTATTCAAATCGAATAAATTAAAACAAGATAATAATTGGCGGTAAAAAACAAACAATCTTATCTCAGTTTATATCCGAATAAAATCTCAGACTATTACATCATATTAACGAAACGACCGCAGACAATTTAAGTTACACAATCTTTACGGCCAATAGCAAAGTTAATTCTAAACGAAATTGCATTCAATGTGTTATTACGAAAGTAATTTATCGTATGCAAATGTAATAAATATACGGACGTGTATTATTCGGATATCGCCGGCGCTGTTACAGAGTATAATTGAGAATAGCATCCGATGTCAAACAAGTGAGGTGTTTTAGTTTTTAGGAGGTGTTTATTTTAATTGCCGACAAATAAATACGAGCCACCGGATGGTAAATGGTCAGTATAAACAGTATAATATATTTTCAGTCAACGTAGTGTAGGTCGTCAATATCGATGAGAAAATGTACAGGAGGCCTACTACGAAAAACAAAAGTCGATGTTTCGGACAACGGATCGTACTTTTTCCTACCAGTCACGGTCGCCAAATTATGTTTTGTGTGAACATATGGCATTTTTTAAAGATAGAAGATTATGCGATTTTTAATAGGAAAAGAAACATACAACAGTAAGAAAAAGTACGATCCGTCGTCCGAAACGTCGACTTTCGTTTTTCGTAGTAGGCTTCCAGTACGGTACGGTAAAGTGCGGTACAGTACGATACGATATAGTGATACGAGCGATATACGAGCGATATACGAGGATAGTGTACAGTTTCTTTCTTAGATAATGGTATGCATTTATTGTAAGCGACGCGGCGGTGGTCCAATACTTGGCTTCAAGCCATTAATGACCCACTATTGAGCACGGGTCTCTCCCCATTATTGAGGAGGCCTAGAGGATCCCCCACCACGCTGCTCCAGTGCGGGTTGGTGGAGGGGTTAGTGACCAACCCAAGTGTCGGCAGCCTTTTTTATTCCGCCCGAAGACCTCCGACATGGCTAAATGACTGTTATTTAAGATAACAGCTGATAGACAGCTTTACGTTCCCTCTGAAGGACGTAAACGTTTAAGGAATTTTAGCCACTAGCGGTCACCAATCCAACTACCATCTGCGCCCGCTGTTGCTAGCGTAACCCGCTCTGTGAGCGCTTCACTCCTCCAATCCCAAACTTAAGGAGTGCGCACAGTACAACGACGCCACGACCGACAGACGCCAACGCGACTAAAACCTTGACAAAGCTAACATTCAATTATGAGCCTTATATCTTTGAAGGTAAGGTTGAATTTCGAACTTATACTTAAAAGCCCTGTACGGCCCCTCCCCGCCCTACACCCATAGCCGTCCCGTTTCGAGACCAACGCGTCGACGTTGCGTTGACGACTCACCGTAGACGAGTAGTCCACGCGTCGACCGACACAATGACGTAATGTACCTAGAACGGAACGTCGGAGTTGAAACGGAGTGGAGACGGAGTCGAGTTTACGTCGATGAAGCGTTGATCGCGGAACAGAACGTCGGAGTTGAAACGGAGTGGAGTCGGAGTGGAGTTGACGTCGAGTTGGTGTAATGTGCGCACTCCTTTAACTTAATTCAAATATTTTTGTGGAAGCAATTTCACGGTTCAATAATTTAGTTAGATATTGATATAATTATGTACGTAACTATAAAAGAAGCCAAGCAGAAATAATGGCCTTATTTACGCATTAATAAATTCTTCCAGCCTTTTGGTCTTGATAATGATTTGTTAACGAAAAACATAAATTCTTTTACTTCCGAAAAATATAAATTCATTTTCTTCAAGACTGACTTACATTATTGAGCGAGTGAGGTGTAGGGTGGTCAAATGCTCTGGATTCGTCTGGATTTTCCTGACACTTCAAATAGTGTCCTAATTTTCGACCTATTAATAATCTTACTAGGTTTCCAGAAATAAGTAACTTAAGATCACATTCTCATCAGGTCTCTCCATTCTAAGGTCGGAGCATTTTCCTGCAAACAAACCAAAATAAATTGTTGCATTGTTTCACAATCCTGTTGTAGCTTGAGTTTTAACGATGTTATTACTATCTGAAGGGCTGACAACGAAGCAGATAACCCATCTGATGGTAAGTGGTCATCGCCACCAATAGACAGGGGAGTCGTCAATTCAACCCCAGCTCTAACGGAGAACTCTTCTTACAACTCAACCCCTTGTTTGGAAAGGTAAAGAAATTGATATGAGAGTAGTTATAAATTCATAGGTTTTTTTATTTACACATCTGGAGAGAAATGTGTTAAACACCCAGATTTCTCTCCTTTCCAGAAACACAAAGAAAACAATAATATAACGCACTTTCAACTCAGCATTGTTAGACGCCATATCAAGCTTGACATGTTGCAACGACTATTTTACGGTACACCCGAGATAAAGGGTCCTGCCATATTTACGAGACAATACCACGGCAATGCAGTACGTAAATCCGTGGTTGTAGGGTCCATATGCCTGATGGTTATCAATATGACGACGTGTTCGCTGTTTATTGTTGGGGTCTGTCAGTAACCCTATTTTGCGATCACGTTATTGAATGAAACAATAGCAATAGCTAAAAGCGTGAACTATTGTTAGGTTATAATCTATTGTATATCTTGTAAGTATAATAACATTATATAAATATGATCAATTTCTGTTAATGGAAAATATTTAAGAAAAAATGTTATTGGGTTTTAATCATTTATATAAAACTATGCATTCTAATATAAAATAGTGTGGGAATGTTATATAATATTATCGGGAATATAATATAGTGTGGGAATTTTTATAGTTATAGCGATATCGTTTAAATATCACGCATGTAAGCAGACCCTTAATAAATATACAATTAAAGAATACTCACAGACATGTAGATTCTCAGAATGTTTTTCTTTACGGAGGTAAAGGATAATTCTTTTACTGAAATACGCGTACGAATGTTATGTAATTTAAAAAAATGTTAAGATGCCTCCGTTCTGATGAGTGTTTACAATTCCGCCCCTCACGTCTAGTCTAAAATTTCAGTAACGTAGGCAAAACGAATTCGTTTATGAAAGTCATGACTTATTTGATCTGTCTTGAGGCTTACTTTTTTTTATCACAGACTTGTTTTTTATGATATAATGTTAGCGAACGAGCATGCAGCACTACCCTTCAGCGGGTGCGCTGCTGCTCATGACAACTGTGACCGGTCTAGAACCAGACTCAAATGGGGACTAGGCTGGTTAGTCCTGTTAGCAGACGGTGTTAGAACATTAGTTGGTTAGCTTGTTAGTAAGTATGAGGACTGCGACAGGGACTGTCTGTTAGTGATAGTTAGTTGTTAGTATACTCTTATAAAAGGATTCATTGTTACCAAATATAAAAATCAATTGCTGTTCGTTAGTCTCGCTAAAACTCGAGAACGGCTTGACTGATTTGGCTAACTTTGGTTTTGAATTGTTTGTGGAAGTCCAGGGAAGGTTTAAAAGGTGAAAAATATCAAAATCCAGCTTTTTATTTATTGATTCTGAGGCGGTACGAACTTTGCCGGGTCAGCTAGTATATTATACATATAATCGGTCGGTAAAGGACAAAATATTAATAATGTGTGTCAAATAGCAATAATGTCCGTTTACACTTTTTTAGGGCGACCATTTTTGTCCTCAAGGATAGGAACACATCGGTGACCGAATTAGGATGAGATTCTTACTAACAATTACTAATTGGACTATTGCAAACAAAGACTAACAGATTTAACTATCACTAGCAGTCCCTGCCTCAGTTCTGTTACTTATTATCAAACTAACCAACTAACTTACTACACAACAGCCTCTGCTAACTGGACTAACCATCCTAGGCCTGATTTGAGTTTTGTTCTGTGTCGGTCACAGTCATCATGGGCGGCATCGGAAGGGTGGTGCTGCAAATTCATTTGCTATCCTAATTTCATGAAGAAAATTATTCATCATCAAAATTGATCCAAAAATGTGATCAATTGATCACGCAATTTAGGTTCTAGTAACATGCCAGAATAGATTGCTTGATCAAGTGTAACGTGATCGGAACCATTGAATAATTATATTACCTACACCTCTGACTATCAATTGGATTTCTCCGCGACAGAACTAATACTAATAAGTAAATCGTCTATCGAAAGTTTATTACATAATATAAGTTAGATCATGAATAGAGTCACATAAGTGCATACCTGCATATTGTATGCGTAATAAATTTTATTATTACGAATCAGTAAACGCCCTCGCTTCGGGACACGTATTCGAAAAGTGTTTGTAAATTCTATCCTGCACATCCTACATTTCATTATACCCTAGTAAAAACTTACACTCGTATTATTTAATTTGGCATAATTATGTAATCTTTATGTATAAAAATGTATGTGCGATGCCATTGAAATAAAATAAACACTTTTTGAGTACCTTTATTCAAATTCAATAGCGAAAACCTCCTCAATTTTGTAAGTCGACATTTAGATAAGCTAGAACGCTCAGACAATTATTCTTATAATCATCATTTAAATTTTATATATTGATGATCCACCATTAATAGTTTGTTGCGTATAAAATAAGTAAGTACACCTATGTTTTAAAATCTTCCATGTACGTACATTGTACAGACAGATTAGTTACAATTTTATTATTAGTAAGTAGATAGACATAAAGGAAAACTACCAATACATTTGGAATAAGCGACAAATGATATGACACACGGCCAATGAATCCAACCTCCGTTGACGCCAGGAGTGGTCACACGGGAAGTAATTACTCTGTGTCCATTATAATAACCGACGCGACCACACTTTGCGGTTTACATGTTAACATTATAGTTAAGTTACAAGTGAACGCAGATATTTTAACTTTGACATGTTCAAACTTAACTCATCGCGAATTGCACATCAATATTTTTATTTATTTCTAATAAATAAACAAAAAATCGCACCTTTAGAATTGAAGTGGCATAAATCAAAATTTTAGGAAAATGACTGTTACATCTTTAAGAGTAATTTAGATAAACACTATATTTTATATACTTATAAACATGTTTATGAATCATTTACTCTATAAAAATCGTTTTCTTAAAATTTTTAATAATGGCAGTGCAGTTCTAAAGGTACGAAATGTTCTAGCTGTAAAAACAAACAATAAAGTTTTAACAAGAAGGAATTTTTTATATTAAAAAAACAAAATTAATAAAAATAATTATATTCCTGGGGTTCGAACTCACGCCCTCGTGATTAGGCATCCATAGAAGAAGCCACCGGGCCAAGGCTACTTGAAATGTATGCGCAACAATATCAATTGTTTCAACGTGCATTGTTAGATGTTTTACATTCATTTGTCATTTTCTTGTAATGGATGAAATAATTCAGTTAATATCGCTCGGTGGTACGGAACCCTACGAGTGCGAGTCCGACTCGCTATTGGCCGGTTTTCATTGGAGACGGTATACTAAATTCAATATGCAAAAAAATATTGCGCATTTAACGTTATAAAAAAAGAAATCGCTACACGTCACTCTCTTACACCCGTCGATGACGGAAGCCCAAACGATCCATTGTAATACCGATTTAGATTCCATTCATAGGAATATATTAATTTTGAATATAAATCATAATAAAGACGTATTTTCACAATTTATTTTGTATAGAGATTTCAAAGACTGTTCGAGAAACTTAATACAATAATATTATTGATATTTTCAACATAATGTTCGTTAAAGATGAACGATATTGTAAAGTGAATGAATGAGTGAATTGCATTTTCTGTTTTGTGCTGTAGGTTTTTTTTAATTTAATTTCATAATAATGATTGGTGAATGCATAACCATAAGTTAATACATAGTATAGGGTGTGCTAATATTGTTATTGTTACCATTAGTTAACCGACATTAAGCCACGACAGAGGCCAATAAAACACAACTTTCATCGTAGTTAGAAAATACACGCAACTTCCGTTGCAAAAAAAGTGAGCGTTTTTATAGGTGACAACCTCTTTAAAATTTCTTGCGAATAGTCGATACAGAAGTTCACTTGCAAGAATACCGTAGCCTCGTTACAAAAATAAACGTCTAAGTTAATTAACGCAAAATAAACATAAGCTTGCCGAACTAACACAATGACAGTATACACGGTTGAGTTTTCATAAAGCTACGCCGGGGATTTACCGTAATATATTTTCGGCGTAAACTTCGCTATAATTTGCCACTGCTAACCAGAGTGGAGAGTTGAGTCAAAAGTTGAGGGTAATTACGCTCTGTTTACGTAATATTATCCCACAGCATGTACGAGTATAATATACCGTACATTCTGACGAAAGGTTATTACAAAGTTGATTTTTATTTCAAAGATAAAATTGCTTGGACATGAGTTTGATATTCTAGCCGTAAGTAGTAGTTGGTGCAATCTGTAATCTATAACTCTGAGTAGAAAAAGAAGCTCCTTGGGAGTTCCTTGCCGCTTCTTCTGCCAAGACTACTCACGGTAGGGATTTGTTAAAGCGATGGCGTAGTTGGACTTTCGAAAACTTCATTTCATTTCGTTTAAATTTAATAATAATAAATTTAATAACAATAAATTTCATAACAAAAAAAATTAGCCTGTACTTAGATATTATAGCTATAACCAGAGATGAGCAAAATGTAATCATGACTACAGATTTCAGTGACGCTTCAGTCGGGGCTTCACTGCCTCCCGGGCAAGACGTTTTGCCCGGCCGGAGATCTCCCTTTGCCAAAGATAGTTATAGAGTTCTTGGCGGGTGCTCTAGAATCTAGAGTCTAGATGAAATTGTAATCAGTAATCATGATATTACAGTTTGCCTTTTCTTATTAAGCCAATCTTTGGCTTATTTAATATTAGATGTACGGAAAATTTGTATACTTATGTATTTACTAAGATAAGTTAATGCTTGCCTACAATCCCACTTGATGGTTATTGGCGATGAAGATGTAATTTTCTTTTTAAATCTCAATGGATGGACGTATATTAGTCAGGATAAGCATTTTTTTAAGCGTACATTCTACTTCTATATTAGACCCTTGTTAAACCCAAGCGAAGCCAGAGCGAGCCGCTAGTATTCAAAACGCTTAAGTTATTTAAATTTTAAGCAAATATTCATTTGTACGTCTGCACTTTACGAAATGTAAGACGTTTCACAAATCTCAGTTGCTCTACATTGTCGGGAATCAAATTACTGCGGGTCGTAAGGCTTGACGTGTGTGGGGATTTGGCAGGTAATGTGGTGCTACGAGCCCCATTAGATTCAATCTGCCGTTCATTCCCTCTGACGGGAAGGATTCTGTGCTATTATGTACTCCTGGTACCTTTCTGTTTTGGTTATTAACAAATTGGGTGTTTAAATTAAATAGAGTTTCAGGGCAAATTAAATGGCATAGAAATGGAATATTCAAAGTTGGTTTTACACACACTTTTGATAAGTTATGACCACGGTTTCAAGAAGCGGTGTGAGGCTGTGGCCGCAATATGGTCTTGTGTTTTATATGAATCCATGCCTATTTATTGCCTATCTACCACATTCATGTCCAACTTTCAAATTAATTATCACTTTTCATAACTTTAAAAAAAATCTTACACGAGTGGCCTGAAATAACTAGCGGCAATAATATGCCAAGGAGTTTTTCCACATAAACAGCTTGCTGCTAATGACCCTAGCTATCAATCAAATCTTAAGAGCTTATCTTCAAAATAATCATCCAGTTAGTAACTCAAGACAACCGAACGAAGGTGCGGCAATGGATTATATTTGTCTATCCGTGTAAACCAGCCGACATATACACGTCAATAAATAGCAGATCGTGCGTCATCAATCACATAACAGCACGACGGAAACAATGCCCCTCAAAATATATTCCGACTGCGTGACAGAAATTGGTTGACATGACATAGCCCTGAAATGTGTCAGGAAACAGGGTGACAATGGTCCTTCGTTCGAGTCTGAGATGTATGATGTTTTGAATTTGTTTTATACGTAGAATTCAATTATATTATAAGTAAAAAGAGAAGTAGATAACAATAATATACGAGTATCATTAGCGTGCGAAAAGTGTGGCAGTCAAACTCTGTCGTAGGTTTCATGTAGTTTTCTCTTTCTGTTTCATACGTTCCGTAATTATCTTTATTATCTTTCGCATAGTTACAATAATGTCATTGGAGAGTGAAATGCAAGGATATGTGTGTGAAAGTGTTTGTTATTAGTTATCTATCATTTGCTCAAGTTTGGAATCCTACCCAGGACCCTCATTTCGCAAACGTACAAACAAAGCAACAAGATCGTCAAAATTTTGCTATGAATAACAAAGTTCGCCTCATTTTCCTTGTACAAAAAGTCGTAAAAATTCCTACGTCATGATAATACATTAGGTAGGTATTTGAAAGTATTAAAATATAACGTACGTTACGTATTTTATAATTCATCGCTTGAGCCCGCGAATTTACGCTTTTTGTAACCTACGTCAAATTTATGCGCGGTGATGTTACCTGTGTAGGGTAACCATGTCTAACTTTGAATAGATCTGGCCATAAGTTTGCTATTACAAGTAAACATAAAATATGGACAATTTTTATCTAAATTAAATCACTGCTTGACAACAATCCCACTTGATGGTAAGTAGCGATGAAGTTATACATTTCTACAAGAAGCTTACACAGTTTAATCACAAAGTAAAGTTTGTATTTAAAATTTTAAAATTTTTAATTTTTAAATAGCTAGACAAAGGGCCGAAATTCCGTACATGTCCTTACAAATGTGGACGGTTGGTTATCCTACGTGTAGGAGTATATTATACGCAAGCGTAGCTATGAATGTAATACAATTATTGTACTTCAGTAATCTTATAAAACCCATTAGACCCTCTAAATACGAGTCGCTCCATTATTTAAATGTCTTGATGACTGACAGTAATAAATAATGGCAGGGAGTGCTTACGTTGCTGTTAACTTTAAACAGTTGATAGGTACGGTATGACTTTCTTCAGCTCTATTATTTGGTAGTCAGTGAGTCGGTGATGCTTTGGTGTTCATTATTTCCATGAGCGACGGTAACCACCTACCATCAGGTGGCTCATCTGCAGATTGACATACAAATACAGTCGAATTTAGAACCTCCTCCTTTTTTTAAGTCGGTTAAAAACCTCAAGACATTTACACAAGTAAAACAAAGAATCAAACATTAGACCTCTAGATATCACCTCTTTAAGAATCCGAAACACTTTGAATTGAAGGCACTTAGTAATTTGGTTGATTTTGTTAAATGTTTTTTTAAATTGCAATGTTTGTTAGTGATTTTAGGTCAAATATTGCAAATTAGACCGTTAGGAACTCAGCATAAAGCTCTTATTTGAATGCATTAGCTGAATCGGAGTTAAGTTGATGTAATGTGCGCACCTTTAGGCGGTAAAATGGTGCTCTAAATCACCAAGTAATTGATTTATCGAGATCTAAAAGCATTTTGTACTCAGCTGAATATTTTATTTAATATTTTGTAAATATTTATGAAGCTCTAACGATAAGGGATATTAAAACAAATTTTAATTTCGTAATGTAACAATGACGTAACGTATTTTGGGGAATAACGTTATACATACATATTATAACGGGAAATAAATTATGTACTCGTGCACCGAAACCATTTAATTCAATGACAACATGAAGCCCTCTTCCTTTGTTTTTATTAATCATCTGTCTATTCTCGAAGACGGCCTGCTCGCTAACCAATAACATTTTGTTGGGGAACTGGCCAGAAAACTTAGAAAGACATCATATCTCTCCTCTCCTCTCCTCTAAAGCACGTCACCACTCCATCTCGCCTCACCAGATCACCACAGCTCTTCTGGCCTCACATCACCCCATCTTGCAGCTTCCTGCTGATCCTGTTCCTCGCAGTTTTTGTAGTATTAGGGTGGCATGGTCAATACAAATAACACATCACTAACGCCGATAATTCAAAAATCTCTTTTATGCTGCTCCAACTGAATATCGAACCTGGGTCCCCTCGCATCGCAAGCAGGGCCACTGCCAACTAGGCTACGTCAAGTCATTAGTGAAACCAACTTTATGTAGGTAGGTAGGTGCTTTAAATGTAGCTTACTCACAAAACTTACTTAGCACAAAGGCACAAACTATGAGGTGTGACAAAACTGTCCGAAGCGGTTGTAAACACGTTCTATGTGATGGCTTTTATCGATATCTTGGAGACACAGCTATAAACGATCGGTTTGTGTCTACCCACGCGCTGCCCGACCCCACAGAGACTCTATTTTGTACCGCACGTCAAAGATTATTTAAATATAGAAGCGACGAATGGTAGTGAAATGGTGCTAAAACTTAGCAGTATTGTCGTTGAAGCGTTTATATCCCGGGGGGTAGTGTTCAATGTTCATGCTAAGTAATCTATCGAGTCGTGGATTAAGTTAAGCAACAGCGGTCGAAGTCGGTAGTTGGATTAGTGACTGCTAGTGGCAACATTTTTTAGGCACTTCCATGCTTCGGAGGGCACCTTAAGCCGTCGGACACGGTTGATATTGTTATTTTTTTGTTTATTATTGAATATATATTGAAGGTAGCAAACGAACATGCAGCACCACATTTCCGCTGCCGCCCATATCCATACCGACATAGAACATGACATACATAATTATATGTATTAGGGCAAGGATGGCTTTAAATAGTTATTTAGATAGCTACGTACAAATTTCGTTACTTGAGTTAGGCACTAAATCTTTTACCAATCCGCACTGGCGCAGCGTGGGGAGTAGGTATGCCTAGGCTTCAGTGATGTAGAGAGATCCGTGCTCTGTAGTGGGCCATCCAAATTTTACATATCGTTGATGAAATGATGTGTCAGTTGTTTATTTGAAAATAATTACAGTTTTTATAATGTACTTCAGTTTCGGCAATGTTATTGTCGTCGATACGTTACATTATGCATGTTCCACTTATCGGCTGGAACTGGTGGCAGATTTTACTGTAATTTATTATTTTAAATCTCTTTTCTTTGTACACCTTAACAGAAATATATCTATGAACACTTTTAAGTAATAAGCACCATACTCTAATTTATCCCAACAACCAAATAGGTTCTTATTGGTCCCTTTTTCGTCATTATTGCAAACTAACTGTTCCACTGCTGGGTTCTGGTCTACTTCACACCTTTGAGAACATTATGGAGAACTTTTAGGGGTGCAAAAGTTTTTCACTAAAGCAAGTAATAACTACTACTCTAGCCCACACATTATTTTTGAAAATTAGAGGTGCCTGTAGGGTTCGAACCCTTGCTCCTCTATATAGTAGTCCAACGTTTAACCTCGTTTGAGTAAAGTTTTTTTTTCATTCTCAATAATAATACAGGATGTTCTGGAGTGAAATACTCTATGACACTAATTTGTTCAATGCAGCCATAACACGATCAACCGATGCGCATGTATCCTGTCAGCGAACGCCTCTATTGCATTAAATGGAATTGTAGATGTAGGTACTTCAATTTGTCCGTAGGGACCGTACGCACTGTCATGTCGGCTGGTATTGTTAGATACTGCTAGTATATGTAATGAAACTGTTTAGTTAATATAATTTGAATATCACAAATCATATGGGATCTTCGAAATAATAAAATAATGTCATTGTAGTAAATCTTGATTTTTTAACTTCTCGCTAAAGATTTTCAGAAATAGAAAAGTTATCGGTTTCAATCCGATTTTCGAAAATCAAGTTTTTATCAGATCTACAAGTTTTGAGGCTCTAAGAAGTTATTAAGTGAAAACTGTTTTTTAACATAACATTGAAGATAATTATCAAGATTTCGTGACATATGAATTTAGCAGGAAGTTTCCGGGATAGCCTACAGGGTCAACCGATTTTTTTATTTGAAAAGAGACTGATCCCAATCGGTTTTGTGGCCATCAACCGCCATGGACCTATCATTGTGCCATACACCCCCGTACTAGGATTTCCTTTGTGCATGAATAAGAAAAACAACACATCAGTAACGCCCATATCTGTCACATAAATATCTGTCCCGCCCGAACTACTCAATCATATCTTCTACTTCTGCTTAATCCAATGCTACTTATCATCATCGTCCATTCATAACGTTTCAATAAGCACTTTTCGCAATATTAGGAAGAAAAACGCCACGAAGAATTCTCATGCTATCCACGCAAATATAATATCAATAACACACTTAATGATTGCTCACGTTTATCCCACGCATATTTCCACGAAATATGTAAATAAATCGTGTTTTGGTGAGAAATTTTGTCCAGTCAAGTGGTTAAAAAACTCACCAAGTGTTTAGAAAGCTGCACTTGAGATTTAACCGAGTACCTATTTATTTATTTTAATCAAATACCAATATATTTACTTTCACTTAATTCTTTTAGTGGCAAAATAATGCATTAATAATGCCAACTTTCAAGGCTAAGGTTATCGGAAATTAAGAATCTGTATTCGATTAAATTAATGTTATTAATGTGTAAAGTAGTTTTCCTAAAGTAGTTTTAATTTAGGATTGAATAAAGTGCAAGAACAATAAAATAACCAGTTATGTATATAATGTTGTGTAATTGCAAGGATAAAAAACAATTATAAAAACAGTAATGATGTGTTCGGCTCATTGATGGTTAAATTAGTCTTTAGTTTCTCCATCAATATGGTGGACTATCATCCAAAACACCATGCTTCTAAACTGTTAGCCACTAATAAATCTACCTAAACAAACAAACGGTAAGAAAAACATAAGAAATTAGAAGGCACACCACAAATAAATCTTAGCAGCATGTTTGAAGCCGGCCCCAATGTTAATAATGTACGCGACCCGACGCTTAATTTTAAAACAAATCACGGAAGTTTGTTGAACGATGAATAATGTATACCAATTCATCAAGACCTAACAAAAGGCCCTTAACGAAATTCCATGCCCTGATTGAATCCCGATATACATCGACAATAGGTATGTTTTATCTGCTTCTATTGATGGATTAGTTCAAAACTTGAGTTTAAAATTGGAATTTGGTTGGTTATTGTTGGAAAGGATAAGGAATTTGCATATCTTTTTATACCTGTCTGCGTTGATGTGTTCATGTTATGGGAGTCGACACGAGTGGAATTTTCTGGATAATTATTGATTGACGATTGGTGTTTTATTGAGTAAATGGCCGATAGATAAGCTGACACCCCATGCTAAGTGGTAACCGTCACCCATGGACAATAATGGCCAGCACATGACACACATTACCGATGCTCTTGAGAAGCAGTTCTTTATTTCTTTTTCCTTTCTTAGCCAGCATTGCTGATGCCTTTGGTAATTCTAATGTCCATGAGGGAGTGTGATCACACACTATCAGGTGACGCGTCTACTCGTTTATGGGCTATTTTCATAATAATGAATAGTTATAAAAACTAAAAACACGCTTTATAGTGCTAAGTGAATAATAATTTTATCAAATTAGTGTATTGTCATCGGTCCTCAATAAATCTACAAAGTTTGAACGAAATCTGGCCGTTTAAAGTGGGTCAAAATCGCGCCCAAAGAAGTCGGTTACAAACAAACATACAAACATACAGGTGAAGCTAATAAAAAGCGTGTAAAAAGGAAGCATTTACTGCTAATCCACGATGCCATTTGGGACTGCTGGTGATTGCATACGTAAGGCCCGCCATATGACATGAAATGATAGCGTGGTTTGGATTCCACTAACGATTGTCCATTCGACTTGCGATCGATTTAATCGAGCGATGCGGTCAAGAGTGCTAAGCGACCGTTACTGGGAATTCCCAACCTCGTGGTTTAGCTCGGGCGATCACGATTGACACATGGCGTTGAGCTATCAATACTAACATTACCTATATGTAAATGCTAAAGTAACTTTGTCCGTCTGCAACGGTTTGGTAATATTTATTTATATATAACTAGCTGCCCCAGCGAACGTTGTTCCGCAATATACATAGATTGTAAATGATTAAAGCGCGATTTAAATTTGAGGGGCGGGGGTAGGGAAGTGAAAATTTGGTATCATGTGTATTTTTTTTATGCCACACCATAAAAAAATAATCATAAAAAATTTGTCCAAAAAATGAAAAAAAAAGCATTTTAGGGTGGACAACTCTTAACATTTAAGGGTATGAAATTAGATGTTGGTCGATTCTCAGACCTACTCGATATGCACACAAAATTTCATGAGAATCGGTCGAGCCGTTTCGGAGGAGTATGGTAATTAACATTGTGACACGAGAATTTTATATAATATAAATTTAGTATAGGGGTTTGAGGTCCTGGAAAGGGTAGTTTTTAACCAGATGATTTTAACGGGATCGGGGTTTCCAAAAAAATCTCCGGTGCATCTCTAGACTATCAATAGACAATGTCCAGAGGCACCTGCTTGCCCTGGGGTTCTTTGAATGATCCCTTGCATATTTCCCGGGTCAACCCTTATCCTTGGGTGATCTGAGGCCAAAAAATTGCCCAGCGTGGTGAACTCACAGTGAGAGGGAACCCGAACTCAACATCAGAATAGTTGAAAGTTGCAATGATGATGTAGGTCTATATAAGTTTATCCTTCACCCTTGAAAGCTATAGAGACCAAGATTCTGAGGCGCAGCGGTAGCAAAAATAATCCCTTAGCGTCTCAATATTATGATAAGGGACGCTGGGTTCAACAAAGGGATGCTTATTTTGCATTTCTGAGCGAGGATAAAGGATCGCATCCTCACAATACTTGATTGTAGCATAATAATAAATAAGTACAAAATAACTATTTAAATAGCTACGGCTTTTGTCAATTTTAAATTAAGTCAACGTTCAACTGCGCGGACTGTATTTAAGAATGAACATGTGAAACAACTTTAGAGACCACGTTAAAATTGCCCTGTTGTTATCATAAAATAGTTGTCGTTAAACGATGATACGTACGTTACGTTACGTACGTAAACGTTAATTCAGAGACTAGAGTTGACTACTTAACCCTGCATCAAACCGCAATGAACCAGAATGGCTTCTGGGCCCCCTTAGTAGTTCCTGGATTCACAGCTTGTTTTTCTAATTATAGGTAACTTACCTGAAATACAACCAATTGTATTTATAGGCAAGTTAACAAGATATTCAAATTTATACAATCCTGTATAAACATAAGTTAACTTTCGTTTCATAGTTAACATAATAGATCGAAGCGACCGGAATTACACAGCTGATCGCACCTACATGACGATATAATGGATGAACGATTGTATGAATGAATTAAAGAATGATTTAATAAAATAATGAATGATTAAACCAATGATGATGCAAAGAATTAACGAATGCAACAATGAATGAATGAAAGAATGGCTGAATACTGTTTTCATTTGTTATTTCGACGCATTACCTACCAACATGTATTAGTTAAAATAATAGTCCTAGAACACATATCTCCTAGCAACGCACGGAAGCATGTAACATAATTGTCACTAGCGGTCAAACATCTTACCTCCAATCGTGCCCAGCTTAGCTTACTAGGCCGATCACAAACGATTGACGTACGCCGCAGGCCCATGAGAGCTTACGGCTGACTATTCCTCATAAATCAACAATACACTACCTTGTTACGTACACGCCAAAATAGTCTCTAACCACAAGAAAAACCATCTATTATCCCACAAAGGAAACAATTTGTTCACGTGTAGATTCTTATCTGAATGGACATTCCACACGAATTCTATTCATTCTGACAATAAGCGAAAAACAAATATCGTATGAAAAAAGCGGGCGAACCACACAACCTCTAATTGAGGCAGATGTACCTTCAACCACGTGCCTTTGGCGCCTGGATACAACTGCTCTTAATGGGACCATGACCTCATAATCACAACAAAAAATCGACTCTACTATAATCGACATTTAGGTTACATTCCAATGACAGCCTAATCTAATTGGGGCTTATTCTAAAATCAACGTTAATGCAATAGTACAAGGATCAGTATCAAATAACGGCAGTTCGGATTAAGAGTTGTACGCAAGGAATGATCTAAAAGATAAAAGAAATGTTAAGCGATCGGGTATCTATTTCAAAAGGGTCCTTCGAGGAACATGTGGGTCAATTCGGTGGCGATGCCGGCAGCTGAGACTCCATCTGGCTTTCGCACTTACCTGGAACAAAAAAAGAGGATTAGGTAAGGTATTCAGGTACAGGAGCAGTGATAGCCGTGTGGTTGAACGTTGGACTGCCGAACCGGAGGGTCCGGGTTCAAACCCCGCACGCACCACTAATTTTCAAAAATTATGTGCGTATTAATATTTAATTATCACTTGCTTCGGTGAAGGAAAACATCGTGAGGAACCCTGCACACCTGAGAGTTCTCCATAATGTTCTCAAAGGTGTGTGAAGTCCACCAATCCGCACTTGGCCAGCGTGGTGGACTATGGCCTATACCCCTCACACTGTGAGAGGAGACCCGTGCCCAGCAGTGGGACAGTTATGGGTTGTGATGATGATGATGATGATGAGGTAAGGTATTCTACGAGCTGGATGCCGTAATGATGATAATGCTGGACTGCCGTTCAAAGCGTTCTGGGTTCGAATACCAGCGACGTGGAAATTTAAATGATGAGTTTAAATTTTACTCGGTCCGGGTGTGTATTCTTCTTGGCTTTGTGTTGTCCATGACGCCCACGACACAGGTAATCCTTGGGTTGGACTATGAGTGTATGGCGTTTTTATTTATGTATAAGTCCCATATAATTTGCCCTTTATCCCATTGATCCCCAAAAATGGAAGAAAATCTTCACAGTTAAAAAGTTTTCACAAGAAGTTTAAAACGAGTCACGCAATACCATTCATCAATTCATCTTTTTATCGAGAACAATTATAAAGAAACGGTAAGAAAGTTTCAAGGATAATTATTTCTGCTCATTGTTACAGGAAATTTTACTATACTAAGTACCTATATTAGAATGCCATTAGGAATTAACTCCGCCCATTGTAATTCCTAGCTTTAGATTTTCAATTATGAGTGAAATAAATAAATAAATATATAAGCACTATTTGAAGTGAAAACTTCTATAGTATCGTTGTGATTTGAAAGTCGAGGAAACGGTAACGAAAAAGACACAGACACAGACTTGGGAGAAATTGAGATAGGAAGCATCGGCAAAGTGGCGGCTTAATTAAGCTGATGGAAATGACATTACAAGCAGAGCAAGAGCAGCTAAGTATTTTTTAAAAGGAATACAAGGTACAAGGCAACAGACGTGGTGTGACAGATATGGTAAAGTTAATACAGCGCCACTAGTGGCCATAAACAATCACTACATATTAAAAGTAATGCACTTTTTATTTTATTATGTTTACTTTTATTTTCCAATATAAGCAAAGCAAAACATCAATATTTGGACTGACAGTATTCTTTCTTTTAGTTTCACTTCTAGCACGTGTGAATTGCACCCATAATGTTTTTTTTTTAATTTGTGCGTGCAGCGTTCGAATACAGGTCCCGCGGTTCAACGTTCAAAACAAACTGCAAATAGTAACTAGTCTGTCACCCTGTACTTCCATATTTACAAACAGTCACTGACCAATCCGTCATTCAACCAGTTTCCCATATATCCAAAGCTGACCACATACGCCTTTCACTGTTTCCTGCTCAACATATGCTGGTTCCATAAACACTTTCTTGGTAAACCTTATCTAATCAATTGCGGAGTCCTCTCTTAGGAAAATATTACAATTGAATTTCAATAGATTGGGAAAAGTAAAACAGGTAGTAAGTAAGGATTCCTCAGAAAATGAATTACTGTTAAGACAAGTTTTTTCAATGCACCCGCGGTACAGGAAATTCTAGTGCCGGGGTTTGTAAGGCTTATTTTACGCGTTATTATAAAAAATATACATAAGGTTAACTTTATTCTCTTCTCTTCTCTTTCTTGTACCGTCGACGAATACCAATAACAATCGCAACTGGTTCCGCTCAAGTTAGTACTTGCCTATATATATGTATAAAGCTTGTAATTAGTAATAAGTAGTGTTTTAAAAAACGTGCTGAGGAGTTTTCTTCGCGTTTTATTCTCCTCTAAAAATATATAAAATTTAAAAATTCAATATTTAAAGACACTTATCGAAACGGTGGTAGGTGCAATATTCATAAATGTTTTGATAAATACCTACGTGAAATAAATTATTTGAGTTTGAGTTGAGTTTTTCGACCGACTGCGTTGACAAGTTCCGTAAAATCAAATCGATTATCCAAGAAACGATTATATGCAGTATCACAACGTTGGAAAGTAAGTGAGTGAGAAGGGAAGTCAGAGCGACTTCGTAATATTATTATGGTGATATTGGAAACTGGTTGGTAGGTGGTTCTTTTCCTATAAACCGCGTTTCCGTACATCAAAGGATTTAAGATCTTTTTCCGTAAATGCCAAACGTTTTAAGAGTTTCGTAAACTAATGACAGAAAGGAAACTAAGTATCACCATATCCGCTTAACAGTCTGTTTGATATTTGTTAACCACGTCAGTATGTATGAAAGATGTTTGACTAAAACTGTAGCAATAGAAGATGATTTGTTAAATAGTTATCCCCTAAAGCTATACCTATGATGTTTTTGGTCGTCAAAATAAAAATTCTTCATTCTAACACCATTTCAAAAGAGTGCTTAATCATCGAGAAGAAAGAAAGAAACTTCTCAGCACAGGAATGTGTTTTTGTGCAGACTACAAAACTTCTTTATCATCATACTCACATGCCATGCCGTCATGTATGTACATGTCGAATCAAACCATTACCATTACCGTAGAGTGATTGGAATTTATAGCCAGAGAACGGGGTTTCAAATCCATTTCAAATATGGAAATTGTGGATTAAAACGGATTTCCTGAAGGCGTTGTCCTGTGACCCGGTTAAATAGTTAGGTACAAACCAATTCATCGACAGGTTAAGCTTTGAAGCATCAGTTTGTCCCAATCCGAATTGATGAATCTGAATTAATGTGGCCATTTTCCGAATTAGAACAAGACTCACTACTAACAGTTAGGCACTGATTGACTGACTAACCACAACTAACAGGACTATCACTAACAGGCCCTGTCCCAATCCTCATACTTACTAACAAAATAATCAACTAATGTTCTAACACCGTATCCCACAGAACATTTAAAAAGAATGTTCTGTGCCGTATCCTAACCGGTATAACTATCCTGGTCCCAATTGGAGTCTTGTTCTAGGTTGATCGCAGTTGTCATGGGCGGCAGCGGAAGGGTGCATGGTCGTTTGCTACCTTAAATCAATAAAAAACAATATATAATCAAAGATTTAAATTGACAAGTCTATTTCATTTTGAATGAATGGTTAAAGAATAGGCACAAAGTCGGGGCCTAGAAGAATGACCTCCATCCGACGCCAGCAGACCAGGGTGTCAGAGACGATAGAGGTCTGCCCCTGCTTGGTGGTAGTCTAGAAGTCAGGCTGGCTAGCATATTGCATCTATCGCAAACAGTCGTATACCGCAGTGCAGTTTACATAAGAAACATAATGCCCTCAAGAACTAAAATAAATCGCTTTGACTTGTTGTGTCTTCTTTGAGATAATTGCTTTGTTAAGTTGGTTACCAGCTTTGATTGACACAATCCGTCACGCTAAAAGCTTCAAGTTTAATTTATGTTTCGTAATAAACTCTACATTTAATTAAGGAGCAATTATCCGGCTGAGGAACGCAAAGGAAGGTAGTGTGTTTATCTGCCAATGTATTATGTTCCTTTAAGCGCTCTACGCCAATGACTAGAAGACTGTAATCAAAATTCAATTTGGCTTCAAACAGACGCAATGTTGTGAAAAACAAAATTTGACGAACAATTTTAAGCGAAGTGTCGTTAACATTTATCATTTCGATAAAGATTTTTAATTATTATCCCCTTAGAGGGGGAATTTCCAAAAATCCTCTCTTAGTGCTCCCTTACGCTTCCCAAGGAACATACCTACATGCCAAATTTCAGGTTGTTGTGTGCATACGTATAGCGTACGTGCAGCCGAAACTACCGATTTCGGCTGCACGTTGTCAGTCTGTGACTCAGTAACGGAAGAGCTTTATATATTATTGATAAGTTAATGCTTGACTACAATCCCACTTGATGGTAACTGGTGATGTAGTCCAAACTCAAAACTCAAACTCAAATCATTTATTTCATGTAGGTATTTTTTCAATACACTTATGAACGTCATTTTTTGCATTTACCACCGTTTCGCTAAGGTGCCTTTAAATTTTAAATCTTTAAGGAGAAGAAACGGCGAAAGAAACTCCTCGGCACATCTTTTGAAAAAAAAAAAGAAATGCTTAAAATTACTTTACAGATTTTATACCTACATACAAATACATTCATACATACTAACATGAGCAGAACCGGTCGCGGATGTCTATTGCCAAGCATCTTTGTCATTAATAACCAATTGGTTGGTAACCAATGTTACTGAAATTTTCAAAACTTATTACGCAGTCGGGTTTTATATTTTAAACTTTACCATCATCGCAGTTCATAACTGTCCCACTGCTGCGCTAGGGTCTCCTCTCACCATGCTACGGGTACCAGTCCTTAGCTTGGCGTTGGATAAATGCCTATTGGTAGACTTCACAAACCATTGAGAACATTATGGAGAACTCTCAGATATAGGAACTCACTCTTCCTCGCGATCTTCTTCATCGAAGCAAGTGATAATTATTTATGACTACGCAAATAATTTTTGAAAATCGGAGGTGCGTGCAGATTACTGTTCGGGAGTACAAATCAAATGACTGTCATGTTTGCAAAAGTTTTTTTTACTTATAATTGTTACCTATATTTCACCTAGAGACAAATGCCGTTGACAAATCATGTAATCAATTTAATGCGAGTATCAAATTAGCCGCTTGAGATTTATCAATCCAATCGATTTGGACACGCAATCAATTATAACTAATGATGTTTTGACCGACTCTTGGTTTTTTCTGTTTCTTTATTATTATTTTTTCTTTTATCCTTTGAGATCGGTTTTCAGAAACATATTAAGCGGCAGTAAATATAATATTTAATAATATCTTCTTTAATAGGTAACCCCGTAACCTAGACGTTTATCTGCGAACGGGTTCGATTCCCGGCCCGGCAGATGTTGAAGCAAATAAAGTCATTAATATATAAATTGTTCAATGGGTCCTTATTAAAATTATCATTTAATTTTATTGGATATTGTGTGGTATTCAAATATATTAAAACTACAGTTATGTGACGTTCATACAAAGAGAGTTGAACTTTTTGATCCGCCCCGATGACAGTTCGCATCCATAGTTATTATAACTAAAGAAGAAAGGTTATTACGGAACGTATGATACAGAAAGAGGTAAAAATAAAAATTACGACAATTAGCTGAATTTGACCGCCTCTTTGTCTCTACATAATCATTTGTTTATAAGCTTTGTTTTGAACTTAAAAATCAAATGAATTAGAAAACAAAAATATACGAGTACCTACCTATACCTACTTAGTTACTTAACGTTTACGAATGTATAATTTAGAAAATGTTCCTAATTTGTAACTTAAACTAAAGGAATCTCTAATACTTATTAGTCCTAATTAAGATAATAAATTATATCAAATATCCCGTAGAGACATAGGGAACATAGACCGACTGTGTCCGACCGGTGTAGAGAAATGACCACATTACTCCATTATTAACGGTATAATATTTAATAATGACGTTCAATTAGGAACGGATTTTTGTATTATTAGATTTATATTTAATAATAAAAACAATCTAATATCTTATATGGTTGAGATATTATTATGTTCCGTTAAAAAATGTCTTTTTTTAAAAGGTTTAGAATTTCTGTACATGCCACACACACGTAATTTGTATTATATTGTTAAAGCCCCGTATGGTGCAATGGTACAATCCCGGACTACCGTTCGAAGGTAGGTTCGATTAAATGTTCGACTGGTGGCGCCCTACGTCACAGCATGTCGGTGACGCGAACCCCTAAGATTTCCCTCTACTAAAAAGTGCCCAACGCGGCTAAAGAAGTTATCACTTCAAAAATCTTCTTAAATGTCTGCGCTGGGAATTGGATCCGAGGACTCCGTGATAGGGACGGTTAAATTATTAAACCAGAAAACATAGATTCGCGCTTAGGTTTAACAGCCCCGGTAAAAAGTTTACGGTTATTAGTTTTATTGAAGCCATAATAATATGAAGTTATTGTTTTATTAATTACGCCATATTATTTATACGTGGCAACAAATAACTCCAGTACTTATAGAACAGCGCGGCGTAATATATGTGGACATAACTCACTAGTCCCAACTCGTGTTACTCACGGGACAATATACGACCTTACTAAAACTATTTATCGATTTAACAAATGTTTGGCATTCATCATCATTGTGGCATCATAGGTTCCTGGAGGCTGGAAACGTCTATTATGCCTTTGGTTTTAATCGACGACCACGACGATCACTTGCAAACTATTAAAAACATTTCATTTATATTTATTATCATTTTGTTCAATGCGTCATAATAATAATAATAGTTTATCAAGTTATATCTATTAAAATATAGCAAGAATTTCAAAACTTTTCAAAACAGCGCTCTGACGGTAGAGAGCATTATATTGAATTTAGTAAGTATGACGTTATAGTTTATAACCAGCGGACAACTAAGACGCTTCCAATGATTTTTTTTAAATAAATCTTTTTGAAGTGAATACTTCTATAGTTTTGTGATTTGGAATTGTATGAAACGGAAGTGACGCGCAAATGAAATGAAACGTAAACGTCAGACACATTTTAACGTGGGCGAAAATGAGATAGGAAGCATTGACCAAATGGCGGCTTACGTAAGCAAAGCAAAACATCAATATTATTATTTGGACTGAGAGTATTCGTTTTTTTAAGGATTCACGTGTGAATTGCACACAATTTGTTTTTTTTTTTACTTACAAACGATTTAAACAACCAAGTCAGCCGTCATGTACGTCAAACTGTACATACGTGAGTACACTGGTAACATAACACGGAGGTGTCCAAGCCTCCCGCAGCGTAGGCAGGCGACGCGCGACGGTGATGTTATGTCGTATTTAACACTCATTAGGATACCGACGCACGAAACTTTTCATTCGATTTTTGAACAATGTCAAAAATCGAACATTTATCTAACTTTCTTTTTCTGTGGCCATGTTCAATTGTTCAGTCCTATTCGGTATTCTTTTAGAGCCTAATTAATTGAGGAATATTACTGGGATAAAATAAAATGAAAAATGTTTATATTTATGTTATAAACTAGGCACTTAAAATGAAAAGGACAAATGATTCTTTATTTCAGTGAGGCTTATTTTAATCGAATGTGACAATGATGTCATACTTTTTCGTGCGTGCAGCCGGCGTTCATCGATTTATAAGACGTTATCACGTCAAAAAAAGGGAAAAGAGGGAAAGAAAGTATTCTATTACAGGTCTCCTTTAGTCGCGTTACCCTACTTTAAAGTTAATTTAAACTTTTACTTCAAAGTTAACTTAAACTTTTACTTTAAAGTTAACTTAAACATTTACTTTTAAGTTAAATTAAACTTTTATTTAAAGTTAACTTAAACTTTCGTCACATCCCCAATCTCTGCAGTTGGATTAGGAGGAATCGAATACGTATTTATAAAAGTGTAGCCACGACATCAATTTATAATAAAACAAAACATCTGTTGAAGAGCATCGTTTAGTTTATTTGTATTATAACCGCCCGTAGGAAACAAGATTTCTAAATCCGTAACACTTCGACCACACATGGGGACAGTATTACAAAACTGTTCCACTTCGACGTGGTAAGCGTTTAGTAAATTCACCGTTTCTGAGATTAGCGCCGAAACGCACAGACAAACAGACCAAACTCAAACTCAAACTCAAACTCAAATCATTTCAAACTCAAATCATTTATTTCATGTAGGTATGATGCATACACTTATGAACGTCAATTTTTTGCATTTACCACCGTTTCGCTAAGGTGCCTTTAAATATTGATTTTTTAAATCTTTGAGGAGAAAAGAAACGGCGAAAGAAACTCCTCGGCACATCTTTTAAAAAAATAAAATAATAATGCTAGATTACAAATTTTATACCTACATACAGATACATACATACTAACATGAGTAGAACTGGTCGCAGATGTCTATGTCCAAGCATCTTTGTCATTAATATATTCTTCTACTGTATAATAACCTTTCTCTAATAGTCGTGTTTTTACATGTTTCTTAAATATTTGTAAGGGCAAATCAATAACAGACTTTGGTAACTTATTAAAAAAGCGTACACCGAGCCCCACAAATGACCGCTGGACCCTACGAAGGCGGTACGAGGAAGTCACTAAATGGTGCATATTTCTAGTTTGCCGATCGGTAATATCGGATTTTTGTTTATAACAACTCAAATTTTTCTTAATAAAAATTAAATTGCTATAAACATATTGGGAAGCTACAGTTAATACATCTATTTCTCTGAATTTTTCACGCAATGATTCGCGTGATTTTAATTTATAAATTGCCCTAACGGCTCTTTTCTGTAACACAAAGATTGTTTTAATTTCCGCAGATTTACCCCATAGTAAAATACCATAAGACATAATACTATGAAAGTAGGCAAAGTAGACAAGCCTTGCTGTTTCAACGTCCGTAAATTGCCTTATTTTTCTTATAGCATAAACAGCCTTACTAAGTTTACCCGCAAGTGTCGCTATATGGGTCCCCCACTGGAGCTTACAGTCTAAAGTTATCCCCAGAAATACTGTACAACTTTCCATATTTAATATTTCCTTATTTAATTTAATGTCCTTATTACCGCTTTTAACATTTGGCAATGCAAATTCAACACATTTCGTTTTATTGGCATTAAGCACTAAGTTATTAACAGAAAACCAGTATGAGATATGGGCGAGAGTACTGTTCACATCGTCAAAATTTATTTTACCTCTATTAGTTTTAAATATGAGTGAAGTATCATCTGCAAACAGTACAATATCAGCATACTTACTAATATGGAATGGAAGATCATTTATGTATATTAAAAAAAGGAATGGGCCCAAAATTGATCCCTGAGGGACACCAATTGAAACTGGTGATCCTGGTGATTTAGCTCCGTTTATACAAACACTTTGAACCCTACGATTCAAGTAGGACTTTATTAGTTCAAGTGCTTTATTTTTAAGGCCATAATGACCCAATTTCAAAACTAGTGTTTCATGCTCTACACAATCAAACGCTTTTGAAAGATCACAAAATACACCTATAGCGTTCTGTGATGCTTCCCAGGCCTCATATATATGATTCAAGAGCCTAGCAGCCGCATCAATTGTACTACGACCTTTAGTGAACCCGTACTGCTCATTATGAAGTAGGTTATTAACAGTGAAGTGAGTAATCATTTGATTTAACATAATTTTTTCAAAAACCTTGCTAAGTGTCGGCAAAATAGCAACTGGTCTGTAATTATTAACATCTGTTCTGTCTCCGGACTTAAAAAGTGGTATTATTTTACTACATTTCATAAGATCGGGAAAAGTACCCAGATCTACACAATTATTAAAGATTACAGCTAGGTGCGGGGCTACAACATCTATTATATTATTTATTACTTGTACAGATATCCCCCACAAGTCACCTGTTCTTTTGTTTTTCAAAGATTGGAAGACTTTAATTATCTCTGTCGTCGTAGTATGTTGTAGTATGTAGACCAAAAAATTAACATACACTGTTTTGGGTTCTATTGAAATTGCTATATCTATATCTTCTACGTACACACAGTGATCAGTTACATTTTTATTATTACTATATGTAGTATATATAAGTGTAAAAATATGAAGTATACTCATTGAATTCAAGTGTCTATCTTAACTTAACACTTACGTAAGATACATCTAGCAAGCGATCACTAAATTTGATAAGGTCACGGCGACCCCTAATGACCGCGCCTTGAAGTCGTGTATTTGCTGGCTTTAGATAATAGTGGTTTTAGATAGTCATCGCAAACGATTGAAGGTTAGCATATCTTTTTAGATACGACAATAGAACTGTTGTGTTCCAAATTTATATTCATTTTTTTTTATTTGAGGACTTTATAGTTAATCGGCTTGTGTGTAGTATTTTCATACGAAAGTAAATTAATGTGATAAATAATTATAATAACAGTGTTATTTTAATCGGCTTGTGTGTAGTATTTTCATACGAAAGTAAATTAATGTGATAAATAATTATAATAACAGTGTTATTTGGGCAACAAAGAATAGAAAATAAATGATGCAAATTACAAGAAATTGAGTTTCTTCTAATATTCTTATAATAAGTACTCGTTGAATATTACAATCTGTCATAGTATTATAAGCTTCAACCCATTATTGGCCAACTACTGAGCACGGGTCTCTCCTTATTGCTGAGGAGGCCTAGGGCATGCTGCACCATGCTGATCCAGTGCTTATTGGCTTAAGGACTGCTATATGATGATAACCACCGGGACCGACGGCTTTACGTGCCCTCCGAAGCACGGAAGCGTTCAAGAAATGTTGCCACTAGCGGTCACCCATCCAACTACCGACCGCGCCCGTTGTTGCTTAACTTTGTCGATCACTTAAGATCGACGCAAGCCGCCTTTGAGCGATACGGGTGAGGATAAAGGGCAACATACATGCTTCCTTTTATCCCGGAATTCCCGCGGGATAGGAATTTACGCGGGAATAGCTCCCACACAGACGAAGTCGCGGGCTTAGCTATTCCAGTAATACCGTGTAGACGATACCAATATTAAAACTGACTAGCGCGGGTTATTTCGGTACGACCGAAATGGAATCCAGATTGTTTCAAATGCCCTTTTATTAACTAAATAAACAAAGATACAATCGTAAATTATGTTTATTCAGGATCGAAGGGAAGGGATTGTTTGGAAAAAATATCGTTTAAATAACTTTTTGGGGTTTGATTTATCGATAGAAGTTATTTTGTTACGATTAGGTTTGAGTCTATTCGAATAGAAAATTATAATGATCTGTTTTTTTCGACTTTTGGAAATAATTCAAATGCTAATATTATTATTTACTGTGTAAATTTAATAAAACTGACTGTCTGTAAGTACATAAAAGCTATTTCACAATATGCCCAAAAAACATAACGAAATACATTAAGGTGCACTTAATGTTACACGGTGCACTTAATGCACACAAAAATGTATGAATAATCACACGAGGATAATATTAGGTACAGCTAGACTTATGACTATTTCATTTAAGCGTTCCAAGTCCAATTTTTAATCTTTATAGACCATTAAGCACAGCATATAACATGGTGTGAGTAATTAATTCTTGTCTAAGGCACGGGTTTGATAGACCAGCGTTAGAGGCCGATGAATCCAACTTTGCAATAAATACATGGGATTTATATAGGATAGATGGATGTGATATCTTTTATTAATTTCGACATTAAATTTATTTAATTGTGGAACAAAAAAAAATTTTCAGTAAAAATTAATTCATGTAGGTATGTTAGATACTATTACTTTTAAACAACACTAACTCATGCACAAATTGTTAAGTTAATGTAACCAATTTTACCTTTACTGAGTATTAGTACGGAATCAACTTTTATTATATTAAAGTACGACTAATTGGTTGACGTTTATGTTTCTGTTAAGTATTTTATGTCAATGTAAGTAAAACTCAACTGTATTAGGAATCATTTATTTAATGAAATTGTTACTTTGTATTTAAATTCACGTGAAAAAATCAGGAAAAATTATTGATAATGTAAAGATGTTTTAATAAAGACATACCATCATCTGGTTGCCGAAATCCTCCGAAAACTTTTAAATTCGGCTTCAATTGTAACAAATATTTCGCCCCATATAGCTTATAGCACGCTCGTGCATACTACAACAGTACATTTAAAGGACGAACATTTAGTATAGGCTTTTAGCGTCACAATTCAGTGTGTTGTACTTTATAATACTAAGAGTTCTACAAAAGGATTAGCAACCGCCTTTTACCGTACAAGCATTACAAGAAGGAGGGTTGGCATTTTGAAATTAATATGATTTATTATAACATGTTCACTAATTAGTGTAACTCAGTAATTTTTTCGTCTGTGTTTCGTGTTTCAAGCTGTTTCACAGTTTGACAGTGGTTTGTTCTTTGTATATTGCTTCTTTTTTTACTTACACGCTCATAACCCTGCACTTGGATTCCTTGTGTCGCGGGTGGTATGGACAACACAAATAAGACTTCACAAACACCTACGATTTATCTGACACATGATTGTTTGCCCCAGCCGGGACTCGAACCCGGTACCTCTCACATGGCAGGTATTTTAGCACCAAAGTATCAGGTCAAAAGGATTCTTACCTATGCTTGAAGGTAAGGATTATCAGAAAATTACTAAATTGCTTATATATGTATCTACTGCTCATAAGAAGATTTATTTCCCTAGATGTAGAGTGTAACCACATAATATTAGAGAACGAACCTCCCCACGTCCCGTTGTTTTCTGCAATGCTTTTAGCCTAACCATGGGGTTTCTCTAATGGGAAATACTCATAAAATGTTTATTTGATTTATTTCAGAAACAGCCACTTCTCATAATCGCTTTTTACGTGAAGATATAAAACCTATTTTTAGAAATTATAACGGTCGGTGTAGCACGTCGTCAATATAATTTATGGGGCGTCCTAAGACACTGACCCCATTCCGAGGCCAGCAGACCAGGGTGTTGCAGAAGGGGCGACAGAAGCCAGTGCCAGTTTGGTGGTAAGGCTGAAGGTTGGCAGACTAAGTACCATCCTTTTGCTTGAACAGCTGGCAAAGGCCTTTCCGTGTTCCAGATGGGGCTTAGAGCCAGTTGTTTATTCCTTTCATCTGCCTTCCTTTTTGGTCCACAATTGATGATGAATTTCTGTTACCGATCCATGGGCGAAGGTGAACACTTACCGTCACGTTGATCGTCTGCTCATGTGCCAGCTACCATTAAAAAATCTGGAACCACGAACTTAGACATTTTCCCTGACCTAATAACTAATTAGGCAAGGGACGAATTTTCGGCATGCGTTTAGAAGCAGTTGTTTGAGTAGCCGTTCTACATAAATCTGGGTAACACATTGAAATGTAATATGTAGTGCGTACGGTGGCCGAGCAAGTTTTGCATAATAGCGTAGCCAAGGAGGTGCGAGACGGTGAGCGCTTGAGTGACTGGGGTAGCTGGAGAAAACTCGGTATTAAATCTTGTTACTTCTGTACGGAGAATAATTTATAATATATAATGGGAAGAGTGTAGCCTCCAGACACATACATTTCTGATCTTTACTACGATGATTCCAAGTCTAGATTATAGATTTACGTAACAATTACTTACTAGATAACAACTGACAACAACTAACTATTACTATCCCCCGTCTGCTAACTGGACTAACCATCCTAGTCTCGATTTGAGTCCTGTTCTGGGTCGGCTAATCGGCTTAGAGTAAAAAGTATAGGCGGCTACGCACGGGTGGTGCTGCTTGCTCGTTTGCTGTCTTAAATCCATAAAAAGTTAAGTTTATTTATATACATATATCGTAAGTAATTGAATCATTGTAAAACGCGCACAAACCTAAATTACCCCTGATACAAACTAAGCGCTTTTAGACGCACGGTTTTATAACAAGAACTTAGAGATCATATATAAGTGCATAATAACAAGAACTTAGAGATCCTATTTAAGTGCATAGCTAACGCACGTTTGTATGCATACAGCTGACCTCTGATTTCTTACAACGCATAATAGCTTAAATTAATATTTAAGACACTTTCGTATTAGTTAACTTAGACCAATTCCCACACTTATCTAGTCAAAGTGTTTCTACAATACGCTATAATCCCAACACAATGTACAATTACCGTTTAGCGATCCGTGGGTTGTGACCCTTCTAAATGTCTCTCGAATGATTATTGTTGATACAACCAACTTCAACTGAAACCTAAGTGCGAGCGTACTTGTTGAACCAGCGGCGAGAAACGATAAAACTTAACAAAAATCGTTTATCGGAATGGGCTTCAATGCTGTCAATCAGTTAGAGTTGAAAATCTTTTCAACGTGGTCAGAAGCCAGCGCTTTCTACTCAGTACGGTTAAGAAATACGCGGCGAGTTGGTATTACTCGTATTTTTTCCGTGAAGCCCGCCTGGCTGGCGTGGCTTGTCGTGTTACGGTTAGTTTCTTGAGAGTTTTACTTTTTCTTCCTCTCTTCTGTCTTGGAGGACATTACATTACATAAATTTTGCTTCCAAATTAAAACAATATTTAATACAAAAATGCTACTACAAATTAAATTAATACCTAGGAGATCAAACAAACAAATAAATAAATAAATTGCCAAATAACATATTCTAATAACTACAATTATACTATAAAACAGATCGGTTCGCTCCCACTGATTGCTGATTTCCATACCCAAATACGAACCCTCATATTATGTGCGTCTAATGTTGAATTATGTAATACCTAATTGTACACTATATTATTATGATCGCAATAAAGAATTGAGAATTGAGACATTGGTGATGATTTGGATATTGCTGATGTCAACGGCTGATGGTGACCACTTACCATCAGGTGGCCCGTTTGCTAATTTGTCGGCCATTTAAAAATGAAGACTCCGTAATAAGAATAATTCTTCGAGTAAGGACTAGAGTAAGTATTCCAGGTCTCTGCAATGTAGCATATACTCTTTAATATATAATTTACATATTGCTTTAATCGCAAACAGTAGTTTACCCACCACAGTGCGACATCTAAGTTAAATGCCCATAATTTCTGTCTGACCTCATCTAGATACAGCATTTTATCAATGTCCACCCACATTTCGACATGCGAAGCTTTGTGCCTTATACAGTGATATAATTACTGAGAAGTTCTTCAAACTCTATCTATGGAAGTTTCTAATGTTTGCTTCATTTTGTGGTAATCTAATTATGCGACATTGCCTTGGGAGAGGTTGTGGAGAGAATTAGTCGCAAGGTTCCACGTAACAGCTGTGTAAATGAAAGTATGTTTATTCATGAATACTGCCGTTCGGTTCCGTCGTGGCTGCTGATAAAACATCATTACCGATTTAAATTTTACTTTCTGTGATGGTAATGAGATTTGTCATAACTCAGTATTTGTGGAGTTGGTTATTATTATTGAAAAAATGTTTATGATTAAAAATTATTTCGCATTACATGTATAAATAATAGTTTTAATTCACACGCGTATGTGATTTACAAATGCATGGCGAATAATATATTAGTAATCAAAAATAAATTATAAATGATGACAAAAAAATAAGAAAATATAATTATTAATTTTATGCAAGGAGCTATAAAATATAGCTTAACCCACAGTGCTATGACAGGAGACTAAATAACAAAATTATTCCACCTGTTTTTAAAAGGAAAATCTTGAAAACTTCCCAATTGAATAAGTGAGTTCCATTTTATGTGGATGTCTTAAAAGGTAACAAATTGTACGGTCTCTTGTATTAGCTAAGAGTTTACGGTCATCGCTTCGCTTCCGAAGAGGCATAGAGCCTTAAGTATTATCTACACACGAAATATGCTTAGACCGGATTCCTTAAATAGTTATGATAATTACTAGTAAAATAGACATTCAATAACATCAGGAAATCAATGAAAATCGCGTTCCAATGGGTATAGCTGTTTCCAAGATTACACATACAGACAGATGAACAAATAAAAATATTAAAATCTAAAAGACATTGTTGTGGAATATATTAAAATAACAGTTTATATATAACCTAAATAACAGTTTTTCCCAAATATGTATATTCAGTGTGTACACACATCAGTTCTTTTAATATTTATTACAATGTAGGTATGATTTTAATCTAAACTTTTTTGCAGTCGTTCATGCCAAATGGACTAACGAGGCATACAAGGAAACTGAGTGGTAGCTAAATAAATCTGTGAAAGACACTTTACCCAAATCTGTACAACCATGATAGTTTATAGTGTATGGATGGATGACAGTTTCCTCCAATTAGACCAAAAAATAGGGGCGAGGTTACAAAAATTCACACTCGGCAGAAAATTGGTAGGATTATTCAAAACACTATTATAAATGAAATGTGAAAAGTCCTCATCGATCGACACCTGGAAAAAATTTAATCGGAGTCAAAGGTCACAAAAATGGGGTTTTCGCGATTTTATCATAAAATTATCCCAGAAAAAAATTGTGGATCAGATAATTATCTATAAAAAATGTCCAAATAGTTTTTTTTCTAAGAGCCATCGTTTTTGAGATACAACGATTCAAAAAGTTCAAAAAATCCAAAAATACGATCTTTTACAAATCAGAACCATTCATGATTAGCCTCATGAGGTCAGCCTTGTGACAGACTGACAGACAGACAGAATGCGGAGGCATATAGTTTTGCGTTTACCACCCTTTAGGTATGGAACCCTAAAAACTGGAAATTAAATCAAATTCCTAACCAAAATAACCGAATGTCTGTCTTGGCTATCATCGAATAGATCAATGTATCACCCATTGATGTTTGCCGAGCGGTTCTATCAAGAGGCCTTTGTCCCGACCTTCGGACAAAGGCTGTATTAAAAATTCAGTACCGATAGCAAAAACAGCGTTACGCAACACCGCACCGTTAGAACCACGGGCCGATGCTACGATGGTGATGTAAGGGCTCTTCAGATTGATTGATGACTTTATAATAATAGTTAATTGTATCAGTGTATCAAGCTTTACTTTGAGGAAATTCATCGTTATTATGATAGTACTTTGGAACAGTCCACGTCTCGATACTGTATGGATACGTTTAGACATGGAAGCCACCCTCCGCCCTACAAAGGAAAGAAGCACTTTTTAAAAGTATATACATGTATAGAAATGCACACTGACTAAATCAGAGCAAAGCTTGTGACTTACCTATTTCTCATATTCCTGTAATGATCGCACTAAAGTAATACAGACATATCGTCTGCTCACTACTCAACCACATCTACTAAACCTATGCGGAGATGAGATGTGTAAGATGTGTAAGCAAGCAAGAAATTTCTTAACAAATAGGCAGTTCTTTTGTACATTATGTCCATGGTTTAATCGTTCTTTAATCTACTTACATGTGTATATAAATAATAACAAAAATTTAACTAAATAACAATTAAAGAACGCGAAGTTTACGCAGCTCACACGCACGCTGCGCCCGCGCAGGCAAAACGATAGCAGTATGGTAAGCCGCTAGTGACCTCGACTCGGACAGAGCTGCGATGTAACAATACACTGACACGCACAGTTACACGAGAAAAATGGATGTCAACTGCGCTCTGTAACGTTGACGCTAGACGTATACGTGCACATGACATGACGTGTGAACACAGCTGATTTTATTGCAGCAAGATCCAGATCTTATTCTTGCGAAGATCCAGATCTTTTAATTATTAATATTACTTTAAATTATTTATCAATATGTAATACGAATTTGATAATTAGCAATATTGCTTATAGCTGTAAGATAGAGAGTGAACAAAATGATTTCAGTTTCAAGTGTCTTTTGAATAAATGCAGTGGTGTTGAGGCGAGATGTAGTGGGGTACGGTATAGAGTTGAGTAGGAGGTTGTAAAAAGTAACCGTTCTGCATGTGGGACAGTTTCTAAAAAGATTTTGTTTTTAAAAAGCAGACAATTTTTAAGCTGTCACTCATAAAAATTAAATCAACTTATGGTCGCTAAAACCGCTGATTTTCAAAATGACGCACAAGTCATGCAATTTGGATGAAGCCTCTCTGACTCACAACATTCGTTTAAAAAATCTAGACGCTTCACGCTATCGAACGCAACTCCCACGCCCAACCAGACAGCAATGCAGTCTTTGTCAGGCCATTTACAAAGAGCGTTTGATACACATCGTTCGGCAAACATCAAGAGCTTATGTAACGTGGATAACGTGTTCTTTGTTGATCCGTGACTGGGCGATATTTTGACTGATACGTATGCCCTTCTGTTTCATGAATCGGGCAGTGTCGCTAAAGTAAACTGCTCGTTTGTAGCTCAGGAACGCAAATTATAAATGCAAAAATAACTCTGTCTGTCTGTCTGCCTCCTTTTCAGGCTTAATTTAGTGAACAGATTAAGGTGAAGTTTGGTGTGGAGATAGCTTGAGACCCTGTTCAGGACATCAGCATCATAACCCATATCTGTCCCACTGCGGGGCACGGGTCTCCTTTCACACTACAGGACATAGGATAGTTTTATCCCGAAATCATCCCCTAAGTGGGCGAAAAGGTGGGTGTAAATTAGGATGGGGAATCAAACTTTTCCCAAGTAAGGTATACAAAACACATTACAACAGACAACTTATCAGATTGCGCTAAAATTTGACACGAATGTTGTTGACCTGGACTGTATTCCCGACTTACGTTCCCTTGGGCTAATTTTCACGGTATTTTATCGTTTTCTGACCCAGCGAAAAAAGCAAAATGAAGCAGCGAGCAAAATCTTGTTTACTATCGCGATTCAATGTGTCTTAAAAATATTATATAATCGGTGGTGAAGGTAATAAAAATAGCACAAACAAATAAGCACAGATACACCGAGTCGGTATGTCAACTGTCAACGCGGGTGGTGATTGACAATTGACCTTTAAGGCGAAGTTGTTACGAGATTTAAGTAAACATTACTTCATGAAATATTCAATTAGGTTTATAGATCTCAGCAAAAACCACCAAGTATTTCCTTTGTAAAAATACCAGGTTTTTCCATTACTTAGATTCAATGAAAACAAGCTCCAAGTGTCTAAGTAAAGGGCAATTAAAGGACCTGCCGAAGGGTTTCAGATTTATTAATTCCTTGATTATGCATAAAATTTTTAGGTAATACACATTTAAAATTTTCATTTGATTATAAATAAAAAAAATATAACTAGTATTTTTTAATCTAACCATGTAACAAATCTGTAACTCGCTGTCTGTACATGGAAGATAATCTATAAAAAAACTTTTACTGGGGATCTTTAGACGCAATAGAACCTAAAACTTGGATTGGATTGGATTAAACATATACTGATCATTATATGTATACCTATTTCACGATTATGACATTAGCTGTGGCCACGGTCCTTTAGCCGTCGAAGTGGCGTACAACACCGTGAGTACCCATAGTAAAATATACAATTCACAATGAGTCAAGTACGAAATCATACCTTAAAGGTACATTAGGGTATCAGCACAAGTATCTCCTCCAGACGGCAAGCCAAACATTTCTAGTTGTGCAAACACATTAGTTTAGCTTCGCTGTGTTTACTGTTTAGCAGGCCAAGAAGATTAAAACAGGTGTAAAGTGCTGAGAACAAGGACCACAGCTCTGTGACACGGCATTAAATATTTGGATATCATACTTTATTTACGTCACCCTTATAAGATTTTATTTCGGAGTGTTTTTCACACCCTAGGGATTTTGAGTGTCTTATTTTCGTGCGATTGTGACGCATATACTTTTTTATCTTAATATATATAAATCTCCTGTCACGATGTTTGTCCGCGATGGATTCCTAAACTACTTAACCGATTTTAAATTAAATTGGCACACCGTGAGCAGTCTGGTCCAACTTGAGAGATAGGATAGTTTTTTATTTATTTTTATTGGGAATGAAATGTTTATTAACCATGAATAATGTTCATTTATTGTTTAATTATATGAATTTCTCATAGATGGCTCTGTTGGTTGATTCGTCTTCCTGAACCACAGCAACGCGTGGTAGGGTCAGCTAGTTTATTATATGATTGAATGTAATAGAAAGAAGTGGAAAAGGTGTGGATCCGGTGACAATTTTTACAGGCGACCAACATATGGGTACCAAAACATCTGTGCCGAATTAGAACAAGTCCCTTACCAACAATTACTAACTGGATTATTACTAAGAACTTCTAACAGGACTAACTATCACTAATAGTCCCTGCTACAGTACTCACACTTCCTTACGAACTAACCAACTATATTTTTTACTAACTATCTAACTATCCTAGCCCTGATTTCAGTCTTGTACTGTTTCGGTCACAGTTGTCTCGGGATATGTTTAACGTAACGGCAACACTGCATGCTCGTTTTGTGTGCTCGTTTGCAAAACAAATATATTTGATCGTAGTCAAAAACGAAGACATTCTAACTTTTAAAATAAACATCACAACATCAAGTAAAAGAAATCTATTCGAATTTCCAACTCGCAAATACTTATTTAACATGTAAACATTGTAACATTATGTCAGTCCGAAGATTAGTCGTAAAACACTATTTAGTGATAACATAAGCTGTATTATATAACAAAGTAAGTAGTGTTTCTAGGTTGGAGTAATACCCTTAGTTACATATTCCAAGACTCACTTTGTTGTTCCTTAAGAGATTTGCATCCAGAGAGGAAATTACGGTGCAGTGCCGTGGGTTCTGTAAATTCATCTTACTAGGTAGTCCCGTATAATATCTACGAGTATATTTAAGTATAATACTTGCATTAGATTTGTCAATATTTAAAACGGAAATAGGAAATTATAAAGTATTTTACGGAATTTATTACTAATAATTATAGTAGTCACAGTCATATCATTTTAATAATTAATATATATTTACAACAATTGGAATGCAATACAAATAAAAATATTAAAGTAAAGAAATAACTAAATTAAAAAAAATATATTGCTTTGGATCCAGTTTCTCTGTTGTTCGAAAACACAAACACGATATCAGTATTTGATGTAATAGGTATTTTTAGATATTTTTAAATTTTTATTTGTCATTCAAGTTATTTTCGTCGCTAAAATTGAGTTCTTTTATTAATTTTCATTTTTCTTTCTCTTTACATGATATATGTTATTCGTTAGTATGCTATTATTACATTTGAAACAGTTATTTTTCATGGTGTAAAAGTACCTATGTTTAAATTTTAAACTGAAAACTTTTTACACATAGGTAAATATGTACTCCATATTTCAAAACTTAATTAAAAACTAACTTAAATGAAATAGGTCAACTATTAACTGAGTATGGTAATCGTAAAATCAACTTTAAATAAAGTTATTGTGCTATAAATATTGCTACCTACTAACTCAAAAATAGAAAAGTTTTTAACTCAATATCACGCTGACGTCACTTTATGCATTCCCATTTCATTTTGATTAACATTCAAAAAGTACCAGGAACGAACAAAACTCCAGAGCTTGTCCTTAATATAGGTTTAACATTCAAAACTCGCGCGCATACCGCGCATTGTTTCCTTTGTCGGCCGATCTAAGAGAGGCGAGGACACAATGTGGGACATTTTATGGGTTTGTACCAGGAATTCTTTCTATTAAGGCTGTGGTAGAACACAGACACAGTAATGATGAATTAAATTACGGTACTTAGTACCATTTCTACCATGTAATAATTGTTTTAACAGCAATTGGGTTCCGGTTAGAAAGGTGTGGAGGCTACACTTTTTAGAGATGACCATCTCAGTCCTCAAGGGTAGCAAAGCAATACATCTATAACCGAATTAGGACAGGAGTCTTACTAACTATTACTAGCTGGACTATTACTAACAATGACTAACAGGACTAACATTCACTAACAGTCCCTGTCCCAGTCCTCATACTTACAAACTAACCAACTAATGGTCTAACACCTTCACCTAACCGGACTAACTATCCTAATCACCATTCGAGTCTTGTTCTGTGTCGGTCACAGTTGTCATGGGCGGCAGCGGAAGGGTGGGGCTGGTCAAACAAGGCCAACTTTATGACACCCTTAAGTTGCATTGTTATCAGATTTACATGTAAAAGACCTATTTTATTACGTTGATTTTATTTCAATAACATACAATGAACATAGGTGTAAAGATTATGTAATACCAAACAAAAATGTGATGTCAGCTAGACAGTTATGAAGTGAATGACGTCATTGTTCATACTGCTTTGGTTTTCACCATAGACCTACCAATGAACAGAATTTATTTAGGTACTTCGTACCCCGGAAACTGATGAGGATTGACTTAATAATCAACTTCTCTATTTTCTCTTATTCGAGGTTGTTACTGGAGTTCTAATTAATTTAGTTAGTCTAATAATTTAGTTTTTAGTATATCTTGACCTACTTAAAGTAACGTAATAATATAGGCCAATTTAAAACTACAAACAGTCACAAGGATTTTCATGGAAATAAAAAACTTAATAAAATATTTATATTCTCATTAATATTATTTTGTTGACACATAATTAAAAGAAAATTGGCAATTCTAGGTTATGTATTCTTATATTATTATATTCTTTATTCTATTAGATTTTCTATTACATGTAATAATATTATGAATAAATTAACTTTTTTTTAGCAAAAACTAAAATTAAATATTAATGTGGATCTTCAAATAATGTTAGTAAAAAATTAATACATGTACACATAACCGTATTTAAAGCTCTTTCTTTAAATTTTATTTAAAATATTCATATTATTATTGTCGTTTCAAAATACGGATTAAACATTGTTTTTTCTAATAGATATTTTCCTCTATACATTGACCTACGGAATATTTTTACAATCTCCCTCTCTTTCGGCTATAACAAAAAAGAAGGAGACAACATTCAAAAATGCGTGCACTATGTGGGTGCAGGAACTTAGACGATTCTTGATACTCGTATAACATTAACTTAGAAATGACGTTTAGTTGAATGCGTTTAATATTCAAATGCTTGTAACCTCCGCCCTTTCAATCTCAAATCTCTATTATGAATAAACAATAGTATCATAAACATTATGAATTATCCTATATTTAATATTCAAAGTGTTTAGAATTACATTGAATTTCGTACCTACCTACTGATAATTTGGTACTTCAGTGTATTTCGTGTTTCATTGTAATTTTGTGAAATAATTATTATGTGAGCAGTACATGCCATATTGCGCCATACTGGTCTAAATCTCTATCACATTATGGAGAACTCTCATCAAAGAATTAAATACGTATACATTGCAAGTTAAACAAAAGCTTCTAAAAGGTACAAATTATATTATCAGTTTTACATATTGCAATCCGTACTAGAGCAGTGTAGTGGAGTTTGCTATTACTCAGTAGTACTATTACCTGTATTATTATTAGTTTACATATTGCAATCCGTACTAGAGCAGCGTAGTGGAGTTTGCTATTAATCAGTAGTACTATTACCCGTATTATTATTAGTGCTATTACCCATACTCAGTAGTGGGCCATTAATGGGTTGAAGGCAACATATTCTTATTACTCATCATCGTTGCAACATACTCTGAATTTGGCCGCCAGATGGCCGCATCACACGCAACCGCCTCTATTGTTTTAGGATTCAAATGTTTTGTTTTACGAATGTATTTGGATCTAAGGACGTTTTCGCATGTTCCGATCGTTTGATTGAAAACTGTTTTAAAATCAACGTTAATATATTATAAACTGTGCCTGCCAAATTTAACGGTATAGTAAACAGTTACTACTTAGATACTAGCGTAGCGTACGCGTAGTATTATGTCAGATTCTGATTATACCTATACTTCGAGATTCGCAGCTGAAGACAATTTAAATTAGGTGTCAATTAAGTTAGTAAATAAACGTGCATGTTACTTATTATAAGCATCCACAACTCGACAATTTCTTCCTTTAAATCTTATCACATTCAATAGCATTACTTTTTTGTTTTATTTATTTAGGTACTAGTGACCCGCCCTCGTTTCGCTTCGGGAAACTTATTCCTTGCGTTTGCTAAGATTTAGTTATATATTTTGGATGATGCACATTATATCTTTATAAATTATAGCCTATGTGTTATTTTAATGTGTAAGCTATTGTAAAGTTGATTATTGCAAATTGCAATCAAAAGTATGTTATTGTAAACAACAACAGCAATAATAAAGTATACTATTGTAAAGTTTCATCAAAATCCATCCGGTAGTTTTTGCGTGAAAGAGTAACAACAAACAGACATACATCCTCATTTATTAATATAGTAGGATTTTAAATTGCACTCTATACTGATAAAAATTACATACAAAAAAAGATTTAACTGACATTTTTAAGCACCAGTTCCCCACAATTTCGCGTTAGTTAAACATGCATCAGCAAGTATTTTTAATCTGGAACGTGAAGACAGCTTCAAAAAGTTCAGGATTGATCGTGTACAACCCTCTTTTTAAAAGTTTTGACAGCTGTCACTTCAGAGATTGCGCCAAAATGGAGTTCGGCGCAGTTTAGCGACGGTATTGTTTAAATATTTTGTTTTTCATATAATTGTAGGCACGGTGGTTTGTTTTGTGACTTATATTGAGGTTTGGTGAACCGTATAACAATTTTGGCAGCTAACAATCCCGTGTTGCTGACAAAGGAATGCATTCATTAATTGCGGCTGCATGATTGGTTACGTATTGACCTTCAGCTTTTAGGTGTTAAAATGTAATAATAAATTATATCAAAATTTTTTTTTGTGCACCCTAAATTTATTTCCTGACATTGGGTTTCCTGGGTTTTCTAGAAAAAAACTTTTAAAGATAAGCGAAACTTATATACAACTTTTGTAATATTGTTAAAGTTGAGGTATAAGAATAATAAATAAATATAGATACTAAGTAATGAAAAGTTCGTTTTGGGCGCAAAGTACCTATGGGTGTTGCCTTGGGTACCTTACTGATGTCCATGAAGGTGACCGCCCTAAATATTATGTGGTTTTCTGCTCTAAGTTTATGGGGTTAAAAAACCACAGTCGAATATACTGGCAAAGCGCTGATTGCGAGACTTCAAATAGATCCATTAGTTGGAAAGCTCTTGATCACGCATGTTTTTGCAGGAAGTTTTTCCATGCAAAATATGACGCGTAGAATGTGTAGGTATTATGGAATTGAAATGGATAATAATGCAATTGATTTTTACGTACATACATGCTTGAATAAAACAATGCAATGAGAAATACAGAGGCTAACTTCATAGAGACGCGACGACTGAGTCAACTCAATGAACTAGAAACTACCGATACCAACTCAGCTTGATCGTTGCAAATTCTTTGAAATAAATTTTCAAATGGTGTTTCACAAGCTTTTCATGCATTTATGAGTTACGCTCTTTATATTTCTTGAATTAATATTATGGACATTTATGTGAGTTAATTTTAAACTTTGACTAAGTACATTATTAATGACGTCCTCCCCGTAGCCTAGGGAAGTGGCCCTGCCTGCGAAGCGAAGCCCGGGTTCGATTCCCGGCTGGGGCAGATGTTTATGTGACAGATAAATATTTGTTCTCAGGTCATGGGTAGTGATGTGTAATTTGTGTTGTCCATGCTACCCTTGACACAGGGAATCCTAATGCCGGTTATTATTATTATTGTTAAAAAAATCAAAATTCAATTTTTTTAAAACAATGAATAAAAATGCTGAAACAAAAGTTTGTTTGCTATTTTGCATGTGTATCCTGTCGAAGATATAACCCAGGCTCGTTGGCTTTTAGATAGGGCTTTCGCAAGGTTAATTATTTTGGACTCAGAGAATACTAAAGCGAGTATGTTCTAGTGTGTGTTGACTGAGTGAAAAGGTATCTACATCAATAGAATAGAATATATTTTTATTTCACAAGAAAAAACATCACCTTCATCAAAACATAAGCCGTACAGTAAATTATAACCGTTTAAAAATCGAATCACGAACCGAGCACAGATATTACAATTAGAATCGACAACTGAAATGAAGTTACAAGACGCCATTTTTATTTTTATTTGCATGTAAATTGGAACATTCTTTTGCATATTCATATTGCGATAGCCTCGATAAAATGTTTTTATGCTAATACCAGATAAAGGGGCTTATGCTTATACACGGGTCGGCCAATTGGATCACTGGTTGTTAACACAGGAGTAGCTGAATCCTGAATGATCCACTTTTATGATCCCTCATCACAACCCTACGAGATTCAATTCTAAATTGGCCAAGAATTGCTGATTTGTTAATTATTTTTATTTGTGTAACTATAAAGAATTTAACGAGGTGAATTAAATTACCTTGCATATTAGAAAAATAATTATATTTCAAGGTGATGCAAATCTTATTAGGAGTCTGTTGACTTTTTTTTTAAGGATTTAAGATAGCAAAAGAGCTTGCAGAACCACTCTTTCGCTTCCGCCCATGACACCTGTGATCGATACAGAACAAGTTCAAGGCCAGTTAGCACAGGTGATATTAAGAATCTTAGTTGGTCACTTTCGGTGCTTGCTGGAAACCTTCTGCTTCGGCCAAATTTCCGCCTAATCCGGGCATTTATAGTGTCCTATTTAACCGAAGCTCTATCTGCGACCAAACATCTTTCGGCCAAATCTTTGGCTTTGACAAAATTTCGGCCGCTTTTGGCCGCCGAACATTTGAACGATAAGGCCAAAATAGGTCGAAGTCAAAGAAGCCGTTTTTGACTCCGAATGACCTTCCCCAACCTTCAGTTGGGGAAGGTCATTCGGAGTCTTATACAACGTGTAATAAATAATAATTACACCACCAGAGGGGGAAAAGGGATTCAGCTGACGCTGCGTAGGTATCACCTTATTTCGCGTACGCACGTCCAAAAGCCTCGGTGGTCACTTTTATCAGTCCAGTCACTTGGATTTCTGCCTATTAACATACTTCTTACGCATAAGGTTTTGTTTCCCTTGTATCCAATTTAATTTTTAAACCATCATCCATTTAGATATCTTTTAAATTGACATTTGCCTGACGCTTACTTCCTCTACACCAAACAATGAAAGTTTAAAAAAGAAAGTGATAAGTACTTTCCTTTTCTTTTCGTTCTGATATTTCCTTTTTTGTCTGGCATACTTATCTTTTTGTGTCTAAGTATCTGATGAATCGGTGAACCATAACTTTGACTTAGTGATTACTCATTTCGTCTAGTCACTGTACAAGTGTAGCATTTGTTGTTGTTAATGTTGATCATAAGTGGTCATTATGGACATCAGTAATACCGAAATTAAAGCCGGCCTAGTAGAAAGTGTAGGACTGAAACAATTCTGACTCTACGCTGCAGCCAAAACACGAAGAAATAATTCACTGATGATTCTCAGAGGGTGGTAGCTGGTCAGGCGGGTATTAAACTTTACCAATTTTACCATGCATATATTATTGCCACGGCCGTGGGTAGGGGATGGGAAGAAATAAGGCCGGCTTCAATAGATGTTGTTTTATTTTCACTGTAAAAGAGGTAACACACACGACACGGTACTATACACTTTATTGTACACTTTACTTAGCTTCACACTTCACTTCACACTCGCGACACTGTACTGTGAAACGGCACTTCACTATTCCTATTTCTTCTTCCCACTGGCGCGCTTCCCGACTCGCTACCAAGACTCGACTGACTCTGCCTTGGCCGGAATCGCCTTATATACCACCAATTTCAAACATTCCAAATTCAAAGGTTTTCTTTTAATTTAGCGTCGAAAACATTTTAGAAATTCTATTTTCAAATTTCTTTTTCTTTTATTTTTAATTTACGCGACACTGCCCCCTCTCAAGACATGATCGTCCCGATCATCGTTGCTTCCGTGATATCGTGCCAACCGATCCACATGTACGATCTTTGGAGGACTGCGAGGAGTACGCTGAATTCGGAGAGTGACGTCGTTGATCTTAGTCACAACTCTATAAGGCCCTTCCCAACTCGGTTGAAGCTTCGGAGACTTCCCTTTTCGTCTAACGGGGTTATGTAACCAGACCAGGGTTCCTTCTTCAAAGCTAGGCCCGTTGGCCCGTCGGTCGTAGCGGGTTTTCATTCGTTCGCTGGCCTTATATCCTGCTTCTCTGATTTGCTCATATACGTCAACCATCTTGTTGCGTAGTTCGCTTGCGTAGTCAGTTATTTCTTTTGGTGTATCCGGTGGAGCACTCGAGAGCAAATCGGCTGGCAGTCGCAGCTCTCTTCCAAAATTAGCATACGCCGGTGTGACTGTTGTGGTCTCATGAACCGCAGTCCTATAGGACATGAGAAACAGTGGAATATACTCGTCCCAGTTCTTCTGATGATTATCCACCACTTTTGCCAGATGCCGTTCCAACGTTTGATTAAATCTCTCAACCATTCCATCAGATTGCGGGTGATAAGGCGTCGTCCGAGTTTTATGTATTCCCATCACTTTACAAACTTCTTGAAAAACTTGCGACTCAAAGTTCCGTCCTTGATCACTATGCATCTCTAGTGGTACGCCAAATCTACAGAACACTTCGGTAACAAGCTTCGTTGCCACGGTGATAGCCTCCTGGTTGGGTAGTGCAAACGCTTCTGGCCATTTCGTGAAATAGTCCATCACTACCAAAATGTATCGATTTCCAGCATTCGTGACTGGAAACGGTCCAGCTATATCAAGAGCCACTCTTTCCCAAGGAACCCCAACATTATACAGCTTCATTGCACCCCTGCTTCTAGTCTGCGGTCCCTTAACGGCTGCACAACTCTGACACCGCCGACACCAGTCTTCCACATCGTCACGGCAATGCAACCAGTAGAATCGTTCTTTGATTTTGGTGAGAGTTCTTCTTATTCCCAGGTGTCCTCCTGAAGAACCATCGTGGTAAGTCTTCAACACCTCGTTCACTTTTGCTCTTGGAACCACCATCTGAAGATGACAATCTTTGCCTTTAGGAGTCTCCCACTTGCGGCAGAGCAATCCATTGTGGAGTACCAGGCTTTCCCACTGTGCCCAGAGACTCTTCGTGGCCGTACTGTACTTGGCCACTTCTGACCATTTCGGCTTAGGGGTTCCACTTTCCAGCCAGTTTAGGAGCGGTTGAAGATCCTTATCATCCTTTTGGGCTCTTCTCATGGTGTCATTGCTCCAATTTGAATCGATAGAATCTGTTCGGATAAGTTGAACTTTTATTTCCTCTTTCTCCTCTTGCCGATTACAATGTCTGCAGTCTTCAGAGCATGGTCTTCTGGAGAGGGCGTCTGCGTTGCCATGAATTCTTCCACCACGATGTTCAATCTCAAACTCATACTCCTGCAGTTGCTCCAACCATCTGGCCACTTGTCCTTCGGGATTCCTGAATTCCAGCAACCATTTTAATGCGGCGTGATCCGTTCTTACTAAGAATTTACGACCGAGCAAATATTTCTTAAAATGTTGCAAGGTCTTTACGACAGCCAACAATTCCCTGCGAGTTACGCAGTAATTCCTTTCGGGCCTTGATAAAGATTTGCTGAAGTAGGCAATCACAACTTCCTGATCTCCTCTCTGTTGAGAAAGAACACCTCCAATTCCAGTGTTACTTGCATCAGTGTCCACGATAAATCTTCCCTCTGGGTCAGGATATCCGAGAATAGGTGATTCACATAGACACATTTTGAGATTCTGGAAAGCTTGCTTGCAGTCTTCGTCCCAAGAAAATGCTCGTTTCTCTTCTGTTAGGCGATGTAATGGCTTAGCTATGTCAGAAAAACCTTTGACAAAGCGTCGGTAGTATGAGCACAGACCTAGGAAGGCTCTCACTTGCGACTTATCCGTCGGCGTCGGCCAATCTTTAACGGCACTTATCTTGGATGGGTCAGTTGCAACACCTCGCTCCGATATAACATGTCCCAAGTAATCCACTTGACGTTGAAAGAATGAACACTTCTTCGGACTCAGCTTCAAATTTGCGCCCCGTAGCTTTGTGAACACACTTTCAAGTTTCTTGAGATGATCATCAAAATCACGCCCCATTATGATGATATCGTCTAAATAGACTAAGCAGGTTTCTCCCAGCAAACCTGCCAGCACATGTTCCATCAATCTCTCAAATGTAGCAGGCGCGTTGCATAATCCAAATGGCATGGTTTTGAACTGCCATAAGCCTTTTCCAGTCGAAAACGCAGTTTTTTCCTTGTCTTTGGAGTCCATTTCAACTTGCCAATATCCACTTTTCAGATCAAGGGTGGAAAACCACGTCATTCCACAAAGTGAATCCAGGGTGTCATTGATTCTGGGCAATGGATAACTGTCCTTTTTCGTTACATCATTCACTCGCCGATAGTCCACACAAAATCTGGTCGATCCATCTTTCTTCTTCACTAATACAATCGGTGAACACCATGGACTTGACGAAGGTTCTATAACGCCGTTCTTCCTCATCTCCAGAATCATGTCTTCAACTTCTTGCTCACGAGCAAACGGAACAGGTCGTGGTCTCTGTCGTATGGGTGCTATATTACCCGTATCAATTTTGTGTTTCACCAAATCAGTTCTGCCAATGTCTTGGTCGTTTTTCGAGAAAAGATCGGTATAACGAAATAGAAAATTTCTTGCTTTTATTAATTGCAGCTTGGTAAGATTATTTTTACATCCTTCCAAAAGCTTTGCCACATTTTCTTCTTGACTCGGAACTCTCCGCTGTTGTCCTTCCTCGCACTTCCTTAGCCAGGCCACCTCATCACAGATTCCGACAACCGTTCCCTTTTCCACTGTTTGTTCATCGTCATCAGGATTGAATACGGGTACCATCGTAACACAGCCGCTTCCCACTAAAGTCCTGGCCGGTATCCATGGTGAACCCACGACTCCTCTCTCTATGATGGTACATCTTCGCGGTATTCCTCCATCGTTCTGCGGTAGTCTAACAGGAACTAATGTATGAGATCTTGGTTTCAGGATGGTGTCTCTCAAACATAGCACTTTTCCGAAATTTCCCCCCTTCATTGGAATTTCATCGTTTCCATGTTTTAGAACGCCTTGTTTCAAATCGATGTTGCACTGATGATTTTGTAAAAAGTCCAAGCCAATAATGCAGTCATCGGATATGTTCGCTACAATGACTTTTTGCCAATAAAGTGTGTCACCAATCTTGATAGCCACAACTTTTTCACCTTGGGTTGAGATACGCTGACCGGTAGCAGTCGTTAACGTGAGGCTTCCTTTCGTTCGAATGTACCGCCCTCCGATGTCCTTAAATCTGAGGTGACTGATAACTGTACGCGAGGCACCCGTGTCCAACGTTAATTGGCAAGGTCGTCCGTTGATTGTTCCGTCTATCACAAGAGTGTTTCCATCATTCGTCTGTTTTACAACGATCTCCGGGGCTTTACTGCTAGCGGCCAGCGCGCACCCCACTGCTCTGGCCTTCTCTAGTTTTCCTCCGGCTGTTCCGACGTTGAAACCGCCGCATCCACCTGACGTCGAAAATTGGTACGCTCACGCCTAGGGCAACTGCTACGTATATGACCCCGTTCTCCGCATTCATAGCATATGGGATTGTACGGTCGCCGTCTATTGTTATCCGCTGCTATAACCTCCCGCAGCCTCAGAGAACGCAAGTCATGTCGCACAGCTTCCACCTCAAGAGCATGAGCTACTGCTTCCTTCAAGGTGGCGTGGTGTTCAAGTCGTACGGCGGCCCTGACCTCAGAATCCCGTATCCCGTCGATGAATACTTGCAGAAGCATATCCTCAACCACGGACGGCGACGACTGGTACGCCTTGCGTACCAGTCTCTCCACTTCAACGGACCATTGTTGTATAGTCTCGTTAACCCGTTGAATGCGATCCTTAAGCTGCGCTCGATATACATGCTCCAGGTGACTGTCGCCATATCTGGCCTCCAACGCGTTCACTAGCTCGTCGTAAGAGACCTCTTTTTTTCCACCAGCGAGTGCTTCCAACACGGAGAGAGCCTCGTCCCGTAGCGCTAGGATCAGCGCTGACTGCGACTGCTGGTCACTCCAGCAGCTGGTCCTTTTGACTGTCTCCAGTTGAAGTTTGAAGGCAGCCCAAGAGGATTTTCCGTCATATGGAGGAACCTTCAGATTTCTTCCGGAAGTTACTACGGACGTAGTTACGGAACCCCCAACTTCCAGGAGCTTCACTCGTTGATTTAGCTGTTGAAGCGTTCCCTTGACTTCCGTAACTTCTCCCTTGACTTCCGTAATTTCCCCCTTGACTTCCTCTTTCACAACTTCTATCCTAGAGGCGTTGGCCCGGATCCCGGCCACCAGATCCTTGCTAAGGCCGTCCTGGAGCTCCTGTAAACGCTCTTCTTGGCGGCGTGCTTGCTCTTCCTGCATTGTACGCAGCTGCTCCTCCTGGCGGCGTGCTTCTTCCCCCTGGCGGCGTGCTTGCTCTTCCTGCATTGTACGCAGCTGCTCCTCCTGGCGGCGTGCTTCTTCCTCCTGGCGGCGTGCTTGCTCTTCCTGCATTGTACGCAGCTGCTCCTCCTGGCGGCGCGCTTGGTCCTCCTGGCGGCGTGCTTCTTCCTCCCGGCGGCATGCTTCTTCCTCCCGGTGGCGCGCTTGCTCCTCCTGTATTGCACGCAGCTGCTCCTCCTGGCGACGAGCTTGATCCTCCTGCAATGCACGCACCTGCTCCTCTTGGCGGCGAGCTTGCTCCTGCATCATGGCAGTCATTTGCTGCAGGAGCGCACTCATGTCCATTGACGCAGGCGGTGAAACGGCCGGAGTCGCCATGGCGCCGTCTCCGGTGCTAGGCCCCTCTTGCGACTGTTCTTCTGCCGCTGCAGCTCCCGCTCTGGTGGTTACCCCTCTCTCGTTCCTTGGCACGATCGGCATCTTTCCCATCCACTTCTGACACCAGTTGCCACGGCCGTGGGTAGGGGATGGGAAGAAATAAGGCCGGCTTCAATAGATGTTGTTTTATTTTCACTGTAAAAGAGGTAACACACACGACACGGTACTATACACTTTATTGTACACTTTACTTAGCTTCACACTTCACTTCACTCGCGACACTGTACTGTGAAACGGCACTTCACTATTCCTATTTCTTCTTCCCACTGGCGCGCTTCCCGACTCGCTACCAAGACTCGACTGACTCTGCCTTGGCCAGAATCGCCTTATATACCACCAATTTCAAACATTCCAAATTCAAAGGTTTTCTTTTAATTTAGCGTCGAAAACATTTTAGAAATTCTATTTTCAAATTTCTTTTTCTTTTATTTTTAATTTACGCGACATTATGTTATAGTTTTAAGGTTTTATAACGTTTTAATAGGGTGAAAGAAATATTTCTTTCTTTCTTTCATATTATTATGTTTACCATCTCAAAATTCGAGAACCATTACAAAAAATCCGGACGTTTCTAAATAAGTCCGTAATTTTATGTTGCAATCTAATAGTTTTTGAGATGCCACTGATATATTATACAATATATAATATTGATACAGTTTAATAAAATAATGAATGTTTACCGAATTATTAATAAAAAAAACCCTTTATTTCATCTTTTAATATCCAGAAAAATGAAACAAAATAATAAAAATGGTTGCCTGTAAAGTCGGTTTTACGGGCGAAGATTTTACGTGACAACGTCTTTTTCTCGGTAGAATATTTATTGATATGAATATAATTAAATTGCGCAATAGGAACAAGGAATTGAATGAAAATAAGAATTGCACAAATTTTAACTATAGAAATATATTTTGTTTACTAAAACATTGTACATGTAAACTTAAACTTAACGCGCCGATTCAATGCGCCTAATTCTCTAGTGCTGCGCGCGCGACAGACCGATCATAGTTGAGTGGGAGAGAGACGCAAGGCATTCGGCGGGCCTCTCTCTCGTTCGGTGACTCATCGTAACGTTACCGAGCGTTACTATTTTTCATAAGTGACTCCCAGCTAACCTAATTTAAGACGTTGTCACGTCAACAATAACGTATCAACAAAATTATAACCGAATAAATTAATAAAGCAGTGATAGCCAAGAAGTTTGAAACGTTAGACTCCCGAACCGGACGGCCCGAGTTCGAATCCTGCTCGCATCTTTAATTTACAAAAAAATATGCGAGTAAGGACAACATGGAGAAAAGACCTGCACATCTGAGAGTTATTCATAATGTTTTCAAAGTTGTGCGAAGTCAGCCAATCCGCACTTGGCTCGGAATGGATCGGAATCTCACAAAGTGAGTCCCGACCCGTGTCCAGCAGTGGGACAGTTATGGGTTGCGGTGATGACGACTAACCAAGTTACGTGTTAAGAGGGGGTATAAAGCAAAATTGGCAATCTTAGATTCAATTTTTACAGTAGTAGATCAAGTTTCTAGAACCTGAAGAAAAACATAGTTATACTTCATTATATTATTGAGTGCAAGATGTAAGCAAAAACATAAAAAAATAAAATTTTCTCGATAGAAAAAAATCACAAAGTTAGGTCTAATTTTCCACTTAAATCAATTTATTTTCAATATGGTGCATATTTTAGAGTCAATATTTTAATATATTATGCTAATTAGTATCACGGAGGGATTAGATTAGCGATTTTAAAATCAAATCTATAATTTACGAATTATTAAAATAAAATACATTTGTAGGATTTTGAGTATTTTGACATGCTCTATTATTATATATACCCCCTCTTAAGGTAACAATGTTGCCAGTTATAAGCTAATAGCGTTCTTATTGATCTATCAACACCTACAACCAAATTCAGTTTCATTCATGTATTAATATCATTGATACTTACGCACGTATTTTTTGTTGGTCAGCCGTTTTGGAAAGGTGCTTAATCATGGTGGAGAAAAAATCTTGTAAGAAACTCCTCTGCATATTTTTTGGTTGCTGTCGCATTTAATGTTGTAGGCGAGTAGGCGTGGCCGTTACGTACCAGGACTGTGAGCATACAGTCCTTTTATGACTGTTTACGTAAAAAATATATCACATGAAAAATAATTTCTTGAAATCCAACCTTTTATTTTTTATTTCATTTTAATTATTTAGATATTTTATACATTTAACTTTAAATAATCGCACTTATTCTGACAAAATATCTTTTACGTAAAAAGAGAAAATATTCATTCATATTCACCTGAAATGTATTAATATCGAAGTTTTTCCTTTCTCGGGCACATTTAGGCACTGAAAGGTTATCATAAAATTATATAAAGCCTTACTTTCATGATATCGTTCCATGAATACGAAACTTTCATTATTAAGAAAATTTGAAGGTCTTGTTAATACAGAAATTCGCATTACTAGCAAGTAAAATAAGATACATAAGTCAGGGTATTTATGAAAATAGCCTATTAGGCGTTGACTATGGAAGATACAACTTCAAAGGCATATTAAATGCATTAAATACCTCACTTGATTTGTAGATATTGTTCATCATAATTTTCCTGCCCATTTAAAAATAGTATAAATAGGCGCAATACGTCCTTCTGTTTCATTCTGCCCGATTAGCTGACACTTCTACACTGTCACCCTTATCTCTCATATTGTCTCTTACACAATACAGGTATCTCTTCTTTGGCCGCCCTCGTCCACTCATTCTTATCAATATCTTCTCGTCACATGCGTTTCCTCCTCATCACATATTGTTTGTATACACTCATTAATACATCTCACTCTTTGTCAGTTGTAGTAGGTTTGGATTTCTGATCTATAAACTATATTAACAATAACTCTCTATGAACCATAAACTCAATTGGGAGCCGAAACGGTTTTGCACACACTAAAAGCAAAATTAGGAAAATTTCCCTACGCAAATAATATTTAGGTCAATTAGTTCAGCTAAATTACACAAAAACTTTCCTTAAGTCATTCTATTTCGTAGTAGAATTTCGTCAAAATCCGCTGAGTACTTTTTATGATTATTGCGTTCAAACATACAGATATTAAACTATGTAATAATTAACTTGTTAAATGAAAGTGAAATTAACGACTCAAACGATATGAGGTTAAAAAAATCGTCAATAGAATTAATGCCGATGTGTGGGAGAACCCAACTTGTCTCATAACGATTTAAAAATTTATAGCCACTTTGTGGTCGATGCAAAATTATAATAATAATATGGTAGAGTGACTTAGCGGTTATAATTTTTAGGGTTTCGTGGGTCATATGAAAAAACCCTTTATAATATCACTCGTGTTTGTCGAAAATAATTCTAATTTGGTACTCGAAGAGTTAAGTTACCCACCAAAGGCGTACTAATGATAATTTAATTTAATGAGTAAATTAAAAAAAACTTTAAATAAATTTTCGTTTTATGTAGCCAATGATAATAATTATAATTTATTTATGAATTTTAATATAAATTGTACAACACCACTGGAGATTACACATACATGTGAAGTTTTTTTTTTATAATAAGCTATTTCATTGTTGTACGTTGAATTTACAAATCTTGAAAATAAGAGACCATAAAATAGGCATGAATAATATTCGTTCCTAAATAATAATTAAGTCACTCCTATCATAACCCAAAACAAACGGACAATTCATTATAATATAGATAAGATAATACGGAACTCTATCCAACAATCCAATTTTTACTTACCCGTTTTTTTAAGTATATGCGTGTTAGTTTAGTGCGATCTCGCAAATTTTATTTATATTCCTTATAGCTAAGCATGAAACAGTAATACAGTATGTATTGTAGAAAGTAAACAGAGGCATTGGAATTCATTGATACTAGAATAATACGACTGTTATGTTTTTGCGATGTCAGCGAGTATTTCTTAGTACGAATGTAAATGGAAGAGATTGAAAAAACAGTCAAGTTGATTTAACGTATGAAAATGCTAGATCATAACTATGGAATTATTGTATTGTCATCTGTTCTTAAAATTTACAAGTGGATGGATAAGTAAGGTAAGATTTCAACTGAAGCACTCGCAGCCTGGTGCCCGGTAGCTTGTCTCAATCCTATGTGATCGACCAACTTAAGTTGCCAAAGTGATAGCTAGTAACAACATTTTCTGGAACCTTTATGTGCTTCAAAGGGCACGTAAAGCCCTCGATCCCAGTTGTCATCGTTAGATAGCAGTCGACAAGCTATGTCGGAGGCCTTCAGGCGGCATCCGACACTTGGGTTGGCCACTAACCCCTCCACCAATCCGCACTGGAGCAGCGTGGTGGAGTATGCTCTAGGCCTCTTTAGTAATGAGGAGAGACCTGTGCCCTATAGCCATGGGCATAAAAATATCAATTTTTAAAACACTGTTATACTTCCCAATGCAAAAATATCAGATTGAAAACGTGTAAAGCACATCAAATCCTTTAAATTTCCAGTCACCAGGTTACCATAAATACCAGCAAGTACAAAGTATCACAAACAATGCACGGTGACCGTTAAATCGGTATTATTTTCTTAATTTTTATAGCCGCAGCCGTTTTCGAAGCCGGTGCTATTCAATTACGTTTTACTGTTTTCGAGTGGCAACACCGCGGTTAAAATTGCACTTTGATTTATCGCTTCGGTTATTCCCGATTTGTTGTAGCGGGCAACCCTGAGCGATTTCACTGCAGGCCGAGTTAAGCTTCGTAGAATAATAGCTTTTGAGCTAGTACTTTCTTTCTTGGTTGTCAACGCATCGGTGACTTCTTTAGTGTTCCTGATGTTGTACCGATGGTAGACCTAGACACTTACCATCAGGTGGTCTGTTCATTTGACGCTTATTATAATAAAAAAGTGAATCCTCAATCCTACTTTAAGTTAAAGTGATAAATATGATAAAATATGATTAAATGATACTCAGGATATTTCATATCGCGCAACGTAAGCAAAACACAATGAAAATAACTCTTCTATCCTTAACTTCAAGTCTTCCTAGTGTGAATGCTGCTGACTAACTTTTTGCGGATTACTGGGCTTTTAGTCAAGCTTAATCCTATAGGTTTCCTGTTGGGCAGTAAGCATGCCTAACCATCTGGTCCACCATTCCTATTCAAACCATGGCATGTTTAAGTGTTTCGGCGGCAGTTTTTAGATCGTTACAGCGATCGTTAAGGCGATCTCTTGGCCTTTACTAAGAGATGTCTATATCAGATATGAAGCTATAACCACATAACATCGCAGGTCAGTTTTCCATCTATTAACATAAACAACCTTCACTAAAATAATAAAATGTAGTCAAAACCCAATTTACCAACAATTTATGGGATATAATCAGCCGATTAAATTACAATCTCATCGGTCGATCTCATCTTAAACTCTCACTGAATATGAAAACAACAGTGAAAGCGAAAGATTCAAAATTTTGACGTTAACGACAATTTGAGCTGTTATGTAAATTAAGGTGTTCGTAAAGAACTTAGAAAATTACGCATGAAGATTGCAAGCATTTTATATAACTACACCATGTATAGGTGTGTTTTTCTTGGACAAAATAAACAATACATAAAGCTACATATCCACAACCCAATAGGATCCCTGCGTCATGGGTGTCATGGTCCACACACAAAGACAAGCACACACCCAGACCGAGAAAAGAACTTTAAACTCATCATTCAAAGCCCAAAGTTGTTAAACTCGATTAAAATGGAGCCAGGCTACCTAGGCTACCTGCCTTCAGCATTCAATTCGAAAAGGTAGAGGTGCCTAAAGCGAAATCCATTCACTAATTCATTAAAAAAACATTCGTGCCTTAAAGAACATAATATATAAATGTCACATAATTATGTATAATACATCTGTAACTGATCGCTGTCTGTGCATGGAACATATTTAAGAAAACCTTTTACTGGGGCTTTTTCTTTATTAACGCAATAGAACACAAAAAAATGTTTTTTTAGAACTTTTGTCTATTTGTCTATGTCTGTGTTATGTACGCGCTAATCTCAGAAACGGCTTAACCGAATTGGATGCGGTTTTCACTAATATATTGTAGTAAGCGTTACTTCACTTTTAATTTTGGTGTTTGTTTTATTTCAATCGGTTAATAAACAAAAAAGTTATTTCAGTTGAAATATCACGCCTAGCATTTTCCGAAAGTGGGACATGTTTCTTGAAGCGAAGCGAGGTTGGGTCCACTAGTATAAAAAATAGACATAAATGACATGATGTGTGTAAACTCCTTTAAAATAACGAGTGCCTTCTGAAATAATTAAATTTTAATTACTGAATATATTGTCCTTACAGCCACCACCAATGCCAGGCTTCTTAATTATGAGGAAAAACCATTGCGTGAGCTGTTCATAGGTTAAAACCACATTTTATTTCACACAATGTAAGCCATATTTATGTAAAAAGACATGAATGAACTATTCTTTCTTCACCCAGTATAAAATTCATAAAGGGATCATTAAAATCGGAAATAATTACAGAGTAATCTCGCCGCAGAGAACGCGTGCGGAGTGCCAGATTTCATAACCAAATTGACAACTTGATGCGCCATAACGTCGGCCATCTTCACTGCGAATAATTTGTTTGCCTTCGGAAGAGAAAACGGCGTACTCTGTAGTTTTGATTGCGGGCTTTGTCGATAACTGCGTTTAATGTTTAACACTTGCGTCGCTAAAGTATTTCTGTATGCTGTTAAATGATTTTATTATATAACTACCTAAGTAGGTAGTGCCCGCGACTTTGTTTGTTTGTTTTGTTTGTTTCTTTGACTTTGTACACAAACTTTTATTACCTATTACGAGATGAATTTTCAATATTTCTGTAACTCAATAAATTGACTAATTCAATTAAGAAGAGTAATTTTAAAATTTCTATTAAATTAGTCAAAGTTTATTTTATACCCTATTAACCCCAGCTACTTGTACTCTAGTTAACCCCTCTAGAGAATTTTCAAAAACCCGTTCTTAGCGATATATACTCGTAATACGTTCGAAATTCGTGTACAGAAAGTAGAGAAGTTAGTAAGAAAGAGAGTGAACGAAGTCTTGAATTAGCTTAAAGTAAAGAAATAAAGGGAAATTGACTGTTACTTCATATTATGTTACAGCAGAATTGTCAGTGTTTTATCCCCATAACGCATCTTGTCTTACAGGATGATCTGATTGAGTAATTTAGTAAGTACATCAAATCAAATATCTATGACAGGTTTTAGATAGATAAAGCAAGTTTTCGTTTATTTTTAGTTTAAAAATGTAATCTCCACTCATCTAGTACTTTGAAAAAGTTCATTTAATTGTTGTTTTAGTAAGAAATATTACAAATAATATAGTAAAACAACTTCACCTCAAAATTAAACTGTGAATCCTTTGGCGTCCAAAGCAAGTAAAAAAGAAATAAAATATTATAATTGCTTATTTTACGGACGGAGCATTTTTATTAACGCGTTGGTTATATTAACAACCTTCACATTTAATTTGTGGGTCAAATTTTATTAAATTATTTTAGGTGTTTTAAGATTGACTTGACATTGGTCAGCGCTCAGCGTCAAGTGGTTAGTCAGCGTTTTTGAATCCAATTTCTTTATTACAAATACAAAGATAAAATTGATTGTAGTTGTTAGTTATGGATTCAATATTGAAATTCTTAAAATAATTTGAATCCTTAAGGAGTTGAAGGTCGTTAAGAAGTTCATCGTTGAATAGCGAACTGAGAATTATACTTCCTTTCGGTGATTTTAATTGCTTTCTTTTTATTTCCTACCTATAACCGGAATATATTTATGAATAACTCCTTTTTTTCTTTATTATGTCATGTTTGTCATTTTGTCATGTTTTCAAATTTAATGCTGAATCACTGAAAGTAATAACAGTAATATAATATATGTATCTCAGCAACTTTAGCTGTGATAAATAATAAAGTCTCAGGCTTCTAAATAGTGTTTTCTTGGGAGATAGCAAAATTTATATCGTTTGATACAGAGACGTTAAAGTTTTCAAACAACAGTTTCTAAATTTCGTAAGGAATATCATCAGAAATATATTTATATCATGACACAAACACATATTTATTAGTTTATTTAGATTTTCCCAGTCTTTCGATTTTCTTAGCTAACAATGCTGATTGATTAAAGAGCTAGATTTTAACGTTGTTCAAATGTAACAAGTTGCTATAAAATAGCTATATACATATTTATAAAATATCGTATTTTCTCTCTAAATATCGTCACTCTCTCTCTTCGTCTATCCATTAAAGTGACAAAACGCTTCAATAATCAGAATGAATGTTTTATCGATCTTGAATGAGAATTGGTACGTGGCGCCCGTGGAGGTTACACACACAGACACACGATTCGCCGCACTAAACTAATGTATCAATTATCAATACAGTGAATGTCTCTCTTTGCCTCTATGTGTTAACAAGAATGTAACGTAACTAAAGAGTAAATCATTGGGAGACAAGCCTAAAAAGGTATATGAGGCGTGAAATAGAATTCAGTGAAACATTCGATACTAGTTAACGTAAATGGTTGGACAACTTTTGCTTAGAATTTTCAATCCAAAGCAGGTGCCGTGGTGAAGTAATAAGTCCAAAACAGTATTATTGCTTAGTCACATATGAATTATTAATTTATTAGTGGAAATTCTGATAAATATACTTACTGAGGTATAAATTCATTTACCTATGTATTTTTGTAGACATTTTATGCTTATGAAATAAAGCAAAATGAAATAAAAATAACAGTCTACAGTAATTATTTTTAAGAAATAATTATAATATAATATGAAAATTTACGTGTCATAATGGCAAAATAAAATTTAAATGAAATCATAAAAACAATAAATTAAAATGTATTATAAATAGTCTTTACGAATAAAAACTAATGTTGTTGCTTTAGAAAAAATAATTAACCTATTTCGTGTTCTCCTAAACACTCTACCACCTTAATTGCTCTGTGCAGTGTGATACCGAAAATGATAATGGAACTAAATGAATTCTAGAGACACTAAGTTTAGAACATAAAAGAAAAAATATATTTCATTACGTAAAATTAGAAGAAATTGTAATTGTAATAAATTTTACAAGGTAAAAATAAGTAAGTACCTATATCTCATTTTCTTTTTTCCCACGTCAAAATGTATCTGTGTATTTTTCGTTTCCATTTCATTTCCTTTGCGCGTCATTCCAAATCACAACGATACTATAGAAGTTTTCACTTCAAAAATGTTGGTATTAATTTAAATATTAAATGTTGGTATGTTGGTATTGTATGCGAAGCAAAAATGTTTGTATTACCCGACTATGGCGAAGCAAAAAGGTTACGATTTGACTTATATGAGTATGTGAATGTTAAAGAAGCTTAAAGCGTACGTACTCTATAGTCTCTATACATAATGGAATCCGAGTATGTCCGCAATGCTCGTTTGTTTCTACATACTGAGTCACAAGCGTTATTCCATTATACCGGGTTAAAGGTCGCATAATCTGACCGCAAAACAATCCAGTGGTATTTGGTTTGCGCCTACCGGGCGTGCGTTGAATTTGTGAGCACCCTGTATACCCTGACAAACAACGATCAAAAATTATCCTTTTGTTATTATATAACACGATCTTTGTTTTTAAAAATTATGTTACTTAAATCGTACATGAGAATTTTTTATGCAAATGCCGGATTAAAGCAGACGATTTTAATAAAATTTAATACCAAATACCCATATCTATGGTTTGTGTGTCAATCGGTTCACTATGAAAAGGATAATATCTATTTAAAGGCTTCTTTTCTAGTCCACATTTGTTCTAGGCCGGTCACAGTTGTCATGGGCGGCAGCGAAAGGGTGGTGCTGCATGCTGCATATTATATAAAAAGATTTTATGAGTAATTTCCCGAAAATAAGTGAGGACAGTCAATAGTTAGTATACCTAAATAAATTTACGAAAAAGTAGTAATGTTAGTTATATGATGTACTAGTCTTGTTACATAAAATAGTTACCCGTCCGTTCAATTTTCTCCAATAGTTATAATAATATATCCTGTCATCCGTCACGAAGAGAAATTATTGTGTTGAGAGTCTGTAATGTAAATTATGATGAGCTTGTCTCACATAAAGTGCGAACAGCGCCGCGGGCGTAGACGAGTCTTCGTGTGAATTTAAACGACGCGTAGGCAACAATATGCTCGATCGTAGATCTTTGAAAAATAGGGTCATTCAAATAATTCTACACTTTTCAACAAGATTCATGTGTAAGTTTAAATAAAGTTATTGGTTAATGGTAGGTAATTGCTTGTTAAAATAGTTGATATTATTGTATTTCACTTAATTACTAAGGAATATGTCTGGTGCATTCCATATTTACAAGTAGGTACCTATACAAGTTTTTACACTTACTATTTTGCTATTTTTACTTACTTGCTATTTTTACACTCACAATTTGTTGTACACGGTTGATGCAAAAATAATGCACATTTCTTTTCTGCGTCGGGACGCAAAGTCCCAGACTTTGCGTCCCAAGCAATCAAAACTTTTATGACACGTAAAAGTAATTTCTATTCGAGAATAGAACTCTTAACTTTTCTCTTCAGGGAAATTCACCGCCAAAGCTACAAGCTAAAACTCATGCTATATTATTTATTTTATACACAACACTTTGAACCCGTGACAACATTAAAAGGTCAGCATAATTCGCGTGGAATCACCCTGAAACTGGACATTGTGTTATCTGCAAACATATTGTCTGCAAGCGGTCATGGGTCTAGAATAAACTTTTATTAAATATCACCAGCGATAACGCTCGATATAGGCCATAAAATAACAACCATTTTACTCGTTAAACAAAAACAAATACACAGTTCATCTGTCAGTTATAGCCTCGTGGTTTTGTTCCTAACAGGAGTTTTTGGGTTCGAATCCTGCACGCGTAAATAATTTTCGAAGTTTTTTTAAAAAACTGAATTGGATCCTGTTGAATTTCATCAAAAACTGTTCAGCAATTCCACATCATGACGTCACGCCACCTAGCTGTTTATGTCTTTCTTCCGTCACACGAAGACAATAAAAACTCAACTAATCTTTAATTACGTCATGCGTCAATGTAGCACTTGAAAACTGTAGTTAATGCGACAATAAACTCATTGATATGTGGGTGACCCGTCTGCTGTTACGTTAATACATTATTAGTATCTGTTCACACGTACCTCATCCACAACAAAACCACACCATCACCACGCCGAAATCACACTTCAACGACACCACAATACAACAACACTACAACGACACCAAATGCAATTAAACGACAACGACAACTATGAATGGGCTCATTTTGGTTTGAAAAGGAAAAGTTTTGTTCGCACGGACCACATTTTGCCCTCCGAATCAACAGTGTGGACGACACTGGCCACTTCGCAGCCACTAGCAACAGACGTTGTCAACTATACGTCAAAACACAACTCCTCACCAACTTAGAGCAGAAGTGTCGTGTTTGAATTTTCTTTAACTAAGTCGTTTTTTTAAATTAAGAATACTCGCAAAGAAAATAAAAAATAAGTAAAAATAGGGAAGTTATGGTTTCATCCCGATTTAAGAAAATCTAGTTCATCAAATCTCCACAATTTTAAGGTTCTACGAAGTTATTCTGACTATTCCCGCGAAGGTGTCTTATTATTAAGTAGTACCACCAGTTGTCTCAGAAAGTGGGATAGTGATGGGGCTCGCTTCGCTCGCCCTAATAAGTGTATTATTTGTATATTTCGTATGTGGTGTGTGTGTGTATAGTCTTTGTATATTTGTGTGTGTCCTCTGTGTGGTCTGTGGTCCTCTCATAGCTTTTGAACAGCTTGACCTATCGGAACGCGGTTGACGGCATTCGAAACGGTTCTACTGAACTTTAAATTCCCTGAATGGAAATCGATTCGGCCCGGTAGATTTCAGAAAATGAAATAAAAACCGAAAAAAGTTGTTAAACAACGTTTTTCAAAAACAACAAACTGCTGCATCGAACACTTACTTACTTTACTTAATCTAATGGGCTCGGTCAATACGATATAATATACAATACATTGACAAAATTTTTTGAAATAATCTTTGTTCAACAAAACTTTGAGATTTCATATCATGTCAATTCAGCGGGAAGTTTCAGGGATGACCTGCATGGTCAACTGATTATTTCAATTTAAATTTAACTTGTTGCCATTGCGTGTGTCGTTGTGTTGTGTTACGTGTGAACTGGGGTTAATATAAAGCTTAGTGCGTATTGGTGAGCTGCCAGATGGGATCAGGGCCGCGCTCCGGTCAGTGTTAACGTTAAGCAATGCTGCCAAGGCCGCCGCGGTTCAAATTCATGATTTGATTACGCCTACAAACATACTTCGGTTGTTCAGTACCTATGCTGTTTTATTTTTTGTAACATCGTATACGCTTGCAGGGCTTTTAGCGTCACGATTCCCTTTTTAATTCACCAAATGACTGAGTCTCGATGTATGTAATTACATTGAAAACCAATTTTGTAAAGACTCGAAGTCACAAGTGACAAGTTTCTCGCTTAGAGGAATCTAAATTCAGACACGGAATTATTTAGGTTCTCATTTTATTATCGTTTTTAATTGCGAACCAATTGAAATAAAACCTGAATTGTTACCTCAAGGTTACTTTAATACATCAGTGCAAACTACATCAAAATAGGCTCAGCTGTTTCTGAACAAACGCACTGAGAAGCTGACAAACCGACAAAAATACAAGAAAAATAAAACTCATTGTTTTGCGATCTACTGCGTTAATAAATGACCCTACTGATAATAATATATGTAGTTTGTCTCAATAATATCGTTAATATACAGACATTAACCAGCCAGTGAAATATATAATAAATGTAGTATGATGTATAGATACAGATAAATATATCAACAAGTGACAAGCCGTTATGACCCCTTCGTATTGAGAGTGAGTTCGTAAGTGTTGCTTAGCTCAAATAGATAATTTTAGCATCAAATTAGAGATGCGAACGTACAAAGGGAGTTATCGCTATTCTTAAAACGCTACGTAACTGTTACCAAAACCCGCGTTTCGGTGTCATCGACCCAAATACCGTTGTTAGTGTTGTTGCAGCTCTTTAGGGCTGCCAACTCTTGTATAAAACGTATAAATCGTATCTATTAATAGATATTTAAGTAAAGTATTTTTTCTTTATTTCCTCTTCATCGACGATAATTATTTTTATTATGGTTTGATTAAACTACAAAGAAATAAAGTATAACTTTAGCCTTGTGATAGTCAAGCCTCGATAGCCTTACAATTTTAATTGATAGGTTCTTAGTTCGATATCAGAAACTGTCATATATTTATGTTTATACAATTTTTCTGGAATACAGTATAAATTGTCATTGCGTCAAACTACATCAGTTAAAATTTTAATGCTCAATAAATAAATTATTACATTAGTACCCTTTCAATCTGTGCTTTCTTGTGTTGATTACAATACGTCTTACAAAGCAACTGTCTAATAATCATAGATAATTATGTTAATTAAATGTCACAAAATGCTTTCAAAACGTTTTATGTCATACTTGATTGTAGCTGTCATTTGTCGTCGTAAGTGTTGTAACAACATCTATTGTTTTTAAAACGTCGTCAAGATTACGTCGATCAAGATTTAATAGTTTGGTAGGGTGCGTATCAATAACATAAGCTCATAACTTGACGGCTTGTGTCAAAGTGATTGACTGCGTTAAGCAAAACCGAAGTCTGAAGTTGGGTGGCAAAATTTTATGAGCACATGCCTTTGTCGTTAAATAGCCGTTATTCCATATCGATATTTTGGTGGTGTTTATATTTGATTGTTCCTATTGACTCTTACTCTACTAAACTGCTTCACCGTGGTTTGCATTCTAGGCTTCCTTAATTCAGATAGATAAATCTATATGACGATTCGCCATACTGTTAAAATCAGTCCTGCTCCTCCAATATTAGTATTACACATTCCCTTCTACAATAATCATTTAACGAGTTAACTATAAAAAAGGATGTTCCCAATAACTCGAAGTTGGCAACCCTATTTTGCCCAGTGGCAAACAGTGGCCGATTGTGAATTGACGAGGAAGTGTGTTTTTTGTTTATATGGGTCACTTGAAATTAGGGACGGGATGATGTCGATAAAATGTTTGTTTTGGTATTTGGCACACGGGTTCCTAATTTAAATACAGCATTCATAAGAGATCATTAGGTCAGTAACACGAGCGCAACGTGGTTAATGTTTTGTAAGTTATCTGTATATTAATTAGATTGATTAAATTACATCTTCTACTCATAAACTTCTAACAACTACTTACATAAAAAGCCTCCAACTTCTTAATTCGCTTACGTACCTGAAAATAAAAACAATTATTAGATATAAATTCATGTAACATAAATGTTATCACGGATGATACACAATGATATTTTGACCTACTCTTTAAAACTAGACATGACTTAAAACAAGCCAAACTTTGACCAAATCATATTATCACATTTAAACAAAAAAAAACCATACAAATCCTTTTTTAACTAATCATCGACAAATTGATCGATAGTATTAACGTCACTAAACATTGCATCACTGTCCATCAAGCAAGATTTAGACGAGAGCCGTTTACCCAATTTCTTTGTCCGGCCGCTGTCATTTCATTGTGTTCAAAAACAATGGCTGTCGCGTCGCCGCCGCCGTTGGTAACACCGGAAAATCACTAATGGTTTTTTCATGAAAATTAAATTAACCGTGCAGTGCGTTAAGGTTTTTTATGGGTTTAGCCTTTGTATGTTAAGCTTTAACAAGATGCTTAACAGAGCATATGCAAAATAAGCTTCAACATGACGGTTGAACAATTTTTCATCCTTTTTTATGGAATTAAGGTAACAAACGAGCATACAGCACCACCTTCCGCTGCCGCCAATGACAAGTGTGGTCGACACAGAACAAGATTCAAATGGGGACTAGAATGGTTAGTCCAGTTAGCAGACAGTGTTACAACGTTAGTTGGTCGGTTCGTTAGTAAGTATGAGGACTGGGAGGGAGTGGGTTTCGGTCTGGAAGGACTATAGCATCAAACGTGGCATCACGGTGCATGGTGTAGTATGATGGGTGTTCCCCCGTAATACTATACCATGCTATTGACCAACCCATGTATAGAAGATTCATACACGTTAAAAACTCGCGATACAGCTTCAACAGCTGACCGCGCTCGTATGGAACAATGTCACTATCCTACGGATTTCGAACGCACATAAATGCTTAAATTTGGGCTGTTACATTACAATAGCACGTTCCCGGCGAGTGCTAGCTCATCAGATTATTTCAAGGAGAGTACTTCTCGGTGCAAAAATAATATGTACCACATTCAATTTAAATTAACTAAGTAATAAATAACACTGCACACTCATAGCCCCATACTAGGATTCCCTTAGTCGTAGGTGCCATGGAAAACATATACAAGATAAGAACACAAACTCAAGCCGAGAACAGAAATTTAAACCCATCATTAAAATTTCCACCTCACTCGGAATGAAACACCTATGAACGGCAGTCCGGCATTTTGAGCATTGTGTCATACGGGTCGTCAATAGAGACGTAGATATCTAGGAAGAGTCACGTGTCAGGATACGAGTCGTCAATAGACACGTATCCAGGATGATACGTGTCTATTGACGACTCGTATCCTGACTCGTATCCCAATAGATACGTGTGATAGGAGCCACAACTCCCCCACAAGCTAAAGTTCACGCAACAGAGAGTTCTTTCATCAATGACATTGAAGTCTGTCGGTATCTTTTACTCTTTAACCGGCTATTTTTAACGTCGAACGCGGACCATTTAGTCTTTATCGACTTTCTCTCGATAAGTTTCAGTTGGCATCCGGCCGGCCTGTGATTCAACGTGTGGAATTTCATGAAACGTCCGTAGGAAATGGGATAGGTCGGACGATGAAAGATAATTCCGTCCATTATGAGTAATAACCATATCTTTATAACAGTTGGTGTGTCTGTTAGTGATGCTGTTCATAACGATTTGGTTGGTTGGTGTTGAGATATTCAGTCGGTATTTTTGTTTGTTTATTTAGTATGATGGGAACTGATAAATTTCTCTTAAGTCTTAACACATTGTATGGATTGAACAAAATGTGTTATAAATACCTTTGTTGCAGAATAATGTCTGTGGTACCTAGGGCTTAACGAATGCTAATAATTTTGATAACCAAAAATCATTCACACTTCATTTTGGCAATACAGTGGAACAATGCTCAACTTAAGAGTTTGGAAGATTTAAATTTTCTCTAAATATTCTGTGAAGACGACAATGACTTTTATAGATGGAACGACTTATAAACAATGTTTATCTATAAGTCATTTTCTCACAATTTTTAGTTATGCCACTTCGATTCTAAAGGTGCGAATATTAAAATGAACGAAACAATCACCGTCAATAAAATAAGTTAAAAAATTATCACGTAATCACACAACATAATATACTGTGAAAAAATAAATCACGATGAAAATCTATAAAATCTATAAAATACATTTTTTTCGAAGAAAAGCGAGAGCGGTTACTAATTAAAAACAAATTGATAGTAGAATAAGTTCACATTATCTTATCGTGAAATGATTAAGCTTGTCCTATTAAAAACGATAAAACTGGATGTCGGTCTGTTCTCCTAATTCGGACCGAATCTGGTTTGACTAAACGTTAGTCGGTAATTTGAAACTGGGCCGCGGGTTCACGTCCCTACTTTCATATTTATGTATACCTATGGTATTCAATATTTAATACTGTAATAGCTTGTTATATACATTTTACAGTATAAAAAATTTATCTTTAGTCTCATCAACAATTTGACCCTTTTCTTGTTTTACTCGTCCCATTAATTTACCTGTACCTTGCTCATTGACTAGAATATAATATATATTTTATATATACACATAAATTTACATTTATTTTTACACATAATTATATATTTACGCATACGCTTTTACATTTATGCATAAATTTTACAATTTAAAAATGATGATTTTCTATAATTATTTATTCATATTATGTTCACATTCGTATTGAGTCAAATTTACTTATCCTAGATTATCATCATAAAACCATAATCACTTACGAAAGTGTTTTTGATTTCCATGAGGCCCAATTTGACCCCGATTTAACTCGCGCAAGACCCCACATGACGGCAGCTCGCAACATTTGCTGATACGAGTCGAAACATCCGCTTACATCAATAACATGTTTATATTTTAAACACAGGCGTGCGAGTTCGCTATAGTTTTAGTACATTTTCTAAGGTATTAAGCCATAAGAATACTTCGGAGACTTCTAAAGTCTCCCAAATACTTATGCAAAAGGCAACGACGACTTCAAAACGTTAAGAACCACATGTACTAACAGAAAAGGTAAAATTTCCGCAAAATTTAGTCGCTCCTTAAATTAGGTCTGGATCCGTCTGAATCTTGACAATAAAGGTGTTGGTGGATGATAATAATACAGGATGAACCACATTTATGTACACACAAAAATTATCCATTCTTGTTATTGCTACCAATAAAATAAAATCAAGAATTCACTTTTTCATGGAACCTCATACTCAGAATAATTACGACAGTATTTATAAAAGCGTTTGACATAAAAATCTGAATAAAAATACTTTGAAAACTTAACGTGTTATATTTTCACATAAAATTATGTTACCGCAAAGGGTTGCTGGATGCCCAACGTTCCTGACAGTTCCGGAATGAAAGCGATTATAATTAAAGACTCTGGAAGTATTCCAGCCTTTGAGGGGATACCGTCTTTGAGAGGAAACAGAGAGGAATTTTATCTAAACGGTCTAACTTATACGAATGATAAATTAAATTATTTTCTCATGTGTTACAAATTCGAAATGTAGGAGAAAGTCATTGCTTTGCTTTTTTTTTAAAGGGTCTAGACATTAATTGAATAGCTTACGGGAAAGTATACAATCTGACATAAATAATTTATTGGTTTGATGAATAAAAATTGTTTGAAGATGGCAGTTATATCCAGGAAATTGAAGAGACTTGCTGGGAAACAGTTGACCGAAAAGTAAATCACTAACAGGACATTTGTTAAGATTTAAGGAAAACCCATTACGACCTTCACCATTATGGTTCCCCATCTATGTGCCTCAAAGCTAGTTCAAACCGGATTTGTCCTATTCAATTAACCATGACTGTTTTTTATCGTAAAATTTATGACTTTATCGATTTATCCCCAATCATGTCAAATGATGTGAGAATGAACCCCCGACCTGAATACTTGAGCCAATTGACATAAGGAGTCGCACCATTAATTTACAGCCCGCCAGTGTCGCTTTTATAATTATACAATTAATTAACGGTACCTAACATTACCTTAGTAATGGTTAGCCTTGGAAAATATTATTATTAGATGTTTCGGTTTGTTAATTACCTTAATTTAACATGTTCATAAGTAATGAGAAATCAGTTTTGATGGCGGATAAATTTTCACAATAATGTGAATTGATAATGCAAATGAGGTGAAAAAATTGGTAAACAAGTGTTAAATTCTTATCTGGATGGGAAAAAAAATATTGATTAAATTTTATAAGTTGGAAGAAAAGTACAAAATTGTAATCATGTGACAAACAAAATGATTACAATAAAAATTGCTTAAAATGTTTAAAATCAAAAGAATACAATTTTATTTATTCAATTATATACATGAATAAATAAAATAAACAACGTGTAGTTAACATCTTTCCGAAACATAACATATTGATATAAAAGCCATACCTAAAAGTATCCAGAGGTCTACTGGTAAGTTGTCCAAATAAATTAGTAGACACAACTTTAAAACAAGCACCAAAAAAAATTTTAGAACTCTTGTTGCTTAGAAACTAAAGGTCATTTTCTAAGAGTTGTCTTTTAGACATGAACAATGATACGGCGTGTACTAGAGGTACTTGGACTTATGAGTAAACACATTTAAATTGCAAATGCTGAAGCACTCAGGCCTAAGGGACCGTTAATACGCGTCGTGCGTAGAATTAAAAATTGAAGAACACTTGTCCAACGTGCCGTACTGGAATGAATGAAAATAAATTTAAATAATTTGATGTCTGCGGCAGGTCTATTTATAGTTAATGCTTCTTTTTCCTTATATAAACTTAGACCAATTGGTCTTGATAAACAATGAGACTTTGTAGTACTAAAACCAATGCCAAAGTATATAGCTTTAGTCTAGTTGGTTTTATTGGTAATAATCTGATGGAAGATTTAATTTCAAATCCTCCACAAAGCTTCTAAATTTAAAATTAGGAATCAAAGATCATTAACTCCAGTGAAGGAAATCATCGTGAGGAAACCAGAGTAAATGATAATTGAGAAGTCTTTAATTTCCAAAGCCCAAATTAATGCTGCAGTCTTACTGCTGATTCGCACTTGGCCAATTGCACTTGCAGTTGGATGACGTTTCTCCTCACATTGTGAGATTATACCTAAGTTGTGACTAAAACTGTACTTAATCCACTGATTAAAATAATCAATAGCAGTTTATTTTTATGCCCAACGTCATTTATCGTCATATCTCTCTCATAACATTCAATTTCCACTATCACTACAACATTCTGTTCAGCTATAAGAACATCATCTCACTGATGTAACAGAACCAGTTGTCGGCCTTCGCGGGGATTCCTGTTTTACGTTCCTGTCCACTGTTTCGCGCCCTACTTAGGAACTAGAAGAACCGACTTCATTTTGGCTTAGAATATTATGCGGTGAAATAGTGTTCTTCTAAATAAGCAATAAGAGGTCACTAGTTGTCGCCCACTTCGAAATTTTACTATGATTCATGTAAGTTTGATTCTTATTGACTCGTTGTTAAACTCTGTACACGTCTTATTGAATGGCAACTATAAGTTACGTCACAAAAAAATCTGGATTTTTGGAGTCCACAGACCACTTTTGGAGTCTCACGATTTTGAATTGTTTAATGACAGTAAGAGACCAAGTCTTGCAGTGACCATGACACGTTCAACTGGGTCGAAATATTGGTAAAACAATTCAAAATCGTGAGTACCGGTTTGCATTTAATATGATGGTGAGTACCGGTTTGCATTTAATATGATGAGGTTTTTCTGTTCTGTGTTAGCACTCGCACAGGGAATAATTGTGGTGTGAGGCTACGAGTGTGTAGCGTTGCGCTCGTTGCGTCGATCATCATTTTCTAAGAAAAAAACACGACGTAAACGTGATCTGCAGCGAACATGTTAAAACAATATTTTTATGAACTTCTAGGCTTTATGGATGCATTTAACAGCAGTGGGTCTAAGCCTCATGTGACTTCCGTTACGTAAAATCTATTTTTATAACCAATAAAGACCCGGTATATAAGTGTGTAGAAAATATTCAAAACAAGTCAAACAACATTCCATTTTCGGCATTTAACCTTGAGCTGGTATGAATATTAAATTAATCACACATTTGTATGGTTATCGCAAATATTTGCGAAGTAACAGTACTCGTCGATAAATCATACGATATAATAAAACACTTCTGTGCCATACTGACCTTAATCGGTTTGCGAATAAGAACCAAAATGTAGTAGCAATGGTAATTTTATAACTAGGGTTGACCCTGGATGTAAATAAAATTTATTGGTTAGTTTTCACGCAATAAAAAAAACAATGAAGAAAACTATCGATTTACTTGAATGAAACCATTTTCATTATTTATTTATTATTATTTTCCACGGAAAATTATTAATAAATATTGTGTTCAGCTTTCTAACAAATTACATCTTTCGGGAATTTAAAAAAATGAGTCGTATTTTTTAGCGCTTCGGAGAGACAATTCATCCTTGTTAGAACTTAAAGTATGTCGAAAGTCCTATAATTTTCAGACGAAGCTCATACTAAACGGACTACACACCCGTCAATAATGTATTTAATCATGAATATGATAGAACACTAACGATCAATATTTTACGAAAAACGAAACGAAAAAAATTATTTTTGATATTTATTAGCGCAAAAAATAGATAATAATCAATTTTTTTTGTATGTTGGTCTGTGCGATTGTTTTTGTTAGTTTGGAGTGAAATCGTCCGAAGCGTGGTTAGGCATAGGTGTTCTAAAACGTGCGAGGGCATCATTTAATAAAATTCAACAAAAAAAAATATATTACCTAGGTACCTATACTTGACAGCCCTGTTCGCAACACATGTATCATTTTCGTACCCGAATGTAAATAAATTTTGAGATTTGAGATCATTATTAATTTTCGGGTAGCATGGGAATTCTCGATAATACGCTGTTTACTACTGTTGTAAATTACAAAATCGTTGTAGTTTCCGATACGAATCGCTTGCGTTCCGATTTTCGCCAAGTCTACTAGAAAGAAAAAGTTTTACATTTGATTAATAGTTTAGTGATTTAAGCAGTTACTGATGACTGTGTAATGCATACAAATTTTTATTTTGTATATATTTTACAGAGCAGTGATTAGATGAAAATTCTCACTTGCTTCCGTGAAGGAAAACATCGTGAGGAAACATGCACACCTCAGCCAATCCGCACTTGGCCAGCGTGGTGAACTATGGCCTGTTCTCCTCACAGTGTGAGAGGAAACTCGTGCCCAGCAGTGGAACAGTTATGAGTTGTGATGATACGATATATTTTCAACATAATTGTTATGTAACTCTTTTACATAACCACCTCACCTACAATCCCTCTCAAATTTCCCACTTCATCATAATACCTAACTAAAGATCGTTACCACAGATGGCAGTATGCGTGGGCAATGTATTTGCCGGCGTGAACACAACTCACGCACTGTTTCAACTTGTAATCGAAAGTTGTATGATAAATGCGATCCTTGCATGCACGATGCATCCAATATTCATGTGCAATAGATCCCCGTGCAAGCCATTGTTTCGGTTATTGGATCGTTCGGACTTGAATCATGAATGTGGACGTACGATATTATACGAGTAAGTACATACGTTAGACTGGAACTTCGTTACGATTTTATTATGATACGGGTACCCACGATATGTATTTTTGTACGCCGATATTTCGACACAGTTGCATGAATCGTGGTCACGGCTGAACTGCGGTGGCGCGGGGAAACTTTTGATATGGTGACATTTGACACAAATACATTAATCTATCTAGTTACCTTACTTCTAGTTCTTTTTTGCGTTTTATTTACCATATTCCGACCAAATACACTGACTACATCAGGCGCGCGGTAGCGTTGAGCGCTACCGCGCTTTTTCGATACGGTTTACCTCCGGTGTGATATTCGTAAATCGAATGACTGTCGAATGAGTAACGTTATCATAGGTTTAGATTTTTTTAATTTACGTCATTCACAACACTCAGAATCAAAGACTCAAGTTTTACAGGGTTGTGTAGGTGATAATATAAAATAATATATTTGTTATTTTGTGTTTTAATTGTCAGCCTTTTGAAGTCCACTGCTGGACATAATTATGCCTCCCCTAATTGGCGCTACTCAGACCGGTCCTGATTTGGTGTAACATTCAATTAAATATTTTATTTTATTTCGGTTTATAGAGTGTTCTTTCTCGACACTCGGCCATAATCATTAATGAGGATTTAAGAAGGGAAGGAATGAACTTGCATGTTTCGAATATTTACAATTGTATTTCTACGATCTTACATAATTATGTACTTTTTAAATTACCTACTATTTTATTTACGTAATGATTAAATATTTTAATTAGAAATGGACTAAGCTACTTTCACTTAATGATCTGCTCTTTACTCTTAAGTTCAAACAGACACATAGACGCTCTAAATTTATTGTTGTCGATAAGATAAGGTTCGTTTCGTGGTATTAAAAAGAGCACACATTGATCATTCGGCGAATTCTGTCTCTTGAATTGTAACTAAGGGAATATATTGCTATCAGTATGTATATTCTGTTGATATAAGATAGTCTTATCCAAACTTGACCAATAATTTACTATAAATATTGCATAAGAAATAAATTACTTTTCAATTCACCAAATACATTACTAACTAACTACCCATTACACCGGGTCACTCTGAAAATCAGCAGCTGTATCACGTCTAATTTCCTCATGCCTTTCCTTCAATACAATGATGTTACTTTTTGATTATTATTTTTTCTTTCTATCATTATCCAGTATTAATATTATTATTAAATTACTCAAAGTCTAAGTCGACAAGTATTCCAAATGATTTATTCATATACATTTATGTATTTGCCCGTTAACGCCTCAATTCCCTGGTTATCTTTCAATATGTAATTTAAAAGCAATTTGTCGCTTAAGTGAAAAATTATTAGGCTTTTAAAGATGCGAGATCCAAAAGCTCCTAATGTCCTTTAGAAAAATTGAGATTGAGATGAAATCTTGTTTAAATAACATTAATCTGACACACGCATGTCAGGTTGTGTCAACCAACCAATTTTTGTAATAAGGTATGATCGAACGTGTCATCTTGACATTAAGTGTGTGTTCACATGTGCGACAGCGATGCGACAAAGACGACAAAACAAAACAAACGACAAAACTGGCATATTATGTATGCATGCATGTATGCATGCATGTATGATGTAGCCTAGTATGTTCTTTGGTACACCGAAGAACATACTAGCCATATTTTAAACTTGACGCTTTTATATCAGCGATCTCCAAAATAATTGACACCTTTTTATATCGTTCGTCCACAATTAAATGTTTGATGTTAGTTTGTATGAAAAATCTTAGTTTAATTCACATCACATTAGTTGTTCAGTTCGTTAGTAGGACCTTCGTATAAGGACTGAGGCATGGCCTGTTAGTGATAGTCTCTTTAGCTGTTGCTAGTAATAGGTAGTGCAGTTACTAATTGTTAGTAAGGGTCTCGTTCTAATTCGGTTACATGCGTCATTACGTCCCGTCGCGTCTTCTCGCACCTCTGCCGCAAGTGTGAACAGACGTCAAGAGGTAGGCAAATATCACAACAAGCTCTTGAGACTTGAGTTCTCCTTTCAAAATGAGAGTCCTAAAGTCACTTCACAGGTCAAGTTTCACTTGGTGATATGTAAAGCTGGTGAAGATATAATGTGAAGATGGTGAAGAATAATATACGTCTTTTTACATTAATCAATGTATATAAAACTCTTCCGTTACTGGACGCACTCCCTAAGGAACATGGCATGTAAATAATTATGTTCCTTGGAAACTATCCTGAGGAAACAATAAACCTGAGAATAAATGAGTGAAAGTCGTGTGAAGTTCGCAGACCTGCACTTGGCCAGCGTGGTGGACTATGGCCTACAACCCTCACATTGTGAAAGAAGACCAGTGCCCAGCAGTGGGATAGTTGCGATAATTGACTGTAGGCTTTGTTGAAGTACAAGTAACGAAATAAAAATTTCTTCTTCGTTGAAATAATTTTACTCTCGAATCTTTTTAATTAACATATCGTATTGACAAGACTAATTTTACTTCAAAACTAAAATCATTAAGTTATCTTGTCCCTTATTTTCAACAGTTTCGGTACTAACTCAAATGCCGTGTTATTGGAAAACAAAGAAGCTATAACTCCAGGACTTTCAGCGATAATTGGAATAATCGCCATGTTTGAATTAGTTAGTATACTCAACCATTGTCTTAGTAACAATTTATTTACCGTACCGTTTATAGACTTTCTGCTTGTTTAAAGAGTCTTGCAAAGTTAGGCAACATCACAGTTGTTTAAAATGTTTAATTTTATCCCCCGCCAGTAATAAATTTTGGGACAGGGTTTCTGATGAGTATTATGACACATCGGTCCCTAAGGATATTTATTTATTTATTTATATTTTAAATACTTTAGCTTTTATAACTTCCGCCTTATACGGGTGTTAGGGGCTCGAACAGCAACTTCGTAACCACGCTTTTCGACCGTGATTCTAAGTAATACTACATCGAAAAAAAAAAATTTTGGTGCATTTTTTTGGACCATATAAATATTTTTAACAATTTTTTTTCGAAAATTTTAAAATATTTCATAATTATTCCGGCCCCTCTTAGCTATAGTGAATGAATTTTACATTCTATACAGTCCTACACATAGATCTACTCGTTACCTCGTTACCTAATGTTAACTACATACAATGACATTTTATAAGTAATATCATTGCCTACATCTTTGATTATATCGTGTATATAATCAAAGGCCTATTTTTATTTGATATAGGTAATGTCATGTCTATTGTCAATGTCATTTTCATCTTAATGTTATTGTTTTTTTCACAGATACAAAAGTTCACAGATATAATATGGTCCATAGAGTAGTGATTCAACAAAACCCATTGTTTTTTGTTTTTAACAGAGTATACGAGTATTTAATATTGGAACAAAACTTTTTTACTCGATGCTGTGATTAAAATAAGCTAAGTTCCTGTTTTCATGCTTATGTTCAGATAATTATGTAATTTTATTAATATTATGGAATATTGTTACTTACTTATACGTATTTATGACACTTTTTAATATAGGTATATAGGTTCAATATAGTTACAGATTACAAACCAAAATTCCTCAATGTTCCAGGAACGGAGGAACATTACAAGTAACATCTGCGCCACACATTACGCTCAATGACTCATTCATGGGCCGCGAATGAATGTAGCGTAATGACCTGACCGACTAACAAATACATAATGTCATCTATAATACATAGAATGTCCATAGACATAGTGAATGTCCTATTTCAATACCAGGAAGTTTTTTATTCAATCACTGGATATTACAAGTCCGCTTCGTTAAAATTAGATGAAGACTCATCAAAAATCTAGGTTAAGTTATACAGTACTTGAAAAAAGGAGAGGTTCTTCGGTTGTATTTTTTATGTTTGTTACCTCAGAACTCCGTCAGAATATTCTTTTTTTGGTTGGTCGTATATCTTACGCGTTTAGTCCGATTTTATTTTTTGAGGAAAATTTGTATATAACTTTCATTCTCATATTATTTTTAAGATACATTCAATAGCGTGATTTATTGGTATTATTAGCAACAAAAAAAACATGCGACATAGAATATAGCATAATAAGAATAAAGCATTTAAATAAAAATGTAACTGGTTTATGCCTGCAGAGTACACATAGGATATATTTGAGAAAAAAATGTATAGTCTTCGTAGGGCCAGTAGAAGCCAAAAACAAATATAATTATTACCAGAATTAGTGTCTGTATGTTGGAATGATGCACGCACAAACTACGAATGAAGTTTGTTTCATTTTAATTAATTTCATCAATATAAATATACAGCAATACCCATAAATTGTGGAGTTCTCATTTAAAACAGTGCCTTGGCTACAACCCATTAATGTCCCACTACTGAGCACGGGTCTCTCCTCATACCTGAGGAGGCCTAGAGCATACTCCACCACGCTGCTCCAGTGCGGATTGGTGGAGGGGTTAGTGGCCAACCCAAGTGTCGGTAATTTTAAGCCGCCCGAAGGTATCCGACATGGCTTAACGACTGCTGCCGAATGGTAACAACCGGGACCGACGGCTTTACGTGCCCTCCGAAGCACGGAAGCGCTCAAGAAATTTTGCCTCTAGCGGTCACCCATCCAACTACCGACCGCGCCCGCTGTTGCTTAACTTTGTCGATCACTTGAGATCGAAGATGAAACAGTGCCTATTACATCACAATACGCAGCCGCCGCTGAGATATAAATAATACATACATATAGATATGTTGCAGAACAACACAATGAATATAAAAGCACAGGTTAAAACAAAGTGTCTCATAATTTATACATAGTAAAAACTTTAGAACCATGATTTTACTCGCAACACAGTTCACTGGCAACAGTTTCAAATTACTTTGTATAAAGTCGAGAAATCCCATCGGAATCACCAAAGGGCCTTTACACACAATGCGTTATAAAAGTCGTATTCTCTTATAACGTACAAACGAAATAGTCGTTATTGTTATGTCCTGGCATAATTTTTGTGGATAACACTATATAGAAATATTCAGCCGTCCATCAGCATTCCAAGTTCGCTGATGGACATAGGCCTCCAAACTTGCGCCACTCTGACCGGACTTGAGTCTTCTGAAGCCAACGGTCGTCCGCTGGTCCGCTGTCTTCTCCAGGTCGTCAGTCTACCTGGTCGGGGGGCGTCTTATGCTCCCTTTTCCGAGACTCCACCTTGTACTCCTGGTCTCCACGCGAGGACTTTTCTACCCCAGCGGTTATCGGTCTTTCGAGTTACGTAGCCAGGTCATTGCCACTTCAGCAGGCTAATTCGCTGAGCCATGTCGGTTAGCCTCGTTCGTCTACGGATTTCATCATTTCTGATTCGATCACGAGAGAAATACCGAGCATAGCTCTCTTTATAACCCGCTGCGTGACTTTGAGTTCAAAACATTAATTACTAAACTTTACGTAGCTCTTATCCCCCGGGAACAGGTCATTTCCCGGGATGAAAATTACCCTATATCCGGGATAAGTTATACCCATGCCAAGTATTAACTAATCTGATTAGTATTTTCCGCGAGACATAATTCAACAACATTTTTTTAAATTATAACTATACTCGTATATTAAGTTATTACGTGTCTACAATCCCACCGGATTGAAATTCAACTCCAAAAAAATATGGTTTGCATATCGAATAATATGTTGCACCGAACCTATATTATTTCTGATGTAATGAGTAGGTGTAGATTAATTATCTTTATTTAATTAATTCTTAAAATAAAACTACTATATTTACAAAAAATATATATCATCATAAATATTCTAATTGGAGCATAGTACCTACAATCGACAGGGTTATATTACCATTAACCCTGCATGCAATTAGAATAACCACATAATGGCCATCAGAATCACTCCAAAACAACTGCATGCATAAATTAAGTGGTGACGAATATAGCTGTGCCGTTCGTGCACTCACATAAAAGGTAACGTCAAAAGGCCAACGCAATTTAGCGGCACTCGGCTTTGAGAGGGATTAGGGACATTTCGTACGTAACTTTAACACATATAACGTCATTTTTTTACAATTTCTCTAAGATAATAATTATACTTGTAGTCATAACGAGACTGTATTGTATTGTATTATACCCGTGTTTGCTACCTCTCCCAACACGCCAGCCGAAAATCGTACAATACCCTACACGAAATTGATGTATGCAGTCAAATGCGTTTGTGCCAACTGTATTACAACACTACTAGGAAATTATCGGCAGCCGTGCCACAATCTGTCGCAGAGCAAATGCAGTTAGAGACTTTATGTCTAATTTATGGCTTACAATACGATAACATCTACGGGAGTTCCCATACTTGGTAATATAAGTTCGGTTTAGTCCTTAGATTTTTTTATAATATCTGTCGCCTGTAAATAATCTAATAATGATTTATTTTATAACATATAATTTACAAAAGATACAAAAATATAAAAATATATAAATTAAAATTAACTTAAGTAAATTAATGTCAATAATGTATAATGAGAGAATTCATCTTTCTTATAAATAAATAGAAGTAACAATATTTTTTCCCATAAAACGTAAACCAAAGTACAGACATCTTAAGATGATGTATGTGTATCACAGTCATGATTTATTTTTGTTGCTAATTTAACTCCTTAATCTGTATTACAAACATTACCTCTAATTTACTATCTATTTTATCCCCTTTTATGGTCCAAGGAGCATTGTCAATTCTTTACACCAACTAAAACCTACCTTACAACAAACTTTCCACTAGAATTCCCTGTTCTGTGTATAACTATAGGTTATGTAATAACCGGATTCGTATTTTAAATCTGTAATTATATTAAATGTGTTTGCTTGTTTATCGTTTATAAACTAAAAAAGCCTTTTCTTTTATTAAGCACGCTCCCAACAGAATCACAGCAAATTATTCGTCACCATCCGTCGACACCGATTGAACGTGGATAAGTGTGGTGACACCGAATGCCAGTTATCGTGGACCGATGGAACGAACGATTTAATCTTCTTAATGACATCACATCACGTCATTCGACAACCAAACTAGAATATTGACTTATAGATTTATGATACAACTGTTCATACTATTAACATTAAGTTTGTTGCGGTAGTGCGTTTAAAATGTCTTTTACTAGTAACCCGTCGCTGTTTTGCTTGGGTAAACTTTTATTTATTTCCAATATAAATAAATACAAACTCATAGCCTTGCGCTAGGATTCACTGTGTTGTAGGCGCCATGGGCAATAGACAAGATACACAGACAAACAAAGAACAGTAATTTAACTTCACCGTTCAGTAATAACACGACAATTATGGTTTAAAATAAGACATCTATATAAATATAAAAGGAGAAGCTGACTGACTGACTGACTGACAGACTGACTGACTGACACCACCCCCTAAAGGGATAAAACGGGGGTGCAAAGTTAATATGAAACTTTGCCGTTTTTGAGGGTATTTGAATGAAATTCAGTATGCAGGTATTTCTTTGAAAGTTATGAAACATGTTTAAAATATTTTTTCGAAAATCATCCCTTAAGGAGGTAAAAGGGGGGAACTTCGTACGAAAGTTCTCTGATTTTATCAACTGTAATAATTATATTTAGGGATTTATGGCGGGCGAAGCCGCGGGTATATTCTTGTTAGTTTATAAAAACACCCAAAACAGACGCTATCATCCTCAGGCCTCCGACGAAAATCTTGTCCTTTCTAATGTCCTTTCTAAGGTACATACCTACAGCGGCGGCAACACAATCAAGCCGTGTTGATACTTGCAGACCTACTTGTGTATACTCCATAGTATCCCACGATTCATGTGGCTGTGGCTGTATAGATTAGCTTGAAGCTGCTTAAAATTCTGCACGGGGTGTAATTTCAATGCGATTTGTTTGTTTACGGTGTCTGCATGTCGGCTACTTATATGGGCAAGCTTGTCCGGCGTACGGCCGCAAGAATTTCTTTTGTTCACCGGCAAGTTGGGTCTAATCGTGTAATAGTTAAAATTGTTGCGAGTTCTCTGTATTTAGATAGATAAATGGTGATCTTGCTTTAAGTTTACTTCCTTAAAGCTAGCCAAACAAACGCTAGGACAAGCCCTACGCTATGCTTATACCTACCCTAGGCTTTATGTGCCCTCCGAAGCACGGAAGCGCCCAAGAAATGTTGCCACTAGCGGTCACCCATCCGACTACCGACCGTACCCGCTGTTGCTTAACTTTGTCGACTTAAGATCGACGCAAGCCACCGGACTACGAGCGCTGGGGTATACCCGACAGATTTGCCTGTACAATTGTGCAGTGTTTATTTGAACTGTACAAATAAACTTGAGCTTAGTGGACAGAAATGAACATTGTCCAACATTTTTTTCATTTACCTGTACAGTTCAATACTACATTATATCTGACTGCTACATTTTCACGCTTAATCCGCTGAACCGATTGAGATTTTTTTTATGGAAATAATTTGAAACCTGGAAGTGAATAATTATGATAGATTTTTACGCGGCTTTAATTTGCTTTCCATTGACTCCCATGCGGGCGAGCAACAACTAGTTGTAATTAAAATATCTATTTTGAAGACACGCAATTAAACTCTCCATATTATGGAAATTTCAGACGAAAAATATTTTAAAAACATGTGTTTCATTCTAATCTTTATGTCCATCAGCTTGTCATTAAAACGTATAGAATTAGTGAATATTATCATGTGATTTAATCTAAGATATTTTAAGATATAAGACAGAACCGCGGGTTTAGCCAAACAACTTTTACTGGAGACCAACTATGTAGATTAATGTACCGCGGAAAATCATACATCAACCAGGGAAAGTTAAATAGCTAAGTAAAGCAAATTGACGACAAATTTGTTCTGGTGATTGTATCTATAGAATGATAATAATATCGTTATGTAATAAATAAAATCAAGGGTTTTATAAGGAAGTATCCGCACCCGCTGTGGGTACTGCGTATTTTGGAATACTGAATACTGCGTGAATACTGAATACTGCGTATTTGGGTTGAAACCAACAGTGTACATGGAAAATTTGGATACTCAATTTATCACTTGTAAAGAAATAAACCCATGACTCAGCATGACTATGCAAGTTTCTAAGAAACTGTGGATGAGGAAGCAATTAATAATCAGGATTCAATCCTTTTTTACACCAGATGAAATTCGTCGTATTGAAAACAAAAAAATAATAGCAAACCACACAAATATACAAATAAAAAACATAGAAAGGCAACCAACACACAGAGGCCAGGAACAGAAATTTAAACTCATCATTCAAATTTCCGCCTCGCTGAGAATCGAACCCAGGACCATATCAATGGTCCGGCAACCTGCATGGTTGTCATTGCGCCTCACGGGTCGACAAAATAATATCTCTGTTACTAAATACGGTTGTAAGTTTTCTTTATTATAGTGGCAGACGAGCAGATAACTTAACTAATGGCAACTGACCACCGTGAGCCATGGAAGTCAGTGGTCAAATATTATTTTGTATTATTCAATGAAAACCCCTAGCACGAATGTAGCGTCCCATATCTATACATCTAAACAAATAAATAAAATTGGAGTGTCTGTTTGTAATATTAAAATAACCACTTGTTACTAAATGTACATATGAATGTATACACGCTACATATACCAAAATAACATTTTTGTCTGTCTGTCTGTTTGTTTGGGCTAATCTCTGAAACCGCTGGACCAATATTGATGGGACTTTCACTGGCAGATAGCTATTGTAATAAGGCGTAACGTAGGCTACTTTTATTTTATAAATTTTTAAAATTATTTTCCACGCGGACAAAATCTCGGGCACAACTAGTTGTAAATATTACAATTTATAAACGTGACTCCATAGGGATTTTCCGCCTCATTTATTCACCGCAAAAAAGCCTTACAACGCAAATCCGATTTATACACCCGTAGAGTCAATCCTAAACAACAATGAACCTTATTGTCAATCAAAAAGGTTTACATTTAAATTAAGAGTTTATCATCAATTCGAAACACTGAACAATTCGATTTATCGCGATAATGAGGTATGCAATAATTTCGCAGTCTGTAAATAAAGTATGTATTCTTAACGCAATGTAAATAAAGGTCAGAATCGTTTGTAATTGATAGTAGCATGTTAATACTTGTTTTGTGTGGTCATAAAGCGACTTGCATATGGGCGACTAGACGATACAATGAGGTCTGAATTTCCATGTATGTTGTATTAATTTTATATGTGTATGTCGTATCAGCACTCCTTTTCGGTTTATGACAAGATAATGGCTTAGTAAATGTCACAGGCACATTTGCCAGTACGTCATAAATTTAATGTGGAAATGTAATGTGCTAATAATGACATCATAGTAATGCTGCAGTTTATTTTAGCGAACATTTACTGAAATTTGAACTGACTCTGAGAGTGAACTATTTTAGTAAAAAAGCTAAAAGTTGAAGGGGGAATAAATAGATAACCCATTCTAAAATGTATAGACATACAAAGATGCTTACATGGTTCTAATATTATTATACGATACTTACAATATTAAACAACTTAAAAATTAAGATAATGAATTCCATCCGCGGTACAGAATATTATAGAATTGTTATAAAAGTTACTTAGCAAAATATATAGATTCTTTTTACCTACTTGTTTTATATTATCTGTGTCGCATGTATTACACATTATTATGATTGTTTACAACCTTAATTCCATAAAAAAAGTGGCACGTGTGTAAGCACCCTATTTCTATGGCTTTTGAGAAGCGTACACACTGATTCTTGCTTCTGATTTACATAATCAGTAAACTGGTTTTTTGAACACGAGTGACACTAATTCGTAACAATTGTAATCGAAGTGTTACTTATTTCTCAATGGGAATTCGATGTGTGACAGAAACCTCCTATTCGGAATATTATGTAGGTGACTTGAATAGATAAGTGTTATGAATTATAAGTTACTTGGAGGTGTTTCAATTACAATTTTTATCGTAATGATTAAGATTGTTTTTGTCATGGTTATTAGGAATTAATAGAAATAGTTATAAAAATGTATATTTATGACTCCGTAGCGTAGTTAGTAGTGACCCTGCCTGCGAAGCGAAGTAACGAAGTTCCCGGGTTCGATTCCCGGCTGGGGCGGACATTTTTGTGGCAGATAAATATTTGTTCTCGGGTCATGGGTATTACTGGTTTCTTATCAGTGTGATGAATCAAGAAAAAGACTTGGCTGTATGTCATCAATACAACAACACCCTTATTTATACGAGCACTAAAAGTAAAGCACTTCGTGTCACTAGTACTTGTTTCAAGTAGCTTTTACGAAATGTACGTACGTAAGTACGTAAGTACGTAAGTAACGTAACACGTTGAATATTTCTACTGTTTTCACACCTACAAGTGTACAAAGTACGAAATGAAAAATACAAGTCGTGCATTCCCACGTGCTTCTCAATAATACTTCGGACACATTTTATTCCAACACTTATATGGTTTTATGACATGCAATTTAAATTAATCGCCGATTTATAAGCAATATGTAAGATAATTATCGATATTTGCTTGCACATTTTTGGTGGGATCTTACATTCATCAACGATATTCCAAACCATTAAACGTGTATGCATTTCTTAAAATAACATGTTTTGCAGTTCATTCGTGGATTAATTATTTTATGTTTTAAATTTAATTTATGTTTTATTAATGTTTTATTTTTAATTTATGTCGCTTAGCTTCTGGTAACCTTTGCCTTAGACTTTAGAGCTTGCAATCGAAAAAATGCAAACATGATTCTTTAAAAGATTAATTCACCTATTTTTTGTGTAAGCCAATTGCATTACAATTAATACTAAATATTATCGCAAGCATACTAAAGCATACTACAACAAGTACTACAATATAGTAAAAATCTTATCCAAATAGCTTTACCCGTTTAAATTAGCGGGTACAAACACACAAACAAACAAACAAACGACCGTTTTGGTTCAGGGTTTGGTTAAGAGGTTAAGAGTTTAGTTAAGGTTTCGAGTTTTCTTCAAATATTTTCCATGTTCCATCAATCAATAAGTTTTATTATACGTATATGTACATACATATAAGTTTGTGAGAATCTTCTTACCTGAAATTATAACGCAAGACTTAACTTTAAATGTGACTGAATCACAATACTTTACTTTAAATGTGACTGAATCCAATATGACCTTAATTATTTTAAAACTTATATATTTTAAATTGTGACATGCTTACTTAATGATTATTTAGCTATTTAATTATATTATTTTATAAATACATTCAATTTATTAAATATTTTTTTGCAGTTTTGTGCACTATGAAAAAAATGTAGATATTTCCCTTTTTAATTTATGTATCAATAGACAATTGTATTTTAAGGAATAATTTGCAAGCTTCTACTGTTGGCATACGTTAGCGACTGGACAGCTAATTTAAGACCATTATGCAATCGCATTTTTGCAAATAAATTATCATTTATCATTTAGGTAAGTCTCCAAGTTGAACTTGAACTTTGTGACCATCTAAGACCAATGCTGTTAAGGCGCATCATGAATCATCAGCGTCCATAAACGTGTAGTTTATTATTTCCTAGAATCATTTTAGCCTTGAATAGCTGGTGCTAATTTAGGACATGTTTCGATGTTCAATTATGTGGCAAGATCGAGAAAGTTTTTGGAAAGTCGAGAAACAACTCAAAACCTGACGCCCTGTATGCTGCGGTATTTGGTGCAACCTGATGTTAAGATATTTGCTATTAATTATTGATATAAAATGTGACGTAATTAAGGTAGAGTCTTTCAGATTATGCCAAGGAACCAGGAACCACACGTTTAAATGTTCGTGGTTAGGCAAAACAGGGTTAATAACAAGGTTACCCGGGTTAGTAACACTTTGTTAACCGGGTTTTAGGCCAACGAACCAGGTGGGTAACTACACGTTTAAACGTTCTTGGTTAGGAAAACCGAGTTAGTAACAGTGTTACCCGGGTTAGTAACACATTGTTAACCGGGTATTGTTAACCGGGTTAGTAACACTTTCTGTCTATCTTCCCTCTTCATTGTTGGACAGCAACGCATCGGTAACGCAAACTCGCTACACGCTACACAGACACATTTCCTATCAGTATCTACATTAGAAAAGCCTGGAACAGTCAGCAAAAGTCACGTAAAACATTACTACTGGCCAACAAAAAACTTGATTGCTGTCGTTGCAACGTTAGTCAAATTGCAATTTTTTCTATATAGCCGTAGGTTTTTCTCATCATTAAGCTGGTCAGCTACACGCAATCGCTGCAATCACGCGACTATTCAGGGCAATGGCCATGGAATACGGGTTAAAATAGTAATTTTAAATAAGTTTTGATGGATGACTGAACCCAACCCACAGAACACATGAAAAGATAAGCCATTGAACGACACTATACGAGGTTACAGTTTAGAGACCCATGTCCAGCCGTGGGATAGTGGGATGATGATGATGTTGATACGAGTTTATCCTATAGGTATTTAAGTATATTATAACAGTGAAATTTTTAACGTATTTCATCACTACAATTTGTAAGTTTCAAAGCTGGTTTCTTCTAAGAATTCAAAATTATGTGAAGCGAAGGAAAATAGTAGAAAGCTTAAATAAGTACTAATTTCTAAATATAAACATGAAAAGCTTCACCTGCGTGGGAGTCAAAGAATGGCAAAATTATCAAAGTTAATAATTTCATCTAAATCGGTTCAGAGGTAGAATTCCCCCGCGGCACTTGCGTCATTTGAGGAACTTATATACAAAGTTTCAAGTGAATAACTTGAAGAAATAAAAAGTTTCAGTTTATCCCCTTTTTATCCCCTTACGGGGGAATTTCCAAAGATCTTTTCTTAGTGCTCCCCTACACTCTCGAAGGACCATACATGCCAAGTTTCAGCTTCTTGCGTTCAGTAGTTTCGGCTGTGCGTTGTCTGTAACGCAAGAGTTTTATAACATACCTACATACGTATTGATATATATATTTTCGCATTCATAATCTTAGTTTGGATTAAGTTATCAACATAACATATTAAATCTATCAAATACACCACCACATGAGTAACTCACGGTGTGATCATTGCCATCAGTCATTCGTAGGTTTCATAACACAACCTGTTCCCAGTCAATGTATTCCGTGCAATATATCCACTAATCTGCAACCATTTGACAGTAATCGGCACCTCTGACTGATCATGACTAATATGTTGGTAAATATATTGTAATGATATTTGTAATGTATGATGTAATAACGTTTAGACTTATGGCTTAGTACCCACATAGAAAAAGGTTTGATGGGATTTATTAAATTAACTTTTATTTTATTTTATTGTGAACTGAATAAAATAAAACAACTGAAACGGGTACTCACGATTATTATTATTTTTACCGACCGCCATGATCATGATGAAATATCGGTATAAATTATAAAAATCGTGACTATCCGTTTTAATTAAAAATATAGTAACAGTCAATAGGCGGATTACTTTTTGTGTAGCCAGCTGACCGAACAGCTGATCCGCTCAGCCATTATTCAACGGTAGAGGCGCGTGCAATGTGCGGCTGTAAAAATAGACTGATACTCCATTATACACACATATTATACATCATACAAACACATACATACACCATACATCACAATAGCATAATTGTAGCTGTGCAGGTGGTGGTGCCGGGTGATCGGACCAGGTATGGACATAGTTTTTTCTAAAATTTTATTGGTGTAGTGGTGTTGAAGAAGCTGGCTAGCTACCACTCTCCCGCTGGAGTCTGCCAATAAACGACTTGTCCTGTTTCGGCTGGGAGTTAGCGCCAGTATTTTCTTTTTCCTTTTCTTTTACCGTCCGTGGGCAATGGCGACCACTTACGATCAGGCGGCTGACTAATAACATAAAAACTAACTAAACTAAGACTAACTAAAGTTTGGTTTTGAAGACATGGATATTATAATAACAAATAACAAACAAACAAAATATAACAACTAATACTTAGGTACCTACAGTAACTAATGACTCCTGCAATGAGGGCGAAATTGGACCGCAAAACTCATTCTACTAGGTGCTTAAATTTTTAAAAAGGGTACAAAATCTTCGCTTCTCGCATTAATTATACATTAATGCTACCCAAAATTTTACTTATTTTAGCCATTTGACTGCAGTTTTATAATAAAATTTGATAAAAACGTCTATTATTACGAGACTGCATAATTATCAGTGATGAAATATGGATGCATCGTTCATCGATTGCAACTTGATGCGGCTATAGAATTGCAATTATTTATGATTAATGAAGTCCTTAACACCGTAAAACAAAACTTGCTTAGATGTATGGCTGGATTTCTAAGAAACATTCATACTGAACATAGCCACTTGTACGACTCAACGCGGTTAACGATAAGTGGTTGGAAATTACGATATCACTTAACAAACTCCATATTAAGTATTACTTGTTTTATTTTGGGGCAAATCTCTAAGCTCTAAGTCGATTTCTTCTGCTTGTAGTACACATTGCTGAACAACTGACGAGGATAATTGGCCGCACTGATATAGATGAAATTTTGTCTGGTGATAGTTTGAGACGCTGGAAAGTGGCAAACGATAGTTTTTATCCCGATAATACGTTACTTTGGGATAGTTTTACATTTACAGAATTTTGTCACGCGGGCAAAGCCACGATTAAAAACTAGTAATACGGTAGTTAATAAAGTCCCAACGCGCAACTCGCTTCTAGTCAACTATACAACAAGTACTTTACAATAACAAATATCGATTTTATTTATTCCTTGCAAGTTCCCGTAGACATTCTGTAATCGACAGATCGCTATAATATTTTTTATGATTTCTTGTATCCAATGTCAATATGGCGACTTCTTGTCGTTTGTTTGTTTATCTGGGTGGTCTGGTCTACATTGATTTGACGGATTGTGATTTTGATAATGTTTAAATGTAACGATATTATTTATGTTGCACTAAACTGTTGACCTCGGTTTGACCGTGGAAATGTTTTTAACCGATTTTCAAACAAATTTTCATCCATTACTTTACTCCCTTAGGGCCGCCATACGAAATACCCATATACTCGTATGTACGTATATGTAAAACGACAATTTATAAAGTACAAAAGGCGGTGTTATCGCTACATAGCGATTTCATTTACTATAAATACTGTATTAGTATATAATGTATAGTGCTGTTATATTAATATAGATACTGTAATTCTAACGACTATTTCCATATTCCCATTACACCCCTTCCTTTCCAAGTAGCTACGTGTGCAAGAAATTTATAAAAAAAATATATATCTTAGTTGTAGTTAGATGATGCCTATATTTAAAAAACTAAAAGTAGCAAAATATTCAAGTTTTTTTTCATCAAATGTCACAAACAAGAAACGTTAATTAATAAGAATTCGTAGTCTTCTGTGTCAAATTACTCATCAATATTTATTTAAAAACTTGACATAGAGCAACGCATTTCGTAATCTTATCAACTAACGAAGATAATGACTTTCACACTAATTTAAAAGCAAATAAAATTTCTTTTTATTAAAAAGCAAAAATTTGCACCTTTGCAAATTATCGTCTACAGAACAATTATACAAAAGGAGGGGTTTGCTTATCGAAAATTCACACTTTCTAATGTCGGTGTTCAAACATTATCAAATTATGTGACGCCACTGTGTCGACATGACCCCACTTTCGGTGGGCAAACACAGCTAGACGGCGGACAGTGGTACTTAAACTGTTCAATAAATTCTCTCCCCTAATGTTCCTCAAACATTTTTCTTCTCAAAACCAAGAGCTTTCCGGAAGAGATCGCTTTTATCTTTTATGTGTTGTTATTTGGTGTGTATTAAAGTATTTGGTTTTGTATTATACAATTCGTAAAATTCAAAACATTCTTTTCTCATACATCATTATAGTTATTGGTGTGCCTTTCTATTATTTTCAAAATGTCTATAAGAACGGTATAACCCTTACAATCTCAACACAAATTTAATAGCTAAGGTAGCAAGTATATTAATGTCAAAACACTTGAGATTGTAATAAAAGAAATCGCGTTTACAACTAGAAATACAATAAGATTTCGTAATGTATTCAATTGTAATCACAATTTGTAATCACTCTATTGTCATAAAATTGTAAGTAATCTTTATTTGGTCCTTAGTATTCAACCATAAAACCACAAATTTTAAGTGTGGTACTCACATTTTAGTATATGATACCAACATTTCGCCTCAATTTTATGCGATCTCGTTGTTGCGTTATTCGGGAAGTATAATTTTGGTGGTTATGTAATCATACAAGGCAATCTTAATGACTTAAAATAGTACTGGACGCTAATCGAGTTTTGTTATTGTTTCGGGGTGGTAATCTTCAAAACATGCTCGGCCTCTTTAGGGTACTGACCGGGTTATGTAGTGTATTTTTAACCACTTAAACCCGCTCAACTACCATCTGGTGCATGTTGCCTTGCAGCCTTTTGCAATGCCTATACCGAAATAGCTTCAGTATTGCTATTATTTGTTTAGTCGAACAGAAAATTTGTCCTATGAAAATAAAAATTCCTTTTTTTTAATATGATTATTAGAAAAGCAAATAAAAAATCGTCATCTCAATCTAATACTACCCACTGCAAGGCTCAGGTTTCCTTAAACACTACGAGGGGTACAGATCATAGTTCGCGTCGCAGGCTAAGTGCCAATTGACAAATTTCAACATCAAGGAGAGCATCAAGAAGAATTCTACAGACAAAAAAGCATTTTGTCTTCTACTAACTACTTTTTATATTAAATAGCAAGCTTTTGCTAAGTTTCTCATATCACACCACCATTTACAATCAGGTTAGGTTACTGTCGAGCGTTAAGTTATTATATGAACATATAATTTAGGTTGAGCATCACTGTTCACGAGTATTCAAATAAGTGTCCCCGTAATAATCAAAACAGCGTAAGTGACATTAGTGTTTGAAGTTGTTCAGTTTTATCTTAATGTGTTTGTTCTGTGGTCTACTAACTTTTATAAAGAATTTTAGTTGTGTAATGTTTAATGCTATTATTATAGGTATGTTATGGCAATTGTATAACACCTACCTATATTATTATACTTGTAAGGTAAGTGTATGAAGATTTACTGTTGTTTTAAAAACATTATTAGTATAGTACCTACCTAGGTAATTATTACATAATATTATTATTTTTTCTAAAAAGTATTTTTTTTTTTCATACAGAAATTATGAATCATTGTAGTTTTCTCTGGTACGTACCTACCTTCAATTATGTCATAATTGTTTGTCGAGTTAAAAGTTGTTCAAACAATAGTACGAGAAAACAGTTTTTCACACGTTTCAAACCACAGTTTCACTTTTTTCGCGTTGCCCATAACACCACTTTAGCAGCAAAACGCAGTACCTAAACGACTAATGCAGGTAGGTAATTTATAAATAAGTGAAACATCTATTCATATAATAAATCTGATCGCTGTCTGTACATGGAAGATATATAAGAAAAACTATTATTTATTTATTTCACCTTTTATTGAAAAACCTAAAGCTAGGAATTACAATGGGCGGACTTAATGCTTAATGGCATTCTCTACCAGTCAACCCTTTATTGGGGCCTTCATTAACGCAATGGAACCCAAAACAACAATGGGGAGCAGTGATAGCGGTGTGGTTGAACGTTGGACTGCCGAATCGGAGGGTCCGGGTTCAAACCCCGCACGCACCACTAATTTTCAAAAATTATGTGCGTATTAAAAATTTAATTATCACTTGCTTCGGTGAAGGAAAACATCGTGAGGAAACCTGCACACCAGAGAGTTCTCCAGAATGTTCTCAAAGGTGTGTGAAGTCCACCAATCCGCACTTGGCCAGCGTGGTGGACTATGGCCTATACCCTCACACTGTGAGAGGAGACCCGTGCCCAGCAGTGGGACAGTTATGGGTTGTGATGATGGTGATGATGATGATGATGAATGGCCCACTACTGAGCACGGGTCTCTCCTCATACCTGAGGAGGCCTAGAGCATACTCCACCACGCTGCTCCAGTGCGGGTTGGTGGAGGGCTTAGTGGCCAACCCAAGTGTCGGAATATTTAAAGCCGCCCGAAGGCATCAAACATGGCTTAACGACTGTTACCAAGTGGTTACAACCAGGACCGACGGCTTCACGTGTCCTCCGAAGCACGGAAGCGCCCAAGAAATTTAGCCACTAGCGGTCACCCATCCACCTACCGACCGCGTTCGCTGTTGCTAACTTTATCGATCACGCTGCCGGGCGATGTTGTAAGTATGACAGACTCTTATTATAAGTTTGTTCGACCACAAAAGTCACTAGTTATCTAACGACCGCTATCTAACGATAGCTATACCCTTACCCACATCTATATAGACCGCTCATTAAATTTTGCCACTGGCGGTTTAAAATTGGATCTAAAGACGGAGCAATGTGCTTAAATGACGTGCAATTACGATCATGCTAGTCGTTGGTCTGTGAACATTACATGCCATGATATACAATGAATATTATACGCTAATGACCTTATGATGGGCAAGGACATCAATATCATGACACGGTGACATTAACTCCAAAAAAAAACATGCTATGGGACTTGTGCTATTGTCAGCGAATAATCGTGGTGACATCGCTTGAGTAGGCTTGTAATAAACTCACACAATCCCCCACTAGGATTCCCTTTGTTGTTCACACGGACAAACATAAATGAGATATCACAAACACGGGCGATGAGAAACATTTATCTGTCATGTGTCAAATGTCCGGCCTGGAATCGAAACCGAGACACGCTTCGTAAGGAGTGTCATTATAACCGTGGTATGGAAGCGTGATATGGAAGCTATGTAGTTGTCTTTGTATGCTATAAAACGACTCTGTATCTAAGCCAGCGTTGCACTTTTTAATACGGTTGTAATGCTGGAACTCGCTTCACGTATCCCTTCCTAGCGCTGGTATACTGCTGCGCAGGCGCATACAAGCAAATAACTATAAAGTTTGACGCCTATATCCTCATCAATCTTGTTAGCTTAGCTATAAGACAATTGGTTAAATCTAGTAACAAAATGGCAAAATGGACTCCAACCAGTTTAAAAGAATCCGGTGTGTCGACCTTTGACAATGTCGACTCGAGTAATGGATTGCTGATGCGATGCAATGCGGCTAAACTTGGTTAACTCGCTTTAGAGACAATACAATGTATACTAATATCTTTTGGTATATCAAATAAACTGTATGAAGGCGAATGTTTGTGTTTTAGGCAATTGTAGTAACAAATGGAGAGGCCACAAAGTTAAAAGGAGAAGAAAAGAAAACCGTTGGAGAAAGAAGATAAGAAAAGATGAACAATGAAAAGGAACACAGGACGCCTGCGAACAATATTGATGATCTAAAGAATATAATAATATTTAATTCAATAGATTTAGACTCATCTCGTAATATAATTTTGATTTAATCATTATCGAGTTTCCTCGATTCGAATTTACTTCGAATCCAATCGAGTCCTAAGTATCCGTTACCGTAGAAATGTATACCTATATTGTTATTAAGTTATTTATATTATTACTGGTATTATCTTTCCATGAAGCCCGGCTGATTAATAACCACCTTGTTGCTTGAGTCAATCGCCCAATGACTTAACAGGTTCCGTCTGGGAACTTGAGAGCTAGTATGTTCTTTCTCAATGTTTCTTTCTTTTTCTTTTTTTCAGCCGGCAATGCGTTGGTGATGTGTAGTGTTACATCGACGTAAAGTGTTTCAGAGACGTCCATGGGCGATGGTGATAATGGTATATTATTTAGAACACTCCTGTTTAATGTTTCGGGATGGGCGTAAACTGCTGCGACACAGTTGTGCAGTTGTTTACGTACAATTTTATTATTGTTATTTTGCTTTTTTGTATACAATAAATCTTTCAATCTTTAAACTTACCGTCATGTGACTCATCTTCCACTTTGCCGGCTATTTACATAAAATACATATAACATTCGCAAAGTACGTTACATAAATCTATTAAATAACTTTGTAAGGAGTTCTGGTGTTTCAACAATTGGTCATCATTTTCTAAGATCTTTGGGCAGATTCCACGTAACCACGCAACCTTGTCGATAAGACGTGAGAGTTATGGGTCCATTGTTTGGCTTCTGAATATGAATATTTTAAAGTTAGGAAATAGCGGTTTCTACGGTGTACCTATTTATTTCGTACTAAAATTTAATAAAAAAATAATATAAAGTAACTAAAGTGTATTGTGGATCCGGATCCGATAACACTTTTTAGAGACGACCATCTCAGTCCTCAAGGGTAGCAAAGCATCTGTGACCGAATTAAAACGAGACTTTTACTAACAATTACTAACTGAACCATTTCTAACAACAACTAACAGGACTCACAGTCAGTAACAAGTCCTTTGGACTATGGCTTTGTCGGATAAAATAATAATTGAAAAGGAATAATTAAAAAAATAGACTCGAACAATAAACACTTATCGACGGTGGAAAGGCAAAATGTATTAACTGCCATTTTAGGGGATATCGAGTTATATATATCGTTGGAATCGGGAGAATTTTCTCTTTCGAATGGTCTTGGTTTCAGCTCGATCTGACGACTTTTATGGTCGTTAATACACCAGTGATTTTGAAGTTTTTCATATATTTTTGTGTTTTAACTTTATAGTAAATGGTGGATTTTGTCATTAAAACACATCTCAACTAAAAATTTTACCTTATGCTACTTTGCCTTGCTTGACTTTAACTAAATTTAAATGATAAAACAATTTACCACATTATATTATTATAAGGTTTTGTAATTGATACATTATACCCAACTTGACTTTTCGTCATCAATAGAATTAAAACATTTTACTCCGATTTTAAATGTTAGTCATTGTAAGTTAATACATTTTACTCTACTCTAAAATGCTATTATTTCCAAGATAATACATTATACCTATCCAAAATAAGAAAACACTATGCGTTGAGTCGTTTTGCTGTTCTTTCTAGAACCAATTTTAATACAATAAGACAAATTTACCTGTTTTTTTTTTTTAATAAAATCTGCATTTAAACTACTTTACAATTTTTTAATCGCATACGAAATTGTTGGTTAAACCATACAAAATAAAGCAAATTGCTAGTAAAACAGAGATAATATTCAAGTACGGGCTGATGCGTAGGCGCTTCAGTCACCCTTCTTAGTTCTTGTGTCGGAGAGGACGGCTGCGCGCACTTCGTGTCGTTGTCAACCCTCGCGTTTTGCCATTATTATAGTTATTGTTTGTAAACGTCAGTATGAAAGTTTAATTGAGTTTTTTTAATTGTAACTTTTTGATAAATATAATTACGTATTATATAAATAATACGTATTACGTATTACGTATTATAGACCCCGCGAACGTTGTTCCGCCATATAGATTGTGAATGATTAAAGCGCGATTTAAATTTGAGGGGTGGGGGTAGGGAAGTGAAAATTTGGGATTATGTGTATTTTTTTATGCCACACCATAAAAAATAACCAAAAAAAAATTGACCAAAAAATGAAAAAAAAATATCTAGGGTGGACAACCCTTAACATTTAGGGGTATGAAAAATAGATGTTGCTCGACTCTCATACTTACCTGATAAGCACACAAAATTGATGATAATCGGTCGAGCCGTTTCGGAGGAGTATGGTAACTAACATTGTGACACGAGAATTTTATATATATAGAAATAATAATTATTAAATTAACCAAAATGGCGGCGAAGTGGATCGCCACACATCACGTCTCGTTTCTCGCAGGGGTCAAAAGCGGCCCATGGAGAGCCGCTTCGCTACGTTGAATGTAAGAGGAGGAATGGATGGTAAGGTAGATGAAGTATGTCAGATGATGGATGAACGATGCAGAGAGTAGACATTCTGTACGTGAACGAAACCAAGAGGAAAGTATGTGATACCACGGTTCATGGTCTCTACACGGCATACTGGTCGGGAGTCCCCAAAGCAGCCGAGGCTGTCAGGGAGTTGGTGTGATTCTTTCCTCTCGAATAGTTGAATGTGTGATGGAGCATGAATGTGCAAGCCCAACACTCCTCTGGATCAGGTTAAAAGTCGGACTCACTCGCTTGTTTATCCTTGGGGTCTATGCACCGACGAATCTGCACGGAGGTGGGTCATCAAAGGGCTGTGCAAGAATAGAAGAAAGCGTGGTTGGATTGGTTAGCAGCAAAAGCTAACCAAAACGTTCAAAAGCCAACGGAAGACGAGATAAAGGAAGCAAGAATGAAGTATAAAAGATTGAAATCAGCAGTGAAAGAAGTTGTGTCTAGAAAGAAAGAAGAACGATAGGATGATTTTGATAGGAGGGTCACTGAAGATTTCCAATCAAACATCAATTTTTTGCGTAAATCCATCAAAATAGCCAGAGGAAAAACTTCTACCTCGGAGCTGAGTACAATCAGGAGTCAAGATGGGAGCATTATAAAAGGAGAAGAATGTTAAAGAGACGGAAAGAGTATTTTGAAAGTTTGTTTGAAAGAGAGGAAGTGCAGGTACAACATCCGGCACCTTCCATGGAAACTAATATAAATGTTGATGAAAGTGAGATAAGCATGGATGAAATACTGAAAGCGTTGAAAAGTATGAGAGAGAGAAAACAAGAAGGTTTATTGCGCGTTCGTGGATCTAGAAAAGGTCTATGATAGTGTGGTGAGGAAAGAATTGTGGTCAGCATTGTCCGTGAACGGTTTGAGCAGTGTCCTCCGACCTGCCGATACGAGCATTGCAATCTCTTTATAGGGACTTTAGTGCTTGTGTAAGGATAAACGGGGCATACACCGAATGGTTTAATATCGAAAAAGGTGTTAGACAGGGATGTGTAGTGTCACCGTGGCTGTTTAGTCTGTTCATGAACAATTGCTTGACAGATTTAAAAGATAATGAAAGTGGGTTCAGAATGAATGCTACTGTTAGTGTTACTCGTCAAATGTTTTCTCTATGCTGATGACCAAGTATTACCTGCGTCTTCGGCTGAGGAGTTGCAGGAGATGGTAACTGCTATGAGTGGAGCTTTTGTTAGGAAGGGAATGAAGATGAATGTAAAGAAGACGAAAGTGATGGTGTTTGAAAGAGATGAGGCAGTGACAGACTGCAATATCGTTATTGGAAATGAAAAAATTGAACAGGTGAATGAGTTTGTGTGGCTACAACCCATTAATGGCCCACTACTGAGCACGGGTCTCTCCTCGTACCTGAGGAGGCCTAGAGCATACTCCACCACGCTACTCCAGTGCGGATTGGTGGAGGGGTTAGTGGCCAACCCAAGTGTCGGAAATTTTAAGCCGCCCGAAGGTATCCGACATGGCTTAACGACTGCTACCAATGATAACAACCGGGACCGACTGCTTTACGTGCCCTCCGAAGCACGGAAGCGCTCAAGATATTTAGCCACTAGCGGTCACCCATCCAACTACCGACCGCGCCCGCTGTTGCTTAACTTTGTCGATCACTTGAGATCGACGAAAGCCGCCGGGCTATGAGCGCTTCAATGAGTTTGTGTATCTGGGTTCAAAGTTTACAAGAGATGGAAAGTGTTAGAGTGATATTGAAAGAAGAGTGAATGCAAGAAACATGGTGAATGGAGCTTTGCACTCCTTTATGAACAGTCGTGGGTGTCTAACAAGGCTCGTTTGACTGTGCGTGAGGGAGTGTTGGTTCCAACACTTCTGTACGGAAGTGAAAGTTTTGCCATAGCAGAAGAAACATGAAAGCAGAATAAATGTAGTTGAGATGCGAGCACCAAGAAGTATGATAGGAGTTAAACTGAGTAACAGGATAAGAAATAGTGAGATAAGGAAACGTTGTGGTCTGAAAGAAGATGTAGTGACAAATTTGAGAAAGGTATATTGAGATGGATTGGCCATGTCGTGAGAATTAATTAAGAACGATTGACGAAATAAGTGTATAAGGCGAGTGTGAATGAAAGGTAGCTAGCTAACCTAGGCAGAACTTTCGAGACCAAATAAGGGACAACTTGAAAAAACGCCAGATCAAGAGTACCCTAAACCAAAGAGCGTGTATGAAGGGAATAATGAAAGTGGACGAAGCGCAACAAGTATGTAAGGATCGTAGCAAGTGGAAAGAAGTGGTATCTGCCTACCCCTACGGAAAAGAGGAATGTATGTACTTTTAGCAAAACATTTAGGACTACCTTAATTTTTCCTTTTTTTTGACAGTTTTCGGGATTTTGTTAAGTTTTTGAAAGTTTAGTTTTTGACTTAAATTATATATAAGTGTATGGTTAAGCCACTTTGCCCTCTTTGTTCGAATACAATGATGTCTGTACAACTGTTTTACCAGGTTCGAATAGATATGAAAAAGTTACATAAAAGTGTTTACCTCTCTCTGGTCATGATTGGATTTGTTTTTAAGTCATTTTACTCGATAGCAATATCATATTTATTTGGATATAAAACAATTTACTTGAAAATATTTAAGTTATATTTTGGATATAATACACTTTGCTTGAAATTTTTTGGATATAATGTTTGGATAACAGCTAATTTTACCTATCTGAGATTTTGTGGTATTTTGTATTAACTCCATAAATTAATACAAATATTAGACATACGATATTTTTTATTACATGTATCCATTTGTAATAAATTTTATTACTAACTCACTAAGTTTCATAGAGATATCTTCAATACTTTAAAAGTTATGAATTTTTTAAAACTTCAATCGTCTCTCCTGAACATTTTACTAAATGGCGGTTAATACAATTTGCCTTTCCACCGTCGTTATGTAGATGCAGTGAAACTTCACACTATGAAATTGAAAAGCGGAGAAAGAAAGAAAAGGAAAGAATGAAATAACTGGCTCACCAGCACATGAGTTTTAACTACTCATGTGTCACAAGCTCCCAGTCGGAACACGGTTGTCTAACACAATTCAATGACATGTTTGAAGTCAACTAAAAATGTTACATTTTTAATTGACTAAATTATATCAGCTATCAGAGGATTATTCTATGACAAGTCCAACGTTAAGATATGCGTAACACTTGACCCTTTAATGTAGAAATGTGCAAATTTATGGAGGAATGTTAAATTAGTTAAAGTCGATCGTAATGAGTTCTAATTTAAGCCGCTTTCGACAATTTCAGCAGTATCGTAGCTTTGATAATAATGTCAGGGTGTAAAGAACATTGAGTTGAGTTAAAGAAAAGTACGATTTTTTTTTTGAAGTTAAAATTCGTATATCACATTTGATATTATGTTATATTAGATATAAGGGTTTTATTATCACCACAGGTGACTTATTAATTTAATTAATAAAATTCTTAAATCAGTACATATTTCGAAAGGGTTTAGTGAATAAGAATAAAGAAATTCACAATTACAATAATTATATTGTAATAGAATATCCTGTAGAACTAAAAATAATTTTATTTCAAACTACAAGAGTTCTAAAATATAATACATGATCTTCATCAGTAATTGATAAATACACTTTCCTAGAGGTATAATAACCAGTAAGTCTCTAAAATATTACACTCTCTCCAATTAATTTTAAATACTCTCGCAATTTCACGTTAAACTTGTTCAAATATTACAGTTTACAAACAAAGTGTTTGTTGGAAATGAAATTGAATAACAAGTGAAGAATTCCGACATTCCAAGTGCTTGTCGAACTAGAGGATCCTTCGGTGTTCTTGCATCCCTGGTATTTGTCAACAACAAACTTCTTGCATTCCAACAGTCAACATTAAATACCATTTTTTTTAACACAGACTAATCTCAACCTTATGTCTCAACAATTAGGATTAATTAAGAATTTATTTTTTCCCCAGTTGCAGAGGAAGTGCGTTATCTTATCGAAAGCCCTGCGCTATTCAGGTTTACAAATATTTAGAGCCTACCGCTAGTTGCTCAATATACCACAATCTAGTAAAGACGTAATTTATAAATAGCGCCGTATTTACGTGATGATATGTCGATTGCTACACACGGATTCTAACCGAGCCAACTACGTACATGAAAATCATGAAAATTCGAATTAGTGCTACAGAACTAAGGGTCCCAAGTTCATTTCCCAACGTCTTTGTGACGGATAAAAGTTTGATTTTGTATCATTTATTTTTGTGATTTATTTTTATTCAATTATACGATGCAAAGGAAGGTCATGTATCAATCTATCTATGTATGTATGTTTGTTCGTGGAGCTATAGAGACGACACGCCTAGGCCGATTTTGATGATTCGTTAATCAATTCGTCTTAATCTTGCAAGTATCACTGAAGACGTGTAACTAATTAAAATTCAATGTGACAACAACCAGACATACTAACACATAATTGCCTGGTAATACCATTTTATGATCCGTCAAATCTTATTCTATGAACGACACTGTCCTCGCCTTGGAAGACGTAATAAACACACATCATTCCGGTTTTGGTCGTTTATAACTATTGAACATAGTGAATGGCAACTTAGAAATCTGAGTGTTAAAATGAAAGTAAGTAAATACTTTAATACAGGAGCCAAAGGCCTATGTTTTATGCGTAGAGCACAATATTCATTTATCACAGACACCACCGTACACCACAAGTACAAGCAAATTGCGGAATGAGTTTCCTTCTGAGGTATTCCCAGAGCGCTATGACATGGGGTTCTTCAAAATGGTGTAAAAAGAGTTCTCCTTCAGGTCCGGCGTTGCACTGGCGATTCCCCTGGTGTTGCTCGTGTCCATAGGCGACGATGACCACTTATCATGGGGCTCGTCTCCTTGTACGTCAGCCCTTCAAGCTATAAAACCAACGTACTGAGAACATTTTGGCTGTATTGCGTCGGCCTAGAGGACTGACCCCAATTCTCAGGCTGGCAGACCACACTGCCAACAGAACCCGTCGTCGGCTGGCCAGCTACAACTCTCCTGCTTAAGCCAAACGCCTTGTTGTGTTCGGGCTGTGACAAGGAATCGAACGGGAGACACTTACTCTGTTGACTAAGCATCAGAAATTAGTACAAACTGCACGAGGATATCTAGAGATTCATAAATGAATCATAATAAAATATATAGATATAAAGTTGAAAAATTGGCCGCCACGATTAAGTCTTTTCCTTAATGGCATGGGTAATATCCACTTAAGAGCATTACTTAATGATTAAGTAGACTCTCGAGTCAAGAGAATGCGTTATGAAATGTCACTAACACTTGATTAGGAATTATAAACAACTTGTTTGTAACTATTTCGCAATGGAGAAATAAATTATTGTGGAGAAGTAAGTATTTGTATCAGATTGGAGAAGCCAGTATTAGTATCAGAATATTTTATGAACGCTACACGCTTTTAGTTCCACACTAGGATTCCCTGTGGGTGCTATGACTAACACACTAAGTTATGAACACAACCAGACCAAGAATAGAAATTCTGACTCATCATCCAAATGTTGCCTCACTGGGAATTGAATCCAGGAACCTTCAAACAGCAGTCCAGCATGGCAACCACTGCAATGGCTCGCGAAACAATACTAATATTATAAAGTTGAAGAGTTTGTTTGAATGAGGTAATCTTAGAAACTACTGGTTGTAATTGTAAAATTCTCTTTGTGTTGGATAGTTTATTAATCGAGGAAGGCTATAAGTCCGATGTTATAAATAATATATACCTAACATCGCACTACGACTAATAGGAGCGGAGAATTAATAAAAATTGTTGAAAAAATGGGAAATATTTGATATATCGATGGGTCCTACGTATAAGGGCCAAACTAACAATTTGACGATTTTGACTTTTTTATGATAAACGCATCCTATCGATATGATTAATCGTGTGAGCTTTTTAAAAAAAAGAAAAACTGCATGGAAACACGACTTTCTATTAAAGTATAACGGCATATGTAGCGTGGATTGAAACGTATAAGGTCCAAAGAGTAATTTGAGACTTATACGCGGGGACTTCCCGCGCGTTTTTTTTATTATTTGGGCCAATCGGCTAGTTTGACACTTATACGTCAGACGGAGCAACGCCCGCGCTGTGATAAAACAAAATCTCGTTACTGTGTTTTAGCGTTACAATTTAGATTAATAACTGAAAGATGGCATCTATGTATCGTGCTAAGTTTAGTAGAAGTCAGAATTTAGTAAATTTATAATTAATTCAAAAATATTTAAAAATACTTATATTATGCAACTTGGCATAATACACGTATATTGGCCAATTTGACACATTGGCCCTTTTATGGTGTTTTAAAATACAAATAATTTTAACAAAAACTAACGTAAAAGGGCCAATATGCAGTAAAAAAAAAACTGTTTAATATATATATAAAATGGTGCAGTATATATAAGTAGGACAATTGTCTTAGTAAACAAGCAAAGTTTCATAAATTTCGGTTTTATCAATCTTAAGTTACAGCAAGTTTAAACTTTGAAAGCCTCTCCTGTAAAGTTGTCATTTTGCATTTTGGCCCTTATACGTAGGACCCATCGATATGTAAACGTAAAGAACAATTTTCCGAAGCGAAGCGAAGGCGGTTCCACTAGTGGGTATAAATGACCCCTTTTCATCTTACCATATACCATTCTCCTATAACCAGAGGAACAAAATATAATATTCTTCTTTCTCTTTAGGAATAGGTAATAGTTTTGTTAACTAAAGGCAATGTAGGGCGCGTGATCTTATACCTTACTTGAATTTGGTAGCAATCGCTGGAGGGTTATCGTGGGATTCCTAATGAAAACTGTAATATCGTGCCATATTAAACTGAATTCGTCGTTTGATACAACAATATTAGATTACATTTAATATTATATTACATCTGGTTATGAATAACTCGCGTAATGATTACAGCTTAAATTTTATAAATATTAGACGATTTAGTTATAGTAAAGTAGGTATTTTTATATTTGATGACGAATCTATTTGGATATAAGATATAGTTTAAAATATTTTAAAACAGGGTTTTATCAGAATTACTACACTGTAAGGAGACCCTTCAGACCCGAGCAAATAATGAATGATCCTTACTTTTTAAGAAGATTTAAAATAGTTTGAAAGTTCCACTTCACGACTTAAAGAATCCCGTTCAAACATTTTTCCGGGTATGATTACCTACCTAGGTAAGGCATACCTAATATTCTGAACCGAAGCGAGGACGCTTACTAGTATTAAAATAAGAATATTAAGAATCTACTTAATTATGTTCTTTTATTTCATTTTCTATTAAATTAAACATTAAGAACATTATGGAGAACTCTCAGGTGAAGGTTTCCTCAAGATGTTCTCGTTCAACCAAGCAATTAATAATTAATTTCTAACACGCACATAATTTTTGAAAATCAGAGGTGCATAGGATTCGAACCGAGGCCTCCCTGTTGGAGAGTCCACTTGGCTTTTAATGCTAAACCGTTTTTAATGATCCATAAATTCCTTTAATTTCAATTGACTATACTAAAAACTTGAGCAATAAAAGCGCAGACAGAAGTAATTTACCATTCAGTTATTGTATTCGATACCGATCGTTATGGGAAAATCGTGAACTGTATCCATGTCGCCGCTTATAGAAAATATACACATAATAAGTAATCTGTAACTGATCGCTGTCTGTACATGATATAATAATAATAATAAATAACGCTACACACTCATAGCCCCACACTAGGATTCCCTGTGTCGTGGGTGCCATGGACAACACATAAGACAAGAACACACACACCCAGACCAAGAACGGAAATTTAAATTCATGATTCAAATTTCCGCCGCGCTGGGAATCGAACCCAGGACCCTCGGATCGGCGATCCGGCGTGTTAACCATTGCGCCATCCGGTTCGTCAATATGAAAAAAACTATGACCCAAAACAATGATTTTTAGAATTTTTGTCTGTTTGTCGGTTTGGCTGTGGCTTTGTACGCGCTAATCTCAGAAACGGCTTAACCGATTGGGGTGCGGTTTTCACTAATATATGTTGGTAAGCTTCAATTAAAAGCAGTGATAGCGGAAAAGCAGTGATAGCGGTGTGGTTGAACGTTGGACTGCCGAACCGGAGGTTCCGGGTCAAACCCCGCACGCACCACTAATTTTCAAAAATTATGTGCGTATTAAAATTTAATTATCACTTGCTTCGGTGTAGGAAAACATCGTGAGGAAACCTGCACACCTGAGAGTGCTTCATAATGTTCTCAAAGGTGTGTGAAGTCAACCAATCCGCACTTGGCCAACGTGGTGGACTATGGCCTATACCCCTCACACTGTGAGAGGAGACCCGTGCCCAGCAGTGGGACAGTTATGGGTTGTGATGATGAAGCTTCAATTAACATTTACTGTTTTGTTTTATTTCAATCGGTTGCCAGTTTAAAGTTATCACTCGTAACAATTTGTGAATGTGCGTACTTAGACTACTAAGGGATCTGTTTCCCGAAGCGAAGTGAGGGCGGGTTTAGTAGCAGAAAATATATTCGAAACGGTCAAAGGTGGTACCACACCATAATCGTCGTCAACTTTTACGGTGAACTTACTCAGTCCGGATAAGGTAGAGATTATTGATAACCTTTAATCTTTGCAACAAATTAATTGAAATATGGGGAGGTTAATGGTTTTTTAATACCAAGCAAGGTTTTTGAAACTTGTATTTCGTTGGAACTTGTATGTTATGTAAATATGTATATGCGAGCGGTGTAGAAAACTTCGAAAGCATGATTCAGGCTGCGTGACGTCACACATTAAAACATGAACATAGACGAACTCCGAAAAATATAGGCAATTTTAAGCAGTCGAGCAAAAGGTTTTCCCTTTCGCCATCAGTTAACAACGGAACCCTAAAAACACTTTACACTAAGGACCCTTGCTAATAAATCAACAAATGCTTTAAGTTATTGTTTTTAATGACATCGTAAAGTCCGCGACAGGGTCAAAGTGAAAATATGAGTTACGATATAAAGCCTTGTCCAATCCAACGCTTTGCTTCCGGCAAGCGGTTTTGAAGCATGAATCACAGAGGGGTCTTAAAATATTTCAATGCGGTTTTCACTGATGCATTGTAGTAAGCTTTTGATTGTTTCATTGTTTTGTTTCAATCGGCTCACAATATAAATGCCAAGTTAAATCATTACATCTAAACATATTTTGAGTGTGAGTTCTAAGGTTTCTCGATACAAAAGTGAGAGGTGGTAACTGTTATAGGTATATATTTTTATTACAAACAAAATACTTTTTACCCCTTTTAAGAATTATTATACACGCAGGAATTAATAAGATAAATACAGTAATTACATTAATAAGTAAATACTTTAATAAGATAAGGTTGCTTTATGAAAAAGAAATTTTTAAAGGTATATTGTAGTATATTAAATTGTAGTAAGCTTCACTTAACATTTAGTGTTTATTTTATTTCAATCCGGTACTAAATAAAAATGTTGTCAGTTTAAAAAATCAGGCTTAAAAAATTCCGAATGTGCGTACTAATGTTTACCTAAGCGAAGCGAGGGCGCGTTTACTAGTAAATAAATAAATTGCTTGCAGTGTGAAACAGACCTTAGGAGCACGTAAATTATTGCTTATTTACTCCCGGAGTTTTATTATGTCTCCTGATTGTTGTCATTAGAACCAATTTATTGTTACCGACTGACATACAAACAGTCATTTGAATAGGTATTTCAATGTTTTGTTTGAGACGCAGATGTATGATATCGATAGGGTTTATTTGTGTGACTTGGTAACAAAAATAATATCAATGTTACATGTAACATTCAAGTAACATATTTTCAGGAAGATAGAGACATCGATATTGAAGATCACTATGGCATAGTATTAGGTTAGCATGCTGGACCGCCCTTTGGAGTGTCCTGGGTTCGATTCCCAGCGGGCGTAAAGAATAATGAGGATTTTTAGTTAACTTTAAAATTAAACGATAACTTTAACTTTAAAGCAAGAGGCAATGAAATACAATTTAAAAATCCATAAAACTATCATTTTGTACCATTTACCCGCATTTCACAAAAAGCCAATACCTACATACGTCATTATCTTCTGTGATCCCATACAAAGTACAGTAGGACCATGAAGTAACATGTATAGTTAAAGGTACCTACCGACAGTAAAGACGCACTTCGTTTTATGTATGGTCCGATATAAACAGGGCTTTAATGTTGTGGACTAGTTGTACTAACAGCGGCGAAGCGATAAGCGATTGTAAAATTAAATCTATTGCTTTGGCTTAGCTGACTTTAGTCTGACAATTTGTATCTGTGTGTCACAAACACCTGTGTGTCTGTGTGACGCAAGTCAAGAGAATGGACTATTACTAACAACAACTAACAGGACTAACTATCACTAACAGTCCGTGTTCCAGTCCTCATACTTACTTATAAATTAATCAACTAATGTTCTAACTCAGTCTGCTAACCAGACTAACAATCGTATTGTCAATATTGTTTGTATAATATTTACTTACTTATTATAAAGTAAAAATCCTTCACCGTTTCAGAAATGAAAATAAATCCTGGAAAAAAATTGATGGATTCGTTAATTAATTTGCAGATGTCATAGTGTATACATAACATACATATGTACGTGTGTTTGTTTTATTTTAATGCGAACTTACCTCCCCCTTTTGATTCCTCGTGAACAAAACTAACAAACTCTTAACTAACAGTATTAACTAACAGATAAGATGACAAATATAGGGTTTCATCGCAATATTTCGAGTATTCAGAAACGATTGTTAGTGTACTCACTTACCTAAACATCGCTACTCGCTTACAGTGCGACATTATACGCGAAACGAAAATCTATCTCTTTCTCCAATATAGACTCTATTATGTTATACACAAGAGTGTGTTTGACTTTCAAATGTTTCCTATTAAGTTTTCACCTTTTGTAAGAATTATGGTAATATTGATGTAAGTCGTTTCTTAGTGTTGTTTAGGTTTTTTTAATACATTCAGGGGTAAAGGTTGAAGTCACAAGTTTATTTCTATTAGTTCATTAATATTGTATGAGGAATATTTAAAAACATTTTAATAATGCATTATGTTTTGGTACGAAAGAAACGAAAACGAAATTCTGTGACCACCGTGAAGTGGCAAAGTTATGCTTTATAACTACGAACTTCAATAAACAGAGGGTGCAGTAATGTCTAATTATGATTTTTAAAATTATAATATCTATACAGTAATTAATTTATATTAATCACTGGATCACAACATACCAAAGACAAATAATTTACTAACAAAAAACGCTTTACAATGATGTTTTTAACTACATTTTCGAGTAATATTCATTTCCCCTCGTCCATAGCGCACCACGCCCCTAAAACTTTCTCGAACAATATGGGCATAGTTAATTAAAAGCAAACCGGCATCCACGGCCCGCATTTTTACTTATCCGGACCTATTATCACACTGCAATTTGACGTTTAGGTCTAATTAAAACGGGTTAACGAACTCTTTATTGTAAAAGGTTCATTGTTTGATAACTCGTATAATGTCGTAGTGTATAATAACTTAATACTTTGGAACCGGTACTTAGAAATTTTGTTTCTACCGCCTAGGATCATGGGTCCATGATCCATATCATGGATCACGGATGGTCAAGGATCACCGCGATCATGAAACAAAGAATGTAGGCCATCGAATCAGGTAAAATGATTGAAGAACAGTTATTAATTATGAGCTGGATTCAGAAGGATCAGAATATTGTATACTTACTTATAATAAATCCGTAACTGGTCGCTGTCTATACGTAGAAGATAGATATAAGATAGATAGATAGATATAAGATAGATAGATAAATATAAGATAGATAAATATAAGATAGATAAATATAAGATAGATAGATAGATATATGAAAAAAACTTTTACGGGGGTCTTTATTAACGCAATAGAACCCAAAACAATGACTTAGAATTTTTGTCTGTTCGTCAGCGGTTATATTCACGCTAATCTCCGAAACGGCTTATCCGATTTTGTGTAGTTTTCACTAATATATTACACTAAGCTTCACTTAACATAGTATTTTATTTCAATCGGCTGAGAAATAAAAAAGTTAAACTCATCATTCAAATTTCCGCCTCGCTGGGAATCGACCCAGGACCAAGCAGTCCGACATGGTACCCATTGCCCCAAACGGGTCGTTGCATTTGCCCTCGGGTCAGCGACGGTACTAATGATGCAGTAACAATTAGAGCAGAAGTCGGCCAAATGTGCACTGTGCAGTGCAAATGTAGGGCTCTCCCACGAGATGGTATCGGGCCAACGTCGCGGTTATCAATCACCGGCCGATGGAATGCGCGCGTGATAACAAGATACTTGCACCTCGACTGGCCACTTGTACGACCAACAGCTAGCGAACTTGCGATGAACATGGAACTTTAGCAAAGGGAGAGCTCCCGCCAGGATTGATTACGTTCGGAACATGTGACCGGTGTGGAACTCGATAGCGTGATTCATGCTTGTGACGTAACCGTGTGACGAGTGTAGGTTGTCACCACAGAACTATGTGATGACCCCGTAGTTTAGTTAATAGTGGTCCTGACTGCAATGCGAGGAGCCCCGAGTTCATAATATATTTATGTGACAGATAAATGTTTCTTCTCAGATCATGAGCGTGACACTAGTGATGTGTTGCTTGTGTTGTCCATGCCACCCGCGACACAGAATTTTAGTGCGAGGGTATGAGTGTGTTACCGTTTTATTACTTATTTTATTTTATACCAAAATATTAAGTAGGCTTTTTGTATAATAAGCCGGCAAATGAGCAGACAATCTACTTGAAGTACGTAAGTGGTCATTCGTAACCATTTTTGAATGTAAAAAATACAACTTGGCATGTAAAAAATACATCTTGACAAAATACAAAAATACATCTAGGGCGGACAGTGAAATATTATGTATGTTATTTTTTTATTATGATGTGATGTGTTATCAGGAATCCAAGTAGCAGTACAACTGTCTTAACGTTTATTATCACAGCATTATATTTTATCGCTGGATCGCTTCACTTTGGCTATGAAACAATCTCCTTAGATAATATAGGCTGTAGACAAGCTTCATAAGAAGCTTTTGATTAATTAACTGTGTTAACAGATTTAAAGCTTTTTAATAACAATCAACTAATAAATTAACTATCAATTAATGAATTTAATAGCTTTTATTATATGTAGTATTCAGTCATAGCCAAGTGATATCAACGTTGGACTACCGACAGGCGATATGGGTTTGAATCCGGCACGCACTACTTGAGGCCTCCTCAGGTATGAGGAGAGACCCGTAGTGGGCCATTAATGGGTTGAAGACTTGAAGACAAGCACCACTAATTTTCAAATATTATGTGCGTATTAGAAATTATCACTTGCTTCCATGATCATAAACATCGTGAGGAAACCTACCTTAAAGCACACCTAAGAGTTCTCCATATTATGTTCTCAAAGGTGTATGCAGTCTGCCAATCATTTAACTTGTGTGTAATTGTGAGACTAGTCCCGAACCCAGCAGTGATACAACATCATTAAAAGACAAAGATATTAAAACTATACAGGCGTTACATTGATACAACGCGAGTTGTACTTTTGGGTCCACTCCGGTAACATTTATATGTCACTATAATTATATGGATGAGATAGATAATTACGAAAAGTATTAGACAAAAGGAGAAAGCTACATGAAAAGTAAGACAATTAGCCAAGTTTAACTGTATCGCTTTTCCACGCCAACCTACGCCACACCTGTGTGTTCACACTGTTCCACTGCCCCTGCGGCTCATCTATGTAAGCCCAGCAGTGGGACAGTGTGGGGCTATCCTAAGTCTAATTGCCAAACCGATTAGCCGCTCGCGGTGATTTTGCACATACTTATTTATAACAATTTAAACTCCATTACCTCTGTGCAAGTCTCAACGTTCCTTAATTACATAGCATATTAGGTTACCGCTTCAACTCCCAAGTTATTTTAAAGTCCATTTTGTCTCAAGGTTGGTTTTGATAAATTTTAAAGATAAAAATGGCCTTTAATATTGTTTCTTTTTTATTGTTTATGAAAAAAATGATTGTTAATTAACGGTAATATAATGTATAGGTACCTAAGCCGTTGCCCATCATTTGGCATTGCGGAAGTACTTTTAACTATTTTTTATCACTTAAACTCCTGATTGTTAGGTTAAGTTTATTACAGTGCCTGCTTTAAAGTGCTGCTCTATGCCACTCGTGGCATGGATAACACACATAACCTGTCATTTAAATATCTGCCCCGGTCCTGAATCGAACCTTGGGCCTCTCGCTTCGCTAGGTCACTACCAACCACCATCTAACCAACCAACGTACCAACTGTGTTTTGCATCCAAAATCCAAGTAATTATTCTGCTATTTTTCCTTGCAATAATAATTAAGAAGTCGTTTTTATAGCTATAACCACGTCACACACTGTTGGTAACACATAATGTTTTATTAAAATTAACTATGAGTAGTCTTTAGTTAATGAAACCAGTTTCAAACCTGTTTTGTTTGTTGTATCTGCATTACTAATTAGACTGATATGCCTAAATGACGTGGACCCGCTAATGAACAAAAGCACGATCGTTATTGACAAATCATTAATGAAAGGAAAAAGTTGTTGGTAGTTACTTCGATATCATTCATCAGTATTGTGGTTACTTATACCTACATCAACTATTAAAGGAAGTTACAAATTAAAGTAGGTATTTACATAGTCATTCTTTATTTCTTACTAATTAGCTTGGTTCGTCTTGGTCGGCAACGCACTGTTGATGGCTTTCAATCGATGGTGTCTTCAAGTCAAGAGTAAATAGGGTTTCTCTAAGTCTATACCAGCCAAAACAACAACTTTTTATTTTACAACTTCATAATAGAATTTCCATAATTGAATACTTTTGTAGTTTCAAGAGCAAGTAATTTTAGTTACTGATGTTTAACCCCCAGATGAGCTTAACAAATAAAATATGTCGCCTCTGGTATCCGCTCATAACAATCCTATAAATTACAAAAAAATATTTCTTTGAAAATATTAATGCACATAGTGATGTGGGTTTGTAACTTATCGATAAAACACAAAGCTGTTTTCGAAAATCTACTATAAAATACAAATTTTAATTTTAAAGAAGCATTCAAAAATTCATAAAAGAAAATTAAGACAAATATTTTTTTGCAATATGTATGTATTTTTCTGGTTCCGGATACAACAAAGAACCCATAAGGTTTCGGCAAGTCCGTCCGTCGGTAGCTTAGATCGGAAACTCTTAATAAATGTCGACAAAGGGTTGAATTAATTTAAAAAAATATTTTTAGGATAATATGGGGTATGATATAGGGTATACAAAAATGTATTTTCGATTAAGGTTTCTCTTTGCGAAATATTAAGTTTAGAGTCAAGTGTTTTGGACATACGGGAGATTATTTGACAAAATTTACGACAGTTGTAAATACGAAGTTAAAAGAGAAACTATCACGTAATAATAATAGTCCCTAATAACAGATCTACGGAACCGTAGATTGCGTAACCCGACACACACTTGACCAATCTTTCTATAACAAAACTTCCGAGACTAGAGAGATACTGTAAATTTAATGAGCTATAGATGATGTAAGCAGTACAACAAAAACTAATTCATTTAAATACATGAACAAAAACTATAACATATTTAATAAGGATGATTACCATAATGTTTCAACTTGCGATAACCTGTTCAGCACTGATAAAAATGTGCCGTCTTTACTCGTGTTATAAGTTACTCTTTACTCGTGTTATAAGTTACTCGGCATTTTGGTAACATTCAAGTAAGGTGCTTCCTCTGTCAAGAGTAGTGTATTTTTTTCTTTGACTTTTAAATATTTTAATACATATTGCGGACGAAGACAAATCCGAAAACACAACAATCATAAAAATTGGTCCAGCCGTTCTTGAGTTATTAATAGTTGGGATGTAAAGGGTCACCCATCTTGACTACAATACGAAACTCCATCTTAAAAAGACACAAATTATTGATCAATATGCAAATGATTGCCAATTTGCCTATGCATGAACGTGCTTGGCGTAATTCAGAACTAGGAAATCACTTAAACGTTTTAACGCACGTTAAAAATTTGCGCGTTTTCACGTAAAGTTCATTACGTGCACGTCATACGTAATGCGGTTAACGCACAGTAACGTGAGATCTGGATGCCATTGAAAAATCTACGTAAGAGCTGTCGTCAGCATGCATGACATCATCGCGGGGGCTAAATGCAGAATAAGGATATGTTCATCTGGTTTGATTTTAAATTACGAGTTCTTTTAAAAGCTACATGCTGTTAAAATAGCAGATAAATACAAATTTTGTAACGTTTACACCACTAATTCTCGTTGGTAGTGTCCTTAAACTAATTTCGAATACTTGGTATCTGTTTAATTGCTCATAGATTCCCCTATCTCGTTCTGATTAAATTAGTTTAGTTTAGGTCGTCCAAATAACCCGAACATTTGAGCACACTCTATAACAAAATCTATTAGGTTGGTAAATTCAATAACAAAATTGATCAATTACTGTAGTGTGGGGTATATACTTTGTAATTATCAGAACTAATAATGGCACCACTAAATGAAATGTATAAAGTATTAAAGAAAATAAAAATATAAACACAGTATACACTTTTTAACTTTATCCAAACGAGGTCGGTTACTGTATAAAGTGCTTTAACACATAAACATTGGTTTGCATCTGCTCTGTTACCGATTTTAATGATTCTGTTTCCTATTTCAGAGTCGCTTAATAGTCCTCTTCGAGTAGATAATAAATAAAATGTCAATGAAATATCAGTCTTGGGACCCCAACGCAAGAACTAAAGTCATTAAAAGTAAATGCGAAAAGGTTTGCCGAACACTGCACTAGTCATCATCATTACCATTAACTGATACACAACGAGTTTCATGTTTGGTATAAGTGTTACATCCGCCTTTGAACTATTTATTTTATTCAAAGTAAAATTAATTCTCTTGATAATTATAGTACGGTAACAACGTTTAGTATAAACTGATGTTACACGGTTTTCTTTGATTTGACATTGATGGACAACTTCGGAATTAAAAGTCATCTCCACTGATAATGCCACTAGATTCACGTCTACATTGAGTTAGGCTGTTAGAGGAATGTACTTAAATTTAGCTTCTCTCAAATTGAATCGTTAAATAAATGTGACAGCATATAAAAAAACGTAGATTCGAATTTATAATTGTTACAATATCATAATAAAAGGAATTAATGATGAAGAAAATATTATAAATAACAATAACAATGCCGAAAATAATTCCAATGACTGAGCAGAAGAAATCGCGTTAAAGCTAATTAATTATTCGTATGAGCCAAAATTTGAATAATATGATTATTGTCTTAAAATAGGTTATAATTTACATTTTCGACGTTGTACACGCCTCTTACAACCGCAATATTGTAAGTGGGTGCTATTCTATTATAATTTTCATTGCCATAAAGCAATAAGTGACCTGTATGGTAATGATATTTCATTTATTAGTATGACTTGTTTAAATAGTAACTAAAATATATTTGGCTGGTGTCACAAAGGCATGAACGAAATATTCGAGGCTCTTACCTACTATCGATAACCGATACAAAAAATATTAATTAATTACTAATTCAATCTAATGAAACGTTATTAGTCGCTTATCTGTCGTTTGTTGCAAACCAGGCGACCTTGAATGTATGCCAAATTGTGAAACATAAGTTGCCTATGCACTATCCGCTTGTACCACTATCGATGCAAGGTGCGATGATAAATGAGGTTGCTTAAGTTTGTTAAGCAGCTAACAAGATACAAATATTAAGAAATGTACAATTTGTTTCTAGTTAGTTAGTAGTGCCTAGTTACTTCTAGGCACAATTCACTTATATTCATCCAATCTCTGTTAATTATTGAATACAATCACTGTCCTCCTGTATCTCGTATTAAAAGTATGTCTTCTTATCTTATTTAAAATATTATAGTAATAAATAGCATTTTATTGATAATTAAGTGTCTCATTACATACAATTTTGCATTAATAAATCATTATTATTCACTTAATTAATATGCTCTTCCATTTCATCTCCAATAATATATAACATTGATTTACATAATTAAAAATTGAAGAAAACCAAATCTCTTAAACAGCTATGATTTCTTAAGCATTACAGCTAAGAAATTGCTAAACGTAATCTTATCCAAAGATTGCCGATCGAAACATAATCCCAGATCATAAGTAATTCGAGTCGATATATTACAACATTAAATTCAAATAGAATTCTGAGATAACGACTGTGTGTTCGCGGCTTGTCTCCAGCCAGTAATGTTGTCTTTGTAATGAATTGTAATGCTTAGGGTTAACAAAGTTACATTACAATCAATTCAATTTTAATGATTACAAATAAAGGTACACGCTAACCTGAAAATTAATAAGGCCAAAAAATAACAATGCACGACCAACGAAACTAGTATAGTTTAAACTCTGGATTATTTTCAAGAGTACTGGATAGTGCAAGGACCCATACTGGGTATCAAATTATTTTCCGGGATGACTTGAATTTTACTTTAGTAATATGTACTTATAAAAATGTACAAAATTAAAAACTTTGCGGTAAAAAAATCATGTCCAATATCCAAATATAATCAAAAGGAGAATCTTAAAACCAAAGAAGCGAGACCGTACAATTATCGGCAACATCTTCACACTTCATATAAAACCCTCAAAATGCCTAATATATTCCAGATTTTGAAAATATTGAGACGCAAATTGCAGAAAAAGTCGTTACGGCCCACAGCCCTAAAGCCAACAATATTGTCCATAATGAAGTGCTCAAGTTAAATATACAAGCGGGTCGCAAGAATCTAGCTCACCTTGGCCATTATTTCCTATTTACCTATCGTGGCTCGCTCTAGCATCTCTGCACGTTTTGCTCCTACCGAAATCTTGTCTTACTTTTGAATGTACACGTGTTACCGTGCCACTTTGTTTGTTCTGTGATTGTTATTGGAATCGTTATTTGTTACGTTGTTGATTATTATTTGTTTTGTGCTTCTTAAATTGTTATTCAACGTTGATTTATGGTTTAAAGATTGGTTTGTTGTTTGGACATTTTCTCCGCCTTGTTGGAAGACTGGTGACATTTATTTCCAAAAAAAGAATGACAAAATTTGAGTTAACTAAAATTAAATTACTGACTCGTAATATCATTTGGGTCTCCTTTCCAAGTGCGGATTTGCAGACTTCAACAGAAGAAGTGTAACTTGAGTATTTAGTAACTGATAAAAGATTCAGTTGCGTGTTATGACTAGTTTTAGTTAATAAGCAGATAATAATATTACCTAGGTATTAAGTTCATCCTTTATAAATCCTAACTTAAGGTAAATACAATCAACAAGCTGATTCGGCGAACTTCGTGCCACCTTAGAATTTTATTAATTGTAAAATTAATAAATGTTGTTTAGTTTTAAATTAAAAAGTACGGGTAACTTATAATTTTCTATTCTTTCTAGCTAGCAATAAAAATAACGCTCAAAATGATGTAATGTTCTCTTCATAGAGCAAATCTTATGACATACAGAAAGCAGCGCCATCTATCGGTTCCAGTTATTTTCAAACAATCCATGAACGCATTGAAATATACGTACAAAATTTTAACCAAATCGGTCCAGCCGTTTAGAAGGAGTTCAGTGACATACATACGCACGGAAAAAATGTATATATTAAGATATATAGGTACTAAATTACATAAAACTCTTCTGATCGAAACTACTCAACGCAAGAAGCTGAAATTTGGCATGTAAGTACATTTATTTATGTTCCGTGGGGCGATTACGGGAGGATTTTTCGAAATTACCCCCCTGAGGGAATGAAAAAGGGGATAAACTGAAACATTTTATTTAAGATTAAAATATTTTACGAGATACCTTTATAGTATCAATAAAACAGGATTTTCATACCGTTCGCAAAATCAGTCCATTTTACAAGTTATAACCCATGTTTCTTAAATGATAATACGTTATATTTTACTAAATGAATAATTTAGTCACTCAGAAATAATAAATTAAAAAAACTGTTTCATTAATTTTATTAAAATAAGAAGATTAAAACCATAAATAAGAATAATTATTATTACTCATTTATAGCAAGGACAACAAACTTTTATCACACCCATAAAAAGCAGTATGGTCAGTTAGAAAAACTTGATATTTTTACTTGCGTAATTAGATAGATAAGAGTTTTTTTAACACCTTCACTCATGCATTAAAATAAGTATTACAAAACTAATAAAGTCATGGCCGCGATAATAATTTTATCGCTCATCCTTAAATTTGTATTCATTCAATTGTAAATTGTCTTTCAAGACACGATTGGTATTTAACATTGCAGTGGACAGATCGTGTCGTAGAACTCAGTTAGTATCAGTTATTTCTGTCTCATCACTGACATCGTATAATTAAAGTGTCAATACTCAGTAACTCAGCGTACTAGCTTATGAGCGTGTCATCTGCGTAATCACAAGTGGCTAAGTAGCTTTATTAGAGATCAGGATGATTCGATGCTGATTACAAAACTTGCAGAATGCAGTATCCAATTATTGATCAACAGACTGTAAAGCCCTTCGCCGCTTTAATCAAACTGTACGGCGTAATTAGATGATAAAAGATAACGTGATCAAAAATAATGTCTTTCAAGTGATCAAAAATATATCTTTAATACGATCAAAAATAAATATCATAAAATATCTTTAAATAATTTGATAGATTGCACTAGTTTATATTCAAAGCAAGTTTTGGCAATAATTTTGTTGTTTGTCTTTGTAGTTATGATTTAAAAGTTTTGATCATTTAAAGATAAAGGAAGTCCTGGTATCGACATTATCGACAGATACATACAGTTACCTACCTGGCATTGGAAGGTGTAAGACGAGACGCAAATATGACGTAGGATCGGTATTCATTCCTGTTTCTCTTGCGCAAGTAGTGTGAAATTGTGGTTTTAATCGTTTTGTTCGATAAAGATGTGACAGTAATGTTGACGTACACATTGATTTTCACACGATTTTATATACGAACAGAATAATAATGAAAAGCTATCGTGTTGTAGAAAAATATTTTTCTAACCTTAGTTTAAACTTAGTTTATGTTTATTTTTGTAGTTTAGCCAACATTTTATTTATTTTTCATTTTATATAGATACCTTGAATAATTAAGAAATAGGTATAATAATATATTTTATTTATGTTTTGGAATTAATTATTTATCATTTTGTCTTATCTACATATCCTGAGTACTTAAGTAGCTAATTAGGCACGTTCTGTGTGGTCTTACTGTAAATTTTATGGCCGGTACAATAATAATAAATCGATTTTATGTCTTATATACATAATTTAAATTCTGTATCTCTAACAAACGGAACGGAGTACTTTCGAATATTTAACTTTAATTATTTTACAATCGACTGAACAAAAAAAAAACATAATACCTGTTGTGAATCGAACCGACATCAAGGTCAAGGCTAAGCCATTAATTTGTAAGATCTCTAACACCGATCAGGTAAGCGAAAAAAGGTTCATAAAAACTAGTATAGTAAAAAAAGTTAGGTACCGTTTTGCAAGGATAAAGCAAACAACTCGTCGTCTTGCAGCCATCGCAGCTCGCTAATTATAGACATATCAGCTGCGTACGACATCAATGCGACATGATAACTGCATAACAACACAACAGTCGCACCAAAACAGTGGATACTAGGTTACACACAACACAATCGATATCTGTAACATCACAACACTAGCACGACCGACAAGCGGAACGTCAAAACATTTTTACGCGGCTTGAATTATTCAAACGAAAAACCCGCCAACGATCCAACACGGCACTGTTGTTTTTTCTTTTCCAAGATTCACGCGTCCAATCGATCGTGGTTTGTTACGAAATGTCAATTTTTGACAGTTGACGCTCCGATCGTAATGTCGGGGTGAACGAACGAGTTGCGCGAGAGCACGACATGAACGTGCGTTGCGCGACGCCGTAGCACACGTACTGTTGATTGAACGACCAGCCAGTTCCGAACCAAGCGGGGGGCCGACTAGTATGGGTTGTATGACACGTCCTTAGAACGATACATCATCGATAAGTCCTGTTTAAAAATTGCAATTCGCATCTCTAAAAGCCTAAAGCGCGTTCAAGTAGAAGAGGGAATTTGTAACAAAATTTTAAAAATTTTAGCACGTCATAACTGCATGTTTAGTGTCATTTTACGGTCCAGTTTAAGAACTTTGGTTTATACGCTCAAGATTAATGTATCCTGGACACTTTTGGTCTTACTTTGTTGACAACAAAATGAGGAAATTCGTAATAAAATATTTTATGAATGATGTTACTGCGAATCTTGTCTCAAGTGGCGATATTAATAAGTTTACGGTGTTATGTAATGTTACAGTGCAAACAGATGATATTTTCGTCCGCTGATAAAGGAATTTTAAGGCTGGTTCGCCTACGTTAGGAACTTACTGGTGTGCGCTTACGTTTGTCGTAGTAAAAGGCGATAGCGGCTTAGTGCTGTAAAGTAGTCGGCATTTATATCCATCAATTTTAACAGCCGGAATTTGAACCTAAGCCGGTTGTTCTTGTATTCCGTGATCAAATACCTTAGATTTCAGGAAACAAAGTGGGTTCCTTTATTATTTTATTGTTCATAACTAGTTGCTTTACTAAAGAAGGACGGCCAATGAAAAGAGGGATAATTAGATTGTAAGAAGACTACTATGTATAAGACGTGATTCACAATCTATTGCCGCGTCGACATGGTGTTGTTGAGCCCGTCGATTGAAGCTTTGCGTAAGCTATTGCAAATGTGTTAGTTATGTGGAGGCGCATGGACTCAGATACAATGAAAAAAGAGCGAGTTCATGGTTTTTGGAGCGGGTAATAAACGTTGTAAAAGATAAACACACCCCCGTCTTTCTAAATGGTACTCCTCAAGCGCGTCGCGTATTTCAAGTATCTGGGCTGCTGGGTAATCGAGGATTTGAAAGATGTCATGGACACTGAAATGGAGCGCAGGGCGCTGTCCGTCCGATGTAATATGTTGACTCCCAGGTCCGCTCGTTATACACGTTAGGTAAAGACAACGCTTTTTAAAGCATACTGTCAGTCTTTTTACACGAGCAGCCTGTGGGTCAATCATGCGCAATGGGCGTACAGCGCTCTGCGCGTGTAATATAACGATGGGTTTAGAATGCTGATCATACTATGAACAAAGTAAGGCTATAATTAAATACCTACCACCTATTCTTAATTAAAATCCTGCTTCCAATAGGCTCTATATTCTACAGTGTGTGCCAATGCCAAGTGCCAACCTACGGATATTTTATTTTTATGAGAACCCAATTAATTGCGGCAATAAAATTTGATGGCTTAATAATTACCTCTGTTTATACAAATAAGAACGTATTTAAGATGTTTTACTCACGAGGAATTATCTAGTATTCAAAAGATTATAGGGCGCTTAACGTGCTTTTGATGCGGGTGATTGAAAAAAAATGTGTTTCAATGGGAACTATTTGTATTTCATTACTAATTGAATTTATATTAATTGATATGAATTTTAGAATGGTTATCTAGGGTTGCACCAATTAGTAGGTACCTACTTACTCCGATAAGTTCGAGTCAGGATTCAAAGGCGCAGGACCGGTCTTACGCCAATTAGGGGAGGCAGTGGACCTTTAAAGGTCGTTAGATGGTGCATTACTTCCGGAACTTCAAGAATTACTTAACCATGATGAAATAAATATGGCGTTGCGAGTTTGTAGTTTTTATAAATACAATGTACATTGCTCTCATGGTGAGAGGAGACCAGAGCCCCGCAGTGGTATAGGGTTGCCATGATAATGATGATAACTGCAATGGTGCAGTGAAGATGAGAGGTCAGTTTTTATGGAGATAGAAAGAAATTGCATAGGCGACGACCCAGATGGCGCAATGGTTAACACGCCGGATCGCCGTTCCGAGGGTCCTGGGTTCGATTTCCAGCGAGGCGGAAATTTGAATGATGAATTAAAATTTCCGTTCTTGGTCTGGGTGTGTGTGTTCTTGTCTTGTGTGTTGTCCGTGGTACCCACGACACAGGGAATCCTAGTGTGGGGCTATGAGTGTGTAGCGTTATTTATTATTATTATTTATTTATAGGTCCTTTGTAAGGATTGGTCAAGCCTAGGATTTTTTCACCGACTTCTTACATGTCATTAGCACATGACTCGCCGTCATGTGATTCATGTCAGTCAATGAAGCGATCCACTGAGTTTATTCAAACCGAGTTACGAGACTGGTTCAGCGCTTCTTCGTAACCCATAATTGTTCCTTTGCTGAGACGGCTTCACGATTGCTATCTAAGAACATCAACCAGGATCGAAGACTTTACGTGCCCTCCGCAGGTCGCCCTATTACGGCCAAAATTATTAGATGAAGACCACACACATTATTCACTTTAAAGAATTTCCGAAGCACAATAAGGACAGTGATAACAGTGAACATAAATGTGCAAGATACCACCTACTTGGTTATTAATACCAGCATTCGCGCGGATAATTTAACATTAATAATGGCGTTGTTATAGCAAGGTCTTTGCACGTTGAAAGCATACGAGCACCTACGTATAATAAAATTATGACATCTGTCATTTTAATCGGCTGACAAATTAATAAAAAGATATTATTATGTAAATAAAAAAACCCCGTGTTAACATTTTTCCGGTGTCTATCTGTCTTTCTGTTTGTCCAGGAAAATCTCCAGACCGCCTGAACCGATTTAAATGGGACTTTCACTGGATAGATGAGTTTAAAGCACCATAGACATTCGTCCTGGAATTCCCAGATCGTTATTGACACGGGGAAAACCATACGAACGACGTGGCGGCGTCAGCTAGTTTATAAGCAAAATTTCCTTCAATACCTGTTGCAGTAATTGCGCCGACCACACAATGTGTTACTCCGTCGGACCGATTAATTTTAAAGGAAAGACGACTTCCTCATTAATTAATCGTACGCGAGGACATAAGGTATTCTTTCACAAAACCTTTACGACTTCATTAAAAAATGCATTTATAAGGTGTCTTGAGGTGACTCACTTCTCGCTTTTGGCCGCAACATTTTAATGCGGCCATTAAGACTTTTTGAGTATTTTTATGTAAATACCTAGCAGACAAATAAGCAGACCATAACATGCCTCATTTAATAAAATAATTTATGTCCCAGAAAGGAATCGAACTTGGAACCCTTCGCTCCATAATTCTATCCTCTAGCACCCTGTTTCCCAACCGGTGGGGCACGGCCCCCCTGGGGGGCGTAGATAAATTTCAGGGGGCATACTAGGTACGTTACCATTTCCGAAAAATAATGTAAATGTCCGCATGTAAATTAACAAGTCACAACACGACCCCGAAGCTTGTATGTACATTGAAAGATGGCCTGGAAATATTATTTTTGTTTCGGAGGGGCGCGGCGAAATAAAGGTTGGGAAACCCTGCACAAAGTTTCGGGGTCTTTAAAATTTAATGTTACTAAGTACAGGGTTCATTTCAGAGTGTTTGGCCGTATTGGGGCGGTCTAGAATACTGATCCCAAACCCATGCTGTCAGACCAGGGTGTCGCAAGAGGCCAAAGAAGCCAGCCTCCGTTTGGTAGTAGAGCTAAGAACCGTCTGGTTGGCTACCACGAGCGACTCTAGCACTTATAGCGCCCGGGTACAATCAATGCCTTGCGGCCGTTGTATCAAGATGCGCGGTCAAAGTGGATTAAGTCTAGGTGTCGTGGTGCTCGGCGCCCCCTGACACCCGGCGCTCGGGTGCACCGCACCCCTGCACTATAGATAAAGCCGCCCCTGGTAGCTACCACACTCTGGCTTGAGTCAACCACCAAACGACTCCTTGTGTTCCGACTGGGAGTTTGAAATTCAGTAATTTCTTTCTTCTTCTTTTCTTCTTCATTAATTCTTGACAGACAATGCATTGATGACACCTTTGGTGTTTCTGGTGTCCATAGATAGTGACCATTTACCGAAATGGCTCGTCAGCTCGTCTTACGTCGATTTACAAGAATACTCTAAAGAATTTAGTCCTTGTCCAATGAGGCATTTAAATTGCATTATCTACATACGTATGCCGTATGAAGCATGTCTCGTTGGCCCTAACAAATCGCTAAATTTATTTACCTACGAATATTCCATCTTAACTTATAACACACATTGGAGCTTGGGTGCTGGTCTAGTTTATAAGAGACTAGCGACCTGCCCTCGCTTCGCTTCGGGAAACTTATTCCTTCAGTTTGCAAAGATTTAGTTACATATATATTTTGGATAATTCACACTATATCTTCATAATTTATAGCCTATGTTTTATCCTGATGTGTAAGCTATATTATTGTAAAGTTTCATCAAAATCCATTCGGTAGTTTTTGCGTGAAAAGGTAACAGACAGACAGAGTTACTTTCACATTTATAATATTAGTGGGTAAGGATACGAGTAAACCCGCTCTCGCCCCGTTTCGGGCACCTGTTCCTCACATTTAGAAATATTTAGGATTATCGCACCCGTATCGCCATTACAGCGCTTATTTAATGAAAAGCGTTTTCCCGTGGAACATATATATTATTATCTTTTCAGCAAAAAAGTAGCCTGTAACTGTCACTGAGCGCTGACCACAATATGTAGACTGGCAGACTTCACACACCTTTGAAAAAAAAATGGAAAACTCTAAGGTTTCCTCACGACGTTTTCCTTCACCGAAGCAAGTGATAAATTTCTAATACGCACCTCTTTTAGGATTTTAGGTTAATCAAGTTAAAATACATCATAAATATATCATTTCATTTTCATCATCTTTTGTTCATAACACAAATTCCCACAACACGCTTAAAAGATATACCTTGTCCCAAACGTAAGCAATGCGCACATTGCAACGTGTCATAGCAGCGTTGCATTGCGTTGATTGCGAAACGAAGCGTTTTGTACCTGTTGTGCTTCGTGGGCGAGAAGATTAACGATTATATAAGCATTTTTTTACTTATTTGAGCATCAGTGCACATAGCTGCACCATCAAACTTACTTACTTATTCATGTATTATTGAGGTTCTCTATCGTTTTTGGCGACTAGTCCACAACGTAGGACGTCTCCAAGGGTTCACTGGTAGAGAATGCCATTAGGCATTAAGTCATTGTAATTCCTAGCTTTAGGTTTTTCAATAAAGAGTGAAATAAATAAATAAATAAACGTACATATTCTTAGCAGTTACCTAACTGGACCTTACAGCGAACGCGTTTTCATTGCATTATTTGCTTTATTTAAAAACCCTTGAAAATATACTCCAATCAACAAGATCTAACCAATCCATTACTGTTAAATGGAAGCAAGTAATTGCTCTCTGCGTTTTATGAAAACTTATTGTGGTTAAGAAAGAAATAACATCTTTAAAAAAACCTTTTCAAAAGAATTTTCTCAAGTTTTGTGCAATAGGAGTTAACTGGTAGAAATCATCTGTTGTCTATGGAAATTGTAACACAACGGAAATAGTATAATATTTATGTCATAAATGTTCGCCATAAGGTGTCAATATTACAATCTCTTATAAGGGAATTTAATAAAAGGTTTGCCAGATGTCATGTTATTCTGACAGCTCATATTGAAGCGAAGAAAACATCTGAGGAAATGTCTCAATTCAAATTCGTGCTTGCTTTGTTGAAGGGTTGTATTGCATGGTATTTTGAGAAAAAATGTTTCGTCCTGTTTTGAAGTATAATGATATGAATATGAAAGACAAGCATTCATATATTATTCAAAGTGGATCTTACTTCGAGGGTCACATCAAACATTTATTATTGTAATTATACCTAACTGTCCCGGCGAACCGACCTATAAGTAATTATGTTAGGATAAATTATTACCTGAAACACTTGTTCATCATTGCAACCCTTAACTGTCCCACTGCTGGACACGGGTCTCCTCTCACAAAGGGTACAGCCCATAGTCCACCACGCTGTCCAAGGGCGGATTGGTAGAATTGACACTCCTTTGAGAACATTATGGAGAACTCCAAGGTGTGTAGGTTTCCTCACGATGTTTTCCTTCGCCGAGGCCAGTGATAATTAAATTCTAATATGCACATAGGTTTAGAAAATTAGAGGTGCTTGCAGGGGTTCGGGCCCGGGCCCCCAAGGACCGAGGACATAAGCAATTTCCTTTTCAAACGTAACATGATTCACCAAAAACAATGGAGAAGGCAAAAGGGTCAAAATATTACTATCAAATACACCTAAAATCCGAGCTTAGGTCATATACATTACATAACTTTTTATTTCACTTCAATACATGCAGTATTTCCGAAGTTATAAAGACGAGAATTTCAAGCCCTTTTTTGAATTTCCGCGCTTACGCTATGACGTCACGAGTTAGTTCGGCCGCGAGCACGATACGCCGCAAGTATAGAAAATATGGGTCTATGCAGTTCAAAAATCTATAACTTTCTTATTTCTATAGATACAGACTTGAAATTTTGCATAGATGTAGTAGATAGTATGTGAATTATATATGTTATTTTATTATTGATAACTAAGGTTTGCTCGCGGCTTTACTTGAGTTTAAATTAACATTTCGGTCAAAAATCCCTATCAACTACGCGCGACTACTGAGAGATGACGTCATCGAGTAGTGACCGCCCGCCTGCGTTTTTAAAAAAACCAACGGCCGTAAATACGCACTTTGATCGTTAATATCTCAGCCATTTATTGAGATATGGAAAAAGTAAAAACACAGTTTTTCTTGTAATTTTTTATAGATTTATTTGACGTGTAAAAAAAAATTCGTTTGCCTGGTCCATTCTTCTCCACTTTCAATCAATTCACTGCAATATTGCACAAGGCGTTATTCAATCTATTGTCGCCTTTGTGACCATCGATCGAAGTGATCGAGTTTCGGCAGGAAACAGGCGACATGGCGCGTGCGCAGCGTAAACTGCAATCGTGTTGAGCCCAAGTTGAAAGAATTAGCGTTTTTTAGATCGATCTACTTTATTAAAGGTCTATTGAATATCAAAAATAAATACAAGGTACATGTTTCGTTTTTTGAATGGCGTGACATTGGTGTAGGTTAAGAGGAAAAGTCAAGTGTTGAAATTGTTTTTACCTGCATTTTACTTTTAAGTAAAAATAATGACTAATAATCCCTTTAAAACTTAGCATGGAATTACTTTATACATCTTTCTATTGCAATTGTTAGGGAAATATGTATACATTTTTATTTTATTTATTATTTACATAAATATTTATAAAATATTTAAAATTTAAAGGCACCTTAGCGAAACGGTGGTTTAGGAAAAAAATGACGTTCACAAGTGTATTGAAAATACCTACATGAAATAAATGATTTGAGTTTGAGTTTATATAGAAAAATCTTTCTCAAAGTTAAGATTGAATAAAAAATCAAGCCACAATAATTATCTGCATTAATCTATAGCAGTTTATTCTTTAAAATTTCTAAGATTGTAATTTTTCAATGCGAGTAAACACAGTCGCAAGAAAAACCTTCATTTCTAGAGTCAAATTAAAATCGCGAGTATCCGTTACAGTTAAAAATGTCGCACATTTTAACGAACTACGAATATTATACGCCTGCGTAACGTCGTAATGCGACAGTTTGTCGTGTCGCTTTCTTGCTTGTCGCTGTCGAAAGTGTAATAGTCACTTATCCTACAAAAGCTCGTAACTTGAGCGCTACTCGTAAATACAGTACGTTATTCGTAACCCAGTACGTATAGAATTACTGTCTGCAAATAAAAACAGTGAGAAAGGTGACCTGCCTATTCTGATAGCGAATACTATTGAATATTTTATAGGTGATAAATTCTCGAAGCGGGTATTAGGGTTGAGTAGTCGCGTGATGGATTAACAGCCGATTTTAAAAGCCTTTTTTAACTTGCAATGTTATCAATGTTTGGTACAAATCTTGCAAGTTGAATAAATACTACTTCCTGGTACTCGACGGACTTGAATTTATTCACATTGCTGTAGTTCCGATGGCAATGCAATTTTATGACAAGCGTGACCGGATATTACAGTCAGGATTGGCTCCGTATAAGTGAGCCCCTCAACGGTTATCAGCACAGTGACTAAATTTATTGCTTTGGATTTACGAGTATAATTCATTTAGTATTATAAAAGTGTGTTTTTAGTTTTTCAAACTATCAATATATAAATAATATATCTCTGGATAAGTTAGTAAGTAAAGAAAGACGAGTACTCCGTTGCAGTTCCTTGGCAACAAATTGAAAATAGAGTATAGAGAACCATCGTAAGATGAGTAAATTATGGTTTAAAAATTTTCTTATCGCGGTCACTAAAAAATTGACAATTATAAGCTGGCAAATGAGCAAATAGTCCCTCTAATTGTAAATAGTTACGGCTACGTTATGACATCAGTGAAATCAAAAGATATTTGGTTGGAAATGACAAAACATATCTTTCACAATTTATAGAAAATCTTACTTCAATAGGGTAAGAAAAGGGTAAATAGGGGAATTGAAAGTTTATTTGAAATTTAGTTAAAAGTCCACGCAGGCCAAACCGCAAGCAACAGTTAGTGTAGTTTATAAGCAGTAAAGGCGTGACATAAATATCAATTTACCACTCTGGCCATTGCTTATTATAGGTAAGACTATGGTAAAGATAAACATCACGAGGAAACCTGAATACATACCTGATATTATCCATAACGTTCATGATGTCTAATCCCTACTTGACTCTTAGGTCAAGTTGTTACCTTAATCCGCTCGGGCCAAGGTTCGAAGCCGGACATTTACTGGTTAAGATGATCATAAAACAAAATTTATAACTAGCTTGAAACCATAGAGCCTAGGTAAGTTTGCACAAGTCCTTATATAGAATAAATCTATTATTTTTATAGAGCAATTCAGAAATTCAGAATATGTCCGTTTTTTAAAACGGCCCCTGTGTCCCCTTTTACATTCGATAGTAATAGGACGAAATGGCGGAAATTATAGATTAGTGCAATCCATTGAGCAGAAATACGACTGTTTAAATTTATTAATTAATTATTAGTCGTATGGATTTTAAAAACGCATGCCTCTATAGTATAAACAGGAAGGTGGAACAACATGAATTTTATTTTCGTAATCTTAGTAATATTAGCTTGGTGATTCTGTTTTCCCACAAAGGATAAAATCAATAAGAATAAAGAAATATAAAATAGAGCTAACTTTGCGATGCTTTAGAATAGACACAGTAACGGTCATAAAGATAAAAAAGAATTAACGCTTAAAACTACCCCATACTAGGATGGACATTGTGTTGTCTATCCTAGTATGGGGTAGTTTTAACTAACTCATAACTTACACCCGTGACCCGAATCGATATCTTATGAAATGGTTCCAGTAATATTAACCACGCAAAACTGAACATTGGTAAATCTTTTACCTTGAAATTAATTTAAGAAAAAGGTACTCAGAGTAAATAAATATCACAGAAATTGACTTGCTAAGTAGAAAATACATATTTTTCCGTGTTTGTTTCACAAACACTTTTCTTCAGCTCTAGTCTTTCATTATTCATTAGTTCTTATTATCATTGCATGAAAACAGAATAACTTTTCAAAAACATTATGACATTTAAAACTTTTCAAACAACGACACTCCAAACAAACAAAGACAACTTTTCAAACAACGACACTCCATAGATTTTGTTGTTCCACATAACACAGGCGGTCAATAGTATAGGGGAGGTTTGTATCTAATTACAGATTAAAAGGAAATTTAAAAGTATGCTACGAGTATTACCCCTGCATGACGTCATTATTATGACTCATATAAAATATGACGTAATGCAGTATCATGTCATTCAGTCATACATGTATCATGAAAAGAGAAAATGTATTAGACAAAATCCAATAGTCCACCGTCACATATAAAATGGAGGTAGGTATATCGATGGACTCAATGAAATTGATTAAAAAGTTAAAATGAACTTTAAGAAAACTTATTTGAAAACATTAAGTCTGTTCAAATGACCCATATTGCGTAACGGTTACCATGCCATGCCTTTCGAAGGATCCTGGGTTCGATTCCCAACAACAGTTTTGTCTTGTGGTTTATCCATAACACACATGACAGTGTGAAAGTAACCCACTAAAAATAATATGAAAGTTTAAATTAACTTTCAGAAACTTTTAATCGAATAACCCATATATGTGCGCAATGGTTTCCGTACCGGACTGCTGTTCGAAAGGACTGGGTTCGATACTCACCCACGACATGGGGAAGGTGATGTAAGGAGGTGATGATGATGTATGATTTGTCTTCATTTGAGGTTTAAAGCTTTAGCCTTGGGATATCATTTAGTGTTTGTTTTACTTGCATCGGTTCAGAAATTAAAATACATTTATAATCATATATTTTATAATGTCAATGTAAGGACTGTGCACGCTAAATGCATTCATGCTAAATTCTCTTAGCACCTCCCTTTTCCCAGGTCTGCTGGAATATATTTTTTCTAAGAAATAAGCAGTACCTCCGTGCAAAGTTTATTGTATAACTATGCTACTACATTTTAATCCGGGTATATGTAAATAAATAAATAAAAGATCGGTTGTTGGTGTACTGTTTCGGTTGGTAGTGCCAATAAAACAACAAATTAGTTCAACTACACTCCTACTCGCTCGGTGTCCGGGGCAGACAGCGCAGTAAGCAGTTACTTCCAGCGCCCTCACCCCCGCACACTCCGCACAGTATTCGTGCATATATTTATTGTGTTCACAATATAATTATGTATATATATCATATACACTACTGTTGGTATTAAAGGTATGTTTTCCGAAGCGAAGCGAGAGCAGTTTAGTGTTAAACACTGACTCGACTCGCGAGAAAATCATCGATTTCGTTCTACACGTTTATTAGCTAACCAAGATCAATTTATAAAATGATAAACGATAATTTTATATCAAATCGATTAATTTTACTACTTAGTAATCCGGATGTAACACTACCAAACATGGGAAGATGTCTAAACAGTTTCTGCGGAGCGTGTCGCAGGTAGTAAAGAAAATCGGTCGATTTGTAAATAGCCTTGGCGTTTTTAACGACCCGACTGCTGTGTGACTTTTTTATCTCCATCGAACGAATCAGGTTTGATTCCCCGGTATAGCAGTATTTTATGGATACCTACATCAATAGTTGTTTGTTTTAATAAATTTAAATAGTTCTTTGTAGTTACTGACAAGCTTGATAGTGTTATCGATACTTTTTTTAGATATAGAATTAAAAATAATTAAAGAAGACATTTTCCTTCAATTACGACCATTAAGCGAACACTATTTTTAAATATAATTGTTCAGAATTTTGTGCAAAATGTACTCGGCCAATCGAATCGAATAACACTATATCGATAGGTTTTGCAAATCACGTTTCTACGAACAAAAGAAATAAAGTACCGACAAACGTATTTCGAAGAATCCATTTGCGACGTAACGTTACATAATGACCATTTAAAATAGTACCTACTTCGCATCAAAGTTATTATCGATTTTAATATCCTATTTAGTATACAAAATTCTCCACCAATCCACACTGGAGCAGTGTGGTGGAATAAGCTCTACGCTTCCTTTGTTATAAGGATAGAGCCGTGCCCTGTATGATTAATGGATTGAAGTCAAAAACACAAATCCCTACCCTTAATAACCTTACCCTTAGGTAGCCTTGATACAAGTTACAAATATCCCATAATATATCATCTTAATTGCTTCAGTAGTTTTCGTGGTGCCCGAACAGACAGTCAGACAATGATTAAGTAAGTAAGTAAGTAAGTAAGTAAGTAAAAAAATTATTCAGGAATAAACTACAACACACACATACAAACTACAACACATACAATAACAATAATGACATAGCTTGTAAAATAACAATTTATTACAATAATGTTCCATGTTCCATGATTCGGAAGGCACGTAAACCTGTGTGTTGCGGTCGTTAGAGTTACATAGCAGTCGATAAGCCATGTCAGAGGCCTTGGGCTCCATAAAAACTCGACACTGAGGTTGGCCACTAACACCTCCACCCATCCGCAGCGTGGTGGAGTATGCTCTAGGCCTCCTGGGTTATCAAAAGAGACTACCATAAAGTGGGTCATAAATGGTTTGAAGCTATCCAATGTACAGAATTGTAGATGGTCGATGAATAGAATGGTTTCATCAACTATTAACAGATTTCATAGTTTTCACGTGGCATAATACTACGCACGTATTAATGACAAATGATAGAAACGAACACGCAGATCGTTAATCAAAATAGAAAGAAGCCACAAATAAAATGGAAAATTAATTTCATTCGCCATTTACATAACGTTAAGGCGAAGAATATTTAATCTTTTATATTTTTCAACTTATGGCGACGAGGTAGCGTAATGGTTATTATATCGGGCTGCCGTTCGAAGAGCCCCGGTTTCGACACCCGACTAACCAACTAATGTTCTAACGCCGTCTACTAACTGGACTAACCATCCCAGTCCCCATTTGAGTCTTGTTCTTAGTCGGTCACAGTTGTCATAGTAAATAGGACTAGGATTGTAAGTAGAATACTTCGTTGCTGCAAACTGGTTTGCTACCTGAACTCCCATAAAAATACTAAACTATGTAATTATATTAAGGGGAACTCGCTTTGTTCGTTCGTTCGTTACCGATACTCGATACTCAGTGAGGTGGAAATTTGGATGATGAGTTAAAATTTCTGTTCACGGTCTGGGTGTGTGTTGTCCATGGCGCCCACTATTGAATATAATATGAGTAGGTATACATCGAGAGCGAGAACAGAAATTAAAACTCATCATTCAAATTTCCACCTCGCTGGGAATCGAACCCAGAACCCTTCGAACGGCAGTCCGGCATGGTAACAATTGCGCCTTAGGGGTCATCATTATTAATTAGTAAAGCTGGCAATCTAACCAAAACGTGTGTTATATTATGGTAAATTTAAAATGTAATGCGTCGGCCGAATCGTTCAAACCGAACGAGAAGAAACGTTTTCACCAATATTTAGATAATGTAAGTGTCGTACATACAGTCGTACGTACATACATTACTCGGAAATGGGACCATTTGCAGGTACGACCCTCGAGATTAGATGTATATTACTAGAGTTACCAGGTGTCCGGGATTGTCCGGATATATCGGGACTTTTGGCCTTCTGTATGGTTTTATTTTATCTGAATAAAAAAAGGCTGAACAAAAAGTTAAAATTATTTGATCATTCAATAAGCTTTCATTTTTGGTATAACTATAAAAATTTAACTGACCAGTAACTCAAAAATAATTTTCTTATAATTTCCAATTTGAATAGACTTGATTTAAAACGAAAAATTACAAAAAAGTGTTTTGTAACTAAATTAACAGGACTTTTTACAAGCTTTCATTTAGAAATGTCTGGATTTTTAAGTGAATACTTCTTTAGTATCGTTGTGATTTGCAATTAGTTGAAACGGAAATGACGCGAATGAAGCATGCTTCATTGGCTTCTGACGTAAGCAAAGCAAAACATCAATATTTGGACTGACAGTATTCGTTGTTATGAAGTTTCACTTCCAGTATGTGTGCATTGCACACATTTTAATTTTTTTTAATAATATTATCCAGCTAATGTCCGGAATTTAAAAATAATGAGATGGTAACCAACGATGAGTCGTAATATTATAAGTAAAGAGAGTGTGAACACGACTGCTGAAGGGGTGGTTAATGTTTTCAGGGTTCTTCTACATGAGTAGAAGTGAGTATTGAGATTAGAAAATCGTTACAATGCTTACATTGCATTATTCCGATCGGTTATTATTTTTTAATCCAGTCAGAAATGTAGCGAACAAACAGAAAGACAGGCAGACAGCGATACTTTCGCTTTTATTATAATGACATAGATTAAACAAATGACTGGACTGAAACTCTACGTCTTATTTGCTACAACCGCCATTTCAAATTTGAAACAATATCGTTACAATTTGCAGCGATACGTGTCCCTAAGGTCTAACACACGTTTCTAACCCTGGTCGCGTACACTTGCAGCTCACAGCGAATTTGCTGAGCTTGGCGGATCATGACCCTTGGGTAACTGAATACTCAAATTATGTTAACTAAGGGACAATTGTACGTAATTTCTAGAAAACCTAACATAACTTACTATAATGATACTTAGAGAACTTGCTATGAATTTAATTAGAAAAGTAAAACATAAACGTAAACCTTTGCATTTGATTACCTACAAATTTTATTAAGCTATTGCATAGCTTTTATCGCGGGCCTTGAGCGTGGGGACCGAATCCAGAAATTCCGTAACTAAAAAAACCTAACACCCTCAATCAGCGCCATCTAGTTCCTTAATACTAAGGTATGGCACGTATGTTTTCTACAAACTAGATGGCGCTGTTCTGATATAACTGTATAACTTCTAATAATTATAATTGCATAAGTTGATAAAAAATGCGATGCAATAGTTTTACCGTGGCAGTCTCCGAGTGCCACATTTAATTTTTTATGTCATCCTAATGATGCATATTGTGAGTGAGTGAACTAGAAATCTAATCGTCGCTCAATTGTAAAAATCAATTATCATAAACCGTGCTCCACTTTCAATCTGAATAAGAAGAAAATATTCCAATTAGTTATACAAGTCTAATCATCAATTTGAACAAAGGGCACTCAACTCGCAACTTTTTGTAATTTTATTGACAAGAATTCATATTGCTCTTTACGTCTGTATCCTTCCAAGGACGCGACCTATTTCGCAGTCGATAGTTACGATCGAGTGTAAACTTTCTATTTTCCGATAAGTATTAAGATCCGTGGATATTTACAACGACAGATATATTTCCCTCACGACCATTCCCGATCAAAGAGATAAACATACGGTTGAGTTATGACTCAATGAAAGACGTGCACGAGGTTAAATTCTGCTTCTATTTATTTATGTTAACCGCGATAACACCGTCAGCGATATTCATTATCGAACAACTCCTTTCGTCTAGACGTTACTAAAATCTTGTGTTCGCGTTGAGAAATTATACTAAGGCGCAAACTGTTGCTTCTTTGCAAGCCATAATTGTCCCATTGCTGGGCTATGGTCTCATATCAGGTAAGAGTACAGATATAGTCCGCCACGCGAAGTGCGGGTTGTTTTTTTTATGGATATAACGTAGCAAACGAGCATGCAGAACCCCTTCCGCTGCCGCCCATGACAACTGCGACCGACCTAGAACAAGACTCCAATGGGGACTGACAACCAAACCCAATTGTAACCGATGAATAATTATGTGTGTTAGCGAATCAAAGAAGATACGAGAAGTGAACTAATAGAAGGAAGAAAGAAGACAGACGAAAGAACGATGTCATCACGCGAGTAAGAGGCGTTCGTAAAGTCTGCTGAACACGTTGACTGATAATCTAACGAAAACAGACACCTTTGCATTCAACGAACCCAATACGACTTCATTCAGCTCTAGTCTTACAGACTGATGGATGGAAAAGAATGTATATACATAGGTGAAATGCAAACAGTATTCGAAGCATCGACCGGAGCCCAGAATACTTAGCATAATACGATTACAGAGGCTTACACAAACTAGACGGGTATTGTATTCACAGATGCGACTTATGGTTTCAACAGATCGGGTTTAGCGTTCGATAATGTTTTAGCTGTCGGGCTGGTCTAACGACTAGCAGTTGGCCAGCGCGTGGACGTATCTCCTCATTCTCATACCACCTTAACCTATGACTCGTCAGTCTATCTAGGACGTAAGTAATGTTTGTTGGCTAACCTGTACTGGTCCTTAGGTGAATCTTTTGAAGTTTGTAACATGGTGGCCATGAAATCTCGGCTGGAGAATGGGCAAAATTTGACTAAATACTAATAGAGAATGTTATTCTTGAATGTTCATAATTGATAAAAAGCGGGTTTTTTTATGTAACCAGCCGAATATAAAGCGGACGGTCCACTTCATGGTAGGTGGTCTTCATCGTCCATTCAGTCCACTCACACCAAAGACATCAGTTGACTTTGTCAGTCAATAAAGAAGAGAGAAGGAGAGAAACGAGCAGAATTTCTTAAAGACATCTAGCTGGAGAACATTCCGTTTCATGTTCTTATCCACTAAAATCCTTTCAGCAGTCATCCTGTAAGGCCACCGAGGCCTTCATAATCTCTAACGGACCAAGCAGCTTAGGGAATTCTAGAACAAGCTGGAACAGTATGGCAAAATCACAGAGATCCAGATGTATTTAAATGAAAACTTGTAATTAATTCTAGCTTATGGCGGTAATAAATATAGGTATTTGTAGCTCAAATAAATACTCTCAAACAATCTTTGAGCTCTCTCTTGGGAACATCCAAAGGTAACATTAAATGTTATTTCTATTTAACTTTAACTTTCAAATTTCAAGGTACATTTAAGGAGACATGGCTTCTGATGTTCCTTTACAAGAAATTGAAAGGTTTAAAAGTTTAATGTACAGGTTTCTTCGTTTAATGGTTGTACCATTCCGTGAAAAGTAATGTGCAGGATGATAAAGAATCGGTCAAGTGTGAGTCGGACTCGCACAGTAGGTTTCCGTACAACCGATCGATATTAATTTTAATTATTTCGCCAGTAACAAGAAATAATGTAGAAAAGCCAAATTTTTTAAGGTTACTTGTATGTGGTCCCCCTTTGGAATCAATTTTTTGCTGTTTTGTTATTAGTTGTTATAAGGGATATAGTTTCACACGATCTGTGAAAAAAGGTAAAAGTCTCAAGAGTAAGATTCCTGTGACAGACAGACATCAGAGGCATATCATTAAGGTTCCGTTTTCCCCCTTTGGGTACGGAACCTGAAACGAATGTAATGCAAATCAATTGTGAAATATGTTTAACGTCTATCACTGCTTTAACAATTTAATTAATTATTAGTTTTGATATAATTATGAACGAAATCAAATATTATAATCAATGGCAAAAAACTTCACCTTAATACTAATAAAGTATCAATACCGAAAAATTAAACTATTCGATAGATCCGCCATATTATGCCGCTTTCCAATACATTTCTACAAGCCGGGTATAAATGCAGCGGTGTTCAAACTTCATAAAAAAGGTTAGTATTTTTAATAACAAATATAAAAAAATGAAAGCAGTGATTGCCAAATGGTTTGAACGTTGTTCTCCCAAACAAAGTCGTCTCGGTTTGAGTATTGAACCTAAAATTAAAAAAAAATATGTGCATTAAAAGCCCGAGTAGACCCGAGCATAACAGTAGGTCAGCTACTGGTTGCGATGACAGCATTTTTAATAAAAACATTTTTACACGTATTTTAATATCAATTTGAAAAGGTTCTTTGAGAAGAAACATAGCGAAATAAAGTCCTCAGTATAAAATATCAATATAAAATGTATATTGAGTTTTAAATATGAATTTCAGGCAATCACCTTGTGTAGATAGTACAGAATGTTAACTAATATATTGCATTGGGTTTTCCAATTTTGTTTGAAATTATTTAAATGATTTAATCCAGTTATATTAATATTATTGAATAGTTTTTTTTTTTATTTATACTGTAATTGTTGGTGCTTTATGTAAAAGTAAAAAACTATGAGAACATACAAAAAATACTTAAATAATAAAACAAATTAAATAATCAACTGTCGTATTCGCAAAACTTTGAGAACCACACGCATTGCCAATAAAATCTTATACGACCGCTAATAAGACAGCTTGAGGCTATATTATAATGGTTTTATGTTTATAATCGATAAATTATATCAATACGCGAACTAGAATTTCTTTTTCCATAATCAATTATATTGAACACGCGTGATCGTGTTTAGTGTTTATCATGAGGGTATAAATTGCGGAATTTAAATAATAGGCGTGGCTCCACCACTCGCCTTGGGATACCAATCAGCTTATATAACATATTAAGATTATTATTATGAAGAGGCGTTGTTGAGACTTTAAATTACTACGTTCTGCTGTACCCTACTTGTGTCCGTCTGTAATAAACTAAAAGCTGGGGACTGGTTAAGTTGTACGTAAAGTTATTTTAACTAGTAACTGTCTGCGATTCGCTTCGGGTAATCTATGACATAAATACCCGCATTCGAAATAAATTTTCGACAGAGTTTTCAATAATATTTTTTTATTTAAAACCAATTCAAATAAAATAAACACTAAATTTTACCCCACGCATACTACATCAGTTGAAATTGCATTAATATTGATTAAACCGTTTCAGAGACTTGTGGGAACAATCGCAAAGATAAACAGAAAAGTTTTTTTTCTCTCTTTAGTATCAAAGACTGCATTCTCTAAAGTATAAATAAATAAATAAAACTTGTATAAATTATTGTTATGGAATCATTTCCGTTTATTTTGTATACATTTTGGTACACTTAAAAAGCTATCATTAGCAAAATATTTTAATTTTGCAAGCAAAAGAACTCAGAAATATGAAACATTAATTCAATAAAAATAGGTATTAATCAGTTGTCATTTAATGTAAGACGCAAAACTCTAGGATTTAATTAACAAATCCTTAGGGTCCCTACTCCGACAGTTTGAGGAGCACTGGCCCTAATTAAATGATTCTATTTCTCAAACTAAATTACGTTTTACAAACATACCTATGTATCAGCCAGGTTTACCACGGGGTTAGAGACGAACCATTACATTTAATAGATAGTTGTCGACTTTAATTACTAGAAGTTATTCCTGATCAGTTAATGGCAGTAATTTAAGCTAATTAAGCGAAGCGGCAACATTATAATTATGGTATTATGTATGTAGAAAGTGTTAGATCAATTCCGCTTTAGTAACAAATAAATTTATTGAATCTCATTATTATAACATATATTTTTATTCTTTTATACCCTTTACCGGAATACTGGAATATCGAGCTGCAGGTTTATAACGAGAGACGTTTTAAGTTGCAATTCCGGAGACCGCAGCTGGCGACAGACGAAATAACGTTTACAGTATTCATCATCATCATCAGCCTTTGTCTATCCACTGCTGGACATATACCTCTCCCAGGGCGTCTCTCACAATACTCGCTCCTCCGCTAATCTCTTCCAGCCACTTTGCAGCATTACTAACAACAATTTATTAACAGGGTTAACTTAACTATCACTGCCCCAGTCTTCATATTTAGACATACAAACATTCTTACCAGTCTCTGCTGACTAGACTAACCATCCTAGTCCCGATTTGTGTCTTGTTCTGTGTCGGTTACAGTTGTCATGGACGGCAACGGAAGGGTTGTGCAGCAAGCTTGTTTGCTATTTTAAATCGGCAAAGGAAAAGTAGTTGCAGTATTCATTTGCATGAGATCGATTCCAGAGCGAATTGGCGATTTAAGATTTTAATACAACAAATAACAATATTACAAAAATAGTGGAATAACATTATTTTTGTACACGATACATATAAAAATTCAGTAACAATATAAGTAAAAATAAAAAGGAATATACTAAACATAATAATTGTAATTATACGATACTTAATAATTATATTAAATATTTTATTTTAATATAATATGTTATATTATATACTAGCGACCCGCCCTCGCTTCGCTTCGGGAAACTTATTATCAAGTGCTTAAATATAAAGTTTCATGGTTCTTTAAGAGATGGCGCTAGGCCGATGGCGTTCTTATTCTTTAAGTTAGGAAGGTTCACCCCTAGATGGCGCTGTGCTTAAAACCCGAAGAAATCCCATACAAACTTTCAACCTCTATTTCAACCTCTTCATCCCTTTTTGTCGTAATAAAAGGTAGCCTATGTCCTTTCTCAGGGTCTAAAGATTGTCTGTGTCAAATTTCATCAAAATTGGTTGAGAGGTTTAAGCGGGAAAGCGACACAGACAGACAGACAGACAGACAGACAGACAGACAGAGTTACTTTCGCATTTATAATATTAGTAGGGATTAGTAGGGATTATAAATGGGTAAGTGTGTAGTGTACTGACATAGGTAATTTTTCGTGTAAAAACGTCTCAGTTCCTCAGGAAAACACGTTTTAATCAATACTCATAATTATTTGTAAATGTAAAGAATAAATTTCCCGAAGCGAACCGCGTGCGGGTTCACTAGTAAAAATAAAAAATATATCCCATCGCTATTTACTGTCCCATCTAGACGCCAGCAGTTACGCAACCATATTATTTATGTACTGACTCACTTTCTTTCGATTCAAGTTGCGAAATTGACCAATAAATCTGCCTTGAAATAATAAAACGGCGATCTAGCTAATAGTTTAATGTGAATTAATTTATCTTACATTGTTACATGCTGTTTTATTCATCTTCTTAATTATGTGTATAAAATTCTTCACTATTTTAGATGTCTTCATCGACACTTAATCGATAAACGACGACCCCGTAGCCTAGTTGGTAGTGCCTGTGAATCGGGGGGTCCAGGGTTCAATTCCCGACAGTCCAGATAAATGGTTGGTTTTTGTCATGGATCCTCGTGATGAATGTGATAAATAATTATTTATGTTGTCCACGCCAGTGCGGGGATATGTTTATTCATAAAAATAATTACATATACATGGAAAAATCTTTTCTTTTGGGTTAATCCCAAACCGAAATACACGGAGAGCGGTATAATAGTTAAATAATACCCATTCAACTATTATACCGTTCTTCAACAAGCATGATCTCTACGCTCAGGATTGACAAGGGAACTACTCAACGGTTAACAGGACAGTGACTAAATTTGACTGGCGTCCTGAAGAAGGCTCACGACCGGTCAGAGTCAGTTAGGGTAGGCCAACGTCCGGCAGTAGAGATAGATGGATGGATGGATGGATGACTTAATTTCATCATCATCATCATCATCACAACCCATAACTGTCCCACTCCTGGTTCTCCTCTCACAATGAAAGGGGTATAGGCCATAGTCCACCACGCTGGCCAAGCGGGGATTGGTGGACTTCACACACCTTTGAGAACATTATGGAGAACTGTCAGGTGTGCAGGTTTCCTCACAATGTTTTCCTTCACCGAAGCAAGTGATAATTAAATTTTAATACGCACATAATTTTTGAAAATTAGTGGTGCGTGCGGGGTTTGAACCCGGAACCTCCGGTTCGGCAGTCCAACGTTCAACCACACGGCTATCACTCCTTGACTTAATTTACCTCTTTGCATTTATAATGCACTTATAATAGCGTGTTTTTAGTTTTTCAAACTAATTATTTGAGTGTTCTCACAGTCAATACTGAAAAATAATACTGCAGTTGTAAGATTACATGCATTTGGCTCAGTGCATTCGTTTGAGTGAGGTGAACAGTCAGTTGGATAAACATAGGTCGGGGTGACCGACCGCCAGGAGACGACTGACACCATGAGATTTCAGGCACTAGGATAGTTCAGGATTGGAGATATATGTACGTGTAATCGTTTTCAATCCATTCCTTAATCTGGGAGACATTATTCTGGGATAGTTATTTAGCCGGCTTATATTATATACATTTTATATAAATAGCCCAGATAGTGAGACAAGTGGTCAGTGGGCGACCCTATAAACATTGCCAATAAAAGGGCAAAGAAAGATGTATTATTTGAATTAAACTTTGTCCCATAGTTTGTAATGAAACTGAACGCTACGCGAAAGATCTGGATTCGAGCCCTTCAGTATTATTATATTAATATAGGTATCAGCAAACACGTCCCTGGATACAATTTGTTATATTATGTATTCATTCCTGTAGATATACTTGATTGTTCTACCAAAGTTGTTACCAACTTCGTTTTGTTTAACCTAGAAACTTCTAATTTGCCGAGTCCGTGTATGCTGCGAAACTTTAAATGAAAATCAACTCTTTCACACGTCAAACAAGTAATGTTTTTGGCGTAAAATATATTTTGTTACTCCATATTCGGAATTTCGACTCGAATTCGGCGTGATTCTTTAAATTGCCATACCTATTTCTCAACCGATTGAAATAAAACAAACACTATTATAACATAATAATATTGTGATAAGCTCCCACAATATTTTATAGTGAAAACCAACCAACAAACCCAAATCGGATAAGCCGTTTCGGATATTAGCGCACACAAAACCACAGACAAACTGACAAACATTCTAAAATTCATTGTTTTGTGTTAATAAAGATCCCCAGTAAAAGTTTTTCACATAATAATTATATCTCCTATGTACAGACAGTAACCAGTTACAGATTTATTATTAGTATCTATAGATATAGAAGATAATTATATACTGACTGACTATTGATTAACGGATTCATCAGCGCAGAGCCACGACGGTAGTTAGAAACATGAAATTCGAACAATGGGTTCCTTGTGTTCAAAGAGCCTTTACGTAATTTTGCTTTTAGATGGCCTTACTTCTATCACGTAATTGCGGAAATTTCCAAATTAACTTGAGCGTAGCCTACAAGCAATTGCTAGCAGACAATAAAATAATGAAAACAGTAATTCATTTGTTATTAATGTTGTTCATGTAGCATCTTATGTGAGCAATTATTATTGTTATAAAAAATAACTTTAAAAATTGGTTATTTATCCAAATTGGAAATAATACACAAATTATTTAAGGACTCAATGCCTAGTGGCACTCAACCATCCAACCATTACACTAAGTTACATTAAGAAAATACAATAACACAAAAAATTAATAAAACTAATCTCAAAAATATAAAACAACTATTTAACTAAAAGTAATGATTTTGTCCTGCTTTCACGCTCACCATACGCCCCCTACAACTCCATTGATGAGCGCTAGCACGCATTCATTGTATGGTAATAGAATAGATGCGCGTGCGTCGTGTACTGTAAGGGTTAGATTAGACAGTTGTCTTCGCCAAGGAAGTAGCTCGCGTGCAATAGTAATGAACTTCACGTCTATTCGTCATTAAGACATTCAGCTGAAGCTATTAAATGAGACTTGCGGACACAGACGGTAGTGAATACCGGTTTTATCTTATATCTTTAAATGAGCAATTCTTGTATATATATAATTGGAATCTCGGAATCGGTTCCAACGATTTTCATTAAATTTAGTATATAGTGGGTTTCGGGGGCGATAAATCGATCTAGCTAGGAATCAGTTTTAGAAAATGTCATTTTATTCGTGTTTTTGTAGTCCCAATTTAAACTGAAAAATATGACTCTTCCTGACATCTATTGGCGAATAATAACACTTTTTTGTGAGCAACTAATTGCTTTAACGACACAACAGCAGATGGCGTTGTTAAGTAACACGAAGTCAAAAAACACAATTTATAAAAAAAAAACCGAGCAAAGCTCGGTCATCCAGATATTTTAACTTTAAACGAGCAGTGCACCATTGGAATTTACGATTTTTAAAATTCGATTGACGATTCAATTAAACAATGTTATAGTCTTCTGAATTCGAACGTGACACAAAGACGATTATCGATCGATCGATATATCGAACGAATCAAAGTTCTGTTCTGTTCATTCCTCGAGATAAAGGCAGAATAATAATAATCTGGTTTTATGGTGACCCACAATACTGACCTCAATCGCTTGTACGAGGCAAAAGAAGCCTGCTTCCCTTGGTTGGTGGCTTTGCGTAAGGAATTTATTATAATCGAGTCATTAATATAATTAGGTACTGGTTAATGAAAAAGGGAGAGACTTGTGTCACTAGCGCGCTATAGGTGAGGCAGTCAAATTCGGCTAAGTGTAGTAATTTCCATTTAAATAGTTACTTATTTCTATCTCATACGATCCTTAATTATTTTTCGCATCCATAGTTACAATAATATCAACTATGTGCAACTCAAATAAGTGCAACACCTGTTGAACGTTACGCATCTGTAGGTAGTTTTAATATCTTTGATTACTGGTATTATTTTCAAAAAAAGGATACTCGTTTTTATCAGTTTATGGACTTGTAAGCCATTAGGGTTTTATTTGTCTTTGACCGCTTATATTTTATTTCGAGGTAAAATAAAGGTATCTTCATTATTTTCGATGTCTATACCTACTGTCTTTGTATTGTTTACTGCCATGCATATGGCGGCTTTGTTCTGTAATTTTACCGTTCTTTCGTGTATCTAACTAAGGTTATAACAATTCATTTCAATCCTATTAGACATTTACTTAGATTGTTATAACTTTAACAAAACAAAAAACCGAATTCAACATCGAAAAGTATTAAAATAATAACATCATCAACGTAGTTGAAACCAATTACTTAAATTAATGCATTTAGGGATAACTCAAAAACGACTCGTCGGTCAAAAAAATTCAGTTCATACAGAACTCACGGCTTTGTAGATAATTATATTGTATTATTATAAAATACGAGTAATATCTAAAATATCTAAATTACTAAAATTATTTTTATATTCTAAAACGTAATGTGTACAGTACTTGGTACAGTAGGCTCGTACTTGGTTCTACTTTTTTTTTTAAAGGTTGATTCAAACAGCCGACGCGACCCGTCCCGCCCCGTCTCGGCTGTTTGACCGTACCCTAAAACTCGGTCGGTTAATACAATTAGCAATTTAGCATATCCCATAGTAGGAGAAAGAAATTCAACACCTAACTTAAAAAGTGGATGCAATTTTATTTTAAGATGATTAAATTAAAAAATAACTATTCATGTTCTTGCAACTACGTAGAACTACTAAAATGTGAATCACATACACTTTTCACTATTCCTTATGAAAGGGAATGAAAGTTTATTATGAATTAAACATTATCAATTGAAAAATTATAGCGCCTTTATTTATAACTACACGTTTGAGAGGAATGGAAACTTGTTGTAAAATATATGTAGGCGTTAAAAATAAAACTTGTTTAAAATTGTTTCATATTAATTGTAGCATACATAATACGAGTATATACTTAGCTATTATGATTATGTTACTAACCCTTATGATTTATTACAAAGCCTAGAAGACACACTCATACCGAGAACATGATTAATTTCATCATTCACATTTCCGCCACGCTGGGAATAGAACACCGGAGCTTCGAACGGTAGTACGGAATGGTCACCACTGCGTTATAGGAATCAGCAACTCTACAAGATATATAATCAACTAATGTAACATCTGATACCTATTTTTACGAATGAAATGCGTCAGAACCATGTTTGGAAAAGCGCCTGCCTAAATGAAGTAGGTAAATACTACGTAAAATATTTGTTACTTCTTTTACGTAGGCGTCTGTTTTGGAATAATTCTGTCCGAAACAGACGATTGCGTGGCACTGGCAGACGTCTGTCTGGCGTAGGGAGTCAGGGAGATTCCTCCCTAGACAGGTGGTACTTATAACCTTCGATTAACACTTATTCGTGTAATATTGCTATTGCTCGCGTCTCTTTCACCCGAGATAAACAGGTCGTGTCAATTTTGTGCACGAGTAAATAATCTATATTTAGGTACAGTGGACGACTATTAAATTAGGCATTTACTAACGGGACTTTGACCCGCCTGTTACATACTTTTTGTTTCTGATGTGTGTTTTATAATGTGAGGCCAATAGTCCAATACGGTTTGCAAAGTGCATAATATAATGAAAAAAGTCCGAGCAATGATTGCTGTGAGGATCATGCATTTACTTATCTTATATTTTAGAATACGTGCTAAAACTTAGATCATCTATTCACTAATAGATTATTTAAGCACCTAAGTGATTAAAGTTTTTTATGCTGTGAAAAAAAATTCCAGCCACAGGATATTGTATCCAATAAATAAAAGCTCTTTCAATAGTACACATTTAGATGCGTACATATCTGCTTTATAATAATATTTAATACCCAATAATATATAATATAGGACTTTTTAGTTCTGAATCAAAGCGCGCGCTGCAAAACGCAACATACGCAAAAAAGGTGTAAAAAGATTTCTCTTTCAGGGCCGGCGTTGCACTGGCGGCTCCCCTGGTGTTGCCCGTGTCCATAGGCCCATAACCACTTACAATCAGGTGGCTCGTCTGCTTTACGTCAGCCCTTCAAGCTATAAAAGATGCGAACGTACGTTTAAACTTCCGCGTGCAAAAAGACCTAAAACAACACATGAGAAGGTGGCATAAATTACTACGGCGCGTGTCTGTGGGTAGAGCGATAGCAATATTTCGTAACGTTTAATATTTTACGACATCCTTTATATTAATGTGGGAGGATTTCGCAAGTTGTTATGATATATCGAAACAATCAATAACAGTTTAATGTTTGTTATTGTGTTGATTGATTTGGTGGGTGTAAGACAACAATAGGTTGGTTACCCAATTATTTCGTTCCCTATCAGCCATGATTCTGATGAACTCATGTCACTACTTTGAGCCACCTGGTGGCAAATGGTCATCGTCGCCCATTGCCATCAGCAACACTAAACGCTTCACCAATGCGCCAAAAAATGGCTCTTAAGCCCCCAGCCGTAACACGAGAAAGCGTTTGGTAGCTCACTTTTTTTTTAGCCTGAAGGGCTGACGTAAAAACAGACGAGGCACCTGTTATTAACCACCATTGCTCAGACAGTAACACCAGTCTTTTTATAGCCTGAAGGGCTGACGTAAAAGCAGACGAGCCACCTGATGGTAAGTGGTCATCGTCGCCTGGACACGAGCAACGCCAGGGGAGTCGCCAGTGCAACGCCGGCCCTGAAGGAGAACTCTTTTTACACCTTTTTCACTCTAGCAAGAGCCTGGTTCCAAACCCTACCACCAGCCTAAGGTACGTTCTAGCCAACGTCCTCTGAAGGTAAGAAAGAGGGACCGGATGCCGTGACCTCGCCCGTTGTTCAGCAGAGTGCACCACCAGCCGGGAGTTCTTCTTGAACTCAAAGATGGATGAAGGCCCTTATACTCACAGATTTTTAACCCCCGACCCAAAAAGAGGGGTGTTATAAGTTTAACGTCGATGTCTGTCTGTTTGTGTGTCTGTCTGTGGCATCGTAGCTCTAAAACGGATGGACCGATTTCAAAACGGTTTTTTTCAATTGAAAGCCAGTTTCCTTGCGTTGTTCTAAGCTATGTTTGGTTAATATCGGCCCAGCAGTGTAAGAGTATCAGCTATTTTCCAAAATAATGTAAGGCATTTTTAGCTACAATTTATGAAGATCTGTTCATTTCAAGATTTCATTCGTCATAGGCTAATTCAAAATTTCTAATATTAAAATTGAAGTCTGTCCCAACATCTTAAGATTTAGTTCAAAACAAAAGGTTAATCTGAATGCAAAACCACAGGACCACAAGGCCGAATTTTACCCGAGTTTAGAAATTTTGGCTTTCGCTTACAATTTCGTTGTCTGAAGTAATTTTAAAACCGAGGTATAAAGAAGTTTGTTTAAATTTTGTTCAGCGGATAATTTTTGAAAGTCTTTATTTACTTTGCAGCTCTTTTGTTATTTTCTCTGGTATTATTAGAGTCTGTTCAGACATGCAGCTACACAACTTCGCCGCGACATAATGTCGAGAGCGAGACGCACTGGTTACGTGCGTGAGACGCAACCACAATAATATGTCATTCACATAATATGTTATCTAAGTAAGATATACTATTAGTTTGCTTACTCTTCCTGACTAAAACGCAGATATGTAATCCGTCAAGCATGGCGTACCTTGACTACCCTGTCTACGCTTTAGTTTAGTAATTGAAACGATATTAATTGAACGTTAATTAATTCGTTATTAATTTTACGTTACTGGTTGTCGCTGTTGTATGGCTGTAGTGTGAAATAGTTGTGTTACGTAACGAGCAGAAAAGTATGTTACGTATGAAAATATTCTTATACTACACCAAAGACAATATCAATATACAAGAAATCGCAATATAGCTATTTCAGTCCCTAAATTATCTATTTATTACCCCTGAATTACATCAAAGGATCTTTTGATCAAGAAAATTTACATAAAATCTTTAATCTAATACATCTTAAAATTTCACTGGTAGAGTAGAAAATAGAAAAAGTAATTATTAAATCGTTCGTCCGCAATCTTTTAAGGTTAGAATTTGTATTTATAAGTACATACAAACTCGTTAGTTTGTCTGTTTGTGACGGAGCACCTTTCGGTTGCATTGACCCGTCGAAATATCACACAATAAACTCAGGTATTTGATTTGACGACGACGATTTGATAATTGAGTTATATTGGAATAGGGGCGCTTCAGGTACTTATTCAAGATATTAAATTATTCATTTACTTAATATTATACAAAATAACGTCTGAAGCGTAAACTATAAGTGTAAACTGAGTAGAAAATGACGTCCTTGGAGCTTTATCAAAGACGAACTGTGTAAATACGAGTATTACTTAAAAAATAAAATAGAAGTTCACTCTAATAAACTGTGAAAGCCGACCAGGCGGGGCTTGGGTCGGACCTAACTTTAAAAATTTATATACTAGAAATTAATTATCACTGCTTCGGTGAAGAAAACGTATGCGGAAACCTACACATCTTACAGTTCTCCATAATGTTCTCAAAGGTATCCAAAGTCTGCCAATCCGCCAACGTGGTACTCACATAGTGCGAGGAGACCTTAGCCCAGCAGTGGGACAGTTAAGGATTACGATGATGTATGCAAGAAACTGCGAATTTTGAAGATTAAAAGTTTCTTACTGAAAATCGTTCGAACTAAACGTTCTTATTGGAGTGTCCAAAAGACTTAGATGTTATAAGTTTCAGTACGGTTATTTGAGCTCACGATTATTTGAGCTCGTTCTAGTATCACCAACGCCGCAGGTGTTACCAAATTCTGAGAATAATTACTTACCATTATGTAACTTGTGACGCATAATACTCAGAAACTCATGTATGAATGTTATTTTTAAGTAACCGTGCAAAAAGACGGGTGGGTTCTATGTATCTGTAGGTTTTTCTGAGTAGGGGATTGTATTTTAAATTTATGTTTTATGAAGCCCGGCGGTCGCGCTAGGGTCTCGATATACGAGTATGTACATACATGATGAATGAGAAGTCATGTTCTCTAAGTAAGATCGTTTCCTGTTACCACAATTTTCTTTTAGACCCAATAAAACATCGCAATTACGATAAAAGCTAGGGTTTGGTTACTATGATGAGCATAGCGTCGTAAAATGAGCGATAGCGATTGATCGTGGCTGTCTGTATTCAATGCCCCTACTTAGTCACTGAATTGGTTTAACCAGGGGTTATACAGGCGAAGGATAAGTGTTTTCATTGGATACTATCTCGCGACTCAACACAGCGAAGATTGTTTTAAGAATATGTTTAATAAAAAAAACTAAATACCTACTGTCATGTAAAAATGTAAATGTATTTTAAAATTATTAAATTTTAACATAAATCAACTGTATGCTCAAAAGTGAGCTTTGACAAAACGCGCGTAAGAGTTTTATTATTCCCTAGTTATTTTACAAAAAAAACTATTTTTATACAAAAACGGTTGGCAGCATTGTCCTTTCGTCGGGTCATGGGTGTGTCGTGTAACACTAATAAGTCAACAATTAGCAATTGTCCTTTCTTCGGGATAAAGAAAGAAAATAAATATAATATCTTACTACTCACCGCCACCGCTTTCGTCCTATTTGAGATCTCACTAAAACTCGACATACTAAAACTCGAAACGAGATGACGATTCGTCACGATACTGTTTTACGAACCATTTAAGTAAGTACAACTCTAAATTTATTGCTCTTTTTATCTATTATACGGGAGTTTATGGAGTTTTATTTTACAACCAGGTCAAGAATGGCTTTGGAAAGATAAGAGGATTACAGTAAATTAGAGATTAATAAAACAATATTCTAAATATACTTTGAGGGACCCAGTTAATCCTTGTCCATGCCGAACCGTGCTAATGAAGTATCCTGCTAAATATTCGTAAGAATTGAGGCTACATTGCAAGATGTGGTTGACTAAGACCTTGTACCTTCCAGTTACTCGTATTACGAGGACTTTCTAGGGTTACTACTTGGCTAGTTATCAGCGTCTTAGAAAGAACCTAAAATGTTTTAACGTATTTCGGGTTTAGTGTCAGTTGAAGTGCCGGAGAGCCAATGTTAAAGTTAGAAATCAGTCATGTAATTACATCGACGTATCCTGCAACAGCATCAAGAACGCATTTATCGTCACCGTCGGTGATGCATGTGTTACTGTACTTGCACCGACCACACAGCCAATAGACACCTAATGTTTGATTTTCCGCATTGAATGCGTTCTGGCAACTAGCTGAGGTAACACGAAGCGGGGTGACTGGCTAATTCAACGCTGTGATTGGCTAATTCAAGGCCACACGTAACGTTGAAAAGAAATATATTATTTGAAGCAACGGGAAAGAATGGTACTACAAGCCAGATATGTTGACAGAAACCATTCGCCTGTTATTAGGAGTCTATTGGCTGTGTGGTCGGTGTGTCCATGTCAGTGACATCAGATACCAGTAGCTTATTTTGCTTGTTGTTTGCCGGTTACATAAGGGGTCATCTATAAATAACGTCACATATTCAGGGGGTCAACAAAATTAACATTTTGTGACGTAATTTATTGACGGCCTGATCTATGGCGATCAGTGAGTAAGCACCTTATCGCTCATAACCATACCTGCTATTTTCCGTTCCCTCATTTTCCTCCACAGCTGTTCTGCTTTCCGCATCGGCCAATTTTCCACCTTCGCGCTGAAGCTTCTGAAGAATTTGTACTCCTTGAAGTGTGACATCCTTCGTTCCATCTTGCTGGGAGTTTGCCCGGGCGGGGGCGAAGGCGCCTTGGGCGTCGAAGACGGTGACGCCATGTTTAAATTTGCGTGTCGTATTTAATCTGTGGAGTGTTTACCGCGTTTCGGTGTTCCTTTTTTAAAATTCGGTTTCAGTTTGGTCCCGGTTCCATTATGCACGCACTTTATATAATTATTTTATTTTGACTAGATTTGTTTTTTATCATTTTTAATGTAGGTGTACTTATACACATTTATTTGAATTTCTTCTTTATATTTATTAGCATAGATGCGAAAAATATCTCATATTCTTAAATTAAAAGCTTTTTGTAATGCTTTACGTTACCTTAGCGTCTGCTAGATACAATTTATTATTAGCTTTGCGAACGCTATAGCGTTCATATCTTATGGGTTATTTTTGACACGACTGTGTTTACATTACAAAAATATTAAGGAATTATAAATCTTAACTTTATTATATAAATATTTATTTATTATCTGTTTCCGTAGAATTTCCCTCAACACTGTAAATCTTAATTTATATACACGATAATTAACCTGAAACAAAGAAAAATCAGGTCAGAGATTTTGTTTATTTTCATCACAAATATGTAGGTAGGTATGGATAAAATGCAGTGACCGATATCTGATCTTTAAGAAAATCTATTATTGGTGGTGCTTATTTCTTTTAGATTCTTCTTTAAGATTTTTTCTCTGTTTCTCTGTGGGTTTGCGCCTACATTTATTTGGTAGTGGTTTTACTACTGAATTGTAGTACGGTTGAGGTCATATATTGATGTTTTTTATTTCATCGACAAACATATAAAAAAATGTCAAATTAAAAAATTTACTCTAAACATTTTTATTACTAGGTAAAACTTTATCCACTTACTAATCTATCTAGGTTCTGTCTCTTTCTCTCTCTCTTCTCTGCGCAGTTTGATGAAAATTTAATTAACAGTTCCAAACCAAAGTCTTAATCAAATACGATTTCGTAGGCGTCAGTAATTTAAACATATCTAACGACGTTTGGAAATTCCTTACCTAGACACGTCATAGTACGCCTCTTGGGGAAATTCCTAATACCCTTAATTACATAACTTCGATGGGAATGAAATAGGTACCTGGAGACTGCAGAGTTTTCTGGAAGTGGCGAAAGTACAGAATCTCATACAGAAATCCAAAATAGGTACGGGTTACAAGATCTTATACAAGTAGGTAATAGTTTCCTTCGCAAATCTAAAGGCATATTTATAGGTATGCGAAGAGAAAACTTTATAAGTAGACCAGGTACCTTTTAAGAATAATGCACGAACATTGGAGTGTGTAATTTGGAATACTTAGTCATAGTTTATAATATGGAGAAGAACAGAAATATACATTTTTATAAATAATATGTGTTGCAAATAAATTTGAATATTATTAAGTATATATGTATTGGCGTGAATGTAAAGTAACCTTTTGACAATACGAATTACGGTAAAATTTTGTCGGTAAAGCGGGAATCGCTAGTTTTCGGTGAATGAGCAACTCGCATGCAACTGCAAACGGAACAGTGGAAAAAGAAAATAGTCTGTAAGAATCATTAGTCTCTTTTGCTGGTAAAGTTGTTTGGTAGTAATCAAAAATTAAACCATTTTTAATAAAGACGTTTAAAACCCCTGAATTGATTGACGGAATCAGTTTTGCAAATGTATTAGTTTAATTTTGTGCAATTATATTGGCCGTATTGGGGTGGCCTGAAATATTCACCCCAATCCCAGCTCGACCACGAAAGTATCTTAAGAGACGACATAAGTCAACACCTGCTTAGTATTTATTACCTACGGCTGAAGAACTACCACTCTCTTGGTTAAGTACAGGAGCGGCTCTAGCACACGTAGGCTGGTCCAACCAATGTTCACCAAATCTCCAAGACTGTCGAAAAGATTGTCCTTAATTTAAACAGATCACCAGTTTTGTGGCACGATCAATCCGCTTGTCACAATCAGGCCCCTAAGCTCGTTTTAATTACCCTGCGCGAAGTTTAGGGAAAGTTTTTATCTACTTTATATATCTATACTTAAATCTTTTGTTTTCGTTACATCCTTCCTAAATTATTACTTTGATAATACACATATTTTATCCTAATCACTAACCTTACGTCTTTAACTTAAAATGTCGTGAATATTCAAACATCAATTTTAAGTAGGTAATAATTTAAGAATTTTTATATTCGGAAATAAAATCGATTTATATATTTTCCCTTTAAATTTTCGTAACCATAAAATTATTAGAGACTCCAAATTAAGCAGCTTACCGTAATCAATGAAAACTGTACTCATAAGGGGATAACATTTATTTTTAGGTATATACAAGTTGTCCCGGCGTACTTCGTACCGCTTTATAATTAAAAAATGTTTTGGTGATATATCGACAGCAACGCGACCTACCGGGTCCAATTGTGAATCTAAACCATTCTCGGATCCACCTGAAGACACACAAAAAATTTCAACCAAATCGGTCAAGCCGTTTAGGAGGAGTTCAGTATCATACACACTCACACTCGAATTATATATATTAAGATTTTTGTTATTCCGCAACGAAATTTTAGCATTTTTGTACACACAGTAGTTACTACAAAATAATATAAAAACGTTGTTTAAAAAATTCCAAACTTCAAGTGGGTCATCGCAAAGTTCGTGGTCGGAACCTTATGTTAATATTAGAGGCAAGGATTAGAGGCAAGATTCTGATGATAAAAATCCCCTACCCTAATTAATATTCGCAACGAACATTTTTACGTACACTTATAATATTATTAAGGCAACCACGATGAAATTCAACGTAATATTAAAAATATTAAAATCGTTTTTCATCCATCGATCTTCGTCCAACTTGGAAGATGTATTGTCATGTCATATAACATTAAAAGTGACGCGTATCTTAAAAATAGGGACAGCTTAGTTGTTCTGGTAAGACTGATATAGGCGTTAGATTTAATCAAGATTGATTTTAAGATTTACAAAGTGGTTTGAAAACTGGCGATGGCAACTGGCAAAATCTGTATTGAAAATGTATATCGTAAGCTAGTAATCATCGCAACCCATTACTGCTGGACTTGGGTCTCTTCTCGCGATGTGATGGGTATCTGGGCGTAGTCGGATTGGCAGACTTCACACACCTTTGAGAAAATAATAGAGAACTCTCAGATGTAAAGGTTTCGTTACGATGTTTTCGTCCGAAGCAAGTGATAGTTCATCTCTAATACGCACATAACTTTTGAAAATTAGAGGTGCGTGCAGGATTCGAACCCAGGCACCTCTTTCCGGTAGTCCCATGTTCAAACCAAGCCACTCGGCGGCTGACTCAAACAATAGGATCTGTTGCCACTTACGGCACCATGGTCTGCTAGCATAGTGTTAGAGCAGTACTCTAGGTCACCCCCCTAAGGTCTAAAATTGCAAAATATGTGCACACCCAGGGAAGGATGTCACACATGTGTGACAGCGACAACAACAGCAAAATCTTCTTTTTTGTTCACCTTAATGTTATATGGATACATTATTATATATAAATGAGTAGGCGGTCTTATCACATAGTAATTCGTTCCAGACAACCTATTTGCGCTAGATACAAACATAAATTTGGTGCACAATTGAGCCTAGTTAAGTTTGTTTGTTCAATAGTGTTAATAAGTGAGTTACGTATTACATCAAACGTCACAAAAGTGCGACATAATATAATTTATGGATGGCCAAGATGTAACAAAATTAAGCAATTAGTAATTTATCCATCACGAAGTTTTCTGGCGACGCTGATGTTCGCGCTGTTAATGGAAGCTCCCAATTTGGCGTTTATTAAACAATAGATAAGTATAATGAGTCGTCGCGTCGTCGTCCAGTTTACAACAAAATTCGTATTGTGGATACAGTTTACACTACCAAGATTGTATGGGTGTGAAATTAGATTATCATAAAACCTTGCTTTATGTTCGTAGCTGACAAAAGACAAGCAACGATTAAATATTGTAGATTAAATCCGCGTCTAAATAGATAGTAGAGCCTAGAGTTCACCCGGGAGAGTGCTACCGCCCGCCACGGTACCTAGTACCATTTCTACCAGCAATTGTGTTCCGATTAGAGAGATGTGGAGCCGGCTAAACTTTTTTAGAGGCGACCAGTCTTTAGGGGTTGCAACGCATCTGTGACCGAATTAGAACGAGACTCTTACTAAGAATAACTAACTGGACAATTACTAACAACAACTAACAGCACTAACAATCACTAAGAGTCCCGGTCCCAGTCCTCATAGTTACTAACCAATTAACCAACTAATGTTCTAACACCGTCTCATAACCGGACTAACTCGTTTGCTACCTTAATTCCATACTAGACAGCTGCAGCCTTACCATCAACCTAGAATACCTTCGGGATTAAACTGGACGGTACAAAGTCCATAGCCTCTGGAAAGAGGAACCGGGCGCTGTAACCTCGTCTGATGTTCAACAGGATGCAGCACGAGGAGGGGAGGTCTTGGACTCAAAGACGAATAGAGCCTCTTACACCCAATGTTTATTAAGTGAATCATTAAATCAACATCTTTGTTATTTGTAAACCCATTGATATAAACAGTAAACGTTACTCCAAGTTAAATAAAGATTGACGGACGCGTCAAGATAATTTGAAATGAAAAATTTAGTGAAACATAAATATGATTTTCAAATAGACGCCCCACTTAGTACGTCGACTTGTTTATCGAAATATGGCAACTGGTGGTCACTATATTGAATTTTGTTTTCTATCATATCATTGACGTAAGAATCATCAAAATCGATTTGCGCATTTAGTTTTTAAAACGTCACAACGACCTAACTAACACACACACTAGCCTTCCTTTGCATTACGCAGTAAAGTACAAAAATATTAAAAATATAGTACGTACATTGAAGGCTTTTTTATAAACCAGGTATCGTAAACCTGGCTCAGGGAACACACACACACATATGCATGCTCTACCCCTGCACCACGCAACAAACACTTAATAAAATGGTAGCGACATAAAATTATTATAAAAAGTATTTTAAAACTCAGTAAGTATATTAAAATGTCTGCTTCTTTCTCTACTGGCCGGGTTCGCTGTTATCTTTACATTTTTCCGACGCAAGGCGTTATTATGAACCAGGTAGCGTAAACCTGGCTCAGGGGAGTGGGCGAAACCGTTTCTGTGTAATCTTGCTTATATCTAACGCAAAATGAGTTACTGAAATGGAGTTGACGAGTTTCGCTTGCCTTCAGGTTTCTTGAGCTCAAAATAAAATGATAAATACAAATAGACAGGTGTATTTACCTACATATACATACTTGTATAATCTACAAACATGTTCATACGCACTGTGTAATTTTGAGTTTTAGAAAGAATTTGGAATTATTTAATTATAATATTTATATGACCGTCGCGCCTGTATAATAAATATTCTACAGCTACTCGTATTTTTTTTAGATTTAGACCATTACGCTACAGTAAATCACTGAATTTACATAATATCTACATAATCCAAATACTTTTCAGATCCCACCGTAAAAGGGTTCTCAAATCATCTCAAATTTTCCAATCCTTTCACTATTTATGCAGCCTTGCTATAATTTTTTTTACGCTAACATACTCATATCGTCGCACTAGGATTCCCTGTGTCGCGGGTGACATGGACAACACAAATAACACATCACTAACACCCATGACCGAAGAGGCATGTATCTGCCACATAAATATCTGCCCTGGCCGGGAATCGAACCCGGGACCTCTCACTTTGCAGGCAAAGCCAGTACAAACTAGGCTAGGGTCGTCAAATTCGCTTCGAGTTTATGCATAAAAAGAATCAATTCCAACTGAGTTACTAATTCCAGAATTTAAAGTTTCGTATTAGAAATTCCAATATCGAACGGTAAATTCTTACGTAGTTGAGGGTTTTCCATAACGCTTTCATCTTTCCACGTGTCACTTGGCCTTCGATATGGATTAAGGTTTAACCCCTATATTGCAAAAATGCGAGGCTAAGGTGTTTAGTATGGTATATTAAGCTAATATGTTTTATGTAGAATATACCTACAATGTTTCGTTTTAGACTAACCCAAGGAATTTTAATTGAAAAAACCGGCAAACAATGACTTTCCTCTCAATAATAACTGACCGGAATCGTTTCAAATAATGCAATGGCTTAAATCTACTATGGGCCCACTACAGAGCACGGATCTCGTGGGGCTTAGAGTATCCTACAGGGCACGGGTCTCTCCGTATTACTAAGGAGGCCTCTAGAGCATACTCCCCCACGCTGCTCCAGTGTATTTGAGGAGGGGTTACCTACAGAGCACGGATCTCGTAATTGAGGAGGCCTAGAGTGTCCTACAGGGCACGGGTCTCCCCGTATTACTAAGGAGGCCTCTAGAGCATACTCCCCCACGCTGCTCCAGTGTATTTAAGGGGTTACTAGCCAACTTAATTGTCGGAAGTTTACCGCCAAAGGGCCTCAAACATGCCTCAACGACTGCTATCTAACGATAAACCGACGCAAATAACCGGCTACTGATCTAAAATCATAGTGGTAACGTTGCATGGAAAAACGGGAAAACCATGTATTGATTTCCTCCATACTAACGCGGGATTTTCTTTGTACTGTTATGGCTTTCCAACGAACCCTAACTCTGTGAAACACCTTACGTTCACGGATAATTCTCACTCGAAACGACGTTTAATTGTTTTTATCAAGCGTTTGTTAATTTTTAATGCCACCTCATATATCTTAGTCGTGCTCGTTAATGCGTCTATTAATAAAACTACTGAAACTGTAAAATTAAACTCTAAGCCTATTATGTTATGTACATGTACATATGTATGATGATGTATGTATAGTAATTAATGTGTGCTTAAATTAATTTCTTTTAAAAAAGGATGTGCGTATTCTTAACTCACGATTACTTGCTTCGGTGAAAAAAACATCGTGGAAGAAAACTTTATCTAAGAGTTTTCAATAGTGTACTCAAAGGTGTGTAAAGTCTACGAATCCGCACTTGGCCAGTGTGGTGGACTACGGCTTGTAACTTTCACATTGGGAGAGGAGACCCGCGCCCAGCAGTGGGGCAGTTATTGGTTGCGTTGCGATTATGGGTTTCAATTAAAATTAACTACATTTTAACTTATTTGTAGATAGAGGTTTAGAATATTATAATTCAATTATGAACTTACATAGGTCAAACTATTCACAGTAACAGCCAGACGGACATAATAAAATATGTTTAAATTTTATTAGTTATGACAAAAACAAAGGGCACAAGGTGTTTAACAAAATTGTGTAAGACAAACTTTTATAATAACTAAGATTAACTTTTTTGACACTTAACATGATATGACAAAATTCCTATTATACAGTAACTTTGTTAAAAATATTAATACAGTCAATTTCTATTGACAGAATATTTAATACATACCTCACTATTATGTCTTTCAGTATGTACACTTCACTTAACACTATAATAACAATAAAAGCACAACACGAAAAGAGACGACAACACAACACTAAGAAGATAAGTGCGAAAAAGTTATAGGCGCGAACTACGATGTCATGAAAGCATGCAAACTGAAACGTCCTTACTACGCGCGAGAATCTACAGGTCTGAATGACCGCATTGCCACAGAATTTCCCGCGCGGGTGAGAGAGCAGGACACAGCACACATTTTCCCATAAAACTAAAAGGGACAGCTTTACTTAGTCCCGTCAGCGCGCGCTTGGAAAAGCGCGGCATTACCTACATGAACAAACGATATTGAATGAGCTATTTATGCGTAAAATTATGATTTTCTACTCATTGAACCAATCCGCTTGAGAGATTTTGCAGATCCAAAGATTTATGTGTTCTTGGTCCCAGACATTGTTTTCAAAGAACGTTTTTAAAGTTTCATAACAAAGGAAACGCTTAATTCTTATTTGCCGATTTAATAATGAAGTAACAATGATTGAACCCAAAGATGTATGAGTATGCATAGTCTTGGTTGACTATGAAAGTTTTCTTTGCCAGTTGGTGAATAGCCGTGAAAACTCACGTAGCCCAATTACGACCCACTTTCGGCATCCGTTGGGAGTTTTTACGCACACACGAACTATATTTCATGTCCACACTCGTGCATGTATGAAGGTCAAGTAATTTTATACACGTAAACGAATACATTTTTTTATAACCTCTGATTGATACATTTTTTATATAAGGAACTCTTTTCAGCTTCGAGAACCCCTTCTTGTGTAGGGGTACAACACTTCCTAGGGGTCCTTCTTATAAAGGTAGGTACTTTTTTATCTAATTATCTTTTTTTATCTTATTATATAAAAAATCTTATTATCAGTTAGACCTTGAGTACGATCCCACTTATTGATAAGTGACAATGTAGCCTGAGATGGTAATTATTACTATTTACAGATGCCCATGAAAGGTGGTGACCATTGCAACACACAGTATTACACGGTGGGGTGCGGCTATATGGGAATAACCCTTCGTTTGTAGAAATTAAATTACATTTTATATGTACACTAGTGGTCCCAGCGTACTTCGTACCGCTTTATAATTAAAAAATGTTTTAGTGATATATCGACAGCAACGCCACCTACCGGGTCCAATTGTGAATCTAAACCATTCTCGGATCCACCTGAAGACACACAAAAAATTTCAACCAAATCGGTCAAGCCGTTTAGGAGGAGTTCAGTCACATACACACGAACACAAGAAATATATATATTAAGATTGGACTATGGGACATCCCCCATTGATGTGTTATTCATTCCCGACAGAGAATAAATAATTTATTAATGTGTGGGAAACAACCTTTCCATGTTTTTGAATCGACATGATTCATGAGTTAAAGCGAAAGTTCCTGAACCACCTAAAAATTCTCAAGAAATGTTTCAAGATAAATAAATTCGTATTGTATGTCTTTTCAGAATAGATTCGTGTATTTATATACGTGTGAAAAGTTGTTTTTGTCGGGATTAATTTGATGTTCGATGAAACATTTTATCAAAAACACTAAAAGGCACTCGGAGACTGCCGCGGTAAAGCTATTGCATAGCATTTTTTATCAACTTATGCAATTATAATTATTAGAAGTTATATAATTATATCAGAACAGCGCCATCTAGTTTGTAGAAAACATACGTACCATACCTTAGTATTAAGGTACTAGATGGCGCTGATTGGGGGTGTTAGGTTTTTTTCGTTACGGAATTACTGGATTCGGTCCCCACGCTCAAGGCCCGCGATAAAAGCTATGCAATAGCTTAAAAGTATATCTGAAGCGGTCGGGAGAATTAATCTCAACGACGTTCAAAGTTTAAAAATAGTAAATTACTGTTGAATTTCGAGCAATATGCGACTATCTATAATAAAACTGTAATTGATCGATGTCTGTACATAGAATATATTGAATAAAACCTCTATAAGTCTGTTTGTCAGGTTGTCTGTGTTTGTTTGCTTCCGCTAATTTCCGAAACAGTTGCACTGATTTAAATATTGTATTCATTTTGTTTTGTAGCAAGTTTAAAATAATATTCAGTGTTTATCCTATTTAAATCAGTTCACAACTAATAAAGATAGATATGTAGATTACATTAAAAAAGATTAGCAACGATTAGATAGATTTATGGGAATATAAAGAAATTCGTTTGTTTACTTTTTGTGTACTTACTTTTTATTGTATAATTTCATCTACTTACCAATTCGAGTCGAGTCAAAATATTTGCTACTGATGCTTACAAAACTCATGGCGGTACATTTACATTCAAGTGTTCTGTAAACGGATAAAAGATTTGACGATGTACTTGTGGATGTACACCGAAGAAAGAATCTAGATATTTTATCTTTGGAACGTTTTTTTATGACTCTACCTTAATCTTTTATTCATTAAGCAGTGATAAGTAAGAGACTTTAACATTGCTCTCCCTGAAGTCTGGGTGCAAAACCTGTATGCACCTCTAATCTTCAAATATGATGTGCATAGTGAAAAAATATTTTCATTTTATTAGGTGAAGAAAAACACCTCTGAAGGCATCACCTCAGTCAAACAACTGTTTCGCTTGGCCGTGGACAGAGAGAGTAATGAAGATGCGCAATAAGAAGAAGAAGAAAAACACCACGACCTGCACACCTGTGACTTATCCATTTCAACAATCAATCAAGCAATTATTTCAACAGTTCGGCTCCCTGGCATTATCCAGACCTAACCAAGTATGTATGCATGAGCTCACGCACACATACTTGATGGCGGCTTTATTTTACGCTCATGTTACGTCATTTAGAGGCTAACAGTTAGTGGACTATTTTTGCGTACGCTATTTTTGTAAGCTCTCTTCCTAGACTGTATGTAATATAATAAAAGACTAGAATCTTATTATACAAGACAAACCTTTATGATAACGACATAAAAGAATACTGAACTACCAAGTGTATCAGACCCTGCTATAAAGCTGACAATCTACAAAGCTGCCTACTTTTGCTTTACGACTGTTTGCTGAGCCGACACTAGGGTTAACAGATGTCCAGATTGGTCCGGACATGTTCGGACTTTTTTCAGATTTTGTCCGACTTAATTATTTGTGCTTATATACCAGATTAGATGTCTAGATTTTGCTAAGAGGTCATAAACTAGGATTCTCTGTGTCGTGGGTGCCATGAACAACACAAAAGACAAGAAAATATACACCCAGACCAAGGACAGAAATTTAAACTCGTCATTAAAATTTCCTGCTCGCTGGGAATCGAAACCAGGAACCTTCGAACGGCAGTCCCGCATGGTAACAGGATAATTGTCCGGACTTCTCAAATTTGAGATGGTACCCCTAGCCAAGCCTGAAGTGGATATTTGGTACTGGTATTGCTAGGAATTTATAAATAACATAATTGTTGGCATTGCAAGCCAAACGTAACTGTACATAATTGAAAATGGTCATTGTAAGTAACTTTGGGATGTAAGGTGCTCCATCCATTGTAATTCAAACCATTCCCCTTGCTTGTTGCACCATGCGGAACTGATACAAGGCCATGGAATCAGATCCCTCCCGTTAGAGTTTGCAAGAGTCTACAGCATCCAATTTAATCGGTACTGGTGCATAGTATAAGGGTATTTACCCGTCTGGCAAGCTACTACCCTGCTTCTAAAATCAAGTTTGATTTTTTTTACGTATTTTCAGTATTAGGTACGTACCTATAAGTCGACTACACAAAGCAAAGGAGGTACTGGTTTAACACGTTCACTGCGTCACTATTTTTGATGGACTTTCAGCCAGTGCGGATGAGGTCTTTTCGAGGCAAAGTTGAACTTCTTTCCAGTGCGTTTGAGGGCTTTTCGACCTCACAAAATATTGTTTCTAAAAAACGCCTTAAATATAGCTCAAAATTGAAAATATTTGCTTGAAACTTTACCATTATAAACTTAAATAGTTTTTCAAGTTGAATCTAGCTTCGTACGTAGGTGTGACATTTCGGTATTGAATAAATGAAAAAAAGAATTATGCCATCGATTCTGCCTCACAACGCACTGAAAAGAAGTTCGATTTGTGTCTCTACTAGTGATGGGAATAAAATACAAATGCAGGTGATATAACATTTATTTACTTAAATTAGGATTCTAAAGTACCATACACCTACCACACATACCAATTTTAGTTTTAAAGTATGTAAGTCAGTTTATGTGTGTGTATATGTGTATGAATGGATGTGTGCGTATTTGTGTGAATGGGTGGGTAATTGTGTGTGTTGTGTGTGTGTGTTTGTGTTGTGTGTTTGTATGGTAATTAGTGGGTAGAAAGATTTGTGTGTTTGTATGTACTCTTACTCATTGAGTATAACAGCTATGACCACTGCAGACACGAACAAAAGAGAAGATTTATACTTCCTCAACTAAAGGAATCTGGTATTGTAAACCGGAAATATAAACTATACAGAAGTTAAAAATACGAGTAGCTATTTATCAAATATTTCAAACCACATTCATGTTGTAGCAATATACATTTGAAAACACCCACACCTAGGGTAGGAAAAAAATAATAATATTTAGAGTATTAAATTGATTTTCCTCTTTTGAAATATATTTATCATTATTTGAGTATTGTGTAGATTATAAAAGCAAAATAGGATTTGCGACGATTAAGGATTTGTTAGTGTAAGCAGCATGCGTATAAATGATGAGTGTTAAAAAATCGTGCTAAAAAAATTATCTTGAGTACAATTAGTTTAGTTGTCAACTAGCTAGCTGTAGCTTGGCTATTAGTAGGGGTCATTTTGGTTAAGAGGGTGAAACGAGGTCCGCCAAAGTGGTACCAGACTGTACAGTAATCAATTTTATATTTTATATGAGTCATCTTATACGCTTTATTATGATACAAAACTTAAAATTGTAGCTAGTGTGATTTTTTTTATTGAATTTTACAATTTACTATCCTTACTCTTCGCCGTAATACTTTACGTGAAAAGGAACGTAACCAAGTGCAGTAGTGAAATTATTAAGTAAAAAAATCGATGTTAATAAATCCAATAAAAATACTTTTACTTTTAAATGGCTATTTACCGAAAGATTTTAAATGCAGTATATTATGAAAATCGATGACTACTTGATTGCTGTTGGTTCTTTCTATTCTAATGTCAATGTCAATCTGTCAAAGTACTCAAATCAAAGTCACAAATAATAAGTCAATGACGAACAATAACAAAAATACTTAAAAAATAAGGCGAGTCGCGCGGACAAGAAGTGCGCTTCCGTATCGAAACTTGTCGCATCACTACGCGCCGCCCGCGCCCCCCGCGCTTCACTCCGTGCGTTTATGAGGCCTACAACTTTTGAGGCAGATTAGACCTCACTTCGCACTGGCGCATATTTTTTTCTATTCAGTGCGTTTGAGGGCTTTTCGACCTCATATCTTATTAAATAAGCCATTAGGCTCTACTTCGCAAGAGAAACAATTTTATGTATTTGTCTCTGTCATACTCAAAGAAATGTTAAAATTGTAGCCTCCCGCACGGAGTGAAAGAACGCGATTTTGATTGCCGCACCAGCGGGAAGTCGTGCTTGAGACATTTCGACCTCATAACGCACTGAACGTGTTAACAGTCCCCGTTTGTTCCGTTGTGGTGCTCTACAGACCAAACGCGTTGACCGATTTTGGCGATTCTTACGTCAATAAATTATTATATACTAAAACATTTAAACTTTGCCACCACAGTTTACTTCCACAACCATTGACTCTACACGGCTTTACTTGATTCATCAATTATCATCAACAAAAACCTGGGTGGGAACGCTTCGTAGCTATACCAATTCGTAAACAAATTAGACCAATTTTCCATACAACAACTCGGGGCTTTGTACCAAGTTTGTGAATTAAACAGTCCCCTTAGGCTTTGCAGGGACCAAAAGTTGAATAACATGCAAACGAGACGAGCCGTTTAATTTAAGTTCTGGTGTTAATGAAATGCTTCGGTACACTTTGCAATCTGGTACGTGAATTTTATTGACTGCATACTACGTAAGAGTAAATTGTTGTACATCCATTGAGTAGGTACTAATATTATAAAATATAAAACTGAAGAGGTTTTTTGATTCTTTGAACAGCGGCAATACTGGCGGCAGTGTCATGCATTCTTACTTACTTACCATCAGGTCGGATTGTGGTCAAGCATTAAGTTATAATTATAAAAAAACTGTGAATTTCAGGTTTCTACATATTTCCGTTCAAGAGATAGAACCCTGTGACCGACAGACAGTGGAGGCATATTAATACGGTTCCGTTTGTCGCCATTTGGGCACGTAACCATAAATCTCAGTTACAATGGTCACTGCGAGACTACTTTTGACAGTTGACTCTTGATAGATATTAATGACTAATAACAGCTAAGTTTGACAACTTTTCGTCTTGACCACAAAACAACAGTAACATGCCTACTCGCTAAACTCGGCCAGGTCTTTGTGACGACTTCGGTAACTTGAAGTACCATAGCGGTCTTCGACAGCTCTCGCGTTGTTGACAAATCGTCGATACTAAGTTTTGTCACTTTACCTCTATCCATAGTGACGATATTTATAAATTCTTTGGCCATATTGGGCTGGCCTAGCACACTAATTCTAGTCCCTATACTGACAGGCCAGGGTGTCGTTAGAGGCGACACACGTCGGCTCATGCTTGATGGTAGTATTAGGTAGGATAAAATTTAATAAAAGAGTTATTAAATTTCTAAAATAAAAGTAGCAAGTTACATCAGCTATCTGCCAGTGAAAGTCCCGTCAAAAACACTCCAGCCGTTCCAGAGATTAGCCGGAACAAAACCGATAGACAGAAAAAAAATGTAAAATATGTTATTTTCGTATATGTACCGTGTATACATCCATATGCATTCAGTAAAAAGCGGTTATTTTAATATTACAAACAGGCACTCCAATTTTAGTTATTTGTATATCACCTTCATGCTTGAGGCAGCTGTCAAACGACCTGTCGTGCTCCTTGTGGAAGCTTGAGAGCCAGGACTTTCCTTCTGTCCTCTGACTTCTTCGTTGGCCAGCGACGCATCGGTGATGGTTTTGGTGTAACTTTAAAAAATCCAAACTGCAAGTATTCTCCTTAGCATAAATGCATACAATCAGAAGACTGTAATGACGCTTCTTGCCGCAAAGATTTATTCAAGTCGAATTTAAATGTCCAACACTTTATACGAATTTGCATTGTAAGAACAGTTAGTAGAAAATATGCGAAGACTGCATGCAAAATTTTATAGGATTTAGAGCTTCAGCCATAAGGTCAATAGAACCATTGAAGACAAAACTGTAAAATTGGTTAAGACTTGAATTTAATTATAAATTTAAAATACACACAAATCATAACTTTATACCAAAGTACCACAGTCTAAAACGCCATAACCGTTGCACAGATACTTTTGCTTTTGGTACAGAAAAGAAAATTGCTTAACGCCGATACAGCTGAGTTTCATGTTCTTATTACTCTTTTGTCACAGCGCCGGCGATATCAGAGTAGCGATTAAATACATCGTCTTATAATATAAATATACTTTGTCCGTAGACAGAGAAGGATATATAGACATCTGGTGAGCGTACCCAAACATGATAGCACGATAAAGCTCAATTTCATGTGGCTCAGGAAAAAATCGTCGTCGGTCTGCTGTCAAATTTGCTTATAAGCAACTGTGCTTTTTTGCATTTTCATTTGGTCTTAATTGTTTTGACACCACTTAAGACCCATTCGTTAAACTGCAACATCATATTTATGGCATCTCTGTGAGCTTCTGTCATAATGTGTCTGTTACAACCACCAAGACCCTGTTTTTCTTCATAGTGCAATAATTAAAATTTAAACGACACGCTCAATTTGTCCACATTATGGGTTTGTAATGGATAATTACGTCGAATTTTAAGCACCCTTTTTAGTTACAATCGAATACTGAGTACCCCCTATTAATATGTCAAGTGACTAAAAAATCACCTTGTATAGACACAGTTGGAAATATATATAATTTTTTTATTCGCTTGTGATTATCTCTCATGGTCGAACATTTCTTATTTATTGTACTCTGCATAAACTCACTGTGAATTTTCATAGAGATATCGAGAGAAAATGTTATCAGTTGAAAATACTTTCAAATGGTTTTATATTATTCGCATAACACAAATTTTTCTACGGGCTTTTTTTTTGTGGTAAGTACTAGTACTAGTAGTAAGTACTTATGAAATAAAATTGATAGACAGAACAGAATTCTTATTCTGTTTTGTGTATGATATTCATCGATTCCCTCATAAAACAGGTTTTCAAGACAGAAAATGGAACGCACCAAGTAGAAGATTTCCACCAGTTTCCAAACAATAGCAGCAAAAGCACAGACAATTTCAATTGCGTCATTTTAATAAAGGTTAAGAGTGCACTTGAAACATATTGTACTGTAAATTACTTCAGCGATTAATCCGTAAAGTGCCACTAAATGTTCCAGCTTCGCAGGATTACATAAAGGTGGCTGCCCATTTGGCCAATAGCCAAGTCGATTTGTTAGTGCAAATACAGCTGTAGTGAAAAATGTTATCAGAATATTATCTGTTACGAATAATAATATATTATGTTGTTTTTAATACTAAACAACACAATACATTATTATTTTAAATTATTTCAAATAATTCCTAATTAAAATAAACATTTTAATCGGGAATCATTTGTCAAAACCTGTAAATGTAGGGGTTTTTTACCTGCCTTGATACCTACCGCCTGTCTAGGATTATATATCATATAATATCTGTCATATGCAAACGGGTTGGTGGGAAAGCGCCTTTCTTTTGTGCGATTTTATTACACCCTTTTAATTTTCACCGTCGATCTCAGCTCCTAGCCGTAAAAAAAGACTAAAATAAACAATGAACCAAGGTTAAATGTTTAGTCCGTCGAATACGTAACCTGACCTGAAATTTACGATAAGTTAAGTTGGCCACAGAATTGGTAATGACTATTACTGCACTAATACTTCTAACTAGAAGTGAGTTTTTCTACTTCGCAACTCATTGGCCACTGCTGGGCTCAGATCTCCTCCCACAATTTGAAGGGTACAGGCCATCGTTCACCATGCTGGGTAAGTGCGAATTGGTAGTTGGGTTCACAGACCTTTGAGAACATTGTGGAGAAATGTCAAGTGTGAAATTTCCTTACGATATTTTCTTTCACCGAAGCAAGTGATAATAAATTTCTAGTATTTTTTTTAAGATAAGAGGTGTGTGTAAGATTTTCACCAAGGCGGTTCAGGATCAAACTTTCATACCACTCGGCTATCAAATGGGGCTTAGTATTTTTTCAAATGAAATTGAGGAAAAGTCAATAATATAAATTATGTTCTTTTTTATAAATATCCAATAAAGTATCCAAAAAGCCACCTGATGGTAATTCATCGCCACTCATAGTCATCAAACATCAAATCAAATTCGCGACTTACCTGGATAGGAGCGCTTCCGTGCCTCGGAGGGCACGTTAAACGATCCTCGTTATTGTAGCCACAACGAAGATTTCTTCAGGCATGAAAATTACCGACGCTTGGGCAATACCTCTTCACCAATCCGCATTGGATCTGCGCGGTGAAATATGCTTTAAGGCCTCTAGACCTCCTAAGTGATGGAGTGGAGTAAAATGAAGTGGAGTAAGGGACAGAACCTTTGGAGTTCTGTTAATGGATTGAGAGCATTATTTTATCCCATAATGTTTGTTAATTAAATTTTTGTTAATTACAAAAATTGTCCTCTTCTGTAATGTAAAACCGACTTATAAATACTTAATCATTATTTCCATTTTTTTTTCATAAACAGTCGCTAATATTTACGTTATTGTAACTTTTTCTGTCAATGATGTTATAATAAAAAAGGTGTTTGTTATAAGTACAGTCATTGTTTTCTTTGGTGAAACTTGTTAGATATGGTAAGAACGTCTATATATTATTATAGGCCATAGTATTTTCAATGAAGTTGGAAAATAGAGCTAAATGAATTGAAATGGTTCGCATGCCAAGGAAAACGCGGAAAATCCATTTATATCGTTGTTCGATAGAGTGGACCTTTGTGCCGTAGGTATTGAGGAAAAGCAATAATTATACGGAAAACATTTTTTCATTGCATTGTATAAGTATTTCTTTTATATTTGACATGTAGCTCATGTCAATGTGCTGCATGCTCGTTTGCTACCTAATTCCATCAAAAAGAAAAAAGACAGTCTTTTACACTTACAACCGTTGCCAATGTGAATAAAATCTAACTTTTTTACAATGCTAAGTTAATGCTAACTTTTCTATACAAATAAAGAAGTTATAAATAGATATTTACTTCGGCCACAGTTTTATAGGGTCTTTCCGAAGATTTAAATCTTTGGTATGCATCATATCAACACTTCACTGCCGACATATCAAAGGCGTTCCGAAATATCCCACGCGCGTATTGGCTATTTTGATGCGCCATAGATTTTATAACACGGTATGTGGTATCCATGGGGAAATGTTGTTTTATGATTTGAGCAAATAATAACGTTCCTACCATTACAACCGTAATTTGATTCTAACTCTTAACCATTTCATTACGTAGGAATTCTTTCAAGCTTTGTAAGTAAGTGTGTGTAAGTACTCGTATGTTCGGGTAAAATCTTGCAAGCTGAATTAGAAGTACATAGTTCCTTTTACTCTACGGATTTGAAATTTTGCATAATATTGCTTTAGTTTCGATGACAATCCAATTTTACGGTTTACGGTTTGAGATCATTTACTCCTGTTACGATTAGAAAATCACTTACCGAGAAACAATAATAGCTTTACAATTGAGGGTACTTACAGACGATAATATTAGTATTTCACAATATTATACAATAACAATTATATTAACTGTGTAAGCAATATGCACTATTATATCAAATTAATACCTAAACAATGAAACATCTCAAATTTAAAAGCATCCAATCAATTAAATCAGAAAACGTTAAAATTACATAAAATGTGACTTCATTTATATTACTCATTTACGAGTTGAACCAATCAGATCTCATACACGCCCGGTTGCACCATAAAATTACTCTGGTGATGGAATGCAATTTTGAACTCGAGCTGGATGGACGATTGGCTCCAGACATGGGAGGAACTGCTCAACGGTTAACAGCACACACAGCACAGTGACTAAATTATTTTATAGCTTTGCATTTAGAATTTACTTTTTCAATCTATGAACTTATTGTGAATATAAACATTGTACCATTGTAGGATAGAAGAAAATTATCAATATAATTTCTCGATCAATAAAACGAGAGGAGAAAATTAAAAACATGTTAAAATTTGGAATGTTGGTGTTCGAAATTAGGGTTATATAAGGCGACCAGAAATACGGCATGGGCAGTGCAGTTTCGAAATCGAATCCTGAAAGAGGACGAGAAGAAGAAGAATTATGAAGAATCGTCAAGAAGAGAAGTAAAGTGAAGAAGTGAAGCAGTGAACAGTGTCGTATTGCAGTAACAGTGTCGCGAGTGTTAGGTACCTTGTGTGAATAAAAACACCATCTATTGAAACCGGCCTTATTCCTTTCCTAACCCTCACCCACTCCTGTGACAATAAAATATATTGTATAATTTAAAATATGACTTTATGAAATTAATAAAAACTAAGAAAATTTAATAATATTATGATTGTTTACCAACCATAAAGATAGGTAGACGTCATACATAATTAAAGAACCACTGCAATAGACTTCATCATTGACCTGTAAAATTAACACCTTATGCCAACATTAATGACGAGGTTCCGTCACAGAGTAAGGTGGTTCCGTTACGTCTCGTCCTTTTTTTTATTGATTTAAGGTAGTAAACGAGCATACAGCACCACCTTCCGCTGCCGCCCGTGACAACTGTGACCGACCTAGAACAAGACTCATATGGGAACGGTGTTAGAATATTAGTTGGTTAGTTTGTAAGTATGAGGACTGGGACAGGGACTGTTAGTGAATGTTAGTCCTGTTAGTTGTTGTTAGTAATAGTCCAGTTAGTAAATGTTAGTAAGAGTCTCGTTATAATTCGGTCACAGATGTGTTGAGGACTGAGATGGTCGCCTCTAAAAAGTGTAGCCGGCTCCAAAAATAGTACCTAAATTAAATAACAAATTGAAACTACACGCCCCTATGAGCGTCTCCTGCATGAGTGGGGCTATCCCCGCCCTAGGATTCCCTGTATCGCGGGCGGCATGGACAACACAAATAACACTTCACTCCCCCCCAACACAATACCCATTACCCCTGAACAAACATTTATCTGTCACGTAAATGTCTGTCCCGGCCGAGAATTGTTCCCGAGGCCCCTCGCTTCGAAGGCAGGGCAGGACCACTACTATGCCAATCAGATCATAAATGGGATTTTACAGGTCAATGATGGGATTGGCGCGGGGACGCTCACCGCGTAAATACGTTACTGAGATAGCTCTGTGTTAAAAAATTGTAAAAAATTTAAACTGTGCGTGTAATACAAAAAGAATTATATCATTTGAAACGTAATAAAACAAGTGACCATAATTTAAAAGCTAACATTTGAATATGAACAGTGTAAAAGTGTTATAAAGGAAATACAAAACATTGAATAAAGCAGTGCATGTGGTGACTCATAAAAATCGTCTTGACTACAAACGTGTCCTTATATGGTCACAAAGAAATCAGTGAATACTCTCTGACGAAACGCTACCATACGATTATTTCAACCATTGCAATATATGCAAGCGTGGTCGCTCGGTAAAGAGAGCGATTAAACTCTGTCATGGTTCGGTGATAGCGGGATCAAATCCTGGTACAAGATAGACATTTTTGGTATTTTTATGATTTGAAATTTGTTCCGTATCTCATGAATCGGTTTTTGAGTCTCACAAGAAAATGGATAGTACAAGTAATATTACATTCAGAAAACAAAATAAATTAAAAGCAAAATCCCTCGATTCACTCAACAGTTCTACGAGTACTTTGAACTCTTCTTACTCAATGGATTTGCTTGGCAAAAGTATAGACCTATCAACTCATATTCCATCTAACATAATTGACGAAATGAAATCGGATATGGAAAGTCTTAAAATTAATTTACAAAGTACACAAAATGAACTTGACTCAGTGATTTTAGAAAATATTGAATTAAGAAATTGCATTAAACAATTAAACCAAGAAATTTATTTATTAAAAAATGTATGCAGAAGCCCTTTATCGACAATTATGAATAAAAAGAGAACCTTGAGATATAAATGCTATGTAGATAAATCGAAAGACGCTAAAAATAAATACAAAAAATATGTTAAATTGCTCAAATTATGCATTGCCAAATCGCGTAAGCTATATAATGACAGAATAATATCTCAAGCAAACAATAAGTGTAAAGCATCATGGAAATTGATAAAACAAGAATCTATGGACACCAAAGAAACTGATTTTATAAACAAAATTATTAATAATGGGACCACGTTAACTAATAAAACTGACATTGCTAATGAATTTAATAAATATTTCAATAATAGAAGTAGTAGTTATAACTTACTCGTAACCCAAAATAAACAAATATGTGAATCAATTTTTATAAGACCTTGCTCGGAAGAGGAAATATTGAAAATAATTCTCGGACTAAAGAATACAAATGCGGTGGGTTTCGACGATATTTCTACTAAAGTAATAAAAGATTGTTCTACAGAAATAACACCTGTACTAACACATCTTATTAACAGTTCATTCATGAACGGAACTTTTCCGTCAATACTAAAGAAATCTATAATAAAACCACTCTACAAAAAAGGAAATAAAGTGATGATAGAGAATTATAGGCCCATATCATTAGTCTCAGTTATGTCGAAAATATTCGAAATAGCAATGTACAAAAGAATATACAGTTTTATTACAAAATATAATGTAATAAGTAACAAACAATATGGTTTCCAAAAGGGTAAATCGACCACACTAGCTTGCTATGATGTTGTGTGTAATATTATGGATAACATAGATAAGAAACGTCCCACTGTAGGTATATTTTTTGACATGACAAAAGCATTCGATTTTGTCTCACATGAACTCCTACTGGAAAAAATAGAGAAATATGGCATAAGAGGCCAAGCTCTACAATGGGTAACTTCATTCCTACATAACCGGACAAAATGCGTTGAAATAAATGGACTAAGTAAGGATCAGGAATTAAAACATTATAGGTCCAGTGACATAGCGGAAAGTAGATTTGGGGTCCCTCAAGGAAGTGTGCTAGGCCCTCTTTTATTTTTGCTTTACATAAATGACCTACCTGACATTATTAATTACCCGTGTACATTATTTGCAGATGACCTTTCAGTGATATTGACTTGTGAGGACAATTTTGACAATTTGAAATATATTATTAATAACACTATTGACATTATTATTGAATGGCTGAAAGCTAATAATTTAGAAGTTAACCTTTCAAAAACCAAAATTGTGCAATTCTGTTCAAATAAGGCTAAGAAGGAGGTTCTTAATATAAACTACAAGGGACAGGAAATTGAACAAGTTAATTGCATAAATTTTTTAGGGATTCAAATAGATAGCAACTGTACATGGAAAGCACACATTGAACATGTCTGCGCGAAAATAAATAAATTTATTTATGTTTTACATAGACTCAGGAAGACTTCAGCTCAAAGTTCCTTACTTATGGCGTATCACGGATATGTAGCATCAGTCTTAAACTATGGCTTGGTCATTTGGGGCAACTGCTCTAATATAAGTAGAGTATTTTTAATTCAAAAAAAATGCATTAGAGCGATGTGCGGTAAGCCACCTTGGGAATCATGTAGGCCACTATTCAAAAGATTACAAATTCTCACTTTACCCTGTATGTATATCTTGCAGGCTGCATACTTTGTTAAATCGAATCCGGAACTATTTATACGTGCGTCAGATCTCTACCCAACAAATACTAGGAATCCTAACAGAATTGTATTAGCAAATAAGGTCAGGACTACTTTATACAAAAAGAGTTGTGTGATAATGTGTGGGAAAATATATAATGCGTTGCCCCGCGATATAAAGGACTCGACACAGGAAATATTCAAAAATAAGCTGAAATTTTGGTTGCAAGACAAATGTTATTATTCCATTAATGAATTCCTTAAGCAATAATTATTAATTAAAACAAGGGCAATAATGTTTAATTTAATTTAATTTAATGTAATTAGAATAAAATATTATATATTTGCATGCCACATTTTGGTTAAAGTTGACTGTTCTTCGCCATATCAATAACATCCTGTATGTATGTACCCAACTTTTAAGCAAATAAATATGAATTTGAATTTGAATTTGAATAAAAAAGTAACGCCAGTTTAAAGAATCAAATCTAACAATTTTCGAGTGAGTACTAAAAACAGGTTTACGAAGCAAAGTGATGGGGATTTACTAGTCCTTACTAATATTATATATTTGAAGGTAACTCTGCCCTTCTGTCTGTTACCTTTTCTCGCTTAAGCCGCTGAACCGCTTTAGATGAAATTTGGTATGGACATAGTTAGAGACCCTTAAAAGGATATAGGTTAGTTTATATCCCGATAATACACTCCCTTAAGGTAATTTAACGGTATTTTGTCCTTTTTCCGAGTCCCATGCGAGCGAAACCGTGAGCAAGAATTAGTTTCTATTAAAACAAATTCCATGCTATATCATGCCCCATAAACTTTTGTTTTGATCGGGAGTAACATCGTTGTGAAATTGCGCTTCACTCAGTGATTTATTCAGAAGTTTTATGTATCGTGAGATTTTAAAGCTTTTCGAATGTGATCGTTTTTCAGTTGTGTATTTTGCTTGTATTATCCGGTTAAATCCCGCAGATATCTGCAGTTACGTTGACCACGCGAACATTAAATAAATACGACTACTTAATAAATAACGCTTCGCCTCACACAACGGTTCCCTGTGTCGTGGAACACACCCGGAGCGAGAATACAAGTTTAAACTCAATGTCGAAATTTCTACCTGGCCGGGATTCAAATTTAGGACCCATAGAACTGCAGTCCGGCGTAGAAACCATTGCGTAGCGGCGTAGAACCAACAATCATACAGTTGCTGCATGCTCGTTTGCTGCCTTAAATCAATAAAAAAAAGGTCGTCGATAAGTAAAAAAAATCCTTAAAGAACTTGACGACAGCGTCAAATTAACTGCAAGCAATTATAACTTGCTAATAAACTAACCAACTAATGTTCTAACACCGTCTCCTAACTGGACTTATCATCCTAGTTGATTTGGTCTTATTCTAGTTCGGCCACAGTTGTCATGAGCGGCAGCGGAAGGGTGGTGCTGCAAACTCGTTTGATCGTTTAATTCCGTTAAAAAAAATGTAAACTATAAGGCCATGTCGTATCACTAATAAAATTATGATCATGAAGTAATTCGCTTACATCCTTCGGAGGTTACACTATTCCTATTAGCGGACCCGACCCGACCCTACAGAGTAGAACAGATATGGATTGCGAAGAAGATATGCAATCAATATCTATTTTCAATTTGATTTTAATTTAAACGAATATCAGGTGCATCGTTGACCCGTTTGTCGGATGCAGGTGTCATCACAGTTGAGATTTTGAGATCGGATTTGTATCAAGAGCGTCAGAGCTGAATTATTTTTACTGAAACACCCACTCGTGGTCGGATTTCGTTCGGGATTTTATTACTATTGACATACTTCGGCTGACTGTTGGCACAACCTATTAGCGGGTCACTGCAGAGTTTCTTTAATATAAAGCCCTGAATATTGGTGTAAAGGTTTAAAATGCGACATAAATATGTATTATAACAAATAAAAATATAGGTCGTAAATCTAACCTTTTGTTTATCATGTGGCAAATGATTACTTACTTAGATCTGAATCATCTCCATTGCACATGGCTTTTACGCGGTAGCCTCGGAAACCATAGTTGGTGTAACTCGGAAAAATAATCTTTTATACTTACTTTTAGTAAGTAAGTAAGAGTAAGAAAAATACTAACACATATTATACGTAATTATAATGAGCAAGGCGTTTTGTTTAGTTCATCTAATTCTGTGGTTTCGATTGGCGCGTTTTTCGCGTTTTAATTTGTGGTGTACCTGCAAAAATGATCTTTCTGTAAGGCTTGCCTGGCTAGTATGCCCTTTTACGTGGACCACTCTTCGTGTGTGTCTCTTCTTTCCTTCTTCTCTCTTCTCTCTTAAGAGGAAATGCTACGGGTCATTTTTCCATACAAACGTTCTCGACTAATCCCTCGCTGGTTTTTGACTCTAGATCAATAATTTTTTCACACAAGAATAATATCATCATTATGTATGTCGGTACGTTTTGATTTTTTTGATATTTTTGTTTTCAAAAGTTTTAGGCTACTTCAAACAGCGCTAAAAACGGCCAAATAAATATGCCGCAAACAAACGCCTAGTACACAAATTGTATAATAATTAGCACAAAAAGCTAAACGGTCCGAGACAGAATATCTCCTTCCCATTCAATTTCCAAAATTTCGTTAAGATTGCTTTAGTTTTGGCGGGGGGATTAGTCGAGAACGGAACCTCGATTTTGATGATTTTTGCCTCGGGTTTTTACTCGGAGCTGCAGTTGTCCCTATCGCACTGACATACACGCCGCTCGCAAGCGCGACAGAGATATTGAGTGAAAAAATCCCAAATTTGAAAAAGGGTTTACGTGGTATTTCCTTAAGCGGCAGCGCATCAGCGATGCCTTTGGTGCTCCTAATGCCCAAACGATTGACCACTTACCATCAGGCAGCTTTAATCATTAGCCGCGATGTGCTGTCCGAAACACGGAAACACTGGATAATGTTGTCATTAACCGTCAACATGTTAGAAGTTCATAACTGGAAAATTGAGATCGGTCAACCACCTAAGTTATCTAGACTTTATAAGTACAATAAGAATTTACAAAAATTTAATTTAACCTCTAAGCTGCTCTCCACATGAAATCTGGTGCGAAAATGGAATTTTTACGCAAAACCTCAGGCTTTATAAGGACTCCTGTCGTATAGGTTTACCGTAGCATGTAATGGGTACAAGGCAATCATGTTATTGTGTAAACTCTCAGGAATACTGGGGACATTGGGGTTAGATGAATAGTCTGTGTTTGGTATTTAATATTAAAAATTGTGTTAACTATATTTTTGACGTGATAACGTCTTATAAATTGATGGACACCGGCAGCGTGCACGAAAAAGTATCCCGTTCCGCCTGAGCCTGTGTGTGCAAGCGAGAGCGCAGAACAAGCGATAGAGAGGCTCGCTAGGCCTAAACGTTGGACTTGCAACGCATCTAGGTATCTCTCTTCCCTTATGACGTTATCACGTAAAATTATCGTCCGTAAACCGAATTTACAGACAACCATTTTTTATGTCGTGCGTGTATGAGCAGACGAGCCACCCGGTGGTAAGTGGTTAACGTGGCCCATGGATATCAGTAATACCATTGGCACCATCAATGCGTTGTCAACCAAGAAAAATGAAGTGAAAAGTAAGAAAAATACCGACTCTCAGGCCCCCAGCCGGAACACGATAACTAAGTATTTTGGTGGCTCCTCAAGCCAGATGGTGGTAGCCAGACTTCAGCCTCAGCAACTAAACTGGATGCTAGAAATTCCAGTAACTTCTGAAAAGAGGAATTGACTGCCATAACCTCGTCCGTTGTTCGTCAAGCCGCACTACGAAAAGGGGTTTGCTTGGACTCAAAGATGGATGGATCTTATACGATTCTTTTGTTTTAAGAAACCAAGATTCATACACATATTTTTAAACAAAATTGTCTAAATGTTTTACATTTGCGTGACGTTCTCCGGCGGCTCCATATTTTTCCGATTGTGTTACTTATTTAATGCGCATTTTCTTCACATTGTGTCCAACTCACCCTGACGTCCCCGCTCAGCTGCGCGCGGCCAGTAATCACAGTGAACACAAACGTCACTCCAGACTTCAGACTGGACATTCGAGACGAATGTTGTTTGCTGGAAATTTTTTTTTCCATTTTTTTCCATGTGTTCTTTGTTAGGGCGAATGTACATTAACTATTGAGTTTATTGAACAAAAGTAGTATTATTTAGTACCTCTTCTAACATGGTGAGTAATCACAAAGTGAGGGGTGTATTGGGGACATAGTCCACTTTGCTGGCCAAGTCCAAACTAGCAGACCTTACACCCTTTTAAAAACACTATACATAGATCACTCTTAGGTGTAGGTTACAGGTGTTTTCACAATGATTTCCTGTATCAAAGTCATAATTAATTGCCATTACCAAAATAACTGGAAATTGGAGGGGTGTCCAAGACCTTCACCAAATCTGGTTACATAAATATAGTAAAATGCGTGCAACTCTTCATGCCCCTACGCTAGATATTAGATTCGTGACTTTATGTTCGTCCGTCGAAAGTTAGAGAATTACGCGATATCGAAAATTTTATATTCATTGAATCTTTTGAGAGTGGACCAAGGAAGAAAATAATTTCGGAGACAAATATCAAGGGTTGGCAAAATGTAATAATTACACAATAAAGTTTATTTAATTTAAAGTCATGTTTGTATTAAGTACTATGTAACGAAACTTTTTAACTTCTCTCAAGTTTTGCTTGTTAATAACCGTGTCCTATGGAGTCGTAATTATTCACTACTAAATAGGAAGCACAGGTTTGGTCGTATATGATAGCTGTCATTATATTAGAATTTAACAGAAAGGTGTTCTCAGAGAATTATTAATGGTGGAATCAATGATATGAGGAGTGATATGTATGAGGAATGAGTACCGTCGGGATTAAACTGAGTGCAGCTGAGGTAGCTGCACTCAGTTTAATCCCGACGGTACTCATGACGACGGTACCCACATTCTTTAATCAATCGTGAAATGCCAATACACACTTGACCAGATTGGTGGACTATGACCTGTACCCCTCACATTGCGCGATCCGAGTCCAGTAGCCAACAGTTGCATTAAAGTGTTTTGTAAGGAGACGTAATAATACCTACTGTTCTATACTCATAGGCACAACACTCGAGTGCGTCGAGGTCATTCGATGTGATGTAGAAGCGCATTCGGACTCTCACTTGTGCCGCAGTGCATTAAAAATAACAGACTCCCAGAATAACAAAAACATTTACAGTAGAAAAGATGCAACTTACGCAAATAGGGATTTTTATTGATGATAGTTTTATCTTGTGCTTGCCAAGGTTAGCTTAATTTCATTATTATTTAGTAAGTCACAAAAAGATTTTCTTCACAATTAAATACTTACGTAACAATTTTGTAACACTTCTTCGTAATTTATCATAACTCGAAACAATTTAATTTATAAATAGACGTACCTATTTATAAATAAAAATTGTTTCGAGAAGACAAAATTAACAATAATATTAAATGTGCATAGCTACTATCTGCAATTTTCCTCGATTTCCGCAAATATTTCGGCATTCAAAACAAATATTAATTGATTATTTTAAATGACATAAATTAAATATCATTTTATCTTCAAACTTAACGAACCATGAAAATCTTTACAAATTCTAAAGTTTATTTCGTTGGATCATAGTTTCTCAATAGTCTCGCGACTACCAATTGGGTTAATGACCTAAATATTACGGTACATTTTCAATTTCATCGTTGTCAAATTGCTACCAACAACGATAACAGATCAATAATACTAAATAATATCATGATATAATAGACAATTTGTTAGTCTCGCGCTTGAACTGGCCCAAAAAAGTTTTGGACCAGTTATAAATATTTAAATAATTACGCATAAAGAAATCACCATCAGAAAACGGATATATCACGTTTTCAAACGTGTATACAGCCAGTATTTTTATAGCCTGAAGACTCTAACGATCACGGATGGACTATCTTTGGAGTTCTATCAACTACGTTAGACATGGTCGAAATTAGAAGAATGCCTTCCAATGGAAAGCCGGTTCTGAAGGATAGCTCTTTTTACACCTTTTTTGAAGAACCCCGAAGAAGAAGACGGAAGTTTGGTCCACAGTTTGCATGAGTTGGCGAATAAAGGTACAGGAATAACTACCTACACTCACTGACACTCACAAGGAAGTGTTACAACAGGAAATCTTCAAACGGTGATAAATTGAAGACAATTTGCTTGTCAAGGTTTGGCTGGGCAAAAAATAGAAGAAATCCAGAGTTTGACCCTAAATCAGGGCAGATATTTATGAGCCAGTTAAGTTTCTTCTTTGTATCGTAGGTACCTACATAGGTACCCACTAGGTGCTAAGCTGCTGAGCACGTACACCTACGTCGTGTTTTTTTACGTTTGTTAATCCGTTTTCTGAGTGCGCTCGTGAATACCATTTGCAACCCGGGAAATCCAATTGTGTGATGATGTGAGTGTATGTTTATTTATCCTTTTCCTCAACTTCAGGATCATTTATGAAGGTAAAATATTGTTAATGTATTTACGCTGGCTTTGTATTTTATGTACTTAACTGCAACGTAAAGTTAAACCAGAATAGAAGAAAGTCGTAAAATAATTTCTTGCACCTGGAAGAACTCGCCCTTACGTAGGTATGTCCAGAACAATACGCAACCAGCAATGTTTTAATTTAATAACAGTCACGTTCCCTGTAGAATTAACAGTAAAAGGAAAAATAGGATTCATTCCGCAACCCTAGGGATCTCGCCTACCCGTTCTTGCTTTATAAAAGCTGCAGTCGCTTCATCGTGTTTCAGAACCAAACCAACAGTCTTACCCAAAGGTTGCAATAGCCACTGAATCGACACTGTTTTTTATTCAACGTCCTTAGATGACGTTTTTGCATTTTCCACCAATAATGGTTGTAATCTGATATGTGGAGAAGCCAGAGATTTTGACGTAAGTACCATTGGATACTATTTAGTTATTAAAAAGATTTTATTAGATGGTTTTTTGGTGATATTATTGTCTTTAGTTAATAAAAGTACTTTCTATCTTTCTTTTGTCTTCTCTCTTGGCTTACGAGTACAACCCGTGATGCCTTTGACTTCACTGATGTCCATGGGCGACACTGAACATTTAGCTTTTTTCGGGATATTAAGTAATTTATTGTAACGTAAATTCACTTGAATATTTTAACTGATTTATTTTCAAATAACGATAACGATAAGACAATAAGACAATACGTTACCTATAACTATACCTATACCTATACTTTACAAAATAAATTAGATTAGCACGGGGTTAGAAGGTAACCCGAGATACAGATTGTTTAGTTGGTATTTACTAGTTACTTGCTGTGCCCATCAAAGCACATTATAGTATGGAAGCATGGGTAACAATTTTTTTGCTATAGACTAGACGGTATGCTGTTAGTCAACTTTAGACCTTACTCGAAGTTGTTTCAAATATTAAAGATTGGTTATTAAGCATTGCTGTTGGAACTGGCTTATAATGCTGTATCTTGTGGAATAACCAACAAATAGTAGCAACCAACCAACTTCATACATTGCCTTCTGCCAGACGAATTCAAGTTTTAAGTATTGTTTTTTTTTCAGGTTATAAAATGTACTCAAATCTTTATGTACTAATACTTATTCTATTACTGTCAAATGAAGTTCGTGGTAAAAATGGCAGTAATACAAAAGACAAGAACATTTCTAAAAAACCTAAGAATAAAAATGGAAAAGTAATTAATGAGCGGGTTAAAAGGTCTGTAACTGAAATCGAAAAATCATTTTTATCTCATATCGGCAAAGGTTTACAAATTGCAAATCCAGATGACTTTGCAAAATATACCAGCGAAGAATTTGTTAGCAATGAAGACCACAAGAAATTAGAAAAAGAACTTCCTTTTTGGGGCACTAGAGGAAGACGAGATAGTTCATCAGAGAGTACAGAATACGTTAGTGAAGAAGATAAAAACAAAGCTACAAAGTGCACGTTTTGCGACAAATATTTCGGCGACTTTCATAAAAATGTAATTAAAGAGGAATTAGATCCATTTTGGTTCGATCGTGGTGTGAAGGATAAATCAAGGGAATTAAGTCAATTTTGGGGAAATCGAGGCAGAAGGGACGAAATGGAACCTTTTTGGGGTAATCGCGGTAGACGAGACGAAATGGAACCATTTTGGGGCAATCGAGGCAGAAGAGACGAAATGGAACCATTCTGGGGCAATCGAGGTAAAAAGGATGAAATGGAACCTTTTTGGGGCAATCGAGGTAGACGTGATGAAGTTGAACCGTTCTGGGGTAACCGGGGTCGACGTGATGAAAATGAGCCTTTTTGGGGAAATCGAGGCAAACGACAAGAACCTGAACCTTTCTGGGGAGCTAGAGGACGAAGAGAAACAAAAAATTCTTTGCAAATAAATCCCTACTGGGGTAATGAAGAAAGAAAGAAAACTGCTTTAAAAGACAGTATTATTGGTGCCATAGATAATATAAAATATGGTATAGAAAAACTGTCTAGAATGCGAAGGGTAGAAAGTAATTCATTCTGGAAATCTCGAGGTCGCAATAGTAAGCTGGAAAATATATTTAAACAACAGGCGAGGAATAGCAATCCATTTTTGAGTGAAAAAGTGGCCCAACATAACACACTTCTCGATGAAAGAATGTACGCCGAACAACCACATTATATTTTAATTGAAAGGAGTAGTCGTTCTTCGGCCGAAGAAGATCCGTTCTTTATTTCAAGAGGTAAAAAGTATACGAATAAAGGATTTCGAGATAGACGTGGAATTTTGGAAGAACTAGTGAAATCAGTACGAGCTGATCCATACTACATTGCAAGGGGTAAAAAGGATTCGGATTATGTTAAAATTGGAAATTCCACAATATTAAAAGATAAGTTTGTTAAGGCGAAAGAACTAGTTTGTTCAACGATTGATATGCTAGAAACCGAAGACGATAATTTTAAAGTCAAAAGGAGTGAAGACGAATCTGAGAGAGACCGACGAACTATACTTAAAAAATTAGCGGCTCAACTCCAAATGGATCCATATTTTGTGAGCAGAGGTAAAAAGAGCAGCGATATTGATGTAAATGACGACCATTTACAAGAATTCATTGCCCATGTCAGTGATATGTGCTATTAAATATCCGCAATTGTACGAACTGATTATCAAATTATATCTCAATCACACAATGCAAAGGCTGGTTGCATTGTTGTGAACAATAAACCTGTATGTTACAAAATTAGCTTTTATGTAAGCAGATAAAATAAATGAAGGTACCTATCAATATTTATGTGACAACCAATAAATAATACTCGTACATCCATAGTTACACTATTTATGGCGAGTCGATTAACAATGAAATTGTAACATGGCACATTCTTGTAACGTTGTTATTGAAATAAAATTTAGAGAATAAATGTTTATCCATTAGATATGTAAGTTTTCTTCAAAACTTGGCTGTTTAAGATGATTTATCATGTAACTTGGTACTTAGTGCAATTAAATAAAACGTCTTTCTATAGACTGACCTGCATTTTATTTATATATAAATTCTGAAGAAAACAAAACCCGAAATTACTTAAGCGATCAGCTCTAATAATTTGTTATAGTTACGGAAATAAAGCAACTTACGTGCGAAATTAAGTATTCATCCACTTTACTTTTCGCTGCTTTTCATGTAGGAATTAAAAAATCCTGAAAACATTGTTTTAACAACAACTTCATAGTACCTTGAATAGTAGATACTTAAGTTAACTTACAGTATCTAAATAATTACTCCCTAAAGCAGCATGACTGGACCTTAGAGCTGCATTTCAATGAAAGGGCCCATACTACAGTAAAACATTCCCACTGTAAAAATTTCGTAACTAGCACCGGTAGTTTCGGCTCTGCGTTGCTGAGTCAGTCAGAGAAGATAGGCCTACCTCTTTATAATAGTGTATATTATAACTGTCATGGTAAATGCTCGACAAGAAAACTTAAATATGGAGTAAGCATTGCCCATCTAACACTCAGTCAGCGTCAATGTTAAAAATGAGCTCGCTTAAGAAAGAATGACTCCGTGTGTCGACTCATATTATTTTAGCTTACCTTGCGGAAGTTTATAAATACATAATTATTGGGGATTATGGTTTTAAACGAAATAAAATTCCAACATAGTGCGACTTTTCTTTATTATTATTCTGCAATATTATTCCATAAATATTCCTACATTCCAAAATATCTATTTTTGATCTGCTCTCACAATTTAATGGTGTAGGTAACATTGAGAAGGATATCCTTTGAGCAAACGAAAAAATTTATTTAAGTACTACATTTTAATAGATGTTGGATTCCATACAAGGTACATCGATTCCAATTAATTCTATTAAAGAGATCTACTGAATACTATTCAAATTGGCTTATAATAATGGCTGATCTATGGAACAAGAAACAATATACAAAAATAATTTTAAATTATTTCAAAACAAGCTCTCGTGTTCATTGTAAAGCATTATTTTATCTATCAACGTGACAATAATGTGCCACAAAACGAAATAAATGAATATTTCAAGAGACCTAAACATAACTTAGGTACTCAAATCTTCATAATTCCAGTACACATTGTCACAACTATTATTCATTAAACATTGATATTTATCATGGACATTTAAAACCTTTATTGATATGATAGTTACATTAAATGATTCTACTACAATTTCAGTAACGACAAACGACTATATAAGTGATAGGCCATTAAAGATCTGATACCTCTAACAACTCAAATAATACTGTACGATGCAAGAATTAAAATTTTCCCCACATACATTAACACTGCAAATACAATTTTTAAGTATGGCATTAAAAGTTGACATTTCATGTCCTAACTTAATCGTTAATAATCTCATATAGACTCGCCTCAGCAAACGTGTTAGGTTTCGTACATCAAGCTGGAACATCAACAAAAACGGTTAGGATCTTCATTCCTGCACATCGCAGGGTGCTGAAGTCATATAAAACATTTATGACATCGAAAAAGTGATCCGAAACTGGGTTCGGATTGGCTAGAACCCTGTAGGCCGTGAAATTCGTTCAGACTCGCCATAGCAAGAGGTGGTTGGTGGAATCTTCTCTCCCGGCGTCTTCCGTCATGGTGGAGCTCCTGAAGTCTTCGCATCCGTCTCCACCGGAAATTATGAGGGTTTCCTTATTATTCTGTGTGGTCTCTGCCTGCTTCTGAAGTTTCTCCGCGTTGGTCGACCGCCGACTCAACGCTTTAGTCTTCAAGGTTTGCACGGGTTTCGGAGGCTGTTTCTGCGGGACTGGGTTCTCCACAATAGTCAGGAAACGCACGTGGCCAGTGTGTCCGTACGTAATACCTATACAACAGACAAAGTACTATCAACAAAACTTATATACTGAAAAAAAGGTAACCATAAAAATACATAAAACGAATAAGTACCCCGGTAGTTTGTAGCTGTTGTATTTACAAATCATGCCAGTTCGGATTAAATTCGGCATTAAAATCATCACAGTTATAATAAGATTCAGAAACATTCAGAACATTAATTTTTTTTATAAAACGGATATTATTAACAACGAAATGTATCGTGATCCAATGCCATTGCTGATGCCAAGATCGTTGCCGCTATGCCATTAATAGAACCCGTTGGAGACGCATTGCGAGAGCTGCAATCTTCAAGGAAGAAAATAATTATGACCGACTACCATCGTCATTATAGTACCACGACTACTGTCAAGATTGTACGACTGAGGAGGAGGCGAATGTTGTCTACCTTAAGCCACGCCAATAAGTGGACTGGTTTCCCTGTTCGATCTACGAGGTTTATCCTAACAAAGCGGTATCAATGCTTAAGGTAGCATTGTCTAGCCACAACCACCGGTCGAGCGTCGCGGTCAAACTCAAACTCAAATCATTATTTCATGTAGGTATTTTCAATACACTTATGAACGTCATTTTTTGCATTTACCACCGTTTCGCTAAGGTGCCTTTAAATTTTAAATCTTTGAGGAGAAGAAACGGCGAAAGAAACTCCTCGGCACATCTTTTGAAAAAAAGAAATGCTTACAATTACAAGGTCGTCGGGATTGTTTAGTACTCCATGTAAATCTACTAAGCAGTGGGTCGCGCGACCCGATTGCGGTCCCGGGTCGCAGTCGCGCGTCGCGGTCGCCCGAATGCTAGCTTTACCTGTAAGATGCGGCACGGTGAAGGTGCCAGTGCGAACGTTGGGCGAGTTGTGCAGCGGCGCCGTGAGGAGCACCCCGGCGCTGGTGCCCACCCACAGTGTGTCGCGGTGCGCGAGCAGCGCCGTCACGCGAAGACACGCCGCCTTGTGCTGTCGGATTATGTCGTCGCAGCCTGGTGGGAGATTAGTGGACGAATTGTAGCTATTTTTGAAGTGAAAACTTCTTGTATCGTTGTGATTTGGAATTCGATGAAACGGAAATGACGCGGAAATGAAACGGAAACGAAAAAGAGACAGTCACATTTTAACGTGGGAGAAAATGAGATAGGAAGTATCGGCAAAATCGGCGGGTAAAGAAACCAAGATATCTGCATTAGGGAGAAAAGAATCAACAATTTCGTGATAGCCACGTGTCTCAGCTATTATCGACGAAAAACTTCCAAATTGCAAAAATATGCATTTAATCTCTTCATCTTTATTACAGCAGAGGTTTGAGTAAGCTGCCGTTGTAACACCAGCGCTAATAGAAAGCCATATTATTACAACCTTACTTTGACAGCATCCTCAGATTCAGTCTGCCAATAGGCTCAGAAGCCACTGTGATCTTCCTTATCCGTTTCACTCCGACTCACCGTGCAACATCTTGGTAACATGCGGCGTGATGTTGATCTCGGCGAGCTGTTCCCTGGTGGTGGAGTTGTAGCAGCGGAGCTGGGCCGCGTTGTGCAGCGACAGCCAGATGGAGCCGCCGGCCACAGCCATGTGGTTTATGGGCTTTGACTCCGAAGATATTTGGAATGTTTCGTCGATCTGAAAGGTAAAGATGGTGGATATGTTAATTGTATTGGATACGGATAGTTCATATTAAATTTAACAGTATTTCATAGATAATTTGACATGATTTGCCATTATTAAGAACACATTAAATAGCAGGAATTTCGCAGCAAAGGTATATTATTATAGGCATATTATTATTATTATTATTTACAGATATATATTGTAGTATTTACTTAAGTAAGAAAAAAATCCAAACTCAAAAGTCGCCGATCGGTATCAAAATGATAAGGATACGAACCTATTAAAACAATAAATACTTACCATAATTTAAAAAACTTGCTGGAATCGACTGATCGTGATTCTAAGGACTGTTTCATACAATACAATACAACAATTTTATTACTGGATTTGGAAAATCACCTGCAAGGAGTGAGGGTTGATGATCTTGATGCAGGAGTGCCAGGCGCACCAGAGCTTGCCGCCCGACAGCAGCATGCTGCTCACGGGACCGCTGCCCGTGCCCACCGAGATCGTTGACCTCTCTGTCCAGGACCCGTCTGGAAGAGTAGGAGTGACAGACATAGTAAGAGTGTCAGAGATGGAAAGAGTTATAGAGATAATAAGAGAGACGGATATGGGAAGAGTGATGCAGATAATAAGAGTGTCGGAGATAGTAATAGTGACTGAATTAGAAATAATGTAATTATTTTGAGTTTGGGTATATCACTAAAAAAACTGGTGTCACTAAGGACTATATACGTAAAAGGCGTAAGTCAGTCTAAAGATTGTACTCTTGGTAATTATGTTTTATTAGTGATGGTGGTAAAGGTGATGGTAATGATGATAATAATAAATACACGATAAAATACTCATATCACCGCACTAGGATTCCTTGTGTCGCGGGTGGCATAAACAACACAAATTACACATCACTAACACCCATGACCCGAGAACAAACATTTATCTGTCTCATGAACATCTGCTCCGGCCGGGAATCGAACCCGGGTTTGCAGGCAGGGTCACTACCAACTAGGCTACGGGGTCGTCGGAATGAATGAATAATGTGGATTGTTGATAATGGTCCGGGATCCCCAGTACATTTTTTTTACTTGATTACTATCAAGCTAATTTTCGGTGAGTAGCTTAATTTTGATGAGACGCCCAACAATTTCTGAACGAAATATCTCGATTGTGGGCGGTAATAGGGGTAGCAGGGATAAAATATGTCGATTTCATGATTCTAAAAAATGTATTAGTAACTGGTTGTTTTTTTTTTAATCTTAAGATTATTATCTAAATTACTTGAAAAAATATTTGTCCTACAAAATGTATGGTCTGATCGAAGAGTCCCCCACTTCCAATATGTATCGATAACGAGGTCATCAAAAATGATTGAAATGTGATATAATGTTTCGAAACGTCCCTTTCAAAGCTACATATCGATGGGTCCTACGTATAAGGGCCAAACTAACAATTTGACGATTTTGACTTTTTTATGATAAACGCATCCTATCGATATGATTAATCGTGTGAGCTTTTAAAAAAAAAGAAAAACTGCATGGAAACACGACTTTCTATTAAAGTATAACGGCATATGTAGCGTGGATTGAAACGTATAAGGTCCAAAGAGTAATTTGAGACTTATACGCGGGAACTTCCCGCGCGTTTTTTTTATTATTTGGGCCAATCGGCTAGTTTGACACTTATACGTCAGACGGAGCAACGCCCGCGCTGTGATCAAAACAAAATCTCGTTACTGTGTTTTAGCGTTACAATTTAGATTAATAACTGAAAGATGGCATCCAAGTATCGTGCTAAGTTTAGTAGAAGTCAGAATAATAGTAAATTTATAATTAATTCAAAAATATTTAAAAATACTTATATTATGCAACTTGGCATAATACACGTATATTGGCCAATTTGACACATCGGCCCTTTTATGGTGTTTTAAAATACAAATAATTTTAACAAAAACTAACGTAAAAGGGCCAATATGCAGTAAAAAAAAAACTGTTTAATATATAAATAAAATGGTGCAGTATATATAAGTAGGACAATTGTCTTAGTAAACAAGCAAAGTTTCATAAATTTCGGTTTTATCAATCTTAAGTTACAGCAAGTTTAAACTTTGAAAGCCTCTCCTGTAAAGTTGTCATTTCGCATTTTGGCCCTTATACGTAGGACCCATCGATATACTCGTACATATACTATGTATATACTATGTCATTTGGTGATGAGATAACGCGGAGTGAGGTTACTTGATAATGATGACTTACCTATATCTCGGCAGTAAACAACCAGGTCCCCATTCCCCAAAGCAACAAACACTTTTCCCTCGACGAATCTGAAATGAGCGTTATTAACTATACAATTAAAGTTGACCGAAAAAACTATTCCAGTTTATACTAAAAACTAAAATTGACTTCAAAAATTAACCTTACTTACATACTTATTAAATTAGGATACTACATTTTTTGGGGTGGTGAGGTGGAACTTTTTGGAACGTAGTTCCAAAAAGATGTACTTACACAATAGAATGCACTCCAGAATTATGCTGTAACTTGACTTTGTTCTTTTTGATCCTGATGTTATCCAGACAGTTGTAGACGTGGATGCAGCCGTCTTCAGTGCCAAGCCACATGGTGGGCTGGTTGGCGGTGGTCGCACTGTCTTCTGATGACTGGCGGCTTGTTGGTGATGACAGTGTGCCTAAATGGGAATGACATTGCAATTTTAGTATCCGAAAATCAATGTCAATGCCCTTTAGCGCAAAGGTAATGAGGTTATGGGGCGTGAGAATTAATTTTAATATAAAATAATTATTTAATACCAAAAGTAATAATAAAGTTTACTACAATAGTGCACATTTTAATTTAGTAAGTATAATATGTTATCTGTTAAAACAATAGTGGGAAAATATAAAATGTGAGAACTTAAAAAATAGTTGTACCTACTCATACATGAAAAAAGTAATTACAATAAACTACTACAATAGTGCATAATTATAATTTAAATAGAGACATAATTGTGGGTAGAAATAGATGTTTACGCTTTTTATACGTACGCAATATGGTATGGGATAATAAAACATTGCAAATAGTTACATGCATAATAATGTAGGGTATAGAAGGTTTACCTAAAATATTCTTTTTGTAGTCACCTCCTAAAGTAGAAATTCTGAATGAATTCCAAAATATGTTTTGATTATGTACTGATACTTTTTTAGTTTTAACTGATTTTATTTTCTCATCATATGACGGTAGCATTATTTCCGTAATTTGACATAAAATTATTCGTATATTGACAAACATAAAAATTTCTGACATTTGCAATAAATTATTCGTATATTGACAAACATAAAAAGGCTTCATGCAAGCCGAGTTATGTAATACTTCCATATTTGTCCTAAAATACAACTTAGATCATGAGTGATATAAGATGTATCCACATATACTTATTTCCGAAGTATGTTACTGAACCTACGTGTATTTGAGTATTTACCAACAAATCATTTACCAAGTTACGGTTGAAATTCCTGGCGTATTTAAAGTTACAAGTAATTCATGATTTATCATAAACCATCAAAATAATTATTGTTCCAATACATTAGGATTTCCTACTAAACCCAATGAAGATTTCAGTACCTTTAAGACGACCACCATAAATATAATATAGGGATAAGAAAATCATACCAGCCATAATACGTCCAGGGACTACGTTGCAAGGAAACATTATTAAAATAGGATTAGTAGGTAAGTCACACAAAATTAAAATACAAATCATAGATCAAAATTCAATTGTTGGATTAAGGAACGTTTATAAAAAAGCCGACTACTCCTAGCAAAAACGGTATTAAACCCAGAAAGACAGAATTTATTAAATCATGATTATTTAATTTTAAAAATACACTTTTAAATCATGATTATTTGTAAGTGTACTTGATACTCTGGTACTTGATACTTGGTGTATAAATTACGTGCATAAATGTATCAGTGATGTGATAAACGATTTTGAATTTGACTTAAATGAATGTATACTTTGTCTGTCTGTTCTGTGACTTATACGGCTCGATTATAAACGCACCCTTCGTTAATTAAGTACAATGATGCAATTTTAAAATGTCTAGTCACACGTGCGACATTTCTGCAGTTCAAATATTGTGTAAATAAATGTGACGTCGATGATACTGACATCTTTCTCAGCGTCTTCGCTGTCGCAATGTTGTCCTACTGCTGTCGAACGTGTGAACAGACACGGGTATATTTTATGCAATAACTTAATTATAATTAAATACAGGACGGATAACATTTAGCAAATTGGCAGGTTTGACACAAATTATTATGATAATTCTACAGTTATTAGTTTAAGGAAGGAAGGAATACATAAAATATTAAGTGCAAAAAAGAGTGAAGGAGTTTGGATTAATATAAAAAATATGATAATTAAAAGTCTTCACATGAATAAAATTTTTTCTTCCTTGTTTCCATTCCTCTTCTTTCTTACTTGGCCGGAAATGCATCGCCACCGACCACACAGCCAATAGACATAATGAATAGAATGCATTCTGGCAACTAGCTGAGGTAAGACAAAGCGGGGTGACTGGCTAATTCAAAGCTGTGATTGGCTAATTCAATGTCACACGAAACGTTGGAAAGAAATAAATTAATTTAAGCAATGGGAAAGAATGCCGGCACGAATTTATATCGGTACTATAAGCCAGATGTGTTGACAGAAGCCATTCGCCTGTTATTAGTAGTCTATTGGCTGTGTGGTTGGTACGCATCGCTGCCTTTGGTGTGGTCGATGACCTTGGGTGACGGTGCCCACATACCATCAGCTAGCTCGTCTGGTGCCAGACATAAATAAATAACGCTAATAAATAAATAACGCTACACACTCATAGCCCCGCACTAGGATTCCCTGTGTCGTGGGTGCCATGGACAACACACAACACAAGAACACACACACCGAGACCAAGAACGGAAATTTAAATTCATCATTCAAATTTCCGCCTCGCTGGGAATCGAACCAGTACCCTCAGAACGGCGATCCGGCGTGTTAACCATTGCGCCATCCGGGTCGTCGCCGGTAAAGAACATAAATAATGCGAGTGTACTGATTATTATTTTTCTATTTACCTTTAGTGTCACTGATAAACGACAGTCACTCACCGTCAGCTTATCTGCACGTTTGGCTAATCCTCGATTAATGTTTTACCCACCACTACCACCAACGTCCTTAACGTAACGAATCTCTACTACTCTCTTAAAACGTCATCAAAATGGTTGTCTATAAAGTAGGTTTACGGACGATAATTTTACGTGATAACGTCATAAGAAAATATTGAAAAAAACTAATGCTTTGGCCGATCGTGCCTCTCTATCGCTTCCGCGCTCTCACTTGCACGCTCGGCTCAGGAGGAACGTGACAATGATGTCATACCGTTTCGTGCGTGCAGCCGGCGTTCATCGACTTATAAGACGTTATCACGTCTAAAAATTGTTTTAAAAACATAATATACAGGATTATACAAGTAAACAAAACTGACCAGAAGTTATCCCCATAGCCTGTTTGTCCACAGCCGGGTTGGAGCTGGACTTCATCACGGGATGGACCTGGATATTCTGACCGGTGTGAGGGGTGCTCAGACTCTTGCTGTGGTTGGGGGTCAGGGTGCTGCGGTAGTTGCCGAGGCTCGCGGTCAGGCTGGAAATTAAATTCAATTAATAGTCACCTCTAAAAAGTGTAACCGGCTCCACCTTTCTAACCGGAACACAATTGCTGTTAAAACGATTATTACATGCGAAATATAATTACGTAACGTGTGAGACAGAAAGAGACAGAAAGAGACGGGCACTAGTACTTAACATAATATATCTACTACTCTTTACACTTATAATATCATTGGGTGTATCAGTGTTGGAATAAAAAAAATCAAATTGTGTGCAATTCGCACGTGCTAGAAGTATAGTCTTCAAAAAAACGAATACTGTCAGTCCAAATATTGATGTTCTGCTTTGCTTACGTAAGCCGCCATTTTGAGGATGCTTCCTATCTCATTTTCTCCCACGTCTGTGTCTGTCTCTTTTTCGTTTCCGTTTCATTTCATTTGCGCGTCATTTCCGTTTCATCGAATTTCAAATCACAACGGTATTGACTTCAAAAATGTAAGTTACCTGGAATGCAAGCGAAGGTTGGTAGACTCGTGGCTGCGATCAGAGTGACCGTCCTGGTTCTCGCTGCCCGAGGAGCCCTCGTCTTCGTCGTCGCTTGATGATGAACTGGAATCGTTGTGGTTAAACATAAAGAGGATATTTAAACATCACTTCTCTATAAAACTTGAACTGTATCGTCAACCATGGGAGATGTTTGAGAAAAATAATATTAGATTAGGAATATTTATTAACGAAAAAGATTCCACGAGAATGATTTTTAGGATTTTTGTCCGTATTCATTATTCGATTAGTCGGTAGGTATGTCTGTGAGTTTGTTTCTGCTAATCTAAGACGGCTTACTCTATAATGCCGATTCTATCAATATATTGAAATGTGTATCTTAAAACATTTGCCATTAAATATATTTTGCCCTGACCTATCTAGTCGAATGTTCTTGCAACTGTCGTTGGGATCCGAGATGCTGATCCCAGGTTTGGTGGAGCTGGTGCTGCTCAATGAACTTGTGCTTCTGGAAATATAAACCCATTATTATACTAAATTATTTTAATAAATCCATAATCCATTCAATACATATAAAACTCTTCCGTTACTGAGTGACTGACAACGCACAGTCGAAACAACGGAAATTTTATTTCTTCAATGGACTCACTTGAAACTTTATAATTATATAGTTTTAAACTGATATTATCGCGGACACTAAACATTGTAATGTAGTCTCGCCGTGACCATGATCCATGCAACTGGGTCGAAATATCGGTAAAACAATTCGAAATCGTGAGTACCCGTATACATTACAATATAATTATATAGGTTCCTCAAGTGACGCAAGTGAGAACTAATAAAGGATTTTTGGAAATTAAAAATTTCACGCGGGCAAAGCTGCGAGCGAAAAACTAGTAAGTATATTAATAAACCTGTATAATGTTGTCTCGAGTGGACGAAGTAAATTTGACCGCATGGGGACTGCGTCGCAAACTAATTACAAAATACCAATACGGAAATGAAGTAGCACTAGCAGATTGGCTACCTGGTGGTTAGTGGTCACTGCAGAAAATTGAATAAGATATCAAAGAAACATGAGAAGCCTAGAAAGAAGCGGAGAATCCACTTATTGGTTCGTGGCTGGTGCAACTTTATCAACTTGAAAATTACTCCGCATCGCCTAGACTAGACTAGTTAAGTATTCTTTATATAAAACTTCACAAAATATTATTTTACTTCTAGGGTAAAAAACCTGTCAAAACGTATACTTGCCTAAACGGTTTATTGAAATGCAAAAATACATTTTCACCTATACCATACCCACTCATACACACATATTCACTCATAGTATAACCTAGTAACGCTAGCAACAGATAAGTAGGTTATGAGAAATGAAAAGTGACAGAAGTGAAAACTACTCACGGGATATCCAAGGTCTGTTGTCGCGTCAGCGCGGGCGCAGGCGGTACGCACGCGACGCACAGAATACGTGCGTTGCAGACGCCATTGCATGACGTCACTTGTGGCTTGGGAGACAGAGTGAGGACACACACCTGTCCTACGTATCCATCGCTGTTGCACACCTGCGGATGTAAGGTCAGCATTCTAAGGAGAATGAGGATATTTTGTGACCCTTGAGATGTAGTCCAGGTTGTAATACTATACCCTGTCGGGTAGACATTTGTGTCACAGATAAATGTGTCAAGAAGTGCGAAGTTTTTAAAGGCGTTCCCACAACGAGAGCATTCGCCGGTAAATAAGTAATAATTGAAGATTCCATTATTTAATTATTATTTTATGCATTACGTTACAGTAGGTAACCCTCACCGACTCATGGGCATTAGCCTTTAAAGTGACAACATTAAATCCTGCAACACATGTGTGACCTTTCAAAGTTACTTGAATGAGAACATTGGTTTGTCAGACATCGCTTGTCATCGATAAGAACTTTAATTCCAATTAAACTATATTTTTTGTTATTGTGAGAAATCAAAAAAGAGTTTAAATAAATAATCTTACCCAAACGTCAGGTGCTTGACCTTTAGGTGGTAAAGTGGGGGCAGCGCAAGTGAACTGCAGGCCAGCCCTCGTCTTGCGAATGGGCACTGGGGACAGGAACTCGGGGGCTGGTCTCTCTTGACCGTATACACCTGGAGTTTTGCACAAAAACCATGTTACAAACCGTAACAATCATTTTAACTGCTTGAACATAAGTTTTAAGTCGTAAGTACTAAATGCTGTCAGTAAGTATATAAAAGTTCTTAGGAGTTTCTTGAGTTAATATTTCACGTTTCAACACATCAGATTTATCATGAATTCACAAGTTAATGATTTTAACTTATATTATATTCACAAGTTAATAATTTTTACTTACATAGTTTTTGTTTGGTCTCGTTAATAAGCTCCTCCCAGTTGCTTCTCTTGTCAGTTTTTTGGAAAATTACTGTCAAGTTCTCCGGACCATTTCTGAAAATCAATTTAAAATTATTTAGACACGAAAAAATTTTTTCTGTGATAAAAAATGTATGTGTGTGTGTGTAAATCACATCACAGTCATCACACGTGTTTAAGCTATTCATCAATTGGTTCATTCAGTCGTCACAGGAGGAGGGTCACAGTCAGACGGTCCGTCTGTTTATTTTACTGACTACATATCAACTCAAAAAACTTGTAACGTTATAACCCACACGTATGACAATTTTGTATCGTAGATTAGGAATCAGAAAAAAACTCTGCGTCGAATGGTACAAGTCTCGTGGCTCTACATCCAATAGTAAATTTTGTGCAGCGTTACAAGTAACCATTATCATACATTATGTTCTGAAATCGCAAGTTTGTCGCCGCTGGTTAACATTTTCTATTTTGTGAACGCATTAACTTTTTGCGTCGATATACTTAAGCGAAGTACTCACGGTGTGTTCAGGCTGAGCTCCATATAGCACAACTGGGTATCACTGTTCTGTCTCTCTGACAGCTGTCTGTTCAACGTGTGCAGCATATCTCTCACCAGCTCCTCCAACTGGGAATGTTGAGTGTGTAGAGCCGCTACGTGTTCTGATATCTGGGTGAGGGTATTCACGTCTTCCGTCAGGGTTTCAACTTCGTGCATTATCCGGCGTAGGTTTTCGTCTTTTGCTAGAATTAATATTGACTCTCTTTTAGTAATGTAATCTGCTCATACCCTCAAACTAAAAAATGTTGTTGGTGGAATGAATAAATGTGTCATTTCTTCTTCAGAACGAGAAGACTTTGTGATTAAAATATTAATAGGATGAGGCAATCAAAAAACTAATTATATGTACGAAATTAACGTCCTCATATTGTCGTTTTATAAATAGGTATGTGTTGTGCGTCAATTAGTGTGCTGTTTTTAATTAATTCGTTAAAATATCTAAAAATCAACATGATGTGTATTATCACCCTTACAATTTCAGCTTTACAATTCACATGAAGCTTTACATTTCAAATGAAAGGCATTGTACCCACATCGTGTTCTTTACAAACAATTTTTATAAAAATATAATTTCAGCACAATACCACCATCCACATACTCATATTCTACTTCAGGACTCAGTATTATTATCATTCCTCAGCATAACTTTCGACGCCAACGCGACCTCTGTACGAGGGGAGCGGCTTGAGTGGGCCCTATTATAAACCTCTTGACATTTCTCCTTAAATTTTGGCATTCAACGCACCAAAAACAGCGTCGAAGTACTCGTCAGGCACACCTACAATGGCACTTCAATTTCAAGTGCCAAAGATGTCAAAGGTGTCTAGATTGAAGATAATACAATAGAACATCAAACAACAGTGTTAAATTGCGAAGTTTCAGCGCTTGGTGTTAAGTTCCGACATTTAACTTTGACAGTCACTCCAGGGAACTTACTCGCTCATTTCCACAACCGCAATAATGTCAGTGAAATATTTACCTTTGACGATTTCGAGATCAGCCAAGGATATTCTCATGAGAAGCTTGTACTTATTACCTTCCATTAGACTCGCTATACTACTTTGGTATGTTCTGAAACAGAAAAAAACGTTTAATAAATAAAATATTGTATTGATTTTGCATTCATGGCAGAAATATCTACTAATAATTCATGAAACCTGGAGAGTATTTCACCACATTTCTTGTTCGCTGATGGATTTAACGGGTTTGTGTGGTGTGTGTAGAAAATTCGTCAAAGTCTTCTTGACCACCTTCGACATTTAATAACAGCAACGATCGGCAGCCTAACAGGCGCTGTGCGAATATACTGATTGTGCCTAATTTGCCTAACTCGAACATGGATGATTTGCGATTACCTCAAACTATTGAACTTTGAGCTGTTCATAGTTAAATTACTTTTTATACTGTATGCTATATGTATTCTGTTCCTTTCATCATCAAATGCATATGTGTTCTGTCATTTAATAAACCTAAACTGTTTACAAAATACTCACGGAATGGGTTTCTTAATAGTACCAGTTCGCCTCTTAACACTTGTAATCAGAAGCGTATCATTAAACAGGAACAGGGCTCTGTCCTTAATGGTTCCTTGCGCAGATGGCATCGTCACCATCTCATGTCGTAGGAACGTTCGGTCCATCGACACCAGATTAGATAGACCCTCAATCATCTGTTCAAGGTCCCGTAGTGTTTGTTGCTGCTGCTCTAACTCTAGACTCTCCCTTTCTGTGCAGTTTATTAGTTCCAAAAGATCGTGGATTTCCTTTTGAGCTTCTAGTAGGAGTTTGTGGTCAGGATGTGACTGATCTGGAAGTTAACGAACAACGGGTTGAGTTTGATAACTGTTCGATGTCTGATGTTTACAACAGATTAAACAGAAGAACGTTAAAAGATCCAGGATTTCTTTAATCTTTCAAGTCTGTGAGTAGCAAAAAACTTGAAGATGAAGGCAACCAAAGATCTACCTGTATGTTTAATCAGTCGTTGTATTAGCAACTTGTAGCTAGGAAATTTTTGCACTGGCTTTATGAGCAGATTGTCCAAAGACAGCTTTCCCTTGTGGTCTCTGGCCATAGCATCGAGGAACTTGGCGAAAGCCGGTCGAGACGCAGCCGAAGTTTTGATTGTCTCCTTCGCTTTCTTCAAGTTGTTGATGAAGGACATGTATGTGTCCATCACGGTGGGCTTGGTAAACTGGAAATACATTATCTTCATCATTAACAATCAGCGGAACTATAGATGGCCTGTATGGTGCAATGGTTACCATGCCAGACCACCGTTTTAAGAGTTCTGGGTTGGATCCCCAGATGAGTGTATGTTTATGTTTACGGCTTGGGTGTGTATTCTTGTGATTGTGTGTTGTTCGTGGTACCCTCGACACAGGGAATCCCAGTATGAGGGTGCAAGTGTGTCGTTTTGTTTATAAATATTAAACTCTGAGCATTAGTAACGTTGTAGCTATTATGGATTAGCAAACTCAACTCAAAGTTAGAGGTTTACTAATATTTTTGTAACCTAATTGTTTATCATTATTACTTCAGATTCTAAGATTGTTATCAATGGACCAGGCAAACGAATTTTTTTTTACACGTCAAATAAATCTATAAAAAATTACAAGAAAAACTGTGTTTTTACTTTTTCCATATCTCAATAAATGGCTGAGATATTAACGATCAAAGTGCGTATTTACGGCCGTTGGTTTTTTTAAAAACGCAGGCGGGCGGTCACTACTCGATGACGTCATCTCTCAGTAGTCGCGCGTAGTTGATAGGGATTTTTGACCGAAATGTTAATTTAAACTCAAGTAAAGCCGCGAGCAAACCTTAGTTATCAATAATAAAATAACATACATAATTCACATACTATCTACTACATCTATGCAAAATTTCAAGTCTGTATCTATAGAAATAAGAAAGTTATAGATTTTTGAACTGCATAGACCCATATTTTCTATACTTGCGCCGTATCGTACTCGCGGCCGAACTAACTCGTGACGTCATAGCGTAAGCGCGGAAATTCAAAAAAGGGCTTGAACTTCTCGTCTTTATAACTTCGGAAATACTGCATGTATTGAAGTGAAATAAAAAGTTATGTAATGTATATGACCTAAGCTCGGATTTTAGGTGTATTTGATAGTAATATTTTGACCCTTTTGCCTTCTCCATTGCAGCTTATTCACTTAGGGCCTGTTTCACCGGTTACGGATAAAGTTCCGGATAGCCTATTAGGAACTTAACTCCCAAATAAACTACAACTTTTGGTTTCACAGGTCTCGGATAAAAGTATCTGACAGATAAAGTGTTGGTTAAGATAACTGCCACTTCAAGTGGCTGTTAGAGGCGTTATCCGACGGATAAAAAATCTGTCAAGTCAAATGGCGGGAACGAAAAAAATAAAATGACACATGTCTTGCGTTTCGTTTCTATAAACACATTTAGAATTTGAATACCTAGTAAAGCATAGGAATCCTACTATTTCCGTTCTTTGTTGATAAATTAAACTTGATAATATAATAAAACTTGACTTGGATTATTTTGATCAAAAAGTATTTTATTATTTAGGTTTTTAAAATTGTTTTCAAATGACGATAATTTACGTAGTAGTAACGAAACGCAAAAAAGCGACGTTGCCGCTCCGGCAACTGTCAAGTGGCCGATAACTTTATGTATCAGTTAAATTATCCGGGAGTTAGATGGTGAAACAGAAAAAAGTTATTAGCAGCCTTTAACTGGTAGATAGCATTAAATGTCAGATAACTATCCGGAACTTTATCCGTAACCGGTGAAACTGGCCCTTAGACTCATAGTTTACATAGTAGATTAGTTACTAGATAAACTTAAATATTTACACCTTTTCATAATACAAAACTATGGTTATGTAAATGTCATGGTAATTGTCCCTGAAGATTTTATCATAATACGTGTATACCGTGTATACGGGTACTCACGATATGTATATTGTACGCCGATATTTCGAACTAGTTGACACTACGACATTAGATAGACTAATTTATTAGTGTCAAATTTCAGCTGTCATTCAACAAAAAGTTCCTCGCCACCGCATTTGCATCGATCGTGATTTCAGGCCTAGGTAATCACGATCGATGCAAATGGGTTGAAATATCGGCGCACAAAATACTCAACCAAAAACACAAAATAACTTACCCATATAATAATAAAATGTTATCGAGATGAGTTATGTTTAAAATCATATATTACACGTACCACATCCAAGAACACGTCTCCGACTTTTTGCTGCAAGTCCCATTGTTCCAACCTTCGTCTCAACTGTTCCAAGAAGACCTGATGGACATTCAGGATCGCCGGAACTTGGTAGAAGATCTCGTCTACCACGAACGCGTCCAATAGCCCGGCGTTTTCCGGACTCTTCAATGGCTGTAGATATTTCTAGAAAATGTAATAATAAATTTCCAGTTACGAGTTTGTATCAGTTCAGTACGTAAATTTTACCTGTGAAAATATATTACTCTGAATCTTTCGCACCCGGTCACGCTGAACGGCTTGATAGATTAATTTAATTTAGCATTAAATTGAACGATGTCGAATATAAAATTTAAAAGAGGGTAGTTTTGATCACAACTATTAAAATTAAAAAGTTACGCCCAGCTGTTCGCCTATCGAAAATTGCTCATGTCATCATCATCATTGTAGCCCATAACCGCCACAGTGTGAGTGGTACAGGCCATAGTCCACCATGCTGGCCAAGTGTGGATTAGCGGGCTTCACACACTTTTGAGAAAATTACGGAGAACTCTTGTGTGTGCAGGTTTCATCGCGATATTTCACTTTACCAAATCAAGTGACATTTAATTTGAAATACGCACATAGTTTTTGGAAATAAGAGGAGCGCACAGGATTTGAACCCAGACTCCCCCGTTCCGGAATGCAACGTTCAAACCAGTTGGGTGCCACTGCTCTGATTACATAAAAGATAGCTCAACTATTACATTAATTTTTTGTGGGTATGTATAAAAATAAGTATAAATTGGAGGCGAAAATTCCGAGTTTCGTAGGGCAGGCTAAACCGTAGGACCGAAAGCTGCGTTATATTACAAACGTTAAGCCATGACAGATGCCACTGCTGCCAAGCTTAAAAACTTCTGACGCTTCTGTTGTGCACTAACCCCTTCACCAATCGGCACTGAATTAGCGTTGTAGAGTAAGTTTTAGGTATCCTTAATTAATTGAGAGAGTCGTGTCATGAAGCGAGACGCTAATTCTCTAATTCCTCGATGCTACGCCTAATGGTTCTGAGCCAACCATTTCAATCGAAAGTATCATTCACGTTTAGAACACTCTTGTACGTAACAGTTACTATATGGGTTTATCCTGTTCATTTAATGCCTAATGTACACATAAAATTTTCTTCAGCCCTCATCAATATGCGTGTTGACAACTGTAAAGTAATAAACAGATCCGAGGTGGAAAGTTTTCGAATATTGCGTAAAGCGATAATGAGAATTGAGGATTTTTTGTATGTATAATATGCGACAAAATAGCAGATAATAAGTCGTCACCTCGTCACCGGCCTCGATGGATGTCGGTAACAGCAAAGGCATCAGGCATGAAAGAAGAATAAATTTCTCTCTCGCGGCTCTAGCCAGAACCCTGATTGTTTTCCGTCGCCAGAATACTACCATAAGTTTGGCTTCTGGTTCAAGCAAGAGACTAGTACCTAGCCAGCAAGGCTCCACGGAAATAGATTTACTCATATGAAAATCAAAACGTTTGTAGTGTCAGAGAAGACAAAGGGAATACTGTTGAGGGGCTGTATGTATGGGAGTGTGAAAATTGGTTATTTTAGTCTTCAGTCATCCCTATCTATTCACACGACTGAAAACTCAGATTAAATACCTCATGAGTGAAATAAACGGGCGATTCAAAACAATAACACAAAGAGCTTAACACTTAAGCACGTTATAAACGCCCTTGAATGATTTGTATCGCATTAATTCCGTCAAATACGTCAACCACGAATTCCGGTGTACAATTTATTTGGGGAAATTTATTCAAAACAGGTGATCATAAATTAAAAGCCACTTAAAGCACCCATGAAAGGAGAGTAAATTTAGGTGACGGCCGAGTTGGAATTTCGCACTTCTACAAATTACTTAGTTTTATGATATTGGAATATTCTCCAATATATAAAAATCTCGTGTTACGGAGTTAGTGGACGCACTCCTCGGGAACGGCTCGACCGATTTTTATCATTTTTTGTGTAATGTATTTAATAATGTGAGAATCGGTCGTAAAGTATATTTCATACGTCTAGGTGATAAGGGTGTCCCTGTGCAGACTTGTTTTTCTGTAATGACGATTTTTTTTCTATTTTTTATTGATTTGGCATAAAAAATGCTTATTATCCTAAATTTTCACCCTCCTACCCCCATTTTGAATCGCGTTTTTAGTATTTTTGTATGACCAAAATCCAAATTATACTTACTCTACTTACTCTACTTACATACCTTCAAATAATTTATATATGTACATAATTATGTGTATTTAGTTTCCTGGGTAAGCTAGTTAATATATAGGTTTTCTTTTTAAAGTGAATCTTTTACTACATCGTCTCAAACTTTTTCGTCTGTGGTTTGCATGTCGCGTGACGGTCGGCCGCGGAGTAGGGATAAAGTGAAAGGCACTCGTCAGAGCAGCACCGTGTAGTGTATAAACTATTACTCATTTGTGCCAGTGCTCCACTCTATTTTGTTTGTTTTTGTCAGTGTTTAATGTAATAGTCTACTTTTATTATTTCCCATTATTATTCCAGTTTTCCAAGTATAAAATTAAGATTGATAAAGCGATGTTTATACCCTTAATGGAATATTATTCCAAAAATTTTTAATTAAATGTCTATAATGTGAAAAAAAGTTTCACTTTTACCGTAGTTTCATAAAACCACACAATCATTTTTTATTATAGTAAGCAAACGAGAAGCATCACCAATGTGTTGCCAAAAAAAAAAGAGGAGGAAAATCTACCTAGAATCTAGAATCTAGAAATCTACCTACCTACCTTGAATATTCATGGTACCAATTTTACTAAAATATCATGCTTTGGGTATCTACAAAGATTACTTTGAAGGTATTTTCCCGACACCCTTTAGGGGATGTGTGTTTTAACATTATTCGTAAATAACAAGCCGATTATATTCATGAAAGAGGTTATTTTGGGTCCACAAATTCTAAACATTTTCCCTGAAGCATTTGTAACATAGAGTGCGTATCGCGTAGAAAAGGTACGAGGTATTTATACATTGTATACATATATTATATTGTGTTTAAGATCTTATAGCCAAATTGGCAATGACACTACCTGCCAAGCGAATGGATCCTGAAAGACAGATAATTATTATGAGACGGATAGTTGTATGTTACTTTTATGGGTTTTATGAGAGTTGATGTTAGGGTTTTATGAGAGTTTATTTTATTAGTTAAGTAAAACGATAGCATATATCAACTTGCAATTCGAACCCAGTTTCTAGCACAACGATGTATATTAAGTATGTATGTATGTATAGTAAGTCTATGGATGTAAAAAAATGTGTGTATGTACCTATTACACTATTCTCTATTTGGTTGGAACTACTTTCTGATTGGTCCTATTTTAATTTGACGAAAAAACACCATCTCTTAGGGTGGCAAAATGGGGGATGAAATTTTGTATGAATTAAAATTGAAGTTGTTTTTTGTAGTGTTAAAATTGTAGTTATTGTAACGTAGATTTACTCAACCCGGTGTTCTTATTAAAATTACATAAGACACTTCTCCATTATACTAACTCTGTAGTAGTTTAGTGCTATGTCTTTATTCGCCAGAAATTATTTTTCAGAGCTGAGAATTCGTTTGAGATTTTACTGTCGCGGTAATATACAGATTTTTTAATATACCTCAACATTGACTGTGTTTTTATAACCTTTTTATGAATTTGTTTACTCTAAAATATTTTTGTTTTTGTAATTGCAATTCACTTCCTATGAAAATATTTATTTTTGTCATTTGTATCTACCACCGACTTCAAAAAAAGGTACCTATTATATGAAAAATTCTTTAAGGTCAGTGAATATATCTGTGAATGTCTGTCAATGTCTTTCTCTGTTATTGTTACTTCTCAGTTTTAGAAGTAAAATCTGCAGAATGAGAATGTGTCTGTCGTCTGACAGGCAGACTCGAGCCCCGCAGTGTCTCAATACTGAGTAGAAGCCAATATAAGTAACGTACCTTGACTAATATCTCCAGAGCCTCCACATATGACTTCTCTGTCTCGTACAATTCCACCACAACGTGGGTCCTGGTGTCCTGTAAAACAAAAGACAAACTTGAGTTAAAAAAAATTAATGTGAAATTGAAATGTGAACACTGAAAGTCCCATAATAGAATCTCCTATGTTATGGGTGCGATGGGCAACACACAAAGATAAGAACAATGTGAGTGTGTTCTTGCAAGAACAGACATTTAAAGTCATCCTTCAGACTTCGACCTCGCTGGGAAAGGAACCTCGAAACTCGGGTCGTCTACAACTCCAGTTTCACTGATTGATAATGATAAAGATAATTTATTTCCAGATCACCAAGCTCATCGTGATGGGCACATACATGTCCTTCATCAACAACTTCAAAAAAGCGAAGAAGACAATCAAAACTTCGGCTGCGTCTCGACCGACTTTCGCCCAGTTCCTCGATGCTATGGCCAGAGACCACCAAGGGAAAGCTGTCATTAGACAATCTGCTCATCAAGTTGGTGCAAAAATTATCGAGCTATAAGCTGCTACAACCACTAGCTCGTTTCAAGAAATTGAATTGCCAGCGACGGTGTTTCTGTTAGATTATAATATTGTCTTCAACTAAAGAGGGTAATAAGTCTTTTACTAAGTTACGATTTACCATCCAAGAGTATCATCACCACTTATTCGGTGGGATTGCAGCCAAGCACCCCCCCACCCCCCCTATAAAATTTCGCACGAGAGCATCGATGTAAGGCTTTACTACAGTAAATAAAGTACGTAAACAAAGGTATCGGTATCAAACAATTTAGTCGTATGTACTGAAAACTTTATTCAAAGCTGAAAGAGGATATCTGGGGCGGACACGTCGATTTTTCCAACGGCAGTCATAACAAATTTGTGTCGTATCGTAACCTACATCATGGTTCCGTTGCTTTGTGGTCTAACGTTGTACGAGTATTCAACGGTTTTGTATTTGTTTAGTTATGTGCCGAACTAATAAAGTGCCGAGTTTGAATATCTACAGGTATACTATAATTATACTGAAATGAAAAACTCTCACTTCATCTTATAAAGATCGTTATGTAGCGATAACACCTTTTGTACTTTATGATTCTACATAATTATTTCTATGGCTATTTTTATATTGTTCATGTCCTGTGCTTGGTGCACAAAAAAGAGAGAAAAAAGTAAACAAAATGAAAAAAAAATAATGAAAATGTAACTGATCGCTGCCTGTACCTACATGCAAAATATATGAGTTTATATGAGAACATTAAATTAAATGAAAACACGACGCGCGACTTGTACTGCAGCCCCTGATCTTGAGCACAGGCCGAGCCGGTATAAACCGATTTCTCTCCGTACGCGACGTAGCGCCTGTGCTCACGCACACACGCGCCTCAAGCTTGTAGTAGTGTACCTATCGTAGCGCGCTTGTATGAAGCTTTGTCTCTGTTCCCTTACTCTGTGCCCCGAGCGATGTTAACTCTATTATTTGGACAATAACAAGATGTTAGCTATTCAAAGGGGGAACGCTGCCAGTATCTTCGGAACCTTGCCTAACATAAAGGGTCTCTTTTTAATAATATATTTTAGTTATTTAATTATATTTTTAAGGTTTTTTATAGTTTTAGGTCCATTAATCTAGTAATGTATAATATCATTTTTCATACATACATAATTATGTACCTACAATGTCAAAGAAAAGTTTCCCAACAGCCCCAGGAAAGCATCAATGTAGTTAATTAGATCTGTTTTTGTAAACGTGTCTTGTAGCGCGTTTATTTTTATGATACGACCTGGTAGCTTAGCTGTAAGCCGGCTTGATAAATGAAAGGTCACGGGATCGATTGCCGGATTGGGTCAGATATTTATGTGCTGGACAATTATTGTCTCTCAGCTCGATCCTATTTGTGTAAGTTTATTGATCCACATTATTTATTGTGGAGTTGAAGAGAGAAGGAATGTGTGAGTGCGGTTTGTTTATTGTTGAGGTACACTCCTCGTACAACAATACGGAGAATATTTTAGCGACTGTTATTATTGTCAAATCTGTTATTAGATATTGTTTGATCATTGATAGTTCCCGAGACATATAGATACATTTTAGTATGAGTGTTTTTAAAACATTATTAATTTATATTTTGATAGCATTTGTGCAACTATTACAATAAAAACATTTCTAATTTACAGAACTAAAATATATCCTTTACATCTACCAAATAAGGTAAATATCAGATTAAGATACTGATTACATATAATGCCTAAGCATCAAATGACAAAATGAGTTTGACGATTATTTTGGGTAGGTACTAAAATAAGTTGGTTTTCTGTAAAGAAGTTTCAAGCTTTACAAAACTGGAACAGCAACCTTATGTTTTGATTTAAATCCAAATAAATTATTCCCATACATGTGGAACCCTCTTTTAATCATGCCCAAAAAGCGCCGCTTTCAAGTCAGGAAATCCCTTACTGAATGACGAAATTTGCGTAAATTATAAAACTTGAACAGGGACGTAATGACATGATTCGAATCAAAATATTTTTTCCCGATACACGTGGGATCTTTTAATCACGCCCCCAAACAGCCGCTATCAGGTCAGAAAATCTCTGAATGAATGACGAAATTTACGTAAATTATAAAACGTGAATAGCGACGTAATACTCGTAATATGATTAGAATTCAAATAAAATTTTCCGATACACGTGGAACCCCTTTTTGATTTCTTCACGTTTCCTATATCTACAGCTATCTACCCTATCGGGTGAGATAATCGGGTCAGTGGATTACGAAATTTACGTACTTAATTTATAAAACTTGAATAGCGACGTAATTATATAATTTTTATAAAAATCAATTTTAGCGATCGTGAAACCTCCCTTTTCGCTTAACCCCCCGTAAGAGTGTCTTGGTCGGAAAAACCCAGATTAAAGTTTAATGTGGGCTTTGGTCATTTCCCAGCGTCGACCGTGGACGAAGCTCTGTCATAATTGATGAGATATCGACCGGTTCCACCGCCGCGGTCGAACAGATAACAGCTTTGTGTCTTAAATCGTTATTTTTACACCAACGGTAGACTATGTGTGTGTGCTTGAGTAACTTTAACGGTTCATCGTGATAATTTTGAGGAGTAAAGAAAATTAAAAAAAATATGTGAGGCAATTGTGGTCACTTCTATAAGGAAATTTGCATAAACTTAACGCCGCAGCTGTTATGGAAATAAGTCTGATTTTTCCGAAGGATTCTAAATAAGTAATTACAGGCGGAAACTCCAAGAAATTACATACGTATTACACACAAAGAATACCGAAAAACTCACATAAAATCTCTGCAAAAATCATAAATATTCAAATTCCTAACCAATTCGAACCAATTTCCTGAATTCATTTCCGGTACGAACCAGATCACACGAGTTCGATCTGGATTTAACCGGTTTTTTCATAACAAAATACAAGCATCTACAAAAGCACGTGATCAGCAAAACTGAGTCATGTTTACGAGTCGCTATCATCTTATCTACCAAGCTCGAGTACGCCGTAGTCAATGATACTTAACCCAAAAAGCTCAGTCTCATTAGGGCTTACTACAATCGATAAAGTAATTCAAGGTCGGTTCTAAGGGCCATTTTGCATAATCCAATCTAAGGGCGAATCCGAATCCTGCATGCTCCTCTGATTGTTTTAAATCATAGAATAAGAATTATATAATACGTGAGGACGATGTGATTTACAATATTATATTATTATTGATGTCTTCAAGTCGAGAGTAAATAGTTTAATAAGTTAGTCACTCAAAACTGCGTCATCGCCACTATATAAAGTTTATTATTAAGAAAAATAATATTATCACTATAAAATAAAAAAATATTTATTTTATGTAAACTTAAATAATAAAAATAATAATACTAATAATATAATAAATACTTATAATTAACATATAAATTAGACTAAAATTAAACTAAAATTAAAATAAATTTATAAAAAAAAATATATATATATATATATATATATATAAAATTGGTAAAACATCGTAGATAAAGCTGTAGGTACGTTACACCTGAGACAATCCACACACAACCATAGCTGTGAGTTCAGTTAATATCCTGAAAGGTTCGCACTTAACCAGCGTGGAGGGCCACTGCCTGCTCTCCCCACATTGTGAAAGTAGACCAGAGCAGTTATGGTACAGATATGGGACAGTGTTAGATTAAGAAGTAGAAGACCCAAACATGTACCAGAAGGTACCTAACGCCGTAGCCTCGTCTATTGTTCAGCAAAATGCACCACGACCAATGAATGTTGTCAAGATCCATGCTTCAAAGATGTAAATCAAGTAGGTATGAATTATACCGCCGTTAATCAAAAATAAAGCATTTATCGCACCACATAATTAATATTTCATTTAAAACGGAGATAAGGAAAATCCAGGTATTATGTCTGGCAGTCGATCTATTTTCACCAAGTAATCAATTGCATCGACGATATATTTACTGCAGCTCAATCTTCCATTTTCCTCATACTAAAAATAATTTTTGTTAGACAAACAATTTGCCAACAAACACTTTTATTAGACCGCATTTATTGTTATTAAGTGGCTTCGTTCATCTAAGAGAGAATAAAACATCTCTGCTCATGGTGAAACCTGACCCTGAAAGAATCGACGAGCTTATGGCAACTTGTCTCGATGCTCGATGATAATTCGGCATAATGGTATGGTATCTATCTGTTCGTTAATACAACCTTAATAGAATGACAACTCCGTAGCCTAATTGGTAGTGGCTCTGCCTGCGAAGCGAGGGGTCACGGGTTCGATTTCTGTGACGGATAAATGTTTGTAGGTACTCGGGTTATTTATCCTTAGCACCCGCAACCAATGGAATTCTAGCGGGGTATGAGTGTGTTAGCGTTTATCTATAATATAAAAATAAGTCGGGTTTTCCTTCCTGACGCTATAACTCCAGAACGCACGAACCGATTTCCACGGTTTTGCATTCGTTGGAAAGGTCTCGGGCTCCGTGAGGTTTATAGCAAAGAAAATTCAGGAAAAAATTCAATAGAAAAGCGGGACACCAAACGAAATGTTACATAAAACGAAGCCATCTGGTGGCGAAACGGAGTTCGCCGGGTTTGCTAGTTAGTTTATAAGAGTTAATCGTAAAATGTTAACTCTCTAATTGTCCTAGAAGTTTCCGGTTGTCAGAAAAAATATCATTTATGTCTGAAAATAGAAATTTTCGTGACATTAAACGTATTCATGTTTAGGAAGCACATTCCGTTTACCTGTCGACACAAAATGTGCCCGAAGGTACAGAAAACTAAAACACGGAGCCAAGTAATTTATTCTGTACCAACCCGGTGAATGTTAATTAAATTTTTGTTTCCCTTGCTCTTTGAGATCAGACCTTGTGGCTCTTACGTACAAAAAAGTTTCAAAATTGCGATTCAGTTCAGTTAATTTCAATTGAATATTTGTAGTATCTGCGTTTGTTTGTTTGAACCCATTTATGGCTATCTACAAAGCACAGGTCTTTTATGATTAAGGAGGCCTAGAGGGTTAGTGCAGAATCATGGGTTCAAGCAAAGTCATGGGTTCAAGCAAAGTCGTAATGGAACCTGAGCTTAACCCTAATACAACAGCAAATAGTACTATACGTACCACACTAAACAAGGAACGCCGCCGTACCGCCAGTCGGATATCGAAGTGTGTACGCGATTACCGACCTTATGTTAATCGATTTTCATAAACGTAGCTACGACAATAGTTAGCAGCGTATATACCTGTTAGATATTGTTACAATTTTGTAACTTTCACTAGAAGTAAGATTGACGTAACAATGGGCCTATTTTCGTATACCTACATTTGTTTGAGAATGTAATATAATATATGGCAGATGATAATTATAGAATGTTCGAATGTAAAAGAATGTATTGAGAAACTTGTAAGTACTCAAAACTATAATTTTTGATTTTGCTTTGTTTTCTATAATAAATAAAATTGTAGTGTCTGAGACAGAACAGAGAAATTGCTGGACATACATAAAAATCTAGGCGTGAATATCGAACCTTCTTTGAAGTCGGTTAAAAACAGATTTAAAAATAACAGTGACGCAGTGGTAATCGGAGACAGTTGCCCTTAAAGGGTTAATTTGTAACAATCTAATTAATCAGCGATGAAGAATGGGTTCTGCTCCCTCATTAGAACTAATTGCTCATGAAACAAAACACTTTAGATACAAGGGTTGAGATAATAATTTTCATTTAACGTCACGTTATCTTGGTTTTATTTTAGTTACTATTAACCCGTCTTCGCTTTGTTTCGGTAAAATCAACCTATCCTAGCCTTCCTCGTGAATATGGCTATCATATATTAAAATAATGTTTCAAATCTGACAAACGTCCAAAAAACTTTACAGCTTTTTTATATTAGTATCGATAGACGAAGTCATTATACTTAAATCTTAACGAAGTCTCAAAACAAACGCTATCTAGTCATTAACAAGTACGATTCTAGAAGAACTACAAGCAAAAAGAAATACAATAGTCAGCTCTCACTAGTCACGACAGTCAATAAATAATCTATTGGAAACGAACGATGTTTCATTCCTGGAAAATGAAGTTTGAACTGGAATGAAATTGCATTTCTCAGAAAGTCTCCGGAATATTTGATTTCGTAGTTTCTTAACGGTGAAGATAGTAAATAAAAGGAATGGAATTTATTTTAGAGACAGATGATTTTCCTTTAACTTGCGATAAATGTCATTTCATTTTCAACATAAAGAATTTTATGAATGACAGAGATAATTAACTATTAAAATAAACTACTCTTTAAGGGAAGTTCAATACTAAATACGAGCTGTTTCTTCCGAAAACTTTTGATAATCTTATTTGCTATCTACTGCTTGGAAATCGGCATCCGAAACCGGTTTCGCTCAAGTTAGTATGTAAAAGTTTTTAATTACTGTAGGTATTCTTTTTAAAAGATGTGAATAAAAAAATAATTAAAATTCAATATTTAACAACTTCGCGAAACGGTGGTACCTAGATGCTATATTTGACGTATTTTTTTATTGATTTAAGGTAGCAAACGAGCATGCAGCACCACCTTCCGCTGCCGCCCATCACAACTGTGACCGACTTAGAACAAGACTCATATGGGGACTGGGAAAGTTAGTCCGGTGAGGTGACGGTGTTAGAACATTAGTTGGTTAGTTTGTAAGTATGAGGACTGGGACAGAGACTGTTAGTGAATGTTTGTCCTGTTAGTTGTTGTTAGTAATAGTCCAGTTAGTAAATATTAGTAAGAGTCTCGTTATAATTCGGTCACAGATGTGTTGCTACCCTTGAGGACTAAGATGATCGCCTCTAAAAAGTGTAGCCGGCTCCACACTTTTCTATCCGGAACACAATTGCTGTTAAAACAATTATTATACGATAGGAATGATAATGAGTACTGTGGGAGGCGGTAGTACTACCCCGAGCGAACTCTAAGCTCTACTACCTATGTAAAACAATCAAAATTAATTATTTTACATAGGTAATGGAGTGATGATATTCATAGTGTAGTAAGTCAAACTCAAACTTATATTTTATAGACAGACACTTAAATTTTATTAATATGGATAGAAAAGATAAATGTAGGTCAATTATAAAACCTCCCTTTAACGTGACGACTCGCCCTTGATGCAGCGATCTTCCACAGAAAAATGGAAGTTTAATTAACAAACTTCATTTTAATCTCGAAGCCTCACCAAGCGCAGTCGGAGCTTCCTTTAAGTACTAACAAAGTTTGCACTTTGAAAGTTTGAAACTCGCTTGATAAGTTGTGGCTTACTAAAAGATTTCTTAGATCACAGTCCTTAAGGTTTAAAGTCGTAGAACGTAACGTAACGTGACGTAACGTTACATGTTCAGTTTTACGTTGGTAAAGTAAGATGGTACACTCGGAAGTGAGTCTTTATTCATCTTTAAGTGCAATCAACCTTCCCTTCGTTGTTCACCAAGCTAGAGACAAGTTACGTCAACAGAAGGGACAAAATGAAATAAAATACCGCTCAAGTGCGAGTCGGACTAGAGTTATCTGCCCCACTCTGCCCCACCAGTGGGGCGCTTTAGTGGGGCAAAGGGGAATAATCCGCACACTACCGAACGATATTAACTCAAATTATTTGGTCAACAAAATAACGTAGAAAGACTTAATTTTTTTAACCCAAATCGTAATTCTGAATGATAACTGATAAGAGAAAAACAAAGATGTTTTAGAATCCTATTATTCAATGATATCTGTCTTAATATAGTTCCTTCATTTTTTCTTTTTCACAATATGCTTTCTGGTTGTGTTCATATTTAATTTAGACTAAGATAATGACTATAGCGATAATTGCAAGATTAAGAAAAATCAATTGACATAATAATCGAAATCGGCCTACGCGTTTTGCTCTAGAGCGCCACAAAGCATAAACACACATACATACTTAGGCGGCTAAACACATTACCCTCCTTGGAGCAGCACATTCGTGTATTGATTATGTACCCGTAGTGACTCTTTGTTTTAAACTGAACCGACATAAATTTAAGGAATGAACTGGTTCCTGCTATTGTTAAGGCCTGTTAAGATATACGTGGAATATAACGCAATACACCAGCCCGGATACCGCAGCTTTTGCGCAATGTTCCATACCGTCTGGGTAGGCAGTATTCGTTTCACAGACAATAGACGCATTGGATGCCTTCTATTGTGTATAGTGCTCGACAATTAACAAATTTCGCTCCCCATAGCGGTTGCGACATGGCGCTTAGGTGTGAAAAATAAGAATACCGCTACTCACTCGAATACCGCTACCCACTCGAATACCGCTACCCACAGCGGCAGGACCGCACATATTTAATCAGGCCTTTAGGGTGAACACTTCGTCAAGCGTTTGCTTCACTTGATATCTTCGCAATGAATCATTCAATAACAAAACAGTGTAAGAATCCCAAATAATTCTAAAATAAGACTTTAAAACAACATTGCATTTCATTGTTTCAACATTAATCTTCAGAGAATTTATGTTTCAATAATGGTTTATTCAATCGCCTACATATTAAAACAGCTAATTGATTTACTAAAGTGTCTTCTTATGAACTTCAGATACCAAATTAATAGTTTACAACATGTAATTAAAAAATAAGGGTTGAATTTTCGGCTCGTTCTATTACATTATCGCCAGCTTTGTTGCTTAAACTCTTATAGATTTTGATGAGGAGGCCTAAAGCAAAGCATAGGGATCGGGATCGGGACTCCATCACGATATGAGGATCGTTGAAGGCGGAGCTAAGTATCACTAGCTTAGTTGTGTTACAAGCATTGCTTGCCTAAATAATTACCGTAAAAAAAAACTACGATATAACTTACAGTAGGTGCCCACCCACTCTTAAAATTCCATTGCCTGCAGTATACAACAATCGCAAGATATGCCAGGAAGCTTTTAACGAACATGAACGATGCATCAAAATAAGGAAACTAGGTAATACCCATCAGTCGATCTATTCATTCTACCAATTAATGACCGACTGGCCTGACTGCTGTGCCGGGAGCTTTGAGTCATAAAACCATACGTGAATTATCTTCCTCTTTATGTATATTTCCATATCTATACATATTCATAACTGAAACTGATCGATGTTTGCAAGCTAAATGAAAATAGGGGTATTTATTAACGCAAAAGGTCCCGTAACAATGATATTATTTTTGTTTATTGGTCGGTCTTTAGGTACATTTTTTACGTAATTTTAGAAAAGCCGGATTTGGTTCACTGTTGTATTACTGTAAGTTTAGCATTAAGTCTTTTATTCCAATCGTTTCACAAATAAAAAAGATACATCAATTGTCACATCATAAATTGGATTTAACTGTTACTATATCCGAAAATTTTGAAAAAAAGGTTCAGTCATTACCTGTATAAAAGCTTTAGTATGTCAGGGGAAAGGTACGAGTATCTCACGCTAAAAGATTTTCGACACAAACGAAGAGAGGATGATGGATGTAAAGGCGCTTGATGTGGAATCATTTAGGTATGAGGAAGTCGACTATGTTTTTGTATCTTTTTGGAACGAAGTTCCTTACGGCAGGCTTGGAGGGGATAGGGATTTTGCTTCGCGACCGAACTGAAAAATATGTGATAGTAAAACCGTAAGCGTGGAATGAGACGCGTGGAAAAAAGTGCGTGGAATAAAACCGTTAAATGAGACGTGCGCAGGCGCGACTTTAGCCGAAGGAACTTCGTTCCTACCTGGTGTCCCACGACACAATTCATTTGTTATTACACTGATACAGTTGCAGAAAGGGTTGAACTAGGAGGGAGGAAGGTTGTAGAGAATTTGATGCTGATCACAAAAATACTAATTTTGACACTACTGAAATACCTACCGCCTGCGCGCAAACCCAAATAATCTACGTCAATATACTATTACATTTGTTCCGTGATACTTCTTCCTCCTAGTTCTCCCACTCAAGCTTTCCTGCTCGCGGTACACCCTGCTAAACAACAAACATGCCAATACGCCAGCGCAATAGACAGCCATTATTCAAACATGTTTACAGCTTCAGTGATTTCGGGTCTGTGAAGATGAATCAGTCAGTTAAGACAAACGGCTTTTTATATTAAATTATAAAATTTCTATGCAATCTTTCATCCCCTATTGCGCACCGCCTGGGGTGAACTTCTAGAAGTTCACAAATATTTTCCTTCTTGTATTTACTGAAACACCTATTAACAATTTTCACGACTATAACTTCAATACTGACCGTATTTCATACTTACGTTCATTTCCAATGTTACTTCGTTAGGAGTGTTTATTAGATTCGGCTCTGCGTTGATGAGTCAGACACTCAAAATGCCCTTTTTCTTTATAACAATAATACAGATTATTAACTTTAGATTAGATGAAGAAATTTGGATGAAGTATACTCGTACATTATTCGATAACACTTAACCGACTAATGATATCCTCTTGGAGATTAAACTGTCCGTGAAACTCTGTATTCCTACAAATCATGCCGCAAATTTGAAATAAATGGAGAATGATAATGTATTTTTGGAAGGCTTATTTTAAAACAATGGGGGATTTGAAACAATACTTAGCAGTAACATTTTGTAGGATCATAAATAACATTTGGAACATGATATTGTGATGAATAATTGATTATTTTAGATCTATTTTTAATGAGTCAACGAGCAGACTAGCTAGCTAATTGTCATTGTCGACCAATGGTATCAGTAACACCAAAAGCATCACGAACGAAAAAGAAACGTTTCGAAACGTTTCGAAGTGGTAGAGGGAGAAATAATATATCCTATATTATTTATCGCTCTGCCACTTCGAACAAATTCCCTAAAACAACATTTCACGATCGATTTTAGATAAAGGTTAGTAGTTAACCAGGCGTATAAAAACGCTGCCACCATGCATAAATACCAACAGGATGACACAGGATGTATAGAACCCAGCGACCTCTGACAGAAGGGGCCATAACATGGTATTCAACAAAGTGCACCACGACGAGGGGAGGTTAGCTTGGACACAAGATGAATGGATATGTCAACATTCTGTACAGTTTTATTATATTTCTGTCAGATTGTAAGACCTGGTTTCATTCCCGGCTGGAGCAGTGCAGCGTTGAAAAAAATGTCTACTCGACAAAAATGTGGTGGAACAGCATTAGCTTTCGCTGGCATCACATCAATACACAAATACATCCAAATTCAAAGACGATGACGGTAATGACGGTGGAACATAGATGATTGAACCATACAATAAATGGAATAAAGGGGGATTAATTTAATATAAAAGAAATCGCGGGCATATTTATCTAGTAAAACGTCGTCAATTATCATACTTACTTGAGCAGCAGAAATCGCCGCGGGAAACATTGTCGGGTCGTCTCCACTCCTTGAAGTCCGATGGCTTCTCTCCTCGTCATCGGACTCCGAGCCGTGGATACCAGCCCCGGGGTTTGGATCACTGAACCTCAGCTTCAGATAGTCCCGCCTCATCTTCATTTTTAAACGAAACACTTTGACCGATTGCGATCCTACCAGTATCAATCATTTTCACACTACCGCGTCTAGTACATCCTTTGGCATCGTTTTGTATCTTTGGTATTTTCTTTGGGAATGTGTGGTTTAGGGAATTTACTGTAATCAACTGTTATTTAATAAATAATGTTCTAAGTTTTTTGTGATGGATATTGCAAGCGTTTTTCGATTTCGGTGATTTTCTAATTAAAGTAATATTTTGTAGATCATAAATACTTTTTTTATTTTCATAGCTTAAAAATTATTTTCTGCAAGAAGGCACTGTCTTGGAAACGTAATATTTATTAAATATTGTGTATGGCAGAATTATCTTAGATTAAAGTACATGACAAATTAATAAAACAATAGTGAAGGTATGTGTCCGACACTGAACATCAATACCACCTTAATCACTATCTAAATGTTCATAAATAACACAAATCCGCTATACACTACGTACCATTATAAAATATATGAATCGTTCAGTGTTACAAATTAACCTTCGACTCAAATATCAAAATGTTACTACAGCTTTAAACGCGCGGTATAATTAACTTTTTACTACTTAGATAAAAAGGTTACATTCGTAACAATTTTCAACACCAAGCCTTCGAATGAAATATTAAATTGTTACTACAGTTTTAAACGCACGGTGTAATTAACTCTATACTTAGTAGATGTAAGGGTTACATTCGTGACAATTTTCAACACCAAGCCACGCTTTCACACCAGACACTTCTAAACACTACTACCTGAGCCACAATATCGGATTAAAATCGAAAATTGGTTCAGTTTCCATCAATCAATAATTATTTTCTCTAATTATTACCCTATAAAGTTATCCTAAGGAAATGTGTAACTTATGTCGAAGGAATAAGGTACAAGATGCCCTACATGTGTTAGACATGAAGGTATACATTATTCGCAACGTAGGACGTATTCACCGCCCAGACGTAGGTGCTCCATGATTATGATCATAAAAGGACTGTACCAAATTGTAGGTACTTATGGGAAAAAATTTTATATTATATTATCATCATTACGGCAAAAATTAATATATTAATACTTTATATTGAAAAGTTGCAGAGTTAACCCTTAATTGGACAACGTACACTCCTAAGACCTAGGCATGGATTTCCCGAAGCGAAGCGAAGGCCAGTTACTAGTATCTAAATAACTTTTGGTAGTGATACTTGACAGTTCACAGTAATGGTATTCGATTGTTTACAATGATGGTTTTACATATAATCTTACAAGTAAAAAAAAACCAACTTCAAAAGAATGAAAAATTAAGACTTACGTGCTCAAAGCTGATGCTTAGCTTTGAAATATAATAAAAAAAGAATCAAAAAATCGGTACACCCAGTCGAAAGTTCTGAGGTTACAAACATAAAAAAGACCGTCAAATAACCTCCACCTTTTTTGAAGTCGGTTAAAAATATCATTAGTTTATGATAATATATCTTTACATAAATCATTCCGTGACTAATTATACAATTATAAAAATAAGTATAAATAAGTGATGTTTCCTTGTCTTGTCTCATATTACTAAAAAATATCTACTATTACTCCGTCCCTGCTTCTATTTCCGGTTACTTCAGCAACTACAACAGTTTGAGTTTCACCAACGCGTTGTCGGCCAAGAAAGAAAGTACTGGCGTGGCGCTCAAGTTAATTATACCTAAAGTTAACCTTTAAAAGAAGCATATCCGAGCAACCCACAACCCATGGCCCGCCTATCGACCTACGCACTCGAAACTTAACACTGCGCCACCGTCACACGAGCCGGCGCGTCCTTTGTCACGCTGGAACCGGCTTTGTGAGCTAACTACCTTTTTATGGCGGGGAGTAGCCACGCTGTTTGAATGATTTTGGCCACTGGACACATGTTAAACATATTTTGAGTTTTTGACGAGCCTTGTAGCGCAATGGTCCTCATGTCTGACCGCCGTTCAAAGTGTTCGATTCCCAGCGAGGTGGTTTGAAGAATGAGTTTGTTCTGTTCTCGGGCTGGTTGTGTATCCTCGTCTTTTGTTGTACATCTACCCACGACACAGCGAATCCTAGTGTGGGGCTAGGGGCGCTTCGCACTGTACTTGTGTATAAGTACACGCACACTAAATATTGCTACTGGATTATTACCAGTACTATCTTTTATGGATTTAAGATATCATACGAGCATGCCGCAGCACCCTTCCACTGCCGGCTATTAGAACTGTGACCGACTGAACAAGACTCAGGAACTAGGATGGTTAGTGAAGTTACAACAGTTTTTTTATGTTACAACAAGTTACAAGTAGGTTAACAGTTTAAAATTTTGTTGTTCTAGAAATTATAGTAACATTTATTTATTGCAATAGCTGTACAAATGCTGTCAAAACATTTTATTGCTGACGTTTTCACAGAACTCTTTGCTAACTTTTATTTGTTACCCCGCGGGGACAAATCCTTTTCTAGGGGCGAAAAGTATCATAAGTTCTGGACTTAGGATGCTCGTGATATATGTTAGAAATATATCTTATATCATGTACTTAAATATGTTCAGTGGTGTCCAGTTGATGCCCTTATAGGCAGACAGACAATAATTCCAAAAAAATGGAAAATTTTGAAACGTAAGGAAAAGATATTCAAGTTAATAAAGTTACGCCAAGTAACTCTAAGTTACGCCTACAACTACAGTTACAAACTATCAAATATTAGTATTTCTTGTCGCGGGTGGCTTAAACCCACAGTTAAACTTCACAAACAACTAACCGCGATCAAATATTTATTTGCCATACGAATAGTTTGTTCACAGTAAGGTCACTACCATTTAAATGGTCGTCACCATTGCTGAAGGTCCTTTTATCATCATCATCATCATCATCACAACCCATAACTGTCCCACTGCTGGGCACGGGTCTCCTCTCACAGTGTGAGGGGTATAGGCCATAGTCCACCACGCTGGCCAAGTGCGGATTGGCGGACTTCACACACCTTTGAGAACATTCTGGAGAACTCTCTGGTGTGCAGGTTTCCTCACGATGTTTTCCTTCACCGAAGCAAGTGATAATTAAATTTTTAATACGCACATAATTTTTGAAAATTAGTGGTGCGTGCGGGGTTTGAACCCGGACCCTCCGATTCGGCAGTCCAACGTTCAACCACACGGCTATCACTGCTCAGTGAGTGCTAAGGTCCTTTTATACACTGGAATAAATAAATAAACGCTGACACTCATAACCCCGCTCTAGGATTCTATGTCCATGGCGCGGCATGGGCAACACAATTAACACATCACTAACAACCATGGCCTGAGAACAAACATTAATTTATCTGTCAAGTAATTATCTGCCCCGGCTGGGAATCGAACCCGGGAATCCTCGCTTCACAGGCAGGGACACTTCCAACTAGGCTACGGGGTCGTCAATAATTGTAGATTAGTAGGATAGTTGGAAGAGTATGATAGTGTAAGACCTTATTTAATTACCAGCTGTGCCCGCAACTTCGTCCGCGTGGAATTTAATTATAAAAATTTCTAAAATAAATGTACTGTACTACTAATATAATGTACTACTTATTACATCAGCTTTCTGCCAGTAAAAGTTCCGTCAAAATCTGTCCAGCCGTTCTAGAGATAAGCCCAAACAAACATACAGACAGACAGGTAGACAGACAAAAATTGTAAAACATGTTATATATATGTAGGTATATACCGTGTACACATCCATATTTGTTTATTAAAGGCGGGTTTTATTATAACCAACAGACACTCCAATTTTATTTATTTGCATAGATTTATCGAGAGCCAAATAAAAGCAGTGCACATCCTACTAAAAAAATTTGCAAAATATTCACGTCAGCCAGAGTTTAACAAAATAACTGCGATGTGAATACTACAAAATAAAAATATTAATTAAAAACTGAAATAATTGGAATATACGTAAAATTCTCGAACTTTCGAAGCTTTCTCTTTTAATAAAAATAAAAATAAACTCGCATATCTCGTTATCCAAAAACATGAATATAATTTATTTCCAACAACGAAATATAACCATGGAATTTGCATTTCTTTATGCTTTCTAGTTCTACCCCTCTTAATGTGGTTACCGTCACCTAACATCAGTAACACCAAAGTCACCATCTATGCAATAATCGGGTCACTACTTGGATGGGTGACGTTTACGCCTCTGTGCCTCAGAGGGTACGTTAAGCAATCTGTCCCACTGGTTTTCGTTAGATAAGACAGATCCATCGATCTCAGACTCTAAAATTCTTCGAATTCGACGCTCTTATTAGCAACCAAGTTCATTAATAAGTACCTACTACGAAGGGCAAACTGAAGTCTTCTAATCATAATAATAATCTTAATATATATAATTCGAGTGTGAGTGTGTATGAGAGTGAACTCCTCCTTCCTCATTCCAAGGGGATCTGGGAATGGTTTAGATTCACAATTGGACCCGGTAGGTGGCGTTGCTGTCGATATATCACCAAAATTTATTATAATTATTAAAAACAGACACTAAATGTTAGCTCACTACAATACACTGGTGAAAACCGCATTCAATCAAGTTGATTCCTTTCTGCGGCTAGCGGGACCAAACGCACTGACGAAACAAGGAGATAAATAGATAAAAAATCTAAAAATCTTTGACATTGGGACTTTATGTTCCACTTTTTAAGGAAGCTTATGGAAGATTTGAGAAAAACTATCAAAGAGGGTGTTTTAGTACTGAAAGATTCGTGAGTGTCTGAAATGTCTGAATACATTTTACGAGTATATCACGGCTTACCTCACCCTCACGTATTATACTTGTCGGATTCGCCCGACTAGTTTCGGACCATTCCTAGGTCCTTTGTCAACCGTCGCCGACGAGAGCTCGGTTCCGAAACTAGTCGGGCGAATCCGACAAATAATACGTGAGGTAAGCCGTGATATACTCGTAAAAAGAGGGTGTTTATTATACCCTCTCATATTTGTGTGACATTTAAACATCTCGTAAACCTTCAAAGCGTCTGAATGAATTCGCGGGCTTCATTCCGTTTACACAATTCCTATTTTCTACTTCATAATATCCATTGAAACTCGTTTTCAATTACGAATATTTTCTCTCCAAGGATTCCAAGCTGATTCCGAATTCCGAGTAATATCGTTGCGTGTAAGGTCCTTACGTGGGCGTATCGCGTGCTGAGAACCTACGTAAAAATGATTCACTGTAATGTTACAAAAATTAAGAGAAAGTGTTTATTCCGAGTATTTTTAGTTACGACTAGCGCGACGCCCCGGCTTCGTACGGATGCAATGAAGGAATATACAATAATAAATATATGTTAGTCAGAAGTAATATAGCATTGTAATTGTGAAAGAATTTTTGTAATAAGTCTAAGAAGTTGTTTTTGAGTTTATTCGTTACAAAAATTCAAATTTAAAGTTATGCGCCGATGTTTTAGTGGAGTCACTCTGTGGATCTTGTGGAAGAGCAGAGCCAGAGCAGGCCACTTTTGTCTTGCCCGCATAATGCTGAGCAGAATCCATTTCGGTTCAGTACATCCGACTCGTGAAAAGCTATGTTTAAATATACAAATTTTTGGAGGGTTATTGTTATCCATACTAATTTCATGAAATCAATACGACAATGACCAACTGACGACCTCGTAACCTAGTTGGTAGTAGTGCTTACGGGGAGGAGTTTCGGGTTCGGGTCCGCGCCGCTGCTCCACCATTATGTAAAGTACGGCCGGCGGATCATGGCCGCTCTGAAGTTAGGCTTTCGGATATAGTGGGCAGGTATTGTACTTTAGAGAGAGATAGCGACACAAACATTGAGCGTGTGACTGAAACAAACAATGCTCAAAGTTACACCCCGCGTGTCTTGCCACCATTTCGACCCTAAAATGGACTTCTGCGCAATCCGAACAAAGTTCAGAGCGGCCAAGATCCGCCGGCCGTACTATACGCAGCTTAGAGCGAACACAAATACATTTGTAGTCCTGAGGACGCTATCGTTCGTTTGTGTATTTTCCATGTTGCGTAACCTGCCGCGCACACAATCAACCCTCGACACCCATGTACCCATGTAGTGAGAAGATAACCTGCCGTTATTTATGCACGTTGCTTAAGTACGGTATCGTTCGTTTGTGTGCGTTCCAACACGGGCACGTGGTGTGCAGCGGCGCACACATAAGCAAGCCTCGTTGACAAGGACTGCGCAGATAACCTCATCATCACAACCCATAACTGTCCCACTGCTGGGCACGGGTCTCCTCTCACAGTATGAGGGGTATAGGCCATAGTCCACCACGCTGGCCAAGTGCGGATTGGTGGACTTCACACACCTTTGAGAACATTATGAAGAACTCTCAGGTGTGCAGGTTTCCTCACGATGTTTTCCTTCACCGAAGCAAGTGATAATTAAATATTAATACGCACATAATTTTTGAAAATTAGTGGTGCGTGCGGGGTTTGAACCCGGACCCTCCGGTTCGGAAGTCCAACGTTCAACCACACGGCTATCACTGCTTTGCAGATAACCTACCTACCGTTATTTATGAAGTTGGTGCTGGTATTATGGCCTGGATGGTCCGTACAGTAACAGATGGCACGATTACCATCCTAACTTCCAAATCAATATCAATCATTAGCAGCTGTTATTTTTTACCAATACGACTCAATCTTGAAAGCGTCTGGTGTCCTTATTAGAGTAACTGATATTTACCAGACTTGTTGGTAGGTACCTACTAGAGTACTAGGTTATGGGACTATCATAGAATCAACGTGATTCAGCTCAATACCTAATATGAAAAACAAGCTGGGTCCGGTTAATTCGTATTGTATAAAAATATAATTGTATAACCCAGTAATACAATTAATAAATATTTATTGTTTGTTAAAAAAAACAACCTAACCAACTCATATCCCTGTACTAGGAGTCAATGTACCGTGGGTGGCATGGGTAACATAAACCAACACCCAGGTCCCTAGAACAACCATTTTTCTGTCACATAAATATTTACCCGGGCCGGGAATAGAACCCGAGAGAGATCCCTCGCTTCGCAGGCAGGGTCACTACCAAGTAGGCTACGGAGTCATCGTCACGGTGTCGCATTTTCGAAATGTTCAACTGAGTCATCGTTTTCATAAAACGCATCTACGAGTAAGTCGCTTTTAATTATTTCGACACCTTGCGCGAACCCTGTCGTTTGCCGATTTTCTAGTTCTAAATGAACCATAAATATCAACGGAATGACGAACATTTCAATTTCAAGAAGGAAATTACAATACCGTTTCGAACTGTACAATAAAAGGTCGATACAGGGACTCTAAATATAATTTTAATCGCAAACATGTATTATCTGTTTATTAGTTATTTTTATATCTATCTAATCTAATACTTTTAAACGAGCAATTCTTGTATATATATATATATATAATTGGAATCTCGGCATCGGCTCCAACGATTTTCACGAAATTTAGTATATTGGGGGTTTCGGGGGCGATAAATCGATCTAGCTAGGAATCATTTTTAGAAAATGTAATTTTATTCATGTTTTTCAAAATATTGACTCTTCCTGACATCTATTGGCGAATAATAATACTACTATACTAATACTAATTGCTTTAACGACACAACAGCAAATGGCGTTGTTAAGTAACACGAAGTCAATGAGTGTTTGCTTTGAGGTTAGACTAAGAAAATCAATTGTTTATTTATATTATTTGTGTCTTCTTAATATTATTATTCGTACTAAAATATAATTTCCAAAAAACACAATTTATAAAAAAAAATACCGAGCAAAGCTCGGTCATCCATCTAGTTTGTATATTATGTGCGTTTCAGTGTTCAGTCAATACTTTGACATATTTTAAGTATGAATCATTGTGGTATGGTATGGTGTGGTATTTTAAGTATAAATCGCTAGACCTAACGTCGTATTATAGCTTCTACGCAACCAGCTATAATCCATTATATCTAAAAACAAATATAACCTCAAATTGTAACGCGACATAGATTAAAACTTCTTTCAGCACTGGCTAGTTGCTACTTACAATAAGGGATTGTAAAGCATATTTTATATTATCTATGCCAGCTAATCTCAGAAACGGCTCAACCGATTTGAATGTGGTTTTCACTGATCTAGCTACGTAAACGCGGGGTAACAATTAGTGTTCATTTTGATCAATATATCAAATTTAAAGAATCCCGTTTAGAGAACTTTTTGAGTTTGGGTACCTCGGTATTAAGGTAAAGGTTTTCTGAAGTGAAGAAAGAGCAGTTAATAATGTAACATAAGCTTTCATGGGTAGAAAAGTCCTCGAATGGCGACCACGCCTCGGTAAAAGGAGCACAGGTTGCCCCCGACCAGGTGGACTGATGACCTGAAGAAGACAGCGGGAAGCCGCTGATTCAGAGAGCTCAGGACCGGTCGGAGTGGCGCCAATTAGGGGAGGCCTATGTCCAGTAGTACACTTCAAAAGGCCGATAGATAGATAGATACACAGAAGCCTTCATGAAGCCGGCCTGGCATCTACCTTTTGACGACCCGTATGGCGCAATTCTCCGTTCCAGAGGTCCTGGGTTCGACTCCCAGCGAGGCGAAGCCCACGTCACAGGAAATCCTGTGGGGCTATGAGTGTGTAGCGTTACTTATTATTATTACCTTGTAAGTACTTGTATTCTGGACTTGTATTCCGGCTAGGAATTTCAGAGTCAGTACTTTTTTCTTGGCCGGCATCGGATCGGTAATGCCCTTGGTACTACTCATGAGCGTGGGTCACCGTAACCACTTACCATCAAGTGACTCATCTCCTCATTTGTAGTCACTTAGAGAAAATACATAATTTTTGTCGTCGTTTATTTAAATACGTTCGTAAACATCGTCAGAAATACTTAGAGTTTAACGTCGTCAAAGCGCGGAGATGCCACGACCTATATCATTCCTTTCACTAAACCTGTGTAAGTTCTACAGATAAAAGATTAAATGCAGACGGGATTTTCTTTGACGTACAAAGGTTAGTTCCAGAGATTTACGGCAGACAGGAAAATATCTTTTACTAGTCTAGGCTCTCGGCTATGCTGCGTGTGAGTCGGAAAACGACGAACTTCTGTTAAAATTATCTCAAACGAACGTATTACCGGGATAAAAGTATCCTTTGCCCCAGTCCAGGTCATGGTCTACCATAGTGCCAAATGTTATCGCAATCTGATACTCGTAAATAAGAAAAGTTCAATATCCCTTACTCGAGAAATTATTGATTCGCTCATACCAACTTCCATACAATCTGTACCTGTAAATCAGGTATTCCTTAGCCATACACCAAGTAGTTTAATTGTAATCAATAGTACTAATCTCGTAATAGGTTTACGTAACATGGCTGAAACTAAATGGATCTTTAATTGAATATATTAGCCACAGGTCATGTACTAGTTATGTAAAGGAGTTGTGGTCGTAGCATTCCAATTTCACGCCCCACGCGCAAGCTTTGCATCCCCACAATTATTGCTTTGTAATTAATTTATTTCGATGTAAGTTCCCTGCATATTACATCGATATTATTTCGGTAATAACGATATTCATTCATAGCGCCACACTAGGATACATACACACACAATACACACACACAGACCGAGAACAGATTATCAGTCAAGTTAGTTGATTTACTTTTCATCGGTTGTTCAAATTCCAAGGTAGTTAATACCTTGTGTAGATTTTAGGGTTTCCTTAGATAAATTTAAGTGTATTCCCTATTCTGATTACCCCAATCTTCCTACTGTGTCCATTTTCTAAAGTCTTGTACTAAAGTGTGGTGATAGTATCTTATCAGTTAATCATAATTACTCAAAGTTATCCACTTAATTTGGTGTTGGCGCAGCATGTCTTCTGCTTCCATTTCACCCTATCGTTCAATCTTATTATCTGAACTACTTCGACACACTTTAAATACACAACAAGATGTTAAGTGAATCTCCTATCAAATAGGAGGTCAATCGATTTTATATTAAAGAACCTTCTATTTATAAGAGTTATAAGTTTTCTGCCTCTGAAACGCTAACGCAGGAGCATGTTTGAATGTCATATTTATGAAACAAGGTTTGTCCTGGTCGTAATTTAAAGATTGATGTATACAATGCTGTTAAATCCTAGAGCCACAGTGTTAACGACAAGATTGGTAATTTTAATATTTCTTATTCCTTACATCTTCACCTTTACTTTCTTAGTTTCGACTTTTACCATTAGTGTTTTTCTAGAGTTATGTATCCTTGGCAAATTAAAACTATAGTCAGAGTTTTTATCTTATGTAAATTTATAAAAACATTTTTTGTTTTGTCCTCCTCAAACCACTCAACCAAATTGACTAAAGGAAGTGCTTTACCTTATATAAAATTGAAACCTCTTACCGCGGATAAGCGACACTCGGAAATTAATGAGAGTTACCCCGCCTCAATAAAAAGCGTAGAGTTTTCAGCATACTGAATTTATTCATGAACAATGAAATAATGAAAATTAATCTAATTGCCCTGACCTACATTATATCTGTTCCCTTGCCCTTTAAACCCGAGCTTCTCGTATTTCTGACGTCAACAATATTGGCTGAGTCGAAACAATTGAACGGAAACCTTAAATTAATCACTGCAGGACCTATTTTACGATTTACAAATTTGTTTTATTTAGGTCATGAATATTTTGTTAATTGGAATGATCGATGAATGATTCTGACATTTAATTATTAAACGAATCGTGAACTCCTCGTTTTAACTTATTAACGATAATTTATAGATTTGATTTAAGAATCTGTAACGAAAGGTTAGTTCAAAGTAGATTTGAGTTGTGGAAATACGATTGTAACCAAAATAAAAGTTGAAATTTCAGTAGGATGGAAGGAATTTCTGTAGCAAAGACTCTATATTATCTTTGGCATAATGGAGGTTCTAGTTCGTCATGGTTATCTTTACGGTCACGAGACGTTAACTAAGTACGATCCAAAGCTGACATCTTGTAACAAAGAAAGTCTAAGGGACTAATAGAATCCCCTAGGGGTCCCTAATAATTAGGGGCAATGCTCGGTAGGCAATCCGATGCACATGATTGTACTAGTGTCAGATAATAGCTTATGATTATACTGCCTTTTTACCACCCATAAAGAACCGGGTTAATTTGCTTTGCTATGTATATGTGTTGTATCTATTAAGAAACTACGTACTAAAAGAATTAACTTGATTAAATTATTGAATTAGTGAAAAGATAATCATGAAGTTCATTTTGCTTAACCGACTACCTCACTACTACTAAGAGAGAGAGCCAGTATTATGCCATTTTGATAAATGGCGGGGATGACCACTTATTAATAGGTGGTTGGCCCATCTGCTCGTTTGTTTACCATTTACATAAAAAGAATTTAATCATCATCATCATTAAGCTAAGTTTAAGCATAAGTGATATCCAACTTCTTAACAAAAAAAAATAACTAACAAAGAATATAAACGACTAAGGGAAACTAAGAACTACGCTCTAAGAAATTATTTCTTGAGTCATGAGTGTCGGAAGAACGGCTCTGAAGCCGACATCCAAGATTAATTGTTCTGGAGGAATAGGAAACGCGGGAAGTATGCAAGTACTCAACGTCTCTTCCCAGAGAGAAATTAAGTGTCAATAGTAACGAAGAATATTGTTTTGCGATGCTTAGGAAATTGTGATTGTTGTAACAAAGCTAATGAAACAACTGCATGATTATTAAATTATTAAAGACGAAAGACTGGAAGCCACGACTCAGCAGAAAAAATTAACTATAGAAACAAATTGTTATAGTTCAGGACACAGAATTATTATTTGTTATTGGTTTTCGGAAAACAGAAGCCCAAAGCGTAATCAAGATTAATAGTTATGAAAGAAACGCGGAAATTACTCACGAACATGATATCTTCTTAGATGGAAATGATCTATCAATAGTTACTGAAAATATTTTCAAATGCCTAGGAAATAGTTAACATTGATTGACTCATATACGAGTAAGAAAGCATTGGAAATTATACTCATCAATTATGAAAGGCAATATGCAATGCTCTTCCTGGAGGAAATTCTAAGCCGATACAAATTGTTGTAGTTTTAGGTGCCTGCGAATTTATTATTTGCGTCTTGATTGTCGCAAGAAAGCCCGTGGAGGCGACGTTCAAGATTAATTGTTATGGAGGGAACGCGGGAAGTTCACTAGAAGGTATTCGATGTCTCTTCCTAGGAAAGTTTTGAAGCCAGTACACTTTGAATTGTGTTCTTACATCATCAGAAATAATTGCGTTTATTCAAAATCAAAAGAAGTACCCAAAGTGGAAATTTAGGATAATGATGAAGAAGCAAGAAATAAACATCTAACATCTTAGTCTGTGTTTTTTTTTTGGAAAGTGCAAATACATTTTAGAAGTCGTCTTTTCAACTTTGTCGTTGCTACCTTTCCTAACAAATTACGTAAGGTTAGCAAAATTGTCTGCAGACATGGCTGTTTACAATACAGAAGCAACAAATGGTTGTTATGGAAACTAGCACATGAGAAAGTAGTCGAGCTTTTGATTTATTTACTCTGTTTAGATGTATTCAACCTAGACAAATTTGACTCATTCTTCCATAAGTAGATACACACACGAGTAAAGAAGATATTGAAATCAAGAAGAAATCAGAACTTGAAATGCCTTAACTGGTTCAAAATGCCTCGACTGACATAAACGCCGGAAGTCAAACAGTTCCGAATGATAGGCAAAGGGTTTTTTTGTATAAATAGCCAATAACAACAGAACTGATGGTTGATATAAATGTGGCTGCAGTGATCCTAATCCATCCTCCTCCTACCTTAAAATATCGTCCGTTTACGAAATTGGACAACTGAAGAAATCGCCGATACATAGCCGACGTTCTTTGCCGAAACCATATTTGTTAAAGAGTATGTTACTGCAACCGAAAGACGTTAAACTTTGTTTAAGAAGATAGCAGGCAGCTAGTTCAAGAACTAAACGAGTGCCATGAACATAAAAGTAAATGGTTTAGGGACCAGCGATCTTCAACAGGAGGTTGAGGTTGGCAGGGAAGGTAAGCTTGGACTCAACAAAGGTACCCTTTACACGCGTTAAACACAAAAGCCAGTTCTCCGCGTCTCTGCAACTTAAACAGAACACAATAGTTTTCTGTGTAAGCTGAAGAGGCGAAGGCTAGAATAGTTAAATATTAATGTATCTAAATATTAACATTTAACTACAGATAAATCAAAAAATTCTATCATTTCTCTCCTCACTTGAAAAATCTATACACGATATCAATGAATGGAATCCATTAGTTGTTTCAATTGTTTATTGTATTCGTTGTTTTGTTTCACGCAGTGGAACGTAACTAGTTCGTCTAAAAAACTTTTGTTAGTAACTTTTAATGTACGCAGTTATAAACAATAACACGATCACATAAGGGCCAATATAGCGTGCAGGGGAAAACAGGTGGTTTCAGTTTTCATCGTCATACATTAATATTACGAATCGATACATCTTGAGAAACAATAATATTTTTAAAAATATTTTGCTGCGTTATCTGCGTATTCGCGTATAATTAAAGTTTGAAATAAAAAAAGTACTCGATACGGAATTAATTTATCCATGTATTTGCGTTGAAATATTTTGTTTCTTGTATTATTCACGCAATCCGTTGATTCTGTATCGCTAACATCTGCTTGCAGTGTTATTGTGATTACATCTAATTTACCTTTTGTATACGAAATCTATTTAGCGATAAAACGCTCGCAATATCCAACACGACTCGCCATGCCAATATGCCGAAAACGCATATAAAATCACTATTTTTGTATCAGTTGGTACCGTACGCCGCGCGTCAGGCCGTTTCGGCGCTGCATTGACTAGAATAATGATCAAAATTTCACTTGAATCAAATCACAGGTGATGAATTTATGTATTTTTTTTATTTGTGAATTAAACACGCCAAGTCCCGGAGCGTCGAGACGCCCACCGTCGACAGTGGCGCCTCGAGCGGCACTGACTGAAAACGGAGGCCGAGGGCTACGTTTCGTGTGGACTTACAGGATAATGTTATTTATTGCCAACCTTATTCCTGGGTTGCAGAGTTCAGTTTCCACTTAGAGGGACGAGTATAGATAGGTATCGAGACGTCCCTTTTGTTCCAAACACGTTTGTTCCGCTGATTCCTTTCCCGTTTCATTAAGGTACTGTAATATTTCCATCGACAATAGATACATTAGATTTTTAAGAGAGTATTGGCATTCTTCAATTGTTATCATTGGATGGCGTCATGAGAAAATGGTTTGTCGAACAAAAAATCATAAGTTTAAAAACGTGGGAATTTAAATGTTTTAGATTTTATCAATTAATTATATTATTATTGTATTTGTTATTATAATGAAAAGATAAATTATGACATTTCATTTTGTATATTTAAAATAGGCAAAAAGCGAGTTTCGCGTGAATTTTGATTTGAAGAAACAACTCGCTTGTTGTCGTAGTCGTTTGGCGTTGTAGATAGAACTCGCTAGGAATAGAAGCCAGGACCCTTCGAACGGCAGTCCGACATGGTAAACATTGCCTTACACGGGTATTAAAACAATAGTTCCAAAATCACACCGTCCAAGGATTTCTTGTTTTTCATGGCAAATACATTTGTCTGTCGCGTAAATTTTTGCCAAACCGGGGAATCGATCCAGGAACTCGCACGAGACTAGTCACTACTGGACCGGGTCGAATCACCAAGTGAATAGAATAGAATAGAAGTTATTTTGAAACATTTAAAATGTTAGTATAACATAGTTCAATTGAATATCGGATTTTCATAATTCCAGAGCTTGCTATTTATAAAGCTGCATGTTATCGACATTCAGTCAATTTGTACTTAACTGCGCTACGCAAAGGAGGGTGATGGGTTGACAGCCTGTACTAATATTACATCATTAATTGTTTTATTTATTTTGTAACGGAGAAATTTTATAACTCTACTAAAACAATAGCGAGGAGCAGGATCAGCAGGAAGTGGTGAGATGTGATGTGGTGAATCAAGGTGAGGTGTAGCGAGCTGGTGAGGCATGATGTGGAGTGGTGAGGTGCGATGAGGAGTTTGAGGAGTCTGAGGAGAGGAGTTTGGGACTTGGAGTGGAGTTTGGCTCTGTTCAGGCGTTTGATGATCTTCAGCTCTGTAGAGGTTTTTAAATTTTAAACTTATAGTTATTATGTGAATAGACAACGAATAAACGAGCATATCAGCCACCCGATGGTGAGTGGTCGCCGTTACCATCACCAATGTGTTGTTGGCCAAGAAAACTATCAAGTAAAAAGACAACCTTGGCTCTCAAACCCTCAACCACAATACGACAGGTCATTTAGCTAACTAAAAAGGAAAGTGGTAGCCACCACCAGCCTAAAGTAACATCGGATTTAAACTGGATGGTAAGGAATCCTGGGACCTCTTAGAGAGTCCGTTGGTCAGCGGTGTGCACCATGACCAGGGAAGGTCGGCGTAGACTTCTGGATGGACCCTTACACTCTAATCCTTACCTGAAGCTCTTTAAGGAAACAGGGAAGCCGGGTGGCTGTAAGTGTACTAGGCAGCCCTAATACGGCCAATACATATTGCCAATTCAATTTAACTAAATCAACGAAACCACAGCAATCTCATTAGGGTATTGCGCAATATTGGTTACATAATATCAGACCAATAATAATATACATTTTGCAGCTATTCACAGTATATATACACTTTAATTATTGAATCTCAATGAATTCCGGGAACAGTAAATCCAAGCTTTCATCGGTTCTAGGAATCATTCGAAATTGGAACAATTAGGGGAGGTAAGGGTGTCTTGTAGTTAAACCAGTACGTGTATACAAGCTGCCTACTCCATAGCAGTGCTAGCCAAATGGTTTTAAACGTTGTACTCCGGGAGGGGTTCAAATCCTGCACGCATCTCTAATTTTCAAAAATTATTTTCGTACTAGAATCTAATCATCACTTGCTTCGGTGAAGGAAATCATCGTGAGGAAACCTAATGCACACCTGAAGTTGATATACAAAATTCCACAGTTTAAAAGAGCTAAGCGTAAGACACGTAAACCGACTTTGTTTTACCATTACAAGGAACGATTGCGAATCGAATTATTATTATTGACAGAATAAGGAAAATGTGACCCAGACCAATAAAACTGTCGTGGATGTGAAAGTTATGTTTGGAGAAAATAGGTTCAGTGTCAAACATAAGACCTGGATTTTCCTTAACTCGGGTTTTCCCTAATATTATCAACGTCTATGTATATAAAACTCTTGCGTTACTGACTGACTGACAAACAACGCACAGCCGAAACTACTGAGCGCAACAAGCTGAAATTTGGCATAATTATATGTATGTATGTTCCTTGGGGAGTGTAGGGGAGCACTAAGGGAGGATTTTTGAAAATTCCGCCCTTAAGGGGACAAAAAGGGGATAAACTTCAACATTTTCTTTCTTGAATGGATTCACTTGAAACTTTGTATTCCGAATCTTACATATCAATGTTCTGAATGGTTATTTTTTACTTCCAAAAGTCTAGTAGTGTCTATCATAGACAAAAATGTATTTTTGGTGTAAGCACTATGGTCTGTATCTTTTATATTATGAGAGAAGATCCAAGCCCAGAAGTGGAGTATGGGTTATGAAAAAAAAGAAAGAAAATACTGATTTATTAATATGAATAAATTATAACTTATAACATAACTTACTAACAGCACCTGATACGAGTAAATTACTCAATCAAAACACTAAAATGTAAAATTTCCTGTGAAATATTAAACTAGAGTTATTAAGTTCCGCTCAATGTTTCAAATAAGGACCCTTTGTGAAGCATTTTCTACTTAAAAGCTAATATAGACCTGTTTAATTAAAGTTTTCCTTAGCTTTCCGTTAACCTGCATTCCTTTATAAGGATTCGCTATGCTTTGATGTTAGAACTTGCAATTAATTGGACTGGTTTAATAATTCTATTGGCTTCATTTCATTAGCGACTGCAGGCAGCTGTTTTGTTCGTGAACACCTGGAAGTTATCCATTGTAACCAGTGCTTTTACGATGTGCTGTTGTGTGTGTACTATTAAATCACCGAGACGGTATTAGAAGCAAAAAATGACTTACTACTCAATCAAAACTAATGTTACTCAATACATATTATTATGATACGGGTATTCACGATATGTATTTTGTACGCCCATATTGTGACCCAGTAGCATGGATCGTGGTCACGACTGAACGACGTACAAAATAGATTTTGTTAGTACCCGTATCATAATTAAATGTGTACAATCCGAGATGAGTAAACTTTAAAATCATAAGTAAATATGTATCCATAAGTAATAAGCACTGATAGACAAGTGGCTTGAATGTTGAACACTCGAACAGGGAGGCTTGGTTTCGAAGCACATCTAATTTTCAAAAAACATGACCGTATGAGAAATTAATGTGATCACTTGCTTCGGTAAAGGAAAACGTGAGGAAACCTGCGCACCTGGCAGTTCTCCATAATGTTCTCAAAGTGAAGTCTACCAATCCGCACTTACCCAGCGTGGTGGACTATGGCCCATACGTCTTTGTGAGAGGAGACCCAAGTCCAGCAGTGGGACTGTTAAGGGTTGCGAAGAATATCCTTTTAAGTGTACGGAAGCGACATAATGAAATTCGCAACATGCAGGCAGACTGCTCACTATTAAGTGGAGGAAAGTGCTAGAGGAATGTAAATATGAGTTAAGTGCACTCTGCCTGTAACTCTATAAGAAACTATGATGACACGAATTACGGTCGAATTTGGAGTGTTAAGGTTTAAGTGGTAGGTATGCAATCTCTGGAATATAGGTAATAATACATTACAGAGATCTCCTTTGCACTCCAAATTTGACCGTAATTCGTTTTGTGCAAGGGTTACTTCTAATTGAAATCATTGACGTACACATCTATTATTTATATACGCATGTAAACCTTAGTATTATAACTTTTAATACACTCAGCGGCACGGAATCTTGGCCAAACTCATAGCGTACGATAACATTTTTTTAAGTGTGTGCAACTTTGTTCTTAATGTATAATTGGGTGGAAATGATGTTTACGTTAATCCTAAGAGGCTAATTAACTAAGTTGAAGTGCATTTTGATTTGATTTCTGAAGTTTAATTGAACCGTGTCATTTATCCGACGAAGTCTACGTTTTGAATTGTGTTCTGGAATTTGCAAGCGTTAAGTTGTCGAAGTTCTTTGGTTTCATTGTGATCAATGAACATCTAAAGGCGCCTTAGGATGCATAAAAATGCCTCTAACACCAAGTCAGATAGCACAAGCAGTGGCATTAGTCGAACTAGGGATGACCCATCCTGAAGTGGCTGCTATCCTTAACGTACCGGGTTCTTCGATGCAATATGCACTAAAACGGTACCAAGAGACTGGCCTCTGCACACGCAGACCAGGTAGTGGCGGTGTACGTTGCACGTCAGCTCGTGACGACCACTTTATTGTGTTAGAGATTTTAAGAAATCGCTTCCTTACTGATGTCGAGATCCGGGAGCGGCTTCAAATCTCCAGGAATGTAAATGTTAGTGAGCGTACGGTGAGAAGACGTATGGAGGAAGTTTTTAAGATCAAGAAGACCAGCCCGTGGCCCGCAGCTTCTCCCACAGCATAGAGCAGCGCGATTTCAATTTGCCCGCGAACATGCTAACTGGTCTCATGAACAATGGGAAAGGGTTTTGTTTACGGACGAGTGCAGGATCGCTTTAAATGCACCTGATGGTCGACAACGTGTCTGGAGAAGGAATGCTGAACGATATCTGGCGATTACTACCACTCCCACAGTGAGTTTTGGTGGAGGCTCTATAATCGTATGGGGTGGCGTTAGTTCTGATGCACGTACAGAATTGGTCATCGTCAATAACTCTCTAACTGCAACACGATACGTCGAGGATATCCTTCAAGAACATGTTGTACCCTTTGGAGGGTTTATTGGATATTACCGATTCATTTTAATGCATGATAATGCACGACCATACGTCGCTCATATCGTAAATGAGTACCGTCAAGAGGTTGGTATTCAAAAAGTGCAGTGGCCAGCTCGCAGCCCCGACTTAAACCCAATAGAGCACATTTGGGATAAGCTAAAAACGATAATTAAAACAGCATCGAACCTACCACAAACCCTTAGCCAGCTTCGAGATGCTGCACTGACTACGTGGCGCGACTTATCGCAAGTGGACATCAAGAATGTCATCCAAAGCATGCCAAACCGAATGCAGGCGGTCATAAGGGCTAGAGGAGGAAACACGCGATATTAAAAAGTACAAAATGTTGTCAAAGATCAAACAGTTTTTAATTACTAGTGCTCAAAACTGCAGTGTTTAATTTTGTGTAAATGTGATTTTGCGCTTAAACTTCATTAAAAACTTAAAAAGACGTTATTTATGAGTAAAAATGATTAAAGACGTTAAGTGGATGAACAACGATTAAATTGGCCTAAATTAGAAGTGTACAAACTGAAAAAAACTGAAGTTATCACAAATTTTGTAGGTGGCCAAGTTTCCGTGCCGGTCAGTATAGTTACCCACCCGCTCTGCGCTCGAAATTCGACCGTACCTAATATATTCTGTCAAACGTATAATTTACATTGACACTAAGTACACGTACAATGAGCGTAAACCTTTCAAATGTCATTTCCTGTCAAAGGCATGTTAGTATGCATAGAGTAACTGTGTAATGTTATATTTATTGATTTAATGTCTTTTTATGCATTATGCACTCCTCTATTATTATAAGTGTTCATACACCGTGCATATTTCGTAAAAAGGGGAACAAAAAGTTTTTGCTTCACGTATTAATACATAATATAGATAGATTATATAGATGGAAAGCTATGTACCTTTTTGTTTTTTTTTATTATTTAAATTATTTCTGCTTTCTACATTAATTTGTTATAAAAAAATGTAAGTGAAATAAAACTTTCAACAACCGGGAATCAAACGTTTCTTCGCAGGCTCACTACCAATTGGGCTACGGCTATAAATTATTCCTAAATCCATGTCAAAGTTTCCACATTCATAACTTTACTGACAAACGCCAACCACGACAGCAATTAAACCGTGTTTAACAGAGTGTGAGTAATGACTTGATGCGTATGTGTTCGTTATGATCATAATCTACATAATTGTAACCGAAAGACAAACGTGCTTAAGTGCCATATTCTATTTGTAGCTTCAACACAATGCCCCACGGGTCTCACCTCTGCCCGGGACGAGGTCTAGTTTCATTCGATCTCCACGCTACTGTTTCTTAGTACGTAACGGTTGAGAAGTTAGTTGCTAACCTAAGTGTCGGAAATTATGCCAACTTCCGAAATGGCTTAATGACTGCTGCCTAATGATTACAACCCGGACTGACAGGTTTACGTGCCCTCCGCAGCACGAAAGCGCTTAAGATTTTTTTACGAGTAACTACCGACCGCGCCCGCTGTTGCTGAACTCGGGTGATCGCTTAGGATCGACGCGAGCCGCTGGGCTATGAGCCCTTCCTAAGCGCTTCCTTCAACATCCTAAAACCGTACTTATAACGCATTTCCGTGACGAAATTTTTGTTTTACCACCTCCATGTTTCGCTAGTACGTCGATAGAGAATTTTCACATCACACGGTTACGAACTTACGACACTTTACCACGGACTAGGACATGTTGTATACAACATTGTTATAAATAAATTCAGTGGTTCGATAATATTTTAATAGATCGCGGCACGTGGTCACAGAACTGGGGCACGCATAAACACGGGTTTGTTTTACTGATTTAATGTATGTGGTACACGTGTTGGTCGGAGTGGCGCCGGGCGCGGGTAACAAGGGGTTGGGTGGTTGGGTGACAAAATTATTAGACATGACATGTCATGAGATTTATAGGTTTTGTATGGATTTACTGGTGGTAATTCCACTGTACCCCATGACAATTGTGAATACAGATCAACACTCAAATCGGGACTAGGATGGTAATCTGGACTTGAGCAGCGGGAGAAGGGGAAGCGGGAGGCGGGAAGGGGAAGCGGGGGACGACTTGAGAAGGGGGAGATTTAGTAAATAGGTATCTCACATAATCCCTAACTTCTCAAAAAGGTAGACTCGTTTGAAGCTTCCCCACGCCCTCCCCTCCCTGAAAAACATTCCAAATGTTATTCCAGACAGTAAATTCCAAATGTTACCATAATTTCCACATTTTACTGATATTTTCCATTTCCCGGCATAAGTTAGATTATTCACCGCGGAAACCCAGAGGTGAAATTTCCGCTGGATTAATTGTTTTCCGCTTATAGAGTTATACAGCTTACCAGATTTAGCTAATAGTTTTGTAATATCCCCGAAGCGGTTTCCCAGATTGATGAAACATCGCTTAATTGTTTAAGGTTATGACACAATGGGAATTTATGCTTTATAATAAAAGCAATAAAAGCTATACACAAAGGGTACATAGCTGTGAGGTTTAAACCGTAGACTCCTGAGTCCGGGAGCCTTTGTACGAATCCTGCACGTGATTACGTTATTTGTTAAAAAAATTATGCGTTTTATAATTTAATTATCACTTGCTTAGGTAGGGTAAACCATCGCGAAACACACCTGAGGTATCCCAATAATGTTTTCAAACTTGTGTGAAGTCCGCCTTGGCCGCACTTGGCCAGCGTGGTAGACTATGGCTTGTACCCCTCACATTATGAGAGGAAGAGGAGCCGTGCTCGGCGGTGGGACAGTTATGCTTATGGGTACCCTATTTACTAAAACCCCATCTCCTCTGACATCCGGTGGACACGGGAAACCTCTAAAATGTAATATGACCGCACCGGCGAGATAGCGGTCTGATGCTTAAAAGCCTTGTGTTAGTGACGTCAGAGGTCAATCATCACCTATAGGTACTAATAATAAACTGTTTCGGGGCTACATTCCATAAATTGGATTATATTATTGTATACCCTTTACTCCTGTAATAAGATCTATTCCCGCAGGATAAAAGATACTAGATGCTAATAGAAGTTCTGTTTAGATTATAGGTTTTAACTCCAGGTCAACGGGCAGACGAACTATGATGGTAAGTCGTCGTCCATAGACGTCGGTAACACCTTGCAGACAAAGAAAGAAAGAATGAAATGGTTCTCAAGCTCCATAAATTAACTCATTCTGTATAACTATTCCAATAAACTAAAAGGTTGCTCACAAATAAAGTAATTCCTGATAAAATTGAGTAGCAATTCTGTCAGGAGCGGGTACTTTACTTCTGCGTAAGTTTGCAGAAACGAAGCAATAAGTTTATGGGTAAATAATTATGATAAGTTGTATGGTTACAAAATCGTCTCATCTCTTAACTGCTGGGTTCGAGACTCCTCTCACAGTGTAAAGGGTTCATGCCTTAGTCCACCACGCTGCGCTGGCCAAGTGTGAATTGATAGACTTCACACACGTTTGAGATCATTATGGGGATTTCTCAGATGTGCAGCTTTCCTCACAATGGTAACCTTCACTGAAGCATCTGATAATTAGGTTCTAAGACGCACATACATTTTTGAACGTTAGAAATGCGTATAGGAGTCGAACCTAAGACCCATTTATCGGAAAACCGAAGTTCAAATAAAATAACTTCAAGTAAATAACGCTTTATGAACGTGTGTTTTGTGTTTTCTCGTTTGTTTTTTTTTTAATTTAAAATGTGTTGTCAGATTTCACAGTACAAAAATAGCTGGCAATTTCCTCAATAGGTAAGTAAATGGAATGAAAATCTATTTAGGTTGACGGATATTCAATAAATCGGTGCATAATTTGATGAAACGCCGGGAGCGCGCCACTCCGGGAAGCTGCGGGCTTGGTCGATGTTCAAAGTAGATGTATAAACTCGTATAATTATGTATGTAGGGATGTTTCATGATATAATATCTTTTTGTTTTGATTTGAAGCTTATTTATCATTACCATTACCTCTATGGAATGGTCTCGAGCGAGAGGGCTAACTTTCGAGAGGGTTGTTTTAATCAGGTATTTTTAAAGCAGCGTAATTTAAATATATCATACCCTTTAACTTACTGAAATCAGCTTGATACGTAGTACTACATGTCTTTGAATATCGTGTCACAATGTAAGTTACCATACTCCTCCGAAACGGCTCGACCGATTCCCATGAAATTTTGTGTGCATATCGAGTAGGTACCAACATCTATTTTTTATACCCATAAGTGATAAGGGTGAGTCACCATAAAAAACATTTTGTCATTTTTTGAACAATTTTTTTTTTGATATTTTTTTATGGTGTGGCATAAAAAATTCACATAACCTCAAATTTTCACTTCCCTACCCCGCCCCTCAAATTTAAATCGCACTTTTTTTATCTCTGTAACATAATTATAGTGCGGAACTATAATGTATGGGGCCAGCTAGTATGAATAAAAAAAATTGAACGTGGAATAAATATTGATTCAGTCGGACATACGAGTAGAGCGCGTCCTTTCAGAACATTCCCGCGAGCTGGGGTACATGAAAAACCCTAAATCAATACCGGAGCGCATTCTCGCATCCTACACTGTTGAGTTACGAACCCACATGTAACCTACACGTTTTAGTTTTAGAGATGTTACATTACGGATACTGCAAGGTGCGTTATAAGACTTAGTTACATATTGTAGTTTTAAGCGAAGCCTAAGGGTACGGTCAAACAGCCGACGGGGCGTGACGACGACGCGACGCTGGCGGGACGTGAAAAGGTTGTAACGTATGAGCAAGTATGGAATATGTCACACAGAGCCGTCGCGCTCGGCAGGTCGCGTCACGGCGCGCGCAGTACAACGTCGCGTCGCCGTCCTGCCCCGTCGGCTGTTTGACCGTACTCTAAAAAACTTAAAGAATAAACATAATGTATAATGAATATATTGATATACGAATATGAAGAAGTGATTTTTCCAGACACTTGAGCGGATCCTAAGTGTTCGATCGAGCGGGCGTGGTCGGTAGTTGGACGGGTGACCGTTAGTGACAAAATTTGTTGAGCGCTTCCGTGCTTTCGACGGCACGTAAAACCTTTGGTCCCATGTGTCATTAGAAAGCAGTCGCTAAGCCATGTCGGAAGCCTTTGGATGGCATAAACATTTTCGAAACTTTAGGTCGCAATCCTCCACCAAACCACACTGGAGTAGGTGGTGGAGTATGCAGGTATGCTCTAGGCCTCCTCACTGGTCACCCATCCAACTGCTGACCGCGCTCGCCTCGGATCGACACAAGCCGTCGGGCTGTAAGCGCTTCTCTTATTGTATGATAAATAAAATAGTGAACGAACTTCGCAATCTAAAGTTATACATTAAAAATATCGGATACGGATATTGTTTGAAAATTTAACATAACATTCTAAAAGTTACACGTGGAATACACCGTTAACAGGCTGCGAAGGCGATCCGCAACCTGTTCACTAATAACTGAAACAGTGTTCTAAATGAAATTATGGAGTACGGGTATTGGTTATATAACATTTTGTAAGTAAGTTACACGTGAACACCGGTAACATCCCTGGAACAGGCACGTGTAACGAGGTGCGGAGGCGATCCGCAACCTTTTCAATAATAACTAACAGTGTTATACATAGCAATGAAAAATAATAAGCATAATAAAACTATCGAATACGGATATTGGTTACATAACATTTTTATAAGTTACACGTGGACACCAGTAACATCCCTGGAACGGGCACGTGTAACGAGGTGCGGAGGCGGTCCGCAACCTTTGCACATACGAGTAATTTGAGAGTGAATTTTGAACGAAAATGTTTTTCAGTTTCATGTGGCATGCAATTGAGGTTTAAACTAAGCGTTGTTGAAACAGTTCGGAATTTAAATTTTAATGATCTATTGAGTTTGTTCCATATTCCATGCAACGGGTTTTGTTTTCTTCTATTGTTTTTCAACGATGAGATTAGTGATGCTCGCGACATCGTCTATATTATTATGTATTTTTGTACTGGTATATTTCTAGCGAAAATTGAGACTAGTAAATCCCACAAAATTACAAGATGAGCTGAGGAGTTTCTTCGCCATTTTTTCTCCTCTACAGTAAATTAGGTACCTATCCGAAACGGTGGCAGAAGCAAACAGTTTAATTTTAATTTAATCAAGACGCCCAATTTTATTTAACTTCAATCCATCATAAACAGAGTTTAATTTCATCGATTAAATTTTTGACAGTTAAATGCTTGGACCATGGCAATAAATAAATAACAACTCTACACACTCACAATCCACACTAGGATGCCCTGTGTCGTGGGAACCATGGAAAACATACAAGACAAGAACACACACACCCAGGCTGAGAACAGAAATTTAAACTAATCATTCCCACCTCGCTGGGAATCGAACTCGGGACCCTTCGAACCGGCATGGTAACTATAATATAACTATACATATACAGACCAATAGTCAAGTCTACGAGCGAAGCACAAAACTTATGTTTTGTGCTTCGCTCGTATGTTTATACATGTGTGTTTATACACACACACTCTATTAGTAATCTGAGATTCCGAGAGCTACCAAATCATTGCATCTGAAGTGTACTTGATTCGTTTTTTAAATTTCACTCATTCACTCGCATTGAATGAACAGATAAACAAAAATATGGAACATGTTCAATTCGTTCATTTTTCAATCAAATTAAATAAGCATGTTATGTTTACACGGTTCAATGAATTGCCTCATCGAAATTGAATAGTTGAAAAGAATCACGTAATACTGACATAGTATGGGGGATGACATTACATTATTTATTTAAATAAGTTTTAAAGTAACGAACTTTGTGTTGTTTAGTGCGGTAAAAATCTCATATAACCGCGGTACCTTTTGGACGTTTCCCCCTCGACAAAAAAGGGGCCATTGTTAGATATCAATTTAGGGTAGCAACAGTTAAAGCAGAAAAATGTTTATTTGATCTTATGAAGTCTATCTTTCTTCAGTCGGTTTGAGTAAGAAATTGTTAAGAAATCGTACACTAACAGCATTTTGGTTAATCAACTACACCACCCTATGTAAAATATGTATAATATGTATTATATTTCGATCCCTGCCGTTAAATGACGACTGACGACGCGTATGGCGCAAAATTCCCACGCCATACCATCGTTCCTGGTCCTGGGTTCGATTCACAGCGAGGTAGAAACTTGAAACATGATTAGTTTAAATTTCTGTTCTCGTTCTGGGTGTGCATTCTAGGTCTATCCTAGTATGGTTATGATTGGAGCATTATTTCTAAGTAATAAAATTTAAATCTACTTCGATTTAAAGTACCACCACGAAACCTAACAACCTCCTGTACTATAAGTCTCAACGGGAAATCTCGGTCAACAGTACATCTCGAGCAACTAACTTTACAATAGGCACGTGTAACCTCGCACTTTACTACTGCACGACGACTGCATACCGACTGTACGCAGTTGTTGCGAACAGCACTTACAAGCTTGAAATTCCAATCCAATATTGCCAGAATGGCGTTGGTCTAAGGACTTACGGAGGTGGAATACGTAAATAGGAACGATATTTATAATATAATATAGTATGTTCTACGTAATCATGGTTTGCAATAATATAATTCATAATTTAGTTCGTACTCAGCTGTTAGCTTCAATTTATTTATGTATAACGAACTGGATACAGTATCTTCACAAAATGAGATTGATCCATAAGTGTATTATGCGGGCTACACACCTTCAGTTTTAACTGCACAGTTTAACTGAACAGTCGAACTGTACAGTTAAAACTGATATCCCTAGTATCTACACAAGTTTGAGTTTTTTCTGTTGTATCCCATCCTCGTCGCCATATGTAGGACCTCCCGTCACTAATGAACAAACTGGCTCGCTCACACACGCACACACAACAATGACACGACCACTCTCGCCCACAGCTCTGGTGTTACCGCCATGACAGTCTGTGTGACGTGCGCCCGAGACAGAGTATATCTATGTATATATAGATACCCAAACATTACATCCCGCATTAGTGATATAATTATATAGAGACATAAATATATTTATATAAAGATTATGAATTTGAATTCCTAGGACTCCCTGTGTCGTGGGTGCCATGGACAACACACAAGAACAGAACACACACAGCCAGACCGAGAAGAGAAATTTAAACTCATCTTCAAATTTCCGCCTCGCTGGGAATCGAATCCAGGACCCTCCGGCTGTTCGCTATGTTAACCATTTCGCCATACAGCTCGTTAAATGCTAATATTATTTCAAAGAGCGTTTTTTTTTCATTTTCGGGATTTATTTTTATAACCTTTATCTTGTTTTAAAAAGATTTTGAACCTCATACCGACCTTTAAAAACATAACGGTAAAACTTTAAAAATACGTCGATTTTGAAGGATAAATATATGTACATAGTAACGAGTATGGAAGTAACACGTGTAGTAAGTAATTGAGTAAACACGTGTAACCTTTGACCTCTCCCGTTGCACCAGGGTTATTTGTTCGCAGGACTTGTGAAGTTAGTTGGATTAGTTCGACCGAGTCTACATTGCGTTTAGTTTTAACTGTATGAATTGGTTATAAGTTTGGCTAAAACTTGGCAACAAAGGCTTTGTCGCTTGACACAGCTAGCTAAAAAGTAAAGTACTTTTAATGGATTCCGAACGAGCAGCCTGATGGTAAGTGGTCAACGTTGCCCGTGGACATCAGTAACACTAAAAGCATCACCAATGCGGCTTGTTTACATTAAAGAAGCTTTTCCCCCGCGGTTTCGCCTACCAAAAATCACTAAATATACATTGATAAAATCAGAGAACTTTCGTACAAACTTTGCGCCCCCCTTTTACGCGCTTCAGGGATGATTTGCGAAAAAATATTTTATACATGTTTCATAACGTTCAATAAAATACCTTCATTCTGAATTTCATTCGAATACCTTCAAACACGGCAAAGTTTCATAATAACTTTGCACCCCCGGGTAACCCCTTAGCGGGTGAATTTCCAAAAATCCTTTCTTAGTGCTCCCCTACGTTATAAAAGGAACCCCTAAAGTCAGTCAGTCAGTCAGACAGTTAGCTTCTCCTTTTATATAATATATAAAAGGAGAAGACTTATCCATATATTATATGGATAAGTTAATGCTTGACTACAATCCCACCTGATGGTAAGTGGCGATGAAGTCCAAGGTGTTGATCGCACTAACTCATAAAAGCCTATTAACTCTCCTCTTGAAGACTTCCACATCATACACAGGTGGAAACACTGACGCAGGCAAGCTAGCCTGCCAAGAAATAAAGTAGATTTTTTGTATTAGTAAAACTTATTTATCTTGCTTCGGTGAAGGACAACATCGTGAGGACACCTGAGAGTTCTATATAATATTCTCAAAGGCGTGTGAAGTCCACCAAGCCGCACATGGCCAGCGTGGTGGACTATGACCTGTGTCCCTCATATCGAGAAAGTAGACCCGTGCGCAGCAGTGGAATAGTTATGGGTTGCGATGTTAATGTTCACTAAAAGCTTCGACCAACTTCAACGTCATATTAAATTTATATTCCATTTCTCCGAGTTAGATAACGATATTGCAGTCCGAGATGCCTTCTAACTTGTTACAGCGAAATTCAATCTCGCATTCTATCAAAGTTTCTAGGAAGCGCTGTATTTACTCGGTATTCCCTATTTATTTTGTACTATATTAACCTGCGAGTTTGCTTTAAGTGATATAGAGAAATTTCCAGGGAATATGCAGTGAAATTCAAAGCGAGTCGTCTTTATTATCACCAATTTGCGGGCGGCAGCGGAGGGGTGGTGCTGCATGCTCGTTCGCTGCCTTAAAGCCATATAAAAAAAATTCGAAGACAAAAAATGATAATCTTTGCTTATCACCGAGAAAAGGTACCCACTAATAGATCCGCTTAGATCGTCTAATCGGAGGCCTTCATGCGGCATTAAAATTTCACCCTACCTTAGGCAGCAAGGTGGAGTATGTTCTAGGCCTACTTACTGACCTGAAAGACCCATATTCTGTAGTAGGCGACGGCGTAGTTTGAATTTCGAAAAGCGTTTGTAAAAACCAAATTCGAATAAAATACATTTCAGTATTCAAAAATCCTATCTAAGTAGATAGGATCTTTGGGACCACCTCCATAATATGGAACTCCTGAACGACGATTCATGCTAGTAGTTATAGGTTCATACTGTGCGTTGTCTGCCAGTGTGTGAACAATTTGTTCAACATTTGTGAACAAAATCTACCGAATAAATGGTACATTTTATCATTATTTATTTCTATTTCTGTAGACGAACAGATCACGCCACTCTATTACCTGATAAGGCTTCATGCTAATATAAATTCTGAAATGAAACTAGGTCATATTGCATTTCCCGTTAGCTCGTTCCAGAGCTTTGAAATTACTGATTTTTTTAGAAGTAACATTATTTTCCAAGATAGAAGCTTTTGACATTTTCTTCCTATTTTCTTTTTTACGCAGACTTCGTTAGGTACTAGAATTATTTCGAATTTTCTTGTGTAAATCGCTGTAAAAGCAGGTGGTAAATTAAGTACCGCCTGGGGGGTCTAAACACCAAAGGTATTCCTGATGGGTTAACGGTCGAAAAAACAATGAATTACTTTTACCCTTCTAAGAGGGCAGTAGAGGACGCGTCATCACCGAGGAGATGACCAAACAAGAGATGTGCTAAGCGGACCCCTGCACCTATTCACAAAGAAGACAGCTGTCAGAAAGGAGAGGAGTACCACAACCCTCCTACGTCGACCACAACCTCTCTGTCAGGAGTGTAACTAATAAGAAGAAGACCCTCTTTTTAACATAACATTAACGTATTGACACCAATATTGGAAAAACATTTTTTTTACGTTAAATTAATGATGTATGTGCATCATTCTCCACGTAGTTTTCAAAAAATGGGAAACCAAGTTTATGCTTAACGTAATAATATTGCATTTATAGTGACCATGGTCTCGTACATGTGTGAGATAATATGATACAGAATTTTTATTTTAACGTCTATTACAACGTGCCTGGTCGAGGCAGACGTAAACATACATTATAGCGTGTCGTAGGCATTAAAATATATTTGCGTAGTCATATTTACAAGGTTATGTCAAATTCTATCAAACTTTCAAACTGTTTGGCTAGTGGTAGGGTTTGAAACTCGGATTATTAGCTACCACTCTTTGCTTGAGTCAGCCAAACTTGACTTATCGTGTTCCGTAGGGGCTTGAGTCAGTATTTCTTTCTTTATTTCCTCTTTCTTTCTTATCCGGCAACGCAGCGGTAGTGCCTTCGGTGTTGATGATGTCCACGAGCAACGGTAACCACTTACCATCAGGTGGCTCATGTGCTGGTTTGTCGGCTACTAACATAAAACCTGCCCTGTTTAGGGGGCATCCTACTTCACGGACGAAGCGTGTGATGTGGCCTTCTTGTTTGAGATTGCAAAGCCACTATTCCTGTCAGGACACAAACCACGACTCTAATCAATTAGCAATTAATTTGTAACTGAATGATGTCTACATAGAAAATACTTAGTCCCGATTTGAATCTTGTTTGGGTTTGTCACAGTAGTCAAGGTCGACAGCGGAAGGATGGTGCGGCATGCTCGTATGCTGTCTATTAAAATGCGTTACTACGACAAAAGTAACGGGTGTTGGACAAATTATAGTTTTTAACAACTTCCAAATGTCTTTCAATCCGCACTCTCGCAGCGAGGTGGAATATGCTCAGGTGCTAAGTAGTGAGCCATTAACGTGTTGAAGCCATGCGATTATGACGCGTATTCACGCTGAGGACTCTCCATGTTGATAGCTTTTACCTACATTAATCAACACTGGTAATAAAGACCGACATGTTGGGGAAGATAACAGTTTGACAAGCCGGAAATTAAATGCGCGAAAATGATGTTTCTGACTGGAATTGTGTTACTGGAATTTACTGACATGACTGGAATTACTTCACATTTCACCAAATACGGCGTACACTTGTACCAGCCCGGGCTTTATGAATTGGTAACATTTAAAATTAGACTTTATTCACTGTTGATTGTTCTCATTTTCAAGACGTTTGTCTCAGTTGTTATCGTTCACTAACAATCGTTAAGCCACATCGGAGTTCTTCGGGTGGCATAAAAACTTTCGATACATGGTTGGCCACTAACCCCACCAAAAATCTGCACTGGAACAACATTTAGTATGGAACAGCATGGAGTATGCTGGAGCATACTCCATGCTGTTCCAGTGCAGTGCAGTGGAGTATGCTCCAGCATACTCCATGCTGTTCCAGTGCCGCTGCCGCTGTGAGCAGCGAAATATATCGCGCCATATACTGGCTGTGATACCGCGGCGCGGCTATTACAAAACATCCGATGCCGTTGTAGGCGTTATATCTTCACCAGGCGGAATGGGATACAGCTAATCGTACTTCTGAATGCTGAGACACAATCACTACTAACCAATGTCACATTTAATGCCTAATACTGTATTAATGGTTGTTTTTGTAACACTTTCAATGTGACACGACCGACACATCTTATCCAACACTGAATTGATTGATCGTATCTGTAATAGAATTAGTCAGTGTGTTGTTTGTATTTAGTAGAAACTGACAACCCACACAGACTATATAGACAACGGTGCCTCCGCCTACAAAGCTCACTAATTGAGCTTGCTAAGTAGAACAAAAAATTATTAAGTATCTTGTATCTTGATACGTAACCATTTCTTAGGAAATTAATCGGAAACTGTTTTTGAAGTGAAAACTTCTTTAGCGGCGTTGTGCACTTTTGGAATGGGTAAAAAATGTTAAACTCGCGTCAGGAGTGTCAGGACACGTGGCGTGATCGAATCGTAAGATGTATTTTAGAATCAAGAAGCTACTTAGATACTTTATGATAAGGTTCATTTTCAACTGTCAGTGGTGACTGTCATTTATAATGTGCCATGGCAACGTCAGTCAGTCAGTGACAATCGAATGTTATTTATAATGCCATGGCAACGTAAAGCTAGGGTTGAATATGTACATTTTTATAAATATAGGGTTGTATTTATTGTTGGTTAATGTAGTTGTTGTGTAATTTTGACATTAGTGTCACCAGATTCACCAACGTGTAGCCAAGAAGAAAGCGATGGACTCTTCTTGATGAATCGCATGTTATAGCAGTTTGTGTATTTCCACATCATACAATACCATATTTCCATACCATTCCACATAACTCATTTACGGTCGTACATATACAGCCATTGGTCCCGGTTATTATCACTAGGTAGAAGTAGTTATGATGTCGAAGGCCTTCGAGTTACATAAACATTCTCGACACTTCGGTTGGCTAGTCTCACCACCAACCCTGGAACAGTTTAGTGGAGTATGCTCTAGACCTCCTCAGTAACGAGGAGAGATCCGTGCTTGAAGCCAGAAGTTGAAGTCATTAAAACACTTCTAGGAGTTCAACCGTAGACGGAGAAGAGTATAGACCCATGGATGTCATCTATCTCACTCACACAAGAAAATGAACAACTTACGCCGATGACACGATGTTTGATACGATAGATTGATACGATGTTTTGCCTCACATTACGTGCTGGGTTTTTTTTGAGAACTTTTCTTATGATACAATTGTACTTTCTCGAGCTATCTCATTTTGGCCACGCTCACCAGATGTCTATATCCTTCTCTGTCTGCTAGATCAACAGTTCAAATCCTCCTGAGGGTATCAAAACATTCTGCAATGTTTATACACGGCGAATGCTTGAGAGATTGCCAACTTTTTTGGGTCATGACCAGTTCATACGGTTAAGTATAACTAGAGGTTTAACGATCGTAAACTGGCGGGTTCTTTGACGGCCGGATTTATTTGCAGTTGAGACATTTATTGCGTTTTCCTGTTCTCTTTTTATGAAAACTAACTGACCCATACAAATATTATTGTTCGCGTTCGCTCTACGATATAATAATGATGATTAAAATTTAAATATCTAGCGTGATATAGGCCGAAGATTATACTTATAATACAGTAATTGTAACTGATCGATTTCTGTATAAGATAATTCAAAAAACTATTTTTGGGGGTATTTATCAACTTCACAGATCCCTTAACATTGGATTTTAGATTGTCTGTTTTTCAGTTTATCTATGCGTTTGTTCCCGCTAATATCAGAAACAGATTAACCGATTTGAATGCTAATTGTAGAGAGCTTGGGGTAACATTGAGTGTTTGTGATTTATTTCAATTGTTTCACAAATAAAATAAATAGACGAATTTAAAGAATCCTGAATTCCCAACTTAACATTTTTTCGAGTGTGGGTACCATCGATCACTAATTAAAAAAAACAGTGATCGAAGGTAGTACGGCACGGTGAGGCATTATGTTTTTCAAAGTAAAACGAAGACAGATTTACTAGTAACAAAATAAATCTAGATAAGTATGTCATTGATGGCTTACTAAAACCCAAAAATATTTAGTACATTCCCTTCCACGGTGTAAGTCGCTAACACAGTCCGTGAGATCATCTTTGGATTATAAATCATTGCCTTGTAAATACACGCGCACATGTTAGATGAAATTGCGCGCACAATGACACATGAAATTTAGTAACAACCTAACAACGTTATAATAAAAAAAGGATTTCGGGCTAAGATTACGGCTTAAGAGTAAATAAAAGACGTCCGTGTATCCCCAGATGGTACCCTGCCTGTCAGCAAGTCCCAGGCTCGATTCCCGATTTCAGCAGACATTTATCATAAAATATCTATATCTGCTATCGATATCTGCACAAAGAATACACATGTACAGAAGACACAAGTATCTTCGGAACCTTGCCTAAAGGGACTCCTTTTAATAATATATTTTAGTTATTTTATTATATTTTTAAGGTTTTTTTAGTTTAAGTTTCATTATTTTAGTTTTATATTAAATTGAATGTAACATTAAAAGTATTAACGAAGACTCATGAGAAATCCATGTATGTACATTGTACGCATATAATTATATCAATTAGTTACAATTTAATTATAATATGGATTTGTAAATAGATGCCCATGCTAACCGTTACAAAAAAAAACTTAGGTTGTGTGTAATAAATGCTAAAAAATAATTATTTATTACGCTAATTCGCTTAAAATATAACTTAACGCACAAAGCTACACAGCTGTCACAATCCTGTACCTAAATCACATTGCCGATATTAAATAAGTCTGACATTTCGAATATCAATTCAAATGAAGTATGACGTATCTTGTTACAGGCCATTGTGTGACCGAGTCACAAGTCATCAGTCAACGAACTACGCTCGGATGAATCTTGCATGGATTATGGTTATAATCTTGTCAATAATAATGAGCAGTAGTACAGAAGCGATTATTTTTAAAAATTTTGGCAAGTTGATTTGCAAAATCGTCAAATTAAATAATTAAATGATTTTTAACATTTATCATCGTGGGTACTCAAAGATCGTGAGTACCCGTTATGGTTTACAAAAATTAAATGTGGCACTTGGAGACTGCCGCGGTAAAGCTATTGCATAGCATTTTTTATCAACTTATGCAATTATAATTATTAGAAGTTATATAGTTATATCAGAACAGCGCCATCTAGTTTGTAGAAAACATACGTACCATACCTTAGTATTAAGGTACTAGATGGCGCTGATTGGGGGTGTTAGGTTTTTTTCGTTACGGAATTTCTGGATTCGGTCCCCACGCTCAAGGCCCGCGATAAAAGCTATGCAATAGCTTAAAAAATACTATTATATGACAAAGTAACTCCTTCAGTTTCATAATTACTAGAATTCATTTCAATTCTACCTCCTCGCTTCGCTTCGGTAAAAAGGCTATAATAAATAATTATAAAAATTTTAAAAATTAAAAGGTCCTTCAAAATGTTTTAAAATGAAGGAGAACAAACGGCGAAAGAAACAGCACAAACACGTTACCCTCCTCGGCATCGCGCAGTCGGTTAATAAAGTTACTTTTTATGTTATGATATCCCGAGTTTTTTGTACGGTTTTACAACCAACCGGCAATTTGTTATCTGTGATCTGATTGAGTAGTAGAGTTTGATTCATCAGCGAACGAATGGAATACACTTTTTTAACCGAAGCTGAATCCCATTAGTTTCTCGATTATAAATAAAAATAATTGGTATAAAATTCTTTTCGATTTATAGAGTTATTGGGAATAATGACATTTGACGACCTCGAAGCCTAGTTGATAGTGACCCCGTCTGCGAAGCGAGGGGTCGAAGCGAAGCGAGCGAAGAGAGGGGGGAGGGGGGTAGTGTGATCGGAATTGTGAAAATTTATTTAGCATCAGTAGTAGGCATCATTATAAATTATAAAACTAGGTACTAAGGAAAAACAAATTTTTTTACGAAATATAAACACGTTGTAAAATCGCAACTATTTGAATAAATTTAACTAAGGACTCTGAAAATATGCATTCTGATTGAAACTTGACAAAATTTTGAAAGTTTTTTTTTATCTTTCCTTCGTCCCGGAGACATAAGAACATACTTGTCCTTTCCCCAAAATCATACATGCGTGTACAGTGTATTCTAGCCCTTACAGTGTTTTTCCCAACATTGATCCACTTCCTCACAATGACGTCATAAAGTCAAGCTTCATGCCAAATAAAAAGTTGAAAACAGTTGAGTCCAGTCATCCTCTGATATAGACAACCAAAATATTGTTAAAATTCATTCTGATAAAATTGTCTAAAAAACGCTTTTTATTGTTATAATTGTTAAATAGGTTCGCACCCCTATTTTCAATTATGTGCGTATTAGAATTTCATTACCACTTGCTTCGGTGAGAGAAAACATCGTGAGGAAACCTGCACACCTCAGAGTTCCCCATAATGTTCTCAAAGGTGTGTGAAGTCCGCCAATTATGGGTTGCGAATATGACGAGCAGGCACAACCTTCAGTAATGAAGTAACAACTAAGAAGATTCATTGTCTTGTTCAGAAATCAGTGAGAAAAACCAAAACAAAGTTAAAATCCATTCATTCATACAACCATTGCGTAACACACCATTCCTTGGCATTGGCATTCGGTTTACTTCAGAAATAGATTGTGCAAGCGCCGTCAATTTTTTTTTCTATTACGTACAGACTCACAATGTTTTAGTATTTGAGATGTTTAAAACGGGATTCACTGATATATCAACGGATATATTTACATACAATGTACACGGCCTTGTGTTTAATGGACTTCCGCGTGGTTCTGGGTTTGAATCCTGTACCGTTACTTTCCAAAGTTATGTTATTTTTAAGTTACGTGTATTTGTTTAGTATAACAAACACACGAACAAAAACGTCAGTAAGGAAGGAGTTCCTATGTATAAAAATCGTGTTTAGACAAAATCAAGAACAAAACAAAACAAAATGGACACTACTGGACTACGGAGTCTCTACACTCCTCCACCTTTAACTACTCCATAAAAATATATGAACATGTAATATAAGTCAGTTAAGAAATACGGTTGTCCAGACCAAAATATCAAGGTACAAAAAACAATAAGCATTCGACCCAAATGCATAATGCAGCAATTATACCATTTTACGTTAATAAAATTCCTCTTAAATTGACATTTTAATTTACTGCAACCAGTTACATGATTATCAGGTAAGTTTGTAAGAATGTATTTAAATTTTAATGATGTTGGGGCAATGTCGCGTTTTTAATACGGAGTACCTACGGCTTGTACGAGTAGTAATTGAAGCCAATGGATTACACTTAATCTGGAAACATTAAAAACTAATCAATGACGAACAGTTATTTGATTCAATTTAGGTATGACAAAACCGGTCAAGTGTATGTAGACCTCGCTCACGAAGGGTTTCGTACTACCGAGCAATATTATTAATTATTTGGTCAATACCAACAAAGAATGGAGAAAACCCTATTGAAGTGAAAACTTCTATAGTATCGTTGTGATTTGGAATTGTATGAAACGGAAATGACGCGCAAATGAAATGAAACGAAAACGAAAAAGAGACAAACACATTTTAACGTGGGAGCAAATGAGATAGGTAGCATCGGCAAAATGGCGGCTTACGTAAGCAAAGCAAAACATCAATATTTGGACTGACAGTATTCGTTTTTTTTTTAAGTTTTCAAGTGTGAATCGCACACATTTCGTTTTTTAACGTTACTTGTACGGGGACCCTTTGGAAACCTTTTTACTTCTACTTTAATTATTGTGACAGCGGCCCGTAGCAAGATAATTCAATACAAAGCCCTGTAAGAAACAACAGACAGATAAAAGGGGAGACCCGTGCCCTGTAGTCGGCCATGAGTTGAAGCCTCTAAAAGATGTTGGAAATAATTAAAACATCCCTATATTCCCTATGCAATTCCTTTTCGAACAAAAAACAAAAAAGTACCTATTAATGTACAGGACCTACCAAAATCAATTATGATTAATTTACCATTTCGTCAACCGATAATAAATTACACTAAGCGAATTAATTCGTTCAACTTTATCCCAAAGCGACGTAATCGGTGATGAAATTGTGATTTATCGCTGCCCATTCGGTTTCGGACTTTAATTACTTGGTTTGATTTATAGATGTCACACAATGAGACAGTGGACTTTAATCAAATCGTGTATTGCTTTGGAAACAGTAGCAAATGGATTTGGTACGTAGTACATTAGTTTGGATTATCTTCGGTGAAAGGAAACTATGCTAAACAATCGCTACACACTCATAGCACGAAACTAGGATTCCCTGTGTCATGCCACACCCAAAGACAAGAACACACTCAGACCGAGAACAGAAATTCAAACTAATTATTGAAATTTCCGCCTCGATAGGAATCGAAGCCAGGTCCCTTCGAAATACACACTGACTGGCAATGCAAACATTGCGCTTACCTCTTATTCCTAATTTCCAATCTCATTACATGATAAATTGGCGATGTAGTCTGTGGTAAAGCACCCCGATTTAGTACTTAGATATTAACTTACAATATTCTTCCTATTTATGTCTTCTTTTCTTTTCTTGGCCGCTTCCATGCTACGGAGATACAATTTGGTAGCAGTCGTTGAGCTATGTCGGATGCCTTTGGGCGGCATAAAATTATCCGACATTTTAGTAACCACTAACATCTCTAAAATACGTACTAAAATGAATGATTAGTATACTAGATGGAAAGTAAGTATGTAGGTGGCAAATTTGACCCTTGTACTTTGTCATTACCACTAGGTATAACTTGTAATTATAACCTTGTATTTTAAAAACATAAAACGTATACAAAGCTTAAATAGGTACAACTTTGTTGCATAAAATTTCCCACTAATCAAATAGTTGCAGATGTTGTTGTTGTTTTAATCGCTTTGTATTTCAATTCTCCCGAACACAAGGGAGAGTTGGCTATATTTTTTGGAAAACTGTTATTTTGACTTCAACCCATTAAAGGTGTCTCCTCTAACAAACTGAAGAGGCCTAAAGCATCCTTCACCTTCCCACTCCAGTGCGGATAAGTGGAGGGGTTAGTGGGTAAACCCAAGCGGAAGCGCTTTAGATATTTTGCCACTAACTACCAACCGCGCCCGCTGTTGCTTAACTCCTCTAATCACTTAGGATCGACCGAAGCCGCTGAGCTATGAGGCTGTTCAATAAACTGTAAATTAATAATTAAGTACACCATTTACACCCTCTGAACATGTGAACCGACGACCTGAAGATTACAGCGGTGATCCGCTGGATTCAGTAGGTTCAGAACCGGTCAAAGTTGCGCAAGTTACGGGATACCTATCCCGCAGTGGATGCGCAAAGGTTGGATGGATTAAATATTCTACTAAAAGTTTTTGTTGGGCAATTGTAAAATGTGAGAAGATTTATGTGAACCACCCTAGTTAACAGTAGCTTTTGTCCATTGATGTAGCTACTGACGTAACCTAGGCTTCATAATGTACCCTTTGAATCACGAAAACTCATACTCTGCCACTGACTCTCTCTCTCACATACACACACAGACATACTCACGCATGCATTAGATTGTCGATCACTTGAGAGTTACGACTGACACAAATCGGCGGGATATGAAAATGAGGACGAATAACAACATTGTATAAGCAATAGGTACAAAACGTATTCTAACTTTAGACTTCTTCCAAGACATAAGGAAAATATGAAGGAAATATGCAAATATGTTGATAGGCCGCGCCTTTTTCATTTCACGTGGTTAATTACCCGGTTAATTATGATAACAAGGAAAGCAAGGAGGTCAAACTACATTTTTATTTTTCGCCTTCTTACCTGCATTAATTGCTCAATATTTGTCATGTTTTGCATCGCGAAACAGTGAAATAACATGGCATTACTCACATAGCTATTCGTGGTCCAGTGCCGGAGACATTCTGATGCGTAAGAGTAAAACTATTGATATTTAATTTGAGCACGGATCTGTTCACGAGATTGTAACTAACCCGATCTTTAGCGATCTTTAGGGATTAACTTTGAGGGAACCTGCACACCTGAGAGTTCTCCATAATGTTCTCAAAGGTGTGTGAAGTCCGCCAATCCGCACTTGGCCATCGTGGTGGACTATGGCCTATACCCCTCTCATTGTAAGAGGAGACCCGTGCCCAGCAGTGGGATAGTTATGGGTTATAATGATGATGATGATGAGGGATCAACTTTACACATCTAACGAGGTACGTCGACATTGGCGGACTTGCTTTAGAAGTTTTATTTATTATTTATTTATTTAGTACACACAAAGTAATAAATTAAAGGTTCGTTAACTAGGGTTAAAGTTATTACTTTCAATGCTACTAGCGTCATGTCGGTGTCAATATCAATTCGCATACAAATTTAATTAATATCGCTACAATTTGCAGCGCAATTCGCTTCGAGCGTTGCGGCTTTGCCCTCGGGTAAGATCTCGCACTATCTTAATTTTGCTAGAGCTTTACGTGAAGTATTTTTTTTGGAACGAAGTTCCTTATTATTGAATTAGGGTAGCAATCGAGCATGCAGCTACGCCGCTGCCCATGACAGCTGTGACCGACACAGAACAAGGCTCGAATGGGGACTAGTATAGTTCGTCCGGTTAGGAGTCGGTGTTAGAACATTAGATGGTTAGTTTGTTATTAAGTATGAGGACTGAGACAGAGACTATTAGTGATAGTTAGTCCTGTTAGTTATTGTTAGTAATATTCCAGTTAGTAATTGTTAGTAACATAAGAGTTGTTCTAATTCGGTCACAGATGCGCTGCTACCCTTGAGGTCTGGGATGGTAGCCTCTAAAAAGTTAAGCCAGCTCCACACCTTTCTAACCTGATCACAATTGCTGACAACAATTTTATTACACGGTAGAAATGGTACTAAGTACCGTGGCGAGCGGTAGTTCTGCCCCGGGCGAACTTTAGGCTCTGCTACCTATTAAAAGTCGGCTAAAGGGCACTGAAAGACAATCTGGATATTATATCCTTATAAGGACTAGCTGTGCTTTTATTAAAACATAACTGAGCAAACAAAAAAATCTTTTAACTTACTACACGATCTCGCGGACTAAATAATTAAGCTCGTAAAATGCGCAACTAAATTTTAATACTTAAAAACCTATCGACATCATGACTAACAAAAATAATCAAATCAATACACGAAAACAAGACCCAATCATGTTCCGCAACAAACCGTCACAAACGATAATGCAACTGAACAATGCATTGTTCAATTAATTGAACGGTTATTATCAAAGAAATTAACGCGTTAGAAATGTTTAGAAACCTCTATTATAAGCCAATCATGTCAATAGATACGGTTAATGATAATCTATTATTCTGCCCGGCAAGGCTAATGGTCACCATGAGTGTTTAAAAAAACGGACAGTATTTGCCCGATTTGCTTCGTGTTTAATTTTTCAATAGTGTTAACAACTTTTTGTCAACATGTTTATGTTGACTCAGTTTGTCTATTTCGACAGAATTTTGTTATTAAAAAGTTTACATACATACGGATTTATACGTACACACTCGTTAATTTTCAACAAGGAAGAAATTTTAAACAATAGGCACAGTGACATTGTGTGGTGTGACATTACATGAATTATTTTAGTTTAGAACTCTTAGATTAGTTTTGTTTTGACACAATTAGTGATGTGATTAATTACGTTATCATTATGCATTTAAATGTAAATTGTAGGAACTCATTTGTTTAAAAAAAAACAATGAAATATTTCCACTATGCTCTAAAAATAAATAAAATAATTATGTGCTATGAAAAATTCAATACTGTGTCACACTGTGTGTTAAACGTGTGTGTTAAAAGTCAAGCTGGACCCTGTCAAGCTGAAGATTTCAAAAAGAAAATGTTAATACAGTTGTTTAAAATTCTAGTAGCGCCATCTATTTTAAATTTTATAACACCTTTCCTATGTGAACGGAAGAATATGGACTGCATCACCATCTTGTGGTTTTTGACACCAACGTGAACAGAATAAGAATCTTTCATAGTGATTGAGCCGCACTACAGAGTATGGGTCTCTTCTCATAAATGAGGAGGCCTAGGCCTCGACCACGCTGCTCCAATAAGTAGTGGTGGATGACGTCTATCGATGTGTAGTATACTACAATAACAAGCTTAGCATTTCCAATATTTTACCAGACAGTACATGAAAATTGAACTTTTATCCTGGTTACCCTACTATATTTGGAGAAAAGTTTGTGTAACTTTTAGCTTCGACCTTTGGTTTGATTCCCACTTGATAGGTACATCACTGAATAATATGTATTTACCTAAAGTATTCCGTAATGAGTTTTGCCCTTTTGAATATTTTAGGGTTTTTTTATATTCTACAAATGATCCGAACCGTTAGCGATTCACGTAGTGTTTTGGCGCCTTAGATTTTCAGAATCTAATGGGCATAAAAATATTTTTTTTATTCCCGAAAACGTCTTACGGCCATTTTCAATAATCCAACCATAATCTCTGGATATGTTAGGAGGTAAAGAAATAACAATTGACAATATAATGCTGCGAAATTTTAACAATTGTGACCGAACACATCTGTGACTGAATTAAAACGAGACTCTTAGATACTAATCTACTCTCGTTTTAATTCAGTCACAGATGTTAGTAAATAGACTATTTATAACAATTCCTGATTTTAAAGAACACCACAAAACATAGAGTATTATTGTCTGTGTGTCTCTGTTTTGTGATAACACCCTCTGCTAACTGGACTAATCATCCTAATCCCGATTGGAGTGGTTCTGTGACGTCAAAGTTGTCACGGGCGGCAGTTGAAGGATGGTGCTGTATGCTCGTTTGCTATCTTAAATCTATAGAAAAACTTCCAAGGCAACGGATTATGGAAAGATAGCATAGTGAGAATGGCTTTTAGATATTTCTAAAATCAATAGTCAATTGTAACGTTGGGTATAATATACTGCGAATGCAAGTCATTGTACACTTTGTGAATAAAAGTTAACTACAAAAACGTGCCCTGCCCTGAATAGATTTGTATGTATGTATATTAATAACATGTATGTATGTACATTAAAAACTCCCGACTAAGACAATCTGTAATGAGCATCAAACGCCTGAACAGTTCTTCATAAATTACAGCTAGGAACCATGTCGATCATCAGCTTTTAAACAAAAAAACGTATCTAATTCAGACACGTCAAACTTATAACACCCCTCGTTTTGCGTCGGGGGTTAAAATTAATTAAGGATTGCAGCAACACAATTTGTACAAAACAAACAAAGAAAAAACAAAAAAAGAACGCGAGGAAGTTGAAATAAAAACCTATTTTTAGTGAAAATTGGCAACAGCCTAACATTGGGCAGGTTAACAACGCACTTTTTTCAAACATGAATGGGAGTGACGTCATGGCGTTATGGCGTCATCCCGCAGCGCTGGTTGACGTCAATTTCCCGAGTTACGTTGCCCACCAAATTTGAACTGGGACAAAATAAAATGACAAGAGTAAACGTCGTCAGCGAAGATGCGTTTGTCGTCCCTACATTTGTGTTTAAAATGTTTAGATATATTTATACCATGATGATTCATTGTGTTCTTGAGATCTTATTTAAAAGAATTAAACAGATTCGTACAATTATTTTGTTCGAACGAAATTTGGGATTTGGGACTCGTAGAAATATCAGGCTGAAGTAAGAACGAAAACCCCTTACATAATATTTTTAATGTATACGGGTACTCACGATTTTGAATTGTTTTACCGATATTTCGATCCAGTTGCATAGTGTTACCATTAGTGTTGGTTGGTTGTGATCATGGTTGTCACCATTAGTGTATGTCAAGTGTCACCTGTCAAAAGTTTCTCCGCGCCACCGCAGTCTCGCCGTGACCATGATCCATGCCACTGGGTCGAAATATCGGTAAAACAATTCAAAATCGTGAGTACCTATATACATTAAAAAATGCTTAGTGTCCGCGATGATGTCAGTTTCAATCATACCTCTACATAGCCTGGTTGGTAGTGACTCGGGTTCGATTCCCGGCCGGGGCAAATATTTATGTGATAGACAAGGTCGTGTTAGTGATATCTTGTTTGTGTTGTCTATGCCAGCCGCAACGCAAGGAAGTTCGAGGGTAGGTGTATAAACGTTTATTTATTAATAAAGTCAACAACTGAAAATGTCATACAGTGTGATTACTCATTTTCTATTTTTCCACATTTTTATACAATGAACAAATTAAAGCTATAAAAGTTTTATTTCAGCTACTGAAATCAACAAGCAGTTTATGAGCCAATATGAAGTACAGCCAACTACTACCGCACTATAAAAGTGTGTTTCCCGTAATCATTACTGGATACAGATTACAACGAGCTTCGTCAATACTATTTTTATCTGATCCCATCATACACATCTACAATAGATGTCACATATCATGTTTAAATAGCTGACAATCCAACAGACAAGCCACCAGGGGCATGAGTCTGGTAATTTATAAATGCTTTGTGCTTTATTGTAGACCTGTAAAAGAGGAATATTCCACCTATAAGTACATCGTTGTGTTATACGAGTATCTCAAAGGGATCAGGCAGCGTTTTCGCTGAAAGCTTCCAGGCGGCCTGATTTTTCAACAACTGATTTCTCAATAGTTACTGTCATAATTAATTTACACAAAACTTATATTTTACCTACACCTTTATCACGAATCCCTCTGCTTATTGGTGAAAACCGCGTGAAAATCCTTACAGTAGTTTTTGAGTTTATCGCGAAAAGACAGACAGACGCGACGGGGGACTTTGTTTTATAATACATTGTTAACATACCTCATTAAAAATAAAAATATCATAGACCTAAACTATCCCTGTATCGTGGGTGCCGTGGACAAGTGATAAGTCAAGATCACATACACCCGGGAAAAGGACAAAAATTTAAACCCATCATTTAAATCGCCAGGAATCGAACCCAGGACCCTTTCAAAGGCGGTCCGGATTAGTAACCATTGCGCCATAGAGGTCATTAATTAAATCATCATCCGTATTGTAATATCAAAGTTAATAGTCATAGAACACTTTAACCCACTAATATTGTCCTCTTCGATGTTTTTCACTTCGTAATACGTCCAAAAAAAGGTTGAAAAAAATAATGAAAAATGATCGGTACTTCCCATCACCAAGTCGTATCGTGAGTTTGGACGTTTGGTATTGCGCGGCGGGATTTGGAAACACACGTGTACTCGTAGTTACATAGATAATATTGGTAACCTGTTTTTTTTTTCATGTATTTAGTGGCATCGTTATAATATTCCTAACTTCTTTTTTCAAATTAATGAACAGGTACGTTATAGATTTTCCCACGGTATAGATGACAAAAATCGAATATTTTTATGGAGAAATTTTCAACGTTTTGTTAGTCACCTAATTAATAAAACAATAAATGATTAACAGAGCACTACTTCTAAACCCTAACCACAGAATCATGATATTTTGTACATGGCTTTCTTATAATTACAGCGTGAATGCCTAAGAAAAGTTTTTTGAAAATTCATACCCTTAGGAGATAAAATAGGGGAGGGGGTTAAAAGTCTGTAGAGTATAAAAGTAAAAAAAAACGAATGAAAAAATGTCGCATCAGCTGATCGTTAAAAAACAAAATAACCTCGAATCAATAGTTTAGTTTCATACATGTTGAGTGTACACTGTTTATTAAAACGCAAAAATGTTTAGAGCTCTCCTACTCACACCTGTAAATTAAAGTACTTAAAAGTCATGTTATAAAAACCGGCTTTAAAAAAATACAAATATCCCAAATAATCAAAGCCACACAGTTATAACCCGTATATTTCTCACATACAACTTAGCCAAATGTGTAGTAGTAAAAATATCTCCACGAATACGATTCGCTGACTATAAATTCAAACACATCTTAGCTTTGATTTAGGATAGAGTTCCACATTCGGGAGCTATAAATAAATCAACAGGTGTCTAATCTAGCACTAAAGTGAATTAATACGCACCAATAAAACCAACACTGCACTGAAGCATCTGTTTGCTTGTCTGTCCGTAATTATAGAACTAAAAGTTGTCCCGGCGTATACTTCGTACCGCTTTATAATTAAAAAATGTTTTGGTGATATATCGACAGCAACGCCACCTATCGGGTCCAATTGTGAATCTAAACCATTCCCAGATCCCCTTGAACACACACAAAAAATTTCATCCAAATCGGTCCAGTCGTTAAAAAATGTTTTGGTGATATATCGACAGCAACGCCATCTACCGGGTCCAATTGTGAATCTAAACCATTCTCGGATCCACCTGAAGACACACAAAAAATTTCAACCAAATAGGTCAAGCCGTTTAGGAGGAGTTCACTATCATACACACTCACACTCGAATTATATATATTAAGATAGTGGGATCGCTGTTTTAATGTTACATTAATTTTAGTTTCATTTCCATCACAACCCACACTCAACCGTCCCTATGTTGAGCCCAGATTTTTTCTCGCATACACGAGAAATTAAAAAATACTGGTCAAGTGCGAATCGATCTTCCACACCTAGGGTTCCATACCACAAAATGACCAGCAATAAGATCGCCTTTTCTATAATAATTATTTTAACAGCAATTGTGTTCCGGATAGAAAGATTTGGAGTAGTCTACACTTTTTTAGAGACGACTATCTCAGTCCTCAAGGGTCACACATCTGTGTCCAAATCAGAACGAGACTCTTACTAAAAATAACTAACAGGACTAACTTCCACTAACAGTCCCTGTCCCAGTCCTCATACTTACTAACAAACTAACCAGCTAATGTTCTAACGCCATCTCCTAACCGGATTAACCATCCCAGTCCCCATTTGAGTCTTTTTCTAAGTTGGTCGCAGTTGTCATGGGCGGCAGCGGAAGGTGGTGCTCAATGCTCATTTGCTACTTTAATTCCGTAATAAAAACGTAATTTGTATCACTGTAAGTACCTACAAGACTTGTATATGCCTATGCCTGGTGTATAAATATAGAATATGTGTATTTGTATTGTATTTGTAGGTACATATATAATTATGAATAAATAAAACGAATCCTCATGAATTACATAGCCATGACGACAATGAAGACGATTTATAAATTTAGTCTGAACATGAAATTAACACATCTTAGATCTTACACAAACACTTGGCTTCTTCGAACTCTGTGTGAGAAATCAATTATTCTAAGATTTAGTGTGAATTACCTAAGTTTGTTTAAGAGTTGGCGCCACATAAACTTCTGAGCAATTACAACACTAATATTTATTTTGTTAATGGCTCTTTATAATGGGTTTTTTATTTATTCGCGTGTGCTATTGTTCTTAATTTTTTTACGTACACACAATAAGACATCATTAATCTTTTTGTTTTGTACGGCGTTTTGCGAATAGGTTCAATGTCGACTGGGTAATTCCATTTTTTTCATGTAGTAATTAAGCCCTTACTTTGCTATAGAAAACTAGACCATAACAATGTAGAAATCAACTTAACGGCATTTACCCAATAAATGTTAAGATTCTGAACACATTTTTCAATAAAAGTAACAATTTTTTAGGTAAAAATGTTGACTATACTTCGCTTACTATAATACACGAGTGATCGTCTTCAAATCGATAGCCATTTCTGAGATTTGCGGGAATAGCAGCACTACGTACAAACAAGATATTTCCACCCATTTACAAAGACTGGTTACAGCGAATATACATAAGTAGATATAATCATGACACTTTAATATCTATTATGACATTTTAATAACATGACACCACTATGAATTAAGTACAAGACTACTATATGGATTTAGATGCTATTGCGTCGAAATTCATGTTATCATTTTTAATAGTCTTAATGATCTTAACAATATAATTATGATGCCATTTCAATTTTTTATGTACAATGTGTAGTATGTACATAAAAACAAGTGCACATCGTAATATATGAAGAGTACATACTACTATTTTTGTACATAAACGGAGCTGTTGTGTATAAACGTAGAATAACACAAAAATATAGCTGCTTCCAAGTAATATACAACAATTACAACATAATGCAGTTTGCATAAATGGTGTAGTTCTTTGACAGTAGGTACATAAAAGTACGCACATGTAGAAAGTTTATGATATACGTATAGTGAACAGCAATTAATCAGGGCAACGTTACAATAATAAACATACATTGCGATTGCCTGCTACGTGGATAATTAATTGATGTACATTACATAATGATGAACGAACACAGGGAATTGTACACAAAATATTAATATGCAGAATGATTAATAAAGGTACTTATTTTGTAATTAATTTTAATACGAATCAATTTTTATACATAAAATTGATGTTTTAAAGTTTATAGTATTTTTTAAAATTACAATAATCTATAATTTTAATTGTTATTATAATATTTAAAACTAAAAGGCTTATGTACAAAACATGAGTCAAATTATCGCCTTTTTTATAAACCATATACTTACCTAATACCATAAACGAGTCTTTGTATACCTAATTGGTTTTACCTACTTCATCTTTAGTTTCAGTGTCGACCTAACAAACTGAGTAAAAAAGCAATGTCAATGAAAAAAGCTCAATAATTTGAGTAGAGTCATCATGTAACTAAGTACTTACATCAACATCACTACATAGTATAAAACAAAGTCGCTTTCTCTGTCCCTTTGTATGCTTAGATCTTTGAAACTACGCAACGGATTTTGATGGGGTTTTTTTAATACATAGAATGATTCAAGAGGAAAGTTTATATGTATAATATATTAAAGTTTTTCGCAAACAATTTTGGGCTTGGGTACTAAGGGACAGGTTTCCCGGAGCGAAGCGAGGGCGGGTTTACTAGTTTACATTAATTGCTAACGTAGCAAACCACAAGCAAACCTGTAAACGTACAGCTAGCTAGCTCAATAAACACTGACACGAAACGGCGCATCGGTCGCATTTGGCCGCACGCCAAAATGGCTTCCGTTCGCTTTGTTAGAAAAAAACAGTTCTCTCTCCGATTCATCGGTGGATTTTTGTATTCATATAACATAGGTATGACAATTTTCATCTACATTTATATCTTAGGCCTTATCATGAAATGTTGTTTTTTAATAGCTGCTTCGTTCTCAATTTAAACTTAAGTAATATGAGTTTAGACGTATCGTTTTGTTGAGTAGAATATTAACGTTGAATAATATTATTCGTATAATATTAAACAGTGATATCCAAATGGTTTCAAAGATGGACTCCCGAAGGGGAGGGAGGGCTTGGTTCTAATTCTACACTCTCTTACCATACGACTTATTTTCAACAATTACCACTTACTTCGGCGAAAGAGAACATCGTGACGAAACTACACACCTAAAACTTTTTTATAATGTTTTCAAAAGTGTTGTAAAATCTGCCAATTTGCACTCGGCCAGCGTACCCTGTACAGTACTAAGACATTATTAATAGGCATTCTTAGCCTGTACCTACCCCTTACATTGTGAGAAAACCTAAGGCAGTGGGGCAGTTATGGGTTGCCAATGTTGCGATGAATGAATTAATAATATTATAAACGGAGAGTGTTAATTTTGTAAGCTTCAATGTGTCTCGAAAATAAAATGCGGAACCACACCACTTATTTGAATAATTCGTAACTTAGCGAGAGTAATGATGATAATTTTTCAACCAAGTCGGAAAAAGTCTGAAAAGTTTCCAAGGTGAACAGTTAAAGTTACAACAAAATATTTATGACAGAATGATTCCACGTAAAAAGTTCTAAAAATAAGTCCGCTATGGCAAAAGTATAATCTTTTAGAATACACTTTACTATTATGTTTTACGAAGAAACTTCAAACTAGTGACCCGCCCTCGCTTCGCTTCGGGAATCTTATTCCTTGCGGTTGCAAAGATTTAGTTATATATTTTGAATAATTCACACTATATCTTTATAAATTATAACCTGTGTTATTTTGATGTGCAAGCTATATTATTGTAAAGTTTCATCAAAATCCATTCAGTAGTTTTTGCGTGAAAGCGTAAAAAAAGACATCCATACATCCTCACAACCTTTCGCATTTATAATAATAGTAATGGCGTAATGACATGACTCTACTTACATGAAATTAATTATTTTTTTACTAAGTCGTGATTTACACACACACCTACACCTATACACACATTTACGCATGCCCGCATATTCACACGTACGTACACACAATCTCACTCTATCCCTCGCTCTCGCGCACTCAAAATACCTACTAAGTGACTTATTGTTGTTGACTGTAGGACCTACAGTGTAGGGTATTTGTTGCATTTAAGCTAATAAATCCCAAATTATCCGATTTCCTCCCGCGCCACCTACACTGCGACGGTACTATGTCGGAAACCTTAGCGCAAGTGCCAAAAACAACTCAACAAAGTTTCAACTCAGATGGACGATACGAACACATAGATGACGAAAACAGCTATAGGGCAGCCGTTATTATATAATATACTAGCCGTGCCGGCGACTTCGTCCGCGTGGAATTTAACAAAAAAGTTATTAAATTTCTTAAATAAAATAAAAGTAGCCTAAGTTACTCCTTGTTACACCAGCTATCTGCCAGTCAAAATCGGTGCAGCCGTTCCAGATTTAGACTACAATTAGATTAGCAAACAAACAAACAAACAAACAAACAAACAAACAAACAAACAAACAGACAGACAGACAAACAAACAAACAAACAAACAAACAAACAAACAAACAAACAAACAAACAAACAAACAAACAAACAGACAGACAGAGAAAAATAAAAAATAAATATTTTGGTATATGGTATGTACCGTGTATAGGTACATCCATTTAGTAAAAAGCGGTTTTTTTAATATTACAAACAGACACTCCAATTTTACTTATTTGTATAGATAACTTAATTAATACTACAGTATCGGATTTTATCTCTCTCAATTTGGAGCGTTGTAATTAACTGACCTTATTATCAGAAAAAGCGGTCAAGAGCGAGTCGGACCACGCAATGAGGGTTGCTTACTAACTTGAAGATCAGTAATTAGTTCATTCCGTTTGGGTTCCGTTTTTTTTAGGTAGGGAACTCTAAAAAAGAGTTTACCAAATTTTTGAAGGATAAAATATTCCTACCGCTTTATCTTAGCAAGCTAGCTTACTAATTGAACAGCTCAAATATTCAAACAAAATAAGATAAAATGTAGGTAAGTAGGAAAATTTAATCATGACAAATTATAGTTTCGTCTACTATAACGTCATGTTCTAATAATTCTCCCGAGGTTTCCTCAGAGTTGGAATGACACTGACAGTCTTAATTTATACAAATGGCGCCAAAACTGAAAATAAATATGGCGGCGCCAGAAGCGTGTTCAAAGTCCGAACGCATCGATTAGTTGTAATCGACGGTTCTTTGACGAAAATAACCGCTTTGGATTTCAGCTTTGCACTGTTACGATTTTATTTTACGAATTTTTAATATCACACAGTTTAGGTATTATTTCCCATAGTTTTTATCGATATTTTGAAAACTCTATCCAAAGGCATATAGATTTAATAGTTAATCATTACACCAGGTTATAGTTTCCTGTATTACTATCCAATAAGTTATTGAAGTGTGTATTGATTCGGCATTTCACCGACATTCGACACTGCTTCGATTAATCAGCGCCGTTGCCACTGGTGATAAGTAGTGCTTGGTCGCATCGAATACCGCATCCGCCGCTACCAAATTTATTTCGACAGTCAAACCACATAACATTCGAGTTACTTTGTGATCAATTCAAGTGCCGTTGAAGAGCTCTAGTAATCATTAGTATAGTTTAGTTGTTTTTTACATGTAAATAAATTTGATGTAGATAAAATTATGAAGAGTAAGTAATCTTTTACAAAACGATAATAATAATAATCTTAATATATATATTTCTTGTGTGCGTGTGTATGTGACTGAACTCCTCCTAAACGGCTTGACCGATTTGGTTGAAATTTTTTGTGTGTCTTCAGGTGGATCCGAGAATGGTTTAGATTCACAATTGGACCCGGTAGGTGGCGTTGCTGTCGATATATCACTAAAACATTTTTTAATTATAAAGCGGTACGAAGTACGCTGGGACCACTAGTTATTATTATAAATGTTAGTATTTTAGACTGATCGTATTCTACTTCCTAAAAAGTTTTTTATTGATACGAGTAGAGATATGATAAGAGATAGAGAGATAGATTGAAGCGGCTTCTGACCCCAATCCGTTGCTAGCAGACCAGGGTTTCATATAAGGTGACAGTAGAGTAGCCAACCCCTGGTTGGTGGTAGACCTAAGTCTGGCTGGCGAGCTACCGCCCTCTTGAATGAGTCAGCTGCCACCAAGATGCAGTCTTTCCGCTTATTTCTGTCTGTTCCGACGGTGACCACTTACCATCAGGTGGCTCGCCTGCTCGTTGTTCGACTATTAACATAAAAAAATTTCAAAACACGGCTTTTTATACACTTTAGACAATTAAGTGTAACGTAATTAAACAATACTCGTAATATCAATGTATCATCGTCACTGGTAGAGAATGTCAATAGGCATTAAGTCCACTTCTTGTATATTTAGCTTGAGGGTGTTACAATAAAGAATGAATAAATAAAAATGAATAAATGCATTGTTACAACCCTGCCTTAATTTGACATAATTCTGACCTAGATTTACCCATGAAACCTATTAATAAAAAAACGATTAAGTATATCTTCTGGCCTTTATTAATACAAACTATCGAAATTATGAACATTGAGTTTTTCGTTTGAGAACTCCGAATTTCACCCGTATCACTATAGGCAAAAAAGAGTCCCGAGTACTGATATTATGTCAAAGCCCAGTACCTTTAGTACCTTTGAGCCAGAAAACTGAAATGTCGCTACAATGTCGACAAGTGTTTGGAATTCTTGCTGAACAGGGATTTAAAAAGATTTTATTCCCTCTAAAGCCTATATGATAGAAACTTAATAATAACATTATTTATAAACTTAAAATTATTGAAGACTTTTTTCGATTTAAAAATGGTTTTACGATTATAGTTCTTTTACCACTACTAATCTACCATGTACTAGTCTCCATGATAATAAAGGAACCGACATTTACAATAGAAGCAAAAGCTGTTAGAATATTCCACCCACTGCGATGACGCGTTGCATAATCGCACTGACTCGCACTCAATCCGCCTGAACGCCCTGAAAAGCTATTACATAGATTTATCGATTCTCTTGCGCCAACGTTAACCTATGGGAATAGTTGCATTGGTTAGGTATCGGATTTTTTATGGACTTAAGATATACAATAACTTTATATTTGTGTGCTATATTTTATTGGTTAATTGAATTATTTGTAATTAATTATTATATACAAATATTAGCATTCTGCATTCTTTCTCCACAAAAACTTTCTGAAACAGAACTGTGCTAAATTATATACGCCTCCGTCCGCGTAATTTTCATAAAAAGGGGGTACAAAGTAAGATAAGTAAAATAATATGAAAATTTGATACAATTACAAAACAATAAACCTGTATTGTGTGAGGATAATGCCTACGACATTATCTGTTAGGCAGCCTTCAAGTGACACCAATAAAGAGGGTTGAAGATGTGGGTTTGTGAAAATCTAATTGTTTATTTGACTTAATTAAGTTATCTATATTCAGAATAAAACCGCGACGGGGCCGAATTATTTCATAAAATATTCTTGAATACTCTGGTATTAATTATTTTAATAGGATTTTATGTATGTATGACTGATTGTTTGTCTAAATCTAAACCGTTGAACATGTACAGTTCAAACTTGGAATTATATTGTTTATCACCTATTTATTTACTTGCTTCTGCACGTGGCTTCGCTTTATACTCATACAAACTTTCAACTCTATAGGAAACTAATTTTCAATAATTCAAATTCAAAAACGTTTTTATTACTAGACCAAAACGCATGAAACTTTCCACAAAGATTGCTTATAGAGTATACACACATACCTAGTGTAGGGGAGTACTAAGACACCCTTTGCAGACAGCTGGTATAAATTGCGTTATGAATTTTCCTATTTATAATAATGGTGTACAATAAAAAGTAACAAATAAATAAAAAAGGCATTTTTTTTTTAATTCTTCCCCTAAGGGAATAATCTTGCAGAGAGAACCGAAAATACTCGGGGATTCTTTTTGCGTTAATACCCAAAGAACGAGCAGACGAACTTCCTGATGTTAAGTGGTCACCGTTGCACATGGACACCAGTAACAGAAACGGCATTGCCGATGTGTGGTCGGCCGAGGAAGAATAGAGAAGAAACTAAAAAGTAAGTATATTTCTCAATTCTTTGTAAATCTGGGGGCACAAGAGAACCCCTGCCAAGACCTCAATAAACTTTCTTTTGACCTTATCATCCTAAGACGACCTTCATTAAGACAAAGGTGATACCATCAGTCCTTGAGTAACCTTCGTTTTCAGTTTCTCTGACCAGCAATGCACTGCATAAGCTCATTAACAGTAACGGCTCTAAATAAAGAATCCATGGTTTCTTGACCCAATGAATCATCCATTCGTTTAGATTCTTTACTATGCAGGTCGTAAGGAAACAGACCATAACTTGCAGAGAGATCAACTGAGGGCAATAATACTTTTTATATTTGAGTGGGTACCGGTACGGAGATAGATTTTAATATCAATAGCCGACAAACGCAGAATTAAAGCGCTCTCTGCCCGGTAGCGGGCGCGGTCGGTAGTTGGATGGGTGACCGCTAGTGACAAAAATTATTAAGCGCTTCCGTGCTTCGGAGGGCACGTATAGCTATCGGTCGCGGTTGTTATCATTGGGTAGCAGTCGTTGAGCCATGTCGGAAGCCTTCGGGTGACTTAAAAATTCCGACACTTCGGTTGGACACTAACCCCTCCACCACTCTGTACTTGGCCACGTCCACGGCAACAATCCACCACTTGACACGTGGTGGACTGTAGCCTTAAATTGTGAGAGGAGACCCCAGCCCAACAATGGGACAATCATGGGTTGCGATGGTTATAACTATGAAATATAGCTTAAGTATAATATCAAATCAAAAAATAACTGCTGCTGAAAATAACTTTCAGCCACTCTTGGATTACTCTTGACCTGTACTGGAAAATTTACGCAAGCAAAGCTGCGGGCAACAGGCTTGGAAGACTGATTAATAGAAAGTGATGAGTGCTTAAAGATAAGCATAGCATCGTTGACGCAATCGGTCATGAGTTTTCAATTACCGAACTATACTTGTTATTTAAATTTAGCACGAATAACAACTAAAGCTACAATAGTGTCAAGGAGATCGCACAAATTATAAATTTAAATAAATTATGTATGAATACCGTTTCGGTTTAATGAGATCTGTATTCGTAAATGCCGTCGCGTTAATTGAGGTGAAAGTATGAGATATTTCAATTCATTAACCACCAAATTATTTGTAATATTTCATGCAATAACACCAATTGAAAACTGCCTTTAATCGCATTTAATATCAGGCCTTGAGCCAAAGTTTGCAATACAAAGTAGTGCAAGAGTAAAATACTTTGGGTATTTTTTAGATTCGTACCAAATCATAATGTTATTAAATAAATGAATTTAATAAATGAAAAAGGATTTTTATTTTATACGCCTTAGTTTGGTTTGAAATACATTTCACTGGAATCACAATAACTCTGAGCGTCAACTCATCCACGGTATATCCGTCTCATGGAAAGATTTCGAAACTAAATACCAATTTGTTTACGAAGAAATAAAGTAAATTTTCCAATCTAATTAATTCTGGGAAACTTTGCTTATCGTAAACGAGACTTAAGTTCACTGACGGAGATATATTAATAAACAGTATTGCCCTTAACATTTTTAATGTTTCTGGAACAGCTGTAGGTGATTCATACGACATTGGCCCCACAAATGCCGGGGAATACGAGTACTGTATTTAAACACGAACCGACCCTGAATTTGATCGTGGATAAGAACAACCGTAGCTAACTGAAATTATACTACAGCAACCACGAACATTAACGTGCGAAAAATGACTAGTGAATAAATCGGCTTATGCTTTGGCAATAATACAAGCTCGTTTGCATTAAGGCTATTTTCTGCTATGATAAACATCACAGCTCCGAACTTACATTCTTAACTTTGTTGCGGAATTAGGGTCAAAATATAATAACAATGTAAGTACTCACGTTGTGCTGATGCAGCGTTAGTATCACGTTGTCGAAGGTCGTAGAATTTGATAGAGCTTCAGAACTTCCTCGTAGAAGTTCCGCCAGTAGATCTTGTCCAGGCTTCACTCCCGCTAATTTTGATGGAGAGGATGTAGCTCGGACGTGCGTAGGGCCTCGAGGTCTTGAGCTGACAGTTGGTGCAGCACCAGCGCTTATCTTCCGTGACGGTACTGTTGCGTCTGAGAAACTTCTGCGTCCCACTTCAACAGATCGACACGTCGGGGCTTCCAAGTTTTTGCCGAATGAAGCCCGTGTAAACTGCTGACGCTTCGCTTCGACATCTGAGGTATCAGATGGACTAAAAGGAGATGGAGACGCAGTTCTGTCTCTTGAATATGAATCACTTTCCGCCTCAGAAGGTGAATCACCACGGGAAGTCACTCCGTACTTTCGTCGTACTGGATATACCTCTTCCTCTCGTTCATCAGAACTTTGCTGGGAAAATCGTGCACGCCGCGCACGTAATTCTTCGGATCGGGACCAATTTGGGACCGATCCATGACTAGGACTTGGAGGTCCATTAGTGTAAGAGTCATCGGACTTATCACCAAGTAACGACGAAGTACGTGTTTCCGTTGAGAGACGCATGTCTTGAAGGGAAATATCACTGCTTTCTCGATTACAACCGTTCACTGGAACTGAATCATCATCTTCACCCCCGTCATCACTAGCAGTGGTGATATAGATTCCCTTCCGTCTCTTAATTTTATCCTGAGTCCGACGTCGATCTCTTACACTTACAGGCGCTAGGGATGACGAGTTTTGTACTGCAGCCAAGAGGTTAGCTACTTTTTCGCTTGTTATCGTTTCGTCTTCTTTGTCTCGATCCAATGATCCATCCGACGCAGCATCCAAACGTTGCTCTTCCTCGGAAGGTAAGTTTTTAGACCACTGTTTCACTATACACTCATACACAGGCACTGATATTTGAACCGGTTCCTCGTCTTCACTGGGCGTTTCTTTATGAACCGGATAAGTAGTGCATTTACAGTCCACATTCACACACGCATTAGTTGGAGGAGCCGGGAGAGGCGGAAACGCAAAAGGTTGGGCAGGTTCTAGAGGAGAGGTGCCTTCACTGTGCGCCTGCGCACTATCGGCTTGCGAGCCGTCACTTTCTTCACGTAGTTCATGAAGCACACGCGGTGCCATCAACGCCGGCAAGCTGCCGCCGGCTTCATTCGAAACCTCCTCCCGCACTGGAGGCACGCGACGCGGCAACGGGTGTGTAAGGGAACGAGCACCGAGCTGCTTATGTAGCGCATCCGGGGGAGGTGAACGCGGCGCCGGAGACGCGTGAGCCAGCAGCCCCTCATCGGACCCAACCGCCGAGTCGACCGACGCTACCGATCCTCCTTCCGTTACGTTTTCCTCAGTAACACTCGCAGAGTCATCGCGACGTTTAACACATCCGACGCGTTCCGCGGCGCGTTTACCGAAGTCGAAAATTGAACTTTGTTTACCGCGATAATACTTATCCTGTGCGAAATCACCTTGGGAAAACGAAGCACTACGATATGGTATAGTTTTCTGCGCATACGTTCCAACGATCGATCGTGGTTCAACGCGTTCTAAGGTAATATTGCCGGAAAATTCGTCGTATCGGTCGACGGAGGCGCCTCGAGAGGGGCTGTGGCGATGACGCGAGCGGGGCGGCGGTACGGGCGGCAACACGGGCGCCGAGTGCGGAGGCGGAGGCGGCGGCGGCGGAGGTGTCGGCGTCGTACTGGCACGCGGCATAAGTCGCTCGGTGAACTGTTTCAGGCGCTGGTGGCGCGAAGTGCCTTCGTCTCGCGCGCCGCGGCCCAGGCGGCGTTGGAAGCGCTCCAGCGTGCGGCGGTCGGGCTTGGCGCGCCCGAGGCACGCCGCCACCGCCTCCTCGGAGCAGCAGCGGCAGGGGCAGGCGCGAGGTGGCGGGGCTCGCCTGACGGTGTACCGCACCGCGCCCAGCGTCACGTACGGTGACCTGCGCAAACGGCGATATATTTAGCGTGCAACGTGTAACTCGCCGAACAGACGAGCAGCGAGTGCGACGGATTTAGAGCGAGAGAGTTTCCCCCGCAACTCGCCGCTGAATTCCGGGAGGATTCCCCGCTACCGACGAAGAGCTATATCGGAACAGATGAATCGTATGTGCACTTTTCTTTGAAGAGCCATTACTCCGACTAAGAAGACGTATGTATGAGATTTGAAAAGATTTCGTGGCAGTCGGCTCTGGGTAAACCAAGCGTTTGCGTTCAAGTGCAGGAATTTGTGAGCGGTTTGCGTAAGGACAGCAGGTGGCAGACAGACAGACGGAAGACGCGTCGATTATAAATAGGCGAACGTTGGCAATTTGGCGATACAGTTGACCTCGTAGCAATGTTTACATCTCATATCTTATTGCAGAAGACAAAGTTTCGCTTTAATAATGTACACTACATTCCATCATTAATTTTTTTGTTACCTACTAACTCGTCAATTTTAGCCTTTCATTTCAGAGGATTTAAATCCATCAAAATTAAAATTAAACCAAACCGTTCTTTTTATTTGAACGTACGTAAACCGGTGAACCGTTTGGCTCAGTTTGCCAAGTTACTGTGAAGGGTCTAGAAGTTCATTAATCATTATCACCAGATGTGTTGTGACTGCTGCACACCATCCATATGGAAAACGGACAAAACAAACAAATGAATATATTAATCATGATCTCTAAAGCGCTTAGAATGCCAATTTCCAAACATCCTTTCTTAGTGCTCACTCGCGTCACTTGAGGAACCTACATAATCAAAGTTTCAAGTGAATCCATTGAAGGAATAAAAAGTTTTAGACCTTTTTTATCCCCTTAGGGGGGGAATTTCCAAGAATCCTTTCTTAATGCTCCACTACAATCCCCAAGGAACATGCATGCCAAATTTCAGCTTGTTGCGTTTAGTAATTTCGGCTGTGCGTTTTTTGTCAGTTACTTATCTAGTAACGCAAGAGTATTGATTGATTGATTGATAGCAGTGGAATATTTGAATAATGGTAATTAGGTAAGGCAAGTTAATAACCGACAAACGAGCAGACAAGCATGATGGTAAGTGGTAACCGTCGCCCGTGGACATCAGTAACACCCTAGGCATCATCACCTCATCGCTTTCCGGCAAGAAAGAAGGAATATGAGGAAAAAGAACAAGCCCCTAGCCGGAACACGACAAATCGTTTGGCCTTACTCAAGCAAGAGAGTGGTAGCTAGCCAGCCGGGTCACAGCCCTACCACCAATAGTGTGTAGTACGGCCGACGGTTCTAAGCCGGTCTGAAGTTAGGCTTTCCGATATAGTGCGCAGGGACAGTACTTTAGAGAGAGATAGCGACACGAACACTGAGCGTGTGACTGAAACAAACAATGCTCAGTGATACCATTTCGACCCTAAAATTGACTTCTGCGCAGCGATCCGAACAAAGTTCAGACCGGCCTAGAACCGCCGGCCTTACTATAGTTGTTTCCAGATTCCCAATCTGTAATAAAAAAATTCATAGATGTGGGTGACGTTTCCGCTTTTCCGCGTCGATATAAGCTTATGTAACTAAATGAAAAAGGTAGTAAAAAGCGGTAAATACAGGGGACCTGGTGAGGTCGCGTCGTCTCCGGACGCCATCTTGCGGCGACCGCGGGCGCGCGTCCGTAGCCATGGGTCACGTGATGCCGCTCATGCTGCGACCACCGCGCTCCTGGAACAAGCAGTGAACGAATTGTTCATTGTAATAATGAGCGTAATTCCTCCATCTCCGTTTACCATCGAACAAGCTAGCGCACGGCAAGTATCTCGATGGCTCCTAAGTATACTGAGTCACGGTAAAACGTGACTGAGTCGGCTCTACTTTTAAAAACTTTACAGGAGAGCGATTATAAGAGAGAAAGGTTGCATTGATAATGTTAATATAATCAAGAAAAATAACTAACTAAACTAAAATAACACGAGTAAATAAATTAAAATATATTTCAATAAATTAAAAGTACAGTTGACTCAGTATACTTAGAAGCCGTCGATCTATCCTTTCGTCATTAACATCCCTTCAGGATTGTAAAAAGCTCGGCGACCTCTGAAAAGACGGACCTGGCGTCGTAACCTCATACGTTGTTCAGCAAAGCCCACCACTGGGTCGGCATGTTCTCAAAGATGGTTGGTACCCCACTTTTTATGGCTCCTTCCATGCCACATGGAAGAACCCATAAAACAAAGGTAATAAAATACAACACCTGAATTACGGGAAGACTTCAAATTGAGAGGTCGTGACTTGTAAGTTTTGCGTAAACTAAAAAAGGGTTGGGTTAGGTTAGGTTGCTATTTCGTATTTTTAACTGATTTCAAAATAGGAGCAGGTTCTCAATTCGGCTGCATTTTTTATGTTTATCACCTCGGAACTGTCGACTGGAAGCCGATTTTGATGATTATTTTTTTAATTTGTAAGCTGGTGCTCTCCATGTGGTCTCCTATATTGACAATGGCACCCATCAGAAAAACATAAGTGTGCATTATTGTGAAGTCGGTTTTTTACTTGTAAGATTGTTAAAGTGTCCTCCTGTCATCGTAAGTACGTAGGAGTTCGTTTCGAATATCACCATAATAATACCTAATTATGTAAATATTTTTTTCGCCGCCTCATAACATACCAGAACGTGCAAATTACAGCTGTCTACCCTGCAGCGTTTTGGCGGTACACAGATACTTAATAATTCACCGTCCACACATTAATAATTCTTTACTTGCAAAAGATTAAAATTATAAGGTGTCAAAAATATATTTTAAACTAGTAAACCCGCCGTCGGCGTCGCGTCGCTTCGGAAAACATTTCCCTTAGTACCTTAGTACACAGTTTCAAAAATTCTTAGACGTGAATATTTAAACTGACAACGTTTTTATTATTGGACTGATTAAAATAAATCACTCAGTTTTAAGTGAAGCTTCCCACAACATATTTTAGTGAAAATCACATCTATATCGTTCATAAAGGCCCCTAATAAAAGGTATTTCGTATAATCTTTCATGTACAGACAGCGATCAGTGACATTTATATTTTATGTAGGTATATACTTCATTTTTCAGGCCCCTTGAAATAATTATATTATTATACCTAAATAACGTGTTATGTAAGGTAATTACCAATTATCATGGAGGCGATAAATTGACGTAAGTCATTAACTCAATGACGTAAGTAATTAAATTTCACCTATTGTGTAAGTACTTAATAAAGGAGTGACAAAATTAACATAATTATAGTTCACATTTTGCAAGTTGCCTGATTTTTTAAGGATTTAATATCTCCATCGGTCCGCATTGGAGCAGCGTGGTGGAGTATAGTATTACTCTCGTGGCCTTCGCTCAATAGTATGTGTCAGTGTGTGCTCAATAGCTCATAATTATTGGATGGAGCCATGGATTTAAGATAGCAATCGTGTTTGCACCACCGCCCTTCCGCTAGCGACCATGACAACTCTGACCGACACAGAACAAGACTCACATCGAGACTAGGATGGTTAGTCTAGTTAGCAGAGGGAATTATTAACACAGTAAGTAAATAGTTACAGCTGATTTAACTTTGAGATGACTAACGACATCTATTGGAAAACTTCAGCGTTACTTCAACTTCACTAATGCTTGGGGCGGGCGGGAAAACAGAAGAGTACCCCGACTTTGCGATAGATGTCGTTATGTTTCGACTTATTTTAAGTAGCTTTTTATTTTAAAGTTGTATTTATAATCCAATTAATATTTTGATATTTGCTTGCAGTTAAAATATGATTAACTGACGAGCTCGCCATTTACATTGTCTCAAAATTAAAAACAACGGCGTCTGCAAACTAAAATTACACCAACCTCGTCATCTTGATGTAGGTACATTTCGAAGCACCTATAAGCCAAATAAATACTCTGTAACTCCTGACGTCTTCCGCGTTGTTTAACTCCTTTGATCGCGTTTCATTGATATTATTCCTCATATTATTATTAATTACCTTCCCTAAAACGTGCCTACCTAGCTACCATGTACCTTGGGTTATTCGGCACGCATCTCTTCTTTTGTAAACCAGCTACACACCTGAGAATTCACCATAATGTTGTGAAAGGTGCGTGAAGACTGCCAACCCGCACTTGGCCAGCGTGGTGGACTAAACCCTACATACGCTGAAAGGAGACCAGAGGCCCAATAGTGGGACTGGCAAATCGAATCCTGCAACATTTAGCCAGGCGGGGTCACCATTTAGCTACGAGCCCACACAAAACCCTTCATACCCTTAAAAGTACACAATTTGCATCGTAAACACAGCTAAAAATAAATCCATAATGAATATTATTTCGTGGTACGATAAGTGGATTTTTAAGGAAGTGTAAGTAAGCACTTGAACATTTAAAATAAGTAATGTATTATTGTAACGTAATGCCTTCCTCGTCGCCGCCTTATCCTTGTTAGTGTTTAACTTGGAGTTCCTTTTGAAACTCCAGTCTTTTCGAGTGTTGTATTGAGTGAGTCATCGAAACACAGTTTTAAATAAAGCCATTGAATTTTAACGTGTAAATTGAATATTTAAATTTGAACGCGAAGAACATTTGTCGCTTTTTTTGGGAAACCAAATGGCGGCATCTTTTCTAAATCATACCTATATAATCTATGACTTTTTTAGGTCATAGGGTCTTTTCAGAATTGGGACGAGAGATACTCATCTTTTTGCATCCACGGAAGTTCAATGAAGCAAGGTAGAGGCTTCGGAGAGTGAATAAAAAATCAAATGGACCAAGCCTAGTTGCTAGTGGAATGCAAGAGGTCCAGGGTTCGATTCCCGGGGAAGATATTTGTGAGAGAGATAAATGTTTGTCCTTTGATTGTGGGTGTTAGTGATATGTTTTTAGTTGTCCAGGCCACCCGCGACACAGGTAATTGTTTTTTTTAATCTTCATTTGTTTAGGGGTTTTGATATGAAAGTATGTCAACCCCATTGTTTCCTTACACATTTACTCACACACTGTATAACAGTAATTAATTAATAATATACCGCTATCTGAATTTCTTAATAGAAGAGATGCATCTGTGAATGCATAGTCCTAGTGCGGGGATGTGCCAGTGTTAGCTTGTATTTATTTTAACGAAAACATTAAAGTAATTAATTAATGACTAATTGTAGTAATTAGTCATTGCTCATGTCGTTAGTGTAAGGTATACGCATCGGGTGCGTCCTTGCGTTGCGGCCGGCGTCGCACCGCAGACCACGATTGTGTCAATATAACATTCATAATATTGTGTTTTGAGGTTCTGGATCATTATTTAATACGCTAAGGTTTGTTAGCGAGTTCGTCTATAATAATAAAAACGATCAACAAAATAACGCCACATACTCATAGCTTCAGATAGCCTTTGCCGTAGGTGCTATTGATAACATACAAGACAGGAACAAACAGCCAGACCAAGAGCAGAAATTTTAACTCAGTATTCAAAGTTCCGCGTCGCTGAGAATCGAACCTAGGACTTTTCTAGATTGGCAGTCTAGCATAGCATGTAACCATTCCATTCCGCCACACGGTTGACTAAAGGAGTGCGCACATTACACCAACTCGACGTCAACTCCACTCCGACTCCACTCCGTTTCAACTCCGACGTTCCGTTCCGCGATCAACGCTTCATCGACGTCAACTCGACTCCGTCTCCACTCCGTTTCAACTCCGACGCTAGTTACATTACGTCATTGTGTCGGTCGACGCGTGGACTACTCGTCTACGGTGAGTCGTCAACGCAACGTCGACGCGTTGGTCTCGAAACGGAACGGCTATGGGTGTAGGGCGAGCCGTACAGGGCTTTTAAGTATAAGTTCGAAATTCAACCTTACCTTCAAAGATATAAGGCTCATATTTGAATGTTAGCTTTGTCAAGGTTTTAGTCGCGTTGGCGTCGGTCGGTCGTGGAGTCGTTGTAATGTGCGCACTCCTTTAGAAGTTTGATTTTGTCCATGAACATAAACTTAGTTTGCTCTCAAAACACGGCTCGCAGTCATACATTACGATGCAATTACTAGAAATCTAGAAAGTCAGATTTGATTATCTAATCTGATCTCTATTACCTTAATAATAAGAGTATTACTGTTAGGTGCAATGTAACCGAACACTATTTGTCACTACAGATCTCATTTCGTATACAAATAGTCAGGATTCCAGTTAGGCTTATCACTATGTGGCGTCGGGATCGGTCAAACTATTAGATATATCGAAATGTCGCCATAGCAAAATTTGATTGTATGTATGTTCTTAAGATAATAAATGAGTGTGCAGAAAAAGAGTGTTAAAACTAATATATTACTATATTATATTATTAGTTTATGAAATTATATGATATGAAAACTAATTAAGGCAACGGCGAACGAAATGAAACAGGGAGAAAGAGAAAGGTAATATACACTACTCGCTTGTGTATGCGACTGTCGCGCATGCGCACGTCTCATTATTCCACGCATTTTTCCTTACGGTTTTACTATCATATATTTTTCAGTTCGGTCGCCGCAGCAAAACCTATCCCCTCCAAGCCTGCCGTAAGGAACTTCGTTCCAATAAAAGTTATAGTAATACACGCATCTCCGTATACTTAAATTATTATTATGTACCTAAGTACTTAATATTTTCATTAGCAATTCGAACCTAAGTGATTTGGCTGCTAAATTCAAATTCAAAATCATTTTAATCTGTCATGTATTTTATTAAGCTATACACCTAGGCATTTATCACTTCCGTAAAAGTTGACTTTAATCAAGAATCAAACCTGAGAAGTTACGATCCGATTTGATCCGAATCTCTCCCAATACAACTGAGGCTTGAACTTAGCACCTTTGCTTATAAGCAAGACGTACTAAAACTACACGCTTAAATTGAAGTCAGATTTAAAACTGGCAGCACTTCGATAAATTATTTATCGTTAGATATAACGCGGTAGGCCGCACATGTTTGACAAATTGGTTCATCTCGTTTGCATAATGTGCCACTTCAGAACTGTAAGGCTGCTTATACACGACTATAACGGATACGGCCATTAGATTTTTTTTCCATTAATTTTTATAAAAGTTTTATTTTTATTAATTGACCTGTCAGGCGTTTTGATTATGATTAATTTAGTAATTAGGTACATTAAATAATTATACTACAGTTATCTTGAGTATAACGTCATTATACCAAAGCTATTATCTAAAATAGCTCCTCGACTCGACACTATTTTGTTTGTGAATGTAACCAGAATATAATCAGTTAATCTGCGATGTTGTCTGAAAAAGGTTTAAAATTTGTGTAAGTGATGCCGGTATTTTTATGTTTTTTTGTGTCTCTACATCTCACACATTGTTAAAAAAACCTTGTGGATTATAGAGCATATTTTACTCAAATTTAAATAGAAGAACAATAAACACAACTCACAGTTCCTAAGTAAAAATAAAAACATCAAGAAAATTTTGGCCGTATTACGTAGAAATAAACACAAAAACACAAAACACATTGTCGCGTATTCAACATTTGTTATAAAAAGTAGCAGAACTATTCTAACTGTTAGCTCTGACGTCATACTCTGACGTCACGCTTTACGTCACGCTCTGACGTCATCGGAACGGGTAACTTTTCCGTGCGCGCCTATCAATTTATAAGACGTTATCACATCAAAAAAACAAAATGACAATTGTAAACGCTGCCTTACCACCACTATCACTATCACCACATTCTCTGTAAGATTCCGGGATAATTTAAAAAATCTACTTTCCGACATAAACATTAGAATTGTCCCAATTTTTGGCCAAATTCGATATCTTAACGTGGTTAGACGTTTCGAATTTAATGTATTTGAGTATTCGACCAGGCGTGAAATTGTAGGCTCAGCGTGTAGGTGATAATTATACAGAAGGCCGATAGAACGCAAATGTTAGTTTGTTATTGCCTATTTGCTATGTACATAGATACGAGCGAAACGATTGAATGGCTTTTAGCATCCATTTTGCCTTTTTATGGATTTTCGACAGCAAACAATGCTGCATTAACTTTTCGCTGCCGCCCATGACAATTGTGACCGACCTGGAACAAAACTCAAAACGGGGCTAGAACGGTTAGTCCAGGTGGTAGAATGGTCAGCGTCGCCCATGAACACCAGGCCCACCATGCTGTTGCCAAAGGCATAACCGATGCGTTGCTGACCTGAGAAAATAAGTGAATATAGTGCCAAATATCCAACTGTCTCATCTTATCCCACTGCATTTCAAGATTGGAATTTCATCCATGACAAAAAGACTGCAAAAAATTTACCTGATGTTCGTTACAAGTATAGCATATTGGCGTGAAGGAATATCGATGACGCGAGTCCAAGAGGGTAATAGCTTGTCAAGTATTATAATTACATCGCAAGTCGTGCGCTGAAAGGCAATCAGTGCTTCTGACGAGACGGCAAAGTTTGAGTTGCGCTTAGTTTCCGCTAGGGGCGTATTTGCCACGTAACGTAAAGGTATTGACGTATAAACGAACCCGTAGTCTAATTGGCAATGACCCTGCCTGCTAAGCGCCCGTCGCTTCGGGTTCGATGCCCGGGGCTATCAATTTTTATTAATAATAAATGTTTATTCCTTTGGGTGCTGTGATGTTTTGTTTGTGCTGTACCACCCGCGACATAGGGACCCCTAGTGAGCCCTAGTGAGCGGATATATGAGTGACTTGTATTGACTTTATTACCAGAAAACAATGTACAATATTCTAATAACGTAATAAAGACAACAATAAAACCTTCCCACATATTTCAATCAAAACATACACGTTATCTGCGGAATGCGGTTGAGTAAAGGCTTAGCACGTTAGCGCATACTCGTACCTACATATTCTAACAATGGCATTTGCGGTGATAAGATGAGCAAATGTTGGTGAAGTCGACATCTCGTCAAGGACTGCCCTTGCCCTCCAGATGCATGTGTGTGAGAGCCGTGTATGTCCTGGACTTTGGCTGTGTAAGTATGTTAGATAGGTAGTTAGATTCGAGATTTTAGGCCCTTAAATAAAATTATAAAAGCGAAAGGTAACTCACACATCACGAAATATCGAAAACCACTTGACGTACAAGTACAACGATGTTTGGCAGGGAGTTTATAGTTAGTACACGTCTGCTAAGAACGGATTTTATCATATTCACCTCTTAACCCATATATGCCCGTAACTTTTTTGACGCAATTTTTTTCTGAATTTCGGATATGTTGTTATTCATAGTATCAGTATAATGTTTTATGAAGTGAATTTCAGTTTTTATTTGGAGAAATGTGTTTTTTTGAGAGGGTCGTTAACGACCCACTGGTCATATCCACTGACTTCGTACTATGGAAATAAAGACAAGAAAAAATAACAAAGCTAAGCAACATTTTAATAGTTTATTCTACGAGAAACAAATAATTATGCATGAAATTCAGAAAAACATTTGATACAAGTACATTATGTGTATCTGCATTTGTCTCCCAATACATACGACATCTCGGCAAAGGGGCGTATCCAGTGAGAATAAGTATTCTCACTGGGAAGCAATAGCAAGCAATACAGCTCATCTGCAGATAACATGAAGTTTGTGTTATGATTTTGATAAACAGCATACATTACCGAATGTCTTCACTGAAAAATAATTCAAAGTACTCAATAGGTTCACTGTCTTTGCTCAGAGTAAGGACTGCTCGCGATGGTGGTTGAGACCACTCGCCTTGCAGAGGAGACAAATATTTCCTGAGCCATTTTCGAGGATTACTTTGTCCTGCACTCACTTGACGTTGTTCTGTGGGTTACTCTCCGTTTATAGACGAGTTGGAGACCTTCATCCGTCATACAAAGCCTCAGCCTCAGCCTTAGCCTCAGAACTAGTCGATCTCGATGACGACGTGGTAAGGATAAGTTTATCATTGGCCTCAGGTTCCTCATAGTCTTCAGATCGATGAAAGATCAACTCGGCCGGAGCAAGCAGCTGATGTCAATTTAGTCTCGCAATATCACTGCAGTCTTCGTATCCAGAATCACCATCAGATATGGCCCCATCACAAGGAGGGTCAATATAGACATCGATAACGTGGACATCATCTTCTTCAGCTAACTCCTCCAAGATGTCAGCGATTTCATTCGTAGTTAGCACTCGTCGAGACCTGAATTATTATTATTAAAAAATAGTATTATAATATAAAAAATAGTATTATAAAATTATAACAAATAGTATCACATATGCCTAAAGGGTCGTTATCGACCCAAACAAATGTTCGCGACTGCTATTTCGTAAATAATAATTTATTTGTCAAACAAACATCAAAAATAGTGTGACGAAACATTCTAGTTATCTATCTATCTGTTGCAAATCAAAATAATTATAAATAAATAAAATACTTACATTTTTCTACGCGGCGACGCACACTTTTTGAAATGAATTTCAACGACAACTTTTGCCGATGGCATGTGAGTACTACGTGTCAAAAGTTCGAAAAAAACCTATCGCGTCTTGTACGTAGTACACTGGATAATCGTTAGTTGGCGCTAAACTTAAAAAAATATATTTGGTTTACTGTCACGAAGTCTTTATATAGGGGTAAGTACGACGGGTCGTTAGCGACCCCCTGGGCATATATGGGTTAAGGAGATAAAATAGGGGTTGAGAGTTTGTTTGAAATTTTGTTGATTGTAAAACTTTATTATGGTTAGTAATAATGAAACACCTGTTTCAACGTTTTTGGTAAATCAACCGCTGAACTTAGGGGTAAACTTAGGGATGAAACTTTGTTTAAAATCAATCAAAAGTACTTCAAGGAAGAAATAATAATGTTGCGGTCATTTCCGAGTAGATGAAAATTATTTAATATTACTTTAAAAGACGTGCTCGGGAATTTCTTTTGCTTCACCTAATCGACCGAACATGAAAATGCCACGCGTTCGATCCGGTGACGGTTATAAGTGACCGGACCTTTGAACTGTTGCGAAACATCACGTACCTAGGTCCTTTAAAGACGGTGCGGGATTTAGCGGTATTACTAGGCTAGGAATACCGCTTCCCCACTCGGATACCGGTACCCACAGCGGCAGCGGATAACGCGCCTTGAACAGGTCTTTAAAATAAAATGATGTCACGATCAGTCATTATCAGAGTCGCAATGTTATCATTGCATCAAAGTCAGTGCGGAGACGGGGCAATAACAATCAGCGTCAGATTGCGCGTGATTGCAGCCATTGCAGATATTATCGCGTGCACCTTGAAGATTATTGCTCAGGAACTACGGAACGGAATTTATAGCTTTGTGGATGAGAACTTAAGGATTTTTGATGAATTTAAGGCCTCGTTTATTGGTTAAGTGACTCTGCCTGAAGCGATTTCCGAGCGACAGCCATTTATGTGACAGATAAGTGTTTGGTTCGAAATTAAATAGGAATATCGAATTGTGGAATATCGTAAAGCAGTGATAGGCGATTGGTTTGAACGCTGGACTCCCGAACCGGGTTCAATCCCCGCACGCACCTCTAGTTTTCAGAAATTATGTGCGTATTAGAATTTAATTGACACATGCTTCGGTGAAGGAAAACATCGAAAGGATCCCTGCACACCTGAGAGTTCTCCATAATGTTCTCACAGGTGTGTGAAGTCCGCAAATCCGCACTTGGCACTCTTTTCTTATTAATTACTAGCTATGCCCGCGACGTCGTTCGCGTGGAATATTAATTTCAAAAGGGAAATTTCAATAAATAAAAGTAGCCTAAGTTGCTCCTTATTACATCAGCTATCTGCCAGTAAAAATCCCGTCAAAATCGGTGCAGCCGTTCCTGACATTAACCAAAACAAACAGACAGACAGACAGATGGACAGACAAACAGACAAAAATGGCTAAAAATGTTATATGATTATATATGTTATATGGTATATATACCGTGTATACATCCATAAACTTTAGTAAAGAGCGGTTAATTCAATATTACAAACAGACAATCCAATTTTATTTATTTGTATAGATAAGTTTATGCTTGACTACAATGCCACCCCGATGGTAAGTGAAGTGTAGTCTTGGGTGATAAATCTACTTCCTCTGGATTTAAAGGCATCCCATTAAAACCGAACAGGCACACCGACGCTGGCAAATTATTCCAATCCTTCGCGGTACGTAAAATAAATAACGAACCAAGGCGCGTCGTCCTCGATATTATTTTATTCGCAGAAATATTGATAGTGATGTCAACACTGTAACGGCAGTTAAAATCCATCTTGCGTTTGCCCATAAATCCATATATTAAAAAAGTTTAGTTATATTACAGGTAATAAAAAATGTAATAAATGTATAAAAATAGCTCATAAAAAATTAATGATTTTAATGACCATGTCCGCATAGCAGGATGCCCATAATTCGTGTACTAATTAATTTCTATGATGAGAAACATCTCGCCCGATCATCGCTTGTGTAAAAGCACCTCATTAGACTTGATTGTATTAGTCGATTTTTTGCTTGCTCCTAAATGACACATAATTTTGTTACTCACATTGATTCGGGGATTGGAGCCATGTGGATATGCCTACAATTTGTATGAATACTAGCTGTCTCCACGTATTTGTATTAATACTAGTGTCTGTGTCCGCGGATGTAGTTTTAACTGATTTTAAACAAACTTGTATCCCTATAGGTTGATTTTCCAAAAACGTCGAAACAGTTGTTTCATTATATCTAACCAAAATTCCAAATACCAATTTTCATAGTGTCCACTGTAAAATCGTCGAAATTTCATACAAAAATTCAACTCCTATTTGACCCTGTCCGGGATCATTATCCCTAAATCTCGTGATTACTCAATGAATTAATGCTGATTTATTCTCTTTCATACTTATATACATAGTTATTTTTTAAACACATCCTTTAAAAATATTTATATTTTAGACTGTTTTCTATTCGTTTGTTTGCAAGTTCATCTCAGAAAACATTAGAGTTTATAATGTACAGATTTAACTTCCGTAGCTATACGAGTAAGATTGCTGAAGAAACGCGTAGAGAGAAGAAGTATATCCATAGAAATGGATGTTCCATATAAACTTAACGTTACAATTACATTTTACAAGCCGCTATAAAAATGTCACCTCAGTTTAAACGCCTTGCAAAACGAAACACATAAATTCGTCGCGTCAAACATAAATAATGAAGTCAACAAATCAAGTTCCTTGACTAATAAAATGATACTTCGATAGCAGATAATTAAAAAAGATAAAACGTGAAAAATTAATTCATCTCGAATCTAGGTTATTAATGACACCGTACAGAGTGTTAGCACAGCGTAAAAACTTTAAGTATATTTATTAGGCTGCGGTGTTAGGTTATTATTGGACCAATAAGTGTACGTTGGTGATTTGGTGGTGAAAAGTTGTTGATGGTGGTCTAAATACTGTAGTCAGGATATTCCTGACTCTGTTGAGCTGAACCTGCAAGAACCTAATTCTATCTTCGAGTTCAATGTCCCCTTTTTTTACGTGACTCTCCTAACCAATTTAGGTCACTGCGATTGCCTCAACTTCTCATAGATATTTACTTTAACTGATGTTCTGAAACGATTTAACCTTCATTTTTCACCTGTGCAGGTGAGCAAAATGGGATTTTACATATCACCTCGGAATCATTTCACCTAGGTGATATAAAAAATTCGACATACCTATTTAGTGTCATAGGATTAACAATATTTTACTAATTTTTAATTAAAAAATCCAGTATATTTCTGGGGTTTTAAAAACCGGTTGTGATAGGTGTTAGCCAATTAACCACTAAATCATTTTAGCAGATAAATGGGTAATTTATCAATAATTCAAATCATGGAAAGATTATAAACCAATTTAAAATGTTTATACTTTTAGTTAGTTCTGCTATTAATTTGATGTTTAATTTTGTATGCATTTTCATTTTCAGAAATACTTGAAAAATCTAGTATTGTTGAAAACTCTGATAGATATACCTACTCGTACCTGTAGTTAATTCGTTATATCTTTCTAGATGACACAGCAAAGTATTAGAACAAACACTTATGTAGCTTAATTTTATAGCCATTTTATAGCCCTGATGTTCCTACAAACTCCATAAATTAAGAATTAATGATTAATTACTAATTAATCCGTTCAAACAAAGTTCAGGAAGCATTTTATAATCACCAGAAAAAAGGGATTGCACTTAACAATTTCTCTCCCATCGATTGGTATTCAACACCAAAATATTTTCTCTCAGACATAGCCGCGTGCAAGGCTAGTACGTTATCTTACATGAATGCCTAATGTGCTGTCATTATGGAAGCCGCTGTCGACGGCGATTTTTCAAATGGAAATCAATTCCGTTATAACGCTTTTAAGTTTAAACGACATGATAATTCCGTGAATTGATTTTATCTAAATGAGTGTTCCAGAGATGGATGGATACGAGTTTTGACTGCCGAGGTAGACGTAACATAACGAACATGCCAGGTTCGATTACCTGGTCAAGTAATTCATGTGACATAACTAATGCAGGTAGGCTGAGATTATCAATATTTACATACTATATCCATATTATCCAATGACTCCCTATATAGATTTATCTAAATCTAACAGGGAGTCACTGGTAAAAAATAAATAATAGCGAATAAGATTGGGGATCCACTGGGATCATGTGGGTTGTGTATTTTTACAATACAACTAAAATGTCATTTATTTGTTTCTACCACTTTCGCAATAGTGTTTTATCATTTTTATGGTATTGCATGGACAATACAAAACACATCACTAACACCACGACTGGAATACAAACATGTATCTATTTCATAAATGTCTGCCCCGGCCGGGAATCGAACCCGGGACTTATCGCTTCGAAAGCAAGGGTACCAACAAGGCTGTGGGGCCGTTATTATTAAAGATTACCCAGTAAAAGGTAAGGAAATGAGATAACCTCAAAGTTGTGGGCAATAACGGCCACTGATCACCAAACCATGTCCATAACTTAGCGATAAATTTGTTTTGATCCAAACATCACAGAACCACATTAATCACACGTGTGAAGGTACTTTATATGTTAAAAGCCGTATCATCGGGCCGTCAGAAAAATAGCTACAAAACACAGTCTAAAGGTCAAACGTAAGTTCGTTTAACTCTTGGGGCCAGCTTTGGCTGTTTTAATTCTACGAACTAAATCAAACGCAGTTATTAAACAACAATCCGTTAAAATTTCAACCTTATCGTCATCGCAATAAAGCACACAGGAAACGTTTCAGAGACCGCAAAACCCGAACATAACTTCGCGAGTAAGTTATCACTTTCCTGCACCTGATTTATGGCATTATAATTCTTATAGTAAAGCACGAAGAGTTATAATGACAGCCGAACATGCATTGTATTGTAATGTGAGTTACTTAGGAGTAGGCACATTAATTACATTATTCTAAAACGGTTAGCGATAAGGCTATAAATCTTATGGCAACGTTTTAGTTGACAATCGGCTACCGTGAGCTTTGAGATATTTATGATATGCATTTTAAAACAACCGTAAGAATAGCTTTCTCCTTAAGTTTCTTCTTACATTCAGACTGGTAAAGTAAGGTTCTTTAACAGTCTCAAATGGTACTGGTATGGTAGGAAGGGTACCTACCTACCTGTAAATAGAAAGATACAAATTGTGCTGGATAGGCACGTGTCTCTGGAAGGATCTGTCTCTCTTTTGTTTTTCTGAATCACGCTTTTTTTATGGAATTAAGGTAGCAAACGAGCATGCAGCACCACCATCCGCTGCCGCCCATGACAACTGTGATCGAATAACAAGACTCAAATAGGGACTGGGATAGTTAGTCCGGTTAGGTGACGGTGTTAGAACATTAATTGGTTAGTTTGTTAGAATGAGGACTGGGACAGGCCTATGGAAGGTTTTGCTTGGACTTAAGATGGACGGAGCCCCTTACACCCCAAAAGTCCGATGTCTTCCGAATCACAGAAGACGAAGAAGACCATTTGTATGAACCTAACCATCGTAATCCCGTCTTCGCTCACATCTCCGTCTTTCTCGACTTAAATCGATCGATCACATAATTATTATGATACACAAACCTTTGAGCAACGAGCGCATCATACCATAAATAGAAATTTCTATCAACACCCAAGTAGCAGACTTTTCCTGTCACTATAGTCTGCCAACTACAAAGTCAAATCACATCATAGTAACACTTACGTCACACGTCACTCATCCGTTTTTTAATACGTGACGCAAATACTGTTTTTAAATTTATAATATTGCGAGGGAAGGATAAGTTCGCGAGTTTGATCTTATTCGGAAAACAATGGATTAGTTTTTTACTTGCTTTAAATTGCTTGGATATGATACATCATAAAGGTGGAAGTAGTAGTACATTATTAGATTTATAGTACTCGTACACTCGAGCAGCATGGTGCAGTATGCTCTAGGCCTCTTCAGGTATGAGGAGAGCCGTGCTCACTAGTGAGCAATTAATGAATTAAAGACAGCCGGTAGGATATTAAGGACTATCTGTAAGTGTAAGCAAGAAAACAACTGCTTCGCAGATTTTTGCCTCTTCTTCCAAGACTCCCCACGGTAGAGTTTTGTGCGAGTAATGACGTCGTTTTCCGTGCAGATATTTTCCCGTGATGTTTTGTCTTTAAAACAAGATCTAATAATACCTTTGATAGTTTAAAAATTACTGCTTTATCATCAGACCCTCTTATCATCATCATCATCATCATCTTGGACCACAGTTAAAATCAAGACAAATGGAACGATTCGAGACTCAATAGGGTTGCGTCAGAGTTCCTATGGCGACCTCCCGGCTTTTAAGTTTTAATCGTGATTCTGTTTGTATTCATCGTTTGGTTTAGTAATGCGTGTTTTAACTATAATTTATTTAGACCCGAGGTCTTCATATCATCTTATAAAATACTGAAACTTAACTGCTTTAAAGTAAGTTCCATTACACATAAATTGTCGAATAAAGATTCATAACCACATACATTGCTTTACATTCAAATGATGTTTCATTTCATTGATTGATAACTTAATATGGCGGTGGAGTACAATATCCTCTGATGAAGGCTGGTCATTGTACCACCTTGAAAGTATTTTTATCAATGAAGTCTTCAGACGACCATTTATAGCAGTTTAAGTACCTATTTATGTAGATGAAAAATATGTGTTGCTGTCGAGTGTTTGTGATGTTTATGAAAGTCTAAGCGCAGCAATCCTAATGCATAGGTCATCTCAACCCACAACTGTCCCACTGCTGGGCAGGGATCTTCTTTCACAACATGAGAAGTATAGGCCATAATCCACCACGCTACCCAAGTGCAGATTAGTAAACTTCACAATCCTTTAAGAACATCATGGAGAACTCTCAGGTTTCCAGATTTCCTCATTCATTTCATTCCCATTTCATTTTTGTAAATTAGAGGTGCGTGCAGGATTATATTCCAAACCCCACGGTTTGGGTGTTCAACGTTCAAACCATGTGGCTATCGCTACTTGTGTTGTTAGGTATACAAGTAATAGTATGAACTGTGTAGTAGTAGGTAGTTATAAAAGATAAATAATGGAGAACACGCCGTATAACCGTTAATGGGGCCAATTATCATGACAATGGTCTTCTGATACCGATACATATTCATGTGGAAAGTTTGAATTAATTAACACTGTGAGATCTGTTTGAGGTCGATGCGACCGGGCTCGGATTATGCGCGGAATATTAATTTTAATTAATAGGTATTATGAATATCATGTTATGTGATACTTTATTTATTAATTTATTTGCAAATAATGTTTTGGCTGCGGCATTCTTAGATACATGACATAATTGATTTATTTGTTTAGCAATCAAGATTAACATCTTTATTTTCAATTAATTCCACTGTTATTCGAAGCCAGAATACGGTTTTATATTCATGGGACTGCAGAACTGTTTCTTCGCAACTTCCTATAGGCAATGCAAAAGGTTTCTGTGTTAACCATAGTCAGTTTGGTAACTATAATGTATGGTTATTTAAAACACAATAATACTTACCTTTATAATGATTTTACCATAGAACGTACGTCAACGTTGCGTTTTTGTTAAACTTGGATTTGTTCGAGTTGGGTTTAACTTGAAATTTGATAAGCAGCATACTCGTAACCTATACCCTTTTCAAGCAATATCGTCTTCTTATAATATCTTTTATGTTTTAGTTACACATTAATAATTTATAATAACTGTTAGTTATTTTAAATTATTCATCTACATTGCAAATCCATGTCACTACTCTAGTTTTTGTAACCATTAAATTTTTTTCTTGATAAACTTTTAAAAGATATCTAACGATTGGTCACGGTCATAAATGCGAATAATGTTTTACCATAAAAATAGACACTTCTATAATTTATATCTTCATTTGCCAGTTAAATTAGCAATAAATTTAAAATGTATCGCAATAACGTGACATAATCAACTAATTTGTAGAGAAATCGGAGCGAAATATAAAATATATGAATTTATTATGCAAAACATAGGTGTTGATGTTTTTGGTCATATAATTTACAGACATATCCTGCAGCGAATTGTAAATCTATATATATAAAAGGAGTAGCTGACTTACTGACTGACATCAAAGCAGGACCTAAACTATAAGGGTTAGAAACTTGAAATTTTGCACATGGGTTCCTTTTATAACGTATGGGAGCACTAAGAAAGAATTTTTGAAAATTCACTCCCAAAGGGGGTAAAAGGGAGGTGCATAGTTAGTGAAAGTTTTATCAACTCTTATTATATTTTGGGAATTTTGGCGGGCGAAGCCGCGGGGGAAAGCTAGTTTCACTATATTGTAAATTAGATGATTATTTTAAAGATAACACTGCTTGAACATGAGATTGAAATATAACCTTAAGTATAATTTTGTCTGTAAATTTGAAAGTTTCTTGCCGCTGTTTCTTCCAAGACTACTCACGGTATGGATTAACACGGCTTGGTAACAGACAGACAGCGGTCTAATATTATTAATATTAATAGGGTTTCGTTTGAACCCTAAAACGACTTTCTGATTCCTTAAGTGTAAATGGAATTCACATTGCACCAGCAACTGTCTCCCCTCTTTGGTGTTATGAATGTATGGTTAAAAGTTGTCATAAAAAAGGAAAAATATGTTGCATTTGTCGCCACAAAATTGAGCCGTTGAGGTATTTATGCGAGTACATTATGACTTTTAATTCATTACACAAAAAGCTATAAAACTGCTAAAATATAAGTCCAGTTTTGTTACTAGTTTTATTACTCGCAATAAATAACAGAACAAGAAAAGTGAGAATTATAAATTGAAAGACTTGGTACTAAATGTCTGTCTAAAAGGCTCCAGGGGATTACAAAACGTTTATTAGATATTTGTATCTTGACCAAAATGTGAATGTTCGCATGTATGTATGTAACGACAGTATTTTACTTATTTCTTAATAGTTATTATAGTATGGTATCCAAAGTAGAAAAAAAATCAAATAGGAATACCATTTTGTTAAACACCTGGTAGTTATAAATTTAAATTATAAAAATGATATTTAATTTTGTATAAGTAAAGATTTCTACTGATTTATTCTTCTTCTTCTTCTTTTGGTGCCTCTCCAACTAGTGAAGGTTGGCTGTCAGCTCTGCATATCTCTTCCGGTCCCTTGCCAGGTGTAAAAGCTCCGAGGCACTAGCGATCCCAGTCCACTCACGGATGTTACGCAACCATGATTTCTTCCTCCGACCAACGGCTCTTTTACCCGCCACTTTGCCCATCATAATCAGTTGCAACAGTTCGTATCTTTCGTTTCTAAGCACGTGACCTAGATAGGCAACTTTTCTTCTCTTGACGGTCTGCATTAATTGGCGTTGTTTCCCTGCGCGGCGTAGTACTTCAACGTTGGTGATACGTTGTGTCCAGCTGATGGCCATCATGCGTCTGTAGGCCCACATTTCGAAAGCTTCTATACGTTACTTACGACTACTGATTTATTGCAAACTTAGAATTTTATTGTCTCTTCATAACAGGATAAAAATATAGAAATTTTATTATAGGTAGGTACTTACATAATACCTAATTATTCTACCTATTAATTATTGTACCTAATTATTAAAATTCGCTACGGACGGGGGTAAAATAGAGGTAAATGTTTGTTTAAAGAATTTGCGGGCATTAGCAGAGTTTTTTGGTGATAAATCCCACACAAACTTCACACATTAGAATTCTTTCAGAATGTGTAAAATTGTATTTTTGAAATGAAAATTCGTTGACGTCACTCATGCGATCTTTTTAGACGGTGCCGATACTGCTGCACTGCAATATGTGTCTTATTGTTATTAAATGAGAGTTGAAATTTGTAAACTGCGTATTTAAAAATCTTTTTATAAAGGTGTCTAATACCAATGCATCGCCGCCCACGAACATTGACTCCGTTATTCTTGTAGACAAGACGTAACAAGAGTTTAAAAAAAGGTTTTTTAATGGCAACAGTTGATGAAAGCCGACAGGCTGTCTGGTACGAAGTCATTAGCGGCTATCCATAAATTACTTCACACTAGTAATTAAGCCTTGGTACCCTCTACGATTCTGCACTGGAACAGCGTGGTGGAGTATGCTCTAGGCCTCGTCAGTTATGAGGAGAGACTCGTGCTCAGTAGTGGGCCATTAATGAGTTGAAGCCAGTAATTAAATCCCTGCCGGAGATATCTTGGGAATCATTGGATGGTACAAAGCCAAATGATCACCTGCAGAATAAACCCGATGGAAGATATTGGAGAAAACGTCATGGAGAACAAAGATATAAAGGTAAGAATATAGATGCGTTCGGTAAGTTCACATAACGCAAGGTGCACTTTTGGATGCAATCCGATGACTATGGATGCATAGCTTTCCAATTACCGCATTGTACGTGACAATTTTTTTAAAACTTGTAAGCTATCCTTAAAAGATATACATATGCCATCGCCGGCTTTATTGTTTTCCTATAAAAGAGGAATATTCCACCCATACATTGTTTTGTTATATCTCAAAGGGATTAGGCAGCGTTTTAACTGAAAGCTCCCAGGCAGCCTGATATTTTCCGACTTTTTCAATAGTTATCGTCATATTTTAACCAATTTACACAAAACTTTATTATATTTTATACCTAAACCTTCCTCACGAATCCCTTGTGTGATATGTCTATTGGTGTCAATGTATGAAAATCCGTTCAGTCGTTTTTGACTATATCGCGAACAGACAGACAGACGGACGCGGCGAGGGATTTTGTTTTATAATATGTGAAGATGTACAGACATCGATCAATTACAGAATAATAAAGGTACACCTATTGAAGAGTTAGGAGACTAGTACCGATAAAACTAATACTCCGTTCGGACAACTTCATAACATACATCAGTCACATATGATAAAGCTGTCCGTACACGGCGTATCAAGAAGCGGCAACGAACACGTAATTAAATTCAATTTGCACTCCACTGATAACATCCGTAGAGATCACACGCGTCATTGGTTACTATGATTAATTAGTGTAATCAATTCAGATATGTATCTCAACGATGTGCAGTTCAAGGCATTTTGTAGTGATTGTATATTGGAGATTGTTGGCCGTATTGGGGTGGTTTACTGACCGCAATGGCGGTAGACCGGGGTGTCGTAGGGGTAAGTCCCCTTCGCACTTCGCGTAAGGATTATAATTATTAGCTATATTATTATTTAGTTACGTGAATCAAAAATTAATTAACCCCTTTTTACGGAAATTGTGCGGATGGAGGAGTATGTTAGGTACATTTAAAATTTGTATGAGAAAGGATAGCGAACGTTAATATTTTTATGTAATTATGTACGACAAATATATTCAGTTAATAAATAAAACATTATACACGCCAATATTAGTTACTCTATGCACACTTCCATGCCTTTGACACCCTTGACACGACCTTTTTACGTTGTGTACGTTCATAGTGTCAATGTGAAGTGCACATGAACTATGAACGTACAACAATATTACAACGCCTAAGCCTTTAAATTATTTAATAAACCAAACATAAAATTAATGCAATTCCCTGATAAAAATGATAAACAATTGCCTCGAATGCGGATACCTACTACTGGAGACGCGAACTGGGTTTCAAGAAGCGAATCGAGGGCGGGTCGCACACAATAGTCTGCACATACAATTTTATAAATATTGTAATGATTCCAATTTCATGCAGACCGTTAAGTGGCTGCTTACGATATCTAATCTTACGATGACATTAACAGTTTACGCGTGGCATTACCACCGTATTTTATCTGTGGCGTACTGCCAAGTGCCGTTTTTCCGCGTACTGACGTTTTATTAGTTTTGCACAGAATATACAATAAATAGAAGTTCATAGAACTAAGTATCCGATCACACCTGCGACAGTGACGCGACAGCGCGACTAAATGACGCGTGTGACTAGTGTCGCTGTGAACGGTCTGTTATCGGTACTACTATAATAGGTTTACTATCAAATTCAACTTAATTAATTATTTAATGAAGTTGAATTGATTAGTTACTTGATTAATGGCCCACTACAGCGCACGGGTCTCTGCTTATGACTAACGAGTTACACTACGCTGCCCCAGTGAGGATTCGTGAAAAAGTTAGTGGCCAACCGAAGTGTCGGAAGTTTTTATGCTGCCCGAAGGACTCCGACGTGGTTTGACGACTGTTATTTAATAAATCTCCGAACGCGACGCCACGTCGCACGTTTGGACCGCAATGTGTCTCCCGTGTGATTGAAGATTTTCTCATTCAAATTTGCGCACGCCAACTCGTCGTCGTCGCGACGCTGTCGCAAGTATGAACAGACAGCTAGTGTGGCATCGGATTGGGTGTATTTGTAGCGGATAAGTTCGATAATTGGATCGTATTTTTCCGAACTGTCGTACATTTTTAGAATAATGTGATTTTAAACTTAATCATCGCGGATTGTAAACACCATATTATGACAATGGTACTCATGTTATCTATAAATTTATCTATCTATCTATCTATTTTCGGGTCATTAACAAAAATACGTGTACACAGGTACAAACATCATACTGTTACGTCAAAGTATTTAAATTATATAGTTTGTTCGCCGATATTTCGTCCCAGTTTTTTTTTATTGCATGGTATTTGCATGGAACATGGTCAGGGCTGAACTGCGGTACTACTAAAATATACGACGGTCCAGACGGTCTTACAAAATACATTTTTAGGATAACATTTGTATTACATAAAAATAAGATTTAAATTTATTTAAGTAATCAAACAAAATACGAGGTGGCTCGATACCCATGTTAGTGACTATATTTTATGATTCCGCGAAATTCTGCAAACCACTAGCAAAACAAACAGTGACGCGACAGTCTACGAATGTTTCTTTTGAATAAAAAATGTTTGCCATACGTAGGCAGTGGCGCCATCGTGTTAGTTAGAGAATAATATGCAAACAAATTGGAAATGTAAGGTAACCGTCAAACAAGGAAATTGTCGGTACTGCCTACGCAAGGTACGCAAACCTGTAATTTCTGGGGATTGATGTCCATTTTCCAAATTATCTATTCTATATATAAAAATGAATCGCTAATTAACAGAACAGAACAGCTGAACCGATTTCGCTAATTATTTTTTTATAATATTCCTTCAAGTACGAGGATGGTTCTTACGGAGTGAAAAAATTAAAAAAATGCCTGGAAAAGTCTACAAACAACACTTTTCTATATTCCCATACAAAAGATTCGTAATACTACTTAAAAGTCAATTTGAACTTTAATACCATACTATAAAGTTAAAGTGTCAGTGGAGAGGTTCCGGGAAGGTGTCCCGAATAGCAGAATAAGATTTTAAAAAAATTAAAAAAATTTAAAGAATCGACTGTTAGGCGGTACGAAGTTCGCCGGGTCAGCTAGTGTTTAATAAATAAACGATTTTATCGTTTAAATAATCCTTCATTGTGTGAAGGCGTGTGAAAGTATTTTTCGGAATGAAGTTAATATGGTACGAGCGAACTCCTAAAACGATCAAGGATGGATGGATGAAATGGACGCCTTTTACACCATATCGAAAATTCTCGAGTCAAGAAGTTTATTAATTTAGCTTGCAATGATACACTTATGGGCGTCATATTTTGATTCAACTACCTTGTCGGTACTTTAAAAAGTCCTTTGTGTTAAGAAACGGAGAAAGAAACTCTTTTTTAAGTACCTAATAATAAAAATTACAGAAACAATCTTTAACCAGAGTGTCACTGTTTTCAGAGCTGGTCATCACCAAGTAGCTTTGCCATTTCTTTAACTGCCTTTGTTATATTCATTCAATTTGGATGCGATTTTCACTAATGTATGGAAGTAATCTAAGGGTAACATTGCTTGTTTTATTTCAATCGGTTCACAAGCAATAAAGATAAGTAATAATGAAGAATCTCCGTTTGAATCATTTACATTGGAATAAAAAAGATTTTTCCGAAGCGAAGCAAGGGTAGTTATAAATAAATATTTGTACACACGCAGATGTGATCCTTTAACAAAAACAATGGACTAAAATATGTATAGGAGCGTAGTTTGTTTTTATATTCTAATCAATATGCACGATCGTTATCTTAAATGATTGTAATAGTATTTAATATTATGCAGTAGCGTTGGCAGAAAAGCTACTTTAAAGAACTTTATCTTTATAAAATCAAATTCCGAGCGTGCTTTTTAAGTGTAGGTATCATATTCCGTTAAGGTAACCACCACAGACTAGTGTATGTCCAAAATTGCGACAACAACGCGACATTGATGCGACAGCGATGCGAAAATGATGCGACAATATGACGCAAAATGTCTACAAAAATATGTCTTCTCTATTGTTTCATATTAATAGTACTGATGGGGGTATTGGTTTAGACTCAAGGATGGAAGTAGTTCACAGCTTTAAATGTTACGAAATAAAAATGTTCCTTTTGTTTGTGACACTTTTTTGCACACTGTACAGAATAGGTACTTTTCGGATTAAGTTATAAGACAAAAAATCGAGCGTGAACGAGACCTAATCTCGACTTTATGTTTTGCAAATGGTAACAAAAAGGTAATTCGTTTGAATTAAAAAAATCTTTATGGAATATCTTAATGAAAGAATACGTATTGTATTTTTTCGTGTAGAAATTCTTGGAATCAATAATATACTTTTTTTAATAAGTTGTTTTTTTTTTTAATTTGAGAAGTTTTTTAAGTTATATCTTCAAAGTTAATAATGATCTTCTAAATTAATAGTATGAACCCTACCTAAGCTATTGACTAAGGATTCGAGTCAGGTAGAGCCGATTTATAGAAGGATCATAATTTAAAAATAAAGGAAAAGTTTATAGGATCCGAAGCCCGAAGCCTAAAGGTAATCAATATCTATTTTCAATACAAGTACCTATAAATCGAAAATAACTACATAGGTACCTATATTATCTATATCGAATGATGCATCAAAGCTGCAAAAATGCCAGTTGCAAATTATGCTTTAAGTACTAAGTATATTTTTTTCTCTTAACATTAATAATAACTCCAAAATAATGTTTTTAAATTTTTTGTCTCTAAAATTGCCAACCCTGTATAAGCGTCAACATTGTCAACTTTGCGCCATTTGCAAACATCAATTTTTAATCATAAAGTGACACATTCCCAAATACGGTGTACGTACACTGAGTGTTTTTTCAATATTTTCTCTTTTTACGATAAGATAGTTATGCAAATGCACGCAACACGTTATATAAGTTTCGATAAGTCATTGCGAGCCGGTTGAAACTCGTGTGAGTGAAACTTCGATGGTATCGTCAATCCTGCCTTTGTATCACTCGTACTTTGGGAACTCGCATTATCGCTACAAAGTATAGACAACAATAGTCTTAATAACATAATCTTACAAGTAAAAAAACCGAGTTCAAAATAATGCAAATTTAAGGCCTATGTGGTTTAGATCTCTTAGATGCCATTGTCAGAACTGGACCAAATTGTACTGGGACCACTCGGGAAGTACCAGCTTTCAAATAAAAAAGATTCATCAAAATCGGTACACCCATTCGAAAGTTCTGAGGTAACGAATAAAAAAATTAAGTCGAATCGAGAACCTATTCTTTTTTTGAAGTCGGTTATAAAGCCAGAGAAGCCCAATGTACAAGCACATACATCAAAAGTAAAAATAACCGTAACGTATACTGTGTAGGAAAGAGATTTGCCGAATTCAAACCTAGGTCTTCGCAACTCTAAGTTTTCAAAAGTACTTTGTTTTAATATTAAAAACACTCATGTGTAAAAAGTCTTTGTCCTCATAATGGTGTACTATTTATAGGCGGTGTTACACAACTGAAACTGGGGTGACCATTTACTAACGTATAGTTAGATATGATAAACTTCTATTAGTTTACATAATTTGTGACCGAATGGGAGCAATTAAAGATACCACTTAAAGCTATTCGGATATAGTGTTTAACACCTAATATTAAATAAAATTTAAATTTATTAATAAAATTTATATTGTGCTAAGATCAAAAATATTGCAAATTTTGTATTTTAAATACAAATAGACTAACATTTAAAGATCATCATCACAACCCATAACTGTCCCACTGCTGGGCACGGGTCTCCTCTCACAATGTGAGAGATACAGGGCCTAGTCCACCACGCTAGCCAAGTGCTGCCCATACTGCCCAACGTGAGGAAACAAGGAAACTGAGAATAACTCTCAGGTGTGCAGGTCGAAGCGCTCATAGCCCGGCGGCTTGCGTCGATCTCAAGTGATCGACAAAGTTAAGCAACAGCGGGCGCGGTCGGTAGTTGGATGGGTGACCGCTGGTGGCAAAAATTTCTTGAGCGCTTCCGTGCTTCGGAGGGCACGTAAAGCCGTCGGTCCCGGTTGTTATCATTTGGTAGCAGTCGTTAAGCCATGTCGGATACCTTCGGGCGGCTTAAAATTTCCGACACTTGGGTTGGCCACTAACCCCTCCACCAATCCGCACTGGAGTAGCGTGGTGGAGTATGCTCTAGGCCTCCTCAGGTACGAGGAGAGACCCGTGCTCAGTAGTGGGCCATTAATGGGTTGTAGCCAAGTGCAGGTTTCCTCACGATGTTTGCTTTCACTAAAGCAAGTGATAAAATTAAATTCTAATACACTCATAATTTTTGAAAACTAGAGGTGCGTCCGGGATTTGAACCAGGGCCTGGGGCCGCACCTCTGTTCGGGAGTCCGTGAGGGATGTTCAACTACACGGCTATCACTGCTAGAACGGACAGTAATTTAAGAATTTTGATGACAGACACTAAAGTATACTTACCTACTAATATTAAATAAAACTATGATTTTAAACAGAGTTATTTATTTATTTATTTTATTTTTATAACTCTTTATTGTACACCAAGAACAGGACATTAACAATAAAAGGATAAGTATTAATATTATTATCATATTGTTTAAGGAGTTAAACATAGCTCAAAATTATTTACGATATCCACTTCCAACTTCGTTTCGTAAATAAATCAGGACATCCTATTGATACACCAAAATATGGTAGTCCTATGTCTGACACACTTTATCCCCATTATTTTTACGTATCCCGAGAGATTAGTACGTATAAGCTAAATAAAACTATTGAAATCGGGCAAGTTATGAAGTGCCCGTTTATTCACACCTAATAATATAAATAGGTATGAGGAGAAACCCATGCTCAGTGCCTACACACATTATCTATAGGTACATATACAACAATAAAACCGTAACTATCAATCAGTTACGGTAAAATATAAGAAAAATATTATGTCTGTACCTATATGAAAAATATTAAGAAATGAATGAAATTCCAGCTAATTCAGAAACGTCTTAACTGATTTAAATGTTGTTTCACTGTCGTACCGGTATAAGCTTGGTGTAATAATAATTTTATGTTTATTTTGTTTCAGCTATGTAGTTAGAATTTAAAAATAAAATAGAATGGATTTCAGAATTGATTAAACCTGAATAAATTTTTATTATATCACGATGTTACTGAAATAACATGTATAACATTGTACGACTACAGTGTTACACTCTTTTTGTAAGTAGCACATACGTAATATGTCAAACTATTCCCGCAACTTCGAATAAGCAGTGTAAAAGTCACATTTTACTATTTTTAAACATTGATAGAGTAACGCATAGCGCGTTGCCATGACGCTGGGCGGATGCAGGTATTCCTAACGATTTATATTTCGCTCTGGTTCGTATTATAATTGACGGGAACATAATATTTTCGTGTGTGATACATTTTGGGGCGAGTTTTTCTCGGTAACAATCCGTATAGATGTTTCAAGTTTATGATTTTATGAAACATTTTCACCTAAAACGAGATTATATTCCTTCCGATATTATGTTCGATATCATGCGTCCGGGAAAATGTGTAAGGGGAAAAAAATGTCGTCACTTTTATTTTGAAACGGATGTTGCGTTACACGTTTTTTGAAACAGGTAGTTGTGTTCTGTTGTGTTCTGTGTATAATTATTTATTTATTGACGAACTTTTAGGGTCAAGTTTCCCGAAGCCAAGCTAGAGCTTACTGGTTTGAGATAAAACAGTTAAATAATCATTTCTTTGTTTCGTAATGATTTCTAAATGTAGCTTTGGCACGGGAAAGTGATCCCAGTAATCAATAGTTGCCAATATACGATTGGTGGCAGCAGGTGGTAATGATCATTCGATGATTGCATATCAAATCGTACCTACTTTCATGACGGTCTTTGACATGGTCGGTGAGTAACTAATTTCTGACTCTAAGTCTAAACTAATGGTTCCGGGTTTGATTACCGGTCAAGGCGTGTGTACAGCAATAGACACTTAAATTTATCTGAATCTTATGAGATAGGTATTATTTTTAAACCATTTGGTATGTTTTTTATGTTAAATAGGTAATCAATGAAGCAATATTGTCAAAGTCTTCAGTTACTGAATAACTGACAGACAACGCACAGCCGAAACTACTGAACGCAAGAAGCTGAAATTTGACATGTGTGTTCCTTGGTGTGTAACTAGTTAGGTACCATCAGATTGCTCGCCTGTTCATTTACGTATACAAAATAAATATGATTAAGTCAGCTATGAAGTCAGGGATGAGGTTACAAAATTACTGCGTGTTCTCATGAATGATAAAATTAATAATGCCTACTGCCCTAAATATACCAAATACTGTAGATGGCGTACAACACTATTAAAAATTTCGCACAGCCACCATCTTGGATTTCTAAATCTTACTTACGTTACGGGACATTTTTTGCCGACTAGGGTACCCCTCCGCAACGCCCCATAAGGAACTTCGTTCCAAAACAGACGATAAAACCAATATCTAAGTATCTACTATGCCTAAGTATACTCTCACATACTACCTCTTATACTCATACTCTCCTCTCCGCATTCTTATACATTTCTCTGATTAGTCACAACTTACAACTAAGTTACTCAACTTCTCTTACCTAGCCTACCTACGTGTTTAGTGACAGTGTCAGTTTATTCAAATCGCTGTAGATATAAGATCGCTTGCGGTAATACAAGTAATTATTTTGACAGACCCAAGCTGTTCTGCCTGTTCACACGTGTGACAGCTGAACGCGACAACGCAACGATGCAACATCGACGCTGACGACGGACGCTGTGTTGTCGATAATAAATAAAATAAATTTAATAAATAATTTTCAATAAAATAATTTTTAAATAAAATAATTTTCAAAAATAATCTTTATCTAGCGCCGTGGTTGCGTTTTTGGTAATACCGACTCCAAAATCGAAAGGGAAATCGCAGAGACGTGAAAGAAACATGTACGATTGACGAGGATCTTCAAGGATTTCAGAGGAGGATCTTCAAGGATTTCAGAGGGGTATAAGGGGCTACATTTATTTCTTTTTCCAAGCCAACCTCCCCCGCTCGTAGTTATCCCTGTTGAACAACAGACGTGATTACGGCGCTCGGTCTTGCTACGACAGACGCCAGTATTGTCAACATCACACATTTGGACTGCAAAACGTCGCCCGTGTGAATGAAACCATTCATTTTCATATAAAACTCCCGCTAACGTTTTGTCGTGTCGTTGTCGCCCGTGTGAACAGACACTAACGGCCGACGTGTTTTAATCTATCGTTATATCTTTATCTCTCTCCAAATGAAGGCTTTAAAGCGAGACAGCTCATTAGTTTCTGTTTGTTTCTTAATGATTATCGTTTGGTAGTTTGTCTATTACAATATCAGACCGATCAAATTGTATTATTTGGCTTCAACCAATTAATGGCCCACTACTGAGCACGGGTCTCTCCTCATATTTGAGGAGGCGTAGACCATACTCCACGTCTCCACCACGCTGCTCCAGTGCGGATTGGTGGAGGGGTTAGTGGCCAACCCAAGTGTCGGAAGTATTTATGGAGACCGAAGGCATCCGACAAGGCTTAACGACTGCTGCCAAATGGTAACAAAACAACCGGGACCGACGGCTTTACGTGTCCTCCGAAACACGGAAGCGATCAAGAAATGTTGCCACTAGCGGTCACCCATTCAACTACCGACCGCGCCCGCTATTGCTTAACTTGATCGACGCAAGCCGCCGGGCTATGAGCGGTTCTTCTTCAATGCTTCATTGTAATATTTACGTTCCCATTTCTGTATCAAAACTTTATTTTGTGAGTCAGATTAGATAATTGCGAGATAAGGGTGTTATCACGGAAATTTTATGATTGGAATAAAAACCAGTAGTGTAATAGAGCTTTATCTTTTGATCGGTAATCTGAAATCAAATACATACTGGGGTTCTATTTTTACCCTGCACGATGCAAAGGAGGGTATTGTTTTTATCAGCCTATGTATTATGTTTCTCTTATGGCGTTGTAGAGAGCAAATACGTGGGCCGACTTTGATGATTCTGCCGTCAATAGATTTTTCCTATTCCTAAGAGTCATGTCTTTACTCTTAGGAAGTAGTATAGTAAGCACCATTCAATATGGCGACAACTACCGTCATATCGTGAAAGAAATTAGTTGATTAACAATCATGTGGGTATATATCATTGAATAAGTAGGTATTTGGTTTCTCTTTCAATTCAAATGAACATTAAGGATTAATGGCGCATTAAATGAGTACCTATACCTAAGCTAAACGAAGCTCACTCACATGAAATCTTGACCTACTCTACTTGCCCTATGAAGATAAAATTTAGACGGGACGTAATTTATGAGCAGGAGTCGTCATATAAGACAGCATTTTGATATTCTGTCCTTATGAGACAAAATGGGGATTGAAAATTATTGAACAGGACTTCCAAGCGGACTTATCCGCGGACGAGTCATACAGGTCAAGTTATTAATAAAATATATGAAAATATGAATAATTACATGTGATAAATCACATCAACACCAATATTAAGAACATTTTTCAATGTTTATTCCACTTAAAGATACTATTGCAGTAGCGTAAACATAACGAAACGGTGTAAAATTATCCCAAACAATTTTTGAATGCATTTCAAACTACGGTTTTTAGGATTCCGTACCAAAATGGTAAAAAACTGAACCCTATTAATATGCCTCCGCTGCCGCTGTATTTACATAATTATATTTGAAATTTTGCACATTGTTTTACTGCAATTTTATGGCCTCAAACAAGTGAATTCCTGTACAGACAAGCAACAAAAGGGTTAACAGCAGTGACTAGTTTATAATTCACATAGCATTATATACACATGTTTATAATTTTTCAAACTATTCATTTAAGTACCCAAGTCGTATTATACCTAAGTTTTTTTTATTAATCCTGAAGGCATTTTTTTTGTAAATAATATGCTAGGGGTTTTTAATAAATATCCTATTTAACACTTCCCAAGGGTTGTTATAGTTATCACAACTACATAAGCGATTTGGAGGTTGTTTTATTTCGAACGAATTCTTGCATGTCATTTTTTATCAGATGGAGAAAGAGGTCAATAAAGTACCTATCAAATATCGGATTATTGCTTCGCTTCGTATTGAATGGAGATTGAGGTTTAGTGGCATGGATATCAAAATACATAAAGCGTACTAAAGTGTTTATATGTTTTATATTAGCTTGTCCCGCTTATAAGTAGATGTTATGTTAGTGAGTAAGCAGCAATATTAAATAAGTTTGCACACATTTATGATGATGACAATTATTGTTATTAATAGTCTGGTTGTTTTTAAATTAAGATTAAATATTTATTTAAGGACTCCGTAGTCTAGATTGTAGTGATCCTGGTTGCAAAGCGGAAAGAAGGGTCCCCGGGTTTGATTCCCGGGTGAGAAGACGTAGAATTATTACGTTAACTATGTAAAAGTTACAGCTAATGCCGCATTGTTTTTTCAGTTTTTTTTTCAAATAAATAGTTATTCTTCCAGATAATAGCTATTTACATGTTAAGCTACTTATCATATCATTTAAGGTCAGTAGTATTTGGAAAATTTCGTCTTCCCTGTGTGTATTGTAGGTTCTTGTATTTAAAATATTTAGATATAATATCGCACCTTTAGAATTTAAGTGGCATAACTAAAAAATATAAGAATATGACTTTTATATAAAAATAAAAGATTATTAACATTGTTTATGAGTAGTTCCATCTATAAAAGTCATTTACTTAAAAATTTTAGTTATGCCACTTCAATTCTAAAGGTGCGATATATTTCGTTAATAATAAATGACGAGTTTTTGTACGCGGATTCCCCCGCGTTGGAATCAGAACGACAAAATACCCTTAAAATAGGGGAACGTAATATCGGATTGAAAACTATCCTATGTTCTTTTCCGGGTGTCTTACTATCTCCATACCAAATTTCATCTAAATCGGTTCAGCAGCTTAAGCGTGAAAAGTTAACAACAGACAGACGAACTTTCACATTTATTTTATAATATTAGTAAGGTAGTAATAGTTAATACCATATACAGTGATATGAATAACAGGAGGAAATACGTTTAATTTTTTTATTATATAATTATATTTTTTTATTATAGGTATTATTTAAAAAAACAAAATACCTATTCATCAAAAACAAAGTAATAACAAATAATATGCATAAAACAATTAAATAAAGACTTACAGTCACGTACTTGAAGTAGGTACCTACAAAGATATTATGTATAAAATACACATTAATTAAACTAATTACACCTATGTCAATTATGCAAGATGGCTTACGTATGCAACGTCGGCTTCAGATAAACTTAAACGTGTCAGTTATTTTTGTTTTGAAGGATTTTAATAGTCATGTTGATAATAAGGCATGTTCGTCACTTGTTGAAATTGAGTTGTAAAACACTTGAGGCGATGAATGTAAATTGGATAAAGTATTGACGACCCTGTAACCTAGTTGGTGACCCTGCGAGAGGGCCCGGGTTCGATTCCCGGCCGGGAAGATATTTATGTGAGGAAATCACGATCCTCATTCCTCATCAAATTTCATCCAATTCAGCGGGTTAAGCGTAAAAAAGTTTCATTCATAATATTAGTAGGTATTCCATGAAACTTATGGTTACCTATCACCTATCTACTGATGTAGGCATTCGCGCATGCGTTTGCGTGTCTGTATGTCACATAAGTACCTACATACAATACATGCAGATGGTATAAGTGCATACGGAACTTAACTCGCATACAAAGAGAGCTAAGTACGTGTCATTACAGCGTTGTATTGAGAAGCTGAACAACAAGATTATACAGAAAGACATTTTATTGATAAGCGCCATCTCGATATGCACAAATATTCTTACAACAAATACAACTCAGTGATAAAATATTTGTCCTACACAAAGAATGTCAAACAATAATAATAATAGGAGATTCAAAATGCCGGTCAAGTGGGAGACGGGCTCGCACACTTAGGGTTCCGTATCGCCACGCGATGTTAACTCTGATTCGATCTGTAGAAAATAAAATATAGTAGTAGGTACACTCCCATTTTTTAAGAGTTTATACAGGGAGTCCCTTATATCAACAAACACATAATTATGGATTGAGATACATAAACAAAAGCCATTTCAAAAATAAACAAAACCCGAGAACAAGAAAAATTGTCGTTTGAACATTTTCCTCCGCTTGAAATCGAACTTGGGACCTTAAATGAGCTGGAAAGGAGAGTTATTAAGAAAACTACAGGCAACTTTTATTATGTTATACCATGTTTTAAAATTCATTGTTTTTTATCTGTACCTTAAACTTCAGCATATAATTATATAAGTTATGTTCATTGCTTTAATACCATAACAAAATAATTATAATTATCGTATTACGTATAGAGATACATAATAAAACATAATTAAAACGTGTAAGCAACATTTAATTTATATGTAGACTCGATAGAGAAAGCAAAAACGAAGGTAGAGTCGACAAAAACCAAATTAACTCATCAACATGTTATACTCTACAGACTCTACACAGTTGCACACCGAGTTATAAAATTGGATACGAGAAACACTGTAATTGGAGAAATTAAAAATCATACCATATAATATTACGTATACATAATATCTGTAGAGTATGTACGTGTGAACTTGTGAATGAACTTAATAGTAAGGAAGAAAAATATTAGGCTTCAAATAGGTTTAGTAAGCTTAGGGAAACATTGAGAATAATGTTTCATTGCAATCGGTTTACATACAAAACAGATGTGTAACCAAAAAAAAAATCTCATACAAACATTTTTACTCCAAATAATAAAAGTTTTGAAAATCCAGCGAATAAATTAGAAGAATAAATTGGATAGGATGTTATTTTACTAAAATAAAATAAAACTTAAAAAGTTGTTTACACATCCATTTACAAATAATCCTACTTACAACATTAAATTTGAATATTAAAACATAAAAACCAAAATGTAACATTAGTCACTGCTAATAAAACAATGCTTCGCATAAATATACAGTGCGCTATATGCACCACTGAACTATAGTTCCAAATCCCTCCCGAGTATTCATGAAGGATTCATGCAATTCCACAAGAGGTCGCTTCGCCAATCGGATCCTATACATCCGATACCTCAATAAAACATCTAAACGGAAACAATAAAGAAAGTGCTTCATAATCCTACTTACCACTCAAATCAAGATAACCCAAGATGACAATGAACTTGAATCCGGCCTAATTGGTATCGTCGTACCAATTTCTCGTACCAAACTTAACAACACAGGACGCGAATGCAAATTCGATAAAACTTCACTTCAAGTCACTGAACACTTAAAATAACACTTTCAACTCTTTTTTCACTGAGAGTAATGAAGTTTGGGTTGTTTGGTAAAAAAAGGATCGATGTGCCGGTATTAGATCGCTGTGCGCGGGCGCAGCTCAGCATACAACTCAGTCTGGTCTCGAACTGATCTAACCGGTGTGAAGTTGACACGAACCAGGTCGTGATTGCTCGATCAGTCGCAACGGTGACCGCGGCTCACTTCACGCGATACGTTTTAAAACAGCCGTGTCTGCCGACTTGAGTACCCCGATAATTTTAATTTAAGGTTTCGCAGCGAAGCTCTCTTTTTAATATTCTAGAAGCTCAAAGCAGTTTTATTACAATCGAAACCATAGTCAATGACGCAAAAGAAAACGAATTACAAATTTATAAACAACCAGCTTTGCCCGCGACTTCGTCCGCGTGGAATTTAACAAAAAAATATAAAATAAAAGTAGCCTTAGTTACTCCTTATGACATCAGCTATCTGCCAGTGAAAGTCCCGTCAAAATCGGTCCAGCCGTTCCAGAGATTAGCTCAAACAAACAGACAGACAGACAGACAGACAAAAATTGTAAAAAATGTTATTTTGGTATATGCACCGTGTATACATCCATAATGCATTTAGTAAAAAGCGGTTATTTTAATATTACAAACAGACACTCCAATTTTATTTATTGGTATAAATTTTTAAGTAGAGTTAACTTGAAAAAAACTTAAAAAGAGTCGCCTTTTTGGTCAGTCATCTTTAGCTAATGTCTTTGGTGTTCCTGATGTCCATGGGTGATGGTAGCCACTAACCATCAGGTAGCTCATCTGCTCGTAAATTACTTAGTTGTCTTTTTCTATAAAAAGGCAACAACATCAAATGACTCACAATAAGGTAATCATGAAAGATTATAATGTAGGTACTTATAATGTGTATAATGTGGGAGTCTTCGAGAGGAGAGTGAATAGGCTTTTAATAAGTTAGTGCGACCAACATCTTCGACTTCATCGCCACTTACCATCAGGTGAGATAGTTGTCAAGCATTAAGTTGTCAAGCATGTAAAAAAAAGAGAGAATCCCAATCCTTGTCGCTAATATTTGCGTGTGAACATTTTTATTTATAAGTATTTCAAACAAAGAATACGAGTTGTAAATTTAATGTAAGCAATATTTTCTCATAAAAATAGTCATTGTCGTCGTTAATTGGTTAAACATTCTTCACACACGCATGACCCGTTACTGGAAATCGATCCTAGACCCTTCGCACGGCAAGATGGACACACTGCATTGATATCAAATAAAAAGACACCCTACTTAAAAAAAAAATAAAAAAAAACAATACCCAAATCAAAATAATGAGCACAAATTTAAACGCTTACCAAATCAATGTTATACTGTATAATTGGAAAGCAGAATGTATAATTAAGTAGTTGTAAGTAAGTGTATAATTGTAAGGTAAAACCTTGCGTCATTAAATTTTACCTTATGTTATTAACTTATTAGTAAATACACGAATAATTATGTCCACTTGAATATAATTACTCATGGCGAATTGTTATTAAATGCAAACAGTTGTTTTTGTTAACTACAGGATGCCTACCCTGAAATTTTACAGTAAAATTGTCAATTACTTGCTATTATTATATTTAAAGATCACTGCAAAATTACAAACATAATTTTACAAAAGAAAACCATTTTATTTTTGTAGGTTGGTACTTTTTCTGTAACTTACGCGTCTTATTCAATCTGTTTTACTGCAATTTATAATGTTCATCTCCCAAATCCTATATAACTAAATTAACTAAATAATCTTCATCGTTAAAATTAAATTTAATACAAAGACAATCTTGTTACAGTTTTATAATAGTATACTTAGATGCAAGCTTTATTTCCGTTACCCGCGGTGCCTGCGAAGCCTTATGGAAAGTTTTGTGTCGAGCTTTAGGAAGCGATTCGATCTCCGATCGTCGATACAGTGGAGCTTTCGTATCGCCAGGAATGCGTCGACCGGTGAAATATGAGCGGGTTACGTCATAAATATGCGATGGATATTAAGAATTGTGGTCTTACGAACATTATTCATGCCTTCCTGGGTTTTTGTACCCTTCGTTTTGACAACGGGACTCGGTGCGCAAATTGGGCTGAGATTTTTTTCTTTTTATGTTAATGCTAAATTACGTTGGTAAGTGGCGATGGAGTCTTGGGTAAAAAAATTTTTTTTATGTAAAAAGCCCATAAATGAGCGGAGGGCTCACCTGATGGTAAGTGGTCACCGTCGCACATGGACATCAGGAACACCAAAGGTAACACCGATGTGTTGTCAGCCAGGAAAGAATGAAGAGGAAAGAAATAAATTTTTGGTGATCTTAACATGTCATGTCATTAGACCTTTAAGATAAACTGGCTGCATAATTTTTTTTTATAGTCGGGTCATAGATAAAACATTTCTGGTGTATACCTCTCTTATTGCTAGACTCTTATTACGAAACCCAAAATATTTCACAGCTGAATCCCCCACAAGTCGCACAGAGATAGCCAAGTGGTGTGAACGTTGGACTGCTTAGCAGGGCGCCTGGGTTCCTTCAGACCCATGTTGAACCCAAAAATGATGTGATTATTAGAAATGAATTATCACTTGTGCGTGTGTGTGCGTGTGTGTGCGTGTTGCATGTGTGTGTGTGTGTGTGTGTGTGTGTGTGTGTGTGTGCGGAGTCTGCAAATCCGCATATGGCCAGCGGGATGGACTATGGTCTGTATCCCTTAAATTGTGAGAAGATACCCTAGCCCTGCAATAGAACAGATAGGGGTTGCTTAAGACATAATTATGGTAAATGCGAAGAATAATTCGTTTCATTTCCTCACATATCCTTTATTATTATAAATGTGAATGTAAGTTTGTTTGTTACGTTTTCACGCGAATACTACTTAGGTAATGCGGGCAAAGGCTCTAGTATTTAAATAAATAAAAGTTTACTCACTGAAACCAATTGTGCTGAAACTCAAGTCGACTCCCGTGTTGCGGTTCGCATGTAAAATAAGTTACAAATAAGACATTACAAAACTTATAACTGGGGAACGCTGAGACCCCGCAGAGAGACCTACTCCAAGATTCGAACACTGAACTCATGTTTAATCACGTTTCATTACTGGTGGTAAAAGCAATACAATCGCTCAATACGTTAACAAATAAGTTGTTTGTCTCGCCAGCCATTAATCTTTCTAACCGGGAGCTAAATCTCGGACAATGGAGACATTACTTTAATTAAAATATTGCCAGACCGCCATGGCTGTTACGCAATATCACTACCAGCAATTACTTTACAATTAGCTGCTGGATCTATGCGGTACAGCCAACGCCCTATTTGTAAATTGCACACTCTCCGAAACCACCCGACCGATTTCAATGAAAATTTGTCAATATTATACCCATTTTTAAGCTTCACTCCTATGAGTGAGTGGGGCTATCCCCACACTAGGATTCCTTGTTTCGTGAGTGTGGTGGACAACACACAAAGACAAAAATACACGAGAACAATTAACGAGAAAATAAATTCAAACTCATTATTGATAAACCATTAATTAATATCTAACCTTTTTTAAAATGTTTTAATTTTTTTTTAAATCGAACCCGCATTATAAATATTTTATCCTTAGCAGTTATCCAACTTGAAGATTATTATTTTGACATGGTTTAGATAATAGTATGCACTTAATAAAGTAGTTATTATTTCTGTATTGTGTAGGAGTTCGTTCCAGAATATCTTTGTTCTGGAGCGGAGCCAAGCCACTTGCATATAGAACACCTTTGGTGATGTACAATAATTTTAAACCAATTACATGGATCAGTTTGATAAGGCCCTTTATTTTCTGTTTATAGGTATAAAGAAATAACGTAGACTATATTTATTTTTATAACCGTATTACCTACGTTCGAACAACACGAGGATGACATGGATAATCACGGATTGTATCTTCATATAACGATGTTCCACCAGAACACGTAAGGAGCATTCACAACCTGATAACGGCTTTTCTCACTGCCGCCGCCAAGTCGTGGCTGCCCTCCTAGCACCCGGTGTTACGTCAATTGTCAAAGTTATCCAGATATTAGCAACTTCTTTCGAGTGTAACGTCGGGTATATATTTATTTATCCTTGGTCGACAAAGCCTCGGTGTTTTTGGTGTGACTGATATTGGGCGACGGGCGATGGGTGACCAGTTGCCATATGATTTCTTAAAACAAAATTCGTCAAAAATCATGGAAATATTTGACGATTGAAGAGTAGGTACTAATCCGTATTCCGTGATGTTATGGTAGCTTTTCCAATATTAAATATATATTTCAATCATATTGTCTAATCGCAATTTTCGTCAATTTTTTTCGAGACTTCGAGAACATTACTCTTTTTTCCCTCTTTCTTTCTTGGCCGGCAACTCGGTTGCCTCTGGTCTTGCGGATGTCCATGAGCGACAGTGACGCTCGTTTGTCGGCCAATATCATGAAAAACTTATTTTTGCTTTAGAACTACTCTATGCTCAAGTTAATTACTTACGAAAGTTTATAAACCTAAGCTATTTTAGCTTCGAACCCTTTAGTGAGACTATTAGAGGAAGAATGGTGGCCTAATATATGTTTAACCTAGATAATAATCAATTTACGATAGGGTTCACTGAATAGGCAATAAATTACGTTAGAATCGAGATTGAAGATAGTAATCGGGTCAAACGTTGAACTGTTCGAAGTTATTTTTCTTCCGGAAACTCGACCGGGTGGTGATTTAGACGCATTCGACTCCCGATAATGGAAGCTAATAACCCTTTATTGGCTCGGGAGGTTTGATACATGAATCTTTTGAGCTTTTCTTACTCGGCTTTTGATTTAAAGACTGACATTATTGTCTACTTAAAGGTACTTAAAAAGTGGTGGATAAAGATTCGAAGATGATTGAAAGGTATTATTTAATCTTTATATGATTTTTCAAATCCTCTACGTGTATTTCAGTAGAGCGGAGCATAATTTATTTAAATAACAACTGCGTTAAATTTACCCCAAAAAGTCATTAACTATTGTTAAATTAATTTACGAGTACTAGGTAGCAGGTGGAAACTGAGAAAGGCTGGTGTTCGTTAGCCACCTAAATTCCATAAACGCAGTCTACCTGTTCTATTTGTTGTTATTTTTGTTGAAAGTGTGTTCTCTTGGAGTAATTTTTAAAGCATTTATTTGTATTACCGACTCGCAAGTGAAGCGTCGGGCAAATACTAGAATTTATTATAAAGTAAGTAAAGAAATTGAATGTTTATCAGTGTCCAGGAAATTGACAAGAAACAGCTAGAGGCCGGCGAGAGTAAACACATTTATATGTAGAGCATCGTTATCATAATGTAATAATGACATTGCCCTGTGTTTTCGCGAGTGCCCGTATCGGCGCATTATCGGAGATAGTCCACATCGCTGTTTTATCGGTCAACATGATAACAGCTGTCTCCGTCTACTTTTATTGAACGCGCTGGATATAAATATTTTTTACTTAATCTTTGAAGACTGTTGTAAAAAATATCGATAAGTTTAATCGATTTAGGTCATGTTTTTGAAAATCGAGGTGTTATTACATGTTTACAATGTAAAGGTATTCCGAGTAAATTTTTAAACAAATGTAGGTGTGTGTCCAATGACTGTGTGAGTGTGTGTAAGATAAGATGTAAACAACTTTTTGTCATTAACCCGGCGACTTGTTTCGATCCTAGTGATCAAAGTTAATTTACATATTACATAAATAACTAACGTATATACAAGTATAAGTTAGTAAGTACAAGTATGAGCATTTCACATAGTAGGTAAATAGGTATAGGCTTAAATTGGTCTTACCGGTCCACCGCTAGGTGGCGATGCTATATATCAATCGACTCAACTTTTGATTCTGAGTCGATCGGCATGACCTTCAGCGTCCGGAAAGGTCAAATAAAAAGTTGCTAGAAAACGGTTAGTTTTGTTTGGGTGTACTTCCGTTTAGAACATACCTCCGATCGATCTGAAATTTGGTATACTTATGTATTTTGACGTGCTGATCAAGAATATCATAGTCAAAATACCCGCAAATTTGATGTTCAAGGTCAAAAGGGCAAAAAATAGGCATTAGGTTAGGTTAGGTTTGGTCACAGTACCCTGAACTGCGCGCAAAGTGAAAAATAGGTTCAAGGTTATTTTTTTTTATGATGAGTAGGTACCCCGAACTGCGCGCAAAGTGTAAAATAGGTTCAAGGTTATTTTTTTTATGATGAGTACCCCGAACTGCGCGCAAAGTGAAAAATAGGTTCAAGGTTATTTTTTTTTATGATGAGTACCCCGAACTGCGCGCAAAGTGAAAAATAGGTTCAAGGTTATTTTTTTTATGATGAGTACCCCGAACTGCGCGCAAAGTGAAAAATAGGTTCAAGGTTATTTTTTTTTTATGATGAGTACCCCGAACTGCGCGCAAAGTGAAAAATAGGTTCAAGGTTATTTTTTTTATGATGAGTACCCCGAACTGCGCGCAAAGTGAAAAATAGGTTCAAGGTTATTTTTTTTTTATGATGAGTACCCCGAACTGCGCGCAAAGTGAAAAATAGGTTCAAGGTTATTTTTTTATGATGAGTACCCCGAACTGCGCGCAAAGTGAAAAATAGGTTCAAGGTTATTTTTTTTTTATGATGAGTACCCCGAACTGCGCGCAAAGTGAAAAATAGGTTCAAGGTTATTTTTTTTTTATGATGAGTGCCCCGAACTGTGCGCAAAGTGAAAAATAGGTTCAAGGTTATTTTTTTTTTATGATGAGTACCCCGAACTGCGCGCAAAGTGAAAAATAGGTTCAAGGTTATTTTTTTTTATGATGAGTACCCCGAACTGCGCGCAAAGTGAAATATGTATAGTATCGCCCCCTAGCGGTGGACCGCTAAGACAAATTTTTACCGACTTGAAGACACCTATATTAAAATCGAACGAGATACCGTCGCAGGCAACTTATTTCTGTCCTTCGCGAGCATAATAAATGATGACGCAAAGCAAGACCGTACTGGAGGGATGTTAACGACGAAGGGATGAATACCCGCCGTGCGTCGGGTCGTTTCTCGATTATGTATACAAAATAGTTACCCGAAGCAAAACTAGGATCACTATTCGATTATAAACAGACGGACATAATAAGCGATACGTCATCCCCGATCCGGTATATCGGGTTAGTGTCATGATCACCGGCGCTTACCACGATAAAAAGTGACACAAAGCTGTTTGACATCAGTTCTAATTTGAAAGTGAGTTATCAGAATTCTGACACGAACGATATCATCTGATTAGTGGACATGTAGCCAACTAATTTTCCTGTTAACTGTACTCCGTTGTGTGCCCGACTGCCCACTCGAGTTTAAGTGACAGATCTTATGTACACGACACAAGTGCTTACTGGGTAATTAGGCAAACAATTAATGTTTGAATTTTATGACACGTTCAATGCGAACAGTCCAATTTGTCTAGTAAGAAATTTAGAGATGCCTGTATTGATAAAGTACCTATTTATCTATAGGTACAAGTTAATAAGTACAAGTAAGTAAGTAACGTTACGTTACGTTATACAATAGCAAATAAGAGCAGAAGATGAAATGTTCTCGTTGTTGCAAAATAAAGTACCTTAGTACCTATAGTTTGTCAATAACAATGACGGTGCAACAATTTGTTGTAAGACGTTCTAAGAATCTCCGGTCGTTATTTATTTACTTCACTACGTTACTGGGTCTAAGAATTATCTTGATAATAGTTTAATTTTAATAATTACAATTCCGCCCACGGCTTCGCTCGCGTGAAATTCGATTACATAATATTATGTGCCTAGGTATCGCCACCTTTTTGTTCTGACTTGTTTTACAAATAGGTACTATAAATTTCCAAAATCCTCTCTTAGTGCTCCCCTACACTCCCCAAGGAACATGCCATTTCATTTCAGCTTCTTGCGTTCAGTAGTTTCGGCTGTGCGTTGTCTGTCAGTCATTCCGTAACGCAAGAATTTTAACTAAGTATATGGCACCTACAATAATTTGATACTAACAAGGTAAAACATAAATATTTAGAGCTTAGGTACTTCGTGATTTTTTTCTATCGAGAAAATTTTTCGCTATCATGTTTTCACTGCATTAATTTTGAGTATCACAATAATAATAATTATAATGAAGAAACATTATACTTAGATACCTAAATTTCAGAAAATTAAATAAGAGTAAGCTTTAAGAATAATCTTAAGTTAAATATCCAACAAATTTTTCAGGTACCATCTTAATGGCCGGCACACTGCAAACGAGCACACGACACCTGATGGTAAGTGGTCACCTTTGCCCATAGGAATCAGTAACACCAAAGACATTAGGTACCGATGTGTTGTCGACCAAGAAAATTAGAAGACTGAATAAAGTTGGTACGTACTGGCCCACAAGCTTCCAGTCGGAACACAACTCGTTTGGCTGCTGACTCAAGCAGTACTACATACTTAGTAATAAATGTTAATTAATGTAAAATAATAATTAATATGAATTATAGCAAGTTAATTAACAGTTGCTTATGCTTAAATTATGATATTTTTTCGTACACGACGTTTCTAAATAAATTATTTGTTTTGAATATATTATTATTTATTAGTTAATTTAGTTACCGGCAATGGTACCAACTCACAATTCACAAATGATAGGAAGTTCCACAAAATTAATTAGTTTAGTTGACGTAATAGTACTAGCGCTCTTCACTAGATGGCAGCACTTATCTTGTTTTGATACAATCATGTGAAAGCTTATCCAAGTACAAAGTTACCAATATCGCCATATAAATTACTATAAGTAATCTATAATAATATACCTAGTTTAAATTATTGATTATGTTTTAACAACATTGCATTGCATGATAAATCATTAGATTTGTTATCTGTGCTAAAATAGACCATTCAACCAAATGCCATGATTGTCAACTGTCAACTGTCAATGTCAAGTCTAATGTTTATGATTGAATGACGCTTCTTGACTTGACTTAAGTCTTAATGACTTTTTGACTTCAAACTTGACCTGAGCTTGAGCTTGACTACGCTTCTATTAACCGATGTTTTATTATTTAAAACTTTAGTGTAATTTTTATACGTTTTTTTGGATTTAACCATAGTTCAAAGGTAAATTAAGTCGAGACAAAACTTTTTTATGTGATTAATAGTTACGATTGTGTGATAATTTCAACATTTCAACTGTTATAAACAACAGTTATTTTAGGTGTGGCTTACTTTAACTGACGTAAAACTTTGCTTACAACCTTTTACAGAGCATAATATCAGTGTGGGAAAGTGTATAAAACATTCCATTTTTGAAAAACTGGGGTTCAATTGATCGAAAAAGGAATTGTAAAGAAGTAGAATGCCAGTGCTAGAATCATGTTGGTCTCCGTGCATCTGGTCTTCCAACGTGAAGACTGGCAGCCGGGCCGTGGCGGCGTATACTGCTGCAATGAGCTTGGTACTGATCACGTTCATCGCATATCAGATGGCTGGCGGGGATTCGACACAACTATGGAACCCTCTTTTCGAAGCTGATGTGAGAGGATGTAAGTTATAGTTTAATTTAATCACTTTACCGTTTACGTTAAAAAATAATATGTTTGTAAATAATCTGCTGGCCCTATTAATATTTAGGTATTAAATTTTGAAAGCGCAGCCTTAATTAGCCTTTTTTGAAAAATGGTCCTAATTTATCTGTAGAGTTTGTATGGGTAAGTAAACATTTTAAAAACAACATAGATACTAATTATAATGTTTTTTATTTTCAGCTCTCCAAGTTTTTGGTGTAATATTCATCATTATTCTAGTGATTCTCATCCTGTCGTCAGTGCTGATGGTAACGTCATAGTTTTTATGTTAACTTTATTGTCCAGACAATATAAATCAATAATACCCCTGCACTAGGATTCCCTGTGTCGCAGGACCCTACAAACACCCATGAGAACAATCATTTATCTGTCAAATTAATATCTCACTGAACTTACAAAATAATTAATGTAACATGTATTATGTCTGTTATTTCAGCATATTGGTATGAATATTTGGATGCGAGGTCTGCTGCTCCCCTGGTTAATAACTATGGGAGTGATAATAGTGTTTCAACTCATATTTGGCCTGTGGTTACTTGGAGGATACTACATTTATGTAAGTACGAATTACATAGTATTTTATATTCTCTTTTTAGGGTTCTCTACGTCAAAAGAAAAAACAAACCCTGAAGATCACTATTGTCCATCTGTTTTTATCAGGAATGGGTGGAGGGTTCAAGCCGAAATTAATACTTATATTAATACTTATAAATACTGTTATGTACTTACTTGGAACTACATACTGACGTACAGGTAGATGCGAAATCCATTAATGCTGATGTGTGGGTACCCTCACATACACTTAATAAAATAAATGTCCACCACAGATGCACAATACACAACATACCTTCCCCCTTAGTTATATTTTAACTTCTAATCATAAACCTACTAATTGTTACAACTACTGCTAATAATCCTAATTTTGAACTATTGTTTATTACTATAATTATATTATTTATTCTTTTTATTTCTCATTAATTAGTACTCTGTAACATGTCTCCTTCACATGTTACCACTGCATGCTCAGGTATTCCCAGTACTTCACGCATTTCACTGCTAGGACCCGGAATTTCTTCAGAATCTCTTCGTCGCAGCTGATTTATGTGTCTCATCACTATAGGCCCACCATTCATCTTGATTAAGAACCGAACAGGCCCTTTTATTCTACAGATCTCTCCTTTCACCCATTTTTCCCCTCTTGAATAGTTACGTAGCCACACCTTGTCTTTTAACCTAAATGCTCTCACTGGTATTTCTTTATTATGTTCAATTTGTCTTTCAGACACCGGTTCTACAGAGAAGGGATGTAGTATATCAAACCGTGTTCTAAATCTACGTTTATTTAACATTTCTGCTGGTGATTTTCCAGTAACAGAGCTTGGGGCTACTCTCAAACCAAATAATAATCGTTGCAATTTTGTGTCAATATCTGACCCCGCTACAGTTAGCAACTTCTTTTTCACTATTTGTACAAATCTTTCAGCTTGACCATTTGACGCTGGCGAATAAGGTGGAAGCAATACATGTTTAATAGCGTTACATTTCATAAAGTTCTTGAATTCTTCAGATGTAAATGCTCTTCCATTGTCTGATACTAACACTTCTGGCAATCCTTGTTCTGCAAAAATTTCTCTTAATGCCTTAATTGCGCATTCTGTTGATGTGGATCTGACAACTTTTACTTCTGGCCATTTCGAATATGGGTCCACAGCAATTAAATATATCCTATGGTCAACAGGACCAGCAAAATCTATATGCAAACGCTGCCATGGATTAGATGGTGTGATCCATGAATGTGCAGTGCTGGCTGGCATGTTCCTGTTTACTTGACAACTATTACATTTTTCCACCATAGCTTCTATTTCATGGTCTAACCCAGGCCACCAAAAATAGCTTCGTGCTATTGACTTTGATATAACTATGCCATCATGTGTCTCATGTAATGCTTGCAGCATATGCTCTCGCATAGGTGGAGGTATAACTACTCGAGTGCCCCATATTATACAGTCATTCGTAATCGAGAGCTCTTTCCTTTTAAGCCAATACATTTTAAGAATACTGTCATTTACACAATCTGGCCAGCCATGTAATATCCAGAACTTAACTTTGGTCAAAATTTCATCCCGCCCTGTTTGTTCTGCAATATCCTTTGCTGAATATTGAACTGCACTAGGTGTTTCTGACAGTAATAAAATATGTTCGTCTTCACCAGTATCTTTATCACAATTTTCAGTGTTCATTGGCCACCTGCTCAATGCATCAGCATTACCAATGTTAGAACCACATTTATACTGTAGTTCATAATCATGTGAGTTCAGTTTCAACGCCCATCGCATCATTCTTGGGGACAAAACTTTTGGTATAGCTTTAGTGGGGCTAAAGATTCCTAACAATGGTTTATGATCCGTGTATATTATTAAATGCCTACCATATACATACTGACTAAATTTTTCTAAGCCAAATATGATCGCTGCTGCCTCTTTATCAATCTGTGCATAGTTACGCTCTGTTTTCGACAAAGTTCTGGACCCCATGGCAATAGGTTTTTCTGATCCATCATCCATAATGTGGGATAAGACGGCTCCTACTCCATATTCTGATGCATCACATGTCAACGTTACTTTCCTATTATTATCAAAATGTACTAAAGTATCCTCACTTGTTAACATGTATTTAGCTTTCTGAAATGCTTCTGCCTCTAAATTTCCCCACCTCCACACAGTATCTTTATCTAAAAGCCTGTGCAGTGGTTCTAATAATGTTGCCTTATCTTTAATAAATCTTTCATAAAAATTAAGCAACCCCAAAAAAGCTTGCAGTTCCTTAACATTTCTAGGACTCTTAGCATTATTAATCAATTTTACTTTATGGTTACTTGGGTGAATACCGTCTTTATCCACCACATATCCAAGGAATTCTACTTTATTTGTGGCAAATTCACACTTCTTTCGATTCAACCTGAGGCCTACTCTTTTAAGACATGCCAACACCTTTTCCAGCCTTGCATTATGTTGTTTTTCATCGCCACTTATCAAAATGTCATCTAGCAGAACAGTCACTCCTTTAATACCTGCTAAAGTAGTTGACATGACCCGTTGAAATATACCTGGGCATGCCTTAAGACCATACGGTAATCTTTTCAATTTATATAATCCCTTCAATGTATTGATTGTAAGGAGCATACCAGTCTCATCAGACACTTTTAATTGTGTATAGGCCTCTTTTAAATCAAGTTTAGTAAAAATGACACCACCTGCAACTTCAGATAGACACTCATTAATTGTTGGCTGCGGGTACGTATCCGTTTCAGTTGCTGAGTTTACAGTCAGTCGATAGTCTCCACATAGTCTAATACTTCCATCTCTTTTCACTACTGGAACCACTGGTGTAGCCCAGTTCGAGTAAGCTATTGGTTCGAGTACTCCAACACTGACTAACCTATCTATTTCTTCACACACTCTATCTCTTATTGCGAATGGTACTGGCCTGCTCCTCATAAATTTCGGTTGCACATCTTCCTTGCAAGTTATTACAACTTCAGGTCCCACATATTCACCATGTCCTTCAAAAATTTCTTTGTACTTATTCAAAATATCTGTCAGGGATTCATTTGAAACAACTTCAAGGGTGTTAATATAATTATTTATACCTTCAACTGTGATCCCCAGAGGCTTAAACCAGTTCCTACCTAGGAGGTTCCCTCGCCCCTTTCCAATTATTATCTCCAGGTTACCTTTAAAATTTTTGTATTCAACAAAAACTTTGGTCCTGCCCTGCACCTGCACCCTAGCATTATTCCAGGTGAGCAGATTTAGCTTGCACTCCTGTAATTTCACTCCATCTGGCCAAATCAATTCAGCTTGCTCCTGCGTCACAATGGTATACGAACACCCTGAATCAACCTCAAATTTAACTAAGTTCTTGTTTAGTTTAAGTTCAGTATATATTGCAGGTTCACGATACGTTCCCGCCATGCAATATAATCCATTCATAAATTCTTCCTTCCCTTGTTGAATCTCCTTGACATCTCCAGTTCCATTTACATTTTTTCTACACATTTTTGCTATGTGGCCTATTTTTCTGCACGCATTGCATTTTGCAAAAATAAACTTGCACTTATGATAAAAGTGGCTCCCTCCGCATCTGTAGCAGTATAATTTTTTTTTCTTGTCTTCTCCCACTGCATTTACTTCCATTGCTTCTACTTCACTATGATTACTCAAGTTTGTCGGGCAACTGGTTGATGATCCTTCTATACTAGCTATTTTTAATATTTTTAAATCTTCCATGCACTTTTCCGATTGGAATGCCAACTCAACCGCTGTTGCATAGGTGAGGTTAGCCTTTTTTAGTAAAGTTTCTTGCAGTTTAATATCACGCACCCCACATACCAGCCTATCCCTCAATGTCCTTTCTAAATCTACGAAATTGCAGAATTTACACATATTTCTAAGGCAAGCAATGTAATCCTGCATGGATTCATTTTTTCCTTGGTTCCTGTTATGGAATTTAAAGGATTCTACTATCTCATTTGGTCGTGGGTTAAAATGACTATTTAGTTTCGACTCTATATTAATTAGCGGAATCTCACTCAAAGTTTCTGGAAATACTAATGATTTCACTAAATTATACAAATCACTACCACAAGATGCGAAAAATATTGCTTTTTGTCGTGTAGGTTCTGTTATACCATGTGCTAACAAGAAATAACCAAATCGCTCTTTATAGGATTCCCAATCCCCATTTTTTATATCAAAATGTTCGAACTTAATATCAACCATTGTCAACACACCGTTTACACTACACTATTACTGATTTACCACTATTTATCACTATTTTTCCACAGTCGCCACTGTTATGTACTTACTTGGAACTACATACTGACGTACAGGTAGATGCGAAATCCATTAATGCTGATGTGTGGGTACCCTCACATACACTTAATAAAATAAATGTCCACCACAGATGCACAATACACAACAAATACTTAGAAAGCTAAAATTAATACTTAGGTCTGATATACCTTGACTAATATTTCTGCTGTTATTAAATATGTATTTATTTGGTGCTTTTCAGTTGGATGCTACATTTGCTGCACTAATTGACTTCCTCTGGATGGCATATAATGTAAGTATAATAGATAACAGACAGATAATAATCCTACTAATATTATAAATGCGAAAGTTTGTGGGGATGTATGGATGTCGGATTGTTACTCTTTCATGCACAAACTACTGAATGGATTTTGATGAACTTTACAATAATATAGCCTACACATCAGAATAACACGTAGGCGACATTTGTATTTGATAGTGTGAATTATCCAAAATATATAACTAAATTTTGAAGCGAAGGTGGGTCACTAGCTGCAAAATAAATTATTTTGGTATTTATTATATTGATACGGATATTCTGATCATATAATTGTACCTTGGCTTCAATGCATTAATGGCCCACTACTGAGCACAGGACTCTACTTATAACTGAAGAGGCCTTGAGAATACTCCACCATGTTGTTCCAGTGCGGATTGGAGGAGTGGTTAGTGGCCAACCCAAGTATCACAAGTTTTTATCCCACCTGTAGGCCTTCGAAATAGCTTATCGACTGCTATCTAACGGTAACCACCGGGACCGACGGCTTTAGGTGCCCTCCGAAGCACGGAAGCGCCCAAGAATTTTAGGCCACTAGCGGTCGCACATCCAACTACCGACCGCGCCCGCTGTTGCTTAACTTAGTAGATCATTTAAGATCGACGGAGTGAGCGCTTCACATCATATTATTGTACTTTATTGGATTGTAATGTCTTTTCAGATTTATTGCTGGCTGTGTGTGTTCTCCCAGTATCAAATCATACTGGAGATGCAGTCGCCGAATATAGAAATGTTGGTGGATTATTGACGTCATGTCTAAATGTTATGTGTAAGTCTTGAGTGAGGGACGAATCTGCCAAGCTTTATTATAAGTAGGTACTGTATAAATAGTTATATTATTTTTTTAATATTGTGTCTTTACGTGAATTTTCTTTCTCATTATTCTATATTTTTCTTTAAATATAGGTTATTCTACAACAAAAGAAAAATATTTATATTGCAAGATTTTTTCACATTTATTACTAACATATTTTTCAATTTTGAATCCAGTTTTCACATTTAATTCCACGAAATCATAATGATAATTTGTTTAATTCATAAGCACCATTTACAATGGTACACCAAGTACTATGGTGGATTTAATAATTTATTATAAGTAATAAATAAAACTGACATAATTATAATACATATAATGAAATAATGAAAATGAGTAATAAACATGATATAAAATATCATTTTACTGCTGAATCAGCTGAGGGATGCATTTGTGAGTTTACAGAATTAATGTGCTCTTAATATGACTGATATATTTTCTGTAGTAGTAGGTAATATAAAGTAGTTTGGTTAGAAGTAGTTATACCAGTTCAATTTAAGTGTATTATTTTGTTTTGTACCTATTTGGAATTATTTATATTGATATCAATTTTTATACTTTATTTTAAGTACTGAGTGTAGGAGCTGACTCGGCATTAGGCACTGCCTAGCGCCGACAGCCCCCCGCACGGTCAGTCTCGGTAGTACAGCTCCTACACTGAGACTGGACCATGCATATTTAATTTTCTGTATATTTGGGTTTTAATATTGCAATATCGTTACTGTTCATATGCGCGGTATCCGCTGTAGGTAGCGGTATCCGGGTGGGTAAGCGGTATTCCTATCACCTTCCTACATTCCTACACACAACACTAGAATCCCATAAGGCTTGTGGGTGCGAGCGAGAGTTCCGTTTAAAATGATTTATGACTCAGTTCGCACGTTTGTAATGACACGACTATAGACGATTATAGACGGCCTTTACGCGCTCGCTTCAATGAACAAGATGTTTGGTATGATTGTATGTTATGAAAATTGAGTTAAATTCTTTGTCTATAATTTTTACTTTTGTTATTATATTATGTAAGAGATAATTCGTTTACAAGTTCCGACGTGAAGGACAAACAAACAAACGCACTTTCGCATATTATAATACCTATACATTTTTGCCCGAACGATGCGGGCGTGTATCGGAATTGTTCATAATATTATACTATGTTGTTTCTATGTAATATATTGCACGCAATTTTGAATGATTTATTAATAAAATTGTATCTATTATGTAGACATAATGATAGTCCAAAATGCATATTATCGATATTATTTTATCGTAACATGTAAATTTGCATACCTGATAATATCGAATATTTTTATATCAATGTATTGATATAATGAACAATTTAGGTGTTTTTAGGGATGACAATGCGATGCGACATTAGAATGATTTTTCATACTGGTTTGTTTTTTTCACTTGACATACTCGAGGACATGAAAGAATATGGTCATAGGTAATGATTAAAAATATAAAGTCAAAATTCTGTAAAAATAGGCCGTACTAGCGGGCTTAGTGACCTTTAGTGGAGTAGTTTAAACCCCGTGCGCTCAGTTTGTCCACACTTTGGGTTTGTAATGGGTAAGTACGTCAACTTTTAAGCACTCTTTTCAATTACATATTTGGTTTGAGAATCGAACACTGAGTACCCCCTATTAATATGTCAAGTGACTAAAAAATCACCTTGTATAACTTGAGTTAATTTGTAGCTGAAAGATATTGTAAGAAATATGTAAATTCACCTTGAAGTCGATATAAAGATCGATTTATTTTACCGTGTATTGTCATTTCTATCACGTCTTTAGTCTCTAGCTAAAGTATATGTATAAAGTATAAATAATATGTCGTTATCAGGTTTCATTCGATTCTATTCCGTGTAGTTTGTATTTTCATGCAAGTAGGTATTTTTCACAAAACATTCATTCATCATCTTCCTGCCCATTTCCCAATTTTATTTGCGGTCGGCGCAATATGTTCTCTTCCATTCTTCCCTATTGGCCGTCACTTCTACAATGACTCCCTTATCTTTCATATCATCTCTCACACCATCCATCCATCTTTTCTTTGGCCGCCCTGGTCCCCTTCCTTGGGAATATTCCAAATCGCCATTTGTGATTTAAGATCTTTATTGTTCCTCTTAAGAATTATACGATTCACTTGCAGACTTATAAATTTAAAATCGGTATTTAGGTAAGTTCCTCATTATTCAATTACCTTCGAATTTATATTCCGATACATCGCATCGCATTGGCATGTCTAGTGTACCTACGTAACCGTCCATTTGGAGACTGTTTTATAATTATAGTTAAGTTATAACTGTGTAATGAATCTCAGATAAATAATTGATATTGTCATTAAATTGTTAGTCCCGAGCACGACTTTCTATTAAAATAAGCAATTAGAAATACGGGATATAGAATCCTAAAAATTTTTTCTCATCTTTTTGTTAATTAGGATTTGAACCAAATAAAGCCAGGCTTGATTGATGTGTTCAGGTAAATATTATATTGTATGACATGAGACTTTAATATCATTAAAAATGTCCAGTTATTAGGCAACTAATGCATTTATCGAAGATATAATTTTGCGTAATTTAACGTCTAACTCTCGTATGTTATGCGTCCGATATATTGTACCAATATTATTTTTGTAATATACATTCATTTGATCGAAATAAAACAATACATATGAAAATTCTTAATCATTTATTTTATTTGGAGAAATAAAATTTCTGTCATTTTCTCGTCTATTAAAATAAAAAAAGATATGAATTTAAAGACTTCAGTTCAATAAAAAAACGTAACAGGTAATTGCGTTATAAGCTTATTTCCAATTTTTATTATATTAATTACAACTTTATTACAATTTTTATGATAATTACCTTAAATTACGATACAGTTATGAAGCCTTTAAAATCAAAAAGAACAACATTTCCTTTTATATTGCACAGGACAGTACCATAAATATATTTAATTAATTAATTTACGTCAATTAATCTAATTCGTTTAGTAATAAAATATGCTTTAATAATTCAACTTATTTGATTTGGGTTCAAATTGGAATGTATGAGTATTTTGTCTACACCATAACAATTTATAATAACCAAAAATAAGTTTAGTGAAAAACGACATAAGTCATAGAGATATGTAATAATTTTTGGAATAACATAATATTTCAATGGCAAAAATTGTAAGGCCGGTATGATTGGATATTTATCTAAAAAAAAACAATCTAGTTTTCATACTTTTTTTATGGAAAATTTAAAATTTATGCGATTGAAGTGTTAATCCCATACTGACTTACGGGCCTCAATTCTTTCGCCTTGAGAATAACATTAGAGAGACTCAAACAACTATTAACCACTCAAGTTAATTTAAACCTCAAAATTATATAAAAATAAAGTCTTACATTCAACAACCTAATACAATTACATACTTTCGAATGTCAACAGAAACTGAGCATTTTCAAAAAAACGTCTTAACTAGCAAATATTTACAATGAAATCTTATTTCGAATAACTAAAGTAATATACAGTACCTAATCTATAATTTACAAGGATCAAAGCTTATCCTAAATACAGTCGTGTAGTTATTTTACAATAATTTACAGAAAGCTTACTCTACAACATTAAAATGATATGCAATAAGCTATACAGATAGCCATACACTTGTTTACACTTATAAGTTTGTTAAAATGGAATGAGTAAAATGGAGTGCAAATTATATTTGTCTTGATTATATTGAGCTGTTTTTTTATTAATTGTAAACAAAATGTATGTAGTCTTGGTGTAGGTATGTGAACTAGTCCCCAAATTGACCATGATGTTTTCAAACCCAGTAAAGACCCGATTTACTCGGTTCTTCAACTCTTGAGCCATATTAAAATACCCTGTATTTTAGAAGGATATTAACAATTTGAGTTTTAAATAAATGATGATTGGTCTCGTCTGACAACAGAAAGGTATTAAATTGAAAACCTATATGAGTTGGTGCTAGATCCTTGTTATAATTTGGATAAATTCTTGTGTCAATCAAATGAATTACTTCAACAAATATTCCAACCATTGCATTTTTTGTATATTATCTTTTTACAAGTACCCTTAATGCTGTGTAATCAAAAACATGACCATATAACGAATTATTATAATGCCAAATCTTAGAAGACAATACCATGCGTTGTTTGGCTAACTAAGTCATTGTATACAAGTGTTGTATTAAACCAACTTAATACCGCTAGCACCACGTTGGCACAAAATCCGGTACATTCAACGGTACCTCCATGTTAAATGAATAAAATGGTAATCTTTCAATTTAAATGCAGTGAGTGACTGAGTATTAACTGTATCGAAACATTTTATACGTATACAAACAGTTTTGTAGGAAGACTTATGTCTCCGTACTAACATTTGAGCCCATGTTTTATTACAGGTACGTTTGCTTCCAACGCGTCTTATGTGAACAACAGTTAAATGCACCTAGTAGTAAAAGTAACAACAAAACTAAAACGAATTAAAATTATTGTCGGCAGGGAGCTCATTCTCGTAATATAGGCAAAATAATCAATAGTTTACACATTTTGGGAATATTTAGGTACGATTTCAAAAAAGACGCGCTCAGTATCTTTAAATATTAGTATCTAAAAATGTAGTTATATTTAGTCAATATGATGGATATTAAGTACTCATTTAAATTATCACTTATTTTCAATCTATTAAAAAATAATGTTATATTAACTCTTAGGTCATCATTACAGAAATTTCTCAGTTAATATAATGAAAATCGATTCAATCAGTTGTCTATAGGAATTAAATTATTAGTATCTGCTTCAAAAACGAGGTCTGACTGATAAGTACCTACGAGCTTAATGTGGTGTAAGATGTAGAACTACCAAATGTTTCACAATGTCTGCAGCTTAATTATTATTTAATCAGTCTCTTATTAAAGGAATAGGTATTCGAAGTTTTATTTAGACTTGTTAAATTAGCTTCAATGTCGTTAATAATTCACTTAAAGGTAAGTTTTGCAAGGGGTAAAAAATAGCAATTAAAATATTTATACTGCGAGAATTAGTTCCGCAACCGACGAATTAAAAACCTTGGCGTGCATTTCCAAATACGCACATTTACAAACATGGCTATGAACTAGCGGAATACCAGTTAGTATTTGGTGGAGCTGACTTATCTACGGATTGATGGGAGTGGGGGTTGTGTGCAGAATGGGGTTGCGGGTGGTAAAGGTGGAAGGTAGACGGTGGATGGAAAAATTGAGACTGGTCTAGGGAAGATGCGTAGTCTAAGGCGCCGGGTACTGCTGAATATGCTTGGGGTTTCAGCGGCAACGGCGCTTCCCCTAAATACGAATGTCGTAATGCTTCAGAGTAAGCGCTATTGTCGTACGATAGAGCATACTGCTGTTTATCTCTCGGGGACACCGACCCTGGAGGGGTCATCGCCGAGTGGTAATCAGCGTACCCTCCGTATGCCAGTGAACTAATATCCGTCCCTTTGTGACCTAATTGCTCGCTGTAACCAGACCCTTCGCTTCCCGGCGGGGTGGGCAAGGGCCCAGACTGACCGTCGTTGGAGTAGTACCCACTTCTTCCGTCTCCTAAAAAGTTACTTCTAATCACGCTCTCTCTATTTGCATAAAGTTGCCGCAAAAGCGCTGAAGCTGGCGTCGATGTATGATTACCCGGGATCTGTCTGTTCAAATGGTTCAAGTGATGATTTTGAGTTCCTATCCACTGGATAGTTGATTTTTGCTGCTGTTGTTTTAGCAGGGCATCCGTTGAGAAATCAGTCGGTCGATGCGCGATTTCCTTACCGTCCAATGACGGTAAATGTTTGGACATGGCATTTTCTAGGTCCCTCACGGATGTGGCGTCCGTTGTTCCCTCGGGGATGGCTAAGTTTGTTTTGGATAGGTCCCGTTCAGCGGGGGATATGGCTGCTCCAGGGTTCGAAGAGGACTTTCGTCTTTCTTCATCTCTTTCTGACTCTTCTTCGCAGTCTGTTGTGTGCTTTCGTTTCTTTAGTCTTCTAGCGGGCATCGGAGAAGTCTTTTCAGGGTTTGTGTTTAATGGTAGCGGTTGGGCGTCGTTTAATCTTGTTAGGTGAGTGCCGTCTGAGGAAGCAACGGGTGCTGATGAAGCGGAGTCTGTGTTGGTTGGAGGTTCTGTTCTTTCTGCGTTGTGTCGGGGAGGTGGAGGCGGGCCGCCCGACGTATCGGCGTCTGGTGGGCCGTTCTCAGGGTCTCCGGTGGTTTCTTCTCGCTTTACTCCTTGAACACTTTCTTCTAGCTGACAGCAGTCCATGACGGTATTTGGATACTCTCTGCCACTGTGAATACAAAAATATGCATTGTCAGTTTTCTGGATTCATTAGCTAAATGCAAGCTGTCTACTTTTAAATGATGTTGATTCTTACCTGATAACATAGTTAACACAAATAATGTTCTGTTCTTCAGCATTTTTCGAATTGCAGATTACCGTGGCGCATGTCTGCATCCAAGTGTATCCTCCGAGTTTGTTCATTAGTCTGTAGTAGTGTGTCAACACTTGTCCCTTGTTCATTACTGGAACAAGATGAATGAGAAGTTAGTTAACAACGTTTTAAAATTTGGTAAAGGTGGCATATATAATTAATTATGTATAGGTAAACTTAACTAAATCTTTTAGTTTTTAATGATATGGTACCTACCTACTTATTTAAGATATGAAAACCAAAGCTGCTAAGTTATACGAGGCCAATTCGTTGATATCGATATGAATGTGATTATCCTTATGAGCGTGTTTTGTATTGCATTGTATCCACCCTAGGTTAGACAAAGGACTTCTCTGACCTTGAATTAGCGGCTCAAATCGGCCTGATGACGGTATTCAAATTATCGGTAGCTTATATTTTTCTAATACGTCGATAGCGAGTATTATATTCAATTGAACGCACAAAGGACATTGCGATCAACACGTGTATTGTTGTACGTGAGTCATTAAGACAGACACGGTTTTTGGTTTTGTTTTTTATTGTGTATTGTGAACGATGTCATTTGATAATTAGCCATGCACTTGGAGCTGTGCCAAAAAGTGAAACTCGTAGGCGGCACTTGACTGCTAAATCAATGCTGACACTATGTGTAGTAAAATTAGTGCGTTGCAAGAGAATACCGTTAAAATTGCATTTCAAACTTCCAATTTGACTGAAGCTTAATTCTGTAAGTCTGTATCGTATATCTTCTTTGTTTGCATATCAAAATTAAGTTTTACTTCAAAATTAAAACGTATACAGCGCAATTACAAATACTTACATCGTCGATAAAGCAACAACAAGAGACATGCATAATAAAAATGACTGAAATAAGCTTCGCATTCAAAAAAGTATTCGATACTATTATGCTATATTCATTGTTAATGTCTCTATTGTCGCAGTCTGAAATGTTTTTTCCCTAACATTATTCATTAAATATTCCCAATGAGGACTTATAGCCGGAACTTTAGGACATAATCATCTAATTTTATTACCCTGATGTACAAATTTTGATATTATACGATTAGATGTCGTCATTACGTCCATCAGAAATCCCACCGCGTATGCGGTTGTAACCAAATTACCCGCTTTCTAGCAAACACCCGGAGTTTTATGTTAATGTTGACAATTGTTATTCTACGCCCGGATTGACCACATTTGACCGGCATCTGTACAGACATTGTGTATTTTAAATTCAAATTAATGGTCTCGTAAACCTATCAACTGCTCAGGTGCCAGTGAAAAACTTTACTACATATATGACGTTCGGCAATCGTGATTTGCGTTACAATTCGTCGGCCATCTTGTCGTTCGTTACAAAACTGTTACGCAACGGCTCCTTCATTTTCATGGTTTCGTTTTACGTGTAAATGATTCAGCCCTTATCTGGTTACCACCTTATTAATAAACCACTAAACTCAATGAATCACACAAACTGGAGACCAAAAGATGCGTGCAATTGAATAGGCGAGGTAACTTGATGATTCAAAATATTTGAAAAACCCAATGTCTGTAACAATGACAAATAAATTATCAAAATAAGTAGGTACCTATTATTATGTTTCCGTGTATTTTTGAATGAAGAAACTTAAGGAAACAATTGTTGAAGTTCCCAAGGACATTGAAAATCTCAATTTAATTGAGTTATTATCATAATTGTAATCATATATTACACCCCTCTCATTATAGCAGCAAAATTAAATGTATCTAACCTATAGCAGTTTACTAAGGGCACCGCAAAAAAACAATGATAAACGATACACAGGATAGAAAAATCTCTTTAATCAGTCATATTGTAATATTTTAAAACCTTATGTATAAGCGTAGAAATATGTAAAACATTGGTGGTAACGATATAAGTTTATATCTCAAACAGAAGAGGGTATAAAACAGAAATAACGAAGCCGAAGGCCTTCCTGAGGACATTAAGACCGACATTTCCCACGTACACCCAGGGAAAGGAAACGAAATGATGGCACGAGTTATTATTATTCAAATCACAACCAGCCGGTATGGCGCTAGGCCTAAATTGTATTCTTGTGACGAATACTCGGGAAATAATGATATCGTCTTGCATGTGGACTAGGTTGGAGATGTTTCGGCGTTTCTTTGGGTTTTCCGGTATTGCGTTTGTTTGCGACTACCGAGTTTTATTTTACGTAGGTACCTAAGTACTGCTCGTTTCACATTTAATGTAGTAAATACAAGTGTATAAACTTTTTATGTCTATCGTACATCCGTAATTAAATCCCAGAATAGTGAATCACTTATAATTCAAATCCAATGTTTTTACCTGTTGGTACCTACCTAGGTACATTATGTAGTACCTAGGTGGGTAACACAGCTGACTAATTTATGGTTTGACTAGTTAAAAGTGACTTCATATAGATACGCATGGTATTATATTTAATTATTTTCTGTACCTAATATTCCTACGTCTTTTCTATTTTTTGTTATCTTTCATTACACAATTCGTATGATTTTTTAATATACCTAGGTATTGTATTTGGATTTGAGCGCTGTCATGAATATCAAATGTCTTAGGTTTACAATCAAAACATCAAATCTTTTTTCCATACCCAGATCTTTTCAAAATGATGTAAGCAACTTGGTAGGTAGGTACCTAAGAATTACTTACGAGTACTACATATATTCTAACTCAGAATTGAATTTCAAAATTACTATTTTTCGCGATAAAAGATTTACTTTTCTACTTAAAGTCTTTTGTTGCTATCTGTCTATTGTTCCATGGATTTCATTCAAACGTGCGGTTCAATCGATTTCACTCCAAAAAAATCTTCGATCTTTCGATCTCATACATTTTCCTCGTCGCCTTGATTCGAGGAGCCGTTGTCTTGACATGGATTTCTATATGCCACAAACTGAATACAAATAGGAGTTACGACATTTGCCACCGATGGATTTCACCGCACATATTGGGTCATGGGTGGACGCACGGTTGTGTGGTGATCGAAAACAATCGATTCTATAGATAAAAGATAATCACCGTTGTATTTGGATCATAACTGTCATCACTGTTTATTATGATTCATATTCGTTCTTGAATTTAATTTATTAGTTTTATACAATAGTGTCATATGCCGTAATGTGTCACTGGTCAGCAGACTTCATTCTTCAATAATTGAAATGTTTTTAAATTGCGCAATCCCATCTACATAATTTTTAAAATCAAAATAAACAGTGAATACCTACTTTGTTTTGGACACAAAACTAAATTAATCTTACAACGAAATTGTCGAAAAGTTACTTTTCCTCAAAACTTCACCTAAAGTATCTAATTCTCCACTTTCAGCACTTAGGTACCTAAAGGTAAAAAATACTAATTTAAGCGGCTTTCGTCTGAAATTCAAATAAGCCTGGCGTATTGTGTAATTATCCATCCAAACATCACCTTCAAGAATATACTTAAATAACACTTACAATCTACATGGCATTTCCTAAGTTTATTTGCATCTTCTCCATGGCACAGCGCGTAGAGATTCTTCCCCGTCAGCTCGTCCGCCGTGTAGCCTAGTAACTCTGATACTCTGCTGGGAGTGAGAAGGAACAAGTAAGTACATGAATCTAAGTTATGTAATTGAAATTTTTAAAGCCCTCTAAGAATTTAATTTTTTATGTTAACAGCCCACTGATAATCAGCTCATGGAAATCACAATCAAGGCAAAATCGATGCTTTGGTGGCCAAGAAAAAAGAAACTCCCGACTCTCACTCAAGCCTTCAGCCAGAACAAGTCACGTCGATTGGCATCTAAGCTAAGAAGTAGGGTGATAGCTAGCCAGCAGGCTTCACAGAAAGACAAGCAATATGTACCTCATTATAATGTCTTAACAATATTTTTGAAGATACAATCTTTAGTGAAGATACAAATACAAGCTCTACGACTTTAAAGCTTTAGCGTAGCCTGCTCGTACTTCTTGATTAATTAGGTAGGTACTTTAAGACAGAAATTTTCTATAAAGATGTTCACAATAGATCTTAGAGAATTGTTCTGCTTTAATACCTGGGCTCGCAATGCGCTATCCTGAAGTCGAAGTTAATCCGGGTTACAAACATGTCCGATTCTAATCTGATCTCGTGGACCGAGGGTGGTGGGAGAGCGATGGCGAGTGCGACCATGCCCAGCAAAGATGGCGGCGACTTCCGGCTGTGGGAGAACGAGTATTGTGGTCGAAGCCTGCACAGCATCAGCACGACCTGGAAGAAAATCATTATCTTAGCTTTGTGACGGCTCTGTTATACAGCGTCTAGAAACCGTTACTAGTATGTACTTAAATCAAAACAATGCTTGGGTCACACACATTGATTGATTACATCTTATCAGGTAGGTGAGTGAAGCGCTCCTAGAACAGCGGCTTGCTCGATCTTATCAGTCACATAAGCATCTGCCTCGGCCGGGACTCGAACCCGGGACCCTTAGCGCAGGCGGGGTCACTACCGACTGGACTACGGGGTCCTCAAGGTACATTTAATACCTGAATCATGAGATGGTCACTCAGCAAATGTGTTGAAGTTAACAAACAGGCATCAAAACAATCGATTTAGGTTTTTACTTAACTTTTATCGACTAAAGTAGATAGTTATTAGGGATGTAAACAAAAGCCTCCTGCCCCCCTGGGTGCGCCCACGGGTACGTACCTCCTTTTAATGTTGAAACTGAATAAGTAGGTTTTTTTTTCACCAAAATTTCGTATTATAATAAAAAATCGCATTATACTTTTATAAGTAGCTCACTAAAATAATAAAATAAGTAGGTAGGTACGTGATTTACATGATCAAGAAGTTTGGATGCAAACAACAGAGACGGGGAATCATCCATTGCCAACAAACGTTTAAAATCACGTACAATGAACTCCAGGTAACTCCGGAATCAAATGTAAGAAGGATAAACTAATTCCAAATTTTCGCAATAAAACCTTAGCCTCTGGCATACAATCCATGCCAAAGGGTTTGAAATGAGCGCCTCTAATTGCTCCGTCGATATTCGCACGAGTTCTATGAGCCATTTAGATTGAGATAATTTCAAATTATGGGTTTAACTCTACTGATATTAGGTTCACTTTGATCAGTTCAGTTGAAGTCGTAGCGATTAACACGATATTTTCACCGAATCTAAATACAAATGCTTATAAAAGCCAAATTTTCTCAAGGAAAATAATCTATTAGGTACTAGCCATTTTACGCACTTAGTAAGTTATCCGCGAGGCACTTGAGATAAAATCGCATTTTATGTTCTAACACCGAGTTAAGGCAAAAATTATGGGTCGTAGCGGTGCCTTGAGGCACCCCTCGCGGTGCAATAATTCTAACAATAATATTTGTGATCTAAGACCGATAAACGGTGCGAATTTATTTACTCGTTTTGCAAGAAATTGTTATTAAACTGTTTTATTAAGTATTCAGTCATTATTAGGTCAAAGAAAGATATAATGGATTAATTAGCTATTAGCTATATCAGATAATTATGTATCATATTATTAGCTATTAGATAATGATGTATCTAAATATGTCAATAATAGTTAATTACAGAACTTGCTATGAAAATAAACAAAAAAAACTTGTTTCATTATTACTTTGGCGACGAAAATAAATTCAATTTCTTTGCTAGATTCAGACAGAATTAAATCACAAAAGGGTTTACACAATCGCAGCTTCGCACGGAGGTTTTTGTCTCGACGACAACTGTAGCGTGACGGAAAGTAAGTAGATAAAGAAACAGATTAAAGTACTGTCACTTACTGAATAAGATGAATGAAGACTTAGAAACTTAGAATAGATCTTCAGAAACAAAGAAAAAACCTATTAGAAGAAAAATCAATAGGTATATCTATGGAGATCTTGTAGGTATAAACGTATTTTGTGATTTCTTAACCACAAATCTAAAAGTTGTTGTCAGTCGTTAGGCATGTAAATGTGTTCGTAGTTCTACGAAATGGTAAGAACAAATACATCTCTAACATATCGGATCGAATGGCTAAGAAAAAGTTATCCCCCGTTATAATAACTCCTACGGCTTCCTCATAATCAGAAAGGTAATTTTTCATCAACACGTTCCGTTGTCGGATACCCACCCTCCAGTTACCACCCTCTCCGTATCTCGACGGGTCACCCTCCGTGCTTCTTCCAACCTAGATTGAAAATGAAAATTCAGCGTACATTTATTCCTCGTTCTAAACACTAGATAAGAATAAAAATGTCCACAAATTTTCATAGTCATTCATAGTCGTTTACTCTTAATGACGCGGAAGCTGTAAATCTTATTTTCTTAGATTAATCGCTTCTTTCGTTTTTCTCTGATATCATTTTTAACATAAACCTTTTTTATTGAATGAAGACTGGAAGTTCCTTTTTGTCATTTTTTATAAAAGACAAATTTCTTGTGTTTGCTTTATTATTAGATTTTCTTCATAGATTTACTATATATAGTATATATACAAAATATTTGCACATTAACATTTTGATACTGAGTTTCATTTCGTCTTAATCAAAACTCGTGTTATTTTTTTAGCGTTGTGATCAAATGTCGTTTCATTCTGTTCTCTTTACATACATAATAAGATATTAGTTATTTGTTTCTCTCTTGTATCTTTGTCAATGTGGCTTTATACATATTGTCCATTTCAATATTAAAATAGTCGTAAGTCTTACCCTATAACCTGAAGACTTGAAGTGACATCCTCTCTTGGTGAGCGTGCTCTTCATCCGAATGCAGAAGGCTCGGTCCATCCCTCGGTACAACGCTCCACTAGCTGCTAGGCTCATTTGTGCTGATACTGTGGACGGAAATTTTATATATTGCGTTAGTTTTAAAAGATTTATTTATTTTTGCTAATGTTATGTAATCATTCTTATGTTTATGTGACCTTAAAAGTCTATGTTCTATGTAAACTGCCCTCTATCTTTCTATTTTCACAAATGCAGCTACTACAATTTATAATAACTAAAAGTTATTTATTTAAGCTAGCATAATTATTATGTCTGGCTCTTTTTATAGCTTAGTTTTTATTTTGTGGTGTTCGTAGATTTTATTTTTTAATCTTTTAATTCCTATCAAAGTAGTAATTACTGAAATTATCATAAAATGGCCAAATCAAATCATGACTTACTTACTCAGCATTAATTTACTAATTATTTTGAAAAAACTCTATATTTCTAAAAGCGGTTGTTCTTAGTTCTCTCTGTGCCAGAATTTCTTTCCCAAGCCGAATCCGTCAAGATCGTAATCTCCTATTGGCAGCCACGTGATTTTTCGCAGAACCAGCGCATCCGTGTTTCGGTCTACTCGTACAAATCACATATTCTAGACGTGTTTCATGCTAGCTACTATACAATCGTAAATAGATAGGTATGTCGTTATCGCCTAGATGAAAAAAATACACCCAAAATCGCTGGTAATGACGTAACTGATAAAATAGATGTTACTATCACTTTAAATTTTGTCAATAGTTTAATGTGCATTAAATAATTCAAGGTACAAAATGGATATTGTGAAAACTATGGAGTTATGAAAATAGAATCAAAATCGCCGTTAACGACATAATTGTTAAAGTGGATGTGAATAGGATCACTTTAAATATTGACAATTATTTAAGGCGCATTAAATAAAATTAAATTTACAAAATTAAAATTGTGAAAACGTGTGTGGATATACGTACGTTAAGTAGTTACAACGATATAGGAAAAACAGTTAATGAATTAAAGAATACTATCTCAGTTTAAATCAAATGATCTTCTTTAACAGTTTAATCAACTTTTTCCTAACTAAACAGCTTGCTAAACGTTTTAGTTATCTGATGGGTCCATTGATTAGTCGATTGGTTGACTAATTATACGATTCGTGGTCGAAACCTTGGGAGTTGGGACCCAATCGACACCACGCCTTAATTGATTTCACTGAGCTTGCATTCTTCCGAGAAATCTACTAGTAAGCGTTTCTTAAACTTTCGTTTAAGGACTAGCTATTTCTTTTAAGCTAGGACTAGGGCCTAGCTATTTCTTTTAAGAAACTACCTTTGAACAAAAAACTCAAACTCTCTTCCAAATGTACCGGTTGTTTATAATAGTCGTACATTTTCCATTAAAATGGACAATGTAGTATATTAAGTTCAATCACGGCTTTATGTCAAGTGCGTAATAGCATTGAGCCAATAGCTATTTTCGCAACCTTGGCGTATGTTTTTTACTGCAGAATTGACACGAAGTTTTAAAGCAAAATTTTCATTTATTTAAGCAAAATTACTTCATGATACTTCTAATATTGAGCGCCTAACACTGAGCAAATTAATCTATAGAACATATAAAAATTAAAGTAGTTTGTAAACACATGTTTGTTTAAAGCATAGGTACCTATGCTTTATACAATTAGATATTTGCAAAAAAATAGTCTGGGGAACTAAAAGTAAGTAATGACAATAAATATAATATGCATCCGCAAAATAATACTTAGGTATGGGTTTCATTTCACACAAATCTTTCATTTAAAAGAAAATCCGTTACCTAAATCTTCGTACTTGTAGAAATATTTGTCGTGTCCGAAGACGTCTAATAGATTTGACAACCACTGCCTCCCTAACTGACATCATCACATCAAGCGCTTCTCCACGGCTGTCAAGTGACAATATGGTCATCTCTACGGACTTCAGCACTTTGCCTAATACTTTACCACCTTTATCGACGCTTCTCTCCGCACAATGCCCGTCTGTCACATCAGATCCTGATTGATTTTTTGCCACCACTTTTTCTTTAGTAAGTAAATTGAATTCGAATCTAGCCCTTAAAGGTTACGTTGTACTGTTTTGTTCTATTAGATAGGAAAAACTCAGGTAAGTGCGTCTAATAATATACGAAACAGATTTTTTATGTTCCCGGAATTTAGCTAGTCACTGCAATTAATTATTAATATCTTTAAAGGAATTTTAATAACACGAAGCTTTTTAGTGGTATTGACAATACCTAAAGCAAAAAGCCACTTTAAAGTTTGAACACGACAATTTTAATTTATTTTCTTTAATATACAATTTCAAGGTAAAGTTTGAGGTAGTAAATAGAGATATTTGAACTTAAATTCCCCGTACACTCCCAATTACGAAAAAAGCAAGCGCAACTAAGATTATAACCACAACAACGACAAAAACACCGGATGCAGCGGAGCGAGCAATGGCCTCTATTTGTCAGTGAAATGATAGCAGTAAGTTTTTGCTTATCTCGGCATTTAATTGAACACCGCCTATATTAAAGAATAGAGGTGCCAAAGAATCGAACGCTCCCTGAGGGATACCAAGCCCAGAAATACTTTGTGTAATGGCGCCCAGCTTACAAATAACCCGTTAATACTTTCCCATAGCAATGAAATAAAATATTAATCAACTCTATAAAGACGGGTGCTGACTCCCCATTGACCGTTACATAAAACCTCAAGCCACCGTGAAGATTCCATAATCTAATTTCAATTTGGTCCATAGCTTATTAAAGGCAGTATTGAGCGATTCGACGTACTAAGTAAAATTTATGGGATCAGTACTGTCACTGATCTAAGAAAGTGCAATAGCCTCGGCGAACCCTCGTACCTTAATTGAATTCAGTATAGTTTTTTCTCGTTTTGATGGACGGAGCAAAGTAGTTTTTTAATTCCAAACTTTTGACAGGAAAATGTAAGTAAGCAGATTGGCTAACGGTGAAATGGCCATTCCATTATGAATTAGTTACTTGTTTTTATTTTGCATGGTTAACCAAAATTTTACACATGGTTCGGTTCGATGTATTTTTTGCTACGAAGAAACTTATTTCCATCCAATTATTGTGGTTAAGTCGATTTAGATATAACTAAAGTGTATAAAAACGTTCTTAACTTAGGATATACTCGTAAATGTCAATTCGTAATATTTTGGAGCAAAAGAAAGAGTAGTTACCAAACAAAAGAGGGTTTTAAATGAATAGCGTCTAGATTTGACGGTTTAAGTTATAAATTTAATCATCAGGTGAATCCTTTAGTTATGATATTAGTATCTATTTTAGGTAGATAATATCTACCTAATTTTAGGTATATACACATTGTACAGATTTAGTTCAGAGTATGTCCCACCTTTAGTTTTGACACAGGAATGGAGTGTTGTTACCTACAACTGACAACGGACACAGTATTCTTTATCAGTAAAACACAGGATACCTATCGAAATGGCTTACTAGTAGAATTGTAGTGTGAATCATTACAAAGATAAAATCTTAGGAAGATGTAGTACACCTTGTTCATTAATGTCACATGTAAATCTTCCTCTACCAAATTTTCTTCTACTCTACATGATCCAAAACCTGAAGTACACAAAATATAAAAATAAATATTACCAACATGTATTAATGAAATAAATTAACAATAACTTACGTTACTAAATACTTAAATTTCTACATATTTTAAGGACTTACCATCAGGATTATTAGTTCCATGCTGGCTTCCCTCTTCACTTCCAGAAGCGGGACTGTTCAGGCCGGCACCTCCTGATCTTCCAGCAAGGGATAGTCCAAGCTGTTCAGCAATTTCTGCGTGGTCTGCTTGGTGTACGTAGTCGAATATACTGCTACCCGTCATCTCTACCTGAATAAGAAAACTTATATTTATAAACCTCACTATTGATCGCAAGTTCTTGAGAGCAATTTCAACATCGATTTGTTTTGAGGTGTGTGATCAATAAATTAATGTAACCATTTGCATTACGCAACAATAAATTGTTCGTATGTATTAGAAACACGTCATTTTAATAATGAACAATTATGTAATGTAACAAGAGACGAAGATCTAAAAAAAATTAAAACCTGAAGAAACGAAAGTTTTAAAATGAAAACATATAATAAAATGTGGTAATCAACACTAAACCCTCGGCCAAAGAAATAGAGTCTGTTGTAGTGTTTAATGTTGAATGTTCAAGGTTCATAGGTAGTTAAATGAAGACTGCTCACGTACAGTAGTTATGAATGAAGGAAGCGTTATCGCCCATCACAAGGCAGGTGGCTTCGTAGAAACCAATAAACCACGAGCTAAAGGAAACCATGATAGTACTGATATACCTACTATTTGAGATTGTCAAATTGAAACTAATTTTAATAAAGGCACTTCAATAGAGAAAAGAGATTAATGAATTACGAGTTAGGTATAATACGAATGCTCATTAAATGCGCTGGTTGTTGCCGTAAACCTAGTTTTAGTACCTACATGAACATTAACAGAAAACATTACCTAAAGCAGTTTGATGGACACTATAGAAAGTCGACACACTTTAGCCAAATTAGTTTCATTATTGTTATCAAATTATCCCCAAAATTTTGTTGAGGAGTTGGAATAAATCATTTGGCAATAATATAAAGCATTTAACTGAATTGAATGAACTGTATTTGATATTGCTATCACATTAATAATACTGTTTAATTCACTTTTAATTTTTTTTGATTAATTTCTTCATAAAAATAACTCATTACAATACATTTTTTACTATTTTACTACAGTCCATAACTTCAACTGAAACAAGAAAAGTACTTACGACATTATACGTAGTACTGTTTTTTTTAAATGTATTATTTTATTAATAACATAATATGAAAATCTGTTGCCACGTCAACTTTCACACTTACCCTTTCACGGCGTATGCAAATGTTTCTTTAAATAAATTTATCAAATATAATTGTGGGACCCTATTAGGCATTCAAGAAGCGCGTATCCGCAGTGAAGACTCGCATGTGAATACCACAAACAATGGTGACGTTACGGTGGTCGTTTCTTAGAAAGATCCCATGGATTTTATGGTGTTTACTCATTCAGCGATTGGTGCCCACAAATTTGAGGATGTTGACAGGCGATTTGAAGTATATGTAGGCGTTTAGATATTATCAGTAGCAGTTGCGATTATTACGATGTTGTATCAGCGTTATTGATGTAGATGAATCTACAATACTACAAATTATAAAGTATTCTGAAATTTAAACTCATTAACAAAAGATAATGAAAACTGAAAGAAGTAATACACTATTAGACGTTACGCTCGTGGATGGTATAATCACGTTCGATGATGAATTCGAACAACAAGAAACATCACGTAAATAATTTCCTCGGGAGGGTCGAAGCACGTCAAAACAAAAAATAATGTATCCATTTTCCGCTTTATCTATAAAAGAAAATATGATTTCCCATTGTCGACGTTATCATCAGTCTTTACTGCAGACCTCGAAAAAAGATGGCGGCAACAGAATTTAATATAGCAGGAGCGTTAGCGAGTTTCGCTTATAAGAAAGTTGTATCTAAGCTTATTTACCAGGAAGTTTATGTATTTTATGTGAGCGCACACTGGCATGCCAACGAAGACGTAAAGGTGTCCATGTGTTAGGTGTTTCGATAATATTTGGGTGTGTGTGTTTTTGGGGGTGTGTGAGTGAAGTTCCAGCATTAGAATGAGGAGCACGCGCGCGCCTTGCCCGGACGTGACCAGCATGTCGCATCGTCCCTTTCCCCCCATACGCCGTCTCCCTCACACCACCCTCCAGCCATTTTGGAATCGAGTGTTTCCCAGTTTTCGGATCTTTTCCAACGCCCTTTAATTTCGTAATGCTATTTAATTTGGTTTGTTGTTTTTAATTTTCGCAGCCTAATTTTTTAGTGATAAAATCTTTTTCAGAGGCTCTGCTTTCTGAAGAGGTTTTTTATTGCAATTTAAACTTATTGATTTTACACTTTATCAAAAGCTGAAACCTCGTTCACTAGAATCGTAAACTTTGTTTTAAATTGAAAAAATACGTTGAAACGTAACAAAATTCAAAATGGACTCTTCGAAATACGGGCTATTAAAGCAGGTAGAGAAAATGGCCCACGTAGGAGATATAACACGACACGTGTAAGAGGAGTTATCTGAGATCTAGCAGTAACCACCGGATGTCTTTCTAGCGCCGCCGAAAATTTCAGATTAGATCCTCTGATTTAAGACCGTGTCATGTGAAACTTTGAATGAGGATTTGTCTATTACTTAGGTTGATATGCGTTGTGTCCATAATAAAGTTCTGGGTTTATGAGTTTTGGTTTTCACTATAAGGTACCCTAACCTGGTAGGCTTTCTTAAAAAAATGATTTCAATAAAACTTAATTATTGATAAACAAAAGAAAGGTTAATTCACAAAACGTTCATTGTTTTATTCAAAATGCATTTTGTTCAATTTCAGTGCTAAATACCTTGTTTTGCAGGTGGTCTTTTGATAGAAAAATTGGGAAACAACTTAATTTAAGTTTAGGTATTATTTATAAAACACACAAATGGTAACAAAGCTTAATGTTACGTTTCCGCGTAGTTTCAACAACTGGCCATTTTAAGCGACTAATCATATTATTCTTACGATTCCTGGAAAATATACGTTCATTTGATATAATTAAACTGCTTCGGTGCTATTGTAAGTGCCTTAAGTCACTTTAACAAAGCGAATGTTTTTAAATACCTCAATGTATATTCGCTAAAAACTCTTAAAGCTTGTTCAACAATTATAGCCTTAAAACGTATTTTTGCATTACTTCCGCATAGTTTTTGTCATATTTGAAATTATAAAATTCCGACTAGTCCGGCAATATGACGTTTAGTCAACTGTTTCATAGGTTTTCTATTTCATACAATCGCCATAGTTCCCATTTACATGCTTTGCTTGTTCTTAGGGTTCATTTTAATGCAGAATAGGATATTAATACAGAAAAGGTTTTAAGCGTTCATTTAATACAAATAACTGTGAAGATGATGGAAAAAACTTCATGATAATTAAATAAATGATAACAAACTCAAAAATAATAAAGTTAAAAGACGAATAAAGTAATACGAATAAAGGTACATAGAAGATCTTGGATGCTAAAACAGAATGTGAATGTAAAACTGCTTCGGTCAGTACTAGAAATTTTAACTCAATATTCTAAAACAGTTGTCATTAATGCAGTAAAGCAACGTCTGAATTATTTTACTAAAAAATCTAGCCGTAACTCAACAAAATTTATCCTATTTTAATTTGATTTCCTTTTTGTGGCTATTTGTGGCTTACCTTTATTTTCATGTTTCTGGTACCTACTATCTACAACTGATTGAAATTATTTCGTTCACTTAAACCTATGAACTATTAATAAACTAACCCGAAACCTCTCAGCAGGACTCTACGACAAAAATCCCTTGCCAATAAACGTATTTCTACGTTTCCGAAAAAACAAATCAACATCTTCATTGCTATCCAGTTTTTGTGAACAGGAGTCAATTTATCTAACTTTACGTTAAGTTTCAATACAGCGGGGTTATGGGACGTGACGGTCATTTGTCTGACTCAACACGTGCCGACATGTTTGAAACAACAAATAGTTTAGTATGTGTTGTCGAACGACACTACGAATGATTTTAAACAAGCAGATGAGCCATGTAATGTTAGTTGGATGGACCTCAAAGCCTTAAGGTAGCAATGATGCATTGTAGGCCGGAAACAAAGATGTTCCCTTGGCATTATTTTTAACTGCACTTCGAAAAAAGTAAAAAATAATTGATAGCCAGTTTGGTAAAAACCTAACCACCACGGTCATACCGCCGTGATTAATCTGCGTGAAAAGTCCAGCGTCCTCCAGGTGGGACCATTCGCCATAGCCTAAGTAATTGGTTCAAGCGTGGGGCACCACCCTTCCACTGCCGCCCATGACAACTGTGACCGACCTAGAACAAGACTCAAATGGGGACTAGGACAGTTACTCCTATTAGAAGACATTATTAGAACCTTAGTTGGTTAGTTCGTTACTAAGTATGAGGACTGGGACAGGGACTGTTGGTGATAGTTAGTCCTGTTAGTTGTTGATAGTTAGTCCTGTTAGTTGTTGATAGTAATTGTTAGTCAGTCTTATTCTAATTCGGTCAGAGATGCGTTGCTACCTTTGAGGACTGAGATGGTCGCATCTAAAAAGTTTAACCCCACCTTTCTAACCGAAAGGCAATTGTTGTTAAAACAATTACTACACGGTAGAAATGGTACCAAGTACCGTGTTGGGCGGTAGTACTCAGCGGTTCAACATAGTACACCTCAAGCAGGGGAGGGTGGATTGAAATCAAAGCAGGTGTTTACAGACCCCAATCTTTACCCGGATGGTCTTTAAGCTGTTAAAAGGCTACATAAGAGTTGTCAACCACTGTTACTTACTTGCGATAATCCTAAATATATAGACACAGTTTCAGATATGTACAGGAACCTCCCATCTGCTGCCACGGACAGCGCGAATCCGTCGAGAGACTGTGGACAAAAAATAACGTTAACACCTTCAAAGGGTTTGTCAGGAATCAACCATCAAACGCGTTTAAAAATTGAATGTTAGTAGCAAAATTTCGTGACTGCTTCTGTCTGTCTTGTGCTTCGTACTAAGAAAAACGAAGATCGCAAAGACTTACATAAGTACTTACATATAAATGATTGAACTGTAATTTATTTCAATCAATTCCGCGAATCTATTAATAAATTTAAATCAAATTAACTGTCAAAAACGAAAATTAAATCACTGTCATGCAACATTATTACTGTCGATTGACAAAGAATACCAAATAATGAGAAGAGGTGACATAAAATTAATTTATCCAATTTAAAATACAATTTGCGTTTAATCCTCAGCATTGTATTGTCAATTGATAGGAAAGGCAATTAAAATATATTGAAAATATTAAAACTTTTACAAGCAATTTTAAACGGGTATGCGACATACTTTTTTAAAGTTGCATATTTCCAAAAAATGCAAACAGACATAAGAATGACTACAATGACGAATTTTTTTTTTATTTTGTCACTTTTTTGTATTATTACTCTGATTTACCAGAATCAACGTTAATCCAGGTCGAAGAAACTGTTCGTTTATCTACCATGTCAGGGTTACTCAAACTTTTAGCTTCACGAACGGCTTATTAATTTAGCAAAGGATTGCATAAAGTATTTGCTCTAAGGAGGATTGCGAACCAATTTTTTTCCTGACTTTCCTTCCCTCTGCCGTTGCTAAGTTCGCAATTGTGTAATAACTTTACTGAAAGGTATTGAAAGTAAAGTGAAAAAATTAATATAAGATATAGTTCATTTAAGTATATTTAAGAATCTAGCAGTAGACAAACTTTAAACAACAAAACTCAGAAAAAACTAAAGCGTTAATATATAAATAATCTTAAATCGTTCTAAATTAAATCTGTCATAATAATAAGGTAATTAGGTAGGTACTTTGTACCGAGGTACCTAATGTGTAAAGGATGGCAGTAGGGTAGGGAGGGGCTAGTTGAGCATAGGGGTAAGTTGGGCAATCGCAATATCTCGAAAACTATACACCGCACGCGATGGCTTCAAATAGCGAAAAGAAGGGGTCGCTTGAGGGGAACTCATAGCGCGACCACCAGTGGTGACTTGTCGATCGAGTGAGATACGAGCTCGCATTGTTTATTTTGTGACTAAAAAGTAAAATAATTGTAAACCGGAATATTTCGTCTGTTCTAGTCAAATATTATCTGTTTTCAATTAGGTAAGTGTTAAACTTGCATATATTTATTGTACTTTTGATATATATAAAAATTCTGCGTATAATTGTAACTGTGTTTTCATAACCTATGTTTTGTTTTAAATTTTCGGGTTGGGGCTAGTTGAGCTATAGTCGCTCAACTATCCCCACGATTTGTAACAAGAGTAATATAGAACTTATTTTTTTTAGGAAGATGCGGACATATAAAAGAAAATGAATTGGCTGATCTAACACATTTATTTTCCCTGGAAATTGTCCGCCCATACTCAAAGGCAGGCCCTAGAATAGCAACCAAAACTAACAGAAGAAAGAGAGAGACTGAATCTGATCCTAGTTTGAGTCTACTTTGTTGTTTTGTCACTAAAAGTCTATAAATAAAAAGTTGATTGTCAAACAGAAATTTTATTCCACGTCTAGTTAACATTGAACCCATAGGTTGGCTATATTTTCTAAGTGCTCAATTTGCCCCATACCCTTGCTCAACTTACCTCACCTATGGGGTACGTTGAGCATAGATGACATTCTATATTTAAACAGCTGTAACTTTTAAATTGGGCTTGTTAGAAATAAATTACTAAGGTCGCTTTTGCAAAGGAATAAATGAGTTATCCATCAGTATGCATAACATGACATTAAGACTTATAGTTGATTTGCTATAACAGCTCAAGTGAAAAATTGCTCAACTAGCCCCTCCCTACCCTATTATTGAGTTTTCAATTATTAAGTTGATGGATAACTTTTAATGCGAACCCCTAGGGGTCCACGAACCATAGCTTGAGCAGCCCTGCTCTACGTCAACTATCTACTTTGTAACAAATAACTTTGTTTTGTACCGAGAGGCGCGGCTGACGGAATAGTCACAGAGATAGTTTTTTAACAATCCGCCATTATACGTAGTTCGTCAACAGTGGCGTAAAATAAGAATAAATGAATTAAGTCCGTACTTAATACACTTTTATTTGTCGCCCCACTTTGGTAGTGAATTGGTTTTGTTTGGTGATAGGGCCGGACCTTGATTTAAGTAAACTGAATGAAGACTAGTCAATTTCACTTTGTTGCTATTAATTTACTGAAGATGCAGAAATTTTGTGTTATTTGCCTATCCATATAGGTACATATATAAAAGTACTTAATCACTATACTATACCTACCTACTGTATAAAAAAAGATGACAGTTTCATAAAGTAAAAAAGGAATAGATTTTACAGAATAAAATTGTATAACTTAAGGTAATTGTATAACCATACACGCTAGGGCCTAGGCTGTATCTGTCATGTTTGCCTGTAAAGTTAAACTTGTCACGTAAACTTGACCTATGTAGTGGACATAAGTACATGCACAGTTGTGCATACGTGCATGCACGGAGAACCGTCTCTTACGAGAAATAGTGTTACACTTATACCCCATATTTTTTTCCAGTCTAAAATGATCTATTGCAGATATAGACACGAATGGATGAAATAGCAACACTATGTTATTCTACAGATGAAAATAAAAACTGAAAGCGATAACATGACCGTTGTGACGTGACGTGACGTGACCCCGTTTCCGAGCAGATATTTGCGAGAATCTGAGTATCCAAACTAGTGATGTGAATCAAAAAAATAAGCGTAGACAAAAAATAAGCAAAGTTTTTGCAAACAATTGGACACGAAACGACCTCAGAAGCTGGAAGCACGTCCTTATTTCTTCAACAGACGTACAACTTGTCCCGCAATGTTAAAAAAAGTGCTTCAAGGAATCACGTACTGTTTCCAATCCGTGATACAAACCGCAGCACCCACAACATTACTTGTAACTTTAAATCGATTGCACAAATGATAATTTACGGTCTCGATGATAGAATGGTTGGTATTTTAACATTCCGTATTTGTTTGGCTGCAGCTGTTTATTGTGTCACACGTTACATTGACTGTGTTTGACTGTAGTTGGTGGTAATTGAAGCGCTTATATCTGCACTAGAATTCCCTGTGTCGCGGGTGGCATGGACAACACAAATAACACATCACTAACACCCATGCCGGAGAAATTTATCTGTCACATAAATATCTGCCGATATCGAACCCGGAAGCGCTCGATCGCAGACAGGACCATTACCAACTATATTGATTTGTCTGTGAAATGTTTTATTCTTTCTAATGGTCCGTCCATTACTCTCAGTAATTCATCTGGCAACTGATAAAAAGTCATATTGCAGTTTTTGTTATTCCGAGCACCTACTTTACTTAAGAGGAAATGCTACGGGTCATTTTTCCATACAAACGTTCTCGACTAATCCCTCGCAGGTTTTGGACTCTAGATCAATAATTTTTTCACACAAGAATAATATCATCATTATCTATGTCGGTACGTTTTGATTTTTTTGCTATTTTTGATTTTAAAAGTTTTAGGCTACTTCAAACAGCGCTTAAAACGGCCAAATAAATATGCCGCAAACAAACGCCTAGTACACAAATTGTATAATAATTAGCACAAAAAGCTAAACGGTCCGACACAGAATATCTCCTTCCCATTCAATTTCCAAAATTTCGTTAAGATTGCTTTAGTTTTGGCGGGGGGATTAGTCGAGAACGGAACCTCGATTTTGATGATTTTTGCCTCGGGTTTTTACAGGGAGCTGCAGTTGTCCCTATCGCACTGACATACACGCCGCTCGCAAGCGCGACAGAGATATTGAGTGAAAAAATCCCAAATTTGAAAAAGGGTTCGCGTGGTATTTCCTCTTAATAACTTAGCTATGGATACTGAACTAAGTATAATATTAGGATAGGTAGATTTTCGAAAATGGCCAATAGGATTACTTAAAATGCTGTTTACCTTTAGCCAAACCAATCAATGGAAATACTGACGACAAAATGCGTAAACTTCAAAATGGAGGACATGATTTGTCATCGATTGGTTATTTCAGACATCTCTGTATTGATAACGTTGTATAAGTAAGTAAGTGTATAAGCTATGAGTGTACTCTTTTTTTCCAATAGGAAACCCGTTAAACAGAGCTATGAATTAACATAACAAACAAAATATATGAATAACAAAAGCTTTCTTTTTAACTTTGTTATTTTTTACAACTTCATCGCATAACCTCGAAGTCAGACGGTCAGCAAAAAAATCACAAGGCCAGAACACTACGTGCATCGAGCTTTTTGCTAAAAATATATTTTACGCAACGTCACGTACGTCTCGCACTTGACCGCTTTCGTCAACCCTTTACAAAACTGCAAATTATATGTTCGATTAATAACGTTATGAAATTTTAGTGAAATCGATGAAATATTAAATTGCTGTTTCGTAAGCTTGTTCTAGTATATCTGTTGTATGCTGTGGCTATTGTGTGAGCGGTATTGTGTGATATAAAAAGCATGAAGTCGGTCATTGATTGCGCAACGGAAATTCAAGTTCGCGTCGAACGTTGCCTTGTCGGAAATAAGTGCAAAAGTGTTTGTTGATACACGTCTCATAGTTTTTAGAGCGATAACACTTCACGCGCGAATTTGGATGCAATGTCCCGTGGCGCGGTTACGTCGGTTGCCGTCTTCAATAAGAAATTAAGTAGGCTTCTTGTTGTCCCTTTCCAACCTTAACTATATCGCTATATCAGGTGAGAATGTTACAGCTGTGGCAGCCTAGTGTTTTGGATTTTGGACTCCCAAATATGGGAGTTCGGGATCGAATCCTGCACGCACTTGAAATTGTGAATAGTATGTTGCGTAGTGGAAATTAATTATCCCTTTCTTTGTCGGAAAATATCGTAAGGAAACCTGCTCACCTAAGAGTTCTTCACGTTCTTAAAGACGTGTGAAGTACTAGCGTCGTCGACTATAGCCTGTACTTTTCACATTTCGAGAGGAGACCCGAGTCCAGCTGTGGGACAGTAATGGGTGGCGAAAAAGAAAATATTGCTTATTCACCTTTTTTTAAAGCACCATTGGTATAACGACTTTACACCTTTAGAGAGCGAAGTATGTAAAAGAGCTGCAATTCTAAACCCCTGAGATTCTTAAAGGTAAATGGGGTAAATTTATATAATCACCTGGAGTATATGCGTGCCCTGATGCTGCTCAAACAGTTCCATAGCAAGACCTGCCGCGGTTCTTCTGCTTTGAGCACCTGCAACAAAAACATTGAAATTGTTATATCTGCTCAGGTCTTTAAGAGTCATTCTATTTACTAAAAGTCATAGTCCAGGGTTGGATTCCCAGCGAGGCGGTAATTTGAATGATGAGTTTAAATTTCTGTTCTGGGTCTGGGTGTTTGTCCTTATCTTGTGTGTTGTCCATGGCACCCACGACACAGGGAATTCTAGTGTGGGGGTGGGTGTGTCATAGCGTTTATATATTTATCTTGGCTAACCTATTTAAAAACAGTATATTCAATACATTACTAATTTTTAGTTATTAGCTTATTACGTAGCTATAGTTTTAATTGATAACATATTGTTCTTGGTTAAACCACAAGGAATTCATAATATATAATTATATGCAGAACAATGTCTGCTGAATCTCTAACTGTAATAAAAGTAATAAACAGTTCATTTTTCCACTGTACAATAATTTACAACACCGATATTATTTATGACTTTACTAGTCAACACAAAGTAAAGAGTGAGTCGTAAAGCAGTCGGATGGTAACCCAACACTCGCTGATACCATCGCACTGTTGGACGGTAGCTCAGAGGCTGCGTTCGACTTATTTATAGGCTTTGTTGACAGTTTTATACGGACAAAGAAATAAACTCATCATCACTAACCTCACCTAACAAAGACTTTCGTTGGTTTGTGACTAACACGAGAACATGTGTTATGAATTTGTGATTCATAATTAATATGTATGCAAATTAGGTTTTTCGATGATTTTGTATGACTGGTAAATTAATTCTTTTACTTGTCTCGCTTAATACCAGAATATTATGATTAAATTTATGTACGATTCACGAGGCGATTTTACGCGAATTGTCAATTATCGGATAAAATTTTTAAATTTTCGGAATTTATTGTCAATTTTCGAAAATACTTTGTCGATTTTCGAAAATACTTTGTCGATTTTCGAAAATATCTTGTCACTTTCGAATATATTTTGCCAATTTTCGAAAAACTTTTTCATTGACTAAGCTCATACAGTTGCCTATTCTGTGAACGAAAGTGAGCTCACGCAATCACAAGGACATGGTTACTCATGTTGTCGGTCGTGACGTCGCCACGGACATTCAGACACGCACGACGTGACATTGCGCTTTGCGTAATGTCCTGAGACATATACGTACAGATAAAGGTATGTAGCGACATGACTTTGATATTAGAACCTTGGGATTGTATGTCCTCATCGTTACCCATAGTTACTATAGAGTACCTATACATGTTAGGTGTGCTTAAAGATCAATTTAAAATGCCTTTGGCAGGTACCTATACCTAATGCAAAGGTTGCTTAGAGCATGGAGAAAATTAAACATTAATTTTGATAAAGCATCATAAAGCGGCATAAAGAATGAAGCCATATGACGTCAATAACGCCATTTGACTTCAAAAATATAAAAAAGTGTTAAAAATAACTTTACGCAGGCTGAATAATAACAGATGTCGTTACTTGTCACATTATTTCTAAGTCCAAATTCAAAATAAAAGCAAATAAGTACGTTTCTGACAATGTACCTACAGTTGAATCACATTAATAACAGATGTCGCTACTTATCACTTTTTCCACATTCAAAACGAAAGCGAGTGTACAGCTCTCACAACGTACCCCAACGGGTGCAAGGACACGTGTCCCGTCGTGACTGCACGTCGTGACGTCGGCCTGTACTGACGCCGACACGCACGATGTGAGGAAACCGATGATATTATGTAATGTTACGGAATAATTACTTAGGAAGTTATAGATATTCTAACATTATAGATGTGTACCACCTACAGTGTACTCATTATTCAGGCTAATATTTTTTTATTGAATTAAGGTAGCAAACGAGCCTTCTTCTACTTCCGCTGCCGCCCATCACAACTGTGACTGACTTAGAACAAGACTCGAATGGGGTTGCTGGGATAAAGGTAGGTAGTAATAAAGTTAAAGTTAATAGTTGGTTATTCTATATTTTGTTTGGCTATAAGCGTCTTAGACCATTTGCGTTCAAGCCAACCTGCCCTTCTCACGTTTCCCCCTTTTGAACAACGGACAAGGAAGTTATCTCCTGCAGGTCCCAGTTTAATTCCGAATTTTATTCAAGGTATCACCAAACCCATCCTTCATTCATATATCTAGTTAGCACGTAAAATGTCATCGGCTATCACTAATACACTTATGCGCGTAATTTTTTATTCTTCCACTAGGTAAGTATATCTAAAATCCAAAATATTATTTTATAAAGTAATTTATACGCACAAAGCGTACGACAACTTTTTACATTACTTTTTTTAACACAAAGCTATCGGTACCGATCATAAACATTAAATTCATAATATCACATCATAAACCATTTGGACACCGTTATCTAGACCGAATCTAAAATAAACTCTGTAAAAATACATATTCGCTTACATTACCCCCGTTCATATTTCAGTTAAGTTAATAATAAAACAACTGGAATACTGTCGTATCTGGCGGGTACTGCAGTTTCCGAAACAGGACAAAACAACAATACTGTGCCATGACTCTATCCGTCTGTAGGGGTACCATGGTTTTTGTTTTAATACGGACTGGATTTTAGGTTAAACAATTCTACTTTTTTTGACCACTTAGAATATGAAAGTGTAATCAAGCCATTTTTAAATTCTATAAAAAGATAGGTATACACATAAAACTATTCCATTATAGAACTAAACTGTGGCCCTGAATTTAGAGAGTGCTAGATTAAGACTATCATGACTGCATTTTAAAAAGACGAAGGTAACTATTAACAATATAATTATAATTGTCAGAATAACACATTCTTATTAATAAATTAAACTGTTCAGACAGTGAAAAGTAATATGGTGTAAATGAATGCTACTATATTTTTGGCTCAAAAACCTAAAAACAGATTATGCCTAATAATGATTAATACATATTATCTATTTAGGATAACAAGATAATTTCTATTTTACACTTTCAGTAAACTAAAAAAAAGCAAAATAAATTTGGTGCAGCGCTCAATTTCAACACATTTTTATTTCTTTATTCCCATTTACGGCCTCAAGATGGCGTCTCTAGTCGCGGCGATATCAAAGGCAAGCTGTCTCTGTTTGTTGAATTAAATCGTAATAAAGCACGCGGGCTATCTGCCATCTCGGGTTAAATATGGTCTGCGGTCCAATTGAGCCATGTGAATTCTGTTATCAGTGTAAAATTTCAGAGCAGGAAACATCTGATAAATGGAAGTGCCTTGCAATTGAATTTGTTGTAAAATTGTAAGTTGTGTCATTTTTAGTCACGGATTCCTAGCTCGGACTTATTAAGTGCATACTATAACTGTTACTTACGATTTCTGTATTTTGTACCGAATTTTCGACAAACTTGATGGTAAGTGGTCACAGTCGCTGATAGACATCAGTATAACCAGGGGAATCTCCGATGCGTTGCCGGAAAAGAGAGAAAAAGAGAGAAGGAAAAAAGAAAATAGCTGATCAAGCTTCAGCATAATTTTTTATTTCGACTCAAATGTGTCGTGGCCCTAGTGCATGTAATTAACACGTCTTGGATGTGAAAGTTAATGTCTTGCTAATTCTAATAGCCAATTGTTTTACTCTGTGAGTACCTATTCTATAAACAATGGGCCATCTTATACTTAGTGTTCACCGCCATTTCCCGCTAAAGTATCACCAAACAGCCACAGCTGAAAACAACCAGCCCGCTTTTAAACTCTTGGCTTCAACACACTAGTTAAGCCAAAACCTACTTAGTTTGTCCTTTGTACTTTACCATTGACAGTCACATAGCGTTATGGCTTAAAATCTTCCGCCATTACATCCGCCATTACATTATATCGTACAACAAATAGGACCCTTAATTTTTCTCCATAGACCCCATGGAACAAATTTTTATTAAGGCCGGTAAGTCGCGGTATAATTTTCTCATTACCACCGAACGGTGTGGTATTACTCTTGTGGGACTTGTCGTATCATTGGCGACTAACGAATAACTAATAGCTCGAAAGATACTGAAGATGTTTTTAGAAGCGGTAAAACCAGAAACGACTAAAAAGGCCACAGGATATCCAAGAGTAAATATTTGTTTCGTGATAAAATGTAAAGTTGTTTTAGTTATCATGAAAACTCTGCAGGAACTTACCATCAAGTGAGATAACAGTCAAGCATTAACTTATAATGAATAAAAAAAAACTTCTTCATATTTTTACTAGAATGAGATAAAAAGAAAAGATTATATTCGAGAATTATATTTTATTTAAGATTTAGAAAAAATAAGCATTGAAGACATGCAAACATGCATGTAATTTTGCAACTGTATTTTTTTGTTATTTCTAAGTAGGTACTATAAACTATAGTTAAATAAAGTAGTAGGCGAGTACATTTGCTAATAATGAATTTCCTTCACTGGTATAGATACCACGAGTTTAATCTTAATTCGTTTATTGAGGTAATTCCAACCGATAGACCGTTAGGTTGCGGTGAGACGCACGCCTTATTCAGATATTGTCATCATTATAGCAGTAATTTGCGATGTCGTTACACAAACTTAATAAACTCGTATTAATTCGACGACATTTTTCTTGGCAACTGACTTCGCTAAGTCTGGTGGACATGAAAACTGGGAAGAGGGTTTAAATGATGGGTACTTTAAATGTAGAACGATGTTAAACACTTTGTGATTCTCCCTCACTCAAAACGGGTATTTTTGAGTTAAAACGAAGAATATTTTTGTTCACTCGTTTAAAAAAATCGTTTGTTCTCAAAGCTTGACTGTTTTATTATCCGGTTTTAATACTAACTTAATACCAATCATCGTCCCAACACCCATAACTAACCCACAGCTGGGCATAGGTCTCCTCTCACAACGGGAGGAATACCAATACAAAGCATAAATTAATGGCCGTTATATTATTCGGTCATAAAGACTTGGTAACTAAGAGTAGTAAGTAACAAATACTTGGAAAGTAATACTTAATATTTCGTACCTAATACCTGGTACCAATAGTCTTAATACTTCGTTCAGGCTTACTCAGTATAATATTTATTCGTTGCATAAACATTATCGGAGTGGAGAAATAAAGAGAGCTAGGTAAAGCAATAATTTAGCGGTATTTGTCCATCTGTCCGTGCGAGCCAACATTGGCCGGGGGTTGCTGTTTTCACAAGCCGGAATTAAATAAAACTCACGCCTAATAGAGGAGGGTCCGCAGAAACACTCGAATAGTTTTAGTTAAACTTACTTTGTTTTGAAATGTTATTTTATTTTTGGATAGCTTTTTATTTCAATTTGTTTTACTATTTCGTAATAAATAATGAGTGTTAGTGTAACTATTTTCAAATGCCTACCGTTTCATGATTGCTAATGGTTGTTATACATGACTGCAGTTCAAAGGGGTTCGTTCTCAGTGACGCAAAAATTTGATGATGTGTTTAAATTTCTGTTCTCGGCTTGAGTTTGTGTTCTTGTCTTTCATAATTGTCCATGGCACCCGCGACACAGGGAATCCTAGTGTTGCTAATTATGAGTGTGTAGTGTTATTTATTCATACGTAACTTTATATTTTTATTTTTTTAAAGCGCTAGAATCTTAGGCTTTGTTATATTAGTACATATCAATATAATATTTTTGACTGTTGCACGTATCACGCAGAAGTTCCAAACAAATTTTGAAATTTGGTCCTCTTATTTATTAGGTACTAAGTATTTGGTATAATATTAGTAACTAATTTTGATAATACCCTAAAATGTAGCTGTTACCGCACAATATGAAGTAATACTTCAGTCCATTAAAAGGGTCCTTTCCTGCGTGGTTCTGCACACGGTACCCGGTACTCCCTCAAAAATAATATAAGATGGAAGCGTTGATTACCAACCCCTGGGGTTTCCTTGACCGGAACCGAAGGCTCTAATGAAGAATTACCGCCCTTTGTGGTCAGCCACTTCAACTGCCCGGATTGATTGGCTGCTTTTAAGTTCTCGTGAAGTATTCATGATGACGGAATTTCATATATAGAAACAATGGTGCATATGGCGCAATGGTTGTGAAGCCGTTCAAAGGGGTCCTGGGTTCGATTCCCAACGAGACGGAAATTGGAATGACGAGTTTAAAATTCTGTTCTCGGTCTGGCAGTTTGTTTTTATGCTGTGTTGTTCATGGTAACCACAACACGAGGAAGCCTAATGTGAAGCTATGACTATGAGTGCTTTGTGTCTAAGCTGCACTGAAGATCAGTGTTCTGGCTAAGGCCCTGTTGGTATTGGGATTGGAGTAGGAACTGTAATTCTTAGTCTAAGTATTATTATTCTTAGTTCTGGGTTCTGGGAAAAGGGTTTTGCATCTTGACAACTGTAGACTTGATATTTTAAAATAAACTATATTTGGCTAGTATTTTCTAGATAAAAATCTGTTTAACCCTAATGACGTCGAGGTGAGCGGCTAGTATCATGACTAACCCATTAATGGCCCACTAAAGGCCACGGGTCTCGTCTCATACTTCAAGAGGCCAGGGCATACTCAACCCTGCTCCAGTGCAGAATGGTGAGGGGAACTTACGATTATCATGATAATATCTGAATAACAGGTACGTACGTATACTCAACAATATTTTTCCCAATAGTTAATCCACAATCAATTTTAATTCCATATCAAAAATTCCGAAAATAACAAACGAACCGATGACAATGGATTTCAATTCAAGTGACCATTACGCGATAAATGGAAAAAATCACACTGAATGTTACCATAATGAATTGTAACTAGCCAATTACACGGACGGATAACCCTTCCAAAGCGCGCGGGGTCGAACCGACCGGTCGATACCGAATAAAAATACCGAAATCCCGGAAACGGATCCCGTTCGTAGTCGAGACACGTACCGTCAATATAGATGCGCGGAGCGATGATTGTGATGCACCAGGAAGGGACCACGCAAAAATGGCGTTCGACAACTATAGATTGAAAATAAACGGACAGAACTGTTTCGTTTGGGAATAAAAGTGGAGCCGAATTGTTAGAGGATTTATATTTCAGTTTCCTGGCAAATGAACGTTTTTGTTTTCTTGTGTCTACAGTAAATAGTATAATGTCTAGAAAGTAGTGAACAAGACGACCAGACAACCTCAAAATGTACTTCTACAGTATTAAAAAAACATTAATCTAAGAATCTATAAAACTATTGTAGAAGCACCTAACTCTATCCGCGCGTGATTGTTTAACTTGATCGTAATCACTCACGATTGACATGGGTACAGGAGGCCTACGAAGGAGTGTTATTTTGAATTTCTTTTGAAATTCAGAATTGACACTTTTCATCAACTCGAAATTTTCTAAGAGTAAATTGCGTAGCAGATTGAAACAAAACTTTGACAAATCATGTAGATGTTATCGGTATCGAAATTATGTTACCTTTATTTAAAATATACATACAATAAAGGATAAAGCAGTGATAGCCGTGTGGTTGAACGTTGGACTGCCGAACCAGAGGTTCCGGGTTCAAACCCCGCACGCACCACTAATTTTCAAAAATTATCTGCGTATTAAAATTTAATTATCACTTGCTTCGGTGAAGGAAAACATCGTGAGGAAACCTGCACTCCTGAGAGTTCTCCATAATGTTCTCAAAGGTGTGTGAAGTCCGCCAATCCGCACTTGGCCAGCGTGGTGGACTATGGCCTATACCCCTTTCACTGTGAGAGGAGACCCGTGCCCAGCAGTGGGACAGTTATGGGTTGTGATGATGAAAGGATAAATAAATAAATTTTAGGTAATAAGTCTACATTTCCGTTAACTAATGTCCTACCGTTGTCATAAAACTTCTAATTATTATTAATCATCGTATAAAAATAAGCGTGATACAAAAATTGGTATCGTGGGAATATAACACGAGGAGTATTTATCGATACCACATAATTTCAACTTCCAAGACTGCGTTTAGGTGTTATTCTTAATTATAGGTTATTCGAGGAAATTACGGAGTAACGCAATGCTGTTTCCAAGGCTAAGGAATATGGAAAGTACAGTATCGTGTTACATTTGTGTATAACATTAATTTTATCCATCTTTATAAAAAGTACAAACGATAATGTGTATACATAGGTATAAAAATTGTCACTAATCGAGCATTTATTTAAGAAAAACTGATGTGGTATTTATTAAGTCAAAAAATATTTTATGATTATTTTTTGTCTGCGTTAGTGCGGAGTAAAACGTGTTCTATGCCACAGAAGCGAAAAATACTAAAACCAGGAAAAGCTCTTTAAAGAATGCAGGTAACATTGAAAACTATACATTAGTTAAAGGTAATATTAGTGATACAAACAATGAGAAAATCGTCATTTCGCAGATTACTTTGAATTAACTTCACTTTATAAAGACACTACTTTACCTACTGATTATTAATTTATTTACTTCACTTTACTTTGTTTATTGAACGAAATAAATGAACATAATATTTGCGAAAAAAGAAAATGATTCCAAACTAGTAACAGTTACAGGAGAATGCTTTGGCAGTATTTAATATGTAAAGGTTAGGGGGTTCAGTTCATTACGGACCGGATTAAGAAGGGTTAGCGCGCAAAGGAATCCGGAAGAGCGTTGGAGGGTTGGCTTTCTTTCAAAATAGACTTGGTGACTTTGGAAACTGGTCTTCATAGTATGAATATTATTGTCTGCTAGTAATAATAAATGTTTTAATATATTTAAGAAAAAATGGGATGAATAAATAAAAGCACACACAAAAAGTAAATGTTTTGAGAGTTAGGAATGGCATGGCACTACATACGCTGATCGCTAATGAGATATCTCAAGCGACCATGACCCGAGAATATACTTTAATCTACTCTTTAAATGTCTTCTTCGACAGGGAATGTTACCCGGGATCAGTCGCTTGGTAGCCAAGGCCACTACTAGCTAAACTAAAAAGAAACCATAGAAACTGTGAAATCATTTCCTTGTTCTGCTATTCAAATTAAGAACAATAACTTTGAATTAGATACTTCTATAACCCTGCTACTGCCAATGAAAATAACAGGAACAATGTTCTAAATCCTAGTAAACGTGTAAGCTCCCTGCAATATTTCGTGTTAACCCTGGTGTCGCCCGTCTTTTCCCTTATTTATTGTTATTTTTCTATTTTGCCAGCAGATGTGCCACAGTATGATTTACGGCGGTGTATTAAGGAATAGGGAATTACACGACCGGTCAACGGATAATCGTGTTGTGTTCTATTTTGAAAATACCTATCAGTACACAAAAACAAAGTCTATTTATCTGTCCGATAGCGATAACTAAATAACTACTGCAAGGATTTTCATGTGGTTTTAAGAAATAGACAGATTGATTCATGATGAAAGTTTAAGTATAATATGAGATAATTTTAAAAAACGCCTTAAAACTGTGACAATGGCTTGTGTAACTAGAGTTTCGCGATGGTGCTGTTTGTGAAATTAAAAATTGTGATTTTTAAGTGATGCGGCGAAAATAAAGTTCGAATTTCTCTTGAAAATCTTCTTTAATTTTACTTCCTGCCCTAACCGTAGTCCATTTACGGGGGATATATTTAACTAAAAAGCCAGTAAAATTATATAGTATAATAGAGTAGTACCTATTATATAGTATAATACATACTGTCACAATATAATATATGTAAAATGAAAAAAAAAAACTTGATTGTTTGGAATAAGAGTAAAATTGTTCTTTATATAGATACTTTACTAATTTATTTATTACAACAAACTTGTATTCAACATTTTTATAAGGTAGGCCCAATTATTACAAATAAACGACATAACTTTACCAACACAACTTCCATCGAAATTGTCATAAATATTAATGCGACTCAATCATATAGCCATCAGTTTACCCTTTAACCGATCCAACGCATTCAGACCAATAAAACATGTATGAAACCGGAGCTGGTAACATACGTCCGCTCTCGCCGAGCGCTGACACCCTACTGCAATAAATCAGTGCTGCCATCAAACGGCGATATGGGGAACGAAACATGTGTTTGCCGCGGAGTTAATTTGTCGAATTTATCTGCTTGTCTACCGTGTTATTGTATTGAGAAATATTGCGTTTTCTTGACTTACGTGGTTTTGTTTTGGGCGCTTGTTTGAAAAGTTAAATCGTAAAGGTTTGTTATGTTATATATTAAATATATGTCTTGTGTTTTTTTATTAATACATTTTAAAATTTCAGTTCGGGCACGTTTCGCCTTTTTCATATTGAACTTGTTGCTAAATCTGCAATATCTGCAATATGATCGCAATATGATTGCATTATCGCAACCAATCTGTCCCACTGCTGGGCACGGGTCTCCTCTCACAATTTGAGGGATATAGAGAACTACCACCAATTGTCAATTGCGGATTGGTCAATTGCGGATTGGCAGACTGCAGACTCACAGAGAACATTATGGAGAACTCTCAGGTGTGTTGGTTTCCTCACGATATTTTTCTTTTAGTGCAAGGGATTGATAATTTCTAATATAAAAAACATTTTTAAAAATTAGTGGTGCACACAGGCCTCCCTGTTTGGGAGTCCAATATTCAAACCATTTGGCTTTTAGTGCATACACTTCGTGTATTATAATAGCAAAGCATAGCGAATCCTTAAATATATAAAGGATGCGGCAGTTTAAATTACACATGGATTCATGACTAAATATTAAAGATAAGATCGTATATTGTATCGTAGGTCGTACCGTGTAAAAGGTATTTAATCCAGCCATTAATTTCCCAACCAGTACATCTAGTTCGCAGACGGTTGTCATTCAATTAAAATCATTACGCGGAACATGGTGGTATAATTTGACTGTGACATTCGCCGTAATTCGATTATAATGTGGACTGTCCGGTGATAACTAGGGCGGCGTGCATATCAATTGGAAGCTTAAAATAACTTTGTGTGTTTAGTGTATATGGTTCTTTATAAAGTGTTGTCAGTTTCAATTGATGATTCTGTTTGGCGCTATAGTTATCATGCCAGGACTCAAAGGGTCCTGGATTCGATTTCCAGCAAGGCGGAATTTTGAATAAAATCGGAATTTCGGTTCTCGGTCTTGTTTTTGTTCTTGTCTTTTATGTTGTCCCTAACACCCATTATACAAGGAATCATAGTGTGAGGCTATGAGTGTATAACGTTTGACCGTAGCGTACGTTACGTACGTACGTGTAAACGTATCGTAAACGGCACTAAATACAATTTGTAGGTAACACGACTGTCCAAAAAACAACTAATATTAATATTTTCATGTTTCCCGAAAACCGAAATACTACCGACGCAATCAAAAATAATATGCATACCCAACCCTACCTACAAACTTTGAAATCTTATAATCACGGTAACACCAAACCATTTAATTACCGCAATACCTTTACAATCCAAACACCCTAGCACACAAGTTGCACCGCTACAATTAGACAGACAGTCGTCAAACGAACCCCCATTTGAATAACTAAACCAGTCACGTTCGCCAAATAAGCAGCACTAACAAGCGGTATATCGCTTGCACTGATTGTTAATTGATTAGATTAAAAATTTTGTCCCAATCTGCGGAGTATTGTCGCAGTGGGCACGGGGTGAATTAATTACGTCATTTTTAATATACCGGTGTCTTTTACAATTGGGTGTTGACAAATCTTGTGTTAACTTTTTTGTTAACTTAGTGGTTAATACTTTGAGCAATGTTACGTTCTCGGAGATATAAATGATTTACTAAGATTGCAGTTTGTGGGTGGAATGTAATATTTATTATTTATTTATAATCACTTTGCTGCATGCCATTTCATTCTTCAAGTTGCATTTGATTGGGTGGCTTAAAGTTCAAAGATTCCATAACGCATATAAATTTCAAATAACGCAATATCAAGGCAGATGTCCCAAAACACAAGTTATCAATCTTAAAAGCGAATTTTCAGCATACTCGTAAATCGAAGCATTGCTCCCTCATTCTTTATTGCGTACGTGAGTACATTGGAAACTCCAAAATTTACCCCAAAACATTTCATAAGACAGAGCCCCCTAAATGCTCATGTTTTATGTGTCGAATATTTTTATTTTAATACCGCTATTGACTAGGTGGGAAGGAGTGCAGGGCTCAAAATTGAGTTAAAATGACAGTGGCATACGTAGTGATTCGCTCCGCGGTCGCATTAACTGCATTAGGGGCCAAAATTGGATTTGTCGTGGGGCGGTCTGTTGGTGCACTTGTTACGAATTTACAGATAGCATACACTAAAAAAGCACTGATGAGCACATGACATGTGTAAAAGTGGATACGACAAAACTGAATTAGGGAAATAGACGATTTACTTGGTACATTTTATTTTTTTCTGTACCTCATTTTTCTGTAAAAAATACTTTGATTGACTAATGAATCATGCTAGACTATTGCTTAGTCATAAAAAAGGTCATGAACGGAAATTCATACAAAACTGCACACAATACTTACTGTAGGTGACATTTGCATATTTTTTTTTATTTTTCTTTGTTCATTTTAGTTATGTATTATCAACAATAAATTTTCTGAGTCATAACAATCCGTGCTGAATGGTAAAACCTCATTCATTATAATATTTTCTCTCAAATTCGTCATCAGAATAAACATCTTGAAAAAAGAGCCTTGTGATTCCTCTGCCTAGTTGGCTACTTTGGTAGTTGATAGGATTCCAATTTTCTATTTTCGCGTCATTCTTTGTGATTTTGGTGTAGTCATAATAAGTGCCATGTCATTTGTGACCTAAAGGTATTGAAATAATGCAATTTTGCAATACATAAAAACATTTGTTGTAGATACAACAGTACAAACCAACACCACCAATTGGATATTAGTTGTTTTTATTACAAACGAATATCTGCTTATAATTAGCATATTAATGTATGCTATATACTTATTTACTTTAGTTTACACTACAAATAATTTATCAGTAGTGCTTATTTTAACACGTCTCAGGATTATCATACAAGATACAATTTTTCATCAAAACAAAGGCCAATTACGCAAATAACAATCCGTCACATGACGCTAAAACATGTCACGTCATCTCAATAAAACAAACGTTTGTACTTTTCGTTTCCCCGATAGCGTAAAGGTAATTTATTTATTTGAAGTATTGCGGTGAATCAGTCCCCACGGCGCATTTATTTGCGTGTACGCTTCGCTTGTCAATGTTGTGTGAGATTTTTTGGCCAAACATGCGACTGAATGGCACAGTGGGTTCGCATTTTTTGTCTTGTTACCAGTCGTTTTTTTCCTCGTTTAGGAGTAGAGATATAAAAATTAAAGTTATATCTAAGCTTTTATTTAACTTACTATTTTCGTATATTGAATTAATCTATTAAATTGGCACTTAGATTTTTTTGTTGTAATCTGGACTTAAACTCAATATATTTTAAGTAGCAATTTAAGTAGAGATATGATTATTTAATGACATGAAAGACACGATTTACATGATAGAGCATAGAGTAGTGACTGAAACCTCATTTCCACATATTCTTCACAGAACTCTGGGTTCCGATGAAACTATTCTCTAGTGGAGAATAAGATTGTAATATAACTAGTTTTTATTCTATAGGCACAACTATATGTATAAATCTGTAGTCTGTGTCGGTACCTATAATATTCGTTTTATGACTAACTGACATCCATTTTTCATTTTTTGATCATTTTGTCTTTCTGTCTGTCCTGCTATAACTGAAAATCTTGTCAGATCTTAATGAAAATTGTTATACCGCAAGAAAAAATGATAGGCAATATATTCATTTTAAATCATTTTTAAACCGCACAGCGAAACGGACGAGCAGTGGCTAGTATAATATTATTATAGTAAGAGTATGATAATCTTATCTTATTTGAAAACGTCAACAATGTCCAGCGGATTTATTCATATTGGAAAGTATCATTACAGATTCTTGTAAGGTCAGATTCGTATAAGCTCCACACTAAACAATTTGGCCTGCCCCAGTCCTCATATCTACAAACGAACTGACTAACTAATATTCTTAATAACACCTCTGCTAACTAGGCTAACCATCCTAGTCCCTATTTGAGTCTTGTTCTGTGTCGGTCACAGTTGTCATGGGCGGCAGCGGAAGGGTGGTGGTACAAGCACGTTTGCTATCTTAATTTAAAAAAACAAAAAAATTAAATAGTAAATGCGATTTTTTATGAATTTTGTGGAGTAATCCACAATCTTTATATATAAAACTCTTGCGTTACTGAGTGACTGACAAGCAACGCACAGCCGAAACTACTGAACGCAAGAAGCTGAAATTTGACATGTACGAGTATGTTCCTTAGGGAGTATTTGGGAGCACTAAGAGAGGATTTTTGGAAATTCCATAAATTTCCAAAAATGGAATCTTTGCATACTTATAGATTCCTCATGTGACGCATGTGAGCAATAGGAAAGGAATTATGGAAATTGGTGGGCGAAGCCGCGGGGGAAAGCTAGTATTATTTAAAATTTTCATCATAGTAATTTAAGAACAGCAGTTGGTTTAAAAATGTTTAAAATTTAATATTCTCAAAGCTTATTATTAACCCTGCGATGTGCACAGCAGTGGGCTATAATAAGTTTTAAGGAAAAAAATTATTTACCGTCATAACAGAATAATATTATATTTATACACTAGCATAGTTCTAAATATAAACCCATTTGTTTTGCCGTCTGTACCAGTCGTAACACGGTTAGCGCCGACAATGACTTGACGAAGGGAAATCTGATTTGCGAACCCTCCCGGTTATTTTAAACCTACTCAGTCATTTTGCATAGTTCAATAGAGGGGTGAATTGTAAGCGTACAAGTCCTATGCAATGTGTTTTGTTAAGGAATCTTAGAGATAATCTTCTGTTTACAGTGAATTATATTTAAAATCCCAAAGGCCTTTGGCATAAAAAATACCAACCACAAGGGCAGTTGGCGGACTTCACACACCTTTGAGAACATTATGGAGAACTCTCAGGTGTGCAGGTTTCCTCAGGATGTTATCCTTCCCCGAACCAAGTGATAATTAATTTCTAATATCGAAGCGAAAATCAGAGCTGCGGCCGGGATTCGAACCCAGGCCCCATCGACCACACGGCTATCACTGCTACCGATAACTTAATAGTTAAAACTTAGAATAATTACACTATAGAAACGAAGTCCGCGCGGCCGTTTTGAAGCACCTTAATTGGAGTCAGAAATGACTCCAAACACCGGGCAGCTCATGTCACGACAAACGTGTCTCGCGAAAAAAAGGAATTATGACGATTTGTCCAGTTAAATTGTGTCACAAAATATCTGAAAAGCTATTTATGTATTATTGCTAAAAACTTAATTATGATTATCCGCAGCCGAAGTTCGGGAAACTTTGGTTTAGTGCTTCACTTTAGACAGAGCGCTTGTATGAAGACTGTCTTCCTATAGTGTTATTATTCTAAGACTTAAAAATACCTTTCAAGGCTTTACTAGTAGGAGGAGGGTCTCTGCTCCACGGCGGGTCCCCGTGGCCAGAGAAGTCCCGGAGCTTGAGGTAGCTGATGGTCAGTCTGATGATGGAGGCCTTGTCCAGCTGGCTGGTGATGGCGGCCGGCAGCGGCAGCATCTTCGCCAGCTCGTAGAACTCGTAGTTCTCCTTCCCGCGCCGGGATCGCGCTGCGTCTCTACTTTTCTCTTTTCGGAGTTCGAGGATGCTGTGGGAGAAAAGAGAAGTTAGTTAGGTGGTTGTCTCTATCTGTTTACTTCTTGAAACTGATTTGTGTATGTACATGGAAGATATTTTAGAAAAACTATCCTTAATAGACGTTTATTAGGATAGATCCATTGGGATAACCGACTAAAAGACATATTGATGTCTTGTAGTCGGTTTGTTTGTTTATCTACTTATGCGTTTGTTTCCGCTAATCTCTGGAACGGTGGAATCAAGTTGCATACGGTTTTCACTGATGTGTTGCAGTAGGTAAGCTCGATGTACCATTTTTATTTTATTTATTTATTTATTTATTTATTCTTTATTGTTCCAACAACGTGTGTTACAATGGGCGGACTTAATGTTAAGCAACATTTTTAGTGTTTGTTTTTATTTCAAACGGTTCAAAAATAAACAACCTACGTATCTATGCTAATTAGGTATCTATATATTTCTCGACCTATAGAATGCGACTAATCTAAAAGAATCCTGTTAGAACCCGCACTTATTCCATCGTACCTGACTCACTCCTCCACTCCACTCCAGTCCTCTCTCACTTACTACATTTTTGTCCTGCTCAAAGGCTTTCTAGAAGACGCCAACTGCAAGCGATAAGATCACCATTTGTTGTGTCTGTTAAAAGTCCACCTGTTTCTTAGTGTGTGCAATAGATATGCCTAGAATAAATAAAAGACCTAGGTACCGACTCTATCTACCTAGATCGATATCTATCAGCTCATCCAAATGACTCTACATAGATACAGTACCTCCCCATATGTAAGTGAAGTTATCAGAGCTTTAAAAGTGTACCAAAAATTTATAGATTTCCCTTCTTTTATATTCCTTTTTTGAATGTCGCTAACACCACAGATAAACATAAATGCACTAACTACCAGGTGGGAGTGCCGGCCCTCCCTCGCCCCGCCCACGGGCGTGGCCGTTAATGAGCGAACGCTTAATGAGTGTACCACGTTTATTTTAAACAGGCCATATCTGCATATTTGTTGTAGACGGGAGTGTATTTAATAAGTTTGAATTTCGAACGATATAGTTTTCGATGTAAGTAAAAATGTATTTGGAAAGGGGTTTGTATTAACAACTGATTCTCTAGATTTGAATTTCGAATATCCAAATCGTTATTTAGTTATTGACTGGCTTGGGTAAATAGCTTGAGTTTGAATTTCGAATAATTCTGTAGTTCTGTGGATAGCAGTTGGTTGAATTTCGAACGATTCTATGTTTTAAAACGGTAGGAGAGTGTCTGTCTGTAGTTCGAAAGATTCTAGATTTGCTGTAGAATGCAGAAAACTTTAGATTAAATTTCAATTTTGGACGATATACTATTCATGTTAGAGCAGATAGGTAATGTAGGTAGGTGCAAGGTGTGTGTGCAAAGGAACAAAGTGTGTGCAATCTGATTTATTGCGTGTGTAATGACTACTTCGATTTTTGGTTGAAAATTTTATTATGTTTTAAGTTAGTGCGTTCAACATCTTGGACTTCATCGCCACTTACCATCAGATGGAATTGTACTCGAGCATTAACTTACTTAATATAATAAAAAATCATGTTCAAAGTTTCTGTTACATACAAACATACTAACATACGTCTGAAGTTAATAAAAGCGTGTTAAAAAAGGAGGGGTATACCTACCTACCTAGGTATAAGTAGATACCTATGGGATAGGTTCATATTAACATACCTATTAGTCGACAAGGTTTAGGGTAATCTCGTTAAGGCAAGACGACTCTACACAAGCACAACAGCCGTAGACCCCATTCTACTGGACCATAAAACGCGGCTATCACAAAAACGCAAATAGTGCACGACATGAAAGTGAACATTAGGCAGTTTACGGCAGGGGTACTCAAGCCGGTGACGACGGCCTGGTTTACGAGCCGAGCTCAGCTCCCGCGGGCCCCGGTTTATTGTCACCTGGTAGGAACGTTACGTCGTCAACGCGTTGATTGAACGGACGACGTTGATTGGTTAGTTTTCGATTTAAGTTTAACTTTTATGTACATGGGCATGGGATTTTGTTGTTTTTGTTTAATCAGGATCATTTTGAGGTCAACAAATCGAATTGCAAGAGTTTTATATATGTACATAATTATATTGACTGATTAATATTCTTTTGTAAGAATTACCAAACTTTATTGGTGAGTAGTGACAAAACTTAATTTATAAATATATAGGTATAAATATTAAAGTGCAAAGCCCCAAAATAAGTTATTTATTGAAGACCAGCATACCCATGAAAGAGTTCAAACGATAACACAAACTTTAAACCTTATCAAACCGTACGGAAGTACAGCTTAGGGAATAATAACTCTTTATAAAGAAAACCTACCGAGCCGATATAAGATCGAATTTCCAGATAACTGGAGGGCGAGTTAAAGCATAAAACAACGGTACAATTGGGCTTGATTTAATGTTTCTCGAGGGTCAGTTTGGGTCCGCATTAAATTGTTTAAAATAAGTTTAGCGAACGAGGGTTGAGCTCCCCTGGCTATTAGGGCTTGACCACTTTTAAATTGAAGTAAATTATGGAAATCTTATTATTGTGATTAGGTTTTGGTACTGAATAGATTTTGTTTGAATTATTTTTTGTGTTAGATTTTAATAATTCCATTTTAACATTCATATCCCAATAATTAGTTTAGTAGGTAAGGTTATACAGTTGTTGGTACCGGCGAAATAAATGCTTTCTATGCTATTTCTATTATTTTTACTAATTAGTTAACTAATTCTTTCGTAATTTAATTAAAACTTTATAATGGATAAATAAATCTTAAATTTCCTATATGTGTATCTATATGTACCTATTTAGGACCTACTCAATTCGAACTTAGATCTTTAAGTGTACTTATCTACTACCTACTACCTGTGTTATAAATAACCGACAGAAATAAAAATTCACGGATTTCTAGATTCCGTACGACTGAATGACAAACAGAACCAATAAAGATCTCTCGTGTCTGTCTCTTCATCATCATTCATCATCATTCATCATCATTCATCATCATTCATCATCATTCTTAAAATATAACTATTAAAATTGGCTGTGATGAAGCCATGTCAGGGCCAACTAAACTATGCTAAGCAGGTTTGGTAAAATTATAATAATATTATTATGTATAAAGTCCCAAAATCGACTACTTATCTGGGAACATCACTCCTCAAAGTCCTGTTCAGTCATTTCTACACACACAATACGTACTTATAACCCTACGAGTGCTATAGCATATCAGAAATTATTAAATATTTTATTGTTGCGCCCATTGCGCCCCAAGATGAAGTGAAGTGGGTTTTATAAGAAACTTCTAAGTGACAATGTTACACGTCATATTCGTCACTCAAAATCAGACAAAAGATCTTTCTTCTGTAACGTGTTTTAATAAAAATGTTGAATGGAAATTTATACCTATAGGTATAGGTTTTAGCGATATAATTGTAATACATGATATAACTGTAATAGTGGTATATTTGCTATTGATAGGAATTTGTTAGTCGTTTTTTTATTTAAAGGCAACCAATTACACATAATTATTTAAGTATCGTTTTACTCGCAGACTTTATTAAAAAAACTGATAGGTACCAAAGTGTTAAGAGTAACACGAAATTTTTTTTTGTGTTTAATATTCAGTACCTAATATTTTATTGCAATGTTGATTGACTCGTTGTTTTTCCATTTTAGAACTAATGTTCTCTCCAATCTCCGATCTCTGACCTCTACCATTTGCTGAATTGACAAAATAATTTTAACAATCATTAATATATTAAAGTTCATTGTCAATATTATTATTCAGTGTCAGTAGATAACAAACAGATGCACTATTTTATTCCCCGATATTATCTATTCATTACCCCGAAAACCAATAAATACATTGATCCACCACTAAGCAGCCGATGTTTAGATTGAGGGCCATTGAAGTGTAAAACTCAAAAGTTCCCATAGGGTCTTAAAGACCCCACTAATGCAAAGACTTAATACCTCGTCATTTGAGGGGTTAATTCTTGAGGTGTCGACCTTTTGTGTCAACAAAGGTGACAGTTAGCAATTTGCAACGATTCGTCATTGTGTGTTTAATCTGTTACCCGATGACATAATCTGTGGACCGAAATGGAAGCGATTGTTATGACATTTTGCCTGTTAAACGAGGTTTATTATGAAGTATCGGGGTGTGACAATACCTTTATCAAACAGTAGGTACCGCTACAGTTGGTATATTATAAAAATATTTAGTAGGTACCTATACCTACCTAGTAATTAATTTTATTTACACTTATTCTTCTGGCCGGGTCTACTAGTTCACAACAATAAAATAATTGTTGCTGTAGTTGCGTTGCTGTGACCGTTGCCTTAGTTAGTTGGCCCATCGATACATTTTATAAAAGCTTCTTTAACTTGCATATTTTGTTTATTATGTATGTAATGTGAGTTCGACTCAAATCTTGCAAGCTGAACCAGGACTACTTCTTCTGACTCTACTGACTTGAAACCCAAATTACTTTAGTTCTGATGACAATGGAATGACATGCATGATCGGATACAAGTTTAGGATTAGTTCCAAACAAGGGAACTCCTGAACGTTTAACACCAGTGATTTGATTACGCTAAGACTAAGCAATTGTTGCTTAGCATTATAAAATCGGTTTTCAAACATTTTTTTTCTTCTAGTAACGCCTTATAACGTATTATTATTATTTTATAAAAATTAAAGCTTAAAATGTTTAGTTGAGATTTGGAACAAACATTCGAATATCGAATCGAGCGAAACATCTATGACTCAAATACATTCACTATATGCAATCCCTAGACAACAGTACGTGTAATTAGATACAAAGTAGGTACATCGGTACAAGAGCTGTCTGCAACTGTCAGTACAATGTCCCGGGGGACAACTAATTTTCAGGCCGGCAACTCAATTTGTCCCGTACGCATTAACCGTAACAACCGAACACGGTTGCGCACTACACTTTACGACTTCGATTCCTTTGCTTTTTCTCCAAATTCAGCTATTTCAATTTGCAAGGAATTTTCTTTTCCTCAATACTTCAACGTTCGGTTTATATAAGGTCCACTTTTGTCTAACATAAATTGAGACTTACGACCTTTCGGACGCGACGGCTACCAATCATCACTGACCGTTTGGTATCGTCGTGTTTTCGGTTTTCAACGCTGTTTCTTTACATTTAGGTCGAGTTTGGGTTGTAAATTACACGTAAGGGTCAAGGCGTTAGTTGTGGGTTCGATTCCCAGGTGTGTAAGGCGTACGTGCACACTTAAAGGTACTTCTCAAACGAAGGGAGGTATGTCATAAAAATTGGACAGGACTAAAGCATTCGGGTATCGGGTCTCGAGTAAGTAGGATTAATGTTTTGGTACGATGTGGGCGGTAATGGTACGGTTACCTACAGGACGTCGTAACTTGATAACTGTCATATTATAATAAATTCCAATTAAAAAAATGTATTTCAAACTTATAACACGAAAAAAAAGTTTTTTTTAAGATTTTGTTAATTTTTTTTAATTATTGTCATTGAAATGTCCTTTTTAATATTTTACAATAAGTAACAAAAAAATATTTATTTATCTACTTCATGATCCAGATTCGTATCGGTTCCTATAACTACAACGTAGTACTACTACCACTGCTGTAAATCTTCTGTACACCTTCAAATCCCGAAGCCGTGCCTTGTGCCGAAAGTCTCTTTCCGTAATAAAACACCGACTTTAATATGCAAACTAGGAGAGCATACTAACTGCTCAGGAATGTCAACGTGTCTACGCCGTAATCTATGGTAATGGTATGCGTCTACTGCAAATTCTTAGACGCACACATAAAATTTCCGATGTACAAAGTTTCAAAGAAGCCTTCAATGTATGCGGACTTTATCGTTTTATCCGAGCGAACTAAACTCCTCAAAGAGAAATTCACACCCTCACGCCGGCCAGTTTTCTTTAAAAGCGTGGACATCTGAACCCTTGAAATTTAGTCAACCGTCTACTCCCCGGGGTCTATCCGACCCCACGGTCACTTGGAGTTGAATCGACTACATTTGCACTTTTGTATAGAATTACTTGAACTTTTTCTGTATACCTAATCGTAGCTACCATGTTGAATTGTATTTTGATGTTATTTTCTTATGTAATTGTACTAATTGTTAAGTTTTATGTATAAAATAATTTTTGTGCTAAGGCAATATGTGACATCATTTGATGTGAGTAGAATTCACCTCTCCCTAGGCCCTGCCCCAGTCCTCATACCTACTAACGAACTAACCAACTATCGATCTAACATTGTTTGGTATCTGACTAACCATCCTAGTTCCGATTTGAGACTTATTATGTGTAGGTTACAATTATCATTGGCGGCAATGGAATTCTGGTGTTGTATGCTCGTTTGCTATTTTAATTCCATTATGTTTCTTCGCATAAGTTGAATTTTAATTAGCAAACTCATCCTAATGCCTTCAAGACATTAATGGCACACATGATCACGGGTGTCACCTCATCATTGAGGCTTAGAGTGTACTCCACACTAGAAAAACTGGATAAACTCATCCTAATATGACCCGTCAATCTCGCGCAACACAATAGGCCATCGGTACCTATTAACTAAACGATCTAACGATATTTATTCTTGGGGCATAAAATACGCCACGAGGGGCGCTGATATTTGACGTCGGAAATGAAAATGTCACCGGCTTATTACGCCTTAGGATTATTGGTATAACCAACGATTATTTTCACAGATAATCTATGACAGTAATGTCATAATGAAGGCCCGACGCCATCTTTGATTGCTGACAACGTCGGTTGATTACGTATTCTTGGCGATATAGACGTTCTAATGATCGTTTGGTACGGAATAAATTCTGAAGCCTTGACTTATTGAAAAATATTATTACAGGTATGAAGAATGTGTGAATTTACGATTATTATCTATACATATAATAAATCTGTAACTGATGACTGTCTGTAGACGGAAGATATATGAGATAAACAATTATTTTTAGTATTTTCCTCTTTTTGTCTGTGGTTTTACGCGATAATTTTAGAAACGGCGTTTTTCACTAATATGTGCGGTAGTTGGTTTTATTTCAATAGGTTATAAAAATAATAAATAAATAAAAAAATTATGCCAGTTTAAATAATTAAGCTTAACAATTTCCTAATCTGGGTACTAAGGGACATGGGACGGGTTTACTAGTCGTTATAAAATTTACCACACAGCCCTACGAACATGAATCCGATTGAACTTGGTCGGTTTTTGTGGCTTCAGTAAAAACCGCGTAAGCACGACTCCCACGTCGTGTGGACTTAATTTGGACATTAATGTACTCGTGTCAAAGCAAAGGTCACGTTGGCGTGTCACTGTAGTGCGGAGTGACGCCACGCGGCGCGCACTGTTGAATGTTAAGAAAAGGTGTAGACGATAGAGCGAATGAGTTGTCTTGATGCTTGCTAAGTTATTGAATGGCGTCAACCACCTAGCACGTGTCTCACCATTGAAGGGGTGTAGAGGATACTCCACCACGCTGCTCCAGTGCGAATTGGTGGAGGGGTTAGTGGCCAACCCAAGGTGTCGGATGTTTTTATGCCTTCCGACATGGCTTAACGACTGCTACCAAATGTTAAGAGGGGGTATAAAGCTAGGAAAAAATCAAATTTCACCCGCCCGTCTCAATGGAGCAACGGTACTGATAAATGGAACAGAGCATGTCAAAATCCTAGAGCTATAAAGATAAATGTATTTTATTTAAATAATTCGTAAATTATAGATTTGATTTAGAAATCGATCTACAAATCCCTCCGTGATACTAATTAGCATAATATATTAAAATATTGACTCAAAAACATGCACCATATTGAAAATAAATTGATTTTAGTTGAAAATTAGACCTAACTTTGTGATTTTTTTCTATCGAGAAAATTTAATTTTTTTATGTTTTTGCTTCTTGCATTCACTCAATAATATGATGAAGTATAACTATGTTTTTCTTCAGGTTCTAGAAACTTGATCTACTACTGTAAATTGAATCTACGATTGCCAATTTTGCTTTATACCCCCTCTTAACAACAGATTAATCTACTTCGTGACAATCCGCGAGCAAATACGTATAATGGTGTTTGCTTTCATGCTATTTGCAAGCCTTTCTCTTCACTCTCTCTCTCTCTCTCTCTCTCTCTCCCTCTCTCTTTCTTCTCCCACATAAGAACATGCAATGAAACAAAGAAAGTATAACACTGACATACATACATCCAACATACATTAGGTGGTGGTTTGTATGTTGCTGCATATTTATGTGGGAGTGAGGTGGTATCTTCATTAAGGTATACACCATCATACAAAGTAGTTGAAGTTGCAAAGTAGTTTATAATGTTTAGTTTGTGAATGAATATTTATTCCAACAGAAATAACTTTTTTCATTGTGCAAAGAAATATGTCAAATAAACGCTTCATTCAACTAGAAAAATTCATTTTAAGTATTTATTATCGTCAACTATCAAAACTGGCTGGTCGAAGCGTATCCGTAAATAATCAGGAGGGTTTCGTCTCCCGGGACGGACATCACTACACCCCGGAGATGAGCGCAATATGACTCGGCGTTTCCGAGTTCACGGTGACTGAGGACAGAGGTACGGCCGCTACTCAATTTGGTATACACTTTACTTGAAGAAGTGCCGAACATTTTAATGTTATTGAAATGTTATTAGGATCTAGAAATGTTATAGGACGACCCGGATGGCGCAATGGTTAACACGCCGGATCGCCGTTCCGAGGGTCCTGAGTTCGATTCCCAGCGAGGCGGAAATTTGAATGATGAGTTTAAATTTCTGTTCTTGGTCTGGGTGTGTGTGTTCTTGTCTTGTGTGTTGTCCATGGCGCCCACGACACAGGGAATCCTAGTGTGGGGCTATGAGTGGGAAGCGTTATTTATTTATTTATTTATTTATTTATCTACGATTCTCAGATATTAATAATTAGCGTCCGTCAGAATGGAGGGTCAATCATCGTATTTCACTCTGATATTATGTTAAATAATTGCTTATGAATTGCTTATATTTGCTTATCATGATGAGAGAATTGCTTATTGCATAATTTAAAAGAAATAACAAATTTAATGTTGACCCTCCATTCTGACGTCAGCTCCGCGGGTCAACTCTCTATAAAGTAGTAACTACGTAGAATTACTAATGTTTTAATGGGCCAAAAATTGCTTATCAATTGCTTATTTCATAATTTGGAAGCCTGCACCCCGTTATTAAATTCATAAGCTAAGTACGACCCTAAAATCCCCCAGCGCCTGTTAAAATTGTATGAGCAAAGTCACGAATGTTGGAAATTGCGTTTCAATTACAAGGTTCAGTTAAGTATTTGGTAATTATTTAAATATAATTAGGAATCGCTAGCAATCAAACTCGGAGTTCACGGCACAACTGATTTATTATTTTACTACCCGCGGAGTGTATAACAAGAATACACCACAGGTTCTTATATGCCTACCAATATTGAGACAAAATGAACTTACTCTCCGTTAATTTAAATAACTGTATATTTTTAACGTTTATTTTTAACGAGGTGTTGCGAAAACAACAACAATGCACAAGAATAAAATTGTTTGAAAGACCCTTATGACTCTAGTCAGGTATCAAATTAAAAACAAGATTTTCAATAGTTTGAGATCACTTGCAAAAGCTGATATATTTTCAAAATTTAACTTACTCAAGGGAAAATGTTCACGTTATATCTTTTTTTATTTAAAAATACACTTTCTGAAATTAAAAAATTAAACTAATATTATTTTTTAATAATTCAACCCGAATTATTAAATTTTTTATACTAAAAATAGGCGATTAATCAGGCGATGGTAATAGAACTTTGATAGAAATAAAAAAATCATCATCATCATCACAACCCATAACTGTCCCACTGCTGGGCACGGGTCTCCTCTCACTGTGTGAGGGGTATAGGCCATAGTCCACCACGCTGGCCAAGTGCGGATTGGTGGACTTCACACACCTTTGAGAACATTATGGAGAACCCTCGGGTGTGCAGGTTTCCTCACGATGTTTTCCTTCACCGAAGCAAGTGATAATTAATTCGCACATAATTTTTTGAAAATTAGTGGTGCGTGCGGGGTTTGAACCCGGAACCTCCGGTTCAGCAGTCCAATGTTCAACCACACCGCTATCACTGCTAATAAAAAAATAGTTTAAGCAAACTTAAAAACCTTTTATTAATAAATTGTAGTTTATCTAATACAAAATAACTCCTCCTCTGCCTCAAACACATGCGGAGATCCTCCTGGGCATGCTGAGGATCAAGTTATCCGGCATTTCTTGTGGTAACCGGTCCCATTCTTTAACAGCAGCTTCCCTGAGCTGCGGCACTGTCTGGGGTGATCGCAAACTGTTTTTTATGTTTGTATGTATGAAATGAAATGAAATTTATTCGAAGTTGGTTTTTTACAAACACTTTTCGAAAGTCAATCTACGCCATCGCTTCAACAAATCCCTACCGTGAGTAGTCTTGGAAGAAGAAGCGGCAAGAAAATTCCAATACAGATATACAGCTAGCCTGTCGGATCCCACTGCTGGCGAAAGGCGTCCCTCCCTATACATACATACAATATTATACACAATATTTTAAAATCAACGTAGGTACTTAGTTGAAATTTATTTATTAATTACAATATTTCTGACTGACCTGTTTTTGAAATCTCATCAGTGATTTTGTTTGAGATTCACCACCCGGCTTTATTTCATCATCCGTGTTAATTAAAGTTCTTCAGCAAAAGTTTCGACATGATCCGACATATAGTTCTCTTTCCTATACTGACCCAGAAGTTATGCCTCCCGCACGACAGTGAAGTTTAAGTTTTTCTTTACCGCTATAACGACCAGACACGATCGGGGTTTCTTATGCCCCGTTCCGCACTTAACGTGTTAACGGAGGGTAGGTTCATTTTGACGACCCGGATGACGCAATGGTTAACGCGTCGGATCGCCGTTCCGAGGGTCCTGGGTTCGATTCCCAGCGAGGCGAAAATTTGAATGATGAATTTAAATTTTCGTTCTTGGTCTAGGTCTGTGTGTTCTTGTCTTGTGTGTTGTCCATGGCACCCATGACACAGGGAATCCTAGTGTGGGGCTATGAGTGTGATGCGTTATTAATTTTATTTATTTATTTTAGTTATTTTGTCTCAATATCGGTAGGCATTTAAGAACCTTGTAATTGAAACGCAATTTCCAACATTCGTGACTTTGCTCATACAATTTTAACAGGCGCTGGGGGATTTTAGGGTCGTACTTAGCTTATGAATTTAATAACGGGGTGCAGGCTTCCAAATTGTGAAATAAGCAATTGATAAGCAATTTTTGGCCCATTAAAACATTAGTAATTCTACGTAGTTACTACTTTATAGAGAGTTGACCCGCGGAGCTGACGTCAGAATGGAGGGTCAACATTAAATTTGTTATTTCTTTTAAATTATGCAATAAGCAATTCTCTCATCATGATAAGCAAATATAAGCAATTCATAAGCAATTATTTAACATAATATCAGAGTGAAATACGATGATTGACCCTCCATTCTGACGGACGCAATAATTAAGTAGGTACATCATTATTTCACTTGTTCATTATCAAGATAAAATTGATGGATTTGAATATAAAAGCACTGAAAAAATAGTACGACTAATTTGGTGCACGGCGATAAAGTGAAACTAACATTATGAAATTCAAAAGGTTATTTTAATTGATTTTTTGCAATAATTCTTTTTTATACAAAGTTTGTATACTATGTTCAATAACCGTACTAAACTTATCCTTTCCATTCCCGTGAGTTACGTTGCCCCACCACAGTAGCGTTGAAAGTTTAACAAAACCGTCTCCAACTTACCACAGCAAGTTGAAATTCTTAAAGAAATGAAATTCTCTTATCTTTAAAGAAATTCTTTAAAGGCCAGGTTTAAAAGGTTTTCAAGCAATTCGCCTTATGTTTTGTGTCATCCATATTTTTTTGTTTGTACCCTAAAAATTTTTCACTGGGTGTACCGATTTTGATGATTCTTTTTGTATTTGAAAGCTGGTGCTTGTCATTTAGTCCCATTTAAATTTGAGCGAGATCTGACTATTATTTTCCGAGTAATCCCTAATAATTCGTATTTAATTGACTTTCATTTTACTTGTCGATTTAAAATGATCAATTTTTGAAGTCTATTTTTTTAGATAGAATGATATATCTTTATTTGCAACATAAAGTACATTGAGTCGTAACAAAAGGTATAAAAATATTTTAGTATGTGTACTATACATTGCAAAAAGGACCATGCTCAGCATTTTGCTGGTAATACAAATAACCAGCCCTGGTCTTCCGCAAGATCCGCCGGGTGACTCCACGGAACAAATCGGCTTATAAACTATATAAAACATAGTCAATTTAATGAGCATAATAAATGAAAGAAAAAACCAAAAAAAAACTAAAAATGTCGCCTAATGTAGATAATTTATTTTGCATTTTGTTAAAGTTCTTGTGAATAAACTCTCCTATTTCACTACCAAGCACAGTTACCTTACTAAGCTGACGTAATAAAAATATTACGTCATTAGATGACCCTGATAGGCAATGTGTCTGTAATAACGTAGACGACAGCAGGTTGTAGCAGTAGTGTAATAACCCCAAACTTGCTGTATAATGAAGCTAGATAAGCGGTGGGTACCCAGTCCATTCATGAGACGGGTATAAAGTTAAAATCCGGCCAAGTGCGAATCGGACCGGACATAAGGCAATATTTACGTGGAAACCCCATTTCTAATTTAGCCGACTGCCGGTTTTTTGAACTTGTATTTGTTGTTATAACGGACTTAGTAAACAGTGTAAAAATTTCAGTCTACCTTTTATAACAAAGTTAACTTTTATAATAAGTTGTGAACAGCGAAGTCTTAGCAATAGAATCCCGTTGATACTCTTTGGGAACGGAACCCTAAAAAGGTGTACGCACAGTAAATGTTAAGTATGTTATAAACTTTATATCATTATTTAGTTACAACCTTGTTTTTACCTTAGTATTCTACACAAAGGATCAAACTTAAAACCCTGTGCGCATCTCTAAAGTAAATATAGAGCCTGAGTTCTAATTCGCATGTTGGTAATTTGGTAGGTACATATACTTTACAACTTGGAAAATTACGACGAACTCAGTCAAGCAGGTTCCGTCACGTTGTTTTCCTTCACGTATCCTTTTTAAGTATCAATGTTTTGTTATACAAAACGAATAAGTATAGGTAATTATTCAATTAAAAAAAGTAAAAAAACCTCAAAAAACTTGAAATGAGTACGGAATTCGAACATAGATCTCTTGAGTAGTTGAGCAAAATTCAAATCACTACTTTATCCACAGTGTGTTACATATTAATCACAAAGTTTTCACTTAAAGAACTTAAACGTAGTTTTGTTTTCTTAAGTACCAAGTGGTGCGTTTAGTACAAAAACCTGGACAAAAATAAATAAAGCCAACTGCCCCGGCCGAGTCAGTCCCCGGGGACTAACGATTTGCGCGCTCGCCAAATTGCCGGTCTTTAGACGGACTTTAATAATCACGTCATATCCAATTTTCCTTTGAAACGCACCCCGAATACAGATGGGGTGTAAAGACGTTTATTGAATGCTACCTAACGTAAGACACATGACCAACACGTATAGTCTGCTAATTACCTACTGCAACAATTGGTTACAAGTTGGCTCAAATCCAAAAATAGTTAAGCTAATTCTTTTAAACGGCTAGACTTAGCTAATCGTCTGTGCTAAGCTTTATGTTTAATAAAGTGGTTAGTTCCAATGTCATACAATTTATTTAACGTTTTTTTTCTGAAATTGTAAAAAAATTGTAAATAAGGAGATTATTTCTCGTAATATATATTATAATATATAATAATATATTTTCGTCGCTCGTAGTCGTATGCGCTAGTAATAGTGTAACGTTTTTTTTTTAATAATTTGATAGATTAGATGGCACTGTAGTCAACTTACTAAACCATTAAAGGTAATATCAGATAGGTACGTAATAAAATATTTAAATTGTTGTTTAGTGGCTAAGAATGCGACAGAGCAGTATTTTCGATCCAGCCAGTAATTCAATTACACATTAAAACCATCTGCACTTCATAGTTAGATGTAAATGAGTAAAATCAACAACATTTAACACAAGAGTATTTAACGACTAGCATGTTCCAGCTTTTATAAACCGAAACAAAATTATCAAGATCGAATAAAAAGCGTCATTTAATTTGTATAGACGTTGTCGTCGTCGCAAAAAATTAGATTCAAAGTAGTATTCAGACTAGATGATACGGCAGACTTACACCCCACTGGGCAGTGATCCCGCTTTGGGGACAAAAAATGACCAATCTACTCGACGCGTCGATACGGCCATGACTAATGGTCGCCGGCCGCTTACCAAATTGCCTGCCAAAATCGTAGCGAAACTGGAAAATTGTTTCATTCATAAATGCAATAGCCGGGATTTGCTCTGGATGGGCAACTGATGAATAAAATAGCATTCCGAAGCACTCCGGGGACACGGCCCCATGTGATAGCGGTTTGGACCAACAAATGCTTGCATTAATAGGTATTATCGTATGAACGGTTCCGTTATTTTACTCTTTTTGTTTGTATATGAAATGATATATGAAAAAAAACTTTTACTGGGGGTCTTTATTAACGCAACAAAACCATTTTTTTTAGAATTTTTGTCTGTTTGTCTGTGGTTTTGTACACGTTAATCTCCGAAACAGCTTAGGTAACTGATTTGGATGCGGTTTTCAGTGTTTTATTTCAATCGATTCCAAATAAAAAAATTGTGTCAATTTATAGAGTCACGCCTAGCAATTTCCGAATATGGGTACTAAGGGACATGTTTCCCGAAGCGAAGCGAGGGCGGGTCTACTAGTACACAATATGAATAGTGTTTGAAGAAGCATAAACTACGAGCAGGACAAAAACGTGAGGCGAGGCGATGCGGAATCGTTTCAATGACAGGTGTGCGCCCACCCTAATTCTGTAATCTCACGAATCACATTCGCACTGTATCGCAGTGTGATCATTAATGATACATACCTATTATAGCTGTTAAGCTACCGGATAATTACTTGTGATTATGTTGAATACATTCACGATTATGATTAGATTCCTATAAATACTTCACTATTATGTCACTTCACCTATGCACTTTGCGCTTAAATTTAAGATAGATAAGTTATTTTACTAATAATTAGTCGTTACCCTTTGTTAGGTACTACCCGTGTTGGTACTTTGTACCCTTTTAACAAGGTAGGAACTTCTAAAATCCTGTATTTCTCTAAGTTGCTTGATCAAAATAATAATACGATTGCATTCTGTTTTGTGTAAATTACTCGTATCTTAAGACAATAACAAAAATAGTTAAGAAAGAACTTAGGTATTACTTATTGCGAATACATCAAACCCACTTATTTATTTACTAAGACATTCAAATAAAGTTTTTATTTAAATTAACTACCTTTTGCATACTATTGGAGTGGGAAAGAACCGTACATCTAAACAGATAAACTAGTCGCGATAGAATTAGCAATACAAAGAGAACGGGCCCGCGTTCGCAGCCAATGAAAGGAGGAAAATAATAGTTATTTGCAATAATCGACTGAAGGGATGGCTGATTGCGCCTCGGGCTGGGGAATTTTTCCCGTAGTTTTGTCTCGCAACGCTCTACCGAATATTCACTCTCTACTCTCAACGCCAATTTCATTTAGCTTTAAAACTATTCGCTAAGTAACACTTGCTTTTGTGTAGGTTACTGCGTTCATTAGTAGTTTGATAATAAGTGAAAAGTGATTTCATAAAGATTAGTGCGAGTTGTATGTTTGTTCTTTCTGTATCCTTTTTTGTGTATTGAATAAGACGGAATTAAAATATTTAAAGTTTTTTTTAGTAAATAGCCAATAAACGGGCATTCGAGCCATCTGAAGGTGTGGAAATTGTCGCCCATGGACATCAGACATACCTACTAAAAGTATCACTGATCAGTTGCCAAGCCAAGAATGCCAAGTTAGGATGGATGAAATAATCGTGAACTATTTACGTGAACATCTGTTAATCTACCGTAAAATATTTACGTGGATACATGACGCAGGAATTGAACTATAGTCTTCGTTAAGTACGTATAGATATCCACTCCAACAGCTTCTGATAAAAGTAGAAATCATACTAGATTAAATGCTAAACTTACCCTCGGATCAATCATCCCCATTCAACCCTAAAAGAAGAATTAAAACAACAGGGGTCAGCACAAATGTCCATTGATGAGGTAAAGGGGGAAATAATGCATCATTTTCGGACCACTTGTCCCGCAGTTAATCCGGATTGACCGGGATAGTGATCGATTGTTGTCACCCTACATACCAGTCGGTGTATTGGAATGTCTATTAAAGTATAAGAGAAAATATACGTAACAATGGAGGCCGGTATATACAAACCCAGTGTAAAAGGCAAGTCGAAGCATTTTAAAATAGACGTGGCTTTTTAAAAGATGATGACGGCGCAATGGTTTCCATGCCGGACCATCGAAGGGTCTTGGGTTCGATTCCAAGGTGGAAATTTGAATTTCATGTCAGATTACCCACTAACAAATAGGTGCAATTTCCGGCTATTATAAACTTAAGTCATTGTGGGTTAGGTATACATATTTTACTATGATACGGGTACTCACGATAATGAACTACTATCTACCGCTAGACTAGATTAACTAGATACCTAACTTAAATATAGATCATAGTACATAGTACAGTTACTTCACAGTAAGTTACAAAAATTGCTTACGTTACATGAGATTGCAATAATTTTTTAACAAACTTGCATAAAGTTTGCAGCAACTTTACAAGGAACAGCGATTATTTTACGTAAAATTCGACTCAAGTAACAATATATTATATTTTCTGTCTTATTACAATGAATGAAAAATAACCGCAATTGTTTCAAAATGCAACGAAATTACGAAAAAACACCTGCAAAGCCTTCGGAACCACAGACAGAAATCGATTGATAATTTTGTAACGATTTTGACCTTTTGGTTTCGTACCTACACGTAATGATCCTTTTCGATTTTCGGTATTTTGTTTTATCCCCAGTAATACTCCTAATTTAAGTTGTATAATGTACCTATAGTATATCCCCACAGTTTATATTGTACAATTTTTGTATGGATTTACGATTGCGAACGAGCATGCAGCACCACCTTCCGCTACCGCCCATGACAACTGTGACCGACACAGAACAAGACTCAAATAGAGACTAGGATGGTTAGTCCAGTTAGCAGAGAGTGTTATTAAGAATGTTAATTGATCAGTTCGATAGTATTTAATTATTTGAAAAATGGAATCCTTGTACACGAGTATAAGTAGATATGTAGGTAGCTACGTATGAACGTTTGTGTAAACATTACATTTGTAAGCGTGAAATTAAAAAATTACAATTTAACAAAAACAAACTTAACAATGCGTTGCGCAACTCTGACATAACTAGTACAATACAAATCATTTTGTAAGTTGTAGTAATATTTTACCAGTGTAACATAGACTAGCGGCCGGTAGTAAAAACTGGAACGGACAGAGGGCGCGACGAATTAGCGTGACTCAGCGTGTGCCCGATGATTGAAGCTGACTACTGTGTGCCACAGGGTGTTCCCAATTATGTTGTTTCATTATAAATATTTAATGTGTGTGTCTTTAAGTCACGATTGAATAGGCTTAATACCCGTTACTATGTCGCCACCTATCGTCAGGTGACATCGAAATCGAAGTCAAGCATTAACTTATAATAAAAAAAAGGTTTTATGTTGTTAACATCTAAGCATCTTATTACTGTAACTCCGAAATAAAAAATTGGCTGATTGATTGGCGTTAATTGTTAAATGGATTATAATACTTGAACGATACGATATCATAATAATTAATATAATGACGACCTACCATCAGTTTGTTAATTTGACAATTTTTGTTGTTGAAAAAATAATACAAATGTAAGCGATAATTTTCTTTTTTATATGACCTTATATGACCTATTTATATTTTTCTTGTCAAAGGTTTTTGTTTTGTATGACACTTATTTTAATTGAACACCACTATAAATAATATACTTTTAATGTTACTATTATTTAATTTATATGATTTAAAAAACAACCTGTATATTCTCACTTAAAAATAATACAAGACAAAACGTAATAGATCCATATATTCAGAAAGGGCCGGCTATCTTTCTAAGCCTAAATGCAGTGCGGATTGATAAATTCTAAATTGTTGTATGTCAAGGTGTTAAAGTTCAAATTCGCGTGTCATTCGTTTCTTTGATTGTGTCAAATTTCATCATCGGCAGAACAGTTAATCTCTATCGAATGATTACAAGATGTTTGTTGTTACTCCTGAGATATTTTTTCTGTTTCTATTAAAGCTACTGGATAGCTATGCTATCCTGGTACCGTATTTAATATTCATTTAAGGAATCGTTAAAGAAAATGCGTTTTCTTTTGATTGTAGCTGCCTTAAGTTCTGCATGCAGTGAGGTAGTTTTTTAGTATGATTTCTGCTAAGAATGGATTATGTCGCAATCGCCCTCTGAGGGGGTTATAAGTAGCCCGAACCGAGAGCAAAAGCTAGCTTACATAATTGAATTTTTCAATTAAATTTTCATCTAAACATTATTGTCATTAGAAGAAGTGATTGCCAAGTGGTCAGAAGTTCTAACTCAGAACGTTACACTCCCAAAAGTGGGTCTAGGTTTGAATACACCACACACCTCTAATTTTCAAAAATGATGTGCGATCACTTGCTTTGGCAAAAGAAACATCGTGTGGAAACTGCACACTTCCTCACATAATATTCTCAAAGGTGTATGACATGTACCTACCAATCTGCACTATTACAAGATGGGTAATAGTCAATATTACTTCGTTTAGTGGTATAACGCTCACAAATTGCCATGACAACTAAATCGCAATAATATTGACTCGTAAAAAGCTCGTTTACCCCATTTCCAAAAGTAACATGTTATTCTCAATAAAACCTCTAATTGCGGTCGCGTCACAAAAGCCACTACCGACTTGATGATTTTAGGGTTCCGCAAACACGACTAACGTTTATAGGATTGGTTGCGGGTCTCTGTTGGAGTTACCGTTTGATTTTTTTTAGTATAAAAATATATTTAGGTATAAATATTTGTTTTATTTTGAATCTGGTTTTATAATAACAGGATATAGGCGTGTTTGGTTGACTATTGAACTGACTAAAGTACAGTTACTATTTTCTTTTTTTTTAATTAAACGACCGTTGTGAGTGTGCCGTTGAATTACTCAGTTGAACTTTATTGAAGTTTATTGTCACTAAATTAGTATATATTTGAGTATTTATTTGGACAGCAAATATTGTCTCCTGAATCGGTAACAAAATGTATTAAACATGAAATTTTAATAATGGCAAAATTACGTGTACCTACCTACTTACAGTACAGCGTGTAGTAACACTTAAATTTAATCAACCATTCTTTCTCTTCTGTGTAACACATTTCATTCAAAAACGGAACCCAACACTCAAATCCGATTTGAACTTGCCAGTGTTTTTGTTCCCCAACACCGTTGTGGTAGAAACAGTTTTTTGTTCGTTCAGGTGCAACGATTGAATTCTACTTTAATGTACGTAAATATTGGAGATTTTGTTACTGGTTAATAGAGGGTTACGCGGTTTTATTGTGTGACGCTGATTATGTTCCAATTTTGAATGTGATGTGAGCGCTCGTTATGTTGTAACGTGGAATTCTTTTTTTGAAATTTATGTTTATTACTTTTTGTAATAGTCAACGTGTTTTATGTTAATAAAAATAAAAATGTTCTTTTTTTAAATCAATGTTCACTTTTATAATAATCCAAGTGATTTACTGTTAACAAGAACAGAGTTGATTGTAATGTTTACCCAGAGATAATTAGGTAAATTAAAAAGTAAGTTTTATAAACATAGGCAAAGCAGTTACTTTTCCGCACTTTTCACGTAATTCCTGTCTTTTTTTCTTGGCCGGCAACGCATCGGCTACGCCTTTGGTTACTGATGTCCATGGACGACAGTGATCACTTACCATCACCGTCACCATCACCATCACCATCACTCACCATCAGGTGGCTCGCCTGCTCACTTGCCGGCTATTTGCTTAAAGGCGACTAAAACATAACATTTCTTTATTTTTTAACGCTGCACACTCTTAGCTCACTAGGATTCCCTGTGTCGTGAGTGCCATAGACTACTCACAAAACAAGAACACACACACCCAACAAAAAGACTTAATAAAAATATTGTAAAGGCACTCTACCTAACATTATGAAAATTACCATAAGCCTTATGATAGTGGTTTGAATATTTGTCTTTGGCACGGCGGACTCGGGTTCGAATCGGACGCGTGCAACCTCACACATCAACAGATTAATCCACACAGACGTCAATATTTAACCGTATAGGCGGTTAAGCAGATTAGTAAGATACGAGACGATAGACTAATACGAATACCAAAACATCGAGTAGGCAACAAGGTACATTGCCTCATACCTATTGCCCGATCAGACCGGCCGAGTTCACTAACGTCCTGTAAGTTTTTACTTATAGTTTTTATCAGTTAATCACCCAACACTACCCAACCAAACAAACAACACCCAAATTATATGTGATTCTGTTTTTACTACACATATAACGCTGTTCATTGTCGCGCGGTGTAATGGTCTCAGCGGATAGGATATAACTCTGCACTTATGACAGCCTGTTATCATTGAAGGTTCATTAGATGCGTGAAAAAACTACGTGTAAGTACCTTATAGCATAAGCGGATGTGAAAAGGGTCTCTTAGAAAAAAATCTCCTTCTCCTTATGAATCTTAGTGGCCCAATACTAGGCACAATTCATAACTAAAGGAGGCCAAGAGCATACTCCGCCACGCTGCTCCAATATAGACTGACGGAGAAATTCATTACAGAATACACAGTAAGTATAAAAATCGATAAAATAAGCAGATAGGTACACTAGTCAACTTACATACGATCGCAGTTTAGACACGGCATTTATTTTTCAATCAAAATATTTCAAACAACGGATATGGGCTACTTTTTTGGATTCCTCAGCCTTTTCTATGGAAATTCTGATTAAGTGTGAAAGGATTTTGTGATTGAGTCAAAGGGCTCGGTTTTGTTTTCTATGACGACAAAAAATACGTCTGAGGAGTCTCATCTTCGCTTTTATTAACCGACTTCAAAAGAGTTTTGTGTTCGTTAAGTTAATATTTTTTACGATAAGACATGTATGGCTCTTGCATTCATGTTCGTCATCTTTCATCGACTCGTTGCCGGTACTACGTAAACTAGCTTATTAATTTCATCGCCAATATTGCAACTAAATTGTGGGTGAAAGCTAGTGGCAAAATTTTTTCAGTGCTTCCGTGCTTCGGAGGGTACGTAACTACTACTAACCCCTTCAGTAACCCGCACTGGAGCAGCGTGGGGGAGTATACGCTAGGTCTGCAGTTGTGAGGAGACACGTGCCTGGTAGTGGAACATTAATGGCTTAAAATTCTGCCGTTGATAACAAAACGTTTGTGTCCATCACGACATAACCCCCTCTTATTCTGAACTTCCACCACCAATTCTCAGTTTTGATATCCCTCAATTGTGTCTCTCTCTCCCTCTCTCTCTCCCTCTCTCTCTATCTCTTTCTCTACAACTTCCCGTAGAGTAGAATGGGTAATTTTTATTAGCCACTCTTTTAGAGTAGATACTTGTACCTAAGCCAAAAACGCTCCACATTTTTATTTTCTTACCATACAATCGCTACTTTTTTAAATCGTCTAGTGTTAAAAAAATGTAAAATAGGGAAATATTTTTTTTATAATATCCACTTACTTATCTTTTATAAAGTTTTTTAGCAAATATTTTTAACAGACACATTAAATAAAAACTTATAATTAGATTTTTTTAAATAAAAACAAGAACAAAGTTTAATAAAAACATATTTAAGTTTTTGTATCACCTCACCCATCAGAACTCGAACAAACAATATCTAGTTATTTCTTACTATTTTATCAGATCGCAGCTAGTACTCAAATTAGGTTTTAAAGTTACCTGAGCCTCACAAATGAACCAAAATCCCAAGCCAATTAACTCGAAAGCTATAAGTATTTGAATACTCTGCAATACGCGGTAATACATCATTATAAACCTTCTGGGAACAAGACAAATTACGAAGGTGAACTTGATGTAACGACACATTGCTGTTCAAATTATAGTCGAGAGATTTAGATCTTTGTACAAAAACAGTTTTATTGTCTGTCGTGTTGCGATTTGTTTAATAAATTCCATGTTTGCTGTGGTCTAAGACAAAGGAGATGAAATTGTTTTGTTGTTTTTCGTTTTGTTTTGTTGGCTACATAAGGCACACCTTTGAAGTCTTAAAGAAAAACATTTGAATGTCAACAGCAACACAATTGAGTCGAATTATTATAGACAGTGTTTAGTTTTTTTTTAGTGTTATGTTTTGTTTCGTGATAGTGTAATAAGTGTTTCAGCTAATGAGTACCGCAACATTTATTAATTGTAGGGCGGTACGAAGTTCACAGGGACAGCTAGTTTACTATAGGCAGATATACATTTTTTATTTTCGATGACATTTTAAAGTGAAACTTTATAATGGGGTTTTAAACCGGTTTTAACGCCATTGCGGAAATTAGAAATTAACGAATGCGTAACAATAATACCTACGGTTTAATTACTTGTAAAAGATCATTTAAAATATCCTATAATTTTAAATGTTATAGTGTGAAGTGTCACTTCATCTGCGCGTAAAGACTCGTCACATCAATTTTTTTATGCATTTTTTATGATGTCCATTATAACATTGTCGTTTGATTATTCAATTTTTTTTATAAATTATAAAATATTTTTAATACAGAAAAAAATATGTAAAAAATTAAATGACAATCTAATAAATAGGAAGAATAAACAGACCGACAGATTTTAAATATACCTTTTGTTAAAATAGATATCCCGCCTGCCACGCGAAGGATCTAGGATTCGATTCCTCGCAGATACAGAGGTAGGTATCCCTTTGTTTGGGACGGTGAATGTTTCTAGTTTTTCTTTTTTTCTTTTAACATCGAAGCCACTCGCATTTCTAAGGTAAGTGTACACTGTACATAGTGTAATAGTCAGTGCGAGTATAAGTACGTTTATTTATTTTTTAATATGAATAGATATTTAACCCCGTACGTCTGTAACGTAAACCAACATACTGTTCATGTCACGACGCGATATCATCTTAATTTGCGTATAACTTGTTCTGACCACGCTTTGAAATACTGCTGGTCGAGATTACAAAAAATATGCAGGCGGTGTGGGCTGCAAATGAAATTGTTAAATATGTCGTGGTGAATTCATTAATAAAAAAAACATTAAATATTGGAGCCGATGCCTCCTTAAGTCAATGAAGAGAAAGTTAACAGCTAATATTTTAGTTAACCTAACAAATAATAAACACTTAATAAAGAATAAATTTTATATACCCAATAGGTATTTATATTAAGATAAGGATATAATAAGATAAGTCTATATCCAGCCAAACGTCTAGCTATTGAATAGCTATAGGTATGATAGATAGTACGGAAAACACATCCAACACACAGCGCCGCATATTGTTATAACTATAATTAGGTGCATAATGAGTTAATATACAATAGATACCTATCAAGGTTTTATTTCAATTCTAAATTATATTTGGGAAGGACGCCGCCTTCTACAAAAACCTGCAAACTAATTTTAGTTTACTAATTTTCTATTAGAGGGCAGAATTTCAAGTAGATACACAATTCATGCAAAATTATGTGTAAATAAATAAATGTTTATTATAATTTTGTTTAATGAAAAGAAAAATAACATTCAATTAACTTACCTATATTAATAGCAACCTTAAAGGTAACTAAACTTTCAAAATTCTATTACATATTTTATTAATAAATGAACCCCACACCGTGAAGACTCTATATCGTAACACACAAAACTTAATCCTCCTAACACAGCCGGATAAAAAGAAAACAACGAATAAATAGTTTAAAAAAAAAGTTAATTTCAAATTTCGAATTAATGTCAACTCTTCGTAAACTAGCACAGTAAAAGTCATAACTTCCTGACCAGTTTGTCTATTAACGGTGATGTAAGTGGTCGCGCGTGTCGTTGGCCAGTAGATATTATTGTTATAATGTTTTGTATTATAATAATGTTTGAAACTGGAGGCAATAACACGCAGATACACATCAGTGGTTGTAGTCAAATCGTCTGCTGGTTTCTTAACTGGTTTATTGTCTAGTTTATTTCATTTGCGGCATTGACATCAATCATATGTGAAAATTTATAGACATGTTTAAAATAAATAAGTCAAAACTCAATAACAGCTAAAAATATCTTGAAATGAAATATCCTAATTAAGTCCTTTCATTTGTTACCCAGCACGGCATCATTTTATTTTCATGACTTTTGTCCTCTACAGGACGCCATATTTAGTTTAAAGTGACACTTAAGAGCCTACAAACAGTGGTCAATTAAGAATTTCCAATGATACCTCATTTGTCAAATTATGGTGGTTAGTTTAGAAGTTATGAGGGAACAGATAAATGTAGTCGGGTAAGAAAATTGTCACACATTTGAAAATAACTTGCTGTTGATAATATTTATACACAATATTTTTCTATGACAGGGTAATTTAAATTAATCTAGACTAATAAGCACATAAAAAGAAGCAACATCAATTAAAATAATAGCCAAAATCATAAAATTGCGCCCACAATAGTAGGAAAATTGATAATTAATTCGTCGATTACAGATCAATTTGTTGACTTGATTACGATAAAAAATTAATTACTTAAGTAAATAAAGAATCAACAGTCAACAAAGTGTTCAGCAATCGTATCTAATAACTATAAGTAAAAATAAAAAATATAAAGAAAAATGAAACGTGCCCAGGTTCGAGATGCGATTGGTTGGATGCTTGTTGCTGCCGACAGAGGTCCGGGCTGGACTGTACGAACCAGGAATGGGTGAAGGCCGGGTTGAGGCCCGGGTTGAGGCCCGGCCCGGCCCCGGGGAGGCCCATCACCCCCGGCAACCCGCCGGGCCGCTGGTGGTGATGGAAACCCGCGTAGTCCATGGCCACCGCTTGGTAGGGCAACATTTTCACTGACTCTACAATTAGTCCGACACAGACCCTGTAAGTTCCCGCGTTGTCACACACATTTTATTTAAACGTCAAAATCCATATCCGAAATTCAAAAATGGAACATTTTCGAATTCGATCGCACTACACGTCCACTGGATCGGGTCCTTGTTAAGGCGAAGGCGTCCGAGCCATACGTCCGTTAGAAAGTTCGCAAGTCCATCGAAACGTCACTTCGCGCGATACCATCCGCCGTTTCAGCCAGACGTTTCAGTTATCAAACAAACGCCGTTCTATTTTCGTGACCGATCATTTGCGGGGCCAGCTATTCACAGGGGAAAAGTCACGCACAGCCACCCACTTAATAAATATTCTGGGCATATATCCGTTTTTACGCAGACGTGACTGGCTGTGTACTGTCCGATTTTCACGTACGGAACGCGCGGCCGATTATCGAAAACAGTTGCATGCGTCCCCCTCTTTCGACCTCGGACGTGCAACTGAAACCAAGCACGCGCCAAACGCGACTCTATCACACTCGGCCTAGACACCCTGTATATCGCCGGCTCGGGGATCAGAGCGGGACGCGGCGCTACGTGCGACCGAGACGCGGATCGATCGGACGTCACCGTACAGTTAAAAGCCTGCGTCGTTACACGGCCCGTAATAGGCGGTTACGTGATTGGGCGTGGCTTAGCCTATTAAGTTGAATTGTCGCGTTCTGATTGGTTGAAATTGGTAGTAGTCTGGTACGTGATATGTTCAGGAATACGTTTATAGCTAGCGTTCATAGAATATAATAAGTGAGTTGTAGGTTGGATGCGCGCCAGTTGTAAGCGGCGTGTTGCGGCTTCATTCCCGGTCCGCGTAATGATTTTTAATTGTTTTAAGGACCGTTAATAGGCTGAAATTGCACGTTTAGTCGTTGAATAGTAATCGGATGCGTTTGTTCAATGAACGTACGTTATGGGCGGGGCCAACACCTGTAGGTACGGCTGAGTCTGAAACGAAACGAAAGCTTCCTTACTGGTTTCCTTTTCTAATTCATAACTTAGGTCCACCTAGTAGGTATGTAGGTTATGGATGATACTAAAAAATCTAAAGGAGTGATAAAATTAACAAACTTAACCTAATATTAATCAAAGCAAAATTATCTTAAAATTATCTGTGAATATTTTACAGACATTTTTAAGTGATCGAAAGCGGTCTCGAGCCCTTTTTGCTTAAAGTTGTGGCTATAAAAACGACAAAGGGCCTGACCTCACGTAGTTCCACATTGGATTCACCCATTCATTCAGTAACGGAATTTGAAATCTAATAAGAACGAAAACTCTTGCACGTTTACTGTTAGCAACAAAACTGACGTTAACTCTAACGGGTACTCACGATCTTTCTTTTGTATCGAGATCTCGACCCAGTTACACTGTGTCTTATCTTATCCATGAGATATCTAAGATTAGACACGGTGAGATAATTGGCGGGAAAATTTGGCAGTCGACTGACAGCAATGACAGTTGAGCATGCGTCAACTTTTCGTTTACCTGTTTAGACGTTTTGAAGTAAGTAGATTCCATACCATGTATCCTACCTACCAAATCCTACCTACCTACTTAGGTACCTCGTAGGTGGGTAGGATTTGAAATTTTTAGTAGGCACATATACCTAGTTATTGCAAGACCAGCTAGGTTAAAATGCTACCTACAGTTAAAATGTTCAGTTTCCGCGGTGATAAGTTTAAAACCAATTTAAGCCCTCCACCAATCCGCACTGGAGCAGCGTGGTGGAGTATGCTCTAGGCCTCCTCAGGTACGAGGAGAGACCCGTGCTCAGTAGTGGGCCATTAATGGGTTGTAGCCAGCCATAGCCAAGTTTAAAACCAAATGGCTTGAGAGCCTTTTGGCTAAGGTTCTTAGGTATGTTAATTAAGCTGTAGGTACGTAAAGCGCTCGCTGTTAAAAATCATCAGATCTCATGTAGAGTCAAGCTATTACTCTGCAAAGCGTGACTCTACAAACCGTTTCAAAACCTACACACATTTTGGGCAAAGAGTAATTACCTACCTCCCGATCAAGTATTCATGTCTAGATTATCAAGCAAAAATTTTACAGCAAAAATCTAAGTAGAATCCACGTAGTAAACTTCATGGAATTACCAGACCGCCTGTCGCGATTGTTACGCAAATCTTGTTAACATAACTAACCATTTCAAATTAATTACATTATTCGCAAACTTTTTCCACAACTCGCAAAACTAAATTTAGAATTAAATTGAACGGTTATTATCAACGGTTAAATTACTTAATTCGATTGTTGGTGGATTTTAGTGTGCAACTATCAAGACCTCATGATCTGAGTTCAAGGATAAGCTTAATATATTTTATACAATTTATAGATACAAAACACTGATGAAAATAGTTGATCGCTCACAACAAACAAAACGCTATAAAATTAACGCTCACACTCACCCCCGCACTAGGATTCCCTGTGGCGTGAGTTGCATGGACAACACAAATTACACATCACTAACCCATGACCCGAGAACAAACATTCATCCTGTCACATAAATATCTGCCCCGGCCGGGAATCGAACCCGGGACCCCTCGCTTCTTAGGCAGAGCCACTACCAACTGGACCAAGGGCTCGTCAAAAACGTTTCTTAACATGACCTTGACCAATATGAAGCAGATTATTTAAACCTAGATAGTGATAGCCACGTGGTTTAAACGTCGGCCTCCCGAACACGAGACACCTAGGTTTGAATCATGCACACACCTCTAATTTTCAGTTAGGTATGTGCATATTACAAATGAATTACCACTTGACTCAATGAAGGAAAACATCGTGAGGAAACCTGCAGACCTGAGGGTTCTCCATAATGTTCTCAAAGGTATGTGAAGTCCGCCAATCCGCAATTGGCCAGCGTGGTGGACTATGGTCTGTGCCCCTCACGTTGTGAGGGGAGACCCGTGCCCAGCAGTGGGACAGTTATGGGTTGCGAAAAGGCAACGCAATGGGATTAACGCAAATGATCCCATAACAATGTTTGCTAAAAACTTCGCTGTTTTATCAGTTTGTCTGTGTTCGGTCCCTGATATTAGAACGACTGAACCGATTTGGATGCGGTTTTCACTGCTATATTTTAGGTACTAAACTTGTAACATTATTCGAGTATAACACTGGGAATTGTAATGCAAGGCTGAGTGTCTGAGTGTTTGTAAATTAACCTACATAGAAAGATGCTTACCAGATGTGTGTTTAATTGCTCGAAGTTTTACTTCACATAGTTTAGATAACGCATCGATTCTTGCGGCGATACATACTAATTAATCGATTTAAATACATCAATGTGTAAACATGAAGAGAAAACATCTTAGTATGAGTGTAGTGACGTAGTTTAGTGTTTAATATGCGATGTTGATAGTCATTATCAATTGTTTACTATAGAAGTTATTTCTACGTAATTGTTTACTGTGGTATTTTATAACTCTGCTGAAAAGGAGAGCGAGGAGCAGAATCAGCAGGAAGTGGCGAGATGTTGACAATGTTGTCATTGAATAAAATGGTTTGGAAGACGGTGCACGAATATTTTATGGTTAACACGCCGGATCGCCGTACCGACGGTCCTGGGTTCGATTCCCAGCGAGGCGGAAATTTGAATGATGAATTTAAATTTCCGTTCTTGGTCTCGGTGTGTGTGTTCTTGTGTTGTGTGTTGTCCATGGCACCCACGACACAGGGAATCCTAGTGTGGGGCTATGAGTGTGTAACGTTATTTATTTATTTGGACAATGTATCTTTTTCTTATTCATCTTTACCTTTACGAGGTAAATAGGTAATCTAGATTCGCCGCAGTATCTATACCGTATCCACCTAGTACCCACACTAGAAAAAATGTTTAGATGGGTTCCTTTAATAACTTTGTGCACCGATTGAAATAAACAAACGCTAAATGCTACCAAGCTGCCTACATAGTGAAATCCGCCTCCAAATCGTTTAAGCCGTTTCTGAGACAGAAAAACGCAAACAAACTGACAGATATACGAAAAATACTTATCGTCGGATAGTGTACTTCGATAGATAATTCATACAAAAGTCAGGTGTGCGGTAGGACGAGAGGGTATGACGTCATGGACTAGGGCCGCATACTAACGGCCTACGTGCGAACTTGAATGAGATGTGTTTAATATGAGCGTGTTTAGTATGGAAGGGATGCGTTGCGAACATACAATAAGAATAAAAGAGGTCAACGTTATTTTATAAAGGTTCATTAACCCTTATTGAAGCCGTACTAGCTACAATATTATATTCATCATCGCAACCCATAGCTGTCCCACTGCTGGGCGCGGGTTTGCTCGCACAATACGATGTTAACAGGCCATTGTTCACTACGCTGGCCAAGTGTGGATTGGTAGACTTCACACACTTGAGAATATTATGGAGAACTCTCATGTGTGGGCTTCCCCACGAAGTTTTGAAGCAAGTTATAATAAAATTCTAATACGCTTGTAATACTTATTTGAATTAGATTTGAATCCAGATTTGATTTCGTGCAGGATTCGAACCCAGGCTTCCCCGTTCGGGTTCCCTACGTTCAAACCACTCGACTATCACAGTACTACAATGTATTATAGTTACGTACCTACCTACATATATTATTTTTACTTATATTAAGGTTGTAAGTGTAACTGATCTACAAATACATTTAAGTGAGCTTGAGTTTGGCTTAGGATAAGCCGCTTGAGTTTGGCTTAGGATAAGCCAAACTCAAGCATTAATTACAAATATTTAATTATCTTGAATTAAATTCAATCATTTCATAAACAAAAAGTTACGTCAGTTTAAAAAATCACGCCTAACAATTTCCGAATGTGCCTACTAAACGAAGCGAAGCAAGGGCGGGGTTTACAAGTCAATAACATAAATATGATATTATAATCACTACATTTACTAAACCCGTGAACACACTGGACAAACGAGCGATTATCTAAACAATCGAGAGTGACCGGAAGGCATGGGCGTGCGGTTTCCGCGTCCATTCGCCGGCGATTTGCTCGGTCCGATCAATAGCGGCCAGTTACCGCGATATGGGACGGTTAGTTTGATACGTTGTAACGTAATGACATGGTTTAGGTGAACTGTGGTTAGTTAATATTCAAGTTTGATGTTTGTTAAACGTTTGTTAATCAATCAGTTATCAGATCACCAATTGCTTTCGTACCTGTATGGCGCAATGGTTAGGTACCTATCATGTGATATCACAACACCAATTCCTTTGTAGGTACCTGCAATGGTTATCACGTCGGACCACCGTTTGAATGGCGCTGGATTAGATTCCCAGCGAGATCTTAAATAGGTTTAGATTCTCACGCCCAATGATATTTTTAAGTATTTGAAACATACTTTAAATGCCACCAATAGTTTCATCATACACTAGAATGCTGCTTAACTTTGTCTTGCATAGTTGAAGAAAAGGAAAAAGATGCGTGTTTCGTACAATCCAAAAATATCTCAAATTGAATATCTACAAAGATATTTATAGTTTATATTAAAATGTGTTAAGTATCCATTACACATTTGTATAACAAATTATTTAATTGCAGTACTAAACTCAAAACTCAAATCATTTATTCCATGTAGGTATTTAGAATACACTTATGAACGTCATTTTTTGCATTTACCAATTAATTTACTAAGCACAATAAGGGCTTATGCCAACGCGAATATCACCATTATCACTATCAAAGACATATTTTGGGCTATTCCCATTATGACTATGAGGATATTATCCGCATTGTCGGAAATCCCCCTTATAGCTGCACTGGGGCACCAAGTTTCACTTGACCAAGACGCGAGTATTCGTGAAGCAATCTCCGAACGCACGTTCCCAAATAAACTCATCTTGTTTGTCCGCTTGCGTTTTTGTTTTCCACAGTTACGGTAAAGAGGCTGGTTATAATCAATAAAGAGATTCAGTGGACACGGTCACGCTGTCCTTCAGCGGACGCATTGGTACGCAGGGTTGGAGCTTGGCGGTGAGAGGTAGCGGAGAGCGGAATTAGTAGAAACAGATAGGCGTGTCAGATGAGTTTGAAAATATGCACTAACAGGAATGAATGACTCTTTCACATATAATATTCAGGGCTCGATCGGATATGAAACTTATCGTGTAAGAAAGAGTTTATACAAATTTTGGTATGACCACATATCGAGAGTATGTATAGCATTCCCACACGCTGCGCGTTGTGAGTCGTGCAATATGATATCAATTAAATAACATTTTTATTACTAAGTAATTTGTGATTTTATTACAATTTATAATATACCTACTTATGTAGTTTCATTTACAGAAGTTACTAGTAAAATAGTCCCAGCCAACAGATCAGAATAGGATACTAAATAATCAGAACAACATTCGATATTTTTATTACACCCAATTAGTTTTTTTTTCAACCAAAAGTGCTATCGATTTCAATAATTTATCGTCAGTTCAGTTTATATAGAGACACGCTTTCCGCTCCGCTCATCACAAACACCCAACACGCAACAGATAACCAGAAAAATGCCTTCTTATTGGATAATTCGTGATTTTCATTTTTTATCAGTATTGCGGCAGGTGTTTGAACCTGTTTCACGATCTTGGCATTGGGAGGCGCGGACGTTTCCCAACGCGCCAATGGCCAGGCGTTCACGGCCCAGTGGCGGATGCTGGACGATCATGGGACATGGTATTCGATGCGGGTTACGGGTCAATCATTACCGATTGACAAAGTTGAGCAATACTGGAGGATGTCGTTTTAATGGCAAGATTGTGGGTGATACCGTGCCTCTGGACACGTTATGTCGCTTTCCCCGTCCCTTTTGTAATTCGTCGTTAAGTCTTGTCGGCGCTTTTGAATGACTTGAAAATTTCAGACATTCATAGACAAATCGAATAAGTATAGCTTACGAATATGACCAGCTTTTGCACGGCTTGTGAATTTTAGGCACCCTCACGACACGACAAAATAAATATACCTAGGTAATTCGAAATGATCTTTCTGAAGTTTCGGTTCTATAGAAGACATTCCTTCAATTATAATATACATGTATGTGTAAATATATAAAGACCTCTTACTAAGTTACTGGCCCCGAAAGTTTTCCAATACACCCACGGTGTCCGGTCGATAGCCCCCATCGTTCTTGCGATACAGTTATATAGTTACGTATTCAATTGACTCCCATAGCAAGAAATTATCACAACAATGTATCTGGATGTATTCGTTACGTAGTACTTCATTTCCACTTTATTTACCGTCTAACTAACGCAACAGTATTCGATTTGTGAAACGTTTACATTTTTTATAGATAAATAGCTGATCAAAGAGCGAACGTGTAGTGTCGTCGCCGATGGATACCGGTAATAAAAGCAACCCCAATGCGTTGCCGACTAAAATACAGGTTATCATGGAGGATAGATACTTTAATGTGCCCTAATTTGCAATAGAATAATATTTCATTGTTATAGGTATTCCGGAAAGATGTTCAGATGATCTCAATGAGCGTGTCACTGTCTTAATTTTATAATAAAAGCAATACATTTCAAACATAAAAAAATCTCGTAAGCAATCGATACAATTAAAAAAAAATAACAATGAATATTAAAAAACATCTTAAAAAAAATATTTTAATTTTACCACCACCACTTATGAATAACATTCAAATTGACAGACAAGGCATCAGCAAATTACTGAATTATTCTATTTCACCATTAAATACAACATCTTCCAAAAATTATTAGGCACTTGAAAATTTTAGTTCGAAAAATAGTTTTTTGCAAAAATGTTCTAAAATCGAAATCAATTCTCACGCAGAAACAATTCTCACAGCGTTGACCGAACGATCGCAGATGAATCGAACTATCGTTCGGTTCGCATCCGTTAATCCCACACTACGAGCGCGTCCGGCTGAATTTTAATTAGGATCGATCGCCCGCCCTACATTCGATCAGACACGTGCGTTGACCCTGGCGTTTAAGAGGGCGGGGCCGTCTGTGTTCCAAGGAGCTCGTCACATTCTTAATTCAAGCACACTTTGAACTACATCTGTTTTTTTTAGTAAATGGCTTACGTGGTAATAGTTGCCAACGCCTTCCATGGACGAAAGCACGAAAGTGTTATAATAAATATTAATAATTTCTTTGCAAAAATCTTCTGTCTAGTAATCATCTATCGCCCACATTTACGAAAAATGTATTGTAAAAACAAATATCTATATCGACAACCCCGTAGCCTAGTTGGTAGTGGCACTGCCTGCGAAGCGAGCGGTCCCGGGTTCGATTCCCGGCCGGGACAGATGTTTATGTCACAGATAAATGTTTGCTCTCGGATCATGGGTGTTAGTGATGTGTTATTTGTATTGTCCATGGCACCCGCGACACAGGGAATCCTAGTGCGGGGGTATGAGTGTGTTGACGTTTGTTATTATTATTATTTATCACAAACACATCCGAAAGTTTTCATTATCTTCAACTAAGAAGGAAACATTAAACTAGCAGTCTGCCAATCTGTACTTGGCCAGCTTGGTGGACCCCTCACATTGTGAGAGGAGGCCCGTGCCCAGCAGTGAGACAGTTATTGGGTTCGATGATAATGATGATAGAATTTGATGATGATAAATTTGAAAACATTTTAATATTGCTTTTTAATAGGTATCAATGTATTTTCTTTCTCAACCAATATATACTTTTAGGCATTATTATCATCTATAAAGTAGGTATCACGAAACGAATTCCACCACACACGGCCATTAATCCACCACATAAACATTCACTTACACAAATAAACTTTTCCAAGTGTTTGTTTATCTCGACATTTCCCCGGAATTAGGGTACATCCACACATTAAGATGGCAACCCTGATACTTCGATATGAATTAAGATATTCTAATTTTAATTGGTTGTGTCGTGTTGCCAGAGCGAATTTACGCTTTGTTTCAGGAAATAACATGTTCCTTTTGATGAGTTTTGGAGGCTTGGTCAAATAATATATTTTCTTAATATTGCATAGCGTAATTCAAATTTAGATAAATTTACATTTTTTTAATATATTTCTATGTAAATATTCGAAACAAGGGGACTGGCCACGTTATGGAAGCGGTCACCGTAGCCCACACGTGGACATCAGTCACCCAAAAAGTGCTTTGCCGGCCCAGAAAGGAAGAAGATTAAAGATAGAAAAAAGATACTTCATCTCAAGCTAATTTGTATTCAATTAAATAACCGATACCAATCATAAATATTTATAATACTATGTACGTGAGACAGTAGGTTTTACTATACTCAGGTATGTATGTAGATATCGAAAACATACCCTAATATACTATCACAATGTTGGTAGGTGTAAACAATATTATAGTAGCGGCACAAAATTAAGGCCCCTTTGACACATTAAAATAGTGACGTCAAAAATGTTAATTTAGTATCGAAAAAATATGGTCAAGTGCGAGTGGCATCGATACATTTTTTAAATAAAAAATTGAAGCACCCTTTTTGATTACACATTTGGAATGAGAATCGAATACTGAGTACCCCCTATTAATATCACAAGAGTCTTACGAATCACCTTATATTTAAGGTCTCCTCGGCTTTGAGCTCAGTAGTGGGCCTTGTTGGGTTGAGATGATTTATAGTATATTCATTTATGTAATTGACTTACTTACTTTATTAAAGGTGGCACTGTATTTTGTTAGTAAAAACGTGAAGGACTTTGTTCGCGGTACCATATACTTTGTTTATATGGTCCCGCATTAGTCCATAATATTTAAATATATATATTGTTTCAATATCCATGTAATTAATTAACTTTGGGTCCTAAGTTATACATTCGATAAATTTTATGACTTTTTGCACATCACTATTGACAATGAAGAACAGCAATTTGCTCCTTTAAATTTATGTAATAATTTATACGAAATTTGATGATCGGACAGACGTCAAGTAAACGTCATACGGTTTGTGCTGATACTATAGTAATACATTTCTTATAATACAATTAGTATTACGTATTTATTTTGGTTTTTAAAAATTCAAATAGGTAATCAATATTCAAGACATTAATCAAATCCAAACCTTTAACTCTTTAATTTAATCCTAGCTCCTTTTCAGATAGAATCCAGAACGATTTTTCCTTTAATTAAATTAGAAACGTCTTATTATAATCCTTATCAGAAAGTAGAAACCGATTCTGATACGTACCTACCTATATTCATATCAGAGCACCCCTTAATTTACGTACCTCGTTTGTAAGAAAATGTATTAGTCCCAGATAAATTCGTAGAGGCCATAAACTTTGCATATGGGGCCAATTATGGCTAAATTTGTACAGTTCCGCTGATATACGGCTAAATAAATTAATAAAACGCCCCCATAGTGAAGGGTTAAGATTTAAACTGTTCTGATACAATCTTTAACCCTTGGGCTGTAACGAGTGTTGTTTGTGTAAACGTGAGCTTGGAATAATTGTACATTTTGTTCGCTTGTAAATTAACATAAATTGTTTTGTGTAAATGTTCTAAAATCGAATTTTACTTTTGGTGTCGGTGCTTTTGAGCTTTTATTGTTTGGTTGAGCTTATATTAAGGAGGTGTCATTGAGTTATGAACGTTTGCTTTCGATACTAGGATTTTTCAAGTTTTTATTCTTTGAAATCTTCATTTTCAATTTTTTAATTTATCAAAATGTATATTTATGTACCTAAATATTTTTCGGCGATAATTGATTTGTACCTATATTACAATAAAATATTCATTGTACACAACGTATGCAACTATCTTGAAATATCACCATAGAAAGCGGTTATCGTGAGCACCTTTTATGATAATTGTAATTTTAAATGAAACTTAAATTAATAATTTAAAATTATTATTTTATTTTTTCTTACTTAGTCAGCAAGGTTTTATTGATACTTTTAGTTTTAGGCATTAGTGATACATTTGTTACATTAAAATTTGGTAATTTACCGGCTAATCACATAAAAAAACTGTTATACAAACACAACAGTCCATCACAAACAAGACATCCATCACAAACAAGACATCCATCACAAACAATTAATCTATCCACTAACTCACATCCAATCCACCTCGCTATCTGCAACTTATAACAGAGAGGAAATATCGCCGTCGTATTAATCCCAAGTCCCACTAAAAATAACAGCAAGCCGGATATGAGTTTCGGTAGACGCGTTTCATTCCGTACGCTGCGCACGTACCGCCCCGCTCGGGTATACAGCGTACGCGCGAATTTGAGATGCGGCAGTGCAGGGTTATGCGTAGCTATTTCGTGTAGTACGCCTATTTGTGATGACAAAATTGTAACGAAGCAAGCTCGGAGGTGGAGGGTTGGGGCTAAGCTTCTAGTCATAGTCGAGGAAGTAATATGTTTAACTAAATCAATATTTAGCCGCCAAACGACTTGTCATGTTCCGGCTTGGGGCTTGGGAGACAATATTTTTTGGATGTGATGTTTTTGGTCTTGCTGATGTCCAGGAGTGACGGTGACCACATAGGGTGGCTCATCGAACACACAATGGCTTGCTTTATGGCATGTCTGCGATACTCGCAATATAAAGGCAAATCGATTGACGTATCTTTCATCAAAATAGGCCCATGCATTTGATCTCTAGAGCGCTACAAAGAAACAAAATAGGCTGTCAAACACGTTACCCTCCTGTGCGTCGCACAGACGGGTATAAATATGACATACGGCTACAAGAATTCGAAGATCCTGAATCAATCATGAGATCAGCTTAGCACGTGTCAATACGCGGAATCATTGCAAATTGAATAAAATAATTAATTTATTCAAATTATATTTGTATCGTGGTTGATTATTCCGATTTTATCATGTTGGGTACTTAAGTAATCCGGTAATGTCCATTGGTAGACCACCAATTGACAATTAACCCAACACAAATAATAAGATTCAAATCAAGACTAGGATGGTTAGTCACTTAGCAAACGGTGTTAGAACGTTATTTGATCAATTCATTAGTAAGTATGAAGCGCTCATAGCCCGGCGACTTGCGTCGATCTCAAGTGATCAACAAAGTTAAGCAACAGCGGGCGCGGTCGGTAGTTGGATGGGTGACCGCTAGTGGCAAAATTTCTTGAGCGCTTCCGTACTTCGGAGAGCACGTAAAGCCATCAGTCCCGGTTGTTACCATTTGGTAGCAGTCGTTAAGCCATGTCGGATACCTTCGGGCAGCTTTAAAAAATTTCTGACACTTGGGTTAGCCACTAACCCCTCCACCAATCCGCACTGGAGCAGCGTAGTGGAGTATGCTCAAGGACTCCTCAGGTATAAGGAGAGACCCGTGCTCAGTAGTGGGCCATCAATGGGTTGAAGCCCAGTATGAGGACTGAGGCAGGGATTATTGTTATAGTTAGTCCTGTTAGTAGTTGTTAGTAGGTCTTGTTCTAATTTTGTCACAGATGTGATGATACGCTTGAAGAGTAAGATGTTCCTCTCTAAAAGATGTACCGCTTTTTGTCGCTAACTTTCATTCCGGCAGTAAGTAGGTTACCTACTCATGCAGTGTGGTAGGTTTTAAATTCTGGCTAGCCACCTCCTCCTATCGATCCAATAATAAAATGAGGCCCCGCTTCTATTTAGATAACGCATCAGAGGCCTTTGATGCTGTCAATTAGTGACGCTGACCACTTCTGATGTGATGACACTTGACGTCACCACTACTCGTTTACCGGCTATTGACATAAAATAAATTTATAGTTTCAAAAACTAAAAAGAACACGCTTTAATTGTAATTCGAATTAAGAATTAAAATAAATTAACAAAAATCATATTTTGCAAATTGAAAAATGGAATAATTTTATCAAATTAGTGTATTGTCATCGGTCCTCAATAAATCTACAAAGTTTGAACGAAATCTGGCCGTTTAAAGTGGGTCAAAATCGCGCCCAAAGAAGTCGGTTACAAACAAACATACAAACATACAAACATACAGGTGAAGCTAATAAAAAGCGTGTAAAAATCGTAATTATTTAACATAGTTGTTAGGTACATTTATTTGATTAACTTACCAAGTCTCCGTGTATCAAACCGCAGTTAAGTTCACAATCTTTACTCACATAGTAACTTTCATAATTACGATGGAACTCTTTTGTCCTTCGTACCCTAATTCGGACAAATTAGTACACTTTAAAAGAGATTACATTAGCACTCCCCTAAGCGCATTTTTCTCGCTCCGTTGAGCATTTTTCTTCGAACCTGGTAATAAGGGAGTTCGAGTATTGGCGTAAGTGAATTTTTTCTAACGCTCCGAAACCTAATAATGCGGGTAATTTTTCAATTGGCCGTGTTGGAGCGGTGAAGTCGGTACGCACCTTAGTTTTGGATGGTTTTATGCAAAATATTAAACAGCTTACCTAAATGTTTATTTGTTTCGTACATTCCACTTGCAGACGTAGTTGCACTTTAGGATATTCTTTAATTAATCAATTGATAAATGTAGACTACCACTGACTATGATTACATCTTAATTTTAAAATTTCGAGTTAGGTAGGTATAGAAGTTAAATTTTAATTATGGACCCAAATTTTAATACGAATTAGGTAAATAGAATCAGTGAAAATTTGAAATGGCTGTTTATAACAGCAAGAACATCGTGGGTACAAATATTTAATTTAAGCTAATCTTGTTACTGTTTGTACTGTACTTAAATGTATATTATATTTCCAGAATGAGATGTTTGAGATGATGAATGAGATGTTTATAATAATTATAAATTTAAAATGGCTTTCACCCGTGGTTATGCCCAACTAATAAACCTTATAAGCTAAATAAACTAATAAAGTTTATAGATTGCAATAATAAATGGAGGTAGTGGCATAACACCATCCAGTGGCAACAATTTACATACACAATTTTTCTCCCTTGAAAGAAATTTCCTTTAAATTCGTCTCGACTTGACATTTCGAACTGCCCTGGGAGTTTAAATATATTATTTGAAGTTCCTTATTATGGTAGATGCAGCAACTGATGCCTGTCATTACAATGTTTCCCCTAAACTCCCTTTAAATAATACCTCAAATAAAATTCATAAACTTTTATGCTATTATGTTAACCCTCTACTTAAACCAAAACACACGGTGACACACAACACACAACACACAAAACACAAGGTGACACAAAACACACCCAAGGGGCTTAAGTCTGCTAATTTATAAATATGTACTTCATTTGTATCCTTTATCAAACCACCAAAATGTGTCACCAAGTGTCAAAAATGTATCAAACGCAAAAATTGGTCCGACAAGATGCCACTGAGCACTTTGCAGAACAAAATAAAAGGAAAACGTTTATAATACGAATATAACCATTATCGTATCATAACTATGATGATTATATTCATTACGATGATGATTAAATTGTATGTAAACCCGCTGTCTCATCATTATTATTATTCTTACGTTTACGAGGAACATCTGCATTGTAAACAATATAATCATAGTTTAATTTAGACCGAATTCTTCAAATTGACTTTGTCAACCTATCGACATTTAATATCGACTACTAAAATATATCAATAAAATCTTCATTCAAATGTATGAAGCTATTTCTAAGATTGGCGGCAACAAACAGAAAAACGTACAAACAATCAAAAATATAAAAATAGTTGGTAACCGTTATTAGAAACCGCCAGTTATTAAAATACAGTTAATTACCCTATGATAGGCTTTCCTAATTTTCTTCCGCGTACACACATCGATTAGTTCCAGTTTTATTTCACGTATTGATACTGCATTATATATTTTATTACTGTTATATAAAGCTACAGTAATGCACTGAATGCCTTTACACTGTTATATTTTATATAAATTCATAAAACCCAAAGAGCATGTCGATGACGTGTTGACAGTCGTAAAATTTTAAGCGACCCACAATTGCATGCTTCGCCGATTAATAATGCAGACCAACAAATGTGTTAACGCGTCACATTTATATTTTTCTTCACGACACAGTGAATCCTGGCGTGGGACTGTGGGTGTCTGGCGTTATTTATATGTTTAATAGTAAATATTAATTATAAAGTAAGGTTCCTTAATTATTTGGACTAGGAACATAATTAGGACCATTTAGACCACTGAGAGTGTTAGTAGTTTATATAATTGTTTTTATCCTTACCAGAGCAAGAGACCTAATTGATTTCTAACACACTTCCTTATTAATACCCTACTTACCCTAGGTAAACTTTTCATTAATTATATTACCTATTTATTACTCGGTATTGTAAGGACATGAAAATTAACTATTAATCCATCTCATTTACCAACGAGTAATATTAGCAGATGCTTACGTTATGTCCATGTTGTGCAGTAATTTTATTTTTTATTTAAACGTCCATTTCTGTCACCGTCGTTACTCTGTGGCCCACCCCTCGGCTAACTTTAATGAGAGCAGTCTTGTGGGTGACTCGGAATTGAGTGAAAAAATAAAGTTGGAAAAAATATCCGCGTTAAAACACGACTTGTGCATTATGGTTCGCGACATCCAGACTCTGAATGAGGCGGTAAATGGCATTATTAAATCATTTAGGTATTCATTTGAGAAACTTTTATTAAACGTTGTTGTTGTTTTGCTGCGCTGTTGGGGAAGAAATTTATTTTCAGTCGGCAACGCGTCCGTGATGCCAGTGACTGAGTGGGACGATGGTGATCACTTACCATCAGTTGGATTGTCTGGTCGTTTGTCAGCTGACTATGTATATGAAAACTTAACAATGGAAAATGAAATTTATGTAAGTACACATATAAAAAATAGTTAATCTAACCATTTAATAAAGATAAATACAAAATTCCATCTTTTTGTAAATAGGCACTTACTTGTAGTTATTTAATTTGTGTTGCGACCCGAGAAATCGACAAATTTCAGGTGTCAGCTACGTTAAGTGACTTAAAATCACAGTAAAATGTCTTTCCCAAGCTCTACTTTTCAGCACCGAAGACTGTAATTACACCATCGCAATAAAATCTATTTTCCGAGCTCAACGTTTCAGCATATAAGGCTGTAGTGACACATCGCCTTTCACCAGTAGGTACTAGCGATATCAAACAGAATCTATCAGCGCCTTATACAGCAATGTCAAAGCACCTAATTCGACGCCGATGGCTTCATACCATTCAGATTTCCCGGTGGATCGCTGTAGACAGAGATGGATATATACGCTACTCAGACGTCCAAACGAGACAGATGTATGGTCACGGGCGCGATTCAGATGATTGGTGTACGTGCAGCCGACCGCGCCTCTACGTGACTTTTGAATCGTCTTTGAGAGACGCGTTGGACTGAAGGTTTTGATACTTGAATTCATTATCGCTTAGTATGTGTTGAGAATTCAAAGGATGGTTAGGATGAGTGAATCTAATACTGTAGGAGAATATTATTGACCCTTGAATATAGATGTGTAATGCATAATTTATTACTGCCAAATAAAGTGTAACAAAAATAACGCTATAGGTAGGGTATATTTCAATTATTACGACCATATGCCCAGGCAACAATTCCAAAATTATACAAAAAGTAATTATATAGCTAGTTTTACAATCATTGACTTATTATTACTATGGACGTCGGATCTCGTACTAAAATTGCGAAAAAAATGTCCCAGTCACAGCCATCGCGAGAATAGAAATGTTGACAAGGTAATTTACTAACTAATACATCACGGTTTAACTTCCATTGCAGTCGAATGTAGCTCTGTTTGCGTTTTGTTGCTCATTTGACTCGGACATTTTTTAGCGCGGCCCCGACGTCCATAGTCATAATAAGTCAATGTTTACAATGAAATATACCCATATTATATTTGAATTTAAACTTCAAAAGTATCAAATAGACAGAATCGCGGTATCCAAACGCATACCAACTACCGTCCGTTGCCGAGTCAGCTCACCCATTCATTGTTTTACTACTGTTTGGCAATTTTATACAGATAGACACTGCATTCAAAGATATCTTTTAACCGACTTCGATAGAACGACGAATATTTCGGTTATTAAATACCTACTTGACATTGTTGTTGTACGTGACAACTGACCGAAAATGTAAATAAACCGGCCAGTGATAGTTGGACTGGTATTTCGTTATGTTGGGGCCACACTAACGAAAACTTCAACGTCAACGTCAATGCCGAACATCGCGATAATTATTGCGATAAAATTAACGCGATAAATTGGCTACACTTGACAAGTGTGGCCCCAACATTCGAACTATTGCCCAACGGCAAACGGCAATGTGAATGCCGTTGTAAAATTATCGCGTTAAGTAGTGGCCTCACCAACGTTAAACGTCCGTCATCGCGATAATTATCGGCGTTTCCCGTTAGTGGGGCCCCAGCATTACGAAATTTTCGTACCATCAAGCCATAGAGGCACGATCGGCCTAAGCGTTCGCTTTTCTTCAATGTTTTCCTAACGTTATCACGTAAAATTATCATCCGTGAACCGACGTTACAGATAACCATTTTTTGTCATGGCAACTGCCCCTGCAACATGATGCATCACATTTATGATGTCGAGCAACTGTTGACGCCGCCGCCGATTTCCCAGATATTTATAATCTCGTATCGTAACTTCGTTAATTGACTGGTCACTGATATGAAAGTCTTGGTCCGTGGTTACTTGGAATATACCTCATTAAGTAGGTACACAAAAAGTGGAATACTTACTCGTAGTTATTGCCGTGATACGACAAATAGGTATAATTGCCCTCTTACTGGAAAATTTAAGTATACAAACCTTTGAATTTGTAATTCCGACTTTATCGAAACGTTCACTCGTAGAATCCGATTCTATCATAAGAAGTCGATATTCGTATATTATTACAAATACGAAACCTATTTTTTATTAATGACATTTTTAAAGTTTAAAGACTCATTTAACGGCGGTAGCCTAAGCGGGGTTCCGCCGACACATAAGGCACACAGTATAATCTTATTAAATAATACTTCATTAATGAATTTTTGATTAACTCTCGACCATTTAGTATAGTTGGTATTAAAATATTTTAAATACAATGAATACGTGTCTTCTTACCGGAAACATTTCAAGTCAGAAATATGTTTTTGACGTCGGCGGCGCGCGGTATTAAACAACCCCTACTGCACCGAGAAATGCGAAAATCATGCACGAACGCACGAATACAGCTACAACGCATTGGGAATATATTTTGAATCAACTATGAGTATCTCTGTCACTCGTACTAGCGTCGAGAGGGAGGGGAATTCAAAGCGCATTTCTTCAAATTGACAATGTATCGATAAGTGTTTATGAATAAATATTATTTTCTGTATCCATCTGTATTTTAGTTAGGTAGTGTTAAAAGTTTTGTACATGAATAATAATATCGAGCAAATGAAGCAGTTATAGCCAACTGATTCGAACGTTGGACTCCCGAACAGGGGGCCCGGGTTCAAATCCTGCATGCACCACAAATTTTCATACATTATGTGCGCACTAGAAACTAAGGTGAAGGAAAACATCGTGAGGAACCTTGCACATATCCTGGCCGTATTATACTATATTATACCGTATTATACTCTACTAGAATGCTTATTTCAAGCAAATGTTTTCCGGTAAGGATCATTCTAATTTTAAGTATGAGCATAAGCATGATTTTAAAAAGCATGTCTATCTGTACACCATGGAGTACCATCAGAATATAGCTGAGTGCTACGAAGTCCAGCGACCTCCAATAGGATGAAATGTCGCCATTGCCATAGCGTTTTTCAGCAAAGTAGGAGATTTAGGAGAGGTTGGATTGGACTTAATGGGTGGGTGAAGCCCCTTACACCTACAATCTGGATGTTTGACCACCGTTGAAAACTGTTTTCAGCCCTTTTTTCGTCAGAGAGCACAGTGTCTATCGATTTTTCTGTTAATCCGTATTGGGGCATCGTGGTCAATTATGCTCCAGACCTACTCAATTACGAGGCTTGTGCCGATAATGATTCGAAGTGTCAGACAGACAACGTGAGGCCTTTGGCTTTAAAAATAAATTCAATTTTCAATTGAAAGCTAATGTCAATCGATTGATTACGGATCAAAGGCGAAAATACTAAAAATTTCGCTTACATATCAAAATACTTCATGTCTGACCCCTGTGGATCAACAATTTTTCTGGTCAAACGACGAACTCACGTTCGGCGGCCATCGCCGATCTATCAACGCGTTCGCGCGCGGAATTCTAAACAGCCAATCGCCGAACGCAAAACCATAGGACTTACAACGCGTTGGCGCGAATTTTGAATTTCGAACGAATGACTTTTGTTTTACAGATTTGTTTCGTGCCTGTACAATTGCCTCGCAACAATTGTTAGATAAATGTATTCATTGTGATGTGACTCATGTGACATTTATTGCTTGTGTACCAAGGTTGAATTTCATGTGTCAATGAATGTCTGGTTGTCAACCGTTTATTGCAATTTGTTTTGAGAATATAAACTATTTCCTGTTAAAAGGTATCTTTCGTCCATTGTTGGTTTCTCTTTGAACCAAGCGATGATGTCATGCTATAAACTTTCGAAGTAATCGTAAATCAGTTTTATTTTGATATCTGTATGTATCTATACAGTATGCAAAAACTTTAAGGCGTAGAATGTTTTGCATACATTCGCAATTATGTATGCAAAACATTTTAATAAGTACCTACTTAAACAATTAATTGCATCCCGATTCTTGCATAAATGTTACTGCACAGATTGTAATGCGGTTTGAGACTGAAACACTGAAGACTTTGATGGGACATCTCAATTATAATCAATGTCAATGGCAAATGGCGAATACCAACATTAAGTCCGAAGAAAAAGTTTCGAAATATCTTACCAGACTCCGGCACTTCATTCCACAGCAAATTTAAAAAAGAAGAAATGTCATAAAATCGCGACAAATCTTTAAACTGAAGCAATAAAACGCCATAAATCCAGACCAACCCTTCACTGCAGGTGGGTGAAATTATTTATTCAAATAAATCCCGTGGAATTTTCACTACGAGCAGTGCTAGCGGGCCCTCGGGGGTAGTTCTGAATTTCTTTTAAGTGCACCTAGGAGATTATTTTGCCACCATCGTGAAAGGACGTACCGTAAAATAAGGAAGTTCTTAAATTTTCAGAAAATTGTCATTTTAGTTGAGAGTTCAGGTTTTTGACACTTGACATCCTTCTTGCCCAGTTTGTACTTACCTTGCCTGCCCAGCAAGGTGTCTCACGTTTGATACCGGAGCCATTTTGACGGTAAAAACCGAACTAATAACGGACATTTCTGACAAAATAAGCAGATATTTTTATCATATTTGGTTATTAGATCAAAATATCATAATAAAATATAAAAATCATGTGTAGATATAGTACAGGTTACTAGGTAGAAACCCGTGAAATTACAAAAGTTAAAAATCATTATGTAATATAAGATACCATTATAATTAACCTTGCCCTTAAATTTGAATAAATCGTATTCTTATACATACACTAAATACATCATTGAATAAAAATTATAATTATGATAAATCACAATCGCTAATACAAATGACTTTCAGGAAAAGAACTCCATTAGTATCAAGAACACCACCGGAACGGTTGGCCGTAAATAAACCGTTGAGATAAAAATTTCAAGTACGTACCTACATTATCGCTATCGCAAATCTCAATTTTAATTTAGCTCGCCATTTATCATACTCTCTGTAGAATTGTGTATCGCCTTGAAAGTTGGGAATATTTAATTTTTACGTACTTGTGTAAAATTAGTAGGTACATTTGATACTGTTTTTCGGTTTTATTAAGTACCTATACTTAAATTTTTTCGCTTTCATATCTTCTCCGTTCTCGGCATTTTGGCTATGATCAAAATGTAGTGCGCCCCTATACTTTGCAGTCTGGATGATAAACTTTCTTCTATAACTACGACTTACTATTATTATGAATAACAATATTATTACATACCTATGATATGAATAACAATAAATACAAAATCACAATGATGCTTACTTTTAATAAATTGCCAACAATAGTTTAAAAAAAGTAACTAAAGTAAATAATTATGTATTATGTTATATTTATGTATATCTGATATTTGATAATGTTCTACCGTATTAAAATATTATAAAAGCATTGTTTTTAATTCCATTAACCATTTGTCATCAGGACGCGGACGGCAAGTGTCGCGCCATTTGTAACTGCCTAACGGGCCTTTTTTAATTTGTAGCGACGGGAGGGTTGAATTTTATTTTGGTGGAACTGGCAAAGAGTTTATCAGGAAAATGTATGGTTTTCTTATATTTACATTAAAAAGAAATGATTTTTATCCAATTAACACAAGACAAATCGTAACTACCTTCTATAATTTTATGCAGAGTAATTATATTTAAACTGTATATAACTATATCTGTAGGTACAAGAAATTTATTTAAAAAAGCATTGTATAAGGGTATTTATTAACTTGTTGTCAGTAACATGTCTGGCTCGGCCACAAATCGCAAGCAAAATCATGTTCTACTGGGCTACTGGGTCAGTCATAAGTTTTTAATAAAAACAAACAAAACATTATATTTAACCTATCATAAACAATTATCACCTAACCGAGCTGTCGTGTCGGGGAACAGGCTCATAAAACCCGGGTATTATGAGAGGACACTCTTTTGTTTCTATAATCGAATAGAACCACAACTAAATGATCCCGTCGATATACAACTCTTAAATTTACACGTTTATTCAATGCAGTTTTCTTCCCTTCGTGAAAGTAATTTTCTTGGGCGATATTTTTTTAACTTCACACAATAAAATATCAATGGATAGGTATTGCTTTCAAATTGGTATAGCCGTTTCTGAGATAAGAGGGAACAAACGCACAGCTATCAATATTTCGATGAACAGAAATCGATCAGCAAATTTTATTATATTATATTAGTATATTATATTAGATTACTTAGTAAACTCGCCCTCGTTTCGCTTCTGAAACCCTGTACCTTACTACCCACATTTGGGAACAGTTAGACGTGATTCTTTAAACCGACATAACTTTTTTTATGAACCCATTGACATAAAAAGAACACTATAATGTTAAGTGAGACCTACCACAGTATACAAGTGAAAACCGCTTATAAATCGGTTAAGCCGTTTCTGAGCGCGTACTAAGTCACATACAAACAAACTAAAAATCTAAAAATCATCGTTTTGGGGTCTATTGCATTATTAAAGGCGTCCAATAATAGTTTTTCTCATAATAGGGTAGTTGACAGTAAGAAAATATTTTGAATATTTCTATTTTTTATGGTAGCTTTATATTTACAAATGCGAAAAATCGATCTTATTGATTAAATAAATCATGATTATTTAATATTTTTGAGAAATAAAATCCCGAAATTACAGTCAGTAGTCACGTGACAGCGAACGCAAATACGACGCGTGACGTCACACGTTGCAAAACTAAACAAACTTGACATAGCATTTTGGTCTTTCCGCTCAACCAAACAGCTCTTCGTTTTCCAACATATGACGTCACACGAGTCGCCATGACAGTTTGACGCGTTTTTTGACGGAAACGTCAAATAGTTCATGAAAATATAAAATAAAATATGTTACAGTTAGTATTTTACTGAAATATTAATATTTCAGTTAAATTAGACCATTTGGCAAACTATGATTTAGTTTTTCAAAATTAGTCAACTAGCCTATTGTATATCTTCCATGTACAACGATCATTAGGTAACATTCTTCTTATAGTTTTATATACATAGATATTATTATACACCTAACTACCTAAACATCCCAAAAAGTAACACATACATAAACCTATTTAAACTAGAACATCAAAACCTACGCGTTACTAAATCCAACTAACACCTACACCTTTCCAGTTAACAGGCTCATAAAAAATATGTCAAGTGTACCTAACACTTAAGGTTCCGTACATTAATGAACCACACCGCCCACCGGTCCGCACCAGCTTCCGCTTCATGAAGAGTCCTGAACAGCGGACGAGACAATGGCGCCAGGCTATTGCATCCATCCTGGTGTAGTTAACTGTCCTTCATACTAGCCAGTTTAATTCTGACATACCATGGTGGTAGAATACCGATCTGGCTAGCTACCCTTTAAATTAGGACTAGAATGATTAGTCCAGTTAGCAAATGGTGTTAGAACGTTAGTTCGTTAGTAGGTATGAGGACGGTAGCAGGAACTGTTTCTGATATTTAGTCCTGTTAGTAGTTGTTAGTAATAGCCCAGTATATAGTTGTTAGTAACAGTCTTGGTCTTTGGTCTTGGTGACTGATGTGTTGCTTCCCTTGAGAACTAGGATGTTCACCTAAAAAAGTGGTCATGTTCAGACTGTACTTACGTTGTCTATAGTAAATCTATTGCGTGCAAAATCAACTCTCACTACTCGATCTTGTCGGGTTTATCAACATGTACTTAAGGAACTCTAAGGTATTATCATCATCATCTCAGTTCATTCATAAACCAACATAACGCGCATCACATTAACCATAAACCGTAAAAGATTCACATCATTCCCCCATGCTCATGACCTCACAAGTAAAGTATCATATAAGCTGATACAGCTGAATATGAATTTAGAAACCACCCAAAAATCAAATGATGGAGGAATCTTATACCTGTACTGTCTACATAACAACGGTGATGGGCGGGAACAGCAAGACGTGGTGCGATGATGTGTGGTGAGGCGAGGTGACTTGTGAGATGAGATGAGAAGTGGTGAGGTGCTGTAAAGAGAGCAAGGAGAAGAAAGGAGAGATGTGGAGTAAATCTTCGAAATGTTTCTGGCCAGCGAGCTGGCTATCTTAGAGAATAAACAAGTTTTAATTAAAAGGAAAGGAAATGTAAGTTATGTATGCTTTTTTAATGTATTTCTAAAAGTTTGATAATTTCTTTTCATATTACAGGAGGGCGCGTCCCGCGTCAAAAACAGCATAACGACAAAATTCATAAAAATAAATTCATACTCCAACACGCGCTCCGGACAAACAACCCTTACTAGGAATCAGTGTAAGTAGATACTTCGCTTGAGATTCTCATCTCAGATTTTTCTTTGAAGTGGAAGCAAAGTTTTGGGGTAAAATTGAATATTAATAGCGAAATTATACCCTTCGCCGTGAGTTTTTTTGGTTTTTATTACTTTATTAAGCCCCTGTTCTCGTTAGCGCGATATAAAAGTCATATAAATATGTTCCGAGAAGGGAGCTAGTGTCAAAAAACAGTAGCGGTTAATAGCTTAATCGCAGTTTGTTTTATATAATTTATTTGTATTAACACCAGTTTTTGTCGGTCGCAATAAATGTCAGTTTGATGTGTTTGATTTCTATGAGAAACGCTCGGGGCAAAAATTCAGTGAAGGATCGTTTAAATGGCGTCGTTGTGAGATGAACGCCACGATAATATTTTATAGTTGAACACCTGTCTATTGTTGTGAGTGTATAGACTGTACAGTAGGAAGCTAGGATGGTTATAAAAAAGGACGGTAAATTTACACTGATTACACTTTTGCAAGGTAACATCTGATACTGTTTAATATCTTAATTTGCTATAAATAAATGACCCTCGAAAAGTCTGAATATAACATTAAAATAATATACTTACTTAAATAACAAAAAAATACTTTCGAAACTCACATTAAGAGAAATGATTTAAAATGAAATTTTGACCTATTTATATAAGTTCCAATAGGTATCTATAATTTTATATAGACCGCATAAGTTGTAGAGATGATTCTAAAATTGAGTACATAACTTCAGTTCTGGCACATAAGCCTAACACTATACCTAACTATAAGCACTTATTATTTTAAATACGACATAATGTTCTTTTAAATATTTTTGCTGTTTACTGTTTGTGCTGAGTTGTACTGACATGACGCTGCCAGAATCAATTCCTTTAAGCTTTAGCTTTTAATTCTAAGTAAAAAAATAAATTCTTCCTTGAATTTATACCTATACATTTTTATTTACAGCTAGGCACGACCATCTAAATCATGTAGCACGTCAAAACAACAAAGAGCTAATCACAACAACGCAACAACAAATTGCCAATAAAACAAAACTAACGCCATCCGCCATGATTTACAATTATTTTTTTGGCCGCCATAAACCGATGGTGTTCTATTCATCCATGTTTGGATTAAGTCATATATTACCTGCAAATTGCCGCAGATAATATCAACGTGTTTTGGTTTGTTTAAATTTGTTAATTTTGGTAACTAATCTTGCTTTTTTATCTTTTTGAATTTAACAATTTATTGCAATGATCTTTTAGAAAGAATTATTTATTCTTCAATTTTGATTTGTGATTTATTAAAAAATGTTTTCATATATTTTCAAGTAGCTATTTACAGTTAATATCTTTATTTACAAGGTTTTTCAATTTATTAATGCCTAAAGTTTTGGTAATGTTAAGGGTTGCAATATGAATATTTACTACTATAATGGACTAAATTATTAAGTTTAGTGGTTTTTTCAATATTTAAAATACATAATTATATTAACACCGCGATCACGTTCTCAATAGATTATAATTTAGATCTTCAAGTCAATAGTGAATAGTCTACTAAGTTAGTGCGTTTTACCACCCAAGACTCGTCTCATCACAAAATACAGCAATATAGCAATACGTCGTACCATCAATCAAGTACAAGTGAGGGCAAGCACTAACTTATAAGTAAAAAACAACTTATAAGTAAGAAACAGACATACATACGTATATTAGGCACTTGTCTTATTTTATAAAAGTTAAAAAGTATCAGCTCTCAAAATAACGGCACGCAGCACGCAGCAAAACTCACAACCGGCTATTAACTAAGGTCAACTCACCCCTAGGGTTGCAGTTACTTAAGGGGATGTTTTGTCACACAAATTGGCTAGTGTAAGATGTTGGGCACGAAGAGGCCGGGCGGGGGTGGTTTGCTTGTAAAAACGATACAAGTAATGATTTTTTTTATTTAATGTGATTTTTGATTTTCGTAATTTTTAGTTGAGTTTAACATCGTAATACAATGTGCAAAATCCACAATGAGTCAAGCTAAAAATTCTTATGTTTTAATTTAGTGTTGCTTTATTATTTATTAAAATCATTGTTGGTTGGGGGGCTCTGTACTTACCTAATAATCTCGACGGCATTTAAAAGTACATATTAGGTTTTGTTAATGACTTTAAATTAATGATTTTGTTAATAAATATAAAGACCGTATTTTTGTAACTGTTTTACTGTTCTACATGTTTGTTGGTGACTAAGTACCATCAAATGGCGTTTGTCAGCTATTCACATACCTAAAAAATATTAAAATCATACTTATGAATGTTTGCTCTGAGATGTCTCGCAATAGGGTTGGATGAAAAACGAGCGCACAAGAATTAAAGCTCGCCGTTGAAAAATGGTTGGCGCCTCGGACACTACCTACTTAATAGTGTGTTGGAGTTTAAATTGTACGGTAGTGTGTATAATATTATTAAAAGAATTAAAGTAAAAGTAAAATATGCTTTTAGAAAAATTAATAAGAAACCATATCATTATAATAACCATACCCCCAAAAATTGGAAGAGTTCAGAACGATAATTTTATTCTATAAAAAATACACAATATTCAATTTGGTTCTCTGCATTAGGGTTCAATAAGGTTCATAATTATTGTGCTTACATGTAAGGGTACTCAAACACCAAAGACATGAGATCGAACTTAAATATACTCGTATGTTTCGTAAATGCCTGACCCGGGAATGGGGACGAATCAAGGATCTGTTCGTCACCAGGCAATCATTACCATTTAGAGGGCATGTTATTAATTTACGTAATTATTGTAAACTTGTAAGTTGTCATGCGCATTAATTACTCACTTGAATGCTCAAAAATATTATTATGGCACCATTGTGAAACAGTGGACCGAAACCATGCAAAATATTTAACAATCATATTCATAAGTGGATTTAAAAATAATAATTACCTACATGAAATAAAATATTTGAATTTTGACTTTTGAATTCTGTTATCTTGTTCTTTACTAAATAAGTTTATTTAACGTTATTCAAATTTCAACTTATTCATCGGGTATAAATAAATAAAAAATTAATTAGTTTCGTTGAGTTGAGTTTAATCAACATCAACACTTCACTTCAACAGTCTCTCAGTCTCAACTGTCTCAAGTCAAGTCTCAATCTTTATTCTTTCTGAGGCCTTTACGGCCGTCCAAAAATTGCCATAGCGGTCGGTATTTCACGACCACAAGGCGGGGTATTGGTAAAGTTTTCAACTAGCAATAATCGCACCTCGGATTAACCTCATTGGTTACGATATTGCCTCTGCGCAAAGTTAACGTGAGAATACTGTTCTGCGCGGCTTATAGTAACGCCAGCGTACAGTCGCTAGCGCGATTCAGAGTTCTGTTGTACAAATTTTGTAACGCCATCTGTTGGCAGAGTATGAAAACTTTATGGCCTAATAGTTTAGTACTTTACCGCCATTTCAAGACATTGATATTTTTTTATTTTTACTTTTCGCTTATTTTATTGTTTTTAATTTTTATGTCTACCGACCACGGCCGCTGTTTGCTTAACTTTGTCGATCACCGCAAGTCGCCGGGGTATGAGCACTTCGGCTGAGCGCTTTGTATTGGTTGTCTGCGATGAAATAAATAGCTCAGGAATAATATTAAATACTTAATAGATGATGTTATTTGCAACCCATTTATTATAATGTTTTGAATTTTTACGGCAATTTATTTTAAAAAGGAATTTCGCTTGTTATTCGGAAAATCGCAACGAAAGCAAATTACAACACTAACCAATGCGCTGCCTAAAATTGCGTAAATACTATTTAAATTTGAAAAAGAGAAACGATGCAAATACCGATTCGCGCGTTCCGATTGGCCAGACCAGAATCACTGGCCGAATTTCTCCGTACGTCAAAATTCAAATGTGTTCGAATCACGCACGCGGACCGTTACTGCACATTTCAAAAATAGAACACGGCGGTCATACTGAGTACTTGGCCAGTAGCATTACATGATTCGCTTATTAAGCAGTCTATTTATTTTATCGCGGGCTATAAAGTATGCATAAAAGCACGCAGTACCACGAAACGGCTGTAAAGTAGAGAACGGACCATAAATCCTGTCAATAAAATGATAACGTAACATATCTAATAGATAAGCTGTGGAATTTTATTTCATATTTTTTATACACGTTAACACCCTGATTGCACTCTACTAGGACTCCTTTTGTCTCGGGTGGCATGGATATCACAAATAACACATGTACGATCCGAGAACAAACATTTAACTATAACGTCTATGACATAAATGTTTGTCCTGGTAGGGAATCGAACCCGGGACCCGTCGCGTCCCAGGCAGTGTCTCTTTCAACTAAGCTACAAAGTCGTTAAGTTGTATTGTATCAAGATAAAATTTGCAGAAAGTATAATTTACTATAAGATTTAAAAAATCAATAATAATTATATGAACGCGCTAAAATAAATAATAATGACTCCAGTGTTTCACAGCAAGAGATCAGCTCAAGAATCACGCAATAACCTCACAAACATAATGTTATTACGAATAAACTTTCGTATTATAAGAGGGATGCAAGCGTTTATCAAAGTCCCCTGTTTTAAGACTGTTATAACCTGTCCAGTTCTGCCTGAACCTTCAAGGACCTCACTTTTTTGTGAGCCCTTTAACTCATCGAAATGAAAATGAGACGGGGAGGTCTTGCGAGTCTGGTTACAGGGTTGAGTCGTCATTTGTCATGTCAGATGTTGGTGATACCACGTCATCCGGCATGATAGACAGAGATTTGTGTAACACACTATGAATATTTTTTCTTTTTTCCTATATGTATAAGAGAAGATTATCTTACAGGCCAGGGAGACCTTAAATATAAAAGATTCATAAGAGGTCCTAAACTCAAAACAAAGTAAAATAGTAACACTAACAAGTTAGGCACATTTAAAAAAAAATGGTTCTGTTTTCGATGTAAAATGTTTAAGAGTTATTATAACGTTTAAAGTGATTAATTGTTTCGAAGACTGGTATAAAGATACCTGCTTAAAATTGTATTTAATGATAAAATACAATACATTAAATGAAATCTAGTATTAGATACCAATCGACGTGATGTTTATTATTAACAGAAGCATATTCATTGTTGTTAAAAATATGGGCAATACGTTTTCGTTAAAAGATTTTTTTACGGCCTATAACCTGAGGTTTACGATCATTTTGATTTTCCACCCCCGGCGTTCAATACCCTATTATCATTTATAGGAATTTTCTGACACCGAACCCGATTCCTACCATTAATATTAACCCCGTGCAACCCCACGAAACAGACGCATAAATAAACATTAAAAAGAAAACCACAAAGAAATCTTAGTAAAATATTCATAAAGATGCTTCAGAAGCACTTTACACCTCCTAGCCGCTTAGTGTTGGTTCCGTGGAGAGTTTTCGCCTTTTTCCGTATAAAATTTACATATTTCATTCCCTAATTTATTTCTTTGCCGGCGCGGATTACAAGTATGGAAATTGGGCAATATGCCGCCTTTGGGATTTGTTTCTGAGGAGCATATTTCTTTAGTTTAATTAAGAGTGTCTGAAAACGAAATACACTGTAAATACAAGGCATTCAGGTCGATGTTTCGTGATTATGATGTTTCGTGATTATCTTCTAATGATAAATCTGAGTCTAGATGTTCAATATTTATCGAGGGTTCAACAGATTTATTTAAGCACTGTTTAAAATTAATTCAGTGTCATAAGTTAAGTGTTCAAGCAAGAGTGACGCTTCAGAATCCCTCCGTAATTTACCGTAGTTGAGTATCAAGAAGCCATGTACAGTGATGTCAAGGTATTTTGGGAGGAGGAAAACACATTTACATGTATAATCATGTTCTAATTGTACATACTTATTTTGAAATAACATGTATGTGTACAATAAATGGAACTAAAATTTCAATTTGAATGGCATGATGGTGAAGTAAAGATTTCAAATCGAATCGTACCATGTTAACGAGATTAATAATGACACATTTACGTATAGCTTACTTAATATTTTTTTCATACTACTAAATATTATTTCGAATGAAAGTTAATGAACAAGCATCGGTGTTAAATGTATATGGCATGGGAATAATACAAAGATGCCTCACACTATCCGAAAAACGGTGATACGAAACATTAGATTAAAATATCACCACGAGCGATCACGCTGCCCTTCAACATTATATAAAGCTATTTACATCCAATGACAGTGCTTAGTAAATCCATTAAATCGAATACTAAAAAGCATATTATCATTCAGCCAGCAAATCCCAAACATATACCAACGCGTATCGACATACGAAAACTATATTTAACCCGTGATACTGCCGATGGTGACAATCGAATTAATTATTCGAGTCAGGAATCGAATCGACTACCGCTTCCTGTCAGCCAGTTGGACACTCACTTTAATGTATGCTGCCTTAATTGTTATTAGAAAATCGTTATTTATCTGGCATAGAGTGGCCATGGTGATATGATTCATTATTTCGTTAGCGAAAGGATGTGAGCTCCATTCGTTGAATAAGGAAATGATGATATGGGGAATCGGGAATGCAACAGCATTGTAAGTTATGTAGATTTGTTTTTGTTATCCGCCTGGCTAGCAGCCTTCTAGAATCTAATGTGGATGTTATTGCGTGTTCTTGCGCAGTGTTGAAAAGGCAGGAATTAAAAGTGTCGCGTTTCCTTTTTAACCAGAAACGCGTCCTTGACACCTAAGGTGCAACTTATGTCCATGAGCAACGGAGACTTGTCATGAAGTCAACCGGACACAATACCAGATATGTGACAGATGATAAATTGTGTGACATATCTGGTCTGGTGAAGAACAGACCGGGGACCTTTTATGGCCTAAGCAGGCGCACGAGCAGTCGGGTCACCTTATGGTAAGTGACCACCGTCGCCCATGGACGTTGGCAATAAAATAATAGTATAAATTTTCGTTCAGTAGCCAAAATAAATACCAGCTTTTCTATAGAATTGTCTAATATGAAATCAAATTTTAATGTGTTTTAATTATATGTACTTATACCTAATTTTAATTTCATTACTGTTCATTGCACCATATTGGATAAAAAATTGGCTTAATAAAGCTTGAAAGTACAAAAAATGTGGTTATTACAATCGCAGTACATTCGTAGAAACAAAAACACGATGTCACCCCTTGAAAATACAACTTACAACCCTTAAGGGATCGGGACTTCACTTTAAAATGCCCCCACAGATAATAAAAATGTTCGTCTATGGTTTGAGTGCAATAGACAATAAGAGGTGAATAAAATCGTCCATTTTAAGCTGACCTCTTTAAATGAAGGGTCTGAATTTTTATGTAAATTTAGATTAGGACAGGTACCCACTGCTCTTGTAAGGACACCATTTCAACGCCAACACCATTATTATGGAAATGGCACTAGTTACCATTCCACCTTGGATTTAGTTAGTGGTCACTGTATTGCAAAAAAACAATCTTGTCCCATCCAAAGATATAAATGAGTATCGTCCGAATGTGTCGTAAACTGGCTGCAAATACCTTTAATCCTTAAACGAATTAACCAAACCTCTTGTTTCATCGCATTAAATATTTTACTAGTAAAAATTTAACATTTGATATTAATTGTTTAGAAAAACACACAGCAACTACAAGTTTAACATCTTTAGATCATATTTATAATGCAAAATATTTTCAATTAAATGCACCACTAAACTGAATAGGTAATCATTAACGCTACTCATTGTTTTATCTGCATCTGAACTTGATTACGAATAATAAAAGTAAATACAATTTTCCGAATAGTCACAAGCGACAGGGTTCATTTTAAGATGGTCGTGGATTTAGACAATATTGCGCGTTGCAAATGGCGCGCGACTGGAACACTAAACTGTCATTACACGGGTTACGGCGTTTTTATATTTGCGAGGTACTGCTTAACATATTTCCGGAATTAGGATTATACAGGGGGATGCTAAGAAATGTAAATAAATATAAAATAAATATTTAATCATCAATAAAAACAAACTAGAAAAATCTTTAATTACATGTTTATCTTCATATTCGATTATGAAAATAAATAAATAAAAAAGGTATTTAAAAAAATATTAAACTATTAAATAGGTTTTTTTTATTAACTAAAGCTTCTGTATTACAAATTCAGAGAGTGTGATACTTATATTAATCATGATTATTATTTGTGGTCAATACTATTACAACTATTATTATTACCCAGTGTGATGAGCTCGATAATTCGAAATTAAACCGCTATTGGCAAGTACTTCTGCGCCTTGAAGGAAATAATATAATGGTCACTCGGTATAATCGTTGACCAGATTCAAGACAAGTTAGATGACCTAAGACTTTCAGACTTTTACATTAGCCAGTGACGGATTCACGCTTAAATAAGCATCATGACACGATTGATGAGTCTTGAAGAGCGAATCCGCTAATAAATTATAGCTAATGTATAAATTATATTACACATACAGTAAATTAATACTGATCGCTGTATACATTAAATTTATTTCCGTAAATGAGAAAATATGTGACGTAATCGGTAATTACGTACGAGTTTAATGCATAAAAAACTAAATTTATTCAAAGTATCCTCCTATATATACCGAAGTAATCCGCGGAGGTACCTTATAAAAATAATAAAGCACGCAATCCTTTGTCAGTACGGGCGCGTTCACACTCCCCAGGGCGCTCGCGACGCACCTGCCGTGTCGGTGATCGCGCCTTTATTTACGGCGATACTTTACCGCGGCTCAATGGGCACAGATTGACTATTTTTAAATGTTTGAATTTAGAACCGTTTGTAAGGGGAAATCCCAAATACATGTTTGGGGCTAAAAGGATTTGCCCTCCAAATAACAAATTAAAATACTTTATCTAATACCTTTTAAACGAGAAATTCTTGTATATTGTAGGTATACAATCTGAATCTTGGAAACTGCTCCAACGATTTTCATGCAATTTAATATGCGGGGGTTTCGGGGGTGCTAAATCGATTTAGCTAGACATTGACTTATTAGTAACTAGCTGACCCGGCGAACTTCGTACCGCCTAGCAGTCGATTCTTTAATTTTTTATTTTATTTAATACTTATTCTGCTATTCAGGACACCTTCCTGCAACCCCTCCACTAACACTTAAACTTTATGGTATGGTATTAAAGTTCAAATTGACTTTTAAGTATTATTACGAATCTTTTGTATGAGAATATAGAAAAGTGTTGTTTTTAGACTTTTCAGGCAATTTTTTAAATTTTTCTCTCCGTAAGAACCATCCTCGTACTGTAAGGAATATTATAAAAAAAGAATTAGCGTAATCGGTTCCGCTGTTCTCGAGATTTGCGCTTACCAACAAAATCAGCGATTCATTTTTATATATATATAAGATAATAAGTCCATGTAGCTAGGTCTCATTTTTAGAAAAATTCGTTTTATCCGTGTTTAAACATAAACTGAAAAATATGACAGACAGCCATTGACAACACAGCAACACTAAAACTACTTCAGTAAGTTCATTATTTATAACATTTTATTAAAATTGTTGTGACACACAAAGTACAACAACCACATAATTGACACAAATGTATTTGCAACATACGAATAATCCTCTTATCCAGGTAAAACTAAGGAGTTTTTTTTTTTACAAAATATCGTTCACGACCCATATTTGTTCCACTACAGGGTTCGAATCTCCTCCCAAAAGTGAGTTTTAGTACTGGACTTTACAAGTGTGTGAGTTTTAAATGTTTATTACACCTTGACAGACTTCAAAATCTTGAGTTGTAATTGCAGTACTCACAGACAGTTCGACATCTGATTTGTGATTCCAATTTACATTCACCCTATATCGACGGGGTTGATTAGCAGACAGACAGACAGGGTAATTTGTAACTATTTGGTGAGATGTGGTGTAGGGTAGTTGAGAGAAAATTAGCCGTCGGAATAGATGTGTTGATATCTAAAACTTATTACATTATATTTTTCGCTATTCTCATGTTAGTGTAAAATACTTAAGTGAAGGCCGCATTCAAAACAGTTAGCCAATAACAGTTTTTCTCTAACGTTACTTTTATTATATAATTTCAATTTCAATCAATTTTCTATTTTATTCTATTCAATAATTTCAATTCAATTTGTAATTCGGTCGTTACAAAAAAAATATTAATACTTATATCACATTATTAAACACTCAAGTTTGTAGCGATAAACTTAGTAATAGTTAACCTTAGTAGGTAGAGGGCCCTTGCGACAAAAAAAAAGTGAACGTGAACCTGTATAATAATTTGATTTTTTTTTTTTTAAAGACAACCTTATCCAAAAATGATCGTGCGATGTGACCGCGCCCTAACTGGAGCGCAAGGAGGAGCAAGATGGAGTATCTGCGGAGACAATTTATATGTAAATAGAGAGCTCGCCGATCATACTAATACCGCGTTAACCTGCCCGGAGACAGGCTCCGGGGGCTCCGGGGGCTCCGGGCCTGGCTGACGAACCAGGCTATAGTCTTATCACCGACCACACAGCCAATAGACTCCTAATAACAGGCGAATGGCTTCTGTCAACACATCTGGCCTACCAACATCATCTGGACTAATACCCGGGTCCTATATTCGAAAAACGATTCGTTTTGCTTACGAATAGTAGAACTATCTACGAGGCGTTACTAACTAAAATCGGTTTACGAACGATAGTTATAAGTACGTAATAACGTCATAAAGAAACATTGATGAAAACACGTTGTCGCGTATTCAATATTTGTTATAAATAATGGATTCCGTCGAGGTGTGAGAAGCTCGTGTGGCGGCGTTCCAATAGCAGAACTATTCTAACTGCTAGCTCTGACGTCACGCTCTGATGTCACGCTCAGGCGGAACGGGACACAATTTCGTGCGCGCTGCCAGTGTTCATCAATGTATAAGACGTTATCACGTCAAAAGTAATAAAAAAAAATTATAACGAACGACACTCAGGATTAAGACAAATCGATTATTAACATAAAAACCATCAAAATCGGTCAACGCTTTTAGTCACTACGCCGCGCAGAAAGAAAAATGTTACTAATGTACATAGAATGTTAAACACATTACCCTCCTTTGCGTTGCGCACTAGGGTAAGATGCGCGCGGGATTCGAACCTATATCCGCAGGACGTCAAGCTTCAAGCCAGTAAGCTTCAGCAATACGTGAAGAGATTACTAAGATCCCCAACAATGCCAGGGATGTATGGAGCCGTAACCGTAACCGAAACTATCGGATATCAGAAATAAGAATCTTTCCGTCCGTAACCGAATCCGTTATAAAAGTTTCGGTTAATTTCGGATACTGGATAGGGGCGCATATAAATGACACATTTTACGACAGGTACTGTTTCTACCCGGCCAAGCCGGCACTAGCCGCGCGCGAGTCTTGCTTAATGTAGTTTGTTATTATTTCTATTGCTTAGTCATAACTATACTATCTAATATCCGTAACTTAAACTATCCGAAAAATAATTACATATCCGTAACCGTATCTGAAACCGGAATAATATTATTCTTATAATATCCGTATCCATATCCAGATCCGAAATTTTATATTCATAACATCCCTGTTTAATACAAAGTCAGTGTTTCTTGTAAAAGGCGCAGTTTAATTTCTTTTATTGTAGACAAAAGAATTTGTCGGTCGGTTAAACACCAACCCTTCCGTTGCTAATGGTTGTCTGAAGGAATTAAAAGTGTAATTCTTAGCGTTAGAGGATTAAAGGGTTATGTACTTTTTTCGAGTGCTAATTGACCGTGTTATGGCTCTCTGGTTTCTTTAAACTTTACGATACTATAAACTTTTAGTAGTTAAATTATAATAAACGTATAATTTTATTGTAAGTACTTAACTTTTAACATAAGTATAATAAACTTCGATATACCTACTACATACATTACCTACTACCTACCTACTACCTACATTAAGACCGAAGTTGAAAAACCTCTTAGTCGGTAGGTACTTACATAATTTTCTAATATTTATAAAATTGTAAGATATCGACTTCTGTACACTAAGATGTTGGAAAAACGGTTATTGAAGTATTTAGAATTAAATATTTTTAGATTTTTTTACGTAGTTTAATTTTCAGAAAAAAAAATACTTTTATTAAATATAATTATAGTTAATATAAATATAGTTGGCTTATAAAATTACTTAAAATTGTAACTTAATTCAATTATAATTATTATAAATAATAATAAATTTTTACTTAACCAGTTCTCTTGCGCATAGTATCTGAAACAAGTTATTAAGAATATTAATTACATTGTAAAACAATACATACATAATGCTTTGACAAAAGTTTTTAAAACATTATTAAAAATAACTTATGAAGACGATTATGATTCTTGATGCGATTAGTAGCGCCATCTCTGTGACTCTGTAAGAACTTTTACACGAAGCAACTTTTAGAGTTACTCTTTACTACACTAGATGGCGTTACATGCTCAGCGTGAAACTTTCAGATTCGGAACAAAGAGAAGATAAGTTGTAGTAGACATCGCAAAATTTTATATTTCAAGTTATAAGTGAACTTTGACTTATTTAAATTAGGATCAGTATTTTAGGTCGCGCAAACACAGCCAAAAGTGTAAGAAAGTCTGCTTATAGAATAAGCAACACTTATCTATTTTAGGTTCAAGAGAGTTTTATTCTAGGACGGGTTACGAGTTAAAAATAAAAAAAAGAAAAACGTAGTATGTACTGATTCGACTTTGGAAGTGTTATCAGCACCTACATAGGTATTAAGAAATTTAGTTTACGTTGACAACATATCTACAATGTCCACATTTGAAGGCCTGGTCGATTCTAAGAGGTCATAGTAACGTCATAATTTTCCGTACTTACTAAATAATGAAATAAGTTATATTCCTTGCAATGAACAATAGATAGATGCGAAATATTTCTATGCATCTTAATTCCATAAAGGTTCTTAGTGTGCGCTCGGTCTACAATAACATTAGGACCATCGCTCTTTTAGACACATCGTGAATATCGTATCATATCGTCATCATATTATCTTTTTTATGGAAGTCAGGTAACAAACGAGCATGCAGCACCACCCTTCCGCTGCCGCCCATGACGTGATAACAGGTCAAATCATGAAATAATGGCAAACCATGAATTAATGCCGAACCATAGAATGACATGATACGGCCAATTATAAAATGAACAGGAATTTTGTCGTGTTTCAAATTCTTGCAACCTTATGCATTCATTTTAAAATGATATTCTGGAAGATCGAGGTAATAATTTCGGTACAATTTAAATACCGTTGCATATCAAGATATTTTAATACTTCATTCATATTACATCATTTATTCATTTTCACTTCATAATTGACTTAATTGCCAACTTATCAAAATTAAAATGAACAATTACACCACTTGCAAATATTTATTTTTATTATAAGGCAAAGGAAACGAAGAAATGTTTATCTCATAGGTTTTAATTAAACCAATTAAGTAAATTACATGCTCAGAGAATAAAGAAAACAATAGTAATTTAAAAAAATACTTTTGCCACTACAAAGCACCACGAGTCGCTAGGGTTGGCTAAACATTGATTTATATTCGACAATATTGCGACGCACTGACCCTACAACTATTCATACTTGCATCTAGTGTATTCAAATTAAACCTTAAAACCTTCTATTACAGTCCAAATTACCTTATCAACACAAGAGAGATCTTCCAATGAAATAGAAGTATGAATAAACCGCCTCCAGTATGAAATACGAGCTGCGTCTATAGATCTTTTCTAATTAGTTACAGAACTCATACTCGGAGCGCTTGTAGCTCTGTAGTTCGTGTGAATTGAAGTCAAACCGCTTGCATGGGTAGGTAACATCTACTATCTACTTGTGTCAATATTTTGGAACGAAGGCATTATAAAAGCGTGTTTTTAGTTTTTAAACTATTCATTTATTACTATTTAGTTGCAATAGGTATCTGATTGTCAAACAGTACCTAATCAATTCAAACGTCGTGTCAAACGTATGGCACTGTGAATAGACATAGAGTAACGTATATTAGTGTGTGTAATGTTTTATTTATTCATTTAACGACCCGGATGCGCCGGATCGCCGTACCGACGGTCCTGGGTTCGATTCCCAGCGAGGCGGAAATTTGAATGATGAATTTAAATTTCCGTTCTCGGTCTGGGTGTGTGTGTTCTTGTCTTGTGTGTTGTCCATGGCACCCACGACACAGGGAATCCTAGTGTGGGGCTATGAGTGTGTAGCGTTATTTATTCATTTAATGTATTTTATTTGCATTTTTTTTTTAATATTAGCATTCTGCACTTCTTTGTATAAACTGTGTGTCTGTGTGCCAAATTTCATACTCCTCCGTCCGCGCATTTTTCCGCAAAAAGTTTTTGCTTCACGTATTAATACCAGGTTTAGCTGGTCTACTCTACTACTCTCAATTCTACTATCGCCAAATTAAATTATAACCTCAAAATATGCCATTAAACTGTGTACAATCGTCTTAAGAATCTACTAATACGCTTTCTCACGACCCCACGCTAGTTCACGACCTGTACAATTGCGTGAACTGTATGGGAATCGTACCACACTACCACACTACCACTGCCATACTACCATGCTTACCAGACGCATGTAGTTTAAGTTTGTTACTATTGGTGTAATGGCATTTGTTACTTTCGAAAGGATTATCGCGTTAGAAACTTTTGATAAAAGTAGTGAACCAAGTTGTTTGAACGTTGGATTCCCGAACAGGGAGGTCTGTAACTTTTATGCGGTGACATTCCCTAGCCTAGCCAGCGGTAGTTTCGCCTAAATTCTAAGCACGCTCGCTTCAACCCATTAATGTCCCACTACTGAGCACGGGTGTCTCCTCATACCTGAGCAGGCCTAAAGCATACAGAGCATACTACACCACGCTGCTCCAGTGCGGATTGGTGGAGGGGTTAGTGGCCAACCCAAGTTTCGGAAGTTTTTAAGTCGCCCGAAGGCCTCCGATACGGCTTAACGACTGCTGCCAAATGTTAACAACCGGGACCGACAGCTTTACGTGGCCTAAGCACGGAAGCGCCCAAGATATTTTTGCCACTAGCGGTCACCCATCCAACTACCGACCGCGCCCGCTATAACGATCTCGTAAGATCGACGCAAGCCGCCGGGAAGCGCTTCAATCATCATCCTAAGCACATTATTATAACAAACTACCTACACAAGTTACTAAACTCCAGAACAAAGTTAATTTCATCCTCGCGTCTACCCGCAAAAACAGCACGTCACATCAAAGAGACATTATGAAATAATAAGGAAACAACCTTAATCTTATTACATTATAATAACTTAGAATAACTTGCAGATATTTTCCCAATCAGATTTCCCCCGTATCCCCAATTTTTCATTGGAAATTACGTTTTCAAAATTTGCATTGCCATCGGCGGCATCTAGCAGCGAGTATTACTAATAACCAATATGTTTGTGCTACCCTCTAAAATTATCATTTTTATATAAATCATATTCCCTGGTAATAAGGTTGGATTTTCCTTCGGTCTTTTATATTATAAGGGCAAGTGTAAGTTGGTTTAAGTTCCGTAGTGTAAGATTAGGTTACGGAGGAGCCCTTTGCAAAAACAGTATGAATAATAATACGATTTGCATAATATCGGCAGATGATCTGACAAGGATATTCACTGATAAGCGCTCACGAAATAAAATACTTGATTTCACTGGTGTTCTATTTTCGTGATAAGTAGGTATAACAAATTAATAGTAAAAAGTCGTTTAAAACAAGTTTTTCTTGTTCGTTTATTTATTCTTTCATTTCGATTGTAACAAGTAGGTACATAAGTTTGAAAAATAAGAAAGTTCATTGGAAATACAAACTTTCATGATGTTTAATTTTACAAACGTAAGTTTAGCAACGAATGCTATTTGAAGTTTTGATAACTAATGTAATCTTTACAAGAGGAAGAACAGAGGCTCCAAATTTAAGCATTCTGTGCTTAAAAGGATCCTCCTTTTAAATAAATATTTAAGTAGTCATTATTACAAATCTACATGAATAATTCAGTTGAAAAATAAATATTTTTGATAATCAACTATCACTACAGGACCACCAAACATTTCCCTTAACCTACCCCCTCCATCACAACCCCCAAACAACCCCTAAACGAAAAACGAACCGAACTTCCAAAGTACACTCAAGAAAACAAATGCGAAAGCATAAATATTGCATCGGCCCCAGAACAAACAAATATCGGTATTACCATACAGATAGCGGCCGGCGGGCAGTGTAAATAAATAATTGTAATTCTTAATAAAACTACCCACAGGCCGCAACGCGTAAAGTGCACGTGGCTTACTGCAAACATATGGGGATTGAGTGGTCTTGATATTAGGTCTATACCTAATAACACAAAAACTATTTTTTGTGTTGTTCCTTAATGCGGCTGTGGTTAGAAGTTAACTGGTAGAAGTCTTCTATATTAATTTTGGAACTGTAAGGTTACGGCAGCTGGAAACGATTTCTCTTTATTATGTAACAAAGACTCAATTGTAATTTGTAAAACAAAATGTTAGTTTTCATAAGTACTAAAAAAATATGTGCCATTTTCACAATTTAATGGCAATTTTGGTGATGTTTTTATGCAAAATAAATGGTAAAGAAATCGTGATGTTAGAAAATGTTTAATCTTATTTTATTGAGTATAAAAATAATACTAGAAATTATTAATCTATTTAGTCTTATAATTTTGAAAATCACTTGTAGAATTTTAAAAAATCTGCGAATACTGCTTGGTACCTAGGAAGGTAGTTTAGATATCCACGGTAAGACAAAATGAATTTTTTAAATTATGTAATTAAAATAATAACATTCATACATATTTCTGACACAGGTATAAAATTGTGATAATAAATCACCACACATGCAGACATTTACAATTACATTTTCTTTGGATTATTCGATTCTACAAACGTAAAAATTTGATACTATAAAAGTCGTTTTACCCTCAAACAACTTACCTATAACAAGTATCAAAGATCACAGCCGCACTCCGAGTCCGGATAGAGCCGTCAGTAGTGTCCGTAATGACCGGACACTTTACATAATTCCGCGATAGCCGGACCCGTGACCCTCCGCTCCACCAAATATCGAATTGTTGAGCCGTCGTATAAAACTGGAGTAGGGTATTGAATAACTTTGTTACGACGATCAAATGCCATTTATGCAGAAAACACGTAGTTTACCTCATTATCTATTTCTATCATTAAATTAAATTATTTTAATTATTATCATTCTTTATATCACCTACCTGTAATAAATCCGTAATTTAATCTATAGTCATACAGATTGACTAACAATAATATATAATTAATGAGTTATCGAGGTTTGTATACGAAAAATACATTAGGTATTTCAGAAAACTATTAATGTGAGAATTTAGGTATTCGTTAATAGATTTAATAAAGTTTGACGTTAGATCCCGTTAATCTCAGACGGTTTAACTGATAGAAAATCGGTTATTGTAGTAAGTTCACATTTAGGTCTTAGTTCAATAGTTTTAGTCAATGTAAAGTATTGCAATTAATATTAATAGGTTTGCCGAAGCGAGATGAGGGCGATCAATATGCAATTAAAACTAAAAGACTGTTATAATTACGATAGTAATATGTAATGCATCGACACAGTCTTTCTTTAGGAAAAAATCGAATGAAGGTTCACTATTGCTGCAGGCACTCATTAGTACGACAACGAAACTCATAAAAACTATATAAATGAGTTAATTTCCATCAGATCTATAATAACAGGTGCGTACTGCGTATTTCTCTATGTAGGGACAACTTCCCAATTTTGGAAGTTAAGCATAAAAACAATGTTAGTTATTGTACAATCAAATGTATCTTTTAACACATACGACAGCGACGCGACGTCGCAACGACTAAATGTCGCACTGCGAGTACGTTGGCGGGCGCCAATTTGTATAAAAATGTCTTCAATGTTGTTCTCATTGAAGACATTTTTTGGTCCAAATGTGCTGTGCGATTTCTACGTTACTGGCGACTGTCGCAGCGACGTTGCGGCAATGGCGACAGAAGCTGTTTGCTGCTATTATTTTTGTGCAACAACGTACATTCTAATAGAGGGCAAGGGCCGATGCTCACACCTGGTAAAGAGTGGAGATGATAGAAGCTGAGTGAGCTCTATCAGGCCCTAAGCTTCAACCATTGTTCAGCAATGTACCAAGAGCATGCAAGATTGGTTTGAGCTTAAATATGAAACAATATAGAAGGATATTTATAATGATAGTCGATGATACATCAAAGCCTAGCTTAAACTTAATAAAACGCAAGAGCCATCAATCAACGTCATGTAACACATTATAAATTCTATTTTATGCGCATATCCATATTGACCGCGAAATTACAAAGTTATTGATCGCGAAAGATGAACATACCAAAACGAGTATAATTATTATGCGCATGTCGTATTAGTCACTATTTATGTATAATAATAATTTCATGTCCGTGTGTTAAATACAAAGTTACAATATCGGCCTAAACGAAACATAAAAACCACCATAGTCCATAGTTCACCACGTGGCCAACTACGACTTCACACACGTTCGAGAACGATATGGAGAACTCTCAGGTGTGTTGAGGTTTCCTCACGATGTTTTCCTACAAATCTACATCAGTTCCTACGCTAAGACACCGTCACTTACTTCCAAACAGAGAAGCCAGAAAACTCATGTTACAGCTACTTACAGAATCAAATAAATAAACGGCAAGTGATCCCCAACCTCTTATTGTCCCAAACGGTCGACAATGACCTCAAACTGCCTCAAACGCGCGCTTCACTTTATCCTAATCCACTCAACTGTATATTTCCAATTCCATTGGTTTTTGTGACCCTGTCTAAGTTAAGAACGTTACGAGAGTATTATTGTAGCATAGAAATCTACTCTATTTATTTTTATTCCTAAAGATCCGTTATCATATTGACTTATTTATCATTAGCAAAACAATTAAATTTAACCACGTATTTCGTTTTGTTTCTAGTTGTTCAATCCTCATAACTTTTTTAAATATTATGCATACGAGTACATTCCTAAACCACATAATATTTAAGTTCGTTAAGTATTATCGTAAAAAGAATCATTTGAAATTACAAAATTATAATTTGAAACAACTCATAATGTAGATAATTATTGTAGGCCACAAAATTAAAAAGAAAGTTTAAGAAGAGTACATAGATAATAATTTTGTCTTGCTGTATTATTTCTATGTGCACAATAAAGAATATTTGTATTGTATTGTATGATATATCCATAACCACAACCATAACCCCTCGGCTGCCAGTATTACTTCTGAGTTGCAGTGACATCAAGCAAAATTCACTTAAATATTCTTCAGATATTACCAACCGCTTGTACCTTACGCCAGACCCTAAACCGACTGTCTTAACCCAAAACCGAAGCTAAAAATGCATCAGATATCGGCAGCGGAGTTGTTATGTCTCATAAACTGTGGAGGCGGCCGATAAGCTCTAGCGTATGGACAATGGTCATTGCGATACGACATAAAGCAACGGAACGGCCTTTTCTGGACTCGCGGTTTAGTTAGGAAACAGTTTTATAGATTTTTTACAGATATAGGAGCAAATCGTGTTCAGGCCGTCTTAAAACGTTTGTAGTTTGCGTACTATAGATAACTAAACCATAGGTTTGAGAAGGCCAAGGGGATTTGAACGTTTTCCTCCCGTACAGGAGGACCTGGGTGCGAATCACTCAGTCTACATTTCGTATATTAATGTTCAGTTACTAGAAGAGACCCGTTTTCACTTCCTTTAAAACAAATAAAGATATACAAACATATCGATGCAAAAAAGCGGAAATGCCTGTAACCTACCTACAAAATAGAAAATGTTCACCGGAGCCGATAAACTTTTGAGATTTCAGAAGAAAATGTATAAAAATTGAGTTAATTTCAACGCTGTACAAAATTTTCTTCTGGTCGTAGAGCCCCGAGACTTAGACCATTCGAAGTAGAGTTTCTTTCTGACTCCGAATCTGCAATAAAAAAATTGTTATAGGTGTGGGATACAACGTTTCCGCTTATATTTACGTCGTAATACACATACTTTTATAAAATATACTTACTTATTCAGAAAAAAGTAACATTAATAATTCACGTATGACCGACATAGCGACTTCGCACTGTATTCTAAGCATTAAATGAATAGGTATATCCCTTTATTACCGTCGTCCATATCGAGCGCAACTAAAACATAAATAAGAAGCACGGGATCAAACCTACGCCGAGCAAGGAGCTCATAAATTAACCACTGTACATATGCGGCAACTGGATTGGGGTTATGTTTCATGCGTTAACTTCCTTTATGTCATATAGTTTTATGATAAAGAAGCTATAGTAGTTTGAAGACATGTTTTTAAATAAATCTGCAATTACTGTCTATAGTACATTTTTTCCACCAACTGACGTTAAAGTTGAATTAAAAAAAAATCAATAACAAAAAACGAAAAAAAGGGGGTCTCTTTTAAAAAATATTTTCAATTACTTCAAAATACTTTATTTTCTGTTCTAATATATATCAGAAAGTACTAAAAAACATTTGTGACCCAGCAAAGAGAAGTAGGCTAAGAGAGCCGAATTTCTTGAAAATATATTCTTAAAATCAGTGACACTTTTGCTATATAAATATTTTTTTAACATCTACAAGCTATCTTCTTTTTAAGGTTGTCGTACTGCTTAATAGTACATAATTATAATACACAGCTTAAGATTTAATTTATTGGATTATACATAATTTAAAAATAAAAATTGAATTAGAAATATTTCAATTCCAAACACAGACTTTTTCTCCGTCATAAACATAAATGATGTAGCGAACCAACCCTTGATTCGATCTCTCGATCGGAAAAACTGAAAATAACAAAATATTGGCATTATTTAACTTGCTTTATAAAAACAAAGGATTATGTACGTCGTATTTTTTGATGCGATCGTTTTGACGTTTATATGTAGATGAAAAGTATGTATTTTTGCGCCATAAATAAAGATGCGTCAAGACCGCATGTTTTTAAATACAAGTGCGATTTTATCTTATCTTAATTATCATTATTATTCATTTGGAAGCGCTCATGGCCCGGCAGCTTGCGTAGATCCTACGGGCGCCGTCGGTAGTTGGATAGGTAGGTGACCGCTGGTGGCAAAATTATTTGAGCACTTCCGTGCTTCGGAGAGTATGTAAACTTAATAGTCAAATTTATTTATTTAAGTATTAACAACAAAAATTAGCTGAAATAGATAAAAAAACATAAAGTTTTGTATGCGCTAATCTCAGAAACGGCTTAACCGATCTGGTGTGGTTCACTTATATATTTTGGTAAGCTACACTTAACATTTAATGTTTATTTTATTTCAATCATTTAATAAATAAATAAATCATGTCAGTTTAAAGAATAACACCTAACAATTTCCGAATTAACTAAGGGACTTGTTTCCCGAAGCGAAGCGAGGGCGGGTTTACTAGTTTATTAATAAAACCCTGCCAAACTACGGTGTTCTGAACTGCCATCTAAAAGAGTAATAGTTAGCAAAAGTGGATACCACAAGAACTCTTACATTTTCAGTACCAACCCAAAATAACTTATATTCGCCAACGATAAACAATCCGATCGTAAAACGGCTTCCGACCGGAGGGTCAGCCTGTCCTGTTCTATTCAATAATTTATACAATTGATAAATAATAAATATGAAATGACCGCCTCCCAGTTTTATGTTTATTTTTTCCGGCCTTGCAATATGGCGGTGGAGTTGATGGGTTTCAAATGTATGAGGGACTGGGCCTCTATTTATGATATTACTGCAGTATTTCCTTGTAGGAAGGTATATTAGAATAAACGACAGACAAACAATAAAGACTTATCTATCTATTATCTATCTACCACTGTTTTACTGGTATCCAAGGCAATGGTGACCATTTACCACTATGCACACCGTTTTTTAGTTTGTCGCTTATTCACAAGTAAGTTTTAATAAGGCAGTTGTAAATCACTTAAGAATCTAAGTTCTTAAGCGATTTACAACTTTATTGTAATGGGGATCGGTGTAGATTCCCATAAAAAATTACCGCAATTAGGTATCACAGAGCTCTAATTAAATTATGTTTGTATTCACAAAAACGTTAAAATAAATGAAGTACTTAAGCTATTTGAAATCCAGGATTTTTATAAAAGCAAAAAATGGGAATCTTATAAGAGATAATTAAGGCGCATATCAAACCGAGACGATAAAGGCGATGCTTGTAAAGGTTTTTTTTCGCACGGAATGACGTCAACAATCGCCCCTTGTATAGTATCAGACAAAACCTCCTTATATCGATTCTTCCTTCTGTATGATTACACATTTTACTAAACAACGCGATTCTCCAGCGAAAAGCATTCCTTTATTTTCTGTTTCACCGAAATTTGTGTCTTATTCCTACAAGTCACGATTCATTTTAACAAAATGGCGATTTCCTTGTTTTTCAACAAGTTCTCCTTTAATCGATCTTAATGTTATAACATTCGAGCCGTTTAATGGAGACGGCGATGCGAGATGTAAGGTCACAAATTCACAATGCTCAAAAACTGTTCTATCCTCATAAAGATGCTTACGCACCACCCGTCGTTCCAATGAAGGTGTAAAATTAGTTTAGTAGTACTTAGACAAATAATGAATTGAACTTAGAATAATGACATATAGAAACGAAGTCCGCGCGGCTACTTTGACAACATTAAATGTGAGTAGTAAATGTCACCAAACGCCGGCTAGCTCCGTAGTCTTCAATGACAATGCACGGCAAACACGTCTCGCGGAAAAAAAATAATTATGTCGATTTGTGCGGTTAAATTTTGTCACAACACATTTGAAAAACAAAAGAAGTGTAATAACATCACTTTTCACAGGTAATCTTTCAATATTTCATAATATATTTTATTTAATTAGGTTTAAATAAAAACGTTTTGTTTCAATACTCAGTGTTGCCCAATTGTGAAAATAAATTTTCCCATTTTAAGTGACGAGTGATATACGGCTTAGTCGTGGAGAAGTATATTGGAAGCCAACCAAAAATACATGAATATGTTCAAAACATTTTAATAATGAAGTACATTACCTGTACCTGTACATTACACAGGTTGGATCGTGTAGATTGCGTGAAAATGCTGTCACTGTTATAATTATTGAAGTTGTTAGATATCCATTAATATTTAAATTATTATTATTAGTTATTATTATTATATCATGCCTATTGTCAATGTCATTTTCATCTTCATTTTATTGTTGTTTTCACAGATACAGTAGTTCACAGATATAATATGGTCCATAGAGTAGTAAATCAACAAAGCCCATTGTTTTTTGTTTTTTCAAAGAGTATATTTAACATTGGAACAAAACCTTTTTACTCAATGCTGTTATTAAAATATACTAAGTTCCTGTGTTCATGCTTATGTTCAGATACGTAAAAGATATGTAAAAAATATATAGTAAAAAAATGATGTTAATATTTTCTTGTATTCGTTTCATATTTAAATAAACATTCTCGTAATATAACAATTTTACATAACCATACCCATACTTTACCACACATAGCTATTTATGTAGGTATTATTGCTAAAAACAAATTCTTATCAGCGGCCGAATCATTCCCCACTTTCGGGAAACTGCACTTCCCTGGCAACCATTAAACATGTATAAAAAAAAAGAAAAAAGAAAATTAGTGCTTCACTTTTTAAAGAGCGCTTGTATGAAGACTGTCATTCTATATGTCATTATTCTAAGGAATTGAAGCTATATTTTAATTATGCTTAATACGCATGTGTTTTATCATACTCGTAAATTAAACTGTCATCCAAAATTGGATCACGCTTAAATTAAGTCAGGCTTTTACTTTTCCGAAAACTTCTGTAGCCGCTTGCGCCCTCTTTAGTGTAATTCAATTCCTGATTTTTTACTATTCATTAAATGTTTAATAAGTTTCGTTACAAATATTTTTATTACTGAATTTAGGTTCATACAGATTTTTGAAAAATTATTTAAATCCTAAAAAAAAATTAAAATTGTTAAGTGTTCGGTGCGTATCTTACTTTGGACTGTTAAAAATACTCCATATAAAGAAATACTACGCCACAAAAGATATTTATCACCAAATTAACATTTTATTTTTCTTTTTTAATGTCTTTATTTTTTTTTATTGCATAATCGTATTCATTATAATAAATTAAACAAAGACTACGACAAGCGTCAGCATACTAACACCAAGTCGGCTGGTATTTGAGATTTGTTTACAAAAACCTGTAGGGTTCGCACCATGAATGGTGCGCACGGTTCTTAATGAAATCGCTTCTTCATAAAGTTGGATTGCATTGTCACGGGAGGCAGTATTGAGCGCGTGGAATACCTCGTCGGAAAAAGGCGTGAGTGCCGGATTCGTTTTTGAACGTCGTCTATGCGCCTTTTGTTAAGCGCGCATTGTCCGTATGTCTTTTCTCTCGTTTTCCAATCTTGATAAGTTTTTCATCAAATATCTCTGTGAGGGGCCATTCGCCCGGCTTATTGGACCAGTCTGATCACTGTTGACTGTGACTACCAAATGTAACATCGCAGAATAATACTACGATTATATTTTTTACTACATTATGCGAAGATTACATATTTTAACTGGGCTCACTTTCCTTACTAATCCTAATATAGTTGTCCTTATTGCACTGATATTAAGTAGTACCTATTCCAAGTAAAAACAAAGCGAGGAACACCATACATTTCTAGACACCCTGAATTGAGCCAGCTTTCATGAAAAGAGATTTTTTATGTGGCATTCTTTAACTAATGTAATATTTGTTTAAATGTTCCAAATTTTTTTTTTTTTTAACATTCATCACTAAACCTGGTAGTGAGGACGATTTTACGAACCAAGGACTTTTTAACCACTAAAATACCACATAAAATCAAAAATTAAAAGTTCAATATACTAACTTCAGTAATAAATATCCAACATAGTACCTTGCCCAATGAGCTAAGTAGCAAGTTCTCCGCTCATTAAAAGTCGTTAAAAGTCATCAAAGTGCGAAGGTCATTAAGAACCTCGTAAACTGTCCGCACGACTCGCCCGGGAGCCGTATCGCGGAGGCTGCACTCAAGATCACTTTCTTGGTTTATTTGCGGGTTAACAACCAGGGAATATGGCTGTCTTTAGCGGGTTCATGGTTCGATGGTGATGTGTGACAATCTGACTGACTGACAATCTGACTGACTGACAATCTGACTGACTGACAATCTGACTGACTGACAATCTGACTGACTGACAATCTGACTGACTGACAATCTGACTGACTGACAATCTGACTGACTGACAATCTGACTGACTGACAATCTGACTGACTGACAATCTGACTCACTGACAATCTGACAAAAATATAAATTCAAATACGTTGATTTGTCCAAGAGTAGTTACATAATACAGGTATCATATTACATAGTAGCTACATTTTTCAATTACTGACATACAAATATTTAATAATTAACCATTAATTCAATAATTCTTTTACATAATTAGCAAAAACAGAAATAGAAAACATTTAAATGACAATGTCGATAAATATATTTGAAAATAGTTTAGGTATATATGGCTTAACGACAAGTTTTTTCGACAATAATTAATTCGAAGACACTAGCGCAGTGTTTTCGAAAATAATTTAGCATTGTCAGTCTCCGTCTTAGGGCAAAAATATAATAAACGCATACTGAATAATGTAGGTACTTATTTACAATAAAATAAATAATTTCCTGCTACAAATTCTTCTTTAAATATTTATAACATTTTACAAAATTTTATTTTTCGATACCTACGTAATGTTAAAATGGCTATTTCTATATCATCACAACCCATAACTGTCCCACTGCTGGGCACGGGTCTCCTCTCACAGTATGAGGGGTATAGGCCATAGTCCACCACGCTGGCCAAGTGCGGATTGGCGACGTACAATTGACGAGAAATGAAGGCTTTGATCAATGGTTGCTGAGAGACAGTCAAGACATCTCTAGGATGATCAAGCGCAGGTTAGCAGGCTGAACCCAGAGCTGTAGCGGGTTTGTACTGAGGATGGATGGATGGATGAAATCCATCCTTACATTACAATACAATATTATAATCTCATTGTCCGTAGCACTGCTCATAAAGGTCATTTCACACTAAACACCGCAGCGAGCAGTCGTAAAAACAAATTGGATTTTTCCACCCGAGGGCGGATTTAATTATTATTTTATTACGTGTTGGAGGGTGGCTTTGTGCTGATGCGGACGACTTCAAATCAGATCGAAGTAATTATACTAAATTTGTATTTTCATGTGTTACACATTTTATATTGTTCATTGGTTGTGTAAATAATAAATAATGTATAATCTTATAAAATTTTGTATGGTAGTACATAATGTTTAGGGTTGCGTACCCAACGAATAACAAATCCCCTATTAATACGCCAATTGTCGCTGTTTGTGTTTGTCACAGATAACATTTGATCTTGTTATCGACGAAATATCGCTCGGTGTTCCTAGTTCGATTCCCGACCCAGGCAGTCTCCACTGGGCAATAAAGCCTCATGGCAGGTTAAATAATAAAATTATTATCGAGTGAACCTTAACGAGTGTAAAACCACAAGTAGGTACTTTTATAAGCAAATAAACAAGTGAAATATTGATAATAAAATTTATTTTATTATATCGTTAACATTTTATTAACCCACCACTTTAATACTTGTGATGTTTGACCAGTTTCCTTAGCGATAAATTTATCAAGACTTGTTACAGTAGGCACTAATATTAATTGAATACTAAAGAACTATGAATCCTAGTGTTCAAACGAGTTACGCAACAGCGGACGCGATCGGTAGTTGGATGGGTGAATTTGACTACTAACTTTGGTAGGCTGTAGCAATTTTTTTTACTTCTTATAAGGTAGTGCTTGACTACGATCCCACCTGATGGGAAGTGGCGATGAAGTCCTTGAGGTGTTGAGCGCACTAAATTAGCAACGAGGAATACTTACATAGTGTAGTTGTCAATGGTTGCGGGAATCTTCGTTTATTTTCGTATTTGATACTAAAAAACTAACCAACTAATGTTCCGTCTCCTAACCGGACTGACTATCCTAGTCTCCATTTGAGTCTTCTTCTTAATAAAATAAAATAAATTGATTATCGTCGAGTTTAGTGAAGCTTCAAGTACTTCGACAGTACCGTACCTAATTGCATTATTTGAATTTCCTCCAGGAAATAAAGAAACAGATTTATTACGACGGTACTTTGAAAGATAAACATTGGTATTACCATAATATCATTGTTAACTACGGTTAATGGAGCGGTAACTTTCGGGCCATTTCAGTTAAGATTTAACTAATCAGGGCTTCAGTTAACTGTGCTATTTGCATGATAACTTTCTTGTTCTGTTACATTTAACAGAGATTTCATTTGTTAACAGTATTTCGTTTGTTTGAGGATCACGTGCCTTATGTCTCTTTGGTACTTTCTCTATCGAGGGAAAGGTCTCGGGTTCGAATCCAGGTCGAAAATAGATTTGTGTGTGTAAATGTTTTTGGAACAAGTTTATATTTTGTTATTAGTGACTTAAATTAAACTGCCGGAATAAAAGTGCAGAATTAGAATGCAGGTCTCCTGCTTATTTCTTCAAGAAAAGAGAAAACAGGAAAGTGTATATGTATAAGTCCCCTAAATAAGGCCTATAAATTATACCTAAATAAGCAAACAACGCCACACAGTTGTAACCCCACACTGAGCAAAAACACACACCCAGACCGAGAACAGAAATTTAAACTCATATTCAAATCTCCGCCTCGCTGGGAATCGAACCTAGAACCCCATGAACTGCGGTCCTGAGTCGTAACCATTGCACCATACAGGTCGTCACTAAGCACTAAGTTAGTGAATATACCGTGTTATTAATGTGCCCTAATAAATCTAAACAATAGGAAATAAATTACCTCACGAATAAGTCAGATAAATAATATTGACTTAAGGAAGTCAGTTTATCAGCCGACAGGGCACCCAGAACGTATTTTGTCGGGGGAGCAAGGAAGAACGACGTATGTGAATGTATAGCACTTTTTAAAATATTTTTTGATTAATTATTTATGTTACTAAAATTTAATTGACTGAATGTTAGGTATTTCCTGGAAATTGTATGTGCAGTATGTCTCCATAGAGTTCTATTAAAAATTTAGTAGCTATATTTGTCTAATATGTAGGTACAATTTGCCCTGTGCTATATGCTGCCCGTGCGAAGCCGGGGCGGGTGACTAGTAGCTAATAAATTAACGGATCAGCGTTGCCTCTAGTGCTACTGATGTCATGATATCCATGGGGAATGGTGGCTTACCATCAAGTTACTGGTCCCGCACTTTCTATTGTTGCAAGAATTCTCACGAGCGCCCGTTTCGTTGTCGCGCGTCCCGATAAGACTTACCCCTCGATAAATAATTTGGCGTACATTAGCATATGTCGATTTATCTGGCGGGTCGCGCCTCAATTATTATTTATGGCGATCCACCCCTACATCCCCACACGCAATATGTTAAGTCAATCCGATGTCTTACATAATTCGCATATATAAGCATTCGAATCTAAAATATTCATCCGTTTAGCCTATTTTAAGGTGAAAATTGAGATGCTCTTCTGGTCTTAGAGAGTATTTCTTTTAAGAATAGCAATATCTCATCTTGATGTTTACCATTATTAATAATAATATATAGTTGGCATTGATAATTTTGAAATTCTTGATTTTTTGTTTATGGTTTCTTTACAAGAGTGTGATAGAAGAGGAGACAAAGGGAAGTCCTGACTGATTTCCTAAAAATTACGTACTAAATAGGATTTTTTAATCCTGTTTGCCACGTAATACATACTACGTATTATACATATTTTCGGTTACAAATTGCTTTACTTCCGTAACAAAACGCCACATCTCTTAATCAACACAAGCAGTCGCTAGTACCAACAATAAGCACCCACGCGGATATAAAACATGACATATGAAACATATTAGAGACTTTTCTTCAACCCTTCGCCGCATATTTATGTTAAATCCAAAGCCTGGGATAAGAGAGTGCGCAGTACACGTCTTTGCGTGAATGTAGCGGATTAGACAGGATTAGGTTATGAAGTGGAAGGGTAGATCTACTATCCTCAGTATAAAATATAAAATTGTCGTCATTTATACTTATTACGTCTTGAGAGAAGATGGTATCAAAGCTTAAGGCGCTGAAACCATTTACTTTTACTTCGGGACAACCAATATTAATAGAAACTACAATGTCCACTCGTTAGCGCATCTTAAAACTAAAGTTACTAACGCCATCTATTAACAAATCTTTGAACTAATATTAACTAATTGTCTTTTAACATCCTACTGATTGTTATTGCCAGGCTTTACGATTTTTTTAGGGTTTCTATATAAGTAGTGGATTTGTCCTAATTTTCTAAATTAGCAGGCGGATGTTGCTAGGTTCATTATACTTAACTACTTTAATTAGTGGTGATACTACTATCTCGATGGCCAATATCTGCTACTGAGAACAAAAGAACCTTAAAATGAATTATTTTTGATTTTTTTGTCATTATGTAATTTAAGTCCTGATTGCAAGATCGTTTCTTGCGTTGCGATTCCCTAAAAAAATAACTTTTTTGATTAAGTCAGTTTTGTATTATGTATCCGATAATTTTACTTCATAATTTTATCTTCTGATATTACGGGTGCTCCCCAATTTCCAAATTTGCCAAAAACAATTGAGTTAAAGAATTATCAGCGTAGCTACAGCGCGTTTCTTTTATTAATGTCCCCGGCATATTTGTATTTTCGCATTTCAACAGTCGTCGTGCTAATTCATGAGTGTTAATGTTAAAATAGACTATTCTTCTTTTCTTTTCATTTCTACGTAATGTACGTCAAATTCTAATCTAAGTTCAATATGGCGCGGGAACTTCCACCGCATGGGAGTTGCTTTGATTATCGAAGTTTGACGTCTTGCGCCAGATTAGCATTATCCAATTTTGTTTGCATCGTCTTGCTGCGCGGAATATTCACCTACGCAATACAGTATGCATACATAATAATGTTATCAACAATAATACAATTATATTATGAGAACCCGTTGTATAATTGGAACTTTACACTTGTCAGCGGTTACACTTTTTAGTGACACTATAATAATTATTAATATTTTTTTTAATTGTAAATTAATGCTAAGTATAACAATTTTATATAAATGTCACCTGAAATGTCTTCAACCTCACACTTCTAATTTTAAACTGTCGCTAATAACATTATCTAGAATCACATCAATATAACAAGTATAACAAATTACGAAAACACCTCCCGTGCTAGTTAATTTAAGGGTGGGAGCACACCAAGACGGATCGGGAACGATTAACGCTGACGCGCGACAAGACAGTCGACAACTGCCTTATTAATATCACCGGGCTTCTGAATAACAGAGTTAATTAAAATCAAACATTAATATAATCTTTACTTTAAGGTAACTGTGAGATGGTGAATCGGTGAGCGATGGGTTGCATCGATCGTAACCGAGACTTTATATTTTCTTTGTGCAATCTGAAAATAAATAAACGCTAACCCACTCGTACCCCCGCACTAGGATTCTCTGTGTCGCGGGTGGCATGGACAACACAAATAACACGTCACGAACACCCATGACTGCCCCGGCCGGGAATCGAACCCGGGACCCCTCGCTTCGCAGGCACGCTTACCAACTAAGCTACGGCACCGTCGAAAGAAAAATTTTTACTTAACAACTGTTACTTTTGCATCAGAAGATACTGGAAGTGTTTAAAATAGCTTGGTGTTATTGTTATTAAATGCTTATCAAATAGTTTTAGCAATTTTCAATTTTCTTATTTTCATTTATCGTGGAAAATAAATGATTAACTTTTGTGTCAATATCTCTTTAATGTGTTTGTTATGTACAAGCACATTCTAGTTAAAGAAAGAATCAGCCAGGGACAGACTTATATCGTTTACTCGCTACTATCCTTTAGATAAAAGAGGACCTTAAATTGAGGATTATTCACGACTTTTATTCCAACGATGACAGATTAAAAGCGAAATGAAGGTGATGAATGAAACTGCAAGCGGTACATCAAGGGGTTCTTGACTCGAGAAATTTGGAATAATATCAATGATAAACAACGCTAGTTAGTAAACAATTTTATTTATCAATACAGGTAGGAAATGAATGTTTTCCTTCGAATATACAAGTTTGATTAGCGTTGTTATTCAAAATGAAATGGAATACCACTAAACAATGGAATAAATTTCAACCTGGGCATCTTAAAGTCAAAAGTAAATACTAATTTGAGGTTTAATCTTCCAAAACAACATCGCTATTCCTTATCAGACGTAACTATAGCAATAGATATCAAGCATTAGAGAAAAATAGTAAAGCATAAGGTGTTGATAAGACTCCTATTATAAACTTAGACAGTAATAGGTACGCTTAAAATAATACTAAAAAAGATTCGGAAATAACAATTGACTAACAACCTAAACGGTGCAATGGTTAACTGATACCTGATGCCTGACCGCTGTCAGAACTGGAACCGAAAGGTCCTGGGTTAGATTCCCAGCGAGCCGAAAAAAATTTCTATTCGTGGTCTGGGTCTACTTAACCTGGTTTTTGTGTTTTCCGTCCAATGCACCCACAAGAGAAAATACTACTACGGGACTATGAGTGTTTAGCGTTATTTAATTATGGCCACAACAACCTAAATCAACAGCAAACCTACAAAACAACAGACATAAAAACGAACCCGTCGTTCGAACCAACGTCAGATGAACGTAGTTATCCGTCACAATAAAACGACAGTAGCGTCAAAAAACGTCGTCAAAAGGCGCCGACAGAACAATCGGAACGGTCTCCATTAATCAGGTCGAGTGAGGGTTGGAGACACTTAATCAAAGTATCACAATATGACGACAATAATAGATCCATGAATATTTATAAGCGAATTAGCTTCGCTCGAGAAGACATTCGAGACGGTGTGGCCTCGCCTTAATTGTTTGCGGGAGCTCAGTACATTTTAAGTTTTTTTTTTCTTGAAGTTTCTCAAAGTATTTTGTTTAATCACAGATGCATGAGATACTTGCAGTTGGGGACTGTGGGCGGTCTTACATCCTCCATATTTTAAACTTTAATATATCGCGGGCAAGCATATGCTACGGGTACTCACTATTTTTGAATTATATATCTTAAGACTAGTCTCGGCTTAAACATGATTCATGTTGGGTCGAAATATCAGAATGCAACACAAAAATTGTGAGTACCCGTTATAGTAAAAATGTAATTGTTAATCATTGATAGTATTTATGTCAATGTTGTTAATTCAAAAATTGATTATTTATGTATGCCTAAAAATATTTTTAAATAATGGGTTTCTGTAATCGCCCCGTGTGTATGCATGTTTTTCACGATTTTCTCGCTACATGGATGGGGTTATAGTCGACTTCAAACCTGAATGTACCAGAGCGCGGGGATCTCCTCATAACTGAGAAGCCCTAGTTAGAGCATACTACGCCACGCTGCTCGAGTAACGATAGTTGGAGTGGGGTTATCGTTATTAAATTTACATAAAATTTATTTAAACTAGTAAAGTTTCATACTCTGCGGTACACATTTGTAGCTTGGGGCCATACAAAAGCACAGGTACTTCGTCAAAAAATAGCGCGTCTTCGTGACTTGGACTTTGTATAAATAAATACATTGATAATATAATATTTGTATGAAGACCTGAACTAAGCCACTTTAGATTGAACCCGCAATGAAATCCAACAACAAAGAACACGAATTAGTGTAACAAGTGACCAAATCCCGGTTTAACAATATGACGTTGGTCACTTCATCCCGGATCAAATCTATAATCCCCGGACTAATAGCCGGGAGGTACACTTCATTTACTTTCCCCGGTTTACACGGAAAACTGACCCTTGTTACTATAACAATACAGTACAAAATTAAACGACACATATTTCTTTATTCAGTATAATTTTTAGGTCCTCCGTACCCGGTTTTTGGTTGTTGAAATTTCGACTTTGTGTCGTCGGATTTAAGTTTGAATTGTATTAAATGGGTTATAGCTTTGTAAAATAATTTCTAGGTCCCCCAATAGTGGTTCAGAAAATGTGAAAGCATTTCTGTGTAAGATTATGATATTAGGACTCGTATTACTTTAAGTCTAAGTTGTGGTTGTAATTTATTTCGGTTTTGCGATGAAATGTCCGAATTTGGAACAGGGCTTTATAAATAATGGCTACCTTTATAGATTGTCACTTAAGAGGTCAATGACAAAATTGAAATAACGTTTTATTTTCTTAACAACAAATGTAAACAGAAAAATTAAAAATATTTAAAACTAATAATTAATTAATTACAATTATTTTTTAGGTCCATTTTTTACGTCCGATTATATCCATTTTTTATGTTTTAATGAACTAACTGTTAACATGTTTTTATGAAGTAATTACTTATGTAATTTAACTAAAATTTTATGAAATAGTGACCCAAATATAAGTAGGTAACCTACTTCTAAAAACTATTTTTAATATTAGGTAATTTAATCATAAGAAGATCACAAAACTTTGATCAAAGATACAAAAACTTAGTTTTCTTGCAGAAATCACTAATCCAAGTAATTGTGACTAAATAAAAAAATAAGAAAATTGGCATCTAACTTAAAAACTGATCTCCACAAATTCAACGCTTGATTTTTGACCCTTGAACTCAAAGAATTTCATGAAACAATTTACCTTAAACAAACAGAAGGAATCCCCGAATCGTCTTATTAAGACCAAATAAATTACTGCCGCCTACTAATTGGACCTCTCGCTCTCAACAAAGGAATTTATGCAAAACACTCGCGCGGACAAATTAAAAGCGCCAAGGAAAAAAAGTATAAATTAATGCACCCAATACGCATCTGTTTTAATTATGTCTTGGAAAGAATTTTATGGATAAGACTACTTTTATTGACATCGCAACATTCGACTACTATAGGTATGTCCTTTTTAATGCAAGATATTATAAGTTACAATATCTTTAAACTGTTTAATTAAGTTTATTTTTAAACTGGATAATCTCTACCAAATATGATCAAATCAGTTCCCATTTGCGCCACCATCCTATGGTGCGCTGCTTTATAAGAAAATCGATTATGTTCAAAACTATGCAAGCAAATGAGTATTTGGTTTTATTAAAGTAATGTTAATTGGGCACTGATTTCAACCCGTCAATGGCACTAAAGGGTAGATATTAATTGAGGATGAGGATTACTTAATTTAGAATAAATTAACTTTCCATCCACGTAACCATCTTAGAAAGATGGCAACGCATTGACGATGCCTTTGGTATCATTGATATCCATGGGCGATGGTGACCACATTCCATCAGATGCTTCGTCTTGTTACGTCTTATTACGTCGTCCATTAATTACAAAGGAGTATCCTCGTTATGCTCAACGTTTCTTTTAATGTTCGACGAAGATTTGGAGGGTCAAATGGCGTTATAATCGAGGCAATAAATTCTAAACTTTCACTAATTACTACTGTTGTCCGTTTAATTCACTACCTACTGTTTACGAAAGTGGGTATGATTGTTTCATAATTAATATTATGGTAAATAAATAATAATCAATATATTTAAAACTCTTGCGTTACTAAGTGACTGACAGACAACGCACACGCAAAGCTGAAAGGCATGTATGTTCCTTGGGGAGTGTAGGGGAGCACTAAGAGACGATTTTTGGAAATTCTCCCCCTAAGGGGATAAAAATGGGGATAAACTGTAGCTTTTTATTTCTTAAATGGATTCACTTGAAACTTTGTATATTATACGAGCTGTGCCCGCGACTTCGTCCGCGTGGAATTTAACAAAAAAATCTAAAATAAAAGTAGCCTAAGTTACTCCTTATGACATCAGCAATCGGCCAGTGAAAGTCCCGTCAAAACCGGTCCAGGTTCCAGAGATTAGCCGAAACAAACAGACAGACAGACGGACAGACAAAAATTGTAAAAAATGTTATTTTGGTGTATGTACCGTATATAATATTCATATACATGTAGTAAAAAACGGTTATTTCAATATTACAAACAGACACTCCAATTTTATTTATTGGTATAGATGTAGGTTTATCAAGTGACACGATTGAGAACTATAGTTTTTTTAAACTAAGAATATAATGCAGTAAAGCCACGAGCGGAAAAATAGTCCTTAATAAAATATTAAGACATTCTTCATTTTAGAATACCGTGCAGTGAGTGAGCGGTTCGAGTGTGGAGAGGAGAGTGAATACCGTATTGTCCATCACAAAGCGGGCGATGTATTCGTATGCTAATGTGGTGGGGTTGAGGATTGTGCCACACGGGTCATTTGATTTTCATTATGTACACAGACTGACGTTTATTATGTGTTTAACATCTACTGTTAGTAGTACTTTAAATGTTTTTTGGTATTTTTATTGACTCGAAAAAGGAACGTGTGTGAATGTGTCTGAGATATATATATATATACAATTATACATATATGTACGTGAGAATGTGAAACGAAGGTGCCCACACTATTATGTATATTAAAATAATCACGATTGTTTGATTTTGAATTCAACTCATCGCGGGTTGTGTACATTTTACTATGATACCAGAATCCACTGAACTGAACAGGGTCGATCGGCATAAAAAATCTGCAATAAAATTTATCAGACTTTTAAAGAAGTCAAGCTAATAAATTTATTTATACTTACATAAAACCCCATCTAGGATGGATTCGAAGATATGCAGAAAGACAAACTTTATAATTTATATTTATACATTACCTACCTCATAAATATAAGAAAAACGAGTAATACCTTAAATTCAATTAAATCTCTGATTTCACTTAAAGTACTGAACTACTGTCGATTTTCGTTCACACAGCGGTTATTTTTCATAAATGGTAAGTATTAATTTAATAGGTATACATGCATATTATCGTATCAAGCTTGCGATATGTACATTGTAACGAACACCGGCATATTCTTACGGCGGAATGGCATACAAAGATGATCTCAGGCAGATATTGTACTTCCTGTTCATAATTGCTGAACAAAAATTGTTAAAAGACTAGGGTTACCTCAATATTCGGAGTCTTCTTTTTCTTTTTAAAAAACACATTTTGTCAACAATCACAAAACAAACAATCGTTTTAAGATTTGAAATTAATTGTTTTTGTAATGGTACCTACTGATTGTTTATATAATATTTTTAAGCTATTGCATAGCTTTTATCGCGGGTCTTGAGCGTGGGGACCGAATCCAGAAATTCCGTAACGAAAAAACCTAACACCCCCAATCAGCGCCATCTAGTACCTTAATACTAAGGTATGGTACGTATGTTTTCTACAAACTAGATGGCGCTGTTCTGATATAACTATATAACTTCTAATAATTATAATTGCATAAGTTGATAAAAATGCTATGCAATAGCTTTACCGCGGCAGTCTCCGAGTGCCTTTTAGTGTTTTTATCTTATATTACGAGTAAACAGATGAAAGCTTAGGTATATAATTTTTGCCTTTTTAATAAAAAAAAAATATCCGGAAAAAATGAAAAAAGCCGGACATAAGACCAAAAGAGCGGACATATCCGGACAAATCCAGACATCTGGTAACCCTATAAAGATTGAGCATATCGGATGGTTTTCGTTTTACCAAGTATTGTAACCAACCCGCTTTAACATAAGAACTTTTAATAAGCTTTAGTAGTGCTCACATATACATACATAATGATCCCAATACGCACGATATGCACTTATTATTAACGCCAATATTTCTACATTTTCAACAACTGAATAAAATAATACATCATTGTTTAAAACCCGAGTTCTCGATGTTCTAAACCTTATCCAATATGCACCTTTCTTAACAATGTTTCTATACTTCGAAACAAGTACCAGATGTAATAATTTTGTCTTTTAAAAAAATTACGGTGTAAGGAGCTCTATCAATCTTTGTAGTCCAGGCAGACCTCCCTGCTCCTAGTGTAGCCTAGTGAACAACGAATGCGATTGCGACGCCCGGTACAGAGTCCAGCTACCTCTGAGAACTCTCTTCTCAAAGGTAACTAGACTCTGTACCAGGCGTCGCTATCTCGTCCAGAGAGAGTCCAGTTACCTCTGACAAGAGAGTTCTCAGAGGTAGCTGGACTCTGTATCATCCAGTTTAATCCCGAATATACTTTAGGCTGGTGGTATGGTTTGAACCATGCTGGTTACCACCAGCCTCTTGCTTGGGTCAGCCATACCGCTCGTCGTGGACCGGCTGGGCCTGGGCCTGGGCCTGGGCTTGAGAGCTAGTTTTTTCCTCCTTTATTTCCTCTTTTGACGACCCGGATGGCGCAATGGTTAACACGCCGGATCGCCGCTCCGAGGGTCCTGGTTTCGATTCCCAGCGAGGCGGAAATTTGAATGATGAATTTAAATTTCCGTTCTAGATCTGGGTATGTGTGTTCTTGTCTTGTGTGTTGTCCATGGCACCCATGACACAGGGAATCCTAGTGTGGGGCTATGAGTGTGTAGCGTTATTAAAAAAAATGTCTTTCTAGGCCGGCAACGCATCGGTGATGCCTGTAGTGTGTGGTGTGGTGTGGCGATGGTGACCACTTACCATCAAGTGGCTCGTCAGATCTTGTCTTCTATTAAAATAAAAAGATCTTGTGTTCAGGATTTGAATTGATGCCATGGTAAAAGATTGGATTTCTACCACTGGGCTATCGTTCAACAATCTATGCGTCTAACTAATGTGAACAGTTCAAAGCAAATGGAACCGCATACAAATCCTAGCGAGATAACATAAATCAAATAGAATTCACCTCGGTATCCCGCCATACCGCCGCTAACAGTCCTCATTAAGATTTATAACAAGACCAATCCTTTATCCGAGATAAATCTCATAATACAATAGGAGTAATTACTGCTGCCTAGTATGGGACAATAATCGAATCGATTCGCCAGATATCCGATGTATCGATTCCTTATTCGATTCCGATTCTTTATTGTTATTGTTTTAATCGAAAAACATTTGCATATTCGTTATGATTGGATATGAATCGGATTCATTGTACAATATGTACGTCTTATACAAGTAGTTTTTTTTTTTTCATTTATTTTCGTGGATTATAGTGCTGATATATCTATGTATATTTAAGTTTATTTGAAAACTGTAAAATTTAATAACCTTATTCTATATTATCTTCTTATCCCTACAGATAGATCCCCTAGTGATATGATAAATACATACATGAAATAAATGAAGTTGTTGAGTTTGAGTTTGTGATATTAAATAGTAATCAATTTGACAATGATTTACTAAAACCATTCCTACCTACCAAACCACGGCACGATATACGAAGTCCTAAAGCGATAATTGTGGAGTAACCGTGCTCAGTTTGAAAATAATAATTAAACTAGTCTAGGAATTAATGTAATAAAGCAATAACTTTAAAAGTCGGCTTTTACTTCAATAACGTGGAAAACGTAATATCTACGCTAAACATCCATCCCGTTCGCTCTCGATGAAAAATCCCTTTCAAAATCGTCCATCCCTCTCTCACTCTCAACACGTGACTGGCATACTACTTACCCAAAGTTTTCCCTACTTTATGGTTTTCATGAAAAATTACCTGGAATAGGCCAAATGAGCTTTTAGAATAATAACCGAACATAAAAGTGCTTTTAGAGGCTTTTTTACTTATACGCTATTCAAATGACTTATCTTAAGAAAATTATAGGTATTTTAGGGATTCCAATAAATTCTACACGCATTTTTTAAATAAATGTGTGCTAGAAATTAATTATCAATTTTAGTGAGAATCTTAAAAAAGACTCGTAAATAAGTTATAATTAAGTCGTAAATAAGTTTACCTGTTCTCTAGAATATTATTAATTGACGGTGTATAAAATTGACCACAGTGACCACATTTATCTGTCACATAAACATTGGCCCCGGCCGGGAATCGAACCCGGGATCCGTCGCTCCGCAGGCAGGGTCACTACCAACTAGGCTACGGGGTCGTCGATACTCAATATTGATACTTAGTCATAAACAAACATTTTTTTTTATTTATGGTGTACCATTAAAATTTCCTGATACAATTTGTGTACAGTTTTTATGGAATTAAAATAACAAACGAGCATGCAGCATCAGCCCTTCCGCTGCCGGCCATGACAACTGTGACCAACACAGAATTAAACTGAAATCGGGACCAGGATCGGGAACTGTTAGTGATAGTTAGTAGATGTTAGTAATATTATAGTCAGTAGTAGATGTTAATAGAAGTTAGTAGATGTTAGTAATATTATACCTACTTAGTCAGTAGTAGATGTTAGTAATGTTATCTGTACCTTGAACAGAAAAAGTGTTCCACTGCTACACAACACCGTATTCCACACCGAGAGGTGATCCGGCGAGATGGATCTAATTTGGCCCGGCTTAGCCGGAGTGGCAGTTTTTCATTATTTTTAGCCAGTGTCTTAAACATGGCTTACAGACCCCACGGGCTGAATACCAAATGAATTCACTTATTTGAAAATGTAGTAGCTCTGGACGAAATTGAGTTTTGCAGTGAAACCTAAATGAGTTAATTAAGCAATTTAATTTTTTAATACTACAGTTGTTAGTTAGCAGCGGAATAAATTACTAATTCTATTGTAAAGTTGATTTAAAGCCATTTTAGAAGTTACTTTTCAAAGCTGAGTGGCAATAAAAAAGGCGTTTATGTGAGTGGATTGCAGTAGCAACATATAATTATGTAACCAATCTCAAAAAGGACTCGAATTAAGGGTATCCATCCATGCATCCAGTACTGCGGAACCACTTTGGTTCGTACTGCACCTTTCTGAATAAAAGATGACGATTTTTTCACTAGATTTTTTTAAATTAAATACCATTTAGTGCTAAATCTGCTTTCCTTGCCTTTGATGGGTTGCCGGGAAGAAATCGGTATTTAGCGATAAAGCCGCCTATTTTTTTGTTCTTCGTGTTTATTTTTTTAATTCCTTATTTATGTTCTTTGGTGTACAAACATTAAAGAGTTTATCTATCTATCTAGGTGGCCAAATTATTTGGGACAGTAGGTAGGTACATACGTAATTTGATTAATAAAATACATTTTGATATTGCTGTCTTTCTTATTATTAACTTTCTTACAATTTAACATTACCGTTTTTTAATTAATTGGTGACAGTACCTTTGCAAAAGTGCAGTTCAGCCAGTTAGGTAATACAAAAATCCGAAATGTACCCTCAATATTTTAACCAGCGTTGACGTTTGTGCTGTTTAAATTACAATTTGTTTTAAAAATCGACTTACGACAGGATTATGACGGAGAGTAATCTCGATGAACAAAAGAATGAGTCGTACAAATCCAAGATTACATTGATCTTCCATTGCGAGTGGATATCGCAGTCAAACGTCAAATTACACGGCCGGCCGTAATTGTGATTGGATACCGTGTCTTTTTCCCTTTTCAATACATATTTAGCTCCTTTTTTCACTTCTGATCCTTTGTTTCGTCCGTGAGAACGCCGGGGAAATTACCATTTTTAGTGATTGGATTATCGGATACCTGGGTTTGAGGTGGATGTCGACGAGAAATCGATTCGGAGGCGATCTCGAATGGAAATTGATACGGTAAAACACCAATTGGGCGGGTTATGGAGCTGAGTCTATCAGTGAAGTCAGTGAATTCTAGCGGTTTCTATTTAACGGCAATCAGAATTAAGTAGTAAGTATCTAGTTGCTTCGATTTATAGATAAAAACAATAAAAAGTGAAACGCATTTTAGTTATAATAATAGATACTATTCTAAAATATCTTAAGTACAAGTAAAATAAATGTAAAATATTACATTAACTATTAATGAAAAATATAAACGCGAATTTTGTAATGTGGCCAATAGAATAATGTAATTATAGTATAATTATTTAAGTTATATTATAGTTAAAAACATGTTAATGAATCGAGAGCTTTAAAATGTCTAGGCATCAAAATAGTTATAAGGTACATACCGGCTGTTCACGGAAGCAGTGTTGCCAACTCCGTCGACCGAAGGTTTCCTGGAACAAAGGAATGTATTTACCATAGACATCTTATGGACAGTTCACATACAGGTAGAAAAAAAAATGAAAAATACAACTTGGTGTATACTTATCATGTGGAGAACTACAATTTGATCAAATTTAGTTTGATCAGACTCAAAGTGGTCAAAGACCGAAACACGTCATTAGTTTAGACTTTATTAAGACATCTTGTCAGACCTGAGTTTCAGCCGACCCAAAGGCCCCGGACCTTTAATGTTTGACTAAGTATATCAGATATAAAACATTACACTCATGGCACACTCATACCAGGATTTCTTGTGTTGTTGGTGCCGTGGACAAATACAAGGACAAGAAGCCACACACCCAGACCAAGAAAATGGATTTAAACTCATTATTAAAATTTCTGCCTCGGCGGCCCGGTCCATTGCGTCTTCAGGTCGTATACATACTTACATCCAGTACTGCTCAGCCAGGGAAGTCCCATGGGATCCATATGGACTACTGCCCAGATGATACGGAGCACAAAGGTTCACCATGGGTACAGCGTACATTGTTACAACACCGCACCAATTCCTCGCGATCACACAAACTTTGCCATTGCACTATGACTACAAACTACATAGGAAAACTGTTACTTAAAACAGTTTTCAATTAAGCTAGTATGATTCTGGAAAAAGGAATTTCTCTTAGTTTCTCTTAATACCAGATGGAGTATTGATAGTTCAACAACTGATTTATCGTCTTTAAATTCTAACTGTCCCACTGCTGGGCTCGGATCTCCTCAGACAACGAAGAAGAATACGAAGAAGAAAGAAGAAGAAGCAGAAGAAGAAGCCATAGTCCACCACGTCGGCCAAGGCCAAGCAGACTTCAAACACAGAGAACATTATGGATAATTCTCAAGCGTGCTACTTTCCTTGCGTATTTCCCTTCAGCGAGGCAAAATTAATTTCTAATATGAAAAATTTGAGGTACGCGCGGGATTTTAACTTGAGTCCGCTACTATCTAGGAGTTCTACTTCATACCTTTGTACTCAATAGTTACCCTCATGCTTGAGTACACCGCCTCACGACTCTTAATCCGACTGGAAGCTTGAGAGTCACAACTTTCTTTCTTACGAGAACCTTTTCTCAAACATCAACGCATTGGTGACGCCCGAAGCGCAACCGACCCTCAGACGTTTATCGGCCATTTACATAAAACTATAAGCGTCTAAAGGCAACAATAACAACACATAACTAGAAATGAGCAGCTTCCCAAACAATTGACCGGGAAGGTTCACGGTACCGATTGGTCACAATCCTCGCATACCCAATGAAAGACGCCGCCACCGTCACTAACGGTCTGGTGACAGCGCGGAAAGCCTTCAAAAGCCGACCGGATCGAATGCGACAATAGTTGCACTTAGTGCTCACAGATGGCGTTACTTTCCGCTGCGCCTGCGACGGTAGGGGTACCACGTTAGGTGAACATTGAGGGCATAGTCGTTGAAAAATCTACCAAATAAAAATAGTGTTTAGTGTCACAAAGTTTTATTTTTATCTTAATTGAATTAAAGAATGGATTTTTCAAAAGGCAGATTTTATTGAGTTTAATATAGGTTTTCCTGTAAGCTATTGTTACAAGCCTATGTTGTTTTATCAAAATTTTAGGATTAGGTAGTTTCGTCGGAGAAAAGGCAAATGTCCACCTTGAGTTCTATAATGACATGAAAAATTAAAAATTATATAAAAATAAATTATCTACGTAATTCTATCCAATTACTATATTTTATATTATGTTGCATTTGTCGTTAGTTGTCATTTTTTATTTGTTCCCCAAATTGAACCCCACATTTAAAACCTATTACAGTATTATTCCCAACAACAAGTGACCTAATTAGAAATTCAACTTTAAATAGTGACATAGTAACCATAATGCAAGACACAAAAACCTTTTGCATCACCGTAATTTAATGGACAATCCAATTAATTACCGGTCGCGTGGCTATCCCAGGCTGCATGCAGAGATCTGGAATTAGTCCTCGTTTGTGTCCGCTGGTATTAACCACGGTAACAAGGTTCAGACGTAGTCTTTTTGTGACGACCGACATTAGCCCCCGGTCGGACTGTAAGACGAAAGCGATACAGAAGCGACATCAATTCGAGTCGTTTGAAACAATTAATTATACCTTCCAAGCGGGGGGCCCGGGTTCAAATCCTGCACACACTTCTAATTTTCAAAAAATATATGCCTATTAAATTTAATTATCACTTGCTTCGTTGAAAGAGAACATCGTGAGGAAACCTGTACATCTAAGAGTTTTCCATTATATTCTCAAAGGTGTGAGGAGGTTCGCCAATCCACACTTGGCCAGCGTGGTGGGCTCGTCCAGAACGACGAGTTACAAGTTCTGGACTGCCAGTCGGCTTTTTTACCAACATCAAAGACGATAAGCGTCATTCTTACTCTGTGGCAATACCGTGAGCAATCAAACACGGATACACAAATCGATCGAACAATCTTTACGATTCCGATTCGATTCCGATTTATTTCCCAATTGTCGCGGCGCTTCAAAGGGAACCTCTGTCACTGCGCGTCTCAGCGCGTCACGGCGGTGCGTGAACGACACTTTTTGCGTTTACCTCGTTTACGTTTTGGATGCAGTAAACGAGCATCCAGCCCACCTGGGGATAAATGGATGGTAGATTTTTTTGTCAGTATCCGGGGAAGTAGGTGGGCCATATACATCCGCGATACCATGGCACTAAAACCCTATTGTAAAACCCTTAGTCCACCGTTTTTTCTGATCTTTAATATGGTGTCTTTCCGAAATGGGGGTAGATGCAAAATATTTGAAATTCCGACGTGTTGCAAAATGAAAAACCAACATGAAATAAAATTGAATGGGCTTTTGAGTCTAATAACTCAGTTTCGCGATTTGATTCATTTTAGAAGGGTGCTAAGGTTAATACCTTACCAGCAATACCAGGCGATAAAAAGAGAGGTTTTGTTATACACCGTATATTGTTATGTATCAAAACACACATTTAATATTAAGTTTAATGATTTTAAAACTTTTATATTATTTATGCTTACAAACACTAAATAGAAGGAAAGCTTTTTCATAACCTTAATAAAGTAGGTATATGATTTATGGCATGTAAAATTTGTAAAATATAAAATTTATAACTAGTATTTCGTACCAGGATGCTTACATTATTACATGTAAAAGACTTGTAAAAGTAACCTACCTACGTTTTATAAAGTTCCGTGTTAACCACAATCGAGTAATTCAAAACAAATTATTTAGCAACTAATCATGTAAATCAACTGTAATTAAAAGATTCCCAGTATTGCAATTACTCCATCAGTGGAAATTGTCGGAAACCTTGGAAATTCGATACCATTTTTTACAGAACAACAACGCACGGAATGTCGCAATTAAGAATAAGTTATGTCAAAATACCTTTATGACTGTTCTTTCCACAAAATCCAACACAAAATATATCCAAATACGATGTCTTTATAAATACAAATTGACTAATTCCCGGTACAACACACAAGAAACCGGGCACTTAACAGGATCGCTTACAATGAATGAGCTTTAAACATTTAAACATTCATGTATGCAGTAAACAATTCAATACGAATGTCTTCATTATGTACCTACTGCTCGGTATTTGCCCAAAAAAATGTTTAACTCCAGATCACCCACATCGCGAATGTTTCCAAGAAAACCGCTCAAAACGTCAAATTCCACGATTAATCGAATAAGGACTGCCAGTGATTAATCGAGACGTTTCGAATGAGCAATCGATCAGAGCCTGTTTTCGCGTCACTAAACATCGTAACGGAAAAAGAAAACTAAATATGCCTTATTCCAGATCATTCCATTTTCAAAATACTAATAAAACTTGTCTTTTATGGAGGGCAAATAAAATCGAAATTTTAAAGTACCCGCTATCAAACTTTTGTAACCGGCCACTTAAGTTTACTTTAATTTTCGCGCGATTTAAAGTTCGTACGCGTTACTTTTCGCGTGTTTCAAATTTCGAATGGGAGCGGGTAACCTGCTCGTCACGACGGGTCACGTGGTAATGGGCTCAGATGCAACCCTCCGGAAAATTCTCAGCTCCCCCTGCATAAAACACATGCGTGTGTGGGTACGCCCTAATCGAATAACAATATGTAATCGAGTGCCATCTTAATGATTCATTAATGATTGTGACTTTTGACTTGGTGCCGCTTATGGTGCGACGCCGCTGAAGGGTTTGACAGTTCAGAGATTTAGCGACGAAGTTTTAGTTAGGCCTGAATAAGGTCCTTTATTTGATTCAATAGAGACATTTATTCCGCAGACAAATTTTGTTTTCATTCTTTAGGTGTCTGATGCTGTCAATGCAGTGTAACAAGTCTTTTACAGTTTAAAAATAGGTGATAAATGAGCGTACCTAATGGTAAGTGGACGCCCTTCATCAAAACACAAATAACTAAATAAATCACACATCGACAATTCGACAGTATAACCGCAAAAGCATACACATACTCAGCCGGCGAAGAACGAAGCGGGTCAAATTTTTTGACTGGTTCTCCGTTTTCTCATAACCTATTCAAATTTGTTGAAGGGATAATTCCCGCCACGGAAAAAAGTAGAGCTTACTTCATTAAGCTATTTCAGAGTAAATTGGTGAAGAGACCACTAAGCACCTTGAATTCCACAATAAACTGCCTGAAAGTTTCTAAACCTAAGGTAAGTAACAAAGTATAGTATCGGTAAGTAACAAGAACAGGCGTTAATAACATAAAATTATAAATTGTCACTTAGAGATGGGAACCACTGGAGCCAACATATCCTGAGGTTACATCCATAACTTCTACAAAGTACCGAGAGAGCACTCTCTGTACTGGAGTAATGTGATGGAGTATGGTCTAGGCACTCTAGGCAGTTAAGTTATAAATATAAACTCGTGTCCTGAAGTGGGCCATTAATAGAGAGCCAAGACAAACCTAACATGCAATACCAAGACTAAGCATATTGGTATGTATATTTGGAACGTGTAAACAGATTTTTTTTCAAATCAATTTTCAACCCGCCCATTGATTTGGGTACAAGCCAAAGGCTACACTAACCACTGTGCTGGCTAAGTGCGGCTTTTTTGATAACATTTGGGGAACTCTCATGTAGGTTACAAACAGGGTACAACTCTAATGTAGGTTACAACCAGGGTACAACTCTAATGTAGGTTTCCTCACGATGTCTTCCTTACTAAACAAGTTAAAATAATTAATTTTCTCCTTTTCGGGAGTCCAACAATTATTTTCTTTGTATGTGCAGAACCCACGTGAACCAGTCGGCTAGTCAGTTTCAATAGGTATTACGGGATCTTAAAACCCCAATTCTTCAGCTGCACGAAACATTTTCCTCTCTAAGTCACTCTCATAATTTGTCGATAAATAATTGACAGCGCGCGGTCTTGTCGCAACACTTTATTCATTATTCAGTGGTTGTGCTACTGTTCTGTCATATCGCCCTAATATTGGCAAAATATTCGCCTTGTGTGAGGGGAATGTTTGGTACAGTTTTCTGTATCATTTCCCAAATAAACGTTGTAAAAGGGGTTACAGATGTGAGACAAAGTAACGTGAGGTTGATGTGCGTTATCATTATAGTATTACCAGCTATGGTATTTTAAGTAATAAATGAATAATATTACTGCTTTGAAATATCGGTTGATATTCGTGAAAAGAAAAGGTTTGTACGAAGAAGAATTTTTATTTATGAAACGTTTCTTATCCACATTTCAAGTAGTCAAGATCCATCATCTTGATATTAAACAAAAACAAAAAAAATACAATGTATGCTTACAACCTTTTATGAACTCATATACCCTCCTCATTAAAGACAAATTTACAACTATTGTCATAAAATTGCATGCCATCGAAATACTTTGTTGATGATGACTGATCTTTACGATCCGTACAGAATTAACACGATCATTGCACTACCCGCAATTTACTACGACGCATCTGATAATTTTTATTTCCAAGTTAATAAGGTTCAAAATCGGCTGATCCCAGTGCCATCGCTACACGTTCTATAAGAAGAAAAGTGCGTAATAAAATGGTAATAGACGGACTGGTTTGAATATTACGGACGTAATATCAATATCATAAAATATTATAACAGTTCTTACAGTGATAGAATAGGGCAAGGACCTGGTTATAACAGCTTCTGGGCTTGGAAATACTCGTAAATTAAGAACAGGTATTTACAATCATAAAAGAAAAAAGAGAAAATATACTCGAACATATGGGAATCAAGTCCTTTTGCAATTTAAAGTTGTTATATACCTAAATTTTAATTCATAACTAAATAATTGAACACAGGTACTCATACAAATAAAAAATACGACCACGTAACAATATCAATTTTATTTTAACTTTTCTTTTCAATTACTTTTTATTTAACCAAAACGTTATTGGATATGTTATTATATATTATAATCCCATTACACGTCATGTAATTAAACTTTAAAAACAATATTACAAAATGTTACACATTAAATTCCTCATAAGAATATTTATTACTAAGATATTATTAGAATGTTTAAATGTAGGTACTATAACTTATGAACTAAGAAAATATTATCTATAAATCATGAGGCAAAACGAAAATAAAATTAATTCTAATTTTAATTTTTTAAGTGGAGCGAGGGCGTAATACCACATCTACAAAAAATAAGAAATAATAAACACAACTATATTGAACTTACATACCGAATGTAGTACAGCCCTAAGATTCAGGTAACGAAAACAGTTTTTATCTTGGTGCAAAGGAAAAACGCGACACTGGAAGCCATCCTTCAATCACTTACAGGCGAGTCAGGGGTCCTGCAATGCTGCAATAGTACCTAATACTTGGTTTACGGGCGCCCCGGGATCGCTCATAAAGCGGGGGGCTAATGAGGATTTATACGCGGCCCGAGACGTATGCGCTAGGCGAACTTGGACCAGGGGTACGCAACATTTTGCAACCAATCGCACGGAACGGCTATGGTTATTATTAGTACTGACACAGTTTTAGACCCTTTATTTATATAAACTAAACACTTATATATTATAAACTTAATGTGACTATGTCACAAAGGAGAATGACTTTTGCCTGGACTTTTCTCACGAGTGAAATGTACTCAAGAACCATAATTATTAAGAATTTCACGCGGACGAAGTCGCAAGCGGAAAACTAGTGTATAAAATCATACTATTACAACTCTTTTAAAGTAAAAAATATATAAAATAATTAAGTGCAGTCATCAGGGACGATTAACAAAAAAACAATTACCTACTATAATAAATCAACTAAAACTTCGTACCCAAGGTTGTGCACCCCTGCGTCTCAGTGCGCTGTAAGTGCGATTCACCTCATGATGGTGCCGTGACATCCGACCCTTACTTTTGTTTTATTTTTTACCTCGTCCTTTATTGTGCGGGGTTGATGTACGGTTGGGTGCAACAGACAATCATAACAGAAATTATTAAGTAATCGCAGTTCAATACAGCAACGACTATAATAAGACAAACAGTCATTACAAAAATATATATATCTAGCGAGCCGCCTCGGCTTCACACAGATATAATTTTAATGATATAGGTACAATAATAAATGTTATGTAACTCTGAGATAATGTAGCTGAGATAAAGCATGCTAATGGTAAAAAAAATTTGAAATCGGTCCAGTATGTTTTGAGTTTATTCGTTACAAAAATACAAATCTTTCTTCTTTATTATATTAGTGTAGATAACTTAAAATTAACTAAATATTCAATATGAAGACCCTGCAGCTCTGAAGCACTCGCCTACCAAGCAAGCGGGTCTGGGTTCGATTCCACTCGGCTAGGAATTTTTCGCAAGTACGTTACGAGAATAATTCATTTGGTAAATTTGTACATAGTTCGTGGGGTGCACTATATTTTCATAAAATCAGAATGTGTACAATTCACACGTGCTAGAAGTGAAACTTCATAACAACGAATACTGTCAGTCCAAATATTGATGTTTTGCTCTGCTTACGTCAGCCGCCATTTTGCCGATGCTTCATTCGCGTCATTTCCGTTTCAACGAATTCCAAATCACAACGATACTAAAGAAGTTTTCACTTCAATAACTCTGATTTCGTACACAGCAATAAAATGATTGTAACATTTTTGATATCAAGCACCAAACATTAAATTCTATTATAATCTTATTCCACATTAATTAGTCACAATTGGACTCTCTATTGCTGTAACACAAATTCTTAATAATTTAAATTTACTCACAATTTCTTACTACGGTTTGGTTTTAAAGCGTGTTTTTTTTTAATTTTTTTGTCAATTTAAACTTAACCCCGCCGTTACAACAACACTTAACGTTATCCCAAAAGCTCACAAGGGCCAATTTAGGCAGTAACAAACCTGTAAGATTACCAGCGTAAAACTCCAAAGATCCCGTTGTGGAAGAACGCTAACCGCGTATATAACGAGTACATGCAGATCCACCGGTCGTTATAAAATTGCGTACAGTGGGGACGAAACCGCGTAACCGAGTACTGCGGTAATTTTATTACTTGTTTAACGGTATATTTAACTGCAGAGTGGAGTTTAGCATGATTTGTTATAGAACAATTTTTATGTTGATAAATTGCGTAACTCCAAGTTCAAATACTGCTTTCGCTTGTATTTTTACAAGCTTTTGTATCTTGCAACTTTTGTAATGTTCCGGTGATTTAGGATAATTTCGATAAAAAAAAGGATACCACTAAAATATTTGTTTCGGTTTTTGAGTTAAACGATTTAGATACGGCTTTCACTCATTCTATGCGTGTAGTATTAGCTGTTATACGACTCTTGGTAAGTAGTACCTAAGTAGATACTATAAACTTCAGCGATGGCTAACCAAATGGACCTAGCACTATGGAAGGTGACTGGGAGTCAAAGATGGATGGAGTGCCAATTAACCCACTGACGTACGTATCAATCAGTTATTTTTATTAATCTAATACATCACACACAAAAACCTCCGAAACACTGCTCCGAAAGGGCCCATTTTTTTATATATTTGATAGGTATGACAAAGTTTGTAAATTATATTTCATTTCGATGTGATTACGGAGATAATAACCATCCAGTTTTTTTTTGTTTTTTTTCTTTGTTTGGCATCAAAATATACCTAAAAGTACATTACATTATATAATTATATGCGCATTCGTTATTGGAACGAAGTTCCTTACGGCAGGCTTGGAGGGGATAGGTTTTGCTACGGCGACCGAACTGAAAAATATATGATAGTAAAACCGTAAGGAAGAATGCGTGGAATAATGAGACGTGCGCATGCGCGACAGTCGCATACACAAGCGAGTAGTGTATATTACCTTTCTCTTTCTCCCTGTTTCATTTCGTTCGCCGTTGCCTTAATTAGTTTTCATATCATATAATTTCATAAACTAATAATATAATATAGTAATATAAAATAATAATATAGTAAATAAATATAGTAAAAGAAAATGGCAAGTGAAAGTGACAGTGCTAATAGTGGGAAATTATTACTATATTTATTCAGTGCAAAAGAATTAAATACGTAAGTATTAGTTTATTCTTTATTAATAAATATATATTTATATTATAAATATAATATATTTTACATTGGTTATGTAAGTGGAGTTTGCGAGATCTGTCAGAAAACGGAGAATATGATTATGTTGAGTTCCCGCGGAAAAAGTTATGAAAGTTGTCTTATGTCGCGGAGTATATATAATAAAATGTGATATCGCGGATAGAGCGAGTGGTTAAAACGTTTAAATCAATATTGAGAATCGCTGAATAAGCCCACAACGGAGGTTATGTGAAGAATACCTACTTTCATGAAAATACATGCTAAACAGAGTAGAATCGACTGAAAAACCATACAAACACCCACACCCGGCCTACCTGACGCCGATATCAGAAGCTGGGATAAAGAATCCGTAAGAAACTAGCTACTGAGAAAGCTTGGATGTCAATATGAACTGGCAAGCAAGGCTGCGATGCTTTGAGATGACTATGAAGTACAAGATGTCATCTGGATATCATGGTATACAAGTATTGAGTGAGGATGTTACATGAGGTCAAAGAGAGCTGCAGTCTGCATCACCTGTATCCAGGAGTCGCTATCCACAAGTCCACGCTGAAGGATTTGTCAGGTATGACCAAGTACTTTTTGAGTTTGAGTTGTTATTCATTAGTTATGAAATAGAATAACATCAAAATAATAAAATGATAATCTAGACACAATGGAACTAAATTATCAAGAAAATGAGTTTTTGAAGTTAAATATTGAGTTCTAATTATGACATTGATAAAGTTAATAACTTTTTGGTAATTTTGTGGTAATATGGTACTAGGAGTATAACATTTGAAGTACCTACCCATCTTTGGCTTTATCACACAGGGTTTACTGGTGATAAACCAGTACAATACAGTCTAGATACTTAGAGACGGTCACATAATTAATTATTGACAGTTACAGTTAAATGGTTAGTTAATAGTTAAAAAGAAAATAGGGTTGTAACATATGGATTTATTTATGATATGGCTTAGTAAGTTAGCCAGACTGATGATTAATTCACTGTAATGAGATTTCTTTTGTTTTTGAAAATTTAATAAAATTCAGCCATCTTGTCGAACGTAACTCATTGAAATTATTATTTGATCATTGTTATTTTTGTACAATGCATAGCTCTTATAAGACACTAGAGAGAGGTGCTCAGTTCTGTTATTGGAGAGTGCCAATGGACAGTTGTATCGGGATGGACGATACATATGAGAGCTATGTATACAGGTTAGATGTAATTATTCTTAGTCTTGTTTTAAGAGACATTTAATTGAGTGACGTTCGATGAGCCTATTCGTTTTGGAAAAGTTTACTCATTTTGAGAAAAGCCAACTTGTTTGAGAAAAGCTAACTTATTTTGAGAATAAATGAGTTGTTTTGGAAAAACTTAATTAAACATTATTTGAGTAAAATTGTTAAAAAATAGAACAATCAGATAGTGATACATCTTATACTCCCTCTGTAACTTTCACAGAATCATCAATATCTTTTCAAATGGAGTCTTCTTCAGATTGTAGTGATTATACAGGATGACAAAAGACGAGAAAATTTAAATGCCTTAGAGTGTACCTTGAATAAAATTAAAAAAAGCCCCCGTTCTTATATTGGCAATCCTTTAACTTGTTATTATTTAGTTAACTTGATTCAAGAACAGACAAATATACCATTTAACCATATTTTTACTATAGCTTGTGATTTGATTAATATACAAGATTCTCTAATTAAATAAAACACAAATGAAATTTATGCATTTTTATTTTCTATTCTATACTTTTATATAACAATGGATACACATGGGTTTTATATTATTGTTTTATATATTATATTTTATATTATTTTATATTATTTCTTAAAATACTGAATTTCCTAAATACTTTCTTGTACTTAAATAAAAACTAATCAGCAAAATTTAAGAGAAAAATCAAGAAAACCTACATAAAATTGAGCACGATTTTTTTTGCAATTTGTGTCGATTCTACATTAGCCGAAGGAACTTCGTTCCTACCTGGTGTCCCACGACACCACATTTTTTTTTTTTTATTTAACAACTAAAATTATCACTACAAATAATTTAATGGAGAACAGCTCTCGTCGTTTCGGTTAATGTGATTATAAACGAAGAATTCATGAAATCCATTTTCTTAACAAACTAACTTATATCTCATGGTCTTAGCTACCTGCTTCGTTCACCAGGGGGTGATAAAAATAATATAATTATACTAACACCTGTGCGCGTGCAGTCGCAAGTCACACATTAAAACTTACAGCTAAGGACCCGCTACACGTGACTTGGATTCCTTAATGACTTCACACGGATTTATGACGATACTTTGCTTGTTAAGACAGTTGCTTCTTACGCTAAATACCAGGCTTTTTAGTTGTGCTCAAAAATACGTGTGCTCAATCTTAATTTTCAATCCTTCATAGACGAGAAATAGCATATTTCTTCTCGAATTGAGTATTATTCTTGACCACTTTAATTAATTTTCAAATCTTACCCGGATCTGTCTTGGATGGTAGATCTAGTTTCCGACAAATTTTCATACAACTTATATGAGATAAAAAGTAAGAAGTTTTAATTATTTCGTATAAGTAAAACAAGTGTTTGTCAATAATGTATTAGTGTTTTTAAATTATAGTTAATTAATTTTATATTATACCTATAAGTACTGTATATGTGTAAACTACTATTTGAAAATGTTCCTTGTATTATTCAAATTTTCAAGCTATTAAGATTTGCAACTCACGCACACAAACGTTTAGACCACGTGGGCAGCGTCAACACAAAAATGTTAGTGTACCATTTACATCGCTACTCTTGTATACTAAGTTAATTCGTGTGATGAAATCCCCTGTAAATTGTACCTACTACTAATTTGTGCCATAGCGAATCCATATAACATTTTGGTGTACAATAAAGAGGATTTTGTTTTTGTTATCGCCTGACAACAATTCCACCTGATGGTAAGTGGCGATAAAGTCCTTGCTTTGAGAGCACTAAGTTAACAAATGTCTTTATTTTGTGACTTCGACCCGCGGAATCTCTTAGCATCCATTTTTTAACATTAATAACCGACCAACGAGCAGACACGCCATCTGACGTAAGTGGTTACCGTCCCCCATGAACATTTTTTTTATTGATTTAAGGTAGCAAACGAGCATGCAGCACCACCTTCCGCTGCCGCCCATGACAACTGTGACCGACTTAGAACAAAACTCATATGGGGACTGGAATAGTTACACCGGTTAGGTGACGGTGTTCGAACTTCGAACATTAGTTGGTTAGTTTGTAAGTATAAGGACTGGGACATGGACTGTTAGTGAATGTTAGTCCTGTTAGTTGTTATTAGTAATAGTCCAGTTAGTAAAAGTTAGTAAGAGTCTCGCTATAACTCAGTCACAGATGTGTTGCTACCCTTGAGGACTGAGATGGTCGCCTCTAAAAAGTGTAGCCGACTCCACACCTTTCTATCCGGAACACAATTGCTGTTAAAACAATTATTACACGGTAGAAATGGTACTAAGTACTCTTAAAGTACCAAAACCGCCAAATAACACCAAAGGCACCGTTGCCATGAAAGAAGGAAGCGGAAAGGAATCTTGCATAGATTCCTCCAAAACCAATGTATCTGAAAGCCCCATGTGCCAAGCCTGAGTATCAGGACCGGTTTGAGCCCAGTCCGTCGGTACTGACAACAGTGCTGTACGTCTATATCGGTGCGATGTATAATGGCTCTGAGTGACGGCGCTCTGCAGAATGCGTGCGCTTTGCATTTCAAATGCAGGCATTGTATGCACATTTTTACTGACTTATTACTCTCTAGTTGTGTAGCGTTGGCAGATTAAAGAATATTTAGTATTTACTTTTTATTACTAGGTTGGTTAGGTGGGCAATGTTAAAGGAAAATGTGATGTTGTTATGTAGGTAAGAAAAGTGTTAAAATGTTAATGTGTAAATAATTAACTGTATATCTAACCTATACAGTCATATAATGAAACATTTATTCTAAGACCAAAGCATTTTTATAGTATTGTCTGTCTGTTTGAATTACGCGGAAATCACTGAACAGATATAGATAATTCTTGACATAAATGATTTGTAGCATATATAATATGTTTTAATATCGTAATGCATAATATGTTTTAATTTCAGAACTTTTTACTTTTATCTTTTGATATAATGAGATTAAAGTTAAAGGTTTTAACGTTAACTCTCTGGCACACCCTAATTCAATAAATGTTACTTTCAAATTATTGTTTTCATTATTTTTAGCTATATTTTTGTGCGGACCGTACCAAAGTAACGAAGCCCGCGAGTAGTATCAAATGGTCGCGGGCGTATTTTTGTTTAAATTGTGACTGATGTACCCCGTTAGGCGCGATTGAGCGCTGGCCTAAGGGCCCAGATGTATGGCTCCCCCATCACCATACATTCAGCGTGCCAATCAAGATGCGCGACACACCTGCACTCCTCAAATAATGTCCATTTAGTTTCAACACCGCGGAAGTAAAGAGTTGGCTTTAGGGAGGGGAACGAAACTTTTTTGCAGTCAAAAAAGTCGACTGTAGAAACGAGAAAAAAACTGTTTGCTCAAGTTTGTACATAGATATATTCCATAAACCTTTTTGTCGATTAATTTTAAAAAATAAAACAAAATCAGTCTTCAAGTGGATTATAAAATAAGTTAAAATTAAAAAAAACTTTATTTAATGCCTGAAATATGTTTTAAAAGCGAATCAAGGGTTACTGTACCTATTATGAGAGTACATTTTACTAGTCTACGGTTTCTTATATTTCGGTACGTTACAGTTAATTAACGATCGTTATTTAAATATTTAAATCGACACAATTTGGACATTCAAGTACACCCGTCATATTTTACGTCCAAGACACAGTATCCGAATAAAGTATAAAATTAAACCAAGATTTCTCTCGCAGACATGAATATGGCGAAACTAAGCGGATTACGCATTTTCTCCACACTTAAACTTGCTTTTTATTAGCGCGCATACTTTACAGTATTACCTTTGACCGCAAGTTAACTGCTTAAGCGGCTTATGCACACACCTTTGTATTCGATGAAAGGTTGCAGAAATCCGAAATCTTTAAGACAGGTCTTAAAATGTGATATCTTAATTGGTATTGGAATTATCCTGAAAAATGATTTAGCAGTATAGATAACAGGAACGCCGAAAATGTATTGTACCGAACGTGTACATTAAATATACAAATACAAAATAATATTCTTTAATTGTACACCACATAAATATATGTAGTATGTAATATATGTAGTTTTGAAAAATTTATTGTAGGTTTAACTATTGATGTAGAATCCAAATGTTTTTTTGCAATTTTTGTCTGTCTATATCACATTGAGACACTATACGTAATTAGAGGACGCTTTCAAAACAATTTTAAATTAAATTATGATATTGGAATTATAATATAATTGACCAATGTCATTATGATTTGATTTAACGAGTCTTTGCAATTTATTCATGAAAAATACTTAACTTACGTAACATTGTTCAGCATTATCAATTGCAACACGGCCGATGCAAACACCTCACAACAACATCCGCTACAAGTGACATCCATAAAAACCTGTCACATGTCACAGTATTTAAACACGATGATCGTCAATATTAATAACAGTTTTTGAAATGTCTCCTTTGTTTGTTGGACACTTTGAAAGTTCCAATCGACGGTTCTTTACGAGTCCAATCTGCATGTAAAGTGGGGACATAATGGAAATTTACATATATACAAAAACGTCTTTGTCCGTCCGACTGAGTCAGTGGAGGCTGTGAAAACCTCGGTCGTCGGCCTAAACAAGGACCGCACTCGCGGTACTGACGGCGGTTATGACACCCGTTGTGTGTTTAGTAATACATTAGTCACCGCCATACACAATATTCAATCTAACCATAATCTTCAGTTGCTAAGCAATGGTCTAAAGGCTATTATTATTATATAGTTATTCAGATATTATGAACGGATACAATAATTGTCGTATCACCATTTCTCAAACATAGATACAATGTGGCGGGATCTGCAGATGCAAAGGCGAAGTAGAAAGATCAAATAAATGATAAAATCAGTCAATATAAGATAATTATACAATTAATAAAAGAAATGAAAAAATATAAGGAAAAAGAGAAAAAATGCTCGTTACCGTTATAAAAACAAATAAAATAAAGCATCGTGCGTTTTAACGATTAACTCGAAACTTGAAAAGGCTTTCGAGACGATTTTACCAACAACAATTCAAACCAGGTTCTGATAATGATTTCGAATGCCCTGACATTGCCGCCAGTGACACACAGGAGAACTAAAACACTTCTTTCACTTGACCGACTCGTGTAACTGCAGACACTTATGTATATGTTACAGCAATAATGAAAGATATTGCAACACAGATACATATGTGTATAATGATATATTGGTTTATATCATTTCCAACTATTATGAGAACTGCTTTGTTTAATACGGAAAGTTATGTTTGGAAGGTTTTATGATTTTATTGATGACTAGAGACCCGCCCTCGCTTCGCTTCGGGAAACTTATTCCTTCGTTTTGCAAATATTTAGTTATATATTTTGGATAACTCACACTATATCTTTATAAATTATAGCCTATGTGTTATTCACATACGTATGTAACGTTTCATTTAAATCCATTCTGTAGTTTTTGCGTGAAAGAGTAACAAACATTCATACATCCACACAAACTTTCGCATTTATAATATTAATAGGATTATACTTAATTATAATTGTACGTACGAGTCCGAGTAGGAGTATGAGTCATGTATGAGAATAATTGTATCGTTTGATATAATTGAATATATAAGGTGAATGTAATCTGAAACAAGTTTCTTTTTGTTTGTATAAAAAATTTCAAAATTTGTTCCCTTGTGTTATTTATCATGGTTATAGTGTAAATGCACAACGAGCCGATATAACCATCTGATGGTAGTCATAGTAGACACCATCGCCCTTGGACACCAGTAACAGTCAAGGCGTCACCAGCTCATTGCCGAAACTGAAGAAATTCCCGCAAAACACGTAAATAACAATCGTCGAATTTCGATAGAGGATGGTAGCTAGCCAGGTGGTTAAAACAACCTGCCACCATGCGTGGTAGTACCATTTGGATACACAGTTACGAGTCTCCCCACACTTAGTTGTTAGACTGTTGGACTACAGAACGGGCTTGGGTTCGAATCCTGCACGGACCTGTAATGTTCAAAAAAATTGGTTGTCTGTAAAGTCGGTTTACTGACGATAGTTGAACGTGACAACGTCTTAAGAAAATAATTTCCTTTGAATGAGTAGGCAAGCACAATAAAAGAACACTTTTTCAATACAAGTTAAGTCATTTATTAAAAATGAATGCTGGATACTTATACATCCTACATCGTGATTCAGAATTATAGCGCCCCACTACTCAACGCCATCTAGTGTACTGCGAGTGAACTACCAGCTCAGCCAGCCTTCCTCCATCGATAAATGGACCCAATCGAACTTAATGAATAATTGTTCACTGCACAATACATAGATGGCGCTGGTATAATAATTCACCAACGGTAACGACGGTAACGCATGAGTCATGTTTTTTCATGCGTGCCACCGAATTATAAGACGTTGTCACGTCAAAAATCGTGATGAAACCTGCACACCGAGTTCTCCATAAAGTTCTCCAATGTGGGTTAACGCCAATCCAGACTTGGCGAGCGTGGTAGACTATGGCCTCTGCCCTTCACATTGAGAAAGGAGACTCGAACCCATCAGTGCGGCAATAGGGTATTTGACTACAATGAAAATATAGATCAAACTGTTGTTAGCTTAAAAGTATATATTTTTTAAACCAATTTAGCCTACACATTATTTTAAAATTATTTGGATTTTTATTAAAAATCGATAATAAAATAATGAATTTTTCGTGTTTGATCACGTGATCGAAAACACACGGTTTGGCTGAATGACGTCACTTGCTATTACTGCTTACTATACGCAATGACAGCATTGACAGCTTAGTATGGTTATTTGAGCAGGTGACGTCATGACCTGTTTAAAATGGCGTATTAGCGTTTTGGCGGCTTTTTTGTTCATTTAAACTTTGATGGTGATTTTCATAGAAAATAGAGATATTTACAAAGAATTAAGCAAACTGCAAAATGTATTATGTTATATTGAACAATTTGAGTTATTTTTCTAAAAGGTGTCAAATACCCTATTATGGGTTGCAATAATGTTGAAAAAAATGATGTGGTGTCGTGGGACACCAGGTAGGAACGAAGTTCCTTCGGCTAATGAAGGCAACGGCGAACGAAAAGAAAGAGGGAGAAAGAGAAAGGTATTATACACTACTCGCTTGTGTATGCGACTGTCGCGCCTGCGCACGTCTCATTTAACGCTTTTATTCCACGCATTTTTTCTTACGGTTTTACTATCACATATTTTTCAGTTCGGTCGCCGCAGCAAAACCTATCCCCTCCAAGCCTGCCGTAAGGAACTTCGTTCCAAAAATATGCGAAAAACGAGACGATCCGTAGTCAGCTTAAACCGATTCCGCGTCGATAAGTATGGGGAGTCCCTCATGTCAAGGTGGCGAGCGCACGCCAAACAGACGCAATGACAAACATTACAAGAATGAGCCAACGCGAACGCGTTACAACCGTTTTCTTGGAACCGAAACACGAAACCTCAAATGTCGTAATTGCACGACCTAGTTCATAGTTCTGGGTAAGTTTTACATTTTTATTGATGCGGAACTAGCTTCAAGCCTGGCGTGCATTGGACTACAGTCCAGGTTTAAATCTAGTATCTATCGTATCGAAAGCATTTGTCGTAGCTTGTAGCCCAGTAGCGTGGGAGCCCCGGCAGCCGGGCTCTACGTGCCCTCCGAAGCACAGAAACCCTCAAGAACTTTTGCCACTAGCGGTCACCCACCCACCAACGTCTTTTTGGGTTTCTTAATTCGGGCGATCACTTGACACAAGCTAGGCTATGACGACTAGTAACAACAAGTTTAAACAAATATCTAGCCTTATCAATGCAAACAGCCCGTCCCGTCTCGTCTCGTCTCATCTCCTAAAGCAAAATAATCATGTTTGAACTACCGGGGAGTCCTGCAGACAGGCCTGGCCGAGGGTCCGCGGAGGCTGCTAATAATGGCGGTGGACATCGTCGTTAGCGGTACAATGGCGATACATTTGCATCACCGCTACAGGTGGATCAATACAGAGCTGATACAACTACCCTTTGTAAACTTATAAATAATAAAACTGTTTCATCGATATCTATTCTAGATGATAGTTAAGAAATTACTTTGGGTATTTATTACCGTAAAAGATTTATAATTTTTGTCTGTGTATTGGTGTTCATTAGTGTTTTTATGCTGAAAATATTAAGAAGACGTCTATTGAATTTGGTGTGTTGTCGTTGCGATGTAGTTGTGTGGTGTTTGTATGTGTGTAATTTAGCCTTCATCAGCGGACGATTATTGATCACTTCCAACATGTCGATTTATTGGGCAGACAGGATCAGGATTCTTCTTTTGGCTCAGTTAAAGATAGAAGATGAAGAGGAATAGAATACAAAATAAAAATAAAACGACTCGTCGCGGTCCGGCGGGTAGCTTGAGAAGCAGTGCTTTCCTTCTCTTTCTGTCTCTCTCTCTCTCTCTCTCTCTATCTCTCTCTTTCTTCTTCTTGACAGTCAGACCTTTGGACTGATGAGGATCACCCATGGAAGTCATGGGACAGGATGGCCCAAGACGGTCCACTTACCACCAGGTGGCCCAATAGCTTATTTGTCAGATATTTACATAAAAACAATGATATAAATAATAACCCAAATGTTTAAATAATAGTATTAAAACCTAATTTCTTTCGCTTTCTTTCTATTATTTTTTTGTTTCACCGTTTCTTTTCTCCTCAACGATTGAAAAATATAAAATTAACATTAAAAGGCACCTTAGCGAAACTATAGTTAATGCAAAAAATTACGTTGATAAGTGTATTTAAAAATACCTACATGAAATAACTGATTAGAGTTTAATAATACTCGACATGTAAATCCTAGCTCTATACAAGTGCCAAGGTCCGCGCGTGCGCAACTAACAATATAATTTATTTAAAGTGAACTTAGTTTGTTAACTTAAAATATCTGACGTCCGGAGATAGACGGGCGGACAGACAGACAGCTATCTGAGCAGTATTCCGTTCTGCGTTCTGCGTGCCTATGCAGCCGGCCTAATTTGTATATTATTTACTTCTAACTTTAGACATACATAACTATCTACTGATTTGTTCATATATCCTCATGTTGATACATGTTCCTACATAATATATTATATTAAGTTGTTTACGAAGTTTGAATCGAAGTATATTTTAGACAGCTTATTTGGACACGGTGGAATTCACAATTTTTTTTTTTTTGCATTGCCTTCCGAATCTGAGTTACGATAAATTTCAAAGTCTAGCCCAACACAGAGATGGTGTGAGACATTTACTAAAAAAATTCACTCGAACAAGACACAAATTAATAAAAACTTGGTTAGTATAATGGAGAGTACAAAACAAATATCATAATCTTAGTAAAAATCACCGCATTTTATTTAAAAAAATCTCACTCACTCTTCTGACTCTTAAACAAACATTTATTTGATACAATCATAAATATTTTACTTAGCTAAGAATCGAACCCGGGACCTGCCATTGCAACTGATTAATTATATGGAGGCCAAATTTGCCTAAAATCACATTTTATAATTACGTACTTACACGTTTCAAAATTAACGAACTGAATAAAATATTAAACATTCCTTAATATCTCGTTATTATAAATTATACTTGATAATTATCGTTATGTGTGCGGTTTTAATTTCTTATCTGTAATACAATGCGAGTAGTTAAAGTAACTGCCGAAATCGATCGGAACAAACGAAACGGATAGTATCCGACCATTGTTACATTCCGGGTTTTTGAGCCGCGCGGATTCCGCGCGCGGCTACATCACTACGCGGGGAGCTTTTTACGCGCATTTAGACGAACTGGTTAGTGCTGTCCCATGTCGGCGCAAATAGGTTTGTTTACTCACGCCAGTTGTTACGATCGATTGTAACAAAGGGTTTTATTTGCCTGTTAATGTTACAACATAAATTAATAATTATTGATTTATAGGTACGTATCGAGTAGGTAGTATGTACATATGTTCGTTGGGGAGTGCAGGGGAGCACTAAGAGAGGTTTTTTGGAAATTTTCCCCGTTAGAGGATAAAAAGGGGATAAACTGATTTTTTGGAAATTGACGGGGAAATCTCGTTTGATATAAGTAAATGCTCGACAAACCCACCTGATGGTAAGTGTATTGTGTCTTGCATAGTAGAGCGTATTAATTTAGAAACAGCCTATTCAGTCTTGATTTGAAGACACAGTATTTAGTCGTACAGGATTTAAACTTAGGATCTCGTGTTCGGAAGACCAATGTTCATACAACTTGGCTGTCACTATTTATGGCTTGTTATTGGGTAATAAAACTACCGTATTTCCAAGTATTAATCAAAACCGAAATAAATCAATACTCAGAAGGCAATCAATCCTTCATTAATATCGGCATAACCCTTTATCATTTTTTATCCGATAATAGGAGACACTGAGGTCTTTAATCAAATCTACCAATTACGTGTGCGATTATAGCAAACCCTGTTGTGTGGGCAATAAGGATTATTTTTGTGTGTTGCACTGTCGATAAAATGGTTACACGGAGACTCATAGTATCCTATCCGGTAATTATCCAACAGTAATTCGATCGGTCGGTGACAATTTCGTTTGAGACGCAGAAATTGTATACTCGTACTTGTATCGTTTTATCTATATCTATTCTACACTCCCGGACTTTTAACGTTGGAGTCCCGAACAGGGCCTAGGTTCGAATCCTGCACGCGACTCTAGTTTTCAAGAAAAAAAATTATATGCTTATTAAAAAACAACTCATTCATATTCGATTTTCACACTTTTCACTAAACATAACATAATAATAACTTAATCCACCTGTAAACGGCTAAGCTGAACAAGTCACATTTTCAAGCTATTAAAATTAGCCACCTCTAGCCGTTTTCCTTATTTTCAAGTGACATTACACTCGTGTCAGCATGCTTATTAATGTCATCTTATTAGGTACTGAGTATAAAATTGCAGGCTTCCTTATATGGCTGGACTCTACATCGGTATCCATGGCCGTGAAAAAACCATAACACATTATGTAGGTTGATAAGACATGTAACGAAGTGGACACAGTCATAGCTGTTGGTAAAAAATATTACGTTATACGTGCTAATAACGTAATATGATGAATTTAATATGATGTATATTGTAGATGTATATTTATGCATAGGTACTGGTCGTTACCCAGTGATCAAAATTCATCCGTAATTCATTATATTTTATAAATTTCAAGTTATTGGTATTTTGTAATAGTGAAAAATGAAAAACAATAATTTAATATGTAGTTTTATTATACATATATGACGGATGTACTCGGAAATTTTGACTTACTTATCTCTCCTTTTCCATGCTAAATTGTACACGCCATGTGCGCACGTCGTGCCTAAAAGGAGTAAGTAAGCCCTACCTAACGTATGCCCTTTTATCTATTTGAAAAAAAATCTATTCGCAAGACATAAGACATTATTTTCATAACAGCGACAACTATTAGTGGCTTACTTCTGTAGGTCAGTTTTTGAAATTAAGGATGACTAGAGTGTGTATTTACTCCAGAAGACTGGTCAATGCGAACTACAGACGAAAACATTTTAAAGTACCTTCACGCTATTCAATGGAAGGCAAAAGGCATGGAAGCACTTGTGAAATTTACTCATTGCAACCTTGTAATCCTGTAAAGACAGCTTTTCTTGTGAAAAATAGGTCACTTTGATGATTGATGATGATTGAAAGAATAAAAGATAATTATGACATCATCCCTTTTTACAGGCTGCTATCATAAAATAGTATTTTTAATTTGTACAAACGAAATAATTGCAAAAGTCAATTTGTAAAAGTATCATTTGATAACTACAATACATGCATCTACGCAAAATCAACATAATAAGCATGTCTTGAAATTAATATAATTATTGGCCCTTATGATCCAAGTGGTCTATCGGACGAGATCGGCAGACAGACGAGATAGAAAATAACTGCTGCAAGTGTGAAAGAGACAGAAACAGAACGTGTTATTACGGTCAGCAAATTACGCGTTTATGTAAAATTCAGTTCGCATCTGCGGATGTATTTTTGTTATAATTCGCTAAGGAATTAACCTTTGTAATACTTATTGGTACTTACAGTTGTAGTTTTAACGGCAGGTCAATCAACAGCAATTACTGTACATGTTTGCTGTTTATACAGCAAATTATCTCCTTATTTCAGTTTCGTACGTAAAAGGTATCGGACATAATTTATGACTTAACTTCATTGCAGGGCACTATACAAAATGTTTAAGACAAAGGTACGTGTGTCCTTTGGCTTTTGAAAAAAACAGAAACAAATCTTGTTGTACATATTTGTAAAAGGACATCTGTATATTAGAGTCAACTCATCATAACAATCATCATTATCCTGATAAAGATGAAGACAGACAGAGAATGAAGAAGAGGATTCAGGTCATACTCCCTCATGCTGGCTAGGGATGCAAATTTTTTCGTCTGAGAAAACACGTTACGTTACGTTTGAGAACAATGTCAAGTAATCTACCCTAGCACCCCATATTTTCTTGCACCAAAGAAAAACTTACATTATAAGTTAATGCCTTCAGAATTCAAACTTCTTTTGTTGTTTTTCTGCAAATTGTAGGTATATTTGACCCCATAATATACTTTCGTAATACTTAATAAGATTCCTGTAATTTATAAAATAATATAATTTTCTTCTGTTATACAAATTATGCACATGAATTCCTAGAAAATAACCATAAATTTAATGATAATATTGATGATAATTATGCAGTAAATATACTTATTTTGAACGCCAATGACCCACATACCTCGTAAAACAGATGCAATTTGCAAAAAAGGACTAATAATTTGAATCGAACTTATCACCTTAAGTGTAATGTTGGTGTTCTAATTTATACGTTTTTTGTTTGATCTAAAAGTCTGAATGTCTTGTGAATAACAACTATAATCCAGGTGGATAGCACATCCACCTGGATTATAGTGTCATCTTCCATCCATGGTCATCTATTAATAACTTCCAATATCTATCGTAAACCGTAACGCCTTAATGCTCATCATCTTCTTATCTTCATCGCCTTAATGCTCGTCATTTAAAGAATCCTTTTGCAAAATTTCGTACTTCTAGATCATAATCATAAAATTGGAACCAGAAGCTCGAAGGAGTATAAATTCTCATGTAAGTGAATTTTTATAATTCTTAATGAGAGTAAATTTCTTCAACGTCAAAAAATACTGATCGCTTAGTTTTATGCGCATATAGGTACGATTATTATCTTTCGATATTATAAAACTGCCTCGAAAAGACAGATGGCATCACCTGCGCGATTGGAAGCGTAAATCAAAATGGCAGACACGATATCCTTTTCTACCCCACCGACAAACTCTATATCCATCCTTCACGCACAATTGATTTATACCGCTGTCGGATGTGTCGGCAATTATGACGGCTACCCGGCATTAATTTGTTTTGATTTACGTGTCGGAAAGCGTTCAGAAGATCGTTGACGTTGTCAAAGTGATTGTTAAACGAATTATTTTTACTACAGAAATTAATCAGCAACCCCCATAAGGTGATGAAGTGAAGTTCCTCTCACCTTTCAGTCCAAGGTGAAAGGTCCCTGGGCCATACACCATCGAATTCAGATTCAAAATTCATTTTTAATTTGGGTGTAAGTAATTTGTTACTGCACTTATGTACCTACGTCATTTTTTCTACCACGGTTTTGGAAAGGTGCTTTAACATGGCGCATAAGAAACTGCGTAAAAATCTCCTCAGCACATTTGTTAAACACATAGGTCCATTAGTTACCTAGTCTGATATTATTACTTGATGTATATTAATGGTAGGGGTATTTACGATAGAGGGTATTTGTATGCTTGCACTGATATAGAGTTTAATGATAATTTAAAGAATCCCGTCTTAACATTTAAACAGGCTTCTGAAGCGGGCGGTTACAAATACCTAATATATACTCGTACTTGCTCATAATATAGGTACTTACAAAACTGCATGATCCGACCGCAACATACAAGAATCTCCCCGCTCAATCCACCTCTAATATCATTGCAACCTCGTCATACAATTATGTAAAATGAAATATACACTTCCATTTATAATTACCATAATTACTGGTCCGTTGAAGCGCAGTACTTACCCTCCACGAGTGTGGTACACTTGATAAATGTTATAATATTACTGTTTTCCATCACAATTATAGCTGGTTGGAATATTCATTGAAATTGTGCATTACACACCTTCAATAATTAGGGGGGGTTTCAAGACAGGTGGTTGAAGTATTGGTTAGAGATAAAGGTAGGCTCCGAGTTATAGCGGGTTACCTATAATGGGAGTTACTTGCTTGAAAGAACCTCGAACGACTAGAACATACACAAAAATTGCCCAAGGCGATTATAAAATAGTCGAACTGATGTGTTATATAAATATGCTTATGTAGTATTTAATATTTACGTTTAATAAGTGGTAGAGTTCGCCAGGAGAAGAACCATGTCTACCGTGCAATAATAATGTGTTCCACATTGCTGTTAAACCATTAAGCTTCATTTCATTGTTACTCATGACAACGAAAACCAGCTACTGAACTATTCCTGCAACAATGTTTCAAAATGTAGACGAAAAACTACGCTTGACAAGGCTTTCTCAAAACATGATTAACAATAACAACTTCTTAAGAGGAAAGACATCTTAAAAACCATAACATGTGCAATTTTCACATAGTCCAGGGGCTTGTACATAAATATTGTCGAAAAAAACATAATCGATTATATAACGAATAATTCCAATTAAGCCAACAACAATGGCTGCTTCAGAAGCAAGAAATATGAATTAATAATTAATGCATCAACACCTGTCTCGTAACAATGCAGGCCTATTCTAAGACCTAGACGTACTCTCGACCTTTTTACATAGCGCAGTATATTACAGCTTTATTTAAAAGTCGTAAACTTTTTTCTTTCAGATGACATGAGTAAACATCGATCGGGTATTTGTTGAATTCTAGGCACATAGACGGGGTAAGCGATGAGCGATGTTATAATGTCTCGCAATATTAATAAAACCCAATCAAAATACATTTTTTTTTATCTTGTCCGTAATGTCTTGATTGTCATTGCATGTAAACAATGAAAAAGTGGTCTAATTAACAGATTAAACTTTGTGTACATAGTTAATGTAATAAATATATTTTAATAATCTTATATATGGGTTAAACTATTAATAAAATAAATAAATAACATGAGTTACACACTCCTCACAGTCACACTAGTGTTCTCTGTGTCGTGAACTCATGGACAACACACCACGACAGAACACTTACACCCAGATCCAGGATGGAAATTTAAACTCGTGTTTCATCCGTCTCACTTGGAATCGAACCCAAGATCCTTCGAAGGGTAATCCAGCGAGGAGTGCTATTGTAAGTCGTCAAGTAAATAAAAATGTTATTTACAATACATATAATATGCCGTCAGGTCAGTTATTGCCAGTTTTGGACTCATTCGAATTCTAATTTACAGCAGGAATATGTATAATAATTTGTATCCAGACATCCAAAATTACGTTGACATATTTTAAATGAAAAATGACGTTTTTACTTCACTTGGTTTCTATGTCGCTTCTCGTCAATCTCCGACAATAAACAAGGTCCCTGGGTTATCTCTTATGCAGTATAATTTTTTAACATATTGCTTTTAACCAGCTCAGCTGCTAACTCAGCCTAACATCGGACACGATATGATATGTTGAATATGGATCACAGAAATAACAAAGGTAGAAAAATACTAGGTATATTCTTGAAGTGCTCACTGCTCGTAGCTTATAATTGAAAAGTTTTATAATCGTGGACACTAAACATTTTAACTGTAACTGTCTGTGAGTGCCCGACTTTAAAATCTCGCCATTTTTGCAATTGGGTCGAAATATCGGTATGAATAATAAAAACTAGGATGGGGACTGTTAGTGATAGCTTGTCGCTAGTAGTCGTAGTAGCTAGTAGTTGTTAGTAAGTCTTGTTCTAATTCTGAGGACTGAGATGGTTGCCTGTAAAAAGTGTAACGGGTATATAGCTGCTTAATGTCATAATTTTAGCAATCACTCAATTTTCAAAAAATAAATAATGCTTCTCATACTATAAAATACAACCGCTGTATCGTCAAGTGACAGATATGTATTGCTGTATTGAATAATGCATCGATAATAGCACCGCCATTAACTATTAATAAAAGCTATTAATAAATGGACATTAACAGCAGTATTGCTATTAATAGAATGGCCATTAACACCTACATCGATCCACATATTATAATGAATCGCTTGTATGTCGACATCCATCAAAATAAATTGTGGAAATTTAAATAATCTAGACTCGTAATATCTTTTGATCTACGAGTATGGAAGATCCGAAAGGACAAAAATATTCAATATGAAACAGTTGATCATCGAATCGATATTGTCTTTCAAAATGCCAGGCTATTTTGTTATTATAAGGGTTAAGGCCGAACTCTATTTATTATTCATTTATTCATCATAATAATTTATGTAACTTTACACGCATTCAAAAAAAATAGAAATAGAGAACGTTGTTTTCCTTCATAGTAACATGTTATCACTAAGTTCTAAAGACGTACAATATTGGAGATGTGAAGGACTAAACTGAAATATATTCTCTGACGTCAGAATGCGTACAGCTGTTTTACTACCGAACATCATTTGAACTTGATTTGCTATGCGATAGTTTCAGACAGGCAAAACAAAATCTTAAAAACATAATAATATAAAAATATTGAATGTACAGATTCGGTCCCAAAATTTTATTATTAGTATAGATATTATGAATCTTTAGGCTTTAGCATAAGCTATAGTGTAGGGGTTGGCGGCTGGCTAATTCTTGACCATCTGATAACGGCCCAACATATCGCCGTAATAAGACGCGGTGAAGAGCTACAAATGTGTAGAAAGAGCTCACAAAAATAATATTAATAGGAACTTCTCAAATCTGTTAAATGGCTTAACTCCTCAATTGACATATTTTATAAGATTTTTTTTATCATGGAATATAATAGTATTGTAGGTATTCATTTTAGTACTTTCATCATTTTAGGGTTTAATCAATACATTTTATTTATTCATCGATCAAATTTGAAGCAAAGAAAAAATATTAGGTAACTACATTTCATTTCATTCATTACATAATCACACCGATCAATTGTTATTCGTTTTTATCAGGATGTTTGTACAATTTTCCGTACAGTACACACTTCTCTTGCATAACTCACGTCTAGGTAATGAAGCTGCATGAACAACCGAACATCTTTTAGGCTGAGATCTAAAGACGATACTACTCGTAAGCCTTAGCTCAGACTTTACTTAGGATAAACTTTGCAGGTCTATTGCATATAATAAAACCAATAGTGGTATTATGACATTAGCGGTCTTAGCTTATGCTGAGCACAATCTCAGCGTGACATGTCTATAAATACCAAATCGCAGTCTTTGCAAAGCAAATTTTTTCGTAAGTAAAGTCTGAGCTAAGGCTACGTATCGTCTATACTCTATAGACCTCAGCCTTAGACTATTCGATTTTAATCAAAGATTTATTTATTTACACTTTTTTACACCTTAAACATAAGTGATACAAAGGTGGACTTAAGTAATACTAAAATTTATTCTCTACCAGTCAACGAAGATTTAGAGATTATGTTTCATATTACGTAATTGTTCACTTGAGTATACATTGGCTTAAAATAATACTTTAAAAAGCGTACTTTAAAATAATACTATTCCTACGATATAAATGGAATGTAAAGTATTCCACGAACCATGTAAAAAATTCTGCGCACAAAAACCAACACCAAGTTACCACGCCATCAATGCCCATGAAGGTAAATTGAATTTATTTATTTAAGATAAAGATCGTAGCTGGTATTCCAATTAATTACCCGTCGTGTGGTCCGTTTATTTCACGTGATTCCATTTTACGTGGACGTAAACGGACATACATATCAGATCATTTCTTGTGTTGTGTCTAATTATTTGAAAACGATGTCCATTTCACTGAACATCGAGAATTTTTCTAATGGCGCCGAGGTTTTTGTAGGCGGTTCCATTTATGTCCCCCTCATTACGACCCCGTCGTGGCTCCAGTTTTTTAGCTGAAAGCCGACAACAAGCTAAATTGACAGACTGACAATGTAGTTTATTGTTCAAGGAAATGTAAAGCTCGCTAAAGCTCAGCCAATGGCCCAAAATTAACAGTAATTATTATGTGTAACAGTAGGTAAATCAGTTTATTGTAGTAGATTGGATTGGTCGTAAATAAAGGCCAATTGTTACAGTGTTGCGCTACTAACAGTAAACTCTCTGTATTTTCTCTCCTACTGCTGAACTCAGCGCATATTTATTCAAGTGTCCGTATATTTAGAACTTTCCAGAATGTAAAATATACTGCATTCTACAAATACCCTATTAGTATCGCTTACAGCCGCCGATAGCACGATTGATATGCGATTCGTATCGCCATCAATCAATCAAATCAACAAATGACGCATGACGGCATTGACGGGTTGAATCAATTTTCTATAACTTATGGAACTCGCCCGACGACTTGTTTGGTGTATAACTTAGATAATGTTGCGAAAGGATTTTGATTCATAAAAAATATTACGAAGAGTAGGTACCCACTGAATATAATTATGTAATTTTTATATTAAAATGTGCACGTTGTGCGCATATTTAAAGTGAAACATCTCAGCGTTTGCATAGTTAAATTCATATTCTATTTACTTATTTTGATAACAATTAAAATTATGTGTATAAAGAATGAAATACAATAATGTGTACCTAAATATGAAAATATGAATAGCGTTACTCCATAGCTATCGATGAGTTGAATTTTTACTCTCAGCCCGGCTAAAGAAGTTTCATCTCAAAAATAATAATAGGTACATAAAAATGTATACGAATTTATAGATAAGTAAACTATATTATAGTTAAGTAAATATTTTATTTGTTTGCTTGTGAAAAATTAAGTTGTAAATCCAACACGAATAACTATCTCACTTATTAAATCCCATTCATCCCTCCGGACTTTAGAAGTCCACTGTTGGACATAGGCCTCCCAATTTATGGATATTACTTTTGTCATCGTAACTGATAGCGTCATTAAATATCAGTTTTACTGGATGCTCCTGAGACGCAACATATTGTAGTCTGTTTACTTCAATTGAAGTGACTGCATCCTTTAGTTACCTACCTCCCTTAAAAAATACCTTGCGCATTAAATTCACATTCTCACTACAAAGTCACCATTAATCAGTGCATAATAAAATGGCACGTCACCACTAATAGAATATTAACCCTTCGGATGCGATACGCGATGTAATGAAAAAATAATTTAGCATGATTTATAGCTTACTCAGACCACCGCAAATTGCCCACAGTTTGGGACGTTTAACTTAAGTATTGCCTGCGTACGCGCACTTGGACGTTCATTTTAAAAATGGAACAAAAATCACGAAATCATTTGCGACTAAAAACACGCTGGCAATTCACCGGCCTTTTGATCGGGCGATTTTTGTAACCACAGGTTGGGACATGCAAATAAGTGATGTGGAACTTTACGACGTAATATTAACTGGTATTTGATCGGTACCAGATATATGGTATCAGCAATTCGTGTTATATCATTATTATTCGCTGGATAATTACTAGAATTTTCTTAGAAGCGACCAATATTGGGAGCAACTTTAATTTACACAATCAAGGTACATGTAGTCTACTCTCCAAATCGGTTAAGTTATTTCCTATGTATATGTATGCTAGTTTTATGTTCTTTTATTACTATAAATGTCAAACAGCCACCATTGAGGTCACCTTTTACTATCAGGTGGCTCGTGTCGTGTACTAAATTACATATTATACTATATCGGCTACTTACAAAAAAATATTGAATCAAATCATCATTCAGAATATTTTATGGCCCGATGACTTGAAGTTTTCAATATATTACTTATAACAATCTAATCGTATTTTATATATCGAGAGATACTTACCTACCAAAGTCTAGATAGGTGTTATCCCAACAAACTGACCATGAATTGGCCCTCAGGATAAAAATACAAGTCCCCAAATAAAGCAACTGAAAACAATCGGACGCCGCAATAATTCAAGGTATAAACAAGTGTTGACATGTCAGGATTCCGTCATAACTCTATGTATGTACAGTAGTGTTTTTATTCGGACATAAACCGACAAACAATTCGACATAAATGCCATTAATATGCACCGTTTAACACTTCTTTCCCGCGCCTGGCCATGTTTGATTGGATGAACATGCAAATGCGGATTCCATGCACGTTTATCCACACGTTGCATAGTTTTTAACGTTAATAATTTTTGCTTTTGGATGTCTCAAGGAGAGATTGATAAACCCATTTGTAAATGCTTGGCCAGTTGAAGTGTTAAACAGGTGATTTTTAACAGGTAGTAATAGTTTGCCTATGGGTGTAGGATTTATAGGTCCTTAAGATAGTGAAGATTTTTTTTTATTGATTTAAGGCAGCAAACGAGCATGCAGCACCACCTTCCGCTGCCGCCCATGACAACTGTGACCGACTTAGAACAAGACTCATATATGGGGACTGGGATAGTTAGCTAGTATTTTTAACAGGTAAGTAATAGTTTTCCTATGGGTGTAAGATTTATAGGTCCTTAAGATAGTGAAGATGTAGTCCAGGGTGATAAGGCGCACTAACTGAGCCTTTGTGTTACTAATATGCCCAGTAGTGGGTGGGATAATGATATGTTGTGATAAGATGATGAAGATTATGACTCGCATATAGATAGACAAAAGAAGATTCTAAGACGGCTCAAAAGGTATTCATACTGCAAATGCTTACACTGTTATTTAACGATAAAATTTTAAACGTCTGCCTGATAAGTATCATAATTATACCTACTTACTTACCTTTTTTTCACGCAAAAATCTAAACAAAAGTCCTCTCCAATTTCCAAGAGAATGGGAAACGTTCGTCAAGTTACCTATAGAACATTAAAAACCGACACTTCATTAATTGAAATCATTAATCAAAATTAAAATGATGTGCATAAAAATACCGAATCATTCATCGGGTTAAAAATACTAATTAGTAGGTAATAAATGTCTCAATAGTATAAGACATAAAAAGACTTCCTACAACCCCAGGCTTACCGCGTCTGACAAGTTCAAAGATATATGACTATCCAGCACAGTAAACATTAATTTAGAAGAGTTGCTGACAGCTATTTAAAAATATTTAATGAAAAATGAACTCTGACTCTAGTGAAATAGAGATGTGATACCATCCACACATGGTTTGTAACCTGCCCGGAAGGCAGTTCATACACTGAGAAACATTTTATTGCGGACACAGTCAACATGAATGAAAACCGTTGCTATTTCCGATGATGGTACAGTTATCGGTAATTTCCATTAATTAATATATCATACAATTTCTACTAAATACTTTCTAATTAATAAAATAACATATAATATAATAATAAATATAGTTATAAAAAAACTAAAAAATACGCTTAGGGCTAGAGCAACACCCCTACACTATTTGTATACTATAGTCAACCCTAGTTTCAGTTACCATGGCATCATTAATAACACGACTGTCATTCATCATCTATTATTTAATTACCAAAGAGAATATAACCACTTTACCACTGACAGATTAAAGAGAACCTTATTACAAATGAATGGAGTATCTTTTGGATAGTAAATTTTCAGTTTGTTACATACCAACATACATCTCAAGCTAATAAAAGCGTATTAAAAAAGGGATGGCCCTATGGCACGTGAATGTGGTTGTTTGTATCAACAAGGCACACCTAACAACCAACCAACGTTTGTGGTTCGCCTAAACACTTCTAAACCATTCATCATTCCCACGCCTCCAGTAGCTGTTATGCAAATAAAAGCACATTAGGCCAATCAATTAAGTCATTTCGTTTGTTTTAATAGCTTACATCAGTTCTGAAATCAGATTTTTACATTATCTTATTTGTGTCGCTCAAATATTGACGGTTAGTCCGCGGTAATTGCCTCTGATTGTACCTAAGTAGGTACTTCTAGTTGTAAAGCCATTTTACTGTTTGTTCGTATATTTCAAATGAAGATTTTGAGTATCCACGCTTACCAGACCGCTGGTTCTTCCATTTGAGAATGTGTTGGAGAATCACATTTTATTCATGCAAACAAAATTATAATTCTAATCTGCATGACTGTATTGAACGGAAAAAATTAAAAACTGGATTTGTAACCTACTTAAATGAAATGAAATTACCTATATATAACTGTAACCTAACTAAAACTATAACATCACATAACGTGAAACCAATAGAGTTATTCAATCAAGAAACTTAGCATTCAATTTGGAGGCTCTTAAAACGACCTAGCTCTTTTTATGAAGCCTATATCGTGATTGTCTAAATAGGTAGGTACCGCACAGGGTCATTCACCTAGCATAGGAGAATTAAGTTTACCAATAAGTAGACTTGATTTACCTGGGTCAAATGATCTAGCTAGAAAAAATAAGTATGCTAATTAGTAAACTTAATTCACCTGTATTTTGTTTCAGTACAGTTTATACATTTAGTGGCCTTTGGGATGGTAACCCTTAACAAATCTTCAATCTGTAACATAAATAGTACAGGTATAGGTATATAGTTACTTAGGTAAATGAAGCTTGCCAATTCCGTGTTAAAATTTGTGTATTTAATTACTTGATTTACCCAGGTGCACAGGTGAATTAACCTACCAATAAAAACACCAAATTCACCCTTTTAATTAACTCTACAGCACCTTTAAAACACGTCCAAAATCCAAACTACCACAATAATTTATTACATCCAATTTCGCGACATTTGAAACTTGTCATGCATGCAACAAATGTGTTTAACAAGGGCAATAAAGCCGTAAAACAATTAAACAACGATCTGGCCGCCACCCCGCCACACCGCCACAGCCCGCCATTACGGCGGAACATAACCCGTAATTGCGAACCGCATCCGATACATCACTAACCCTAACCTAACTCCGATGACCGTTTTGACCCAATATGTAGGGCTGTGCGTCGGTTGGGATCGTGAATTTTTTTGTTTGACATTTTCATAATTTGTAATTTAAAATTGTTTTCAAAGTTTTTAACAGGGCTTCAACATGGGTGATGTGATTCTGGTATTGATGATCGATGCCACTTATCAACAAGTGTCTCTTCGGCTCATTTGTAGTCTGTTTTTATAAAAAATGATTTGATAGCTTTGCATCTCCTCACATTGATCATTGATCCCATATACAAGAACCACAATAACGATAAGATAGAAAAGTCCACAAGTAGATATCGATAAAGGTATACGAATCACTACTCAAATCTACTCAACCCGGATAAAATTACGACCTGGATACAGCTACTGCTTTCAACTGCGATGCGAAGGTGGTACAGTTGAACTTATAAAAAAATGAAATACAACAAAAATTTTAAAATTCAAAATTATGAACCATAACATACTAGCCGTTGGCAACCCTAAGTAAATTCCCATTGTTATCTAAGCCACAAAATAAGCCATCGCTGACCGCCCCTCGGACAAGGGTTGTCGATATCCAATTGAAACCACATGATTCAACCCTCATAACTTTTGACATCCGCTCTTACGAAAATCTGCCGCTTATTTACGCGGACAAATAACGTGTTTCCTCTTAACTTGTTACTTTTTATACGTACACCATTTATTGACCACACTGAGACAGCACATTTAAAAAATATGAAAAATGATTGCATAATTTGACGACCCGTATGGCGAAATGGTTATCATACCGGACTGCCGTTCAAAGGGTCCTGGGTTTGATTCCCAGGAGGACGAAAATTTTACTGATAATTATGAATTTCTGTTTTCGTACTTTGTGTGTTGTCCATGGCATGACCCACAACACAGGGAATACTAGTGTGGGACTATGAGTGTAACTATTCCACACATTTTAGTCAGAATCGAAATCGAATCAAAGCTTTATGGGACTACAATTAATTATTGACGACCCCGAAGCCTAGTTAATAGCATATCCGCGTGCACACAAACTAGCCCTGTACGTGTTTGAATTAAACCTACTTGTTGAATTATACTTTGCAAAATCCCAACGTACAATAAAATATGTCGTAATGGTAAATACGTAGTTTGTGGTGATGTTAAAGAGATCGATCAATATTCTGTTTCGTAATCCAAAGACGGCGGTCACCGGGCGCGCGGCATTAGTTTGTAATGACATAAATCTAATACCAATAGATTAGTTGGCTCCTTCCGCAAATATTTACGTTGCGGCGGGGCTTATGTCTGGTCAGTCGGATTACCCGGTTGCGTCTAACGGTCTAATATTGTTTGTTGGTTTGTCCGGATGTGTGTTATGGTGTCCCTAGACGATCATGCGGCATGTCATGTAAGTATGTTACGTTAATTATATGCTGCATGAAGGCCCGCATGATCGTCTAGAAACAACTTAAAATGCATGCCATGCATGTTATGCTGGCTATTCATTTTATCACAATACATTGCATTGACGTCGTTTCGAAGCGAACTGAGCAGTTGCATGACATGCCGCTTAATTCAGTTCCTAGACGATCATGCGTGCATGTCAATCATGTTTGCATGATGAAAAATAAAATTTATTATCAAGCAACTGCCACCACGTAGTTGGCATGTCATTCGCATATGCAATACAGCTACACGTTCATTCATGCATGACACCACGTAAGGAATGTCATGCCGCATGATCGTCTAGGGACACCATTAAACCTGAGCTACAGTTACATACATATTTCCATGCATCATGCATGCATCATGCTATTCATCCATGCATCTTTGTCTTTGAAATCCTCATCAACGCTGTAATAACTCTCTCCTTCAAGTTGTGCCTTTACATTTTATTACTCTGCTTGAACATTTCCTCTGGCAAGTCACAAATTCACTTTGGCACTTTGGCAATGGCGATCACTTACCTACAGTCAGTTCATGCATCAACTCGTATGTCTGCTTTGACCATTAGGTTAAGAAGGTCACCGGAATATTGTTCCGTAGTTGGTGGAAGCAAATTATTGAGGTGGTTATTAGAAATTATTAAAAAGTATTACCTATCCGACCAACAGAGAGCTTCGTCCCGGTACCTGCAAACAAAAATACAATAGAATAAATACAATTTTCAATATAATTATTATAATTCAATACCTTTAAATAGTTCTAAGTATTTGTTTTTTAGCAATTTTTTATTTAACTAGCAATGTGCATACGAGTGTATGCTCGGATCAAACCTTGCAAATTGTATTGGCTTTACTTTTAACCCATTAATGACTACTGTTGGTCACTAACACCTCCACCTATCCGCACTGGAGCAGCGTGGTGGAGTATGCTTTAGGCCTCCTCAGGTATAAGGAAAGACCCGTGCTCAGTATGGGCCATTAAAGGGTTGTAGCCAATCTGTATGTAGATGCACATCTTTTTGTTACATAACATTATAAACACTATATAACACAGCTTAATGGTAAATAGATTACAGCGTTAGATACTAAACTATTTAAGTTCCTTAGACCATTCGGAAGTCCATAATAAACAAAACCTTTTAACCCAGCACTCGGTAAGTATCCTAAGCGTGAAATTACGTACAATGTAGTGTGACCATAAACAGAGGTTCTATAACGGATCAGGTGATTTATACCGAATTTCAATATGGCGTGAATGCCGGCGAGCTTGCATTAAAATGTGTTTTATGCACAGATTACTAAGTAAACGATAAGCTACGCTTACAATTATTCCTTTCGCACCTAGATGCTTATAAAGCGGCTGGATGTGACTTTGTGGTTTTTATGTTTATAGCCGGTAAATCACAAGACGAGCTATCTGGTGGTAAATCACCGTCGCCCATGGACATCAATAACACCAACGAAATCACCGGTGCATTGTCGGGCAAAAACGAAGGAAGAGGAGTCAAAAAAAAACAGAAAGTGTGCAATTCACACGTGCTACAAGTGAAAACTTAAAAAAAACTGTCAGTCCAAATGTTGATGTTTTGCTTTGCTACGTAAGCCGCCATTTAGCCGATGCTTCCTATCTCATTTTCTTCCACGTTGAAATGTGTCGGTCTCTTTTTAGTTTCCGTTTCATTTCATTTGCGCGTCATTTCCGTTTCATCTAATTCCAGATCACAACGTTACTATAGAAGTTTGCACTTCAGAAAGAAAATACTGACTCAAGCCCCCAGCCGGAACACGAAAAGTCGTTTGGCAGCTGACTCAAGCAAGTGAGTGGTAGCTAGCCAGCTGGACTTCAGCTGGGCTTCACCAAGCCTAGTGTTTGTTAGAGTAACTTCGGGATTAAACTGGATAGTACCTATTGGAATCCTAGTGAGGCGCTATAAGTGTGTAGCGTTATTCCATACACACTAACATAAATACCACATCTATATCATTCTTTCTGTTTCCGGGTTTTGCAATCAAACCGCTACGACCCGGTATTATGTTTAGGATCAACAGTTGATCCTTACTTATTTTGGTCCGATGATTTATGGCGATAACGTAATACAGGGTTACAATAATTAGAGCTACATCTATGACCTAGAGCGTTCTCAGGAACGACCGCCCGGACGACCGATGAATAATTCAGACCGAGTGCCGGTAAGTGCGGACTACATTATTAATAACTGCCTGTTAAACCATGCAAGTTTGCCGGCACCCAGTCTTCGCTGTAGCGGTGAGGACTAAAAGTTTATCTTGTGAACCTTATGATCATTCTTTCAGATGTCTTCTATCTTGTTACAATTACAACGCTTCGGTAATGCCTTTGGAGTCACGATGTCCAATGCCGACGGTGACATCTATGTTACGTCTGCCTGTTTATCGACTGTTTGTTTAAAAAAGTTTTGGTATGAGATGTGCCAGCTTACGATGATTTCTGTTACCCATGGATAACTGTGCTATTAAAGGCTTTTACACACAATTTGTGGTCAAGTGGATATCAGTTTATTATCGGGCATTATTATTTTAAATGAATGGCAATTTTAAACAATTATATTTAATGTGATAATTTCAAAATTACAGTGAAGAAATAAATACGGTGATTGGGTTACAACAGGAATATTTTATTGTAAAAGTAGAATTAAAATTTTTAAACTCTAATACGATCATTTAAGTACTGGGTCCCAAGCTCTCGGGTGGATCATGACAACTCACCGACCACACAGCCACTAGACACCTAATGTTTGATTTTCCGTATGGAGAACATTCAGACCACTAGTTGAGGTAAGACGAGCGGGGGGACTGGCTAATTCAACGCTGTGATTGGCTGATTCAAGGCCACACGAAACGTTGCAAAGAAATAGATTAATTTAAGCAACGGGAAAGAATGAGACGGCACGAATTTATATCGGTACTATAATACTGATGTGTTGTTTGAAACCATTCGCCTGTTATTAGGAGTCTAGTTCTAGTGGCTGGGTGGTCGGTGTGACAACTCGTTCGGCGGATGTCTACCACCAAGCAGGGACCGACTTCTAGCGCCACTTCTAGTTGCAACACCCCCGTCCGCGGCGTATGGTGGGGGCAGTATTCTAGGCTGCCCCAATATGGCCAATAAGATCCTCGGGTTAAGAGTATTAAATAAGATTTACTTAATGATCCATTAATTCATAAATTTCATTGTATGCGAATGCTTAAATTTTACCAAATTAAATCGCGATTCAATCGAAATTAACTCGAGTTATCGCTTTTTAAAATGACCTTTTACTGCCCGTAGCACATAACTACACAAAAACATTAATAATTATAATTAGTATGCAGCAACGCGAGTGCGACACGCGAAACGTGTGCGGAATTACACAATTTGAATCACAGGACTTTACTTCAGCGACTCAGCGTCATGCGCTTCTGCTTAAATTTGACAGCGTTCAACTTACAGTTAATCAATAAAACCCATATTATGATATTAATATTTTCTTTTAGTTAACATGGCAGTATTTTTATTATAATAGCAATTGATTTGACTGATTCCATCTTTTGGTATAATTGTGCTGGTATGTGACAGATGGTGATATTACTTACTTACGTGCAAGGATAACCAGAGATTACAAGAAAATAGAATTCCAGGTTTCCCCCTCAACAATTTTACTTTACGACAAGTACATTCATAAATTCAGACATTCCGACATCCGAGAAAAGAACGAAAAAAAATCAAAATTGATAGCTACATCAGCACCAACAATCGTTTGAAGTGTTAGCGAGCGCGTTACACTGTACAATGGCGGGAACGGCGGCACGGGTGTTGACAATTGCATTTCGCGCCAACTCGTTTCTAAACTGAATCCGATTACGTTTTATGGCGTTTGAGTTTGGAACACGTTCTGCAGATGCTTGTTCTAATAGTGTTACTTGGTGATTTCATTTGAAAATGGAATGTGTTCAAATTGCGCGAAAAGAATTCAGAAGACCCCTTGCACACGTACCTCGTATAGGCGGAGCAGGCAAATATACCGGCCGGTTTATGAGATATCACGGATACAAAAATTCTGCTATATTGTTTTACTTATAGATAGCTCCTTGGTAAGTACGTGTAAAAAAACTGAAATTTTATTGTAATGTATTTTATCAGATTCTGCAGGAAAAGTAAGAACACGTTTGTATTCTTTATGAAAAATATAGCTTGGTTAGAAGATTAAGAACAACTAAACAAAACATAACTTTTTGTGTTGTAGACGTTAATTAAGAGGAAATGTTCTTTTCCCCCATTTAATTTTTAATTATTAAAATCAATACAATTTTAAAACGAAAAGAAGATTAGTGTACAATCTTAATATATATAATTCGAGTGTGAGTGTGTATGTCACTGAACTCCTCCTAAACGGCTTGACCGATTTAGTTGAAATTTTTTGTGTGTCTTCAGGTGGATCCGAGAATGGTTTAGATTCACAATTGGACCCGGTAGGTGGCGTTGCTGTCCATATATCACCAAAACATTTTTTAACGACTGGACCGATTTGGATGAAATTTTTTGTGTGTGTTCAAGGGGATCTGGGAATGGTTTAGATTCACAATTGGACCCGGTAGGTGGCGTTGCTGTCGATATATCACCAAAACATTTTTTAATTATAAAGCGGTACGAAGTAGGTACGCCGGGACAACTAGTATAATATAATACAACAATACAATATAACATAATAATAATAATAAATAAGGCATAACAACAATGGTAAAATTAGGTACCTACCTAATTCAAAATAAATACGGACATAAAATCATGTCCTAATAATAATTAGGACATGGTTGACTGTCACCATCAACGCAACCCGTAACTGTTTCACTGCTGGTCACGGGTCTTCTCACACAATGCGTCGGGCACATGCCCGCCATCCACCAAAGATATTTTAACCACGAGTTACGATAAGTTCATACAACGCGAGTTGCACTTTTTTCCGCTCCTATGACATTATAGTACCTAACTACATAATTGTGTTAAACAGAAAGAGATAGCTAAATGAAAAATACAGTGTCTGTTACTTATAATATCATTCGTTATTGTGATACAAAAATGATTCGATGAATAATAATATGATAAAACAGCAATGAAAACTGTCAAATCGCCCAAATCATTTGGTTGCGCTTTCCGTGTTTCGCAAATAAGGTGGGCGTAAAACGATGCGCGCAACAGCTCATAAGGATTATTGTACGACATATTTCATTTTACAAATGCACGTACCCTTAGAAGGTGCTTTATTAAAATTTTCTCTGGGGTGTAAAACACGTGTGCGATATTGGCACTGGTTATGAAAATTCTGCTCCTGCCGATATTGTACTCGGTAAACGTATTTTGTTATTATATGAAAAAAAATTGTGATAAAAAATATTTTTTATTAAATCCTTGTGAACTCAAAGGTTAGTAGGTATTTATGTTCATTTAATACACATTTTTTTACTTTAATGTTAAGCTGTTTAAGCTTAAGTGTAGGTTAACTGTATTTATCATGTTCAAATGAGGCATTTAGACTGCGACTAAACATTTCGTTTTTTCTTTTTTTTCTGATTTGTTTAATAACATAATAATGCCACGAAATGTCATGGTACGTCCATAGCCTATTCGCCGATCAAGGAATCGATACGTTGACCTAGTTTTTTTTATGTAAATAACCGACAAACGAGTATGGCAAGGAATTACCGTCATGCATGGCTGTCAGTAAATACGAAAGGCATCTCCAATGTTACAAATATTAATAAACTAATCTACATTTTGTCACCTCACTTCATAACTCACACGAGTACTATGACCGCGTGACGTTAGTGCACATTTAAAATATTCACGGAGACAAAAGCGAAGAATCCACACGTAAATATGGTATGGGACGACAAAAACCTTTGGCGCCACTTGTACGCAATCATAAGCAAACTTGTTCCTTGCATACATTAAAGTACCTTTGCCTCATTATTGACATGACAATTAAAATGACAGTGGTCGCGAAAGAAATATCGTCATGAGTGTGATGTAGGTACGCGAATACGCAACTAATGGTGTATGTAAAAAGTCTGTGTGTGTAGAATAGTGTACATGTTTTCCTTCACTGAAACAAATGATAATTTATTTGTAATACGCACTTGTTTTTGACAACGAGAGGTGAAGGATTCGAACCCAGGACAGTTTCGGGAGTCCAACGTTCAAAAAAATTAGGCTATCACTACTTAGCTACTGTTCCAACTGTCAAAAGTTCAACCGTCTATGTCCGTATCCGAAAAATATTTTTTAAGTATGCCAGTTTGTGAGTTTTCTATGTCACAAAAGCAATATTTGCGCTAATTTTAATTTACCAATATTTATTAAAACATATTGACGTCAAATCTAAGTTAAATATAGCTAGAACAATATTTCCCCGGTGTGTAATTCTATGATCGTTGATTTAGCAGCTAGGTAATAAGCGTCCGCAGACATTGAAAAATGACACCGCCTCGCAAACCACACAGTACCGAGAAACCGCGATTATTTCAACAAAACTTAATTACCTATAGCGTGACTGAGAAAACACATAAATTCGGTCAGGTTACATCCGTTGACGTAAAGCTCTTTACGTCAAGTCATCGTGTTTATTTAAAAACGGAAGATTTATGGATTTAAAATAGCAAACGGGCATGCAGCACAACCCCTCCGCTACCGCCCATGACAATTGTGACCGACCCAGAACAAGACTCAAATCGGGAGTAGGATGGTTAGCCCAGTAAGCAGAGGGTGTTATTAATAACATACATAAATAGGTCATTTCGTTTGTAGGTTAGTAGGGACAATCAATTCAAAGTAAAAAAAGTTTTTTAAAAACAAGCTTTTATTTAAATGCGCCCAAAAGAATAAAATAGACTTTTCATTAAAAACTTTTAGTTTGGATTTTTTTTTAAATTAAAATCAATCAGATGAAGTTAATAATTCTTGTTTATGTAATTTAATTTCAGGTAAATCTCGATTGCAGATCTCAGATTGCAGCCAAGGCATTTTTTATTATTTTGATATAATATTCATGTATCATTCGAGGAGACGAGCCATAGATGCGTTCTTGACTAACAAGCATTGGTCAATTTCATATTTTTTTTACTTCAGAAGGAATTTGTCCCTCTGTTACATCTAGTCAATTAAAACTAAGTAAAAGAAAAATATTCGCAATAAAGCCGCTTACCATAACCGAACGAACCCACCGATTCAACAAAATGATAGTTTGCACAAGCACGCTTTTAAAAATATAATGTTAAACTGCGTCAAAGACTGAACGGTGGTTGCGTCATTCGGCTAACGGCTTAGTCAAAATATTATGTACTTACGACATAACGTTTTGTCAAACACTCCGTGTCTCCGCGTGAATACCGTTGTTTTAGAATGCGGAGGATTTTAGTTTTAAGTGCAATGCCTTTTTTGTGTACGGATTTTTCTCCTGCTGTGATGGCAAAGCATACTCTTATCGTAAGACGCCTGGTGCGTACTCCATCATACTCTCCCAGGGTTGGAATACTTCAAGAATCATGTGTCTGATAAAATAATTAACTAAATAACGCTAATTAACATTTCATTTCATTTAACAAACCAAAGATTAATCTACTTTGCAACAACCCGCGAGCGAACACTTTGTTTGTTGTGAAAAATGTTTCAAGTTTGTGTAGTTCTATATTGATTCTTAATAAATAAACGCTTGCTAACACACTCATTATCAGCATTAGGATTCCCTGTGTCGCTGGTGGCAAGGACAACATAACACATCTCTTACACCCACGACCCGAGAACAAACATTAAGTGTCACATAAATATCTGCCCCTGCCGGGAATCGAACCCAAGACCCTTCGCTTTGCAGGCAGGGCCACGACCAACTACGCTACGGATTCGTTTAAAACAATGGTTAAAAAATGATTATTTTAGCAACAAACCTGTCTTTGCTATGTCCCATAAAACTGGCGGAGTATAAACAAGCGCGCAAACAAACGGACGATATGTTTGTTCGAGGCAATTGCCGACAACCGCCGCATTCAATGGATAGACGATATCCGGCCAGGAAATATTACTATACTCGTTATTGTCCGCGACTTCGTTCGCGGCTGCAACCGCATGGGAGTCGGAAAACGACCAATTAAAATTATCCCAAGGAAATATTTCCGGGAAAGAACTATCATATATTTTCCAGGGTCTGTAACTACTTCCATTCCAAATTATCGGGTACTCACGATTTTCAATATTTATACCCATATTTCCCCATCGATAGTACGGTACTACCTATGAGTATTTATATTTGTGTAACCAATGTCGGCAGATCTATTAAATAAATCAATAAATCAAATAAAAATAAAACCAAAAACATGCCAATCGGCATTCAAAATAAAAAATTAACCCTCCACAGCCGCCAGAATACCGAGTCCCCGGGTCCATTTAGAGCCTCAATAAATATTTAAATTATCTGCTACTAAAGAAGCTAAGGAGAGAAAATAATCATATAGCTTATCGGAAACGGCCGGTATAAAACAAACAATACTCAAAGGCTGGCAGAAGTAAGTGTTACAGGTGAGTGCTAGCTAAGTGTTACTGCATATTATTACAGGGGAAGGCAATTAACCAATTATCTCGGTGAGCGCGGTGGCCGGAGATAAGACGAAGATAAACATTCTAAGGGATACCTGACACCTTGTTAGTCTAGCTCGTTACTTACCTGTAGAGTAAATATGGTCGGTGGACGCCATCGCCTTAGCCTCTTGGATCCGTGGTCTTTCGAGCGAATCAGCATATTTGGATACAATTAAATTTGCGGCTTATTTAAACAGACTCATTGGTTGATATTTAAGCATTAACCCGTCGAATTATTTTTCTAAAATAGTATATAATATGGTACTTACTTATTGATTACTTGTACCAAAATTATAACTGGCTTTCATCTGTTTATAATCAATTCTGTCATTGTAATATGTTAAGTACATGGTCAAACTAAAGACATTAGCAATTGAAAAAAAAACAGTAACAAAGCAACATACAGGCCAATTGATAGTTCGAAGTCACTATCGGCAATATATTACCGTATAAAACAGGATTATCATAATTTTGTCTAAAAACTTGAATCTTAAAATCTAGGTATGCAGATTTTCTAAGAACATTTCTTGTCACGAATGAAAATTTTAAAAAGACATCACTTTGTTGTATTAAATATAGACTTTTAAATTAAGGTACCATTAAGATAATAATATAATAAAACATTAACTTATAATTAATTAAAAAAAAACCCATTAGCTTACACGACACTGCATGATAAAGTTTCAATCATCATTTTGATTCTCAGTCTCAAAGTTAGTAATTAAATATTTATTCAAAATTACAGTTCGTTTTCCTTACTTCCTTAGAAGTTAAGGATAAGTTTATCGTCCACCAAAACTTTTTATTCAAACAAATCCGTATAGGAAGCAAATTAATATTCATGGATTCTATTAAATAATTTCTTCGTATGTAAATTTTAGTAATAAAACCGTTCTTTATTACAATTGAATTCCAATCGATGTTAATTAATGTTCCGCCACTTATCAACCATTAACGAATGAAGTTCAGGAGTTTTACCCGTCTCGTAACGCGGCGGTTCGCGCGTGGGCAACTGGTTTTAATTACTTTTTATTTTTATGGGTCACTTTTAGCCCGGTGGCAGATAACGTGTTAGAACTTTTAAGCTATCGCGGCCGTTGGTGTAAGGTTGAAATGTTTATTAGTGATTTCTTCTCTCATTACGATACGGTAGTTCCACGGATTTAGTTTAAACTTTTTTTATGTAAATAGCCAAAAATGGAGTAGACGAACCACGTGATGGTAAGATGTGACCGTCGTCCATGGACGTCAGTAACACCAAAAATATCACCGATGCGTTGACAACCAAAAAGTTTTATAACTATCTCGTTGCGCAAGGTTCAATTTCGAACGTATACTTGAAAGATGTATACTTGCCGCACACCCAAACGGAACTGAACGGTCGGAGTCGGAGTTGAGTCGAAGTCGAGTTGGTGTAATGTGCCTTTGGCGACTGACTCAAACAAATGGGGGCAGCTTGCTAGTTTCAACCCAACCATCAAGCGGGGGTCGACTTATGTCGCCTCTTAAGAGACCCTGGTCTGGTCCAATACGGCCAGTATATTCATATCTATAATAATCAAAACCGAGCAAATCCACCGCCAATAAACATTTAAATCAGATAATAATTTTTAATGAACTCATGCCCCCCGCATTAGGATTCCATGAGTGTTGAATGGCATGGATAAATAATACATGATGCAAAATAACATGCACGATCCGAGAACAGTGAGTAAGTGTGTTTATATATTTATTGCATGCACTTTTCACATGCTATGATAACACAAAACAGAGTTTAAACGAATTAAAAGTGTAAGTGTCGAAATGTTGTTTTAAAAAACTATAAAATAAACTGAAACAAAGAACGGGCCCCATTATCACCAGAGCCATTCGATCAGTATGGCGGCCGCGGCCGATAATTTTCTATCAATGCCCACCAACCGCTTATTAGCATCGGAAAAAACAATAACCACAGCCAGATTATACCCGACATCCACGTGGATGTAGTGTGGATGTCCCTTCGTAATAATATTTCGTAATATCGCTGTATTTAAATAAATCTGTAACTAATCTGTGTGTGTACCTACATGAAAGATATTTGAGAAAAACCATATTATCTCATAAGCATTATTTTCAGATTTTTTGCCTATTTTTTGGTTTGTCTGTCACTTTGTCTGTGCGTTTGTTATATCTAATTTCTTAAAGGGCTAAACAAATTTGGATGCGGTTTTCACTGACGTATTGTGCTTGCAGTTTAGTGTTAAAGAATTCTGTCTAAATATTTTTCCCAGTCTAGATCCCCAAGCGAAAAATCCTGGTAGAAAAATAATATGAATGTTCTAATCAAATGCATCTGTTTGTAGTTGTGACAAAAAACCAAACATACCATAGGCAGTCATTGATGAAAATAAAAAAATCCAAAGGAGTGAACAGAACATCGTGGAACTCCTCACGTATTTGGTGAAAGAAAATAAGTATTAAACGGAAACCTACTGCACAGTTCTTTATAATGGCCGTCGTTATTTATTTTATTTATTTATTTAATAAGGTACACAAAACAGAATACAATCAAGTATGCAGTATACAAATTGATAAGGTACATTTTGAAGATAGATTGAATTCCTAAATATGTGCACACAAAAGGATTAGGTTAGTTATAGTAATGAAACATTTGCTTGGTTATGTATTGTATTAATTGTATTTAGTCAAATATCAGCCGTCACATTGGATAGGAAAGAAGACACGAGCTCATCATTGGGCCATGTGTTACATGACGTGACAATAATGTCTTGTTGTTCTGACAATGCGTCATGATCTGCCATTTAATTTTTTACAAAAAAAATAAGTTGAATCCACACAACTCTCACAAAGTTTCCCGTTTGCGGTGTAAAATCACAGCGGAGGATATAATTCTCATAATCCGAGTTGCGCGCGCGCATTCAACATAACCTTTCACACTTCGAGACACCGCAATACAGCTTTATATTCCGCAGTTGTTACCACAGAGTAACTCAATTATTTATTTATTTATTTATTTCTCTTTGTCATACCTGCTTTTGACACCATCGCATTCAGACTAACATTCCTCATACTTACAAGCAAACTAACCATCTAAATGTTCCACCATCTGCTAAGTCGACTATTCATCCTAGTCCCCATTTCAGTCATGTTCAAGGTCAGTCACAGTTGTCATGGGCATGGGCAGCGGAAGAGTGGCGCTGCATGCTCGTTTGCCTTAATTTCATAAAAAAGGGACTTAAACGTAGAAAAAAATGGTCGAATATATCGGACATAAAAATTGCCGACACTTGGTTTGGTCATTAACCCCTCCAATCGGCATTGAAGCAGCGCGTTAGGGTAGGTATGCTCTAGGTATAACTAAGGAAGTTATAAGGAAAGACCCGTGCTCAGTAGTGGGCCATTAATGGACTGAAGCCTAGAAATAAGTCAAGTACAATAATAGCCATGTTCCTCTGTTAGCACCTACTCTGTGGTCACGGTCATACCTACAGATCAATGTACTGAGCATTTAAATTATATTTTATCTGATTATAGGCATCGCAGTTTCACAAGTCATTGGACTTCAGAATAGCCATAGTTATAAAACTACCTAGATAAATTATTTTTAGCCATCTATATAGTTGAAAAATTAATGCTTTATCTGCACGCTTCAACAAACGTAATAATTATAATTTTCTGATAACAAAAATGAAAAGTCATCATTAAAATTTCCGCCTCGCTCTGAAGCGAACTCAGGACTTTATTTACTACCTACTCATATATCCTAGTTTTAAACGATAGTTAAATAAATATACACACATCCAGACCGAGAACAGAAAATTAAATGTAAAAACATTATTAAAATTTCCGCCTCGCTGGGAAGCGAACCCTTCGAACGGCAGTCCGATATGATAACCAATGCGCCAACGGGTCGTCACATGGACAATATTCAGGAAAAACATTATCTTTTCTGAAAAATCCAAATGCTATGGCAGACATTTTCCTTAAAGTATTTACACAAACCACCACAATAATAATAGCTCAGTATTGATACAGCAGTACAGCACAATGCACAGCATAATAACTATCTAATAATACATACAAACAACTGTTTGCAGTAATTGCTGCAGCTACGAAGCAATAATCACACCCATGGACACCGTAGCATGTAATCGACACTTCTGACTCACCATATTGTAAGTTGTAACAGTAATAACAATATTTTTACCGTTGAGCCACGATCTACAGCGCTTAAAGCGAATTCTCTCGTCAAGCGTCACTGTCGAGCGTTAACAACAAATGTATGTTACGACCTTATGTCGCCATGAGAATGCGCTGCAAATTGTAGCGATATTATTTGACGACCCGGATGGCGCAATGGTTAACACCCTGTTCACCGTTCCGAGGGTCCTGGGTTCGATTCCCAGCGAGGCGGAAATTTGAATGATGAATTTAAATTTCGGTTCTCGGTCTGGGTGTATGTGTTCTTGTCTTGTGTGTTGTCCATGGTACCCACGACACAGGGAATCCTAGGGGCTATGAGTGTGTAACGTTATTTATTTATTTATTATTTGACAAGTAAGTATACGAGCTACCTGACTGTAAGTGGTTACCATCGCCCAAAGACATTGGCAACACCGCAGCACCGATGCACTGCCAGCCAGAAAAGAAGAAAGAGGAAAAGAAATAGTGGTAGCTAGCCAGGTTCAAAACCCTACCACAAGTACCTTCGGGGTTAAACTGGGTCACTGGGTGGCACAGAGTCCAGTAACCTCTGAAAAGGGGACCCGAGCGTTGTAACCTCGTCCGTTGTTCAGCAGGATGGGAGCAGGGGAGGACTTGGCTTGGACTTGGACTCGGCTTGGACTCAAGGATGGATGGAGCCCCTTACACCTTGTTGTTATATAGAACACTTATAATTGCATTTTTCCTCTACCTATTTTAAATACCAGTGCGGCGAGCCGGCGACATCGCACACACGTCACACGGTAACGTCACTGAATCACGCTATCGAAGTTTTCTACACCGCTTACATATATACACTATACAAGTTACAAAAAACATCAGTTGGGGCTTAACGGCCTCCCAGGTATGTCGTTTCGCCCGGCGGGAGATTTCCCTTTGCCAAACCAGTTTCGGTTATTTCCGACTATCCCATGTGTTAATTAAAACCACAACACAAGTATCATGATAAGACAGTATGTGGTCGGCGTCGCCAACGGACAACAGTCATCACAAAGGCACCACTAAAGTGTTACCAGCCAGGAAAGAAAGAGACGAGTCGTTTCATTTTTCATACCAAAACTTGAACCGAATCGGTTAGAGCTTTTGCCGTGCCTATGATGCACGTAAGATCAGCATAAAATACAGAAATCGTGAGTACTTACGTACCTGTTGCTTTTAATTTTAAATATGATCTACGTTTACTAGGTTTTGGTACTTAAAAGCACCCGGTACTGCTATTTTGGGGGAGCTTTACCGTCTGTGAATAACATCCTATTAGTAAAGCTATCAGTAATCTGAAAGTTCAAAAAGCTTTAAGCCGAGGCTGGGAATTCGCTATTAAACACCAATTAAGCAATTATAACCTCCATACCATTTTCATAGAAATTAAAATGGCTTGCACATTTTGACAGGTGGAAACTATTATCAGGAATCATTATAAGAGGTTCTAGTGCAAGCGAAAATGCTTCAAGCGATTTCAGCTCATGATATTATTACAAAAAATTAAGTTGACTTGAAAACCTTTCAGCAATTGCCTTACTTTATTGTGCCTTTATTACCTATATCTTCCTTATTATATTTTGCATAATTACTTTACAAATGTCCCACTGTCTCCTCTCACAGTGTGAAGTATACAGGAATACAGGGCTTCACACCGCGAAGTGCGAATTCGCAGATTACACACACCTTTGAGAACATTATGGAGAACTCTCATGTGTGCAGGTTTCCTCACGATGTTATCCTTCATTGAAGCAAGTGTCAATCAGTCATTAATTTTAAATTAATTATCACTAACTTGCATTATATCTTTATATTTTTTGAAAATGACAGGTGCATGCAGTATTCGATCCCAAACCCCGTTGTTCGGAAGTCCAACATTCAAATCACTCAGCTATCACTGCTTGCTACGAAAAGCTTTTAAACTTAACTTACACTTAAATGCAAATTACGTTCATAAGTGTATTTATAAATGTCACGCATTCAATACATGATTTGAGTTTGAGTTTATAATATTAAGTCAACACACCCATCATACTACACCCAGTAGCGGTACCTACTCGTACCTATTTCAGTAGTGGTGATCTTCAATAGATGAACGAACTCTTCGCTTCATAGCCGCCTCTAACACACGTCACTAAAGCTATCAGTAATCATAATCAATATAAGACGCAAAACATTAAGGTGCTTACACACGGCCGGTATTTTTAGCCCTGCTCTAAAGGGCCATAATGCGCGCCGGGGCCATAGTCGTAAAATAATATTCCATAATACATTATAATAGTCGCCATCCCGGGTAATGTTCATAAGTATTGGAATTACAGGGCGGCGCGTTCGGGGTCTTATATCGAGGATGGCGCAAGTTATAAGAGTCTATTATTTGATGATCGAGTTTATATAATAATATGGTTTTAAACAATACCTTACTTTTGGCACGCAGTAAGATTAGGTGCATACGAGGACCCCGTAGCCTAGTTGGTGACTGTGCTGTGCCTTCGAAGCCAGGCGTCCCGGGTTTGATTCTCGGCCGGGGCAAATACTTATGATGCAGATTAAAGTTGGTTCTCGGGTATTAATATTCATATAAATTTATTATTCTTTTTTGTTTAATATTATATGCAAACATATATGTTTAATAGACAGACAGATAAAAAAGTAATTAATGAAATGTTGTACATAGGAACTTACTATATTATAATTCGAACAAAGAAGATCGTCAATTAACATCGGAAGTTTTACACACTATTGCCAAAGTGGATCTCCTTCGATACTGTAATCCATTACCTTCTCAAGTAAATATTTAATTGCTGAGATAATTATGAGACACTATTTTATTAAAGAATAGAAGATTTAGAATTGAGCTTGGCGCTATTAACTTAAACCACACCGACATGCGGATCTCATCGTGGCTTTGGTGATTGGCTGCGGGTGGCGAAATGGTCCCACGATGATGATTCGATTCATTTCGATGACAGATTATTTCTCGAATTCACTATTGGAACACCTTAAATCGATTTCAAATCGATTTACGACAGATATTACCCGGATTCTGATGTGATGGGTTTTGAAGCGTTTTGATGTTTATTATCACTATGTGGAGAGTTTAATGTGTGATCGTCATCAGTAATGTGCGATGCTGTTAGAATACTAATGGCATGTATCATATCACAGATATAACAGAGATTAGCTTTAACCCTCACGCTAGTCTAGTTCCGTTTGGGAAACTTCATAAACTCGAAGCAAGTGATAAGTAACTTTAAATACACAGATAGGTACTTTATTCAAAAAAGTGTGAGGTGCATGCAGGATTTAATCTCATATTCCGCAAACAAAAGACCGGGATCTAAAAAATATTTACATAATTATAAGTAACGTTTTTGAAGAAAGTAAATTTTCGATTAGGTACTAAGTGTTACCAGTTACTTAACTGTGACGTTTTTATTAAGAAATCACAAACGCATAATACTCGGAAAAGTAACAGCTGATTAATCGACAGCATTGCAGTCGAGCCTCCATTCGCGTGTAAACCTACAAATCTTGCCGCGTTTGATTAAACGCTAGCCATTTGAATATGATCCTTATGGCTGAACAGCTTAAAATTGCTTGTAGCTAACTAAATAAATGTATCCCTTACAAATTATTAATCGGACGAAAACGTCGTAACAGTGATAAGATATTGCTTTAAAATTGTACTTTATGTCAGTGCAGTATAGGGTTGTTTTTTGACATTCGAGTGTAATTGTAAAATTTTGAGGTTATCTGTCAAAAAGTGTGAGAAATGGCGCGCGCGCTCCTGCCGGTAGAAAACGAGCGCGTATAACTTTCGTTCGGATGCACGCTGTGAGTGTCGCGCCGTTGCTCGTTGTTTATTTATTTTGTTTAATCTGTCGTTTGTTCCTGACGCATTTGTACGTTAATATTGTTTGTGACGGCTTTATCGTCAATAATATTATTGGGTAATGTTTATTTTCTTTATGTAGCAATTTCGCTTCTGTTTATTGCTGTATGATAGGTACAGTTTTGTTGATGTCGTATGAACCGGCTAATTAGAATGTTAGTATTTCTATACATTTTTTTTATTTTTAATAATTTTAGCGTTTTGCGTTAGTTATATTGCTTCAGACTGCTGGCACATACCTAATTGTAAACAGTAAGTAATTGTGTTGGAACTGGGTGTACCAAGTCCCATAACACCTTTTCACTTTTTTATTTCTATTGTATAACGGATTGATAAAAAAATGTTTCCTTCCAAAGCCAAACTGACCCTATACTATTTGAGGCATTAAGTGAGGAGCGTCTGTTCAAAAGGTTATAACTGTACTGTAAATAAATTTAGGGAAATTGGAAAAAACTGTTTTAAAGTTATTTAGAGGAGATTTTTGTTCATTTATTATTTTAAAAGTATCATAAAGTTACTTAGGTTATAACTAGTGTATTTTTATTTTATTTTAAGAGGCAATAAAAAAGAGATATTAAAAAATTAAGTTGCAAATATAACATTTTGAACAGATGCTCCTCAAGTATACTTAATTCTATTATTTACCTGTACTCAATCCTCTCATTCGTTCTCAATCTTAGCCAGACAAATAAAATAGTCGGCAGAAATCTGAGAATTTACGACGATATAAATATTTAAAGGCACTGTTTCAATATGTATCAGATTTCGCCTTATTTATCATCGTATTCGTTATCGCCGGATAAACTAACAACCCGTACACCATAGTTAATTAGCACAATCTTAACTTTATGCGCTCAGATTGTTATGGTAATTAGGACCTTTCTTCCACCGCCCTAAGTGGCGTTTTCCTCGATTTGTTCAAGATAAGATAAATCAAAAATTTATATTAAAAATCCATTTACGGTCGTCTCTATACTTTTATTTGTTTGTACGTTTTTGTTTTATTTTTGAAGGTTTGTTATGATATTTTTTCTAACTAGAATAGATAATTATGTAAGTGGTTTTAAATTAATGTGCCTAGAAAATATTTTATACTACTTAGTTAATTAATATAAAATAGTAAACAGCCGAGAACTGAGTAGGTACCTATATAAGCGAGGCACCTGATGATAAGTGGTCATCATCGCCCATGTATCACCAGTAACAACAAAGCATCACTTACGCGTTGCCTGGCAAGAAAAGAAGTGGACGATGCACACTAATTCTGGCTCTACGATACTACGAACCAAAACACGTAAAATTCATTTGGCGGTCGAATTGAAGGTGGTAGAGCCAGGCGGTTAAAAATCCTACCACAGGCTACGTTCGTCTGGCACACGAGGCCTGCAAATGTATCGACCAAGACTTACGAGTACCTACTAATCCAGTACAGCAAGCATTTTGTAGGGTCCCGAGGAAGCCTGCATTCAATTTAAGCTAGGGCGGCAATGGTAACAGGCAGGATCAGAAGAAAATGCTAATATGTATTTTCGTAGTTTGCAAGAAATTGTTTAGACGTCGCTTACTAACAGCAAAGTTAGTACCTATCACTTATGTGTGTCTTAGAATTTAGGTATTGTCATAAAAAGATCGACATATATCTTGAAGTCGCCTGAATCCCTTGTAAGTAGTATTAAATTATTATGTATGTAGGTACGTACCTGAATGACTTAATGATACGACAATTTTTTCAAACCCCGATTACTGGCGCGTATCGCTACAAAATATACATTTGTAAAAATATCTTAAATAATGTCTAAACGAATCGGTATCTTTGACAAGCCGCGTGTAATTTATAAACGGTGTATTGAGTTAATTAATGGCTACGTTTGTTTTACTTTTCGATTAATGAGCGAACAGCCGCTTCCGATAAGGTATGCTTTATGTGGTTTCCATGGTAATTTAGTTGTACGCTACTATCGGTTTAGATACACTGTGACTAACGACTGTCCGACGGGAGCAGACTCGAGTATTATCTAGTTTGTACATTTTTCTCGACTAATTACATTTATTGCCATTTAAGAGAATTGAAGGTTACGAAATGTAAAAATGTTTCTATTACAAGGTACTAATTCAATGATACAAACGTCTAACTACTGCCATTTGGATAAAATAATTAAATAGGAAACATTTATCTAACTTAAGTAAGTAGTTTAAGAGAGTGAATGTAGCCAAGAGAAATATCAATCAGTAGAATTATTGTCACTGGTGTCATTACCAAGAATGTGAAAGAAAATCACCATCACACCACGACCACTCTGTCAAGAGAGTACGAAGACGAAGAGTACGAAGGGAGAGAGAGTAGTATCATTTAACTTTGCTGATCTCGATATTTGTTTTGTTTTCCTATTGTATCCAGTATTTCTTTGATTCTGAATATAACGAAGACCCTATCCGAAGCTTAACAAATGCCACAGTGTGTTGTAAACTCGACTGTAGGTTAATAATTATACTGTTTATGTAAACACTCTGTAGTGTAGAAGTTTAAAATACTGGCTCTCATCATAATACACAAATAACAGGGAGAACCGTATTTTAATCTACCAGTGTCTTTGTAATATAGTCCTCATAGCCCGTTAATGTCGCATAGCCGCATTGCGGCCTGTCCTATTCACCGCACTGTGGAACGCGGTTCTTTAATTTGTAGGTATGGCTGGAAATGATATATTCAAAAAACTTCGATAATAATTTGAACCAAATCATACCACACTATACAAACTTAAAAGACAAAACTTACGACATTTACGAACAAAGTTAAAAATGTCATTTTGACACGTTACATTAACTGTTGGGGTCAGCCGGCGATGTTTGCCGTATATTTATGTGCGCCATTAGCCGGTACAAGGTAACAGTGACAAAAGTCACACTTTATACTCTATTTGTTTTATTAAATAAATAATTTTATTATCTGTGCGAGTTATGGCGGGATATTGGTTGTTTTGTTAGTCGCCGGTACTGACAAATCGCTTAGCCGTAGGGGTTCTAGACTCCTCGCGCGCGCAACACTGTTTGAAAGTTAGATTAATCAGAAGACATTTAAACTAAAGTTAATTAAGTACTAGGTATTTGTTAAAAAAAATCATAAACGTGCGAAAATAATGTATGTTACATGTTTTAATTTAATGTTATTAATTATATTATTGTTCAGTTAATGCTCATGTTTAAATGTGTTACGATATCTTTAAACGTGCGGACCACGTTTTTAATTTATATGTGCATATTCATAAACCTGTTTCGGTTGATGCCTTACAAAATCATCACAAAAATTTCTTTAATTTAGGTGAATCATAATTATTAATACCTCTTCATAATTATACGGTTTATTGTTATAATTAGTATGAGATATCAAACGTCAAATGCAAATTAACATTTTAAGAAAGCAAAATTTTCTTTTTATTCTTCTCTTCAAATTCGCTGTAAAAGAATCACCAGTTTCCGTAATTGTATTTTAAAATGCACAAAGCTAATAAGGACGGCAGCAGACTGTCGCCGAATGGGAACGGGACGGGCGTTGAGCGCGTTTTAATTCTCACACCCCATTTACCGAACATTGCATTCACCAGTTATGGACTTGGCGTTGTAGAAAGAGTAGGTGTTGTGCAAATAGTGTAAGTTCTTTTAAATATTCTAATCTCGATAATAATCGAGCGAAAATTCTTTGGTGCATGAAGAATTTATTAGCGTTGTGAAAGTTTTCCTAAGCGATACGAAGTCGGCTAAGCGATACGCAGTAATTTCCGCTAAATTGATAGGTATGACACGAAATCTCGAAGTTATGTTTAAAGACCGTTTTTTCGAAAAATTTTAAAAACCTTTAGTTCAGTGAAATTCTTTGGGATGCCGTCAGCCACGTTTTAATCGCTGAAGCCGTTCAAAAATCATGATAGGTTTGCACACACAGAGATACACATACATACAAATACCATCGCGGGAATAGTCAGAAGAGCCTCCTAGGACCTCAAAACGTGGAGATCTTATGCAAACTCGATTTCAGAAAAACAGGACGAAACCAATAAAATAACTCTATTATTTGAAAATTTTCAATTTTCTTAGGGGGAAATTAAAAAAATTAAATTAAATTAAAAAATTAAATTTAAAAAATTAAAAATTAAATTAAAAAAATCAAAAAGTTTGTTAAGAGCATCTCCACGGAGCTGTTATTCCCAATGTTTCCCTAATTCCGTCCCGCGTCCGGTGCCCTCGCCGCGCTCAATTGCCCACCATCCCTTCACCATTTCTTTTATCACCGCTTTTTATTTCCCCTTTTAAGGAATGTCACGCTATTAGCTCCTTCGTAATTATGAAACGAAAAATTTATTTAGTGCTGGGGTGTGCAACTGTCGCCAATTTTAAAATTATGATTATTCTTAAGTGAGTAAAAGTAAATGTACGTAGATGCAAAGTTTTGTGTAAAGGGTGCAGGTCGCTCAGTACAACCTAGTTTATCCTTGCATTGGATGGTTTTTCTCACCAGGCTATATCGCCATGCTTCTAAAATCGAACAAGAAATGTTTTTTAAACGTTTCCGTGGTAGTGTTGGAGAGGCAGGAATAATGCGGGTCACTGCTAATTTTTGACAGGCATCGGGGACGCCTCTAGTAAGCGTAGAGTCATAACAATTATGGATCCATAAATAATACCAATGATATGATGATATACAATATATCATCAAACATAATTATGAACATTTTAAACAAATGAAAACATTATCCAAGAAAGGTTTTTTCATTTTTCACTTGTTTTATTTCCTTATGTCTACAATTATGTATATAATTAACGCATAATAACCATTAGAGAAACTGAAGAAGAAATTTAAGCACTTAAGTTCAGTTCTGTGTACTGCACTGGTAACTGTAATAATAACCGCAAAGCAAACATTACCTTACCACGGCGGTAACTGCGAGAGTTTATAGTAAGTGAGTAGTTAATGGCTTCTCTTATAGGATTGCGGTAAAATAATTACGAATTAGTTAATTAATATTGTAAGGAATTAGCTTTATAATGTATGTAGGTACCTACGGCATATTGAGCGACGCAAAAATGTTGTTTAATAAAGTTTAGCAATAAAAAATAATTACGGTATTGGTAGTAGTCGAGACTCCTGTTCGGGGTCCCAGGTTCGAATTGGTAATGCACTTCTAATTTTCAAGCACAGAATGCATTGTTTCAAAATAAATCGGCTTTAATCTCTGAACATAATCAATAATTTGATGAGAAGTCAAGATTTCAAGTAGGTACACTACGAGTATGTACTAAAGATTTGCATCTTGTGTAAAGGATCCAATAATTCACATTCAATGTGTGGTTGAACGTTGGACTGCCGAACCGGAGGGTCCGGGTTCAGACCCCGCACGCACCACTAATTTTCAAAAATTATGTGCGTAATTATCGCTTGCTTCGGTGAAGGAAAACATCGTGAGGAAACCTGCACACCTGAGAGTTCTCCATAATGTTCTCAAAGGTGTGTGAAGTCCACCAATCCGCACTTGGCCAGCGTGGTGGACTATGGCCTATACCCCTCACACTGTGAGAGGAGACCCGTGCCCAGCAGTGGGACAGTTATGGGTTGTGATGATGATGAATTCACATTCTCGATGTAAGATGGACAAACCGAGTAATGAGACATCCCACAAAAACCATAGGTGTGCAGGTTTCCTCACGATGTTTTCCTTCTCCGAAGCCAGTGACAATTAAATTCTAATACACAGATAATTAAAAAATATTGATGTGTATGCAGGATTTAAACCCGGCCCGGTTCGGGAGTCCGACGTTCCAACCGCTGGGCTATCAACCTTTTTATTTACAGCGCACTAAACAGATCTAGAATGTTTAGTAAACCTAACCAGCTTGAATGGTCCGATTAGTTTCGAGTATGTTATCTGTATCTCACAGTTCCCACTATTCAGGTGGCAATCCCCAGTCGGACAAGCTGCCAGCTTGAAATTAATTCTATAGACCAATTAAGCCATGAATCGAGGGAATACGACTGGTTTAAACCAATTCCAGTCAGTAGTAACAAATTATACCTAAGTGGCTTGCAGTCAGAAGCTGTTACCAGAAGTTATTTAATGCTATTTCGCTATTAAGTCGACTTAAGTTACTTAGAAAGTTATATTTTCTTCGAAATCTTGCAGTTCGTGAAGTTATCAATGCACATTTTTGAAGTGAAAACTTCTATAGTATCGTTGTGTTTTGGAATTCGATGAAACGGAAATGACCCGCAAATGAAATCAAAACGGAAACGGAAAAAGAGGCAGACACATTTTAACGTGGAAGAAAATGAGATAGAAGAAAATAGAAGAAGAAGAAATAGAGAAGCATCGGCAAAATGGCGGCTTACGTAAGCAAAGCAAAACATCAATATTTATTTTTTTTAAGTTTTCACTTCTAGCACGTGTGAATTGCACACATTTTGTGTTTATTTGTAGTTAGACCAAAAGTGAGGCGAAGAGTAAAGCCATCCGAGATAGTAGCCACTGCTCTCCACATCTGTGACATCTGAGGAGTCACCAACGGTTATAACCAAGTATCACAACATAATGGTAACAATCTACATTGAACCTTGCTCTACAACTTACAGGTATAGTACTTATTCTTCATACCATCATCGCACCCTGAAATGTCCTGCTGATGAGCTCGGGTCTCCTCTCTCAGTGGGAAGGTATAGACCGTAGTCAACCACGCCAACTGAGAATTGGCACACTTCACACACCTTTGACAACATTACGGAGGTGTGCACGTTTTTATTACGCCCCCCGACCACGTGGACTTACTACCTGAAGAATACAGCGGGCATCCGCTGGATTCAGAAGGCTCAGAACCGGTCAGAGTGAAAAAGTTAAGGGAGGCCTAAGTCCAGCAGTGGAAGCACAAAGGATGGATGCAGATGATGGGTGTGCACGTATTTCACGATGTTTTCTTTCACCGAAGCAAGTGATTAATCTCTTATATGCACATATTTTTTGGGGTTCCTCCAGGATTTAAGTCCTGACCCCCTGTTTAGGAACCCATCATTAAAACCACTAGGTTATTCCTGCTATCATAAGACAGATAAAAAGTTATAGTTATTTTTTGATTTATTTCTACACAAATTTTGTACTAAAAGTGAGCTAAACCGATATGATCTAAAGAGCTGTTAGTACAGAGCAATTTTCGCATGATGAATTAAATTTACATATTTAAATAAGCATTTGGTTGTTTTGAACTGTTTTGCAATTTGCAAAATTATGAGCTCGTTTATAATCAGGGAATAATGTAAGCTCTGAGGACGGGGAATATTTATGACTTAATTAAATTAATTTACTTCTCTGAAGTTTTTGTCGAGATAATTTTTTACTTATTGCAAGCCGAAGTTAAAATTATACCACCTTGTGTAATTGGTTTTATTGACCGTATTGTTTATTTGGAATATTTATTATATTATTATGGTTTGGAAAAAATATCATAGGGGATATTTACGTAATAGGTAGATAGATAGATCCCGTAACAATGATTTTTAGAATTTTTGTCGGTCTTGTAAATGTTTTTGCTTGTGTCAGTACCTACTTAGGCACCCCGAGCGTAGAAAGCTGAATTAGTTGCTAGTGTTAACTAGGTAAAAATAAGATTTTCAGTGATCGATGTCTAAAAGTGAAAGATCCGTCCTAGGTATTAGAAAACAACTGTAAATAAGGAATACCATGGCAATTAGTTTTAGAATTTTCGCTCGGTTTCTCTGAGCGTTTGTTCATACTAAGTATAATCTCAGAAATAGCTAAACCTACCCTGAGGTACCCTAACCTACCTCACATTTATTGTCTGTTTCATTTTAATCTGACCACAAATAAGATACAACAGTTTAAAGAATCCTGTCTAAACAAATTTCGAGAACGAGTACTTAGCTTCCCCATCAGGTGGTTAATTTGCTCGTTTGCTGGGTATTACCATAAAAAAGAAAGAAAGTGCTAACTAAACTAACTTTAAAACTCGTGAACAAATGTAAATTCACCTCAATAACTGTACGAATTTGGCCGCCTCGCCGTCCGCGGCTCCACAGGGTAATCACTGCAGTTGACAGAGGGACCGGATTTATCGACGCATCGATACGCCAATCACTCCGAGACACCTCTATATCCAGACGTGTACCACGGAACGTGTGACGTACTATATGTATGTGCAAAAAACAAGCAATTTGCTTCAATAGGAATTTGCATCGTATAGTATTGTCAGGAAACGGCTACGTTTTCACGGAACTGTAAAACGCATTACGCAAATTTTAAAACCTTATCTCCATTTATATAGGTACATATATATGCCTACTACTGATAAAACTGTAAAAAATACACTACAGATTTCTAGTGTTTTTTATTGTAGGTACGCGTTCAGAAATGAATTATCACGTAAGGATACCTGAGAGTTCTCAATAATGTTTTCAAATGTGTGTGACCCGAGTTATTGTATTCTATTCTGTTATATCCCTGGTGGGCAGGGGTTGGAGGCTCTGAGGGATGGTATTTGGGTAGAACACAATTAAACACGGCCTTCTAGCACTCGCATATAATAATTAATCGCATGTAATTCGAACGAACTACTTATTCTAACAATATAACAATATACCCATAATATATTACATATTGTAAAGTAAGTATAGAACAAGAAGAGTTGACACTTCGATCGATCAATTTACGTTGATCATCAAATTTAGTTCCTCACCACACCGCTGAGAAGCTTCTTTCACCGTTTTTTTTCTATATTTACTCTTTATTTCCATTTACATTGATCATGGTCTTAGGGAGTGTCGCCGTGCAAAATTGTGAGTACCCGTTTGCATTTAAAATATTCACGCTATACTAAAAATATTGACTGCACAGTATAATTTGGGCTTTATAGTAAAAAGCTGGAAGAAGCGCAAATTACAATCCTAGTAGGGCAGAACGTCGCAGGCTCAGTAAACAACGACCACAATAGAGTGATAACTCCATCAACCGACTACGGCATCCGATCCCCGGCGAGACGTGTCGATAAATCACCGGACTCAACAATTGTGTCGACGGCCTTACTCACTTTATTTTTCGATCCTGTATCATGTCTAAGGAAGTTTTTAGCGTCTAGTTTTTTTGGAACGAAGTTCCTTATCGCGCGCTGTGAAAGGGGGCTAGACGGAAAAAATTCTTACGAAAAGTTGTCACGACACTTTTTACTATAGTAAGCTATTGTAAGCCGTGCGGCGTGCGCATGTTTTATATTATTAGTATAACATATATAATAGTTATATATATATGAATGTGTATTTATATACATAATCTAAATATTATATATATATTTTTTAATTTCTTCACTAATTAATCGAAAGAAACTTCGTTCCATCCGGGTGTCCCTTGACACCTCTCAAGTTTTTTTTTAATTTAGCTATCTACCGTGGTGGGAAACTGGACTAAGCAATTTTCTTTTTAGATAGGAGATCTTAAGTAAACGATTACACCACCGACCACACAGCCACTAGACTCCTAATGTTTGATTTTCCGTATGGAGAACATTCAGACCACTAGGTGAGGTAAGACGAGCGGGGGGACTGGCTAATTCAACGCTGTGATTCGCTAATTCAAGGCCACACGAAACATTGGAAAGAAATAGATTAATTTAAGCAACGGGAAAGAATAAGACGGCACGAATTTATATCGGTACTATAATACTGATGTGTTTTTTGAAACCAGTCGCCTGTTATTAGAAGTCTAGTGGCTGTGTGGTCGGTGGCTTACACGTATACGCCACAATAGGATTCCCGGTGTCACGAATGGCATGGACAACACAAATATGACATGACTGACGCCAACGATTGGAGACAATTACAATATCTGTCAGATATTTAATGGTATGGTGCAATGATGACCTTGCCGGATTCCTAGGAATCCTATTGTGGGGCTATGAGTGTGTTAGGTTGTAAGGATTTAATCCACCGCCAGCAGACTACTTTGAATAACTCATAATAATCCATGGCCCTAAGGGGCATATAACTATATAATATTTTTATGTAAATCTATATATAGGTATAGATAAAACTCTTGCGTTACTGAGTGACTGACAGACAACTACTGAACGCAACAAGCTGAAATTTGGCATGTATGTTCCTTGGGGAGTGTAGGGGAGCACGAAGAGAGGATTTTTGGAAATTCCCCCCCTAAGGGGATAAAAAAGGGATAGACTGATTTTTTGGAAATTGGCGGGTGTAGCCGCGGGGGAATGCTCATATGCGATAAACGAGTACCTAGACGAGACAAAAGACCAAGTGGCCTGTCGCTGATGGATATCTGCGCACCAATCCGGTAGCCGGCGTAGATGCATTGCTGGACAAATAAGAAGGTAGAAGAAAGTAAAAAGCGCCTTAAATAGTCACTTGCCAGTCATGATTTAGTTAAAACAATGATGACGTATCGCAAAGAGGCGCACATCAACCCGAATGAACCGTGCGACGATTGAATTTGAAACCCACTCTGCTGTTTCGTCTTTAGCCAGAAACCTACAAATTGATGATGCATTACAGACAATGGACCTAAATTAAACACAATACATAGTCCCTCAACCCTCGTACTCCACATGAATAAGCCCTCATTTGAAAAACAAATCCGTCTATATCTCAAAGCGGGTGACTTTTTCTATAAATAAAGCCAGTCTTTAAGTGACTAATTGTGACGTATTTTACGATCAATGCAAGAGGAATTAAAGGCCAATTGAGGATAGTAGAGTTTTTTGAATCGAGCATCGATTTATGACGTCTGTGTGTCCTCTGAGGCCCATATAAGGATCCAGTCCGCGCTATATGAAGTTTTGTGTAGAATTGTCACAAATGTGGGTTTAAAGGAAGCGAAAAAGCGAGAATGCAGCATTCCGTCAGTTTATGCCTCATTCAGAGTAATTGTTATTGCTCCATAAAGCATCTCCAGTGCCTTTCAGAATCTGTTCATTCAATTACTTTTTACTTATTAATGGAAAGGCTGAAGATTTTACCTTTTTAGGTTTTACGTATATAATTGCCCCTCATAACCATGATAGTTATTGTTAAAATCAACTCATTTTTTTATTTCATATAGGTACCTACTTCATATGAAATAAGTACTATAACTGCCTCGCTTCGCTTTAGGAAACCTATGTTTTAGAACCCACACTAGAGAAAATGTTTAGACGAGATTCTTTAAATTGTCATAATTAATATATTTTTTAATTGTAAACACATTGAAATAAAACAAGCACCAAATGTCACACCAAACTTACCTACTGCTCACGGATCACGCCCGCTTTACGACTGATCACATACTAATAAAGTACAGCTTGTACGGCTTTGAACGCATCGCTTCAATTCTAATACTTTTAAATTGTTGAATCTAAACCATCATCATGGCATTGGCATCATAGCATATTTGCGTGAAGATAATATCTAATAATTAAATTCTATTACGCACATATTTTTTCAAATTATGAGTGCGTGCACACCTCTAATTTGAAAAAAAAGCATTTGAACCCGGGCCCTTCGGCTCGGGAGTCCCACATTCAAACCACCAAACCATACGAGTATAAAAGCCGAATCAAATGCAAACTAAATCTTGCAACTAGCAAAAGAAACACCCATCAAAACGTATCGTAATTATTTCTCGACGGTATTCCGCCGGGGTTTGTCATTAATTATTAATGATAAAGGGAAAAGAGGTCGCTAAATGTAATTCGGATCGCAGTTGGCCGGACCAATCGACACCAGGCCTAATGAAGTGGTCCTGAAGCAAGTCAGGCTAAGAAAGAACCGCCTTTGAAATTCTAATTTTGCATCTTGGCCCCAATTAATCCTTTTAAAATTTGATGGAATGTCACCTTTTTAGCCGATTGAGTTCTGACTTGCTTTTACTGATTAAAAACGGAATATTGTCAGCTGTTGGTAAAATCTGCAATAAGTATATTAGTTCTAATTAAGTATCTACGTAACTTATTTCGTCAAATCTGAGCGATTTGAACGTTGGACTTCCGAACCGGGGTTTTAAATCTTGCACGCACTTCTAATTTTCAAAAAATTATGTGCGTATTAGAATTTAATAATCACTTGCTTTGGAGAAGGAAAACATAATTTATACTCTAAAGGTGTGTGAAGTCCGTTAAACCTATGGCCTATACTCCTAACATTTGCTTAGTGAATAATCACACTACTAAATAACTAAAGCAAAGTGACCTTAGATTATAAACCAGGCTGACAGAACTGTAACGTTGAGGTGGACAAATCGCAAACCGAAGCCCAGGGGAAGCTATAATTACGGCCTGGTCCATCGCCAAATGACAAGGTTGCCGCCATTTTATAATTTCGGGTTGCGTACGCGCAGATTATAGCCCGCGCGGTATTATCTGCGACAGAAAAAGCAATTCCATCAATCGATATTTGTGATTTGGAAAAAAAGACAGATATTTATGTTTCTAGGGATTCTTAAATGAATGGGAACGAACAGAAAGATTTGGTTTTATTCTGTTTTGTTAGTCAAATCTGGAAATCAAGGGAATTATAACTGTAAGTAGAATTATGATGGATTAGGATGTCAAGTTGATTAATATCTTAGGTATGGAAGTAATTTTTAGCTAACATGATCGTATTAGGGAGGGCTAGAATACTGACATCAGTCCCATTTCAGCAGACCAGGGTATCGTAAGAGACAACAGTAGCCTCTGGCATGGGAGTAGGGCTGAAACCAAACTGGCTACCATCCTCATGCAGACAGCCGCCATACAAATTGTCGTATTTCGGCTGAGAGTCAGTATTTTTTCTTTCAGTCTAGTCGTGCTGACTAATATCCTTATTTGTCGTCTAGTAAGATGTATCTCTTAGCAATACGTCAAGTTTTTTAAGCTAATAACCGACGAACGAGCAGGCGAGCCACCTGGTAGTAAATGGTCACCGTCGCCCATTAACATTTTTTTTTATTTAACATCATAGGCATCACCGATGCGTCGCCGACCAGGGAAGAACGAAGAGGAAAGAGAGAAATAACTAGTTCTCAATCTCCCAGCCGGAACATGACAAATAGTGTGGACCACCACACACACCATCCCTCCCGCTTGAGTCAACCATGACTCAAGCGGGAGGGACGCGGCTAGTGGTAGCTAGCCACCGGACTCCAGCCGTACCACCAAGCACTGTTACTGCTCATGTACATCAAGGAAGAACTAGGTACGTCACCGATGCGAACTCTCGTTTCCTTTTATTTTCCATAAATTGCAAAAAACTTTATATAAAATACATTTGTTTGCGATCCTATCAAAAGAGCTGATATAAGCCAGAACACGCTCAATGCGGTCTCTATCGACGTTTGCCGCGGGCGCGGCGCAAAAACCCGCGCAGCGCAGACATGCCGCCCTCATAGCTCGCCTTATGCGCCGCGCCCGCTTTTTGCGCCGCGCCGCAGCCGCGGACAATCGTACAACGCCGGCGTTTAATAGACAATTAAAACTTCTTTCTTCCTGACGTTTCATCTTTGTACAAGGTACAACTATTTCTCTAATAAAAATAACAAACGATGAGAATATATTTTATTGTGAAGTAATTTAAGAAAACTTATACAGAATAACAAAAAACCAATATAAACAAAGAGTCGTTTAATAGTTAACTTCTTTCCTAAAAGCCAGTTTCTATAATATTCAGGAGATTCTGAAAGAGTATTATCTATATCTCTATAATTATGACATGTAGTGAAAAAAAATACACTGAATAATTGTTGAAAAGTTCAATAAAAGCTTTTAATAAACCATTAACTAGAACTAAAATGAAATAGTTTCTAGCAGAAGGAGCTATTTAATACACATTTTACATATCCAATAGCTCCAAATTATACTACTTCCGTCATTGGTTTGGACCCATTGGGGACAGAGTATTATAGTAGGGACACGACATATTGTTCTATACGTACTACTACTACGACTATCTAATGAGGCCGAAAATCCGCCATGTTTACCCACCCAAATGTCATTGTCAGTCAGTTCAGCCGGTATTGGTCTTGTCAAAAAGTCCTGGTCAAATAAAATCAGCCATCTTTAACCATACACAGGTACGCTATAAATAACATTAAAAATATTGGTTATTGTTAATGTTGCCGGGAAAATAAAGGAAGATATACCTTATAATTAGCAAGGTTCTTATGTGCAGTCATAGGTCATTCATGAGTAGTTGATGGCATGAGTTATAGGTCAGCACTAAAGCCGCCATGTTTGGCGGCCAGATGACGTCACAATGGCACGCATTTTTGGTTGACATGTCATTTCCATAGGTTTCATACTTCCATGTTTAAACTATACAAAATTCGGGATTGACATTGACAGTAACCAAAGCAATAATGATGTATAGAGTAGCCTCTAGACTCTAGACTAATCTAGAGTATCGGTAGCCTTTTTAGTGTAAGTACAAATTCTGCCATCATCCTTGTAGATTCAATCTGAAGTTAACAAGAAAATGAATAAGATGTCGTGAGTACCGTCCGTTGACGAAATGAATATTCCTGTTATAATTTAATTCGTTTTAATCGGAAACATATTTAAATAAATTATTTCTTTACGAAGAAGTCCGTACTTGCTTAACCCTTAATTAGGCGCATGGGGTCAAGACAGTTTGAAGTTGAAAAAAAAACTATGTTAAAGTGATTGGAAAGCGAACGCGCTCTTTCTAGCTTCCTAACTCCCCACGGGGTATGCAAATCAGTCTGGGTCGGAAACCCAACTCGTACACATTTGTCGCTGCTGTCTTAGGTGCTGACCCCATGCGACCAATTACGTAACAATTTTTGGCAAAAGGTAAGTTCTCATTTTTATGTTTTTACATATATCCATTTTATATCTTAACTTGTATTCGTGTAATATTTAATTTATATACTCTTGTCTTTATTTTTGTAATGTTTTCTTTTTTCTTTTAACTTACATTTCAATATGAATAAAGAAAATCAGTTACAGAAATAGCTGGAAGATTTATCCGATGATGAGGAAGACGTCGCTGGTTCTACTTAGGATAGTGAAATTGCGGAAGATAATAATACTCCTATACTTAGTGCTCATGACTCGGAAAGTGTATTTGAAGAGTCCGAAGATGTAAAAATGTCCCTGAATCATCGGAGGGTACTATTTTTTATCTAGACAATCTATGTGACAATAAAGAGAAAAACGACAACAAAGGAACGAAAAAAAAGTGCCAAATAAATGCCATAAGTGTGGTAAATTTGTTTGTCAGCAACACTTCAGGACTTACAGCATTGAATGCAGAATAGAAGAATCTGTTGATGAATATGAATTACATATATTTTTTAATTGATCTCGGCTATATCAAAAATAAGTAGTTTTAAGAGATATTAGAAGTTGATTTTGTTTAAAGTCAAAGTTATTATTTTATGCATATATTTAATGCTTTATTATAATTATAATAAAGCATTTAAGTATTTTTAATAACACATACTTAGTTTTATTAATTTCTTCCACTCCATTTTTATATATTTGTTTGGGGTCAGTAGTGACCCCATGCGACTATTTGTGTGATTTTCTTAATGCGCCTAATTAAGGGTTAAATAAGTCACTCGTCGGTACCATATCAGTGATAATTGTTATTCCACCGTTGTAAGTTTAAATTATGGGAAATAACGGATAATCAAAGCAGCGGTAGCCCATTGGTTTGAGCGTTGGACTCCAGAACAGACGGGTCGGGCATACTGCGGGGTACGAATCCTGCATACACTACTAATTCTCAAGAAGAAAGTGAAGATTTCGTGTGAATAATATTATTCATTCGGCCGTTTTTTTAGTCGGATCGAAAATGAGATAATTGCATTAAAATATGTTACTTATAAAGACACAAGGGTCCTTGACTCTAGAATTCTACAAAGTTACTGAATTGATGTATTGGAATTACCAAAGTTTGATTGGATTGCGTAAGATATAATAATCTTATTAGCTGGTTGCTTGTTCTGGGTAGTTGTGTAAAATTCCGTTAGAATTGACGGTAATATGTGAGTAGGAAGAAACACTCCTCGGAATTTTCTTTCCGCTTCTTCCTCCAAGATAATTCACATAGGTTCGTTGAAGTGATGGCGTAGGTTAAATTTCGAAAAATGTTTATAAAAACCAAATCGAATAACATAGTACAGTAACATATTATACAGTAAATGATATTTTTATTATCAAAATCCAAACCTGGTATTCGGACCAAAATCAATTAACTATTATAAAAAAAACTTAAAACAATGTAAATTTTAAAACAAAACTCACCGATAATACGGGAACGCCTGCGGCACATGCAAATCCATGGGCATCGATGCATGCGCATGCGCATGGGTGTATTCATGCTGCATCATGCCATGCATGCCGTGGCCCAGCATGGCGGCCCAGGGAGACGACGCAAACCCGCCTGGGTGCTCCATGTTTCACTTTATTCACTTGTTGGTCATTTTATACACTTTGAATAGGTTTTTTCACAAATTGTTTTCACACTGATGCTTTGGATTTGTTAGTTTTTTATTTAAGAAGTAGGTAATTGCTGGAAAAATATTAGTTAATTATTTACAGTTTATTATTTTTTTGTAATATATTTGACCCTTAACTATATTATAAGTATTTGAGACGTTTATCGATTCGTACCGATATCTTTATCCGAGATAAGAAAAAAAAATAAAAAGGAGCATTTTTATTTCAAACAAGTTTGTGTACTTTTCTCAAAATGAAATGAAACGATATTTCCTTTCAGTTTATGTTTATGTGAATTAGATATTTATTAAAGATACTATTTAAAATACTGACTAAGGTACTTGAATTTGAGATATCACCCCGTTTTTTATATCTACTTGCTGATCTGGCAGACGTATTTGTGCGACTTTTTTTATATTGTAACCTAGATACCCTACATTTTTATATACCTTTATAAGAAATGCTTCATTACATTACTTCGATGACTCAAAACCTACAATATCAACCCACCCAAATATTGCAATAAACACATGGTAAAAAATATTAAGAACCCATAGAACTTCAATCAAGTGTTCGATGCTACCACAATTGAAAATTGTAAGAACGGATTTAGCGAAATGAGCATCAAAGATTTCAAAGTTCTAACAAATATTTGCCGATTCAATCCATAATTTTAAGGCACTGGGGGCGACTTTAAAACTTAAAACAGCTAAACACCTAATTCTTCATTTTATATATTTTTTAGGATAACAACAGCATTAATCACCAGTAGGTAAACAAAAGTTTACTATAACTTATGCCAATTATAGTTATTCACATCTCAAATTATTACAAAATGGTAAACAAGGTCCAATGAATAACATAGATACATACAATAAAAATGCCTACAGTTAATCCGCATTAATATTTTTTCATGCATTATGTCACTTAATTCGTTGCTGCAAACGCAGTCAAAATCCGTACAATAACTATGATATACGTCCAACATTCAAACATTTTTTTAAAGCAAAACCGTCTCATCGTTCGTAGAAGACAACTTACATAAAACAGAAAAACCGTTATCATAATATTTCCTCATAACCTCAGTATGTTATTTTCACATGGGAACTGCGTATTGGTGGACTGCCGGTATCATACCTTAGTCAATTATTCGTTTATTTAACTATTTTATTTAAACCGAAGTTTATTTCACAAAGACTGGTAATTTTGACATAAGTAAATACAATTTAAAAGTTTTTTAATCATCGTATGTTATTCCTTTACTACAATCCCACAGCAAGGTCACTACAATATAACATGTTTTGACGTGATAACGTTGTATAAATTGATGAACACCGGCAGCGCACACGAAAAAATGTCCCGTTCCGCCTGAGCCTGTGCCACGATCGGCCCAAGCGTTGGCTTGCAACGCATCTATGTATCTCTCTTCCACTCCATCAAAGTATGCAATTTGTCATCAATGTTTTCTTATGAATTTATCACGTAAAATTATCGTCCGTAACCCGACTTTACACACAACCATTTTTTTAAGTATTTTATTGTATTGTTTGGGAGGGATTGACGTCAAGCACTAACTTATACTATGTAAAATAGTGGTCACCGCTGCCCATGGACGTCAGTGTCAAGAAAGGTGTCACTAATGCGTGTGTGATAGTAGTAGGTACCACCTTTATGCGCCAATTGTAAATTATGTTTAATACATTCAGGATAACGCGATTCGATTCGATGACGCGATACTTTACTTCCTACCGTAAAGATTCAGATATTAACAGTAATGTCCTTCGGAGTTTCACAAGGAAGTACACTGAGGCCAGTAGCTTTGCGCATGTGTTTATGATGGATTAGATGCGTTTATAGGCTTTAGGAACCGTGTACACCAACTGATAATAAAATGATAGAAATGAAATATTTATTCATTTTTACAGGGTCACTGAAGCTATATGAAAAGTTTAATAGCGTGTATTTAAGATATTTTAAATTATTTATTTCAAAAGCATAGGTCTTATTTTATGTTTCATTCGAGGCTCATAATGGTCCCAGACGCGCAGAAAAAAAATCTTTAATTCAATTATCATACACTATATTTTTTAATCTCTGAAATTCTGGGTCGTAACCATTGAGTCCTATAGATAGGACGTTGGGCTGCTATTTGCTGCAAACTTATATAAGTTTGGGCGTCAGGAGGATACGAAAAGTTTAATAGCGTGTATTTAAGATATTTTAAATTATTTATTTCAAAAGCATAGGTCTTATTACAAACATATTACAAATCCGTAAATTATTAATATACTCGTAGGTACTTATAACTTTTTAAATTAAGAATGACATATTTCCGACTCGTCTATTCAGTGTATTGATTGATGTGTACACAGTCCGAAGTACCGAACATTTGATATATTGACTGATGAGCGGTTTGCGCAAGGGCCGATTGTTTTCATGTTGTATCCGCACCTATTAGTTAAGGTATGTGTTTGCCTTCTAAAGTATTTATTGCGTTTTGTTTTGTTAACCTCATGGGATTACGGGTTAGATGTTTGTGAAGCAATAACACCTGTTTGAGTTGGCTCGCATGCGCGGGAGTTTTGACTTTTTGTTTCTCGGTTTTACTAAGAAAGGTATTGGTTTTTCATAACTTGTACTTTGGTGTCAGGTGTCGATAAAATTATTTACACACGGCGTTTAGACGATAGATGAAATTTTGTAAAATTTGTTTTGTTAATGATTTTTTGAAATTTGTAACAAAATAGGGGTTTATTGCACTATTGTATGCTTAGGAAGTTGTAGAATAATAGATGACTGTAATAAAGAACCTATGGTGATCCAGCACAGCGGTTATTGCTATTGTCGTAAATAAAATTTTACCTATTAAAATTAGTCACAGCACTGTCTCACTAAAACACATTTAATAATAAATCCACAACTTCGTCAAAAATCACACAAAAAATCCCATTTCCATCACTCAGTTTCTTCTAAACACGGCAGTCCACCCGAGAGTCATTGGCCGGTTTTGAAAAAAATAAAAAATGGCGCGCGAACTGCCAAACATTTCCCGCGCGCGCACCGATACGTTCTGAAACGCGCGCGTGTGCATGCGTCACTATTTACATGCATTTTGGTAAAAGACGTGAAACACGTGTGCCGAGTCTGTCGGTCCAGCGGTCATTGAGAGGATTCTGCTATCAAAACTATACGGCAGCGCTGGATGTGTGCGTCGAACCGGCCCAAGCGTACGGCGGGCATACGAAACAAGCTTGGTACTATACGAAGGAACGATGGTGCGACTCGAGGCGTGTTGTCGAATTTCTGAACGTCACGTACCGTGTAATTGGGTTACCTTTACGTGACGTCGGCGCGCGTCACGTCGCCGACGCCATGTTACCCGGGTGTGCCCTAATTACGACTTTCGCTAAAATCCTCGCGTGAAGTGCGAACGCGAAAAAACGGGACAATTGACACTCGGGTCAGTTAATAGCATCTTTTTTTAATATAAATTCGACTCATCAATATTTTAGGTTTTAATAAGTATTAAATTAGGTTACCGCTAAAAATTTAAATGTTTTTTTATTTTTAACCTAACTGTAGGAACCTACCTATCTTCCAAAACACATATTAAAAATGCCTATACATGATAGTTATTAAATATAGGTATCGAAGATAAAAAATATATCGTAGGTTAAAATTAAATTAAAATATCGTTTGTTTATAAATTTAAATTTAATCGCAAATTAATATATCAGTGTCAGTATTAAACACACCTAAAAATAATGCATTCAAATTCAAAATACGTTTAAAATTTTACTTACGTAACTAAATAACATTGTTAATGTTTTTAATTAAAAAATGCATAAATATATTGAGTTTCGAATAGGTTCTCCTAATCCTAATCTACCTTCCTTATTACACGTTTCATCTGCAACATAATTATTACCTTTATCCTACGTAAAGTATGACACACAATATTTGTGAGTACCATTCGTATCATGATCACTTCCCACGCCCTGTCTACACCTACGACCTAACCTTGAATAACATTTTGACGTTTATAACTGTCAAAGCAATTTCCTAGCGCGGGAACGCGCCACCATTATAACTTAAACTACCGCTCCCTCCCTTTCTTCTCGAACGTGGGTAAGAGAGACGAAAACTCATACTAGCTGAGGGGTCTTACTTAACTGGCGTATTTGTAATAATTGCTGAGTGAAATGACACTGCCTGAGTAACGGTGCTTCATATATTTAGACTACAGATTCGGTATGGTATGCGAAATGAGGCACAAAAAAATAATATGTGAGTATATGAACACATTAAATGATAGAGCAATGAACTGTCAAATGGATTAATAGTAGGTAAGCAATTAAATGAAGTTGAACGTTCTCATAAGACTCAATTATGTGGTGCTCTTATTAATTCATTGTAAATGAAATTAAGACCTTACCTTACGATATCATAAAAAAATTATGTATATTAATCACATTCATTTCTAATTATTTGTATTTTTTTTCTTTCGTTCCTCTTCTTCCTTTCTCTTTCTTGGCTGATAACGCATCGGTGATGCCTTTGACCACTGACCATGGTGACCACTGACCATCAAGTGGATTGATCATCTGCCGACTAATAGCATAAAAAAAATATAAACATGTCCTTCTAATATTTATTTTTGTTTTAATTCATAAAAATTAGGCGAAACGAAAGAAACATAAAAATAACATACATACATACTTGAGCAAAATCGTTCAAAAATATTACACATATTTGGTCAAAGGGTCAAACACTTAACTTTATTTTTTTCTTAAGTGCCGAAAGCAATAGTAAAAAGTTACATTTCTATAAAAAACATCAATAAATCAACACCCTCTTTTCATGACCACGCATCGAGTTAAGAACTTAGAAATTTTATTTACGAAGCTCTTTTATTAGGCAGTACCAGTATAGAATGACCTGCATTAATTTACTTTTACAGTCATGGTTTGATATGAGGAGCTCTGAATCATTTGGTGTTTGGTCTACTTGACTTTATATAAAATTCAGTTCTTATTTAGAGGTAGGTACAAAATCAAATTAAATTTAAAAACAGAAGTAAATTATTCTCAAGTAGCAAAACATAACAACAAAACAAAATTTTGATTAGGCTCCACAAACTAATTACGTTACGAGAAATGAATTTTCAAATTTGGAACCCGAATAGTAGCGAGTAATCTCCAACAATCTATTCTCGTCTCATTACCATTCGTACGAACGACAGAAACGGGTATATGTTCGAACGTCGTTTTAAAATTTGAACGGCGGGTTCTGATTGGCTGGCTGGTGCGTTCGAGAGGCGTGGGGCGAGAGGCATTGGCGAGTGGGCGTGGTCGCGTGATAAGGTGTAAATTCCGGATCAGTGATGGTAATAAATTAGTTGTAGCGTTACAGAATATGCCCGCTTATGAACGTAGCGCTACGGAGCTACGGCGTAGGCGAATTTCTTGATTGCTAATTAAAGTATGGTAATTTTGTTTTAATTAATTTTATTAGTTAGTCAAATTGGTAGCGTTTGTTGAATAAGCTCTAAATAATTAATGTACAATGTATTTAGTGTACAACGTTATGTCCCAGGTTCGATTCCCAGCTGAAGCAGCAGCGTTCATTTATTTAGTTACTTAAAGGTGAACCAAAATGGTATGAATATTTATGTAAGTGAAAATTTTATGTAAAAAACTAATATCGGTTTTTTTTTATTAGGTTGAAGTATTATATACCCGATAGTATCGTGAAACAAGTAGCTAAAATTTCCTGTCTTCAAGCAAACTATTCATAAACTATATTTTCAGTAGGTTCAGTTGGGGACAGTGCCTACACTGAAAGTAACTCTAAACTTATCCCATCAGAACGCATGGTATCAAGCGATAAACCGCCACGAGATGGTGACCACCTGTAGAAACCAGCAACACAAGGGCATCGCTGACCAAACCCACCACACAGAGACGGTGAACACGACGGTACATACCAACCACCAATAACCTCATATTATGCACACTAAAACCACCCGCACCTTCCATTACTCTCCAACTTGCTCTTAATATTTCACAAGAGATGCGATCTGACCTTCTATATCACGTAAAACAAACTTTACGATCACGCCACACAAGCCAAAATCACCCTTACGGCGTACATGTTACAGGTGATATAAACTGCAGAGGTAATGTGGGTAAGTTCGATTATGTATTCGGCGAACGTACGCGGCAATCGATAAGGCTTAGAGAGGAAATGAGATCTACTGAAATTCGCGTAGCTGACGGAAAATCATTTTACAGGTCTTTGTAGTAAATTGCATTATAACCAGGTGTATAATTAAACTGTAGTTTCTTCTTCTATTGATTTGCCCATACAAATATTTAAGAAACATGTTAAAACACGACTCATAGAGAAAGGGTAGGTATTATACAGTCGATGAATATATTAATGACAAACATGCTTGGCAATAGACATCCGCGACCGGTTCTACTCATGTTAGTATGTATGTATTTGTGTGTAGGTATAAAATCTGTAATGTAATTGTAAGCATTTCTTTTTTTCAAAAGATGTGCCGAGGAGTTTCTTTCGCCGTTTCTTTTCTCCTCAAAGATTCAAAATTGAAAGGCACCGTAGCGAAACGGTGGTAAATGCAAAAAATGACGTTCATAAGTGTATTGAAAATACCTACATGAAATAAATTATTTGAGTTTGAGTTGAGTTTTGGGGTGTAACAGGCTCCATCCATGTTTGAGTCGGGGCATCCCCTGCTCGGGGCGCCCCCAGCTGAACATTGGACGAGGTTACAGCGCTCGGTCCCGCTTTTCAGAGATGGACTCTGTGCCATCCAGTTTAATCCCGAAGGTTTAACAGTCACTGCGATATGAGCAGGGGTTTACCAATAGTCCAGGGGGTTTGGCGCACCCGGGCGCCGGGTGTCAGGTGCGTCGAAAGCTGCTCGCGACAACTAGACCTAATCCATTTCAACCGTGCATTTTGATACAAAAGGGCGCGAGGGCATTGATTGCACCCGGGCGCTACATGTTCTAGAGCTGCCCCTGAATACGAGACTAAAATAGCCCCGAAGGAGGCATTCGCTGCGGCGCATGTTTGGTGTAAAAAAAAATAAAGTGAATAAATAAATAATCAGAATATATTCTTGGAGATGCCGGGGATCGAACCCGGGGCCTTTCACATGCAAAGCGAACGCTCTACCACTGAGCTACATCCCCGATATAAACGATGTATTAAATGTACCTGCTGTTTATATCACATAATATTAAAACTTACGAAACACCTGTGTATATGGAAAACGTAATGTTGATATTAGTACTCGTAATTATGATAATGTAATATTAAAAAAAAAACCTTACCTAGTCACTCATACACGCACTACGACCCGACATCTTACTCTAGTTGGTTTTGCTGCGAAGCGAGGGATCTCGGGTTCAATTCCCGGCCGAGACAGATATTTATTTATAAATGTCTACCTGTCTCTTCTCTACCGTGATTGTTTGTTTCAATTTATCATATACTCATCACAAAAATCCAGTGACGTGTGACCGTGTGACCAGTGACAAGCCCATAAAACCGTTAGCAACCCATTTTAGTTCTAAACATTCATTAAAATATGAGTAGGGACTTCGTTTTTCAAAGCAGCCAAGCCGTGCTCGGGCGGGGATTACAGTTTTTATGAAATTTCCTGAGCTAAGTACAGACGTTCAGCACTCCGGTCACGTGCCGGCTTCGATCCGGCGGCAGCCTCCGTTCCTACGTGGAAAATCAGGAAATGTATCTACGGCCGGCCGAGGAATAACGTATTACTCGGAGCTGCGCTCGTATGCAGATACCTACTGATGATAATAAAGTAGAGATTGATAATTCAAAGTATTTTTTTCGGAATAAAAAAAATCAAATAACAACTCAAACTACTGATCAGTTTCATAATCTAATCAGCTACTTAAAAAACGGCGTCGAATGCCGCAAAGCGTTTAAAAATCGGTTGATCAATACGTTTGGGAGATATCGTTGACGAAAAATCTTCTATAATGTTCTAACACCGTCTGCTAAGTGGGCTAACCATCCTAGTCCCTATTTGAGTCTTGATCTAGGTTGGTCACAGTCGGTATGGGCGGCTGCGGAAGAGTGGTGCTGCAGGCTCGTTTGCTACCTTAATTCCATAAAAAACATATTTGAATCCTGCATGCTTCTCTATTTCGTACCCCACTCCATATGTCAACTGCCAAAGCCAAAGGCACATTCTGTGTCAGTTGTTCAAACAGAGAAACTCAACTCCATGTTCTGTTTACCTTTAGTTACCTAATGAATGTTTAATTAAAGTTACATGAATTTACATTATTAATGACCTATTCATAATTACAATGAAGAATGATCAAGTATCAATAGGCCTGATTATTAAACAATTTACAGTAAATACTTAGAAAACGATGGAATTGACGTGTCTACGTCAATGGTAGGTACTATTTTGATTTTACGTAGTGGCGACTTTCCACTATACGATAAGAGATGGCGCTATCGACTTCCTAAATCGATTATTACATACAACTTGCATATAAAATTTATTCTATAATAGCTTTGCCCGCTGTGTGTGTGTAATTTGGCACATTAATAGCTTATATAGAGAAGGAGTGCAGAATGCTAATATATTTTTGAAATAAATGCATTATACTTAAATGAATTAAGTTGATAAATATATCATTACACACACTAATGTTAGTTACTCTATGTATGAGTCTATGTCTGCCTTTGACATGACATGTCATGTCAAAGGCAGAAGACAACGTCATGACGTTGTACGTGTAGTGTCAATGTAAAGTAACCGTTTGACAGAGTAAGTTACTGTTGAATTTCGAGCGCAGAGCGGGTAATGTAATTGTAAAAAGTATGTAACCGTGTGCTAATCGTAAAAAAATTGGAGATGCCGGGGATCGAACCCGGGGCCTTTCACATGCAAAGCGAACGCTCTACCACTGAGCTACATCCCCTGTCGGATATGAGAATAAAATTTAAAGTATACTGATTTATAAAGGTATATATAAAATATACCTCATCGGGTATTGCATAATCGGGTAATCACAACAGCCTCGCAGGCCGTATGGCGCAATGGTTACCATGCCGGCTCGCCGTTCCAAGGGTCCTACGTTCGATGCCAGCAAGGTGGAAATTTAAATGATGAGTTTAATTTTCTGTTCTCGGTCTAAGTGTGTGTCTTGTGTGTTGTCCATGCACCCACGACAAGGAAAGCCTAATGTGGGGCTATGAGTGTGTAGCATCATTTAAAAAATTCGCACCACGAACAGAGGGCGTTGGGGCGGACTCGAGGACACGAGGTGTTTTCTACACAAATAACAAAAAAAAACATTGTATCTTGTTACATAATTTTAAACTAAACTCATCGCGGATTGTACACATTTTATTGTGATGTGGGATGTAGGTACTCACGATGTGTATTTTGTACGATTCTATCTTGTTATTGACCAAATCATTGCAGTTTATATTGCTCGGTGTTACGGAAACCTCCATGGGTGTCCGACTCGCAATTGACCAGTATTTCTTAATTTATCTTGTCCGACATTTCCAACAATAAGACCTAGATTCGATTGTGTTTTTGAATTTTGCACGATCGAAGGTGTACCTTCTGATGTGGCAACACAATCACAGCTGACGCTATGAAACCCACAATTTCCTTTTACAAAGTTAATTTACTTAAATAATCGATAAATCTCGCACCCTGGGTAATGACAGAATTCGACGCAGAAAAAAGCTGAATGTATGAAGAGGTGGACAAGCGGACAGACGGACACAAGAAATCATTATTGCGACGGAATCCATACAAATAATTGGCCCGTAAACATGTCAGGGCGGCGTCTCTACCATGTATATTACGTTAGGGTTGGCAGTTTTACGTTATTTGAAATATTATAATTTATTATTCATCTTTTGTAACTTTACATTTATTTTAAACAATTCATTTCGTTTTAATTTAATATTTCAAATCACATTGTATCAGGGGATGTAGCTCAGTGGTAGAGCGTTCGCTTTGCATGTGAAAGGCCCCGGGTTCGATCCCCGGCATCTCCAATTTTTCTTTATTTTACTTAATTTTTCTTTATCAATTTTCAAATTAAAAATTGAAATTTTCAATTTTCAATTTTTTTTATTTACTAGTCAAAAAATAATTCACAACACTGGTATGAAAAAATGTCAACTAAAATAAATTCTTCTAAATAAATATTGTAATACAATTGAATAAGTTTTTTTTTACTGAATATAAATTGGCTACGGTCCCACCTGATGGTAAGTGGCGACGTAGCTTTTAGAAGGTGAAGCGCGTTAAGAATAAATGTAAAATGTCAGCGGTTTTATTTTCTACTACCTATTAAAGTTATAAATCTCCATAACTAAACAAAAATATTCGTTAAATAGACTCATTGACATTATTATTTTAAACATGAACCAAAACAAGACATTGTAAACAATTGTACAAATAACAAATAATCGCGATAAAAGCAAGGCATTATGAAACGCGTCAGCCCTACAGCGAGTGGCCGATTCCGTCAACGTCGTATCGACGAGGCGCGGTTTTTGCCTCTCGCCGCGTGATCGACGCCGACAGCCTGGTCCAGCGCACCACACAGCCACCGCCAGCTCACAAGCCTCCTGTCTTCATTTCGGTACTCCAATCAAAACATGAATAAACAACGTACATAACGTACTTATCTTGACAATACCCTCTGCTAACTGGACTAACAATCCCAGAAAGATCTTAAATGCATAAAAACGCGCGTTTAGTCGGTTAAATAGGTGGTACTATTTCTTACCAAATAACTTACCCGACTAAACAAAATCTCTTAACCACAGCCCAATTCCTTAAGTCTTCAAAACACACTTCTTCAAAGAACTGTTCCAATTTTTTCTCTAAAATCCGACCGGATGCAAGCCTGGCACATCCATCGATGAGCGATCAATACGGTCGTTAGTTCGGCATTCCGCCGACAGGTGGTGTCATTGTCCGCCCGTAATTATAATGTAATTAATGAAGGGTTTAATTAAAGCCATCAGATAAGTACCATGGACTTATTGATGCACCAATTATTGTAATTAAAGGCGGGCCCTCCGATCCCGCATTGATACACTCAAGTTATAATGACGTTTGAAGTTATCTATCAACCACGTTACACCCATTCATTGAAGTCCTTTGTCTTGTATAAAACCAAAGCCTTTAAGTAGTAAGATAAATACTACTTTAGACTGTAACAGTTATAACACCGAACTCACAATATAAACATACATTTGCACTAAAGACATTGTGATGCGAGTGGCATGTACACTTTGCGTCGCATGGAATCAAAGCTGGAACCAATCGATTTACAGGCCGAATCCCAACGAAAGAAACAACAAAGTTGATTATTTTTTATATTAAAAATGCTTAACATGCTTATTTTGTCCACTTTGAAGACTATATTTCGTGTTCTGTTGTAAATGTGTCAGATTAACTTAAAAAAGAAATAATTTTTCATTATGACTACCCTGAGCATCAAACTCGGGCCCTACCTGCAGGTGCTGAATGTATAAACTATGCCCTCGGTCTCCACGCAGGCGCAGGTATCGATACAGAAAATTGGTTTACGGTATATTACTCACACGCTCTTTAAAGCGCTATTATAATTTTAAATAGCTGGTCGTTTAATGCTTTTTATTATCTGCGATCCGCTTAAGTTATTAAGCTGTAAATTTAACTTTTTTAATAACTTGTTTCCCTGTAAATGGTGGTCAATGTGGTCATGCTTGTCAAATGGCGGGTACCGAGTTCAAATCCCGGAGTTAAAGTCGTCAATCCACAGCTATTTTTTCTTTCTTCTTTTTCAGCTGGCGAAGTAGCGGTGATGGCTTTAATATCACTGAGGTCCATGGGTCCATGGCAACCATCGTTGCGTTGGCTTGTTCGTCAGCTATTAACATAACAACTTTAGCCTTTATGAAGGGGAAACCTGGAGGGTTCTCTATATTCTTCTCGAAAATGTGTGAAGTCTGCCGATCCACTCTTGTCCGGGATAGAATAAACCACCTTTACGAAAAGGCGGTAGACTCAAAACATGACGTGCATAAGTAATAGTTACGCACCGGTGCTAGGCAGTTCGACAATTGTAGGTTGGGATAAAACCATGTCAAAAGCATAGATCGAAACTGTCATCCTCAATATTCGAATTTGCAACGGAATTAACTTGGGGAGTATTGTTTTCTTATTATACTTAACTTATAATTATACTTTAAGTATTTACATAGAACCTCGTACTTAACATCATCTCATAAGTTTGAGACACGTCAAATTATACACCGGCTTAGTCATAGTCTCGTTTTACTTGACTAACTGTGGAAGTAAAATTTGATGACAAGTACTTTTTGTGCCTCAGACACATTACTCGTTCACACTGCTCAACAAATAATATATGAGAGACCTCCAATATTACTAAGTAATAAAATAATAGTAATAATGTAATAGTACTATTAATAGGATACTTTTAGTAATCTTAATACTTAAAATTTTATTTTTATCTATGTTTAGTACAATACTATCAGTCTATCCCGGTTTAGTTACTTAAACTTACTTGGATTGTTGTTCAAACAATAGCTTAATAACTTTAACATGTACATAACAAGTACAACCTAAGGTCAGTAATTACTACTAGTTGTCATCTCTTACAAGAAAAACTCAAAAGCTATTTCATTTCAGAAACAACACAATTAATTTAAAAAATGATGACCCGCCAAGTAGCCTACAAAGATATGGAATCGAAACTGAAGCTAGCTCTTCAGGAGCTAAAAATTTCCAAGGATCTCAACGCTCAGCTACTACAGGAGAGAGAAGAGAGCGAGGCTGAAATAACGAAAATCATTGATACAAACACCAGTTACAAGAATCAGCTTGCCGAGCTCCACATTAGATACATGGACACTTTGGAGCAACGAGATCAACTCCAGGATATTGTGGACTCATTCAACCACTGTAGTAATGAGCACGAAAGGGCCTTGAGTCGCATCACTGAGCTAGAGATTAGTTTGCATGAGGCCAACAAAACGGTATCTCAATTAGAGCTACTGAAGGAATCTCAGGAATGTGATGCTACTCAGAGCCTTTTCAATGAGCTAATTGACTGCGATTCTTATTGTATCAAAAATTCCCCCAGTATTATTGATTTAACATCCAACAATAGCACAATGGAACCAACTGTGTACTTCAATAGTAGTAAAAAACTAAAGCAGTATATTAAAGTAAAAAGATTTATATATAAAACTAAAAAACTAATAAAACATAAAAATAGCATTCAACAACTAGGGCGGAGTAAAAAAGAATGTTTGACATTAATCAAAAAAGTTAATACAATTCAATCAGAATTGGAGCACAATAGGTCTTTGTATGATGCTGAATGCCTGCACTTGCAAAGTAAAATAGACAGCTTGGAAAAGTCTCTGCAGGACATGACTAGCTTATACTCAAAAGCTCAAGTTCAAATAGATGAGCATATCAAATCTTTTGACAACTTACTTGAGTCTTGCAACGACAATATGGAAAGATTTGAATCTCTGTCCAATAAATTGCATCTTAACCAGGGCAAAAGCTGTCAGTGCACTACAGCGGTGCAGAGTGAAAGTGACGCAAAGAATTTCCCCCTTAGTAATTCACCAATAGTTACATCAAAAAAGAAAACAATTATTATTAGTGACAAACTGGGTAAAAATTTTGGGTCCATTATGAGTAGTAACCTGACACACTCTGTCATTAACATGTGCTCACCGGGAGCCACATTTGAGCATTTAATTAACCAAATTAATTCCAATAACTTAGATAGTAATACTTCCTTAATTCTTATGATCGGTGACAGTCTAAACATTAAGAAAAGGGATATTATTAAATGTATTGAAAAACTACTGTTATTACATAAAAACACTAAATGCAAATTTATTTTATGTGCTTTCCCATATTCAAAGCAACTGAGCTACAAAGAAAATGATCAAATTTATAAATTGAATCAAACTTTGTATAATTTGACAAACCATCATAGCGATGCAATTTTTTATTTTGATATAAATAAATTTATCTCCTCATCGTTTAAGATGACTAGGGACACTATGTATCTACCTTTGAGGTGTCAACGACATTTAGCTACATTGTTAGCTTATAATTTAAATGATACAGTTACATGTGAGGTAACAAAGTCTATTGACTCATTTATTGATTGTGGTATTAGTACCACTATTTCTATTGTTGACACATTTACTAGTTCCAGTAAAGCTAATAATTTAAACTAGAAGTAAAGACAACAGATAAGCCTCATAACATGAATATTGTACATCAAAATATACAAGGCTTATCCGGCAAAGAACTAGAAATAGAATTATTTATTAAAAAGTTTAATATACACATTTTATGTATCAGCGAGCATTGGCTATCGAGTACCCAGGATAATATTAATTTATGTTACCATACACTATCAAGTGCGTTCTGTAGAAGGACTGCTATTCACGGTGGATCGCTCATATTGGTGCACAAAGACATATCATGTAAAAATCGAAAAGACATTGTGAGTCTTTCTGTTGAACGCACCATGGAACTGGCTTGTGTGGAACTGGAACGTTTTATAATAGTATGCGTATACCGGCCCCCGTCTAGTGACTTTAACTATTTCGAAGATTTGCTAGAGGATGTACTTAAGAAATTGTGCATATCAAATAAAGAATTAATAGTATGTGGAGATTTTAATGTAGACATTCTTCTACAGACATCAATAGCTGTTAGGTTGCTAGAATTGTTTAAATGTTTTAATTTAACTCCACTTTTCACAGAGCCCACTAGAATAACTGCTACAACAGCTACTTGTTTAGACAACATTTACTGTAATTGTTCAATTATAGAAAAAGAAATATTTAACAATCTAAGGTCTGATCACTGTGGGCAAAGAATTTCAGTTTTCAATCAGATTAGTAAAAATAAGAAATTAGTAAAATACAGACCTATAACTAATAATAAACTGCTAATATTTAAAGATAGAATCTCTTCCAAAATTGCTAATCCGTCTGCTTTTAATCAAAGTGATCCGTCAAATCACTATAATGCTTTATTCAAAAATATTAATAAAGAGTTTAATACAGTTTTTAAATTTAAGTCTTCTCACGGAAATAATAAAAGTAAATTTAGCGATTGGGCTACTAAGGGCATTTTTAAAAGTAGGAACAAATTATATGAACTGTATGATGAAAAACAATTCAATCACAGTGCGGATTTCCTCGAACATGTGAGAAATTATTCAAAAATATTTAAGGCCGTTTGCATACATGCAAAGTCACTATATATTAAAGACAAAATTATAAACTCTGATAATACAATTAAAGCTACTTGGGATGTTATTAGTAATGAGACCGGTGCTACTAAATCACGCGACCATAATTATGAATTAATTATTAACGAAAGTAAAGTCACCTCTGATAAGGAGGTAGCAAGCGCTTTTGAAGATTACTTCCGAAGTATACCAATTTCCTTAACAAACTCTCTTCGATCCTCTCCGGCAACAGCATGTACTCTCTTAGAAGAGGTCGTCGATAAATGTAGTGTTCTGTTCGAATTTAAACATACTACGACAACAGAGATAATTAAAACCTTCCATTCTTTGAAAAATAAAAGAACAGGCGATTTATGGGGAATATCAGTAAAAATAATTAATAATATAATAGATGTTTTAGCCCCTCACCTAGCTGTAATTTTTAATAATTGTGTAGATTTGGGTACTTTTCCCGATCTTATGAAATGTAGTAAGATAATACCTCTTTTTAAGTCCGGAGATAAAACAGACATTAAAAATTACAGACCAGTTGCAATTTTACCAACACTCAGCAAGGTTTTTGAGAAAATTATGCTAAATCAAATGATTACTCATTTCTCTGATAATAATCTGCTTCATACTGAGCAGTATGGATTTATCAAAGGTCGTAGTACAGTTGATGCAGGTGCTAGGCTCTTAAAACATATATATGAAGCCTGGGAAGCATCACAGAACGCTATAGGTGTATTTTGTGATCTTTCGAAAGCGTTTGACTGTATAGAACATAAAACATTACTTCTTAAATTAGGTCATTATGGCCTTACCGAAAAGGCACTTAACCTAGTATCAGCTTACTTAAATCGTAGAGTTCAGAGTGTCTGTATCAACGGAGCTAAGTCGTCAGGATCCCCGGTTTTGATTGGTGTCCCTCAGGGCTCAATTTTAGGACCTTTTCTTTTCTTAATATATATCAACGATCTTCCATATCATATTAGTAAATATGCTGATATTGTACTGTTTGCAGATGATACGTCACTTGTATTTAAAACTAAAAGAGATAAAATAAACTTTGACGATGTAAGCAGTACTCTCAACTATATCTCATACTGGTTTTCTATTAATAATTTGGTTCTTAATGCAAATAAAACTAAATGCGTAGAATTTGTTTTGCCAAATGTTAAAAGCGGAAATACGGCTATTAAATTGAATAACGAAATATTAAATATGGAAAGATCCACAGTATTTTTAGGAATAACTTTGGACTATAAGCTCCAGTGGGGATCCCATATAGTGACGCTTGCGGGTAAACTTAGTAAGGCTGTTTATGCTATAAGGAAAATAAGACAATTTACTGATGTTGAAACAGCAAGGCTCGTTTACTTTGCCTACTTTCATAGTATTATGTCCTATGGTATTTTACTTTGGGGTAAATCGGCAGATATCGATACAATTTTTGTGTTACAGAAGAGAGCTATTAGGGCAGTTTATAAATTAAAATCACGCGAATCACTGCGTGACAAATTTAAAGAAATAGAGATACTAACAGTCGCTTCGCAATACATTTATAGTAATTTGATGTTTATTCGCAAAAATTTAGGTTTATACAAACAAAAATGCGATGTTACCAATCGGCAAACTAGACATATGCACCAGTTAGTTACCTCCTCATATCGCCTGCGTAAGGTTCAGCGATCTTTTGTGGGGCTCGGTGTACGCTTTTACAATAAATTGCCCAAGTCAATCATTGATCTCCCCATACAAATATTTAAGAAACGTATTAAAACACGGCTTGTAGAGAAAGGTTATTATACTATCGATGAGTATATTAATGACAAGGATGCTTGGTAATAGACATCCGCATCCGGTTCCGCTCAAGTTAGTATTTAGGTATAAAATGGTAGTACCTAGCAAAAAAGACTGTAATTCGTTTTTAAGCACTATATATATGTATTTTTTTTAAAAGATGTGCTGAGGAGTTTTCTTTCGCCGTTTCTTTTTCTCCTCGTAAGATTTAAAATTTAAAGGCACCTTAGCGAAACGGTGGTAAATGCAAAAAATGACGTTCATAAGTGTATTCTAAATACCTACATGGAATAAATGATTTGAGTTTGAGTTTGAGTTTGAGTTAGGAAATTAAACCTTTTTGACACCATCCACTACCCACATTGAAGCAAGGTAACGGACGCGTTAAGCTTCCTCAATCACGAGACCTGCGCCCAGCAGTGGGCCACTTATTTGAAGCCACATGACGACTGCAGACCAGATGGACGGTTGCTCATCAATAAATAATGTTAGTATAATTGTATTCGATGCACATATCAAGACGCGCGCCAAGCCCCGGGGGCCACACATTACTTGGCAGGGTGCCCTCGCTTCTTGGACTATCCGGGTTTTTGCTGCCCAATTCGTAGACACCCAATTACTAAATTAAAACCACCCAATTACTAAATTAAAACTTACTCGTCTTAAAGTGGTGCATAGACAATTGCGTTATAGAGCATCTGTTACAATTAAGTATTTATGCTAGAAAAGCTATGAATGTATTAACTCAAATCTTTTTTTTATTTAATGTTTCCTGTCGTTCGTTTCGTGACCAAAATCCAAACAAAAATGAACGAAATTAACAAAAATGAACAAAAAATGTGTATTCTGTAATTTTTTTCTATAAATCAGTTCATTTTCTGCCTGACAGTAAACTTTTACTTGTACTTATAAGATACTTATTTTACTGCTGAAAAGTGTAGTAGAGTTAATTTAATATTTACGACCTTTAATACCTCAAAAATAAATCTCGTAAACAGAGAAATTAATAATACTGTGAAATTATAGGTAATACGCGCGTATGATATCACGGGGATGGAGCTATTAAATCGGTAGAGACGAATACGAGCTCATTCGAGCCTAGAATTCCTTACCACGACTAGTATTTACAAGCCAGCGAGATTATACATATATACACGCAAATACGTTTGATATTTATCCGCATTTAATTGTTCAAAATCATTCAAATTAGTTACTTACAGTTTAATATCATGGACCCTCGCTACCTCTCGAATTTATTGGTCCATACTCTAAACGCAGTTCTAATGGAAGAAATTTCTTTAGAAATAAGCAGTAGTTAAATAAGCAATATTTGAGCGATAATACAGTAATTAAGAAGTAGCTTATTTTCTATGTTAGGAGAGGCATGTCTTTTGCCTCTGTTAGAACCTCAGTAACTCGGTGGCTTGGAAGCAGCTCGTCAGCTCCACCACCTTCAGCAGTGAAGAACACGACCAGAAGAAAATAAATTACATCAATTTCTAAATGAAATAAACATCCTGAATGTAGAAGGTATTCCTCAGCCATAAACAACACAAATCTGGAGCAATTCCACTACAATACCAGCCACCAGCGCGCTGCGATGCCGCCACGTAAAGCTCTCGAGATAAGGCTGTATTAAATCAAACGCCGCCGCTTTTTCCGACTGTATTATTATTCATTAAAGCTTTAAATAAGATGGAAAAAGCTCCGGCGATGGCTGAGTGGGGGGCTGACATAAACCGTCCACGCAAAAACCTGAATTCAGATACTTACCATAACCGCGTAAAAACGAGAGTGGTCTCTGATTTTACGTACAGATACCGTATGTACATTGTAAGGGTAACGGCTTGGTGTAATATGTGGTGCTGGAGACTTTATTCCTTACTTTGTTTGCTAGCAATGACGAGGGGACACCTGATGGTAAGTGGTCACTGCCGTCGGTGACCAAAAGCAAAGTTCAAAGCATCAATAACTCGTCTGCAATAAAGAAGGAACCGGAGATTCGCTTACCATAATATGGACGCAAGAAAGCGATCTTGTCGTATCTCGAAAAAATGCAATCTTACACCAGAGCAATAAAACATAAGTATTTTAAAAATTCAACCATTGTAAAATTATCCTTCTTAGAAGACTTTTCTTTTTGCAATTAATGGAATTCTTCTACTATTTTTTTCTGATTTCAGTGAAGTATATTACTCATATTCGCATTTTTTCGAGATACGACAAGATCGCTTTCCTGCGTCGATATGCTCTCCGAATACTCTAACCGTTAAAAAGTAAAATTTATTTCGCGGTTGTAACTAACAGGAGCGTGGGAGGCAACTGGGCCTTACCATCATGAACCTTATTACATTAATAAGAAACTTAAGTATAAAATCTTGGACATTTTCAGCGTCCTTAAATAGATGGGTTCTAGGGCATAGCCTCGTCCATTGTTCAGCAGATTGCAACACGAGAGGGAATCAGAGAGCAACTTTAAATTGTAAGAGAACTAATCCTGACTGATGCGAGTACATACAATCACATATTCCACTGAACCTTAAAACAAAATCTCGTTTATCCTACACAAAACAATACAATCAATGATAAAATCGAGCTCGGCTCCGTCAAAGCGGCGAGACAAGTGCAAAAAGTACCATAATTATTTCACTCAAAGGGTAATTTCGTGTCATTGTTCTTGAGAAATACCAATTATATACAATTACATGTATAGGACATTGTATCGTCGCATTGAGTGGATACCAAAAGATCGATAGTGAATCGTTCGCATGCCGTCCGAGCCGTCCGACCCGGGCCCTTTGTTCGGGCAAAAACAGTCCCGGGGCAAAACTATAGAACAGGAATTATGTTATACGGAATTGCTATTAGGAATAGGTGTGAAAAATTCGATGGCATTCGTTGGCCAAAGAGGCCCGAAACTGGGAATGATTTAGAAAGTTTTTGCTGCACCAAAGGCGAAAGCGTCAAAATTGTATCGGTAGCCACATTTGCAAGTAAATTGATCCGAAAAGAAATGAAGCGGTTTATGGCTACGCCGAGAATATTGTTAAAACGTAAAAACCAGATTGTCATTTAGCACTAAAGTTGCGTGGAAAAAGACTTTTGGTAATGTTATTACAGTCTCAACTGTTTAGCCTTTTATTAAAGGGATGTATTGTTTGAGGGATGTAGTGCCGTTTTTAAAACTTTTTAACGCAGAATCGGCAGATTAAACATTTCTTTATACTTTAACGTGGGCAAGTAACTGGGCAAATGTCAATTTTGATAGAAAAACCATAACTTTTTTCGCTACTCGTAACTTGCATTCATTTCATAATTAATTATCTAATACGAAATTAAGATAAAAGTAATAGTAACGTACTGGCATAATTAAATAAAATTTGCCTGTCGGTAAATAAATCGATTTCTTCATTTAATCTTTTATAAACTGTGGTATGGGGTTCTGAAAGTTCTATAAAGTGCTACTTGCCTACTGGAGAATGGAGGTTTGCCTTCTTCATCATGACTGGAGACTCATGCCCAATAATCGGAGAGTTTTTAACAATATTGCTTATTGTTATTATTTTAGGATACTTATTATAAAATTGTCTATTACGTAATTAATTCGATTCTCGGTGAATATATTTATGAGATTTATTTAAGGAATAGTTTTTCGTAATCGACGAATCCGACTTTGATTCCCAGCCGTGTAACAGATAAATGTTTGTCCTACCAACAATTTTTTTACGTTCATGAAAAAACAAACTTAAAAGGCTTTAATCAAAATTCTGAGCGAACGAAAAAGTTGGTGACAATCGCAAAGCACCCCAAAGCCATCCATCTCGCTGGTTATCTTCCAAAACAATTGGCAATAAAGCAATAATTACGATCTCAATGTATCCGGCCGCGCACCGAGCCGATAAATCATCACATTTTAAAGCGGCACTTCGCCGAAAATAATTAAACAAGGCTTTTGATTTTTAAAAACTAACCTATGACTTTTTGTGGTATTATTAAGAAACGAATCAATATATCAACAATTATTCAACAAACATATTTCAGGTCAAAAAGTGACGGGCCGCTCCCCAGGCATGACGCCTAGCCTTGCGGAAGATCTCTCTTTGCTAAAAAAAAAGGTTTATTTGCTGTTAGTAGGTATGAGGACTGAGACAGGGACTCTTAGTGATAGTTAATCATACGGAATACAGTGTCTCTGTTCTGTGGTTAATCCTGTTAGTAGTTGTCAGTAATAGTCCAGTCAGTAGATTTCAGTAACAGTCTTGTTCGGTCACAGATGTTTTGCTACCCTTGAGGGCTAAGATGTTCACCTCTAAAAAGTGTAACCGAATCCTTTCTAACTACCAATTTTACACTGCTCGGGAAATTCAATTAAACACACACAAACCTCTTTTATAATCGTCGCGTATATTACCACATAACTGGTTAGATTAAAGAAAGATGTCGTAATAAAGTGACAAAAAACCAAATCGGAACATATTTATCATTTTCCCACTCGCAACTCTGTCGGGGAGAGTTATTTACGACGGTGCGTACGTACGAAACAATTTCCCATAAAAACTAACCTCAGGCAATGGAAATGTAGAGGAATTGCCTTCTCGGAGTGCATTTTAATGAATTATGGAGGTGGCACACGGACATGACTCCACCTGGTGTTAAAACACTGCTGGACAGCTGTAACCAACCATAAATGAGCCAAATTTTTTAAAGAACTCATTAGCACTATTAGGCGCTGTTAGCCTTTATCACATAAAATTACATAAGCTCACTAGCTTTCGTCTTGTCAGTATATTATGTTTCGATGTATGCTTCAAAAAGCTTTCGGCAAAAACGCGTAAGCTATATGCAACAAAAAGCAGTTTAATATTAATAAAACTTGTATATTGATAAGGTATTAAATAACGCTCTTTCTGTATGTCTGAACGTGATTATCGCAACAGATAGTATGAATGTTAGATTGGAAAAATAAAAATGCCTAATAAAAATCGGTTGCAATAATTTTAAGTGTGGATACTGATGGATTATGATTCTGAAACAAAGCGAGGATAGGCTTTTAGTTTGTGATAATAAAATTTTGTATGTAGCATATTATTTTTTGTAGAGGGCTTTAAAAGCTCCAATGGCTAGAGTCAGACAGGACTATTTAAATATTAAAGTAGATAGGCATTGCCTCGCAAAACAGATCATCAAATTAATACACTCATACCCCACACTAGGATTCTCTGTGACACCCACGACACGAGAACAAACATTTTATCTGTCACATAAATATCTGCAACTACCGGGAATCGAATCCGGGACTCCTAGCTTCGCGGGTAGGGTCACTATCAACTGGGTTACGGGGTCTTCAATACATATCAATATAGATAGATATTCAGAAACTCAAGCATTGTTTCCCAAGCAAAGTAAGCTTGCGATGCTAGCTCATATAGACTTATAGCTACAGTCAACCAAAGCGTTCATAAAACAAGTGGACCATTTTATATGAAAAAGTTGTAATTATCTGTCGAGGGGCCTTATCAGATATTGATTGCCTTTAATGGCAGCAGATCCTAGTAATGATAAGTATATCAAGAGTAATTAAAAACAAGATCACAATCTCGTTACATGTGATTACTCCGCGCCCCGCTGCGACCTAAGAAAATAGACGATGAGGAAGCTGTTATAAATTATGTAAGTACTTTTATTATATTTAATGTTAAGCTGTATGACTTAAAGAAAGATCCCTAGGTTCAAATTCAAAGCATTTAATTTATTGCCGAATTGTTTTGACGTTGGACTCCCGAACTGGGGGTTCAAATCCTGCACGAAACTCTAACTTTTAAAAGTTATACGAGTATTAGAATTTAATTATATCACTTGAAGAAAGCATCGTGGAAACCTGAACACCTGAGAGTTTTCCTTAATTATCTCGAAATTGTGTGAAGTCCGCCAATGAGCACTTGGCCTGCGTGGTGGACTATGGCCTGTACCCGCTCACATTTTGAGAGGAGAGCCGTACCCAGCAGTGGGACGGTATTATATGCACGACTCTTTTTTTTAATACGCGTTTTTAAATCTACCAATTACAAACTACTAACATTAAGGATCCTTTTTCAGATATAAGCAGGTGGAGAATAAAAATGTATCCTGTAGGTTATTTAACATAATATCCCTTGTTTTGGTGTCCTGATGAGTTTCATAATTATGTAGACAATGAGTTAATTGAAACGCAAGTTTATTACGCTAAACAGCTTGTACAGTATATTTTATCCAGTATTAAAAGATACATCGTATTTTTTTATATTAATAAGTTTTATAGAGCTGTAATAACACACGATATTTTTCCATCTGAAAACAAACTGTGAAATAAGCTTCCTTTTGAGGTATTTCCGGAGCGCTGTGACATGGGGTTTTTCAAGAAAGGTGTAAAATGAGTTCTTCCGGTCCAACGATGCATTGGTAACTCCATTTACCATTTACCAACTATCTCTATTCGACATCCCTTCAGATTAAAAAAAAAAATATTTTGAAATAATATAATTAACTCAGAATTAGACAGTAAATTACAGAAGAACACTTGTTACTCGTAACTTGCGTAAAAATAATTGTCGATGGCAGCTGTGTTTATAACATAACTGTTGGTTGTAGCATACTATTGTCAAGTAACAGTGTTGTCAAGGTATTTACTTCATAGCATTATAGCAATGAAGTACAACTTACGGGGCACTGTGTCACATTGAGAAGATGGTTAGGGCTGCCACATGTATTAAATTTTTGAAAAAAACTCGCTTTTTTTTGCGAACCTATCAAATAAACATACGTTAAATTTTCAATGTAAATCCCGAATAGCGACAACATACGAGTATTTGAGTGTAACAATTTAGTTTACCTCTTTTGCTTTTGATACTATAAATTTTAACAATGACACGATTTTTGTATCTTACCGATGCCGATGTTTTGAATATAAATAAATAATAAATAAAATCTCAGCATATGTAGGGAAGGCCAAAGACATTGAGATCCAATTACGTGGATCAAGATAAAGGCCAGACTGATTTCTACTTCAATATTTTTTAAAACATAAAGAATTATTATTATAAAAATATTCAAACCTCATAACATTGGCAACCCTAACTTCACTTACGTTTTTACACCAAGCACGAATACGTCGAATACATTGTCTTAGTATGGACAAAATAAGTGAGTTGGAACTACATGTAAGTAAGAAACCTTCCTCTGCCAAACCTTTTGGGATATTAACACATTGGAAAACCACTTTTAAAACAAAGGTGACAGACGTCAAAATCCCACTTACGACGCGGTTGTAACATTGAGTTGAAACCAGTGTAAAATGAATCGTATCTTTGAGTGTTAAGGCTTGATTTTCAATAGCAAATGATTCGGATAAGAGATTGTAGTATCTGAAAAGTGCAAAAAGTGTGTGATGTGATGATGGAAAAGTAAACAGAAACTTATTAAGGTCCTTTGACGAGGATGCCAATCCGATTGTTTTCTTATCGAGTCAATATTTTTTGCACGGATTTCCGATTTCGACGATTTTTGGAATTCAACGCGATGTGGAATCGATTTCTTCAAATTCGAGAAAATTTCGTGCTTAAAGCCAGCAAATTCTTTACCTACGTAACTATCGGATGCCGGTTTTAAGAGCAGTTAAATTGGATTACCTTTCGCATAATGTTAAATGACAAAAACCTTAATAGGTCTGTGGTAAGAGTTGATTTTCGGTTAATTAACTTGAACGGACATTCGGTCTGCTTCATTGTGGTAAATGGTCATTGCCACCAGGATTTATTTAACGAAATAATGATAGATGTAAAAACAAAAACGCACTCTTTACAAAAGTGATTAAATAAAATACTTAAACTCAGATAGACGAGCGTTATGGTTCTCGTGTAACAAGTATTTACACATCCCAAAATTATTTAGTTATTATTTTATTTTCCAGATATCTTTTTTACTGTTACTGAAGTTAAAATTATAAAAAATGAATTTATCTTTTATATTTTTGACGCAGAATCACGAGTTCCGCCATCTATTGGCAAAGATACGTAAGTCTAATTTTAATGGCATGGCATGTCGCAAGGTGTATTTTGTGTCCCGCTCATATTAGTATTTAATATAGTTTTGTCGGTCGATTTGTATTTGTAGTAAAATTTGTAGTGTGTAAAATTGTGGGTATAATTTGAGAATTATACTTTTAACAATTACGTATAATATTTTGTAACGTGCACTGTGATGAAAGTTGCATACCAGAGCATTCTTCATAATGTTATTAAACAGTGTGTGTTCAGGTCCTTGTGTGTCCATGGCTCACGACACAGGGAATCATAGGGGTCTATGAATGTGTAGCGTTATTAATTATCATCATTATAAAGTATAAAGGTGTCTAAAATCTACCAGTAATGTCGATCGAGTAATCGAGAAGTGGATCATACACTATCTTTCTTTCCTTATTCATAGAAATCAGCCAAGCCAGTATCATTACTGTAGCCCAGCTAGAACATAGTTGTAAAGATGTTTCGCACATATCATTGTGGTAGCTGCGTCAGTCCATGTTAATACGAATGTCTATCCGTCTTCCCCTGAGCGGATTAGTTATGATTTACGACTCGAGGTGGAGTGGCCGTCGCCAAATGTCCTTACACCATTACCTCCCTTCTCTAGGTAGCCATTAGAGCGGGCCACGAAATGTGCTTCGGTTAATAAACTTAACTTTTCTCTTTAAATTTATGACTTAGAAATTATGCAATCAATTTTTTTTGCACAAAATTGGTATAAGTTATAACGCAAGGTCTATGTATGGCTATAGTATTTAATAATATTATTAATAAAATTAATTTCAAATTATCTCAAAAATCAAAGAAAATTTTCAATAGAAGAAAGGACGCGAATACGCTGTCTAGAATAAACTGGTACTTGAAACTTAAAGTTTTTTAGACAATGTCAAAGAAAAAAATCTGATATGAGAATTAAAGGATCCGAACGATAAATTCTTAACAGGTTTATTATTTGGACAGAAATAATAGGGTCCAAAAAAATTATTATGTAGATGTTCCCAAAAACAAATTTTAATAGTAGGTAAAACAAACTCGTATTTCTTAGACTTGTCATAGGGTCGCGAACCCGTGAATGTATATTGTATAATTTCTCTTTCGAAATCAATTAAATAAGAAGACAATGCTTTCCGATTGTAATTTTAAAATCATTGTACTCGAAAATTATAATACCACTCGCTTGTTTAATGGCCCGACCGCGCTGTCCAAGCACACGTCACTGTGGTCCAATCGTATAGCACTTACACGTCCATTTTTTTAATAAACCGAACGAGCGCAAAAACGATTTGTTGTCGTCGCTTAGTTACGCTTTCTTTGTCTTTTTTATCCTCCTTATTGTTTGGAGATTCGCCCTCATCGGGGCAAAGTTAGTTAATGTGGAAAATATTGCTACAGATTGATGTCACGAAATGAGGCCAGTGAACTAGCGAGCTATGAGAGGTACGGTTAGCACAAAAAGTTTGATCAAAATCGGAATGCAGATGAATCCTACGTGGTCCCCATTGTCTATTGACATCAGTAAGACCAAAAGCATCACGATACGTTACCGGTCAAAACAGGAGAAAGAGAGAAAGGCACAGAGTAATGACGCTCCCAGGTGGAATACGATGAATATTTTGGCAGTTTTTTACAAAAAAAACTTTAGGGACAAGCATTGTGGTTTAGCATAGAAATAAACAAATAATACTGTTTGTGATACTTAAGCATGACCAAGACCTAAATTATTGTTTCTTTTTTTAAACTACATTCATCCAAATTACCCTGACTCTATTTCCCTTCAACAACACACGAACAAAACGAGTAGTGTTGTGACATATTCCACAGGCCGATGTCACTAGACATCAACATCGATAGACAAGGCTTCTCGGGAAATTGGTATATCGAGTAGTTAGTACTCGGGTCACGTCACACCGTGCCGCGACGTGACGCCGCCCTGCACCCTACCGCCCTGCTCCCTGCACCCCGACAACGTTCCCGGCTTCCGTTTCAACCTGACTGAAGGAATCTATCGATTTTCCATGCCTTTTAATGTAAATTGAAAAAAAGGTGTTACCTAGGGTTCTATGACCCTTGTAGCACCTTTGTATTTGTAGGATGCTTTTTGATTATTGTCAGTACCAATATTTTATGTATTGTTTTGCTTTCAGAGTTTTGTAAGCAGAAGGCAAACATTACCAGATTACCTCCAACTTATGCCATATGCGACGCAGGAATTCTGTTACGCGTGTTTACAAAATAATCTTATATTTCAATATCATTAAAGTACCTAGTTTTTAGTAATTGTTATCCTTTGTATTTTCTGTTACATTTTGTTTTAGTGTATAAGAAAGTGATTTGAATTGTTTTGTATATGATGTAAGGATAAGATTATAATATTGGTCAAACACCGTCTTCCAATTACCGTGTTTGACCCACTGATAACTTAGTTTTATTTGTAATAATATACTGATATCAGCATCATCACAACCTATAACTGTGCCACTGGGGACGGGTCTCCTCTTACAATGTGAGAGTGAAAGATTTAATACGCTTATAATTTTTGAAAATTTGTGGTGCAGAATTTGAACCCGGGCCCCCCGGTTCGGGAGTCCAACGTTCAACCCACCCAGCTATAATATTTCTATATTGTATGTAATCTTTAATAAATAATGTTTTATATACAATGTTAATACTTCACAGTAGAAACATCAGGTGTATCCAGTTTATAGGGATGGGCCCTACAGAGGTTCCGGTCACGTCGCTATCGATTGAGGACGTGACGGCTCGTACCAGCGTCCCTCTGTACACTCTCCGTGACTCTCCTCTCACTATCCACAGCTATAGGTCACCAACTTTATGGAGCAGTTTACAACTGAGAGGTTTTATACATTGATTTAAAGCTTACACACATACCTCAGTAGTAGAATACCCTGTATAATGGACACATGCATTTCCACATCAACAAACAACCATGACCCGAGAACAAACTTTCATCATACAATGCCGTTTTCAATAATCTATCTATCCATAATCTATGAACATCAAGCTAAACATCAAACATCAGCTAACATTATAGTCTTGTGCCTTTTTGTTAGTTGCGAAGCATCTGGCTTGAGCATTTTGGAAAGATAAAGTGAACGCCCATATCAATAGCACCACTAACCAGGTTACAGAGACTTGAAACCTAGCAATCTATTCGCAACCGCTGCAAAACAGAGTTATAATTAGCATGTTAATAAGCAATTCGATGGAAGCGTACTGCCGATTACCACTTAACCGTCATCCCCCGCATTGCTATGCAGAGCGCGTGCTCAGGTAAGGGGAGTTTTCCCCGGCCGCTTCTTACAGAGCACTAAAGTACTTGAAAAAGATATTTTTTAAAAGCTTCAGAAGCATTAACCCTACTGGAGGTTTCATGACATACTTCGTCACTATGGTTGAAGTTTTTATACGCAATTTAGTTGAAATTTTAGCGTAGTCTGAGGAAAAATTCCTGAAAAGCGGGACTTTCGATGAAATTTAATTTTAAAGGCGATTAAATATTTGAAGTTTTATTACAAGTATTTTTCAAAATGTGGCTAAAGATGTGATGTCCCAGTGACGTCCAAAGATGGTAAGAGCATTAACTTAGTAAAAACTAAATACATCATATAGGATATGACTAAATTGGATTATTTGCTGTTATTGTTACAAAAAAGAGGATCGAATGTTTCCATTTGGACGTAAAATCAAAGAGAGGCTTTTCCGATTAACATTTCAATGTCGCCGACAGACTACACATTAAATTTATTAACATACAATATTATTAATATCGTATTCGATACGACAAAATGTATTATTAAGGCGGCTTAACAAAGTTTAGTCCATTAAAACATTACAAAGGTTAAAATACAGACGTGGTATGCCTTCGAGGACTTTTTCAGACCTGGACCATTCCTCTCCTCTCAAAAACGAGATATGATTTATGGAATTTCATAATGATATCTGTGTTATTTGATCAACCGAGGCATGTCGTATATGTTCGTGTAATGTTTTGTCTTTTCTGTAGGGAAAAAGGTTGGTACTTAAAATACGCTCGTTGTAACATTTGTAAGATACGAGAGTAGGATAAAGTATGAACCTTAATAATAATGTGTAATTGTATTTTAATTATTAACAATGTATTTTTTTATTACTATTTACTTAATACTTGGAATAGCAGAAGTGCTCTTGAAAGTAGTTGGATGGATGACCGCTAGTGGCAAAATTTCTTAAGTGCTTCCGTGCTTCCGAGAGCACGTACGTAAAACGGTAGCGGTTGATAACATTAGATAACAGTCGATATCGGAGACCTTCGGGCGGCATAAAGACTTCCGACACTTTGGGTTGGCCACTAATACGCACCGGAGCAGCGTGGTGGAGTATGTTCTAGGCCTGCTAAGTAACACTTCAAATAACGAAATATTATTTTAACATAATCAATTTATTTATCCTTATCAATTTGCTAATAGGTTTAAATTAATTTAGGTGTTAAAAATTAATCTTACAAAGTACTTAAGACTTGTTCGCTCCCCATACAACCTTTCGACCTTAGAGTATATATTACAGTTTTCGACCCATCACGGCGGCACGAAGCCTCATTAGCTTCCGAGTTCCGACTAGTTTGAACCCACGACCTGTGGTATTTGAGTTTTAATGAGGTGAATCTGATTAGAGTAGACTTTAACTTTAAAGTATCCTAAAACTGTTTTAAAATTACCTCGATCTAAAGTAAATTGTTGAAACTCTTTTAGTGTATTTTTAAATTAACTAAAATTCGATATAATGTGCGATATCTTTTTGTCTACTACATCATTTTTGATAAAATTTTGAGTTCGGAATGTTGCCTAAAGTTTATATTTAGTACCTACTTTTAGTTTGTAGTAGTAATTTTTGTCTTGTTGTCGGTTTCTCTATGGTTTTGTACGCGCTAATAATATCATAACCGGCTTAACCGATTTGGTTGTGATTTTTACTAATGTCATCATTTCAATAAATCACGGCTAACAAACCGAAGGCTGGTTTACTAGCATAAAAGTAAATTTAAATCTAAAAGGCTCATCGAAATTTTTAGACAAACGCAACAAGGATTAAAACGGCCAAAGCTCCCAACTCTCAATATTCATAGATAAACTCCAAGTTATCGTGGAAGTTATTAACGGGGAAGTACCTGCGTCGTCCTACAACGTATACGGGTATCCCGGTTATTGCGAACGACGCTCACGTAGGCCGGACGTGACGCGGGTACCGCCGGCGGAACAACATGGAAATACGGGAAAATTATACCGGAAATAAAATTCCCAAAGACGACGGATTTCGGGGTACTAAGCGGGAGTTTATAAAACCTGGTGTTGTGCTAAAGTTTTGTAATTTCGGCTAGTTAAGACTTAGATGGTTACTTGTTCTCGGCCGCCTAATGGTTTATAAATGTATTTCTATGTTCCGATACTTGGGAGCCAATTAACTTGTTCACTTATCAGCACTAAAAAAGCGTGATTATATCAAGTGCGACGGCCGACGGACGGTCAAGGGTTTTGTCAAATTTGCGCTAGCAAGTAATTTTTTTATGTAAACAGCAGACCAACGTGTACACGAGTAATCTGATAAAATTGGTCAGCGACGCAAAGTGGCAATGACTTGAGTTTTTAGTTAGTTGTTAGTAGCGACCAATGAGCAGACGAACAATCCCAACTGCTACCAAATTGCTCACTGTCTTTCATGGACATCATGGGCATGGACATGGACATCAATCAGGTCTAGTTCGTTTAACATTCTTGGGCAACATAACAGCTACACGTGGAAGGTAGCCGACCTGGTAAAATACTCTAGCATCAACCACCGTCGGGATCAAACTGAGTGATACATATTAGTATCGCGATACGACTTCGGAGAATAACAATACCTATGATGAAAATAATTTTTAAATCCGAGAACGACAATTATTCTTTGCTGGTTCGTTGCTGCATCATCACCTTGTTGAATCTGAAGCAAAGGCCGACTTACGGCAGTTCGGGTGTTGAAATTCAATTCAGGTTTCTACGACACTCACTATGTTATTGAGAGAATGTGTTTAGTGTTACTTTCAGAGATTGAATGTTTAGACTGATTTTGTCGCACGCTGTATCGGGGATGTAGCTCAGTGGTAGAGCGTTCGCTTTGCATGTGAAAGGCCCCGGGTTCGATCCCCGGCATCTCCAATTTTTTACTCGTAATTAAACATTTTGAAGGCCGCAAAAATTAGCAACTTCGGGGCCCAAGTTGCTTATTAACAAATGCCCCTGGTTTTTAATACCAACTTTTACCGAGAATTGAATCCAAGACATTTCGGGCGGAACTAAGAAGTCCATGATGTCACGTAGCATGATGAATCCAAAGATTTTATACCCTCGAACCTTATAGAAATTCAAATAACCATATCGCCATCATTTAATAGGGTTAAATCCCTCATTTGGCGCGTGAAGATATTTTTATGGGCACCATGGAATGTCATCAGCGAGTCTCGCTCAACGCCCAGCCACCCCATGACAACTCTATGATTTAATGCCATTCTTGTATAATCAGATTGAGGTACAAAGATAATTAAAAAGACTATGTGCTGTTTATTAGTCAGAGCGGTCATAACTGACAGTGGTCATGAATGAACTTAACTAACAAGAATGTAAGTGGTTTATGTCTGTATATAGGAGACATTTCAGGAAAAAAAATATGAAGCTATAAATATTATTTTTAGAATTTCAGTCTGTCTGTATGTAAGTACGCTTGCCGCGCGTCACGCAAAAACTATTGAATGAAGATGCAGTTGTGTTGCTGGAGGTCTAACATAAAAACTGGTGCATCTGCCGCTTAGATATATTATACATTTATGTAAATAATTAAAAATTAATAAATAATAATCCACTTGCCAACAGGTGAGACTGTGATCAAGCATCAATCGGCACGTTCAAGAGGTTTTCTAAGTCTTCATTTTGGCGCGATCTCCAGCGGCCATCCTCCCTTCTGACTGGCCCTCAAATAGGACAACAAGTAACTTTCTTTTATTCGTTACTTACGGGTACTTATAATGAAAACAGCTCATAAACAGTGTCATATAAACACAGATCATAAACAGCCCATTGACAGTAAAACAAATAGGGAAGTTCATTTGGTTCCGAGCCGTAACGGTGTGCCCCGGCCGGCCCGAATTAGCAATAAAAACTTTTTTACAATCGCCTTCAGGGGTCTGGATTAGGGATGGGAACGACTTGACAATGTAAATAAAAATTAAAAGGTAATACCTATACCAGTAGGTATTGTAGAAATAATGTAAATTTTATGACGATAAAAAATTATAATTACTGTGTATGCAAAATATGGTATGATTGTTGACAATATTTTTTTCAATTTATTTTTATTTGGAAAATCATTAACTCATGTATCGCCAATGACTTTTCTGAATCTACCCCCGTGTCGTTATGTGCTTTATGTCCACAACGCCCACACAACGCGGAATCCAGCTTCAGGGTATAGGCCATCACCACACGAGCCTGGCAAAGCGTAAACTGAATCACTTACCATCTGCCGCTCTGCTCAATTGCCAGCATGTAAAACATATAATAGACAGCAGAACCAGTTTATAGGTCCTATCGATACCCGGTCATCGACAGTGGCGCCGCACTAAACTCCATCGCAATAATTCTTGGCCGCACTTCATTTGCATTTCTTTATTGGATCGCAGCGAAATAGAGAAAAATTCACACAATCACTTTTAATTACAACTTGTACCTTTGCCACATTTTGTAGCAAAATAGACGACGTCTCCTATATTTCTCATTGTATCGAATTAACTTATGTATGGACATTGTAGCAGTGATCGCCTAGTGATTTGAATTTTGTAAGTTGGACTGCCGATCTGGGGCCCTTGGTTTGGAATTTTGAATCCTGCTCACACCTCGAACTTTCAAAAATTATGTGCGTATTACAAATTAAGCATTACTTGCTTCAGTGAAGGAAAACTTCGTGAGGCTGCACCTACCTAAGAGGTTTTTATAATGTTATCAAAGGTGTGTGAAGTCTGCCAACTGGACTATGGCATGTAGACTCACATTGTGACTGAGACCAGGACCCAGCAGTGAGACAGTTATACGTGGTTATACGTTGCAACGGTGATGACATACTACCTTCGGTTCGAAGCAGGAAATTTGGTATAAGTTATTTGTCTATTACTAACTTTTCTCCTAAACTTTTCACTACCTTTTGTAAAACAGTCGGTATAATTACTTTAACATGTTATCAATATCATTTGTCCTAATAAAGCTTTTTCCAACACGTCATAGTACACTATATAATTTTAATTATTTTAAATAGTTTTAGCTGCCAACACGATCCATGTACCTAATAGGTTAAAGGATCTTCCTACAAAATACATACGGAAGCGCTCAAGAAAGCCGGGCTATGTGCGCTACATCCTAGCATTACAAGTCACATGTCATTTACAAATGATTACTGTGTAGATATTGTATTGTTTCTAGTTCTTGAATTAATTATTCTGTTACATAATTATATTTATTTACAATAAACTCCGCTAACTGCACAATAGTTTGTTTATCCAGCTGAGATATCGCGTGTATACTTGTTCAATTATTTCAGTTGGTATTATGGTGGGGATGTAGCTCAGTGGTAGAGCGTTCGCTTTGCATGTGAAAGGCCCCGGGTTCGATCCCCGGCATCTCCAATTCTCGATGCCGTTCATTTTGGACCTAGTATTATGTGGCTTTGGCTGTTAAAGTTATGAAAACAAAGTCCAAGTAATTCTAATTTGTATAAGTACGAAAATGCGATTCGTACTTACTTTTAATTATTTTATACATAATAACTTCTGTAGAAAAAGACTCGAATATTTAATATAATTTTATAACAAAATCTGCATAATTTTATTACCTACTAAAATGTATGTTTAGGGATCACGCAAACTATTTAACACAGACAAACTATATAGTTAACGATATTGAAGTGCCCCCGCAGCAAAAGTTACTTAAGGTAACTCATGTATAGCCCGATAACATTTTCATAAGTAAGGCGGTAATAATAAATAATAAATATTGCAGAACAAAGTCTACCAGGACAGCACCAGGCAAAAATTATACCATAACATCGCTCCGTTGCGACGTGAAAGAAAGACAAACAAACAAAACACTTCCGCATTTATAATATAAGTTGATAATAATTGATGTACTTACTTATAGGTAGGTACATGAAACGGAAACGAGTAAAATAGAAATACTCTACAAAGGTGTTTACTGCTTATTTCTAAAAGAAATCTCTTCCAGCAGACTCAGGAATAAAAATTTATTTGTTTTATTAGGTACTAGTAGCTACCAGCCTAATAGTACATGCCTGTTTGCTGCCGATAGCTATTAAAAACAAATCAACCACTTCTCCTTCCACAGACCAAAGGCAATAAAGAGTGAATTGAAGCAATCGGCAGATTACCCGATAGATCAGCCTCGGTCCACCATACATTGCGAGAATGGCGCCATGCTTCGCCGATAAAACTGAATGTTTAATGCACTTCCAACAAATCTATGGATGCGATTCTAATGGACATTTTTTCGGAGTTTTATGAATTAAAAACATATATTTTCAACGATTTTTTCGGAGTAAAAAGCATAGATACTAGACGTTTAGTTGTAACTAATGAGACTATTTTTGGCTTTTAAATATTAATTGTGTCGAATGTCGATAATAAAGACATCAAACAGAACAAGAATCTAGATTCAATTTCAATCCGTTTACGGTAAATTAATTCTAGTTTATACCCTACACTCTAAAAAAAGATTATTTTAATGTTGATTCTTGACAGTGAAACAGCCATAAAAAGTGAGAACACAACACAAAAATGTACAAAATAAATTGTACCATCCGCGAAGATGGATAGTGCAATACAAAGCCAAAAAGGTAAGGCCAACATTTTTCAAGCTGAGAAAATTTATAGCCGCTCAATTGAATTTCACACTTGATTTGATCGAGAGGGCCGCTTGAAAAATCCTTCCGGTTTTCAAATTTGGAACGCATCTGTCAAATAATGGCGGGAAAACAGAGCGGTGTGTTGCCCGCTTTACCAGAGGGTCGCCATGTGTCAAACGGGAAATAGTTATTTATGGGTCCCATTCACAAATTGCATTCGTGGCCGAATTGATATATTGAAATGTTTTATATGTAAATGCGGTTCAAGACGAATGTCTTGCCCTAGAAACGGATATCGAATGATTTAGATAGAGCATGTTATGGAGGAAGATGCATGTGCTTTGTGAATAGTTATTTTAATTATTTTCTGTAGATACTACGTATCGTATTGTATCGTAATTTTTTTGAATAGGTATCTAAAGTTGTAAAATACCCAAAAGTTGATAGTCGCTTGGTTTTTTTATTGTCTACAAAGCCCTTGAAGATCGCAATTAAACAATTCCATACCTAGCTTGCAGTTCAATTTGAATAAATTTTTGGGTACCTAAACAATTCGTCCATTGGATAACAAATTCTCTAATTTTCGGACCTATAAAAATTCATTTCCAGCTCAGCATCACAAGTTGAGAAAAAACTGTCTACGAATAATTGAATCCGTTACTTTCTTTGCCTATTTCTTTATCGACATTTTTCATTAACCCCAATTTAAGGTATGAAGGGGGGTAAGATGACTTTGGAAATCAACTAAAGGGCGATACAAATATAATATCATCAATATTATTTCCTGGTTGTTCCTTCTTCTGTGATTACCAGCTATATTTCTTTATCAAAAAACTCTCTATCTAGCTTGTATTATTATTATTGTATTAGATAGCAGTATTAGTTAATTAATCAGCAATCTTTACTACGCCTTTAATTAGTCACTGCAAAGGCAAACGTTGTTTCTCTGAGAACATTCTGGTATATCTCATTCGGCTGTCATCCTTCAACTTGCTGACAATCGCTCTTCAAAATTAAGAACTGCATTATGACTTAGGGGTTGACCCAATGTAAGGTGGTACTTTACAACCTCCTTAGTCCAAACGTACCAACGTTCTACCGTCTCAATAGGACAGCATAACAATAAATAACAGCTGTCCGAGTTGGGCTAGCCAGCGCAAGGTCGCACTAGCCAGGCCACGGGCCGACCCACCACAGCCGTCAGCGCGACAGTCACGTTCCTCGATAAATGGTACAGTTTGGGAGAGTAAATCATACGCGGACGGCAATGACGGGGTCAGCGTGCTACACGACCGGCGTTCACGATTCGGAACTAGCTAAATGTCTCGCAATACTTATCTAAACCATTATATTAACGAATTACGTATATCAAATGATAAGTATTTTAAGTAAAAAGAAGTAGATATGACACGATGATGCGAGAAGTGGGACAATACATTTTTGCTTATTGCTAACTAGGTAATTGTCTCTCTTTTCATGTACCTATCTCTTTCTGTCTCCATCCAAAAGTCCAACTACATCTTTGCTTATATCTATTAAAATGTGGTGTCTTTTTTGTCAATGTTATATCCCATCGATACGTATAGATGTAAATAAACATAACATTTCTCTGGTATCTCTGACGGTATTTCTCATTGTCAACATAAAATGTTTTAAGACAAATTTATATCAAAGAATATAAAATGATCACTCAAAAGCACCAAAAGACGAAATCACTTGAGCTTCAAATTAACACCTTGGGACACTAACATGCATATTAACTATATGTAGTACTCGTAGCTTTAAAAGTTTCCCATTAAAGTAGGCAGTTTTTTTAGTTTTTTAGAATCTCCACTAAACAGGCACTTTTTAAAGTAATCTGCAATATTCGTTCAGTTAATTTTTTATCGGCCAGCCGTCGTCAAAGCTGAATAGAAGAAAATCAAAAACAAGAAAATTTCTTATAGAACACAATTTCTCAGAATTTTCTAATACTATCAACTACTAATCAACTAAATTATATTCTGGAATTATAGAGCAACTGTCTGAGAGTATGTGAAAAAATATAAAAGAAGTGTCAGAGAACCGACTTTCAGAAAAATAATGCAAAGGTCAATGAACTCGAAAACGGTTGCCACCGTTTTCGAGTTCATTACTCAAGTGATTTTTTGCCATCTGGTAGGTCTACCTTCAACGTTCAACCTATCTTCCGTTTCAGTTCGTTGTACAACTTATGGGACTGGCTGTATAATCACTTTTTGAACAGAATTTAATTACATTAGAAATTATACTACACATACTCAATGAAGACGTCGGTATGTTTCAAAATAAAATAATCTGTTTCTTTTCTAGTTTCGCCGATTCAAAAATTGCCGCTTTCCAGGCCAAGTCTCGTGTTTTCGGTGTTAGCACTTAATGAAAAACTTACTATTTTAGGAATAAATAATGCATTTCAAAGATTAGAAAAACAAAAATGTTGTTAGTAAAATGTAAAAAAAAACATAAATTGTTTGTAAACCTCTTTTGGTAATTGTTTGTAAATCTTTTTTGTCACCATTTGTTATTTACTTAATATAATGTAATATATGTTAAGATTAGACTTTAAAATTAAATAGGCACTTGTTTAAATAATTATGTATTCAATAAAAATATCTATTTCCATATTTATTTTCGGAAAGTGTACATAGTAGAAATAATAATTTCAGTAAACAGGCAACATTTTTAACTCACTATTATGCCTGTGGTCTCATGTGATGGCTGTGGTTCTGTGTAGGATTGGAATGTTAAATTGTGTTTACAACGTAGTTATAGTTATACTATTTGGTGTTTACATTTAGAGTTCAAGTTCACCTTCACACTCACAGTGTTCTATCAATTCAATTTATCCTAACAATTAAGTGCATCCACATCCACAATCATGAATTTTAATGAGAAAGTAATATTAATTACTGGCGCAAGTTCAGGAATTGGTGCAGCTACGGCGATATATTTATCAAAACAATCTGCAAAACTGGTTCTCGTTGGAAGAGATGAAGCTCATCTAAAAAAAGTAGCCGTATACTGTGAAATGTCCAATAGAGTAAAACCTCTTTATATATCGGCAGACCTTACCGAAGACGCTGGAGTTCAGAAAGTAGTGCAAGACACCATCGACCACTTCGGCCGACTGGATGTGTTGATTAACAATGCCGGCGTCATCGAGACGGGAGGCATCAAAAAGACCAATATGGAAATGTACGACAAAGTAATGGAAATTAATATACGTGCCGTTTACCAGTTAACGATGCTAGCGATACCGCATTTGACAGAGAGCAAGGGGTGCATTGTAAACGTGTCCTGCGTTTGGAGTACCAAGCCGAGTACTATGGCCCTTGCCTATAGTATGTCGAAGGCCGCCTTGGACCAATTCACAAGATGTGTTGCGCTCGAGCTCGCACCAGATGGCGTGAGAGTCAATGCTGTGAATCCTGGCTGTATAAAAACGAATTTGTACAAGAATACTGGCATGACAGAAGACCAGATTAATTTATTTATGCAGAATATGACAAGTCAAACGCCATTGAAAAAGGTAACTGAACCCAATGAAGTTGCTGCTTTGATAGCATACCTGGCGAGCGATAGTGCCAAAAGCGTCACTGGGGCTTGTTTTCCTATTGATAATGGAAAGTTACTGCAGTAGATAGTTAATGCAAAAAAAAAATATGTTTGAAATCTAGAAAACAGTAGTCGTTTGATTAGAAACTGAATTTGTCAGTTCCATAATATGTTAAAGAATGTACTTACCAATGTATTGTACTTATAACCATGTAAAAAATATAAATAATACCTACGCATAAAACGCAGGCGTTCATTGCTCGTTGCATATTTAAACAAATTTATATTTTTTATAAAAATGTACTTAAGTTTTACTAGGTTATATTAATTCTTATCGTGTATTCTATAATAATATTATGTACCATACTTAATAGTCGTACTTAAACTTTGAAACGATAAATTAATAAAAGTAATTTATACAATGAATACTCAGCCTATTTATATTACCTACTAGCTGACCCGGCGAACTTCGTACCGCCTAACAGTCGATTCTATTATTATTATTATTAATACTTATTCTGCTATTCGGGACACCCTCCTGGAACCCCTCCACTAACACTTAATTTTATGGTATGGTATTAAAGTTTTTACTTTTAGTTTTTACTGACTTTTAAGTATTATTACGAATCTTTTGTATGGGAATATAGAAAAGTGTTGGTTTTAGACTTTTTCAGGCAATTTTTAAAAAAATTCTCTCCGTAACAACCGTCCTCGTACTTTAAGGAATATTATAAAAAAAGAATTAGCGAAATCGGTTCAGCTGTTCTCGAGATTTGCGCTTAGCAACAAAATCAGCGATTCATTTTTATATAATAGAAGATGTTGTTTGTAGAAGATGACATTTTCGACTGGCGGCGTCGACTGGTCTTGATCGTTTGTGTCTCTTATCAATAATCATCAATGTATAAACCTCTTCCGTTAAGTACTGAGTAATTGACAGTAAAAGAACATAAAAACTGTTGAGCTTGTTATACCAAATTTAACGGGGATGAAGCCGCGAGCGGAAACTAGTAAAATGTAATCTATAATGGTAATAGTATCATACACTATTCCATCTTCATACTAACGGTCGGAACCGGCGCCTTGGAGTTTAGTACACATTAAGTATACAACAACCACAGAAGCACCATAGGGACGATCGAACGTGTGGGTTTGTAATCAGGAAGCGTGCGTATCACCTACCCAGTTACATTCACTACAACTAGAAAGAGGCGGCCCTAGCGCGCGGGGCAGTAGGCATTTATTTCAAGGCCAGGGCCGAGTCACACTACTGTATGATGTATACTTTAATCTATGTGTATGATACTATTACCGTGCTATAGGTATCCATGCTTTCTGTAACATACACCAGTGGAAATATTTGTGTAGGTAGGGACTTAGGTACTGAATCGTTTATTTTTAAAGCAAGATCTTTATATCCGCGTACTCACGAGAAATTTTGTAAGGAGTTAAACAAAAAATTTCGTCACTTTGGCTTTGATTTTTTTTTTATTGTGCATTTTCATAAACAGGTAGTGATACATATTCGTATTTTAAACCATCACGGCTGCAGAATTTATTACGGCAACTAGTAGAGTTTAGGGTGGTTGAGTATGAAGTCAAAGTTTAGCTAAAATGAGAGTCGGGTGAGAAACGAAGTCAAAGTTAAAAAATAAAAAGCTTAGATAATAAACAAAGCAAATTAGAAGCTATTAAATTTAAGTTTAGAATAACACGTAATTAATTACTGCCTTCGATAATAAAAAAACGTTATCGTTTTTTGCCATTACATCAATCCTATTTCTACAATTTTAATCGTTTGTATGGTATAAATACTTCCAACTCGTTATTGTATGGTGTTGGTATGTGCACAATCGTATGAATTAAAAATTATAATGCTGAATAAATACAATCTTAAAATGTTTTTTGAATTTTTAATGAGGGCATCACTTGAAATGGCGATATCTACTTCAGGAATCGCGAGTCGTTTTTGCGCACGCGCATGCAATATTCAGTAGGGCGTTGGACCAGTATGATTTTCTCGTCAATACGATCTCTTGTCGAGATTTAGAGCGTAGACCGAAATGGCACGTGGCAAGCAAGCTTACAAGATTTAAGATAGTGCACTTATTTCGAAAAAACCCTGCTTCTATTTTGTGTAGATTTTTCTGAATCCATCCGAATAGGTTCTTTTTCCATTGATAGATTTATTGGCGATTTATTTTTTACGATTACATTCAAGTTATCTAAAATGTTAATGCAATGTTACATGTTTTCTATCAAATGGTACCGAAATTATATACGAAAGTCTGCATACTTAAAATTCAAAATCATTAGTTATTTTCTCAACACATAAGAACGTTAATTTTTGAGACTATCGTTTCGAAAAGTGTATAATATAATTTGGGGTGATCGACCATTTAGCACGTTTCCATGACGAGGAAAGAAAAAAGTAAGTCGTTTCAACAATCATTGCGTTTCAAGTCAATTTTACTTATGATAATTAAAAATCTTTTCAAGCCGAAACGGAAATTGACAGATATTTTCCTTTTTGATTTATTGAAGTATGTACAGTGTTATTGAAACTTTCAACAATACTTACAATGGGGGATGTAGCTCAGTGGTAGAGCGTTCGCTTTGCATGTGAAAGGCCCCGGGTTCGATCCCCGGCATCTCCAATGTTTTTATTCGTCAAAATCAGTAACAAATTTTTGAATTTTATAGATACAAAATAAAATGCAAATTAACATTTAATTTTTTTTAATAAAGTAATTAGGGTCAGATCAAACTAGTCTGTCATTTTAAACATGTGATACAAATATCTAAACGAGGTCTTACAATAATTAAACTGATAACTAATTTGTTCAAATTGAGTACTAACACACAGAAATATTAAATAATTTAAATAGCCTACCGATTGGTTTATGCTATTTCATACAAATGATAAATAGACAATATAATGTTAAATTGTAAGTAACTCATAATACACGTCTTTTCTGAATTAAAAATATCATAGTTAAAATTTTACTCGTGAACTTGTTGTATTAAAACATTTTTTTAACGATTTATTTTTAACGCAACCATTTTATCACGGAGAAAATATAAAAATACTATATTTTTATTCACTAGGATTCTTTAAAATATCTAAGGCGTTTTGATTGAATGTGTACTGAATTTCAGATATTTCTTTTTATTTAAATCGAAAAAATTTACAGAATTACTGCTATAGTAACAAATCAGGAGTTTATTAAATATTATTTTAATTTCACATAATGTTTTCTTAAGATTCACAAAAAACGTCTGTGTTTTCATATTGAAAAATATAACATCATTCGATTATCGATTAATTTAATCAAAAGGAATGAGAACCATAGACAATCTTATTGTTCCGGAATCGATTTTTTTTTAATTTCAAGGTTATATACACAGAATTAAAATCGATTCTCCATGAAACATTTCTGAACACGATTCGAAACTCGACCTTACTTCACGATACTACACTAGCAAAACTAGGTATACAATGAACACATTGTAATTTAGACATTATATCTAAAGAAACAGGACTCATATTATCATGCTTTACACATCGAACTATGTACAGAAATCTCATACAAATTGTCAGATGTAACGGTGACGTTAGTTCATTAAAGAAATCCGATTATTCTGCAACTGTCCAAGCGAAAGCATAATATATAATAAACCTAGCTAACACGACATCCCACAAAGAATCTCTATTTCTTATACATAGTCAAGACACTTATAAAGGCTATAGGGTCAACAAAATGTTTTGAGATGAATACTTGTCTTGTATCAATTTATAATAATTGTACCAAACATTTATAACTCACATCTCGAGAACATTGCTTATTACCGAACATCGATATTGTTAAAATGTTTCAACAAATTCATTATACTTTTTTCTAATGTAACATCGAAATATTTATTTGTAGGAATGTCAGTAGTCTACGATACAACGGGCATGCAGGCATAATCAGTCAATTAGGGCCTATTCCACTTTACTAATAATTTTGCTGATAAATTATACCAACACAATCCAATACTAAATATTCGCCATGGGGAAAGGCTCTAATTGAATTGAATTCAAAGTTTTCAACGTACATCTTAATAATACATTACAGAGTATACTGAAACAAGCTCTTGACTAAATTTTGACAAAATTTACATCTTATTTTTATTTCATTGACCGTTCTTACACTCAACACTTGACAATTTCATTGATCGAACCATTCACTCACTATGTCGTAGCTAATTTTCTTCATTCAGTAGCGGTATCAGAATGTCACGAAGGGAACAAATCTATGGCTGATATAATAACTGTATAAGTACCAACAAATCTCTATATTTGGCACCAACCAAACGAACGTTAAGTTTTTGGGTACCAACATACTGGGCACCATCACACAATAACATGCAATCTCTCAAGTCTGGTTTCTGGTCAAATTTGAACTATAGCTTTAAACCAAAGATTAATAAGAATAAATCATTTTAAGCCATTACAAAAAATATCTGTTTTATAATCGATCATAATTCGGCCAAAATCTGTTCCCTTACTAACCTCAAATATTAATCGATCTTAAATATTAATCGATTCAGACAACGCTCCGCAATACGTTCACGTAGTGTTAGACGTTGTCACAATACAAATCTATTGCATTCAGAACACTTACCGCTAACATGCTAATTGTACGTAATACATACAAACGTGCTGTTTTGATATAAATTTTCCTCGTCGCCAATACAACGCTCCCCAGATGCGCGCTTTGCGCCACGTTCAGCACGACAAGAATGATGGCATTGTCTGATTCGATTAAATATCTAAGTTTCCAATCCCGCCACGACGAACATTTTATATTAGCCACTACTAACAGCTGCATCAGCCCAAACTCACAAAAAATCGCAACATTAATTGATTGAAACACCATCACTATCTTGCACGGGTGATTGGGACGCACGCATTATTGGTTTAGATCACGATCGTTTGGCTGTCAACGACGCACAATCTCGCCCAGAAACAGACGATGTGGCTTGCCAATTCTGTCTCTTGAAGTTGATCGTCGACGATCGGATAACTGTTGCTCAACACACCAAAATTATCGATTTCAAATCGCCAAATGCGTTCGACTGGTTGTTTCTGGGTCTGGTTCAGCGGTCAGCGACGCTCTCGGGGTCATCTCGCGCGGGGGCAGGGGCGGAGTGGGGCTTGCACGTTGGGTCGGTCTCGTTTCTGTTGAGGTCTGTCGGCGCGGGGCGGGGGCTACGCGCGCGGCTGCAGCGCGGGCGGCGCGTGGGCGGGGCGCAGCGCGTCGCAGAGCCGGGGCGCCGGGGCGAGGGCCGGGGCCGCGGCCGGCGCTTCGCCCGCGGACAGGGACGGCACGGACGGCTGGGAGGCGGCCGAGGCGGGCGGCGTCGGTGCGTCCACGTCATTCTGCAACGATCCAACGCGCTCAGCTGAGCGGCCGCCCGCTACAACAAGGCGGAGGGACCGGGACCGGGACGGGGAGGGGGGAGAGGGGGGGCACCGTTACTCGACCCGCTACTGAACGCACCCGCTTTACTAACGACGTCGACTGTCTCGGGGTAGCTGGCAGCTTTTAAGGTTCCGATAACCAATTCAAATATGAAAAGCGTTTGATATCTAACTACCATAATGACATTTTAATCATTAGCTTTAGACTAATTTGGATAAAAAAATTAAACCGTAAATTATACAAAAAAAAATTGAAAAATTGGCGACTAGGAATTAGCATAAGTTGTGCAAGTTTATATCTGTTGAATTTCGAATGTACCATCTGTCTATCGGAGACAGTCAACTGCAATTTGTAAAGCGGCGTGTCGTCTACATACAGTGCTGATGACGTTACGCTCTAACATCTATGAAAACAAAATTTGGACTCAGTAAAAGTATATTTAAATATCCATAATTTAACAGAACAATGACTAGATTTACTCGTAAATTACTTATACTACGAACGTGGACATGTTTAGTGCGGAAGCGGCAGCCGAATAGGGATATGAAAGCGATTCTAATCTTGTATGTTATTGATGTTGAGATGACGTGAACGAAACTTTACTGGTATAAGAATTCTAGTTAATTATTTAGTCAAGTGTTAAGCAGTTGATATTTTAAATCCATGTCCAGTTAAAAGCCACAAAATTTAACGATCTTTGTCGTCGTAAAAATTATAAACTTTTGTTCAATAAAAAATCTTAATTTTTATCACGATCTAACCAAAACCCTTGAATATTTCAAAACGCAGAACCAAGTAGTACGACGGAAATACGTTATGCGATAATTAAATATTTTCGGGTAATAGTAAAACTGGATTTAACATATCTGACGAAGTTTAACATCAGCACATGTTGCGAGCGGTTGGTTGGTGCACAGGAACTACGTCCCAATGAGAAAACAATATAGATTATAAAATGAAACATGATACATTACAAACAAAATTCTACAAACATTTTAAAAATAAAACTTTGTCACCGTGCGAAGTCCATTAGAGAAATATCTTGCAAATGAAATTTATTAACAGACTTCTAAAAGAAGGAGGTTGTCAATTCGATTGTTTTTAATTATTAATTCATAACTTAATATTTGTATTATGTTGAGATTACCCCCTTGTATAGTTTCTTAAATCTGATATTATTATCTGTCACATAGCGGCTTAACTGCCACCACTATTTAGCCGTGAATGCAAATGGCTACAATATTAATTAAAAATCAATTTAAATATTAATATTCCATACTCAATGTTAATAAATTACCAATATTGCATCGCACAGTAACATGAATAGTTAAAAACCCAATGACATGATATTGTCGTGCGTAACGAACGCATGCAAAAAAATGCTCGTATTATGTAAATAAAAACATATAGCTATGGTTAGGTAGTAAATTAGTGAATAAAGAATATTGTGATATAAAGTATTTCTTAGAAACATAACTACGAATCTAGGGGTCTATGGTTGCATATGTGTGTTATGAAGTTATATGAGTTACGTATGTAAAAATAAATAAAATATACTATATAAAATATGTTTCAAAAAATAAATATGTATATAAATACTTTGAAAGAATTTTTGACTTTGTGATAGAAATTAGAAAATTTATACAATACATTCTAATATCTATTACATATAAGACATACTATATATTTATTTGTAAAGCGATATCCAAATTTATTCGACACATTTAAAGAAAAATAACAAATAGGAATAAGAAAAACGAAAACCCACGAAGAATCGTAAAAAAATTGATGAAGATGACACCATGCAAAACCATGAGACTTTAGCAGTGAGCTGAGCTAGGTCAAGCAACGCCATGAGACTAGCCATGTCGTGAGGAAAATGCGTTAAGCAATCATATAAACAAAATACAATAAAACATACATAACGGACACAAAAGCACCCAATAAATAGTAATACTAAAAAAGATATCCCTCCTAAAACAAAACGTATATCTAACGTACAGCTATTTGAGCAAAACATCTTGGCCTAGGAATAAAAAAATATAAAACCTTAACTATAAAAATTGTCAAAAGACCAAAAAAGCTATTTGCACAACAATAAAATCGGATATCTATACAATTCTATGAATCGTGTAAAAACCGGGTTCTATATAAAAATATATATAATAAAAAAATCACATACACATACATACATACATAAGTTTAAACATAATTGTCATTTTTACCTGTTAGAATGTGGACGATGACAATAAAACTGTAATTTCACAAACATTTTCTAGCTCCCAATACGTAGCCGACTATAAAAAATAATATACATACATTTACAAAGTAACTACAATTTGCATCAATTCTTACACCTACATCAAATTTAACACTAAACTCGTAATACTTTGGATAACAATCTATTTTAATAACGAACGTGTGTCATTAATATGTCAACTGACCGAATTAAATATGTACTCTAAATTATCTGAAACTCATGCCAATTTGAAATATTTACATGACTCGAGTCCTATATAGTCTATGATGTCTATATATTAGTAAAAATGACCTCTTTAATTGTACAAATTTCTACGGAATTACCGAAACATGTTTACTGACATGTTAAACAAATCTAAGTAATAATATACATATGTAATATGTAACTCACATGAACTACAATGTTGTAATGTAAAATCCGCTACATAAATGTACTTCTTAAGTACTTACATTAAATTTCAAACGACCCAATCAACTCATTACAATTAGCTTCAATGTTTAAATGGCACCTTCAATATACAATTCAATTTAATGAAAATGTTTTCTAGCTCTAACAACACAGCACATACTGGCAACACTGGGAGTCGGCTAGCTGTCAACTGCCACTATGTTCGAAATTCAAATTTTAGAACGTCTATAGTCTATGACATCCCTAGTGGTTTCAAACGTAGCTGAGTACAGATAAAAAAAACTATTGTCGGTGCGTCCGCGCACGCAACCGCCGAGTACGACCTACGCACTTACTGTGAGCAACGTGCTTACAACCCAAGTATGCTCGCCGGAGCGCATTTGTCACTTTGCCCTGATACCAACCACAATAAAAAAGTTTAGAATTGAGATATAACAATGATCAAAACACAAAAACCTCAAAACCTATATCTATCAAAGCTTCCGATTCGAATGAATATTTCATCTATCGAAATGGAGTAACATTCATGTCGTCTAGTGCCATTTTTGTTGAGCAATCAAATTATTATATTTTAATTATTAAAAAATTGTTCCAAAAGTATTTTAAATTCATATCATATTATACAGAATACGTAAAGATTATTAAATTTAATGTTTTTACAAAATGCTCAGCCAAAATTATAGGACACAACTAGTCGAACTACAAGGTCGACTAATAGTCTAATATTTGTTTCTACGGCTTGATTAAAAAATATAAATATAAGTTACTTGTTTGTTAAATTTTGTCATTTTAATATGTAACAGTATCAAATAATGTTTACGTATTCATACTCCTATAGAGTGAATAAAACCATGCTATAATTCGATACCAAGGTTCTCACCAAACTAACTCCGGTATTGCCCTGCAAGTCACAAAACTAATTCACTTCGTGTCCTAACAACCTATTCTATTTCAAAATGGCAGTGATATTTCTAATCTGTATTCAAGTGAAATGCTATCAAAATTCATATAGTATATCAATAGATTTTACATAAAATTAAATATTTAAGTCATAAAATATATAACAAATAAAATACACCAAACCGAAATGATGGGATACAAAAAATACATTTGATGGACAACAATAATGAATGTTTCGCTTGCAATATCCATTAACTATGCAATAATAACACAATCTGTTTTTTATTTTGGTAAAACAAAATAATTTAGGTCTGTACGCATAATATTCGTATACAATCTCTAAAATTTATAATTTTCAATTCGGTTTTATTTTTAAAAGATTTTTTTCATAATTGAATTTCTTGTGCACATCATAATGTTGCCTGTAATGTAATGATACCTGTAATGTTACATGTATTTATTTATCCATGTGTTTTTAATTGCATCTAATGCAAACCATGGACAACTATAACAATTAATTATACAAATTGATTTCACACTAAAAATATCACTCTTCTCAGGCTTTTACAAAGATGTAAAAGAAATGTGAAGTACAAATAGATAGATTCATGAAGGATAAGGTGTATGAAATTATAAAATAACTGATAACAACTAGATTGAGTTTGGTGTAACTATAGCGAAGTTTCCCCGAAGTAAAGAGAGAGATGATTAAAAATAAAAGAAACGTTAAGTCTGTTTAAGACATTAACAATAGCAAACTACAAAAAGTTTATGTATTTGGAAAACATTCCTCAATATGACTGTAACGAATTCGTTGCAATCAAACATCGGATTCGAGGTAACTTTCAGTTTTCTACGTATGAATATTGCAAGCGAATACATGTCAATATAAACATATACATACGAATACAGGTGAGGTGTATGACACTGGTGTGGGTGACGAAGTGTGTCTGTGTGTGGATATATGACGGCTACTTTACTCCTGAAGTACGCTTTCCCCTGTATAATAATATTGGCTTGGTACTTAATGAGTAATGATTTACCAATGGTATAAAATAATATAGAACAGTATCAAATGAGCATATTCTTAATGTGTATTTTAGATAATGTCAATACAACTTCTATTTGAAGATTACAAATGATAGAAAATAATTATGGCGTAATCATTTTTTGTAACAGATTAGGCAATTTCAAATTCTTACCAACACCATTATGGTATAATTTCTATATGCTACGGTCAGCAACAGACAGACAGCGCATAGCCTGAACCGGCGATGTAAGCAAGATGAAACTTCGTACAGGGATTTCTTACATAAGCCTTATATAACTATTACTACTATGAAAGTATTTACTAAAAATCATCCCTTAAAGGGTTAAAATGAGCGGTAAACGTCTGCATATTTCTGCGAAACCGCGATTTATATAAATAACTTCTTGCCGCGTTGGCCAAATCTAATATTCTGAAATTAAAGGATTTTCTGGTTTATTTATACAGATGAGTAATGTAGCCGTCACGAGGAGGATGGTAGAGAGAGAGCGAGAGAGATGTAAGCGAGCAACGCGTGCAATAGCGCGAGCAGCCGCCACGCGGACGGGGCCCCGGGGCCGGGGGGCGCGGCTGGGGGGGCCTCAGCAGTTACCTTCAGGGGCACGGGCGGCACCTCCAGGTGGTAGCCGATCTCGCACAGCTTGCGGAGTAGGTCGATGCCTGGAACCGACAAATTCGTACACTTGAAACTTATGTCATCACGGGCATTGAACTTTTGAAATTCAAATAAGTACTCACAATTTTGTATTTTGATCATGGTCACAGCGAGACTGATTAGTTTAAACAAATCGGTTATAAAGATCAAATCGTCGAAAATCAACTTGACAAATCAAATCAATCCTGACAATGAAAATTAAACTGAAAACGGGCGACTTCACGTTAACACCATGAACGTACACTTTCTTAACGTTTAACTGTATTGCATTTATGCAAATGACATGCCAACTACGTGCTGGCAGTTGATTGACAACTTCTTTTATTTTTCATCATGCAAACATGATTGATATGCACGCATGATAGATTTTGAGCGGCATGTCATGCAACAGGTCAGTTCACTTCGAAACGACGTCACTGAAGTGTGATAAAATGATTAATAGCCAGCATAACGCTATGCAGCATGCATTTTAAGGTGGCCCTAGACGATCATGCGGTCCAACATGCAGAATATAATTCACGTAACATACATGTCATGCCGCATGATCGTCTAGGGATACCATTAAGCGGACCCTAGACCGTCAGCAGCAGACCGACAGCACGCAGGGCATGTCATGCCGCATGACCGTCTACGGTCCGCTTAACACCGTCCGACCGCCAACGCACCCGCGTCCCGGTTGTGGCCGTAGCGCGTCTCCCACGCGTCGAACAGCCGGTTGTAGTACCGCGGGCCGGCCAGGTACTGCAGGTAGCGGTGCGAGCCCGCCGCGGGGAACACGCGCTCCATGCCGCCCGCCTGCGTCAGCTCGTCCTCCGCCTGCACCAGGTGCCGCACGTCGTCCGGCGTCAGCGTCGACAGGATGTCGCGCAGGTACTGCCGCGTGGAAACAAAAAGTGTGTGCAATTCACATATACTACAAGTGAAATGTAAAAAAAAAACGAATACTGTCAGTCCGAATATTGATGTTTTGTTTGATTACGTAAGCCGATATTTTGCCGATGCTTCCTATCGCATTCTCTGCCAAATTAAAATGTGTCTGTCTCTTTTTTGTTTCCGTTTCATTTCATTTGCGCGTCATTTCCGTTTCATCGAATTCCAAACGCAACGATACTATAGAAGTTTTCACTTCAAAAAAACATGCAGTACAGCAATAAAAGAAGAGTATAATATTTTGTACCTAGTTAAGCAATTCAATTGAGATATAAATAAAAAACTAACCATATCCCGATCTTCCATATTCGTGTAAATGATGTGCTTGTCTCGTTCCTCCTTCGACAGATACACTGTATACAATCTACTGTCGTACGGTAGACCACCCTGAAAATTGACCGGTAAAAATATATCACTACTAAGACGCGTTATGTTTATTATACCCATTAAATCGTCATAATAAAATGACCACAAAAAGCAACAAATAAAAATTAAAACTAACTAAATCTTTTAGATGGAAGCCACCATATCCAAAATAATAAGCTATAAATACAATTGTCGTTTTCCGATTGCAACGCGGGCGATGCCGCTAGCAAAGACTAGTATGTTAAATATTAAACATTGGAAAAAATATAAACAGTCCGACATTCATAAATTACAAACCACACTAAAACGTCAAATTAAAATTCAAAATCATATTTTTTAGAGTAGCAATTATTTTTCATAATTTACTACAATAATATATTTTTTAATCCTATTAATATTATAAATGCGAAAGTTTGTATGGATGTATGAATGTTTTTAACTCTTTCACGCAAAAACTACCGAATGGATTTTGCTGAAACTTTACAATAATATAGCTTACAAGTTACACATCAGAATAACATATAGGCTATAATTTATAAAGATATAGTGTGAATTATCCAAAATATATAACTAAACATTGCAAACCGAAGGAATAAGTTTCCCGAAGCGAAACGAAGCTAGTAACATCATAATACAATAGAGTAACACAATCACACTACGATAAACTAGAAACATTTGTGTGCAACAAACCAGTTTATTGGGCTTCTCCTTAGTGAGCGCCTCGAGGTTGGTCTTGAGCGGGACGTGGAACTGGGAGATGTTGAGCACGGTGGACACCAGGGGGCCCTTCACGTGGATGTCCAGCGGGGAGGCACTGTGCAGGCTCGGGGAAATGTTCACCTGGAAATCATGATTTGAGCATTGCAACTTGTGGCCCTCTAGTAAAACTATTAATCAGTCAAACATACTTTCTTAAGTCTAAAACTGACGGGGTTCATTTGCCAGGTAAATAAAAACAGCTAACCCTAACCTAACCCAAGTTTACATTCATTTCAGTTACATATATTATTTCTTTATGGGCGGATAACCACACCCTCTGGGCCCTTTTTCAGCGGCCTACATTCCCCGACCCCACTGATGGGTCGACCACCGTAACATCAAAACATAACGAAACAGAAAAACCAAAGAAACGAAGCATTAAAAGTTAAATAACTTATCACATACCTCCAACAACCACGGCTTAAGATCTTCATCCAACAAGACATCAATCCCGAACAGCTCGTAGCAGTTATACCTGGAGGTAATGTTGGCCTTGGTCAGGGAACTAATGCTGGCCTCGCCCGATATTATCGTTTTGATCACTAGATCCTTCATAGAGTTCCACAGCTCATCTGTGTCCACACTCCGTTCAGTCTTGAGGTAATGAAACAGGGTTTGTAGCGTCCTGAAATAAAATATATTCACCATCATTCATATATTAATCAATAGGTTGTACAGGATTTACTCGAAGAATGGAATTGAAGGGAGAATGACTGACAGTTGGGGTAAATATGCTGCTGTGTAAAACTGCGTCAAAGAAAACTCTTTTTAAACGTTTTTGAACAAATCGTAACTATAGTTGCGTACCACTAAGCGATCACAACATTAAAACATTCCTTTTGAAGTGAAAACTTCTATAGCATCGTTGTGATTTGAAGGTCGATGAAACGAAAAAGCGACAGTAAAAAGAGACAGACACATTATAACGTGGGAGAAAATGAGATAGGAAGCATTATCCGCTTGCGTGCTCCAAGGTCGAGGTCCTAGAGCAATCACTTTTACAGCAAAATGGCGGCTTACGTAAGCAAAGCAAAATATCACATAATATCAATATTTGGACTGACGGTATTCGTTTCGTTTCGTTTTCACTTCTACCACCTGTGAATTGCACACAATGTATAGTTTTTTTTTTGTTGAAAAAGAGTTGTTTCGAGCGTTGTGACCGCTTAGATGAACGCGCTCAATATTTATACAAAAAATACTAACCATTTGTGTCCCTCGCATGCCGCAAAGTCCTCATTGGGCGTGTAGTTTTTGGAAAGTCTATTGATTGAGTAGTTTGTTAAATGCATATATCTGTCGTTCAGCGACGTCAGCTCGTCGTTGTATTTGACTGTAAATAAAAACCTTTGGCATAAAAATAAAATTAGTCAATAAATATGCACACACAACTAAACTAGCATTGATTAATGACGCATTACGATAATTTAATTTCAGGTCATGTGACTTGCAACAATTTTTTTAAGTAAATGAACGTCTGGAAATAGTGGGTGATTTTTAATTTACTTGACATACTCGAGGACAAGACAGAACATGGTCATAGGTTAAAAATATAAAGTCAAAATTCTACACGATAATTATTTCAAAAATGGCAATCAAAATTATCTAAAAATACACGGAATGTATGGCGAACAGCTGTGTAGGTACTACGAGCGACCCGCCGGCGGCTCAGCGGCCGGGTTAATGACCTTGTTTATACCGCGCGGTCAGTATGTCAACATCATCGGTTTGTAATGGATAATTACGTCAAATTTTAAGCATCCTTTTTAATTGCATATTTGAAATGAGAATCGAATACTGCGTACCACCTATTAATAATAATAATAATAATCTTTGATTTCAGACAATTTAATATCGCAAGTGTGTTACGAATCACCTTGTACACTTGGAATAATAACACTATAGAAAGACAGTCTTCATACAAGCGCTCTGTCTAAAGTGAAGCACTAAACCGATACTATCCCGATTCCCGGGGAATGATTCGGCTGCGGATAATCATATGTTTTTAGCAATAATACATAAATAGCTTTTCAGATATTTTGTGACACAATTTAACTGGACAAATCTTCATAATTCTTTTTTTTTTCGCGAGACACGTTTGGCGCGCGTTGACATGAGCTGCCCGGTGTTTGGAGTTATTTCTGACTCCAATTAAGGTGCTTCAAAACGGCCGCGCGGACTTCGTTTCTATAGTGTAATTATTCCTAAGCTTGTACAGATATATTAATATACAAGTCAAACTCGGTCACCTGAAGCGAACCGGGCGAGCCCGTCCCGGTACAGGTATATCCGCAGCGGGTGCACGGACGTGACGAGCACGTACAGCCGCATGTCGAACTTGTTCCCGTTGATCAGGTACGGCTTGGACACGTACCGCTGCACGACCACCGGCCGCTTCTTGGGGATCTGCGTCCACTGCGACACCACCTTGATGCCCGTGCCGCGGGCCGACGCCGGCTGCAAGTGTACGGCTTGGATCAAATACAATTCAATTTTTTCATGGATTTAAGATAACAACGACCACGCAGCGCCACCCTTTTGCTGCCGCATAAAATTTATTTGTGTTAATGTCAATATCTTGATGTTTTTGAATTACGATGAATTACTTAAGCAATTTATGCAAAGGCAAGTACAACCTAACATTTGACATCATCAGACATTTTTTTTTCCAAATATAACCAACAAAAATATATTATATTCAGGTTCAGGGTATGATAATAAAAAAGTAGTTTTGTTTTGTTTTGAGGACTATAAAATTTTGAAATGTCAATCATAGCAGCAAACTATTTAATCTAGGTTTTTATAAATTATAAGTCAACGCTTGACCACAATCCCACCTGATGGTAAGGTTCTTACCGGCTTGATGATCCACTTCTCATTATTGGCCGCATACTTCTCCCAGTCGTGCTTCAACAACTTGAGGTCGTGAGGCAGGACGTACGTCTTCGGCATGATCCCGAACTCGCTGACCCCGTACTTGGTGGCCAGCTTCTGAAGGTTCCTCCACAGGCGGTCCTTGCGCCCGATCTGGAACGACCCCGGGAAGTGATTCATCTTCTGCCCGTCCTTGATCGCTCTGAACATCAGCGACTTCATATGCTTGCCCCATATGCCGATCCATTCTACTGTCTCTGTAAGTGAAGACAATAATTTTAAGTACATATTCAGAAGATTTTACTTAGTTTTTTAATAGCGCATCCATGTATACTCTACATTAAGGCTCCTAAGATCTGGATGGATATTCAAAGCGGACTCGAAGCACAGGCACTAAGTACAACAAACTAAAATTTGTCTAAACTCCCATTATATAGCCTTACGGACGACAACTTACGACATTGAAACAGAATATTTTGTGAAGAGGGTATTTTTATACGAATACTGTACAACTAAGTTTATCTACATGAAAATTTGAAATTATTTTGAGAGAGACAAATGCCTAATTTTTTTTATATGTAACAGCATTAATTATAGCTTAAGCACAACTTCAACAGGGGCACCGACGCCGTAGGTGCTCGGGGGCTCGAGCACCCATGAGAAATAAACAGTGGGTGCCGAGCACCCCTGAGAATAGACATCAAAAAACAGATCAGTAATTGTTGTGTTCAACCTAAGAGCTGACCGACACATCATTTTTATTTCATACCGCTATTATTAAGAACGCAGTATATAAGTGGGACATTTATTTATTTGTCGGTCGATCAGTGTGCATTTCTATTCTCACACTTCGCCACTTTTTCGAGTCATCAAATGAGCATGAAGCACCCATGCGGTTTTCTAAAAGCCGGCGCCCCTGAACTTCAATATGTGTATATTTATTATGCATGATCACTTACCTTCCTGCGGACACTCGGCTGTATCGCACTCGCTCTTGACCAATCTAAACCCTGAATTGGTGAGGGTCTTCTTGACGACTATCGGTGTGATGGTTGTCAGCTTCCACTTGAGGTGCTTCTGTATCGCCGGCGGGATCTTGAGCGGGGCGCAGTCCTCGTGCCCCACGAACCGGAGGTACGGCGGCACGCGCGGGAACAGCGACGGCCGCAGGCAACTGCCGATTGACTCCGGCAGGTCGAGCGGCGACTCTGGAGGTATGGAGGTGCGACCATTTAACATGTCATGTAGTGAAAATAACATATATACTGGATGATTTTCATTTCACTTGACATACTCGAGCACAGGAAAGAACATGGTCATAGATAATGATTAAAAATATAAAGCCAAACTTCTACACGATAATTGTTCAAAAATACTCGGAATGTATGGACATCAGCTGTGCGCTACGGGGACCGACCGGCCGGCGGCCGACCGGCTGGGCTGGGGTTAATGACCTTTAGTATTTTAAACAAAACGAGTACGCCTTATTAATATGTCAAGTGAAAGTGAAATAGAGGCGCTGTAAAAGCATAATCTATAGATACATACATAACACATTATAATGAGTAAGTACCTCAAAAAATTATTTCTAAGCTAGTATACGACATATTAGTAGGATGTTTGGAATTCACCATAATAATCAATTAACTATCATATACTTTGCTGCAACTGATAATAGAAAGCAAACAAACAAAACAGTAATTCACGTTATATCGTGACTAGCAATAAATTTAACATAACGATCTTACTTTCTAATTACTATGTTAAAAATGTACGAACACTCACATTTAGATTTGAATTCGTAACACGTTCACATAGTGCGTGACGTGTAACATGTTGGAATCATAATCGAATAGTATAGATTGCGATTGACTGATGAAACTATTGTAGTACTAAATATAATCGATAAATAATTATATAAAGTTGAGTAATTCTCTAAAGTAGTATCAAGACAATAGACAGCTATACTATTCTATAACTACCACAGTTACGAATTATACCATCTATTCATGGCTAAGCAAGCAAATGTAGACCGACTAAAGGAATGTTGATGCAATGAATTAGAGGGTAATGAAACCTTTGCGTGTCGGTGGCGTTTTGAACGGATTGGTGGTGTGCAGGGCGGTCAGAAATAGTTGATCCTTGTTTATTTTCTCTGTAAATAATATTTGATTTAAAATACTGTACAGTATCTATGGGACTGTTTACAATGTTAGAGATAATGTTGGTACTTGTATGATTAGAAGATATTTCAAAGATAACATTAATACAATCCTTAATATCCTGAAATATGTATATAACATTGCAGTAAACAATTTTATATGATTCTATAAAAGCCAGCAGCTATTCAATTCACCACACGTGACCTGCTAATAGAGACATTACACATTTATGAAATTAAGTATTGTTATGAATTGAAAAACATTTACTTCTTGCACAGATAATACATAATGTAAAACAAATTAACTTTTAAATGTTTCTAGAAAAGGTAGTTAGCGCTCTGGGCGTGGACAATTCCGTGTCCCCTGATGTATGTCAATCTGTAATCTGATTACATTGTTGCCCGTCTCCGTTTATGACCAATTACCTTGACGAATGAAAAACTAACTAAAGCAATCAACTTACCCCGAGAAGGCACATTCTTGGGTGTAACAACTGTCCCGTTGAGCTTGTTGGTGAGTTTAGTGACCGAGTTGTGTTCCCCGGGGTCGGTCCGGGCGGGCGCGGGGGGCGGTTTCTCCATCTTCTCGATGTCCGCTATCAACGAGTCCGTGTCCATTCTCCACGTGTCCGTCAGTGTGTCCGGCGAGGGCGACCGGCTGTTCGCACTGAAATATGTATGTTTTGTATCGGAATCTTGATTGAATTGTCATTGTTGGGTGGATCCCGCCAACCCGCACTTGGCCAGTGTGGTGGACTATGGCCTATACTCTTAGGTACGTGGTAAGAGGAGACGTGCTCAGCAGTAGGACAATTATGGGTTGCATTGCGATGATTAACGTTTCTTAACAATCAAATAGCCGACAATCATATAGTTTGTTTACAAAAATTGATAAAACTCGTATTATTAAGCGGAACAAGATTGACCCAAAAATAAATAGATCATTAATCTCCTTTTAGACGTTAAAGTTTGAGAAGGAACGAAAAATATTTATTTAAATTTAATTTAAGGTTTTCATCTCCCCGCCCTTAGACCAAGTATTCGGTCGTTCAAATATGTGCAGTTCCTTCTCATAACCAATATGACTATGTCAACTATGACCAAAATGACTACTAGACCAATATGACTGAACATCAACTGTGACCAAAATAACGTCTTGACCAATATGACTTAACATCAACTGTGACCAAAATGACGTCTTGACCAATATTACTAAACATCAACAGAACTATGACCAATATGACTTAACATCAAATATGTAAACAAATGTAAAACAGCACTCACTCCTCAAGCTCCAAGTTGGTGCAGTCGACCTTGCTAGTGGACTTCATCTTGGAGGTCTTCGACTTGCTCTTGACCTTCTTCTTAACGGTTTTGACGGTCTTCTTGGGTGCGGGGACGGCGGTCACCGAGCTGACCGGCAGCGCGGGGCTCACCGCCGGCCGCGTCGGCGTCGGCGTGTCTTGGCGGGGCTGTTGAGGACAGAAATATGAGGTTTATATACAGATTTGCTGCGGAGTTGCTTTCGCTGTTGTAAGACGAAATCGTAGTGCGAGTAGAAATTAACTTTAAGTATGTATTCCCATACTGGTGACCGCTAGTGGCAAAATTTCTTGGGCGCTTCCGTGCTTCGGAGGGCACGTAAAGCCGTCTCGGTTGTTACCATTTTGTAGCAGTAGTTAGCCTTGTCGGATGCCTACGGGCGGCATAAAAATTTTCGACACTTGGGTTGACCACTAACCCCTCCAACAATCCGCACTGGAGCAGCGTGGTGGAGTATGCTCTAAGTCTCCTCAGGTATGAGGGAGACCCGCGCTCAGTAGTGGGCCATTAATAGGTTGAATCCCATTCCCATACAAATAAGTAAAGACAACTTACTTACAAATCTCAACAAACTTAAACTTTCGCATCCATAGTTACAATAATGTCGTCAGATTGGATACAAAAGCGCAACTCGCGATATATGATAACGCATCTATAGTTTTAATATCTTTGTACCAAAGGGGTCAAGCGCGGTATGTCAATATAAAATGTTGCGCTACATACGTAACATGTACGACTCGCCAACGATGCACACGCATCTATTAACATTCAAATTATATTGATAACTTGATTAATTATTGAATTTGGTTGCCAATTATTTCAAAGGCCTTTTTCTGTAAACAATATCAAACTTTGACAAGATGGAATTTTGTCGCAAGTTCCAACATTGCGGAACTTTGAAAGGACGGCTTTATTAAAGTGCTAAAGTTTCTTTTGCTTCAACTTACCTATTAAAAGGTAAAGTTTCGCCTTTAAAAAATTGTATACTTACTTACTTAATTGCAGGTTTTAATTTAAAAAGTCAGACAATGTCCCAAAAGAAAAATATACGTCTTCAGATTTCTTATCGAATAAAAGTTATTACAGTGAAACTTCTTAGTGAACATCAGAAACGGTTTCGAATTTCATAGTGTGAAGTGTCACTTCATCTGCACGTATGGACTTCACGCACCAATTTTTTTTTTAATGTCCAGCAATGTTAAGAGACAAAGCAAAGATCTTTTATGTTTTCGTAACGTTGTCCGTTGTCCAGCGGGGGAGGTTAGTAATTATTGTGCTATAGTATAATACCACCTGTGTAGTGAACCAGTCGGTTTTCTAATTGCCTATCAATAAGCTGACGACCCGCATGGCGCAATGATTCTTATAGTCCAATAGACTCATGCAATCTTAGTGTGGAGCTATGAGTGGGCAGCGTTATTTTAATAAAATAATCAATAAGTTAGTGGCTTAGAGTATATAATATATACTCTATGCTATAGAGTATATAATATATACTCTAAGATTAGTGGAAGTAACATTCTTAACCAGCCAAACGCTGCCCACGTGTCCGTGTAGCCATCTAAAGGAGTGCGCACATTACACCAACTCGACGTCAACTCCACTCCGACTCCACTCCGTTTCAACTCCGACGTTCCGTTCCACGATCAACGCTTCATCGACGTCAACTCGACTCCGTCTCCACTCCGTTTCAACTCCGACGTTCCGTTCTAGGTACATTACGTCATTGTGTCGGTCGACGCGTGGACTACTCGTCTACGGTGAGTCGTCGACGCGTTGGTCTCGAAACGGAACGGCTATGGGTGTAGGGCGAGCCGTATAGGTATTTTAAGTATAAGTTCGAAATTCAACCTTACCTTCAAAGATATAAGGCTCATAATTGAATGTTAGCTTTGTCAAGGTTTTAGTCGCGTTGGCGTCTGTCGGTCGTGGAGTCGTTGTACTGTGCGCACTCCTTAACAATGACAATCGACATCGAGACAACATCGCAATGTCTTAGAAGCGCTACTTAGAAACCGTTACATAAATAGCGCGATCCGTTTTGTTGTCAATACAAACAATACAACAAAACGACGTGTGTGAACCACATTAACGGCTGTGGTTCGCAGGACAGTGAAAGTTGTGTGCGAAACGATCCAAACATTCGAATAACATGAACTACCGCCAAAAATTCGCATCCTGTTCCTAACAAATTCTGCATACAAAATCATGGTTTTTTTCACCAAATTTAATTCATAAATACTCTATAGTTGTCACCTATCGTTATAAGTAAAAACATGTTTATAATCATCATCATCATCATTATCATCATCGTTATCGCAACCTATAGCTGTCCCACTGCTAAGCTGGGGTCTCCTCTCAACACAAGTTATATTTTGATTTTAAACTTTTATCATCGCGGACACTACACATTTTTACTGTAACGGGTTCTCCGTAACAACTTGTATCTTATCAGCGAATAAGGCTCAGATTCGAACATTTGTAACTCCATGCGCGTGAAGAATTGTTACAGGCGAAAGCTCGTAAGTCAGTGTTAATATATTCATAATATATACATATTTTAATAACACTACACACTTATAGTCCCACACTAGGATTCCCTGTGTGGTGAGTGTCATGGACAACACACAAGACAAATACTAAGAACAGAAATTTAAACTCATCATTTAAACTTCCGCCTTCCTGAGAATCGAACCCAGGACCCTTTATAAAGCAATCTGGCATGGTAACGTAATGCTCAAATCATGGATTGTTACATTAATGAAGAATGCTCTTGGTAAAGAAACGGCTTTAGGATACGCCTCGAACCCCCAAAAGGACAGTAATGGGTTACGATTACATAAAACGTGACTATATAAATACGATTATATATGTATATAATCAAGTGCCCTCATGACACATTTAAATATACTTAAAATTCTTTTTTTAATGTTTCAATTTGAACGTAAAAACAATCTCGTGTTGGCAGCCTCCGCGATGTTTACAATTGCTATACAATTATACGGCGTGGTCGTTTACTTGTCAACTAGGTAGTGTAAAATCGTTTTACTAGTTTTTGCTTTAGAATTGTTAATCTGTGCAACTATGCGGATATTACAAATATTTATAAATTTGGTAGAGAGCTTTAATATTGGGAACGAGCGAAGTGTATGGAGGGGATAGAGTAAACGACAGCAGCGCATGACGCGGCGAAAATGTAAACCAAAATGGGCAATGAAACTTGTCAACGTTGGTTTAAAAATTGTTGTTGTGCTATAAACTGCAAAAATACCAGCAGAAACAGTCAGTGTCAATTTTATATTTTTCCTAAAACGGCCTGGAATTAGAATTAGATAATTTTCTGTCTCTCATACATTGTTAACTTAGTGTAGGAAACCACCTAAGGTCCGAAGGACATAGTACAAATTCGTATACGACTTCTTCAATTTTGCTGCTAGGTAGACGTGTGATACATAGAAATCTTCGGTTTCGCGAGCTTTATACACCCCTGTTTTTGGATTTCATCAAATTAATTTCATAGAAAATAGCATTTATATTAAATTAAATAATTAAAAAATTCATAACTCTTTCAAATTTACTTTGACATACCACTGCGTGGTATCAAAAATTGCGTAATATTTGGGCGCTCCCTTCTGGATTCTCCAAAGTTTAAATTTGTCTACAATTAGCCGTTTTTTTTTGGAAAAACCCAAAAAATACCGTTTTTTCCAAATAATTTATTCAATTTTCAACTTTTTCCAAAATTTTAATCCAGTTTTGTAGCCCTTGTTGAACCCGACCCGTAGACACCTCGCGCGTCCCGATCCGACCACGTGAGCAGCAAAAAAAATTAATTTAATTTTTTTTATTTAATTGGAATAATGTAGTTTGGGGCTGGAAACTTATTACGTGTTTTACACTCAAAACCATAATAATATCCATTTTTCCTTATATTGTTTTTAACAAACGTCTATAAAAAAAAATACGTACCAAATAAATACTTATTTGCTATCAGTTTTTTGCTATTATGATTGGCATACGAAGGAAAATGATAAGAAGGGTTATAGGGTTAAACCCCGGCCTATTTTTAAAAATGATTCACAGAGGTTTTTTTGACTTGGATATTTAATCCAAGCTTTTAATAACCCATTTAAACAAAGTATACAAGTAGGTACCAATTCACAAACTTTATTGGACGACGAAACTAAAATAGATTTTAAAAGGTGTAGCGATCTTCAAATCCGACTAAATTTAATTTACCGGCACGAAATAAAACATACCTGCGGGGTTACGAAGATGACAGGTTAACACTAATATCACCGGCAACGAGGTAACGAACGAGAATAGATATAAGAAACTCGAGAATCCTGCAATATCGCCGGCACACCGCAATTCCGAAATGCACACTTTGGCAAGCATCACTGGAGGAGCTTAAAGAATCACACGTTTTTCGAGATATTTTTTAACTATTTTATTGTATTTTCAGCGCGAGATACCGCCGGCGGATTGTTGCCCCGAGACAACGCAATGCGTGTCAAGGATAAGCGCGGGTCACCGTAAATTGGTCCACTCGTTTAGTTTATAAATTCACACGCGATAATCTGTCGAGGAAAGTCGCGTGTCCCGCACGCTCCGCTATGGATTACCAATTGAACCTTTACCGTACTAACAGTATTAATGCATCGTATTGACATTTTGTGGACCTGGCATTACGCCCGCGCTCGTGAATTGATGCCACAATAAAATTGTAAGGGCCTGCGCCAGTGAGAGCAGATCTATACTATGACATCCAACATTTACAAAGATGCCTTTTATATTGTGGATGTTTTTTTATTAAAATGTGTGAGAAGGTAGCCAGGAAGCACTCTACTCCCGTCTAACAACACAAGGCTGGCTAAGAAACAGCTGCGCAGGACCCAGACCACTTGCAATTTTGATATAATATTTAACTTCAAGTGTTCAGGTATAATTTTTTTTTTAATTAAATCAAAAATATATGATTCAAGTAATTTAAGATTTTACAAGGTTCAACAATACCTTTCAATAAACTATACGTATTTTTTATAACATAGTTTTTATTGAACTTTAGACCCAGAAGTTCATAAAAAGGATCATAAAAAGGGTTCTTTGGTACAAACTTTATTAAAAATTGGTTGTCTGTAAAGTCGGTTTACTGACGATAGTTGAACGTGACAACGTCTTAAGAAAATAATTTCCTTTGAATGAGTAGGCAAGCACAATAAAAGAATACTTTTTCAATACAAGTTAAGTCATTTATTAAAAATGAATGCTGGATACTTATACATCCTACATCGTGATTCAGAATTATAGCGCCCCACTACTCAACGCCATCTAGTGTACTGCGAGTGAACTACCAGCTCAGCCAGCCTTCCTCCATCGATAAATGGACCCAATCGAACTTAATGAATAATTGTTCACTGCACAATACATAGATGGCGCTGGTATAATAATTCACCAACGGTAACGACGGTAACGCATGAGTCGTGTTTTTTCATGCGTGCCACCGAATTATAAGACGTTGTCACGTCAAAAGGTGCGTTCTATTCCAGTTGACAATGTGGACATCGCTCAGCACATCACCAGCATGCTATATACGCGCGCCCTAACGAGGCGGAATTACGCAGACAATAAGACGAAATCGCGCGACAAGGAGCCAGTAAACCCAGGGCATTATATCTCGACGCTACTCCAAGTGACCTAGCGGTATCATCTCCTGTACTGCACATACCGATTTATGATTTTAATCCACCTATACCCGATGCGGCAGTTTGCAACGATTTTAAGTGATCGACTAAGCAAAAACGGAAGCGGGCGACAGATTGCTGGGTGACCGCTAGTGATCGACACTTGGATTGGCCAATAGCCTCATCACCTAACCGCAATGGAGCACCATGACAAAGTATGGAGAGGAATCCGTGTTTAAAAGTGTCAAAGCCAATCTGTCTATGAATGTGCACCAGCTTTTTCTGTGGGTGGGTGAAGGTTGTTCTCAAAAACAATTGCAGTAAATTGATTAGACTCTAATATATTGATGACAGACTCATTTTTAAATCTGGTCCCCGAGACCTAATATTGACATAAACGTAGAAGGAAGATTCTACCCAGTATATGACTTCTGCAGTGAGCATTTGCAGTGCAAACCCGGAAAATAAAAATAGATATTTTCTCCGGCTTATTAAAAAGCATATTTGGAACCCTCATGTTAGCAGAGCATAGGTTTTGGACAAATAACAAAAGCTCAACAATCCGAGTCAGTGAATGTGACTTTAATAGAACATAACGACACAATTCATGACCCGCAGTGCAGTCGCCAATAAACACAAAAATACGACAAAATGTACGCAGTGTGATGTTTTTACAAGGAATCAGAATTATTCAGAGAATTATGAAACAAGAGAAGTGAATCCCAAAATAAACCATGAACTTAGACGATTTGGACAAGTTAATCTGAAACGCTCACAGCCCAAAAGTGTGTGTCAATCGTTAGTGATCAAACGAGATAAGCAATTGCGGAGACGGTCAGTAATTAGATAGATTACCATAAATAGTGAATTTTCTTGCGTGCCGCCGTGCGCGCGTACGTACGCGTGTATCACACGTATTTACCCTTTAAGAGAAATTTGAGTGTTTTGGCTAGTTCCAAACTATGCAGACTATGAATCATTCCAAATACGTTACAGAAACCGGAGACAGAGTCATGAGTCAATGTTTTATAACCCAGTCATTAGAGCTATTTCAAGGAATTCAATCACCAGCAACACTAATTTCTCACACCTTCAAGTGAACAATTACTATTAATATTCAAATTCTGACGAATAATATTCACATTCCTTGGTTGGCAAAGACGACTTATTCATTTAAAACATTATGTTGTTCATGAGCGTACGCAAGGAATCTGTTTTCTTCTCATTTTAGTGGTCTTTTTATAACGAAACTAGCTGACCCCGCGAACGTTGTTCCGCCATAAAGATTACTAGTAGTGAATGAATACAAAAAGCGCGGTTTAAATTTGAGGGGTGGGGGTAGGGATGTGAAAATTTGGAATTGTGTATTTTTTTATGTCACACCATAAAAAAAACAAAAAAAATTGTAAATAATACAGCTAACACAGCGTTTCGCTCGGGGAACCGCCTTAAGCAATAAATTATGTTTTATAGGGAGCTGAAACTACATCAAAGTTTCCGTCAAAAACGCCCAACCCCCATTACGATTAACGGTGATTGGTTGATTGGTCTGCAGGGCCCCAGTTCTCCTTTCAAACTTACAAAGCTACTGACAAGGTAAAGGCAGCCAAAATCAGGTCAGCGGGTAAGACATCGTGAAAATATATTCGACTTTCATACTGAGAAATCGTTAGTACGTATCGTTTGTAGCTACTAATATCTAATCTGATTTGCGAGACGATTTCTTTTTATTGTCCTCTACTCCTTGATTTGCACCGAATTATTAAATAGCCGGCAAATAAGCAGACGGGGGAAACGGGACACTTAATGGCAAGTGTTTACTTTTGCCCATATTGACCATCACACCATAAGCATAACCGAAGTCAAGAATGGTTCCCGCCTTTCAAATGGCTTCAGACACTAACTAACCTAACATTTTAGATTTAGGTTTTCAAACTATCTAAAAACCGAATTGTGGTACTTCTTTGATACTGTTTTTGATACATGTTCTAAATCTCAAGGAGATTAAGAGGAGGCAAACATAACTCAAAAATAACCAATCGTAAGACCTAATGAGACTTAAGAGTACCTACTTTAAAATAAATACGACTTATTCATCTGGCAATTTAAATAAATACATTTCGCTTTTCATATTATTCAATATAATTAGGCGTTAACTACGTGACAACCGGAATAATGAGAAAAATATTATTTCACCACGATATTATACGAATATAACTCACATTCCACCATAACTTCAGCAAAACTTTCTTTAGGGACGGCATGGTATGTCTCCACGTGGGTAGGGCTATTTTAGTTTCGGAATCCTCCGTGAACAATTATTCATGGTCACTTGCACAACGTTGTACTGTTAATAATGGCACACTATAAAACACCTGTCAACACTGCGGACACCGAAAATATCCACTCAAAAAAAAAATATTCCACAATATCCGCAAGTCTCACTGATGCGGCGCTACGATTATGTAAACAATTTACATTGTGCGAAAGTGTGCACACTGTAAAATCTATATTTTATACCACAATTTTTTACATCACGCTACCCGTTTTCGACTCTACTCCCCGGTGATAAGAGCAAGAGTAATCAGCGACGAGTACCGCGAAGGTTCGCTAACTACGTTGCAGACCGTATTAGGCGCCGTACTAGGTGGCGACGAGTGCGCCGCGAAATACAAAACATGCCTTAAAACTATAGCAATAAAGCCCAAACTGAAAATAAACAAAACTTTTAATTGTTTGAAAATTACTATTAAGTTTTCGCAATTTATTACTTTTCCATAAAAGTTATAACGTCTGCGATGGTCTGAATTATACGTTACATAATTTCCTATGATATATAACAACATCACGTGCGTTTCATCTTTTGTTTACTTTGTGTGATATCTATTAATGATGATTAATGAAGTAAAATTATCAAATCATCCTGTTACCACGTAATTCACTGATAATGAAAACTTGTTCAGTAGGTATACTAACAGGCATTTAAGAGCCAACTATCTAAGGGTTCTAATTCTATACTAACACAATAAAATAAATATGTGTCGCCATGAACTTTTGTAATCGATCTCAATTAATAAAAAGTCTGAAAGCACTGAAATGGATTACCATTTGACGAGGGATTGGACAAATTTGTCAGGTTTAGTATTACCCGGTTAAACGCTTAAATATCTTGTTTACTATCGCAGGCATCAAGAATACACAACGTTACCTCGGCCTCTGGTGAGCTGGGTGTACAAGGAGCTGAGGAGGTTGTCTTTGACTCAAAGACTGGTGGCTCCCCATCTCAAAAAGTGAAAACCCGAAGGTCAGAAACCCTCTTGACACCAAAAGGTCCTCAAAAGGGCTTAATAAAATCACGATGTTAAATTTAAACGCAAGCTACTCAAACATGTCCACTCCGTAGCCCATTTGGTAGTGCCAATTGCGTAATGAGGGGTCCCGAGTTCGATTCTCTGCCAGGGTGGACATGTAGCAGACAAACATTTGTTCTCGAGTCGTGATTGTTAGTGATGTCTCGTTTGTATCGTCCATACCACCCTCAACAATGGGAGTTAGAAAGTTTGTATAATTATCTCCTTAACCCCCAATCAACTACATCCTCCAAAACCTGCTAGAAATTTAACACCTAACTGTTGTTTTGAAAACAACATTGAACAAAATAACCTCGGGAATACTCGAAAAAACTACTTCATAGTAAGTTTTAACGCGCCGAGCAACCTCCACGCATGTTTATACAGTACCATGTGTTGAAGGAATATTTTAGTCTTTAGTTAAACAAACAATAAAATTGTGGGCGAACTTTCCTTGTTTCTTCATAAAACCTATTAAACTCAAGGTACCACTACTGTGTGTTGTACTAAAGTTTTAACATTCCTCATCACCTACGTCATCAAGATGCTGTTAAGAAAAATAAATGGACTTTCACACACATCTCCCAGCGCTGGAATTCCCAATGTCTTAATAGAACATAACATTACATGTTACAAACATAACATTACAAACAAGACTTGAAACAGGCTGACGAGCCACCTTATAATAAGTGGGTACTGTTGCTGTTGCGGAAACGGAAGCCGGATACTCCATCTACCGACCAAAACACATCGATATTCCACAATCCATTTAAGGATAGCTAGCCAGGCCGGTGACATTCCCTACCATGAAGCTAACAATGGAACTATCCAGTATGGTACAGGTACATAGCCTCATCCAGTTCAGCAGGCTGCACCACAATCAGGGGAGGTTGGCTTGACTAAGATAGAAAGAGCTTGTGCAGTACAAAATATCTGTTGTAGCCAGGAACTGATGGGAATTGATTGTCAGGTCCTGATAATGTGTACCTAGTGGTAACTGGGTATGCAGTTGTTTGATGCCCCTTGGTACAAAGAAACCATACCATACCAACCCATAGAAGATATCGTGAAATTAGCCAAATAGGTTTATAATTAATTGTATTAGGTGTTACTTCCCAGAACTCCATTACTATGTACAAACTAAAGATCAATACTTAGCAGCAATATGCGACAAAAACATCTTTACTTTTAAAGATGTTTTTTGATCTTTACTTTCATATAAGTTTAAAGATTGCTAGGTAAAACCAGAGTAATTATCCCTGTACACCAATTTCATAAAAACCTTACATTTACATAAGCCTTCATTGTAAATGTTATGACCTATGTTGGCAAAAATAAAAACAGACCAAATAGGTAAGTGTGAATTCATGGTGGTAAACCTTTTTCCAAAAAAAAAGACCATAATGGATACAATTGTTCCTAGTATTTATCAAGTTCAAAGTATATATCAAACGACTTGGTAACTGCATAATAATGCTTAAATAAGATGGGTTAAAAATATGATATGATGAAATGAATCAATTAAATTATATGATCTTAATGAAACTGACGGAAAATTTCATAACATTTCTACATTGTTTTTTATGTCAATAGTCTACAATCAAGCAGACGAGCCACCACCTGATGGTAAATGGTCACCATCGCATATGGACATCATCACCACCATAGACACCCCGATGCGTTATCGGCAAGGAAAGCAGGAAGAGTAAAGCAAGATAACAAAAAAAATTAAATACAGTTCAAAATTCTAAAAATAAATTCAACTCACCACTTCAATTATTTCAATATCATTAACGGTGTCACTGTTGATCGCCGAAGTCCTTAACACATGCATGCCATTGTACAAGTCATCCTTGGGTGTCACTATAACTTGATCCTTGCACGCACATCGCACGGGTTTGGGATACGGGGTATTCTTCGCTGATGGGTTACCAAGAGCAGCTACCGCTGTCCCGTATGAGTATCCAGTGCCAGAATTGTCTTTCGCTCGTTTCATACTGCTTGATAAGTATGATAAACGACTGTGACAATACAATTACAAAATTTATTAAGCAATAATACTTTATTTTAATTTATTAATAATATTCTATTAATTAACTTACTACTAACAATTAAAAGCTAACAAACTTTGAATATCTGAACCCAATTACATTAGCTTTAAGGAACTCAAGTGTACTGAGCATCATTTAAGTGTACTATTTTTGGCATTGCCTCATGTTTTGAATAAGAACATACTTGTATTTACAAAGAACATCAATTATACTTTAGTATTGATATTCATTTTAAGATTATAAAACTCTTAAATAACGGAAAAGTGTTTGAAATACAAAACATAAAACTGAAAAGATAAACATTTTTATAAAACAATAATTATTAATATTAAAAATCATAATTACATAAAATATTAATTGCAGTCACTATGTTATTAGTTCCTTAATAGTTTAAATTGTGCATAGTTTAGTCACCTAACCTTGACTTGAGGAAAACAATAATTGAAACAGTTACTAACAAAATTTAGGTTATAAAACATGTCTTACTATTGTCATAGACAAAGCCAACTAGTTTGGAACTATTACAATAGATAAATAGGAGTAGTATTGTAACAGTAAAAAGAGAAAATAAACTTGAAATAGAACTTACTTGTCGTACCCTGGTATCGGAGTCCCGATGTGGAAAGTACAATACAGGTTATCAGATTCGCTTGACGCGCGTTGTCGCCTCCGGCCTTCCACTGACTTTGGTTCCTGATATTGTCGTGTTTTTGGCTTCTTGAGTATACCTGGAGGGGACGACTTGGGGAGAGGGTTGTTGAGTATAGACTTGAGGGGTTGTTTTGTCACGGTGACTTCCATCGTGTCCTGATCCACCTTTTCAAGCAGCTCCTCAACCTTTGGTAATCTGCTCTCGTCTATTTTAGTATTTGATAATGTGGTTACTAATAAAGGTCTGGTTGGACTTGTTCTGTGAAATTTTGATCTGCTTGGCTGATAACTGTTGAAAATTATTCAATGATATGCACAAACATTTAAACAAAATATTTAGCTCAGAATTTGTACTAATGATATTAAAAGACATTTTTCAAGATCAAAGTTGCCAGCCCTACAAAAATGTCATATGAACTCAAGTTTCAATCACAACATGGATTTGTTACAACGAACTGAACATCTATTTGACAGAGTCCATGTTGCCTGAGGTAAGGTTATGTTGTCATTCCGCAGTCAACTTACCCATGCATCCTGTTCTGTTCGTGAGCCATGACGTAGTCACCGTTTTCGGCGACGGGCAACGAGCACTCGTTGTGGAAGCGGTCAATACGCTGCTCGATACCTTTGTTTATGGTGAAGTGACTCTTGTTTGGTAGGAGACGCTGGTGACGAGTGGCGTTATCGGCGGAGCGGAGCGCCTCCCGTGTCGCATCCTCGTACGGCGACCGATCGACGCCCTCGCTGCGGCAGCGACGCCGCAACACACGCGCAGGCCCGCGCCCTGACCACTCCAACACAGAACCCAGTGGATCGCACTCGTCAAACCCGGCTTCGTAGCTGCGGCACGAACGCCTCCTATCCATATCCGCGACTATCCCTAGAGCGTCATCGAACCACATCGATCACCCGCCACGATCCTATTTACACTACTCCACTGCTAATTTTGCAGGCGAAAACATCAAGGCAAGGCAAAGAGGCCAGGCGACGACAGCTGACAGATCGCCATTCAACGTTCCCAATGCAACATGCCAGCTCTCCCGCCAAAATTGAAAGGAATATCAGTTTTTTTTCTATTTAGTAACCAAAAAACCTGCCTCTTAAAAGATCACAACAACGCAAATTATAATAGAAGTGAAGACCACCCTTTTCAATAAATGCACAGTTTGAGGGGCACCGAATCGAAACTGAAATGGCGATCAACGGGTCGAGAAGTAAACTATTTTTTTCCTATGCAATGCAAGTGATTTATACATTAGAGAAATACACGAACAATGTATCAAATCATATTGTTGAACACGTTGGTTAATAATAGGATTTCCAGATCATTTGTACAAAAATTAAAATTATGACTATTTTTTATTATTCAATTCGGTTTTCAACAAATGAAAAAAAAACTCATGAATGAATCAATGAATGAGAGAGATGATATGAATCAAAGCGAAAAAATACAGTACATCCGACATGTTATTGCTCTATATTTTACACAATTTTTATCATAGAGTACTAAAATCTCCAGAAATGTCTAGAATAGAGATAATACAACTGAAGACAAAGAGTCTAAAGGAAAAAGGTATTTCTTACAATACAAATAATAATTGAGTCTATACAAATATACAAAAGTGTATTAATAAATACGAATCACGTATTTTAATGAAAAACCCGGCCCTACTAAAATGATACTATGTCTATTATTATTTTACATCGCGCACCGGTTTTTTCAAGGAAAGTTCCGTTAATACAAAAGCAAACTCGTGCCATCTCATGTTGGCCACACTGAGTACTGACGAGGCATGGACGTATTATAGTAGGGACACGACATATTGTTCTTTAAGTACTACTATTACTACTACCTAACCTAATGAGGCCGAAAATCCGCCATGTTTAGGTTTACCGACCCAAATGACATTGTCAGTCAGTTCAGCCGGTACTTGTCTTGTCAAAAAGTCGTGGTCAAAGTCAAATCAGCCATCTTTAACCATACACAGGTACGCTATAAATAACATTTAAAATATTGGTTAGTATGAAAGTTCTCAGATTTTATCAATTTATCATATAATATCTGGATGACCGCTTTGCTCGGGTTTTTTTTATAAATTGTGTTTTTTGGAAATTATATATAAGTACGAATAATAATAATCACACTCATTGACTTCGTGTTATTTAACAACGCCATCTGCTGTTGTGTCATTAAAGCAATTAGTTGCTCACAAAAAAGTATTATTATTCGCCAATAGATGTCAGGAAGAGTCATATTTTTCAGTTTAAATTGGGACTACAAAAACACGAATAAAATGACATTTTCTAAAATTTATTCCTAGCTAGATCGATTTATCGCCCCCGAAACCCCCTATATACTAAATTTCATGAAAATCGTTGGAGCCGATTCCGAGCTCCAAATCTAAATCACACCAAATGTACGCTTTAAACGTGAGATTTAGAAAATTATGCAAAATTGTTTCGTTCACAACTGACGTTGGGCCGATACAGGCCGATAGCGTGTATGCAAAATAGTGTTGTCTATCTATCTCGCTCTAACATATGAGTATGTTATGTTCTTTCTCTTTCGCATTGCCAATCTAACTCCAGTATAATAAATCTATGTACCAACTAATATTATAGCCTCAAACAAAAAAGTACTAATTCACTGAAGTAAACTGACGTCTACAGTGATACCAATTTGTGATGAAAATTAAAGTGTTGTGACAAAAGGATTCACATCAGCGATTCAAACATAACGTTATATTAGCTCCCACTTTATTCAATAGGTATCTGCTCAATTATTAATTCTTCAAATTAATGTATCAATATTTTTTGAGTTTTAAATACCTAGTTATTAAAGTATAAACACATATAACTACTTTTTGCAATTATGCGTAAAAGTGAACAGAATTACTGTGACAACACTATTACAATAAGTATAGCAACATTATTTATTTTTATACAATGTCTATGAATTTTTCATTCGTTCGATTAGGGTTGAGCGGACATGAAAATGTGTTTTAAACGCTAATTGAGTACATCACTACGAGTCAGAACTTGGAATCATATATTTTGGTTATGATAATGTTGATAACTCAATCTCACCTTTGAAAATACTATGGAGAACTCACAGGAGTCACACTCACAGGTGTACAGATTTCCTCTCTATGTTTTCCTCCACCAAAGTGATTATTAAATTCTAATACGCACATATTTTTTTTGAAATTAAAGGTGCGTGCGGGATTCGTACCCAGTCTCCCCGTTTTGAAAGTCCAACGTTCTAACCCGGTTAACACTTGCTTTTATTACCTGTTTGTCCATCAGTTCAGCGAAAAAGAATACCTAGAAGTGTAAAATACCGATCAAAAATATCGTAATGAATACTAGGCTGCAGCCTAGTAAGCAACATCAGCCCATTCGTCGTTCCGTTTTTTTGTAATGCGGCCAAGTAATAAGTACTGCGTACAACAGGAATGAGCTCTATCTATTAAGTGCATCTTGCAGCTAAAATAAAGAAAATCAAACCTTATGCTAAGGTCGTAAGTCTTGTTGCGCGCAAAATAAAAATTAAGCCGAGTGAGAGGGCAACCACTGTACCCCGTGTCCCGTTCTAACAGTGACTAAGAGTTGCCAGAGTTAAGTTGATTTCAATCCTTTCGTTATTTGTGGAAAAATATGCGAATAATGTAATGCACATTTAATGTAATGAAGTAAAAACATTTACTTCTAAAATGTTTCTAAATATAAATAATAATTTACTACCAACATGTTAAAGCAATATTATTTGTTGTTATGTGTAAAGCGCAAAAATTTTGCGATTGGCGTATACATTGACATAATTATGATATCAATGGGCGTATAGGTTATCTTTTATTTGTATGAAATACGGACACCGTTACTGAGCTCTAGTTCGACTTCAGTTTTGCGTTTCCGTATATTATAAAGTACTCTGTGGTTTTGCGACAACAGCTCAAGCTCATCCCTGTTGTACGTATACATTTATTTACATTATTTACATGATACCATTTTCTTGTACATGCAAGAGCAATAATGGAATGCAATTAAATACGTACAATAATTGCCATTCAAGAATTTTAAGCGGCTGTTTGATGATTGAATGTTAAAGTACTTTATTTACATGATACCATTTTCTTGTACATGCAAGAGCAATAATGGAATGCAATTAAATACGTACAATAATTGCCATTCAAGAATTGTAAGCGGCTGTTTGATGATTGAATGCGATTATTGCATGCAAGTCTTGACTAGATAAAATTGCCAGTGTCTTTCGTTTACACCAAGGCAATTCTGTTTAAGAGACAATTGCTTTCAAGTTTTGACTTGTCTAAACCCATACTTGTACCATTTTTTGACGTGTTGCTTCAAGTATTGCACATATTTGCATTGGTGAATATTTTATTCTAGTAGAACATTCTGTATCAGGTTATTATTAAAAATGAGCCAAAGAACCTTCAAATTCGGTTCTGCTGATATAATAAAATTTATTGAAATTTATCGCAATAAGGAATGTTTATGGGATACCGAAAATATTAATTACAAAAATCGTGATGCACGTAACGCTGCGCTAGCAGCATTTTCCCGGGAGTTTGGAGTGGACGGTTTTGGACCGAAAGAAATTACAAACAAAATTAAAAATATAAGGACGCAGTACCACGGAGAGAGGAAAAAGATGAAATCTTCGATGGGTACCGGTTCCGGCACTGCTGATATTTATAAGTCCAAACTTCTCTGGTTTTCTCTAATGGATTCGTTTTTAAAAAAAACTTACGAACACAGAGAAACGACATCAAATATGGTGAGCATGTATTTAATTTTAATTATCTGAAGTACCTACAGTTAGGTGCATTATTAATTACTAGCGATCCGCCCTCGCTTCGCTTCGGGAAACTAATTCCTTCGGTTTGCAAAATTTTGGATAATTCACACTATATCTTTATAAATTATAGCCTGTGTTATTCTGATGTGTAAGCTATATTATTGCAAAGTTTCATCAAAATCCATTCGGCAGTTTTTGCGTGAAAGAGTAACAAACATTCATACATCCATACAAACTTCGCATTTTTATATTAGTAGGATTATAGTTTTGTCTGGCTTGCACCTGTAGGCGAGTCTCCGTTCTATATACTACATTTTTTTGATGATATGTTAAATTTTTCTATCATTGAAAATGGCACCGTCTTGCCAAGGTACAGACCCATCAGTATTAAAGTATTGACATTAATTATCACGAATTCTTAAGGCTTCTCTTGTGCTATTCCTATTTTGTATCTGTGAGGTTATTTAAATATACAAAACCTGGTGGTGTGTATGGCGCAGGTGAAGTTTTCCTCAGCCAGTTCTGTAAAGCGCACGATGTTTTTATTATAACGTCCACTTTGTCTAGTGTCTATGCTTGTAGTGATTGGTTTTTCAAAAACTCGAAATCGGGAGGACAGGACTCCAAACGCATTTTCAACGATTCTCCTACATCTACATAATCTGGCTATAATTATTTAAGCTTAAGAGGGGGTATAAAGCTAGGAAAAAATCAAATTTCACCCGCCCGTCTCAATGGAGCAACGGTACTGATAAATGGAACAGAGCATGTCAAAATCCTAGAGCTATAAAGATAAATGTATTTTATTTAAATAATTCGTAAATTATAGATTTGATTTAGAAATCGATCTACAAATCCCTCCGTGATACTAATTAGCATAATATATTAAAATATTGACTCAAAAACATGCACCATATTGAAAATAAATTGATTTTAGTTGAAAATTAGACCTAACTTTGTGATTTTTTTCTATCGAGAAAATTTAATTTTTTTATGTTTTTGCTTCTTGCATTCACTCAATAATATGATGAAGTATAACTATGTTTTTCTTCAGCTTCTAGAAACTTGATCTACTACTGTAAAAATTGAATCTACGATTGCCAATTTTGCTTTATACCCCCTCTTAAACAATTTTAGCTACAAAATTCAAACTGTGTTGCGTGTGTGTGTGCGTGCGTGTGTTATGCATGTAACAGTGTCTCTGGCTCTTCATAACTAAGTGATTTATGTTTTAGCATTTTTACACTCGTAGTATGTCATTTTGAATAGAAATTTGATTTGAAATTGAATTTTGAAAGATATGGTGATCTGTACGAAAGATATGATGAGTGATGAGAAAATAGTAGAATTTATAACAATATGATGTACTATCAAATTCCAAATGTGTTATAGAAACGCCACTTGAAACATTTTTTATCCGTCATATAACGCCTAACAGCCACTTGAACTGGCAGATAGCTTAACCAACACTTTTCTCTGTCACTTCTATCAGATTACCTGAGAAGCCAAAAAATGTAGTTTATCTGGGAGTTGAGTTCCTAGGGCTATCCGGAACTTTATCCGGAACCGGTGAAACTGGCCCTAAATGTACTTTTATAATTAAAAAAGTCTGATCCTGTGCCAGGGGGACATTTCACATTTATATGCTTCCCGTCAATGACACCAATACAATTGGGAAAATTCCATCTAATTAAAGAACCTCTTCTTATTTTATTCCAGTCCTCTTCAGATCTTGATATTGAGAATACGGAACATACGGAAAATTTTACAAATTCGCCCATAGAAGTCCTCGACGATGTATCCTCATCTCCAACGTCCAAAACAACAACCAAAAAAAAATCTACTTATATAGAATCAGCCTTAAATAAATTAGAAAACTTTGAAAAAAGAGCAAGACTTGAAAAACAAGACGATGATATAGACAATTTTGGAAAATATGTCGCAGCTTCATTGAGAAAATTAAATGCCGAAAATAGCGTACACGCTCAAGATGAAATCCAATCAATTTTATCAAAATACAAACTGCGTAATCTTAAAGAAAAACGTCAATACTCAACTCAAATGCCGGAATAAGGGGTTATTCCAAAGAAGGCACCGAAGATATGTGGTGGAACTTATAACTTTTTATTTTATTTTTCATTACTATTTAACTAATTACTTGCTGATGTTTAAAATATAAATTTTGTTATATAAAATAAAATAAAATATAAAATCTTGTAATGCTGAGTATATGGCTTTAAGTACTAATATAAAATCTTGTAATGCTGAGTATATGGCTTTAAGTTAAATAAAATATAAAATCTTGTAATGCTGAGTATATGGCTTTAAGTACTTCCACCAGGAAAGTACTTATAGTACACTTAGGTACTCTGAACAAGTACTAAATGAATCCCCAGATGCCAAATATTTAATGCTATTTCTAGTTTCGTTCGAGCGAGAATAGCATTACACATTGTTGTATTTTGCCTTTGCAAGTATAGAAGAACCAACTTTATCTAACAAATAATAAAACTGAGTTCTGTTCACGTGAAACATGTCGCTTAAAGTCATCTTCGTTTTCTGTTTGTAATTCCATACAAAGATTGTTGGATGCCTCAAGAACCTCTCTCCGTGTAATCCATTTTTTGATCCAACGCCTTTTTTACGTTGTTTTCGCAATATTTCGTGCCGCAATAAGAGCAGCAACGACCAACACACCCTCTCACTCACTGCACTCATGTTTGCAAATGCAGAGAGAATTCAATAAAATTGAATAAAATTATGGTACATGTTGTTTAGACCAAAGTGAAACTTGCAACGCAAGTTGTGCAAAAGGTCAAGAATGTCACGAGTTGTTTAGATGCTACAAGTCATTTATTGCTCCAATTTTATTGTATGCAACAGGTAAGAAACTGGTATCAGGTAAATGAGGCCTTACTTCCATGAATGCGGCTTAAAACAATTTTAGCGGTTTAAGTCACGTGAGTGATTTGGTACCATTTACGAATGACTGTTTGTACGGAAGGCGGAAGGGCGTCCTCTATACTTTATAGCGCGTTGCCATTGATATAGATCAACAAAAATACGACGTCACGTAATCGGTTTTATAGACAGTGCAAATGGTGCAAAGCCACAAACTTCGTTAATGCCAAAATACTTGAAGTCTTCTTATGGCTATAAGATCTCTATATACGTCTAGCTCGAAACGAACATCTAAAATGAAATCATCGTAGGTTCCGATAAAAAGTTTGATTGGTAAAGACCCCGACTACAATTTACACGCCCATGAACCATTTAGCGCAATAAATAAAAGCAACATAGTATGTGTTTCACACAGATGCGTTTAGTACACAATTTTAAGGGCGAGAAATAAAACAAATGTTACGAGAATCAGTATTCTTTTTTACACAGCAGTAACCTATACCTCTTACATTTGACGACCATTATACTTAAAATAATATACGAATCTGACTCTTTTTACCTAGACTATTAATTATTTCAATAAAAATTTCTATGAGGGAATATCATATTTCCGATTTATAAAATGTTTCCTACCAGTTGTATAATTAAAAAAAAATTGGAATTTATTTTATTAACTATAATAATCTTACTATTAAAATTCGATATTACTCATCTGTAATATACACTTTTGTCCTGGCGCTGAGGAACATAAAACCTTATGATACCGATGTCACAAACCAGGAAGATTGATCTATACATTTTGAAAAACCATGAAATCACATGACACATTGCAGTCAGCATTATTGCTATTTACAGCAGCTCGGTCTCATGAATAGACCTCACATTAAAACAATATAATTCAATTATATTCTCGTCCGTAAAACAAAAACTAAGTAAAACATTACCCCCAAGTACATTATTCAGTCGGGTCAATTACAATATAGAACAATTTCGAAATCATAGAACATTTTTATTATCATCTCTATAAAATCTGTACATAAACAGTCCCACACAGAATATTTATGCATAAATAATTGCAACATTGAAAAATGATATCTATGATGTATAAACTATGCGTTAAAATTAATGATCAATGTCCTTTAATAAGACTGATATACAAAGTACAAAAAATATACATTATTACCATCTTTACAACAATAAGGGGGTCTTATGGGCGTCGTACTGCTTGTACTCGCGAAGTAGCGGCCACCGCTCGGAGTTGCCATTTTGAAGTTGAAAACTATTAAATGTAGTCCATGTAGACTACAATTTGACCTGAAACAATTGATTTTTACCATACAATAGTTATATTTAATTCCAATTTGTAATGTAGTTCATTCGACTACATTTTAGTAGACTGAAATTTTTACACTTAAATGACTCATTATAAATGAGTTGGCCAATCACGAACATCCCAACTTTAATTAGAACTAAGTTCTATAATTATGTGGGTTAGGGTTGACAGCTACAGGCTATTTGTGATACAATTCTACTAGGGTAACGTTGTCGGGCCCTAATAATAAATGTCTGAAAATAACAGTAGACCTCGATAATTAATACATAATATATTTTACCCGTTTTATTTTTTAAGGAATATAAATAATTGTCGTTTATTGATAAGGTCAACTTTGGTAAGAAATCAAGGAGTGTCAAAATCATAAGTAAAAATAAATAAAAAGGAGTGTGTGGTTTTATGAAACCACGGTAAAAGTGCTTTATCAATCTTAATTTTATACTTGGAAAATTGGAATGATAATGGGAAATAATAAAAGTAGACTATTACATTAAACACTGACAAAAACAAACAAACAAAATAGCGTGGAGCACTGGCAAAAATGAGTAATAGTCTATACACTACACGGTCAGCTGCTGCGAACTAAAGGCGCCGCCATATTGGCCTTGGCTGCTCTGACGAGCGCCTTTCACTTTATCCCTACTCCGCGGCCGACCGTCACGCGACATGCAACACACAGACGAAAAAGTTTGAGACGATGTAGTAAAAGTTTCACTTCTGGGATCGCTTGGTTGAACGCGCGCCTAGGGAGCGACCGTGCTCTGATTTTCATGTTCGAATCTTACATACATACATATAATCGCGTCTCTTCCCCGTAGGGGTAGGTAGAGACCACTTCTTTCCACTTCCTACGATCCTTACATACATACTTGTTTCGCTTCATTTTTCCCTTCACTTTCATTATTCCCTTCATACATGCTCTTCGGTTTAGGGTACTCTTGACCTTACCTTTTTTCAAGACGTCACTGATTTGTTCTCGAAACGTCCGCCTAGGTCTACCTCTTGTTCGAATCTTTTATATGAAAAATAGTGGGTAAATTACGATAGCGTGATTCAGGTTTGAGATAACGTCACAGTGTGACGGCGATGACGTCGCCACTACCGGATACAGGACAAGACGTATTTGAAAATCAACACATACCTTAGCTGGTGAGCAGCGCGATGTTGATTTCCTTGACCATCTTGACCCGGTGCAGCATTTTGGCGAGCGCCGCGCGGCTCAGCGGCTGCGTGGAGTACCACACGGGCGAGTCCGGCACGCACGACCGTTCCGGCTGCAGGTAGAACACGTCGTTGCGCGTGCGCACCGACTCCGGACTGGTGGGTGGAGATTATGTAATTTATTTCTTTCGTTTTCCTTTTTATTGCGCAACACATAGGTGTGGCCATGCCTTTAGTGATACGGGTTTTATTTTAACATGTGCAGGCTTGTGTGCTTGTTTATTATCAACATGAAAAAAATATTGGGTCATTCTTAAGTTTTGTGGCTCCATGGCATTATTACTGACATACTTATATTTTTACTGACATTGGTCAGCAATAGTAGCAATAATTTTTCACTATTTTCAATATTTGATCACTGCTTAATTGGTATCATAAACTTGCTTACCATTTTGATATATAAAATTCGTAAAGTTTAACAGGACATCTAAGGGGATTTTCTTCATTCTCTTGTTGTTCATATACTTTCTTTTTCCTAGAGTTGGCTTCTGCAAACAAAATGTATATTTTAAATAAGCACAACCAACACCCGAATAGTTTGAAAAGGGTAAAGCCCAGTAAAGCGCTACATTTACTTGAAAGAACTGATCCACGCGCGATTGATGCTATCGTATACCTACGGCCAACTACGAACCGACCGAAAATTCGACCGTACAAAACGCGAAATAAAGCTCATTTTTCAATGCTCTCCTATGAGTTGAACCGGAGTCGGTTGGGAGTACAGTTGCCGTAATGTGCGCAGACCTGTAGCCTGCTCCAACACCTGGAGGCCTACTACGAAAAACGAAAATCGACGTTTCGGACGACGTACGACGTACTTTTTCCTATATATTATTTCTATATTATTCAAATTATCATAGGTTATTTTATTTATCATATTGTGTATAACTTTACTTACCTAACGCTGATTGTGGAGGGTAGAACCTTAATAGTACATTCCTAGAGCCCGGTAGCTTTGCTTGGCCGGGCTGGTTCGGATTTCGTTTCCAGTGTTTCATTATGTGTGAAAAGGATAGCTGCATATGTTCGTCAACAGTCTGTAACAAGGGAATGTCGATATAAAATTGTGTTATCAATCTTAACATAATTATTATAAAAAAAGTCCCCCGCCGCATCTGTTTGTTCACGATAAAATCAAAAACTACTCAACGGATTTTCATGTGGTTTTCACCAATAGACAAGAGGGATTCATGGGAAAGGTTTAGGTATATTATTTATTGAAGTTGAAAAATATAACGATAATTGATGAGAATGTCAGCAAAAGTAAGCCTCTGCCTAATTCCTTAGTCGTTCCTAAGGCACTCACCACTAAATTAAAATGTTTCGTGTTGAAGAACATAAGAGTGGACAGCAGAACATGCGGTGAATGTGCACCCAGCTGCTTGCTTTCCCATAAGTGTTCTTCCTCCACTCTTGTTACTATGTACTCTGTGGATAGACACAAACATTAGTCATCATATTTAATAATTATATCAGCCTATAGGATATATTATAAACAATAATAACATTTATTTCTTATAACACATTTGATGAATTTTAAAAACAAAATATATATAAATAGTAATTAAAAAATGGTTCTACTTACGCGAATCATTATATAAGACTGAGAATTTTCTAGCAACTTCGTCCAAACAGTCTGTGAATTTCTCATAATATGGGTCTGTAAATATATTGTCTATCCTACCATTTTCAAACAAATATTGTTGAATACCTGCAACCAAATAATGATGTATTATTGACGTATTAAAAAGATAAGTAAAAAGATCAATACAGACACGCTCGCACGTAAATGCACACTCTGCATTGGTTGCGTACACGTACTTATTTTAGTGTTCGCAGCGTAACAAAAAACTATCTTATTTCCTCCGAAACAATTAACAAACAATAAAAAACATTTACGTATAAAAAACTTTAATTTACTTATTTGATGTACAAATCTTTGGACCATGGCTATTTTACAAAGTCTCACCAGCCATAATATTAGTGCCGTTTGAACTAATTTTTACTCGTATATCATTAAAGATATTAGTAACAGCAATCACTCACCTAATACCAAGTAATAAATAGTGTCCGGCGCGTATTCACTGCCGTTGGGTTTGCGCACCTCCTTGACGAACAAACACAGCGAGTAGTTGAGCTCGTCCGCCGTCAGCTGCAGTATCTCCGACTTGAACGGCTTGCGGCGTATCGAACTCTTCTCTATCTCAGCGTTCTTCGTCATCACCCATTGCTTCCACGCGTTCACGCCGAATGTGTACTGTTGGAGAACACCATGTTAATTGCCGGCCACGAAAAGAGAAAAAGGAAATATTCGCTCTGAAGCTTCGAATTGATCCAGATGAACGAAGACTACGACGATGAAGGAATAATTCGAAATTGGTTGGGAACATATTCAACAGGCTAATAATAATAGCTAATCCGGGCGACTGAAACTAACAGTGAAATGTCTAATCCAGTGACTAAGCAGTCATTAAAATTAATTATGTACCGTAATAACTATTATATTGTGGTGAATAAAGCTTAAGTCTTAGAATAATAACACTATAGAAAGACAGTCTTCATACAAGCGCTCTGTCTAAAGTGAAGCACTAAACCGAAACTTTCCCGAACTTCGGCTGCGGATAATCATATGTTTTTAGCAATAATACATAAATATAATATAGCTTTTCAGATATTTTGTGACACAATTTAACTGGACAAATCGTCATAATTCTTTTTTTTCGCGAGTCACGTTTGGCGTGCGTTGACATGAGCTTTCCAGTCTTTGGAGTCATTTCTGTCTCCAATCAAGGTGCTTCAAAACGGCCGCGCGGACTTCGTTTATATAGTGTAATTATTCTAAGGCTTAAAAAAATAAATAAAACAGTACCTTAAGACACATATTGGCGTCGGGTTTCTCGGCGGGCTCGCGCGGGGGCTCCGGCGGCGGCGGCGCGGGGTCGCGGCGCCGCTTGGACGAGCGGGCGGGGCGCGCGGGCGGCGCGGGCGCCGCGGGCCGCTTGCGCGCCGCCGCCCCCGACGCCCGCAGCGCTGCCACCGCCCGCTGCTGCTCCAACACCATCATGTGGTGGTGGTGCATACCCTCGCCTTCCAGACCTGGTGGTGAGCTACGTGTTAACACAACTGAGACGATGCCTTAATGATATTGATGAACTCACAGCCCAGTTTTTAGGGCAGACATTTTTGTGAGTTTTTTTTTCAATATACAATGCTAAGTTAATCCTCGACAACAATCCCACCTGATGTCAAGTGGCGATGATGTCAAAAGAGGGTAAGCGCATTAACTTAGTAAATACCTATTCACGTCATACAGTGACGTCATGTCGAGCCTGAATATGCAATATTCGACACATTCGCATATACAAGTTCCGACAAATAATCAGTCGGAGCTTGGCCGCTCCCCAGGCATAACGCCTGGCGGGAAATGTTTCTTTGCCAAACTTTAGGCCTCCCAAATTATGTGCACGTCCCCTGTACCCCTAGTATTACCGCAGGTAAAGTTTGTATTATAATCAAGACCAGTACCTGGCATCCCCGGATGTGAGCTTGGTGTTATCGTGTTAGCAGTCATGGCGGATTCCAAATCGACCGGGGTGTCCTCGTATTCCGTGGCCATCTTCAACGCCATCTGAAGCATGTCCTCACCGAACGCGTTGTTGCCGTCGATAGCTGCCACTGGACTGAAGCCTTCGTCTGGAGAGATAATATATAGTGGTGAAAACTGCTCTCTTTTTACCCGACTACAGCAACCAAAAGAAGGGTTATTTTAAACCCATTTATTTATATAAATGAATGTTCAACTGTTTCTGCAAAATTTCTCAACTACTTGGTGTTATTGTAAGAAACGTCTTGATTGTCCGCTGTTATAGACTGTATGACGTCACAGTAAATTCAGCGCCCTTTATAGGACAGAGGATTTATATAAAAACATTGGTGACCCCGACGTGATACGTATGACATTATATGCACGTAGTAAAATCTACAAACAATCACGTTATAGACTCACCATTCTCTTCTTCAGTCTCGGAATCACTCTGATCTTTCTTCTTGTCTCCAGCGACCATTTCAGCCATCATCAGCAGCTCAGCTTCGAACGGATCCGTGGGCATCTTATCATGAATCTTGTTAATTTCCTTCATGATGCCCTTAGCTGAATTGCGAGTGGTTGGGATGAAGATTGGGGTGGGAATAGGAAGGGGAATGGGTACAGGTACGGGGAACGGTATGGACCACATAGCGCAGGGCACCGGGACATATATGGGCACTGGAACAGGTATCAGGACCTTCCTCTCTAGACTCGAGTCAGTTTGACATTCCTTCGTGCACGGATGAGGTCGACAAGATACGCCTTTGGATACCATCATTGGCTTTGCACTGGTGCCCTTGTTTGCTACTTCTTGAGGAGGCAGCGTTTTGACTATGACGTGGTTGTATATTTTGGGTGGCGGCGGCGGGGGCGGGGTTGGCGGTTTGGGGGGTGGCGGGGGCGTTTGTGGAGCTTGCGGAGGCTCAGGTTCGGGCACAGGGGCGTGTCGTTTCGACTTCGACCTCGTGACGGAAGGCGTTAACGGTGGAGGGGTAGCGAGCGATTGAACGTTCGATATCACTGGTAGCCCCGTGCCGGCCCGTTGCTGGGATTTTGCTGTAAATCATAATAATCATTAGTTTCACTGCCGGTGACATTTACTGACTCAATCTACCAAACGATCTGACCCTGATTAGATTACCAGTCGAATAGACGAATCGAGCGACATTAACATTAATGAATGTTAATATTCACCGGTTTTTGTCTACAATTGATATATTGATTGACTTGATGCACTCATTCATCGTTGAAGGTTTAAACTGGGAGGAAATTGTCAGGGTTTGTTCCTTTGTAAATGTAATTTAACCTAATCTAAACTTATAACCATCCAAAGTCGCGCAAAAAGCAAGTATTCAATCCAAAAACATTGCAGAGAACACTATTAGGTATGCATTTAATTATACTTACCGTTGTTGTTCTTAGTAGCAGGCGAGGAGTACGTCCGTCGCGGCGCGCCCGTCGGCACGGCCTTCGGCTCCGCCTCGCTGGCCGTGGGCGGTGGCTTCGAGTACTGCCCCTGGGTATAACACTTGCTTATTAATTTATGGTTACCCTAGTAACACACTAGTACAGTAGTAGGCAGTGATTTTGAGTATACACTTTTGCCCCGTGATATTATAAGGCAAACTACCCTACAGCACCCGGCATTGGACGACACGTTTTCGTTATAAATGGTGTCCGTATTATATAGTTAAAAAACGTGTCGTGAAGCTCACAATTCACAGACTGATTCATAACGATTTGTTTACGAAAATTCCAATGGGTCAAGAGAAATTTTAAGTCTTCTCCTAAGTCATGTTTCTTAAAAAAATGTTTAATTAAATCAAAACATACCTGGAATGACATTACACACTGGTATGTGCAGAAATTTCTGACTGTTGCATCCGACATTGTTAAGTGATATTGAGCTAGTGATGTTCTCTTGCACATATCACATTTCATCCTGAAAAAAGCAAGGTTTTAACTAAAATTGGACTATACACATTTTAGGAGGACATTTTAGGAGTGGACATCTTGACAAAAGTCATAGTCTTTACAAGTCTTAAAAGCAGGATAACTTCTCAAAAACGAATAATAGAAAGGAAAAACAATGTTTGGACGTATGCATTTGGGCTCCCCAGAGATATTACAATAACTCCTTTTTCTATTTTAATTTTCCACTGCAGCTAAAAACCGATGCACTCTTCACAAAATAAACACATACCTTCTCGAAGACACAGCATTAACGGAGACCTGATAGAGATTCAAACAGTTCAACGAGCACATCATGACGGGCTGTCCATTGGCTTGCACCCGTCGAATCATGTCAAAGTTGTACTTCTTCACTTTGCACCAGTTGCACGGCACTATGTGCCGCGAGTTGCTGATGTAGACATTCATGCACGACTTCGAACAGAAGCATTGAGGACTCCCATTCTCATAGATTGTGAAACATTTTGATCGTTTCCGTTCAAAATACTTTTTGCACCAACGACATTGATCTGAAACAATAATCTAATATAAAAAAGAGTTATATATAGAGTGAGGTAGAACTTTTTCTGTGGGAGTGACTGGTGATATGACTTGCTTAAGTTGATTTTTATCAGTTTCATTGATTCATTAAATTAAAAAATATAATATAACAACGCAAATATATTGGAGGTACATATACTGTTTTATTTTAACATTTTGAAAATAAATAAAAATATTACTTTTAAAATACAATAAAATTACCTGGGAAAATGTTATTCACGAATTTAAAAGCGGCAAAACAGGGATCGGAGCACAACCTCTGCGTTACGTCCTCACTGACCTCCACCTCAAAATTAGTAGCTTTTTCTAACGAGCACACCGCGCACTTCGACCAGACTGGCTGAGGAATCTTATTCTTACTCATCTGGTCGTACTTCTCCATACACGTCTGAGAACAAAAGTCCTTAAATTGCCCCTTGTCCCCAATCGGCGCCAAAAACCCTTGATGCCCAACAGAGATGTCCCTTTGACAGTAACAACATATCTTCAAACCTTTCTTGAATTCATCCAAGCACCCGGAATTACAAAACTGTCGGATATCGTAGCCGAATCTGACACAATATTTCCCTAAGCTGGTGTGTTGGACATTGTTTTTACAATTCGCACACTTCGAACCGATTTTGTTTTGATACCTGCCCAGACAGATCTCATTGCAGTAGTCCATGGTTTCCCAAGTAAGAATTTTATCGTCTGACATCAGTATCATGTGGCAGTGAATACATTTCCGGATAAAGGTCTTCTCCCTCTCTTCCCTAGCGGCTTGAACCATTGCGGGAGTCTTTGCCTGTATCTTGTACGCTTCGTCCAGGTATTTATCTGTCGCATTACTAATAACTTTCAACTTCAGTAGCGGAGGGTTTGGCTTGGGGGCGATCGGCGGCAATTGTGGCTGCTGCTGTCTCGGGGTGCGTCTCTTTTTGATGATGTACCTTCCGTTCTCGGCATCATTCAATGCCTTGATACAGGGTGATTCACAAAGCATATGATAGATACCGAATCGCACCATTCCAAAGGCGCACAGTTTTTTTTCGTTACATACTAAGCATTCGGCCTCCACTGGTAATGTTTCAGTGACCGTTATTCTTTTCCTCTTAAACTGGTACTTTTCGACTTCATCCGCCATCATGCTCTGTAAGCATTGCATCGAACAGTAATATGTATCTTCTCCGTCGTATTTGTAATAGAAGTAGCAAGTTTTTTTTTCTTCGCACTCGGAGCAAACTAAATTCCTGGGTACAATTTCTTCGATCAAATATTTCTTGTGTGCGACGACATACTGCCCATTATGTTCCTCGACGAAGTTATTCGTGCAAACAGAACTACATAAATATTTGGTCTCTTTTTCTTTGCTAAAGCGGAAGGAGCATAACTTCTCCTCTTGACACTGGACACAAACGCCATCTACTGGTGTGATTTCCAAGATGGTATTTAGCACATTGTCATCTGCTTCTGTAGATTCGTCATTCTCTTTATCTGTGAAATAACACATGAAACACTTAAGATTTATTATTTCAATTATTGGTATGTAAAGCCTACGTCTACGGCATACAAAGGTCTGAAAATGTTAGAATAATAAAATACATCACAAAAGACCTATTGAGATATACACATTATTCGCTGAATTACTTTGGAACTACCATAATAAAAACTATAAAATGCAAAATGTAAATATGAATAATGAATAATAAATTATAAATGAATAATAACATAAAAAGACCTAAAAGCAAATGTGTTTGTGCCCATAATTAATTTTATGCCATTATGTATAATTAATTTATTGTACTTAAAGTATCATAAAGTATAAATGTTACATTACATCCAACCATCCAACTTGATTCAGATTCAACTGATAGGAAATCATTGAAATATGAGCTTTAGATATTGCTTATTACAGTTGAATTTTCAACATACACTTGAAAGAACTGATGCGCACGATTGAGGAATTGTATAACTACAACCCACTTCGATCTGGCCAAAATTTTGACTGTAAGTTACTCGTATAAAGTTACCACTAACTTATCAAATTACCTATGATGTAATGTGCACACATCTTAAGCCACTCAAGTTTTCATCTAAGTATGCACTACTTATAGACATTAATGTTTTATAAGTAAATACTTGCCTTTTTCACCTAAAGTACCTAGAAAAATATATTTTTAATAGGTAGGATTATAATTCACTATTAATACAGGAAATAGGGAATGGCATAATAGAAGGACAATAAACTTTAGTTATATCTGTAAAAGTGGAGAGCATTGAGGGGCTATATTAATCCTACTAATACTTTATTAATACTACTCACCCCCTCCATTTTCGTTTTCATGCAAATCCTCCACAGTGGAGTCCAAGTCCATTTGTTCTACTGCTTCACTCTCGTTATGTTCATCTGTATTCGTTGAATTGTTGACATCCATTGGTTCACTTTCTTCCTTTGGTAACATAGCTGAAGATGCAGCTTCTAAAATATAATATAACAAACAGTTACATTGCACGATAACAATGATTGTACAAGACTATTTATACTGAATTATCTGTATCATCACCATTATTTTGACGATTATGGTATATATCGTATAATGTAAAACAAGGATTGCTTTGTAGGTACCCACAATTCTTTAATGTATGTACATATCTTAGATTTGTTCATAACAGAAGTTAAAAATGTGTGAAGACTAGTAAATTCTCATTGTGTGGCTCACAGCAAGATGAGACTATGGCTTTTATCTGTCATAATGTGCTGGAAGATACAAACGGAATACTATTGTTCTTATTGACAGTAGTACATAGTATACAGTAGTATACTAATGGTATAGTATATAAGAAGAAAAACCATGTAAAACATCCCCTATTTCTCATTGAAAACAATTCAGTACATCGTATCTTATTTGTCTATCTGAAGATGGAGAACTTAATGATTGTAATGTGATATACCTTCCGCCTGTTTTCTCTTCTCTGCCAATACTTTCTCTGCCTCCGCTTTATCGGCTTCAGATATTTCCCTCTCTGTGTCAGGTAACAAACAAACCTCTTCATCTGCACCTGGTTCGTCCACTATCTCTGATACACTGGCTTCATCTTCTGTAAATAATAAATATCTTATTTACCAGAATAGCACTAATAACAAAATTACTGGTTAATGATGTTAATGTTAATATTCCTTCCGAAAATTAATTTTAAATAGCTTCAAACCATTAATGGCCCACAACTTCCTGTGGTCTGTCCTGTGTCTAGAGCTGTAGACCTCAGGTCCTGAGGTCTACAGCTCTAGAGTATACTTCACCAGTTGCTTAACTCTGTCAATTATTTGGGATAAACATAAGTTGCGCAATGAGCGCTTCCAATTTAAATACACAACATTTTTGCCCTTCCTATTCATTTAAATACTCTGCATTCTGTTTATTTACCTGGAGGCTGTTCATCGTCTTGATGATCAATATCACCATCAACATTATCACCAGTATCGGCATGATCGTCATCTTCATCATCTAAATTTATCACAGAAGCTATTGGAGTTTGTGATACCGAATCTGATGTTTCTGGGCGTTCTTTTAACAGCGCATCAAACGGATCTAATGCCTAAAATATAAAAATAATATTAATATTGTGTGTGTGACAAATGTCGTGTTACAATGTGGTGATTATAAATTATTGTAATTTATCTGGATGTATATTATTATCTAAATTCTAAACTATAATATTAATTAGAAAATTAAAATAAATAGTACCTAATTGATACTTCTAAACTGAGCATGCAAAAATTTATTTTACTTTCTTTATCATCATCTTTAATTAATATAGTTTAGATAATAATATACATCCAGCATTATATTAACAAATATGAATGAAATCTGCAGTTAACAAAACATTGCTATTCAGCTAATAATTTGACATGTTTCATATACCAAATAAACAATATAAATAAACGTTAACACTCATACCCCTGCACTGGGACCCCATATCTCGAGTTGCATGGACAACACAAATTACACATCACTAACACCCATGGCTCGAGAACAAATATTCATCTGTCACATAAACATCTGACCCGGCGCGGAATCAAACCTGGCACCCCTCACTTCGCAGGCAGAGTCAATACCAACTATGCTTAGGTCAAAGGTTAGCTTTGTTTTAAGACTTACTTACACATTGTTACAATATGGTGTTCATAATATTGAACTTAATGATTAAGGGTAAGAACATAATTTGTAACCTGTGTATGATCTTCTTGGGATTCTTCCATAGAAACATTTGGTGCAGTCTCAAATTCCACTTTCTCGACATCCTTTTTATCAGAATCAATATCTTGGCTTTGTGACAACTCCTCATCTTGGCTAGATTCCTCATTAAATTTTTCAGCTACAGCACTTAAAGTTCCATCAGTCATGTCTGAAAATAAGAGATTTGGGATTTAGAGACGGATTAATTGCGAGGTATTTCTTAATTCAATAGATTCCATAACAATCCTTTAAAGAATTTTTGTCTATTCGTCTGTGCCTTATTTATTGCTTATCTCAGAAATGGCTTAACAAATTTGGCTGGATGGTCTATTTTAATTGATTGACAAATTAAATATAATATGAATACAAAATAAAAAAATACCTATATCAACAAAGGCTGGCGTGACCATTACCCTTTTTAGGGCTAGGTAATTAAAAATTGGATGAAGAAACACAACGAGGTTTGATATGGTTTTGAAGTTAAGTTTATGTAGCAACTTTTAGTTACAATAGAACTGGAATTATGAATACTAATATTATCAATAATTTATGAATTAATTATAATTACAGAATTAGATTTCTTTTAAACTTTAATAGGTACTGCAATGTCGTTTTTCTTTAACATGATGTAAACAAATCCCAACCAGGAAAACATTCAATTTTAAGTATCTTAATTTCGACCTAGATATCATGGATTAACAGCAATTGTTATAGTTGTAAAGGAACCCAACGGATGTAAGAATACGTTACCTACTCTACCGGGATATTTAAGTGGATAAGCTTGTTGCGGCAGATTAATTCTCAGTGATAACATTATCGTGACAATGTGGAATTTATGCAAAATTGTTTTTGCATTTATGGTATTTTTTTTAGTAAGACAAGGCAGTCCATTGGTTATAAGAACTAGATGTACCTTAATATAAATAAATATACGCTTACACACTCACTACAATTTCTTGTGTGGCAGGTGACATGGACAACGTGTATAACTAACACCCATGACTCAAGAACAAACATTCATCTGTCACATAAATATCTCCCCGGCCGGGAATGGAACCCGGGACCCCTTGCTTTGCAGGCAGAGTCAATACCGACTAGGCTACGGCGTCGTCGATTATTAGAACAATGGAATAAAATGTGATACAACACTAACCTTTATCTGCAGGTGTTTCCGAATCTGCTACATCAAGAGACTTTATGTCTTTTTTCACATCACTTATTTCACTGTCCGTAACACTGTCACACTCAACATTACTAGAATCCCGTTCTACATGGTTTTGCACTTCACTTAAATCACTTTTAACATCACTCGGACTACTTTCAGCGTCTATTGATATAGGGTTTTCAATATCTTCTATGGGTTCTTGTGACTTGTCAGGATCTGAAGGTTCTTCTGCAGTTTTAGGTTCTTCGGCGACGTTGACATCGTCGTCCCCCGACCCTCCTTGGTCATTTTCACTGGGGTTCTCGGGAGCACCTTCCTTTTCATCCATATTTCCAATTTGATTGGATTAGCTTCGGTAATCAAGGGGCACTGGCATCTTTAAACAATAAGAAAAATACATTGTTATGAATGAATGTTGAAACTGCCGCACCCGGCTCAACTTTATAGGTTATGAAACTATAAGATTGTTGTCGCGAATGTAAAATAAAACTATAGCGACGCTGTAGGATTTTAATATTGGCACAATTATTTTCTAACGATGTTAGGACAGTCCAAGTTATAATGCAGGAATACTTCGTCAATACTTAATTTCTAGACGCTAAAGCTTAGACTCGAGCCACATAAATTATCCCGCGCTTATTGATACATGATTTTAACACTACTACAAATACCAAGATTACCAAGTTAATATTAAAATAAAGTAATTATTTAGCCGAAAACGTCTGCGTATAATGCTATTTTATTATTTATTACACGTAAATCCGAACATTTATCAACGAATTAACTGTAGTATAGCACTACTTTCTTTGTAAGCTGTATGAGATATAAGGTCGCTGTCAAAAGAAAATGAAATGCTATGAAACTCTGAACAGCACAATAATTATAAAACAATTATTGAAAGCACTTTACCTATTGAATTACACAGTTTTTACTTAAATCCACTAAGTCGCAACACACTTTACTTGAAAGCACAACAAACGACCACCATATTGGAATCACCTTTGCCTACAAATTGTTGCGGATATGAATGTTTTAGCCCGTCCAATTGACTACTTTATTATTAGTTGCTCAGCTTCTTATTCTGAAGTTTAATTTTGTTTTCAAACAAAATACTATAATACATATTTAAAAGTATGGAGAATGAGAAATATTCCTTGAATTTTAATTCTAAATTAAAGTGTATTTAATCAATGAGCATCTACTTCACTTTCTTAGGTTGGCAATACTACATGACGCCCAATGCGGCTGTAGTGATGTACTGTACTGATGTCATCGATGTTTTAATAACGCATTTTTCTTGTTTAACTATTCCTTATTCATTTATTAATAAAATATACCATTGTAAAATATCATGTGTACTCAGGGTCCACCTTAGGGTATTGGTATGGTAATGGTCGCATTAGGCACTAGTCAGTCACTTGTTGGAAGAGGCGCCAAACCCAAAAGTAGCTGCGCGTCAGCTTTTTTTTAGAAGGGCGCCATTTTTGAGAATGCACCATGCACCGCCCCAAAACTTATGAACGAAATGTGAAGTAATAGTCAAAGGGTACTGAAATATTATCTATATATAACGTGGGGTTTAAATACTATTAGAAATGATAAATTAATAATTTGAAAACCTAAAATCATTAATCACGATATAATAGTAAAAGCGAAGTATTAAAAATAAAAAACGTAAGGAACTTCGTTCCTGATGGGAGTCCCCCGACCGCACATTTTTTTTAGCTAAAGGAAGAAGCTATACTTCAGTCGTGTGGTAAGGGTAAGCACTACTACGTAGTCAACTTTAATCTATGGTAAGCACACACGTTTTTTTTATTTTAACACGCTTTTATTTAATACGAAGTAAGGATTTTTTTTTTATTACAATGGAAATATACCATGGATTATAAATATGGTTAAAACTTAAATAAATATCTAGTTTTATTCATACTTTTATTCAAAGTTTGTATAGTACGGCCGGCGGTTCTAGGCCGCTCTGAACTTTGTTCGGATCGCTGCGCAAAAGTCAATTTTAGGGTCGAAATTGTGGCAAGACGTGCGGGGTGTCACTTTGACCATTGTTTATTTCAGTCACACGCTCAGTGTTCGAGTCGCTATCTCTCTATAGGGTACAATACTTGCGCACTATATCCGAAAGCCTAACTTCAGAGCGGCCTATAACCGTCGGCCGTACTATAGTCTTTATTACATAATAATATATGCTCCGTTAATAATGTTCATGTTTATTTGGGTGTAAAAAAGTCATAACTTAAAACGAATAAAACGTAAATCAGATTTTGTTTTTCATAGTTTAATTAAATTGAACGCAACTTTCAAAAACAAACTTGAAAATTTTCTATTTTCAAATTTGTTTTCTATTACGATTTTGGTATGTTTCATTAATCTTGTCTTTTGATTGGTCTTATTCATCAATTCCGCATCTTTGATTGATTGTTTTTAACATTTACCTTTGAGCATCGCAGTGATTGGTGAGAATGAATATGTCACAATTTGTCAAACTTTTACATTATTATGGCGGGTTCGTGTTTTTTCAAGCTCAAACACGAAGTGGAAATGAGTAGCTATGAGAGCCGCACGGGCGGCGACATTGACAGTGATTTGTCGAATATTCTCATTCGCCATTTTGTGAATGTTATGGAATTTTGCGTTAAGTAACCAACCTGAGGTCATCTCGAAGGGTAACGAAATTGGTGTAAGTGCAGCTTTCTGGTAACTGCCCATCTCGATCGGAGTGTTCCTCGAATTATTCCCATTTTCTGTATGGTAGTGTTGTTGCGGCCGCATTTATTCGTTACTGTTTTGTTTCTTTTTGTGTCCGTCGTAACCTATGTGGGCAGGACGGTAGCTCGTGAACGATATCCGTTGGGGTTGATGGAGTGGTGAATGTTACGTTTGCAGGATATAGAATGACTGAGAAGTCTATGGTGGGCAAGGCGGTGCTGAAGAGACATGAAGTGGCAAAACCATTACACATGCAGCGGTTGGAGGCCGCCCTTGATATTAGGCCTTTTGTGGACCAAGTGGAGAGAATACTTAACTCAGACAGTGGTACAGAGAGTGACGATGATTCTGACAACAAGTTGATAGGCAATGAAATATCCAAAGGTGACAAGATCTTGCATGGAGTTGTCACCACAAGACAAGGTCAGTGACCTCTGCTATTGCCTTATTTCTATCAATACATTACTATAACTTGCAAATTAATGTTAAACTGCATTCTATACTAGTCTTTAGATTTTTAAGACCAGGTTTGTTTATATGTCTATAATGCAATGTAAAATGTTTCTTGGCGAACTTAATTAATTGATAATCTGTTTTCTGTTAAAGTGTTGCATTTGTTATACTAACCAATATACATAATAAGATTAAGGTCTGCGCACATGAATTAAGGTTAATTCAACTGACACAGAGTTGTTTAGTTCAACTCATAGAAAAACATTTAAATGTGAGCCTTACATTGTGTGGAGTTGAGTTGATGTAATGTGTGCACTCCTTGACTGTCCTTATTAAAGTGAATCAAACACTATGTAAGAAGTACACATTGTATGCATGCAATTAATTTTAAAATTGTAATATGCATTAATATCACTAATGTGGTTTGAACTTTGGACTCTAGACCCGGGGGCTGGGGTTCGAGTCCTGCATGCTGCTAAGTACTGCTGCTTTTCGCAATTATCACTTGCTTTGCTGAAGCAAAACATTGTGAGGAAACCTGCACACCTGAGAGTATATCATTCAATTCATTCTACAACACTATAAATGCAATCTGCTACCATTTCATGCTTAATCTGCTGAATCACATTTGATGAAATTTGGTATAGAGATTGTTTGAGACTCAAGTAAGTAAAAAAAGTAAAAAAAGGGCCGTAGGATACTTTTGATTCGATAATAAATTGTGATAAATTTAGCACTATTTTGTCATTTTCCTACTTCCACCTGTGGAAATCCACCAGTAAAGACTAGTGAAATATACATTATGAATTTAATAAAAGCAAAGCTTATTATAGACTCATTCATATATCTTTAATATTTCCCTTTTTGAATATTGTTTTAATTTATTTATTCTCTTCTTTTGATTTATTCTTTAATCAGTTATAACGTGAATCAAAAGTTTCAAAATTTAGAACATTTTCTGTCCTATTCTAGAGAGACAAAGTGACAGACTTCGACTGTATAACCTAGCATCAGTTGGTGAAGAAAGACAGTGGCTTCGAGATGTGCTGCTGTCGTCTGAATCAGAGAGCAGTAGTGATGATGATTCTCCTGCGAGCAAGGAGTACAGGATACAGCAGCTTCTGAAGGAGAGGAAATTCCATAATAAATATGCAAAGGATTATTACAAGGATCCTGGGGTGAGTGTTTTGTGTTTAAAAAAAAATTTCATGAAGGTATTTTCTTTATAAAGGCTTTTTTAATTTATGCTTATATTTTCATTTTGGAAATTGTTTCAATATCATAGAAAAGAAGAAATTGAAAAAAATCGCGAATTTAATTGTATAACTATAAAAGATGATTCTTAAATATATACTTAGGTACATGGGTTTATTACAAACTTAACCAATTGACCACCTCTAAACTATAGAATAATTTTGTGTAATAGGTATTTTTGCAGTACGCTTTGAAAATATTTGGGACTTCTGTCGTTTTTATGCAAATCTTACGTGTTTTTAACAATTAACCATCAGACCCAATACACAATACCCACTTAAAGTTTATTACTGCTTCACTTCTAGAATTCGCGATACATGTACTATGGAGCTGGGTTACTGTCGACCATCGATCGGTATCCAGAGCGTAGGATCAGCAGGGCCGCGCCGCCCCCGCCGTCGGCCAGGGGGCGGCGCGGCAGGCCGTCGGACCGGGGCTCGGTCAGGGGACTGCAGAAGTCCAGACGGGGCAGGGTTAGAGATGGAAAAGGTGTTGAGGGTAATGATACGGTAAGGGTACTTTGTAATTGACTAAATTATTTTGTAGTCAATTGCTGAATTACTATGATACCGAGAGAATACATAAGATGCAAATACATAATTATGTATGATTCATTCATAAAAGATAACAACATGTTATTCAAAAAGATAACATGTTATTCATAAAAATAAGTACTTTAGGTAACCCTTTTTTTATCCAAGTGTATAGCACACCAAAGGATAACACACACACTTATGCCAAAACGAGAAATCGATACAGAACACTTAAAATATTCTGTAAAAATAAGTACGTAATATAAGAGACCTAGGTAAAATGTAAAAAATAATCGATAGTTTTTGTGTTGTACAACTTATAGCCGGATGGTGTTGACTGGGAGGAGCAACTCCGGAACTTGAAGGAGGAACATGACGATGAGTTCCCAGCATTGGAGAAAGCTGGTGTCAGGTACTGTTCATATTGAGCATTATAAAGTTTGGAAAGTCATGAGGTAACTCGTAATGCATCAATTATTATAGCTTAAAAAGCTGACATAAAAGCAGACGAGCCACCTTATGGTAAGTGGTTATCGTCACCTATGGACATGAGCATCGCCAGTGCAATGCTGGACCTGAAGGATAATTCTTTTTACACATTTTTTGAAGAAGCCCATGGAATAGCGTGCATGCAATGCATCTATATTTGTTTGATATACTTGATGATATATTAAACAAAGTGCAATCATCATCTCTGTCTCACCTTGTCTTGTGGCTGTCTTAGAACATCGATACTTTATTTATGTGCATGATGATAATGTTAAATGAAGTAGTCTCCATCTCTTTCTCTCCCCCAGGGGTCGCAAGAAGCTAGCGCTGCTGAAGAGCCCGGAAGCGCTGACGGCGCGCCGCCGCCGCCACTGGCAGCTGCTGGTGAAGAAGGAGCTGGGCAAGGTGCAGCGCGCGCGCGCCGCCGCACACCGCGAGCTCATGCTGCAAAGGAAACGGCTCGCGACGCTCTGCTGCAAGCACTGGCGGCATCTCGCTATGCAGGTCGGTGACACATGGTGAAGTTGGTCAATTACTCATGCCAGAATAAGTTTGTAAAGTGATGGATTACTAAGACTCATCTGTCCGACACGAGACTTACCCCTTGGATGGTAATAGGTACACTTTTAGGTTCACATTGTGTGAATGGCTATTACTGCAAGTACTAAAAAGAAAACAGTTTTTTTAGTTAAAAATCACAAGGGGTGCCCATACAAAGAAACATAGTAAAGTTGGGCAGCATGGGACCCTATGTGCACGAGTAAATCTCGCTTTTCCGGGTTGATGTGTGGTGTATCATTGTGAATAAAGTCTGCAAGTAACATGTTATACCCAAAAGCCTTTCTCTATCGAAATAATTTCAAAGTAATTTTCCGTTGTCCAGTCCCAGAAGAACATGAAGGAGACGGTGTGGCGATGCAAGCGGCTCAGTCGGGAGATGCAGGCGTACTGGCGGCGGTACGACCGCGCCGAGCGGGAGACCAGGCGCCGAATGGAGAGGGAGGCCGAGGAACAGAGGAAGGTACGACTACTGCTAAGGGAACGTAACTATAATACGTGACCATAACACATGTCCCATTTTTCACTACTTTTGACGTGATAACGTCTTACAAATTGATGAACACTAGCAGCGCGCACGAAAAAGTTTCCCGTTCCGCTGACGTCAGAGCGTGATGTAAGAGCGTGCCGTCAGAGCTAGCAGTTAGAATAGCTCGGCTACTGGAATGCCGCCACGCGAGCTTCGAAAACTTTTAACGTGAGGAAACATGCTCACCTGAGAGTTCTCCTTATTGTTACTCGCAGATGGACGTTGAGCTGATGGAAGCGAAGCGCCAACGTAGGAAGCTGAACTTCCTCATCACTCAGACGGAGCTGTACGCGCACTTCATGCAGCGCAAGCTGAACGCGACGGACGACGGGGACAGCGGCGCCGACAGGATCCTCAGGCAGCTGGACGAGGACCGGGACCCCAGGCTGGCCGCGATTGACCATTATGACAGGTGAGTGAAGTGGTTTTAATGAGTGAAAAGATTGGTAATTGAACCAATCTATCTATTTGTACGCTGAAACGTAGCTGGTTTAGATACTCGGTGAATATTAGGCTTTCTTTCAGCCAAAATATTTTCGGATCTCCGTTTGGTGCTTGTAGTACAAGATGCCACTGCATAGATCACATGATTTACTTCCGAATCTTCTGTTATTTTAGATAACAAAATGATAAAATTCTAAAATGTTATACAATAAATAATTAAACATCTACCTCAACTTCGCACCTTCTCCAAAGATTGACTGTCAGAGAAGCATTAAGTCCGCCCAATATGATACGTAGCTTGAGGTTTTCGATAAGTAATGAAATAAATAACTGTACAAATATTTTCCAGCGAGGTGATGAAAGCGCGGGCGTCGCGCAACGCGCGCGAGGCGTTCCGCGCGGAGCGCGCGCGCACGGCGGCGCTGGACGCGGGCGAGCCGCGCGCGGGCGAGCGCCGCGGCGACCATGCGCAGCCGGCCATATTCCGTGGGACGCTCAAGGGCTACCAGCTCAAGGGGATGAACTGGCTCGCCAATTTGTACGACCAGGTATGCTATTGGCAGAGATGGGCGAAATGTTATCGTGATCACAGATTACATTTTGGAGGTCCGGAAATGCCTATGCGAACGGGTTTTAAGGTAACATTTTGGGCAAAACGCACCAGATGATTCTAATCTGCAATCAGAATTTACGGAAGCCGCTTTGATTAAATTGTAAGTAAACTTATATGTGGGAACCGTCAGGGCATCAGCGGCATCCTAGCGGACGAGATGGGCCTCGGCAAGACGGTGCAGTGCATAGCGTTCCTGTGCCACGTGGCCGAGCGGCTCGGAGTGTGGGGCCCGTTCCTCGTCGTGTCGCCCGCCTCCACGCTGCACAACTGGCAGCAGGAGATGCAGCGGTTCGTTCCCGACTTCAAAGTGGTGAGTTTCACGCATTTTAAGTATCCTGCGTGCGAATATGTGTGTGCGTGGCGTGTAAGCGTGTATACGCACGTGATTCGACGTGTATGTGTGCGTGTGAATGCATGTATATGTGTAGTGCGTGCGTGTGTGCGTATGGGTGTATGTACGTGTACGTGCGCGTTCAGGAGTGCACTTGGATGAACATTATTTTTTTACATAATATATACCTAATCAGTTTCAAGTGCTATACCTGATTTCGTAAACAAATGTACGTGATGCCAAAAAAAAAATACGTAAAAAAATCATTTCAGTATCTGCCCTAGGTACCGTACTGGGGTAGCCCGAGCGAGCGCAAGATCCTGCGGCAGTTCTGGGAGCGGAAGGACCTGCACACGCGGCAGGCGGCGTTCCACGTGGTGGTGACGTCATACCAGATAGTGGTCTCCGACCTCAAGTACTTGAACCGTGTGTCGTGGCAGTACATGATACTGGACGAGGCGCAGGCGATCAAGAGCTCGGCCAGTATGCGATGGAAGCTGCTGTTGGGGTTTAGCTGCCGGAATAGGCTTTTGTTGTCCGGTAGGTGTTTGTGATTAACATCTGATAACGAGGATCATCATCATCGCAACTCATAACTCTTCTCCCAATGTGAGGGGTACCGGTCATAGTCCACCACACTGGCCAAGTTCTTATTTATTTTTAAATTGTGTTTTCAAAGTGTTTTTCTGAACATTTTTTTATTACAGTAAAGACTTTAGTAACAAGATATATTTTAGATGTATATTCTACATGTAGTTACTAATGCTGGAATGATCATTACAATGTTGCGGGTGTCCACTGTTCAGGTACTCCGATCCAGAACAGCATGGCTGAACTATGGGCATTGCTGCACTTCATCATGCCCACACTATTCGACTCGCATGAGGAGTTCAATGAATGGTTCTCCAAGGACATTGAGAGCCATGCTGAAAACAAGAGTACGATTGACGAGAGTGAGTTTTATGATAGACGTTTAAAAACGTCATACTATGCAATTGTGATTTGTTGTTGGAGAGCCTTATTAATAAATAAATAAGTATGTATTTCTACTTTTTGCAAACTCAAATCGTAAAAGTTCAGTTCAAATTTAAGTTCTGTACTTATATTTTAGGTGATTATGTACCCAGTAAAGCTTTATGTTTATAGAACACCTGTCGAGATTACACATGATTCTGAAACCGTTCATGCTGAGGCGAATAAAGAAGGACGTGGAGAATGAACTGTCCGATAAAATAGAGATTGAAGTGCACTGCCCCTTAACTATAAGACAAAAACTATTGTATATAGGTAAGTTGTTTAATCATACTCTTTTGTATAAGTGCCATGTTGTTCATTTGAATGATATATGTATGATTTAAACTTATATCATCGCTCACTAAACATTTGAAATACAAACAGGTACTCACGTTCTTGATCCATGCTACTGGGTCGAAATATCGGTAAAGCAATTGAAAATCGTGATTACCCGTTTGCATTTAAACATTTGAATGAAATTAAACATTTAATGCAAACCAATGACATTTTTTGTTAAAATGTTGATAGCAAGAATATATTTAATAACTGATTAAGTAAACTTGATATTGTTATGTATTTTTTTCACTTTTCTAATAAAATATTTCAATGTTTAATTTATTGTAGCTTTAAAGAAGAAAATAAAGATAGAAGAGTTGTTGCATTACTCTGTGGGTGCGGAGTCTGGACACAATGTGGACAAGAACTTCACGTCTAACCTAATGAATTTAGTGATGCAGTTTAGAAAGGTGAGCTTTAATATCAACAACATATTTACAACTAGTTAATTTTGTTCTATTCACCTCCACCCTTTCACTGCCCATGAAAACTGGGACCGACCCAGAACAAGGCTTTAATAGGGACTAGGATGGTTATTCCTATTAGCAGAGTTAACAGTTAATAATAAAATTAAGAAAACTTGTATTATGTATATGTTGAATGAGGAAGCTTTTATGCGGATGCTATTGTACCTAGTCAAAATAATTTTGAACCACAATAACACTTCACCTATATTTACTAACTAAACTTTGTCTATCGTGTTTACATTAAACCTTTTGTTTCAGGTTTGCAACCACCCAGAACTGTTTGAGAGGCGAGACGTAAGGTCTCCGTTCGCGATGTTCGCTGACGACTATCACCTGCCGAAGTTGATAGCTGAAGAGTGTATCCTAGTCCGATCGATACCGTCCAAAAGACATTTGTTGTACAATAAGTTATCTATATTGACCCCGTGGTACGTTCATAGAAGTGTAAGTGATGTTGTCAGTAACAGTGAGTGCAGTGAAAGTGTTCAAAGTGTAAACAGTTGTTTTTCGTTTACGCGATTCATGGATTTGTCACCGATGGAGGTGTACAGGGTTATGTTGTGCGGCTGGTTGTGTGTGTAAGTAATTTTACCCTGAATTTCTCTTGAATCAAAGGCTGAATTTACTTTTATTAAATAATAATAATAAAAATAGCTACCAATCGTTTTCTCGGTTATTACATTTTTGACATTGTTACTATGTTTAAAACTATTTATGGTGGTCATTATGGTTGTTAATTGACAAATTAAAGGTTTGCCTACATTACATCAACTTGATGTAGATTCGACTCCAGTTCCCATTAAACTCATATGTATCATAGGTATATATCATTATATATCGTATACATAATAATATATCATATATATCATCATTCTTTCAAGTAAATATTGAAATTCAACTGTAAGTTACACAATATAAGGATCATATTTCAAAGATTTCCTATGAAGTGAATTTGAATTGAGGTGGAGTATAGCTGTTGTAATGTGTGCAGTCTTTAATTATGCTTAGCTATTTGGAATGTCATAAGTTGAATAATGCCGTTACAGCATAAGGATTGCATTTTGGTAAAATAAATGTAATGAAATGCAATCAATTTCAGAATGCAACATATAGAACATTGTCTAGAAAAATACGAGAAGTTACGCCACAGGCATTATTGGTGGCGGCATAAGATGAAAGCGTGCGAAATCAAGGTAGAGGGGAGTGAGAGCGAGACGGAAATACCGCCGGACTACTATGATAGAGTGAGCAGCAAGAACCTGCTGCTGATATGTCCTGATGGTGATGTCATAGAGAGGAGAAAATCAGACAGCTTATTGTGGAGAGAGCTTCTTTTTACGGACCCATTGTGGATTGAAGGTATATAGAACGAAATTTTTATAAGTTCCAACATTCCCATACACATCAGTGTTGGAATTGAAATATTTTACGTCACACTATGATCATAGTATTTTGGAGAGGTACCTGGGAGTTTGTATAGATGACTTCGTCATTCTTTTCTTCCCAGGATTTCGGTGATGGGTTTGTTACGTGTAGCTATCCATGATATAAAATAGTAATGGCAGTTTTGTAGCTCAATTCAACTGTGACTGATATTAATAGATTAAAATTAAATTTCACTTCTAGTATAAAATTAATACTCATCAAATAAGTAGACCTCTCAGTTTTTCTTATCTTAAAATGTTTGCGCATAAGTTTCATATATTATCTGAAAGTGTTATCGAATAGTGTTTGTAAAACGTAGCATCGAAAAAAGAAAGTTATCAATGTATTTATTTGTTATTTAGGAGGACCGTTCTTCGCCCATACAGAACATGTGATCAACTACATGCCAGAGACCATAGAGCATAGAGCGATGCGCTCTCGCAACTCGCGGGCTAAGGGACAGGTAACAATTTTCAGCTATTTTAACATATTTCTACATTTGAAGACATTAAAAATTGTATTTTATTTGTAAAAAGAATATGCAATGATTTTATAACGGTATTTTCAACAAAATGTATCCCTTATAACATGTTAGTATTTACTTGTAACTTCAGCTTTATTAAAAAAGTTCAAGCTTTATTGCCTAAATAAAACAAAATGTGTGCAATTCACACGTGCTAGACGCGAAACTTAAAAAAACCGAATACTGTCAGTTCAAATATTGATGTTTTGCTTTGCTTACGTAAGCCACCATTTTGCCGATGCTTCGTAGCTCATTTTATCCCACGTTAAAATTTGTCTGTCTCTTTTTCGTTTCCGTTTCATTTCATTTGCGCGTCATTTCCGTTTCATCGAATTCCAAATCACAACGATAATATAGAAGTTTTCACTTCAAAAATACTCCCAGTACATTGAGGGTCATTATTTATGTTATTCCTTACATCCTGAATTTTATTTTATTTTTATTCATGGATTCTATTTTCTATAGATTCCCCAGACGGAGATGCTGACGGAGATCAAGACTGAGGAGGGCGGCACGGTGCCGGTGGTGGCGGAGCCCGAGCTGTCGGAGCCCGCGCCCTTCCCGCACACGGAGCGCCCCGCGCGGGTGTACCGCGATGTCCCGACGCCCTTGCCTGCGTTTCTGTTCAACGCTCAGCCTAGGGTATGTTTTTTTGATCACCGCTGTTTATGTGTAAAATTTGGTCAGCACGCAGGGACAATGAAAATAGAGGCCATATTCCATATATGACTTAATTACATAGTAGCGCTGTTTTGCGTTTGCCCTTTATCATTATTTCTGGTACGCATTTGGCGTTTTGAAGCACGTGCTTTGATAACGCACCTTTTTGGAAGTAATAAAATCGCGTGTTGGCTTGTGTACACCTATATAGGACCTCATATTAGTAGACTTTGGCCCAAAATTATGTTGCTAAGTAACACGATATATTACTAGGGTTGCTAACATACAAGTACACCTCTTCCCACCTTCATTAATCTTTGGCTCATATTCCCACTCTGGGTCATCTGAAAGAAGAGATCGCTTTTAGCGAAAAGATAGCCCATTGTTTGCACTGTGTATAATTTTTAAGGTCAAAATGTCCTTAGTGTTGTGAAGTGTGCAATTTGTTTGCAACGTGCAACGTGTTTAGTTTTGTATTGTATTGTAACAAATCACGCGCCGCCAGGTGTGCGCGAACACGCGCGCGGCGTTCGCGTGCTCGCGCGGGTGGGCGTGGCACGCGGTGCGGCACGCGCACGGCGAGTGCGGCGCGGGCGCGGCGGCGCTGGCGCGGCTCGGCGCGGCGGCGCGCGGCGTGCGCGGCTGGGCGTTCCTGCAGGTGCCCGGTTGGTGCCTTTACCTTGTTATAATGCACTAGCTGTGCCCGCGACTTTGTCCGCGTGGAATCTTAATTGTTGCGGGGAAAATTCTAAAAGAAAACTAGCCTAAGTCACTCCTATCTGCTAGTGAAAATCCCGTCAAAATCGGTCCAGCCGTTTCCAGAGATTAGCCAAAACAAACGAACAGACAAACAGACCGACAAAAATTATAAAAAGTGTTATTTTTCTTCTTTATAATTATCACTGTTTGGACATTCAAATTGTAAATCTTAGTTGATGTTATGATGTCTATGATGTAGATAAAAACCAACTGGTGAGCGACGCGGGCAAGCTGACCGTGCTGGACTCGCTGCTGAAGAGGCTGAAGGAGCGCGGTCACCGGGTGCTCATCTACAGCCAGATGACCAAAATGATTGACCTGCTCGAGGTTGGATATTTTATACATGTACATCACCAACGTTGTTTCATTTGTCTATTCACTGCTAGGCATAGGCCACTCCCAAGTTGTGCCACAGTATTATCATGATAATATTTTATTATATTGACTAAAGAGCTGTGCCCGCGACTTCGTCCGCGTGGAATTTAACAAAAAAGAAAGTAGCCTGAGTTACTCCTTATGACATCAGCAATCTGCCAGTGAAAGTCCCGTCAAAATCGGTCCAGCGTTCCAGAGATTAGCTCAAACAAACAAACAGACAGACAAAATTGTACAAAATGTTATTGTATATTATGTACCGTGTATACGCATGTGTGTATATGCATTTAGTAAAAAGCGGTTATTTTAATATTAGAAACAGACACTCCAATTTTATTTATTTGTATAGATTATGTATTATTATAGAGTGCAATTTTGATTTCTGATTCTGCACAATTTTGCAAATTTTTTTTATCATATTGACGAAGATAGAATGTTAGTGGCATGTTCCTGTTGTGTTGCAGGAGTACATGTGGCATCGCAAACACAAGTACATGCGGTTAGACGGCTCCAGTAAGATATCGGCGCGGCGAGACATGGTTGCTGACTTTCAGGTAAACCTACCAACGCTGTTGTTATGTCCTGATAATCTCGTATGCAAAAAGACAGAGGTCATAACCCGTCGGCTTCATCCATCCTAAGTGATCGACAGAGTTAAGCGACAGCGGGCGGTCGGTAGGTGGATGGGTGACCGTTAGTGGCAAAAATTCATTGAACGTTTCCGTGCTTCGGAGGGCACGTTAACGCTGCGGAGCACGTATACGTCGTGTTGTTCCCGTATACGTCGTGTTTGGTTGTAATCGGTAGATAGCAGTCGTTAAGCCATGTTGGAGGTCTCCAGGTGGAATAAACTTCCGAAGGGTTGGCCACGAACCTCTCAACCAATCCGCAGTGATACAGCGTGGTAGATAGAGCTCTAGGCCTCCTCAACGATGAGGAAAGACCCTTGCACTGTAGTGGGTCATCAATGGGTCGATGTCATAAAATGTGCCAAAAGACCACATAAGGAATTTTTGAACACTTTATTTTTGTTGTATTATGATTGAGTGTGGGGTTGAACTAATGTTTGGAACTTCGCTCTTCCAACACAGGAGGAGGGACACGAGTTGTACCTGACCGTAATACTGTTAACTTATTTTATTAATGCCACAATGTGTTTGCAGGCCCGCACGGACATTTTTGTTTTCCTGCTGTCGACCCGCGCCGGCGGCTTGGGGATCAACCTGACGGCGGCGGACACTGTAAGTGTTCAACAATCCAGTGAATTCACTGGCACAATCTATTTCATATATAATAGCGACACATGTACATTTTACATCGATAATTTTTTGTGGTTCATATTTTTATGCACTAAATTCATGGAGGTTTTTTTTTGAACACGTTAAGATAATTATTAGGATTTTATTTGCAAGACTGATTTCTCTAACAACATTTTTACTAAACTCATTGAAAATACAGTGAACCGTACCCTAGCTGGGTAGGGTTCACTTTACATATAAAAAAATCGACAGTCATGAGGAATGCCGACAGAAGTGAACACTAAAAGTGTGTGTGTACTTATGTACACGCGTTAGAAGTTATACTTCTTTGGCGTAACAAGATAAAAATCTTTTCAAATTATTATTATTATTATTTTATTTGTATCTATTATTAATTTATTTAACGGCCGCGCGCGCCGAGCCCGAGGACATGAGTTGTTGGTGGTGGCGCGGTCTGTTGGCTTGATTGTGAACTACGTGGGTTGCAAGTTTGCTACGTGCGTAGAGTTCGGTGGATTGTTATTTGTTAGTGATAGCGCCATCTGTTGGCGAGGGTGGGAACTATATGGGTTATTAGTGATAGCGCCATCTGTTGCGTCCCTTATGAACTTCGTGTGCTGCAAGTTTGCTACGTACGTCAAGCTCGGTTTACGACATTGACAATAACAAAAACTAAAATGTTGACTATAGCTAACTTCAGGGTGTCGAGCTAACTTCAGGGTGTCGGTTTTTCATGACGCATCGTAAAAATTTACTCTCATCATTTTTGCCTAACGCGCCAAAAGAAGTATAACTTCAAAAACTTAGAAAATACCTTAATACATAGTATGTAAATAAGCAGATCGCTGCGCGTCGCCGGTCCGGCGCTCTACGTCACAGCACGTTGCTGACTCGAACCCACAAGATTTTCCCCTACCAAAGATCGTCTAACGCGTCTATAGAAGTGTACACTTACTCGACCCAGGTGATATTCTACGACTCGGACTGGAACCCCACGGTGGACCAGCAGGCGATGGACCGCGCGCACCGGCTCGGCCAGACCAAGCAGGTCACCGTGTATCGGCTCATCTGCAAGGGCACCATCGAGGAGCGGATCATGCAGCGCGCGAGGGAGAAGAGCGAGGTGAGAGCGGGACGGGGAGAATGCTGAGTTAGTGCGTTTGACGTCTTGGGTTCATCGCTACTTACCAGGTGGCATTTGTCAAGAATTAAGTTATCTGTCTAATATAAAACTTTTGCGTTACGGAATGACTGACAGACAACGCACAGCCGAAAGTACTGAACGCAAGCAGCTGATATTTGGCATGTATGTATGTTCGTTGCGAGTGTAGGGGAGCACTAAGAGAGGATTTTTGGAAATTCCCCCCCTAAGGGGATAAACTGAGGTTTTGGAAATTGGCGGGCGTAGCCGCGGCGGATTGCTTGTATTTGTATATTTAATAATATAATCTTATTAGTTACATATAATTTTCATAACCCAGTGTTGTAGTAATTAACTATGTAAGTTATATTATTTTAGATACAAAGGATGGTGATAAGCGGAGGTAACTTTAAGCCGGACACGTTGAAACCCAAGGAGGTGGTCTCACTGCTGCTAGACGACGACGAGATTGAACTGAAGTGTGAGTTGTTGTTTATTTAAATATAAAGTGCTATTAAAGTGATTTTTGCAACTTACGTTTTTTTGTTTTGGCAAGTGTATTAAAGATATTTTTATTAGCACCATTCTGTAGAGTAAAAAACCCTAATGGTTTTTTTATCATGATTGTAATGTAATATTAGGAAATGATTTTTCTGATGTCCTGGTTACTTATTATGTATGAGAAATGGGTTTAAATTTTGTTATTGTTGTTTATAGATCGACAAAAGTCTGAAGAGAAGAAAATTATGGAAGAAAGGGAACGCAAAAGAAAAATGGGAATATTGCCACCGGTAAGATTTTTACAGTTGTTTGTAAATAATGGTCTTTGTAAATAATAATCGCGAATGGTACATATTTTATTATGATACGTATAAAAATACATATCGTGAGTACCCGTATCATAATAAAATGTGAATACTGATACTTCACTACCACTGACTAACATTCACTAACAGTCCCTGTCCCAGTCCTGATACTTACAAACTAACCAACTAATGTTCTAACACCGTCACCTAACCGGACTAACTATCCCAGTCCCCATTATGAGTCTTGTTCTAAGTCGGTCACAGTTGTCATGGGCGGCAGCGTAAGGTGGTGCTGCATGCTCGTTTGCTGCCTTAAATCAATAAAAAAAAACTTTGGTTATAGGTGAGCATAACTGGTCGTATAGTAACAATATGTGTGTCTGTCCGTGTGTCCGGCAGGGGGGCGGCGCGGCGGAGGCCAAGCGCGGCCGCGACAGCGCGTCGGAGCCGGGCAGCCCGCTGCAGGTCGACGACGACAGCGACGCGCTCGCCGTCGACACCGCGCCGCTGCGTAAGCTCCTTTACATCTTCATCCACCCATCCATCCATCCATCCATCCATCCATCCATCAGCCTTTATTCGTCCACTGTTGGATATAGGCCTCCCCTAACTTGCGCCACTCTGACCGATTCTGAGCCTTCTGAAGCCAGCGATCTCGCTGCTGTCTTCTTCAGGTCGTCAGTCCACCTGGTCGGGAGGCGTTCTATACTCTTTTTCCCGAGACGTGGTCTCCACTCGAGGACTTCTAACCGCGTTTACATCTAAACCTCCTCGTTTATATCTAAACCTTCTCGTTTACATCTAAACTACCTAAAATGTGCGACGGGACCACGTAGGCTGCGGAGGGGTGATGCAAAATAGCAAGCAAGCAAGGTGTAAAAAGAGTTCTCCTTCAGGGCTGGCGTCGCACTGGTGTTGCTCGTGTCCACGACAATGACTACTTACCATCAGGTGGCTCGTCTGCCCTTCAGGCTATAAAAAAAACACGTTTTACTTTTTTAACTTAATTTCAATATCTAAGAATGTAAAGTACTGCGCCGATGGGTCTGCTATATGACACGTCCGTGTGACCGCGTCCTAACTCAGCACATTACATTACTGATTTGTAATTAATTCCAGCGTACTCGCCCCCGATGCGTACGTCGTGGGGCGGCGCGGGCGTGTCGCGGGGCGCGCGCGGAGCCCGGGGCGCGCGGCGCGGCCGGCCGCGGGGCTCCCGCCACCGCGGGGAGGCGCCGCCCCCCAGCGCCGCGCAGGCCGCGAGCGCGCGCGCCGCTGGTATGTAGCGGACCTAGTCCAATAGTTCTGTTATCTATACTAATATGTGAAATACTTTTACTCCGGGTATATATTAACGCAATAGAACATAAAACAATGTTTTTTGGTATATTTGTCTGTTGGTCTGTGGTTTTTTTTGTAAGCGCTAATCTCCGAAATGGCTTATCCGATTTCGTTGCGCTTTTCACTAAAATATTGTGGTAAGCTTCACTTAATATTTAGTGTTTGTTTTATTCATAAATATCATTGGGACGGGTTTTTTTACTAGGGCACTAATGGCTTGAAAGTATCTGTTCTTGTATGCGTTCTGCATTCATTTGAAATGAAATTAAACTCGGAATTGAACTTAAACTTGAACTTGACTTTAACACGCCGGATCGCCGTTCCGAGGGTCCTGGGTTCGATTCCCAGCGAGGCGGAAATTTGAATTCTTGTCTTGTGTGTTGTCCATGGCACCCACGACACAGGGAATCCTATTGTGGGGCTATGAGTGTGTAGCGTTATTTAAAACTCGGAATAAATTTAGTTTTATTAACGACTGTACGAGCGACGTATGAACAATCTGCACAACAGGTGCAGCGCTGCTGGAGTCGGACGCGCCGTTGGAGAGCGCCCCGGCGGTGGCGGAGCGCGGCGCGCGGCGCGGGCCCGGCCGCCCGCGGCTGCGCACCGCGGCGCGCGCGCCCGTTCGCCGCCCGCGCCGCGCGCGCGAGCCGCTCGCCGTGCCGCTCGCGCCGCCGCCGTAGCGCCGGTGAGGGGCGGACGTCGGCTTCGTCACGGTATATCATACAGTATTCCATCTTCATACAAGCGGTCGGAACGCGAATCATACCAACGCGTCTCCGAGTTTAGTACACACTAAATACACAACAGCCGCAGAAGCGCCATAAGGACGAACGAACGTATGGGTTTGTAATCAGGAAGCGTGCAATTTACCTACCTACTTACATTCACTACAATAGAAGGAGGCGGCCCTAGCGCGCCACTGTAGGCATTTATTTCAAGGGCAGGGCCGAGTCCCAATACTGTATGATACTATTACCGTGGCTTCGTTGTTGAAGTGAAAAGTTTTTTTTATGGAATGAAGGTAGCAAACGAGCATGAAGCACCTCCTTCCGCTGCCGCCTATGACAACTGTGACATAAGAATAAGAGTCAAATGGGGACTGGGATAGGTAGTCCAGTAAGAAGACGGTGTTAGAACATTAGCTAGTTAATTTGTTAGTAAGTAGTTCTTTTCTGAAGTGAAAGCTTTTATAGTATCGTTGTGACTTGGAATTCGATGAAACGGAAATGACGCCCAAATGAAATGAAACGGAAACAAAAAAGAGACACATTTTCGCCCTAATAGAATTTAGTCTGTATTAGGGTTTTCGCATACCCGGACTTTTTTGATACCCGGGTAGCGGGTCTTTTTTTCTTAAATACCCGGGTAGACCCGGGTACCCGGGTATATTCAATTTTAAATAAAACTTCACATTATTCATGAGTTTCACTCATTTGTGTATAATATTTTCAAGAAAAAAAAAAACAATAATAAATGCCTTCTCCATAAACTCATATAATATCTATTTTGTCTACGTATTTTCAACTCTTTGTAGGAATACTCTTAAAAATTATCCATGTAAAATCACACAATACAACAAACTGACCAAAATAAACCTTTTATAAAGCACTTCTAAAAAAATCACAAACAAAGTAGTATGACATCAGCTATCTGCCAGTGAAAGTCCCGTCAAAATCGGTCCAGTGGTTCCAGAGATTAGCTCAAACAAACAGACAGAGAGACAAAAATTGTAAAAAATGTTATTTTGGTATATGCACCGTGTATACAATAATAATTCAGTAAAAAGCGGTTATTTTAATATTACAAACAGACACTCCAATTTTATTTATTTTTATAGATTTTATTTATTTTCACGACCCGGATGGCGCAATGGTTAACACGCCGGATCGCCGTTCTTCTGGTCCTGGGTCCGATTCCCAGCGAGGCGGAAATTGGAATGATGAATTTAAATTTCCGTTCTTGGTCTGGGTGTGTGTGTTCTTGTCTTGTGTGTTGTCCATGGCACCCACGAAACAGGGAATCCTAGTGTGGGGCTATGAGTGTGTAGCGTTATTTATTTATTTATCGTTATATATAGACGAAGGCATCTATCTACTTCGAATAAAATAACACTTAAATCTTACTAAATATGACACAGAAATGAGATCTCGAATTTAGGAGGGGGTATAAAGCAAAATAGGCAATCTTAGATTCAATTTTTACAGTAGTAGATCAAGTTTCTAGATCCTGAATAAAAATATAGTAATACAACATTATATTATCGAGGAATTAAACTGAGCAAAAACATAAAAGAAGAAACTTTATTCGATAAAAAATCAAAAAGTTATGTCTATTGTTCAACGAAAATGAATGTATTTTCAATATGGTGAATATTTTTAGAGGCAATATTTTAATATAAATATAATGCTGATTACGAGTTGTATTCACGATGAGATTAGACTAGCGATTTCAAAATCAATTTAGGAATACCTAATCAAAAGAAAATGCATTTGTCGCTTATTGCATTCCTATTCCGTGCAATAAGCTTATTGTCTTTCTCAAGTCGCTCAAAGTTTTTGGTTATTACTAGTCACGATTGTCCGCGTGAATCGCGGGTGAAATTTGATTTTTGCTAGCTTTATGCCCCCTCTTAAGTACTTTTGCCGTTATTTTATTACGGAAATAGCTGAAATATAGAATAATTTTATTGATACCCGGGTACCCGGGTTTTAAGTCATAAATTACCCGGGTCCGAAAACTCTTGAATACCCGGGTATACCCGACCCGGGTACCCGGGCCCGAAAACCCTAGTCTGTATAAAGTATTCTCTAATACCTCTAAGAATATGTGTAGAAAGTTTCATAATGATCGGTTAAGTAGTTTTCACGTGAAAGCGTAACAAACAAACTTACATTCACATTTATAATAGTAAGGATTATCATTACATAGAGTATACATTCGAAATTTAACCATAAACGACAATACATAAAGCTCATAATTGAATGCTTTCCTATGGGTTTGGTCAGTGCCGGTTGGGAGTGAAGTAGCAGACCTATAATGCTATTCTCTAATAATCAATAATTATTAAAATAGTATATTATTTTGTTGCAGATAATGTCAGCGCCGCATGAACCCGCTGTCGACCATGGAACCCACCTCTAGTGCAATTATTGTTGTGTTGCCAAATATGTACTCGGTACAATGTAGCGGACAATGTACAACAAATGCTTTTATTTACTTTTAATGTACTAAGTGAAATAGTTGGTTTATTTAAATTAAGTTATTTGTTTTGACCACTTTCGTATTGTAATAATCTAAGATTGTATATATTCCGAGAGATGTTTAAATGGATTTAAATTATTGTTTGTTTTCATTTTGCGGTACTGTATTTAAGGTCGATTTTCGCTTGCCCATTTGATCAGAATGTTGTGTGATGTTCTCTTTAAGAAAAATTGGTATAGAAGACAGACAAAAAGAAATTAGAAGGAGAGATTGTATACTTATTATTTACTGATAAAATAGACGTCAAAGTAATACAAAGGCTTGTTTGAATGTTGTATTCTTTCAATATAGATAATATAGATTTTCTCGCGATAAGTTTTTCTTCACTAATGGAAGTGAGAATTAATTTATAATACGCACATCAGTGGAAGTTACTGGTGCAGGATTTGAACCCAGACTAGTTGTGTGGGAAACTACTAAGCTATCGTTATTTTTTTTAATGATGAATGAAATATATTCCAAACATTACAATAAAAATAACTATCAAAGCTAAGGCAATCTTAGTTTGAGAATCGACTTTAAATGAAATATGTTCAATTCAATGATGGATTGGTTGCCTTGTTAACTTAACGGCCTTAAAAATATGGTTAAGAGTTAATTTTGATTCATATCCGTAACCATTGTTGCATCGATCATGTAAATAAGCTTCGCGTCCGATAAAAACAGTTGACTAAAATGCATTGAATATAATATTTAAATTATACCTGCTGTTTTTTTTGAGAACATGTTAATTTTATTTTTAATTATGTCTAATACAATACAAGTAAGCTTAGGGTTAACCATTCAAAGGCATTTATATAATCCATTAAATGCTTGCGTTTTAAATGGAGGTAGTTTAAATAATATGCAATATTTTCATTTTCAATTTCTAGATGGAATTATACTTTTATGTTTGCGCTTACACCCCCTCAGATTGTGTCGTCGCGTGAAGGTATTGGATGTCATGGGTCGCATTTATGTACGTACATACATACTTAATATGTAGCTTACACTTGAGGTGCTGTACCGTGAATAACACGGGGCCCCACGCCGGGTAACAACAGGGTTGGAGACGATTATTATATGCAGGCTGGCACGGAGATCCCCGTAAACTTGAGGCCAGGACTATACGCCCCAAGGTGCTCGCGCAGTGCAAGTTGCCTGGATTTACGTGACCTCGCGAATTTTTCATTTAGGCAAAAGAATGGAAAAATGGATGTACAACTACATGCACTCGCACGAGTTTAAGGGACGGTACCTTGAATCAACATACTTTTATTAATCGAATGACGGTAGGTACTTTAAACGCCCTTGCAGAGTTAAGTCAATTAACAATTTATTATGTTAAGTACATAAGTACTTAAGTAGTATACGAAATCTGTTATTACTGAAGTAAATTTGATATAGGTTCCAATGATTACTAGACCTGAATTCTAAATGATTCCAAGTAAACCCGTACATACAAGCGGGTGACTTAAAGCTTCACTACTACGGTGCAATACCAAACAGAGTCAATTAATTCCTCTGATGCCCAGTGCACAGAATATCAATGAAGTGGCATTTTGTACTTGTATGTTGCATGGCGCCTGAATCCTTTCCGTCCGTTCAAACTTCAAACTTACTGTAAATGAATTAAACGTAAATTATCCACATTTCATTTGTTACGGATTTTTTTTTCTAGTTCTGAAAACTTTATTTTTACGTTTAAAAATATTGAGCATTGATTAAAATTAAAACGTGTTTTTCCATATATTATGGAAATGACATAATTATTCCGCGAAAATAATTAGCCTACTTTAAATTTACTTAGTATTTGAAAAATGTGAGTATCGCCACAGCACAAACTAACTATCGTATGAAAATTTATGTGCATTCAAAGATTTTAAGTGAATCTTTCAACGTGTTTTTGTGGATTTATGATCGAGACGGTCCTCGACTGCAGCGGGGACGTGGGAATGGTCGTGTGGAGTCACAATTATTCAATTAGGTATTTTCTCGTTCTTTTAAAAATTTCGTACGACAATTTAGTATTCAGACGACGTTTGATGAAGTCTGTAAATTTTCCCTTTTCAAGTTTTATTTGTATGTTAAAAAGTTAAATGAATTAAGTGTTCTGTTCGTAAACGAATTTGGAAATTATATATTGATTATTGTGTCACTGTAGGTCAGTATGTAGGTACCTATAGCAAGGTCTAATAACTAGGTTTCTACTAAATACCTATTCGTTAAAACTCGCATGACGTGTTATGGTGGCAATTGAATGAATGCGTAATATGCATGTACCTAAACAACGACAAAGCCTGTGAAATTTATTCTATATGTAGGTACCTTTATTGTAATAGACTATTGTGTGAAAATTTTCGCTCCGAAGCTCTCGCCAGAACACGATTCCTTCGGTGGCCGACTCAACCAAGAGGGTTTAAGTTAGTCAGGACAATTTTACGCAAAGATAAAATACTAATAATAATAGATATCAATTAAAGACATCACAATAATAATATTTATATAATAGTCATTACGCGAAAACCTACCACCAAACAGGAGGTCACTTTCTGTCGCCTCTGCAACACTCTCATAGAGCATATGGGGCATGGGATTCAGGTCAGTATTCTAGGCCATGCATAAACGACACGAATCGCACATCACGAACACTTGTAACCTGAGAACAAACATTTATACTACCACATAAAAGTCTGCCCTGGCCTGGAATCGAACCGGGGACCCGTCGCTTCGCAGGCAGTTACAGCAACAGGCCGCCATGTGGGGATAATATATTAAAAACAAATTGTAGGTATATAAGTAAATGTTATAGAATATCTACAATTCTACAAGATTGTATTCAGTGAGAACACGCTATCCTAATTGATTTTATACGACAAATAAATAAAATATGTAACGTACGAGCGTAGTTCCCGCGAAGCATCCACCTTGCTATTCGTGTTACGTGTGACCGGGGCCGCTCACCAACCATTTCCGTGTGAGCGTTAACTGTTGTAATTTAACTAGGGGGTTATACATTACTCATGAGTTTGAAGTAAGTGCTTGATCTGTAATCTATTGAATGGAATTGATGGATGACGTAATGCGGTCTGGGAATTGGCAGGGTTCGCGGTCGGTAGGCGACGCGACAAAACGACATGTTTAATAGATTTTGAATTGATTTATCGGCTTGTACCCCGTATTGACAGACATGTAAACTTCTGTGTGTAGAAGAATTCCTGACTAATGTATAATTTATTTATTTACTAGTGGACCCGCCTTCGCTTCGCTTCGGGAAACATGTCCCTCGGTACGCAAATTCGGAAATTGTTAGGCGTGATTACTTAAACTGACATAATTTTTTTATTTCTCGACCGATTGAAATAAAACAAACACTAAATGTTAAGTGAAGCTTACCACAATATATTAGTGAAAACCGCACCCAAATCGGATAAGCAGTTTCGGAGATTAGCGCGTACAAAAGTTAGCCACAGACAAACAGACAAAAATTAAAAAAAATCATTGTTATGGGTTCTATTGCGTTAATAAAGACCCCCAGTAAAAGATTTTCTCATTTATCTTCTATGCACACACAGCAACCAGCAGATTTATTATTAGTACCTATAGATTAACTCTTCGTTGTATGTACCTACATAAGGTACATCAAATCAAAGGCAGGCAAATCAAAGTGTACAGGTCAGTTCCTGTAACCCATCTAAAATATAAATAAAAGAGACAAAGGATTGAAGGAATGCAGGAACTGTCCGTATACTACATTTATACATTAGTAATTTGTGTTAAGAAATAAAATTCGTCAAATGAACTTGGCATGAAACGCTACCGCGTGCCTAGATGAGATGTTTTGCTGTAATGTTATTTATTAAAAGTATTAAAATTTTAATTTTGCTATCATAAATCGTAAACATTCAGATTTGTTCTGTTTACGTTGAACTACCTACACGTCTACTAAAGCCTTGCTTCAGTTTTTTGAAGTGAAACTCCTTAGTGGACTTCGGAGACAGTTGCGTTGAACGATTAACGCCACTGTGGTGGGGAACGTGAGTCACGGGAATGGGAAGGAAGGGTACAGTTGCGTGGAACGATAATAAAGTTTGTACAAAAAGTATTACTGTAAAATCAATTTAAAAAGAACCTCCGCTTCTGAGTTTCATAGCGACAAAACCTAATCCTTAATCCTATGAGAGGAACCGTTACAAATGTAAATGAGGATCTCGTAAAGGTTATCAGTTACCCATAAAAGCATTAACGGTGACCATAAACAGTGTGCAATAGGTCGAGAGCGGTTGTAATTGTAATTGCCGCCCCCTAGTGTTGTATTATGTCATTAAACGTATGATGAGGTTTCAGTGAGGAGCGCGCGGGGGCGCATACGAATGAGTTGCGACGAGATGACCCCGTTCGTCGTCACACCACCTTATTGTGGATACGGCTTTATTTTTTACATTAATTATGTATTTTCAACGAACAGTAGCTGTCGTACTATACGATAGTAGGTACCCATACTTGAAAAATGCTCAGATGGGATTCTTTAATCGGAATCGATTAAACTGTTGGTGGCATCAGCGGTTACAAATTAACATAAAACAAACCGAAAAATAGATATTGCATTAACAGTTAGATACCTACTCTTCTTTTTTATGGTCAGTAGAGCTGACGTAAAAGCATACGAACCGTCTGAAGGTAAGTGGTCATAGTCGACACGAGCAACAATGGGAGTCGCCAATGCAACGTCGGCCCTGAAGAACTGTTTTTTGAAGAATACTTACTCCTCAGAAGGAAGCTTGGATAATCATGATCTTTATGTCCATAGTTGAGTAAGGTACATATTGGTAACCGCACCCGAAACGTTTTTTTACCCACTGTTGTTCATTTAAATTGTTTTGCAAGATATTAATACCTACGTAAGTTTTGACGCACAACACTTAAAAATTCCCACTCGAATAACTTTTCCACTCGATAGTGGACTTAATTGGTTCAATAAGTTTATTTTTCTTTAATAGGTAACCTACAATCAAAATATCTGATCACGAAGCCGCAAACTTTTATTTTTTATTTATTCAAGTAAAGTAAATGACTAATTTACTTTACTTGAATAAATAAAATTAGCAGTGATAGCCGTGTGGTTGAACGTTGGACTGCCGAACCGGAGGTTCCGGGTTCAAACCCCGCACGCACCACTAATTTTCAAAAATTATGTGCGTATTAAAATTTAATTATCACTTGCTTCGGTGAAGGAAAACATCGTGAGGAAACCTGCACACCTGAGAGTTCTCCATAATGTTCTCAAAGGTGTGTGAAGTCCGCCAATCCGCACTTGGCCAGCGTGGTGGACTATGGCCTATACCCCTCTCATTGTGAGAGGAGACCCGTGCCCAGCAGTGGGACAGTTATGGGTTGTGATGATGATGATGATGAAATGACTAATTCGCATCACTAAAAGTCAAGGACTTAATTGATCATACGGCAAATATCACACCGAGGTACTCCAACGTGAATCAGATTCAATTTAATGTGTGTTATCAAAAAAAGTTATTTAGTGCCATAGCGTTCGAACCGCCACGCCACCATAAATTACTCTGGTTATAGAGGAAGTGGGGGACTTCTTTGACATTCAGTCTTTATTATTTTGTTAAAAAATAAATATTAAGTAATTAATTACATTGGTTAATAGTTTCGGACACATATTTACTAATCATTAATATATATTTTCAGTAATACCTAATTGGTTAACTTAAAATTAATACAATTTAATTTAACAACGTAATTAACTTTAAAGCGGTTCAGAGACTAAAATGTTTTAAATAATCTGTAGGATTCAGTGTTGATTTCTCTTCCTTACGCTGAGACCTGCCCAGATTTCTAAAAGTCATTGTAGCTGACTCTACGATGACGGTCAGCAAAAATAAGTGATTAATTTGAAATTGAAGTAACTTTCAGATTCAATAGATGCTATTGCTTTAAAAGTTTAAAATAAACATCACTAAAATATTATTTACAATAAACGACCCTGTATCCTAGTTAGCAGTGACGTCTGTCAAATGAGCGATACCCGGTTCGATTCTCGGCCGGAGCAGACATTTATGTGACGGATAAATGTTTCGGATCGTAGGTATTCCTGGTGTCTAATTTGTGTGTGTCCTTTACTGTCCATGCTACTCGCAACACAGGGAATCCTATTGCAAGTATGTGTGAGTGATCATTTTGAAAAAACAATCCTCTCCACACTATACTCACAATCGCAACTCCGTCACGTCCCGAGCAGACAGCGGTCATTAACAGCTGTGACACCGACGACATACAAATCATGCACATTAATCGTCTTTGATCATTTCCTCGAACGCTAACTCGCCGTTCGTTGCATTGGCAACACCTCGCGCAGGAAGTTCAAGGTTCCAAGGAGGTTACTAGTGTTTAAATAATTGTCATGGTAATCGGTGATCAACATGCCTTCACGGTAACGGACAGGGATATGAGGATTGGATAGACGCGTACGTTTGTTGCTTTCATAATATTTTGAGTTTGTTTATTTATTTTTGTTAAATTCTCGTAATTTTATAATTATTTACTAAATTACTCCGCGTCTTGGTCTAGTGTTGTATGAAGCCTAAGGGTTACAAATATTTCGGTTCTAGCCTTGATAGGTTTGCTTGGGAGAAGAAATGCCATTGTTATAAAAACCGTATGTACGAATTGACATTCTTTACGCGCTTTTAAAATTGGTTTTGCATAATGTTTTCTTACATCAAAGTCAAATCTAGAGTAAGTAGACTAGAGTTGACTTTTGGCACCAGAAACCATTACTTAACACTTCTAATTATGTGTTTACTAAAACTGCATTTACGTTGCTTATTACTTTAATTACTCGCGCTATAAATAGCGCTATAACGCTATAACGAACAGTAGTATCATAAAATAATACAACATAAAGTTCAAAGGTTATTGTTATGTACAAATTGTTGCATACTTCCCTTATGTTGATACTGTGTCTACGACAAGACGAACAATCAATTATTTTTATAATTACAGTTATTGACATTTGACTCTTGGTCCTTGATTTCCTTGAAAGCTTAAGTAACTATTGTAATCTACAAAGATCAAGGATTTATTATTAAATAGTAGGTATCTTTAGTTGGCCACGGAATAAAATATTTTGTGTCTTATTTGAGAAGTTTTAAAATTGTTAAGTAAAATGAACAAGGAACTTATTTATTCTGATCAAATTACATTTTTTGTTCGGTTTCCTTGTGTATGTTTAAGGGGTTTTGTACCAGTTATATCCAGTTTTATCCATTTACTTAAATTTAAATACACCTCCGATTGCAAGTATCACGTTGTACTGTATAATTAAATACTGCAATATTCCTATTTGTAGTATCTATTAATAGAAATACAGCAGTTAAAATAAATCAAATGATGCAATTTTCCACCTCTGCAGCTTAGAGCATCCATCACCCGATGACAGACACAAACGGGTGTTTTTGTGGCCATATATCATCACTCCGCCCCTGACACGCCTCGGTTCATCAATCTGAGGGTCGCGATTTGTAGTATCAGCGTTTTTCAGCGCATTCTTCCGATATGTTACCAGATAATTAGGTGATTCCTATTTAAATATAGATCGTGAAGCAATGCGCTAAACGTTTGTAAGTGCCATCAATGTGTGTAAAATATAAATGATGCATTTCCGGCAGAAATATTTAGGCTATCCTCTACTTTCAAAGCTAATTATACAGTTTCTAATATTCTTAGTAAAGCTGAAAGTTAATTAAAGAGAGGTTTTTGTATGTATTGGTGGACAACAAACAACTTACAATTGGCTTTTTATAGCTTTTATAACTGTAGTCTAAGTGCAATCTGGCTATTCACATAGTTTTAATTTTAAAAATAACATTCTAGCTAAGTACCTATATAACTTCCAGATGTAATTATTACAGACAGTTCAGTGACAATGTACAAGACATTACAATTTCACTAAAAGTCTTAAAATAACAAAAAAGTTTATCGGAAATAACGTATTACACCCCTGATGTGAGCGACCAATTTGGAAGACACCCCAGGTATCGCATTTTCTTTGAAAAACTTTTAACAGTTGCGTCCTTAAGATCTGCGTAAGATGGGGGTTATAAGTGGCGCGGTAAAAACACAAGGGTAGGTAAATCGCGGGGCGAGGAATGACGGATGTCTTTACAAGCGAACTATGTTGTCAGTGGGGCTTACGTCTTGTACGTTTCTCAAAGTGTATAGCTCAGATCTGGCACGATAACTGTATATTAAAAATGATTAATACTTACAAAAACTAGCACTTTAATTTTAATTAATTATACCAACGACGTGCGATGTACGACCATAGGACATGAACCAACGTATATTATATGTGACATTCAATTAGAACGGCTTCTCAAGGAGATTAAAAGACAGCATTGTATGTTGTAGAAATGTGAAGGATGTACTCGTAGATACATTTTTAAATAGATTTCGGGACTATAAGTACAAAATTAAATGTAAGGTTAACTTTATGTACTCGTAAGCTTTTAAAGTAAAGCACAGAAGGGAGCTTTGAGAAGCTCATTTTCTTAAGCGATAACATATCGTTCGCGCGAAAGATAAGTGTATCCTCCGCCCCAGTTTTTTACACCTCGAATTATAAGGTTACCGTCACAAAAAACCGCCGTATCCGATTGCACCCCGGCCTCCCCCGTACAGGAATAGCCACCAAAACGTGTGTTTCATTTACGTGACGATTTTGTTATGACTGAAATTACTTATGAACGTTTTTTGACACGTCACGCGGAAACAGATTGAGGAAGGCAAACTCGAAATACCAACTCATTTTGTTTGGCCTCACTTTTTAGAGAATGTTTTAAAATTTTACACTTCCTTCGAATAAACAAAAAATATAGAGTACCTACTTATTATTTAGATGTTTCTTTAATTTATTTATCAAGGTTTTTGAGCAGCGCAGCGGTGGAATTTAAAAACATGATCGATATCTTTACGTGGAATTTATTTGTTAAAAAAATATTATATAGGTACATAATAATATATAACATAAGAAACACGTTTTGAATTTTTGTTTGTCTATGAATTTGTTGCCGCTATAATCTTATAAATCGGAACCAAAAAGTTTTTACTATATGCCAGTGAAGTAAAGAGATAAGAAATACTTAGGTAAATATAACTTAAATATCACAAGATTTATTTTCCATCACTGGCCGCGACTCTATTTTGACTGGATCAGATCTGCCCAATCTCCTTTGTCACTTATGTACGCGTATATTGACGTCATAGCTTTAAAATCACATTGCCCACCTATTAGCACACAAATAAAATAAATCGATGCATCTATAGTTAATTAATTGTCTTCTACCTGTCTACCTGTAACAATAATAAAAATAATATATTATTAAGTATTTATCCTCCTTCCTTGGACCATGACGTCAGTCATCACAATCAAGGATATGCAACATATTTTTTACTATCATTTATTGCCTCTACCTGCTGGAGATTAACATACTTATTTATGACTGGAAACTGCCCTCGTTACGCTCCGGAGAATCTTATACTCGAAATATTGTTTGGTCGGGTGACTTTAATTTGACATAATTAACATTTTATTTTTATTACAACGAAATAAACCAAACCTACATGTCACCCCAAGCTTATTACAGTGAAAACCAGACGAGTGAAAACCGTATTCAAATCGGTTGAGCAGTTTTTGATATTAGCGAGAACAAAACCAGTGACAAAGTTAAACCGTTAATAATTATCTTTACTAAGTACTTATTTAAATTATATTATTATTTACCATCGAGATATAAGTACTAACGTACTAGAGAAGCTACGTCAAATAACTGAATTGTCCTATTCTTCGTAATTTGTAATTTGTTCGCTGCAGCGCTAAAATAATAACAATTCGTCTAAACCGAAAACTAATTTACCACAGCGCTAGATTTGCTGCGGAAGTGTATTTATTCTCGGCAAAAAGGTCTTAAGCGCCATGTAAATCACGGCACTTACGCGTGACGACTGAGTGAGGTGCGGCGACGGTGCGGCGCGATCGCCGCAGTTGAACGGGACAAAGTAGGAATTTACGGTGTCTTCTCTAGTACGTTAGTACTTATATGATCGATGTTATTTACCCTTTTCTTACTGCCATAAACAGAGGGCTTCCTTCTTTTTATCATATTCTTTATATCATAAGTATAATATGTGCAATATGGGCAAATGACATCTTTTCTTTTTTTTTGATACAAAAGTAACTGATACATTTACCCACCGGAAGTACTCATTAATCAGCACGCTCGCGCCCCCTATTCACTAACATATCATCACCGAGATTCCCCCTCCTAATAAGGTTTAAAATAGTTATAAGAAATCGTTTGCACTAAAAATAATATAAAAAATATCTGGCTGACGTGTGTCTGACATTTAGTTTTCAGTATTATTATTAGGGGTCTTTTCAGATAGACGCGGTATCGGTTACCACCAGCAGGAAGTCATATCTATACTAGCAGTAACTTCGGGATTTTACTGAATGGTATAGAGTCCAGCGACCTCTGAAAGCTGGACCGGGCGCCGTAACCTCGTCCGATGTTCAGCAAGATGCACCCCGAGCAGGGGAGGTCGGCTTGGACTCGAAGATGGTTGGATCCCCTTACAGCCCATAAATTTCTGACCGCGCGTACTTTTTTAAGCTTATCTGTGATACTGGAAACTCACTCTCTTTATGAAACACCGTGTGCTAACTGGATTAACTATTCTAGTTCTAGTCCCCATTTGAGTCATGTTCTAAATGTTGTCTTGTAGGGCTTGTGCTGCATGCTCGTTTGCTATCTTAATATTAAATAAAAAAACTGATAACCTCATGACATGACTTTATCAATGTTTTCAATTCTTGTCCTTCACCGCCATTAGTCCCCTATATAATTAATTGCTTTTGTTCATTGCACGGAGTCAATAAGGCTTCAGCAATTGATTCGGAAGACTTTCAACTTTGACCCACTGTCTGCTAGTAATGACGACCAAATATACAGTCTTTTAGCTATTACAAGATCAGTGAGTACCTAATCAAAACAATTTTAGGCTTTGTTTTGGCTTCGACCAAAAATTGGCTGAAAGTCTCGGTCGCACCGAAACTCGAGTTTTCGTTAGACATTTTTCAGTCGGATAGTACCTACTTTTTAGCAATATGTAGAAAAATAGGATCTATAAAATTACTTAAAATTAATCAATGCCTTCATTAAGATATTCGAGAAAAACTATTAACAAGGGTATTTATAAAAGTAATAGATCCCATAATAACGATCTTTCTTTTGGTCTGTATAAAGTTTAGTTTGAAGAACGTCTTTGACACATTATCTATTTGGCGGTGCTGGCACGGCACTAAACCCTCGTTCACACAAATAATCGCGATTGCCGAATATATCACGTATTCAATTTGCACCAAAACGATTTGAATGGTTATGTTATAGCTTTGAATGGTCACGCTATCACGAACACTCATGTCATGAGAAAATACACCTGCATGAAAAATTTTGTGGCAATATATTACGAATGGTAACCACAGTAAACACTTGTTTCAGGTGACAAGTCTGTTCGTTTGTCTGCTAAACATAAACAGAGATCCTACTATTATTTATTATACCTATATTATAAATGCGAAAGTAGTCTTTGTACTCTTTCACGCAAAAACTACTGAATGGATTTTGATGAAACTTGACAATAATATAGCTTACACATCAGAATAACACATAGTCTATAATTTATAAAGATATAGTGTGAATTATCCAAAATATATAGCTAAATCTTTGCAAGGAATAAGTTTCCCGAAGCGAAGAGAGGGCGGGTCACAAATAAAAACTTGTATAAAATACTAAATAGAACAGGCCAAGTTTTTCAGTTTTTGGCAAAATATCAAAAAAGTATAATATCCATGGGTTTGGGCTTTGAACAGAGTTCATCGTATGCTTTATTTGCTCGTTAGGATTTATGGGTTCGACTCAAGTCATAAAATTAATTCACAATCTAAGTTTTCAGACGATATCTCGGTCTGTTTATGGGGCTCTGAGGACTATAGTTTCTTTGGAAAATGCCGGATATCCTAAACATTTGCATCGTAAGTTATTGTGAAATCGTGAACCGTGTCCCCCAACGGCCATTCTCAATTCTTTGTTTGATATAAACAGAATATTGAAAACGGCAGTAAATAGATAAAGTAAGTACAAGCGTGGGCGGGTTAGACTTAGTAGTTAATATTATGGATATTATTTTCTGTATAGGTTCGTAATTTATGGGCTCATTAAATCAATTTTGTGGTATTAAATCACCAGGGTGCACTCATGCATGCGTGCGTGGGTCAATCGCTGCAGTTGTGTGAGGAAACAAATATTTGAACGGAGCAGACATTTAAATATTTTTGATTGACTGATAGCCATATCCTTGATGCATTCTTCATACTATCTAAAAATGATACGAAATTTAATATGCAGACGGTCCAATAAAACCCAAATGTCAAGGTCCCCCTACTCGCGTGCGGTCCCAAACTGTTGTCAGGACGGATTACTTTCCAAATGCCGTTCGTACGGAGCCCGGGTGACATTGCTCGAAACTACGCGATTAGTTTCAAACTTGGTGAAATTGCTGCAGTTATAGATAACTGGTTCGCTATTTTGTGCAATTATTATACTTTTTGTGACATTAAAATATCTAGGTTTAAGTTTCGAATGCCGAAAACTTTCCTTAAGTACGTTGTTTCTTTTTGACTTAACTTTGCAGAATACTTTTGAATTGATCTAAAGTTTGTATAACCAACTACTTAAAGAGAATTTTTGGGTTTTCAATTATTTTTACTCGTTATAAGAAGACTTCCACATCATGCAGTAGGCGGAAACACTGACGCAGGCGAGCTATTCCAATCCTTCGCGGCACGCAATGCATGACGACCGACGAGGCAAACGGCGTCGTTCGGAACGACGGGATGTTTACGTCTTAAGGAATCCATCCTTACGTTACCGGCCGTGCGTCAGGTTGTACTATGGAGGAATGGGGATGGGATCTTTGGAACAATTCCTGGCAAACGAGCAATAGGTAGTAGAGCCTAGAGTTCGCCCGGGGTAGTACTACCCCCGCCACGGTACTTAGTACCATTTCTCCTCTGAAGTTTCAAAACTTTATCGGCTCTGGCGAACATTTTCTATTGTGTGGGTTACAGCGTTACCGCTTTTTTCGTCGATATCAAGTTGTCTCAAGACTTTAAAATGCGCATTGCCAGCAACAGTATCTCACTGTCGAAGTACTGATCCATATTCAACAATATGAGCAAGCAAGATCTTATTTGTCTAATCAGCAAGTAACAAGCACAGATCTATCTAAATTTGTCAGTGGCCGCGCAGGCGTACTTCCCTTACTTTCATAATCTGAATTCGCACAGTGAAAGCGACGAGTAGGGACCGTACACTTGCTTTTTAAATGAGGATATTTCTCTTATTTTTTGTCTACAAATATTATTAATGTGTTTACTATTTAAATTACTAAAGATTAGTTCTAAATTTTAATGTATGTAGGTACTTATGTAGGTACTATTTAACTCTCTTGAGGTTAACTCTAGACTTTTACGAAGTTAGATCACTATACCATACAGATCAGGGCTGCCCAAGCCATCCTTCGTAGGCCAATTCAAATTACAATGTAAAATGCAGCGCTGCAGGGATGCCACAACAAAACATCAAAATATTGCAAAAAAATATATATTATTAGATTTATTAGGTACATTACACTAAAAATTTAAAACATGCGTCTCGCGCCGTTCAAAGCTGGTCGTTTGAGTGGTTCGATCCGAAGCGTGCCGTAGTCTGGACAGCCCTGATCTAGATCTAAGTGACCATTTAGCTCACGTAGGTTGATATTACACTAAACCATAACCATAATTTATAATACATAAAAAAGTTATTTACTTATTATTTTAAAGACAAACAACCCGTTACTTTTTATGAAACACGCCTTATTGGCAAATATATTAAATGAATATCTTTCGTGATTTGAATAGCTACTTCGGTACCTGTTATGTATTTATAAAAATAATAAATAGTCTGAATCTATTATTTTCAAATTTATCCAGTGTATTCATCCATTAACCTGTACAATATGTACATTAAAAACCGACTAAGAAAATCTGTATTGTGATAATTACCAAACGCCTGAACAGGTCTTCATATATTATAGCTAGACATCATGTCCATCACGTCAGCTATCAAACAAAAAAAAAAACACATCTAATTCGGTCAAATGTCTGCATAGTGTCCGGGTGTACCTTCAAAAATAAAGACACACTATTGTGACCACGTGGGTGGACATCTAATCACGGTGTATTACGGCCATTGCCGTAAACAGACCGTCTTGCGGACCGCATATTACGTGGACATGTATATGATGATTGCAGGGAATGAGTATTTGGGTCAGATGTACAATAGACTTCGACAAATGTATATTTGTAAAGTGAGAGTGCCATGGTATTGGGGCTTTCAGAAATATTATACAAGGTCTTGAGAATACCTTTGGTTGAAGTCTTTGCTAATCCAATATAAAAATACCTGTTCCTAATTTCAGGTTTATTTTAGAGGTGAAGATGTGCGTTGAAATATCAATAAGTATTTTTTTATATTAGAAGGTTTGTATGTACTCGTAAGTAAGTACTGTGTGTAATAAAATTCATGCTAATATTTATAATATTTAATAAAAGTTTACATCACAAATATTTTCACATTTAATCTACAAATTGTCCGAGGTAGAACCAGCTCATTATTTTTGCCAATCAGTATTTCTCCATTAACAACATAGGTAACGGCAGTAACACAAACATTCATATTTCAATTAGACCTTTCTTTAGAATAAATTACACTCAATAAAATACAAGCTGTGGTACCCTTTTAGTGACGTATCTATCTATGGCTGGTGTATAATTCAATAAAAATTATACACAAGAAAAAATAACACAAATACTTGTACTTGGATGAATTAGTGTAAAAATATATAATTTCCACTGAGGTTGGCGACTCTACTAGTATTTAGTGTGGCGTTAAATTCCATTCGTTAACAGCATCTTGTGTAATGTTTACACGTGTGTGAGTTAATATTTAGGGCTTGGTAATGTTAGGCAAAATTTGCTTCTATGCTCTAGCTTTATTTGTGTATTAATTATATTTACGAAGGGAAAATTCTTAATAATTGTACTTCAACTTGATGTATAAATTATTAACGCCTTATATTAATTATTTTATCACATAATTGACGTGTATACATTTGTATGTACATAAATTAATGAATGTTATGGATTTTTTTCATTTGATTTTAACTTATTTTTAAACATAAAATAATTTTGAATTTTGTACATGCATTAACAATGGATGATAACATTTATGTACTTGTATTAAATTTTATGCTATGACCTGGTAAAAAGTTTATTAGAATAACGGTTAAGTTTTTTAAATATTACATTGTAAGTAGATGCTGCTGATCATTTTATACTTCTCACTATTCAAAATTTTTATCACAACTGGTAAAACATAATATGTTACTTATCATTTTACTTAAAACTATTATATTTCAATAGAACTACGGAAATGTCAGTTGTCTTCGAAGAAATCTTCAGTAAGAGGAATGAGACTGATTTGGTCGTAGGTGTAGGTGTCGAAGAAGCGCTGGGTGACGTTCATTGCATACCCGATGGCGTAATCCAGAATCGGTCCACCGAACTCCTGTGCGACCAGCTGGGAGTTCGAGTTTAACACATCTAAGATGTTGTCGCCTGAAAATGAAAGGTTTGTTAAAGAAAAGAACAGCTGATGTTTAAATTAAGTGAAATCGAATTGTAATTGAGCGCTGGATACAATAATTTTATTAAGAGCTTTGGCTGGAATGAACTTATCACAGTTAAGATAGTGACTAGTGCTTTGGATACCATAGTGGGTATGAATAAGTAATTAGATCTTATGTTTCTCTTGTTTTAAATAGACAAACATTACAAGTGGATTAATTTATTGGTTAATGAGTAAGGTGTATATGTGAAGCGTTCAGGATACTTACTGATTTCCTTGCTGCCCCTGAAGAGATTGGTCAGGTTGAGCTTCAAGTCGGAGCCGTAGTCAGCCTTGTATTTGTACGAGTTGATCTTGTAATGTCCCTCGCCTTTGTCATTCTTTACTACTTTCTCCTTCACTTCAAGACGAATTTTCTGGTTCCCTATAAAATAAATTCATATGAAAACTAAATGTATTTTTTTATGTTGGTCATTGAAAAACTGCATCATTATTAATTTGAAAATGTTACTGTTACCCATTTTTAATAATTCAAACGAATGCGTATGGAGTAATAATATGGTGGTTTCGTATTATGTCATGTATAGTTATGAATTTGCAGACTATTGTTAAATAACGAACCAAATTCAAAATTTAAATAATAATAAATGGTATACAGAGGTTAGTACGCAATACGACAGGCGAATGAACATTTTACTTCACTGATACCTTGGTGGATGTTGAAATTCGTATAGAACTGCCATTTTGATAAAGAAATATTTTTCCTTGATATACAATAATAAGAATTGTTCTTACAAATTTTAATTTTGGCAGCTCCGTCTGTGTTAAGGTTGAAGAGCAGGATCCTGCCGACGATGCTGTAGTGGCCCTTTATGGTGAAATTGCAGTGCAGCTCAAATACGAATGTGCGTGATTGGCGACGGGAGCTATGAAATTTCATTTTATGTTAAACTCACGAAAACAAAAGCTAAGACTAATCTAGTAACACAAAAAAATATCTCAAATTTCTTTCATTCTATACAGACATCGATCTGTTTGTATAGAATTTATCATAATCTTACAATGATAGGTATTATTTTTAAGTATTTTTAGGTACAAATATTATAAAAAAGATATATGCCGCCGCACGCTATCTTCCTTGTATCGTGGTTCCCATCGACAACAACCAAGACCAGACACACACAACACAGAATTCAAACTCATCATCTGTAAATAATTCCGCCCCGTTGTGTTATCAGTAACACTCCGTATTGAATATTGAAGAATGTGTCTAAACAAGGAAATCAAGGCGTACATCATTAACGGCGACGTGCGGCGAGGCTAACGCACCTCAATCCACTGTATAAGTGTATAATTGCCCAGAACCAACATGGGCAATGGGCAGTTATGTCACGCAGGATGTGGCTCAAGATATTTCGCAAACACTGTGACTGCCGGCTTAGCCTAGCTTTGTTTATTGGCGTAGTATGTTTAAATTTATATCCAATCAGAGTAAGTGGTTAACAATTAATCAGCGTTTCTTAGGCATGTTTGTTGTAGGAGAATAGCACTGATTAAAAAAGTTAATTATTATTATTATTCATTTATTTAAACTTTATTGATTGCACACCGTAACATAGACACAGGTATCAATTAGGATAAGTACCTACCAATTGTTTCCAGACAACAAATTAGATAAAGTAATCAGCACAAACTATCCAAAAGTTTATACAAATCTACCTATAATTAAAATAATACCTAATATACACCTTAATATAAATAACTAAATAACCCGGCAGCTTTTGTTCTGCAGTAAATTTAAATATAAATAATTATTAAAATAGACGTTACCTTGTTGACTGCTCCGCTAATGATTATCACAACATATTTTATAATTATAGGATATAACAAACTTAACAAAGTACAACTATGAACCATCCTTTCAATACAATAAGTAAACGAGTATTATCTGTGAATATGATTTGGCATATAGTATAATTATGAATAATCAAGTTGTCCAGAAGTAACACGATCAGAAATTAAATTCTTTGAATAGACCAGGCCAATTTGAATAGACCATAGCACAAACACACTGGGACAATACGCCCAACGCGTGTCCATATTTACTCTTCAAACAAATATTTCAACCTGACAAACAGTGTGCACACAACACATACGAGAATGACTGTGTTTGGGATAGTTGATTGATGTGGAATTTTATGGAATCGTAAAAAGAGATTGTTCTACAATTTAACTGTAGAGACGTTCGCGTTGGGTGAAAAATGCATATATTATATTTTTAACAGCCTTTAAAAGAATGAGGTTGTAAATTTGTTATGTATTTAATATTTATGTAATATTATTGGTTAAGCTTTTATATTATGATAATCAGTCTATTCTCGTAATTTTATAGGTGTATGGTATATTATTAAATTAACAACAAACCTTCGCGTCATAATTTCACATGCACTAAAAGAGAAAGATAGAGAAAATAAGTTACCGCCACCTTCTCGCTCTTTCTAACCGAGCGATAGTTGGAAGCCTGGTCTCCTGCTCAATCATCGGTTGTATAAAATAGTTTGAAAGGCTAATTATCTTAGAGTAAAAAGTAGTAATATATACTCTAAGCTAATTATGGTAACCCTTAGAAAGATATTGGTAAGGTCTGTTGACATATTTTCTGTGTGATGACCTCCACAAACCCGCTCTTATTACCTTATTCAGATTAATTCTAAACAGTATTTAATGTACTGTATCGCTATAAATAACGTCCATTATGTTCACGGTATTATACTTAGTGTATAATTAAATTATATTACTGTACAGTATTAATTATGGGACTTATGTGCCGGATCCGAAATTACTCACAAGGCTATGTAACGCCGTTCTACATAGATAGATCGTGGGTTCAATTCCCAGCGAGGTGAAAACTGGAATGATGAGTTTAAATTTCGGTTCTTAGTCTAAGTGTGTGTGTTTGTATATATGTGTGTTGTCATACGAAACGAAATCCTAATGTGGGGCTATTCGTGTCTAGCGTTATTTATTATTTATCAGATTATTTTAACAGACGGTCCACGTGATGGTAAGTGACCATAGCTGACCATCCACATTTACAACATCACAACTCATTAACCCCGCAAAGTTATTCTCGACATACTGACGAAACTACCAAAACACAACAACACAACCTTACAATCGGACAACTTAACCTATGCATAATTACCTAATCGTATTATAGCATTGGATTACTTAACATTAACCGGTTCACAAGAATAATCTCAGCAGATATTCCGACGGGGTTAACACCTTGCACACGATGGTTAGACGAGTGAAAGTTAAATGAGTTTCAGAGTGAGCTCGTTTTTACTACTTGAGTAGTAATTTTTTGTGTTGTTCTAAGTCGGTCACAGTTGTCATGGGCGGCAGCGGAAGGGAGGTGCATGCAATAACACAAATATTTGTTTTGCAGTGTTTGTTTGTGTTAATAGCCGGCAAATGAGCAGACGACCATCTGATGGTAGGTAGTCACTACAGCCACTAAAGGATATTTTAGTTGCTCTTCATAACTGAGGAGCCCTGGAGCATACTCCTCGAATTTCCAGTCAGGGCTCGTGGAGAATGTGTAACTTAGTTCCAATAAAATAACTTACGATACTTTATCAGGAATGCAGGTACTCAATCCAATCAGTTTCCCGTTATGGAACGTCATCTTGACGTTCCCGGGGAGGTCCATGCTGATGTTCCTGTCCAGGTGCAGTGGGTCCAAGGACGGGATGCCCGCCTCCGGGATGCCCTTCACCACCCCGGGTATCGCGTCCAGGGTTGCCTTGGTGAAACACTCGTCAGTCAGCTCACCGCATGGATGAATGAAGTCCGCTGAATCAAAAGAAGTTAATGAATAGGTATATATACGGTATTGCGTGATGCTACTCGTACAAATATCTAAAGTGAGGTGAAAAATTTAAAATAACTTATTTACGGCTACAAAATTAAATAGTAACAAGATGTAGTTAGTATCTAGATAGTAGTAGTATTAGTCTTAGTTGACACCGAATTTAATTTGTAAATAATATTTGTATACCCGAAAGGGTTAAACATAGAGAACTATATTTTTTTTATTTTAAGACCTGTAAACAAATAAAGTAATTTGAATTTGAATGTAGGTACAGGGTTTGGGAGCATCTTTGAGCGTTTTATTGCTTATGATGACCGAAGAAAGAGAAGAAGAGAGATAATATGGAAGTTACTATCAAGGTTTTAAGCAAAAAAGTAGAGCCTACCACATGAAGTTCCAATTTTTAGCTTGGTAATGAACGTTTTATCAGAAGCATTAAAATCCTGTGGTTGGTAGACTAGATCATTTATCATTCGTTCTTCATCTCACAAGATTGAATAGTTTAAACTTATAGTCGATAAACGGTTTAAATCTAATTAAGTGCAATGATTGTGGTAAGTCGTAAATGTAACCACAATAATTCCCAATATAATATTGGTCTCATCGCAATGATGATAGTAAAAATTATTTTGTTTTGAGATTCTAGAATCATCATAACTAGGCACATTCGAGCTCACTAGGCGTTGTGATGAATAGAACCACAAGCAAGTAGAACAGAATGTGTCCACGACCACTAAAAACCGGCATATTTTGGGGAAATGTAAAAATGGCGTACACTGTTATTATTGGTATACGGTTTCTAGTGCCTGTGGCAGCATTCGGCCGCAGTTACTATCGTTAGATACGAACTAGTCTAAGGGTAAGAACTTCCGAATTCGGTTTATATTAACCCATCGTTGAAGTCACTTTTTTTGTATTTCTTATTATTTATGTCAATAGCAATGAGAGAAGATGATGATGAGAAAAGAGCCACCTCATGGGACGCCCATGGACATCAGGAATGCCAAAGGCATCGCAGATATGTTGTAAGAATGAAGAAAGAAAAAAAAGTACTTTGGAGTTTACGCCAAGCCTCTTCTAGGTACTAATTGGCTGAATTAGACTCCATGATTTTGGCCACTCCGGCGTGTTGTCCTAAAATACAATATCAACAAATAACAGCTATTGCATTTCATATTGCATGTTCTGTAAACACGATACGAACGCTATTGCAGTAGCGCGCCGGTCCAAGGTAAACCTAATGTTGTGTTACGCGCGTTGAGCAACGTTTGCGATGCGAGTACCTTCTTACCGATGTTATGTGCGAAAGATTATTAGCTGAATAAAAGCAATCCATCCTTATAATTATATTAAATAAATAAATGTTGTATACAGTTTTTTGTATAATCCCCATTGCGAAAGAAAAGTACCTAATTAAAAAATCAGTACGTACTACTATTAGGCTATCGATGAATTTACGGCCAAAAAATGATTGAATTTAATAAATTTCGTATGATTAATTTTTCATTTTATACTTGTACATACCAACAACTTAAATGTCGAAAAATCACAGTGAATATTTATCTAAGCGGTTGTTGTTAATTTTAAAAATATTTTACTATTTAAATTGTTTTAGTTATATTTAATTTTTATTGTAAACAGACATTTTATAACTTGTAAACAGAACATAAATTATTGAAATAATGACAATGTAATAAAATGTTAATGTAGGTACAACACAGTATTAATCATTTTATGTACTAAATTATAAAGCACATTTATTTTGTTTTATTAAGTCTAATTTTTATTTAATGCATTACTAATGCAATAAAACCTAAGTAAATATTAATTTTCACGATAATGCAATAAAATTAATTAACACTAATTAATTTATTAATATAAAAAATTAAACTTACGCAAAGGCACCAACTGTAAAGTGCTGTGGAAACACACACAAAACGTGACGAACAAAAGCACATACTTCATTTTGACGTATTAAAAAAAATTGTTCTTAAAAATCTTTGTCAAAACACGGATTATTTATTAAGGATGAGTTTTAATTTATTAAATTTCTATTCAATTATCTTTATGTTTTTAAACACGTATCGCGGACGGTGTTACATGGGCGCGAATACTGAGCGACTATGACTATACCGCTGAGAGTCGTTGCTTAATTTTAAGTTGCAATTAAACACCTCAAGGCTTTAAGGTGTGCTTCGATAAACGAGATTTAATCATAACAGTGTCCTTTTTATATTTATACAAGAATTCTACTCATGCATTCACAAACATGTTTTAGTTAAGTTGATCACGTTTACTCATAAAAAGTGGGTAAAAACATTTCCATTTTTTATTGTTTTTTATCAGCGGAAAATCACCAAATAACAATTTCTCAAACAACAACAAAATGTTCTCGTTGGGGTGTGCTAAGACTTGGCTAGAGGTGGACGGTCTGTACCCTTCATATTGAAAGAGGAGCCCAGTGCCCAGCATTGGGTTGCTTTGGGCTGTTTGGGTTGCGAGGATGAGAGTAATATTTTTAGAATGATAACGCTAAGCATGATACGACAACCCGGATGGCGCCGGATCACCGTTCCGAGGGTCCTGGTTTCGATTCCCAGCGAGGCGGAAATGAGTTTAAATTTCCGTTCTTGGTCTGGGTGTGTGTGTTCTTGTCTTGTGTGTTGTCCATGACCTCCACGACACAGGGAATCCTAGTGTGGGGCTATGAGTGTGTAGCGATATTTATTTATTTAGACCATTGCTGAGATGGACAAGGAACGGCATCAGGTCCTTCTTGGAAGGCTCTGGGCCTTTTACTACCCAGCTCAATCTCGACGATCTTTAAATTCGATATTATGTTTAGTATCAAAGTGATTGACCATGAAAGTAAGTGAAGAGATTGAAGTCAAGGAGTGACCACTTAAATGATTGAAGACTAAGAAATATATTTTAGGATAAAACTGTACACATATTTGTGTAACGTTCAACACCGAGTGCAAAAGTATCCATTAATTATTATTTATGTCTATCTAACGCGAAATTAAGATATTTCGTAACAGAAAAAACATTTTTTTTGCTTTACCGTTTAGTGACCTTTATTTATGTACGTATGTGTACATTATACTTATTTTTTTACCCGATACCAATTTAAGCCAAGTGAAAGGAAGATTATGATTCCAGCCAGTATGTTGCTGGTTATGTATTTGTGTATGTTATAGTGTTCCCTCAGAACTGCTAAACGACTTATCATTCGACAAATGAGGAAATGAGTAGTATAGTAAGTAATATAATTATATACACACAGGTGCATAAGATTAAGTAGTAAAATAATTACATTAAATCTGGCTTAAGTGCAGGTAATCTATGGAATGTTATACGATATATTAATTTATAGCTGAAAATGTAACTAAATGGATAAATAGTAGAGGTAGTTATGAGTAATGTGATGTCACACAAAATTTAATCTGGTGCCCTCTACAGGACATAGTTACAAAATAAAAAAAAAATTAAAGGTCGCGTTAGTTATTAAACGTACTTACGTAGTCGGGTTTTATTTTAAAAACTTGTGTTGTTTATAAACGAACTATTCGAAAAGGTGAGAAACTTTGATGCGAGCCAGTCGCCAATTTGGTATAAGTAATTTGGCAATCATTCCGATGAGACCGTATGGTCTGATATGATAATTAAACTGTCACGAATTACTAATTATTTATTAGTAATAATATTTTCGTAAAATTTACTGAAGTGGTACTATAAAGGAACAATAAAAAATATTTCAAAGATCCTACAGTGACCTTATGACGACAGAATGAGATATCAACAAGAAAAAACACAATTCCCACTAATGGGACGAATACCATACAGGAATTTAGGACTTATGTACAGCAAGCTTATGTTGGTATTTACGTACACATTGTCATGGACAGTGTCAGTGATAGACGTCATGTATATCATACAATACGTGCTGAACGCAATAACAGTTTTTATGGCTTGAGGAAAATGTGTAACCTTTGAGTATATTTGAGATTCTTAAAACTTGAGATAAATATTAACTTACTAAGTGTGTATTGTCCATAATTATAGGAATAAAAAAGACATACTTTAGGGTTCCGTAATACGGCTCCTTCCATCGGTAATGCAACTGTTGTCCACGGGCTCCGGTGACTCGCCGACATGGCTCCGTCTTGTCTATTAATATTGCTCATTTTATCGTGTACTGGCTGTCCCAGCGAACTTCGCACCGCTCTATAATTGTATTTGTGTGTTATCCATGACACCCACGGGCCACGGCACTTGGATTAAAAAGTGCAATCGAAAATAGTTGAGTAATAGCGAGCCATTCAAAAGTATAATCATAATATTAATGTTTTTGACTGTCTGCCTATTCGCTATAATCTAAAGAAACTATTGCACTGATTTTAATGCCAGTTTTGTAGGAATCAATCAAGGATTTGAGGAATATAAAAAAATATAAATGTCTCGTAAAAAAGAATAAAAATTTAGGTGCAGTACATCGACGCGGAAAATAAGGATTACGGCAATCACGGTGGATTACCAGAATAATATAGAAGGGAGGGGGTAACCCAACCATAATGACATCGGATTCAGTCAAACAGAACCGCAATTTACGTTTTAGTTAGGCAAGAAGTGCTGTAATCATCCTTGATGCATGCTAATTTGGACCTTGACTTATTGTTTTAGAATCGGTTTTGTAAAACTGTCGTCCCGACGTGATATTACGTGAGACCATCCTTGACATAACGACGGACTCGTACAATGCATAATCTATGCTAATCATGCCCTTTGTGGGTGCGCAATTACTTTTTGTTAGATAGTAGGTTTCGTCTGTCGGGATACGAGTATACCTAGCAGGAAGGATAGTGTCCGGACATTGTTTATGTCCGGACATTATTTATGTCCGAACATTGTTTGAGTCCGTATTTTATTGTAGCAAACAGTGTGCATAGACCTCGTTGGGGGCTGGTTTGTCTTTTGTCTTTATGTTGATCGTATGTATTTTATTTATAAATACGTCAAACGAGCAGTCGAGTGCGAGTCCCCTAATGGCAAGCGGTACACACAGTGTCCCTGTGTAATGGGCGACATGACACACAAAGACAAGAACACACACCCAGATCAAGAAAAGAAAATTTTGCGCGTCGTTGGGAAACGAACGCCGGCCTCTTGGAACGGCAGTCCGGCATGGTGAATACCGGCCGTCAAATTGTTTCTTTGAGGCCAACAAGTCCGTTCTGTTCTGGAGGTCAGGTTTTGAATGGTACGTCCTTAGGCTTCCATTCCACTGTTTCCGACGCACTGTGTTATTATGACATCACAAGTGACAATCCTCGTCATAAACAAAAGAATAGAGATGTGTTTGCCGTCGTTGCTTACATTATAACAGTCAACATTAAAACTGCATTAGCTTTCCGGGACGGACTATTATCAAAGTATTAGTTAATCTCTTCTGTCGAAGGTAGATTAGTTACGTAAAGTTTGCGTAAGCGATGCCAACCTCTGGTTAATTACATACACTAAATATGCAGTGAGCTACTTAGGTAATTATAAATTCAAATATCAACTTCTCGGCTGCAATTTATTGCGATGACTTTAAATGTTAATTCCTAACCGGTGGTCCTTGGAAGCACCCGAAGTGGTAAAACACTCAAGTGTTTACTATTTTAATGATTGAAATTAAATACATAGGTAGGTACAATATTTTATATGTGTGTAGTAATTTAAAAACCCTTTAAATGGCGACATGCGTGTTTCATTAAAAATTTGTCATTTATTCAATTTTGTTTACTTTATATTATCTACCTCCTAACAGTTGGTGGCCCGTGGTAAAGAAACATTTTGTCAAATGGTCCCTAGACTAAAAACCAATGCACAGACAAAGGAGATATGTCTGTAGTGTTTTTTGTTAGGTTACTTACTAGTGTGAAACACGAGTATTGAAAGTGCTTCCGATAAAGGGAGATAGTGTTATTATGTTATCCGCCTTTTGTTCCATTACTTATGTAAGGTTCAATAAAGAATAAATAAATAAATAGTGACTGACTTCCCCCAATACAGACAATAAGGCTGAACTGAACTGAAAATTAGCAATAATACAGACAGTAATAACTAATACCTTCTTCTTATTACTTTTGCTATAATTTTCATTGCTTTTGTTAAAATATTATCCAATTATAGTTAGTACCTACATAATCAACGATTAGTTTTCCTCGTTAACCAGACCATTAACCACCAATACGTTATCGAACAATACCACAAAGTGGTCGGACCATTGTCCCATACAAAGTGAGCAGCGTATTGTGAATCACAAAACCCCTAATTTACCAACACTGGCTCAATATGATCAGGTCTATAGCGGCCCTGTCGCTCGCTCATTGCACATCGTGTGAAATCGCTCAACTTTTCAGCTATTATGCCATTTTCGTGGGAAATGCGTTTATTGCATGGCGATTTTGCACCGTTCATCGCAAGCCATACCTCTCCCACTGTTGAGCATGGGTCTCATGTAACAATGTGAGGGGTACAGGCCATAGTTCACCACGCTGGTCAAATGCTTTTGAGAACATTATGGATAACTATTAGGTGTACACTGTGCAGGTTTGAATACGATCCCGCCGGTTCGGTAGTCCTAGTTTCAAATCACTCGGCTATCACTGCAACGTTAAGCAAATGATGGCCTGGAGAATCCTGCACGCACATCTTGTCTTAGTTGTCATTTGCTTCGGTGAAGGAAAAACATTGTGAGGCAACCTGCATACCTGAGAGTTCTTCATAACATTTTCAAGCGTGTGAAGTCTACCAATCCGCACATTGTGAGAGGAGTTGAGCCCAGCAGTGGGAAGTGGGACAGTAATGGGTCGCAGTCTCGCAATGACCGGGAGATTACGATTTGGAAAATTCCAAAAATGTCATATTCGTCATAGATGACTAAACAATATGTTGCACGTACATGTCGCATAATGCGCCACAAAAGGCTTTACGGTGGGCGAATCTGCCATATCGGCCGCGCAATCGACCGTGTAACTACTTTCTCACGCGATGGCCCGCGTATCATTGCCTTTGTATCAGTCGTAAGGTCAAATTCAGGTTGGTGACAGATGTTTTTATCTGCACAATATAAATGATACTTAATTAGTCTGTCAAAATCCTGATCCATCTGTTAAAATCCTGTACATACAACATCGGTAAGAAACAGCCAAGTATGGAGATTGGACGTACGAAAACATAAAAAAATAAATTTTTTGTTAAGAACTCAGCAATAAGACACAGATACAATGTTATATTTATATCAAAAAGATTACCATTTATCCACGTGACCAATTTGGTGCTTCTTATTGACCGATAGAATCAAATGCGGGTTTGGTTTCGACTTGTGAAAGTTTGCCGAATTCTTTTATGGAATTTAGATAGCAAACGAGTATGCAGCACCACCCCTACGCTGTCGCCCATGACAACTGTGACCGATCCAAAACTAGACTAACATAAGTCCTACATACATAAGTCTTCGATGTAGATGACGCCTTACCGGTTCCCATAGCCCGATCGTCTCTGACACGATGTCCACGAATGACTCAATCAACCCGGAGCTAGGGTTGCCATCTCAACAATTGAAAAGTCTGGACCGTTAGCTGGGTATTTTAAATTTATTGGACGTTTCTATAACATCCCGTTTTAGCTACAAACTAAAATTTTACAATTTTTCGGTTTAAGTTAGGTAATACCTATATTTTAATTGGTTAGAAGTAACAAGATATTTATTACTTCTTTGATGGTACAAATTGGTTATACTTTTAGGTGAAAGGTTGTTGAATTTTCATTTCGTTTCTTATACATATATCCACTTACATTCTTACGCCGGACAGAACACCAAAAGACCGGACATGTCCGGACTAATACAGACATCTGGTATCCCCACCCGGGGCGTTCACGCTCAATTTGGCGACACCATTGTTACTTGAATTTCGTTAAAATGCTTTTTATTCATATACATAAGTAATAGTTTATTCATATACTTTAGTAGTAGTAGTTACTCTTCGTAGGGTATAATTATGTATATTTTGATCAAATTCTTAATCACCATCATGATCAAACATGATCAACAGCCACTGATCGAAGCGACAGCGATGTATAACAGCTTTTATGGGTTTCGAATTCGAATGCTTGTGATTTTCATTTACGTTACCGAAACTAAACGTAATGACGGTAGTTTTACGCGGGAATTCCTAATTGTATGGAAGGAAGTGTTTTTTTTAAACTGTTTAAATATTAACATAAAAACTGTATTTATTTTCCAATCAGCAGCTGTCACAAGGGGTTGTTCAATCAGAGCCAAGGGCGATCACACAGTGATTGCAGTCGGTGCGACTCGCGTGGGGCACGAACTGTACAGAAGGCTAAATGTAACTGAACTTGGCTTACATTGCCCCAACTGGGCGGTAAATTAAACAGATTACGGTGTAGTGACCTCTTATGACGTATTTTGTACAGAAAAATATATTTTGCCCCTGACCCCAATGAACTAACGCTTGACACAATCGGAGTACCTACCAGGAAATTATGAATAAAATTATTTTTTCCAGTTATTTTTTATGTTCAAAGCAATGACAATTTTATTCTTAATTGTGTTAGAATATAATAAATGTGGCTTCAATCCATTAATGCCCCAATACTGAGCACGGGTCTCTCCTCATGCCTGAGGAGGTCTGGAGCATACTCCACCACGCTGCAACAGTGTGGATTGGTGGAGGAAAAAATGTAACGTAAATATTATATTACAAGTAAGATAAATTTTACGGTGAAATAGGTATTGCACTGATAAATAAATACCTATTCACGATATGTAGGTATTGTGCGCCAATATTTGGATGGATGGGTGGATGAATCGTGGTCACGACTGAACAGATCGACGTATAAAATGCATATCGTGAGTACCCGCATAGTAAAATCTATACAATCCGTGATGAATAAAGTTTAAAATAAAGTTTTGTAACAGCATATTTCTTATGTAAAGCAATTGTCAAAATAATGTCCCTGAAAACCAAAAATGCTGTTGGCTTTGACGAAATATGAACAAAAGTTGTTAAGTATTGCCCTTGTGAAACTGCACCAGTTCTGACTTTAATAATATTTCGTTTTTAAACAGGTTGTTTTCAAGTGTAGTAGGTGAATATAGCCTCGATAGGTATAGAAGATATCCAACTGTTTTGAGCTTTGGACTCCCGAACGGCCTGGGCGCGTAGGTATTCCATGCGCACCTTAATTGTCAACAATTACGTATGTGTGTATTTCACACATATTATCACTTTCTTCGGTATAGGAAAACATCGAAAGGAAATAGAGTTGTAACAAAGTTTTGCAAAGGCGTGTGAAGTCTGCCAATAAGTACTTGGCCAGCGTGGTGTACATTGGCATATAACCCTCACATTGTGAGTATACTATTAACTAATGGCTCTTTTTAATATTTAGCCATAATAGTCAGTAACTTTCATAAAACTGTCTAAACGGTAGTAGTGTTGATTGTTATTATTTTACTTACTAACTTATTATCCAGAGATTAAACCGCCAACCCCCTTGCCTACTTGGTCGTGGCTCTGCCGGCGAAGCTAAGGGTCCTGGGTTCGATTAACGGCCGGGGCAGATATTTATGTGATATATAAATGATTGCTCAGGTCATGGGTGTTAGTGATGTGTTATTTGTGTTGTCCTTTCCACCAGCGACATGGGGATGGGCGCCAACTATAACTGACTAACTAACTTTTAGCACTAAATATAATTCGTTTAGAGACAGGTAGAAAAGGTTGATTGTATTAGCGCTTCTTTTCATCAGTTTTACAGGGTTGCTATAATTAACAATTACCTTGTTGAATTAAAAATAAGGTAATAGGAGGAAAATAGATAATTTATTGGCAATATTTCAAATTAACCATTCAGTTCAATAAGGACTTAATCATTCCGTAAGGCTTTAATGAAATCTCGTGGTTGAAACGTGAAACTGTATATTTATTGTTGGTAGGGTAGGTACATACTCTAGGTGCTCTAATTGCTCTATATAGATTTGTTCCCACTGATGTTAAAATGGCTTAACTTTTTTTTTTATTTAAAAACTAATCAGTTTTTAAATAAAAAAAAAAGTGTTAGTTTAAAGAATCACGTCTAATAATTTTCGAGTAAGGGGGCTAAGGGACATGTTTCCCGAAGCGAAACGAGGGCGTAACGTCTGTGTGTGTGGAAGGTGGACTTGCACCGATCACTAGTACAATCATAAGGTCAATAAGACTCAAATTTCCTTGACACTATTACGCACGTTTCTCATTTTCTACAATCCGATATGTTGCATGAATATAATCGTAGCCCTGTAATTATTTACCGCTAGCGGCGTATGTACGACGAATAGATAATACCAGACTTGGGCACGCGAACTTCGCACGAATATTTCGGTACATACCACTAAATCTTCTTATGCCCGGTTAATCGTTAATCGTTAAACCGATCGTTTTAGAGTTACCAGTAACGAGTCGTCAAAGACGTTCCTTATTGACTGTATAATATAAAATAAACACTAATTGTAATTTTACAACACAATCTTACAACTTACTACTGTAAGACCTTTCTTTAATTACTATTAAGATTTAATGGGAACAATCGCAAATACAACAACAGACAAACCGATAAACAGTGTTCTGATTATACAACATTGTTTTGGTTATTATACTGCGTAAATACCCCCAAATTAGTTTATGTCCCCCAAGGCCCGCCCCGGCCAAGAATCGAACCCGGGACTCTACATTAATATTAACTGGGCTACGGGCTCATCATCATCTTCTATGTACAGATATCGGTCAGTCACAGTTTTATCACATGCATAGATGACCAATAGTCACTGTAGGGGTAATAGTGAACAAGGTGGAATTAGAAAATGTCGCATTTTTGCGGTCGGGTCGCGAGATGTTCCGCAGATGCCGCCATAACAGTAAATCCGAAGCTGGTCGTGCGCCCGCGCCGCCCGGCGCCCGCTACAGAATACTAATGCACATTTTCACTGCGTTTCCATTATCCTTGGACATAATAACGCTGCACACACATCGCGCCACACTAGGATTAACTATATCGTTATCGTCACAACGCGCGTCCGTCAGAATGGAGGGTCAATCATCGTATTTCACTCTGATATTATGTTAAATAATTGCTTATGAATTGCTTATATTTGCTTATCATGATGAGAGAATTGCTTATTGCATAATTTAAAAGAAATAACAAATTTAATGTTGACCCTCCATTCTGACGTCAGCTCCGCGGGTCAACTCTCTATAAAGTAGTAACTACGTAGAATTACTAATGTTTTAATGGGCCAAAAATTGCTTATCAATTGCTTATTTCACAATTTGGAAGCCTGCACCCCGTTATTAAATTCATAAGCTAAGTACGACCCTAAAATCCCCCAGCGCCTGTTAAAATTGTATGAGCAAAGTCACGAATGTTGGAAATTGCGTTTCAATTACAAGGTTCAGTTAAGTATTTGGTAATTATTTAAATATAATTAGGAATCGCTAGCAATCAAACTCGGAGTTCACGGCACAACTGATTTATTATTTTACTACCCGCGGAGTGTATAACAAGAATACACCACAGGTTCTTATATGCCTACCAATATTGAGACAAAATGTTCACGTTATATCTTTTTTTATTTAAAAATACACTTTCTGAAATTAAAAAATTAAACTAATATTATTTTTTAATAATTCAACCCGAATTATTAAATTTTTTATACTAAAAATAGGCGATTAATCAGGCGATGGTAATAGAACTTTGATAGAAATAAAAAAATCATCATCATCATCACAACCCATAACTGTCCCACTGCTGGGCACGGGTCTCCTCTCACTGTGTGAGGGGTATAGGCCATAGTCCACCACGCTGGCCAAGTGCGGATTGGTGGACTTCACACACCTTTGAGAACATTATGGAGAACTCTCGGGTGTGCAGGTTTCCTCACGATGTTTTCCTTCACCGAAGCAAGTGATAATTAAATTTTTAATTCGCACATAATTTTTTGAAAATTAGTGGTGCGTGCGGGGTTTGAACCCGGAACCTCCGGTTCAGCAGTCCAATGTTCAACCACACCGCTATCACTGCTAATAAAAAAATAGTTTAAGCAAACTTAAAAAAAAACCTTTTATTAATAAATTGTAGTTTATCTAATACAAAATAACTCCTCCTCTGCCTCAAACACATGCGGAGATCCTCCTGGGCATGCTGAGGATCAAGTTATCCGGCATTTCTTGTGGTAACCGGTCCCATTCTTGAACAGCAGCTTCCCTGAGCTGCGGCACTGTCTGGGGTGATCGCAAACTGTTTTTTATGTTTGTATGTATGAAATGAATTGAAATTTATTCGAAGTTGGTTTTTTACAAACACTTTTCGAAAGTCAATCTACGCCATCGCTTCAACAAATCCCTAACGTGAGTAGTCTTGGAAGAAGAAGCGGCAAGAAAATTCCAATACAGATATACAGCTAGCCTGTCGGATCCCACTGCTGGCGAAAGGCGTCCCACCCTATACATACATACAATATTATACACAATATTTTAAAATCAACGTAGGTACTTAGTTGAAATTTATTTATTAATTACAATATTTCTGACTGACCTGTTTTTGAAATCTCATCAGTGATTTTGTTTGAGATTCACCACCCGGCTTTATTTCATCATCCGTGTTAATTAAAGTTCTTCAGCAAAAGTTTCGACATGATCCGACATATAGTTCTCTTTCCTATACTGACCAAGAAGTTATGCCTCCCGTACGACAGTGAAGTTTAAGTTTTTCTTTACCGCTATAACGACCAGACACGATCGGGGTTTCTTATGCCCCGTTCCGCACTTAACGTGTTAACGGAGGGTAGGTTCATTTTGACGACCCGGATGACGCAATGGTTAACGCGTCGGATCGCCGTTCCGAGGGTCCTGGGTTCGATTCCCAGCGAGGCGAAAATTTGAATGATGAATTTAAATTTTCGTTCTTGGTCTAGGTCTGTGTGTTCTTGTCTTGTGTGTTGTCCATGGCACCCATGACACAGGGAATCCTAGTGTGGGGCTATGAGTGTGACGCGTTATTAATTTTATTTATTTATTTTAGTTCTTTTGTCTCAATATCGGTAGGCATTTAAGAACCTTGTAATTGAAACGCAATTTCCAACATCCGTGACTTTGCTCATACAATTTTAACAGGCGCTGGGGGATTTTAGGGTCGTACTTAGCTTATGAATTTAATAACGGGGTGCAGGCTTCCAAATTGTGAAATAAGCAATTGATAAGCAATTTTTGGCCCATTAAAACATTAGTAATTCTACGTAGTTACTACTTTATAGAGAGTTGACCCGCGGAGCTGACGTCAGAATGGAGGGTCAACATTAAATTTGTTATTTCTTTTAAATTATGCAATAAGCAATTCTCTCATCATGATAAGCAAATATAAGCAATTCATAAGCAATTATTTAACATAATATCAGAGTGAAATACGATGATTGACCCTCCATTCTGACGGACGCCACAACGCAGAAAGAACAAAAACACACACCTTGATCGAGAACAGAAATTGAAACTTATCGTCAAAATTTTTGCCTCGCTGGGAAATGAACCTGGGACACTTCAGACTTCATCGCCACTTACCATCAGGTGGGATTGTTGTCAAGCATAAACTTATCTTAAGTAAAAAAAAGACTGTAGCCATTACGCCATACGACTCGTCATTATTTGTATTGATTTCTTTATCACAAATGCACTTACACTGGACACTTTATTTGTGCCATTTTATTGCTGCTTGCATTAATTTGTAGCATCTACTGATATTCCTGTACACCACCATAGACTATGCACAGAGACAAACCATAGCGAAATATGCAAACAAAAATTTTTTTCTTTGGTAAGAAATAAGTTTTAAGTAGAACAAACAGTATTTTAGGGTGTACCTAAAGGGCCACGATGCAAAGCATCTTGCTCCACTTGGAATAAGGTTAGCTCTGTTCGTTTGCTTCCAGAATTGAAATATATTTAAGGAGTTTGATTCAAATTCCTCCTTATTTGTCCGGTCACTTCGGTAATGCCTTGTATTCATTTTGAGTGATAGTGCGCCTACAATTTATCATTTAGCAACAACGTGGATCTGCTGTAGTGAAAATAATATAGTATGTTTGTTTGGCGTTATCCTTTTCTTTTTAATTTAAAACAGACAATTATTTATGAATGTGACAACAATACTACCCACACAAGGACGATCATGAGTTTTAAACATGATCAAAACCTGATTTGTTTTGAAGTGCCGCCAAACGTTCCCATGGACCCCAAGTTTCCTTGCAGCCGCTATATTTCTGGATTCGATGAACAGCCTAAACTTGTGGTTTGTGATCAGGTTTGTGTCAAAAACCTGTCAATGACAACTACATCTTATATTTAACAATCCTCTGCCCTTAGCTCACATAAGAAGCTCCTTCAACATTCATTCAAACTAATTGCTTCTATGCCATGTTATCCATGCCATTTTGTTTCAAGAAAAATCATAGTTAAGATATGTCTAATTCGAGTTAGATCTTAACCCACTTAACCCCAACTTTGATACACATTGACCAAGCTACAGGGTCTGGTATTCGTGTATTTTGCAACAAAAGTACAACAACAATGGAAACACACACTTGTCGTAGACAAACTTGGGGCATACGTTAAATTTACGTCGGTACATGTATTATAAAAATGTTGGAAAGTTGACACGGGAATAGCGAATTGCGAAAGTGGCGTTGTATCGCGCATTCTTGCATGATTTGACAATGTTTGAGCAATTTTTTTATTGTACAATAATCCATGACATGAAAGTTAATGCGATGCTTTGTTCCTCTGGTGTAATAATACTAATGAGAGCAAGCGAGCATGCAGCGCCGCTCCTCTACTGTCGCCCATGACAACTGTGACCAACCCAAAACTAGACTCTAATCGGGACTAGGCTGGTTTTCCAGTAAGCAGAGGTGTTGAAGAACGATAGTTACTTAGTTGGTTAGTTCATTAGTATGTATGAGGACTGGGACAGAGACTGTTAGTGATAGTTAGTCCTGTTAGTTGATGTTAGTAATAGTTCAGTTAGTAATTGTTAGAAAGTCTCGTTCTGATTCGTTATGACAAAATATTAACAAAAAGGCATTTTTATTCGGACGGTTTTGAAACTCGAAATATAAAAAGAACACGCTTTAGATTTTGGGGAAATATCTGGCTGTGGAATATTTTCGTTCATTATGGAAACAGCAAGCAGAACAGCTACGCTACGCATAAGATTGGGAACAGTAAAACATTATTTCATAATTACGTTAATGATCATAAGCTACACATTACATACCTGTATAACACTTTTCTATCATGTTAATAAAATATATAAATATGAACCAAATTTGTCGATAAATGTTTTTTTCGGTTGGATATGGGTTGGATATTGTTGTAAAATATTTTCGTTGACGTTGAGTGCCAGTAGAGCGTGTAAACCGCTCCAATGGCGCCTTAAGTGAACTGGCGCGCAATTCAAACATGGTACATGCATACAACAGAACAAAAAAGTGCTTTTGCTCGTGACGCAGGTACTTTAAAATTAATTAGGTACAATATTTTAATTAATGATTTATTGGAGTTTTTTTTTAAGATTTAAGTAATACATGATTTACAAAATCAGTCATAAGATGTACCTACATTGTATTATTTTAATAGCTTTAAAAGTGTGGTTACTTATGTTAAGTTCAATTAAATTTGATTTTAATTTAGCAAAATTTCTGAACGGTACAAAATGAAATCACAACAGCCGTTTACAAATACGAACAAGTTATTTCGGTGCAAGCTTGTCGATCCTGCGCTATTTATGGGATAAGTGAGCTCATCAGGAGTGTTCGGCATAATTGAACTAAGCCCAGACGTAAGATAATCTCGGCCAGACAATATAATATAATAAGAGTTTGCTACCAATTACGATATTTTATTTGCCGTTATGTTAAGCTTAAATCTTTTGCTAGGAATTTGGATTGTACGATTCTTACCAGTTAAAAATCTATATTTTTGTTGGTTAGTGAAGCAATTTTATATGGGCTCATTTTAATTTGGTAAAAATCATGGTCATTTCAGTTAATCTACACAAAACCTATTGAATTATCGTGATAAATATCCTCATATTTCAGTCAATTTATACAAAACCCACATAAATAAAATTATACTCTATGTTCTAAAACGTACCACTGATAAAATGTACATCATTTGTTTATCTATTCGCTACTAGATGGCGTTATTTGTTGCAAAATTTGCCCGCGGCTGTCGGAGGGAATGCTATTAAATTAATCTCTAAAGCGCCCTTATGTTGAAAATAAGGTTACTAACACATCGTTGAATATAAAAGGATTTCATCTAAAGCTGTTTGATGTGTGGATGAGAGTATTACCACGTATTACGGAGTAAGAGATTATTCCCGACTTCTCCGTAACAAATAGAGGGTAAGATTTGAGTGAGTGAATCCCTTTAATATTTATTTATAGGATCATTTTGATCTCTTACCGCATGCTTTATTGCCGACGTGAATATTCCTGCGTGCCCTGGATTGGATTTGGCCGGGTATGAACAATCAAAATTAACTACAGTATCGGATATTTCCAGTTTTAAGGAACTAAAGAATTCCTCGGAAAAGTTTAATGGTATAAGCATTGACTTATATTACTAAATAAGTCCATGGGTATAAGCGGTCGTTAATAATAATAATCCATACATCAAATACATCGGCGATGTCTTTGCTGCGGATGATTTCCATCTGCGATAGTCACCTCTTACCATCAAGCTCGTCTGTTTGTTTGTCGGCTATCAACATAGCCTAGTAGATACTTATTTAAAAAAGCAGTCATTTAAAAAAAGTAGATTGTAGGCGTGTAATTTTTGATATAAGTTTTTTTAAAAACATGAAGTAAATAATGAGATACACATTTATATCAATATAATTTTATTCGCTTTTACTTCTTTTATAAGTTTTATAGTCTCGCCAAATATCCTGATTTGTACCGCTCTCAGATGGCAACACTAGCTAAATGTAGCGAATGTCCTCGCGCAATTTATTAGCCGTGTTCGATATTTATACGAATGCTGATCGATTTGCGGGTTGGATAGGGTGGCCTCGTTTACAGACATATCGCAACGGTTCCGTGTAAATGCTCGGATCTGATATATGATTTGTCGTTTCAAATGCCGTTTTATAATTAAATTAGCGGGTAGAGGCTGTATTTTACCTTGATTAACCGATTTCAAAAAGTAGGAGGTTCTATTTTCGACTGTATTTTTTTTATGTATGTTCACCGATTTCTCTGTTAATTGTGGACCGATTTCGAGTATTTTTTTTTATTTGATAGAACGTACTTCCGATTTTATATGTTGTGACAATATTGCCATTCAAAACTAAATGTTAGCACCATTTTATGTAATTTTTGTTTTCAAACATCTGGAAAACAAAATTTTCAATAATTTATTTGTGTTACAGTTCAGAAGAAGCCTCGAGTATCGAACCCGTCCTGGGCTCCTGGTTCCATAGTTACCATAAAATCTGTAAAAAACACCTTAAATGAAACCATATGGATTTTTAACATTTATAAAAATCTTTCTTGTGTTCTTGTTTGTGTAAAATGAGGAAAAGATGATATATTAGGTAGGTACTACATCAGAGTTATAGTTTCTAGTATCAAACCCAAAGACATCCCCATCCAGATATATTAGGCAATTAATACACAATCTAGTACCTAGAGATAGTATCAGCGTTACTCTGCGGTACACCGGTAATGCCATGCGTGGCACGACCTCAACTAACGAGGTATTTTTATTCATTACCTATTCGGGCGCCGCAAACGAGCGCCGAATTTAATTCGCCATCGACAATGCTTTTATTATGCAAGAGTTTTTCACGTGGGAACATTTATGTATCACCTGTACCACTGGTGGGCTCGTGTCTGTCTAATGTAGGTGTCTAAATGGAGTAGGTCGAAGTCATGCTGGGGAAATGAGGATGAACAGGCTTCAGGTATAGTACGGCCGACGGTTCTAGGCCGCTCTGAAGTTAGGCTTTCGGATATAGTGCGCAGGTATTGTACTTTAGAGAGAGATAGAGACACGAACACTGAGCGTGTGACTGAATGAAACAAACAATGCTCAAGTGACACCCCGCGCGTCTTGCCACCATTTCGACCCTAAAATTATTGTCTTTTGCGCAGCGATCCGAACAAAGTTCAGAGCGGCCTAGAACCGCCGGCCGTACTATACCTTTGTACACCGAACCAACATCCAGCATGTTTACGCGAATACCTATATTTAATCAATATATCTCTTCTATCTTTATAGAGCTTACAATAACACAACAAATTAAGGTTATTCGCGAGATTCGAAAACATTGTTCATACTAATATCGAGATAGCAAACGTCACTGGTGTCTACACTTGAGAACACGTGAACTATTGCGAAAGACTCAAAAGTTCGGCGTCCAAATAGTGAAGTGATCTGATAAAAAACGTTAACCTAGTGGAGGTCGGGGCCCCCGCGGCCCGTGGGAACCCCGGCGCGTGGGGCCCCCAGCCTGTGCCGACATGTTCGCGAATCACTGGCGTGCCCTGCCATGTACACACTACCGATGAAATTGTATGAGCATGGTAATGTTCGCTATATTACATGGTTGACAGTGTTGATTTTCTGGTGTGTTTTTGATCAAGAGGCAAGAACGAGTTTGATCTTAAATTGAGAACAATTTTTTGTATCTATACCAATTTACGGCATCGGTTTTGATTGCATCGTTGGGGAGTGTGTTACGTAATATACGTGCAATATGCAATATACGATGCAATATACCTATTATTTTATTGATGAGTGTCTTCTACGAGACGCGATATGAATTTATTGTCACATCACACTTCTAACTATACCTTGTTGGTAGAATTATGATAAGTAGTTTTTAAGTTCAGCTGAAACACATGAACATACATACATACATGTATAGAAGCATAATGTACATATATAATGCTTGTACTAAGACCTGAAATCTTAATCCTCCGTATAGCGACGCAGTAACCGGCTTAAAAGTAGTGATCGCAAACAAACACCATTCGGCGCCTACTTCAGTGAGTGTGTGACGGTAAACTTGGCGAGAGTAACAATAATGTTTTTGTTTTGATCGGCGATGAGCGATGTGGGTCGTTTTTTGTATACTTTAAACGTAATGCAGTTTCGCTTTTTGGCGCTAAGTGGGTTCGATTCGAAATTTTATTTTCAGTAGCGGGTTTTTATACGACTTTATTTCAAAAAGTCTGTAGTCGCTACAGCTTGTCTTGTTTTGTTCGCGTAGTTTCTTTCTTGCCCGATAGCGCACTAGTGATGTCTTTGGTGTTATTAATGTCCATGCATTACAGAGAACATTTAACATCCGGTGGCTTCTCTGCTCGTCCCTTAATTAACATATTTAATGTAGGCACTGCGACTTCACATACCCTATAACCAAGACACTTTATGACATTATGACGTGACATAATTAGTTTAGGACGTACGAACCTAATACGATCTGAAACCATCCTTACAGGGTCCCATCGGCTTCGCTTTAGTCAAGTTAAAAGGAAACTAGAGTAGATTAGGAGTAACCGATATTTATTTCAGTGACTGAGTGGTTTGAACGTTGGTTTCCCGAACCGAGGTGCCTGGGTTCGAATCCTTGCACGCACCTCTAATTTAAAAAAAATATGTGCGTATTAGATTTAATTATCACTTGCTTCGGTGAAGGAAAATATCGTGAGCAAATCTGCACACTTTCGAGTTCTCCACATCGTTCTCGAAGGTGTGTCCGCCAATCCGCACTTGGCCAGCGTGGAGGACTACGGCCTCCACCTCACATTATGAGATGACACCCGAGCAGTGGAACAATTATGGATTGCGATGATGACGATGAATATTCAAAGATCATAATGGAAAAAGCGATCCCAAGACTTCCATCAATGGAAATAGTCGTATACACCGAAGCCAACGATCTCAAAGACGTTCACGAATCTACGAGCATCAGTACTCGTTCAAATTAGGAACGCTGAAACATAGTTCGATCAAAAGGTGTTCGACCTATCGATTACAATTAATTAAGCAGTGGTAGTCGCGGGACGTGCCCACTGCCCACCGGCACACCTACAGCGATCACGACGCCACCTACACTACGGCTGAGATGCATAGACGATACTTAGCATTAGCTCAGACTTTACTTACGAAAAACTTGACTTTGCAAAGACTGCGATTTAGTATTCATAGACATGTCACGCTGAGATTGTGCTCAGCATAAGCTAAAACCGCTAATGCCATCTATCTGTTTGATAATACGAAAAATTTAAATGTCTTAGAAACTGAATAATATCAAGGTTCATTTGGGACCATTATTTTTGTTCGGATAATAGCCAAAGTTTTTGGTAAGTCGTCTATTTCTCGAACTTATTAGACTTTACTCAGCTCGTACTTAGCCAAGTCAAAGATCACTTTATAAATGCGAACGCTGTCTTAAGTTAGAGTAAAGTCTGAGCTAAGGCTAAGTATCGTCTATAAATCTCAGACTACAACTACACTCTGCGTCGCTGCTTAGTCACAACTACGGAGCGCAATCAATATGCGAAGTGAGTTACACCTCCGTAAACGATGTTATCTTACACAACATTCTATTTACGTTATTGTAAAACAATGTAAATTAATATAATTTTTAATGATTTAATCAACCTTGCTTCGGCAGTCATATGTTTATAGTGCCCACACTTGAATTGTTAGAGGTGATTCTCTAAATTCTTCGTTATTGAGGTTAACGGCAGCAACGGGGCTTGAACCCTAGAAAACCCCATACTAAAAATATTTTACATTTACAATTACTTATCAATTATTTCATCACACTTGACTGTTACTTTTTCTGTTACCCCAATTACCTTTTACAATAAAACACTTTTAACATTCTGCTAAAGTTATTCCTAGTATTTCTAGCAACAGCAAATCAAGTTTATGGCAGTAATTTGACGGCGGTTTTTATGATTTGTCATGGTGACTGACGACAGAGCAAAGTTTTTATAATAACGTCAGTTAAGATGACTTCGGAGTTTATTAGCAACACCAATTCTATAACTAGTGAACCCGCCCTCGCTTCAGAAAAATGAACATTTTAAGCGAATTAGAAATTGTAGTTACAGTTTGTATAGTCTTTATTTATATTTTCAAATTTTCATAGATCGAAGATTACAGCGTCGAATTTCAAAATTCTAATTTAATTCGATTTTCAAAATTGAATTGACTGAGCGCTCGTTACAGCCTCTAGTTTTGAAATTCTCATTTTGAAAATTGAATAGACTGAACACTCATAACAGCGTCGAATTTCAAAATTCTAATTTAATTCGATTTTCGAAATTGAATAGACTGATCACTCATTACTACTTCATTAGTAGAGTACAAAGGTTGTCTATGTGCGTGTGCAGGAGGCGGATAACCGGGGCGGTTGGCGGTCAAGGTTGCCTATTTCAGGCGAGGTGAACGCCCGCACCATGGTTTCACGTGGGGTGTAGAGACGGGACAGCAGTGTTGTGAAATAATTGTAATTGCTAATCGCATTACGTTTTTCATTAAGGTTTATTTGTGTGTCTATGAAATGAATGTTTTATCGGAGTAAGTGACACGTAGTCTACTCGTAGATTAACTTCTAGTAGGTATGAGGACTGGACTTACCTACTACTTATTAAGTACTAGAATATTTGTAGGTACATATTTTATATAATATTTTAGTTAATAATGTAAAAGGGAATTAACGTGTTTTAATTCTAAATTATTTGCTGAAAAAATTGTAACGTTACAATAATTATTACACATCACAAGATGTTATGATGCTAAAGGAATTTAAAATTAGGCATTTGCGCGACATAATTGTAAAGAACGCTTCGTCAACAAATTTACAAAATCTGTGTAAGTCGCCTATGTGCTAGTTGTTAGGGTAGGCCGGGAGAAAAAAGCGAGAGGAAAATAACTCCCGGTACTCCTTTTATATAAAAGAGGGCTTCGGGGGCGCTCATGAATTACTACGCTACCGATCACCCATTCAATATGTTTATAGCAGCGGTATAATAAAATAAAAGAACACCAACACAAGACAAGAAACGTGCAAAGATAATATCGTCAAGTAGTTTTAAAAATCGATTAATTTTAATCGCGTTATCGATTTGAAAAACAAGTTGGTTGTCACTATTTAAGGTACGATTTCGACGATCGCCGCACCAACGCCATATGTGTGTGCGATATTCTTTTTCACACGAAAACAAACAATGAAATTAATTATGAGTGTAACAAGTTTGAACATGTTCGGAGCTTAATGTTTTTAATTGGTGAAATGCAGATGGTACGTGATCGCGCGACGATTGCGATGAGAACTGGGTGTTCGTTTGGAACTGTATGATAATTATGATTCATATTTTTTGTGACTACGAATTTAAAATTATTAAAACTATTTTTACTGATATTTATTGACTAGCATGTTTTTCATGTGAACAGCCGACAAATATCACGCATCATCATCACAACCTCTAACCCTGGTCTAGAATTGGGGTCAGCATTCTGCGCAGCTCAAATATGTCTGCACATTGGCAACCATTTACATAAAAATAACTTTTATCCACTCCATACGTGCTAAATCAAATACTGTAAGCTTATATCGTAAACAGCTCAAGCACTATCATTCATCAAATCCCTGATGAACATGATCCCCGTTGAACATAACTTGTTAACTATCAAATTTCACACGGCCAACACATCTGTCGTTAATTGTATGTTAAAATGATTGTGCATTTGGATGTATTGTGCAAAATGGTCGTCACTGAAGGTTGTGAGTAGGGTTACCATCTCAAAATTTGAGAAGTCCGCATATTATAAAATATTCAAATTCAATTTCAATTTATTCATCGGAAAACACAAATCCTTTTTTAGTACAAAACCAAAAAACTATGTAAATAGTTTAATACCAAAACCGGTTATTTCTTAAAAAAATAGTACAATAATATTTTAGATACAAAAATAGTTTTGGTTGCAAATTAACTACATTCCATTTAAATATTTCAAGTTACCTAATTTTTATGCAGATGAAAATCTTTATAATTTAATAAAAAGGTGAAAGCTATCAAAAGCTTATTTCATTTTTACGTTTTATTCAATATTTAGTAAGTTCCGCACGAATAAAGAAGCCTGACAAATTCAAAAGGCAGATAGAAGGTGAAATGTCCGAACAGTGTGGACAAATCTGGTAACCCTGGTTGTGGGGTAGGTTAAGTCGTCGGTGTCCTCGACAGTCACGGACGTAACTAATTCTAGGGAATTAATTTTACTTTGTTGCAGCGGCGTCTGAGGGGATCGTAAATTATGACATAATTTGTCATTTAATCAACTTAAGCTTTTAGGGAAGAATTGTCGACTTTTTTATTTAAACAGTATACACAAATGATTACAAAGTAATGACAATATTCTCATTATATGTAATAATAAATATTGGGTCGCTTCCTAGATGGAATAGATCTACTAAGGGGTCAACGAATTTCTGTGGTAGATGGCACGAATTTTTTATATATTTGACATTATTGTGTTCTTTTATACACGGTAATAGAACCCGGCACATCGCTCGGTAGAGTCTTTACCAAACTAATAAATCAATAAGTACTGTACGTAAATTATATTACTTAATCTGATTTATCATCAAGTACCTACTGTTGTATAAATCTACATTATGTGAAACACGCAGTTTGCGCCTGCGCATGTTTTGCAAGGCGGTTAATCCCCGCCATTACCTCCTCGTCACGTCCCCTGTCCCCAGCGAGTTTTATCGGTACTAAATCTATTTATCACCTACTCGAGATTTGTTATGGTCGATTAGATCACAGAAGTGTTATTTACATAAAAACAGTTTGATAGCAAAGCTGTAAAGCGTAGAATTATATTTTTGAATGGATTAGATTTTATTGACAAATTAAGTTTTTGTGTTTAGTCGGACAGGGAACCAATGGTATACCTATTTTATGGTAGGAGCAGAGTGGCAGCTTCGTTCGTAATTCCAAAGGTATGTGACACGTTGCCGACCAGGCAAGAAAAAAGAGGACAGGAAAAATTGGCTTTGAACCCCTAGCCGGAACAGGACAAGTTTGAAGGCTAACTGAAGCAGAGACTACATCACTGCTTACAGTGCTTACCATCAGATGGGATTGTAGTCAAGCATTAACTTATCCTATGTAAAAAAAGAGTGTTAGCTAGCTAGCCAGGTTCAAAAGCCTATCACCAACCTAAAGTACCTTCCGGATTAAACTGGACGGCACAGAGTCCAGCGACCTCTGACAAGAGGGTCCGAGCGCTGTAACCGCGTCCCTGATCAACGGACGAGGTTACTGCATGCACCACGAGGATGGATGGAAGTTTCCTCCATACATATAGAAACTTGGTTTGAAGCTCGAAATTCAATTAAATTGCAAAGGGAACCCCTATGCCCTGTACGTATTAGGTCGTTAATTAGCTGAACTGAACAGAAATATTGGTGTAAAGAAAATAAATTGTTAATTAGATACCTCCTAGTGTAAACAAACACCTACAAGAATTGTTGATTAAATATTGGAAAATGTATATATTGTTCGTTATTACGCTTTAAATATTAATCTACGATCCAAATTTCCAAGAAGACGTAAATATTCAATATTCAGATAACATAATAAGATGATAAATAATATTCGTTCCCAAAGATCTTTGTCTCCATATTGGTGATCTATCTCGTAATCTCTTTCTCATTAACGGTTTTAGGGACTTGTCGTATAATACGCGAGTAAGTCGAAAACTATTCACGCCGAACCGGATTGACAGACGAGCCAATAAATGTAAGAAATTACCGTCTCCCATGGACCAAAGGAGCTCTTGGCCATACGGAAGAGGAAATAAATTAAGTAAGATCTGTTCAAAAGATCTGTCGATTTCAAGCTTTCAGCTGGAAATCGACAGATCTTTTGAACTTACACTTATGTATATTGTAAAAAATAATGTTGACGATAATAATTTTATGATAGTGTGATAATTAGTAAAATTAAAGGGATAATCATTGACTTATTATGGGTATAATATCTAGTCCGACGAAGTGTAATTTGGAATTAACTATTATTCATTTTTAGAATGACCACAATCGAATGATTTTTTTACAAGTAAGAACTTGATATTATATCGCTAATCTTTCACGCTTCATGGTACGACAAGTAAGTCCAAAGGGTTTTTTAATTTCTCTCAAGCTCAATAAAAACGATTAAATGCTCGAGGAAATTAATGTATTTACTTTTATAATGAAACTATTGCGATGAGATATGTTTGATTTGATTGCTCAATCAGATGTTTGCTTACAGATAATAATGAATAGTTGATAGACACAATCAATGTTCATTGAATATTATTTCCTGTATAATAATTAAAAACAATATTATAAGAAAATGACAATCATCGTATGCATACAATTTACTTAGGAATACAATTTTGTATTGATTTTACGTAAATATTGTTTTTATTGATCGTAGTTGAAACATATTTTTAAGCTATTGCATAGCTTTTATCGCGGGCCTTGAGCGTGGGGACTGAATCCAGAAATTCCGTAACGAAAAAAACCTAACACCTCCAATCAGCGCCATCTAGTACCTTAATACTAAGGTATGGTACGTATGTTTTCTACAAACTAGATGGCGCTGTTCTGATATAACTATATAACTTCTAATAATTATAATTGCATAAATTGATAAAAAATGCTATGCAATAGCTTTACCGCGGCAGTCTCCGAGTGCCACATTTAATTTAAATTATGGAATGGCTTTTAGGGTTGGTTGGCTGCAGATTAACTAAGGGCGTAGTGCACAATGAATTAAATAATAATTTACAGTAATAAACGTTCACATACAAAGTTTAGGTACTACTTTATACTTACTACTTGCCAAATGAATTTATTTGCATAGATCAGACTATTCTATACGGGAGGTATTAACTAAAGTGTTTAGTTGTAATTATGATCAGTTACATGCACAAGAGAAGCTGGTAGTTAAGGGGTGTTAATTAGACAGTATTTTCAATCTACGTACTTAAATATCACAAATCTTCCTATTCTCCTATTTATTTACTCTTCCTATTTATCAATATGTTTAGGTCTTCATTTAACGAATCAGGAATCATTAATCGAGAAAGCCTCTCTATCTTTTTACACCAAAAACTTTTTAACTCTACAATTTTCAAAAACTTTCTTGACAAAAATGTCAAGGAGCCATATCTGAAGTCAATTTTTGATATCATGGATTGCAAGATTAACTTTCCACATGACCAGTTACTGCTTTTGTTAATGACGTAATCTTGGTGTTTAATCATAGTTTATAAACCGATTTATCTCAGATAGAAAATGAATACAATCTAGTTTCGATATATCGCGTGTCGGTAAATTGAAAACGTGTCGATCGCGATGCAATTCCACAGTTTTCATTCGACAATAACTCGACGGAAAATTGGATAATCCAATTAGTTAAATGGTGTTACAATATAGTTACGCAAGTTCACTGAACTTTGCGCAATTACGCTGAATGATATTGAAATTTTGTTTGCAATATACGTATCTACGAGCATTCCCACAGACTTTTTATAATGTATCAATAAATAAAGTAATTATCATATAAATACTAAGTTCGCTTAAGTCTTGTTGATAAGTGCGTGAGAAGAGGTATTTGAACTCTAGTATGATTTTGTTTTTGTTCTAAATTCAAAAAATTATGTATAATTTGTATAATTACCATGTCTATGTTTTGTTAATGGTATTTTTTTGATAGTCGCATGATTTTTTCCGCATGGTAGCTCAGTGTTAAATCATGTTTATGTCGATCACAATGCGATATGATGATTTTATAATTACGGCATTATTTTTGTAAGACTCATTTAATTTATGAGATCAGTGATTCTAAAAGTTTTTGATGACGACCTTTTGGAAAATTGCATATTAGACGGAGCCTTAAAATTATTCAACGTTTTACTATTCCACTATTACCTACTTTTTTAAGTACGTAGTTTTGTTTTACTTTGTGTTCAATCAAACATATAAAAAGGTTTTATTTTACTCCGTAACCTTACAGTACCTACTCCTCAATATTTTATTAGCGCTTTTACGGAACTTAGACAAAGGCTATGTGGAGCCGTAGGGTTAGGAAACACACTTTGAGAATGGCTTGATTAGATTATTACTACATACATACATAATCAAGGACCGCAATAACGCATCTTGTAAGTTCCGAAGAAATTACATTCCCTAAATATCCACGAAACGCTAAAAACGAATTCGCTTTGCGCAGCAAACGTCACCGTTGAACGTTAAAAACAAATATCATCTTGCCCGTGAATACGGTGGTTTGCTCCAAGCCGTCCCAGGAAATAGCTTTAAAATCACACATAAATTCATTTCGCCCGATCATTAACTGACAGTGCAGTGGTATTGAAGTTCGTTGGAAATCCGAATGTATTCCAAACAGTGAACAGTACGTAGTCTGCCCGGTATAATGCGGCGTCCCGCGTCGCATCGCAGTCGTCGATGCTATCGCGCTGAGAGGATTCCACCCTAATGCACCCTGCTTGTATTGGCACGCAATCTTCGTTTTTGAAGGGGAACTTGGCGTGCCAAAACACTGGCTTTGGGTGAGTTTGGACACCAGATCTTTGTCAAATTTTAGACAAAATCTTTAATCAGTTTCAATTGATATGCTTTTGTATGTTTTTGGTGTGTAACGTTAGTTGTTTCTTGACTCTGACTTTTTGGTACTTGTTTGCTAAGCTTGTATTGATTTATTATACATAAATAATTCATAATAAATACTTATGCCCCCACACTAGGATTCCCAGTGTCGAGGGTGGCATTGACTACATAAATAATACACATTAAACTCGACCGGAGGACAAACATAATTCTGTCTCAAATATCTGCTCCAGCAGAGAATCAAACCCGGGATCCCTGTGTTATTGATTGATTTATTTACTTACTTATTATTATTTATTTATTTATCACAATGCCGTATTTTGTACGGCTTGTAACTTGAAATCTTTTTACATTTTACAAAGGAATCGAAATGTCATGGTGTGAGGGTCAGATCGTTTCTAAAACTATTACATATCTGGAAACGAACCGTCAAATATAGTAGTTGGATGGTGTGACAGTAAGATCATTTAAAAATTTGTTACCTAGGAATGAACCGCCCAATCCATCGACTCCCCACAACAGTTGGATTTATTTCGCGAAATTGTTTATAGGGTCCGCGCGCAGTGCTGCGCATAGTAACATTATTCACGACCTGGATCTATGAAATTTGGATATGTTATATTGTAGTTACTTATTATAATAAAGTGCCTATCCCAATCTACAACATGTAATATTATGACACTGTGACTGATTGATGATGCCTGTATATGGATGAAAATGTCTTGGGTTCGATTCCCAGCGAGGCGGAAATTTCAATGATGTGTTTTCTGTTCTTTGTCTGAGTGTGTATTCTTGACCTTGTGTGATGTGCATAACGCCCAAGTTACGGAGTCTTAATGTGGAGCCTCATAAAAAATCTAAATAGAGGCCTCAAAGTGAAAAATTCCGTATTCAAAACCTTTTTTGTTTAATTTTGACAGGCGACTAGATCACGACCTTATAGTATGTAATCACGACACAGATAATAGTAGTATGTAATAACGTTGAAGCTAATAACATATACCTAAATGTACTCGTATAGTGTTCAAATTATGATTATATTTATTTATACCTAAGTATACCGCATCCTTTCTTCAATAATCACTGTGTGAGACCTACAATAGTGGCGATACCCCGCTTCCAGGCACAGTCACGCTTTTCGGTGCTTCCTCGTTCAAATCTGCATAATACGGGAGATACTTATTGGAGTGATTTGAATTATACCCTCTTAAGACACGCGATCCTATAAAAATGGCTAGATAACGTTTATTACATAACTTTATTGATTTAAGGAGAAACCGTATAACTATAATTATACCTTCTAAAAATCGATCTTACAAAATATTTAAATGTACTTCCAAAAAAAGAAAAAAAAAACTCTACCGAAAACCAAAAATAGGATGATATAAATAAATGACCGCCAATTAAAAGCATATTAGGAACGTGTTCGAATTTCAAAGTGCTCCGTGTAGCTATCACCTTTCAAACATCCTTTAAAAATGAATATTTTTTTGTTTAAAAATAGAACGTTAATATGAATTAATGGTTACGTGTTCCAACATTTACATGAGTAACGGTTCTGGGGTAAAAAGTGTGATTGTGTACGCTTCACATATTTGTTTTTGGAGTGTGAAAAATTGCGTTTGCGCCGGTTTGCGGTTGGTTTTTACTTGTACGAAATTTGTTGGCATTAGTTTGACTAATTTCCCGGATTTTGAAGTTGCGCAGCTGTGTCGCTATGCGTGATTTTTTTATTTTTCTTAAATTAGAAGATTGTTTTGTTTAGATTAATCTATTACATCTGGTATATGCGTGTAACATCGGCCGCCTCCTTCTGTAGTATCTTTGGAAATTAACCCATGCCTACCTAAAACACAATAAGCTTCCCTTAGCAATATAGCGCCTAATTAATGTTAAATAACCGCCCAAATATTTTAAAGGTTGTCCATAATTAAGGTTAAGCACCACCCCAAACATATTTAAAGCCGGTTACACACCAAACAATCATAAACAGAGCAATTAGTACAGCATAGGAAAGCGATTTTCCACGGCCCGCGTCGCATATTTCGCGCGCTAATTGTTTCCTAAACCAATAAATACTAGGTGCGGACAGTAGTTGGTCGTAAACACGGCGGTACATCGTGTGTGACACAAATTGCCGCGAACGCACACACCTTGTTCGGTTAATTTATTTGTACGGCGACACAATTTTCGGGGCTTAGAATAATAACACTATAGAAAGACAGTCTTCATACAAGCGCTCTGTCTAAAGTGAAGCACTAAACCGAAACTTTCCCGAACTTCGGCTGCGGATAATCATATGTTTTTAGCAATAATACATAAATAGCTTTTCAGATATTTTGTGACACAATTTAACTGGACAAATCGTCATAATTCTTTTTTTCGCGAGACACGTTTGCCGTGCGTTGACATGACCTGCCCGGTGTTTGGAGCCATTTCTGGCTCCAATTAAGGTGCTTCAAAACGGCCGCGCGGACTTCGTTTCTATAGTGTAATCATTCTAAGTTTCGAGGTTTAAATTGGACGTAGTTCTGAAAACGTTCCAATCCACAGTCATGTCGAAATTGAACTAATAATACCGAACTGATCACGTAATGCACATTTACTAACTCTTAAAATTTGACACTATAACATAGAAATAGTGACTAGGCTGTTGATTGTTCAGAATAACATTGATTAAAAATGTACGGTCGGAAGATGGGGATAGCAGCTAACTGAGTTTGTTAAACAACATTATACTCGTGTTACTCGTAACTTAACTTTAGTTTACAAAGCATTCAGCCGTACGTAGTGTACTAAACTTGTTATCTACTTAGCACCAGCCGCAAGGGAGCTCACGTAGCCTGCTGAGTTTGGAGTAACTTCCTACGTTGCTCTCTTGCAGTTCTTAGTTCCTAGTACCAACAGGGGAATAATTGTAGAACTAATGTCGTTATCTCCGAGTAGCCCTAGCTTGGCTTCAACCCCTTAATGGCCCACTACTGAGCACGGGTCTCTCCACCACTCACCTGAGGAGGCCGAGAGCATACTCCACCACGCTGCTCCAGTGCAGATTGGTGGTGGGGTTAGTGGCCGACCCATGTGTCGAAGCTGAAATGCCGCCCGAAGGCCTCCGACATGGCTTAACGAGTCCAGCAGGTCCTAGCAGGCAACAGTCCTAGCTTACATTTACATTTTATAAAGATGCAGGCATGGTTGGTTGTTTAGGTGGCAAAGTTAGGCTTTGATGCTCGAAAATTTCATGAGAGCTTCCGTGCTTCAGAGGGCGTGTAAAGTTGTCAACTGGAGCAGCGTGGTGGAGTATTTACCCGGGCTCTGTGGTGGGCCATTAATGGGTTGAAACCATACTTATTGTATTATGATATAAAATAGACCCACTAGGCCACTACACCTTTCCCTTAAAAGGAAAAATAAACCAAACAGTTATAAGCAATATTTGATTTTACGTAGCCTTCACTTAAGACTCGCTCCTTGACAACAGAACAGTACAAAATGACCACCTGGAAAAGTTCAAGGTAATAAACTATTTAAAGTAATGTCTTTATGAATACAAAAAGACAGTAGAAATTGTTTCTGCATTTATAGAAATCGTGTTCAATATAAATTAACAGAAATATATTCAAAAGCAGCACTAATTTATCATTTTATTGTGTTAACACCTGAACGATTTAAATAATGCATTAAACAATGCAATAACAATATGTTGGCACGAGACGCGCGGCACACGCGCGCGTGTCGTGTGGTCGTGTCGCACGCGCGTGCGACGCGACTTGTCGTGACCGCGCGCGCGCCCCGCGCTTGCTAATCGATTTATAGAAAAGAAATTCGGCTTTTGGAGGTCCTTGACCATGCAGACTGAACCTTATATATGAATAAATATATTTATAAATAAAAAAAATGTTTTTATTTTACTTTTAAGTATCTATTTATTGAAAAAGATATTTTCTTCTTTATCATACACATTATACCTATAGTTCTACATACTTTCGATTACGGAAGCTAAACACTTAACAATTGTTTGTGGATAAGTTTTTATTTCAGCAAAAAATATCGTTTTAAGGTAAACATCTGCCGGACAGCATACATACTACATACTTCAGCTTTTTTAATTCCTACTTTTCTTAATTATACGGAATCTTTGGTACGCAACTCGGACTCACATTACCTGTTCTTGTGTTGTGTGTAATGTTAAGAGTAGTTTACATGCAACTAATATGATTTGGGATGGGGCAAAGACATTGCTACATACCTTAAACACCATAATAAAATACTCTAATAGGCCTAGTTATCAATTATAATTTAATTTTATGTGCAAATTACATCAACTCAACTGCCACTAGACTCATTAACTCATAGGATAGCATTGAAGTGTTAAAAGATATCGAGATCACGTTCAGACAATTAAGTACATGGAGGTACTATGTGGGAACAAATGGCACATAAATGAATAAAAATGTATATCTACTAAGCATAAAGTAATTTAAAGACTAAGGATATACTAGTTAAGAATACACAGTGAAAAGTACTTCATACTAAAGCCATGAATATCATAATTATACACACCGTACTCATGAGAGGTTTTAGCGTCATGTAAACCTGGCATAATCCCCACCTGGAGTCGCACGCGCCTCCTAAATGCCGCCGTATTAATTACATACTTAATCGGCGTTAGTTCAAAGGTAAACCACGTATCACACGACTGTCGAACGTTTACCACGACGAGAAAGCTCGTTTACCTAACTTGTGTGTTTTTCGTATGTTAATTCTGTAATTTGTGGGGATTTAGTGGGATAGATATATTCTTTATTGTTATTCTCCACTTAACTAAAGTTGATGGTAAAGGCGTAACCAAATATGTGACACTTTGGTATTTTGTGTAGTAGACATGTTTTATTTGAATATTTATTTATTTAGTCTACATTGCTTCTTTATACAATCGGCGGACTTAATGTCTGAGGCTTAGAGTATATATATTAACTATATAATATACTCTAAGGTCTGAGGGCTACAGTAGTCAACACTTGAAGTTATGATAATACGCGGCAGACTTTTAAGACAATAAACCTATTAAATACCATACATAAATACTATAATAAGAAAAATATGTACATATAATATAACATACTTTAGTCTTCCAACACAGTTGATGATATTGTGACTCCAAATAATATAAACATAATATGATTGATTGACTCAATTCTGTGGCCTATTTAAGGGCGAAGGGTCCCTTGTGGTAATTGCAGAGTCTACGGTGAATAGAATCTGTAAAAAAAGAATGAATTAGAAGGGTGGTAGCCAGCAGGTGAAGAAGATCTTTACTCCATGCATGAGTTTTGCGCTCAAGCTGGGTGACATATAGCGTGGTCAAAAATAATCCGTTGGTGCTTCAAAAAAAAGTACCATTTATTTTGGTAATTAATCGCTTCAGGTGATCTAAAAATAGAAATATAATGATATTTAGATACATTACACGTACATACATACACATACTTTCTTTTTGACTACATTACATGATACATAGAAATAAGACACTTCACGTATACATAATATTAGAAACTAAGATAATGATAGGTACCAAAATCAATATGTTATAATTTTTTGAAAGTCATATATTTAATAAAATATCTACAATCAAGAATTTTAAACATTTATTATGTATTTAATCATCAAAGAATGAAGCCGAACTATCTAAATATTGAAAACGAATCGTTTAACTCCCAATCACAATAATACGAGTTCCCACAGATAAATAAATAAACAAAGAGTTTAAACTGTCATAATCTTACATAGGTATCATCTGTATGCAAATGTCGTCTTTATAAATATTATCTCGTCTCAGGTCTGACGCCATTACATCCGTGGCAATGAGTCCTTGGTCTTATAATTAGGGGCGTTATAACGAGAGGGGCCATTAGCCTGTGTGTTACTGCCCTAATGCTCGCTTGGCTGACGTGTGTAATGGCCTTTATTTGTTACACTGAGTACTAATGTTTTTGATTGTCTGTGAACTAATTCTTTTTTCAACATGTTTGTTAATGTGACACAATTGCGGGCTTTGCCGTTTGTTAAATTAATTTTATTCTAGACAAACTCAAAAACGTGTCAAACAGAGATAAAGCTCCTAAAAATACGAGCGATACCTCATTGGATTCTGAATGATCTCTAGAAAAATGTATTCGAAGGATTCAAAAGTTATTAAAAAGTTTTTGTTTTTTGTCATTAACTCAGAAACTATTATTAATCCCGATAATAATACTGTACTGGTTCGGTTGGTAATGCCAATAAAACAACAAATCAGTTCAACTACACTCCTACTCGCTCGGTGTTCGGGCAGAGAGAGCGCAGTCAGCAGTTCCTTGTACTTACTTCCAGCGCCCCCACCCCCGCACACTCCGCACAGTATTCGTGCATATATTTATTGTGTTCACAATATAATTATGTAGTTTGGTAGAGGGTCCGACAAACCAAGTGGGCGTGTTCAGGGACCCATTTGGAGAATACAAGTTGGCCAAAAAAAATCTCTGACCCTCTGTTTTTTTTTTTAAGATTTTTTTGTTAAAATTTCGGTTTTCGCCGAAATTGTGCCTATTTAGCACCATAACATTTTTAAAATCTGTTTTAGACTAGATGTTTTTACTTTACTTTAGTCTCTGATACATCTTTAGGCCACGCAAAGAAAAATTAGATAGAATTAGAGCTAACTAACTGGTGTAGAGATCATACAGTGAAAAAATAAAACAAATTTTACACCAAAGTTCAACTTTGACAATGATTTAAAAAAAAACCACTAGCAATTCTGGAGGTCATATGCGTTTAAAAACTTCTCTATTTATTACTTATAACGATAACATAAAAATTGTTATAATACTTACCAGGTTGTTGATTAAATGAAGTATCAAGTAAAATTCAAACAACAGAATTAAATACAAAATTATTTTTATTTCAAATCTTGTTCGAACACAGCTCCTCTGTTACGAATACACGCCCGGCACCTGCGGCGTATTTCTTTTGTGGTAATGTTTAACGTCATTTCTGCTTTAATTTTTGAAAAAGCGTCCGCAATTCTCGCCACCAATTCTTCTTTTGTGTTTATTTTTACCTCGTACACCAACTCTTTAGCACGTCCCCAGACATAAAAATCGAGCGGTGTTAGATCTGGGGAACGTGCGGGCCATTCAATTGGGCCACGTCTCCCAATCCATGAATTAGGGAAACAGTTGTCTAGATACTCGCGTACTATGTTCCGGTAGTGAGCCGGGCAGCCGTCATTTTGAAATACGATTGCCCGGTCATCTCCAAAATTCGGCAGGTGGCTCATTAATTCCGGCAGGTCATTTAATAAAAATTCGAGGTAATTTTCCCCATTTATTGTGTCTGGGAGAAAATGGGGTCCTAAGAGGTCTCTCCCAATGACACCTGCCCATACGTTGACCGAAAACTTATGTTGGTGTGAGGTCACTCTGGTCGCGTGAGGATTTTGCGATTTCCATCTGTGTAAATTATGTTGGTTAAAGATCCCCTCTCTCGTGAATTTAGATTCATCCGTCCAGAGAATGGTCTTAAGAAATTCGTTGTTATCTACGTCCGAATGTAGAAGAAAACGGCAGAACTGCAAGCGTCGCTCTTGGTCCCCTTCTACTAAACCTGAAACCAAAACAAACCCGTTTGAGAACATGAGATGGGCAAATTGTACGGCAATTATTATTATTGTAGAGCGCGCTCTACAAATACCACTACAATACACCACTAAATCGTTATCTACGACCCTAATTTGCGTTATGTCATAATAATAAAAATGTAGAGCCCTCTAGGCTAAGAGAATTCGAGCTAAGCCGTAAGTAAGAGTGAGAGTGATCACAAGAATGTCAAGCGGCATTCAGAATTCAGTTTAGAGTTAATGTTATAAATGTCATAAATTAAATTTACCTTGCACGGGAGTATAATGAAAAGGATGCCTCCCGTCTGCTTTCACCACTGTCCAAACTTTCCATGTCGAAACTCCCAAGTTACGGGCCACTTTTCTAACGCTGGTAGTGGGATCCGTATCGAACTCTTGTAAAATACTTTCATCTAGATCAACACGATGTTGTCTAGCATTCAGACGTGGTTCCCTAAATAGTAGGGTACCGGTTTCCCGTAATCTCCGGAAAGTGTTTGAAAAAGTGGTGTGATGTGGCACACGTCTGTTGGGATACAACTCTCTGTACATTCTTTGTGCTGCACGTGAGTTCCCATCAACTCTGCCGTAGACAAAAACCATGTCGGCGTATTCTTCGTTACTAAACTCCGTCATATCAGCACAGAAAGAATCCACACAGCAACAGCAACAACAGTCAACGTTAACAACTGTAACAGCCAACAAAGATAACAGTCAGCAACGACAACAGTCAATAACGATAACAGTCAACAACGATAACAGTCAACAACGATAACAGTTAACAACGATAACAGTCAACAACGATAACAGTCAACAAATCAAAGGAATAACAAAACAGAAAAACAACGAAAAGTAAATAAGAACCACGATTGATCGTACACGCGTCAAACAGTGATAGCAGTCAAAGCTCGACTGATTACTTTACTTACACATTTTTCTGCTTAGCACTGCGTTATTTGAGAGACAGAGACAGAAGAAGTAATAACAATAGTTTTATACCTGCTCGTCGTACTTAGTCGCTTACTTTAATGATAATAATACAAATTATAACAATAAAAGAAAGATGACTACATAGATAACACATTTGTTTTTTGTTATGGTTAGGTACTTTGAATCTTATCTTTACTCAACATGCTGGTAAGTATTATAACAATTTTTATGTTATCGTTATAAGTAATAAATAGAGAAGTTTTTAAACGCATATGACCTCCAGAATTGCTAGTGGTTTTTTTTTAAATCATTGTCAAAGTTGAACTTTGGTGTAAAATTTGTTTAATTTTTTCACTGTATGATCTCTACACCAGTTAGTTAGCTCTAATTCTATCTAATTTTTCTTTGCGTGGCCTAAAGATGTGTCAGAGACTAAAGTAAAGTAAAAACATCTAGTCTAAAACAGATTTTAAAAATGTTATGGTGCTAAATAGGCACAATTTCGGCGAAAACCGAAATTTTAACAAAAAAATCTTTAAAAAAAAACAGAGGGTCAGGGATTTTTTTTGGCCAACTTGTATTCTCCAAATGGGTCCCTGAACACGCCCACTTGGTTTGTCGGACCCTCTACCAAACACCCTGTATTACATATACACTACAAATACTATCCAAAACCTTAGAGTTCTCCATAATGTAAAGGTGTGTGAAGTCCACTAATCCGCACTTGGCCGGTGGTGGACTATGCCCTGTACCTCTCACGTGAAAAGAGACCCGTGCCCAGCAGTGGGACATTTATGGATGGCGGATGAATGAAAAAGAATTATAAAACGACAATATAATATCACGGGCATTTAATTTAACTAAATGTCAAAATAAGAGCAGGATTGTCGCGTGCGGCCATTTTGTTTAATTTATCTGTAACCAGACCGGAACTTGCGGACAGCTTGTAATGCAGATACGAAACAAACACAGCCCCATTATAGTTAATTAAGGGTTGTTTTGCTCTGCACTTTTTACCTCAGTTATTTCCGACCTCATGCTGTCATGCAGTTTTTATTAAACATTTTCGCTGGTTGTGTATTTGACTCTTACAATAGTGTAAAGCTGCAAGTTTTTAATTATTGTAACTTTTTTCGTTAATATCGCTGATTAGAAAAGTAAGATGTAGTTTTGATGACGCTTTTGGAGTTCTTATGTTACGAAGTTTATAAAAGCAATTAATTAGTACCTTTTTAAAAAGATATTTTTTACTTTTGATTATTACTTAGTTACCTACTTTATTGTACTTCTGCTTTAGGCACATACCTACATTTGGTACGACATATTAGCTTAAGGCCACCCCTTTTTAGCTGATTTTGACAAATATGAAATACGTATGTATTTTATGCAAAATTATTGTTTAACACAAAATTAATATTTTTCTTATGCATTCCTTTTTTACTTGTGAACTGAAAAAATTGGCAATAACTGCAATGTGAAGATGATGAGTTATAGGTAAGTAGAAAATAATCGAAAATACGAACACAGACCAAAATATTTATTTTGATTGGAGGTTACTTATATACTTCTTTGTTTTTAAACTGATATCATTGCGGACACTAAACATTTTTGAAAGTAAACGGGTACTCACGATGTCGAATTGTTTTACCGATATTTCGACCCAGTTGCATGGATCATGGTCACGACGAGACTGCGGTAGCGCCATTGGCGGAGAGAAACTCTTGACAGGTGACACTTGACAATGACATACACTAATGACAGATAAGCCTGTCAATTTTCCATCTTGATCGCTTTGTTTTTAAATTACGACAATTGTTTTTGATAATTATTCGCTCACTTGTTTTATTTCATACTTTTAGTGACCCACTTTTACAAAACGTCTACTATTCACTCATTCTCGTAACTGAAGTAACTGATGCAAATATAGTTAACGTCGCACTAAACTAACCATCAAACAATGTATTGCTTACTTAGAAAACATTTAGTCGGGTTGACGCATCGATTCCTAAGAACACCTTTCTAAGCAATGATCATTAAATTTCCCCTGAACGCTATGCTTTGTGCAGTAGTAAATCGTCCGCAATATGCACGTACAGTCGCGGACGCAACTGCGAACGACCAGCCGTCATCGTAAACGAAACAGCCGCGGAAATAATAGCAAATTAAACGGGCATTCGTGCACACAATTGTTAAATAAACGTGCGCTGTCACAAAATGAGAATGCCAGGTACGCCAGATTGCGCTGTTCCACGCAATTGACATCGCGGAAATGCACCTTTACGGATTTTGGGGGTTTTGAAACTTTTGAGCTTTTGACAGATCGGACACGTCAAATATAATAGTACAATCGAAGTGTGCCAAGGCCGGATTTTTTGGTTGAGAAATGTGCAGTCAACATGTCTGATGTATCTAATCTAATTCATGTAATATGATATTCGACTATTTTTGTGACGTAAAGATAAGTAAGGAGGGGAAGGTAAATTAAACTAATGTTTTTGGTTAGCAAAGGACTACCTACCTTTCTTATGGTCTAGTTGTACGTGTTGAATGATTGGTTGGGTTCGCTTCCTGGCCGGGGTACAGATTTGTGACGTACGTACGGTCACTCTAGATCGGTTACGGTATGTCAATTGTGTAGCTACGTATATTCAAGTCACACACGATACTGACAATAGTACCTACGAGTACTGATGAATTGTTGAGCATTTATATCGTTTATATCGTCACATACATTGTGATAGTCATATCATTTCCTCTGCTGTCTGAGAAAAAATATGTATTAACGTTGTTATGAGTTAAAAACAAAAACAAAAATGTAACAGCATAGGATACGTGCAGGTAAATATTTTGCAATGTTATTGATGTATCATAGATGAAACTGAAGAAACCATTATGTGATAAATAGTAATAATAATAAATCATGAGGGTACAACAACAACAAAAACTCTTGATCGTAATGTAGGTACTTAATATTATTTATAAGGTCGGGTGTTAAGGAGACAAATGAAATGTCTGAGCTCGGTAATAAGACTACAATCCTGCAATCCAGTAAAACTGAAGGAAGCGTGCTTCTTTAACACTACCATACACTGCCAAACAGTATCCAATATAAACCCATTAGTTGCGTGACATCCGTTGTATTGCGGGCGCAATCGCAAATGCGAGTAGCGGCTAGCGGCAACTAGCGGCATGTGCTAGAAAGGGTTGTTTGACACCTTCACTGTTGGGCAATTGTCGGGCGAATTTGTGGAAAAAAGAACACCCGCCGGCCGCCGTGTCGTAGATTAGGCACAGAGACGGACTTTGTTGCACATACAGATAAAATTTAAAAGTGCCGGATACCATAATAATTGTTGTTTAAATAAGTCTAAAAAATTTCAAAAACACGTAGGTACCTACATTATTTTTTATTTAAATAATGGCAAAATCAATATCATCCTGATGTCCATGGGTAAGTTATTGACATTGTAATTTTTTTAAGTTAGCAATTTTGTAAAAAAAATTATCTACTTATGCAGTGTACTTTTATTTTTAAAGAAACCACGTTTTTTGATGGAAGTATATTTTGTGGTTATTTTTTGTCGGTTAAAACTCGCTGTTGAGTCATTGACCATTGCTGCCATTTTTATTTTAACGTCGTAAACTAATTGGTCAAAAGTCGTAGCGATTTATTTCGTTTCCCTAATTTTCTTATAAGCACTTTATGGGCAACATTGATATTAGAAGTTTGTAATATCGATTTATATTAATAACCCCGCAAATTATAGAATCACGATCTACTCGTATTACGATATCTTTTACACTTCACCTCGATCTAACTCTGCCTTCTACCTTCATTAAACCATAATTAACGAAAGTTTAACCATAGTTTATACAATTAACAGTAGACGCGCTTCATAGTATTAAGAGTTTTATCTTTCATTAACATTTTATTCCGCCTCTGGAATGTAATGTGCATTGCGCGGGTGACGCCTAATTGTAACGTTTATGAACTTCATTTAAATTTTAGATAACGCACTGTAGTAAAATGTACGGTTAACTTTCTTTTATATGATGTTTTATCAATTTGATTGACATTTAATAGTAAAGTTTCCACTTTTTCTTGATTTTGTAATATGCGAACAATACGGATTAGGTAAGGTGCCGGAGAAATATCTATAATTATAGCCTAATACTGATACGACCAGAATTTATTTACATAATTATATTTATATCGAACTTCAAGCGTAATAAAGAGGAGGTAAATAAAATAAAATAAAATAATATTTGTTTATTGATGCTGTTTCAGTCTAGTTGTCTCTTATTTCCAGGTCACGTTCTAGTTAACGTTCTGACTGATCTTCTGACATAACCTTCTACGTAACCAAAAACCAGTGTGTATTTTTACAAAGGAATCATTAATTTTTTTATTACGTAAGTATCTGTTTATTTTAATAAAGTTAAATTAAAATTGTGTTTTTTCAATTAAAAACGCCTGGTTAACAGTTTATAACCTTTTTTTAGTAATTATGAAATGCAATATAACTACAAAATTTTAGTAGGTAATTTGCGCACACACCAATTTTTCGGCACACGAATTTTCCTATTATGTGCCGTTCTTAATCCGTCCCTGGCGCGGCGTGTGCACGCGCAACGTCATTATTATATTAGTGTTGGCGTCCGTCACGCCGTATGGTAATACGCACCCGCTGCAGCGTGTCGCTGGCACACACGACCAACACATTGGGATGGCTGTATTGTTATAAAAATTGAATAATATTAATCATTATCATATCTAATGTTTTATGTCGACTGGAGTGGTCTTGCTTTCGGTACGGTTTAATTTTCATTAATTTTAAGGTAATTTTAATAGAAGGTTACAAAATTTATAAATGTAGGTACAGTCAATGACATTTTATAAGTAAAAAGAGGTTGGATTTAATTTATCAGCCTATTCCTGACAATTACAACAGAAGACTGATATTCCGTTAAGGTTTAGACAGAGTATTGTTGGGACTAAGACAGCTTATAATATAAGTCAATATTGATGCAACACTGCTTGATGCAGCTATATTTGCCAAAAAGTTCGTATAATAATGGATTCGAATTTCAACGGTTAACCTCTCCTGAACCCTACTGTACACTACTGAAACCTACTGTAAAACTGTAAAGTAACCATGCCTAAGCAGCATTTGATAGGTTACATTTGGCGGGAAAATGAATATAATACAGAAGTGGGATCATTGCCACCTTTACCCCTCAAAATTTAAGTAATAAACTCGTTAACTGGTAAGTCATATGGAAGGTAGACCGTTGGATTAATGAGTTGGTGATAAAAAACGAACGAATCCGTTCAACATTTGTGCAGGTCAACCCTTCCGGCATGTCACGTGCAGAAGATAACCATTATCATAGAAAAATGTAATTTAGTTGATATTTTTGTAACAATGACATGATATAGAATATAGGTACGTTTGTAATGAAATAAGTGTTATTATATAAAATGTGGTAGCGTTAGGTGCGTTATAAAGAGGACGTTTACACATTTGAAAATGTTGAACCTGTCATAATTATACATTTTCTGCATAAGCAGACAACGATGTGACGTCACAAACAATTATAAGGCAACGACAGACTTTACAGCTTAGTTTACTTCCAACTTAGCTTAAGTTACTCCCAACTATAATTATTATTTACAATTTTTATTAATTGTATTGAATGTAATACTCAAATAAGATAGAAGTGGTAAAAACAATGATAACTCAAGAAACCTTAAGCTATTAAGTTTTTTGTGTCTTATAAGTAAATTTATCACCTGACTATATAAAACAAACCGTTTGTTGACAAATAAAGTGTAAAAAATAATGAGTTGTAATGTTATTTCAAAACTAATTACGTCCTAGTAAAAGCGAATTAAGTTGTAAAATTTAATTGTGCATGGCACCTGTGTGCATAAAACCAGTCACAAGGTAAATTATACTGAGAATAGCGAGGGATGTGATAATTTGGTTAGCTACTGTGGCACCCCTTTCAGACGACCGTCTTTACGACATAACGATGAAATAAACAATTTTGTAACAAAAAACCAATGACCGTTGGAAATGGTCAGATAATTCTAGCGAGTTTTCGATTTTGAACATCGATAATTTTTACGGAGGGGGTAAATATAACAGTTTTTATTTGAACCTTTTTGACTTATATTAGTTATTATGTAGTACAGTTATAGAATCAGCGATGCATGGACATTGTTATTGTATTTTTGGTGAGTAAAGTTTATGTTCTCAATGTTTACCTATTCAGACCAAAAAATCTGATGTAAGTATGTTGCATGGATTCCCTTTACGCAGCTGAAGTTAAACTTCACACTATAAAATTTAAAGCGGAGGTTATTTTAATTGGTTTTTACAGTAATACTTTTTTACCAAGTTTATTATAATTTTTAACAGTTACTTAATTTAATTACTTTTTAAAGCGACGGAATTTCACGGCTATCATAGCCGAAAATTTACAATTGGATTATATTTCTCCAAAGTCAAGACTTGTTTAAATAAAAACAATCGCAGTTTTTCAACTCCTTATAGATATTTAATTATTATTTTATTATTTATGAGCTATAAGTAGCGTCTTATAAAGCTTTGTTGGTGTGTTCGTGTTCTGAGTAATGGCGTGTTGGTTAAAATATTGTCGTTTATATTATTAGTAGCGAGGGCGTTAAACACGCATTACTGTCCAGGTAATAATTATGAGTATGACGTGAAAGAGTTTATCAATCCCTAATTATATAGCCCTTGTTACGGTTAACTACTGATTTTTAGATATTTAATAATTTATGGTTAAGTGTAAATGCCCTGAAATGTTTACAAGAGTGTTTTTCTATAATGTCAATAACCGAAAATTCCGAAAGTACTGGCCACTTTATATGTAGAATAGCAGACAATAGTAGAGACCAGTGTGGACCAGATAGAAGTGGGCTCTATCGCCCATGGACGTCAGTAACACCAAAGGAAGGCATCGCCAAGGCATCACGGCCTCCTCACGTAGACTTTGGATTAAAAAAACCCATCCTATATTTGGGTTTACCAACTCGTTCTGACGGCAATGTGGTAGTCTACCAGGTGGAGTCCTAGAAGACTGAATTACGAGGAGAGACCTACCCTTTACTGACCGTAAGTTAAGCCACAGCCTAGAAACTAAACTTTTATTTTACAATAAATTGGTTACATTAACAAGAAAGTCTTATACAATAGTTCAACATATTCAGCACTGTATGGGGAGGACTGTTCCCCACACTAGGATACCCCGTATATCAATTCTTATGAGGACTGTAATGGAACACTTTATTAAGACAATGTGTTTCTCATCAAAATAATAAAGGTGTTTTATTTTTTTAACATCCACGTCATGATTGTGGTAGGAACCTAATGTAAGAAAGGTTGATAAACATAGGTGGAAAGGGTTGTAAGTAATGTCGTATATTATTTACCTTTGACTATTTACTTATGACGTAATATCGGAATACTTTTGACGGAAAACGGAATTATTTTATTTATAGTTATAGTAAATCAATTTTGTACAAATATACGAAGTAAATGTTTATTGTATTTCCTTTCTTTTAATTTAAACCAAATTTATTAGCTCATAAAATAGTTAAGACAATGTCTAGTAAGACTTGTGGTTTAACTTAGTACTATTATAATAATACAAGTCATTAAACCTTGCCTCATGAGGTAACCAAAGCTATGTCTTGCGCGATGAACGATCCGAACGATCTGCTGTGTAGTCATTACAAGTCAAATATTACAGTACAAACTATTACTATACCATTTCTGGACTTTTGGGACAACACTACCTAAACTTTAAAATTCCCCAAAAAATTAACAATATAAGTATAGAGTTTATCAATTCCATTATATGTATATGTTGAACATTCTGGAATCACTGCAATATTTTGAACGTATTCAGAAAACATAACATTATAAAAAATTCTTTTCGCGAGCTGAGCGGCTGGAACCAGTTAGTATTAGCGTCGCCGGAGGTATCTTCATTTGCAGACTCCGCCTCCAACCGCCCTCTAATGACTCTGGTAATGACCAAAGAGAGATATTCACTCCTGATTTTATTTGAACTGAAATTACCCCTTACGAGTTTGTTGGTTGTGAGCCGGTGAGTGAGGGGATCCGAGTTCGATCTGCGACAGAGCAACGTAAAACAAATATGTGGCGTATTGTGAAATTTTATATTTTATATTCAGTTTCTAGGATTTTTTTTAAATTTTTAAATTTTATATTTACGCGGAAATTGATGACCCCCCGACTTTTTACGTACACAAAAGACAAACAAGTGAGCGGATGGTAAGCCGATGATGATGGTAAATTGGTAATCAACATCTCTGCATCATCAATAAATTAAGAGGTGTTGTACCGACACATTGTCGGTAACAAGCCGTGTGGACCCGGTAAATGACAGCTCTCGAATATTGCTACCGAAAGGTGTTGAAATATTTTACGGTTGATCATAGACCTCATTACCGTTAACCCATTGATTATAGGGTACGGGTCTCTGCTCACCACTGCTGGGGAAGTCTAAAATTGGACGAAAATTCACACAATTTTTTGATGCTTTTTTTTCAATCAGCCTACATTTTCTTGATCTTGTAAGATTGTAAAATTAACCATCTATAACTTTTATGTTAAAATTATATGCTATCCACAGAATAATAATCATTAATCAGACTCATAGGTATGCGTTTTTAAATGGCTGGAGTCCCAGATTCATTAAAGTGTGTAGGCGGGCTTCGCAAATGAAGTCTTACCACCGGGATGGTAAGTAGGGATGTAAAACCTTGGTATAAATGACAGAAAAATAATACCTGAAAGATAGTATTTTTCTTAGATAACAATAATATATCAAAATTATATCCGTAATTATGTTTTAAAATTTTAGAGTTAGAACATGCGGGTCTTAATATTGAGGTGCGTAGCTACATTAGCATACATTTTGGGCCATTTTCGTAAAAAATATTTTTAAAGCACGATAATTTTATCTAGTGACGGTTAGTTTTTTTACAGCAAAAATCTATGCGAGACATCGTCTTGATAAAATACAACATAACTGAGCAGCTATGAACGAGTTAAGAACTTTTAATAAGAAACGAAAAACAATTTTAGCACGTTTCTCATGTCACATCACTAGCTTCTTTGGTGGTATAGATTATGGAATATTCGGGTAAATAAACATGTCTCAAATTTGATTAAGACCTGATTCAATTTTCATGGGAATTGCGAGTTTGATTGATGACCCTAATCTGCGATTGAGATTCCAGCATTTCTTTTGACAACCCTACTCATTAATGGGCTAAAGGAAACCAAACGCATAAAATCTCCCTATAAATAAGAATAGTCTAGACAAGTGTAATTCTCCAGTAGTTATTATTCTGCTCCCCCGTTCACCATAAAATACTCGCGTTTCTATTATTGTTATTATCTTTTATTTCTTTCATCGTTTTAATAACAATTTTTGTTGGTGAATAACACGAAAAGTTACAAGTGCCGTAGTTGGCTCCATTATTTCGGACATTCTATAAATAGCTTGGAAATAACAGCACATAGTAACAAAAATACTTACATTACGTCTATAATAAAATAACACTATAAACCCTGATTATAAATAAAAGCTCTAATTTCATTTCAATTTAGTTCCGCTATCAGTTGCTAGATGGCGTAACATGTCATATATTTTAAACTCGATATCAATGTTGGTAAAGACAGTGTATACTTGACGGATTAAAGTTTGTATAGAGAATAATTTAATTATAAAACCCATAAAATCATTAAATACATCCAAAATTGGAAATGATAATTACCAATTAAACATTGCGTGGAACATTGTTACAGAAACAATCGTTATTTCTAGCAGTAGATAACTACATTTCAGCACTAAACTAACGAATAGGTTCTCCTAAACAATGTGTATAATTTTGATGCACATTTCATATATAAAATAGTATATAGGTAAATCTCCTTGTTATATGGTAAGTATATTGTTAGTTTCACAATCTAGGCCTCATACTTAACTTGAAGATAACAATCCCGATGCTATCCCACGTGCGACAATTAACCACACAAATCCACTATTACAATCATTAACACATTTTTAACCATTTAATCCCCACTGGGATTTTTTGTGGACAATAAAACAATGGGTTTTTGTGTTTTTGTTTCGAAGTTAGTGAGCGTACGAAGTATTTAAAGTACGTTCAATTGTCGCGAATGTAAGTACATATTAAGTGGTTTTTGATTGCTGTGGTTAAGACATCTTGTGAACAGTTGTTTGACAGACTTTTATATGTGACTTCGTTGGTTTCTGATTAAAGAGGATTTGTGACTATATGCTTTGGTATTGTGTGAGATATGACTTGCTTTGGTGAAGGAACACACCGCTGGCGAGTGAGCGAGTAATTATCGTTTTTTTTTTCGCTCAAGAAACCTACAATAAGGATACACATTTCGAGTAAACAACAGAGATGCATTTATTAATATTTGATCGCTGACTGTTCACACTGCCGGCGAGCACTCGCTGACTCGCTGAGCGACAAGAGCTATCAAACATAATACTCGCTCAGCGATACTCGCTTGGCAGTCGGAACACTCGCCGAGTACACATAGTATCGCCCCCAGCGAATAGTGCGAGTAATCGTCCGTCGTAGTCTGCCATCTAACTCTACTCGCTACTCGCTAGCCGGCGGTGGGACAACTGCCTTACAGATTACAGTAAAATCGACCGTAACAACAATCACATTTTAATTGTTTAACTTTTGCAAACAGTTAGTTAATCCTTCGAAATTCAAAAAGTTATCAATGAAGATAATATTAGTAATTAAACAGTGGCCCGACGGAAGTGATAAGACCGGATGCACACGCCACGCCCCCTGGCGTGATGCGGGGTAACGTTGGCTGGGGTGCAGTGTTAGAACAGGGCAAGTGTTTAGTGTGTTAATAATAATGTCATATTTCGTGGTTCTGTGCAATAGCACCGTCTATTGACGACAAATTGGTATATTAAGGAGTCACCTACATTACTACTTTTCGTAATGGGCACTCGCCGGTATAAATTCGACCTTTATTCACTAGTCAAATGGTCAAAGGTTCACATTGAAATTATGAACATATTAAGCAATGAATGTTTAATTATCTATAACAACTATGTGCATTTCTTTCGTATGGGGACCACATCTTGGAATAAGGAGTAAGGATGCCTCCCGACCAGATGAACTGACAACCAGAATAATGATAGTTTGATAATAATGATGATGATGATGACATTTATTTAACAGATAAATTTCTGATCTCAGGTTAATGTCCTTTTTGTGGGTCCATGCCAGGTATGAGTGTCAATGTTTAATTGTTTTATTTAATTTACTGTGTTTATCTTTTTGATTGTGTATTAGGTATTTTAGGTTTGATTGTGTATCCATAAAACTTAATTTTCATTTATGTTAAATTGTACTTAAAATTTTATTAATGTATAAATAAAGATTATGTTAGGGTGTTTCTTTATAATTTACAAGTACATAATATTATTTACTGCCTACAGATTATTCGCGCCCTTGTATTTCCCGTTTTCCCCGAATTTATTACAGTAAGGTAAAAAATTTGGTGCATATATGCATAGTAATTTATTAATTTATTGTAACAAAGATAAATCTAAATTAAATGAATTCTAAAAAGTAAAATCAGAAGGGTTTTATCTATTTCAAATTAAAAAAAATATATATGAAGTGCATTAATTAATTTTGGTGGGTTTACTTTTTTTAAAGGATCATTTTTTATTTGAGACTGGCACGATTGCATGCACTCGTTGAGCCTTTAAAGGTTAATTCTCGAAAATATTTCATGATGAGATTAAACTTTGGATTAAAGGTTGACTGCTTCAAAACCTTACATTGTGATTGACATTACAATTGAACTGTAATTCATAGATCAATTTGAATCCTTCTTTATACCTAACTACGTACTTTGTAAACACAATCTAGCTTCGCTACGGAAAACTTATTTAAAACGTCTTGTCCAGTGAAAATAAGCAAAGGCTTCTTCCATATATATCATCTCTCGCACAACCCATGATAGAATTCTTTGGCTGTCCTTGTCCCCTTCGTCCACACAGTTTAATATCAATAGGTCATTCTGCATGTATGGCGATATCGCATCGCATACACGTCACACGGTGACGTCACGAAGCCTGAATCACGCTATTGAAGTTTTGTACACCGCTCGCAATGCTCGCATATATACAATTTGCAACAGAGATCAGTCAGTTGGGGCTTAACCGCCTCCAGGGCATGTCGTCTCGTCCGGCGGGAGATCTTCCTTTCCCAAACATGTGTTTCCTCTCGCCTCATCCCATGACCACTTACCGACAATGTTACGAAATTGAGTGTATCGTTTCGAAGGAGTTCGTGATTAAGATCGCTCTCATACAGAGCCGTTTCATATTTATGACACTTAATTAAGGCTCCAAGTGAAATTGGTTTGTTGAATAACGTGCGAATTCCTAAATGCAAGCTTGTTTAGTAATTAATCAAATTATACCACGAATGCATACAGTTTATGGTGCATAACGAGATCGTTGTGATAAGTGAAAGTTGAAGTAATTATTTGGGTGAAGTTTTAGTATCCGTCTGTCAGTTAAATGTTATTATGATACGGGTATTCACGATATGTACATATTTTGTACGACGTTATTTTGACCCGGCAGTATTTTCGTGATCACAGCTGAACTTTGGTCAGTTTGGTACCCTAATAAAATTTGTAGAATACGTTAAGTTTAAAATCATGTGTCAGTTAAGTGATTTATATACTTACTTTGTTTTTAGCTTTTAAATTATTTGGATTTTTTATGGATTTGGGCTGGCTCGTTGGGCAGTTTATTTGTAGTGTATTAGTAGTACTTAGTACACTATTTATAACATCCTCTGCTGACTGGACTAACCATCCTAATCCCGATTTGAGTCTTGTGCTGGGTCGGTCATGGTGGTCGATGTTGGTCGAAGTTGAAGATGAAGAATGGTATATTCAAAAGGCGGCTCCATGGTTTTCATCTCTCCTGTGTGATGCTCATGGTATCACCAGCAGCAGTGATCATTTATCATCAGATGAACTAGGTCATTTGCCTGCGTGAAGCTGGCGGCTCGCGGCCGAGACCGAGACAGGAGACCGCGACCGTCACTTTGTATAGGCGCGACAGAGTGTCTCGGTCTCGGTCGCGAGTTGTCGCCTATACATTGCCTATGGTCAAGTGCCGGTCGTGGTCTCCTGTCTCGGTCGCTTGTCTCGATCTCGGCCGCGAACCGCCACCTTAAGACATAATAAAAAATATAAACAGCTGATATGGTTAATAGTATCAAGCTTTACTTGCGGAAATCAAGTATTAGAATAGTTTTGTTGTTAGGGTTGATTTTACTCTAACATATAGGTAATTAGGCTGTTACCCCACGTTTAGCGTCAGTTCATCCGCTATTCATATCATCTTCATAAGATAGTTAAGTTAGTATTACTTAAATTTACAAAAATCCACTACTTACCGCAGTATAATGATACCTTTAGACAAAACTAATAGTTTTACTAAGCCTAGAACCAGTATTGGGTATTTCGATACCTTAAAAGTTGTTAGAAAAACATCTATTAATTTCCCGCTGACTTCTAGACATACCTACATGTATTAATCTTTTTACCACGACCTTATAGAGGCAAGTACAAAAAAATATTATAGAATCAGTCCACAGTCCACATGTTCGTATAAAGCCTGTTTACTGCAAAAACCGTATCAGCGCATCCAATCTTGCCAGAGCGCACAAAATTACGATGTTCTCTAATTTAACAATATATTATTATCAACGCACCAATCATCCTTATGTTAGGCTGTGTTCACATAAACGTGCCAAACGTTCGACTATGCCGACTATGCGACTTGAAATCGTCGTCGGTGAATACAACTTACTATTAAGCGCTTACTATTAAGCGAATGTTTAATGGATCGTAGTCAGGCTAACTTGTGAAAAGGTGAAAAAAATATAAACCTCTTCAGTTTTTCCGTTAACAATCTAAATTGCAACCATCCAGATTATACTAGCTTGATATTTAAATCTAGGCAATAACATGTGTTATAAAAATAACTAATCCGTACTTGATTACCGCTATTAATACTCATCCCTTTTTCCACGTATTTACTTGATCCTCTAAATAACTATCTTTTTATTTGTAGGCGTCTTAGGTCATTTCTTCGCCCTCGAACCTCATTTCAGGGGGACTGACGGCACCCGTATAAGCCCGCTTTTACACTTAAGTATTATATAAGTATAAAATTTATCTTAGTATAAAGTTGGTATTACAAAAATGTATCTTTATAGAGTTATAACTTAATTTATCTAAATATATTTTAATTTAAGGTACGATTGTGTAGCCTTAGTGATTCTTTCCTTATGAAAAAAATGAAGATGAAGCCTAATTTTAAAACTTAAATGTTTATTTTTTTATTATTAATATCTGTTATACACCGCGTTTTGTAGAAGCGTACGAACACGTCCTTAAACTAAAGTAAGTAAGTAGAGAATCTTTGCATTACCGGCAAACAATCCATCAGACGCAAATGATTATGACCTTTACGTGCAAAGCGACGTAGTTTATACACTGCGCGGTTATTTCTACATTAAACCGAACGATTCGGCGTTTTTTGTCGCCCGTAAGCTTTTATGGACAGTGAGCGAATTTCGAGTGGCCGTAATTTTAATATTAGCTCGGGTATGATCAATTAGGTTTTGTTACCGGACCATAATACCGGGCTGTCCTGTTTTTCGACACGTATAAATGTGGTCTAGATCGAATTTTGATTGAGTAATTATATTAATCTTATTATAAAAGACATCTGTTCTTAACTCCTCTCCTTAATTTTGTAACATTCGAAATACTTTAGTAAAGTAGAGTTTTAAATATGTTCAAAGTATTTTTATAGTATTGACTGATTTAGTTGATTCTCCATGGAATCCTAGAAGTTTAGAACTTTGACAGTAGATTTTTATAACGTAAATGTGAGTAATAATGGATTTTATGTAAATTTGACCCCAAAAAGGATACGAAAGAAGATATACTTAAGTGTGTTTTTGTTTTTATTAAAAATAAATAAACATCAATTTTAGGGGTTTCTTCATAACAAAACACTAAACTTAGTGTCGAAAAATAGTATTTCTAGATCTCGTCTAAAAATTTGGTATGTAGATGTGTTTGACAGAACAGTTAATCTATTCACGGTAACTGTTGTCATATGACAATGACGGTCAGTCATTACATCTGGTATCCGATGTGGTAACGGAGCACAATACTATTTCCTCAAAAGTGAAAGTTACTGTTGTTTGACTTAACGCGATATTATGTTTATCTGTGGAATGTGTAACTTGTGAAGAAGGTACTGGATCTTATAAGTTTACCAATTACCACTATGATATATTAGCAGCGATCGACGATTATTTCTAATGACGAATATTTACTTAACTTACTTTAACTAGGCTGATCCGGTTGTTCGATTGGTCTATACAGTCATTCCAAAGTTTGGCATACAACCTGTCCAATCGTAGTTCCACCCAGAAGTGAATTATCCAAACGTATATTTCGGGCAATGTAGGACTCTGTGCAAACAAACTATTTGCGAAGTGATAACGCCTTGATCATGGATGCCATACGCGCAACTAATCATCTGCGATAACGTTTTTATACGATGCTAAGTTAATCAGTTAATTTTTACGTTAGCGATTACAAATTGACAATTGCTATCGAATAACCTTTCTTGATAAAGCCTATTCATTCTCCTCTTGAAGACTCCCACGTCATACGTAGGCGGAAACACTGACGCAGGTAAAGTATTCCACTCCTTCGCGACACGCATAACGAACGACGAGGCAAACCGCTTCGTTCGGACTGATGGGATGTTTACAACGTACGGATGGATACAGGCCGTGCGTCGGGTTGTACGATGGAGGAATGGGGATGGGGGAATTATTTCAAACAATTCCTGCAGGTCTCTCTAGGTTCCTCCTGTAGGAGGGCCCTGGGCTTTGCATCTGAATGCTTTAGGCGGTAGAGCCTAGAGTTCGCCCGGGGTAGTACCGCCGCCCGCCGCATAGTACTAGTACCATTTCTACCGCATCAATTGTGTCCCGGCTAGGAATGTTCCCTACCTTCCTATTCGGTTACACTTTTTTTAGAGGCGAACATCTTAGTCTTCAAGGGTAATTTCATCTAGTAAATCATAAAATGCTTATGTTTCAATTCATGACAAATATGTAGCTAGTTAAAAGTTAATACAAAAACATACATACCTTCATTGACTTATTAGTAGTAATAATACCTATACCTCGATACCTCGATAAAGTCATTACAGGGCTTTAACCGTTAGAAGTTACCCCTACCGTAAAGAGGTTTCGTGATCAAGGGACAGTTGTTAAGCTCAACACCCAGTTCCCTTATAAATGGGTATTCTTTAATTAGCGGATATTCCTGTAACAATTATCCGTAATGGCGATTAATTTAGCCAAACTGCACGCGAGGCGTCGCGTCGCTGGGAACGACGTTCTTCACACGAAACTCGAGGTAATTTGTTGAAGAAATTAAAGCTTTTATTAACCGACTGCGCGTCGCACAGATAAAGCTAGCAAGCTTCAAGCCATTAATCGCTCACTACTAAGCGCGGGTAACTTAGGAGTCTAGACCTAGAGCATATACCACCACGCCACTCCAGTGCGGATTGGTGGACGGGTTAGTGCCCAACCCTGGTGTCGGAAGTATTTATGTCGCCCGAAAGCCTGCGACATGGCTATACGACTGCGACGAGTATCTTACGATAACTCGCACGGAAGCGTTCTAGAAATTTTACCACTAGTGGTCTCCCCCCCATCCAACGACAGACCGACCGCTGTTGCTTAATTCGGTAGCTAACTCACCGGGCCAAGAGCACAGAGTAGTTAAAAAAAGGTAACTACTCTGTGCCATGAGTGCTATGAACAATCGTATCATTTGTCAAAATATTATGTTTTAGAATGTTTATTTGTCTGTTAGTCAGTGAGTTTAAAATCGCATAAATCTAAAACTATTCAATAAAATTCAAGATTGAAAATACATATATTCTGAATAGTCTTTTTCTCTATCAAAACACAAAAAAATGACAACGTTATTATCTGAGATCCCCCTGAACAAAGTCGCGGGAAACGGCTGGTCTCCAAAAATGAAATGCATTAATCCTTTACCATCTAATTTGCGTCACAGTCCAGTCTTTTAGTACTCACGGGCCCCTTGTTATAATTTCAAAGACGGTAGCGTGAGATTTCTGCAAGTGGGGTACCCCCTGTTTACTCTTAAGCAATTAGGCGTTTCCTTTATGTGAACAAATTACAGCGTTAATAACGGATTCAGTCTGTTCAGCGGTAAATATCGTATTATAACTTTATTTGTCACTGCGGAACTGCTAATAATCTTCCTTATTCGTTGCTTCATTACAAGCTTTTAGTTAACTTGCAATGTTTATATGTGTGTTTGGGGTAAATCTTGCAAGGCTGATTTATAACCACTTCTTCTTATTCTACGGACTTGAAATGTTACATAATATGGGTTCAGTTACGATGGCAATGCCATTTGATTGGATGCAGGATTGGCTTCAGACAAGGGAACTCCTTACCGGTTAACAACAAAGTGACTAAATTATGTATTGCACTTAGTATACTAAACACACCTTTATAATAAAAGTGTGTATAATAAAACACACTTTTATAATAAAAGTGTGTTTTTAGTTATTCCAACCCAGCGCCAGCGGCTTGAACGTTGGAGTCGCGGACAGGTCGGACGGAGTTTAAATCCTGTACGCTACCCTAATTTTCAAAAATGATGAAGTTGAGTATTAGAAATTAATGATCACTTGCTTCGTTGATGGAAATCATCATGAGGAAATGTGCGCACCAAAGACCTCTACATAATGTTTTTAAATATGAATAGTGTGTGTGAATAATGTGTGTGGAGATATGAATGTGAATGGAATTGGAAATGTGAAGTCTAACAATCCACACTTGACCAGGATGGTGCATTAAGCCCTGTACCCTTTACAATGTGAGAATTCGAACCCCGCATCGGGACAAACAGTTATGGGTTGCGAAGAAGAAAAATAAGCTGAAAGAGACGGAAACGGCCAAGTAGAAAGAAACTGATTCAATGGCCGATATTAAAAGTAAGTTGACTGTTGGGTCAATTCACTCCGCAAAGATAATAAACCTTATCACCTACGTGAGCTACGTCACTTCCGATTCGCGCGTAAATTCGCGAGCACAGAACCAACATAATTTATCAACGCATTTGGCGCCAGCGTTATCAAATCAATATTTATTCGTACTAGGAATGTACGCGGATCTTTCTGCGCCTCCTGCGCTGTTTGCAAGGGATTACTTAATCGAATTTTGGTGTTGGCAGAGGTTTAGCTGTTTTATTATCCTGTCTCCGACTCATAGTGTTGTCGTCACTCGACTTCTAACTTGTTTACCTTGTTACGTGTGTACATGCCTTTTCTGGTAAGTGCGAAAGCAAATAATTAAGGGAGGCAATAATATACCTGGAATATACGAACTTAATGTTCGAAGGAAGCTTTTAGCCAACGCGGCAACGCAAGGGAACTGCGCATTGATCAGGAATTCCATTCGCTGAGCTCTGTTTTTATAGTCGATCTAAAGTCGAGTTAAGCAAATGCGTGCGCGGTCAGTGAATGGGTGACCGCTAGTGGCAAAAATTTGTTGAGTACTTCCGTGCTTCAGAAGGCACAAAAGTAGTTTTGGTTAAATAACAAAATAAATGTTAAATAACAGTCGGCTCTTGGCTGCTACGCCTTTCACCAACTTGCCCTGGAGCAGCGCGGTGAAGTATGCAGTAGTCAGTTTGATCAATAATTGGGGAATTGTTCCATAGTAAAAGGGTGCGCGAGTTCAGCGACCAAACTAAGAGGCATTGTCCTGTACTGCCCAACGGTCTTCGACATGTTAGAACGATTGCTGTTTGACGATAATTATAAGATCGATAGTTCAACGTGCTCGACGAAACATTTAAGAAAATACTCGAGTTCAAGTAATGTTGCTAGTGGTCACCTATTCAACTATGGACTGTAATCACAGAGGCTGTAATGTCATTCTGAAATGCTGTAATTCTGTAGTGTGTAATTCTGTAGTGCTCCGGTAATTGCTCAGCTCAGTCGATCTCTTACAATTTTTTTCTTCTTTTTTCCTTTTTTTGTTATAGTATCTATCCTTATGTTAGAGTACGTATGTATCGTTATTTTTTTGGTTAGTTTTAATATAGATTTCATGTATATTTATTTTATCTTGTAGTATACAGGGTGTCCCGTACGTAAGTAGTGGACCAACGGGTTATGGGGGGCAGTGTGACTTATTATCTAACATAAATACTAAAATTTATAGTCCTAGGCCTTGTAGTTCTTGAGTTATGCTCTTTTTCAAATTTAAATTTTATTGTAATTTGTATGAGTTGTAGATGTTTTTAAAATAAAGTTTCACAGGGTTATCACACATTTTTTTTACACAGGCTTTGTTCAAACTTCAGTTCGTAAACTTTTAAACGTAAAATTTGTACCTATTTTTTTTTGTCTAATTTTCTTGTTGTTGTTAATTATGCTTGAGTATCATTGTAATTAGGAAGACTTATGTATTCTTAACTACCTAGAACAAAAAATAACAACAAAATAAAAACACATTAAAATTTAATATTTAGCTTACGTGGATGATATTTTCACATTTTGAAAAAAAAAAGGATAACTCAAGAACTACAAGGCCTAGGACTATAAATTTTAGTATTTTTGTTAGATAATAAGTCACACTACCCCCCATAACCCGTTGGTCCACTACTTACGGGACACCCTGTATACATTGGCCAAACTACCACCTCGAAGCTCTGTACTGAAAACCAGCTAAACTCTTAACATTACGATTAAATGATACTATTCGCTGATTTATTATCGCAACACGCTAATATGCTACGCTAGTATGCTACGCTAATAAATTATGTAAAAAGAACAAAAAGATATCTAGGTATACAACCTTAAACTTTAGAAATCGGTTAAAAAAATAACGAAGTGATGTGTATACCTAAAATGTAAAACACCGAAATATAAAACTAATGTTTACTAATTTATAATCAGGTTTCGATAAATGATAAATATCCAAGTGTCGTGTAACGTAATCAAAACGTGCTGAATAAATTAAACGCGACAAAGCAGATCCATGAGAACGGCCTCGGCTCGTAATTAAGCGTTCCAATTTCAAAAATTAAAAACAAACATGTCAAAATTTTAAATCGCGCCGAAACGTAGAACACATTTGAAAGTCACTGTCAAGAAACATCGACTTTAAACATATGGAATAAGGTTGAAATTTTATTGCGTTGGAAGTGTAAGGTGTACCACAGAGTATGCACTTCCTACAATGGTGAATATTGAGATGTCACGGCTTGTTTGGGCAGCTGCATTTCGTATTTGACATGGCGCCCTTCCGGCAGTGTTGGGTCAATATTCATTGCCGCGAACAAAGATTCTCCATTCATTAAGGTTCGTATTGATAATGTTGCATTATACTTTTTATTTTGATAAGGAATTCATATAAACTTTAGAGATAAGTAGGTACCTGTTAATTATTTTAAATAACGTTATTTAGACAAATCACCTGCGCAATCAGTTTTGGCGCGCAATAGTAACGACAGTGAGTTTTTTTCGATATTGAGTTAAGTACATACAGCTTTCTATACTGAACGCGAAGTATTCAAGTTATGTTGGTAGATCCTGGTTTAACATCGTGTTGTGCAGTAACGAAAGTTACCAGATCTTCAAAGCATTCCCCATTAAGTCCCTAGTTTTGATGACAATGGGTTCTCTATCTATTTACCGGTGATGAAGGCCCTAACAATGACCACTCATGTAGTCATGGCTTATTACATAGTCATTAGACGCATTACATGCGTTCTGATAAATATTAAGGACATTAATCCTACCTACCTGTAAAAGACGGAGTGAATTTTTTGAAGCGTAAAAACTTATAAACGGTGGACGTGGTAGCATCTTGTCACCTCCATTTATGAAGTTTGTGAATAGAAATTCAAAAAGTAATGTTTTATAGCTTACTTACACAAATATGATCCATTTCTATGCATGGCGGCGTTTCTTAACTGCATAGTTCCAATATAGGAACGCAGATGTGCGTATATTTAATAATGGTTGCTTATTAAAAAAAAGAGAATACAAATATAAGTCATATTAGTTCCGTTGCTTATTTTTAAATTAAGTACGCGATTTTGTATTCATGTGGGGCGTTTAATGGATAAAGTGGGTTGTGAATTTAAACGACATTTTTTTTCTTTAAAATAAATAAATTAAAAAACGTTCATTACCGAAAAATATTTTTATGATAACGGATTTTAACGTTGTTCAATGACAAACAGCTTTACTACGGCAGTATTCTAACAACCGAACTTCAAACTCCACACAACTTTAGAGAATTTCTGTGAGCAATTCTGAAGAATCGATGCAGAATTTCAATACTAAAGGCTGACTAAAAGATAATTTCTGTTTACCGAAGCAAATGATAATTTTAAATAGGACCAAAAGATGCAAATACAATTTTTGTACATTAAATGTCGTTTTAAGCGATTGCTACATTGAACTACAAACAAAATGTAATATATTCTGCGCAATAATAAACGAGGCTGTAGTTGTTTTATTGTCCCTTGTTTTCCGGCATGCTTAATTCAGCGCTCTCAGCGCTTTGTGGCTTCGTAACAGTACGTACATTTTGAGTGACGATCATTGTAAAGCGCGCCAGCGAATTCATCACACACGAGATGTTTCGAATTTACGCTAGTGGTGTACATTCATATCGATAAACAATTATTTTTTTGACGTCACAAATGGAGATTTAGTGAAATGAGGATAAAAGTGGCAATTGATATTCATAGACATTAGGACCAATCGTAAGAAGTAGGTACAGTTCTATTATTTTAAAATCTAAATTTAATTCTGAGGTGGAACGGGAAACTTCTCCAACACGCTTCAAATTAACACACAATTTGCATGAAGTAGCTTGTTTCACAGTAGCTGCTTCTACTGCAGCAGGTGTTATTCCAAATACGTACTGTCATCGTAATAACATTAATTATGCTAAAAGTTTTTAATCCAACATAAACACTTTGATTCTGATAAGATAACAGACACCTTATCTACTAATTTAAATGTCAAATTTTCTAATTTAGGTAATCGTTTATGATAATGTTCTATAGGGAAAATCTTTTATTTATACATATAAAATATTTGTAAGTGATCGATATCTGTATAGTAAAGATTAAAAAAACTAGTATTACGGGAATCAGGGTATTGGTGTCAGCAGTAATTAATGTTATTACACAATTAGCTTTTAGTTCTAACATTAACAGAGAGCATTTGTACAGGTACACCGAAAGCCGTCGGGTGCATATTGACATCGGAGCTGGTCAAAGATTTCTGCACTAAACTGAACTGACGACGCTTAGATGACTCAAAGATTCTATAATTAACAAAAAACTTGTGTTCAACATTATACCGCTAATAGATGTGTAAAGCAACAATCTGAAGCGTGAAATGAATTATTGAAACTGTTGATCTTATTGAGCATTATGCAAAAATACCGGTTCTCTATCAGCAGGCATCTGTCCGTAATCTACGGTCGGAATGATGTATCAACTGCGCGATAAGGGCACACATGTCCAGTTTAAACATGAATAACACTTAATCTTATGAACCCCTGGTGTATTCAGATAAGTAGCGAGTACACGAGTAACTTGTTTGAGGTAAGGAACTTTTGGAATTAAATTGTACTTGGTGACGTAGGATAACGGTTTGTTCTTATCAAAAGCTTTCCAATGTTGAGTGTATTTTTTACGTGTCAATAAACAAATGTCTTTCTGTTATATTGATCGATAGTAGAAATCCATGTGAGTATTTTTCAAAGTTAAAATTCAAAACATTCAATCACATAGGTAAGTATTATATTATTTCGTGTTATGTAAAATATTGATAAAGCGGAACTCTCTATGTGCTTTAGAATTGGATTTTTTATATTTACAGAATAGATATAATTATAAGGTTCCTTAGAATAATTATAAGCCATTTATAAGTACCTGCAGGGGACCTTCCATACAACATTACATTTTTAATTTATACATCTTTATGTTTGTTTGCCAATGAGCATCTTTCAGATCCTTATATTATTATCGTATCGCGAGGGTACACAAGATATGTATTTTATAGATCGATATTTCGACCCAGTTTCGATCGTGATCAAGGTTAAATTTCATAATTAAATTCCACTCACATAGTTCCATGGAATGAAATTTTCAGTCCATAATCCATGATGAGTTAAGTTTAAAATCATACGTTCAAAGTATTACTACTAATGGTAGTAGGTACAGCACAGAAATCACATTATTGCCAAAGTTATAAACCTGACCATATATGTGTAACCATGGTAACTCAAGCTTGCTCAGTCTCATCAGTGAAATCAATATGCAAAAAAGCATTTTGGCTCGTAAATATTCCTAATGGAGGAATTATCGATAACGCTTCGGTCACGCACTACGGCATCTGTGTCAGATGCGCGACAGGGCCGACAGGTGGCGCGCAGGTGAGCGCCATACTAGGCGCGCAGTGTTGCGTCCCGCCAAAATCTTGCTCATGCTCTTACGAACAGCTACAAACTCTTGGACTATTCGCTCTTCTGGGGATCTAAAATTGAGGCCTTTACCCGCGCTGTTCTAACCACTTGCCGGAGATTGTAGGTTCAGCCACATCGATTGGAATCATTGAGTTTCGTCTGTCCGAATCCCAGGACCTTTTTGTTGCCAAGTATGTACATGCAAATTCAGGAATAAGCTTCCTAAAAAGATGTAATAATTTCTCCTTTAGGCAAGCATTGCATTGGCGAATCCTCTAATATCGCTCATGACTACAGGTTACGGTGATGAATAACCACCAAGCATGTAAATCTGGTGGCCAGTCTACTTTTCCTTCGGCTCGTCAGATGCTATAAAAGAAACAAAAATGATAGAAAGATTATTTTATAATGCTGGAAACGTTATTTAATAATAGTAGCCAACCAGCCATACCAACATACCATAGCCAACTATTCCAAGCCATAGTCCAATGGTCGTCCCTTGGAGTCTGGAATATGTTTGACCACACGTCACTAGCAAATAATTTATAGATAATAAATGGATCTCCCTAGTTCTGTAGAGCTTTAGGTTAGATTAGATAGAGGTTAATAGCCAATAAGCGTAGCAAGTTCTAAGACCATACTGCAGTAAGGGTCTATTGCACCCCAGAACTTCTTAGATGTAAATAACCAATGAATTTTGGACGCTTTCAACCTAAGGTCTCCGAGGACCTTGGGGGAATGGACACGCTCATGAAATATGACTAAGCAATCACCTAACTAACTTAAGCCTACATTGCATGGTGCATCCTTTGGTGCATCATTCAGTTTATCATTTACGATTGACACAAGCGGACAATTTGACACAAAATGAAGGTTGACGTGTGTGACGAGTAAGCTCTCATTTTTGTCTCTCAATACTGGTAGGTATCTTATTAAATATCACATGCCTTGAATATTCGAGCGAGTAGAATTTCTACAAAAAGGGTCCAAGTGAATAATAACAATTAGCATGTAGTGGACATTCAGCCGCATCTGCCGTCACCGTCCGTGCCGTCCCGTTACTTTCTCAAGGCCACCACTCGAAGCTTTGACCGTCCGTCATGTAGTTAAGATGCTGGTGTTACATTCCGAAAGAAGACCCTGCAACTCTGCTTGTGGCCACTTGTTGTTGTCCCGGCTTCGAACCCAGGCAAACATTTACATAAACATTTATGTAACAGATAAAAGTGTTTTCATATATTATCTTGGTCGTGTTATTGTGAATATTTGCAAATAATGGAAATCCCAAGAGGAGCCAAGATCTAATTGTGGGCGCACTGAATTGAATTCTATTTTATTTTATTTGTCTAATATAGACTATAGTGGATTTGTCAGTGTGGTGGACTAAGTATATTCCTCATATTTTTAGAGAATACTAGAACTCATCACTGGGTCATTTACGGATTGTGATGATGATGTAAGTAATTGTTAATTAATGGTGTTTATTGTACCAAATAAATAAAATAATAATTGTGCTAAAATATAAATACCTACCTACCTATTTCTTTACACGATTTCTCTCACAACTTTTTTTTCTTCTTTTATTAATACATATTACACCTATTAATATACAATAGGTACATCATATTATAATTAATTTGTACTCAGATATGATTTCTATCATTCAATAGTCACTGGAAAACTGATAACTTTGATGATACACACTGATGACCTTTGATGTAACACACTCATCACAGATGTCGTTAGTAGTTCTACTTAGAAGGAACAGAATTACCTACTTAAACTTGGAAATTAATGATCTTAACAAAACTAGCAACGACCAATGCAAATGCCAATATTATACATGCAAAAGTAACTCTGACTATCTGCCAGTTACATTTTTACGCATATTCCAGACAGGATAGTTTTCTTCAAGTTAATACAGTTCTCTTGAGATCATTTGGACGGTATTTTATTCATTTCAGTTTCTACGCGGGCGAAGCCGCCAGTGCAAACTAGTCTTATATAAAGCTAAATATAAAATATATAAATCCTTTGTAGTCTTTGTCCCAAATGAGGTAGGATTTCTTTTGTTATATAACTTCCGTTACGATTTCTCTTTTCATTATACAAACTGGAAAATTAGAAAAGATTAGATTAGATTATGTGAAGATAATTATGTTTTTAATTTTGACCTACATAGACAACCTTATTAATATAATTTTATGGTTTTTTAATACCCGTATTATTTAATAAATATGTTAATGATTGTTGATATGGATGTACTAACATGTGCACCTGTGGATTTATTATGAAATTTATTATAAATTTAGCACTTAGAAAACTTTCGTTTTTTATAAACTTTATTCAAGTATGGTATCAAACTTTAATGTGCGCAGTAGTTATCATGCCGTTCGAAGGGTCCTGGGTTCGATTCGAAGGCGGAAATTGAATGACGAGTTTAAATTTCCGTTCTCGGTCTGGACGTGCCTTCTTGTCTTTGTGGGTTGCTCATGTCACCCACGACACAGGGAATCATAGTACGGGGCTATGTGTGTGTGTATCGTAGCTTGTAGAGTTGGTAGTGGCCCTGCCTGCGAAGCGAGGGGTCCCGGGTTCGATTCCCGGCCGGGGCAGGTGTTTACGTGACAGAAAATGCCATGCCACCCGCGACACAGGGAATCCTAGTGCGAGGGATATGAGTGTGTTAGCGTTTATTTATTATTTATTTTATTATTTTAGTCAATCATAATATTATAGGTGCACACTGTAATGAGTCGTCAGACAATGAAATAGCGTATCAAATATTTTAACGTGGATGTACCTGTGTGTGTGTGTGGAGTACCTATGTACTTACATATTAATAAAAGGATCACTGTTTAGTAATAGATAGTAATAAATCCGTGGTATATGTTCATTCGTAAATACAAATTTTATTCGCGACTGTACTTCACAAAGTGATTTAATATTTTTTTTTATCAATCAATACAAATAAGTGTAATTAATGTTATATTATTACAGTGTTTAGCAGCACAAAACTGTTTGTGTATGTATATTGAAAGCAAACTTTTGATTTTCACCAACAGGTGCAATATTTTACTACCTCGTGTGGCATTTTAAGTAGGATCAAGATGTTATTATGGACAATAAACTTATATTTAATCATCACAAAATGAAATAAACGTATTGTTAACAGCTAAACAGCGTTATAAATGGTGAAGAACACGCTTCCTTCGTAAATAAAAATTTAATAACCTGGTCTCATTTTACGGGTCATTATAAAATTATTCTATTATAAAAGTTGTCCTACTCATAAAATAAGTTATTACGAACTATAAAGTAACTGGCTGTAAATATCAACTGTTTAAAAGAACGATATAATTATCTATTGACTTCTTATTTTATCTGGATATTAATAACCTACGTTATTTTAAAGTTATTAAAGTTACTGATGTTTGTTTATGCACTGAGTTATATGCATTTGTTTGTTTATGGTCGGCAAAACGGACAGATTAAAAATAATATGTCACTGCCCGCCATATACACGTGTGAAACTGTCATTGCAGCGGAAGGAACGATGAATCTCTTAATTATTTTTGGTGTTCGTACAACTGGTACCAACCCACACAGTACGCACAAAAGATTAAAAAAAAAATTATTTTTCAGTTTCTTCTCCTCAGTTATTTAAAAACGCTAAAGCACCTTTATGAAACGATGGTAAAATCCAAAAATGTCTTTTATAAATGTATTGAGTGTTTACGTTTACGTTTTTGTAAAAATACGCACGTGATTAAATGATTTGAATTTAAATAAAGATTTAAGAATCACTGTATGTTACGTAAAGTAATTTGAAATTCTCGATGCATCCTTACACTATTTACCCATATACATTATAATAGCTGTTTTGGATCCAATCAGCATGCAGAGACATCATTACATAAAATGTTTAAATATCATAAAGAACTTCAATTTATTGATTTCCGATACAAAATACAATTTCAATCAACGCTACACAGCTCATATTTATATTCAAAAGAAATCGAACGGGTTACGTCTTCGAAATTCAAAAATGATCTTCGACAGGGGCGTGGGAAAAAGGCCTCCTGTTCCCCGTTCTTTTTTCAAATCCCCATTGTAGATTACACCTGCTGGCCGTTCGCAGCTTTCGATAAAAAATCAGTGCGTTCTTTTTTTGAATGGACCTATCGTTCGCCCAGGTTCGCCCGATATTCTTATGGGTATTTTATTTTCAAATAAAGTAGTCGTGAGATACCGGGTATACTATGATTATTAAGTGGTAGAATCACGGCGCGGTAATTTGTTTTTTTCGTCACGACCGATGAAGGGCTATTGATCATTATAGACATCATTATGCGGCCCTGAATTTTTACGATACACCGATCTTATTAGAATAATTGTTTCAGATTTAATTTCGACGTACGGTTGATAAGTTTACATTTGTTTAAATTAATTCGTTCTCCTTTTTCGCTGTTCTTTTTTCTAATCCTTAACATGTTTTTGTACAGACGTATAGTGTACGGACAGATATTTAGTATGATGTTATTTTTAATCTGAACTGATAAAATTTCACGTCGATTCGCTGTATAATTTTAATCTTAGCTACTTGAAGGACCAACCTACCGCACGCATTTATGAACGCATAAAAAGCAAAAAAACTGTTCAAATCAAACGGAGTACGAGAAAAAATAATGCTGCGTAATTTAGTCAAATTAACCATAACACTGTCACGTACATCGCGGGATTGGCTCACTGAGAAAAAACGTATAACCCCGCCAGTTTTAGATGGGCTATCTTTCCTGCTGTCACTCAAGATGCTAGTGTATTTTCAATTTGGTAGTATTGGTAGCTGACCACCGATGAATCTGTTTTACGTGTGATTCTACTTAAAAAAAGAACCACCTGCACTTCCGTTCTTTTATTATTTCCATTTAATTGGACGTCGATGAAAGTGATTTGAATGTTTAATTAAAGGCCAGGAGTTTACGTTAAGTGTTCCTTCCGCAGTTCTTATTTTGAAAACTTTACGGCTCATTATGAGGTTGTAACATAGCTTCTAAATTCTCCATAATGGGATGATGTAATGTATTTAAATGGATAACCCAATTATGACAACTGATACAGTAGATACAAAAATAGAAGAAGAAAGAAGTGGGTAAGTACTAAGTAGTAATCGGCTAGTCATCTGTAAAGTAATAGTATTAATCTAAGTCAGCTTCCACCATTGTGCTTCTGACGCCAAACGTCGTTCTTTTGTTGTTTCCTTTTCCTTTTTTTATCTGGAGACCAATCGGTGATGTCTTTGGCGTTAATATGTCCATGGGCGACGGTGACCACCGGTGACCATCCGACGGTGACGATCAGGTCTTCACGGAGATTATTTGCTGACCTCAGCTGTGTGTGAAAGTCTCGTGTAGGAAAACCCTAGTTTAATTCTACATTATTTTTAAAAGGTTCATTTAAAGCCATCAATTTTCGACTCCCGAACAGATGGACTTGGGATCGAATTCTGCACACCCTTAATTTTCAAAAATAATGCGTAATATAAAATATTTATCACTTATTTCGATTATGGAGAATAATTTTGTGCAGGTTGAATATGGGACTTCCCCATAATAGTTCTAAGAATACCCATGTGAGGTCTGACTACCGTGGTGGACTAATTACCTATATTATGGCCCGTACGACTAACAATATGAGAGGGGATTCGAGCTTCGTACTGTGACTACTGGGACAGTTTGCAATGTAATGTACGAAAAAGATGACGCATGCTCAAGACATTAAACATTTATATTTGCGATATAAAATTTTATGTAACAAACTTACTACATTCCAAATCGTGTTAAGTGTGAATATTCTCCAAAAGCGTGAAGAATATAAATTTTTATTGACAACATTTGCGAGTTCACGGCCGCGCTGTAATGTTGGACCAAATAAAGTTTTTTTGTTGCAAAACCTGTTCCAATCTTTTATTTCCGCTATAGATATAATTCTTATAAACCGCTTGTCCGACAGCCAGTGTTCAGCGAGTACGGATACTAAAAGATCTTTTTTTTGTGGTTACTGTAAGTTTTTGTTCTTGAGGAAGTCTATATAAATATTAGATTATTTTAAAGACAAGATATCAGAGTTAATAAGAATTAATTGGTTTGTGATGAAAGGTGTTTCTTTATTCCCAACGGAACTTGCATGGTAGAAGGGTATTTTACCGAGTTTACGGTAACCACTCTCTTTGCTAAAGTCGACCGAGTTTAGCAATTGCATTTTGTCCTTATAGTAAGATGAAGAATTTATCAAAAAAGTTAAAACGCTATTGTTTGTTATAGGTATTATAATTATTTATTCGTCGATGGTGAAACACAACCCATCGGTTACCGTACATTGACTCGATGCGATACCTAGATGTATCATTAGCATGTTTCTATGGGTAATGAGACTTGGGCAAGAGTTTGGATGTTTTAATTACACTGCGTACTCCAGCGTGTGATAAATCGCATGTAAAGGCCATGTATTTAAATAAATGCTTCGTGTATGTTTAATTAGTTTTTATAGCTATTTTAATATTACCCACCATTAATATTTTTGTGGTGTTTAGAGATTTTGTGCGTTTTTCGTATCACATAATTTAATAATTTATCGACACCTCAATATCGGGTCACTCAGTAAAAAGTTATCAGTTAATATATAAAAAAATCACAGTTGAATTGATAGCCTCCTCCTATTTTAAGTCGGTTAAAAAATATAAATTAACAAAAAATAAGTTCAGGACATCTAAAAACGACGCGCAATCCACCCAACACCCAGAATAAGCTAAAACCACCACCTAATTAGCCCCAAGATCCCCCAAGGTCAACCCTTACAATATTGCGCAACCGACCAACCTAAACAAAATGGCACAAAGCCTCAAACAAAAGCCACCAGAATAATCCGGAACTCGAGCCATTATCTCCACGCTGCTCCAGTTCTCGACGCCCTTCCCGTTGAAATACGATCCCAAGGTCATAATGCACCTTCAGTATCGGAGCGTACCGGAAACGGAACACAAAAACCCGGCCAAATCTCATCTGCATGTTTCCGCCGGATACGGAACCGCCTGCTGCGGACGCGCAAAAACAATCTGCAAACGAGCTGCGCAGGTTGTGGAGCGCATCTTCGCGTAATGTTGCGAATAAAGTTGCAGTCAATCCTGCTACTGCAAAGTGGTAATAAGCAGGAAGTAAACGAGCCGAATGGAGTAATTACAACCAGTTAAAACTGCGCTAATAAGGTTTCACTTTCCGCTAAGAAAGAGTCTTGATAATATCAACTTTGCGAGAGCGAACTCGCCTATTCCCCGCGTTTTCACCGCGCCTTCTGGATGTATACCTACCCTGAATGATATATATTTATTTGCGGATGAATGCTCGAAAATATTGTCTGTATGCTTGAAGTTCTGTGAGCGTGAAGCATAATCGTGGTGTCTATAATTAATGTAATTGGTTATAACCGTTTTAATTATAGTAATTTAAATAAGTATCCATTATTCGTTTTCCTGTGCCATTTCATTCCGCCCTTTTTCCTGGACTCGTGTTGTTGGAGGTGCCAGTATGCAGGTTTCGTTTGCGAGTAAAACGGAGTCCGTTCCTCTGGTAGTTAGAACATTGGTCTCTCATACGAGTATCGAGTTCACATGTTGTGCGCCTACATAATAATGCTCAAATTAGGAATTATGTACCTACCTAATTATCATTTGTTTTGATGAGGGAAATCTGTACACTTAAGAGTTGCCCATAATGTTATCCAAAATGTGTGAAAGGTGAAATCTACGTACGTACGTGGCGTAGGAACTAAAAAATATATAATTATTTAATTGTGAGCTATGAAACATTTTTGGGTCGAGATGATGATGATAATGACTGGTGCGGAATAGTTTCAGCCCTAATATGATGTCATATGATCAATTTGTATTAGTCTTAAACGATGAACAATTTTGGCAAACCTGGGCGTTTAAACTTATGTAGTATTTAAGAAAGTTATGTAAAGTCTTATCAAAGGCCTCCAAGCGAAAATCAAAAATCCGTTATAAAGCAGCGTGGTATGCCCCCATTAAGGGGTCTTCATTTGTAAGGAGGTAAATTTGGTGTTATAGGTATTATAATGAATAGCCGGTAATAAAGCAGAAAATCCAAATGATGGTAAGTATCACTGTCCATGCACGTTCAAGTCCAAAAACAAATAACGCATGTTTTTGGAGACAATTTTTTTATTTAAGTACAACCCTTCACTGTCTTATTTGGCGATTTTATTTCAAAGACGATTCAAAATAAATTGTTCTAGTGATTAACAGGTGTGTGATAGGACACCAAGTAGTTCTGGTCAAGACCTTACACAACAAACAGAAGGATGATATTAGTTAGTATAATATTTAAAACTTATCAACGTATTCGAATCCACCATCCGTCGATCCATTTGAATTTCTGATTAATATCTGCTGCAATCAATAAGGCAGAGGCAGATGGTGAGTATTCAAGAATCACTTGCGACGGCGATTTAATTTTTTCACAACACCATACGATCCGAAAATTAAATCCATCCTTTTCTCTACATCAAGTGACATATGCCGTCTTAGAAAACTAGAAAAAAAATTGGTTCAATAGAAAAAAATCCATGAAAAAAGGCATAAGAAACGACAGATGTACGAAAAGAAACACGGAGCACGTGCCATCTGCCAAATCTAAGAAACGCGCACACTAGCGCACGTAATAGTTTCGTGTGTACACAAAAAATCTTACAAAACACTCACACAAGTGCAAAGGATCTATCAAAGATCGCACGCGCCGCGGCAGATGTTCGAACACGATTGGTCGATGTTTGAATTTAAACTTCCGCACAATGGATGATAAGGAATATGACTTATGGCTGTCTACTGACACTTGAGGCGGACAGTTGATTTATTTCTTAAGGTAGCCATTCCCAGCAAAATGCTACGCGACAGCCATTGGACTGTTTAAAGCGATTTCTTTGTTGGCTAACGTCCGAAGCAGTTTGATTGACAACAGTTTCAACTTTCTCGTAATTATTGCCATTCGCAAAGCTTGATTACTTCGCATTCAATAGAATATCCACAGATCCACACACGGAAATGTATTGAGAAACATAAACAGGCTTTAAGTTAGTAGGTATGTGTGTTGTATAAACTTAATGACAAGTTATTAAGCATTGTATTGAAGTAATCGTGGGACTTAGTAATTTTCCTTTGTATGTATGTTGAGCAAATATAATGAAGCTATATAGACGTTAAAATTGTAATAATTTGCAAAATATACTTGCCATTTATCATCACCATGTATTTCGTTTTGACATCATTCATAATGACAAAAAAAATGTTATAACCTACTTATTAAAACTAGTTTATTAAACATGTTTCTAATATGTTATAGCATTCAGTTTAGCATACTTTGTAATTTGTCAAATAACTAATCAAATGAATACAAAGTTCTTTTACATTTTTATTGCTTCGAATTTTTCTATTGTACAAATTTGGAAACAAACATCTTGTAAGTACTTACTCGTATATATAAACAAAATGTTAAAAACGGAAATCAATTTACAATTTTATTTAGGTAAGTTTAGTGAATAAATCAAGTTTATTAAAAACTAGCTTTCCCCCGCGGCTTTGCCGGCAATTTCAAAAAATCCTCTACAATATACAAAGTTTCAAGTGAATCCATTGAAGAAATAAAAAAATCGGTTTGTCCCCTTTTATAGCACTATTTCTTTCCAAATTTGGGAAATTTACAAAAAACCTCTTAGTACTCCCCTACACTCCCCAAGGAATATTATGTGTTATGCCTCAGCTTCTTGTGTTCAGTAGTTTCCGTTGTGCGTTGTCTGTCAGCCACTCAGTAACGCAAGACTTTTATTTATAATATTGATTGATTATGGCGTCTCTCGAGAAATAATGGATATTGGAAATTAAGTTTCTCCCACCTGTTTGTTCTATGTTAAATAAAGTGATAAACATAAACATGACGTAATATGTATATGACATACATAATTATACCCATCTGACTTAATTGATTTGAATTTGAGACTTCTAAAAATAAATAAGGTTTATCGGCCCCGAAACTTTACAGGTTTCCTTACCGTGCTTACCCTCACCTAAGCAAGTGAAATTAATTTCTAACAACCACCTAATATTTTTTGCAAATTATAGGTGGGTGCAGAATTCGAACCTACCTCCTCCTATTCAAAGCCCAACATTCAAAACACTGCGCTATCACTCTGCTTTACTAAGTGTTAAAAGAATAGGAGCTCCTATGAATAAAAACAGAGTTAGCTCTGGGAAATGCAACATTTTCCGTGCCGTATTACGGACATATCTCCCATCGATCGACTTGCAGTCTTAGAAAAACAGTACGTGAGCATTATAGCAGTTTCAACTCAAGATTCCCATAGCTACCTGAAGACGACAGCTGCGTTTTCAAATCGATCCCACTAGTCATCTCTGTCTAACATTCGGCGTCAGACTTGGTTTCTCTCTCGCGATAAGATCTGGGAATACGTAGCAAAACAGCTTAGAACAAGTAGCGTTTATCTGAAGCACTTAAGTGTCTTGAGATTTGCTTAACACGTTCAGTGCGTTATGAGGTCGAAATGTCTCAAGCACGACTTCCCGCTGGTGCGGCAATCAAAATCGCGTTCTTTCACTCCGTGCGGGAGGCTACAATTTTAACATTTCTTTGAGTATGACAGAGACAAATACATAAAATTGTTTCTCTTGCAAAGTAGAGCCCAATGACTTATTTAATAAGATATGAGGTCGAAAAGCCCTCAAACGCACTGAATAGAAAAAAATATGCGCCAGTGCGGAGTGAGGTCTAATCTGCCTCAAAAGTTGTAGGCCTCATAAACGCACGGAGTGAAGCGCGGGGGGCGCGGGCGGCGCGTAGTGATGCGACAAGTTTCGATACGGAAGCGCACTTCTTGTCCGCGCGACTCGCCTTATTTTTTAAGTATTTTTGTTATTGTTCGTCATTGACTTATTATTTGTGACTTTGATTTGAGTACTTTGACAGATTGACATTGACATTAGAATAGAAAGAACCAACAGCCATCAAGTAATATCGATTTTCATAATATACTGCATTTAAAATCTTTCGGTAAATAGCCATTTAAAAGTAAAAGTATTTTTATTGGATTTATTAACATCGATTTTTTTACTTAATAATTTCACTACTGCACTTGGTTACGTTTCTTTTCACGTAAAGTATTACGGCGAAGAGTAAGGATAGTAAATTGTAAAATTCAATAAAAAAAATCCCACTAGCTACAATTTTAAGTTTTGTATCATAATAAAGCGTATAAGATGACTCATATAAAATATAAAATTGATTACTGTACAGTCTTGTACCACTTTGGCGGACCTCGTTTCATCCTCTTAACCAAAATGACCCCTACTAATAGCCAAGCTACAGCTAGCTAGTTGACAACTAAACTAATTGTACTCAAGATAATTTTTTTAGCACGATTTTTTAACACTCATCATTTATACGCATGCTGCTTACACTAACAAATCCTTAATCGTCGCAAATCCTATTTTGCTTTTATAATCTACACAATACTCAAATAATGATAAATATATTTCAAAAGAGGAAAATCAATTTAATACTCTAGATATTATTATTTTTTTCCTACCCTAGGTGTGGGTGTTTTCAAATGTATATTGCTACAACATGAATGTGGTGTGAAATATTTGATAAATAGCTACTCGTATTTGTAACTTCTGTATAGTTTATATTTCCGGTTTTTCAATACCAGATTCCTTTAGGTGAGGAAGTATATCTTCTCTTTTGTTCGTGTCTGCAGTGGTCATAGCTGTTATACTCAATGAGTAAGAGTACATACAAACACACAAATCTATCTACCCACTAATTACCATACAAACACACAACACAAACACACACAAACACACACACAACACACACAATTACCCACCCATTCACACAAATACGCACACATCTATTCATACACATATACACACACATAAACTGACTTACATACTTTAAAACTAAAATTGGTATGTGTGGTAGGTGTATGGTACTTTAGAATCCTAATTTAAGTAAATAAATGTTATATCACCTGCATTTCTATTTTATTCCCATCACTAGTAGAGACACAAATCGAACTTCTTTTCAGTGCGTTGTGAGGCAGAATCGATGGCATAATTCTTTTTTTCATTTATTCAATACCGAAATGTCACACCTACGTACGAAGCTAGATTCAACTTGAAAAACTATTTAAGTTTATAATGGTAAAGTTTCAAGCAAATATTTTCAATTTTGAGCTATATTTAAGGCGTTTTTTAGAAACAATATTTTGTGAGGTCGAAAAGCCCTCAAACGCACTGGAAAGAAGTTCAACTTTGTCTCGAAAAGACCTCATCCGCACTGGCTGAAAGTCCATCAAAAATAGTGACGCAGTGAACGTGTTAATGAGCTCTTAGCCTTATTTCTCGAGTGTTTGTAGAAATTACGGAAAAACTTTTCATAAACGAGTACAGCTGTGAAGAGAAATTAAAATATACGGAAGTAGCAAAACTGTATTTTATAAGAGCATAATTATGAAATTCACTGAAATTTTTGTTATTAAACGCAAAAATTGTATTAAAGCCGCAATAGTGACATCATTTGTATTATAACATGACAAACAAATTAAGCTTCTTATTCCTCAAATGTAGCAACATGTCTGTGACTGATCTCAAATTATTTGATTCATTTTAAGGTTATTTACTTAGTTGGTTGATTTGGCAAGCCCCGTACATTTTAATGTTTTCAAATCCAAATTTGAAAAATAGGTACAATTTCACCAATGACCTACGCCTAACATTATACACATACACACGCACACACACACATTGAAATAATATATAAAAATGCCAATGTAAAAAAATGTAAATATATTACCACGTGTCAAACTGTTGAAATAGTAGATGATTTAAAACATTTGAGCATCGTTGTGGACTATGGTCTAAACTTATTTAGACTGGATCCTTGCCAAGGTTCTTATTAGATATCTAAGGATACTAATGAGTTTATTCATATCTTCAATTTATATCTATGGAGAACCGCATACAACATTTGCACGTGCAACACAATACATTCTATCACAATCATAACGTGCATGCGTCTTTGTATTTTGCAGTTTGCACATCAATTTGGACAGCAAAGCCTCGACTCTAAAATATTACCTACGTTTATCAAAGGAATGGAACTTAAATCAGCTGATTCCCAAGGTTGCACACGTGTGCAAATCTTTTGCATTTTTTGCGGATCCTGGAAAAAATCGAAGGTTGTTTGTGCAAGATCGTGGGAAAGGTTTTGGTCCACGTGGGTACCTGGATTGCGCAAAAACTGTAACAAAACCTGTGTGACAGACATGTGATGTAATGTCACATTCATGCAACTGTGGACAATAATTGGTGATGACATCTGTGGTTATGTGATTGGCGTCATGTTGAGACTATTGAAGTCCAGGATGGATAGGTAGATGTTTATTGGCAAGCCAGGTTCGATTGGATAGGGAAGGATGTCTTTTCTCCACATCCGAATGGAGCTGTCATGTTTTTATGAGTTTTAAAATCACTGCACAAAGAATGGACGGTTAATTATATATCCAACTATCATAATAATACCTACTTTAAACCTACTCTCGGTTAGGTTAGGGGTATACTTACGTCGTATTTTAGCTTTTACGTATTCAGGTTAAATGAAATTAAATAAACTAAAATTCTAAATTCATATAACATTCAAATCGGAACAATCAGAATTGAAGTCAAACCGCATGATATAGGTATTATTGCATTTAATATTGTATTTTATATGTAATAAAATACAATAAGACTAATACCATACAATGTATACAATGTAAATTGCTACAGATTGTGCAATTTGTTGCAATTTTTAAATAAAATTCCATATTGTCTTTCGGGACCGCCTTCGTTGTTTTCCAACTGTCCAAAGGCTGACTGGCAGAAAAAGCTTTAGCACTAAGTCCTACTTAAATTCTTAAATAGTAAAGAAAACTTATAGACGGATAAATTAAGTTTGAAACCAAAAAAGTAAAGTTAGATTTAGACAACAATAATAACTACGTAACACTTGAAGACTGCTTGTGTGTAACATTTACCTTAAAAAATAAAGTTACATTAAAATGAAAAAGTGTTTCAAATTGAGATCAAGCATAATTAGACGCAATAATTACAAAACCAATTCAATTTCCTATCAGAGTAATTTCCTTTAACACAGACTGTACCAAATTTTGTAACAGTTCATAAAGCGAAAAGACCGAATGAGTGAGTCGAATCGACCACAAATTGAAATAGTGTTATGTCGCGTGACGGTTGTGAGTAACTCTTGAGGTGTGATGTTTGTTGACTAACTCGCATACCCGGGAATGTTCGAGAGAATTATAGTTTAACTTAAATGGTTTTTGAAGTTAAACCTTTCAGTGGATTTCGGAGACAGTTGCGTTAAACTTTTAACGTCCCTAATTTGTCGTTGTCGTTTGTCGTCTAAAATTTGTCAGTTATTTGCGTAATACTCACATGTTTCATTGAAGAAGTAATTTTGCACGGACGAGATTTAGATTTGGTATAGGTTTAGGGTACCTATATGAAAAAGAAGTGCAGAAATCAACATTTATGAATTAAAATATTATGTTGCAAATACAATTATTAAGTATCTTATATAACAAAATAAATAATTGCTTACGTTCATATTCATAGTGTCAATGTGAAGTTAAGCCTTTGATACCTGAAATACGGTCGAGTTTTGATCTTTAGCGCCTACGTATAATAAAATCTGTACTTTATTACCAGAGAAAAATATTATGTATTCTTATATTCATACAAACAGACGATTGCACTTTATGAATATACAGATAAGATAAGCATACTAAATGAAGTAAAAAGTTGATGAAACGTCGAAGGAACTACCACTCAGCACGCGATGTTCCGGTTTAGATGATGTTTGACGTCATAACCATGTCCACATTTAATTGGTATTGGAGTTCAATACTTTGGTGCACTGTAGAGCGCGACTTTAAAAGAAATTCCCCAATAGAATAAATAAATAAATAAATAAATTGTATAGATAACAAACGAGCAGACCAGCCACCTGATGGTAAGTGGTGATGGTAGCCCATGGACATCGGTAATACCAAAAGCATAGACAGTTTGTACGTCTAGAAGGAAAAGGCAAAAAAAGAAGAAAATGCTTTTCTTGCATTCGAATTGAAACATCTATATTGACGTACTAACTTAAATGTTGTAGAGGGTAAGACAAAAAAATCCACACGGAAGTACGTTACGTTTTCTTAAACAGGAAGTTGTGTTCTGTTGTTCTCATTTTAAAACATCACGGCTAAAGAATTTACAACAGCAAAGTACAGAATGGAGGTGAAGTGAGTTTGAGTGAAGTGGCGTTGGGAGATAAAGTTGAAGTTATAGTTGAAGTTGAGGGTGAATGTGAGGATGGACGTCAAGGTGAGGATGAACGTGAAGGTGAAGATGAACGTGAAGGTGAAGAAGGTGAAGAAGGTAAAGTTGAAGTTTCAGTCAGGTCGGGTCGGGAAAGTTCGGGAAACTGAGTCGGAGTTGGAGTCAAAATAACAAATTTAAAAAAGTTGTTAAATAATACGAAAGTAAACGAAAAACCGTAAACACTTTCAGTTTGTACGTACGCACACTATTTTATTATTAATGCTATTATTATTAATGTCCTTCTCATCAGCTGCATAAATAATCGATTTGTCACTTAAAAACTGTTCCAAACCAGATTAAATCAACAATTGTCTGTCCTTTCAGTCGCCAGCTGACAAGGATCTATTAGAATTCCAACTCCTTGCATGGATCTCAAACAAATCTTAGAATTTGAAGAGAACGCATTCCCTTTTGTGAAATCTTAGTACAATAGCGATGGGACAATGCAAGGACGTATTTCGTTCACTATTAAAATGCTATTACAGTAATTCTAAGTGACGAGTATTCTTTAGGGCGTAACGAATAAAGTTACGTTTTGTGTGGCAAATATTGTAATGTCTAATGAATCTTGTATGTAAGCCGAGGTTATAAATGTGGTATAAGGAACGGGGCACGCTGGAACTTGCATTGAATTCGCCATAGTTTTAAATGATAAAGTTGTTTATTGTAATTTGCGGTGGGGTAAACTGGATCGGAATCCAGCGTTCTAACTACTCATTTAAAAAGTTAAGTTGAAGGTTTTTAGCAAATAATATTTAGCAAATAAATTGGTAATTTTGTATAAAGTATGTTTGTTTCCTGAATCATGACAATGACAGTGATCTGACAGATTTTATCACACACATAACGCCATAGACGTAAGCGGATAAAACACAAACTATGTAATTATGCGTTTCATTTCTATCATAAGTACACTGAAAGAACAAAAAACACTTCATCATTTAGTGTTATTCTATTTCTCTACTCTGCTAGTCCTGATTTACTGCTGCCATGCAGCAAACAATTTGAAAAATCATGAAAGTTAATGACATCAAATCCGTCTACGTAATCCTTACTAATATTATAAATGTGAAAGTAACTCTGTCTGTTACCTTTTCACACAAAAACTACCGAATGGATTTTGATGAAACTTTACAATAATATAGCTTACACATCAAGATAAAACATAGGCTATAAATTATGAAGATATAGTGTGAATTATCCAAAATATATAACTAAATCTTTGCAAACTGAAGGAATAAGTTTCCCGAAGCGAAGCGAGGGCAGGTCACTAGTAATTTAATAAGTTGAATCGTTATAGACCCTAAATGATCCTTCGATGTGAAAAATGACAAGAAAAACCTAAACATGATTTTCAGGTATTGTAAAAACAACTTATCTTAGTTCGTCGAATTATTTTTTGGCATCTGGTTGTTGCCGTTTTCGCCGAAATTTTGATTATGGCCACTTCTATAATCGCAAGATTAAGATAAATCGATATACATCGATGTAAATCTCGATACGTCGTTTACTTCAACAATCGCGAAAATGAGCCGACACTTTTGGAACTAGGAAAGAGCATCACAAAGGAACACACATTGTAAAATGTATTACGTTAAAGTGTATAAAAAAGCACCTTATTGACTATAATTCTAAATTATAACAATAGTACTTGATAATATCAAAATCTTATACAAAGTAAGGCTCAGCAATTGTAGACAAACCTTTAGAATATGTATGTTGGTGACCATACATGGGAAAATAGGCTTGGAATGAATCGTATCTCAGTATTTCCAATGGAAAAGATCAACGCAGTATATTTCATTTTTTAAACGACAATATTTCCTAGAAAATGGCTGCGTTAACTTCATTAATTAACTTAATATGCGGGCCCTTATAGGGTCATTGGTTACAATAACATGTTGTAATGTGGTATTGTTAAATATTTCACTAATGCTGCTATGGTGAAGAAAATACGTAAAACAAAGTACCATATTGGGCGCTTAAACGTGAAGTTCACTATATCAGCAGAATTTTACTCTATGTAAAACAAGATAGCATTTTAATCTTTATACGTACATAATACATTTATTTGTTATGTTGTGATTCCATTGATGGTAGACTTAACTACCCATTTAAATAATATTTAGAATTTTAGAACACTTGTTTAACGATTTAAACTGTCATGTTGGTCTCTTTTGTTTTCGCTTTATCACACCCTTGCGGGGATGGCTAAGTGGGACTCACAGACTACCCACTAAACCCCAGTGGTCTACTCATTCCATCCTGTTCATGGGACGTAACGACATCACTGTCACGTTCTACGTTGTTGCCCGAGATATTTTGGTGTAATCCTCGTCACACCACCAGCTCATACCACCAGTACGACCAGAAATTATCATTCCTTATCGTACCACTGAATGTTTGCTCTACTTAAGATCTCTATGTCTACTACTAGGTGACTATAATGTAATATATGTATATAATGCTGTAGCTATCTTCTTATGTCATCTTGTAGGTGCGTATGTATCACATACATCTGAGATTTTGTCGGCTTTGGGGCATCATCATTACTAAATGCATTTTGTGCACCACAAACATTTGACGATTCTAAAGATTTTTTCACATCAAATCTTTCTTTCCCTATTAATATCAAGATACGTATGGTAGCCACAACAATCGATTGTTGACCCAAGATCGTATCTATGAAGCATTGTGATGGGATAATAAACCCATGGTTGACGTAACGGTGGTCTTTGTGAGGTTTAATAAAGTGTAAATGCCATTGTCCTAGTCCATTCAAGTTTGTGGGGCGAAGTAAACTCGCTTGTTTCTGAAGGACTGGTTTTGTGTTCAAGTTTATTGAATTTCTTGTCGAATAGATACTATTCATAAGGGTGGATTTATATTGCTTTTGAGGGTAGTTTACATAATGGAAATCTTAAATATTAGCTATTCCCGTTTTAAGTTTTGAAAGATAGCTTTTATGGGGTTACTTGAAAGCATAAAAAGAGTAGGTAGGTACGTATGTCAGGGCGGATCCATTCGGATTAAAAAAATGGTTTTTGAGCTTACCTATACTTATTATTTTTTACTGAAATAATTCTATTTTTAGATACTTTATCCTACATTTGTATATATTTACTCAAAATTTAATTATTAAATGATTTAGTTAGTCGTCTAGGTGCAAAAAAGAAGGGTCTCATGCCTAGCAGTGAGATAGTGAAAGGTTTGAATGTTGAATGTTTAATGGGGATGAGTGAAAAATAGATCATAATTGAACTTACTACTGGACTATATTATCACGGAATTTAGTTTGACGCAAATAGGTGGTAACTAACCAGGCCGTTATAAAACCTTACTACCATGCACATGTACTATTGAGATCCCGCGAAAGCGGATTCTAGCTTCGTCCGTTGCTGAGTAGGACGCACCACAAGCAGGGGAATGATAGGGGAGGGAAGGATAACCAACATAGCAAGTAAGAATCGTAAGTACCCATTAGGCCAGATACTTTTATAATACATTCGACTTAAGATAAAACAAAAAGTAAATAAGAATGGCAAATTACCACGGTTCTTTCATAGTAAATAATTCAAGCGTACCAATACAAGGCTGCACACGACTAATAGGCTTAAACGAACAAAAACATCACTTCATATAGTTCCTGACAGATGCAATGTAGCAGCTCTTTAACATATAGATCGCAGGCCCCGAGGAAAGCCATTTAATTTGGCCTTTCACACGACGGCTGCAAAACATCGCACTGCATCGGTCCACTTCTATTTTTAATACACGAAACATTCTCGTAAGAAACACCAGATGCACAGAGCAGGTACAAACAGAATCATGTTTCAAACTTACCAACCCGGCGGAATTGAATGGCAGGTAACTTGTAAGTAACAGGACTGGGTGGGTGCTCTCGGATTTAACAGCGTTGCACAGATGCGACAGATGCACGAATAAGGAAGCCTTATAAAAACCAAGCACGTGCTTAGTGGAAAAAAATCGCATGCGGGCACAAGTTGGGTCTAGGTGCCAGAAAAAAATAGGCATCGTGATTTCTGGGAAGAACCGTGAAATGAACATTTTGGCGCGTACCATCGGTGCAGCTGTCGGTGATTTTTTCTGTTATGCTAATTTAATACAGGAAGAATTTAATGGAATGTTGAATTTAAAACGTGCGACATTCCTCTTTTACCGTTTTATGATCGAACTTGGGGTACGTACTTCGATTGAAATAATTATCCTTTATAAGCCCGAACTCGTGGTGCGAGTTAAAGTCTAGCGGTTTCCTTTTATGATGCCTCTAACAACTTTAAAATGTCCTAAAAATATCCAATGTACTTAATTCCGTTTCAGCAATGATTATTATAAACGTAGATATTTCACAAGAAGTTAAATTATCCTAATTTATCATACTTTCATTTAGCTATCGTATCGTTTGACACGGTACTGTCAAAATACAAACAGTACCTACAACTATTTGCTCTAGAAAACCTTAAAAACGTCTAAACATTTACCCGACTGCGCGACGCATAAGATGATAATGTGTTCTACAGTCCATGTATGTATGTTTGTTTTTGTAGCATTGTAGAGATCAAACGTTGTTCATCAGATGTTGATGATTTTTACATCATTCGATTTGTTTTAACCTTGCGAACCCGAGACCCCCCGCTTCGCAGACATGGTCACCACCAACGAGGCTACTATACCTATATACTAATTATGCACGTACATACACATAAGTATTATACAAAAACACTCTTGCCACCTGTCCTGTTATAAGGTTCAATGTCCAATATCGAACTCGGATTTAAATTTATTTTATCAGCAATTTCATTTCATATCAAGAACTCCTTAATCTCAGACACCTGATCACTTTAACCTCTTGTGCATTTTTAATGTTAATACATACCCGATAAACGTGCACACGAGCCAGCTGATGGCAAGTGGTTCCGTCGCTCATGGATATCAGAAACACATATTATAAGGCATCACCGACTCATTGTCGACCACGAAGGAAGAGGAAAGAAAGATAATACGGGCTATCTAGTATTGCAGTGGGTACTGATGTTGACAGTCATTAAAATGTAAATTTAATCCTTCTTCGCTGCCAAAGTTTCGGTGATAATGCACTAATAAAATTAAATAAATAAATAAACGCTTATACACTCATACCCCCGCCACAGAGTAGTTAAAAAAGGTATTAACTACTCTGTGCCCCCGCAGTAGGTTTCCCTGTCTGAAGTAGTCAAGTATAATTTTTTATTTTAAAACAAAATTATAACAAACGAAAAATACGCTTTTCAAAAGGGACTTGTCAAAAAGACAGAGACCGTATAGAGGCCTCTAGACTAGTCTAGGCATTCCCAATGCATTTAAGCCTAACCTATCGGTAACCTTGAGCAACCCGTCTCCAGTACACAGTTGCACAAAATTCTTTCCGTGCGTGAATGACAGTATAAGTAATAAATAAGAACCGTATTAATTAGTCATTGTTTCGCGTCTTGCAAAAAACATGTCGAGCGCGTGCGGAGGAACGAAAGAGACGGGTTATGTCGGCGTCACACTCTCGGTTTTGGCGTCAACTTAAAGATTATATGCTTAGTTAACATTAGCTTAATAGCCTTTCTTGAAAAATTTTGCTTAAATAACAAATCTGTATTATTTTAATTGCACATAATTATACCAAGTTATAAAAAAATGCAAATATACCTCTGGGCCCCTTCAATGACGAAGAGAGATCCGTGCTCAGTGGTGGGCCATTAATGTCTTGAAGCCATACCATGTTATAAAATTAATTAACAAATAAATAGAACCATTACAACATTTGAAAATGTTTCGAAGGACACGAAAAATTATATTCAACTTTACAAACGACAGCGAATGTTCGCGCCTGTTCGTAGGACTTCGCGGCGATAATGCAGAGCCACGATGAATGAAAATACATTATCTTCTTTTAAACTTTTTGGAAATATCTTAAGTGGCCAGCCTCTATAAACAGATATGTTTAAAAATAATTACTGGAGGTACTGTTACGCACGTATCTACTCGAGAAATATCTTTTTGTCCAGTAGGTAAGTGCCTTTTTCTTTAAGGGGCCTGTTTCGATTATCTCTGAATACCTTATGTAATATTTATGTGTATCTGAAAAAAATGCTAAATAGTTTTAAAAATATATTCAACGAAAAAATAGTATTTAATAAAAAAAACAAAGTACATAATACTGTTCTCGTTAAATTTAATCTTTTGTCACAAGCATGTTGTATGGCCCAATTACTTCAAGTCATTTATATACAGTAATCTATGATTTTATTCATCCCTATTATATAAACAGTATCTTATAAATAGGTACCAGGTGGACGCTATGAAACTTGCTACTTGTAATTCCAAAGAAATAAAAAAATATTCCAGTTAAAAAGATGATTATTAGATTGGAAAGCATGCAAATGAGTCGTTTGAATCATTTATCTGCGCCTAATATCATTATCAGTGTACAGTAGTAGGCCCGGATCACAAATATTGTCCCGGAAGTGTTAAGTGCTCATTATAAATGCACGTGCCATGGCCCAGGCTGGGTGGTCCGCCAGGCCTAGTGCCGCTGCAAGTTGCTATCTATTGCAGTGCTTCTCAAAGTGTCTCTATTACCTACTTTTCAAATTTTAATGTAGAGTTGAGGGAGATAGTATGAAGTGTAACGGAAGTAGAAGATTACATTAGGAATATAGGTACTGTTGAATTATGTTAATAGAATAAGAATTAAGTTTACGTGAATATTACAAAATATATTTGCTACTTTCTTTAATATGTATTACATTATTAATTATTATGAAATATAGCATCGAGGCAAGACTGCAATGAAAACTATTTCGGGTTTTATATTTGTTTGTATTTACGTATTTCTATATAGGTATGCCTACCAATAATATCAGTTATCTAGGAATATTCATTTTGTCCAACTACTTGAATATAAAAAATGCCTTATCAAGGAACTTAATAAACTAAAAAAACTTAATATTTTCAAACTTAATAAACTAAAAGGAAAAACTGGCAAATTAAAAAACGTCAAAGCAACTGCTACTGCAAACTAAACTTAAACTTTGACAACCTATGTCGCATAGGACTCACGTGTTTGTAAACAAAGGGTGATACGTAATAGGGGCATTGATTGTCGAGAGGGCCGATTGCCGAGAGGCATGTCCTCTCCAGAGGCACCGAAAAAGAACAGAGGCATTTTGTGCGAAGGAAGTAATTTTATCAGTTCTCCCGTATCTGATTGCTGGTACTGCAGGGCACTTACAGGGCTCTTGGGAAGGTGATACTGGCACGTTTGAACCTTATTCGGGACCACCCCAATTTGGGTTGACTTTAAAGATTTGTTTAAGTTTAAACGTGGCACGCGCAAAATTGGACTCCTATCACGGCTTATACACTGGTCTAGTAATTTACTACTAATTAGCTCTCGAAACGGACAGTAAGTGACTGCTAAAGGCAAACATGTCTTTCCGTTTCCTTTCTTCTGTGGGTACGTAAAACCTTCGGTTTCGTTTGTTATATTGAAGAAGTGAAATATCGAATATTTGGGTAGACTCCTAAACCACATCCTAAACCCTTCATCAATCCACATTTTAGAGACATGGTATGCTTTAGGTCATGGGGAGAGCCATTAGGCTGGGCGTATGCTGGAACGCAGGCGACGCAGTTCCACGCAGCGCGGAACTGAGCAGATTTTGTAAAGTATGGAACGTCATTGAGCTACGTATGCTGCGACGCAGGCACGTCAGACGTTGACATGTGTCAGTCCTGCTCTGCGTCCCGTTGTAGAGCCGGCACAGATTTCAGCGCGACGCGCGGCGTAGTTTTGTTGCAATGACAGTCATGACAGAACGTTTAATAGAATCATTGTCAAACGTTTATTCTTTGTACTAGCTAAGATGCGAATAAGTTGCGTCGCAGCATACGGATAGCATTCGTCCTATAAAACACAAATCTATCCAAATACAGGTTTTGTCTGAAGGCCTTCAAAATTAATTAAAGACTGCATTTTTAGTATTTCTTTAAAATAACAAACCACCAGGTGATATCAACAAGGTTAATTTATTAGAATGAAGTTCATAAATTTACTTATTTTTCATAAATTAACTGTACATTTGTTTTGTTAGTACAAGTTTATCTTAAACAGGACACCATTAGACACTGTTAATCCTCCGCGTTCATAGGCAGGTGTTTAAAGATCGTGGTGTTACATTTTGCTTATTGAAGTACACATTAAACTTAATAATTAAACGGAAATAACTTCAAGTGTGAGTTTAGGAATACATGTGCGATAATAGTTATTGCTTTTTAGGGTTCCTTTGATTATTGGTTAAAGGTTGGCTTCAACCCATAAATGCCCACCACTGAGCACGGGTCTATCCCCATACCTGAGGAGGTATAGACCAAACTCCAGCACGCTGCTCCATTGCGGATTGGTAGAGGGATAAGTGGCCAACGCAAGTGCCTTCCTTCCTACTAGCATACCTTCCATGAAACTACCTTCCTGCCAATTTTTTTCATAATTGATCAGTTTTCGAGATTTTTATTTATTGTTTTATCCAACGATAGGATAAGAGGAACTAGTTCCAAATTCAGTTAGCAAGGTTTTTCTCTTGACCTATTTGTATACTCGCTAAGTTAACCAAAACTGGTAAAAAAATGGTCACGAACGAATATCGATATTGGCTTAGGTGCAGGAAATATTTAAATTGAAGTTAAAGTCTCATTAATTAATTTTCTCAACTTTCCTATATCATTTTACAAATGGATTTCCAAAAAAAAAACAATTTCATCCATTCCTTTCTGAATATACATACTTATTTGAGACAAAATCTGTACGGAACCCTATAATTGTATAAGGTTCGTGCTTGACCACCCTTTACTAAATGCGCTGCTTCTTTGAATTAACCGTTTTAAGTAACGATGCTATTATCTCTAGAATGAAAACAAAATGAGCTTTGCGATGCTAATGCAGTTTGCGATGCAATTAGCAAATTTATTGCCGTGAATCAAACTATAATTACTTTGTACTTTTTATATAGAAACAGCTGGCGAAGCGCATAGGTCACGTGATGGTGATTGGTCATCATATCACCATTCATGGACATTTGGAGCAAGTGTCTGCGTGGCTGGTAGTAAGCAAAGCGATAAATCAGTTGACTGGTTCTCCAGAACATCCTCAAGAACAGAACAGAACTCAAGGTAAAAACATTTGATGGTCAATCGATGGTTGATATGGTACACAGCTTGCATAAATGTATCTTAGGGTGATAAACGAATGAAACGGTAAACATGAAATACCTTTTTAATGTATTTCACGATTTCGAATTGTTTTACCGGCCCATATTCGGCCCAGTTGCATGGATCGTGCAACTGAGACGAAAGAAATATCGACACGAACCCAGGCCCGGGATTCGGGATTCCAACGTTCAGCCACTGGGCTATCACTGCTACATTAAATTTGTATGTTATTAAATTAGCGGAAACACACGCACAGACGAACCTACAAACAGAAAAGTCTAAAAGTCATTGTTATGGAATCCTTGCGTTGTAAATACTCCAGTAAGAGTATCTCATATCTCCCATGTACAAACATCGATAAATAACAGTTTTGTTATATAGATTGTAATTTAAATGCCAGAACTGGATATAACTGTACAACAACAGATGGTGGTCGGAGTATTTATTTCAGTTTTATTTTTTGAATACAAACTACCAGATGGTTGCAGAAACCTGAATCTAGCTCTAGGTTTATTTATTTACAGCTATAAAGATAAACATGGAATGTACTTCACAATATACAATTACAATAAATTTTGTAAGACATTCTTTGACACATTCGCTGCGGCGATCGTAATTTTCCATGGAAAAAAACACAATCTACACGTGCTCCGCAGTGAACGTGTTATATGTAAATAACCGTCAAACGAGCAGACAAGCCACCCTATCCTAAGTACTCATGGGCCATAGACGAGACTTCTTACTGACACTACCAATAGGACTAACTATCACTAACAGTCCCTACCCCTAACTGCATACGTACTAACGAGGTGACCTACTGAATACCTTCTGCAAACTGGACTAACCACCCTAGCCCCGATTTGAGCCTTGTTCTATGTCGATCACAGTTGTCATTGGTGTCTGTGGTATGGTGATGCTGCATGCTCGTTTGATATCTTAAATCCATAAAGACAGCTTCGATGCGTTTACCATGAAGTGCCTTGTCTGCTGGTTTGTGTATTAGCTACATAAAAAGAAGATAATAAATTAAAAAAACATACTTTTTTAACGATACATTCAGCCCTACACTTTGATTCCTTGTGTCGTGGATGCCATGAACAACACGCAAAGACAAGGACACACATATAAACCGAGAACAGTAATTTAACCACATCATTCTATTTTCGGCATCGCTGGGAATCGAACCCAGAACTCTTCGAACGGCAGTCTGGCAAGGCCATCATTTCGCCATACGGGTCCTTAATCAATCTTGGCGCCTGAGTTAAAGCAGAATCAAACTAGTTGACCCAACACCATTAGACAGCTTAGTAATTAACGCAATATGAAACAAAGCATTGATAACTTAAAAAACATTTATTCTATGTGTCATATTTATTCGTTCACAGTTACACGCTATTATATTAATATCACGATTTGATGTAAAAGGAAACTTGTCCTACACCAAAGAGATTTATCGACCGCTCTGTAGCATGAGAGGTGACCCACTCTGCTTTCAATACAGGGGTATTATCAAAAATACAATACATATTTGGAGATTTCCGTATTAGAACGGCTTATACTACCCGAATGATATGCCGGCAGACCGGGGTAAGGGTAAGTGGTAAGAGTAATGTAGTGGTAAGAGATGATACAAATCGGCCTCTGCTTGGTGGTAGGGCTTTGCATACGGATCATATTATCAATACTAACTGTGCCCGCGACTTCGTCCCCGTGGAAGACAGAAAAACAAAAATTTTTTATTTTGGTATACCTACTCGTATGTAGCTTGTACTCGTATACATCCATATGCATTTAGTTTAGCGGTTATTTTAATATTACAAATAGACTATTATGTATAGATTATTATGAAGTTATTAATATTATTATTGGAATCAGTCTTTCCGTCAAGCCTACCTGGCTAGTTTACACCCTATAGCTTGTGTCCACGGATTTCGTGCTTGTGTCAATCGGCAAATGTCTCCCCGCGTTCTTAGAGTCAGTTCTTTCTTTCTTATCTATTCTTTCTTGGCGGGCAAGGCTTCGATGATGTTTTTTCTGTCAATTGTGTCTTTAAGCGACGATGACTATTTGCCATCATAAGGCTCGACTGCATATTTGTTGGCTTTTTACATAAAAAGAAAATAACTTATGATTATCCAGACGATAGAGAGAACGTTTGGGTCCAGAAATCTTACGACCAATCGAAGAAGCACAAATTCTTCTGTCTTCCCTCTTCCTTTCGGTCTATTCGGTTATGCTTTTGGTCTTCCTGATGTCATTGAGCGACGGTGACCACATATCACGCTGGTCGTCAACTCGTTTGTTGGCTGTAAAAAAATTAGGGGTACCGTAAATACCGTAGTGGATATCAAAAGCCTGATAGATAGTCCAAAATACATTAGCAGTTATGGACACCCTACTAAGAGACAGTCAGGTTGGCAAGCTTAGCAATGGTTGATATTTTTATTGACTATAATCTAGTCGTGTCCTTCTGGATTATTAATGTATTTTCAATCTGTTTATATACATATCTACAATGTAGCGGTAGCTGTTGTACTGCAGTTTTTTTGCTCATTATTACGACACATAACTGTCCCACAGCTGGGCTTTGGGTCCTTTCTCACACTGTTAAGGGCAAATTCCACCACGCTGCTCAAGTAAAGTTTAGTAGACACCTACCTTTGAGAATTTCACACAGGTATGCAGGATACCCTTCACCGAAGCGAGTGATAAATGTAATGCGCACGTAACTTTAATAAATGCGAGCTAGGATTCGAACCCGGGATTTGGGTAAGATTTACTCTACGATTAATTCAAACAATAAGACAGTTACTTTCAACCTACGAACGACATAACAGGTGCAACTCACAAAACTTAAAAAATAGAATTTTGCGGAAATACTTTCAGCAGTTCTGTTCTCAGCACTTATTAACTAAAATACACTACAAAGTGCTAAAACTTATCACGTTAGCAACATTGTATTTTTACTAGTACGACGCGGGCTCCTGGCAGCTGCTTAAATTAATCTTCAGGACTTCAAAACATGCACTCAGCCCGACATGATACTGACAGGACGACCTTAAGCGATAGGCCGCTCTCCCACTGGTTGCTAAACCATACTAAGCTATGTGTAGAAAATATATGTGTAACTTTATAGAAACACAAAACTGTTCCGCTGCTGGGATTTAATGTTAATTGCTAGGCAGATGAGATTTGTGGTACATACAGGACACTCCAGGATGTAACAGAAAAAGATTAGGTATTTAAAAAATATTTACCAAAAAGAATCCCCCCACAATCAATACATCTTTTCTTTGGCCGTCCTTATCCCCTTCGTCCATCTACATTCATAATTATCAATAACTGTTCTCGTCACATTCGTCTCGTCCTTTCGATTTTATATGTATAACGTAACACATACTATGTATATTAACGCTAAAGCCTAGCATACACTATACCAATAGCCAACCCCGGAGGGATAGGTGAATGTGCCAATTTTAGTGGTGTTCTCTTTTTGTGACAAATTACTGACGTCCCGTTACGTACAGGTGAGCTTTCACCGCGCGCCCGCGAGCTTTGTTATGCCGGCATAGCGGGGAACTTATGCCGGCGGCATAGCGGTATACTACAGTACCCGCTTGTGTTATTGGCATAATGAAAGCGAATCCTCCATTGACTTGACCGTGAAACATATGCGTTTATTAACATTGTAACAGTTTGTGTTTACGTTTTAATCGTTTTTGGCATTTGATAGATACCGTTATATAATTATCGCTTGTTTGATATCGTTATTAAACTTCTTAATAGAACAAAATGAATAAAATGAAATGAAATTTCGTAGGAATATGATGAAATGAATAAACGCAACATGACCGACAGACAACACACAACCTTGAATTAGTCCATGAGATTCTGTGCAGGGTTTCCTTAAATAATGCAGGGAATTACTAAAAAGTCATCTCATTAAAAGTTAAAAGACACCAGCTAAATATAAATAAATTATATATTTAGAGAAGTATAAAATCAGATAAAATCAGTTAAGTAATTGTAAGCATTTCCTTTTTTTTTTTTCAAAAGATGTGCCGAGGAGTTTCTTTCACCGTTTCTTCTCCTTAAAGATTTAAAATTTAAAGGCACCTTAGCGAAACGGTGGTAAATGCAAAAAATGACGTTCATAAGTGTATTGAAAAAATACCTACATGAAATAAATGATTTTAGTTTGAGTTTGAGTTTATAATTACTGAAATTATACAATCAAATATAAAATATAAATCATCCATAGGTGTATATAATAGCCAACGATATAACGGTCATATTATAAAAGAATTCATAACGAAATATATCCAACCCTACAGCTGCAAAATCGAAAAAATACGTGATCATCGTCTACCAAGACGGCCTAAAACCAATTGTAGTCCACAAAGAAAGCCGGTAGCACAACGAACGAACGAACATCCTTACAAGACATCATTAATACTATTATTGCATCTGCTGACAACCCTTTAACGGCAAAAAAGGGATTTTGGAAAAAACGCTCTTACCGTTTTCTGCTTCGCGGGATGGAATAGGCCAAGATTAACGTTGGTTTGTATTTTTGTACCTTTGTAGGGTTTTGTGGGAGTGGGATATAGACTATGACGTCATTATACTGAACAAAAATAATGATCATATAATGAACATACAAATATTGCAAGCTACATAAAAGTTTTTACTAAAAACATAACTTAGCCAGACAAATTTCTATTTGTGGAAGAAATATTTCTTTTATTATTTCATCTCCTGTCTAGTCTACGTTTTTTTTTAACTGAATATAAGTTACCGCTTGGCTACGGTCCTGATGGTAAGTGGCGACGTAGCCTTTAGATGGTGAAGCGCGCTAACTTAGAAAAACCCTATTCACTCTTGACTTGAAGACATAGTCCTGGTAAGTAAGCAGGACATGGCTGAACGACTGCTACCAAATGGTAAGAACCGAAACCGATAGCTTTACGTGCCCGAGAAGCACGGAAGCGCCCAAGAAATTTTTGCCATTAGCTAACCACCGATCCGCACTGGAGCAGCGCAGCGTGGTGAAGAATGCTGTGGGCTTAATGGGTTGAAGTCAAAGTAAGCAGGAATAAGGGTATAAGTAAGTCAAGTGTCTACTAGCTCCATTACCAATATCCTATCGGTTATTTGTTTAGTGTTACTGAGGTTCATGAACGACAGACACGCATCAGTCAGTATTATATATGATCTATTTAAAAATAAAATGTATAAATTAAACTTTTCATTCCTGAGAAACATTCCTCCGAAAACTAATTACCAAAATTTAACGACAGTCAAATTCTAATGTCCCCGATGTATCGGCCGAACACCTTGCTTACAAAAAATGTGGCTTTAGCAAAAGACAGGTGCCACTCGTTAATATCAGGCTACAGATTAGATATAGGGTATCGAACACCGGTATTCGGCCCTTGGAATAAAGTGGTTGCAATTGAAAAATTATCTGGGGTTTTACACTTCTAAAATAATTACAACATGCTATCGCTTCAGCATTACTGGTGTAGTTCCGAAAAAAGCAACAAGATTTTCCTCAGTGAATATGTTTTATTCATTTCCTTATTTTAGTTAAATTTCAAACTGGAATCGAAGCATTCTTGTGTTGGAGGCACTTATGTTAATCAGTACCACCAGCCTCAGCTGAAATCATAACCCGTTTGGATTCGCCGTAGTCGGGTAAAAGGCTACAACCACGGAGAAAGTACAAAGTCTACTATCACAATTTTGAAAAATGTGTAAAAAAGCGGGTCTCCTTCGCGTTATTTAACATGCATTTGCTATTAACATTAAGAACTCTACCTGAAGTTCGTAATCAAACTCTTCAGAAGAAAAGTTTAGAGCAACGCTAATCTGCGAGGCCGATTATTTAAATACATGCGTAAACACTACCCACGTGTAAAATATATTTAGATTTTTTATATTTAGATATTTCTACCATGATACATTACATTTTCCCAAAACTATTCAACGTGTGGCACGAGGTTATTTCGCAGAAATATCCGGAAATGCCTGTAATTCATGCCGATCTGACTAACATATCCGTTTCGACAATTATTTGGGATATAAATAAATAACAGAGTTTATTATTAACTTATCACTTTGTATTTCAATAAAGTACAAAGATCTTTCTTCTTCAACGCTACAATCGAAAAAACGGCTAAGAGTTAGTCTAGAAAAGTAACCGATGCGTTGCAAGCTAAACACTGCGATCGAAACACTTATAAAACATTTCACGTTCGATTTTAAAAGGAGGGTGATAGTTGCTCATGCGGGCAAGTACACTACCATGGTACACCGTACCATCGGAATGAAATAAGGTGGTACAGAGCCCAGCGAACTCCCAAAGGAGTGGTTGTTCGCAATTTAATGACAAGCATGGCCGGATAATTTGCTTAGGCCACGGTAATAGTTATTTTTACTTCTTATAAGGTAGTGCTTGACAACAATCCCACCTGATGGTAAGTGGCGATGAAGTCCTTGAGGCGTTGAGCGCACTAACTTAGATAAAGCCTATTCACTCTCCTCTTGTATCATACTATTACCGTGCTTATAGGCTCAGCTCCAGAGAAGGAAGCTCTTCAACATTTAAAGCACAGTCACAAAATTGTTCCTTCAAATTATAATTAACTTAGAATAACTAAAGCGTGTTGATACTTTGCAACCTTTTAATTTATTTCGAATTAACTACTCATACTAAAATTCTTTCGATCACAAATTTAAAAATACTCTAATCTGTTCTTCAAAACGCGTCAAGAAGAACAACTTCAAAAATTCGTTCTTTAACTCTTGACAAAAGAAAAGTGAAATTGTCTCAACTAATTTGTCTCCGATTTGTATAAAACCGATCAATACTTTCCATTGTATAAACGAGCGTCCGTCAGAACAATTCTTTTGCTAATTAATGGTTACAAAGCGATATTAATTGATTGTTTCAATTAATTAACCCAGACAATGCGATCACGACTTAGATATTAACAAGACGCCCACTTTGAAAGGGAAAAGGTGGGAATGTTTTTCCTATCAATTATAAACAAAATGCATATCAAATTCAATTCATTTATACTTTTTTATCCATCCATCAAGTCCCAATGGGTAGCAACATGTCTGTAACCGATTTAGAACGAGACTCTTATTAACGCCCACAGGACTAACTAACATTAACAGTCCCTGTCCCAGTCCTCATACCTACTAACCAAATAACGTTCTAAGTTCTAACACCAACAAGCTAACTTAGTCCCTGATTTGAGTCTTGATATCAGTCTTATATTTTTCGCAATGCAAGTACAAAGCAATGGAATCAAACTTGAAGCCCTTCACTCGGCACGTAGTTCATAAAAACTGATCTACAATCTACAAGTATTATCAAAAAACGGCCCTTATCAGTCTGCTCTGCATCGTTCTTAAAGCAATGGAACCAGACCCCGAACCTTTTATTCGGTTAAAATTTAATTATAATCACTTGGTGATGGAAAACATCGTGAGGAAACCTCCGCACCTGAGAGGTGTTCTTCTTCTTAAAGATGTGTGAAGTCTGTCAATCCGCACTTGGCCAGCGCGAGCGTGGTGAACTATGGCCTGGACCCCTCACGTTGTGAGAGGAGACCTGTGCCCAGCAGTGGGACAGTTATGGGTTGCGATGATGAGCTACAAGTCAACTAAGTTACAAATCCAAAAACGCCCTTAAAGGTGTGTCATGTCGGTCATAAAAGCAATGGTACCGCACCCCGAACAATTTATTCGTCGATAAATAACCAACTAAGCTTTAGGTCCTAAGTCTAGTACAGTCAAAAACGGTCATTAAGTAAGTGTGTTTTGCGGTGTACTTGTAAGTGTTGTAGCAATATGGCGGGAGCAGGTGAGGATCGCAGCTGCCCATCAAGGTTGCCCCCGCCCCGCGCTGTCCCGTACCGATAGTTGTAATATTACTCGTTACTTACAACTATCTTGGATGGTTCGCGAGTGTAATGGCTCTTGGCCAGTTCGCTGCGATGCGTTTGTTACCGATTTAGTTGGTCGTGAGTCGTGAGGAAGTCAATTGATTAGGTCTTATAATGTCTTACTCGTAGGGTTTTTAAAAAGTAATATTTTAGTTATTTAGATTAAAAAACTTTACAACATTATTAGGTTAAAAAAATGTTCAGAAATCAATCAGAAATATAATATCTAATAGCTTAATAAATACATGCTTACACACTCATACCCCCCGCACTACTTTGGCCACTACCAACTGCCAGCTTATATTGTCAACAATGTTAGCCAACGTTGACCGGTCAAGAAGCGAATAAACCTTGTATCTCTAGTAATAAAAAACTGTACAACGGGTTGTAGCTGGTCACCCAGGTTAGAATACACTATATAATAGGTGCCGTAGGATATAACTCAGTAGTTTTTAATTAAATAGACGACAACCGAGACGAACCACCGTCACATGGAGTCACCGTCAACCATCAAAAATTAACACCAAACGCGTCACCGATGCGTTGTCTGTAACGAAAGAAAAGCGAAGAAAGGCCGAAAGTAAAGTAAACAACATGACGGTATGTATATGACTCTTTACCACACATCCCTCAGGCAGCACGTGGTCGGTCGGACGGCGGACGGTGGACGGCGGGACGGTCGAGTGGTCGCACGCGCCGGTTGACCTCGTCGGTGTCGCACTAGGGGTATTCAACCCGCGCCGCGCCCCTTACTGCCGCGTTTAACATAATTGCAAACAGTTTTGTCCACATCTAGTGACACATATATTCTGGATTTTAAAATACTTTTATGTATCTGCGCGGTTAGCACAAAAGAAAAGATAATTTTGACTATGGGGTGAACCGCTTTAATTTGTAAAGTGATACAAAGATGCCGTCGGGGTACTACTGTCTCGCGTTATTAAAGACAATGTACGGAATTCCGTACAGTATCAATGTTTACACTTATTTGTAAATTGGTTTTTAAGGTTCCGTACCCTAGGGGTATAAAACGAAAGTCTGTCACTGGGCATTATCTCTTGAACGGAAATAGGTAGACACCTGATATTTTCACAGAATACGTGTTACTGTGGCTGCTATCACAATAAATAATAAAAAGTTGGATCCCAAAGCAGGTTCCCATACAAGTAACCTGAAAAAAATGTGTTTTTCTACCTCTTTCTTCTAGCGATCTATTTATGAATAGTTGTAAGGTAGAGCGATGGAAAATTGCACAAATTGGGTGTTATTAAAGCCTCCGTAACTCCCTACGAGCACCCCATTCACACTAAATCGTTTTAAAAAAAAGATTTTTTCAAAACGGTGGATAAATGGCGGCGTACTGACGCATCAAACATTAAAAAATACAACAGAATTAAGAACCTGCTCCTTTTTTGAAGTTGGTTATAAACAATTAATCTGACCAATATGTATAGATCAAAGATTGTGCCAAATTGATTGATATGAATGGCAAATTTTAATTAGTTCGCACGCAAATGGATACGAATGGCATACTGCATCAACAACAATGTATTACAATGATGTTATTGATAATTAACTGTAAGATATACGTTTAACATTTTACTTTAATTGATGTAACTTTTTTGTAATAACTGTTTAAAACACTAGTATTCCCTATCCTGCTTTTCGTACAGTTTACTTTCGTGTTTGTATTATTATGTTAGGATTTCAAAATCGTGTTAAGGTTAGATAAAAAAATATTGACTGCACTAGTGCAGTCAATATTTTGTGTCAATATTTTGACTGTAAGTAAGGTTAAATAAAAACATTATCATCCTTTCAATAAACTTTTCCGAGATTTGATCAATTTTCTTCAACTCACAGCGTTGTTGAACGTCTTACGTGAATTGATTGACTCCGTTAGGAATTTGATCAAATCTCCGTTTTCTTAATTTCTATGTGACACAATTACGTTGCCGGAATAACTGCTAGCTACTTACTGTGATGGAAATCAGGATTAAAGATTACTATACACTACATCTGGACTGATTCTGAAGATTCTGGAGGAGGAAATACCCCCGCCAAAGACGCTTTAATTGCCTTCTCTTTGAAAAATTGGATATAATTCGATAGTGAGGGGATAAATGAAGAATGGCTTTCGCAAGATGGAGAATTTAATATGTGTTATAAATTTCGTTTCGCACAATTTTAAATTAATATTACAGCAGCAGCATATGTCACTTAGTTGTCATAAAGGTCACAATAATTAATTCAGTAGGTATCGTGCAACATTGTAGCAAGGGAGGACGAATTCTGTTTATATCTTCCATTGAGCGATTAATCTTCCATTACTGTAATTGTAAAGCCGATTACTATGTTACAAATAAGCTCTTTAAGGAGCTTAACTCATGAATAAAACTTCTTGGAGGCTTTTTTTATGAATAAAACTTCTTGTAGCCTAGAACGGTAGAATTTTACATTTTCAGATTTATTACAATTAATCGAGATGTTCGACACTGGTGTTGAATGAGTGAATGCTTCCGATTTCAAGAGGAATGTCAAGTAATCGTTTCCGGTTGCTATCATTGATCGATAACAGTCGATAAGCCATGTCGAAGGCCGTCAGGCATATAAATCCCAGGCCTACTGAACCAAACGATTGTCCGCTTTGTTTACGTCTTTAGGTGGACATTAGGTTGTCCTTTAGTTTACAAAGAATATAGTAAATATTGAATTGAAACTTACGGGTGAATTAGAAGCCAGCGCCGTTATGGTGTGTTAATAAAATGTGGAGGCCTTAGGCCGGTAAGGGCCGGGACGAGCATAAAGCACGCAGTTAGCGCGCGCACCCGCCAGAACGAAGTAGGAAGTCGCCGCTTACTTCAGAAAGTAAGCACAGGAGTATTATGGACGGTTTAGTACTTGAACGAGAAGCTTTTTAACGCTTACACACTATATCTGCTGTCTACCACTACATCACGGCCGTACTACATCTGGCAGTGGCACTGGCAGATGGTGCAGATATAACTCAAATTTGTAATTTTAAAGTTTAATACTCCGGAATGGTTAAACTTACTAGGTGTAATTAAAATTTAGCATCTCTTTACGAATCCCGATATTCATTACATTACAACCAATGACATTTACAAGTAAAAAGAGGATTACAACCTATCACATTGAGACGCATTGAGCCGCAGCAGTCCGTAGTGCATACGACTACAGTGTGACGAGCTAGTATAACTTAACCTTTGAAACTGCAAGAGTGTAGTTGTTATAATTATGGTTAAATATATAATAAAGGTTGATTACGTAAACTTACTAGGTACTATAATGAACAATATGTCCGCATCACTCTATGGTGTGTCGGTCACGCGCGACGGCGCGCCCTGCACGCTCGAGGAACCTCGCGATGTGTCTACAACCTGGCTTGCTCTCCACTGCTTTATTTTATTTACATCGAACACATCCCAATCGGTTTTGGTATCCCCACGGATCTTTGTACTGTATTATTTTGCTTTCATTGCGATTTTAGATGAAAAGGCTAACAGTATATTTCATATTTATCAGCAGTAGATATGAAATGATGATAGAAATGGGCTAAATGGAGTCATGATTACAAATTACGATTACATTAGACCTCATCTCCAAGTGGAGATGAGGTTGACCACAATCCCACCTGATGGTACTCACCATCAGGTGACCACAATCCCACCTGATGGTACTTACCATCAGGTGGGATTGTGGTCACTACTTACCTTTCACAAAACATTTTGTCCTGTTTTCTGAGCCTCCCAGCTTAGGCCTGGATAATGCCTGAGGGGTTCAAATTTTCTGCATAACAAATTTCAGATTTCTAGGACTTGAAGTACCCTAGGGGTTTGACGGGTGAGTGAATAAGTAACAATTTATTTACCACGAAATAAAGCTCATGTTTATGCTTTCCTTGATTGAATCTCAGTCGAGTTAGCGTTGAGTTGATTTAATGTGCGCAGACCTTTAAACATAAAAACCGTGTGAATTACTTAATTACTGCAATAATTCACTTTATCTATCGAAGTTGAATGGTGTCCTCGACCACCCAACACCATCGTTGCGTCGCTTGGAATCCGATTAAAATCCTGTTATGTTATGGTATACAATATAGATATTCGCGCCATTAAAATTATTGAAAACATCCATGAAGCACTCTGGCATGCGTGTTAAAGTTAAGCCGCGTACACCATGGCGGACATTTGATTTACAAAATAATAAACATTAACATTTGATTGCTTACAAGATTCATTTACTGATAATGTATAATAAAATATTTTGATTATAAACGACATTTTTTATGGTATTAAGATAGCAAACGAGCATGCAGCACCACCCTTCCGCTGCCGCCCATGACAACTGTAACTGACGTAGAAGTAGAATAAGATTTAAAATGTCTTTGCTAAACTGTGGTAAAAAATGACGTGCATAAATCAGCGATACCTACATAAATAAATAAATTTAGGATATAAGCACAAGGATCGTATGTAACCAATTTTAATGCTCAAATTAAATTATATTAAATCCTTTTGAAAGTTATTAACGATATCACAAATGATTCCGGTGATATAATACAAAGTGTCGTATCGGTGTGGCTACGGCCCAATACCGTACATTCATCCTGTGGGATTTGTCTAACGCCGAACAAGTCTAGAATCTGTACACACTAAGTTATTGCGATACTAACGACTATCTGCTGTATGTAGACGCAGTTCTCGGTTTATATTTTATTGTAAACGTCCCCTGATACAATGAGTTATCATTAAGACTATACCTAACTTATAAGAGTGCAGTATGTATGTTAAAAGAAATGTCTAAAAGATTCGATTTAATAAAGTAATATCTTCTTCTTATACAAATGAATCGCTGATTTTGTTGGTAAGCGCAAATCTCGAGAACCGCTTAACGGATTTCGCTAATTCTTTTTTTATAATATTCCTTAAAGTACGAGGACGGTTGTTACGGAGAGAAAAATTTAAAAAATTGCCTGAAAAGTCTAAAAACAACACTTTTCTATATTCCCAAACAAAAGATTCGTAATAATAATTAAAAGTCAATTTGAACTTAAATACCATTCCATAAAGTTTAAGTGTTAGTGGAGGGGTTCCGGGAAGGCGTCCCGAATAGCAGAATAAGTATTAAAAAAAAAGAATCGACTGTTAGGCGGTACGAAGTTCGCCGGGACAGCTAGCAATTAAATGAAATCAAATTATTTATTTACTGATTTAGATATCAGTAGCTAACCGACGATCTAATTATGTTGTTGTTTTAAATTACTATAAACATAAAAGTTGAAATTTTCACCTCAGCGAAAATCGCTTTTCGTAAGAAATAAGAGTGAATCGCATATCACAACAACAACGTGACTTTTATGTAGTGACTCAACAACTGTTATAGCAGTAAAATTATATTTATGATTTGTACACTCGGATACAAAAGTATACAATAATGTTTACTAAATGGTATAAAAATTCAGGAGTCGCTACTCTCTGCAAAAAACTTTTCCACTGTGTGTTGTTTTGTTTTTCCTGTGTGTGTGCCTTTGTGTGTTGTATTGTAAATGGCACCCACGACACAGGGAATCGTAGTTTGGGGCTATGAGTGTGTCATGTTATAATTGTGTATATATTATAATTATAAGTTAATTTTCTTATAGACGTATATGATTGTTGTTTTGATTGTAAAAACATAGATGGTAGTGATGGTCAACAAGAAATTAATTGGCTTTTCAATATTGGTTGAATATTATACCTCTATTAGGTATTACTTTAATATCAGTAAATTTTTTTTATGTTGCAAATCTTGCAAGAAATATAATTTATCTAGCACTTTTCTCTTCACCAATACTTTGCAGCTTCAAGTAATACGATATTGAGATAACAAACGAATAAAAGATACGAAAAAGATAAAAGATAGAACAATTAGATAGTGTGGAGCTATTGTGACCTGGCCCGAAACACCTTTATTCCTACAAAAGCTGTTTTGACAAGCAGATGTGTATATCTGATGTCTGTGTTTGCCCGTGATAAGGATATTTTTATTGGATCGTGATATGATTTGGGGCTTATAGCAATGTCGTAATTATTGAACACCTTTAGGTGCTAACTTATGGCTTTATTCATACGGTTTTTAGGGAACAATAGGGGTTAACATAACACGGTGCTTTTATAATAATGAAAGCAATGTTAGATCCAATTAGTGGAGAATCGTATTAGTGGTTTATAAGGGTGTTTTATTTTTGAGGGTATGGAGACTTGTTGATCCATAATACTTTGAAAACAAATAGCTAATGTAATAAGCAGTAACTTAGGCTACTTTTATTTTAGAAATTTCCCCGTAACAATTAAAATTCCACGCAAAAGAAGTCGCGGGTACAGCTAGTTGTAAGTAAAATAATACAATAAAAAATAATGGACAATATACCTACCTATGAAATTTGATGAAATGAATGTTTTTTTTGTAGTTCTAATATATTTACATACTCGTACATACGAGGTCGAATTCGAATTGAAAGTCTCTAGTGAATCTACTGATTCCTTAACTAACCTCTTTGGTTAGTCACTGAAGTTTCATAGGATCAAATTTACTCAAGAAACAATATGAAAATTATGAAACTCGGTACAAAATAACACCTTATCACTGTTGTGGTTTCATCTCACTTAATTAATCCGTTTCGTAATATAAATCAAAATGCTGATATTGTTGACGTTGACAATAATAATAAATTAATGCAATATTAGATTATTTTTTGATAAGGTGTCGAAACTTTCCAAGTAATTAAAGTTAACCCGATCGTAATAATAAAATAATTCGTTTAAACACCGGTCTCCCATATGCCCAGATGTGAATTCTAATCACATTTTAAGAACAGCGTAGCCTACTCGATAGTGACAGTGACCCTGTATACAAAGCGAGGTGCTCCGGGTTTGATTCCCGGCCGGGGCAGATATATGTATCTATATGGGACATATATAAATGTTTGACCTTGGGTTGTCGATGTCAGTGAAGTTTTATTTGTACTGTACATGCCACCCGTGACACAGGGAATCCTACATAGGTATGGTTGTGTAAGCTTCTATTTACTTATTTTATAGTATTTTGTTATCAAGTTATGTGTTTTGTATCTATTATGTTAGATTCAAATATCGGAAACGGTTTGAGCGAAAAACACAACGCGTTACAACACAAATATGTATCTGCCCCGGTTGGGAATCGAACCCGGAATCCTCACTTCGCTGGCAGGGTCACTACCAACTAGGATATGAGATCGTCAAAATTTCATTTGTAACCTCACAAAACTGCTAATTGCTTACTATCACCCGCTGGTCAACATCTCCCTACTACCTACTCTTCTTAGAAGACAATTCAGAAATTCCAAACCAAATAGCATTCCCAATTACAAGCATTTCCTCGCGTCACTCAACCACGTAATCGTACCTAGAAGTGACGTCAGCATGACGCCATAACACCAGCGGCAGCGCATGGAATGTTGTTTGGTAAATATAACTGGAAACAATAGACATTCGGATGTGGACAAACAAACATAAACACGGACAATATCTAGCATCGCTGTGAATAATAAATTGTTCTTCATAGAGAATGGACTGAGAATACTGAACGTCATCACATAGTCCGATGGTGAAGGAGTTATAACCAGTCAATGACCTGGTATAAGTCTTTCAGAGACCTCCCCTGCTCGGGTGCAACAAATGTGCCTTCAGATTAACTCGGATTTATTGATCGTTTGTTTTACATTTTAAATATTTATAAATGAAAATATTTCAGACATAACTTTTTAACGTTTTTTAACGTTGAATCGATCGATAATACAACATGCAGTCGCTATGTACAACATGTGTATTGGCGATCGACAAAAATTATCTAAAGCAGTTATCGACACACGTAAGATGATCGACATTGATATTACTGACAGAATTAATCTAATTTTTTTGTTTGACTATACATCTTACGTTCTGTTCACATCATCTGTTAATTGGACTAACCATTCTAGTTCCGGACCGAGTTTTGTTCTGGGTCGGTCCGAGTTGTAATGGGCGGCAGCGGAAGGGTGCTGCATGCTCGTTTGCTACCTTATTTCCTTAAAAACAGACTTACGTCTAAACCAAATCAAATGTGTAGGCACCTTTATCTAAGCTATCTAAGAATTGAAGAGATCGTGAATCCGATCTACGATAAGCTAAGTGCTAATGGTATAAATAAAAACAATACGCCCTTGAAATGACGTCTGTGGTCTGCGCCGCTCACGGCATTTACTGTTTTAGATCGACGTAAAAAATTAGTTAGTGTACAGTATATTCAAACATACTAAAGAGCCAATTAGGAATGTTAAAATTATATTTTTAACCGACTTCAAAAAGGAGGAGGTTCTCAATTCGAGTGTATTTTTTTTATTTGTCACCCCAGAACTTTCGACTGGGTGAACCGATTTTGATGATTCTTTTTTTATTTGTAACGTCAAAAGGCCAGAAGTGTCCGTACATATCTGGACATAATTATGGACGTACTCCTATAATTTTCCTATTTAACGTATGACGGACGTATAACGGATGACAATTATAAAAACTCACGGGTTATCTATCCTGAATTATTTATTTATAGATAGATTTATTACAATTATCTCAGAATAATTTATCTTGCATGTAAATTCATTGCGGAACTCACGACTTCGGTATAATTTATGAAAGTGACGTCATCACTTCCATTTACCTATACAAGTAGTTCTAGGATATTGTCCTTTACAATACCATCATCATTCATCACAGTAAAGAACAAGTTTTAGTTTTTATTGCTTAAAAAGGGCAACATAAACTTTGATGAAGTTTTGATGCCTTGTGAAGCTTTGTTGAAGAAAAATTGTAGGGAAACCTGCACACTTGAGAGTTTCCCATAATGTTCTCAAAGGTGTGTGAAACCTGCTAATATGATATTGAAAAACATGGTGGACTATGGCTTATTCTCATCATATTGTGAGAGGAGACCCGGGGCCAGCAGTGGGACAGTTATGGGTTGTGATGATAATAATGACGTAGAAAGTTTGGTAGGGTTTATACTTAGCACAATTTACATCCGAAGGAGCTACCATGCTAATGAACGTTCTAAAAATAAAAACAGTTTATTCAGGGATTAGTCATATGTCCTAGATAGGTCATTCGCGCTCAAGTCTAGATCGAACCGTATAATTACAGACTACAGTGACAGGCGTACAGCCAGCAAAAAACATCATTCCTGGTAACGATTAATTTAGTCGCTGAATAAATCTGTAGACGGGTTTAGATGTCGTATTTCATTTTTATTTAGGATTTTAATTATATATTTTACCAGACATATTTGGCTGTGGTGTTTTTTATTTATTATAAGTTAAAGAATTATTATAATCATTGGTCCGCCGGTGTGGTCATAATAACGAATTTGATCATCACCGCTACTCAACTGTCCACTGCTGGACACGATGAGGGGAACATGCCAACATGCCATCAACAGCATCGTAACGTAGCATATAAAACGTCTGTTATGTTATACACTTTACTTGATCAAAATATCGTCATACAAAATGATACATTGCAACGTTAACTAGATAAAACAATCATTGCCATGGACCCTTCAATAAACATGTACTCGGACATAATAAAACAAAACCCGCATCTGTTTCTACCCTGCAACCCCTTGCATTGAACTCACAGGTAACAACATACATTTACTTACAATCAATTTAAACTCTATTTTAAAGACCTTAAGGTCCATTTTCGATTGCAAGGTTAGCGATAACATTTGTTATTTGTAAGGTAGATCGTACATTCGCGCCCTCCTTTCCGCGCCACCTGTCGGCGATTTTGTATTTTGATTTTATTTGACTTTCAAAATGTGTGTTATGCAAACTGTTGCTTGTTTAAGCACCTTGTGCTTTGCGGTTTTTTTTTATTGCGAAACTTATTATCGATGTGTGTGTGTGTGTGTGTGTATAGATAATATACACACAGTAGAAGTATAGAACAATTGGCCTATATTAAGTACCTACGGTGAGTATTTTGTTCTTATCCGTCGCAATTAACATTGAAAAGTATCAAATAAAAAAAGGTTAGCAATCCACAACTGTTTTATTTCTGGGATCACCTCTCACAATGAGGGTAACAGGCCATAGTGCACCACGATGGCCAAGTGCGGTTTCCTCATGCGCAGGTTTCCTCACCATACCGTGGTGTTTTTCTTCATCGAATGATAATTCGTTTTTAATACGCACATCTTTGAATATTATGATGCGCAAGATTCGATCCAATCACCACAGTGTATGAGCACCGTCGTGAATAAACAGGTTGGTTCAAAGCCCAGCGGCCTACTACAGGAGTGAACATTTGCCGAAGCCTTGTGCAGCAGGGTAGGGTACACCACTAGCAGGGAAGGTTGGTTTGCAGTGTCCTTACCACCGACCACACAGCCCATAGACGCCTAATAACAGGCGATTGTTTCTGTCAACACATCTGGCTTATAGTTCTGAAATAAATGTCAAAGTATCGTGATTCATCTATTTTTTTCCAATGTATCGTGTGGCCAATCACGGCGTTGCAAATAGTTCTTACGGAAAATCATACATTAGGCGTCTATGGGCTGTGGTTGGTGGACCTTACACATTGCGAAATATGTCAAACTATTTTGCCACAACACAATTGTTAGCAGACTTCAGCCGTTGCTTGTTGCATTACAACTAAAAATATGTATAATATATAGGTATCTTATTAATAGTTTGTATTAATTTAAGACATAGTTTCAAGCAGAAAGATCCGAACATCAGGTGGCTGTAATAAAACACACATTTTATACAACACCTATAAATGACCGAGTAGGCAGTTACGGATAGGTGGGGCTCGTACCAGGGCGCCAATTAAACGCCGCTGGGGTCTGCCGGCGTGTCGTGAAGTGTGTCCGACCTTGTCTTGCTTTCCACGAGTTTGCGTATCTCCAAAACTTATTGCCTTTTTGTATAGACACTTCAGTAGTACAATTGCTTGAAATGAATTCGCAGTCAAATTACATGATCGCTTCAACAATACTGTGTCCCAGGTGGTCTGCGTAGAAGATGTAACAGAAATTCTCAAGAATTTTCCCTTCCCACATACAAATAACACTTAACTTCGTTTAAAATATACAGTCTGACATTACCGGTAATCGTATTCTTCAGAAAGCATAAGCAGCAATAAAAAAATTAATAGGTACTCACAATATTTATTGCACAAAGAAATTAACATAACAACATTGATAGTATTTAAACAACAGATAATATGAACAATCGATCGATAGATTTCGTAAGTGGAACAGAGAGATTTTGTTAGATTTATTACAGAACCTCCGTCGGTCAGAGTTCAGGTAGGATAGGTAGATAATGTGGACATACCAGATAAAAGAGGCCGCTACACAATTTATTGCCTACTTGATTTATTTCCAGCTTATCGAGCCTGCACTAAAGATTTCCCATTATAAAATTTGTTTTGTGATTACAGCTTCCGTGAAGATACAGCTTCGGTGTTTCGGAGATTTTGAAGATTTTTTAAGCTTTCACTCATAGATCTTTTAGTAGTTCTATTTCGATTATTGTTACTATGTCTGTTGTGTTGTTGTCTACGCGTGTTTCTTCTCCTCCATTACAAAGCACCTTTGCGAAACGGCAATACAATATTTTACGTGCAAGAATGGTATCACTGACAAGTGATACCTATCTTCTTTTATTTCTCAGCCTTTTAAACTCCACTTCTGGACATAGGCCTCCACTAATTCCTATTAACCTGTAGTAATAAATTATTTTGAACTTGAATTTACGGCGAAGCTTAAAGGAGGGTTTTGATGATTTCAACCCATGATGCTTATTTATCTATCTTTCTCGCACAGCCCACACGGTGAATTGTTTTACTATTAAATGTCGAGAATAATTCTTCTTAAATGTGGTGAAGATCTAATCATGGATTATTGAGATAGATAGGAGTAATCAAACCGTGTTTCAAGACATTGATTGTTGACAAGTAATATTAACATTGCAACACCAGTCCTATCATTGACTAATATTGACGTAGTAAGCGCAGGCGAAGCCGCGGATCCTGGCTAGTAATTAGATAATATAAAGAAAGCTATCCTCTTTTGGCGAAAGGTCATATAATACCTATATATTTTCTCGAAGTACGTTTAAATAACATTGCAAATTAAACATTCTGTCGTATTGGGAGTAATTACGCATGGGGCGCGGTATTACGCGTAATTTATCAAGTGCGATACATACGTCGGCGACGGTACGTAGTGACGTTTATTATTAATGGCAATTTTTCTCCGACGACATACGTCGCAAGATAGAATGCTTGCTCACCTAAACGGGTTGTATACGCTGCAATAACTTGTATTAAAATAATTCCTTAATAATGAGACCTGTATGGCTCAGTGCTAACCATCCCGGAATTGCCGGACTGCCATTCGGCGGTCTTAGGTTCAATTCCCCATAGAAATTTGAATGACAACTTAAAATTTTAGTTCCCAGTCTGTGTTTGTTCTTGTGTGTATTGTCCATGGCATCCAGGACACAGGGAATCCTAGCGTTGGGCTGTGAGTGTGTAGCGTTATTTATTAATAAGTGGAAGACTATAAAATATTGCAATAGCCTATATAAAATATGTCAATAGACATGTTTGCTCTCCCGCAAAGGCCCAGATTCGAAATTTTCCCTGTTATTAACTTTTTCCACTTTTCATAGTTTTCATCATTTTTATAGCTATCTGCTCTGGCCTAATGGTTATTAATATGCGTAGATTAAAATTTAGTATGGAAGGAACATGGGCTTATTTTTTTTAGTATTACAAAACGAGATACCAAACGAAAAAATATTGTTATTACAGATAGCAAATCTTGGTAGAACACACAAAACAAAATATTGACTTCTAAGATATAAATCACTTTCTTTGGTGAATGTAAAGATCGTGTATAAAAATGACCTACAACGGAGAGTCCATAATATTTTATTGTTATGAACGTTGAAGACTGCCTATCCACAGCTGGCCAGCGTGCACTATAGATTTCAACACGTAGATAATTATAATTATGAATATCTGTGCCCGCAGAATTTCTAAACTACTTATCATAATTTGACAAATCAGCTAACATTATAAATGTTTTGATCGTCCAACTGGTAACGTGCCGTGTCACATTAAAATCAACATGACATCAATGGCGTTGGGTATCAAATTCATACATATAATTTTAATTAGTACAATTTTATTCAAATTTATAAATGTAGTATTACTCACATTTTAACGAGATTTTTGCGTTCCTAATGGATCTTTTAAGTAATAAAAACTCATCTTTTTATTCCAAACTAAATTGTAATTTGTGTATTGTATTCAAAAGATGTGCTGAGAAGTTTCTTTAGCAGTTTCTTCTCCTTATATGGCCACTTACCGAAACGGTAGGAAATGAAAGATAATATTTGACGTTCACCACGGCACATTAATGAAATAAATGATTTGAGTTTAAACTTGAAGTTTAAAATGATATATTAAGATGTCTCTGTAATTTCACCATGTCAGTTACTTTCCTACCTCGCCGCCAATAACATTTGCCATGGTCTCTTTCACCGTCGCTATTATGGTATTAAATATTAATGTGTCTACGATGACTGCCAGTTTTTACAATACCTCTTTTACATACCGATTTTGTTTGTTATTTAACAATTTTATACGACAATACTAGCTGACCCAGTGAACGTTGTTCTGCCATATAGATTACTTGTATTATTATTATTGATTTGCATATTGTTCATACAAAAATACTAAAAGCGCGATTTAAATTTGAAGGTAGGAAAGTGAAAATTTGGGGCTATGTGCATTTTTTTATGCTTAATCAATTAAAAATCTTAATATATATAATTCGAGTGTGAGTGTGTATGTCACTGAACTCCTCCTAAACGGCTTGACCGATTTGGTTGAAATTTTTTGTGTGTCTTCAGGTGGATCCGAGAATGGTTTAGATTCACAATTGGACCCGGTAGGTGGCGTCGCTGTCGATATATCACCAAAACATTTTTTTATTATAAAGCGGTACGAAGTACGCCGGGACAACTAGTAAAAATAAAAGATCGGCAATACCAGATAAATTGATAACGCCTCGCTCGAGTTGGTAAAAAACTCTCACACCTCTTTTAAGTTCTTATTACTCTGAAACAATCTACAGTTGCTTCTGTAAACAAAAACACGACTAGAAGACAATTACCTACCTGAGGCCTACGTCTGCTAATTTATAAAAGCTTCAATTGCGTTGTGTTGGAATAGTTTAACACACTCTGTTAGGAAAAAAGCAATTTATAAATAAGCAAACTTGGGTCACTGAAAGATTTACGTAATACTTATTTGAAACGCAACCAGGTACTCACGGGTGGTCGATATAATTTTACAATCAGATGCGTAATTCTCAAAGGTTTATGTTATAAATTCTGACAACCACAACTTATTCGGCGTTGGTGTTGATGTGTTGTTTGTGATAAATGATGACAAATAAGAAAAATATACACACAGCATTTCCACAACATACCATTAGTAATATGACCACAGACGCACCTTAATTCAGATTTATTACACACATCTAAGTTAGATAACACGAGAAATTCATCAATTTGTCTCGGTTAGTGAAACCATTGTTCTACTCGCCACTTTCCAACATAGTAAAAATTTGATATTTATGTCAATGATGTGCATAGCAAATGCAGTGTGTAGGTAAGTATTAATCAAAAGTTTAATAGTAACTTAGTGTGCAAAACTGTTTGTTGGTGAATGGTGATAATACTGATAATCGTCGATGGACATCATGAACACCAAAGCCAGAGGGATGCAGAAGAGTAACTAATCATTTCTTTTACACGATGCTCAGTTAATCCTTGACAACAATCCCACCAGATGTTAAGTGGCGATGATGTCCAAAGATGGTAAGCGCATTAACTTAGTAAATTCACTCTTTTCTTAAACACTGACACATCTCCTGCACGCACCTTTTATTTGAAAAATGAGGTGCCTATTAGAATTTAGTTATAACTTGCTTCGGTGAAGGAAAACATCGTGAGGAAACCTGCATATCTGAGAGTTCTCCATAATAATCTTAGAGGTGTGTGAAGTTCGCCAATCCGCACTTGACCAGCGTGGTGGATGTACCCCTCCCATGGTGAGAAGAGACCCGTGCCCAGCTGTGGGACAGTTATGGTTTGTGATGTTGATGCATAGCGTGTTATGCTGCAACTTTCTTGCCTATGATCTCAGTACTTATCTACGCCGGTGCTAAAATTCTAAGCACCATGCGTCACATGTAGGTAGGTACATATAAGTCGAATGAAATCGTGGGAAACAATTCCTTACCTAATAAAAATGGCAGTGCGTTTGAGGAATGCGCTTCATACCTCCTCAATATTGGCACAATGCTTATTGCAACGCGTAACGGGCTACAATCGCGTGTCGTACATGCGGTGACTTACTCGAACATACGGAGTGATGTTTGGAGCGGGTTTGCTGCGATAATAATATTGTAATTCTTGTTAAACTAACACGTATGAGGTAATTGCCTTATATTTTCTTTAACACACTTATTTGTTACTGTGAACCAATAAGTCTTAAACAAAGTTAAATAGTTTCACGTGAAAACTCATTGCTAGTGCGTTTAGTATTTGTTCGCTTCCAATTTTTATTTTATAAATTTTAATTTTGTTGTAATTTGTTTTAATGTAATTTTAATGCATTGTACGGATTTAGAAGGACGTAGTAGCTTTGTATTTTACTGAAAATAACCCAGAAGTTGAAAATAAAATTGTAAACAGCATTGTCAGTGACAGTGACAATGTCGTTAATTTAATTTAATTGTTTTCTGATCTTTAATAAAAATTAAATGATATTGCAACGCACTTACGGGATCTCCTAAAGGGCTACTAGTTTAACATCTATATGTATGTACATTATATGAGATATTATGCACGATGCAATAAATATTTAAAAGTGTATTCTTTATACAGTTTTTCTCTCTTTGTAGGTACAATTTAAAAAGGAAACATTCACGAACATTAAGAGTTACAGTTCAAAAGGCAGTCTTATCGCTATAGAGCCATAATGATTATGACTCGTAGCCAATTATCATCCCGTGTGTTTCCAGGCGAGAATTGCGGATTTAATATAGACCGTCATTATCGATGAGACACGCGCTAATTTACTTGTCTCGCTGCTGGTGCCGCCACCGTCACCGCGCGGCCGCGTCGCTGTAGGCCTGGGATTCCTCGCTGATGCAACTTATTTTGTGGTCATTACCATTAATTACCTGTTAAAATAACCACAGATGAAATTGATTTTACTAAGCAATACAAGCATACAAACATCACCTATGGATATCATAGAAAAGTAATTGCTTTGTTTTTTATGGCTGTAGAACTTCTTTCTTTCATTTTTGTTTCTGAAAAAGACAAACAATCAGAAAACATGAAACTTAAAATATAAAATAAGCTTTCACTATAAGTCGTTACTAAATTACTAATTTTGACCTAATAGTACAACATCTCGGAAGACATTTCTAACAGTTGTCAACTCTGTAGTGCCAAATGTTAATCTTAAAAAAAACTTAATTCGTTCGCCATTGAGCTAAGTAGCTAAGATTTCCTGTACTAATCCATGTTTAAACTTGAAACGCGTTGAGTTATTGCATAATGTCATGTTTAAGAGCTGCAAATTGACCAATTATTTGAAAAGGCCATTTTTTTCGCACTCGTCTTATTATTATATAATTTATGATTAAACGCTTGAGTAACCTTCGCTTTTCCCTTGATATAACAACAAAATATGCTTATTGCTTGTGGTTTTAGGTATGTTAAAATATAATTAGCAGTAGTAAACGTATATTTGACATTACCTATTGTCACAGGAGTGGGTAAGGAATAGGAAAGAAATAAGGCCGGTTTCAATAGATGATGTTTTTGGAACGAAGTTCCTTACGACAGGCTTGGAGGGGATAAGGATTTTGCTGCGCGACCGAACTGAAAAATATGTGATAGTAAAACCGTAAGCGTGGAATGAGACGCGTGGAATGAGACGCGTGGAAAAAAGTGCGTGGAATAAAACCGTTAAATAAGACGTGCGCAGGCGCGACAGTAGCCGAAGGAACTTCGTTCCTATCTGGTGTCCCACGACACAATTACTAGTTTATTATTCACACCACACAGTAACTTCACTTCGCTTTACTGCTCTTTTTCCCTTCTTCTTTCTTCATCTTCTTCTTGTCCTCCTCCCGGATTCGCTTCTGAAACTGAATATAATATTATGTATATACTTTATATATTATGCATACCCCTAATTTCAAACATCAACATTCCAAATTTAAACATTTTTTTAAATTTCTCGTCTTGGTTCGTCGAAAACGTTCTAGAAATTCCATCTTTAATTTTTTTCTATTTCGCTCGCACATTTTCTCTCTGACATACGCGTCGAAATTTGTCAACAGAAGAATCTACGCGACAGTATTTTCTTTGTAGTATTTTGTTTGTAGAATTTTATAAAAATCCGAAATTTTTCGGATTTTTTCTGTCGCGGGGACCGGAATACCGGGACCGGCACTGTACACATAAGCGCACGCTCAAGATTATTGCGAAAATAAACGTGGTCATAAACTAGTGTAAACAAGATATTATTAGTTATAAGTTAAGTGTATTTCTCCTAAGTATGAGTCAGAAAGTATCATCGTGTCGTCATCAGGTCCGTTGGCCCCGACTTTGACCCCTCACTAGCGGTTATTTATGACCCATGTGTTCCACTATAGTTTCTAAAAAGGAAAGTGTTTTATATGGTGTCTTTTTATGATTATTATAAATTAGTGTTTGCCCAAGAGTTTTGCGTATAATATTGATACATTTTAAACGAATAGATAATTATATTTTATGGACACTTACATTCTTATGACTGCTTTTTTATAATTGCACTGTATTGCAAAAGTATCTGTCTTTCCCAAATTTATAAAAAATAATCATGTCGTCATCATCACGTCCAAAACAGATAGATATATATGCCGTATAGTAAGGTAGTATAGTATATTGCCGTCTTTGTTCGATACCATTCTAAACAATATTCATCAAAACTGTCAGTTTTTAAAACTGGACGCAAATAACGAATCAATCAAAACGTTTTAAAAATACCGGTATCGATTATAGACGACAAAGGATTTTTTAAATGGAAGTTAAAGCCCGGAGGTGCAGCAGATGCGACATGATTTATTGCTAACGAAACTAATGGTTTTTAAAAAATCGAAAAATCTTTTTAAAATAACCATATGGGAATACTGTCAGTCATGTGACTAACGTCCGGGAATGCGGGTACAGTTGATATCGTTAAAACTGTTCATTTATTTCCTTGTCTATGACAGATAATGTCTTTGTTTTTAAAAATATAATGTCATAGATACTTTTACATGGTTATTATTTTATCAGCAAACAGAAGATAAAAGAATCCTCTACAAAAAAAAACAAAAACTCTCAAAACGCTTAAAAAACATACCTATAGGTGAAATGTCGCGTCTAGAATGTAACGTGAGTAAAAAAGTACTTTTTGTATTATATCGTTATTTTACTAAGGGTGCGAAATGTCTGTGAAATCCTAAAAAGTTTCGAAGTAGGTAGTTTACCCATTGAAAGATAAGGTTTAACCACTGTACGCTCACAGTGGGACAGGAATATAAAGTGTAGATTTTTTATATTAATAACCGACAAACTAGACGAGCCACCCGATGTTAAGTGGTCATCGTAGCCCGTGGACATCGCCAACCGAAGGCATCACCAATGCGTTGGCAGGCAAGAAAGAAAGAATACCAAAGAAATAAAGAAGAGGAAAAATCAAAATGATGATGTCCAAATATTGATGTTATACATTGCTTACGTAAGCCGCTATTTGCCGATGCTTCCTAGATAATTTTCTCCCATGTTAAAATGTGTCTGTCTCTTTTTCGTTTCCGTTTCATTTCATTAGCGCGTCATTTCCGTTTCATCGAATTCCAAACACAACGATACTATAACTTCAAAAAAGAACGAAAACTGGCTCTCAAGGCCCCAGCCGGAACAGAACAAGTCGTTGGGCGGCCGACACCATCAAGAGGTTCAACTATATGTATCCACGCCCGATCCCCAGCAAAAACTCCTTAATTACATTTCCCAGTAACCCAGTTTTCTACCTATTATGACATTTCTTTAAATAATTATAATTAACACAAATACCGGCCGTCATCTGTAGAATGTTGGTAAGTTTTTGTAACGTTAAACTGTTCAAATAATCACAAGTTAATTATTGCTGTTTGCTAACTCAAACGTGTGTCTATTTAATCATTTATTTTATATATTAGCCGCAAGCTCTTTAGTGGGTATTAGATTTTTATTACTAGTAGTAGTTTACTAGGTATTAGTTAATCCATATGCAATTAATTTATTTCACTAAGATATTTGACGTATTGGTTTAAACGCATGTAATCAAGAAGTTGTGAGGTATCTAAGAAATGCAAAGGTACAGAGCCTAACAAAATCTAGAAATAGTATTTACGGTTTTGGAAATGAAATGAAATGGAAGTAGTTAGATCAAATAAAACTTCGAATTTTGAATATAAATATCGACATTGTGATTATAACAAAAGAATGTCTGTAAAGTAATTTAGTACCAACAGCACATAACAATATCTTAAAAATTGTCATAAATTAATATTATGTGGTTATTTTAAGATTATCATAATTTTAATGCAATTTTGGTGTCATACCCTAATTCCTCATATTATGTAACTAACTCACCTTGCCTACAATATATAAGCATGAATTCTACGCTTAGTTTTAATTGATTTGTTCAAATTTAAGTGAGAGGTAATAATCCTTTGAAATCGATTAACGAGGTCACAAAACCCAAGATTGAGCGGCCAAGACAAATCGACCATCGTAAAACGCCGTACCGCTCTCCTTATAGTAAAATTCTTTCAATTCAATTTTAATTGATCATAATTTCATTCATAAACTCAATAATGCCCAATACTCCTTGACCTCTAATGCTATTATATTTTTTACTCAACATATTTATTTCAAGAGAGGTCCTTGTAAAATGGTCGTAGTGGTACCCGATGCGAGGGCGGGCCGACATATGCTCGGATTTCGAATATGGAACTCATTCGGATATAGAACTTCCGATTCTTCCTTTTGAATTTGAAAAGTGGTTCCTTTAATGCACATGTGTCAGAGAACACGTGCGACGCTTGAATACCTGCTTTTTTTCTAAAACTGATTTTATTTTTTAAATTTTCATGGTGTTTAGTGATCGTGGATGTAGAATCGAGTGTACTAGATGTGCTATGAGGAATTTTGTAAGAGCAATAATTTATACCGTGCGTATATTGTGAATTTGTGATTAATATTCTTTTCAGATAAAGGTATGGGAATTGTATGAGTAGTTAGACTTTGTAAATAACCGTTGTGTTTGAATATTATAACAGTTTTAAACCTTCAATTATAACAATAACTACATAACTTAAAAAAATAAAGTAAAATATGTATGATAACTAGGTACATTCTCGTAAGTAAATTATCTTAATGAGATCTGAATATTACCAAACAATACCAGGTTTATAATTCTTAAAATCTACTGTTTACCTTTTCCCACGGCAACTTAAATTTTTTAAGATATCCACGCCATTTGTAGAATCACACTATAAAACACATGTGAACAAAGACCCCGGGTTCTAAACATAAAAATCACCATCAATAAATGTGCAATAAAACCACAATCAAATGAAGAGCCATTTCGTGTTATTTTAATTCCGGCATAAATAAATTCCATTATGCAATACGTAATTCGAATCCAACTTGTTCTAATCACTGGCTGAATGGGTATGCTGGTGTAGATAAAAAAAATTAAAAAGACAAAGTTCTTTTTGTATGCACTTCCGCTATAGCAGCTGCATAAGGCACGTGTCACATGTACTATCTACGGTTAGGAGGATGCGAAAAGGTCGACTCCTACGTTTCCATGAAATATAATATCGGTGATAAAAACTTGAGGCATTTATTTTAAATTAGAATAATAATACCTTCGTAAATTAGTTACTTTTTGTAGTCAGCATTTGTTACAAATACGTAATTAATTATAGTTAAATGAAATGAAACTTATAATTCTCTAATTAATTTACTAATTATCGTTTTTAGCAAACGCCTTGGAGGTAGGTACTCACCTGTTACGACGTAACAGAACGATGTTGCACGAATTACGGTTGAATTTCGAGCGCACAGAGGGTCTCTAGTCTATACTTATACTTATACTAGGTACTATGTAAATCTATACAGTCTGCCTTTACATTTAATTGTTTTATCTAATTTCGTGATAAATATTTATTTTATGATTCACTGACATCAATTTTATCATTTTTGATTTTTCTGTCTGTCTTTATGTCCCGCTTTAACTCAAGAACAGCTTGACCGATTTTATTGGGAGTTTCACTGGAAAATACAGGGGTTATGGGGCAACCATATAGGCTACTTTTATCACGGAATTCCCACAGGATCGGGATACACGTGGAAAAACTGCCACGTGAACGAAATCGCGGGCACTGCTAATATAACAAAATACACTAGAAGCCTGAACCTTTAAAAGCAAAATTATATGAATGAATAAAAGCAACATTTAAATACCATTTAGTACTTACAGTTTCAAAACAATAAATATGCATATCGGCGCGCACACTACTAGTGTGCGCGCACTAAACTCACACGTGCGAAATAGGTACATTGAAATATTTTTAATTAAAATTCATGCAACTTTAGTTACTTTATTACTGCTAGGGGTAATAAATAACTATTTTAATTAAGTTACCACTTACCTTTACCATTACTATATTGGTACTTGCTTATAGATTCCGGAGTCTTCCAATAGTTATTGGTCGGTCGGTGGCTAGATTCGGAGGCGTAAGGGGTACCTAGTTACCTACTCATCTTTGAGTTCAAGTTCACATACCTCGTGTTTCTCTCAATCTATCTTTACATCCATCTTAATAAACTGTGTTACGTCTTTGTTCCATCCGAATTAGGTTACCTAAGCGTCGACGCGTTGTGTCTCATCCTAAAATCCAAATTGGGGATTTGTATCCAAAATTTATACCCAGCTAAGTAAACTATGTTACGTCTTTGTTCCATCCGAATTAGGTTATCTAAGCAACGTCACCGCGTCGTCCCATCCAAAAATCAAAATTGGGGATTTTTATCCAAAATTTATATCCAGCTTAGTAAACTGTGTTACGTCTTTGTTCTATCCGAATTAGGTTACCTATCCGTCGGTCGCGGCAACACCGCGCATCGTTCGCTACATACCATAAAAATACAACTGGTTTGGAACATCTTGCCGCATCGTTTATTGCCCCTTATTTATTTTATTTGTATATGATTAGATTATGAATGTATTAGCTGGTGATCAGCTTCTCCCGACGCCACCTGTTCGAGTGGTGACCTGTGGACTGGAGAATTTGTGTCTCATTTGCATTTTTAGAATACGCGAGCACGCTGTTCTTTCGCTATGTTTGTAGCTATCACTTACATTATACATAATATCTTATATTTTTGTTGCATTTGGAACGATTTTTTTTACGCTTTTTAACATGTAAGTAATACCTAATTGTATGTTCCGGTCCAATCTTGCAAGCTGAATAGAACTACTTCCTCTTAATACCCGTCTCTTACCAACTTGATGCTGCTGAATGCTCCATTAAAAAAATGAAATATTCATATTGGTTTAGTACCAACGACACTGTAATTTTATGGCAAGCTTGACCAAATACTACGCTCAAGACTGGCTGCAGAGAAGAAGACTCTTCGACTGTTAACAGCACAGTGATTAAATTTATTGCTTTGTATTTATAATTCACTAGCTCATTATAAAAATCGTGTATTAGTTTTTCAAACTATTAATTTATTGCAATCATAAATTGTTAGGATTTGAAAGTTGAAATTGTGAAATGTTTAGTTTTATTATTATAATATGTCCTAATAATAAATAAATTTTAACGGGGTCAAATTTGTACATTGGCTCTTTGTTTCAATTTTAATGTTATTTATTTATTCTGTATTTCATATTTTGATTAGCAATTAATAACAGTTATCAAAATCTATCCAACGAAGCAAGCTAAGTCCAACCTACAGTCCGTAGTATATTTTTCTGAATGTGCTCATCATTGAATTACACGAGATTAATCCTATGTATAAAATATGTATAAAAGTGTTTTTACTTTTCTATACTAGATGGCATTACTTCCGCGTAAACCTATACGCTCCGTAACTGCACGTAAGCTTAACACTTAAAATAAAATGTTTGTTAAAATAAATTCGATTGTTGTTCCCATAGCCAACTATGCTCAACACTGTTGAGGTCAAGGTGTCCGTCTCCCATCACTTTCCCCGTCAATACGACCATTAGCGGCCGCTTCTGCCTCACGAATTAACTGTCGATAGATTTACCTTTCAACATATCGACAACAAACACCTTAATGATGCTCAACTATCCACACGCCCAATTGGACTTTTACTTTTGAAAGGATTTTGAAATTGAACGAAAGAATTTGTTTCGAAGACTCGAGGATTTTGTGGCGACATCGGATTACGTCACGATTGGCCTAAATCACGCTATCGAAGTTATCTACGCCGCTCGCATTATACAAGTTCTGACAGTCGGAACTCGGCCGCTTCCCAGGTATGCCGCCTCGCCTGTCATGAGATCTCCTTTTGCTAAAAAAAATCTTTCGTAGTTTAAGCGTTCTCGCTTGTGAGCTACCTTCTTCCTTCTTAGCCGGCAACGCATCGGCGACGCCTTCAGTGTCACCAATATCCATGAGCAACGTTGACTACTTACCATCAGGCTCGTCTGTCGGCTATTTACATAAAAAATAAGTCATAAATTAATATGAATAATATAGATGTGACCTGTAGTGACACCTTGTTCAATTTTTGCACACCTGTATCTCATTTGTCATGGAACAATGCTTCTCAAAGTGTGGTGCACTATCCCATAGGAATTCACATTAATTTACAGCCGATTAATTATAACAATTAATTTGTCTTAGCGGTAATATCGGAAGAACGCATTTCTACTTAATTAAAATTATTTTCATGACTTTTCACGACGGGAACTCAAATATTTTTCCACTACTAGTTTTAAATAGAACTACAATATAAATAATAATATGTATTTTTCTTTAGTGTAATTCAAAAACTATGTTCATGTAAAATCTTCACGTTGCGAACAAAGTGAATGACAGGGTTTGGTTGTTAAAGGGATGAATCACCGTCATCTGATAAATCGAAAGATAATCGAAAAGCTAAAAGGTTGAGTAGCCCTGTCATAGAATTACGTAACAATATTCATTTTAAATAAGTACATGCCACATTTTATTTACACTTCCGAAAGTGACACTTTCTACTACGCACATGCGAACTCAAGGACAAATTTCGCCATCTGTTATGGTATTATGTACCTAAATAAACCAATAAGTACACACACACAGCCCGACACTAGAATGCCCTAAGGGAGCGTTCACATAGGACGTCCGTTTTACTGGATCCGGAATACTGGATGCTAGTAGAGTATGTAGTTGTATTAGCAATTTCACACAGAATCCAGTATACCGGTTCCAGTAAAAAATCCCACACACAACGGAAATACTGACCTGTTAAAACGGATCGAGTAAAACGGACGTTCTATGTGAACGCGCTCAAAATGCTGTGTGAATATTAGATAGATAGATAGAATACTTTTTATTGCACACACAACATAATATTTAGTTACATCAGCTTACTATAAGTACAGTACAAAAGGCGGTCTTATCGCTAGACAGCGATTTCTTCCAGACAACTTTTGGGCAGAGGACAGGTTTATAGGAAGAAAAATGGAGGGGTATACAATGAATGAACAAAATACAAATATTACCTACCGTTTTACTGAATCCAGTATTCTGGATCCATTAAAACGGACGTCCTATGTGAACGCGCCCTAAGTCGAGGCCAGTGGGTGTCGTGAACAACACACAAAGACGAGGACTTACACCCAGAAGATGAACGAGAAGAATACCTACACCCAGACCAGGAACAGAAATTTAAACTCATCATTTAAATTTTGACCTCGCTGGGAATAGAATCCAAGACCCTTCTGTCTGTCCGATATGATAACCATTGCACCGTACGAGTCGTCTGGTCTAGTGCTGTGAATGTCTAAAAAATATAGTCTTGTAACTTGTAACTATCTGTTCTAACATAATATTGTTAAGTTTTATTGTTTACCTTCGATTACATAGAATATATGAAATAAATCACAATGGCAGGGCTAATCTACCGTCAGGTGGCCCGCCTCCTAGTTTGCCGGAATTGATACTAAAAAGACACCTAAGTACATCACTAGATAGTATAAAACAAAGTCGCTTTCTCTGTCCCTATGTATGCTTAGATCTTTAAAACTACGCAACGAATTTTGATGCGGTTTTTTTTAATAGATATAATGATTCTATAGGAAAGTTTATATGTATAATATATTAAAGTTTTGAAAGTCGGAAAAAATCAGGTTTCCCGAAGCGAAGCGAGGGCGGGTTTACTAGTTATGTATATTATGAGTTCAAAAATTTTATGAAATCACTGTCTAACTAAAGTTTATGAGTCCATAATCATGGTACCAACCACCTTGCTGATCTATAAGGTAATAAGCAATCCAATCATACATCTTACAATATTGGCTGTGGTACTGGTGACGCTGACTGAACTCTCAGATTTCCTCACGATGTTTTCCTTCACCGAAGCAACTGATAATTTAGGTAATGCGCCCTTTCTTAGTTGAAGAAGGCTTCGAACCCAAGCCCCCCTGTTCGAGAGTCCAAAGTTTAAACCTCTTGACTATAGGTACTATTTTTCAGGACACAATAAAATTATTCATAACATTCAAAATCTCATAATAAATCAAAATTAAATGAAATCAATTATATTTTAATCACACGCGTTTCCTGTAAAATATATAACATTTGTCCTATTTCGACCGTAATCTATACTTGGATCAGTAGGTGTTTAACCTTTAGACAAAACATTACCCCTTTCCGACTAAATAATCAGAAATAAGAAGTGACATCACCGGCTGTCGCAAATGGCGCCGGCACATGCCAACCTAAAAATAACCTAAAATCTGCCATATGCACACCAAAAAACACGAAAAACATGGCGCAAAGCAAAAACCGAATGCCTTCAGTATCAAAACCGTGAACTAAAAACCATAAGTTCGAAAAAAAGTGTTCTAAAACGGCGTTTAACAAAAAGTTAACGAAAAGGGGTAAAGATGGGTTAAAGAAGTTCCCTCGAATTTGAAATTGGAAGGGTTAGAAAAAATAAAGTCTCGATAGCCAGGTGTATGTTGAGTTGCATGTGGCCAACCCATTCGGCGGAAACGTCTCATCCCTTGTGTTTCTTGTTAAAACATCCCCGCGGATATAATGTATGGGGCCCAGTTGTTTCATACAGAGCAGAATGGAGAGATAAATGGTAGGAATAGCTTTTTTCATTTACAAACTCAAACTCAATCAATTATTTCATTTAAATATTCATCAATACAATTATGAACGTCAAGTATTTTGAATCTACCGTTTCGCTAAGGTGCTTTAATTATTGAATTTTAAAATTTTATCTTTTTTGGAGGAGAAGAAACGGTGGTCGAGAAGACACTCCTTGGCACATCTTTCCCCATTCATCATTCATCTTCATAATTTTCTTTCTTCATAATGAACATTTTATTCAAACTTATATCGTGATTTCGTGAATCAGCCTAGAGTACAAACTTTATGTTCCAGGATTCTGAACTGATTCTTATCAACTTAGACGACAGAAACTAATAGAGACTTACAGACAGCGCACAGCCTGATCTACTACACCTGGATGCCTGAAGTTTCTACAGGAGTTCCTAGTATAGTAAGAGCTCTAGCCAGATTTTTTGAAATTCATCCCCTAAATTGTTAAATTGATTGTATAGATTATGAAATCTATAAATGCCTGATAAAAATGGATACCACAGTGCATTAAAAAGATATTTTGAAGCAAGCGAGGACGAGTTACTAGTTGCCATATTATATTCAGTCCGAGCAGTGAACAGGTGGTGCTTGCCAGATTAAAGAGGGTTGCGAATTCAATAACCGAACACAAGGTTGAATTGTATTTTTTAAAATAACTAAAAATACAAGTCATTCATATGATAATTTGATGGACTTCTTCACGTCAAGTTACAAGGGATTATTTGTGGTTGGGATGATTTATATATCTGGTTTTGAAGTGGCTGTACACCTGGTTTCACCTTTTAGTAGTAATGGACACGACATGCGTCTAGACTTCTAGAGCATACTGTGGAGTATCCACAATCCACATCGCTCCGTCGCTCCAGTGCGGATAGATGCAAGGGTTATTGGCCAACTGTCAACAACATGTATGAAATGTCTTACTTCTCTTAAAGACTTGGTTTAACGACTGCTATCTAACGATATAACAACTGGAACCGACGGTTTTACATGCCTTCCGAAGCTCGGAAGCGCTTATGAAATTTTGCCACCGGTCACCTGTCTACCTACCGACCGCGCCCGCTGTTGATAACTTCGTCGATAGGATCAACACAGCCGCCGAGTAGCACCGAGCTTTCTTTAGATATCTTAAATTTTATTAATAAGTGAACCAAATAGACACATATTATTATATTCACAGCCTGACATTTATATTATCTGTGTTACTTACAAGACTACACGTTTTACATACCTACGCGTAATTAGGCAGAAACAAATACCGAGCATAAATATTTTATCTGTGACACACAAACACCCCGGCTGGGTAATGAAACCAGGATCCTTTTCTTAATCAGATTAATAACCAAATAATTCCTAAACGTAATTCAAAATTATTAATTGCATTAAAGTTAATTCAATTCGCTCAGTAATTAAAATAACAAGTATTTTTCGCATCACAGTTAAGCTTTACTTAGTGATATATTTTTAAACTTGTCTCAAGAATTTTAAGGTTAACTAGATGACCATCTGGACATCGAGTGGTCTGGAGACAAAAAGTCCGTATCGTACTAATGTTTGTATTGACGTTCACTATTGCCTTCAATTTGGATTAACCAACTGAGTCATATAAACCTAAAGGTGAATGATTCAATGACATTGTGCAATCGCATTGTTTAGTGCGTATTTTATTTAATATACTTCATATAAAATAAGATGTAAAGATGTGTAGCATACAGTCATAAGTAAGGCATTTGCACACACAACATTCCGTGTTTCAAAATGACCACATAAACTAATAGAGAACGGATCCATGTGTACTGGAATCTATATAGGATTGCTCTTTTTAGTGTATGTATTGAAACTAAAAAAAAACTAAAAAATAAAACTTGGAACGATGCGATTAAAAGTGCATTTTTAAATGAAATGAGCCGATTGAAATAAAATTAAATGTTACAAGGTGACTACAGGGTGCGTCCAAAATCGCTTCTGACATTGGCGGAACCAAACGCAGGCGAACAGACAGAAACTATTAAAAAAATGTTGATCATGCAATGGGCCCGGCGTTAATAAATAACCCCAATAATAGTAACTATTTCTCGAATATCTTAATTTTTTACGCACGATCAGATCCAATTTAATAAATCCTATTAATAAAATGCGAAAGTTTGTATGGATGTATGAATGTTTGTTACTCTTTCACGCAAAAACTACCGAATGGATTTTGCTGAAACTTTACAATAATATAGCTTACACATCAGAATAACACATAAGCTATAATTTATAAAGATATAGTGTGAATTATCCAAAATATATAACTAAATGAGACCTACTCCATAATCTATCGTATTTGGTACCTGAAACTCCACTACCCTTTCTCACAATAAAACAATATCTCTATCCTAAAACACATAAGTGGTAACCCACCACATGTTCGAACCAACATGTCATTAGATTTTCAGTTTACAAAAATGTCACCATAAATCAGATGTGACGGCAATAAATCATAGCTGGTTACAGACTTACAGATCGCCTCCTGAACCCTTTTACACATCTTTACGATTTATGCCCCACGGGTACAACCCGTATTTAGAATCCCATTTACTGACGCATCCACGCCCGTGGATGTTGTTAATTGATACCATATTAGGACTATATTTTACCAGTACCTATGCATTGATAATATAGTGCAGTGAAGGCCACGTGGTTTGAACGCTGGACTTCCGAAGAAAGCTACAAATTTGAAGATTATACCCCTCACATTATGAGAGGGAGACCCGTGTCCAGCAGTGGGCCAGTTATGGTTTGCGATGATGATGGTCACTGTGTGTATTAAACATTATGACTATTATAGATTGTCATATTAACTTACAAAAAATATTTATTCACCTCCTTGAGAAAAATATTATTGCTGCCCCATATTTCATCATCTTCAATTAATGTAACTTAAAATAATCAATCATTTACTTAATTAAAAATACCGCTGAGCAAACTTGCAGCGTGATCACCGTCAATCACCGCTGACGTCAGCACACGTCACCTTAACACCACATCACCGACATAATATAACACTAGTTTACCTAGACATTACCGGGTCATCGACACGATCCATCACGATACAGCGAGACAACACGACACTGTTTAGTTTGGCACCGGCTCCCACGGGACGTAAGGATGTCGACACCGGGAAAATAATTACCAGGGTAATAGGTAGTAAACGATGTAAAATGACATAATCACACTGGGTTAGGATTCCCTGTGTGGCTGATACACAAGAAACATCACAAACAAAAAACAAACATTTATAGTTCACATGTCTAGGAATCGAACCGGGGACCTCTCGATATGGGCTAGTTAAATTTGTAGGTTTAGTTGCATAAAATAGTAGGTACTTAAAAGGGACTTTCCCAACGTAGAACACAATTAGTACAAAAAGTAAAGGAAACTAGTGGGCTACAAGAAATGAATTCTTACGAAGCGGATTAATATCAAGTAACTATTCTGCTCCTTTGTAAGCTATACAGATAAAAAATTAGGTAGTCTAGTTAATACCACAAAGCTTCTATTGATAATTGAGATAAAGTTTAAAATAAATACTTTATACAATAATGCAAGATGTATTAAGTCCACAATAAATAAGTTAAAAATGATAAATCTGTGTCCTTAAACACTGGCCACTAACGGCTGGTCAAGACCAATAAAGCTATAAAATATAGTACATACTCGTAATTATACAGTGTTGCCGAATCGAACAGTAAAACCGCAGACAACGACTCGAAACTTGTGGTGACACTACCATTAGATTTCGAAGGAGAAAAGATGGAGCACAGAAAAATAAAATTGTATTACTGCTTACCCTTGCGCTGAGGGAATATAATTCAATGTTCCAAAATGTTGGGCTTGATTATCATTAGGTATAGGACAATTTATGAGAGTTGTGTTAAAATTTTCAATTCTGATTCGAATGACATTTGTTGTTTTCCGTTTTGACATTACATGTCTCTCTGAGCGAAAGAGATAGCTATGTATATCATAGCTATTATTTTTCCACGCTCTATCTCTTTAAACACAATACATGCATCTAAGCAACCATATGATCGTCAGTTGTTCAAATTTTTTCCATGCAACAGGTGGTAGATGGTGTACCACAATCTGTGCATGAAAAACCTGCGAATATAATGTAGTTCCCAGAAAAAGGTTCGGAAAAGACAGAGTGAGACTGATGTTCTTAGAGTGAGACGGAGATATGCTGTCTTTCCGTTTCCGTTTTGTTGTAAAAAATATTGGAGCATCTGCAGATTGACAGATTCACTCTGAGCGGTGGGAAAGCGGTTAGATAGATCCGTTTAGGTAGTTCCCAGGATAAGTTTTTATAGTTTGTGCAATATGTTTCCGGGTACTACCTACGGTATCCAGGGGGCATAGGTCCTGGGAAAGGTTTTTGATGTAATAGAAACCTCAATTCAATTACAGCATTACAACCGGTAAGATAAGTTATCGTAATTTTACATTACATACCGGTTATTTGCCTTTAATTAACTATCCGATGAATTTTAAATCTAATCATAACACTTACTTTACAGCGACTTACTTACCTTAATAAGCGACACTGGCCATATATATTTTTTTCAGTTTCAGTATGGCGGCTGGTAATGTGAAAATTATTTTAATTCTTGTATCAGATTACAGATTTGGTGAGCACTTGCCAAAACTATAGTTTACATAATTTTCGTTCAGAAATATTACCTACATAGACAATGTATTTGACAGTGCAGTAAACTTTTTAATTATTTGTTACTTTTTTGTTGATAAACATCATGTAAATGAATAATAATACAAACTAAGCTATTAATACTAAGACATAGTAGTTGTTGTTTTAATTATCTGTACACTGAGATATTCCCACCGGTATGTATAAAGATTGTTTAGTAGTAAAGTCATAAAGATGTGGAAATAATGGCCGGACTGATCCGTCAAGGCTTGAAAATCCTGAGCAAAATGAATGTTTCCGTCCGTAGACGGGACATTTATTATAGAAAATTATGACTCTAGATCGACATTTAATACTATTTTTTGCAAGCTCATAATTCTTGTCATATTTATTTTTTAACTTTTAAACAGGTATGACTAGTCAACCCGCCTTCTCTTTGGTTTGGGTAACCAGTCCCTTAGTACCCATACTCCAAAATTGTTAGACGTGATTCGTTTAACTGGCATAAGGTTTTTATTTATGAATTGATTGAAATAAAACAAACAGTAAATTTTAAGTGAACTTTCCACAATATATTAGGGAAAACCGCACCCAAATCGGTTTAGCCATTTCTGAGATAAGTGCGTACTTACAGCAACACACAACACTTGCACAAAACGCTTATCGCTAATACCCACGCAGTAGAGTTTCCTATGTCGCGAGTGGAATGGACGACACAAATGACACATCACACACGACCACGATCGGAGAACAAACATTATTTTGTTTTTGTATAAATGTCTGCTATCGGGAATCGAACCCGGAACCGCTTCGCAGGTAGGGTCGCCAAATAAGCTACAGGGGAATCAAAATTTACTTAATTTCCAATCTACTAGAGTTACTATAGAAGTATAGACTAATCGTATTCCCTTACCAAACAAAGGTGAGCATGTCAAAGCCGTTGTATAAAAATAGGCGATGGACCGACATACTGGGGCAATAAATCATATACGGAACTATATGGTTAAATTAACGGTCTTATTCTGCTGCAAACTAGAAAACTGCTGAAAACTCACGTCATAATAACATAATTACGTATGTTTTTTTTCCAAATTATAGACTTAATTATTACTTACTACCAAAAAAAACATTTTTCCTGTAATAATATGCGGCCTTTTCTAATCGGTAATAATAGTACCTGACACTGTACACATACTTTTTTATATTGATAATTATATCACAATGCTATGAACACATTTTTTACATTATCCCCGTAAATCGTTACGGCTCTTATGATCATAATCGTCGCTTGTAAAAAACATGACATATACGGTCTTAGCAGCTAACGTGTTAATATCCAATTCACACTGGAGTAGCGTGATACATTACGCTCTATGTCTTAATTAAAAAGAAGTAGACTCGTATAATTTAAACACCAAGATTATAGTCGGTGCGCACACAAATAAGCCTCGTTACCAACCGGCAATTAACCGCTAAAGACTCAAACCGAAGCTAACAACGTCACAATGGTATAAAAATGTATTATATACGGAGTGAATGTGTATTGACTTAAAATCGATGTTTAACAAATCGTAATCGATTAACTAGCGACCAACGAAGCGTCTCGAGCTCGATCGCTCGATTTGCACTTGAATCAGAACTGATTGGACGTGTGTTTTGTTAACTGTTATTAATTCAATTTATTTTGACGGGCTCATTTGTATGAGGTTATAAATGGTTCTTTGGACTTTAATCTAAGTTTTGAGATACCGTTTATTAGATTAAAGAATGCTGACTCGAGTTCTGGAGGTTAAGAGGTGATGAATTTGATTAAGTACTCTATGGCCACTGGGAATGCTTTCGATGAGTTATTTCAAAGTTCCTGTTATTTTTTTAATAATGGCATTTTCAGTGTTATCAATATCACACTAAAAATGCTGTACTATGAACTGCGAGAATTTCTGTAACTTTCCCCTGTTTAGTTTGTCTGGAAGTAAATTGCTGTTTGAGCAAAAAGACCACACCTTTCAAACCGGAACACAACTGCTGTTAAAACAATTACTACAGGGTAGAAATGGTACTAAGTGCTGAGGCGGACGGTTGTACTACCCCGGGCGAACTCTAGGCTCTACTACCTCACCGGACATGGCTGCTTCGGTGAGTATCTGCACCGGATAGGCAGGGAGGCGTCAGCGCAGTGCCACCATTGTGGAGATGCACAGGATTCCGCGCAGCACACGCTCGAGCACTGCCCTTCGTGGCAGTCAGAGCGGCGGATCCTGATGCAGGAAGTGGGGCCCGACCTCTCCCCGGATGCGGTCGTCGCAGCCATGGTCCGTTCCGGCGAAGCCTGGGACCGAGTGGTCTCCTTCTGTGACGAAGTGATGACCGCGAAGGAGGACGCCGAACGGGCCAGGGAACGTGCCGACCCAGCCCGGAGACGGAGGCGCCGCGGTGGGCGCCGCGGTGGGCGCACATAGCGCCACCGCCTTGTCCCTGTGCCTCGGGACCAGAATACGAGCTTCGGTATCCCCTGCCTGTCGTAAGAGGCGACTAAAAGGGGGCTTTGGGGCTGCGGGCGGCTAGAGTGGGAGCTCGAACCGCTCACCAACAGCCCCGAGAAGGACGACGGTATGTGTGGCCGCATACCGTCGTAAATAACAGCGACGGCTACCGGGGGAGCAACACTCCCCCGCTGGTAGAGCCCAACATAAGGGCACCGCGCTTGGAGGACTCCGGTTGCGTTCCTTTGGAGATCCCGGAGTCCTCCAAACAGCGCTGAGGAAGGCCACCGGGGGGGTTTTAGTGCGGTAAAAATCCCACATACCCCGGCGTCGCTCCCACGGCGCCGGGTACCTTTTGAAGGTTTCCCCCTCGAAAACAAAAAAAAAAAAAAAAAGGCTCTACTACCTATTAAAGTTCTAACACCGTCTATCAACCGGACTAACTATCGTAGTCCCCATCTGAGTCATGTTCTAGGTCGGTCACAGTTGTCATGGGCGGCAGTGGAAGGTGGTGCTGCATGTTTGTTTGCTACAAAATGATATGATAAAATCACTTATACTCTTTTCCTGTTTCATTGTGGTAAGTAGTTTTCAAAATCTCTTCACTACATATAATAAAACAAAGTCGCTTTCTCTGTCCCTATGTATGCTTAGATCTTTAAAACTACGCAACGGATTTTGATGCGGTTTTTTTAAATTTATCTATTAAATGATTCAAGAGTAACTAGTAACAATATAAATATAACATTTTTGTATGTACAAAAATAAGAGGATTGGTAAGGATTATTAGATTATAAATTCTCATATATTTTATAAGTTTTATAAGACTTTCAACATCGCAACAAACTCGTACTCCCGAAGTCGAGAATAGTGGCGCGCCGTGTTTATTTTTAGGTAACCCTTTTATACGGAAATTATGTTCATTAAGGACGGTTTTTATATGTTTCTATTTTCATTAAGAGCCGACATATGGCGTTACCCTTATTGTTGAGTAAGATTTGTTGTAACCCTACTCGGAAGTTAACAAAAACTACATCAGATGCCTTTAGTTCCTTCTTCACATGTGGAAACATAAAAATAGGTATTTAAAAAGACAATCGCGAAGGAGTTAAGTTGAGGGGTTTAATTTTAAACGCTTATGAAGCATCCTGGATGTGACGTTACGTATAATTATAAAGTTATGACTGATGTTATAGTATGAGAGCTGACGAGGAATTTAAAATAATATTGCATACACACAAGCAACACTAATGCAATAATGTTGCACACACACACGTAACACATTACTCTTACTTGTATTCTAATTTAAACCATGGAAGCAACACTATCAATTTGTTTTATGCTATGTAGGCAAATGGAGAGGTATGTCATCTGATAGAAAGCTATTACTGCTGCCTATAGGTATACCTACAAAACCACTAACACGCTGAAGGTCGAGAAGGAAACGATGGAATTGCTTGAAGAGCCCCAGGGTATCGTGGGAACATACTTATACGTGGGAAGTTCTACATTTAATGCCAAAAGTACTTAAAGTAACTTCCTCCCGAACATTCTTAAACGAAACGTGTAAAATGCTCGCCACACGGAAACGTCTGGTGGGATTATATAGGTCTATGGGACCACACTTTCGAAAACACCAGGTGAAGTGAATCCTTATCGGATACTTTTATATATAAAAAAATCCACCCAAGAACCTTACATATAAAACAATAAAATTTACCTGTGAAACATATCCAGTTACAGTCGAAATTTCACCGATGAAACCTAATATCGTAAGAAAATATCACAGATAATAATTTCAAAAACTTTCGTTCGCATTTCCCATAGAACCGCTTTAGACCGGATCTATCGACCCTCCCCTAGGTAAATATCCGGATCCGCGGGTATCCGTTGCAATTGTACAAATATTCGCAACGGATGTCCTTCCGTATCAGATTACAGTACATCACTACACCCTATTTTGTTACATGTGGAATCTTTACCTGTTACTAGTAAGGTTCTATCTAACGTCTCATATATTATTAATGAAATTAAGAAACTTTACCTACTTAAAACTTTTGACTGATGAGTTTAAATTTCTGTTCTCGATCTGGGTGTGTGGGTGTGTGGGGTTGTCTGTTGTCCATGGCACCTACGACAAAGAAAATCCTAGTCTGGGGCTATAAGAGTGTAGCGTTATTTATTTAAAGAACGGACTCAAAGATGGAGCTCTCTCATCTCAAATATTAATTTTGTCATTCATTATATCGCTAAACTTCATCAAATTGTAATCAACACTTATCTATATCTGTAAAATTACAAGAACCAAATTTGAAACAGAATCGATTACCTACTATAAATGGAATACTTAGTACTTAACTACTTTTTAATGTATTGGCAATCGCGTTACAGGCGCCGACAAAAAGCCAATTAATTTTACCTAAGAGGCTCGCCAACACTTATTGGTAGTTAGGGAATACTTGAAAAGGGCACATAGCGCTACCGCTTCGTCAAACGTATTTGGTGCCAATTTTAACACGATACCGCTAAAAGTAGAAACTGTACGATAGGTAGACAATATGATTTGGTATTATTTTGTACTCTGGGCGCATCTTTTTTTGGCACGTAGGTATAGGTGCGCTTCTTAGCTACCTAAGTATATGTACGTACCGTAAAAAGGTGCGGCGAAGTTGTATAGATCGGCTGCGTCTGACGATCCTGAGTGATTGACCGAGTTAAGCAAAAGCGGGCGCGGTTGGTAATTGGATGGGTGACCGCTAGCCTAGTAGCAAAAATTTCTTGAGTGTTTCATTTCGTTAGTTCCATGCTTCGGAAGGCATGTTAAGCCGTCCGTCGGTAGCGGTTGTTCTGGTTAAGCCATGTCGGAGGCTTTAAATGGCTTTAGGTGGCATAAAAAGTCCCGACATATGGTAGGCCACTAACTCCCTCACTAATCCGCAGTGTAGAGTACACACGTACCTTTTACGGTATGAGGTACTCCTGCTACTGTTCACTCCCGTTGTACGTTTACAAGGTGCCCTTAGACAGGCACGCTAGCTACACCGTACGTAGCCGGTACTGCCCCAGCTCTGCATGTACTGCCACAGCGTTTTCACCTTTGAAACACAGCAACTGGGTTCATTTTAAAACGTTCATCACTAATCACAGTACAAATTAAACATCAAGCTCGTCGAAGGTGATCGACCAGATAATTGTAATTAGATCAGTGATGCAACCAGCTAGGTAACGAAGTAACACTCAAATCACAATTGCTTGAGACAACAGAGAGCAGTATGTTTCGCTGCACCCATTAATATGTATGTACTCGAAGTTTTTACTTGCACTGATGAGGTCATGCGACCAGAAGGCATAAGGCTTTGATGTATCATCGCAACCCAAAACTTTCCCACTGCTGGGTTCTGGTCTCCTCGAACAGAGTGAGGGGTATAGGCGTTAGTCCACTACGCTGTTCCATTGAAAATTGGCGAAGGCGTTAGTATGGATTGGAGGGGATTTACGTGTCATTCGAACCACGGAAGCGCTCAAGAAATTATTGCCACTAACGGTCACCCGTCCCGGTCACCCGTCCAACTAGCGACCACTGTTTTTAACGCGGTTAATTACTTAGGCTCGAGCGCCAGAGTATGAGCAATTTATCAAGTATCACTTCTACCGAAACACAATCTATGTCCAGATACATTCATGTTAAATGATCGATTATTGATGCATGCGAGAAATTCCTAAGATACGCGGAAGCCAGGAGGTTTCCTATGCTAATCACATTATGAATTCGACGGCTCGAAGCTCAACCAACTTATGTTGATTTGATTTATTGGCGTGCTGTGTGCGATACTAGTTTACAGGTTAAAGTTTAATTTATTGCCTCGAACGCGTGGTTTATAGCTGATTAATAACCATAAGTGAAGCGGTTATAGCCTAACGGCTTGTTGGTCGGAAGCGAGCGAATTAAGCAATGTCGGGCGTGGTCGGAGATGTGGTTTTGTTTGTTGTTTCATTCATTCTCAACAATCAATCAAACGAGTGCCACAGCCTCGATGCAGAATGTTTTAGGGTCTATTTATCTACATCACACCTTATTGAACAAGCTGGTTGACTTCCTTTGAACTAACACAGAGTTTACGAATGAAAAATAAAGTATGTTTGTAAACGTACATGAGTTAAATTTCTGTGTTCTTTGTATGTTGTGGAAGTGTTTAATGAGTGGCTGATAGCATTCTGTTGTGAACTGCTAAGAACCATCTGTCCAAGTTATTGCTGATCTACTTGCTACTAACCATAAGTACCGTCAGGATTAAACTGGGTGGTACAAGTCCAGCAACCTCCAACAGGAAGGATCTGGCTTCATAACCTCGTGTGTTGTTCAGCAGATCATCAAAGGAATTTGGCTTGGATTTATTGACAAGTGCACCTCACGTTGTTATAAATATCTACCTATTATTATTCTAAAAATCGTGTCATTCAAGCAGAGCAATGTCGAGTACAGAGTAACACTTCTACATTTTTCATAAATGAAAGTAGTAAGATGTACATATGTATATATTGCATTTACTATCACAAACACGTAACGTTCGGAGTAATAGATAGCTTAAATAATGACCTGAAAATCTAATAGAATAAATTGAGCGCGTGAGCGTTGCATAAAACACCTCTAGCGGCGGAATAGTAAAAATAGATGATTGATAACGCGCCAGCCGAACAATCGCCGGGAGATGGTAACGGTAGCCTAGTGTGGATAAGACTTACTAAAACTTGGCGAAGTGAAACTTCTTTACCAACGCACTCGCGAGAAATTAACTAGAGAAGAAAATACATTTCGTCACACGTTGCGGTCTAATAAAGATTAGAAAGAAATGACTGAGGAAGCGGCTGACTCTCGCAAGAGTGTTGTAGCTAGCAAGGCAAGCTTCACGAAAAATAATAAATAATAAAAATACCAGTAATTATATCAATTGACTTAATACGAATAATATTAATATAATCCTTATCCGAAGCTCTGCTATCCAGCAAGCCAGCTACTGTAACCTCCTGCGACACCCTGGTCTGCCAGCGAGTCATGAGGCTCAGCATTGTATGCTGGCCCGATACAGTCAAAGTATTTTTGATGGTATTATCCGTATAACGATACCGTATTGCATTGCACAGCGAAGCAAGCCCGACCGGTCGCACATCGCGCGTCCAATTATCATATCCACTTTCTCCGACCAGGTTATGCCATGGATCCACTGCATTCAGGTGAGGCTTAAGAGCTTAACCTAATAATTACTAGATAGTCTTTCGTAACTTCAAAGGAAACTGAATTTAAAGCTTAATTCAAAGGTCATGTTACTGAAATGCCGTCTTAGAAAAATACATCCATCAGGATTTTGAAGTCTGTTTGAACTTAGCTTAATTTTCTTTTTTGATGACCCCAAAATGGAGCATTGGTTACGGTGCCGGGTCGCCGTTCCAAGGGTCTTGGGTTCGATTCCTAGCGAGGCAGAAGTTTGACTGTTGAGTTTAAATTTCTCTTATCGGTCTGCTTGTGTGAGAATCCTTAAGTGGCTATGAGTATGAGGCATTATTTATTTTATTTCTTTTTATTTATTGCTTTGTTCCGGCTAATCGCAGAACTTACGGTAAATGCAAAAAAATGACGTTCATAAGTATATTAAAATACCTACATGAAATAAATGATTTGAGTTTCAGTTAAACCCTTCAAGTTTCTAACACGCACGTAACTTAGATGTGTGTCGGAATTCAAACTCTTCCGATCCCTTGTACGCTTGACTAATCAGCCGACTATCATCGCTTCATTCGAGATATATAAACTAAACTACGTCACCTTCGTACATCGCAAGCTGCACCTTTGGATCCACTCTGATGACATTACTGTAATTATGCATGTTAAAGATAATTAAGGAACGCTTGAGACCGAAAGAGATAGCTACATAATAATAAAAAGTAGGAAAATTAGAAAAATATTACTGTCCTACTTTTCGCACGCTAATGATATATCTACTTTTATATTAATTAAACATTACTTATCTAATATTCTGTACCGGACGCAAGTTTACTGCATAATGATATAATCGTACGTAATAATCGTAATATGCAGTTTACTTTAACGGTTACATCGTCTCCGTTATGCAATACACTAACTCGTATTATTTTATTATTAGATTTTCAGGTCATTAGTTACCTGTTGCTTCTAAACATTATGTAAAGGTGTACACAGAGCATACAAGGTGTAGAAATGGCCTGTGGACTTAGAAATGCAATAATTTTCCATTGGTTGTGATTGTGACATATCTCTGAAATGAAGAGGCGTTAAAATATTTATTTTAACTTAACAAAAAATATTAATTACTTGATATAATTAAAGATTTGTTATTATAAGACATTAATATTTTTTTAAATAATTGTTGCATTTTAATTGAAAGTGGCAGTTTTTGTAATTCAATTAAAAAGATTAAAAAAAAATTCGTTGAACTTGAACTTTAATTATTTATAATTAGTTTTCTTGATATTAATTGACGCCTGGCCTGAAAAATCTTTGAAACCCAAGCAGGTTCTTTTTCTGGTGCTAATGTTACCACATTATTTGGTCGTCCAAAGCAATTTTAAGTTAATTACTCGCAGTGCACACGCAGTAACGGATCACTTACAATACCATAGTGAATGTGACTGTATGAGTTTCCAACAACCTATGGATATCCGTAACAACCGGAGCATCACTAATGAACAACCTCAAATAAACACCCCTGACTTGAAATATACCTTTTTTCCGAAGTGGAAACCTTCGAAAGATATACAACATCTCTGCTAAGTAGAGATTAAACGAGCGATACTTTTAACTCTGAAACCTGCCATTTCTAATAGATACAGAACTCTACGTGTGTCACGCCGCAATGTCTCCGTTGAAACAGTCCGCCTACGCTGTAAATAAATATTGCTATTTGTACATCGTATACAGACATCAATCTGTATATTTTATTTGATAAGCCGGAGTTGACACTTACTATATGTCACGGGCAAAACCAGATTTCAGATAGAACTAGTTTTGCCTAAGCCCGCACTGCACTAGTCAATGATTGTAGTTTTGGTTAGTTATTTAACCTATATAGGCACTTGTTGATTGAAACGTGAAATAATAATACTTTGCTATGACTATATTGGTCCACCAATCCGCAGTTGGCCTGCGTGGACTATCACGTCTATGCACACTAACATGCCTTTGACACGACGGTTGCAATGTGCACGTTCAATGTACGTGTAGTGTTAATGTAAAGTAACCGTTTGACAGAGTAAGTTACATTCGAATTTCGAACCCAGAGCGGGGGTAACTAGTCTACATAAATAAGAGGAAAAAGTAAGTAGGTAAGTAAGTAAGTATGTCAGAAAAAGTAAATACTGTAAATTTTCCTTTCCATTCCCTACAAAATAGCGAAGCCGGGCCAACTAACTAACTAAAGAGGTTGAACTGTAGCCAGCTGGTTATGCAAATATATTTAAATTACGCATTAATTTATTCCGTGTTTGTTATCTGTGAGTAACCGAGCCATTACTTACTTCAAACTGCCTTTATAAGATCATAAAACAAAGTATAGTAATTTATTGCTTAAATTGATTTATTTAGTTAAATTCAAAAATAAATCTACAGCTCCTAGAAGAAGGACATGCATCACACCTGCCAATGTTGCTTTAATCAACCAGTCAAGTTACACGTTTTATTATGATACGGGTACTCACGGTATCCCCCTATCATGAAAAATGTGTACAATCCGTGATTAATGCTATTTAGATGATGATGTATAAACTTAAAAAGATCACGTAACGACTAAGAAATGTATAAAACGACAGGAAAATGAGAATATTTTTTTAGTTGGAGGTATGGAGAACTCAAATAACTCGTCACTAACACCCATGACCCGAGAACCACCATTTATATGCCACATAAATATTTGCTCCGACCGGGTAACGAACCCGGGACCGCTCGTTTATAGAGTCTGGCTACTGAAAGATGAGACTGGCTTTTTATTCCGAAATTTTATATGGCAACTGCAAACTGTCATTTTCAGCAGAGTTGATGTTGTGTCAAAGTGTAAATTAATAAATTTAAAGAAAAACAAGTAGAAAGAGATGCAACAACAAGAGTGTTTTCGTGAAATATCTCAGTCCTTTGGTTAGTGTGACTTGAAGATTTTGATACTTTGTACATTGTGAGTGCACATTCCATTTCAGTTTGTAGGTGTCAATTTGTCTTAATTTTTATTCATTTGCAGGAAACATGGATGACGCAAGTGATCGACTTGCATAAAACATAAAAGCAACAATAAGAAAAAATAATTATTTGATCCAAAAGCAATAATAAAACACAATTAAAACACAAAACGACTCTGATTTTGACTATACAGATTAGAAATAAAAAGTTGATCTTGATTGGCATGTTTTTTTTCCTTCCTGTTGTTTTTGGAATCTATTTACTACTTTTTAGTAAAATATTATACTATTATTATTTTGACCTAAATTTAATAAAGTATCAAAGCTATTTTTTCTACTATAATCAGTGTTGCCATGCGTCGTTTTTTTGAATTTGCCGCCTTTTTCCAGTCTCATCCTTCAGTAGCCAGACTATAGGCATCACTACCAACTAGGCTAAGGGGTCGTCAATTGGGTATCAAAATCAGTTTTTGTAGTCAGACTCAGCGCGGATTGCGCCCAAGTCCACACTTGTCCAAAGCGACACAAACTGATCGTATCAAACACATTGCGAACGTTCACGACTTTCGCAATAATAATTGTAACGCAATATATTAGACGTAAAATGATTTATCGTATGATTGGAACAAGAACATGTCGTCAATTTTGCGTATAATGTAATAAGTATATTTCAAAATACATTTCTCTTAATTTAATCATATGTGTTGGTGTGGACCTGTTGATGAAAGATGTACTTTATGTCATATTATTCATTACTCAAGTTTGTAAACAAATATTAGCAGTTGTCACGCAAACCTGCTTCGGACTTGTAGTAGAAGTTCTTAAGTAGCGCCATCTATAGCGCTATTTGAATAAAAAGTGTTTTCCCGTGGAAATTAGACTTTGACGGGGGAGAAAGTACAAATTTTAGATTGTGTTTAAGATATAAAGTCCCTTGGCAGAAGGCAGGTCGAACAGCGGAGTCAGTAATGGATTCCCATTGGTACCCCCACGGTAACAAACTACTTATTTGGCACGGCAAAAATGCCATGTAGAATGGATTTCTTAAATTAGTTTACTATTTAATTTAAGCTGTGCAAAACGTTTTTCTATGAAACTATTTTGTCAATGTATAACTACTATAGTCTATGTTAAGTATTAATCTTAAAAATATTTGGCGTCAAAGTTCGTGATAGTAACTGTTTTGCAAAATTTAGTAGAAGGTAGTTTTAATTAAATTAATATATCTAACACTAACATAGTCCTAGACATTAAAATAAGACTCGGTATATTAATAAAAATTTTCGTAAATAGTTAAAAACCTGCAGAAATCAGGTAGAGATGCCCGTATATTCAACCAATCGTTAAACCGATCGTTTTCGAGTTACGAGTTATAAAAGTTATCGTATCTTATATAGTTCTACAATCTGTAATAAGCAAACGAATCGTTTTTCCAATATAGGAACCGGGCATAAAACACGTAACACCCAACCAACGAAGCGGTTCACCTCACAGATGTAATATTCACTACAATCGCATGAAACAACCGGTTCAGTGTCTTGATGAGACGTAATGTAAGTTTTATGATTACCGTGTACTTACGGTGAAAATAATTACGAATCGTTTTTGGTTTTAAAATTTAAGCAAGTCAAATATAGCCTGAAAATATTATATGAAAGCGGGATGTAAATTACATTTAAAACTGAAACAGGAATGATGTAACATTAAAACCTTAGAATAGTTACTATAGAAACCAAGTCCGCGCGGCCATTTTGAAGCACCTTAATTGGAGTCAGAAATGACTCCAAACACCGGGCAGCTCCGTAGTGTTCAATGTCAACGCACGCCAAACGTGTCTCGCGAAAAAAAAGAATGATGACGATTTTAAATGGCGTCACAAAATATCTGAAAAGCTGTGTTATGTATTATTGCTAAAAACATACGATTATCCGCAGCCGAAGTTCGGAAAAGTTTCGGTTTAGTGCTTCACTTTAGACAGAGCGCTTGTATGAAGACTATCTTTCTATAGTGTAATTATTCTAAGATTAAAACCTCGTCTTGCTAGGAAAATGTAAAGTATATAAATTATCTCTGGTGCCCAAATAGTAAGTATAAAAAATTTGAGGACCAGTGTTGCACTTATATCTCCTTCTTTTCCTTCATGTCATGACTATCACACAGCTAGGCTCCGGATTCCTGTCACAATGTTTTGGATATCGCACATAATAATATATGAACATCTTGTCAAACGGTTAGTTATTCAGAACAAATTGTTTCGCGCTGTTACCGAAACGAAAATGTCGTTAAAATTTTGACAGCTGTCAACTTTCACATTTCGTTTCGCGCGCGAAACGTGCTAAAGTCAACATTTGTGTAAACGTCATCTCATTGCGTAAACTGTTTGATACGTGATCAATCATAATAATTTTGAAACGATAACAATATACCAACACATAACTGTAAACATTTTAACGTCAACACATTAACGTACTGACGGACAATATAGTTATGTAAACTTAGGCATTTGCTCAATTGAGAACGTTTGACGAGAAACTAAAAATATTATGTTATTAAAATTTATGGATTTAAGACAGCAAACAACCTTCCACTGCCGCCCATGACAACTGTGACCGACCCGGAGTCCCGGAACAAGACTCAAATAGGGACTAGAACGATTAGTTAGCAACAGTTAGCAGAGGGTGTTATTTAGAACGTTAGTTGGTTAGTTCGTTAGTAGCTATGACTTTCTTAACTAAGAGACAACATCGTTCCCGGAGTTTCGAACGAATGTTGTCTTTCAGCTAATTATTCAATTTAGTAGATTATATTTCATCATAGTAAGCTAAACTGATGCTCTCTGTTAGCGACGCGCAACATTGAGTATTTACTTACAAATAATAACAACATTGACCCAATTTTTTTAAATCGTGAGTTATGTTCTTTCCCAAATAACCAATTCAATTCAACTGTACCTAACCTACACTGATATAATATTAAGCCGTTACCTTATCGTTTACCTGCAACGGTGTGACCATTCGGCTTAATTAGGTGAACGATCTAGCAGGTGGCAGTTAGTGTAATTATCATCCGATCATTTGAAAAAGAATTAGGTAGGAGAAATAAAAAATGACGATACATTTTAAATTTGAATCATGTATCAATGTAAGTCTGGTAATCCATACTTGGCCAGTGTGGTAGACTATGGCCTTATATCAATGTAGGACCACCATCAAATGTTTTGAAGTGAAAACTTCTTTAACATCGTTGTGATTTGAAAGTCAATGAAACGTGAAAAAGCGACAGTAAAAAGAGGCTGACACATTTTAACGTGGGAGAAAATGAGATAGGAAGCATTATTCGCTTGCGTTCTCCAAGGTCGGGGTCTTAAGAGCAATCCTTTTACGGCAAAATGACGGCTTACGTAAGCAAAGCAAAACATCAATATTTGATACTGACAGTATTAGTTTTTTGAAGTTTCACTTCTACCGCGTGTGAATTGCACACATTTTGTTTTTTTTATACACATACTAGCAGTCTTTTGTAGCTGAAAAGTCAGTAGACGAGCTACCACATGGTAAGTGGTCACTGTAACCCATGGATATTAGCAACATGTTGCCGGCCACGAGAGAAGAAGAATGAAAAAAGTAAAACTAGCGCACAAGCCACCAGCCGGAACACGAGTCGTCGACTCAAACAAGAGAGTGGTAGCGAGCCAGGCAGACTTCACTGAGAGATAATAATTCTAAAACCTGATTCAACGGTTTTATTGAAGCTATACTTCTTTTGGCGCGTTAGGGAAAATTATGAGAGTAAATTATTACGATGCGCGCGCACACCGTCACGAAAAACACCGACACCATGAAGTTAGCTATAGCATTTTAGTTTTTGTTATCGTCCTTTCTTTGTTAACCTGTGTTATTGTCAATGTCTTTGTCATGTGAACGTCAAATATTTATTACCTACTAGTAAACCGAGGGCGTCGCTTCGCTTCGGGAAACCTGTCCCTTAGTACCCAAGTCCAAAATTGTTTGCGAAAAACTTTAATGTATTAAACATATAAACTTTCCTCTTGAATCATTCTATCTATTAAAAAAAACCCATAAAAATCCGTTGCGTAGTTTTAGAGATCTAAGCATACAAAGGGACAGAGAAAGCGACTTTGTTTTATTCTATGTAGTGATAATGACTAAATTAAATCTAGAATAATTGCAAAAATAGCTGTATTAATTGAATCATTCAAATTTACTCAAAATCTAACCTTAAAACGTGATAAATTTACTTCCTATTGTGATAAGGAGATTAATTAGTATAACTGTAAATAATTGAGAATAATTGAAGTTTAAATTTAATTAGGTATAATTAAGTTTATGAACGATTAATATTAATTAGGGCGTGATTAAGCAAATATTTATGAAGTTACAGAGATTTATTGCAAAAAATTAAATAACCGCAAATATTTAGTAACATTCAATGTACATACGTATAAAACTCTCACTATTTTATGTCTGTACATGGATACATGGAAGATATTTGAAAAAACAATAGATATAATATAGAATATAGGATTCTTAGAATTTTTGTTTGTTTGTGCGTTTGTTCCCACTAATCTAAGGAACTGCTTTTAGGTTGGGTAACATTCAGTGTTTGGTTGATGTCAATCGGTTAAATATAATTAAGATATCTCTTAATATAGATCTTAGAAAATACCTGTACATCTTACTTTTTAAATCTGAAGCTGATTAAGTTAAATTATTTTAGATGCTTCTCCCATTTGTAAACTAAAGAATATATAACCAAGAGCGAAGCGGGGCCGGGTTTACATTTTTTCATGGCAGATCTTAGAGTATATATATATAGTTAATATATATAGTATGTACCTATATAGTTAATATATATACTCTATATATATAGTTAATATATATACTCTTAGTGGCAGATATTATTGTTAGGGTATCAAACGAGCCTGCAGCACCATCAATTCGCTGCCGCCCGTGACAACTACTAGAACAAGACTCAAATGGGAACTAGGATAGTTAGTCCTGTTAGTTGTTGTTAGTAATAGTCTAGTTAGTAAGTGTTAGTAAGAGTTTTGTTCTAATTCGGTCACAGATGTGTTGCTACCCTTACCTTATTTACCTTACCATACCTACCTTTTTTTACCTTAACACCCCTAAAAAGTGTAACCGGCTCCACACCTTTCTAACCGGAACACTATAACAATTAATTAAAACACAATTATATACTACTTACACATAATTTAACGTGTTATCCTAATAGGCAATAGATTTAAAGGAGGCTGCGAAAATGAAGTGTTCTCTAATTATCGTTATCAATAATTCCTAAGTTCAAAAACCCAATCATTTATAACAGTAGTAACTTGTAAGTTGTAACCGGAAACTAGTTTTTGTAACAACATTTGGAAATAATCCTTAAGTAATATATAGCTTCTTGAATATTTTTAGTTTGTGTACGCAATTTAAATCGTAAAGGAGTCCATCTAATTAGATAGTGTTTGTGGTACATTAAATTCATAAACGCCAAGTATGGTAAAAATATTATTAATTAATCTAATAATCTTATAAATAACGTTTGATGTATAAAATTATTTGATTAATTAATAAATATGTATAAGGTCATATATTTTATTCAGGCACAGACGAAACAACAATCATCTGTGTATTCAGGTATTTAGTTTAATTGACTATTTATTTATTTTTCAAAATATTGTATATAAGTAAAAAACATGTAGGTAAGCCACAGGTTTTTGCTAAGTTTCCTATTTTTCATGTCGCTATATCTCTCTGTCTCATGTGTTCCATAATTATCTTTCACATGAGTAATAGAGTAATGTCATCGGAACGGATCCAAAAGTGCAACTTGCGTTATATGAATGTAAAGTATCTATATTATTAATATCTATGCTTGTAATATACACCATACCCCATAACAAACGGGGACCTTACGAATTGTAACACGTTCCGTCCGTTTGAACCCATCGACGCGTGCGCAAGCACCAAATAGGGAGTCCTTCATCACTAACCGGTGATCAGTAACCGGCAACTATTAACGAATGACAGCCGGTCAAGATCTATAACTTAAGTTTACGTAAAATGTAAAGTTTGGTTTAAAAATATATCGGTGTAATGGTACGCGAGGCTTAACTAACTTAACTTAAATAATTAATGAAGACTTTACTTACTTTAATGAAGAATTTACTTAAATAAATATTTCGCGTATCACATTAAGTCATGAAAATGAAGAAAGTCATTAACCACGGAATCTCGTCCGACAAGCGAATCATTACATTCTATGCGTAATAAATAAACCATGCCTGTCGGTGACGTTTATTTAAAACGATTATAAAATAACTGTAAAAATGAATAAATTAATATTTATTGTACCTTCTACTTGAATAAGCTTGAATAAATAGCATACTCAAATGCCCGATCAATCGACATCAAAAAGAAGAAAATTTGAATATTAAACTGCAATTAAATTTGGAGATAAATCTACTGAGTTTTCGTCTTGATCGCCAATGTTTCATACTAGCTTTCACCCGCGACTTCATCTTTGAAGACATTGGATCTAGAGGATAGAAAATTAAAAAGTGAGTCATCAACACAAAATCAGTACTAATAATAAATCTACAGTGGATCGCTGTCTGTACATAGTACATAGAAGAGTACATAGAAGATATGTATGAAGATCACGTCGGGGTCACCACTTTGGCAAAGGGAGATCTCCGGCCGGGTAAGTCTTGCCCGGGAGGCAGTGAAGCCCCAACTGCCGAGTTGTCGGAACTTGTATATAAGCAAGCGATGTAGAAAACTTCGATAGCGTGATTCAGGCTTCTTGACGTCACCGTGTGACGTATGTGCGATGTCGCCACATGAACTTATTATACTGGGGATCACATACATAATAGAACTCAAAACAATGATTTTAAGAATTTTTGCCTGTTTGTCTGTGACTTTGTAAGCAGAAATCTCTGAAACGGCTTATCCATTAACATTTGAGTAACAAACATCTACACACACTTTCAATTTATATTAGTCGGACATTTCAATAATCGTTACAGATAAAATTCAAACGCACAGCGAAACCTTCAAAATGAAATGCAGGTATTTCTAATCAAGTATCTCCCAGTGTCTTATATGGCAGGTGGTGCACATAGAAAAATATAGCTAATTTTACAGAACACTACGAAGGCGCGTCACCTAACCCTTATTACCGGGGATTAAAGCTCATAAACGCTTAAAAATCATGTCAGTAAACTGTTTCTAAAAAGGAGTTCAGTGAACAGTTTGTAAGCCATCTATAATATTTATTATAGTTACGGTTATCTGTTTTGTTGGATAATTAGTTTTTGTGCTTGACTGCACTTGGATGATAATTTTTTAATTAATACTTAGTCATTATGTAACGTAATTCATGATTTATGACGATAACATTTTTCCAGTTTTGGTAATTAATTTCAGGTAATTGCTACTTAATTATTAATTTTAATTTAGGACCAAACTGGATATTGTTTTTTTTGCAATTACTCACAGTGTTTATTACTTCAGTAAAAAAATATCTCGTAATAATTTGATAACAGTTTCTTCTAATGTCTCTATTAAACGTTTTATTCGTAATGTAAGAATGAAATAAAATGTTTTTTTTATATTTCATATAGTCTGTGTCTACATAAAATAAATAAAAATATATAATAAATATTATATAATGGCGTATGGCGCAATGGTTACTAATTACAATACCGGACCGCCGCGGCGCCGTTCTAAGTGTCCTGGGTTCGATTCCCAACAAGGCGGCAATTTAAATGATTAGATGCAAGTTGCAAGCATTGCAATTTCTTCCAAGCTTACATAAATGTATTGGTAAAATAATTGTAAACTTTTGAATTTTACGTCAGACACTAAATTACATATACTAACCATTAAAATCCTGCGTACGTAGGTACTTACTATTCATATAAATCCAATTAAATAATAGTACGTTAACAACTAATCTACCCTACAATATAACTTGAGCCTCTATAACTATGTAAGGTGATCTCCCCATTATTCGACCTACTCTAGTGTCCGTTACGAAATAAACCATAAGGAATACAGGCATCCCCAAAACCAACGACACGTAACTTCCTCTCGTATCATACATATCCTTTGAAGAAACAATAAAAATTTCAAACAATAAAGCTGCGGTTGTCTATCCCTAAGACCATACCGTGATCTGCCAAGCAGAACTTGAAGACACTTCTACTGCAATCTAAATTCAACCGTAGTGTGTGAGTCTTAATGTTCTAATTCCTGCGTTTGTACGTAAGCTCATAACTTCTTTAAGTGTATCAAAAAGTAGAAACACTGAGCTGACAAAAATGACTTTAGCAAGGTTGGCGTAAGGTTCAATTTCGCTTGGAGTTATCAGATTAATACAGATGTATCAAGGGGCAGGGCACAACCCTTCCGTCACGGTGCGCGCGCGCATGCAGTAATGGGCAAATGCATTGAGTTTTAGTGACTGTTTAAGCTCATGATATATTCGTTTTATTTACAAATACAAACTAAGAAAAACATTTGTTTTACATATTTCTTTCTTAAAATAATCTTTTCATTACATACGTTCAGTTATAATTATGTCGTTAATAATATTTTTTTAATATTCCAAAAAATTATTGTGTCATATTTCACGGTACCTACATTCAATTAAATTACATTAATATACCAAACGTAATTTGTTATATGAATTTTTTATTTATGACTTAAAAAAAATTCGTCATGTCTTTTATAAAACCTTTGGTTGCCTGAAAGATATCGCAACTTAGCGATAAGGCCATTTTTGTTTTACATGTTATAAGTATATATCCTTTGGAATATTGTTTTATGCATAAATATATTATGTTGGTATACAAACAGTAAAGTGAATAAATAAAGTAAATAAATAATAAATATTCAGATCAAAAAGAAGTTCACAGATAATAAAAAGTACCAAGAAAATACGATATGCGCACTGCAGTGAAACGACACAATCCGAACAGTTACACGTACTAAAATTACATCTTTCAAGTTATGAACTCAAACACAAAAATTTAATTAGTTATATTTTTATTTATGACTTTCAAATAATTGTATTAGGAAGAAAAATAATTTCACAGATAAAAAAATGCACCTAAAAAATTAGAAAATACGATACACGCACTGGCAGTTAAACCGAATAGTGGCGTAACAGTAATGAATGCAGTAATGCAGCCAATACCCGCTCTGGCTCGGTTTTCGGCTGCGATCGGATCTGCGTTGCATAACCGAGAACCGAATTCCTACAGTCGGACAGACCTTGGTTTATCAGCTTTGCATAATAGACATCAAGACAACCTACTGCACTATCAAGCGATGTATTTATTGCTTACTAAAGGGCAATTCGTCAATCCGTATATAATAAAATTGTTACTGATCGATGTGTGTACATCCATCTTAAAATTATAAATGTGAAAGTATGTCCGTTTGTCTGTCTGTCAGCTACCTTTTCTAGGTTAATCCGCTGAACCGATTTGAATGAAATTAGGTATGGAGATGGTTCGAGAGCATAAAAAGGACATAGGGTAGTTTTTATTAATTGTATTTAAAGAAAAACTAGTTTGTTTTTAATGAATTTAGGTAGCAAACGAGCATGCAGCACCCTTCCGCTGCCGCCCATGACTACTACGACCGACCTAGCATAAGACTCAAATAGGGACTGGGATGGTTAGTCCGGTTAATAAACGGTGTTAGAACGATAGTAGGTTAGTTTGTTAGTAAGTATGAGGACTGTGAATGGGACTGTTAGTGTACTATTACTATTGTTATATTATACCTATACTATACTAGTTTACCTATAACCTATTTGCACCTAGATGAATGAATGCAATCACATTTCACTCTTTACCTAAGTGTTGCTATAAAAACCACAATCTGCACGCTTCATACAATAATTTGTTTTAGTTCCATAATTAAGCAATCTTACGGTTCATTTGCCTCTTACTCTTAGCTCATCGGTGACACTTGACCTCTATCTGAGCGGATCCGATAGTTACAACACTAATAAATAAATAAACCCGAACGGTCCGCGAAATTGCACTTTCGTCAATTAAGTGTTAACGTTTAGTTACACTTTTAGTACACTATTAGTGTTAACGTTTAGTTTATGTAACTAGTTTGTCAATTTATTGACGACCTCGTAGTATAGCAGTGGTGAATCTGCCTGCAAAGCGAGGAGTCCCGGGTTCAATTCCCGGCTGTAAGACGTTTATGTCACAGATTAATGTTTGTTCCCGGGTCATGGACGTTAGTGATGTATTCTTTGTGTTGTAAGCCCGTGCTATGATTTTGAATTTGATTGCAATATATTCGTGAAAAACGAGACACTAAACTATAACAATTTTATTTTGTATTCAAACGAGTAACGAAAAAACTAGTGAATGTATCACGGATCGAGTTCCGTGTAACTCGATATTGCTTCAAAGATATTGTTTTAAATTCGTGAGTGAAGAGGTTAGTCGCTGTCACGGTCAATAGAAACACACGGACCGGACGGTATCAACTGTCGAGAGCTGGCGCGTTACCGCGAGGTTAGCCAAAATGATACCGTTTCTAAACTGGAGATATATTTAATAGCATTCGTAACGATTTTAGTTATGTATATACTTATTTCGAACAATTTAAAGATTTGGTAAAGATTTATTGTATACAAAAAACAAAATATGACCGAAGCCAACGAAAAAAGTGTTCGCTGTCCGAAGCGAAGTAAGGGCGGGTTGCTAGTAAAGACATAAAAAATACGTTACAAACAACTTCGCATTAAAAGTTAATTTGATCAAAGTCTGAGCCGCCATTCAGAGCGTTTAATGACCAATTAAACCGACAACTTTCATTAGTAGGTAAATGCATTCGCTTCCCCTAGCAGTCAGTGCATATTATTTGATAAATTAATTTGCTGAGCCCATCAATACACTTCTGAAGATAAACTTCGTATAGATAACCTTTATTTTAATGGCTGATGTTTCCTTATAACTTTATGGCGTCATTATCCGTTTTATTTTGGTTCAAAAACCGTTAAGAGAACAGTCCATTTCCGACTTGTAATTTGACCGCAGAGTTGCGTCAATGTGAATTAAAATTTGAATTTCGAATGTCAAATGAAACGGAAACTTCTTTATTGAAAACAAGAATGTTTTTTTGTGATTGTGTAAAAAAGAAAATATGTTTAATCAATTCAAAAATGAACATCCTAATCATCATATTATCTCTATGTATAAACTTTCTTCACAATCTGACTTTCAAATTAGTCTTTTCCACACTCAAAATTGAGTTTGTGTGTGCCAAATAAAAGTAAGTACAATAAAATTTGTAGATTTAGCAATTAATTTTTAATTTAGATTAAGTACGTTTACATTTTCCTTAGTATTAGTGAGAGGAATTACAAATTTTGTTTTTTCAAAAGGAATGTACGAAAAATTGTATAAAAATTGTGCTAAAACTTAGGAAAACCTTAACAAATATTAATTAACTAAATACATTTTGTTACTGTGTGTGTATGCAACATGTGTGCAGTTAATACCTGTATTCGATTGAACCAGTTAACCGCAGATAGCTGGCCTACGATGCTAACATTAATTGTTGTGCACTTAATTTATTATCTAAATTATATTTATCCAGTGAAATGTTAAGGTTTTTACTTATAGGAACCGACAGCGATCTTAATTAGACTTTGAGATAGAATTGATAATGGACTTGCGTATTGTAAAAAAATAAATTTATAGTTACCGATGGGCTGTTTTATTCTAAAATACACTCTTCCACTAGGTTCACCCTGTATGAATGAATCACCTTATTTTTTTCTACCCATTAATGGCCCACTCCAGTGCGGTTTGGTGGATAATGTTATGGGCCAACCCAAGTGTCAGAAGTTCTTTAGCCGCCCGAAGTCCTATGACATGGCTTAACGACTGTTACCTAATGATAACAATCGACACCGACTGCTTTTTGTGCCATCGGAAGCACGGAAGTAAGTAGGATAGTAATAGTAGTTCTTTACAACCCCGTACTGCCCCGTAGCCTAGTTGGTGGTGACTCTGCCTGCGAAACGAGAGTTCTCGGGTTCGAACCCCAGCCGGCGAAAACATTTATGTCATGTGAGGAAAGGACGATCGTTAAATTCGAACCGTAGAGGTTCTCCACCAGTCCAATTGAATTGACACTTCAATCTTAGCTGAGTTGTGTGATGATGGAATGGTGAAGTAGGCACCAAATCGAACAATTCCTCGGAGCACTCACTTGAATCGAGTTACATTGATGATTCAACTAAAGCATTTAGTTTCCTAATGTCTATTTATCCGCTGCGGCCTACAAACGAACATTCCACCTGCATACTGGCTCTATTGTTGCTCAAGAAGATTCGCGATACGAACACAGCCCGCCTCTGCCGTAATACATTCCTGTGTACGTAACTTGGTACCTCGGATATGTTGATACATTTCTTTATTACCAGCTGGCTTTATTAGTCGGAGTTTATTTGTAAAATATTATGACTTAGGACCAGAAATGGGCAAAATGTAATCATGATTACAGATTACAATTTCATTAGACTTATGACCAGACATGGGCAAAATTTAATCATGATTACAGATTACAATTTCTATTAGTATATTTTGGCCAAATAGTACTCTCCGCCGGCCGGGAATTGAACCCGGGAGCTTTCCTTCGCAGGCAGGATCACTAGGTCACTACCAACTAGGCTACTAAACTCTTCCACTGACCATTCCCTGAATATTAATTGAATGCCGATGCTGTTGCTAACTGTAGAATTGTTACTACTTTGCAATCCGCGAGCAAGCACGTATAATGCCTCCCACAAAGGAGTATGCAATGTAGCGAAGAAAATATACACCACCATCACCACCAATCATATCGTATCATCAGGATAAGTAGACTCGTGGGTAATCGCAAAGCCCTGAAGAACTGTCTGAAGGGACTACAGAACAGGACAGCCGGTCTTCCTACTCGCTTACGCACTCTACACTTTCGCGAATGGGGGTCTACGGGTCTCAAGGATCCTTTTTACCCGGGCGTGAACTCGTGAGGACTAATGCCTCGTGTTAAATTGGGCCCGCCGTTGAGCGAGGGTTCCCTATCGTCTGTATACCAAGCCAGTTGTCGCAGTCAGTCGCCCAGGTGGTCGGGGGACTCATCTGGCTCTAAGGAAGGGACTACGTCACACCGTCTTTCTCCGTACTAAGCAGTGTACCAGCATGGCAACCAGCAACCACCAAAACGGTACAATACCTTAATTTGTTTCTGGTGAATTCGTTGAACATGTTGCGGCGCGGCGGGCGTGCGCACGCTCCGGAACGGCGCGCGTCACGCCAGCGTAGGGTTGTCGACGTTTTGCCAAGTAGATTAGTTGGTAGTGACCCTGTCTGTGAAACAAGGAGTCCCAGGTGCAATTCCCGTCCGGGGCAGATATTTATGTTATTTATTTACTAGTAAACACACACACACACACACACAGACATTCGGAATTTGATAGGTGTGATTCTTTAAACTTACATAACTTTTTTATTTAAGAACCGATGAAAATAAAACAAACTATTATGTTAAGCTATGAGAATATTGTAGGTATTTTACTTACTTCTTATAAGGAAGTGCTTGAAAACGTTAAAGAAAAGATTAAAATAAATGTATATTTGAATTTTAATAATTGCTTATAACATACCTTATTATATGTATTTTCAACAGTAGTATACGTACCACTATTTCCGAAGGTATTAGAATAATCTTCTGTGTCACATTCTTCAATATAGGTCGTGTCGTCGGTGAAAGTGTTGGCAACCCTACGCCAGTGCCACACGCGCTCAACGCGTGCGCGCGCGCACACCACTGTGTAACTGTCTTTAATTGCTTTTGGGGACCGTACGTCGTACCTGCTATGTGTTTATGCATGGTATATGACTATTGTAATTCGTAGACTACGAGCCATTAAACTGAACACGTCTACATATGGCCTGGAGTGTAACCGACTGATCTAATACTTATGTATCATAATACAGGTGGTAGAGTCTAGACTGTCTAGAGTTCGCCCGGGTACTACCGCCCGCCACGGTACTTAGTACCATTTCTACCGTGTAATAATTGTTTTAACAGCCATTGTGTTCCAGTTAGAAAGGTGTGGAGCCGGTCACACTTTTTAGAGGTGACCATCTCGGACCTCAAAGTTAGCAAAGCATCTGTGACGTTGAGGGCGGTCACAGTTGTCATGGGCGGCAGCGGAAGGGTGGTGCTGTTCGTTTACTACCTTAATAACACAAAAAGGTGAGTTCGATGTCTTAGGCATGTATTGAATTAGAAGGTTTTATAAGCATTTGAAATTTCTGAAACTCATTAAAGACGTATCGATCACAATGAATACCCTGATTTAGCAAGATCTTTTATTTAAACGAGATATTAGTGTGGTTTTATATTCGCATTAGAAGCAGTTCATCAATTCAGAATTCAACCATTTTCAAATCAAAGTAATTAACTATTGAACTCATATTTTCTGAATGCTATCTTTTGCAATAGCTATACGACCTCGTAACCTAGATCTATAGACTACTCCACTAATTGAAATAGGAAGCTGTCTTATCTATAGATAGGTAGGTAGGAGGAGGTTCGTTAGCCACGTGAAGCTTCATAGAAATATGTAATTTACCAGTAATAACATCTATAGTTCTATACAGTAGCTCACCCAGCGAACGTTGTCCTGCCATGTAGATTACTTGTAGTGCATGATTCGGATATTGTTTACGTATACAAAAATACTAAAAGAGCGATTTAAATATGAGTTTAAATATTAATTATGTGTTTTTTATGCTCAATCAATAAAAAATAAAAATAAAATTGTCGAGCCATTTCGAAGGAGTTGGTTCACTAACACCGTGACATGAGAATTTTACATAATGAATAAGATATTATAAATCTGTAACTGCGCGCTGTCTGCACATAGAATATAATATGATGATATTAAATAGTTTTTCTCATCATATATCATATGAAAAACTATTCAATAATAGTTTTTCTCAACCAAAAACCAAACTAAATATTTTCAATTTTAAAACAAAATAAAAATCGTAAGTACCCGTTACATTAAAATGGATTGTACTTAACTTGTTTACCGAGCAGACACGACCTCGATCATTGGTCGTGTCGTGAGCTAATAGTGGCAAAAACTCGTCGGTCCGTAGGGTAAAGACCCTACATACGTAATAATTACTCCACTCGCGCATTGTACAAGCGAGGGGCATTATTATAACTGTTGGCTGTACCACTGTTTGAATAACACTCTCACTGCTGACTTAGGGTTAGAGTCGACTTGCTTTTGACGATCTTATGTCGCTATTTTGCGACTTGCGACTAGACATTTTGTATGCGGATATTATTTTTAATGTGTACAGTAGGTACATATTTTATTCTTCTTTTTCTAATACGTTTATAATAAACAATATTAGTTATTAAGTTAGTGTAGTTCAAGCCTGTAGAAATTTATTCGTATTAAAATAAGTAAATAAACGTCTTTTTGCTCTAAATGACGTACAACAACTTTAACAAATATGCACACTAGCAGTATCCAGGTTTAGCACACAATCCTAACACGAATCGTTAATGTGCCACAAGCCTTATACGCTTAATGTCTTTAATGATAAACTCGGCGTCAATGTATATAGATAATATCGACACGAATTTATTAAATGGAACGTGTTAAGGTGCAAAAAGTAGCGAATCTATTTTTGCCCTAAGTCATACTTGGACATAATAGCGTCAAGTTTTAAAGAAATAGGCAGAGTCGTAGACAGGGGCTCTGACCCCATTTTTAAAGGGCGCTGACCGGGCTAAGATTTTTCTTTCTTTCTTTCACAACTATAATAACGAGGGTCGTAATATTGTTTTGTTTACCATCAGTTCAGTAAGTACTTAAATAATATAAAACAACATATTTTTGCTTACAACAAATGATGTTTTGCAAATGTATTTCAGCCCTTCGGTTAAGGGGTTAAGACACAAAACATTTTTTTTATTATTGTTATTTAGTGTACAGACCAACAATAATTCTATAAATATCCAGAAAGTGAAACACTAAGATTCATGAAATATATTTTTTTGTTTGTGAATCGATTGAAATAACACAAACAGACAAATGTCACCCCAGGTTATACGATTTACGAAAACACGTCCAAATCTGTTTAATGGTTACGGACATAAGCGGGAAAAAACGCACGGACCAACAGACAAATCGAGAAGTCGAGAACAGATAAAAAATTAAAAAAAAAAAACATTGATATGAAATATTTTGGGGTTACTTAACAGATACCCCCCAAAAGACTAAACTTTTTGTCTAATACTTTTTATGTACAGCGATCAGTTGAAATTTCATTACATGTACCTAAAGATAGGATTAGATGGTGAACAAAATATTAAGTTTCATTTAAAAGACATTTCTCTATCGCTCCGTCCAGTCCTAAAAAATTGGGAACAGTCCAATGACCCCACTTTTTGTAATGAACTAGACGTAGGTCATGCTTACAATAAACAGGAGTCATATATCAAGGGTACACCACCGGAACGGACAAACCGCATCTACCCAACTGGTATCACCAACTACCGGAGACCTACCATTCCCGCCAAGGTAAGGGCACAGACCTCGGCCCTGGGTTTAGCCAGGGGTCAAACTAAAATGGAAATCACAGCCAGGCTCGGCAGACCTGTTGTTTCATGCAAGGCCAAGTGCAAAGAACTCGGTGCCAGCTAAACGTGAGGTCAAAATAAATTGGTAATAACGCGCCTCGTGTCAAGATGAGTTTAAAGGAAGCACGCGTCCGTAGCGACTAGCGAGCTAGCGACAGTGATTACTTCTTGGATTCATTATCTATTTTGATATGAAAATGTAAAAAAATTGTATTCTTGCTGTGCATTATTTTAATTAATGGACCATGCCGGTCGATAGTAAGAAACATAATTTATACTTAATTATAAAGTGAATACTTTAATCATCTTTAATGCATACTACTGCTAATGAACAACAACGTTATTATGCACTTACCCCAATTTTTTTTTTACGTTTTTAACGATTTTTTATTGTTCTGTAACGTTTCAAGTACGTGGTTCTTTTTTATTTAATAATTTTTTGTACTGACTATTTTGTACACTTGGCGCGTCACTTTACAGTACAACTGTGTTTTGTTTTTGTGATATAAATTTTAGTCAGTAGATACCTACCTAATGTGTTATAATGTTTTCAAGACGTTCAAGTTTATTGTATCCAGTATCCACTCCCCAAAGACAAACTCCTCATCACAGGGCGGCTACAAGGGACACAAAAAGGTATCTAATTTGTTTTAAGGAATTGGTGCTACTTTAAGTGAAAATAATAACATAAAGTTTTATAAAAATATCCAATTACAAAAGTAAAAACCTTTGAAAAGCATAAGTAAATAGTAATTATTAAGTAATTAACCTACTGGCGCGTGATTTACGATAATTATTATTATGTTGGTTGCGTTGATATTGTGAAATATGGTAATTTCAAATGTTTGTCCTTGCAAAGCATATTCAACAGGTAGTCTTTAAACCTCATTTCTCTCGCTCGTGGTACTCTATTGACAAGGCAATGGCTTCTGGTCCCATAAGTGGGATAATACTGGTCTCCCTAAAACCTTATTTACATACTCATGGTAAAATTATTTATCATCTAATAACACGTAAAGTGGTGAAGTAGTTGCTTATAGAAGTTAATCACTTGCCTTGGTGGAGGAAATCTGCACATCTACTAGTTCTCCATTCTCTTCAAGTGAAGTTTACCAATCCGTACCCACTTGGTGGACTATTGCCCGTAGGTGCTGCTTACACCTGAGCAGACCCAACCAAGCCCAGCAGTGGAATATAGCTTCACATTAACGACAAGAAGTTAGGTACGCGAAACAGAAAATAAACATTGATGACAGAAAATATGATTTCCGAAACAGATTATTTATCAATAATTCATAAACCGGACGTTGTGAATATAATGAGGTCTTGTCGAGATTGGTCTTGCATTAAAGGTTTGTTTAAGACAATAGGCGGCGCGGAAACAAGTTATACGAAAATAATTTTCCGCTAAAATACAGATTAGATTTGAATATTACTATTAAACTAATAATGATAGTCCAAATCGAGTTCTAATTGGTATTTTGTAACGCCGATTCGAGTAAGTGGTCGTTGACAGTTTGTCATGAATAAATTATAAATTAAGAAATATAAATATGATATTGAACTGTCTGATTTTACTGATTCATTAAAGCAAATCTCTTCAATTAAAAATTACTTAATTTAATTTCTTTTAATCCTTTACAATCTTTACACTATTCTTATATATGTTTACTATTAGTACTAATGATTTTCTAAGAAAAGATGATTCGTATAATATGTACTTATGTATTACTTATCAGCGTCAGCGGATTTGACGCTACCGAAACGAATGCAAATATACACTTAAATTCGCCGCTTAGTACTCGTACATCACACACGCATCAAACCGCTAATCCCCAGCATAGTGTGCGCACCTCAAGTATTAAGCAATCGTAAACAATAACGTTTGCAAGCCTAAGGCTTGATCAAACATGGAATCCTTCAAGTTATAGGTATTGCTCCATCCGATGAGATCGTCGAGTGATTCATCTATTGAGTAATGTTGCAAGTTGCGGACTACACGTTCCGGATTATTGTTGAACGAATTAATTATTTATTTATTTGAATCGATATTTCACGGATTATCAATGTTGTTGAAATTGTTTTAATAGGTTAACTGTGATATTTAGTACAGCAATATGAATTAATTTTGGTTTCGATTACACAAAAGATAGAATGTTTTTTTTTATTAAGAAAGAAAGAAAATTTATTTATCGTATTAGATATTGGCACAAAAATGATTAAAATTATCAATTTGAATTAAGTAATTAGGTATAGATTAATAAAAATAAAATGAATATGTGAATTGAATGAACGTCTGAACGAATGGACGATTACTTAACCGATAAATTCTTCATTCAGTTCAATATGAATGTTCATAATTAATTATACGATTTAATATAAGTAGATATCACTAATACACTTATGAACGAAATTGTTTGTTTGTTCTACAGTTTCGGAAGAAGTACTCGTATTTTAGGGGAAGTAACGCGAAAGAAGGTGAGTCTTCCGTTATTAAAAAATAGCATAATATTCTTATTCATGGTCACAACACTCACAACACTGTTGTATAGAATAACAGAGTAACGAACGCGTTATGAAACGCGTTATGAAAACAATAATGAAAGTCGTTTTTCCGAGTTTTCCAACCGTAATGATAGATCATGGTTCAAGAATTCTTGCCGCAGTTCAATAAACAGTAATGCCCGATGCGACCGACACATCCATGCAGGCAAGACGCTGAGTTCCAGTAAGAATAGAGTGGATATTACCACACAGCCTAGCGATGGAATAGTTTTCTTTTTTCTTTCTTATCAGTCTTATCTCTTAGTTATTTGGCATTGCCTCATTCGAGATGATTACCACTTGCGTACCGTGAGGTGGCTTTTTTGCGCGTTTGTCTTCATATAAAGTACCTACTAGCTTCGTTGAAGAAAAACATCGTGAAGAAACATTTACAATTTTACACCTAAAAGTTGAGTTGTCAACTGCCAATCCTTACTTGCTTATGGTTTGCACCTTTTTGTGGCTATTGGGAAAGGGTACAGCCGACCCCAGCGGTGGGGTTATGGGTTGCAATGATGACCCACTTTCTACTAACACTGTACCATAAGCACCTCTTGCCTCCGCAGCACAAGAATGTCCGGCTATTTAAGCCCTCTCGTGCGTTTCCACTTGCGAACTATAATTTTCCCCTCAATTTGATTCGCTACGCATTGCGGTGACATGGTAGATGTTTGTAACTGTTCTAGGTTCCGTATAAGCATAGTTGGTAGGCCTATCTGTGAGGCCAGGGGTCCCGGGTTCGATTCGCGTCCGAAGCAAATAATTATGTACCGATTAATATTTGTTCTAATGCGACTCAAACTCGACCAAAAAAGTTACTAATTATAAAAGATAAGGCATATTTATACAGTGTGAGTTTTCATATAGGTTATTGTAGGTACATAAAAAATAAGATGAATGACAAAAGACCTTTTTATTACCTTCTCGGTCGATAAAAAAATGTATTATTTTCCTAATTTTTAATCGACTTCAAAAAAGGAGGTTATTCGTCTGTATTTTCTTACGTTTGTTACCTCAGAACTTTCGACTGGGTGAACCGATTTTGATGCTTTTTTTTATGTGAAAGCTGGTGCTTCCCGTGTGGTCTCGTATAAATTTGCTCCAGTTCTGACATCGGGCATCAACAACACCAAAGTTATCTATGATGCATTGCCGTCCGAGAAAAAAACTGTATGTAAATTACGTACTTACATTCGCACTGGATACATGTTATCATTATCTTTATAGTATCATATCGTTAACTTCATAGGAAATAACCATAAATAATTAAATAAACAGTGAATAAAAGTTATCTTAATACAAAGTCAAACGTTTTTATTCGCGTTAATTTGCACTTAAATGGCATTAGGATTATATAGGATAAGATTTTCAGCGGCGCTCGGTGGCCGGTTGCAGTAACGGGCGACGCGCTCCGCTTACCGCTTTCGTAACGATCCTGCAGATAAGGCTAGGCTCCAAGGCACACTGACTTAAGTAAGTTTTTAAGAAATTATATTCAGATTGTGGCGACATCGCCAAACCATAAAGTTATGTGTATTGTGTGTCGATTTGTGTGTCGTCGAAAAATACGTATGAAATAATGTTTTATTTAAGGAAATACATAGTCAATGTGCAGTCGCGGCATGTCTGTTGTGACATATCGACACTATTTGGTAATGTTATTAAAATACAATCAAAAACAAACATCTTAATTATAACTATAACTAACTGTGTACAATTATAATGTTAACTACTTTCTTCGTAATAGTCTACTCATTTTCTTCTTCTTAACTTAGACTGTTATTCATATTTTATTGTGAAAGTTATTACGAGCGGGGAAAAAGTCGGAGAATCACGAGTGCGAGGCGACGCAAACTAAACTAAACAAAAAAATTGATTGTTACAGAGCCGCATTAGAAGTTTCACATAAAAAAATTATTTAACTGAAACCTCTGACACATCGATTTAAACCCGTTTTAAGTTTAAATTAAGTCATACATGGCCATCCCTATTAAAATTTTTGTCTCACATAAAATTAAATATATCTATTGGTTTCGAACTTAGAACTCAAACGAATACCAACTAAACTACACGAACCACTGATCCATAGAACGTACAATTTAAAGCACTTATTTTTCAAACATGAACATTAAAACTAATTTGTCTCAAACACAAATTATCAATAAAATAAATGACGAAAATGACATACGTTCATAATACATCAGACATAACATTTCACACGCACATCTTAGTAAAATTAATTTACAATGTTACGTACATACGTATGTTATAATTTTTTGTGTTAACGAATTGAATTGTATGCAAATGTAATTAAATATATTTAACACGCTTAATTCGGTCGCGTTAACTATGCTAATGCTATGGCATTATTTCGAGTTTACGAGCGTGAAAATCTACATTTCGCCTGTGTGGAATGCATAGCTACAACCCATTAAGAGGCTTTATGTCTCAAACGGTTTTCCCTTGTTGCTATAACCTATCCACCTTTTAGTCTAGTTAACGAACCGTTCATAATTTCTTGTTAATCCTTACTTATCTGCTTAAACAGTAGATTCTCTAACCTATAGATAAATTTCATCGATGTAGATCTATTTGTGTATCGAAATGCAAAAATGTAGATGGACCTATAATATAATGTCATATTCGCAGTAAGGGATAGATCCATTGACTTTTTATTTACTTATTTTGGATAAATTGTCGCTCAGCGACCACATCATCCAGTATAAAAAAACCAACACGTAATAGCATAAATATCGACACACAATACACTATCTTTATGGTATGGCGATTTCGAAACAACCTACACAGTATCTTGGCCTCCTCAGACTCTAGTGTGTTAGTGACTGGTTGCCACTGCTCCTCCAGTGAGCACCAGTGAAGAATTGACTTACCAACTTCTCCAAAGACTGTTTTTTCTCATAACTGGTTAGGACTGGAATTCACTCCACCACGGTGCAACGGACAATTAAAGGTTTGGCCAACCATAATGTATTACTTCAAACATTTTTCCTTGCCACACAAAGACAAACATTTTCTGTGAAATAAAACAATAAGTAGATTTTTTCATGAACATTTCAAAAATACCAAAATTCTTCCTTACATACCTTTCGCTCCGTGCCGCGCGCACATTGTTATTACGACTCACACGACCGTGGGTCTTAACGTGTTAATTAAACAAGAATGTGATTTATAAAGCGAATAATTAACAAATTCCGTTTCGCAAATCCTATACGATGCATTTCAGTTATTTCTACCTTGAGCGGTCATGAGAGTTCGGTCGGTGAATTTGGGCACAAATACATAGTTTCCAGGGCCGATGTTCTGAGGTTTTGATTGGTGTCACCCAAAGGCCAAATAGTGTGTACAGGGTAACAGGCAAAACACGTCACTGAGGGTGGAGGGTTGAATCGATGGCGGAGATTTTTAAAATTCATTTCGATTTAGGTATTTATTGTTTCTTCAATTAGTTTGTTTATTCGACTAGGAATCCTTACTATTTCTTCTTTCTTAGAGAAAACTTCTCTTAGAGAAAACTTATTTCTGGATTCTTAGAGAAAACGATTGTGGAACCTCTAGTCTAGCCGCACGAGACAGCCGCAAGCCGCAAGCCGCACGTCTTACGTCCATACAGCAGATGTCGGACCAGCACTGGTGTAAAACGGACCCAAAACCCAATTACTACAACAGAACCAACTAAATGAAGCTCACTCAAAATCATACATCTGCTTCAACCCTTCCGCGGAACAAAAGGAGGTAAAAGATCACTTCCGAAAACACTGGGGCTAAAATACCCCAATTAACGACGGACACACATTGTAGCTGACAATAGGGCGGAATTAACAGTTTTTTGATATACCTTTGTTTACAAGGATATGCGGATTTATGAGGAGATTAGATGAGATGTGGCAAGTTGGTTATACTGGCGAAGAGTACACAGTTACCTTAAGGCGGTGAATTTATATGTTTGCTAACCAGATAGGTATCATATAAACTTACTGCAAACTTGATTTGTCAAATTAAATATAATCTTGGCAAATTTACGATATTTTTTTTACAATCTTGTCAAGGATGATGAAAAATGGCAAACCTGTTACGGCATATGATGTATCTTGCTATTTTGTATTATTATCTGGGTGACCTAAAAATGGTTCATCATCGCAACCCATAACTGTCCCACTGCTGGGCACGGGTCTCCTCTCACAATGTGAATGGTACAGACCATAATCCACTGACAAAGTGCGGACTGACGGACAAAAAATGGTTACACTGAAATTAATTCGCTGGAACAAATATTGCCAGCCACATCCAGCCAATATGTTTACGGGACCGATTGACACGGACGGGGGTGTCGGAAGTGCTCGAGGGGGAGGAGGGGGGTTGGTGCACGTGCGCGCACCCTCACTCACCCTTTCGTTGTAAATCTGGTGTATCATATTAATTTCTATACGATAAGCGGGACCAATCGGTTTAAATGGAAATATGTATTGGGGTACCGGGACAGAAATGTTATTATACACCTACTTACATCCACGTTACTAATGGCTCCGGGTAATTCATACAATAAAAATAAAAATGTAAAAGCAAGGATCTGAGGGCTTTTTCATTTTCATTTTTCCCCTCTATCCTTCTTCACCAACAACACATCGAAGATGCATTTGACCACTTACCATCAGGTGGCTCGTCGTATGCCGGCTATGGACATAAAAAAGACCACCATCATTCAACCATCCACCATGACTTACAATAACAGAGATGAAGACTGATCCAGATAAGGAAGCATCACACCTCCTGAGCGCTAGACTGACTGCATTCATAGAATTGGGCCAACTATTGCTCACCGAATGTCGATTTTGTAATGCAATCACCTTTAATACTTATTATTAATTGCTTTCACTGTGTACTTACTCATTCTTTTTGATACTTTTTTAAATATTCCCATAAAACAAAATCCTATCACGTTCATATTTTAAATTAAGAATCAAGCCTAGTCATTCATTCAATCATTCAATTCTTCCAAATTTAAAAATAAACCAAATTCCAAATTTAAATCAATTATCACAGTTCTAAACACAAGGAACATGCAACCTGTTGGCTGCTAACACGATAAATGACGTAACAATCCCAACGACCATTCTAACCCAACACTAACTGCGAGCGCTATTACAAAACCTCAAAAACCCGGGATCGCATTGTATTCCACTTAAGTCCGATACACATCGCCACCGTCAAAATGTTTTGTACTAACAACTTTTATCTAGATCTGGCGTGCTTCATATTAATAGAGGAAATCGCCAATTGTTCGAAACAATGCTTCTGGCGTCGGGAGTTGGGGCAAATTGTTGTCCAATCTCGCTATTAATAAACGTTTGCCCAATGTTGGCTCAAATTAACCCTTTTTATGCTTATTATTATTTATTATTCGGAGTCAGAATCTACTATACCATTGATTTGTATTAAGTAAGTAAGTGTTTGGAGAAGTCTTAAGAATGCGCGTATTCTCACAATTTTTTCGCTAAGTAGCGAAATATACGAGTTTTTTAATAACTTCATTTCATTTCTACAAAGATAATAATAAAAACCCAAAAGTTTAAAATTACCAGTCTGTAATATTTAATTTAGCAGTTCAGCTAAACTACACAAAAAAGAACAACCCCTCGAATGCTTTTAAAATATCGATAAGCGTTTTTAACACACTCATATACTTTCCGGCAGCAAACGTGTTAGAGAGCAGATAGGGCGAGTGACTCTTGACTGCTCTTGTCTAGCCGTAGATGTCGCCCCTGCTTTTTTGGCACGTGCTCAATAGCTTAAAAATATAATATTTCCAATGTTCCAACCGGAACTCATACCAATATATAATAATAGTCATCAAATCGCAAATCGGGAAATGTTTCACCTAAGAAATAAGAGAATAAAGAAAACCATAAAATAAAAATATCATTTGCTACTGATTTCCTAAGTCTAACCTCACACGTCTCGGAGACTGCAGTGGTACTGCATTGAGGACTCATCAAAAGTGTAGAAACCACAAGAGAAGCGTAGCACGTGCGAATCCAATACAAATCAAGTAATTTATATTGCAACCGCTTCCTGTTGAAACCGCTTGTAAGGTTACAATCAATGAGGTCGAAGAAAGCTGATATGGACACAATCAGGTTTACCTTATGCCCAGTGGACACGATCCCCGGTGCTACGATAGGCGATACGGCATCATATTTAAGGTATGTCTTTTTGGGGTTCCGTACCCAAAGAGCATTGAGGCATTCATTGGGCTCAATTTCTTGAACGGACATAGGAAACACCTGAAAATTTCACTGAATGCGTGTTACTGTGGCCGCTGTATCCTGATGTATCCTGATACCTGGCCACTAACCCCTTCACTAATCCTCACTGGAGCAGCGTGGTGGAGTATGCTCTAAGCCTCTTCAATGATGAGGACAGACCCGTGCTCAGTGGTGGGCCCTTAATGGGTTAAAGCCGTAGTAACCCTAATCTGACCTGAAAGAGATGTCCCGCCCATAACTGGTCCGTGGAGAACTTGACGCATCGAGACACAGAGTAGAGCAGAGGTTAAATCGCATTATTCATAAACAGTATTAAAGTCGCTTCGCTTTGGCTCTCCGTCAGTAAGAAGAGAACGAAAACTACTTTATAAAGACCTAAGTACGTACTGCTGTTGTCTCTCGATCTTTAATAAAGTCAGTAGAATCAGTGTGGGTCTTATTATTTCTACCATAACCCTTTAAAAAGCCAGTGACATATCACCGTTTGCCTCTACAGTCCACCTACTCTGCGCCGACATTGACAACAGAGTCTCAGTACAACAATGACAGTTCACAACAACAACACAACGCTGAGCGATTTGATTTACAGCATTGTTTCCATTCACTCCCGACTCGGTAATGATGTGCTCCCGACCACTGAATGGTTGAACAAACAAACATTGACGGAGGAGTCAGTTTGTTTTGATGTGTTTTATAGTGTGATGTTTTTACTATCGGCACGTTAGGGTTGTCGATCGTAATTGTTTGTTTAAATACTATTAGGTATAATATTGTAATCGTAACTGCGTTGTGTTGGTACGTTAAAGATGATATAAAACCGGACCGGATATAATACCGGATCATACCGGACAAAAAATTCTTGCAAATCAAAATATAAAATTTTACAATAATATCCCGACTGGAAAATCTACATCAACAAGTATTATACTCGTAGTAGTACTGAGCAATCCAATGTCATTAAGTCCGTTATTAGTGGATCCGATGAAATCATTATTTATTGCATTAAGGTATCGCGACACGGTAATTACTGAAGCTCATGTCACGAGGGGAGCTGCAGCAATTGTAATGGGTTTGCTTTGAACGTGACTCGGTCTGCCAATTAGGTAGACCTTTGGATTTTACTGTTTCATTTGTTAGCTGGGAAACATAACTTGAAGTATTAGGTAGGAAGTTTTTACTGGCAACGATGGAACATCGTTTGAAGCTTAGATTGTATGGTGTTATTTATTTATTGATTACTAGCTGTGCCCGCCACTTCGTCCGTGTGGAATTTACAAAAAAAAATATCAAATTTCGAAACTAAAAGTAGTCTAAGTTACTCTTTAATACATAAGCTATCTGCCAATGAAAATCCCGTCTAACCGGTCCAGTCGTTCCAGAGATTAGACGGAACAAACAGACAGACAGAAAAAATTGTAAAAAATGTTATTTTGGTATATGTACCGTCCATATACATTTATCTATTAAATATCTATATCTATTAAATACCTATACGTATATTATCTAATATGTGCTACGCAGCGGTACCCGCCAACTCAATTACATGCAAATGTTTACGCACAATGAAGACGTCGGTGAGCTGTCGTGTCGTGACCATCCTTGGAGCTAATTCGCATGATTTATTGTACAATTAACTATCATTATAATAAACGACAGCTACGATTGAATAGTGATTTGCTACGATAGGTACAAGTTAGCCAGCTTTTGTAAAATATTATATTATTTAGATGTTCTTTTACATTTAATTCAAATCATCATTATTGTAGTAAAAATATTATTTAAAAATATATACAAGTTCTTTAACATTTCTTATATCATTCATCGAGATCCATAACTTTTCCACTGCTGCGCTACGCGTATTTCAAATATAATTTTGTGCATCCAGCAAATTTAGAAAAGTTAAACAAAGTGATATTAGACTTCAATTTTCATAATATCACGGAACCCCAAAACTTCAATCTTAGAATACGGGACAACACCGTTTAGAATTTCGTAAACGTTCCTCGCAATTACCATATTTAACGATGTGCGATGTTTTGGACCAAATACAGCTGCGGTTTGTTCTTCATATCACGTACAACTACAGGTTGAGGAACGCTCAATTGCTCTGTAAAACCAACGATTCCGGGAACTTTATGAATGATTTATGCAATAAGAATGTCCACGCTGGACGTGGGACCGAAGTTTAGGCCGTGTGATGTATCTCGCTAATTCGTGGATGAAATCACGTCAACAAACGTCACATCTTCACGTGATCAATCTACGTCGCGTATAATAAAAAAAATCCAAAAATTCAATAGAAAATAAATCTTTCGATTTCTATTTTGAAAAGTGTCTCCAATTCAATACCGAATTACCGTCCATATGCAGTAAAAATAAGGCATTAGTCCTTGGGCCCGCGAGTCACTTTCAGTTCGGCCATCAAAACCATGTTCCCACGCTTACCGCCATCATATATTTTTGAAATGTTATGCAAGTAATATTTGCATTCACAAAACTTGCACCTCCGATCTTGCAACTTTAGATGGCTGAGTGACACTCAAGGTCTGACGATGAAACTAAATGGCTTTACGTACGTTTTAAATAAATATCTGAGAAAGGAGCAGACTAACCATCAGAATTCTGATGGTCATGGTGGTAATGACCATCATCGCCCATGGACTTCAGTGACACAAAATATAAAACGCTACACACTCATAGCCCCACATGGGGATTCCGTGTCGTGGATGCCATGGACAACACCCAAGACAAGGACCCAAGACCGAGAAGAGAAGTTCAAACTCATCATTCTGATTTCCGCCTCGCTGTCAGTCGAACTCGAGACTCTTGGAACGGCAGTCCGGCATGGTGAGCATTGCACCACGGGTCAAAGACATCACCGATGCGTTAGAGACAAAAGTAAAGCATTGTTCCTACTTCTTCAAGACTGCGAAGTTTTGCGAAACAATTCTTGTCGGTTTTAGAAGGACGTTAGTGGCAAGCTTGCTGGTACAATCTCTACATACACGAGTACCGTCGGGATTAAACAGGATAGTACTAACATGGCTTCATAGCCTCGTCCATAGTTCAGAAAATGCACCACGATCTAATGCCGGTCAAGAAAGAAAAAAAATGTCTCAAGCCAAAAATAACTTATTGTAATCCTAATGATGCAATATGGGCTATATCATTAAATGACCTCTACCAATTAATTCTTATCCTTTACAGACCGAGTCGGTCCTGATCATATCTTTTGACAAGCAATATATTGCGTTAAACATTGCTCGGACCACATATTTTGACAGATGAGCCTTTAACTGAAATTAAATCAAACAAGGGACCATAACATTCAAAATGGGGCAACGGGTCCATGTGAATGGAACCAATAGAGTGCCGATTGCTTCTACTACTGACTAATTGTAGGTACCTGAAATAAAACATTAGATTTGTATGAAAATTAATTAACCTATGAATTAATAATTTAGTCGTAATCGTTAAAAGCAATTAATTTATTAGCCGAATGTTTCAATAAACATACTTCATATACATTGGTGAAGTGTGCTGTCTTAATATACGAGTACCTCAAATTAATAAAAAATCCTTGTCTTCATAGGATCGTTACATTCTTAAATATAGTAGGTACTTATGATAAACCCAAAAGTTTGAGTTAGGTACCTAAGTACTTTTAATCTAATTTATGTCACTAATATCTGGCCTATTTTAAATTTAAATTCCATATCAACTAACAACTATTTCAGTTAGTATACAAGGTGACTATGTACGAGAATCTATTCACATAGGTACAATTTATTTTGTAAAAACGCTCTAGAAATAAATACCGCGATATTTTAGTAAAATGTGTGAGATGCACGTTAAATAAGGTTTATAAATAGATATTGCAAGTTAAGCAAATTGGTACATGCAATATGCATCGTAAGCACTCTAATCCCATTCGTGCTCTAAGAACAGAATTAAAAAATGGAACAAAAGTTATATTATAGGCGACCCACGCGCGTAATACCCGACGACTGGTGCCCACTTACTAAAATGTCAAGTAGTTGTAGTGTCAAGCTAAGCACATACAAGCGAACCACAGACTAATGTTTATAATCAACGATTTGTTTATGCAAATGACGGGACAGGTGCCTGGACGGCAGGCTTTTGGCAATTCAATTAGAATTTTTTAATCGAGCAAAAAGTACTGTCGAAGCGGAATGCACACAACACAAAAATTTCTGACTAATCTAATAAATCTTATTTATTTCACTTTTCACTGAAAACCTAAAGCTAGGAATTACAATGAGCAGACTTAGTGCCTAATGGCATTCTCCACCAGTCAACCCTTTGACTTTTTTACTAAATAAATAAATATATAAAAAATAAAAGTCGATAAACAAGCAGGTAAACCAGCTGAAGATCAGTGATCACTGGACACTGTTGCCCATGAACAACAGTAACACCAAACACATCACTGATACATTGCCGACCTAGAACAGAGTGAAGATACTACCTAATGATAACTACCAAGAAGTAAGGCTCAATGTGAAGTACGAAAGCGCTAAAGAAATTATACATCTTGTTGCTTAACTTAGTCAAACATAGTTCGATTCATACCTACCATCTACCTAACCGGACTAACTATCCCAGTCCCCATTTGAGTCTTATTCTAAGTCGGTCACAGTTGTCATGGGCAGCAGCGGAAGGTGGTGCTGCATGCTCGTTTGCTACCATAAAAATAAAAAATAAACCATAAAAAGAATGCCAGTGACCGCCTCCATAACTAACATTTCTAATTAAATGTAACAATTAAAAAACCAAACGACTACGAGTATCATCTAAAAGATTCATTAGAGTATACAGAATTTGAATACAACAAAGTAGGTTCTCATACCCACTATCTTTTGTTTCTATTAAACAATACTTCCTTTAAGCTTACATAAACAACCACAAATACTGATTGATTTGTCAATATGAATCCAGGAAATAAACTTTCGAATGCAGTGATTCATTTGACGACATACTTTGAACCAACATTCGAACCGATCAATCACCTCAAACACTGCTTTTTCAAACAACTCTCTTCCATTCTAAGTCTTATTTTTTATTTAACTTAAAGATAGCATTACTAAACAACTATCGTACACACAGCATTTATTAATATGTTCGCTAGTTATATCTCTACTATAAAATAAAATTTTACCGCTACATGAGTTAAACTCTCAAACAACTGAGAGAGGACTTAAAATCCTTCACCGATGATTCGAAATAAGAATTTCAAATTGTGCTCTTCTGGCCCGTTTCTTCTTCGGCGACTGCTTCGAAATTTGAATTCAGTGCTCGACGCATTTGAGTCTGTTTTGTCTGACGCCATATCAAAGTATCCAATGCCGGATGTGTTGTAAATTAAACTTTATCGACTGAAAAATAAAGTTAAAGTTGCATCGTTGTGTGGAGTAGGTTTTAATAATAACCTGTTTGTAGCCGCCGTGGGAACGAAGTCGGATATGCGAGGTATAATCGACTGTCGGAACACAGACTGCAATAGTCCAATTTTGCAGCCTTTTACTTAGATTATGTTTGCCGGTTCAAAATAAGAACTCGTTTGAGCGCATCGATTCAATAACACGAGCACGAATGTCCTTTGTCTTATTTGGCACTTCGTTAATTGATGCGAACATTCAGAGTCTCCTAACTACTAATTCTAAAAATATAACCTTCCTAGCACTAGACCTACGCAATTTTTTGAAATTGACGAAATAAAAAATGTCTTGTCTGGGATAGTCCCGTGCCCCCTGTTCCATCCGCCATCCACTTTTCATCCACTTTTCACAATTTTATGCTTGATAGAGACAAATTCCCAGTCCTAATAATTGCTATCAAACTAACCAGCTAATGTTCTAACACCGTCACCTAACCGGACGAACTATCCCAGTCCCCATATATGAGTCTTGTTCTAAGTCGGTCACAGTTGTCATGGGCGGCAGCGGAAGGTGGTACTGCATGCTCGTTTGCTACCTTAAAAAAAACAAAAATGTACTAACTATTGTAATAAAACTACTTTGACTACAAATACTAATAATACAATCAAACCAGATATTCAATAGGTAGCCATTTAAGTAAAATGTCGCCTATAAAAGATACCAATTAAACGGTGACACCGTTTCACATCAATCCAATTAAAAGAGTATTCATTAATTGTTATTTATTAATAGATTCTTATTCGTTTTGTTGAAACGATTTGATGTTTGTGTATTGTCGCGCGAAGCTTCAATTAAATTTATTGATAGAATCATTGACATATGATATAGAATTTTCAACTTTTTTAATATGCAGTTTAGCCGTAACGGCTAAACTAAAATAACTAAATAACTGTTTAAGTTACTTATATATTTTTATAGAAAAGTTACGGCTAAACATAATTATTATATTAGTTTACACGAGTAGAAGTTAGTTCATGAAGCCATCTAAAAGTTTCCACATTTAATTCTCAAAATTGAATGGCACAAATAAAGTAGACATGTGCACAAATATTTGGACATAAAATATCTTGAGAATTTTACCCCTAACTTAGGAATTTTTTTTCACCTAACTTTTTTACCTAAGTTTCTAGATAAAGTGACCACACTTTGAAATCTAATAAGTAATAACTTATGCATATTGTGTTTAAGGAAAAAAAGATCGTGAATGTGTCTATTAAGTTTCACACTATGAGCTCACGCGTCACGCCTGTAAGCAGGTGTTAGACTCTACTATATCCGTAATCAGAAAAACACATAAAAACCACCATAACTTTGATTATCTAATCATCCATTGCTCGGTCAGTTACAGATTTGCAGAGTACACTTTTTGTAAAACAGCAATGTAAGTCAAAATGACAGACGCTACGTGGTCGATGTAGGCTAAGTTTGGATGTGAGCGTTACTTGCGCAAACTAATGGGACGAGACAACGCTGAGTCACCGTACAGTTAGGGTAAATGCACAATCATAGCATAATTTCAAACAGTTGTATTTCTAAAAAAATATAAGCCACCTACATAAACATACCTACGAAACCTCTACGAAAAATAACCGTAAATGTCTCGTCCAGAATCTTTAAAACTTGAACTGCAAAAACTACTTTTTTGTATTCTGTTACATTACTAAGGGTGAGAAATTCTTCCTTCCCTTTTCCTTATTTCTCGGGCGGCAAGCGGCAACGCATCGGTGATGCGAATAGTGTTGCTGTTATTCATGGGCGGTGATCATTTACCATTATATTTACATAGCTCAACCTTCTCATCTGCTATTATCGACTATTAATAAAAAATGTACGTAATACGAATCCCGCATTTCCAAAGACGACCTAATTAAATCGGATGTTAGTTTTAAACTAGTTTGCACATAATGACCGTCTATGATACACAACATTGAAACCGTCACACAATGTTCACACATTTATCGGTTCTAGACTGGTTTGAAACCTACTCGTAGTTTAATTTGACTGACAAGTTCCCGGCCACAGACTGTATCATCGCATAGACAAGGCACGGCTATTCCATACGTAACCTAAGGTATACGAAGCAATATCAAGTGTCTTCCAATTATAGATAAAAATTTCTTACTTTTTAAAGAAAGAGGTATTTAAATTTATGTGTAATTTTTAGCTGCCAAAGATATGCAATATTTTTTATTAGCGACTTCTAATTTATCTATATTTATCTTTATCTTTATATAGGTACATCCTGTGTTTATTCATGCGCAAAAATTTTTTTGTTGTAGGTCTAGACTAGATGCATTAATTGTAGGCGCAAATAGGGCTTCAATCCATTAATTAATTGGGCTTCAGCCCACTGCTGAGCACAGGCTCTCCTCGTTACTGAGGAGGTCTAGAACCTACTTCACCACGCTGCCACTAGTGGTCAAAGCCATCCAACCGCCAACCGTGCCCGCGGTTGCATAAACTAAGATCAAAATGACATTTCTAATCAGACTAGTGTCTGTGGCGACTCCGTAGCCCTGTTGTTTTTTATTTTTATTTTACAAAGCGAGTTCTGTCCTATAACGGGAACTTTAGTGAATATCCTTCTTGTTGTATTACTAATAAAAGTGATATATTGTAGTTCATTGACAAATTCATTCTTAAAGGTTCAAGTAAAACTGTTCTCATAGTCGAGGCTGCATCCAACCTTGAACTTGAATGAAGCTTGAAGCTGTGATTGAGGGTCAACGCAATGGCAATAGAATCCTCGTATATGCCCAGCAGCATCTAACTGTAATGATCATACATCACATGCTACATCACCACATACCTTCAGGTGGGATTAACCTTATAATAATTGACTAACCTCGACGCTATTTGAGTCTTGTTCTGGAGCGGCAGTTGCCATTGGCGGCAACGGAAGGGTGTTGCATACTCGTTTGCTATGTTAGATCCATAAAAAAGCACGCATTACCGTAAACCAAAGCGTATTGTTTCAACGCGACTAAACATTGCATTATGAACTCAGCCTAAGTCAACAGTGAACCTAATGACCTCGAGAATAAGCTAAAAAACAAACAGCGTGAACTTTACAATTTTTTACACAAACCTGTTTGAGGTTAATAAATAAGAACAGTGTATTACCGCGGGTAACATTGTTTTTCTATAAACAATTTAATTGGCGGCAATTACTGCAAGGCGCCATTGTCAACGTCGATCGCCGCGATATTTGTGCTTAATTAATTCTCCATTGTCACGCTTTGGAGCTGTTTTATAGTTTATTTTATTTTAACAGCGATAAGTACTCGTAATACAGAACGTATAAGAATTTTGCTTCATTCATCCTTGAGAAGCCGTCGTTGAACAATGAGGGTACAGGGTACGGTTAACTATTGCTCCAGTTGAAGGTCGCTTGTAAAACCCAGTTAAATTTACCAGTTCGCCCGGGGTAGTACTACCGCCCGCCACGGTACTTAGTACCATTTCTACCGAGTAATAATTGTTTTAACAGCAGTTGTGTTCCGGATAGGAAGGTGTGGCCGGCTACACTTTTTAGAGGCGACCATCTCTAGTCTACTGTTGGCCTCCCCTAACTAGCGCCACTCTGACCGGTCCTGAACCTTATGAATCCAGCGGTAGGTACTACATCTATACAAATAAATAAAATTGGAGTGTCTGTTTGTAATATTAAAATTACCGCTTTAACACGGTACATATACCAAAATAACATTTTTGCAATTTTTGTCTGTCTGTTTGTTCCGGCTAATCTCTGGAACGGCTGGACTGATTTTGGCGGGACTTTTATTGGCAGATAGCTGATAATAATACGGAGTGACTTAGGCTATGCTTAAGCTTTTATGAAAGAAATTTTTTAACAATAACTTTTTTCTTAAATTCCACGCGGACCAAGTCCCGGGCACAGCTTGTTTCTACCTAATATATTGGTGAACACATAAACCACAAGTCACGTAAGTAGCACTCATAAGTTTGATTAGTCAAGGGTTTATCTAAGCTTCTTAAGGTGTCCATTACAAGTATTATTACTAATATTTGTCGTAAACATATTGTATGTACGCAAATCTATCTAATGACCGGATTAACAAGGAAATTTGAATCGAAAGTCACCGAAGAGATAGTCTAAATTTGTCTGGCAAGAGGAAACGTGGTTTTTGAATTATGTCAATAGTAAATCATTGATATGTTTCTTCTATTTTGTATTGAATTACCTCGAGGTTTAATGAGATCGTGTTGCAGTCGATCTGCAGAGTAAATGGTAATTGGAGACGATTAAAGTTTGTACCGTTGTTTAAACAATACGAATTTGAATTGGGATGCTCGTTAAAATAAGATGATATGGGCAATTATGGCACGGGTAAGTTGGGAACGGATATCGGAAAATGTCGCAAAACTAACTTGTATTGTATTGCCGTCTTTACGGACTAGTAAGACTATATAATAGGAGCTATAAAAAAAGGTGAAAACTGGGTACCTATCTTTTAAAAAAATACTTTAGGATTACTATCTTCTTTCCTAATTCTCTGTGTTGCGGGTGGCATGGACAACACCAATTACACATCATTAAAACCCATGACCCGAGAAGAAACATTTATGTCACATAAATATCTGCGGCCGGGAATCGAATCCAGCACAACTCGGGACCACTACCAACTAGGCTACGCCGCGTAAATTTTTCGATATGGCTTATTTGCTTTCACAGGTTTTAGTTTAAACCGTTACAGAGTTCGACCTTACTCGTCGTTGCACAGAAACGTTCACATTTTTCTACTGACGACCAATTAATATGGCCAATTAGTATATTAGTGTTATTGAAATGAACCAATTTAAAAATTAAACCGAATGATGCCGCTGATCATAGGCACGAGTGTCACTCATTTGGGTCCCTATACCAGCTAATGGCTCTTTTATGCTGACAGCCTCGAAGTAAAATATCTCAGTTTCTTTCCGTATCGTCTAGCAATTCAAAATGACTCTTAACACACTGCATTAAGGTGGATAATCGTTTGGGATGTACACCCGTAACAATTTCTCAATATGGCTTCCATGGTTTTGAATTCAATTGTGAGATTGGAAGCTTTTCATTCACCCAAAGCTCGTGCTTGTCTCATTGCTGTGGCAACTGACAGATGATTTTCCTTGGCTCACTGAGATATTATTTACTAACAATCCGTTACGTCACTGATGACGTCACTCGTCAATCGTGGGGGTAATCGTAATCTGTAATCACGATTACATTTTGCCCACCTTCTGCATAAACTGGGCCGGTACATGTTATTACTTTTACTCATACTATGTCAAAGCGAGTGAAGTTCAAACATTTAGTACCACCGGTACCACGTTTCCGTTATGCGCATTTCGTATTCCGACCAGGAAGCGCCAAGCTGTGGGAATATTGAGCTCCGATAAAAATCATTTGGGCTGATGACACATGTGACTCCACAATTTATGACTAATGTAAACTGCTAAGTAGCTTTTAATTTTATTATGTTATGTTGAATATGAAATAACAGTGTGTCCAGACAGCCGTGATAACCAAGTCGTTGAATGAATGAATGAATGAATATTTTATTTGCAGAAATTGTGGTTACAAAACATCATACTACTTAAGCCTACTTAAGTAAGCAAGTCTTCTTGAGATTTGAACGTTAGATTACCGAACAGGAGGGCCTCGGTTCGAATCCGGCACGCACGTCAAATGTTCAAAAGTGATGTGCGTATTACAATTTAATTATCACTTGCTCCGGTGAAAGACAACATCTTGTGTGAAGTCCACCAATCCGCACTTGGCTACTGATGAACTATGGCCTATAACCCTCACATTGAGAACAAACCCGTGCCCAGCAGTGGGACAGTTATGGGTTGCAATGATGATGATGATTTAACGTACATTTTGCTAGATACAATAATTGTTTGTTAGGGTCAAATATTGTAAACTTAATTAAGACTATACATAATTATGTATGTTATGTGTTTATCTGTTACGATTCAAGAGATACTGCTCTGTAACAGACGGCCGGTCAGACGGGGTAAGTAAGCACGTAGTAGAGTCCGGTTTGCACCCTTTAGCGACCGAACCCTAAAAACACCCAATACACCTCAAAGTTACACACACTGAAGGTCATGATGCGTGTAATTGCCGAATACACGTGGATTCAATGCTATTGTTAATGCCGCTTTCAGTCAATACATCTATTGTACATAGTCAGGTGGCAGGTACTTACTATTACAAACATATTAAATGCGCTCATAATACAAAAAAGATGAATTTTCAACTCTATTTCTTGGGCTTTAGAATATATGTTACTGATATGAGTAAAATTTATTGGACCCTTATTCAGAATTGAAAAAGCGTATAGAAAGAAGGTAGCTAAGATCAACTTCTATTGTGCCTAAGACATGGTTTCAGTCTCATATATACAGGATGCGCTAATATAATAAAACTTGTTTATCATCGTTGTGATTTGAAAGTCGATGAAACGGAAATGACGTGAAAAAGCGACAGTAAAAACAGACAGACACATTTTAACGTGGGAGGAAATGAAATATTAAGCATTATCCGCTTGCGTGCTAAAAGTTCGGGATCCTATAGCAATACCTTTTACGGCAATATGGAGGTTTACGTAAGCAAAGCAAAACATCAATATTTGGACTGACAGTGTTCTTTTTTTTTTGAAGTTTTCACTTAACACACAAAAAATAATTAAATTACAATCGGATTACTAAAAAATTTCCATGACATAATTATCGTATGTCACGAAGTCTTAAGAACGTATTCAAATATTATTCGTTGTCTTCCATTCTTTACCAGACTCCAGACTCCAACTGACACATTCTGACGCATCCTATATAACAAGCACCAATAAGCAACGACGTTTATCTTTTTGTGTAATATCATCTTGAGCAGCATCTGTCCCGGGATTCGCGAATGATCTTAGCACGCGCGCAGCTGCCCGCAACATTTGGTACGTGCTGCACAGAAAAAATCTACCTGACAAAACGATTCCGTATCATGTGCGAGTATATCCTTAGTCGAAGATCTCCATCGTAAAATATGATTTTACACTGAACTCATCGCGGAAGGTGCACATTTTTAGGGGTTTTTAAACGAGCGTGCTGCCAATGACAACTGTGACCGACCTAGAACAAGACTCAAATCGGGATTGATATCGGTGTTTGATAGAAAAGTCACCAATGCAAACATTTATTTATTCATTTATTTATTCATTTTTGTAAGACCTGAAATAAGGGCTTAATGCCTGGTGGCATTCTCTACCAGTCAACCCATTGTATCGACAACAACATTGTATCGACAGTGCTTGATTGAGAGATCTTTTGTAGTTCTTAACGAGGAAATTAATGAGCTACCTTCGAAAGAAATTCTTCGTAGTCCGGTGTTAGCAATGCTCAATGCATTGCTAATTAGTGCTCACGAGGAAACCTAATTTTCAAACCTTACTTTAAATTCAACAGTTATAAGCGAAAGTGTAAAAAATGAGCGAATAATTATTTCGTCAGACTTTCTGCGCGAGAAAACACTTTTGTTTTAATATCTTTGTTCTTCGTTACGCTCGCATGAAGTTGAAATACGAAAGTTATTCAAATCTAGGCTTTGCAGGGATTTTCTTTGCGATATTTTAGTAAAATAAAATAAATATCTTTGTTTCTCCAAAAGAAGTACATGCAGAAATGGGTTACACATTCGCTTAGTAGTCCTCATTATATTAGTATTATATTTTTATTATAGTATTAGTAACTCCCTTATGAATCGTCAGTTACATAACCTTATGGGTATGAAAAATACTCGTATGTTATTTTTCAGCCATTATTATTAATCACACTGTTGTAGTTTGGTATCTCTCGTCTAGTAAGTATCTAATGAATAATTAAGTTATTAATAGAGACTAGTTATGCGATGATATCATATACTATTGTGTACAGTACAATAGAACAATTACAGCTTACGAGATAAGATTCAATGTGAATTAAGATATAACGAGACACCTACGACCTAGGTTGAAATGCACACGATATTTCATCCAAATGAATTGTTTGTCAGTTGCCAGTCGCGATGTATCTTGTATGTAAGTGGCCTTATTGTTATCAGGGCCCATATCTGTCCCACTAATAGGAAAGGGTTAACTGCATAAATCAAATTTAACATACAAAGTTCAAATAAGCCAATCCGTCGCCGTGACGACAAATTTTGGACAATATAATTTACTGTTTGTTCTCCTGAATAAAATTGTAGACGTATTTTTCCTTTAAATGTTATAATTTGAATAATGAAAAGTTTGTAACATAATTATACTCTATACGTCACGTACCTAACTGATTGATGTGTCTACATGGAAGATATTTAAGAAAAGCTATTAGAGTAATGATTGATGAAATAGGTCCCATAACAATTTTTAGAATTTGTGTTAATCTGTCTGTGTCTGTGCCTTCGTTCCTGCTAATCTCTAAAACGACATTGCTGACTTTGATACAGTTTTCACTGATATATAGTATAAGCTTGAGGTGATAATATATGTGGTGTATCCATGGTGTATCTTATAATTTCAATCTGTTGACAAAATTACAAATAAAAGAGATCTGGCAATTTAAACACCAAAGCATCCCGTCGCAAAATGAAGCAATTATTTCGGATGTGGGTACTACGATTCTTCCTACCTATACCTACAAGAACAGATAATGTTAAACAAGCAAGTCTGCTAAACACAAAATGTTTCAACCAAACCGAATGCCCGAAAGTACCTACCCCCTACATCTGCCCGCTACCTGGCAGTCTTCAAAGCATATGCCTGTCTTCTTAAGAAAAAAATCTCATAATGATACAAAAGTTACTCCGAAACCGTGTGAAAAACATCTGCTCTTGAGTCCAAGTTTGCTGCGTCATCGCGTAATGTAAAAACAACATTATTAACACTCACTTAAGGATGCTTTTGAGGAGCAATTCGTAGCCTTAGACAACGTCTTCGGGTATGGTCGGGTATAATCGGCAATCGCCGGACGCGTGCGGAATTGGATGTTAATTTCGCCGGAGGGAAATTGTCCTCACTTTATTCGGACCGTGTTCACCCAAATTTATTTTAAGCATATGTTTAGTGCCCGATTATTGTCATTCACTTCGATTGTGAACCGTAAAACTGAGGCAATCTTAACACGGTATTCAAATACAGATTTTCTGTTGATTTTTGCAAAGTACAAGATGTTTATTGCGTGTTTTGATTGCAGAAGAGCCAGTAATAAGTAGGTATTCGCTACCTTTTCGGTTGACAACGTGTTGATGAAGTCTTCGTCATACATTGGCAACAATGACCACTTAAATTTGGTAACTCCTCTGCTCATTGGCCAATTTAAAAAAATTAGTATACCTGGGTACCTACATTAAAAAGATAACTGCACGCTGAAATTAAAATATCTTTCGTCTTTTTATTTTATTATAAATCCTCATAGTCCATTTTTTGGATTTGAATGTTGAAATAACATACTTACCTTCGAAAATTTGAAAATATCTAATTCTAATATCACTTGTATTGTCTATGATAAATGACAGACATTTAACAACTTTATAAACATAGGAGCGATCTCCTAAGCATTCATTATAAACCTCTTAAAATTGCCAACTTCCGCTGATCTTTCATTTTATGATCTATGGCCTGGAAATAGAACACACAAGTTTTCATAATGAGATATAAATTAATGGTACTTTATTTGTAAAACTTAAAACTTCGAGGAAAATATAGATGTTTATGTAACTCACGATTCGCTTATTATCTACTGCCATTATAATAAATAATTGACGTACCAACATATTTAATCAACATTGTACAAATACTAAGACCGCTTGTTGGCCCCTTCCATCAAAAAAACTCGTGATACACAGTCATTTAGACATTAAATAAATCCTTGAATGTGATGTTTAATCATATCTCACATACTCCATTTATTTTCCTTGAACTTATCAGATCGTAAAAAACGCCTGATGGACGCGCGCTAAAGGTGTTCAAATTTTTTATTCGACCATCTTCAAGGTCTGTTTTCATGCATCTGCCATATCTCCAAAGAATATTTCTAACACATCTGCATAATAAATAGCAAAAACTTGACCTACAAAATTTAAAAAATCAACCCACTTTTTGGTTGGTTTTAACTAGCACAGCCCTAGCTGAGCAGAATGTTTCAGTTGAACATTGAGCTTTAAGTTGTGAGCAATAAAAGCGTGTAGTAGGTCAGTAACGTCAGTATTATAATTAGCTGGTGTGGTAAAAAGGTGCCAATTTCCGTTCGGATGTCGTATATCCGTTCTTTAAAATCGGCAGTCAGTGATTAGTGTCGCATGTGCTTTGTTTTTTGCCATTTTTTAACATATTTCGTTGTTCTTTGCGGCCATAATTTATCAAGTTTCCAGACAGGCAGCTGGTAAGCAGTGTGCTCAATATTATTTGCAGATTGCACCAGATTTCCAAACTAAGCGCGTGAAGATTTACATCATTATCATTTAGTTGACCACAGAAATTATTAATGCTTCTGTTTTGTCCAGTTGAATGATTTTATGTAAATAACCTTCGGAGTAACAAAGGCATCTTACCAAATAACCAATCAATTAACGCTTACCATTGATATTTCACTACCAGCCTCACTTCAAGATTGATCCGTCGAAGGACCTACGTTTAACAGCATTATAAAGTAACGTCGGGATTAAATTGGTTGGTACAGAACCAGCGACTTCTAACAGGAAGGTGCCGGAGCCATAGCCTTGTTCGATGTTCAGCAGGATGCACCATAAGCAGAAATGGTTGGCTTGGACCCAAGGATCTCCTTACACCCCAAAATCCCCACATAAGGCGTGTTTGCACAGTAAGGTGACAAAATTAATTCCCACGGATCCTCCTAAAGAGCCCAAAACACCTTGCTATCCGGTTAACAGTTAAAATTTCCCACAATAAGGGTCTTGTACACCTTTCCCTTACAACTTGTCGCTAAAAACTGCGCGTACGCACCTTGTAGTACTCCCGCGCAGGGATTTGCTTCGTAAGAAGACATCCTTTGAGGGGTGGTCCAAGAATTTAAAACAAAATGTTACTAAGGACTTGCGTAGGCTTCAAGGAATAATCGGCATAAGCTATCAGGCATTTCATACAAAAATTAATTTATAGTAAGTTGGTGTTATAAGCATAGCTCGGCAGCTTGCGTCAATCATAAGTGACCAACCAAGTTAAGCAAGTTGTTGATGGGTTAAAGCCAAGTTGATAAACTGATAAATTTATTTAAACACACACATAAAAAAATCACAAACACGATGTTTCGTGTTTGTGATTTTTAGAACCTAAGAACAAACGGAATATAGAAATGTTTTACACATACCTAGCAAAGGATTTTAGATTAAAGGCAGTTGCAGAATGACTAGGTGAAATAACTCATTTAAAACACGCTAATCGCTCTCTGTTGTAAATCAGGTACTCATACAGAGCAGATGCCGGGAACCCGTTAGGTTCTTTTGATAATCTCACCAACTGTGATATCCTGACCGATTTAAATTCATTTTTGGTTTGCACGCAGGTTTCAATATTTTGAGGATATGACACTGCGATATTCAGAAACTTTAACTAATGGATTTGAAATAAAATCAATGGAATTTCTCGTAAATAGCTATTGATTTGCAATAGCTAACCTCTTCTCATCGTAATCCATAAAGGTCCCATCAAGGTCTAGAGGCTCTTTTATAATGTACAGTACAGGCTATACTCCACCACACTGGCCTGTGGATGAGTAGACGTCACAAACCTTTAAAAAATCATGAAAAACTCTGAAGTGCGCAGGTTTCCTCACGATGTTTTCTATCACCGAAGCAATCTGAAAATTAATAAGCACATAACTTTGAAAATGAGTATTGCATCTAGAATTTGAATCCTTTGAAATTAGGGTTGCATCCAAGATTGTAATCTAGACCCTAGCGTGGAAAAACACCTTATAAACCGCTAGCTAGACTAACAGTTTAAAACTCAGTATGGTTTAAATTAATGGAGTAAACAGTCCGCTCCTTATATTTAAACTGTATAGTGTTTACACATGTTTGCGACAGTAATATTTGTGCTACAAACATTTATTTACGTAAGCTACATGAATGCTTACGGCGCGTTGCATCACAACAATACAATTCCTCTGGAGAATGTCTGTAAACAAACGGTTTAAGTAGTACAATTGCATTCTAAGTGGATTTATGCGCTCGTAACGGACAGACAGACAAAAGTATCGATAAAACTTAACGTATATAGGTATAGGGGTAAAAACAATAGCTAAGACGTTTGTCATACCGACGGCGAAATCCTGTAAGCTGAAGTATTACATATTGAGGGGTAATTTTGAAATATTACTTTTAGTTATTATAATCAACATTTCGTACAACGTTGAAAACATGTCTTGAGCGCAGTAACTTAAATTGCAGTAATCTGATTACATACAAACATGAATATGTCTGAACGCATTACTTCTTGTATGTTAGTTTATTTCGAAAACCAGGAATATCTACCGTGACAATACTCGCAGCCTGGTAAGCCTAATTGGATTTTTAAATTAGGTAAAAAAACTAATACGTATTTAGAATTTGACATCAGTTTGCATCAGCCAGAGACAACGTTATTTTGGGTACCGAAGGAAAATCTTCAAAAGATTGATAATATTCGGTCCCTATCATACCTTTCCTTTCCAGCAATACAACAACTACCTAAAGGTATACGATCGAAATCTAATTAGGTTTTTACTATCGTCAGAATTGGACATTGTGTGCTGAACAGCCGATTCGCTACGCCGTCATGTGATGTGTAGGTTTAACGCTCAGTACACCCGTTAACATACGAATATAGATCATTTAACCTGGTTCACAAGAGCTTTGGTTAGTGTTACAAGTATAGTTTATACTTAGTATGTATGGCAATACTATATTGTCTATGTATGCGTCTCGTCTGTTGTCTATAACACTTGGTGTCGTCGTCTGCCTCTGTGATGAGTTTGTTATTGATATGGAATGAACAAAATGTGAACAACTTATTCATTAAGCTATTCCAAAGACCTCAAACACGGTACCACTCCTGTAAGTTGATGAGGAGTTGGGTGTCTCAGCAGCATCAGCTCAGGGTTACTATATTATTGTTTACAAATAAAGGCCCAGGATACAAAAAGCTAAATCAAAATCGTTTCCATTTAGGAGCTTTGATCCCACTAACCGACACACAAAGAATCACACATTTAGAGATGTAATTACAGGTAGTGTATACATACTCTTAGATCACACACGATACATTTTAAACACTCTTTTTGTGTCAGGAGTTACAAACATTCAACATAAACTGCTTAGTCAATATGACATAACAATATACCTGAAGACCTTAAACTAGGTCATAAACTCTATGGAATGCTCTATTGAGTATGATAGTATTAAACGTCAAGACGCACGAAACATTAATTAAACTGAAAACGTTAAAGAATTACAAGTGCTGCGTTTACGGCCCAGCTTGCATCAAAATGCAAATTGTGTTCTCCGAGGAATTGATAAGATAACACGTGTCGGTGAATGGCTATCGATCGCGTTTTGTATTGATTAAATGCAGGGGCTTAATTTATTTTTAATTCCCCGTTTATTACCTCTTCAATGGGATGGAATGGGTTTTTATAATTGATATCCGCTGTCTGCCTTTTTATTTGCTATTCGCCAATAGGTAGGCCAAGAATTCTCCAATCACAAGTAGATCTGAGAGAGTGGTAGGGCTCTGCGTAAAGATTTTATTATCACCATTATTTCCATTAATATTACTACTTCTAAACTGGCTACCCTCATGGTTGAACTTGACTCGTCTTGTTCCGGCTGGAGCCAGAGAGTCAGTGATTTATTTCTTTTATCTTCTTTCTTGACTAACAACATTCAGATCAACTTCTGTTACTAGTGCATTGTTTAATAATGTTGAATACTTAACACTTAGCCAACTTAACACTTCAACTTTACGTATTTATTTGAAAGACTTTTACGTTTCAATTAAACGTTCTCAAAATAATTTTAAGGATTATCTCCTTTAAATACTTCGAAGAAGGTGCTACTTAATATAAATGTTTTAATTTATAGTAAGTAATTTCTACTGTTTTATTGCATGTAGCCAGCAATTTGTTGTATGTCATCCTGAGTATTTGATAATTGATACCTATCTTTCTTAGGCCACTTGGTGATATAAATGATCGATGATGAATTTTTGCGTTATTGCTCAAATTATTTATGTGTTCAGAGTAATGTGTTAATAATTAATTAGTGGTGTCTGAAAATAATCAATTATGTTTTATTTAATAACAGCCGGGTGTAACTTGGGTGCGTATTTTCTTCATTGAACAAAACTACCGCCATAAGGAAAAACAAGATTTTAGGATTATAGGAGGCTACTGTTCTTTTGTATTGAAAAATGATGCCGAGATTGAGAAATACATGGTGATGAAGGTCATTCTTCATCATCATATTTTTCCCGATTCTGCACCTCATTTTCATGGAAGAAATCCAAACCCTGGTGCCACATTCCAAAGGATTACTGATTATCTTTTTAAGACATCCCCCAAAAAGTACTACCGAGTACTTTAAAGCACATTGAACACATTAAAGACCAATTACTCAGAAAATCCTGCAGCGAGCGAGTAAGGTACTAAAAGAAAAAATATCTTTCCTCCGACGATAAGCAGTCTGACCCATCTAAATTAGCCATCACGGAGACACTTGGGATTTGTAATGCTCTAGTGGATAATTAAAGGAACGAGGGCTGGTAAAAGTTTGGGGCCGGTCAATCTACACCTTTCCATCGGCAGGTGATCTCGACGCATCTTTGTCGTTTTTTTAATTAAAAACATCAAGGCGTCATGTGTTGCGATGCAATCAGTCGTTACTGGCTGCGTGGATGATGCGGGTGCAACATTGATTATTATTAAAAGCTTGAATACGTTCGGATGCATCATCGAGTCCCGTTCTCGAATCGTTTTATGTTTACGAGTTTTGCTTTTTAAAGCTCTTAAATTTTTACGAGCGTGTTTACACGTACTCAAGGATTTATGCGAATTGTAATCGATCACACGATTTTAGCGACGGCGCTCTTAATTTGACTTGGAACGACTGGTGCATGGAGCATACAAACATTGCACGTCCGTAAGCGACTGTACGTGATTTAGTTACATTCCATGATAAAAATATTATTGACCAACGATTACTTGATTCAGTATTTACAACTTGTGAACAAAGGGCAAACACAGGTGATATGTAGGTACTCGTATTTCTTTTAAATAACCTTTGGAATAAATCTAAAAAGAAAATCGATAAATCATATCAGTGATAAGGGAAGGAAACGGAAATTCCTACCATTATGTAGCCGACTAAAGAGCTGGCCATGAAGTTAAAAGGAGCGATAACTATCGGAGAAGAAAACTTTTCAAATAACACTTGCACTTTTCTAAAAGCAATCCTATCAAGTAGACCGATGCGATGGCGTGAAAAGAATAGGCTTAGTAATAAACTTTGAAAGGCCTGCGCATGGATGATCACATAAGATTGCACAATAATCGGTCGTGTGTAGATCAAATCGTTTGGCCGATGACATAAAAGTGTGATGGAGTTTCGCTATTATATCGTGGCATGTTCTGGGGCACGTGGCGGGACTTGTTTGTTTTTAAAGTTAACGGGTTTGGCACAGGAGCCGTCAACGACGAATATGAATGCATATAATGACGTATTTTTATAGAACTTTTGATTTATTGCGATATGATCACTAACATAAGTAATTGATTCAATTCTCCATTTCATTGTCGTCATTATTTTAACCTTACGCAGACGTAAGGCTCAATCATATTTTTCATAGCAGTTTCATAATATTCCTCTCTATCCTGAGAAAGTAATAGGACTTATCGATAATCCCAAGGTCACAGACAATTCCGTAAACTGAGGAGAAATATGAAATCTGTATGATGTTAATTATGACGAATTGTTCTCGTATAACTCCTCAGAAGCAGGCCAAGGATGCCGGCAACAGGGTGCCAAGGGGTGCACTTGCAACCCCGGTCAGAAAAGCAAACACGTGTTTTTACTAAGTTTAACTCTATATTTTTAATATTACCTAGTTAATAGTAGATTTGGAAGCAGCAAAGAAAAAAATCCATTATCATCATGTAAATATCTGGTACTAACCCTTGAAGCGAAATTATCATTGGTATTACTTGTTTTAGGATAAAAAGATTGTGATGAAATTAGCGTAGCAAGTGTTTTCAATAATATTCTCAAAAGTGTGCGAAGAATGTCAGCTTTTCACGCATCTATTCCCTAAATCTTTATAATTATTCTCGACTTTCTTCACACGCCACTCTCGACATACCAAAGTTCATATATCCCATCTGGGGTAATATGGTAACATCTTAACAACAGTTGGTTGGTGCGAATTTTTTGCGCATTTACGTCAAACCTTTTTCGTCTAGTTAATTACCTTGAATTTATACAGTAACTAATTGGACGCGATTTTTCGTGTTTTTATCGCAATAATAAATTGTTTGAGGACTTATCGTTTGTGCGTTTTTAATAGCGAGCTGTAGTTTATAGCGAGGTTTTGAGGTAATTAAATATGCATACCTACTTATAAGTAGCTTAAACAGGAATACTCTGGGAATGTAGAATATTAATAACAATTACCCAATACTTTCAGCATAACAGACAAACACAGGCAATTAGATCGATTGTAAAATAGCTTGGTTAAGAAAGAAAATTATACATAATATACATTGATACAATTAAAATAAGCACAACAATAACTTTATTAATTGCTTAAGATAATAAATTAAGAACTGAATATAATTATTATTATTGAACGAAATGAATCTATAGGTATAGGTTAATAAATAGGCATTTGGCATAAAAAATACCATAAACTCAAGATCCAAGAAGTGTACGAGAGGTTACTGAGCTATAAAGTCTCCAAGTGAATATTAATATCAACTAAAAAACTTTTATAATTACTTTTGTAAACATAAAGTTATTCAGAATTTACATAGATTACGATAACTTCTTAGGTATATACTGCAGCTAAAAGTCGAACTAAATACGTTGACTGAGTTTAAATTGTTATCCATTTGTAATCAATGATCGTTTGAGTTAAAAAATATAGAAACGAATAAGCTAAACAAACATTGGATATTAAAACGATTGCCTTAAAGAGTAAAATCTACACATAAATTCGATAACAACAACTTTGTACTAATTATAACGATATAGCATTCTAGCGACATCAATTTTATAATACTTAATTCGTACTATTGGCTACCAACACCGCTTATCTTTTATTATCTCCTAGTAATAAACATTTTCAGCTGCTGCATAAGAATTGGTTTTAAATGTAGAGGATAAGCAATAAAATATTGTTTACTAAAATTAAAACGTAACTGTATTAACATTATAATTTTAATAAAATATATTTTTATGAAAAACTAAAAATGAAATACATTTTTAGTTTTTTGTGTACTTTTTAGGGTATTATATAATTTCAAGATACAATTTAGACGAGATATTAATAGTACATATAGTTTTATGCTTCTCCCGATCGTACCATTAACATTACATTTAGTTAAACAACTTCATATTAGAACAAAGTTGAACAAAATCTCAAAATGTACAGTCAGCCCGTGTAACTTTGAATTCTGTGAAACGCGCAACGCTGGTTATCTATTACTGTTTTAATGAAACTTAACAAAACACCGTTCATCTTAAGTATGCACACATTATTTTTCTTCCCTTAATGAAAATATTGTGTTTAAAGTTAAGTACACAAAATTTCAAAGTTACCCGAACTGACTGTAACTATGATCTAATTCCAAAGTTTACGTGCTGATTGTATATTCCAATTTCAAAGTTGCCCGTGCTGATTGTATATTCCAATTTCAAAGTTGCCCGTGCTAATTGTATATTCCAATTTCAAAGTTGCCCGTGCTGATTGTATATTCCAATTTCAAAGGTACCCGTGTTGACTGTATATTCGAATTTCAATATCTGTAAACAATTCAAACCCATCTTAGTCCGAACAGAACCCTATCAAGGGGCCAGGTACGGCCAGATGTTAAAAAGTTATAAATCTCTCTGGCCATTGTCTGTGGCCATTTGGACCTTTTTTAACAATTAAGTGGACACATGGTGTCTATGGTACGGCGCGGGCTGGCAGATGCAATGAAACCTAACTTAAACACCTTAGACTAGTACCATGTGTTTAATGAAATCTTTTTTTGATATAAACAGTTGGTAGCTATAACGAATATATATAATTACGAATGAAGGTATTTCTTCAATAAAGTATACCTAACACTACTTAATGCTATTAAAAAAACGGGGAAATATTAAGGTGTTATAAATTTATAATACGGACAACATACAAAGATATTACGAGTATTACACAATGGTTCGTATGTTAATCTATATTAAGTAATTTATATTATGTTCTACATCTTATGTATTTACTAAGCTATCTAAGCTATCATCTTTTGTATTTACTAAGCTATAAAATTATTGAAAATATTTGGTTGTTTTGTTATCGAAAGAGTTTCATTAACATTTTTACTCAAACACCTAATCAAACTGAATCTTAAAATATATTGCAGTACTAACTCAAAAATTACATAAAAAATGCTTAACTTAATTTAACTTTCTTGTAATCCAATGATTTTAGATATGAAATATGATTTTTACATACTTTACCATATTTACCATAAGTTACAAAGAATGTTTGGTAGCCGGAATGTAGTTAAAATTACCCATCCAATTCCTAAGATTATCTCATGTCATTTTGATCTTTTTTATGAAATACGGGTAATTATCTATAAAAACGATCTGTATGTATGTCGGGACATTCGTTGTACGTAGATCCGTATCAAATGTCACATTAAATTTGATTTAATTTGTGACATTTATTACCCAAGTTGAAACTCCTTATAAATGCGTTAAAGACATTTCATTTCAAGTATTCATGTAAGCAACATGCATTTCACTCTAAGTTTTTTGTATTTAGTTATAACAAAGTTTAAGTTGAAGTTAATGAAAAGTTCGTAAACAAACATGTGAACTAAGTTCTCAAAACACACCCAGACCGACAAAATTTAAATTTAAACTCATTTCCAGCTTGTGGGGAACCGAACCCAGGACCCTTCGAACGGCAGTCCAGCATGGGAATGTGAAATGTTAATGTTTTATTGGCTGTTCACTCAGAAGTTATTTCTAGGTATACTGTAAGTAAACAAACTAAAAAACTTTGCGTCTATTTCACACACATGAATTTAAATTTCATTACGACTTATCTATCTTTTTGTATCTATTTATTTATTGAAAGATTGTGTTATCCATGGCACCCACGACACAGGGAATCCTGTGAGGCTATGCGTGTATACCGTTATTTATTTAATATGTAATTTGGAAATCGCTGAATTCGCGCTGCAACGACCAATAAATAATTGTAAATCAATATTATTGGCCCGAGCGAGCTTTGCGGTAAGCTCATAAACAAACCGAAAGTCGGCTAGGTCAGGTGAAGGCAGTTCTTGAGGAATTCCGTCCCCGCCGGATTGCCTCTATTGGCTAGGGTTGTCTACTTTTATTCAACTACAATTTCTACATTAGATTTCCATAATTATAAAAACGTACTTCTATGTAAATTACCTCATATTGGGCATTAACACATTTTTACATTTCACATTAGGATTCCCTGTGTCGTGAATGGCATGGACATCATTCACTCGGACAAAGAATAAAAATTTAAACTCATCATTAAAATTTCCGCATCGCTGAGAATCGAACACAGGACCCTGCAGGACGACAGTCTGGCATGGTGAGCTTTGCGCCATACGGGTCAAAGGACAAGGGGCATCCTAATGAATTTCATTTTTAATGTTTGTAAAATTGTATTAAAAAGTAAATCATGTAACTAGATGAGACAACCCTAGAGCAGGCCGCGTCACGAGGTCTATGTATCGGTGGGTACTTTGAAAGTTAAATTGTTTTTTTTATACTTGAAAATTCGTTACATAGTTAGTCACGTAGAATAAAATCAAAATTTAAAGAGCTACTCGTAGCCTTCAAATTAAAATGAAGGACTATTTCCGAACTGAGGAATCCGAGTTCTAATGTTGTAAACACCTCTAATTTTCATAAATTATAGCCTTATTATGACTTATGCCTTATTACAGCATTATTATGAATTATCTATTGCTAACAAACAGAATTTAAAAAACTAACTTTCGCTTTACAAAAATAACAGCTCGCGTATAATATATTTTAACACAATGTTTTATTAACAACAATTGTGTTCCGGTTAGAGAGGTATGGATCCGGGTGCACTTAGCGGTGAACATCTTAGTCCTCAAGGGTAGCAACACGTTTACTACTATTACTAACAACTAATAAAAGCACTAACTATTACAAACGGTCCCTGCTTCAGTCCCCATATCTACTAACCAACTAACGTTCTATCGATATCGGTCACAGTTGCCATGGACAGCAGCGGAAGTTTGAGGCTAAGAACAGTATTAAAATGAGAGAATTGTTACGTTTTAATAATATTACCGTAACAAAATTCATATAAGCAAATTACGTTTCAAAAACTAAATCTCTTTATACCGTCGACCCCAAATAAAATTGGGAAATGGGCAGGAAGATGATACCTAATACAAGTACAATTAAAATTATAATTCGGACACTTGGGTTGGCTACTAACCCCTCCACCAATCCACAATGGAGCATCGTGGTGGAGTATGGTCTAGGCCTCCTCAGACATGAGGAGAAACCCGTGCTCAGCAGTAGGTCATTAATGGGTTGAAGCCAATGCCAAATACCTAATAGATTCGAAGAATTTAAATTTCAACAACTAACTACTAGAATACCACAAACTTTCTGAAGCCTAAAAACAGACGCAAGGACTACGGCAATCCTAAAAGGGTACAAGCTTTTGACCCCTAAAAGCTGCGAAAAGTTTAAATAAGGCAGAGCCGCGTAAGCCTTAACTGGGTCAAGTTCAAAGGGGCGAACGAGGCAGCGGCAATGAACTCTATCCAAGGGCGGGCCAGTTTAAACTCGAATTTAACCGCGGAATGAGCGCATTCCAACTGTTAGAGGAGGTGGGAGAAGTATAATGCTATGGGGTAGGCGAGAAAGAAGAATCGTCCCCTCTTTATCTGTATTTAATAATAAATCTTAAAAAAAAAGTTAAAAATAATCACTGTTGGTGTCGTATATAATAATAAAAAAAATATTGTTTTATTGGAGCTATAGCAATGCCAAAAAACACAGACCACACAACCAATTGGTTGTATACTTAGTTTACAATAAAAGATTGTTGATCACAGTGACAAGAATTCTTCTTCTCAGGCGTCAAAGAATCTTAGATAGACTCCTAGACCCTGAGCAACTAATATATTCTACACGAGACAGACCTGTAGCATTTCAGCGTAACGATGTATTGGAATAGAGCCGTACATGAAATTATGGGGTTTATACTTTAATCTTTATACGCAATTTATTGCGACTTAAAAGAAGCACATTTTATTGAGAGAGTATGATTCGTGTCATGAGTGAATGGTGTCATATATGTGGTCCATGGCACCCGCTACACAGGGAACCCTAGTGCAGAGGCCTCTTAGTGTTTGTTAATTACTGTTTATTTATTTACATATATTTAATACTAGCGACCCGCCCTCGCTTCGCTTCGGGAAACTTATTATCAAGTGCTTAAATATAAAGTTTCATGGTTCTTTAAGAGATGGCGCTAGGCCGATGGCGTTCTTATTCTTTAAGTTAGGAAGGTTCACCCCTAGATGGCGCTGTGCTTAAAACCCGAAGAAATCCCATACAAACTTTCAACCTCTATTTCAACCTCTTCATCCCTTTTTGTCGCAATAAAAGGTAGCCTATGTCCTTTCTCAGGGTCTAAAGATTGTCTGTGTCAAATTTCATCAAAATCGGTTGAGAGGTTTAAGCGGGCAAGCGACACAGACAGACAGACAGACAGACAGACAGACAGACAGACAGACAGAGTTACTTTCGCATTTATAATATTAGTAGGGATTATGTATATAGGTATTCAAATCGGCCATAAGCCAAAATGCAAATGTTTTAAGGTCAGTGCCCAACACGAAGCATTTACTTAAACTTTAAGTAAGTCTTTAAGTCTAAAAGAATTAAAACGTACGATTTTATAAACTCGGTATCTTATTTATTTCCACCATTATCAAGCAACGAGACGATACGTCGAATAACCACGATGTCCCGTCATTCAGGGGCACGAAACAGTTAAATAATATTTTATTCATCTTCGTGGTTTGTATCGACATCTATGTAATTTGTAATACATTTGTATGGTTTTGTTTAAGTACATTCGCATGTTTCTGAACTGTGGGTTAAGAGTATCACTAAAGGATTAATGACAGCACTGCAACACATGATGGGAACATTGTGTGAAAGATTTGATAAAACCTGAGTATCTAACGGCCACCACTCGTGGATGTTTTAGTGGTGGCCGTTGGGAGTAAACGATCATTTTTAGTGTACTGTACCCAAAGGGTAAAATAAAATGAAATGAAATGAAGTTTATTCGATTTTTTTTTACAAAACTTCGAAAGTCAAACTACGCCATCGCTTCAACAAACCCCTACCGTGAGTAGCCTTGCAAGAAGAAGCGGCAAGAAACTTCCAAGAAGCTTAATTTGCTACTCACATTACAGATTGCACTTACTACTAGCTAGAATATCAAACTCATTTCCAAGCGTTTTTATTGTTAAAATAATCATTAAGTTTTTTAAGTGTGGCAAACGGTTCTCTATTAATATGCCTCCTCTGTCAGTCTGTCAAGCGGTTCTATCTCATGAACGGAAATAGGTAGACACCTGAAATTTTCAGAGTGCACGTTACTGTGGTCGCTATCATAAAAAATAAATAAAAAAGTAAAAAGTTGGATCCCAAAGGGATTCCGCATACAAGTACCTCACCTTAGAAAATTGAGGTTTTTTCGTAACAAATATTGAATATGCGCTCATAACAAAAGTTGAATACGCGACCACGTGTTTTCATCAATGTTTCTTTATGACGTTATCACGTAAAACTATCGTCCGTAAACCGACTATACAGACAACCGATTTTTTATCAGTAACAAATCGTGGTTAGGTAACTTACGTATTTAAGATTGAAAAATTGGGCATTTAAATTAGGTGAGTTACGCATTTAAGTTAGCTAAGTTCGACAACTTGTATTGCCGGACCCCCATTTGAAGGGTCATGGGTTCGATTTCTAGCTAAGCGGAAATATGAATGATGAGTTTAAATTTCTGTTCTCGGTCCTTGATGTGTGTGTTCTTGTCTGGTATGTTTTCGATGGTACGCACGGGTCACGTTCACGGTCACGGGTCAATTTTTATAAATACTTTGCACTTTCAACTTTAATTTGAAACCCGTGCCCTACAGTATATCGCTCGCTATGTACCGAATAGGTTGAAGTGAGCTTATAAACCTGTGATCACAGGTGTACAGCCAGTATGTCACCAGTCTATACCGTTCGCGTTCTCAACCGGTATTACGACAGCGAATATTCGCGCTCGCACGGGAGCGCCGATCGCGATCGCCCTCAAAGGTCGCGAGCTTGGAATGCACGAGGATTTACTCACAGCGCCCGACTGCATCGTGACTGCACTTAACTAACGCAAAACGTTTTTTCGTTCGTATTTTAAATTGATACTTTTTTTTCATTTTGAATTTAGAACTTTTTTTTTCTTCCAATAATTTTTTCAGCCTGGACTCCCGTGTTGTAATAAAAGTTTTTAGTTTAAAATAGAGATAATTAATAACTTTTTTCGTTCTCTTTTCAATGATATACCCATGTAGATAATAACATATACGTCTATGTTATTAATAGCTTTCACTTATCTTTGTTTTTCTTCACATATTTAGTGTTTCAGTCATACAATATTTTAGAGTAATACAAAGATTAAGACATTATTAAAGTAAACTATAGTAGGTATATCATTGAATATTTTCGATCATCATCAGTTATATAACTGTTACCGTGTAGAAGCGGTGAGTTACTCTTGGAAATGTCAAAACCAATTATGTCAGACGCGAGCTACCAGTTATCTGGATAACATTCCGTTCTAACACGGCGGATCTTGAGCGGCTCGGTATGGTCTCTGGTCATAGTTAATCCTTTCACTGTACTGTTAACTAAGATAAGAAAACCAAAATACTGTGATTTCATTTAACTAAAAAGGTCTCTGTCTCTAGCATGCCTAAAGTGTGACAGTCAAATTTTGCTAATTGTCCTATTTTTCATGTAGCTATCTCTTTCTATCTCATGCGTTCTGGACTTATCTGTGTTATGGGAACGTATCAAAAAGTGCAACTTGCATTATATGAGCGTAACGTCTATACGTACGTATCTATAGCTTTAATATATTTGGTATGAACAGACAAATGAGACAAACACACAAAATCAGAACAAACATATAGAGACATTTATCTGCCGCGCCCGGGAACCGAACCAACATTTAACTGTCACAAAAATCGGCTAAAAATCGAGCCTGAATCGCACTCAAACGAAAGCAGTGTCACTATCAACTGGACCAGGATCGTCTAGTTAATAAAAACTAAGGTACCCTCATAACACATTAGACTGTCTGAACACAAACAGATCCGTAACTAAACAGGATTACAAGTTACCACCCGCACCACCAGCGACCGTTTGCCGACGTTGCCCGCTTACAATAATATAATAGTTTATGGTAATCGACCATCCCTAGACGCACACCTGGTCATCTTTAGACGTGTCTATACCTACACTAAAGTTGAATACCTTAGTGCATAGCAATAATAATAATGTAACTGTGTACCCATACATCTACGGTGTTAATAACTTTCAGCTATTTTTAAGTAATTACGGGGAAGTCAAAAGAAGGTCATGATTCCAGCCCGTATGTTTATTAAATTTTGACAAACAGTTTCGTTACTACAATAAGTATTATATAATAGAAAAGTAATGAAGAGTGAATAAATTTTTCACCTTAGACCATGTGTCGGTAACTCCCATATTTTGACTAAGGTGTAGAGTTTGTCATGTTAGGGCTTGTAGAGTTAGTAGCTTGGCTCTACAAGTGATAACTTTTTGACAGTGCAAGCCATATATGGTCTCGTCTTGGTAAAATGTATTTTGGTCGGATAAACTTCTTAATTCAAATGATAGTGATATTGTATTGTATTGCTGAATCAAGCGAGAGAGTGGTAGCTGGTTAGTTAGCCAGGCAGACTTCAAGATATTACACCTCTTTGCAGATTTTCCATTTACCTTCCTACTACTCGTATATACCTAAACACGGCCCGCATTGAACAAAGTAGCAGAGACGAACAAGTTTCAAATCATTAGCATATCCTGTCGATAAGCTAAAGGTTGCGAGATTAGTCTGCTGGCGTGACTGCTCATTCCATGTTTCCATCCTGAACATCTGTAACAAGGTCTAAAATGTCAACTTTAACATCATTTTTAAAAAGGTCGTATAAAAACCTTTCGCGGAGGACAATAATTTATAGAATTTTCCAAAAATAATTATTTTCATTTTTGTTGTAATTAACGACGATTATACTTTAATCAGGATTATTCTCTCTACCTTTTATAAAATACAAAAAATGTGAGAATCCGTTACGTTTAAAATGACCAATGTTCGTGATTCAAAGACAATAATGTATTCTCTCACTCAACTGATAATTCCGTTCAAAAACAAACATAAATTTCAAGAAACATACGGTTGATCTCAAGTCTCCTGGGCAGGAATTCGTATTCTGATTATCACTGCCAATAATACAACAGATGGTTTACAAACAAGTAATACTCCACCAGATGGCATCTCAAACAATACATTTAAAGATAAGAGAATTCCAAAACAAAACTTGTCTGCACCTGGGTTCTTAACTTTTACCGCCAAAGAAATCTCCAGAAGATTTGTAAAACACGTGTGCGTAGACACATTTTTAACAATCTGTATTCAGGGCATTTCTAAAACTCTCTTTACCATGTTCAGGTAACGCGTGTCGTAAAACAATTGATGGTCAATTGGTGATCACATCTGTTCGGGCTCAATTGCAACATCTGGTGCTGAGCTCAACAGCTAAACACTAATACAATTGTTCACAAGTTGACTAACAGTTTAAGCGGACAAACGCGCTAAGCCTATTGTGATCTCTAGCGCCTGACGTCAAGCTTGAAATTATAGGTACTGTTTAGATTTCGTGGACAATTAATTAACTAATCCACGAGTGCTACTTCTGAAAAACTGTTTTACAATTTGGAAGATTATTAGATATGTTTATGTAAACATACGCGTACTCAAATTTGGTTTTCAATAAATAAATAAGAAATATTTGCCTGGCTTGGTACACATTTCACAATAATTCTAGAAAGAAAAAAGAAGCCCTTTATTCTGGAAAGAATAAACCATGAAATATTTTTACTAGAGCCAGCAAAGCCTCCGCTTTTGTATTGACCGGCAATGCGTTAGGAACAATAAATGCCTTTGTTGTTCCTGATTGACGACCCAGTAGCCTAGTTGGCAGTGGCCCTGCGAATCGAGGGTCCCGGGTTCGATTCCCGGCCGGGGCAGATATTTATGTGACAGATAAATATTGGATGGATCATGGATGTTAGTGATTTATCTAACAAAGTCTGTGTTAGCGTTTATTTACATATTTATTTTCACGGACTATAGTGACCACTTAGCATCAGACTTGCCTGCTAGTAGGCGAAAAGGCAGAGGCAGAGCCAACCTTATAGCTAGGACTTAAATATGCATCCTACACCCTCGAAAGATAGAAAATCCATTATAATTTCTTAATATTACCTAATTAAGAATTCCCAAAACTAACAGAAACTTTGATCAAACATTTAAAAGCATAACCTAAAACAGATTTGAAATGCCAAGCTGGGCGCGGAACAGTTGTCAAGGCCTAATGGGCGATGATCAGTCATTCTTATAGATCCGCATATTTAAATGATGTTTCGTAATAACATTTCGAAATTATTACAATCTTATTGTAAAATAATTCAAATACAATCTTGGCATACAAAATATACGAAACATAATAGATAAATAATTATAATAGGTAGTAGATAGATAGTTAGAAATTTTGCGCCATAGCCTCATAGGTTAAATTAGGTTAGTTCGAGTCTAGGATGGATGGAACTCCCATTAAGTAAGATGAGGAAACCAGTGAAGCAAGGCTGCCCATTGATATAAGTCAACGGCAATGTAAGTTTCAAAGATGCCTCAAGTTATCCAGTTAATGCAAATCAAGCTCATTGCAGTTTAGAATTCCTAACTCTAACAGTTAGCCAGCATATGTGCAGGTATCACGATTGCACGATCACAAGAATTATAACTCATTGCTGGATCGCCGTCATCTCACGGTGTAAGGCCAGGGATGCACCATTACATCGACTTCTCTCGGATTACAATCGATTGGTAAGTAAAATCGATATTTACTTCAACCTGATATTAATTAAGCAAATGAACCAATTATTGATCGATTACGATGTATACTATAACCTCTTCCTGGATCTAGGTCGACTTACCCAGTAACTCTTAATACACGTACATACGTTAAAAGTCTTATTTATTCGTAATTAAGGTAATTAATTTAAACTCACATACCTACTACAATTAAAAATTTATTATAAAGAAATTTGACATGAAAATATTCGTTTACAAATAATTAAATATTATCGATTTTTAATTAATGTTACTCCTTAACATTCGGAGAAACATATTTAAAGAATTTAAATCAAAAGAATACCTATATTTCGTGTAAATAAAACATCTTACAGTTTTCAGCTAAGACGTTGTCCTTTACAGACAATCGTTATCATACAGACAACTATAATTTATATTACGTTTATTTTTATAAAAACCATGTACTCCAAGCCTAATAGTGATGGGAATTCGCGGGTAGGTGAATCACTGAGCCAAACGCGCGTACTGCCACTTGTGACGAGTTTTGTAGGTCATTACTCACCTCAATACCTGTTCCTGTGTTTTTTGTTACCACATAGACTGTCTGGTACCGCATGTACCGTTGTTATGGAGGAAAATATTCCAAATAATTTATGCCTGTTTAAATTTACGAGTACAGAACGTACACATTACTTTCAAGTTTATGGAAATAACTACTTCAACCCTTTAATGTTCTACAGGGCATGGGTCTCTCCTCATAACTAATAATGTAATCAATTGATTCAAAGTATAAACTTAATTTACTTACTTTTAATTTTTTTATTATGTACCTTACTACTTACGTACTTAGTTAATGAGAGTGCAAATATATTTTGTGTACAAGATTTCTGAATACAGACAAGTCATTTTTTGTTAATAAATCGAAAGCTTGTCTGTGAATATTTGTTAAGAAATTACATAACATTATAAAACATACAAATAATATTACAACAAGAATTTCCCTCATAATGTATATAATATCATTCAATTTCACACAGTTTTTCATTGTCATTCAATTGTTTAATAAACTAAAAGTCTGTCTGTAAATAGTGTGTCACAGCGTTCATAGACCTCTTTTAAACCACGACTGTAAACTAATAAAAGTCGTAAATGCTGTATTTGTTCACGAATTTTGGGAAAACAGAGGTAAGTGGGACCTGATCTATACTTTGGTAGATTTAACGCGCAATTTTTTCCTTGTTTCAAAACTTTTAATATACTTATGCAACAACGTTTATGAGAAACAGTGCGTAATTCTATTTGTTCGTAAGATGATTTTCATTATTTATTGTTTGATGAGTCAACAATAAACCCCGTGATCTATTCAACAGTATATCCTGGTTAGTGGTAAAGACTAAAGAGTAATCTTTAGTGATCTTGTGGCGTCAATCTTTATAATGCCGGAAATAACAACAACAGCGAATAGAAAATAACATTACCTTGTATATTTTTCATTGATTTTCGTAATATTTTGCTGTAAATTTTGCATACGTGTACATTTACCTATACATACTCTCGAAAACTGCATTGGAAAGCCCCATTTAAACATATAATTTTGGCTTCAACCCTTTAAACCAAGACTTCCCAATCAGTGGGGCATGCCCCCCTTGGGGGGCGTAGAGAGATTTCAGGGGGGGGGATAATAGGAAAGTTACCATTTCCATTTACCATTTGTATATTGTATTGTACCTATTTGAAATTCAAATAAATTATTTTTGTTGGAAACATAAGGGGGGCATGAAAATATTATTTTTGGTTTGTGTAGGCTCGGCGAAATAAAGGTTGGGAAACCCTGCTTTAAACCATAAAACACGAAACAACTTGAAACTTCGCTTCACAAGAGAATTATGCTTGATAGCAATTACTTTAAAGTAGAAAAATTAAAAAAAAAAAAACAAAAAAGGTAAATCTGTTATTAATTTATGATCAACGTCTCAAGACTAAATAATACATTAAACTTAATATAACATAGCAGAGACCTTTACAGTATTTTGTTAGGTAAGGTATGTAGAACGGATGGTACCCGATGGTTGATATTTAAAATCGAGGTATTTATCGCTTGACCCCGAAAGGCTTCGCGTCGTGCGCAACTACACGCGAATGACTGGATTTCAGCAGATGCCTCGGAGAAAGTATGGTTAGGGAGAAATGCAAGCCCACACTAGACCAGCTATTACTAAGAAAGGAGCTGTTGGATTTTTAATGATACCAGTATTCTCCCAGTGGTCAAAATTCGACCATAGATTAAAAATTTGAGGAAAGCTTGAACTTGGATGTTTCGAACATTTCTTTATATTCATTGAAGGTTGGTTTTTACTCGCAGCTTCGCCCGTTTGGCTTTGGATGTCAAAAAAGGTTTGACACTTGACACGACGTGACATGTTTGGTGCCAATGTGAAGTAACCCTTCGACCACATGAATTACGGTGGAATTTAAAGCGCAGAATAAAAGTTCAAATAAAATATTGTAATGTTTTTTCAATAACTTGGTTACTTGGCTTTCATGAAATGATTATTTTTCTTCACAAAATACTCAATTAAGGCGTCAAGTCCTTGTGCCAAAAATTATATTAGTATTTATTTTTGATAGTAACGTAATTTATCGTAATTCTCACGGATTGGATTTTTTTGTACCATTCAATTGCAAGTAAAACAAGTTTTGTACCTAGATTAATCTTTAAACATTAATTATACGATTCTTTAGACATGTTTCAAAGGCAATAATCATGTATTCGCATCATTTTGTAATCATTTTTTTATTGCAATGTATCTCGTATGTAGATATCCTGTAAACACAACGATTTAAATTAAATTTTCGCTTTAAACTTGATTAACTAGTAGTGAACCGCTCCCGATTCGCTTCAGGATTACACCGGATTCTTGCAAATTACAGCTAAAACACAATTTTCTTTTTATTGATTTTTTACAAGCTTTTATTTAAATTACCGCGTTAGTGTGGGTCAACACAACAACAAACATACAGACAATTTGAGAACATCCTCCTTTTTGAAGTCGGTTAAACACACTTAATAAAATATAATTCCCGATGCAATGACGATACGTTACCAATTTAGTTATTTTCGACCCTAACCATAACCCGGCCTTTAAACCACTAAACATTCTATCTTCAATGCCTTATCGCGAGTTATACAGTTCCGTACATCTTTGTCCGTTGGGAATGTCCCATTACGAGGGTGTCTTCATCGGAAAGAAGATTTGCCGCTTGACAATAGACTGTTACCCGAGATGCAGATAGCCGTAAACGCTGTCGAAATACCCACTGAATATACATTGTTTATAATAAACACTTTAACGGGACTGATAAGGAACATACTACATCAATAATTATAATATATTAGCTGTTGCCCACGGCTTGGCCCGTGTGGAGGTACTTTTACTGATTTTCAAAATAACTTTCATCCCTTAGTTTATTCCCTTAGGGGTTGATTTACCAAAGTGTTGAAACAGGTGTTTCATTATTTGTAACCACTATCCCAAAGACCAATTTTCATAGTGTCTGCTTTAAATTCGACAAAATTTCAAACAAACTCTCAAAACTTATGTTCTTAACTTCGTAACAAAAACAAATAAAAAATGTTAAGTAGAGAAGAAAACTACAGGTATAATTATTACAATCTCTATTTTTAAAAATGATGCGTTGATTATCCTTTATAGGTTCGTGTTAACGATATCGATAATTATTTTAGAACACTAGTATAATTACTAATTTCAGCTATAATAAGCGCATTGAGATTATTAAGAAACAAATTAATCCAATTAATTAAATCCAATTAGTATTATATCAGCCGCATCAATCGCTAACAATGTAATATAATTGGAATGTTTAGTAAATATAAAAAATTATCCGACCGCGGAAAAGCGGTAGATTCCAAAACCGAAGTGCGGAAAAACATAACATTTTTCTTTATTTTTTAAGTTTTATTTCAATAAATAAATAAAATAGTTCACATAACTATGTCCCTAATCATCAAATCTGTTACATGTGAGAACATAGCATGTGACGTCAAAACGTAATTGCCATTAATTCTATAATATGCACTCACGTACTGTTTAAAAAATGATGTTTGAAAAATACTGTGAATCAACAGTTGTCCAGAGCAGGATTCAAACTTCCGACGCCCGGGGCGCTTCGTGCGAGCGCCGCCGACCTACTGCTTCCGTGCGCACATTAACTTAATTATATTATTTACTACAATTATATAAAAAACAATGTCCGATTAGTTGCCGCAAGGTAACAAGGTTTTGTTATGATATCAATTTATGCTGCACTTGGCTTCAACTAATAGCCCACTACTGAGCACGGACGGGTCTCTTCACGTCACTGAGTTCGCACTCAACACTCCCGAGTACGCACATCACTGGAGGCTAGAGCATACTCCACCACGCTGCTCCAGGGCGTATTGGTGGAGAAGTTAGTCAAACCAAGTCTCAGAAGTTATAATAATAATAAATAATAAAAATAAATAACGCTACACACTCATAGCCCCAAACTAGGATTCCCTGTGTCGTGGGTGTCATGGACAACACACAAGACAAGAACACACACACCCAGACCAAGAACGGAAATTTAAATTCATCATTCAAATTTCCGCCTCGCTGGGAATCAAACCCAGGACCCTCGGAACGGCGATCCGGCGTGTTAACCATTGCGCCATCCGGGTCGTCAATTAATCTTTATTTCAGACAATTAACACACAAATAATGCCACCCGTAGGAATCCAACAATAACAACCGAGAACGACGTTTTACGTGCCATTCGAATAAAAATACAGTTTAATCCTAATTCATCTGGGCTGCAATCAGAAAAATACTTAACTGAATTTATCCGCTGCTTAACCAACCACCTTAGTATATAGGAAGTGTGTTAATTACTGATTATAAATAATTGTAGCAGCCGTTCTCACAGTTTCTTTAATAATGACGCATAGCGCCTACCTACCGTCGGCATCGTGAACATTACGACGCTCTGAGATCATATAATATGCATTATAAATTGAGTAATTAAGATTAAATGAGCTCGCCGAGGAACACGGATGAGCTGCGAGATTTCCGTCTACCGTTTAACTAGTTGTTATTTTTTTTTCGAAAAGGATAGGTACTTATGATTTCAGCCAGTATCTATTCATCTGTTTCTGTAGAACTTCTAAATTACCTATCATAATTTAATTAAGTAATGAGGTATCGTTAAAGCGTTTTGATCGTCCGCTGGTTAGGCTTTGCGACGTCACACTCACAACAGACCCGCAAACTACACACAAATAAAAAAACACTGTTACTGAATCTCTAAGAACACTTTTTTAAGTTCAATTACAGTTTTATTATAGGTATTATGATATGTATACTTAATAATATGATGATTAAAAACTGACCTAATAGTTAGTAGATTAAATCCACTGCAAAATGAATTAAACAGCTTGACACACTGTATGACTCTCGTAGCTTTATGGATTTAAGACAGCAATCGAGCATACAACAAAACCCTTCCGCTGCCGCCCATAGACGACTGTGGCCGACATAGAACAAGACACAATGTTAGTTGGTGAGTTCGTTAGTACTTAGGAATCGTGGCGGGCGGTGGTACTACCCTAAGCGACCTCTTTACACAATCTGTTATAAGTTTCATATAGGATCTACCACCTATTGACACAAAGATAATAATTATTGTAATAATATAATAGAACAAAGTTGTTTTACTTTGGCAAATTAAATTGTCTGAGTCATTTGACATCATCTGCAACAATTCACGTGTTAAATTAATAAATAGCCATTATACGTAACGACCATGAAGGATATCATTGAGTTTACGTATCATTAGGATATTACACGGCTGTCTATGTAATGTAGAGGTTAGCGTGGCGTTATGCGAATATTACAAATAGAACTTACTTCATCGGTGTACAGTTAGTGCATTTTTATTGTAATTACCTTATACTAAAAACCAATGGCTTTATATTCTTAGCTCTGACGATTTCGATGAAATTGTGTGTTGAGTGTTACATTTGTTGACCAGTTTCGTTTTATTAGATAAGTCACTACCTATCAATATACACAATCAATACCAATATCAATATACGTTTATAAAACTCTTCCGTTACTGAGTGACTGACAGACAACGCACAGCCGAAACTACTGAACGCAAGAAGCTGAAATTTGGTATGTATGTTCCTTGGGGAGTGTAGGGGAGCACTAAGAAAAGGATTTTTTGGAAAATCCCCTCCTAAGGGGATAAAAGAGTGGATAAACGAAAATTTTTATTTATTCAATGGATCCGCTTGAAACTTTGTAGGTATATTAGGTTCCTAACGCAAGTGAAGTTTTGGAAATTGGCTTGTGAAGCCGCAGGGGAAAGCTAGTGTTTAATAAAATTTGTAAATTATAAATTTTAAATAGTGAAGAGGTTGTTAGTGGTCTTTTGACCACTAATAGTGGTCACACTAATAGTGTTCTAAAGACCTATGATCAAGTGTAAAATCGCTTATTATTATTTTGTATAACTTAGGTAGGTACTTATTTATTACATTTTTAAAAAGAAACTGTTTATTATGAAACGTAAAAAGGGCTCCTGTACCTAATTCAAAAAATCCTTTTATATTAAGGACCTGCCTCAATTCTAACAACTTTCGCAATTTTACAAATACTAACAAATGACGAAACCTAATAAACCGGTAGGTAATCATATTCCGCATAACAAAACAACACTAGATACCATATTGAAAGGGAAATTCATAGCCCACGGCGATTTAAAACGAAGAAAGCCGATATACAGCTTTGGCCATTCAATCGCCTTCGTTTGGTATTATTAACCGCATTAATATGTGTTCAAAAGATCCACAGATAACTAAAATGCAAGGTGATAAGCGAGGTATTTATGCCAGTGATGAATTTTAGCTTCATTCGAATGAATAGATGGCAATTTAGTACGTATGAGCTTGTTCACTTACCTACAATTATTTACGTTGCAAGTGTTTTCTGTGTAATTGGTTTTTAGGATATAGTTTTAACGTTATTTACTTAATAGCATTAACCTGGATAAATAAAGGTTCTTTTCGTTTAATGAAAATGTTTGTATTGTAAAAATATATGTTTTAAGATGTCCAAAATAATTTATATTTTGCACACGGTTTAACAATTATGAAATTTTATATATTTCATTGAGATGCATTTTTTCAGTAGGTAATATAATTTATAATCGTTTCTTATAAAAATGGTTTAACTGACCTAATCGTATTAAATTACATTTTATTTTATTTCACAATACATCCAACCTTAATTTCAATTACGTAACCATAATTACTCACCAATTTGCCGCAATCTGAAATTCCACTACGGATATGGAAGCCACCATAGTTGGACCATCGGTGGCCTAATTCGACAACGTTCGTTGGTGATCGGTTACCTTTCAAAACCTCGGCTCGCATCTGTTACTAATTACATATGCACCTTCTAAACCCTTCATGATTCGTTGCGTCACCAACATTTATAATAAACGGCTGGTCGTATCACCTGTGATGGTAGAATATCTGATGCGATTGACACAGTCAAATGGATCATCTGTTTAGTGGTAGGTTTACGAGCTCCGTAATATGTATGATTTAATTTATGCCTCTTTATTAAAGTAATTTATCTATTTATCGACACATTTTAACTATATACGAGGAAAAATATTTGAAAAAACTGAAACTAAATCATCATCACAACCCATAACTGTCCCACTGCTGGGCACGGGTCTCCTCTCACAATGAGAGGGGTATAGGCCATAGTCCACCACGCTGGCCAAGTGCGGATTGGCGGACTTCACACACCTTTGAGAACATTATGGAGAACTCTCAGGTGTGCAGGTTTCCTCACGATGTTTTCCTTCACCGAAGCAAGTGATAATTAAATTTTAATACGCACATAATTTTTGAAAATTAGTGGTGCGTGCGGGGTTTGAACCCGGAACCTCCGGTTCGGCAGTCCAACGTTGAACCACACGGCTATCACTGCTCTAAACTAAATAGGTAACGTTATAATATTCCTTAAAGCCAATTTAAGTTATTGCTTTGGCAAAAGCTTACCTGAAGTAATCGCGGAAAAAGTTAATGCTCGAAAGCTCGTATAGACTTTAATTATTCATTCCTGTAGTCCTGTCGAAATGACTTGAGTCTATATAAATCTGAAATAACGGCCACTCATTTTTATAATATGTTTATATTTGTGGATCGATTGATAAACAAACACTAAATGTAACCGCAAGCTTATAATTATCAATGAAACCACATTCAAAGCTAAGCCGTTAAGTTTAGCAGGAACAAATGCACAAGTAGATACACAAACCAATGAAATTTAGAAAAAAAATCTAAAAACCATTTTTATGGGATCAGTTATATTTTATCATTTTTCTTAATAAATACATAATTATATAAAACTCCTGTGTTACCCAGTGACTGACAGACAACGCACAGCCGAAACTACTGATTGCATGAAGCTGAAATTTGGCATGTACGTTCCTTGGGATGTGTAGGGCAGATTTTAGGGAGATTTTAGATTTTAGAAGAGAGTTTTTGGAAATTCCCCTCTCAGGGGATATAAAGGGGATAAACTGAAACTTTTTATTTCTACAATGGATTCACTTGAAACTTTGTATATAGGTTCCTCAAGTGACGCAAGTGAGAACTTAGAAAGAATTTTTGGAAATTAAGAATTTCACGGGCGAACACGCGAGCGGAAAACTAGTTCATTATAATTTAATTATTTATTATTGAATAAATTATAAGTTGACTACAATCTCACCTGATGGTACATGGTGATGCAGTCTTGATTGGTAAAGAATTAACTTAGTAATAGGCTATTCACTCTGGTTAAATACACCAACAATAATTAAAACAATTCCTTCTGTTTTCTACATTCCTTCACCGGCTTCAAGCGAGTTCACCTGTCGAGTGTAACTTACATTTTTTAGCACTGCTAAGTGCTAACTGCAGCATATTGGGAAGCTGTTGGTACAGATGAAACGCGAATCTTACGACAGATTGCCAATAAAATCGGTATCGCTTCTCAGTATTGGGATCTCCATAGCCCAATATGTCGACCGATTTCGATCCAATATATTAGCAATCACAAAATCACCTGTTGTATACACCTGTTCCCTACAATCACATCTGACTATTCTGACGTTCGAAAACGCACTGTATTACGTTGTGATAAAGTTGAAAATCGCGTTAGTGATTAAGTATTTTTTCCTACATCACAGTTAAGGTTGCTGGCCGAACAGCTTGAGGTTTTGGACTGTTTAAAAAAAAAGATACGAACGCGATACATTTTACTTGCGTATGCGTTTTTTGGGAATAAAGATTATTATACAGTACGAAAAAAGCTTCGAGGTCAGGTGTTAGGGAGTCTGGCCAGTGATATTTTTTAGATAGCATCTGTGAAACATGTGACAGATTAATAACTTTCCAAAATTGGTCAAGTGCGAGTCGGGCTCGGGCATGAAGAGTTCCGTACTACCGTGCAATTTCATCAAATAACGAAAAAACATCTTTTAAGTATTAGTAATTATAGAAGCCAGAGTATTCAGGCAATTAGTATGACCGGCAGAAGGACGGACGCCGCACCGGTCTTAGTAATAAAATCATCATACTCGTAACTCTAAACAATTAGATTGCAAGTTTATTGCATAAAACTAATTAGAATACTGTAGTAAGAAAAACAAAGGTACGTAATAAAATTTAATTAATTTTTTTATATTATATTTTTGTCGATAAAATAATTGTCTAGTTCTAGTCTAATTTCCTTCTCTTTCTTAGTAAACTTTATGAACACACCTATCTCTGTGGAGAGGATATCCATAACTCTCTCTGCATAACACCCTATCCATAACACCCTCTCTCTATCCATAACACCCTAACTCATTAATTAAAAGATTAATTGTATTTTATTCTATTGTTGACTATATATTTATATAGTCTTCTCTTCCTATCTATGTTAATTTATTTTCCCCTCTTTAATTTACACCGCTCTTCGCGTCTTTTCTGTTTGGCCTAATGGTTAGCTGGTAGAGAATGCATTTAGCATTAAGCTCGCCATTTGTACCGTAATATTGTATTGTGGTCAATAAAGTTTAAATAAATAAATATTAAGCAACGGGTCAGAAGCGATTGTAAGCAGTAAGTTATAGAAATAAGTGATGTATCCGTAGACTGGTTTTCTTATTGTGTTTATGCCTTTCCTATTACAGACGTAACCTATACAGATAAAGGCAACTCATCCTTTACCAGTTAACTTCCATATTAGTAGAGCTTTCACTTGACGCCGCTTGCCAACTACGGCCCGCTTTGATTGAAGATTGTTTGTATTTGATATCAATTGATATTGTAACAATAACGCTACGCACCCTGTATTTGCTACATATCCTGTAGTCCTGTATTCCTTAGGATTCCATATGTCGTGGTTGCCATGGACAACACAAAGAAGCACCTAGATCCAGAACAGAAATTTAAATTCATCGTCAATTTCCGCCTACTGGGAATCGAACTTGAGACTCTACGAATGTTAATCCGGCGTGGTAGCCGTTGTGCCATGCAGGCTTCATTTTATTTGTTTTGAATTATATATCTAATAATATTTCAACTTTAATTTTAATTTCAACATAATATAATGTATTTATAAATTCAGTCATAATGGATCACGATTTAAAAATATTTTTATTAATACACTTGTTTCAACAACTTAAAAATTATTAAAATTAAAATTAAAATAATAATAACTGAAAAGTGATTGTCCTTAGCAGTTAGTGCATATGATGCATTGACTCACGAAAATGTATTCAAATTCATTTATTATCTTAATTTTTATCGTCTAAAATAAACTCTTAATTTTGTCGTAGGTATAACATATCATTTTCATTAATATATATTGTAATTAATATACGTGACTTTTACGACGTTAAACTGACGTTTTTATTCACAAAATAATTACTCCTTTTAATCATTATTACATATTCTTAATTATGAAAATAACATCTCGACAAAAAAATTATTGCATTGACGTAAACGAATTTCAGCAAGAAATTGCATAATTTCCGTTAAAAAACTCCCGCATTATAATAAAATTATAATTATAAAATACCCAATGTTCTCCTAACTTTACAAATATGATATTTAAATATTAGCTGACAATGCATTTGTGATGCCTCTGGTGTTACTCAGATCCATGTGCGACGGTGACCATTTCGGCCATTTGAACGGTAATAGTATCATACAGTATTCCATCTTCATACAAACGGTCGGAACACGAATCATACCTACGCGCCTCGGAGTTTAGTCCACATTAAGTACACAACAGTCACAGAAACGCCACCATAGGGTCGATCAAACGTGTGGATTTGTAATCAGGAAGCGTGCGTATTACATACCTACTTACGTTCACTACAGCTAAAAAGAGGCAGCCTTAGCGCGCTGGGCTGTTGGCATTTATTTCAAGGACAGGACCGAGTCACAATACTGTATGATACTATTACCGTACCATTACCATCGGTCACCTAACCTTCAGGTAGGTCGTCTGCTTATTCAGCATTATGCAGAAAATATCTTGCTATTATTATTGTATTATTATACAGTCCGTGTATTTAATGTAATAGGTTAATAAAACAACACGCCACATACTCATAGCCCCACACTAGGAGTCCCTGTGTCGTAGGTGTCATGGAAAACCCACAAGACGAGATCACTCACACCCAAACCAATCCAGAAATTTGAATTCATCATTCAAATGTGTGCCTCGCTGGGAATCGAAACCAGAACCTTCGAACGATAGTTCAGTATTTTAAACATTGCGCCATTCGAGTCGTTACCTGTCCTGTCGGTCATTTTACTATAATAATAATTATAACGTCTACAATATTTACCGGCCACAGTTAAAAAGTTGTGCGCATCTGATTACACCGAACCTTAATCTCTCTTCAATTTCTAATCCCGTGGTACTAACATGTTGTATGTAAATAATTACCTACATGAATTTACATACTGCTTCCTCTTGACAGCTAGCCGCTTCGTTAAAAGGGAAATGAAAACTAACTTTATTATTTCCAGTGCGCACAAGCTTGCTAGAGCGTACCTACTAGGGTACACTCCAATCCGCATTGGAACAGCGCGGTGGAGCATGCTCTAACTAGGGATTCTCAATTATAAGGAGAGTTCCGTGATCAGTGAGCCATTGGTTGAAGCCACACTTACTTCTTGAATATAGATAGCAAGAATCTTGTTATTTTTAAAAGAAAAACCTTACGAAAACACGTAAGTTTAAAAAAAAATTAAATGTGGCACTCGGAGACTGCCGCGGTAAAGCTATTGCATAGCATTTTTTATCAACTTATGCAATTATAATTATTAGAAGTTATATAGTTATATCAGAACAGCGCCATCTAGTTTGTAGTAAACATACGTACCATACCTTAGTATTAAGGTACTAGATGGCGCTGATTGGGGGTGTTAGGATTTTTTCGTTACGGAATTTCTGGATTCGGTCCCCACGCTCAAGGCCCGCGATAAAAGCTATGCAATAGCTTAAAAGCCACACTTACTAAGGTTATTCTCAAAAAACACAATATAATCACATTTGGCGATCCATAATCCGATGTCATTAAAGTAAAGAATACCCCAAAACAAGTTCATCATCAACAATTTTTAATATACAACAAATCTCTAACCTACGCGGAACTAGATGCGGCACTAATGTTTCCAGGCGTCCTTGTCATCTACACTCGTCGTTTTTACCTACAAGTTGTGCTGGAATTCGTATTAGGAATAAAAAGTTTGTTACAAAAATCATGTTGACCCATAGTTCAACTGCAGAATCTGTTTAGTAACATGTAACGCATCGGTGACGCCTTTGGTTTTACTTATGACCAAGGGCGACGGTGACCACATCCTTTTGCTCTTCCGTTCGTTTGTTTATTTACAACCAAATTATGGTACGTGAACACCACTTTAACTGCCGTTAAAAATCTAGTTAAAAATCTCTTTTCCACATTTCACATTTCACAGTTGTAATGTTCACAAACGAACCCACTGTAAACGTCATAACATTACGTCATTTTTAACATGTAATTAATAATTTAATTTATTTAATCTGTAAACGGTAAGAGCCATTAATTTCGTGGATGAAATGGATGGTACACCTACAGTCGTTCACGATTTCGTCCGCAGTCTAATAAGCGGGGTGTCACAATACTAAAAAATATCATTATTAACACAAGAAATCGAATGTTAGGCACGCTGTGGCGTATTAAGTGATTAATATTTCGTTTCATTTTACGTAGGATGTATCGATGATGATACATTTTCTATTTGACTAGCCAATGCCCGCGGATTGGCCTACACGGATGAACTTTAGCTGATTTTTATGCAAACCTATATCTTTTTTTAAACCCTTTAGCTGACTTTCATTCATAATATAAATCTGTGTACATATAAAGTATACCTGCCAAATTTCATCTTCATAAGTCAACTAGTTAATGAGATTTCGACTTTAATCATGAGTATCTATCCTTTTACTTTTCTCAGGATTCTTTTTATTAATATAAATTACACATTAAAACAGTATTATTAGCCTCTATTAAAAGCAGTGACCAATACAACTGAGGTGTATTATAACCTCGTCCGTCGGCTAATACAAAGATGATCCTAATTAGAGATCTAAGACTCTAATCAATCAGAAGCCTAGCCCGCGGCTGTATAATATATTATTATTCGACCTCTTTATCTAACTTAACACTACACAATTCTGTAAATTACGTAAACATAATATATGTAAATAGGATACGTTCACTTTTATTTACGGAGGCCGAAATTAAAGGATGATCCTCAGTTTAAAATATAATGATATATGTGGTTGCTCACGGCTATTCGCGCGCACTTTGCTGTTCGACAAGAAAGATTTGTTACTACATTTTTTACGTAATTTTGCTAATTTTATATCATGCTATGATTTGATTTATACTTTTTTGTACTTGCTATTACATTTGGTTGAATAATTTTAACACGATTTGATTAGAATCACAGTTAAATCAAACAGGGCAAATTGATATTATAATGTAGATATATTTTATTCAAAAATTTCCAGGATAATCAGCTGCCTACTTAAAAAATACAAACCAAGCTTAAAGGTAGGTACTTACCAATTTACTCATAAAAACATCTCAATCAATTTGTCGCCAAAGTTCCACAGTCTTAATTAATTAAACGAAAATATGGCGTCCACACATATGTAATTTACTTAATTTACAAAATTTATATTTTTTATCGCCAATTTTGTATGATTTTCGATGTTTTCAAAATCGAAACCCAATTATAAAATGAATTCGATGAATTATAAAAAAATTTTGTTCCTATCATTTTCAAGTAGTATATACTTTAAAATGTGCCCATAGACGAGACATGAATTTTAAAACGCCGTCTACGGAACTTCCAAAACCCGTTCGATGGTCAATGGTAACATTAAGTGGTCAGTTACTCTACATCGGTCCATGTAGCATTCCAATTAGTTTTATTGCTATGTAATAGTTAACACGCGTGTCTTATGTCGGACTGTGGGCACACGCGAACCGATGTGCTCGTATACGAAATTAACCCGTGACCAAGGCTTGATTTACCACACGGGGGGAATTCTGGGTGGATTGGTCTAAGATACGAAACCATATTGATTCTTCTTCTCCATTTTAAACGACATTCCCGAAACGGTGGTAGAATAAAAAAATCACGTTCGTGCATTTTTTGATTGTGATAAAATTTTGAATTTGAACTTGCACCTTTCATCTCCTGCTCTAGAAAACCTTTGTTGGACGTCAATAATCTCTGGAGGATTTGCCATATTTTTGATACGGTCATTTACATGTACCTGTTAGAACTTACTGAAAAGAAACAGGAAAAGAATTAATTTCGGGTCTGTTTATTTCAAAATGGAAATGCGATAATTTAAATCCATCGCGTCCGTTATACATCGTGGGTCCACAGCATTGTTCTCACGAAAACTGCATAGCTGGAGAATACCTCCCCGAGACAGGAATGTGACATTTTTAGGCACGGAGCCAAAACAAAACATCGTTACGATAAAATATCGCTCTCGATACGTTCTCGTCGACACAATAAATACTTGGCATTTTAATTTCGAGTGCACTTACCAATAACTGTATGTAAGAATATGCACATTAGCAACTCCGGCGAGAATATCACATATTTGAACATGAGTTTTCGAACCTACCTATATACAACAAAAATACGTTTGACTGTCTTGTAGTTACTTATATTATTATATAGTAAGTAATTAATTTTGTATTCACGTTAATTAGTTGAGAACAATGTTTACTTTAAAAACAATGGTTGAAAATTTAATTTATTGGTTAATTTTTTTATTAACTTTTAGTTTTATCCATAAACTAGGTTTGAAATTTAAAATAAAATTGGAAATTATACAAAAAAATTGTAAAAAAAACAGAAATTAAAAATGAAAGTCCTCATCGACGTAACTCAGTCAAATGAATTAAAACTGCATATTATTTCATCAAAGTTTTGACTAGCTTTGGAACTATCTTAACTCCTTCCTCCTCAGCCACACTATGACTTAGTTGTATGTGTGACTGAAAAATACAGTCACACATTCGTACAGTCACAAAACAATTTATTGAGAGAAAAACACAGCAAACTCACAGCCCAGTTTCCATCATTCCCCAAACCGAAAAACCATGACGTGTGCCCGACCCACTAGTCACAGATCTTACAACATCGAACCGTGTCGATTGCTAACGATCCGTAGATTCGACACAACGCGTAAAAAGTATTCCATATAACAACACGATAGTTGTAAAATCTTTCGGACACTTGAGTGGATATTATACCTAATATACCTAATACTGAGGCGAAGCCCTTACGGGTTAAATAGGCCTAAGTTACGGTTACCTGTACCATTTCAGACGCTTGTCATTGCATCCGGCATCATCTTTGTTTAAACTAACTCTAAACTTAAACTGTAAAAGATTTAAATAATTGGAAATTAAATGCTTGGCTGTTTAAATACACTGATTTTAAGGGACATCCAGCGAAGAATGATTCAACTGTGCTGTTAAAAGTCGTAAAATTGCCATATCCATATTGCCACGTCCGCAAATCAGCACTTGACTAGCATGGCGGATCTTGGCCTGTAACCCTCACATTGTAAAATGCGACTCGTACCCAGCAGTAATGGATTGCAATGATATCTAACTTCTTATAAGCTATATTGACATAATAATATATGACATAATCCCATCCACCAGTCAATATTTTAGTATTTGGACAATTATTATTCTAATTAACTCTATGCTAAAAATCACAGTTCTCTAAAGCAATTAGAACCCAAACTTTTAAAATCGATATATCGGAATTAGGTACATTCGATTTATAAATCTTGACTCGTCTTAAAGTTCCAGCAATAAAGTCGATTTTATTACAAGCGCATACAAATTCACGGGCCTAAATTAGTATGAAACAAGATTCCTTAGAAATCAAATAAGACGATGGTTCGTGGGAGCCGATGTGTTCAATAAATACCGACCCCGAATGAGGCGTAACATAACATTGTAATATAATGAACGAATGATTGTAATAGGAAATATTCGTTCCTTAATCACGTCTAGTTTTATGTGTGATCAGGTTTGGATTAAAAACACGGTTTATGATCGCGGTACGATGTTTTAAAGTTAAAAGTTTTAGGAGGTAAGCCTATTATTATTTGTTGGTTGGTTTCTCATTCTAAAACTACTTCTATTATGTAAATAGTACTTCTATTATGTAATAGTATATTACGAAGAATTATGTTTTACTACGCTATACACTCATAGCTCCACACTAGGTTTCCCTGTGGCGTGGGTGAGATTAATAACAACAAAACAAGGACACACACCCAGACCGAGAACAGAAATTGAAATTCATTTAAATCTTCGCCCCGCTGGGAATCGAACCCAGGACCCTTTGAACGGCAGTCCGGCCATGTTGACCATTGCGCCCTGTGTTTATACATATACAAACGAGCACCTGATGCTAAGTTGTCATCGACACTTGACATCAGAAACACTAAAGTCATCATCGATTGCGAAAAGACGAAAGAATAAGTACGGTCATCATCGCAACCCATAATTGTCCCACTGCTGGGCACGGTTCTCCTATCACAATGTGAGGGGTACAAAGCGAAAGCGGCCGTTCTTCGATTGTTCACAGACTTACATTATAAAATGAAATAGGCGAAGATTAGGCGAATAGGCGCGACTTGCATGAGTGTTGTAGAAATCTCCGATGTGATTCAGGCCTGATGGACGTCACCGTGTGATGTATGGCGCAATATCACCACAACCCCAGTCCTCGTGTTCAGGGTGCGTAAGACCTAAATGTTGGCAACGCATATCTCTAACCATAATGTTACAACTGTACCGGTTACATAAATTAATTTTAAGGTGATTTGGCACCATGCCAAACGTTGTCCTAGCCAAAACCCATTGTCTGGTGTGGCTTGCCATAGACATTAACTACAAATCAAACAAACCATAATTACTGTCGTATACCACTTTCAAAGCCATTCGAGATCCTGAGTCGTCTATGGAAGGTTTATTTATGCCTTAGAGCTTTGACTATCTTGTTTAAAGTTATATCTGCCCTATTTAGGGACAAGCTTATGGAGAAAAATTGCAATACACCAAAAATTGTTCAGAATTGCGATATAAACACTCTTATCCAATGCTCTTATCATAAACAGTGATTGCATAGCTACGCCATGATTTTGATAAAAATTATTAAGAATTAAGTTTTGGTACTTCTAATTTGGATACCAGGCGTGAATAAGTTGATAAGTCGACTTGCATATATTTTGTTTTCATCGTACTTGGCATTAGAATTGTTTGCTTTATAGGGTGAATAAATCAGTAAGTCGATAGGTCTTTTATAATAGCACACACCAGTCTTGTGAATTACCCTATAAAGCAAACAATTCTAATGCCAAGTACGATGAAAACAAAATATGTGCAAGTCGACTTATCAACTTATTCACGCCTGGTATACATTTATTATACGGAATTTTAATATATTCCTCCAATGTAAGTATCAAATTAGCTATTATCTTACACAAATTGTACAGTCGTATGACATTAGAGTCGGTATAATGGACCGTAAGACCGTAAGCACCCGTTTCCGAATCCACCTACCGACTGACCGAATTCCAATCGAAGCTTCGAGTAATTTGAGCAATAAATTTACTTATATTAACGACAACCAATAAACGGCTGAGCGCATCTAACTCTTTATCGCATTATGTAAATATCATTTCACACCACACAGCATTACCCAACAACGTAACATCTAACGAACACATCATCAATTAAAATAAACAGCACCAAACCTTTTAAATTATCTGAAAATTTGACAACGAAAACATATTGGATTTTGAACCGTATCTCTGAAGTACGTAATCCGTAATGACGTCTAATATAAATTAAGAAAAGTTAATGTAATACCGAATTATTATGTTTGTTAAAGAAATTTGAGTGTTGTTGCGTTTAGATAATGTTGTTTTCGTTGGAAGGATAACTTGAAACAAGACGGCGGCGGTAAGTTTTGAAACAGAATTAGAAATGTTTAGACGTATCGACGATATACTGGTTGTTCCCTGTCTTATATAATAATGAATAATATGAAATGAATCACAGAACTGGAGATGATTTTAAATGTGCAAGTTGTGCAACAGACACATTGTCAAACAATAAATATACAACAAAAGAAAAGGTCTGTTAATAAAATCTGGTTAAAATTACCAAACATCATCTCAAATCTACAACATCTTTGAGTGTCTTACCGTTTAATTAACTTCTCCAATTTGCAATAAGTTAAGCAAAAACAAATTGAGTTACAACACAAATAATATTATCAGTTACTTAATTTTAAATGCTTCAGTTATCGTAACTCGGCACCATTAATCAATTTTAACCATGATATCTTGCATCATCTACCTAGACGGGTTGTCAAATAAAGATGCGCTTTTAATAACGTGATATTTACTAACGAACCCGATTACGGGTTGCAATTTCGTGATGACCAAAATATTTGATCAAAATGTCAGCTGATCAACTTCAAACGAGATCGCAAATCATTCATTTCAAAAATTAATTTATTTGCTAAAATTTATTCTCACTTTACCGATACTTACATTAAGTAGTTAAAAAATAACTTGTTATAAGTACGTTGATTGGGTATGTTTTTTAATGTGGTAAATTCTGTTTTTTATATAAAGCAACAAATTCACCTCATTTTAAGTGGTCAGCGCCGTCCATAGATCATCAATAATACCAAAAAGCCAAAAAGCACCACGCATTATGAACCATAAATAAAATTAAGCGCTTAGTACCGATTCTCAGAAAGTACAAGCAATCAAGTAAAAAACTGAGTAAAAAATACAATCTAACCAGAAAATCTCAACTTCAGAATAAAATCATTTACTAATTACTTCAGCTACTTATAATGCGGTCATTAGTAAATCACCTTTAGAAACATAGTGGCATTTTGTACTTAAATACTTGTGAAGATAGATAGATAGAAACCACTTTATTGCATACACAAGCAAAAACATTTGAAGTGTCTGACTGTAAAGACTATTTTACAACAAAAAAATTAATCCAATATAATTTTACAAGCATTTTATCAGCAACGTTACATCGTCACAATCTCATCATCCATTTACTACCTATATCCGTGATAGTCAAACAGGTGACATTCAATTCAATTAATTAAAATCCTTGTTCTGAACATGTTCAAACGTGATAGTTGAAGTTAGCTCTCGGAAAGTGGTCGCGAAAGTGATTCTCCACAACGTCTGAATTCCTAAGCGAGTGTCGAGTGCCATCCCCGCTTGACCCCGGGTCGGCCTTTCTCCCTGTCTCGTGCGACGCGTCAACCTGCAATTAATGGAGGACTGAATTAAGCAGAAGAAAGCCCTTTAATGTAAGACGATAACGTTTTAACGAGCTATTGTAAAACATCATTTCAATCATTCTTTAGGTAATAATTTGAGTTACCAATTAAGCGCTAAGACATTTAAGTTTTATCATTTACATGCTCTTACAGACGGTTTTTACTGTAAATACCTAGCCTACAAACGAGCGGAAACTACGTAATGGTCACCGTCGCATGGTCATTGACAACACCAAAACCATCACAGATGCGTTGCCGGCTAACAGAAAAAAACTAGTTCTGCTGCAGCAAACTCAAGTAACAGGATGATAGTGGACGAGGCCGACTTCCAGGAAACGTTCCAATGATTGGAACCCGAAAATTGCGTACTTCGCGGTACTCTATGCGTAGAACAGGGCGCGGGCGGCCATAAAGTTCGGCGTGAGCTTTACTACCGTTAAGAGATAGTAGAAAAGTAAATGTAACTGCATTTCAATTGCAATCTGTACATATAGATCATGGTCACGACGACCCGTTTGTATTTAAAATAAAGTGTCCGCGATGACATAAGTTTAAATAAGTATGATTCTACTTAATTTTACTTTTACCATTAGATAACAACATTCTAGTTTTATTACTTACATCAAAACTATTCCTATACCTGATGTAACATTAAAAAGTTAGAGAGTGCATCTGCAATTCTGCAAGTAACATGTCATCCTGCCACGACCCAGGGTCGGACTTTCTCTGTCTGCCGTCACTGTCAACCAGTAATTACTAGACCTTACTCGTACGTATCGAAACTAAAATCCGGTCCTGAATAAAATTATTTTATTCCAAGCGGTAATTGGTTGGAGATGGTTCTTTGTGTGCGTGTAATGCCTATCTTAGGCGCAAGACAGGCTCGAATCGCTTGCCGTTTCTTGCAAAATGAAATTCCTAGACAGAATTCGCTTCTAATTTAGTATGTGGTATACTTAATTATATTGGTTTCAGGATATTTGCGGCCCAATGCACGGGGTTTTTCTAGAAAATCTATACGTTTATAGGTAATCAAAGTTGTTATTGCTCAAATTTTCGCGTACATCACCCCGGACCATTGGCATCACCATCAGGGTCCTCACTACAAGTTGCATCATGGTCATATTTTAAAACATGCTATGTTGATGAAACTTTGTGGGAAGACGCATGAATAGCAGTAGTTTTGGAGATCTACATATTACAGATGTCTATAGGTAATTAAAAATCACACAGTAGAGGCCCACATTCAGGCCTACTTAAATAATTTAGTTTCATATATCTGTCACAGTAAAGCTGATGAGCTTTATCGTTTTTTTGAAAGCACTTACCTACGGAACTACCAGTTATGAAAAATTCTTCTTGTATTATGATAGCCACATGAGGAAGGCTAAACCTATCTAGTATTACCCTAGAATGTTTAGGTAGCCTTAAATATTTTACCAAAGCGGAGCGAGAGTGAGTTCCTTTCCTATACGTTAATATAACCCTACATACACGTAGCAGCATAAGTTTTAAAAGTGATTGCAGTACGCCGGTGCCGCCGCCGTAAAATGCGTTATGGCGATGTAACCAACCATGGCTTGTCGCAACGGATCGTTATAGCTTCTTTACAGTAATGAGCAAAGTACCACCCACTTATTACGAACGCTTTAATTAACTTTCTTATTTACGTCCAAATTGGTTCGCGGACAGTCGGTCAGTCGGTAGTTGTTACCCTGCCTACGAAGCGTGGGGTCCTGGGATCGATTCCCGAGGCAGGCATTTATACTGTGTGATTTTTAATTCACTTGACATACTCGAGGATATGAAAGAACATGGAAAATATAAAGTCAATATTCTACACAATAATAATCATTTTTTAAATGGCAATTAAAGTTATCTAAAAGTACTTTGAATGTATGGTCAACAGTTGTCTGCGCTACAACGGGGCCGAGCGGCTGGGGTTAATGACCTTTAATGGAGTTTGTCCACATTATGGGTTTGTAATGGATAATTACGTCAAATTTTAAGCACCCTTTTTAGTTAGATATTTGGAATAAGAAACGAATACTATATAGGTACCTACTGTTAGATGAAATACCGGAACAGGGGATAATGTGCAACACTATGGCCGCGCCGATGTAACTCCATCACTAGCGGGAGTTTGACAGCTCCCTTACCGCGCCCTTGGTCGAAGTGAAAAGATGTGGCATAAGAATAAAATAAGTATTTAAGCAAGATATGTTGTCTCTATTACTACCTAACCCCTATTAATATGTATGTCAAGTGACTTACGAATCACCTTGTATACCAGATAACTACATATTTGTTCCTGGGTCTTGGATATTAGTGTTGTCTTCTTTGTGCCATGCCATCCGCGGCACGGGGAATCCTACTGAAAGATACGAATGTTTATATGTTTAGTATTATTTTTTATTTCTTTAAACTGCAACGTGTCCAGCCAGGTTGTTTCTCCAAAGACTGTTGTAGTCTGTATTGCAAATGGCGGTGTTCCATAAAACGTACATTTATTATGTGTTACAGTACACTGTACGCCTAACAAGTAACCTGTAAAGGTAAGGGCGCAGCTAAAGGTCACCGTTTGACAAATTTGAACGTATTGTTTCAACATTAATCCTGTTAGACGTTGGGTTATTAATTTCCCTTGAATAATACATACGAACATAATACTAAAAACATATTTACATATCACATACGTAACTGTAAAAACTATTAAAATAAATTACGTCTATAAGTAAGTATAAGTAGCTGTAGGTATAATACTTTGTAATTAAAGTAAGATAGGTTCGAATCCACAATCCACAAATTACATTATGGATTACAGCGTTATGATATATTTAGTCCAAGGCTACCTCTCCCTCTTAAGCCTTGTTGAACAACGAAATAGGCTGTAGCGCCACGACCCTTTGGTTTGAAGACGTTGACCATCACCCAGCTTAATCATGGCTTATCCCGATAGGGTATTAGTATTTTACCCGAGCTAGGAATCACTCTCCTTCTAAAAACGACCTTATTTGTGCTATTGCAGTGTCGGAATTTCAGTAATAATGCGCGTCCTACGTTTTCTTTTCGATCTGCAATGCATCTGTAATGTCTCTGTTACTGTTGACTCGTGGCGACGTTCGACTGTGACCACTATCAAGTGGCTTGTGCTCGTTTATCCACTAGTTCGATAGATAAAAATAAATATTTTGTCATTTATACTTAACTTATCCTACTAACATTGGTAACTTAGCAAGTGATGTAACTTATTTCCGTGACAATCTATTTCTTATCACAACTGTTAAGCCCAGAAAGCCTACCTAATAAAACGGCGCCACGTACTTTATATAAGTAACGAGTAAGATATCTCCTAAAGATTCTCAATAACAACCATATTTCCAAACACACAACACGGCAGACTATTCTATCTTAATTTTATTTAAATACGTCTTCAAGAGCACAAAGTTCATTGAATTAAATAAGTTCATATACATATTATCGGGTTTAAAGTGTTTTATTTATAGTGTATTTTTATCGTGCACATACACTTTTACAATTTTGTCGTGTGTCGATTCGAATTAGGGGTCATCAATTTAGATTATTCGAGATATACTTGGTGTATAGAATGAATAAAATAAATATATAAGTACAACTACAAATAGTGCGTCGGTTCGGTGAACGCAGTTGCGTAACACGGAATTCTTGTACGCCAATATGCGCGCGCGCCGCTGAAACCGGCAGAAGGTGTGGTAAAATAAAAGATTTGCCCTATCTTCTTGATTATATTACATTTTTAAAGGAATGCCCTATCTATCAAGGTGTTAAGCCGAGCTACAGTTCGAGTCCCGATCAAAGCAAGCATGTCACAGCTTTGCTTATTATATTATTATTTTTTAATTATACTTTATTGAAGTTATCTTGAATGCAGTCTGCAACCCATTAAAGGCCCACTACTGAGCACAGATCTCTCTTGAGGAGGTCTAGACTCTAGAGCGTAGGTACTCAACCACGTTGCTCCAGTGCGAATTGGTGAATACAGATAATATAGATATCACACTCCAAATAATAACCCAAAAAAATTGACGACGAAACGTTTTCATTTTAAAAACTGTTCAACTCTGAAGGTATATTATGAAATTTAATTCTAACCTATAGGTGCCTACTCTACCATCTAAGCTAAGTTCTTTCACCATTTCGACTTTAATAGAAATCTCTATACGATCTCACGCCAATATCGATTTATAAACATCGGTATCGAAATCCAATTGCAGTTTATCGATTTTAGTATGCGTGTGCGCACTTATTTATTATGACCAGAGAGTAAATATTATGTTTCTCAACTTGAACATCGAACGCATAGCTTTATTTGTACATTTTACATTGAATTTATGGGCATAAACAAGGAATGGAGTCGCATAAAATTTTATTTTATGAGCAAATTTCGTAAAAGTTATTGGCCCTATCCATAAATGTAAACAAGCAGTAGATATTGCATTTAAGTTATTTTACATTGTTAATTTTAACTAAACAAAGTTTCAATTTTTAATTTTATTGGACATTGACACGTGGATAAAATTACACAAAAAATTAATTTAAATTATCATTAATTTTAATAAAATACAAAGTATGTAGGTACTTAAATATATTTAGGTAATATTCCCAAACTTATAATTATAACCAACTTTGTGAGTCCGAACAAAAATCAACACTACAAGTTAATTTGAAGTATTTTTTTAAATAGTTTTTCTACCACCTAATTACAGAAAGACGTTCTATCAATGACGCGTTCATTAGTCGTACGTGTCGTAATCGATACGCCAAGAATCAACAACAACAGTATTAAAAAACAATTGTCTAAAGACGTCACAATAAAGTTCAAACCGCCCACCTGTCGCCGCTCACATATTGAATATGAAAACGTCCGTGAACACGTTGAACAGCCGTCCCCGTACCGTGCCGTGCTCCCATACAAATGTATTGTTTAATGTAATTAATGCATTGTATTTAAAGGAAATTGTCTCCGTCCATAACAACTAAAGTAATGTTAAAACGTCAGGGTTTTTTGCATGTAAGGCGAGTGGTAAAGATCTTTTAGAAGAGACGTTTTAGGTCTGGAGGTAGATAACATGCGTTTTTGCTACTTTAATTTTACTGAATATGTCTTACTTAACCAAGTAGGTATTTCTTGCTAATTTAACCATTGATTCAATTAATTGTAATTCAATTTTAATATTTGAAACATTACATTGGACAAAAATTACCATAATTATGTTAGTATTAGTAACAATGAGACTGCCGAGGACACAGAATAAATAACCGCTTACATTAAAAAAATATAGTAGGGTACGTACGTAGATAAGAACCCTGATGAAGAAGCGTGCTGAGTACCTGAGAAGTGATTAGTATTTTAACGAATTTGGCACTCATTCACACTAAACTTAAACCTAACATACATACAATAATATATGTATATCAATATTTTTTCTTTTCTTTTCTCTTCTCTTCTCGTTTCGTACAGCTACAATGATGACAATCTTCTGCTGCAATCATCATCCTGTAAGTAAATTTTCGGAGCGTTCAGATTCAATCTGTCACCAGCAAACTTGACATATTTTTCTGTTCATAAGACCTTTAAATTACATAGCATCTAATGTTCATCGAAATTAAAATGCAAATTGGAATTACGTTTAACAAATACGCAAGTTTACCTCGTCAGACTAAACAGACAACCTCATTAACCCGATTCGTGTACGCAATCGAAATTTCGCGTGGAAAAATACAATAGACATTCCAGAATTGACTAAACAAAGAATCACCACACCCACAGCCACGCCTAAAACCTTCGCTTCCTCAAATTGGCAACCCTGGCACAGAATTTTGAATTTAGAATTCCGTATCCAAATACGAAATTAATTATTCATGCAAATTTGTTATCTATGTACAACGTAACGAATTTAAGTTTGGTATGTTGATAGTTTTTTTTTTGTATGGAACTAAAAATGTATTGCAGTGTCTAGTGTATTAATCCTCTGTGTCAGTTTATGTTAATAAAATGAATGGTATCCTATTAATATTATAAATGCGAAAGTTTGTATGGATGTATGAATGTTTGTTACTCTTTCACGCAAAAACTACCGAATGGATTATGCTGAAACTTTACAATAATATAGCTTATACATCAGAATAACACATAGGTTATAATTTATAAAGATATAGTGTGAATTGTCCAAAATATATAACTAAATCTTTGCAAACCGAAGGAATAAGTTTCCCGAAGCGAAGCGAGGGCGGGTCGCTAGTATGCAATAAAAATCTAGCAGTACCTAGTAGTAACACAGATAAACTGAACACCTGTGAGGGAGTAGGTACGTACATACAAGCATAGGTATCTACTTGAGAATTGTGATCAATATTATTATCATCCCCTGAGGCACATCTTTATTAATAATAGTAATTCCCCTTTTTAGGCTCTTGCAAAATTATAAAAAAATATTTTATATCAAAAAAGCTTACCACAGTCGTAAGTAACAACACTACATAAAACGCAAAAAGCCCGCCAAAACTAAACTTAAAAATAACCATAATATTATAATTAAGTAGTATAATAAATACCTCATTCAACTTAACAATTTATTTAAGCTAGACTTATTGCCTATAAAAAAGATTAACATTGTAGAGAACCATTCATTCAAATGAACGGTAATCACAGTTTCCGTCTGATAACATTAACGAGATCTTCGCAGTCAGATTAAGGTCAGCATGATAACAAGTAACAATGCATAGTAATTATTGTAATTCAACCTTCATGATTCACTTGATATGATACTAAACACGTCTGGAAAAAATTACATGCAGAGCTGCAGAATAAATTAAGAACATAAAGAAAATTGCATTAGCTTCATTTTAGTTAAGCGTTTAAGTAGTCAAAACCATTTATGGATAGTCTTTACGATATTCTGTTAATAAAAAACCTAAACACAATAAAATATAATTCCTAAACCTTCACTAAGATTCCGTTCAATAGAAACAGATTAACTTTAGCCGCTCAGTACGTACCTAACCTTCTTTAACCCTTAGTAAAGTTTAAATCTACATGCCAACACACTCATACCCTCGCACTAGGATATTACACACACATACACACCCTTTTAACGAAATCACTCGCAAAATAAAGCAAACAATTTATAAGAAGCACTTTGATCATGATTATAACATGAAAGTTGAACCTCAGAAATTACAGGCACAAATTAATCATCAAAAAGTTACCCAAAGAAAATATAAATGAAAAGTTGGTTGACCTCGTATTGAGAGCTGACCTACAAACGTAATATTCGTAATAAAAGCGCTTCATAAATAGCTTTACCTGCTTATATATGTCAAGACCGTGGTGGTAAAATGTGAGTGACCTACAAACACGGGAACTTGTCTGATGTTACGCTAGCTAATGAAAATTTGATGTTATGACCCGGATGGCGCAATGGTTAACAAGCCGGATCGCCGTTCCGAGGGTCCTGGGTTCGATTCCCAGCGAGGCAGAAATTTGAATGATGAGTTTAAATTTCCGTTCTGGTTGTGTGTGTTCTTGTCTTGTGTGTTGTCCATGGCACCCACGAAACAGGTAATCCTAATGTGGGGCTATGAGTGTGTAGCGTTATTTATTTATTTATTGTCCGAAACTATAACACAGACGACCCATTTGACGCAAAGGTCACAGTGCCGGGCGTCATTTAAAGGTACCTTGGTTCGATTTCCAGATTTTGGATTGCAGTTCAAACTTCAAAGAGTCCTCATAGGCTCGATTGATTTAGATTTGTATGTCTTCTCGATCTGGGGTGCCTTTGTATATTGATAATGTTCATGCATCGACGAAATGAATTTTAGTAGCGGGCTATTACTGTGTAGTGATATAATTAGAGTTCTTTAGTATTATGGGTAACTTGGTCTAGTTTACTAAGTCCCCGGAGATCTAATAAAAATTCAAACCTACTTATCCAAAATAAATAAAATAATGAATAAATAATTACGCTAACCCACTCATACCCCCGCACTAGGATTCCCTGTGTCGCGGGTGGCATTGACAACACGAATAACACATCACTAACATCATGACCCGAGAGCAAACATTTATCTGTCGCATGAAAATCTGCCCCGGCCGGGAATCGAACCCGGGACCCCTTGCTTCGCAGGCAGGGCCACTACCAAGTAGGCTACGGGGTCGTTACATCTAGACGAAACAACGTTAAATCTACCCAAAGACAAAAATCTCGAAAAATCTAACCCGAGACTGCTCGCTTCACAGGTAAGGTCACTACGAAAGTACTAACTAGGCTATAGGGCTATGATATGAGGCTAATGTAAAGACGAAAAGTGTACCGAAGCGAAGTGAGGGCGGTTACTACATAGTTACATACTTTGCTAGTGATAAATAAAATATTAAGTTACAATGTAGCCCGAGTATGAGCGGAGAATTCGGGCGCGGTCTGTAGGTTGCCAGCGACCAGTTACTAATGAATTAATATTATCTTAGTTAGTTACATCATTACACATTTACAGGTAGTGTCTACTTATTTCTGTGTCGTACGTAACATTCATAGTTACTAAATATTTTGAATAACCGGTATTATTATTAAGGTTTGCCAAGAACCGTATTTGATATCAAATAAAAAATATGAGTTACGATGATGATACTCCTCTTGGCTGTGAACAACTCGTTGATGCATTGTCTTACTTAACTCATGTCAATCACATTAGGTATTTTACATCAAAATACTTACTTAGAAGGTCTATGGACACGTCAATGGTCAATCAAGAAGGGCATGCGCATGGTGGGATCAACTGCTTATTAGTTGTTAGTTTTTCAAAAAGTTGAAAAAAAGTAATAATACCTACTTACTTTAAAAATTAAAAATACTTAAAATAAACGCAATAGTTGCATTAATGTCAATTTTTTTTAATTCAATTTTTTTTATTAATATCCATATTTATTGAAACACATTACAGCAACTACATCCACACATCTCTTATCGACAAGCGATGGATCCAAGTAGACCGACTTTTCGAATGCACTTACACTTACAAAAAGAACGTAGTCGTAACTCGTAAACAATAGAATTAAAACGTAGGCGCGTTCGTCAACGATTCAACGATACCTACAGTGTCATAGGCGTGGTCTGAACGACCAATAAAACTGGGTTAGCGGCTAGCGGAAGGCGGCTAGCGGCTAGCGGCTAGGTATGGTTGGTATAGCACATCACTTGCTTAACACGGTGTCTCGAGATGACATTGTCCTGATATTGTCGTTGCGAACGTTGGACGTGTGTTTACGAGCGGTTTTATTTACTTTTGCTTTTTATACGTAGGTTTTTATTGACATTGGCCGAACGTTTAAGATGATACACGGACTGATTTTGATGGTTTTGACCCGTCGACCTCGACTGAGAATCGAACCCGCACTGCATACACCTTTTTTCATAGGAACCGAAACTTAAAACTCCATTTGTTAAGTAATGTTAATAAACATGTACAGTAAGTACAATTAGGTAATTATAGGTACGTATTAAGTACCTACATTGGCTCGTTGACACTGTCCAATTAATCAAAACGAAAAACCCGATTGGCATCAGAATCAACCAATATCATACAGACAACTTCCGTTTGCAACATCATTGGCGTATTAATCAAACTCGATCTTCGACGCTACCCGAATTTCGTTGACCCGAAGCGTTTTAAAAAAGGAACCAATAATCGCAGCACGGCCCGAAGCGGTCATGAAGCCTCATGAATATGTTTATCACTTCGCAACACTTGTCGGGAAGCAGCTGCCAATATAATAATTGTTCCTTATGATTTGAAAATTAGCATGTGGATGCACCCTTATCACGCGATTCAATTCCGTGCCTTAGAATTCTGAATTCAAATCAAAATTTTATATTTTGATAATAAACTTATGAAATTAATTTTTGCTTTCACTGTTCCGGAAAGGTGCGCTTCGATAAGAAAAGGCAAAAAACTCCTCAGCACATGTTTGAAACTAATGTTTTCGTACTATATAAATGTAATATACAAGGGATTCACTGCATTATTTCCATGCGTTTCTGTTATTGTTTAAAATATCTAACCATTAATATCATATAGGTTTCTAAGTTCTTAATACATATTAATATGTTGTACTTACATTGGCATGACTAATATATTTATAAACCTAGAATACAGTAGGTATTAATTACCGACTTTTAACATTTTTATATAAGTATGCAAATAAACTTTAATTAAAACAATTCTATCGCGTGTAGTTACCATAGTTAAGGTAAAAAACTCATGACAGGACATAAGATAATTAATTCTAAATATATATACTTTTCTCGTACGCAGTAGCAGTATTACAAAAGGTAAGAATTACAATCTAGTTTAGGCAATATACTATATAACTATGTTACTAAGTTACTGTAAACATTCCTTTTAGATTATTTTAAACCCATTTGAAAGTGATAATAAACAGATCTCTCCAAATCCCTTACCTTTTACATAAAATTTACCAACCACCTACCTACTTTACGTAAAAATGTATGTGACTACAAGAAATGTTTATCAATAATGTTTTATCTACGAACTTTTATTTTATTCGTGCATATCTATGGCTTCGATCTGGATCCTTGGAGCATACCACTCCTACCTCGTTAAAATATTAAAATTTTACATTTTAGGTCGACATAACAAATTCAATGAAATAATTACTATCTTCACACCTCTAAAATAATAAATTGTAGGTACGCTAAAACAACATTAAATAATTATTTAAAGATTTTAAAGATGCGTATTGGTAGGTAGCATGTTAACAATTGGCCGTGTCTCGAAATAGTTGATAAGAAACCACGCAGAGATTCTTCTTCGATGTTTTTACAGGCATTACTATGAGCACGTGTTCACGACGTTCAGCAAAAGGCGGACGCCTGTTTTCCGTGTATTTTCTGGTTGAGGGCGTCCGGGGAGCGCGCGGGCGGCGGGGGGAGGGGCACCGGCGGCAGATGCGCCGCGCAGCGCCATCTAGCGGGAGCGCCGCCGCCAGGTGTGCGCGGCCCGCACCGCGGCTTCCAGTTCCACCCGCCCTCAGTCCGCCGTCACGCACCGCCGCGATCACACGTAACTACGGCTGCCAGACGCCGGCCGCACGCGCGCGTTTCGAACGTAGTGCACGATACGATACCCGACCGGTTCCCGAAGCCGATGAGCGCGACCAGTGACACCTCTAGTGCTGTGTGACTCGCAGTGAAACGCTCAGTGGAGACATGTGCAAGTGATGGATTACTTATCCGCCGCCGTCGAGTGCTGACGGGCTCCCGTTCCCGTGTATGCTCAGGCGCCGCTAGCGGACGCGCCAGCATGCGCGCCCCCGCGGTGCTCGTCGCCCTGCTAGGGTTTCTGCCCCAGGTACGGCACCGTCACCGCCATGGAGCCGCGAGCAAGTTTGTTTACGTTTCGCACGAAGCGAGCTCGCGAATCGAGCGCCGCTGAGCTCGAGGCCGCTCCGTCCGCACGACACTCACTTTCCCACGAGCGTGGCGGACTCCGAGCTCCCTAGATCGTCCTGGATAGTGGATAGGGTGTAGGTTAGCCGAGTCGTGACCGGCTCGAGCCGCCCGGAGTCGCGTCTGTGTGTGTTCGATACGTTTGCCGGCGAGTACCGTCGTACATAGTTATAAAGAAAGTTCAGGTTTTACGGGCGGCGCGCGGGGTCAGCTAGGTCGCGAGCCTCCTCGTTTAAAATTAGATGCATTCCGAGGCTTCGCGATGAAGTGGATTTCCAAAAGGACGAACCCGCGGCCGTCCGTGCTCGGAATAGCTTGCAGACGGACCGAGTCTGGCTTCAAGGCGCGATATTTCTGGCAGGGTTAGTAGTCCGGTCTAGTTCGCAAAGTTGACCGTCGCTTAGTACTAAACAACGAACTTAAGAAGTAGTATGAAATAACATAACCTGGTTTAGCCCTCGACTTAAAATTCATACTGGTGTATTGAGGTCTTTGATCTATGAAGAGTTCAATAATACAATTTACAACAAGGGCAGTGCCTAACCGTAATTGAGTACAAATTGCACATTACCGACCTGTTACTATTATCATACAAACACTGCATTAAATATTTACTTTGATTCAATTCAAAGGCAGCCAATTAAAGTCTCAAAACTACTGAAACAAAGTTAGGTATAATCGATTACACAATAATTAAATACCTATCATCAGGTCGAAGGACGTAAAGTAATTACTATTTTATTAACCAGTAGGTACGTACTTCATAACACGAAATATAGTTTTCTTCAAATTCCATTCCAGTAACTGAAATAACATGTAATTTATTGAGCGTTACAATAATAAGCAATCCATTGCACTGTAGATAGTCTGTGTTTATTTTTATTATTGGTAATAAGCATTGGTATGAAACGGTTGGTGAATCACTTCATCGATGCGCCGATACCCGCTTTCCCAATCGGCTGATCCTACGCTAATTCGTTACAGAATATTGCATAAATTAAACCTACTTACAAAACATACAATAACCGAAATGTCAGCCCCTAAACAAAATCGATTGTTGGCCGGGTGACTCCCGCGACGTTACCGGCCCCGAAGCAGTGGCACAATTCGCGAGGGAACAACCGAACAACCATTCATTCCCCATGCGTATGCGTATGCGCAGCTAATCATTTATTAGTGTGTTCGCATGTACCGTTACAACTTGCCTACACGAACACATTTAATACACACTCACGAACCAATGTTAACCGGTGTCAGGACTTCATCTCGCATCACCTTATCGTGTGATTTTGGTGAACTTTTAGCGGGTCCATTACATATCAGCTAGTTTTTTGCTGTCGACAGGATGCAGTGAAATTACCTCAGACAATATGTCAATTAATTATTAACGACATGCATGTAAAGCGCGGTCGTTTTGTTCACTTTGTCAAGTATCTTTCCTGTCTTGAATGCGCAGGTGACTCGGTTGTAATGAATGAGAAAATTCCATAATAATAGTAACTTATAAAGCTAAAAAAGCACCTAGTTCTTTATTTAAAAAGGTGTAAATGATTTCTTGACACAAAACACTAAATATTTTAAAGTATTTTCTTGAGAAAAACACGTAAATTGACTCATACGTTTACAAATCGGTGTAGCAATAAAGACATCGCGAAACGTCTGAAATTGATTTATATTTTCATTCTAACTTCATCGATCTTCTCACGAGAGATCGTAACATTCGTAACACCATCTGCTCACATGTTATAGATTCGTTTGCAATGGGTGCGTGTGCTCAAGCCACTATAATACATTATGAATGAACGTGTCCCGATAAAAAGGTTGTTTTGCACCGTCCCGGACTGGTTCGTCTTGCCGGGGGCTGTGCGACGCCGAGCCTTGATGTACCTAATTGTCCCGGTGCTCCTTATAACGTCCGATCCATCCGCAGGATTCGGCGTCCGCATTTTTCCTTTTTACTACCGAAGCTCCGTCGATCGAATCGCGTGATCGTCGGAAACGACGTCGGATACACGTCTCACCGCAACCGAATAATTTCCAATTTCCATTTTATACAAATAATTTGTCGAAGGCTAACGCTGTGATACTCGGATCCGATAAATAATTCTAGTACCGCAAATGGTCGCGACACTTTTTGTACGACTTTTAATGGTGAGATTGTTGAGGCCCCTGTCCAGTATCCACTTATCTAGGACATCGCATGTATGCTGGTATGGAACGTGGGTTCAACGTTAGTGATATAATCGATAGGTTGTATTTCAGCGCGTTCGTTACGTGTGTACACGCTTGGCGGCCCACATTGCAAGCAGGTGCGAGTAATGACTCTCCAGGCCCTTAACATCTGCTTTTTTCATAATTTACGTACACAAATTCTAATTGCCGCTCGATGATTTAAATTTAAACGGGTTCGTTATCACTGCTCTCCGACTTAATTGGCACTTTTATTGCTCAAATCGCCATAATAAACGCGCTCAGCTGTTTGACAGTTCTGTTAGCCGATGACGTTGCAGCTACGTGGCTACAGCTTAGCTGTACCTGCCACCTGTCCTCCACACGACCACTCGACCACACCTGTCTGTAATAAATAAAGTACCAAAAGTTTTCTTAAAAGAAATCGTTTGATATGCGTCTAAGTATGCAACTCGTTTGAGGGCACACCTGTACTGTATTTGAGTAAATATGTTGCTTATAGCTCGCTAAGTAACTCGGTGTATAGTCGGGAGATTTTCTCAAAAATTGTTTACTTGTCATGTTCGAACAAATGTATTTGACAGGAAAATTACCGAAATCACCGAAATGCCTGACAATGTTCGCAAAGTGGCTATTACTAGTATTCTCAGCAATCATGTTAATAGCTGCAATGGCCGATTCGGCTCGAAACGGAGTCATTTGGCGTGCAGTCGCACGTATTTTCACAACAGCACAATAATAATTAATCGTCATATGTCATGTTGGTCGCAATAAGCATTTAAGTATGTGAAACCATTTAACCCTGTTATAATTTCGTCCATTGTCCGACGCGGTTTTGTTCTATGTGAACTGACTCAATTACGAGAGCTCCTTATACGAAATCTGTATAATCGTCAGTTTTTAACTGCTTAACTATGAGAAACTTCAGTTTTGGATGTATTGTGATGAGGCTCTGTAATGATTGGGATCCAACGCAATACCGTGCGTCACCACTATTGTTAGGGAAAGCAGAGTAAAACAACGAATTACTGATGAATTCTTGCATACAAGCTGTCTATACTTAACTAAATAGATTTAAATAATCAAAACACTTTGATTAACAATTGAAATGATTGACGAATCCATTGTCCATACAACGAGGCAGTCACGCATCAAAAGAGATTTATGTCGACCATTTCTTTGATTGCAGCTCTTTGAAATAATTTATGTTTCCTTTTCATCCCGACCGGACGTTTAATTGATTCTCGATCCTGTAAAAACATGGGCCCCATTGATCAGATTACGCAATGCCGCCAAACTGGATGCTGAGGGAAGTCTGTATTATGCATTATTTATAAACACACGCATACTTCATCGGTTGTTTCTCCCGCGTTTAGGTGCGATGCGATCCGATAATTGGACCGGCAAATCTCAGAAAACAATACAGGTGGCCAATTTGATTTAATAAAAATATATTTATATGTAATTAAGGTCTTGGTATTTGAGTCTTACTGTTTTTGCCCTAAAAAGTAATCATTTTCATTCGTGTAATGGCTGATTAGTATAATCACTTTTTATAAGAAACCACCAATGAAACTCAATATAAACCTTTTAGAACATTTTGACTATTTTCAGTTTTAAAATTATGTAAAACTGTCATGAATTCTCATAGTTAACAGGCGACATTCAGACCATAACATTTCAAGAATTTTACAGACCATTTATTTATATTTACCAAATGATTAATTATTGACGTCGTGATAATAAATTGGAAGCTAGGATGCTTATACAATTTCGTAATTTATCGCATACCAGATTTGTGTTGATAATTCACCAGTAACCTTCTAATTTAAGGTCCCATTGTTTAGTGAGGCTGTCTAAATTATTAAATTCCGAATTGGGTAAATGTGTCAGCAATGCTGGCAACTGTAGGTTGTGCAACGCTCCAGGCATAGAGAAGAGATGAGTCGAGGCAGTGGGTTGCAAGTTAAGGCCGTAGACGACAGTGAATACATAACACTTCTCTGTAACAACTAATTACTCTGCGTAGGCGACGCGTGGATTAATAACTCTGTAACCGTTATTTTACACTATAAAACCCTCCATTTAAGGATAAACACTCGTAGTAAGTACTTGGTGGTGCAACTTTAAAAATGTTATTTAAAAACAATTTGCAGGCGCCAAAGTGGCAATTTTGTAATGATTAACGTAATAGTTTTAAACATTGGCAAAAAAAACGATAGGCTGGTAATTTTCAAGGCATTATAAGGAAAAATATCCCTGTTATTATTATAAATTATAATTATAACTAATCACAATACAAATTGATATTATATGTCATAGATATTTCACTAGCGCGGGAAAAGTGAGGCGGTCAAATTCGGATAATTGTCGTAATTTTGATTTATCTATCACGTTAGCAGCCATAGTTACAGTAATGTCATCAGAGTAGATCACAAGGTGCAACTCGCGATGTATGAGCTAAAGATTTTACAACGGTTATGCGTTAGCATCACCGTTGTAAAATCTTTGACTATAGTAGTAAATTTTATTAACTTAACTAGGTATAATGTAATCTCTAAACGTTACATATAAAAGTAGGTGTTAGTTAACGTCGCAATATTCCCATCCTTGTAAACTAATAGACAAATTGTTATTAGGATAGGCGCGCGAGATAACCGAATGAAATCTTTTATCTTGTTAAAATTCTTTCATGTACTTACTTCAACCAGAAACTATTTTAATAAGTTCCGTGTCGGATGCCTCGCAACAGGTTCACACGTATAATCCCTATAGCAATCCGACCAAGAAGATCTGGTTTAAGATACGATACACGAGTACTTCAGTACACGACTCAACCGATCACAGCATATAAGCAACACCGACGCACGAAATCTCAATTCGCTTGTGCAACGCGGTTAAATAACCGCAAAATACCTTATTATGCGCTTTCCATATACGTTCCAAGCAATCTACGGGCCCATTACCTCCCTCGCTCATGATTCTCCGTTAATTTCGAATTTCGAATTCCACTAGATCGTATGTTTCTTTTCTTTTATCCCAGTGCAGCTGCCAGCGAAACTAACAGAACACAAAGAGATTGCGACTTTTGTCGCGAACGTCGAATTTCCGAACGTTTTGTTCGCTTTAAGACGAACAGTGTCCTTTTATTTTGTGCGCAAAGACGTTCCTTGAAACGGAACGCCTTTTGTTGAACCCGGCGTGCGTCCCCTGTGCACATTGTATTGAAAACTCTAGTTATTCTCGAAAGTCAGGTCAGGAAACCAATTAGTGTTGAACGATCGGCATCAGCTGTGGTTATACCGATTTTTTTGACGCAATTAAAACGATCCTTCTGTCATTGTAACCGTCTCAGCTAACTTCAAACATGTGTACCGAAATACAAAAAATACAGCAAAAATAAATCATACCAGGTCGCATATTCCAAATTTAAATGTCTGATTGCGAATTAAATGCAATGGCCACATCGTCGCGCTATAATAAGACTGTGTTTGGGTGTTTATTTTAACACATTTCGCGCGTGTATAACGGCCGAGATGAAAAACATTCCCCTGTGTTTCATTATTTCAGCTATTTTTAGACTCGGCGCAACCTGCCGACTGGACGAGTGTTTACTCTGTTGGCTTACTTACATACAATGATGTTCATATCCATACTCCTTAACTAGGCATTACTCTATGTAACATGTAGGTCGGAAAACTAAACGTACTCTGTGGTTCCAACTTCTGGCGCATAAATCACGTCAAAGTAATTTGGGATAAAGTATGTGTACAAACGATGGTCATATTGTGGCGTAATTAAAATGATTGGAATTAATGCAAAGCGATATGTTAACGGAGATTGTGTTTCGAGATAGGCGATTAGGTACTCAAAATCAATTTGGACGGTTTTGTTGAGCTTGCGCCGGCGCAATTAATGTTACGTGCCAGCGTTACTTTCCAAAGTGAAAAAAAATGATGTTCACGACTACACGTCGAATGCATTAAATGTTAAGTCGTATGTTAAATAAATGAGATACACGCGTAGCTTAATTCATTATAAGAGGGTCTCGGGCTAGTAAATACACATTTCCTATACGATTGATAACGAAAACCTGTCGCACAAACAAGACATCATTGATGTTCTCACGACAAATTTCTACTTTATCCGATTAAGTTTTATTAATTCATATTAATGTCTTTTAAACTATGGTTATTAATCTCTGGCCAAAATAATTCTTTCCTAACGTCTATGATATTATAAGTAAAAAGTAAAAATAAGTAGATAGGTACGTCACTAGCGCGCAAAACGTGAGGCAGTATAGATCGGCTAATTCTTTGTACCCATACCACAGCATAAATAATAATTAAACTACATACAGTAATGTATTCGAAGCGCATCAAAAAGTGCGACTCGCGTAGTATGAAAGTAACGTATCTATAGTTATAGGTAATAATCTTTGCCTTACATTCAAAGGTTACCAGACGGTTAATAGCCCATTAACCGAGGACTTGAACTAACAGCTAACAGCTCAGCGCCTTTTAAAAGCTGAACTAAACATCAATCATAGCATCACCGCGTCAAATAGCCTGAAGGTATTATAAAACTTATCCAGTAGTCGGTAAGTATTATTTAATTGTTAATCTGTGGTCGCTCCAGGCTAGCCACACGACCCGCCGTCTTTATTTTCGCTATAAACTTTTACAATAACCTATAATTACATACTAACGAAACCTTTAAAATTAAATGGTTTAATTATGAAGGTTGAATCAGTGAGCCACGATTTATTATCAGTGCTACTATGCCTACTTTGATAAACAATGAAAAAAGGGAATGTTTAGAGTACCCGCATGGTTTTTGTGTTTTTTCTGTTCCGCTTGTACCTGATACACGTGAAGATCCTCTATCCTGCTCTTTTGTTCGTGTTCTAAGCAAGAAGGGTATAGTTTTGCGCATGAGAGGTGAATTCAACCCCTAACAAGGCAGGAAGTCGGTTGAAATCTGGTATAGTTTTTACGTCGTTCTTTGTTTAAACTGTGGTTAATTTTTCAAATCCACAGACCTACCGTCTGGTATAGATAAGCGATGAATGATTCATTGTTCTCCATTTTCTCTTTAATTTTTGACAAGTTCAAAAGCGAGTTCATTGAACGTGAGAATTTAATTGTTCATCTTAATTAGTTTATTAACTGCTTTTCCACGGCCATGTAAATTGTTTGTAATAATTGCCGTTACACAATTACTTGAAATCTTTTTACAATCGTGTCAAAGTTTCTGTTGAAAGTTTTTTTAAATCACGTACGAGCTAAGTTTACCGTACTTTCGAAAAACGCTGTCAATTTCCTTCGACATCCGCTCCATGTATGAAGTACAGTTTTATTACAGTACTTATAAATCGTTTGATGGAAAACGCAGGAAACAATATATTTCTTTTTTACTCTGTGTACATGGGACATCACGACCGGTAATGATTCGCTAAGACGGTCACCATAACTTAATACATACCACTTCCTTCCGATGCCTTATAATAACTTCCACCTTCGATTTTTGTTTTTGGAACATATTTTTTTTATGAAATTCTAAGGTTGCCTCTTCAGCCAGTTACAAAACGTTCAAATTCAATTTGCGAATACATGTTCGCAATCGGTACATAACCAACTGTTCGCATAATAACCATGAAGTAAATGCCAGCGAGTTAGTTAATTAAAAATAATATTCAATGTCCGCTATTCATAGATAAAAAATACAAAAATACGTCTCGAATACAAAAAGATGTTTATTAAAGATGGCACTTTGTTCGTCGGTTAACACAAGGTGGTATTATTTACAAAGTGTTACTTCTTCCCTAATGCATTGCTAAACTAGTTGATCCCACATGCGAGCAACTGCGCATTCTTTATCAGGCAAGGGTTCAACTCAGGGCTGCCAGACCAAATAAATGCTTATAATTATAATTTAACGCATTCAATTTGAATAAGATATCCTAGTTTTAATGGTAATAACGGTTCAAAATGTTAATTATTTAAGTAAAAATATTTATAACTAAAATTATCATACGTATATCTTAATAATTGTTGTGTATTTTGTGATCAAGCGTTAGGTAATTCATAGTTTTTTTAATTTATTTTTTACAATTAAATTAAGTAATATAAGTAATTTTAGTTTAGTTAATACCCAAGTAACGTTGATCTGTCAACCCTAACGTCTCGACTTCAAAGGGTAGCTATTATTATTCATAGCAAAAAAGGGAATTCGAACTATTCTGTTGACGAAGTATCCTTCAACAGGGTTAAATCGATATCATTTTACAAAAAACATCGTTTAAAACAACGCTGGGGGCCAGTTACTTAACCCAAAAAGAAAGAAAATAGTTAATGAAAAAATAAACCATAATTTCGTCATTCATCATAAACGAGTTCGAATTTAGAATCGGGCTAGGGGTGTCACCACCCCACGTGGCCACCCCATTTTTAACCGACCTACTTTGGCTGGCCAGCAGCCGTTTATTGTGTGACAGTTGCACAAATATGTCCACGTACGAAGTCTTGTTTCTGAAATAATAATAATCATCTTAACTAAATAATTGAATTAAAGTTAAGTAAAATCGATACAATAAATAGTTTATTTTTAAGTGATATCTAACACCTAAAATAATTTGCTTAATAGTTGTACTCCTGTTATAAAAGTATTATTATTAAGTATATGAGAGAAAATTAACTATTAAATACCCCTAGCATTTATTTATTACAACTAAAACAAAACTATAATATTCCTATAAACGTATCCTTGTTGTAAAGGTCATAAAGGATATTGCAAGCAGTAAATATCTCACTAGGATCAATGGCAGTTGTGCAAATACAGCGTGTTTGCAGATCACATCTCAGCGACGAAAGCTGTATAGCTAGCCGCTGTTTGTGTTGTCACTGGCTGTTGATAAATTGGCTTAGCCCGTCGCAGACATTTCTGTTACGGTAATGACGTTTGTATAATTTGTGTTAAAAGCTATGATGTTGATGGATAGTTTGGCGTTTGTAGTAAATAAGTTATTACATAGGCACTGGCAGGTGATAGATTCTTTAAATGATTACATATTCGAGAATTAAGCTTGTTGCCAGACTTAAAAAGTTGGTTTGCTCAAATTGGATAATTATGAAAAAGAAAGAAAGATTTTTTAAAACAATCGTCAGCTGTTAGTTTACAAAATAATCAATTTATTTAAAACTCTTGCGTTACTGAGTGACTGACAGACTACACACAGCCGAAACTAGCCGATACATATTTATGTTCCTTGGGATAAAAAGGGGGTAAACTGAAACTTTTTTTTTTATTTCTTCAATGGATTCAATTTTCTATAATGTTCCTCAAGTGACGCAAGTGAGCACGAAGAAAGGATTTTTGGAAATTTGGAAATTGACGGGCGAAGCCGCGGGGGAAATCTGGTGTCATTATAAATGTGTTTTTTATAAAAAAAAACCAACCAAACTTTTTGCCGCTTTGTCTACTGAACTACAAAATAATATACTGTCATTTGTGTGTCCACTGAACTACAAATGTACTGCCATTTAAACAAAAACCTGACAGAAAATAACATTAAACTGTTTGTTTCAGGTGCTGACGTCTGGTTCCTTCGAGCTTAGGATAAAAAGTTTTACGAACTCATTGGGTAGGCTAAGTAGTGGGCAGTGCTGTGATGGTTCCTCCAGTAGTGATGTGCCTTGTTTATCGCCGTGCAGGACTAAATTCCGAGTGTGCCTCAAGATTTATCAAGCTAATATCGATACCACCTCACCGTGTACGTTCGGTGACATTACGACACCAGTGCTCGGTGGAAACTCTCTGGATGTGCCTAACCTCAACGTGGAAGGATTCAGCAACCCCATCGTGTTCCCGTTTGACTTCACGTGGCCGGTAAGTGTTGCTTATTTATTATCTGTTTAAATGTAGACAACATCGTCCAGCCAATTTCATCGCGCTAGTTAAATCAATACATCATTAAAGAAGCATTAGGTAGCAACCCTACACCCATAAATCAACGTTCGTTGCCACCAACATTCAAATTCTAATAATCCACACGCAGGCCACTAAGAACCATCTCGTTCGCTCGTAAATAATAGTAAAAAAGAAATTACGGGATTCTATATTCAAATTTGACAGAAGCGATGACGATAAGAATACCCGATGATTTAACGAGCCAGTGCGTGGGAGGATTACAGCGTTCAATGGTTCATTTTTAATTAATTATGAACTCGGTCGCAGTATGACCGGTGTATGTTATTAGCTATACCTACTTGCCAGAGTTGCCAGGTATCACTGTGGCCTTCTCATCTTCATCGGCGATTAGAGCGGCCGACCGGAGTCGTGATTCGATATTGTAATTACCAGTTATTTATTTACTTGCTCAGATCTATCTCGATTCCAAGGATAACGGACATCTTAATTGGATCTTAGTTACGGTTATTTCGCCTACGTGAATCGCCTATAGTTTACCCACGAACCTTTGTGGACACTCGGTCGGAGAGGTGTTTGTGTTTTATTTAGCGGGCCGCTTCAAATGTCGTACCGTCTCGTAATGTTTGAGCAAACAATCGCTGCTAGGCCGGCTTGCACAAGCTCTGACCATCTGGAGAAAACGTGACGCTCGGTCGCAGGTACAGGTAGACACGACACGTGGATAGACGAAACTCTAAACTTTTTTCGAACGTGGATGTGCGTCCGGTTTCTACTGGCAGTTTCATTCCATTTGAATTGGTGCTAAATTGAAACTTCCTCTTTAAATTCACGTAGTCCTCCATACAGACATTGTGACGCGATCAATTGAGCGAAAGCGACGCGAAATAATCCCCGTCTATCGAATTTCAGTGACAGGTTAAGCTTAGATGAAAGCCGTCGAATCGACGCCATATGCCGGTTATCTTATTCGACGTTGCGGTGAAACATCTCCCATATGCCGTGGCAATATGCCGCGAATGGAATTTACAGTAGATATGCGCCATACGCATCGCAACCTTTACCGGTTGTGCTAGCTCGACTTCGGTCACGAATATCGCCGAGCGCGGCATTCGAATACGCCCTAGACAGACTTCGCTTTTTTCGCAGAGGTCATCGGATGAGGCGTATAACAACGCAATTAAAACGAAACCACGCAACGTAGTCGAGTGAACTGCTAATGTATTTTGTATCTTGTATAACATTTAATTTACTCTTCAGTGGCCAGCATCACAATATTTTGAAACATGACGCTCGTCGCGACTCGCGGCGCGCTAACGGTGCCTATATCTCGTTTCAGCCCTGGAGAAGTGCGACCCGACTTTTTATCACATAATCCCCGTGAAATAAATCGACTCCGAGCTTGCACGTAGATCTGACCTCCCCGATAATAGGTCACGAGAATATTAATATTACTGACAACATCGTACAGTAAAATTACAAGTAACGCGGCGCGGGAGTTAACGACGCGTAGAAACGATTTATCATACAGCGTTTAAGAAAGAGATGGCTCACTCCAAAAAGAAATCTCATTTGTATTCAAGCTCGGCTCACGGGGCTGCGTTCGTTTTACTCTTAAACAATTTGTGTTTGTAAATCACAAGTTTTATATTGTAATACACGGCGAGCTCCGTTAGACGGTCCGGATGTCGCGGACCGGATTAGAGCTCTCACATACCCGTTTTTTAAATTATTACTCACGTGTTCAGTAAAGGTTACCGGTCCGAGAGTAACTGCCCTCGTAGCCGGGGGTGTAAACCCCGCGGCATGAACGAGCCCATTCAGAACGGGACCGTTATGTAAACGTTTTAGCGCGAAAAAATATCGAACACCAATTGTTTTTTAAAAAACACCTGCTAGTGCGAGAGAGATGACTGCAAATGTCAGTGTTGCTGTTTCCGCGCATGCATGCCCTGAGTTGCCCAGGCGTTCATTTGTGCTAGCACGGCCATGAACTATACTTTTTATGGATTAAACATAGATCCGTATTGCGTTAGAGGTTACTCATCGTCGGCTTTGTTACGACTGTTATCTCAACAAAATGTCTAAGTACATCTTATTGTTTTGAAGTTAGAAAAAACCTATCACTAGTTAATTTTGTTTCGAACAAAGTCACAATTACGCGGCGATTTAGGTGTCGATTGTGTCGACGTCGTTTTATTTGGTAATAAATGTGGTAGTCCGACAAATATTTCCTCAATGTGAGAACCTGGGAATGGGTCGGGCGATTTGGCAAGTCACTTTCCCACAAGGCTCGACGAAGGTCGGCCCACGCCGGGCTACAAAAACACCTCAATGCACCGCCTTAAGTGACAGTAACAACTTGACAATCAATTATCTGTCCCATTTTAAACCTATGTAAACAGAATAAAAAAAAAACTTCTATTCTTTTTTATCTTCGCGCGCAAAATCAAATTAAGAATATAGATTCTTTTGACTTCTACTCGTAAATAAAACTCATTGTAACAACTCCAAATCATTTTTCATTTTTGGGCGCTAAAATTAAAATTAGAACGTTAACTTTTTCGAATATCGCCTTGAAAGTGTTGCAAGCTCCGGAAGGAATTAATGTCAGTAGCTGGCACCATCAGTTTTATCATTTTTTTCCGTGAGACGCCAGCTACTAGCGTGCTTGGACTTAATTAAGGTTAATTAAATCAAAAGAATCGAGCGATTTAATCACTTTTGTGTTCGGTTCCGAACAGCAAATATGTAGTCGTGACGGGCATACATTAGTTATAAATTTATAAGCAGTGTCGAAATGAAAATTGCACGTTAAAATGCATACAATACTTATTGATTAAAGACCTTAAAGATTGATAGTTAGTTACATTTATTTTATTATTCAAGAAGTTCACAAATACAAATAAAGCTTATGTAAACATGAGTGATGTATGTAGATGTACATTTAATGATGTTTTATGAAGTTTAATGATTAATGAAGAAACTCGACTCTTTATTGTGGAACAAGTAGACTAAGCAACGGCGTAACTAATTCTAGAGATTGTTAGTTATTTTGCATGTTTCGTAAATAGTTGCACGCTCTAAATAATAACAAAAATTTCAATGAAAGTGTAGCATCTCCCCGCCCCGGACCGGTTTCGACACCGTACTTTAGTTAACGTGTGTTTCGTAGAAATTAACGTTACATTGACGTCACGCTTGATCCTAATCGCTAAATAATAGTACTGTAAAGCACATGGCGTCGATCGAATACCTTATCAATGCATTGTCGCGTGTGAACCCTGTCAGTTCTTACGGCCCTAGCGGCTTCTCCATTAGAAAGTAATTAAGAATCCATACATACAAAAACACTTCACGCTACGCGAATCCGAACATCGAACGCGATTTGGGCGCAAATAGTTAATTACGATCGAATTGTAATCGTTACAATTGTTACGTAAGTTTTCGATTGAAAGCGGAAAACGCGAACCTTCGCATGGATCATCAAGTTATTACTGCACAGTAACGCGACACGCGGTCCTGGGTTGTCGAACAAACTTCCGTCCGCGGCGTTTTTGTCCGAGCTCTTAATAATTTCCTTTATCTCGATCCGCTCGCGCCGGGAACCTCTTAAAATACTTACCCCTACATCCGCTTCTTTTAATAATCTTCTGAAGCTATGGAATGCCTCATTCGATGCTGTTCCCTCTTCGACACCGTCCTTTATCTCTGCTGCGACGAGCGGCAATTAATGTCGGACAAAAAAATGATTGCGAAATGAAATTCCACGTAAGAGTAGACCGGGGTCCGAGAGCTTCTCACTTTACTTAGAGTTTCATAAGTCTCAAATTTAAAGAATCGGAGCGTGTATAATTATTCCGGTTTCATTGTTCGGAGCCACTGCGCAGGTATTCAGCAACTATCAATTAACGACTGGATTTCACGACGTGTTATCGTACCGCCTAAATAAACCAACTATCGCACAATAAAATCGACCATCCCAATTATTCCGAGTTCTCGGGCGCTAAAATAACATCGCATCGACAGGAACCGAATAGTCCGATCGTAAATAGCGATTAGTCATAGACGAGGAGATAAAGAAAATAAGCTCATCAGCAGCATGAATAGACAATAAAATTTACCGGTCTCGTTCTTACGACTTACGAGACCACTCGACAGCGCTAAGAAAACACTCCCTTTTTAAAACGAACGCTCATTTCCGGTCAGATACCGACGATTTAACTCAAACGTTTACAGCTAATAAATCGTTCAAAGGAGCCGATTTAATTATACTCGAAATGTAATTTGCGAGTGATGTGTATGACAAGTGCTTTATTGACACAGTTGAGTGATGTGACAGATTATAAATTTAAAAATGGAATTCGTTCCTCGTTGTAATTTATCTGTAATCGGATTAGAAGTCGGAGTGCTCAGTTTTTATTAGATTGCAGCGCCGGTTCTCACGTCTGGAGGGCGCGTCGAGCCCTCAAATCTGCAATGATGAAATTCCTCGCGTTCCCGTCTTTATTCATCACACGCGCGCACTTTCTAGGAATCCTGCGTCGTAGCGCGGCTCACATGCTCGACCGGCGACCGCGCGAATAAATCGCAGCCATTATTTAGTATGGGAGGTGGAGTGGTACTTACGTGCGTCTTGGGTACTTCGACGAATTTATAGACGTGTCAAAGGCCGTCATAGTGGGAACCACCGCGGTTAAAATCACTCCGAATGCGTTATTTACATGTGACAAATTGAAGGTCCGATTAAATCGGATCATTGAGTATTCAGCTCTTGTGAGCGAACCGTTCGGATGAGCGAGATTAAGATTATCTGTTAGTTCGGCGTATTTGAGCGGTTTTGAGTAAGTTTCCAAGGACGTGTTAGGAATACAACTACATTTTGCTAGATGAATTCAAATACATCGATCCCACGGTAAAGGTATGCAGATTAGTAAAAAAACTTTGTTGATAAGTATCAAAAACGAATCATGTCCAAACTTGTATCGGGAGGCTGCGCGTCATCCTACGATCCGGATGAACAGATCAGAAGGTTTTTGATGTGGTTTCGGTTTCAACGCCCTACCCTTCTCATGCTTATCGGCCGATCTACTCGTAGTGAGCGGGGGCCGACCGTCTCCCGAAATTTGTTAGCTCCGCGTTTTATTTTTTAATTCTTATGGTTCATTCAAATCATTCCGTTGTTTATGGCGGACATTTTCATTTTTGGAATTCTCCGGACCTGAATCCTCGTCTGAATACCGGCGATGCCATGTGAAATTAAAGGTAGTATTCGTTTTTCACTTGGCCCGTTTAAAAGTCCCGAATTCCGCGGGCGACGTCGCTTTTTTTCGCCATGATTGTAATTGAGGGCAATAAATTTTTAATGGCGGTGCGACGGTCACTAGCTAAGTAATTTAATGTTTACTAGCCGAGTTTTGTATGATATAAGTCACAGATATATAAACCCGAAATGTTACACTTTCAAGTTACGACCGCATTTCCGAGTTTAATGTTTCTCAGTAATGACGTCGGAGTAATTAATCCTTTCAAAATGAAGCTCTGTTAGTTTTTTCGGCTGGTTTCGTCCGTTTACTGTGTCATTTCGACTGTTTGTGGCAACACTGACGTTTTATCGTCGAGGTAATAGCTATTTCTTTATAATTGCCGTGTGAATTTTTTTTAGATAGTTTTTATAATTGGACAGTATCATTTGACGCGGTGCATAATGCATTACGTAAATACATACTTATGATTTTTAAATGTGAAACTTCCACGAACTCGTTTTACCTTAAAAGGTCGATTGAAACTCACGACTATATTAACGTATTATAAACATAATTAAACTAATTTTAAAGTCCCCTTATCTTAAAATAGTAACCGTGAAATGAATCTAACAAAATTAACAAAATCAGAATTTATGTGTTATCTGTGAACAGTTTTAGCTTTTTAAAAGCTCTTAATCAAATACGCAGCGTATAAATCAGTCGCTGGCCAAATACCAAACGTGTTATCAACTAATGATTTAAACGTTCCTTTTTCAAATTTTTACGGCTCCAATACGAATTTAAGACTTATAACGTCTGAACTCAAACAAAGAGGATTTCTCTCGATTTACAATTTGAATTTGGAACGTCATAGGTTCACATAGGTCGCTTGCTTTTCGACGCCTCACTTTTGTCTATATGCATTGCGCAGACGTGCAAGTATACCAACGAGTATTATCCTCCTAAGTTGTGATGTCAACACCTCCTATGGAACATTAAGTAACAGTATCACTTTGGAATTCATTCACATAAGGCCCAGTCCCACTCGCCATAGTTACTCGTGTTTACCACGAAACTGCTTAGCATTCTAAGCGAATGCACGTGTACTGTCGCCAATAAACTGTCGACCTGGATTTTTTTTGTTCGAGAATATTTGTACACGAAATCTCTCATTCACACGGCTCCTATTACGTTGTAGATATGGACATAACAATATCGATGTTTGGACATTCGTATGATTCATCGGGTCAACGTTTTGCGATGCCAAAATAGATTAAGATAAACTTAATTAACCATTAATAATTTGGATTAAAAGCGATCCACACGCTTCATTATACACGCAACGTATCGCCAGACATCAAAATTTGCATATCTTTTTATTTGACGTACGATGGTCACTATCCGTCTACATAGCCATATACATCACTAAAATCATTAATCACTGCAATTCAAACTTTATTCTCATGCAGTAACATTGGAATTCGACTTGACGGGATACGTCTAAGTGAAAAAACCTGTCTCAAAAGATGTTACCACTGGCGAAGTGTGAAAAATGAAATCACGACTCCTCCACTTGGTCGGCTGTTTGTGTTCCACATAACTGGGTATTCTCGTGTCGAAACCCGAATGTGAACTCTAGTGCCCTTTTTGTAGGTTTAATATAAAGTACTTTTTAATAATTAAGCGATACAAGGCGTATACGGAATTTTGAATGGTGGAGTATTGACTAGTTTATGTAACAGACTCGAGTCGATCCAATTGTTGAGCATCATTGCTTATGGGCACTAATAAAATCAGTCACCAACGCGTTCCCAACTTAGGCTTAGGATCTCGTGTCTCTCGCTCTCCACGCAACGAAAATATTTTAAAAACTTAATGTATTTTAGCTGGATATTAGCTATCCATGCACAAAGACTTGCACGAATATGCAGTCCAGCGACCTCCAACAAAACGAACTGTCTTTTCGGGTTAACCACTCAATAACATAATTACCGCTGCCATCTACAGATTAGCAAACACTCCCATGAAAATTACACTTCAATACTATACAACAGTACAATTTACAACAATTCTCACGATTCTTTGTTGCAATCCCTTGTACCGTAATCAGTGATAATAAAACAAGCAAGCAACATCTGTTGCGATTTCCATTGACTTTCGTTTCGTCAAACGACAATAAATGCGTGAAACAAACAATAGTTGTCAAACACGTGTACGACAAAAGAAACTAGTCACCTGGTTTGGGCTTTTGTCTATAGAGTCATAAACACCGACGCTTCTTTATGCTTCGGAATGAAGCGCCGCCGCGCCGCTCCCACGACCGTTCCTTTAAAATTTGAAATTAAATTGCAGTACGGATATTTTGAAATTGAATTAGAATCTCGTATCATCCATTAGTATAACTCCATTTCAACGGATTCTAAATTTTGATTGGACATATCCATCCTTTTACAAAGGCGTGGTTTCATAATATTTGATTGTAATTCGCTTACATTAGGTTCAATGTAATCGATGCAGTAAATTGTAAAAATTGGAACGATACCGCACTCGGATCGGATGTCAATTAACATCTCGTATGTCGCCGAGTTTTCTTAATTGCCAGCTCGGCGGTTTGCTTCAAGATGTCAGATGAGCTAGACTCGGCAGAATCGAGCTAGCCGGTCCACTAGCCGTTCGCATCTAGCTTGCCGAGCTTACAAACTACCGCTATTTCGTAGTTCGTAATTAAGCCTCCTAGGTCTGCTGAGGATTGGTAAAGGTTAATGGATAGCAGAGTTAATGAATGTTGCGTTCACAATATTTTAAGAACTTTGCATACTTATATTTTATAGGGTCTTGCACTTTGTAGTAATTTTATCATTTATATGACGTAAGTTATTTTCAAAAATTATAATATAAGTAGCATTTTCTTAACTATAACTGCATGTTATTATTACTTTAGTTGTTAAATTGTAAATCCAATGGATAGACTTACTGTCTCTACAACATCGTTCAATAGTTCTGCCCCTATTATGTTGTCCTAATAATCTTTCACTTTGTTTGAACATGAAGGATAATAAAGTTTTATACAGGCCACAATCGTAAGTAATAATACATCTGTAGCACTGATGATGATGATGATGATAAAAATGTTTTGCACAACAAATGTACAGCATACCAATACGAAAGAAAAATAACGAATTTCTTACATGGATGCGACACATGTGAGTTCATGTGACATATTTAATCCACCTAATTGATCGCGTCCATTGTAAATACAGCATCGACAGGTCGGTGAGTTTGTTAAGGCTACCTATACACGTACGCTCGCGTCGTCACCGCTTTTTATGGGCCGGCCGAGTCACTGCCGTGGGAACCGGCATATACTTACGGCCTCAGCTGACCGAAATGCGTTCTCCATACTCGATTAACAAATCAATACTTACCATATTTGATCGCGAACAAATCATAATAACATGCGCTCCTTAGTCCTCGCCTCAAGGCTCAAAATCGTTCGACAGCTCGGTATTCAGAAATACGATAATACGAACGTCCGTTGTCGTATTAAAGTTATTATAAATTCGTCAAAACGTAACTTCCAACGAAAGCTTCAACCGCTCGCTCTCGTAAGGAAAGACGTAACAAAAAGTTGCGGCCTTTTTGTGGGATATCGCAGCGTGTGAGGTGCGTTGGGAAACCATGGATTTCTACTATTGATTTCTACAATGTTTATTGTTCGCTAGATGTATCAGTTCCTATGCAAATAACTCATTGTTGTCTCGCTCATGCAAATTATGTTTTCATTCATCAAGCTAATTGTCAACGGGGACATCTGTCAAGAGTGAATCACTCCTTAAGTTCGCGTGGTGATCTTATGAAGAAATTAAATGGTGACCCTTCATATCCGTCGGGTGCAGCTGCGGGCGACATGAGCCATGGGCCAGTGACGTGGACCTACCTAATTACACTCCGTCACGGACTGGGCCCTCGTTTTTCAAAGTCATATTCCGCCGTCATAATTGTATGACGGCGGTCTCTGATTACCTTATTGATAGTGATTGACCCGTTTAAAAGTTAAGTCAGTCGCTTATCGACATTCGAAGATTACGTTTTAATCGTAAACAATCGAGAACTGTGGGGTGATTACTTGGCCAAACAAACAGACATCGGGCTTTCGAGTCGGGATTAGCCCGACCCGATTGATTAAAAAGGGTAAAAGAAAAGTAAAATAGTTAATCTGATAGTATACATTCAGACGACAACATCGAAAGAGAAAGATTTAATCTTTCTAAAATTATTTTAGTGTAACTGTTCGGGCATTTAATTGGAGAGATTTTCTGATCGATAAATGAATACACGAACGTGAGTGAAGGTTACTGTGGTTCGAAGCTGCCTTTGAACTCCGAACAGAAATTGTTCGGCATTCAGACTCACGCGTACCGGCGTACCTCATCCGATCGCTGGTTGAAGGTTGTTATATAAATGCTTTATTTACAACGGCTTACTCGCGGATACCTCGGAATTTAAAGTTATTGTTTAAACAACACATGTTTTTCTATACGCTTCTATACGTTTTTCTACGTGGTTAATTAATGTTAATAAAAAGCGTACATAGGTAGGTACTTATAAATTATAATACTTAATTTGCATCCAAAATAATTTGGCGGTTTTCTTATAAAATGGGTTGGTTATAATTGTACAATAAAGTCGGTCGTGTGTAAAAATAATAAAAAAAACATTGGTGAGGGCAATAGTGACCGCTCACCGTCTACTCTACTCGTTTGTAGAACAAAAAAATCTAAATTATGCATGTCAAACAAATGACCGTAGAGGAAAGCATACCAAAGCATCTCAAAGTCGAATTAAACATCGCTTTTGATCAACCTGTAACTAACCTTTTAAATAACAATTACATTAGTCGAAGCTGAATAAATGTTATTACGGCGGCATTCGACTGAGCCGGGGATCGTTCCTCGAACCGGTTGGCCGGAGAAACATAGCTAGGACCCGGCAATTCGCATGAGGCAGGATTCGAAGTCATAAAACCATTGATAACCGGGCGCCTGTGTGTTGACATGCCGCCTTATCAGATAGACCATTTTCGACTGCCGTTTCGCCTTATGTCAACACCGTCAAATGTCAATAAGTACTATCTGATACGCACCCGTTACAGTTTTTTTGGGGTTAGAGTTCCGTAGGAAACGGATAATTTACTGGACTTAGTGATCAAAGGGACGCTTCAACCCTATTTGTAAACCGATGTATCTTTTGTAAAGTAGGTTTTTTCTCAAATCATATCCATACTTAATATTATAAATGCGAAATTAACTCGGTCTGTCTGTTTGTCTGGTACCTTTTCACGCTTAATACGCTGAACCGATAGATGTTTGGTACGGAAATAGTTTGAGACCTTGGAAAGGACATACATATGTTACCTTGTAATAATTTTAACGTTTTTCATATTCCGACTTCCACGCGGGTAAGGTCGCGAGCAAAGACTAGTCAATTAGAAAGTGAAACTTAGTGTTATTATCTTTTATAGTTCATATCTAAAGTAAGACAACAATAGTGAAGTGTGAGTCGAGCGAAGGCCAACGAGTTAAATCAAAGGAATTCTATTAATAAATAGATTATAAAAGGTACTGACACTTTTGAATCACTATTATCTTCAGATGACACGCTGGTCCGACTCACACTTCGCAGCTTTTTATTAAGTTCACGGAAACATTACAAGAGTCCATATCGAGAATTAAGTGAGCTACCCATTGCCTTATTGCGCATAGTATTTTTAGCCTGCATTGAAACAATTCAGCCATCTGCTAGGTTCACCTGTCTATCATGCCGTTAATTTACACTCATCCGCCATTCCGAGCCCGTCGTAAGCTAAAGGAAATATTTGAGATGCTCGGCGACGCGCCCATTTTAAAGGTCTCGACTTAACATGGTACTGGATTATAGCTAGTTCTCGAATTTAATTCCTCGATTGGTTAACTATTGTGCGATTTTAACTTTAATATTGTCTTTAATAAATGTATGTAACTATGAAGTGTTTGTTTGATGAGGAAACACGCCTGCTCTTCATGTACACTGAGTAAGAAATCAAATGTGCCTGCAGTCATCAGAAGTGGGATGCATCTGTGTTTGACTTCAAATAAGTTTAGTACTGTTGAGATTGGTTATATATGAGAAAGGTTATTCGGAAGAGATCGTGTCAGCAATAAGGCTGCCTTTTGCCATGATAATTTGCAATATTTGGTTTTCTGTCAACTGCAACAATTATAACACTAAATGACATGTGAATTTAATTTTATTAGTTGGAAATTGTCTAATGGTTTGTTTTTTATTTTCCAGGGCACCTTCTCGCTTATAGTGGAAGCATGGCACGACACGAACGAGACGTCTAGATCAGACGGTAAGTTGCAGTTTAATGCGATTATGATAAAAGGGTCATGAAGCATCGAAAATTTGTAAAATTCACCTCACGTCTGTCACGACTCGCTCACATCCAGGTTTCACTGTAATTCTGGGTGTTTATCGTGCATTTAACGGACAGTATGTATATTTGAATGCTTATATTATCATATCGTGGAAGACAAAAATGTTCCCATGGAGTGGACGATTGGCGTTCAAGGCACGCGGGCGGCGCGTGAGCGGCTTCGCAATGCAACTCGTATTCTAATAAACTCAGCCTTCTGTAGGACGAAAATTTAGTAGAAATGTTCTAATATATTCCGATGGCCGTTGACCGATACATAGTCGAAAAACATTAAGTATTGATCGATTATTCGGATCGCATAAAATCGAGTCCAATTTCGTGTCCGCCATATGCACAAATAATTTTATATAACCAATCGATGTAATCGAATCGATATTAAAGTTCGGTTCGTTTGACGATACACGCGGGCCTAAACTACCAATAACGAATCGACAGGTTTACTGCGGACATGCGACGTGGCGTGACCGAAAAAACGATTCCGAATGAATTCTAACCGGCAGCCCGTCGTAAATACATCATCACGATAATACCGCGTGCATCCAAATTCATAACCCGAGACACGGACATGAATCCAAAAGGAAAATTAACAAGGATACCAAACGCCCCGCATCCGAATCGATTTAGAAAACAAAAATGGCGAACGCAAAAACAGCGCTGCCCACTTCTTAATTAGATTTTCATCCTGCACTCTGACCGACATAATTACTACTCCCGGCACACAAAAACGACCGTGATTTACTCGAGAGATTCGGAGATACGACGAGGTGCTACGGCCGGTTTACCCAAAATCATTAGCGTTTGGAGTGGATAGCTTAAGAGGACGGGTATATTTTTAATACGGCGCGGGAGCGATGGGCGGCGCCGACGCACTACCGAGAAATGTTACCAACAGAAATCTAATCAACCATAATAACAGGTTACATGCACGCCGTTTGTGTTCACTCACTATCGACTCACTGGCTAATGCTTAATTAAATCACATTCGGTTTTTTATCTAATACCGAACGCAGCTGAATGCGACCGGCTTGTAAGCGCATTACGAGGTATAGAACTGCAGTCTCGACCCTAGTTAGTTCGCAAAGACGTTAGCGAATCCTTTATTTCACTTTATAGAGACACACGACTAAAGAATCCAATATGTCATGGATAAAGACGATTGTGCGGAGAATGAGATACAGCGCATAAAGACATTTTTCACCTAAACAAATAGCCGTTCAACAAAGGGATGGCTTGCAATTTTGATACGGCCGTTCGGTTTAAAATCTTTTGTGTACGCCTGCGGCCCGCACCTGGAACGCTAACGGAACAATGTTTACCCGATGCTAAAAAACTTAGCCGAGGAAGTGAATTTTAGTTTACACTTCGTCTTTCGTCGTTATAGGGCTTGAGGTGGATAAAAAATCACGGAAGAAGGTGCGGAAGGTTCAATTTATGATGTAACAGGCGCTGTCAGGAAACTCCGTCGACAGATGCTAAGCATATGCAGTGGGCACGCGGTGCGGCGGTATGCCGATGTCCCGCACTCTTTGTTTACTCTCTCCCGTTTACTATTATTGCACTGTCTCGATTTACACCTCCATATTGGAGCGAGAATAGGAGCGTGTGAAAAGACAGCATTGATAACAGATTCGTGGAGGCAATTACCCGCGAACCGCCTCGGGCCTTGCTACCGCGCACGCTGCGATGTAAAAAGATACAGATGTGACGGGCCCTTATAGCACATTTAGACCCGATTCATTACGCACAGAAGCTTTAACTCTCTCCGACTTAATTGCACATTGCGCAATATACCCCGTTCGCGCGAATATACGTTTTCTAAAAAAACAATAGAATATTAAATGTAGTCGTGCGAAGCCGTTTTCCTGTCTCTCATAATGTTCCGAGCGTCGGAGAATGACGTTTGTTTATCCAGTGTAGTGCGTGACGCCGAACGCACCTCTCAAATTGAAATACACGTCGTACATTAGAAGTGGACAGTTTTATAAACAAAGGAGGACGTGGCTTGTGTGCTCGGGCCATTGATGAAATGCCGTTTCCCACAGCGCCGGCGGCCAAGGACCAGTTTTGTTTGAGAAATCCAGGATCAATAACCCATGTATTGATCATTATGGCGTTTAATTTCCTTTACGTAGGTCGCCAACGCTCTACAATTAGGTCGGAGTGACTAGACTTTGACTTGTCCGTCCAGTTAATGAATATCGGTCGCATCCGGTCGCGTTATTGATCGATCGAAGGCGCCGGAAGCGGGATCGCGTGAACGCATCCCTATATCCCGAAAATCGTTCGAAATATCCCAAATCGCCGCCGTCCGCCTCCGATATCTGCCGGCTTATTATCGGTTATTTTCGCTTTCTTTTGTTTTTATCGGATCTGTTATTTGTAGTGACCTCTGGATCCGTAATTATATGCTGTGGGCACCGCCGCGGCACGTACAGGCTGCCTCATCCTTTAAATGCGTTATTTATTTGTGAATCGATGCTACATTAATAGACTATCGGGTACACCTTCATTTAATATCGTTACGATGATTCGGTATAATGAATGTAATTTCAAGGTTTGTAGCGTACGTGATGGTAACGTTTTGTCGTCTTCGTGATTGGGGTCTGTATCATTATAACGAGTCAAATAAAGGTGGAATTGAAACAGAAGAAAACGTTAGGAGTATTGAATTTGTTTTGAACGCAAACGTATACGTAAATGTTTTGTTTTAAATCTGTTTTGATAAATGTTCTCATTTTGCGGCCACATTCATATCGCTGGCAGCCCTGACAGGCTAGCACACCTGAGCGGGTCTGCGCACGGTTGCCATAATTCTCCGTGCACATTCGAGCTAAATTGCAAACCGCCCGTTCCCACACATCATTTTTCTAATTCCCTCCGAACTCTGCACTTCGCTTTAATAATATTTCTCTAGAACCGAAGATATCGTGTTACTTAAAATACCTTCATGTGACTGTTCTATTTTTTAGCTACGTTACAAGGGCTTCTTTGTGACACTTTCGTTTCAAATAACTATTCATGAATCGTTTTAAAGAAGAGTAGCCGCGTCTTAAATGTCTAGAAATTACAATTTTGGATTCATCCGACGAGAATGCGGAATATATCCATGTTTAATAATATTATTTTCGTTGGCCGACTAAGTTAGGTACGTACGCGTTTTATCATTTAGATTTATTGCGCAGATACGATCAGTCGGTGTAGACTTACCCGTTGAGTTGTGTGCACTATGCGGTATTCCGGCTTAGACTCATCGCGTACATCAAGGATAAAACGATACCTATTTCGGACCATCAATAAATTGCCTATAGATCCGGTTATAACTGGACGATACTAGAACCGGTCAAATCTTAAACAATAGATTACTTATGGATGTATAAACAAAAGCCGAAAGATTTAGTTGCGAGATAAACTGCATCTCATTACGAGGATCGGACACTCGAGAACAATCGTATCGAAATACCATACGGCACGAAATTAGTCGGGATCGATGGTTTCAAACCTTTTAATTTTGTTTCGTCTGGTTTAATTTTATCCGCTGTCGGGATTACCGGCTTAGGAATGTAACTTCGAGCGTGGCAAAAAGAGTAAAAGATGACCATACACGGAGAGATAAATAAAGGTAGGAACTGGTTGGCTGCGAGATTTCCCATTGCTCCGACCGTGATGAATGAAGCCCTGAATTTTTTATAGTTTTTGCGCCGCTTACGCAATCCCTTCCTTGTCTGTTCGATAAATTCTATTTACAACTAGGAATGTGGTTAAAACTCTTAATCAATCACCCAACGGGCGCCAACGAACCAAAATAGTGAATCACGTTTCAAACAATGAAATCTCACGTTTGAATGCGGGCGTCAAACCGACGGTAACAGGTCAATTTACTCTAGCCCTTTCCCACGCTGATAAAGATACGCCTTTTACCTAATCAAATTAAATTGTGTTTTATCCTTTAAGATTAAAATCTTGTTTGTTGAGATGTAAGTTTTGTTAGAATTACGTTTTTGGTGTCTTTCAGTGGAATGAAATTGTTTGGTGATTTTGGTATAACTGTCCCGGTCTGATTTAGGAATTACTTAGGGACAAATTCAAAGGCCACTAGACTAGACTTAACTACCACTACCACTTCATACATTTATATTTTAGTCTTAGAATATTTCTTATTTTTATGTTCTATATCTAACAGAAAACGTTATTTCCAGATACGTTAATAGCGCGGATGACCAAGCAGAGTATAGCTGACGTCGGTGGCCCGTGGGTGGAAGAGGAGCAGCGCTGGGGTGGGTCCGGTGGGGCACACTTGAAGCTGTCGTACCGCGTGACCTGCGCGGCACATTACTACGGGCCGGGGTGCGAGGTTCTGTGCCGGCCGAGAGACGATGCCTTTGGACATTACACCTGTTCAGCCACTGGGGAGATCGTCTGCAAGCCTGGTTGGACCGGGGATTATTGTTCGAAACGTAAGTTAAAAAACTTAAAGATAACTTACTAGTAATAAGTTTATGTACTTATATCTATGCGAACTAACTGTACAATGGTCAGCCGTATAAATTATTGCGACCAATAAGTATAAGAAGTGGCTAATACCTTCTCGTCTAAGACGCCATGTATGATGTTAATAAATTAATGCAGGTAATTGTCGCAAATATAAATACTTTATTGTGCAAAGATCAACTCGTCAGTCATATAACTAACATAATAGAGGCAAAAACTAAACCAAGTTTAAATTTACTTATCGTAACCTCCAAACTGCACATCTATAATGTCGACACAATCGTATTACATAAACTGGCCCCACTTTCCTACCGATTCTCATACAAATTTCGCCCGCGTAACTTCCTGGGTCCGTTTTAAATAGTTCGTTAAATTCTCCCATCCTCATTAAACTTAGATGCGACAAATTTTGGACTGACATCCTCTCTCTGCCAATTTAGCCTGACCTTTCAGCTGGCGTCCTGGTCACGCGCCTAGCCTGACTCATTGGGGTCAAGGGTTCGCCCATGTAAATACCGTGTATTTACATCTAGGAGTTTAGTTGTGAAGACAAGCTTACTTATACTAACTCATGTAGGAAGCTGTCAGCGAAGCGGAGTTTTTTAGCCATTGACGTCATGAAATTATCGTAGATATGATCAAAATTAATGTAAATGACCACAATGTCTGTCTCAGCAATAAAACCAATGGTTAACTCTAGTTGGCGAAACATTTTAATGTTTCTGCCACGAAGCTTGAATGGTAATGACCTTATTCTAAGTCTTGCTGTCGTTGTTACTAATATCAAATTCAAGGCCTACTAAAAGACTTATTGTGTTTAAAGATTTATGAAATTATAGAATTTTAACAGAAAAAAGTATCCTACTTGCTTTTGACCGCGTAAAATCTCATAGTCTCGGCGCCTATTGTTCACGGCATGAATCTTCTAATAAAATAATTAGAAGAATGGAATGTTTATTACTAATTGTTTCGCTGCCAAATAAGTTTCCATGTGGTTATAATTAATTATAATCATTACAAGACAGAGTACCAACACTTACGCTACGTTTTAATTTGTAGATCCATATCTATCCTATCGTTAAAGTTTATTACGTGAAATAAACCAAATAGATAAAATTTTATCCTCGTTTTAAGGGTAAATGCGGTCATACGCGGAATGCGCCTACTTGCACTCTAAAAGCGGATTAGTAATGAATAATGTATAAAAATAAAGAATTATTAACGCAATGCCTCCTTAACTGCCCTCTATTAAAGTAATGCGGAGCGAAAACGTGATCGTTCTTTGAATATGTTCATTGAATTTAAAATCGTTTCATGCGTATAATTTCCGTTTAACCCCTATGTTATGTGCATCCAACTCTTTCGCTCCGCCGTGGACGGTATTAGGACATCTCGTTCTATTAAAAACCTGAGCACACTACTGAATGAATGAGTGACAAAACAATATTCGAGCGCGTCACATACTATAGCGTGTGACCGCTGCCGCGCCGGTGTGGTCTGTTTGCTTTCCTTCGCCGCTATTCGTAAACAAAAGCAGCGGAGATGGCCGCGTCATTAGCGACATTCATCAATGTCCGCTCGCTTTTTATTATCGACAACTTCGATAATTAATTTATTGAACACGAGAACGCGGCCGATTCCGAACAACAGCTGCTGCGGCCGCGATGCAGATAAAGGCCGGCAGCTCGCGAAGAAAACGGATTAAACCCGCAGATTAGATAGCGTCCACTTTTACCAGTTCCATGTATCGGATCACGCCGATTTGCAATTTTAATGAATCGCGATACGGCGGATGGCTGCCAATAAAAAGCATCTAAACGTTTCAAACGTCATTACGAGGTTCTGACGTATGTTAAACATATCGCGTCTTGTATTGTAAAACAAAGCGGTGCGTCTCAAGATGCATTGTGGCCGGGCGGATGTCGCGTCGCAATCTCGGCAGCCCCACCTGCCGCCGCGTTCCCACACTCCGGCGCCGCAAAAAAACGCGCGCGACAGGGACGCACGACCTCGCGCCGTGTAGCGCGCTCTCTCGCTCGCCCGCCAGGGCTGTCCGCCGGCCGACCATGCGATCCTAGTTCCTCCACGCGACGGGATAACCACGAAATCACAATTTTCTGGTAAAAGTAAACAGTTGCGGCGAGGCTCCGAGATATGCTATCATGACCGGACAGAATTTAGCCGTCGTACCCAACGTTTAGATTTCCAATTTCCACCTCGTTAACTTTCACGAGACGATTATGCATCGCACTAATGAGCCGATAGAGCCCTGCCAACCCTATCCCCGTAGTTGTATTGGCGATTACGAAAATGTAAAAGCGAGAGAAGCGGCCATAATGAAATGAAAACAACGCTACGTTCGCACACACTCACACAGCGCCGCGGAGCGCAACACGAGCGCCTCGAACCGGGTCAAAAACACCTTTAAACGAGTACCGATCACCAATCTAAATAAACTTTGTACTTGACCGTGTCATGATACATGCCTCACATCTGCCCAATGCTATCTGGCCTTCTGGGAAAGCTTAACGAACCCGAAAACTTATTTGCATGTCCCGACAACATTATCTGCAGCATCCAGTTCTCGTTCTTAATGATAGGGTAAACACCGAGAGAATCCCTTCACGGCCGCTCAATTTCGCCTAATTGTTGACGAGAGAGGAGTTCTCACGAATATTACCTTCTGTATTGAATCGCGAATCCCACGCGCACCTAATTTCCGCCTCGAATAGACGCAGATGTCGAGCAGTTTAAATATTTGCCCCGCACACGTGCACCATCATCCGGGAAGGTCGCTTTTTGTCATTACCTGAAGAGCCCAGCCTCTATACGAGCAGACCTTGGCTGGTCGCAATGCGTCATCCGTCATACTGCCATTAGAAATCGATATTCTTCCATTGATAACTAATAGCGGAGCCGAAACAACCACCCCGCGGCTTTTCGGCCACTTACGGCCTAAATTAGTTCTGGAGTGTAATTTTTACGACTCCTGTTTTACCTACCGTTCGAGGGTCGAGATAAGCTTCGGGAGCGAGTGCACTGAAGTGGATAGTGCTATGGGCAACGAGGCCGACACTCGAAAGTCTTTCTTTGATGTTCATGTCGAACCGACGAGTGGCGCCTTCGATTCATTACCTATCCTATAAAGTTTTATTATTCAATCGTAATTGCCGCACGCAGGTCATGAGAATAGATCGTTTCGTTTTAAAAATTCATAGGCGAAAGTGTGAACAGAGCAGTGGTCGTGAAAGCGGATTACATTTTTCAATTTCATTTACAATTCGCCGTAGCGGAGTAAACTGGCGTAGAACGCTTTTAACTGAGTCAGTCCTAAGCCGATTTGAGAACCCGAGTCAGTTTGGGGGCTTAGCTTCGCCGAGTTTAAACCTAAACGTATTACGGGCTAGGTAGAAGACTAATCTCGCATTATATCCCGGCGCTTCTAAGCTCGGTGAATCCGAAGAGATATAGGATTATAGCCACGCTCACTGAAGCGGCTTCCGTGTTCAATTTGGAACGCGAACGCCCGACTTACATTTGCATTCGGATAGGGAATTATAAGCAAAATGGCGTCTAAGTATTTTTCTAGCGAGTTAGGGGACTAGTAACGGTCGAGTGACGGTTAGACTCCCCGCGCTATCTGCCCCCTTTGTATTCGCTCCGATAACTTGCCCATGCGCACCCGACCGATACGACGCCGGCGCACTTCTCATTTCAAAACACATTATTTTTTCTTTCAACCGGCATACATTACTGCATTGCCTTTTGTTATTCGCACCTCACCTTACATACACCGCAATGCACGCGCAGTAACTCGATTGTGCCGCGCGTATCTCTTTACGTGGTTACGCCAGCAGGGTAAGGTTTGCCGTATACGGAACGTAAATCACGAAGTTAACGATGCGCGCATATTACGTACGAAACATCAAGTCTATGTAAAGTTTCAAGTTTTTATATTTAAGGTACCTACGTTGCCGTTTCTAATAGGCATAGCGCATCGAGCGACGCAATCGCTCCGGGTACGTAAAGCGGAGTCGATTTAAAAGTATTTTAATGGAATGGAAGCAATGTAAGATGGAGGATGTTGTTATAGTTGCGAGCGAAGATAAATCGTCGGAGCGCGTGACCTCGCCCCCGGTCGGGACGGTAACGAACCTCTCTCTTTGTTGCACCGTGTCCTTTGCGAGCCTCCGAGCAATACACCGAAATAAACGCAAATGTATAGCGTGAAAACTGATCAGGCGTTCTCTTGAAAAAATCACCGCTAACATTGTACCTCCTTTGTCTCCGAGATGCGCTAACGAACCTATTCCTTTTGTTACAGCGAGATGCCTGCCAGGCTGCGACGCGGAGCACGGCCACTGCCTCAAGCCCGACCAATGCATGTGAGTATCCACTTCGCACCATTGTGCTAAACGCTCGACGTTAGCTCCCTGCCTCACTAAATCATTCATCCTCCTCATTGTTCCCGTCGCTATGAAAGACACGCTTTTTAGTCTCTTGTTATCACGTCCCATTCTTGCTTACTCATGTTTCTTTTTTTAATTTCAGATGTCATTCGGGCTGGGTGGGCGAGTTGTGCGACCAGTGCGAGCGACACCCGGGCTGCGTGCACGGGACCTGCTCGAAGCCCTGGGACTGCATCTGCGAGGAGGGCTGGGGAGGCCTGTTCTGCAACCAAGATCTCAACTACTGCACGAACCATCGGCCCTGCAGGAATGGGGGAACGTGCCACAACACGGGACAAGGCAGCTACACGTGCGTCTGCCCCCCGGAGTACACTGGGCTCAACTGCGAGAAGTCGCTGCATTCCTGCGCGGTCCGGTCTTGCCTCAACGGCGGCGCTTGCGTTCCCGATGAAGGCGGCGAACTTTCTTGCGCGTGCCCCTCGGGGTACGAGGGGGCTCGGTGCGAAACACGACGTCTGACCTGCGCCGACCAGCCTTGCAGAAACGGCGGCAGCTGCGAACCGAGACCCTCCGGCTACGTGTGCGTCTGTCCACCCGGGTACGCCGGCACCGACTGCGGAGTGGAGGCCGACCCTTGCGCCGCAAACCCCTGCCGTAACGGAGCTACCTGCACGCGGGCCGGAGACGGATTCAGGTGCGCCTGCAAACAAGGATTCAGGGGCAACCGATGCGAGATCGACATCGACGACTGCGCGGGAATCGTCTGCGAGCACGGCGGAACTTGCGTGGACCTGGTGAACGGACAACGCTGCCAGTGCGCGCCCGGCTTCCTGGGGCCCCGCTGCGAGACGCGAGTGGACCTGTGCCTGGCCAAGCCGTGCGCCAACGGGGGCGAATGCCTAGTGCTGGATAACGATTACGAGTGCCGCTGCCGATCGGGCTTCGCCGGGAAGGACTGCAGCGTGGACATAGACGAGTGCGCGTCGTCCCCCTGCCGGAACGGCGGCACGTGTCGGGACCGCGTGGACGGGTACCACTGCAACTGTCCGGCGGGCTGGGGCGGCAAGTCGTGCACGGTGTCGCTGGCGGAGTTCGCGGCGAAGCCGGCGGGGGGCCACCTGCGGCGGGTGGGCGACGAGGGCGAGGGGGAGGAGAAGCTGTCGGGGCGGCACGTGGCGCTGATCGCGGCGCTGTCGGCGGCGGTGCCGGGCGCGGCGCTGATCGCGGCGGCGGCGGCGGCGTGCGTGCGCCGGAGACGCAAGCGCGCGCGGCTCGCGGCCGACGCGGAGGCCGAGCGGCAGAACGCGGCGAACGCGGGCGGGAACGGCCGCGTCATCCGCAACACGTGGGGCAAGTGCGACGCGCCGGCGCCCGAGTGCCAGAACGCGCACAACGCCGCGGAGGAGTGTAAGCGGAAAACGCTTAACACTGAAAGCGCCGCGCGGTTGCTCGCAGCGCTCGACCCGCGTTTATCGCGGCTGTCGGCAGATTCCGCCTACTGCGCGAATAGGTCAGTATACACATTTTGTTAATCGCCCATTATACATTATTGACCCACTCAGACTCCGGTCACTTATAACTGCTGATGGTTATCATTTAGTTAGAGTTTTAGAGCATAGCTATGCTAAGATGAACAATTATTGTCAGTCTTCTTACTCCTAACGATTTTTGTTTTTCTTTTAAACCGTCATTGTCTAAACAACTTCACAGCAATTTACCGTACCCGTAGTACTAAAATGTTTAAAACAATGAATCGCCCAAACTAACCTGACGTTTCCATTGTTTCAGCGACACGTCGCTAGTGAAACGGGCGCTGGAGGGCGGCGGGGTGTACGTGCTCGACGACCACTGCCTGCCGCCGACGTTCGCGACGCAAGTGTAGTGTACCCGGACCCAAGTGTAGTGCTGCAGTGGACTCCTAACTTATTTATTCACAACGGACGCTCTCGCGAACCAGGCTGTGCGCCGCGTGTAAATATAGCGTAAAGTGTAAAGTGACCCCTGTATAGACGGCTAGTTGTAAGCATTCGTATGTATTTATTTGAGCGGCTCGTGCGCCCCTGTACATAGTAACGGCGGCGGCCGCTCACCGCCCCCGATCGGCTAGCGTCGCCCGGTTCGTATCCTAACACGTCTACATCTCGGCCAGCTACCGCGACGTGGAGCAGAAAACCGAATGGAGTAACCGTCCGAGAAAACATAACCTCCACATGCACTCAATGTGATCTACGGTCGCAATCCACTCGCACGTTTAAAACGACATTTATAATCAATTCACCCGCACGAAAACACAATTTTACAAAATTAACGAACTCCTTTCTCCGATCGGTTTTATACTCGATGTTCACTAGCACAATACTAGCGGAGTCGAGATGGAGGTGTGTTGAATCGAATACACAAGGGAAGCGGACATTTCGATAAAGACTGAACGGCTTAATCGCTCGCGTGTATCATGTGAGCGTGTAGGTCGCACGGCGAGAGGTCATGTGACAACGCCAATTTTTTCAGTTTAATATTGACATTTACTGTACCTGCTCATCATGCGGCCTATACTGGGTTTGATGAGTTTCCTTATGGATGAAGGGTGCAGGGGTTGTAAGGGAACTCAGTGACCGGTTGTGTATAGTTAAGGTTGTGTCGGGTGAGGACCGATCCGCCGGGGGGCAATGGACTCCGGTCCATGTCTGCGATCTCTGTAGGTAGCGGTGCCGTGGCCTCGCGACTTCGGTCCGCGCGAGGCCACGCCTCAAGGAAACGACTCCCATCTCTCTGGAGGACCTCACTTACTTATTCCTCGCTAACGTTAAAATTCCACATTTGAAAAATATAAAATGGCGGCAACAAATGACGTAACAATGACACATGTCACTCCATTTTGAAGTTTTCGAATTACGTCATTACAAATGTCACATTGTCAAGCTACTCTACCAATAAAAACGTTATTAGAAATGTATTTGGCCCGTAACTTAATTAAAAGTTTATTTGCTTATGTTGGATGATTTAACTGTTATTGTTGAATATACGAGATCCTCTAGTGATATCGGCGTCGTCCCTTGCTCACACCACTGTCCCTCTCTAGACTCGCACCAGTATAGAAGCCAAACCGTGCGTAAAATAAGATTTTAGACTAATTTATGAAAACGCAAGTGATGCGTTGATCAGTTTTTTACATTGATTTTGTTTTTTTTGTGATTGACTAATTATTGTCATTTGTTCCTATGTTATTATGATTGATAGTGAAACCGTATCCGTTTAAAATCGTGTTCAGGTTTTCTTGAAAATCGACATTGATTTTTCCACACCTTTCGCTTCAGTTGTCGCGGGATGTAATGCTGCGCCCGAGCGCCCCTCGTGCGCGCTAGATGCCGTGGGAGGGGCGCTCGTACCCAAAACACGATAGCATCGCGCACGTAATTAGTCCATAGGTTAAAAAATAAATTGAGTACTTATAAGAAACAAAATGTCGAAACCTAAGTCATTGTGTATAAAAACTATTAAGTTGTAGTGATGTAAGAATATTCTCCATTACTTATGAGTACTGAGACAATATGTGTGTCATTAGGCAACATAGGATATTGCAGGTTGTTTTAACTTATTTATTTTAATAGGTACAGTGGCAGCTGTTGTTTATAGACCGCCTCGGCGCGCCGCGCGCTCCCGGAACGCGCCGCGCGCCGACAGGGTCCAATTGTCAAATAATTTATGTTAAATTACCGTTTTATAAACATTTGTAGATATAATTTGATACTAGGTGTTACCTCTTATGTTGCCTTTTGTACTCGTGCGTAGATTAAAGAAGGTTAAATCGACAAAATTGTAAAATTTATATCAAACTATGAATAGACTGATGATCAATAAATAATGTTCTTGTATTTAATTTTGTAAGATGACAAAATATAAGTTATAATTATGTAAAAAACAGAACCATGACCGACGACCTGTTGTTACTGTTGTACTTAAATTGATCACACCGAGTTTCTCTTTCATTTTTCTTTTTGAGAAATTTAATTTGATATATTCTATGCCTCTAAATGTAATTTCGTCTCAGACCAATAAAATGACAGTATTTTTAATTTATTTATTAAAAGTATCATTAATATTATTGTGAATTATCTCTAATATTATAAAAAATCATTTTTAATTATTTTTTGAAGTTTGTTTACAATTGACTGAAGCTGACCTGTCTTCTTGATTTGTATTTTGGATAATGTTTTACTGAGAATCGTGAATGCATTTATAGTTAGGTGTGAGTATACTGAAAGAAAAATTTCAAATCATTCCATTTTTCATAAGTAACTTTATCTCTTTGAAACTTTTATGTATTTTTAATTTTCGCTATTTTTCTATGTTTATTTTGCATGCGATTCAATTGATTTGTGATCTTAATTATTGTGCTATTGTTTTCTACGTATTTAGATAAATACAGTATTCTTCGTCTTTCCAAGTACCTTTTAGTATATTCACATTTTTTTCCTATTTCAAAAGAAAAATGAAAGCATGTCTGAGAGGAGAGATGTAACAAATAATTCCATAATAGAATCCTATTACAATAAAAGTCATATTGTAATGCTATAGCGGTGATAATTTTGCCAGCGAGTGTCTGCGACGAATGTGTATTATTATGTGCAGTGATGCAACAAGAAATAAAATGTTAATAAACAATTGTTTACAAAAGATTAACAACGTATTTTATTCATACATTCAACCCCTTACATTGGTGACATATCCGATATCTTAGCGATATCTAATAAATTAGTCACATAATTATGTCTATTTTACATATAGATATAATAATATATAGGTAGATAAAGACATGATTAAAAACACAACACACGAGAATACATGGAACAAAAAAAACAAAAATCAAAATGTGTGCAATTTGCACACGTGGTAGAAATAAAAACTCAATAATTTAAAAATATAAAAATAAGTCGTGTACTTACACCGTTTATAACTCGAGAATGGCTGGACTGAATCTTATGATTTTTGACTTAATTAGAATAGCAGAATAACTAATAAAACATTTGAAAAAAAATTATCCATAGCAACACAATTGTGTCTAATTATAATTTGTTTCGTGAGTGTTTAGATTTTGTTCGTGATAGGGTAACAAGTGTTTCAATTCAAATAATAACATTTCTTATTTACCATGGGGTGGGTGGTACTAAGGTCGCCGCGATAGCTAGTTTAGACTACAGGCCAGGTGACAAATATGTTAAATTATAATCTGACTGAATAGAAATATTATAGCACCCCTGGCAGCTCTCATTCTGACAATTCCGCGAGTGACTGAGGAAGACTCATTAGTGCCTGTAGAGTAGTGTATACTTCGTACATGTTACACATTTTGACCATGTAATTTAAATTATTAAATATTTGCTGAAAATTAACTTGAAATAGCCAATATTTAATCAGAGGCCGAGTTATGTGTGCTGAAACTACGGGGAATCATTTTCTCAATAGGGAGCTATCACTGGATGGATGAATCGCTCATAGCCCGGCGGCCTGCGTCGATCTCAAGTGATCAACAAAGAAGCAACAGCGGGCGCGGTCGGTAGTTGGATGGATGACCGCTAATGGCAAAAAAATCTTGGACGCTTCCGAAGGCACGTAGCTTTCTGTCCCGGTTATTATATCAGTAGCAGTCGTTAAGCCATGTGGGAGGACTTCCGTCGGCATAAAAAACTTCACACTTGGGTTGGCCACTAACCGCTCCACCAATATTTCTATTCGAGAATTTAGTTTCTCAATCATTTCAATAACTAACATAATCTCTTTATTTCATTTATTTATTTTGTTCTGACTGAGACCCCATGACATCTCTGTTTAGTTTTTTACCATTGTGCAGTGTTACACATGGAAGAGAAGTGATATAACGGAAATAAATGTTATATTAAAACGACATTTCATATCATTATTATCTTTATTTGGTGACTATAACAAATTCAATATTTACAAAGTACCTTATATCTAATAAAAAATTACCACAATAAAATTTAATTTATAGCAATTCAGCTCAAAATGGGTGACATCAAAACTTAAACAGTTAAAAACACTGAAACAGTTTTTTATTCGTCAAAATTTAAACAGGTTTCCGAAAGATTTTCCTATCTGGAAAAATGCTAATAGCTTGGTACCGCGAAATCTAAATGCATTTAATCCTAATTACACAAACAAGTTGTGTTTATTTAAAGAGAATCAAATCATACATGTTAATATTTTTTGATCAAATACATTTAAATTAAATAAAAGTCAATGTAGTCCACTACCCAACATGAATTAATCTAAGCGACAATCTTATTTAAAATAACAGTGAATTCAATCAAAAAAGCAAACACAGTGAGTGTTGTTTATATTAAATGTTATATTATAGCCAGGATTTCTGCTACCCATTACCGCCATTACCGAAAAGACGGAAAAGACGACGACTTTTAGTAAATCTTAGCTCCTATTTATCATAAGAAATATCTCAATAAGTTCCATGGCTTCGAATATATTATTATTTAAGCTTAATTGTTAAAACATCAGCCAATGAAAATCTACTGATCTAACCGATTCAAGTTTATGGTACAATTTTTTTGCAGTCAAACGTTAACACTAATGCTCGTCTATGATAACGGTAAAAATATCATGCTTATTTTTCATACCAAGAACATTTACGTCGACCCAATTTGAATCTTTTAAAAACTTGACATGCGACCAACTACCCGAATTGAAACAAAATACGTTTTACAGTCTGCACCGAGTGGCCGACACCGACCAAACTTGCAAAAAGCGAGTCAAGAACTGAAGTGACGACACGTGTAAACCTAGACAGTTGTAAACCTAATATATACGACAGTGTTGTTCGCCTAGTCGCCGCTGCGGGGCGAGCGGTCGGTGCTGCCGCGGTCGCGGTCGCGGTCGTTGTCCCCGTTCTGTCGCGGCGAGGCCGAGCGCGACCGGTCGCGGGACGCGGAGCGGTCGCGCGACCCGGATCTGGAACGCGACATCGACCGCGACTTGGTGTTGCGACGCTCCTCGTCGCGTTTCGGCGACGCGGCGTCCTTGCTGCGCGACCGAGATCTCTCCCTGTAAACGATGCATTACTTTTAATAACGCAAACGGTGAGCTTTTCATTTTATGAGTGGAGTAGTACTTTACGTCTGAATTTTGAATTTAATTTTTAACATTCCACAAATATTATCGTTAGAATAAAACATGTAATTATTTTTTCGTTTAGTGAATAAAAAAGTTAACAATTTAAATACATTTAAAATTTAAAAAAGCTCTATCAACTACCCATGACCATATTAATATGAAAATAAATTAGCCAAATGTTAAATATACCACAAAATAACACACAAGAAAAACACATGTAAAATAAATTGGTGTTTCAACATTTACGAAAAAAAATAGGTAAGTAAAGTTACTGACAGTCGTAACAAGGCTAGTATTACAACTACATTGCGCCACCGGGTGCAACGAAGCAGATTAGCTAACATCATTTAACTATTTTTGCTCGCTCACCTTGCAATGACCGTATTTCTTCTAGTGATGCAGGAAAAGATGGATACGAGTTAGTAATACAATAATTGTGCCATCAACATTATTATGTTTTTATACAAAAAGAATATCAATCAACATATTGCCAATCAATGTTATTTTACATGACAACAATGCTTTATTGCTGTTGAAATTACTGTATGCATTGACTTATTACCAAATTATTTATTTACTAAATTGAGGACGAGACTAGTAATATTATAATCCTGCAGACCATCTTAATTTATGGGCTTTTAAACACACAAAAATTTGTACCGATCATTGTATATTATAAATTAAATTTTGTGTAATATTTATACAAGCCGACAAAGAATGAGACGGGCAATCTAACTTGCAACACCAAATATTTAAATGTTGCTTCCTTGACAAAAAAGAACGGCGGGACCCGCGTCTAAAATGTACTTAGCAATGTATAGCTGCAATAATACCAGATTAGTCCACAGGATCATAATAATACTAGTCTATACAATACAACACAAACATAACGCCAACCCGTCAATAACTTCAACCGATCGTAAGCCATAGCACCAAAAGCCGCAAGCGCCGCATTGCCGTCGGGTGCGACTGGGGGGCCACACATTGCTACTCACTTCGACTCCGCCTTAGACTGCGACCGAGAGCGAGACCTGCGACCGTTGCGATCGGCCGACTTGCGCGACTGCGACCGGTCGCGCGACTGACGCGACTGTCGCGACTCGGACCTCCTCTCCGACTTACGCGACGGCGACCGTGACCGGCTGCGATCCCTATGCGACGTTTTACGGTCGACAAATCGTTCTCATTATGGATATTTGTACACCACTAGTCTACCACACTACATGTTAGCCTGTGGTGATTATGTCGTCTGATAAACTGGATCCTATGATATTACTAATAATAATTATATAATAATAATAATATACATTTACTATTTAAAAGCATTTTCAATAGCAATTACTGATCAGTTTCTCAGATGACATTGTCATCAATGGATGCAATACATATTAATGTTAAAATATAGCGAATAAAAACAAACTAATTAAAATGCCCGAATAAAATACGCATTCGCAACTAATGCTGGAATGGCTAAAACACAGTGATTATAAGACAAGGCACCAAATCTAATTTACAGATCGACAAAGTACTATTGTTGAGTACTTACGATTTTAAGTTTTGCTCAGCGCATGATTTAACGCACCTAGCCAAATGAATGCTATGTTAATTTTGTACATAATTCATGCATCAATTAAATAATATGCCATAGTAACGGTTGAATACTTCGTGAAAGATAGAATTAAATCATGCATATTCGAGGGCAAGTTTAAAAGTTTTAGTGAGAGGCAGCTAAATATAATTTTGATGTGAATAACAGATTTGTTTAAAACTGGCCCATAATATTAATACACATGACGACAACTCTTAAATGGGATTTTAAATATAAGATTGACTTGATATTTTAAATGGGAAGCCATAGGCACTCTAGATCTATTCTATAGTAAGTTTTAACAAATATAATCTCTACCCACTACAATATACCGCATCATGGGACGAAGTTTTATCAAACCGGACTAGGTATTATAGCCACGCCAAGGGGAATATACATAGACAATCAATTGACAGCTCAAGGTGATTTCAGGGGGTCATTTTCCCACAAAGCCCTGAAATATTCCTCAGCAAAGCCTAAAGCTTTTTAATGATTTCTTCATTATTTTTAACAATTTTTGGATGAAGTAAATCTAAACAAAACACTGAAGAATTGAAAATGGTCAAAAACATTGATAGCCCCTTTCTAAAATTGTTATATTTATAGTATGAAATATAAATTATTTCGTGAAATTTTTATTTTTATTTTTTTATACCCAGTGGAATGCAATTCGTGTTTTCCTATTGATTCCCCAGCATGACATTTTAATTTCTCTACGACACATGACACAGTATGCGGTATTGAGCTAGGGTTGCCAACTGTTTTTCATAATAACCTACTGTGTATCGAAAGCAAAATATACCGTATTTTAGTTAATTGCAGTTTGTTTTGTTTTATTCTAAAACTCATTCATATATTAAAACTATGAATGATCGATCGAATAACGATTTTTAGGAATTTAGTTCACCTGGTAAACGGAATTACCCGATAATAAAAGATAATGAAAATTGTATGTTGTGTTTTTTGAAATGTTCGACTTGTGAATATTCGAAAAAAGGTTGGCAGCCCCATACAGAGCAGTAACATTTAGGTGTACAAAAGATAGATACTCACTTGGACCGAGATCGGGATCGAGACTTGGCAGCGGGACTCTTGCTCTTCGGCCGAGACTTGGAGTGAGAGCGGCTGCGCGGCCGGCCGGACCTGGCGGTTGCAAATGAGACTTTAAAAAAATCTTAAAACAAGAGCCAAACGTCTCTTGGGTGTAGTATGTCAGTTATAGAATTATCATTCAAGAGTTTTCAGCCCCGAAAGATGGTTGAAATGTAATATCATCATTTGAAATTGTCATTATCCTAACATGGTAAAAGGGGTATCTAGTTCGTTCCAGACGGAATATATTCTGTGCATACCTTTTCACGGTCAGATGTCAAATATGTGATCAAGCGTTCCCGAGCAAAAGGGTTCAGACAGACAGACAGACAGACAGACGGTCAATAAAGTGGCCGTATTAGGGTTGTGTTTTTTCCTTGGAGGGTTCCATCCCCTAAAAACGGACTGTAACTGCATCACGTCAGACCGACACCAACCTGGAGCGCGAGCGGCGGCGGTCCCGCGAGCGCGAGCGCGAGCGGCTCGACGAGCTGCGCGTGCGGCGGCGCGACGAGCGGCGGTCCTCCACGAGCCGCACGCGCCGCCCGTTCAGCTCGGTGCCGTCCAGCTTCTCGATCGCCGCGCGCATGTCCGCGTGCGTCGCGAACTCCACCACGCTGTAGTGAACACGCATTTACGTTACATACACATATTCGTCCAGAATCGGACCCCTTCAGACAAAAAATCAACGATACATTGTCTTCGTATCGAGAAGTTAAGAACAACTAACACACATACACACACACACGTTTGACCGGTTGGATGATTGAATTTATAGGATACTTTTTATCCCGTATAATGAACAGGTTCCCGCTGGAAAAAATTATATATTATAACAAAAGAAGCAGAAGGCTATTGCCATTATATTTTTAAAGAAGCCCACTGTAAGTTTAAGACATATAAGAATTAAATACGAATAAGTTAAATTTACTTTGACCTGAACCAGCGACGATAACAGATACGAGACAATGAGTAATTCAGATTGGCCATAAAGTTTGGCGCGAAATATACGTTCTCAAAAGTTGTATCAGATTCTAATTCGGCATCAAGGTATTCAGCCCCGAAAGATGGTTAAAATGCGATATCATCATAAACAACTCTTTGAGAACCAAGAGAAATATTACCGAGAACATATTCTTACCCCATAATTATATAAAACGTTATTTCCACATCATTATGTTACTCACCCTTCATTCCTATGCTGCTTATGTGCGTCAGCGTAGGTAACCTCCCCGGCCTGACGCATATAATCCTTCAAATCCTGTAAACCAATGCAACATGTCAATACTCCCGACAAAACAATCAGCAAAGCATTCTTCCAAAAGCGTCCATCAGATAAAATTTTGGCATCAAGGTGTTCAGCCCCGAAAGATGGTTAAAATGCGATATCATCATGAAATGAACGCTCTTGGAGGAGTCAAAGCGGTTCTATTCTAAGACGCCTTATGTAATAATGAATGATAATCTTGTAACAATGACCACAGTCTGACAAGTGATTAAAAATAATAACTGAGGGTAGATCGCTCACCCGTTGTCCGAATATATTAGTAATAAATACCATAACAAAGTGAACCAAAACGTGCACCAAACAGCCAATTTGTACTTGTGTTACCTCATTAGTAACTTGCTTATTAACGGTTGTTCGCTAACGACTTGGCCGATTTCGCAGGATGCGTCCACGCTGCTGGACATGTTTCAATTGGGCTGCCCGTAATAAATCTTCAGTCATCATTGACAAATATTGATCTTCCCATATTATATAGTATTATCCAATTCTTCATCACATCGCAAGTTAATTCGTATGTATTACTGTGCTCAATCCGATGCAATTTTAATCTGTCTAGTTTGCTGCGATTTTTCTGATCTCCCGTCAACATCTGTGGTCTTGCTGATTTATTGTCTGCAAACATTTCTCTAATCCAAAGTTTGACTATGTGCTGTGCCGTCTTGTCTGCTCATCTAGATCTCTCATTGTCCATATAGGTTGTGGATTGTTTCAAAAGCGTTTTGACTTGTCTGCACTAATTCATCTACTGCCGCTTTCTTCACATTGGATCATCCCAGCAACATTCAACCTTCAGGCTTCAGTATCTACTGGATCCCCCGGCAATGACCAAGCAGTCATACCAAAGAGTTAACACAAAAACAAAAAGCTGTTTGGGCACTGTGTGGCAACATTTTTAAACTCGAATCGCAAGTACACCAACCGTTATATACCCAGATGAATAACTTAATATACAAAATGTTATAATGATATATGTAAATGGGTTTGCACATAGCGAGATCGGCTCCAGTTGTGCCCCCTGGTCGACATTACCTTACGGGGCACTGCTCCGGCGGCGGCGGTCACCAGTCGGGGGCGAAGGGCCAACGTCATCGGGGGGGCTCCGATAACCTCCTAACATCGTCTCAGACCACATCCCACAGGGCTACATCGAGGGCTCAGGGCACGAACGCCACCTTCTGTCGTTTATTAAAAATTATACTTATGAGCTCGCAAGTTTGTGTTACACTTAAACATTACTTGTAGAATTCAAAAGTTATTCTAATTTGACATTTGACTATGCAAAATAGTTACAAAAAGAATAATTTTATTGCTACTAATTTAATTATCCAAAAGCTTTGCAATGCTTTTTACTAGTAAATAATAATTATTTGATTATATTATTATGACTCCACGATAATCACTGTGGATGCATTACTTTGACAATGTCTTCATTAGTGATGTCCATCCATCCAGAGGTCGGTATAAATCCAGTTGTCTGATATCCAGATTGACTTCTCCAAGCGGCAATATCTTCACTGTCACAATTCTTCATGTTCCGTCTTCAACAGCACATTTCCGGGATTGAATTCTCCAATTGTATCTTCGTGATCCACGATGGGATTCCTCATTGCCCAGTTGCGACCTAGGAGGACCCCTTAAAGCCACGCGTTAGCCCAGTCCTGTGGTGATGTCGGCCCAGCCCTCGAGACAGTGAAGCTCATCCGGTCCCTGAGTGATAGGTGATGGGGTGATGATGGAGCCAACTCCAAGCCGTGTTCATCTTACCTGCCAGCTAATGCGGCTAGACAGATTTTCGACGATAAGTCTGTACTCGGTGCGCGTCGGCGGCCCGTATCTGTAATTGTTGTCACTGTAAGACAAAAAATCTATGTCAGTTTTTCAACTAAACATATATTTTTTGTGCCATATTAGTGTGCAACTTCCAATACACATTTTTTCAATATTAACTAAAGAACTCGAGTCGTTATGACGGTTTAACGGAGTTAGGTTATTTTCTATAGCCATGCCATGCTCCAAAATTACAAATATTCATTTCCTTGTCGAAAATCATTGTGTATATAATTATAGTATACAGACTATAGCTCTTGTGAACTGTAGCCTGTACCCTAACATATGATAAAATAATAATACAAATTAAAATTCTAAAAGATGTTACTTACAAAAGATAGCTGCAAAGAATTTGCATTTTTTTTTATTTCAACTTAAATTCAGAATCTTTCAAACTTTTATAATTGGACGTTGTTATGCAAAAAAGTTCCAACCCACCAGTCACTCAAAATTGAGTTAAAGTGACTAGTGTGCATTTTTTGATAGTGTACATGATAAGTTGTAATGATTATTTAACTACAATAAAACCTAGTGTTCGCCTATACTAGTTAGCGTAAAAAAATGTACCACTGAAACACTAAATTGCATTTTTCTCAAATTGCTGTCATTGTGGACTGTAGCGTTTTCGCATAACTACGTCCAATTATGCATAATCAAGAATGATAAAGGTAAGTACAAAATAAAAACAAGTGTATGTAAAGCGAAAATCAAAAATGTTCTAAGTTATTAAACTAAAATGCAGCTATATTTTAGAATAAAGTATCTAAGAAAAATAAATAAATTAGTGATGCACCAACAAAATATGCAGCTATGAAAAACCTGTAAACTACACAACTAAAAAGCACACACAATACATACCCCTAACTATACTGAGATAAGATATGCAATGAGACTTATAGATATTCCGCTTGCGGCTTAATTCTTAATTTTCAAAAATCCTTTGTTAGTTCTCACTTGCGTCACTAGAGGAATCTTCAATCTATATTATGTACATACTAAGTTTTAAGTGAATCCATTGAAGTAATAAAACTTTCAGTTTATCCCTTTTAACCCTGATTACCTTATCACCCGTATCACCTTAGGGGGGGAATTTCCTAAAACCCACTCTCAGTCCTCCCCTACACACATGCCAAATTCCAGCTTCTTGCGCTCACTAGTTTCGGCTGGGCGTTGTCTGTCAGTCACGCCGTAACGGAAGATTTTTATATATTAATGATTGAGACATATTCAATTCCCCATTGAAATGTAGTACGACTACAAGTTTGTTATTGAATTGAATTATTACATTCAAAGTCTTTGCATATCTTATTCATAATATAATGAGGCGTGAAGATAACGCTTGAATGTTTATCCAACGCTTGCATGTATTTTAATGATATACATATAGCTTGGAAGCACATTATTATGTGCAATGGGTAGAATGTTGTCTGTGATTGTGTCTAATACAATGTTGGTAAGTGTTCATTTATAGTGCGTGTAGTGCTATGGGATCTCTGTGATTGCTAAGAGCCTATGTAGGTAATAATGGGTTGAAACAATCAATAGGTGGAGAAAGCGATTAACTGGCAAATGCATGCAATTGCAAAGAAATAGTATTAACTGAACCTAGTGACCTATGCTGAAGGCTGGAAATAGAGTTGAGCGAACGTCGGTCATTGATCGTCAGTAACCGACAGTGTTAAAAATCGACCAGTCTGATAACGACCATGGTGAAAAATAATTGGTGTGTGTAGATATAATTTTTACATATTTTTCTTAATATGGACATGTGGGCACTTTCGTCCCGCAGATACGATGTTTTAAGAAATTCCTACTCACAGCACACATCTGTATCATCACAAGCAAATTTAATGGGCCGATTTTGGTAAACTTCAAGTGAATAACATGATACATGTGCCCAATACAGGTCGCGAAGTCGCATGTATTGCAACGTGTGCCCTAGAGCGAGCCAGCAGTGTATGTGTGACAGTGTGTATACAGACGAGGAGCGCGCCGAGCGCGGCGCGGGCGCGGGCGCCGGCGGCGCGCGGCGCGGGAGCGGCGGCTCGCGGCTGCGCCAGCGGTCCGCGCCGCGCGGCATCCCGCGCGCCCTCTCCACGGACACCCTACAACACAAGCCACTCACTCGTATCGCGACCGGCCGCGGTCGCGCTCGTAGTATCGGTCACGCCGGGAGCGGTCCGCGCTGCGGTCGATGCCCCTCGCCGGCTCCACCACCACCCTGTAGCACACCCGTTCGGTACCGTTAGCGTCCTCCGGGGCTCGGAATGCACCGGCCTTAACCGGTTTGCACCGGTTATGGATAGATAAAAGCGGTACCTAGCCTAAATTGTACTAAATGTCACAGTGAAGCTGAATATCTAGAGAGAACAGAAGGACTTTCAAAGTAAAACCACAGACAAAAACCGGTTTCCGAGCCCTGGCGTCTTCGCCCCTCTCTCTCTCACTGCCTCCACCACTACGCCCCACTGTGCCCAGCACGCATACGTCGCGCTACGCACCATATGCGTTCGTAAATCGTTGGGATAGTCACCATGAACATATATTTTGATTAACAAAATAAAGATCTCTCATGTATAATGTTCACAAGTTAAATAAAATCAAGACAAGATGCTTTTTATCTCAATTAGAACAAAATCTTAAATATTTGTTTGCTGTTGAAATGCCTGCAATTCCTTATCAGACAATTTATTACATTGTTTCGGTGACGATACCAACTTATCATTTACTGTAACTCAGTCAAGGAATCATACACTCGACCTCATTCTCAATAAAATTAAATGTTGTCAATTATATTTATAGGCAATCCTTTTTCTATAACTAACTAGGACTTGAATTAACAGTGGTTTATTTTAAGTTTATAAATTCAATAAAGATTTACATATTAACAAAACATATTACAAATTAACAAAAAGTTTGTTACAAATATAAAAACAAAATTTAAATTGTAATCACAAAACAATAATAATTATAAATCATTCACTGTCATTCACAATGTTCATAAAATAATCATACTTAGAAATGAATAATCCGTTCTCCGTACAACTCATACAAAATGTGGAGCCGGCTGACAAAAAAATGTAAATTAGATAAGGAACTAAAATTATGTATTTAAACAAGATTACAACTATTATAATAACATTGATAAAAATTATTAAACATTTAAGAAATCAACAATAAAAGCAAAGTGTAGTGCCCAAATTACATATAAATGTATTTATATTATATATGAGTATCTCAGTGTACAAACATGTAAAATAATAAAAATTATTCATAGTTACCTTTCTCCTAATAGTTCTTTTCCATTCAATTCATATACAGCATCATCAGCATCTCTGTAATCTTCGAATTCCTATAAGGACCAGAACAAGGTATATTATGTAATACAATATAACTAAAATACTATATCTTAATTATCGATACATAAATAATATTGTATTTTCTATTTTAAAAAATGTGCTAAAGGGTTTCTTTCGCTGTTTTTTCTCCTCAATTTTAATGCATTTAAAGCACCTTTACAAAACAGTGTTACAATAAAAAAAATGATGTGCAAAGTATATTGGTGGTACCGAGAATAAATGATTTTGAATTTGTAGTTAAAGGCAAGTGGCTTCATATCCATAATTCCATAGTAATTGTGTTATAATTACCATACTAAGCATTTTTTTTACCTAGCAGTTTTGTATAATTTCATTTAAAAATGGATAATTATTATCAATTAGCAACCAATTTACTGCCCTGTAAAGTTGATTAAATGACTTGAGTGGTGTTGTTTACTTAGCAATCATATTATGTCTAATCTAAAAATGTAATCTAGCATTAGCGGTTATTATTTTATGGATATGGTTTACAAAGGTCATTTCTCAAAAGATATATAGTAATATAGAACATAGATGACTCCATAGCCCGTACAACACGGAATTCTACTACGTGGGTATGAGTGTGTCAATGTTTATAAATAAACAAAAAAGTTAACAATAATTTGACACATGCTAAAATAATACAGATATAGACCCTCTATATCTGTATTATTAATATGTGAACAGATAATAATTAACTTACCACAAATCCATATCCATTTTTGATCAGAATATCCCGAATCCTCCCAAAACCTTTAAAGAACTTCTCCAAATCTCTATCTCTTACGCCAAAGGGCAACCCGCCGACGTATACGCGAGAACCGACCATTTTATCGGCCTGAAACAATGATAGAAATAATTATTAATAAGGGACTCAAATATTTGGATGTTCTTTGAACATCGACTAGATGACCAATGTCATTAATTTGACTATACAAAGAAATGGTTACATTATATCAAATTATTAAAAAAGAAAAAAACCAGGGGCTTACGATTAAATCTAGCTTTTCTCGAAAGTCCGAATTATCACAAATTCACAAGTAGACGCTCCAGCTGCGAATAACCACAGAATCGGTATAAAAACAAACTAGACCAACATGTTGTACGTTACTAAAATATCTTAATTGCCCTCAAAATAGATTTGCACTTATTAGCTTCACGAAATCACGCGTATTTTGATATTTTCAGGTTACTTATTTTAATTGGGTAATAACCCTTACTAGAATGGCGGCACGGTAGGAACTAACCACATTGCATAAAAGGGTTATCGTATATAAAAATTAAATTATAAATAAATGTTTTACAAGAATATGTTACCCAAAGTACTAGTAATTTACTGACACCTCGGTAATATTAATAATAGAAGCCAAGCGGCTGCCTAAACCAAACAATATGGCGCCGCCGATATAGAGATGCTTAGTCGCATTTGTTACGAAACAGAAACTCACCTTTTTTGGTAGTGGTTTAGCAATTTTGACAAATTAGTAAATACTCTTGAATAAACTTATTCCGTTCTAAACTTTTTGCATTAAATTGCAAAACACTTGGAAATAAAAACACACGTGCTACATACATTCACGACGTAACGCAACGCAACCGGAAACCGGAAATGAAATCTTACACACTATGGTGCACTATGCAATTCAATTTGTAAAGTCTATGGCTCTATCTATGGTATGATTGTATCTAACCATAAATACCTTGGTGTTGTCATATTAAAATATATGCTGCTTTAAAATTTGGTTAAGTGGTCTGTGTGTCTATGTGACCACGTCACCCGCGACACAAGGAATTGAAGGAATCCTAGTGTGGGGGTATGAGTGTGTTAGCGTTTATTTTATTATTTATTTAGAGGTAAATTTACACATGCTTATTAAGCACGAAAGGATTCTGTCAGTGAGTGTATTGTATAGGTAGGTACGTGCTTGAGCATGCTTATTTTGGGCATGCTCAAAAATCTTGACTTCGTGCGTGTTTCGAGCATGCTACCTACGGTGCCAGGTGGAAGGGAACACTGGTACAGAACAGAACAGAGTTGAAGGGGTGTGCTTTGAGTAAATCTCCATACAAAAATCAGAAAACAATTCTATACACAATTAGAACTGTTTAATGTTCCATAACACTATGGAGCGAGGGGCGAATTATAAAAAGCTTGAAGTTTACTCTCAGTCTTTATTTTTTTGTTGCAATTTTATAAGAATCACAATTCACAATAATTTTATTAACCAATTTGACATGTACACTAACGACGCACGACACCAACATATGACCGTGACATAGGTAACCACAAACCACCATAGATAAACATACGTATGACGAGTCAGGAGTCTCTCGCAGGTCACGATAATCAGGCAAACAGCCCTTCTGTTATGAAATGCCGACGAGTTGACATACAAGCTCTGTTTTTGGTATTTTCCTGACCCTTCAAGCCCTCAATGCTATTCCCGCGATTTTTGCAATCGTTCTGTCTAAGTGCCAAATCTTGACACGTTACCCCAGAGCATAACGTCACCTCGCCAAGCTGTCACTACTGTCAGCTTGACGTTCCACAACAGATTACAACTTGACAGACCTCGCGATCTTCACGAACCATAGATAACCAATACCATCGATTCACGCGTATCATAGACTAATCTGTACCTTCGATTAACCAGTTAGTTACCTCCTCATATCGCCTGCGTAAGGTTCAGCGATCTTTTGTGGGGCTCGGTGTACGCTTTTACAATAAATTACCCAAGTCAATCATTGATCTCCCCATACAAATATTTAAGAAACGTATTAAAACACGGCTTGTAGAGAAAGGTTATTATACTATCGATGAGTATATTAATGACAAGGATGCTTGGTAATAGACATCCGCATCCGGTTCCGCTCAAGTTAGTATTTAGGTATAAAATGGTAGTACCTAGCAAAAAAGATTGTAATTAGTTTTTAAGCACTATATACCTATATATATATTTTTTAAAAAAGATGTGCCGAGGAGTTTTCTTTCGCCGTTTCTTTTTCTCCTCGTAAGATTTAAAATTTAAAGGCACCTTAGCGAAACGGTGGTAAATGCAAAAAATGACGTTCATAAGTGTATTCTAAATACCTACATGAAATAAATGATTTGAGTTTGAGTTTGAGTTTAACCATCATCTCCGACACGTAGATAATCTTATGAACCACAGAGGCACAGACATTACAACAAGTTCGGCGTCGAATGGTCCAAGTCTCGTCTCGTGGTCGTGGCTCTATGACCAATAGAACAGAATAAACCAATATTGAAATGAAGAACCCTATTTTCACATTTTTCACTGATACCTACATTGGGTTCTCAAAGGTTTATCGACTCTTGTGAACATCTTCTATTTTGTAGGTTATTTATATTGTTTCCACTTTTTTGCGTCGATATGAACTTCTACACCAAAAAACATTTACCTATTTCAATATTTTATTGGATTATGAAATCTTTTTAACTAATTACAAATCATTACATTGGAATTCTAAACTAGGTAAACCCGTATAGGGGTAGGGGCCAGTCCTTTCCTTACCTAACGATTACAATGAACCCCTCATTTCATCACTACAAAAACTTCTATTGGTCATAAAGCCACGAGACTTTGACCATTCGACGCAGAACTGTTTTCTGATTCCGTATCTGCAATAAAAAATGGTCTATCTTATGTATGGGTTACAACATTTCCCCTTTTTTGCATTGATAAGCTAAGTTTCAGATGTTAAAACTTTTAAGCACTACACTGAGTTGTTTGTTTCTTATTCCCTTGGTTCTGCACATGACTGAAGACAACCTTTAGCATCAGGCAGTATGTTTCTTATTATTAAATTACACCAAATTGAACAAGGAAAAAAATAAACACATTGTAAAAAAACCAAAGTTTTATTTCCACCACAAAAAACCAACCTGATGTTAACCAGTCACATTCATTACGCTTCTTTTGCTATGACAAAAATATTTAAATGCACTTTATAGCATGTCCATAATCTTCCAATAGAGTAAAATTAAAGTACAAAAATTAAAAGAAATATGACACACTAAAGGCATCGCCTTATATGAAATTATTATAAATTGCCTACATTATCTCTGCAGTATTTAAATTGAAATTGATAGAAAAAACAGAAACGCCAATGAATATCGACCACTAAACAACATTTCATCGTAAATTCAACTTACTGTATTGATGTTTTCTAAACCAAAACTTGTCAATTTAAATAAAAACATATTGTAACTGCAGAGAAATACTTACAATCTATTAATTTATATCCATAAAAATCACACCACATTCATACAAGGCCTACTTTTGTATTCATGTTCAAACAATTACCCATTGAGATGTCAATGAATTTTAGACTTTAAGATGTAAATGTATTCTATCAGTCACTGGTACCCAAAAGTTATTTGATATTATGTATATAGTATTAAGTAATTTCCACGAAATGATATATTTATTACGGGTTCTTAGAAAAAAGAACATGTAACAATGGAATCAAATTGTTTCTCCCAATGACAAATTAATGATAGATAGGTGATATTAAATATTTATAAATTGATGATTAAACAATCCTACAATATTTGTAGAATGCACGCTTGTATCATGTCTAGTTAACTAGAGTGATATTTTATTCCAAATTAAATACAGAAAAACTGTAATTTTAAATTCATCTCTTGTTAGAAAACTTGAGATTTTTAAAGTAATATTCTCATGTCAAATTAATAAAAATCTTTGTGCATAATAATAACATAAGATAATTTAAGTGAAAATTGTATATTCAAATATTTAGGTAAATAAATTAGAAAATTTATAATGAAATTATTTTTATAAAATTTAATAGAAATTATGAATATGATATTAATACGTATGTAATAGTATTGTAGTTAGTGTATATTATTACTTACTATAATAAATAACGAATATAAGTAATAATAATTTGATTTGGATTAGGAATCTCGCATGTAACATGTAGATAAATAAAATTATGAATCTGATGTATAGGTTTACATAAATATAAAATACATAATACAATGAAAAACACTAATTATATGTTTAGGTGATGATGTGTATGTAGCAGTTACAACATAAATGAAATTATGATATATTATATACTTTAACACCATAAAGACACAATGATAAACATAATAATTATTATTTTTTTATGGCATCAGTTGTTATACTGTTATACGTCTCTGTAATAATTGATTTCTAGAATGAAACTAACACATCCACTGGTATAAATTAAAATTATCTAAATAAAAATTGAAACTATATCAGTCTTTGTACCATTACGTATGTATATGATATATTAAGAAATATAATAAAAGTAAAGTCATTTATAAATATAATATAAATACATAGATGTATTAAATATGCAGTATATAAATTCACAATCAGATTTAACTGTCACTAATTTTTGGACATTAAGTTTATCATTCAGTACAGTACAATTTACCTAATACCAAAAGCTTTTGTCGTTGAACCTAAAAATTTAAAATACAGTTTATTAATATAGTCAATTGTTAAACATCTCATATGATAAATATATTTCGAATAAAAACATAATCAGAGAGTCTTAATTTGTAAACAAAGTGTAAATTTGTAATAATAATTAAAATTTCAATATAATTTGAAATGTATTGTAGATATTGTTTTTTTTTTCGTAAATTGTACTACAATGAATGTTTAGTAGTGAAACGGAATGAGCACTTCTACTTATAAACTAGCAAGGTACTCTGAAGTCGCACAGATCTTTCACACAAAGCTCACACTCACCTATTTTAAGTAACCTATCAAAATAATTGTACTAAAATAGGCATGCTTACATACAAACTTGTTATAGCTTGTCGTTATGTTAGTAAAATAATACTAAAACATAGTTAATTTGAACTTCATCTGATACAGATGATCATACTTTTTATTTGGAACATTTTTTATTTGAACTCTTCGCTGTGAGCAATTCAAGATTTATGGTACCCACTAATGATGCTTACCACTCAAAGACCTCTTTATGAACACTTTGACAGGTGACATTATTATTAAATATATTCACGAATTTAATTGACTTACAGCAATTGGTTTGTGTAAGTTGAGAATGATCAGAAAAATTAAGACTATAAAATCTTTCGTAATACATATACTTAAGCTTTTCTGTTTTGTAAATTTGATAAGAGTTCTTAAGAGTGTAAAAATCTTCTAAATCAAAAGTGCAAACACTACAAAACTGGTCACAATAAAAAATGTAATGAACTCATAATCAATGACAACATTATTCACTCTGAACATTCCCAGTAATGATTTTCAAAAGAACAATCATTGTTTCACGCCAAGTGCGTACATGCAAAACACAGTAAACGTCCATGAATTAAATTGAATTACTTATTATTATATAAGTCAATACTTTTTGTCGATATGTTAGTAACGATTTTATAAAAACAAATCACTTCTTAACGTCAAGTCAACTATTCAAAATACAATATAAAAATTATTGCTTAAAGCAAATTTCCTCCTCTCCGAAGATAAGCTACCAGTGCAAGTAAGTAAATATATTTTGCACACGTTCAAACTTAGCTAAACTAAGAATCCACACGCTCTCCGTAAAAATCCAACGTCATAGTACATTTTACAACTGTCGACAAAACGTACACTTCACACGAGCTTTGTCGACGTCAACACTTTGAAGGTCGCCTTCAAAGTTACATTGTAACGTACCTTCATTTTTTCAAGATAAAAGCATAAACCAGTACAACTCTCGAAGTTCCGTCAAAGATGATCTGGCCGCATCGGCACTCGCTAATAGCAGTCTGCTAGCTTTTCACCGTCATCAAGGTCAAATTATAAAAACACAACCTTCCCCGATCGGTACCTCAACCGTTCATCAGATTCTGTACAACAGAACCAATTCACAATTCATCTCAAAACTCGCCAATTATTGCAATTAAACTGCGACACTGACAGTTCACAATTGACATTGACATGTGTCAAAACTGGCGCCAAAACCTCAAGGCGGGCTCACACCGGCGGCGGGCCGCGGACGTAGCGCAGCTGCGGCGTGAGCGTGTGCGCGAGCGAGTTGAGCGCGTCGCAGCAGCGCGGCCGCTCGACGAGCCAGGCGGCGAGCAGCAGCGCGACGAGGCACAGCTGGATGGGTATCGAGGAGCGGAGCACCCGCCACACCCAGCCGCCGCGCGGGCTGTAGTCCGGGTCGCCGGCGCCGGTCTTGTTGCCCGCCACCGCCACTGCGTGCTCGCTGGAATAATAAATTGTAGGCATTTTATTTTATGCGTCATAATCTTTTTTATTTTTTATTAGCAGAATCTGTAAATGACAATAATGTTTAACTTAATTTAATGTTATAAGAATAATATATTAAAGTGAAACTTTTATTACATCGTCTCAAACTTTTTCGTCTGTGTGTTGCATGTCGCGTGACGGTCGGCCACGGAGTAAGGATAAAGTGAAAGGCGCTCGTCAGAGCAGCCAAGGCCAATACGGCGGCGCCTATAGTTCGCAGCAGCTGACCGTGTAGTGTATAGTACTATTACTCATTTGTGTTATTTCCCATTATGATTCCAATTTTCCAAGTGTAAAATTAAGATTGATAAAGCGATTTTTATACCCTTAATGGAATTCCAAAATTATTTAGTTTAATTATTCCAAAATTTTTTAGTTTAATGTCCATAATGTGAAAAAAAGTTTCACTTTTACCGTGGTTTCATAAAACCATACAATCCTTTTTTTATTTTTTATTAGCAGAATCCGTAAATGACAATAATGTTTAACTTAATTTAATGTAATAAGAATAATATATTATTTATTTGCATGCCACATTTTGGTTAAAGTTGACTATTCTTCGCCCATAAGCAATAAGACCTTGACTCAACTTTTAAGCAAATAAATATGAATTAGAATTTGCATATTATGTAAGCGAAGTGAGGGATGCCATTGAGGTATAAAGTGAGTTTTGTCGTGATTTTTTTTAATGAAAAAATATGAGATCTCAGTAAGTCTTTAAATTTAGCAAGTGTTAACTTTTGTTCAGTAAAATTTTTTATGTACGAGATTGGCTAAGTACAGTTCTTTATGACAATATTTATAATACACTTAAATACCTATTCTTCTATAAATGACAATCAATAATAATAACTTACGTGTCGTCTTCAATTTTGAGGTCTGGAATACTCTGCTCCACCAGGGCACGGCACGACTCTTGTAACGTCTTCACCTCGTTTTCGGTTTGCTCCATGCGCTGAAAACAATCAACTTATTAATCACACTGTAATTATACGAAAAAAGAATTGTTCATCGTAAATAAAACATCCCTACTGCACTTAACATATTTATGTACATGCCAAATTTCAGCTTCTCGCGTTCACTAATTACGGCTGTGCGTTGTTTGTCCGTCACGGAAGAATTTTATTTATATTGATTTAGTTATGAGTGAAAAAGTCTTCTTAAGCTCGAACTACCCTCAATACTACTAATAATCTCTTACCTTAGTGATAGCCCGATGGGCTGGGGAGTTCGGCGCTAGCGCTGCTTGCAGGCGCCGCGCTAGCTCTCGCAGCGCGCTGAGGCGGCGCGCGCGCCCGCCCGCGCCCTCGCTGTCGCCGTCCGATATACCCGAGTCCGACAGCGAGTCGCATGTCGAACTGCCCTAAAGTACAGAATCTAGGTTTAGTATCACACCTTCTCGCCATTAGGCAATAAGTACGCCCATTGTAATTCCTAGCTTTAGGATTTTCAATAACGAGTGAAATAAGTAAATACATCTGGTACACATTTGACGTGTAAAGGGCGCGATTTGATAAAACGAGTTTTAAAAACTACGAGTAAGAGGCTCTATAGGTGTACACAATCATGTGAACATGCGCTTTGCGTTCTAAAAACGCGTGTTATCTAAGGGCGCACTTCAAGATTGGTACTCAATATCACTAACAAAACAATTGCGATAACAAAGCACAATAGCACTGCAATTTAAGTGAAACAAAATGCAGCTGCTGCCATACCTAATGCATGCCATGCTAAGTTACAGGAGACCTTACCTTTTTCTTCTCAACGAGCGACGCTGCCAGCTGTTTGATCTGAGCGGCAACCTCGCTCTGCTCCCCCACGGCGGGCCCCCTGTCCCGCAACGCCTGCAGGGTGGCCAGGTCCCCGCGCAGGGCCCCCTGCAGCTCGCGCAGGGCGCTCTCCCATTCCGTCCACGCGCACACCGCCTTCTCCAACGAGAGCAGCTCGTTTGATGTGCTGTGAAACAGATACGACCTTTATATTTAAGTGTATTTATAGATACCTACATGAAATAAATGATTTCAGTTTGAGTTTTTGAGTTTATAATGTGTTTTGATTGGACATTGTGTTTTGGACTTTTTTCAGTTTCAACTGAAAAATACTGCTCTTTTGAGTTTTTCAGACAATTATTTTACATTTAGGTTAAAAGACGTAATAGCCAATTTGTTTCATTGTTGGACTCCCAAACCTACTCTGCCTGCACACACTTCTAAAAAAATTTTTCAAAAAATATGAGAGTACAAATTATGAATTAATTATCACTCACTTCGGTAGAAGAAAACATTGTGAGGAAATCGGCACATTTCAGCGTCCTCGAAGTTGTGTGAAATCTGATGGATTTCACATCCCCGCACTAAGCTGTGGCCGTGGACAGTTATGGGTTGCAAAGATTTTTATTAAAAAAATGTTGAGAGACCATTATCTATTATAGTTCCTTAAAGTCTTGTAATGTAATTTAATTCATAAAACTATAAATGCCATCAAGATATATGTAGGTACTTTAAAAAAAACCCAATAATTTTGAGTGGATTACAGTCATTAGCACAAAAAACCTAAGACGCTAATAACATGTAAACCAATTAAGTATTTAACCTATCGCTCAACCAGCAATGCTAGCTATATACGTCAATCCGATGGTGATTAGGATCTTCTGACCATAGCGAGTAATTACGTATACCTAAATATGTATAGTGAAGTGGAACAGATAGTTTTAAAGGATAATAAACCTACATTCAAACCTGTAATAATAAAAAACTGGTCAAGTGCGAGTCGGATCGTGCAATCAAAACTTATGAGTTTTTTTATTTTATGTCAGATATCACGGCAAGATAAATGGCAACTTTCTAAACTTCACTCTTATTTTGTTTCTCTAATTAGCAACTGTCTGATCTAACATGATTTTATTTATAACCACTTGGTGAAATCGCGGCAGTTTTCATATTTGAATTAATTTTACGGATTTAGGTAGGTATTTAAACGGTTTCATGGCATTTGATCACATTTAAACAAATTCACGCTTTCAAATTAGTTTTGTCTTTGTTCTCAATTTGGATGGATTTGTAAGAAAGCCTAAAGATTGTGTTTTCCCTTTGCTACGAGATGATACTTAAGATCTGTGAGTCTTTGGTCGCCTGATTATCAGGACTTGAACTTCGCAGAACTAGTGTCTACTAAGTGTTTATTCTGACACGGGATAGCGACGCAACAACGAAGCGACAAAATGATGCATTCGTTAAATAAGAATGTCTTCTCTATAGTTGCGTATAGCAGTGACAGTATTTGCTAGATATACGAGTAGGTAGCAGATTCGTTGCGATAGACGACAAACGTTTGTGTTAAGTTGTTTTAAACGTGTTGCGGAGTTGCTTTCGCAGTTTCTTCTCCTCCATTATAATGCATCTTCAAGCACCTTTGCGAAACGGTCTATCGCCGTTTCGCAACTGAGCTTTATAACGGAGACGAAGAAGAGAACTTCTTCATTATCTGCTTCGTGTTGGAGAACATCGTCATGTCGGCAGCCACTCACCGTTGATGGGCCACGTCCCAGGCGGCGAGCAGCGCCGACAGGTCCGCGGAGAGCCCGCCGTCGTCCGACTCCATCTCGCCGAGCGCGCGCCGCACCGACACCGTCAGCTTCAGCATCGACACCTTGCATTCCAGCAAGCGGGACAGACGCTCCTGCAACGAGTTTAGTGAGTTTTGAATGCAGCTGCATAATTCGATTTTGACCAGGCTTGGATGTAATGCTCGTGTAATTTATTAAAAATAACACTGAGATTGTGTGTGTGCGTGTGTGTGTGTGTGTGTGTGTGTGTGAGACCCTTTGTTGTGGGTGCCATGGCCAACACACAAAGATAAGAACACATAGATTCAAGTTTCCGCTTCACTGGGAATCGAATCCAGGACCCCTTGAATAGCGGTACGGCATGTTAACCGTTGCGCTACATGGGTCCGCAAATTGTATTGTATTTGGTATAATATGATTTATAATCTCTACAAACGTGCAATACTGTGCAATTATGTTCGATTAAAAAAAAATCAGATTGTCAAGTAACGATCTAAGTTCTATTTTGATTCTGATCTATTTTGATCAATTACGCTAAAAATATTTATCTAATTCTAATTTTTATCTAACCTTAAGTTCCTCAATTCGTCTGTGAAGCTGCGTTCTGGAGTGAGGTTGCGGCGCGTTGTCACCAGGCTCGCATATCTCGTCGAGGGTGGCGCGCAGTGCTGCCATCTCGCGGCGCAGTCGCCGCGCCCCGCCGCGCCGGATCGCCGCCGCACGCAGCGCCGACCATCGCGCCGACACGGCTGGTGGAACAGGCTTTATGTTACAAATTATAAAAACTATAACAAGTGGCCCCAAATCATAATAAAGACGTTTAAGCACTCATAATCCAATTTGTAGGTACTTATCCAGTGCAAAGTGAAAAGAAGTAATCAAAAAATAAAAGGCTAAATCACGCGCGAAAATAACATCAACGAATCATGGTTCAAAGTATGGTATTTTCACCTACAGCATGATGGGACTGATATATACCTACGTATGTAAATAAAACCAACCTACTATTGCGAAAAATATCCATTCAACCCACTTAGAAAACCTGTCCGACATTAAGACAACGATATCATGTTCAGCGAATTGGTTCCTTTCTCCGAGACGGGAGTAATTTGATTACCTACTGCACAAAGACGTGGTCACAAATAGGGCGGAACCTAGCATTCTACTCAAGGTCATAGTAATTAAAAATACGGACCTAGAAATACATTTAAACTAACACGAATCACTTACGATCCCGTCTAAAAGTAGGTACTGCTGAACCCTGGCACTACACCAACGGTGTTAAACTGACATACATTAACCCAGTAACATATGTACACTGCACGCGGCCTACATACGACGGACACCATGTAGTATGTACACCTACTTACGGCCAGACGCAGCAATTGCATGTAAACAAAAGTGTATTTTTAACGGCACCAAATACCTGCAAGTTGTTGGAAAAATGAAGACAACATAATAATTATGGTGTCTTCATTGGAGTCTTATTTGGAATATTGCACGCATGTTTAGAGGATATTATTTTATGATGTTTTTCTGGTTCCTGTAAATATATTTTTGTGCCTTAATATTAGAGGTACCTAATTAAAGCAGTAATTTAATATTTTATGTCACCTACTTTTGCATTTGCGCTAACTACATAATTACACCTATTAGTCAAACATCGACGCTCAGGCGCACGCAGGCTTGATAGGTAATGTTCTTATACCTATTACACCAAACGAGAACCAAACTATTACATGTCTTAAATATTTCCATAGAATTTATAAAATATCACTCGTATAATTATTATAAATGCAATCCCATCCGAGACGATAAAGTAAATGACGACATCGATTTTCTTATTCGATGTGCCATTGAATCGATGTCGACAATATTACGAGACATCAGAAAGTGATGTCGGTAATAAAAAAGAAAGTGGTAATTTGTGCCTTATGTCAGCCGGTTGAAAATAACACGCACCGCGACCGCGACATAAAAGTCGCTCTCGACGAGAGGAAACATTATAAATGTATGTATTCAAAGAAATTGCAAAGGAAGAAAGCATTGCTACCGAGACAGGAAGGCGACCATTAAAGGTATGTGTCTAAAAATAAATGCTGGATAAATATGTAGCAGTTTTAATAGTAAAATTCCAAAGCAAACTTAACCAAAACAAAAAAACAAACTTTTGAAAATATTAATCATAACCGTTTGATGTAACTGTAACATATTTTAAGTAATGGATAATTATAAATTCGGTTCGAACATTTTCAATCGAACCTTGAACTGAAGTGAAATTGATCTATGTATCTCCGGAGGCCTATCGATTTATTTAAGATAAATAAGGATAGTTGTTAAGATAATAGTTGATACAAACGGATCATAAACCGCTGTTATGTTAGATTACGATAGGTTTTAGAAACGGGCTATATGCACATAGACGGGATTTAAAGATACCTTATAGTATCTACCGATAGTATCTGATAGATGTCGTTGTTAAAAAATCGATTTACAAGTCGAAATGATTTAGGTAATAATTGGATACCAGGCGTGAATAAGTTGATAAGTCGACTTGCATAATATATTTTTTTTTACATCGTACTTGGCTTTAGAATTGTTTGCTTTATAGGGTAATTCACAAGACTGGTGTATGCTATTATAAAAGACCTATCGACTTACTGATTTATTCACCCCATAAAGTAAACAATTCTAATGCCAAGTAGGTACGATGAAAACAAAATATATGCAAGTCGACTTATCAACTTATTCACGCCTGGTATCCAATTAAGCATTGCAGAACAAAGGTAAACAAGCTATTTATTAATAATCTCACACTATGCAGTTAAATTGCACATTCAAGTTGCATTTCATATTTATCTCCAAGGTAATCGATACAAGATAACAAATAGATTCGTGACTGAAATAGTTTAATGGTTGGAGGAAGCAAGGTGCACGTTGCGCAAGGCTCGATTGCAGATATCGTCCGCAATAATATTTTATGCATCTCGACGTTACAGTTACAATTCGCAATGTGGCCAATAAAATGCACTCCGTACTTGAAAAACTGACCGGTTATTTGATTACAGTCAGTTGTACAAAGTAGTAAATGGTACGTACAAGTAAAAACTAGGGAACCATACTTCTAGGTACGCATGTCACGTTGCGTTCAGAAGTAACAAAACACGTAAAATTTTATCAAATTAATACATGCCTATTGACGGCACTGACCACCTAAGTAAGTGTACGCAACACGTGTAACTGATTATACAAGTGAAAATTCTGTACGACATTATTTTTCTTCGTATTACATAATTTAAAGCTGTTTTAGGTATCTTATTTTGTAACTCTGACCGTGAATCCTTTTTTCGGCTTCGACTCCGGCTGCTTTTCCAACCAGACACCGACTACAACTTTAACTTTGACTTTAACTTCAACTCCCATCCCGACTCGACTTTACCTCATTCCACTACACTAACGTACTACGAATACTATATGTACCGTAATATACCTGTTCTACCCTACTGTACTTTGTTGTTGCTGTGGTAAATTCTTGAGGTGTGATGGTTTAAAATAACAAAACGTATACTCAACACACAACTTCCTGTTTACGATAACATACATAATTTATGCAACTTCCGTTTAAAAATAAGTGACGAAACTTTTTATTTTACCTCCTACAAAATTTCTCTCGTGACGTCGATCTAGAAGATTAACTTCAAAAATTCCGTAAACAAAACCAAATGATATTTTTATCCTTACGACAACACCTCAAGGAAATACCGTTCTTAACAACGAGAGAGTTCAACGGAGCATTGTCGTAAAACATTCATAAATCAAAACGATAGCGACAAAACGTCGTATACGAAGCGGAGTTAGTGTTAAAATAGAGTCTTAAATGTCACTGGGTCCGTGAACTTGCTTTGATGCTCAATAATCCCGCTAATTTACGTCTGGAGTCAATGCACTTGCTGTTTCGCGAATATCCAGATGCACTGTCGGCTTTCAACTATGGACTGTACATTTCCCGTCACTCAAGACCGTCTGGATTCTATCCGCGATTCTTATCAAGCACCACTTCATCACAATAGTCAGCCTTATTTCACTTGAATGCGTTTTGTTGCTATTATTTATTGGCGTCTTTGAAATATTCCAAAACAAGCAAGGGTTTCTTAAGTATCGGTTACTATTTAGGATAAATAGATCAATGAATACTTACTCTTGTTCATCGCAATTGCTCCGATGCGGATTAGTCATGGTCTATTAATAACAAGATTAATAAATAGTAGGCGTTGTATTGAATTGTTTTTTGTCAACGTTTCTTGTTGCAAATAGACTCTGAAGATATTGAAAGGATTTTCATTATATTTTTATGGCAATGAATGACCCTAAGATTTTAATGATCTCAGGGTCAATTATATTAATAGTTCTGCGGGTTTTGAAGTTACGGATGCAATAGCTGAATCGTAATACGGTCTCGGTGTGTGTCTTTTACACTGACGGCCCAATACATCAATTCAAGAAACAAACTAAGGCTGGGGCTGCGTTATACATTTATTGTGCAATATATACTTATGGTAGGGGAGCCCAAGAGGGGATTTCTGGATTTACTGAAGCGCGGCAGATTAATATACTGGGGGATACCTTGTACCCGGTTAAGTACCACCACCAAATATGAGCCCCATATATAAGGCCGCCCGTGAAGGATACAGGATCAGATTAGTAAAAAAAAATTGATCATCAGACATTCTCGAGCGCGTCAGATTAAGGTAGGGTGAGTTAATTACCTCCTAAAAAGTGTATATTCCACTAATCTGACAATTTGAGAGTGACGTAAAGAAAGGGGAGGGCAGCAAAGTTGTAAAAAAAAAACGTCATCTTGACATTCTCGAGCGTAGTTAATTTTTTTTTTATTTTGAAGGAAATAATTCAAGAATAACGAAAAATATATAATCTGACGATTTCCGCAAGCCGAAACAACAAAAAAATCGTCGATAAAGTTAAATGCGTGCAGCTGCGTGATGCCTATATTTCCTTCTCCGCGTTTCTATTCCTCTCTCACTCTTTCTCTATCTATTACTCTCTCACTCCGTCCCCACTCTAGTTTCTGCTGTCATGACGCCATCACCATATTCCAGCAAAAATTTTTTTGAAAGTGGTTTTTTTGGAATAACTTTTAAACGGCTTTATCGATCAACTTCAAAAACTAATCCGCCCTTGAGCTTGAAAAACCACGTCGATCGCCACCAAGTTGGTCAAAATCGGTTGATTCGTTCGAGAGATATCGTGAACGAAAGAAACCCGAAAAAGTATTTTTTCGGGATTACTCCGAAATTTTTTGATTCGATCAATTAAAACTTGTAATTACTTATGAGGATGATAAAACTGCGTCAAATGCCGCCAACCACGTGAAAATTGGTTGATCCATTCAAAAGTTATTGCGGTTTGAAAATTTCAAAAATAGTGTTCTATGAAACTTCTATCAGACTTTTGAGCTGGGAGAGCTCAAATGCATAGAAATATTATTTCTTTGAACTCCGCGAGCTCAAAATAAATGTCATAAGTACAATTTTAAGCGCCCAGGAATGGAATTAGCGGGAAGTTGCAGGGATGGCCTTTAGGGTGAACCGTTTTTTTGTCAGATTAGGCGAATCCCTCTAGATAATCGTCAGATTATGAGACAGTACGTTTAGAACATAAAGATGAACCATACATATATATCTTAATCTGACGCGCTTGAGTATGTCAAAATGGCGAATTTTTTTTGCAAATTATGGAAATGGCCACGAGTTTGCGTCCCATCGAAATCGTCAGATTAGTGAATGAGAGCTTATTTTTGGTGCACTTAACACTCCCTTAGAAAATCTGACGCGCTCGATAAAATTTTTTTTTTTTCATTTTCAACCCTTACATACAACCACCCCCACCATGCAAACGATCAGATTAACATACGTACATTATTAAAAATACGTAGGGCATTGATGCTATCAATATCTGACGCGCTCGAGGATGTCCATGCATCAGTTTTTTTTTACATATTTAAAAATCTATAGCCGCTTCCCCCACCGATGAAAAGGTATATATCATATAACATTTTTTTCTTCTTATCATCTAAGCTTTGCAACCCAATAGGTCTCTATGACGCTCGAGTAAATCCCCATTTAGCACCACGGGCTCCCCTACCATTATATATAATTTATACTTCGACGAAAACTTAGGCGTATTCAAAAACAATATAAGAACCGATTTGTAAAACAAGTTTTGAGCACCGAATAAGCAATTTGCGTTCCAGAGGAAGCCAATTTGTTTCACGGCTGCCGTTCAACATTGGATGGACTATTACTGCTTCCTACCAGGGTTGGCTGGTGTGTACGTATTTACAGGTTTACTAAGTCTATATAATTTTATGCATTCAAATTGATTTGTCAATAAAGTTTTCACTAGCTATCATGTAAAAATACCGGATTTCAACTAAGATAATAATAAAAATGAACTTCAACGGAAGTATGAAATTACGGAACTACGGAGACAAAGCTTTATTCACAAATGATACGAAAATTAAAAATTCGGAGATAACTGTGTTTATGAACACAATAATCGGAAAAAAGTTCAGTGAGTAAAAAGGTGTCTGTGTACCTCATCTTTTTGTTAACTTGGTAAAAACTATTATCAAAGCTTAAGTGGCGCGGATGGACAAAAATGAATTCGAAAGAGCGATAGCCCTGTTTATTAAACGTCAAAGCGGTTCTACTGTGCGGGTAATTTGTAAATTGGAACGCAACAGTCAACCAACCCTCGAGACACATCATATAACGAGTGGTACCTACACGTAACACATTCGAATCGGTAAACATATAATTTGCAAGTCCAATGCGTTTCATCGTACGTAACTGATTTGGCACGAACAAAGGAATATAGTTCCAAACGCATCTAATATTGAATGTTTTGAAAATCTGAACCGCATCTGAAAGAGATGAAAGTGTTAGGTAACACGCTAATTTAATCGAGCGACTGCGAGAAGTGGTATGTGTTAGACAATGCGAAGTATCTGACACTTAATTATGGAAAGTTACTGCCATTGTCGAGAGAAGAATTTAAAATAAAGCGGCAACTTTTAAGAAGCCTGAATACACTAATAGATTAACTTGAAAAAGTTAACAATGCTGCAGACCTGGAGTCTTGGGAAATACAAGTTAATACTTTGTGTTGCTCGCCTGGCTTTCGAAGACAAATATTTCAATCCCATATAGGGAAATGGTCAGCTGGTTACAAAACATCCTCGACGCGTCGCCGGTGAAAGCAAACAAAACGTATAAGTAGAAGATAAGTTATGCGCAGTGGCGTCGATGATTACTAATGTTTACGCAGTGAAAATTTAAAACCATTCAGTTAACGTCCGGGGTCTTGTTGTCAACAAATACACTCAACCTTTATAGTTGTTGTCAAATAAAACACGTATACTTATATAATAATAACATTCCCAAGGTTCCATCATAGTAAAATTAGATTTCTAATAACTAAAATCTACCTTGATAAGCAATAAATGAAAGGAGGAAATGCATTTTGCAGTAAACAATCCTGCAATTAAAAACCTATTTCCGAGTATAAAATCCATAACAATAATGAAATTTTAATAAATTTATTGATTCTGACAATCACACGGTACCTGGGTAAGGCGGGACGTAGTTCCAATCCATTACAGCTCCGTCGACTGTGCGCGGGAGTCAACGAGGCGGCAAGGTCGAAACTGCACTGGCCCACTCGATCACACTTCCAAATAACCTCCGGGCAATCGTTGTCACGAGGTGAGAATAAAACCAATTCAATCCTCACATCCTAGGCCCAACGGAAATTTACGATTTGCGATTGAGATTTGGAGACGAAACTACAGATCATTTTGCCCACCCTATTGCTACACGTAATAGTAGACGGAAAAGTAACGTTAGCTGAAGCGCAAATTGTCGCTATGACGCCAACAAACAAAAATAAACCTTGTCACGTAAGGAACTGAGACTAGTGCATAGCAAAAATAACAAGAGTGCAATACAGGTAGATACGCTGTAACGAACGCAAGGTGACCCCGATATAGCTGCAATTGAGCAGACTATTGAGTTTCCACGTAGATTTCACGCGGAGACAAAACAACGCGTGACCGAGAACGCAATGAACATAACATATTCCTCGGGAAACCTAATTAAGGTTCATTACACTGACGATGATATGACATTTAATTAGAAACTGAATTTAACAGAATTAGCTATGTTTAACACCTCACACCTAACAACGTATGAGAATATTAGCTCAGTAAAAACTGTACAAGAATTGATTGATTGATCTTGATATGTCCATCATGAAACAAAGGTTATCAAATGGCAATTAATGTAACCGACAGTTGATAAAGCAATATAAATAAAATGAATTGTTTTATTTATGCTTTGCAGATATAATTACATTTCTGTACATTAGGTAGGTATAGTGGTAACCAATCCTTGCGATTTTAGAATCGTCATCCAAGTACTTATTTAATTCCAATTACAACGTTATCCGCATATTAAAACAATCTTTACCAAAAAGAAACAGGAACTAAGCTGATACGTGAGTGAAGTTGTTAATTTCGTAATGAATGGAATCACGTAAGACGATACGCTATACGTGAATGCTAGTTGAAACGAAGTTGAATCCAATTAAAGCCATAGCCTACAATCATAAATTAACTATTACATAGGCCTCAATAGCGAATTAACGTGTAAAAAGCGGCAATCATAATCTCAAATCGGATGATGATATAAGACGTAGGTTTAATGGCATAGTCGGAAAATATCAATTCACTTAGGAAGTTACGTAATCGGGCTGAATTACTCCAACCAGTTAGGAACGAGCATAAAAACTTGCCGCGGCAAAGTATATTTGCATGTACCGATTGGCGTATCTATCTGTCGTCAATCCACTCGACGCGAATGTTTTAGCCAGTAGTTGTGTAAGATGCAGTTCTGTTGCAAACGACTTGAGATAATGGCCAGGAAAGCGGTTGAAAAAAAAGCAGTAGTCCGTTTCGGTTTGACCTACTAACGATGCATGAGCTAATTTTGGAGCTAATTTAATAGTTGAACAGTATTCAAAACTCAAACTATGTGATTTTAAAGTTAATTGATAATCACGTCAGATTTTATATGCTTCAAAAACAACCTTGTAATAGTTACGAGTAATATTGAATTGAATTTAGTTTAAACTACCCGGCACGTGATGAATATAATGTAAAATATATAAGTTTAATAAATTAATGTCAGGAAATAATTGCTTAACTAAGATAACGATGCTGTTCATAATTTTTCTGTTTGCACATTGGAGGATTCTGTTAATACCGTTTTAAAGTCGAGGCGTGAATATGCACGAATCGGTGTATCATGCTTAAAAGATTAGAGGGGAGATGCAAATTGTATAATTAGCAACACAGCAAGGAAACGCCGACATGCTAATATCGTTCGAGGCGTGGGTTACTTAGGACGAGTATTGTAGGCGGACCAGACCTATAGTGGTTAGGTCAAGTACACCGTTCGTGTTCGCATTTAAATTATTATCTTTGCTCTGTTGGGTTCCAAGGTACCACGTAGGCAAACCACTATAATCTACAGTAAAACTACCATAATGTTTTTAAATTACTTTGACTATTGCATTTTGTAACACCTACCATATCATCTCACCAGCATCTAAAATTAACATCATGATAACTCTGTTATTCACAGATCAATCTTACGGCTGTTCTATGTGCATCGTACTATTTTTTATCTTGATTTTAAAGTTTCTACCCAAAGGTTATCTGGTAGAGATCGCCGATTTAGTGGTAAGACTTACGACGCCAAACCGTTTTTTGTTTCTCCTTATGTCCACGGTGAAGACTATTTGTATTATTATATGGTCATGTGAATCAGCTTTGATTTTAGGAGATTACTGAATTATCGCTGGTAGATTGCGATCAAGCAATTAGCCCATTTGCACCAATACTTGTTTACTCTTTACAATAACAGTTAAATAAATATTTAAACTTACCAACTTCTTCATTGTTGTTGTTGGTTGTTGTTGTAACAGATACACTTATTTTCGACATTGTGCTAAACTTTAACACACTTATTAGTCTAAACACTCATCACGTTTAAATAATTTATTATCTCCAAGAGATTCTATATCACCTTTAACAAATTTACAAGATAATTGTCACTGATTACATTTATTGAATCGATAAAAAAATTCAAAACTCAATCGATATTAAAATCAGCTTTCCATCGACAACGAATGTCAGACGCGTGAAAACTGCTACTGGGTTGAATCGAGACGAGACGTCTTATTCGGTAACAGCGAGTTTTTATGTAACCCTATTATCGCATCTACTTTCTGGGACACAAGTCTCGTTGACGTCAACGTAATCAATTCGCTTGAGGTGAAAAAGTGCACTCTAATTGACATAATGATTGTTATCATCGCGAGAACTGGATACGCACGACCGTTGAGTGTGGGACGAATGATCGTCAGAATAATTATGATCGTACGATTTCACTTCTATTGCTTCGTTCAGAGATCATTGTTTTGGTGTTCTAGAGTATCTATCTATTAAATGTTTGTCGAGTATTCTTTCAGTAGTCGAATTTCAACCATAATAATTTATGAAAACTTGAACAAAGGATAATTATGAATCTGCAAGTTTCGAACATATTTTTCTCCTTTTATTTGTAACTCTATCAACATTCATTTAAAGTAACTGAAACTGTATATTTTTATACAAATAGTTCATACCATTTTGGAGGAAAACATCAATTTTTTATTGATAGCGCTAAAGCTTGTTAATAGCTGCCAAACTATAAAGAGAATTGGTTGACAAACGTAGGAGAAAAAATGGTATCTGTTTTCTCTTAAGCTGTTTTTATATACATACATTCGGTGGGGAAACCTGCACAGTTGAGAGTTAGCTTCAATATTCTCAAATACTTTCATTATTTACTTTATTTCCTTAATTATTTTGATTATTAATTCCTTCGGTGAAGGAAAACATCATGAGGAAACCTAATAATTCATAAGTTGATGAGGATGGGTCGCAGTCCGCAAATCCACAATTGAAAGAAAGTGGTGGAGTGTGGCCTGATCTCATTGATTAATTGTGAAAGCAGACCCAAACCTAGGACTAGGGCTTATTAATTGTAATGTTCACGATTTTAATAAAATCGATACTAAAACGTAAAAATAATATACTTTTATCGGTATGACATTTACTTATATTAATAAAAGCATTGACTAACTGTCTTTATCTCCACCTTATAAACAATACAACACCCAGCTGTGAGCTAATTCGATATAAAAGAAATATATGGCCGTTAACGGTACACGAGATGAACTGGAATAGCCGGTCGGATTAACCGTTACAGTCTGACAAACTCAATTAATGAACGAATTAATATCTAGATGCCTTCACAATAGGAGGCAAAATCGCATCCTTGGGAATCTGAACACCGATGAAACGCACGAGATATTAATAAGGAATTTCGATATAATTACACGGTAGCAATAATGAGAATATCGATCAAACGATGGCTTCGATGTATCGATAGCATTGAATCGATAAAGAAATTAGATGAGAGAACGATATAACGAGATAAAAATTAAAAAGCATTCTTCTTCTTTTTAATACAATAGATACCTATAGATTTTAGTTTCAAATGCTTATTTGTCATCATCAAAGTTAAGTTAATATGAATAGTCAAAGGTGAGTCATGAAGGTGAGGTCGCTAAGATGAATGACCTATTAGTGGATTCAGTTACTTTTTACTACCAAATTATAAATTCTAACACTTTGGTAAAACCGACTTCAAAACCAACAAATAATAAAACATTTTAAGGTTTCCCTTTTCCTGGGATTCCATCATCAGATCCTGACTTGGACCTTGGACTGGGACCTCCCTGAAAGTACGTTCTTTCAAATAAAAAAAATATCAAAATCGGTTCACAAATGACGGGGAAATCGCTGGACTTACATAAAAAAATATGGACGTCGAATATAATAACCTCCTCCTTTTTTGAAGTCTGTTAAAAAAGAAAAGTCAAAGATTCATAAAGAGCCACAAGGTCTTTCACCTTAACATCAGTTTACCAAAGCTCGTTGTCAATTTGCACTTAAAAAACTCATTTTAACGGCACAACCGCGACGAAACACTTAATGCAATTTTTTAGTGTAATGTAAAACTTTAGAAAATTCTGTCTAGTTTTTTTTTATGTTGTCTAATATTCGTGGGATTGTAGGTGTTGCAATTTTTCTACGTATTTTAATTATATAAAAGATATACAAATGTGTAAAACGTAAAACCAATTTACGTAAAAATTGCGCTATAAAGATTTCAAATCAATTTTCTTGTTCTATAACTAAATTCATCATTGTTCTGTATTAATCCTTTGCTGTAATACAAAACCTTTCAGCTAGTAGAAATTCTATTAATTATGCTCACTAACTGATTATGTAGAAATTAAAATTTAGCTTAACATTCAACCGACAAATGGGAGAGGCGGCTTCCATGTATGATGAACTTGAATATTATACTTGTAGATCAGTAGATCTCTAGTCTCCACTGATTGAGTGGGTTGTGTGGAGAAACTTATGCATGCAAAAGTGAATCCTGAAAGTCAACTTTCATTATCTAGTTATGTTGCATATGATACATAATTAGTGGACAAATTAGCTATATATATGATGATATAGCTAGATGATATATGATGACAGACGCTTAGCACTTATCAATTAAGTGTTAATTCCATTGAAGTTAGGTTTAATATTTATGTAATCTCAACATAGTATAAAACAGAGTCGCTGTGTCTGTAAGAATTTCAGGCACAATATGATAAGCTTTTACACTATATAATTAACATGAATATCTTAGGAGTTATCGTAAAATGAAAAATAACGCGCGTGAAAATAATATCGTGCGCGGGTTACGTTTAACAATTTTGGAGTGAGGGTACTAAGGGACAGGTTTCCCGAAGCGAAGCGAGCGCCGGTTTACTAGTCATCACAAGCCATAACTGTCCCACTGCTGGGCACGGGTCTCCTTTCACAATGTGAGGTGTTTACTAGTAAATCATAATTATGAATAAAAGACTAATATTTCTATATTATGCAATATAACGTATTCATACGTGTATTTTTGTGTTTCTTATCGATTAATATTAAATCCTTACAATGTTTGTAATGTTACAATATTACCTAAGTCTAAATTTCCATTCCAAGTTTCAATTTGACAAAATTATACGTAAGTTTTATGTATTAAGATTACTTATCAAATTATTGTTGTATAAAATGTAACGTTGAACAGAATGTTTGTACATACTGTTCTTGTTATTGTAATATTCTTATTATGAATATGTTCCAAGACACTGTCAAGGTAACATCAAGGTTTTAGATCTGAATAATACAAATATGTATATACGCCACATGTAAGTAAAAATTTACATGTTAAATCCGTATGAGATCATAACCGCTCCTTTACTTTTGTTATGCGCTTCTACTCTAATACTTATCTAGTCTAATCTGTATCAAAATTTATTCTATCTGTATCAGAATTCACTTTTATAGGCAGAGTTACAGATATTTCAGAGGTCTCGGTCAATAACGCTTTATCTTGACCAACCTACATTATTATCGCTTATAGGTACAATTTAAAGATATTGAAAGATAGATTGGCACTACATAGACACTAAATTGATTAATGTTGTTTACAAATATACTTTCTAGCAGTTCTAGCAGTCTTTGCATAGTAATACTAACACTGTAACTACGAAAGTATACACACAGTTATCATGTTTCAGTTTGAAAATAATTAGTATATTTTACTACAATAGGAGTACCAGCGGGGGATTAGTATTGCCATATTTTAATTTCTGGTAGAGGTCTTCCATTCTACTAGCTAGATCGTGGTCACAGATGACTCATAGGATATGTTTAAAAATTGTAGGTAGTAGTTGAATCTCTGGGTAGTAATAATAAGTTTAAAATCATGTTGGTTTCATTGTCAAAATAATAATGGTTAATTTAGCAACGGTACTGTGCTCGTTAAAGCGCATGTACTTTTTAATCCTATTAAACTGAAAAATTGGGTGGTATTGGTATCGCTTTCACGATTACCGGTTATTATTCAGGACATCGACTTATACGTTGTTTTTGGAACACGCTACGCAAATTGCCAATGTTTTATTCCTACGAATCAATAATATATTGGAACAAAATGCTATGAATGAAAATAGGTTACTCTAAAATGTTAAAAATATAAAAATGTATTGCAATTTTAGTTGTTTTAACTGTAATTTTAATAGCCGACAAACGAACAGACTAGCCACCTGATTGTAAGTGATCACCGTCGTTAATAGAAATCACAACAAAAGCATTACCGATACGTTACCGACCAACAAAACAAACAAGAGAAAATAAAGTAACTAAAACTTTTTTTAAAATCGAGAAAAAGCTTATAGTCCTCTCGCGCACTACTCATGAATTGCATAGCACATTAAGTGAGAATCAGCAACGGCTGCAGAATCTCGTAACCACATCAATGTTAAAAATCATAACTTTCACACAACGTGAAATCTTCACATTCACGGCAACAAAATAAATAACTACGCTTGTTCTGACTGAGGCACTGGGTGTTCAGGAACAAGCATTACGCCATAAAAATATACGATTTTTGAAGAATTTAATATATTTCTTTTTGATGGTAAATTATCATAATTTAATATTGAGAGACTTGTATTAAATTCATAAACTCTATAAGGCAACGTACACCTATTACCTACCTAGTAAATAAAAAATGGCATTTATTACAATTGTCTATCCTTTAAGAAACCAATAAACTCTCAATACTAAAATTATACTTAATTATATTTACCTAATTGAAAAAACGCAAAACATTGCAATTCCTAAGTCGCCCAAAATTATAACGTCCAAAGTTATATGTCAATGGTAAGGTAAGCCAACCTAATCAATATAAGTCACTTCTGGCATCATTATAAATACTAGGCAGTGGGAAGAACAGAAGACAACACAAATTTGATCGACTTAAATCGATTAAAAATAATAGATTGACAATAATTTAGTAATGAATACAACATAGGTACTCGTACATTTGATTGTTTTGCTGCACTAGCAACGATAAATAGACATTAAGTTTGTATTTTGCATGCTTATTAGAATGAGTTATTCCTCCCACAATTCATAATCATAATCTGTTTAAATCTGCGTTGGCGGCGTAGTTAATGTTCAGATAACTCGGTATAATACTTTAGCTTAGATATAATATTATTATCTGTAACCGATGTTTACAAAAGAGAAAGCCCTAAATCCTTGTTTGACTCAGTGACTCATCAAAAGAGTGAATGCAGCCATTGACACCTTTCAAAACGAATCAAAAATTTGTTTCGTGTTACTTTAACGCAAAGTTTTTTCGTATAAAATATCGGGCAAAGGTAATTTGCAATCTAACACAATTGTACTTTTAAATCCTTATAATAATCAATATGTCTATATGTCTATGCATAAAATATATTGAAGGAAAACTATTTTAGAGGTATTTATTAACGCAATATATCACATGACAAAGATTTTAAAAATATTTGTTTGTTTGGAAACAAAAATTGTGTAGGTGTAGACAGTAATATTATTGAGAAACATAATCGCCTAACCACGATAGCAAATGTATGTTGCAATGTTAATTGTACCTAGTATGAAGTAGTATGAAGTCTGAAGTCTAGTCGTGACAATTGATATTCTCGATAATTGATACTGATATAACTGGTTTATAAAGATCTAGTAAGTAAAAGGCAACTTTGTTTTCGCAATATAATCCTCACTAAGCAAACCATGGAGACTTTAGATAACATTCTAATAAAGCATTCATACTTATAAGCTAAATCTAAAATTAGCGCTAACAACTGTCACACAGTGGGTGTAGCTACCTTACTGAATTTACTGCTTCAGTAAATTCAAATCCCAACTGCTCGAAGCTGAGCCTTAAACAATCTCTAACGAACACACAATCTTAATTATGTTGTTCACAAACACGACCGCAAACATACGTAGGAGTAGGTATCTACATTATGATTATATCACGTCTATGACCATTGTTTACCAACAATACCATTGTAAACTCATGGATGAAAGGGACGGGGAGACAGTGGGTGTTTGTGTCAATGAACTGCAGGAAGCAATAGAATGAGGAATTACTACCATTATTTTTCTATCTATGAACAATACCTTTTTAAATCCATTAGTAAACTTAAATCTAGGACTAGATGCCATAAACATGGTCAATTGTTTTGATTGGAATATAAATAACTATAAAATTAAAACGAATAGTAACAACAAAGTTACGTCAACAAAATATAATCACAAGACTTTTTATGTAATAAAAATGAATGTTAATTTATCATTCACTGAAAAATCTAATAATTAAGGAATTAAAAGATTAATTAATCACGCAACTCTTGATAATGACAATGGACATAGCCAAAAATTATTTGTTATACACGCGAAATAACGTTGATTACATTTAAAATATGAAAATTACTCGAACATCAACTAAAATAAGATTAGTGAAAACAGTGCATCCTTTTTCCCCACCATCTGTCAACCGTTTTTGGCAGCTATTGACGAGCTGAAGTGTATGTAACAAAAAAAAATTAAAACAATCACATTTCAAAGGATTTTGAAGCCGAATTTCAAATTGTTACGAAAATGTTATCACGCAACAGTATTTCAGCATAAAAGCGTTATAGTTACAGAAATAACTGGTTTAAAATTTAGAGATTGCGACGTACACGTGAATAATGCTCGCAACTGGCAAATAATTGTGCACTGTTTAAGCGCTAGCGCTACTACTGGCGAAGGTCAGGCCTGAATAAATATTTTGACAGACATTTCAGGGTTTAAACGTACAATCACGTAACAAAGTCACTCTATTCCATCAAATTCTTCGTTTAAACTTTAAACCGTTCACGGGATACCTGGTCTCTAACTATAAAAATTCAACCCGCGCCCGTACGAGCGAAAGTGTTATTCACTCGTGCGCATCCAGTTTCATTTTCTCCTATTTACAAAACAACACGTCAAAAAAATCATCTTTCTAAACCAGATTTGACAGCGTACATTACTGATGAATCTAAAATCACAAAAGTTAGACACACGTATAATATTATCGCAGTTGTAAACACAAATCACTCCCGGACCGATATAGATTGGACGACGGTGCACGTCCGACGCGGTCGGCGCATTCAGCTGATATGCTGGCTGTGTACTTCACCTTACAAAACACAGAACCTCAAGCGCTTTAAGCGAACTGACTGAGCCATTCTACGTCTGTCGTCTATACACCAACTTATCAAGTCCACAAATACTGAAGCGCTGTTTATACGATGATATCACCTTTGGAGCAATCTTTTTATGGTCGCGTCTTCGTATTTGGAAGCGATTCTGAACAATCTATGCCAGCTTAAGGATACACCTCTGGGCATATGTCACGGACGGTCCATTGTGTTGTGAACGAAGGATAAACCCACATTTAGTTATCGAGGTGACATCATTACAAGTATTACAAAAATCAATGAAGTAAATTGTAATGAGGCGGTATCGGTTGTCGACGTTGTCGCTCGCCACGCACAATAGGTACTCGTACAAGGTTGGGAACTACGCAGGCTTATTAAAGAATAATATTGAACATTTTGAAATAAATTATTTCGATTTCGATGTATTTTCAGGGTTATAATAAATCAGCAAATCAAAGGCAATGAAAAATAAGATACAGGGACTTTATGGTCTCTCGATTCTTGTTGAAGTATAAAATACTTTAACAACTTAGCCATACGATTCAGATTCAAAACGAATGATTAAAATAACATTTTCTTTTACGATACGTAATCCGTTACTTGCTACGCAAAAAAGGATGTTCTAACAAACATTTGTTACAAAAACGCGTAGCCCTGGTCTATAATTTAACATCGATCAACTAATTGCCACAGGCCTTTTAAATCAATGTTGAGACAACATTCCGGGTCATTATTTCTGCTTTGGAAGTAATTACTGTCGGACTGACTGCATAATGACTGCACTAATTGGTATCTGAAAGAAATATAATATAGATACTTTTTCTATATTATATAGGTACTTATATCTCATTGAATATCCTAGTGCGTGAGTATGCTGCGTTTACTTATTTAGAGCTACTCTCAATCGTATTTGTATCAACACACTTACAGCTACTTTTTTATCTGTAGGTACTAGTTAATAAAATAATAATTGTTTGGCGATGGCCTTGTGAGTGGCGAGTATCATCTGAAAATAACATGATATTCAATTCGCGGCCGCAGCCAAGAATGCGCTCGCGCACGTTGCACACTCGTACCGTACCGTACTTCGTTGCGTAACTTCAACATTGAGATTAAAACAAACTATAATTTAACATTGCCTACGTATATATCACACGTCACGTAGATATCTATACTGACGTTGCTTTATAGTACTAAATAAACAAGCACTAATTACCCGATAACGAGAAATGTATAGACGACTCCTCAGATGTGTTTTAAGTAATGGGCCGATGGGCATGTTAATTGCCATAACAATGCCATTAAATGAAAATTTCAACTGGTTTTCACTGTTTCGAAAGCTCAATAACTGTTATAAACCTACGAAATAAAAATCCTTCGGAAAAAAGAATGATACACATAACAAAACTTGATCTTTGCATCAATACACTTCTCACACCAAAAAATTCACTCTGGGCTAGGATTCCATTTTTGCGAGCTGTAAAATGTGCGGAAATATAATTATATAAAACTACCCTTTGTAAAACTATTTTTAGGTCAACATGTCATTTCCCCTCTTTGCGTCAATAACATGTTATCTTGAAAAGCACAATTTTACAACTTGTCACGTTATTGAAGCAAAGAAGCGTAATACTTTGTACGCTGCGGAGCACGTATAGGTAGTGTTTTTTCCATAAAAAATTACGATCGCCGCAGTAAATGTGTTAAGTGAATTTAAAAAATGTATCACTTACTATTGCGTGCAGTAAACGGATATTTAACCTTTAGCTACCGACGTGGCTTTTTTGTCACACTAGTACCGACGTGGGGCTTGAGAGGCCGCCTATACAACACTGACTTTTATAGAAAATACGTATATTAAACATCAAACAATAGGTTATATTGTTAATTTGGGATCTATAATGTAAAGAAAAGATAATTATAATATTCAACTTTATTAAATTTTGAAATTATAGGACCTGTAATCTTTGGCTCCTTTAATTAAGTAAAAAATGGCTCTTGGCAAAATAAAAATCATTAAAAAAAATATCACTTCTTAGGAACCATGAAATACACTTTTTCTTAAACTTAAGAATTACATATATTAGCAAAAAAATAAAAAATGTCTGGTATTCTCAGAATAAAAAAAATGTCCAACAACAAAATCATTCACAATCAGGGCAAATTTGTTTAGCGCGCTGTAAACAAACATGTTTTTTGCAAGGAGTAACATCGATATGTAGATTTTCTATTTGGTTTAGGTGGACAAGATGCACATATCTTTCTTGTTTTTTCTTCGTTAGCTTGACTTTGAATTGAATCTGGCATATCAGAACTGAGTATTCTGGCTAAACTCATACGAAGTCCACGAGGCAAGCGGAAGTTGAACACTCTTCTCTTCATGTGCTCTAATACGAGTTGGTAAGGGCTGGATGGGTTATAGCCTCAGCATCAGACATGTCAGTATCAGTACCTGTATCATGATCTCTGATTTCAAGTATAAAACCGTATCCTACATCATCTACTTCTGATCCGTTAGAATCTTCTGCAATCCAGTTCTCAATCAAAGCCCACTTATTCGGATCCAGAAGATTTGTTTGACGACGAGTTTTTTAGGATAGCGTAGTTTATCGGTTGGTAAACCACGTTTACCCCCCGACGTCCCAGGTACATCCAATCTTTAAATTAGCAGTTAGGTTTCTGAATTTAAGCACTTTTATTTGATTGTAGCTCAAACAAAAAACTAACGTTAGTACCGACGTCGGGCCTGAGAGGCCGCGTCGTAATTTAAAATCGAAATAACTTGCCGAAATTGTATTCGCCGGCAATACTACCACATCCAAGGGAGTCAGTGCAACTAAACTCGCAGCTACTGAGGAACACAGGACTCTTCTGCACCGGGAAGGGGTAAATCTAACAACTTGTCCACCCGCCACGGCCTCACAGGCCCCACGTCGGTACTTAAAGGTTAAATCTGCAACTAATAACTAAAACTCTGTTAGACACCACCATGTTTAACGCCTAAACTGCACTATTATCGAACTTTATCTGACAAAACCGTATTGGTGCAACATCTTGGTCTGTTTGAGTTTACACTTAACATATCCTAATGACATGATGTCACTGCCCACTGTGGTCGAAATAGTCGTGATCGAACCATTTAAAACAGTGGAAAAAATACATTGGAATACACTTAAATAAGTACGAGTGTATGTGGGTACATTCCACTTCTACGTTCAGATGACACGAATGAAAGAGATGTTTGGGACTGTAAGTGGTCACCTTCGACCCTGGACATCAGGAAGACCAAAATGTATCATGGATATGTTGTTGGATAAGAATACAGAGAGTATTGACTTCTGTGTATTGAAAGCGCGTGCTATAGCTAAACCAGCCTTCACGGAAGGTATACCAATTATAATACTAATTACCTAATAATAGTATTGATTATATAATTATCTTACTTACGTGAAGTACCTAATACTAAACATATCTCGGCTTTTGTCAACTCTTGGGACATACTCTGCCTACAATCAAGTGTCATTATATTATATAAAAGCCGGGATACCCCAACGAAGGGAAACCTTAAAGGAAGCTAAATAATTTCTAACACATGAAGTGATCTACCAACTTTTCGAAATTTGACATACAAGATTCGGTTTGAAAAAAGACAAATAAATTTAAAACTACGATGCAATTACGCCATTATTTTACGCCAACATCAATTTTTTGTCCAACCGTCTGCACATTACCCACTTAACGTCCATACGTCCGAGCATTGCATCATATTAGTCAAACATTTTAGAACGTACTCGAAAATTAGAACGTCTAACATCGTGCCTAGCTTAAAACTCAAATATTTATATTTCACCTGATAAATTTATTTCTAAACACTACATCAAATAACGTGGTTTGTTTTTGATTGTGATTTTATTGATTTCAAGATTTTGATAAATTATGGTAACATGGATTGTTAACACTGTTAAAAGTTTGCAATAGCAGAGATCGATTACCAAATTAGAAATATAATACAGACTAAAAATAGAATTACGAAATTACAAAATACTGCTACAGATGATTATGACTTATGACCACAATATATCTACTGACACTGGTTTCAAAAACTATGCTATTGATTTAGTTAATTTATAAAATAATCAGAAATACAGAAAGCTTTGGAATTACCCGAATACCCGAAAATGTTATTTCTCACACACAAAATTAAAACATAATCGTGTCTAATTAACCTTTGAGTAGGATAAATCTCACTTAGGTACTATACTCGTACAGTCGTACATACTTACGAGTATATACTTTTAAAACTTCTAAGAAAATGTTGCCTTTTAGATTTGAAAGCATTGTTTCAAAACAGATAGCCGGACACTATCAGTTGAAAGGTTTCATTACTCAACGGCAAATCGCTCACTTTGGAGGTTTTTTAATCAACTCCACTCCTTAGCGATATTCTAACGGATATGGTGGGTTCGTGTCCAGTATAAATTTAGGTAGTCACTTAAAAGAAACCTAACGTGTAAATTGTTCTTTTTAAAGTACATAGTCGTGTATGAAAGTTTCCACCACTTCACGCACCCCTTAGCTGCTGGTCTATCCTAGTACATTGTCACCACCATACAGACATCATCAACATCGAATAATTTGCAAATGTTAACATGTATTTTTGAAAGCCATGCTCAAGAAAACGATTTGCATAGCAATCTACTGAAAAATCTGCTTAGGATCACGTTATATTTTCATTAGAAGAAGTAATAAACTTAAATTATTATTAAATAGTAACATTTAAGCTGATGAAGTGATAACGTCAGCTATTCAAAATGCGAATAACGTCGAAAAGAAACGACGCAGCTATAGAAGAGTGCAATGAGTCACCAAACCCTCTTGCAACTGTGCAAGCAGGCAGAAGCAAACATTGGCCTCGTTTACTGGGTCAATGCACGTAGCTCATTGTCCCACTGTGCAAAATTTTATTTCGTCAACGTATTTCCATCTAATTCTCTATAGAAAATTACTGAGTCGCAATATTCTCGTTGTGCAGGTGCTTGCTCAATCGCAAAAGAGAAACGGGGAACTATAAAAGTGTATTTTTTGTCGAAACGGTAACCTGTTGACTTATTATTTGTGAAAACTTCTCTGTTTGTGTCTCAAACTGTCAACAATAATTTTAGCAGGTATTCTTATGTAACTAGCCAAGATAAGAGTAGACGAATTACCTGCCCGCATCGCCGATGCGTGATGCGTTGCCGGACAAAAACGAGGCTACATCGAATTCGGGTTAACTTGCTAACCCTAAAATAAGATTTAAAAAACATTTCGGTATCTAAACAAAAACTAATGAACTTTCTTTCATACATTCTTCTCTAATTTAAACCAATACCTACCTTTTTGACAAGAAGCATGAAATGGAGTAAACAAGAGTATTCATCTATTGCATGTTGCATTACATTGCAAAGAAACAAAACCTAACCACTTTTAAACGGATTCAGTTTGTCGCCACCCATAACATCTCATTGTCGGCTATAAATATAAAACAACAGGTGTCACATCAATGAAACAACAATAAAAGTAAGCGTCAACAAAAAAACTGTCGTTGTTGTCCCTTTATAGAATCTTAGTCGCCAAGGATAAAACTTTGCTTTAGTTTAACTTAATAGCCATCTTAAAGCCGTTTAACGTCTACTCAGTGTCAATAAAATACAAAAATACAAAAGTTTATTTTCGTATCTGTCCAATTTAATCTCTTTAACAAAGTGACGTGGATTATTAACTTGACTTTGTAATTTTATACGTTTGCGTGGCATAGTCCAAAAAGATACAAACGACGACGCGGGTGATACATGTCTTGCGAGTGTATAAACTGACGTATTTTTAGATAATCTATTTATATTGAGCTCCTAACGTTTTAAATGGCTTTAAAGGTACTAGTCTGCCTCTTTTAAAGATAAAACGTTTTTAAGTGCTTCGCTATTAGATACCTTTGAATTTAAGTCGCGACTAGGTACGCATTGAGTAAAAATATTACCGTATTCAGATAAGCAACTTTGAATACATTAACTTACGCAAGTTGGATAAGATAAAACTTTTTGACATTTAAAAAAATTTTGTGTTGCTCGAATACGAAAGTAGTAGATACCGTTTCAACTTTAAAAATTATAGTTATATTTCTTTATAGTTTACTGATCACAAAATTTAAGAGTTTATCTAAAAAAAAATTGAAATTGTTAGATAAATGTGAAACAGTTTCAGAATAACCTAAAACAGAATCGGTCATTAGCAGAGGTGTCCTCACTTTCGAGGTAGGCGGGATGTTCCGCTTTCGTTGGCAGAAATAGACAGGCGAGTGGGGAGTCGTGTGATCGCTCGCCGTATCGCCTCTTCCGGGGTTTGGCCAAATTACTTCCGCGTACGAATATTAAGGTTTTTTTCTATTTTTTCACTCAACAATATTGTAAACCTAGTTATGACAGAGCTTAGGTACTTTAGTTACTATCTGTCTGTCTATCTATCAACTAAAACGCAAATACCTTTTAATTACACTAAACGTGGAAAACAATTTCCTTGATACATCGCCGTGGTTTTCTACACATACATATATTGCCATCCTACATACACCAACTACATACAACATTGACTAATTAGCAGATTACAAAAGATCAAGTAATAATTAATCTATCTAAGTAATAATTCTCTCTACAGTAAATATGCTCCCTATTTCCAACTTAGTTTAATTTTGTTTCTTTAAATATTTTCTGTAACAACATTCACGAATCGTTGGGTGTAGAAAATATGGTAAAGGGATCACTTTCGATCAACATCGTGTGTGATATAAAGCAGCGATCGCTGATATTCAGAGCGAACCCTTTGTTGTACAGTTAGGGCCTGTATGGTGTCGCAAATATGTATAATTAAGCATCTTTCTCTTTGAATAAACATCAAAAGCCGTTAAATCCTACATTTAACGTCAAGGGATGAAAATAATCATATTATTACACTGTATGTTAATAAAAAAAATAAGTATCTACCTATCACGGTTCAAGAGATACACGTAGAGAACCGTAAAGATAGCGTTTCTAATTAATGTCATTGGCAACATTGAAAATATTATATCACAAAATGCTGAAATAAATAATTTACGAACAAGTGGCCTGGCCGCAGGGCCGAAGCCCCAAATACAGAATCACCTTGATCGCGACCGAGATTGCAACAAAGGGGCTCCTTCGGAAACCGGTCGCGCAGGCCTCGCTCGGGTTACCATGGCCAATGTGAAAAGAAGTTACGTTTTCGAGAACACTATAGTCCTGCAATTTTTTTATGCTACGCACCAAGGACATCTACTTCATGCATTACCGTACAATTGAGAACTGAATATAGTTCTAAATATATTAAAACCATACTCTATTACTATTAAAAACATACCATGAATGTTTATCGATTTACTATTTTTATCGATTTTTAGATTGGAAGCCAAAAAATGCTGATTTTCTCATACAAAATTATACCAACAAATACATATCAAGTGTTTAGAATGTTAGACATAATTATTCAGAATGATATTCATTTTCCATATCTACGCAGGTCTTAAAAAATAAATGAATTATATCTTGTTTGTTTTTCTTCTAATTAAGTGAGAATAAAATGTTAAAAAAATGGATACTACAACAATGTTCAATAAATATTATGTTCGTTTCCGTACCTTGAGGAACAAATACGAATCTAAGCAGCTTAATAGACGAAATTTTATGAAATCCCGACTAACAGCGTACAGATGGTCACCCTACAAGCAACCCGAGTAAGGAAACCGCGGTTCAAGACCACCGACCGATCTTATTTTTGCGAGTAACGAGATACGAGCCGCGCCGAGCGTGCCCACTGCACTGCACTTAATGCAATTGCCTGTAATTATTCCGCTCGAAAATTCGACCGAAACTCGTTTAAGGTATCAAGAATTATAAATTATAAAAGAACCGGTCAAGTTCGAATGGGATAAGACAGAATTTTCAATATAAATATTCTTGTTCTTAGACTGTCAAGACACCCAAGACCTAAAATTTTCTTCTCAAGAATTTGGATTAAATTTTAGACTATGTACCTATTTTCAAATTTCTAAAGTATTTTTTGGGCAAAATACAGACGAAATTGAAATCTGTAATCACAATTACATCTTGCCCATCTCTGGTATGCGCACATGGTAATTTAAACTCTTTATCCATTGCACACCGTAACATAGAAATAGTTATCAATAAGCACACATTTTAAATGAAAGGTACAATACAATGGGCGGCCTTATCGCTCACGCTTCTTTACCTACATACATATAAAGCTGATTTTCGTGTGTATTGTATATTATAATCAAGTGGACCAACCTCGCACGTCTCTCTGCAGGGTGGTGGACAGGGCGCCGTCGGCCAGGGCCACGTCCAGCAGATTGATGTTCTCCCGACAACGCGTCACCACCTCCGTCTGCGCCCAAACAGAAACAGTTCGCTAACGTGTTGCGGCTTCGTGACGTATCATGCGAACGATGACGTAGTCTAAACTAGTGAAATGCGACATTCAACTTTATTTGCAGTGTTTTTACGGTTTCCTTTCTAATGGTTATCGAGGATAACGGGTGTTTAGTTGTTTTCACTCACATCTATGTATTTTTTTTAATGAATACATAATTATGACTTATGGTCACTGCTACGTATGATGCATTGGTGTCAAAGACCTCAAACTTAAATTTTTCGTTAGTATTGTTTATTCAAGAAAAAAATAAAACGCCTGATAAATTTCGCATACTATTGCGCCAATGCTGTCGTATGTCGTATTGGCGTGTTGAAATGAAACACAAATCTGTCTTAATAAAGTTGAACATCACGTCATGTCCTCACAAATTTAGACATCATAAAAAATCACAAATTCATAATAAAATATATTTAAAGCGTAGTGTGAATCTTGATCTGTGCAGTTTATTTTTAGTATAATCAGCAAGCATTTTTTAGAAATCGCAACTCAAACTTACTAAGGCAATACTCCTTCGTGGCAGGCGCAGTATCACAATTCTCACTCCTTAATTTTACAACCATTTTAAAAATTAAAAAAAAATCAGGCGTCATGCTGGGAACTAAATTAACACTCATGCTATCTCTGATTTTGAATCATTTAGAAAAACTCGAGAAGTGCCAGTTAAGTCACTCAATATCATCCAAAGCTTATTCCAAAAAATGCCAAACACACGTTAGAAAAGCCAGTAAAAAGCCCAAACGCATATAGAACAGAATTTAGAATTTCGAAACCTAACGAACTTTCGTATCTATGTTGATAGAGAAGGGTGTTAATTGACTGAAACTCCATATTTAATTTTCGAACTGACACATTTATTCTTGTAAACAATTATACAAAGATCACTTTAGTTTTAACATTTTGTAAAAGAAATCAATTAACAGCCTAGCCCTAATCAACATGATGATTAGAACATAATTATGTATACATAAATAATGTGAGACGTTGCGGAGTTCAGTCAAATCACATATTAGTACGATATGCCTACAATAATACTAACGGTTAGATTTAGTTACGCTTGAACGGTATAATATATCACGCATTGACAAGATATCACGTTCCCATGTTAGACTAACATAAATTAAAATAAATTAAGTATCATTAACTACCTAAGCTTCCCTCATTCGTGAGCTGTGACGAATACGTCAGATTTGACATGCGTCAATTCGATGTTTCAACTGCAATCGATTCTACAGAGCAATTGCAGCGCTCAAAACGATTATTCCAAACTACCCCCAACTTATAGACACAAAATATATTACTGGAATATATCTAAAAGTTAGATTTGACCTAGCACCAAGGTATCACCACCAAAAGGGAGGGGGGAGTAAAAGGGAAAAAATAAAAACAGGCAGTTAGTATAAATAGAACTTAACTACATAAAACACATTCACAAAACAAACCAAACAGTGTGTTAGTAGAGAAATCAAATAAAAATAAAAACACACGGTACGGACCTCGAGACAAAACAGAAAATAAATATGTGATTTGAAAGTTGGGACAGTTTCACTTTTGCTATTAATAAAATAACAGTAAACAAAATAATAATAACTTTACAATTAACATTAAAAGTGAAACCATGCCTTTGTAGCGCAATACTTTTATTATAATTTAAAGGAAACACATCGTAACAAGGACTAAAATGACAGCTGTCAAATTATTTTTGGTAAGATTGGATTTACAAACAAACTAATTTGTAATATTAACCTAAAACTTGTGCTAGTATTTAATAAACATTTCTAGAATTTGACGGCTTGTCAGTGGTCCGTGGTACAGTCAGTTGGTACAATACTGCGTTTGTCAGATATTTACGGAGGTGCATTCGTGTATCTGTATAAATGCTTACACTTTGTACCTAAGATATATTATAAAAAGCCTATTTATAAGATTTCCACTGTTTACTTTGTAATCAGCGTGGAGTTAAAAGGCTTAAATATTCCTCTACACGAAATGCACAAAAATGAGGGTACCCACATAAGTAAAACTACAGTTTTACTTACTATTACACATTTGGTAGAACTGGCCTGAAGTGTACCTTAAAATTAATTCATTATCGCTTATTGAATGGATTTGATTTACAAATACAAACTAGACGTCTGTTTTAATCTACAACATTCATCAGTCAAATCAATCAATCTAATTGGATTGAAAATATTGATGATAGAATATCAATAATAATTTCAAATGCTTGTCATCAAAAGCAGTGCCAGCAAGACTGGTTTATGATGTGGGTATTTGGCGAGTCGCAAACATTCGTATTTAAATCTGACAATCGCAGCTTGTCCCGCTACAGCGGGAGATAAGGCCGGCCCTAGCCTGTTGAACAATTAACTTCAAAATCAAAATTAAAACGTTACAATACGTCAAGTTTGTCGCGGTTAGATGTACATTTCTTAAGGCATCCATACAAAATATGCTAGGGCCGGCCCTACAGTCATGACACAAGCCCAAGCCAGCTGTCACTGCAGGTGGATATACACTATAAGAAGGACGGAGAATGCGGCTATGGCCAAACAAAGCCTTGCGCGCAACGCCGGCTTCCTTCTGTCGTCCTCAACGTCCGCGCAACTGTAATCTGTATTGCCGGCTCCGAACTCTCGCTCGTGCGACCAGGACCGCGAAATACGAAACCGAGCGTGAGCGAGACGGAATTCACCCGCGTCGTCACAGCGAGAGTCCGGATCCGGCTGATCAAAGTTTGTCCTTACGTAGTCGAACGCGCGCAGGATGTCCGGCGACGCGTCCTGCCTCGCGAGCATCGCCTCGGCCGCCTCCAGCTGCGAGCTGGACCGACGGACCAACGACCGAACCTCCTCGCTCTCCGACTCCGAGTCGTCCCAGTTGCGACGGCTGTGCTTCGGCGACGACGACTCGCCTTCCGAATCGGCGCTTCCCGTCGAACGGCGACGCAGTTCGGTCAACGCGACCTTCTGGAGCTCGCTCTCGCCGTTGTCAGTCTTTCGCCTCCGGTTCAACGAGTCGAGAATGTCCGGTCGGTTATTCACTTCGGTGTACTCGAGTGAACTATTGACCTCGTCGCTGGTCAAGTTGGAGCTGTGCCGGCGGCGACTGAGCGCCTGGATGTTCAACAGGTCGAACTCCGGCGACCGCTTGCTGTTCTTCCTCTCGCCCTCGGAGGGCTTGCGGCGTCTGTTCCCGTCGTTGCTCTCGATGCTCGTGTTGTTTCTAGACCTCTCCAAGCTATCGAGAAGGTTCTTTTTGCGTTCGGCGCTCGACATGGACTTTTTGGGTTTCCTGGACGGCGTTTCGACGGGCGAGTTTCTCGTCGGCCGCTTGTATCTGGGTAGGCTGCGTTCCCTGGACACGTCCGAGGGTGGTCGCCGGCGCCGGGTGTTGCCAGGGCTGTGTTCGTTCTCGGGTTGAGCTGATAAACTTGAGCAACAGTCTGACTGCGAGTCGAGGAAGGCGCGGTAGTCGTCGCCGAATTCTAACAGACGTCGCGCGGCGTCCGAGTCCGGTGCCTCAGAGTACGGTTCCGAGTTGTATTTCTCCTGTTAAAAAGAGATGCGGTATTGTATGGACTGATCATTTTGTGTGGAGCTGTTGGTATAGTTCGGTATTGTCTGAATAGAGTATATGCGTATAATTTTTTTCATGTTCCAAAGGACTGATCTTATTGTTAAAAGAGTAAGTAATATTTCGTGGAGTATTAAATAATTTCTGTTTTGGAAATTATTTATAACAAAAATATGGCTTAAAATTTCTACATAGCCAAAAATAATACATTATTAAAATAACCTCTCAAAAATCGATTTTTATTGCTATTTCCGAATTATAAAGATATTTTCATCAGAGTTCACGAATAGGCGTAAGTAAAGAAAATATTCTAACAAACACAAGTATTACACGCATATCCCCTATCGGAGTTTGCGCCAAACAAAAATAATCTCACCTGATAGAAATCCCACGCCTGTTCCGAAAACGAACTGTGCTCCTCGGTGCCGGCTGTGACGCTCTTGTCCACGTCCGAGTCCTTGTCAACGCTCAGGTCCCAGAGCTGGCTGGGGTCGCCCAGACTGAGCGCCAGGAAGGTCCTCTCCCGCTCCATACTCCTCGCCAGCCTCGGTCTGACCGGGCCACCTTCGGGGCCGAGCTTGAAGCTCGGCGCGACCGCCTCGGGCTCGGCCTGCTCCGGGATCGCGCTGTCCTGCTCCTTGGCGGTGATGTGAGTCCTCTCGATGCTGCGCCGCAGGTGGGCGATGGTGGCCAGTTGCTGTTTGATCAGCTCCTCGTCGCTGTCGTTGCCCGACGTGGAAGTGGTGTCGAACCTGTTGGGGGTGAATGGGGTTTTAGAGGCGGGCAACTTCTTTTTGGGATTTTAGCGTAAGTGTGAAGAAAAAGTATACAGTGTTCGTGTGTAGTGTGATAAGGGTTGTCCACGTCCACCCCTAACATTTTTTTTGACATTTTTTTTATTTTTTATCGATAAAGCACAAATAATACACATAATCCCAAATTTTCACTTCCCTACCCCCATCCGTCAAATTTAAATCGCGCTTTTTGTATTCATTCACTACAAGCAATCTATATGGCGGAACCAGCTCGCTGGCTCAGCTAGTTTAACATAAAAACTATTATGTGCCTACCCACAACCTCCAACGTACCTATTCTTCCTGCTGGTGGCGGGGTCGCTGGCAGCGCTTCTCTCGTTCTTGTCCTCCAGCTCGGGGCTCAGCCGGCCGCAGAACGACAGCGACTTCACCAGCCGCTCCCTCCTGACCGCGCTGGTGTTGTGTCGCCGCAACTTGAGCCGCTTCCGTCGCAGCCAGCACTGCTTGTCGTTCGCCTCGACGCACGACGTGCACGCTTCGGTCATTGTGTTCGTACTTGACACGTGACCCTGAAGGAATGAAGAGTATTAAGTTTTTAGGTACAAATTATGTATGATGTATGATATATTATATATCCATCAGGTGGGATTGTAGTCAAGCATTAACTTATTAATTATAGAAAAAACTTCATAGGTTGAATCGATCCCAATTTATATTAATGAGGCTGTCATTAATACATAATTATAATTATCTTTACTTATTAAAAATGAATATCTGCTAATTTAAACTTTATTTTGATAGCCTGAAGGGCTGACGTAAAAGCGGACGAGCCACCTGATGGTAAGTGGTCATCGTCGCCTGTGGACACGAGCAACACCAACTAACCACTAAAGGAGAACTCTTTTTACACTTTTTTGAAGAACCCCAAGTCATAGCGCTCCGGGAACACCTCAGAAGGAAGTAACTACATAATATTTTAATAATATTTTAATAATATTTTAAGTGGAATATTTTTAGATACATGCATGTATCACGCCTTTTGATGCAAGGGTGTAAACTATAATATTTTCCCATATACCTGTACAGTAGTAGAACTGCCTCGCAATTTCGAGTTAGAGTTAGCCGGAGTGACCCTTCGCGGGGAGGCGAGTGTGTTGAGCGCAGATTCTGATATCGACATGTTGTGCGACATGGCGGCGTCCGCGGTGGGCGTGGCCGCCAGCGACGCGCCCGCGCCGCTCAGCTGCGACAGGCACGACACCGACCACGGCCGCGACGCGTTGCTACCGCGCTTCTTGCGCAGTTGTACCTGGTGCCGGTACCGTGTTGCCGTGTTAGAAACGAGTGCGAATGTGAAAGGATAGTAGAGTTAGGATATGTAGATACAGGTCAATAGAATATACACAGTGACTGATAGTTTATTTTATATTAGTTTTTCAGTGAGATGTATAATGTTATTAAAACAAAAAACATATTTTAAATTGTTTACGACATGTTTAGATATGTAATTTTTAGTGTCATAGCATAAACAAAAACTATAGGGTGCTTTAGCAGTATGGGAGAAGAATCTGATTAATTTACAAGTTTTTTTTATTGATTTATCAAAATTAATTAATTAATCTATATAAATTGTAAATCCGTAATTGGCTATAAGTTTTACCATATGATAAGTAATTTTTACCACTTAAGAGCTGTGGTTTTTGTAAAATAAAATATATAAATAAATAAATAATTCTGATGTAATTTTGGTGATGAGAAACTGTGATCTTTATTTTCTACCTTAAACTTCGTATACATAATATATAAAATAGACATAAGATATGAGGCTATGAAAAAAATTAATTTATGAAAGTAAATGCGTAAAAGAAAAATTAAAAAAAGGGTTATAAATATGCGTGTGTCATTTACTTGCACTCGTGCATAAAGACATCTTGTGACAAAAAACTGCATGTGTCAAACGTGTTTTCACAACCAGTAAGAAATAATACAGAGAAGAGATATGTATACAGTGTTAATATGGAATGACAGCACATTGAATGATCAGCATTACGTGAAAGTCAATCAACAACAACACCGTATTGATTTAATGACACCGTTAAAACATAGCACGAGAAAAGCGAAGAAAAATGTGATTTAAACTGTTTAAATAAAGTTGTTTTCACCTTGGCCTGATGGGTCGGAGTGACGGTACAAGTCGAAGTGCTCATGTCCATAGACGAATGTATATTTCGCTCCTCGGACGTTAGCGAAGTGTCCACTTCACTCTCTGTGGTGTATTCGCCCGAAGCGTCGTAGCTTTCTGTGCCCTGGAAAAATATCAACGACCGTTTGAACAGTGACCTGATCAAGTAAAAGTTGAGGGTTCTTGACTCGAAAGGTTTAAATTTGTGTTTAGTTTGTGTAAGTTACACGTATTTTACTGAGATGTACATTCAGGGTATTGTCTATACGCCTATATAAATGTTGTTTTATAGCACGGCCTATCTATCCTCTATTGCGGATAAGGACCCCTTTTAAATGTATGTAACAAACTATCCATCCATCGACCATTTAAAAACTATTTCCACCTTCTATTGTTCCTGGGTTATATTGCTCACTTTAGATATTCTCAAATACAAGGAATCCCCTGAATTTGTTGAGACAAGTTTATAATAACTTTGATATTTGAAAAACCTTACCTGATTCGCATCGTTTTTCCCATCAGAACTTTGATTCAACCACTCCTTAATCCTGGACATTTTGGCTCGACTCGCTGACTTTCCCTCATCATCGAACAGCGGTTTGAAGCTCCTGGTGCCTTTCTTCTTAGCCATCTGTTGCTGTGCCTGTTTCTGAACCAGTTCCTCGGCCTGAATCACCAAACGTTCGATATCCTTACATCTCGCGTTCTGATTTTGGTCTACTCTTAAAAGATCTGGTGTCGGCGATCCTAGTTTTGGCTTCGGTGACGCGGGTGTTTCTTTAGGCTTCTCTTCGTCTAAGGGCAACTCGCATTGGATTTCAACGGATGAAGTCATCAGATCTGTAGAATCTTCGTTTGCGATTTTACCGCCACCAACGTAAGTCCATTCCTCCTCGGACGATTCCTCTTGGGACTTCTCGTCGGTCTCTATCATCTGTCTATCGGAGTCAGTGTCGTGGTGTCTGAAGTAGAACGTGGCGCAATTCTTTGATTTCCGATCCGATTGGTTGAACTTGGATGTGTCAACTGGCTTCTTACGTTTGACTACCGTTGGTGGCGTTTTGATTTCTTTAGGAACTATTTCTACGTGTTGGTCGTTACGTGTGTGGACGCCTGCGAAATGAAAGGATATTATTGTTCATACGTCTTTCGATGGGCGTGGAATAGTGTTTATTTGTTTGTAAACATTCACAATTTCTCGAACAATACTCCACTGTTGTTGTGAATGTACGTTTTGTTTTTACATTCAAATCATTCAGCGAGAGTGGTCGTACATTGTTTTCTTTTATGAGAAAATGGAAAGTTGACATTCTCGTATTCATTGATGATTATGAATGAGGATAGCTGTAATGCGTGTGTACGTAAACAGCAATATCATTATTACCACAAGATAGTATACATTGTATGAAAGTGAAAAGGACAGTCATTTACACTGTCTCAAATAATAATACTTATCCTACATCTTTTATGCTTTTAGTTGTAACAAGTTATTTTGTTTCCTAAAGATCAAAAACAATGGATCTAGGTTCCCATACAAATGTGATAATTTGGATATCATTAAAATGTTTAAATGTACTTACAAGTAATGCAATTGTTTTTTGCACTTAGCAGGTATTACTCTGACAGCTATGAGAGAATTACTAAACTGGTAAATGAGTCAGTGACAATGAGGAAAACATAGACGTTCTGGCAAACCAGCGGTGAATCAGTGAACTGAACTGGAATAAATTTCAATTTACTTATAGCTGTTCTGCCTATGTCACCTATTTTTTAACGTAACCTTCAAGTAGTAAACCTGTTTAGTCCTAACGCTCGTTACAGCGCGGTGTCGACAAATATAGCCCACGTTTCCCCAGGTTATAAAGATGCCCTAAATTGGTGTCTTTGCAGCTCAGTGCAAAATGAACCTTCCAGAGAAAGAGGGAGAAACAGATCGAGAGCGAGACCGACAGTGAGGGTGAGAGAGACACACACACTCACAGATATATATATTAGAGGGAGAGGGGCCGAGTTGACTCGCACTCACCATCGACCTGGTCCATATGAACAGGTACGGTTTGGTCGGTGGTACGGGTGTGGCCGTCGCCGCCGTCGCAGGGCACGCGCCGCTCGTCCGCCATGTTGCCGCCGGGCCGCACCAGCTCCGACTCGCAGTCCGAACCGAAGCCGCGCCACGTGTACCTTACCACATATTCCTGCTCGTCCTGTTGCGATAGACAGATTTCTTTTTACGTGACAACTCATAACGAGAAGTGAAGATTTTTAGGGTTTTTATGTGAGTTTCATTAATCCGCCATAACCTGAACACTTTTTTAAACTGGTAATCAAATTTATGAAAAGGAAAAAAAACGACTATTGGGTCTGTATGGCGCCCATTGTTAACATTAACGGTTAAGATTACTAAAAAGTTATAAATATATTTTGGTGTCAATAGGCAACGTCTATTGTCAATGTTGAGGCGTTAGGGAATACATACAATATACAGACAGCCTGTCCCAAAAGTTGTAGGGCAAACTGAAATGGGAGATAGCTTAAAGATAGACCTATCCGATGTCAAAATATCACTTCAGTAAAAGTGTCATCGTTTTCGGGATGTGTACAAAGTTTAGGGCCAGTTTCACCGGTTCCGGATAAAGTTCCGGATAGCCCTAGGAATTTATCTACCACTTAACAGTTGACGGAGCGGCAACGTCGCTTTTTGCGTTTCGTTACTACTACATAAACGCCACTTGAAACATTTTTTATCCGTCAGATAACGCCTAACAGCCACTTGAACTGGCAGATAGCTTAACCAACACTTTTCTCTGTCACTTCTATCAGCTTACCTGAGAAGCCAAAAAATGTACTTTATCTGGGAGTTGAGTTCCTAGGGCTATCCGGAACTTTATCCGTAACCGGTGAAACGGGCCCTTAATGATGATCGGTTAAGTAGTTTTCGCGTGAAAGCGTAACAAACAAACTTACATTCACATTTATACTATTAGGGCCAGTTTCACCGGTTCCGGATAAAGTTCCGGATAGCCCTAGGAACTCAACTCCCAGATAAACTACAACTTTTGGCATCTCAGGTAATCTGATAGAAGTGACAGAGAAAAGTGTTGGTTAAGGTATCTGCCAGTTCAAGTGGCTGTTAGGCGTTATCTGACGGATAAAAAAATGTTTCAAGTGGCGTTTCTATAACACATTAGGAATTTGAACTGTAATAAATCATATTATTATGAATCCTACTATTTTCGTTCTATAATGATAAAATTATACTTGAAAATATTAAAAAAAGTCTAATTGGATTATTTTGAACAAAAAGTATTTTATTAATTAAGTTTTCAAAATAATTTTCAAATGACAATAATTTACGTAGTAGTAACGAAACGCAAAAAAGCGACGTTGCCGCTCCGTCAACTGTCAAGTCACTAAGTGGCAGATAAATTCCTAGGGCTATCCGGAACTTTATCCGTAACCGGTGAAACTGGCCCTTAGTATGATAATAAAGTTACCTCCGACGCGGACTGTCGGCTGTCAGTGGAACTGTCGCGATGTCGCGCGTTGACAGGCGTGCGCTGTCGCCGCGGCGACCCGCGCCGGCTCAGTCGCGGCTGCTTGAGCGCCGGCTCGTCGTCGCTGTCGCTCACCACCTCCACCGGCAGGCAGTTCTGGAATGTGGGAAAGAGATGGACATAGGTTAGTTAGGTCTCATTTGATTGTAATGGAATTGGATCGAATGGAGAACCAGTTTATCGTTTCAATTTCAATGTGAGACTTATTTAATTTATTTACAAAATAAAATTGTAATAAATTATTTATTTATTTATCTGTAGTTCATTTCAAGTTATGTAGAAATTAACAATTATAGCAAGTCATACAAATGGCGCAATATGAATGCGAAAGTAACTCTCTCTGTGTCTGTCTGCTTCCTATTCACGCTTAATCCGCTGAATCGATTGAGCTGAAATTTGGTAGGTACGAAGATAGTTTTCACATAGGAAAATACAGGATACTTTTTATCCCGATAATACGTTCCCTTGAGATTATTTTAACGGTATTTTGCTGCTTTTCTAGACCAACGCGGGCGACGTTGCAAGCAACTCGGAATTCACAAAAGGGATATTTTCAATCTCGGGATAGTAAAGGTCCTTAAACCTAAAAGAACCTCGGCGATTAAAAACGGCTTGCTTCTGCCACAGGCTCGGTACATACGTCACATGGCTCTCATTAAAAATGTATTAACAGCAATAACGTCTGTCCGACAAGTGGTTATCTAAGTAAATCGTAATCTCGTAAACACAAATCGTCTAGCGGTACGAGTGTACGAGCGCCGACGTCTTCCGATTTCATGCGACGGGAAAAATAACGGTACGGGTCCGGTTACACTTTTATAGAGGCGACGATCTCAGTCCGCAACGGTAGCAATATATCTGTGACCGAATTAGAACGAAACTCTTACTAACTATTAATAACTGGACTACTTCTAACAACATCTAACAGGACTATCACTAAAAGCCCCTGCCCAATCCTCATACTTACTAACAAACTAACCATATAATGATCTAACACGGTCTGCTATCTGGACTACCCATATCTATGTATTATGTCCTAATCCCAGATTCTGACTTGAGTCTTGTTCTGTGTCGGTCACAATTGTCATGGGCGGCAGCGGAAGGGTGGTGCTACGTGCTCATTTTACCTTAATCACAATAAAAAAATCTCGTAATCACAAATCGTCTAGCGGCATGTACGAGTGTACCAGAGCCGCCGTCTACCGATTTCATGTGACGGGAAAAATAACGGTACGAACGATTTATACGACATTCTGACATTAAATTCTGCTAATAGGTTAATAGTATATAATGCTGTCAATACTAACGAAGCGGTTTAATTAAGGCGGAATGGTACGGAGGATTCGCTCAGCTGCCTATGAAGTTAAGATGTTTTTACATGGTTTTTGGAAATTTTCTCCCTTTATTTCTGATTAACCGGAAACGGAAACGGATTAACCGATTTCAATACGGTTTTCCATGGTGTATTGAAATGACCTTGGGATAACAATATTATAGCACTACTAAGGCATAGATTTCCCTCTAGGGGGTCTCTGCCTAAACACCCATACAAATATTTACTAGCGAATATCGAATCCTTCCAACCCATATTTCATGGTCATTAGATCATTACGGATAGAACTTTTCTATTAACCAAAATGAACTAAGAGGTTATTGGACTACATTTTCCAAATGGACTCTCGTACCAAAATAACCGAAGTAACACGTAAATTACCAACGCTTCAAACGACTAGTAATATTTTAAACTTTAATTTAATTTGTTGCCTCTCTAAGCGCATCTAAATAAATTAATTTATGAGAGAGAAGACGTTTTAAACATCCTCAAAATATATGGCCCGACGGTAATGCATAAATTAACCCTCAAATAAAGCGGTATGGCCGTATGTACACAAATCGAATCAGATTTAATGTACCCTAGCGACCACAAATCACAACATAAATCCTAGTTGTGCAGCAATAATAGAATTTATTGGAGAACTCGCACGTGGCTAACCCTTGAGTTGTGTCAACCCCTTTAGGAGTAAACGGCCATTTTACCGCCACTTGGGGTCGTGTTTGCAAACAGTGAGCAGCGGGTGGTTGATTGCACTATTGTCGACGGTGACGAATCGTGCGAAACAACTAAATGTACAGCGTTCAAGTAACCTCTCAATGGCAATGGCGGGTTTTTTGAAAGACCACAAAATGCTTCTCCGTCACGGTCCGCGAGCTCGTTGTTATAGAATACCAAGTTTTTGTGCAAAATTCATCGTAATTTAGATATTGAAATATGTACCCGCGATTTACAATGGCCTTGCAGCAAAACTGCTGATCTAATTTGGTATTTTAATAACATTTTACAGTTCCGGATACGACAATTCTAAACAACTTTTGTATTACCTAAATGTAATATGGGTTTTGAAAATCGTTACTTGAAAGTTTGTTATTCTCCATAGAATTTACTTTATGTGATAGGTTACTATTTATTATTAACGATTTGAAAAAGATCTACTTATATAATTTCAATAAGTTAACGTCTAAAGGAATAAATTGTATACACCTATATTGACTATCAAAACTAGTGCCAAAATTGCACGTTATTAACATTTGTGCATTTTGTACACAAACGCAATAACTGTCCACAAGTGCAAATGACTTCGCTGTCAGCCAACGGGTTAGGTTTTTGCAATTGTTGGCGCCATCAACTGTGATAATTAGCTTCTTTTTGTGCAACCATCAATAACTTTCCTCACTCTTGTGGTCGGTCCGTTGCAAATTTCAAGTAAAAATCGTGAATTGCGTAACACTTGCGGTCATTCTAATGTCGGTTTGGTGTCAGAATACGAATGTGTATTGCGGAAGCAGATTTAACACTCGCTTTTAATTTCAACGCAAGAATAAATAAATAAGAAATGTGATCAAATTAGTCTTTATAGAGAACTAATAGGAACACCCTTGTGTCTAAAACAATCTCTTCTACTTTTGGTACCTTTTGACTACGAACGAGGATATGGCATCAAGTACCACTTGTTTGAGGTCAGTACGAGCTCTGTACCACCTAAGCCTTAGGCCCTAAGGTGTGGTAACGATGGTACAGTTTTGTATCTCCCTAGTCACCACCCTAAAGTCAATGATTTAATATTTTTCACATGTTTCGGTACCTAACAGTGTCAAAAAATCATACCGGGAAGTAAAACAGGCATGGAGCTCGGCAGCACATTGGTGATGCCTTTCAGTTCCTCATGCCCAATGATCACTTATTATCAAATGGTCAACTACCATGCATACTGGATTATCGACACTTGTAATCCAATTTCAAGTACCTATAATGTTACGAGTAATAATAAAACCGTTTATCTCGCATCATTTTACCCCGTCTTGAGAGTCAGAGAAGGCCAATGACCAATGGACCTACAAAAGTAGATCGATGGATGAATTCAACTAATTTTATCAAAATATTAAAGTATTCTTACAACAGCACAGTCATGTTTTTGTCGTGAGAGGAACCATTGTTGTGTGGTAAGATAATGTTTTGAGATAACCAAAATTGGCTGCGCCGGCAATTCAATACTTGTAGGTATTTTAGTTATTTCAAGCATTGAATGGGACGTGTTGAATAAAATTTGGACTAAAAATATTATGACACTTAACATACACGAGACATATTTACAAGACACTTAACATATTTAAATAATGAAGGAAACAATTGTTGGGACAATTTCTTCGATATCTCCCAATATTTTTCTGTAAAATCTCACAAATTCTATCAACTCATCATTCACTATTTCCACTAGTAATGTTCATACTTTCCACGTTTTAAGAGGCCTTTATAAGGGAAAGTAATTAATTACGGTTCGATTTGGAATCTAGCTCACAAGTCCTTAATAATATACTCGTAGAAACTTCATAGTAGTACCAACAAGATGTCACAATGACACTTACCCTTGTAATAGTAAATGTTAGTATAAATAGCATAGTAAATGGTAATCGTAATCAGTAACATCAAAGACACCATCGATACATTTTTCGACAAGAAAGAACAGAGAACGGAAGAAAAGGTTGAAGCCGTTACCTGATTGTCAGTCTTGGCAAGGCAGGCCTCCAGGTGGCACTGCCACTCGATGGCCCTCAAGTAAAGCAGATGCCAGCGCCTCTCGAGCGCCCGCGCCGCGTCTCCACCACCGCACAGCCTCACCACCGAGCTCACGATCCGCCCGTGGCATTCCACGTCCTTTTGCAATACCTGGTGGCAACGACAATTGCAATTAATTAAATCATCTGTTGTTCCATACCTAATTATTTAGTTGAAGGGTAAGCTAAATTATTAATATTACTCAAGGTTGCATTTATTCAATTAAAACCAAACATTTATATTCTTCACAACTTATTTCATAAAAAAAAGTTTTGGAACCTAAAATAAAATATTCAAATGTATATTATACACGCACAGTACTATCCACACGCGACGAACAAAAGGACATCAATATATTACAATCACGACTTATGGAAAAATTCAAATTAAAATACCATCGAAGACATATAGCCGGCGCGTCTCGTAAATAATACACTAGCGCCCATGTCGAATAGATAAAAATCGATAACAATTTCAAAACAACTCGTTATTCCATACAAGGTTTGGGGAAACCATTGAACGCGGCCCTATTACGTACCGGGTGATAAAAAAAATATGATTCGACTTCACACAAAAACGTTAGCGGGTCACAAGAAAGCTATGCGCGTCCAGCCAATCAACAGACACAATGAACGTTGACACTGCAGTCAAAGCCATTTAGGATTTAAAAAAAATAAAAGAACAAGTCGAACAACAAAGGGCGGATAGTGGCACGTTCCGGCACGCAACGGTAGTTGCGAGCGATCCTCTGTAACAATAGCGACCGATATTATCCACGGTGCTCATTCGACAGTAAACAACATAATAAATAATTGCGAAATGCTCAGCACAGAACAAGGCGACAACTCAGTCACGTTGAAAAGGGAAGAGTGGTTAGAGATTGAAGAGTGAATGTATTCTATACAATACAATAAAGTAAAATGACTACAGACGGCGTCCAAGTCTTATTACAACAACTGTGTATCTATTGATGATTTCGTCTCTGACGACGATAAAGAACATTGTGAACAATCTATGATTGTATGTGTTATCGAAGATAGTAACGCCCTTTGTTTAAAATATCACTGTTGTTTAAAATTTATCCTATTAGGCTTACACAAACACTGCAATAGCATAGAAATACACAAATAGGCACACAGTCGTACTTAATAGCTAAACAGACTAGAAGAAAATGATGGCAAAGTATACCTAATCTAAAAATACAGTAAGACGGTGACGATTCTAAGTAAGATGTTGATCTTTTTAAAACTAGCTTAATAATTACTTAAAGATAAACTAAGTAGATAATACAGAACATGCTTAAGGAATTCATGAAGCATATTACAAGATGTGCGCTGTTAAGATAAACAAAATTAAAGTGACAAGAATGACGGTCGTGAGCATAACAAATGTGTTAAAATATTCAACCGCAAACGAACATCAAATGGTAAAAGTACATCAACAGTATAATTTGTTTGATGATTTTGAAAGTTGTTATGGCGTCAAATATTTTTAAACTTTTTCAAAAACAAACTTACATTACTAACAAACCCCTTTGTACGTAAATATTATTTATTTGGAAATTTATAAGTGCAGATGAGGTTAATGAAATAGTGGCTTGATCCTAAAATAATACTTTAAGTATACAACGCGTCAGATCAAGTTATTCCAAGTTAATCCCAAATATTTTAAAACATCTCTATTCCAAATAGTTTTCACTTTTCACAACATAGCTTTCGAATTTTCATTGATTTCAAGTTTTATCAAACCCATTGATAACAAGTTATTGAATGTTATATGTATTTAAAATATTTCTAATAAGATTTAATTTAAGATCTATTGAATCTTTATAATCACGTGTATACAATTATGTTATAAAACCCAAACATTTAAAAGAATATCGTAGCAGACAACGAAAAACCAAAACATCTCAAATTGATTTCAACTCGTAATGAGACTTACTTATTCCGTAACGGAGTATCAAATATTGCCTGCAACAACGATGCATTCGTACAAATTGCCATCGCACAGATAAACGCAACGATTGCCTATCAAATTACATTTTATCGAGATCGTTGCCGTCATTACCGATTCGATTACGGTTGAGAAAACGTCGTCGGTGCGGACGAATTATCGTTGCGTTCGGATATTAACGCAATCACAATACGGTAATTGAATAAATTTGTTGTATCTGATTGTTCTCTGTTTAGATTGTGAAGTGCTTACTCTCCGTCAGGATTGAGATAAAGGCGAAACAGGTCCTCGGACAAGCCGTGTGGCTGTCTTAGATCATTTGCACTATCGGGGCCTGCAAACGCTTAACCATTCCTTTTGTCTGTTACGTTGAGGTCGATAGATAAATCAGTTAAATAATGCTAATTCTATTTATTACAGAGTAGTAATCCCTCGTTTCGCTTTGGGAAACTTATGCCGTAACTAACTACCCGCGATCATAATATGTAGTTGTGACTTATCATAAAGACATTATTATTTGCCCCATTTTATCGAACTTAATTGCACTTTGGTTACAAAAGCAGTCAAAAAATGATTAAAGTAACCCATTAATAGAAAATGTTTCTTTTATGCGGCGGGAGCAGATTTATTTCCCAGGATTAAAGAGTCAATTTTTTTAATTTATAATGTTTTAGGAACGCTTACCAATTGGGCAAATATGGAGCGAAGAATAGGCAAATTTTCAGGCAGACTTGTATTATTTTGTTATTGTAATAACACCACCTTCGACTGCAAACCACTAGCTCAAACATCTGTGTGATAAGCATGTTTTTTAATATCATATAGATACGTTATATTTTTTGCCTTAATGTTACACCCAATGACATTTTAAGTAAAAAGAGGGTTACACCATGAATTATTTATGACGATTTACTTCTTGATCAAAATTGTCAACTGCGTATAGTATAGTAATTGCTTTGAAAGGTAATCGTTTTGTAGACAGCCTTCATCCAAATATGTATTAATTTTCTATTTTATTGTAACATAGCTTTAGGTAGTCAATTTGGGAGCCGTTACGAGGTAAATTTGAATAATGCGTCGGCGTAACTGCCGCTTAATCGAGCGTATTACTGCGTATTGACTTTCGGTTAGTGGCAAACGATTACTGATAATTTTATTCTCCACTTCTCATATCGATTTCATTATTTGGTATGTTGAAATGCATGGTTTATATTATGTAGATGTAAACCGTATTGGTGATACCTGAACTTTTTTATTAAAGTCTCATGCTTTAAATGAATGGATTTGATACACTTGAATTAAGTTATAAGAGATAAAAAGAAAAAAAAAAAAAAGTCTTCAATAAAATACTTTAAAGTAAAATATAAACGGATAGGTTCCTCTACTATTCTCGAAGTTTATTTTGCGCATTGATACGAAAATATCAATCATCACGCCATTATCACGATTAGGCTCGAAGGACCATTGAGTAAACTATACTTAACTTACTAAACAAACATGCCATCCATAACACATGGAATTTTTATGTGCGAGTATTCTTGTAACTTGTTGTAATCATTTTTTTCCAAAAAATATATTAGATTTTTAACGCAAGAGCATGTTCACCTTGAACTAAATGACAAGATATTGTAGAAAAAAGTTTAATCCGCGACAATTATGTGTTTCAATGTGTCAGAATTATATCCGGAACCGCCTCCTTCACAACCAGGGTTATTTACAACTTGCTACGTGGTCGTTCGAACCTAAAAGTCATGAAGCGAGTATTGTTCAGACCTTGTTTACAAGTTATTGTTTATTGTTAACAAGTATTGTTTATTGTTACAGGATAATGTAAACAGATTAGAGACAAAGGGTCGTGATATCGATAAATTGAATGTTTTGTTGTTAATGTTATTGTTGAGGTAATTCGACCTGCATCTGTAGCTATACAGACGGTCTAATTGTTCGGCGCAAATAATTGTTAAGTGAAAGTTTACTGAATAATATTGAGCATGTGAAATTGACTCAAGTTTGAAAGCTTCTGTTTCATTGGAAGACTAGTGTACCCGCTCCTCGCTTCGCATCGGGAAACTTATTCTTTACGTTGACAAATATTAAATATTTTCCCATTTTAGCAAGATTTTCCAGTGATGCTCCGCTCCTATTGGTCGTAGCGTGATGTTATATAGCCTATAGCCTTCCTCGATAAATGGATTATCCAATACAAAAATAATTTTTCAATTCGACGCAGTAGTTCCTGAGATTAGCCCGTTCAAACAAACTAACAAACTCTTCAGCTTTATAGTATTAGTATAGATTACAAATTAAGTGTGATTGTAAAAAGAAATCGTAAAAAGGGCTGAGTGCTAACGTCTATGATGCAACCCTAATTATGAATTATGCACAAAGAGAACCTAGACGTAATTTATGCAGATATTGTAGATAATACACTCCTGAAGACTGTTATGGAATTCAATGGCTATATAATGTACCTTGTCTCCGCAACAACACCGATTAAATTTAGGTACACGAAGCACACAATTTTCTGACAGAAGAACAATGACATAAAGACACGATTAATTAACATAGTTGAAGTTTAAAGCAACTATCTGTTAAATAGCCGACAGATGAGCAGACAAGCTACCTGATCGTAAGTCCTCACCATCGCCGACGGAAATTTGTAAAACCAAAAGCATCACCGATGCGTAGTCGGCCAATAAAGAAAAAAAAGATCTGCACGATTAAATGGCTCATAACCTAAAACTTACGGCTTTTTGTCACCAACTCGACACGATGTAGACAATTGATTGTGATGTTAAATACCAAGAGGTGTGAAGTCAAGGCCCGCGACGTCGCGCGTGCTCGTGGCATTTCGAGATTCGATATCGTGATATGCCGATTTACAGACGTGATGCCGCGGTGCCAACACGAATTCGTATCTTATTTGCAAGTTCATATGCGTTTGTTATGTAGGAAACAAAGTGTATACAACGAATCCTTTAGTATTTAAATATTCTGGCTCAACCTGGAAGTATTTTATAATGATTTGTATTGCTTGAGTTTCCCCTCCTTTCGTCCCTCCATATGTGAACAAATGAATGATAAGCAAAGGATATTTTAAGTTCCTATGTAACAAACGTCGGAGTTTACTATAGGGTTATAGCTAGCCAAAACTATGTGATACTCAATGGATAGTTACTATAATAATGGATATTATAATAACTAGGATGACAGAGCTTTGCTCGGTATTTTTTAACAAACGCCATCTACTAAAGTATCAAGTAGTAGTGTTTAGTTTCAGTTTAGTGTTGCTGTGCCGCCAATAGCTGTCAGGAAGGGTCATATTTTTCAGTTTATGTTCAAACACTGATAAAACGAACTTAGGACCACTGTTTTATGATACGTATACCTATGTATATGGTTAAGTCATACCTTGAGTCCTAACTGAGATAAAATTTGAGTCTTGAATTATGCATGTAATAGATTTTGTATATAATTTAATATATGTTTGTAACTTTATACTGATAGTAACTGATAGTACTAAAGTAGGAAATGTTTAATTAACTCGCTTCTAGCTACAATGAGTGGTAAGTTTCAAATGTAGATAGATAATTTGATAGATCGTGGTCTGTCAAAAGCGTTGAAGTGTTGAAGCTCTCTCGTCGATAAGATTGTGTTGATACGTCAAGGTTATATAACGAAGGAGCTAATAGGTCTCTGAGCACAGTCACGACATCACGACTGCTTAAAAATTGTTCTACAAACCAGATAATAAAGATTTCAAGCTACTCAAGTCCATCGTAGATATTTTATAAGACATTGAATGACTTCTTTGAAATTGCTCTGCAATACATGCATGAATTCGTTTGTTATCTCCAGCCAGTGACAAAGTCATTAACGTTGAAGATTTAACAAACAATTACTGATATTATTACCTTTCCGCTGCCACCCCCTTGCATGAGACAGCTGCCAAATGCCTCGTTGTGTTCCAGCTGAGAGCTTCAGAATTCTTCCACCTCTCTTCTTACTTGGCCGACAACGTATCGGTAATTCCTATGGTGTTTCCCATGTCCATTGGCGAAATTGATCACTTACCATCAAGTGGCTTGTCTATTGGAATACCTGACTATTTAAACTACAACTCGTCACTTCTTGAAACGTGGTCCTTTGGCTGTAGGGGACTTCTTCCACCTTTAAGCTCAAGCCAACATCTCCTATTCGTCGTGCAGATATCTGAACGAACGAGCCAATGATGCTGGGTCCTTCTGTTGCAAGTCGCCGGACTCTGTTTGATCCCAACGCTATTCGGCGGAAAGGGGTCCGTTCCTAGCTCCAACCTCTGTATCCACCACTGACTTATTTCGGTTGTAGTGTCGAAGTTTAATAAATAGGGCTTCTCGCAAGCCGTCGGTGATTCCTTCCTAGGTGGTGACGTCTATGAGGGTGACACCACTTACCATCAAATGTTTCGTTTGCTCGTTTCAAATTTCATGACATCATTAGTTCTACAGGCCACGACATTAACACGAGCCCATTGGATCGTGTAATAATCAATATCTATTTAGCCATTATTTGATTTGAAATCTCAAGTTTTCAGTCATGATTTACGTTCCATTGTTGCGAATGACCTTGCAAATAAATTCTATGTTATTTAACGCTTGTTATTCGAGTAATGTAACTCAAGTAATTTGCACTTAAGGTCATTTATTACAATGTAATTTATATTTAATGTTGTTTATATAATAAGTTATTTAATTCAGGTCGGAATGTTTCAACGATTGTGACAACACTTATTCGGTTATCAAACACTATTTTTAGTTCGCGAGTGAAACCAACATTCAAATCCGTTTTTGTGTAGTTCTCACTTCTTCTATACTAAATAACTCTTGTTTGTCTGCTACCTTTCCACGCTTAATCCGCTGAACTGATTTTGATAAAATTTTGTATGGAGATATTTTGAGACCGTGGAAAACACAAATACCTAATGGTTTTTCTCCGGGTAATACTTTCCTCTGGGGTAATTTATCTTTTGGGATAATTTTAACGGCATTTTGTTGTTTTTCAATTTCACGCTGGGAAGCCGCGACGCGCCTTACGTTCACAAACACTAACCGCATCCAACACACCCGTTATTCGTGTATTATCAGGCGTTTCATAAATAATACTATAGTTGCACAAACTATCAGAATGGCGGCATAAAATTTATAAAATAATAAGGCAATGACTACACACCCTTCACCAGCGTGAGTAAGCCGTAGCCGTTCATTATGCATAGTATTGCAAGAACACATCGAGTACGCACTTGTTCGAACACTTGTCTAGTGCGTGAGCCATTCTTAATACTGCACATCCATGCCTTCCAATTTTCAACCTTGATTCAGCTAAAATAAAGACCAAAGAACGCGTCTCGAGTGATGTAAGGCTTAGTACACAATACCTTTGTTTATATGTAGATGTAAGGTGATATAACACGTTTTGTTAGCTCTCGTAAGTATGACACCTAGATACGACTTTTGTTATAAGTTATAAGGAGTATTTATATTGGTGCATTTAATGGTAATTAAATAAAATGTAAGCAGTGTATATTGAACAGATTCAGGATGACGCTTCAGCACTGATAGTAGACATAGATATAGTTTAGAAAAGTTTATAGGGGAACAGAGCAACTTCCCGAAGGTTAGCTCGCAGTCCGCCTTAGTTCCTTTTACTTTTCGTAAGGCATAAAAGTTAAAATAAATAAATAAGCAAGTGTTCCCGGTTTGATTTTTGGGGGCAGACATTAAAGTATGTGACAGATAAATGCTTGTTTTAAAGTCAGGGTTGTTTACGATGTCTCCATTGACCAGCGCCATGGGGCATCCTAGTGCAGAGGTATAAGTGTATGCCTAACTGATTATTTTATTATTGTATATATGTAAGCAGACATTTTAACATAACTGACTGGACAGTGATCACAAAAAGTGGTTAAAAAGCTTAGGCGTTTAGAATGGGTTATCTGAAAAGTACTACATATTATATTACCTAAGTCTTCCATAGTGTAAATAAATTCAAATGCACTATTATGATTAAAATACTGAAGCGCATAGTTCTATCCCTGCACTTTTATATAGTGTTAACCGGAGTGAATTGGATAACTGCTTACTTCCAGATCTGTAATTGAAAGTTACAATACTTATAGCCCATTGCGAAGGACCGTAAGGAGGTGATACAACATTACAACTAGTGAATTAACTTACCATCCAGTTCTGCATTGCACAAGTATACCGTATCGAATTTGAATTTAATGTTTAGTTGAATTAATGGAAATATGATTTTAAACCACGATCAATGCAACTGGGTCGAAATATCGGCGCGCAAAATATATATCGTGAGTACCCGTAGCATAATAAAATGTGAAATGGAAATGTTAATATACTGCAATTTCTTTTATCAGGTAATGTTGATAATAGCCTTTGCGGTAAAACAAATAGAGCTGATTTCGAGCCGTCAACTTCGCGTCAAGGTCCGGCGCCTGTGCATGCCGGCGGAGTCATCGGCCGCCGACGACGGAATTAGCCGAACTGGAGACGAAAATAGCCGAATGTCCAGAAAATATGCGCTTGTCCACATTTCAGCAAACCACTGGATAGGATGAAGTACGCGCTGATCTAAATACCAATAGACCGCTGTGTATGTTTCAATAACTTAGGACCAGATTATATTAAAAGATCGGAAGATAAACAAAATCATCGAATGTAATCTGTTGATCATCATTAAGAAGTTTCCAAACCGTACCGTATTTACCCGTAACTGAAAAGAAACTTGTTACACATTTTTTTATTCAGGCACTCGTGACCTGAAAGGCACGAAAACCTTGTTACCATTGTTATCTCGATAATACAGTTCGTAATCGGTACGTAATTAACCAAACTTCGGATCACGAAACTTCCACGTTCAAAAGAATCCTTACGAGAGCCGATTAAAAAACTCGATTGCGTCATTCAAACGCTTCCCATGGCGGGCAGTCGTGAGGAATTGATTGCGAGCACCATAAACGCAAGTACCGACGAGAGGAGGGTTTAATGAGAGCGTAAACAAAAAAATTGGAATCCAGTTAAGGCCGCTCGTTGCACAAATTGAGGAAGTCAAAACAAAAAAACGGATCGCAAAGATGAACGGGCTCAAATTAGTCGCAGACGTTATGGGACCCAATAATCGTGAGGTGGTCGTCGGATGATCTTAAAGTAAACAACATTGTTTAAAGAACCTTGAATTTTCTTCCGTAACATTTATTTTGTATTGAGATTCTTATATTAGACGACGAAAAATCACTTGAGATTTGCACACGAAGTTAGATACTATTAACCTGAATATCTGTGAGCGAAATAACGTTCTAAAATAGGTCGAACAAGAAATACATGCGTTTAAGACAACTTTCGATAACATTTTGTAATACTTGCTAAATGGATGATAAGACAAGGAATAAGGCAGAGTAGGTACTTTGTATTATTTTATTTATCATCCACGCCTTTCGAGCAATAAAGATTGGACTTCTGATAGTATATCTGATTTTATTGATCACTAATCATTGCTTCTTTCTTTAATGGCATGAAGTAATAAACTGCAGTTTATCAGGAACTCAATGGCTAATAAATCCAAAGAACATCGTTACCAACATTAACATCCATCAATTTTAATATAATTAGAATCGTACTCAATAACAAACTAAGACAACTAGGTAAGCTTCACGTGAGCCACTTATGCAATAAAAATTTGTTCAAGTATTAATTATTTAAAACAAAGTATAATATAATCGAATATAAAGCTGAAAATAACAATAAAATTATAAGTATGAGCAGACAGATCAAGTTAATATAATTACGAAAACTTACAAATATAATTAAGAAATGTAATTAAATTATGGGTTACAGCCACTGCATAAGAGGATTAACGTGTGTACCGGACCGTCTTACTCACAATTTTCTTACTATTAACCTGTTATATTACAGTAGTATCGGAACCTATCAATTTACCGTTGATCCGTCGGCGTCATGATTGCAGCAACAGGCCGTCGCCAATAAATCGATTATGTGATAAAAAAGAATTCATTTACAGCAATAAACCTGTCGCGATCTTCAAGATTGATATAGCTTCAATATGCAGGTCTAAATCTTAAGACCGTTCCCCGTAATAGAACGTGGAAATATTATCAGACAAAATAATTGTAGGAAATCTTAATTCAAAATTGTATAAGAAAGGTGTCCCGTAAGAAGATGATCAAAAAGAAAATACAAATCATACTGATGATACTGATCATAGCATAATCATAAGTAAATTCAATTCCCAAACACGAGGGAAAGTAACGTATAAATAGTGAGTGGAACCTCAACTAGAATGTATTAGTCCAATACTTAACCAGATTTTAAATGACAGCGCAAACATCTTTAATGTTTACTAGTAATGATGACAAAGTGATGATAACGGTGCTGAAGGTTTCTAAAATTAAAATGAAGTAGGTTGACGATGTCAAATGACACGTGGAAATATCAAGCACCGTGATTCTATTGTATATTGGTTGTAATGATTTGTGTTGTAGAGTAACGACTGAGCTAAAAGTTACGACATGTCGCATGTAGAGATATAACTGCAGTATAATATTCCAAATGAATGTTGATCCACGGATTTCCTCAATATGAAGGAAACTTTGGAGATCTAGTGGATCTAACGAACAAGTAAGTTAAAAAGTTACATTTATTATCGTGCCATTAATAAGATAGAAGATTTTATAAAGCATGATATGTAAATCATACATAATATTTCAGTGGACATCTACTACATTATCCAATTTCTAGTTTTTTTTTATTGATTTTTATTTTTTAGATGTGATGAGGGGGTGAGAGTAAAATCAAATCCAAGTTTGTGGAGTGGAAACCCTTGTCCCGCGGCAGGCCAATAAATTCTCAGAAAGCTCATAAAAACCATATGCAACCTTGTTTCCACGATGGCGTCCGCGGGTCAAAGTCCACAAACGTGGGTTTAACTTAACAGTAACCCCCTCTTGATATCTAATAAATAAAATTGTATCCTCTGAGAAACGTAACCCCAAATGTAACTTTTCAATGGACAAGTTGATTCTAATAAACTTAAGTAATCATAATAAACACATAATATATCAGACAATAATAAAGAGCTTTTAGACATTTACAATGTGATGTGCTTATGCATCTGTGAATTGAATGATGTAATAAATACACAGTTATTTTTGCCAAACCATTGAATTCCCGTATGGTCATACCGTAAGATCTTACGAAAGATCACGACTCTCATTCACCAGGGACACGACACGACTCGGGAACGATGAATAAGGAGGTCTTATCGAATATGCATTAGCAGATCGATCGAGATATTGACGGACTCGTGTGTTAACACATACGCTTGTGATCACGTTACAGACATAGTCGTGACCGAACAGATGGCGGGATGAAAAATCTACAAATAAATATTTGGTAGTCGTTTCGTAATCAATTTTGGGTTGAGATTTTATAGGTTCAAATCAATAAACGTGCATTATTGTCGGAGTACGCTTCAGGCATCGTCAACTACGAAAATATTGTACTCAAACTATTGTTACATAGAAGTTAAGACAAGATTAACGAACATAACATTGCAGTAAAGCTATTTTTATAGTACCTACTGTGTCTTGCTCATTTGAAATGAATGCAATAAAAGCAATATGAACCTCATTACAAATCGGGGGATCCAATAAGCGTACTACTAGAGTATTCGAACTCGGACCTCGTATCGTGTCGTGATCGACTTAAGTATCAGAGTATCACCATCTTTGGCAAGACGGGTTCCATTCAACGTCTCATTTAACCGCGGAATAAAGATTATAGTCGCATTAAACATACATTTCACGGCACCTCTTAAATCTTACGTTTGTTGAGCAACTGAAGACGTTTCGACAGTTATCGCCACTTTGACTTCTTCATCAGTCGTTTATATGACATTAACACTTCGCAACCTTAGTAATATAATGGCCTAATTAAAAGTAGTTTTTCGGAAGCTCACGTTTTAAAGAATATGGAAGAGACATTTGAGATTATTTTTCGAATAAAATATCGTCAAAATATCATCTTATACCTTATAACTTAAGTAATAAACATTTTATACAAAAGGCTACTTTTATTTTAGAAATTTCCCCAGTAACAATTAAAATTCCACGCGGACGCAGTTGCGGGAACAGCTAGTAAAAAATAAAATTTGACGTATACCTTCCGTTAATTGAGTTAACATTGCATCAATTCATCCGTACCGCAATTAATAAATTGTTACTTATGGCTGATAAAATACATTCTTATCTTACTTATTACTCATATTTAGATCATTCAAAGCTTATATGCATGTGAAGCAATTCATCAATAAATTGTTTATCTAACTCCTAAGTATTTTATACATTTATAATATAAGAGCGTAATATGGAGCGTTTCTTCATTGACAAAAAAGATAAATTTAATATTAAGTTACTTCACTCATTGTTGACGGACATTTTAATGTCATTTAAATAAAATTTTTGTTAATTTGACAATACTCGTAGTACCTACTTAAAGGTAATACCTTCGGAGTGCTGAAGTATACTACTTGTATAAGAACATTTACCAACAAATGATATGAGTCAACTTTCGCAAACCAATTTTGTTACAACAAACAGAAGCAATTTAATTGCGAATGATTACTATTAGCTATTAATGATTGACAAAAGAGATCGCGTTTATTCCGTCGTTTCCGGCTGTCAATGGATGTCTATCGTTTTAGAAAGTCTTAACTAAAATACAAATACACTGATTACTTTAGATACAGATAATTTTATCTGTTATGTCAATCCATCCATGTAGGTATTATATCCATCAATTTATATGTCGCAATCTGAATGAATTCTTCCCATAGATAATATTTTTCATTCATGTAAAAATTTAATTAATATTATAATTCTCCTTATATTTAAATGAAAATAAATACATATGTCTAGGTCCCTGTGTTACGCTACCGACGTGCTGGCACGCTGGCAGTATTTCCTCGCAGTAAAGTAATGGTAATTCGCTGAACTTCCAGCTTTCAGGTCGCATTTCTTGTAATTTTTTTTCCCAGTGTGACGAAAAAGACGATGATTATGTTGATAAATAATGAGCATCGGGAATCCAAGAACTAAGAGTCTCGACAACAAAAGCTTATTAGTAGCAGCAACAGCTTATGAGTTTTCCAAGCAAGTTAACAACACACGTGACACAGTATTTCAATACCTGGAACACTATCCTATAAATCTAAAGAACCATCAATCCATTTCCCACAGCCTCTCAACAACTCGCTACACTCACGATGTAATTGACGTGAATTAGCACACATACACTAATATGACTATTAGTGTCGATTTAAACAGGCAATTAAAAAATTCGCCTTAAAAACAAGACTAGACTAAAGATTGCATTTTTGATGACATATGCAAGGTTCGTTATTTTTAACATAAAAAAATATAAAAATACATAGTTTATTATGTTCTTTAAAAATATAAAAAAAATTAATCAAAGTACAGCAGGCTAGATAGTCCAGACTAGAGGTGAGTCGTATTTACTAGAACAGGTACGGGAAACAGGTATTTAACGATACTAGGTTATACCTATTCCAATTTTGAAAATACCTAGTCCAATACTAGTATTAGCGCTATGCTAGTATACTCTATACTTAGTCTACCTAGTCTACCTAGTAGCGAGTCCGTCCGAGAACGTGACAATGACAAGACTAACAAGTGACAACTGACAAAGTGACAATTGACAAGCAATCAATATACGGTACGACTGACATTAGTGACATTACTACAGATTTATGATTGACAGATTGTCTTTGACACATGACTACCGATAGAGAGTGTAGATTAACACCAAAATAAAAAACCAATGATGCGATTGCTCGTTAATACTTTAATCGCTTATAATAAATAAATTGTTATTTTATATTTTCTCGTTTGTTTATTATTTTTGTACATACCTACCATGTCATTTCATCCATTAAATATTTAGATTGTCTATTGAATGACCTTTTGTTTTTACTTAACTTCAATACTTGAAATTGTTCAAGTAATGTAAGTTTATAACCACATTTTATGAAGTATTTAAACAGAAAAAATCTAGTTTTTTTAGTGGTAATATTGTTTCTGTAACGAACAGAAAATATTTAGCCCAATTATGGCGATCTCCTTTGAGATTTTAATAGAAATATTGTATTATTCTATTCTTTCGATTGTGACTATAGATTATCTGTATATGTATGTAAAAGAAGACGCTATAACGAAATTAAAAATGATCCCCAGTTGCTTGCTATCGAGTAAGAAAAACGGAGAGTTCAATATCTGAAAAGAAAATTGTCCAAATTAAAGATAAAACCCCTCGCGCCCAAAGAGAACAAAGAAGTAGATGGAAAGAAAACTCCAAAAGGTACAGAGAGAAAAATAAGCAGGCTATTACTAAAGAAGTTACATTAGAGACCATTCAGATTGCAGCAGACCGGGTCGAAAAAGTTATTGAAGATATTGAAGATAACAAATCTACAGGAAAAACTACATATTATCAATTCAAATTCAACAGATACAAATGCTTGAGAACCAAAAAGTCAACAATAAACCAATCAAAAAACAGAATAATTTACTTAATCCACCTAAGTCAACGTTTTATAAGGAAATCCAGTCTAAAATTCATAAAATTATATCATTTTATTGTGATGACTCTAACAGTACTATTGCTGCAGGTAAAAAAGATTTTATAACAAGGAATAAGAAAAGAATGCAAAAGAGATATCTAACCGCTCCATTGATTGATTTATACAAGAAATTTAAAATATCAAGTGAACATCGACATCCATTATTCTTTTTTTTTGTAAATTCCGACCTTTCTGGGTGCTGCACCTTAAAGCAGCTAACAGAGAAACCTGTATGTGTGCTACCCATGCGAATATGGAGCTACTGGTGAAGGTTTTAAATAAGGCGTCTATATTGAATGAGAAGAAACCGGCAGACTTATTATCCACGTTATGTTGCAATTCATTTAACACCGAATGCTTGCAAAGAACCTGCGAGACATGTGCATCACGAGGTCTTGTGTACAAGGAATTTAATAATGCGGTAGATGTGACATTTTTTGAATGGACTAAAGTTAAGAAAGAAGTAATTTTGGAAAACGGAGCAAAGAAAAAACAACTGATAACGGAAAAGCAAAAGAAAGTAATGAAACCTTTTGAAGCTACTTCCAAATTAGAAGCAGAACTACCAAAATACTTGGAACATATTTATAAAATCGTAAATCAATACAATGTTATTCAAGCACTCAAAATTCGATTTCTCTGAAAATTATAATTTGAAATATAGCGAAGAAGTGCAATCTTTCCACTTTGGGGCAAGTCGACAACAAGTTTCTCTTCATACAAATGTGATTTACACGCATAGTTTTAAAACTGGAAAAGTATGTCCGACATTTATGTGTACTCTTAGTTCTTGCCTTCAGCACGACGCTGCAGCTATTTGGGCTCATTTACTCCCTGTTCTTGACCAAGTTTTAGAGCTTAATCCCTTCGTGAATACCAGTCCATCTTCACAGTACAGAAATAAATATATATAACATCTATAATATAACATCTAGCCACTCTACTATAACGAAAGTTACATGGAACTACTCAGAACCTGGACATGGGAAGGGTGCTCCTGATGGCATGGGTACTACTGTTAAAAGAACGGCTGACCTCTGTTCTTCTAGAGAGCTCCCATACTACTTTAAATTTAGCTGCAGAAATGCTGCGAGTCACTAATGAATGGAAGGTGACTTCGAAAATTCTATTGGCTGTTACCAATAATGGAGCTAATATAAAAAGCTGTCGAAAAAGATTTAGGTTGGAAGCTATGCTCACACACTGCCGTCCAAGAGGCACTGAATAAGTCAGAGGAACTAACTATATTAATAAAGAAAGTTAAAGTGACTGTGGGCTATTTCAAAAGATCTGCGCAAGCATGGGAAAAGCTTAAGAAGTTTCAAGTGCAAGCCGGCAAAACTGTGAAAAGACCCCTACAAAATGTTAGTACAAGATGGAATTCTACATTTCATATGCTGCAGAAGTTTTTAGAAATTAAAGAAGAGGTCAATAGTTCGCTGTCTAATTTAAATACGACTGTTATGTGCAGTGGATTGGGAGTTATGCGAAAGTATGTGTAAAATTTTGAAACCTTGTGAAGAAGTAACTAAAGAAGTTAGCGGTCAAAAATATGTAACTGGAAGTATTGTTATACCAATCACAACTGGACTCATAAAATCTGTAGAAAACGTAGACACTCGAAGTGATCACTGCTCAGCTGCATAAGTTTTACAGCAGGATTTAGTGGGTGCATTTAAAAGTAGATAGAACTACTATACGATAGAAAACTTAGATAGAAGTCGGACATTTACAATTTGTATGTTTCTCGATCCAAGATTTAAATTGTATTTTGAGGATCCAATTGTGGCAAATAATACAAAACAACATGTAATACGTTTAGTAACCGCTCTGATTTCTAAAGAAGACCATGCTCAGCCACGAAATGATATCGACGAGCAAACAGCTTCTTCGTCACAATCGTCACAACAAGTTTCTTCACAGAGTTCTCTCTGGTGTCACTACATGGAGAAGATGAAAAACATTCAGCCAAAAGGAACTGCAACATCACTGGCAATAATAGAAGTTCAAAGATATTTAGAAGATAAAATTGTGATGCTGGATGATAATATTTCACCACTTGACTGGTGGAAACAGCAGAAAAATGCATACCCTAACTTGTGTTATTTAGCAGTCACAAAGCTTAATGCAATGGCGACAAGTGTGCCATGCGAAAGGATATTTTCTGCATGTGGAATTCTGCTAAACGATAGGAGAACGCGACTAGGGTATAGAAAAATTCAGCAATTAATGTTCCTAAACCAAAATTCATAGATTTAAGTGAATATTGTACATAAGCAAAAATACAAAAAATGAAAAAAATATAGAAAATGCAAAAAAACGCAAAAATATGTAGAATATGTAATACTAAAATATTAATGGTCAAATTTGTACAGAGGAAATTGAATGAATTGAAGTCTTTTAAATACGCCATCTTACGAAACTGTCGTATTGGTTTAGTTGGTGGGAACTTTTAGTTCCCAAAACTAACAATCAATATCAAGTCAAAAAAATTTACATGTCCTTTCCATAGAAATATGAAACTTTCGTTATATTCGTAAGTTGACAGTCCTAAGCCTGTGAAAGTATGAAGGAAAGATATCAATTCCTCACATAATTTGGATCCATTTTTTATTTCATACAACCGTGGGCAAAACATGTACCTCATGTACCTTGATGTATGTTGGTATAAAAAAATACGCTAAATTCGAATAAAAATATTTCAGAATTTATTAATCATTCGTACCACTCAAAATTATCGTTCAAAGACATAGTTAAGTGGCAACATAATTATTTATTGTTCATGGCAATACTATGATTTTAGTGTGACGTATTTGATTCTCGGATTTAATAAAAAAAGTAATACTGATCGACTGGTATTGCAAGATACGATGGCAAGAGACCGGACGGTATGAGTTTGATTCCATGGAAGATGGGCCGGGTGCTGATATGGGATGCAAGCTATTCAGACACGCTCGCCCCTTCCCATCTACATGGAACCAACAACAGAGCTGGTGCGGCTTGTGAAGCGGCTGAAAAAGCGAAAGCATACAAATACAGGGGTCTAGGCTCCGAATACGATTTTGTTCCATTCGGTGTCGAGACCCTTGGTCAGTGGGGTCCTAGTGCTATTAAGCTTTTTAAGGAAATAGCAAAAAGGTTATTTGACATCACAGGAGACCGAAGAGCTGGCAGCTACCTCGGACAAAGAATTAGCCTAGCTATTCAAAGGGGGAACGCTGCCAGTATCTTCGGAACCTTGCCTCAAAGAACTCCTTTTAATAATATTTTATAGTTATTATGTTACCTTTTTTTTAACTTTTTAGTTTTAGGTTGTGTGTGTATTATATAATTATAATAGTATCAAAGTTAAAAAAAATTATCAAGGACTAAGTACGCGTATATGATACGCGTACACGTCCTTGACTAAGTACGCGAACCATAGTCCATAAGTAATCGGACTAGGTAGAGACTTTGAGACGAGGTGGAATAGGTAGAAGTTATTTGGATCACGTATTTTTAAATATTAGGAACAGGAACACTTAGTCCAAGATTAACCTAGTACGACCCACATCTAGTCTAGACATTTTCTTATTTATGCATAATATAAAGGCCTTCACGGCCGTTCAAAAATTGCCATAGCGGTCGGTATTTCACGACCACACGGCGGGGTATTGGTAAAGTTTTCAACTAGCAATAATCGCACCTCGGATTAACCTCATTGGTTACGATATTGCCTCTGCGCAAAGTTAACGAAATTTTTGTTCTCGGTCTATCTTATGGAATGGCCACCGAACAGTCGTTAGCGTGATTCAGCTTTTGGTACAGCGCCATCTAGTGACAGATCAACGAACTGTTAAACCAGTTGACAAAGAAAGAAATCGTGGTGTTTCCGTCGGGAACAAAAAATATAATTGTTGCAAGGGGAGCGAGATATAATGACGCAATTTCACAATATAATTAAAACTCACGGAAAGAAATGTACATAATATTGCGTATTGATAATACCTACTTATACGAAACGTGTATGTACACTGTAAGCAACTGACGATACTTGGTATTAAATCTAACAATTAGTATAATTGCAATAAGAAACGTACAATCGACAAGCAAAATAAAGAAGTGGTAGCTGTGCAATTATATTAAGTGGATAAGTGTGGGTTACGTAACAGAATCTCGATACCAGTGCGTGGATAATGACTCTGATAGGTAGCGTATCGAGCCATTGCAATATTGCATTAACGAAAAGAGGAGCATAGCGAATCTTAGAAATAGAACTTTTCAACGCAAACTCACCTGACGTAACGTACGTTCCAAAACAAGGGCATTGAAATGAGCCGTGACGGAACGGAGCCGTGAAATCGACGATCATGATGTGATAACTTTTGTTGCATGATGAAAAATGATAGAGTATCGATAATAATGATTGTGAGAATAACACAGGATGGTAGAGAACAGATTGGAAAGTGGACACTATAACAAACGAGGAAGTTATAATTACAATTATGCAAGAACACCTAGCTAGTTCTAACTGTATCTAGTTCTGGATAAAGCTGAAATTATAATAGCCATTAGTACCTAACTGAGCAAAGACCTCTAAATTTGATATTAATATTATCATAGTCTGATTTTATGTTATAATTTCACAACATCACATAATAACGAAATGAACATGTTGGGTGATTATAATCCTGCACGTTTTCAATAAAATAGTTTTGTAAAATTCTGTCGAGGATAAATTTGTTCATGCATTACATAAATTATTTTAAAATTTGTACTCCTTCCCAGCGTAATATCTAAGGTTCAACTAAATTGCGAACAAACCACAAATTGAAGTTGCTGTTACGAAATACAGTGATTCATCGAAATTAAGAGGTGGTTTCAACAGCCCATCATCTTACGCATTAGGTACTTACATGTATACAAATATAATGTGCAATATGTAATTCGCGATAAAATCTTTGAACGTGGGACTACAAATGGATTTTTATAGGCTTTTTTTGTTTGAGATGGTTTTCACTAAATCAATTATAATTTTATCAATCTATGTCAAGTTAACTTAGTAATCGAGATGTTAGAATTAATATCAGACACTCGGTAAGATTTGTCCAAAGAATAGGAATTTATGATCGAGAAATTCCTAAAAGTAATCTTTATCCATATGCTTTAAGAACCTTACGTAATAGACATGTCATGGACCTCAAAATCAATGATTTTCATAATGTTTTGATCGTTCCTTTCTCCGGTGACGGAATACAGCAGTGAGGCGATACAGTAACTGTGTGATCCGTATATCCGCATCCGTATCGTGGCATCACGAGTAAATAAGGCACAGTCACACCACAATACGCTCGCTCCGACTGCAGTCTCGCCGCAAATCACGTTCACTGAATTTGTAGTAAACTTTATGAGATATTATTTCTCTTATTTCAAATTACATCTCTTATATCAAATTTTTAACTTGCCTATACAGCGAATCTAGCTCTTACATCCCACCAGCAAATTAGTAATTATTTGTAACCAGTAATTAATGCAGGCCCTTGCAGCTGAAATTATCTAAGCGATCAAAAATTGCCTTAGATTATGGTGCAACACCGGCAATTTGGGCAAAGCAACCTGCCATTGTCTCGACACACTTGAGTGGCCAACCACGCCTTGTGCCAACTCCGGATATGCAACAAAGAGTACCTGTGTCACGATAGTCACCGATCAAAGGCTAAAATTATATAACGAAAACTGTAGTATCGTGTTTTCTACATACAAGTACGGTATAATAGTTTACCTGTATTGCAAAATTTCGTAGTTTGTGTAAGATATCAGAAATGTTAATGGATGTAAGTTTGCAACCATTTCTATACTATTCTCGAGTTCAGTCAAAAGGGTCATTCATATCTTTATTTGTATCCCGCCTACCTTCAGCACACGAATTACATTCAAAACATTACCTTCTTGTGCTATAGTAGATGTTTTAAGTACTGAAACAATTCTCGATGGTGTAAGCCAACTAGTCTGTTTATTATCTAGCACCGAGTCGCTTACGGCTTTACTCAGCTGCGATCGGGTAGGCGTGTGATCGAGCATTGTGTTAGCAACACGTGCGAACGAACGAACCACGCAGCTGCACATTGGGAAACGTGCAACGAGCCCTCAGCCACAGGCATAGACGATTTCGTTCAAGGTATACATATGCATGGTGAACAATTAATGTTCAATAATGGTAAACGTGCACAATATTTATTAACATCATGATGATAAAAGGTCAACAGATTTATGTGCAAAAAATGACATGGGTAATCTAAACCTTAAGATACTGGATTTTTTCACTTAATGTTTCAGGTTGGATTAGTATCAAGCATAATCTAAGTTATATTTAAACACCAAACTAACAGGACTAACATTCACTAACAGTCCCTGTCCCAGTCCTCATACTTACAAACTAACCAACTAATGTTCTAACACCGTCACCTAATCGGACTAACTATCCCAGTCCCCATTTGAGTCTTGTTGTAAGTCGGTCACAGTTGTCATGGGCGGCAGCGGAAGGTGATGCTGCATGATCGTTTGCTGCCTTAAATCAATAAAATAAAACCTTCTAATTAATGCTTATTTGGTGCAATATACAGCACTTTAAATAATTATTATATCACTCTAATCTGTTACGTATAGTTATAGATTTCTATGTCTACTTTTAAGCTCTATAAAGCGCTCCCATTATGTAAGATCAAGATTATTTACAGAATCAACGCGAACAGAATTGCTGATGAAGTGCACTTCATAATTAAATGGTAGTAAAAAGTAAAAATAAATCGTCGCACAAATATAATCGCTCCAGCTCATGAAATGTTCCGTTGCAATCAAAAGAACGGCGCCACAAAAGGACCTGTACGTATTCATCAAGCCTTTAGTCCGTAGACGTGCAAGATGAATCATGTGTGCCATTGCATCGTGAGAAACGAACGGTATTTGAGCTAGTTGAGCGACATTTGTCGCATAACGGAAATAAAATAATAATCGCAGTTACGTTCACGTGATTGATATATGAGGCAAGTAGTGTGAACGACAAGGAAATTAGTCTTTGAATGGAAAAAAATATGTTTAGGTAAGTATAAAACAACCAATGTAAGTTTATTTGTTGTAAAAATTGAATAATGAACATATTTTCATTTTGAACAATAAAATTTGGAAAGTTTTCTTTATACTTATGTGTTTGAAGTGAATTATTATAAGCAAATGGTAAACAAACAAACATTTTTGTAAGATTAAATTGTAATTCATTGGGTTAACTTTTTATCGAGTACCTAATAAAGTCGTAGGATAAAATATGTCTGATTACTATCCTTAATACGATAAAATAGAGAGTAGTGGATAGTTCCATTTTACTGTTACTTCAATATGAATAAAATTACAGCTACGTACATTGTACGTCCGTCTGCTGTCCAGTTTTACACTGAACTAAGAGGAAATTGGCTTTCCATTGCCTTCAATTTGATAAATGTGTACTACTACTATGTAATATTTTCCTATGTAGGCATGACTACAGGAAAATTTAAATATCCGCACTGTTTGAATCATAGAAGAATAGTGATGCTAATGAATTGCGTTACATTCAAAGCTAACGAATCATCGGATTACTTACGTTGATTGCCTCGATTATTTCATGAAGCATGTTTGTCTTTACTATACACAAAGTGGAAATTACAAATTACTTCTTAGACCAACATCTAAGAGGATTGTTTCAAATTACCTTTTTTATATTATGTTTCGGCTACTGCTGGCTTACATATTCTAAGCAAAACTAGCGGAGTAACAGTTGATGGGAGCATTGCAATGAAATAATAACTATACTTATAACTAGTTACCCTCCTGTTTTCGGTATAATGGAGAATGATGTAACAGCATTCTTACCTGTAACAAAGAAATCACAATTCATTGTTAGAGCCAACATTTCGAAATAAAACTGAACACTTTACAGAACAGTACCATACTATTGTGCTGGAGTATGCGAACGAAAGAGGGTTCAAGAAACTTTACCACCTCTGCACCATTGTTTGAACACCACACCCGTTCCATTTCCGATTCCATGGCTGATTTAGCAGTGTTTACACAATTCGTGTTCTAAGCAAAGAGGAAATGTAAGACTGACATTGAGTTTAAACAAGGAACCGAGTCCAGGAACACTGGTTGCATTGAACCAGGTGCACAGGCATTTATAGCATGAACAATACAGCAATACAACGTGCTAAACAGTGTTGATTTGTTAAAGCAACAGTTCGAAAAAAACTTTATTGCTTATTGACAACTTTAAATTGCTCTCTAAAGAACCTTTGTTTAATCAAAACAAGTAACTTCAAAAGCTCCACTTACCCTATAAAGCGTTGCGTTATTACAACAGCAAAACGGTTAATATTATTCAATGATTGATGTTGGTTTCATTATATTGAGACAATAAATCATATTTATTAATTGTCTTACGTGATGCAGTAGGATCACCCGGCCAATTCAATAGTCACATTTCACACCTGACTGATAACGTAGAGATTTCATATAACCGCTACATGTGTATCACAGATTCACAAACCGTGATCGATCATTTGTCAAATGGTGAAATTATCACATCATCCATTTGAAAAATGACTTAAGTACGTCGGTGCGACAGTGATAATGAAGTAATGATAGACTGCATCAAAGAAATGCAAAATACCAATGATCTAACCGGAGACCGATTGCGCAACCCACAATTAAGCGTTTTACAGCTGGCAACATCGGATTGCAAAATTAAGGGGTAAAAAAATTACGCCTTGCAAATGAAAAAAGAGAATAAGTAAATGAAACATCATTAAAAAATGAAAGTGTAATTATGTCGTAAATGGAAGAAACGTCTATAGCGCACATACATTCAAGAATAGTAATGTCATTAGATAATAGTTATTTAAGAATGAAAATGTCTGAAACAACTATTAGATGAACAGTACGAGTATATACATTTATTTATATCTTGTTAACATTGTGAGCTAAAATTACAAAGCTTCTAATTTTAAACGCATTAAGATTATCATTTAAGTATAAGATAAAGATCATCCCAGCGTAATGACTAATGCAATAACGAGAGACCTTCAAGCTCAGAGCTTGAAGGGAAATAGTAATTTGCCTACTAAATTGGACTCACAGATTAACACACAGTCACAGAACAAAGCACTGCACAGTTTATAATAATTGCTGGTATGTAATGCAAGTAGATCGTAGTAATTGGCCTTTTGGTATTTCGATTTCAAGGCAGACCTTGGGCGTTAACTGCGAAGAATTATGTTATATAAATACATCAATTAGAATATTATAAACTGAAGAATAACTTATGATTTATGATTATTATGATTCACATATGATTTTGAAATACTTTTGAATACCTTTTTTAAACGCAAGAATTTTTACAGTGCCGATAGCAGAGCAAGATTGCGAATCAATGTACATATTCACGTGTCACAGCACTTCCTCCCACTGTGGAACCTAATGACACAGTTAAAAGGTCAGCAATAGAATTGGCAAGTAGCAACACGTCTCAGACTGGATCATTAGCATTTCGTATATACAAACCAGGTTGTTCAACTCATCTAAAAGTAAAATTATACCCAATCAACCGACGCCTACGCATTATTTACTAATGCATTTACGATCTTCGCGAACGCTTATAGTAACTGCCCACGTGCTGGATTGATACTCTAATTCATCATCCTTTTCAAAGATTTATAACGAATGACGAATGATATTGATATACCTATTTGAAAAAATGTATTTCTAAACATGCGTAAGTTTTGCGGTTCAGTTATAAATTTATTAAAATAAATTTAAATGAAAACAATGTGTATTTTAACTCATTGTATCATCTCGAGTCTAAATAGAGTTATGTTTCTTACGTAATATACTACAGTTCCAGTATTATAAGCATTTGTAAATGCTTACTATGTTAATCCCAAATATTGTTTAAGTTACGATTTTAAAAAATAAATGTACAACATACTAAAAAAATACTAATAACCTTAGCAAGTCACCATTTACATAATACTTTATTAATAAAGCTAAACTTTTAAAATGAAGACTAAAAATATCCGCCATAAATGTAACAGAAATTTATGATACAAATATACATACTTTGAATTAAATAATTTATAACACTGCAACACTTAGCTTTAAATTGAACGGAAGTTTACATACGAACCAAGATATATCTAAAACGTTTAAGATAACTGATACTGTAAGCTTATAAATTCTGACAGTGACCGAAGTAACCGACTGATTGAAAGTGAATTTCGATAAATCATGTTGAAAGCTCAGTGCCAAACGCGTTTTAAACATGACTCTTGAAATATATTTTTTACGAACTTCTGCGAATCTATAACAAAGAAGGCGGAATTTCGATCTATGAGTTACTGATCTGCTTTTTTGGTGTATTGCTAACTCTTTTTTCGAACAGCTCCTTTTATGTTCCAATTTTTGTAAATTGACTTCCTGAAATTTAAATGTTATAATATCTAAGAATGAGCAGCATTATCTTTTTTGTAAAGTATCGAACTCCATCTGAGTTCCTCAACATTTAACTTTGCCTTTGGGAAATAATATTGTTAAAACATCGAAGTCATATCGCACATTTATTTCTTTAACAAATGTCCTATCAAGCGAATAATGACTAGCTATAACCTATTGAAAGTTACAATACCAAACGATTGTGAGACTAGGGTCGCCACGAAAGGAAATGAAAACAAAATTTTGTTCAGTGTTAAAGACTGCTTCAATGTTAGAACTGTCAATGACAGCTTGTTCCAACGATTCATAACAATAATTCATCAGTGAAAACGACAAGTTCGTGCCGTATGAATAAATCGTAGAGAAAGCATTAGCTTTGATTGCTTAACTGTATCTTATTTCAGTGTTACTTGATGCCTTAGCTTAGGGCTTAAGCTCGCAGCATCGTGCCCATAAAATACTTGTGATGATTAAAATAATTAGTTAAGGTTTACGACAGTAGCAGTTTAATTCGTTAAATTATGTGCTAGATTGTTAGTCAATATTTTGAAGGACTTTCTACCTTACTTTCATAATCTTACATCAAGACAACTAGAATTTGTTCATAAACTCTTCTTTCGTTAACTTCTTCTTTTGAGTCATCCATATCAGTACGTCACGAAGAGCTAGCGCCCATTCTCTAATTTACTAATTCCAAATACATTTGAGCATCAAAGAACGCCGCCGATATGATTAAGCTCAATTCGCAATTGCAAGCAATTTGTTTATTACAAGTGGTGTAGCAATAGCAATATCTAATTGTGGAATTGCCGAGCACAATATATCCACATTTTCACGGAAGCGTTACAAATTTCCACAATTACCGTTGGCCAGTCAGACGTTGACGTTAATACGCCAGTAGTCGGTGTAACCATTCCAGAGATTTAGTAGTTCCCTTCTGCAGCACCAGTGGGCGTAGTCGAGATTCTAAATCATGACGCCACTTACGGCGTAAAAGACAAATTGAGCTATTCTGTCTGTTTCAACGTCCGTTTAATGTGCCGTGTTAGGGTGGGCTTCCGAACACAACTGTTTACAAATGCCGCTCGATTGCGGCTTTCACGTTATTTAGGGAAATATAATTTTTAAATTACAAAATTCATAAAGTAGTAAGATAATAAAGACCTGTAATCCTCAGCATATACGAGTGCATATACAGTATGGAACTGTTTCCAGACCAGGTAATTTCCATGCGTGTGTCAATTAAGATACTCATCTTCTCTGTAGTTTATTGCCCACGCGAGTCGTGCTCTTACATGTACCATGCATTATATAATTCACTAAAGACATTCGAAATAACAATTTAATATTGCTATTTTTTCATGACTGAAAAACATAAAATGTAAAATCATATTCTAAGTGCTTTAAATGCATTGTTATATTATTACTTAAAAGGACAAAAAGCAAAAGTTTCTCTCGAAATGTAAAAGCAATGAACACGTAACGCAGTCGCAAGGCGCAATGTTCAGAACTAACCGAGTTCTGCACCGCGATACATAATCACGATTGTGCTGTCTCGTTCGGCATGTGGGAGGTCTACATCAAGCATGTATGTGCTTAATAAAACTAGTGCTTCCGTAATACGGACCGCTGAAGTTTTCCTTATTTATCTAAACCTATTAAGGTAGACTAAGTACATTAAATTACTCTCAGTAGGATTGTTCATTCCTGTTACTAAGTATGGTAAGAGTGATGGTAATAATATTTAAAAAATACAGTTGATTTTGAACAAAAGCAAACAATTAGGAGGTAGAAAAGATCAGACTAGACTGCACTTATTCACATTTAGTAATCGTATTCCAAGACTTCAAGAAGAATGTTATAAACAAAAACCATAAATAAAATAAATATAAATACCTTTTTGTCATTGTGGATATTGGTGTTATTGGCATCTAATCAAATAGTTATAAATATATTTTAATTAAAGCTTATAGCTATAGAAAAAACCGCTGTTATTGGCATCTAATCAAATAGTTATAAATATATTTTAATTAAAGCTTATAGCTATAGAAAAAACCGCTATCAAATTTCTTGTTTAATGGAGAAAATAATAATTTACATATATTTTCCATTTCCTTATATTTTATTTCTAAGACACTTTCTAAGAAGAAAAAAATTTCTAATATCGCTTGCAGGTGTCGAAAAGAGCCGAAACAAAAAATCAGGATGTTTGATAGGAATCCATATTAGTGAGTGGATACGGATCCCGGATTCAAAAAACACTATCAAATTATCTTTAATGGAGTTTTTCCTCCATCCAGATGGCCCGAGCTTGGGAACCTGCGATCAAGGCCAAGCGGAAGCTGAGAAAGTGTCATGAGGCCAAAGATTGCGGATGTACATACATATAATTCATCCATGCCCACTTTTTATATATACTGTAATAATATTTTATAATTAAATGTTTTATTTTTCAGCGTTACTTAATTTCCCCCTCGGTGTTTTGAAATTTTTGAGGTCCCTTTGCACATGTTCGGAGATCGGTCCATGTTTTTTCCATGTTCATCCGTCTGTTAGTAATCTTGTAACTTCAAAATGACTTGAAAGATCTAATTGACGACCGCGTAGCCTTCTTTTGGTAGTGACTCTTCAAAGGGAGGAGACCTGGGTTGTATTCCTGGCCCAGGTAGATATTTATGTAAACGAATGTCTGTTTTCGAGTCGTGGGTGTTATCATGTCTCATATTTTTTATATACATATACTAAGATGCTAAGTTAATCCTTGACAACAATCTGTGTTGTCCATGTCGCTCGCGACACAGAGGTTTAAGAGCGTGAGCGTTTAATAGTTTAAAAGGCGTTATAGTCCAATACTTTAGTATTCAATAAAATCGCAATAACTCATATCTAAATACACAGAACGTGTGCTAGGCCAGTTAGTAGAAGTTGATTGATGGTGTAAGAATACTCGCCTCACAAATTACTTCCAAATTAAAGAAACCAAGTATGTGAATCCATTTAACCATTACTTCCTGTTGCATTCATAGACTAAGGTCAATGCGCGAAAAAACACGTAACAGTTGACCTTGCGAATTATGAATTATGAACTCAAGATCGTTATTAACTGTTCGTTTCAAATTGATTTCTGACATCATTGCATTATTATTAACTCACCATCTATAATATAAAAATAAGTCGGGTTTTCCTTCCTGACGCTATAACTCCAGAACGCACGAACCGATTTCCACGGTTTTGCATTCGTTGGAAAGGTCTCGGGCTCCGTGAGGTTTATAGCAAAGAAAATTCAGGAAAAATTTCAATAGAAAAGCGGGACACCAAACGAAATGTTACATAAAACGAAGCCATCTGGTGGCGAAACGGAGTTCGCCGGGTTTGCTAGTTTCTTTATAAACACTTTTTATCAGTGCCTACTATTATTTCATCATGAACAAACAATGGTCAAATCACCGGTAGCTATTCAAATACCTAGTAGTTTGCAGTGTTTAATAATAATATAATAAACGCTAACAGAGTCATACGCCCGCACTAGGATTTCCTGTGTCGCGGGTGGTATGGACAACACTAATAACACATCACAAATATCTGCCCTGGCCGGGATTCGAACCCGGGACAGGTCCATTGCAGGCAAGGTCACTACCAACAAGGCTACGGGGTCGTCGTTTCAAGGAAAGTTAGTTTTTGTCCGAAACATAATAACGTATTCGATACAAAAAATGAAATCTAACGTTGTTTCGTACAAGGAAATAAATGCTACGCGTGTCTAAAGCGCAGACGATGTATCTTTCAATGAGATCATTCGCTGGTTTGAATGAGTCATGCATTCGACTATATTAATTTTCGAGTCTCAGCACTCCGCTGACATTAGGAGCGAATGCCATTGACCTATTTATTTGATGTTGGTTTGCGAATACATTGAGAATTATGCAATGGTATATTTTTTAATAATTTAAGATTATACTCGTAGTATTGTAGTATAATTATATTTCAATGAATGTATCCCAACAACGTTGGCTAAAATGCGGCAGCGGAAGGTGGTGCTGCATGCTCGTTTGCTACCTTAAATCAATAAAAAAAAAATGCAACTACGAATTTATTCATTTTAGCAACACTTGTTTTTGGTGTCCTTTTAAGATTTTATATGATTGACTTATTATTAATATTTATCCTATTTAGTCTTAAATAACAACACATTGCCAATAATCCGTATATCGTTCACACAATTGATTTTTCGACCCTTCGTAAAATACAACTTTTATTCAATCTTCAACAACCTCGTAACAAAGTGCTTCTACTCGTGAACAGTTTAATGTGACCAAAATTTTCACTAAATATGTGTCACAATCGTTATAAACTGTGCACTAGTGAAGTAGGGTTAATTACGGTACGTGTATTATAGTTCTAATTGGTTTTGCGTTGTTTATTTGGTGTTCATTAATTATATTCAACTTGGTGAGTTTACCCGTAAACAGCTAAATGTGTATCAAACTACACACAGTCTTCTGCAGTCCGTAGTAGTGCCCCTAATAACACATATTTGTTGCTACGAATCTACTGCGAAACTTCTTAACGAACACAGTAAAAGTAGTCTACAATATGTAAAATAACAGAAATGAAACTGCACACTGCAATGATAGAGAAAGAAGCCTTAGTTTGCTTGTATTATGCAGTAAACATACTATATTATGTTCGATATCGTTCGGTCCGACCACGTGTTGGCGACAGTGAGAAAATTGCGTGCGCTGACAATATCTGAAACCGGTTCACAGTTAATTAGTATTCCAGCCACTGGGCTGATTTTAACGAGGTATTAAATTGCACCGAATGAGCTTATTTACACAGCTTTTGTTGAATGTTGTCAAGACACCTCACTCAGTCTATAAATATTAGCCGGCGAGGTATTGACTATAGTAGTATTTATTCAATAGTATGCAAATACAAGTCAGTTTAAAGATATGGGAAGTCTTAGGCAGGAAATTATTGCGAAACAAATTATTACATCCTCTTTCTTATCGCTTAGCTTTTCTATTTATTTTATAAGCTTAGAAGTTGCTGGTGTATTTTTTAATAGATAACAGTTATTCACAATTATTGTCATCATCATCATGATATATATTTTAAACTGATGATAATGATGATATGTGTATAACTATTACTTATTAGAAAAATACACCAGGAATTTATAAGCTTAAGCTGCTCGTGTATTTTTCACACATGTATGTATAGATAAATTTTATAAATATAGACAGTTTATATTTTTAAAATGTATACCTAATTAGAGTGATTTAAAAACTATGCGGAAAGAAATATTACGTTGTACAAAACCTTGATTCAATGTGTGATCACCTTGTTGTAACAGTGACCTAATAATGTATGAATTATGAAACATGGCCGACTACAACTTCAGATAAACCTGCAAAGATTGAAACTACATCAGCACTCGTGCATACGTAGGTACATAATATATGTATACACTAAACTTTGCCTTTGATAGTTCAATTTGTAGCACAAATACGAATTGCTCCACTAATTTGTAAGTCACTAGAACACTAATTGAAATCAATTTATATCTCTGAAATAGATGATGATTTGGCGCATGCATGAGATCATATCCGTGAAATTACTCTTCTCGATGTATGCAAGTAATCTTAGACTAAACAGCGCATATTGAATTTCCTATTTCATTGTGATAAAGACGCAGGAGAAATCATGCTAAGTGTGGCGGATATAATATAATTTCATACTTGTCTGAATCTTTATTACAACCCTTTTCAATGTGATGGAGTTGAACAAATGTCTAAAGGTAATAACTATTTTTTATGAAAATTTATAAAATATTCTTAAATTTGAATTACCATCCATAGAAGAAACATTGATGAAAGCCACGACAAACCTCATCAATAACTCAAAGAACTTTGAAGAATAATATGATATTATTCTTCAGAGTTATTATTATTAATTTCACTAGCCATAAAGTAACATCTCGCGATGAACACAACATGAAAGCAGCATGAGACCATGATAATCCAAAACATAGTAAAGTGCGTACGACTGCCCAGCTAACTTCCAGTAGAGTGATGATGATAGATAAAAAACAAATATGTATTTTTTCCATGAGCGAGTACGTTGTTTGATTAGTATCTATCTCCGGGGGAGGGTTGGTGGGGCGTTGATAATGTTTTGTCAGATAATACTTCGATCGACGGTCAATAAACCCTGCTTATGTGGGAACAAACAACGGTATGTATTAATGGCAGAGCTAATGTTACTCGTAACTAAATTACTAACATTGCTAGTTCGCGATCTTGTTGGTAATAAATAAGTCTTAATATTTTTCATACATAAACAATTTAAAAATAACTCGAAATTCAATAGTAAGAACTATACATATAACTTGTTGCTATAGTTCTTAATTATTATCATAACTTTAGATTTATAGATAAGATCGCCAGTACTGATTGTGGAGGGCTGAAACCAAAAATGCTTTTATGGCGTAGGTATAATATCAGACATTTGAGTAATAAGAGTAATACAAAATATTATTAATACCCAAAAGAGTCGGTGCTATTTTATTGGTCAAAATCAATGACCAAAGTAGTTTCAGCAAAATAAACTACACTATTGAAATATTTTGGTTGACCGCCGATAAATGTTCGTTCTGTTCAATTAAATTTGCTACTAAGATTCTTTAGATTTTCATCCATTCTATGGAAATGGAGTTAGCTCAAATGCCTTACATTTCAGAACTATCTTTCAATTGAATTGACCAAGGAAATATCTGAGTGTCAGAGTGAAAACCGGACATCGGCCAACCCTGAGTAGGTACACTATGAATTAAGGCCAAGTGCATTAGCTTGAGAAATGGACGACAGAATATAACAAACCGGTGGTTCGTTAAAGCATTGCAAAAATATTTACGACTGCTTTGGTGCCTATATTGTTGCTAAAGTTTATTATTGGGTGGTACTGAATAACAGCTTGTGCAGAGTACCGACTGGAGAGAGAGATATAACACGATACTAAGTCTCAAATTACAAGTCGATAACGTAGCAGGAACACAGTTTTAGCGGCTCCAAGCATTTGTAGGGGTGCCGGAAGGTTGTCTTATTTGACTCGTTGCGAAAAAATTGTCACAAGTAGGAGTACATTAGGAACGAACTAACTTTATTTTGTTCCGCCATCTTTTTAGCGCATTTAAATAAATGCTTGTCTTTAAAAAAGTTTTTTAATTTTAATTAATTATTAGTTACTTACAGATCATAGGTACTTTGTATGTACGAATTAATTCCAATAAACTTTCTTGTCACGTACCATAGAGCGAACCAAACTATATTGTTCTTAAAACTACCAATCAGTCAGAACGTCGCATTATTACGCTGCGTTATATCGCCAGACGGTGTATTAGCTCACACTTTCACGTTGCTGAACTTCATTGTTCGTTTCCTACTCCAGCCAAGTAATAAGTATTCGCTTCATGCGCAAAGTTGGACATTATTCGAGATGTGATTCTGTTCTGTATTAATACTTCTATTTATTGTTGACACATCTCTAATGCATTTTCGCTACCATATCGGTAGCTTTAAAGCTTTCTAGTAAGTACTGAAGTTTATTAGTTTGTCTTGGAGTACTCCTAATGAGTTTTTTATAACATGGAAATAATAATTACGCGCGCTACCTACACAGTAATTAGAGGAGCTATAACGCTCAATATAACTTAAGTCTTATTTGATGTACATAGATCAAAGGTGGTAAACATTAGATGGAAAACAATTTGTAAGCATTAGTGATAAGTGATAACAACGCCCTTGTCAACAACCCAATATTGTATAAGAAGTTACTTGCATCAAAGCCGAAATAATTGACAATGCGATGGTCCTATTTTATTAAGTGACCCGTTAACAGTTTTGCTACCTATCACTATTAAAATTTTTAGAGACATAATTATCTAAATATATTTAAAGTTTGTATTTAGTGAATAGAATCTAACAAAATGTTATTAGTTACGCGATAATACCGTTATGATGTGAAAATTGCTGTTAGCATTGCGCAGTGGTAGGAAGAATGTTTGAAGCGATAATTGTTACGCCTCAGTGGTGCATACATCTACTACGAGTAACGGTTTGACTTGCAATGAAATTTGAACTTGGAAACTTAAAACTTGCGTAGACAGAAAGAAAAGCTTAAGCGCGTTACTTGTTAAACGCGGTTATAAGTGCTGTTGTAGATTTTATTAGATAGTATTTTTAAAGAAATTTTGTCACTTTGGAAGATCGCCAGAAATTAATAAGACGTAATTAAAGACCAACTTGAGATATCGAACACAGCTTCAAATTAAATAAAGAAAAACAAGACTAATAAGCTCTTACTTAAAGCTTCTACTTGCTTTTATTCAACAAAGCAAACGAATAGTAACATCTTAGTACTCAGAAGTAGCTAGTATTAGTAGATAGATACTTCTGTGATCGAGTTCTAATATTAATGTAGACTTAAACCAGGATTTAAAGATTAGTATTGTAATCCACAGAGCAATAAACATGTAACTGTCATAAAAATGTCAGCTACCTCAATCCATCAATGCTACCATGAAAGAGAAAGTCGAAAATCACAAGATGAGCGGAATTCAACTGCAATTTAGGGCCATACAGGAAAAGAGGTTTAGGTTAATCGACGCAAATTGGCCAAAGAGCAACCGTGAACAGTTAACTGGAACTCAGCTTGCTACAACTATGCTGTTGTCATAAGCAGATACGACTTCCATGACTGTATGTTACTAATTTTAATATTGTCTACTACTTTGAGCTTTGTATGAATTTGCACTAATGTATGGATCGAAACTATGGATATCTTTACTGCTTAAGTTAATTGAATTCTTTAGATCGAAGATAAAAGTTTTTTTTACATCGTAATTGTAATTGTCGTCATACCTTAAATAATGATTTATGCTTACACAACAAACAACAATCACAATTACTAAAAGCCCACCAAAGAATGTTAATAGTTTTAAAGCGAGTTATCGTGTTATCGCACCCCAAAGACAGAACATGAATCAATTATTGTCGCGCCATCGATAAATCCAACGGAGTATTAGAATTAAGATTTGAATTCACGCTTCATTCGATTTATGTATCACGTTATCCGGAAACAATTATCTCGAGACAGACTGGAATCACCTGTGACAGTAAAATTATCTTATGCACCACTAAATTGAATGCTAGCAGTTAATAACTTTGTACTTTCCTTCCTTGACAAATGGGAGGATGCGGAAACCTGTGGATATTGATGTAGTAGCGTAAAATCCGGTATTATCCCCATTCGTTCACATCTAACAACTTGTAATTAGCTATGCAGGTAATTGTTTATTGTTGAAATAGGCGCAGCAGTTCAGAACAAAGTCAATACAAGACCCAGTGTTACACAATTTAAAATAACTCGCGATACTGACACTAGAAGTCAGATATTGAGAGGACCGGAGCACGAACTTAAAATAAATTGCAATTTCAATTGATTAAAATGTAAAGCTTTGATACTATGAGTAACATTAGCATTAACACATAATTATATAAATTTTACCGATGTTAATATGCCGAACCGACCTTGTTTTTGAGTATTAGATATTTTGTGATATCTAAATTTGTGATTCCATGCCACCCCCGACACAGAGAATTTTATTGCGGGCGTGTGAGTGTGAGAGCACCATATTTGTATATAATATTTATTTAATTATTCGACTACAAAACAACAATATTAACTCGCTTAAAACAACTCATAGACAAGAAATTGAATCTGATATCGCTCAAATTGAAAAGGTTATAACCTCATAGTTGTATAACAGAGCTTTTAACGATCAATCCAAGAAATTTCATGCTCACTTTCAAATGATATTGATATGCAAACTATCATGTCGACATCGATATGAATATATTGGTCGGAACGCTGGTTTGAAATGCCCTTTGGGCTTGCGGCTTGTAAATTTCTTTCTCGAGTTTCTTGTGACCGTCTGACCTTGAGTTGCACGACTGCTGGTATACCTACAGGCATACCTATTCTCATTATTTTTGTTTGTGTTTGACGTTGCCTTTGACAGCCCTTCAGGCTATACTAAAGCAATTTTATTATGCTTTAATTTATATAATTTATTTTCACAAATTTCACAAATTTAATTAGTAATTTGAGATGTTTATTTACATATTAAATACTGGAACAACATGTTAATGAATAAGAAAAAGATAGGAAAGAAAATAAAAACATGATTAAAGATGATATCGATGGAATAATATTATCATTTCGTTTGAAAGTTCGATGCCGGATAGATTAAAGTGATTTAACTCCGAGATGGCTAACTTTTAATTTCTTTTAGAGCTTATATGAATAAAAAATATGAATATTACCATACAAATTACAACAGTAGTTTCAATTATACACAGCGACGTTGGAACGTAAACCCTTCAACTTTAATCGCCGTTACAAATTAGCCAGAGCGGTTAATACCACGTTTCTACAATACGACTGCTACTGGAGCCATGCTGCCATGCCCACCATAACGTTCGTTCCCAGCGAAGTACCGTACTCCAGTACTCCTTCATTATGGTTTCGCGGTATTGTATCTGTGTGTTTAAGTAAGGTTTGAGTTACTAGCCGCAGCTAGTTGTTGCGCTTCGTCGCTTCCAGATTGATATGGTGTTAGATATCTGTGTATAAAAATTTCTTGATCTCATATCCCCGAAACAACTTTCTTTGTCTGTTTAATGTCAAAAGCTGTATCTGATTTTGGAAGGAGGCTGACTTCAATACGTCATCATCACAACCCATAACTGTCCCACTGCTGGGCACGGGTCTCCTCTCACAGTGTGAGGGGTATAGGCCATAGTCCACCACGCTGGCCAAGTGCGGATTGGTGGATTTCACACACCTTTGAGAACATTCTGGAGAACTCTCTGGTGTGCAGGTTTCCTCACGATGTTTTCCTTCACCGAAGCAAGTGATAATTAAATTTTTAATACGCACATAATTTTTGAAAATTAGTGGTGCGTGCGGGGTTTGAACCCGGACCCTCCGATTCGGCAGTCCAACGTACAACCACACGGCTATCACTGCTCTTCAATACGTAATCACTTCAAATACGTTCGCCTCATTTAAAATATGATCAGAACACTCTAGTAAAGTAGTAAATCCACACTATATCTAACATATGCGCCCCTCATATCAACAAGTGAGTGTTTACCCGTCCCGCCAGCTACCCGACTAACCCCCAAATAGAGCGGAAACAAGATACGTTTATTGACTCCCCACAGATTAGGTTCAAGGCAGAGCAAACAGGGAATATATTTGATGGATACGGATGGAACTGTATGTGGCGTACAGCAAACATTGTATTAATTTTATTTCAGTGAGTATTATAGCTTATGAAAATAAATTACAAACAGCACACATCTGTACCATCTTGAAGTAGTTGTTGGTACAGGTTAGGTTTCATAGGAGATTGAACCTCTCTTTGGAGCGAGAGGTTGTTTCGATATATGTAGAGGTTGTCTCATTCGTGTCTGTCCACGTCACTCAAAAGTCGCACTCGGAATCCTATTGTGGAAATTATATGACTGGTTTCAATGTGTGAATGTTTATGTCTAAATCCTTTATGATAAAAATCAATATAACTATGTATATAAATAAGGGTAATTAATTTAACTTTTAATCTGCATAGTAAGCTAAATCGTGATTTAACATAAATGTAATAATTTTTAAACTACAACTAGATGAAAACAATGCAAACCGATCATGAGTACCAGCGCAGTTATCGATGAGTTCAATAATTCAACTAGTTACAAGCAATTTAATTTAATACACGTTGTTTTTCTTAATGTAGTAAGTAGTTATTTCTCACTTGTAATTTGTTCTTAATTGAACCTGGTTGAAGAAAGTACCAGACTTATTAGAAACATTAGTTCCGTGCGAGACCATTAGATGACTAAAAGAGAAACGTGTAAATGAAATATTAAGCATTAACATACTTTAATTACCAGAAGTCATTAAAGTCATGAATACAAACTTTAATTAGAATTAATCATGAAACGTATTACGATTAGATATTTCAAAAATATAAGAGGTTCGAAATATACGGGAATAGGTTTGCAGGAAAGACACACAAAATATAACGACCGTAATAAATAACACCAATGATCGATCTGAATAGTTATTCAGTACTAAACCTTTTTATAAAACGTTTATTCACGTGCAAAGAAAAAGTAGTGATAACTATTACGTTAAACTAGGATTATATAAATATAAATAATGTATCGAACCCAAAAAAATGGCTTGCCTTGCGGTGTGAGTAGATATTTTCGTAGAATAAACAGTTATGATGACTTGCCTTAAATAGATAATTAAAAAATTTGTTAGTAAGCACAAAACGTGCTCTTAAGTTTTTAGTATTAATTGAAACATTGATTAGGTACAGTACATTATATAAAAAAAGCAATTAATACCAACATAAGCCACTTCGGACAATAATTGAAGCTCAAAGGCAGACAATCATTTATTTAATTTTTATAAATGAGCTGAATTCTGCCGGAACAACACTATGAAAGTTATAAGGATTTTTTAAATATATTTTAAACTTAAGTAATAAAAAGTAAAGTCTAGGATTAAAACTACACTATGCAACCACTACGACGGGATAATATAAAATGCATACGGGGGCCCGACATCCGCCCCTACCCGTATCCAATGAAGATTGTTTACAGTGATTCTCTATCGTCTATAAATCCGTAGCGTGATCTTTACGAAAGAGTACAGCTTATAAGGGCTACTTTGATGGGTGGTAACGCTGCTACCACGAATTCTTTACCATCAATGAATAAAACTGAAATTTTTACATTCATTAATATGTTAAACAACAAAAATACATTCAAGAGCACAATGCAAATTTTTTATTTACTGAAAGTCTGATGCAAAGTATTGCGTTACAGTGAAGATCATAAACGATAGCCTTATGGTATTTAGATTTACCTAAATCAAGAACTCAAAGATATATTCAACCTGAATGACATTTTCATTTCAAATACCACTCGTGGACTGCCCTTTGCAATCATTTTATTTTAGGAAATCTATTTTGAAACCATCAAGACATTTATAATGATTGTTATGTTATGAAAAAACGGAAATCAGTATCACAAAATTGTGATTCATGGATAAAATATCAGGCCATTGACAACCAATGTGAGATTGAAGAATTAACGATATGGAAGCTTCGGATAACACTAAACATTACCTTAGATTCGTAAATTACATTTTTCAATTACAACAAACTTTACGACTTAAATAAACCCAAAATGCCATGTAATCGAATGCACACAGGATCGAAATTTCATTTAAAGGCATTGAAACAGCATCTGTCAAACGTTACCAGTAATGGGCGAACAGATGGACCAACAAACAATGAGGTTGTGATGCCGGACGAGGACGAGGGTCTCGAAACTAATAATAGTTTAATGTACGGTAACAAACCCACGCTTTACGAACGTCGAGGGCTTTAGGGTGATTTAAAAATTTCTCAATTCGATGAAGAGCCGCTCTTATGTGGTTTTGTATACACTAAACGAGTATTTATTTGTGTTTGGAATAATAATTGTTGTGAGTCTTTAGATGTAACTAAATTATGTGAAGTAAAATATATAAAATACTAGTGGTCCCAGCGTACTTCGTACCGCTTTATAATTAAAAAATGTTTTAGTGATATATCGACAGCAACGCCACCTACCGGGTCCAATTGTGAATCTAAACCATTCTCGGATCCACCTGAAGACACACAAAAAATTTCAACCAAATCGGTCAAGCCGTTTAGGAGGAGTTCAGTCACATACACACGCACACAAGAAATATATATATTAAGATAAGGCAATGGAATTTTGGTCTCCATTTTACATTCATTTGGTGGCCTTTTTAACACCTTCGCTGCGGAACACGTATTCGTCTTGTTTTTTTTTTCATACAAAATTACGATCGCCGCAGCGAACGTGTTAAGGTAGGTGTCAATCCTTGAATATATGGTCGCTATTATCGTATCATATACTTTGCTACGCTTGAACTATATAAAAAGGATCTAATCTAGGGCGACAAGAATTTTAGACTTTTGAGATCATCACAAAAACAACGCGATATTTTGGAGCATATTTCCAGATAAATTTTGAAAGTTGCAATAGTTTTATTCAGTAATTCACTTCACCAAGCAAAGAGTGAGAAACCATGAACAAAGATATTCGAAAAAACGTAAACAAAGCAGTGAATGACAGTGAAAGCGTGGCCGGGTAATGAATAGACCATTCAATTAGTGATCGTTGGAGCTAATCGTAGCTTTAAGGCGGTCACCGACTAGGTCGCCGGCGGATCTGGAGTGAGGTCGGGCAAATGGACCGCATGACGACCTTGTTCGCAGTGAAAGACACAAAAGAAAACATAATGAAACAGATCGCTCCGATTTCTGTTTGTCGCGGCTTTAGCTTGCAAGATACCTTCTCACCGACACGCCATGTTTGCGGTCAACGGTAGCGGTACAGACGTCAAAGTTGCGCCTGATATCAAAACAAATAAAATGAGATGGAAAGGGTTTTAATTAAACATTTTAATACTTTATGATTAGAGAATATCGTAAGTGATTACGAATTTTTAATTAAGTAGGTGCTTATTTCTATGAATCGACTTAATAATCTAGATTTCTAATTCTAAAAACCTCGGAAATTTTTATGAGTTGAAGTAGATCTTTGAAATATTCTTTTAGTAGTAGTTAGTAGTTCATCTATTATTTGTTCAAAAATTATGGTGCACGATCGCACGATCAATATTACTAATAGAATTACCGTAGCTAAGGGGCTCAATACAATACGTTCATGGCTATTAATCATTATGCACCCCTATGTGTTTCATTAACAAGGACTAATGATTAGCGACCTCTTATATAAATTGGTTACGTCATTCATAAAGAATGGATAATATGTACGTGTAATAATTTATAACGATTTTTAAACCCTAAACTAGTTTGTATTTTTTGATCACACCTGTTACACTTTTGGCGTTTTAAAATGCGCGATTTGATAACGCGAGTTTTATGAACTAAGAGGTCTTCCATAAATACTTATAATTATGTATGTATGTATGTATGTATGTATGTATGTATGTATGTATGTACAGATACGAACGCGCGCATTTGTTAGTTCAAATGCGTTATAACATCACCCGCTTTCATATCTAATAGGTGTTATTGTACACGACAAGAAAAACTTACTTAATTTCTGGTATATATTATAAAATAACTACAAGCACAACAGCTGCTTACCTGTAACAAGAAAAAAGAACATTTTAATGAAAAATCAAATTTTTATCATGTTTTAGGCACAATAAAAAAGGGAACTTATTCGTGCGCCATCGAAAGAAATTGTGCTATGGTTGATGACGGCATTCATTATGATACTGTAGGTTTTGATAACATTGATTTACATTATCGTAAAAGTTATCGGACAATTATTGGTGCACCAAAGATTGAATTCAGAAATCATGATAAAGAAACTTATATTTAAACGACTAGCCAACTCAGATTCAAGACATCGTACTCTACACTACATACATAGCATAGCACGATAATTGTGTACATAATTTATAGCATCTTAGAATGATCGAGTATTTGGGAGGCTTCTAACAAATTGCGTTGTACGGCACGAATATGACTATGTTATGGTATAAAAACGATATAATAATAGCTTCGGCTCCGATACGAGACAGGTCGGCATCATTCGCAATGTTTAGAGATTTCGCGGCTATTATACTGTACGTGGAACAGAGCTTAAGCAACAACCGAATGTTTTTATTGAGGTAAGATACCTAAAAGCAGAACATAGTATCAACGAAAGATTACAGTTGTGTTCTGTAATCTTTCGTATTATATTCTGTTAAGTTTTAATATTAAGGTAGAAATGTGTATGTTTACATCAATGTCATCAATCGTCCGAAATACACGAATCACCACTGTGAAAACCAGCGGCCGCGGATCCTAGATAGTATGCCGAGAGTAAACCCTTTTCACCTATCTACATATGTATATTATGTTATTATTTTAAGGTTTTACAGCGTTGTAATAAGGTGGAATAAATGTGATTATTTCTCCTTTCTTTCTTCTTTTATAAGAGGGAATACCAACTCCCAAATAATTCTAAGTAGCTTGTTTGCAATGTGATAAAATAAAAGATTAATTTTAAAACGCCCATTTCACATGTAAATTCTAGATAAACTGGTAGTCTATCGGTCCCACAATATTTGAAAGAAGAGTTATTCAATATTTTTGTGGTTGCCACTTCGCATTTACTCCTGGAGAAACAAAAATATAAAGTACCCGTGTAATTGTATATTTGCTGTTAAGAGAAGATTCATTGCCACAAATTTATCACGCGCGCAAAAACTGGCAACACCTGCGCCGTCGATGAATAAGTCGCCTTTAAAAGGGTAACATTTTTTGTCTGCTCCTCTGGCCATAGCGCGGGTCGTTAACGTTGCCTTGACTGTGTTGCAAGTGTAAAAAACACAGAATAGCCATTATGAGAGGGTTACGTCACCGTCAACAGGGCAATTTGTGAAGTGGCAATAATGCCAAGTGTTTTATTACCACATCATGGCAAAAGCCATAATAAGGAAGTATTTCCGAAAGAAAATAAAAGTAAGCTTTTATATTTATTGAAAGGCGGCGGCGCTACTGCTAATGTGTTTTTGTCTAAAAGAATAGATATTGTGTCGAATGTCTTCGTCATATCGTTTATTGTTGATTAATCAATCAAATTTAATTTAACTTTTACATCAACAATTTAACTATCCAAAGCTATTTACCGTCTGTGTCTTCAATAAAACTTATAACTTCAACTTTAACAAGTTCAAGGTACAAATTTACAGTAACACTTCTATGAAAGGCGAAATTTTAAATATTACAGAGGAAATAATAAAAGAGTAAAGGTTGAAACAGACCCAAGAACGAAAACGCCACCGCTAGCTACCATTAAATTCATAATTTCTTTTACAGCTCTGACACGTTGTCGGCTAATGTCTTTATAAGACGACGGCTTTATTAAACGGAACAAATGGAAAATTGGTAGAAAGAAGCAAAAATAAATTAACAGCTCGCAATAAACTTGCCATAACTCATGTCAATCGCCAAATGATCCAACGGGTTTACCTTGAAATTGCTTGTAAGAGTTCTCCCGCATGTACAGAGAACTTCAATAAAACCGGGAATCGGTTTTTTTAGGTGAAAAACCGATGCGTATTTAGTTACATAACCTCAAGTGAACGAAACACGCACTCAAGTAACTGCTATTGAGTTTCAGATAAAAATTGTGCCTCTGACGATAAAATTCGCTGTTTTTGTACATTAAATTGAGGCGTGATCTAGGTGATATAAAAAGGGTTTGAGTTTTTAAATAGAGATTCAATAATTGATTTATTTGAAAGGAATCATCTTGTAAACCGTAGTTGTATGGATGCCCCCAACTTTATTATGTGCAATCATACGAAGACAAGTGTATTAATTTCTTCTTCTTCTTCGTCGTTTCCTCATGACTGAGGGTCGTGGTCATCACAAGTGGTTATGTCGACTAAGGTCCTCCAGGCTGCTCTGTTTTGGGAAAGTTGGATAGATGCGTGAATGGTGGTTTTACACGCCTGTTTTACAGTATCGGTCCAGCGGGTCGGTAGGTCGGTAGTAATTTTCAATAGTGTCTTTGTTGTTGTTTACACTAAGTCACTTGTATCTAACTAGGTTTGCATTATGCAATATAAAAGTGTCACGGTGTAATCTTTTATCTCCATTTGCATACCGTCTGTATAATATAATATAATCGAGAGTATACAATCTAATCTATCGATCGAGACTGACAGCTCGTCAGTTGATAACAGCACTTGAGCCTATTTACGCAACTAGGTGTATTTGAGTGTAGAAGCATGTGTAACGCATAAGTACAATGTTTAATGCTTCTACAATAAAGCAGTGTCTCAAAACTTGGATTGATATAATAGCCCTTTTTTAAGTCAGTCAATGCTTGACAACAATCCCACCTGGCGGTAAGCGGCTACGAAGTCCAAGAAATTGAACCTACTAACTCATAAAAGTCTATTCACTCTCCTCTCCTTTTAAACTCAGGCACAAGATAGGACGAAATAAACTTTTCGAAAAGGTATTTATTCATCAACACAACCTCTAACAGATTATAGACAGATTAAAAATAATGCAATTATAAACGATTTTAATATCATGCACGTCATTTTCAATTCTACAACCATGGTTTATCCTTTGTTAGGTATGTATACATATATGTTTATACTTTGTAAATAATCATATTTTTAGCAGCCGTGTGAAACCCTAACTTGAGGACTGACTGATACCTATATTAAAACCGGGCAAGAAATGCTCTAAAAATTGTAGATATCCGCAACAAGTGTCACTAGAGAATCATTTGCCGTCAATTATTTACTTGTACGGCTCAAAGACCACCGCGGTTCCTGTTCACGTAATTCTCCACAACATTTATGGGACAAGTTGTTTGTAAAAACTCTCATCATTTCCAGTGAGCAGTGAAGATAACACCTCGTTCGCCGGCTGCAATAACTTTCTCCGTAGACGCATTTCCAATGGGTGGGACCTATCGTCTATTTACTTGGATGTGATGCACTGCCGAGACACGCTTTATATTTCCGATTGGATATCCAAGAATACCAAATCTTTAAATTTATACGGTAATGTCTGTCCATCGAGTCGTATCGTATGGTGACTGGCCTTTTATTAAAAATCCTAATGTAAAAGGCTTCTATAGTGTGCTGACCACCTCGTGGCCCAGTTGGCAGTGACCCAGCCCAATAAACGAGGGGTCGCGGTTTCGATTCGCGACCAGAGTAAATATTTCTTTGAAAGATAAATGTTTGTACTCGGGTCGTGGGTGTTAGTGATGCGTTATTTGTGTTGTCCATGTCTTCCGCGACACAACGAATCCTAATGAAAAAAAGAAAGAATAAAATTAATATTAATTTTATGTACCTTATTCCTTGAATAATATGTTGCAAACATCTTTCTTTTCGCCTGACATTTCAAAACTGTGGCGGATACAAAGTTTCTAATGCAAATGAAGGTATCGAAAATTGTATATTTGCTTTACGGGTATCATGTGGAATGATAGTCGTGTGTGTTTTCAACCATGTTTGGCATAAGATGAATAATTCACGAGGTTTTACTTCAACGAAAGTGTAAGTTCAAAGAAAGTAACTAAATGTCACAACATATCGACATAACTGTTGACATTTGCAAAAGTTTCTTAAATCTGAATATTGATTTATGAATGAAATAATCGTTCGTGTGGTAAAAAAGTTTATTGAGAAACTATTGTTAAAGGGCAGAAATATACTGTCAACAAATCAAATGACAGAAGATGCAATTGTTTAAAGGGATTCGCAAATCCAACGCGAAAACAAAAGCTACGTAATTTAACGTTGCCTGTGACTTGTTAAAAGTATCCCACATAATACATTATTTGTAATAAGTAATAGACAAAGACCATAAAAATATGAAATCTTTAACAATATTCGAGTAAAATGAAACATTATCAATATCAATCTATATTGAGCTGATATCATAAGTTAGAATAAAACAATACGACTTTAATTTATTAATATAATGGAACTAGCAAAGTTGCTCATTTTATTATCAAAAACATAGAAAATCATAAAGAAAAACAAATAGAATATCGAATCTTTACAAGAAAGGAAACTATATCTCAACAACTCCTCTCAGAGGAGAATGGCACCTGTCGACATGAGCATCCGGTTAACACCTCAGCTAATTAAACGATACGAATGCAGAAGCTCATTAATTTCTCTACTCAATTACAGAAGCACATTATTAATGGGGAAATAATAGACAATAAAACAGTTTACCATTGATTACACTACCATATCTATAACCAGCGTGCTAAAGACAAATTAGGTAAAAGCGATTAGTCTAGTAAGCATTAAATTATAAGTTAATTTCAGATTCAGACGAACTTGTTGAATAGTTATGGTGACTGAAATCCTGCCTGCCCAGTGATGGTGTCGGGTTCGAGCGTATACGGGGAAATTTTTTATACGACACGTAATTTATAGTTTTTGGATCCATGTTGTAAGTATAACTTAAACTTATGTATTCTCCGTTGAGCGCGCCTGATTAGCTACCACCCTTTTCAATCTGATATAACCAATTTAAAACTACCATCAGTGAATAATTTACGAACACAAGTAACCTTCGCCCTAAACATACACGAGTAGGTAAATTAAAATCGTCTCATTCACCGAACAGGGACAACGAATCCATAGACACAATTATTCCCGACTCCCATATTTGGGAATCGATTCGTTTTGCATAAACGTAAATCTATCTGCGGCGTAAAGTAACTAAAAAGTGGTCCAATAAGAAAATATTTCTCTCGACAACTCGAAAACGATCGGTTTAACGATTGGTTAAATTGGAAACTGGCAATAGACACGTCACATTCAGTACGTTACATCTCTAAACAATAATAACAATAACATTTCACCTCTCGCACTTCGCACTGCCCGATGCTCGTGCGCAACCCGTCATTATCTATATTACCAATTAAAGAGACGGACAGCCGACTGACGCGGTCGGCTTATAAATGCCCGCAAACTATATGTCGACCAACAAAAACGTAATAGCTAAAAAGTATGGCGTAAAGTTCAGCGGAGCGAGCTTAAAGGAAAACTTTAAAGCTTCGAGCCGTTGAGTTATGTTAGCGTTTAAAAGTCCCGTTTTATTGTAAACTTTATAAATTATGGGGACGTTAGTCTGAATTTTGAAGTCGATATCTAAAAATTGTAATATTCGTCTTTAGAGTGAATATATAAAACGCTGTACAATTTGAATAGTTAAGTTCGAATAAAATTAGTTATGGATAACTATACAAAATATTATTGCAAAACGTATGATATGTTTAAACGATCGCTACCTACCAATTACAAGCGAAACCAACACCTAAACCCTTTAAGGCACAAAATCACCTAAAACAACTTCTTTTCGACAAGAGGTTACCCATCCAACGTACCACTGTTAATTTCGCGGAACTTGTAGGTGTTCCCCTGACATAGCCATTGTGTACAAAATGAGTGCATCAAGTACATATCTAACACTACGATGTACACCGCAAATCTGCACACCGTACACAGTGAATTAACACGTCACGTCCCAGTTAACCCGTAATCGCTCGCTGATGATATCTGTGTTGAAATTCACTCTATGCTTATCTACTTCTATGTTAGCTGCTCATCAACGCGTTTTGTGATATACGGCCCTGGAATGGCCGATTGTGTCGCTTAGGTACTTGTTTCATCGTCGCGAGACAAGATGTGAAACGCATGCATTTTGCAACTGTAAACTTACGTATTTTTTTTTACGTAATTAGCTTAAAAACGAGCAGATGAGGCAAAGTAAAATGTAAAGATGTAAGTGATGTTTAAAAGTGGTTATGATAATTCTTGGACGAAAACGCACACTTAATACGAGGTTCAATGATTCTACCCAAATAAAAATCTTATTAGCGATAAATGAAAAGCGATATGCTTTATAACTAATCGCTGATAATAAAACGTGTACCTAATTATGCCATTGTCGTTTTAAACCGCGGCTAGGTCAAACAAAACGAAGCGAAATATTCAGTTTTATTGTACCTACTTGCGGACTCCAATTCTCACAACTTGACTCACTGACAAACAACTTTTTTACACCATTGATTCTACCCAAATAAAAATCTTATTAGCGATAAATGAAAAGCGATATGCTTTATAACTAATCGCTGATAATAAAACGTGTACCTAATTATACCATTGTCGTTTTACACCGCGGCTAGGTCAAACAAAACGAAGCGAAATATTCAGTTTTATTGTACCTACTTGTGGACTCCAATTCTCACAACTTGACTCACTGACAAAGAACTTTTTTACACCATCATACCGTCCTGACCGTACAACTAATGAGGCCTTGCCATTTATTTTCTAAACGCAGAAAAATATGTAGTTAATGAGTTTGTTTTTGCTATTTAATTGCCAAGCTAATCTATAAACTATTTTATAAGCCAACTAGAAATGTATCTATAAGCACTTTCATACCTTAATTACTGTTCAAACATACTGGGTGATTTTTATTTCACTTGACATACTCGAGGACATGAAAGAACATGGTCAATATGAAGTCAAAATTCTACACGATGACGATTTCCAATGTCAAGTCCTATTTTTTGTTAAATTCAAAAGTTGAAAGTTCGAAGGACCGTCGTCTCCAGATTCACAGATTGGACCTTCTCTGATATTAAAAGTTATTGTAGATTAATCATCACAGACTATATATAACAAACCGCTACTATTCACACAGGCTAGGTCTAGTGCACTCAGCAGTTCCCTTAACACAACGAAAGTTAGTGCGGAACTATGTATGACTGTGTGAACATTCTATTATGATACGGGTACTCACAATATGTATTTTGAAACGCAAAAACGAACTAGACATAAGGTATATAGAGTGACTTGTCAAAAGTTTCTCCGCGCCACAGCAGTTCAGCCGTGACCACGATCCATACAACTGCGTCGAAATATCGGCGTTTCAAAATACATATCGTGAGTACCCGTATCATAATAAAATGTGTACAATCCGCGATAAGTTAAGTATAAAATCATGTGTGAACATTATTTATTTATTATTCAATGATGATGATGATGTGTAATTGTATGACCAAAAGTTAAGTCCAACGACACAGATTATCATCACGTGTTTAATCATCTGAACGGTGTTGTGTCAGCCCGCACTCCGATCCCCACAGCCGTCGAGCTGTGTTGAACTCGATATCAATTTAACGGGTATCTTTCACCGCGATTACTTTACAAAACACTACACACTCGAGCGTTGGAAAGTAGTCGGGTATTTAGTAGGTTTGAAAATAGTGTTTATAATGCTGTCACACACTGCTACACGTTTGTGAATAGTTTCTGTCATAGAAATGTCTACCCTAGCCGAGCCGTGAATCTATTCCGAAATTCAACGCCAACATTCTACTAGGTCAGCCCATTTTCTACAGGTTATTTTTATGTAGTCATTCAACGAAGTGATGGTATTCTGATACTAAGAAATCCCATCAACATTATATAAGTGATCATCTCAAAGTTACGGCATACCTTCTCATTCTACTATTGACAGCATCATCATACTTAAAAACATTCGCAGAAACGTGTGGAAGTAGGTACGTACGTTTTTAATTGTACGCAAGCACAAGCATTTCGGACAAAACATCCAGACATTTCCAAATAAATATTTCGTTCGTTTATGTCGTGCTGGTACTACATTAATTTAATTGCGTAGATATTTCCTTAATACCTATCTGTGCAATTGGTTGAATATCTAAAAAGGGAATGCCACAGTATCGACGTTGTAGCCGCGGGCCCCCGCACCGACTATATCTTTAATCGTACTGTCTTCGGACAACCATAGAAATAATATCACTTTCTCTACCGACATAAAGATGTCGGTAGAATCGCACTAATTTAGACAAATTAGTGCGATTCTTGCTTTAAGAGCCATGTTGCAACTATTAATTGTTCTGCCGTAATAGCTCATGAAACATACCCATCACTATGGGGTTTAAAAACGTGAGTAGTCTATCAGCGTCCGTTGGTAAACGTTACTGTGCGTTCTAATCCGTTGTATTGTTATAATTATATGGGTTTGCATTTATTCAGTTCATTCTTATTCACGTATGTTTTTCCCAATTCACATCTTTTTAAGTGAGAAGAATTTTAAGTACAATCTTAATTTCAACATGCAAAAGTCGTGTCGAAGGCTATGTGGTAGATATACAATAGCAATTTCGTGCCTTCAGCCTCAGGTCAACTTTTTATCATAATATACAGTTAATGAAGAACTCCCTTTTGTGCACGAAAAGAGAAATTCCATAACGTCGAACACGACCAGACTCCATTATCGAATTACGCGTGATTTTGGTAAAACATTTTCAGCACTGGTACACGCACGAAAACGCTTCCAGTAAACGCAAGGACTCAAAACGTGGTAGTTCGTCAGTACTTTCACGATTTATTCACTAAGCTGTCACGACTTCCTCATTGATATTCCCTGCTTGTAGTAATGGTGTGGAATTAATGAAAAATTCTACTAATTTACACTTTATTAGGCGTCGTTTGGACCTATGCGACGTCTATTAGATGGAACCAATGATGGAACAACTGATATAGGACTATTTGTAATGGTAATTGGTGATGTTACATGGTTAGTCACTCGGAATTAATTTACAAATTTATAATTAGATACATAGTATGTTATGTTCATGAATATAAGATACGTATCTAATTGTTCTCTAACAATGAATGCGAAAGAAATTGTTTTTCGCACGGAACGTATTCAGTCAGAGATATCAAAATGAAAAATAGGTAGGTACATTAATTAGGGTTATTTAAAAGCCTCACTTTCGGAGCTCTGCTGACTGTTTATATAATATCACTGGTTACAGCCCTCCCTGGTTGCACAATTATAAAAATTAATGTTACCTACAATGCGTTAAATAAATAAAGAACAAACCCAATTAACACAATACGTATTAAAAATATCGCAAATGTTGCATATACCTCAGGTGGACATTTATATAACACAGGGAATAATGGCCTTATTCACGCACAAAAAAAAACACTTTACAATTAATTAGTACAAAACTATCAGCTGACTCGAACGTGTATAACGAGCATAACGGGAGAAACAAATGCTACAGAAACGCCAATCAAGTGTCATGGCAAAATGATTCTTATTAACTCACAACAAGGTGTTCCGAAGCTGCACTATTAAGGCAGTAAGGACACAGATGCATCCGGTCCTTGCAGGTGGTAAACACCTTAAAATGGTCCGCAAAAAATGATGTTTCACCTGGTGTTCTGATTTCAATTATTTAATTTAATTTTTTTTAAATGGAACGTTGCCTATAGTCGGCGTGTAAAAGGAATTCTTTCCATTTGTTCAAATGTATAGCCATTTATGATTAATGGGCATTGAACAAGGCCAATGGCCAATTTGTTTTGTGCATGCATAGTACATGATATCTTTTGGAGTTCATTGCCATTTACAATCTATTGAATCTAGGCATACAACAATTATTGAACTAGATTCAATAGATTTATTACTGAACGGATTATTCTCTCATAACTTTATATTGATCATTGTGTATTGCAAAACGTCAAACAACTTAACAAAGTAAATTTTTCTACAAAATCTTTAATAAAATCCAACTCATTAAATACAAAAATAAATGTTATAATATCCATATGAGTCAATAATGCCCATGCAAAAATCTTTCCTTGGCTATCAAAGTATCAACTTCGAAGGAGATAAAAATAATGGTCCAAGAGCTACTGGCAATTTTTGGGTAGGTATTTGAGGCAAGCTGAAAACTTGTCTGATAGCTCTCCTACTAAACCGCAACTCGGAGCTGCAGACCTGGCTGCTGAGTAGCGGGGCAATATGGACCCCTATAATTTTAAAAATATTATTTTTTTATTCCAAAAAAAATGTTTGAGGCTATATGCAATTTTTATAATGTTGTAGTTTAATGTTTAAAGAATAGAAAAAAAAATAAGCCAGACGATTTAGTCAGGGCTTTGACATTGCCAGGCGCGTGCAAAAATTAAAAAAAAAAAGTTTAAAAAAAGTGTTTGAGGCAACTTGAAATTTTAATAGGGCGTAATTTATAGCTAAAAAATAAGATTCTCAAAAAGACAGATCATTTCGGTGGGGCTTTCTACCCGCCAGGTGATCTAACAAATTAGGGTAAAAAACGGTTTATCTCGATTTCAGGCAAAACTACAAGTCCGATGGAAAAAAGTTTAATGACAAAGTTGTAGGTAATAAAAAGATCTATAATCTTTGTCTTGACACTTTTTTCACATAACCTCAAAATGTATGTGAAAAATTAAAAAAACCAATTTTTTGATTTTTTATTTTTATCTCTTCCAAAAATAATTTTTTTTTCACTAAATTTGGTGAAAACCTACCTTTTTTTTGTCTCAAACACTGTAATTTTTTTGATTTAAAATATTTATTTTTGCACCTTATATTGACTTAATATCGAAAAAGCACCCTAATTTTCAATCTGTCTTCAATTCAATCAAAATTTCTTTTTTTCTAAGTCGGTGGGCTTTTTGTTCGTTGAAATCAACTTTCCGATGGTGTTAAAAAAATATATTATGTCGGCATCAGGTAGGCAGGGTGTTTGTATGGGTTTTCACTCGATTCTACTCTGTGTAGCATGTATTTTCATGCAAGTAGGTATTCTTCATCAAACATCCATTGTGGGATTGTTTCATGCCAGGACTTCAGATTAGGATTTCAAATAAAAGACAATAGTCCGGACCAACACATAAACAACTCATTTATTCACTGATCACTGTCTGGCTCCGTTTTAACGCTCTTTTACTTTGTTTATTTGGTTATTTACGCGAATCTCCGATTCCGACCAGTTTAATTTACTCAGCGATACGCAATATTGATTTATCGATCGAACCACTCGCTCTATCCGCGAGTTATGTGATAGCACGTTTTATTAGAACTTTATTCACTTTCAGCGATTACTCGCCGGTTCTTCGGTTCTTAGCGACCGCGACGCGCGACTGCGTCCATCTCCATTCAACTACGCGACCATGGTCGCCTGTCGCGGGGCGACCCCTAGATTTCGATGTCGTCGTGTTCGTTGTCGTTCTGTTGCAGTACGATATGTCGGACAATTTATCCGCAGCAAAGTAAAAGTTATCCATCAGCTATTGGTGGATGAAGATGATGATATTCTTATTATGTTATTATCTATGCCTCCGAAAAAAAGGAAGAAGATTGACTCAATTTTCACATCACCAGAAGTTGAGGGTTGCTTTCAAATACTCATAAAACGACATTTAAATTATAAATAAAGAAAAGTTCAGAAAATATTGTAGGTAAGTCATAAACAGTTTGATTTTGTAAACAGATTAATAAATAAAGACATCAGACCAAGAAGAAATGGCACATAAGTAACACGGCACTGCCTATTCAGTGGATGAGACGCGTGGAGCCGCGCGGTCGCGGGTCGTGGTCGCTAAGAACCGAATGCTACCTTTAAGATTACCTTTATAACTTCTCCCGAGAATTCCTTTTATGTGGAACGACATCTTAATGAACTGCATTTTGACAGATCACCATCGATTAACGCGTATCACAGATTAATTCGTACCATCGATTTACCATCTCCGACATATATTCGAGTATTACTATGGTAAATTTTCAGAAAATGCGCCTTTACTGCGACTAAATCAGGCACATTTTGCACATTTCTGAGAAAATTTACCATAGTAATGTATATTTTTTACACCATCGAAAGTCGAAATGTCAACGATAAAAAGTTCACCGACTTAAAAAAAAGAAATTTTGATTGAATTGAAGACTTAGATTAAAAATTAGGGTGCTTTTTCGATATTAAGTCAATATAAGGTGCAAAAATAAATATTTTAAATCAAAAAAATTACAGTGTGTTTGAGACAAAAAAAAGGTAGGTTTTCACCAAATTTAGTGAAAAAAAAATTATTTTTGGAAGAGATAAAAATAAAAAATCAAAAATTTGGTTTTTTTAATTTTTCACATACATTTTGAGGTTATGTGAAAAAAGTGTCAAGACAAAGATTATAGATCTTTTTATTACCTACAACTTTGTCATTAAACTTTTTTCCATCGGACTTGTAGTTTTGCCTGAAATCGAGATAAACCGTTTTTTACCCTAATTTGTTAGATCACCTGGCGGGTAGAAAGCCCCACCGAAATGATCTGTCTTTTTGAGAATCTTATTTTTTAGCTATAAATTACGCCCTATTAAAATTTCAAGTTGCCTCAAACACTTTTTTTAAACTTTTTTTTTTAATTTTTGCACGCGCCTGGCAATGTCAAAGCCCTGACTAAATCGTCTGGCTTATTTTTTTTTCTATTCTTTAAACATTAAACTACAACATTATAAAAATTGCATATTGCCTCAAACATTTTTTTTGGAATAAAAAAATAACATTTTTAAAATTGTAGGGGTCCATAATGCCCCGCTACTCAGCAGCCAGGTCTGCAGCTCCGAGTTGGGGTTTAGTAGGAGAGCTATGAGACAAGTTTTCAGCTTGCCTCAAATACCTACCCAAAAATTGCCAGTAGCTCTCAATCTATAATTTTAAAGACTTCAACTGACATCCTTTCTTTTAGACTTTCAATAAATTATTGCATTGCAAACAAACAATACACTTACTACAATAATTTATACTATAAAGACTAACGTATTGATTAATTAATGTAATCAATTAATGCATTAAGGACTGCGCACAGTACAACGACTCCACGACCGACAGACGCGAACGCGACTAAAACCTTGACAAAGCTAACATTCAATTATGAGCCTTATATCTTTGAAAGTAAGGTTGAATTTCGAACTTATACTTAAAAGCCCTGTACGGCCCCTCCCCGCCCTACACCCATAGCCGTTCCGTTTCGAGACCAAGGCGTCGACGTTGCGTTGACGACTCACCGTAGACGAGTAGTCCACGCGCCGACCGACACAATGACGTAATGTACCTAGAACGGAACGTCGGAGTTGAAACGGAGTGGAGACGGAGTCGAGTTGACGTCGATGAAGCGTTGATCGCGGAACAGAACGTCGGAGTTGAAACGGAGTGGAGTCGGAGTGGAGTTGACGTCGAGTTGGTGTAATGTGCGCACTCCTTTAATCAACCACATGAATTATCGTGGGTGCCTGTTTCAAATGAAGTTAAGAAGTTAACCATCGGCCTAGGAACTAAAATCTTTTGTGAGTCGCACACTCAATCTTAGGTTATTAATTTTAAGATAAGTTTTCATTGAAGACCCGATAAGCCTTAACAGTAAAACAATAAAGTTAAAATTGCTACGACAAACTGAAAAAACATAAAAAGTCTTTTGGTGTGGGCGTGAAAAGAAAGATTTAATAAAAATGTTAATGATTAATGATAATCGTTTATAATAAGATAACAGTACAATTGTTACGAAACTTATTCGTTAATCAAATTATAATATGAGATGACCTTTAACACACTGAGGTAAGACGTCTTGGTTTCAACGTCTCGCCATTTATTGACACAACTGTGTTTATATAACTGTGTAACCAACCAGTTTCAGCAACATAATATTTAAATTGTAACGCATAATTTTACGGGCTTAGTATCTTACTCCGGAAAAACTTGTCATTCTACGTATAGACGACTTTGTAACTCAATTAACTCTACCTACCGTGCAAAGCTGCCCAGGTTCAGTTCCCTTCTGGGGCATAATTTTATTTGGGTTGAAGTTGAAGCCAATTCAATTAATCCGAACTAAGTATCCCAAAAACCAAAACATTATAAACGGCAAAACACGCATTCGCTCTGCATTCTTTGAACAAAATTGAATAGATACGGTCAACTAAATAATGAGTGACCTAAAAACTAAAATTATCGTGTTCGCTGCGCCATGCATGATCATTTTGTGATTATGTCAAGCGGTCAGAATGGTGGGATCTTTGTGTAGGTACCAGTCACACTAACTACGTGTAAAGGAGAATTATTGGTTAAGCGACGAACTTGCAGAAGAGCGTAAAATTTAATAATATGCCTTAGACGATGAAGCGAGAGAGAGAGAGAGAGAGAGAGAGAAAGTATTTTGAACTGAGTGCGAGCTCTGAACAGAAGCGAGTATGTCTATGTATAAACTTAGAGTTCTCCTAATGTCCTTCAAGGTGTATGAAGTCCTCCAATCCGCACTTAGGCAGCGCGATGGACTATAGCCTGTTCCCCTCACATTGTGAGAGGAAAGCCGTACCATACCCAGCAGTGGAACAGTTAAGGGTTGCGATGATGATGTTGATGACATTTTTAAAATAAAGCCGCCACTTTAAACACCTCCCAATTGGTTGGACAAGTGACCCTCCAAGCCCATCGCCCCTCGCTTCCCATACGACATATCAGAACGCTCAGAACTGAATAATTTGCGGTGACAACGTCGAGTCCGTGAAAGTTTTAGTGAAAATACGCGTTGATACTGCATTGTTCCTCACATACAGATTGATATCTGCAATCAAGCTCGCTTTTGAACCCCGCTTTCTAATCTGTCGCTCGTTCGCTTGTTTAACATTTCACAGTTCAATAACTTCAACGTTGTTCCCGTCGGAGTTTGTTACGGGGCTGACGAAGTGCGAACCCGACTTGTACGCTACGCTTATCTGATGTCATCTGTTTATTTTAGCAATGGGGCTTGCGCACGTGACGGATTGTCTGTCATATTGCACGGTTAAGCGAAACTGCTTCTGCTGCTGTTGCTAGCAAACTGCTTGAGGACCCGGGTTCGATTCATGATTGGAGCAGAAATGTGACGTCCTCGGATTTATGGTTCGTTGAAAATGTTACAGTGTCGTATTTGTGTAATACTTGTTATTAAGTGTGGTCGTCGATAGTATCAACGCTAGGTTACGTCGAATATTGGATTGGGGTGGCCCAGTAGAATGACACGAATCCCATACCGGCCGACTAGTGTTGTTTGAGGCGACAGAAGTCGGCCTCTGCTTGGTGGTATGGTAGGGCTAGAGTCGTATCTATTGGCTAGCTACCACGCTCTTCTTGAGACAGCCTTCAAACGACTTCTCATGTTCCGGCTGGGAGCTTGACATTCAGTATTCTCTTTCTTTCCTCTTAATTCTTGGCCGGCAACGTGTCAATGCTGCCTTTTGTAATAGGTGTCCAGATTACCATTTACCATCAGGTGACTAGTCTAACAAACTTCTAACGCACAAACAACAACATTAACAACCTCCTTAACAAACCTCTAGATCTACCCACATAATTCCTGATTTGAAATATGAGTCTAAATTCCCATCAGTAGCCTTCTTATATCTTCGTATCTATGTCAAGGGAAAAATGTGAACATAACAACATTAACATAACTAAAAGAAAAACACCTGCTACTTATGTGCCTAACACAGGTTTGTTTGGATAAATAGTTAAGATGACATACATAATGAAAGTAATTAATTATTTTGTTAATCATCTACATCCTGCGTTATAAAACACCGCCATTAAATTATTCGTAAAAGTTAATTAACAAGAAATAAAATCATTTAAGAGATACGTTTTAATCTAGAACAAACTTCTTGAACAGCCATAAATTTTGTAGGTGTCTTAGCTATAGATAGCGGCTAGGTAATTAATTAATTGAAGTTTATTATTTTGGGGCAATACCTCAATAGAATAGCAGTGGTATATAAAACGTAGGTTGAGCCACTACCAGCTAATCTGGTAGTAATAATTTTAATATAATGTTATTTTTTTGTTTGCAATATTAATAGGAATAATAAAAATATGCATCATACTTTCCTATACTGACGAAGTTCAATTAACGAACTATAGTATTATTACATTGCAGTAAGTTTCATAAAGTTCCCAATTTTCCATGCGCCACCAACATCATAAACGTATAATTAACTAAATTGTCTTTAGCGATAATTTTATAGCCGAAGGGTAACAATTTGAATACTATACACGGCGTAATAATTAAAAACATCGAAAAAGTTATATTACGCGATATTATGAAAAGGATATGAAAGCGACCGAGAACGGATATTACCTTTACACTTCAATTTATTTCGTAATACAATAATAATGTGAGTACTCTCACTTTCACACGATGCCGTATCATGATAATATTTTTTTCAATAACTCACGTGCGGTCGTCATTAATTATTTCTAGTAACACGATTATAAGACTAATATACTCACGGATATTAAGATGAAAGAGCCGCATCAAATTGATTATATTAACTCTCGCAACCAGGAAATGAACGGGTAGGAAAAGATAGACCTTTCTATCTATATGATCGAAGAGAACTTCATTTTTTTGCGATATATCCGAATGAGAAATGACCAGAACGATATATACCTAAATAAACTTAAACGCTGTGACAAACGGAGACCGGCTTTAATTTAATAAATATAATTAAAAACAACATGTCATTCCCCATTGATATTTGTATTAAAATATAAATAATGTTAAAACTTTCATTATACGCTAATGTTAGGCTTTTATAACCATAAAGCTTATACTGATAATCCTGTTAAATTTATTAAATTATTATATAGTATCTTTCTGTTTTTAATATACATTCAAAAGTTCAACTTCATAACACGTCTGGAATTGTGTGTTTATACTGTGAGACTGAAAGATTGCATTATGAACATGCTGGTAAAACTTACAAAAAGCATATTGAAAACGAAATACGGTTAAAATACGGTTAGATTATGAATTGTATCCATCCAAGAGTACAACGCAACCATGAAGAGACTCCATTAATTTCTTTTTGGAAATCCCATGGTTATATTTTTACCTTAGCTTTTTTGGCGTTTGCAGTTTAGAATGGTTTCACAAAATCAATTTTGCCACGCTCTTGTGGTAATATTGAATTGTACCGGCGATTTTTTCCAACCAACAACGTCATCAATCTTGCGTTTACAACTTACACGCCCAACCATCGTCTCGTAGACTCTTCACACTCGTAGTTCAACATGAGTCATAAATCGAACACGCGTTGGCGTCATTCACAACCGTCACAATATGTCATGTTAACATCAAAGGGAATTTTAATCTTTCAATCACCGATAACCGACGACGCATCTCATTATAGGTAAAGGTACTAAGATCACAATGAGACAAGGGAACGTCAATCAAAACTTCGTAACATGGCGCCCACAAGCGCGGCCGCAAGGCTTCACTACAGATTGGTGCCGTATTGCCGCCCACTGCCAATGTGCCATTAGGCCTTATTAATATTTACTTTCAAACGCCCCGAATTTGATGTAGGGGTGTTCAATAAAGAGGCTTTTAGTAAGTAAGTCCTGAATTTTTTACGCTAGTAACTAACAGGTAGAATTGTTGTCGAGCATTAACAATTCATAAGTAATCAAAAATGTATTCAACATTGTCTACGGTCTTAAGTGACTTACTACAATAGATTCTTACTTACTTCCTGGCAGTTATCAGATAAGCAATGGTATATGCTGTCTCTATTTTTTAATCATCATAGAACCACTCCCGATGTCTTCCAACATTTTAACTTTTAAATATCAATTTAAGTCATAAAAATAAGTCAATAGTTCTACTCAATCAAAAGAAAATACACATTTACAGTTGTCCAAACCAAACAAATTTGCATACAGCATCAGATTCAGACATAGATGGATCAGTCGGCTAATTTAAAAATTGTAATCAATCACCTGTAACATTAATTCAAAATTAAAGTCAAAACGAAACATTAATTTTTAAAACGATGACACGTTGTTCAGACTTAATGACCCAACAACAATTTTCACTTACGCACATTTAACAAGACAGCCTTATGACACTTCGATGCGCCGGGGTCGGAGATCAATCACACTCTTGTCTTAATGTGGGTTCGAAGAAAAAAGTTATTGAATCTGTAGGAGTTCCGTACACCATCTACACACCCACCTTTTAGATTTTAGAGAGAAGATGATTTTATTTTAGAGAGAAGTGTTTTTTATGTCAAACCGACAAACGAACAGACGAGTCACCTGATGGTAGGTGGTCACCATCGCCAATGGGTATCAGTAACACCAAAAGCATCACCGATTACATTGCCGGCCAAGTAAGAAATATAGAATGTAAACCTGGCTCTCAAGCCCCGATCCGGAACACGATAGTCCGTTTGGTGACTGACTCGGGCAAGAGGGTGGTAACTAGTCAGCCAGGTTCAAAACCTTACCACCAGCCTAAAGAGCCATCGAGCTTACACTAGATGATAGACTCTAGCGATCTCTGAAATGACGGCTCAAAAAAATACATACTAAATATTTTTGGAAAATTAACGACTGCTATCTATCGATAACAATCGGGATCGACGACTTTAGATACACTCCAAAGCATGGAAACGCCTGAAGTTTTGCCATTAGTGGTCAACCGTCCACCGTTACCCCTACTGCGCCCGGTGTTGCTTTTAATTCCGTCGATCACTTACGATCAACGTAAGCCACCTGTGTTAAATCACGGTTTCTCTCAAGTACTTGCGGAAGTATAATGAGTTGCGCTCAACCATTTTTTTGTTTTTATTGCACAAGATATGTGAACGCCTTATGATTGTAATTGATTGATGCATCGACACAATAAAAAATAATGATGGTAAAGTGTGATGGTAAAGTGTAAACAGTTATTCAATAGGTCAGTGCAAAAAGTGCTAACACAAATTATTCGCGACGTGCGACTGCGTGTAAATATCAAATTGCGTTAGTATATTACATAAAAAGACGTGCATTAAAAACCATATTGTGTTAAAGTGACCTTTGATCATCTGATTTGTAGATATTACAATTCTCTGTATCGTTTGAATGGTGTATGGGGCGGAATCACTGGTGCCGCGCTTAATTCTGTCTTGTAGCTGTTTGAGTTATGCTTGGTGGTTTTCTTTGATATAATATATTGATCTAGCTGGCAGCAGCAAGCAGTGCAATAAAATGAGCAAACTAAGTCTTAACTTTACGAATGGGTAAAATAGGATCCTGGGTCCTTGACTCTACACCAAGTTATTGACTCTTAAGAGTTCATTTCAAGCCAGTTGGACACCATACAAAGGGACACGTCTATTCCAAATTGAAATAAGATATTTTAATGTTAAAAAAAGCTTGTGTATGTGTGTTATGTACTTTAATTATTATGAAAGCACTTCTCAATTCTCATGGACTCATTTAAAAGGTCTAAATTGTAATTGCTGTTACTTTTGAGCTAAGTTCAAACCAAAACGCGAAGTAGTTTTAAACTTGCTTCCTGGCTGTTATCAGATAAGGAATGGTACTGCACCCATACGAAACGTCCGACGTAAATTGGATGCTATGAGTTGGACAATACAAGATTAGTACCTACTTTTGAAAATGCAGCACTCGTCCGTCTATTAACATGACCCCTATCTAAATCACCTATGCTCATTTGCTTGCAGATTTCACCAGTAATTGGATATTGGCACGGGTCACTCCTTTACACGTCACAGTCACGCTTTAATGCGAATGACTGGTGAACTGGATATACACCAAAATAATTTGCATAATTAAAAAACTAACAACATACCCGAACAAAATTGGTCATAAAGTTTACATGGAACGCTCATTAAAATTCTAAATCCATAAAATTAACGTCAGCAGATAACGTAAACAAAGAGAGAGAAACTGTCGCGCCATTGTGAATTAGGCGCCCGGCGGAAGTTTATTAGTTAATGCAAAACCCTGCGCGGCTGTCTGCTCAAAATAATTGTACAGTCATTCTCGGCGCAAACCTCTTTGTGTCACGCGTATCTGTGTCCTATAAACCGAGCAGTATCTACGTTCGACATTGACTTTCTTCCTTAACTGTGCAACGTTGTAAACAACGCGCAGCCGCACCGCTTTCGGATCAGGACTGAAGCGAGGATAACGCAGTATTATGTCTAGTGCACACTTATCAATTCGGTAACGATTCGGCGTCTCCTCTCTCGACTAAATATTTTTGTATGAAACTTCAGATACTATCCATATCATAAAAGCGGGTTAAATAGAAGGAAATGTAGTTTAGGTTAGGGTCCACTTTACTTTTTCTATCTACGCTGAAGGCGGAATTTCTCGTACCGCGATAAAGATGCTGGATTGGAATCGTTTAAAGTTTATGTATTTATGATTTCCACAACCATCAAGAAAATATAATTGAACCGATTCACAATTGTGTGCAAAAGCCAAACAAAATTACAGATGTATTGAATATTACCGCGGACTCACCAACGAGCAACGACTGACTGACCCAACAGACAAAAGAACAGCAATATACAAACGAAATACAACAATGTCGACGCCTCCAACGTGTGTGATTTAGTCGCATTTTTACGACGCTATTTAAATAATTAATTAGTTTAACATTATCTACGAAATCGATACGCCCAAGCATCGATCACTAACTATGTATTTGTCCACAAATTAACATTTGGCCGATGTGGAGACTAAATCCCCTCACATTGTGATAGGAGGACCCGAACCCAGCAGTGGGACAGTTATGGGTTACGAATTTACGATGATGATGATGAAGCATGGCTAGGCAAATTGTCAAAATATGAGTGTTGACCGATTCAGTTGTTTAAATGGCGAACGTTTAATGATTCTCATTTGCAAGCAGAAATAAAATCTACACGTAACCAAGAAATACTTTAATGAAAATAACGGTTTTGCATGTGGTTCATATTACTGGTGCCATCAGTGTGTCGTATGAGATATCGAGTCGCGGGCTCGCGGCAGAGCAATGTGGAAGAACTCGATTTGCGATGTAACTCGAGATGCACTGTGGTCGCCCGTGATAATTACATAGGAAATGATTCTATGAAGTGTCACTGTCCTATAACATGCTGATGAAAGTTTTGCTCGGCCGCGTTTTTGCGTCGAAACCGCAAACACTTGAATTACAATCTGCAAACCTCGCTAAGACAAACACTCGAACACTCTACCGCCGCACTCCAATCCTAGTATCAACAACAAATTCTACCACCGTTTCGCAAAGGGGCTTTATCATTCTTATATTATTGAGGAGAAGAAACGGCGAAACAAACTCCATAGCACATCTTTTAAATAAAACACAATTGGACTACTTACAAAAACGATGTCGCAAATGACAACCGAGATCAGACTGAAAATATGATTTTAAACGAAACCCAACATTTTAAGTCGCCGCCGTGGTTACAGATAGACTCCGTGAAAGATACGCACGTATCACAGCAAAACGGGAAATACAAATTTCCGGCCCTCAACCGACTGCTTCATTTAAAACTGAGGGAAAGCGACGCTAGGGCCTACAGTTAAGCCTAGTTAACCGTCATTGCATAGTACATTAGCGAAACATTTCCTCGTGACGAGATACAATCAAACACTCCAGACACAAACATGGCACATTAACTATTACATCATTTAATTGCCGAGATGTTTCAGTTGATACGCGACTGCAGTGTTTTCTCTGTTTCCGGTGCAAGACCACTTAAATAGTGTAAATTTTGTGTATGGCTGGTGTAGAATAAATAGCATCAGGCATCAAAATCTTTATTATTATGTATTAATTAAATTAATATAAATATTCTTGGTTTATTAGTCTGTGTGTTCCCGCTAATCTCATTCATTATGTAGTATCATTTATTATTTTAATATCATTATCATTTAAGATTTTAAAAGATTTTACGGAAGTAAAATTATTACCATAATTCAAAAAGTAAAGTTAGTTAGTAACTTTACTTTTTTACTTACACTTCGAGGCTTGACATAAACTTGAGGCTTGGTATAAACTGGCATACTAGGTGATCATCAAATTAGTTACCTAAAACTTATGTGGTAGATTGGTCCAAACGTAAAATTATTGCCACATTTGGCAAACCAAACTGATTAACTAACTCGGGTGACAGAAGCTTATCGGTGTTTTACGAAAATGCTTTATTGGACTATAATTGGCAGTAGTGGGCCGCTGGGCCACTTTCACCCACGCATGGGCCCAACCGGAGACACGTTGACACTTTCGAAAGCATCGAAGGACGTTTAAAGTTCAAGAAAATCACACGCATTTTGTAGGAAACCGATTTCTGAGATACGAGCTCAGGATGCGGGAAAGTCTATTCATTAATACTACCCACGAAAGGTTCCCTGAGTCAATGGTTTGGTTTCCCATCATAATCGCAGCTTAGTCCCCTACAACCGCAAGCTCGTTAGCGACACGGTGTAACTTTTTTAACCGAAAACTTTGACGGAATCATTAATTTATCAGTCAAACTTAGGGCATTCGGAAAGCAAGGCGGCTGTATTTAAATTAATTTTAAATAAACCGAAACGTAACGATGAAACAAAACATTTAAATTAACGGCACAATTATTTTCATCCCTCATCAATTAAAATTCAGAAACCCCAAACAAATACAGCATTTAAGATACAAGTATACATTGATGCGAACTGAAGCAAAAAATGTTAAGCAGCCTCATATTTTCACAGAAACGCTGTTATCATAATAATACGATAGGGTTGTTTGTGTTTTAAGTAAGCGTCACTTTCCTTAAAGGTTACCGAAGTGAGAGTTTATAAAGACCATTTAAACGTAAGGGAAGATATATTGAACACTAACGATATTAATTGCTAAAGCGAGGCCGACCCTCGTGTGGAGAACCAGATGACCCGGGGCGTTAAGAAGATTCAAAGGCACTTAATTGTTGTAAATTTCCTTTTCAAGCGGCTTTAATATGCGAATAACCAGTTGGTGATAACACTTGGGTACTGTCCTGAAAGCGAGAGAGGCTTAATATGAAATGATGATAATTCTTGTAGGCGAGTGTAAAACCTTAAAGCACTGCATATATTCATCTTGTAATAGCGTCTGTTTAGTTTGCAACGACTGCGGTGTGGACGGTAATGAATAAAGATTTGTTTGATAGAGTAACAGCATAAAGCGAATTTAAAGTGTTTCTTTTCATATAGTTTTCATAACGTAATAGGCTTTAGGAATAGGATGTGAACATCTGTAGCAAGGGAATTTTACATTGATAATGGGACTTGTGATTGTTACGCAGTCACAGGTTTAAATTAGTCAGATATAGTAGGAGATCAGTCATTCTTAGATAATAATCAGAATACAATCGGTCACCTTTTATGGAAAAGGAATTTGATATTCTATATCTAAACATCTGAACTGTTTCTTTTGACAAAGTTTTTCATTTAATTAATATTCTTAGCGTACTTTGATTGCATTAAATGTACTGACAAGGATCGTTGTAATAAACTTCTTATCCTTCATACATTGCCCGCATAACTAAAGACGCTAATAATGTATTTTTTAATAATAGACTAGTTTAAAACCCTAAGACTATGAGTCCAATAAAAATGTGACTAACCAACGTACGTCATCTTAATATAAAAATAATGGTGATCCCATCATATCCCGTAAGCAATAAAGCGAAGTGCGTCTTAAATGAAGTTCATCATGAACTAGACAAGAAAAACTCTGGACCTGTTCCAGCGGCCTTGGACCCCTTCGAAGATTACCTCACGCGGAGCCATAGTTATAGATTGCCCTACTTTAAGAAAGACTAACGAATTTGTTCCTATTCACTTTTAAAATAGAATACAGTATTTGTCTTCTATAATCTCAAAGATATCAACGACTGATTACAAAATTTTAAAGCGAAAATGTCATTACGCACCTGAATACTTTTAATTTAATTTCTATAGATTAAAAACTTTCTTCTTCACTGATTTTAATTTTTACTTTTAAAGACATTCAATTATGTTTAATTCTTGCTTTGTGAAGAATATTGTAACCGACGACCGTATGACGCAATGGTTAACATGTCGGAACGCCATTCCAAAGGCCCTGGATTCGATTCTCAGCGATGCAGAAATTTGAATTATGAATTTAAATTTCTGTTCTTGGTCTGGGTGTGTGTGTTCTTGCCTTGTGTGTTATTCATGGCACCCACGACAAAGGGTATGCTAGTGTGGTTCTAAGATTGTGTGCGTTAAAAATAAGTTCCAGATCTGTATTAATTCTCGGATACAATCAGTAAACTTTTGTAAGCCGTATGATATTTGTTAAGTAGTTTATCAGATGAGAGAGACGTGTGGTTAAAAACATTAAGGTCACCACATATTGTCTTCAACTTGTGTTATATTTAAAAAAGCTACGAGTATTATCAAAAGGATCACGGGATTGCGTTATCTGCGCATACACCATCCATCCAACGTGATTATTGTATTTCCGAGAGTAACTCGATCGTTATTGCAAATCCATTAAATTCGGCTGGCGAGTTAAAACAACCAGTTCAAACACTACCGGATTACGGTAGTTTATACAAACTTGTGTATGTGTATGAACAACGTTGCGTAAACTTTGTACACTAATTCGCGTTAATTGCATATTTGTTCAGGTTCAAACAAAATATTTACTAACAATTATTTAGAAATAGAGTGGATGTGTTAAGATTGTGCTTGTTTGTTGCGGTGACAATTAATAATAAGTTAGAATTTCCTTCGAAACCTACAATATTATTACTAGTATAACTAATATAATGTACTATTAATCAGAGGCAGTCGCAGATGTTAGTAATCGGATGAATTAACATGAATTATGAACGTGCAAACAGTCTTGCGATGGCCATAATTTATTACTGTATGTAGGTCGAACTATTATTATCAAATACAAAAAAACGTATTTGTTACATCTATCTATAAAATGAAGTCCTGTCTGACTGCCTGACTGATCCAGTATTGCAGAGCCTAAACTACTGAAGCTAAATTAGAAATAACATGAAATTTAGACATTGTGTCTAATGAAATTTAGAATGAATGTTTATATAAAGGACGTGCAAATGTGAAAGCGATCCACAGCTGGGCTATATTAGTATGCGGCTTAAAATTTAATTAACTTTATTAATCACTTGAAACATATCAACTCAATTAGTTTCCGTATATTTCTGTGAAGTGCCTCTTTCGTAATAAAACTGTGCCGATATTTTTAACACCTCCGTATGTACATAGCTGAATAAATCATGGTTACAATGTTACAACATATTAGATTTGCAACACCATTAATTAAAAAAATTCTAATTCTACAAACTTATTATAGACGATTTCCTACTATTATATTTATGCAATTAAATGAAAACTAGCAAACCAAAGTGCTGTAAGTTTACGTGAAAAATGTACCGGTTACTATTTTTGTGCCGCTCTTCGACACATGTTACGAAATGGAACAAAAATTGGGTCAACGAGGCCGTGTGAGAGAATTCGTTACAAGTGTTCCCGCAATATAACATGTTATAAAAACAAATCTACCAATCAATTGATAACTACAATGCCTACCATGCAAAGGATTCTGCCCCTTTCAGAATTTTAGACAACTATCTGTGTTAAGGACAGTCACCCCTACCAATTTTGTAATTTATGGTTACATGTAATATGTAGCATGCATTGCTAATAGCGATAGCCGGAGCTACAAGGCCAATACTATACCACTTCACATTGTACGCACTCGTCCTTTGTACTAGCGTTACAATAAACACGCATATGCTAGTTACGCTGAAGTTTTTCATTTCTATTACCGAATTAACACCGGATCCCGCCCGTTCTAAAAGATAAACTGTTGTTTGTTCAGATATTGGTTTTCAACGATATACATATTTAGTATTAAATTATTTTATGACAATGCCAACAAAAAACGAATCATGAAGTAAGAGTTAAGTAATATAAAACAAGCATAAAAACAAACTAAATAGAGCCGGACATCATTTAAAAGTAATAACAATAAACCTGTAAGTAAGACTGCCTTCGACCTATAGTGAAGGAAATGATCATGTAAAGCATCCATTACTGTTTCTCGAAGTATTTATAAATGTCGAGTCTTGATTGGAAGCAGTTATGCAAAACAATAAAATTATTTCACTAGATTACGTCTACCATTATAATGCTGCGATAATAATGTTAGCAGAATTACTTGAAGATTTCCATTGAACAAGATAAACAAATGCATGTTATTATCGCAATGTCCCACTCATATAGTTTAATGAATCCTCTCTCTTTTGTAGAGATCGGAGCTTTTTAACAAAAGATTCTTTCCATTTATCATTGAATATTGTGTACGTAAATTAATTCTAACTAGGCTAAGAAACAATGAAAAAGGTAATCTACGTGATTAAAGCTTATACAATCGATATTATGGCGAAAAAACTGGAAATTTAACATGCATGATTTTCTAATAAAAAATTCTTATTCTTCTAAAGTGTTGCATCAATTTAAAATAAAAATCGCGTTTCCTAAGGTATTTAAATTCTTTTGTCTCAAAATGTAGACTACAATATTATAATGACAGGATAATCATAGTGAAAATGATCGAAACATTTATAGTTCCCAACCCAATGTTTAAATTGTTAGGCACTGACTTTATCGTTTTATAATTACAGTACTTACGGTATTAAAGTATGAATCTTTCATCAAGTGTACACTTAAAGCAGAGCATGAAATTGAAAAATGTTACCTTCATACAAAATCGAGAAATACGAGCAGAAGATAATCATATAATTTTTAACTATTCTAAACGCATAACAATTAATTTATAGAATTGAAAGAAAAGATCTTGAGGAAACGTGAGTACCTGATAAGTTTAAAAAAGAGAGAGAAACTCAGAAGCTCAGCAGTGGGTGGTGGTAACACATTACGTGTACAAATATTACAATAATTGTTTGAATTCAAAATTCATAATTTGAAATGTACGTTAATCAGTGGCAACCAAACACCATTGATGGACCGCGTCCATTCATTACTTCGATAACACAAAAAATAATTCATCTTAACTGTCCAAATTATAAGTGAAATTATAGTAATTTATGGCGACGACTTAGATGGGACGGCTTTTAGTTATTACTTAGAAGATGCTTCCCACACAACGATAGCATCAGCGTCAACCGATACTATCAAATAATGTTGGCAATTCATCATGAGTGAAATCGCAAACAAGGGTGGATCTTTTGGAAACAAAATGAGATATTAATAATATAGCGGTAAAATAGTTTGTTTTTATGGAATTAAGGTAGCAAACGAGTGTGCAGTACCACCCTCCGCTGCCGCCCATGACACCTATCACCGAGTTAAAACAAAACTCAAATGGGGACTAGGATAGTTAGTCCGGGTAGGAGACGGCGTTAGAACTTTAGCTGGTTAGTTTGTTATTACGTACATAAATGAGGATTTTATTTCGTGGGCTCCCTATGCCGTGTTTGAAAATAATGATCCACATCCACAAGACATCGCGGCGCTAATTAATCCAAAAGCACTAAAAATACATTCAATGAAGTCACTTGAGTTTCTGGAAGATTAAGAAAAGTAATAAATAAAATGGTTACGACCACAAAAATACGTATTTCGAGATAAAAATAAATATAGCACACAGAATATGATCATGGATAAACATACTTAATACATAAATATATACTTAATACATAAAAATACATAAACATACTTGAAAGATTCAAAAATTCAAAAACGACACTAACCTTGATAATAATTATCGTCTTCTGTAATAACATCATTGCGTTAAAACAATAAATAATGAGTCTTTGTTACTTAGAAGAACTTTCAAAAGATTCATTTTATTAATGATATATTACTGTTACTTACGAAACCTATTTAGTGAAATTAAATTAATGTTATTAACACTGCTACTAATGATATCATTACGTATCTTCCGACTCTTGCAGCGGGGGTCATCGCTCTAGGCGCATCTAGATAGCGGAATAAAACATTACAACGAGCTTACGAGCTCCTTACTGATACAGTAGCGGATACAATGACACCAATGGATTGGAATCGTAGTTAAAAGAAAATTTGGATACAAGAAAACAATATATCTGTCATATCTATAACGAGTATTCATTGTTATTTTAATAACGCTGTTAAAAGCAGTTTTCCCGTTTTCTTCTTGTCGAGAAACACGGCGTTGATGCCTTTGGTGTGTGAGATGTCTATTGGTAGCGGCGACAACTTACCATCAGGTGGTCCCCCTACTCAATTGTTATTTAACAAGTAAGTATATTAACAAAGACAGCGTCGAGAAAGCTATCTGAAATGAGATGATTGTCATTCCGTCAAACTGCAATATCTTGAAGATTGATTATCACGATTACGTAAAATCGAATGGCGCTAATACATCAATTATTAAACTGTCTAGTTAGCGAAATGATAGAGAAGATTTTTTGATCAGCGTTTTATGTAAGACAGCACAATGACTATACTACGGTGTGAGTGGCGATCTTTATTCAAAGACCGCTGACGCATGCGACGATTCATTATTATTGTAATTGGACACGAGCTTCGCTTCTGTTTTCAGGTCTAGAGTCAATTCAATGTCTATTCTAAAGCAGTTAACCGTAGAGTTCAATTTCGGTTGATATTAGATGAAATGACATTTATCTCATTCTAACCTGTCTGAGCTTCTAGAGTGAGTAATTGTTTGGCATGTTACAAATTCGGAGGTAGTATACTGATTAATGGGGATTCAATTTCCTTGGATTTTACTTTCGATATATTTGGATTTTAAAGAATACGTTTTATCACCATCGCATCAATAGCTATTCAGGATGTAAGATGTAACGGGCTCTATTCATCTTGATTCCTATCCAAGCCAACCTCCCCTGGTTTTAATGCACCTCGCTTATCATCGGCCGATTCCAGTCCTTTTGGGCTGCTGGTCTCTTGTACTATTTAGTTTCACCCGAAGTACACCCATTCCTACCTAACACTCTAGACTTAGAGGGTTGGGAAAATCGTAGACAGCTAAAAATAAAACGGGCCCGCCACATGTTTGGTCGCCAATGCATAAGTGACAATTTTGGCGTTACAATGTCTATGGGCCACGTTTACCACTCACCATCAGGTGGCCAGCCGTCTGGTCGTTTGTTACTTACATAAAAAACTCTTTTATTCCTCTCATCAATTATTATTACGATAATGGTTACCTTGTCATTTTTACTGGTGGCTTGAATGATAGAAAGTACTCCTTACCTGTAATCAAAGATATTTAATATTTAGTTTAATTTTAGATTCACTTTCTCACATACCAACATTAGAGATTGTTTATCTTAGTCTACATAACACAGCTGAGTAAGGTCGCATTATTTTATCACTGTCTCTGTCTTCATAAGAACTCTATGTCACATGACAAGTAATCTAAGATATGAGTAATATCAATATATCGCGTTTGATAAGCCTGCAAAGGATTCTACTTTGTTAAGATTATATAAAGAACTTTCTATTTTGCGGCAATCCACTATTATTTCAAAATAAACTCCGCAATCAAATGTAAAAATATTTTATTTTCACTATTTGTAGAATTTGATTGAACCGTTCAAAACACGTTCCTTCAAAAATATTCTAGAAGATTCAAAAGAACGCGTCATGCATTAAAATTAGTGAGATCGCGCGACCGTTAACGACAAAGTAGCAAATAATAATATCAATAACGCTAACATATGGCTTCCCTCCCACAGTTTGGTGAGGATTTGACGACTGAAGCGTCCTGTCGTCGTAGTAAGTACGCGTTTGCTTACTCACCACGCTTTGTTGTACTAATTCCAAGTATTGTTTGTATGATAATATTACGGTGTATGTAGACTGCATTGTTGTAATTTTATACATTGCTTTAGAGATAAGGAGGAAATTTTATATAAGGAAGGCTATCTATGTATTTAATTATATGAAATCAATCATACCAACATAAAAAATGCAATTTTATCTGAAAGCACGGCAATCGATGCTCGAGGGTGGAGTGAGCATGCCATTACACTAATGTTGTGATTCTCTTTTTAATGCCAACTCTTACGGTAGGCGTTCGAGATTCAAGAAATAAAGAGTTAAAAAACAGAGCATAAATAGGAAGATACCTAAGTAAAACGAATAGTTGTGACCTAATAACAGAAAAAAGGTAGATGTAGCCATTACGACGTTATCAGAAAGTTGGAAGTGCTGGTATTTCTGCATGTGATAATGCTGATATGTACATGAGTGATAAATTGTTAATATCGTACCCTCTCTCCATGGCACTACTATTGACCGACACATTTACACCAAAAAACAAATAATGAATAGAAATGCCCGACTCTTCTTTTGGAAAGCCAATTAATAAAACGGCTTCAACTTATAGATTCTCCTTCGAAAACCCTTGCCGTAATCGATAATATGGCGCGTAGAGGTGACTTACCATCTCGTGTATTGGACTGATAAAAAGCAGGTCACTTGATGTAACATGATCACCGTTCAGCAATACACGACTGAATGTATATTCAGCCAAAACCAAAGGGGTCATCAACCATGAAAGATAACTCTATTTACACTTATTTTAAATCCATGAAATAGCATTCTGTTGGACTTCAGAAAGAAGCTCATTCCACAATCCACACATACGTGGCAATACTATATAATTATAGTCTTCTAAATCTGCCTGCGAGGATAAGTATGACCCCACTTAAAAACCAAATGCTCCAACTTGACGGTGTCTCTCGGGTTGATATTATCATAAAAATGTAGGATAACCTAAACGCCGTTTCTAACAAACATGAATTCTGTGGCTACCCAGTATTGATTAATGGACAATATGGAATACGTGCATGTAGACACTCGTAGCATGGCGCGGACGGCTACACTGATAGTGTATCGCGTAATCGTGTTCATAATGCAGATAAGCGTGTTCGATGTTTTGATTAAAATATTGTTTCCCTGTTTTATTTAGGTACGCATGATTACGATTATACCTGGTGACAGTTCAATTGAAACTACAATCGTATGCATCAATGTAGAAATCGCATGCTACAAACACAAATGAACACGCTACAAACAAAGATGTTGTCAAAGAACAGGAATAAATTGAACAACTATAAATCACCATAAAATTAACAAACATCACTAACTATGTCCCATTCGCTTTGGAGCGTATAATCTCTAACACACATATTATAAGGCCCTAAGCGCTTTAAAAATTCTGACAAGAGAAAGATACAAATTAAACACAAGATAATCCAAATCAACTTTCATTTCACATATCAATCAAATTACCTGACAAGTTGGTTAGCATACTTATAAATGGCAAAATAAGAGACTATTGTACGTAGGTACTTTTAAAAGTATCAGTATCACAAATAAAAGTTTTGATAGTATATAGTGAAGGGAAACCATTTTAGCTGTATTAGGAATGCTGACACCATGAATAACACAATACAAACTCTAAAAAGACACAGATTTGGTTGAAGAATCAGTGTGAGACATGAAACACAAACAAAATGTCACTAGTCAGCACACAATGTTAAGACCTCGATAACAGCCGGTTGAAGCTTGCGTTGAGCACTTCATCAGATGGAGTACACCAACTCGGAAATCAATACCATAAACAACATGTGTATGATATCAGAAGAAATCGCCGTTTCAATTGAGGTCAATGACCCAAAATAATCAAATCAACATAACACATAAATCAAAATGTAACGAGCCTCTTACCGTTCCTAACCACTAAATTATATTTGACATGTTATCACAGAAACACGACCAATCATAATTAAGCAAAGAATCGAGATCACAACATAATTGTTAGCTCGAAGCTACAGACGCAAACATAATATTTATATCCATTAACAATTTAGTGGAGCGTGCATATTTAATATGTTCTACATAACTTACAATTGTTCAAGTTACCATTAATCTTGTTGACCGAATAACATTCTTAGCAACCAATGCACCTCTAAAGAATCTGGCGTGAATTAGGAGTTCTATAGTCACGCAGAGTAGTAAATGTTACGCAGAAATAGTTTGAGGCTGCAGTTGCCTATGTAAACTGGTCTGATTTTTCTTATAATACCTAACTAAAAATTACAAATATGTTTTACGACAAAATGCCAGTATACTTAAATGAAAACAACCGTGGTCTATTAACGATTGTTCCCAGTTGTGTCTTAATGATAAACCCCGTAAACAATTATTACTAAATGCAGTACCAGGAAAACATAACAACGAGGTATGATTACTCAAACTGCGAACTAAGTGCACAGCGTGCGCTATTTGTTTAGCCATTGTGGCCACTGCGGAGGTTGCGATACTGCGAGATACGATTCAGAGGGTGCTCGGCCGCGGTCGTGACTGACGGACGAATTACGGCCCTCTATCTGCTATGGTTATCGCTGCAATAAAAGAAAAGTACTGATATTTCGTTTAAATTTTTATGGACTTTTGATTACACAAAACTATTAATTTCGAGAAGAGTAAAAAGTAATCACTTCACTTTTACATTGCACAAGCCTTGCCATGATTTTATACGATTGTTTTTAATGCTTAAAGCAATTCATGAGGCCCAGGTCAGAACAGAAAAATATAAACCATGTTGTTACGTAATCTTCAGTAACGAGAATTGATTTAGCTGAGTTACTTCTAATCGGCAATGCAAAATCAGCAAAGTTTTGTTGTGATGCAATGATGTATGCATAATCTCAAATCGAAAGATGTAATATTATAAGAGGCTTGAGATTATTTTGTCACATGAGTGGAGTCACGTAAGCATACTGATGTGTATTTACCTCGATATTTACTTCCCAATGCAACAAATAAATTATTACTTCGTATTTCTCAATCTTTGAACCTTTAAGCTAAAGTGCAATGACACTGAAGATTTTGTTTTGTAAATGGCAATGAGCTGAATACGTTTTAGTTTAAGAAAAGCCATGAGCCATGGTTCAGTAACCTTCAACAAAGTCTAAAACTACTAGCAGCACACTAAGTTCTTAATACTTTTATTCGATTACAAACAATATGTCAGATGATCCAGAAATAGGTTTTGCAGTCTTCGCATAGCATCCTGTTTCTAAGGAAAACGGGTCAGTTATAAATAAGTGGCACTGCAATTACACGCATGTTCGCTACACTCGGATGCAATTCGGCATAGAGCATGCGACTGTGGATCCAGTTAAGTATTTTACGAGGCTCATGTAGTTTAATTGTTGCTTTTCCAAAAGGTCTGAACTATACGCAGATAACCGACAAATTGTATTAATTTCCTGGATAATTGCGTTCAATTGGGCATGAGATTTATCTCTTAACTTCCAATTTTTTTATTGGAACGAAGTTCCTTACGGCAGGCTTGGAGGGGATAGGTTTTGCTACGGCGACCGAACTGAAAAATATATGATAGTAAAACCGTAAGGAAGAATGCGTGGAATAATGAGACGTGCGCATGCGCGACAGTCGCATACACAAGCGAGTAGTGTATATTACCTTTCTCTTTCTCCCTGTTTCATTTCGTTCGCCGTTGCCTTAATTAGTTTTCATATCATATAATTTCATAAACTAATAATATATTATAGTAATATAAAATAATAATATAGTAAATAAATATAGTAAAAGAAAATGCCAAGTGAAAGTGACAGTGCTAATAGTGGGAAATTATTACTATATTTATTCAGTGCAAAAGAATTAAATACGTAAGTATTAGTTTATTCTTTATTAATAAATATATATTTATATTATAAATATAATATATTTTACATTGGTTATGTAAGTGGAGTTTGCGAGATCTGTCAGAAAACGGAGAATATGATTATGTTGAGTTCCCGCGGAAAAAGTTATGAAAGTTGTCTTATGTCGCGGACGGAGTCTCTTAAAGTTGTTGATGAAGTTATAATAAAATGTGATATCGCGGATAGAGCGAGTGGTTAAAACGTTTAAATCAATATTGAGAATCGCTGAATAAGCCCACAACGGAGGTTATGTGAAGAATACCTACTTTCATGAAAATACATGCTAAACAGAGTAGAATCGACTGAAAAACCATACAAACACCCACACCCGACCTACCTGACGCCGATATCAGAAGCTGGGATAAAGAATCCGTAAGAAACTAGCTACTGAGAAAGCTTGGATGTCAATATGAACTGGCAAGCAAGGCTGCGATGCTTTGAGATGACTATGAAGTACAAGATGTCATATCATGGTATACAAGTATTGAGTGAGGATGTTACATGAGGTCAAAGAGAGCTGCAGTCTGCATCACCTGTATCCAGGAGTCGCTATCCACAAGTCCACGCTGAAGGATTTGTCAGGTATGACCAAGTACTTTTTGAGTTTGAGTTGTTATTCATTAGTTATGAAATAGAATAACATCAAAATAATAAAATGATAATCTAGACACAATGGAACTAAATTATCAAGAAAATGAGTTTTTGAAGTTAAATATTGAGTTCTAATTATGACATTGATAAAGTTAATAACTTTTTGGTAATTTTGTGGTAATATGGTACTAGGAGTATAACATTTGAAGTACCTACCCATCTTTGGCTTTATCACACAGGGTTTACTGGTGACTATAGGTAGTCTAGATACTTAGAGACGGTCACATAATTAATTATTGACAGTTACAGTTAAATGGTTAGTTAATAGTTAAAAAGAAAATAGGGTTGTAACATATGGAGTTATTTATGATATGGCTTAGTAAGTTAGCTGATTGATGATTAATTCACTGTAATGAGATTTCTTTTGTTTTTGAAAATTTAATAAAATTCAGCCATCTTGTCGAACGTAACTCATTGAAATTATTATTTGATCATTGTTATTTTTGTACAATGCATAGCTCTTATAAGGCACTAGAGACAGGTGCTCAGTTCTGTTATTGGAGAGTGCCAATGGACAGTTGTATCGGGATGGACGATACATATGAGAGCTATGTATACAGGTTAGATGTAATTATTCTTAGTCTTGTTTTAAGAGACATTTAATTGAGTGACGTTCGATGAGCCTATTCGTTTTGGAAAAGTTTACTCATTTTGAGAAAAGCCAACTTGTTTGAGAAAAGCTAACTTATTTTGAGAATAAATGAGTTGTTTTGGAAAAACTTAATTAAACATTATTTGAGTAAAATTGTTAAAAAATAGAACAATCAGATAGTGATACATCTTATACTCCCTCTGTAACTTTCACAGAATCATCAATATCTTTTCAAATGGAGTCTTCTTCAGATTGTAGTGATTATACAGGATGACAAAAGACGAGAAAATTTAAATGCCTTAGAGTGTACCTTGAATAAAATTAAAAAAAGCCCCCGTTCTTATATTGGCAATCCTTTAACTTGTTATTATTTAGTTAACTTGATTCAAGAACAGACAAATATACCATTTAACCATATTTTACTATAGCTTGTGATTTGATTAATATACAAGATTCTCTAATTAAATAAAACACAAATGAAATTTATGCATTTTTATTTTCTATTCTATACTTTTATATAACAATGGATACACATGGGTTTTATATTATTGTTTTATATAATTATTATATTTTATATTATTTTATATTATTTCTTAAAATACTGAATTTCCTAAATACTTTCTTGTACTTAAATAAAAACTAATCAGCAAAATTTAAGAGAAAAATCAAGAAAACCTACATAAAATTGAGCACGATTTTTTTTGCAATTTGTGTCGATTCTACATTAGCCGAAGGAACTTCGTTCCTACCTGGTGTCCCACGACACCACATCATTTTTATTCATAATATATTTTTATTTCGATTACTATTTTCTATTTCTATACTTATTATAAATATATTTATGTCACAAATTATACCATAAATAAACAATAAACATTTGGAACACAATCTAACATTAAAATACCTTTTATTAAATTGTTTGTCAAAAATATGTAAATAAAATGGCTAAGAGGTGCTAAATACATACGACAGAGTCAAAAAGATCATGAGAATAGGTAAACAAACAAAACAGATGGGAGAACACGACTATTCCTAGAAAGGAAGCTAGCGCCCATTAAGAGGGGGTATAAAGCAAAATTGGCAATCTTAGATTCAATTTTTACAGTAGTAGATCAAGTTTCTAGAACCTGAAGAAAAACATAGTTATACTTCATTATATTATTGAGTGCAAGATCTAAGCAAAAACAGAAAAAAATAAAATTTTCTCGATAGAAAAAAATCACAAAGTTAGGTCTAATTTTTCACTTAAATCAATTTATTTTCAATGTGGTGCATATTTTAGAGTCAATATTTTAATATATTATGCTAATTAGTATCACGGAGGGATTAGATTAGCGATTTCAAAATCAAATCTATAATTTACGAATTATTAAAATAAAATACATTTGTAGGATTTTGAGTATTTTGACATGCTCGGTTTCATTAATCAGTCACCATTGCTCCATTGAGACGGGAAGACTGCGTCAGTCTTCTCGACATGTGAAATTATTTTTTGGTGTACATTTGTGACTGAGAGCGTAGTTTTTATTACAAAAACAATAATTGTGTATGTGTGAACTAAAGTTAAAAGACACTAAGATCCAACATGGGTAACAAACGGAATAAAATCAACATTAAAAATGGATCATAGAAAGCTGAAAATTCAAGTCATGGCTAGTTGTCAGAGGTAAGTTGACAAGTACTATTTCATATTCAAAATTAGACCTTATTGTTTTATCTTTTGTGCTCACAATACAATGTTGATGTTGATGTTTGATCGCTGAAACAGCATAGTATATACGAAAAATTCACATTGTATGTATCATTAATAGTTAGTATAGGTATGTACTTTCAAACAAAATATACAGCTTTATCCAAAAGCAAATTTAATTTTGAGTTCATTATATCCTCTTTGCCCCATAATTTTGTTTTTAAAGCAACACCTATATTTCTGGTAGTCAATTTGATCAATCCCTACAGTAGTTGTTACTTGTGTGTGTTTGAAACTATTATTGTATTTTCATTTCAGAACAAGATTTAATCCAAAATCAAGATAAGAGAAGAGAGAATAAGAAAATATTCCAAAATCTATTGATGATGACGGGAACATTACACCAGAGAAGTGCGTATCAATTCATCTGTCTATGTATTGTTTCATTTATTATTTGCTTGTTGTTGCATTGTAACGAATCTACAAAATAACACATAAACTAAACTTTTTTTATACTATACATACATGCATAGTTAGGCAAAATTACTTCAACAAAAACATAAAATTTTGTATAAATGCAATTTTAAAGCGACTTTTTTATTTACTTTTTAATTGCTAATTGTGTTTTCTTAAAGAAAAAATATATATTTTCAGGCTTACTATTTTACGCTTTTACAAAATGTAGAAATTTTAGAACATACAGATCCAAATGCAGACGAATTTATTGCACCGGAACGACTGGCATTAAAATAAAGTATTTATGTAATTTAGTCCTATCTAAAACTTTCAACCGATTATAAATGGCGCCAAGTGATACCTGACGTCATCAGTTTCAATGTTAGGGAGTATAACAGTGTTTGACTTTTTTTTTAATTTCAGTAACATCAATCCTCGTGTTTATAAACGGGTCAAGATAAATATCAAGACAAACGACGATACTAAATACACATGTGAGACAAGTCAACGGCTTATAATAGACAAGATATATTTTTTTGAACAATTAAAACTTCCAACCATGCATAATTTTGGCATTTTATTTTTTCTAGACGGATTTTGGAGTTAGTGAATTAAACTTGATTTCGAATAAATTCATTTTGGTTTTAAGTAAGCTTTTGTTCGATTTTATGCTTATTTTTAATCTTCAAAAAAATTGTTTAGTTTGATGACTTATGTGTTCTTACCATACCTTAAATATTTTTAATACCCATTATACATTTTTCCTGTTCTCACGCATAATTATATCATCACGCATCATATTTCACACACTGTTTTTTTCCTATATTTTTAAAGCTAACAATTGTCGCTCAAGAAGTTAGTGATTGTCATCTTTTTTATGATATTATTGTCACTTAATTAGTTTCCTTATAATAACGGCAGTGGCATTTGTAATTTTTCTGTTTTCTGGCGAAGGATTTCTTTCAATTTAAATAGATTTAAAGGATAACTTACTTTATCTTTTTGTAGCGAAAAAATGAAAACAATGTTATCTATAATAATAAATGTCTGAAAAACATTGTACGTGTTATTTATTTACATGTTATACGGCATACAGGTGTCATCACGTAAAAATAGAGCAGATATTCTGCTTTGCGAGAATTTAAATGATTTAATGGTCACACCAGTACGAACATTATACTGCCTTTCTTGTCATAAAAGTGATTCAATCGCTCCCTACACTAGGTTTCCAGCGCTATGGTTACATGATGCGACCGACACTACCTATAAATGTTATTAGTTTCAGAAATACAGATAGTTACAGCGAGAAGAATTGCTTTAGATTAATAGATACCTACATAATAATATATTCAAAATTATTAATGACACCTAATAATGTGTTGTCTGCCATTCACTGGCTCTCTAGCTATTAACATTGTATAAAAATCTAACCCTAATAAAGAAAAAACAGCTTGCCATTTTTGAGGTAGATGATTCTACATTTATTGAGCCGAAATTTGTCTCAGTTTTTACATTATACTGTGCCGTATTCTTGACTGATGCCATGTTATATAATAGCGGCTGTACACTCTCGTGCGAGAGTACTCGCTATGTCTCGTGACGCCTCGGCCGAGACGTCATGGGAGCGAGAGTAGGCCAGACCTCCCGAGACATCACGAGGCGAGGCGAGCGCTACCAAGTACATTCTCATACGATTGCACTCGGCTAGCAGTCTCGCGAGAGTGTACAGCCGCTAATAAAGTCAGATGCAACCGGACGCGCAACTGCTGCGGCGCATCTATTTGACGGGCGGGGCGGGGCGCGCGGGTGAAATTTGATTTTTTCCTAGCTTTATACCCCCTCTTAACGCTTCCTCCCAGGGACACGCGGGCGGACGTAGCTGGGTTACATCACATGTATTCAAATTTACGCTTTGATGTCAACCAAATGAGAAATATATAAATTCTTAGCGCACTGCTCTTGGAATTGATTTCTGAAGAGCAGTGGCGGTGACATCGATATAAAAAATCAATAAATGCAAAAAATGACCAATTTTCCATAGAACTGATAATTTTGCACGCTTTGATACAATTTAAAAATTTCATGAGAAAGAATACAAGTTCTCGATTTAAAAAATATCTTAGCATACAATCGGAAAAAAATTCAAATCAATACGAAAACGAATGCGTACAACAATAATGTTACGAGTACGTTACGACCTTACGACACAGTGAATTGACAATAAAAATTACCTTAGACACGGAAGTACAAAGAAAGCAGATTTAAGACTTTAAGACCATCAATATCTAAAAGAAGAAACGCTTAGTAAAAGTAAGTAAATGATTAACGACAATAACTTCATCAATTTATTACTTAAAAGGAACAACGACCACTGGAGCTTTCTAATTACTAGAAACGTTGAGTGTTTAGATTTATGATGTTTTTAATTTGACATCGCCATACACTCATGAAGTTAGGTCTTAAGTCGTCGACATAAAGTTGTTTTTGTCGTTGAAATAAGTCCTTCAAGAGACCTATGGTGAACAAGTCCTTTAAGTTGCAGTAGCAAGGTTGAAAAGGTCAGGGTGAACGACCTGAGTGTTGCCCCTAAGTGAACTAGTTTATAGTAGCATCGCACGCGAGTACAATCTTTGATTAAAGCTTTAACATTCGAATACAATGGCGATTAGTATTGTTCATTTACTGTTAGAAATCACATTGTCTACGTCGTTGTGGGTGGGTTCCTTCAAATTTACAAAAGGCTGTTTATATTTCTTTTAAGTGTCGAGAAGGAAAATTGCCGTATATTTGACATTATTAAATGCGAAGATATAACAGGTGTTACAGTAGTAATATTAGATTAAGAAATTGTATAGGTATGTAAAAATAGTAATAATTCATTTTGAAATAAATACATATAGCTTGCATATTGCTATTATACAGGGGAATAGCTTTTTGTTTCTTGCTAATTTACGATTTCAAATACTACTCGAATAGTATCATTAGGAATGAAAGCCATTATAAATAAATTAAAAACGATACATTTAGATTACAATTTGGATAGAGAGGATAATTTAGTAAGTGTGGCGTTAATTTGACATGAACAACGCAAGGGTTGAACTGCATGTATGGTTTAAAACTACGTAGAGAGCGAAGATGTTAGTTAATACATTATTTCCTAATGTCATAAAAAAGGAAAATAGCATGGCCCATCTGAATAAAATTAAAATTATAAAATGTAAAATTTTAATGTCCAATTTAGAGCGGGCTCAATTCAAATTCAAAGAGGGTATTTTAATTGAAATTATTTATAATATATTGGCCTTAAATATTAGGAGTTAGGACGTGTAAGCCAAGTTAAAAGCTTGGCTGATAAAAAAAACGGCAAGATTAAACCGAGTTTATAAAGAAAATAAACATGCACACATTCACACCCCTGGATTAGTATTTCTTGTATTGGGATGACAGTAATAAACACAAAACAAAAATGACTCGAAACCAAACATTTATGTATAACATAACGTAATCCGCCTTATCCGGCATTCGAACTCGGGATCAACAGAGGCAGGCGACTGATTAGTTTTCAAATGAAAATTCATATTAATGTACACACGTTAAATTGACAGAGATGAATAACAACGCAGCGGTAATTGTCCACAATGAACTATTTTTACCGGAGTCAACAGACTCATAACTCGAAAGATTACGTCTTGCGCGTTGTGGGTGGATGTGTCAGTGTAAACGAATGAATGGAATAGGGAAGTACCCCAAATTCTACTAGTATATTACGAGCTGACTTTTAAATTTACTATACTTTTATAATGTGTAGTTAGATTGTGACCAGCAGATGTTCTCAAAGAGGTACAGTTGGTAAAGGGTGTAATTACATCGTGCACTATACTTAACCATAGCGTAGCACAAAACGCAAAAACCGCACTGAAGGGCACATAATCGCTAATAAGCTAATCATAGCATCGGATGTGTACACAAAGTACCAACGATCCTTACGCAACACACTTTGTTTATAGGTAGGTTAGACTGTAAGACTTAGAATGTAAAGTTGAAAATCAGTTGTATAGACAAAGCTAATCGTATTCTATTTTCAAACATTGAGTTCAGAGTACCGCAGATCTGAAATCGGTTTTTAGTTCGATTTTGTCGACGACGAGTTTGATTCCTATTCCCTATTCTCTAGTGCCAGAATCTTAGAATAAATTGATAAATCTATTTTTTTGAGTTTAATCGATTTAAAAACATTATTATTTTGTATACATAAGTAACAAAGAAACCAAAGAAATCATTGCAATTATTAAACTAATATTATCTTGTCTATGTGAAGTAAATCGTTGATAAAGTTATTGGAGGTCGAATACCTGCTAATGAGTAAAAATGCTAATCATAATAATAAAACCATGATCGTCATCTCCATTCCATCCATTTCGCATAAAACTAAAAACAATCGAGATTAATTTAATTAATCTTGTTCATTACACATGATTGTGAGTAAACTTCTTTGCATAACAAGCTGTTAATAAAGATAAATGAAATGAAATTCATAGCTAAACAAAAATTAATGAAATTTTCATAATATTACATAGGCAAGGTAAGGTTGTTTCCTTGCCACAGATGAAAGCTAGATGTCAAATCAACCGCTGGCAGTGTCATTTCCAAAAGATGCGAATCAACCTGTGCCCTCTGTTGAGTAAAATTAAGTAAGTTGAGATAATCGGATAAAGTCAGGCCGCCTGAGAGCTTTCAGCGAAAACGCTGCCTAATTCTTTTGAGATATACAAAACAATGTATGTGTGGGATATTCCTCTTTTCTCTACAGAAAAGTCGATGGCATATTGTCAATCCCTTAAGTTCCATAAACTAGTCTATTATATTTTAAAATCGCGCTCGCTCATATCCCGCACCAAACGCAACAACGGCCCACACCTGTGTATCGCACGTGGAGTTGCGTGTTTAGTATGTATAGACACGCCTACAATATCACGCTACGGATGTATACAAAGAGTTACATGATAAATTTACAAATTTAATATACAATAACAATGAAGTCCTATCACCCTTCACGATATATTTACATGACATTACAAATATTTTAAATCTAATAAGAAAGTAAGGATTACATTGTGTAAATAATTTTAATTGCATAAATTGGGTCTACGACAGATGACAGTTAATTTAAAATGAATGTGAGCTAACTTCAATGAAAATGTGGAAAAATAACATTTTAGGAGAAATCAAAAGGATTATTAGTTAATGCCAGAAATAGAAGATAATATTTATAAGGTACAAACAATATAAAATTGCTAAAATTCTTAAACCGTAGAAGAAATAAGAATAAAATACGTAGAACAAAGAACTTTGATATAGCGAGTATGAGAATTGGGTAATAACGGTACAAAGGTTTGTATATTATCAACTGTGGATATATATGGTACACGTTATCACACAAGTTATAGCATTCCTGTTTCGGGAACAGTGTGTTTCGTGTGAATAGCGGTTTCGCGTGCCCTTGTGGGTTGCGTGCAATTCCTTAAAGCACGTTTATTTAACATAGTTTACTAAGGAGCACGTACTCATATACGAATGGTCAACACGGCTGTAAATGGATTACAATTTTAACGAGTACATGACAAAAATATATTTGCTGAAAATGCTGGAACGTCCAGATACAACAACTCTATTTACGTTAGTATTTCAAAATAAGATTGAAGTTTTGCGGGCGTATTAGACTGTAAATACTAAATTGACATACTAATCAAGACACTAAATGCAAATTAGATTAGACTGAGTTTACGAGTTAATTGTGTGACACCAAAGGCTAAAAAGGTTGAAGACGTAAAAATGATCCATAAAATATGTTTTCTCTCCCCTAGTCACATTTCGTAACGGCGAGTACCACGCCCCACAGTGGCGCCCTTATTGAGTACTCGCCGACGTTGATTTACAATTACAGGGAGGGTTTTTCGCTTTCTGGGTCACCACACAAATTGTCACGATACAACATAACAACGATAAGTATAATACGTCATGTGGAAATTAAGTACATACCATTCCTTTTTGGCAAATAGCATTACGATGAATTGTCATGCGTTGTTTCTGATTTTGTTAGACTTATAAAATTTATTCGATTTGCAAGATGTTAAAACGAATTACCGATTTGTATGCAATATTACTGCACAACATGACAAGACCATACACGTACAGTCCTAAACTAATAATTGTATAAAAAAAACAAAATTGTAAAGGTACCTGAACTAAAACCACAAAAATCAATTCTTTATCTTGATTTTCCGTCCAAAGTCATCAGGCTATAATTAAGGAACAATAATTACCCCCCGATGCTATGAAGTCTCCACAGAACTGGCTGTTTGGCGCTCCCTTCACTCACGTAATGAAACCTGCTATTGTGTTCTATTTTTATAGTATTATTCATGTCTACAGGGTCAATATACACAACTAAGCTGCTGAAAAATCGATTTCAACGTAGTCGAGTTGTTTAACATAGAAAATAATAAGGTAATTTAAAAAAGGAAAATAAATAACAAAATGTTGAAAATAGAACGGACTGTGAAAAAAGAAAAGCTGACAGTTATCGAGAATCGAGGTTGCAATAAAAAGAATATGAGTATGATAAAACACTAATATCAGCAACAGATTGTCGGATACAGGTAGTATTCGTGTTCCTGTAGCTACTATTTTCCAAAGACAATTATCGACAATGGTGCTATGTCAATTAAAATTATGCTTAAAGGAGGCAGTAAGTTCTCATAAACACCGATAATAATATCGGCGCATATAGCGCATTCACGTATTCGCAGTGATTCATGAGAAAATTTCACAATTCCTACGGATGGTAATGTCAAGAAACTGAATAATATGGATTTCTTGACATGCTTGTTGCATACGTTGTTACTTAGAAAACAGTAAAAATTATAATCACTGTCCAAATTAATATAAAAAAAATTCGTGAACATTTGGTTCATTCGGTTCACATGGAAAAATTAATAAATAAATATCAGCTGCTAGAACATCGCAATGTTTGATAAAGCCATACAATAAAGATGTAGGATAAAAATGTTTCAACCAAGTTTGAATCACTATGATTATTTCCAATACATCAATATGAAAATTAATAATAGTAAGAACTATGATGCTCCATACATTTCAAATGATCAACAATAACTACATATTATTATTATTCTTATATGTACGTACGACATCATCATGGTCTTCTAAAGTAACCATTGAGTAAAACAACATACTTATTTTTGAATTAAAAAAGAAGCCGATAAAACTAACGTGTTTCTATAAAAAAATCGCATAAGCCTTGAACCCACTGATACAAGTGTGGGCGATGAGAAAGATTTGTAGCGCGTTACATACGGAGTTACTCCCCAAGGCCGAGATCAATTGAAACGTTGCATAAATCTTTGTGTTCTGTTCCACAGGGCTGTTACTATGGTAGGTGGTCCGGTGATGTTTATCATTGGACACGTTCTAATGTAAGGGATGGCATAAAAACTCATTATTAAGTAATTATTATCTAAATCACTAGAATATTACAAAAAACATCAAAATTTTATAAAAAGCTTATGGCCGTTCTTAATAATTCATAATAGTAATATGTACTCAAGTCATTTGCCCGGAACCTGTCAAAAAGTCACAACAGTTTAGTATCTAACCTATCCAGAGTTTATGGATAGATAGAGTATTGAAATCTCTGCGATAGGTAATGTGACTATTGATGAGAAAAAATTTAACATTTTTATTCAAGAAAAAAGTAAATTTCAAAAATGCGAAATTTTTACACAATACATTCAGCCCTAGTCTAAGCCTCCCGCATCTCGCGTCATGATTAACCCAGCCAGGAGGTCGTTCACCTTCAGCCAAAATGGCCGTCACGTACAACCGTAAGTAATCGTAACTCGGATAGTAGCCAATCGATTTACAATTCGCGTCATATCACGTAATAGTAAAAAAATTTCGACACCGAGCTTAAACATACGCGCTCATACGTGCGTTAAGATAAATTACCAATTTTACCAACAAAAAACCGTTTAGGTACCATCAAAATATTTACCATCACTTTCTTCTTCCTTTTATTGTTCCGGACCACGGTCACGGTCAGTTTATTCGCAGATTTCCGTATTGTCTATGGTCTTTAAACACATACATACTTCTTCGCACCAGATATCCCTGTGTCGCGGCAGACGTAGTCATCATAAACACCCACGACCCAGGGACGATTTTATTTATCTGTCATAAAAATGTTCTCCCCTGGAACAGCTTGGTGGAGTATACTGTCCGTCCGTTCTCAGTAAGTGTTGAAGCAAACCATGCCATAAATGTCCACCCCGAGCGAGAACCGAACCCAGGATGAGCTTTACAGGCACAGTCAATTCAATATCAACTAGGCTACGGAGTAAAACGTTCTTATTATCTGATTGGGCTTATGTAAAGTTAATTTGTTTATTCGAGATAACCTACTTCCGATATTTAAATACAACCATTATGCAAGCGTAAGACACAGGTTTTTAAAACCGAACTACTGGTATTTCAAGTATCTTTCGTATAATAAGTGCAAAAGACTTCGTTAGTGCTTTTTATAAGAATCTTGACATACTTCCAGCAAACTAATTTTACGCTTACTTTTTCATGATACATAGTCAAGTTTTTATGGTTATAAAAGATTTAAACTTGTTAAAATAGACTAGTTCAGTGTGTACTTAGTTTGAACACAACAATGGTAGCGCAACTAATCGTAGGGTGACCTTCATTTACTGATTAGTTTTGGCTAAATATACAAACACGTCCCAAAGCTACCAGACATATTATAACGCCAAGCGATAAATTTAGTTTATATGTTCGATTAAAATGTGAATATTTCATGAAAATATCTTTTTTTATTAATTACCCTCCTACTTACACTGCAAATATTAAGACATACATAAATAGTGCGTTATTGATGAACTGCATAGTTATAATTTTGCTGTTATTGTCTGTTTCAACTGTGAGTGACAGTAGAGGAATAGTGTTAAAAATGTAAACTCATTAGGAGCTTTTTGTGGCTTCTTCAAAGATCACTCAGGGTAGCGATTTATTTATGCGACGGCTTAGTTTGACTTTCTAAAAGTGTTCCTACAAATCATATTCAAATAAATTTCACTTAATTTGAACAGCGTATTATTTAATATTTTATTTCATATTTAATTAAATTTAAAAGCAGGATACGTCTGGTTTTATTACTATTACATTGTATCCTTTATATCTTTACGACACAGAGTGAAAAACAAATATGTAGTTCATAAACCTACACAGCCTTAAAAACTACGTGAAGGCTATCAATTCCACGGCAAGGCGATTTAATACTGCACAAAAAAGGATTCCACTAGTCACGATGCTTTTCAGACCCATTTTATGAAAACATTTTTAGATTTTCTAACGACAAAACCATATCCGGCTACGAAATAATTTTATTTTTTATTTTAATAGAAACTTTTTGTTCAATCGAAATGAACACGTTCTATGAACATTTTGAAATAAATACACTACGCAGGAACGTTAAAAATATTGTCGAAACTCTTAAATGGCGTGACTGGTGGACATCGCTACAATCAATAATTCATGCTGGCCGCTTTCTTTCGAATAATTTACGTTTTTCGGTACAATACTGAATCGCACTACAAATTATTAAATATACACTACTAAGTCAATGTCGTCAATCAACTTGATTACATAAATGTAACTTCATTTAAGTTTCAATTACTAAAATAAAAGTGATAATGGTTTCTACCCATTAATGGCCCACTACAGAACGCGTCTCTTCTCATAACTGACGAGGCCTAGGGCATAATCCACCACACTGCTCCAGCGCGAATCAGTGCAGGAAAATTGATAAAAAAAATATTGTATGTATGTACTGAATAATAAAAAACTGTTACATTTGTTGGAACGTAATAAAACACACAATGATTTAAATTATACAAAAATATAGGCAGGTTACTACAAATGAATAAAATTACTGTAGTAAACTTTCAACAGGAAACACCCTTTAACCGACGCCAAATAAACTAAACATAAATGTTAAAGTATTTAATCGCAAATTTAAATTAAATACCACCGCTTTGTAAAAACCAATAATCAAAGACATAAAAATAATAAACCAGATAATCGAAAGCGAAATCGTATGTTTATAGCCATTTAATAGCTAGAAGGAAACGATCAACATTTCATGTTTCCTGGAGATCAAAACTCTCTAACTCTAAAAACACCGCGGAGTCTATAATATAAAGGGTCACAGCTATGATAGGCTATAATAATATATATGAATAAATAAATAGTGACATTTAAAAAACGCTACACACTCATTGCCCCACACTAGTGTCGGGCAATGAGTCCAATCCTAGGATTTACCGAGACGTGGTTACCACGGCCAGCACGCGAAGACAGACCTAAATCAGATTTTTTAACTCATCATACAAATACCGCCTCTCTTCTTTCGCCGTAAATTTTCGTATAGAAATGTTGAGTAGAAATTTCATATTCTATCCTCACCAGGATAAGTTTGTGTGATAACAACAGTTCTATAATTTTATTAGTATTTTGTGAGGTTTAGTAAAAATGTGGGATCATCTGTTTAAGCCACAAGCTAACTTAAATTGGGGTAGGTAAATTAGAATTATGAGCCTTTATTACAAGTTGAGGCGACTATTGCTATTAGCTACACTACACCATATAACCCTAAAGTCATGAAAAAACAGACACATATATTTCAAAGCATAACCTGTTTTGTATAAAACCACCGTACAATACCATTGAACCGGTGGCGGGGCACTAAGGGACATCGATATCTATTACGCCTTGCGCTGCAACGCTGCCTCGCAATCGCATAATGGATAATGAGTGGGTGCGTTCAAAAGCGCACTTTATACAGAGAGAAAATTATTACTAATACTACAAAATTGAAAGGTGGGACTGTGATTGATTGCTTCTATGATCTATTCTTACAAACACCAGGTGTTGGTAATTTGCATTGGCGAGCACTAGCGGCAGTCGATTGAGTAAGAGTGGACGTTTTCTTGAATAATGAATCGAAAACAAAAGTTAGGAAAGTTGCATTCGATGCGGTTCGAGCTGTAGATCGGATTGATTGATATCGCGTTCATGTTGATTTTCCCTCGGCCGATTGATTTAATGCAACTCATTAATTAACGAACACACTATTACTTACATGCCGTCTACTGTCTAAACTTTAGACAGTAACTAGACGGAATAGAATAGAATGTCTTTAGACTTTAAAGACATACTACCTATTTAAGTTACAATTGATACAAATGAAATAATTTTGCTACAACACAATCATAATTATTATTTATAATAAAAACAACGTAATGAAAAACTAACGAATTACATTTAACAACACATCGTCGAAAAATAATTTCATAGCATAAAGTTGTTTTAATATAATCCATAACGAATTGGGATTGGTAAATATTTTGAACATACGTATACACTTGATAGTCAGCTAACGTCAGGAAGAAGAATACAAAGTACAAGAACAAAAACCAGAACGAAACAGTACAATGAACATGCAGACAGCGGAAGCGGGCGTGACACGTGCGCGATCGAGACCCTCCCAAACTCATCTCATCTCCCTCATTAGCTATAAACTAAATAAAGAGCCAGTACTACTAAACTAAATAAGAGATGTACCTTATCGAACAACGGCATGACGTAGATGTTCGAGATGATACATTGGTCAATTGACGTGTTAGAAATGGGAAAAATGACAACCAAAAAATAAGTAAATATATTTTTTAACTTCTCAAATTGTTATCTTCAATTTTTTATAGGTATTCGTCTTATTAAGTCTAAAATTATTCTATAATTCTTCAGCTATACGTTTATGTTTAATCACTTCGGTGTGCAAATGTTCAAATAGTAAACACTTTTAACTTATTTAACTTTTAACAAATAGACAAATAAACACTCTTAACAAAATTATGAACGACTTAAAATCTTCAACACGCCAATAATTACAAAAGATAAATGTCAGCGATAATAACAAATCGACATCCAGTTAGTTACACGGGGGCAAGCAGACAAACAATAAAACGTCGCGGGTGCAGTGAAGGCGATCTTGTTTCAGCGATATCACGGTTCTCACGCCCCCGTGGGAGAGGCCTGGATGGCAACCAGTAAAACCATACAGATGTTTTCGATAAAATGGATTAATCCATACTACATACTACGTCCATCCATTCATGTCTGTTACCTATTTACGCTGAAGCTGCTGAACCGATTCAAATAAAGTTTGGATGGAAATCCCGATAATCCGTTCCCTTGAGATAATTTTAATGATATTTTGTCGTTTTCCGATTCCCACGCGGGCGAGGCTGCAAGCAAAAACTAGTGATACATAATTCAATAACGACCTACATGAATATGCCAAATCAGTAAATGAAATCAGGCAAGTAGGTTAGTTATATTACGTATTACATATTGATTTAGATTTTTTTGCAATTAAAAACAATCCAGTTTGAACATACGCGTATCTAATAATAATAAAGACTTGGAAGCTAAGCCCATTAAAAATAAATTATCTATAACAAATGCCACAGTACATAGCGGAAATACGATCGCAAACCTACTGAACCCGATAGGACCGGGACCTGGAATCCGGTAAGAAATGCTTTAACAGTACATCGTACAGAAATACGCAGGAAGACCCAAGTTGTAGGATTTAATATTATCTATAGAGAAAAGTTATTCTTCAAAGTTTAAAATTTCAAAATAGAATAACTTATAAGTAAGTATTATTAGCAACCGCTCACAGATACGCCAATATCAAGAAATCGTTACTTGGTGGTGCTAAATTTAATGTTCTAAACTCTGCGATTATAAGAATCAGTCAGTCGGTCGGTCAGGATCTCTTTATACAAAATAAGTAGTAAGTAAGTATTCATCAAAAATACAATTTATAACTTTAAGGGATGGCATAATATTTAAAAATAAAATTGTAATCTGCAGGTGTCACACTAACAACGTAAATAATTAAAATGACTCACCGTTTCGATCTTTATCTTATCTTTCAACACGTAATCCCTCTCATTGATCAATAAAGGAATTTGCTTACCTGAAACAAAAAGTAAAAACATTGTAACGATGAAATAGTAATTTGCATAACTGCATAATGATGGCAACCAGCAGGTACTAAAAATAGACCATCATCTTATGTATAATCCTGTAATCTATATTATCACGGACATTAACAATGATCCAACAAAGTTGTCATCGACAAACACTACACTTCAATAAAGTATCTACAATTATTATTGCACTAATATAAGAAAGAACGAATACACTTAATCATAAGTGCATTGTCTTAAAGTATTTCAAAACCATAAGACATTTTAAAAGTTATTAATTGTAGTACATCAAATCAAATGAATCTCTTTAACATCATCGTAGTGTGTTAATATTACCATCACTTTATATTTTAATTGAAATATATAATAATAATTAAATTTTGCACTCACTGCAAGCACATAATTATATAAATAGTTACTGTTAGTATATAGGTAAAATTAAATCAGACGACGATCCGTTATAGTCGTAAAATAATAAACAGCAGGAAATTATTCAGTCAATCATTCTATTAATGAAACTGAATATCATGCTCCGCCGTGAAACTGATTCTCATTATGAACAAAAACAACGGGTCGGTTCAAGCTTTGGTTAAATATAGTGAGGAAGGTTCGTTAGCTATCGGAGCGTATTTAGAGGTCGAATTACAAAAGGCTGGTTTGACTGACGGTTAAATTAACGAATATGCTTCTACTGTTACAGCGATGATAGATTTAAAATATGAGAGGAAGCGGTGTGAGCTTTATACGTACAAATACATGACCTCAGTAAGATTATAATAAATATACTTAATTTATAAAGAAGTAACAATTACCATAGATATGCATAATATACTATCTTTTTTACGCCTTTAAAATTGTAACATGTAACTAGTACTGATATAAAAAAGCAGGAAAAGTAACTATACTATTTATTCGTAGTAGACAGGTTAAATCGAAAGGTACAGAATTTCAAAATCAAAAATTTTTGTATTGTAGAAGAAAGTTTATATACCTCTCCACATAAATCACATTTTTTTTAAATAGTAAGCTAAAAAATAAAGGTTTTTGTGTCAATCAATTAAACCTGTGAGAGGCTATTTCTTTCTACTTATACATTTTTATGTTTTCCTTAAATTATAGTATTTTAACGATGAGTACCTATAAAATTAAGCTCGCAAGATGAAAAACACCAAATTTTGGAAATCCAAATTTAAAAATTATAATAAAATTGAATACCAAGAAAAATTAAAGAAAATACCAGATCTATAAATACAGTAAAAATAAATAAGAGAATGTTGTCTATAATACGCTAAGATTAAAACGTATGTATTTGATTTTGAACCGTAACCGCTACTCTTCGGTAACTTACATGAATACATCACACTTGACACAACGACACTTGTGTGTGATTATGTGTAGCTGCTGAAGTGTGACAAATGCCCAGCAACATTAAGGTGCTCGCCTCGTCCTAATTATGTTTAGACAACTTTAAAATATTAAACGTAACGACATTTTGTGATAATTATTTAATTTCTTGTGTCATTATAATTATAAACGCAATATGATAGGTACTAAGACAAGAGATTACCGCTTTCAAAAACATCGTTTTCCATGAAAATTGTAAGCCATTAAGTGAGTTTAGTCAATGTTAAGCTTATAAAATATTACCAACGCTATGATCATATCTCGAATTTTAATGTTTAGTTAATGGAGCTACTAAAACACCACATCGAAGTCTTGACACGGCGGACGACGAAGTCCGTGGTTGAATTGAAAGCGTGGTGTCGCAACGGCGCGCAGCGTCAACGACTGTCACACGAAACAATTGCTGTAGATAAATACTCGCTTTTCACGGGGCGACACACAACCCACGCGACCCGAACTTTACAATAACGATGCATTCAAACTTAAGAGAACTAACCGTCTAATTAGGCATTACACACAGACTGAATAGATTAAGACTATGAGAGACTGCTCCATTCAAATGTTATCGGATAAGAACTAATTAGATTTTGCCGTTGAAATCACGATTAAAGCATTCAAGTCGCAATCAAAAGATTAATTGTATTATAGAAAGACATTCTAATAAACGCAGTTACGACATCACAGACAACGTTCGGGATAATTGATGTGTTAGTGTTATATTTCTTGATTGTGTGAATAAAGATTTATACAAAGACTAAGACAATTCAGAACTCAAATTGCCTACAAGCCAACAAACACAATTGTTTAATTTATTATTATATAATAATAGTAATAAATTATACAATCTATGTACTTTAAAATTGTCGTTAAATTCCGCTGGATGAACTATCAGAATAATGGCATTGACTGATCAAATCAATAGGGCCGCCTTTTTTCGAATCGAATTGTACCTTTAATTTTCAAATAATGATGTGCATGTTAGAAATGAATCACAATTTCCATCAGCGGAGGAGAAAATCGGAAGAATACCTGAGAGTTCACCATTAAGTTATCAAAAGTATGTGAAGTCTACCAATACGCATTAAGCCAGCGTGGAGTACTAAAGAAAAAATCTCTTTGTGTGGATAACAGAGTCCAACTTGATACTGACACCTAGGTATGTGCTACGAACAAGAATCAGAAATGTATAAGTAATTATTGCACATAAATGATAAATAATACCGTATTTCCCGAGAGGCAAGATCCGTTTGATGCTCAGCGTCTCTTATTTGATTTAAAACGCAGCTGTAATTTACACAAGTTGCCTCTACATAATTACCCTCACTTACGGGCAACAATGATCGTTAAAATCCACATCTTGCTTTCAAATCTTAACGGAACATACGGCGAGCTTCAGTCGCACGACACTTGAATTTATATTGCCAATATATTTTACAATAATTAACGTACGGAACCTCCACTTGCTCGGTATGTTTATCGAAACGGAAAGTTCCGACAAACTTTCCTTCATTAGAATAATTCTATTTGTTTATTCGCAATTTGAAATTTTCACCATACAATCCTATATAGCCTTTTTAAATTTCAAAACTCCTTTTGAAATTGCACACAAACGGAGTGGCAGAAATCTAGTTTCCTTGCAATTTATCAATCAAACTCACATACTGTACTTTCATACCTAGTTTAATTCCGTACCCGGTCCAGCTGGCGATGCCAAGATCCAATTCCATCAAACCACTCTATGCATTGAAATGATCCTATCTACTACCAATGTATTCAATACCTCAATAAGGAAAAAAGGCGTGTGCCGGTCACGCAACTAGAGCCGCAAGCATTTTACATTATGCTATTCTATCTTACAAGGGTCTATCTCCTGAAACGATCGAGAGAAATTGCGTGTTGTTGTGTCAGTGCAATGGGCTAGACGATTTGTCTTGGCCGGCCATATTGTGTGCTGGGCAACGCCGATAACGCGCCGGAAGACTTTAATATCCAATGAAATGGTCTATAAAACACTTTGTTTCGCAAATGTTGAATGTACCGCCGCTAGGAAGCATTGCATTTTATTACCCCACTGAACAAATAATTCATTTCGTGCTGTCAGCTTATGCGTTTTAGACACTATCCACTTCTCCGTCATATAAATAATCATATAGTCAAACAGACACATAATAATCGTAGTGTATACGAGTATATCATACTTTTCATTCCACTGATGCAAAACGAGCAGTATATTTTATTAATGATAGAGACGTACCAAACATGCAAGTTGTCAATTCAGTATTTACTGGCCCCACAGCCCATATGCTGAGTCTTATTGAATTCCCATCTATTTTACTACTACTTAGAACTGATATGGAAGACGTGATTAACATTTATTTATTACACAATCAACAATATGCTTACAGTAAAGACCAGACACATATGGGGAACAAATACACCAATTAGAAGTAAACTTAATTTAGTAAAATATTGATGACAACTGACCCTTAAAGAAGAACCATAAAATGCTTCCAAGATTTATCCAATGCACTCCAGTCGAAACGTTCACAGGAAACTGTGCCTATTTGACAAATCACAAAATGGCAGCAATAAAGTTTGGTTTTTAATTCGTAAAGATAGACTTGCGACTACGACCGTTCCAAGTTCGCTTGCCATAAATCCACAACCAACAATTTCGCCGAGGATTTCCAAGTGTTTTCACTGAAAGTTAACAAAATTATGACTAAGCTTTTCTGCCCCCAACACTTTAGCGTGGCTCTCTCGAAAGCAGAGTTTTATTAAATCTGAAGTAGTAGTATTGTAGTCGGCCCGAGGCGCTTAGGATATGACGTGCAATCGAACGAGATAACCAGATAAACCGTTAGAAGATGCATGGTGACAGAAAGCGATACCGGACCCGCCTATTATCCAATTTGCATGGAAAATTGTGCCGTGATAAATAGCGTATTCAAAGTGTAGATTTAACGTTGATTTCAATTCATAAATTAAATCAGCCACAGCATTGTTGATAAAGCACTTCAGTTACCAATTTTAGAACGCTACGAGTGTTATTAACACTAATATCTCACGGTGAGAAAGTAGATTGATTATAGTTTATTTTATACCAATATAAATGAAAAATAAATTACCAAGATTTTGTTAAAGTTAATCCATCAAACAATAGCGTGTAGTGAAGTTCGCTATACTTAAACTGGAGATTTTATAGACTAAACATTGTACTATTTATGTCTTATTTAAATAACTAAAGGGACGTTAGCACGTAACTAGTTCCCATAAACGTAATAAATACATTCGGTGTGGTCACCTCTATTAATAGTCCCACAGGCTGTGGCGCCAGCATCCTATTCATGATGCAGACGTGTTTTTCCGGGTTGAAATATGGACATTATGCTGTTTCACTACATACAATACATATAAATACACATATAAATACATATAAATACACTATGATTACATAAAAAGAAACGCTGCGTATATATAGGTACATAAAATAAAACTAGGTGATAATTGACTGGGTATAGAAAATATTTGAGATAAACTGGTATTTCTGTTCCTCAATTCGTCTTTGCGTTTGTTCCGATCTCAAAAACGTCACAACCAATTTGAATGTGGTATCACTAATTTATTGTAGAAAGCTTGAGGTAACATAAGATAATATGTCAATATAAACAATCCCATCCAATCATCGTTTCTAATGTACTAATTCATTTTCTCATATTTCATTCATTCATTAATTTTTCATAACTAACAAATATTACCAACAAATACACTTAAAAAAACAACTTTACCAAGAGATACAAACTAGAATAAATCTGTAATAAATACCCGTTGGCAACCTCGAGGTATGACACCCTCATTATTAAATAAACAAAAAACCTCTGTTAAAAATACAGAGCTACTTAATCGAAAATCCCTACGAAAACGCAAATGAAAAACACATCAAATATTTTTGAATAGTAAAATATCCTGTAATAACTAAGTACTACCGGAAAATAGATGACGATAATTATAAGACCAAGAGCAGGAAACACGAATAAAGTGGTTCGGTAAAAAGAGGAAACTATTAAGTTGTCGCAGTCTAACCCTATTAGCCGCAACATCGACAGGATAGATTTATGTACGGGTATACGGACAACGAGAGCGATGAACAAAAATAGCTGATGCGAGCTTGACGACTTATTTAGGTGAGAGCTCAGGTAGGTATTATTATATTGTGTTGATGGTTTTAAAAATTAGTTAAAGGAGAAAGGAAGAGTGTTTAGTGTGCGAAGCATGAACTTATTGTTTTAAATAGTCTTTAAGTTGTGATTGCTAGAATCATAATTATATTGCTAGAACGATATATGCGATCTTTACAAGAGAATTTTTTTTTAGAATAATAATGTCTTAAACATTAAAATAACATGATTGCAACTTACTAGTAAGTCACAAAGCCGATATGATAAGTTTGTTAATTGGAGGACATTTTGTAATAACTCGATTAGCTATAGTTATTTCTGTTCATTATCCTGGTTATATTTGTGATTGTTTGACGTCAATGAAATTTATTTGAATTAACTCGTATGTTATTGCTGAATGTACTTGACAGCAATTTTTGAATGGAAATATTAGTGAAAATAAATCCAGTTTTGGCAATTGACTTACTCGATCCTAGATAAAAATAATATTTTTTACTTCCTTACCTATCAAAATCTTTTTGTCCAATTTCAAACGTAATTCACGCTGTTGACGTGCATTTACATTTCTTACACAATTTAGGTAACTGATTGTTGGTCATCCATTGTATTCTCGATGTTACCACATCTCCACTGACGACTCCTAAAAAACACAATTCAACAATTGCCCAATAATACATTTACGTATTACGTGGATGACGTCTTTACGTGGATATTAAAGTCATTAAAACAAAACTTTATTGCCATGTAAAATTCGTTACAATGGCGGAAGAAATCGGAGTAGATCGCTGTACTACAAAATTACTTAATAACGTTTTTCTTCCAACTTTCACAACTGTAACATTTTCTGTAAGCGAATTAATGGATGTAAAAACTGAAGAAAAAAAGAGAAACTTCTACTTGTACTAACTAGGCCATACCCTATTCTAGCTTGAATCGAAATTTTAATTTTATGACAGAAGACAAAAAATCTTTTTAACATTTCACTTATTCATTCAACTTAGCTCCCAGAAATTAAAATCAGAATTAGAATGAAACGGATAACGATGGAACATACAGAGATCTAAAAAATCTGTAAGCATCATTGAACACAAGCACATTTGATGATATAAACAAAAAACATTAACATAATAATTAATTTACTAGCAGTAGATAATCATCATATCAATCAATGTACCGAATGACTCTTTAAATACAAAGGCAGAGACACTTTCCAGTTTAAGATTAGCATAACCGTTGTAGCTCGCGATTAACAATGATCTGTCTACATGCAAACCATCGTAATACAGCTAAATTAGTCGAGTTTGGCCCGTGGCGTCCTCACAAAAACTGACCTAGTCTGAATATCAGCCGACTGCAACGTGTAACGGTAATTTTAGATTACATTTCGTTTGATTCCACTTTCGAGGGTCATTGTTGAACTCTTAGTTTGCGAACAATCTATATTTGCGCTGTGTCGTTACCCTTTTAGCTTATACCGATAGTAAATGACTGATGATTGGTCAACGGTACCGATATTGTAACGGTATGAATAGCTTTTAAATTAATTAACTACCAAGTATGTTAGTGAATAGAAGAAAAGCTATTTGTATAGAAAGAATCTAGAATGTCTATAATATTCCATAATAACTAAGCAATTCAATACGTTTAACTCATCATTATGTCCACTTAAGGCTTTGACGATTTATAATTATTTATTAATGAATAACACGCAGTATTTCACGTAGTTATTTAAATCATTCGGATTTAATTTTATTAAGCTATAATTGAAACTGCAAATTGACACAACTAATACAGTACAAATAATATCCAAAAACTGTAAACCACTTAAATATCGTCATTTATATTCTGTTTCTCATTTCTTTGTTCTTTTTTATAAACCACTTGCAGTTTATATCTTTCCATATTGCCTTTTCCATGACTCTTTTTTGCTGTAGCTTTCAGTAACGGTATGTTTAACCTTTACAGATCTTTTAACGCTGTTTTTTTATTTGTATATATGTCTGTAAGTATATGATGAGGCTTAAAATAGAAATTTAATTACAGAGATGCATCAGTATTAATGTCGATATAATTAAGCTCACTTGTTCAAAGACTTACGTTTTAATTAGCTTCATTAATAGTTACTGGATGCTTGGAGTTGACAGGTGTTATCAGAAAATGATTGGTATATATATATTTTTTAACACCGTTAAATGTTTTAAACTTTATCATTAACGAAGACTCAGTAAGCAAGGATAGTAAGAAAATCCAAAGGTGAATCATCAGGCCTTACTCAACAAGAGTGATCGATCGAACCGCGCGGGCGCCGCTTGTTATAACCACTTGTGCCTACGACCACTCAATAAATTATTTAAATAAGGTTCAAAAGCCGCTGGCGTGTTATTAACAGCATTATAATAAATTATTAATAATGTTAGCCGCAATTAATAGATGTTAATGGCGATATGAATTGCTTACAAGACTGTTCACCACTTTCGACTTTTGCCGGCCATAATGAAGAGATTCTCATCATTATTATCTACGGTCGATCGTGTCTGCCCTCTACTGAAACGGTAATGCTATAAAACATGATCTCAAGGTGCAAGTTCGTAAACGTCAAAACAAACAGGATTTACAACCAATCAATTATTATCATATTCTACACACGACGTTGATTGGTTCATTGCGTAATTACGTCTTAATATTTTGAAATTAACAACGCACAACGTAGGAGTGTATATGTAGGTAATTATGAAAGCAGTTGTCACCTTGATAACATGTGGTGTCTAATAAAGACTATATTAGTAAAATGAATTCAATTAATAAACATTTTGTTTCAAATTCACTACCACTTACTTGTTCCTTTCACATTAAAACTATTCTATATCATTATTTATTTAAATATTTATATCACAAAATAAATAATCTATGTTTGAAACCTTTCAATTGCACTAAAAACAACTAACTATTATAGATTTTGTTGCAATTTTTTGTGACTAGGTGAAAATGACGTGTGGTATATTAATTTAATACGAGTACCTATTTATAAAGCAACGTTAATTCCCTGAACACGACGTCACAGAAAGTTACAGACATAAAAACATTTGTTTTATGCAGTGAAATTAAAGCGCATTTGGCCTAAAATCTTAACAGACAAGTAGTTTTTAGTCGCCTAAGGAGTGTGAAGTTCTAAACAACACTATCTCTGAGCTGGTGACGTTGACCATCTGGGCATTCCATCTAGTCTAGACGACCTTCGGTAAAGTGCCAAGTCATGGTCAAGATTTGATCTAAACCCAAACGCCTACCGATATCAAAAAGCTGTGGGACATACAAGCTTAATGCAACTGGTTCGAAATATCGCGTACAAAATGCATATCGGGAGTACCTTGAGTACTCACGCCTTGTGATACTTATGATATGGGAAAGCGCAAAAAATCACACGAGCGTCCAAGCTGACACAGAAGGCAGAAGTCATTACGCTCACTGTTAACCCGTGAAGGGGTCACTTACTCTACTTCTATATAAAAATCGATCTTAAATTTGAACAGCAGTCAACGCAACGATACAAAGGCCTTTCACACAGAACACGCGGCATTCCAAAACAAATCGCAATTAAGACTTGCTCACAACTGGAGCGCGACGAGCCGGACTCCGAAACTGTTGAATGTTTTTATAGAAGCAGCAATTCGGCATGCCGTCCATCTAGCATTTAGTTTGCACTGCGCCACTGCGGCCATCAACATTTACGACTAAACTGAAAAAGGACTCCAGTTGTCATAATAATAAATCCCTACTAATATTATAAATGCGTAAGTAACTCTGTCTGTCTGTCTGTTACGCTTTCCCGCTTAAACCTCTCAACCGATTTTGATGAAATTTGGCACAGACAATCTTTAGACCCTGAGAAAGGACATAGGCTACCTTTTATTGCGGAAAAAAGGGAAGAAGAGGTTGAAAGTTTGTATGGGATTTCTTAATTTTAAAAGATAAAACCATGAAACTTTATATTTAAGCACTTGATAAGAAATAATTAAACATTTAAAGGAATAAGTTTCCCGAAGCGAAGCGAGGGCGGGTCGCTAGTAAATAATAAACGCTTACGCTTACACACTCATAACCTCGCATTAGGATTCCCTGTGTCGCGGATGGCACAGACGACACAACAAACACATAACTAACATCCACGACCCGAGAACAAATATTCGGGAATCATACACAGGAACCCTCTTTTTAGGCAGGCTTATTAGTCTCTACCAATTAAGCTAAAGGGACGTAATAACAGACTAATGACAACAAGCAAACACCTTGCATTTATTTACGAGTATCTCTATAGTGTGTAATTGAAGTGTTGTTTTATCGTTGTTATCATGAAATATAAGAAATAAAAACTGTAAAAGACTTATTTCTTGTTATCTTAAACTATTAATTAATGTTTAATCTATTTAATAAATGTGATTGATGATAATTTCGATATTACCGATGTTACCAGTTCAATTTACAACAGCCGATTACAAAACTAATAAAGCACCTTGAATCAAGTAAGATATTAGACAAAAAAACGTACAGCAATTAGGATATGGAAGAAATTGATTTCACTTTTATTTCTATCAACCAGTTTTTGCATCCTACTTTCGCTAACATAAATACATAAATGCAATTAAATTATAACATTTGATTTCAATAAAATAAACGTAACATTGACAGACTGATATGCTTTGGTTCTATTGTTATATCTATTAAGAAATTTGTAAATATTGTTGAAATACATATTATAATATTTTGCAAGGAAATACAAATGTATTCATTAACAAATTAAAGCATAACACACATTCAGATAACAAACAAAATAAGGACAGTGGGGCAACGACCAATCATCTTAATCGTCACAATGGCAAATAGCCCAATAAATTTCTTTATGACACGTGCGTTGCTAGCTAGGGTTGTTGTTATTACGGCTCTTTGAAATTTGCTATGAAAAACATTTTATAACTGTAGTAAAAAAAATGATGTGCGATTAGTAGATTTTATACACCAGACGAACTACAGAGTATTATGTCCTAATAGGTAAAATATATCATATAAAAAATATAAAAACGCTTAAACGATTTCTTGTGTCGCGGGTGATGGACAACATCTCTAACACATCACTAACTGCCATGACTAGGTACTCGACTATTTAAACATATCAATTAGTAAATTAATATGATATATAATACATACAAGACAGATTACTGTATTGAAAATAGTGAACTGAAAAATGAAACTTTTACAGAATACAATTATTCTGTAACAATAATGATTTTATTATTGCTACACGATGATTACCAATAAAAATTTAACGAAACATTCATTCTTGCCTCATAAAAATTTAGTACTGTAATCATAAACTCCTAGGATCGCATAAAGTCATCGTATGAGATAAGGTGGAGTAAGTACTGGGAACTGGAAGAAATTCTTTGTAAAAATTTGTTACGGCTATTGTATGAGTTTTTACTGTTGGTTCTGAATTTAGAGTTAAACGAAAATACATAATTTCACACTCACCCAATAATTTGTATCATCGTACTAATATCGTAGAATGTTGTCAATAAATCCGTGGAAGACTCACTGGTAGCGACTTCAGTATAAAAACACGCAGCAAAATACGATTTCGTTGTTTGTATATTTGTATATTTATTTACAGATAAGAGCACTTATGTTATCACTTATTAAAATAATTCGGTCTGTTCGTCTAAAAATCATAAACGTATCCTTTTGGTATTCAACTTTTCAAATGCATGCATTCAGACAACCAAAACATTCCGGGGCTATAAAACATGTTCTACATTTTATTGGACGGGGTTTTATGGCCATTTCTCATTGAAGTATCCCCATGCGGGTCTTACAGAACGTCTTTCTTCATGTTTTATTAAAAGCCATTGGACACAAAGCGTAAGCGCGCCTATTGGAGCGTGATATCAGATAGTGCGACTATAAACCATCTAATAAAATTTAAATTCAATTTAATCCCCGATATCTGCATTGATAAAATTGCATTGTTTACAACATTTGTCAAGGTTAGCGTAGCCCTCACATGTAACAAATCTCTATTAGAATAGATATAACCATTTCATCGATACAAAGCAGGGAATGAGGTTACTTAAGGACATTTTAAACGCACTCAAATTATTTGAAGCTGTCTAGATTATAAAAACTATTTAAAGAAGTCAATTGGTTTCTGCATATGTCCAACTGACTTGACCAACTGACTGATTGACATTCAAACAAAAAAATAAGAGACAGACAAACTTCAATTGATAACGTTCATTAAACTTTTATTTCTCGCTTTCAGTTTGTTAATAATTTTACAACAATTTGGACTCTTGCCCCTCTTCAATTGCGTAAGCGACATAAGCGCATACGTGTGCTCAATTTTAAACACTTAACATGAGTCAAGAGGAAGACGCGGATTATACGATCCCCGGAAAGAGCATAATAGGACCGCAAAAACTTAGACAATCGCCAAAGGAGAATTGGGTAATTTAAAACTAGATTGCAAGTTTAAGTTAGATAAGAGATTTCGAACCGATTCACGCGTAAAAACTTGGCAATGAAGTCACGTTCGTGAAATGTAACCAAGCGTGCAACAAGTTGCAAGAAAACAAGGACGAAAACTATACAAGAGAAACAATTTTAGCAAGATCGCTGTGGACGGATATCACCAAGATACTCTTGAAATTTTACAGCGCAATTAATACAGTCTTGAACTAGCTTTCATACGAATGTAATGCAATTAAAAAAGGCCTCAACAAGTTAAGTGGTTTCAATAAAAGCCACGCCGCTCAAGTGGATGTAAAGGGTCGAAAAGTAGTTGTTGGCAATAAAGATACCAGACTATACTTGTTCATAAAGGAACTAGATAGACCGATTACTTTAAAAAAGAATAAAGTAGGTGGGAAATATAATGAACTTTATGACAACAATGTTACAACTCCAAATAACCGACAGCGCCATGTGGTCTAATAGTAATGTCTCGGTCGACTAGATATGCTAATTATAATAGTGAGCAAAGCTCTACAAGGCATGTGCAGGATTCGATTAACCTCGAAACCGAAAGTTACAGACTGCATTGATAGCGTTAAACGGTCAAGGTAAATCAGTGTAGCGAATGGATAGACTAGAAAATGGCTAGCAATTGTTTTCATCGTCAAAAAGTTATCAGCACGATGCTAGCAGATCACATTACAGAAGATTATTTGTACAAAGCATTGCTGGCAGTTTTGTGTATCTACTCGTATATAAACAATATGCAAGTAAGTTGAAACCAGACGTAGCCTTGGGTGGAGTAATAAACGCAGATGCTTCAAATTTCGTTCTCAAGAAAGACGCCCGCATATGTAACCCAGGATAACCACAACCGAACGAACCGCACTCGCAAACTGGTTTCGGTACACTATTATTATTAGGGGCTCGTGCCAATACGGGCAAAACGTGCATCAACATAACACAGTTAACAAAGCCCCGAGAAAACAAAAAACTAAGAATGTTAAGTTAAATGCAGTTTTATACCAAAAGGACACAAGATGCTTCAAAAACTTCCTAAAGTCACGATTTTAATAATTGTAAACTATTCAATGTCACTTATTCCATGCAAACACTAGCACATCCAATTATAAGGCACTGTCTTATAGGTTAAAACTATGTTTAAAAACAGTTCCAAACAAAATTCACGATTTGAGCGTTACGGACTGTCTGCATGAGTCGGCCATGCGCTAAGCCGGCGACTTGCAAACTGTCTGTTCCGTTCCGTTCGGTTTCGAACTGAACATCAACGGCCACGCGGGCGCCCTCCTCTCCATCTCCCTCACTAGGTAAAAATATATAACGAGGGAAAGAGACGGCATATTCTCGCATTGTGGACGTCTTATCGCAGGTTACACTTTACAGCGACATTAATAGTTTCCGAACGTTAGTCAGAGAGAAACGGAATGATATTTTTTTTGGGTATTTGGCAGGACTTTTTCTTTTGCCGAAATTTTATATCGGTTTAAGGCTTCTATTTTGGTAATCAACCAAAGCGGTCGGGCAGAACCAGAGGCGCGAGACAACAATGTTTGGTAGTACATTCAAAGCAACAGTGACGATGAGTGATCAAGGATTCTCGGAAGTTTAGTTAAATTTAACGCTTGCCCAGAGACAGTCACAAATAAAAGTTAATAAGTACCTACTGGCTCAAGTTGTCTCTGAAATAAGATCGAAAATTAACTTCCAACCACTCAAGTGATACTAGCTATTATTCCCAGATTTACTGATAAACACATATTATAGAAATAAAACTTTTTAAAAAATATTCGAAAGTCGTTGAATTATGTAACCGACATAATATAATCTGTACATTAACAACATTTACAAAATGTCTGAAGACAGAATGCGCAAGTTACACGTTGACCGATAAAACAAGATAATCTAGAAACCTCACAAATAATATAGCAAGGTCGATAGGGAGAATGTCCATACTGATACTGGTGTAAAAAATCATTTCTTAAATTGAATAGATACAAAAACATAACAAAAAATAAATTTAAATTAACTTATGAATTATATAGCTGGGCCCCTGCGGTGCAGGACCCAAGATGCTGGCAGCATTTCTTCTCTGTATACCAATTTTAGCATTGCTATACTGAGATCTAACATTTTAAAATATTTTGAGAAGAGTGTGCACGTATTGTATACACGTGCTATTTTTTTTCGTAATAATTCAAAGCTTTTTTAACTTTGACTCCGACTACGTCTCAAACCCAAACCGGTTTCGACTCCATTTCCGACCCTACTCCGACTTAACTCGTAAAGTTAAAAGTTAAAGTTATTTAACTTAATTTTAACATCACCTTCAAAATCAATTTCATAACACCGAACCGTACCTACCGTACCCTAACCTACTGTAGGTACTTTGTTGTTACTTTAGTAAATTCTTCAGCCTTAGCGGTTAAAAATAAGAAAACGTGCTTAGCACACAATTTCCTGTTTAAGAAAAAGTAACGAAAATTTCGTCAAAAAAACGTGACGAAATGTTTTGTTTTACCTCCTTCTAAATTTGTCGCAATTTATAAGTCAATATGAAAGGTTTACTTCAAAAATAAATTCACAACGAAGAACAAAAACGAAGTTTCTATTTGAAAATAAGACTTCACTTCCAAATGAAATACTCGTTCTCATTATTTTCCACAACTTCACTTTAAACATAATAACTCGTACTTATCACAAAATTTGTAATGACATAATTTAAAATCGGAATTTATTAAAGAACTACCTATACACACTATATACACCACTGAAAATACATCAGATAACCTTTCATAAATATTATGCTAGACTAAGGTATACTCTCTAAGACTCGAATATTTATTCAGAACATTAAGAATTTCTTGATTGTGCCCTATAAATTCCCTCCAGCAATTAATGTTGACTGATGTGAAATTTTTAACACAGCATTTAGCCAGGTCTTGCGACACGCCCTCGCAGCATTATTGCTATAAGTGGCTCCGCTCATCCAAAGTTGGCCTCAATTCAGTAACGTTATCTAAAGAGATCTCGTATCGATCATATCGCATATCAAATATGACGTCCCGAAACCTACTTTGCAATTGTATCATCGTAGAGTTTATTATAAAATCATTTTCAATCCACAATTTACATAATCCTTTCTGGCCGCGTTATGAAATATCGTCATATCTACGTCTAATTAAAGATTTAGATTTAGTTTTAATCAGACCACCAGTCGAGTAACTGGTGTAAACGTCAGCAACACATAATACATTTCATAATCGTTCATTACTTCCGTAATGTTCACAGATGCATATCTGGAAAGGATCTTTTGAAATATAGGCCCACTTATTTTTGTCGTCTATATACTTTATCACTTTATTAAATCAATGGCAGGAAGGAAATTCAACTTACAACAATGAATTTAAACAACTATCAATCACTACAGTAGTTTAAATTGCTCCAATACTTTTAACATAATCAGTTTTGAAAAATCTTCGAAGTAGTTGATGATATAATATTTAAGTGTTTAAACAGTGTTCTAACATTACCTACAAAAGATAATACTGGGAAAAGAGCATGACGAAGACAAAGAAATAGGTAATTTGATACCTGACACGAGTGTACTTTCCCCAGCAATATGTCAGCCGTATCAAGGAAGTGAAGATGACTCCGGAACAAAAGACGTGTGTTTGTGTGCGGATAGAATAGTTTTTCATATTTTTGCATTTTCTGATGGCTTTTTCCAGTCTTTTACTCATATCTGTCAATATTACACGTCAATTTAACTTGCCACATCTTCAAAAAACAATAGCCTGGATGAGAATAATTATTGACTTCGTAATCTTCATAGCTTTTTCTTCTACAACCCGTCTACATTTTTTAATTCTTTTGATTTCGTAGTAAACGAACTGTACTTTGACATAAATATTAATTTCTTTCTTTTAAACGTTTAGCAGAAACAAAAAAACATTTCCATAAAACATTAGTAACTCTGAAAGTGACCTTTCCCCGGAACTAATTGGCAAACGAACAATAGCAGCAATAGAAAGATTACTAAGATGGAAGTACTTTAAGGTTACGGAATAACAAAGACATAATAGATATACATTCAAAATCATGTACTTTCTAACAATGAGAGCAAAACATCTTTGTACAAAAGATTGATGCTTGAGTCGAATCTGGACCGAGAGTACAATGCGGTGGGCTGATTTAGGAAGATGGTACTGACTTTCACTCGGCCCTACGGACTCGCGAAGCGTATCGCATTAGGGACATTTCTCTTTTTTAATCTTTATCTAATGACACCTATCGATCTGATACCACGAATGTCGATTGTGAAGAAAACGTATAAATTGAGAACAGGGAAGAAATTTGTCATATCATGGTACCATCGTAAACAGAAGTATGTTTATGATTATGAGAATAGGATTATTTTGGTATGGTAACGGTTGGTTCGTGTAAAATTTAATGGAAAAAAAACAACATTAAAAACTAGTGTAAAATTGGACTTCATAAATTATGTAAACATTTTTGGGAACAACAACTTATTAAGAGCAAAATAATTTAATTTTAAGTTGCAAATATCATTAGGTATAATTATGTCATGATGATATTTACTACTTACAAATATATTTAATACACATTTTATCGTACCATTTTGAATCATCCATCAATGTCAATTTATTAATAAGATAGACTTGAGACGAGTTTTTTGCAAAATTAACTCTTTAAGTATACACTCCCTACAATACAAATTATAAGATGATTTTAACCAGGTATAAATAAGTATAAGTAATTTCGTACAATTCAACAAAGATTGGTGTCATCACTTTTGACAGATTGGCGAACGATTCTTAGAAGATCTTTCTTCGCGATCGCTACGCTAGTTAACAGTGGAAATAATTGATTTTTAACGTCAAAAAGATTGGAAATTTCATCAATTGCGCAATGAATCTCGATTTGAATGGAAAGTGAACGTGTGAAGCTAGCGCGAAAAACCTGTCGCATACGTTATATACAATTCATGTCGAATGTTATCGTATGATGTAAACGTTCAGCAACCAGTAACAGTAATCTCCACAGTGAGTGAGGTCAGTAGCAAAAGAGCCTCATTTACATTTCACTTCCAATGAAACGAGATTTATTTTATTTTATACCAGGGCAGCATACAAAAAGTGGTTACTCCCATCCGTCTACTACTACTAAAGGAGTCACAAAAAAAACAACAGAAAGAAGAAGCAGCAAAGAAGCGCTCATAGCCCGGCGGCTTGTGTCGATCTTAAGTGATCGACAAAGTTAAGCAACAGCGGGCGCGGTCGGTAGTTGGATGGGTGTTAAATCATTGTTAACCATAAGTGTCATGCCACAAATATTGTGAATATAATAGTATATTAATTTACATGGGTTGTATATATTTACTTTAATTCAAGTACTGACTACTGACGCTATGTATATTGCGCGCTAATGTTTCGGTCCGATTTCCTCAACTCAACAGTGTTCACGGATAATCTAAACAAACAGGCTTAAATAACGTTTCCAATTGAGGTTGCTCAATAACACCACAAGCCACCACCAAGCCCGCATGTTTACTATTACCACATCAACAAAAACAGAAAGAAATTAATGACATCAGAGTCCATAAATATTGATTTCGCCACAAACTTTTAAAGATCTAAATTTATTATCCCCGTCTGATTAGTCCGGTCGAACAATACATCATGCTCATTATTAATTTCGATTAAGATAAAACACAATAACGGCAGAGGGAAACCAACTATCCTTCCTTAAACAGTGTAATGGACGTTATCTGTTCATTTATATCGAGTTACAATTACTCTTCGCTTCCTCGAGCCAAACGCAACGCGTAGGCGTTTCCGTATTGCGGATAGATGCACTACGGCCCATAGAGCTTTTGTTGGGTAGAAATGGTGTCGATGTAAGCACAAGTGTATGTAATTGTGACACTTATATGAAATCTCAATAATCAGTCTTGCATCTACGGCATCATACGTAGAATCAAATTGGACTTTAGTTCTACTGGAGAATGGTTGTGATGAGGAATAATCAACTGTATATATGTATATGTATAAAACTCTTCCGTTACTGAGTGACTGATAGACAACGTACAGCAGAAGCTACAAAACTCAACAAGCTGAAATTTGACAGATACTTAAGTAACATAAATGTTTGTACTTCGGTCGTGTATTTGTCATGTACTATGAATAATGACATGTATTGTCACAAAAAGTTCATTACGTCATTTCTACACGACACGTGGTCTGTAGTGCGAACGATATTACAGATCAACCATATGGAAAAGTGCAACTTTCTCGAATGCTCTACGTTCCGATCGTGTCACATCTCACGTCGTCTCCAAGAACTTTGAATAAATCAAAATACAAACATGTTTCTTTATATCCAATAGATGGCATTAATACGTAATTGTGGTACAGATGATAAGGTAATAGATGGATATTATTAGTTAATTGTGAACGGAATAACAATTACAAAAGTTGCATAAATTACCTGTTAATTACGGGACAATAATTAATTATAAATTATCAGCGCTGCTAAACGTAGAGGACTAGAAAGCAAGGGTACGCAAACACTGTATTAAATCGGTACGCGAGCATTCAAAATCACATTATCCACTACAATCATCTTGAAAGAAAAAAGAAGAAGTGAAATGATAATCGAAGTTCTTGTTAATGCTATTATAATAATAACCAAAAAACTAACATATTATAATCTTGATAGTAAACCATCGTTGTCTATAACCATATTAAATACCAAGGACACTACCGAAGCCGACGGCTTGTCGGTTGTGAAGGAAGCTTTTAAGACCTTTGGTGATCGGATCATTATAATCAAAAACCGAAATACATACGTGAAAAATATTTGGACAGGCTATTTAAATAAGTCCATTTCACAGTTACATTTCACTTAAAGAGCAGGAAGTATTGATTCACGAAAGTACAAAAAACATGTTTCTCATCCAATGACGTGAAGCGCTAGGGCGCCACACATTAGGTAATACACGTCTCCAAACCTAATAATCGGAGATGATTAGTGTTGGCTCACAGGAACAGTTCAACTCGCAGTCGCGTGTTGAAGCTCTTATTATGTAGTGCTAAAGTCGAATGTTGATAAATTCGCGGTTACTAGACAGATGCAATGTTTAATGGCGCATCGTCATTAGCGGGCGCACGTGGGCGCAGCGGTGGGCGGTCTTGCATCACATGCAGTGCATCTCTAGTAATGAGTAAGCTCGGATCACGAAGCTGAGCTAGACGCAGTTTAGTATTAGATATGAATAGAAGCAAGCGGGTAAGAACGTGGTGATTTTCGCAAAGCGTTTAATAATGTTAAGAAAATATGTAGGTTCACCAAAATTACGAAAAATAAATGATCATTATCTGGGAATATTAGTTTAAGTATAAGTAGAAATATAAATGTCTAGAATTTATAATTATAAAAGTTTTAAAATATTTTTAGCCATCGTTATATAATTTCAGAAGTAGTAGGTATTTGAAATGCAGGCCATACGCAAATCATTTAAGCACATAAATTACTACCACTGGCTACGAATTTTAATTAGTGTGTTAGGTAATGCAAAAAAACTAATATTATGCCTTGTAAGTAGGGCAGGTAAAAACTAGTTACCAGAAATCGATGTCATATATTTTATCGAAGAGTTTTTGGTTTTTTTTGCCTAATTGCCATGAGACTACACGACTAAAGAAAGAGATATGTAGGTACTGTAGCACTTGACAGTAGGATAGGTTGACAGACAGACAGACAGTAGCAAAAAGATCAATCATTAACATTTTTGACAATACTTTTCGTGAAACATACAACATGAACAACTATTCCATGTTGATATTCCTACTAGTTACACGTTTACACGACATCGGAAGTTTGAATGTGAAAGCTGCTAATCACTTGCACCGTACATTGATTGGATAATATCGCCCTGAAGGGTGCATTTACGTGTCTTTAATCTGAGCGTGCGACTATATTGGTAAGTTCAGTCTAATTCCAAACGAGGAAAGTTGGAACCGTTTGACACCAGTGACCCGATGCCTACAGACGAAACGTGAGCGAATCACGAATGTGTGACAGCTCTCCTAGAGAAGTACACATTACTTCGAGAGTATGTTTGTATACACTATCATTGGGGACATAAATGACAGACCGAACAAAACTTGATCTAACTTTATGTAGACCTGAAGCAGCGTTTAGAGGTTGACTGGTTGGTTCAATAATTAGGAAGAATCTACTGAGTTGAGCAAATTGGATGGACAAAATTTTATGATCTCTTCTCAGTGCTTCGATGGGCACATCAGGCCCTGTTCCAGTTGTTATCGTTACATAGCAGTCGATTAACCATTTTGACGACCCTCGAGCGACATAAGGATGTCCATTTTTCTGTAAATATGTATTCGAGAAAAGAGGAGATGAACCAATTGATGGTAAGTGGACACCGGCGCCCATGGACATTATAGTAACACGACGACTGATTCAAGTAAGAGAGTGATAGCTGGGCAAATGGAAAATACCAGAAATAATGACTAAAGTGGTATGCTCTTCACCTCCTCAGCTATGAGAAGACCTCCATGCTTATTAGCGGGCCATTAATGGATTCATGTCATTCTAATGACTTAATATTATGAAAAATAAAGATGATAGACAAATGTATGTTCTGGGGCAGTTGTTTGTGATGTGTTTCTATATATGCCTATAACACTCGCGGTTCATGGAGTCCCAGTGCGGGAGTACTAGAGTGTGAATGTTAATTAAATATTCACTTATTTATTTAAACGTTACCCGCGCTCCCGGAAACCGTGCGCGATCGATGTGATCGCATCGGGCATTCGGGCAATGTTTGAATAGCGTCACGGACCAACGCGTCAACGAATAATCGTATCGATAGGTAGCTAAGTACATAAGCTATAAGAGATTTACTTCGGCTTGGACAAAAATATTTATTTGATTTAATCAATAGTTTAGTTGCTTGCTGTCCAGGTGTATACTAACGTGGTATTTGTTAATTCCTTATAATATATTTATTTGAAAGTTAAGAAAGTTATCTAATATGATAATCTCAACAATAGAAATGTCTGCTATGGAAATACTAATTTCGAATTAGTGCACTTAGAATAATAAGTTATTTAGTTCTTTCGTTATACGATTCTTTAACGGTCTATATAAACTTGATGCTGAACTATGATTACCTATTGCAAATATATAAAAAAGTTACAGTAAAATAATATTACTTATGTACTGAAGTCGGAATGCACTGTGCATAGGGTTAGTCTAATCTATGACAGCAGTTTGATAAATTAGTCAATTTAATTTTAACTGGAAGTAACTTAAAAATCAAGAACAGAATCGCTTCAGCTCATCAATTGTACCAACTTCTAATCGCATACATTAGGGATTATGCATCCGGTGCTGAACGAGGGCGGATAAACATAGGTTTGATTCCGATACCTTAGCTGGGTGTTGTTTAAACGTACCTAGCAAATACTCGCCAGTTACAGCATCAGGTCAAGGGACTTTTCTCTTAATGAGATGGGACAAGATAAAACCATAGCCCGCAGGACTATAACAATATCTCCGCAGAACAATATCTCCTTTTAACGGGTCTAAAACTACCTAAGATTTTACAAGGAAGTTACGCAAAAACTTAACATATTTACGAAAAATACTATAGTACGGAATCCTATACAACCACGAGTACTTTTGGAAATTGACCAATGTTTTTCTTAACGAAACAGCAAAAACAAAATTTCTTACGTAGTTATTACGTACATAGATATAATAACATAAACCTTGTTACGCAACATGCAGCGACTCGTAATAAACGCAATATTTAAGAGTTTCATCACCAATCAATTAACTGCAGGGCTTCCTCTCAAAGAGGCGTTAAGTAGCATTTACATAACCGAAAACTTTTAGTTAACAAAAAACTTGGACCGTTACATTGTTTTTGTAACTCATAATGAACACAATAGATATTTCCAACAATACTCATGTTAATCGAAACGCGGAAACAAACATAAACGAAGGAAGATGGTATAATTACATAGTGTGGAACCCACGCCGTTCTTCCTGTACAAGACGAACAGGCGGTGCGTTTATTATATTCTCAATTTATGGTGACAGAGACAAGCACTTTCGAAAATACGAACAGGATTATATTATCACTACTAGCTACCGGGACCGGAATGTAATCGAACGTTTCAATTCCCATTATTAACTGATCAAGTTTTCAACCAAACTAATTGTTAAATATAAAGACGATCAAAATATATCTTTACTATTAACAGTATTTAAAGACAACCTGACAACAAAAATCTCTAAGTGTATAAATGAATTCTGTAGATCACAGTGGTTCCGAGAAATGTTATGAAATGTATTTGAAATCGTATATTAACTTAGTCTTAACACACTTGCTGCCCTCGTATTTGTTTCTACAATGCGTTTTTCAAAATCGGCAAGTACAATAGGAAGAATAATACATGAAGAGCTGTATGCGTCGATTTTGACAAACTCATTGTATTTGATTGCACAGTAATATTGCTTGTGAACGTAATTAAGTGCATACTTTATTTACATCTTTAAACTGAGATCATACATACTTTTGTTCTTCTTAAAAACTGCAATAAAATTTACCTCAAAGTGCTTGAAATACAAAAAATAAATAAAATAAAAACAAAACATTAAGCACCAATGATGAGAGAAGCATTACACAATCTCACGTCAGCGATGACGTACAGAGAGAAATGGTATAATCTGAACACGATCGAGACAATATCGACCAGTCACAATGCCTTCATTGTTCAACAATTATACAGTGTTTCGATCGACAAATCTAAATTTCATAACATCGTGGGCGGAAAAATATAAAAGCTAATATAACGTTAAAACATGATTAACATTCAACTCTCGTCACATTACAACACTCAATAAACGTATTCAATTTATACATTACAATTCTAATCACCAAAACCGTTTGACAGCCTCACCTATTCAATTATTAAAGTGTTATAAATTTGCTATTGATGATTAAATAACTAATGTTTAATTTAACAAAAATAATTGCACAATGAGATACGTAATATCTTATGGATTGTGTAAAGGTCAATTTTATGGGAATTAGGTTCAACATTCAAAAGCTTTCTAATCGGTAAAGAATGATAAATTAATAATGCTTTGCATAGACCAATATTACCAAACTGTATCATCATCACAACCCATAACTGTCCCACTGCTGGGCACGGGTCTCCTCTCACAGTGTGAGGGGTATAGGCCATAGTCCACCACGCTGGCCAAGTGCGGATTGGTGGACTTCACACACCTTTGAGAACATTATGGAGAACTCTCAGGGGTGCAGGTTTCCTCACGATGTTTTCCTTCACCGAAGCAAGTGATAATTAAATTTTTAATACGCACATAATTTTTTGAAAATTAGTGGTGCGTGCGGGGTTTGAACCCGGAACCTCCGGTTCGGCAGTCCAACGTTCAACCACACCGCTACCAAACTGTATATTATCGTCTAAATACGCTCGATTTTCTTCACCCACTTTACATGCATCACGGTAGAACGACTCCCAAACATATTCCTGTTTGTTATCGATCGTGAATCAGCAGCTGTTCGATAGTTTAACATCTGCTATGCAGTTGTGTTACAAAATTCATTTCTGTGTTTTTCAGTTTCTTCTTTTACGATTGCGCTTCGAGAATCATAATTATATTACAGGAACTATGAATGAATTTTGGCTATTGTTAACTACATACACTATTGTACATATAAGTTGCTAGGCAAACAGGTTCTTTGCGTGTTGCTTTAACCTTTAAAACAAGCGATCATTTATTTACGCACGTAACGTCGAAAACTAAAACCATAATCAAATCACTGAGCCGACCCGCTAATAAAAATGATATATTAATAGGTAGCAACTTTTCAAATTGTAGTAACTTATCTTTGTAACTGGTAGCGCTTAAAGTCATTTAGCTACTTGCTACTTACCCTTATTTCGCAACAGCTAAGGTCAGTTATGAAACATACCTGCAACAAATAATGAAAGCTATTATTTTAGAATGCTCACGATCACTTTGATATTCAACAGAGTTTGAACAATGTTGATGTGGAGATCAAAATAAATTATGTAGATTTGTTTAGAAATACATAAATTTCACTTTCGCTTACGCTTTTTCAGTAATATACATATATATTTTGTTAAGTTTAAATAGGTATAAACATATGTAACAGGAAGACATGAATTAGTGCTGTTTTTTCGCCAGGTTTTCGCTCTGCTTTATACTGCTCTAGTCATGATTTCTCCAAATCAAAATAAACAAACCACACTAACAGAAAAGAAAGTGTTATTGTAGTTAAAATCTAATAGAATATCGCCAGCTTCTATTAAAAGTACAGCTCACGTATCTCTTTAGTAAATGACGTTTTCAAGAAAACATGCCATATATATTAAAACATGATGTGGCGTCTTAGAGTTCAAAGACGAGGCTTGTCGCGCAGTATCCGTCAAGGAACACACGGACAACGAGAATTTATTACAGCATACGTTATTTATTGAACCTGCATCTCTGAGCTTAGGTCTCATGTGTCATATTGCCTTATGGATCAAGTCCATGATAGCACTGTTTAGACATTTACAGAGGTCTCTATAAATGTCTCTATAAATACATTGAAGTCATAATGCCAATCATGTCAATAGCCACACGAAATATGTATATTATAAAAAAAAATCATTTTTATATGTTATGTTAATGTCAATATTTGCTACATTTTAGTTTTTGTTTATTTTTATTTTATAATTACTAAAGTTATTCTCATCTCAAAACATGTTTTTATCGTGTTAAATTTAGTTGAACTGTGGCGACATCGCACATAATTATGTACATACGTCATACGGTGACGTCATGACAAACCTGAATCACGCTATCGAAAAATTCTACACCGCTCGCATATACATAAATTTATAAGTTCCGACAGAGATCAGCTGGAGCTTGGCCGTTCCCCGGGCATGTCGTCTCCAAAATTAATAAATCCACTAGCTTGACTAAAATTAACTATCTACCGTACTGATGAAACCCTTCGTAAAAAAGTCACTCTAAAGTACAGATCACATATCCGTACCTATTATCGTGACCAGAAACGCCACAAAAACCATGACGCGCTGTTATGTGAACGCCATATTTTAGGAACAAATGATCCGATATATTGACGTGCCGTAATTCCGCTGTCACGTATTTCACACTAGGTGTCGGGAGCAATAATCACGTCATTTGTTACCCAACACGATCCGGATGATTTGCGGACTCGTGAGGTTCACTTGGATCACGATAAATGGCCCGCCGTGTCTTATTACAGCGCTAAATTTCAATACTAGCTCTGTTTCCAATATTACACATGTAAAAACAGTCACAAGCTTTAAAAAGCCAATAACCATCCAGTACGAAATCTGGAACAGGATACCTTAAAATTTAAATTAGCAAAAAATCAGTCTCATTATCATCATCATCGCGACCCATAACTATCCCACTGCTGGGCTCGGGTCTCCTCTCACTATGTGTGGGGTACAGGCCATAGTTGACCACGCTGGCTAAGTGCGGATTGGCGGACTTCACACACCTTTGAGAACATTATGGAGATATTTTCAGGTGCATGCAGGTTTCCTCACGTTTTCTTTTCGTTTTCCTTCACCGAAGCAAGTGATAATCAAATTCTAATGCGCACATAATTTTTGAAATTAGAGGTGCGGCTGGGGTTTGAACCCGGCCCCCCCGGCCCGGGAGTCCAACGTTTAACCACTCGGCTACCACTGCTTATACCTAGCCTCATTATACTTCATCGATACTCCTTACAATAATTTAAACGATCTAAAAAAGCTTCAAAGTAGTTACGTAGAGAAAACAAAATGCGAATCGCCGGGATAACAATTCAAGAGCTCAACAACAATATTTTCTGATATTTAAATGCAAAATCAAATCAAGGAATAACCCATCGTTTCCAAAAGTAACTTTTATCGCCGATTACAGCAAAGGGATAGGCAACGTCACAATATGGAATAAACATCCCGGTTGCGAAACAAACACCGAGAGAAACGAGCACAATAGCAGAATAACTCTCGAGACTCTCGACATATAGCGCCATAAACCAACTCTCGACAACACCTCACATGGAGGTTAGGTTGAATTATGCACTGAGGTAAACCGCTTTCCTGTTCGTTCAGTCGTACAAACGGATAAGCGGTTCATACTATTAATAGATTACAAGCACCGTTTTGGTTTTTGACTGGAGATAAACAATTAAATACTTTGTGATAGACCCAGTTTATTATAAGGAGCATAAATGAAGAATCGTTGGTATATATTTTTCTCGTGCAAAAGGCCGACAAATGAGCAGTAACAATAACTGAATACCTCGGCCACCGACAGCCATGCACATTTTTACAGTCATGGAAGTTTATCTGAGTGTCATAAATATGAGTACTAAAAATTTAAACATAAACTCATTTAAATTGGGTTACCCAAAGATAACATTTCAATTTAACACAGAAGTCGTATTGATACATTGGATTAGAAGTTTTTTTAAGACCGCATGAGACAAGCAAACTACATGCAAATATTTTTGCTAAAAATGTCATAGAAATAGGTTAAAATTAATCAGATGACCGTGATGGTAACAAACGCAGACAGTGTTGCAAGATTTTTGCAAAAGCATGAAGTTAGAAATAATAATCGCGCATGCACTAACCAAAGTAAAGATCTTTTCCGAAAGCAAAAATGTAATAAAATATCAAACATTTACTATTTATTTACATTTATTTTATATATAATTCCCTTAATTTAGTTATTTTTTATCAATAACTGATATCTTTGGAGTTGCAACCGGTGGTTAGACTGCTTGTTTACAAGCCAAAGCCAAATAGGAATTTATTACAATATCTTAAAACACAAGTAACAAAACTCCTTTCATTAATCGCAGCAGGACACCGATAGCTATCACTTGCTATCATAAGTACAACATGTCAGTATTAATTAAAAGCACGATATATCTTTAAATTAAACTAGTGGTCCCAGCGTACTTCGTACCGCAAAAAATGTTTTGGTGATATATCGACAGCAACGCCACCTACCGGGTCCAATTGTGAATCTAAACCATTCTCGGATCCACCTGAAGACACACAAAAAATTTCAACCAAATCGGTCAAGCCGTTTAGGAGGAGTTCAGTCACATACACACGAACACAAGAAATATATATATTAAGATTTGAAATGTAAATAAAAGACAAAAAAATGCGACAGAGATCAGGAGAATTATAAATTTAACCATATACTCATTCTAATCCAACGTATAATATTGTCAACAAAGATATGACCGTCTTTTGAGATTAATTAAATCCTGTTTAACGGAATAATTTACTCGTACATAATTAATATGATCCATTTTGAGATATGTACGTTAGTAAACGTAAGACGTAGTGTACACAAAAAAGTATCAAAGGAAATTTAAGCCATACAAACAGGAGAATGAGGTTTTATTTATGGATAAGGTAGCAAACGAGGATGCAGCACCACCCTTCCGCTGCCGCCCATGACAAATTGTGACCGACCTAGAACAAGACTTAATGGGGACTAGGATGGTTAGTCCCGTTAGAACATTAGATGACAATCGAGTAAAAAATCTTGTACGTAAAACTTTTTGTACGTATAAACACCAAGTTTGTTTAAAACAAAGAAATTCTTTATACAGTAACGTTAAATCCGACGACGATTACTACGTCAAAACAAGAGACACTATAAAAGAAATCGATGGAAGTGCAACCTAAAAATTAGGTAATAACTGACAGTAGTAACGCAGTTTTCACGATACCGACCTCGACGTAAGTAAAGCTCACTTGGTTTTATCCTTACAATCTTAAAAAGCTCGCGTAACTGTATTACACTAAAGCACTTGTTCGCTTGGTCGTGAAAGTCTTACGTTTGAGCTTACGCATTCGGCATACTAATGTTTAGTTCCATATTTCAAACACGTTCATGCAATGAAAATAAACAAGCGCTTAATACGACTGTGTGCGCTTAATGCCACCAGTGGCAAGTTAGACAAATGAGATTATTACTGTTATCTAGTAATAGTATCTTGTTTACTACTGAACAAAGCTAAAACATGGTGCTACCAACATTAGAAATATTAGCTTAATAACTCATTTGAGCATTGAAATTAAGAATAAAATAAAATTCAGACATATCTACAACATGTAACAGATAAATTGCAGTACTCAAGCATAGATTAACTAGATGGAACATTCAATAGACATAACATAGGCCACTTTAGCATTTATGTGTGCGTGACAACGCTAATCGTATTATTCACACTAAGAAACTTACATTTTAATTGGTCGGTACTTGTCAACTTCAAATAGTCTATCAAACCGGCTGTTAATAGTTGAAAATACACCTTAATACTTTATCTTAATTTTTATTTTTCCTTGCCATATTTGTTGTCTTCTTACCTTTATCAATTAGGATATAATAGTTATAAAGTTCATCTATCCACCGCTAGATGGCAATGGAATTTTATGTAACGCTATTGAACGCTAGATGGTGTGACTGGTATCTATAACAGATTGACCTTACGTATATAGTCTTAAGTTACATTTTTGGTTAACAACCGCTTCCGGCATAGTACCATTATCGGTTTAGGCTTAGTGATGTGCCGGTGCTTTTGCCACGTTATCGGCAATTATCGACAATTTATTGTTGCATATTATATTTTTTTGGTAGCTGTACTTTTTAGTTGCGGGTGACGTCACGTGGACGTCAACAAGGTTCCAGTGCATACTAATTTGCGGGGCTTATAATGAACGTTTTTCATAGTCGAGTTGTTAAAATCGGTTTATTGGTAATATTAAATATCGGTATCGGTATATTAAAGTAAAAACGGTAATAGTAAAAATGGTTTTTATAGTCTGTGGTCTATTAATTACGAAAGGATATGGTTAACATTTTGTGTTCCAAGTGAGTTGTTTTATAACAACTTCACAAAAGGTCATTACAATTGAATGAACGGCATAGAAAATAGTGCTTTCTATTTTGTCAAAAATTTTCATCCCTTACGCATAACAACTAACCAAAATCTCATTACAATTGGATGAACGGCTTGGAGTGGTGTAGAGGGCAAAATATAATATTCTTTATTCCACACCATGTAGCAGAACTGTATACAAATGTTTTTTTTATTGATTTAAGGCAGCAAACGAGCATGCAGCACCACCTTCCGCTGCCGCCCATGACAACTGTGACCGCCTTAGAACAAGACTCATATTCATTTGAAAATTATTAACTAGAAATAATGTAATAAAATTGTCGATATCGATAAATTTTTACCCCATTCCTTCACGAGTAGCATAGAAAGGTCTGGAAGTAGCACTACTACTTAAAACTTAAAACGAACCTTATTGCCAAGTAACTGAGTAGCTTTTTGGTTAAAAAATATTTATTTATTTTATTTATTTCTTTATTTATTTACATGGGTAAATATACAACAAAACAGTGAAATAAAAATAGTTATCTGTGAAAAGATATCCCATCTTCGTTTTTATGTGTTTGGGAACAACTTTTACAATGTTTAAATATACAAGACAGCATTTTTAAGTTGTAGTAATGCGTGACGCGTGATTACGCGTGACGTCTAAACAGTACGACGGTCTGAATAGCACTAATGCGAGTTTGTATTCGCTTTTGAATTTGTATTTGCTTTGGTGGCTTCACTTTTTTGTTCTGCACGCTCCATCTGCCTTTCTTTCTATATCGCTGTACTCAAGTATTCAAAACGTAATAGCAATGCAATCTCGGGCAATTATTCAAACCAATTTCTTAACTAATAATGCATACCTGAATTACACACACAAGTTTGTAATCATAGACGGAAGTCCAATGCACTGATTTCTATATAGAGTTAAATTACCTTCAGATCGTTTAATAACGACTCAAACCGTAACGAATTAAGCTATCATTAAATAACAAGGAAGTAAATACCATACTAAGGAACAAAACCCTTCATTTACATTGCCATCTCATTTTAGGAATTGGTAGAATATAAACCACCCTACAAACCATGATAGGGACCATATCACCACTTACTTTATAGATAAACTCAAATTAATTACACATATACTCGTATATAAATTATATTCAATTACAAATTGGAAAATCAAGGAAAATAATAATGAAGACTATTTAATGAATTGCACAATCTCAGTATCTATTAGTTTGGTAATACACTAAATTATTAAGAAAGAGAAACTCTAACAGCTGTCGCCAAATGCAATATAGTCCTTTATATAGTCACGATCAGTCTTAATAAGTCGTTAAGACAAATTAACTTGGAAAGCTGAGATTAAACATTTCACAGAACGGCCGACGAACTACTAACTGGAGTAGTGATAGTTAAGACCGCAATCAAATACATGACAGATAAATTTACAATTGGAATTTTGTAACATCAAGTAGAAGTAAAATACATTAAGATATTAACAAGATCCTAGAAGCGGGTACTTAGTAATATTTCAAAGTACATAGTTATATCACCTAAGTCTCCAAAGAGTAATTAAGAAAGTTTGATAAAGTTATCATTAATATTGCTCAATCCAATGATATAAAAAAAAACTGAGGCAACACTAAAATTGCAGTACTAATGATTAATAAGCAGTCCTAGATGAAGGCAATGATTTAATTTAAAATTAATTGACATTTCCTATGTTCGTAACTCTGTTTATTCTAACAACAAACTAAGCATCGTTTTATTTTTTCAGGAAAAATAACTACATTTTCTGAAATGAGAACGGAAACTAAATATTTTAATCTTTCATTGAAACTATGTTTTATCTATATTATATCAGATTTGACTAATTAATTAATTTACTATAATTTGGATAATTTAGCTTTAAGTTTGAATATAAATTGATAATACAATATGTATCGATATTCCCATCCGAGTATAGTGGACATTGCAATGTGGTGTGAGGATATTTGAATTCTAATTAATTTTTAAAACGATGAAACTTGTCCATTTATTTCCGAAAACCACAGTAACAGGAGGGAACAAGGCGACGATCGCGCGAATGATAATAAGAGCAATTGCGGCTCCGTCACGAAGTCCCAACGTCATGAAGTGAATGTATTTACAGCGACAGCCTTTTCACTTCAAGACATTTACACAATTACCGTGCCATACAATAATGAATTTGAAGAAACAAAAATACTGAACATAACGACTAAAAGTACACCTTACAGTCGAAATTTAAAAATGATAACAAAATAATTAAATTTCGAAAAAAGTATGTAATAACAAAAACATACTCGTAACTTCTACGTAACTAGCATTCTACACCACACAGTGCAGTTGAGTAAAGGTATTAAAGATCTTATCATAACAGTAATTTTATTCTCAACGGGTCCTTTAAATGTTTTACTGTTTTTGAACGAAACAGGTATTACGAAAACTAAATCGCGTACAATTTAGATAGGCATCATTTAAGCTGTCTTAATCCTTCTAAAAATTGCGAATTAAATAAATGTTAGACGGTGATGAGATGGTAAAAGTTGGGTTGTTTTATTACTTATGCAGTACTGTTAACAAAGATCAAAGACCTGTTTATGGCTTTATAATAATGGAGTTTGTAAGATTGAAGACAGACAGGCAACAGTACTTAAAGTAAGGGTGAAAGCAATGATGTTGAGGTCAACGGGCAAGGTGCAATAAGCAAATAGACATTTGTAAAGGAGCCAGCAGCAAAAATGGAGACACAATCCTAAAGCACTTAAAGCTACAATGCGCATGTATGTATGTATGTACATGCTTCGAATACGTCATATTGCATTTGGTTCAGTGTTAAATTTTTTGCAGTGTTGAAAAAAAAACTCAAAAATTAGGTTAAAGTACCTTGACTTATGTTTTAAGTCATTTTTATATTGTACCAGACTAACCAACAAAATTGTAATAGTCATCACTTTGGAAACACAAAACCGTTACTACACAGTCAGCGAAGCACAACCGCGTGACATTTGCGTCCAACCAAAATACAATAATGAATGAAAATTGCAATGAAAAAAATATTTACATTGTGTTAGTCTAATTTTAATTCCCTTTGAACGGTTGATAATCAGTTATACCGTGAAAGCAATAACGTCCTAAAAAAATCGAACGTTTAAATCCTTTAATTCATACGTAGACCTTATTAGAATGTGCATACAAAATGTAAAAGGAAAAAGCACAACGAACCGTAACACGCTTAATTGTTACCGGAACTTCTTGTCATTACATCTCAACGTAATAAGTCGTAAATGTGAATTAATGAAGGCGGGACAGGAAACGGGCAAAATAGTGCACACACCGGATATCGGGATTAAAAGGGTCCGACCTTGCGCTGCGTATTGATATAGGGCAGTTGCCGAGTTCAATGTACATAATCTGTGAACGGACATAACTAAATCGTTATAGCGTAACGTTATTCAGTTGTTAATTTCACTGTCAATACCAATTTAGCTTGACAAATCCGTGACGATAAATAGCGGACAATTGTTCCGGCCGTAATTTATTTGCAACATAGAAAAGTGAGTTTAAAATACAAACATAACTGTTAGTATTGATGTAAAATCACTAATATAACTAAAATAGCGAATGCAATAGCTTTAATTGAACGCAACGCCTGCGGATTTATAGTAATTTACTTATACAAAGCCATAATAATTCTAAAACAAAAATGAAAATTCAAGCGTGAATAAGAGGTTCCACGAGAGAGGAACTGTGGAATAATTGCAAGCTCTGACAGTAATGGCCGGTTGCGGGCGAATTGTGAAGGCGGCCTAATAAAACCGTTTTAAGGCCTGTTCAGATATCCTCTACCACCTGCAGTAGTGGTATCCGAGTAGGTAAAGCGTATTCTTAAGCTGGGTCCGCACCACACAGCAACATAATCACTCGGATTGCAACATTAGACGTAAATACTAGTAGTGTAGACGGCGGCGTTTCTTAAGCGAACCAGCGTGACAATGTAACTCTCGGGAAACCCCGTCCCGAACGCTCGATAGAAACGGGTGAACACGAAATTGCCACTAGTTCGGCCCAGCAAAACATCCCGTACCGACTAGGAATATCGCGTACCCACTCGAATACCGCTACCGCCGGCGGTAGAGGATACCGCGCATATTTGAAAAGGTCTTTAGTTTGGAGCCGAACAGAGTTGCCAGTGCCAAGTATTATTTATCTGCGACTTATTGTTGCCCAAACGTCATAAAATCAATAATGGCACGAGCACGATCTATCGATTGAATACAGACATTTATTGAAAGCTGCAATGGATTAAACGTTTCTAGTAAATCAATTTTGTTTTCGGGTTGTCGAAACGAACGATTACGATATATTAGTACAAGGAAAACGGTGCAATATTCGCCTAATTCGATAGCTTATTAATTTTGAATGGGTCGGTTGTACGATTGGTATCATAGATATTCATTTTTTTATTATTAAAATGTATGACTATATATGTGGTAAATCGTGAATATGTCTTTTTCTGAAATTAGTCAAAAAATTCGCGTGGTTGGACTTTTTAAAAGACAAAAGTGTCTTTTAAATATATGATGAATAAAAGATTCATCTGTACATTATATTAAAAATGAATTGATGATTTATGCAAGTTTCATGTTACGATAGGATTTAGATAAAAACCATAGACACAAGAGTCAATGAATGATGTGGCAAATGAATCGGCACATGAGTAAATGAAATCATGACGTTACCGTTACCGTCTAAGAAAGAAAATGTTTGATAACTATCTCTTGTACTTCGAAATCGATGTATGACCATTTTCGAGAGGAAATATATTTTCAAAAGATTTTACAAATTAGCATAAGTATTTTGGTCCTCTTGTAATTGAACTTTCAGTTCCAAAAATCTAATTTTGAATAAATTTATTAGAAAATAAATTTACACTAAAAATAATTATATTTGTGTAAGGTTCCAACTAGTATATGTGTCTGTGTGTCAATAAAACTATAGCCAGTTCTTATAAGAGGTTTCCTGCACGTGCCACAATTACATAACGCTTTGAAATACGAGCGAGCTAATGTCGATCGCGATAGCAACGCAAACTCGACTGCACGGGATTTATGCTCGCCGCTGATAATGCACGCCCGAGATAAATAAGTGTTGAAAATATGGAGTGTGCACCATGTACATGAGAAGCTGTAAGCCTGTGAGGCTAAGAATATAACTGTAAGAATATAACTATGGTCTCAATTTTCATAAATATGCCCATCAGCATCTTCTATGTTATGGAAAGACGTACTCGAATGAGTACATCGACAGAAATCACGCAGGGCGACGTAAAATATGATATTAATACGCAAGCAAAGTAGTACTAGCAGGAGGGTAGGAACAAGTGGGATACATAAATAATTCAAGACATGACCAATCGATACGCTTGACGATAACGGTTCAATCGGTTACCCTTTTGGAAAATGATTTCTTTAATATACTCATCGATTTTTATCAGGACATTATCTGAATGTTAGAACTAAAGGGAGAGTTGTTATCGTAACAATCTGTCAATGTTAGGTAAAACTGTAAAAGATATAGTTATAAGATATACTGTAGATACTGTGAATATACAGAGCATATGTGTTCCTTCATTATTAATATTAACTAACATAAGACTTATACATAGACAAAGTATACAATACGGTGAAAGCAACACGCATATTACTAGAGAAAGAGGTTTAATGATCAATAAAGTTTTTAACTACTTAACTGTGTTTGTGTGGTTGGCAAAGAAATCATTCGTGACTCAGTTAAAACAAAAGATAAACAATTAACGAAATAGGTAATAAAGTGAAGTGTAAAGCGCGTGAAAGTGTAATTAATTCAATCCGATCTAAAACGCTAAGCGAGTAGTGCGGCCATTAAAACGATAGCACCTAATATGTACATGTTGATATTATCGGGACTGTCTTAGCTTAACTGTAACTTAGGTGCATATTACTAAGAAATGGAAGTAATTTAGATTGAAGTTGAAACAGAACAAGCGATAATCAGTGTACTATATGAGACTGCACGAGAGTGTTTGTTCATTAGATTTAATAGGAACAATAATTTGTTTGCTCTATGCCACAGGGCAAGCGAATACTTAAAAATACACGTTTAACATAACGAGGTAATAATTTTTCATTAAAGTCAATGAATAAAATGTCAAATATAATAAAAAACAATTAAAGGAGGCGGGAACCAGCTAATATCTATACTAGTATGACCGATTTATTTTAGCACTAAAACATTTATTTGACTTCAAAAACAATGAAATAATCTGGGATACTTAAGAGGGGGTATAAAGCTAGGAAAAAATCAAATTTCACCCGCCCGTCTCAATGGAGCAACGGTACTGATAAATGGAACAGAGCATGTCAAAATCCTAGAGCTATAAAGATAAATGTATTTTATTTAAATAATTCGTAAATTATAGATTTGATTTAGAAATCGATCTACAAATCCCACCGTGATACTAATTGGCATAATATATTAAAATATTGACTCAAAAACATGCACCATATTGAAAATAAATTGATTTTAGTTGAAAATTAGACCTAACTTTGTGATTTTTTTCTATCGAGAAAATTTTATTTTTTTATGTTTTTGCTTCTTGCATTCACTCAATAATATGATGAAGTATAACTATGTTTTTCTTCAGCTTCTAGAAACTTGATCTACTACTGTAAAAATTGAATCTACGATTGCCAATTTTGCTTTATACCCCCTCTTAACGTTTCTTTCGCAACAAAGTACAAAGACCAAAACCGCGCTCGATCTAAAGTTGTAAGTGGGAATTAACAAGCGGCTTAATTATGTCGGCGTTAGAAGGTGGTGTTGTGAGGCTGTGCGGAAAGTAACAAATCTCTCCGAAGATAGGGCGCGGCTGGAGTTATGGCAGTGAAACCGACAGTAAACATCTCAGGAAGCTTTAAACTACTGGACGCAAATCCGGTGACATGAAATTTAGTGCCCAATTAGAATGAATCGGAACAGAAAAATATTTCCTAGCATCTGAAGATAGTGCGTATGCGCACCATATTAAGCATTTAAGATTTAGTGAAGCGAATTCTTCAATAATGTTAGTGCGGCGTTTATAGCAAATTAATGGGGATTGTAAATTGCAAACTGTTAAAGTAGACTTAAAGTTCTCATTTTATAATTAAACATTAACAAAGTTAATTGTAAATCATGCGTTTATAATGTTCATATTAATAAAGGTTTATAATGTTCATATTAATTTCGAAAATTACAGACTGCTAAAATAAACTGATTGCGCATTTTATTATGATACGGGTACTCACGATATGTATTTTGAAACGCCGATATTATATCCGTATTACGCCGTATCATAATAAAATGAGTACAATCCGCGATGAGTTAAGTTTAAAATCAAACTGATTGCGTATAATACAAACGATAAGACACATCTAAAAAGATATTAACTGACATAATTTCCCGAAACATCAACGAGGAAATCCGGCTGATCGTTATGAAACAAGGTTCCAGGCAAAATCTGCTTTCAAGAGAAAGTTCTAGTATTAAGCGAAAATTTCCATCTACTGTGAGGATATTAAGTTCCACCGCGCGTGGCGGGTAGCTCACGGGTAACGCGACCCTTCACCCGCCGCGATCTGATGAAGATACGAGCTCACTCGCCGATAATAATTGAGCCGTAGGTACAAGCCATCATTTCATGACACGTACGGAAGCTCTGTTATTATTATGATTTTATGAATCGGTTTTACTAGTTTTAGACAAAAAAAATCGTAGCCATCGGTTAATATTACGTTGACAAAAGCATGCAAATTTAGGTAATAAGTGGAAATTTTCTTACTTACCAGGGATCCGTATATTTACTGCAATGTTAAACATATGTTTACTCATAATTCTTAACCAGAAACTAATATCATACGATAATATCGTACGATAATATCGTACGTAATATCGTACGATATTAGTTTCTGGTTTCGTAGTTTAAGCGGACAATGAGATAATAATGACAGAAAATAATATTTATGAGCAAGTAAAAAGTTTAAGTGTAAGTAAAAGTTTATAATATTTGTATTCATTATGTAACTTCCTGTGTTATAGTTTAGTTATTAGTCATGGCGGATTGGCAATTTAAGAAGCATACGAAACGAATCGTGCTAGAAATATAATTTCATAGGCGTCATGTGTATTAATAATAATATGACCATAATTTATCTCTCGTGCTCTTTAGCAGACTATTGCATCCTAATCGACACCTAATCAGGTTTAGAATTAGTAAATTATGATCGCCCATTGACTGTTCCGGAACTAATGGTTATTTGCACAACTAACATTTGAATAACTTATTGATACTTATTGACGTATGTTTGCACAATGTTAAGATTAAAATACTGTACGCAGTAGATTTACGACACGATTATGCCGATATATGACGCGGTCATTTGTATGTGTAACCAGACGTGAGAGCTTTAGCGAAAGTATTTCAGAGCTGGTTTGGGGATTCGGGTAAAAGTTCGATGATAAGAAATGCTCTAATCGTTTCCGTTTGACAACATCGTTTGTATTTGTAGCTACAAGTTTTTTGCATGTCATATGCCATATTAGTTTTTATCTCGAAAATCATTGCAATTTGAATGAAGAATTTTACTCTGTAGCGTTATGTTCCAAGACTTCGTAATGATAAATTGATTTATGATCTATAATATTTTCTTTAATTTCTTGAACTGTATTTGAAGATATTTTTTGCAATTATGTACGAGTTTTAGTTTAGATGTATGTCAGTTTATTCGTATGTAGCCATTGGATTTACGTAAAGTTGCCTTTTCCGCGTCCACTAACAAATGACACATTTTTCGTTACTCCAACATTGTTATTTGTGGGCTGGCTAATCTTTTTGCAGATTTAGAAAGCCACGCGAAAGTAGCTTTAGGATAGGTAAGTGAGATAATGTAATGTAGCAAAAATACCCAACAATGCTCGCCCGGACCGCCCTCGGCTATTGCTTTAAAACAGAGTGCAGAAATGCCCTGAATATATTTTGACGCGTCTAGTCAAAGACCACCGAGTTTCCAACAATCTTGCCGTAATATCCTTTCGTATTATATTAAAATCTATTTTAAATTTCTTATCATTTAATATTTAATAATTTAATGAACTATAAATAATTACTTGTAGCATAGTGTTAATTTCCGAGAAGAATCACAGGCAGAATTTTCTCACATTAAACGTTGTCACAACCTATTGAATTTTTCTTAAGTATAGTTTTAAAAATTATATCACCCAAAACATTGTATTTTTTAATTATCTGAACAGTAAATTGTAATGTCTTTGACATTAAACTTCATAATACATTTCTCCGTACCGACCATTAATTTAAACAAATACCAAAAATAAACTGGCTCCCCGTACCACGCTTTTAAGCAAGTAGAATTAACTTACATAATTGCAGCCCGAGCCCTCGGGCGACGAAGCCAGGGACCACACATAATCGCATGCTGAACAAATATCCATTGTGACCTCTGCCCCCTGACCCCTCGGCCGACGCTATTGCGGAACGAATGTATTACAATCGTACGAGCCCTCACCATATAAAGGGGATGTAATGGGCCTCCTTCTACCGCTGATATGTCATGGAGCCTAGTTGTAGCACTTGTACGGTGGCGGTTGAGGCAAAATACTTCCATAAGCGTATTGATAACTACATATCTGATTTTTTATTTATGTCATATAAAGGTATTTTTTTTCTTTTTAATATTATTCGTGCACTATGCTGCTAAATATAATCCGAAGAGAACAGTTTTATTTGCGGTCATTGTCAAACAGAACCCTTGATTCCGATTTGGCTTTAACAAATTTTTTATCCAAACAAGATTGCATAACGCACCTCACCTTGCTTTATAATTAACAGTCACGGTACTTAGTGTCAATAAAGAGAAGCGTTAATTAAGACAAAAATTACGTTAATTATCAAGCAAACTTAACAATGCAAATACTCTCACCGTATGCCATAGTTCCCAAGAGATAGTTTATCAAATAGATGGCGCTGGTATAATAATTCATCAACGGTAACGACGGTAACGCATGAGTCATGTTTTTTCATGCGTGCCACCGAATTATAAGACGTTGTCACGTCAAAAAACTTTTACACAAATACACGAACAGGGCAAGTTATTACGACACAATAGGAAATATTAAAAACAATGCCATAACCACATTTGTACTGGTATACATATAAGTAGATATTACAATTACCAGCGCTGCGGCTACATTCTGATGTTATCGCGCACAGCGAGTGAAATATTGACTGCTAGCCTACACCTGACTGTGAACGGGTACGACTCGTTGCTGAGTGAATTAAACAGAAGTAAGGCTTGAATTCTTGCAGTCCGACTTGTGACGATCTTATGATCGACATATTAAGATACATCCGGCGCAGCCTGAACTATTTTTTAAACAGCCGACAAACAAGCCAACTAGGTACATGATGGATCCGACATCAGTAACACCAAAATATAATCGATATATTTAAACAACGAGTCAAACACTTGGTATCTCCGATTTGAAGCTCCTAGCGCGGACATGCTTTTCATACACCTTTATGTAAAGTACTGACTGTAAAGTCACCACTGCCCCTGAAATCTTAGCAAGTCCTTGTTGTCCTTACGACAACAATCTCTATCGAAATACATCTTCAATATCTGTATCATAAAAACTAATAAGGACAAAGTTCACAAGCAAATCATTCCTCTTGTCCGACGGCGACCACATACCATCAGATGGCTCGTCTGCTCGTTTGACGGACTGACAGCACGCCCAAGCAGCTTACTTAGTTATCAGCAGAAAAAGCTCACATTACCGGATACAGATTACCTAGAAATTGCAGTTAGTTGCTACATGATAAAATCGCACGTCATCGCAAGAAACCTCTTGGCGGCCGCCCTACATACGACTCTCAAACGGTGTTAAAAATGAATAAAACATACCACCACTGATAAGAACTTTTCTAACAATAGTAATAGGTAGGTAAGTATGACCCACCTTTATCCTAATATACATAATTATCTAGAGGTTACAGTATTTTAAAGAAAAGAATAAAAATATCCCATGCTGAATGAATGTAAATAAATACGGCAATGATCGTTGCCAGAAAATCAATGTAGTGGCAAATATTTTTGACTTCAATAAATTCAATAGTCTTATAAATCAGTGAACGCCGGCTGCACGCACGAAAAAGTATGACGTCATTGTCACGTTCAGCCTGAGCCGACCGTGCAAGCGAGAGCGCGGAACAAGCGATAGAGAAACACGTTCGGCCTAAGCTTTTGGTTTTCTTCAATGTTTTCTTATGACGTTACACGTAAAATGATTGTCCGTAAACAGACTTTACAGGCAACCATTTTTTGAGCGTTTCCGTGCTTTAGAGGGCATGCCAAGTAATCTGTGCCGGTTGTCATAGTTAGATTGAAGTCGTTAAGCCATGTCGAAGGCCTGCAGATAATGCTACCTAAACTCCCGGTACTTAAGTTGGCCACTACATCCTCCACCAATCCGCGCTGGAGCAGCGTGATGGAGTATGCTCTGGGTATCCTCAATGATGAATAGAGACCCGTGTTCAGTAGTGGGCCCATGTAACAAAACAGCATTGCATTTCTATTATTATTGTTCATTAAAACAATAGGAACGCAACGGGCAGCTGGAACAGGATATAAATCTATGCGTCGCAATCTGGTAGCTAACAGGGGTTAAATGGCATCGCACGTCATCACGAAATGAATTTATCGGCTACACCACTCTCTTACATCTGACCCTAAGATATGCCTGGATGATGTAATGAACTGTCAATTCTACAACTTCTGATCAAGGAGAGGCGGGTAATGATTTAGCAGAAATTTCAGAAGATACGGAGATAGGAAAATTTGTTTAAGTTATTATTCCATAGTCTCGGTGGTAGTTGCCTGCGAAGCGAGGGGTCCCGGGTTCGATTCCCGGCCGGGGCAGATATTTATGTGACAGATAAACGTTTGTTCTTGGGTCGTTGCTGTGGTCATATTAGTGATGTCCTTTTAGTGTTGTCAATGCGCCCACGACAAAGGAATTGCCAGTGCGGGAGTATGAGGGTGTACGCGTTTGCTATTTATTCATTTTAATTTACACATAATAATATGTACCTATAGGTATCAAAACGACAGTTGTTTATTAGTCCGAGAAAACAAATATTTATATCTATCTCATAAATATCTGCCCCAGTAAGGAATCTATGAACCTCGGTAGCACAAGACATCTCTTGCTGGAAGATCATTAACGACTGGCTCATGTTGTGCCGCTTACTTATTCTTTCACCATTTATTTATAACATTGTGGTGTTCGCTTTACTTGGAAAGCTAAGTATCATTACATTACCGAAGATACTCGCAAAACGCACAAGAACGATGTAATTACATGCAAATTGTTACAGTGAAAAACATTATTGCGTTCCGAAAATGTAAGGAGAATTTTTAAAAGCACACCTTACACATGACTTTTTATATTTACTTGTTAATAACATTACGTAACTTTAATTTATTTCCGACTACACCGGGATGTAAAGAAAATAACTTTTACAATAATCATAGCTTTTAAACCTTAAAATCATAATTGCGTTATTAATTGTGAAAGCACGATATGAATACTGTAGAAGTGGACATTATTAACAGCGTAGTGTATTTTAATACGCTTTTTTTATGGGAAGGCGGTTAAAGGTGGGTTTCTAGCTTTTTCTTGGCATCCAACGCGTCGATGACTTCTATGGTGTTACGAATATCCAAGAGCAGCGGTATTTATTTAGTAGGTGGTCTTGCTACTTTCATTTGCCGGCTTTTGACATTATATCTCATATGTAACTTGATGAAAACTAAGAACTATTTGAATGATGTTTGGCAAATTTAACTCATGGATTATTCAGAACGGATTACAGAAAATAGTGCCTGATAGATCAACGTAGCATAGTTACTCCTCGGGTGGCGTTAATAGGGTTTTAGTGCGGATCATTACTATATCTATACAAATAAGTAAAACTGGAGTGTCTGTTTGAAATATTAAAATAACCGCTTTTTACTAAATCATGGTACAATCAATGGTACATAAGTATACCAAAATTAAGTTTTGTACAATTTTTGTCTGTCTGTCTGCTTCATCCAGCTAATCTCTGGAACGGCTGGGCCAATTTGTCGGGACTATCACTGGCAGATAGCTGATGTAATAAGGAATAACTTAGGCTACTTTTATTTTAGACATTTCCCCGTAACAATTAAAATTCTTCGCGGACGAAGTCGCGGGCAGAGCTAGTTTTTAAATAAATTTATCTCATGTACTGGCTGATAAAGAAGATTTACATATATTATTTGTATAACAATTTTTCAAATCGGTCCCGTTTTGACTTAATCCATTACAAATAAAAAATAAAATATTTCCTTCCTAATGATGAGTGTAGATAATCATAAATCGTAATCCTAATACCGAACAGTTATACATACATAAACAACAACACTAATTCAGGAGTCGTGTTCGGGCGCCACGCGCCATAACGTGAGACAATACAATATTCGGCGGCATGTGAACTTTCTCCGTCAGCGGCATTACTTGCAGGCGGCAACATCAGACGGGTCGGGACCGATTCCGATCAGAATTAGCTCGGATGCCATCACGTCCTTTAGAACATTCAACTAGTATTTGGTACATCAGCTAACATTATCAGAGATGGGGTATCACTATCAGTGACGCTGTCAGACATGGATTCGTTTGTTCACGCAATCATGTTGGCCAAAATAAAGATACTTGATATAAATGAAGTAAAATTTATTGTAATTGAAACAAAATATAGAACACTTTGGACGAATTAAAAGTTGGAATAAAGTATCCTTCTGCTTTGGCAATAACTTAAAATTAGCGATCATGAATCATGTTCCGCGATAACTCAGCTACAAGAGAGGTGCGTGCGAAGTGGCGTACGACCACCTAGGGCCGATAGGTGAGAACATGTTCGGTACACGTGTTTCTAATGTGTAAATCCTCGGCCAGCGCTAATTATTACACTGGAACGTACTGACACACGTTAATTATAGGATTAGGGTGTGCAGTCACTTAACACGTGAGAGAGGCGTGGGCGAAATGGTTTTAATATAAAATCACACAGCATACGTATAATGAAAGGTCATGGCTCGTTAAAACACGGTGCATAGTTTGATGTTATTCAACACAATAAGGAAAAATGTTTTTTGATATGGTTGTTGTATTCCTTCAGATTTTATTTCAGTGGTGTCTGAAGAAGGACTGTCTGAGTTATAGTACAAAGTCGTATTTGTCATAAAATTGCATTGTTTAAGTTAAAGCAATTTGCAAAATTTTAAGTCCGTAGAATAAGGGGAAGTATGTACCCTGCTTGCCCGACCCGAACGTTCACTTACATACATACAAACAAACTTGTAAACGATTACGAGGTCAATCAGTTTCAACAATTGTTATCTATACCAAATATGTTAAGTTATAGTTATAGGAGGCTCTAAGGACACAAATAAAGAAAAAACTTCTATTCCGTAATCATTCACGAGGATAAATTGTCCTTTAGTTTAAAATATATTGCAGTAGAGTATAGTAAAGCCATATGCACAGACCCTAAATCTAAGTTAGAATCAAGCGGCATTCAAACGCCCGAGGGAGCGAAAGCTACCGGCTACCGCGATACCGGCGGAACGCTCCAACTCTGATCTTACACATCGATAAATTCATTAATCACTTAACCGCGAACCAACGAGCGGCCTGTTTGTTTTCCTAACGCAAACACCGCATTAGATTTTGACGATATAATTACTGGAAAGCGATCCTAATGCTGTGTACGACGATCTGAAATCGATATTGCGTCGATTCGGAATATCGATACCGCTCTACTGGTTGCATATACAAGTTGCGATTACCTACATTAAAATGTTGTTATGCTTAACAACTATTACGTTTTATGGTTTTTCTTTAACGGTCAAATGAGCGTGATAAGCAGTCGGAAAGTTATTAACCTAGATCGATGTAAACTAGGACAAATGATATACATATATTATATAAATTATTACTGAAGCGCGTACGAAGTTGAGACATTTTCGAACCATCAAATAAGCTATTGTGAGATCTCACATTCTTGAATTTATGTCAAGCGAACTGCAATCAAAACAACTGTTTTTACAACGCATTACATTCTATTGCGTTGCAAAAAGTCTATCCACATGTTTGAGGAGGCTTTAAATATACGACGCCCCTCCCCTAGTTAAGAGCAGAGAGAGAGAGACGAAAAGGAGATCTTAAGAGAAGAGACTTTATCAGTTGCTGCATCCAATTAATGAATAAGGAGAATTATGAGGTCCTTCAATCATCGAATCTACTCCTTCCATAACGTCTTGTTCTTATTAAAAACAGCACATTTAAGTAAAAACTTATTCTAAAACATAACTGCGCAGTGTATCGGGCGATTTATAATAATCGTCTATTAGCATACGCCCAGTACGTCTACTACGTGCACATACATATAGTTACCATGTACATGGTAACGAACTTATAGCTTCCATGAATTTATCTACCATCAAACTAATGGGCTTGCGAGTCTTGTAATGTATATTTTATAGACCATGGTGAGCTGTTTCATGGTGCACTTACATAAGACTTCCCGGTACTGTATTTTAAGATTCATAACCAAAGAAAGTGCAGATTGTGCGTAAAACCCGCGATTTTACGCTCATGGGCGTGTTTCCTTCCATGTAACCGGGGTCATGGTGTGACGTTGTCTGTTTAAATCCCATGGCTATCGACATTGTTAATCTCCATATGGTACCTAGGTGTATATACTTTAACGCGTAAGCACGCTTGTTATTACGAAGGATTTTCAACTATGTAAATTGGGTATTTACGCCTTCGTATTACTTAGTTATTTAATGTCAATATTAAGTAACTGTTTAGCGAATTTAGAGATGAAATCTACTAATAACTACTAACGAACTCACCAACCACGTTTGCTAACCGGACTAACCATCCTAGTCCAGACTTGAGTCTTGTTCAATGAAGGTCACAGTCGCCATGGGCGGGGCGGCGGCGTAAGGGGCAAGCTCATTTGCGACATTAAATCCATAAAAAAACAGCAACTTATGCAACGCCCTGTTTACCTACTAATAAATGGAATAAAACAACGAATCAATTTGTTATCTCGATGTGGATACGACAAGATAACATTTCTTGAGAACTTATATAAGTTTTGGGTCAAACCATTACTCATAAATTCCATTTCACAAACTGAAGCAAACGGCAAATTGCCCCAATGCCCTTTTTTCACCTTCGCTTCGGTTGAACGTGAGGTATGACGGAGGGGCGGGAAGGGGGCGGGGGTTTGGAACTGGTTTAGGTACCACATCAATGCATCAATGTTTATATTACAACAAAGAAAGCGTATTGACTGGTATTGCGTATTAGAAATAGGTATGTATGCCACAGCAAATTATGATAACTGCAAAATTCGTTATAATTATATTAATGACATAAAGAAAAGCTCAATGAATTTATTAACTGACTGGCTGTGCTTGCAACTTCGTTCGCGAGGAAGTTATCCCGATTCCGTGGGAATTCCTGGATAAAAAACATGTACCCCTTTAACCTCGGGAAGGTTATAGGCCAGGGCAACGTTATTTTAGAGATTAGCCCGAACAAATTGTTACTAGTTTTATCACGCGTTTGTAATTTTTAAGCGAATCCGTGCAGTGCAGCCATTGACTAGTAATAATAAGTCAATGAGTGCAGCTTACAAGTTATTGCGTTCAAAAAGAAAGACAGATACACAGAAAATGTTTCATTGAGGGAGGGAGAGGTCTAACGCGAATCGAATTGCTTTACAATTATTTGACCCCGTAGCCTAGTTGGTAGTGACCCTGTTCGCGAAGCCACGCTTCGAGTCCTGGATTCGATTCCCGGTAGTAGCAGATATTTACAGTGAAAAAAGTGTCATCTTTTTGTGCTGCCTTTGTAGGGTATGAGAGTTTAAGCGTTAATTAATAAAATTATTGTTTAAAAAAACTAAAAAATTTAATAACTAACTTACTAACGCTTTAATAACTAACAATAAAATAAAATAAAGTGGCGAAGAACAATCTAACCTAGGACCTTCGTGTGACACACCGACACCGTAATCACTAACCGAATCAGTATTAAACTTATACCAATATTGTACTGCATTATTTGTATTAGGTATGTATGTAGGTATATCTTTAGGTATAGATCTTGTACAAGCATAGGCAACGTGCACAATGCACCTATTTGATTTATAGTGCGTTTATCATACTGCGAGAGTTCACGACCGTCGTTTCAGACCACAATGCATACGTTTAAACGCACACGGATTGTAGAAATCCAATCGTAATTCACCAACATACACGTGTGTATTGTTGGGTAAGATAAGATTTACAACGATAGAAAGTATAGTTTCAGGTTAAGCAAATGGGTATATTGTTAGGAGTGAGTTTGCGGAAATTCATTTGTAATACATAGTTCCATACTAACACTCTAAACGCGAAAGTGTGCCACCTATGCCCTCCGGAGAACGGTGGAGTATGGTCTAGGCCTCCTCAGGTATGAGGAGCGACCCGTTCTCAGTAGCGGGCAATTAATGGGTTGAAAGTACGTATATGTAAGTATACGATAAGTTGTAATGGTGCGAAGTCCCTCTGTCTATGTATCTGTTACCTTCTCACGTCTAATCCGCGCAACTGATTAAGATAAAATTTGGTATGGAGATAGTTCGTAACCCTGAAAAGTACATAAGATAGTTGTTATCCCTTAAGGTGTTGAAAAAAGGGGTGAAAGTTTGAGTACTTTGAGCCATCTGACGAAAGACGCTGACAACTTTTTACTTCATTATTATCAGATTGCGATTAATTTTGGCACACGGGTAGATCAAGACGTGGACATGGATACCTCATTCCCGTTATTATGTTCCCTTGGGATTATTTTAACGGTATGTAGTCGTGTCTTACTCCCACACGGGCGTAGCCGCGAGCAATAACTATTTCTTCATATTGATTTACTTTGCAATCGAATACAATGTTAGCCGCAAAGTCAAAGCCTGTCTCTGCGGCTAACCGAGAGGCTCGACTTACTGTTATGACGCTCCGTTTCGGGACGAAACACGTGTTACTGATGGTTAATACCTGTAGTATAATAAAACCATAACGGGATTACATTTGAACTTAAATAAAAAATATAATATACGTAGGTAGACGCTAATACCCTAGCGGCTTAGATCCGACGTGAACGAACGAGTTAAGCAACGGCGGACGCGATCAGTAGTTGGATGGGTGATCGCTAGGGGCAAAATGATCTTAAACGTATCCGTGCTTCGGAGGGCACGTTAAGCCATCGGTCTCGGTTGATATCGCTAGATAGCAGTCGTTAAGCCATGTCGGAGGCTTTCGGGTGTCATAAAATTTTTCGATATTTGGTTGACCATTAACCCCTTCACCCATCTGCATTAGAGCAGAGCACTGTGAAGTATGCTCTAGGCTTCCTCTACGGTGAGGAGAGCCAAATTTATACACCGCAGTAGGATTCCCTGTGTCGTAGGCGGCATGCACAACACAAATAACACATCACTTTCGCCCACTACTCGAGAACAAACACTTCTAATTCGTAATAAATACCAGTACCAGCCGAGAATCGAACCCGGAACTCCTCGCTTCGCAAGCACAATCAACTATCAACTAGGCTACAAGGCTCTCAGTTATTGTAATGTATTTTATCTCCGTTTCAATCTTACCACAACACAAAATCAACCAGTCATAGAATCCCATCTGTTTGTATTTTCGGCTATTTCTGCTAAAATAAATAACGTGAGAAACTCCTAATAGGTATTAATAGCGCTATTTGAATAACATATTCCGGCCATCTCTATTTATTCGACAGAATTTATTGTAGATAGTTACGCCTACGAGTCGGCGGTTAGGGTAAATTTAGCTTTATTTGTAGAGAGTGTTGACAGTATTATATATTCATTCCAAGCGTAGCGTTGTCAATTAGCGGACCTACCGATTGTGTTATTGTTATTTCTATACGTCTACGAGAATAGGACTACGCTATGCGAAGAGTATTGAATGAATAAACGCTCACACCATCACATCCCGACGCTAGGTTTCACACAATCAATTTCAGGTAAGCGGTATTTCGCCGTAATAATATTTTTTAATGTAGGTATATAATCAACCAATATGTATAAAACTCTTGCGTTACTGAGTGACTGACAGATAACGCACTGCCTAAACTACTGAACGCAATAAGCTGTAATTAGGCACGTATGTTCCTTGGGGAGTGTAGGGGATGAATAATACCAAATGTCATTCTCGACCAGCCAACCCTGGAGGATGTTGAAAATATGTATAGTAGACTTTTAATTTGATGCAGGAAACTGCCGTAAGCTAACGTCACTTTAGGAAATAATAATATTAGCTTTCCAATCACAAAGATTACTCGAATGATTAATGAACGATGTTTGATTATTCGGATATTCTTAAAGTAAATAAAAATGCTTATCATTCAAAGAATGTAAGGGAATATAGGTAATAATTAATTTTTAATGTAAGGGATATATCAAAGTAAGTACTTAAAAGTGAAAATAATATAATTTCAGTGAGTACCTTTATATAAAAGTCAGTTTATACAATCACTGTTGCGCCATCTGTTGTAAAAGTCAAGTACTACTGCACCGTTATTCAAATCAAAGTTTCCTTGTAGTTTACAGACGAACTCATAGATGGCATGCATCGTGAACAATTTATAATGCGCTATACAAATAGAAAAGGACAGAATAATATCTGTTATATCGCTATCGTATCGTATATTCCTCAAACGAAAATGTAAAATTACACCAGGGTCGATAATTTTTAAAACCAAAAAAAATAATAGTAGGATGAAACGCAATAGAAAAGGAGGGGAATATTATAAAAATGAAAGGAAAAATAAATTACGGGCGATCTGAGGTCGGGAAGGGGATGGGGGTGAGCTTTTAAGGGTAAAAAACTGTTTTTCTCGATTTACGGCAAAACTAAAAGTCCTATCGAAAAAAGTCAAATGGCAAAGTTGTAGGTAATAAAAAGATCTAAAACTTTTGTATTTACACTTTTTTCACATAACCTCAAAATTTATGTGAAAAATCCAAAAAACCAAGTTTTTGGTTTTTTATTTTTATCTCTTCCAAAAAAAATTTTTTTTTCACTAAATTTGGTGAAAACCTACCTTTTTTTGTCTCAAACACACTGTAATTTTTTTGATTTAAAATATTTAATTTTGTACCTTATATTGACTTAATATCGAAAAAGCACCCTAATTTTCAATCGAAAATTCACCCGTCAAAATATCAGCTTTTTTCAAAAAGTTGGTATGGTTTGTGTTCGTTGAAATCTCTACTTTCCGATGGTGAAAAAAAAATTATGTTACTACAGTAAATCTTCTCAGAATCCCTCTCTCTAAATCCCTCTTTTATTTCATTTACAGAAAATTGACATTCTGTTTCGTTGTCAACGATATAATTAATAACTAAATTAATAAAATTCTTAGTGTTTTCACATGCTGAGCGACCCCTTTTTCTTTCTGTTCTTTTGTTATAAAAATTAGCCATACAAGCAGTGTGATAATGTGCTTTTACTGCGACTAAATCAGGCACATTTTGCAAACGAGCTGAAATCTTTTTATCGAAATCATTTAATACATACATTATAACATATATTTTTTTTTCACCATCGGAAAGTAGAGATTTCAACGAACAGAAACCATACCAACTTTTTGAAAAAAGCTGATATTTTGACGGGTGAATTTTCGATTGAAAATTAGGGTGCTTTTTCGATATTAAGTCAATATAAGGTACAAAATTAAATATTTTTAATCAAATAAATTACAGCGTATTTGGGACATAAAAAGGTAAGTTTTCACCAAATTTCGTTAAAAAAAAAATATATTTGTAAAAGATAAAAATAAAAAACCAAAAACTTGGTTTTTTGGATTTTTCACATAAATTTTGAGGTTATGTGAAAAAAGTGTGAATACAAAAGTTTTAGATCTTTTTATTACCTACAACTTTGCCATTTGACTTTTTTCAATAGGGCTTTTAGTTTTGCCGGAAATCGAGAAAAACCGTTTTTTACCCTAAAAAACTCACCCCCATCCCCTTCCCGACCTCAGATCGCCCGTAATTTATTTTTCCTTTCATTTTTATAATATTCACCTCCTTTTCTAATGGGTTTCATCCTACTATTATTTTTTTTCACTTTTTATTATTTTTCAAGGCTTCTACCCTGGTCTAAATGGCAATAACAAGTAGAATCTTGAAATTTTCACAAAATATGTATTAATATAGTTGCCTCAACAACTATACTATTTCCATTTCTTTATTTTCTCGATGACAGTTCTGTAGTAGTGTTGTGACCAAATAAGTAAATGATATCGATCGCATATATTTATTATATTAAATTCATCAGATTTTGATTAAATTATATAAACAAAGATTACGTGTCGTTATAATTATTTCGTTTCATTGTCGTGTACCTACCTATACCTACTTATTTTACAACATCTTCGAAAATGTTAAAGTAGTTGGCATTATCAATCAAGAATAAATACCTACGTGTAACATCTTGTAATGAAATAAAATATTAGTTAATAAATTTGTACAAAAGTATCCAGCATGTTTAGTTTCTTAAATTTTGTTAAAAAAATATCAGATCTGTTATCGTGTTACGTTTATCGATATAGCCCATCCCTATCAGTTTCTCCGAATCAGGTATAACCTTGTACGTATGTAAACGTCATATTTTTATAAAATAATGCATACATAATGTAAAAAAGACGCTCGTTCAAGTTTTCACAGGAGCTGTCATCGAGAAAATAAAGAAATGGAAATAGTATAATAAAAGTAAAACAAAATTTAAACTTAAATGGGTCTCAATACCAGGAAGTGTTTGCGGTGTATTGCACGGTGGTACAGAACCCTTAACTTAGAAATTAATTATCATTTGCTTTGGTGACGGAAAACATCGTGAGGAAACCTACACACCTGAAAGATCTCCATAATATTTTGAAAACGGGTACTCACGATTTTGAATTGTTTTACATATCGTGAGTACACTTTTGCATGTAAAATGAATAGTGTACGCGATGATATAATTTTTCACCGACTTAAAAAAAAACAGAAGGTTCTTAATTCAACTGTATATTTTTTTTATGTTACCTCAGAACTTTCGACTGCGCGAACCGATTTGATGATTCTTTTTTTAATTGAAAGCTGGTGCTTCCCATGTGGTCCAGTTGTGACAATAGCGTGCATGAGAAAACCATATGTCTTAAATTTGAATTAGTTTGAAGTCGGTTTATTTACTTGTATAACATTACAAAATCATAGGTTCACCATAATGTTCTCAAAGGTGTGTGTAGTCCACCAATCGGCACTTGGCCAGAGTGGACTATAGCCTATACACCTCACATTGCGAAACCCGAGCACAGCATTGTGACAGTCACATTCCGTCACTAATGAACACACTGGCTCGCTCACACACACACACACAGCAATGACACACCCAGTCTCACCCACGGCTCTCGTGTAACTGCCATGACGCTCTGTGCGGCGTGCACCCGAGACAGAGTATATCTATATATATGTATGTAGATACCCACTACAATGACGGAACCCCCCGTGCGGCCAGTTACCAACGTGATCGTACGTGCACTGGACTGACCTGATGCTCCCTCAACTTCCTCCTGAGCTCGTGGTAGGGCGCGGCGCGAGCGGCCGCCAGCGACGGCGGCGGCAGGCGGCCCTCCATCACGTGCAGCCAGCGCCGCAGGCAGCGGAGCTCGTGCGCCGGTTCTACGGTCATTACAACTTATAAGTTCTCATTTATCTATACAGCTATACTATACACAAATAAATAAAATTGGAGAGTCTGGTTGTAATATTAAATTAACCACTTTTTACTAAATGCGTATATAATTCTTACACACATACATGCAACATACACTCACACACATTTATTTTTGTGTTTGCATTTGAGCGGGGCCCCCAACACAAGCCACATAACGCTTAAAGGGTGGTCCCAACCACTATATTTGATGTTTATTTGATTGTAACTAGACGTAAATAAATAATTTTGAATTTTTTGTAAAACTTTTTAAATTAGCAAATCAATTTTCTGGCCTTTTTTCGACATTATCCCTCTGATCCCTCGCCGACCGCTTTAACTATCGTAATTAAAAGTGTGCTCAAACTCACCAACAGTGTCGGAACAGTCGCCATCCTTGTGTTGCTGGTCGGGGCTGAGCAGCAGCCGGAGGCTGTCCCACTTCACGTTCAGATGCTCCATCCTCCAGCTCACCTGGCCACATTCAATTATGTTCATTTTACTATCACACCGACACTACTAATGTCTATTCTTACGATATCGGTTTAAAGCTAATTGTTCAGCAATGAAAGTTTAAAATAAAAAAACGATTTTAAAAAACTGTACTCAGTACAAAACGTTTTATGCAACTTCCGTTTCAAAAATGACGAATTTATTTGTTTTACCCCCTACCTCAGCGCTAGCTTCGGGGATACGCTCGAGAATAGCCGACGCTTGTTCGATGAACTTCACGCGACGAGGTTCAACCGTCACGAGTTCAGACATTCGGCTCTGAAACAAATCAATATAACATAGTATCACAATCACGGATCACAACAATCACAATTTTATAAAACAGGTAAATAAGAATACTTTAATTCTATTAATAGCCCGGTCAAATTAGCCCAAAAAATAAGGGTACCCTTGCATTAATTAACAAGTTGAAAATTTACAGGCACGTAAGGGATACCACTTTAATGGAATCCTGAAAAGTCCTGTGTTAAGCAAAGCTGTGTCAAATATTGATCTCGTGTGTGCATAAAAGTGTAACCAGTGGGTAGTAGATTTATTGTTCGCACACGGCATAGCTTCATCCAATGATGTTAAATAGTAAATTACATCACATTTATCTCTAATGGAACTATTCGCAAACTCACCATTCTCAACTTTCTGCTGGCCAAGTTCTCTGGACTAGAATAGATCTCCTCCTGGACGTGCGTGAGCCACTGGCACAGCTCGCTGAACTCCGATATCAGCTGGCTGAGCGACCACTGGCGGTTGAAGCCGGACGTCGGGTTCAGCAAGCGCGGGCCGTTGTGCAACGCGGTCGAATTGTGCATTGTCAATTCGCCGTTTGCTTCCTGCAATATAAACAAGCAATAGAACCGTATTTTTCATTTTTTATGGAATTAAGCTAGCAGACGAGCATGCAGCACCACCTTCCGCTGCCGCCCATGACAACTGTGACCAACTTAGAATAAGACTCAAACTATTCATAATTGTTTTTCAATAATACGTATTTGTCATACCTTTTTTACTTCAGATAAGTTAATGCTTGACAGCAATCCCATCTGATGGTAAGTGGAGATAAAGTCTAAGATAGTGGGCGCACAAACTTATAGAAACCTTTTCACTTTCCTCTTAAAGACTTCCATATCACCACCGACGCAGGCATTATTCCAGTAATTCGCATTGCACATAATGAACAACGATGCACACCGTGTAGTTCGTATCGGTGGTATATTCAAGACGCAAGGGTCGATATCCGGTCGATGGAGGAACGGGAACGGGGAATTTGGCGAGGGGGTCTACGGGTCTCAAGGGATCTTCCTTTTTGCTCGGGCTTGAACTTGGGAGGACAAGTGCCTTCCGGTAATTTGCGGACCCCGCTGTTGAGCGGGAGTTCCTATCGTCTGATGGAGGGTGGTGGGGATTAAATGGAACAATTCCTGCGGACACTCTTCAAAATGTTCCTTATAGAAGCCTATACGTTTGTTTGAGCAGTAATAACCAAGTGATTTGTAAAGAAGCATGTCTTCAATAATCTCTGAATAAATGATAATTATAATAATAATAAATATTACAGTGGTGCGATCTTTTGGTTGTTGCTAGGCAACTGACTTGAGAATTGTAAATAGATAGAATATTTAGGCCGTAAGGCGTGCGTGAGTATTGCTCTTGCGAGTACAGACGCATATAATATGTCTCTGGAACGAAGACAAAGTCGATGATAGTCAGGTTGTTTCCCTATCCTCTCAGTGTACAGCGTACGGCATGTGCCAGATTTTTAATTACAGTACTGTATATTTTTGTAATAAATTAAAAACATGCTAACACGTTTGTGTCAGCTGCGCATTAGAGCCTAAATAGTCAAAACAGGTTTGTATAATTTTATGCTAAACAGCTCAAGCTAAATTCGTCTTGATTTCTTTAAAGATTTTTCTACGTCTCCACCTATTGGCAAGCTACACATTGTAATTGTGAGACGAGAAATACTTATTGAAATGAATATTTTAAGCAGGAACAAAACATTTTCATAACGTTTAATGTGTGTGGATTTAGGTTTAACACAAAGGCCAAAATCCCTTGCATTGTGAAATAAAACAAAAAACTAATATTTTCTAAGTATAAACAATACAATAGACGCTCCCTCAAAAGGCTAACCTTACATAAATCGATGATCTGGTATCCAAGACCAGTTTCCCTCCTATAAAAGGATGAAAACGCTTACTTATATCACCGTTTCCTCTCTCATATAACGTAGAAATCTATACGAAAAGGGTGAATAAGCATTTAAAAAATTTCCCATCCAACCTGGACATTCTCTTGTAATTGTCAGGTTGGAAATATTCAGCCTATTCAATCTATTCGCTATTCAGTCAGGTTTGCGAAGCTCTGTTCAGACAATCTGTTGTAATGGCTTACCTTGCATGAATCGATGATCTGGTTGTCCATGATGTAGTCGTAGTGGTGCTGCAACAGCGGCCACAGATCATCGCCCGCACTGCCGCCGCTGGCCGCCGACCCCCAGCTCCGGCGCCACGCCTCGCGACACGGCTCTTTTCTGAAAGGATTATATACGGGTGGTCGTCATTATCATGTGATAGATAGATAGATACACGAGCAAACGAGCCATCTGATGGTAGCTGGTTACTTTCGGTCCTGTTCCTTTTTTAATTAACTACACATACATAATATTTTTTTTTTCACAGACTGATAAAATAACCTTTAAGAGCCGACATGGTGTAATTATAGTTTTATTTTTAATGCTTAAATTAATTTTCTAAGACAATAGAATTACTATTTACTATACTACGTTTTTCTATACTTTCTAGTCTTTCTGTAATACTCTTCAATATTTCAATTATTTCTTAATATTTATTTATTTCTTAATATAATTTTAAATTCAACATTAAACATCACAGGTACGGGTGAAAAAGGTACTATTAGCGATAGTGACCTCGGTTCTAGCGAACCTGGCAAAGGTTCTGTAACCTGCTAATTACCTTTTCTTTGTGAGGCTGTGGTACGGCCGTTCGAGCTGGTCTCCCACGCCCCCTGGCGGCGCGGGGACGCTACGCAACGACGACAGCGAGAAACTGCTCTTCATCGCCGAGTGTTCGAAACCTGAAAATATCATACAACATCTTGAGAAAATTGATAACGGAATGAACTTCATTTCATGGATATTGATTTTGCCTACGGTGATTTAATGTCGATCTTAAGTAAGTCTTTTTTAAAGAGATATAGGATGTCCGTGAATGGCACATTTTCTTAAGCGTTTTCGTTCTTCAGAAGACACATGCCGTTGAGACTTGTTGTAACAGAAAAGTCCTACAGCCATGTCTGAACGCTTCGGGCTTTACAAGATTTTACGAGACTTGGGTTGGCCACTAACCATTCCAACATTCTGTATTGGAGCAGCTTGGTAAGCGTTGTACGTTAACGTTGTATGTACGTTCGCTAGGACGCCGGAACGTGGTACGCTCTAGGCTAACTCAGTGACAAGAAATGATCGATGTATAATGAGTCAATCACCCATTACTTAAACAACGTCAATCTATAAATTGTATTCAGGTCCTAGAAAAGTAGAACCATTTCTTATTGGAAGTGTACCTACCACCGCTGCAACATACCATTTGCGGTTCAGTCGTAAACAAAAACTGCCATTGTAAGTCGTAGCAAAAGTTGCAAGAAACTTTCTTTTAATAAACAATTCTACCTGAGAAAGTAGCAAAACTAAGGATACTTACTTGTAGACATGGTGACTTGATTCTTCGGGTACTTCTAATAAAATCAATTTACTGTTAAATCAACATTAGCGTGTCCCGTGAGCTTTTGTACTGTCTCTTCTCTTTGTACTTATTGAGCCGTTCTATTTTCTTCGTTACTCTCTTAGTTATAAAGTATAAATTGCTTCGTGTTTAAAAGAACTACAGCGACTAGATTCGTTAATATTAAAGTTAATTTAATAAATATAAAGGTGTGTCAATCATGTAATCTTCAGATAAGACTCATGAATATGGAGCGTGATTTGGGTGTTTTGGTGGAACTGTCGGTGGTCACATTTTGCGTCTTGGGTGTCCCTTTTCCTCTTTCTCGTCGTAATTTCTGCGCTCTCCCGGGCCGGTCCTGGAAATAAAGAAATAAATGGGTCAGTAATTGAAACGTAAAAATATCCTCTAGGACCTCGAGGTCCTTGTAGAAGGGTATGGTTTGAATATGAAGAAGCCGAAGGGTAACATAACATTTTAAAACTAGACGATCGAGTAATAGGACGGTCTATTACAGTCCTCTCCAAACTGGGCGTTAACGCCCCCTTATAAGCCGTCGTAAGGGGCCCAAAAGTAGGGGGTGTTATAGTTGGTTGTTTTAATTTCTCTCACTGGTAAAAAAAATCCGGCTTGGAATGTAAGTTTAAACTCCAGACCAGACGAATATAGCACATTAAAATTAAATGAATTAAAGTATATAATTAATGTCATTGTGATTTATAAGTTTTGGTAAAGTACAAAAAAATTAGGAGGACCTCTGGTCTACTGTTTGACCCAAATTTTACCTCAAAATTTGATGGCCTTCTCAAATTTTGCCAAGCCCATTCCAGATGAAGATTGCAGACGAGACAGTTGCAAGTTTCGAAGTTTCAAACCAATTCGACATTCACCATACAAACATGTATTGTTTAATAGCTTTGAAATCTCATTCCGGACATGGCGCGCCGTAATTGTCATAAACACGTGAAGATCTCTGATATTTATTGCCATATCAAGTTTAGTCACGAATCACAATACCGCATTACGTATGGAAATTGTACAATTATCGATGGCTACCTTCCTACTACCCGCTTTCAATTGTTTTTGTAACATTGTTGCACATTGCTTCAGATCAATAATTTTTGCCAATTTATTTGTCTTGAAAAATTCGATCAGACATGAGAAATACTTTCGATGCTTACATTACATATGAGTAACAATCTCGCACCAAACGAGAGTTTCCCTTTCACCGAAACAAGAATCAATTATTTTCTCCGAAGGGCGCGACTGAAATGGAAAGCCGACGGTGTAGCGTAATTTTCTTTTATAGTTTCACACCAATTTGCCGATTTACAAGACAAATCGTCGAGCCACGACTACACCACCGGCCGGAGGGTAGTCCGCGATAATGCGAAGTACAGTTGGTCAAGATACTTATCATATTTGTCTACGTCGTTAATAAAACATAACGTTGTTTACAATAGGCAATAACGCCCCTAACGGCGGTGAAATCCGGCTCCGATTTCTTTGCCATAAACGTGTGGTGTACTACAAGCAAAGTTTTAGCTTTCTAGGTCAAAGAGAAACTGAAGGGCTCGGAATGATAGAACTACTGACACATGTCGATGTATACAACATTTTGGTTACACTTCAGAGTAAACTGTACCTACTGAGATTTGTTAAGGGATCCGTTAAAATAAAACAGAAACACCAACAACAGACTGAAAATAAAAGACGTTATTTTTATTGTTTTAAGTTTATAGCCGAAAAACGAGCAGACGAGCCACGTGATGGTGAGTGGTGAGTAGTCACTGTCGTCTAAGGTCATCAACAACTCCAAGGCATTAATGATGCGTTGTCGGCCAAGAAGGAAAGGAAGAACGAAAATTGGCTCTTAAGGCCCCCAGCTGGATCATGACAAGTAGTGTGGCTGCTGACTCAGATATTGATTGAAGTAGTAATGATTATTTATCTTTATAAAAATCAGAAAACATCAATTTGTATTAGAGTACAATATTATACATACCAATCCTCCCAACTCGAGAACATTATTATTCTACTACAAGTACAACGCTCTTGGGCAATTTATCCCTTAAACGTATCGCCAGCATCTGCGCTATCGTAGGAATTTAGTAGGCAAGCTTCAATAAATAACGACAATTTGCACTGCGCAAGCGACAGAAAATCGATCCTATTCAATAGATCGATCGCTTACCGATTATGAATCGTTACGGGCCAGATAAATTGCCGAGCGATCAACCATAATAATAAATTTAGAGTTGTTATATTCTCACTTCGGAACCAGGACGTAGAACGAAAGATGGCATCCGACGACTCTGATGTACCGGTAGTGGCACATCTAATAATAACACAGACTAAAAAAATAAAAGAAGAAAATGTTCAACGAAGATGACTCGAAAGAAAGGTACTGAGCGCTTTGCTATTACTAACGTTGATTGATGACAAGAGAAATAATGGTAATGACTCTTTTATGAACCAAAAATATAATTTACTCTAAGTGTAATTCAAATTATGTGTTGATTTTGATGATGTTGAGAAAATTGGTTTTAAGCTTAGAGTACTTTACTTTTTACTGTAAGGTTTTAACTATTGATGCCGCTGTAACTCTGCTTCCAGTCAAAGTTACAATAATTAGGTACTTATTCATACTGTAGGTACATTTTGTAAAACACATTTCTAGTAGAATGCTTATGAACTTTAATAACGTCTTTACAGTGAGTTACGTATGACATGAAGATAATATAAATACGTGACCTTATACTACGGTAAGTACTCCTACCAAATTTTACTCCAATATATAATGCTTAAGTATTAAAAAACTACACACAAAAAATTAAAAGTGAGAGCGAAAGATTTAGTCGTACTTATTTCATTAGAGATAATAGATACAGATTACCTATTGATCTTGCGCAAGTAGAAGTACATAATAATTCACATAATAACGACACCATAATTATTAAAAATCAAATGGTATTACGTAATCCCATCGCGTAATCGTACTTATAACCTATACAGCACAGATGATATTTGGTTAATCGATGATAAAACAAAGATAGCCTAGACAAATAGCACTCTAGTTCAATTTGGTTTATGCACGATCACACTCAAAGTTGATCCGTATTACGGAAAGCATGTTTCGCGTTTAGCAATCGTTTACTTTCTAATAACCCACGGATCGCTCCGAGTGGATCAAATTGACCCCACGAGATATTATACGACACAATAATGTCTACTGTAACGGTAACTGCACTTCAAATTTATGGTTAAGATAATGGTAGAGCAGCGTCGTGTGGTGAACCACTGTCAACCGACATTAACGAGAGTAAAATACAATGCGTTGGTAATGAAACGAGATACTACTACTTGTTAATGCAAATTATATTTAAATTATAATAAAATATATTATTATACAATAAGTTGTATTGAATTACGGCTAAGTTTAAACATGAACGGTTAAATTTAATGCAATAGGTGTTCGAATGATACTCCGTGGGAAAACGTGTAGATTCAAACATTTTAAAGTTTACATCTTAAATTACGCGAAACAAACGTTGATTTAACACGAGATGAAGCAATAGTAAACAACACAGCAAGAGTAAATTTATATATAAACAACAATTCAAGGTGATAAATGACTTATTGGATTCGTAGCGCGAAGAAAGTAAATTACATCCCACAACATTTACCGCGATTACCGTGCGAAATCATAAGACAAACAATACAACGAACATCAGTGCCGAAACTTTCGCCAAACAAAAAAGTGAATAACGATATAATTGCTTTGAAAATTAATTTACAATTTAGGCACCGTACCCAAGCTAACAATCACGTCGTATGAATGAGTGGTAGCGACGCGAGTCGTACAAGAAGCTTAACAATATCCAAGCCATTAACGAACATTGGGAAGTAGGATAAAATGAGCATAATATACTATAGTACACTAGTACTCAAGATACATGTTGCGGAAAATAGCAAATATTAGTTTATGAATGAAAAATTGAGAACAGACATCAATCATTCTCACCTACTAACACGGGACACAGTCGACCCACAATAACATCTCTATACAACTTTTTATGTCTCGAACTAGATGATAAAGCAATATTTTACTCCATAAAAAAGTCATTAGCTTTTAGTCAATGTTCCAGAAGAATATAAATTACAAACATGTCTGTCGGATATTATTTGCATATTTATTTTTCAAATGAATACCATAGTTAAGATTAAAATTAACAAAGATAAATCATGAATTGAAGTCGTAGTCATGGAGAAGTGTTTAGAGGTCACTTAAAAGTGAAGAAAAGTAATTGTAAAGTGTTTTACTTAAAAATAATATTTTATCAAGCTATAAAGCAATATTCAAGAGTAATAAACATAGGCTTCATCGTAGTTATTGATAAAATTATACACTCGTCAAAGGCAATGGTCAAAACTCCTCCCAGTTGACGAATTATCCAATACATTTGCGATTTAAAAGATGTTTAAATGTCATCTCAGTAGTGTCCATGGAATGTGTGTTAACTTACCACTGATAAGCTCAGACAGACGAGATTCGTACACTACATGACAATTATTACGCGAAGCAATTGTAGACTACATGACAAATGCTACGCGAAAATGCAGCATCCTGCCTCGTTTGTAAGCGGTTGACAACCAGATACTCACTCGACGGGATTCCATGTTAGCTTCAGAATATATTTTATGATTCTGCCACATCTTCGAAGAAGTTTTAAATTTACATGAAGCAATACATAATTTTTAGTACGTAGGTACCTACATATTTTTTAACCACAACGCAAAAAATCATTATCATCATAATTATCAGTTTCTCATTTATTCCACAAAATAATATCATCATAGTACTTCTTAGAGTCGAAGGCACCATGTCCCCCGGTAGATCACCCACGTGCTGGACCGACCAAGTCAAGTCCTGCGGTGGGCGGCGCACTGCATGAGTGTACCAGGATGACCCCTAACAGACAAAAATGGAGAAAGATAGTGAAGAAGTTAACAACAACCTAGAACATCACACGACGACCACGACCGCCCTGTAACGAGCGTACCAACTAAGAAGAAGTATTTCCTATAAATATTTTTCTAAAGAAAGAATTAATAATAGTTTATACACATTATTAATCAAACAGTATTTCTTGGCCGTTGAATTATAAAATAATTTTATTCACACCGTTACTTAGACAAAGCCTTAAAGAGATTAATCCTTGAGAGCAAATACCATTAATAACCGTTGTGTGCTCATAGAGCTTCTTCGTAGAATTGCTTAAGGTATTAAGGCTTGGTTAAACGCGTTTACTCTTCTTTCTCCTAAGTAGTACCTACCAATGTGGATTATAATAATTATATTGTTGTTGTATTAATAGAGATACAGACAAGACATACACTGGTACAAATTTTATGTTATGTGTTTCAGATAAGATATCAAAGGGAGAACCGTACGTAACACATTTTTTTTCAGTTCCTGATTTGAGAACATTTATTTATTTAGACTTTTGTACCATACAAAGTATAAGAACTAAAGGCGGACTTAATGCTAAAAGCATTCTCTGCCAGTAAAACTTCTTCGAGAACATCGACGGGTGAAAAAAAATCATTACGCTTATGTAGGGCATCTTATGTCGGGGATGAAGGAAATGCAGCCTGGAAAACAATATAAATATAAGTTGGTAGGAATTAGGTTTGAAAAATGAACACAACATGTAAGAAATTGACCTTCTCATCAAAATAAATTTACACTCGTAATGTTATGTCAATACAAGTTAAAGCCAATTAAAACATCACGAATCAAATTATATACGCTGCTACTAGCATCATAACGTAACAGTAGAAATTAAGGTATTTCACGAAGAGGGTAATAGTCCAACAGTGTTGTATCGAAAGGTTCTACAGACTTATGTAAGTCAATCATAGTGTTTGCAACAACCAATTTGAGATTTAATAAACAGCTGTCAGGAGAACATTCATCTTTTACGTTAATATATTGGAAGATAATCAATATAAAACCAATGCACCATTAGTTCCTCACGAACTTTATTAGTTTCTAGTGGACCCGTCCTCGCTTTGCTTCGGGAAACATGTCCCTTAGTACGCACATTCAGAAATTGTTACAGTTACAGATTTATTCTTGGACATACTACTATTACTAATAGCTTTACTACTTCATACAATACTTTAAAAGATGATGAAGATAGCTTTGTCTATCCACGAGACATGTGCGAATACTAGGAATCGAAGGAAGCATACTGTGGGACGCCGAGCGGTTGCAACTTTAATAAAGTCCGAAATTAGTTTCAAGTTATGCCATAGTTTCTTTCTATTACAAAGGATAAAATAGAAACTACCAAGCGCGTATTAATAAATCGAATAGTTTCATTCACAAGCCCCAGTCCTCTGTTACAACCACGTAATTACGGTGAGATCAAAAGGATATCACGGTAACACGAACCGGTCTTGTATACAGGTGTTTCGGGATCATTGCTGCGTGTACAGGTAGTTTAACTATTCAACTTATTTTATTAGATTTTAAAAACAAAGGTTTAGGATTCAAATCTTTATTTATAAATTCAGTACGGCAGACTTTCGACCGAATTGTCATCATGGCTGTCATGACACTATCGATTTGTAATAATAAAGCTACCTACAAAACGAAAGCCAGAAATCGCGTACAAAAAATATGTGATTTACAACACTTCTTAAAGTAATCCCGAAAATAAAAAATTTATGGTAGACAAACTAACTATAGGAATTCATAGTCAAATACAAAAAGTTAATATTAAAGAATATTTTTCCCGAATCACCCTTTAACAATAATCTACGAAGTCACGAAACACTTGTAAAGCAAGACGAATCCTGTACCAATGGTGGCAACAAAAACCAAGTTTTTGTGGAGAGGAATGTAGGGAAAAATAATTGACTCTGTTTTGGTTGAAATTGCTCCGAAGATTACTACTTCCTAGCGTGTTCAGGGAAGAGACGTTAACCCAAATCACTCAAATTATAAAAAGGGGTTTGAAGACATGGTAAATGTTGTAACAAAACAAAATAAAACGGACCGAATTTTTGTGACCTTTTTCTTATTTTAACATATTACATGTGGAATTGAAAGAAACTATGGCTATATAAAGATGAACAAGATTGTAAACACCATTGAATACAAACAAGATCTTCGTAAAGATTTTCGTAATTTTTTTAACAAGCCCATTTATAAATATTCTTAATGGTGTTTAGGCGCATTAGCAGCACGCATGCATAAAATGTCACTATCAATTTAACTATCCCTCCATTGCGAACTCGAAATATCCATTTCCTTTCCCTAAACGTAAAGTAATCAATCATTGCTATGAATTTTAAATTAGGCATGATAAATAATCATCCAATTATTCAATATATAGCGTGTCTAAAAAGCAAAGTGCTTTACATGGGTTAAAAGTTGAACCTCATCCAAACATAATTACACATTACTTTCGCTTTCAGCCAATACATTACGACATAACGACCTGCAGTGCTCGAAATAAGACAGCCATACCTCTATTTGTCAAAGTCGTTTTCTTTTGAACAGATAAAATCTCATTCATATCAATGTAGTAAGTAGGTACGTTATTAGCTTATACCAAGATTGGAACACAAGCCGGTAAAAATTTAGTCTCAATGGAATAGGATTTGTTTCACTGGTTTGTAATTACAAGCAAGTAGAACAGATGATCGTGTTTGATATAGATTTTCAAGGTTAGTTTCATTCAATATTCTTTATAGAAAACCTGAAACATTACAAATCCGATCTGAGCGTTTAAATATTAAAGAACCACTCTCCTAAAATCCTCCGTGAAATGTTTTTTACGTGTATCAGTCGGAAGTATCGGAGAACCAGTTAAAATTCGGAACGGTGTTGTCACTTATCATAAGGTAGATAGTTTAATCATTGTTGTTGTTGTCTATAACAAAATCTAGTTACTGCCTTAAAAAAAATCTATATACTTATCAAAATATATTTAACTATATAAAAATAAATCATTCTTCCAAGTTAATTACACGGCTATCTGTACCAAGGCAAACGAATTACCTACAAGGGGAAAGGCAAATCACTAAAAGATCACTCTTAAGATTTTTTATCAAGATAGCTCCAAGCTAAAACTATCAATAAAGTATAATTTAATTTTGTAGACGAAGACAGTAAATAACTAAAAGCAATAGAGAATACGAGTATACTTACCGATTTACGACATGTCGGCGTAGAAAGTGAAACTATAAACATTTCACTTTTAAAAAATAACAATGATTTACTAGGGCGTTGTATTGAATTATTATATTAGTAAATGTATATCTGCAATACTGTCTAATATAATGAATGATCAATTCTACCAAATTACGTTAATGAGACCCATAATTAGAGCCAAAAAACATTTATGTGCTCAAAGCAACTATGTATGGCAAAACACTGAAATTCCGAAGGTAGATACTAAAATAGATACTATAACTCAGCAAAGAAAACGTCAAAACTGACTATGAACTTTAAGCCATGAAACGTTAGGAACAACTTACTAAAGTTTAATCGTAAATTCTCACAAGGCAACGCAATATAGTGGAGCAATGCGAGCTATACAAGGTCCGGATAGACACAACACCCATAGTTGTTATTATAAAATATCCTGCTCGAAAGCCAATGCTGAGAATATTTAAATTAATTTCAGAATAAGAAAGTAAACAGATAAAAATTTCTAAAATCTGTAAAAGCTTTAAAACGAATTTAATTAGTAATTACTAGCGCATATTCGTATTGCAACTGTGTATTTGAAATTCAAAGCAATAAAGTCTTATTAAGGACACGGTCGCATTGGCGAAGCGAATCATAAATACGCCCTTTTACTCATATCAATCCATGAGTATTCCAAAGAAGGCTTGTTAGATAGTTCTTTATAACATACCATGCAACCAACCCTATATTATAATTAACAAAGGAAGTTAGAACTTGAAAACGATTAATCAAACAGCACACTGCAGATATTCTAAATGAAAATGCATTTAAATGGCTAGACCAATGCAGCGATACAACATCTAATTACGGGCTTTCCCACTGTTAGCCTTGTCATCTTACAATGTTCGTGAGCAGACTATTGATTTGCATAACTGCCTCCCTACACCCAAGGGCCCAGTTCAATTGAAACTCTCCTTACAACTGATTTCACTTTCTATCCACATTGTCAAAACACGAAACTCGAATGTTTACTAGAAATAATATTTGTACAATAAACATCGCACCGAGTATGGCTTTGAGCGTCATACAAAACAACCTGACCGATCCATTCAACAAAAACTTTACGATTATCTAATATAGCATGTTCTCATTTGATTTTCTTTCTTAAGATCTTGCGGTAAAGATGAATATTGACTAAAGATTGTTTGCCTTGATAATTGTTTGATCTGAGTAAGCGATGTTTACTTTCGTTTAACAATGAACGACGTGGTAGGTAGAGGGTGTATGGACAATAGAAAAATATCATTTGTTAAATGAATGGGTTAATGAATGTTTAATATCCTGTCTGATTAAAAAGAGCATAAATATGTAGCAGGCCAATTCCAAATCTGGGCTTTGTATTTGACGCTGGCTTGGTAAGTCACACGAATTCATTAGGCTACGTAATAACGAATTCGTATACATGATGTAGATTAGGTGAATGAACGACTAATGATAATAAATTAAAAAATAAAATTAGCTGTAAAGAACAATTCGTATAATAAATAAAGTAACATAATATAAATATTACAATAGTACAACCATTATTTTAACAAATTAAATGTATTGTCATGTGATTTGGAGGTCTTGGAGATTTGGTGAATTGCCCGCAATTGTATGCAAAGGTTTCTGTCTTACATAATTATGATTTATTGCAAGTTTTATATAAAAATAATAGTTTTTAGTTGCAAGCATTATAGCAACACGATAATTGTATTTGTGCCCTTGGCCTCATATAAGATGTAAGAAGATTTTTGACACTTCAATCAAATAATTCTTTTGTATTGCGATGAACTGACACAGCTGGTGTGTATGGGCAACAACAATTAATTAGCTGTCGTAATGTTTATAACAAACTGAACAAACAACTATGAAGTAACTTTACTATTTAATATTTGTTTTAAATCTCCTGGATTATTTGGCATTTACGTATCCGCTTTCTTCTATAAATAATTGTGATTAATTTTGTTTGAATTATTAAATGTTTAAGTAAATTTTGACTTTCAGATTTAAACAGTAACTCTATTGTAACGACCACTAATTACTATCAATTTGGTGCTTAGAATCCACTATTTTATTCAGCAAACATTTAAAATTTATTTACACACAATTTATTTACATTAAACATAAGCATATCCATGGCGTGACAACACCAAAAATCAGTAGACTAGATTCGATCTTACGATGCTATAAGATAGGTTTAAACTTATTAGGGAAATATGTACTTTATAAACACAAAAGTTAGTTTACAATAGTTTACATTTTACAGCTAATAACGTGGACGATACCGTGTCGTGATTCCCGCAGCATATTTACATTTTAACCCCAAACTCGTGAACACGCAAACTATACAACCGAAAAGAGTGACTCACATCATCAGGTAGTAAAACATCTTATAGTAGGTTTTAAAATTTAAAATGTTATAAATCCACGTCGATAGTATGAGTATGAGTTTACATGAGTGGAAATCTAAGCGAGGGCGTGTTAAAACTAGTCAATAATAATAATGATACTATTCGCTTCGCTCAGGGAAACATTTAGTACGCACGTAAATTGTTAGGCGCGATTCTTCTAACTGACATAAATTTTTATTTATCAACCGATTGAAATATAAAATAATTTAACAAAATAAACCGACTTATAAATCGACAAGTAATAAAAAAATTGAGGGTTTCCCTCGATTTCTCTGGGATTCGATCACCTGATCCTGACTTGGTGGCAGTGGGACCATCTTGGAAGTACGTTCTTTCAAATAAAAAAAACATATCGAAATCGATTCACAAATGTCGGACAAATCACTAGAATGTTAAGTGAATGTTAAGTGAAGATTACCACAATATATTAATGAAAACCGCACCCAAATCGGTTAAGCGGTTTCTGAGATTAGCGCGTACAAAACAACAAACAGACAAATAGACAATAATTCTAAAAAAATTGGGTTATAATGTGTTAATAAATACGCGCAGTAAAAGTTTTTCTCGTGTATCTTCCATGTACAGACATCGATCAGTTACGGATTTAATAAGTACATATATAGATGAAACATGTTTATTGATATAATTATGTAATTCATTAACTATATATGTACAAGGCAATTATTAATTAATGGTCACTATTTCAATGAATGAATTCATAATTAATATTAAAAAAACGCTTACACAACACCTACAAATAAATTGTTAACCAAAAATATTGCAGTAGTGTAACTGTAAAGTGAAATAGTTGAGACATAATTCCATATAGAAAAAAAACTTTTTATAACCAAGCCGGGCAAATGCAAATGAAAATTTGAAATAAACAAGCTTTCACATTATTATTTATAGTATTACGCGATCTATGAGTACGATTTATCATGTTTCTTATTCAATAATTTAATTATATACTAGTGGTCCCAGCGTACTTCGTACCGCTTTATAATTAAAAAATGTTTTAGTGATATATCGACAGCAACGCCACCTACCGGGTCCAATTGTGAATCTAAACCATTCTCGGATCCACCTGAAGACACACAAAAAATTTCAACCAAATCGGTCAAGCCGTTTAGGAGGAGTTCAGTCACATACACACGCACACAAGAAATATATATATTAAGATTACCTACCAATACTAAGTTAATAAACGTCACTGTTTTATCTACACCCCTGAAGAGCCAGTGCAAAAGACAAACGGTTTATTATTTCTCGATACAAATAGCTCAACTTGTATTTGTTTAGTTCTCACGCAGTAACGGTAGTACAGAAAACATAGACATTACAATTGCTATATTGTTTACAATTACTGGTATTTCGGCGACCCGTCGCCAAATCGCGTGACAAGCACCGTAAAACAGGCAACCGCTGTCGAATTTAAATTAGCTCGTAGCTGTTAGAACTTACAAATCTCTTTTATATGCAAATAGAGCCGATACTCGAAAAGGGGGACCAGTTATTTTTCAAAAGCGAAGATCACAAATAATTATTTCCGCAGCGTACAAATAATTATTTCCGCAGCGTCAAATAAATTAGGCTTTAGTTAGAGTTTATCTGTTACGGTACTCACGCCGTTCGTTCCACAAAACAAAATAATTTTTCATGTTAGTGCGTAATGATGAAGCATCTAGGCTTTATTAAGGAAGTGATTAGAATTTTCGTACAACAAATTTTTGTTATATTATACTCGTAAATACACACTAACATAATGTACGACTAATGTTCATAATGTTCGTAGTCGTTAATTTTCCCGAACATTAGGAAGGTTAAGTATATTAGGTTAGTTGTTTATTGTATCTGAGCTTCACAATCTGTGTATACAAAATGGCATGCTGAGACTGATTGACTTATTCATCATCGCAGAAATTATGAAGCTAGAAACATGAAATGTGTACAATGGCATCCGTTTATGACGAAGGCGAAGGCGACATGGGAAGGTTTTTCTGATATTCTCACGAGATAGAGAAAAAAAGAGGATTTATATTGTCGCTGTTAAGGTACCTAATTCCCGTAACAAACTCGTGGCAATTACTAAATCCATGCGAGCGTAGCCGCCGTGAGTTGCTAATAAATAATATAAAATACAAATTTTCAACACAAACTGCTAATTTCATCTTATTTTAATACTGACAAATGTGTAAATGTATGATTTTCATTTATATGTATGTAACCAGAGCCATAAATCAACATATCACAGACAATTTATCAACAAATTATTGCAATTAAAAATATCTACCAGTCTCAACTACAATAATTCCAACAGAGCTTACCAAGCTTTCACATCAAACATATGACAATTGCAACATAAGAGATTTGAACGTCTTTATAGATCCAATCTATCCAAGTAACATTAAGTAATTAAACAGCCATTTGAACGAGTGACCAATCGCATAGAACGAGCAACGACATTCTAACAACAAAATAGGTCGATTAGAGCATGAAGATGTTACTACTATTGTACGTGTTGACTCGACAACAATCCTACTATTCAGCGTCGAATTAGATACGTGAACCGTGACGACACGGCCTTTTTGATTGCTAATAAAGTTTCATTAGTCTATTGTACAACAAATGCATCTCAACCGTTAAGAACATCATATTAACATTACGTCCTAACACGTTATCAGATGATTAAACTTTCATTTGTTAATATGATTGGATCTGCGATGACATGTACACCACATATACTTAATATACATGTATGTACGTAGGCTTCGCTTTCATTAAGTGAAAAGTTCAACAGGACAGAAAGCATAATATGCTATAACTCCTTATAGAAAATAATAATTCTAAACGTAGAACTAGAAGTAATGTAAAAGTACCTAGGCAATGCGTAGAACAAAAACAAAAATATAATACTGAGATAGGAATAGTATTAAGATAATTTGATACGTTCAGTATGAGACTAAAACTAAAAATGTAGAATAATCGTCACGCCTTCGTATTAGAAATTTAAACTTGATATTTAATTGCATCCAAAGAACTCTTTCTATCACACCAGTCAGTACAATCTTTAGATCTAGATTTCAACCATGATTCATTTGCGAAATACCAAGCGGTAAAGAATGCTGTTCATCGACCTCAACCAAAATCTATTACAAATATTTTAAAATGTTTCCCACAATCAAATACTGAGACAATAAGGACATAACTTTTAGCGACACCATATGCATTCTAGTAACGCAGTTACTCGACGACAGTAATAAGATTATGCAAGAATGCGCAAGTATTCAACTGACACTGAAAGCAACTAACACGCCTATTCTTATAACCGATACTATTTGAGCAAATAATATAACTTTAGATATAATTATAACAGATGCAAAGTGACATGTAATTCACAAGATTACGTGTCATTTCGTGTAGTATATGATCATTGATCACGGTAATTCATACAGACGCCAGAATTAAAAGTAACAGAAGTACTTTTAGAGGAGTGCTTCAATTATTGGGACTCGAGCAGAGAATCGAGTTGAACATGTTTTTGATAGCTACCGCCGTCGTCGAATCGTTGTTGAATCATTCAATGATAAACGGCATCTCATAGCAACCACACCTATCAATTATACACGTGTTCATGCTTATTATCATTCCGTTCACACTAACTTGACAACTTTGCAATGTGAGTCATGTTTTTGCACCGTTCGTCATCGACATGTTGCCAGTTGAATGCTTCAAGAAAATCAATCACGTATACATATGATGTGAGATGTAGTGTTAAGTTACGGGACACAGAGAAATCGTCGTGATTCAATCTATATTAAGATTCTAACGGCTTTTTCTTTTTAAATGATATTGTAGTTCTCGGTTTAAATACAAATGTTAGATACTTCTATGACATCAAGTGTAGATACATAATTAACTGTAAAGTCTATTTAGAGCTATAGTAACCTCTGTCTGTTTTCGCAGTGCAGCATCCGTCAACTAATCATCTAATGTTAAGAACTAAGGATGCCATCTGGAAAGTAAGTGTAAAGAATCACTTTCCAAAGTCGATGAATCTCTTTAATTGTTTCTATAAAACAGAAATTTCCAATGAACAGACAATTGGAGAAACAAGACGGACATCATAGCCCCTAACATTCATCACAGTTTAACGACACTTCACATAAAACATGTTCTGTAGCCACCTCGACAGCTTTGAAATTTATTTCATGGTGATTTCATGCTTTGCCCCTTCAAAGTCATCCAATGAGAATTGCTTTCTCTCAGCGCCCTTTAAACACTGACCCAATAAAACATTCATGGATGAAACAAAGCTATTCCGCCTTGTATAAACACAAGCCCATTTGAATAATGTATTTGCGTAATTTAAGTGAAACTTGTACCTCCTCTTACAATTTATTCCCTAAAGAAAATAAAATGGTGATTTTAAAAATGCAACTAATATAAAGTATAAAGCAATGTAAACATGATACCTACTTACATAAATTTCACATAATCACAAACCGAAAATCTATGTGTGAACCATGCATAGGTAGCAAACTTAGATGCATGAATCACCACTAGCCACTGCTATTTCATAACAACAGAGCCGTATCGTGATTCACGACATAATGTTATTTATAACACTAAAACAATCATTTGTATGATCTTATTATGGCTTAAAAACGTTAAGTAATATATAACCTTATTATTATTAGTTAAAAAGGTAAATTGTGGCTTACCTCGTATCGTAAGCTTACTTCAAATAATTATAGAATGTAGAAGGCAAGGCAAAAGAACATACTTCTTTCATTACAAAAATAAATAATAGATATAGTTAAATAGAAACGATTGAAGTAAAAGAAAATGTAGCACACGAAACACCAAATACAGTGTTTACACAGCGGCGTAAAAGAACTTGATACCTTTTTAAATGAAGGTGAAGAAACGGCATGGCTAGTGTCAGATTGCAACAGGTCCGGCGTCAAAGCGCATCTTCAAACGGCGAATGTCATAAAGGACACCGGACACCGCTGGCATAGTCAGCTAACAACAGAGTAGTTCATATTTAACAGAGTTTTCAGAGCGAGTAGCGTTAATTTACCACGGTACGGATTCTAGTAGCTGCACGTTTGTGTCATTGTGCGGTTAAGGCGAAGATGCGCCCGTTATGCTACGGATATGAATTTGAAAGAATTTTTCCCAAGGGTCACGGCCGCTGGCTCAGATTGACGAGTTTTAATTGTTTTACGGAAACCGGGCATTGTTTAAGTAAATATAAGACCACTTACTGGCGGCAATTAAAATATTTTGACATTAATACATTCATAATAACAAACAGATTAAGTGTTAAATGTTGAGAAGTAGGCCTGAGAATTATGAAGTAGGTCAAATGCATACGAAAATAAAAGAACTGTTATTTGCGCTAAAATTGTATTTAAACCTTAACAGGAAGTCCAAATTAAATGTTATTTTGGTGGCCGAATGTACATCTACAAGCGACGTGAAACAGTTGCCATCGATATATTACTACACATTTATAATATTTGTTTCTTTACCTACTTATTGGACCGTTAGCGAAAGAACGCCGGAATACAAATGAGCATTCACATTTTGACGTAAGACATGTAAATTTTTGTTACTCGAATTGCGACTATTACCTCCCATGAAGTAATAGGACGTGACTTTGCGAAAGCGTCGATCTTTGAATTACTTTGGAGGGTAACTAAAGGCGAAAAGTTACGATTAATAAATCAAGTTATTATTGTATACCTTGTAACAAATACAGCTTTTGAAAATCACGTTCAAAATGTTTTTAATTTACTAAATATGTATTAAGACCATAACTGAAAAATCAATCCTTTTTAAAATAGTAAAACACCGTAAGAATGAAAGCTCACATTAACATGCAAAAACTAAGCGATCCATAAGCTGTCATGCACACCGTATGGGTGTGAATGTGCAGTCGATTGACAATGTAAAGATTATGTACTTATTATTGTCACTCCATATCATCTTATTTCCCATTGTCTTTTAATTCACACAACCTAAGAGTAAATGATGATATGTAATACTATGTTTCTGAAACAAGAAAATGATGAACGGGCTTCTATTTAGCAATCAGAGATTTATCAAGCAACGACATACTTTTACAACTGTAGTTGTGTTCGTTTTTTAATATTATTGGCTGACAATATCTATAAATTGTCATACATAATTATTAAACCAGTCAAGCCAGTTACAGATTCGATCCCAGTACATGGACCTTTATATGTTAGTGACATTTTATTTCTATAATGATTATAGTCCTCAGTGAGTGTAAAGTACTTATTATTAGACGACTTACGCAGTTCCAAACGATAACTTTATTTACTTTTTTAATCATCTTCCGTAATAAGACCGAGATTAATTTGGGGTTCTTTTTCTAAACTGATCAATTTCGGAGAATTTACATTGTAGATCTTTTGGTGTGTTTTAGGAAGTATTTCTTTTATTATTGTAGTAATAATACTCATATCGGATTATAGTCAGTCTCATTACCACACAATACCACTACTTGTTCTAGTTTACCGTTCGTGCTGCAGTTGCATTTACGTAAATAAATCTTCGATCAGTCATATTTACATACAAAGATGTAATCAACGCTGTTGTATCGATCAATGCCCGATCCAGTTTATCATTGTCGTCGGCTGTTGATTTACGAAGACTTGCGACGTGACAATTAACGTTCGTAGAATTAATCACCAACAGTGGAACCAATTGGCATTGTGGGATTCTTATTATGAGGTTAACTGTGTCCATGGTCTATCGACTATCAGTGACCTACTTTAAACCTTTACTGTAAACCACATTTAAACCTTTTCCTGCTTAATAGTGCTATCTTTCTATATTGCATCTCATTAATAAAAATAAAGCAACTAAACCCACTTACAAATTGGACTCGACATAATAGAAAATAACTTAGCAGGCAATACATCCGTATTGCATAATTGCAATTACAAAGAAATAGTATTCAATAGAACATTGTTCGTAACGAATACTGTCAGTCAAATTCGCTATGAACAAAGTATTTGTATGAAAGATTCTATCAAACGAATTACGTGCAAATTCGCAATCAACATCAACTCCGACGCCGAACAGATCACGGAAGATGTAAATGCTACATTCAACAATGTATTTGCAATAACGGCCATCGTTGAACACGCATTCGCCATCTGCTCAATTGCATTTGGGACTTTATAGTTCGATTACATAAATTGGAGCCTTCATTTTATAGCCAGCCTTGTCTTTAAGTAACTATAGGATTAAATTTGGTGCACATTTACTTAATAAATACGTTGTTAGGAATTAAGTCTTCAATAAATACTTGGTGCACGATCTCAACAAGGCTTTAATCCCTACTAATATTATAAATGCGAAAGTAACTCTGTCTGTCTGTCTGTCTGTCTGTCTGTCTGTCTGCGTGGCTTTCCCGCTTAAACCTCTCAACCGATTTTGATGAAATTTGACACAGACAATCTTTAGACCCTGAGAAAGGACATAGGCTACCTTTTATTGCGACAAAAAGGGATGAAGAAGTTGAAATAAAGGTTGAAAGTTTGTATGGGATTTCTTCGGCTTTTAAGCACAGCGCCATCTAGGTGAACCTTCCTAACTTAAAGAATAAGAACGCCTAGCGCCATCTCTTAAAGAACCATGAAACTTTATATTTAAGCACTTGATAATAAGTTTCCCGAAGCGAAGCGAGGGCGGGTCGCTAGTGTTGTATAAATACGAGAACTATACAACTTTTAATATACCTATTCTAATAATTTAAATATATACTTACTCTAATAAATTGTCATTGATCAATAAAGAAATAAAGACGATTTTTTTAAACAAAAGAAAGTAAGATCCATTGAATATGTTGCCTAGTAATCCGTTGTTGGCAGTTCATCATGAGGAACTATCCAATAAACAGAGTCATGTTACTGGAAAGAGAGTTGCCAGCAATGATGACTGAAATAGGAACTGTAATGAAGACTATAAAATGCTGGTACGTAAGAATAATTATGACTCTGTACCTAATTTGACGTCAACGTATTACTTGCGAACACAGAAGAGAAAATAATGTAGTACCAAACAAAAGTTTATAAACGGAAAACAATCCGGTCTACAAAGAACTAGATTATCTAGAGCTAACTAAACATGCCAAATGCATAGTCTCAGTTACACTGGTTACATGAAGTTACGGAGCTTGCGTTTCTCTTATATCACCGGTAAACCTCGTCTGTGCTCAAGGCTGCCTATATTTGTAATTCATATATTTTTTGAATTTCCATCATCTCACACTTCAGTAGATTCAATTGAATTAAATTTTGACTGCAATTATTTACTTAAATGCTAACGAAAGTTCAGAACATCGATTACATGGAATTTTGTTTGACGTGATGTAAGCTAAGGTGGTAAAGAAGCGGAGTTATAATTTACAAACATCAACGTACGGCCTTGTAACAGAAATGTAAACAATTCAGTAGAGATCCTCGTACTATAATACAATGACGTCACGCACAAGCACTCCGCCAGCTGTTGTATTGTATGACGTCATTTTCCAGTAGCACGGGCTCAAAAGGACCTTTACGCATGGGCCAAGGAGTTATATCGAGTGGTGTTTGTGTTTTTTACGTCTTCTTTCGCACATGGGACGTATTGACATCGTATTGTGACGTCTTTTATAGACAAACTCCTCTCAGACGAACGCCTTCTCTTATGCGTTCTTTTCGAGTTACCAGTAACGAGAAGTTAAAGTCGTTCCTTGTAATAATTATTTTCAGATAGAAACACTTTTTAGTTACGCCTCGTAGATAGTTGTACTATCCGTAATCAAAGCAAATCGTTTTTCGAATATAGGAACCGAATATACGATAGTAATCAGTTATAATACACTCGGGTGCAATGAAATCGCACATTTGATTTTTTTCTGCAAAATACAAATTATTATTTTTTCTGAAAGATACATATATATTTTTTTAATATGGAATTAAAGCTGGTTTCATTACCTATCCAACGATACCATACAAGCCGTTATTACTTTACCCTACGGCCAAGAATTAATGACAACAAAAAAACCCTAAAATTAACTCCCTTAGGTTACCGTAGTTTGCCAGACTAATGCAGGTATAAAAAGGCATGTTTTGAGTAAAATGTCATCAGTTGCATTTCAACGCTCAAACTGAAAGGACGTCCAGTGACTACAGCTGCAATAATTATCGAAGAAAATGGATACTACGCCAGAAAAAGCCGCTCAAGTCGTTGCTCTAATTGAAGCAGGCCAGAACCAGAGTGCTGTAGCTCGACAGCTGAATATCAGTCGATATTCAGTTCGTCGTGCATACCAGCGCTATCGGGAGACTGGTGGCTATGAACGACGACGAGGATCTGGTCGAGCTAGAGCTACAACTCAGCGCGACAACCGATTTCTCGTAACGACGGCTTTGCGAAATCGTCGCCTGACAACCGTTGATCTTGCACATCATCTCCAAGAGGTGCGTGAAGTGGAAGTCAGTCGGTGGACGGTCAGAAGGAGACTTGCTGAAGGCGGCCTAACAGCGCATAGGCCAGCAAACGGCCCTAAATTGGCGCCAGCTCACCGCCAAGCCCGTCTTCGATTTGCACAGGAACATGTGAACTGGACAGTCGACCAATGGCGAACAGTTCTGTTCTCAGACGAGTCTAGGATGTGTCTCCATGGCAATGATGGACGAGGGCGGGTCTATAGAAGGCCTACAGAGAGATTTGCCCCGTGTTGCATCACGGAACGCGTTGCATATGGCGGTGGTTCGTGTATGTTCTGGGGTGGAATCTCTTTGGAAGCCAAAACTGAGCTTGTCTTCCTCACTGGGGCCAATATAAGGCGTCCAACAAGGGGACTAACTGCTCGGAGGTACGTCGAAGAAGTTCTCCAGGAACATGTCGTACCATTTAGCGGTTTCATTGGAGAGAACTTTCTCTTTATGCATGACAATGCAAGACCCCATACCGCTCAAATTGTAACGCAGTACCTTCAAGAGGTGAATATCAAAACAATGGTGTGGCCAGCTCGGAGTCCGGACCTTAATCCGATCGAACACGTCTGGGACAATTTAAAAAGGAAAATAAGAGACCGAAATATTGCTCCAGCTAATCTCCAGGAGCTGCAAACTGCGCTCAAGGAGGAATGGGACGCTATCCCACAAGACTCTATCAATCACTTGATAGAGTCGATGGGAAACCGGTGTCGAGCGGTAATTCAAGTAAGAGGGGGTAACACTTCGTATTAATAAAGGTATTTTTGTAAGAAAAGGGTGTTTTTTTTTTAAGCCTTCATTTCCCACACAGTTTTGTCAAGGAAACTTCTTTTAATAAAGGATGAATTTGTAATTGGTGTTTTTTTTTGGCAGTAGGATAAAGTAATAACGGCTTGTATGGTATCGTTGGATAGGTAATGAAACCAGCTTTAATTCCATATTAAAAAAATATATATGTATCTTTCAGAAAAAAAAAAAATTTGTATTTTGCAGAAAAAAATCAAATGTGCGATTTCATTGCACCCGAGTGTATAATCCCTTCAACACGGGTCTTTTCATCTGCTGAATCGAATTCGGCTAAGACGATCAGAAAAACATTTATATTTACGGCGAAAGCTACATCGCTTGATTGGAACACGTCATCTGTCATCATTATGTTATCGGCGCCAAACTACATTACAATGATATTGCTATGAATCTATGTGACAAGGACAACTTAAAACATCTCTTGCAAAATTATAAGGATGGATATCTTTCTAATCAACCTCATATCTTTAAAATTTGTTTTTATTGGCACGAACCTACTACTTATAAAAAAAATAAACTCACGGACTTATTATAAACCGATACTTATCTCCCTTGTGAAACAAAGACAATAACCTACTATTAATCGTGAACAACGTTCCAGATAAAAGCGTTAAGTAAATGAGCATATTAAATTATTCATTTCAACAAACCATTACACTTCGCGTAGGTGGTAGACTCGCGGTGGTGCTTTCCACTGCAACATGATATCGGCAGGTTTGCAGGTTATCTAAACACTTGCTACAAATTGTCTCATGTCAAAGAACGTCGCGATTGTGACTGTCCACGTTACCTAATCAATTTTGTTACTACTACTGAAATTCACACATGAACACATCAATGAACACAACACCGCATAGTGAAATATACACAAATATTTACTTTTACGACTTTAAAGCTCTAATCAAATGCAACTATCTGGTAACACAAACACAAAGGCAACAAAATAATAGGGAAGGATGGATGGAAAGACATTAAACCAATTATACATGTTAATACATAATACTGTTAAGTATCAATAATATAGATCAAATAAAAAAAAATAATACGTTTAATGATGACGACTTAACGTGCACTTACATCCTTGTTCATAAGGCGCCAAAAGCCAAAATTACATACGAACCAATAACCAAACATTTTATAAACGTAACACTATTAATAAAGTTAACACACCGATGACAACCATATGCTGCATAGAAATAAACAACGTGTTTAATTGAATCAATCAACCTGTCCAACAACGTAATTGATGCGTTACACGAATGTGGTAGTTGCACTCATGTACACTTAACACTCATACGTAACGTACTCGAATCTTCAAGTAATATCATCCAGGAAACAAAAGGAAAACAGTAACAAAATAAATATGTAGATTCCTTAAGAATGATGATGGGGAAGTAACAAAATAAATCTGTGTTCGTTTTACCAGTTGTTGTGTCATTTTCACCTTTCACCTCCACCAATCGCAGTGGAGCAGCGTGGTGAAGATGCTGAAGGCCTCCTAGGTTATGAGAGACCCGTGCTCAGGGCCCTTAATGGTCATTATTGGGCCTTTAATGGGTTTTAGTTAGTGTCATTTTGATGTTGGTAAAAATACATCATTTTTATTTTCGTTGCTACGTCGCGTCTACGCGTCTTGGTGGCTTATACTTGTTCTCTATTATCTTTAGTTTCCTTCCATCAAACAGTCACAAAGTAATGTATTCTGTTACCGCTTTCTCTTACACCTTACTCTGCATCAGGAAGCCTTACAAAATAGACGCTAGTTCCATTAACATTTAACTCTTACACACAAGTTATTGTGAATAACCTACCTACGAGAATTTTTGATTATATAAATTTCTGATTATGACCATTTGCCATCAAATGGGTCGCCTATTTGTTTCTCGGCTATCAACAGAAAAAAATTGGCTATGTGATAAAGGGCACAGTATGTCAAGTTACAGAAAGCTAATAGCTAGCAGACATTTTCATTATGCAATGCATAATTTATTAATCGTATAATTTATAAGCGATAAAATGCCTATGGCAAAAACCAGATGGTCTTTATGACCATTCTAATTCTACACCCACAAATCAGGTCTACAGCAATATGTGGTTAGAAGAAGCTTAATTATTTTACATATTTTATGAGTAATTTCATTGCAAATTACATCATAAACGTTCATGCGAAGAAACGTCGCTATAAATTGCAAGGCGCGACGCATTTTTACGGCTTCTTACGGAAATAACACATGTTTACGATGCAATTCTCTGTTTATAATAACGAATGCAATATTTTTAACACAACGAATATGAAGAGTAACGTTTGTAAAGTGAAAATGGAATCGTGACTAGTCTCGTCTAGCCTTGTCATTTTGACCACAAGTTCCATTCACGTTCAAAAATAACTTCTTTTTGGATACGAATATCTCCCTATAGGAGTCTGTGTATCGTATGGTTTATAGAATCACGATTGTTTTAATTAAAGTATTCGTATCTCCTTAACTCTTTCTGTATTGTGGTAGTATTCAAACAATACAAGAAATAAGTACTTACCGATTGTACTTATATTATTACTTATAGTATGAATATATTATTTCCTTTAACTAAATCAAGGTATGCGGCTGCCCAGCTTAACCAACCGCGCGCATTGCGTCAACCGACAACCAGCAACCGCCCCGACCGCGGCCGACCCCGTTAACCTGTCGTTTGATTATTATCGTCGTAATACACGTTAAGAATTGGTTAAACACCTAAACCCGCCCACGCTGATAAATATAGGTACTACACTCTTAACGTACAGGCGTCTACCGCATTTCCGTATGCTTGAACATGACAACAGCCAAAATACATTAATTATAAATACGCGTACTGGTACACATACCTATACGCTCACAGGCTTCTTGTGTCCATCTAAAGTAATCGACCGAATTAAGCAACTGCGGGTGTGGTTCGTAGGTGGATGGTTGACCACAAGTGTTAAATTTTTCTTCAACATTTCCGCCGTTTTTACCTAAGGCAGTTCCAACTACGTTATAATCACGATCCTACTTAATAAACACAAAAGAACTTACCTACAATAGCTAGAATGGAAGACATTGATTCGAATAACACCACGTAACAAGATAGTATTAGAAACCTGAAGATCCCTCGACAAGTCTTTTAAGCATGGAAGCGAACAGACAACAACCTTATTCTTATAAGTATTAAGGCAGAATATATTAAACATGTTTTTCTTTCTTTCCATAATACTATTGCGAACTAGCAGACACCGTAAGTAAAGTATATCGGTCTAGCTTATCGACTATCGACCGGTTGGTCCGATGTTTATTGCTGTAACACCCAACAACCACCGGTTAAAGTTCAGATCTTTCCCGCGCTGATGACTAACCGTTTGATCAGATTTATTGAGTTTATTAGAACTTTCCTTGTCTAGAACGATCCTATTCCGGATACCCATTACGTTATTGGACATTTTAATACAATTATCAGTTATTAAATATCTGAAAGACCATTAAACAACTAAAGGAATGCTATAAAAACGATTATTAATAAATAAATAAGGCTACACACTCATAGCCCCACACTAGTATTCCTGGACGACACACATAAACGATAATACACACCCAGGCCGAGAACATAATATACAAATTCCACCTCGCTGGGAATCGACCCCAGGCTCTTTCGATCGGTAGTCCAACATGGTAACCATAGCGCCGAACAGGTCGTCATGTAATGAACAATGATCAAAACTTTTTACAAATTACGAAAGAAACTGAACTTCAATTGTTGCAAACTCAAACTTCGACTTTGAAAGTATTCCAATTAAAATATTCCATAGAAAACGTTATGAGCAAGAAGTTTCTAATTCGTTGGAATAAGGAAATATTGGCAGTAACTTTCCGAGTAGGTACCTATATCACAAAGTGAGCACATAAAAAACTCGGGTTCCCTAGACTTTGGGCACACAAGGCAATAAAACAGACGAAAATATTACATAGTACAACCGCAATAGCCACTTGAAACCGTTAGGTACAACTCCTCTGAGGATATATTCTGTGGGCGACGTTGAACATTTTACGAGCGCGGCTACCCCTTTAAATATTCATCACCCCTTGGAGCAATAACAGCGCAACCATAAATTTTTCAAACACAGTAATATACACTTGGAATACACATACACTAAAAAAGTAATAAATAACTTTCCACGCATAACTGAAAAACACCTTATGAATAAACACCCAAGAATAAACTATCGGGTTCAAAGGAAGTAAGGACCGACCTGGTAAATTCATTAGGCCGTAGGAGCGTAAATTCAAGCTGGACCAGGGCAGATTGGTAAAGCAGTTAGGTGTTAAGAGTGCTATGTGGCCATAGGGGACGGTGACCACTTACCATTATATGGCTCTTCAGCTCTTCAGGCTATATTAGAAGACTTTGCAATCTCGTCATATAAACACTGATATTTACGACATTACTGGCGGCTTAAATTGCCTTTCTAAGCAAGAAAACCCTTCAGAATTTACACAATAAAATTGAAACCACGCCCGAAGCTGCTTAACATTTTAACATCACTCCAATTTTTTATAGTTAAGATAACAACTAGCTGAACTAGCATGCACCAGCACCACCCTTCCGCAAACTTCTCACATACTTCACAGCTTCACACAAATATCTACGAATAATAAATCAAACCCTTCGATAGACAGAGTCATTACCAACTAAGCAACAGGGTCGTCCTACAAGTTACGTGTATAGGTTTAGATAAACAATGCCATTTGTCATGAACAACTCTACCTTACCTTTACTCTAGTGCACTGGGTCAAGTTGCGAACGTAAGTGAATCGTGAAGGATAACAACGCAATGCGGAATAATAATACATTAATTTTATTGATTTCCAAGTTCATCTCGGTAAATCTCTTTTGAGTTTTATGTACGTTGATATAAATGTAGGCCAGCAAGTGTTTCATATCATTGCAGTGCTAGGCTCTGGTCTCTGGTGGTCTGGTCTGGAATGGCGAAGCGCATATTGGCAGATTTCACTTCTTGCAGAACATTGTGAACATTATTAGAACTCAAATGCACAAGTTTCAAATTAGCACTCCCTTTTTTGGAGACACCAAACATATTAACCAGACATAGAATCAGAACCTTAACGAGAGCATTTACGCAAGAAACATAGCGCCATAGTGTCACCGAGTCACTCAATTAATAAGTAAACAGGTGTTGACCCCATAAATGTTCATAGAAAGCTAATAGAAATCTAACATTGGTCGCGCCGGAACCGCACTATGTTTCTGAGAAATAAGTAACACTTACCGCAAAAGAGCTGGTAAACTTATTTAAGTCAGTAGAGATTAATACCAACTTGATATGGTTCGGTGTAATTTACAAGAAGTCCATTTTTAGCGGACTACGGCGTAGCCAAAACGAGGATTATGATTTAAAAGTGCGATATTTAACGTAGTCTGGTTTTACGTATTAAACTTATATCTTGTTTTTTACTAAAACTTTACACACTCATACATCCCGCCTAGGTTTGGCCAGCCTCGGTCATGAACATAAAATTGACGCTTTAAGTTAAAAACACCCACGATCCGATAACTTAACTGATAAACCGATAAACACCATTTATTTGTCACTAGCGACCCGCCCTCGCTTCGCTTCGGGAAACTTATTATCAAGTGCTATGGTTCTTTAAGAGATGGCGCTAGGCGTTCTTATTCTTTAAGTTAGGAAGGTTCACCTAGATGGCGCTGTGCTTAAAACTCGAAGAAATCCCATACAAACTTTCAACCTTTATTTCAACTTCTTCATCCCTTTTTGTCGCAATAAAAGGTAGCCTATGTCCTTTCTCAGGGTCTAAAGATTGTCTGTGTCAAATTTCATCAAAATCGGTTGAGAGGTTTAAGCGGGAAAGCGACACAGACAGACAGACAGACAGACAGACAGACAGACAGACAGACAGAGTTACTTTCGCATTTATAATATTAGTAGGGATGTACATATCTGCCGGTAATCGAAATTAGTATCCGCTCAGCAGGCAGCTTAAATTCGTGTACTAAGAGATCGTAGTTTATATTTACCCTTCCAAGTATTATATAATAATATTATATATCAAAAAATGATAGAAAACATCAACAACTGATTAATAGAATCAATTCCCACCCAGAGACAGGGCACTGTAGGTAACCTCGCAATTACGGAGTCAATTGAAATTAATGGCGACGGTGATAAAACACCGCCTCTTAAACTAAACTTACTAAGGGCACTTACACACCAACTGTAATACAACTGCAATAAAGCTATAATAGAAATAACATTTAACTTATACTAATTTACAACATCATTTACAGCAAAGAAACAAGTCTTAATGATTATGACGAATGGCTGTTATAAGATACTCGTAGATGATTATTTTAAAGATAACAATGCTCCAACATGAGTTATACGGATATATAGCTGTTAGTATTAAGTGCTTATTGTCGCTTTTGCTTCCGAGACCACACACGAATTTGCTGAAGAAATAGCGAGGTTTAACTTTCGAAAACCATATTTTAAGCTTGTAAGCCTAGGCAACTAACTTTACATTAAATGTTTTTGTTACAATTCGTCTACATTTACACCTACTTTGTAGCTCGTTGTTTACGCCATTGTGTGACAAATAAAGAATCTTTATGTAACAGAAAATCCTACGAAAATATTAAGCTTAGCCATTCCGACAAGAAAAACTTATACTATACACATTTATGTATATTAACAGTAAGTAACTCTGTGACACTCGACTCCAATTCAAACTATTTGGTATATGGTTAACACAAGGATTAAATATAAAATTAACAACCTTCCAGTGTACACACACCCTTGTCGTATCAGATGCTTTGCAGGGCACTGAAATTAATTGTCCGATAGTAAAGTTCAATTAACTTGAATGTAAAGTTTAGGTCCTTAACGCAGTAACTGTACTAGCAATTACTAGTTAGTGCTTGCTGAGGTTTAAAGCTTTGTCGGCTAAGATAATAAACATTAAAGTACTCTAGGGGACAACTATACTCAGGTGCGGAGCGAGCGTGGATAAGACGAGGCACGCGAACATTTTAGACACTATAAAATGAAAGTAATGTACAGGTGTATTTTGAAACTGATAGTCTATAAAGAGCTTGTTGGTGTGTATATTAGTTATCTGTAAACAAATATAATGTACCGAAGAGGTCGCTTTTGACCGCTGCTGTATAACAATTTAACAAATAAACATAAATGCTAACACACTCATACCCCGCACTATGATTTGCTGTGTCGCCGCCGAGAGCAAACATTTATCTGCCAGATAAATATTTGCCACGTCATGGAATCGAACCCGGCTACGGCATCGCCAAGTTACGCCAATATTACTCATTAAAAATCACCTAAAGAAAACCCACGAAAAAAATATTAAAATATACCCCAGAAAACATATAAACTTCCACTTTTAACCGCTACATTGATGCAATGTCACCCACGCGACAGTACTTTTGGCTATCCGATCCCTATTATCAAGAATAAAGCGATTATGTGGACGGACTTAAAGACGCCCACACGATACATCATTAAACAGACCGGACATGATTGGCACCATTTTGGTCACGTATGAGCTTTTACGTTCGGATATCAACGCTTTAATATTGGCACTATCCTACTGAACGAACTGTATACGTCATCATTATTGCAAACTATAACTGCTATAACTGCCTTGCACATGGGCACGAATATCACAATGTGCTATCACATTATGACGCCACGCTGGCCAAGTGCGGATTGGCGGACTTTACACGCCTCTGAAAACATTATGGAGAACTCTCAGGTTCGCAGATTTGACGTGATAGATCCCATTAAAATGATTTTTAGAATTTTATCTGTTTGTTGGTGTGTCAATTTCTATGTGCGTTTGTTCCCGCTAATCTCAGTAAATACCTTGCCTTTAGGCTCAACCGGTTTGGATAAGATTTTCGTCTATGTAGTGTAGTGATCTTGGGGTAAAAAATTGTATTTTATATCAATTGTTTTTAAGCATCCCGTTTAAACAATTTTTGAATATGAAATAAACCATAGGTTTCCCAGGTAAAGCGAAGTCAGTAACATGATCAATAAAATCGTCATATTCTTACAAGCAGTCGCAATGGTATCACTCATGCAATGCAATATGTAAATAGGTTTATTAGCGCCAACTAATCGAAATAACTTCATTCAACTGCGAAATGATTTACTCGCGGTAATTAAGCTGCACAGATGATTGGATTTGCAATACTGTGCTTTAGTAGCAGTGATTTTGTTATTAGTTACAGTAAAAGTACTATCACGAGAACTATATCATGTATGTTATTACTACCATCAGTAATACGCAATCATAACATAGGATGCTTTTGTAAGATGTGTTAAGATGATGATATATGATTACCGACTACGTGATAGTAATATTAGACTACCTATTAGACTTCTTTTGAACATTAAATATTACCTCATACTTACTATTTGACTATTTTAAACAAACAAAATTTTACGAATCATTGGAGCGGCGTGGTACCTAGAGGATCTCTTGACCTCATCAGTAATGCCAAGACCCGCTTAGTAGTGGACCTTCAATGAGTTGAAGCCTATATTCAGCCAAAACTCGTTGAGAATGCGATCGACTCAACCCAATTTTTATTGTTTCCAAACACCAATATTTACAGATATTTAATACCATATATTTACATAGAGATACGACCAGTTCTTATCTGACTGTAACCACACACATCGTGTAATGATGAGGCAAAGACCCCAGAGAGGCAGGTGCTTATCACGGTACACTTCCTGTTCCAAGGCGTACCTTTCGAGGAATCGTACAAGATAATAGTACCCAATAGTAAAGAAGAGGTACTTTGAGTATTCATCCGTCTAATGGTCATACTGTGAATAACCTTTAAAGCTTTGCCTACGCTTTGTATTTGTACTATCGCGGGCCTCGGGATAATTTCCTACGTATTGATGTATTGGTTTAAACTCGAGTTTAGGAACAGATATTTATACTTCAATGTATACAAGTTAAATAAAAACAAAGTAGGTACATACATAGTAGTAACGCACTATGCTATGTCGTTTAAACGTTTAAAACCTCATACCTCCGCACGTTTCGCAAGTGGCATATGCAACACAAATAAAGATTTTATGGCACATAAATCTCTGCTTCGGCCGGGAATTGAACCCTGAACCCCTCGCTTCGCAGACAGCTGGGCTACGAGGTCATCAATGTTAAGATATGAGTTTTCCTATCACACACTTTTTTTTTACTTCTTATAAGGTAGTGCTTGACAACAACCCACCTGATGGTAAGTGGCGATGAAGTCCTTGAGGCGTTGAGCGCACTAACTTGGATAAAGCCTATTCACTCTCCTCTTGAAGAATTACTGACATAGTTAACATATTGAGTAAGTATAATTTCATTGACATTCAAAAAACTTGCGGTAACTTTCTTCATATTATCTTGCCAGAAACGGATATATCAGTTGCTCGATCCGGATCGATCAAATTTAATGATATGAAAGTACATTGCACATATTAAATTTCACATAAACAGGCATACTAGTATATGTCTATTTTACGTACTTATTACTTTATACATCGGAGACGTATCACTCACAGCGCCGCATCAGGATTCCTTAAGTCGCGGATAGCGTTGACTACACAAATAAGACACCATGAACACCCACTCTGCCCCAGCTGGGAATCGAAACCAGGACCCCACTCTTTGCATGGAGGGTCTGTACTCTGTACTGTACCCCCGTCTATCATTCGACGGCTTAAGATAATTTGAAACACCTTAACGTCCTCGTGACGTGACGGACGACGGTACAGGTTAGCTAGGCAGGCAGGTTACCTTCACACTTTCAAGATTGAGGGGATCGAGGTGAATGAAACAGCCTAGCGAACTTAAAACCGTTCCTAATTATACTGACTTATCCCTTGTTAAGAAGTTATGTAGGTACAACCTCAAAGGAAGAGGTAAAACGCCAATTACAGTAATTGCTTAAATTCAATTCACAAGAAAGCAAGACATAGCTTTTCTTGCTTCCCAAAGAAAGCAAGAAAGCTTAAGCATTAATAAATTGAACTAGATAAATCAATATGTCGAAAACCAATTACGCTACGTCTGGATATTACCGATACTTCCAACTAACCGAAGGAAGTGAAGTGATCGGTAAAGCAATATTATTCCATCACTTTCCCTGTCATTAATTAAGATTCAATATGTAAACGAAGGCAGAATTCTAATTGGCCGACTGGAGTTCTGCCTGAATAGGCAAAAGTACTTAATAATATGAAAAGGAACAAATTACTTGTCTTCTAGAGTTCCTAGTTTCTATTCTTTATTCAATATCTTTTTAATATTTTATAATTGAACATAATATACATTTCAATTGTGAGGTATTGTTTCATTATGGGGTCAACCTATTAATGGCCCACTACTGAGTACGAGACAGTGCGCAATGGTGCAGGAGTTAGTGCTGTTATCGAAGGATAAAAACCGGGACCGACTGCTTTACGTGCCCTCCAAAGCACGGAAGCGCTCAAGAAATTGTTGTCACTATCGGTCACCCATCCTACTATCGAACGCGCCCGCTGTTGCTTCACTCGGTCGATCACTTTAGATCGACGTACCCATACCGCTAGTGTGTGGACACTTTCGCTTCGTATAATAACCGATAAACGAAAAACACACCTACGTATTATGGAATTATTATGATCTCATCATAATACAATCATAATGTCAGATGTATCGATATAAAGACCGTATCATCTAGTTCTAGAGAGTATCGCTGAATCGCCGGTGCGCGTGACCGTGGGTTCGATGAAGCGTTAAAACATTCATAATGATTGCTCACAATAAACACAATTGGAGAGGCGCGGTATTTTAGCTTAATAACTTGCTTACTATATACTAACAAATTGTAATTATTCATGGAAATTTTTAGAAATTATAAAAACTTCACGATTTTTTACAGCACTTTTTAGTTAGACGATTGAAATAAAACAAGATAGTAGACCGATTGAAATAAAACAAGCACTAAACGTTACACTCACCACAATTTATTAGTGAAAACCGCACCCACATCTGTTAAGCCGTTTCTGAGATTAGCGCGTACAAAAGCACAGACAAACGGATAAATAGACAAAAATTCTAAAAATCATTCTTTTGGGTTGTACTGCATTAATAAATATTAGTAAAAGTTTTTCTCCTATATTTTCCATGTACTGACAGCGATCAGTTACAATATTAGATAACACAGTAAATTCGAAGTTAAACTTATAATAAAATGTGTAATAAAAACTTTAAAAGGTAAAAAACTATCAAAATAATATTTATTTGTCCATTTCATGATATTGATTAGAATCAGTGACTACCTTTATGCAGCCCATCTCAAGTCTTAAAGGTCCAAATAATATTTATAAGCATTTGAAATGTAAGGTTCGATTAACGACTGAATGCCCAATAGATTTATGATGATTGAACATTTGAAGGGTTATTACCAACTTACCAAGTATTATGAGCTTTTCGCTACCACAATTCAACATCAAAGCTGGGTCGTTAGCGAGAAATGGCCTCTAATGCGCCATATCACGTACCTTACAGATTACTCTCCGGAGAAAACTTAGGAAAGGTGTCTAGAACAAATAGGGAACAGAGAAAACGCCATTCACAATCTTAACATGTTTTGTCGTTATCATTAAATAGGTGTTAGTATACTCACTCCCTCATTTACACACGCACACATAAATATCTGAGCTGAAATCGCAACGCTTACAGTCCGCGACAGCTTGTGTAGATCATAACCGATCGAACGAGTTAAGCAACTTCCGGCACAGTTCTTAGTTAGATAGCGTCAACATTTTTTGAGCACTTCCGTCCTTCAGAGGGCACGTTGAGCCGTCGCTTCCGGTTGTTAAGCTGCGGTTCTTAACCCATGTAGGCCGTTGAACTACAAAACTTGGGTTGGCCTAGTAACTCCAAATAGTCCGCACAGGGTCAATTGCATGTCAGCAATCTCAATTGATGAATAAATAGCAAAAATGTGTTGTTGTCGCGCATTCCTAAATAATATTGCAACCCTATTGATGCTACGCACTGCAAGTTAATTTGTGAATTTTATCTATTGACATGAATTCACATAACATAAATGGGTACTAAAACGTCAAAGTAACATTTTTTAAAAGTACCATTTAGCGAAAATCACACGACTGACAGACCAACCTATGACACTAATAGAATTCCGTTTCTCTTGGTTTGTAGGGATTACAAAAAAAATCAAGCAACTAGCCCATTAGGGCCGATTTACCAACTGCACATTTCCATACACATATATTACGCATAAAACACCGAATTGTATCAATCAACTTTGACACCATGAAAACCCTGTTCCATTGTTTTTATTATTCATCTGCATGTTCTCGAACATTAACTGCGCATCGGCCAATAACATTCGGAAGACTTCCTCCTTACCTCTCCTCCCCTCGCCCTCCCTCATCTCGCTTTACTTCGCTCAACTCGTCTCCCCTCACCTAACCTCTCCTTACTTCCTCATCACACCACTTCATGCTAATCCTGCTCTTGTCTGATATTTTATTAGGGTTCAAAAATCACTCTATTACCAAAACGCATTTCCTTCTTCGCACCTTTCTTGTAATCTACCAAGTTACTTTTAACAGAACAGCATGAAACTTTTAAATACCGACGCATCGTCATAAATCGTAGAGCCGTTACCATAAAAGTGATGGAAAGTCATAAAAAATTATGTGCTCACTATCAACACAAAGTTTTGAAGCCGCGACCTAAAACCAATACACGGTAAGTAAGAAACACACTTTCGTTGCAGAGAGCGTGATAAACGAATTAGTAATACGAGATCGTATTATCGATACGGATCCCAGGGCTATGTACAATCAAAACTATTTCACAAACAATGCAAATTGAATGCGCCTATTTTGTTTCATATTTCGCTAACGTATCGAGTGGACCTAGAAACATTAGTTATTAATTTAATTTAATTAAAAAGAAAAACTACAATTTTATCCATAAAATAATGCTTATTTTATTTCTAACACGTACATAAATTCAACGTCCAACTTGTATATTAGAAAACTGAAATTAATCGTTTTCTAATTATTATTTATCAGTTTCAATTACCTAAGCACTAAGAACTATAAAAGACATTTAAATTAAATCTTTCATTCCATCCATTTACTCCTACATATAAAACGTATGTCAAGTCGAGGCCAGGCCGTTGAACAGTTTCATTCACGAACATCCATAAGTTACGGCGACCTGCTAACTGTAAAACTACTAAAAACTGCTATCACTCTCTTTTACGAGCCGTACGCAATAAAGCGATTTATTTTCGTTCACTCTAAGATATGAATAAAGTATCATTATTTCTAAACTTTGTCACATAACTTGGAATAGACCTTATTTGAGCTGAATTAAATAGGGTAGTTGACAGTAAGAAAATATTTTGAAGATTTCTATTTTTTATGGTAGCTTAATATTTACAAATGCGAAAAATCGCTCTTATTGATTAAATAAATCATGATTATTTAATATTTTTGAGAAATAAAATCCCGAAATTACAGTCACTAGTCACGTGACGGCGAACGCCAATTCGACGCGTGACGTCACACGTTGCAAACTAAACAAACTTGACATAGCATTTTGGTCTTTCCGCTCAACCAAACAGCTCTTCGTTTTCCAACATATGACGTCACACGAGTCGCCATGACAGTTTGACGCGTTTTTTGACGGAAACGTCAAATAGTTCATGAAAATATAAATTAAAATATGTTACAGTTAGTATTTTACTGAAATATTAATATTTCAGTTAAATTAGACCATTTGGCAAACTGTGATTTAGTTTTTCAAAATTAGTCAACTAGCCTATTATAATCTGCGCTAGGATTAATTATGTCAAAAGTCAAAACACACACCTAAATAGCGTAAAAGTCCAACGTTCTCTGTTCGTCGCTCATCCTCAGACTGTTCCAAATATAAATAATTGTAATTTAAATTTGGAACTTTTTTAAGTGAAACTTCTATATCGACATATTGGCGAGTAATTATGTAGGCGGTAGAACTAAAATAAATAAAAACGATTATATCGTAAAGAAACTTCACTTGGAAAGTGTGTGCTCGCACACTTTTTTTTGTATAAATGCCGAAGTAGCAGACGAACCACATGATGTTCGGTATGTAGGTAGTCACCGTCGCTCAAAGACATCAATAACATCAAAGGCAGATCCCCAAGAAAGAAGAAAAGTAAAGAAAAAATAGGTACTGGCTCTCAAGCAAATTACGCTACAGGCAATATTTCGAACATTCTATTTTAAAATGGATACAGAAAGCATTTCGATTATGCTATGATAGAATGTTTTCATAATTTCCTTCCTGTATCGTACTGATATCTATTAATAAACTCTCCTGCGCTCGAAGTAACGCTAGAGCCGTAGATAAACTAAAAGGAACAGAGGATTAATTCCCATGAGTGCAGTGAATGTGTTCGGAGCGCGCTATAATTTACGTTTATTCACTGCGCAGATTAGTTGGTAATGATTTATTTGTGAACGGCCACAGGCTACGGCTAAGAACGGTATGAACGGATATACTCAAAGTATGAGTATACCTATACGAGTGAGCACTTCTGAATGAATCCTGTTCCTGAAACATAACATTGGCTTATAAATAATAATTAAACGTTTATTCGCAACCCGACTAGGATTCCTTGTGCCACGGATGCACAGACCACTTAACCAACCTGTGCACGGATGGCACGAGACATCACCAACACTCGCAACCCCAGTTCAAATAACTTATCTATTAAATTTTCCCCTACCGGGAGTCGAAGCCGGCAACTCTCGATCCGCAGGTACCTGCGGATTTAACCAAACTTAACTACACTGCCACCTTTCGGATTCTAGACTAGCTATGAATATGAGTTGAAACGGTCAAGTCGTTTATAATATACCGGGAGTCGAAGCCGGCAACTCTCGATTCGCAGGTTCCTTCCTACCTGCGGATTTAACCAAACTTAACTACACTGTCACCTTTCGGATGCTAGACTAGCTATGAATATGAGTTGAAACGGTCAAGTCGTTTATAATATACGATCAGTAACAAACACACAAGTATTACAATATGGTACACTAGGTTAACTGCTATATAATCAACCGCTACCGAGAGGATGTAGGATTTAAGTCGTATTAATAAAAGCAGGTAGGTCACGTACATCCGTGAGCAAATTGACGGACGCGCATATTATATACACGAAATATTGACGGTTACTATTCGGTTCGTAAGAGTCAACTTCCATTTACCTTTTAGTAGTTATTTCTTATTCAGAGTAGATTTATGAATCGATTATAAAATTCATCTTCATTTATTTGTACTCGTATTTTAACTTATTGTCATCTGTCAGACATTAATGTATAGGTTATGTTATTAGATTTATGCAGGTTCCGTGCACAATCTCCAAACTAGGTGGAAACAGCTACTTATAAACACAGGTAGACCGCATAATATAGCAACTATTACGCAACTAGGCGATAATTCACCAATTAACACATTAATAAAATCTGCTATGTTTACATTCGCACCGGGCCGATATTGTTACAGTATTCACATGGCAACAAAAACCCGCGAATTATTCAGCGAAGTGGAAAAACGACAAAAAGCTAACCGACGAAAAATCTCGTCTCAAACAGCTGTATCTAAACCAGGCCGTTGTGATACTACTTACTTAAAAAACTCTTACCATAACGTCAATATTCAAACCGTATTGTTGTGCGAACGAAACGAGAATTACTTATCGTAAAAACATATAAACAAACCGTGTCGAATTGCATTCACTTCGAGTTTGTGGTTGAGTAGATTCGATAGAGCTTGTCGTGAGAAAATTCGTGTCAGCAAATATTACGACACCAGTAGCCGTTGACTACGCGAGTTAAACGATGTAGTTTATTAATACCTAAGTTATAATAAACGTGACCATACATTCCGTTTTGAGCGAAATAATCCCGATTTTAAGATAACTTCCATCCATCCATCAAATGGCTCGTCTACTGGTTTGTAAGCTATTTAAATCCTATTAATATTATAAATGCGAAAGTTCGTATGGATGTATGAATGTTTGTTACTCTTTCACGCAATAACTACCGAATGGATTTTGACGAAACTTTACAAAAATATACCTAGCTTACACATCAGAATAACACATAGGATATAATTTATAAAGATATAGTGTGAATTATCCAAAATATATAACTAAATCATTGCAAACCGAAGGAATAAGTTTCCCGAAGGGAAGCGAGGGCGGCTCGCTAGTAAATAATAATTAATAAATAGTAAGCTTTGTTATAGACGATTTTTACTAAATAGGAGTTGGTAAAGTACACGACGTTATTTGCTATAAGATTTATATTATCAAAGCGTTTACCTTATCAAGGTGGGCAAATTAATAATAATAGAATTTTTAACAAACGTACCTACCTACAATTTATTTCATAAAATCACTTTATGTAGTCTTGTTAAGTCCAAAATGAATGGTCACATTACTCATACAACAAGTCGAACAAACAAAACAAAGGTTAAATTAATAGCACGATTACTGCGACCATTTATCTAGAATTCGTGGGAAACACAGAAACTATTTGGTCTCGTGCACTCGGGCACTGGGCCGGACTAACTACAACGGTTCCAACAATTTCATTTGAATAACAATTCCAATAGCACTGAATATTTACAGGGTCTTGCATATAAATAGTCTCACTGGGTTTATTCAGTACTTTAAACAACGAGTACAGTTATATTGAGAGCATTGTTTTAAATCATTATGAATGGAATAAGACAAAGAAATCTGTGTCTCTTTTTCTCATTTCTCGCTTCTTTTTCGGCAACGCGTCAGAAACGCCTATGCATATGGTGTTTATCTGATGATCTGATGTCGATAGGCGACGGTGATTATCAACGCGCGGCTCTTCTGCTCGACTTTCAAGGAACATGAAAAGCTTTTACATGCCGTGATTTATATTAAAAAGAAATATTTCAAGTATGGAAGACACATATAAAGTAGAAGGGCATCTAAAATTCTAACAACCCCTAAAACAGGAGACCAACCTTCAAACCACAGCGTTACTACTCGCCTTCGAATAAAAACAACGAATTAATACACTAGGTAGTGGATACAACAACGAATGCGTGCACGATACAACGCGTGATGTTCTTGCCAACTCTCGCAGTCAACTTAAAAGCAAATAGTGGAGGAACGTACTGGTACAATCGATTACATCGCACCACAAATAAATCTAAATTGCGAACCGAATCAGACGAGACGGCTCGAATCATCGTGCCACTAACGCCAATCTTAATAATTCTTAGCGATTGTACCATGGTGTTTGGACTGATACCACGCTTTATCTATATTGGTAGAAAGTGGCCGATACTGGGTTAGAGGGACGACTTAATTCGGAGATTCCAATATTATTGGGTTAAGTGAAGTTGTGATAATCGGTTCTGATACGTTCTTATTTTTAAACTTCACAAAACGAGGAAGTATTCGATTCGATTCATGTTAAGTTCTCGTTAATCTTTGTCGGAATACGACATAATTATGTATTTAAAGAATTTATAAGCTAAGTTAATAATGTAATATATGTAATTAGCCGCCCTTCGCTACAGGGTTCACTCTTGGTCGAAACAGATTCTTTCAACAGATTTTCTTAAAATATTCAGTACTCACAATACTGTCACGTAAGTTATTAGTTGTCTGAATTAACTAATGTAAAGGGTTAACACAGCGGAGATGTTTGTAAAAAAGACATTAATTATTTTTTTCAAAATTGTCAATTAACAAAAAATTAATAAAAATAAAAAATCAATAATCGCTTACATTTGCATGTAAAACTACCGCCAGAAAATTGTATGTTATTAACTAAAAGGCGATCTCGTGATGATATATTCAGCACAACGAACGATAGACGACTTGGGCTCAAGACGCGATGCCTGGGGCGACCGTAGTACCACCATACTACTAAGTTAAGTGGCGTGCACATTGCGGTAGTTATTTCAAAAACGGAATAGCAAATTGATCGAAGGCGTTTTTCACTGCGGATGTACTATTAACCTAATATAACCTTATTGTGTTACCAGGAATCAGACAAAAACAGCGTATGATTGTTTTACAATGTTTGACGTCATGGTCACGGCTAAATAGCGGTAGCGCGGAGATATTCTTGACAACAACATGACAATATGCTTACTAGCTGCGTTTATTTTAAAGAGTAGTTTTGTACTTGAAAAATTGGTGGGATTTGGCATTTGGGATTGGCATAATTTGTTTTATGTAAGTACATAACTACACGGGTAACGAGCAGACAACCCACCTGATGGTAAGTGATCACCATCGCCCGTGGACATTAATACCAAAGGCCATTACCGACGATTTGCCAACCAAAATCATCAATCAATTATATGCGTATATCACGGAGATGATAAGGGCGAAACTATCCAAAGCCGTAAATAATACTTTCAAATGAACAATGCGTGCACAAAAGCACTATACAACATCGTATCCGTTAAAAAGCTCTAACCATTATCGCGAATCTATAAAGTGAAGCTCGCACCATGTCATCAAATCGCAGACGGATGTTATGACACGCACGGACGAACACATTTAATTACACAAAACCATATACAATGTGCCCGAGTGTGTCTGTGTGTACACAACTTAATAGCTTATGAGAGAACAATTAGCGCGCGAGGCGCGATCGGTCGATCGGTCGAAATCATTCGGCTCGCTAAATTTCACTTTCAGACCGGAAAATAGATTGGACCGGACCGGTGAATGATTTATCGGTTATATCAATCACTACAATGGATCCCTTGTTTGATTGATAAGTTCTCGAAAGCTCTATTTAGTCCCCTTTGTGCCCGCCGTACGACTAGTTGGTTTTTGATGCCACGCCCATCGACCCGTTTATTTTCACGTACGTTCACCGTTTGACTTATAGATACCGATGTCGAAAATATTGTTACTGTTATTTATACTAACGTTACCGCTACAACAATCGCAGCAAACGGTTCTCACTATAGTTATTATGAAATGGTATGACTTGAAATATCATATTTGATTGATCGTAGCTTTTATCAGTTACACGCAGCCGTGTCATTGTTAGCTTTTATGTTACTGTTTTGTATATGAGAAATATTTTAACGAGAACACTTTGTTCTAAATAATAATTTTATGTAGGTATTTTGCGGCAAATATATTATTCATAGAAAAAAAATAGTTGGAAAATGTCACTAAATATTAAGTAAATTAAAGTTCTTTACGCTATATCAGTCCTAAGTCTAATTCTACCTTTGCCAAGTTTTCGATATAAATCGACCGTGCTGCGAAGCGCGCATTTGATATCGCGCGTTTTTACTTTTAGTTAGTTAACGAGTAGTGAACTTCTATAGCAATAATTCAAAGCCTTAATTTTACTTCAACCATGTTAAAAATAACAAAAAAAACCACCCCGTTCATTATTTGTCTATAAGTCAAATTTAAATTATAAAATGGGAGCCCAGTATCGAACGCGTTACAATGAAAACGAAAGTCGAAACGCGGCCCTTTCGGACGCCGCAGCGTTCAATAGGCGACGAAAGTAAGCGCGATTGTCGCATCGATATTTTTCTGCAATATTGCTAAAATTTATTAAATACATAAATATATTTGACGACCTGTATGGTGCAAACGTTACCATGCCGGACTGCATTCCAAGGACCCTGGGTTTGATTCTCAATGAGGTGGAAATTTGAATAATGAGTTTAAATTTCTATTTCCGATCGGAATCTTAGTGTGGGGCTATAAGTATGTCCTTTGACCTATTAAGAAATGTGAAACACATTAATACCAAATGGCCAATTTACCCTAGGCCAGACAAGAAGCATACAGTTATTAAGCGCCACTTAGGTATGTCATTAGACGAACATTTTAATTCAATCCTTGATGTTAAACCAATTCTTATTAAAATGTCATAATCTTTATAGTAGGTAGTAACTTTAGGCAATTATGTCTCAAATTGGATGGGCGTGTGAAAATAATACGCTCCTGGAGTAGGGTTGTCAATCATACTTCTATTTTTACTAGTATGCAATTATATCAGTAATTTAATAACATTTTTATTATTTAAGTTTAGGTATATATTAGGTACTTACTTACTCCTGTGAACCAAAGTAAGTGAGGTTTATAATAAACGTTATTTACTGCCTAAGATAATTACAGAATTTTCAATATTAGAGATATAGAATAACCTAAATATTATACTAACCGTAAATTCAAAATGTTAATAAAACCATATGAACCTTAACAGGTAAAGCAATTAAACCATAAAAAATATGTACGTTAGAATTAAGGCACATAGTTACGCATCATACGAGTTTTAAAATTGATAACCCTTAACCACGTGCAGACAATATCGCGAACTCGTGCTGTGAACAATATCCTCACGAAAATTATTTAAAACCGGCCTCACTTTCGCCGTCGCCACGACTAACGATCACCGCGATAGATTACACTCGACCACGCTGGAATGTTGTGACGGTTAAGCTCCATTTTTTATAATTTATGTAACAACAGACTTACTGACATATTTTTGTTATGTAAGATCAGCACGACACGAAAGGTTATTCAGATAAATCTGTGAAAGGAAACGGCTTTAAATAGGACCATTTCTGGCTGGAGTTATGCATGTACTTCCACTGTCTATTTTCGCCTACTATCACAATGCGACTTAGTTTTAGATAACGACCGACGCGGCGACGGCTTTACGTGCCCTCCGAAGCACGGAAACGCTCAAAAAAATGTTTTAATCTAGCGGTCACCCATCCAACTACCGACTGCGCCCGCTGTTACTTAAACGGTTGGTACTTGGGATCAACGAAAGCCGTCACGCTAAGAGCGATAATCATGTTTACTTTCGATTTAATAAAAGCCTTATGAAAACTATGATTACTCTGTGAAATAATCCGCGTTAATCAAAGAAAACTAATCGAACGTTTAATAAAAACCGAAGAGCACACATACATTATAATTTCTAAACACGTTTTCAACCCACTAAACTATATTTCTTGCACCATTTTCAACATCACTTACGCTGAGTATAAGTTCCAATGTGAAAGGTTTGTAGTAAATTATCAAAGTTCTAATATCCATTGATGACTCCCGCCAATGGCGAGTGTAATTATTAAGATAATGAGACAATTTTCTTCGTCAGTGAAAGCAAACATCACATGAACTTTCCCGATATTTTCATAACGAAAGCTGTTGTTGTTATCTTAGAACAAGTAACTAACAGAATAAAGTGATATCCTACCTATTCTTTTAAGAATGCGAAAGTCAATAGGTTCTACTAAGTTCAGGGCGTAAACTTAGATAAGTTAGATAATGTTTTCGATAAGCATTTGACGGGTCCTAAAAACTTTAATCGTCATTTATCGTATCTCCAAACTCCTATGCAAATATTTGACGCGCTCGTCAAAATGTATTGACTCGATAACATCACGATTGCTAGACTGATAACAGTTTAAAGAACACAAGATGTTTATCGCTCCCGTTTCTTTTTGCCTGAGATGAATACGAATATTGTAATGATCACCGATTTTTTGACGTGACAACGTCTTAAATTAGGTTAGCTGGGAGTCACTTATGAAAAATAGTAACGCTCGGTAACGTTACGATGAGTCACCGAACGAGAGAGAGGCCCGCCGAATGCCTTGCGTCTCTCTCCCACTCAACTATGATCGGTCTGTCGCGCGCGCAGCACTAGAGAATTAGGCGCATTGAATCGGCGCGTTAAGTTTAAGTTTACATGTACAATGTTTTAGTAAACAAAATATATTTCTATAGTTAAAATTTGTGCAATTCTTATTTTCATTCAATTCCTTGTTCCTATTGCGCAATTTAATTATATTCATATCAATAAATATTCTACCGAGAAAAAGACGTTGTCACGTAAAATCTTCGCCCGTAAAACCGACTTTACAGGCAACCATTTTTTTTCTACATCCGTTTTCATCGCGATACCGCATCACTTGGACTTATTGACTATAAATAAATAGATTTCGGTCGCAAGAGTGTCGATAATCTTATCTAATGAGGAAAGTTAGTAAAACAATCCATTTTTTATCTAAATGACTTATGACCTCCACTTGTATGTAACCTGGAAAAGATCTCCACACAACCATTTCATGAATTTCTGATTGAAAGGTCGTCTGTCATAAGCTAATGCATTTTTTATGTAAAGTAAATAGTGATATTTATTACAATGATGAGTGGCATACGTTCTGACGCTTCACTAGATCCATCAACAAAGAAGTCTAATTCGGGTCTAAATTCAAAACGAGTGCTATTTTAAGTCGTTTGTGAGTGGTTCTGAATTTAACAAAAATATCATCAGCAACCAGATTTCCCTCAAACAGTAAATTGAGCTGCTTAAACAGACATGTAGCACGTCCATGAACGCGAGACGGCACACAAATTTATGCATGTGCAACAAATGTCGCTGCTAACTAACAGTTCCAGGAACTGGGCGCTGAGGACGTGTTTAGAACTAATTGGAAATAACCACACACTGTATTATTTCCCTGTGAAGTTGCTTCATAAAAGCCATCTTCTTGAATTAGGAAGATATAGTCGTAGTTCAATTGCTTAGAGCAGATAAGGCATATTAGCAATAAGGTGCAGATTAATATGGATAGAAACCCGCAAATCACAAAACTTCAAAAGCAATTGTTATGTACACACACGATACATAATGTTAATCTTCGCTAATCATGCAGGCACAGATGTTAGCGTAATCTACTGAACTGTAATGGAGCGTTGAGGTATTACGCTCCAAGCTCATTCGGTTCTATGAAATAATTCCATCAAACCAATATCATGTTAAACAATCATTATCAAGTATCATGTCAAAATGATTAATATATACTTAAATGTCTTTGTAGATTGTACTGTAGGTCGAGGTCGGGCGTCGTTTGTCGGACTAAAACACCCAAGGCATTCTAATTTATTCCGAATAAACGTTTAAGACTTTCGTTTGGGGTAAAACAACGAATTGAATTAGGTGCAACATAAATACATCAAAGCTTGCACTAATGTATCCCTCAATCTAACGTCATTTTATTTGATTCGCGAAGGATTTAAATAAATCCAGTGAGTTATAAAATAGAGTATATTATTTAATAGACTCAAATACAAACGGATCATAGTTGCAACAAATGTACTAACGAGGCGTGCGAGAAACATTTCGCTGAACGAAACGTGTTCGGAATTAATTGTTGGTAATCGGCGTGGTGGTTCGACTAGGTACAGTTAGTGTTTATCTCAGTCGGACTTAATTGCTGTACGGAACGACTTGTACGAGCTGCTGACTTATGTAATAACGAATGATGATGAGTGTTACAAATGGTGTAAATGAATACAGCTTTAAAATAATAGCATCTTTAAAATAAAAGCGTCAAAATAATTTACGAATTTTTTATTTTTATTTTATTACATTACTAATACTTTTTACTACAATTGCTTTTTAAGAGTGTTATAAACTAGAAGAAACGACCCACCTCCTCCTCATTATCCTCATTATCTTCATCATCATCACATCATCAGATTAAGATATTCTATCATGCGTCGAACCAGGGGCGGTGCTCTAGGTCTAGAAGTCCGTGTCGTTATTTTATTTTTATTTTTATAAAATTGATCATGAACTATCTCAATATTTATACAAGCGCCTTATAAAATAAGTTACTACGAATGCCATGTTGCAAAATAGTACAGTAAGATCAATCGCTTCCTACCGATAGTAAAACGACAGCGGAGTACCTAATCATTACAATCAGTCGTTTTAAGTCGATCGTAAAGACGGATAGTAACAATTAATCGTCTCGTACATAACATGCAGCATAAATAATATACCAAAATGGTGTCCTGTTAAGACAAGATCTGAAAAAAAGTGTACAAGTAACAACCCTAGCCAACGGCTGTCCAACAATAAAGACGTTCCGTCGACGTCGGATATAGCGCAATGATGGCAGTACCGTTCAGTGACGTCACAAGTGAACTGCCAACTTCGAGAACGCACCTGACGAGACTTCCGCAGCTCAACAAATGTATAAAACTGTTGTAATATCATGTCTGGAGTTATGTCATCTACAAGTTAATTTACTTTTTCTGTTTCCATACAGCATTTTACTACTATATCTTATGATTAGTCGACGTAAAAATCCTATCACTTGTATTTTTTCTTCATTAAGGACACGATACGATAAAAAAACAGAAAAATATTCAACCCAAGAAGTTGGCTTGGACTCAAGGATGAATGGGGACCCTGGAATCTCGGAAGTACTTTAAAATAGTGATAGTAGATAGTTTGTCCTACTGACATATTCACTGACATAGATACACATCTTTAGCTTAAGTATAAACGCGCTACAAATGCTGTTTTACAGTCACAGACGTGATTTTTAATTATTTTAAAATGAATAATTACTACTTCGTTACGTAACTTTAGTGTGCAACGATGCAATTTGTATTAAACATCACATGTCCACGTAAATTCGTGTCACAAGCCACAACAGTACAATGTAGGTATGCTCAAACCGATGACATAATGTGTACTTAACCTAAATTTTTCCTAAGAACTTATGTGTACTCGACCTAAGACGCTTCTCCAATAACGATAACAAGTGGCTGTATAAGATAATTTTTTATCTTCTAGCTATTTCGAATAATTAAATTTTGGTTACCAGACGTATACAACAACTCTGAGGCAAATTAACAACATTTCAATCAGAAGTTGTTAATGCAATAAAAAGTAGTAAGCAGTAGAATGGAGGTAAGAGGCTGCATCCATCTTTGAGTCTGTAGAGCAACAACCCTACACTCATAAATTTGTATATAGTCAACCCTAGTTACCATGGCATCATTAATAACACGACTTTTTCTAATAATATAAGTAAATGAATGACTACAATCCCACCTGATGGTATCATTCATTCATATTCTTTCCTAAATTCATATCATAATTTGCAGTCTTTATTCTCCCACATCATAAATACCATCTATCCTACACCGCACGCCACAAGTGCAAGTCAACCTCCCCTGCTCGATGAGCTCCCGGTCCCTCTTTTCAGAGGTCGCTGGACTTAGTTCAATCAAGCCTGGTGGTGGGACTGGAACCCAGTTGGCTAGCTACCACCCTCGTGCTTGAGTCAGCCGCCCAACGACTTATCGTGTTCCGATTGGCGGCTTGAGGCCCAGTATTTAGTTTCTTTCGTCTTCCTATTAGCTTGGCCTTTTAGCTTCTTCCTTTCCTTTTAGCCGGCAACGCATCGGTGATGCCTTTGATAATTCCAGTGTCCTCTGTGTGTGTCTACTCGTTTGCTGCCCAATTGCCTCAACTTCATTTGTAAACTTACCCTAATTCGATTTTAGGCTCTGTGTTTTAGGCGTCCGTGTAACCTTTTTCAATTTAACGGACGCAATGAACCGCTTACCTGTAATAAGAAAAAACAAATTGAGAAAACACGAAATGAGATGATTTCATTAAAATTCAGGTTATATGCTACTTGGTTATTTTTTCATAGATTTGTGATAGCCAAACGCGCATGCTGTGTGCTACCCTTCCGCTGCCGCCTATAGGAGTGCGCACATTACACCAACTCGACGTCAACTCCACTCCGACTCCACTCCGTTTCAACTCCGACGTTCCGTTCCGCGATCAACGCTTCATCGACGTCAACTCGACTCCGTCTCCACTCCGTTTCAACTCCGACGCTAGTTACATTACGTCATTGTGTCGGTCGACGCGTGGACTACTCGTCTACGGTGAGTCGTCAACGCAACGTCGACGCGTTGGTCTCGAAACGGAACGGCTATGGGTGTAGGGCGAGCCTTACAGGGCTTTTAAGTATAAGTTCGAAATTCAACCTTACCTTCAAAGATATAAGGCTCATAATTGAATGTTAGCTTTGTCAAGGTTTTAGTCGCGTTGGCGTCGGTCGGTCGTGGAGTCGTTGTAATGTGCGCACTCCTTACGACAACTGAGACCGACACAGAAAAAGACTTAAATCGGGACTAGCATGGTTAGTCCAGTTAGCAAAGTGTGTTATTAGGAAATAGGAATGTTAGTTGGACAGTTTGTTTACGTACGAGGCAAAGAATGTTAGTGATAGTTAGTCCTGTTAGTTGTTGTTATTGGCTCAAATTTGATTAACGGCTTCGAGGCCTAGAGCATACCAATACTTCATCAACGCTGTTGACTAAAAAGATATTGATTAATAACGAAGAGAGACTTTAAAATAAAGAGCCTATATAATAATTCGTTTCTTCCTCGACCAACATGATGAGGCGGAGTACTACACCTGCCTGGGGCTTCCAAACACAACATAGAGAAATTCACTTAGAGTACTATAATTTACAAGTCAAGTTTCCCTCGCCGCTTTAATTACGTATTCAGCTCATCACACCTCCACATAAATCAAAAGCGAAATTCCTTTGCTTTGATTAAGGACGGCGGCATCCCATAAACACCGTGTAGCAGGATGATATTAATTGGGTTATTATTAATCCTTGCAATGGTTTGTTATGGATTGTTTCAATTAAATGGTAATTAAAGAATCAATATTTTCCATATTTCAACGTTTTCCAACGTTATTCTCTTTGTTTTATGTCATTCGACTTTACTTAAATCATTATATAGTAATAGACGTAGATATAAGTATTTCAGAAAGCGACGAAAGAAGAGAAGTCACAAATTATTTTGAATTTAATGATAAAGCTGTGTTTGACAAAGAAACCCACTTTTTTATTTATGTAAATCATAATATTATTGTATCATGCGAACTAGCAGTGACGTGTCACGTGATGAAGTGATCATAGCCACATACGGAAATATCATAACACCGGAGGCAGCAGTAACCAGGGCGTTGCTAACAGAGAATCATTTGCAAAATGTTCTTACTTAATCAAACAACACTATAATACATACAACTTGTAATACACACAATGAAATACATTGTGCTCGCAGATTGTTGCAAAGTAGACTAATAAATTAGTAACTTAATACAAAGGATTTCCGCAAAGTAAGGCCTAATACTATAAACCAATGAAATATGAACCAAAACATAGTAAATGAACCACCGATAAAAGTCAAAACAATACTCGTGACTCATACAATGTTAAAGGCAGCTAAAACAACGATAAAATGCTAAAGAAATTAGCAACTTTGCAAAGCATACCCGACTCTAATGAAAATAACATTAATCATATACCAAAGCTAGAACCGAAAGCGAGAACATCACAAAATGTAGGTCCATTCCAACGATACTGAGGTTATTAATATCCCGACTGCCAAGTAGGATACCTATAGACTGCATGCCCATTGCACAATACTCGTATTTCTAGTTAAATGATTCGAATTGAATCGCACTGCAGTAGCTACCAGCAGGAATTGCATTACGTCAATTATCCGCAAACGAGCTGTATTTACTCGTATATTCATATCGTTAATTATCTGTATTCCGATCTGTATTAAATATTAATGTTCGTTCTTAGGTTTCTGTAGAATTGTAGATCAAAAACATAACATAACATAAACTGTATTGGCTTGGGCTTGGGTCTCCTGTCATTATGTAAGGAGTTCAGGCCACTTCAGGCCATACTCAACATAAATGAAAGATAATGTATGAGAAGTAGATGCTTCTGGAGTTCCAAAACTATATAAAATTTTAACACATTGATCATCACTTAATCAATCAGTTAACAAAAAACACCGGACTTAAGTATTTTAATTACAAATTAAAATAATTAATTAAATTCTTTACGTTCTGGAAACATTTGCTATACGGAACACCGTCCCAATGGAGTGCATCGGACTTGACTTGACATGTTTTTATTTCTTCACATGAATTTATACCCGTATAAAGTAAAACAAGATGTGGAAGCCAACGAAACCCAAACTAAAAAGAACCTCATCAACGACCTTTATATTCCTTGTAAGAGTTCATCTAATTCTAGGCTAACGTAATTTATTTAGTACCGATACTACCGATAACGATATCAGCATTACACATTCCATTGGTATTTTCAGGCTACCTTCTGTATCAAGGTCGACAGACAAAAATACTTATCAAGGCAATTATTTTTATTGATACGAGTGGTTGATGTTAAGTGAACTGTTAAACGTATTCTCATATTATTCATTAATGACTTCTACGAGATGTCATTATTTAGAAAATTATGAATAATTGATCATCCTAATATTCCCACACTTGAATTATTTGTATGTACATACTGTGGAAGACATACAAATACACAAAAAATTCAACAGAAACATCCGACCCGACAACAAACACTTATGTATCTGTCACACAAGTTATTTTTTCATAACTGGACAAATATTTTAATTTAAACCATTTCGAAATTAGTTAATCACTATACAAACACCTCCAAAAACAAACTACGCCATCGCTTAAGGAAGTGACATAGCCAAGAAGCGAAACCAGGATTCCTGACCTGAATCGCTTAACCGAGCCAAAGCGAAAACAGCCCCGACAACCGCTCGGACGTTTGAATGGAGACCGAAACGGTCACGGTTTCCACGACCTCCGTAGTGACAATTGAGTGCAGTGAGTGGTCGGAGCCGTGCCCTTTTATGGTCAAGATAGGGTCAAAACAAAGTTATATTATACGGATACAATTATGCACAACTTTCGAGCACGAAACTGCTACAGTTCTATCGTGAACTTTGCGAGCTAATGTCAAGTGTCTAATATTTTCTAGGAAATTAATACAATACACTGCACGCCTTCATAGTTATAGAAATCATATGTCCTTATTGAAACCTACTTGAAGTTTAACGTCATTATATGTATATACGCGACGATATAATTATATTCTTTTTATCTCCTATTCCACGGTAATAATCGATAAATCCGGCGTTGACATATTTCTACATTACAGTACTCTAATTCAAAGGGCCGCGCTTTGATAATTTGTCAGTAAGACCCAGGTAACCGTCTTAGTAAGAATTAATTAATATTATAGCTATAGTTATCCTTCGCTTGGCAAGCAACGTCACTACCAATTGGTTGTCCTCAAATAGACAGTGTCAATACTTCATATAGGGAATAGAGATCATCGTATCATAATAAAATGTATCATAATAAAATGTATAAAATTCGCAGTGAGTAATATATTTTAATACCATAATTTCACACTGAATAATCACCAATAAATGTTTACATACCCAGTTTCCTTCTATTTCCTGTCGGTATTCCCAGGCTTTCCCAAGCCACGCAAACCGGTAACGGCTAATCAATCGCATCGATAGCAGTTGGTCTAGTAAAACGAATCATACAACCATTGGTTACCTATTGCAATAACATTTCACACTTGAGAAATTCTCACAGTTCGCGTTACATTGCTGTTTTGTTGTGTTTGCATAGAAGTACATATTGACACGGTTTCGATACAACCAGTATGTAGAAATATTTATGGCTTCGATTTAATTGCCCACCACTGAGTACGGGTCTCTCCTCATGCCTGAGGCGGAGAAGCATACTCCACCACCATCCAATAGAATTGGTGGAGAGGGTTAGTAGCCAACCACCTGGGACCGACGGTTTTGTGTGGCCTCCGAAGCACGGAAGCGCTCGAGAAATATTGCTAATAGCGGTAATATACCTATTCACCTACCGACCGCCCGCTGTCGATCAACTTGGTCGATCATTTAGGGCTATATTTCACCGAGACACCATGGCGGCGCAACCAGTCGCCGCTACCAATAAAATGTATGGTTGGTTGCGCAACCAAACGGACACCAGGTGAGTAACTCTCTATAGAGCTGTATACATTTTATTGGTAGCGGCGACTGGTTGCGCCGCCATGGTGTCCCGGTGAAATATAGCCCTTAGGATCGACGCACGTTGATCAACTATAAGCCGCCGAACTATAAGCGCTTCCTTTTATGCTGTGAGGTAATCCAAAAACAAATAGAGATAACAAGTTACTGCTAGTCATAGTTCTCCCCTAACAATTGTCAATTTAAACAATACTGTTTCCTCTAAATCCAATGACTTCCTGTTGCTTTCTTCAGCCTATCAGTTCACTAGGTCAAGCAAGGGGAGAGTTATGTATGAGACATTCGAAACCATTCAAAGACTTATCTTAACAATCGGTTATGGAGAAATAGGCTGTTCTTTGCCGCTTCAGCCGGTTGACTCCTGTAATATGCATTCGTTTACGTATTTGCATTATTGATGCATTACAAATTCAGTACCTACCTACCTTTAAATACCTACTTTAACTAGCTATGAGGCCACATTCTGCTATCGATACTATTATGAGATTTGTTCAAATCTGTTTTGTTACAAAACAATCCACTAATAAACAAATGCAACAATATTATTTAGCAATCGTTTAAACGAAAATGATATCATAGACCTGACAAATATGTCATATGATAACCAATCTAAAACTACTAACAGCAACAGCACATAAATTGCTTGTTATATTTTAAAGAAAACGATAATGTTGCAAGAAGTAATTTCATAAACTTTACTATTATCATGACCCTATATCTGGCCCACAGTCTCTATGTAGGTAGATTTCTGTGATAATTAATGATATTCTCTTTTCAAGGATAATTAAAGAAAAGTCTTGTAATGTGGATAATTAGCAATGAAACGAGTTTTCACAACATGTTTTTTATGGATTAAAAAAGGTACATTTATATCAACATCAGCCGGCGTGGCTCAGCGTTAGCAAAATATATTAACGTACCCAGTAAAAGGTCTTATGTATACATATAAGAGTAACGTCATTTCATTTCTTATGTAAGCTAGTACAATCATATGTTATGTTTTTATAATATTTATGAATGTATATTTGAAATTATATTTATTTAATGTATAAGTAGTGAAATGGTGTGGTATTACAAAAATGAAGCGTGGGCGGTTACTACTAGATAAATCAATAAAGAACTCCATTAAAATAAATATTAATTATGAAACAAAATGTACACATCACTACACTAGCTCACGTTATTGCGTGTAAAAATGTCTTGTTGTGTTTCATTTTGTTGTTACAGTGACCTACGAGCGTGACACCTGTGTGTTTGTCGTTAGATGTAAAAACATTTACAAATATTACTTAACTGGGTCACACACTGGTTGGATGCCACCAGAATCCACACTGTTACTATAGATCCTATCGCCTGATTGATAAAATTATTCATAAAAGGGTATTTGACAGATTTTAGAAAAATATCTCAAATTGTTCAAGATGACATATCATTATGCAGTCATTATGCAGTTTGATTAATTCTTTGTAAATTTCTCTATTTTCTATGAAAATCACCATCAAAGTTTAAATGAAAAAAAAGCCGCCAAAACGCTAATACGCCATTTTAAGCAGGTCATGACGTCACCTGCTTATATAAAAAACTTAGCTGTCAATGCTGTCATTGCGTATAGTGTTCCTGTTCGGTGGTCATTGCTGTCAAACCGTACAATACTACATTGATTTGAGCTCATAAAACTTTTCATAATGAATGACTAGAGAAAGGTATCAATACCTGTTTTCTATTTCAAATATATTAGCATAGATAATACAAAATAATGTGCCAATCAACCCGTGAATAACAAATATTCACTTTCATCATAAATACAAGCGTTATATTCGTGTTACAATTTATTATAATTCCGTAATTAAGCGATAATATAACGAACTGCAAAATTTCATTAGGTGTACCTACCACACAACTTTCCTCAATCAATTTCTAAAATGTAGAAAACAGTCATATATCTTGCGGCAAGGCGGAAATTGTCTCTTATCTCATTTTCTATTCTTACGGCAATGCCGACGACACGCAACGCCGACCGTAGTGAATATGCCAATTACTTTTTACGGCGGCTTGCATATGAGATATTTTTTTGTTCTACATTGTGAATGATCATGCAACAATAGGTGAGCAAGGTCAAGGACTTATAATACAAAGTCTGAAGTCGAACGAAAGTTACCGACACACCTCTCAGATTTAGCCGGTTGAAGTGGCAATGGACAGGATATGGAATGTCATCATCCTCGAATGACGATTACCATATAACCGAGGCATGGCTCGGATAAATGGAGGACAGTCGCCCTCCAGCCAGTGGACCTGAATAAGACAACGAGAGGCCTCTGGATTCACAGGCTTTAGCACCAATCGGAATGGTTAACCAATTAGGGGAGGCCTATATCCAGCAGTGGACTTCGAAAAGCTAATAGATAGACAGTAAATCACTTCATTTTCTTTAATTACAATGTCTTTTGTCGTACAAGGTTCTCGAGGTTCTCGATAAAGAAGGTTTTGATCAAAATCGGTGGGGTTTGATGCCAAATAAATTTTGCTTAAAGCTTAAACTTTTTATCAACGTTGCTTAGCTCATGTTTCATGAAAAACTTATACTATTACAAGATTAGATAAAACACAATTATTATTATTAGTATTGTATTTATGATACGTTATGTCTTATTAGTGTTGCCCATGCCAGCCTACCAGAGAATGGAGTGCAAGCATTTATTCATTATTATAAGTGTAACGATAAGAATGGCTTAACATAATCAAGTATTCACAAAAAAAATACATTGGATTCGATTGAAGACGAGCTAAGTCCCCCGAACACACGACCATGATAGCCAAATGGCAGTAACTGACAAGATTGATAGAACAGCGGAAGCAGTGTGGACTGCGGACACAGGACAAATCTCGGTAGTGCTATCATGCGTGTAACTGATCTAGCTAAACTTATTGACACGAGTTTCAAGATATAATCTTTGTAAGTAACTTGTAATCTGTTGGGCATATTTGGGAGTTTTAAGAGTTTACTGATGCTCGAATATATAATGACAACTATACAAAAGTGCGTTAATAATTATTACGAGTTGTGTGAATCATTCATTGACATTTCAATAAAATGATTATGATTATGATAACGAAGTATTTAAGATTTAAAAGCAAAGTCTTATCTACAGGAAGCGGCAGTCAGTTTTAATTTCCTTAATATTATGAAATGGAATAAAAATAAATTGTATATGCTTAACGTTGTATATTTAAATAAGTAAATACAACTATCACTCCATGCTTACATAAAGCCTTTATTTCTAAATTACACAGCAAGCGGATGAAGACACTTTTAAAAACAAGGTGTCAAGGAATCTGTCGAGTTTGGACGGAAACGGACATTAGGCGCCGCAGTAGTAGATATTCGCCGGTTCTAACTCATTGTAGGGCGAAAATAGGGCGAAAAACTCGTTTCGACCGGTTTCACCGGCTACTAGTCGCGAATGAACTTTATATTAAGTGATATGAACTTTATATTCAGTGATTCGCGGGGTAATTAACCGCGGATTAACTTAATCCGCGCACCGATTAAGTAATTCGCGGTTTAATTGGGCGCGAATTACCTTTATCCGCGGATCAATTAATCAAATCGCGGTTCGATAAACCAATTCGCGGCCGCGAATTAACTTGATTCGCGCTTCAATTAAACGATTCGCGGTTTCATTACGTGTCAATCAATAAAACCGCGGATTAGCGGTATATGCCGGTTCTGGCTCTGCAGTAGTAGGGATATGCCGGTTCTGGCTCACGAAAACTCGATTCTTCGGGATACACCGGCTACTAGCCGCGAATCAACTTTATTCACGCTTCAATTAAGTAATCCGCGGTTTTATTATGCGCGAATTTTCTTTATTCACGGTTCGATTAATCAATTCGCGGGTCGCTTAACGGTGAATTAATTTTATTTCTGGCTTTATTATCTCATTCGCGATTTTATTGACTTATTCACGTAATTCTTCACTTTACTTAGAAAGCACTCAACGGTATCTCTACATTCTTTTTTTATCGCTTGCCTTAATGGTCGATGCATCCGTTCCTATATCCACAATACAGATAAGGATATCTGCTAATGTTTCCGCCCACATTCCGCTCCTTCCATATAAATTTAGCTAGCATGGCTCAAAGGACATCATTGTGACAGTGAAAGTGAGCCGAGTCTACTATATAATGGATGTGAGTATTTTCTTAATTTCTTAATTATCTGTTGAAAACTTTTAATTTCCTGTGTGCACACGTTCTAGACATGTATGTACATATTCATGCCCGCGATATCTGTAGGTGTTTCGGTATTTTTTTTTTTCATAATATTGTTGTTCTCATTTTTATGATTTGCTAATTATCTAGTGAAATCTTTTCATTTCCTATGTGATATCTGTAGGTATTTCCATATTTTTTGCATTAATTGTCCATGTATAATGAACCAGCTCTCGATAACCTAATAATAAAGTGTCGTAGTATAAAATTAACCTGTATTATGTTCTCTTTCAGCAAGACACATTCAAAAGCTACTATTTTCCGGACACGCCCGAGGAACCTGACGATTCATTAGTTGTTAATATGAAGAAAAACAATAATATCAAAAGAATAAATGACATAGACATGTTCTTTGAGAAGCCCAAAAAGAAGAAAAAACTCGGAGTACAATCTTCATATGTATCAGCAGCACGTGACGACGGAGTCTCTTATATTTCCTCCAAGGAAGATGACGCTCTCACCGCTACTCATCTCATAAAAATCGATGTCTATGATATGAATAAAATACGCAACATCGAACCTATTAATTATTGGAAATACTCCGATGCTCGAGTAAAATATTATGTGCAATCAGAAGATGATAAGCGTTATCAAAGTACGCGGGACATCATTTACAACATTACAAAGACACTCGCCGGGAAGCACAATTGTTCAAAATATTTTATCGAGGACAAACTCCAAGGAATGTAACGCTCTCACAGTGACTCATCTTATAAAAATGTATATAAGTAAAAGCAAAAGAAGAAATAACATTAACTAGAAGTATCGCGCCCCCACCCACAGCATTGGGCATATAAATAACTAGAAGCTAACAACCAGCGAGGAACCTGACGATTCATTAGTTGTTAATATGAAGAAAAACAATAATATCAAAAGAATAAATGACATAGACATGTTCTTTGAGAAGCCCAAAAAGAAGAAAAAACTCGGAGTACAATCTTCATATGTATCAGCAGCACGTGACGACGGAGTCTCTTATATTTCCTCCAAGGAAGATGATGCTCTCACCGCTACTCATCTCATAAAAATCGATGTCTATGATATGAATAAAATACTCCGATGCTCGAGTAAAATATTATGTGCAATCAGAAGATGATAAACGTTATCAAAGTACGCTAGACATCATTTACAACATTACAAAGACACTCGCCGGGAAGCACAATTGTTCAAAATATTTTATCGAGGACAAACTCCAAGGAATGTAACGCTCTCACCGTGACTCATCTAATAAAAATTTATACAAGTAAAAGCAAAAGAAGAGATAACATTAACTAGAAGTATCGCGCCCCCACCCACGGCATTGGGTATATAAATGTTTCTACAGGCATTGATACAGTACCATTCATTCAAAAACTTCAACTAGTAGCTGAAATATGTCATTTTTAAAACAAGTTATAGAAATGTGGGGAAAATCAACTATATTGAAAAAATACTCTAAATATATCAGATTCTGGTATATCACCGGTGAGTTACCCGAGAACATGATAGAAGATTGTGACATCAAGCCATACTTTACACCGTGTCCAACGCATCGTTTTTCAGTAACGTCCAACGATGGTGAAGACGTAATGGACGGAGTCGAAATTATGATGGCTTTTTGTACAATATGTACTCAGGAAGGAATTGCTCGCGACTCGCAATCTATGTCTAATAACGTGTACTCACCGTGCATTGGAAGTGTCCTACAACCGCAATATATACACCCTCTATCATACGATTGGGCAAAAGAAGAAGAAGAAGAATCCCAACAAATACTTGCATTAGAAAATTTGCGACCTATCTCATATTCCCCTACAATTCTGTAAATGATTTTGTATCTAAATTAAAAATAAACTATTTTTAAGCAATTTTCTTGTATTATTTCATATACCTACTATGTCATTCTACAAAAATGATAATGATTGTTTTAGAGAAAATAGAAGTTATTAGAGAGATAAACCAATTTATACAATATGTAAACTAAATGAGAGGTATTTATCATTGTAAAATCCACAGTAAATTTGTTCACGTTATTTATTAAAAAATTCTATTAAAAAATTCATCAATTGTTATATCATTACAAATTGTGTTGTCATCAAACAATTTCAGAAAATCATACATTGATTTACCATGATACTTATAATATATGTACATGATGCAATACTCTCCACATACGGTTGTGAAATCGTTTTGGATACGATTAGTGTTGTAATTCCACATCCTTGCATTCGTTTTCAAAAAAGATCTATGATATGTTTGAGGTGCTCGACCAAATGAATCAAAGTATTCCCCAAATCCATTCCCATCTATATGTATGGCTACCCAATGCGATCCAGGTTTGGTATCAACATCTAAGTTACTTATGATATACATAGGAGTATGAACATGTATCGGTAAACGATTAGCTGCGTATACGTTAGATTCAATGCTCATATCAATTTTACTTAAGTACTGTTTTATTTCCACGGTATCCATGGTATAAGTAGATAACACAGCTTTTCAGCTCTGCAGTCCCAACAACAATGTCAATTTTATTAATGATATTTATTTTAAATAGGAAGATTAAAGAGGGTGTAGCAAATAAAACATTGAAATATCATATATTGAATATTTTTATTTATTGAAGCAATACAAAAATAATAAACCTAACTACTATAATCTACTGATATATTACGATGCTTATCTATTTCTATTACATTATCAAATTCTGCATAAACAATACAATTAATAGTTTGAGTTAGAGCCGACTCAAATCGAACTTCTAATCTTACGCTACCATGTTTGATAAGATTCCAATGACTCATAGAGTTAGCTGATAAATCAGGAGTTAAATCAAATGCAAGCAAACAATAACCATTAGCATATTCATCTCTGGATATCCCATTGCCTTCATTATGAAAATGTACACCTGTTCCTGAAAACAATGTATGATATGCGCTAGTAAAGACATTACTACCAAACGATGGTTGCAATGCCTTTGAGGGGATCTGATTTCCATCGACATATAAACAAAATGTATTGATACCATAATTTGCAAAATTGAATGGATTCTTATTGAGAGTTCCGTTAAATGCAGCATTATTCACAAATCCCACTATACACCTTTTCGGTACTTGTCCAAGGAATATATTATCAAGGGTTTTACCTTGAACACCTGATGGTATTGTTAAAACTTTTACTTCAGCTCGCGTAATGGGATATTTAGCAGTGGTAGACGCTAATACTTTTTGATGTGCAAGTAATACGCTTGGATTAATCCGAGCTCTACGAACAATCAACGTTGCATCTGTAATACATACTTTAAACTTTAAATCTACTGACCCTGCCATTAGGTTGAAATTTTCTCTTGATCGAACTAATTTAACACACATGTCAACGCCGTTAATTAAAAATTTATCTTGATTAAATAAATCGCCATGTAGATGCCCAATCATTTCAATCTCTTTACTCTCTCTTGACATGAACTCTCGCTTAATAAACCCTTCATTTTTTACGTCAGTCTCATTCATTTTTCCTGCTGTATCTCCATACCAAAGACCACAAGTAAGATGGGATTTTTTGGCTGCTGGGCCATAGTTCAACAAGTTTTCAATATAGGCACGATATGCATATGTGTTATTTGGCGGTGACACAAGTTTTTGATTTAAGTATACATCAAGTTGACTGAATATTGAATGCAACCAATTATTAACTGGAGCTACGACTGTAGCAGCTGCTAACTTGGAGTTGTCTTGATTAAGTATCTTCGCTTTTATATGAATCAAGGTATGAGACAAATCTACATAGTCATCTCCTGCACCAGGAACTTGAAATTCTAGGGGTCCATCATCAGCCAGCGATGAAATAGGTTTGTAATGTATCCATACTCCACTCTCAATGCTCGTCTGTGTGGACGGTAGCGCAAACAAATCTAACTCTGATTTAATACACTCACAAGAATGACTATGTAGAAAAGACATAATTAATTAGAAAATATATCATTAATATTTCTGAATTTCTTTTTTGCCTTTGTTGTAGTGTTCACTTTCGTGGCCAATGCTGGAATGGAAGGAGATAAACGTTTTCGTTTGATTTTATACCCCGAACCAGACATATTGATTCTTTCAATTTTACTATCTACTTTTCGTTTTAAATTAGTAGTAGCTTCTTTTAAACGTGTTTTAATTGAATCGTCTATGGGTTGTGCATTAAACATGTCAGACAAAACTCCTACTCCGGTGCTTAATGCTTCTTTACCAATAGCTCTTGCACCACTAGATAACAATGGTAAAACAGATCTAAACAACCCTCCTAGAAAACTCCCGATTCCATGGCCTCTTTGATACGGTGTTCCTTTGTAAATTACTCCAATACCAGATCCCGCTTGATGAGAATAATAATCTTCATATGGGCATTTCATATTATAATTATGTTTCAAATACATTATACATATATTTTCTTGAAGTGTAGTTTTAAGCACACTGTTCCGAACTGGAATGGTATTTTTTGACCTGTGCTTGTTCTTATATCTATTTCAATAGTATCGAATTCCCTTCGCATAACAGATATATAGTGAGGTGGAGAGAAAACATGCATTTTATTAGCACCATATATGTATTTTGAAGGATCTAATGGTATGATTCTCAGAAGAGGGGTCATCACATCCCCTACGATTTGGGGTTCTACAATGTCAGAGTAAACAAATAACTGTGAAGGTAAACCTAAATGCAAATTAGCAGGACATTTACCAATATTCTTATCTCTGAGGTTTATATTGGGTTCAAATCCCAACTGTAAAGATAACTTAGGTGATAGTGTTACTGATTTAATCGCCTCATCTAGTATTGTAACTGTCACAAACTTTGAAATTTCATCGTAACGAAATCTTACTTTTTCCTTGATGTTGTTTAATGCCTTTAGAATATGATTGATGTTATCGTAGTTTGTTGCAGGAATATGTGTCTTATAGTATGTAAGGTATGGTTTTGTTTCACCAGGCATTTGCATCCATTTTGTAATATATATAACGTTCTCATGTTCTTGAACGGTAAACATAGTGCAAGGATATTGAAATTCAACTACTCCAACTGACCATTCTCCTTCCAAAATGATGGGTTTAGGTAATTTAGTTGAAAAATATGTAGTTTTGTTATCTGGAAAATATTCCATGGAACTATTACTAAGTAAAGTTAAATAAAAACTTTGGTTGTTCATATTTCTTTCAATTGGGAAAATGTAATCCAACTATTAAATTTGTGAGGATAACCTTTCCACTTCACTAACACTTCCTTTCTGTTACCGGAATAGCGAGAGCGTATTATTTTATCTATTTTATAATGTAGAGTGGGGTCATAATATACTTTCTGTAATTCTTTTTCATAAAACGTACCTTCTATATTTTCACCTTTCAGATCTTTTATGGTGTATACAGGCCAAGGGTTTCTATCTATTATGGAAGATATAATAAATATTTCATCACTCCAGTTAGATTCGTATCCTTTCTGAAAAATGTGTTTGCTTTTAGTTATTCTAACGTAATCACCTACATGCAACTTTGGTAATACACTGCCTGACGAGAAATTATTATTTTTAGTATCATACAAGTTTCTCCATACTGTCATAATATTATTTGAATTTACATCACAAGGAGACATCTTAATGCTAGAGTGAAAACTATGGTTATAAGAATAAACTAAATCTTGTAAAACATCGATATATTTATATGTATTTTTATACGTAAAGTAACGCCACATTTTCGTCTTAAGAGTTCTCTGAAATCTTTCAACAATACTAGCTTTAATATCTGGATTATTTGTTGTATAATAATTTATATTTTTCAATTTTATGTATCTTTGTACATCTTTTGATATAAATTCTGTTCCTTTGTCAGATTGTATGTGTGTTGGTGTTATGTTAGCCTCAGTAAATATACTCTCTAGACATTCCTTAATAGTTATTGAATTTTTTCTTTTCATGGGTCTGACATATGCATATTTGCTGAATGCATCAATGACGCATAAAATATAATTATATCCATCATTGTACCTGGAATAAGTCCTCATATCACTCAAGTCAGCTTGCCAAAGTTCATTTAGATTTGATAAGATATATTTATTCCTAGGAAACTTTCTCTGTACAGGTTTGTGCACAGTGTAGGTTTCTTGTGATTGCAGCCATTTCTTTACATCTTCTCTTTTCATTTTTCCTTTCATAGCTTTCGTTAGTTTGTCGATACTACTATAACCTGCGGGATTTGATGGATCATAATAGAGATTATGTATTTCTAATAAGGTTCCCATTTTTCCCACTCCAGCTTGTTCTTTAACTTTCTTTTGTTCTGTTTGTCACTCGTTGGTGTAGAGAATGATTCTTCTTCAGGCGTTGAAAAGTTTAACTGTGACTGCATGCCACTTATAAACTCACACCGTTTGGGATTACCAATATAAGTAAGAGGAACTCGAATATCTTTTAAAGCTTTAGCAAAGGTTTCCCATCCTATAGGATCACTTTTTTTTAACGGTCTCAATGAGTCGTTCACTAAATCTATAATATTACTTCCATCAATCTTTTTGTTATCTATAATCACAGTTCCGTCATTATCCCACTTAATTTTATTTTCATTGGAAGATAGCAAATTCATTAACAAGACGGCCTTTTTTGCATATGTTTTTGGAATGAGATCGAGAATTTCAGTAGTCGTATAACTATTTTTCTCTGGAATATTTTGTTTATGAAGTAGTTCTTTGTCTGGTGTGTCAATTGAGACTACACGTTTACTATCCAAGTTTTTATTTTTGTAGCTCAATATTAAATCATCAAATGTATTCGTATCCTCAGAAATAATTGGTATATGATAAGGTTGGCGATCTTCCTTGGTAAAGTTAAGATATCTTCGGAGTGTTTGTAAATATAAAATACACTTTTCACGGTCATCGATATTTCTTTTTAAAATATTATTCATATCAGCATCCAATCGGGACAAGTTAGTATCACCTGCGCTTGGTTGTTTTAGTTTTTCTATCACACTTGGCTCAACAAGCAACATTCTTTTAGCATTCTCCATTTTAAATGAGGGAACTTACTAATCCACTGAGAACTGAACCTAATATAATAGGGAGAAAAGCACCACCTTTTTGGATTATGAGATTTTTCCGAAACAAATTCGTAGCACCTTTGCGAACCAATTTCCGAAGTATATTTTTGTACTTGCTTAACTTATTCTTTTCCTTATCCTTGAGATCAATTTTGCCCTGGAGTACGTTATGAATACACTCGCAAATACAATTAATTTCTTTTTCATTACACGATTTTAAAAGAGCTCTTTGATATTTGGGTTTAAGTGTATGCAAAGCTGCTAGTAAACTTTTATGCGTCTTTAGTCGTCGATGCATCATTTGTGAATGATAGTAATTTGTTGATTTTTACCATACTTAAAGCCTTTTGTAGGAATGTAAACGATGCAATGCCCATCTGATGGAAATATTTTAGATTTTAAACGACACATATCATTTGTGTCCTGTTTCAAATCTATTAATAAATATCCATGTGGTTCATTTGTTGCATCTTTGTAGGAATCTTCCATAAATTTCGAATTATCTGGCGATACTTGTCGTGCTAAGTATTTAATTTGTGTTTTATCGCGAGGATTTTTGAAATAAACTATGTAACCGGAATTTAAAGATATGTCTCTTTGGCCTTTGCCTTGGTGAAATAAATTTTGTGTTATATAGAATACACTTAAATTTCTGTGATGACTTCCTTTCGTAAATATATCAACAACGCGACCATCTGACTCTCTCATTAAATCATCAATAATTATCAGATGTGGTTCACATCCATCAAAACTGCTAAGGTTTGGTATTCCTTGATAGAAATTAACAGTTTTTAAATTATACAAAGGTTGCATTTCATCATAGCACCATGTTATTTGTTTGAAATGGGTGTCACATATATCCTCCATATATTTAATAAAGTTTGTGACAAAAATTGATTTTCCACATCCAGTAGGACCTGCAACTATAGCAGTAAAAGGATGAATAAAATGAAACATTTTAAGCTCACGTGTGTTTGGTTAAAGGTGTTGGAATAAACTAAAACATTTTGTGCAAGAATAAAACTATATTTCAAATACAAAATAGAAATACAATATACAATCATTCACATATTAATAATAATAATAATAAAAAGAATAAAAATAAAACAATGTTACTAATAGCTAGACATCTTAAGTACAATATTAGAAGTAGTTATACAATAATCAAAAATAACTTAACATTAGATATTTACGTGACTTTTTTTTTTATAAATCAGACATTTACAACTAAACTAATCTATGGGTATTTTATAGTGACCCCAAGCAAGCGTATTAACATTATTCGATACAATATATCGCTTGGTATCATTGTGTGAGAGACACTTCTTATTAATTTGTTGTGTAAAAATATTATGTTTTATAGACCTAAATCTTAACATAGTACGGTATTGAACATTTTCATTAAATAAACAAGATTTATAATCTTCCATTTTAAAACTTTTCGTAACACTTTTATTAACACCTTTTGCTTTTGCCAAAAACGTATTGTCAATATCCAATGCATACATTTTAGATCTCAACCCTACAAACTCTCTTAATATTTTGCCAGCATTTTCATCTTTAAACATACCTAATTTTTTTTTATTTATATTTTGATATTCGTATATGTTATTTAAGGGATAATCAGATGTATCAAACCATTCAGGCAAATCAGGCTTGATATCTTCATAAAAGTTGTTGGTAATAATTTCATAAACTAAACTATCCGTATCAGTGTATAGTAATTTAATTTTGTTTGGAAACTTGGGTAGCATGTAGTTATAATGGAAATCGTACATAAGTGTTTTAGAAATATCTAATATACAAAAACCTAAGTAGATGGGTTTGTTATGAAGGGCCTTTGTTCTTTTAAGTTGAATCGCAACTAGATTTTCCGAAAATATAGACAAACTATGAAACTCTGGTTTTGCAATTAAATCCTGAGCACCAAGACTTTTACCTACATTTTCCCAGTGAGTTAATAATTTTACATTAACTCGTTTCTCGACATTCTCCATTGTTTTTCCAAATACAGAATTGTTCATTAATTTATAAAAATCTTTTTCAAAATCTGTTTTAGCTTGCGTACGTAAATTTGTATTTAAATCTATATATTTTTTTAACCATAAACTTTGATTGAACTTCAATATTCTATGAATTTTTTTCAACTTCATACCTAGATTAATACATTGTTGTAAATTTTTATAGTGAATGATATATTTAGTTTTATTGTATAAATTTGGGACAAGTTTAACGCCTTTGGAATCCCCAACAGATATTTTTTCAGGACATAAGGGTAAGTCAGAATGTAAGTCATGAATATCTATGGGGTACTCTAAATCTACTTCTAGAATAAAACCATATTCTGTATTGTTCGATGCACTATAATCTGTTTTTATATCAACCCACTCAAACTCCCCTGATGGTAAATATTGAGACATTGCCCACCCGTATAGATTATTAGCATCGAAGTACATAAGATATGAAGTAGATACATTTTTATCAAAATCTTCCATAAATGGATTGTTAGCCTTTGCATGCCGTTTGCTGCATTGAGATATCCCACCCCTTATACCCCTTGTAATAAATGATATTTTTTCTATATCTGTAAGCAATTCAAGTTCTATTTTTGTAATTTTTAGCATTGCATCCCAACTTAATCCTGGAGCAGTATAATAATGAGTTGGATCTAAACCATAGGTTTGTAAGCATAACATTCTAAAGTTTTCAAATATGTCAGTTAGAAGTAATACATCAGTTTTAAGATACAAGTTGGAATAATCGAACATATTTTTGCAGTTAAAGTTTTGCCAAACATTTTTAGCGTGGTTGTAATCATTATCTGATATATGAGAATCTGACAGCGAACTGTAAAACTGATTTTTGTCTGGAAGTGATGTTAGGTTTAAGCACTCAAAAGATGTCATAAATTCGTAAGGATAAATACCCTTCTTTCTCACAAGATTGAAGTCTTCATTAATAGGAAAGTTACGTTTTAAAGAAATAAATTCTTTATCAATCAAATTATTAGCTAATTGACTAAGGCCACATGGTAAAAATTTTATAGAATCTATAAACCTCAATTGAACAATTTTATTATTTATTTGTAATGTTTTCGAAAATGAAATATATTTTTCTTTCGTCTGCGGTATAACTTCGATATCACCATCAACAAAATTAAGAGCATGAACAATAAAATGAGAATCATAATGGCTAAGATTATGTAAAATTACAGGAATATAATTCGGTATACGAAACTTCGAGTTACATATATTATGTACAACGCCTCTAAAATGTCCGGTTTGTGGATTGTAATTAAATTCACGTTCACCGTTTAAATGAGTTTCACATATGAAACAAGTATCCGATGTTGAAACCTTAATATAATCATCGTTTGATAATGCTTTAGGAGCTACCTCAGTACTGTTTTTGGTACATATAAATTTTAAGTCTTTATGCAAACGAATCATAAATTCTTGTGTACTGTTTGGGCCACAATATGTTTCATACTTTGACAAGTTATCATCATAGGAGCATTTTATGTAGTAACCGAAACTATACACTTCATGTTTTTGGACATTACTTGTGTAAGATTTTAATGGATCGTTAGAACATGATTCGATTGGTGTTAGAAAAGCTTCAAAATCTGCATATACAACAAATGGTGTTTTAAGTTTTTTGTTAAACTTATCAAATTTTAACTTATCATTAGAAACTGACTGTCCAAACCAATTTTTTGATGTTTTTTGAGAATTAGGTAGTTCTGTTTTAATATGAAAGCAATCATGCAGTTGATGTTCTGTCAACTTTACTTGACTAGGAAAATGTAATAAACATCCATCACAAATATAAATAGCATGTTCATGACTTGAAATTTGATTACTGACTAAACGCGACATATTTTTTATATAACAATAATGATTATTTCTTCCGTTTGAAAGCAATAATAAATTAACATGGATACCCTTACGACATTTTGTAAAATATAAAGGGCCTACAACAGAATGAGTTTTATTGATTTTATCAAATTCTAAACCGAAAACGTTGATACTAATATTATTTAACTTTTCCACTTTTGAGATATCGGATAATTTAACTGGAAAAGAGACACCGTCAAACTTCAGTTTATTACAATGCATGCTATAAGATGAAACGCGATCAGGATTTTTATTTACTGGATACAAAGCAGAAAGCAAAGCCCATTTTAAACATAAAACATCTACGTTTTTAACATTAATAATTGCTCTTTTTACCATAATGTCTCTGGGTAAATCAATATATGACGAACCTCGTAGGGGATTAAATTTGTTAACATTCATGTCTAATGACTTAATAAAATTCAGAGTCCAACCGCTATCTTTTTTTTCAAATGTATTAATTTTATTAATAAAAGTGTCACGTAAAGACGAAAAAAAAATATTTAAATCATCGCCTTGAAATATAATGTAATTGCTTGTTTGAAAATCGAAGGAATTGGAAATATTTTTTGTTTGTTGAATAAAATCAGCATGCAATACAAAATTTACTTTGAATACGGTATGTTTTAGAATAGATTCTTCAATTAATGATTGAATGTCATTATGAATTGAATTTAAAAATATCTCTGGTGTTTCAAAAGGTCCATCACTTTTACTATTTATTTTATACGATATTATTCTCTGTCCGAACGCTGATTCAACAACATGAACGTTTTGCAAATTATCGTGTAATTTTGATGCTTTAGTTTTATGCCGATTACTTTTTAAATGATTTGTAAAATACTTCTTACATACTAAAATTTCACATACATCACAATGTACCTTATCAGATTGTGCAGCAGAAGGATGAGACGAAGTAGAAGCTTCATGTTTTACTCTTTTAGTTTTGTGGGTATTATTTTCGATGTTGTTGGTTCTTTTTCGGGATCCTCCACCTAACTGACTGTAACAATACAATTTAAGAGCTATAAAAATATATAAAACCACATCATATTTATTTTACGTTATACTTCTTTTCTAAAGACCAAAAAAATTATATGTAAAGTTTGTTTATACTTACATGATATTTGTTTCAATCTCACAACAAATTTTCACTAGTTCTTCATCATTGTCATCATTAAACATAATGCTTGACTCTATATCACCACATAACTTATAAAGTTCAGACTCAATTTGATCGTTGGAATCCATTACGGCTAACTTGGAACACATTCGTTAGGTATATATCTTATGAAATAGTTTCTGGTTGTTAGCTTCTAGTTATTTATATGCCCAATGCTGTGGGTGGGGGCGCGATACTTCTAGTTAATGTTATTTCTTCTTTTGCTTTTACTTATATACATTTTTATAAGATGAGTCACTGTGAGAGCGTTACATTCCTTGGAGTTTGTCCTCGATAAAATATTTTGAACAATTGTGCTTCCCGGCGAGTGTCTTTGTAATGTTGTAAATGATGTCCCGCGTACTTTGATAACGCTTATCATCTTCTGATTGCACATAATATTTTACTCGAGCATCGGAGTATTTCCAATAATTAATAGGTTCGATGTTGCGTATTTTATTCATATCATAGACATCGATTTTTATGAGATGAGTAGCGGTGAGAGCGTCATCTTCCTTGGAGGAAATATAAGAGACTCCGTCGTCACGTGCTGCTGATACATATGAAGATTGTACTCCGAGTTTTTTCTTCTTTTTGGGCTTCTCAAAGAACATGTCTATGTCATTTATTCTTTTGATATTATTGTTTTTCTTCATATTAACAACTAATGAATCGTCAGGTTCCTCGGGCGTGTCCGGAAAATAGTAGCTTTTGAATGTGTCTTGCTGAAAGAGAACATAATACAGGTTAATTTTATACTACGACACTTTATTATTAGGTTATCGAGAGCTGGTTCATTATACATGGACAATTAATGCAAAAAATATGGAAATACCTACAGATATCACATAGGAAATGAAAAGATTTCACTAGATAATTAGCAAATCATAAAAATGAGAACAACAATATTATGAAAAAAAAAAATACCGAAACACCTACAGATATCGCGGGCATGAATATGTACATACATGTCTAGAACGTGTGCACACAGGAAATTAAAAGTTTTCAACAGATAATTAAGAAATTAAGAAAATACTCACATCCATTATATAGTAGACTCGGCTCACTTTCACTGTCACAATGATGTCCTTTGAGCCATGCTAGCTAAATTTATATGGAAGGAGCGGAATGTGGGCGGAAACATTAGCAGATATCCTTATCTGTATTGTGGATATAGGAACGGATGCATCGACCATTAAGGCAAGCGATAAAAAAAGAATGTAGAGATACCGTTGAGTGCTTTCTAAGTAAAGTGAAGAATTACGTGAATAAGTCAATAAAATCGCGAATGAGATAATAAAGCCAGAAATAAAATTAATTCACCGTTAAGCGACCCGCGAATTGATTAATCGAACCGTGAATAAAGAAAATTCGCGCATAATAAAACCGCGGATTACTTAATTGAAGCGTGAATAAAGTTGATTCGCGGCTAGTAGCCGGTGTATCCCGAAGAATCGAGTTTTCGTGAGCCAGAACCGGCATATCCCTACTACTGCAGAGCCAGAACCGGCATATACCGCTAATCCGCGGTTTTATTGATTGACACGTAATGAAACCGCGAATCGTTTAATTGAAGCGCGAATCAAGTTAATTCGCGGCCGCGAATTGGTTTATCGAACCGCGATTTGATTAATTGATCCGCGGATAAAGGTAATTCGCGCCCAATTAAACCGCGAATTACTTAATCGGTGCGCGGATTAAGTTAATCCGCGGTTAATTACCCCGCGAATCACTGAATATAAAGTTCATATCACTTAATATAAAGTTCATTCGCGACTAGTAGCCGGTGAAACCGGTCGAAACGAGTTTTTCGCCCTATTTTCGCCCTACAATGAGTTAGAACCGGCGAATATCTACTACTCGCCGCTGTCATTGTCAGTCTTCAGAAGTGACTTCCTTCGTTGGAGTTTCGCGAAGATACCTGTCTGAATATTTGACAGGCAGCGCTTTAATGAGTGTAGTATTAAAGTGCAAGTTTCACACTCTATTGCAGAAACTAATTTTGAAAACTAACAACACGTTAATAACTCATATAAAAATACTTTATCACACAATATTATTCTGTTTATATTTGTTATTTAATTTTCGTCATTTTTTTTTATTAACCCATAAAGTATTGTTACTTTGTGGGTTAAGAAAAAAAAATACGTTGTATCTGAACTTTGTTAATGAAGTCCAATAACATTCATTCATTCTTCTTATTTTTCTAACATTCTCTAAATTACATTGAATAACTTAAAATACATAAATACTATAAAATATCCAGGCGTTTACATTTTTTTTTACCCAATTGTTAAATGTTTATTACTACTAATCGTAACAGACGCGTAGCGTGCGTGTGGGACCGTAATGGAGTATATCCGATCAGCCATTAATTTCAATCACCGATCCCCGGCCTCACCTCTTATTGCATTTCTAGTTCGCTTGTTATTATGAAGGGTTTCCATAAACACTTACATTACCTGAATACACTTGCTGAATATGCTTTACAATATACATAAAAATAAATCTCTAACTGATCGCTGTCTGTACATGGAAGATAAAGGAGAAAACTTTTACTGGGGGTCTTTATTAACCCAAGAAAACCCAAAACAATGATTTTTAGATTTTTTGTCTGTTTGCCTGTGGTTATTTACGCGCTAATCTCAGAAACGGCTGAACCGATTTGGGTGCAGTTTTCAATATATTGTGGCAATATGTTATGTAATAAGCTTCACATAACATTCAGCGTTTGTTTATTTCAATCGGTTCACAATAAAAAAGTTATGTTAGTTTAGCCACCAGTGATCACAGTTGCACTGGGACATCAACAACACCAAGGAAAGAAGAACACAAAAGAAAGAAGAGGAAGGAAAAAGGAATACTGACGGCTTGCACTCATAAGATGGATGGAGCCCCTTAGACTACATACTTGTAATTGTAACCTGTAATCATGATTACACTTTTCCCATCTCGTACGAAAGCAAATAGAAGCTTAAATTCGCAAGTTTATAGTCGGGCACAGATAAAACAAATTTGAACTGTCATTAAAAAAATAATTTTCATTTTTATATCTTTCGGTACAGTTAGGTCTAAACTGGTCTTTCTTTGAGAGATAAGAACTTATGGAATGAAAGTAAATCCTGTCATTCTACTTTTATAATGTTTAATTTAAGTATCGTTAACGCCAATTTTTTATATCGATAATTGTTTGACGTTTCCTATATTCAATAAAAAAATTTGAACAGATTCATTTAATGATAAGATTAACTTGAATATCCATGTGCATATTAATTTATGTTGTTCTTAATATTATGTATAAAGAAATACGCAAAAACGAAAGTTTAAAATACATGCCTGTCTGAACAAGCAATATTATATTTTGAATTTCCAATTCCACCCCAAGCATGCTCCCTCGCGCTACATTCCTTAATCTAATTCCATAGTATACGAGGGTAGATCAAAATATTAGGCCTAAGATAAGACACGCTATCGACATTCGAATAGGTATATAAATGCCCAATTGACTTTTGTAATTATATTACAAAAGTAATTAAATTTTGTAATTATTTTTACATAAATTAAGTAATGCGAATGCAAATTTGAAATGATTAAATATAAATTCCTACTGTACGTAGTTTCTACTCACAACAGTTGATATAATAATTAGGATAATTAAGGACAAATATGGGTGTAAGAACTTTGTGAATGACTAAGGTGGAATTACGTTATTAAAAGAAGCAAAGGTAATTTAAAACAATTAAAAATCATTTTTTTCATTTATAATTAAACATTACGTTAACATTGAAATTGTGAGAATTAAGGAAAAATATACTTATACAACGAATAATAAATTTTACTAAATATTACCTAACGAATCAATGTTTGTGAGCTTACCCGTAAAAGCAGGTAATGTTATGACAATCTAATTACTGGGAAGCCAGAAGTAAAATGTTTATCTTCAGAGGAAATTACGTTATGCGTTAGGGCTCAGGCACTCAACTTTATTTATGAAAGCAACTTTTTTATTTTTTAAATCATATCTACAAAGAATTATTAGCTATTTGAAATTAAAATAGCAGAGAAAGATGAAAAACCGGTCAATTACGAGTTGGACTCGGACACGAAGCATTCCGTGCCATTTTTACACGCTTTTTATTAGCTTCACCTGTATGTTTGTATGTTTGTATGTTTGTTTGTAACCGACTTCTTTGGGCGCGATTTTGACCCACTTTAACCCTAGGGTGGTCGCGCCTGTAAACATAACATAAGAGGTCGCGTGGATGACAATAGTCATCCATTTGCAAAAAATAATAAAGCCAGTGTTTAGTGTATATTTTTTATTTCACAATAACAAAAATTAAATAACTTTCATAATGGAACAAAAAAATTAACAGTATTTTAATTATTTAAAGAAATTTGGTACATAAATATTAATCTTTATGAATTCTCCGTTTCTGAGATCCATGTTTCACATAAAGTAACATTAAAATTACAAAAAGTAAAAATTATGTGTGGTTTTTGTTATAACTAAGGCACGTGTACTTTGCAATGATCAGGACAAGTAAATTTTCAACTGACAACTTTCAATTTGACAAAAAATAATAAATCTGATAGTGCTACCTAGTCCTCATCCGTGGGAACAATTACAGGGCTTGCGGAATGACCGCCTAAGTCTTGATCACCATCTTCTTCAGAGTCCGAATTTCAATCTAAATCTCTACGTGATCTAACTCTTCGTCATCAGAGCATAAAGAAGCGTCCAAATCTTCTTCATCTTCTTCCGATATCCACAATTCGACATGCTGGTCCTGATTTGCCATTTTCGGTGTAAAATAATGATTTATTATAAATTTCTAGACTAAAAATATGTATTTCATGTGAATTTATATATATATTATGAGTAGTTATATAAATACACGAAAGTATATGCAGAATCATAAAAAAATAAAAAAATATAATAGTCAAAAAAACTTACGTAACAGATCGCGCGGATGACATGAGTCATCCATCTACTAAGTAGAAGCTTTCTTTACTGAACCGAACCACTCAAAGGCATGGCTGTCACTGACGCTATGTAGCATACCATAAACAATAATAAAATCTGCGCCAGCAATTTTTTTCCAAATAAAAATCTAAAATTACCACCGGTTAAGTCAACGTGGATGACTAATGTCATCCGCGCGACCACTCTAGGGTTAAACGGCCAGATTTCGTTCAAACTTTGTAGATTTATTGAGGACCGATGACAATACACTAATTTGATAAAATTATTATTCACTTAGCACTATAAAGCGTGTTTTTAGTTTTTATAACTATTCATTTATTATAATTTGTTGTGATAAGGCTTTAATAACACGTTCTTTGTAAATATTTCAAGTGCCTACCGGTTCATAACATAAAAAACATTTTTTTAAGTTTTCTTGTATTGGGGAGTTTGGAGACCTGTTTTGGGATCCAACTTTTTTATTTTGGCGATTTCATTTCATCTTTTTCAAACCATTCTATGTTAGAAATTCTCCCAATTTTTAACATGTACATAGATGTGAGATAACAATACTTGAAAGTGTGGTCCACATAAATCATGACAGAAAGTGCTTCGATGGTAAGCAATTTGACCCTACCCGACATTAGCCTCATTGAGTCATTATGCTCACTGCTCCGAGAAATCGTTTTGACCCAGGAGTAGATATCGCAGTACAGGTAAAAAAGAAGTATGGAGCACCAACATTATTAGTGTATTATTAACGTGGACTGAGAAGGGAAGATAGAAGAGAAGGATATAGACATCTGGTGAGCGTGGACAACATGAGATAGCACAATAAAGTACAATTGTATGTGGCACAAGAAAAATTCAACGGTCAGCCGTATATTTGCTTGTAACCAACAGTGCTTTCCTTAAAAAAACGAAATATGAGCTGGGTAGGTACATAGTAGAAGTTAAACTTCAACGGGCAAGTGGAAAAACGAATCGCAACGGACAAGTGGCAAAACAAGTCGCAACGAAATTTTAACTTGAAATTTTACGGGCAGATTTTTGATGTACTTACTTGTCCAATTTGAAAACCTGGTGTCAAAATGATGCTGATGTGAATGCTGCTGATGGAAAGATACTGCCGTGTATCTTAAAACAGATATCAGTATTGTTCACAATTATTATTATAAGCTTTGTTTGCATTAAACAAAGTTAATTATGTATGATATGATGATATGAATAATCATTCACTTTCTACTTCCTTAGATTAAAACTGGCTTTTATAAACATGGATAGTAAGTGATAGTTAAGCATACTTGACTATTGAAATCTTTTGTTTACTCAATAAAGAACCATGCCCATATTGAAATAATCTTTTAAATAAAAACCCGGATACTTGCTTTACTTTTACCTTCTAGTGAGGTTATGTTAATTGAATATCGGAGATGTTATGAATTTCGGGTCTTTATATATTGTGTAGAACATATTTAAATTTACTTGAATTTTTTAAGCTACGTAAATCTACAAATAAGATAAATCGCAGAGTAAATTGCTTTGTATACGACACAAACAAGCATACAAGTAAAACAAATTTATTCAGACATAACAAAAGGACTCTCTAAGGAGATCTTAGAAGAAATGCAAAAGATAAAACTGCAGAGGCTATAATATAATCTTGACAACAAAATACTGAAGTACAAATATTATGTTTTTGTCTTCATTTTTAGTTCTATTTTTAATTCTACTACGACTTTTAACCTACGACTTAAAATATACAAACTTTTTATCAATTTATTTATGTTTCTTTTCCAGGCGGTTGAAGTACATATTTTAAACTTTAAAACATTTGTTTTACTTTGATAATAATAAACAGCGAAGTTCAAATTTCTATTGTTTTAGTAACGGTCCCAAGTTCCAAGCAGGTAATTTGCATTTCCGATGTAAGGTTCCTTACCAAATGCTCACGTTTCGAGATGATATATGATTGAAAAGCCGGAGGTGTCTAGATATGGTGGTCACGCGTACCAGATGATTCAGTTTATAGTTATTGCAATCATATGGCTTGGCGGATGTCCGCTGCACTACTTATATGGAATGAATTAACTCTGTACGCATAGGTGTAACGCGCCTTCGCGTGGCATTTCATTTTTAACGTTGTTAATGTTGTTAAGTAAATGATATACAATAAATTGTATCTGTTGTTGTTGATCATGTCATTGATCATGTTCGATATAACTAATGATGAAAGAAATTAAGAATAATAAACTACTTAACAAAATATCAATAAACAGTTTCCAACCACAACAACACCACAAATCTTTTAAATTATCCTTTCTACCTTCATGTAATCAAATTAGATCGCAATGAATAAATTACAAAACCTGGCTTAAGAGCAATTTGTCGTAAATCGCTTGGAAAATTTGCAGTTGACACTTCGCAGTCTACCTGAATTTGCTAAGCGGTACCAAATGCAAGGGTTACGTAATTAGACTCCCGAACATACCTACCTAGAAACTGAAGTCATTAGCCAACCACTTCAACTATGTCGTAGACCGTAGCTGTGACAGCCTGTTCAATACATCGTGCAAGAACTAATTGAGTGAAGTCAGAGACGGTACTGCGAATAAATCATCATTCGCAACTCTGTCAATACACTGGTGGAAGTTGTCTGTCTCCTGTCGTTCATTCGAAACGGCGTAGATACAGTGATTAAGACAATATTGCATGACAACTATTTCAATACCCATTTTGTTATAGGAACTGTTTTAACCGTTTAAATCAGACTTAGTAATAAATTAATTTTGAAATTGAATGGTAGTACAAATTTTGTATGCTTCGCTTGAGGCGAGACAACTAATACTAAATCTACAGTGAAACAAATTGCTTAGAGTTAAATCGGTCTAGTTACTATTAGAAGAAATATTAGTTCAGGACTACGGTTCTTTTCTGTATTAGAACATTAAATTATGATTAAATAAATATAACAAATTATTAATAATTGTTCCACAATGTCCAAAGTTTATAAATATGTATTTACATGCAATGAAACCAGGGTTTGTATTATATTTTTAGCACCGTCAATAAAAAAAGCGTCGGCGTCAAACAATTACAATACAATAAGGGCAGCGACATGAATGATTCCTTTTTTATACTTTGTGTTGAAAACTGCTTTATTTGCTCTGTTTTTCTGTGTATTATGATTATATTGGTACAGTTAACAACAAGGACAATGTTCACATATTTGACCTATGCCTCACCTACCAAACGTGCTTATTATAATATAGTCGCGTCACGTAGGATTGCTGGAAGATTACTACCTAACTCATGGAATCAGCAAATATTTTTGGGATACAAGGTACTTTATATATAACTACTTAATAAAGATAAAAAAATAAAAGACTAAAGACTACCAAAGTCGTCGTTTTTTTACAAATTCCTATATAATCAAACAATATAACATAGTAACACAATATGTAATATGTTTTAAGCGTAACTCAACGCGGTTTGTACAAATTTTATTAAGTCCACTATTTTTGACTATTTTTTAAAACTTCAAAGATATTATGACAAATATCGTCCACATTCTTACCGAATATCATCATCCAAAAGTAACTTACACTGTCTGCGCGCACGCACCGGAAAAGGGCCAGACTATTGAACTTTCCGCCACCGGCGTCCACGGCGCTGGCGTCGCGCGTCGCATTCGCATCACTTACATCGTGATTATGACTACGTATTGCATGACTCACGGCCACGGCGTGGTCAAGGGATTGAAGTTACTCCATTATAAGACAATCAATATAATATAAGAAAATCAAAAATTTATAACATAAGAACCCTGTCTATGAAGACCCGATTTTCGTCCCACTGTGCGACGGTTCATTCGAATGTTGGACTGGACTTCACATAAAACGACTTCCAGGAAATAGTTCGTCTACCCCATTTCTTTAATTATTGAATTGTCATTAAAATAGATGGAGTATTCGTGAAGCGTTAGGTTAGATCAGACTGTATTTTAAAATGGAGGGGTTTAGACTACTTTTTGGTAGCATTAACTCTCCTGGAGGAGAATTTATTTAAGTCAAATGCTAGTAATACAGTACGTTATACCTACGTTATAAATTTTATGACAAGACGTAACCAAAACATATTGTCATTCTGTGAAAAAAACACAAAATGATGTCTCTGAAAATCTCGGAAAATTCATTTTATCTATTTATCTATCAACAATCCTCGAGACGATTGCCTAGCAAACTGACAAAAATACTCAAGTGTTATTTGTCATGAATTCACATACAGATTACTGAAAATGGTCGTAAGTCGATATACCTACATGTCTTTTGTTACAAACGGAATCCTTTGTTGCGCAAACGTTGATAATGTAATTAGTATGAAAATCTTTCGTCTCGCTCTACAGACTGTTACGCTTCGTATTAAGTAACTGGAATCCACTCTCCAATATTCAGATTTTATTTTATGTTGACTTAGGCCGTATCAAATCACCGGCCAGGTCCATCAATAACGGAAACCAAAGATTCGAATTACAAAAGAATAGAATCTATTGCGTAACTACCTTCACAAACCAAGCGTCATTTAATATATTTTTATTCTTTTTGCCGCCATTTTTTTCAAAGTACCGTCTCTTTGACGCTGAGTGTGTAATATAGATCGATATTTAGTTTGTCATTCTGACAGCTGAATCCCACGGTCCTAAAGTGGAACAAATTGCAGTTTAATAAAAAGTTAATGACATTATTTTTTATAAATCAACTAATTCTATGCGTGTTATAGTTATTAGTTCGATCTTTACTACTATTAAAATTACGATTAAAATTAACCGTTCTCGTTTCGCTTTAAACACTTTTCTAGTGTTTACAAATAATGTCTGCTCTCGGCTTCGAGTAACAATAATTATTAAATGTTACTCACTATATCAGAAATTTTATAAATTTGTACATTTACAGCATTAAAATGAACCAACACAATAAAATTACTTTTTATGATTTTGCATTGTAAAATCAAATATTACTACTTTTTTTAATGGATGAATTGTTTGTCATCAAGAAATGTCATCAAAGCTTTAAATAACTTTATAAAAATAGTTCTGTGGTTTATTAAAATTGGAGATTCCAGTTGCCACTTTGAGTTTACTCAAAGTCGTCAAGTCATGTCATATAAGGGTGGCTCAGATTCATAGGTTTTTAAATTCAAAGACTACTTAAAGTTTTAGTAAGTCTCACTAGCTTACACGGAGAATATTGTAATACAAATTACAGATTCCTTACAAGCTGTATGATTTTACTTAGCTTAACAATTCATTATGTATAACTGTTATTCAAGTGCTAATGTGTGTGAAGCACTTATTTTAGTATTTTGAGACTAAACAATAGTAAATTCTGTTTATGACCTTAATCTAATACATTTAAAATCATAAAAAAATTTATACGTATTATAGTTCTGTTAAATCCCAACCAAATGGGATTATAAATGACATTAAGATTGAAATACGAAATATATGACAATGAAGATGATAATTCCGGCAAGACAAGAATGAAAAACAAACGAAAACCACGGAGTTACCGACTGCTTAATGTATTTTTTGTACGAAGATTTACGATTTCCGTGTCGTAACTCAATTCGAATTAAACAGGTAGAAGCAGTGGTGAACTTATTATAAAATCCAGCAACGCATCTTAATTTTATGATTGTACACAGTTTCCTGTGTTAATACCATTTATTTACGTAATACAAGGATTTACGTCGAGTTAATTTCTTAGAAACAGTATATTTTACAAACCACAGATATTATTTTATTCTTGTATCAGGTGTTTTATAACTGAAAGTGCATTTTTATACCTAAAATCACTTAATAATATTTTAACAATGTCATCATTTGTTGAAAAAGTATCTTCATAATGTAATTAGGTTTTTTTTTATCGTCATAAGCTGCAATTGTATAGTTTTCACACCACTAATAAACAACACTATCGAAAGCGTAAGTATTGACATAAAAACCTTTCTACGCTTGTATACCTATTTACTTTCCCACTTCAAACAATTTATTTAACGCCAAGTGTACCTACCGTCGAAAGCTGAGCGTGAATCTTCACGCGAATTGTTGAAATGGTTAAAATCGTGATTGTTGAGTATTGGATATTTATTTGAGGTCGTGGCGTTGAGGTCAAGGTGGGACAACAAACAATTGACGACTATCGACAGGCACGCCGAAAGCAGCTAAGTAGTGTGGGTCGGATGTTAATCTTGACGTTGCGTTGAGGGAGATATAACAAAAAACATTAGTGTTCGATGTGTTTAGGGTAGGACTGATAAGGAAATAGGACAGAGCAATTAGAAAAGAGAGAAACTTTTCAAGATTCGTGGATAAATGGAAACATGTCAGTTGATAAGATATGCGTTAAAGCTTAAAGGTCAATAACAATTAAAATAATAACATAACAAGAATGCAAAACGAAAAAAAAGGACCACTTTACATACAAGTCCCAAATTAGTGAAAAAGTCAGTTCAATGAATGGAAAAAAGTCACTTTAAATACCTTCATTTTTATTTGATTGAAAGCAATGATGATGATGATTTTTTTGCATTTTGAACATATTATGAAAAAATTAGGGACCACTAAATGTTTGTCTCTAATATTCCCAGATTATGGATATTTTTAATTTATAACGTCCCATGATGCGGACAAACAGACAGACCAATATTATGTTACTATACCTAAGTCCTGCTGATACGTTCGAAATGGACATGACTGTTGTATATCAATCACGATATAAATTTATAAACTTTTTTTCAAATTGCCTTTAAATCTACCATTTTCATTGTCAAACTCTGGCTATAAGCTAATTTGAAGATTAAATTAATTAGGACTAAATTTTATTTCAATATTGATGAAGTATTAGTATAGCTCGAACTATGCAAATATTTATGGATTTTTATCGACATTTAATACCTCCATAAATTGAAACCGAAGTTCAAGGTACAAAGCGCAAACACCGATGTAGCGAGCCTGCATTCCGGTCCTAGGTCAAACTCTCTAAACACTAAATCAATCAGATATCTAACACAACCCAACCGTTATATTGACCACCAGTTAATACTTTAATGCCAGAATTACCAAAAGAAATAAACAGAAAACCTTCAAGTTCCAAGAATACTGTAACTTTTTGACAAAGAGGAACAAAATAAGTAATTTCTTAGTTAAAAATTCAGACAACAGAGATGGTGCATAAACAAAAATTTATCTACATATTAAAATTATTATCAAAAACGAAACAGAAAGATTAATAGATCAAAACTGTGAAATCTTTCAAGTTGTATCCAAATTCATAAACATCACAATTATTGATGAACAATTCATCTTTCTCAATGGTAGATGCAGGAATGCCTTTAAACTCTCCTCTGATTTCATACATTCTTTACATCAGTAACGTTATACACATAAGGTAGTACTAGATTTCTCTAGTTTATACTTTTAGACAATTCGGAACCTGGAACTACTTCTCCTCAATTACGGCGTGCTATACACTATGGTATGAAGCAATAAAATCATCCCCAAAAGTAACGGCCTCTACCCTACTCCTACAAAATGGTCACCAATTTGAAGTTGACCTCAATCACAAAAGTTTATTCAACACTTAGCAAATTAAAATCCTATACAAACTTTAAATTTTCCTTCGTATCAAGTGCTTATTTAGATTTAAAAGTGAATGGATATCGGTAAGTTCCAGTTTTGATCAATTCGCAAATCGCATACAATGGAGGCCCCACTTGTTCGCTCGCAATTAATAAACGCTTTGACCCACAATCGGAAGTACATTTGAAAATGTCGACTCATACTATCTTTGAGTAATTAATTTTAAATCTATTGGAAGCTTTTACATTCTCCGCTTTTGGACATGATGAATATCCGTGACCGTGCCATGACGTAAAAGTCACTTTCTTTTTATTTTGACTCAATGTCACTGTCACGGGTTTCTTCTTAACTTACACACATAACTAACTTGCTGTAATGTTTGATAAAAAGTTTTTGACCGAACACGTGCATATTTCGAAACAGAGTCTGAATGGAACGTATGAATTCATAACGGCATTAACATTTTACCTTATCGGGATCATTTCGAAACTTAAACGCAATGTCATAACGTCTGATTTTATCATCCATGAAACGTTAATCAATAAGTGCAAATTAATCGATGAAAAGGCAAATCCTAATCAAGGATTCATGGTAGATAGATCAAGCTAAAATTAGAATTTGCTTCACACAGTAACAGAACTGAATAACTTACCATAAATCAACGTATGGACAGGGGAATGCACTGTATATCGATACTCCCGAAGTCACATGAACAATGACACAAGCACTTTTGTCTCGCGTCCAGTGAAACGTATCAATATCGAAACATAAGAGGAATATCACTCTCCACTAACACATGCCTTTTTCACTGCACTCAGCACATACTTGACTGCACCACACGGGAAGCTTACACACGTTTCCTCACAGTTATCTGTTAAGACTCTAGCGTAACAGAATGAAGCAACATCACCTTGGAATTCGCAATGCGAAATTTAGCCGGTCGCAAGAGGCACTCGCTATTTAAAAGCGACAGTTCAACCGACTTTACCGGTCGAAAACGTTCCAAATTCGTATCGACCAGACGATTTTCGACGAAAACAGCGCATTGAGTAACAAACGAGTGAGCTGCGCGGGCAGCGCCAGCAAACTGAGGCGCCACGGTGCGGCGCGACTACGCGACGCATCTAAACTCAACGATGTGGACTTCAAACTTTTACACGACTAACTTAAAGTGCTCGTTACCGACTGCAACTCGAGAACACCTGTACGAATTTTCTACTCGGTAGCGCTACTAAGTTGCGAATAAGCTCATACGTTTACATACATGGGCTTATCATCTGGACAAGGCTTTCAAGAAATTACATTCATAAATATATGCACGCAATCGATTACGCGGTTGTTTTAATCGAGCGGGAGTGGGATATTGACCACCGCAAGGATAACGAAATTAACCGCATAGAGATTAACCATGAAAACCTGATTATAACCAGTGAAGTTCGTTTGCCTAAAATACCAAAGTAAGATAATAAAACCAAGTGCGCTTTTGCTGCTGTAAAAAAAGCCAAATGAAAACTACAAACGTATGTTTTAATAGGTGCTCATAAAAATACCACATAAGAAAACTGACCTAACGACAGAAAATAAAGTCAGACGACCTAGTAAAACTCAAGCAGCTTTGCTACTTGGTAAAGGCAGCATTCCTTTTAACTTAAAGCAACAAGGAATTTCAAGTAAACTTGGCGTTACTAGTTCAAAATACCAATACGTATGACACTCAATAATTTTAGAGATACAGAGAAATATTCAAAATATTAGTGGGTATGGGTACTATATTAAGGGTCTAATTATGTGACCATGCATTATTGTAAAACAGTTTTATACCGAAGCCCATCTTTTGGGTTTAAAATTGACCAAACGAAACTCCGAAAACAGCAGTAACGTCAAAACCTAAATACGACTAGAACCTTGTTCTAAACACGAAGAAGGTTATTTTGAAAACATGTGAAATAAATATATGTGGGCACTAAATGTCCTCAATACTTTTTGTGCCTACCGTATTAAAGCTATCTTACCTATCCAACAACATAAAAATGTAAGACAAGAAACGTGAACTTGTATACCAACGATAACTATAAAACATAATTGAAAGTACCGATGCGTATCGAAGACCAGTCTTAGGTGCATTCAATTTGCATAGTATATTACACTAGAAAAAAGTTTATTTTACATTTATTTTTTTACTGATAGTATTAAATGCAGTTCAAGATTGTGTTCTGTAAGATTTTATCTGGCTCATTTCATACATCAAAGAAATGGTACCAATGCATGTAGAGGCGAATGTAAATAAACGGGTTTTTTTTTTAAGTTTTTCATTCCACGTTATCACATTCTTTTAATTCTGTTTAGTAGAATATTACATATAACAAATTTTCATTAAGATTCCATGATTTGCAATGAGATTGCTAGAGTATACACTCACAATTAAGACATCATAAATATCTAAGATCTAGTGACACAAGTGCTTATACCGATTAGAGATCATAACGGAACGTGTCACTTGGTAGACAGGATAACCAACTGAGCTGAACCAGCTACCATCTCCTAGTTTGATAAACATTAGATCGTACACAGATATGCGTATATAAAACATCTGTAATTATCTAGCATTCTATTCATTGAATAAGACTTTTGCATCTTAAAAATAAATACAGGAACGAAGCCGCCAATTCGTATTGTTCAGTCGCTCAACTTTAGGGAAGTAAAAAACATCGATGGCGGTATTCTGGTAGTATTGAAAATGAAGCTAAATACTTATTTAAATTTATTTAAAATCTAGCTCAGTTATTAAATATTCACTATAATCAGCGTTCCCACACTGCATTGACTGGCTCACAAGTTTTTGTAATCTATATCCACTTGGCTATTTTCATTCTCGCCGTGCAACCATGCAACCGGGTTGTGGTTGAACAACAAGTCTAATTAAGGCGTGTGCATATTTCAGACCGCACTCTAGAAACTGCCTAGCTCATATCTGTGAGAATGGAGCAAGTGTTAATAGCTGATACGTTTCTTTTATTTCTGGATTCACAACATCACTAGATAGTAAACCGAAGGTGGATGCAAATGTAAAAGATAAAAAGAATAATACATTAAAGCAACGTACAATAATAACCACAATCAATTAAACTACGCGGGAATTTTTTTTCAACAGCTTTAAACAAAATTCAGCCATAATATATTAAATTGGATGGTCTAAAAAATTGTGTCAAAATACAAAACAAATAGTATCTTTCTCAAGACTTGTCACATACGTCCGCCTGATTAAGTGTGCCCAAAACATAACCGACACAGTTATTTGTCAATTTGGTAGTCATTAATCTCTTAAAAATACTTCATTAAACATAACTGTGAAATGTTTGAATACATCTTTTGATCATCATGAATTATCGTAATTAGAATATTGAACAGCTTTTAATTTTGTTTAAGTTTTACAATATAAATTAAACCAACCATATGATTAAACCAACCATACAGTATTACAATATAAATTAAACCAACCATATGATTTGGCAATCTTCTAACGAGACAGTTACGATTGCTTCGTCGACACTTGCATTTGAATGTCAATACTGATCCGATTCGCATTTCAATGAACCCACCATTGTTTTAACATTAATTTCGACATCAAGTAACACGTTTAGAGGTGTTAATTGAATAAAGAAATTTAGAAGACATTCTCTGTTTCTCAAAACTGTCACAATTTTTTTTTAATCAAAAAATATTTTAAGTTATGACAACATGTTTCTAAAAAGTCAAACTTTAATTTGATGTAATCGAAAACTGCCTCCCTATCTGAATAACAATTAAATCAATCATTCTTACGAAATACCTCAAGCGCTGATGAGACATACGAGTATGTGATCAGTTTTTAAACCTAAAGTAATTCTTGAGTAATTTGCTAAAACTCGCACATGTTTAGGCATTTTACAAATTTTCTCAAAACAATGTAAGGAGAAATCCAGGCATGTAAAATTTATAACTATCCCCATGTATATTAAGTTACTGATCATCCTATTCAAGAAATAAGATAGAGGCAAAGCGTCATTAACGAACATTATTACAAACTGTTTGAAAATTTTCACACGAACCATAAACAAGAAACCGAGAGCCAATGAACTTTCAGAAGGCATTAACGCCATTAGTTGACAAGAACCTAATTATCCACCTCAAAACGCGACTAAAAGAGCACATATAAGGTGTAGGATTTATTTGGGTCACTTATCTAATTACGGAAAGACAGTGACTGACGTGAGAATATAAGTAATTATGAATGGTGACTCGCTCAATCTGGACCTACAGATAAACATCATGTTGAACGTATCGATTATTGCGACGTTCATTCATTACCACACAACATACTAGTAAGGCGCAATTGATGGACGATCATTACATAAGCTAGATGATGGTGTAGACGGGGAAAAAGATAAGATCATAGCAGTCACGATCCCAGCCATTCCCGTCGGCGATCCTTCGACGACTGTGTAATGAGAACTAAATGACAGGGTATCTGTAATTACCGATGACCGCCACGCCGGTGTGCGTGTAAGGGGCAAGCCTTTACATCTCACCGGTATTTTATATATCCCTTTTCTCTTATCTGATCTATTTCTTGGAACGAAAGGGAATCTTTATTGAATGAAGCATCCAGAAACTAATTGTTTTTCTGAGAATTTTACAAGAAAATATGATCTAGCAATTCTAGCATGTGATATTCGAATGAAATTTATTATGATTAAGAAAAAACATTTACAAGATAGGAATCAAAAAATTATTTCTCAGTACAATCAAATGCATTCAATCGCAGTCGCACATTATGCAATAACAATAGCTTCTTGAAGTCCAAATAGCAGCATCGTGATACTCGGAACCGCTAAACTGCTCGCGTGAGAAGCATAAGTGCTTCCGTCTAAAGAAATTGAGCGATAACATAGAAATCATAAATGTCATAAGCATATATGTATATCCTTGCCTGCTCTTCACTATACTTACCTACGTAAACTAATAAGTAAACGACAATTCATGACTGTTTTTACCCGAGACGAGGCAAAAAGCAGGTTTATGATTTCAGTCCGTATGTTCCTATACATATATGTATTTATGTACGTTCACATACATACATGCTTCTGTTCTTTTCTGAGAACGTATTTTGACATTATGAGGCCTCGTTAGAAGCGTCTCGATCGTCTGCTGGTTATACGGACGACCTCTGAACATACCTAAAAATATAAGTAAAATAATAAATTTGAAAAATGTTTAATTAGCACATCTAAAATTAACGTAAATATTGTACATTTACAATTCAGATAGTGATTTTTAAGCATCTAGTTGGAATTTCCATTTTTTCCAAATTCATCTAGCATTTGAGTTATTAAGTTATCAGTGGGTAGTTAGATGCATCTTTATGCATCAACATTATTATTAATATATTAAATAATAATATGTATAAATAATAATGGTACAGTCACGAGCAATAATATGTATACATTGTCACGTTTTCTAAAATATATTAACTTGAACAACAACAACAACAATTCGTTCTAAATTGTATATTATACCTTATTTTGACATCGTTTAATGGTTAGTTAATTTAGAACGAATCACTACTTTCGAGATTGGTACAAGTTAAGATATTTTAGAAAACGTGACAATGTATACATATTATTAATCGTGACTGTACCTTTAGAGGCGAGTTTAAAATAAACACTTATAAAACACTAAAATACCTCCCTATAATTATATCACCAGTTAATTTTAATACTGAAATATATGCTATCTGTCGTTGTTTTTGGTTTGGTTTTGATATCGACACAACCTTGTCTGTTCACTCAAACCTCGATAGTATAAAACAGACCCCATTACAGGGATATCACACTAGAAAACTTGATGAACAGGTTTTCTTGTCTGATCTAAACAGAGGCACTATAACCACAGTATTTAGCCGAGGGGATGCAACTACGGCCAACCACACGTCTAAACATTGCAGCCAGTCAGTCAACGTCAAGTAATAAGTTTACGTTCACCTGATTACCATGCTATTAACACGTTAGAAAATCTCATGTTTATGAAAATTAATGATGCTAAATTACAGCTTTATAAAATCAATAAATTTACGCATGTAATGAGGTCGCTCTACGGCTGACAAAATTTTATTATCTAAACAGTTAGAGAGCTTTTAAATGTAAATAACTGCGACTAATAACCTCACATTCAAATATAACCATCAATAGACGTGATGAATGAGAAATCGTATATAACAATATAGTGGCAAAATAATCAATAGTAATTACTAAACAAGTAGATAGTAGTGAACAGGTCCGCAAAGTACTAAAATGTAAAAAGTTCAAGAACAATTCGTGAGAGAGCATTCCGAAAAAAACTAGTGGAAAAAAGAGAATAGATGAAAGTACCTTGTAATGAAAATTAGAACCGAACAAAGATCTATATCGTATTGAGGTCGCAATCATTTCACACGATTGCTTAAATTCACAACCGACTGGACTTTAACAATCGTAACGTCTTCATTCTCTTCTAATTACACTGGTTCCTTTTCTCGAACACTGATTTAAGTTTAGAACGTTAATTTTAAACCAACCGTTGATGATTTAAAATTAGGTGGCTCTAGCAAGTAGGTATTTACTTCTACGAAAGACAGACCATAAGACATTTCAAGAAATTCTTAATTATTTTAAATATTATTATTATAACTAGATGAAAGCAAGTTGTCATATTACTCGTATTACAAATTTGCCTACAAATATGGCCAGACCATAAAAAATGGCTTAGAGCAAAATACCTCGTATTGTATCCTCTAATTAAATATATGTCTTTTTGCATTGAGACACGCGCTAGAACACCAACTGTTCATTCAGCTGTTTACCTTATGAAGTACCAGGTATTTCCGAATGAGTTGGCAGATGCACTAATAAAAAGTAGCGGTGAATGGCAGATGTTACTATTGTAATAATATATAAAAGTACATCAGATGTTAGCAAACAACTGCATAAGCAAGTTTCTTATGGAAATAGAAAAACGGAATGCAGTCCATCTGGTTGTGAGCTAGCCTGTCGCGCTAAACTAAACAAGTACCTACATCCCATGGACAAGCACAAAAAACTTAAATTGTCTTTTTTTATTGAATCAGTCCCATGTCAATTCAGTCACATGTCCTTTCTGAATCTTAGAATTTTCGATATTTGTTTCGAACTGTAGCCGTGTAACACTACGGTCTACATACACCATACTACATCGCCGCTGAAATACCTATAATTGCAGTCAAATTAGCTACATAATCAACCACCACTTAATAATTTATCATCACTTGAGTAGCAAAATTGTAGAACACGTGATTAAATTTCAATTCATGCTGACATTCCGAATCCAAAGTTTTTCCTATAAGTGAACATCTATGAAGCACCTTTTGAATTACAACAATGCCACTCAACATTAAAAAATACTAAACTGTACAACGAAAACCTTTGGAATGCATAGAACGGCAATGACATATCCACAGTAGGACAAAAACTTTCGTAGCCCATTCATTGACGAGATGCCTCGCATAAAAATATCCTAACCGATCAAGTTCTTCTCAACCGCATAGATGCAAGGTTATCCACTTGCCTGCTGCTCTAGTTTTTATAGCAACACCGCTGTCTTTCATTAGACTGAATGATCAATGATGACGAAGAAAATAATCAATGAATATTGAAACTGTAATACTTAATAACAAAAAAAATTAGGATTTATCAATAATTCACAAATAAATTAATGTAATCATTACTTGCCGAGGTATTTCTGAATAATAGAAAAAATATATTTCGAAGATATTTAGATAAAAAATATCTTGACCAATACTTTCAACATCATCAGTATTTGAAATATTTAATCCGGTATTACCTACTAACTATAATAATTCAGGTTTTTACATATATCCACTACACATACTTTAGTGATATAACACACCTCCAATACGCTTGCTCGTGTGACCTACACTAATATCATTGATATAAATAATGTATGTGCATTTTACGACACCAAAAACACAATCGCGTAAGTTTACTATCTAGTTACAATGGTTTTGCAATCTACGATAGGGCATGTCGCAAACCGCAACGAATCCTGGTCATTGTTTGTCATGTGACAACATTCGGAGGTGACTTTCGAATACCACACTCGCTCTGAAACACTTGAAAACAGCGTCGGTACTAGTTTTCAATGGAATGAAGCAAAACTTTCGTGATGACCACTTCATGTAACTTCATGCTCGTGAACGTTGATAGCGAATCAAATTGTAACCATAAGTCTAGCAATGTATATAGCGCATAGATGCGCTGTTCATTACTTGTTACGATAAAATTGCAATATAAACAAGCTACTCAATTACAGAGATACAAATTGGCATGACGGCAAAAATAAAAAATATTGAAGAGTATCGAACATACTGCATAAGTCATAATTATAGCCAGGATTAAAAAACATCTCTCTTCTTCCCATTTCTCTATTACTTACACAGTTAATTAGGGAAATTGTAGTGCAAAAAAGTCTTATCTAGATTTTTTTAGGTATACTTTTAGACGTCTAAAATTTAAATGTGTTTCACTACGTCTCAAAAATTCAGCTAAAAAGTTTCAAATCGATTTTTTCTCAGCTAGCACTACTCGGCTAGCACGGTCTATGTAGGAAACTATTAATTGAACATCCTTTCATTTTAAAATAGACCTCTGTTCAGCAACAGAACACTTAAGGGTTATGATGATTCCATTTAAAATTTCTAAACTGTGGAGTTAACACTAACAAATGTTCAACTGCATCGAATTCGTCGCAACTGGTCCGTGATTTCCGATTTGTACTGGTTTCAGTTTCAACTCGCCCGAAGCTTATTTAATTATGATTTACAGATTAAGCCTATCTAATGACCGCTTATTAATACGGGAATTCCAAACGTGCGGTACTAGAAACCGTTCATGAATCGTAAATAACGGAGATAATATCTAAATTAAGGATACATTGAATTCTGTGCCTACTTACTACCATTAACCTGCTGGCTTATATTTACAAATGAAATTATACAATAATATAATTACTTCACATTGCGTATTAATTCATATTGTATTTCACTTCATCATTCGTACATATCAATTAATCAACAAAAAACTTACAAGTAATTAATCAGCTGCATGAATGCAATTAAATGGATCATAATTTCAAAGACAATACAGAACGCTAATGGTAAATGTTAAATATTCTCAAACGACTTACATTACTGGTTATGGTAATCGATATGACACAATGCTGCATTGGCAAACGGAGAAGTAAAGTGAATTATGGTCGCGTAAAGTGAACCTCAGTACCTTGCAATTATATATTGGTGACGATAAAACAAAGATATGTTTATCTCCCGGCTTGTGAAATTTAATCTAGCTAGGTTGTTCGAAGTCTAACATTCCGATTACAACGTGAAATGAGAAATATCTTACGTAAGAACAAAGATATTCGCTAGGTAACCCGAATCTCTTCCTCGGAGACAACGGATTTAATCTCTTTTTAGCTTCCCGTATCCTTGTATTTAGCTATAATAAATTGGAATCAACGGTAAACATCACGTGCAGTACCTACATCATTCAAAAGTAAAAATAGCTACTTACAGTATATTATATAAATTTAATAAAAAGTTAATTTTAAAGTTATGAAAGATAACGTCTAAACTCATAAATTATAATCTTCTGTTTATGAGTTCTTTTCTTAAAACTTCTTAATCCTTCTTCTGATAAACAATCATGATTTACTAGTATTCACTCAATGAGTAGACGTCGATTCTATTCGAAATTTCATTTGAAATTTTAAATTCAGAAATCATCGGCTTACTAATATTATTGTACGAGAAATTTCAAAATCAATACACAATTCTCAAAATATGTAACCTCGTGTGTGGTTGTGTAGGCGGGCGCAACGTGCAACGTAACACCACAAGTGACTAGGAAATATTCAGGTCTGCTCGTACATGGCGTGTGCTTGGGCGCAGCCAATGACAACGACAACCAAGTAAAGCATTGTTATGTCATACTCTCCTATTACAACAATGTGATATGAATAACGAAAAGCGATACGATGACACGACTACACAACCTGTATCGGTAAAATCTTAACTTCCATTGTGTACAGAACGAAATAGCGGCTGCAAGCTAATTTGAATCTTCGTCCTATAATATTAAGACATCGTCTAAATTAAGCGTGTTACCAACTAAGAACTTCTTTAATGTAAGCGTCGTTGAGGACTTCCATTCATGCGGACTATTTTGGGAAGAAAAAGATTAATCAAGTCAAGTGAAATCGAAAGTACTATAGTTTAGCTCGTCATTGATACGAAACTAACTAAGAGACTAATGCTAATATACACAATGCATTCGCAATATTCACAAAGGAACAGATAACACTAGAAAGTGTTTTGTTAAATTTTTTGTTCGTTGTACGACAGACGCGTTATATAATTTACTGACTATAATAACTCTGTTGCTGGTATTATAATAAACGTGTACGTATTGATGTAACTCGTGTTTAAGATGAATTGTTGTTTGTAGATTAATATGGTAAATACAGTCAATAGTACCAGGCGTTACTTTGCGGAAATCCATAATTATTATTCCATTGGTATTAGTATTGACTTAGCGGATCGTTTCAATATGATACTAACTTAATAAATCATTTCATTCATTCATGTTATTATTTCATACGACAAGTGTTTTTAAACGAAACAGCTTCAACCAAGTCTCAGTGACATAATAATAAACTTAATATAATAAGTCATAATTATACAAAATACAAAGGATACTGTCGAACAATACACAGGTAGACAGCGGCCAACATATTCTGCCCTCGGGGCAAATTGTTCGTTCTATCCGCTTTCCTCGACTATCTCGGATCGAAGATGATTTATGGGCAATGCGCTTTGCCATATAGGTATAGCGCGAGCGCCGCTGTACCATTGTCACCACACTATTATGTAAGATTACAGGAAGAATAATTAAGTATTGAACTAAAATCCTTAAGAAGATCCTCTGCTAATAGGACTAACCATCCTAGTCCAAATCTGAAGCGAAGAGTGCTCGTTTGTTATCGTAAATCCTTAAAAAAATGGAGAAATTGTCTGATTAAATAAATTTAAAAATATTTAATAATAGCTTATGGGTTCACTTTTGTACTGAATTGGTGGAGGAGCGGAAGCCCGGCTGGCTGGCCACCCTCTCGCTTGAGTCAGCCGCCAAACGACTTTAGTTTTTAAGCTGGGAGCTTGAGAGTAAGAATTCCCTTTTTTCTTTCTTCTTTCATACTTGGCCGGCAACGTTACGGATGATACTGATATCAACGGGCGACGGTGACCACTTATAATCTGGTGTCTCTAAATATTGAGCAATTTTTTTTTATATAATAATTCATAGAAAAGCAATCATAATAGGAGTACATACCTTTTGCGTCTAGAAAATATAAATGAAAATACCCGTATTGTTTAATACTTCTTAAATCCAAACTAGTCATACTAGTATCCGTCACCTAACCGGACTAACTATCCCAGTCCCAATATGAGTCTTGTTCTAAGTCGGTCACACTTGTCATGGGCGGCAGCGGAATGCATGCTCGTGCTGCATGGTCGTTTAATGCCTTAAATCAATAAAAAAAACTAGTATTCATTATCACAGTATCAAGTCATTAACATTTTGTAAATTGAATGTTTGAGTGTAAGCGGTTCATTTAAAGTTAAATCATACTCATTTACAAGTCAATCTCGTAGCGGCGGAGACGTAACAAATGATAATGACCCTAAATCAGTGCTAAACATTACTATTATCTTACCTACGCGTTATACGCCCTAGCAATATCCATACGCACCAACCTTGTTCACTAACCATTACTTAAGAGAGTCAACACACTTATTAATGTTGATTCGGATTGCGCTATATTCCTGCAAGTTGCGAAACTCGTGATGCTAAAAATAATTAACATTCCTTTAATAACATTATTTTGTTGTTGTTTTTATTAATAAATGTGTCGCTTGAAAAACATCAATGATAGGCTAAACTTATGTTTTACCTATAATTATATCACAATGGTACACAATATTTCAACCATGCATTGGTACGAATACAAACTGTTAATTGTGATCTAATGTAACGACGCACGGCTAACTTTTGCTTGATTGTTTCCGAGTGTAACATGAAATCAACAAATCATATAATCATTCAATACACAAAAACTCCTTGTTTCTCCATTTCTCCATATTTTGTTTTGATTACCCTGTACTGACAACTCACGCTAACGTATGGCAAGACTCCCTAACGGTACCATCAGACTCCCTAATAGTTATCACTCACGAACAAAAAGAAGGCAAAACCGAGGTGAATATAAGTGGATGGTAGGCGTAACAATTCGACTGTGATTGAATGCATTCTACCACACACTCCCACCCAAGGTACATCACCTGCCGCGACTAGTTATTGTCTGTCGTAAATGGTTGTTAACAACATAGCTTAAATAAATGAATAATAATAAAAAACGTTATTAAAATAACAGAGAATATAGAATTTTCTAAACTATCTCAATCACCAAGCAACGGGGCACGAGGGCGAATGTTTGATAAAATCAGACTTAAAAGAGATAGCTAAAATAAAAAGTAATATTCACTCGCAACCAATTAGAAGTCCACCGGTCTCTTCGAACAATTGACAAGGTCTGAAGCATACGAAGCTGCTTCAGTGAGGATAGGTTTATCCAACAGAGATTAAATGATTTTTAAAAATGACACGATACTTAAAGTAGCAGCAGTGTAATTATGACAAAAGGGACTGAGGTTTTAACACGGCCTGCAAACTCCGAGCGTAGCCGATTATAAGGCGTCGTCCTAATTGGCAGCGATCGTACGATGGCGCGATGCGTTCTCGTCGTGCGATGGGTTCAAACATACAGATTTCATCAGAGTGTCCTATTTTAACCTCGCAAGTAATTGTAAGAAAGAAAGAATTTTGGAAGAAAAAAGTTACAATTTATAGAAGCTGCCGGTCGAAGAGTAGTGTTGACTCATATTTCAACAAATTGTCTCATACTTACAGTCGTAATGCAGAACTAAAGTTTTTTTTTAATTACCACTAATGTTCTAAGTAACTGACGTAAACGTAATAAGAACTTTAATATTTAATTACATGGACCGAAATAACTTTAGACATTAACAGATACGGTCGATTTATATACAACGATTATGCATTGTTTATGAGCGTATCCGATGGTGCTCTTCATTAACATCATTCGAAATAGATTGAATTTGAATATGCGGAAGAAATAAAACAGAATCAATAGCTCTGCGTATTATTAGTGGAACAGACTGACTCACTGACATATTAATAGAATAATATTCTTCTTTAAAAGAATAAGATTAACGTAGGTACTTTGTCACGTTGAAATTTTGCCCCCCAGACGGTCTTTTTAGTAAATTTTAAAACTAACATAACATTTTCATAGTAAATAAGAATTTACCCATATAATATTAAATTGTTCAATGACTTCCCCAGCGCTATCGAATAAAATAGGTAATCGCAAAGTTTGATAAGTGTTACTGAAATCGAAACTCAATTTTTTTTAACATAGTTCATATTATAATAAAGATTTAGAAGCAATATTGAGTAACTAATATTATCAATAGATCTCATCTCAAAAAACCTTATGTAATTAGCGCCAAACCCATTACGTTGCACAAAATTGGTAAATTGTGTTAAAAATCTTTAACGCCGACGCGTCTACTTTTTTCCAAATCTAAATCATAATACTACGCAATATGTCTCTCCTAACCCAGTTAACATTGTTTCCGTTTAAACCAGAACACAACTCCTATTAGATATTCGTTACGGCAATCAACGATATCCAAAGGAACTCTGTAGGAGTGTGAATCATTAGCGTCGCAGTGTTTAGAATTAGTGCCTGTGGAAATATGTTTGTAGTAACTTGTACCTGGCAAAAGTCGATTTTGAAAGATACACTGTAAGGATAGAGATGAGAAAAATTATTATAGCGGCTTAATTTGTTAGTATTTTCATATTAAAATTTGACTTATTTTTATTACATACTGAAAATGTTTCACTACTCCATTATCAATGAGTTTACCCACCCTTTAGGGCACGTTAAACAGCGAGTTGATTTTATCGTTACATAACATACATTGTCATAGTTAAAAACCTTCGGGCGGTTTAAAAATGTATGATATCCGTACTGGTCAACCACTAATTCCGCCGATTAATCTAGAACTAGAATATAATTATAATGATGTTTCATGCCTCCTTTGAATCAGAAACAAAACACAACACAGAACTTCTACCTTTCGAAAAGTGTCTAGAATCTATTATAGGATTAAATTAAAGCAATTGGCATTTCACTGCCAGTCAACATATACGTTAATTTCATGACACTCGCTGTCTCACATAAAAAGCCTAACCGCTAAATATATTATAACAGTCATATGACGGCTGAATTGTAACATTACGCTTCCTTGAAACTTGATACAATTGTAATGTCAATGTAAATTGCATTTTGCCGTTGACTGACATTCACGATTAGGAGAATTAATTATCTATAGTTATTTAATCTAGGGTTAGTTTCTCCGTAAATTGAAAATATGAAGGAAAAGAAGCTTTAATGTCCTATTCTATTCCTGATCCAAGCATTAATGATTCAATTTGTAAATAATTATGTAAGGAAAATTGTTAAATATGGACTCAAACTTTAGGGTATGTAAGAGCGCTTTCATGGCATGGCAAGGGTCGTCGACAGCCCTAGTATAATCCCTTCACGGCGTCAAACTGTGAAATTCGATTAGCCCATGACGAAAGTGACGTAACAATTATGACCAGGTGATTTATTGAAAGGAGTACGTGTTCTGATATTCACTCTCATTAATATCATGAGTACTTTTGTGTCCAGTAAGTACCATAAAATTATCATTACCGTTCACGATTTAAATTGTACAGGAAGTTATGTTACATGGGTCGTAAGTTTCTAGATTGAAATCACAAAACGCATTTGATGGGGCATATTTGCAACTTTAATATACAAATAAAGTGTCTATACACTTTAAAAACCTTAAATTAGTAAAGAAAAAATATGCATACGACGAACACGACAGAAATACGGTCATTGTAGCAATCTTTCCATTAGTTAACGTCTAAAATAAAAACCACGAATTTTCATGAGGGAATGTCGAAACTTCCTTTTAATTTATTGCCACTAATTTGTGGTCGACTTCCGCGTCCAAACCGGGATTTCTCGGCTCGTCAAATTAATAAAAGAAAACGAACTGCCGCTTTCCCCACTTCCTTGGCGCCAATGAAAGATAAATGTTTGCTCAAGGGAAATCTTGTAAAAATCCTTCTAGTTAACAACAATTTTTTTGAGATTAGAAAGTTACATCAGATGCTATTATACTGAATAAAAAATAGCACAGTAGAGCAAGGTACGAAAACGGATTCAAAAATTAAATGATTCTATGTTCTCACATTTTAAGAGGAAGCAATTAAGTGATCACTTAGCTAATGACCATTGTAAAATTTCAAAGTTCGATTAAATAACCAATGAATGAATAACATTGCCGCCATGAATCTTGTTACGCAGAAAATATAATCTGTATAGAAAAGTAAATTTCATCCATAAGGACACTGACCTTGAAATGATTTTCTTGTCATCATTTTCAATCAAAACAATACAGTCATATCTAAGAATAAATACGACACTTTATTTACTGATACACCAGATATCACAAACGTACCTAATGAAATCGAAAATAGACAACTGCTAAAACATACATAAGTCACAAATTACTGTGACATTGGTTAGTGCGAAGGAAAACTTTAGGCGATGCTACGCGATAACAGTATCGCGATACAGTATTTGACGAAGAAAGTGTGTTCGTTTTATCATTGAAATCACAACATATCAGTAATTGAATCTTGACGGACATTTCTTGAAAACCGGTTATTGATAAGCCTTCAACTCACTTTTTTATGTAATGAAACTAGCTAATAAGCTTAAGGAACACCGTGTTAAGTGGTTGCTGCATACTACAGACGACTAAAATAACTAACCAACCTCAAGATACTGCAATACATATGTGATACGTTTTAGCTGCTAAGCTAGACACCGTGAGATTATTTCCCAACATTCTTCTAAAGTCTAGACAGAAAATTTTGCCTTAGATTTCTAGGATAGTATAGAGGTAAAAGCGTGCACTGCAACTAAACGACGCAATGTGTGGTCGGTTTCGGCTATACTTCCTACTTCAAAGTCATTGGACCCCTAAACTAATTTGAACTATGTACTCATCACAATCACGAGATCCGATATTACCATATACGTGTTCGGTAGCCCTTACAAATACTTATACTTATATGACTATGGACACTAGCGATTGTACTCTAAAATATTTTTTTTACTCTAATGCAAATTAATGTCAGCTCATACGATTAATAAACAAACAAAACGAGTTAACATGTTGGAATTCCAATGCCTAACGTTTAAAAATAAACAATACATACAGTAGAAATAGGTGTGGCGATAGACGAATCGAACGGTTCATAGATTCTTTTATCTTGTATCTATTATGAAAGGCATAACATGAAGCGCATTCTATTAGCGAATTGCAAAATACTAAAAGGAAAAAGTTTGCAATACTAAGATGCTGATCTTCGAACTTTCGAGATAACAGCAACAAACAATCGCTCGTGCAAAAAGAACATTACAATGTAATAAAAAACAAATAACATGAAGAACATAATTAGATGATAGCAGAAATTCTACGAAGAAAAAGTTGGTAGATATACAACTATGATATTCGAACTTGTAAGATAACAGTGACAAACAATTTATATAATACAGAGAATAGAGTGGATTCTTATAATTTCTGTAGGTAGTCAAAGATTATCTATTTACTACATTGTAATTATTGGACGGACGCAGAAGTATATTATTATTGGACGGACGCAGAAGGAAATAATTTTCTAGTAGTATACAAATACTGGTTTGTAAAGTCGATTATAATTGTCGATCCTCACAATATTTTACTTTAAAATGCCCTCCTTTGATTTATTGCTGAAAATACAAAAATCACTGTATGCATGCCTATAATTTGAGGAATTCCCTCTATTCCTTAGTTCCCATCAGTAAACCTGAATTTGAAAATAGGACTAATGTGGATGTAGTACGTCCTTTCAAATAAAAAATATTTTTCCAAATCGGTTCATAAATGGCGAAGTTCTGAGGTAACAAACTAAAAAAATACGCCCGAATTAAGAATTTCCTTTCTTGTAGTCAAGTCAAGTAACTAATCCGATTCCAGTCCAATTTCATTATCATCTAATATTCAACAAGTAACATTAGTATTTTAAAAAACTACAGGTAATGCCTGCACGAATATTTATATAACTTTGTATGGACAATTTTACATACAACAACTTTACATCAACAGTTTTAGTTATAATTACAGTTTGTAGTTAATACCCCGTAATATTCAGTAAACTGTACTTTAACAGAACTTATAGAATACTAGCGGATTAACATAGAACTTGTGGTAAATTATCAAATTCGTAAAAATAGTAGTAAGGATTGCGTTTCTTCAAGCAAAGTGAGGTGCAGTTAGCGAGGACCAATTATCTTGTATGTACCATATCTCAGGTATTCTATCGCTTCTACCTCGATCGGTACGTTGACTCGTTCCATACTGCATATCCTACAAAGGATCTTAACAACATAATTGACCAATCGAAGGTATCTTCGTTGCTCATTTATCGGTTCTTCAATAGCTGGCAAACTGAGCTCGATTCTGATTTCAAACCAATACGTTTAAAGAGTTTGACAAACGTCAAGGCAACACCATTAAAGAGAATAAAGTAGTATTTAAGAACTTATAAACCTAGAAATAAATTTTAAATATCCTAAATTCTTTTATGGAAATTTGTATTGTACTCTCTATTTCGGGAACAATATGGAAATAATTCTAACATAATTCGAAATTAACATTTATTGACGTTTAAAAGGCATTTTTAACTGTATGGAACACATTGTAAAAACATATATGTAACTCCGGGAATTCGCCGTAAGGTGGAAAGAATCACCTTTATAACCATTTAACGAATGTCTTCCTAGAACTAAAAACAATGTAAGTGGTGCAAACAATTGGGCTGTTTCTCTTGGCATTTGAACGACACGCGTTTGAGCCGCAGGTGGAGATAAAACACCGCTCATTATAAACACCTGCTGATACTGCTGCATGTTCTTTGGAGACACAAAAACATTTTTAATGCTTCTTGCATCCAATGTAATAGTGACCTATATAGGAACATTCGCATATTTGTTTGTAACAAACTGGCTATTACAAAAAAGAAAAAGGAAAACAAATACAACCCATAAGTACAGCATAACGTCATACGCAATGATAAAACGAAAGTATTGCTTAAGGACTGTTAAAGTTAGTTAATATATTTGAAACACTATTATTATAGAAACATTCAACTGTTCCTCGAAAAGGATGTGTCAATACCATTCATCATAAAGGTAGCAGGGGACACCGGACGCAAATGGATTGGATGATCGTTTCCTGAATGAAAGTTTGTCAACAGCCAACCAGCTACTGCAGCTTAGCAATATATCATGTTGTTTCTATTTTATGTGGCAGCTTACAATGACAAATGCACTCTTAAAGGATTAACTATTGAATTTATAACTGTATCTTTCTGTATAATATTGAAACATTTTGTAATATTTTCGTGATATGTCAAATCTTATCGAAGAATAAATGTCTATGTGTATTTGATATTTTGAATTTGAATCAAATCATTGACCTGTAGCTAATGATTGGTATGCTTTGATGTCAATTGTCAATGTGAGGTCCATGGAATTGGAATTACTTGGAATCAACTATGTCGCATGAAATGCCTTAGCTATTTAATAACATACTAACAAAACTGAAGGTGAAAACAAGACATTTATGTAAAGTAAAAGCGAACAATTTGTTACAATTACATTGCGCAGCAATAGTGTCCTAACTATCAGTGCCATCTGACTGCGCCATTATCAAAAGCACACAAATCGTGCCTTTGCTGGAGCTTTCGCATTGTTAGAAAACAGATGAGAATAATATAAGAGCAAATTAAACGTTTCAGATATCCATCATATCAGGGCTATCGCGTTTGGCGGGAAAGGCACACGTCGTAAGTCGTGATCCACTGGTTGATCACTTTCGCGAATTTCCAGTTCTTGATCTAAGGTCTTGTTCTTGAGGTGATCATTTTCTCACGCCACCTTTCTTCTTTCTTTGTTGGTCCGGCTTTTTTACGTTTTGAAGGAATAGGATTATTTTTTTTACTTCGTCAATGCTATGTGATGATGAGGCTATAGATCGTTTCAAAAAATTCTAATCTGTATCATTGCGTTTCCATTCCTGGGACTGCTGGAAGAGATATCTTTCGGAAATGAGCAGAACCTGTGTACAATATTACTTATATTATTTCTTTGACATCGGGTCTCATACTAAAATAGTAAAAAAATCCCAGGCACAGCCATCGCAAGAATAGAAATGTTAACAAGGTAATTTAAACACTAAAATCATTACATCACGGTTTAATTTCGATTGCAGTCGTGAACGCGGAATTGTAGCTCTGTTTGCGTTTTGTAGCTCATTAGGCTCGGAATTTTTAGCGCGGATCCGACGTCCATAGTAATAATAAGTCAATGTAAATTGAAAATAATAATAATAATAATTAAGGTAACATTTGGTCAATACATAGATTATGCCTTTTTAGGAGTATATTTTTAGTTCATTTTCGGTTTACAGGACACGAATGACTGAGCAATCCTTAATCTTATTACGCTTACCACTTCGCTAATCCAATCCGCTGCAGATCAGTGGGGAGGTTAGTGTTTAACTCGAGATTCTGTTATCATAGACGTGTCATAAATCAAGATGCCTATTTTGCGAATATCTCCATTATTTACAATCAAGACTTTCATAAAATATCTATCATACATTTATTATTAAAACACATGATGGCAAACTAGTATCACTGATACTAGTTTGCCATCTTAAACGGTGTTAAGAGAATCAATTACATAATTAAATCAGCGAGCTACGCTGTTTCGCTCTGAATCACAAACAACAGAATCACGAGTCCACCTACACTTGATAAACAACTTAGTTACATGTACTGCGAAAACACTAGGGATGTAAATAAATTTCGTGTAAATACAAACGCGCCTTTTTAATGCTCGAAGCATTATATTAATATACGCCATACTCACTGGTCGTATGTTCCATGCTGTTCTTTTTCTGAGATTTCATCATCATCATCATCACAACCCATAACTGTCCCACTGCTGGGCACGGGTCTCCTCTCACAGTGCAAGGGGTATAGGCCATAGTCCACCACGCTGGCCAAGTGCGGATTGGTGGACTTCACACACCTTTGAGAACATTGTGGAGAACTCTCAGGTGTGCAGGTTTCCTCACGATGTTTTCCTTCACCGAAGCAAGTGATAATTAAATTTTAATACGCACATAATTTTTGAAAATTAGTGGTGCGTGCGGGGTTTGAACCCGGAACCTCCGGTTCGGCAGTCCAACGTTCAACCACACGGCTATCACTGCTTATTCTGAGATTTATTGATGATTAAAGCTGAAAGATTTTTGCGGTTCACTGCAATACACCGATATCTATGAACTTATGTTTAAAGCTTATTCCAATAAAGAACATCATTACATAGTACTTTGTCTCTTAATTTAGTATTCTAAGGTATTTATTAGGTATAAAAGGCAGATTAATGCTTAGAGCATTGTCTACCACCCAACCCCTCTTTTAATAATTCTGTCGTCAAACACAGAATGAAATGTCTAGCAATAAGAGAACAACACGCTTTGTTACCACGTTCATTCAAAGTTCATATCAAGTAATTGAGTCACATTCATTGAAATGTTGCTAACAATAGACTGTTTCCGTATACATGACTCCGTAACCAGGCCTATCTAATAAATTCTAATAATCAGGCTTTCTCATGTCATTCAGCTGGTCATTTAGAAGTCATATCGTATAAACGTGAAAGTGTTCGCGAAACAAATGGCAAAAGCAATGGTTCAGGACTAATAAGTCTCGGTACACAATGAGTGTAGGTGGTGCGAAAGTGAATTCGATTATTTATGCACCAACTTTGACTTCCATCGACAGCTTTATCTCACCAATCAAAATAGTCTGTGTGCATTTAGATACTTTCTTATCAATTCAATCAGTTCTTGTGGCTACATATTTAAGTCCAGTTTAGGGCCTACCTTATAGTCAAGGCAATCTACCCAAAAAAAAAAAGGTTTATAGGAAAACCTAAATTTTTCATTTCCTAAGGAATGCTGTTTTATGTGGTCGAAACACAGATTTACATTCAGGGGAGTCTGCTATAAGAGTTTTTTCTTATAAATGTTTAAAGATAACTGCGCCGTTGTCGATAGAATACGAAAACTTGTAAGCAGTATCACGAAGTTTCTTGTAGTAATTTATTTCAATAATAGATTTCATAGTTCAGGGTTGATTTATATCTGTACCATCGAACAGAATGCTTATTTGAACCAAGACCTTTAAATACAGATTACATAAATCAACTATTACGAAATTAAACTTCTCTACAAATATTTATTTTTGGAGCGGATTAATATAACTTTAATTTTATTTCATTGTCCATTTGAACGTTCGATACTGCAAATGGGCTGCGAACAAGTATAGTCACCTGATTGTAAGATTTTACCGCCGACTATAAACATGGACATCGTCAGTCAGCAATATGTAGGCGCACCTACTCCGATAGCGCTTTGAAAACGTCGAAATGTATCGAATTGTCTCTAAAGTCTACGTATGTATGTTTTCTCGCCCAGAATATATTTTCCACTAAAGAAGATTAGAGTATTTGAGGTGAGTTCCAGTCCACGGCCACAGAACATTACCATGTCATTATAATTAACATACTTACCGTCTATTTGCATATTTTTATGCTCCTCCAACAATCGGATGCCACATTATTAAACTTAACTTCCGAGAATATTTACATATACCACGTATAAATGTTTCGCAAACATTTAAATTAATCTCGCTTTGTGGACTGGTACTAAGCCGTAAATATTTAGTTTACTACGTAATTCTCGTAATTTTTTATAGTCGTACCATGCCACTATTAAACAATGTGGCCAATAGTATGTTACTTAAGTTCTTCTCGTGCCTAGTTACTCCTGGCTAGTAATCAAGCCTTCTTGACTCAATCGTAGAAGTTTTTGAAACTTGTTTAAGATGCAGCCTCAACAAACCGACAAGATTCTCTCCAATCTTCTTGTCTGACAACTATTACGTTGTGTTATGCTCATATAACAGCATGACCTGCCAACAACTGATGTGAACCCCTTTGTCGGCCTATACCATCAAAACCACGTGTATGAGACTATTACTCCAGATTCCTTATTTTGATTCTTGACAAGTCCATGGCCCTTTGATTTCATTTGACTTTCTCTTTCGAAATCTATCAATTATAGCTATCAATATTGCCTCTGACTGTTTATGAATTTATTTTGATTTGACGACATCTACAGATATCCTATTGAAAGTGAACATAACTGTAAATGGACAATGGGCTCGTTTTCCCAGCCCGAAGGCCTACATATTTTGTCTGGTCACTTTAATCGCATGGAAATGGTATAAGCTGGAATACGTTTTGAAAGATTTATTGTTACAGATATCTAACTAACACACTTTTTGTGCCCATCGCGATCGTTGGAATTATATAAATTAAATTCCCTTACTTCAATAATGAAGATTTAAGTTATAAAACTGAAGATACAACTTCTAAATACAACTTGTTTATTACATATTATAATGACCATTGTTATAATGACCCTAGTACTGAGGAATCCACGATATTTCGTTGCCGATCTTGATAAAGCATATTATTTTGTCAGTTACAAATTAAGTTATTTAATCGTGCCATTTCTTTTTTTGCGAAACAAAAACATAATTGATGATGACTTTTGGAAATCAAAGTACTCGTAAATATTGACCTCTGTCAAATTTCTCTAGGTAGTAACTTACATTACAAACCAAACTTCTGAATTGTCTGACCTTTAGACTTCTATCAATTTCGGACTGCAATATAATAGAAGCATGTACAGTTTCCCAAAAAGTTTAACGATTACAATTTATAGTCTAATCTGATACGTCAAACTATCATGGAATATTATTCATTTGCGAAATTTCTTATTTGCTATCACGACGTCCATCAGCTATTTGGTCAGAAAGATTTTACTTTAACTTATTTTCACTTAATATCGACCGAAACCCTAAGGCGTCGTCCTAATTGGCAGCGATCGTACGATGGCGCGATGCGTTCTCGTCGTGCGATGGGTTCAAACATACAGATTTCATCAGATTAACCTCGCAAGTAATTGTAATGAAACAGTATGTTAGAACCCATCGCACGACTAGAACGCATCGCGCCATCGTACGATCGCTGCAAATTAGGACGACGCCTAAGACTATACACAGATGCAGTAGATAGAACACGCTTTGTAAAAAATCATTATTCAGTTCCTATTTACAGAGTACGTGCAAATTTATCTCTGCCGATCATATCTATCTGAACTATTGTGGTTGGATTAGTACATTACGACAGGGCATACAACATATTATACGCTTTAGTTCTACAAAGTGTCAGTAATTGTACGGACGACAAGCATGGATACTCTGTAAATTCACTTCTCATGATAAAATTCATATAATATTCAGTATTAAGTATGCATAATTTAAACATTATAATGGTTAATGTAACGTTTATGGTCAAATAAAGCATTAATTGATTTGACCAGCCAATTTTTTAATGGCGCCACTATAATTCTCAATCTTAACATTACTATCACTTTGCTACTACGTGTAACAAGAACCATGAGCAATACATTACGCGCTCGAACGAACATGAAATGCATCGTCGATTTTCGCACTGGACCGTGGATACGATACATGCACGATCACTCAGTGTGCATGGTAGTTATGATAACATGATTTGCTAATTTGGGCCAGAACTTTATCCGCGAAAGATCGAAATTAGTTTCCATGAATTGACACGAAATAACTTCATAGTCCTTGAACCTAAGACCAGTTAAAGGTTAGATTATTGTTGTGTCGACCATAATCACGAATTTTCCTTTATCGTAGGAAGTTTGAGAGATATGAAGGCACCCCCTTGTGCCTGTGTTATCTTGGTCCCAACAAATCTAATTCTCGTCTGTATTTTCCTAATAAAACCACAAATTGGACCCTACACCATACGGAATCTTCAAACGCAACCCAATGTAATCTTTGGTTAGGACGGTAAGAAAATTTTAACCAAACAGATGTTTCATCCCGTTACATTTAATCTAGCCACAAAAGTGCCGTTTCCGTATTAGGTTTTCAAATCAAGTGATCAAATTAGATTTACAAAGATCGTAGACACTGCCGTTTTTATCAAATTACAGCCTAGGTTTAACTAGTTTTGTGCTAGAGAATAATGATACTATTACCAAGGAGACTTGAAGAAAACATTACTTTTCAAAGTGTGAACTAAAGACAATCTGGATTACCAGCGAACTTAAAGAGAGTATTAATATGCTTTGATCTTGTCATTTAGGTCAAGTAAAAACATTAACTTGCTGTGTACGTTCACTGTTATTTACATTAAATTAAAATCTGGAACAAAATAAATGTGAATTGAAATAAGTAAGCAAGGTGCCTCAGATAATATAATAAAAGGCGTGAATTGTTCTAAACACACAAAATAATCACGTGCATATAAAGTTTTATTGAATATGACGGCAATGCACAATCCGTAATTTCTTTTATGGTCACCGGTTCTACATTCATTTGTTTAATCTGTAGGACCGTTAGTATTGTTCGTACAATCAAGGTGGCCGTAATAAATTTCAATGGAACCTTGTGCCGTTGTTTCTCCGTTGGTAGTCTTTATTTATACAAATTCAATCCAACACGAGAAGTACGGTCATTCATTGGTCTTTTGTTATTTATGTATTTCGTTTATTCCGTTTTATTAGGTTCCTTCCTTGTATAAGTGTTAATCGTATGTTGTTCATTGATCAACGTCTAGATTTCTCAAACGTAGCTAATGGAAAGTAACAGATTACAAATTACATCAATAATCTTATAAGCCACAGCTTAATCGTAAGCGAGCGCGTGTCTTCAGGTGCGGTTGGAAGGTGGATAGGTTTATTAATATTTAACGCTTGCGTTTTTAGAGGAATTAAGCCGTTGTACTTATAGTTTACTATTAATATTTAGTAACGGTATTTTGGAGGCCTTTGGACAGCAAAACTTCTGACACTTTGGTTTTTCATTGACCCCTATTTCAACATTTACTCAAACAGCATCGTTGTTCCGGCTTCAATGAATGATGAAACTGAAAAGCTTCATGGGTTGCATAAAGACTGAGATGTGCATAATATTCATAATAGCAGAAAGTATATTATGTACGATTCAAACATTTCGTAGAGCATCATGAAATTGCAATCTATTAAATCAAATGCATAAGTAACACGACAAACTATATACATAAGGTAGCGGTGAAGTAAACGACAATGACACAACGGGCTCAACAACAAGAGAATCGCCGCTTGAACAGTTAGCTGCATTCGATGCGACGCGCCCACGCATATGAGTGTCACAACTTGCTGTGTACCTATCATAGATAAACATCTCGATATTGTTAATGCAGATGAAATTAAGATTTGTCCAGAATGTTTTTCTTGTCTGTATGTCGACGATTAATGAAATATCAATCTAACCGCCGTTGAGATCAAATTTGTTTTTATTACTTTTACACTAAATTGGTGCTTTTATTCTAGTTTTTAATGTAACAATTAATGTATGTGTATATGTATGTAGGTATATCAAGAACCAGAAGAATTGATTTGACTTTGATATAATTATTATGTTTATTTGTCTATTTTTTAAGAAATCACAACTTGGAATGAAAGCTAATGTAAACAACATTACTTTTGTGTTGTCACTGTTAGAGTGAACTCTCCAAATGCAAATCTTACACGGTATTGTTTGTCAACGCGTTTAAAAATCATTAGTAGTCATTAGCTTTCCACGTCTCGAGAATGTGCATTTTACAACAATCTTATTGGTCTCTAAGAATCTCTAAGAAATCTCTAGAATACAAAAGAGTTAAGAGCTAAAACTTTACATTTTACAGCTAAACCTATCGTAGCCCAATCTCTATTGTAGACTGTGTTAAAAGATGTGATTATATTATAAAGCATTAAGCTAATTGAAAATAGAATGTGAATTCCTTTCGCGGTCACAGATTAAATAATAAATGTGACTACAATACTGCACAGTGAGTCAACTTTAGTAATGTTTTTGCAAATGTGTGCTTCTTTATACCCAAAACCCCATGCCCTAACATGCCGACAATTAAGACATGATGAAATCAAAGTGCCCAATCCAAAGGCAGTCCTTAAGCCTTAATACAGTAACTGCACTGTACACTAATCTTTGCTATGACATGATCTACAATCTGCCGCCGGATCTTGTTCTATTACATCATAATCGGACACCTACGGCCAGGAGCGGCCATTCATATTCATTATTGCTCTGTTTGGACAACCGGTAAGAACCCTTTGTGTTAAACTCAATTGGAGCTTAGCTGACTGCTTGACTAAATTTGGTAAATTTATATCTATGACTTTAATCATGCTATCAAAATACATATATCCCATCATGAATAATATACAAAATGTAACGTAATATCGGGTTGCATTTCATGCCTGATTCAAGACATTATGATAACTTATCATCTTATTATCAAGCTCCCAAGAAATTTTAAGATTTTAACGCAGCTAATATTTAATTTTGTCTCCTCTAGAACTTTAATTATGTAACTTAAAAAATCATGTACATAAAGACCTGAATTTGTTAGCACGTATCTGATACCCAAATTACAATAATTAAAGATTGTTGAGAAATAAAAAACGAAATCAAGCTAAAAACTATAGATATTTCCACTGATGCGTGAAAATATGCAAACAATCTGCTGATTAAATTGTAGACTGGTGAATCGGATTAGAAATAATATATTTGTCTGAACTATATTCATCTTTACTCAAAGCGTTCGGAATTCAGTCTTAATTTGGAATGAGTGGGTTCACTGAACTCTCTCAGCAACCTACAAGGCCATCGGTATTGTCCTCGTGGTGACTAAATTATGATATACTTGTCCATTGGCCGCCTTTCGTGTCTAATTACATCAGTATTATTATGATGATGACTATTATTGGTTTCTAAAATATAACTGTAAAGTTTTTTGATAATATCTTCCATTCTAATTTTAGTTTCATGAATACTATTTTTTCCATTTCATTAAACTATATAAATTCCTTTTTTTGGTTGTTGTTAAAACAAGCGATATTAATTAGTCCTGTAACTGCAACAATAGACGTTCTAAAAGAACTAAGCATTGGCTAATAAAAATCCCTTTCTTTCTATGCAATTTATTGTCACCTGATTACTAATCAGTAATCAAGCCTCTATTGAAATTACCCTTTGCAATGTAAGCAGATTTAGCAATTAGTCCAACGCAGGGTACTGATAAATCTTTTCAAAGGCAATAAATGAGTCAAAGACTTACTTGTTCACACTCAAAGCGCAATTATGCAACAAAATAGTGCAATTAACCGCGTGCAACCTTGAGCGATTTGCACAGGTGTAACCAACCTAATATGTGTTACGTTACCTTTCATGAAATTAATGCCTTGATAGAAACTCAGAAAAAGCACTCAGTCTTTGACACTTAACTGTCTGAATGAAGCACATTTGAAACAAGTTTGGATTTAAAACATCATGAATATTACAATTTTATTACTTTGTCACTAATATTGGTATATCTATTACTTTGTCACTAATTTTAGCTTTCTAGTCTTATGGCATTCATGACAAAGTATCAAGTTACTGAGTCGAAGGCGCCGGAATCACCACTTTTATGAACATTTGTCGCAAGTTTACGAACAAATCAATGCAATGCACTTTAAACACCAGTCTAGTCATTTTCAACTACAAACATTTTCTGCTTCTATATTTAAGTAATTAGAAGTTCACACTTAAACTGAACTTAAAGGAAACTTAAGCATTTATTATTAAGCGTTTTATAATTAGAGACAAAATGACAGTCCACCAGCAAATATTACATTGTACTTTAAAAATATAAAACTCGTCAAAACCGACTTGTATTTTATTAGGTTACGACTCATTAACCACCACAATAACGTGTACAAGGAAAGCGGGCTGTTCAGATTAATATCACAGCCTAATGAAGTCTTTCGTACAGTTGGACAACAGAGACGCTTAGAGAGATCCAGTGTGCAAGGTGTGGGTAGTAAAGTGGGTCCATAAGCTCCAATAGCATCCGAGGATGACCACTGAAGATAATCTTGTCTGAATATTAGTTGTATTTTATCTGTAAGTACCCTTATGCCTTGATTATGTTCTTGCAGTTTCTTAAAATCATAAGGGAAACCGAGGCGATCCCGTAACGTATAAAATTACTTTAATTTACCTGTCCATTTGGTTCTAATATTAAATTTATTGGACATCAAAAATATTGCAGAATATTGTAGAATCAATGACTTCTTTTCTGTAAATTCTTATACTGTGGTAATATCATTGCTAAAGCTAAAGCGGCGCCGCGCCGTAGCGCGTAAAATTCTTTAATTCTTTTAGTTTCGATCGCTTCAGAACTGCTCAGTCGTGGGAAATTATCGTGTTTACTATATTTTTACTACAAGCATTTATTTATGTACTGCTCTGCAACTTAGCTATTTTTTATTGATATGTTTTCACAGTAAAAATATTAGGGTTACGATCTTTCATAATAAGTCACAAATTCAGATTCTGGTTTGGTTAGTAGGCATTAAGTTACCATTAACAAATCTACTTAATACCGACCTTATTAGCTGTTTTTCATCATTCCGCTTGCAGGCACCTGTCAACAAATAAAATCAAAACTTAAAAACACAGGCAAGTAAAAATTTACAATAAATATTAAACAAAGTATATCTTTAAAGCTCTTACACCCTGGGAGTGCTTACGTTAGGTGCCGTGGGCATTGGACTCTCACAAATAAAGTATCAATTAGACAGCAAACACTTATCTCTCACGTAAATGTCTTTCGAACCCTGAGTACATCCCTTGGTAGGAGTCTACAGACTGATAAATCGATGATCGATGGTCACTTATTTTATTTAGGCTCGAAGGACCAATACGATGCACCCCAGAGTTAAAAATAGTGAGCACAAAGAGGAAACCTAAACTGTAAGGCAATTATCACATCGTAGTATCAAAATTAGAAAACTATTCAGGACATTTATCCTCCAGTTATATGTCATAGTGCCACGTCCACTGAATACCACTTTGCCAGTACTCTACTGCAGTATTTCTCAAAGTTGGTAATAAATACCATTTAAGAGGTAAGCGGCCAACAAAAATTGAAAGGCATAAATATAATCTAAAAGGACTTCAGCTCAAAAACGCGAAACGCTATGTTTCCCGTAAATCAAACTAAAATGTAACAACTCCTACAATTTCATTATTAACACGACGTACAAAACAGTTGCCAGTTTATTTATATTCATGTGGTTGCGTGCGTGCAACAATAGATTCTAATTTCTCCAACCTGTAGGGTTATAGTTTTTTCTTACATGTCAATATTATTGCTATTATTTCTTTATTATTTAAGGTTTACTAATGTTGCGACTAAATCTTTTGTCTCTTTCTGTTTTTGGGGTGGAAAGTTTGAGATCCTGTGCTCTAGTGCATTCTAACACAGTAGATGACCGCGACTTGGCAAATCGCCAGTTGCTCGTATATTTCTGTCGATCCTTTTACATGTTTTATTAATTTCCCTTTAAATTTATTTTCCTCGCATATGCTTACAGGTCTTCCTTCACATTATACTTCGCTTGACATTCTGTTACTTCATGTAACGTTTCTATTACCCAATTTTAATTTGAAGTGTACAAATGTATTGTTAGAAAATTTACAATTTGTTGCACTTAATAACTTACAAGTGTTTTGTAAACAAAATTCTCTGTAAGTAGTTAAGTAACTGTATGTTTGTTAGGTACTTTTTGTTGTGCACAATAAATTGCATCTTAATGTAAAGTAATATGGAATGCTTCTAATGTTATTAGTATGTCTTTCGATATCATACTGTTAAACATGACATATTCTACAAGCTAACACCATTGCGGTTTTTTCGAGGGTTTAGGACCCAACTTTAAACCACTCGAAGGCTATATATAAGTTAGAGGGGAGGCTATATTGTACTATGTTACTAGAACTTTTAAAATTCAATCTGAACCACAGAGGCACACGGTGAATATTACAATTAGCGCTCTGTATCACTTTCAATTCAACCAAAAATGTATAATTTATATATTTAGATATCCATATCGATCGCCTATAAACTTTATAAATCTTACGGCTTTCATTTTTATTTATTAATTCTTTATTGCAACAACCTTAATTACAAGGGGCGGAATTAATGCCTATTGGCATTCATTGCTATTAGTAGAAAATTGCGATTAAAATATACATCTAGACAAAACTGACGGTAAAACAAGGTTTTGTTACGAGTCATTATCTTATAATATTATGAGTGTTACTACAAATTTTAATTTCGCAATTTTTATTTTTTTAAGTTTCAGCACACCCACTCAAAAAATGCGAAGCGGCTTGTTCCGTTTGTGTCCGGGAGTTAGTTTAAAAACAAAACCAACAGCGCGTTTTCTTTTCAAAATTGCAGAAATCTCTCTATCGCAGTATCTGGAATCACGTTCATAACTTTCGCTATTAAGATCTGCAGCGCACAACTAACAATATTAAATGGCGCGTGAAATATCTAAAGGGCGTGTGCCTTCCCGCTGGAAACAATAAAACTTACGGCATTAACATTTAACAAATCGTGCTCTATCCGACGATATCCCTGAGAACTACTCTAATTACCTTCAGATACATAACGCTTACCTAACTTGACATTTTGACTCTGCTCTCTATTTCGTAGCAATGGTAATGATGCTACTTTCAAATCTATATCTTCCTGCAGGGCCTTTTATTTTTTTACGTATGTAAAGTGCTTGTTACTGGACAATTTAAGTTTTCAAGTTATTATATTCTCATTGCATTCTAACGGAAAAATACTAGTAGTCGTTTGTCCGACTTAAGCAAATACCCCACGTTTATTTTTGCTTCCAAGCAATGTTTTGATCTATATAGTTTGATCGCAATTAAGGACTTTCATTACCAACATTTATTTACACCACATTTCTAGATAAGAATTAATTGAATTTGTTTATGAAATATCACTTACCCTCAGTTGATTCGTTATAGTTTATAAAATGGTATATGAAAGCCGTAGGTTAGAACGCTATGTTAACTTTTACATCCGTAATCGATTACTTGCCCCTAATAGCCTTTATGCTTACAATCATCAATCTGCATAACAATGGTATTGTGTGCGAAATCTCGTGCTAAAGGAAACAAAGTGCGTGAGATCACAAAAGTTAGGGGCACAAATAGGCTGGCAATTAGAATTAAGACCTTTAATTGTGCACTAGATACACCTACTCATCACCTGTTGACATGCCGATAATTAACACAGTATTAGCACACTTCGGTTACATTGTTAACGATATTGAGAATCGTGATAACAATGAACTTTGGGTAAGTGTGCCATACGTTGTTCACGCAACTTTTCTAAAAGAAAACGCGGATGTAAACTACTTCAATATGTACTGTGTTCATTACTGTCGAAAGTTTAAATACTTTGTCGCTTACTTTAAAATAAGATTAAGATTAAACAATAAAACAGTGGCCATTGATTAAAGACTAAACTTAATCTTAATTATTCAAGAATAGATTTTACCAAAGCGCCGACTGCTGGCTAAGATTCCTGAATCAGGAATCCTGATCGGAGATGCTGACAAAGATTCGTGATTCAGGAATCCTGATCGTAGATGCTCAAATGAACTAACGGAAAATTCAATTAACCAATTAAAAAGTTCCAAATGCCATGCATTTACACTGCTAGACTTAACAGTTCCGTAACTAGTGGGTACAATTCGAATAAGTGGTAAAGTATCTGAATTTATGGCTACCCATAATTTCCGTCAGATTGCCTTTGAGCAGTTACCAGAATATGTTAACTCATTAAAGTCTTCAAGAGAGCTTCACAATAATAATAGTAAACCGATATACTGACATAACTACCATTGCGGTAACCCGCACAACACAACACTGGCCAATAGCCTCAAGGCGGAAAATACTATGTCGGCAAACAATCGCACACTTGTGGCAAAGCAATGAGAACTCGCACCCAAACAACATATTAACCTGCGCTCCAATGTGGGGCGATGTTAGATTCATTGGATTGTAAAATATTACGGCGAGTAGCAGTTTATGTAGGAAAAGATATAAGAGAACAGCGGGTGCTCAAAATTATTTCAAAAATTTATAATTTTCAGATCAACACTCGGTTAAGAACAAGAACAAACATAGTTACATACATACATACATTGCAAGTTAAATGAAAGCTTTTAGTAATGCTGAACAGTTTTTTTGATTGTTTGAACGAGCTAATCTCAGGAGTCATTGGTTCGAATTGAAAAAAATATTGTTGTTCCATTTATCGAGGAAGGCTATAATTATATAACATCACGCTACGACCAATAGGAGCGGAGCATCAACGAAAAACGTTGCAAAAATAGAAAAATATATAATATTTGTAAACCTAAAGAACAAATTTCCCGAAGTGAAGCGAGGGCGAGTCCACTAGTATTTATATTTGGTCCAAATCCAACTTTCGATCATAACTTGCACCCAACGTTACCTCCAGGCGGGTCGTAGGATCACGCTTACGATCAGCGATTGGACACGCACTTCCTTCCTCCACTTGCTATTGACCTCTCTGCAACGTTCGATGCATTACCCTTACCAGACTTTAAAGGTTATTAGATCAGATAAAGCTAACATACTAGGACGCTAGCTGTTTAGACGGTATCAGTACTCGTGTTCTCAACTGACGTTTAACGCCATAAACATTGTTTTATGTTTTCAATGGTGATGGGTTCACATTGTTTTTCGTTCCGTGTTATGATTTTTTTATGAAGTTAAGCGTGTATATGTTTTCCTTGGATACTTGTTGCAGTGAAAACAATAATGTATTATAATAATAAACATACACGGTTTGGTTTATTTCTTGTAAGAATCACTTTGTATTTGAATTTTTTCTACGGCCTAACATCGATTTTAGGACCACCAATGAAGAATCCACGTAGATGTAATCACCTCCAACTTCATGCATCATTGGCTTAACATTTTAAATGCGTTACGTTACAAATGATGAACTACTAAGTTTTAGGTACCTACAGTTCAAAAAACTTAAGTTTACTTTTATTCGTTACGCCCATCAGAAACTACTTTTACTACTCGCCTGTTTTAAGCAGTACTTTTTATTTTAACAGTGAAGTATCAGATATTAAGTGAAAGAAACAGAATAATGAAGTGTTTGCAATGTTTTACGGTAGGATCAGATTAACGAGTATGTCAATTGCTGCAAACCATTGACGTCCATTTACTCCTATGGACGCAAGCCTGCAAAACTAGAACATAAACTAAACAAAAGTCACAAGCTTTTCCCAACGATGCTAGGTTAATTACAGCATGTACAATTTTTCGCGTTCCAAATACATTCATTATCAACACAGAGAGGTATAGGGCGAGATACTTATAATTAGCATGAGAGACGAGGACTAACTGTTGGACTAGATACATAATTCAACACCGCTTTGGGTAATTCTGAAGGTACGGTGGAATAGAACGTGTAAATTGGTTAGCACCGGACCTTTATCTTGTGGGCATCAGAATAGGTTTAAGACGTATCGAAGATCTTATCATCCATCTTTATTCTTATCGTTAATGTTCAATAGATCGAGTAACTTCTGAACGACAGGACAATACAGGTCATATTCATTGTTTTGTCCGGATATCTGTTCAAAGCTGTGCTAAAACCCGGTACATACCGCTGTAATCAAGCTAGTATCTAATTCTATTATGCAATAAAACAAATAAAGTAATATATAATCTTCCTCTAATTGTCTGTATTTATGGACTTCGCCAAAAATTGCGGAACCAATTCACTGTCACATAGATTCATTTTCGCATTGCAAATTCAGAATCTCATACCTATAGTAAGATTGAACAGGGATTCCTTTTGTTGCAGTCAAGGTTGCAAGTGTGTTGCAAGTTGCAATGTTGTATTATGTATTATTAAGAATTACCTACATAATACAACTTTTATTTAATACAAAATTAATGGATATAAATCACTGACTGACTGATACACAGACAACCTAAACGGTACAAACAGGAATGAAATTTTGCAAAATGTAACAATTCCTCGTACAATGTATAGACAACCAAGAAAGAAAATAAGAGAATTTCACTTCAAAACGTTTCACTTAAGTGAAGAGAATACAAGTAATTTAGATGGAACCGCGTGTGAAAATTACTACGGAAAATTTATGACTTTTTCAATGTACATGAGTTTGTTGACACAGAGGCTAAGCATTAACAAATAACTCAGGAGCTTGTTAGAACGGTCGTAAAACTTGACCTTTGTAAAGCGTGTTTTGACGCATTTACAACTTTAACCAAAATTCAAACAAAACCTAATGAAAGTTTGCGATATTCTAACCGTCAGCAACGGTAGTTTCAAAGAAGTGCAGTAAACAAACAAGGTCTATAGAATCATATCCCACAAACACGATTATTATAGCCGACCGGGAAAGCGTGTCCCGGTTTCAATAACCTAATGAAAACAATAAAATAAACTGTCATCGACGAGACCTCTTCACGGGTGTTAAGTTGTTAACACACTCACGCGCTATCAAACGTTTACGGTTACGATTTTAAAACCGATATACGGTCAACGGAACAAAGTAACGCAGTGGACTGCTCTAATGCCTTCGATACTTAGGTTTAAAGAATCTTATTTATCATTAGACTTTTACATCACTTAAAATGAGAAACTTAAATGTTACAATTGGTTATGGTTTATGTCCGGCATGCGAGTCTGTTTGCGGGTGCCGGGTGGTGACTTCATGTATGTTTTGCATTTTTCTAAGTCTTTGACATTTCGCGTAGTCTGCAATTTCTTTTCAAATTGCAATTATTGTTGCTAGTTTTTGAAAAAACAACTTAAATTTTTATCTCACCATCGCGTTCTTCTCAACCCAAGTTCTTCCAAATTGAAATATGTAGTTCCTTGAAGCAACCGTGCTACAGCGTAGGATTAAGCTTTTAATCCTTTTCCAGAATCCAAATATACTGGGAATGTTCTAGCAAAAAGTTTTATTGTAACTTATTAGAAAACAATCAATATATCATCAGCTACTATGCTGCATGATAAAAAAGGAAGTTCCTAAATAAATAATAAGCTTTTCTAGTTATCTAGGTATCTGTTAATTTAATATTTATTACATTTCACTATAATTATTTTTAATTCTGCCGCATACACATTAAACAACTTTGGTTGTTTGTGATTTTTTCTTTGTAGGTTATCCATACCACACGTCTCACAACACAGGAAATACTGGGATGCGAGTATCTTAACCATTTAAAAAACCAGTTTTCAGTTTCTTCACAAAACCCCTCGTTCATTGGCCGCCTTGTTTGTACACCTGCTCCAGTTTCTAGTGTTTATCTAGCAATAGTTTCGCCATCCAATAGAGGGCAACATCAAACAAACCATTATGCTTTGAGCACTGGAATTGTTAACAAAACAACTGTACAAGCAAGGCAAACACGCGTTAGACTTAAGTTGACTGTTATTTACGTAAACCATGTATTTCTAATACGCGTTAACAATTTTCTTTATAAATTTCGCAAAATAACCTATTAATAGGGTATTGACCCGATAAGATACGTTATTGGCAAATCAATATTTTAACATACAGTTTAAACGAGAGTACAGTACAGAGTATATATTTTAAGGTTAGGTGACTTAATAGTTGAAGATTATTTGATAAAACATGCTCTTACACTTTAAGGGCTTCCTTATACTGCTTCTGGACACCCTATTTTCCGCCAATTTTCATGATTTTTAATTCATACTGAGAGTATACGAAAGCAACGTACTTTATAAGTTTTGATGATTAAAGTTTCATTGATTAAAAAGCATTTGATTATAAACGCTTGATTTTTTAAGACAAATAATTAGCAATTGTATCTTACCTACCAGCTACCAGTTCCTCAGAAAAGGACCTTGACAAACGGACATTGTCTGTTCACTAGGAACAGACAACACAGCGACCCTAGGTTTAATTTTTTCCTTTTAAGCTCGGGAACCCTAAAACGAATTTAACCATCTTTGATGTCTGCGACGCGGTAATCAAAAGATTACTGTATACTGAAATAGAAATTCTTTAAAGGGACGCCTGAAGCAGTAGGCTATTAAGAGCAACACAAACAAACACTTTGGCCTGACAACTTCACACCAATCTGTACCAGCAGCTGTAATCTGTTTGGACAGTATGGAAGCTGGCTGTTTATATCAAAAATTATAACGGTAACTACGGATAGATAAGAGTGTTAACTATGATATTATTGGTTTCAAAATAGTAGCATATATAGAAAAAAAAGCTTTCTTTATTTTAAATTCAGTGATAGCCTACTAGTTTGAATGCTTGCCACTTGCTTCGGAGATGGAACACATCGTGACGAATCTAGTGGTTTCATTAGCCCACCATTTTTTTACATTGTATAAGTTAGTGTTTAACAACAATCCCACTTGATGGTAGGTGGCGAAGAAGTCCTTAAAGTTGAGCGCACTAATTTGGTAAAAGCTTATTCACTGCCTTCTTGAAGACTACACTCATACACCGATGTAGACAAACTATGCCAATATTTCGCGGCAAATTTTGCCCAGCAAATTTTTTCGCGGCACGAAAAAATGTGCTGGGCAAATTTGAATTGTAAGACATCCAACACATTCGACAATACACACTACACTACTTACAAATCAGTACGTATTGAGATCTATATTTTATGGAAATAGGGTTGTATGCTAAGTTAGCCAAAAAGCAATGAACTGGTTTAAAATACAAAGAATAGGTTTTGTCATGTCGTATTTGATTATTTATGAAGGGTTTCACCCTGACATAGATACTGAAGCACAGTTAGTTTAAATACGAACTTTGTCAAACTTACCTACTGGGTCATGACTTTTGTTTTAACAAAGTCAATTCATACCGCTCCATGAGAAAGGAATGTATGTATGTATGAATAATTCTATATTTCAGCGTAGGGAGCGCTCTTTTGTATTACATATTTGCTTACGTAGTTTTGTAATAATTTAATCTTATATTTTGAAGGGATCTTAATCCTTATTCATAAATTTGGCAGTCACATGAGAATTGCGCAAACTTTTTTTTAGTTCTTAAAGCCAAAAATTCAAGACATTTTCAAGTCAATATTAATACCATTTTGATTATTATTTTCAAATTACAATTTTTACGATCTAAATATTCTAAATAAATTTAAAAAAGGCATACATATGGTATAGTATAGTAAATGTACGGGGCATTTATCTATCACATAATTATCTGCCGTCCAGAAATCGAACCCAGGACCCCTCGCTCCGGCAGACAGGGCCACTGCCAACTAGGCTGCGTGGTCGTCAGAGCGTCAAGCATATTTTGACGTCTATTCAATTATAACTTTATACTTCAACATTCAAAAGCAACTCTGGTAACTGTAAACAGCGAATTCCAATGTAAATGGGCATCTATACACGTATACATGTATCCCATGCTTCACACAGTTTCAAAAGAGAACCACAATAAATTGGATGTCTTACGAAGCCCGCGGGAAATATACAATAACTGTTCATGAAAGATTTGTGACTTTATGATAATATAATTCTACTAAAGCGAGGCACGAATCTAACAAATACTTGGCTAAATTTACAAATAGCCAATTTAACTAAATACGACTTTACTAAACTGTTAAAGACACCGCTAATTGCGATGTTTCCATTGTTAATTTTCCTATTCGCAAATCTAAAGAAGTAATAGATTCAGTGAAAGTTATTTATGGCATACCTGCTTCAAATGCCTTGGCTTGGCTTCATAACACTATAAGGAGCACACCAAACGTTAATCTGCAGAAATGTCTCCCGCAAGGTTTGTCTATCAGCGAAACATAGGAACACAAAACAAATTACTTCGCTATGTAAATGCTTAAGAGGGGGTATAAAGCAAAATTGGCAATCTTAGATTCAATTTTTACAGTAGTAGATCAAGTTTCTAGAACCTGAAGAAAAACATAGTTATACTTCATTATATTATTGAGTGCAAGATGTAAGCAAAAACATAAAAAAATAAATTTTTCTCGATAGAAAAAAATCACAAAGTCAGGTCTAATTTTCCACTTAAATCAATTTATTTTCAATATGGTGCATATTTTAGAGTCAATATTTTAATATATTATGCTAATTAGTATCACGGAGGGATTAGATTAGCGATTTCTAAATCAAATCTATAATTTACGAATTATTTAAATAAAATACATTTGTAGGATTTTGACATGCTCTGTTTCATTAATCAGTCGCCATTGCTCCATTGAGACGCGAAGACTGTGTCAGTCTGCTCGACATATGAAAAATATTTCGTGGTGTACATTTGTGACTAAGAGCGTAGTTTTTATTACAAAAACAATAATTGTGTGTGTGTGAACTAAAGTTAAAAGACACTAGATCCAACATGGGTAACAAACGGAATAAAATCAACATTAAAAAAGGGAACACAGAAAGCTGAAAATTCAAGTCATGGCTAGTTGTCAGAGGTAAGTTGACAAGTACACTATTTCATATTCAAAATTAGACCTTATTGTTTTAACTTTTGTGCTCACAATACAATGTTGATGTTGATGTTTGATCGCTGAAGCAGCATAGTATATACGAAAAATTCAGATTGTATGTATCATTAATAGTTAGTATTGGTATGTACTTTCAAACAAAATATACAGGTTTATCCAAAAGCAAATTTAATTTTGAGTTAATTATTTCCTCTTTGCCCCATCATTTTGTTTTTAAAGCAACACCTATATTTCTGGTAGTCAATTTGATCAATCCCTACAGCAGTTGTTACTTGTGTGTGTTTGAAACTATTACTGTATTTTCATTTCAGAACAAGATTTAATCCAAAATCAAGATAAGAGAAGAGAGAATAAGTAAATATTCCAAAATCTATTGATGATGACTGGAACATTACACCAGAGAAGTGCGTATCAATTCATCTGTCTATGTATTGTTTCATTTATTATTTGCTTGTTGTTGCATTGTAACGAATCTACAAAATAACACATAAACTAAACTTTTTTTATACTATACATATTATGCATAGTTAGGCAAAATTACTTTAACAGAAACATAAAATTTTGTATAAATGCATTTTTAAAGCGAGTTTTTTATTTACTTTTAATTGCTAATTGTATTTTCTTAAAGAACAAAAAATGTTTTCAGGCTTACTATTACGCTTTTACAAAATGTAGAAATTTTAGAACATACAGATCCAAATGCAGACGAATTTATTGCACCGGAACGGTTGGCATTAAAATAAAGTATTTATGTAATTTAGTCCTATCTAAAACGTTCAACCGATTATAAATGGCACAAAGTGATACCTGACATCATCAGTTTCAATGTTAGAAAGTATAATAGCGTTTGACTTTTCTTTTAATTTCAGTAACATCAAGCCTCGTGTTTATGAACGGGTCAAGACAAATATCAAGACTAACGACGATACTAAATACACATGTGATACAAGTCAACGATTTATAATAGACAAGATATTTTTTTTTGAACAATTAAAACTTCCATCCATGCATAATTTTGGCATTTTATTTTTTCTAGACGGATTTTGGAGTTAGTGAATTAAACTTGATTTCGAATAAATTCATTTTGGTTTTAAGTAAGCTTTCTTCGATTTTATGCTTATTTTTAATCTTCAAATAATTGTTTAGCTTGATGACTTATGTGTTCTTACCATACCTTAAATACTTTTAATACCCATTATACATTTTTCCTGTTCTCACGGATAATTATATCATCACGCATCATATTTCACACACTGTTTTTTTCCTATATTTTTAAAGCTAACAACTGTCGCTCAAGAAGTTAGTGATTGTCATCTTTTTTATGATATTATTGTCACTTAATTAGTTTCCTTATAATAACGGCAGTGGCATTTGTAATTTTTCTGTTTTCTGGCGAAGGATTTCTTTCGATTTAAATAAATTTAAAGGATAACTTACTTTATCTTTTTGTAGCGATAAAATGAAAACAATGTTATCTATAATAATAAATGTCTGAAAAACATTGTACGTGTCATTTATTTACATGTTATACAGCATACAGGTGTCATCACGTAAAAATAGAGCAGATATTCTGCTTTGCGAGAATTTAAATGAGTTAATGGTCACACCAGTACGAACATTATACTGCCTTTCTTGTCATAAAAGTGATTCAATCGCTCCCTACACTAGGTTTCCAGCGCTATGGTTACATGATGCGACCGACACTACCTATAAATGGTATTAGTTTCAGAAATACAGATAGTTACAGCGAGAAGAATTGCTTTAGATTAATAGATACCTACATAATAATATATTCAAAATTATTAATGACACCTAATAATGTGTTGTCTGCCATTCACTGGCTCTCTAGCTATTAACATTGTATAAAAATCTAACCCTAATAAAGAAAAAACAGCTTGCCATTTTTGAGGTAGATGATTCTACATTTATTGAGCCGAAATTTGTCTCATTTTTTACATGATACTGTGCCGTATTCTTGACTGATGCCATGTTATATAATAGCGGCTGTACACTCTCGTGCGAGAGTACTCGCTCTGTCTCGTGACGCCTCGGCCGAGACGTCATGGGAGCGAGAGTAGGCGAGACCCCCCGAGACATCACGAGGCGAGGCGAGCGCTACCAAGTACATTCTCATACGAGTGCACTCGGCTAGCAGTCTCGCGAGAGTGTACAGCCGCTAATAAAGTCAGATGCAACCGGACGCGCAACTGCTGCGGCGCATCTATTTGACGGGCGGGGCGGGGCGCGCGGGTGAAATTTGATTTTTTCCTAGCTTTATACCCCCTCTTAAATGAAATATTTTATAACGTAGTACAGAAAACCTGTACGAAATTGGACTTGTCTTAAACAGCCCTGTGTGTGAGCGCACTTCAAACGCGCGCTCCAAAAGCACTTCTTAACATAACAGTTTAGATAAATACTTTCAAAATGCACTACAAAAAAATTGTAAATGCTCCCCCTCCCCTCTCCTAGATATGGCATGGCTTCAACCCATAAATGACCCACTTCTGATCATGGGGGATAGATCTAAAGGATAAACGCAAGCCTATGGCTTTGAGCGCTTCCGATGTGGCATATTTTTGTGTTAATCATCAGATGATAGTAATTGCCCCTGTCGCCGACGAATCTTAAACACCAGGAGCGTAACCGATACGTTACCAGTCACGAAGGTATTGTGAAACCAGACGACCTAGTATGCCGTTTGGCGGAATTTCCGCTGCAGTAACGCTTCAAGTCCAAGGTTATGAATAAGCAGTCGATTAATACACTGTGGGAGCTAACACATGCCCCTTGATTCCGCAGGTTTCATTAACTATTCAGAGGACTATCGATTTATTTTGAACAACCCTTGACTTTGTTCCGCCAGAACATAATTATACGTTTAAACTTCTTTTTTACACAAATAAAAGTCATTAAACAAAGAAATAAGTACACAACAAATTAATCATCAACCATTATTAATGAACAATATTAACAATAGATGATGCGTCAAATGCTTATTAAATTCAAAGTTTGTTTATTAGTAGATAATTATACAATATACATAAATACAAAATAGATAGGTACTATTATTTTCTATTCTATGGTATGGATGAGTATAAAGATAGTCATTAGATAGTCATAGTCAAAGAGTTTCATATTTTAAGTTTTGAATGTCAGTCTATAAACACGCGTCTCTTTGCCAATCCATTTATCACTTAAATATTTATATTGAACTTATTATTTATATTGAACTTATAAATATTTATATTTATATTGAAACACGCTTTCATATCTTCACTATTACATAAGTGTACAAAATAAAGTAACAGCTATGTCCATCATTTAATCGCATGATAAGCTGATAGACTGAATGCGTTTAGTTAGATCCCTATAAAGGCATGGTGTAGAAAGGCGGAAAATCGTGAGAGATGTCAGATTGCGAGTTGACATCAAAATGAAGCATCGTATGCAGAAATACCGGCGATCCGTGTAGTGTGGAATGCCGGGAGAAATTGCATGACGCTGCGACTTTGCTTTGCGGCTTGCGCGGCTCAAGGATTTATGTTTAGTCTGACAAATGACAGCCTTAAACAGCTGTGATGATAGATAACTTAAACAAACATCTCTAACATTCCATAGATAATTCGCTTCTCTGAAAATTAATAAAAGGTTTATCGGTGGTGTAACTTAACAAACGAAAGGTCTTGAACCAAGTAATTAGTAAGAATTTCAGCATAGTTAACTTTATAGTGAAGCTCATAATCCAAGGCTGATAAATGGAAGGATGGCTTGGCAGTCTACTTGTAAGGAATCTAGGTGTTCTTGGTAGACCACTCTGGTTGCCCTTAATAAATAATTAAACTGTTGGTATAATTAATCCTAACAAATACTAAAAAAAAGCGCATAGACGTGCGTCGGCTGTGTCGCAATTGACGCTCAACGCAAACCGCGGCCGCATACTGCTATATTGGTACCCCCTATTACTATAAGACGCACTCGGGAGGAATCGAATAAGCAATCTTAGATCATGTTTCAAGTTTTACAACGTTCAGAGACGCATATACTTTGATTCAGACGAGTTGACGCAGAAGACGGTTCCATGTTAAGTCTGTAATAACTTCGTGAAGACTTCTACTTCGGTATGTCTAACGTGTCATATAAAGTGGCAGAGGCTGACGCAGACTTGACAAGAACGTGATACCTATACATATAAACTTACAACGTACAGCCTGGTCTATTCACGGTGGCCTATTTTCCATTTGACAGTTACCACCGTTTTACATAATGCACATGACTGTCCTATTTTTTTAACAGGGGAAATCTTACTGGCAACTTTATCTTAAAGCTTATTACCTTCTTCGTTAATCCATCATCTGTAGACATAATTCTAGTGTTGTAAATAACGACTGATAAATAACATACCATGAAGCATAAAGTATTACAACCTTTAAACCTTTTTATTATTTTTGTACTGCTGAAATTTAAATTACTGACCAGTTTTAACTCAACGATATCTTGCTAATTAACTTTAAAATGACATAATTATCACAGAAAAAAAAATTGGATACATGGGTTAATGCCTGCATCACGAGCTAAGTGAGATTATTCAGTTATTACCAAATAAGCAACTTACAGAATCTGGTACTTGATAAATGAACAAATTTCTATATTAAACATATTCCATTACTTTCATCAAGATAACGAAACCATAATTATTATTGATTCTTCCGCCTTATTCATTTGAATTATGTCTCGAACGCACCAGAATTTTCAGGTCTATAGAAATACGCATTATCGGTTCTTCTAATAGAGAATTGCGACATGTATGCCGCCGAGAAAGGTCCAAAGATAATGGTCGCAAGACTACGCAACGTGAGTTATTAGCATAATACAAAGTGGCCACATATGGCTTCTTAAGAGTTGACATTTTCTCTAAAACACAATGGTGGCCAAAAATGGCAAGTTTTATGATAAAAGTACACTTTTACAAACTACAATATTATTACGAAGCGACCTCACGTTAAAGTCATTTCAGATAACTATATAAGTGAAGGAAAATATGAGGAAACCTGCGCACCGGAGATTTCCCCATAATGTTCTCAAAGGTGGGTGAAGTCTTCCAAACGGCACTTGGCAGCGTCGTGGACTCTTATCCATAGTCTGTACTCCGTAAGTCCGTACTTTATGAGAATTGAGACTTGTGTTTTGAAATTTGATATAAATTCAAATTGTGTAATTACCGAAAATGCCCCTATTTTAAGTCCAATGGAGAGTAGCAGCAAGCAGGTGATAGGTACTTCCATGTGAAAAAAATCTTGTTAACGCAATAGAGTAATATATATATGTATGTATGTATGTATGTATATTTATCATGACATTGATTGGCATTTAAGGAACATTATACGAACTGTTGACACATCGAAATCAGTCCAACACGACAACAGCCAATGATTTCTAATTCTAATAAGTATATTATGTACTTTAGCAGGTCACTAATTATTTAATACTTGTCACGAAACAAGAAATTCATTAGCAATAGGCTTATTAATTCTGATATTACATCATAGTTACCCACTTTAGAAACCAAATTGTATTACCTGCATTTATTTCTTAAATATCATATAAAGATATATTTGTTATTTTTTGTGAACGTTCTAAACGTATAACTCTTCTTCAAAATATACACACCAAGAAAATTCCCCATACATATTCCATTAAATTTTCCTGATACCCACGATTCAATTCCGAATATTCATTATTTATCGTTCTAATAATCATTAAATATTAAGTAAAGAGGAAACCCCTATAAACCGACTTACCCCCACAAGACAAGCCCTCCGCCAACGTCACAATATGTTTATGACGCGTAAACATGCAACTACGTCACGCACGCGCGGTATCATAGCCACAACAAATTGAAATATTAAAGAGATTAAAAATAGAACCATAGCTTTTTTGGATTTAATGAGGCCAGATAGAATCTTTAGTGAACTGCACGTATCGTGGCAAGGCAACTTAATTATTGAATTTTAGTATGGTAAACAAGTACCTCGTTATTTCAATGTAAGCCGACAAACCAGCAGAAAGAGCACAATAGTAGGTGATTATCACAGCTTGAGTATATTCATGACACCGGATTTAACCAACATTATAATTTTTATTTTTTGATGTTCCCCTTCAATTATAAAGTGGGTGACCTCAAACCAAGAGCAAATATGTAAGTTTTTACTACGAAAATCAAAGATGCTATAACTAACATTTTTGACGTTAGCGCACTTAACCAGTCCCGACTTAGATCACCACTAGCCATGAAACGGGGCTTGCACCTAAATTATAAAAAGATAACACGATAATTTATATTCGATTACAGAAGCCCCCGTTATGGTCGATACCCGACTATTAAACATACGAGGGAACAGCACCAAGATCCTCGATTTGAAGGCTGCTTGGTTCAGCACTATCCACCAGAAACCCGACGGCACCCACTCGCACGTGGTAAGATCTACCTGACAAGTAGCTAACTACTTTTAATATTCCTGCAGTTACAGAACCAAATTATGTTTGTTAATGACAGTTTTGTGGATGCTGGAAGCTCATGCGGTGACAACTTACGATACGGGAACGCATTGGGCCTTATTAGACCTGACTGACCAAATCCTAGACTTACCCAATCCCATGCCAGTAGACGGATGTCGTAAGAGGTGACTAAAGCCACCTGCTTGGTGGGTAGTGCTTCGCGCAAGGATTATTTATTTATTTTATTATAATTAAGTACTATTTATAAATATTATTATTCCGTATTCGTATTTTTGTGATTCTTTCCGTAAATCCCGTCTTCTGGATAATCTTGTCGTTTTTCGGCTCGGGCTGGAAAGCCAATACTTTATTTCTTTGTCGGCCGGCAATAACCGTAACGCTTTTGCTGTTATTGATTTCTATGGGCGACGGTGGCTCGGTTAACATAAACTGATCAACCCAAAACTGAAACAACAAACGATTTCACATTAAATCTTAATGCAGATTTAATCCAACATGAGCAAACACGCGCCCTAAGGTTAATAAATTTAACCTCAGTAGCTGCATACGCGTTAATAAATTACCACGTTCTAGAATCCCGCCCCCTTCTATTCCATTAAATTTAATGAACGGACCTAAATTAGAAGGCGTATGTTCTATCGCGTTCGTTATGCGCCCTTGAATCAAGTTCAATTTCAAAGAGTGGGATCTGGGATCTTCAATTACACGATCGGCGCTTGCGCAACCTTCGCAATTATCGCCCAACGAACAATTCAATTACACTACGCTTTACGACGATAATGCCAATGTTTAAAAATAATTTATATATAAATAAATAGAACTAAGATCTTAAAATAAATTTATTGTCATTTGTTATATACTTTTACGTTATGCAAATTGATGGTGCTTCACAAAACCGAATTTGAGCGGCGGAATTTCCGATCCGACTAAACAATCTACCGTCACAAAACCGTAGAAAATTGTCAAAAAATATTTTTTATCGTAAAATCGACGTTAATAAAATAACTCCCGACTTAGCTAAATTTGTCACGTCCACACCTTATGTTTAACATTGATGACGTGTTTCCGTTACGTTACGATTTCCATAGACAATCTAGACGATTTCTAATTTTCGTTCACTTCTACTGTACTGACTTATAGAACTCCTAAAAATAAATCTTTGATCAGTTAATAAAAGAACTCCACGTCAGTAGATTTTCCACGATCTAATAGCTAAAGCAAATGATGATTATTCTTTAATATGGACACAAAAAACTTCAAGTTGCATCATGTCGTGATGAGCTACGAGTAGGTTCTCTCTCCTTCGTAAAGATAAGTACGATGCGGCTGGACATCAACAACAGGCGTTATTAAATTTTACCCGTCAAAAATACCTTCATCATTAACTTTTTATTATGTTATTTTAATGACAACTTCATTCATCAGTAAGCCGCCCTGAGTTCGCTTCGGGAACTGGTCACTTTTTTCAGGCGTTACAAAACATATTAGATTTACCTCATATTATCGTTTGAGGGGCTTAGTTTTAATCGTTTTAAACATAATGGCAACATTTCAGAGATTAACGTAGACAAACAGGCAGACAAAAAATAAAAACGCATGTTTGAGTAAGATATCAAGCCTGAATGTCGATATCACAGACAAAACATTTTGGTCATCACTGCACAAAAATTAATCAATGGACAATGCATAATTGCACGCCACTGTACCTGACTGTACTTTGCACACGTCATCATGACTGCGTGGTACTACCAGCGACTGTACATGAACCTTTTGTTTAAGAAGTAATTAGGTGGTAATCTCTTTGTTTCGGACGTTGCGAGAGGTAGGCATTACAATCAATTTTTTACAAAGAACCATCGTAATAATAAATTACGAAACGATTGATAGAATTCTCTTGTTATATCGGTTGCGTTTTTCTTTTGTTATTATGTTATTATTACCGGGTAGCTATTATAAGTAAATTAAAGCAATTGTTAATTAAATTACGCATCTACAATGTGTTTTATTGCAGTTATTATTTTCCGCGCAGATGACATAATACCAGTACAGATATCAACATTATCGCCACCCATATCTGTCTCACTGCTGGGTTCGGCTCTACTGAACCCAGGACAGGACAACTTTATATAAAACCTACTTATATGTACATATACACGCACTATATAAGTAGGTTTTATATTTGCACAAACACGTCTTTGGTATAGCTAATATGTAATTGCAAAAATCGCTGATTATCTTGACTGGTAGAGAATGCTTTTAGCTTATAGCAAAAGGCGGACTTAGCCTTTTGTACCACAATGTTTTGGTATAATAAAGTTTAAATAAATAAATAATCTTAATGGCAGGCGCTGAATTAATACACATATAAGTATGTATGTATGTACCTACATCGTTTAAAAATGTAAATCCGTAATTGGCTTTAAGTATAAGAAATGTGTAACTTTATCACATAGGTGAGAGCTGTGGATTATGTGAAATAAATTAATAAACTCATTTTATAATTTAGGCTTCCACTAAAAAGCATTTGAACAATTCCACTAGTAAAAGGGAATAAGGGATATAAGGCTTCGTCGTCGTCATTCTTTCAGATACTTTCATAACAATAGTTTGTTTAAATCTTTTAAACAAACTATTGTTAAAAGTACTAAGTAGTTTAGTCTAACCTTTTTTTACTTTTATTAGGTTAAACTTATTAGTATAAACTTTGGGATTTAAAAAAATAAACACAATCCTAAAGGTCAGTGCACAGTGCACCCCTCCGGCCCTTTGTCACACTATCATATTTTTGCTATGAATTTAATCAGAGTCAAATCTGAGTTGAGTTGATACAATAATATATTATGTGCATACTTTAATTCTGCACAGCTACCAGACTTATATCCATCCTTATCTTTGTAGCGAAAGGAGTTGGTTATTCGATTGTGTGGAAACTGAACGTAATAAAATTTTCGCCATTACACGTAACGTTTCCGTAGTGTAGCGGTTATCACGTGTGCTTCACACGCACAAGGTCCCCGGTTCGATCCCGGGCGGAAACAACTTTTTTTTAATGTAGGTAGTTTTCCATTATTTTCTTCTTAAAAATAAAACGATTTAAACTTATTTTATGATTTTTTTATATTAGCATTAAAATGTAGTAAATTTCGGGTATCTTCTAAAAAAAACTTTCGGATGACTATGAGTGTTTTATTATCTCTGATTTTATTTGCAGTACACATTCAACTTATTAGAGTAGAGTCACTTGCTTAATTGTATATTTTTTTAATATTTTTTCCATTAATTTGCTCTTGAAAAATAAAACTAAACTAATTTATTTTAACCAACTAATTTATTTTATTTTATGTATTTTTTATTAACATTAAAATGTAGCTAATGTTAAGGTACGATATATCTTGTAAAAACTGTTTGAATTACTCAGTATGCTATACTCTTTATGTATGTGATATGTATTTTTTATATCATTATCTCTTGTAGATATCATTTAAAGCCCACATGTATTAAGATTTGTGTAGTCAATTAATTTTTATTGCTAGCATAGATTACTTGGTGTGCCAAGTTGAATTGTTGCCTTACTGACCGTTGGCACCCTTTCAGTACTGATACCTAAAAACTGACCCACTGAAAAGAGCGCTATAAACATTCTGTGTGAACGGGCTCTTACGATACAAACAACTCAAGAAGCATTTACACGGACATAACAGCATCGTGTTGCAAATTAATTTAAATCCCACTAATAGAAGGAAGAGGAACATTAGAATTGCATAAACGAAACGGCGGAGGAAGGATTAAACGTGTCTGAATCGCGATAATGACGCGGAAGAACGTTGACAATGTGGTGTTGGCGCTGAGCAGTGGGGTTAGCGCGAGCCGCTGTCGAATACGAAACGTTGACGGTCACATTACTAACGTCCTAAGAGAACGTTGTTGCAGGAGTTGCTCGAAAATTACTAACGCACTAAATCCTCACAGCGGATTACTTATTGTGTGTACGTGTTGATACCATATCTACGTAATAAAACGCGAACGGTGACTGACTGACAGACAACGCACAGCCTGAGCCGCTGGATCTGGAATTTGTAAGTTTGCACCTTTGTTCAGGAGTTCGTTACAGTGTGGGGGAGTAGTACGAAATTTATTCTGTGAAGTGTTTAGAGTATAAAAATATATAACATGTGGTAGTAGGGTATTTTGACCGCGGCAAGCTAACACCCCCTAAAATCGACTGTGAAATACATATATCATTATGCTTCGGTTGCAGTGTCATGGTTTGGAGTGGACAGATAAATAATGTACGTCCCATCGCTTCATCGTCGTTCGGTATCCGTGATGCCTTTGGTATTATTAATATCCATAGTCGACGTTATCCACTGACCATAAATTTAACCATTAAGGTGTTACATGAAAAAATAATTCGTCCGATTTAAATGAAACTTGGAACTTTAAAAACATAGTAAAGAATTTTTATCCTAAAAAGGTGTAAAATGGTGGATAAATTAGTACGACTATAAAAGTAGCAAGATCAGCTGGTATTCCGAGAAATTAGTAATTCTACAGTAGTAGTAGTAGTAGTATTCGTAATTCGGTTAATCCTTATTTCCGCTATCGCTATTATCGTTTCGAACACCATGACGCAGACGTATTCGACAAATGATTCACGCTAGCCCTACAGGAGTGGGACACCGTTGGTAATTAAGCTTAGAAAGTAGTGTGGCTAGTAGAGCACAGGGCAGGGACAATTTCTATATTGGCCACAACACGGAAGGTCACCGACCACCGATAAACAATCAATCTTACAGAAAGCTAATCTGAATACCGGATATGCAAAGTTATGCATATACCTCAGTTACTATTTTCCTAAACAGAATCGAAACGCCACGCGTTAAAATATTTCTAATATTTAAACTTAAATTTCAATTAAATTCTTGCATGAAAATTTGAAACAACGCTAAAAGATTATAACTTAATGAACGAAACTACAAAAAATTAAGAAGATGAATAATAATAAACAAAGAAAATAAACCCTTACACACTCATACCCCTACCCTAGGCTTCCCTTTGTCACGGGTGGCACGAACACCACAAATAACACACTAACTAACCCATGACCCGAGAACATACATTACATAAATATGTCGCATAAATATGAACCGGAACCTGTCACTTCGCAGGCAGAGTCAGAACCAACAAGGCTTCAGCTTTCCTCGTATGTTTTTAATATAAATCACCGAAAAACTAGCAGACGAGCCACCTGATAGTAAGTGATCACTGCAGCCATGAACGGCGCCACCGATGCGTCACCACAGTCAAAAAAGTGAAGAACTCGCATTATTCCTGGCCCTTTGACACTACGATGGAAACACGTAAAAACATTTCACGGTTTGTTTTAGGAGGGTACGTTCGATGGACGAAGGGGAATGGAAGAAGTAAATCGTGTCATTACATTACATTATAATGTTTGGTGGTAAAATAAATGAATTCTTACGGCTCAGTAGGAATCCGTTAAGGAAACATCCTTTCTTATCTTGTTATGATAAGTGAAAAGTAAACACATGCAATAAGTGATAACACGTACACAAATTGGGCAACCTGTGAAATACTATTACAGGTTAATCTCGTTATATGTTACACACATCTATTGTTATATGATTAATTAACTGTGTTACTTAAATTCGTTCTACTATCAAAAATAGAACATACGCACTGACTACTGACTGTCTTTAAAAGGTCAGTGAGCTGCAATGTCAGAATAATACAATACAAACTATTATAGTATCTATAACTAGTGTATGAAAACTATCTCGGTACTTCATTTTATCTAAATCGGTTCAGCGGATTAAGCGCGCAAATGACAGATACGACGGAGTACTAAGAAGAATAAGTAAGAATTAATCAAAGTGGCTCCCTTACTGAGCATTCGCTTGTAACAATCCAAGATTCGAGTCTATGATTATGAATGATTTTTGAGCATTCCAGTATTTCCAGTAGAATACCCGACGAAAACCCGGGATCTGTAATCACTGACAAGCATTTCCTTGCGTAACAATCCAGCATGCGAATAAATTTATGTTAAAAATTAATGCTCAAATCTATTTAAACTGCAGATGTTACATGCGAATGCACACAATACACACACAGTCGATGAAAGATCGTCTTATGCAAATTAACATAACGTAAACATAAAACATTTTTCTTGTATGCTTTTTTACGTGTACATAAATTATAAAATAAATAAAAATAAATAAATAAACATTTCTGTCTTGTATAATTTGCTCTTTGTCTGATTTATTGATCCTTAGGAATGTAGCGTTATTGGGCCAAGTGGTTTAAGTCACGCGACGATAATTGACGAATTAGGTAACACTGGGGACGTCGCAGACGCATTGCTTGTCATAAAGTTAGTGATGAACCTCATAAAGATGACGATACTTTTCATTTATGTCCACTTCCACTACTATTTTATTTGTCTATGGATGTTGAAACTTTATATCATGAAACGTTAAAAGAAAAATGAACATAAAACCAATTCATTCATTCAACAATATATTTACGAGCCGGTACCCATTTGGGTTAACAACAAAAATCTGAAAATAGACTTAGCGACATCAATTAACCGTCGCCTCACAGAGCATTGTTTTACGACGCCGTCTACTTTACTGTTATCTTCCGGTTTCGTAAGCTAAGCCCAGAGCACGTGTAAATTTGTTTGACAAGTTTCGAAAACCATCTATCCTACTTCTGCATATACTTTTTTACATGATTCAAGAGAGTGAATAGGCTTTTATGAGTTAGTGGTTTAACATCTTGGACTTCATCGCCACTTACCATCAGGTGGGATTGTTGTCTGGCATTAAATTGAGTTAAATTAAGTAAAAAATGTGGTTGTTTTAATAAAGTAAAATGGTTGTCTGTTAAGTCGTTTTACGGACGATAATTTTACATGAAAAGAACGCCAAATGAAAACATTGATGAAAATTGCCTCTCTATCCCTCGTTCCGCGCTCTCAATGACGGTATACTTTTTTTTGAGTGCAGTCAGCGTTCATCGATTTAAGAGACGTTATCCCGTCAATATAATAATAAATTAATATGTAGTTTGAAATGCTAAAAAACACTTTACATTGCTAAGTGAATAAAAACAAATCAATAAATTTACTCACTGTGCTGATGTAAACCGTTGAGGAGTGCAATTTTCGAGTCAATCCAACATGTTGGTCATAAAATTGCATTGTGTGTGACAGAGAGTCATTGAGAGTATTTCCAAACCAACTTGCAAGACTTGACCCTAACATACCAGTACATAATATATATTATACAAACATTGCAAGTTAAATAAAAGCTTGTAAAATTTGTTAAAATTGTATGAGATGTAGTATTAGGTACATTCCTATTATTTCAAACCATGTCAAGATCATACTTAATTAGGACATGCTCACAACCCTGCTATTTTGTAGAATTAACTATACTTACTAAGAAATAACAACCGAAAAAAATAGGATAAGTAATACTGATACCTCGATCCAGAGGTCAGTGATGTGCTCATTAAAAATATTTAATGCTTGCCAAGATTAACTTACGTACATCTTACTAATGCAGGTACGTACTATTAAGACAGGTTTTCCAAAAGCAAAGAGAGGGTGGTTACTAAATAAGTAACCACCCTTAAATGTTAGAGTATTTCACAAGGAGTTACATGAGTACAAGTGAAGACTAGCAGTATGCAAACACTACAATGTGGCCTTCCCCTACACTAGACTATAATAGTGGTCACAGTAATTTGATATGAAGGCTTTGTATATGTAGGTACTTCACAAGCAACAAATGATGACTTCACTAATCTACCTATAGAATTACATAAATACATTCCTAACAGGCATGGAAATAAAGCATAATCTGGGATTAAGTGCCAAATTTCATATTGTAGCAATTTACTTTTGGCTCTGATACGATATCAAGGCAAATTCATTTAATTGAGTAAATGTTACATTAAATTACACATGTGTGTACTTAAATAATAAATTCTTAGACTTTGTTTATATTGTGTGACTATAAATAAATAATATAAGACTTGCATATCAACAATGCACAGGCCGGTAATACAATTAAACTTAGAAGACCATACCATAGCTACCTCACTAGCATTATAAGATTATAGGTTACTGACCTCCTTAGCAACCAATACATCCAATGGATTTATAGAGAACTAGGGTGACCTAGCCTATGCCGTGAATATACTTAGTTAAAACCAATTTATACAAATAATATAGTGCTAGTTTTACATATTGAATTACATCAAATCATTGAACCAAAAACCAACCAAAAACAAAAGGAGTACTGTGTATAATATTACCTCAAATTCTTTTTATGCTTTGAGCAGGCTAAAAGGCATATCGATCAACCACTTTTAAGTAATCATCTACACCTCCCAACATTAGCATCATCACTGGGGGTTTCATCAACATCTTAGTACCATTTCTACCGTGTAATAATTGTTTTAAAGGCAATTGTGTTCCATACAGAAAGGTGTGGAGCCAGTTACACTTTTTTAGAGGCGAACATCTCAGTCCCCAAGGGTAGCTGCATCTGTGACCGAATTAGAATGAGATTCTTACTAACAATTACTACCTATACTTCGGCCACGCTCCGAAAAGAAACTATGTAAACAAACCGATATTAGGGTCATCAAAATTCTGGCACTGTGAAATCTACTAATTTTCGTGTTTTCAACATCATTTCTAAGAATAACATGCAATTTGTATACTATCGCTTATTTCTATGGCACAATACACTCTAATCACTTCCAAAACGTTTATATTATTGCGTCTATACAAAATTTCATAAAATATCCTTATCAGTTAGTAACTCACAGCCCTTAAAGTAAGCTAAATTCAGGTCTTTATAACATTTTGTCTGATTTTGCCAAGTTAAGAGAATTCCAAAAACAAAGTTTACACACATTTCCTTACAATTTCGAATGTCTTACGATGTTTTAAATTAGCTGGATAATAATGACATCGTCACACCGTATTCATTCATGGTCGTGCAGTGTTGCCAGGTGTCGATTTCTTAACATGCGTGTGCATAGACTATATTCCATTATGTATGCAAATCGATATATCGATACAATTCAAATAATCCTGTTTAAAAATTTGAAAGCTGTTCAGGCGACCAACGCTTTAATCAGTCTACAGTAACAAAGGACCTTTGATGAAAACTGTCACGTAATGTCAAGTAATTTATAATATAATCGTGATTATATTTATAGGTTATGTTGGACACCTAAAGAAATACTCAAACTTGCTATTTGTTATTATCATAAATAGATTTCTACGTAACATTACAACGCGTAGTCAGTAAAAATTACTCATCCATGTAATTTTTACTAACTACGCGTTAAAGTGCAATTTAGAATTATATTTTGCAAGGTCAATTAAACCCTAAAACAAAAACAAAGTCAAGGACCAATATAGATTCACAAAACTTAATTTAAAGAAGTAAAAGAATTATACATAGAAAATAATTTATTTTAAAACGTTCATAAATGTGCGGACGAAAAAAAGGTTATTCGCATCTGCCTGTTATCGGTTGCTAGGCAACAACTGTTGGTAAACTTTCTTTACGGAGGACGGCCGAAATATAACTGGACTATTACTAACAACAACTAACAGGACTAACTATCACTGACTAGTTCCCATTTGAGTCTTGTTCAAGGTCAGTCACATTTGTCTTGGGCGGTAGTAGAAGGGTGGTGCTGCATGCTCATTTGCTACCTTTGATCAGATGAGCACTCCCAACGTCTTTAGGCAACCAATTTGTTCTCAAGTGTCACAGTCTCTAAAAGTAATGATAAAAAGTAATGATGTGTCTAGTTAAGCTTAATGGTATTAATTCCAGTAACCTTAGTTTTTCATTGTTAATTGCACTGTTGGTCTTGCAGACAAAAAATAAACTTAATGTGTATGTTGGACAATGACCATCAATTATGTCAATAATATAAATGAAATCAAGCAGCTAACACAAAACAATTTAATAATTATTGTCTTATCTAAAATGTCACCTAACAATAAATTAACAGCAGATGCTTATATAGCCCAGAGATGTGTGATAATCATAATCAATCAACTATAATCTAAGTTAGTTTTCTATTGCTTATCTCGGAAATATAAAATGAAAAGAGTTAATGATTAAAATTTGACACACTTAATATCAGTGACTAAGCCAGGAGCCAGCAGTGCAAGCTGGCAAGGTCAAGGCAATCCAACTGAATAAATAAGGAATGAGGTTGAACTTGAATAACATTTTGTATCAGTTATCTTACATGTTATCCTTATTAAACGTGTAGTCGCTTGGATAAATAAAAAAAGACCCTACGAATCTGTAATTACCTTAACAGTACCTTAGGTTATCCAATTATTAAAACCTAAAACATTGTTTGATGTTTACAGTCTATCTTATTTTAGATAACTACCGAAATGCTGACTTCGTGATACGTGTGGTTAATGAATCACAAAATTATTTGTGCCTCATCAAGTCAAACGGTTTATAACAGTGACGCAAATCAATAAATCAAGTTGGAACTTTGTAGTTGCATTTGTGCTGCAAGCAAATTCCTAAGTCAGTTACTACAACATTAAACCAACTACAAATAAGCAAAATACACTTTAAGTGCAGTCTACGATGGTCGAAACCTTAGAAAAGGTAGTTTTCATACATAATTGACAAAACAAAAACTTACCCGGCGACAGGTGGTAGCGCAGTACTCTAAGTATAAAACTATTCAAAACACAAAACCAATTGGATCACTTCACAAACGAACACAAACAGAACGCAATTATTAATAGATTTAACAATACCTAATACTGCTATTCATAAAAGTACTTGAATCACTATAAATATCTGGGTGCATACGAATATAATTAAAATAATAGCTCGCGGCTGAGCAAGAAGTGAGTTCAGTCCGTATTCAATTCACTTCACTGTTCAAGTCAAGTCAAGCAAGTGTTCACTGTTCACTTCACTGAACTCAGTGTTGCCAGATGGATAACACAATAATACGGTGCACAGTGGGTCAAAATTACCAGAAATACGGTGTTCCAGCATAAAGAAATACGGTAGATTTACGGTAGACATTTTTTCTACTTTACGGCTTTTACTGTTTTACTAGTGACAAAAAAAGAAACATACAAACAATATTTATTTAACTTTCATTAATTCTGAATCACTTTCAATAATTGACGAATTTGTTTGTATATAGAACCGTGCATTGAGGGCTGATTTCACCTACACAGAATTCACACTAGAGCAGCTTTCCCAGTATAACTTTACTTTGTCGATTAATGCGATGGTTAACTTCAAATTCGTTTCACTACGTTATCTTACTCTCGCATAGTTACTCTGCGACTTTGAACGAATGAATTGAATGACTGCGTGCATGCACCGAAGTAAAATAGACAGTTTGACGTATACTTCCGCAATAGCGCTGCGTATTATTTTATTTAATCAAACAATACGTACCTGGCAGTTGAGTTGACCGTGACTAGTGGCAGAGACAGTGACACTACTTATCTACGAATAGCAGCTTACTCGGCCGAAATCGGCGGTTTATGATTTTACTCTAGTATAATATAATATAGAGATTTTATCCCTAGGCTCAATGTTGGTGAAACGTAAAATGGGCTTACTCGAGAGTAATTGACTACTTCCCGGAAATAAGACTTATACGACATTGGTGAAATCGGATCTTAATCCATTGATACAGAAGTTTGTGGTTCAATTTTCGTTGTTATATCAATTGGCAGAATTGCATAACACAGACTATGACTGGTAGACGCAGGGAACTAATAAGTAGGTACTTATCTACGATAGACGTAGGTGATACCTACGATAGATGTAGGTGTTGTAGGTGAACTTAGTTAAGTAAAGTGTAAAATTGTACATGTCAATGTACAATTGACTGGCGGCGCTGCCAGTCATAGAGCAACTTTGTTGCCTGGATACTAGTTTCGGTTAAAGTTCGGAAAAATACGGTAACTTACATACACCGTAATTTTTGACTACGGTAGGTGGCAGATCTTGAAATAAATTTCAAAAATACGGCAAATCTACCGTAATTACGGTGCATATGGCAACACTGACTGAACTGAACATGACAATATTGACAATGACAAATATGACAATTGACAACATAGAAAATACTCTATAAAGGAACCTGGAACATATTAATATCATCACTCACTACTCTGTATAATATTGGTGATATTTAATTATACTATTTCCATTTCTTTATTTTCTCGATGACAGTTCTCTAGTAGTGTTGTGACCAAATAAGTAATGATATCGATCGCATATATTTATTATATTAAATTCATCAGATTTTGATTAAAATAAATAAACAAAGATTACCTGTCGTTATAATTATTTCGTTTCATTGTCGAGTACCTACCTATACCTACTTATTCTACAACAAATTCGAAAATTTTAAAGTAGTTGGCATTATCAATCAAGAATAAATACGTGTAACATCTTGTAATGAAATATAATATTAGTCAATAAATTTGTACAAAATAGACAAAGGCAGTAGTTTAGTTTCTTACATTTTGTAAAAAAATATCGTGTCTGTTATCGAGTTACGTTTATCGATATAGCCCATCCCTATCAGTTTATTAGAATCAGGTATAACCTTGTACGTGTGTAAACGTCATATTTTTATAAAATAATGCATACTTAATGTAAAAAAGATGCTCGTTCAAGTTTTCACAGGAGCTGTCATCGAGAAAATAAAGAAATGGAAATAGTATAATGGCTGGATTTATTGCAATGGAATTGTGATTTGAAAAAATTAATTGCACTAACACTTTAGTATAAAATAAACATAGGTACATAACATTATAAAATTAAATGTACTCTGTGACCGCAGTGTTCATTTGAAATTTTGAACATTTCTTGCATTCAATAGAAAGAGGCGACATTAGATTTAGAGAGTCATACGTCGGCTACATCGCATAGACACATTTTATTCCGACTGTATTAGAGGGCACTGTTTATGAAACTACTGATACGACGAGTTTTTGAAGTTATACTTCTTTTGGCGCGTTAGGGAAAAAAGATGAGAGTAAATTTTCAAGGTTGCGTTACGACAACCCGAAGTTAGCTCGACACCCTGAAGTAAGCTATTGTCAACATTTCAGTTATACACCGCCATCTATCGGCAAGAATAATTACTTGATCCATACTTGCTAATGAGTTCCATTATTTTATACTAGATGGCGCTAGTAGTATTCTTATTCTAGTTTGCTTTATATTTTTAGGTATATAAATATGCTACACTTTGTATTTCTACACTAAATTTTATACTAAAAGTAAAACAAATATAATGCACTGTGAACTATTTTATTATAAAATCTAACCAAGAAACTATGAATAACAAAGAATGAATCTAACCAAGCTGAGTCTTAGGTGTAGTAAAGGTTCGTTTTCTAGATGTTTTCTTGCTGGATGCTTGCATTTGTTGTAACTGACTGTACACTTCACCCCAAATATCAGTCTGTTCTTCAATAGGTATTGTTTTTCTGAAAAAAGAAAAATATATAGAATTTTAAATTATACCTGTACAAAGAAACATGATTCAAAATACTGTTTTTACAATAGAGCTTATGACCTGTTCACAGATTCTTTTTTTGGCAAGGATAGTTAAAATCAATTGGAAATACTTCTGCAAAGTCAGATCCCCGTCAGGCGAGGTGTCATGTTTGGGGAGCGGCAGAGCTCCGATTAAATAGCTTTATTCATGTTCAAAACTTGTATAAACGAGAGCAGTTTAAAAAACAATCGATACTGTGATTCAGGCTTGTCGAGACGTCAACGTGTAACGTATGTACGATGTACTTACTACCACTTCTGTAAGTTCTGTAGTTAATTGTACCCACCTATAAACCTTCATTAAATCATATTTTTCCCATGGAGTTTTTCTCAATTCTCTTCTCACCCTATCCTTTTCTTTCAAATACTGTTCTATGTTTGCTATCCCTTGGAGATCTTGCCTTTCCCATCTCTCTAGCCAAGGTTTTGGTTTCAAAACAACCTGTAACATAGGGAAATATATGTTATAAAAGTCTATACAAAGTCCAATCATCTATACCTATATAGTTAAATAGGTTAAGACAAAACAGTTCACAAAAATTTGAAATAATTTTTTATGTTTTTGTTTGGTAACTATTGGCAAGCTTTAATGTTAATCAATAATGTACAACATTTGGGCTTTTTTTAATGATTACAAAATAATATTACTGTATAGAATGGTAGTAATAGTAAGAAATATTTATTTCACAAATACATCACCTTCACAGGATTAATAGGCACTGGTGTTCCTTCTGGAAGGATTTCCGGGTCCATATCAAATGAAAATGTACTGTATTCAGGCAATGCATCCCGCAAATAAAACAATGTATCATCAAGACGTTTCTCCAGGCGAAGAACTTGTACACCTTGGATTGTTGGATCATACAGTTCATACCGTACCTGAAAATGTTATGATATAATTTTAAGTGTATCTTGCTGTTTCAGTGCTAGTCACAGTTGACATGGGTGGCGGCGGAAGCTTAGTCAGTCCTAAAAGTTTGTTTAGTTAAGTTTTACTATGGATAAAGCATAGTTATAATAGCATACGTATAACTTTGATGAAATATACATACCTCAACCCCTTGATGATCAACAACATTCCTCAATGTGAACTCAGCTCTGAGGCCGGTACCTTTTCGCTCTATACATATACCTACAAACCTATTGGTCTTACCCTGGGCATGAGGGTCTGATATAGTTACTGCAAGTATGGATCCTGGAATTATAATATTTTGATTTAAATTATAACAATATTCATAATAATTATAACAGGGGTCTGCTTTATTAGTCAAACAAGCACATTGCCACTTAAGCTTTATAAAAATAGCTTTAAGTTCTATTAAGCTAAAGTCAACTTCTAATTATGATAATGCACAATATTTTCCATAACACGTGGTTGTTATATTATATCTTTCCAACAAGAGACAAGAAATAAAAAATTATCTATACAAATAAATAAAATCGGAGTGTCTGTAATAACCGATGTCAGCCTGTTGGTCTGTCTGTTGCTTTGGGCTTATCTCTGGAACGTCTGGACCGATTTTGATGGGGCTTTCACTGGCAGATAGCTGATATAATAACAAAGGCTACTTTTATTTTAGAAAATTAATACATTGAGTGTAAAATTTCAACAGTTCTTAAAATGATAGATCTTAACATTCTACTACATTACATAAACTCACTGCTTACCAACATAAAACTCTGGTATATCCAATTGCTTTCTCCTGTTCAACATATCTATTCTCTCCAGTTTCTCTCGAAGACTGTTTCTCCATTGAGGATTCGGGTCCGGAAGAAATTCAGGATACACTTTCCTGTATTCTAGAACAGGATTTAACAGTCGTCTGCGGCCTTTGGGTACGCGAACTGCAACTTCATTAGATTCTTCAACTGATTTTTCTACATTCTCAGGTATAGTTGACAAAGCACGACAATCTACAAAATAAAAGGTAATTAAAACAATGCATATAGGTAAATAAAAAATATAAATAAATATTTAAAAATTCTAACCTCTTTTATACAACCACTTCGTAATGGACAATATATCTGCGCTTGTCTTTCTTATTGCTAAAGACATTGTTCTAATGTAAAAGTGCGGTGGTCATGGGTAATTGTAGAATGGAAATTAGTAATATTTTACTTATGATTCACAAAATTAAATGCACTACATTTATTTTAAAACAGCAAAAGGACGAAACGAAGCAAAAGCAAAGCACTTCAAAGTTCAAAGCAGAACCAGCGAAGGACCAGAATAAATAAAACATGTCAAAGTCAATCATGACATTCATGTTCATGACATTTTGTAGCTGTCAGGAGGGGCGGCGATAGGTAACATATTTTTTATGTCAAAACTTAATGTCATTAAATGGATCAGAGTCAGACTCAGACTATGAAAAAGTTGATAACCCTCATACCTACCTATGTTTAATTTAATAATTTAATCACGATGGTCATACCCTCATCCAATTCCAAGTTCTCTGGGGTAAATAGATGAACATGGGTGCGGCTGGCGACCCGTAGAGTCTACGTCTAAGATAGGGTAGAAAAGTAATAAAACATCCATGAACATTATAATTTTATGATTAAAATCAATGTTGTCTCTATTATCTGTCCGACAGGCCGAATGTCAAAATCAAATGTCTTTCAAACATTTTGACATTTGCGAGCTATAACGCCACCATCAACATCACTCATTTTGATGAAAAACAAATTATCGATTTGCGACAGCTCGACCTAATTTACAGATAGTGGGTTCTATTGAGCGAGTTCATCATGTCCTCTATTATTCACAAATGTAACGATGACAACATTCCGCTAGCAGATGACGATCCTCAAGTTATAATTCACGACGATGTCGAAAGCAACCGACTGGATCACGGTCGTTCAATGGACTCATTGCCGAGTTCTTACACTGGAGGGTCTTCCAGCCCTGGTCTGAATGGACCGCCGAGCTTCGAGCCTGACTCCGGAATTGATGAACAAGAAGAAAAGGCGAGACTCATATCTCAAGTACTCGAGCTACAGAATACATTGGACGGTAAGTTTATAGTAACTATTCCATTTAGCTATTTCCCTATTGTATTATAATGTTTGGAATAATAAATAAATTATTGGTCTTTAATTCTGTAGCATTACAATTTGTGCAATACTGTAATTATGAAATTATCAAGGAAACAATAATAATTACATATTATGTTACAATTGATATTGTATTAAAATGTTTTTTTTTATTATTTTTCAGATTTGTCACAAAGAGTTGATTCTGTAAAAGAAGAAAATTTGAAGTTGCGCTCTGAAAATCAGGTATTAGGGCAGTATATTGAAAACCTAATGTCAGCCTCTTCAGTATTTCAATCTACCACCCCCAATGTTCACAAGAAGTAATTTGTAAATCACAATTCAGAGCACCAATTATTTATTGATTATAGCCACTATTATCACTCAATGTAAATGCAGCCATTGTAATCAATGAATCAAACAAATATTTGTGTTCATATAGCTTGAAAAATGTATTAATCATTGTACATGGTATTGTCCATACATTGACATGGTTTCCGCCATAGAGACGTAAAAACAAAACAATAAAAAGAATTGTAATAATATATAATTTATTATTATATAAACATTTTTATAATTATAAACTTCATTTCGGAGGGAGAATCTTTCATGCACAGAGAAAAGTATTATGATGTCAAGGAATGTATTGTTGATGTAGGTTATGGTAATCTTTTATTGGTTATATTGCAATACTTTACACTGTACAAGTGTATAATCAAATTGAAGTATTACTAATGTATGTCTGGTATAGTTAGGTAGGTAAAGATCAATCATATTAAGACCTGTTCAGCTATGTGTACTGTATCCATGACCCCTATTGTTAGCAGTATTGAAGTAGGTATACCACCCATATTATCCCATACCACCTAGAAATACTGCTTGCTACCAAAACTGGCAGTGGATACCATGCATATTTGAATAAGCCTTAAGTTTTTAACATTCAGACAAATACTTTACTTCGAAGACTGTAATGGTATTTTTACCAACTTATAAATGTCCAGTTAGTGTGTGTTACGTTTGAGAGGCTTGGCTTTCTTAGAAGCACTAATGTAATTGTTAATAATAATTATTATTTATCGTCCCTTAGCTTACAACACTATTCAAGTCGAAAATTGGCGGTTTACACATTTTAATGCCTTTGGATGGAGCTGCTCATTGCGCGTCTAACCATTGGTCACATGATGTAGATTTCAGCAATCAGAAGCCGTAATTCGAAAAGTAGTGACAGTGCGGTAATCGGTTGACCTCTCTATACCGCACAGTTTATTTCGTCACCTGTAAAGTTGGTAAAAATGAGGTATGCGATGATGTTAGCTAGGGGACTCTATGTTTTAGGGTAATTATGATAGGCTTATATTATAATTAGGTATATCTTTATATTATAACTTAAAAACATAAGTAATCATTTATTTTTAGTTTCACTAAATATGACAAGTTTACATAAAACCAGAATTGTTGTTTAGCAAACAACACAGCGCGATGAAATGTAAAATTTATAACAATAAGAGTGCATTGGCTTTTACTAAGTCACTGCACTCATTATCTTAGTCATAATCTTCAATCCTCCAACTGGTGAGATTTTTGTCAAGCATTAACTTATTATTTTGGTAAAAAATATTGCACTGACCTTCTTGCGATAACACGGTAAATTTTATGGGAAAATCTCGTCAAAAACTGCTGCATAGTTTAAAAAATTTAATGAAATTGACAAATAGAAGTAAAAAATTTGTTTCATACTATTTCATGATTGTAATTAACATTCCAATAATTACTTTTTTTTCAGTACACTATAATATTATATAAGTTACAGGGGCGGATCCACCGTTATGGGCACGATGGGCATGCCCACAACCCAAATTACTTGTGACGTCACATTTTCACCTCTTCTAACCTAAAAAATCGGTTGACCCTGCAGGCAATTCCCTTAAATTCCCGTTGAATTGATATATTGTCATGAAATCTCGAAGTTATGTTGAAAAAAACAGAACTCATTTTCAAATTCATTTCTCCCGAACGTATTAACCGATTTTGAAGCACATTGCAGCATTCGACGCTGTTTTTTTAAATAGGTCATGGAACTGATCGATACAGTAGTTCGAAAGTTATTTGAAAATAACACCGAAAAGCCCTCTTGGCTTTCGGCCCAGAGGAACGCCTATAGTATGGCATTATACCTAAGTAAGTTCTTGCGTATCGGGAGATCCAAACGCGTGCACTGATACGGTAGCCGATTTGATATGACCTGGTATGGAAGGTTTTATCCCCAGATTTGACGATTTGTCATATCTTTTGGTGGAAAAAACCAGCCCTGATACAGCGGTTCATATATTGCCGCTTCAAACCGCAAGTATACCGCTTACTAGGCCTGTACATCAGCGTACGCTTCAAAGGATCCATCTGCGCCAGAGCTGAAGAGAAGAGCTGAAGAAAAGTCACTCATGATTGTTCATGAGCGAGTTCGTGCTCTGACTTGCATTTGGCCGATTTTCGGGTGGCTGTGCCCACAACCTTTTTTAAGGGCTGGATCCGCCCCTGATAAGTTAAATAGCTTTAAAGATATTCTGTTAGCTAAAATGGGTAACTTAAGTACATACTTGTAATGTACTTGAACTTATACAACATCCATACATACATGCATTGGACGACACTTTTTATGCCGGACAAATCTGTCCAACCCAGAAATGTCCTATAAATAAAATAATTTCGCCATCCATGGATCCAGACATTAATGAAAACTGGCTTTCGGTTTCTACACAAATGAAAATGTACCATGTGAATAATTAACAGCCCGATAATAATACTGTGTTATGCTGTGTAAAGTAAAACCCAGTGTATTGAATACTAAATTTAAAGTCAATGTTTTATATAATTATGTCATAGCTTCTAATAATTATACTACTTAAGATATGCATTTTTTTTATTTTAACCCTTTTTAAACCCATATAGTGGGTATATTTGTTCCAAGAAATACTTGTAATATTCCAAAATTTACATAGTTTTTATTTCAATTTAATAAAACTATGTAGCTGTATTAAAGTTATCGTCGGTTTCATTATTATAAAATTCGTTGCTTTACGAATAGGTACTTCCGAATATCAAAAACTCATTACTTGAATAAATTACGACCTCATAGCCAAGTTGGTAGTGGCCCTGCCTGCGGAGCGAGAGGTCCCGGATTTGATTTCCGGCCGGGGTAGACATTTATGTGATAGGTAAATTTTTGTCCTGTGGTAGTGGGACTCGTGGGTCTTAGTAATGTTTTAATTGTGTTGTCCATGCCACCTGCGACTCAGGATCTCTTAGTTGCGGGGTTATGAGGGTGTAAGCGTTTATAATTTCCTACCATGAGAGGTTGCTTACCGTAAGAAGCGGCAAGAAACTCCCAAGGAGATATTTTTCACAGGTGTCTTTATGGTTATGTAAAAAACAAAATCAATGTCCCAACAATTTCTTTGGAAATATAAAAATCATATTTTTTTATTGATATATTTATCAAATTATTTAGCAGTAACCGAAGCATGATGACGAAGTTATAGCAACCGGCCGTTAAGTGTTGTGCAATCATACTTTCCTTAACCTCTACCAAGAATTATGAGAAGTGAATTGCATTAAAAATTATGAGGGGAAGTTAGTTTCATTTGGTCACATGAGTAGTTAACTCATGTGATTTGGTACCTAATTACATACTGCGTACTTAATAATAGCGGTATGAAATAAAAATGATGTGTAGTGTAGGTCAGCTCTATAGGTTGAACACAACAATTACTGATCTGTTTCTTGATGTCAATTCTCAGGGGTACTCGGCACCAACTGTTTATTTCTCAGGGGTGCTCGAGCCCCCGAGCACCCACGGAGTAGGCGCCCCCTGAGTGGTATAACATAATTGGTTATCATTATGAGAAGCAAATTGGAATAGTTCGATTGTAGTCGAAGCTAACATGAAAGTCGCCTTGTTTGAATTCGACCATAGATTAAAGTATACTACGAATTCGACTGCCGTACAAAACTTTAATAGGTAGTAATAGGTACATTATTTTTACGTAAAAAGGACAGAAACTTGTAGTAGATAGAAGCTTCACTCCACACTCCAGTGTATTACTTTTCCCTATGATTAAACGGAAACTTCACTCGCCTCCAGACATTGCAGACAAGCAGGCGGCAATCGCGTGAGAAGTGCATGACCATCGCGTGCAGTGGTGATACTGGTGATGCAATCAACTCGGGTTTACCACATGTTATGGGAAAAATTATGATCGAGAAGTATACATAAATACTACTGATATTTTTTAACATTCACAAAATTGAATGACATTAGAAAATAGGTAGTAAAGTACTTTATCTTCATAAGTTGGTATATTATACTTAAAGCTAATTTACGGGTACTAGTTCGAAAACTTTTTTGACATTGTCGCTTTCCCGCTAAAACTCCGCCGTTATTTTACAACCTGAGGGTCATCTAGTATTTTACAGTGGTGTCATCTAGTATTAAGGAGATTAACTACGATGTACTTAATTACACATACATATTTATACATAATTTTGGCCCGGGGGGGTAGTACTATCGCCCGCCACGGTACTTAGTACCAATTCTACCGTATAATAATTGTTTTAACAGCAATTGTGTACCGGATAGAAAGGTGTGGGTGTACACTTTTTAGGGGCGATCATCTCAGTCCTCAAGGGTAGCAACACATCGGTGACCGAATTATAACGAGACTCTTACTAACATTTACTAACTGGACTATTACTAACAACAACTAACAGGACCAACATTCACTAACAATCCCTGTCCCAGTCCTCATACTTACAAACTAACCAACTAATGTTCTAACACCGTCACCTAACCGGACTAACTGAGTCTTGTTCTAAGCCGGTCACTGGTGGTGAAGGTGGTGCTGCATGCTCGTTTGTTTGCTACCTTAAATCAATAAAAAAAATTCACTACAAGTAATCTATATGGCACAACACACGGAACAACGTTCGCTGGGTCAGCTAGTATACATATTGTTTTATGTTTTACTTCAGTTCAGTTGTGTGGTCTAAAGCACACTCGTTTATTATGCATTCTTTTTAAAAAATATTAGCATTCTGCACTTCTGTGTACCTCATACTCCTCCGTCCGCGCAATTTTCGTAAAAGGGGGTACAAAAATTTTTGCTTCACGTAAATATAATGATTTATGACACATAAATGGCTGAGCTGAGTGTAGGGCAATATAATAATAAAATTATACTTTTTATGTCATTGGTGTGGTGTAGGGCGTAGGGGCCGTAGGGTATACATTATAGCAACATTGTTATATCCATCTCGTTCACTCGTATTTAATTAATTGTATTGATTGTGTCTTTTCTCGCTCTAGAAGCACGACATCAGACGAACGCGAAATAGCTAATGAAAAATGAAACAAAAAAATTTAGTCGAAGACTGACACTTGTGCAGAGTGGTGTTTGTGTTTGTGTTAACCTATTGTAAGTGATATTTAATTAAAATGCCGAAGAAATTAAAACTTGTGGTAAAATCTCTGTATTCGCACGAAATACGTAAAGATGTGAGTTTGGAAGATTTGAAGTCGCTGAAATTAGAAGATGCTTGGCCCTTTATCAGAGATGAAATTGAGATAGAAATCGGCAGTAATCAGTTTGTTTGTATTCCACACATAACGGAAGCCGATTTATACAAAGTTACATCTCTGTTTGTACACAACGAAAAAGAAAATATGGGTAAAATGTTCACTCCACTGGGACAATTAATAAATAACATGGACAAGGAGAGATCGAACCCGGATTATGTTAAGTGGCTTGAGGGAGGCAAACTTCAAGACAAGGAGTTCAAATTTCCTCACGAGAGTGTAAAAGTGAGTATTATAACTTGATTGTCGTTTGTTTATAAGATTACTTTGTGGTTAAATCATTTTCACATAAGTAGCTATTACATAAATAGGTACTGTACTCTAAGCCCTTGTCTAACATAATACATCGATCGCATCTTTGACTTCTACCGTGACCTTGATTACTCCCTGGTTTAGGTTAAGTCATTTTGATTTTACAATATTATATTGAAATGAGGTATTCGCTCGCTAAATGTAGCGACCGAATAGGTGAGCGAATGCTGACAGTTTGCTGAAGGGCTGAAGCTGAATGTTTTTTAGGGTTCCGTACCAAAATGGTAAAACGGAACCGTATTAATATGCCTCCGATGTCTGTCTCAGAGCTCTATCCCTTGAACATATTTCTACATTACACTAGTGTAATGATTCTAAGTAGACACCTGAAATTTACACAGAATACGTGTTATTATTAGGTGTTACTTTGGCCGACATAAAAACAAATAAGTAATAAAACCGTAAAAGAGTTAGGTCTTAAAGGGGGTCAAGTAATCTTAAAAAAAGCATATTAAGAAGGGGTTGTTTTATCTCATAAACCGTTAGAGTTAGACACTTGAAATTTCCACAAATTACGTATGATTACAGCCTCGATCACGACAAATAATAAAAATCGGCTTTCAAAAAGGCTTCCTTCATCTTCATGTACGGTGATTAAGCATCCAAATCATAGATATTTAAATTACTTTTATGTACATACGAAATCCTTCCAATAAGTTGATCCGACTTTCCTATTAAGTCAATAGACTTTGCATTTGCATTGGGCAGGTACAATACCAAATATTCAAAACTATAACCATTACCATACTCACATCACTTTTTGATAATGATAAATTTCAATGAAACTTGTAACTTTTTGAATGCAGATCACATTACAAGATGAATCAACTAAAAACAAAGTGAGGGTCATCATGATCAATTTCACAAAGATGACTGTTCAAGGAAAGGGAAGGGATTTAGTCAACAACGTCTACTTGGATGTGAAGAATAATAAAGGTAAGAAATCAAATTACATATTTGAATTGAGCAATTTAGCACACGGACAAAGTTGGTCTGTGCCTACGATTTCCCAAATGATACCTATGCGTATCTGTTGAAAAACCTTATTAGCATATTATATTTTTTACAGACTTATCTGGCAAGAAATCTGTGTACATGATCACTAATGTTCTAATGGCGAAGACGATAGAATTCAGAGTGACTCGTGGCACGTCTTCGCGAATCTTCCACCTCGGGAACGCGTCGCCTCTGGTGTTTGGCATTGAGAAATTAGTCATCGGCGATGACGGAAAGCTTATCGCAAAGGTAAATGATAACTTATTTTCCTGATAGCGGCTAATGGTCGCATCCTCACATCAATTCGCGGCTATAATGGAAGAATTATTAATTAATTTTCATGCAAGGACAGTAGCGGTAAAGAAATATATTTTATGAAAAGAAATTATTAGTAAAGAAATTATTTTTGTGACTCAGGATAGCTCTTACATTTTCATTTTCGGCTAACAAACGCTTTTAGGAAGAACAGCACATAAGTTGTAGGAAGTCATATCAAACGATATAATTAATATAATGAACATTTTCAGGATGATATTTCTCTCCCTCTCTGTTTACCTCTCTAAAACCAAATCTTTACATTAATTGGCTACAGACTCTTCACTCAAAGTCATTGTATACCACGGTGGCAACTCGCCAAATTAGGGAAAACTACAACCGCGGGTTTTTCACGATGTTTTCCTTTTCGTAGCAAGTGGTAATTAGTTAACACATACGTTGAAATATTACAGGTGCATGAAGGATTCAAATTTAGAATTCCAAATAGAACAACCGAAGTTCAACCAAAGTTCTCTGCTAAGCTATAAAATGGCTTACAGTAATTATTATGGTTAACTAAAATTTAGGTTAATGTTATGCAATACATTTAGGTTTGGCTATCTTATCGCGGCTTCCCACGGTTCACAAATAGGCACAGATTTACTAGTACGAGCTCACACCAATGTCAGTAAATAGGGCTCCGTTGTGTATTATATTGACGCTAGCACAGCGTGATTACAGAATGGATTTTCTCCATATTAAGATTCCGTGTATATTGGAATATTTCTTCAGCTAATGGCTAACCAACCAGGAAAAAGTCTTGTGCTAAAACCAGAGCCAACTACATATATACTTATGAGGACTACAAGGAATAGCCATAGTAGTTATTGGATTGGATCAAAATCTCAGTATCTACGCCTAGCCTCAGAGCGCGATCGAAGATCTATCGGATTCGGAAGATCTTTCACCACAACCTTTAAGGTTGAAAAAGAGGTATCTTTCACAGTTGGCGTAGTAGTTGACTATGCTTGGATTTTCCGTATCTATAAGTAACGGTGTTCCCTAACAAGGTGGTTTGGTATTTCGTGATCGCTTCGCCTTAAAGGAAATGCCATTCAACCAGCTCTTTAACCTTCGAGACAAGTAGCTAATTCACTTTTTAGCCACGACCTTCTTCCATAAGAAAATGTAGGTGACGCAGAGGAAACTTATGATGAGTGTGTAACATGATAAACAATGTGCGTAAGAAGTCAGCGCTATTGTCTTTAAAAGTTCCGGTTGCGAATACCAGAATGAGCAGTTTTGCTAACAAGCTGGTTAAAACCAAAAATGTTTTTCTAGATGGATTAAAGTTATGTTTAATAATTGTAGAATTTGGGCAAAATGACATGGGATCCTTCAAGAAGCGGGTCCATCACTTCCTTTGACGACCCGGATGGCGCAATGGTTAACACGCCAGATCGCCGTTCCGAGGGTCCTGGGTTCGATTCCCAGCGAGGCAGAAATTTGAATGATGAGTTTAAATTTCCGTTCTTGGTCTGGGTGTGTGTGTTCTTGTCTTGTGTGTTGTCCATGGCACCCACGACACAGGGAATCCTAGTGTGGGGCTATGAGTGTGTAGCATGATTTATTTATTTCTTGGCCGGCAACGCGTTGGTGACGACCCTGGTGTTGCCAATGTCCATGGGCGATGGTGATCTCTTACATTCAGATGACCTGTCTGATCGTTTGCCTGCTTATGCCATAAAATAATGCGAAGTTAGTGACATATTATGTAGGTACGAATAATATGAAACGATAGGTTATTACACGAACTTCCAATATCAAGGTCCAATTGATTTGTCCGCTGCTTTTTTGCAATTGAATTGATGCTGATCGACGTGTTGTTTTCACTTCCGCGTAACGGTTGTATCAAAACAACTCGGCGTGACTGACTGACGAGTAGCAGCAAGCTATGTAACGTGTTCCAAACTTATCACGTCTAATGTATTATTCTGTTCAAATCACTATTAACGATTAGTTCAGTAGGTTGCATTTAATTATTCTTGTAAGAATCAGCCGTCATTTTTTTATTGTTTCTTTAATCATGGCGGCGAACCAGTAATATTGTAGTTCAAGGATCCAAGATCTTTGAGAGCCACAGCTCAGCACGCATCAGAGATGTTATGATGATATAATGTACGGGGGTTGTCGATTATAGACAAGAGAAGTGAATCATAAATTCCCTCGATATTGAAAACAATATATTTCACAATATTTACGTAACATCGTGCTCTTTCACGTACAATACAAGTAGTGCATTTTTATTGTTAGACGGAAGCCTGGTTTACAATATCAGCACGTGTCAACAAATAATTAGCTTGGTCGCACTAACCGCTGGTAAGTGGTAAACCATATGGACGGTGTCGCGTAACATTACGCAGCGAACTATTAGTGGGAATGGAATTTTGCTGTCGTGTTTTGCTGTAAATTTTACTGCATTAATTACAATTAAGTCACTCTTAGGGGTCGATTTTCCAAAAACGTTGAAACAGATGTTTCTTAATTCTAATTTAATAGATAAATACCAGTTTTCATAGAGCTTGCTTAAAAGCGGATTTTCAAACAACCTTTCAACCCACACAAAAGCAAAATGTGTGTCCAAAATTTGTTTTTCTAGATCTATAGATTTGGGCTGGGCTTTATGAGTCAGTCATTTCAGTCGGTCTTCTATTTTTAAATAGGATACACAAACACTTCAGACGATTATAAAATTATATTTAAAAATCAAGAATGTATTATAGTAAAAAAAATGTTTCATTTTAATTATACGATATTTCAAATATTTCTTCCTTGAATTTTTCATTCATTACTTTTATATTTTTTAATTATCTTGCTTGTGCATATACTTAAATAATAAATATTTCAATAGAACACAAGATTTAATTCCCAATCTTAATTTTGATCTTAACCTTAGTGCGTTATACAACTTGGCAATACTCCCAGTTTCGCAACGATTGAGAATTATTATTCTAAGAATGGTACTGCATGATAAATTGACTATATACCACAATAATATTAAAGTGTTATCAATAACTTTATTTATTTTGTTTTATAGTAGACACAAACGGATTTCTTTGATATATAGATGATATTATAGTTTTTTTTTCAATAATATACAGTTGATTGAACTTTCAGTCAAACTTCTCACTACTTCTCTTCTCTTCTCTCTACTTGATATTATAAAACAAAGTCCGCGTCTGTCTGTTTGTCTGTTCGCGATAAACCCAAAAACTACTGAACGGATTTTCATGCGGTTTTCAGCAATAGATAGAGGGACTCGCGACGGAGGTTTAGTTATGTTAAAAACTAACTGTCAAGAAAGTCGGGAAAAGGCCACAGGGCACCTCAGCTCCTCACCTTCAGCGAGAACGCTGCCTAATCCCATTGAGATATAACAAAACAATGTACCTATGGGTGGAATAATATGCTTTTATAAATGTACAATAAAGTCCGCGATGGCATAATAATATGTCTATCTTTTAAGGATATTTACTATGTAACCTACTATGTATCCTGAACAGTTATGATCCATGCACCATCCACTGGGTCGAAATATGATCCATCATGATCCACATGATCCATGCAACTGGGTCGAAATATCGGTGTACCAAAATACATTATGAAAAAAATGTGTACAATCCGCGATGACTTAAGTTTAAAATCATACTTATTGCTCGTGTTAAAATTTTATTTTCTTATTAATCAAAAGGTTTTTGTAACATCATATTAAACGCGCATCATATTAACGCCCTCGCATCGCTTCGGGAAAATTGTTCTTAATGTTTGCAAATATTGAGTATTTTTCCATTTTTGCAACAATTTTCATTGATACTTTGCTCCTATTGGTCCTATAAACCTATAAACCTTCCTCAATAAATGCACTATCCAACACAAAAATAATTTTTCAATAATAAGAACCTGTACCTACTTCCTGAGATTAGCCCGTTCAAACAAACAAACTATACAGCTTTATAATATTAGTATAGATTCTTTTTTTTAAAAGTGTTCAGATTTGAGTGGCGTTGATTAATGTGCATTTTATCGGGTAATCGAAAATACGTTCGTATATCTAAACTTAGAGTATCTAAACAAGAAACATTTCGTTTGATAACAAGAGATATAAACAGACGTGGCTATTTTTTAACATAACCAGACAGATAACAGTATTTGTGAAGGAGGTGTGTCGTAATGACGCATTTCCATTCCAATAGCATAAGATTCCTTGAGTTTATGTAAATGTAACTTTTGACATTTTTGGGTTTAATAATAGAATCAGTCATAATAGACTGAATTTAAAAGATGACCTGACTTTGAGAAGACCAAGGTTCAATTCCCGCATTTTTTTGAATAAATAAATACATACTCTACAGTTCTACACACTACTTTTGAAAAATTTGACTGTCCCGTGCTTTTGCACGTTACTGGCATATTATTTTCTTCTTATTAATACGCTGTTATTAGCTTCATATTTAGTATAGTAGCTTTGTTGACAGTGAACATAACCCCATTCTTCGCGATAGGCCTGAGTCCAGCCGTGTGACAGTTAGGCTGTGATAATGATGATTAGCTAGTCGTTAGTAATGTGGAGCGGTAATTAGGGGTCATTCATATGAGTCCTATTACAAAGAGTACATAGATAGGAAATGAGTATCCGTCAGATTCCAAGGTTAACTAAGCGAATTAGGATGAAACATGACATGACTGTGTGGATCATGTTGAATACTTAGGATTTTATACGCTCGGAATAAAGCAGAGATTACGAAGAAGGATATGGAAGAGGAACAGAGAGAGATTATTTAAAAATGTGGTTCTATTTAATTAATCAGTTTAATTTGTTTTTGCTTAGTACATAATGTTATTTTGTCTCGGTTTGTCGGTTTTATTTAAAAAAAACTATGTGATGATAATATTTTCCTAAATTTTATTGTTCACACCCCATACTACAAGTCAAAGTCAGATAACTGTTTATGTAAGTATTGTATTTACAATTATATGAAAACAAGTTTAACATAGACGGCCCTATTAACACTTTATATGGGTCGGGCCTTGCATCTGTCGGAAGATTACAATTGCATACATAATTTTATTGCGTGTCCGTAATAGGTAAAAGCAATTACTAGGATAGCGAAATCTTTCCATAAATTATCAAATCCAGAGATACGATTTCATTCATATGAGTGTTTCAAAAATAGAGTCCTATGTTTCATTCACAATCCCAAGTCCCTAAGCCAAGATGTAACCTTGACCTTGTAGACTCCCTACAAGGTCAAGGTAAGTAGGTAGACAGATATATATTAAAATAAACGGTCTTTTTACAAACCAAAACTGTGTCTGGGCACTAGAGGGTCTTCAGGCCGGACGTATTAATATGTATTGTAAGAATACTTATTTAGTTCACTTACATAGGTAGGTACTTGTTGTAATTACATCATAGCTTCTACCGAGTCCTAGTTAAACAAAGTTGATTAACGCGTAGCTATATTTGAATTGAATAACCACCAACCGACTTGATAGAACTTATTTTTTATTATATTTTTATGGTTTAGGTACCTAGTAGGTACTAAAATATAGTTTTATTGTTTGCTGACTTATCAGCGTTTAACATGTATTCTCGCAAATTATACTCATTTAAATATTGCTACCGTTTGAACACTGAATAAAAGAAAACGCGATTATATTCATCAGCTCGCCTGTTTATGTACCAGATTAATCCAATAAAATATTAATATTGTCTGCAAATTACTCAAAGCTGCAATTCAATGTAATATTATCGTTCCGGATTTCGGTGATATTGCACCTTTGAGATAATATTGTCTTTGCACAAACTTTCCATAACAAATACATAGCTAAAGACAATCCATAACCCGATTACCCGATATCCGATTAGATAAAATAATCCATAACAAAGATAAACAATTTAACTGCATAATGATCTGTTTTTCCTGCATTTTTCAACGGATTATGTGTAGAAAGATACAAAGAAAATTTATTTTAATATGCGACTTTGCGAGCAACCAGATCTTGCTTCACTTCGAGATTCCCATTTCTCATGTTACTAATACTTACCGACCTACTCTCACTCGAGAAGTTGAGATGTTTGTTATTCCCCGTAATGCCTATAATTTACATCGATATCTGTTCAATAGTTTCTACATGATAAGTGCAAAACCAGAAAGAAAGGCAAACTACAAAAAAATCTCTTTATCCATAACATCCTAATATGTACCTATATTGAAATAATAATGACATCACATAGCTTATAAACAGCTAATTTGTCTAATTATGATGAGTACCTTGAAATTGTAAGGATGAGTGGTTTAGAAGTTATGAGGGAACAAATGAACATACATACATACCGCCGTAACAGTCAGGTAAAAAAACTTGAAACAGTTCGGCTAGTGACATGAGGTGGCTCGTATTCGTATCGTATTTCCATAAAAAACCATTTCATCTAGAATTATATTAGTTAGGTTGCCTACGCTGTAATTCCATAGTAACAGCAACGTTGTAAGAAACGTGCGTGTAGAAGCCAAGCAATGCGGCTCATAAGGTCAACGATCCATATTATACGAATATCACATACGGTGCATTTTAATGAAGGTTATTTTTGGTTGCTGAACATCTTTAACGGTCCTATCAAACTAGCTCAACGCACTATTATTATGCGCTAAGTTCTAGTCCGTATCGCAAATAACGTTTTTGCAATCTGCAACATTATACTTTCAAATTACAGATTACTAAGATTTAAACAATAATTCGCTAATTTATTGTATACTTCATTCTTACCTACTAGCAGGTACTACTGAAAAACGATGTAGGTATACTGCAATTTAAAGTCTACTTATACCTAAATGTAGTTTATTTAAATTTCTTCAAATCACACGACTTTACTGTTTGACACTACTTTGTACCTGACATATATTACATCATTAGTGACGTAACGTTGGAAACTAGTCTAGCTAAATGTGTGCAAGTATCTGTTAATCTTTGTGCTTTTCGCATTGACTTATGCTTTTCTTTTGTTTTCCTAGCATTCGTTTTGAACTCTGGAGCAAATGAACAATTACATCCTCGGTCTATAACTTTCATTATTTTCATGTACTTATTCGAATATAATTCGTATTTGATGTGGTTACTTACTTCACATCTCTAGTACTTATAACAAATTACTATTATTGACCAAAACGAGGCTTTAACAGTTTAAATATCACGTGCAGAGTTAAATACAAACAGGGACAAGGGTCGAAATCTGTTCAAAGCCACGTTGATGAGACGTCACGCCGCGACATTGTGATCTGACATGATCTGATGATCCAATTACCCGTAAACTTGTATCACCTTAAGGACAATAAACTCTGAGGCTGATTTTAGTGGAGGGATTAAGTATCCGCACGAGTTGTTGAATTTGATAAAAACTGTTCCTTGTTATTTATTACTTACTAGTAAACCCGCCCTCGTTTCGTTCCGGTAAACGTATGCCTATAAGTACACGCACCCAAAACATACGCTATGCTATTGATTTATTTCAGGCATTTTAAACTAAGGTTTTAACTAAATTTACCTTAATTTATAATGCCTGAAATGAATTGTAATGTCGGCAAAATCTACGTACTTACCTAAGTAATTACTTTAAAATTTTTCAAATTAATATTTTCCAAAACGCGTCAGAACTTGGAAGTAAAACTTCAATTTATTAACAGTTTCGGTGCAAATGATTTAAAAAATTACGTACGTAACATACGTTATTATGTTATCTCGATAAATAGCAAAACTGTCTAACATTGGCTATCGCAATTTCAACAGTGGCAGTGAAAGGCCGAAGGCGCACATAGAAACATTCATAATATGGGATTCCCCACAGGCTTCGTACGATTTCTTTTCATATTATCTACATATAAAATAATTACAATACGTTACATACGGTGAATTAATGAAAATTTCGAACATTACTTACTATATTTAAATTGTTGATAATTTTAGCAGTATTTTTAGTAACAATATTTCTGATAGAGCGTCTTCTTTATCACAAACGTCTACTTACTTTTGGTACTTTTATGATCGAAATATACTTCTAGGAATTCATATAAGGTATTTTTGTTTAAAGGTATAGTTTTCGTCAAATATTCTCACAATAAAGGAAACCGTAGCAGGCTAATTCACATCACTGTGTGTTTAACCTTTATTTAAAGGTAAATATTTATGCAGGTGCTAGTACGCGCGTCTCACAACAGAGACTCATCGGAGGTATTGCATCACGATTATCATCATTAAAATGGTACAAAATTATGGCGATCGTAGTTAGCGGTTCCATGGTGTAATGGTTAGCACTCTGGACTTTGAATCCAGCGATCCGAGTTCAAATCTCGGTGGAACCTTGTTCTTTTTAACACACTTTTATTAGTTTCACTTGTAAGTTTGTGTGAATGTATGTATGTTTGTTTGTAACCACGGAATAGCCTTATTTAACTATTCCGTGTGTGTAACCGACTTCTTTGAACTCTTACATCATCATAGTTACTTTTTGTTGAAATGAAAATCTTATATGTTTTTATAGTACTCCTGAGTAGCACTCCGACTACATTACGGCACGTTATAGAGATTAAGGTATAATTTGCGGCTGTTTTATTTAATAATAAATACATAAGTAGTAAAATCCCGAAGTCCCAATACTTGTGTGACTGAGATAAAAAGGGTTCTGAATAATGAAATGACGTTGTTTTTATTGTAAAGAAATCTCGCGGCGCAATAGTGTTTCGATTCAAATCAATTGGTATGTTCAGTTTACGAAACACGTCATAACATTAACATTTTACATTATTAATTATGTAAAGCGTTCTATATAGATTTAATTTCGTCCGGGTTTTTCGATTTGGTCCAATAAGGTTTTTAACACGTAACGAAAAGTAGGTAGGTACTGGCTGGTTCTGATTCTCCTGATTTAAAACATTTTAATTCATAAAATATATCCAAATAGAGGACTTTTAAACATTTTTGTAACATCCATCGACATTAATTTCTCCAACTGTGATAAAATTGCAAATACTCTGTCATATTTAAATTATTTTAGCAAGAATAACCTCAATGCATACAAAGTTTGCCCTTCAAATGTAATAGAGGTTGAATATGAACAATACCCTATTCAGTATAATCGTTAACTATCGGATACATATTGATATTGTGTTTTCTATTAACTGTTATCGTCAATAAAATCAACGCGATTTCCTTTACAATGTTACTGCGTAGTATTATTTTATTTGGTGCAAATAGGTAGACAGCTAGACAGGTATTATACCGTTTTGTCAACTTATAGGTAACCCTGTTAATTTGTGATATTTTCATGAAGTTATGAAGAATGGTATTGTTATCTTTGTTAATTAATGTATTATGTAAATATCCGCTAACCCAATGTGTAATGTTAAAAATAAGTAAAAATACTCACATCCCCACGCCATGGACAACACACAAGATAAGAACACAGTGAACACACCCATACCGAGAACAGAAATGTTAACACATCATTCAAACTTTCACATCGCTGGGAATCGAATTCAGGACGGTTCGGACAGCGGTCTGCTATGGTAAACCACTGCGTCACACGGGTCCGCAAGTATTATAAAAGGATGGAGCATCAAACATTTTAAACTGCTCATTGTCTTACTCATGATGCCATTGCAGACAGAAACACTTCAATACTCATCTTGTTTTTGTTCGATAACACGATTAACGTGGAATTCCGCTTATTTATGTTTATCTGTTCATTGTAATACCTACATTTATTGATACTTTTAAAAACTACAAATACTACTACTTTGTACTTACCAAAATACAGGTTTTTATGAGGCTTAAAAGTGAATTATAAATGAATGAAATTTTAGTCACCGTGCTGTTAACATTGAGAAGTTCCCTTTTCGAGTTGCAACTAAGCAACAGCATAGTATCCTGTCATTGCTGGTCATTTAAGTGTATAGCGTCGGAACTAAAGCAATTTGCTAAATTCCAAGTCCGTAGAATAAGAGAAGCACATACCTAGTTATAATTAACTTGCAAGATTTGACCCAAACAGCATCCAAACAAAGCTTTAAAAAATCAGGTTCCACCGAGATTTGAACTCGGATCGCTGGATTCAAAGTCCAGAGTGCTAACCATTACACCATGGAACCGTTTACTACAAAAGCCATAATATGTTGTAATAAACAATGTGCACTGACATCTGAATAAACAATAAAAGATTTGTTTGAAAGAAAATGTTGAACCTTTTGTTTTGTTTGATAGAATATTCTTGTCTTATTACCGGACTACGACAGAGCAAAATGGAGGGTTATTTGAAGTTAAGAAACTAGGCGAACGTAATGTCAAAGTATTCATTTTCGACAGATTTGGCTCAGAATATGCCTTTATCTATCTATACAAATAAATAAAATTGGAGTATAAGAGACACGTAATATTAAAATGGATGTATACACGGTACATAATACTTACCAAAATAACATTTTTACAATTTTTGTCTGTCTGTCTGTTTGTTTAGGCTAATCTCTGGAACGGTTGGTCCGATTTTGACAGGACTTTCACTGGCAGATAGCTGATGTAATAAGGAGTAACTTAGCCAAAGTTACTTTTAGTTTAGAAATTTCCCCATTAAAATTAAAATTCCACGCAGACGAAGTCGCGGGCAAAGCTAGTTGATAATAATATGCCTCAGTAAAGATTAACTAACCATTTTAATATTTGATTGTTTTCTGATGATATATAAGGTATTATGTGTAGGTATAGTGTAGTTAATATACTGAACCTACTAAATAGTTGGATAGAGATTATTTTTCTAGTTTAATTTATTTGCTCCGATTGTTGCTATAATGATTGGTAAATATTTAAAGGTTGTGCTATTGTCCTTATTATTTGTTAGTGAAACTTGTACATATATGTATTTATGAAATAAAACGAACTGAGAACTTTTTCCTTCTTTTCAGGAGCCTGTGACTATCAAGTCCAAATTGCTGCAATGGCAGAAACTGGACCCTGCAGACCAGTTGTACATTGTCGGCGTACCCACGGCAGAGCATTGAGTCTATCGAGGTAAAGATTTAATTAAATAAATGTTTCTTCACTGTGTAATTAATTCAAAACTTGATTGTGAATAACGGCGTCGTAGACTTCAATAGACATATCCCACAAGTAAGACTAAGGGCCTGTTTCACCGGTTACATATAAAGTTCCGGATAGTTATCTGACATTTAATGCTATCTACCTATTTCAGGCTGCTAATAACTTTTTTCTGTTTCACCATCTAACTCCCGGATAATTTAACTGATACATAAAGTTGTCGGCCACTTGACAGTTAACGGAACGGCAACGTCGCTTTTTTGCGTTTCGTTACTACTACGTAAATTATCGTCATTTGAAAACAATTTTAAAAACCTAAATAATAAAATACTTTTTGATCAAAATAATCCAAGTCAAGTTTTATTATATTATCAAGTTTAATTTATCAATAAAGAACGGAAATAGTTGGATTCCTATGCTTTACTAGGTATTCAAATTCTAAATGTGTTTATAGAAACAAAACGCAAGACATGTGTCATTTTATTTTTTTCGTTTCCGCCATTTGACTTGACAGATTTTTTATCCGTCGCATAACGCCTCTAACAGCCACTTGAAGTGGCAGTTATCATAACCAACACTTTATTTGTCAGATACTTCTATCCGAGACCTGTGAAACCAAAAGTTGTAGTTTATTTGGGAGTTAAGTTCCTAATAGGCTATCCGGAACTTTATCCGTAACCGGTGAAACAGGCCCTAAGAGTATAAATTATGTGCTTTAAACTTACTATTTGCAAGAATTAAAAATGTTATTCAAATAATGCAGTGAACGTGCAGCTTTTTTTACTAAATATTAAATTTAAATTCTTGTCGGTAATGGAATAATTCATTGGAATTCTCCATGTTATGATTTTATTTACGTCTATTTTTTTCTGTGGCGACGTTACAACTTACCAGTCTGATAGAGAAAAGTGTAACTACTTATCTAAGTAATATTATCTAAAATTATCTCTTCAAATATAAATCGGCGGATATAGTGAGATACTCCAAGATTTAAAGATGCATTGTGTAATCTTTAAGGTTGCGATTAAGGTTAAGGGCGCTGGTTAAGATTCAAGAGTGCACATTATTACACATTAAAGCTATTCATCCATGAAAGTTAACCCCTCGAGTGTAGTTGTCCCCTCCGTCGGGGCAAAAATTTTTCTAGGCCAACATGAAGTGCACCCCCGACGGAGGGGCAAACTAAATACAATCGTATTGGAGGACGATTATTGTCTATTTCATAATATTTTGATTTCATTGGTTGGATTCAAATTGAACCTACGTTCATTAGCTACGAAATACCGACTGTGATTGGCTGCAAAGTCGAATGATAAACAGGAAAATATTTATTTGAAAGTTGTACAGTACGGTCGCTACGCTCGTTTCGCGTCATTTGAGTTCGCAAGATTTTATAAAATAGTTTTCGAGAAGGAAACGGTGAATTAACTGATGAGATTTTTACTTATTATTACTGGAAAAGTTGTGCAGATTACGTGTAAAGTGCTAGTTTTGTAAATGGTGATATAAAAGTTGGTGAAAAAAGTAAATAACTTTTGAACAACATAGTTACAGTGTCGTTGAAGTCGACAAGCTGTGTATATTTTCATATAAATATAGGTACAGCGAGTTTGATTTTGTTTGGTTTTATAGTATTACAAATTCTTAGCTTATTAATCTAGCAACATATTGATAACAATATTTACCACAAAATAGACCAAAAATAAAATAACTTCGGCCGCTAAGCGGCTCGCTAAAAATATGCCGGTATTCGCACCGTTTTCGTGTTAGTTTTCTAACTTCTTTTACCGCGTAATTACTGTGTTTCCAAATGAAATAATGTATTATATCGATGCGTAAATATGTATACTAAGTAGTGATAGTGTTAGTTTTGATTAATGTACATTGTGAGTTAGTGAAATGTGGAAAAATGTGTCTCCATTGTGTTTGAAAATTTCGAAGTTGAAAAGAAATTGAATCATTTCTTACGCAGGTAAGTTTTTTGCTTTAATTTAATTGTTTTAGGTGTTAGGCAATTTCGTTGTGATAACAATGATGTATAATTTATGTGATATAATTATAACATAATCCCGTACAATTCATTTTTACGATGACCTAGCGACATGATCGCGCGAGTTACGAATAGGCGTGACACGTTGGCCATGTTTTACATTCGGGGGTCTCGACACTCCAGGGGTTAAGTGGGATTTGGTAGCTTGTTCATTAGTATTATTAATATAATTGATTCCAGTACCTGCTACTTTTAAGAGTAGGTACATAAAACGTGCGTACGATTTGCGTATCATGCGTAATGATATGTATGTATTAAATCATGGATAGGCGCGAGTTAACCTTTATAAAATGTCCATTATAGTTTTATTGTAGGTTACATTTATTTGCTTCATAAATAAATTAAGAAATATGGCACCATAATAATAATAATATGTTTGTTACAAAATGGTTAATAATTTTCATTACCACTTAGCAGTGGTTCCATGGTGTAATGGTTAGCACTCTGGACTTTGAATCCAGCGATCCGAGTTCAAATCTCGGTGGAACCTGTATTTTTATGAAGTTCTCCGAGATTGTGTTGTAGAGAATTTTAGAAATAATTACTTAGCAGAATGATTTTCTAGTTTAAAAATCGTGTTGTATGGATATTGACTACTAAAACATTTGACTAAATGAATGTCGATGTAGTAACTAAATGAACAAATGCACTAAGTTATAGTTACATTCGCTAATACGCTTAGAATTTGACCATTCTGCAGCGTTGCACTTGCACCATACATTGTGATGAAAGAATATGGCATTTAATCAATAGCAAATAGAATATATAATATTGTCGTCGTCATAAACAAATTAGCTGGGTAATCGTCATATTTACACAAATTTTTAAATGCTAACTAGTTGCAGAGTAGTTTTAGAACAATTTTTTGCGATGTACGACTTGTCTCTAGTACGTATAGTGGCGTAGACATGACAATATTTATAGCTGATTGTATTAGATATTATTAATTGGATGTTTGAAATATTAATATTCAATTTTAATCAAATGAATTGAACATTCCAAATTTGCATACAAGCACAATGTATTGTTAACAAAAGAAAAAATATATTTATAGCCACCTTTACATTATCTGTGATTAAAATTTTGTTTTACCAGTATTCTTATAGTATTTTAAGTATTTTAGACAATTTCAATGTGATTATTTAAATGTACTTAATGTAATACATTTATTACAGCGTTATTATTATTGTGTGTTGTGTACGATCATTTTTAAAATGATTTTTCAATTGTTTTTTTAATTCAAATAAATGGTGTGTGATAAAGCAATTTAGTTTTATTTATAAAAACTATGGGTAAATCAAAATACATGCGTTTTTCGAGTAACATGAAGCAGAGAAATTTTATTTTAAATAATGTGAAAGTTGAACGAATTATTTTTATCGAAAAACTCGAAATTGTGTTGGCTGAAATTATTGTTATTATTGTACCTAGACCTACTACATATTAATCAGTACCTAATGGTTTTCAAAAAAATTAAGTATAATTCGATATTTGGAAAAGAGTAAAAATTGATAAAATTAGGTATAGGTACCTACTTAAGAAATAAGTATACATAAAAGTGATACTAAATTACAAGATAAGATACTAAGTATACATAAAAATAAAACTTAATTTGGTACTTAACATTACACTTTATTGTTTTTCCTAATTAAACTATTTGCTTCAATATGAATCTTGCCTATTAAATACAACATTGGAAACATTCACAAAGCTTATGTGCTTAAAGGTTTAAGGTTAAGCACAATTCTCAATTACAATAAATATCAATTACCATAAAATTATCGGAAAATCAGCAATATGTCTCAAGAGCCTTAATGGTTGCTGATGCAGACATTGCTTAATTTGAACGGAATATCTAAAAAGTAATTATTAACATAACAGCCATGTAACATTTTTATACAGGAGATTAACTTAAATTAAACTTATAATTAAAAAAATATTATCTTCTGCTTTAATTCTGTTATTTATACATATTATATTTAATTCCATAAGTAGACTACAAAGAGAAATTAATCCTAATATTTCTTGATAGTCTTCCTAATAAGTGCCATGCGTTGCTTGTGCGCCTCCGTCACAGCCGCCCGCTTGTACGGCCGCAGTTCGTCATTGCCAAATCCTGGAATCCACATATTCCAGTGGCGCTCTGAAAGAGACATGGATTTTGAAAATTAACTCACTCTCTCTACTTGAGGTCAAAGTAGACAATATTGAGACTATTAATTGGACTTTGCTGCAGGAAAAGAGAATAAACTATAGTGATAGTAACAACATTAGTTTATTGGTAAAACTAAACTTCAGAAATCTAATACAGAAAGAATACATAGTGCAATTGCCGCACAACTTTTCAGGTCTGCATTAAGTTACAAAAATAATTTTTACATTGTAAGAACAGAATCAAAACTGAGCATTTAAAACATTTGATGGTAAGTGGTAATTGTGGTGGTAATTGTCCATGTACATCTGCAATATCAAAGGCATCAAAAATTTGTAGTTGGCAGGGAAAGTGGAAAAGAAAGTATTATCTTCCAAGTTCCTAGTTCATTTGGCAGCTGCCTCGCAAAAGGGTGGTAATAAGTCAGGCAGGCCTCAAAAAAAGATAATAAAACCAGTAAGAATAGAAGTTGACACTATCAGTATGAAATACTAAGTAAGTATGTAATAATTACCTAAATGCAACTGAACATCTTTGAGCTCCACGGCCGAAGCGTGCCGGTGTTTGGCGAGTGCACATGCTGCATTCAGTGTTGTGTCGATAAAGTCATCAGCCATCTGGAGTAGCATGTCCTCCACTTCCTCATCTAGCTGGAGGGTTGGGTCTACTTCCCTCACCAACTCCTGGAGACGTGGCCGGCTTATGAGTGGCTACCGTGATAAACATGAAACAATGAGCATAAAGTTTACAAATTATTATTAAATTTAAAGATAAAAATTGTAAAACTATTCTAGTGGTTGCCCTTTACCAGTGCAGATTAAAGCTCCACTTACAATACATTTTTTTTTTAAATATCTATGCTAATGCTTGACTACAATCCCAGGTGATGGTAAGTGACGGTGTAGTGTTAGGCGGCAAAGTGCATGCTATGAACTTAGAAGTAGCGTCATAAGCTCACACCTGGGCGTTTTGGTCCCCGGCTCCACGATTCTCCTTGTTAGCTTGCGAGTTCATTGGACTGTGTTGGGATGGCGATCCTTGTAGTGAAGACAGCGATTGTGGGCTTTGTAGGGGATTATTTACGTATTGTATCGTTCCTTGAGGATTCATCGACCCAATAGTCATAATTATTGGGAACCTGAAAAAAAATTATTGCCTTCAGCACTTTCTTTATTTTATTACTATAACTATGTGATCTAAGGTTAGCATTTAAGTCAAGCAAAGAATTACCAACACTGTATATTCAGATCAGACTTTTCGACTCTCGTATGTGATAAATAATTGATCAGAATATTTTAATTTATACTATTTTACATAAAAATAATAGTACAATGACAAATGACAAAGAAGAATATTAACACCAACCAAAGACAAAAAACACTTGACGTTTTACAGCAGCACAGACTAATATAATATTGACAAAGACAAACACATCACAGATCTTGTCTTCTTGCTGCAATAATCAAAGCTCTATGGTTGTCAATCTTCTCACTTGAACAATATCACAGAGTATATTGTACTTCCATATTTTATTTATAGCTTTGCTAACGTAGACGAAACAGTATAGACTAATGGATGCCATCTATCGCACTCACTTAAAAAAGGAACAATTAATGATATTAAGTTTTGTTTCACATTAAGTTGTTTTCAAGGAAAGCACAGTTACTTACAAGATAACCGTCTATTTTTTTCCTGTACCACATACAATCGTACTTTCTCGTGTTATCTCATGTTGGCCACGCTCACCAGATGACTATATTATATTATAGTTCTCTGTCTATGTTCGTTGTAGACCACATTCGGTTGGTTGTCGACTGCAATTCAGCCCTGGGTGGTATATTTCCTCTTCCTCACAATGTTTTCCTTTCCCAAAAAGGTACTACTATAAAATGTTTCGATATCGACTATCTGGCGTAGTGCTACGTCGTCCGCACTAAATTGCCATGTCGAGTTGTCGCGGACTCTAATCTAATACGATTTTAAATTTGACAGTGATTCAAAATAAAAAAACAAACAAGTGTTATAATACTATATTTAATCCACTTCTTCCAAAAGCGACGACGTGTCAGAGAAGTCGTCATTTTCCAACATTTTTGTGTAAACAGCATTATTTTGCAAATCTTGTTGGAACATTGTTAATGCTAATTTCAAATCCCAGTTGCAGGCTCTTAAACGTCTGAAACAAATACAACAATAATTCGTTTGTCTATGGTGATATTTTGTCTGTGCCTGCAATAAGAGTTTAGTCATGGAGAAATGTGAATAGAGGTGAGGAGCACCATGGCGCTACTGTAGCAAGAGGGAAAATTTAACAACACATTTACTTGGAAAAGTGTTCTTTTTGGATATAGCAGTATCGTTAACCACCATGGTCATTAGCATCATTAAATTTTTGAACGCAGGGCCCAATTCACTCCATCTACAACTACTAATATCATATCATACACCTGAGCTACTCTTGTTTTTTTTATTAATTTGACCACAATCCCATCTGATGGTAAGTGGAGATGTGGTCTTGGATGGTAGAGCGCGCTAACTTAGTAGCACCCTAATTATATATTATATATATGTATTATATATAATTGTATATGAGATGAGGCTTCTTATGCATATTTGAAACATTTTCTTCAATTTCATTACCTAGCTTACCAAAATACAGGACGTCAAGACATCCTAGTGTAGGACGTAGTGACAAAATGTATGTTTGTAAATAGTAAAACTTACTCTTCACACGCATCCAGGTTCTTAAGTTGGGTGATATGCATAAACGCTCTACATAAAGTTGCTATGTCCTCCGGGTCAGGGTTCACGAGAGCTAATGTGTCCAAACTTCTAAGGGGCTCCTGCAACAGAATTTGTTTTTACATTTTCTATTATTATGGATAAGGGCCCTTAGGATCCTCTCAGTTTAAATGTTTTACGCCTGGAATTTGATTGCAGCACTTACGGCGCGCTTGTGATGTCTACGTTTAAAACATCATTGAATATTTTTTAAGTGTAAACTACTTGAGCAGTATTTCTCAAAGTGGGCGATAACACCCCCTTGTGGGCACTGGAGGCCTAGGCGGTATGGAGCCCAGTAAAAAGTCCGGGATGTTAAAGTTTGTCGTTTTGATTGCTCTGACTGGTAAAAAAGTCTGGCTTAGTTTAATTTAAACTCCAGACCAGACTAATATAGCACTTTATAATTAAATTAATTAAAGCAATGAATGTTGTGGTATATAAGCTTTGGTAAAGTAAAAAAAATTGGGGGTTGCTGAAAAATAATTGACTTTCAAAGTGGGCGGTATACGAAATAAGTTTGACAACCTTTGTACTAGAGTATAGTTTTTTGACTTCATCAATTATTTTTTATCTAGGAAGGAATCGGTGTCGATAAGTGGTAGAGACTGCTTACTACCAACTTAATCCTAGTTATAGACAAGTTCATGGTTAGAATAAATTCAAGTAAAGTACGGCCGGCGGATCAAGGCCGCTCTGAAGTTAGGCTTTCGGATATAGTGCGCAGGTATTGTCTTTAGAGAGAGATAGCGACACAAACACTGAGCGTGTGACTGAAACAAACAATGCTCAAAGTGGCACCCCGCTCGCCCCGCGCGTCTTGCCACCATTTCGACCCTAAAATTGACTTCTGCGCAGCGATCCGAACAAAGTTCAGAGCGGCCTAGATCCGCCGACCGTACTATAACAAAATAGATTATCTCACAGTTAAAAATTAGTATAATTTACCTTGAAGTTTTTCTCTTGTTCCGGTGTGGCAGGAGTAACGCTGACCATTTCCTTGGTGATGAGATATGTAGACGTCGCATTACTCAGTTCGCTGTACTGAATGGTAAAAACAAATGATCTCCTGAAGGTAAAATATCTTTCCTTTATATGCAAATACTTATATTCCGTGTAAATTTCTTTAAAGAGCCCATCTATTACCATTATTAAATGTTTTTTCTGAAAAAAAAAAAAATTACAACAAAAACACTTTCACACAAATTCCTAGTTCTTGGATAAAAAACACATATAAATAACATTTCAATATATATTATAATCGGTAACATGCGATCTAAAAGTATTATTTGATTAATAAACTAATTAATTGATTCGTAGAGCATTAGTAACGTAAATTAATAGTTATAGTGTCACAAAATCAAGTAGGAAAGTTTACCATTGCTAAAATTTCTAAGAACCATGATTTTAAATTTGATTTCATAATAAACAAAAGTGTATGCGTGTCTACGCACAAAGAAGTGAAGTTGTAAAGAAGTGTACACACACGTACGAAGTGAAACTTCTTTACAACTTTGTTTACTTTTGGTATTAATTTAAGTTTTATTTCATTTTTTAATTATTACTGTCTAAGACCAGAATCTACTCCGAGACTGAGACGTCTGAAGAACTTTCACTTGAAAAAACTTACATTATGCAGTAGAACATCAACACAAAACGAGGTAAGGTCGTGTACAGAGCTCGGCATAGACCCCAGCATCCCCATCAACGCTTTGCGATGTGTTATCTCAATTTCCTTCTTACAGTGAGAATTCAACAGGTTTCGGGCATGAAATCTGTAGACATTCGCCCACGAATTTATGTCTGCATCTAAGAACAATTTAGCATTATGAATATTTTAAAACAATATAAATAACAATTATTATAATCTTTTTGTGCACTACTATATTTTTAAATGTGCATCGCCGCGAAGATGAGCAAAGAGGACCCTTTGCTGGCAAGTAATCATGTCAGCAACATCAAAGTTAAGACCGACGGGAGGCGAGACACTAGATGCTAGATCAGTCGTTAAGCTACTTCGAGCGTCATGGTCGGCCACAAACCCAACCAAACCACATTGTAGCATCAAAACGGAGTGCGGAGTCAAAACGGAGGAGAAACTTCTACCTTATACCTATACTAATACCCCAAAGCCATTAAACTCACCTGTGACATCAGCACACAGAGTCCAGTGTACGTCCTTGTCATAAAACTGGCCCAACTTCATCGCCCTAGGGCATGAGTCGTAGTGAGAAAAGTAGAGTGTTATAAACTTCTCCACCAACAGTTTTGTCTTTCTATCAGTTGTTGCCAAATAATTTCTATAAAACGGCAGCATTACGCCATGCTGATTAAGTTGGATGCCATCCTAAAATAAATGTAACCTTTATTTGCGAATTAGTTATACCTCTCAGTGGCTCTCGCGAGAATCTCACATTTGAGTGCACATTTCAGTTTGAAACTAAACTTTACATTTTAAAATGAACTGTATTACTTTTTTGACACTTAAAATTATTTCGTATCTGATATTACCTATTACACAGTTTGCTCAATAAACTTGTTCTGTAGATGAAAAATGCGTGGCAAGCAGCGTACAGCACGTGCCGAGCACGTAGTTAAGGCCTGCCATAAAATTGCAATAAAGCAGCGTTGGGGAGTATGCTCTAGGCTTCCTCAGGTATGAGGAGACCCGTGCTCAGTAGTGGACTATAATGGATTGAAGTCAATAAAATACTATTTTATGATTTCAAACTGTTTTTATTACTCACCACTTCCTTTAATCTTGGAAATTTTAAAATCAACTGTTTTATGTATGGTGATACCTCTAATTCATCACAAAATGGGTTACCTTCCAACCAAAGCTTTTCAATTCTGCTGCTTACACGTTGCAGCTCAGACAATGTTGGTATCTAAAAATATAGTTTTACAAGTATAAAACAATAAACCTCATGCTACAAAGTAGCATTTGGTTTAAGCTGGTTGGAACAATTTATAGGTCCTCTAAATTTCAAAGAAACCCAATGCCATGGCCAGTTTACAGCTATATGTAGGTTTAACACAAGCATTAAAGTAGGAATGATAGGAATCATATCCAACCTAAAATGCAAAATATTAGGCAACATTTTATAAATAATTTTTACTTACCATATTGTTGCTAAAGTCAATAGCAATGAGATTGCCTTTAATGAAAAAGTTCAAAATTTCTTGTGGAACTTGACTGAAATAAACATAATAATAACAGATCAGTTATCTTGTCCATCAATAGTAAGTGGGTTCAACAGGAAGTTGGCATATTCATATTCTTACCTTAATTTATTATTACTTAGATTTAAAAGTTTTGTATCTCTCCCCATTCTTAACATGAGTATTTTGAAATGTGATAGCAGTACCAATTTGTAAAAATATATATTGTTTTGCTTAAAGTCTGCAATTAAAAAGTAAATGAATAATGTTATTTATGTAATTATATTTAATGAATTTAGTTTCATCCAAAGTTATTTTCCAAGTGTACATCAGTGTTTAGTGAATTTTTTGGGGTTAAATGGAAAAACAATGTATCATTGATAGTTTTACTAAAGTTTTAACTACCCTTCTCCTTAACGCATGGATTTTATGTGGTATGATGTTAGAGTATTATCAAAGAGGTTAAATGCTCCCTTCTCAGCTTAACTGATTTGTGATGTCACTGGTACTATCGAATTTGGAAGGGTATGCCGATTATTTATTATGTAGATCCATCACTACATAATAAATAATCGGCATACCCTTCCAAATTCGATAGTACCAGTGACATCACAAATCAGTTAAGCTGAGAAGGGAGCATTTAACCTCTTTGATAATACTCTAACATCATACCACATAAAATCCATGCGTTAAGGAGAAGGGTAGTTAAAACTTTAGTAAAACTATCAATGATACATTGTTTTTTTTTTAAATTTTTATACAAATTTATTAATACATTAAAATATAGTTGGTAGCTTCACCAACGAGACATAGCACAATTGAATAGAGCGCAACTTATAACACACATTCTCTCCAAATTGTTAACAGCCCCACCAAGCAGACAAATGTTTGTTCTTAGGTTGTAGGTATTTGTAATATCTGTACCATTGTGAAAGCTAGTGTGGGCGTGTGAATATGTGAGCATTATATAAGTTTTAACTTACCCGGATCATTACAAAAATCAGATAAATCCAGTTCACACTTCTCATTAAACCGTTTGCTAACTATTCCCGCTACAATTTCATCCAGCGTAATATGTGAGCTAAAGCACTCTATAGAAGTCTTGTCATTAAACAGTATGTCAATATTGTACATGTTCCTATTGTAAGGAAATATGAAGTCTAGCTTAATTATCTTCAGAATCAAACTAAGGTTATTTGTGTAGAATGTTGACATCACATTCTGGGTTTGGTATAGCACTGGTATGAGATGTCCACCAAAATATTCACTTATCATATCAAATAAGTTGACATCTCTGTCAGCCCAATGAAGAATCTGGAGAATAATAATAGTTTAGAAATCAATCAACCTGCAATTTTATTAAGCTTTGTAAAAATTATTTTTTTAAATATGCGACTAATAAGCCGCTAAACCACGGTGGGCAAGCCGAGCCGGTGTTTGCAAAAGCTTGTTGCGATTGCTTGGACTAGTTGAAAGGTGGAAGATGCCGACTCTCCTTACGTTAACTCTATTTAGTACATATAATATTAAATTATATTCAAATTATTAAAAGTAACAAACCATAATTTTGTGATAAACATGTTTGTAGGACTCATCGTCACTACTGATAAGGTTTTCTATATAATCAATAATAACTTGAGTGGCTGTAGCTCTGTTGAGTAAGTATTTTCTGTAACCATCAGCTGGTTGAAACATCGTCATCATAAATTTTTACCAACTTTATCATTAGCCCTCTAATCAAAATTCAAAGAAAATATTATCCTACAATACATACAAATAAACAAAGTACCTAAGACATAACTCACAACACAACAATTCAATAACAATCATTATAATTATGACATAATGACAGACAGAGACAGACAGATAGAATAATCTATGGATAGAACCACATATTAATACACAGAGTAAATTATACATACATTTAAAATACAACGTATGTGTACACTATCTAAACTTACCAATCTGTGGAGTTGTGGACTGGACCGCAATGTTAAATACTCTTTGCTGTGGATTTTGTGTCTGTGCCTGTGCCTCTGTCTGTGGAATGTGGACTCTGTGGTCGCTACTTAGCTTTACAAAATTTAGATTATTTTTCATAGTAGTAAATAATTAAATATTAAAATTAGTGTTTAAACATGAAAACTGCTGTTATAAATGCGTGTAAAATCGCTATTTTTGTTTTAGTGTTTATGAGCATTGTTTCACATGTAGTAGTCGGTGATTCTACTCCAAAGAAGCTCCAAATTGGAGTTAAAAAGAGGCCCGCAGAATGTACTATTAAGAGCAAGAAAGGAGATTTGCTTCACATGCATTATACGGTATTTGTTTCATATTTGTAATAAATATACTTTCGAAAATTGTAATATGGTTCATAGCAACATAAGGTAGACAAAACGTGGTTAACAGGAAAATGATAAAAGATTATACCTGGTCGTCAGCTTGTAGAGTGCGATGAGCGTCTGATAAGTGATAATACATCTATTTGAGGTTGTGTCTTACATTATTAGATACCATACATGAAGTTGAATTCATAGAACAATGAAATGAGTAATTGCGCCATCAAACCGCAACAAATAATAGAAACATAAAGATTATAATCGGATTAATCGGTGATTAAACTATTATTGTACTTTTTTCAGGGCACCCTGGATGATGGTACAGAGTTTGACAGTTCTTATCCAAGAGGAAATCCACTTACATTTACTCTTGGATCTGGTCAAGTTATTAAAGGCTGGGACCAGGGCCTGCTAGGCATGTGTGAGGGTGAACAAAGAAAACTAGTAATTCCTCCAGAGCTCGCATACGGAGAAGCTGGGGCACCTCCTAAAATACCAAAGTCGGCTACACTTACATTCCATGTAGAACTTGTTAAAATTGAAAGGAAGGATGAACTTTAAGTTGTAGAAGAAAAGGACAATGAGCAATCAAAATGATTTTATGTTAGGTATTTTATACTTTTGCATTTCTGGTGATGTATTATAAGAAGAGCTCATTAAATAACCATTCCTTTTAGTAATTTGTCTTTTCATTAAAAATTTTATATAAAGAAAATAGTCTAAGCATATTCTGTCAAGGACTATGGTTCCTATTGAAATAACATATTGAAATATCTCCGGTAACTTCTACTTATTTTTTATTTTAATACCATTGTTATTGATACTTTAAAATAACAATCTTGAATTGAGCACATGAAATGTGCATTGAATTCTGAATACAATAATTAGTGCAGATTGGTTTCATGGTTTGGTACTTAGCACATCTTGTCTCTCTGTACAGAGACTACAGAGAGACAAGTCTTCCATGATATTGATCGTATCTAACAGGATTAAAAGAGAAAACAAGAAAGGTTACTTGGAAGAGAGATTCGCAATGTAATGTCTTATCAATAGCATAGCAATCTACTTGTCAAGAAAAATCAATATCGTGGACGTACCCTTTATTTATTTTTGGCATATTTAATCTGTAATTTTTTTACACTTTCTAGTCATAGCCAATTTGATATATTCTCAATTTCTCACTCAGTATTTATCATGGAAGTAAGCCTATGGAAGTGACATGTCAACAAAAAAAGCTTGCCACAGTGCCACTGTTGCGTCATCTGGCCACCAAACATGGCGGCTTTAACTGCTGACTGATAAGTCATGACATCAACTAATCATGATCTATAACTGCACATAAGAACCTTGCTAATTATAATGTAAATCTTCCTTTATTTTCTACGTATAGCGTACCTGTGTATTGTTAAAGATGGCTATTTTGACTTTGACCACGACTTTTTGACAATACAAACACTGGCTGTAGCTGAACTGACTAACAATGTCATTTGGGTTGGTAAACATGACGGATTTTCGGCCTCATTAGGTACTAAAACTGCTACCACTAGGGACTGCTAGTAGGGACACGACATATTGTTCTTTAAGTAGTACTTAAACATAACGACAATAAAAGACATATTATTGTTCTTTAAGTACTACTTAAAGAACAATATGTCGTGTCCCTACTATAATACGTCCATGGTATTTATTTTATGTCAAACCATGTGTCAAACTGACAGTGACTTGACATTGACTTGACGTAGTCGTGTACTTTTACGATTAGCCGAAATAATGGATGGTGGTTAAATTTTATTGGATTTAATTTAAATTGAATAATGTTTAATATCTCGCTCCATTTATAATATATTAAAACTACATAATCCAATAGCTTTGCTTTGGTGTTGAAAATGGTGAAAATAATATTCTTACATCCCGATCTGGGTATCGGCGGCGCCGAACGTTTGGTCATCGATGCAGCATTGGCCTTCAAGAATAAAGGGCACGACGTCGCTTTTTTCACTAACCACCACGATCCCACGCATTGTTTTGCTGAAACCAGAGATGGCACTTTTCCCGTTACCGTGGTGGGAGATTGGATACCGCGTTCTGTTTTCGGTAGATTCAAGGCGGCATGTGCTTATACGCGAATGATTTACGCTGCTGTGTATCTGGCGTGGTACGTGATACCGGTCGAGGAGCCGACTTTGGTTTTCTGTGACTTGATTTCTTTATGTATTCCTTTTTTGAAATTGGCTAGAGGACCCTTCCGAATTGTATTCTATTGCCACCATCCTGACAAACTGCTTACATCTGAAGGCGGTTTCCTTAAAAAGGTGTATCGAGCACCTCTGAATTGGTTGGAGGAGTTGACCACCGCTCAAGCGGACAAGGTTTTAGTGAACAGCAAATATACAGCTAGAGTATACAAAGATGCATTCCAGAAGATAAAGGATATACCTGATATTTGTTACCCATCAATAAATACAGAGTTCTTTAAATCAACTACACCTAAACCACTAAAAGAGGTTGTACCTGTAGGAACAGACAAGTTTATATTTTTGTCTATTAATAGATTTGAGAGGAAGAAGAATCTCCAGTTAGCACTTCGATCTTTGGAGCATTTAAAGCATATATTGAATGAAGCTGATTGGAACCGAGTGCATTTAATTATGGCTGGTGGGTTTGACCCTATAAACTTAGAGAATATGGAGCATTATATGGAGCTCACTGACTTAGCAGCAGAGTTGGATATAGAAGATAAGGTCACATTTATGAAATCGCCTAAAGATATTGAAAAAATATCTTTGTTATATTACTGCAAGGCGTTGGTTTACACTCCTTCAAATGAGCATTTTGGCATAGTTCCATTAGAAGCCATGTTCTACAGCAAGCCAGTGATTGCTGTGAACAGTGGTGGACCCACAGAGACCATAGTGAATGATGTCACAGGATTCCTTTGCGACTCCTCAAGTGATTCAATAGCAAATGCCATGTCTAAATTGATCTTAAATCCTGAATTAGGGGAGAGACTCGGAGAGGCTGGCCGTAAGAGGTTCGAAACAAAATTTTCATTTGAAGCATTTACTGAACAACTGGATGGCATTTTGACCCGGGAAAGACAGATAATATCTGAAGTTAGAGCTATTGAGTATGAGCAGAAAAAACAGAAATAGCATACGGCTGACACTCCAACAATATTTGATATTGTTTGAGTGTTAAAAAACCTACTAATTACTGTTGTGACTTGAACTGTGAGTGATTAAAGCTTCATGTTTTCCATTATGGTGTATTTAGACCATGTTTATTACTTATGATGTAGACTGTGAGGTTGTCTTCTTAATATTTTGGGATTGTAAATGTTTTAATATCTTTACCTCTTGGCTTGTAACACTACAATAATTGTGCTGTTAAAATTAATCATGTAATACTGCTATTAATAAAAATTTGGTTGATGGAGTTGTTGGTCATGCACCTTAATATGAGTGTGTTGAACATAAAGGTGTGCAGGCATTGCATCATCTTCACTTCACATTTCCTATGAGTTGCATCGGAGTTGAGTTGATGTAATGGCATACCTTAATACTGGCATTACAATAATTATGTAGCAATGGGGTCACTGTTCTTGAAACATTGATTTGTTTGATTAAATTAGATCTGGATAAGTGTGCCTATGATGACAATGTGTCTTTTGCAGTATAGCACTGAAGCTTATTACTTGTAGGAAGTGTCATTCAAAACATGTTAGATTTAATCCTAATATATTGTAAGACGTAGTAGTTTGATGTCTATAGCTTTATGCAATAGTTATTTCGTTATCGTAATATAGAAGTGTAAATAGATAGGTAAATCTTGAACTATTCTTGTAACGTTTTTGTATGATTCCAGTAACTGAGCTAGATATTTTATTTTTGTTATATAAGAAGCAGATGCGTAAAGTTTACTGATTGTTGTTGCAGCTAGTTTTATCTGTCATTAAATTTGTCTTAATCCTGTTAACGTGAATATTAAACAGTGTAACAAAGTATGGTATTATATTATTAAACTTTTTACCTTACCTGGATTTTCGCACATAGTTTTCCATCAATTTAATTCTAGTAAATTTATATGTCGTGTTGTTTCTAATTCTAGTAGAATTATTCCAACACAACGCATTTTTAAACTTTTATAAAATAGCATACTTGGGCCCCAGTATGCATCATAGCATATCAAAGGGTTGTAAAAAATATTTGTTTTCAAAAAAATACTAGAAAATGCAAAATAAAACACTGGTATAACAGTGAACAAAATAATTTATTTTCAACTTATTCCATTATAACTTTATCTGTAGCGTCATACACTTTCTGGACCGTCTCCTGAGGGAGTGGATCCAGTATTTCAAACTGCAGCTCGTATTGTTGGTCCAGGCCCAAGTAGCAGTCACTCAAAATGTATAAAATGTATATCAAGCGACCTGTGAACAATGGAAAGTATGTTTATTCATATGTACTTGAAAATATGGCCCCCGTTACGACTGAGGGTACTTAAAGAAAAGAAGCGTGGGTGGGTTACTACTAAAATATATTAGTTGTTTGTTTGGCACCTAACTTAAGCAGAGAATGGTAATTAGTAAGAGATTGGTAATTAGCCAGGCAGGCTACATGGAATGATGAATTACATAATATATAATATTAATAATAGCATTGATAATATAATCTTGTTATTATTAAGTACCAATTTTGTACCATATGTTTTAGGAGTCAATAAAGCATACATAAATATGATTCTTACTTAAAGCCACTAAGTAGGCCTCTGGTGCCTCAGACACCCTGGTCTAACTTCATGGGATTGTTGCCAGTTTTCTAGATTGCTTTTTATACATAAGATAAGTTAATGCTTGACAACAATCCCACCTGATGGTAAGTGGCGATGAAGTCGAGGATGATATATTTTACTTATATCCCTTCCCCAATACTTATAAAATACTAGTGGTCCCAGCGTACTTCGTACCGCTTTATAATTAAAAAATGTTTTAGTGATATATCGACAGCAACGCCACCTACCGGGTCCAATTGTGAATCTAAACCATTCTCGGATCCACCTGAAGACACACAAAAAATTTCAACCAAATCGGTCAAGCCGTTTAGGAGGAGTTCAGTCACATACACACAAACACAAGAAATATATATATTAAGATAAAGTACACACCTCTCTGTTCAGGAGTGTAGAAGGTGAGTAGGCTGGTGCCCCTGGGCGGCACGCGCTTGAGCGCGAGCAGCTCGGCGCGCTCGGGCGAGCCCAGCGTCAGCGCCCAGCCCTCGGCCTTCCCGCGCGGGAACCGCGGGCACAGCGCGGCGCCCGGGCTGCCGCCGCGCCGGGACAGCTCCACTACTAGCGTGTACTCCTGGTGGATAGTTATTGATTAATAAATAAACGCTAACACATTCATAACCCCGCACTAGGATTCCCTGTGTCGCGAGTGGCATGGAAAACACAAATCACACATCACTAACAGCCACGATCCACAAAGAAACATTTAATTGTGAGACACTTAAATTTCTGCCCTGGCCGGGTATTGAACCCGGGAAACGCTTAGCGTGGAAAGCCACTACCAACTAGGCTTCGTCGAACAGTGAAAAAATGAGAGTTTCAAACTGAATAAAATAAAAAATACCCGAAGAGCATGTATGAAGGGAATAATGAAAGTGGACGAAGCGAAACAAATATGTAAGGATCGTAGCAAGTGCAAAGAAGTGGTCTCTGCCTACCTCTACGGGAAAGAGGCGTGATTATATGTATGTATCTTAGAATAATAACACTATAGAAAGACTTCATACAAGCGCTCTGTCTAAAGTGAAGCACTAAACCGAAACTTTTCCGAAAGCGGGGAATGATTCGGCTGCGGATAATCATATGTTTTTAGCAATAATACATAAATAGCTTTTCAGATATTTTGTGACACAATTTAACTAGACAAATCGTCATAATTCTTTTTTTCGCGAGACACGTTTGGCGCGCGTTGACATGAGCTGCCCGGTGTTTGGAGTCATTTCTGACTCCAATTAAGGTGCTTCAAAACGGCCGCGCGGACTTCGTTTCTATAGTGTAATTATTCTAAGGTATGTATGTATGTTTGTATGTATAAATGTTACCTGGTCGGCATGCAGCGGCACCCACTGGCTCCGGGCCGGCGGCTGACGGACACGCTTGTCCTGCTCCGCGTCGCCGTCCAGCCACAGCCCGCGCACGCTCAGCTTCACGTCCAATGTGGGCAGGTCGCAGATTGCCTGACAGATAGATGGGCAAAATGTAGTCATGATTACAGATTACAATTTCATCTGGTGCATATGGGCAAAGTGTTATGATTACGGATTATGTTACGCTGTTATTATTCAAGTGTTTCATTATTATAAATTACATTATTATTAAATGAAGTTGATATCAATTATAAGGTCAACCATGTTGAAAGTAATAAAAATTAAATACATTTTATTAAAGTAAATGAAATTGAAATAAATTACACAAAAATCGTTCAAAATGTAATCATAATGATATCAATTGCATCGGAGCTAAATAATGTTATACAGAATATTATTGTAACATTCCAAACTTCATTTTGATATATTGGATATCTAGGTACTTGTGTACAAAGCTAAATTCTCATTAATAAAATAGTTAATGAGCTTTCAAAATCTAAAACCTAAAAATTTCTCACCTTATGAATCTGTTCTATCTGATGCTCCTCAAACTCCCGCCTCATATATTTGGCTAGTAGCTCGTAATTTCTCATACAAGTCACTTTCAGCCCGTTCAAAGTGGTGCACGGTTTCTTGGTGTCTCGAGCCATGTGTGTGAACATGTACAGATGCTGGGAGTCCACGTGTGGGAGGGTTGTGAGTGGGGAGTCAGTGGGCCACCTCGCTTGCACTATGCACTGCATCAACATCTGACACGACAGACAGACGGCCAGCCAACCGTATTCCGCTGAAGTGTCTATCATCGCCTGGGAATGTAAAATGTAATTTTATCCATGCCAGTCACGATACTAAGAATTTTACTGCAAGGATTTGAATGTTTTGTTTTAAATTTACAATCGACAGTAAACTTTGATAGTATTAACTGGAGAATGACCATTTGATGGTAAACAGTCACCAACATTCACGCATACCACACAATATTACAAAAAAATTATTTAACATTATGTAATAAAATTGCAAAATTTATTTAGCAACGACAATAAAATTGTTAAATTTTTAGATGAAATTAAATAAGGTTCCATTTTGAGGTTAGGTTAGATTATGTGAGGTTAGGATAGATTATGTGAGGTTAGGTTAGATTATGGGCCCCCCCGGGGGTGCCCGCCTTGTCGTGGCGGGGGGGCTCTAGTAACCGTGGTTTCGGCACCCACGGTGAAGCTAAGAGGCACCCAGGGCCGGCCCGCGCGGAAAGGTGGTTGCGGGCTGGCGAGGAGGTCGCTCCCAGCAGGCTTGGCGCGACAAGCCTGCTTGGGATGTGAGGCGGGGACCGCAGAGGAAGGTTTTCCTATCCTCTGCGGCCGAGGCGGGGCCGCTCCGATAATCGCGGCCGGGGCGGCATTGGTGGGGCCGCAGGGGAAGAGGAATGCCGGTATTGCGGTGCGCCGCTTTCCCTGTCCTCTGCGGCCGAGGTGTGGTTGGCGGTGGAGCCACAGATCTGATCCACCGCCGGGTGCTGGAGGTTTTCCGGCACCCATGACCTCCTTGTGGCGGACTCGGGGGGGTCCGCCACTGTACTGGTGGAGGTCGAGGAGGAAGGCGCGCCCTACCATCTGGCGCGCCTCGCGTGGAGGGCCTTCGGGCATCCACGGAGGAGCCGCTTTTGCGGCTGCCGTCGGCGGAGCAGCGGATGTGTGCGAAAGCGTTCCCGCAGCTCCGCCGGAAGACGGCGAGGCGGCATTCGTGGGGTTTTAGTGGGTTTACCGTGGTCTCATTAGCCACGGGAGTCCCACATAACCACTTGGGCCTCCCCCTGCGCCCAAGTGGTATGCATAAAGCATTTCCCCACGTAAAAAAAAGGTTAGATTATGTGAGATTAGGTTAGATTATATGAGGTTAGGTTAGATTATGTGAGGTTACCTGAATGATCCTTATAGTCTGATCCAGGACGGACTTGGTGTCGGTGAGGTAGTCCGTGTTGGGCAGCGGCAGCCGGGTGAGGTGTGCTTGGAGGAGCAAGAACGTTTTCACGTTAGACGAGTCCAGGGTGAGCGAGTCCACGGGCAGTCGGCATTGCTGGGAGAGCTCGCTAGAAAATTAATTATTGGTCATTCTTTAACGTGTATACACTGGTCTAATGATTAGTTGGTTCTAAAACCTTAACCTTATGTATTCATTACATTATTTTCACCATTATATGTTTTATTGTCAATAAGCTTAAATCAAAAATAAGATTTATAATACCAATTGACCAATTGTTAAACTCCTTATGCCTGTGACGTTAAAAATACCGTCCATTTTATTTAGTTACTTTAAGGTGAGAAAGTAAAGAGTAACATGGTATATCACAAGGGACTACTCTGGCACCCATTATGTTTAAACTCCAACTCACCCATTCAGTACGTCTTCGTTATGCCGTACAGGCAATGTCGCATATTCTTCGGCGTCTGACAACACTCGCAGCAAGTCATCGAGTCTCAGATCACTCCTGAGATTTGAGCTGAAGTGCGCCATGGTCTTGTGCGATAGATAGTAGTATGAGGCGATGCGGCCCATCCATGTGCTGTGGATTGTACGTTGGTCCTGAAATATAAATAATATGTGATAAAGTCGTTGACTTATTATTACTATGGACGTTAGGTCCGCGCTAAAATGTCCGAGCCAAATAAATGAGCTCAAAACGCAAAAAAGAACTGCAATCGACTGCGATCGAAATTTAACCGTGATGTAATGATTTTAGTGTTGAAATTACGTTGTTAACATTTCTATTCTTGCGATGGCTGTGACTGCGACATTTTTTACGCGATTTTAGTATGACACCCGACGTTCATAGTAATAATAAGTCAATGGATAAAGTACATACATTTGATTTTTTTAAGTAACAATTATTTCGACGGAACAAAATGTTTACACCTCTGAAGCTTTTTTCACTTGTCTTATTACAATATATCACTAACATCCATAACCCGAGAACAAACATTTATTTGGCACATAAATTACTGCCTCGGCCGAATTGTAATCCGGGATCCCTCGGCCTACCCCTAGGCTACGGAGTCGTCAATGGATTTACCAGACATTCATTAAAAAAAATGACAGCATTTAGTCTGCACCTCCTCAATTTCGACACAGCTGGCGTTCATCAGGGAGTCCAACGAGGTCTGAACTAAGTTGGACAGGTAGCGGTTCACGTCCTGAGGTTCCACGCTCTCCAGGTTGTAGTACGAAGGGTTCTTCAGCAACCGACGGAAGAAGTACGTCCATGTTAGGTAGTCCAGGATGTCTTGTTTTGTTTGGACTGTGCCTAGAATTATAGATATTATTAAGTACTTTGCTTTGGAAGTACATTTTCATGTTACCCTAAAGACAGGGAGTATGTCTATGTGAGCGTTATGTATACGTATTTTGGCTTTACTAGCTGTGCCTGCGACTTCGTTCGCGTGGGAGTGTATTCCGCGTGAATCCCGGTGTAAAAGCCTATAAATTGTCCTAAAAATTCCTTTATTTTCCAGTGAAAGTCCAATTAAAATCGGTTCAGCCGTTCCAAAGATTAGCCCGGACAGACAGACAAAAAATAAAAAAAAAATGTGTTTTAGTATCGTGTATACAACTATAAACACTTGGGAAAACAGTTTGAAACATTTTGATATCACAGACAGACACATCATTTATTTATATGTATATATTATACACACCAGCGACGATCTCAGCATTCAAATGGTCGGGCAACACGTCCAGTAGGCTGGACTCCACCGGGAAAGGCTCGTACAGGAACTTCTTATAGAAGTTCTTCTTCTGATCGTGAACCAACACCACCGCTACACCCTCGTTGTCGTACTGTCAACAGATTGTACAATCAGCGAAAAATAATACGTAGAAGTGTAACTACCGATCAAAAATAGCGTAATTAATACTAGGCTGCGGCCTGGTAGGCAATGACAGCCCATTCGTGTTCATGTTTTGTTTTTTACTGACAAAAAACTACCGAATGGATTTTGCTGAAACTTAACAATAATATAGCTTACACATCAGAATAACACATAGGCTATAATTTATAAAGATACTAGCGACCCGCCCTCGCTTCGCTTCGGGAAACTTATTATCAAGTGCTTAAATATAAAGTTTCATGGTTCTTTAAGAGATGGCGCTAGGCGTTCTTATTCTTTAAGTTAGGAAGGTTCACCCCTAGATGGCGCTGTGCTTAAAACCCGAAGAAATCCCATACAAACTTTCAACCTTTATTTCAACCTCTTCATCCCTTTTTGTCGCAATAAAAGGTAGCCTATGTCCTTTCTCAGGGTCTAAAGATTGTCTGTGTCAAATTTCATCAAAATCGGTTGAGAGGTTTAAGCGGGAAAGCGACAAAGACAGACAGACAGACAGACAGACAGAGTTACTTTCGCATTTATAATATTAGTAGGGATAGTGTGAATTATCGAAAATTTAGAACTAAATCTTTGCAAACCGAAGGAATATAAAATAATCCCGAAGCGAAGCGAGAGCGGGTCCCTAGTTATGTATAAGTATACATAATAAATATGTATAATATGTATGTACAAGTGGCACTGTACCTGCGGCCTGCCAGCCCGCCCCATCATCTGCAGCACGTCGGTGATGGGCATGTCCACGTACCGCTTCTGTTTGCCGTCGAAGTACTCCGTGCCCTTGATGACGACCAGGTGGGCGGGGAAGTTCACGCCCCACGCGAGCGTTGCCGTGCAGATCAGCACCTTGAATCGCGTCAATAACGTTCTTATTTGAGCGAACGCTTCTGTGCTTGTTACTCAACAACAGAAAATCGGTCGAACGCGAGTCTTTCACGCACGGTTGCGTACCACCGAGCGATATTAACACAAATTTTTTGGTCAGTGACAAGACAGAATGTAGAAAAACCCTATTTTTATAAGGATACTTGTATGGGGAATTCCTTTGATATCTAACTTTTTATTATTTCTTATGATAGCGGCTATAGTAACACGGATTCTATAAAAATTTAAGGTGTCTACCTATTTTCATTAAGAGATAAAGTCACGAGGGCTACGTGACCTCCAAAGCACGGAAGCACTCAAGAAATTTGCTACTAGCGATCGCCCATTCAATTACCAACTACCGACCGCACCGCTGTTGCTTAACACGTGCACTGCGGAGCACGTATACAGATACATGCCTAGGATATAAGAATGAAGGATAGGAATAGCGTTCGATTATGTAAGTATATGATTGTCCACCAATCCGCACTTGGCCAGCGTGGTGGACTATGGCCTGTACCCCTCACACTGTGAGAGGAGACCCGTGCCCAGCAGTGGGACAGTTATGGGTTCTGATGATGATATGATTGTGCAAATTTACCTGTATCTTCTGATTAATGAATAGCTCCTCGACGGTAGTTCTATCCTTTTCGTGCAAGCCCGCGTGATGTATGCCGATGCCGAACGCGAGCGTGAGCTTGAGGTTCGATTCGCGAATGTTCGACAGTATCTGTTCCATTTCAGATTCCTTCATGTGGAGCCATTGCTTTGGATTGTCCTCCGCCGCTAAGTACGCGATTAGATCCAGCGCTGTTAACCTGTTGAACGAATAATTTTGACGTGATAACGTCTTATAAATTCACATTCACAATTCGAAATCGTGAGTACCCGTAGGTATAGATTATAATGTTTATTTAGATTTTATACATATACATAGTACGTTCAAAATATCCTAAGATCGAGTGATTCATCAAAAAACTTAATTTACTGAAATCGCCTAAAAAGAAAGAAGAAAGGAAAGAAAGAAGAAAGGAAGGAGAGGAAGGAGAGAAAGAAAAAAGAAACAAGTACGAATTGTCTTTCTTGGTTGGTGGTCTTTCTTGGACTAAATGCCGTTCTTGTAAATTGGTGATGCTTTGTGCATTTAATTAGTTACGCCAAGATGTAAAAGACGTATAGTACGGCCGGCGGTTCTAGGCCGCTCTGAACTTTGTTCGGATCGCTGCGCAAAAGTCAATTTTAGGGTCGAAATGGTAGCAAGACGCGCGGGGTGTCACTTTGAGCATTGTTTGTTTCAGTCACACGCTCAGTGTTCGTGTCGCTATCTCTCTCTAAAGTACAATACCTGCGCACTATATCCGAAAGCCTAACTTCAGAGCGGCCTAGAACCGCCGGCGGTACTATACCTGGTCTGCCGTCTGCTGGACACGAAGACGAGCGCGGGCGCGCACGGCGAGTGCGTCCGGATGGCCTGGAAGGTCGGCTTGTTCATCGTCATCATGCGCGGGCAGTAGTGCCGCCCGGGGTGGCCCGATATGTGCACCTGTTGCGAGTAATGAACGACGGTTATACTTGAAAATGTGTGTCAGTTGCTATTTATTGCTATGCAAAAGGAGGTTATTAAAAATTGTCATTAGGGATTGGACAGGGGGAAAAAAGTGAGAGAGTTACATATTATAAACTAGTATCTGCTGTGTCTCTGATTCGGGAAACCTAGGCCACGCTCGAAAATAATAGATTTCTTTGAATTGACATAATATATTTTTTTATCTGTGAATCAATATAAAACCAACCTTACCACAATATTTCTAATATACAAATTTTTCTTTAGCATACGCTTTTCAATACAGGATCCTAATGTGATGAAATGTCAGTGGGTGTGTGTGTGGGTGTGTGTGTGTGTGTGTGTGTGTGTGTGTGTGTGTGTGTGTGTGTGCGCGCGTGTCTCACCTCCAAGGGCACCGGCCGCACCGAAGGCCTGAAGTTATAAAGCCCCATTTCCCCAATGTTCAGCCAGTTGGCAAGGTCCTTAGCGTTGGCGAGAGCGGTCGACAGACCAATGATTCGGAGACGTCTCGATGTGTGAGACTCTATGAAATTTGTTCTGAAATATTTATTTTCGAATTTTAATATGCATACATACTCGTATGTATATATACATAATTATGTAACATCCAATATGAACTCTACGGCAATAATAATAAAGCAGACATTACCTCGACACGATAACCTCGAGCACGGGCCCCCTGTCCTCCCCCAGCAAGTGTATCTCGTCAATGACGATGAGCGCGACGTCCCGTACGTAGTTCCTGGTCTGCCACGACCGACTTATACCGTCCCATTTCTCTGGCGTCGTCACTATCACCTGGGAGTTCCTTATCGCTCTGATGTCCGGGGAAACGTCGCCTGGGCAATTGTTAAAATGAGGTAAGAAATAGTAAGGTTATTAAAGAAAATAATTCGTTGTTTTTTTTTAATAAAAAATTAAACTATTTTTAATCAAAAATTATTATTATTAGCTATTTTTAATATAAACTATTTTTAATAAAACTTATATTTAAACTATTTTTATAAAAATAAATGTTTATTAAAAATAGTTTGAGTATTTTAATTTTAATAAAAACTGAAAAACTGTTGTAAAATGGTTATTAAATGGGCTACAACAGTTAATTCTTGACTAAGATTGCCAGTAGTGTCAAGTCCACTCTAAACTGAGTCAAAATATCGATAAACATTCAAACTTATTTAAACTTGTACAGTTTAATAATTATGTTTTTGCTATGAAGAAGAAACATAAATTCTATTATTCTATTCTATACTAAACTTGCATTCAATCTTATTAAGAATAATTATCCTGTGTCAAATGTTTTTCCGATCATCTTAATTATAATTATTGTGTGTAGGAAGATTATATTATGCATAAAATGATAAGTGAAAATTATATTTCATAATTGATTACCTGTTAGTTCAACTACTTTCTTCCCAAGTTTTTCTTCAAGACGTATCTTCCAATCTTTAATACGTTCCTTAACCAGTGCCTTTAGCGGCGCTATATACACAACCTGAAAAAACTCAAGTTTCAGTGCCTGCACCTAACGATGATATTAAAAATAATGATTTATTATGATCGTCATATTATTTTAACTTTTATAAATATTGGCCTTCGTTGGGCACTCGTAATCGCATTATGCATCGAGAAGAGCTGATGTCTCCTTCGCAAGTGTAACAGTCATTTTTATTGTTTTGTTTTTGCTATTATTACGAGTCTTGTTTAAAAGTTTTCTTCAAAATGAACCGTCAAAAAATCTTAATGATTTTTCAATTTTTTAAAGTACTCATGATACCAGCTAGTAATTCAAGCTATTTTCTTCACAACTAATTCCATAAGAGTATTATCTTTTTTTTAACTTTTAAATATTATATTTTACTTACCTCTTGACTACGATCCCATCTGATGGTAAGTGGCAACGAATCCTGGTAAAGCGTACTTAGAATTAAACCTATTCACTATTATCTCAACGTACCTTACATCCCGGATACTGGTTGAACACTCTAAACATGGCGATCTCTGCGACGATGGTCTTCCCCGAGCCGGTGGGAGCACCCAACAGCACGTTAGTGTCCGTGTGGTACAGACAATGGAATATCTGCGTCTGGATCGGATTGAAGTGCGTGAACTTGTACAGAAGCTCGTACGCCGCGTTGTTCAATGATGTCACTGGTAATGGTTGGAGTTCTAACAAGTCTGAAAAGGGTTTTAAAGTCAAAGTCACATACCGTCCGTTTATGTATGCCCTGAAATATTTGGATTTAAGCTCTTTTCCTGTTTCTATGACGGATGCCGTAGATTCGTAGACTTCAAGCTATACAGAATTACTACTGCACTTGTATATATTTGCTTCCCAACACACGAACAAATAGGCAACATGTTATTTATTAGGTGACAATTATAATCACGACGAAAGTCTGTCATAACAGACTTTAGTGAATTCGTAAATAACAGTAGACAGAATTATGATTCTGTCTACTGTTAATAAATAAAATAAAACGAAATATTTCATTAAATTACGTAACACCAAGCCATAATCAGCTCGAATAATAACTCGTAAATGGATAATACGTATTTGAAAAAGAAAAGGACAAAAGATTGGACCTTGCAGGATGCCAATTTTATTATTACTGCATAATCTGCCGATCTCTTGTTATAGACTATTTTTTTAAATTTAATTACTAATATAATAGCCTGGAATACTTTACCTGTGTGGGGTGGATGCGTCTCTGGCAGAATCAAGTGCTGAAATGTTAGGGGCAGAACACTTTCTGAGCCCAACCACCTGCGAATTTGTTTTAAGATTTACAGTAATTAAAAAATATTTTGAAGTTTACAAACTAGTACAAAAATATTACTCGTAACTGGATCCCTAACCAAAGTTTACATAATTATTTTAAATAAAGTTTATCGAATTCAGTGTGAAAATTGAATAATTAAAATGATATCATAATTAATACCTTTCTGAGGTAGCTCTGATGTAATACTGTGGAGGGAGGGGCTCTGAGATTGGTATTGTTATGACCAATTCTTGTGGTTCTCTCGTTATCACCTTAACAATATGAAAATACACAATATAGTTCAAAATTTATACAAAATTGTGTAACATTGAGTTGCACTGTATGATACTGATGTCCGCATTATGACAATGACATTATAATACCTGAATATAATTGAGATTTAACTAGAATCTAAGCTAGCCCTGATTGGCCAAGATTAACATGTTTAATTATTTACTTAAAGTAACATAAAGGTGAAAAATGTAAAGTAAACTTAAATTAAAAAATTAAAGTGCAAAATTGTAAACTTCAATATGTTAATATAACCTTAAGTGTAAGCAAAGCACTATTATATACAGACCTGTTTCTTGGTAATGAGGAAGTACTCATGATAGTACATGATGTCCGTATCAGGGTCTTCCACCCATATCCAAAAAGCTTCTGGCGCCTTGCCGTGATACTTGTCGCTCCATCTGTTTGCGGTCCAAACGGTTACATATAATTTATATGTATTACATTTATGTCATAGATTACAAAGTATCGAAAATTTATGCGCTAAATTCTAAATACCCGAAGAGGCCAAGATGCTGTGTAGGTTGACTGTAGAATTTTGTTTTGTTTCGATTATGTTGCAGTAATTATGATGATGTGGTCGCCCAGCGACGAATTCCCTTCAATAAATGAGTTGGGAGTTTGCTGGGTTAACTTCCACCCAGTGTAATTCTGACGGTATACAGGACGGTAGGGGTTTTTACCTATCTATCCGAAAAATGGTATCTATAATAACGATATTTTTGTGAGAAATTTGACAATGCACATGGTGATAAGTTACCTGAAGTTGGGTGTGATCGTTAGCCGAATCCGCAGCACAGTCCTCGTGATGGGGTGTAGACTGGCTTCCATGTCCAGCAGTGGAAACTCATCTGCACACTTCTTGAGCACGCGCGCCGTTTTTGGATTGCGTATAAGGTCGCCTAAGGACAACATTTTGAGGGTGTCAGATCCATCCTAGGTAATCAGTACTCAAATCTGGTAAAGAACTGGTAATTACTCCAGGCCTCTTCCAAAGCGTGGTGGCACCGACCACACAGCCAATAGACACTTAATGTTTGATTTTCCGTATTGAATGCATTCTGGCGACTAGCTGAGGTAAGACGAAGCGGGGTGACTTGCTAATTTAACGCTGTGATTGGCTAATTCAGGGCCACACGAAACGTTGGAAAGAAATAGATTATTTTAAGCAACGGGAAAGAAGGAGACGGCACGAATTTATATCAGTACATGCCAGATGTGTTGACTGAAGCTATTCGCCTGTTATTAGGAGTCTACTGGCTGTGTGGTCGGTGGTTGGACATACCCAGTTCCTTCCAATCCATGTCCCTGATCTGATCAGGTTTGAGCATGGGGTACTCGATCCGCTTGAGGGTCTCGACGGGGAAGCAATTGAACTGGCGCATGTCGCTGTAGAAGTCCCAGAGCTGCAGCTCCATCATCTTGGCCATCTTCAGGTAGAGGCCGGCCATGTACGCGTTGTTCTTGCGGAGGGTGATCTCGAACAGCGCACGGACTATACGTACTGCGTTCTGATGTCAATAAATAATGTATATTTCAATTGTAAAATGTATGCCATTTCAGCTTTGGACACAATGCAAATACAAAAATTAGGCCATTAAATTAGCCTCTAGACCCCATATTAGCATTCCTCGTGTTAAGGCGTCTAGTCTCTTGTATTAAGTAATATTCTGTTTTAGATGTTACTTATAAGTACGTAAGTACGTGTGTAAGTATGTAAGTACACACAACGCGCACGCACTTCTATCGTAGCACGCAATATTATAGTAGCGTAATTATCGCCACCGGTAACTGTACCTCAGCTCGGCAAGGGCCTCCCTTATAGTTTTATATTTATGTTTAAGTTTATATTAATTAGAAATGAGTTAATAAAGAATATTATTTATAAAAATTCTATTTACATTGACACGAATTACATACAACTATAAAATAACTAACACGCAATCGTTGAAAAAATCTTGTGTTTGTTAAGTTTATAATTTGTAATTTCATCAATTAAGTTATTATTATTATGTCTTTTTCATTACATCTTTATTGTTTCCCTACGAAAACGTACATTCTAAACTTTGTTATGATAAATTTAAATCTCTTCTACTACACATATATAGTACGGCATAAGATTACGAAACACTCACTTGGCTGATATAGTTGAGATCTGACTGCAAAGAAGATACATTGACCCTCCCTCTAGACAGGTATGTTTGCAGCAGTATATTAATCTTCCAGTGTATATCTTCCGGCGGGTCTTCTATCCGGAGTTCGCAGTACTCGTCCTTGAGGTTCCATAATTCCGTAAGCTCCTCCTTCCTCAACTAGAATAGGACAAACTAGGTTGGAAACAAGTAAAATATTGCTCCAACGTGGTTTTGGCAAAGGTAGATATTCCACCGCTAGAACATTCTACACCTTAGAAACTTTAAAAGTTATCTTACTTTTAGCTGCTGGAAGTCGGAGCACCTGGTGAGCATTTCCAGCACATAGCCCTGCGTCATGGACTTCCTCACCATAGAGTTGAACACTTCCATCGTCTCGGACGTTATGTAGTAGTGGCTCGCCGTGCGGCCCAGGTCTGGAAGGAAGCAACATAATTATATATTCGCGACGTGTTATCTGGATTCATTTTTTGTTTATAAACTTATAATCATTTGTTTATGTAAAGGAAACATTCGTGAGTTCGTTCACATAAAATGAATATGATATTACTAACACTCACGAGACGATAACAAATATCTATCGGTCATATAAATATCTGCCCCGGCCGGGTATCGAACCCGGGACGCCTCGCTTCGCAGGCATGGCTACTACCAACTATGCTGCGGGATCGTCAAACCCCACGTAACATTTTTTAGCGCGGACCTGACGTCCATAGTAATAACGAGCTGTGCCCGCGGCGTCGTCCGCGTGGAATTTAACAAAAAAATCTAAAATAAAGTTACTCCTTATGATATCAGCAATCCGCCAGTGAAAATCTTGTTAAAATTGGTCCAGCCGTTCCAGAGATTACCTCAAACAAACAGACAGACAGAAAAACAGGCAAAAATTGTAAAAAATATTATTTTGGTATATGCACCGTATATACGTCCATATTCTATGCATTTAGTAAAAAGCCGTTATTTTAATATTACAAACAGACACTCAAATTTTATTTATTTGTATAGATAAGTCAATGTTTGTAATCAAGGAGCATAGCAAAGCAACCCCTGACACATTAATAATGTAAGGGTGTGCATGACGTCACCACTGACCAGTGACGTTGAGGTCGCCCGTGCGCTCGTTGTAGCGCAGCATGTGCGTGCGGTCGAGCTGCATGGCGGCCGCGGCGATCAGCTCGCGCCGCTTGCTCTCCAGCATTGGATCTTCTTGCACGTCGTTGTATGTCAACCCGTACACCTGATTATGTGAAAAGCGAGATATTGTCGTATGAGTTAACTCCGCGGATGTACAAAATACGCGACTTTTCAGAAGAGCAATAAAACTGTTTTATTTAGCGTCCAACAACTATTTAGTTAGGTTTATTCAATATAAGAATTAAAATATGTATTGTTTCATTCATGTAAACATAATCTCTCGTGTTTGAGTCGTCAAACGACGCGTCTTTCGATTTCTTATCGAATGATATGCGAAACGTATTTTGTCAAAAATTTGACTTCCGCGGTGTTAGATGCGCGATGATATCTGACAATACGGCAATACAGTACGATATTTCTGTTAATTCTGACGGAATCTTGGATCGGAAATAGGCTTTTGGGCAAAAACTTTTTTCCTTGTAGCTACATTACGTATATCTTTGGGTACGTAAATGTAAAAATATAATGTATGAAATATAATGTATGAATATACAATGAATGATATATAAAATAGCTGTGATACTAATTAAATACACATTATTTTGTTGGGTAAATTGTAAATGTGTTCAAACTCACCATGGGGTTAATTCTCATCCGAACGAACAGGTAGGTATAGCTGAGCCATTCCACGGCTTCATCAATATTGGTCACCGTGCCGAGAGCCACCTGACAAATAAAAATTACTGTAATAGTTAGTAATGGATATCTACTATCAAATCTCAACATTTACCCCCAGACGAAAATAATCGATACAAGTGGACAGACAAGCAAGCATATTACTTGTCGATGTAAAATGAACTATTTTTGAAGTCGATTTTTTTGTTTGTTAAAATTATACATTAACAAATTGCAATGTGAAAAGCATTTAGTAGAACAAATTTTAATACAATATTACAAGCATTGTCACATCGCAATTTCAACAGCAAAACAACAAACTTCAACGGCGTGATTCAGAAACAATTTACTAACGCCATCTATTGGCAGCTCGTGGAACTAAGCTACCGTCCACACTTGAAAAAACCCATTCCCTATTACCTCAGCATTCAAGTTATCAGCCAGTAGATTGATGAAGTTGCTCTCGATCGGGAACTGGTTGGTCATGCACTTGAGGTAGTGCGTGAGCTTGTCGTGCGAGGTGATGATGACGCCGGTGCCGGACGTGTCGAACTGCGGGCGGCCCGCGCGACCGAATATTTGCAGCACGTCCAGTATACTCAGGTCGACGAACGTGCCGTGGCTTTGGTCGTAGATTTCCGTGCCCTGGTTTGGTTAACGTTTAATTAGAACGGTTATGTGTTTGAGAGAATTTGATACGAGTAATTCGCATTAAAATTTATGGCCCCTTAACGACCCGAAATAAATTAAGTTAATGTAATGTTAGTGCTATGTGACATAAATAAATAAAATAAAAGTCTTACGCATACTACGCAACCCGCGTAGGTTGCGAAGTATGCGTAGGACTTTATCAAATATAAGTAACAATTATAAGTAACACACATCCCCTTAATCAATTAAAGGTAAAATAAGTGCATTGACCGACAATAATTTTGGTCTTTACTGGTAAGAAGTTTTTCGATTGGATCGGTAGATGACGCAAAGACGCATTAACTTTGCGGCAGATTTCAACGCTTTGAACACGCCATCCTAGTGAGTTGTCAATGTATGTACGTTGTTGACAATGTCAATGTACAGATCAAGATTTATTACTACAAGTATGTAGTAAAAAATGTCATGTTTGGTTAAATTTAGCGAGAAAATACTTACTCGTATGATAACAGCGTGTGCCGGCAAGTTGACACCCCACGCTAGAGTCGACGTACAGACTAACACTTTTATATAGCCCTCAGCGAAATATTTCTCCACCAAGTTTCTGAAAGTACAAAAGAAATTAATAAACCTAAAAGTTTATTAAAAAATATTATTATTTAAATTTTTTTATCATCAATTTATGATATATGAGGACTTTAGATTTCCAATTATAAATTATATACCATGTAAGGGTATGCGCACATTACATCATCTCAACTTCTCCATGACTCCGAATATTTGCTATTATGTACCATAACAAATAATTCAATATACATAATATAGTGTTGTAGTTAATTGTTTGTCACACGTACCTGTCACTTCTCAACATACCGGCGTGATGACACGCGAAGCCACACGCAAACAACTCGCCCAGCACCTTATTGGGGCTGGCCTGGACTGATTTCTTCGCCTTCAAGAACCCACCAGAGTCCTCCGGCTCAAAGTGTTTCAAGTGGCCCTTCTTCTGCGCAATCTCCTTCAACACCATCGCGGTCTGGTGCGTCGCGTTGCGGGCGTGGACGAACACCATCACTTGGTGACCTTTCTGCACCATGTCTGACGCTTTCTCGTAGCAAATCTCATTCATGGTATTCATCTGGGGAAATAATGGAGTTTTCATTTGAAATAGGTAAGTGATAAGTTGGGTTGGTCACAAACCCCTCCATCAATCCGCACTGGAGCAACGTGGTGGAGACTATGTTTGACGTTTTCGAACGTCAAACATTGACTTGACCAAAAAGCTAAGTCAAATATAACTCACTTGTCTAAGATGACCACCCCCCCCACTCCCCACTTCCTTGACTCCAATGAATATTTGTTCCAACGGCACCGGCCGGAAACGGGAGTCGAAGAAGAACAACCCCTTGTGTGGGTTGACTCTAAGGAACCTGGAGAAGACGGAGAAACCATTCAAAGTAACTAATTAATCCCCTACCCTTCCCTTCCGCTGCCGCCCATGACAAATGTGACCGACACAGAACTTTGTTCCAACCGTATGTCCCATGAAATGTGTCTTTTTCATGTACCTTTATGGCGCAATGGTTGCTATGCCAGTCTGCCGTTCGAAAGGTCTTCGGTTCGATTGCCAGCAACGCAGAAACTGATGATAATGATGAAGATGAAAAAACTTCTGTTCTCGTTTGGATATGCGTTCTCGTCTCAATGTCATCTATGGCCCTAATGAAACTGGGAATCCTAGGGCTATGAGTGTGTAGCGTTATTTATATATAATATGTACAAACAAACTAACCTCGCAACATCAACATAATTGGGCAGCGTCGCGGACAACCCTACTATCCGTATCATGTTCTGCGAGGACTCGACCTGGCGCAGCGTGCGCGCCACGATGGCCTCCACGATGGGCCCGCGGTCCCCGTGCAGAAGGTGAACTTCATCGATAATCAGGAGCTTCACTATCGATGCTAGCTCTGTGTCGGCTGTGACAAAAATAGCATAACTTTTATTATCGACACAAATTTTTTTTTAGGGTTCTGTACTGCGAAAGAAATACTACGGAACCCTTTTAAGGTCAATTTGTTGTCCGTCTGTCAAGACCCTTTTTTGTGGGAACGCGTGGAGGTATCCAGCTGAAATTGATATCAAATACTCAGCAAGGTCAAGGTTTGCAATACTTTCGACCAGAGAAAAATCAAACTTCTAATCAAACTTCTTCTAAACCCAGCGACCAGGTGGGCTGACGACCTGAAGAAGACAGCGGGCTACCCCTGGATTCAGGAGGCTCAGGTCAGAGCGGCGCGAGAACAAAGAACACTTACTGGCCCCCTTCCGCGTAACAACATCCCATTTCTCCGGCGTGGTGACTATCATTTGCGTGTTCTGAACTTCTGTTTTGGTGAGTTTCATGTCGCCGGTGAGTTCCCGCACGGCGATGCCGAGCCCCTTGAGCCGCTTGCCGAAACTGGCCGTCATCTCCGACGCCAGCGCTTTCATTGGAGCTATGTAGATTATCTGTGGGAGTTTATTACAGATTTAATACATTAAAAAATTTGATGTTTGCCAATAATCCCACCTTGTAGTTAGTGACGATAAAGTCCAAAATGTTCAACGCACTGATTTATAAAATCCTATCCACTCTTCTCTTAAAAATTCTAACATCATAGATAGATGAAGGTAGGTAGGTGGTAATGAAAATAATGTTAAGACCAAATGTTCAACCACATTTTGGAAATAAATTATCATTATCATCATCGAAGGTCTGGTCAGTCATCTGAAGTTCATGGTAAGTCTGATGGAAATTAAAAGCCTATTCACGCTCCTCCCGACCCCCATATCATAGGCTTACCTTAAAGCTGTTCTTCATAATGACATTATTCTCTATATGCTGTTTGATCTGATGCACCACAGTGAGTAAAGCGATATTTGTTTTCCCAGCGCCGGTGGGAGCGCATATCAACAGATTCTCGTTGGTATTGTACGCTGTCTGGAACACTACGGACTGTATCCGGTTCAGTTCCTTGATGTTTTCGAATGCCATCTGACCGACCTGGAGAAAAATAAAAATAATAAGATGAAGGTCCACTAATCCGCATCAGAGCAATGTAGTGGAGTATGCTCTAGGCCTCTTCAGCTATAAGGATCTCCTTATTACTTAAGAGGCCCCGAGGCCCACTAAAGGGCACGAGTCTACTTGTGGCCTGTAATGGGCCATTGATCGGTTGCAGCTAAATGCTGATACCACATGTTTACCCTCAGTACTCAAAAGAGTGGAAATAAAACTCACTCACCTCATCTAACTCTGAAATAGGCACTCGTCTGTTCCCGACTTCTAGTGGCACCGGTTCGTTCTTGGGAATGATGACTTCTTCATATTCTTTTGTATCCTTTCTTATTGCATTTTCAGGTAGTATTAACTTCATTCCTGATACAAAGCCTGAAAGTTTTGACTTAGAATTTTAGAATTTTAAATTATGTACTTAAGTTTTCGTTTCCCATCCCAAGTTACGTTCATAAGTGTATTAAAAACTGCCTACATGAAATAAATGATTTGAGTTTGAGTTTACCTGCAGAGTTCTTAGCGTCCAAAGATTTGTCGTAGACATTCGGGTACTGTACTTTTGTTTGAAAATACGATATCTTTTGGAGTACTGGGTCCACATCTCTTGCCAATTTTGATGTAGAAAATGGTACAACTGGCTTAGTTAGTTCTGCTATCCTAAAAATAAATGGTTGTCTGTAAAGTCGGTTTACGGATGATAATTTTACGTGATAACGTCGTAAGAAAACATTATAGAAAACCAAACGCTTCGGCCGGTCGTGCCTCTCTATCGCTTGTTCCACGCTCTCACTCGAACGTTCCGCTCAGGCGGAACGTGACAATGACGTCATACTTTTTCGTGCGTGCAGCCGGCGTTCATCGATTTATAAGACGTTATCACGTCAAAAACGTAATAATCTCGTATTTAATTCATCATCATCACAAGTACCCTTATTTATTAATTATTTAACAATATGACTGACATTTTTCCACATTTTTCTTAAAATAACATAATTAAGTTATACAATACCTCCGAGCCCGTATCTGTGCGATATTGAGCTCCGGCTCTTCCACATCTTCTTCAATCTTCTTAGCTTTCGATTTTTTCTCTTCTTTTCTCACCAGCTTCGTCAATATTTTCTCTTGCTCTGACTGTACTGACACTTGACATAAATACTGGGGCATTTTGTTCTCTGGCAATAAGGCTGCAACTAGAACATACAATTTAACATTGTGCATGTTTGAACCTGAGATAAAAATAATACAATATGTTAACAGACTGCCACCTGCCGGATAAGCTTTTAGTCGATACGAAAATTGTGTTAGGGGCCTTATAAACAACCTTAAACATTGCTTTAAAATTGAATTATCTTACGTTCAGTTAGTTCAGAAATGGGAAATGTAAGGAATCCGAGTTCAAATGAACAATACACAACTAAGCCCTGAAATCTTAAAATATTGATATCTGGTTAAAAATAACCGTCACTTACTTTCAGATATGGTTGGTTGCGGAGGTGGCGCCCTCAAACTGTCAGTTATCTCTTGTCTGTGTTGTAGTATCTCTTGAATAAATTCGAATTTGTCAAATCCAAGCAACTCAAATAGATCATTCTGCATCTCATCGTTACTTCTCGGAGAGTTTAATAAGGTAATTATTGATTGGAGAATATCCGAGCCAGATATTTCAGGTATGTTCTCGTAGAGTTCTTTTACTTTGTTTTCAAGCCAGGTTTTACCAAACTGCAAATGAAAGGTTTAGGTTTGATCTAAAACTCTTTTGCATATATGTATGTATCATACCAAATGATTCTATGGTTTAATTAGGGATCAGATATAAGGACAGTCCTATGTGTGGTGGAACAATACGGAACCTATATATTATAGGTATTGTGTACAGTTCGCCCGCGGTAATACCACCGCCTGAAAAGGTACCATTTTTACCTAGTAAAATTTTTTTAACAGCTATTGTGTTCCAGATGGAAAAGTGTGGATCTAGTTACACTTTTACTATTACTATACTTTTACTATACTTTACTCTACTATACCATACTTTTAACACCCTCTGCCAACTGGACTAACCATCCTAGTCGTGATTTAATTATTTTTCTGGATTGGTCACAGTTGTCATGGGCGGCAGCGCAAGGGTGCTGCTGCATGCTCATTTGATATCTTAAATCCGTAAAAAAAAGTCAGGTACTAATAGGTTGAAGCTATATCTGCACCTATTACTTACTTTAGATGCTGGTGCAGGTTTTGGAGCTGCACTGGGTGTATTCACTTGATTGCTCTTTGACATGTCATATTTCATAGAGAAGTCCGTCACAAAATGGCCGATCATAGCAGGCTTGCTTGTCAACTTAGCCAGCGGTTTCTTGGCTGGTTTGTATGGAATGTAATGACATTGAATGTTTTCTCCCCAAAGCTTGACATTTTCCTTATTTTCAGCCACTTCCTCTTTGATATACACTTTGGTTTCTTCTGATATTTCATTTGATATTTTTGTTACAATCTATGAATTATTACAGATTTATATTACTAATGGAAAATATATGTATAAATAAATAAATAAACACTAACACACTCATACCCCAGCACTTGGATTTCGATTGCACCATGCAATGTAAAGAAAGAAATAAGCAAATGCGTATAAAAAATGCAAAAATGCTAGGTATTGTTAGTTTACCTCACAGATCTTGTTAGCCGTTGAAGACTGCACAGTACCAAACATCTGGCGCAGCTGTGACAGATGCTTGAGCATCACAATATCCTGGTCAAGAAACATTCTCAGAACAACTACAGCTGCATCTTCGATTATATCATTAGTCTGGTCCCCAGTTAAGAGCTTGGATAGTTCCTTGACTTGGTTGAGAAGATTAAGTATATTGTTAGCTTCAGGCTCATTCTGTTTTATGTAGTTGTATATGTCAGTGAATGATTTAAATCTGGAACAGTGTTAATTCATTTTATAATTGTCTGTAAGGTAATATATTGAAGCCATGAAATATAAGCAATAGAATGTTAACTTACCTCTGAACATTAATAGAGAGATTAGCGATTGCAACTCTAGTGATGTCTGTGGCAGGTTTCAAACATCGTGGTTTGTCCAGCTGTGTGTGTGCTCGGAGAGCTCTTGTTATACGAGGCAGTTCCAACATTGTTGATTATTGTCTAAAAACAATGGATTATATTATACCTATTTATTTAAAACTTTCTTAGAGTAGAGATAAACTATATTACCAGAAGTTTACTTGTGTCAACATTGTGAAATAAGTACTATTCGAAGACAGTATGTAAATAACATAAATGTGCAAATTGTAAACAATAAATTTATAGTAAGTTGAATCGTAATGTTTTTAAGTTTTTTAAATACATAATTATTAATCATGATACTTTACCTAAATATGGGAAGTTGGGAAGCCGACTTCGTTAAAACTGACGTCTCTTTTTACTGATATTTTTAATTATTCAAAACAAAGTTGATCTAATTATTTTGTAAACTATGATTATGATTAAAAATATTTTAAATAGGTACTCAGTTATTTCTAATTATATAGTTTAAATAAATACTAAACTCGATTGACAATTTGACAGTATTGACACGTTGAGAAACCCACACACAAATCACACAATGACAACATTGACACATGTTGAAAATGACAGTCAGCTGTTGCAATATCACAGAGTAAAAATTTAAATTTTAAGATGGGCGCGTTACAGTCCAGTGCGCGATCACAAAGCTCAAAACATTCTGTATCTATTGCTAGCAAACTTGATAATATTTATCTATCGGTGTATTTTGTGAATCAATGTTAAAGCTGTAACACACGCTCGAACTTGGTCCGGCGGACCAAATCCACCCACCAAATCCGATTTCGCTACAGACGACCGGATTGGACAGTTGCTTCACGTACATCTTCAAGTCATTGGCCTTATTTCTATGCTTCAAGTGCACACGGTTATCATCATGGTCTAAGATCCGAACCTACATTCACCGGGTTGATAATAGAATCAAACTTATTTTATAATAAATTTCGTATATCGTTCGGATCTTCTACTATCATGTCGTTGGACACAAAAATTATGGTGGTAGCGGCAAAACACTAGTAGCAACGTTACAGCCACCACGTAAAAAGCGGAAAAAAGAAGAGAATGGGCGATAAATAATTATTTATCGCCAGATTTATTATTCCCGGATGGCGCAATGGTTAATACGCCGGATCGCCGTTCCGAGGATCCTGGGTTCGATTCCCAGATTCCCAGCGAGGCGGAAATTTGAATGATGATTTTAAATTTTCGTTCTTGGTCTATATCAACTACTATATCTACTTTATCAACGCGTTTGTTATTAAATTTATTATTTTGCGTCTTTAAAAACATAATATTGAGATAAATAATTAGGTAATTTGGTGAAAGAAAAACGATTTAATTGTTTGCTTTATTTTATTGAAGCCATAATTACATCATTTGGGTAAATATAGTTGGATACATACAGAATGAATATACCTACAGTTTCTAAACATTATATTTGATGATGACATGTGAATACACTGATTAAGTTTTAATTGTATATATAGAGTCAACTATTCAAACACTTATTTGTTGGTACAATTAGTTATTAGGTACATATAACATTTAGGTATAATTTTTGCTTAAAATATAATTTTTAAATTTCAAATGACTCAACATTATACCTACTTTATATTACTAAATCTAAGTGGGCGAATGTCCATTGTCTGACAAACAAACACGCTGCAGAAACTAAAATAAAGGCATGCTACACACTAGTCAGGTCGGTAGGTACATTCTATTTGGCAGTAGGTATATTTTTTTAATTATATCGTTAGTCCTAGCCTTTCTCTCAAATGTGTCTATGTCCAGCAGTGGACTTCGAAAGGCTGATAGATACGCCTTTTAATATTATGTGGATATAAAATCGAATATTATGTCCACATAATAATTTCGATTATACAATTTTTACTGCCCTGCTGTGCTTGCCGACACGACTATATTAATATGTGTAGAGTGTGTACACGCTCAACCCCCCAAGGGAGGCGTTTGGATGCTACTAAACACAAATGCTCGGGCTACACTAACGAAAACTTCAACGTCAATGCCGAACATCGCGATAATTATTGCGATAAAATTAACGCGTATTAAGAATATTAAATTTTAGGAGTTTATTCACAATGTTTTTGACAAGCTAATAAATACGTCATTTAATTTCACAAGTACATTAATTAATCAAGTAACCTAAATAGCTTTATTAGGTACTTGTCTAAACTATAGTGTTAAGGCGCCAAACGCACAAACTTATGACAAATTAAACAGAACTTGACAATTTTATCTAAGTAGTTTATAAATATAACTCAAATATTTTTATTTAGGCAAATTAAATAAATACGATTATTCATAATTATATAATATTCATTAAATGATGTGATGTTGATATTTCCAAATGTAAGCTAACATAAATTTATACAGTAACATAACAATAAAATAAATAATTTGAATATCAATAATTTATCAACTTTCTAAAGTACCTAAGGTAATTAACCTAGTATATTATCTAGATGAATGAAAGTGGAATAACCATTGCATTAGAATACATAAATACGATACCACCAACTGCAATAATCAATTAGGACCAACACAATGATTATCCTGAGTTCCATTGCATTTAATACTTAAGTATACCTACGTATTAAGTATCTAATAGACAAAAAATATTAAAATTTACCTTTTCATGTTCTAACATAATTAAATACGACACTATTACTGATTATCTAACAGTAATGAACAGCAAGTAATGTGAAAATTATCAACTTAAAAGAAAAATCAAGAAGACTCTTCTGTGATTCGCTAAGCTTAGTTTCCGTCTGGAAGCTTGAGAGCCATTCTTCTTTCTTCTTTCTTGAATGGCTGTCTATTGGGTATGCCTTTGTCACTGCTGTCCATGTGCGACGGTGACCACTTACCGTCTGGCTCGTCTGCTCGTTTGTCGGGTGTTTAAGAAAAAGAAGAATGTGGAGGGTTAACTCATAACAAAATTATTATTATTATTTTATTGTAGGATTGTTATTCATGTCATATTCATTAAGTGTCATGTGTTATTATGATGACTGCCAAAATGCAAAGTTTAGATTATCGCCCATAAAATAAAGATAATAAAATAAATTATTGCTTATAGTAAAGCTATATTTCAATTTACTATAATGTTTAGTATAGGTACTTAGTTCAATTAACAAAATTGCAATTAATAACAATAGGTTTGGAACACAAAAAATTTAAAGCAAAAAATCTTACAAAACCTCCCTGGCTCTTGGGAGGTATTGTAGAATTATTACTAGAGAAAATTTTGCATTGAAAAAAATTTTGATATTTTTTGTCTTTTCTATTCTGAGTTACCCTATTGTCTTATTAAATACGTTTCTGGTGTGTTTTCTTTTACCTTACAGTGGAGTATGCCTCAATTTTCGTAACGCCATTAAAATGTGGTTATGAATAAATAAGTGATCGGTAATACTGTACTTTTATCAACATTTATTTATTTATTTTGACCTTTTTGTACCACACAACGTATAAGAACAAAAGGCGGGCTTAATGTTAAAAACATTCTCTGCCAGCCAACCTTTGGGCACCTCATGAAAAAGGTAAAATATTAAATCATCGAGTCTTATGCAACATGAGGTCTACAAATAGGTATGGTTTTACTAGCTTTAATAGGTACTGTCATCAATGAAAATCAGAACTTATCATAATTTTCCATTGACTGATAAAATTTATACCTAATGTTTTATTCCAGATTTGCTGAATTTTTTATTGTAACAACAAAAATAGGTACTTAATTGACAAAAGTTTCAGAATTACCAAATTTATTTATAATTTAATTTGCATCTGATAAAAACGCACAGTCATGCTTTGATCCTTATGGGATGCTAACAATCAAATTTTGTATTAATTAACTATGAAAAACCGCTTACTTGTTCAATAACAACCACTATACTATTTCCATTTCTTTATTTTCTCGATGACAGCTCCTGTGAAAACTTGAACGAGCGTCTTTTTTACATTATGTATGCATTATTTTATAAAAATATGACGTTTACATACGTACAAGGTTATACCTGATTCGGAGAAACTGATAGGGATGGGCTATATCGATAAACGTAACACGATAACAGACCCGATATTTTTTTACAAAATGTAAGAAACTAATTGCTGCCGGATACTTTTGTACCAATTTATTAACTAATATTATACTATATTTCATTACAAGATGTTACACGTATTTATTCTTGTTTATTTCGTATTTATTCGTATTTATTCTATTAAAATTTTCGAAGATGTTGTAAAATAAGTAGGTATAGGTAGATACTCGACAATGAAACGTAATAATTATAACGACAGGTAATCTTTGTTTATTTATTTTAATCAAAATCTGATGAATTTAATATAATAAATATATGCGATCGATATCATTACTTATTTGGTCACAACACTACTACAGAACTGTCATCGAGAAAATAAAGAAATGGAACTAGTATAGGTAATGCTTCCATGATAATCTGTTTTTTTTTAATTCTTTGTCATCAATAACGTTACGAAAATCGAGTTTGAAAACATTAGACTTAGACATTATAATATTAAACCTAATTTTCTAAAATACGTATTTATATACTAACATTATACCTAATAGTGCTATTCATAAAACTTCGGTTTTCAGCTAAATGTTTAGATGTTTTGATTAGAAATATATTTCTATTAAATTTTAATGTTGTGACTTTAAATTAATTTTACACTCTACAACGTGTTTTCGATCGATTAATTTTCTTATAACAATTATATTATTATTAGCCTTAAAGATGAGGTGTGATAGAGATGCGAATGAATAACTCACTACGATTAAACTTCTATCTCTTAGTTTTTCTTTGTACAATTTCTAACTACAAAGCGGTTTATACAACGATTATACACACATAAAGAGAGAAGAAGAATAAATTTAAACAAGTTTATATATTCTCAATACATTGGCTAGTGGCGTATATTAATACGAAAAGACAAGATAGCATAAATACTTACGTAATAATCTAATGTGAATATAATTATTACAAACAACAATTCAATACAAATTTTCGTTTCAAACATTAATTACGGTAAGTAGTATATAGATTTAGACAAACAGATATACATTTAATTTTTCTAAAATCACTAGAAAATAGGTCAAACGTTCTCTATCGATTATGTTCGTGGGTGTTGCAAATATTTCTATATCATTTTTTGTTTTATAAAATTCTGAAATGTAATACGTCTTTAATTTATGTTTACCAAAACTTCACACCACGTTTGTTCACAGAATATACATTTTCGCTAAAATAGAAATACTTATGTTTAGCGGAATATTTGCAGCGGCCTACGTCCTGTGAAGAATTGGTCGAGTAGAATATTGCATTTTAACAGCTACAGAAAGTATTAAGTAACGTAGTGTACAGGAGGCCTACTACGAATAACGAAAGTCGACGTTTCGGTCGACGGATCGTACATTTTTCTAACTGTTACGTGTTCCTTTTCCTATTAAAATAAATTTGTATCCGAAAATCGCATTGAGTTTTCTTAAGTACTATAAGAAAATTCCATATGTTCACACGAAGCATAATTTGGCGACCGTGACTGGTAGGAAAAAGTACGATCCGTCGTCCGAAACGTCGACTTTCGTTTTTCGTAGTAGGCCTCCTGTACGTATTAACAATTTCTATCCAATGGCAAGAAGAAGTAAGCAACAACAACTACATAAAAATTACCAACTATTTGAACGTTTAGATACTAGGCATTTTTATACTTAATAAGTCCATGTAATTTAATTTACATATAAAGAAACCTATTTTTTAACACAATAAGTCAATCAAAAACAAATTAGTAGGTAGGTACTTAATGGAATGAGTGATGATATTCAAGGAATGATAACGAATTAAAATCTCATTTTAAAAAATTTCGCAGTTCAACCACAAAAATATTATCCAAATTAAAAGTCTGGGGCTATTACAGATATGTGTAATCGCTTTACAGTTTCATAAAATATATTTTTCCATAATAAACATTTAACAAATTATGATGCAACATCTAAATTACAATCAAAAATCTATGTGTAGGTACCGATGTCTAAAAAGTGGTATTAAGAAGTATAGGAAAGCACAGTCAAACATGCTAATAGGTATTTATCAAAGGTAAATTATTAAGCTGGAGTGATACTGAGTAGTATAAAGTTGCCCTGGATGCTTTCGCAACGTATACAGAATTATACGGTTAGAAGCGTGCCCTTATGAAACTTTTACACAACTTCTGCGGCAAGTGTACCTTGGTGTCAATTAACAAGGGTCAAATTATACAAGTTCAGTCACCACCCACCTTTAACAGACGCAGAATAACAAATATATAAGGTACAAAAATAAATCGACGGATACATTATTTAGGAAATTGGTCCAAATCTAAAAACATAAAATTTAAAGTTTGTTTGCTAGTCTGAACACAATTTTAAAACTTGGAGATATGGTTTCTTTTCGATAAGCCCTAAGTATTTAAAGATATATCAGTAGCAATTTATGTTAGCCGCCACGTTATAAAGTATTAACAAAGAAAGATCATCTAAAAATATTCTATATAATTCAGGTGATAGTGATAAAAGAAGTACTAAGTGTCTTAGGACGTGAAAATATAAGTTTTAGGATAATACAATGCACGAGATAGATTCGACAGACGCTACGGTTAGAAATATTTTATATTTCTTGTTATTCTTGTTAAAAATTAAAATAATATCAAACATCTAATAAAAGAGCTTGAAGTAATTGCGAAGGTTGTTAAATCATGCTGAAACTAACTGCGACGCAGGTACCTGAAATTTTGCAAGTAATTAGAATTTGTATTTCAACTAAGAATAAACTATTTAATAAATGAATAGTTATAAAAACTAAAAACACGCTTTATAGTGCTAAGTGAATAATAATTTTATCAAATTAGTGTATTGTCATCGGTCCTCAATAAATCTACAAAGTTTGAACGAAATCTGGCCGTTTAAAGTGGGTCAAAATCGCGCCCAAAGAAGTCGGTTACAAACAAACATACAAACATACAGGTGAAGCTAATAAAAAGCGTGTAAAAAGAAAAAAAACGGTGGATTAGTATAATATACATCCTATTAATAGTATAAATGCGAAAGTTTGTTTGGATGTTTGTTTGTTTGTTACTCTTTCACGCAAAAATTACCGAATGGATTTTGCTGAAACTTTACAATAATATAGCTATATAGCATATAATATAGCTTACACATGATGACACATAGGCTATAATTTATAAAGATATAGTGTGAATTATCCAAAATATATAACTAAATCTTTGCAAACCGAAGGAATAAGTTTCCCGAAGCGAAGCGAGGGCGGGTCGCTAGCATTATATAAACGTTACATTTGTTCAAAAATAAAGAAAGAGTTGTGATCGAATCTGTTATCAAATGCATTCTAGACCTTAAAATACGAAAAAAACCATCCATATCCCGAAATTATATACCTTTGCTTTTACTCCATTTGTTTACAGACCTAGAAAATATAAATAAACATTAATACAAAAATATAATGATATTTTGGTATGAATATTACTTACGACTGAATTACACACTTTTTTTTAAATCAATGAAATATTACTATTGTTTGATTTAATTAAGCAAAAAGATTAATACAATTAATTAGTTTGACTTCTACTCGAATGTAACTTTATATTATCAAAGGTTATTTTCTAACTTGGGGATAGTAGCCCTTAGTAACTAATTAATTAAATTGAATGCCACAGACAAAGTTGGTCGCAAGCAATTATTACGTCATAGCAAGTAGTAATTACTTACACGACTACCACAAACATATTAAGCTTTATAAAGCTCTTTTAACCAACAATCAGTCACAATTTGCACAAATATTTTGAAAGTGGTAAATTCAAAGGTTAAGACGAGATCATAATATACATAGATTTATTGTATGGGTTCAAAGATTATCTGGTTAAACATAAAGCTATAGGTCCATGAGGGTCATAGCATTCTTGGACAGGAAACACAATAAGGTAATATTTATATATTTTTATATTTAAGCCAATGTATCTAGGCACCTAATTTTTTTTACATTTCCATATTACAAAGAGAGTACAAAGTCTTTGAAACAAGAAAACACAATAATTGCAAGAAGCATGGTATTGCATGTGATTTGACTATTAATTGTTTTTGAATAATTACAAATACCAATAATTAATGCCAGTTGGTAACACTATATTAAGTTATTGCAAAAATTAATGTACTTAATAGTCTTATCACTGTAGCAAACAGGGAGTAGTTGTGCTGTAAAATTTATCATTGTGAGATATATGATGCTAAATAAAAAAAATGTTATTCAACTTCATAATAGGTCTCCGTAACCGAAAAAAACTTTAATAACTTAAGTAAATTATACACCTTAATCTTTATTTTCTGTATTATAGTGGTTTGTCGAAGATCCGAGAAAAAAGAACAGCGCCAGCGGGATAATTCTCGAATGTTCTTCAAATAATTCAGTCGCTCAATCGATCCGGATTCTACGTGAAGATATACTTAGTATTATGGTTGACCAGACCACATGGAATAGTTAAATTACGGATAATGATTATCTATTAATTTCATCAGGATATTGATTTATAAGAGATAACAGAATTACCACCTAAAAACATACACACTTTCTTAAGTCTATTTTAATTAGCTGCTAATAAAAGTTCCAAACAAGTAATAAGTAACACTAGCCATGAAGAAGATGATTCCTGATTAAATCACAAGTTTGATAATGAGAAATAATCCAATCAGTGGCAGTAATTAGTAACGAGAGAAAGAAATATCTTTCTTTGCTTTACTCGCCTACATTAGTGCTCTTTAGATCATGAATATTATATAATGATCATCATCATCATGATGATCATGAATAATATTCTCGGTATTGTATAAAATAATATTTGTACAATACCGAGAATAACCAACAAATAATTTTCCGCGAACTCATCAAATTTTATATGAATGAAGTCTTAGAGTATATATATTAACTAAATACTCTAAGATGGAAGTAATAACGTTAAGGTTAAAAAATAAATTAAGGTTAAATATTAATACACTTCAAATTAATTCCACTAGACCTTAAAATATGTCGTTAATTAGTTCAAAGTATAAATTGAACTTCGATCTCGCGTCTAATAATACAGTTTTACAATAGAAATGTCTTTAGGTAATTTACGAGTATAAGCTTAAGTTCAAAAATGGGTATAATTTTATAAATAGCGAGAATGGAGAACAAAACAAAACGAGATAAGTAACTACATGCCTTATTGTTTTTCTCAGATACTCAACCAGAAGATACGTTCGATGGTTTCTCCGAATTCAACGTGTAAATCAGTATTAATGATACTTAGGAACAATCCAAATTGTGGCTTAGAAGAACGATATTAATGGTCCTCTTATTCTTAAAAGTTTGGTGATTGGCGGTGGTTTGGTAGTATGTACAATAAAGTTGATGGTCATAATCTATTCTAGATGAAGGTTGGTTTAACGATAGTGTATTTCCATTGTTTTTCATCGTAATAATCCCTACCGAGAAGCCACAATTAATGAATGCCACTGTGACAAATAATCGAAATAGCCACACAACTACATATAATATGTAAAACTGTAATGAACAACATGTAGCCTATAGACAATTAGCAAACTCCGAAACTATCCGAAACTATCCGATGATGTGCAGTTAAGCTGAAATTTTACAAATTTGGGTTAACTGGTGTAAAGACAACTTAGGAGCTGAAGAATGAGAGAGATCGATATCTTAACAAAACCGTCCTTTGAAATTTATCAAAATTTCAATGACAAATGTTGTTGTTTGTTGGTTTGAATTTTATGTACCTAAATGATGAATATATATAATTACTCATTTTAAGTTTCGTTATTGAAATGCAGGACATAATTTATTAAGGTATAATGGACGTCAAATCACTGTTTGATACGATAATACGATAACTGTGTTACCGATTACTACGTACTAGTACTAGTACTAACCTACCGAGTACCTACTAGTACTAACGATTACCGATTATTTGTGTATTTTGATCAAATATTATCAGTAACTTCAAAATTATGTACCTATGTTATGTCAACCTAACAAGTAAGGTTTTGAAATAGTAATTTAAACAGCACAACTACATACTGAAGTTAATTTTAATTAGTTTACAACCTTATTTCAGAAATTTCACATCAATATTTTAAAGACACGTAAGGACTTAATTTTAAAATCGACAACCATTACTTAAATACGATTGTAAATTAATCAAAATTGGCTGAAAATAATTTAAAAAGTTGGCACGGCACGAAAATTGATCAAGAAGATCAAGAGACAGATACGAATATACGAAGTGATAAGAACAATGAAAGCCAACATATAGTTAAACAACACATTACACTGCCCACTTACCAACATAGGAATAAACAGAAATTATAAAATAACAACATAATTACGTTAGTCGCTATTCATTAACGGGATAACATAACAATAACTGCTAAATTAAACTTCGATTACCGATGCTGTTCACACAAAGTTGGCTGAAAATGTGAGAGACAATAATGGTATGATTAGTCTAAGAACTTTGTAAACAACATAAGGACGATTCTAATGATATCAAAAAAATTGTAAAAGATTACAACTTACCGATGATAAGAGCCAAAATAATGATTCCAATCACAGCAGCAATTATCATCATCTGGAAATGGTATTAAAGATTATTAGTGTTGTACATGCATGTAAGTACATGGCAATATGTGATTATACCTAATATAAATATAGGGTGCATAAACGTGATGTTATATTGAATATTAATCTAAGATTTTGATAAAAATATGTAGTTTTATTTGGATATTCATGACCTTTGAATTTTAATTGTGTTGACTTTTGAAACACGTTCTACTCGTAATCATACATTATGATTGATGATGATACAATTATGTCAAGTTCTCGCTCTTAACGATCGTTAAATATTAACGGGTACCTACTTATATTAATTTCTCCTAAAGTAGAGTGATACCCGTTTGCTAACTTAGGCTGTTAGATATGGGTAAAACTGTAACATCCCTTAAATGAATAAAGCAAACCTTTAAGTTTTGGAGCCAAAACTTGCTCTTTAGCTTTCCAGCCTGTTGTTCGAACTGCGAGGCGCCCTGTTGAAGTGCATCTGGAAAAATGTTCAAGTCATCAGTAATTACACCAAAACATTTGCTTACATTAACTACCTTACCCCACATATTTATTGTAACGACACATAGATGAATGATGGTACTCCCAGTATTGATCATTTGTGTACTTTATAGACAAAATATATCTTTGTCATGAAAATCATTGTGGAGGCCTGTTAGTTTCGATATTTTCCTTCCTCGGTGTTACTTGTTATTTGTAAGCATCTCAAAGTAATGTACTTTGAAATGGATATCGTTCATCAAAAGTTCTCATTGTAGTTGACTTCATCTTCAAAACCTTACATTCGACTATCTTCTAAAATAGATTACAAGGTCTACTCGAGCAGGCAAGACGCAAAGCGAGTTAATAAAAACCCTCCAGAGAGTAGAAATTTTCTTTGTGTAGTTAAAGTGTAAGATTTTCTCATTATTATGTAGGTACTTGTGTAACAAGATTAAATTACTCCAGAATAAAATCTTACCGGCTCTGTCGTCAAGTTCCGAGAGCTTTTGATCTCGCTCCAGAACTTTCTCAACGTTCGTTTTCATGATGTCAACCACCTGCGGGTAATCATCAAATGAGGTTTCGTTTGAGGTGAACTTCTTATCAAAGAGCTCTTGCTTGATATTAATCGCTTCAACGATTTTAATATTAATTAACTACATAGTCGGCTTATTTGCTACTTTAAATACACGAGTTAGCTATTCAGGCCAAAAGTAAAAAAATATAAAATTTCTCTGTAAGCAAATTCTTTTCTACATGTACAATATAGGTTATATTCGCTTCATTTTCATTCTTTATAGCTTCGTGTTTTTGGTGACCTGTCGAGGGTTCAGATTCATAGTTAGATTTCATTCAGATTCAGAAATATTTATTCTCGGGTCAACAGTGTTTGTGATGTCTCTATTGTGTGTCCATGCCGTTCAATGTACAGTCAACCAAATACAATCATAGTAAGGGAGTATGAATGTATCATACCTACCATAGTAAAATTCATTTATAAAAAAGCAACATTTATGAACATTACCACTTGCTTATTATTATAAACATACATTATAACAGCTCCTATTAATATAACTGTATTCAAAAGAAAGAAACATAAAGCGACACGAGATTTCGTTTCTTTCACAAACCCTTAAGAGCGGTGATACTGTCTACAAGTTCTACAACCTACAACGAATAACCCTCGACCCTTATTCTTCTTCAAAAAATCTCTGTATTTCTACTTTAAACATGATTCTCAAGCGCCAACACCACAATTAAGAAAACTTGTAACAAGTAAACTCGGAAACACGAAACTTTTTAAATTTATCATTCTTTCTGTTGTTCAACTAGTAGATAAATCAGCGTTAATGTTACTGGTGCTGAAAGTTCAGAGTAAATAGGTATTATAATTGAATCTTATGGTAGCTGTAGATGAATTTACGTTTCAATAAGTGAAACTACATATTTCTGTCTAGGGATATACTACCTACTAGGAAAATTAGTATGCAAGGAATATGAAATTTGCATGCCTAAATAAGGTAGATTGTGGTGGACGTATTAGAATCTGAATACAAGACTTTCGTTCACGAAAGTAAATAGATGGTATTTGAATTTAGGAAATTGCTAATACAATAAAGTATCATTAAAGAAAATAATTAATAGACATGCAAGAGATAAGAGGAATATATATTAATTACCGATATGTTATTTATGTATATATACCTAAGTCTCCAACATTGAATCAAACTCGGAATCGGAACCCTAAACGGAGCTACAAATGAAACGATTTATAATAGACAAAATTTTATGCTTGTGTTTTGACTTTATAATTGACAAAAGTTCTTTGAGGTATCCTACTTTACCTGTCTGATTAAATATCCCCTTTACAGAATCAATCGAAACTTAAAGCTTAGGAATAGCTTGTAACACAACACAACACCAATATTTGAATACCATCCATCACAATAGTAAATTTTGTAACGCAGCTAAATAAACTGAAGACCTTATCTAAACAACTAACATTTTCGAAAATCATTATTCATTAATCCATTCATTCACATATTTAAGTCAATAATCAAGCTCGATTTCAGGTTGACAGATGGTCTGTTGTTACCTCATCAACTTGCGCCTGTGTCTGCTGCAGCCGGCGTTGGGCGGCAATCTGCTGGGGCGTCTTCGGGCCGCCCACTGGCATGTCATCGCTGCTTGGAGCTAGTCCTCCTTCCGTCGCCCTGGACAAACAAGAAGTTTTCAGGACCTGACGTAAAGTGGGTCAGAGATGGGCAAAACATAATCATGATTTTCAGATTACAATTTCATCTAGACCTTTTCTCGAAAGACGCTTGCGAAGCTAATTTTAATCTGTAATCATGATAACATTTTACTCATTTCTGAGGTGGGTAAGATTAATGTTTTTTTCCCAGTAAATAATGGCAAAACTTCCATAATTAGGGACTTAGTCACAATTAGAGATAGAAAATCTGAATTTGAGTTGTATTATAACATAACATAATATGCAGCTCGGATAAGTGTACACCCAGTGTGATGTCGATCAGGTCGGGCAAATGAAAATGTTTACAAGATTTCGTCGTAGCGACTAATTATTTTGTTTTTAGCTTCATTAGGAAACAGTTTACTATTTATTATCTTAATTAGGCTCCCCTCCGCTAAGGTGATGAGGATAATATTCAGTCTCCTGGGATCTCCTTTTCTAATTAAATTGAAAGACGTTCAGTCTCCTGATAAATAAGTAGGTACCTTCTTCCATTTAATGAAGATGAGTAATGACCTTTATCCATTAGGATACATAATAACTTAAAAGACTAATCGAAAACAGCCTCATGTACCTACAAACTTTGTAATGGCTTCAACAACTTGTTATGGCATTATGGCCCATTACAGGCCACTGGTCTCATTACTGAAAAAGTCTAGAGCACACTCCGTCACGCTGCTCCAGTGCACATTGGTGGAGGGATTTCTACTTTTACTATAGATTTCAGCACGACATCCAAAGAACTGCATTATTTTCGTTCATTTGATTACAGAGACGTGGAACCAGCGATAAAACAGAAAATTTGAAGTAATTGGAATAAACAGTTCAACGAACTACTGATAGGGACATTTACGACATATTACAGTCCAAGAGGCGTGCATGAAAATGTTTTATTAAGTCCTCGAGCACGATATTGCAGCTTGGGGAAAATAGACGCAAAAGTTGTTCTAAGTATATGGCTTAGTAAAGTACTGTTAGACATACTATCCTTTCCAGTGAAGTAGTATTGTCAAGAAAATTTGGTAGTAGCAAATTTAAGATTTTTGGCTCTAATTTAGGAGATACGACTTCTGATAAGAAAGCCGCTTCATTGAAAATGGGAATTATCGTAGGATAAACAAGGCTGCAGGTATCACCGCAAAAAAATACCAGGTGAGCCCTCGTGGCCCGTAATAGGAAAAAAGATTATGAGGAAGAACCCGAAATCAGGGTTAAAATCTATATTCATCCGGTCATCGTCCATTGCAGGACTTCACTAACTTGCGCTGCTCTAATCGATCTCTGACTTCTGCATCCCGTTAAATTAACTCGAGCAACCAAACTCGAGCTACCGTTTTAATTGAACAACGTACCAGTAACATCGAGCTTCCTGTTTCTAGCGTAGGCGTCCACGTTTAAACTGAGATAACTGGCACGTGTATACAGGGAATTCATGGTGAATTCCCTTTATACTTACACGTGCCAAACCCACGCTTTATAGACGAGCTATTCGTGAATACTCGACCTTTTCCTGATCTTGATGTTGCTTAGTTGAGTTATATTTTCTAAGAAAGCAATTTTTGAAATTAAGAATTCAACGCGGGCGAAGCCGCTAGCGGAAAACTTATTGACCAATACATTGACTTTAGTAATAATAAGTCAATGGACTAAAATAATTTCTAAAAACGCTGTATGTATGAACTTAAAAGCGTTTTTATCACGATTATTTTTTTCGGTATAACCTATTATCCAAAACTAATCTACGTTTAAAATATTTAGTCTTTAGTTCATCCACCCGAACAGACAATACCCAATGCAAATCAATAATAAAACCGGTCAAGTGCATGTCGGGCTCGCACTCAGAGGGTTCCGTTTCACCGATCAATACTTACCCTAAATTTGAGAAGTAACAAGATAGAATAAAAAAAACACATGTTTTAAGGTACCTTTAAGTTTACCTATTTCCCTTCAAGAGATAGAGCCCCGTGATAGACATACAGGCGGACGGTAGATGCATATTAATAAGGTTCCGTTTGTCAACCTATGGGTACGAAATCCTAATAACGTGGTAACAACGATGATTGATGTTTGAATTCAGAAAAGCTGATTTTAAAACAGACGTCGAATAAAAATCAAACGAATTTTGAAATTACTTTAACAAAACAGCTATTGGTTCAAAGCCAACATAAAACACAAAGTTTCTACGAACAGAGCTAGTTAAGTAGTTAGCACTAATTACTAACAGCATTATTAGAACAACGTGTTTAATTTAGTCGCGTGGTAAACGGCATTGACATTTTCTGTTCAGTCTTCACGGTGGATTATAAATGTCCGCTATATTACACCGAGCCCTGGAAAATATCAGTAATTTCATTCTCAGATAACAGCTTCGGGTATTAACCTCATATTTTGGGGGAAATTGTTTGAGGATATTGATAGTAATTCTTTGAAAACTAAGGCATAAGTAGTCCTGAAAGGTAAAGCGGTAATTGTTACAGAGAACTTTTTAGTGTTTTCGAGGGTGTGGAATATGGGAGATTGGGTCATATATATTTATGCGAAGTTACTGAAACCCCCTTGGCATCCTTAGCGTATATAGGGATCTTACGAGTATGTGAATGCACCAGTACCTCCTCTGCCTTATATTATATGGGTTCGTTCTGCTGTGATTCATGAGATCCCTTAATTTATGGGACTCATTAGGACTTCCTTGCCATCTTGGGGCAGCAGTAGGCTTTTCATGACCCTACTCTGCGGTCTCCATCTTCACCACTACTCTAAGTTATTACTTCTGTTAGTGTCTCATTAAATCATCTACTTTGTTCCAAAAAAATCTAATTTTACACGCACGCACCTCTCATACTTAATTTTTATTAACGCGCGTGTTAAAATTAATTCGCACCAGGTTGTTGAAAGAAAAACCCTTGTTTAAAGCTTAATTAAAAATTTCCATTATACGCATGTGTTTTTCATATCCTACCCCGTTAATCCTAAAAATCGGTGGTACGAAACATGTGCAAGTCCGACTAGCACTTGATCGGTTTTTAGTAACGTTGTTTACTAACAGAATTAGCATGTGACGCGGGAGTCCATTGGTTAATTGTGTGCCAAAATTGATCGCAATTTGATAAGTATAATATTATGGTTTCTTTTATATCCCTTACATGAGAATTTTTTTGTAGTATGTTAATTATATAAGTAGATATATGTACATATGTAATATGTATATTTTATTATAAGTTCGACATGTACAATCGGTCGTGAATACAATTATAACAATACTGATGAGAACAATAAACCCTTTGAAAGGTAAATTCCGTGTAAATATAGATCTAAAGCAAATATTGTATTTGTTCTGTCCTTATTGGATCAAAACTTCTTTGTACCGCGCTATTTGACTGGAGTTGCTAAATGAAAAGTTTCCTTTGTGAATTGTTTGCATACAAATTACTTTTCAAAAGCATTGAATTGTTTATAATTGTTCCTTAGTAAATCATCGTCATCGCAGTCCATAACTGTCCCACTACTAGGCCTCCTCTCACAAGTGAGCGGTACAGCCTGGTACAGGGCCAAGTGCGGATTGGTAAACATCACACCATTTTTATAATGTTATGGAGGTAGGTAGGTCTCCTCACGATGTTTTCCTTCACCGAGGCAACTGATAATTAAATTGTAATACGCACATAATTTTTGAAAATGACAACATTTAACGTGCAGGATTTAATTAATAAAACTATCGATTTCATAAAAATTAAAAAAAAGAAATATTGGCGTATCGATCATGAGTATCATAATAAAATTAAATTTCTCTAAATTCTAACAATTTCTGTCTATTTGTAAGTGGGTATGTGAGCGCTAATCTCAGTCACTAATGTAACGTAGTTTCAGTGTTCATTTTATTTTATTTGAATCAGTTCATAAATAAAAAGTAATGACCGATAAAGCAACAACTCTAACAATTTTCGAGTGGCTAATAAGGGACGGGATTCCTTAAGCGAAGTGAGGGCGGTTTTACTGCTCCCACAATAAAATTCATCCTTATAAGCTGATAGGCAGTCCTAATCACAATTCAATTGGAGGTCGGTACATTTAGTTCGAGGTTACACCGAATTAATAGTACCTACCTCACCAGCATGTCGGAACGCACAACGCGTTTTACATTTTAATTTGCCATTTTCCCTCATTGTTCTGAAAGTTGCTGCAATTTAGTTTTGCAACTCATCGATCATAACGTGTGTGTCTATTTTCATTTGTATGAGTGTGTGAACGTTTTTATTTATTTTTTTCCCACGTAAACTTCATAAAACCCAAAATGTGTGCAATACACACGTGCTAGAAGTGAACACTTTAAAAAAAACGAATACTGTCAGTCCAAATATTGATGTTTTGCTCTGCTTACGTAAGCCGCCATTTTGCCGATGCTTCCTATCTTCTTTTCTCCCACGTTAAAATGTGTCTGTGTCTTTTCGTTTCTGTTTCATTTCATTTGCGCGTCATTTCCGTTTCATTGAATTCCAAATCACAACGATAATAGAAGCTTTCACTTCAAAATATAATAATATATGGCCGGAGCTGCTTAGCCGGAAAGCCGTCGGTCCCGGTTGTCATCTTTACATAGCAGTCGTTAAGCCATGGGCGGCATAAAAAGTGCCGACACTTGGGTTGGCCACTAACCTCTCGTAGTGGAGTATGAGAGACCGGTGCTGAGTAATGGGCCATTAATTGGTGGAGGCCAGTTATAAAATATACCTGCAGCTTACAGTAATGTAATTAAATGGTATATCATTACACTTTGTACTACTAATACTATCCAGTAGGAACTATGTGTCAATTATATACCATGTATGTATCAGGTATCTATGTTAATAAATCCAAATAAAATTCCGCTATAAATCGCCTTTTAAAGCAAAACACGCTTAAGTTCTGCGAAAAGGCTTAAGTATTTGTAATTTTACATTTATAGAACGCTTTTCAGTTGGCATTTAAATTTTTAATGAGAATTTCCTTCGTAGAAACGGAGTACATTCCAACTGTTACTGGTCTACTGTGCGCGATCGATGCATTTGAAATAAACCCCTCCAAATGTCAAGCTGTCACCGTAGAAGCTCGTGGTAATTTATAGATGATTGCCTTTAAATTTGACCTTTCCAGTGGTTCGGTAGATACTACGCGGGTAAATCTTTAAATTCAATATATTAAAGAGGGCGTCATTAGTGGCCACACTAGACTAGAACAAAGCCGGGAAGATGATATAAGGAAGAATGCAAAGAAAGTTTATACCAGGTTTTGGATATCATATTGTTATTAAGGTAACGTATATTCCATACATTTGCCAATGTTGGAATTTCTTTCTTTTTTGTTTTTGTGTGAAGTCAAAGTTCATGTTTCAAAGGGTTGCGAAGTTATATAAATACTCGATATCAGATTTCTCTAAAGCTAACCATACACGCTAGGGTGTACTTGATAGCTTTATCTCTCAGTTGAAACCATAGCATCAACACGACGGTGGCGTTTGATCTCGATGCTACTGATTTTGATGCTACTGATACTGAAACTGATGTCCATAGGAGACGGTTATCGCTCCCATAAGCTCGTCTGCTTGTTTCGTCTCGTCTAAGGCTCGTCTGCTTGTTTTCATTTATTACCATGAAAAACCTACCTTACCTACCTATAGAAGGAACCAACCTGTTTTCCAGGCATTTTAAAATGAAATTAAACAACAATACTTCTTTGTTGTGTTGTAGGTACATAATGTTGATGTATGAAAACTTCATTCCGAGGAGTGTTTGAATACATTTACCTTACAAAATACATTGAATGGATAATTTTATTTGGAACATCTTTGTTGTGTACCTTAGTGAATACTCTGTTTACAAACATTTATTTTGTTGATTGTACAAGTAACTACTTAAATTAAATAATAAATTTTCAATATTGAGACCACAGTTCACTGGATTGGAAACCAGCTCTACTAGGTCTAAATGCTCGCTTTATACTGAGGATAGACCTTTTTGTAGTAGTTCTACATAATTATTTTATTTTTAGTTTTTTTTACCTCTATTTTAATGCATTTCAATTATTGTAGTACTTACATACAAATAAATAAATTTCTTTCTTCTCTTTCTAAATTTGGTTCTGCCTTTGAATATTCACTTTAATAGCGGTAGTTGTAGTTCCCATTCAAAATGCAATGCCTGTTCAGCCTGACCCTGCTCGACTTCAAAGCATTCATAAACTTGTTGCCCGTAGTTGCTCATTTTGGCAATATTCCAATTTTCAGTTACATTTTTTATTTATGCGATAGTTTAAGATGTTTACGATATACCTACTGCTATTCAATATTCTGAGAGGTGCAAAGAATATAATATATTGTATGAGAAGAGACCCGCGCCCTGTTGACGCTACAATACGTTGACGCTACAATTTTAAATTGAGTTTGGTGTTTCTGTTGAGATACATCTTTAGTATATTTAATATTTGATGAATATTTTATTCTGTGACTCTACAATATTCATATTTCTATAAAATAACATACTTAAATATATTCTTAATTTGACAGCTTTGTGTGCTTTTGAAAAGCTGAAAAATTACAAGCAAAGTAAAAACTAACAAGGAAATCAAATGGTTAGGTTAAACTTACTTGATCTCTGCATTTCTTTATCTTTTTGTCATCTTTTTGTTTATTAAGTCTAAGCTTGTATATAACTACTCGTAGGTATAGAGCATCCTCTGTAAGCGTTAAGTGCATCACACCTTACTTCAACTAATTGGGCTAGTAGAAGGAAAACTTTTAAAAATTTCTTCCGTATCTCGTAACGGGCATAAAATTAAGAGACTTCTAATGAGAAAAAGGCGGAAGAAAAGAGGAAATTTGAAAATCTTATATCTTATATAAATCTCAATATATTTTCTCGAGGTAGTTAAAAATTAATTAAAAGTTTTCCTTTAATCACGAGCCAGCTTTATTTGTTCATTGCCAACAGACTAGGAATCTCCTAGTCTTATTATAAGTGGCTACTGTCGTGTACATGGATAAGTAAAGGTATCACTAACGCGTTGCTGACAAAGGTAGCAAAAGTCTAAGCGTAAGTCTATAGTGGTATTAAGAAGGTGTCCTTTAAGGGTGCCAGGTGAGATCGATATTCCATTAAAGGTTCAAGCCGACACGACACCGAACCAATCTTCTTTCCTCGGTGCAGGATGTTTACTTATTTGTGAAACAAATGAGAAAACAACGTGCTTTGTGAAAGTGGGACGCGTTCACGTGTTATTTTCTCAAAACTGTCGATTAAATGTGTATCGATTCGAACCGATTATTTTTGGTTTGATATTCATTTCTAGCTTTCAAAAATCGTTTGGTCATGGAATATAATTTGAAATAATGGGTATAGTGGACACAGATGATATTTTATGTCAGCCTAAGTAATTTGTATTTGAGGTAATTTGTATTTTAAGTATATATTATAAGTAAGTAATTGGCATGTGTATGCTATTCGACCCAAAATGAGTTGATCGATTTCACAAAAAATGAAATGTAGCAAAATGTAAAAATTTTAAATGTAGCACTTATTTTTTTACCTAAGTTACTACTACATAAGTTAATGCTTGACAACAAACAAAAAGTCGAGGACATTGGACGCACTAACTTATTAAAAGCCTATTCACTCTCCTCTTGAAGACTCCCACATTATACGCAGGTGGGCACACCGACGCAGGCAAGCTATTCCAGTCCTTCGCAGTGCGGATGATGAACGACGACGCAAACCGTTTCGTTCGTATCGGCGGAATGTTCACGACGAAAGGGTGGAAGGGTGGATTTAGCTTTTTCACGACGAAAGAGCTTAATCACTCTTAATAGTCAAAATTTCTCCCAGGATAGGGGTTGATATTAATGAAACAGCTGATTCCTCATGTTACGATGACATAATTATTATATTTGTCAAGTATCTCCGACACCATCATTTTAAAAACGTTTTTATTTGTTTTTTATTTCTTTCAAAATATTGTAATAATATGTACATACATACATAACATTACAATATTTTGAAAGATATCTTCTAGAATTTCTCAAGATCTCTCCTCCCTGAAGGGGGTACATTCTACATCTGCGCAGCTGACAGACATGATTGTTTCATTTCGAGGCCAAATAGATTTAAAAATTTAGAAATTAATCTGCCATCCAGGATGTCACATTACTTCTTGTTATAGCAGGTGTTTCATTAAAAACATTTTCAGCCAGTAACTGTTCTATTTGACTAGCAGTCATGATTGTCTCTAACTTAATACTTACAAAAAAGTCAGAGTTCGATCAAAATCCTCAGGACGATCCACGAAGGAACTATAAGTAGCTTCAAATACTATTGTATTCCTCAGTATTACCAATTTTTATGGTTTGCTTATATGAGCACAAGCTGCTATTATCTTGGGGTCGGTTAGGATGTCAATATGATTGATAATGCTTGAAATGACACCAGGATAACAGCTGCTTGTTGTCTCTCAATGTGATGTGCTGAGAGTAGATTAGTGAATTCAGGTCCTAGAGCGAGTCTTCTGGGTCTTCTGGCCTGGTAATCTTTGCAACCTCGCGAAGAATGCCTTTTTTGCCGTAAGCTGTTGTGCCTTGTGTAGAACGCCCAACGAAGTGTCTCTAGAGTACCCTTGCGATAAGTTTATTGGATCATTGCGCTAGGAAAGCACCGGTCCTTACACACGAGATCCTAGATATTTTTCACTACTGTGAATGGACGTCGATAGAAATTCCAAATTTCTCCGAAGACTCACCAGAGAGAAACCATTTCGATTTTAAATATGTCCCCTCCGAGTTCAAATACCAGTGTTCAATTGGTATAACGCGTTCAGTGCATTCGTATGTAATTCTTAGAATACAGTTTGTTATATGCACCAAGCTTTATTGCGATGCAGGGGGCTCCAAATTCCTAGAAAGTCTTGGAGGGTTCCTCGGCAAATGTCTCCCATGTATTATTGCAAAACAGCTTTGTTCATATTTACATGTAGAGCGAGTGGTTACTTCGTAAGCTGTGCCCGTAACAGGATTACATAGTGTTATCAGCGGATGTGACGTCAGAGTATACTGTTGCGACTGATTTAAATATTATCGTAATCAACTTCCACAATGTCGAATAATTGACATCGGACATCACGGAGTTAAGGTTAAATTATCATAATATAGGGATTTGGATTATAGAAATGTGGCCATACCGGCATAGTTAAGACTAGTATTTTCCAATAACTTATTGTTTGAAACTACTATTTATTTTAATTCTATTTAAGTTAATATAAAGAATGGGTTGGCCACTAAAACTAAATATCCGCACTGGAGCAGCTTGGTAGAGTATGCTCTAGGCCTCCTCAAGTATGTGGAGTCTCTCCTCTGCTCAGTAGGTACTGGGCCCAATATAAAAAAGTAATCTAACAATTATATTCCTTCAAATATGTCAGAATGTGAATGTATTTAAATTTGAAAAATATATGGGTATCTACAATATGCTATTAAATATAGTTGTATATTAAAATGGACGTATACAAAGGAGCCCGCAGTAGTTTAGTTTTAATTGCTTGAATACTTAGTTTAACCAGAAACCTGACGATTAGTTATTGTGTCCAACGTTCGCCATCATCGTACACAAATTAATTTGTAAAGTAAGACGTAATAAGTACTTACATGTTGGTTGTTGCTTGGAGAATGTGTCGAAGTCACCCGATGGCGGCTAAATCAATAAACGTTCACACCGATTATTGTGCATTCACTGATAACTGCGAATTATCCTGACTTTTGTCAGCCACTGCCCAGAACCGAATGAATGTACTTATGAATGGGATGCTCGGTTTCTCACGGCGTATCGGGGAGCGATCTATTTTTAGTCGTAGTTTCCCCGAACAAAATACACCCTTAACACACACTTTTACGAACACCCGTCAATCAATACTGCGTGTTAAGACAAAGAAGTATGCAAACGGCGTTAAATATGCGAGATATCATAAAATACAGACGGAAAATAACCTTCCGCGAGCGGGTTTCCCGATTTGTATGGGAGAGGGCGCGTCTGCATTTTCCTTAATAGGCACGAACGGTCTAAAAATACTATTGGAAAATTTTGTGAAATTTGATCTCTATTTCGAATGTATCAAAGCTCTAAGTAACTTGTGTTTGAGCTGCAAAACGTCTTTGTGGGGGAGGATTGCTGCGCATGTGTGCGTGATATCGGCGCATGCGTATTGTTGGTTGATGGTAACAAAAATCAATTCGGTGAACGTGGGTGTTACGTAATGACGGAGACAAGTTTGCGTCGGCGACTGCCCCTAATTGGGGTTAATCCAATTATATGAGAATATTTATCCCAATACATTTGTAAAATAAATATGTTTAATTACCTTGGAAAGGTTTAAGTAAAGTTAATGAAAGATGACTATATATATAGTACCTATTCTAAGATCTGTAGGCCCATTTCTGTAGATTTTACGTGGGCAGAACATACTTAGGTAAACGTACAATGGAGCACTAAGACGTTTGAAGCGGATAGGAGATTCCATTCTATTAATGGTGCCGCTGAAAGAAAATTTTTATTTTTAGTTCATTGTAAGTTTAAAACGACAATTATATTATAACAATTAAAACTATATTGTCATGTTATCATCATCTCGATTTCTAACTCTCCCACTGCGGCTCGAGTCACTTTTAAATTACTAGCTATGCCCGCGACTTCGTCGATAAATCTAACCTAAGTTACTCCTTATTACATCACCTATCTGCCAGTGGAAGTCCCGTTGATATGGGTAGGACTGCTACATAATGATAACGTCCGTGATCAACTTCTTTTCGTGCCCTTCGAAGTTCGGAATTAAGAATACGAAGATATTTTGCCACTACCAATTTCCCATCCGAACTACCGACCACGCTCGGTGAATGTTGCTTAACTCAGTCAATCATGATCGACGCAAACTGCCAGACTATTAGCACTAGTAAAGTAAATGTAAGTGCTATAAGAATAAACGAATGTCTTACTTAAAGGTGTGCGAATGAGCAACGAACGAAACTTATTTAATATTCATAAATGGGAACAGAATGCCTTTGATAAAGGTTCAAGCGAGTAATGTAGAGAGTAATGAATAGTGTAATTTTTGCGATTCATGACTCAGTCCACATGTTTCTCGCTACTTTGGGGATATGGACAAATGTAATGAGTCATCACAAGTACCTACGACTCGACAACAATTTGATTAATTTTATCTGCCTCATAAATAACATCCTGGAATAACGAAACTACCAGAGGATTCGTCGTTTTGCATAATATACTTAATCACTATAAACTGGGCTGCAATTTGAAATCAGTGTAATATACTTAATTATGTAAAATATGTATAGAAGTTTAGCCTTTGTATACCTTAAGGTGTTACAAATTAGATCTATATGTTGCAGTCAAACTCTTAATTGGTCAAAAGTCGATACTTTTAATTGAAAAAAAGTAGTTTTGACAACCAACACTACTTTTGATCAACCTCTTAAGGGTTGATCAAAAGTAGTTGGTTTGAAAATCTTTGATTAATTTTATTGGGATTTTGACTGTAAAAATGTTACGAAAAGTTGGCTTAGGTTTGTTGTTTTAATTTACGAGGACATCATCTCGGAAACTGTTTTTATTCATGTTTGTATTGATCTTAAATATAGTTAACTGTTTTGCCTGTTGGTGCTTCTTGTGATTGTGATAGATACGTAATGAATAAGTTTCCCAAAGAGTATTAGCTAGGGCGGAGTTACTACTAAATAAATAAATGTATAGACTCATTTCAGTTTATTGGATTAAATTCACTTAGTTATCACTGAGTAAATTGAGAATTGAGTTAAACATAAATAAGCCATGTTCTATGAAGTAACTAACAGGCCAGCTCATGAATGCATCGTCAAAGTACTCCAGTACTCAGTTATTTCTTGAAACCGAATATGATATGCGCCGTCTTGACCTTTGACTTTTTCTGCCTTTAGAGGACACGCTTAAATAAGCGTAAAGTTTATACGATTCTCGTGCAATTGCGAGAAAAATAAAAAGGTTTAACTTGTTAGATTTATGTACCCACTCGTGTACTTTAAATGCTGGCTGTACTTGCTTGGATGTTTTTTAAAATTTCGGATTGCAACTAATTAAAAAAAAAACAACAACAAATAAAAAACATTGGTCCCAAAGGGGATCCCAATACAAGTAACCTGAAAAAAGGGGTTGTATGTTTGTGTAACAACTAAAGAATATTTATTAGACTGCTATTTATGAGTATAAAGCTAGGAAAAAATCAAATTTCACCCGCCCGTCTCAATGGAGCAACGGTACTGATAAATGGAACAGAGCATGTCAAAATCCTAGAGCTATAAAGATAAATGTATTTTATTTAAATAATTCGTAAATTATAGATTTGATTTAGAAATCGATCTACAAATCCCTCCGTGATACTAATTGTCATAATATATTAAAATATTGACTCAAAAACATGCACCATATTGAAAATAAATTGATTTTAGTTGAAAATTAGACCTAACTTTGTGATTTTTTTCTATCGAGAAAATTTAATTTTTTTATGTTTTTGCTTCTTGCATTCACTCAATAATATGATGAAGTATAACTATGTTTTTCTTCAGCTTTTATAAACTTGATCTACTACTGTAAAAATTGAATCTACGATTGCCAATTTTGCTTTATACCCCCTCTTAAGAATGTAGCGTTTAACAATATTACACAATTACTCGGTAAAAAGTATTTAATGGATATGTACTTGCAGCTTATCATTGGCAAATTTCCAAATTGTAGATTTTTTTTAATTGGCAGTAACCAGAATAGTTCTATTTTGACATTTAGGTACATTATGCACTTAGCGACTAGAGTTCATTGATTTACTTCGACGCCTCCGCAAGCGCAACATCACGTCTCGCCGGCTAGACAGTGGTGAATCAACTTTTACTGAGAAACACTATGAGATTGGATAAAATAGCACTTCTTGGCGTTCCCTTACAAAGGGTACGACCAGGGAATTATTATATTCAACTATTAAGTTTGAAAGCGGCCGCTGTGTGGTATCTTTGTCCACACACAAGTAATTTAAATATTGAGGTCTATGTTAGGATCCGGTTACACTTTTTAGAGGAGTCCATCTTAGTCCTCGAGGGTTCCAACACATTAGTGACCGATTTAGCACGAGATTATTACGAACAATTACTAACAGGTATATTACTAACAGCAACCAACAGGACTAATTTAATAACTACTTATTTCGGATTGTAAATGCTTCTATGAAAAATTATATTCTCTCTCTCAGCCCTTCAAATATCAGCCTCCATATAAAAAAATTACATCAATCCATATAAAATTCCATAAAAAAACTGTTTTTATGTTTGTGTGTTATTTAAATGCAACTTTTATTGTATGTGTTATTTTATTAACACAATACAATCAGTGTTTTGCTTTCAGTCGTCAACCTGTCGTTATGCCTTAAGTGTTACGGAAGTCAATTACCGGTCTGATTACAAATTAAAATATGCTCGTATGTAGCCTATTAAAATATAAATTATACGTTAATTCATCCTTCCACATACTTTCGATACGGAAAAACGCAGGTGTATGTGTGAGTGATTTGTTATTAAGTTATCGTAATGACTACAGTACTGAGAATCGTATAATATAATAATATTTTGTACGCACATTAATATAACCCGCTCACCTCGTTACCAACCCACCGACATTGCCAGGAGCGTTCTCACTATTAAACTTCCGATATTGCGGGCGCTTCCGATAAATACGAACCTGTATTGTGATTTGTAGGTATGTTATCATGGTACATTTGTAGTTATGGACATGATCAAGTTAAACTTAATCACATCCGTGTCTTTGTAGTTCTCTCGGTGTACTATCAAATCGGTGATTTATATCGCTTACTCAAAATTAGTAACTTAAGAAAATGATTACTAAAAACTAAACATCCCAAAGAAAATTGCCTTACGCCCGTTTAGATACTCGGCGAGGAGAGAAGAGAACGCGCGAATACGACTATGTAAATGGCTTATTCGTACATCTTCGCCATTCACTACGATTTTTGACGTGATAACGTCTTGTAAATTAATAGGCGCGCACGGAAAAGTTACCCGTTCCGATGACGTCAGAGCGTGAGGTCAGAACGTGACGTAAGAGCGTGACGTCAGAGTGTGACTTCAGAGCTAGAGACCTAGAGGAATGTTGAATACGTGCGACAACGTGTTTTGTGTTTTCGTGTTTAGGTATTACTACGAGTACTTATTTTCTTATGACGTTATCACGTAAAATTATCGTCCGTAAACCGACTTTACAGACAACCATATTTTATGGAAATAAGGTAGCAAGTAGTAACGAGCATGCAGCACCAGCTTTAGCTGCCGCTTATAACAACTGTTACCGACACAGAGGATAGTTAGTCCGGTTAGCAGACGGTGTTGGACCATTAGATGGTCTTCACTACGAATATTCGGTTGTTTTTGGTTCGGTGGTGGTTTTTATTGACGAGCGCGGATCGCGGATCAAAGGATTTCTCATTTGTATTCGTTGCTTGGTTTAGAAAGAGAGAGAGAGAGAAAGAGAATATATGAATAGATCCACACCAAGTTTGATTTATTGTATTAAAATAACTTATTGCTAGCGCGTCACATTGTTGCACGTGTGGTGCGTTGGTTAAAGTACATTAGAGGTTAATGCCATGTTCATTCGTGGTCGTTCTCGTGTAAACCGAACATTCGGCCGAGAATATCACGCCTCATTTACGGACGAAATCTTGTAATGTAAATCTGGACCATGTTGGGCAAGCGTGGTCATTTGGCCAGCGTCAGTAACGTAATACGATGGTGTTTAGGTCATGTGGTGCCCTTGACGCATTCTCAACACGTGTGGTTATGGAATGGTAAATAATGGCCATTGACGGTGGATTTCATCAGCGGAAAATATTCATTTTTAATGATTCTCAGGAGTATCTACTTTATTTGGTTAAGACTTAAGTAATATGTATTCCATTTAAAATAAGTGTTGTTTTAATTTAGTCATAGGCAAGTTACATAATAGGTACGTGTAAAAAGATTCTTTGTGCTTAATTCATGAATATGATGAATAAAAATTAAATACATAAATTACCACCGCCACTAGGATTCCCTGTTTCGCGTGGCATGGGCAACACAAATTACACATCACTAACATCCGCGACCCGAGAACAAACATTTATCTGTCATATAAACATCTGACCCGGCCGGGAATCGAACCCGGGACCCTTCGCTTAACTAGGTTATCGGGATAACTGAAAAATTTAAACAAGCTAGTGAATAAAATCTTGTTTGCGTAACAAAACGAGATATTGTAAAGCAAACACTAGTGGAGTCCATTTTATTGAATATTTGATTACGAAATCGATTTCACTTCCACGAGCTCTAGTTGTGTTTGCTAAGTTATAAAGTTCTAGCGTTTGTTTACAATGTTTGAATTGTGTCAGTTTTTATACTTAACAAGGAATTAGTATTATAGTGCTCGTCAAAATATAATTGGATAATAAATGGATCAAAATATAATGGATTGAAAATGGAATCTAAAGAGGATGTATCGCTGTGGACTGATGTTAAGTAAGATTATATACATATATAGTTGTTCTTCTTCGCAATCCATAACTGTCCCACTGCTGGGCTCGTCTTCTCTCAAAATGGGAACACGGTCCACTACTCTGGCTTAGTACATATTGGTAGACTTCACACACCTTTACATTATGAATATTTTTCAGGTGTAGGTTTTTACGATGTTTTCCTTCGGCAAAGCAAGTGAGTGCACGTAATTATTGAAAATTAGAAGTGCGCACAGTTCGGGAATCCAATGTTCGATTTCTTGGATATACTGCTTTTTTCCTGATTTTAAAGTTATTTCATCAGAAATCAAATAAAAATAACTTCCTATGAATAGATAACCCGTAGCTGATATAAACTCAGCGAGCAAATTTTAGAACACTATAATGCTTACTCACCATAATTTTCGTGAAGGCTGTATTAAATATTACAACAACAGCGACCGCGTTGTTGTAATATTTATACAGCCTTTCATTTTTATAAAGGTTTACATAAAAATATTCTTTTAAATAGATACCATTTTCTTTTCAGTCACTCTTTTAATACCGTTCCCGTCTGTTCAGCATTTCATTTGGGTAAGAAAATCAATCAATTCAAACCGATAAATATAGATATTTACACTTTAATTGTAGGTACCCTGATAGCTACGTATTTACGTCATTATGTTACTGGATGAAAAAAGTATACTTACATCATTGTACAACGGAAGACTATTCTCCTATTTTATCTCTTTTTGTTACTACTGCCTTATTCTTTCTTCCACTGCTCAAGGTTGCATGGCAAAGAATACCTACTCTCAGCATAAAGTTCGCATTTTGTTCCATTACGTTTATAAACTATAATACTAATGGCTTGTAGTACCTACGTTTTGGCGCTAGCTGTAAATACTACAAGCATCTGTTGTAATAAATAAGGTTCAATAAAAAAAGAAAGAAAGAATTAAATACTTAATTTACTAGTCAGTTGTCAGTATACTATATTCACTTTAGTGAGTAAGTGAATTTAGCTACGGCAGCATATCCAATCAACTTCAACAATTCCCACAAACAACAGAACAATTAAAAAATGTTTACACAGTAATACTTATAATTAAAGAAAAACCTTCATTAAAACTCCGGGCTTCGGACCTCGTTTACTAAATTAAATGGTTTTACGAGAAGAAAACATAATAATATCCACGGTCGTGATTAAAATCCACACCTTCCACGTGATCTGTATTACACAATATTCTTTGAAGCCGTATAACGAGCATCATTTTACTTTTTTAATTAATTTGTAGAGAATAATAAATCTAAATTTTAACGGCTTCAAGGTAAATTTATGTAGCTTAGCCTCTTTTCAAATTGCATCATTGTTTTCCATTTAAAATGATATACCTACGATATGACTAAAATATTACTTTTTAGAGTTTTTTGGGTAATTTTCACTGCATTTATTTTCAAAGTTAGCATACGAAGATGTCGTTCTGTCTATAAACGGTGATTTATTATTTTAATCAATCAATACAGATAAAGCTCTTCCGTTTCTGAGTGACTGACAGACAACGTACAGCCTACTACTGAACGCAACAAGCTGAAATGGCTTGTATTTTCGGAGAATGTAGAGGAGCACTAAGAGAGGATTTTTGGAAATTCCCTCCCTAAGAATCCCCTTAGGGATTAGGGAGGGAAAGGGGGATAAACTGGAACTTTTCATTTCTTCAACGGATTCACTTGAAACTCTGTATATACCTAGGTTCCACAAGTGATGCAAGTGAGTAAAATTGACGGGCGTAGCCGCAGGGGAAAGCTTGTGATAATATGATAAGTGATAACAACTCCTAGTCATGTGTCTAAGGGATTAATCTTCTTTCATTTTAAGCCATAAAGGATCCCCACCTCGTCCGTCCACACCGATCATTATTATAAATCCCTACTATCCCTACTAATATTATAAATGCGAAAGTAACTCTGTCTGTCTGTCTGTTTCGTTTTCACGCAAAAACTACCAAATGGATTTTGCTGAAACTTTACAATAATATAATAGGCTTACACATCAGAATAACACATAGGCTATAAGTTATAAAGACAAAGTGTGAATTAACCAAAATATATAACTTAATCTTTGCAAACCGAAGGAATAAGTTTCCCGAAGCGAAGCGAGGGCGGGTCGCTAGTAAATAAATAAATCTCTTGAAAGCCTGACCAGTGTAATTGTAATAATTATAAAGAATGGTTGTAACTTATATAAATAATAATCATTAAATTTCAGCCGCTTCATTGGTGTCTTTTAGCGGATCTGTGCAATCATACCTGGATACCAGAATGCGGGGAAGAAAACGAAGAAGCGTCTTCCAGAAGACTCTTTATTGACGAATGTGATATGTATGAATATAATTGTGATTATGAACGAGGTAAAAACCCTATTAATATTATAAATAAATAAATAACACTACACACTCATAGCCCCACACTAGGATTCCCTGTGTCGTGGGTGCCATGGACAACACACAAGACAAGAACACACACACCCAGACCAAGAACGGAAATTTAAATTCATCATTCAAATTTCCGCCTCGCTGGGAATCGAACTCAGGACCCTCGGAACGGCCATCCGGGTCGTCAAATGTCAAGCTTTTCATGATTGTTTATCAATTATGCAACAACCGGTTTGGATGAAATTTACCACACACATTTTTACCCAGGATTTAAGGAAATTGAACTATTCTTGCGGTACGAGAGGTATTCATGGAGGTTCTCTTATTAATAGATTATACATTAAACTCCTGTGAAGCGCTCATAGCCCGGCGGCTTGCGTCGATCTCAGTGAAGCGCTCATAGCCCGGCGGCTTGCGTCGATCTCAAGTGATCGACAAAGTTAAGCAACAGCGGGCGCGGTCGGTAGTTGGATGGGTGACCGCTAGTGGCAAAAATTTCTTGAGCGCTTCCGTGCTTCGGAGGGCACGTAAAGCCGTCGGTCCCGGTTGTTATCATTTGGTAGCAGTCGTTAAGCCATGTCGGATACCTTCGGGCGGCTTAAAATTTCCGACACTTGGGTTGGCCACTAACCCCTCCACCAATCCGCACTGGAGCAGCGTGGTGGAGTATGCTCTAGGCCTCCTCAGGTACGAGGAGAGACCCGTGCTCAGTAGTGGGCCATTAATGGGTTGTAGCGAACATTAAACTCCAAAATTACAAAATTAAAATATAATATTAGCCAATTCTCCTGGTTGGCCATGGAATGTTACGTTAAACATCTAGTCATCTATAAATGTATGTCTTCCAACAAATAGTTTTAATGATTTCAGACTTCGACTTGGTGAACTATTCCGATTGCTTCGTGGCCGCCACTGGATGCCCTACTCGTCTACCTTGCCCTTCGCGTCCGCCTTGTCCAAATCACAACTTTCACAAAATGGGGCAAAAGTTTTCCAGTCCCGCGAGGAGAATGTGGCTAACACATTCGCGCACACGGAAACCCAAAACTATCCCAGATTTACCGCCACACATGTTAAAAGGACGGAGGAGATACACACCAAAGCCGCTGAGGAAAAAAAGACATTCAAGAACTACACCAACCACAAATAATATAAGAAAAACAGCAGAGAAAACAATAGCCACCACGCTGCAAACGGTAATCGTGAGGAAAGAAACAATTGTGAAAAATGGACGAAAATATGTTAAGGTTGTAAGAGGAATTGTAAAGAGGAGAGGAGGGATTTTAGAAGGGTTTGATGCTGATGACTTTTTGGAGAAATAAATTGCTAATGTTATTCAAATCCTCGCTTAAAACAATTGTATAGTAGTGATTTTGTATTATTAATATTAAAATAGTACAACAAAATAAAGGTTTTTACGAGTTGTAGTAGTTTATGCGTCAAATACACTTGATAACAATAATATCAATTTAAAAGGTATAAATATGTATTGCTTTTTTACAATTGGTTTTCATTTGTAGCCTCCAATAACTTGTACTGCGATCAAAATGTCGATAAAAGATTATGAGGCTGGTTTTATCAAGTGAGGCAAATGTTATTTCTTTCTACGACTATTTTCTCATATTGGTAACTTGTTATATTTTTATTGATTTTTGATATTGGATCTACCTTTTCGTTTTAGGGTTATTATTAACACCTTCGGCACAACATTTTATAACGGTAAGTAAATATAATTATATTACTTTTATAACAAAATATACAGAAATAGTGAGTTAAATATTTGGTACATTTACAGCCTACTTGGTGCGAACAAGCTGCTTTGTGTAATCATACAGGAATACCTGAGTGCGCTCAAGACATTATAACAGAACAAAACTCAAAAATAAAGGTTTTTTTGGACGAATGTGACATATTTGAATATAATTGTGACAATCGTAAAGGTAATTTATATTTTCTTAAATTAAGAGTAAATTATATAGAGGATGATTAACTACAATGATGTTAATCAGTTTAAATTGTTATAGAATACAATAAAGTCGATATGGTGAATTGTCAGAAGATTTCAACGACAACTTCTTCAACAAGACAAAGTACAATTAACATAAATTTTATAAGAATGAAGAATTATCTACGAAACCCAAATCAAATTATGAGCATGACAATAGGAACTCTATTCCCTCATACCAAAACGAAGAGTACGAAACGAAACACAATTCGAACTTTGATAACTCATTCAACTGCGACTCGCAGACCCCCTGATACATTATTAACAACAAGTCCTAAATCCACGCCTAATATTTCGGTTCCCACAACGCAGAATTATATACGAGACTTTGTTCGAACTTTGGGATCTACATTATCATCAACAAGTACTTCATCCATGTCTAAAATTTCTCATCCCACAACGACAAACTGTACGCGAAACCCAAGCCGAACTTTGACAACGACTACAACTGTAACTCTCCCACCGCCTAATGCATTGTCATCAACAAGTACTGAATTCGTGCCTAAAACTTCTCTTCCCACAACGACAAACTGTACGCGAACTCCAAGCCAAACTATGACAACTACTACAACTGTAACTTTCCCGTCTCCTAGTACATTGTCATCAACAAGTACTGAATCAGTACCTAAAATTTCTCTTTCCACAACAACAAACTGTACGAGAACACCAAGCCAAACTATGACAACTTCTACAACTGTAATTCACCCACCTCCTAATACATTGTCATCAACAAGTACTGAATCCGTGCCTAAAACTTCTCTTCCCACAACGACAAACTGTACGCGAACTCCAAGCCAAATTATGACAACTACTACAACTTTAACTTTCCCGTCTCCTAGTACATTGTCATCACCAAGTACTGAATCGGTACCTAAAACTTCTCTTCCCACAACAAGAAACTGTACGCGAAAACCAACTCAGACTTTGAAAACTACTACAATTGCAACTCTCCTGCCTCCTAATACATTATCATCAACAATTACTGAATCCGAGTCTAAAACAACGAAGGATTGTACGCGAAACCCAAGCGATGCTTTGACAACCAATACAGATGCAAATTCCTTACCTCATAGTACATTGTTATTAACAAGTACTAAATCCGTCTCTAAAACTTCTCTTCCCACAACGAAAGACTGCACGCGAAACCCAATTGAAAATTCAACCACTATTACTACTGCTAGTCTCCCACCTCATCATACATTATCATCATCTACTATATCCGTGACTGATACTCCTAAAGGAACTAAACTAGAATCTACTAATTTTACACATCCATTGATTACAAACCATTTAAATACAACCCCTCAATGTACTTGCCATGAAAATTTATCTAACTCCCCTAATACAGTATCACCATTGACAACACCAACTTCTTCATCGAAGACGACAATGACGTCATTGACTGACTCAACGTTGCCTTTACCATCATCGATTATGGATATTTCTACATTATTTACTACTGTTATTGAAACAACAAAGTTGCAAGAAAATGTTTCACATTTCGATTCTAACTGTACAAGACCACAACAAATACGTTCTAACGGCTGTCATTGTATGGACCACACAAAAATAACTAATCCTATGACTACAAGCATGACATCGCCTTCATCTTTAACTCCATTTTCATCAACACCAAAAATACCAACATCAGTTCATTCTACAGTAACAATGACATCAACTTTTACAATCACAACGAATAAAACCCAACCTTTCTCGGAATCTACTATTTCCACACATCATATCTGTACACATAATCATAACAATACAATATCAACAAAAACTACATTGCCATGTCAGCATCAGTTAAGTACCACTGAACAGGTAACAAAACCAATGACAACAATAGACACAACTAAGGCTGTGGTTCAATGTGAAAATTATCCTCAAAATTGTAAAAGACCCTTTACATGGGAGACTACTGCTCAGGACGAAACCAGGGACTTCTTTCAGATTCTGAGAGCGAGATTTGGAACTCGTGTTAGATTACTCAGAGCTACGACACATTTTCCCATAAGAGCGCCATTTTTTATACATAAGTGATGGTAATTTCATTTTGAAAGTTATATTGGCAGCGCATATTACGCGCGAAGAAAGATTGCCGAGGAGAACTCATGCCACCTCCACAGTAAACCTATGAGAACTCTGCTAATCTATGACTTTAGCAATGTGTACGTGACGGCACTATTATTTATTTTACAAAAAATAAATTCAAATAAATTATTCACCAACTCAAGTTTACTCATCAACTAATCATCATAATTTACTAGCATTTCATAAGGTTTTGTAGTTTTATAAAATCCAACGACAGTAGCATGTTAGGAATAAAAAAACTATAAAACTTAAAAGAATACCAGTATACCGTGACCTTTGAGTTTAACTGCAACTGCTTAATTAAGCTTTTACAGCTGGCGTAGCTGCCAAGTTAAAAACAGTCGTGAAATCTCAAATGAACGTTAAGCTCGAGGAAACCTTTAGTGTGCCTTTCCACCAGAGATGTGCTACGCTACGTTTCTATGGATGCGTTTGATATCAACCAAATACATTCATTGGCTCACATAGCATAGCACTATAGAGACGCGTTCCTAAGCTATGTTTTTCGTATGAATTGAGGCGTGCTATAGATATATGCCTGCTATGGATGCGTGCCATGGATGTGTGCTATGGATGCGTGCTATGGATGAGGCTATAGATGCGTGCTATAGATGTGTGCTATGGGAGATCGTGAGTGATCGCTTCCCGTGCCTTCCCTGGCGATGCGTCGCACAGCTACCTTACGGTAGCGCATATTCATAGCACATCTTACTCGGTCTGCTGCATAGCTTAGCGTGCGTCGGTAGAAACGGTCTTAGTTACTTAGCTTACACATTCTCGCATCGTAGGTGCATAGCACATCTCTGGTGGAAAGGCACCCTTAACGTTCTTGCATCACTAATCTAAATTACTAAAGCACTGAAAAAGACCGTTTGTTTCGTAGCTAATTAACGTCCCACTTATGCTTTACGTGTGGAGTAAATAACACCGTTTTAGTATTTAATTTTTCCAGCGTAAACGTATTTTTTTTAATAAATGTATTTGCAACAAATTAATAGGTAAGTACAACTTTTCTTTTTGTATTTCTTCTGCATGTCAATTTTACCTGTACCAAATATGTCACATTACTTCACTCAATGTGCGCACCTTCTTGTTGAAAAGGGTTACAAAAGTTTCCTTGTAACATATTAATAAATAGGTAATATTATTATGAGTCGACAGCAAGCTGATGCAGAAACATTTTACCCGAACAAGTTTATACATCGTTCAAATGTTGCATAATTTTCTATTGTATTCTAGCAAGGCGGTCTCGGGAAATATTTTTCAAACTGTAAAATGCACATCGTAAAGCAAAAATTCTGCTTACAATACACTGGAGACAATTAGAACATAGACGAGATGTTCCATTTTCAAACAGACGTGGCTTTGTAACTTGTCGAGGTAATTGGCGTGAATAATGTGTATGTGTGTAATGTGTATGGTAGATATCATCGCAATTAATTGTGTAATGGTAAAGGCCGTAACTGTCAATGCACCCAAAATAACGCAGGTCAAATGTGTTCAGAATAACAAAGTGTCGGATTCAGAACACGATTCGTATGCTAAAAAGCAGTTCGTAACATTCAATCCATAGACGCTTAACCTGACTTCGGTGATGTGTTAAGACCTAAATACACAGAAAAATAGAAAATCGGGCCAAAAAGTGATAAAAACTGATCGTTTCATATTACCCTCATTATTCTAAACTGCACCAAACCGCACTGGAGCAGCGTGGTGGAGTATGCTCTAGGTAGGGCCTAGGCCTTCTTTTTTGATTAGGAGAGACCGCCCTCAGTGCCATTAATGGGTTGAAGTCAATATAATAATATGTATTAGCAAAGCTATTATTGTTTAATATGTAATACTCGGCGAGAACGGCCTTGAAGCGAACACGTTTGAAGTGTGTTTAACCACGTTTTAAAGTTACGTCATACACTAAGAATATCTACGTCACTTGAGAGAAAATCACTTTCTTCATACTACTCAGGCGGAAAAGCTCGATCAGAAATGAGTCTAGCAAAAGAAATATTTTTTAACAGTTAAAAAAAAATCTTTGAGTACCTACCTAAGTCGAATCGATGCGGTAGGTACCTTATTCTGTATAGGGCGTAAAATAACAGCTGTCGGTATTCACAGCTTTAAGTATTAATATTTGTTTTGCTTATTAATCTCTAAAAACTGTTATTTTTATGCTCACAGTTTCTTAAGACTGCTTTATCAACTGAGCTATTTAAGGCTAGAGAGCTTTAAAGCTCAAAGGATTTTTCTCTAATATGCTATTCTCTACTATTCTATTTCAATAATGTTTTTCCCTTTATAAACTCGGATAATTCAGGTGACAGACTAAACAATCCTGGTACATTTCAATTTCCAGTAATCCTCTTACCGACACTGGGACGTGGAGTTAATCCGGATTTACGAAATTCTATCACTGTTATTTCAATTACAAGTGAAATTATGTATTGACCACTCCTGTCGCTTATTTTAACGTCTTTAACCACTTGGGTTAATACGAGTAGTTATGATTTATATTTTTTTTACATAATCCCACCTGATGGTAAGCAGCGATGTAGTCAAGGGTGGTAAAGCATTATTACGTCGTTATTATTAAGCTTAGTATTATTAAGTCAGTTCGTAATTTTAATTGCAAAAAAATTAGGCCTAAGTATATTTTGTTTTTGATAGGTATGTCATTGTTTTTTAGCGATAAAAAATTATATACCACACTTACCTACGCACGTAACTCTAATAAAAATAACCTTATAGTTGATTAGTTAAATAAAATGTCAAAGTTTTACTTTACAAATACGGCTAAAGTCATTGAAAATGGTTAGTTTAACTTGTTCATTTAATTAATTACGCGGTTTCCATAACTTCGAGCCGTGCACAATAAATTGGCTTATAAGTTTATGAACTTTTGTTACGACTGTTAGTCACGACAATTCCATTAAATAATAACGTTATTATTGACGTTATAACGTTGCAATATAGCGGGGAAAGTAAATAAATGCACGAGAAAGGGTATGTAGAGAAAATGAATGGAAGAAGAAATATTGTTATATACAATAGATAAGTACTCAGATTATATAAATTCTACAGAAAATATGATCGGGAAAAACCGGTCACGTGCGTGTCGGACTCGCACACGTAGGGTTCCGTACTATCTAGCTATATTAACAATAATTATTTCGTCAATAACAACATTTACTTAGCGAACACTCAGCGCGAATTAAAAAAAACAAGGGGTTGCACTCCGGGAGTGCCGGCAGAAGTGAAAACTTGAACATTTATTTATTTTTATACACAGAAGTAAATCATTTGTCCTACTACCTACTTTAGATGTGTAGCAACCCTACTTTCATAAAAATACCTAGTGTATATATTCAACCCTAGGTTTACGTTGCCATGTCACATTATAAATATTATTGGAATGTCACTGACTGACTGCCATCAGTGACATGGGTGTCAGTAAGTTGCCATAGCACATTATAAATAACAGTCACCACTGACAGTTTAAAAGGAACCTTATTACAAAGTATCTGAGTAGGTTCTTGATTCTAAAATAAATCTTACGTCAGGACAGGTGTGTAGGTACACGAGTTTAATATTTTTTACCCATCCCAAAAAGTGCACAACGCCGCTAAAGAAGTTTTCTCTTCAAAAATCATAGATGTTGAATTTCTTTGCGCCGTAATAAGTATCTACATTCGTAACTCAATGGGTACGAAGCAGAATTTAAAAAATCACATAAAGTTTATCGTTCCTGTGAATAAATAGAACTTAAGATTTTATTGTTAAATAAATAATATTGTCCCCATCAATAGATCTACCGAGTAAAGGACACGAGTTCTAAACACAGGTTTCTTATGAACGTCTTTTGTGTTTATTTTTGACGTTCATGTTAACCTTCACCTACGCAAGCACCCAGGATTTAGCAAGTCACACAGATTATGTCATACCTCAATTGCCGTAACATTTAACCTCCTACGACCTGCATGCTTGCCAAATGTTATTACGCTACTAAAGCACTTAAGTAGTTACATAATCTGATTATACTAAACTGTCTTATTTTTACAAGTTTTTATTTCACTTGCAATGTGACTAATACTTCTTTTCATCTATAATTTACTCAGCATTGTAAAAGCATGTTTTTAGTTTTTTAAACTATTATAACTTCAAACATAATACCTAGTTATCAACCACTTGCTGGGAACGCATAAAGGAGTGCGCACAGTACAACGACTCCACGACCGACCGACGCCAACGCGACTAAAACCTTGACAAAGCTAACATTCAATTATGAGCCTTATATCTTTGAAGGTAAGGTTGAATTTCGAACTTATACTTAAAAGCCCTGTACGGCTCGCCCTACACCCATAGCCGTTCCGTTTCGAGACCAACGCGTCGACGTTGCGTTGACGACTCACCGTAGACGAGTAGTCCACGCGTCGACCGATACAATGACGTAATGTACTTAGAACGGAACGTCGGAGTTGAAACGGAGTGGAGACGGAGTCGAGTTGACGTCGATGAAGCGTTGATCGCGGAACGGAACGTCGGAGTTGAAACGGAGTGGAGTCGGAGTGGAGTTGACGTCGAGTTGGTGTAATGTGCGCACTCCTTAATGCAAATAGATGTCCATTTCTAAACAGCACTTCGTCCCAATTCGCTTTGGGATAAATTCACAAACAGCAAATACATACATAGTTAGTACTCAAAGCCGCGGTGATAATAGGCAGCAAAAGAAAATGTTTACGAGATCTGATCAGGTTAATCACCTTTATGTCCACCTTAAATTCACCACGATTTAAGGGTCTTTCTCCATATTTAAGTCCTCGCCAACCTCCCTTGCTCGTGGTGTACCTACCTTGTTTGAATAACGAGGTTTTCAGAGGTGAAGGTTGTGGTAAGGTGTTGACCTCGGCTGGCTAGCTACTACCCCCAGCCAGAGGCAAACTTATCGTGTTCTGGAGGGAGTCTTGTCTCGAGACACTTTTTCTTTCTTTGTTGACGGGCAACGCATCGGTGATCCCTATGGTGTTGCTGATGTCTGCGTCTGTCTGCTGATGTCTGCCGATGACTGATGTCTGTCTGCTGATGTCAGCCGATGTCTGATGTCTGTCTGATGATGTCTGCTGATGTCTGATATCTGTCTGATGATGTTTGCTAATGGCTGACGTTGAGTACCTACTTACCATCAGATCTGCTCGTCTGTCGTTAACGTATAAAATGTGATAACATATAAAAAGATATATTTTCAATAGCAGCAAATTATTTTGCTTTTCAATCGCATAATATAAGTACTTGTTACCTTAAGTAGGGCTTTGCCCCCCAATGCCACCCTCTAGCTACGGCCGTGTCTACTCCTTTGTCGTCTGCTAAAAAACTACCGAAGTAAAAGGCTTAAATAGAGACGTTATTCAATCAGTGTAAAGACTAATTGGATGCCCTCCTGTCGTTGGACTACGTAAATGCATTTCTGGTTCAGAATTCTGCTTGACCTAATAACAGTTAAATTGTAGTACCCATTCGCTTTTCCATTGGCATGAATTTAATGCCAGATTTGGACGTTCCAAGTTGTTTAACGGACCAACTGGTTTTATCTGGTTTATACGAGTTTATATGATGTTACAAATTTTGCATCAGATTAACATTAGGGCGATGTTTGATTAGTTCATAATTAAAGTTCATATCCGAAACGAACCGGATTAATCTGGTTGTAGCCGGTCCTTCAATATCACGTGGTACAAACGTATCTGCATAGCAACGTCCGATTACTTAGGTCAAGATCAGACGTCTATTGTCTTAATGGGAAGAAGGGGGATGACGTCTTTTGTTACTGAATGAAGGTGTACGTTCCAGACAGCGTTCCCTTTACTTGAGTAGGCACTGACAGTTTAGTCATTTATAACACCTGGTAGAAATGTAAGACCCTATAGAATAACCACACGTGTGTACCGCAGTAACAAAACTAAATTTAAAAGATATACCAAAACATACATACATAATGTGTCGTGATGGTGAAGTTTCACACTTATTTGGGCCTAGCTCTCATTCGCAGTCGGGAGTCTAAGGACCGGTTCCCACAAAAACGGAGAAGAGCGGAGATGTACGGAGATGTACAGAGATGTGGGGAGAGGAGCAAGGTAGTGGGTAGGATATAATTCACCAATGCGTAGCATAGAAAACCTACCTACATAAGAAACAGTAGATTATTTTCACGCTCACAGTTACGCGCTGCGCGCCGTTTACATACGCGCACAAACGAACGAAAGCGCCCTCAGACCTCCGACGTAAATCTTTGTTTGGGTTCTAAGCTGTGTACAGTGTACATAAATGCCATTGCAGCGGTGCGCATACAAGCAACGTTTCCTATCTTAATATATATAATTCGAGTGTGAGTGTGTATGTCACTGAACTCCTCCTAAACGGCTTGACCGATTTGGTTGAAATTTTTTGTGTGTCTTCAGGTGGATCCGAGAATTATTTAGATTCACAATTGGACCCGGTAGGTGGCGTTGCTGTCGATATATCACCAAAACATTTTTTAACGACTGGACCGATTTGGATGAATTTTTTTGTGTGTGTTCAAGGGGATCTGGGAATGGTTTAGATTCACAATTGGACCCGATAGGTGGCGTTGCTGTCAATATATCACCAAAACATTTTTTAATTATAAAGCGGTACGAAGTACGCCGGGACAACTTGTCTTTGAAGATAAACTATGTGCTAGAGCGGAGTTTTAATGACAGAAATATGATACATACTTATAAAGAATGTAACAAGAATTGTTTAATTGACAGAACTAATTAATGCGGGCTATCACGATCGAGTACAATTTATTCTACTTCTATTTTAATAATGAGGATTATATAGAAATATGATCCACACTAATGAAAAATGTAACAAGATTTATTTGAATGACAGAACTAACGCGAGCTATCACGTTTGAGAACAATTCTGTTCTTATTTTAATAATGAGAGTGATCATTCTTAACAAGTCATGCATGCATATTTAGAGTGAAAACGTGCTAAAAATTCATTTTAAAGTAGTATACTTAATTGTTATTATTATTACAATTTTATTACATAGACGCAACATTCGTACTGCAACTATCGTCACTCGTAAGCATCTGCTTTCGAGTCCCAGCGAGGTGAAAATTCAATAACGAGTTTAAATTTCTGTTCTCGATCTGTGTGTGTGTGTCATTTTCTTTATGTGTTGTCCATGGCACCCATGGTACAGTGAAACCTAGTGTGGGGTTATGTGTGTGGAGCGTTATTTAAAACAAGAGAGACAGTAGAAGAGAGAGCACGAGTAGTCCTTGTGGTCATCTCGTGAGGGTGAACTTGATTCACAACAACAATGTCGGCAGTCATGTGATAAAGTAATAGCATTATTTATGGAATTCAGATCAAGGTCGATAACCTGAGAGTTACGGCCGCGCTACACTCCCGCCGATGAGAGCACTCGACCGAGACAAGAAATAAGCGACCCTCTATCTTTTCGTGACTGTTAATAAGGCTAACGATATCAAAGTTTTTAATTAAATAGCACATTTATGTAAAACATTAAGCAAGCATCGTATGATTTTTGAGTGTTAGAAGGTATCGGGGATAATTTTCAATGAACTTGTGCATGTGGTTGTGCGTACACGAGTGTGTGTGTGTAGGTATGTGTGAAGATACCTGTGTATGGTGTGTGCGTGTAAAATATTGCGACAACTTCTAGTAATAAAGTGGGAAACGTAACCAGTATATCTTTAAGCTACAAATAAACACTTTAAGTTGCAGTTGCCGTCTCTTCAATATTTAAGAGTTTCTTGTGCATGTTGCAAGTGTACATAGAATAACGATCGAGGCGAGAGCGTGCAGCAAGCATTACAACAAAAGACATGATTAATAATGATTACAAAGTGTATTAAAGTCGGTCAATCTAAAAGCAATTCGTTATGCTTTCGAGTAACAATAGTTGCAGTACAAAAGTTGCGTATGTAATTGTAATAATAATAACAATTACACTACTTTAAAATGAATTTAAATTAAGAACGTTTCACTCTAAATATAGTACATGCGTGTATTGCCAAGAATGGTCACCCTCATTATTAAAATAAGAACAGAATGTTATGAACATGCTTTGGAAGCTCTACTTGTCTATAGAATGAACTAATATTTTTTATGTTACTTAATTTATTTATTTTCTATAAAAATTTCCGTGCGCGCGTGCGTGCGTCCCTTACAACCTCGCGCCCCTTGGCACGTGCCCAGTTTGCCTTAGAGATAATCCGCCACTGGACAACATACACATAAGCCTTCACATACACACAAAACAAAAATTAAAACAAATATTTATTTGTTACATAATTATCTGCGTCGGCATCAAACCCAGAACCCCTAGCTTCGCAATCAGGCCACTATAAACTCTGCTATGTGTCGTCGTATTTGTTAGCAGTACCTGTTCCATTAATCATACACGCTGACTGACCCTTAGAGTAGTGAAGTGTTCCATAGTTCAGTGGATTGCCTTGCCTTCGGCTAATAGTATTAACTACACACAGACAGCTATCACTTCCTGCTTCCTGAAACCTACAGTTACTCAGGTATACTTGCTGTGTCCTATGGCTTTGCTCGCAAACGAATTCTATAAGCAGGTATTGGGCATCTGATATTTTGTAGTCGATTCTGTAGGTTCTGAATATAATAAGAGAAAGATTTTTAAGGTTATTATTAAGGACGCCCGGACCTGTTAAAGGGTGCAGGATATTCATTTTGTACTTGGTAGTTACATTTTATATTTGTAAAATTTTTAGTAGGCTCTGTACCGTGTACAATGGGAGTGTACGTCTACGTTAAAAAAATCAATATAAGTATATAATATTTTTTTTATTTGCCCGCATAAATCCCGAACCCGTGGGAATTCCGGGATAAGAAGTATATTTTGCACTTTAACTTCCTCTATTTTCCAGTCAAAGTCCCACTAAATTTAGTACAGCCGTTTTAGCTATTATTCCGGACAAACAGAAAGACAGACAAAAATTTGGGTAAAATTTTGTTTCAGCATCGTGTACTACTGTCGGCACTTGACAAAACCATTGTTTTTAAATAACAAACAGGACAACAATCTTCACACACGTATATAGAAGATAATTAATCGAAAACATACGAGTAAAGAAGTACATTACAATATCGATCTTTAATCAATATCGATCAAATCCTTGCTTAATAATCTGTATAGCGTCTGTGAAAAGACGTTGACCGGAAAGTAAACATAGCATTAAAATAATAAAAATCATAATTAAGGTATGTGCTTCCTAAATGCCATTCCGTAGAATCATAGGACTCAGAGTGCAAGTAGTCACACCGGAAGAAACAGATCTCTAAGGCTATATATTGCGTTCGCAGCGTGCGCACGCGCAGACACTGTTGACAGTTCCACTGACCGTGACTTATAACGTAAGTGCTGTGTTGCGCTGGTGTGCTAATAAATTAATAATACGTTATTTTAAGTCAAACAAACGATTCGTGAATATTTGAGTGTTAATTGAATTAAAGGAAAATAGTGTTATTACAATATAAAATTAAGTTGCGTTTAGGTATAGTTGTTGATAAAAGTGTTGTGTAATAAAATGTGATAAATTCAAAATAATCAACTTTTTGACTGCATATTTTGTGGAGGAAAAATAAAAAAATGTGACTTCAATGTTTTTTAACTAAAAAAGAGATAATTTATGAATCTTAGTGTGTTATATCAGTCTGCTAACTACATCTGATTCTGAAAATGTAAACTTCCTAGCATTATCCAGACATAAAGTATGTGGCGTCGTCTTGGTAGGAGCATTCCCGTGCTGCGTGCACGAAAATTAAGAAGTATTAATCAACGAAATAAGTGTATTGCATTGCAACACAGCAATTGTAAAAAGAGCTTTTAGTCCAGTTGAAATTATATTCTGTTTATCTGTTTATGAACTAAAACAACTTAACAATAAGCAATGTTTACTACTAAATTACTGTTTCAATGTTATTAACACCAAAAACTGTTGTATCGGACCATACAAGAAAAACCTCCGAAAAAATAAGTAAAATATATCCATATTTTTTTAAATAGACGTTTATACCATGCTGTAGTCTATGAATCATCTCAAAATGTTTTTATTAAAAAATTTTGCTACAGTTGTCTCATGCTTCGTGCCAAGTATTATAAGTTATCTTCTTTTGTTTACCTCAGCAAAAAATCTACTAAAGTAAAGCCATCTAAAAACTCTTCAAATGTAAACCATGTTAATACTTATATCTAAAAATATATTTTTAAGAGTCCGGGAAAAAATGTTTCATCCAAAGGCTTAATTTTTAATGCTTTTCCAGCGACGCGACGGCAATTTAGCTGATGTCCTAGTTAGTACACAATATGCGTTGCGCCTTGAATTCCAAGTGATATGGAGAGAATATGCAAATTAGTCGAACTAGTTTCGCCAGGCTCTTCGTGACGAGATTTTGTCGAGCTAAAATAACTTCATTTATTTCCTTAAACAGCATTTTTACTGAGCAATGCAGTTTATTCTAAAATTGGCCCAACTGTTTTCACTTTGCTTAGTAATATCATTTGATCCAAGCACTTCCTGTCAACAGTGGTTTGAATGTTGCTCTCCTAAACAGGGAGGCCGGGGATCGAAACATTCACCTCTAGCATTTTTTAATTATGTGCGTGATTATTATATATTACAAATGGATTATCACTTGCTTCGGTGAAGGAAAAAATTATAAGGAAACCTGAGAGTTCTCTATCACTTTCTCAAAGGTGTGTGAACTCGGTCGGTTTCGGATTGGAATCCGGACTGGGCCAGAGTGATAGCATATGGCACATTGAGAGAGGATATCCGAGCCTAGCACTGGGACATTTATGGATAGCGAAGAAAACTATCCGAGGTTAGTCTCTTAAGTCTGGTATTAAGATCATAGTACACAAGATAAGCTAAGGGAGGCTTCACACATTTCCACGTGTCCGCCAATATGGACTTTTCTGGGTGAATGTATTAAATAAAATTAATATTTGTCTATTTCAGTTAAAAATGCGCTGCATTATCGTCATAGCAGCAATCGTGGCAGCAGTTCAGGCGCGACCTGGTCTGCTGTTCGCCGCTCCACTCCAACCCATTGGTGTGCAATACGCCCAGGACTCTGCCCCAATAGTTCAGGCTCATCCAGCTGTGGAGCACAACGCTGCCAGCGAGAGCCTCCTACCCAGGGAGCTCTTGAAGTCCAAAGACTTTTACGACAATCCGTCTATAGCCGAGGGGCTGGCTAAGGAGTCCTGGTTTACTAACAAGGAAATGCAGGTAGTGGAGCGAGAAGCGGAGAAGATACCTCGTGAACGGATTTATCATATTGTCAAGAGTGCTGGGTTTTTGGACAAAAATTAAATCGAAGATAAGCAGCACACGATGGAATCCAAATTTGAATACATTTTGTTTTTAAATTCTTAATTAAACAACTATTTAAAATGTCATCGATTAGCAGTTAGCACAAATATGGAAATTGTAATTATCATAATAATTTTGTTTCAAAATTAATTAACTTTTGATAATATTCTTAGTAGGTTCACCTTGATAAGTTTTGCAAAAACAGTCATAATATTAAGCAATCAATTATTTGTATTTATAATTATATAGCTTTATGGTTTTTGGGTAGAGTTTAGTTAATTTTAATGTAGCTATTGCACTGTAAATAATTGCACAAGTTTTACGTCACCTTGTATTTACTTTTAATATAATTGTTGTTTAAGTTTTTATTACTGTGAGGTTTATTACTCTGTATATATGTTTGTCTGTGTATGTGTTATTATTACGTTTTAAATCTGTAAACTTTTTTGTTAATTAAGCATGATGGTCTAAAATCTAAATCAATGTAGCGTTTAAGAATGACAGCTTTAACTTTAAGAATGACGTTTGAATATTATGTATTATGTAAATAATTGTGTTGTATTGTATAATTATAATTGTAAATAAGTAAAACAAACTGTGATCTCGAACAATAAGTACGCTAAGTAAGTTATTGTTCTTTAATATATTGCGTTAATTTATTCAAATAAACAATTTGTTGATATTTTGTGTTTAATTGTTCAAACTAAGTTTTGAACATCGCAATCGGCGCCGTAAGCGGGTTTCTTAAAACTTCTTCCTCTTTTGCAAGTGACCCAACATTCGTGGACCGGTTTTTGAGTGTAATCTGTAAAATAAAATTATTTTGTTACATATTGCAGATTATGGAAGTAGTTCTAATTCAGGTAGTAAGATTTGACACGAACTAACATACTACAAACAGCAAGTAAAAGCTGGCAAGTTATAAACACGACGTGTCGTAAAACAGAGCTTCACTTACGATGCAGCCGTCGTGGAATTTTAACATTGGTTATTATGCTCGTTAAATACAGATGACCAGCTGATTTTTTGTACTGTACCTTTTTTGCTGTCGCAGTTGAACTCGTGCATGTCGCAAGTATCGATGAACGTTCGCATCTCTCCACACGAGTCAATCCCACACATCGGAACTTGGTCGTGGCGGCAGATGTCTGCGATTTTGCATTCTTCTTCTAACTGCGACAAAAATACAGTACAGCATGCAGAGTGTAGTTTTGATGAGGATAATCTAGAGATAGTTTATTTTTAAAGGTAGATAGCTGGTAAATGAAGATTATAGTTCAAATATATAAAATTATAGTTACTAATATAGTTCGAAACTATTCGGGCGAATCCAACAATATTAACAAGTGAGGTAAGCCGCATTAAACAAGTAAAATGTATTCAAACACTTACGAATCATTCAGTGCTAAGATGGTACAGTGAAAAAAGAATGTGTCCTTTAAGAATTTTTCTATGTTAATAGCACATGAGCCACCTGATGGTGAGTCGGCGTCGCCCATGAACATCAGTAACACAAAAGAAAGAAAGAATGAATGAATGAATGAAAGAAAGAAAGAAGGAAGGAAAGAAATAAATACATAAAGACTGGTTCTCAACGCCGAATCCAAATTAATTACAAGTGTTTATTTTTTATTATTTTTTATTGAATGAATAATTTCTATAGTACGTAAAGTTTCGCTATTTTAGATATACATACATAGCATCAAAATACAAGCCCGCTTTACCTTTGCTCCATCGATGTGGTTGTGACAGTCCTTGACTAAGGTAAATAGATACATAATAGTTGGGAGTAGGACTTTATCTAACATTGGACTGGAAATATTTTTGTCGTCGATTTCAACATGCTTACATAAAAACAGTTTCAGCAATAAAAATAAAATGCACTATAAAAAACATTTTGCAATTGTAATAAAACGTTATGTTAAGAGGGTCCGCTTGATATCGTTAGATATCAATCGTAAGACCACTTTGATGGCGTATAGACCGCAATAGAATTGCCGACACTTATGTGGTACAGAATTCAGCATTGGAGACTTTACACTTATAAAATGGTATATCGCCATTGTCAAACTTGAATCTGCTATGTACATACATACACATTTTAACGTCGGTCGCGGTTGGAATCATATAGCTTCCGATCGAGGTAAAATATTCTGACAATTGGGTTGGCTACTAACCTCACCACAAATCCGCTCTGGAGCAGCGTGGTGGAGAGTGCTCAATAGTGGCTCATTAATATGTTAAAGCCAATAGGCTAAGTATAAGTTAGAATAGATAGTTAAATAAAAACATAAAAGTAAATATCAAAGTATGCATTGCAGATCTACATAGTTTTGAATACGTTTGTGTAAAGGAAAATGCCTCAAAGAAACATTATTCGTAGGCGGAGTAACGTGTTTGTGTGGGAAGATATCTAGTCAACCTTTGGAACGTGACTTATCTTTTCGTTAAAGGTCAGGTAAATAGCGAGATTTTTTAATAAATAAGAAGGGAGAAAGGGCAAAGCGGTCATAGCCTGGCGGCTGGCGTCGATTCTATGGCGGGCGCGGTCGGTATTTGAATGGGTGACTGTTAGTTGCTTTCTTGAGCGCTTCCGTGCTTCGGAGGGCACGTAAAGCAGTCCCGGTTGTTATGTTATGTCCTGGCATAACATCTTCATAGGTCAAGTAGTTTTCAAGGTTTCGTGTTTACTCAGTGAGTGAATATCCTATGGTTTTTATATACCTACTAGCTGACCTGGCAGACGTTGTCCTGCAACACATATTTATATCTCAGGGTTAAAGCGGCGTATTAAGATGAAACATGCACCAGTTTTAAAATTGGACCTTCAGCAATACAACTGTGAAAACCGCATCAAATTCATTCAGTAGTGTTTGCGTGATGCGTTGTCAAACATAAGGAAAAATCTAAAAAAATATGTTTATTGACCCTATGAAGACCCCTCATAGATTTTTTTTAAATAGGTATATCTCCTATATATGACATTACACCAGTTATAGTTCCCTTATAAGTATAGATAATCCTGCATAGGTAGTTGGCAACATTATTACGAGAGCCACGCGAAATATTCGCTAACCATATAAACACTATTGCAATGAACCATGGAATCACCCATCGATTGCTAGGAGAGGAAATTAATTTTGAGGGCTGGGGGCTGAGGGGAGGTCGCTGGTCGTGGAGGGGTATAATAATTGCTTTGAATTTCAATTTGACTGGTATTGTGCTCACATTGTAGTTAATTATGAAAAATAAATGTTTGCAAAAAGCATTATTAGATACTCTTTGCTTGACTACAGTGAAGTCAAAGAAAAGGTTTATAGTTTCAGATCGTAACGATGTATTTTCCTCTGTTCCCACAAAACTTCTAAACTACTTATCATAATTTAATAAAAATAAGGTACCTTAAAAGTCTTTAAAAGTGTGTTGATCGTCCGCTGATATTAATTATATTATGTCTATACATTAATTATTTTATCAGTTGTAGTTTGCAGGGTAGATTATATACGAGTAGCGAAAGTTAGTTGAAAATAAAATGACAGGGTTTTAATTAGCACAAGTCAGATATGCGTATTCTTTTCAGTTTTTCAGCGTGTAATTTTAAGTAGTTAGTTTTTAAGGTAAGGTTTTTTTTAACCTTTAAATTTAAGTGTTGTACACAAATTTTTATAATCAAGAGTTTTTATCATGCTTTATCAGGATTTCGATAGAAGCTATTGGTCAATGGTCCCTAATCGAGTTTCGCTGCAAAATTATCCGGTGCAAGGTATGAATAATACACAGACAAGATTATACTCTATTAATGTCTATTAACTCCTTTGACGTTGAGATTGCAATCGGTTCTGTATTCCGGCTTCTTGAAGGATCGACCGCGCTTGCATGTCACCCAACACTCGTGGATAGGGCGCTGTTTGAAATCTGCAATATTTTTATGAGAAACTTTGCTTTGTGGATTTAAGAGCATACAGCACCACTCTTCCGCTGTTGCCCATGACAACATGACCGTCACAGAACAAGACCAACATCGGTACTATTAGCAGAGGGTGTTATTAATTTTGATCATTTCATTAGTATAAAACGCCATAACTTCGAACATTGTTCAGTAGAGTGTACCAGTTCAGTAGAGTATAGCAGGTTGGCTTATACTTAATAAAGTTATGTTAAGTTAAATGTATAATGTGATAGCCGAGTGGCAGAACGTAGGACTTCCGAACCGGGGGGCCCGGGTTCAAACCCCTGCACGCACCTCTAATCACTTTCTTCGGTGAACGAAAACATCGTGAGGAAACCTACACACCTGAGAATTCTCCATAATGTTCTCAAATGTGTGTGAAGTCCGTCAATCTGCACTTGGCCAGCGTGGTGGACTATGGCCCATGGCCCAGCAGTGGGACAGTTATGGGTTGCGATGATGATGATGTATAATGACATTATAATCAAAGGATCCCCTATGTCGTTTGCGGACTATGAACATAAAAATATAAATGGTTCTGGATATTGAATTAGTGTTAAGTATATGTAGATATATTTCACCTTTCTTACTGTCGCAGTTGAACTCGTGCATGTCACAAGTATCGATAAACGTGCGCATCTCGCCGCAGGAATCAATACCGCACATAGGGACCTTGTCGTGGACACACAGATCCGCTATCTTGCATTCTTCTTCGTTCTACAAAGACCTTATATTAAAAGGGTTTATCTAACTTGCAGTTTGAATGTATGTACTGGTCAAATCTTTTAAGCTGAACTAACTACTTCTTATTCTACGGACTTGAAATTTATATTGCTTATGTTCCGATGACAATGTAATTTTAATATAGGCAAGACCGAATACTATGCTTAGGATTGGCTCTAGCCAAGGGGACTCCTCAACGGTTAATACCACAATGACTAAATTTATTGCTTTGCACTTATTATTCATTTAGCATTATAAAAGCGTGTTTTTAGTTTTTCAAACTATTAATTTATTTACTGACGCGCACAATTTAAGGTCTTCAATTTATTCTTCAGGTACATTGGTATAGAATGTTCTGAAGAAACAGCTGAATGGTGACCTCAATGGTCTTAGACAAAAATGTTTCTGAGAGCAGGTATCCCACCTTCTTGGCCGGCAACGCTTACCATGGCTCTTCTTTATCAGCTAAGCATATTTAGAACAATTACTCCGCCGTTCGTCTTACAAAGATAGAAGTAGGAATAATCTTAGTTACACCAACTGTATGGATGCATGGTATACTTGTTTTCTATATAGTCGAAAAAACATAACTGATTACAACATATCATATCTACTTACTTTTATCGTTTCACTGTGACTATTCACGGATGTTAAATATGACATAAAAATGGCTGAAACAGAATTTAAGTATCGCATATTTAAAGGATAATGCTTATTTTGGTTTGTGCTCGTTATTTACTAACAAGTGCATCGTTAAGTGGGTAATTAAATATTATTGAGGGTGTTTGTATAGCGATGTTAAGGTTGTTTATGCTAGCAATTAACGAATTTCACTTCTTTTGGTGTAAAGGGCGATATCGATATTTGTAATGTTTTGAACTCGAACGTACAACTACTACGGTAAATTAAAAAATTGGTTCCCGTAATGGATAAAATGAGGTAATCAAGAAATTTTTATACTGCCTGAAAAGTAAGCAGCAATTAATTCGGTGTGGATACCGGTATATTTAACGGTGTATTTACCGAACAGATATTTACTTTTAAGCAAAAATGCAATTTTGATGTCGTAATTCACTTACCTAAAATTAAAAACATTATATTGCATCATATTCTCAAAGTTTAACTTATACTGGTATTTTTGGTGTATATTTTACACAATCTATCACCAAATTAATACCTTTTTTTGAATAATTCTATATTGTACTGTTTTATCGCAATATAATTCAAGTAGGTACCTCAATTTAATCTTTATGTCTAAATTTATATCGGCATTTTTATTTGCACATGAATAGGTTTAAGGCATAAAAACAATAAAACTTAAAACACTTTTACTGTTACTACTAGACTTTTTAAATCATATTTCAAGTAGGTACAATCTAAGTTAGACACGTGATCATTATACATATTGTGTCCTATTTTTTTATAACGCTTCCCACTCATAGTCCCACACTAGGATTCCCTGTGTCGTGGGTGCCATGGACAACCCACAAGACAAGAACACACACACCCAGACCAAGAACGGAAATTTAAACTCATCATTCAAATTTCCGCCTCGCTGGGAATCGAACCCAGGACCCCCGGGTCGCTACTTAGTAAAACCGCAGAAATACATTTCTCTCTTATACGTTTCTCCTATTATGTCAATATACATTTGTATGACATATATCCGAGGATGCGATCCCTCAAAATTTTTGTCTAGCTGAGATTTTTTGGAAAATGACAATTCTCACATTTTCCTGTCTTAAATGTTTCTTTCATAACATAATATTATTTTGTACATATCTATTTGGTGTGTACATTCAATAAAATGTAAGATTCTTGTTCATTATTTTAATACATAGCAAGAAATAAGACACTCGACGCGTCGTAATGAACATGTGTCACAATGCAAATAAATTCTGTAATAATTACCTTATTATAGCATGCGTGATACGTTCACTAATTCCAGAGTCAGTAATCCAATCTAGACAGGCTTACTAGCTATAAATCACATTTTCTGATATGTAGCTCGACGGCGCGGTCTTGATCTTTCAAATGTCAGAAATGTTACAGTTAATCTTGAAGTGAAAACTTCTTTTGTATCGTTGTGATTTGAAAGTCGATGAAACGGAAATAACGTGAAAAAGCGACAGTAGTTTAAAGAGACAGACACATTTTAACGTAGGAGAAAATGAGATAGGAAGCATTATCCGCTTGCGTGCTCCAAGGTCGGGGTTCTAAGAGCAACACCTTTTACGGCAAAATAGCGGCTTACGTAACCAAAGCAAAACACCAATATTTGGACTGACAGTATTCGTCTTTTTGAAGTTTTCACTTCTACTACGTGTGAATTGGACACACCTTGATTTTTTTTATTCAGAAAGAAGAAAACTGGCTCAATCCCCAAGACGCAACACGACAAGTAGCTAGCCGGCTGACTCAAGTAAGAGGGTGGTAGCCGTCAGCTGGGCTAACGCCCTACCATCAAGCAGGGGTCTGCTTCTTTTAGAGACTCAACCTTTTTAAATCCTTAATCTGCAATAGAAATTTTCTGAAGATTTTTGCGATATATTTGTGTCAACACGATTCTTTTATTATGTAACAATCACTAGATTTTGTTGTAAGTTTTTCAACCGTTAGAGATCAGCTCACTTAACATAGAATCAAGATTGTTTTACGCTCTACAATTATCTACAGTATATGTAGCGCATGCTCGCACCGTGACCCAATTGTGGGAATCTAAGGCGTAAGAAAACAACATGAAGTTCAAAATATTTGGTAATAATTTAATATTTTACATGAATCTGATGTCTCGTTACTATTCTATATACTTTAACATATTCATCTATGTATTGTCGTTCTCATTTATCATTACTCATTTATTTTACATAACATGAATATTACGAGGAAGGAAGTAAGTACCAAGCTTGGTACATATGGCGTAAAACCTAATTAACTTGAAATATATAAAAATTTTGACGTGTTTCCAGTGATATTTGCAATGCTAAGTACAGCACTTGGAATGAATATGGAAAAATTAGACAATTCATCGATGTATTCGCCAGAAAACCATAAGGTAGGACTAGAAAATAAATGTATGACTTATTAAATTTGTTAAACAATATTTGAGACTAAAATAATTTTCTCCATTGTACCAGATGACAAAACGGGAAGCTTCGACCTCCAAGGGAGCCGCTCAACTTACTACAAAACAAAAAGATTTTTATGATTTCGTGGAAGATAAACTTGTCCAGCATTCTCAAGCGCTTGAACATCTTGTAAAATTGGTAAATGAAGCTGTGGGCGCAATAAATAATCTGGCTGAAAACCTGGGCGGACACATTGAGGAGCCGAAACTACCCGAGAAAATAGAAGTAGAGTTAGAAAAACAAGAACGAAGTGGCGGAGACGCAAAAGAGGTACATGATAATCCAATTGTAAAGTTTGGAAAAAAGCTTCCTCAGTATGGTGTGTTTTTCAAAGACCTTATTGTAAGGTACTTAGAACCCCACTCTGAACCCAGACATGTAGTTGCAAAAAGTCTTGATTCGAAATAAGACAGATTTCTGTTGGTTTTGTCTGCTGTTACTGTCTACTCTGTTAAACAGTTCGCCTTTTTTTAAAGATTCGTCGTAAATAAATACATATCATATTCCAATTACGATTTTTATTTCATCGTTCTTTTAGTGTTCAAACTTTTTAAAAGGTCTTTTTTAAAAGGAATATCATTAGAGTCATATAACTTTTGAGGAGCATATTTATCCATGTAAGGTCTGTTATCTGCTTTCAGTCTCGTCGTTCCTATTGGGGAAAGTCTTTTAAATGGCCTAGTTTGTTTAAGTCTAAACCTGCATCTAGTGCTTGGTGTTCAGTGGCTCTTTTATGTCACAGGACGAGGAGCCCTGTGTGTGGATACGATGATAGTTTTGGCTATGGGAAATTCGATGACTTGTGTCATTTGATACAGGTCAACTGCTTTTGGAATTACAGTACGTATCAATTATTTACTATCAATTATTTTATTAGGAGTTAAGAGTAAAGCTTAAAACATTATCAACTACTTTCCAATTTTATGTGTAGTATACTATATTATTAATGTCTGTATAGATAGAATACTAGCTATGCACGTTTTAATTCAAGTATTTAATTTGCAACTATGTTCTGTGAAAAAGGACCAAAAACTAATAATTTACTAATATAATTTAAGAATAGTTATAATCTATTTATTATTATTGAGTTAAGTAATTAAATTAAAATTTTCTTTTTCAGATTTTGCGCTAGTGCCTACTTGTAGATCTTCTTTCTGAAACCACACAATTTCAGCATCTCCTTTATAATTATATATTTAATGTATAAAAGATTTAACAAATAACATGTCAGTAATATTTTATTTGTAATTTGTCTAATAAATATACATTTTTATCCCACACTTCTGGCTAATTCTTTTGGGTTTGGACAAACACCTTCTTCTTCCTTGACGTGTCTGAAAACTGAAAATATCTTAAATTAGTTGACAGAGAAGCAAAATTTCCTTTCATTTGAATTTTTTTATACCTAGGTGATCCAAGTGAAACTTAGGTTGACCTTTCTGCCATAGATCAACGTTCAAACCATAAAACTATCACTTTTTGCTTGGGTGAAAAATTCAATTGCTGGATTGCATCAGTTTTTTGGTTATATAATTTGTTAGTTTTTTAGTTTCTAGGGTATTTATTCCAATTGTTTAAAATTTACTAACCTTCTTAATGTATCTTCTTAGGTACAATCACCTAAATCAACTTTTGAAATACAAATATTGCTTTATTCTCCCTAAAGCTGGTTTTGTCGCCAAATGTTACAGAAACTACAGTAAGTACGTGAAAACTAAAATGTTACCCATGTTGTACTCGCAGGAGTATTCATACAAATCGCACAGGTCGAGAAATGTCCTCGCTTCGTTTACAGACTTGCCGCAAATGATCACAGTGTCGTGGTAACACGAATATGCGTGTTCACACAGCTTCTTTAGTTCCGACTGAAATGATATGTTTTATTATGTTTATTAATTCAGAATCAGTAATAACGATATTAAAAAATGTTTCGTTTCCATCGGCGTTATAGTTTCTTAAGTCAGTTAATTATGTTATAGTTCTAGTCGATAAACGAGCAAGGGATCCACCTTAAGGTAAGTGGTCAACGAAAGGAATCAATAACGCACTACGTACTAAAGAGGAAGCGAGGGATTCGCATTATTATTTGTAGTATCTGTAGCACAACATTGTCATCTGTAACATCACTATTAACTTCAAAAAAATTACTTTATTTATTTATTTTACTTTACAACTTATGTACACGTATAAAACACATACCACGAAAACCGAAGAAAAGTAATTATGTACAAAGATACTGCTTATTTCTCAAAGAAATCTCAAATTCAATACATTTTTGTCAAACATTGTTCTGTTAGTTTGTGATGTAAGCGATAATACGTGCAATTATAAGCAATATTATTCCCGACATTCTAAACAATTTGAAGTACAGGCGAGTACAAAGTGTAGATAACAATAATATTATGCAATGTTCACGATTAAATTTCAGGTATTTACCTCTCCTCGCTCCTCTTTCAACAGACTCTAAATTGTATTAATTAAACTTTCTTCTATTTGTCCAAGATATTACCAGGTACGGCGATATTAAAGCGGCCAAGTACTAAGCGTATTCACAGATTTCACATCTATATGAAAAATCGAACAGAAGGTGCATCTTTTATGAAGTTGCAGAGTTTTATTTTTTAAAATTGTTGAAACCCAAGGGAGAATATTATTATATTTATGATTAGATAGTTATTCAGGAATCACGTTTATTTATGTTAACAGCCGACAAAAGGTGCTCCTGGACATCAGTAACATCAAAGGCATCATTGCGTTGCCAGGCAAGAAAAAATAAAAAATTAAGGCTCTCAAGGTTTCAGCTAGCGAGTCACGACAAGTCGTTTGGCGGTCGACTCAAACAAGTGGGTGGTAGTAGCAAGGGCGTCAGTCCAACCACCAAGCAGGGGTTGGTGTCTGTCGCCTGCTACAACTCCCTGGTATACCGGCATGGGATTGGGCTCATTATGCTAGGCCAAATGTTCTTGAAATTCTATCACTACAATTCATTCTAAACTTACCAAATGAGCTTTATCACCCACCAAATGCGCACTGGTACTCGTAAATGATAAACTTAACATGTTGATGAATAACAAAACTTTATCAAGATATCGCAAGATCATGCTATCTCTGACGATGTCTGCTCGTAGCATGATTCTATGAGTAACGACTGAGCCTTGATATTCAACGAGACACAATTACCGGATGTTAAAAGGTTCAAGTAACAAGTTTCACGAATGTGATTTGTTTTGACCTTAGAAGCGGTTTCGAGAATTTAGCTTCGTGTGACGCCTATTCTGACATTGTTGAGACCGAAAATATTTCTACGCCAAGTTATGTACGTACATAGAGAAAAGGTACATTGTATTGTCGCGTAGATTAATTAATGACGAAAGTAATTATAATATAAATTTATTTCAGGAACATTTTGCATTCATGTCATCTGAAAACGTGCAATTTCGACGAAGAGCCTTTCGGGATTAACTGGGGCGGAACAAGCGCTGGGGAGAATACTCGCTGCCACAGGGAATATTTAGTGGTATATTTTTGATGCATTTTACTATAGAATATAATATTAAATTGTCAATAAGGATGTAATATTAAATGTAATATTAAATTGGCAATTTCACAACCTTATTGACAATTTAATATACTTACAGACAGACCTATATCCATATTGAATAAATAATTTGGTAAATTTACCTAATTATTCATTTTATACAATTGTACACAGCTGGTAAATATTAATTACTATTTGTATTTCATTTTTTATATTCAATAAGTTTTTATTAATTCTACTAATTCAGAAATGGCTTAACCGATTTTCGTGGTTTTCAATCAAGTATGTAGTAAGCTTGGAGCTAACATAACATAAACAAGTGTATTAAATACATTAGTAAACCAAAAGTTTTTAATTTAATATGTTTTATTTCAATAGGGTCACAAATAAAAAAGATTAATCAATTTAAAGAATCCCGTCTAATTTTTGAGTGTGGGTAGTATTTATATTGATACCCTCCACTAATCTGCACTGGAGCAGCGTGGTCCTGCTAAATTATGAGGACAGACCCGTGCTCAGGAGTGGACCATTAATAGGTTGAACCCAGTATACTTACGATTCTCGAAGCGAGTCTAGGGCAGTTAGTATACAAAATAAAAAACCAGATGTTTTATACATTTTTACTTTTATACAATATCATTACCAGTACTAATAAAATCTGTTTGCAAAAATATGATTTGCATTAATCTTTCCTAGTCTAAAAAAATGTTAGTACATAAATATGATGATGATATAAATACGACTAAAATATTAGTCATCATAAAAACTGCTGGTCGGGCGACGAGATGCGGTGAGCAGGGATTTATCTTCCGGACAGCCCGTCTGTCTGTAATCTGAAATACAAAAATAGTTAGGTCACGTCACTATGACTGTAAAAATTCGAACTAGGAACAGAGTAGGTACGGCTTAAAATGTGGTAAATTGGATTTAATTTTTAAATGTCAAGGTAAGCGTTTCAACAAGGATTAGAACTGTTTGGTGAATTAATGCCGGTTAATAACATCATAAATAACCAAGAACTGAAGTAATGAAATCGAACCCTGGACCTCCTCGTCCATAAGCAATTTTACCACGATCTGAGCTGCGATATTTCTTAAACCTTAGAAGATCCTGCTGTAAATGGACGACTGTGATTACTAACCATCACGTGACCAAAGACGAGTCTCATTTGTCGGACTTTAACATAAAAAAAATATTTTTTATATTTATTTTCAATCAGTAGTATAAATTTCAAATAACTGAAAAATATTCATGCCACAATCCTGGAGTTCAGTGAAAAAAAATGTTTGTTTTGAACCCTCACATTGTGAGAGGAAACCCATGCCCAGCTATGGGAATGGAATGTTATGATGATGATGATGAAAGCTTGGTTTGATCAAATTGAACTAACTTCTTCTTCGAATGCAATTGAAGTCGAACATGTCGCAAAGGTCTCGAAAACCCATGACGTCACCAGCGTGGCTCACCCCGCAGATCGGCACACGGTCGTGATTGCACACCTTGGCCATCCCACACCATTTTGCTCCCATCTGTGTAATAAATAAACAGTTAAATTAACAATAAATGTAATAATAAACAGTAAAATTGAAGCTCATAGCCCGGCGGCTTGTGTAGATCCTATGTCATTGACCGAATTAAGCAACAGCGGGTGGCTAAATTTCTTGGGCGTTTCCGTGTTTCGGAGGACATTTAAAACTCGGTCCCGGTATTTATATAAATACTATAATGTGTCCTCGGAGGCCTTCGAACGGTATAAAAGAACTCCCGACACTTGTCTTGGGTTGGCAACTTTTTTTATATAAATAAATAAATAACGCTACACACTCACAGCCCCAGACTAGGATTCCTTGTGTCGTGGGTGTTATGGACAACACACAAGACGAACACACACACCCAGACCAAGAACGGAAAATTAAATTCATCATTCAAATTTCCGCCTCGCTGGGAATCGAACCCAGGACCCTCAAAACGGCGATCCGGCGTGTTAACCATTGCGCCATTCGGGTCGTCTAACTACCCCCCCAATCCGCAGTAGAGCAGCGTGGTGGAGCGTGCTCTAGGTCTTCTCAGTTACGATCAGAGCGGGTCTCCGGTTTCGTCTCCAGGACTTCGGAGGCAGGGTCACTACCAATTAGGCTACAGGGTCGTATTAAAAAGAAAATAAATTTTAGCAAGCAAATATAATATTAATTCACTTTAAAAAAGGATAGGGGTCTATGTTCGACGCCTATATCTATTTATATGTATGTTCAGCGATTTCTACATCATTCATGATCAGATATAAAAAATGTATTCAAAAGCTGTTGTTTGTCATGTGGTCCCATTAACATTTGTTGACTTCGACTACGTTGATGATCTTCTCATTACATTGACTTGTCGATGTTGAAGTCGGTTTTTGGTTTTGTTAAAGTTATTAATGAAACAATTAATGAATAAGGTCATTACATTTTTTACCTTCCGCCCCATGGTGATGTCTTCATTATCACGCTCTTGCGGAGGTCCGTGGGAGCTGGTTATCGCAGCCATTAGGCAGTTTAGCAGGAGAACTGGAAACGAAGATATAAAGTTGTCTTCTTTTAAATTCTTTTTCCAGTGATCAGTGATTCAGTGATCTCTGGGTTTGTTATCAAGTTTCAAAACTAATTACGTCATTCAGTGAGCAGTGATTACGGTAATGTTATTACTAATCAATTCACATCTGCTTTGAGATAATTATACTAACTTACTAAAGCTAACCTAATAATCAAGTTTGAATTATGGATTACAATTAAATTATACATAATACCTAAGAACATGCATAATATATTATAATACGCGTAGTTTCATCACGGAATTTACATCAAATTGATTACTAAATCTACACACTCATAGCACCACCTAGGATGCCCTGTGTTATGGGTGCTATGGACACAAAAAGACAAGAATACACACCTAGATCAAGAGCAGAAATTTCAAATCATCATCCAAATTTTCTCCTCGCTGGGAATCTAACCCAGGACACTTCGAATGGCAGTTCGGCATGGTATCCATTGCCACATACGGCTCGTCAACCGGTTTACCCATTGACTTAATAAGGCACAATGGGTTTACCAATCATATAGTTAGAGTCTGAGATTTAGGTACGACAGGTTTTAAGACTACCGACTTTCTGGTTGGCCACTAACTCATTCACAAATATTCTCCTGAACTTATACTTCGAATCTTGTGACCTACACTGCAGCGAGCTTAAAATTTTAAATATTTCCTCGGTTGACTGACAGAGAATCTGTACGTATATTTATTTCATCAATGAAGCTCAGTAGTCTGAAACTCTGCATTACTCTAAATCCAAGAAAACGTACGAGTATGTAGGCTTTCGCAAATCTACTTTCATATATTCGTCATAAAAACTCTGAATATAAAACAATGTATATTTACCAACTGCAATTTTAGACACCATTCTGTAAACTTACTTACTCAAAGACTTAACTACAAGTGTCGTAGTTCTGAAATTTCCTTCAAGCTTTGTTTACACTATCTAACTTGTGTCTACTCTTGGTGAATCAAAACTTCCCGTGAGTGTCGTTGTTTTAGTGCTGTTGTTACAACGGTGGAACATGGTTACACGCGCTTCTTGAAGCTTTCTCGAACTCTGAAATGTTTATAAACTTTGAAGTCCTGGAACGGTGTGGGAAAATATTGTTATTTTTACCATTAGTTAAACTCTAACGTGGTCAAATCTGTTTATTAGATACTAGTGGACACGCCCTCGCTTCACTTCGGGAAACTTATTGTTTACAAATATTAAATATTTTCCCGTTTCCAACCCACCAGAACACGACCTTTCTTAGTCTATAAACATACCTAATATCAAATTTTATTCAATACTAAATGTTATGTAGAAGTGTAATACTTAGGTATATAATTATCAAAACCTAGTTTCAATATTGATTTTAAGAGTACTAACGGGTTTTATATTCACAATTAAATTCAAACATGTCACACACGTCGAGGAATCGTCTCACTTCTCGTGTCCTGGGTTCGAGTCCACAAATGCGGTCTTTGCTATGTTTACATATAAAAGCATCCAAGCACGTCGACTGAAAAATTAATATTAGTAAAACTGAAACGGAAAACACACACGGAAACTACACAATAAAAAACTTTTTTCTCTAATCTCTCATAATCTATTAGGAGCATCTGGTCATCCTCATATTAATAATTAAGTGAAGTTCAGATAGCAAACCACTCCACCAATGCGGAGTAGAGCAACCGCTTCCTCAGTTATGACAGAACCCCTCTGTAGGCCTTTAATGGGTTGAAGCCAAGCCAAGAACGGCAACCCGGAAAAACGGATCCGCCACTTTTTTTGTCATTTTTCTGCGTTTTGGCAAATATTACGTTACGTTGTTATGGTATGTTATGTTATTTATTTGCCCGATAACCAGGCTCAGGCTAGTACATGTAGCGCCCGGGTACAATCAATACCCTGGCGCCATTTTGTATCCAAATACGCGCTCGGCGTCCCCTAACAACCGGCGCCCGGGTGCACGGCACCCCCTGCGCTATAACGCAAGTAACGCATCGGGGATGCTTTTCATGGTGACCATTCACCACCAGATGGCTGTCTGGTCGTTTATTTACATTAAAAGGTGCTCCAGATATTATAATTCTAGTGTCATCTTTGGTCATTCCAACCATTCAGTATGTAAAAATTTTGGTAGATGAAAATTCGGTGCAGATCCGGCTTGATTGAATACCGGATTGCAATCCCTAGTAGTCGTTCTAAATACGACCACATTTTAGATCGAAGTCAATTACTTACTCGTAATGTTTTGCTGTTCCTATCACAATTGAGACGCTGTGCCTGTCAGCGGATTTTAATTGAATTTTTCCATACAATTTATCCCGTAGCGCTCCGAGCAACATCTACGAGGCAACGGAACAAAATCCGTTGATTTTAAATGGAAATATAGTATGCATCGAAGGATTTATTTATTAAATTGGTATTATGTTGGAATTGCATTTCACGACATGAATTTTACTGTTTCGTATACCCGACGAAAATACTGAACCTTTGTGACTGTTCGTATATCCGTCAGTTTGTAGCCCCTTCGTATGTATGAACGTCAGTTCGTCTGTCTCCCTCTCTGTCCGTCTGTTTGTCTGTATATCTGTTCGTTCGTCTGTTGTATTTCTGTCTGTCCGTATTTTACTTACTTTATAACACATAGAACGACGTTTAGTTTCTTTGAATTTTTAAATTTTTTGATTTCTTAGTATAAAAGACGGTATTATAAAAGCAATGGTTACCTTACCATTCACGCTGGCAAGACTCAGTATTGCAATAAACACGAATGTATACAACACTAACGACATTGAATCGCATAAACTTAATGAAAGTCTGTTGTAGATTAATATCCTGTATACTCTTTTAATTAATCAAATTATTAAGAGGAAATACCACGCGAACCCTTTTTCAAATTTGGGATTTTTTCACTCAATATCTCTGTCGCGCTTGCGAGCGGCGTGTATGTCAGTGCGATAGGGACAACTGCAGCTTCGTGTAAAAACCCGAGGCAAAAATCATCAAAATCGAGGTTCCGTTCTCGACTAATCCCCCCGCCAAAACTAAAGCAATCTTAACGAAATTTTGGAAATTGAATGGGAAGGAGATATTCTGTGTCGGACCGTTTAGCTTTTTGTGCTAATTATTATACAATTTGTGTACTAGGCGTTTGTTTGCGGCATATTTATTTGGCCGTTTTAAGCGCTGTTTGAAGTAGCCTAAAACTTTTGAAAACAAAAATATCAAAAAAATCAAAACGTACCGACATAGATAATAATGATATTATTCTTGTCTGAAAAAATTATTGATCTAGAGTCAAAAACCAGCGAGGGATTAGTCGAGAACGTTTGTATGGAAAAATGACCCGTAGCATTTCCTCTCAAGTTACTACGAGACTGCTTTGCTGCAATAAATAAGCTCAATTTACGTCGGAGAGACTTTATATAACGTAATTTCCTTTCAGCTTTGACTACTCAGATGCCTCTTGACCTTTTCTAGACATTGTTTCGTCTTTGATTGAAAATCTGTCCTTTTGCGAATAAATCGAAATTACTGTAATACCTATTCAATAGGCCTTTCAGTACATCTTACTCGCATTTTTCCCCCAAGGTTTTCTGAAAGGAAAGGATGTAGGTATTTGGAGACAATTTCTCTCGGCAGTTATATTACACAACATTATATTATCACAGTCATTGTAATACATAATAGATATTTAATTATTGTTTATGAAATATTTCTTATTAAATGTTTAAACTAAATTATTGACAAAATTCTATTATGAATAAATAACTATCTAAAATAAATAAATTGGATACAGGTGATATTTTCACCACACTTTCATTACTATAAATAAAATGTCACTTGCTTGTGTGAAAGAAAACTTCTTTTGGCCTCGTTATTAAGGGAACTTTGATGATATTTCTATAACCAAAACTATTGTACAACTTACATTATTAAAACTATTTTACTATCCACGGTTTTATGTAGACAAAAATGCAATATACATAGAAAAGAGAAAATATTTAATGACATGAAAAAGTTGCGATTTAATCACAATATTTCACAATGTTATCATAAATTACGTAGGTACTGCAAATACGAATTGGTCATGTGCTGAAACAAATCGATTTCCAACTTATAAATCTTTTATGTGCGATAAAAGCAATATTCTTTTACAAAATGAGAAAAATTCTTTGAACAAATACTGAACAATTTTGTTAGAATTTTACGTTATAGAATTTTTGATTGGATTGTATTAAAGGAATACAGATGCACTTTAAAAGCTGTATTTTGGGTAAGGCTAACGACGTGTTAAATGCATTTGGAGGCCGTAGTTTAGGTATCCCGGCAATTTTCGTATTTCGCATTGGCATACGTCGAGATTTTGCTGTACCTACTCACATTGACGTCACAAAGTGTCAACCCTGACTAATGCTATAGCAGTTTCTACAATACTTGCATATATACACGTAATACGAGTACGTGTGCATGTCGCGATCATATAACATGAACTAGCTAACCCAGTCCTAACTTCGTGGGACATGATTACTTAATTTCGCGGGACATCTTTAACAAAAGGGGCATCCCTTTGTTAAAGATGTCTTTATTTATTGGTCATTTAGACAGAAAAAGAAGAAATACGAAGATTGTCGACAGACACAAATAAAGTAGACACTGAATTGACATTTCTGAATATATGGTATATTTCATGGTATATTTAATATATAAAATTAAAGTAGGAGTTATGAATACAACTGGTAATTTTTATCATATATTGTGTTTTTAAATACACAAAGTCAAATTTATAAGCGACTATTTTCTGTAGTCTGGCTGTCTGATAGTTAAATATAATAAAAGCAACATTTGTATTGTAAACGAAATTTTAATTCATATTAAAGCAATGTATGGACATTATACAGTAACTACATTAATTTCTAGTTTGATTTCTGGTCATGTGTTCTCTATGCGAGTTTCCAGCAATATGTTTTAAAAATACTACATCCGTATCCGTATACTATCCTACATCCGTCTGTAAGTCCGTACGACTTGCATATTATAATATACATAAGCCGTAAATATAATAACACAATCTTTACAACGATCACATTATTTAATTAATACTGAAGTTGGGAAGTAAAGCGTATTTTTTCTTTTCTAAGGCGTTCTTCTGGCGGTCTTCGCGAGGCAGTCACTGGGAAATAACGTTAGCAAAACTTTATTTAATATTTCCATCTCCGTAATTTCTTTTACTCGTCTGCGGGTAAAGTTGGGAAACGTTCGAGCTACAATATAGCGATAAATAGGGTAATATGAAATAACGTTATGCCGCAATAATCTTATATCAAAGAGAAGTTTAAAATACGAATATGTTTGTTGTTATTTTTCGTGTTTGCTGACGGGTTCAAATTATTTAAAATGGCAATTCTAATGCACAACTACACTAGTTATGCCTAAGCTGTTGTCACATTATGTTATTTTGATTCTTATTTTAAATTAACTTATATAAAAAATGTAAGTAACAATTTAGTATAGGACGCGTTTGTGCGTTATAAATAAAAAAAGTCATACTTAAACCATCAACGTTGAAAAATGTGGTATTTTTATGTAGCTGACAGAGCGTGCCGACGCAACCTTATGGGTCACTGACTTTCCGACAATGCGACTGAAACACGAAAAATTACAGGGTCGATTTCAGGACGCGGTGGTAACGATGTGGGAAAAATATTCTTCCACTTGTACATACGAGTACGGTCGGGATGAAATCTGTTACAGAGCCTAGCAACTTTTAATATTAGTTGCTAGACACCATTGCCGTTCAGCAGGGTATTTCACGAGTAGGAGAAACTCAGCTTAAATGCATGCCCTTTGTAGTAGATTTAGATTTGAGATTGTGTGTACCTGGAAGTTTTTACGATCCGGAAATTCTGTGACTTGTACTATAACAGTCTGAGGAGTTATCGAAGAATGATTAAGTCATATTTTATTAAATATTAAACTTGAAAGAGGTAGCTAACTATCGAGGCTTACTTACATACATATCAACTTTAGGTAAGAAATTCAAATGTATGTACGAGTATGTTAATATAATATTTAGATATATTTTATAATAATACAGTAGACTACATAATCTCTGATGTACCTACTCTCCGTCTCTATGCGTCTTGTTTTCGTAATGTATGGTATTAATCATTGAAAAAAGTATTTTTATAGAAATGTTTCGACGCCAAGACATGCATTCACAATGGTAGAGAACGGTGTGGTGAGGACCCGGCAGGGAAAGTGCGCAGATTCTTGGACTCCTGCGATATAAAGGAGTATAACTGCTTGAAAGGGACAGGTAACGTTTACTATTGTAGTAGGTTTATAGTAAGAACAAGAACAATATAGATTAGGTAATTGGTAAAGTAATGAAAGGTGAAGAGAGAAAAAGAGAGAGTGAATAGGGCTTAACTAAGTTAGTGTCCACGACATCTTGGACTTCGTCGTCATTTACCATGATGTGGGGCTGTTGTCAAGCAATTAACTTATTTTATGTAAAGAATAACAAGTGTTTTTATTCCCTGCACAGGGTATCTCGCGATACTATAACGGCGGCACGACACCGTTCACTTCACTTCACTATTCACTTTACTGCTCATCTTGACAATTCTTCTTTTTCTTCTTCTCGTCTCCTTCCGGATTCACTTCCGTGACTGAACTGACCATGCCGTGTTTCAGATCGCCTTATATACCTACCCCTTTTAATGATGCTCGATGTTTGTATATATCTCAGCAGCTATTAAAGAAAATGTAATTTTATATCGAATTATATCGAACTTACTTGTTTCAGCAAGTGATTCAAATACAAATATTTATACAAATAAAATTGAACTACTTTTCAGATTTTATTAAGACAGATCCAGCGAAATGTCAAAATCTACCGCCAATTGACGCACCTGCAAGTGCAACAATAGTAAACGATGAAGAAGATGGAGCTGAAGAAGACGGAGCAGATAAAAATGAGGAGGATGAAGCTCAAAACGATGAAGCTCAAGACGATGAAGCTCAAGACGATAAAGTTGAAGAAGATGAAGCTCAAGACGATGAAGCTCAAGACGTGGAAGCTCATGACGTGGAAGCTCAAGACGTTGAAGCTCAAGACGATGAAGCTCAAGAAGATGAAGCTCAAGAAGATGAAGCTCAAGAAGATGAAGCTCAAGAAGATGAAGCTCAAGAAGATGAAGCTCAAGAAGATGAAGCTCAAGAAGATGAAGCTCAAGAAGATGAAGCTCAAGAAGTTGAAGGTGAAGTAGGTGAAACTAAATATGAATATGAAGATGGCAGAAAATCTAATACTGTTAAGGATAAATAATAATCATTAGCAGTAAATACTTTGGTTTATAAAAAAACTGTTTTAATTAAGTATTCTAGTTATTGGTTATGGCTTTCCGCTGTAACGCACAATATTCTATTGACACTCGTCATGAACAGACAGAATCACGCTGAGTATGCCAGCAATGAAATATTCCCATGTTCTGAACAATTAAATATCGGGGCTTTTGAGTATGACTCTTCTAATCATGATAATCTTACCAGTAGAGGTATTTCTTACACTACTTATGCTATACTACACTTAAAAGCAAAAATAAAATGTCATTAGATTCCGTTCTATTAAATTAGTAATCAGGGCGTTTAATATGTCACTATGTCTTCTCCAAAGGTAGGAGCACCATCTTCAGAGCATTTCCATCGGCTCTAAAGCTAATAAGGTATTGATGCTGCGCAGATGTTTTAATAAACTTCGTTGAATATATGAAGGCAGTAGAAATCTAGCTAAGAGAATACGAGATAAAGGTGTGGGAAAGAGATCTTTTCATATGGAATATCTACATTCGATTTGGAACCATTCTTTAGCAAAAGGAGAACTCTCGCCAGGCGAGGTGTCATACCTAATGAGCTACCAAGCTCCTACTGTTCACGTTCGAAACTTGTACTTGTACTTTACATACTTATACGTGATGTCGCCACAATTCAATAAATTTTTCCTTTTTTCTTTCACCTTTATTTTATGGCAACGCATCGGTGATGGCTTTGGTGTTAACAATGGGACCACCAGGTGGATCGTCTGCTCTTTTATCGGTCACAGACACAAAACTACTATTTTATCTCCCTAAGATAATGATAGCGATGTTTGTTTTGCAGAGCACCAAAAAACCGATGAGAACATTGGAACCTGGTCTTGTATCAGTGATCAACCAATATTGGTGCTGGAGAGGAAAGTACTGTCGTCCCGACCCTGAAAGGGTCTGCGGCAGAGACCGTCGCCTCAACCAGTACAAGATCTTCATAAACGTTTGTCAGATGTACAAACACAACTGTCATTTTGGACATGGTAATAATTTTGATTCTTATAGCAAACTGACGAGCTATCTCATGGTTAGTGATCACCGTTGCCTATGGACATCAGTATCACCAACCGCATCACAGATGAGGAAAGAAAGGAAGAACGTATAGTTGGCTCATAGCTTCCAGTAATAATATTGATCGTAAATTAATACTTCGCGAAGTCCTACCACCGTGAAGGAAGTTCCGCCTCTGTCGGCTCTTAAGACATCCTGGTCTGCCGGTATGATCGCGTCGTATGTCTAAGCCGCCGCAAGATGGTCAGTAACGGTACTATCCCAAGTTTAAGTCATTAAAGGCTTTGAATTCACAAGTTTTTTGTCGATAATCAAAAGGAATTTAGCTGGGCTAGGATCAGCAGACGCGCCTATTTCGGAATCAAACTCAGACCAAAGTTTTAATACTGATTATTTCGAGAAAATACAGTCATGTCAATTTAATTTCAGATTTTACGGCGACGATGGACAATCGATGTTGGAAGTAAGAGAAAGATTTTTGGAACGAAGATCCTTAATGAAGCTTGCCGGCTTGCGGAAAGAGTTAACTGGTAGAAATTTTCTACATCGTCTATGGATATTGTCTCGAAACGGAAACAAGAAACATTTTTTCGAGTATCTTTATACAATAAAATTATTAAAAGTAACATAACAATCAACCATATACATACCTATTTGTTTTATTTTCATATAACATACTAAAAGAATATGATTCGTGTCAGTAAAAAATACATACCTATATGTTTAGTATCAGTCAAAAGAAAAAGAATTGTTTTCGCAATCTTTACAATTAGAGAAAAATTGTGATAAATTTATATTAGGGCTTTCACAGCATAAACGATAACCAAGTTGTAATTAAAACGTAGTGTTTATATACTCTTCGGTTGTAATGAGCCCAACAGGGAAGCCTGTCTCACATGGTGTGACTAAAGAGGATATAACCACTACGTTTTTGTGTGACGTTTATCTTCGTAAATTCCAATATCAAAGAAGAATGTGAATCTCTAATTAAATTTTGAAATCCATTGCAACGGATGATAATAAACACCTGGCGTGATAAAGAAAATAAATGAATTTCATAGCTTAGTAAACTTACTTTTAGTTTGAAAAGAGATCTTATACCAAACGTTATGTTTTATGAAGATAAATTAGGAATTTGGGGTGAGCAAAATACGTTATATTAAATATGCCACTTTCGGTTCGAAATTGAACCCAAAATAGTGTGTACACTTAAAGTTGGTGTTTCTAGTAAGAGCTGAAAATAGCTGACAAGCCAAAATAATTCCGCACAGATAACAACAGAAGCATTACAGAAGCATGGCTGGTCAAACACGAAGCAGGAAATCATACCACTTTCCAATTTTCTTTATAAGTTGCTATTGGGAGTACATTTTCTAGGTAACTAATTACTGATTCTTCTAATTGATTACAGTGATTCTCATAGTTCAGGGCTTGACTTCGTATAAGTGCAATGATGTAAGTGTTATTAATTACTTATTTTGGTAAAAAACTGTTTCTCAACCGGTGCCGCGGGCCAGATGGACGGGCCATGAGATTTAAAACTTTTCAATTTAATCATTTCAATTGCTGCCCATTTACTTCCGGTAACATCACTGTAGCATTTTATTCTGTTTTCCCTTCAACCTTTAATCTATTTTTTGAATTAGACTATTAGACGACTTTAAAAAAAATTATTGGTACAATATATTTCCTTCCTTCGATGATCCTTGGAAATAAATAAATTCATCGAATACTTACAGCCATATGAAAACCCACGGGTGAAGAGAAACTTTGCAGAGTTCCATTGCTTCAAGCTGAGGACCTGTACTCCAGGCGGGGGGAAGGTTTGTGGGTTCGACGAGTATGCGGTCAAGGTAGCAGAGTTTGAGGATATCTGTACCATGCATAAGGTGAACTGCGATGGGATAGGAAGTAAGAATAATGAAACCTTTACGAAATTTATATCTATACTTACTTTTTCGCAACTCCTAAGTGTCCCACTGCTGGGCTCGTCTCCTCTCACAATGTGGGGTGTGGGGTGACAGGGTCATAATATCAGGGGCAGACCATAATCCACCATGCCGGCTAAGTGCGAAGTCCACCACGCTGTTCATGGTGTATAGCGATATGTATTTGAGATAAACAATTAGTAGTGGTATTTATTTATTAACATGATAGGTCTTGTAACAATGATTTTTTTCTATTTTTCGGTATGTCGGTTTGTGTGTCTGTTCCGCTAGTCTATATTACCTATTGTCTAGTAACATTATATCAGTTTGTATTTTCTGTATTTCAGTGTTTTTAATCGTCGAAGTGCACGTGTGTAAAAAACAAAAAGATTATGAAGCCGAACATAATATAACTGATACTAGCTTTTTCCATTTTAATCACTCCACTTCCAACCTCCAACTTCCACTTCTTTCAAAAAACCGATTAAAGTATATATTCTGAGATTAATCAAGAGTTTTTATGGTTTTCCTATATTGGTATAGAAGTTGATGATTTTTCCAAATATATTAGAATTGCGAAGACTTTCGTAGGTATGTTTTTCAAGTCACTTGAAAAAAGATGAAAAAACATACCTGAATCAAGTCCTCTTCTATTTTGAATGAATGACCATGTCAGTCCTCAAGGGTAGCAACGAAGAGAAGAGTGGTGCTGCGTGCTCGTTTGCTACCTAAATACCATTAAAAACTTTACTTACTATATTTTTTTATTTTAAGACCTGTAAACCTACGTTTACAAATAAAGGAATTTGAATTCGAAAAGTAGGTAAGTAGTGTTTAACAAAAAAATTTGCCTTTTTGCACAAAACTTGCAATGCCATCTTCAGTTTGTTTAATATAACTAAGTTAGGAAGTAGATTACATAATTAGTAATGTCCATCTTATTTCATTTCAAGCTTATTCAATGCCATCTGTTGACAACATAAAGTACTCCGTTGTTACGTTTACGTTACGTACATCTTCAGTTTGTTTAATTTAACTAAGTTAGGAAGTAGATTATTAATTAGTAAGGTAATCCATCTTATTTCATTTCAAGTTTAATCAATGCCATCTGTTGACAACATAAAGTACTCCGTTGTTACGTTGTTGCGTACGGACGAAAGTTTGACAAGTTGCATGTGTTTTTATAAAGATGGCGGGAGATGTCAGAAATTTTGTATTTTTCTATTTTCAAAGTTAAATGATATAATAAGCTTAAGTACTTAGTAGGTACGTTTGCAACAATATTTTTGGGAACCAGAAGAGTTAATGAAACAAGCTATTTAAAAACAAACCTAACTTTACAAAAGTAATGTGAATAATGATTAATTACTATTAAAAAGATAAACAACAGTGTGGTCTGGTGTATTATGTAGTTAAATATAAGGGACGCTCTAAATACAATAAATCATTTTAATTTTTTTCAAAAAGTACATGCACACATAATTATCTAAACCTAACTTGCCTTTAAAAATCAGTGAAGGAGTGGAGAGAAACACAACCTTAGTGCCATTTAGAGTAAAATGTCACTTTATTGTGGTTCAGATTAGATATTACGTACTACGAGCAGTAGGGTTGGCGATTTACTCATAATAAACAATATTTTATTTTAGTCCTCACGGAAACCGAGACAACTAGTATTTTATTTACGTTACGTTAATTATCAACTCGCAATTTGGGTAGTATCTGTTTGGGTGGAATTGAATACTCATTTTTACACTCCCTGATAAGGTAGAGACGAATTTTAAACATAGCTCAGATTCGATGACAATACCAAATAAGAAGAGTTAAGAAAAATCATTTTGAGTTCAATCTTATTTTTAATGCCTAGTACAATAGTCACACTGAAAGTTACCATCTAGAGTCCAAGCAAACCTCCTGCTGAACAATGGGCAAGGCTGTGGTGCAGACGTCTCCGGTTGGTTGGGGGTAACAACCAGTTTGATTACATCGGTAGTCATGCTTGGTGATGGTGGTCTTGTAGGTGTCATCCGTCTGGCTAGCTACCATCCTTCTTCTAAAATCGATTGTGAAATGTGTTTCTCTTTAGTCGCAGTATCGAATACCTAAAATTGGTTGTCTGTAAAGTCGGTTTACGGACGATAATTTTACGTGATAACGTCATAAGAAAACATTGAAGTAAACCGAACGCTGAGGCCGATCGTGCCTCTCTATCGCTTGTTTCGCGCTCTGGCCTGCTCGCTCGACTCAGTCGGAACGTGACAATGACGTCATAATTTTTCGTGCGTGCAACCGGCGTTCATCGATTTATTAGACGTTGTCACGACAAAAAATGCGTGTTCCCACATCCTTTCATCGGGCAACACTTCAGTGTTACCTTGGTGTCACCGATGTGCAACGGTGGTGGTAACAACCGACTATCAGCTGGGTGGTCATGCGCATGGTCATGTGCTCATTTCCTGACTACCTAGTTAAGAAAATGAAAAATAAGTAAGTAGTAAAATATTGATAATGCGGTCTTACGTTTGCTATCTGTCATAAAATACATTTAAAATGCCTTAGAAGTTTAGATTAAAGAAATGTCTTAAAGCTACATTTGACAGCCCTATGTACGCCGCACCTGTTTTTCCCACGATCTCCTTAGTATGGCAAAATGATAGTACCTCTATTGTGCTTTCGCCTGCCATTTTTGGGTTTTGACAAGTACCAGGCTCTAGTTAGATGTTTTAATAACAATTTATAGTTAGTAATACGGTCATGTCTTTTAATGCTAGCAGAAGGCTGAAACATAGATAGTTTTTAAAGAACTCTACTACAACTATTCAGCAGTATGAATAAAATGTTTTTGACGTGATAACGTCTTATAAATTGATGAACAAAGGCTACGGCTAAAACGATTTGGATGCGATTTTCTTCGGTTCGTTTTATTTAATGCGAATATCAAATAAAAAAGATAAGTACTTTATTTTAAAATAATTCTGTCTAAACATTTTCTCGAGTGTAGGTAAATACTATTTAACACGCCGAAGCGAATTTGGACACAAACCTCTACCAGACCAGCGAGTGAAGTTAAAAAACAACAAGTTTACATCACATATATAACAAGAGCACTAATGTCACAATATCGTGACTGTCACACTGCGATCCTATCTCCCGTATATTAACTGGCACGTCTATCTACACATAAAATTTCGTGTTTTGCACAATCTCTTATCAGTGTGGCTCCCATTCGCAGCCTCATTTAACACAAAAAATATTATAACACGTGTATTCAGGTACCATTTGATTCACTCGCCCGTAACTCACATCTGTGTAGATATGAGTTACAGGCTGCAGATGAAGTTCATCCAATTTGGTTCGCATGAATCTTCGATCTTTAGTAATTGTCAAAGTTAGGCAACAGCGGGCGCGGTCAGTTGGATGGGTGACCGTTAGTGGCTAAATTTGCTTTGGAGGGCACGTAAAGCCGGCAGTCCCGGTTGTTGTCATTTTGTAGCAGTCGTTAAGCCATTTCGGGTGCCTTCGGGCGGCATAAAATTTTCCGACACTTGTGTTGACGACTAACCCCTTCACCAGTCCGCACTGAAACAGCGTGGTAAAGTATGCTCTAGGCCTCCTCGGATATGCGGAAAGACCCGCGCTCAGTAGTGGGCCATTAATGGGTTGAAGCCATGCCGGATTGCCGTTCGAAGATTCTGGGTTCGAGTCTCTGCGAGGCGATTTGAATGATGAGTTTGTGCTTAGTAGGGTTGTGCGTGGCACACGGGAACATTGTACTGTGGGCCATGACTGCCATGAGCGTGTAGCGTTATAACAAATCCTGTTACAAGTTAATTTAAGTTAAACAAGGTGATTTTTGTCTTAAATCCATAAAAAAGAGTTTTATTATATGGATAATATCATTTGTAATGTAATCCTGATAAAACAAAACATTGCATCTTACGTTTTGTATCCTGCCACCTGCAAACAGCTTTCCCGTTACATCCTTCCTTTATTATAATCAATACATCAAAAGACTTAAATCTAAGAGAAAAAGCCGAAATCGGTACTCTTTGTACCCTAACGGTGCCGTAAGAAACATCGATGTAATCTTTTGTCGCACCGTTACCAATCACATCTCATTGTATTTTAATTTATATCAGTTTTTAAAAAAATCCATTAAAATTCAGTTGATGTAGTCGGCACGTGTTGGAGGTGCGTGCAAGACGATTAGGAAGGGTGAAAACAAAGAATAATATAATAGTAATTAGTAATTCTGGGTGTAAGCCCGAGTCGTGTATGCGCGGGTAACACGTGGCTAAAGACATGAAAATCGTGCATTGTGAAGTATGTAGAGATGAAAATTGTCGATAAAATGTGTCGATAGGAAGGAAAATAAAAAGTGGAATCAGTTCTTCAGTCATTTACGTAATAACATTTTAAGCTGAAGCCCCATTTCTGATTTTTATTGAGAGGTAGTACCTATACTATACATATTGGTTTAAATCTTATAACGGCTCTTTGTAACTGACTGGTCTTTCGTTGTTCGTTGTTTCTTGGTCGTTCGTGGAGACTAGTACCGTACCGTAGAAGTAGAGAATAGTACCCAGCTGAAGTGTTAGAAGTTATTTTGCCGCCCGAAAGCCTGAGTTAATAAAACTTGAGAGGTGTCAAGGGACACCTGGATGGAACGAAGTTCCTTTCGATTAATTAGTGAAGGTTGAAGGAATTGCAATAAAATTTTATTTTTTTAAGTTACAATTATTTCCCACTGGTAGCGTTATCTATCGTCAGTGACACTAAAGCTAACCCTACAAATCTGAAAATGTCAAGTTTGCACACTTGAAGTGTGGCACACTGCTGCCATCTAACAAAAACAACAAAAACTAATGACAAAACTACGCATTTGCTTATTACAAAAACGCTCCACGAGATGGCGCTGTACACAAAAAGTGTCGTGACAACTTTTCGTAAGAATTAAAAGAGTCGTGACAACTTTTCGTAAGAATTTTTTCCGTCTAGCCCCCTTTCACAACGCGCGATAAACATGACTTAACGACTTGTTAATTTCTTATATAAGACCTGACAATAAATTAATAAATTATGTAATCATGAAAATATCGATAGTGCGTCAACGCTTCCCTAAACTAAGACAGTAGTCGTGCACTACCCTGTCAATTGTTTTCAATATCGGGTCATTTCGATTAACAGGAATAAAGAAATCTGCTGTTTCTTTGACGGTAGGCCATCACGTATTCACCACACGGCCGGAGTAGTATCAACGACTGCATTTTTGCGGCCCGATTATGATGATCACGCATATCATTACAGCGTTTCTGGTTATAATTGTCATGATAGATAACTTTTGATGAAAAAAGTAAATGTTTGTATCATTGCAAATGTAATTAAAATGATTGGTGGATTATATTTTTTGTGATTAGTAAAGAAAGCAAAATTAATTTTCACACTCCTGTAAATATGAAGCCTTTTCTTTTTTTGGATTATTAAACACTTAAATAATTATGCGGTATAAAAATAAAATTGGAATATGTTTTATAAGATTTTATTGCTGAAGTTTTAATTACATGACTGTTTAATTATCATTGATCCAAATTTAATTTAAGTCTACGGAATTCTAGAAAACTGCAAGATAAACCAATTTAAATGTCAACAAACATATTATTCACCTCTTTTTTAACAAAAATGTGTTTGATCTAAATTAAGTAAGTAGTAAATAAAACTAAAATAATATAACTACTCGTACTATACAAAAGTATAATCAATTAATGAGTATATGCTAAATTTTATCGTACCTTAACTATTTTGATATGATTTTCCTTATATATTTGGAACTTTCAACAAATTCTCTGTACTACAGCCATCAAACGGACATTTACGGAAATAGATATTGCTAATTTCTAACTACATTTGCATTAATTAGTTATTATATTCAAATTAATTGCTTATTATATTTAAATGTAGTTAGGAAAAACGATCGGGTAACAAAGGAGAGAAGAGGAGTCGTAAATATTTATTACGTTTGCAGGAACAGAGTATAAAGTAAGTTTTAGTTATTTATAGAAAACAAAGACAATTTATTTAATGGGAAGCCGACTGGCTCCTGAAGGTATGATTGATTGGGTGGGCATATACGATGATGGTGGCCTACCCATACCAATAGGATGTGAAAATAATTTCGTTGTCACATTCTTTTTTATTTCTGACTTTATATAGATCAAATAAATGTATTGTCTAGAATAGAATTAAAGTAATAGGTTGTTTAGGGTATAAGACGGATTTAATAGTCTTTGATTACAAGATGACTTCTAATACTCGTAGTACGAGGGTGTTTATTGGACCATGCGCTGTTTAGAGTTCTGGTATTAGTAGGACTAATAGAATAGTTAAATTGTATCGTATAATTGACAATAGTAATATTAAAATTCCTAAATTTTTAGGATTTTCCAAGCTTTAATTAAAAGTTTAAAGATGGCCGTGTACTTCGTATATTTTAGCAATAATTTAAACTATTTTTTATTTGAAGTTACCAAATAAATATTTTGTTTATATTTTCCATATAGTTTTTGAGCGTCTATAAACAGATATAATCTTGCCTATCTGAATAATGCCACGTGAGAGAAATATTTTCACATAATTAATTAGCAATGCATTTAATTAAAATGTTTATTTGTATTGTAGCTAATGATTATTAACACGAGTAATCTGATGATTAACAATCAATACAATAGAGAATATCTTACATGTTTAATTAAGTTAATTTTAGTTAAGCAGTCGAGTCTTATATAAGAGGGGTTTTATAAGTTTAACACGTGTTACAAGATAGGTAAGATCTATGTGTATGGCGTGATTTGTGGATCCTAAACTGATGAACTTTGTATGGGTTTGTAAGGTAACTTGAAAGAAAGCGTTCTTATATAAAAGAAAATCTGTTAAAGTCTTATAAGAAGAAAAGAAGTTTGATAGTAGATTTTATAAAATATATGAAAACAATGACATCATAAGTGAATACTTTTTATTAAGAATATTATAGAGAACTTTTAAATGGTTCATGTTCTCACGTTTTTTAATATGCTTAGAAGATTAAAAAAATGTGTTCAGGATTTCCAAGCACATTAAAGCTTAGGGGAGCTTAATATTTATTTTTATTTGGTAGCCTAGTTGATAGTGGGCTTCCTACCAAGCGAGGGGTCCCGGGTTCGATTCCGGGGATAGGGGTGATGTGATGAATTATTTGTTCCGTCCATGCCACTCGTGACACAGGGAATCCTAGTACGGATGTATACGAGAGTTAGCGTATTTGGGGGCGTAAAGGGGTTTCGATCCGTGAGTTCAAGTGTATTTACCATTTTACCCTGTGGTTGGGTTGTTAATGGCCTTTTCATTGGTGCTGGGCTCTGTTTTTAAATTTTTTAATAGCCTTTCCCTTTTTTTTCTAGGCAACGCATTCGTAATTGGCGTTTCTTATGTTCACTGAGGGCGTTGATCACTTGTGTAGTATAGGGTAGTTGAGTTTTTTATGGAATTAAGGTAGCAATCGGGCACGCAGCACCTCCTTACCGCTGGTTATTATATTGGAACGGTTCACCTTCCTTTTGAGCCAGCGATTCGTTGACGTTAATAGCAACATCTTCTTACGGATGTCCGTCAACTGATTACCACCTACCCATGGCCCATTTCCTAGTTTGCGCGCTACGAAAATATCATTCATATTTATTCCTAACACCAGTTAAATCTGACATACACAGCAATTTCCATTACAATCACCGGGAGAATCTGAGGAACAATAAAACAATGCTAAGTAAAGGCGCGTCACCTGTCGTAGTGCGAGATTGTCACTCACTTTAATAGTCAAAGAAAGCGGTTATCCTGACAATGATATAGTTAAAATGCCCGACCACTACGTGATGGGACGTATAACCTATCCGCGTTCCTATTTTCCTTTTTAAAGAGAATCCAGGATGTATGGATATTTGCATGAATATTTATCAAAGATATTGTCGGTTATGTCGTAAACTGCATTTTAATGCATTTTTATCTGACACTTGTACTTGAGAGTGTCGTTTTGCGTTTTATGATGGGTTTTAGTGTTTTAAGCGGTTATGTATATGGTTCAGGACTCAGGCGTATCTTTATTGGAAAATTTTGTGGGTTTTTACTGATTTTAGAATGTTAAAAACTAAGTAGTAGGCTATAAGAAAATTAAATTGTACCAAAGTGTATGAACAGGATTTTGTCTTTGTGTTTGAATTTGATGTTTGTTAAGTACGTATAACGTTTTGTTCCACGACATGTATTTAGGGACCGAAATGAAGAAATTGAGGATCATCATCACAACCCATAACTGTCCCACTGCTGGGCACGGGTCTCCTCTCACAGTGTGAGGAGTATAGGCCATAGTCCACCACGCTGGCCAAGTGCGGATTGGTGGACTTCACACACCTTTGAGAACATTATGGAGAACTCTCAGGCGTGCAGGTTGCCTCACGATGTTTTCCTTCACCGAAACAAGTGATAATTAAATATTAATACACACATAATTTTTGAAAATTAGTGGTGTGTGCGGGGTTTGAACCCGGACCCTCCGGTTCGGCAGTCCAACGTTCAACCACACGGCTATCACTGCTTTTCAATTGAGGATTATTATATAATGAGTGTAAAAATTAGTGCTTAACAACTTCCGTCCACCAACACCCTACTTAGCGGAATTATTATGTCAATTTTTTTATGCCTTAAGCAGAAAAACGAGCAGACGGATCGTTCAAAGACAAGCCACCAGGGATCACCAACACGGTGCTGGCGAGAAGGAAGAGTTGGACTCGACATTTTGACATACCTGTTAATTCTTTAGTGGAATAACTGCTTGTCGTCGCAAATAAGTAGACTTTTTTGGGAGAAGACACGTTTAATTTAGATATTAAGTACAGAGCCAAATGTGAAAGTAAAAACAGACGGTGAATGAAATATTAATTTGCAAAGAAAATAACGTCGGTAGTTCGCGTACGAAAATGCAACACGGAGATTTAAATATTTGCACGGTAGGAACTGATAGGCGCGGCAACATCCTGCCCCCCGTTGAAAAGCCTGGTTTTCAACCATCATCTTCATTGAACAATGGGCAAAGTCGCACTAGTGCCCGGCGAACACAACCTCGTGTGGTGGAGACATCAGCAACACGATTTACTCCATCTGGTCCAGTGTGTAATTTAGATACTCTTCCGAGACGCCAGCATAATGCAGGAACATTATCTTCTTGCAGTAATACCAAGTCGCCAATTTTCAGACTGTTTGTATTCGTTTTCCATTTCTTGCGAACTTGTAATTCTGCGATATACTCTTTCTGCCACCTTTGCCAAAAATGCTGCCTCAGCTTCTCTACTCGAGCATATCGTTGAAGATGACTTTCTTTCTCTTCTAATAAATTTGGAGATGGCATAGCGTTTAATTGTCGTCCGATAAGAAAATGCCCGGGAGAAAGGAAAAGGAGATCGTTAGGCGAAGAAGAAAGTGGACATAGGGGACGACTGTTTAAAATTGCTTCTACTTGTGTAAACAAAGTACCTAACTCTTCAAAAGTTAAATGGGCGTTACCCATGATTCTACGAATGTGAAATTTCGCGGATTTTACACCGGCTTCCCAGATCCCGCCAAAATGAGGAGCGTAACTCGGCGAGAATGTAAAATGGACTCCTTCTTGAGATGCAAGATCAGACAAAGATTCAGAATTTTGCTTAAGAAAAGAACCTAACTCTTTAGCGGCAGAAATAAAATTACCACCGTTATCGCAAAAGATTTCGATGGGCTTACCACGTCGCGCCACAAATCTACGCAAGCACATCATGAACGCATTTTTAGATAGATCCGAAACTACTTCTAAATGGATACATTTAAATCTCAAACACACAAATAAACACATATACGCCTTTTGCAATCTGGCACCTCGTCCTAGTCGATTAAGAATATGAAATGGACCAGCGAAATCCACTCCTACAGAAATAAACGGAAAATCAAGGTTAATACGCTGCGAAGGTAAATTTCCCATTTTTGGTTGTAACACCTTACCCTGCACACGTTTGCATCGAATACATTTATGTACAGTTTGACGAGCAAGACGACGTCCACTGATTGGCCAAATTGTTTGACGAACGGAAGCTAATAGAAGTTGAGGTCCAGCATGAAGATTACGTAAATGTTCTCGTTCGAATAGCAGTTTGGTCAACCGATGAGAAGAATCAAGCACGATTGGGTGTTTGTTCTCATAGGAGTAGTTCGAAGATTCGATTCGACCTCCAACTCTTATTAAATTATGATTATCCACGAAGGGTGACATAGATAACAATTTTGATTTGGAATTTAAAGAACGGCCTTTAGATAATAAGTTATACTCCTCTGGGAATGATTCCTTTTGAGCCATTGCACACAAATATTTAAACGAATCATTTAATTCTGCAATGGATAAGTGACCTGTTAATTTAGTTTTAGGGTTTCTTAAATTATATATAAATCTTTTCACGTAAGCAAAGGTTCGTTCAATTTTATTAAATTTAGAAAATTTTGTGAAATCAATTAAGGGCTGTATGGTAGAAGACAGCGATACATGCACCGATTTAATTTCCGGTAAATCCAAGATTGGTTGGTGCAGAGTAGGCCACTCAGACTCGTCATGACATAAAAAATTAGGTCCAGACCACCATAACTCCAAATCGCGAAGTTGAGTGGCATTCACGCCTCTGGAAATTAAATCAGCTGGATTTACATTAGTCGGTACGTACCGCCATGACGACTGATTAGAAAGTTCAAGAATTGTTGCGATTCTGTTACCTACGAACGTTTTTAATTTACTTACATCACTAGTGAGCCATGAAAGTACGATGCTAGAATCGCACCAGTGAATAATACGAGACGGTACGTATCTGATGGAGTCAACAACGCTCTTTGATAGCCTGGCCGCGAGCAAAGCCGCGCAGAGCTCTAAGCGAGGAATCGTTGTTGGCTTCAATGGTGTAATTTTTGATTTTGAACACAAAAGATGAGTCATAACATTATTACTTTCGTCAATAGTTCTCATGTAGACACACGCACCGTAGGCGCGTTGTGAAGCATCACTGAAAACGTGAATTTCTATATTTTTTGGCGCTTTACACAAAACCTTTCGTGGGATCTGTAATGTAGAAAGTGTTGGTAGATTTGTAGCAAAATCATACCATAATTGTCTTATTTCTTCAGGAACTGGACAATTCCAATCAATTTTAAGTTGCCATAATCGCTGTAACATCATTTTAGGTTGTATTGTACAAGGGCTAAGTAAGCCTAAAGGATCAAAAATTTTAAATGCATCAGAGAGTATAGAACGCTTGGTGATATCTTTGTTAAGAGAAGGAAGTTTAAATGGAAAGTGTAACGAATCACATTTTGGATCCCAACCAAGACCAAGAGTACTAGTGGATTCACTAAGATAAAGAGATTCATCTGAAGTTACTTCATTTAATAAATGTGGAACATTCGTTTTGAATTTTCGTAGCTTGAAACACGCAGAGTTTAAAGTTTCTGTAATTGAATTTAAAATAAATTGTAAAAGTTTTTCATCATCGCACCCAGTATATAAATCGTCAACATAAAAATCATGCTGAATAATATTTTTAATTAATTGATCGTTACATTCTTCTCCCACCTGCCAGAGGCAACGCGTGCTTAAATAACTCGCACTTGCAGTACCATAAGTAAGAGTATTCAGCTGTAACGTCTTAAGAGGTAATGACTGCTCTTCTCTCCACAATATAAGTTGCAAGTTACGGTGTTCATTTTTGGCAACATGCACTTGTCGATAAAATTTATCAATATCTCCTGTGATAACATACTGATACTGCCGGATGCGAACCAAAATGGAGAAAAGAGAGTCTTGGATGTGGGGGCCTTTTAACAGAATATCATTAAGAGAATAACCTGAGGAGGTGGGTTCAGACCCATTAAAAACGACACGCAATTTTGTAGATTCACTAGATTCTTTATATACCGCGTGGTGGCATAAGAAGTATGAATGTTCTGGGTTCGTAACGTTTAACTTAGTTAAATGTCCAAGCGCTTTGTACTCTCGTATAAAATCTGTATATTTTGATTTTAATTGTGGATTTTTATGAAATCGTTTTTCTAAGTATAAAAATCGTTTTTTAGCCAAATTAAATGAATCACCTAGGCAGTCAGGGGAGTCCTTTAGCGGCAACTCTACGCAAAACCTGCCCGAGTCTAATCGAAAAGTAGTGGACTTAAAAAGCTCTTCGCACCTCTTGTCTTCTAGACTTAAAAGAGACTGCTGAGGAAGTTCTTCAAGTGACCAAAATTGTGTGAGCATTTCGTCAAAATTATCATTTACGTTATTGTCTGAAATAACGGCATGATTGCAATGGATGTTATGATTATTATTATTCTGAGATTTGGATTTTGTAAACTGAATTGGACCTGCAATTAACCAACCAAATTTAGATAGTCGTAGCTTAGGATTTTGGGGACCCAACGAACGTTGTTCACATCCAAGGATGTCCCAGAAAATATCTGCACCAATTAATATATCAATTGGACCAGGTTGGTCAAACTTTGGATCCGCCAACCTTATGGTCCGTGGTATTTTTAGGTTCTTGATGTGAATTGGAGACTTTGGAATGACTCCTGTCAACTCATCAAGAATAAAACATGACAAAGTAACAGAATATGATATGGTTGTTGAATTTAGCTGAACAACACAACTTTCACTCACCTTGTTGTTTGAATTATTACCAATGCCTATGACTTCCATTGTATTAATAGGATTTGTTTGCAAATTCAACCGTTTTTGTAGCGATTTGGTTACAAACGAAGATTGGCTGCCGCAATCCAGCAATGCGCGCACCCGTTCATATTGATTAGTATTAGGATTACGAACTTCAATTATAGCTGTAGATAGAATGACTTGATTAGTTACCACAGAGGAACTATCACACTCTTTTGAAAAGTTTGAGGTTGTCTGCGTATTTTGAGATGGATTATGTAATAGCGAGTTGTGTCTCTCTTTACAGCCACGTTCCCGACAAGGTCCCATCCGACACTCGCTTTCGGGGTGGCCCTGCCTAAGACAATTAACACATAATTTGTATTTAGTGACGTCAGCCATACGTTCTTGAATATTTTTAGATTTAAAAGTTGGACAATCATATATCTTATGATTGGCGTTGCAAATAATACATAAAAATATACCTGTATTTTTAATACCACTTTCAAAAGTTTTCGTTTGATTGTATTTTTTAACTTGAGAAGAATTATTATAATTAGTGCGATTTTGTTGATAACTAGTGGATGGTGTTAGACGGGGAGGATATGATTTGTTATTAAAGTTATTTACCGGCTTAGAATTATAATCATTTCGAGTGCGATTCAAAGCTTCGATAACATCCGCGCGATCGGTCAAAAACTTCATAAAAACTTCTAACGTAGGTAAGTCGGAGAGACCACCACGAGTCTCTTCCCACTTCTCAAGAGAACGACTATCCAATTTTGAAGATAACATGTATATTATAAGTATGTCCCAATAAGTAGTAGGCTGATTCAAACTAGACAAAGCTCTCAGATTTTTAGTCACGTGATCCACAAGAAATCGTAAAGATTTTTCCGACTCACGAGTAATAGGTTGAATATTAAATAAGGATTTTAAGTGATGATTGACCAATAATCGTTTATTATCGTATCGCTTCAACAATAGACTCCACGCAGTAGCGTAATTATCTGAAGACACTTCAAGATTAGAGATTATCCTAGCTGAATCACCTTCGAGATAAGAAATTAAATAATGAAATTTCTGGATAGAAGACAAGCGTTCATTTTCGTGTACGAGAGATGTAAATGTATCACGGAAATCCAACCAGTTAAAATAAGCACCATCGAATTTGGCAATTTCAATTTTTGGCAATTTTATTCCAATTTCTTGATGATTGAGACTGCAGTGAGCGTGAGAATCCCTTCGAGAATGATCGAGATTTTGTTTATTTTGTTCAAGTAAATCATTGGCCATAGCAATCAATTTAATCATATCACGCTCAATGACGTCACGTTCATCAATTTCATCATCAATAGAATCATGATTCAAAATTTCTATCTCACCTTGCACCTCTTCAAATTTAGACGACAACATTTCGAATTTACTAAGTTTTAAAGTCAATTCCGCGTAATGTAAATGTTCCAATCCGTTTATATTGTCGATTAATTCATCGAGGTACCTTTTGAATTTAGTTATTTGACCTTTTATTGAGCTTCGTCTAAGAATTAATCTTTTCAATTCATTATCTTGTTTTAGTGACATTATGTAAATAAAATTTCAAATATAGGACCTAATGAAAACGAAAGGATCTCAATATTGAATATATAAAAAAATATTATACTCAGCTTGGACGAACAACCCCTTAGATAAAGCTCAAAAGTTAATAAAAATTAAGTAGTTATAAAAAGATTATTCTCACGCTCCTTATCTGGCGCAGTATGCACATGCAGTAGGTATCGGGAAGCCGGCGGACTCGAGCAACGGGTTTATGAACAGCTGATTTGTTTACTTGCGACGTAACTATGTACTGATAAGTAGGTACCCCGTGCGAGTCAGACACAGGAACCCTGAAAACGTTCGGCCAAACACGTTAATTTTCACAATAATTTATGACAAAGCTATATATAGGTATAATGTAATGATACTAATTATTTATTTGTCTATGCTTGACTTTAAATAATTAAGGAAAGTATTTTTTATCGTTTAAAGGCTGTAGTGCAAGAGGCAAGAATTTAATATGAAAATTATAACTATTGGAAAGAATCTAATCAGCGTAAATTTTAAATTAAGTATTTCAATACAATCGGTAAGTAAGAAAATAACCTTAGGTATTATCTTGTTTGATCTGAGGGTATTATATTATATTCATAAGTTAGGTATATAAGTTATATAAATAAGCTAGGTAATTTAGGTTTAATCTTGATTGCTAATAAGAAATATAATATTTATTATTTTGTTACTATTTAGCTATATATTAGCTTTAGGTATATTTACTAATTAATACAATTTAGTTACTAATTAGCACGTATTTAGATGTTTACGTATTTAAGCAGTAATTCAATTTAGTTAGTCTTCGATTTAGATATCAAGTCTGTACTTATGTTTATTACTTTAAAAATTAATTTCTGTATATTTTAATTATTTATAACACTTATTTTTAAGCAGTCGTTTTGGAAAAAACAGGAAATTTAGGGTTAAGTATAGGAAGGGCACTTAGCTTTTATGGAGTTCAATCCCGAGGTGTGAAATTTTAGAAGTTCCACTGATCCAACAAGATGTCGATTCCAATCTTCCTTATGGTCGTAATATAATACGTTTCAGTATTGTTCAAAGTTGCGGCTTCTTTCTCCGGTCCAATATTCGACGACAACAATAAATGTTAATTTGCTGAAGTTGTTTTGATGAATAATTTTAGGATTCTTGTTCTAGACTTCTATTGAAAATTCCTTCGAATTGTGTGCCGGCCGGCATGTACACGTATGGATATTGTAATTGATTAATTTCTTCGTATTTCTTCGATCCTTCAATTTACACAGTTATTTGTCCTGTCACGGTCGCCAAAATGTTAATTCTTTAGTGGAATAACTGCTTGTCGTCGCAAATAAGTAGACTTTTTTGGGAGAAGACACGTTTAATTTAGATATTAAGTACAGAGCCAAATGTGAAAGTAAAAACAGACGGTGAATGAAATATTAATTTGCAAAGAAAATAACGTCGGTAGTTCGCGTACGAAAATGCAACACGGAGATTTAAATATTTGCACGGTAGGAACTGATAGGCGCGGCAACAATACCCATATCATAACACTAATGGAGGATCGTTCTTGAGTGTACTTACTAGACGCGGTAGGAAATGACGTGAAAACAGAATTCTGTACATGAATTCCAGGTATCCAGGTGGTGTTGGTGGAAGTTGAGTAATTAGATTTTTTGTGCATCAAATCGGTAACGGGTATTATAAATTCTACCCCGCCCTGATTCAAAATATCCCGAAAGTTATTAGCGATTTTAATTACCTACCCATTTCCATGTCAACTCTAAAATCTCATTCAAATCCAAAGTAACAAGATATTGTAGTGCAGGGTGTGAGTGGAGCGTAATTACACAAGAAGATCCCAAAGTATTTCGCTGCCTCCTTAACGACCCCATACACGTATTAATTGCTCGCAGACCACTTGCACTCATATACATAGTACAATGAAGTGCATTTCCCACGCGCTAATAGTATAATTCATTAATTAGTTTTCTGCTAAGCAGCGCCGGCTCGCATTATGCAGGAGGGCGCATCGATTGTTTTTATAACAAGTTTCCAGAAACGATCGGAGGTATTTCGTTGATTAACTGTACGAGTTACTATTAACTGTGTGGGATAGATTGTTTTAAATGCTTTGGTTTATATATTTTTAGTTAATATGATTTATTAATTTACTTTTGATGAAGCATAGAAGCAGATAGATGATAGACCCTTGTTGATTAGCTTGGAATAATACAAGGATACTTTGTAGATTATGATTTAAATATGCAAGATTGCGAAGGTGGCTGATAGAGTAGGGATTTCATGACTTTGCCTCAGTTGATAACGAACAGAAGTATTGTAAGGGGAGGTTTACTTAGATTTTACAAGCCATTTTTTGCCATGTAAAATTACTTATAGGTATATAATAGTTATGTATTTATTATTTACTTATATACCTTTTTCTTGTAAGTTTTCTGAAAGAAACTAAATATTCTAGTCTATTTAAAAATGTGCTGAGCAATGTCTCAAAAATAAACCACAACGTAAGTTTCCTATTTCCCATAACACCATCCAGATTTAGTACCCTAATCATTATAGATTCTATAAATGAACGTGTTACATAGATCTGACATCCATTCCAGAAAGCAACACGGCACACGAATAGGCGGACTTTAATAAATCACTTTTAGCAAATGGTTTCAAATAGATGGAAACTGACAGAAATGGTCCGAAACATTGTTCAGTTTTAGAATTATAGAATCGGAGATAAATGGCTAGGATTTGTAACTGATGGTCGATTGATGCTCCATTTTGTGCCTCGTTATAGTAATCCATGGTAGGGAAGGATCACGTAGAATCTTCAACATCAATAATTCATCACAAACGCCGTCAGTCAGACTTGCTTGCAATAACAATGGATCAGAGTTAGTGAACACGCTCGCATTGCAAGTTAGGAACGATAGTTAATTCACAATTTTTCGTTTTGTTATAAACATTTTAGCTAAATTAAAGTGAAAATATATTTTAATTTTTTTAACAAAACATTTACGGAGTTTATGATGCTTAAAACAGATCAGCATTAACAACCTTTTTTCGGTTTAGTCGCTTTACATACGCTTGTTCGTTTTACATAACGCAATCCAATTGAACTATGACATCGAACTGGTTTTGAATGGTATTTATTATTGTCTGGCTTATTGATGTTGTATTATGTCATGCATTTTGGCATAATGCTTCGTCGTAGATAGATCATAGTCCACTCTCTGTATTCCGTGTCATAGTCTGACACTTTCCCTAAATACATTGAAAGATATGATAGCATAATAAAATAGACAAACCGATAAAGAGAAAAATAGACAAAATTTGTAAAAATTGTTGTCTATAACACAAGAAACCCTGTGGTCTACTGTCTACTATACTACTATAAATTAATACAGTTTTTCAGGTATTAAAAAATCTACAAACCTTATACCTATATAAATAGGTATAGGCAGGGTATAGCTAAATATAAATTCTCCACCAATTCGCACTGGGTCAATGTGGAGGAGTGTGCTGTAGGCCTCGTCTGTTGTGAGGAGAGAGCCGTACCCTGTTGCGGCCCATTACTGGGTTGAAGCCAAATATAGATTTATCATTAACCATGCGTTTACATTGCAAATAACTGAAGCAAATGCCAAATGCCAAACACGCGCATTACTTTAGATAACAATTAAGTATTTAAGTTTCGCCTGCGTCTATAAATTACACTACATATCAGTTGACTTACCTTTTGTCCAATTGACGGCTATAGCGCCACCAGTTAACTAAGACCCATTACGCGTACACTTTTAAAACAAAACCCTTTCAGTAACTAAGGATCCAAAGCTCTGTGTTAACTGGACGTTTAATGTGCGCTTAACATCTATTAAGAAGTTCGATAGTTGGCCTGCGATGCAAATGGTTGAATTTTAAATAATTCGCGAAACTAATGAAAGTTCAGAGTGATCGGTTAATGCATTGGTTGTCAAAGTTTTGTTTCTCAAAGTCTACACGAATTTGGGAATTTGTTGTGAACACACATATTACCATTTTACCATCATTAGGTGAAATGTGTGCAGGAACCACAGATATCACTTAAATCAAATGAAATTGATTGTAGTGGTGGACAGTGGTATGCTTGTTATTTTACTATAACAACGCTTAGCTGTACCTAATTATACTTTTACAGTGTGATATATTCACTTGACTTTCACTTTTGCGTCATATACTTATATGAGTGAAAACGAATGACTGTGCTTTTCTCATTTGTTCAATTATCATTCAGATTCAAAGAAGGGACTAACAAGGATTAATATAATCACTATACTTACCAATTTGTACAGTAATCTATTATCTACTATCTTCTCTCGATAAATACCTATTTATTTATGTTTTTGTAAAGAGAGGTTCATAATTCATAGTAAAATTATTCTAAAACAAAATTTGTTTCATTTTTAGGAACAGTTAATTCTACTGGTTCCTTACAGCATAAAAATTATCACGGTCGTGATGGTTACGGTGCCATCATCCAGTATAACTGACACTGAAATTAGATAATCACGGTTGGCATTGTTAGACCAGGGTAGAAGGCTTGAAAAATAATAAAAAGTGAAAAAAAATAATAGTAGGATGAAACCCATTAGAAAAGGAGGGGAATATTATAAAAATGAAAGGAAAAATAAATTACGGGCGATCTGAGGTCGGGAAGGGGATGGGGGTGAGTTTTTAAGGGTAAAAAACGGTTTTTCTCGATTTCCGGCAAAACTAAAAGTCCTATCGAAAAAAGTCAAATGGCAAAGTTGTAGGTAATAAAAAGATCTAAAACTTTTGTATTTACACTTTTTTCACATAACCTCAAAATTTATGTGAAAAATCCAAAAAACCAAGTTTTTGGTTTTTTATTTTTATCTTTTACAAATATATTTTTTTTTTAACGAACTTTGGTGAAAACTTACCTTTTTATGTCCCAAATACGCTGTAATTTATTTGATTAAAAATATTTCTTTTTTCACCTTATTTTGAATTAATATCGAAAAAACACCCTAATTTTCAATCGAAAATTCACCCGTCAAAATATCCGCTTTTTTCAAAAAGTTGGTATGGTTTCTGTTCGTTGAAATCTCTACTTTCCGATGGTGAAAAAAAATATATATGTTACTACAGTAAATCTTCTCAGAATCCCTCTCTCTAAATCCCTCTTTTATTTCATTTACAGAAAATTGACATTCTGTTTCGTTGTCAACGATATAATTAATAAGATAATTCATATAATTCTTAGTGTTTTCACATGCTGAGCGACCCCTTTTTCTTTCTGTTCTTTTGTTATAAAAATTAGCCATACAAGCAGTGTGATAATGTGCTTTTACTGCGACTAAATCAGGCACATTTTGCAAACGAGCTGAAATCTTTTTATCGAAATCATTTAATACATACATTATAACATATTTTTTTTTTCACCATCGGAAAGTAGAGATTTCAACGAACAGAAACCATACCAACTTTTTGAAAAAAGCTGATATTTTGACGGGTGAATTTTCGATTGAAAATTAGGGTGTTTTTTCGATATTAATTCAAAATAAGGTGAAACAATAAATATTTTTAATCAAATAAATTACAGCGTATTTGGGACATAAAAAGGTAAGTTTTCGCCAAATTTCGTTAAAAAAAAAAAATTTGTAAAAGATAAAAATAAAAAACCAAAAACTTGGTTTTTTGGATTTTTCACATAAATTTTGAGGTTATGTGAAAAAAGTGTAAATACAAAAGTTTTAGATCTTTTTATTAGCTACAACTTTGCCATTTGACTTTTTTCGATAGGACTTTTAGTTTTGCCGGAAATCGAGAAAAACCGTTTTTTACCCTTAAAAACTCACCCCCATCCCCTTCCCGACCTCAGATTGCCCGTAATTTATTTTTCCTTTCATTTTTATAATATTCCCCTCCTTTTCTATTGGGTTTCATCCTACTATTATTTTTTTTGGTTTTAAAAATTATCGACCCTGGTGTATGTTACTTGACATAAAATACAAACCAATTGTCAATTTATTGCGTTTTAAGTCACGTGTGTGAGTTGGTACCATTGTCGAATGACTGTTTGTATGGAAGGTCGTCCTCTATGCTTTTTAGCAAGTTGGCTACATTACTTCAAATTCAAGACCTTGACCCCCTCAAAAGATTCAGCTACCAAGTCCAATTACCCTCCACTTTGAGGAACACTGGACTAATGTATGGCAGCCTCTGTAATACCAAGCATCAGCTATTTACGGCCGAATTAAAATGCACATACATCTGCCAGTTCGGTTAGCTGCAAGTTAATGCATTGCCCGATTGGAACTGCTGTAACAACATCCCTGATTACCTGATCGGAATAAGTGAATTTCAGGTGCGATTGGTCAATTTGAGATTTGCAAAGCATCACCGCGTTTCCGGCTTAAAAGAAGCCCGGATCCACAATACCTGGTAGGTACTGACTCTCCGACGATGTAACTGAAACAAAGTGTTCGCGTTTCATGCTTAAAAATTGGTGTGCGGGATTTCGTGCGATGTTGTCAGTTTATCGCAGCAACTGATAAAAATCAGTCCTCTGTTCTTTTAGCGTAGTGATTTGATGATCATGATTGGAGGTACAATATTATGAATAATTGTTTTAAGGAGTAATACGGAAATTATCCTATAGTAGTAGTAGGTAAGTAGGTGGAACTCAGTTCAAGGAAGATGTTATTCTTAGAAGAAGAAATGTGTTATTCTTAGGGCCTAGGGGCTTAGAGGGATGCGGAGAGGGCAATCGAAGCTTTATATAACCGCCTCGCTCACTCGCTTATGTTCATCATCATCTTATCTCGTTTACTCTTTACACGCGAAATTAGTTGTTACACCTAACTTAAGAGGGACAAAGAGCCGTAGTGTAACTCTAGACAACAACTCTCTCTATAAAGTGTTTTTTTTTTCTATAAGTTCTTCGTAGACAAAGCATGTTATTGCTTTGTATTAATTAAATTCGATTTCTATTAATATATTTCATTAATTAAAATATCCATTTCATATCGATTAAGTTTTGGTTGCATTGATAAAAATAAAATAGCCATTCGTATTGTAACTTAAGAAATTTATTGGTTGTAACTTAATATACCTACCTATAACTTAACGATTTACAAAAATAATACTAGGTATTACACTACAATCCTTAATTATATACACGTATTATTCAATAGGAAACATATTTACAGGATATATTTTTTTATAAACTATTCCTTTGGAATGCAAAAATATTTGGACGGAACCATTATTGCTTAAATTAATTAATATATAATACAATTGACACACACCTTTTTTCTTACATTAAAAATACTGATAAATTGAAGTTTATTATGATCTTAGGTAAATACTAAGAAATGTTCTATTTTAATTAAAAATGCAATGAAAAACATTATGAGAACATATCTAGTTATAATAGTGATTGTGAATATTTCGGGAGGCCATGAATTAAAAAAAAACTTTATTTCGTGTTGAGAAAAGCTTCAAATTTCCCAGAAACATTTATCGAAACTTAATCATTGTATCTATTTGTACTGATTTGTACCTACTCTAAATACACACTTACCGATTTTATCATACTTAAATATCAACTGGTATAAGTAAATGCTGCCAATTACACTAGTGTACACTACAAATAAATAAGGCTTTAAACTGACTTAATCAAATCAGTGAGCAATTATTTTAAAATAAATTTTACGGTCTTAAAATTTATGATCAGACTTTATCTTATTTTTGTGCACGTATTCGTACATATTATACAAAATATCGCTTTTTAATTAACACACTAACAAACGGGTCATTGTAAGAGGTCACCCTAGTCTTTGCACGTCTGTAATGCCTGGGGTCACCAATTTAAATATTGAAACAGCTTGTTGCTGTTGTTCATCCCACTCTTATAATTAACACTGTATCTCGCTCTATACTGGAATATATTTTACACACAATACCCTTAAATTATGACTATTTTGAAACGATCTGCAAGCTTAAGTGACCATAGCTCTCTCAGGTGGGACGGGTAACATGTTGTAAGTGAAACGTTGTGCGTAGTTCATCTTAAGGTTGGTGTCAGACCAAGGTGGGCTGGGATTCCATCGCTCCATGCCGTCTGTGCCTTCCAGGGTCACTGGGGTCGACAGGCGCATGCGCTTGGTGCAAGGATACTCTATACCTGTTAGAAAAAATGGGTGTAAATAAAGTTTAAGCATGAAGGTTTTGTGTTTACTAAATGGCGTGTTAATTTTTTTAATTAAATTGGGATTGTTTGGTCCCATGTTGGGCGCCATAATGCCGGTATAATGCCGGTATATACATAATTATGTATAATGGGCGGTATAATGCCATCTACCTGAACCTAGTTCTTCAGTGACTCTTATTTTAAACTAATTATTTTTTACGAGTTTTTATATAGACCCTTCTACTTTTATAGAAACTTTTAATTCTGATATTATTATACTCTCACACCACACAAACTAAGAACTGTTTAATTTATGGTAAGTCGATAAATCTAATTCTAATGATCGAACAATTAAATGTATTTCTATTACTGTAAACTAATTAGAAAACTTAAATATTGAACGTTTCTTTGAAGGAAGAACTTATCAGTAAAATATGGGTAGATGGATATTTTATTTGGGGGTATTCGAACAATATTTCTTCAAATACTTATACAAATTAATATACCTTCAATAGCACTGCTAGTGCAAGGCTCTTGGGTGTTGTAAGTGACTCGGGAGTACTGGTCGAAGTAATCCCGCTTACCGTGAGGGTACATGTACATATTGCTGTTCACCACGACGTCTCCTGGTACGTCGTAGTGGTGAGGTGACCTGCGACAAAACCAAATTATAAATTAAATCGATACAGATCGTTTCAGATATTACAAAACTTTGAATAGACCCGAAATAACAATAAATATTGAGAAATGGTCACCGAAGGTACATTTAAACCTCCGAAAGAAAGCTTAAAATTATGGACAGTGAACCTATAATATTACAACAAAAATTATATTTGAAAGAGGTTATATTGACCATTTTCAATCAATATATTTCTAAGGAAATTATGTCAACTTAGAAAGAACTCCTAGTTATGTCATTAGATCTAGGATCCAGTGAAGTGTTAACATTTAAATGAAATATACAACCGAGCAGAAAGGATCATCTGACGATAAATATTTATATTCACTGCACTTTTAAGGAGTGTTGAAAACGTTACATAAGTACGTAGATATCGAGAAGCTAGCTTCAGTTACTCCATACTAATATTACTAGATATAGTATATAGTATAGTATATAGTATAGTATATAGTATAGTATATAGTATAGTATATAGTATAGTAGTATTATTATTCGCCAATAGTTGTCAGGAAGAGTCATATTTTTCAGTTTAAATTGGGACTACAAAAACACGAATAAAATTACATTTTCTAAAAATGATTCCTAGCTAGATCGATTTATCGCCCCCGGAACCCCCTATACAGGGTGTAATCGTTAAGTGTGTACAGGCGATTATTCCGTAACTATTACAGATATCAAAAAGATTTAAACTGATATCGAAAGCACTTTACCTAATGAGTAAAATTACAATAATAATTTATTAAAATAAAAACGAGAAATATCCAAAAAAATTACATTAAACTCTCCCATACATTTAGTATGAGACAGTAGAAAGGTTTTACTTTCTTTATTTAAAGTGGAATAGTACCTACTCATTTTACCCTTATCATTTTATAATTATGTGTGGAAAAAAAAAAAAAAAAAACAAAAAAAAAATTATGTGTGATATGATATTGATGAATTTCAAGTAGATACACACGTGTAGATTAATTATCTTACCACTTCAAATTAATAATAAACCTTGTTTCAATATCGTATTGATTTGAACTGGCTGAAAAACAACATACTAAATAGTTTTTATTTAGTATGTTGCTTTTCAGCCAGCCAAAGAAAGATACTCTTTGGTGTTCGTTCTAAATTCAAATTCTTTATCGCGGGAGTAGGTACTATTCCACTTTAAATAAAGAAAGTAAAACCTTTCTACTATCTCATACTAAATGTATGGGAGAGTTTAATGTAATTTTTTTGGATATTTCTCGTTTTATTTTTAATAAATTATTATTGTCATTTTACTCATTAGGTAAAGTGCTTTCGATATCAGTTTAAAGTTTTTTGATATCTGTAATAGTTACGGAATAATCGCCTGTACACACTTAACGATTACACCCTGTATACTAAATTTCATGAAAATCGTTGGAGCCGATTCCGATATTCCAATTATATAGATATATACAATAGATAGATAAATGCGAATGTAACTGTCTGTCTGTGCGTCTGTCTATTTGTATGTTGGGTTCTCACGTTTGATTCGCCAAACCGTTTTATCTGAAATTTGGTATGGATATAGTTTTTATCCCGGAAACAAGTAGGTACCCTTGGGATAAGTTTAATGTATTTTATCATTTTCCGATTCCCATGCAGGCGAAGCCGTGGGAAACAATTACTTAACTATAAAAAAGCGTATCGGTAAAAGCGAAATTCCTGAAAGCCCTACGTGAAGAATTCTAAACTAAATGCAGATTAACTCTAATAAGATTTACTCGTAGTTAAACATAACACGTCTACTATCACCCGAAGCGACTTCACTTAAACCCTTTTTGATTTACCCTTTTTATATTTGGTTAGCATTGCATTGCGCTGACCCTTTTAACACTATAAAACGTACATTGTGAACCGTATTCCAACGAGATAAAGCTTCGAATTTACGAACTTTTCTTGTTTGGTTTGAGTCCACAATAAATATGGTAATGAAAGGTGTCAAATTACGCGGACGGACAGACAGCGATGATTTTCTTATTTATATTCCCTCACCTGAAGGTGACATGACGAATACAAATTGTTATGAATGTTTGTTTTTAGTGATTTGGAGTGCAGAGGTATGGAGATTACAATACATAGATAAAATTACTAGTGTATATTATTATCCCTACTAATATTATAAATGCGAAAGTAACTCTGTCTGTCTGTCTGTCTGTCTGTCTGTCTGTGTCGCTTTCCCGCTTAAACCTCTCAACCGATTTTGATGAAATTTGACACAGACAATCTTTAGACCCTGAGAAAGGACATAGGCTACCTTTTATTGCGACAAAAAGGGATGAAGAGGTTGAAATAAAGGTTGAAAGTTTGTATGGGATTTCTTCGGGTTTTAAGCACAGCGCCATCTAGGGGTGAACCTTCCTAACTTAAAGAATAAGAACGCCTAGCGCCATCTCTTAAAGAACCATGAAACTTTATATTTAAGCACTTGATAATAAGTTTCCCGAAGCGAAGCGAGGGCGGGTCGCTAGTTACCTATATATAGGTATGATAATGAGAAATGTTCAAGATATTGTATAAGATGTCATCTAAGGAGAGCAGAAGGCCTACTTTAGATTTTTTTAGCATTTTTAACGATAACACTCTTGCACAAAGCACTCTGTGCACAAACCCCATTGACCCGACTCCGCAACGGTTGTGTTTTTGCCGATTTTCTCCTGTGTCATAAGGATTTTTTCGCAAACAGTAGTAAAAGCTACATGAAGTAAACAATTTTGATTTTAAGTTAGATGCCGTGCGTTGTAAGCTTCAATTATAAGCAGATCAGTGAAAGAGGTTGATATAGAGACAGGTAGATAGAAAGAGAGAGAGGGAGAGAAAGAAAGAGAGGGAGATAAAGAAAGAGAGAGAAACGGGAGGGAGAGAAAGATAAATTACGAGATAAAGTGGTGGATAAAATCAAAGATCATCAAAAATTACCTCTCCTCACTGATAGTAGACTGTGGGGAGTGAGTAGAGTAATCAACAGGTCCCCTATCCGTGTATATTCTCTCACATCCCGTGTATTCTTCTAAAGGTTTCTGAACGTAAGTCGACACGTGGTATCCGTAGTCTACTTCGGAGTTCTCCACATATTGGTACTCTTGGTAAGGCTCTTGGTAACATTGGTCTCGTCGGAAGAACTTCTGGCACCGAGGGTCTAGCATACCGCACGGCTGGTTTTGGTACCCATAGTATTGGTACAACCAGGAGTTGGCCAGCATGATGGACGCTTCTTCTTCACTGTGGACAGAATTAATCGTTAATCGATGTTGATAATCAATATCTATTTACTATCATCTCAGGATAAGTTAGTAGTTACGGTAATGACTAACGTTTTGATGTTGCAATCTTTTTGCTACGGAATATTGAGAACGGCCATACCAATTTTTTCGCCACACATTGTTGCTGTGACCTGTAAGCGGTCGCGATGTTGGTATATAAAATACATAAATTGTGAGATTTATCTTTTGCAATTTTATTATTAATCTTAAAATTTTGTATTATTTGGTGGTTCTCGATATTTTTTTCTGTGGATTATTTACTATTTTTATTAAAAATTATTATATATTTGAACATAATTTAGATACACGTGATATCACTTTCTGAAAAAAAAATCTTAGATAATTCAGTTGAAACAAACTAGTCAGTAAAAATTCGACAACTATAAAGCAAAAAAAATTGTCACTTAATGTCTACGTAGAACGGGAATCCAGTCCAGAATCTTTGACTTATAAATTACTTATAAATTACTTTGGGGATTACCTCAAGACCTGGTTAGTGGCCACTATGAACTGCCGAGGGGTGTCTGCAGCATCCTTGACTTGGAGCACCATATGGATCCACAGGAATTGGCCACTGCGCTGCTGCAGCTTGACCAACAGGATGCAGCATTTATCTTGCTCTGATTGGGTTACTGCAAAAATTGGAAAAGATTAGATAAGGCTACTAAAAATCAGCCTGTATACAAACTGTAAATTTATTTGATATCGGAAGTCAGTTTAGAAGGTTTTTCTGTTCAATGTTTTTTCGGACTAACCCTAAAATTAAATACTTTAAAACAACCCTAATATTATGAAAAATCACACAATAAATAACGTAATACGTAAATATTTGTAACTTATTAACAAAATCAGGTGTATTGATAACCTTTCCCTATTTAATAGTTAGAATACCATTTACGTGAATTTCCAAAGTGTTAAAGAAAGTTCCAAAGAAGTTAAAATTAGAAGATTTATGTTCTAGAGTCGTAAAAGGCCTCATAACAATACGTTTAACATGATACGATTCTCATGATATGATTAAATCATATAAATAATTGTAAACGATCCTAAACCAAATTATTCGTTTAATTTGTAATCAAAACATCAATCCAGCATTTGTTATTATAGCCATCTCTCTCGCACGAGTCGTGCTTAGTCGATACTTAATGCTTATTAAGTACTAAAGTAACCAATACGTGATAATGTGAGTGTGTGCGTGCTTGCCATAATGATAATTATATAATTAATTTTATTCTCTCATTAGTAATGTTAATAATTTAATATTAAAATATTTTTTGCTTCAGATGTTTATTTTTCGTTGTAAAGTTCAATTACATCGATTGGCTATGCTAATCTGTTCTTTAACGCTTTACTTTGTGGCCAATCACCTTATATTAACCAATCAATCAATTTAGTACCTACACACAAAATTATTTCAAAACTGGCCGTCGACGCAGGCTTTCTTACCGCAGTTGACTTACTTTGTAACCATAGTATTGGACTAGTTGTTCTAAAATCTTCGACAAATCTGTCATGTGAATGAAGCCTTAGTTGTAATACTCTATTTACGAGTAAACGTAAGAAATATTGTCGTACATTGTTCTATTGTCACTTACGTCTACTTCCGCCACTCTCAAGCAAATCGTGCAGGATTCAGCAACTCTACATCGAAACGTGATGTTTGTATGTGTGCGTGATTGTCATAATTATGATATAGTTACATTCGTTGAATGAAAGTTCAGCTTATCTGCAGATTTATGTATTGCATAAATAAGTATAAGTGGTGGAACACACATCTGCGTAAGAAAATATCGTTATTAATCTGGCATAAGGCTTAATTTTATGAAGCTCTTGAACGATTAAATGTTGTTGAAATATGATACTCTATTTTACTCTAACTAAAATTCAATATCCATAACTATTCCACTTCTCGTCAATTCACTGAGTATTGAGGGCTGTCATCTGCGCCTTGAGAATATTACGGAGAACTCTCAAGTATGCTGATTTTATTGGTAAGAAGAAGAAGAAAGTAATAAGATACTTACTTAACCTATGTTTTGTTTGAGCTTCCCGTAAGCTGTCCCAATGCAGTATTTGATACCAAGATATATCCGCTAACTCCGCCTTCTTCCATCCTAGGTACCACTCGCCGCTAAAACAAACACACAAAATACAGAAAATGTTCAAATTAGCTTTACGGACGACGATAGCCAAGTTGGTATTGACCCTGCGAAGCGAGGGGTCCCACGGGTTCGATTCCCGGGGCAGATGTTTATGTGACAGATAAATGTTTGTTCTCGGGTCGCGGGTGTTAGTGATGTGTAATTTGTGTTGTCCACGCCACCCGCGACACAGGGGACCCAAGTGCGGGGGTATGAGTGGGTTAGCGTGATATACTTAAATAAATATGAAGGTTATGCACATGTGTATTAGCAACTTAAAATCTATCAAATCGTTGCACCCGCAAGACGACATTTCAAATGGAACGAATCATACCCATACACGCTTATAGATGTTTATTTTTATAGCTTATTTGTGTGAGTTTTACTGTAGTTACGTGTGGTTTAACATCCACGTTTGCTCAAAATCTTGGCCCGTCTGCCCCGCCCACAACGCCTTTCTATTCTTTATAAACGTTCTGTGGATTTGACCGACGGCTTTACGTGCCCTTGAAGGCACGGAAGGACTCAACAAAATTTGCCTCTAGCTGCCACCTAGCGAGCTGTGGTTTTTGTTTTGTTTTATTCCTAGAATTTGTTATGTTTCAGTACCCACTTGGTTCGTGCCGACAAACAAATAATAGAAATACTGGATTTCGCAAATTTTTTACGCTTAAGTTTTTTCAGCGTCTACTAGTAAAAACATCACAGATAATTGACACAAAAACATCGATGTCTTGAGCAAAGTCGTCACGTACGATCACAGCACTAAAAATATTGTCTTTTTGGCGATCGCAAATCAAATCCTTTAGCTTTTTATACTTTTCAAACAGTTTACAAGAGAAAAAAGTGTTATGGTTAAATGTTTTGAGTTAAAGCAGAAATATCGATTATTTAACTTTAAGTACTAAAAATATTCCATTTACAATTGATCCAACAAGAAAAGAACACAAAAAACAATTTTTGTAGTTTGTAAGAGCAATCTTCTAAGGCCCGTTGGGAACTTCACCATTCTATTCCAATATGAATATCCATTCGTGACCATTTATAGCGTCTGAGGTTTGAAGGACTCCGACTGCAAACATCGTAAGGAAAGCTGAGAGTTCTCCATAATGTTCTCAAAGGTGTGTGAAGTCCGCCAATCCACAATTGGCCAGTGGAATACTATGGCCAGTGTCTTTCACATTATGAGACACAAGGCCAGAAGTGGGACAGTTACGGGTTGCGGTGGATTTAAAAGTCCTGAAATTTGTCTATTCATTCAAGCTAAGGATATATGAACGCTTTAAATATTGATTGAGTTGATCGCTTATCGTTCGCTTTCGAACAAAGACTTTATTTTTGTTGTTTCATTACTACCATTTATCTTTGATGTATCGATTAATCTTAGTCACTAAACTAGATTAAAACTTACCGTTACTAGATCATAGCTGATCGTAGTGGGGTTTCGGAAACTTCTTGCGATTTTTTATTCATTGAATTCAATTATTATTAATAAATTTGCGATACAGCAATGTTACTAACCGATAAATAGAGTAACGGGTTTAATAAACTAAGTCCGCCTTCTGTGTAGTAGATATTGACTAATGATTAAAGCAGAGATCAGATATGATTAGGGAAATGTTTTTCAAAATTTTAAGAAAATTAAAATTGTATTTTTCCCTTTGACATAATTTTCACAATTTGGCTTCAACCCATTGATGGCCCACTACTGAGCACGGGTCTCTCCTCATATCTGAGGAGGCCTAGAGCATACTCCACCACGCTGCTCCAGTGCGGATTGGTGGAGTTTCACAACTTACTTAGGATCAATATGCAGTATCTTCATGTCCATAGCGTGCACCGTGGTGAAGACATTAGTAGCGCCGTGCACCACGCACTCCCGCGTCTCCGGCATGGCGAGCGGGGTGCACGCCGCCAGGAACACCGGCTCGTTGCGGCTGCACAGCGGCAGGTACGACACGTAATGACCTTGGACTAGAACTACCTAGAACAGAGGTTAAAACAGAGGTTTTTGTTAGTTTTTAATCTATATGCATAAGTGTAACTGATCGATCTCTGTACATGGAAGATATTGAGTAAACATATTTATTAACGCCACAGATTTCATTGCGTCCTGATGTCTGTGCATCTGTTGTATTTGGAAGCGAACGTGTGACTGAGGCTGAGCATGAACGACGTACGCCGAACGTTAAGAAGATTGTACGGATGGACAAGAATGGCTTCTACCCAATAGTGACCCACTACTGAGCATGGGTCTAACCTCGTACCTGAGGACGCCTAGAGCATATTCCACCACGCAAGAAGAAAAGACAAGAAGATGGATATGGACATGAATTTGGATAAGAATATGAATGAACGAATGACCGCTGTGCGAGTAACTAAAAGTATCTTTGACCGCTGAATCCACTTATTACAACCAACATTTTAATCTAAAAATTTTTTCGAGTGTGGGTGCCCCTAATAACCCATTGGTTCCCCCAAGCGAGGGCAGAGCAGAACCAGAAAAAAAGAAAAGAAAAGAGCATCTTGTTCCCGTAGTGTAATGTAGTATGTCCACTGACGATGTGGCAATGGCAAACAGATTCTGTTGGTCGTCGCTGGTGTTAATTTCTTTTACCTGCCCGGCTATGCTATGAAATGTTTTTACGTATTACAGAAGTCTATGTGGTAAATTATTATCATCAGGAGTCCTCTCTTTCTCTATGAGCTGTTTCCACAATAAAATAAATATATTATTAGAATAATAATTTACTTACTTTTTGGTCACCAAATCTCATTTGTCGTCTAGCGTTTCTCGAAACATTCATCCTACAGAAGAAATGTCTAGTCTTTGGTATATTTTCAGTTTCTCCATTGCTTCCCCGGTTCAGTTCCAGTTGTACTGTTTGGTGGTCTTGTCTATCTATTATGTCGTATACACTGTCCCCGTGAATAAGTAAATCTTCCTAAAAACATTAACAACATTATAATAGCTGAACTTGTTGTAAAACAAAACATGTCAAGTAACTGCGTAACATAACTCGGTACTTTTCTCGTAACATCAATAAATAACTAAATCTATTAAGTCTATTAAGAAGTATCTACTCTTTTGGATACCTCTTAATCGGGAAAACTTGTGTTAATTGCTTATGCCTTAATACATTTTTATTGCGAGGATATTGCCCTCGTGGCACATTTAATTTTTTAATGAATATTGTTCCAAATTCAATATTGAAATTCAGTTTCTGTTTAATTCATTAAACCTGATAAAACGGAATATTATTCCTGAGATGATTTATAGACAACAATAAACGTCGTTAAAGAGCTAAGCTAGTTAACATTTCAAGGTCTCTCTGAAGTCCTGAACAGCTAAGTACGTCCAAATTCCTGAGATATTTTCCTTCTAAATTTAAAGTACAATTTTACAAGATGAGGTTTACAAACCATAGAATGTCCTAAGTATTCAGCGGCATTTTCCGATATGTACAACAATTTTCCATTCTGTGTCATCATCATCATAAAACCGTTCATAGCCTGAAAAACATTGTAAATGTCAGCGATACTGATTTAATGGTTTCACGGTGAGCGGTCGTAAACTTGAAAAATACCTTTGAAAATCCAATATTGGGTGTAGGAGTAGGTTGCTCTTCGTACTGATAGTTAAAGTCGTGACTCTTGAACACTAAAACAGAAAGAAAGACGGTATTATGGGTGAAGTAATAGGAATGGTAGATAAGATAGCGAACTAAATGCATTTTAAACGTCTTAATATGCCGTTTCGTGACACAAGGTGAAACAAAAAAGTTTGGGAGACGTTTTAGTGATCCGAGGACGAGATGTAGGATTACATCGCACGTGATGAGCTTGGTCAAAGATTTGGAGCATGGGAAATGATGGAAGTGTATACGGAACTGGATTGGAAGACAGCAATTCGAAATTACTCAAGATTTGAAACAGCTAAACGCAACAAACACCTATTTAAATATTAATGATAATTAAATATTTTCTTCGTTTAATAAAGTAACTTTTTTACCTTTTAGCAAGTTTATTTTATTTACCAACCACGCTGGCCAATTGCGGACTTCCCACAACTTTGAGAACATTATGGAAAAATCTCAAGTGTGTAGGTTTCCACACGATGATTTTTTCACCGAAATAAATGATAATTATATTCTAATTAATAGTATGATTGTACACATATTTTTTTTTAAATTGGAAGTTCGTGCGGGACAAACCCTTTCAAAAACCCTTGTTCGGGAATCCAATGATCAAACCACTTATCTATTCACTCACTCACTCATCACTGGCTATATAGTCTTACCTTGCTGGAAGTAATTCATCTTCCGCACATAAACACACACGAGGGCCATCAGCTGCAGCTGGGAGAGCCTCTGGCGGGTGGAAGGGGGCAGCGGCAGCAGGTCTCGAAGGTTCGATATCTCTGCGTTGATCAGATCCCTTCGCATCTTGCTTGCGCCCTTGGTAGATTTCGTTGGTTCAAATCTGTGTACAAAACAAACGTAAAAATGACATTTGCTGATCTGTTTGCAATAATTACCTAGTTTTAGTACTTAGAACGTTTGCACTAAAGAATTTTATTGACTGTCCTCGGATCGTAGTCAAGCGGTAACTTATATTCAGTAAAAAAAGACTGTCTACCTTAAGGTTGTCTAGAAGAAATCGCTACTACAGCGATAATACCGCCTATTCTGTTCGTAATTATTTGCACTGTTCTGTATACGTTCTGTGTGCATATTGAAGTCAAATCGTATTTGTGTGTTTGTAGGGAATTAAGATAGCAAACGAGCATGACCACTCTTCCGACCACTCTTCCACTGCCGCCCATGACAACTGTGACCGACACAGAATAAAACTAAAATCGGGACTAGAATGGTTATGTCTGTTAGAACCAACCAACGTTAGTAGGTATGAATATTCGTTAGTTTGAATACCAGTTTGCCGCATTCTACAGTTCGATTCTGTTTCAGATTACATGTATGTACGTATTAGAATTTTATTAGCACTTCGGCGAAGTAAAACTTCGCTTAAAAATCTGTAGGAACATCTAGGTTCACCTGGTAACATTACGTCCTCAAAGGTTGCATAGATATAGTGGGTATAGTCATCATGTATCTCGTTAATGATCTCACTATTATACAATTATAAGAGAACTAAATTCTTAAATCAGCCTAAAATCTATCAAAAGCTTCGAATCCGTCGATATAGAGTCGGTTTCAAATCGTTGCGACTAATCGTTAGCATGATATTCATAAAACAAATAAAACAAAGACTTATTATACTCAAAAGGGAATTATTTAGAGTAAGATGCATGCAGGTGTCTGGATGCATTACGTTGTCACAGCAATATTACGAGCGGAGCCTTACTATAAAAATCCTCCCTCGTTACCACACAAAATCCATTAATACTTTTTTTTCCCACTATTAATCTATCGGCGTCGCTTGTCTCATAGAATAAGCAATGAACTTTTACTCGTTCCTCGACTAGTTTCTAGTTGGGAAAAAAACAGTGAGGATTTTCCAGTATTTGTAGACAATGTACGGATATGCCGTTCCGGACAGGTGTATGGCGTATCTCGATTATATTAGAATGTAAAATAGAATGAAAAAATGAAAAAGATGTCAGGATTGATTCTAGGTCTGGCTTTCTGGGTTCTATACTACGAGTAACTAAAAAAAGGTATAGAACCCGTCGTGAGTCGTAGAAATGGTTAAATTTCCTCCCGTCTGGGTTACAATGCGTCGGTGATGTGGTGGAAGCCTGGTGGTAGCCCGTCTGTACGGTATTTATTTAAATGGTTCCTAGACAATTTACAATGCCTTGCCTATGCCTTTGACTGAACCTAGGCTTTAGTCGTTGACATCTGAATTTTTTTCGGCTGTTTCCAATTTTCTTTCTATCCGTAATCTCTTGATAACATTTTATTATGATACGGGTACTCACGATATGTATTTTGAAACGCCGATATTTCGACCCATGCATGGATCGTGGTCACGGCTGAACTGCGTTAAGTTTAAAATCTCTTGATAAGTTAGTAGGTAAAGTAAGAACTAACACTAATTTATGTGATTTATGTGACCGACATCTCGGTCACTTCTATACTTCGAGAGTCTATAGAACAATTTTGAAAACACCAAGTAAGTTTGAATTTTACTAGAACGGAATCCTAAAAACTATTAAAATAATTGTGATGAAACCGCAGCAGGATACAGGATGTATTGATTTATGACTTTACGGCTGCCAGTGAAATTTATTGTGATGCAAATTTTCTTGGATAGTCTCCAATGAGCATTCTTTTGGCGTTTGCATTATACTTTTAGTTTGTTTAAGTAATTATTTTATATTTATTTATGCAATGAGCTTTTTGAAATTCAGCATGATAATATAGGTAGTAATGAATAAATGCTGTTTATGTTTTGATCATTGTTTTGGTGAAGAAAGTGACACTTTTAGAGTAGATACGTTTTGAAAAGAAATAACCTTTAAAAATGTTAATTTCAATCATAGAAAACAAAGTTTAAAATATCATGAACAATCAATTGGATTCATTAAAATAAACGCTTACACACACATACCCCCGACTAAGGATTCCTCCCTGAGTCACTAAATTTTTAAACTGTACACTAAATTAAGATCACTAAAATAACATGATTATAATATTAAAACAATTATACATTGTCACACATAAATTAACCCGAAATATTTGTCCGAGTGCCCAATTCCACGCTCAGAGGTGGAGGAAGTAGGTTTCCTGGGACGTTAACATGCACAGCTGGTCGCCTTAGCGGGGCCTTTCATCTCACCTGGGACTCCCTTGTAGGGTTGTCACAACCGTTTCGAGTAAATATGTCACGTTAAAGGCTTATCGTCTCCTTTCAAGGCAATTCCTAATCCACATTGAAGTCTGGTAAATAAAATGTTTATACTCGTAGAGGCTATAAATGTAGTTATAGACAATTTTGTACGGAATGAATTTTATTATGTACTTACACGAACCATTTTTTTAAATTATGTATGCTACACAGTCACAGCCGCACCCTAGGATTACCTGTGTTGTGTGTGCTATGGACAACACACAAGACAAGAACACATACACACCCAGAACAGTAATTTCAACTTTCATTCAATTTTCCGCTTCGCTGGGAATCAAACCCAAGGCCCTTCGAACGGCCATCCGGCATAGCGCCCATTGCGCCGTGAGGGTCCTAATAAGGTATCACTGTACAAAACAGGACTAATTGTCAAATTAGAAACCAAACAAGTTGTGAACTTTATAAATTAAATACGCACGTAATCAAATTTTAGTTAACACAAATCGTACAAACTGCATGACTTGTGGGTCACACCGAAAACCAGCGGTCCTGATTTTTTTAACTTTTTTCATTTATTGGTAGTTTTAGTACATTATATTTTTAGTAAGAAGTTTGTAAGGAAGTATACCTGTAGATAAGCAAAGTCAAATACTGACAATGCATTATCTTAGAATTACTGACTATGTTATTGTGGCAAACCGAACTCCTTTATATTTTTATACTTTTTTTACTTTTAAGAATTACATGTCAAATTATTTTAAAAAATCATTGTTTTTTTTTAAGTTTAGAAGTCAGTTGAGAAAATTATTGTTAAACATCTTTCAGTAAACATAGCAAATTCTAAACCCTCTGATCCATCGCCGTCCGTCACAGTTATTATCTAACAACAACTCACAGGACTAACTATCACAGACCCCTGTGCTGTCTCTGTCCCTTTTAGAACCTACTGTTCTAATACCGTGTCCTAATCGGACTGACTACCCTAGTCCCCATTTGAATCTTGTTCTAGGGCGGTCACAGTTGTAATGGGCAGCAGCGGAGGGTGGTGCTTCATGCTTGTTGGCTACATTAATTGCGTAAAAAAATCTTACTCGGTTAGATTATGAATTGGAATAAACTTTCATTCTAAATTCAGCTTTTTTCATGTAAAATACTTCTAATTTAACGATCCCAATTGGAGGAAGTAGCTTTTCGGGCATGTTAACATGCGCTGCGGACCGCCACTTGCGGGCCTTTTCATCTCAGCTGGGAGTCCCTCGCGTAGGGCTGTCACAACCCAAATTAATGAGTAAAGTTTGGATTTTCAATGGCCTTTTGAATTGTCGTAAACTGTAGAATTAGGGTAATGGTTTTAAGTTGTACAGCATTTTTCTCAGTAACGAATAAGTACACTTGAGATACTGATATTATTGTAAGTTCAATAAATTATTAAACACTAATTAAAACATACGCTAAGTTTTGTATATGTGTATTTTTATTTGTAGACCTGTGTATTTTCTAATTAGTACATCCTAACGTAACATAATATGACACATTTACATTAAAATTTATTTTCCAGCGAACTGTATTTCCTTATCGTTTTTATTTCGTTTTTTGTACATATTTAATTGTGTTATTAAAATGCAATTATTTGTAATTTTTTTTAAGGGGATACCCCTTTTACATAATGCAAGAATGTTACAAAAATACAGTCAATCGTTGGCAACCCTAAACACGAATCCTTTTGTTAAACCGTTTATTTTTATTTGTTTGAGTGATTAGGTTTTTTGAGCGTCCTTATTGTGGGAAAAAATGAAAGATGATTGGTGGCTGTCGTTTAGTTATTAATTTTATTGAATTTACGAATTGACTGATCGTTGTTTGCTCTCATTCTGTTTTACACAATAAGTCGCCACGCTTCGTGATTGTATTTTGTTTTAATTCTGTAAATGTCTATAAATTAAGTCGGTCCGATCTAACGACATATTGAGTCGATCAAGTTTAGTGTTTTCGTAGTAACGGTTGGAAAAGTGTCTCTGGTATACTTACTAATTAACTGAAAAACGAATATTCGTAAGAACTCGTCTTTAGCAGCTTACGTTGGCTAGCATGGTTCTTCTGGTTAGGATCAGGATGGTTGGTACGGTTGTACCAAGCATCCTGATCCCGATTTGAGTCTAGTTCTGTGTCGGACACAGTTGCAATGGGCGGCAGCGTAAGGGTGGTGCTGCATGCTCGTTTGCCAATTTTAAATCCATAAAAAAAGTTTATAAACCAAATTTCATTTAATTTCAAATTTATGATTTCGTTTTAGTTATTTTTTATTAAAAATACATTGGTTGTTAATCAGGTGGGTACGCCACTAAAACAAGGTAACAAAATTTAAATTCTACAATTCGCGCTTCCACACAGCTATGCGCACTCTCATTCCAGCACCTCCCAGACGAATCTGATTGATTAGACCCAAGTTTTCAGTTTAAATCAAGAATGTACGGGGTAATAGGTAATCGTTTAACACGTGGACACAAAAACTGGACATTCCGGACATTGCTGGGCGTGAAACGACGCAACCATTTCACGGTGCGTACGCCGACGGACCGTGTTAAATTCTCCTTGACATTGCGAGGTAATGTTAAAAGTTTATTTATTAACTGGTATTGCATTCTGTTTTTGAATGTTCGTTTGCGAGGTATTTGCTGCAATTAATAGTAATTTTTATCTTGTAACATATTTAGATGAGGTGTTCTACTGGGTCGATGCAGCGATAATTATCATTTCTGAACTCAAAATTCAAAAATTCTCAAAATTATGACCTTTTACCTATTTTTAGACAGAAGGTGACTTGGAGGATAATTGTTTACTTTAGAAGAAGTTAGAACTCACAATTAAAAGACTTATACAATAACTTAAGATAATAAAAAAAATCAACACAATTAATTGGACCGCTCATATTCATAAATTACTTCAATCTACAATTATGTTGCGTACCCACTATAAGTACGGTGCTACGGTGCTACCATAATATATTTAATTATATAACAACTACATATAATTTGGTGGAGGAGTCTCAAAATTTGGATTAATTGGATTAAATTATTATTTGTTAAATATTAATTAACTCATTTATTAAATTTATTCCACTGCAGCGGTAGAGGTTTTTAACAAAACCAATTAAATATATCATAAATAATAATAATTGATTACTTGATGCAAGTGGGTGGGTGTATATGCAATTAAATTGTTCAGTCTTTATGGCCGGAACAAAAAAGCGATCAAGTCATTACGTACCTACTGAAATGTATGATACACGGATAAATTTACGGAAAATAAATACATTCGTTATCAGAAATTAGTTTAAAAAATGTGAATAAAACTGATGGCGTACAACGGTTTTGTGGCTAACAATTTTAGTTCATCATGACGTGATGCTCAGTTTGCGGCGGAACACGTGTTGATGGCTGTACGCGAATATGTACGTTGTTAGTACTCCTTTTAATTATGTTTGCTATATCTATTTTTCTTGGTATATAATTATGTACTTTAATGACAATTATGTACTAAAATGACCACTTAAAAGAATTAAAATATATGTAAAATCCCCTTCAAATGAAAAAAAGAATTATTTAAAATATCTGCTCATTTGTGGACTCAGCAAATAAAAGTAGGGTAAGAGATCCCATTTTCCGAAAAACAAAACAAAGGTCAATATCTCGAAAACGGTGACACTTTTAGGTACTGAAGTGCTTTTTTGACATCGGTTACGTCTATTTTCAAGCTATCTATGTGTTACCGGGCACAAAATATCAAACAGCTGGGCTTTTGTCGCCTTTTACGACATCCTGGTCTGCTCGATTGCGATTGGGATCAGTATTCTAGGCTGCTTCAATATGGCCAACAACTGCCGTACTGCCTTTTCAAGCCAGCTTCGGTTGCTGACTGCGTGCGTTACACAAATGTCTTACCCAATTGCTACTATAGTGCTTAAAATACGCCTCTGAAGAAGAAAATAAAGCCAGCGTTACTACAATAGGATTCCAATTGGATCTATCCCACATCGAGACAGCGACGCATTGTGAACTCAGCTGGTGACTGTTCCTAGCAACGTCAGTTTAGCTGATAACGTAGTCGATAATACTGTCAAACTCCAAAAGGTTTGACATAATGACGATCGAAATATTTTATCCGATCGATCGCATATTATCGACGATTCGAATCGACGTGCAACAGAACTGAAGTCGAGATAGAATAATCGATTTTGTTGCCGGGGTTCGGTATATCGATGAATGCTGAACTTTTGTAGTTGTGTAGTAGATCGTCTACCTCTTGTATACTATTTTATCTAAATAGGTACTCAATATAAAAAAATACAGAAATTGATAATTATCATATCGACATTTTGATTGTAGCTGGTAAGTACCGATCAACTTAATTCAAAAAATCAAAATCAACTACGATTAGTTCAAGAGTAATTTTGATTTTTTTTGTGAAATGCTTTATTTAACATACTATAAAAATAAATAAAAGTTTTAAAAACCCTCTTTGCTCTGAAACTAGGAATCATACCATTAAAAAAAATTGTCATAGAAAACCTATCCCAAAAATAAGTTTACCCGCAGTAATTAAAAAATATTCACAAATCTAATAATAGTGCGGAACCCAAAACCACAAGTCCATTTCGGAGTTGACCGGTTGGTCAGTTGATTGTATGACTGTATGGGTGAAATACCGTTTATTGAACGAGGTTATCTGCTGTCTAGCAGATGGTTAGAATTACGTAACCTGAAGTTCTCCAGCGGTGAGCAGGTTCATTATACTTTAACAGGTTAATTTAGTATAATATACTTTTGTGATCTGATTCATGGTACATTCAACCGTAAATTGAATAATGTTAGTGCTATCAAATCGTTTTGACAGTTTTTGGATTTTAAATCATTAAGACCAGATGCGTTTTTCATTGCCAGTTAAAACTATAGCCTTACTGTTTTACAAACATAACGGCCTTACTTTCGTAGTGGACTGTGAATATGTATGCAGTAATAATAATATAAATGTATAATTTACCTACAGAAGGATATTTGCCCCAGTAATGGTCACCAGTCTTTTTTTTTTATTGATTTGCCTTAAATAATTGAGTGGAGTTCATTAATTTCTAGATATAAACAATCTGATTTACTATACATAAACCATTGATTTACTATAAATAGTAAATACGTTAATTCGTATTGAATGATTTTATGTTAATCTGCAAATTTTTTGTAAGTAAGCATATTTGAAACATAAGTAGTTTAGAATTTTGTATTAGTTCACATTTTAAAACTTTTGATTTGGTGAGAAGTTATTCTTGACTTCGGCAGTAACTTTGATCAATTTGTATAACTAGTAAATTAGTAACTATATAATTAAAAAACGGATTGTAATAAGAATAATCCTACAACGTTTCAATGTCCATTACTGTTGCAAGCACCCTATTTGTTTAATTTTCCCATAAATACAAAACTGCGTAACAGGTTATTTATAGAATCACAATCCTAAGAAAACGGTTTGCGTAAAGATGGTATCACGACCGTACCAGATTAGAGCAAAAGCGTGTATCGTTGAAAATAACCATATATTTTATGTACAACACTAGTACATACAATTATATTATGTGTATAATACACTGTACATTATATACACAGGGTGTACTGTACATACAGAATTGAAGCAAAGTAATAATGTAGTTTTTTACCTTTAGATATAGTTTAGTTGAAATGTACTTTTTTAAAGCTTATCTAACTTGCAATGTTTGTATGTTCGGATCAAATCTTGCAAGTTGATTTAGAATATTCTTCTTACACTTCAGACTTGAAATTTTGCATTTTGATTTAGTTTACTTTTTGATTTACTCAACGACAGTGACATAACCGTAATATGACCAAAACACTGAAAAAACTTCCCTAACCTGTGCTGCCATCTGCAAAGTGTAAAATAAAAACTAAACTACCTCATTGCATAATAACACCTTTGTAGTACACATTTATTTCCATACAAGGTTAAAAAATATTTTGTTATCTAACGCAATTTGTCACCGACAGAGAATTGATAATACATAAAACGTCGACATGTTATTTTAGTTCTTATTATTAGAGAACTTCAGCATAAAATTGTATGAAGGAAGTCGTTTTTGAAACATCACTTTGTCGTGAAGCTGTTGCAGTTAGCACTTCAGTCAAAATGAAACTTGATTTCAGCGGTTCTACTCTAATTTCACTTCATTACTTTGTTTTGTTTAACATTGAACCATAATTGACGTCATGTTAATACTTTGTTTGTTCAATATATGACGCAATGTTTACTGTGCTGAAAGAAGTGTTCGAAGGGTAGTAGCTAGGTTCGATTTCCGGCGTGACGAAATTTTAATGATGATGTAAACAGCTGATTTAGATTAGATGCGTCAGCTTGGTTTTAAGATTAATTATAACTGGTTTCGGTAATGAAAGACTTCGTGACCAACCCGCAAGTCAGAGAATTTTTCATAATAATCCTGGAGAAGTGTGAAAACCACCAATAGGCACATGCTTAGTGTGTTGGACAATGGTATTACTTACCCTACTTACCCTACTTTGACTACAGTAGTAGGCCTCCTTAAAGACATGGGTAAAAGAACCTGCTCAAGTTTTGTGTTTCAATGATGATGATGATGAATAAATTATGTAAAATAGAATTGTAATAAGACTGGTGAAGGTTATAATGCAGTATTGACCTGACTGTAATAGATTCTTCACGGATTCAATATGATTAGAAGTATAACATTACAAGCGGAAAATAGTAAATTTTTCTGCTCCTCGTAGTTTACGACATTGTAGCCTTTAGTTACCTACTAAAATTTTACGGTTTGTTCGTTTTCGCAACCTATAACTGTTTCGCAACCTAAGTATATAATAGGTGTCCCTTTGTTGGGATTAGGTTTCCTCACACGATGTGAGGGGTACACGCCATAGTCGGCCATGCTGGCCAAGCGCGGAGAGATTTCAGGCCCCATTAAGAACGTTGTGGTGAATTCTCAGGTGACAATTAATTTCTAATACCCTATTATTTAAAATTTAGAGATGCGTGCAGGTTTTGAACTCGGACCTCCCTGTTCGGAAGTTCGAGGTTTATACCATTTGACTACCACTGGGTCAGTTACAATAATAGTAAAATAGCAGGGGAAAGACTCGTCACCCACGACAAATGGAATCCCAATGTGGGAGTTAGTGTCCCCTTCTCCAACAAAATGTTAACCTCTTGTTACAAATGAATTATGCTATTGTATGATTATTGTAACATATTCCTCATAGTAAGATGTAATTTTCGTAAACAATAATTAATCAGAGTTATAAATATTCAGTAAATAAAAATATTTCCGATAATAATATCAATGTGTTGCATTAATTTTATTTTCCGACGGAATAATTTTTTCATTTAACGATAACTCTGTTATTGTTTAGATATTCATATCCCGACGAGAAAACACCCGAAATAAAATCTAAACATAAACTTTGACATATAAGAATTTATCTAATTGTCATTTACCGTAATTATTTTTATCTTTATGATTAAATAAAAATTACATATTATGTATTATCCTTCCATAGTGAAATTATATTGAAGCGAAACTGCACACTATCATTGAATTATATTTTTTTTAAATCTATATCACTTCAGTTCCCTAAATTAAAATAAAGAAAAAAATATCTTACCTTAAAAACATCTTGATTAAATAGTCTTCAATAGAGTTTTATATTTTATATCAATATTATCACTAATCACTATCTAATTAAATTCCATTGCAAGTTTATTTTTGAATTTCCAATTTATCAATCAAAATTAAAAAAAAGCGACCACACAGTCCGACAATTGAAGTATTAATGAATGGATAATAAGAAAATCAACCCTCCACTAAACTTCACAACATCATAGTCATAATCGGGCAATAAAAATAACCATAAACAGCACGTGTCGAACATAATTCGAAAACTAAACAACCTCACAGCGCGTTTCCGAACACATAAAAAAAAACTTTATTCAAATTTTAAACTAAAGATATCGCGTCAATAGATGCGTGAGCTTTTTATTAGAATGAGATTAGGAGCGATCCTCAAGCTCCGATACTTCCGTGCGCAAGCGCATCGGGACAACGACTATAAAAAGCCTCCACTAAGCCTCTCTTTCCTGCACGCCTTATTTTCTTTTTTGTTGAAAAACATGCGCTCGCGCCTTAACGAGTCCCGTCGACGGGACACATTCAATTTCAGAACGGTTTTAAAAACTTTTTACTTGTCATCTTAAAAAAAGAAAAGCTTTCGTTAGAAAACAAAAAGATACTGTCAAAGTACGACTTCATTTCAGGAATCTGATATCGCGGTAGAGCGAGACGGATAGACGTCGCAACCTGCGCTTACCGTTCGTAGTTTAGCGTGAAAGAAATAGAGAGAGTCATCTGTAAGAAGCATCGCTGGAAATTAATGAGTTCGAAAGAGACGTAGTGTTTAGCGTAATTACTGTCGTTTCGCGTAAACGAGATAGTATAATGATTTAATGAATGACAATTTATTGATATTTCTGTAATGTACGGTGACGATTTGCGGAGGTGTTATGTGTGGTTATGAGTGATAATTGGCTTTTGATGACGAGAGGCTGGGTTGAGATTTGATGTGTTACTTATGACGTTTTAATTGCAGCTATTTGCGGTTAACCACATGCTGACTGAATGTGTTCTTAGGTGTGATAGATATAAAGATTATTTCTCATTAGCCACAACTATTGGTAGTAAGTACTTTTTACGTACGTACTCGTATATTTCTAAGTAAACTATTTTTAATTTACATAAAACATTAATAAAGTGATACAAATAAGTATAAAGATAGATAAACAGACCAGTATATTATGATTTCTTACAGTTGAAAGGTTCGTGCGTAGAGTTTACGGATATGGTGTTGGGTATAGGGTTCTGGAGTAAAAAATCTACTACCTAGTGAGTAGGTACCTTGAAGTATAAAAGACAGTAATCAATGAATCAATATTACTGAGTGACTGACAGACAACGTACAGCCGAAACTTGGCACGTATGTTGCTTGGGGAGTTAGGGGCGCACTAAGAGAGGATTTTTGGGAATTCCCCCCCTAAGGTGATAAAAAGGGGATAAACTGAAACTCTTTATTTCTTCAATGGATTCAATTGAAACTTTTATTTTTATTTAATTTATTTTATTATTTTATTTTATTTGGGATATTAACAACTTTTCTTTTAAACATAGAGTATCACATCATATAAGTAATACACTTACAGAAGCCAATAGCCAACCAAATAACAAAGCCAACAAAATAGCCAAATAGTCATCTACTGAATATTATAATAAATAACGTTGTACATAGGTTCCTCAAGATACGCAAGTGAGAAATAGGAAACGATTTTTGGAAATGTATACATATTATACATACGAGCGGTGTAAAAAACTTCGATAGCATGGTTCAGGCTTGACGTGACGTCACCGATTGGCGTATACTGTGCGATGTCGCCACAAACTCATAAAATATTCAAATTAAGAAGCCAAGGGTATCCAAATAAAAGCAGATACCTAAAAAGGATTAAAAATATTAAGGTGTTCCCACATTAGCGTGTAGATTGGCCAGATCGCCCGTTATCGCGTAGCGCGGGAGCTGGCCGCGGGCGACGAGGTTATTTTAAACTTTTTTCATGTGTTTGAGAATATACCCCGTCGGCAATTTAATGAAGTGAAAATGAGCGAAATTCGGAGATTTTTACATGGTCACGTGATAGCTAGTTAAAAATAAGTAACTATAACAGTAAGTAACTTAAACGGCGATTATCCAGCTCAGGTTTTGGACTTGAATTCTAGACGCAATTTGTGTTAAGAAAAAAAATATGGTTAAACTTTTTTTGGAAATCATAACTGTTTCTCAGCTGGGCTCGGGTTTCATCTCATGTAAGGGTACAGGGAATCGGGAGTTAGGTCTTTATGTGTTGTCCATAGTACCCACGATCAACGAGCAAAAAAATCACACGACATAGTGAATCCTAGTGTGATGCTATGAGTGGTATAGCGTTCACACTAGCATTATATTGTATTATTTACGGTCCATTGACGATAGACAAAGGCATGAATTATTTCTTGAGGGTAAAGAAAAAAAAAAAAAGAATTTGAAAAAAGAATTTGAAAAAATATATTCTTAACTTCTTATACCTTTACCTCTTTTTTGCTTGAGGAGTACCTAAATATTATCTGCGATTAATATAATAATTGAAATCCGTTTGTAATTTGCGTCGGCTCGTCAAACGCGACGCGACGCGGCGACAGCGGTCATTAGCGCGCGACGCACGCGCGGGTTATACTGCGACACGTGCGCTCGCAGCCTTATACAGGGGGATGTTTTTATTGATTAGGCACTATAAAATTATATACGTAGAAGAAGCTGTTCGGTTAGCTTTTGCGTAACTAATTCGGGAAAAAATTAATTAAAACTTAGCCTATGACTAGCCGCACTAATAATATTGCGCGTGTGCAGCTAGTACTATCTAAAATCCAACCCGTTCAGTATACAGTTATAATCTTTCTCATTGTGTGACCAGATGTGAGTGAGAGTTAACATTTTACTGATTACCCATAGTACTTACTAAGCACGCACCACCAGATATAATTACTTTTTATATAAATAGTCGATAATCGATCAGACGACGTCACCTGATGGTAAGTAGGCACCGACAGTCATGGAAATTATTAACACTAAAGGGATTGGAAAGGAAAAAACTGCGTTGCCACGCAATAAAGATTACAGAAGAAAGAATATCCAATACGATACTCTTAATCGCGATAGCAGATTTAAGATAACAAAATTATATTAAATTATATTACTTAGCCCGGTAACTAGTACCTAACTGTAATCCGTTTGCAATTTACATCGGCTTGTCAAACGAGGGGCGGCGCAGTGACAGCGGCGCAAGCGCAAGAGACGGCGTTTAACCTTCGACCCTTGTTTTTATCCATGTACCTACAATGCATACTGGTTCCATTGATAAAATCGAGTTATCGGTGTACCTACATAACAAGAAAAAAATCTGTACCTAAACTAGCAGCATAATGTTACCGCCTAAATATTACGGTAAGTAGCGGGGAAAAATAAATCTTCATATGCAATTCGATTTAATGAAATAAATAATTATGTATAAACTTTATTACATGATATGATAAGTATTGAAAGTGCAATCCTTATCACATTATGACGTGTCATTGACCCATATACTTAAGGCATAGCAAAAATAATTAAAAATTTGAACCTAATATTATTATAACAAAATATTATATCGTAAATTACAAAAATTACAGTCATACATAACATTTTCCCATCGGGAATCGATTCCAAAACCTACACTGATCATTAGTCACCAATAAAATTTATGAAACAATATTTAATATTCAATTATAATTAACTAATTAACGAACAATTCAGAACATCCTGTACCCACCGCCGTCACAATGACGACGTATTTAACAATAACAGCAGGGAGGTCCTGTTAAAGGTGCCGGCGTGACTCCCAAAATCACGTGCCCACCCCAATGTAAACAATAGACAAAGCCCGCCGGTTATTAGGCTGACCGATTATCATCAAGATTATGATCCTTCGTACTCGGAACCGCGTCACAGGAAAAAACGGCTGACGTGTGTCGGACTGTGTAGTGGAGAGTTCCGTAGTCGGGTTGTAATGGGAACATGTTTTACACACACACACACAATCACTCACGCACATTAATACTGTCGTACTTAGCAATCATAAATATTTGATATATTAATAATACTGTCTATGCTAAAGTCCCAAAGTTGATACTGTGGCATTGTTCAAAGAACGTAAAATCATGATTGGTAGGATGAGCTTGCTAGCCTGAATTACTTTGTAAGTGATATGACCCAAGCTCATAGCTTAGGGAATATTTTTGTAATAAATAAGAACCTTTGTGTATTTCTTAAAAGATGTGCTGAGGGGTTTCTTTCGCACTGTCTCCTAGTCTCTGATAAAGCATCTGTAATTTTTTTTAATTAAAACCTACAGAGAGTTCTTGAAGATGCTAAAAAGTTATTTAAAAATCAATAGTCGCAATAACTATAAAAATATCTTTTAAAGTGTGTTTAAAATTCCTTCTGGATTCATGGTGATTTATGATGAGGAATTATGAGGACAAGGACTGCTTTTGCCATTTGATTAGGGAATCCTAGAATTTAATTCCTCTAGCAGGTTGAATTTTTTACCTCAAAGTTGCAATTCATATGCAGTTAGGATCGGCGACCTTTAAATCAGCAGGAGTTGGAATTCTGCGAGCTCAAATTGTTAGAAATCACTGTCAAATGAAGCTAGATAATCTTTAAGCCAATTCTGAGAGTAAGATTATTGAACTGATATAAATATAAAATTTGAGTACCTACAATCCAATTGCTACAATTGGATTGTAGGTACTCAAATTTTACTCAAACTCAGATCGTTTATTTTAAGTAAAAAAAACAACTTTTCCGTAAAACGTAGGTATGCAGTCAAATGTTGACCGTAAACGCGTCCTAGTTATATTCAAAGAGTATTAATAAAACGAGAAGGAATATTGTTCAAGAATGGATGATGGATGGATGGAAGACCTGGATGTAGGCGTGGTAAGCAGGTGGTGGAATTGGCGGTCGGTCGCCGGTTCCTGTATATACGTCCCGCGCAATTGATTACAAGCAATTCTTTTTTTTATTGCATATAAGATAGCAACGAGAATGCCACAACCGTAACTGTGCTGTTAAAATAACAATCCCAGGGGTAATTCCCCAAAATAAAATAAGTTTTGATGAAATTACCTCAACCATTTTGGTGCGAATATGCAATCAGTGCAAGCAGTGATAGCGGTGTGGTTGAACGTTGGACTGCCGAACCGGAGGCTCCGGGTTCAAACCCCGCACGCACCACTAATTTTCAAAAATTATGTGCGTATTAAAAAAAAAATTATTTATCACTTGCTTCGGTGAAGGAAAACATCGAGAGGAAACCTGCACACCTGAGAGTTCTCCATAATGTTCTCAAAGGTGTGTGAAGTCCACCAATCCGCACTTGGCCAGCGTGGTGGACTATGGCCTATACCCCTCACACTGTGAGAGGAGACCCGTGCCCAGCAGTGGGACAGTTATGAGTTGTGATGATGATGATGATGATGATGCAATCAGTCTCAAAACATTTGAAATAGTAGCATCGATATAACTTAAACACGTAAGGAAAAACAGTGTAGGGCGAATGGGGGTAAATGGGGCCATGAGTCCTATTTCTGTTCTAATTAACCTAACTTAATCCAACCCAAATATTCTTATTTAATTAGGTATGCAGGAATTTATTGCATTTTGATAAAATTTTGTCAAGAATCTCGTTTTTGTCACTTTGCTGCGACATAGTATGCATTCCATCCATCCCAAAACATATTTTTAGAACCTTATGAATGAATGAATGGCTCTCCTATGCTAGACAACAGAGTGCACTGTGAGCAGAACGTTCGCTTACTACTAAATATAGATACCTAAGCCAAAACAATTGTATATCCTAACAAAAGTAGCAGGTTTGTGTGATCATGATATGGCATCAAAAATTACTACATAAAAATGATATGGCACAGTGGTGCTACATGTTCGTTTACTTTCTAATATACATAAAAACAATACTGAACTTATTTATCAGAACAGCTTTATAATATTAAAAATAATAAGTAAAAATACCAAAATCGCTAGAGCTCCTATTACGTCAAGCTCTATCCTCCAGGTAAAAATAGAGCTGACTTTATAATACTGTTATATTTAGGAATATTAATAAAATGTGACTAAAAATGGTTTCCCTCTAGCACACTCGTACAAAATAACTTTCAATGGCGGTACATTTTCCCTGGTTGTCCTTGACCCCACGACACAAACACCTGTCCTGCGTGACCTCCGGGCTAATCGACGAAATCGCGGGCGGTCGCTCTCCGTGATTTAATGCACTCGCTAATTATGGCTTGTTCAAATTGTACCTTTCTCACGGACTATATGGACCGAGCGGCGCGGGCATACCGGTTAGGGATGCGGGATTGATGCGCTATGGGGGTTTGTGCGGTGTGGATCTCAACTTTGTTGTTAACGATAGTGGCGATTTATACTAGTGTCAGTCTCGCTGTGACCATCGTTCACAGAACGGGGCGAAATATCGGTATAACAATACCGAAATTTTTTGGCTTCAACTCATTAATACTGTAGATATCTATCTGTAAAAAATGTATGTATTGATGTATGTGTAATGTAGATAAAGTACTGACATACTTAATAATAGATGATGAGTTCGAGGTAAACTTCCCTTTACCATAGATGAACATTTTATGTTAATTTTTATTGGAATTGACTGAAACATAAACAAGAGCGATGCCTTATAATATGTGAATTGAACCTTACCCGTCTGCCCTAACCTGTTACTCGTTCAACCTTCAGGACCTTCCGTCTCTTTCTCACTCCAACAATCACCTAGCTCACCGTCTCGCTCAGTAATCTTGGGTCAGACTGGACCACATTACCGTAATGGTACTTAAACACATATTTAAGTAAAGATTCTTTTTGCGTAAAAAGTTGCGTCTGCGCATGAGTACTTGGGTCGTTTATGGAGAAGATTTAATGCACCTACATATGGTGTTCTAAAGGTTTTTAAATTCGCCGTTTGTTGAAGATTTTTCGAAGCAGTAAATGCTATGTTTATGTATGAATAACTATTTAAATTTGTACATAAACATAGCATAGAAAATGGTCCCAGTGTGAGGGCGAAGATGTTAACGTTCCTGTTAAAGTTTTGTTAAGTAATGTGAAAAATGGCCGAACAAATTTTGATAAAACTTTCACGGAAATAACAAATACGGCTACTGCCGCGTTAGCAAAATAGTTTGACCATGATTAATTATTTTTCCATTATTTTATCAAAATAACTTCATTTATTTATTCATAATTTGCGATGTAGTATAGAATAAAACAAGTTTTGTTAACTATTTTATAAAATATTTTTGTATGATCACAGCGATACAATCAGGTGTGCTTGCGTTTAAATACTGGGCAGCCCTCCATATCGTCCACGTGAGAGAAAACTGTAAAGAAAAAAAATTAATAACAAAATAAAAAAATTTAAATATAAAAAAAGTTTCGTTGTTGGTTTTTTGACATAGTAAATTTTTGGTAGACCATTGTAAACCCCTGCTGGGTACATGAGAGGGTAATTTAGGAGCTTTATAAGGTAAATACAAAATAGGGTAGTTTTAATAGGAGTGAACCAGTGACAGCCGAGTGGTTTGAACGTTGGACTCTCGAACCGGAGGGCCCGGGTTCAAATCATGCACGCACCTCTAATTTTCTAAAATGATGGGTGTTTTAAAATTTAATTAACACCTCAGAGTTCTCCATAATGTTCTCAAACGTGTGCGAACTCCGGCAATCCGCACTTGGCCATAGTGGTGTATCCTGTATCCGTCACATTGTGAAGGAGATCTATGCCCAGCAGTGGGACAGTTATGGGTTGTAGCTCCGTTGTTCCAAACGTTTCTCCTGCCTACTAATAATATAAAATACGTTTACAGTTATTCGTTTTCTGTAAAAACTCGATGATATTGGAGGTTTGTGAAACATCGAGACAATCGATGTCCCGACCAATAGTAACTCGAGATGTGTCCACAAACCCCTAAAAATCGGGGCGTACCGCGCAAATATGACACCTGGCAACACCAGGCCCTCGACGAAAGTATAAATAGAGCCTTCTCGTGTTTACTTACTTTGATTTGTATCACATACATATTCTAACATATCACAAATATCCAAAAAGGTTCTCTTCTCCTCTCCCATTCTCCCGCAAATGGGTATCGTATCATGTATGCATGATTCCGCAAGAATGCAAAACTGTTCCACTTTGTTCTGTGAATAGGTGAGAGAGAGAAAGAGATGGGCAAATGTAATCATAATTACAGATTACAAATACATCTGAATGACAAAAACTTTACCTAATAATTATAGGAATCCCTGAAACAGTATTAACAGATTTTTTCTTTTCAAGCAAGCAAAATATCAAATAAGTAATAGTTGTATCTTTAACGCAAATCGTTTAATAAAATGGACAAGAGATCGACTATAAAATCATTATTAACGATAATATGTATTTCATGTACATTTATGTTGATTAAATATTGTGCAAGTATTCCATTGAATATTTATGCTTTCAGCATAATATCGTCATTAAGTGCATAGATAAATAAACGAAGACTTACGAGTATTAAATTGGACAGTAAAATGATAAAATTATGATCATACCGACGGTGTCACAACATAGTCGGGAAGATGGCCGTAGACTGATGAAATGAGACACAACCATAGTATATCTGAAATATAAATTTAAACTTGAAATACATGTACAGCACCTATTATTAAGAAGTCGGTCTGTGTGTACGACAATGGGAAATAAATACAAAATATAAGTAGATACATTTAATTTAACTGAAATTATTCGTTACTACTTATAATTATGTAACTACATACTTACTTACTTACTTACCATCCTGGACTGCAGTTAATTTGTTATTAATATAAAAAATATTTTATTAGATACAAAAATATGATAAGAAAAAAGGCTAAAAAATAAAATAAATAAAAAATGAATTATACTGTAATGTAATGTAATTATACTGAATTATTATTATAATATTGATAAAGTCATTTTATGCATAAAAACAAAATATGTATAAGTTTTACAAGTACTTACTTGCTATAGGTGTACCTATTTATAGAGAAAAACCAATAACATCAAAGTATTATTCAGCATAAGTATGGATAAATCCTACTCCATTAATATAGGCAATTATTGTATAATAAGTACATATGCGAATAGATTGCATTTATAAATAGTTATTTGATTGCAAATAAAATTTATAGAACTCGATATTAGATATCGTCTGTCAAATTTGTATATGCTAATCTAACTGAACAGAGTTTAATTAAGAAAGTCGCGTAATTAATATTCATAGGACATGGAGTATGTGCGTTATACTTGGCCACTTGCGTTATAAATGGATACAAGATGTTGAAGTAACTATAGCTTGCTTATGAAGTGGATGACGTAATACGGAGAGATGGCTGTTGATGGATTTTTTTAGGGAATCCCAACTTCAAGAGAACCACGCCAAAATTCGAAAACTAAACGCCGAGAACGTAGGAAAAGAAGAAAATAATGTAGGGAATTCTATCTTGATTACAACGATAACACTCCATGTTTGCAAAGTTCAGAGAAGTTGTAGGCAATTAGGTTGAGAGGTTGTTAGTTAGTTATTCAATAAACAATTACAAGCACATCCCATCCATCCGCACCCATAATTCAATTCTTTATCTCATTCAGACAGTCACTAACAAAAGGTAATATTAATCATACAATCGTAGGTACATCGGTAATTACTCACAGTTAATTATAAGCAGAAACCACATCCTGATGGTGTTGTTACGATATTCGATAATATCCGATAGCTAATCCATCGGTTGTGTTGTTGCTCGCACGTTTAACGTCATCGCGTCATTCAAAACAAGGATCGAGTATTTAAACACTTATGTACTCATTCATAATATTTGTATTATGATGATGATGATATTTGTATAGAGGATTTAATTACCCTTCTTGAGTATATCTGAGTGTTTAAGGCCTGTTTGTTACGTAGTTAGGAAGTAGGCAATTAAATCTATCTACCTATGACATATATTTTTAAACTGAAATAATTTTATTTAAGATATTTGAGAAAACCTACAATTGGGTATTTATGAACGCAATAGAACCCATAAAAAAGATTTTTGTAATTTTTGTCTGTTTATCTAATCGTTTATTCCCACTCATCTCAGAAACTAACAACAAACATTCAGTTTTTAGGAACGTCATCTAGAGGTCTCTACATAGTATTTTATTTCAATTGATTCACAAGAGAAAATTTTTAACGTCTAAACATACTTTCGAGTGTCGGACTACCTACTTACTAAGGCATAGATTTCCCGAAGCCAAAAATCTTAGACCTCAAGGGTAGCAAGTAGCAACACATCTCTGACCGAATGAAAACAACTACTAACTGCACTATTACTAACAACTACTAATTGCACTATTACTAACAACTACTAACAGCACTTGCCCTAGTTCTCATACCTACTAACGAACTTAGCAACTAATATAACACCGTTTGCTAACTGATTAACCATTAGACCAAATAGTCATGGACGGCAGCTTAAAGGTGGTGCTTAGTTTTTCTACTATCAGTGTCTTACTAAAGCTAATAATCTGAATACTTACTGCATCTGCGGACCAAATGTGGTACACATCTGTACGCAGTGTTGATGTTCTATATAGTTTTCATGATAAAGCGTATGTTTTGGTATAATATCCTGCCCGCTTATAGTCATTGTTATAGATGTCAACAGTTCCACGTAGAACATAGTAGAGCGGAGACTAGGCCAGTTGTGTCCGACTATGTTATTCAGGAGAATTATTACTAGTGAGTTCGTTGAATTTCATCTTACAATCTGAGCTGCATGTGATTTTAAAGTTAACTCGCGGTGTGTGTAATTTACTAGGATACAGGTACCCACCATAATTATGTATTTAATCGACTTCAAGAAAAGGACTCAATTCGACTGTATTTGTGTGTCAGCTCATAACTTTTTGATCATTACTTTTTATGTCATGTGGTACCTATATATTAAATCTACAGACTCGTTTTTGAGTTATCTTTAATAATAAAATTTTAAGTTAACTTTTGAAGTCGGTTAATTTTTTTTATTACTATTATTTTGTTTACCATTCAACTGTGACCACGATCCATGAAACTGAGGCTAAATATTGGCATAAAAATAAAAATATTGTGAGTACCCGTAGCCTAGTTGGTAGACCCGGCTTGTGAAGCAAGGGGTCCCGGGCTCGATACCCAGCCGGGGTAGACATTTACGTAACATATAATATAAGTGAACCAAATAGCTTTACCTACGGTGTGTACCCTTTTCATGACGAAAGCTCAAGAGAATACCATAATTTAGAGCATTTGAGTGACAATTGAAGCGCTCATAGCCCGGCGACTTGCGTCGATCTCAAGCGATCGACAAAGTTAAGCAACAGCGGGCGCGGTCGGTAGTTGGATGGGTGACCGCTAGTGGCAAAATTTCTTGAGCGCTTCCGTGCTTCGGAGGGCACGTAAAGCCGTCGGTCCCGGTTGTTACCATTTGGTAGCAGTCGTTAGGCCATGTTGGATACCTTCGGGTGGCTTAAAAAATTTCTGACACATGGGTTGGCCACTAACCCCTCCACCAATCCGCACTGGAGCAGCGTGGTGGAGTATGCTCTAGGCCTCCTCAGGTATGAGGAGAGACCCGTGCTCAGTAGTGGGCCATCAATGGGTTGAAGCCAGAGTGACAATTTAATAAGGATCCAATAGCGATCAAATTAATTACTTGCTATCATTGCCACTTAGAAATGAAAAGGATTAATGGATGCTGGTGGATTTTGTTAGATTACCTTTTGTCTCTCGGACGGTAAGGTACCTACATAAAATATGTTTAATGTGTAGTTGCTTTTAATTAATTGTTTTGTTTGTTAAACCAGGTCTAATATTCCTGTTATTTGCTGAAGAGGTTTGGACGCATGTTGAAATAGAAGCTGAGGATTACTTCTTTCCGTTAGAACCGGTAAGACTTTAATTCTTCAGTTAATGATTCGAGCTACTTCTAATATGAGCATGTCAGTTGTAATCAATTAAGGTATTGATTACAACTGACATGCTCATGGTTGACTGGTAGAGAATGCCACCAGGCATTAAGTCCGCCCTTTGTAAAAAATCCTGACTTCAGGTCTTACAAAAAAGAATAAATAAATAAATATAAGTGTTCCTATACCAAACCTAGATACCTATATTATACGTTGTAAGTTTTGTAAAAAGTGGATAACAATAAAGATTATTTGTATTGTATGTATGTAGGTATGTTTATTCTTATTTATTACCAACTTTGTATTCGTATGTGTTGTGTGGTAAATAAGCTAGCTAGAGTAGTTTGTTCTGGGAAAATAATTCCTACCGGATTCGGAAAGCTTATCGCGAGGGAATTCGAGATAAAAGTGTTAAAAAATGTGATATAATATTCTAAATCTAAATTTATGACACTTTACTATGTTCAGGTAATTAATTACTGCAAAATGGCGGACGAGTGTCAGCATGACTTCGTGGCGATCTGCGGACAGGACTCCCTCGGGATCTCTCGCATGTTCAACGACAACTGCGACTTGTATGAGTACAATTGTGATGAAAAGAAACGTACGTAATTAGACGATTTTATGCGATCATATCACGTTGTTATTCATACTCTAACCACAGCTTCGTATCTTACGTACAGACGTAAAATAACTTGATATTTTCTGTTTCATTGAAAAAACTGTTTATTTTTTTTGATAAAATCGAAAAAATGTCAAATATCAAATTCAACAATCGACGTAAAATATTAAGATGTAGTCAGTTATTAATATTAATATTAATCGTGTTTGTGTTGTAAGTAAGTTGTTTAATAAAATACGATATCTTTCACAGAATACCGACACGTCAAAATGGTGGTTTGCAAGTACGAAGCGGCAGCCGCAGAAAGAGATTGAAAACTTAACCTTATTTTAGTTTTATTAGTAGATAAAATAAATAAAATTTAACCTAATACAAAGTCTTTTTGGTTCTTTATTTACTAACTAAGTAGCTAGTACTTAAAGTGTTTATACAACGACTTTCGTCGATTGGTCAAAGTGCTTGGTAGACCACCAGTGATGAAATTTATTAAGCCCATAAATATTACGGAGGACACATTAATCTATCGGTCTTGGTTGTTATCGATAGACAGCAATCTTCAAATAATGTCGGAGACTTTAACAAGTAATTCCGACATTTCGGTTCCTCATTAACCTTCCAACAATTCCCTACTGAAGCCACGTGACACAGTAACGTTTCAGACCTCAAATATATATCTCTAAGTACTATATAGTACTTAGAACCAGTCTCCATATGAGTCTTGTTCTAAGTCGGTCACAGTTGTCATGGGCGGCAGCGGAAAGTGGTGTTGCATGCTCGTTTGCTACCTTAAATCAATAAAACAAAATAGAAGCGAAGCGGCTCAGTACATCTTGCACTGCGCCGCTTCTCTTTTTAAATCAATAGTTAATATGGTACTTACCTTTGCTAAATTATATGAGTTTGAGTTTAAAGAGGAAAAATATTTTTATGAAGTCGATGCAACATGACGAACGAAAATATAGAGAATGATAACTGTTCATAACAAATAGTAGATGAAATTTTAAGCCCTACAATAACCGTGTTGCGTCCAAATCGTACTTAAAAAGTACCGCTCCGAGCCTTCAAAGAATCCCCATGGCTCTCATAGTCATCATAGCCGGTCTAATTCCTGGCCCGGTAACTGTATCGTTTAGCGTGTCTTTGTAAAGAGTGGTGTCACCTGAACACTGTTGGTCGAATTTCGTCGGTTTTCGTCTAGCCGCATTATCGGCTGGACGGTAATAGGCGCGGCGGGTGCGGGAAGCATCTGTCCAAACATTTTGTATACAGGATGAAATGTTAATTGGTTTGGTTTGTAGAAACACGGATGCGAAATACTGATTCCTTGACTATATATAATTATGGTACTGAATTCACTGATAGGTTTTATCTTGAGGCATGAAAATCAGTATTAGGTATGTCCAGGAGGATAGAATATATTTCATATATAACGCACCGGTTGATGCTGGGATATTGAACTTAAAGAAAATCTCGGTAACTGAAACTGTTAGAATCGTAGATATTTTGCAAGTTAAAAGTATTATGGGTTATGTTAAAAACCATTCTGAGTAAGATCGAGTGACTGGATTTAATTCTTGGCCGGTGAAGACATTGCTTAAAGAAAAAGGAATAACTGAACCATCTTTATCCTACACAAGGAATCCCAATGCGAAGAAGGTTAAATTAATTGTTAAATTCACTGATACTAGATTGAATACAACTCCAACTCAACATAATAACACAATTTCTGGAGCCATCATATTATTACAACCTCTTCTTACTTTGTTTTCTCTAGCCGCGTTATTAGAGCAGCGAAAACACATGATACTTTCGGTTCAGATGTGCTGCAGTGAAATGCCGCATTTTTAGAAATCGCCGGAAAAATGGGTCAACGTAATCAATATCCATGTGAAAACATTCACGTCAGTACATTCGCTTATTTCAAATGTTTCATTTCTGTACTGCGCGACGCAAGGAACATCACCCAGTGTTTAACAGTTTTGTATGTATGTTTCTTCCTGTCTGGCTCTGTAGGGGCCACAAACACGTGAGCAGTTTTTGATCATTCTGCAACAATCGATAGATTCGTCTTAATCACGCTAATATCTCTAAAGATAACGGTAATAATATCTCTAGATATAACGGCGATAAAATTTCAATATGGCATCCACCATCTACTAGTCTACCAGACGGTATATTGTGAAAAAGAAAAAAAATGTCAATGAGCTATGCTAAGTGTATTATTGAGTAGATATGTTCATAATTATATATAGAATATATAGTTTTGTGATATGAAATTATAACTACAAAATTATACTTCCAAAAAATAATTAATCATATTTTTTTTATAATAATAATTTAATAATGTCATCCTGTATATAATGTAAGAAGCGGCATACAAACATACCGGAAAATACGAGTATATCAAAGCTCGATGTGCAAACATGTGCGGTGTGCGCGTGCCTACGTTTCCGCTGGAATGAAACTCGTCAGAACTTCTCTTGTGAACTGTCATGATAATGACGTAATTGTTTTCTTATATTTTTTTACAAAACAGGGGTTTAGTTGGTATTTTGCAGTGTATTAATTTAATCAGTAACACTGATACATATTTATTTATTTATTTATTTTAAAGGAAACGTACAGCTAAACATACAGACAATAGTATAAGTAAGTAGGTACATGAAGGCCAATTAAAAGTTTCCACATGTAGTTTTTTACAATGACATACATAATACAATAATACATAGGTAATACAATAACTAGATGAAGTAGACATATTTAGACGTATTACTATAAATTTATAGATGTGCGGCTAGTCTTAGAATATTTTGCAATGTTATTTGTAGAAATAATTGCATCGAACAAGGTGTCATTAGAAATCAAATGCATTACAAATATATTTTTATACCTACTTGTATGTACAAGTACTTAATTTTAAGAAGATCATTAGGTAATATTTAATTATTGATTACTGAAATAATAAGGCCATAAAAATACGATAATAATAATGTATTCTAACAAGTATCTTTTTGAGATATTTACATTATTTGAGGATGCCCTGATAGCTCATTATGATTTTATACATTACTACACTTTACTACTACTACATCACTACAAAATTGTGAACTGTAAGGACTATTTATAATTTTTTGTTATTAAATTGTGTTTACAGACTTCACAACATCTCACGTCCAATTACCTCGTAGTTATCGACGATCCAACAATATGTAGGTCCGCCCAGACGCAGTGAGAGTGCTATCGGGAGTTAATTGACCATTGTCTATTCTGCAGACGGGCTACGTACGTACGGGCACAGGTTGAAGAAATTCAATGGTATTTTTTTCAATATGGGATTTTGGCGACCCCGTAGATTAGGAGCTAAGAAGTTGAGTGTGAGCGGTTTTTTGTTGTATTCCTGAGATAATGTTCAAGTGATGGAGAAGTAGCCAAACATAAAATTTGCTATTTTATTTTATTGACTTTACATATAATGTATGTATATATATTTTCTGTACCTTGTACTATATTCGGTACCTCATGACTCTTTATCTATCGTTAGATCCGAGTAAGCAGTTGCGAGTATAAACAAGCGTTAACTGAGCAAGTGGGCGAGTCACAGTTGACCTGAATCCACATAAAATAGCACACGAGTTTTCATTGTATTCCTACTTGAAGAATAATACAAAGCATTACAAAGCTTCGTCAAGCATTATGCGGTGAAACAAGTGTCACTTATTTTGAAATTGGAATTCTGTCTCAAACCTAAATTGGAACCATAATTCTACGCAAATTAAGCCTAGGATGAAAGCTTTATGAGACTACATAAACTATCCAGTTAGTTTCAATGCAACTGTGGGAAGTGACCATACCTAATAATAATTAGAAGTTAACTCAGGATCGGTTAAGTGCGGATCTGAACCGTACACGTAGGGTTTCGTACCACTAAGCGATATTCATTTAATTATCTAGTCAATAACAAGAAAGTATTTAGAAAACAACAATTTTTCAAGGTTACTTGTATGGGAACTCCTTTGGGGTCCAACTTTTTTTATAAACTAACGCTCTTTACTAAATGCATACATACATATATGGATGTAGGTATTATTATATACATGTATGTATATACTCGTACATACATCCATAATTATGCATTTAGTAAAAAGCAGTTAATTTAATATCACAAACAGACCCTCCAATTTTATTCATTTGTATAGATTTTTTATTTCTTGTACATTTTACAATAACCAACAAAGTATATAGGTAGTATATCTAAGTAACCAAAGTTTTTCTCGGCTCGATTTCTGTGAGAACTGCCATCGCATTGAGCAAAAATTCATACCGAGACCTGCGTTCAGCGTCAAGCCGAGTAATTCTAGAGCGTCTTCCAACAATGCAATATTTATCTGACTTAGTTCTGAGAATGTTACAGAGGGATATGTCAAGTCTGTGTGTAAGATCAAATACACGGGAAGCTACCAACTGAAGTAGTTTGCAGTGGCTTGTCTGAGACGTGTTTGCTGGGGTTCGCAGTTGTTTGGTGTAAGACATGTTTGTTAGGACTATACAATTATTTAGGATTATATTTTGTGGATCTGTAAAAATTATCAACGTATATGAAACTCTAAATAGTCGATGGCTGTAAATTGAATATAATTTGACAAAAACTTTCTATGATCTTGGAAACAGCTTGTCGGATTAGATGTGGTTTTCACTAATAGTTGTAATAAGTTGGGATAACATTAATGTTCGTTATATTTTAAAATAAGCACACATAGCCCCACATTAGGGTTTCCTTGATCGTGTGTGAACACTGAACACACACTAAGACAATGACACACACTCAAACCGAGAACAAAAATGTAAGTTCATCATTAAAAATTTCCGCCTCGCCGGGAATCGAACCCAGGACAATTTGAACGGGAGACTGCATGGTGACCACTGCGCCATACACGTCTTTTATGATATAAAAATAATAACTAATCTAATAAAATAAATCAATAATTTAATATAAACAATTTCTGTCATACTACTGAGTTCAAAGATGTGTAACATTGTGGCAAAACGCTTCACTTACCCTGAAATACGACGTAGACGGAGTAGGTGTATCTTTGATAATATTTACTCGAATGTAGTAACAAAAAGGGCAAAGGCGCTCCCGCGTTCGCCTCTAAGTAAATATTTAGTAAGGTTACGGCCACAAGCGTATCGATTTCTCAGCAACCTGTAATTTTGAAGTTGTTTAATTTTAGTTGTTTTTTGAAGGGAAAACTTGGAACAACTTGGAATAAATGGAACGAAACCGAAACGAAAGAGACACATTTTAACGTGGGAGAAAATGAGATTAGCAACAGTTAGAACTGAAGTTCGTTGTAGCGCTAAAACAATAAATGACATCTCACCAAATTATTAAAACATGCAGCGCTAGATCGCTTATAGGGTATAGTTTACTCGCGACCAAAACGTTATATTTTTTTGAAGTTTCACTTCTAGCAAGTGTGAATTTTTAGATTTTTTAAGTACAACATTTAGATTTTTTTAAGTACAACAGGGAATAACGATTCGAGTAGTAAATTTAGCACAACTTGTGTTATTTAATCAATATGTTTAATCTGTTCTGAAAACTAGGAATCTTTAGCCACTCACAAGCACGTGGGTTTTTAGCTAAGCATTACATTAGTATCCGCGGCAGCCGATATTTTCGATCGAATTAGTCAAAATTTGAATGTCATAAGATATAAAAATAAAAATAGATTCGTTTAAAATTCCATTACAAAAGTACCTTTAGGAGCACCTTGTAACGTGAGCTTCAGTAAATATTTCATTCTTCCCGTGTCAAAATGTAAAGGTTATGTCAAAATAATAACTATCATTTATTATTTACGGAAGCCAAATTTTTTGAATAACAGTAAAATATAATTCGTATTCTATTTTGTAATAAATACTTCTAAAAATATTCCCACATATTTTTAGAATTGCCTATTTCTGTGAAACCTGAAAAATATTAAGACATAAGCTTTGAGCGATTTTTGTATCATATTTTGATGTGTTCTCTTGGCTGTTCGTGTGTTTGTATTAACTTTGCAACAGAAATTTAAATTGTGAAAAAAAAACTAAAAATGTAACCATATCTATGACTTTTCGCTAAACATTCTTCTATTTTTGAATCAAGTAGTTTCTACTAGAAACCGTTCGTATACAACCTTCCAGACAAACTTTGGGCAGAGGACAGATTCAAAGAAACAAAAATGGAGGGGTGTACAATTAATTAATTAGAACACATACACACCTACTTACCTCAGCTTAGCCGTAATAAACATGTTGCTGTTTCGCCAGTTGCCCGAAACTTGGACCAATCTACTCAGTGCCCAGACTTGTGGTACAATTGACAAACTGTTAGCGATAACTGTAAACGCTCTCAGCTTATACCTTGTACTTCGCAGTGCAAAGCGCTGCCTCCTTGTACCAATAACCGCGCAGCAAACACCGGTCGCCTTGTTAACCTAAAAAGTTAACAAGGATCGGGCAGCACTTAGCCGACGCCCGCTAACTCTGTGGACAAAGCCCGGGCATGTTTGCTTCGCCTAGTTGCGGGTTAAGTGGGCTAATTGCTGATAGAATGTCCGTAGCACCTGACGTAGCGTGGAGAAGGACATCTGAAGCATAAAACGGCAATTTTCAACATAAATGATGTCATTTATTTACATATTTATACCCTCGTAATAGGTAAACCAAAGGCCTAATATATATACACAATGCTTAATGGCATTCACCGTTCAATGGGTGGAAATGAAACTTAAAGACGTACATACTGAATACATGTTAAGCTAGGGAGATTCCCCGCCAGGCCAGGTGATCATGTCACCGTGTGACGTGTGTATCATGTCACCACATCTTGGATCAGTCGAGTTCGAGTTGAGTTGATGTAATTTGCACCTTTAATTGCACAAAATAATGGCTTCAACCCATTAATGGTCCACTACAGGGCACGGATCTCTCCTAGCTGGGAAGGCTTAGAGAGCATCTCTATCTAGTGGGTTAGTGGCCAACCCAAATGTTGGCAGTCTTTATACTGCCCGTAGGACTGTGACAGCACTTATCGACTGCTATGTAACGGTAACAACGACAGGCTTTATGTGCCCTCCGAAGCACGATTAAGATTTTTTTTCTACTAGCGGTCACACATCCAGCTACTAAACTGTTGCTTAAGTCTATCACTTAAGATCAATGCTGCTTGCATTAGACTATGAGCGCTTCAAAATAATATTCACTCATTTTTTTAGGGTTCCGAACCATAATAGGGTCAAATAGGACAATACTGTCTGTCTGCCTGTTGCTGTAGTCACAGGGCTCCATCTCTTGAACGGAAATAGCGAAACTTTATAACTGACATTTTGAATTAATGCATTTTCACAAAATTAAATAGAAGTTAAGTCAAATAGGTTTGGATAGGTATATCCTGCAGATAATAATCAATTGTGTATGATATTTATTTTTTAATATTGAAATAAAACTGCTTTTAATATAGTATTTAAGTACGTCTATTTGTTTAGCCGGCATCCCGTCCTTGTTCGGAGCCACTTCTTCAATGTAAGCTTGTTCATGGGCGCCTAATGCGCGCGCAATAAAACAATAACACGGTTGCAGCGCATGACAAGTGTGGATTTAACTTTATTTTTACAAGATTTATTTAGTTTTACCTGTCTCGGCCTAGGTGGTTAATCTTTTATTCAAAATTAAATTTGACTATTTCAGTGTTCGATGGAGCTGAAGTTTTAGCCGAATTAAGTAGAATTCTGACTTCGTTCCCATGCCAGCAGACCAGGGTCTCATAAGCGACAGAATCCGACTCCTTGGAGACGAATGAAGCCCTGGCTAGCCACCACCCTCTCTCGTAAGTCAGTCAAAAGACCTATCGTCTTCCGGCTTTGACTGGGAGTATGAGGGCCATTATTTTCGTCATTTTCTTTATTTCCTCTACCTTCTTTCATGGCCGGCAAAGCATTAGTATTTATGAATATCGGTGAGCACTTACCTTTAGATGGCTTGTATGTTCGTCCGTCGGCTATCAGCATAAAAAAAGTTTTGTTTTACGATGGAAATCGTATGACAATGCAATATTACAAAGAGGTCTGAAGTGGAGCTGGAGGAATTCTAATGAAACCCTTTTGAGTGTGGGGTCCATTGATTTGTGTTAAGAAATGTCCTGCTCTGGATAATAACTATCAATTCATAGAAAAGCGTGATTTGTATTTATTAGCACAAAAGTACAATAGATCAGTCATATAAATAAATGATTTTATTAAACGCACATATTTAAATTTCTGTTGCAAAATTAATACAAACAGCCAAGGGGACACATCAAAATAAGTTACAAAAATCGCTCAAAGCTTGTCTTCATATTTTATTTATATGATTGATTTTGAATATGATTGACGAGATGAGATAGCGTCTTAAAATCTTAAGTAAAGTAAGTAAGTATATTTCTTCAAGAAATCCTTCCAGGCATGTCCACATGACCATCGCGTATGATAAATACATTAAGTATAAATTTTATAAGCCCATTAAAATTGGGGCGGTCTGCCGCGAGCAAATTGTTGTGAACGTCGGCGCGGGCGCACAAAGGAGGCCGCCTAATCAATTGCTCCTCGGCCGTTCGCGCCGGGCTAAGGCGGTAACCCAAATATCACCATTTATTCTCAACAAAAAATATTCGGTCAGCTTTATGGCTTATAAGATAAGTTTGTAATCATCATCATCATCATCATCACAACCCATAACTGTCCCACTGCTGGACACGGGTGACACAGTCTCACAATGTGAGGGGTATAGGCCATAGTCCACCACACTGGCCAATAGCGGATCGGTAGACTTCACACACCTTTAAGAACATTATGAAGAACTCTTACGATGTTTTCTTTCACCGAAGCAAGTGATAATTAAATTCTAATACGCACATATTTTTTTGAAAATTAGAGGTGTGTGCGGGGTTTGAACCCGGACCCCACGGTTCGGGAGTCCAACGTTCAACCACACGGCTATCACTGCAACTTTGTAAGCGATGATCGAAATTAAGCAACGATGTAGATGATTTAGTTAGTCTTATAAGCGTTTACTTTCTTTGGAAGGTACGTTATCTATTGTTAATGTTACATTGCAATCGTAAACCTTATCAAAATACCCGAATGACTCGGTTATGGCTTATAAGTAAGTCACTGTCAAACAAATAAGTCTGATTTTCTTGTGAATTAGTAATTTAGTAACTCGCCCTCGCTTAGCTTAATAAATAAGTATTATACATTTTGTTAAATAATGACTTGCGTATTTTTCTCCCGTAGCTTATTGTGCTTGGACTTTCAATATCGACTCTTCATTTATTTTATTAGCAGATTCTGCGAGGCATCGTAAGTCAGTCTTCTAATACGAATTTATTTATATTAGCGTTTAATTAAATGCGAACGTCTATACCTACGTACATGTTGGTGTTACCCATGCCTGACTGACGATGCCGATTTCAATATTCTATCTGTCCATGATCTCTGGATACGTTATTAGGTAGGAGTTTATTTTGCGTGCAGGAATTAAGTTCAACCGGTTGTTATTGTGAGATAGACTTCGTTAAGCCATGTCGGAGGCCTTTAAGCAGCATTAAAACTTCCGAATCTAGGGTTGTTCACTAACCTGTCCACCAATCTGAAATGGAGCAGCGTGGTGTACAATGCTCTAGGATTGTTATAATTACATTCTGCCCTGGTCGGAGATGAACAGCAACAATCAAACAAACAGACAAAAATTCTAAAATACTAAATTTATATAGGATCTATTAACAAACACAATTTTCTGGAAAGAAATCTTAAAGTTTAGTCAGCGGTTGCAATGAAAGGTTGTACATTAGGTACGAACATTGACTTTTTTATATTTTCTGTAAAAATAATATCAACGTAAGTACGTCCGTAAGTACTTACGTAGTAGAACATAGTACGTACTTAATAACCCTATTAATTATCCTGGAACAAATTATCTCAATGTTAGGGACTAACGCATCAAAATCCGGCATGAAAACCGACTTTGTTTTAAACTATGAAAATAAGATGTACAGACATAGATCAATTACAGTTGTATTATATGTATAGATGTTAATCGTGCTTATTGGTGTATATTGTGTGCAAATAGCTTAGCAGTTAACTGTGTAAAGGTAATCCGATGTTTGCAGTCCTAATTAACGGTGGGTTAACATCTGGACGTCATTATTTAGCGTTATCTGTTTCATTAACTGTAATGGTTAGTTGCAGTACATGTAACTGTTAGTTGACTGCAAACTTAACCTACTAGCTATTCATTAACCCACTAACGAACGATTTTTCATTTAATTAATTGTTGGAAGTAAATAAAAAGTTAGTAATGTAAAAAAGGTAATTTTTTTTTATTCGTATTCAATTTTTTTATATACACATACATTCCCTGTGTCACAGATTTTTACAACAAAAATAACACATCACTAACATCCATGACTCGAGAAAAAACTACAATACCTCAGTGACAACCGCATTAAGATTGGTTAAGTTGTTTCTGAGATTAGCGGTCACTAACGCACAGATAAACATAAAAAATCTTAATTATTATGCGATCAATTTCGAAAATAAGTAGGTACCTAATTTTTCTCAAATATCTTCTATGTACAGACATCAGACGACCCGGATGGCGCAATGGTTAACACGCCGGATCGCCATTCCGAGTGTCCTGGGTTCGATTCCCAGAGAGTCGGAAATTTCTTGGTCTGGGTGTGTGTGTTCTTGTCTTGTGTGTTGTCCATGGCACCCACGACACAGGGAATCCTAGTGTGGGGCTATGAGTGTGTATATAGCGTTATTGATTTATTTATCAGTCAGAATCTATATATTACAGTATGATAAAAACAGATAAGACTCTACAGTGCTCTGCAAAGCACTAACAGTCCCTGCCCCTATCCTCATGCTTCCTAATAAACTAATGTTCTAACACCGCCTGCTAAGCGGATTAACCATTCTAGTCCCCATTTGAGTCTAGTTCTGTGTCGGTCACATGGGCGGCAGTGGAAAGGTGGTGCTCGATTGCTACCTTTTCCATAAAAAAGTCTACATTCATGGAAGGCATGAATCGAGGCACGTGCGGACACACCCGGACCTACCCCACGAGTGCGCCAATCGATGGACCCACGCAGTGACGCGCATGCGTCCTCCTGCGATGCAGTACCGACGGGCACGGAAGAGTTTTGGCTATTTAATTTTTAAAAGGAAATTTATACTGTATAGCTTGTTGTGTGAAGGTTCTTAAGACGCTGCATAGTAATACATATTATTATGGTAATGTAAGTTTTAAATATTACATGTAAGTACAATTACATATTTTAATATGGTAAATCTATGACGTAAATAAAATATATCTAGCCCTAGCTGTCCACCGCGGCTTTGCCCGCCAATTTACAAAAATCCTTTCTTAGTGCTCACTTGCGTCACTTGAGGAACTTATATAAAAAGTTTTTATCCCCTTTGGGGATTTCCAAAAATTTCTTGCGTTCAGTAGTTTCGGCTATGCCTTGTCTGTCAGTTACTCAGTAACACATAAGTTTTATTATTTGATATATTGATTATCGTTACCGCACGTTCTCGACAATACCAAGGATTACCTATTAGAGAATGTCTGCATATGGTATGTCAATTGTAGAATTTTACTGGAAGTGGTAAATAAATAAACAAAATAATTATGTAACTGAGATGGTAGGTATAGTGTATCAATGTTAATAACTATAACGCTAAAATTCCAGCAAAATTATACCACATAATAACATCGTTATAAATTAGCATCTTCGAAATGACAATAGCCTGCCAAATATCTTTATTATTTGGCATGTAGACAGCCTGACCTATTTATAGCAAAGACTTTTACAGTGACGCAGGCTCAAAAGCTCTTACGAAACACTTCTGAGTGCGATAGTACTGCGGCCGGGTTCATTCGTGCTTTGCGGTATCCGCGTTCGCCTGAAAGCTCTGCTGAGAGCTGGAAGATTCTCTCTTCTCTCAAGACCTGCTAATAAACAAATTGAGCTGAAATAAAACCGCTTCACGGATCTTCTCCAGTTCTTCGGTCAGACGGAGAAAAGTGGCAATGTAAGTAGACGATATCGTTCTTTATTAATTTCAAGTGCTGCAAGTGTGAGAATATTAAGCGTTTGAAGTGTCGAGTGCTACGTTCACGAATTATGTTTGTTGAGTGCTTTCGAAACGGCATTTTTATATTATTTGTTTGTATTTTTATTTTCGTTTTAAAAATGGGAAATTTTATGTATTTTACAATACATATGGATTTTACTGATTTAGTAAAAACATTTTTTTCTGTTTTAGTGTTTTGGATGATGAGAAAATAATAAAAATCGTAGTTCAGTGTTTCTTTATATCATAATTATTGTTTAAACCATAAAATACTTGCAATGTAGTAAAAAAAGGTTTTATCATCAAGGGAGAAAGAGTAAGAGACCTGCAGGTTAATTAAGATCTTTTAGGTCTATTAAATATTTCGCTACGATGTAGTCATATTTGGAAAAAATTTTGGTGTACCTACATTCATTGATCAGCAACGAGCGAGGTAAAGGCACCAGGCCTCTTCTGCTGAAAGGCCCCTCATACCTAGTTTAGTTCGACGGTCCTCGTATGTTCTACCATCGGGAAGGATTGTAGTTAATAGTCCAATAGTAAGCATAACGTTTTAACTATTACAACGTTTTAACTATTATCTTCTGACTTTTTCAGCTATTAACTTATCAACAAAACACTCGTACGAAATTGCTCTTCCGCTGAAATTAGAGCGAAGTATTTTCGGCTTCTAAACTCAACGACATCCACTTGTCTGATGACACTACATTAGATAATCTCTTTGAATTCTCCGTTCTGCTCTTGCCTATTGAGGCATTAAAACATTTCAAATTCGTGTTTTAATACAAAAAAGTGATATTTGATGGCTTTGTTTCGTAGTATTTAGAGATTTTAGAGTGCCTTTTAAACTTTTTGAAGTAGCATTTCAATATAAAAAAGGGATTTCTCATGTCTTTCCTTTGTAGTATTTAAAGACTTTAGGGTTTCCAAGGGCCAATATAACTATTGAACTATTTTGACCATGTGACTATAGTCTGTCTGGAACGTAAATACTTAGTCATTTACAAATACTTTAGTCACGTGCTGTTAACCGTTGAAGAGTTCCCGTGGCCGGAACCAACCCTGACCGTAGTATCCGTTATGCTCGTCATTAATAATAAATAAATTAATTAATTAATTAAATTACATTCTCATGGAAACTAAGGCGATATGAAAAATTTTAAGCCCGTAGAGTAAGAGAACGTAGTTTTAGTAGCTCGAAAATATAAGCCAGTTAAATAAAATATCGTAAAAAACCTTGTTTAGCAAATTAAACATAGCTGTTATCCAATGGGTCTATTGTTAAGGGCTTCTTTTCAGTGCACCAATCTATACGAGATAGGTACTCGGGCTAACAGTTTAGCCTGCTTACATGTTATCGTGATGTTGTGGCACTTTGCCAACTCTTTATTGATTGCTGTTGTCAGCAATACTCTTTGAACACTCACCACAACGAAGAATATACTTGAATAGGTAACTCGGAGCCGGTTACACTTATTTAGAGGCGACCATCGTCCTCGTAGTCGTTTTATCCGTGTTTTCAGGCAATTAAAAACTGCTACAATATCTCTAAAGATATTGATATAATTTTACCTTCGTATTCTAAAATACGAAGGTAAAATTCGCCACCATCTACATGATTATAATAACTCAGATGGGAAATTACATGAGATGTTACAATATAACGCATATTTTTCTTCTCACAAATCAGCCATTTAGTATTAAGGCATGCAATTAATATAAAGCAATAATGGAGATGGGGCGGTAGATTGAAATAAAATAACAGTGTGCTCCACAAATCAAAATCTATTAAAATTATAATTAATAAGAGTTTTGTGATAATTTTGTGAAACTGTGAAATAACAATAAGCATAATATACTCACAAGTGTTATCCAAGCTCTAATGCACTTAATTTAAAGGATATTTAACCTAGTCCTGCTGGTTGATTTGACATCAATAGTGTTGTGAGATTTTACACTGTAAAAGCACTGTGGTTGTGATAATGGCCAACCTCACTACAGTCTTGGAGGCTCAGAAATCACTAGAAACAGCTCTTTTCCAAAAAATGGCTGACTTTGAGAACCAGCTCAAGGCTACAACTTCTTCCTCGCAGAGCACTACCACCAAATCTCAACTTCAAGTGGACTTTGAAGCTTTTCAAACACTGGTGTCCTCCATACTTAATATACTGCGCCAACAGATATCAGAGTGCTGCAAGTCGGTTGATGTTATTGAGATGAGGCATCGCAGGAAGTATCTGCTCATTAGTGGCATCCCAGAGGATATCCAACAGGATCTACCTCTTTATATTGTCAAACTGTTTGTAGATAAGCTTGGACTGTCAGACATAGCCGCAGACAAAATCAAGGTATGCCACCGTCTCGGCAGGGGATTGGATGGCAAGTGTAGACCTGTTCTGGTACGGTTCAATGATGTGTCACTGAAGTCATTGGTGTGGAGGAAGAAAACCGGTTTCAAAGGCACCCAGTATGTCATATCAGAGTTCCTTACACCGCAGAGACAGTCACTGTTTATGCAGGCTCGTGCGCGCCTTGGGAGGAGTAACTGTTGGACGTTGGATGGCAATATCTTTGCTAAACTGCACGATGGCTCTAAACGCCGCATTGCTTCTGAGGAGGACTTACAGGGCCTGCCGGACCCCGCGAATATAAACAGTGAGAATGTTGCGAAGGAAAAACAACAGCCCATTCCTGTAGCACCACCAACCTCAACCGATTGCAATCCTAGGACGAGACGCACAGCAAGATTCAAAAAGTGATACAGATCCCTTATTAATAATAATAATAATAATAATAATAATAAAATCTTTATTTCTCCAAAGGTAGTACAAAAATGGGTTACACATTTGCTTAGTGGTACTTATTCTAGTATTAAGTAACAAGATTTTGAATCGTCAGTTGCCTAAACTGGGCATAAACCTGTAATATAGGCAACTAGACTCTCCCAAAATTTGTCTGTTTTACTATCGTATAGAATACATGACCAAAATATACATGTGTAGATATATTATTATTATGTATTTAGGGCATATCTCTGTAAACACTCTTTAGAAGACTATAAATTTAATAACTAAGGAAAAAGAAAACAATCTAATAGAATATAAATTTAAATAATATCTGCAACTTTACATAGGTAAAAAAATAGATATTTGTTTATGTGTGTATGTGAGTGTGAATGTATGCGAGCATGTGTGTGGGTGTGTGGAGTGTAAATGCGTGCGTGCGTGTGTGTGTATATATGTAAGTTGGTGCATGTTCGTGTGTGTGTAGGTGTGTGCGTGTCAGAAGTCATTTTAAGACTAATAGGAGATTTTCAGTCTCATCATAGGTAAAGTTATTTAGGGTTACAATGACTGTCTTTTTCAGGTTAAATGAATTAAGGTGATGAATCTGTATAATTTTTGAAATTTTGTTGTATAGGAAACTGCCTAGAAAGCATGGGAATCTATGGGAAAAGGTCGTACTAAATTTTTCAATATCATATACTTTATCAACTCTGCGCTTGGATGGAGCCGTTACGTCAGAAACAATTGCAGGAATGGACTTATGCTGGTTCAAAATTATCTTCAATATGAAGAGTTTTCGTACAGACAGCACCCCACATTCTTCGTACAATAATTTTGTCGGGTATGTAAAAGGTAAAAAATTGGTAACTTTTAAAATAGCTCGTTGTGCTCGTTCGAGCGGTAGCAAATGCATTTTAGCCGCTCCACCCCAAGTGTCAATACAATATGTGAGGATAGATTGACATAGCGCATAATAAACGGTTTTAAGGATTTTCTTATCTGCTACGTGTCTAATTTTTTTGAAGAGAGCAATAAGTTTTCGACATCTAGAAGTGACAGTGTTAATGTGGTCTTTAAATTTTAACTGGGAGTCTATAACAATTCCTAAATACCTAGCTGTGTTTACTCTTTCCAGTCTGTAGCAATCACAATTGTTTTCAGTACAGAGTGTAATTTTGTCAGAAGTGTGTGCCAGTATGTTAAATGAATTTAGGTTCTGTGGTTGGCGATTAGATAAAATTGTGAACGTCATTACTTTAGACTTATTTACATTCAGACTAAGTAGGTTGTCTCGTAGCCATTTTGTTACTATATTGAACCCTTTTTGAGCATAAGAATATACTTCGTCCCAACTCTCTCCATGAAATATAAGAGCAGTATCGTCCGCAAAGGTTAATATTTTGCCATTTTCAAGTTTTAAATCGCACAACTCATTGATATATACCAGGAAGAGGGTTGGGCCAAGAATGCTTCCTTGGGGTACCCCATAAGTAACAGTTTCTGGGTCACTTATTACATTTTCCACCTTAACACGTTGAGTACGGTTGGATAAGTAATCTTTAAAAATTTCAAGCTGTAGGCCCCGGACTCCTAACGCCTCTAGCTTAAGCAAAAGTAAAGAATTTGAAACCGTATCAAACGCCTTTTCTAGGTCTAACAGGATCGCTACACACTTTTGTTTAGCATCCAGCCTCCTGACAATATGATCTGTCAAACTTCCCACAGCATCTGAAGTAGACTTCATTTTCCTAAATCCAAATTGATTCTCTGAAAGAAGTTTATTTTCTTCTAGATAATTTACGAGTCTTTTATTAAGTATGCGCTCTAATATTTTTGAAAAGGTGGGTAATATCGAAATTGGCCTATAATTACTGATGTTATTCTTGGGACCAGATTTGTGAATCGGTAATATAATAGATTTTTTGAAAGCTGAGGGAAATCTTCCAGTTTCAATCGCCAAGTTACAAATATGCAGGAGAGGACCAGCGAGAGATGCACTACTATCTTTGACAAGTTTTGATGTAATATTATCTATGCCTGATGTAAAACTGGATGCAAGGGAGTTAATGACAGATATTATTTCATTGAAATCCGGTCCCAGTAGAGAAAAGGAGTCTAAGTTGGAAGAATAGTTCAATTTATGGTCGGTAGGTTGAGGATGGCTAGAGAGTATTTTAAGTGCTAATGTCTTGCCTACGTTAGAAAAATATTTGTTGATTGTATTGACCGATTCTTGTGACGTCCCTGCTAAATTTAACAGTTCCTGATTCTGAGACTTTGTTGTTTTAAGGTGTCCTATATTTTTTATCACTTCCCATAGTTTTTTCGTATTTTTTGCGTTTTCAATTTGAGTTCGTTCATAGTTAGTTTTTAATTTTTTAAGAAGGCGTGATAAAAAATTACGATATCTAGTGTAAGATGTTTTAAGTATAAGGTTATCGGGTGATTTTTTGAGCTTTGAATGCATTTTATCGCGGTTTCTCATACAGCGAACCAGTCCTGGGGTTATCCATGGTTTCATAGGGGCCTTTCTGCGTGGAAGCCTAATGACCTTGCAATTTTTGTTTATGATATTAGATATCATGGTAACGAGTAATTCAGCTGCCTGTTCGCTGTCGCTACAGTTAATGATTTGTTGAAAATTGGTTTTTTCTATTTGATGTTTTATTTTAAAGTAATCAACTTTTCTATAGCTAAGTGAATGGGGTTTTATATTTTCAATTTCCAGAATAAGTGATAAAAGAATAGTGTCGTGGTCGGTAATACTATTTTTGATAACTAACGTTGTTGATGGCAAATGAGATCTTATCATAACATGGTCTAGGCAATTAAAGTTCCTAGTGGGCATGGTGTGTGCTGGGAGCATGCCATGTGTTGCCATAAGATTTAGGTAGCTGCCATTGTTTCGATCTATAGAATCATTTTTAATATCTATATTTATGTCACCCATTAATATTACCGTCTGATAATTATTTAAGGTAGATAATACTGTATCCAATGATTTGATAAAATTGTCAATATTACTAAAGGAAGGGGGTCTGTAGATAAAAACTATGACAATCTTATAATTAATAATTGAGATAAAACAATTAGCGTCAGAAAAATCAGGTTCGTATATCGTGCACTCAAGGTCGTTTTTTGAATAGATAACCAAGCCGTCATTTTGATTGTAACATTTAGTAGTCGCGACACAGTTAAAGTTAGGAAGTTGTGGCAAGTTTAAGTTGCAGGATAACCAACACTCCGAAAAACATATTATATCGGGTTCAGCCGTAATCCTGTGTAACAAGGTAGAAAATTCATCGAAGTTGCAGCCGATACTCCTTATGTTTTGTGCGATTATGTTTAAGTCAGGCTTGTGCGTAGATAGATATGATAAACATTGTTCTGGTTCGCAATTATAAGACATAGAAACCTGTAGATTATCTAAATCGTTCTCTATAGTAGTGACAATATTATCCATAAAGAAACCGAGAAAGTAATAAAGTCATTCTATCACGCAATAATAAATATAGGACTTCCGCAATATAACTATAGATAAATAAAATTATATACGTTAAAACATTTTTTGTGTGGTGGCTTGTTTTTATGTACGATTGTTTAAATAGTATGACGTGTATAATGAGTTTAAAAGGATGTGGAGTGTATGATTCGATACATTTAATAATAATTATTGGGATGTTTAAAGTTGCAGGATTTGTGAGTGTTTTTAAAAATCTATTAGTGGTCATATTAATATAATTTATACAAACGTAAGCTAGTCACTTGCTGAGCTTCTCCAGGTCGCTTGAGTCGCTTATTTTTATTGGTTGAGCCCCTTCAGATTTTCTCAAGTAAATTTTACCTCTAGATGTCCAACAATATTTATAAGTGTTTGATTTCGCAAACTCTCTTGCTTCATAGAATAGCTTTTTTGTTTGGGTGGTAAGTCCCTCAGACACATACACTGGTAGTCGTGGGCCACTTATATTTAGATGATTTGTACTAAGTTTAGAGCTTGCATTTTTCTTATTAAAAGTCCTAGAAGATCCAATAATCTTATCTCTGAGAATGACACTTGAAAGCTCAGCCACAATGGTTTTGTTAGATTCTTTTTGCGTGTTAATACGGTACACATCCCGAATTTCCATCGTCTGTAATGGGACACTGATCGTATTTCCGATTTTTTTGACGATTTCCACTAAATCACTCTTTGTTTCCGTACTTGCTTTAGGAATGTTTCGTATCTCGATGCTCGAACTACGTAAATGTCTTTCAAAGTGTTCAATCTTCGCCTCTAGTGAACTAATATATTTACGATCCGCTGACCGCTCCTCCTCCAGCCGATTTACTTTGGTGACTAATTCATCATATTTTTGGCCCAAGAAGTCAATTGATTTGCGTATAGCATCGTTTTGTTCGGTATGGGAGCGAATTCCATCCGTCATCGTCTTCATAAGTTCTGTAAAACGTGTCTCTTGGTCTTGAATCAGTGATGCGAACATGTCCATTATTTCCTTCTTAGTGAGTGTATCCTCATGCTCGCGTTTACGCTTACGCATCGTAATATTCGGATCACTACCACCAGACGCAAGCTCGTGCGCGACCGCTGCGGAGTCCGTGAGACTGAGATTCGACTCAGATGCGCAGTGCACGAGCGACGGGGATGACGTTGAAGCGGTCGACGGTGGCGTTCGACGTAGTGGCATTTTGATATAAGTGACGCGCAAGTGAGCGCAGAGTACCAGGAGAATATAACTCGAGCAATGCGGCTATGCGTCCACGATTAAAACTTATCATAAGTGTCCAACGCACCGGTCGCGTGTGACAGAATGGGATGGCTACATATATTGTTATTCTTCTCACCTAGATCCTTGTCGCTTCATAATGCGGCGCACGAGTATTCATTCACATTATGCACTCCTAATATTCAATCTTAATTTATGCTTCCAAAAGTAACTTTAGTAATATTTAAGACGTCTACAAGAATTAACTATGGATGCGTCTGCACTGTGCGCGGGTCCGGGAGGGAGAGGAATATACTTATACTTTTATAGTGTCAATTACTAACTAATTTGAAGAAATGTATATTATTTGGTAGTTCTCGTTAAGTTATAGTCATCATTTAGTGTGAATTTCCTTCTTTGTAGTGATGTTAAATTCAATTATACATTTTTAGCAGCCATCCAATACGTTGAGTGCGTGCTGGGTGATCGGCACGGTTAGAAATATGCATTCACTACACTGCCCTCTAAACTTAACACATTATTATGCAGTTACAAGTGGGTAACTGGTACAATTTAGTTTTCTTAATAATTACTTAATTAGTTCGTAACCCTCAGTTAAAACAAGACAAGACAATTTATTGGTTCAATTGGTTGGGCAAGATATGACAACTAATATGACATAACTGACTGACAGTAATTGCCACATGAAATGAATGTCAAACTGTCAAATAACCAAAACGAAACTTGAACATCGCTTCAACGCAAACTATTTATCATCTGTGTTTCAAACTTTCAATTGTGGCAAAGGATTTCTTCAATTCAGGCAATGTATTGTTATACTTTCTTTTTTTAGTTTTAGTTTCGGTTTTGTTTTTTTTTTTTTGTTTTACTATTTTTATGTTTAGTTTCGTTCTGTTCTGTTTCTATTTTGTATTTTCTTTTCCTTGATTTTGGTTCCAAACTGTTTTAATTTTAGCACAAAATGCACTATGTTTTTGTAATTATGATAATGTAAATCCATTCTTTATCAGCAATCAACCAGCAGGACCCGTAATGGAGCCTTATTTTAATACCTAAACTATTTATAAATTTTATACATATATCAAATATATATTTATAGTATATTTAAATATAATATATTATCAATCTTATATATTATCATTATTTATATATTATGTCTGATAATGATTCTGAGTATTACTCCGCTTCATGCGGCTACTCGTCTAACACTTCTAGTGAAGACTCTTTCAGGGAACCCGAAACCTTAAAGAATTTATTACGCACTGATTTTGTTCACTCTCCCTTAGGGTTTAACGTATGTCACCTTAACTCACAAAGCATACCATCTCACTATGCAGATCTCTTAGAGTCATTCGGCGCGCCTGATCCACCTCTTGTTCATGCGATCCTCATATCAGAGAGTTGGCTTAAACCTTCACTTCCTACTACCTCCTACAGCTTGCCAGGTTTCGTCTTAATACGAAATGATCGCACAGGTAAAGGAGGTGGGGGCGTCGCCATCTACCTCCGCAGTGATGTCCCTTACAAAGTAGTGGCTTCATCGCCCGCCCAGTATTCAGCATCAGCGGAATACTTATTTCTTGAAGTTCAGGTTAAACGTGCGAGGGCCCTTCTTGGCGTTGTCTATTCCCCTCCTTCCATTGACTACTTCTCCAGTCTCGAATTAGTTCTTGAGGCTCATTGTTCCGAGTATGCACATATCATCATAATGGGTGACTTTAATACGGATCTTCTAAAGAAGACATCTCACTGTAACAAGCTTCTTAACTTAACCAAGTCCGTCAATCTCTCCATTCTTCCCTCGGGACCTACTCACTATAACATTGATACTTCTGACTCTTTATTGGACTTGATTTTGACTTCCTCTTTAGATCATGTCATATGTCATGGTCAATTGTCTGCCCCTGGTTTCTCTAGGCATGATGCAATCTACCTCAGTTACAAGCTAAGACCGCCGAAACGTAAAGCTGAGGTTATAATGATGCGCTGCTACTCCCAGCTTGATACCGTTGCTCTTGCGGAAGATGCGGCGAACGCGGATGTCTCCAAGATTTATGCAGCATCAACGGTGGACGAGAAGGTGTCTTACTTTAACAGCTTAATTGTAGCACTCTACGACAAGCACGCACCTTTGAGAGCAGTTAAAGTAAAGAGACCTCCAGCCCCCTGGATCACTAGAGGGGTTCGCATGGCAATGACACGTCGCGATAGAGCCTTTCGTAAGTTTAAACGTGACAGGTCCGACGACAATTGGTCTAACTATAAAATTGCTAGGAACAGGTGTAATCAAATGGTAAGGTCGGCTAAGCGTCTTTACTTCACCAAAAACTTAATTGACTCGTCACCAGCCCACATATGGAAGTTCCTCCATTCACTCGGTATAGGTAAAACCAATACTGATACCAATATAATCCCTTTTTCATCTGATGATTTCAATGCTCACTTCACTTCTACGCCTTCCCTTGATTCTTCTGTGAAATCATCCACTATTTCATATATTACTTCCATGGCTTTTCCCCTCATTGGCAGCTTCTCAATGTCTCCTGTATCTGCGGACGAAATCTGTAAAGTCATATCCTCGATAAAATCAAATGCGGGAGGGTATGATGGGGTTAATAGGACCATGATAATGCCTATACTCCAATACCTACTTCCTGTGATTACACACATAATTAATTTTTCTATATCTACTGGAGTGTTTCCTACCCTCTGGCTTAAAGGGCTAGTTATTCCGATTCCTAAAACAGCTAACCCCAGTGGATTAAAGGAGTATAGGCCCATCTCACTTTTACCATTTTTATCCAAATTACTTGAGGCTGTTGTGCATAGACAATTTTCTACGTTTGTTTATAAAAATAAGGTCCTCAGCCCTTTTCAATCAGGTTTTAGGCCTGGACATAGCACAACAACCGCACTTTTGAAAATTACCGAGGATATCCGGGAGGGCATGGAGAGTAGAATGGTCACCATTTTAGTACTAATCGACTTTTCCAACGCTTTTAATTTGGTTGACCACGACATTCTCCTTGCTATCCTCGCACGATTGCAGCTCTCGCCCGTAAGTCAGGCGTGGTTCTCTTCCTATCTTCGTGGTCGCCAGCAAGCCGTTAAGGTTAACGGGACGTTGTCTAGCTGGTGTAATCTGTCTGCTGGCGTACCTCAGGGTGGAATCCTATCACCTTTGCTTTTCTCCATATTTATCAACTCTCTCACTCCCCTTCTTACCTGTCCTTACCATTTGTATGCCGATGACCTGCAAATCTACACCAAAACTGACGTAAATGATATAGCCAACGCTGTTAGCACCATAAACGCCAATCTGGCTAACGTTAGTGATTGGTCGCAGAAATTTGGGATCAAAATCAACCCCTCTAAATGTCAAGCCATCATCGTAGGAAGCTCGCGGCAGATAGCTAAACTTGATTACCAATCGATAGCCCCTGTCATGTTTGAAGGCTCTGCAATACCTTTTTCTCCAAATGTTAAGGATCTTGGGGTTTTTATTGATAGCGATCTGAGTTGGAATACCCAAGTGAGTGAAATCTGTCGCAGTGTCATTGCCACGCTAACATTCCTCAACCGCCTGAAGAAATTTCTTCCTATAGAGACAAAGGTTCATTTAGTACAAGCGCTAATATTTCCTGTCATCGATTATGGTGATGTGTGCAGTCTGGACCTTAGTGGGGCTCAACTTGATAAGCTGGACCGTCTCATAAATAGTGCCGTACGTTTTGTATTCTGTCTGCGAAAGTTTGACCATATTTCCACGTACCGTTCTAAGCTTCGTTGGCTTTCGATCCGTGAACGACGGCAACTAAGAGCCCTCTGCTCGCTCTCGTCTATCCTTTTCGACCCTCTTATGCCAGATTACCTTTAGACCAGATTTGAATTCCTTTGTTCTGCCCATGATCGTCAACTCCGTTCCTCAGAATCCTATCTCCTATCTTTCCCCATACATCGATCTGGCTTTATATCGAGCTCTTTTGCTGTACAAGCCATACGCTTCTGGAATGCGCTTCCTGATGAAATCAGAGTGCCTGCTAGTAAGGTTAGCTTTAAAAAAAACTACAGGCTTATTTTTTAGAGAAACGGATGCTTTGATTGTTTATCATCGTAATTAATTATTTATTTATTCGTGAATGTAGTAGGGTTAAATTATACGAGTATATCGTGATCGTGTATTATCGTTTGTGTTTACAGGTATTTATCTATCGTATATCTTAAATATGTATATATATATATATATAAATGTATATGTTTGTCTATATACTATAATATTGTATCGTATTTGTATGTATGAATATATATATTATTTTAGTTTAGCAATTTTTACACCCATACCGCTATTCGTGTATTTCGGCTTGGCCTAATGGTTAGCTGGTAGAGAATGCAATAGCATTAAGCTCGCCATTTGTACTATGATATTTTCATATTGTGGTCAATAAAGTTTTAAATAAATAAATAAATAAATTAAAAAAAATTAAAAGTCAGAATTATACAACAATTACACAAGATAATTTGAGCTCGTTGGCGACTAAATAGTAAATAATATATAAAATTGATTATTAATTTAATTCAAAAGTCATTTAATAGAACATAATTTAAAAAATTGTAGGAAAGCTTAAAGATATTTAAATACCTACTCAGTGTTGCTTTCTTATTTGATATAATTTCTACGCGACTTGTGCTCCAACTTCGAATGACGCATATAAGGAATCGATAACCCCTTCTCACGATAGCTCATAAAGAATTCATCAGTACCTGCAGTTATTTAGGGTTTTAGCTACTGAATAAAATAAGTGATGACGTACGATCCACACAGTAAGTAGCAACAATGCTTTGAGACATGGATTGCACCATATGGCCTTCCATAGTCGTGACATCATAAATACCCTCTTTGGCCCTATTGGGCTGACCTAGAATACGACCCCCGTCTCATGCCACAAACCAGGGCGTTATAACAGGCGACACAAGCCGGCCCAGCTTTGCGATAGGACTGAAGCCCGCTAAGCTATGATGACTAGCTACCATCCTTTTAATTGAATCCGCTGCCAAAAGATTTCTCGCGTTCCGGCTGGGTACTTGAGAGCCGGTAATTTCTATTTCCTTCTTTCTTCTTCCTTGGCCGGCAGACAGTGACAGAGACAGTGACCACTTACCTTCAGGTGGCTTATCTACTCACTTGCCGGCCACTAAAGTGAACATGAAATGATTATGCTCTTAATGTTTCAAGGTTTAGTAATCAATCAAAAACTTATTAATTTAGCCGGTTGTCAAGCGTATCTGATATTATACTAAATGGAACAATTGTTGCTTGCGTGATTCACCACAATTTGTTGTCAGCTAAGTGACTTCATTACTTAAATGTAATTTAAAATTTTAATCAATTTACACAATTTATTTACCAGGGCAGCTGAAGGTGCAACCCCAGGAGGCCTAGCGCCGGCAGAGCCTCAGACTGGGCCAGATGGAGAGATCATTGGAGGTCCACGCACCCCGCAGCAGATTGCTGCTCAGCGACGACTGCAGCAAACTCAGGCGCAAGTCGATGAGGTATGTTCTTCAGTTAATTACATCGAAAAAGAGGAAAGCCTAGTCACCGAGTCACTTATCAGCATTAGATTCAACGGAGGCATGCTAAGGTTTGTTGGTGATCCTTAATTGGAGACAATCTTCAAAGCCAGGATAAGCGCAGAGTTGCCAGTCTCTCGGTGTTTTACAGGATACATTTCGGAGATCATGCACAGTGTGTGAACTCTCTTTCAGATTGAGTTTCCACGTTGTTGGTTACTTGCGGTTGTAATTGAAAGAATAATATTAACTACTAGTGGCAAAAGGAGACTTCAGAAGGGTAACAATTTTCGATGCTTCGATACTAATCCACTCTGATACGGTCTGTCAGAGTAAGCTCTAGGCCAGCAGGGACGTCTGTTTAACTTTTTCAAAGGCTTTCAGCTAGTCTAAGAATTTCTGATATTTAGTCAAGCTGGACCTAGCACTGATGATGATCTAGCACTGATGATGGTATGACCTAGCGCTTATATTTATTAAGACTCTTTTGTACCATAACAACGTATATGAACAAAAGGTGGAGTTAATGCTAAAAGCATTTCTGCCTTATTCATTCCCTTTTCCTTGTATCCAATAAAAATCCGTTTTATAAAACTACTTAAAACAGCAAATAAACAAAATTATACAAAAATATTTAATGATAAATATTTATATAATAATTGATATTTTATAATTTGTTAATTTTCAGGTGGTGGATATAATGAAAGCTAATGTCGAGAAAGTACTCGACAGGGATGCTAAGTTATCAGAATTGGATGATCGAGCAGGTAAAATAAATACACGTGACTAGACACTAACGAAGTATTAGGTAATTTACGTAGAATTTCTTTAATAATTCGTAACAATTGTTGATTGATAAAACAATATTATATTCATAGACGCACTGCAGCAGGGGGCGTCACAATTTGAACAACAAGCGAAGAGTCTGAAAAACAAATTTTGGCTACAGAATCTGAAGGTAAAAAATGATTTGTAACATCATAATTATAAAGGTAAAGATTAACAATAATTAAATTTCAATTATGATTATAATATTTCGTAATTATAGTATTTCGTTTCGTTAATTATGGTTATAATTGTACGTCACTGTTACAGATGATGATAATAATGGGAGTGATTGGAATCATTATAATTGGCCTTCTTTTTGGTGAGTTTTGAAAATCTTTTCAATTAAACCATCAGGCAGCAACCAGCTAAGGCTTAGTTTACGTGTCGTCTAGATGTTATTGATATATTCGAAATTTAAGAGATGAAAATTGTTACGTTTCAAGTTACAAAGTAGTCATGAAACTTTTTTGAATGTAATTACTAATAATAATCTTCACTATTAATTTGAGTAACACAGTAAATTAATATTTTTTAAAGATATTCATCAATTTTCATCACTTGGCCGCGATTATAAAATATATTATTATTAATCACATTTTCTATATCAATGTGAATTGTTTATGTGAATAATTGTTACGTGTTAGGCGATAATTTATGTTCTGAATTTAGATGAAAAGGAGGATGGGCAAAATGGACCGGTTTAGTAATTGCATTGGGTGTGTATGTTCTACAGGGTTAATTTTAGTGGGTATTTTACATGGATCAAACTCCACTTTCAATCAACACATAAGAAAACATGCAGTGATAAATTATATTACTATGTGTTAGATAGTTTTTTTTTATTCCAGAGAATAAAAACATTGGTGACCTCTTGATTTTAACAGCTTTGGATTTCAAGGATTTCTTAATAATAGCTGTAACTATAATTTATAATGAGACTTCATTGTTACTAAACGCATATGATAAAGGTCAACGAGTCATATGGGATGTCCAACCTTCTTAAAATCATTCTTCTTAATTGGCGAATATTTCCTTGCATTGGCTGATCTAACGCTTATCTAGTATGAACTATTTAAGCTTAGATGGATTCGTATGTATTTACTAAAATCCAACGCAATTATATCTATAAAATTTTACTTACCGTTCTAAACCTTGTAGTTATGCAAACGCGAAATTAAACTAATATTTGGCAGTGTTATTTAAACCGCCGTGGGTGACCCCATAATTATGGTGTTTCGAAAAATCGAATAATTTATTCATTTTGCTGTTATTTGTGGTGTGATTTCGAGTAGCTGCACTATTGTATGTTTCCCACTCTCTGTTCATCTCAAATTAGCCAAACGAGTGCACATTTCAGAGTTTTAACAGTAGCCTGATCCCTGAGACCGGGGTTACCGACTATGTAAGTCAAAAGTTCGTAATATTTTTTTTGATTTATATATCTCGATAACACCATGCATGTACTTCATTTTGCTGTTTTTTTTTAATTTTGGTTGTGTTATTTTATAATCAGAAAGTATTTTACACGATTCTACAATACTTTCGGCATCTGGGCCATTTGGTATGCCGCATTAGCTGTAACACCGCTGGTCTAACTATGTACATAAATCAAATGCACGTCACCGACGGCGGTTAAAAATGGGAAATAGAAACAAATGGAGTATTCTCCAGAAGTTTAATTTCGCGTTTCTTGATGTTGTTCGTTGGTGTGACGTGTGAACATAGCGTAGCGTAGCGTCTAGTCGCTTCGTGGCGTATGTTCTGCTTACGGCTGTTTGCAGGTGATAACATTAAACAAATGTTTGGTTAGTTCGATACCGTGGCACACCGACTATGAATGACCTCCCGAGCGTATCGACCAATAATGGCACTTTGACAACTAATAATAACCATTGTAAGTAACAGCCAATATGTCTTCTTCACCTGCTTTAGCATGTTCATTGTGTAGAATAGTTTAACTCAAAATTATGTCTTTTTGATATTCATTAATTTAAGAATAATTTAAAGCGTGACGGTAAATTTTAGTGGGTTTAGTAAGTAAGAGAGGAATGGTCCATAATAAAATTGCTTGCAATTTCCTTGTTAATTAAATAGTTGTGTTGGATTGATGGACTGTGGGTTGGAATAATTATAATTTTAAAAATCATAATAATCTAATATTAGGAGTCCATACGTACCTACATAAATAGACTTTTGGACTTTTGGTTGATAAAGTTATAACAAAGTATAAAGGGATTTGCAATATAACTTAAAAAAAATGTATATTATGTTTAGCACATATTACCTGTGAAGAGATACACAAAATTATTTTTAGTAGTAGTAAGGTTCAATAAACTTTGGAATGGCGTGATATAGGTAAGTTCTTGAGTTCTTGCAACAATTTATAAACTAAAAGATTTAATAGTTACAAGTACAAATTAGATCCGAGAATGTCGTAAAATTCCTGAAACTGACTCTTCCTTGAGAGGTAAGTAATTTTAGATTAGCTTGTCTTATTAATTAGAGTTAGTTGCTATACAACATACAAGAATCATTTTACCTAATTGCAAAGGGGGTATTATATTTTATTTTTATATAATCTAAATGTGTATATTTTTATAGTAAGTGAAATTTTATTTACTGTAAAAATTGATGAGAAAGAAAAGATTTATTTTCAGGAGTACATCGCAAAATGATACAAAAGTATTTACTTTTATATTTAAGTACTCAAATTTAACACCTTCCATGTAAGTTATTGTTCATAAGTAATTATCTAATAGTTAAACTCAAATAATCATTTACAAAACATGACTCAACAATAACTTGGTATTTACTCGTATCAGTTTATATTAGTTATAATAAAAATTATACAAAAAGATGTTAAGTGTTAATTTAGCTTAGAATACGTGTGTGTGTACCCTTTTCCGAATTCCAGAGGTTTGTTTATTATCTACTTATTTTTTGATTATCACGCATCATGCCAGAGTAGGTACTCGTATTATAGGTAGATACCTGCATATTTTACATATTATACATACGCATATTTATTTATTTAATATCGATCGATTGATTTTATTCTTACACAAAGTAGGTACGTAAAGCTCATTTATATTAAAATAATGACTAAAACTCATTTTTATCGGTAGGTACGTTTAAATTCGTAACTTCTTTGAGACAAACAATTTTTTGCTTAATATTTAAGTAATTTTTCTATTAGCTTATTCTCATTTAGTTGTAACTTTCAAATCCTTGCTTTGATATTTGAATCATTATGTTAATGGGAGTAAGCCCAAGAAATTAGGTTTATTCATTAGCAGTACATTTAGAGTAGAACTGACATTTAGCTGACCTTATATCTTAATTTATGTTATCTGTGATCACTTTACTATTTGGAGAACTCTATTTCTTAATTTAACGGTAGTAATGTCTCGCAGTGTTCTTATCTGATTATTCTGTTTCGCTTGTTGATCCTTGTGAATATTAAAGCTATGTTACTAAACAAACTTTAGTCGGACAACATGATTTAATACATCATCATATCGCGTTTATATCAATGAAGGCAACGAAGGCTGTCAAATTCGGCTAATAGTCGTAGTTTTCATTTACATATCTTTTTCTGTAGGTATATATATATATGTTTCATAATTATCTTACGCATCCATATCTAGTAACAATAATGTACTCGGAGCGCATAAAAAAGTGTTGCATGAATTTAACATTCATTATTTTTTATGTACGATTTAATGTCGTGAATCAAACATGGCGTCCGCTGAGTTTCAGTTATTATTTTAATTAATTTCCACTGTGGTTGTTAGTAAAAACAATATTATTATAAATCAATTATAAGCTAAAGTAAATTACGCACATACCTATATTTTTCTTATACACAAAGTTAACAGACACTTATATTCTGAATAAACTTACTTTACCTTATAATACATTATAAAACGAATACATACATTACATCATAAACTTGCTTTATAACACTTATAAGCCTCATTACTCTTTCAGGCTTTTCATTCGTACATGAATCTCTCACAATTATTACTTGTTTAGTAGTAGGTATTAATACTGAAGACATTTTATAATTTAATTTATATGTATTCGATAAATATTAATTAATTTTCTTAAAATTTCAGGAAAATACATGTAATCATCAATCATCAATCACAGTGTGGGCTGCACTTCAGTTAAGAAGATTGTTTAAGCGTTTTCCGTTATAACAAAAATACGTACGTATTAACGTAATTCACTAAACCGTAGATTTTAGGATTAGTAATACAAACAAAAACAATTATTACATAATAACTTGAAATTAAATTTTCATTATTTAACTATATATACTTCTACTGTATACTATTATGTAGAGAGACGTAAGATTAGGTAACTCTTTGAATTATTAATTATAATTAACAATAATAATTAATAAAGTTGACATGGCTTTACTACTTGAAATAATGCTAAATATAAGTTGGTTGTTAATTAAAAATTGATGGCATGTATGTAATGTTGTGGTATTAATATGTATAACAGCAGTTTTGTAAAGTAACCTTAAATGTTTGGTTGCTAATTTAACTTTACAACTATGATAAGTACGATGAAACACATACTATCGTACTCGTGTCATTCTTCATATATCCAGTCAAAAGCTAGGTTTAAAAGGCCTAATTAAGTTTAAAAGTGTACTTAGGTAATAACAGAAAATTATGTGTCAGTGTTATCAATGAATACTTTGATTTATTTTTCAATGGATGAAAACTATCACAACATTAGATGGGCAACGAATGAAGTACAAATCAATAACAGCATCAATTTGTCGTGCCTAACCCCATGGAATTGAATCTTGCAACTATGAAAAGCTTATTAATATTAGATATATGTATAAAGTATATTTTTAAAGAATGTCTAATCAATGAAAAGTAATAATTGTGTCATATATAAGAAACATTCAGTGTTGCAATTATAAGTATAATCAATCTGGTCAATTATTTGCGTATTACAAATTAAAAGGATAAAAAGCCATGCCTATTTGTGTCAATGTCAATTATTTTTGTTAATTATAATCATAAGAAATAATTAATTATCTAACAATCGTATGTTTATTTCACAATCTTCAATAGGAAAATGTAGTTATTTGGAAGTGTGATATTTAAGGTGTATTAAAAATGGGTTATAGTGATACTAAAGTGACAAAAATATTACCATTTCTATAAATTTGAATTGGGAACATGAAAGAGGGCAAAGTATCAGAATGTAGGTACTTATAATTATACTTTCATTTTTCCACATTAGTTTTTTACTATTACGAATATTAACAGTTCACAGAATAGGTACATGCTTAAGTACCTACAAGATTTTATTTAAATTATTAATGGCAATTGGTTAATTTGACTATATGATACTGACAATCAAATTAGTAGGTATATTAATACGAGTAAATAAAATTATACTTAGTATTCTGCATTATTATTTTGAGTTATTTGAAATTATAAAATCTTTTTATTAAGTACCTACAGGAATAGAAAAGGTGCCATTGACAATATTAGTTTTTTTAATAATCATAGATAGTGGGCTTGGGTGTGAAGGTAGAATAGGTGTCTGAACCAAATACGACACCGTTCAGTTAAAGAGAGAGAATAAAAAATATTCTTGTCTTATATGAATCGTAATATCTAGAGGTTTGTGAATGAATTTAACAGCAGGGTGCTATAAATTATAATTTAAAAGTTTTCAAACTATGACACTGAAATAATAATATATAGATTAATTTTCTATACATAATATGGTATAATCACAACTCGACTTTCCTATTTTAATTAGTACATTATATCTCAAATAATTAACACTTCAATAGTAAGGTGATCTTTGGTTATTAATAATGGTATGTCCGTTTATAACAGATAATTGTTATTAATAATTAGCTTTAAACTATATTTTGCAAAATTCGTTAAGTATTTTATATAGCTTTGATCTATAGCATTACAATATTCGGTGTACATTTAATCAATTATTGTGATTTGTACTAATAATGTTAATTAATTAATAATTAAAAATTGTCCTTAAAAATGTTATTTACCCTATAAAGTACTTTGAAATTCTTCGAGTGCTCTGAAGAGAAATTAAGAAGCATATGCCCCGAATAGTATCGTTCAATGCTATTATTATAGTTGTTTTTGTTGTAAAATACTATTATTATTATTATTAAATATGTTACAATTCAGTCTCCTTAAATTTTAGCTGTATAAAGTGAGCTAAAGAAACCTTTAAATGCAATAATAAAATGTTTCGTTTTAGTATTATTGTATCCTAATAGATAATAATAGACAACACAAAATAGACGGTAGATAGTTGTGATGGAATAAATCATGTGGCAAATAGATAGGTAAAAACATATTATTTTATGCACTTATACAATAGGATCACTTCATAATTACAAACTCGAATTGGCATGTTAAAATGTATAATTATTCTATTATTGTTGTGATTATTTGAATTTAATTCGAATGTAAACGGATTACTGATAAAATTGAATGTGATTAAAATACACGGTGTATTGCAATGTATTGTATTTTATTGAGCTTAACTATTTATACTCGTATTTAAGGTAATAAAGTTATTGTACATGTAGCTTATAAACCTTTTAAAGGTCTTGTATCGATCTTGAGTGGTGGCGGCATTTTCTTTCGAATAAACCGTGAAATGTTTATACACAGACATGCTCATACATTATAGCATTAGGATGTCGTGTCGCGGTGGTATGAACAACACTAAGACATCACTATCCAAGACTTGCCAACAAACATTTATCTGTCAAATAAATATCTGCTGAGCGGGAATCGAACTAGGGAAATCTGGTTTCGCAGAAAGACCCACTACCGACTAGACTACTTCTTCATTGTTCGGAAATGGACATAATCTGTAAAATTCCGTTTGGGAATCGAATTAGGGACTTTTCGCACTTCAGGTTCACTACAAACGATGTTATAGATAATTATATAATTTTACTGGTTTTACAGGTACACATCTATGCCTTATATTCCTATACCATACAAAAATATTATTTCTGTGTGTGTGTTATTACATATAGGTAATTCATAGTTGGCACACACTCATAAAACAAGACCGTTTCAGAACTACGTTACGAGTATAATGTGCCCATTACAGCGCAGACTGTGATGTGTTATCAGTAAGTCACGTAAAACTTCCATAATTTAATATTTAGCAACAAGTGCAAGCCTTTAGACACGACGTTAACGTGTTAATAGTGCAAGACAACGAACAATCTTCGTAAATTGATAAATTTAGTCCTGTCACACTAGAACGAATAGTATTAGCGACTGAATCGCGAGAATATCGACTTTGTTTAAGAAATAATAAGGTTCGTTTTAAATAAGGTTTCACAGCTTGATTCCGCAAGCTCTTCATAGACTAGACCATGGAGAATGATGTGAGAGCTCGCAAGCTTTCTCTTTGATAGTTGCCCGCCATTTTGACTTACAGTAATAGCAGGTATGACATGAGTTATGCGTTCGTGTCATTGGAGCTAAGTAATGTTGGTAGTGTTCTTAATGCGGTTAAATTAAAAGAGTAACTAACACGCAACATCTAAACTCACATTGCGTATAGTTAAAAAATAAAATATACGTTCTTATGTCAAAAATGACATTTAATGTGTGGTTATCTGTGGACTTTATTTTTCTTTCAAAATTATTTATGCAAAGGTAAAACGAAAAGGAAAAGGTTTGATTTTACAGTGATACAAAATCAGCCCGCGAACACGATATTTCGTTGAACAGACAGTCAATTATTTTCGCTGTGGGAACTGTCTAAGAAAACAAAGCGTGTTCAGTTACAACTGTTCTTGGATTGCGCGCTGAATCACTTACCATAAGTTTTCGCATCGTGTTGTAGACTGGGTGTGTACGATGATGAATATGGTACTGTGAACTTCTGTGGCACGTTTGGACGAAAATCTTGTGTTTCGTATAGAAGACTACTGAATTTAGCGACCGTGCCAAGTTTCCTCAAGGTGGTCCATTTTACCCAAACGAGTTAGTCGTTTTTCATCAGTTTTCTACTTTAATAGGAAAAAATTAGGTACCGATTACGATTACGTCAGTTAAAAATCATTTGTTTTGCAGATACAATCATTTATAGGGTTTAAAAAATATAGAAGTTATTTATATTATTATATCGACAACAAGCAGACGATCCACCTCATGGTGAGCAGCCACTGTCAGACATGGACATCAGTAAACGAAGCATCATCGAAGCATTTCTGGGGCCCGAGTCCGTTAATTTATAAATGCTTCAATTGCGTCGTGTTTGAAAAGTTTGACATATTTCGTATACCCCACAGCCTTGTTGGTAGTGGCCCTGCCTGCGAAGCGAGGACTCCCGGGTTCGATTCCCAGCCGGGGCAGATGTTTATGTGACAGATAAATGTTTGTTCTCGGGTCATGGGAGTTAGTTATGTGTAATTTGTGTTGTCCATGCCACTCGTGACACAGGGAATCCTAATGTGGGGGTATGAGCGTGTTAATGTTAATTTATAATCTGTCAAAAATATATCAATCTATTCCGACACAACGCAATTAAAGCATTGATAAATTAGCAGACTTGCCCCCTGGAATATATAAATTAGTGGCAAAGTCGTTTTGTCCCCCGATCGCCGATGGTAGGGGTAACAAGGTACACATCTGGAGCGGTGATGTTGATGGTAGTGTGAACATTCGCAGCATTATTTAATTGCGTGTCGGCGAGCCGCCGTCAGCTAGGTGGTATCTTTGAGGAGTTAATGGGACGGATTGGTTAAAGGATTGCAGATTGCAACAAAAATAAATGAATTGTTAAAATGCTGCGCCTTGTAATCGGGTTGATGCATAATTGTAGGATTGTAGTCTTCAATGGAGTATACTTACGAGGTTTCATTCTTTTTTTATGTCTACCAATAACAGGAAGTCGTTAGTTTCGATTCCATTTTCGAAAATCGAGTTATCATCACCTATCTCGCCGTGACCATGATCCATGCAATTAGGTCGAAATATCGGTATAAGTGCTAATAATCGTGAGTACCCGTTACAGTTAAAAAGTATCTTTTTTTGATGGAATTATATCCATACGGATATAATTAATAACAATAAAAAAAAACGGCTAAATACGAGTAAAGTATACACTTTACTCGTATTTGTGAAATGAACGATACTCTGACGATACTCCGGTTCCGCGGCCGACACCGACGGATAGCCAGACAATTGGCAGTTAACGGTCCCAGGTTCCAGTATTTAATGCGACCGGGTCGGGTTAAAAGGCATCAGTTCAGCCTTATAAAACAAAAGCCGTCAACCGTCTTAGCTTTGTAGCTTATTTTGGATATCTAAGAACAGAGGAGTTTGTTTATATTTTAAGGTAGCTAAGCTAGTAGGTAGACCCGCCTTCGCTTCGCTTCGAAAAACTTGTCTCTTAGTAACGCGCATTCAGAGATTGTTAGGCGTGATTCTTTAAACTGGCAGAATCACTTTTTTATTTATTAACCGATTGAGATAAAACAAACACTAATGTTAAGTGAAGCTTACCACAATATAATAGTGTTGAATCGAAATCAAATCGTTAAAGTTTGTAAAGTTGTTAACTTTAACCTAAGAATTTTGGGTTCTTCGTGATGTTTTGCTAACCTAAAAAAATATGAATACCTATTGTCAGTCCAAATATTGATGTTTTGCTTTCCGCCATATTTCCGATGCTGCCTATCTCATTTTCTCCCATGTTTAAATGTGTCTGTCCCTTTTTCGTTTCCGTTTCGTTTCATTTGCGCGTCATTTCCGTTTCTTCGAATTCCAAATCAAAACGATACTATAGAAGTTTTCACTCCAAAAAATAACAAATATCTATTATAGCATAGTATAATAAATTTATTTAAATTCATAAGTTAATTTACAATTAGATTTAATATTCTATTTTTGGTTAGGGTGTACATTCTTTTCTTTGTGTATTCTCAATAACAGTCATGACACATATAATTCTAGCGTGGGGTTATGAGTGTCTGGCGTTATTTACTAGTGACCTTTACCTACGAGTTACTTTTAACACGATCCTTGACCAATTCCACATGCATCCATTCTATCATAGATATTCATCTATCGTAACAGCCTCATAAGGCATTTACTACACATGTGGCCCGCAGGTACAATCGATTGCGATTATACGTATTACGGCCCTGTAACGAGGTGTCCGGGACTTTCCCTGTAATAGGCCTCACCGATAAACATTTTACAATCATCCACTTACTCTCATATCGTCATATCGTCATGCCTTTATTACAACCTTGCTAATATAATAATGCATTTTATAAAGTATTTTTTAGTCAGCGATCCCGTCATCGCTGTTATGTTAATTACAGATCTGTTGGAAATTAGTCATTAATTAATTATGTGTTGCCGTAACCATGAGCTAACGATACATGAACTACACTAACTACGATATTCTTTAAATTGACGTATTTTTTAAGAACCAGTTGACAATAACATGAAAATTTCATGCAAACATGAAGCCATTTCGAGAATTAGCGGTAACATAATATCTAAGTAATAAAAGTATTTATAAAATATCTTCGACCGACTTCGATCCGTTAAGGTTGCATTACATGTATAGATTAAAGACACTAAATAAGCATCCTCGTTACAATACTAAACTACATTAGAGGTAATTTATAACACAGGTTATATTACATTGGATGCCTAAGCGTTCAATCATAGCCCAATCGAGTAGATCAGACGCAACCGACATTACAAGGAAACAATTGTAAAAATGATTGCAATTTAGTCGCAATGCAATTTGATTTATATTGTTGATGGAACTAGACGATATTGAAACCGTCCTTAACGCGAATATCTAGAACTAAAAAGAAGGATTGCTATTGGGTATAGAACTCCTTATTCAATTCTAATGATGGGCACTACCTATGCCCTACATACCTACCTACCTACGCCCACCAATACTAATTCTGGTCATCGGTTTACCGCCTGGAAGGGTTGAGTTGAAGTTCTTTTTCTAGTTCTCGCACATCTAATTGACAAACCATGAAAATATGATTATCAGTTGTTTTTTAAGGAACTTAAAATCTATCTAGTTTCAAAAAATTTCCTTGGAGACATTATTTACAAAATCCGTGCGTACTTGCCAAGCGTGGTGAAATTTAAAGCTCAATCGTCGACAGGGGTTTTTATATTAATGCGGAAAAGATTCTGTCAAGAATTCAAGAACCATAAGTTCAGTTCTTTTAAAATGTTATGAACCTCATTTGTCTGAATGGCTACCGAAGCGTGTCTGTACGTGCTGCTGTTAAATATGAGATCATTCCGAACATCCATTGTCATGATTGTACGCATGGCGTAGTTGCGCTCTTAAGGTCTGCACACATTATACCAACTCAACTCCTACCCGGCACCGACTCTACTCCAAGGAAAGCATTTAATTATGAGTTTTATATTTTGTCACTAACGGTTGAATTTCAGTGTTTACTCGAGTTGGTCGTGGGTGGAATTTCCAAAAATCCTTTCTTAGTTTCTTAGTTTCTTTGACGACCCGGATGGCGCAATGGTTAACACGCCGGATCGCCGTTCCGAGGGTCCTGGGTTCGATTCCCAGCGAGGCTGAAATTTGAATGATGAATTTAAATTTCCGTTCTTGGTCTGGGTGTGTGTGTTGTCCGTGGCATCCACGACACAGGGAATCCTAGTGTGGGGCTATGAGTGTGTAGCGTTATTTAGTGCTCCCCTATAGTCTCCAAGAAACGTACATGTCCAATTTCAGCTTGTTGCGCTCAGTAGTTTCGGCTGTGTGTTGTCTGTCAGTCACTCAGTAACGGCAGAGTTTTATATTTTACAGAATTACAGATGGATAGATATTGTAAAGCGCGTCGACCGAGCATAGTACACGTCTTTCGAGTTGGTACATACGTTCAAACTTCCACCGTAACAAAGAAGATATAATATTTATTATGGAATGCTTTCCTTTGAGTTGAATCGGTGCCAGGTGAGAGTTAAGTTGAAGTAATGTACGAAGACCTTAATACACGTGGTTAAATAAATTGGAAAATATTGAAACCTCGAAACAATATAGGTAGGTTATTGCAGTATGAGAAAGAATGCGTCCATGAGCTGGAGAAAATTGTATATTGTGATATTATTGTATGGAGTGAGAATGTCCGATGTTTAGAGCAGGCGGTACTAAAAGTGTGGTACGGGAAGCCCTAGAAGGTCACCAAATGAAATCCTGCTTAAAAATGTATTTAATTATTATAATGTACCCAAGCAAACACATAGTATTATTTTTTCTTATTTTAATCAAAATTCAAATGTTACTACAGACTGCTATTTTAAAGTCAATTATTACATAGGTACGATAGAAAACGGACCTTATCTTTGGTTTATCCTACTCTATTTTTTTATTACTTTGAAGAATGTCATATATTATGTATTCATTTAAGACAAGCACGGAAGTATTAATAAATGAATTTCTGAGAAACCCCCCATCCTCCCACTATATTTAACACGCACAAGAGCACACACGTGAATTTAAATAAAATATTTAAAATTTAAGATTAACAACTTTCCTAATCGTAAAGCAACTAACCTAACCATATCTCTCTGGCTTCCGTTTACTACCAACAAATATCAACCACATTTCTGTACAAATTAAAATAATGTTCATTGATTGAACGATTTTAATCGTTTAATTGCTAATGTTGCTATTTGCTGTATCGTAGATCGCTGATAAGCCACCGCGGTAGTTTTAGGTTATCCGAGACCCTGTACCCTATTAATTGGTACAAGAGTTAGGTGTGAGCCAGCTACGGTCGTACCTAAGGTACCAACAATGTTAATCCTAATGTGTACACAAGGCTATTTTAAGTTGCATGAATGTCTTAAATGGTAGTTGTGGAACAACTTCTGCGTAATTGGTTTTATTTTTATAATTGTATAATATTTGATAAATTGTAATCGATGTAATGCTGATTGATAAGATGGTTTATCGTCCATTTCAAACGCCTTATAATAACAAGTTTCGACTTTGCGTTGTCTGTCAGTCACTCGGTAACGCAATGAGTTTTATACCAGTACATATTATTATAATAATATGGTATATTGATAAGCTAAACATTTTATTAGTAAGACCGTAAAACTTAACTACGCACTTAATTGTGTCATTAAGATCTATTGTTACTCGAACCAGACCAATGGTAGCGGCTACAGCGCTCATCGAAACCCGAATCTAATATTTACATTAACGAGCTGACTATTAGCGCTAAGTGCCTCTGTTTTTGCACTACACGATGAGGTTAAGTGAAGAACGATAAAATTTTACTACGCTCAGTGTAGTACTGCGATTGTTATAAAGCTATTCACGGCAAATGGCGTGGAGAAAGTAATACTGATATGGACATGGGTATTGCATTTACTATTTTAATATTCTTGAAAAGGAGTCGTGGTTTTGAAGTGAAAACTTCTATAGCATCGTTGTGATGTCAAAGTTTAACGTGGGAGAAAATGAGATCGGAAACATTATCCGCTTGCGTGCTCCAAGGTCGGGGTCCTAGAGCAATACCTTTTACGGCAAAATGGCGGCTTACGTAAGCAAAGCAAACTTCAATATTTGGACTGACAGTATTAGTTTTTTTAAGGTCTTCTTTCACGTTTCAATTGCACACCTATTAGTTTTTTTTATGTTAATAGCCGAGAAACGAATGATAAACGGTAGTCGCAAACCATGTACAAAACCACCAACATGCACGTTACTAAAGCACGGTTCCACAGGGTTGCACCACAAGCAGGGGAGGTCGGCTTGCACGGAGCCTTAAAACCAGGGTTGACCACGAATACAGTATAGCATTGGGTTATGCTCAAGAATAATTGGAGGGGAACTACTTATTTATTTATTTTATAATTTATGAACACCTTTACAACACAAACAAGAAAACCAAAAAGCTAATTATGTACAAAGGTACCATTTATTTCTGAAAGAAATCTCTTCCAGCAGACCTAGGAATGGAGAAGTAATAGTGATTTACACTTGTCTGTAATAATAATATTACATTCATAATATATAGCAACAGTGATAACATATAGACTAATCCATACATACATACTTATAGATATATATTTTTATTGTATATAAATACATATGTACCTATATTATGTACATAGGTACATATCTTACTGACATACTAAAAAACATATATATACCAACTCCATTGAAGTCGTTGGTAAGAAAAAAGCTTGTGAACATTTTAAAGTCAAGCACTAGGTACGAGACTACGAGTAACTTTAAATCTTTAAATCATACGCCCCGTTCCATAAAATTTTATAGGTACCATAAAAGCATTATAACCCGAGAATGTTGGTCAGACCGCATTTATTATTTGCGTATCTAAGTGCTAATTTGTTGATGTTAATTCGATTTTATGATGGCGGCTTTGTTCAGTGATATTGTTGTTGTTGCGGTATTGCGGTGTTTATTTGGCTTTTCCATAAAAGGTTTGTGGTTTAGATTGTTAGATGACAGATGATAATTTTGCAAAAAATATAAGAGCGTGGTGGGATACTTAGTCGAAATAAAGTTCCTTTAGGTTTACAATTGTGCATTAAATGACAACGCTTAAACGTGAAAAATACATACGTACATTAATATTAAAAAATATTTTCTTGTGTCTGGTGGGAATCACTCAGGAGCATTTTGGTTTGGAACCTTCCCTGTGTGCGTCAGACAGGTTATTTTCTTATGGTATTAAGGTAGCAAACGAGTATGCAGCACCACCCTTCCACTGCCGCCCATGATAACTGTGACCGACCTAGGACAAGACTCAAATGGAGACTAGGATGGTTAGTCCTGTTAGCAGACGGTGTTAGAACATTAGTTGTTATGATCGAGTTTAAACTAGAGAATAATAGGTAATAATAGGTGAATAGGTTTAAAGACTTTTTTAATAGATGGCATTGTCTAAATCACTCTAACGGCTACGCCGTATATTTCGTAAAGAAGTTATTAAGTAATTCCAAATTGTATGACAGTAGAATTTAAAGTTTTTTATCGACCTAGTCCTCACTCGTATTAATTATAATACATACTTGAATCATAGTTTTTTATGAATAAGTATATTTTATTCATCATTATTGAATTGACCACAAATTGCGTACTGAATACTTTTTATAATATTTTTTATGTAAATAGACAAACCTAAAATAATGTGAGTGGAGTGTGTGAGTTCCAGTTTGCATTATGAGTAGAAAGTGTGGCTACTGCACATTCGATACCATCGTCCAAGTGACATAAAATTGTGCTAACGCTCAGTTTGTGTCGAGAAATATACACTCTAGATATGACTCCTTAGTTTATTCCATTGTATTTTTAATAGGTACTACAGGCTGTGTATTAATATAATTAAATATATTAAACAGTTTTTTATTCAGTATGTAATGAGTTAGATTTTGATCGAAAATGACTTAAGTACGGTTGTTTTGTTGTGGTACATATATAACGTTTTTTATAAGTAGGTACATTGATAAAAATACATAAAAAGTTATCGCCTGAGCTCGTCTTTTTCTCCAAAAACACTTGTCAGAACATTGATGTTGTCAAAATACTTAAGAAATGAAAAAAATAATCTGGAAAACGTAGGTATTTTACCTGGAAATATACATAGATATATAAAACCCTTTTGTTTGTAATTGGAATCAATTAAAATTTCAAAATTATAATTTAAAACAATGCCTATTCAGTAATTAAACATGTCAGTTATTAGAGGCACGATCGGCCTAAGTGTTCGGTTTTGTTCAATGTTTTCGTATGACGTTGTCACGTAAAATTATAATCGTCCGTAAACCGACTTTACAGACAACCATTTTGTTCATATCATATACCTACCTATCATTGATTTACGCTTAAACCATTTTCCATCGCTACTATTATTTTATTAGTCAGTTCTAGTTACGTCCCATCCGTGACCTGGACTCGACGGTAGGGCTGTACGATGGCGCTAGTTATAGGTCTTGCTGGGTCACGTTTTAGAGACAAAGCCTATGGCTTATGTCTTAATTAAAGGACCACACGAGCACACACTACTGTGTTTGAAGGAATGCACGCTATTTGAAAGTGTCTCGTGTCTGCTTGTAGACTCCGGTCTTAGAGGGTTTTAAAGGGTTTTGTATCTTGGTTTGTACCTATTAATATAAGCAACTTGTACCTATTAATGTAAGCGATGATTATATTCGTAATGTAGTGTAATCTGCAATAAAATATTTATCTTCTATGACATTCTACTGATGTTTTTGCCGTGTGAGTTGTGAGGGGTTGACTCAACCAATGGAACCCCGATGGAAAATTGATGGAAATATTGATATAAACCTTTACCTGTTCTACTTTCTACGTAGGTATTTGATTGTAAAGTTAGAATCGGCTTCAACGATTTTTTTTTGCTTAACAAAACACTAACAGGTGTTAATATTCTACCACTCATCAGACATTTATAACAATCGCATTCACTTAAAAATAACCGAGGCGTGGCTGATATTCAGCGCGATCCAGTCCGCTACACAAAGAATACTATCTACTGGTACTGTATTGACAGCCAAGATACCTTCCTTAATCGGATCTATAATTTTCATCAATCAACAGCTCGTGTTGTTACGAGATATATCACCTAATCGTGTTTGTGCTTAACTGTTGAAACGGTTAGTTAACTGACCGCGGTTAAGTGCACTTACCAATTTACGACACTCGTCGTGCAAATTAACAACTTTTCGTGTTTACACGCAAATAATGTGTTCTTGTGTTCTCTTTGACGTTGGCTATTTGATTCAGTAGAAGCGTAGCTAAGCGTTTATAGATCTGTCATTTAAATTATGTCAGGCGTGGTCCATGAATTTAAGCAACGTATCTAAGAGTTTGTACTTATCTACTTATTATTGTTTAATTATTGTCACAAATTTGTTAATTAATACTTTATATTCGAACACCCAATAAAAAAACCTTTGTCTTCTACAACTTTCCCTTATTACCATGGTTGTCTGAAAGAAATTGCTGTTCAGAGCGCCAATTGTTTCTTATAATTATATCTTGCTATTTATTTGTTTTGTATCTGTATCTATCTCACTCGTCTCGAATGGAATTAAAACAATTCGATTAATGCAAAGCTTTTATTTATATCCAACGCCGATGATAGTAAGTTACACCGGGGACCGAGTAAAACAATCATCAATTCGGTCGGGCCGGCTATTGTAATGCGATATGACACAACAACTTATTGCAATAGCTTTAACCTGAAATATTTGATACGTTTGTTGGCTTTTGTCGACCTTAATACCGGGGCATGCTTGCGAGATTTTTGTGGCATATATTCTTTTCAATTTACGCTGTAGAACATTTGGGTTTTATGACATTTCGGGACTTAAATCGATTTCAGATCGAATGTCGAAGAATCGATTTAAGTTTTCTGTTAGTAACCAATTTAGTTAACGATTCAAGTAACGAAGTTGATTCTGTAACTGGGAAATTATTTAATTAATTCTATTACTTACTTACATCAGATTCTCCGGAACGCGGTAGACTAAAGAACTAGAGTGCACGGTTTTTTCAGCCTTTCTATTTTACACCATTCGAAATTCAAACTTACACCCTAGTCAGGTTTAAGGATTATTTAATGAAGTATTAATATAATACAGGATATTTATTATTAAAGGTTTTATTTTCCTAATTTGGTTGTACAAAAAAGCTCAATAATATCGTTAATAATGAATCTGTTACAATAAATAGTAATTAAAACTAACATATTTATATTTTGTAATGTAATATTTGTTTTGTAAGTAGTAAATTTTAACACTTATGAACCATATTTTGTGCAATAAACTAAATAGATATTTTACGATAATCTAACAATAGTGATACAAGTTTCTGTAGAGAATCGAAGGCGAATTACTACTACTAATATATAGAACACTAGTTGTACTAACACTAAAATATACGACAAATACTAATCGAATGACGTCACCACTTTGACACGTAATGGCATAGCGGTTACTTAATTGACCCAGGTGTAAAAGCTAATTAATATGTTAATATTTGTAATAGCAAGTTAACGTACAATGTTCAGCCATTTGTTGCGCATTGTGTACACGAATAAGATAAATATTATGACTGCAATATAATTGAGAATGGTATATTATTAAGATTGATTGGTATTTGGTTTTTAGCAAGTTAAATTATTATCGTGAATATGGATGCCTGGGAGTTGTTCACTAAAATCCATTCTAAAGATTCAACGATGGATCTCTTTGCACTTTAACCCTTGACATAATTGTTATGAACCTTGATCCATTATTTTTATATGTTTTTTTAATATATGCAATTAAATTTTGGTTGACAGAAAATTCTGTAGATACCTAAATTCTTACATTTCGTTCTCACTTTTACATGTAGGTACGATTAAACTGAATTGTTAGTAACTTTCTTTCTTATATTTATATACATACCTAATTATTATCTCAAAAACCAAGGTAAATATCATCGAAATGGAAAAGATACACGATATGATATGGAGTTCTTCAATAGAACGTAAGGTGGATAGATCATCCGATGTAATAGAAATAATTAAATGATTTCCTAGTTAAAGATTCAACTTCATTACTTGAATCGTTAACTAACTAAATAAGACCATATGGCCATAAGGCAAATAGGATTCTGAAATAATCTTGTTACAAATATAAAACGTATTTCAAAATAACACAACAGGAAAGCTTACAACAAAATATCTTTACAAGTTATGTACTATTTCACATACAGCTTGAGCGCAAAATAATTTTCGTTTATCTCACACAAATTATGACATTGTGGCCGCACTAAAGGGCACAGTATTAGCAGACTTTACAGTCATCCTTTTACGTTCCTTACATTAATTATAACACCTCTTTAACTTTAAATTTATAGCGTTGTTTTGTTAATCATTACTCGGTTTAAGTGTTCCGTCGGTTATCTTTTTTGCGCGAGGCGCTTGCGTCCGATATTGGGTGTTTATGTTGTTATAATTTATTGCTGCGAGCGGTGTTTTTATGTTCAAGAGCCTTTAAAGGCACGTGGTGGATTTATTATGGGACGTTTCAATCTGGGCGATCTTGTGCCTGCGGTTTTTGTTAGCCTCGCAATTTTCTATTTGTGCGAGGTATTGATTCAGTTTACAATGCAGGTGGGTTTGGATAACGACCTTTGTAGTGTACGTGGCAAAGATTGGAAAAATGTTACTTACTTATTTCGTGTGTTCTTTGTACGGCAATATTTTGATCAATTTCTTAGGAAACCCTGTTATTCTCCATTCGCATATTGATAGAAAATGTCTATTATAAAATGTGTATCATACAAGGAAATTTATTATTACCTACTGGCTAAAGGAAGCATTAAATTATCTGTAACATTTTTACATCGACTACTTGTTCCATTGAGCTTACCGACTGGCATCTATAAAACGTTACCTAGGATACACAACAGCAAGTGGTCTCATTGCATGTTTTCAATCTGTTTCATCTTCATCATCATCACCTGCATCTGAAGAGATGCAGAGGCAGATGAAGATCTGCCTTACGTCATGCACTATTGTCAGAGGCGACTTCACATCATCAAGCGACGACCCCGAAGCCTAGTTGGTAGTGGCCCTGCTTCCGGAGCGAGGAGTCTTGGTTTCGATTCCCGGCAGACGCAGATATTTATGTGACAGATAAATGTTTGTTCTCAAAATCTAATTATTTCTGTTACGTTAACGCAAAATCTGCACGATGCACACATCTGAAAAAAATAAAAGGTATACAGGATTCGCACTCAGACCCCTTATGCGAGGCACCGTTCAAACAATAAACCAAACAGTTGAAAAGCGAGAAACCAATAAAAACCAATAACAACCTTATAAAGCTTGACGACGTATCGATAAATGAACAATTGAATATAAATTAGCGTTGCTGAAGGCCGCAGCGCGATATATCACCGGGTTACACGTATCGCTGACAACATTGACGTTAATGGGTATTCCGCTAACGAAGTAGCTGGGTTTACCGCTAACGTTATGTGCGTTGTTGGGTTGTGGATTTCATGTTTCTATTTTTCTCTAAAACTGATCTGCTCTCATAATGCTTGCAGCTTCGGGCTAATTAAGTAATCTAAAATACAAAATGCAGGTAAAATACATTATTACTTCGTTCGCTACACACTCATAACTACATACTAGGATTCCCTGTGTTGTGGGTGCCGTAGATAACATACAAGACGATAACACATACAGCCAAACCGAGAACAGAAATTTAAAATCATCATTCAAATTTCTAAGAATCGAAACCAGGACTTTTGGAACGGCGATAATGGCATGGTAACCAATGCACCATACGGGTCGTCTATTATATAGGGTAATTCTTTTTTCGTTTTATTTTATTGTTTATCGTATACCTACGTAATTTTACGAGGATGGATTTGCTGGTCATAAAAATAAAAACTTTACTGCAATTATGTAGTACCTACTAAACATGACTCAAACATTTTTAAACTATTCTTTTAATGTAACACTGAACCTTTTCCGAGATGGGGTCCTGCCTCACTTTTTTCTTTTCAAACCTAGTTACATGCTTACAAACATTACAAGTACAGGAAAACACCTTTAAAAATTATTAGTTCTTTATCAAAAGACTTTAGAATAGTTCCAATTGAGGCATGACCTAAGCATTTAAAGTGATAGGTACAATACCTTAAACCTATACATTATTTTTTTTTTCGTTTTATTAAACGCAATCTTGTCTGAGTCTAATTCTAAGTATTTCAAATTACAAGACCTATCCGTGAAGATAGAATCTCAGCGTTAAATAACAATTATTAACTCCAGTTCAGAATGATACCGAGCTATTATACCTGATCAAGGATACTCGTGTCCAAGATGATACCGATCTATGCAGATAGGTATAGACTGTTAATGGCAGTAATAATTAAGTCAGAATAGATTATTTATTACGATTTTACAGCGTATTTATACTCGTATGATTACATTGCTCCATCATACATTACCTTGACGTTGATTGTGATATCTTCGATAAGGTATAAATAAAGTTTATAGTTTCTGAATCATTTTGTTGGGGTATAAGGAGCTCTTTTTGTAGAATTAAGATAGCAAACGAGCATGCAACAACGCAGCATGACAATTGTGACCCATGCAGAGTAGTAATGGTTTAGTAGTCGTAGTAGTAGGTACATTGTAGAGTTTAAACAATGTTCGCGATGCTACAGTTTGATCAACGTTGAATCGAACAAGTCTTTTTTCATTTAATTGAAACATATTATGTAAGTAAGGTATAATCCCGTAACTGGTTGTTTCGCGAGTCCATTATGTATTCTCGTTAATATGAACATTATAGCGCCAGATCGAGAGAATTTGTAAATAATTAATATAATTCACCATCTCGCATTCATAAAAAAAAAAATTAAAAGATTGATAAAGCTAATAGTTTGAGTAGCCCTGTATAACAACCAGAAGTTATAACAAAAAGCATTTCGGCGTAGCGCGTAATCTACGAGCACCCTACATTGTTTATAAAGCTGGATGCACACCCGATGTGCGATACGCAGCGCTAATCTAATCTAACGCGCAACCGAGAGCGAGCTATACGCTGAGTTATGGTACAAGTAATGTTGTATTTGTTTGTCTAATCTTACTTTTCCTCTATGTAGCTTTCTCTGCTCCATTTTGCATCTCCATAAAAATAACGCTACACACTCATAGCCCCGCACTAGGATTCGTTGGGTCGTGGTTGCTATGGACAACACACAAGACAAGAACACACACACACACACACACACACCCAGACCGAGCAATGCAATGAAAACGTACGACATGCTAATAAATTTAAATGTGTGGATCTAATTATAATTTTTTGAGGCGCCCCAATTAGTACTTAGGTAAGAGTCACACATCTGTAACCATAAATATTAGAACGAGACTCTCACTAACTATTACTCCGGACTATTACGAACAACAATTAACAGGATTAACTATCATTAACAGTCCCTGTCCATTAGGGTATTTCTTTCTTCCAGTACTCATACCTACTAAAGAACTGTCCAACTGACGTTCTTAATAACATCCACTGCTCTGTCTGGACTAGCCATCCTAGACCTGACTTGAGTCTTGTTCTGTGTCGGTCACAGGTGTGCGCCTATGACATCCGTGGTGCATGCTCGTTTGCTACCTTAATTCCATAAAGAAATGAAGGTAAGAACACTAATATGTATTTTATTTACGTGTTAAATTTCAATTCAGTTAGACACTATTCTTTCTTCCTCCTCTTTCTTGTCACGGCATCGGCCAGTCTTTTCTTGTCACTGATATGAATGGGAAACGGTGACCTTGACATCGACTCATCTTCTCGTTTACTGGCTATTTATAATACAAAAACACAAAAGGCATCACCAAAGCAATTCCGCTCAAGAAGTAAGCGGCGACCCCGTGGGTTAGTTGGTGCTCAAAGCCACGGTTTTTAAAGAGGTCTACTCAAACAAGTATGTAGGTAAATCCTTGTTTTATTTGTCAATGTAACCCAGGACTATTTCCAGACCACCATCGCCGGCACGGTAGCCCGGGGTCGCGGGTTCGATCCCGCCGAGCATAAATATCGTTTCGTCTACAATAATCCCGATCATTTTTGTCCGGCCGTGTCTTTGTAATATTTATTGTATGCGTCCGCTACCATTGTTTTCTCCGGTTGCTCTTTTACTGGCTACTTATGCGATGTTTGGTTTAGGAATTATTGATATAATTCCGATGATGTAGAGCTCCGAGGCTGTATTGTTTTAACGATACTGTAGATCTGTAGTCGATGGAATCTGGGGTTTACTTTTATATTCAACTGGGTTTTGTATTATATTAATGAATATTATAAACACCTGTTTGCGTTATGGTTCTGTAGCTGAATCAGTGTGCATCATGTGTGCTTGATATAAAGGTAGGTAGGTATACATATACTTCCGTATAACTTTTTAATATCATATGAGTTCGCTGCACATAAAAATCTTAAATGACACTAAAATTAAAAGTGCACACAAAACACACGGCACCTTGCTTTTATTGGTTGTGAAAAAGAATAAGAAAGTTATAGGAAACTGCTGTAGGAAGTATGTATGTTATTATGTTTTAGATGTTTACAGAACAGGTAAACAGACTTTTATTAAGCTAGTGCGCACATCATCCTAGACCTAGACTACCTATACGAAAAAATATAATAACATATAAGTACTAGGTATAGATTACGCTCTATTAATAACACTGGGCATAGATCGGCAATAACGACCATTTAACACTAGCCTGCATATCGTGTGTGCTTCATTTTCATAAATTATGTTTTTTTCCTTTCGCTCTCAGTGTAAAAAAAGCCTACGCGTTGACAGAACCCGTCCATTGTATGCGAGTTAGTAAATATTTCTGACTTTAATCACCAGCCAATCAATTTGAGATCAATGTATGTTTTTGCTCACACGTGGACCACACAAAAAGCGTAACGACGTGCGGTTTTTGTCATTTTGAAACGCTATTTTTTATAACCCAATTTTGCTTCTGAATAAGACGATTCTTTACCTTTTTTCCGTACACCCACTGTTTATAATGCCCGTTCGATCATACTATGGACTGCAAATGCCCAGTTGTTAAAACGCCAAGTTTAGTTTGCTGTGTTCTACATAAACAGTGGTATCTAGAGCCTTTGAAATAAGGTTCACATTCTTGGTGATCCTGGGAGTGTGACGGTAAGCAAACAGTGGTGAAGGTTTACGCGTATGGAGTGACGAAGTGACACTCAGATGGCGGCGTCTTTTGTGACGCGCCCATCAATTTGTAGCCCCACAATACGCAATGCATCTTTCGAGCTAACTGGATATATTCGCGTGATTCCACTAATGGTTAGTCGTCCTTAAATAATATTTTAGTCAAGGCCGGAGATTTTCGGATATTTAACGGTTATTACTTAATTGAACGAATATACCTAATGTGTCCAAAAATATGTCTATATATACTTATATATAATATGTGTGTAGGTATATTATAAATTTTACTAATAAAAAGCATTCAAAACATTTGTTTATTATTTCCTCCTTATTACACTTCTACAAAAAATTTTCTCTCTTATTTAGGTAAAAAAATCTGACTTTTCTGTAAAATGGTCAACAAAGAAAAGTGACCTAGTACGGCTGGAGTCTTTCTCTTCTTCCTTAGCCGGCAACGCATCGGTGATGCCTTTGGGCTAATGATGTTCATGGACGTTGGTGACTACTTGCCAGCAGGGGGCTCATCTGTTGGCGTGTCATCTATTTACATCAAAAATAACTATATGCTTCCAGTATTTACCTCCTGTAAAAGACAGCATTTAACAAGTCTAGAGATTCAGCTGTAGACTTATAAAGACTGATGGAAAAACCGATACATTTAAGTAGAATAACCCTTCGTCTCATACAAGATGCATAGCGGCGCTCGGAGTCAGTGTCGGCGGTGTAATGAAGAGTACCGGCTACTCATTAGGCGCGCCGTAACGAGAGAGGTGCTAAAATTACTGTTTGCGGAAATACGAGTATAATATGGCCGATGGCTCTAAAAGGATACCAGAAAATAAACCATTTATAAATAGCGTAAAAACTGAAGCGCTTTTTTTAACTCGTTAAGCTTGTTTAATATTTTGACGCAACTTTGTATGTTATTATTATGATAATGAAATATGGCCAATGGCTCTAAAAGGATACCAGAAAATAACTCATTTACAAATACATAGTATTAAACTAATGTTCTAGGTCTAGGTCTCTGTCTCCCTTCTGCTGCTGCTACCTGCTGCATAGTGCTGTGATAGTTATCAATTTTGGAGCATACGGCGCTCTATCTACCTTTGACCAATAGTCCTCTGCTCGTAATGCACCTTGCTGACCAACGGACATGGTAAAGCCTTTCGTAGATGGTTTTGAGCTTGTCAATGGTTTTAATCCTTATGATACTCATGGATGCTCACTACCTGGCTGGCTACCCCCGTCCTTCTAGGATTAACCGTGGTTTGTTTGTAACGAGCTTAAACAGGTTCCTTTAGGCAATTTTTAACAATGCGCGCGTTGGCCATGCATGCGTGATCAGCGTTGATCATTCGTCATGAAATTACTTATGACAAAACGATAAACATTTCTATTAACTAAGTTGTTTTATACACTATAAATATATTTTTAATTGTTTATAATAAGACAAAGAGATCTCAACCCACTCAAAGAGGTGGATCGATATCTGTACGGTTACAGGAACTAGCCGTAAGCCAACAACGGCTCAATTCAACTATTTTGTTCTTTAAAAAATATGAAAAACAGCATCAGCCTCCCATTACCTAGTATTGTCGGTCTTATTTTCTCCGTCATATTTATTGTGGCTGCACAACGACTACCGCGCAGGCTCGACCAATAAACAATCAGAACAATACCTTCGTCCTCATAATGCAGGAATCCTGTATACATGGACTGTACCGTATGAACCGCGGATATCCCTAGCGATCGCTAAACTGTATTGTACATTTAAATTAAGTTCGTATAACATTATCTGCTTAGCTCTGGCTGTACTACCAGTTTAATGTGCAAGTAAGATACAGAAAAAAGTTTTTTTTTACTTATTGTTAACTTTTTACAACAATTCCACTTGATGGTAAGTGGAGATGAAGTCTAGGGCATTGAGTGAAAGTCTTAACCTCTCGTCTTAAAAACTTCCACATCAAAAGCAGGTGGAACCGACGCACACATAACGAATGATAAGGAAACCAAAATATTTTTGTTAATTATACTGAAATATATTTATTTATTTTTATTTTTAATTAATAATAAGTAAACAAGATGAGTAAATGATGTAGTTTTAAGTAATTTTTATTTTGTGAATAATAATCTAATTAATTTTGAGTTAAGCTTATGAAATGTTATGTATTTTAAATTTTACTATTTTGCCCCTTTTAATTTCATTTTATAAAGTTGTAATATAATTATTATGTAATATTAGTGTATGCGCTTTTCTTAAACTTGTCATGCTATTTGCGCCTATAATTGGAGTAACACTTTTCTTGTATTTTATGCATGTAATAGCAACCTATGATTTAGTGTATACTTTGTTGGTGCAATTCAATAAATAAATAAATAAATAAATACTGAGAGAGAGAGAGAAATAATGTAAAGGTGCGATTTTGTAGCTGACAAATAAACAGAACGGCTACCTAATGGTAATTAGTTAACACTGTTTATGGACATACTTAAGCGAGGATGTCACCGTGCCAAAAATAATTTACAAAAAGGAAACATGTAATCGGCACACGCTCTTGAAGTCAAAGTTCTTTGACATTTTGACAGGTGACGATCATTTGAAAATAAATAGATATACAGGAAATCATATCGGCATAATCAAACAAGGGACCCCTAAATGGAACTTCCTGGATGAATATGAAGCACTAAACTAGCGGAAGAAATAGGCGTTAAAGTTTATTTGTATAGCAATAATTGTCACCGATATGAGGTCAGAGCGAACTGAGCGAAGTTTAATCCCGAACAATAACTATTAAATCACCATTGGTATTTTAAAACGCTCTAACAAATAAACTTGGCAAATGTCATTCCTTTAGGCCAATGGTAACTCAAACTGACATTTCAGATTCTGAAATGTCAGATTAAGATTTCAAAACAAGATTAAGTACCTGTTTGAAGCTTTTATCCATTAACCACATGTCTCCAAGTGATTGAAGTCTAGAGAGTACTTATTTCACTTTGGATTGAGGAATGCTAGGCAACTTACCGAGGATTATGGATAGATAGAATATTTGAAACAGCCGTATGTGTGTACCAGAAGTTCTGAAGCCCGAGATTACGTTATATCTTAACCACTGTTTTAATTAAATAAATAAATACCAACACTATCTCATCCTCGCACGGGAATTGCGTGTTGTATTATGGATATCCAAAACCCTAAACTTATGAAGATCCGTTTATTTGCCGCACAAATACACACTTATGTTAAACTTAAACTCAAATAATTTATTTAATGTAGGTATTAGTAAAAGGTTGTTTTGTTCATTTTAGCGCATTTAAATAAAAACTTGTTTAAAATTAATAAAAAGTTTTTTATTTTTAATTTATCACCATTAAAAATTAAACACATACTTACGAAATATATAAAAACTGATAACATCTTTGTACAAAAACCCAAATATCTACAAAAACCGTACAAAATTCGATTTTTATACGACCAAATCCTTTTTATATCGACAACGACAAAGGCACATTGTTGTTGCATACCTATGTTGGGTATAAAAAGTTGTAATATAGAGAGGAAATGGAAAGTAGGATGGTACGCGTAACGCGAGATTCCCTCGTACGCGCCGCTATGCAATGCGATTCTGTTCGCTAGTGATGCGAATTTCACAAATCTTTATTGATATTCAATGTTAACGGTTATTAATTACTTTACATTTCTGGTAGCTAATTACCGTTTTTCTATCAATCTGTAAATTATGTCCTTACTTTTATTTCCAAAGATACTAAATAAGACTTAATATTTACCTGAGTTACCTAATAATGTCAAATAGATAACGAATATTACGCACAAAGTTTATTAAATAACAATCGTCTACATTTTAATTTTAGTTACTGTTATGCATTAAATAACAATTTTAATACTACCTAATACAATCATATTAATTGTTACAGAAGTCTTGCAAATTATGATAATATATAATTATGTACATTAGATGAAATGAATATTTTATTTATTTTTATTTCAATTCCAATTTGTTCACATTACCTTACTCAATTATTATTACATATTACTTATTAATTAGAACTTGAGAAGATTGAGTCGATAACTGAGTCGATGACTCGCCGCCCATCCCTATCTCGGTTCGATCTTTTATTTGCCTGCATGAGATTCCGTGTGCGTTGAATACTTTGTGCGGTATAAAACAATTGAGTGTGCACGTGCCTTTATCGTGCAATATCTGATATCGCCGATTACTTTATAGATTGAATAGTAGGTACTTATGCTCAATCTGTAAGATTGTTAAGTAGGTGCTGTTAAATTTACTTTATTATAATTAATACTGGCATTGGTCTGTGTCATATTTTGTCGTCCAAAATTGCTTAGTGCCTGAAATCGAAGGTATTCTAGAGTATTCTAGAAATTTGAGATATATATATATATATAGTGATGACGTATGTATATCTCAAATTTTCTCAGCGGGCTCTGGAGAGAGTTATACCATACCACAGGAGGAGATCCTGTGTCACGAGTTTACAATTTATCATGGCCCTCTACTGAGCAAGTTTTTCTCTTCATAACTGAGGAGGCCTAGGCCTCCATCACGCTGCTTCAGTGCAGATTAGTGGAGGTTTACGTTACACTTTTAAAGTATTGACATCTATTTTAGTTGCAAAGTACAATTAAACCAGAAAATACTAAAAATCTGAATTGTATTCCAAATAATTTGGCCACCATTTGTACTCTTTGACCGCGACGGTACATTATTAGTGGTATAAACAATCAAATGCACACACGTCCCGTCTTATTGTGTGCGAGATCGTATACTTATTGCACAGTGAAGGATAGGCTCGGATTTAGATTACAACTTCAATATAGCATCTTATAGAGCAGTGGTTTCCAAAGTTTTGAAGCTACGTAATCATCAATATACATACGTATATATAAAACTCGTGCGTTAGTGAGTGACTGACAGACAACGCACAGCCGAAACTACTGAATGTTAGAAGCTGTAATTTGGCATGTATGTTCCTTGGGGAGTTTAGGGGGGCGCACCAGAGGATTTTTGGAAATTCCCCTCCCTCTCTAAGGGGATAAAAAAGGGGATAAATTGAAACTTTTTATTTCTTCAATGGGTTCACTTGAAACTTTTTTAATATAAGTAGGTTCATGGCAGACGCAAGTGAGCTTTAAAAAATATTTTTGGAAATTGGCGGGTGAAGCCTCGGGAGAAATATAGTAAATTGTATTTTAAATATAAGAGATAGAGAGATAGATAATATTTAATGTTATTTTTACACTTCTATAGTAAAAGGTGTACAACATTAAATCCATTTTAATACAAATAATAATTTATAACACCACATGTCAACAATCAAATAAATCTTATCAACAATAAAACATATTTCAGTCCAAATTTTCCAAAAAGTTAAGTTGTCAAAACCAGGTCACAGCTGCGGAAGTGAGCAACAAAAACTACCCAAAGTACTGTCGCTCACGACTGTGTTAATCAACTCAAAAAATATTTCCGAAATTCTTAACATAGCTTCGAATAACTGATCCGTTCTGATCGCGTAGGTATTTGTCAGCAACCACATTACATGACCCATTCTAACCAACCAAAGCTTTACCTTCTATATTGCTCAGGAGTTCTCAGTAATCTGGACGATTTCTCTAGGAAAGGACCGTCAATTTGTACCGAGTAGAATGCTTAATCAAAGTTGCAGATAAAAAATGGGATAAAAAGTAAATTTCTGAATAAGTTTATTGTAAGACATTTATTTACGGCTACAGAAAGTCATTGTTTTTGTATATAATGTAGTTTATTTGTATGAAACACTGTGTGATACATAATTATAAAATCATTCATTTACAAATTGTCACTGATCGAAGATATTTGAAAAAAAAACATTATCTGTATTTATTTTATTAACGCAATATATCCCAAAACAAGAATATCTTCCCAGTAATCAAACAAACATGTCAAAGATGCCTCAAACAAGACGCTTTCAACTTTAATTGCTTATTTTAAGTTATTAAGGGTAATTTTTGGACATAAAATCAAAGAGGATTTAACCACTACGTTTTATAAAATTAACTTACAATGCCCGAAAAATTATCTGCAACAACTTTTCTTTTCTTTGGTCGCTTCGTTCTTACATAAGTCCAATCGGACGTAATTGAAGCATCGCTGGCACGCCGGGCGCTCGAAGCATGCGGTCACACTCCGCTGACGAACAGTAATGCACTTTTTAGATGTTAACACTTAATGAATTTCACGCTGTCGTCATTGTGGGCTGTTTTTGCGGCTTAATTGTGAGCTTATATTGTGAACGAAATTATAAGTGCTTATGGTTTTATAATTACGTTCTGATTTATATTTTGTGCTTTGTTTGTTACTTGTTTTGCTGTAGGTTTATAAGGTAGAGTTTTAACCGAATTCAAACAAGAAGGTTCCCAATCTCGACTGTATTTTTTATGTTTATTACCTCAGAATTTTCGACTGGCTGATTCTCTTGTATTCAGCAATTGAATTTTATATATATAGATACATAGTTGATGCGTTCTAAACGTCATGCATGTTTCTAACGTCAGGAGGATATTATTAGTTATCTACCTATGTATCATACCGATATGAGCACCACACGTTACTCCATATCGTTAAACCTCAATTCGAAGCAACGAATAATAAAAAAAGCCTGAATCACATAATGGTTCTAAAATGATCTTACTTTTCCGCATCGGGGCGGTATCGCGAGCGCAGTAAATCCGCGCGCGCCACGAAGCTACAAATTACGCTGAATCGCGCGATATGCCAGTATCGGTTGCCATGGCGACGGCGTGGGAACCCGCCCCGCGCCCGACCCGGGCCATAGGTGCAATGGTCAATAGGTACAGGGTGTTCGTAAATTGTAATGTTAGATTTTTTAGTAAACTTAGCACACGGGAATGTGGACTAATTCTATTAATAAACGTGATAGCTTTAGATACAAGGTGGTCTTAAACTGATATGTTAAGATTTCATTAATTAAAATTAGCATAATTATGTGATCGTAATCTAGGTAGGTACTTGATAAAAACGATAGCTTTTTTATATTTAATCAAATTTTATCATCATCACAACCTAATAACTGTCCCACTGCTGGGCACGGGTCTCCTCTCACAATGTGAGGGGTATAAGCTATAGTCCACCACGCTGGCCAAGTGCAGATTGGCGGACTTCACACACCTTTGAGAACATTATGGAGAACTCTCAGGTGTGCAGGTTTTCTTCACGATGTTTCCTTCACCGAAGCAAGTGATAATTAAATTATAACACGCACATCATTTTTAAAAATTAGAGGTGCGTGAAGGCTTTGAACCCGGGCCCTCCCGGTTCGGGGTCCTACGTTCTACTACTCGGCTATCACTGCTTGTAATCTGCATAGGTAATATTAATATTCAATAAATTAAAAGGTTTGTAGGACACAAATATTTAAGTTTAGCTACCAAACAACATTAGAAACCTGCTGTACTTCGTCATTCAATTCCCACTACGGAGCACTGAGATAAAAGATGGAGTTCGGACGCAAATATCTCGGGCAGCATTAGTCTTCGACTTCATTTCCACTATTTAGACGCTCTTAACTCGTTTTGCGGTTATTAGCTAAGAAAAGATACTTTGAACTTGAACTTTGAACGGATAATTTGTATCGTAAGACATACCTAAGTATAACGACGTAAGTATATTTCAGTGTTTTTATCATAATACTGACAAATAAGAAGTCTCCTGATGGTAAGTGGTCATCTTAATGTTTCTTTAGAATAATGGCTACATTTCAAATTTCCAAAAATCCTTGCGTCACTTGAGGAACCCATATTATACAAAGTTTAAAGTGAATCCATTGAAGAAATAAAAAAAAACAGTTTATCCCCCTTTTTATCCCATTAGGGGGAGATTTTTTAAAAATCCTCTCTTAGTGCTCCCCTACACTCCCCAAGGAATAAACATATTACCTATGTAGGTAAGTACATGCCAAATTTCCGCTTCTTGCGTTCAGTAGTTTCGGCTGTGGTTTGTCTGTCAGTCACTCAGCTCGCTGTTGTTTTAGTTAAGAAATTAAAATTCTTTCGTTAAAATTATTTTAAAATTCAATAGGTACTTCTTACAACACAATTTCAACCCAGATTAACAAAATTGACTTATTCGACCGTCGTCATATCATTAAGACGTATCCGACCATTCTCAGTAGCTAACGTGTTGGATTTATTTACACAAACTTCATGGAGGCATAGATTAGCATAAGTTACAATAATTGTGTTTCTGGATGGATGCTGGGTGACGTTAGTGGCAAAATTTTTTGAGCGCTTTTGTGCTTTGGAGGGCCCGTAAAGCTGTCGGTCCCGGTAGTTATCATTAAATTACAGTCGTTAAGCCATATCGGAGGCCTTTGGGCATAAAAACTTCCGACACTTGAGTTGGCCACTAACTCTTCCACCAATCCGCAGCAGCGTGGGAAGTATGCTCTAGGCCTCCTCAGGTATGAGGAGAGATCTGTGCTCAGTAGTGGACTTTTAACGAGGTTGAAGCCACAACAATTTAAGCTTATATAAGTACTTATAACCATAATGTAATCACTGATATAATCTGAAAAGGAGTTATCGCTCTGTTTTTTCATTATGAATTAATTAATAACAGGTATAATTTATAATTGTCCCAAAAATGAAATTGTTTTCTTCTTTTTAAACATTTCAAATCAGCCTGATCAACAACACATTATTTTTAAAAAGGATACCTGTATTCCGTTATTAAAGCATCGCATTTGCAGCATAAAGTTTAATAATTGACAAAAAATACAATAAATAAATATTATATCTTTTTTTTAAACAGTTAACATTACCAGGTCAATGACACATTATTTTAACGTTCTTCTATATTACACTAAAAAACTAAACAACAATGCGTAATAATGACGTATTTCGTCCTTCTCTACACAGATACGTAGCTTCCGAGCGCTGCGGGAGAAAGAAACAGATATAGTTTGTGAGTGCGCTTCAAAGTGGGCAGTCTTTCGCGGTGATCCGTGACGACTTTTGTTTGAAGAGGCAATGACAAACGCCGCGAACGCGACAAATGTAGTCTTGTCTCGCTCTCACTTACTTTTTTTAACGATTCAGTGTTGACAGCCAGTGATGTAACATTGTTGAGTTATCAGGTCTGTCATTATCAGTTTATGCCGATGGCTCTAATTTATTGGCGTTTACACTTGATTCATAAATGGTAGATATCAATTTAGAATGAATTAATAGGAGAGGAATAGTTTTGTTTATATTTGTTTACTAGCTGACCCGGCGAACTTCGTACCGCCTAATAGTCGATTCTATAATATTTTTTTTAATACTTATTCTGATATTTGGGACACCGGGTTAGCTAGTAAGATAAAAAAAAGTTGATAAGTCAACAATATAAGAAAGTTGATATGTCAAAAAATAAACATAAAACACTTAAATTTCTTTTAATAGTCACTGAAAAATCACAATGAAAATAACAATTTCTGATTTTTTATTATGATACCTACTTATTATATTTCATTAATTTTCAAAAATTATGTGCGTATTAGAATTTAATTAACACTTGCTTCGGTGAAGCAAAACATCATGAGGAAACCTGCACACCTGAGAGTTCTCCATAACATGTTTTCAAAGATGTGTGAAGTCCGCAAATCCGCACTTGGCCAACGTGACTATGGTCTATACCCCTCACATTGTGAGAGGAGACCCGTGCCCAGCTGTGGGACAGGTATGGGTTGTGATGATGGTAAAATGTAAATTGTCTGAGGTAATTCTTTTAATAGTCACTAAAAAGCTTGCACCATTATTAGTCGAATGTTGCACTTCACGGGTCTGTCTTAACCAAAATCTTTCATGTTCATTGCGATCTTCACGTTTCTCGGCAGTACGATTAGATTGATTAATTAATTTGACTCGTTGCGTTTACCACCCGGATGGCGCAATGGTTAACACGCCGGATCGCCTTTCTGAGAGTCCTGGGTTCGATTCCCAGCGAGGCGGAACTTTGAATGATGAATTTAAATTTCCGTTCTTGGTCTGGGTATGTGTGTTCTTGTCTTGTGTGTTGTCCATGGCACCCACGACACGGAGAAACCTAGTGTGGGGCTATGAGTGTGTAGCGTTAGTGCGTTCTTCTGCCTAGTTAGCGGGTTCTTCTGCCTGAATTTGTCCGCCGCCTTATAGGAGGCATATTTAGTAAGTCACAAACACAACAATTTATAATTTTATAGGAATTGTAATATTAAAGATGCACAGCAAAGAGACGTTTACGTTTCAAGTGACATTTTACCACAGACAATTTACATTTTACCATCATTACAACCCATAACTGTTCCAAAGCTGGGCACGGGTCTCCTCTCACAATGTGAGGGGTATAGGCCATAGTCTACCACGTTGGCCAAGTGCGGATTTGCGGACTTCACACACCTTTGAGAACATTATGGATAACTCTCAGGTGTGCAGGTTTCCTCACGATGTTTTCCTTCACCGAAGCAAGTGATAATTAAATTGTAATACGCACACAATTTTTGAAAATAAAGATGCGCGTGCGGCGTTTGAACCCGGCCCCCTCGGTTCGGGAGTACAACGTTCAACCACACGGCTATCTTGAAATTAATAATTTTTACGATACTAACGTCACTCGATTCTTTTGCCTTCCTGGAACCCCTCCACTAATACTGAAACTTTATGTTATGGTATTAAAGTTCAAATTGACTTTTAAGTATTATTACGAATCATTTGTATGGGAATATAGAAAAGTGTTGTTTTTAGACTTTTTCAGGCATTTTTTTTAAATGTTCTCTCCGTAACAACGGCCATCTTCGTACTTTCAGGAATATCATAAAAAAAGAATTAGCGGAATCGGTTCAGCTGTTCTCGAGATAGCTGTCCCGGCGAACTTCGTACCACCTAACAGTCGATTCTTTATTTTTTTTAAATACCTACTTATTCTGCTATTCGGGACACCGGGTCAGCTACAGTAGCGGCACGAAATGAAAGGCCCCTTTGACACATTAAAATAGTGTCGTGATATAATTATGTTAATTTAGTATCGAAAAATATGGTCAAGTGCGAGTTGATCCATCGATAAATTTTTGGAGTAGTAAGTAGTAACTACCTAATTAAAACTTCATTAGAAGAATATATAAATGTATAGTTAATGTATTACAATGGTTACTTATATTTAAGGTCTGCTCGGCTTTGAGGGGAGACCCATGCTCAGTAGTGAGCCTTTTTGGGTTGAGATGATTTATTTTATAGGTTATTTAATTTATGTAATTGACTTACTTACTTTATTTAAGATGGCACTGTATTTTATTTATTGACATATTACTATGGACGTAGGGTCCGCGCTAAAAAATGTCCGAGCCAAGTCAGCAACAAAACGTAAGAAGAACAACAATGCCGCGTTAGTCACTTTTTGACCGTGCTGACAACTACACATCAACGATGCCGTATTGTGTTTTGAAATCGTGCAAAGACTCCGCCAGTAAAGTGAATAAAGACCATGGTATATCATAATTTCGGTAAGTAGACTATTGTTTTATCTTTTAAATTATTGTATTGCTACTAAAACATTATTTTATTTTAAGTTCAATTTATTTCAAAAACTAATTGCAGAATCAGTCAAAATAATCAAAAATATATCTTTGTCTTCTCACCATTCAGGCTATATAGTCAGAAAGAGACAAATATATCAGTTACTTTTGTTTAGATTATTTTGCACTGTCATTATGGCGTGTCGTGTAATCGTTGTGTCATAAGGTGCCATTGACGTATGTGTTTGATGCAATCGAAATAAAACCGTGATTTAATTAATTTAGTGTTTAAATTACCTTGCTAACATTCCTATTCTTTCTTGTAATGACAAACTGGGACATTATTTTCGCGATTTTAGTAGGAGACCCTATGTCTATAGTATTTATGTCAATGATTTTATTAGTAAAAACGTGACAGTTCTAATTTATAGTTGTAGTGTTGTGAAATAAGTAGGTACCTAATGATATCGATCGCATATATTTATTATATTAAATTCATCAGATTTTGATTAAAATAAATGAATAAAGATTACCTGTCATTATCATTATTTCGTTTCATTACCTACTTATTATTACTTTACTACCTATACCTACATAATTTACAACAGCTTCGAAAATTTTAAAGGAGTTGGCATTATCAATCAAGAATAAATACGTGTAACATCTTGTAATGAAATATAATATTAGTTAATACATTTGTACAAAAGTGTCCGGCAGTAGTTTAGTTTCTGACATTTTGTAAAAAAATTCGGGTCTGTTATCGTGTTACGTTTATCGATATAGCTCCATCCCTATCAGTTTCTCCGAATCTGATATAACCTTGTAAGTGTGTAAACGTCATATTTTTATCAAATAATGCATACATAATGTAAAAAAGACGCTCGTTCAAGTTTTCACAGGAGCTGTCATCGAAATATTATAATAGTCTAAGAGCTAGCAACGTTTTCGAGAGACCATTTCAGGAAAGCTAGTTTTGAGATATGGTATCTCTCTCACTTTCCCGGACATCATACGGGGGGTCTGGCTGTCTAATTGTACAAAATAAATTATCATTTTGATACCATATTAATCCACAAAATAATTCAATGGTTTTTAGTCATTCCTCTGACATTTATTTGATAACTATTTCTAGACCAAGCAAAATGATACCACAACACTTTTCACTTTTGGATCGGTCTGGCTGAAGTTTAACAATAGATTTATTGTCTGGCAAATAAATACAATAATTTGAAAAAAATATTTTATAGCAATAATAGATTAATGTTGCAATAAGAAACCTTCTTAAAATTATTTGAAAAATTGATATTTTACCTGTACAGATACGATGCGCACTGATGAACGCAACGTCTACCGCCAGCCAGACCGTCCGCATGACGTCCAAGAGAGTGAGAGAGATAACATATCTAAAAACTGGCCTACCTCAAATTCTTGTTTTTCCAACGTTGTTAGCTCTCGTACCACTCGTATCGTGTCAGTCATTTGTTTTGCCTTCTCGGAAACCGTCCACTGACACTTAAACTTTATGCTATGGTATTAAAGTTCAAATTGACTTTTAAGTATTATTACGAATCTTTTGTATGGGAATATAGAAAAGTGTTGTTTTTTTTACTTTTACAGGCAATTTTTTAAAATTTTCTCTCCGTAATAACCATCTTCGTACTTTAAGGAATATCATAAAAAAAGAATTAGCGAAATCGGTTCAGCTGTTCTGGAGATCTGCTCTTAGCAACAAAATCAGCGATTCATTTTTATATATAAGATTAATATAAAATAGTTTATAATATTATTTGTATGTGTAAAAAATTTCAAATGTCTTTATATTGAAGTAATTTTGCAATTTTTTTGTAGATAAAAATAAATAATTTAATTCATAAAACAATACAAAATTTGAAAGTGCGTTGATGTCTTTTATACGTAATACAGTATGACGCAACGTGAGGAATATAATTTGTGTGTTAAATGTTACTAGGTATATTTGACATTATTAATACTATTTTGCATGTAACTGAACGTAATTCTACGGATCGTTGTATCAGATGAACTGACCTATTATCACAATCAATGCAACTGAGCCGAAATGTGTTCTAGGTAGGTTACATATCGTGAGTTATAGTACCTATTAAAGTAAAATTAATGTTGATTATAAACACATAATGTAAAAGAAAGAGTGGTTTGAAGTTTGGACTCCCGAACCGTGGGGTCCGGGTTCAAATCCCGCACCCACCTCTAATTTAAAAAAAATGTGCATATTAGAATTAAATCATCACTTGCTTCAGCGAAACTACCGTGAGGAAAGTACATCTGAGAATTCAACATAATATTCTTAAAGGCGTTTGAAGTCCAATCCGCACTTGGTCAGCTTGTTGGACTATGCCATGTACCTACCCCTTACCTACATATTTTACCTACCATGCACCGTACTATAACTCCGGTTTCCTCTTACAGGAGACCCGAGTTACGGGTTTCGAAATGATAATGGTAGCCTATAGTGTTCATCCGACGTAGTACCACCACCACCACGGTATTTAGTACCTACCATTTCAACCGCGTAATCATTGTTTTAACAGCAATAGTATTTCAGTTGGAAAAGTGTGGATCTGATCACACATCTTTAGAGGCGACCATCTTAGTCCTGAAGGGTAACACTTCTGTGACCGAATAAGAACGAGACTTTTACTATCAGTTTCCAACTGGACTATTACTATTACCTATCAATAACAATCCATGCCCCAGTCCTCATACCTAGCGAGGAACTTAGAAACTAACATTCTTAATACCCTCTGCTAACTGGACTAACCATCCTAGTCCCGATCTGACTTATTCTGTGTCGGTCATGGTCATGGGCGGTAGCGGAAGGGTGTTTTGGATGCTAGTTCTATCTTAAATCCATAAACCAACTTTGTTAGTGTCGGATCAAGGGACTGTTCCACGGAATTCATTTTGGGAAAGACTGACCTAGAGACACGTTATATGTATTCGATAATCACTTCCCATTTACATTAACGACCCGTAAAGCGCAATGATTACCATGCCGGGCGCTGTTCGAAGGGTCCAGGGTTCGATTCCCAAAGAGGAAATTTGTATGATGAGCTTAAAATTCTGTTGTCTTTCTGGGTGTGTTTTTATCTTTGTGTGTTGGAGTGGTAGGTACCCATGACACAGGGAATCCTAGTAGCTAGGTTACACGAGGAGTCTTTACTTAATGAATCCTAGTGTAACCCGTACTTACTTATTGTTACCAAGAGCTGGTTTGCTGGTTGATGATGGCTTTGGTGTTTCTGATGTCCATGGGCTACGGTGATCACTTACCGTCAGGTGGCTCAGCTTTTAACCTAAAAATAGGGTTGTCGCTAGCATCGCTGTTTTGTCCGTTAATAAAAAGCAGTATTAAAGCTTATTCATGTGACATATACCTACATGCCAACCTAATGCACTTTGATCGAGGCTAGTCCAGTTGGCAGTGATCCTGACTGCGGAAGTGATCGGACCTAGGTTCGGTGTCCGACTGGGGCAGACATTTGTAACAGTTACAGATGCCTATTCATTACGAAATTAAGATATGGACCATAATCCCTGCAACCGAAGACTAAGTTATTTTGGTTAATTTCGAATTCAAAATCATTTTGACCACGTGGGTACTTTGTTAATGAATTTATGAACGTTATTTTGAAAAGTTAGGTTTCTACAATAGGTTTTATATTCAATAAAACAGCTAAGTTATAAACCAATGCAAATCTGTAAGGCTACTTACCTATTAATCTAAGGTCCCTAGGTTAAATATCTTTATTAACTGCATTACAAGTCAGTTACGTAAAATATTACAAGTATACTGAAGGTTAAATATTAGTTGCCGCGCCTAACACAGCTACGTAAGCCTTTACCGGCTAACGACATAAATCTTAAATCCTCACACATAATAATGAATCTCACCGCATGTAAGAGTTCATTAAAGTCATTCTAACATTTGCTTTTATCTTGTTATACCGATAGCGAGGGTCCTGATAAGTAGATCTGTCGACTTACGATCACACAAAAAGCCTCAGACGAGATTCACCACGCTCCATAAAACTCCAGCATCCATAATCCAAGAGGTAATCCCGTTCCAAAAAATAAACGAACCGCTTCAAACGTCAAAACGAAAACAAAACTCGAGACAACATCAGTCAACGCTGATGCTATTGAACCTAGCCGTCGACAGATCACAGACACTCCTTTCCGTGAGAAAATCGTACGCTCATACGTCGTATAGAGAGGCTGGGAGCGAAGGTTTCGTGGGTCGAAAAGCGCGCGAACGCAGTGCTGCGCCGAGGCTCGTGCGCTTTACACGCTACACGCGCGTGCGCACGGCGACCTGTCAAACGCGTGACAGTTCCGGATTGGACGCGAATTGTCCCTTGTCGGTTGAGTTCAAAATGAAACGAATGATTTCCGATCGTTTCGGCGTTGATCTCACTTAACATTCTTTTTTTAAACTTTTTTTAGAAAATATTTTTTATATAATTATCCTGCTTTTTGTATCCCTTATTTTTTATACACAAACGATATGGGTGTGTAATGAAGCGAATCAATGTGACACTGCAGACATAGTTGTAAATAAACATGTGTTAGTGTTCCGAATTCAGTGCTAAACGTTCTGTAAGGTTGGTTAATTTTCTTTAGTCAGAAGTGGTTACGAGGGCGTGAATTTTGACTCGTTAGATGTGTGAACTTAAGGTGTAAAGTATTGAATTCGGAAAATTTGTGAGACAATTTATTTCTGTAAGACGCTGAAAGGATTAGTTACGGCTGAACTCTTCACGGTGAGCAATATTACATATTTAAGATTTGACCTTGAACCTGTGTTGGATTTTCATTGAAAATTTATATGATAAAAATAACATAACAGATAATAAAAGCGGTATTACTGTTAAAAATGAAATCTTATTTTATATTTCTATTTTTCATTATTGTAGATACAAGTAGGTGACCACCCCAGCTCAGTTGGTAATGATCCTGCAAACAAATTTACTAGAGTCGATACCCGGTTGTGGCAAATATTGATCTGAAAGATGATTTTGGACTAATTTGCTTGTTGTTTCCAATTTGTGTAGATATGATAGTGCTACGAACATTGCCATGAATCCTACTTCATAATATCATGAAATCATGAATCCTAGTTCATAATATCATGAAATCATGATTAAACGTTACAACATATTAAATAAGTAGTAAACAGGAGGATAGTCATGTTATATTTGGTTTATAATTACTAGGTAAGTATTTGTTAGAAATTTTGTACAAATAAGATTTAATGCAAGAACGGATAGATAGAGAAATAGGGAAGACATAATATATTAAAAGAATTTTCATTATAATCATTATCCCGAGATACGGTCGTGTCTTACGAAAATTTACATAATAAGGTAAATATGACTTGTTTTAATTAAAATGAGTTGTACCTTACCTACTTTTTATATATTTTCTTGACAACTCCAAACTGACCAATTTTTTAATGGCAAAAATCAGCTGCTTTTCCTTCCCAACCCGTTACTAATATTTTAATATTGCACAGCATTGTTGATACTTAATGTGCTTCTGAATTTTGTGACATTTCTAACATATTTGTATGATTATATTACTCTACCTATATGTATGTTCCCATGCAATAAGGGTCTTATGTTTATTAATGCCCCCCTAGACAACATTCATTGCGGTAGGTTAGGATTTTTAGGTTAAGTTAGGATGGTAGGTAGGGCTTCATTCTAGGGTTATATTATCAACTAGTAAACGCACCCTTGCTTTGCTTTGGGAAACATGTCCCTTAAAACGCACATTCGAAAATTGTTAGGCGTAATTCTTCAAACTGACATAAGTGTTTTATTTATTAACAGATTGAAATAAAAGAAATAAAATAAACGCTAAATGTTAAGTGAAGTTTACCGAAATATATTATTGAAAACCCAAATCAGTTAAGCCGTAACCACAGACAAACAGACAAACACACAAAATTTCTAAAAATCATAGTTTTGTTCCATGACTAACCGACCCTTATCTAGAACCCGCAGCATGGAAGTGTTAAAATTTTGTCATTACCAGTCTCCCATCCACTATCAACCCTGCACTTCACTTAACCCTTATACTGTAAAAGACTAAAAATAGAGCGAAAAATAGTCGAGCAGAACAGAGTACAACTAGTTATAAGAGGATTCACCTTCCATTATCAAATAAGTGTCGATCATTTACAATATTTGGCTTCCACTGCCAGAAATGAGTGACCTCATTTTGAATCTTTTTGTTCATTCAGCCCTTTCCTCTAGACTCTATTGACAGTACTATAATGTAGTTTTCCTGTGCGAGTTAAATGGAGTCTGTATGGGACTCCATACAGACTTCCTGTGCTTCGCTCACGAGTCGCAAGTCGTCGGATTATGAGCCACTAGCGACCCGCCCTCGCTTCGCTTCGGGAAACTTATTATCAAGTGCTTAAATATAAAGTTTCATGGTTCTTTAAGAGATGGCGCTAGGCGTTCTTATTCTTTAAGTTAGGAAGGTTCACCCCTAGATGGCGCTGTGCTTAAAATCCGAAGAAATCCCATACAAACTTTCAACCCCTATTTCAACCTCTTCATCCCTTTTTGTCGCAATAAAAGGTAGCCTATGTCCTTTCTCAGGGTCTAAAGATTGTCTGTGTCAAATTTCATCAAAATCGGTTGAGAGGTTTAAGCGGGAAAGCGACACAGACAGACAGACAGACAGACAGACAGACAGACAGACAGACAGAGTTACTTTCGCATTTATAATATTAGTAGGGATTACATTATTATACAGGATTCATGGCGAACTCATGGATCATGGATTCATGGGTCTCCACACTCCAGTTTTCACTATCGTGTCTACCTCGTGCCAGTTGTGGAAAGAGATCTCTTTCAGAGTCAGTCAGGACACCGAAGGAGTCGCCAATGCATCGCATCCTTTGCTCATGTCAATAGGCAATGGTCACCACTTATTAGGGACGTCTGCTTCTTTGTCAGTCATTCAAATGAAAACAGAGTAGCAGTTCAGACAAGTTAAGAAGCAGAAACATTTACTCAATCTTAATACGTGAACGAACGTTACGACATAAAATTAATTCTTAAACAAATAGGTACATAAGTATATTATTGTAAAAGTTTCGATGTTGCAGTTTGGAGCATGTAATCATGATTATAAATTACGATTACATTTGGGGGCAGGAAAATTCCCCTGCTAAGACCGCACTGTCTACATTATTTTCGTTCTGTATTGCACAGTCGTATTTTCAAACTCTCCTAGCTTAGGCAATAATGCCAGGGGGTTAAAAGTTTCTGCATTCGAAATTTCAGCTTTCTAGGACTTCGGGTAGTAAGAGTTTTAACAGGTGAATGGATCAGTGACAAATTTAGACATATTTTAAGTGTTACTAAACTACTACATCGGAATCTGAAAAAACAAAACGTCTCGAGAAAGGGTAGTTAGAACATTCTTGGCGGGGGCATTTTCGTGCCTCCAGATGTAATTGTAATCTGTAATCATGATTACACTTTTCCCATCTCTAGTTCGAGGGTAGCAACATGATAGAAACGGGACGTAGGTAGGTACTCAGGAAATAGCGCGTTGGCAATACCGCCACGACCTGTGTTATTACAGTGCGCCCATAGTGAATACATAATACACGGCCATGATAGAATTCTCCGCGTAACAGGTATTATTAAACAAATAGATATATAAATGATACGTCACAAACATACCAGAGCCGAGAACTAAAATTTCTTATTCCATTAATGTTTACATCCAGGAATCGAACCCGGAACCCCTCAACATACATTGTCACCAACTGTACTACAGTAAAATGATATTGACAAACACGATTGATTAGCATAAATAATAAAAACATTGGTACAAAGATTCAGGAAACGTCAATAAGATATTTCTCGTGCCGCTTGTTATAAAAATATGCAGTGTTAACACCTATTTCAGATAGAGGTAAATTGTCAGCAATTCAATTATCGACAGATTTATATCTAGTCATTCATGTTTAAATGACAGTTTTTCGATCAAAATACCTTCCTATTCACTATAGGTTATAAATCTTAGTACTTTAACTTGTTTATAAACGGTAATTTTGATAATATAACTTTATGACATTTTTTAATATAAATTAAGTGTCCAGCATTGACAATAATCCCGTCTGATGGAAAGTGGCGATGAATTAATTACATTTTAGAATTATTAAAGAGTCTGCGCTTAAAATTCGACAGTAACTCATTTTTTCAGGGGTTACGTCTCATTGACGCTATGAACGTACACATTTCAAACGTCGTGTCCCGTCGTATCATACGCATGGTGGTGTTCATAGAGTAACCTATTCGTATTGGCTTGCTACCACTTTCCCACTAGAATGTAATTTTAAATATAGTATTTATTTTGCAGTATTGGAGAGTAGATCAAACATTGTTTACAGTTTATTTTAGACCGGATGCTTCAACGACGGCGGCAATTATTTTATATGTAAATAACCAACAAACAGCCAGACTGACAACTTTATGACACATGTCATTTTATGTCACTGTCGACCATGGACATTGGTACCTAACATCAAAGGCAACACCAACGGCAAAACCAAAATCACAAATGTTTCAAATTTCCAAGAACCCACGAGACTATCATTGCATTAGACTATAACAACCCTTCCATAACAACCCCGTAGCCTAGTAGTGACCCTGCCTGCAAAGCGAGAGGTCCCAAGTTCGATTTCCGACCAGGGCACATTTATTTATGTGACCAATAAATGTTTCTTCCGGAGTCATGGGTGTTAGTCATGTGTTATTCGTGTTGGTCATGCCACCCGCGACACAGAGAAACCCAGTACGGGGGTATGAGTGTGTGAGCGCCCAAAACCCAGACTGTAAACTAGGTATAATACTTAGACCAAGTGTGGTCATATCTAAAAACAGCAACAAAATGAATAGAAATAAAACTGGTCGGCATGTTAGTCTCATTACGTTTAATAGGTCAAACGCATGACGCACGGTGAAGTTTTTGTTGAGCTCGGATAATCCTAGGTCGATTTCAATCACACTTACATTTAATATTCTGAGAACACTCTGCTTAATGCGTCAGAACCAATAACACATACTGAGGATGAATAACACGATGAATTTTCATCTTTCATTTTATTGTTGCTTATACTTATAAATACTACTTGGAAATAAACAAGGAATAAACGAAGTTTTTTGAAGTCAAGAGTCAGGTGGACAGTCCAACGGATGGTATCTGGTGACGGTTGCTCTAGAATATAATAAACACCTATACATATAACAATATACATAAAGCAGTGATAGCGGTGTGGTTGAACGTTGGACTGCCGAACCAGAGGTTCCGGGTTCAAACCCCGCACGCACCACTAATTTTCAAAAATTATGTGCGTATTAAAATTTAATTATCACTTGCTTCGGTGAAGGAAAACATCGTGAGGAAACCTGCACACCCGAGAGTTCTCCATAATGTTCTCAAAGGTGTGTGAAGTCCACCAATCCGCACTTGGCCAGCGTGGTGGACTATGGCCTATACCCCTCACACTGTGAGAGGAGACCCGTGCCCAGCAGTGGGACAGTTATGGGTTGTGATGATGATACATATATAATACATACCTTTTGTGATTTATTATATAATAAATACCTATACATATAATAAATCTGTAATTGATCGCTGTCTGTATCTATACATGGAAGATATAAGAGAAAATCTTTTACAGGGGGTCTTTATTAACGCAAAAGAACCCAAAACAATGATTATTAGAATTTTTGTCTGTTTGTCTGAGGTTTTGTACGCGATAATCTCAGAAACGGCTTTACCATTTATTTATTTATTTATTGTGGTCGCATTTTTACCACTGGAAGAACACTCGTTATACTCGTTATAATTACGTAAAATGCTTAATAAATTCACCTGTCTTTTCGCGTCCCACCTGATCGATAGTACGACATTTTGCTATTTTGGCTTACTATTAAAAACCTGTCACGACCACTCATTGGAACAGGTACAAATAAATGCCCAAAGACTGACCCCTGACCCGCGTTCTGTGAAACGCAATTAAATTTCTTTGGTCTAAATACTCGACGAAACAGGTTCCGTTTTCAATTTACTAAGCTTCATTTACGCGATTGATACGTTATGTTACGCGGTAAATTGGACGTATTTTCACTTGACCATTTTAAGCAATGTTAAAATAAAAAGTTAAGCAGTCACAGCTGATTGGTTAAACAGCTGATTTGGAAAACAGCTGATTTGGACTCCTGACTCCTCCCCCAGGGCGCCCGGGTTCAAATAATTTTCAAAAATGTGTGCGTATTGGAATTTAATTATCACTTGCTTCGGTGAAGGAAAACATCGCAAGAGAGGTCTCCATAATGTTCTCAAAGGTGTGTGAAGTCCGCCAATCTGCACTTGGCCAGCGTGGTCGACTATGACCTGTACCACGCACACTGTGAGAGGAGACCCGTGCTCAGCACTGGGATAGTTATGGGTTGCGATGATGATGATTTGCTTTCTGGTAGGTACTATTAATTATTTGGGTATACCGCGTTATATGTATATGCTAATATTTCCTACGTTTTATCAAATGTTTCCGATCTCAAGCTATAGCTTTAGAATAACATAATAAATATTAAGATGGCAACACAGTGATCTTTTTAAAAAGAAAATACCCGATGAAGCCCGTTGAGCATCCGCGAGCAAATATTTAAATTTCAATTCGAACGTCGCATATCAATGGGGAGCCATAAGCCACCGAGTTTTGTTGGTTTTTTTTTAAAGCCGTAGTGGCCGCACAGAGACAATAAAGAAAAAGGTATGGGGAAAAGAGAAAAAAGACAAAACAGAATCTAGATTCGAAACACTGGCTGATTCGAGGTTGGGAACAAAAGGAATCGGTTGCCTGACCGAGATCTTTGCGTACGTCGCCGTTTCTCGTTTGTTTTTATTATTTTTTACTTTGCATCCACGTGATTTCTTTTCCCGATGCATCACAATAAGACGGCCTATCGAACGTCAGTAGCTATTTTTGAAATAATTACAAGACGTACAATGTACAACTTACTTTCTTACGACATTAAGTATGCATTTAGTATAAAGTTGCAATTTACTTTTATACACATGTTTTATATTCAATTCGTCTACTGTTATGGGATTCAACAGGGTTGTCGCTACTGATCAGTATGACTGATTTAAAATTTTATTACAGTTAGGGCTGCGTGTCAAGAACACGTTTTTGACGTTGAAGATGTGTTTGAAAATAGATCAATGTGAAAGACTTAATGTACGTTTCATTTACACACTCATCCCCTACACTAGAATTTTGTATCCTGGATGGCCATATGTAATATTTTATGTATGTATTTAATATATGTAAGTGGGTACAAGTAACATAATTTCAAGAAAACATTTATCTGACATATGAATACATCAGGCTACAGCGCCTACATCCGAGTTTATTCCTGGGAATTTTCGTATGACGAGCAGGGTTAGAAACTAATTTAATGACCCATGCTATTGGCATAACAAGACATGACTTCTGGATTTCAGTTAACCTTTAATAAAAGTCCATATTAATGTTTAACAAATAATTGCCCAGTCTTTGCAATCATTGAAATTATATTTATAACTAGTATGCCCGCGACTTTGCTGCGTGGGAATTTTTTCAGCGTAAATCCCGATAAAAGTAGATGTTGTATATCTTCCAGTAAAGAGACCCATTAAAATTGGTTCAGCCGTTTCAGAGATTAGCTCAGAAAAAAATAGACAGACAAAAATTTTAACTTTGTGTTTAGTACCGTGTCAATAACGAACTTGAGGAAACACAGTTATTTTGAAATCACAGACAGACACTTAAATTTTATTTATACACAGATAATTTTGCGCCCATAAACACATTAACACATCAATAAAAATATTTCAATGAGCAAACGCGGAAATCAATTCAAATTTTACATTTACGCAATTGAATTTACGCATTACTCATTGATGTAATAGGAACTGATAAACTTGAGGATAAGATGAGTAAGCGCATCCAAACCGGAATCGAATCCTGGTCCGCGTAATGATTTTCCCACAGACAAATGAGATGATCTAATCATTAGCTGAGATTACTTTTATGTAGTTAATCTTTGTACGTGAAATCGTTTCTGCTTAGTGATTGTTGAACTTGACGGATGGAGTTTAAATTCACACAATATATTTGTTTTGTTGAGAGAATACACAATTATTGTAAATAAGAGGTGCGTGCAAGATTCGAACCCAGACCCCCCTGTTGGAGAGTCCTACGTTCAAACCACTGGGCTACTGCTCATGGACTCCTTTCCGGTTTGGCTCCAACCCATTAAAGGTCCACTACTGTACACGGTCTCTCCTCATGCCTGAGGAGGCCTAGAGCATACTCCACCACGCAGTTCCAGTGCCGATTAGTGGAGATAAAGTTCGGGGTTACAAGGTAAAATTATTTAATCTATCGGAAAATTTATAAATATTTACGTTATTGTTATCTAAGTTGAAGTCTTCGATTGGATCAATAAATTACCTTTTACTTGGGTCATGGTCAACCATAGTATCTTTGCTAATGAATATTAAAGTATTCCATATTACTGTTGGTTATTTATTACCTTAAGATTGAATGCAGTGGTCCCAATAATGATTTAACATTACTTTGAGTGGGCTCATTGACTTAAACTATAACTAACGTTTAAGGTGAAGGAGCTACGCTGTAAGATATTTCCTCTGGTCAAAACTATAACGGTTCGAGTAGGTGTTTAGCATTAATCACTAGTGGTTAGTTGTTCTTGCTGAACGCAACTGAACGAGTACGTCAAAATTTAGTTGCTTTAAAGGGAGACTGTGTTCTATCGTTATTTCTGTGTCATCTGTGTTTTCCCTTAAAAGTACCAGGTACAAAAGGTGGATTTATGTTAAAAGTATTTTCTACCCATCGACTTTTGGTTGAAGCAGAGAACAGCGAAGGCGGTACGAGTATATAAAAGAATAAATGAAAGGAAAAAGGTAAGAGAACGAAAGTTATTTACATAATAAATGACTTAATAAGAAGTAATATAAATAATATTCGTTCTTCTTCCTTCTTTCCTTATTTTTGGAATCAACCCATCGGTAGTAACTTTGTTGTTACTGATGTCTGTGGGATTTATATTCGTTTATCGCTATCATGCTTAAAACTAGGTGTTAAAATTTCTTCTTTGTGCGTGAATGAATTACCCCGTCAGAGAATTGCATATCAAGGAGGGCAGATTTATTACTCAGTAAGAAATATTGTGTTGTACGAAATGATATTAAGTAAATTGAACATAAATAAATTAAATTCACTCTACTAATCTGCACTGGAGCAGCGTGGTGGTAAACTCTAGTCCTCCTAAATGATGAATGATGGGGAGAGACCGTGCTCAAGAATGGGTCATGAGTCGAATCCGAAATAAAATTAAAATGAAATAAAATAAAGTCAAAATTAAAATTAAATTTTAATTCTTAATATAATGTTAATAACCGTCTTATAAAGTACCTACATCCGGTTAGTAATAACTAATAACAAACAAGCTACCTGAAGTTTATTTTAAATGAATCAAAAAGGTACACGTAAGGAATTCGCCACCTCCGGGCACCTTCAAAAATGCTAACGGACTTCAAATATTGACGCGGTTTTAACACCCATATTAACAAAGTGATGTGGAGGGCGCAGACGGGTCGAATTAGCACCAACACTTAGCGATAGGGTTGGACGCAGGTGGTCCTTGTTTAACTAGGTCTTTTTGACCCCTTATTACCGTTTAAAGGGTTGTGCTAATGGACTTCAAGGACGTACTTTAATATGGTGCGGATGTATGTATTAACGAAGTATGTGGCTTAATGTACTTAGGTACATTGTGAGGTACTTACTTATGAAAACTTTGTTTTTTCTTTTATAAACAACCTGTAGATCTGTTGCTTGCTTTTTGAATGGTAAATAAAGCCCAGGTTCGATTCCCGTTTGGAGTAGATATAGGTATAGTGATACATATCTAGGTACATAAATGTAACATATGATTTTAAACTTCACTCATCGCGGATTGGACGTATTTTATTACGATATGAGTACTCACGATAATCGATATCGGAGTGCTCAGAAATGTTGCTATCCTTCAGGAACAAAATGGTTGACTCTAAAAAAGTGTAACCAGATCCACACTATAAAAGGTGTGGAATCCGGTGGATTCGGGGAACACAGTTGCTATTAAAACGATAAATTATGTTAAAACAACAGTCCAGCATCGTAGTATATTGCTTACCTGCTAAAAGATACGGGATAGTTACGGTGTATGGCGATTAATATACATACAAAATAAACCATTGTAACGCTACTTTGCGTATATACATTTTTTGAAGCTTATCAAAAGTACGTAGTCTATTTTGTTCCGACCAGATACGGCGCATCATTTCAATGAGCTTCTAAAATTACCGGGAAGAATAAAGATATCTCCATCAATGGATACGGTATTTTTAATTGAGGGTTTTTTAGTTGAATACTGGCTAATATAAAATGGAAAAGGTAGTAAAGGTAGTAAAATTTATGGGAAATTTATACATTAGGTACCTACAAACGTGCCATAAATATTTCTAATTGGCACATTATATGAAATTCATTTATCACTAGACGGAGTTACGAGTAGAAGGATTTTTTTAAGAAAGGTGTAGTGATGTCCTCTCTGTAATCCTAACATTAAATGTCATTAGTAGTATTATACACATCTTTTTAATCATAATCTACGAAATTTTCTCTTATTATTTATTCATTTATTTTTATTTATTTATTTCAATTACTTGTAGTGCTAATACGTATTACATTATCATAATTTATATTCGTATAATCCGAATCTCGGGAACGGCTCCAACGATTTTCATGAAATTTAGTTTGCGGTGGTTTCGGGCGCGATAAGTCGATCTACTTAGCTAGGTTTCATTTTTAGAAAACGTCGTTTTATCCGTGTGTTCAGGCAATGAAAAACTGAGAATACAAATGTAAATTTCGCCACTATCTACAAGGTAATAACTCAGTAGGAAATCGGGCAGTTCCTAAACCAGGAGACCCCGGTTGGAGTCCAGATAAAAGAAAAATACCGAGAAAAGCTATTATAAGCATACATAAAAATGTACGTACTCAAACAAGTCAATCAATAAAGGCTGTATATATGTAATAAAGTATTTTTAGTGGCAAAACAACACCCTTGGTTAAAGGAATCACATGTTGGTAACTAAAAATGCCTATTGGCTTTCATTTCAAAAACTACCGCATCCAAAATTTCCGCACTCCAAGCGACGTAGTCTAATCGTTAGCCATTACGTCGTACCAGAACTAATGCAGTCTTATCATAATTTGAATCGACATTCTCGATGGCTTTTGAATGACAAACTTGTGTTTTCTTACGGTTATTAATTTTGTAGCTGTACTGGGATCGCCGTGTTCATTAAATGCTAGGTCGATCACCTTGGCTTCAACCCATTAATGGCCCACTACAGGGCACGGGTCTCTACTCACAACTCAGGAGGCCTACAGCATACTTCGTTAGCTGCTCCAGTGCGGATAGGACCGGAGTTAGTGGCCAACCAAGTGTTGGATTTTAATGCCGCCCGAAGGCTTCCGACATGTTCCGACTGTTATCTAGATGTAAAAACTGACATCGACTTCTTTACGTGCCCTCTGAAGCACGAAAGAGTCACTAGCGGTCACCCATCCAACTACCAACCGCACCCGCTTTTGCTTAAGGCTGGCAATAGACGTCCGATTTTTCTCTCCGATTGTCTGATCCGATAGTCTGATCAGACAATCGGAAGGCGCTCGTGCCATACATTTGTTTGAATACTCAATACACGTCAGATCCTACTATCGGATCGATCTGGATGGTGATCGGTGGACGTGGATTGTCGGATCAGACAATCGGAGAGAAAAATCGGACGTCTATTGCCAGCCTAAGTCAGTCGATCACTTAGAACTCTATTGCCTAAAGAATCCAAGTCTGCATTACATTGATAAGGACTATAATACATAACTAAGGTCTATTGTCCAAATTAAAGAAATTTGCTAAAGTCGTCTTCTAAGGAAAACCTCGAATTTGTTGAATTACTTTTTGGCGACACAAATCCTTCTAAATATCAAAAAATATTAAACATAAATTACCTCCTCTGACATGATAATGTCTATTGTAGTTGCAGTAGTCTATCCAATTAAAACTTAAATTGATGAAAATTACTTAGATTTAATTTAAGATATAACAAGTTCCAAAACCAAACACCTATTAATCTTAAGTTTTACATGTGTTTCTATAAGTGTTGAATCGAAGCAACTTAAATCATTGTCTGGGCACAGATAAAACGATCTTTCAGATAAGATAACAATACGATTCTGTCCCCTAACAGTATAAACATAGATGTGTGATTTGCATACACAAATGAAAACGATTCAATGACTCTCGAAATAATCACACAATTAATTTCCCTCCTCGCAGTGTTGGATTATCAAAGTCATCTAAGACCGTACCATGGGTCATCTAGGTATTTAACTTAAATCTATTGTTCCTACCAACCTAAGTAGTTATAAAAGTCACGGCACTTCCATATTGGCATATTGCGAACCGTACATGGTTAGAACTTGGAACCTAATGACCTACGACATTTCAACCGCTATCTCCGTCCTCTTCTGTTTCAGTACGTTGAAAACGACTGGAAGATCACCATAATACAATATCGGGTCGTTTTGTTCGATTTGTAAGTGGCTAGAATTCAGTATCTACTGTAGTTTCTTATATTGTTTCTTTAGTAGCGCTTTGTCGATTTGGTGTTTTTTATTTGGTAGCCAAGATGATAAATTTAACAGTGGACTGTTTTGATACGGGATACATTTTGTGCTTGGAGTTTGCAATTCTAAATCCTCTATAGATTGGAGTACTTAAGTAAGTGTGTACCTACAAATGAAATGTTGAGTATCCACGATAATGAAAGTTTGAAATCAAACTTGACCTTTAAAAACCATAAAGATTCATCAAGTTAACAAGCTTAATTTTAACTAATAGTTACAAGGCTCTTGACAAATAATGGCACGCAAATTATACACCAAAATGTGTTCAATCACCGGTCTAAAGTGGACGTAATCATTATAAACACGCCCTTAGTACGGGCCAAAATTATTGGTCAGCTGAAACAGTAATTTATGGGGACAAAAAATGATAAGTGCATGTGAAATGAAATCAGTGATAGATTTATTGATTATTGTCGCTTTTTATTAATTGTAGTGATGAACCGAAATTTTAATATTTAGAATAAAATTATAAAAAATCGATGTGACATAGAAGATATTTGAGAAAAAGTGTGATTGCGAGTATTTATTATGACAATGGATCCCATAACAATTAATTAAAAAATTTAAATTTTTGTCTTTTTGATATCGATGCGGTTTCCACTAATGCATTGAAGGAAGGTTGTAGTAAAAAATTAAATTATATGAAAAAGAAATATACCTACTACAGTTTCTATACCTACTACAACATTTAATGCTATTCTGAAAAGCAGCAAAATCTAAAACTTTGTAAATTATTTTATTTAATAAATAAATTGAACAAAAGTTAACAAATTAACACAATGGATTGAATAAAATGAAATAGGGAGTCTATTTTCTATGGTATAATAAACATCCAATGGACATTACAACGAATAAAAATAAATTAAATGTAAAAAAACATGTTAATTGAAAAATAATGACATAATTATAAGCAAAAACGCAGACACATAAAAGAAACTGGATGCACAAAACAAACGGATTTAAATTTAACACAAAAACATGGAGCACTCCGATTTGTCGAAACTTAAAAGGCAAAAACTTGTTAGCGCTGACTATGTGTCTTACCGGCGGCGAATAAGCTTACACGTTTAGAAATTTACTCGCTGCAGTAAAACTACTTAGCTTTACAAAAATATTATTAAAAATTACTTTTAAAATACAGAAAATTATACTTATTTTACTTAAAAATATGAGAAACTAGCCTTTCCCCGCGGCTTCGCTTAGAGCATACTCCACCACGCTGCTCCAGAGGGGTTAGTGGCCAATCCAAGTGTCAGAAATTTTTATACCGCTCGAAGGAATATGGCTTAACAACTGCTATGAAATGGTAACAACCAGGACCGGCTTTACGTGCCCTCCGAAGCACGGTAGCGTCCAAGAAATTTTGCCTCTAGCGGTCACCCATCCAACTACCGACCGCGCTCGCATTGGCTCAACTTTGTCGATCACGTAAAATCGCCGTACAATATAATAGTACTTCAAATAAAATACAAGTACTAAATATATTAAGCTTTTCCTCTGCGAGTGGGATATCCGCTTCTCGTTCGTAGTCAAACAAATACCTTATCATATTTTAACTTGACACCTTCATATTATTCGACCTGCCAGTCTGTAAGTCAGTAGCGACGATGCTCCACCTATGCCCATCTTGGGAAGCCACTGTTTTGTTATTGGTTAAATAATCATTATCAGATCTTCCAAGTACCTACATATAACACGTTTTTACAGCGAATGTTTGTGGTAAAACATATCACTTACCATATTTGGTACGACCAATACATTATGTATTTATTTCTAGTAACTGACTGTGTATTGTTTCATTAAACCTTAACCTTATATTTTTAAGTTTCCTCATACACGTTAAACCTTTAGTGTGAATCAAACTAATTATCTACTGATAAAATTCATATGAAGTTGGTTTAATAATTTCTGATAATTATTATATCGTTCAACCACACATAGACTGCCACATTGCTTATATTTTTACATAGAAATATAAAATGGTATTCCTATTCCGGTTTTAAAACCCTGAGGATAGTTAATTACGTAGAATCACAATTTTTTGTACAGTTTATTTGCTTGTTAAACCCCGATTTTATTTAGTTTCGGTGTATGATTGGATTGGATTTAAATTCGCTGTGAAACTCCGAAACTCGCTATTGGTTTGGACTTCGACTAAGACTTCTTGTCAAACCAGAGGTTAGACTACACGAACAACGGAGCGTCGGAGGTTACTATGTTTGACTTTTTACTGCAATATTAGTACCCTAGTAACTTTAAAAAATTGACTTATTTTTTAAATAAATAATTTTTACTCCTCTGAAGACCCGCTTGAAGGTCATGTAGATGAAGTGAAGGGCAGAAGATTGGTTTGTTACGTTCCTCAATCATTTAGATTTAGAACAAAGTTGAATAAAGTTCAAAGTTTCATGATTTTCTAATGCGCGCGCGCGTATGTCTCTGTGTTTTTTAAAATTATCTTTATTGCACTATTTAAAACGTTTACGAAGTGTTATGTAATCTGTTGCCAGGTATTGGGTGGCTGCCAGGCTGGAGGGGTGGTTACGGGCGCTAATGATGAGAACTATAGGGGCGCGAGGGGACGCCACTCAGAGCGTACCACACTCTCACCCTAGCCACCATGTTCACAAGGTAAGTGACGTCATCCTGCACACACACACACACACTTTCATCTTTCACACTTTCTTAATCACTTAATCACACGAACACGAGCAAAGCGCCATCTACCGTTAAAATACAAACTTAACTACCTAGTAACATTTTCTTCCGTTCGATATTCAAATATGAGCATGTTAAACAGATTCAGGAGCGTCATGGACCACGTCACGCGATATAAATGAGTTTTTCGTGACTACGCCACTGTACACCGTGACCAGCCGACCGTTACACACCTTTGATTGATTGAATTCTCACCCTACTGTTAGAAACGTGTATTGTGCAAATGGGACGCTTGATGTGACAATTTCACCCAATGGGACACATATAAGGGAACCTGCTCTCGAGTCCCTTGCGTAAACTTATGCTTATGTGAAGCGATGCTTCTAAGTCGGTAAACCTGTACCTACTTAATGACTTATGAAAGTTATGAACTTATGAGTCGATAAATCTATGCTTACGCTCATCATTATCCTTAACTATTCATGATGGGAATTAAATTACGATATAAAATACAAAAATCAAGTGAATCCTCTATTTAAAAAAGTTAAGCTTACGCAGTTTAAACTGTTGCACGACCAGTGCAACATATGTAGGTACGTCTAAATATAAAATAAATTTCTAATATCCTTGATTCATTTCGTAGCGTACCTAGTGTTATAAATTTTCATTTTCAAATTTTCAATTTTGAAACATTATGAAATGTTTCATATTGGCGCGGAGGTATATAAAAACTTTACACAGTTATCGTTAGCTAGTTAAGTACATATTGCGTTCGCGAGTGTTAATGACGCTAAGTAATGACGTTTCGTATTCAACAGAAAATACAAAATTAAATTGGCAACATTCGCTCATTATAGACTAGGAGTGAGTGGAGGGTTTTTAAATAACTGAAAACAGATGAGCCACCCGATGGTATGTTGTCACCATAGCCTATAAAAATATAGAGCGATGAAAGCTAGCTTTATTGCCATATCACCAATATAAAGGAATATGCTTTGTGTTTGAAACACGTTGTTGTTAAAAAGTTAGGAAATACGAATCATTAGTAAAAATGTAAGTTAATCATCCGATACATATTTTATTAAATAATGTGTTTTATACACACTTTTAGCTTAATCAATACACGATACCATTTTACCAATTACGAGACTTTTTTCTCTTGATATAAAGTAATTACATACAAACATTGCAAGTTAAACAAAACCTTGTAAAAAGGAAATAAATCGCTGACACTCCAAGCAGTATTTTACAGCACATTGGTCGCAGCAATAACTACAGCAAGTTCTTAGACTGTGTATAATTTACTACTATCTAAAGTATTCTATCATGTCACTGTTGTCACCCCATTATTGACACAGTTTGTGATAAAGTTATTTTCATAGTGACACTGCGACTGAAAACGTAGATTTTTATGTGCAAATCTTATTATCACAGTGATTTTATGGTTTCACAACATAGCGCCACTCTGTGTCAAGTCTGTGACGTGTACAGACAAACGTAAGTGACAATTTGTTAATTTAATAGTAAGGTGTTCTGGGTGATTTCCAAATATGACTATGTTATGGTAATAATTTCATTTTTTATGTATTTCGCTAGTTAGGAACGTCTAAAACAGTATGCGTTCATATCATAATCTAAACTAACTCACTCACTTGACAATATAGAGTTAAATATGATTAATTCCGCGCATTTACACATATTCACAAACTTTCTTTAAAAATATTTTTGAATGGTTACTAGCGTAAAGCCGAACAGCGCGGCGGTAAATCGGCGTGCCACGCATAACTCAAATTGTCTCAACCGCCTTTTTGTTCTTACGACCGCTCAAAATAACATAATGCGCGTAAGACCATTACGGATTTAAGGCTTTGGCCACATGGCTAACGGAGCATAAAAGAAAGGTTTCGTTAACTATAAAATTAATTAAATATGTATGTATTTATTTGGTTACTTGGTCTTAGAACTGTTTTTTACAAAGATTATTAAATAAATATTTTTTCACTTATGATAAGATAGTGCTTGTCAACAACAACCCTAATAACCCCACCTGCCGATGATTGGCAATGAAGTCTAAGATTTTGTACGCACTAATTTTAAAAAAGCCTATGCACTATCCTCTTGAAAACTCCCACATTATACGTTTGGTTAGGTAGTACCTACATAATTATTAGGTTAGGTACTTCACCTAAATAAGATGTTTACTGCAATAATTGAAGATTGTTTCTTAATTAGAGTGGACAAAAATAAAACACCATTATTTAATATCTGTAGACAGTTAAAGTAACTCATTAAAAAACAATAAAATAGATAATTGTATAAAAACTTTACATTTAACCTTCCAAGTACATTTAAATAAACATTAAGTATGAAATAACAATAATAAAATATGAAATAATAATAAGATTCAATAATTTTAAAATTCATTTAAAGGAATATGAAATAAAAATTAAAATGAGTGTGAACCAAACCTTTATATTTTATTTAATGCCTGCTATTTATATTAGGATACAAGATGACTTGCTCTTATTGCGGCCAAAGTAACCGAAGCATTTCCAAATTACACCAAACGACATACATTAAAGAAAGCGGAAAACTAATGGATTGAATATTTGAGTGACTTTCGCTTTTTGTTTCTGTAATAACTTACCTGATTTAACACGTGTTTGAATATATGGACAATTATTTTAATATATGGACAAAGATTTATTTGGTTATATAACCGTTTATAGGAACCTATTATAATGCCTTCTAGTATTTTTCTATCAATAAAATATTACGTCGCTTTGCAATTTTCTGTTCAAACTAACGCGTACTCACGACTTATATTTTATACCGATATTTCGATCTAATTGCATGGATCGTGGTCACGGCGAGACGGATGAGAAAATCGTGAGCACCCGATACAGTTAAAATGCTAAGCGTCCGCGATGATAAAAGTTTAAAATCAATTTTCTTTTATCTTAATGTAACGCCTAAAGACCGTGTAACATTATTATATTATCAAAGAGGAAAGATAACAAATACTTTACATAACCGATTCTTTATGGTGGTCCACTTCTCACATGCTTGTCTATGGGCTGCAGCGACCACTTACCTTCAGGTGGCAGGATAATTATAAAAAAAAAAAAAAATTTTATGGTCAAAATGTATTAACCGACATGAAATTGTTGTACGAAAGTTCGAATAAAGTATGAAATAGAGGCATGTTTATTGGCACACAGTCGGTACACTGGACTCTTCAAAGATTACGATCCGAGCCTTGAGCCTATCGATAAAGTATCCCAAGGGTAATTTTACTAACCCTTAATCGAAGATTAAAATTAGCTGTCAGTTAATGAACATTGTGGTGTCCGCTTTAGGGTTGTCTCGCGAACATTATGCTGGAATCTTCCTGGATTGGATAATGTAATTACATAATGTACTTACGATTTTTTAAGTTATATTCAGTTTTATAAGTTTAAATTATATACTACTTTATTGTCGTCTATATTACTTCTGAGCTGAGAACAGCAGCTTTTGATTGGTTTATAGACCTTTATGGAAAACAAAATTTACATAAAATTATTTTGTGTTTAAAAATAACTTGAGGTACGTATATGTTTTTTTCTACTTCTCAATAATTTTATATCATTTTTGAATAAATAAATAATAAAGCTTAATTTGCGCTAGTTACATTTTCAATTGTAGCATAGGTTGTTGGTTACAATTTTCAATTTCGCCTAAAACATAACTTAACAACCCTACAATGTTGTTTACCGCCGCAGAGATACACTACCAATAGCCTTATAATTGTTTTTCACGCTCATTTGTTGTAATTGAAATAAGTCTCGGCTTGATATTTATTCAGTGCGTTATTGGTTTCAATGCTAAACTATTGGGATGTGAGCCAGTTGGTTTTATTGGTTGGGAATATAGCTTAGAGTTTTTTATTTATTACTAGGTTGTTCGCGGTTTGTCTCCTACGTGATACTTTAACTTTCAACCCCTATTTACCCACCCTTAGGGCTGGAATATAATATAATCCGTTATTAGCTGACGTGCACTGCTCATGAACTACGTGCCTGCCAAATTTCATCTTCATAGTTAAAGCAATTTACGTGAAAAAGGGACCCCGCGAAACGGGGTACCGGAGATATCTGTGTCGTAGCCACAAAATTATGTTGTTTTTTTTTTATTTATTTATTTAATCACAAAAAATACAGCGTGTAACACAATAATAATAATAATAATTACTTGTGTTTGTCTAGACGTAACTGAAGCCACGCAGCTTTAAGTTGTTAGTTTTTAGAACTTTAAGGTTTGAATCGTCATGTTGTGATAATTTCTATAAACAAAGCCAAGGATACTTTAACAATAGACAAACTCGTATTATCTTTAATCAACAACTATGATAATGACAGTCATATCTCACTGAACAATAAGAGGTACACTATCGTACGTGCATGCTTGTGACCCTGGCTAAGATGAGTTGGGAGCGGCGCATATTCAGGTGTAAAGTTAGTAAGGTATTTATAGCCTGTTTGTTTTTTTTGTGTTGGTAAAAGGAGCACAGGTCGACCTCCGACCAGGTGGACTGAGAGGTGGTCTTACTTGTAGTGACTTCCCCCGCATTTACCATTGTTGGGATCCTTGTATTTTAACATGACATGGACACAAATACGAAACTTTAAAACTACCCACAATCTGAGAACAAATTGTCACATATATGTCTTAGGAACAAAGTCTTAGGATTGATTCCCAGGGTATCAATCCTAAGACTTTGCTTGGTAACACTTGTCTTCAACTAGGCTGCAGAATAAATATTCAATAGAATTAAGCTTTCCGCATCCAAATAAACCGAAAGTATGTCATCACTGTGATGAATAAGCACAACAATAGGACATGTTACGATGAACATAAAAAATGACCTCCAACAGATTATGTCATTGAGAATCGCAAATCTCGTGCTCGTCAAATGTCACAATAGATTTTTTGTTTTTATACATTCGGAGGTAGGTACGGGAAGAAACCGGAACATTATAGGATCACTCAAACTCAAAGTTCTTCAGATAGTGAACTCAAAAAGTTAAAATACAGGTATAATAGAGTTTAGTGACCTAATGACCAAGACCAACTTTAGTGACGTAGGTAGTACTTAGTAGTAGCTCTATCGATTACAATAATAAGTCCTTATTGTTACGGACACAAAATATTTATTCTATAATTTAGAATTGAAAAGATTAATAGGTAGGTACATAAGAAAGACCGAATTACTAAATCTTAAAAAAATTATAACCAAACCCAATCGGTATAGCCGTTTAGGAGGAGTTCAGTTACATACACACGCACAGTAGAAATATATAAATATTAAGTATTAAGATTAATAATAAATACTTATTAAGTAGGTACTTATTGAAATTAAAAGAATATATTTTAATACTTTTGAATAAACATTTAATTATTTAAATAAAAACCTACATACCCGTACTCGTACCAGTAATCCATTTCTAGGAATCAATTTGCGTCAGCACACAATAGAAGGTAGACAGCTGGAATTCGGGATTTCAAAGCCACACCTTCGAGTATTCAGTACAGGAAATAGCTAAAAAGCATTTAGTTAGAACTAGTAACGGATATAAAAACTTTTACGTCGATCAATATATGTCCGCGTTCACCACTAATGACCATTTGACAATTCGTCTGTTATCTACTCCGCATTAGAGACATTTTAATTATGACAGTGAAACAGTCTTTCGCAAAGTGCAATTAACTACACATTCGACATAAGTTTGTCAAGTGCACTTGAATATGTATCACGCGAATAATACCTTTATTACAAAGCTGTTAAAGTAGATATTGCAGTGTAAATTTAAAGATTTGATTACTGTGTTGCCTTGCTTACGTTTCAAAGTGACTGACACCGCAAAGAGGTTTAATTTGATGCTTTATTTCAAACGAAAACCCAGCGGGTTTTATTTACTAGGTGAAGGAGTTAAAGGTCAGTTTTATTCATTGTTATTAGGTAATGCGTTATTTATTACTTGCTAAAAGGAACTATTTAAACAGCTTTATCATCAATCACTACAATCTATGAATGTCCCGCTGCTGGGCATTGTGGGACTATAGTCCACTAGGACTACTCTTAAGAACATTATGGAGAATTTTTTGGAAGCAAAGCAAGTGATTATTTTCTAGTACGCATGAACTTTTAAAATTTTGAAGTGCGTTGAAGATCAGTCAACAATGAAATATATTATAAGTGTCCCACAGCTGGGCTGCGGCCTCCTCTCACAATGTGACGTGTACAGGCCATAGTCCACCACGCTGGCCAAGTGCGGATTGGCGGACTTAACACACCTTTGAGAACAATATGGAGAACTCAGGTGTGCAGGTTTTCTGACGATGTTTTCCTTCACAGAAGCAAGTGACAATTAATTTGTTATTGGCACACATTTTTTGAAAATAAGAGGTGTGCCGGTTTGTACCCCAAGCCCCTCAGTTCAGGAGTCCAACGCCCAAACCACTTGACTTCAAGATCAGTATTCCGAAGAAATCGAACCCAGGACCTTATCTCGCTAGTAACTTAAGCATCATATTTCACGCTTTAATCAACGAGCTCCGAATACCATGGTGCTTGTGTTCGGATTATTTATCACTACCGACGCTCCGATTTAAATAGCCTATCGATGGTATATCAAGTTTGATGCCGGGTAGAACGGTACGAGGTACCTACCCGGTACCCGATGCTACACCGGAACTTGATTTAGGGCCCGTTTCACCGGTTCCGGATAAAGTTCCGGATAGCCCTAGGAATTTATCTGCCACTTAGTGACTTAACAGTTGACGGAGCGGCAACGTCGCTTTTTTGCGTTTCGTTACTACTACGTAAATTATTGTCATTTGAAAATTATTTTGAAAACTTAATTAATAAGATACTTTTTGTTCAAAATAATCCAATTAGACTTTTTTTAATATTTTCAAGTATAATTTAGCATTATAGAACGAAAATAGTAGGATTCATAATAATATGATTTATTACAGTTCAAATTCCTAATTTGTTATAGAAACGCCACTTGAAACATTTTTTTATCCGTCACATAACGCCTAACAGCCACTTGAACTGGCAGATACCTTAACCAACACTTTTCTCTGTCACTTCTATCAGATTACCTGAGATGCCAAAAGTTGTAGTTTATCTGGGAGTTGAGTTCCTAGGGCTATCCGGAACTTTATCCGGAACCGGTGAAACTGGCCCTTAATGTAGTCACTGTTATTGGATTCGCGTTATTTATTACCGCCGACTGCATTCGTGGGAAAGGACTTGTGAAGCTAAGAACTAAAGAAGTAGTTTATATTTATTAATGAATGATCTATATGCTAATACGTTAAGCAAAAACTATTACCCCTTCTTACAAATATTACGCAGACGGAGGAATATGGTATAGTTAAAAGTTTATATGAGAAGGAGCGCAGACTGCTAATATTTTATATATTGGTACATTTTAAATACATTAAATTAATAAATAAAAAATTGAAATTTGAAATGTGTACGTTCACAGTGTCAATGTGATGTGACCCTTTGTCAGAAATAATAAAATTATGGTCGAATATCGAATTATGACGAAAATAATGCCGCAACAATGTTAATTAAGTTATTTTTAAATGAAATTACGATTTCAACACAAAAGTGACCAAAAATGCCAAGAAACTATTAAAGAGGGCTTGTTATTATTGTTACATATCCTATTATTATTATAAATGTGAAAGTTTTTATGAATGTATGAATGTTTGTGGCTCTTTCACGCAAAAAATACCGAATGGATTTTGATGAAACTTTACAATATTATAGCTTACACATCAGAATAACATATAGGCTATAAATTATGAAGAGAATTAGTGTGAATTATCCAAAATATATAACTTATCCTACTAATATGGACGTATGACTGTCTGTTTTACTCTTTCACGCAAAAACTACCGAATGGATCTTGCTGAAACTTTACAATAATATAGCTTACACATTAGAATAAAACATAGGCTATAAATTATCAAGATAATTAGTGTGAATTATCAAAAGTCTTCCGAAGCGAAGCGAGGGCGAATCACTAGTATTTAATAAAATGTTCTCTTCCTGCCAAACCTTACGAATTTTTTGACAAATAACAACAAAACTTTAGAATTCGATTCTTAAATCTTATCAGAAACAGAAACACACAACTAACAACAGACCGCGTATTGGCTTAATAGATTTATGTACGTATTGATGCATCAATCAACAACCGCTCGCGCCCTGATCCGGCTTAATTGATTGATCCATTTCTGTGCGCTCGCTGCGATTGTTCTCATTAAACCGTTGTTGCGTTAATACTGCCTATTAAAATGAGTGTCATTGATAGACAATGAAGCTACTTTTTTCGTCTATTTAATATATGGATTTAATTTTAAATATGCCGGAATGATCCGCAATGGGGCAATGTGGAGTATTCTCCAGGGCTCCTTGGTTTCGAGGAAAGATCCGTGCCATAGACGACAATACACTACAATTATTTTGATCTTATGTGATATACCACACGTTTAGAAATTCAACCCCGCATAAACAGGGAATTTTAAATACAAGTAGGTACTCATTTTTAACTAAACTGCAAGTACGTTAAATAAGTAAAAGTAAATTAATGGTAAGTAATTATTTATTTTTAATGAATTATAAAATACATTGTAAGAAGTGATTTTCATCGTAGACAAAATACTTTTGTTTTAGAGGGCAAGTAAACGATAACAAAATGGAACACAATGATCCGTTAATTGACGGCACAAAAGACTTTTTGTTTTATCTTTCCTCATTTCGTTTGTTACAATATTAATGAAAAATAATCTTACGGATCATCATTATTTATCGGATCATTTCATTTATCTCGCTTTGTTTTCGGTGTGAAATTGAATCTTGTGCGATATTTAACGGTATTACAAACTTGTCGATTTTATTTACTTCCGCCTACTTAATAAAATGAGTATAAAAACATTTCGTAGGTACATTTATCGCAACCTTTACACCTAATTACGGTATTCAAAGATTGCTTCAATTTGCATAAAGTCATTGTACAATTATCCCACTTTGCAGTATTGCACTTAATCCTATAATGTTCTAACCGGATATACCTGTTAAACCTTGACTCACAAAGCGTTCGATTTGTATTATGTCATTTGTTTTGACCCTTGTGCTGCTTACTTTAGTATTTATTTGCATTGAATAGTTACTTACAATTCAAAGTATTGAATCTATTCAAACTATTTAGGTACTTAATAAGTAACAAAGCGTAACTTTTAAGTAGTATTTTGCTCGCGACTTTGCCCGTATTGACAAAATACCGTTTAAATATATCCCAAGGGAAGGTTTTTCCAATATAAACTATTCTGCGTCTACCTATAACAATCATATCCTTTATCTTTCCAGGGTCATAAACTACCTACATACAACATTTTATCTAAATCGACAGAGTTACTTTCGATTTTATAATATTAGTATAGTATACATATTTATTTATTTATTTATTAAATTAATTTATTTAATATTATTTATTTACATCAACCTCTGAAAGGAGTGGCTGAACATAGCCTTCTCATTTGTTCAACAGTATACACAGTGAGCAGGGAGGTTCCCTGAGACTTGAGGGTAGATTACGTTACATACACTAAAAGACGTGATCTAATAAGTACCTAGGTGAAATATAATTTTTAAATTTGTAGAGAATATTCGTAAATTATGAGTACTTATATAGTATTTTTCAAAACTCTCACACTGTGGTTATTTTTTAAGTTTTATTATTAGTTTGATAATTTATTCAAGACATAATAAATGCTCACACACTCATCTCCTCAGTTGGAGTTGTTGTTTGTTTCCTGTGTTGCAAGTAGCATGTAGGTACACGCACATATAAGACATTATTAACTCCCTCGGCCCGATAAGTAACATTGTCACATAAATGTCTGCTGCAGCCGGGAAACGAACCTGGGCCCCTCGCTTTACAGGCAGGGTCTACTAACTACTACTAACTAATAACTACTACTAGTACTAATTAGGCAACTGGGTCGACGGAATTAATCATACTGACTCTAATTTTACATCTTCTAAAAGTGAAGCGTTGAGAGTTATTAATCCTCTTAAGGATGCTAATAACGGTATCAGACGTGACTTTTATTATTTGTTAAAATTATTACTTCAAGTCTAATCATAAAGTTTATCCTTACATCTCAAAATTGAACCAGTTCTAAGACACGTACATTACACGGTGTAATGAGTTAATCCTGAGTTACAATAGTTTAATTAAATCAACCGGGTTCATTAACATATGATTGTGTCAAAACATTCCGATCGTATATGACTATCAACCGAATGTCAGATGTCGCTTGTACGTTGACGCTAGTTGTCCCTGTTCTGGACTGGTGAGCAGAAAAGTGTTGTAGGATTAGAATAAGTGAAGTAAAATACCAAAATACTAATTAAAAAATTTTACAATTTTGTTTTGCAATTTTTTGGATCTAAATATGTTAGCAAATATTTAAGTAAGTTGTACTGATACTAAATAAAAGATTTATTAGAAATTTCAACTATATTTTGCATACAAACGGAGAAAGATGAAGGGAAAAGAAGAAGATAAATATCTACAATTTCCATGCTATACTATTTTCATGCCGTGCTATTATTTCCAAATATCGTTTAGTCGACTACATTGAAAATATATCACGCAATTTATCAATATCATTTAAAAAATGATCGTATTTAGTTTTCTTATCGAGTATACCAGTGGACATACATGGTGATCGGCTTACGTCGCTCTCGCCGGACATTGATACTGTCCACGTGCCCGAATTAAATACGGCATCTGATTGTATAGTTATTTGTACTGGGGTACATGATTAATGGTATACCGTTGCATTTTTAACGCCGTATTCATACCAACTAAAACTTGTTTATGGAATATAAAACTAGATTAAAATATTCTGTTATCTCCAATTCGATGATTTTGAACTCATATCATCGCGAACAAAAAATGTATTATAGAAATTATACTGATCATCATCATCATCATCACAACCCATAACTGTCCCACTGCTGGGCACGGGTCTCCTCTCACAATGAGAGGGGTATAGGCCATAGTCCACCACGCTGGCCAAGTGCGGATTGGCGGACTTCACACACCTTTGAGAACATTATGGAGAACTCTCAGGTGTGCAGGTTTCCTCACGATGTTTTCCTTCACCGAAGCAAGTGATAATTAAATTTTAATACGCACATAATTTTTGAAAATTAGTGGTGCGTGCGGGGTTTGAACCCGGAACCTCCGGTTCGGCAGTCCAACGTTCAACCACACGGCTATCACTGCTTATACTTATTATACTGATACTCAGTTTTATTTGCGGTGAGCACGTACCTCTCCTCCTCAGGAGCACATACCACACTCCACCATAATGGTCTAGTGCGGATAGGGGGAGGTTTTCCCTGGGATTCCATCATCAGATCCTAACTCGGTGTCAGGTGGACCACTTCGGAAGTCCGTTCCTTCAAATCTCTCTCTCTCTGGTCGGTCCTTCATGACTGAAGATCGTGGTTATGGTGGGAAGCGAGTCTTGAGTGAACAAATTGTCTCCATCTGCTCCGATCTGTGGCAATACTTGTGGCAATTCCTTCAAATAAAATAATAATAATCGAAATCAGTCCACAATTGACGGAGAAATCGGTGAACATGCATAAAAATATATACAGTCGAACATAGAACCTCCTCCTTTTTTAAAGTCTGTTAAAAATTCAGTCCGATCGAGTTAATGAGTAAGGAGTGAGGGTAACAAATTTTCTTTCGCATGTATAATAATCTTAATCCTCTAAGATTTTGACCAAGTAACCCTACGGTCAACGCTAGACTGATTCATATCTCTAGCATCCGTTTACCCTTCTTTCCTAGCCTCCATTCCTCTCAATCTCCCTTACCTTTAGCCTCCCATCCGTAGCCTTTAGCTTTTACCTTTGCTACTAGAGAACACAAAAGGCTCGTTACGCAAACCCCATCAAAAACAATAGTCGGTGAACAATTAAACCGATCTCGATACAGAATGCGTTTCCATTAACATTTGAATGAGTAATGATCGTATTTGACACTATGAGAACCGTTTGTACTTTAATGGGTTGGTTATTAGCACGCAATTAACCTTCGGCTGTCATATTGATGTTTGTTTACTGGTGTTTTTTAATGTCCTACTTAGGCCCAGGGCTACAGGTGCAAAAAGTTGTGGGAAATTTTTAATATGCCTAATGATATTAGCGATGCACTTAATGATCTATTCCGGATTTATGTGTGCCTAGTATTAATAGCAGATACCAACAGGTACTAGCGCGTGTTGATCGACGAGTAATGCCGTCGGTCCCGGTTGTTAGCGTACGATAACAGTCGTTAATTTATTGAGCATTCGGGCGGCATAAAAACTTCCGAATTGGGTTGGCCACTAACCACTACAACAATCCGCACTGGAGCTGCGTGGTAGAGTGGTCATTGCTTCCTCAGTTATAAGAGAAAAGCGTGCCCTCAAGTGGGCCATTAATGGGTTGGGCTATTACTATAACACCCACAATGGTCTGTGGATAAGATGAACCTATGATGAACAAAATTACACTTTAAAAAAAAACACCTACGGTCATTTTCAATATTGTATCTATCTAAAATCCTCCGACCTAAAGTCACATACATGGTGCTATTATTTTACCTACTAATTTATCCAAAGATTATGAATTGATAGAATATTGCGAACCTAGGTCGAAAATAACAAAGTACTCCATTCCCCATTCTCACTTTTGCGGTAAAAATAAGAATCAATAAGCAAAACATTGACACAAGACGGCGGTCGTTGCTCGGGCACAATGGTACTCATTAGTACTGTATTTGCATGCACTAATTATTGCGACACGAGCCAATGTACGGCACTGACAACGAACATTGCACATCACTAGCTGTTACTGGAATAGGGATTTAAATAGGCGAGTTCACACGTTACGGATACGCCGTGTTTATAGGTGTGGATGGTTTTACGACGGTTCCATTGACAATGGTAATTAAATAACTCTTCTAATTCTAGGATAAATCCTAGAAATAAGCTAAAAGTTGTTCAGTCAGTTGTATAATACAATACTAATAATGTATATACTTATAGTGTAGGAGGTGTTGTAGTTGAGATACACACATAGTGTTTTTCCTTTTGGAGGCTAATATATTATGATACAAAATCACAAAAATTAGTAAAGTTTCGGATGATAGATAGATAGAAAGATTAAAAAAAAATTGTATAAAAACCGTTTATTTGATGACATACTCGTAATTTATTTATATTGTTAGGTATATATTTTTTTAAAGAACAGCCAGTTATGAACAGTCGTAGACGACTTACTTAAAAAGTTATAAAGATTTATTAACGACAAGTAATGAAAAATAAATGGCCATAAAATGTAAAAAAATATTTTTTTGACATAAACCAGGACTGCGTTTATTTTATTTTGATTCTAAAGCACTTCACATATTAAAACAATTTTTGTAAAAATCTACGCATACAGAATGGTACAAACTATAATTATTTATCTTCTTTTATAAAATAATTCGAACACAAATTAGGAACACAAATTACATTGCATGAGAATTCCTGGGAGTACTCTCTTATTATAATAGGTGCTTTATGACTGGGGAAAGCGAAGAAATTACCAGCACCGCTCCAGCATTGTGCAATGGAATAACAATGAAAAAATTGCGGCCTCTGGAAAATCTCGCGTGAAATGGAATAATTGAAATTATGAAAAGAATTTCTCACAACCGGACAACATCGCACGACATTCTTTCAGTTGTTTTGATCGGAATTTAAAATTCCCACGTGAGAGAAACGTTTACGATTCTGTAGGCTTCAATCAGTGGTACAAAGGGGCGAAATCAATGAGGGCATTTGTTCCCAGCCGCTTATTAGCTAATAAAGATGCACACGCGATCGTCTTCGCTCTAGACCAGTGCATATGGTTTGCTCTTCTTGCATGAAATGAGTCTCGAGTAAAAAGAGGTTACCATAATACCACCGTTTACCGTACAAAAGATTAGCAAGAAGTATGTTTCAATTTAAAAAAAACCGGTCGGTTCTGAATTTGAATTGTGTGGGATATGGTTCTGGTATGTAAATACGTGTCTTATACGAAAGAACATTATTTCATTTCTTGTTGAAATGTAAGTAATGGTTTTTATTCTATACAGATATTTTACTGATACTATCTATCTAGTTATACCTACTCCTTTTATAAAATATAAAATTGTAAAAGGTAAAAAATTATGGATTTTATTTAATTTAACATTTTTTGTGCATTTTAATAAAATTATTTTGAGTGATTTTCAAAAATTGCTTTATTAATTAAACATTTATTAATTAATCAAATCGCTGCTAGCTTCACTTATCACTTGTTTACAATTCAAAGTGGATTTCACTATAAAAGCTTAAAACTAAATGATTGTTCATCCCAGCCTCTGTTTTCTCACGCCTCGAACCGTTGTAAAGGAGTCAATAATTTAGACAATTTTCTAATATCAATTTCAGTTTGCTCCAAGTAAAGAGAGTAGAGCTTGTTTCAATCATTAGAACTTTCTACTTCACGGAACTATATACTCGTATTACGTCATATTTCACACTATTGTTAGAATTCTCCAAACGAGTAGGTACTACCTATAAATAATACAATTTTTGTAATATACGTATCTACTAAGTTACTAATACAATGTTGTAAAGAATTATGTAAATTAGTTAACATAAAACCGTTCACAATTCCACAAATGATTAATATTAATTTTGTTTACCGATTTTCCTTACCTTTATTATGAATAGATTTTCTAGACTATGAGGCATAGATATGCAAGAAATCCAATTTTTTAGACTTCACATTATAACAGATAACAGCTACTTACAGGTACATTATTATAATGTTGTGGTCATTAAATCTTAAAACACTTCAATTGGTATTTATAATATCAAATAAGAATCAATCAAATCTTCAGTAAAAAATGTTGGTGTTTCTTCATTTCTCCTTCAGATCCATCCTTAATTCAAAGTTCACCAACCAGTGGCGCACTCTGAATAACTGACGAGACCGTTTGCGTGGCAGTTTTGGCTAGATTGTTCACGACTCAGTTTAATCCCGACCGTACTCATGCATGGAGATAGCGCTTTAGACCTCCTGGCTACCAACTTTCTTCTAGAACCATTTGAGAAAAGTTCTTACTTCTGTTGCAGTTTTGGAATGCCAGTAATACCTAAATATATATGTCTCGTTTCCTTATTGACCTGTTATAGGAATAGCGGTGGCCACTTACTATTAGATCTTTCATAATTATGAATTTATTTCTATATTCATTCATTGTGCTCAAAGAAAACTCAGAAAGTAACTAAATAAGGTGTACGATAATACGATTTTACGGCCACAACTACTAGGTAAAACGCTGTAAGGTTAACGCTTGCACCACCAACCAAGGTAGAGCTAAGCACAAGTTACAAACCGCAACAGGGTATGGTCTGCCGTCAATACACGGTCAAACCATTCTCACTACTAAACAACTCTACCTACTTTGCTTATTACATCACACAGAATATTACTTTACTGAATAAGATAATAATGACTAACAATATGGCCGATACTAGTCATTTATTTAGGTACCTACTAGAAACCCTCTCTTCGCTTAGGGAAACTTATGTCTTTGTCTTTAAATTGTTTTTTTTTTTGTTTATTATTTCAAGCTTAGGTACTCTACGTTACTGAAAACCGCATCCAAATCAGATAAACCGTTACTCAGATTAGCGTTAACAAACAAATTATTTACTTTTCCTATAGATATAGTTTGGAAACTTGTAAGTTAAGGCATCCCTGTGTCGCAAGTACACAAATGAGGCATCACAAACACCCACTACCCAAAAACAAATATTTATCTATCGGTCACATAGCCTGGCCAGGTATCGAACCCGGGTCATCTCGCACCAAGAAAACATTCGTGCATTACACCGATATGATAATACTAAACGCTGCAATTGATAAAACTATCAACAATGCAAAATACGACACTTACAATTCAATAAAGTAAAACACATTGACACCAAGCTTTTCATTTACGCAGATAATTATTGAAATTATATCATTTAGTCAACACTGGCCTTAGAAACTGTTAAGCGACAGTCGCCTACCACACCACACCATCGCGATATGACACTAAGTGCCAATCACAAGCGCTAATTAGACATGCTTTTAATCTATTATCATTATTATTGTGCTACCTCTTGTCTACAGCACAGGAATCAAATGCCGTGACTGACATAATAATAACGGTTTGAATTCAATTATTGTTAGTAACAGATTTCTATTCGCGTTTAAGAGATTATTCTTGTTTTTAATTGCTACAGTTTTGTCTATACAATTATCGTGTAATTGTAGTGTATTTGCCGTACCTAATCTTGTACACAATACGATTCATTGTACTCTATTTTTATCTTCATGTCTATTTTTAATCTTCTCGTACTTCTAACTTTCAAAAAAATGTTCAAGCACTATTTTCACTACGTCGCCGTCGGGGTGGAATATCACGAAATCTGCTCTTAGATGCGTCTTTTACTCATGAACTACTTTGTTCATAGGTCAAGCAGTTTCCGAAATTTCGTGTTTAGACAGTGTGTGAGTGAGTAAGTTATGCATTATACTTCACGCATTACATGGTCTATTTAAATATTTTTATAGTATTATTTTAATAAATTCTATTCGATAAATAGTTTTGGTCGTATTTTTTTTCTGTCCAGACGGAAAACCTCATTTCTATAAAAAAAATATTCGTTAGATTACTTAGTTTGATCGGCAGGACGACCGTTGTATTTCCTATATAATTACTATAATTACACTGTAACCATGAAGGCTTTTACTCTTAATATTTAACCAAGGCCAGCCAACCATAATTACAAAATCGTTAACCGTCCCGTTTCATTAATATCAATCAATATCCAAACGAAAGTATATTAATAAAAATATAACCATTGACATTCGTTCACGGTTACAACCAAAATGGTTTAAACGACCGTCATTTTTAAAGCATTCCTTTGAAATAAACCTTCGTTAATACTGTGTTTGTCTTACTGTCAACAGGAAGCAGTAAACGATATTTTTATCGTAAATACGAGAATGAAAATTTGTGTGGTGGCCGGCTACACTTGTTTAAAGGCGACCAATGACCATTTCAGTACTCAACGGTAGCAACACATCTGTGACCGAATTAGAACAACACTCTTACTAATAATTGCTGACTGGACTATTACTAACAACAACTAACAGGACTCCCTGTCCCAGTCCTCACACTTAGTAACAAACTAACCAACTAATGTTCTAACACCGTCATCTAACCGAACTAACTACATAATCCTAGCACCCATTTGAGTCTTGCTCTAGGTCTCGTGCTCGTTTGCTACCTTAATTCAATAAAAAAAATATAAACACATTATAAACCCATTATACGACACTATAAAAACGTAAAAGTAGTAGAAGTACCTAATATCTTTGGTTTTAGGGTTTCGTGCCTAAAGGGAACCCTATGCCTTCGAGTGTCTGTCTGTTAGGTCCTTATGGGGGCACAACTAACCTTAAACTATTGGGGGTTTCTACATTACTTCTAGCGCCCTACCTTAGGTTCCGTTAGAAGTGAGACTTGAAATTTAATGTAAATTTTTTATAATACGTTGTTTCATTTTCACGTAATCTGAAATAAATTACCATGACTTAAGTCTCCCAACTCTTCGTACACGGCTGGATGGATTTTCATTTTTAAAGTTGTTACATAAAAAAATTGAACTTGATGTGTACTGTATCGGATATACATAAAGAAAAAATGAAGTAAAATAAATATCCAGACTATTATCTCTTTATTCGCTATTCACCTGCACTGAAACACGTGGTGGAGGTACGTGTCTAACTACGCCATAGCAGAGAATTGCGAATCATCAATCATGGGCTTGTTCAATGATACAAGTAGTTTGGTTAAATAACAAGTGTTGGATGTCTGTGCCGCTGGGGGGTACTTGTCCGATATCGTGTTTGGTAGTTAGCCAGTTTAGAAACTACTTGACTTACAGATTTTTATTTTACTGATATGGAACTAGGTAAATAATAATAACTAGAGACCCGGCTTGCGCTCGAAATTAGACTGTAATACATCCTGTCAAAGAGTTACTTAACATTGACACTTTGAACGGAAACATTTTAAACGTCATGTCAAATCTGTCAAAGGCGTGAATGGACTGTGCCGAATAACACCCTCCTCCTCTCGCATACATTTCTTAAAAGGGGTTCATAGATTATGCTTTAGTAATAATACAAAGATTTTTAAAGTAAAAGCACTTAAAACTTCCTACAACTGCGTTCCCCAAGTGCTATGACATGGGGTCCTTCAAGAAGCGGGTCTTTCGCTTCCTTTGTGGCCGGCAACGCGTTGGTGACGCACTTGATGTTGCCAATGTCCATAAGCGACGGTGATCACTTACCATCAGGTGACCCGCCTGCTCGTTTGCTTGCTTTGGCCATTCTCCGCTTCTTTTTGGCTGTAAGTCATCGTGTAACTTGCCAGTGAGTAATGCTTGCAATAAGTGTGTGGCAATGGCAATCATTGTACCATCGCCGGATATTTAATTGAAAATGAGAGAGAGAGAGAGAAAAAAAGAGAGAGTTTCGGTAGTTTAAATACGTTATCACTTAGGTACTATCAGGTGGCTCGTCTTATTTTTCGTCAGCTGCCACATTTTTTTTTTCAATTTATCAAGAACCCACACCATGGGACTGACGAAAAAATCTTTCCCGTTTCTGTTGTAGAGGTAACATATTTTTTCATTTTATTTTACCACACATTATTCAGGTCAGTTATTTTCGTTACGCAATGTGTACAATTAGATAAACGCAAAATTGCCATAAAAATTGACCTTTAAAACAATTGTTTTAATCGTAATTACTACTTCAATTGACTAGTCAAGGTTCTTATAGATACACATTTCCGAACTAATAAAATGATTTTAATTTTACGTAACAATATTGGGTCGGTGGCAGATTTAGACCATGGATTTAATCATCTATATTATGTTCTATATCTGATATCTACGAGTATGTTAATACGTGAAGAGAAAACCTTTGTACTTACTTCTACTACGTAACAATTCCTGCATTTAAGAGTGTGACATTAAATTTGGTACATTCAAAGTTTACAAGCTAAGTTTTATACATTACGAGCATTCCCCGCAGCTACGCCCGCCAATTTCCAAAAAAAACAGTTTATCCCCGTTTTTAAACCCCTTAAAGGGGGAATGTCCAAAAATTCTCTCGTAGTGCTCCCCTACACTCTCCAAGGATTGCGTGCAGTAGTTTCGGCTGTGCGTTGTCTGTCAGTCACTCAGTATCGCAAGAGTTTTATACATAAATTATTATTATAGACTAGTAAATCCGACCTCTCTTTGCGGAAAGTACCAAATTACTTTTTACGGCATAAAAGTCGTCATTGTGGCGTAAATATAACAGTTAGATGTATAAGATGTATGCTGATTTTAATGACAGGTTTTAATATACGCATTTTTAAACCTTATAACTTTCCTATAGAAACTATTCATGTATCCCTTAATGTTGAAGTAGCGTTCGTAAAAACTTAACTTTGGACCTCTTTTTTCGCAAATTCGGTTACCAGGAAAAATCCTTTTTATTTTCCGATACAATTTATAGCCTATGTACCTACATACAATACAAATTGTGTATTAGTATAGACTATAACAGAACTTTCGTATGCACATACATATTTCCTAGCGATGTTTTCCTACACCGGGGCAAGTGATAATTAATTCCTAATACGCACATAAAACCGCCCATAAAGGCGCCCTAAAACAAGATGGAGAGACGATATCCGCCTAACCTTGGGGCCTTACTGGACCAGAGTTGCGGAAGACAGAGCTCAGTGGAGAGAGCTGGAGGAGGCCTATGCCAACAGGCACGCCGAATTGCGAGACATAATATAGTAAATAGAAATGGAAAATATGTACTGTAAAACTTGTAGCGAATTCGGAATAAAAGGGCTTTATTATTATTATTATTATTAATACGCACATAATTTGTAAATTAGTAGTAGGAGCAGGATTTGAACTGAGGTGACTCACCCGTGCGGAAGACAAATGTTCAAATTACTTCTGTCACCACGACCTTCAATTAAAGTACCAATCGTCATCATCATATCAGCTGATCGATATTATTTGATTGCGGGTTGCACTGATGTAGTCTGCTTGAAACACTAAATGTGACCCACATTTAGTGTTTTATTTAAATCGGTTCACAAATGAAGGAATTGTAGCACAGCCGCCTGTGCTGTACTAGTATTTCCTAAGTTGCCTATTAACACCTGAATTTGACCCGATAGCAAAACAGAACTGACATAAAATTAAAATACATGTTTTATTTATTGAATTGCAGGAAATATTTGCCATGTCTAATGTAGGTACCTACTCGTTGCTGTAAAAACCTTAAAATTAATGATAGTTATAAAAGTAGTTTTTAAATGTCAAGGTTTGGTTAAGGCCTGGGCCTCTGACTTAATAGCTGGGTTAGATGCTATTCTTGGCTGCCAGGTTGGAACAACAAGAGTTGCTGTCAGCGTTGAAGTTAAAATCACTCAAAGTTTTAGAGCATTGTTTAAATCATACCACTGTTTAAAAAATACTGATACAAACTCTAATACAATTGCGATGATAAAATAATAGGCGACCATGGAGCCATCGGGCCGGTTATCACTGAGCCATGTAATCACTATACATTCTATACAGTTATTAATTTGATAAAATACCATCTTATAACGCACTAAATAGTAAATATATGCTATAATAAATTTTATAAAGCTGAAGAGTTTGTTTCTTTGTTTGTTTGTTTGTTTGTTTGTTTGTTTGTTTGTTTGTTTGTTTGTTTGTTTGTTTGTTTGTTTGTTTGTTTGTTTGTTTGAACGAGCTAATCTCAGGAACTCCTATTTGAAATTGAAAAAATATTTTTGTGTTGTATAGTCTACTTATGGAGGAAGGCTATATAACATCACACTACGACCAATAGGAGCGGAGCATCAATGAAAAATGTAGCAAAAACGGAAAATAATTAATATATTTTTTAAACGTAAAGAACAACTTTCGTGAAGGGGCGCGAGGGCAGGTCCACTAGTTTGCGATAAAAATAGCTACGTGACTAAGTTTAATCAAAGTTAGTTCAAGTAACATAAATATAATTCAATTTATTTTGCTACAAAAGGTTATATAATTTATTGATTAAACAAAATGTGTTTTTTCATTAATATCAATTAAAGGTGTTAATAAATCTTCTTATGAATGTAAATCTCACGTTTATTAATTCGAGTCGCTTGTTGGAATCAATCAACTGAATGAATCGACTAATTGAAACATTTGCAAAGATCAATTTACCTCTTAAGCTTAGAAGCTCGTAACATATTTTTACAATTTTTAGCTAGTGTGTATTTTAAGGGATATGGAACTAAATTATCCAAGAATTGTAACCATTTACAGTTTATTGCAAATATGTAATACAATCACGAGGAAGTAAAATTACTTCAATTATAAATAAATATAAACTAATTCATCAGTTGTGGTATTATTAATTAGAGAATATTGTTTATCAGTTGATGACTCCGTAGCCTATTTGGTAGTGACCCTAAGCCCCCAGTTAGACGACAGATCGCGATATCGATCGCGTAGTATAAACGCGCCTTATGATGATTTATGATTGTTATTTGGTCATGGCTGTTAAGAGATATCTTATCCTTGTTGTCCATGCGATACAGGGAATCCTGATGCGGGGGTATGAGAGTGTAATCTTGTATTTATTTATGACTATTATTATTGGAACGAAGTTCCTTATCGCGCGTTGTGAAAGGGGGCTAGACGGAAAAAATTCTTACGAAAAGTTGTCACGACACTTTTTGCTATAGTAAGCTATTGTAAGCCGTGCGGCGTGCGCATGTTTTATATTATTAGTATAACATATATAATACTTATATATATATATATATATATATGTATGTGTATTTATATACATAATCTAAATATTATATTTTTTTTTTACAATTTCTTCACTAATTAATCGAAAGAAACTTCGTTCCATCCGGGTGTCCCTTGACACCTCTCAAGTTTTTTTATCAGTATAACTAAACATTTTTTAATGGAATTAAGGTAGCAAACGAGCAAGCAGCACCATCCTTCCGCTGCCGCCCATGACAACTGTGACCGACCTAGGACAAGACTCAAATAGGGACTAGGATAATTAGTCCGGTTAGGAGACCGTGTTAGAACATTAGTTGGTTACTTCATTAGTATGTATGAGGGCTGGGACAGGGACTTTTAGTAATAGTCACATTCAACACATCATTAACACATAAAATAATCATTTACTCGTTGCATATAAATTTTGTCACATAGTCGTAAACATCTTATAAATCTAACGAAGTTCATTACATTCCTTTACTTGACCCAGACAGACGGCTCATCAATTTAAGGACTACTACAAACGAGCGTCAATTAAATTTAATCTTGTATGACGCTAGGTCTGAATGTGAGAAGTAATCACGTATTAAATATCTGCAATTCATTATAAACCTATTGGCATGAGCGTTGCGCAATAGGTTTAGCATGCGCTGCTCTGTAATGGATTTATGGGTCAGTCAGGTCAATATTTCTAAAGTTACCTGAAGATATCAAGCAATTGTAAGGACATACATCAATCTTCTTTAACAGCATCGAAGTGTCATAAAAAAAAATTCCTTTAGCAGTATTTAATTATTTTAAATATAAATATCGAAAACGTTTACCTAATATAACCAATTAGCCATTTAATATCAATTCAGCAGTGATCATTCTACTAGTACAGCTCTGTTTTTAATGTAATAAATCGATAAAACAAAATGGTAAGAGACCATCATCACCAAAGGACATCACTATCACCAAATACATGACAACATCGTGTGGTGTGGTCAAAAATTTAATGACCAGAAAAAGACGCGCGTGACAAACGCGATCCTCTATCCGGCCTACCGACGCGTCGGCGATACGATACAGCGCGGTGCAGTCTGATTGAGTTTACTATTAGCAAAACTAATTACCCGCGTTCCGATCGATTGAAGCAACGCTATATTTAGCGGCATCACGTCATGGGACTCTCGGCCGATACACCTGTTGTATGACCCGGATTTCAGAGATACATTTATGCCAATTATTTATGAGAAAAAAAGGAAGAGAGAAAGGGAGAGATGGTGAATGAAAAGTTTGTGTGAATAAAGACATGCTGTGTCGGCCCAGATGATAATGGCTAATTGCATCGTCTTTCCTTAATAATAATACATTGTAACCACGTGCAGGGTATTCTCATAAGCCCTAAACAAGACAAGGATCTAAAGGACTCCCATCTGCTCATAACAAAATGGATGAGTCTATCGATGTCTCATGATTCGGATGCTTAAAATTTCGTTGTAGAATTATTTTTACGCCAACTCACAATAGAAGATCAGTACATTAACAATTTGCCCGTAAAACTTCAAGTTAAATTATGTTCGTTTTGCCACTTGTCCATTGAAGTTTCACTTCTACTGTGTCCCAGCAAACATTACGATTTTTTTCAAACTATCTGTCCGATGGTTTTCGTCGAGTTAAATTTAAGCTTTTTATACCGTCAGGCCCTAAGAAATTGTTTACTACAATCATATTGTCATCACCGTAGTCACGGCTCATCTTCCTCAACCTCCCCAGCACCAGCACCTAAATGTGTACCAGAACCTTAATAACTCACAAACAGTTTCTCCCCCAGGTTCGACCAAGGCAAATCGACGAAAGGCGCGAGCAAGCTCCGTCGAGACCTGATCAACGCCGAGATCGCCAACCTTCGGGACCTGCTGCCCCTCCCTCCGTCCACCAGACAACGGCTCTCGCAGCTCCAACTCATGGCCCTTGTGTGCGTTTACGTGCGGAAGTCCAACTACTTTCAACAAGGTCAGTATAGGAAACTCGATGTGAGATAAGAGCTAAATTCGCGTCACACGTGACGAATGTTATATTTTTTTTGTTGGTGTATGGTGGTGCCTGTCAGCAATCCCACCTGATGGTAAGTGGCGTTGAAATCATCAATGTTGAGCGCAGTAACTTAGTAAACCCCTATTCACTCACCTCTTGAAGACTCCCAAATCATATAGTGGGCGGCTTAATATAAATTAAAATTACGCGTGATTTCACATCATCTTTCTAAAGTAAAAGTCTAGCACTCAAAAAACAAAAAAGTGTAGATCTGCCAATATACAAGCGCGTACTACATTGTAGGTAGGTACTACTCGTTTTCACAGGAAACTGGTGGCCAGTCTGTTTTTTGTCTGACAGTTAGGCTACATAGAAAACATTGTAACAGAAGACCCAAGCCTAGTAATAAGTCAATTGTATATTGTGATTATGTCGACGCTGATGATGTACCTTCAAGTCGAATTAAATACTTCTCTTGCATATTTTTATAGTGACGTATATTTTTTCGGGAATATTATTTTTATATTTACCATAGTGGTCAGGTCATGATCACAGCTTCATGATTTTTATCACAATTAACAATATTATTTTGCATAACTTGCCACGTTAGTTTTTTAGAAGATGAAAGAGATTTTTAGGACATACCTAGTTCTGCATCTTTTATTTAGTATACTAGTATAAACCGTAATAATTATACTTTATAATATATTTATTAGTTACATTTATAGTTTATAGTTTTTAGTTGATTTTAATTACCTGAATGCACATACCCATTTACCCATCTTTAAGTAAGTAGAACCTATTAAGCATCAATGGTAATACCAACATTATCTATGCGTTAGATATCTTGCGCAGAACACGCTGGTTCCTTATATCACTCGCAATAAAACGCTGAAACATGCGTAGCAAAAGCTTTGGCACTTTCAAACCTGTTTATTCTACAGCCTTTTGCTGTTTCTTGCCAAGTAAAATACATTAAACTAATGTTAATATTATGTAAAGGCGAACCCCAATGGAAGATACATGTAAGATTTACCGATGGTTCGTCATGGTATGTTAAAAGACCATAGGTTATACCAGCATTGAGCTAATCGCACCAGAGATCAACACGTAAGGAATTTATCGTGGAATAAAGTTGTACTTCGGAACTATATACCTGTGAATAAATACATTTTAATATGCCATTAGAAGTTTAACAACGAACATGTGTAAATTAGTTGGTATTTAAGGTGCGAATGCTATTTTCGTTATTTCGTTTGTCACATCGAATAAGAATGTAAGTTTTATCACCGTTGACCGGTGATCACTGTCTGTTTACAATACATCTCGTTAGACTACGAAACGTCGATTAATTATTTTATATGTAAGCGTAACCACGATCCGACCTAGTCGAGCTACACAAAAACAATGTGGGTACCCGCATGGCAACACACAAGTTTTTCTAAACAAGATCGCTTCTAATCCTTAGTTATATCTGTTCATTTAAGTAATACAAGTACTCCTTACAAACCATGAATAAATAAATTTTAATATCCAGTACGCATGCGCGGCTGTCAACACGTCACATCGGGCTGACGAGGATCATAGTTCACGTCCATTTGTAAAGGGATTCAGAAGTAATCGTAAATTAATATGATATCAGAACTTCCCACCTTCCAACCGTACCTAGGTTAGCAGACTATTAATTCCATGACGATGAAACTACTGCCAGAAGGGCGACGGGTTCTGGATTCGATGCTCAGAGTATAAATAATGAATAAACTTTAACATACTCGTACACCCCCACACTAGGATTCCCTGTGTTGCGGGTGGCATGGACAACAGAAATTACTCATCACTAACACCCATGACCCGAGAACAAACATTTATCTGGCACATAAACATCTGCCCCGGCCGGGAATCGAATCCGGGACCCCTCGCTTCGCAGGGAGGATCACTACCGACTAAGCTACGGGGTGGTCGACTATACATCTATGTGAGTGATAAATGTTTTTGTCTGGTTATAGGTTGTATGTGGTTGTAGATTGAGAACATTGAGATGTTGGGTTTTGTGTATTCTTGACACATTGAATACCAGTGCCACCTTCGATATTGGTAAAATTAATTCAGTATTTTAGATCAGTATTTGCTTTTTCATATAAAAATTAATAACTTTATTCACTCCATGCTACGTTGGGTACCCTAATTAGACTCTTGTAGACGCAACATACGAGTAGGTAATAATGCTTAAAATATATTCGCATCAATGATTACTCCTTCGCGTAACAACAAACGTAATAAGTTGCATTGCAACAGCCTTGACCGAATATACATGGGCATTTACACTTTTAGTGTTTATTACAAACACTTTCAGTAAAAAATAATAGTCGACCTTTCTGTACATATCACACCTAGCTCAAAATTTATAACTTCAAGCTCAATTTAACATTATCACAAGGCCGTGTTTCATACCACACGCTATCGAATCCCTCCCAGCCTTGCGAGCACCGAAAATCGATAATTACATAACGAAATCGATGTTCTCACGATCCGAAACAGTTACACGTCATTGCCATAAAAACAATGGGGATTCGCTTTTGATAGGAAAATTAGAGAAAATTAGCGTCCGAGGCCGGCTACCGACTGATTGTTATTGGCCCTAATGGTGCCTTCGGGGAACCGAACCTCGGATCGTTGATGTCACGCCCGAGCCGCACGCTACCGACTCTGTTCACATGGGTAACTACTGGTCACAGGAGAGGAGTGCGTGCGAAAAATGTCCGACGGAATTTTAATTCCCTGTCATACAGTAGTTCACTGACAGGCAGGATCAATACAGGAATTTTATTTGAAGTGTTTACCGTGGGAATTTTAAGTAACAAAACTTTTGGTTGCTTAAATAAAAGTTTGTTCGGATTGGATATTTTTGGTATTTCGGAAGGAAATATAAATCAATTACCGTGGCCTTTATTAATGGGTAGAAATGTTAATATAGGTGTAAGTTACAAAAATCGTGAGTACCCTTTACAGTAAAAATGCTAAAAATCATAGAAAAATGATCCGCAGCAGGGCACGGGTATGCTTCACCACGCTGATCCAGTGTCGTTTGTTGAAGGGATTAATGACCGACGAATATCGGAAGCTTTAGTAGGTACACCCCACTAATCCTACCTCCGACATGGCTTAACAACCGGAACCGACGGTTTTTCGTGTCCTCTGAAGCACGTAAGCGTTTAAGAAATTTTTGCCACTAGAAGTAATATAAATAATAGGTTTTATTAAAAGCAATGAAACTTTAAATTATGATTGGAATGAATTGCCGTAAGCCACCAAGGAAAGTAGAGGTTTGATAACTATTTGCAATTTTCGAATCATCGCTTGTAGCTACCGGCGTTCTCTCGGGGCTAAGATTGCAACTTCAATAGCCGATAATCGTGAGAAACTTTTATTTTGTTTTTTAAACAGTTTTACTTGAAATACAGGGCTCCGTTAGGTGTAATATTCATTCAAAAATGAACCGATCATCTGATAACACCATTCTGGTTGCAGATACTGTTCGGATTTTGAGCACAGATAGAAACATAATTCATAATTTCATATATTATTGGTAAATAAGCAATATCTATGACATCTAATAATAAATATTAGTAATGAAAGGATCACTTGCTTTGATTAATTATATATTTTACCGAAAAACATTCTTACTTTTCAAATAAAGTTTACAGTTTCGAAATAACATTTCCACTAACTTCTGCTATAATACCACTACTCCGCTTTCATTACATGGTACGTTTCTCACACAGCAAAGAGTAGCGTTTATCGCTCTCCACAGCCAATACCGATTCCAATTAGTTCCCAAAATAGACACACAATGTTAATATAATTTGGCGCTAGGGTTGAACGTAATTGCACGAAATGTCAAAGTACCAATGTCGATCGATTGGAATGATGCGCAGGGTCCTTAACTTTTATTTTTTAACTTTAATTCAGTATACGGTTCGTAGTTCACTAAAAGATTCTTTTTATTCAAATAAGTACCTTTAAGCGAGTCCAGCGAAGGACGGTAGTAGCTGATAAGCGGCGGTTCTCCAATCGTGGGAAATACGCTTTGCATATCATTTACTGCCTGTATTTGCTCAATCGCCGTTTTAAATTCCTATGGGCTGCGTTGTTTTTGTAACCAATAATCGCTTTGTTTTCATTAATATCATGAACTATAACTGGTGACTAGCCCTCGTTTTGGGATATCTAAGTACCAATTATCTTTTAACTCATTGTGGGTTGCGCACATAAAAATAAATAAGTAAAATACATATCGTAAGTACGTATTATATTAAAGTAGCGTACGTACGTATTGTATTAAGTAAGTACGTATTATAAGAGGAAATCTAATATCTTTTTTGGTCATTCTTATAACTACATTTTTTAAATACAATTCATCCGTAAAAACCGCGTCCATTTTGGTTAAGCTTTAGTAGTCCTTCCTTTCTTACCGATTTGAATGCGGTGAAGTAACATTTTATTTTATTTTAATCACTTCAGAAACGAAATATATGTAAGTCAATTTAAAAATTTCCGTCTAAATTTATAGGTAACGAAAGTGCTAAAGAAATATTATAGAAAAAAATTAAATCGAGGAAAGTCATCAATCCTCAATACTTAACATTTAGTGTTTGTTTTACTTCAATCGGTAGAGAAATAAAAAAGTTATGTCCGTTTAAAAAATGACGCCTAACAATTTCCGAATGTGCGTATATAAGGGACATGTTAAGCGAAGCGAGGGCGGGGCCACCAGTACTGAAGAAGTATAAAAACTAAATACAAAAAAAAAATTAAAGTTATTTCAAGCTGTTCAACGGAATGTTAAAAAGCCGATACTAGACTATTCCCACAATCTACCTATCTTAAAAAGTTCACTTACTTAGTTATTACACAATTTGACCGAGAACATCTTACGATACAGGGCCCACATTACCGATCAGGGCTTACAGCTTAATTAGGCTCAAGAAAGGCGCATCGCTAGTTCCCATGGTGGTATGCAAAAATTGTTAAGAAAATACCATACGCCATGCGAGCCTGCTAATGCCGTGTAATTCCAGCATTTAGAATCATGAGGCCGCTGTTTTATTGCCGTCGAGTTACGAGTAGCGAATTGAGGGTTTTTTTTATTTGCGTGTTAAGTGATTTAGCCTCTTTTTAGTTCAAGTGTAGATAGGAATCACGGCATTACAAGTTATTCTCACTTTATGAGTTTTACATCAGACATAGTCAAATATGACTCATTTTTTTGACAATAATGGTTATAAATTTTGTGATTGATGTTATTGAATTGGGGTTAGTAAATAATGATTTTCTTCTGCTTTTGTAACTACATATAATGATTTTCATTTATTGGAGTAATCATGAAATTTATCACATTGATAATCCTTTCAATTTTTTTAAAATTAGTTTCCAAAATAAATGCGAAGGGAAAGCTAGGGACATGTTTTTTTCCAATATTTAATTGTTTTTTCACTATCATAATCATCAAGCTTTTAGTGGTCCCAGTGTATCCCTTATTGGATGAAATAAAGGATAAATAAATTCGCCCATCGTTCATTCATTAGTAGTGAAACATTTCAGATGCGATGGAAATCGTAATCGGCAATGTTCTGGTCCCGATTTAATTGCTCGGTATTTATTCGGGTGATCTGTACACTCGGCAATTCATTATCTTACACTTGGGAAAATTATTAATTCGAACTTTGGACCCTTTTCATTTGTATACCATAAAGATAGAAAAGGGATGAAAGATATGGAGATACAATGAAAGATATGTCTTTACTTTCGACAGTTACTTTATGACGTATTTTAATCAATTGGGATTAGTAGAAGCGTTTACACACCGCGATTATTCATTGATGAGGGGCATAAGGGGCTTCATTTATCCTTTTATCTAATGGCCGTTTCCAATATTATATCTATTCATAGTCTCCGGATAAGTTATTACTCATCGGTATAGCTTCGGTACCTATAACTTCAATAGGTACAGTGTAATCGTATTTAGTTATTGTGGTCCCTACCACGCTACGTCTTCGCTCACCTGACTACAATTCTCTTTTCGAATTAACGGTACACGGTAGAAGTTCTGGTACTTATGTTATAATTGACTTACAATTAGCAATGTAGTACGTCCCTTCCATCATCCCGAACGTTCGTTTACCAACTAATATCATGAAAAACCGCCGATAAAGATTCATAATCCTTCATCCGCAATAAACATATGTTTACAAACAATTTTCTTCTCAACCTATCTCGGAATGTTACTAACTTTTGCTCATTTTCCATTCCAATTCCAACAAATCACACATGCACTTACCTCAAGACCTAAACGTTACGCTAAATAATTACGCACTTACGCGCAATTGGAATAGTGCACTTTTTCTTTTTATCATAAGTGATTGACCACTTAACTGGCTTGCAATGTTATCGAATTATAGAGAAACAGAATCTCTGCAGACCATAAACTATTTGCGACGCGAAATAAAATAATATCTTACTCAAGGGCGTTGCCACATTGAAGGCTGTTTGTTACCTGCTATTATTCATTATGATTATGACGTAATAATGATGTGTTGCAAAGTTATAAATGTTGCTCGATTATTTTATCTATTTTAAGGGCTTCGTTTTCATTGCAGTTCCTGCCGTATTTTAATGTCGGGGTTTAAAATATAATAACAGTCTATTGATTAGCTTGATGAGAATGAATTGAGCATTAGGTTGGCCAGTTGTACCGCCACATTTTTAGTGTGGTCAATAAAGATTTAAATAAATAATTTACAAAATACTTGCACGTCAGTACAAAGTTAAATGTGTTTTCATAAAGTATTAGTAACTAAAACATAAAAACTATTTTATTGTATTTATGGTACGCTACGGAAGAGAGATGTAGTTCATTGTTCATAAGTTAACCGTGATACATACTTAACATATTTTATATAAAATAACATAATGACACATAATTTCTATGTATTCGTGATATTATGCCGATGCCTTTAGTGTGCCTAGTGCTCGACGGAACGCGCGATACGCTCGCTAAGTGATCGTTTACAACCTCCGAGATTTATTACTACGAGTATGTGGTATTAGTTTAATACTATTACTACTTAGTAATACTATTATAGTTATATAGTATGTATATTATACGTTACATGAAGCTGATACAATTATGGAGATACTGACGTGATCCATAGACATTTACTATGCAGATAATACTCACAAAAAGAGCTTTGTTTAAAAATTAAATTAATAACAAATAAGTTTTGTAATCTCAATGAGAGAAAAGATCTCTAAAACGAAGAAGTACAAGAAAAGAAGTAGGTATTTACTTAAATAATAATATAAACTGTTGTATATTCTTTGTAATATTGTTTTAAACGTATTTTGTACGTACATATTTATAGAAATAAAGTAAATAAATAAAATTTTACGTAAACATTTCGAGTAGTAGGTATGTGGTCGAAATTTCAGTTGTGTGTGTGTGTGGCTAAATAGTATTAATTATATCTAGAATATAACACAATATTATTATAGATAAATACAGACCTTCGGATAATTGTTGACTAAACCTACGTGTAGTCATTCATAACTGTTTTGCAATTCTAACTGCTCAATGAAGACCACCGATTATTAAATTGATAATACCCAGTAGGAATGGGGTTATAATTATTACGTACGTAGGAACCGCTCGTTACGTATCAAGTTATAACTAGGATTCTCTACCTGACTGGAAAAAATATCTGAAGTAGGTATAGGTATATATAGGAAAGTAACCATTAACGTGGTTCATATCTATCTATGTATATAAAAGGAGAAGCTGACTGACTGACTGACTGACATTTCAGCGCAGGGCCTAAACTATAAGGGTTAGATACTTGAAATTTTGCACAGGGGTTCCTTTTATAACGTAGGAGAGCACTAAGAAAGGATTTTCGAAAATTCCCCGCCCTAAGGGGGTAAAACGGGGGTGCAAAGTTAGTATGAAACTTTGCCGTTTTTGAGGGTATTCGCATGAAATTCAGAATGAAGGTATTTCATTGAAAGTTCCTAAAATCATACCTTAAGCGGGTAAAAGGGGGCGCAAAGTTAGTATGAAATTTCTCAGATTTGATCAACTTTTATATATTGAGGGATTTTTGACGGGCGAAGCCGCGGGTGTAGGCTTGTTGATGATAAAATAAATAAATAACGCTACACCATCCTTGCCCAAAACTAGGATTTACTGTGTCGTGGGTGCACATAACACACTAAAACAAGAACACACACACCCAAACTACACTTTATTAAAATATGACTTTATAATAAAATTGTCCTGTAAATTACCAAAGACTAATACTCGTATATTTATGTTAATATTAAGCATGACCAAGTACAAAATAAATACATTTAAACACACCACAGTTCATTATGATTATTGTATTAAATAGAAGTACATTATCGTAAACATATACAATAAATACTTATCGACAGCTTAACACTCGACACACGCATATAAATAATGTACCTACAGGCAAACAGACGTTAATCCAATTAGCGTCCATGGTGCAGTGTCTAATTAGCATAAATTTGAATTTTAAAACAGACAGAAAATTACTTCTAACTAGTTACGGAGGTACAGGTGTACTGTACTGATCTTCGAGTGCTCGATAGCTAATTATTTGTAATCGATTTTATTGGAATACGAGGAAAATTCGGCAGGGGACTGAGAGCCTAAGTGTAAAGGGAATGAGAGTGATGGTCAGTGATGCAAGGAGATTTCTAAAGCCTAATTAATTAATGTATGCAAGAAATTCCAATTAATACTTTGATTGTTTCTTGTAGTGGAACTATTGATGGAAGCAAAAAAATGACGTTCATAAATATATTGTAATAAATTATAAGTAAAAAATAATAAAATAAACTTTTCCTTTAAATTAGTTACTTGTTTGTCGCGAGATTTAAGTAAGTACTCGTAGGTATTTATTTAGACTAAAAATTTTAAAATCAATCAGATCAATCTCGCACAGGTAAATCTCGCGATAAGCATGATGAGTGTTTTTTAATAATATAGACATAACGAGTTCATATCATCACAATCATGTACAATCCATGAGAAAACCATAAAAGTCTTAAATTTTCATTATTTTGAACTCGGTTGTTTTACTTGTATGATTATTACTCGTAATATTTATGATAAAACATATAAAACTGTTAATATAAATAGAATTAAAGAAACACGAAATCACCAGTTTTGTAACGAACAGACAAGCCACCTGATTCTAAGCCGTCAACCATGGACATAGGTACAACTAAAGGGTGATGCTGATGACCTTTGGTTTTACCGACGCGTTGTTGTCCGCCAACAAAGAAGGAAGAGGATAGAAAGAAATGCTGGCTCCCAGCCGGAACACGACTGGTCGACAGGCGGCTCTCGCATGCAAAAGGTGGTAGCAAGTCAGCCGCCCGAAATACCACCAAACCAAGGGTACCTTCGGGATTAAACTTTATGGTGCAAAGTCCAGCGATCTCTGAAAATAGAGACCGGTAAACTCGTCCGTACTGCAACAAAGTGCACCAAAAACAAGGGAGATTGGCTTGTGTGTGGCACCTGTGGCGATATCGCCCACACATCATACGGTGACGTCATGAGAAGCCTGAATCACGTTATCGAAGTTTTCTACAACGCTCGCGTATTTACAAGTTCCGTCAGAGCTTGGCAGCTCCCCGGACATATCGTCTCTCCCGGAGATCTCCCTTTGCCAAACACTAACAATGTTAAAGCTTAATATTCCACAAACGAATTTCGGAATCGAAAACTGGTCTTTTAGGTTTCGCACTTGACAAGAAAACCTTAAAAAGCCACAAATCCCGTTAGAACTTCCCAGAACATGTCGGAAACGCCTCGCGATCAATGACAAACTACCTCACTTAGTATCCAAGCGTAACAAATGTGCATTTTAAGTTTAGATACTAAACGATTTTATTGGGTCACGAGTGTAGGTCAAGGCGTAGTACTCACGTTGTTCAACACACAAGTCGACGTCGAGATTTATAGCTGTATTGCCCACCGTAGTGTTTTACAATTGAATATTACTTTTGATAAATACCCGTATGTTTAATGTTTCCAATAGACCCGCTGTAACCTTGAATTTGTAATTCTGTTGCGCTGTGTTGTAGTTATAGCAATTACAGATCCATTAATGAATCAACGCGGTTACTTTGGGTATTGTTTAAGTTTAAATTGGGTTATTTACTGCTCTAAGTTAGCTTTGGGAAAACTATGCCTGAGTATTTACCGCAATACAATAATTATTATTTGGGTGGGATTCTTTAACATGACATATTTTTTGTGAACCGTTAGAAATAAAACAAGTTCAAAATGATACCCCTTACCTTTCTAACATACATCAATGAAAACCACTTTCAAATTTGTTAAGCCGCTTCTGCGATTAGTGTACAGACAAAGCTACAATAAGACAAACAGTCAAAACTCATAAAATCATTGTTAATCAATTCGAAATCAATTGACTACCTACCTTATGTAACTAACCAAGTGACCTTTATTTTCACTACCGACCTACTACCAAATAGTAGCTTGTAACTACGTCACTATAATAGTGTAATTAAATTAATTATCTATGAAGTTATTCAATTAACTGTGATTGTGAGGTCGGACATTATTTTTTGTTTAGATTGTAATTAGAGGTACCAGACAAGTACGTAGAGGTACCAGACAAGTACGGATTTGTCCGGACATATCCGAAAATACGGCCAGCTTTAGTCGGCATGATTTACTTAAAAATAGATACCTACTTTGCATTCGGTAACGTTTCACCTTTATATTTAACTTTAAAATTAAAACCTATCGATGTCGGGACTTTTCTTATTTATTCTGTGAAAACCGCATCCAAAACAAACGTTAAGCAAACTGACAAAATCGACAAAAATATAAATCGCCAAACCGACAAAAATTTTACAGTTTACTGCTTTAATAAATACTCCTAATTACAGTGTTTCACAAATAACCTTCCGTGCAAAACGATAAAAAATTCATCCTTAATTTTTTATAAAAGCCAACATTTATAATTCAACTTTGTCAATGAGTGTGTAAGCCTTTATTTATAACTATTCTTTGGAATATTAACTAATTTATCTTCCAGAAGATTTATATATCGTATGTCCATTAAGGTTATCTCTGGAATGACCAGACACCGCCGGCACGTGGACGGTCTATCGAATTCTCGTCACTTCATTGCTTATTCAAATCACCTATTCTTATCTCCCAATCCACAGATCTTAGAACGCGTCAAAAATAGACATGTATTGTAGGATTACTCTTAGTACAGTTATATTATGCAAAATGTTGTTTCAAAATAATAAAAATCAGTCAAGTGCGAGTCGGACTCGCGCACTGTGGGTTCCGCAACTAACTTGTAGTTAAGTAATTAGTTCGTTCCGTTTGTTAGATTTTGATTACTATTGTAATGTATTCGATACGTATGTATACGTACGTATACAGTGTAAAAAATTCTCTCGAATAAACTTTGGTTCTTTTTCAATAATAATAATCTGTAAAGTATTGCAAACGTCAATTTCTGTCGTATATTCGAGTTGATATTCGATCGCTAGACATAATATAACATTACTTAAATGTTTTGACGTCTTTATACATTCATTACCGTTTCCGCTTAGTAATAAAACATGTCAAAACGTCAACAGCGTAGTAAAAATTTGTCAAAATAATAACTGTTTAATTGTACTTGATATGTGAGCAGCAATAATATGTACAAGGAAATGTTTAACATACCTATTTAAAAAAATGTCGACTGAAATATGAGTCGAAATTTTATTTGTTTAAAAATTACATTTCGTTGGTAAGAAATATCTTACCAACGAATTGCAATTTTGAAAATATAGAAAAGTATATTCAAACATAGAGTAGATAAGTAAACAGTTAATACTAAAGATTCCAACTTTCATGCCATTTCTATGCGTACGTCGTTCTTTGTACGAAACCATTATAAGTTATTCTTAAACACATAAACGTAAACTTTGGCGAATATAATCATAAATTGCGTGAACCCAAACAGGCTTTGTAAACCAGAGACATCAACGCACTGTACTTTAGAAATGTCTTAAATAGCATTTGAGGATATAACATTTTGGTTTCGTAACCGCATTACATTATGTGGTCATATCGATAATAACCAAACATTTCCCTTCGAGAACAGGCTTTGACTTAGTTCGTTTACTATCTTTCACTTCATCTTCACTTACCGTTTACCAATAGTACCACTTACCACCCATTTCAAGTAGAAATAATCTAATAACATAAATAAAATGTTGATATATACGTGATTTCTCAGTAAGTGAATTATTATTGTTAATTTTTTATGGGAAATAATAAGTTCTTAAACAATATATCTCGCACGCAAGATAAAGTATATTCAAATCTGGGACGCTTCGCTCTTCGTGCAAGGTTCCTACTAGGCTACATGGTCTTTTCTTTAATGGTTCCAATGTTTATGAATTGTGATTATAATTTGGCAGCTCTGATGCTACCGTAATGCATTTATTTATGTAACAAAATGTATACAATCGGCGACATCGTTACCGCTCCATAAAGTTTGCGTCGATAGCTTCCCCACTTTTGCTACAGTCAGCTGCCATACGATTCATCGTGTTACGCTGAAAGCGAGTAGACACTTTACTTTTTCATCTCTCTTTTTAACCGACTTCAAAAAAGGAGGAGGTTCTCAATTCGACTGCTTTTTTATGTTTGTTACCTCAGAACTTTCGACTGGGTGAACCGATTTTGATGATTCTGATTTTGAAGTCGGTTTATTACTTGTAAGATTATTTCTTGACCGGGAAATCTGTAATGGTGGTAGTAATATCCATGGTCGACGGTGATCACTTACCAACAGCTGGCTCGGCTGTTAATTTTCAGGCTATTTATATGTACATAAAACTTATTGTTCTCTACAAAACGCAAAGTATTGGGTGACAAATTCGGTGCTTAACAACAGCAAACTCAGCACAATAGTTGACATGTTGATTCGTATGATTTTATTTCCAAGTAATTTAAACGTTTGTTACGCCTGTCAGCGCCCGTCATTGCCGAATTAGTGGTACTTACTTAACGAAATTGACATTTCAAGTTTAAGTTTAAGTTAAAAAAACGCGTATAAATAGACATACAAATAAAAAAAAAGTTTTTATGTGCTAACAAACGAGACGATATACCGCTTGATGGTAAGACCGCTGACCTCAATCAACAACAATACTAGGCATAGTTTTCCAATGATCGATGTTTAACGATGAGTAAAAACAAATTTCTTCATAATTATGTAAGATACTTATATTAAAAATAAAAACCCCCCGACTGAGAAAATAACTCCCCTTGCCGTAGTCTACCTGCGAAGCGAGAGGTCCCGGGTTCGATTCTCGACCGGGGCTGATATTTATGTAACAGATAAACGTCTGTTCTCGGGTCGTGGGGCGTAGTGATGTGTTATTTGTGTTATCCATGCCACCCGCGACACAAGGATTCCTAGTGCGGGGATATGATTGTGTTAGCGTTTATAAAAAAAGGTATACCTATACTTAAAATATGTTACAATATGCAACTTGTTAGTATGTTAGACATGTATCTTTATCAATCTAATATCAGTGAAGGTATATTTTCTCATTTATATTGCGAAGAAGTTGAAGCATAAATTAATTTCTGCTTAATTCGTAGGTATAAGTAATTTTTAATGCTGTTATTCTGAGGAAGCAACCTCGTATAAACTGCATGTAATATGATAATCCAAGTATGTATAATAGGAACATAAGTGACGTCTACTGTATCACACTATGAGTTCCTACTTAAAATATTAACACCTTCGAGTTTATTATGTACATAATTTCTATTATAATTCAGTGTAAACGTGACAATTAATTGTTAATTGAAAGGAAATGTCTCACGGAAACTTATTCATACGCCTTCAGATAATTATGCAGAAATACGAGATTTCCTTCGTCGTCTCATATTGTAGTAGTACTGTCAAAGGTAAGTGTCATATATAGGTACGGTTATGTTGTAATATGCTCGGTATGCGCTGACGCTATGGGTAGCGGTATCCGAGTGTGTAAGTGGTATTCCTACTGTTTACACCCAAGCTAATATCAGCGGTATCCGAGTGTGTAAGCGGTATTCCTACTGTTAACACTTAAGTGCATATCGCTACCGCTGTGTAGCAAAACTTGTTAATCGTTCACTTTATACAATACAATTGGTATATTGTGTACGATGCGGAACTGTGGACGCGCCCTGACCGGCGATTTTTCGATACCAAGAGCTGCAGCGGTTACCGCGTACCTATATCACAACAGGCCTTTACCAAGACTACATATATGCAAGATATAATTAGGTATGTATAAGTAAGCAAGATAAGAACTGAAACGTTATCCAAATCAGTTTTGACATTAATCGGAACAAACGCATAGATAAATAGGAAAAAAATCTAGACGTCATTGTTTTAGGATTCATCTATTGTGTTCTCCTATAAAGAGTTACAAACATCGAACATTTTTAGATTTATTGTACGATTCGATATTTAATGGTTAAGATAAAAGAAACACTCAACATAACAATGTATTATATCGACTTTGTAGTATTTACAAATGTCTACATCAACCGATCATGTATCGATGTTGCAACAGGGTCTGTTGGTAGTAACATCAGTCCGAAACACCTCTGTGTCGTAACGGAACCGTGTTATTAATAAAACAATTGAAAGTGAGAATCAATGGGTTTCGAGAGGCACACGCTTCGATACGCTATACTAGTTCAACAAATACATAGACTGATATTGATACATTTTATTGCTAACCTCTGCCCGCGACTTCGTCTGGACTTTATTGGGTCTAGACTGAGAGTCTGGTGAGTATGTAACGGGTCTATATAGAGCTATAGAGCTAAAAAAATAATTTTAATCACGTTTCACGCTAACGTCTGATTGAAAACAGTCTCAACCGATTCTTTTATTGAAATAAGAGTTACCATTTTTATCTCGCAAAAATAAAGTTCACACTTTTCTCCTCCGCATTAGGTAGATACCTACTTGCGAAGTAGTTGGCATTGTTATACGCAATTTATACAAACTACCACTAAAACGTGTAAAAAGAATATACCTCCTCCTTATTGAATTGGCGACTGGTGTTACTCGGGTTCATAGGTGACCACTATCAAGATACAAATTAGATGACCACTTACTAACAAATGGTTCATCGTTTGTCGACTCTTCAGGCTACAAAAAAGTGTAAAAATAATTGTATTAAAACTTAGTAGTAGCAGACAAAAGCTTACTCAACTCGAACTATGACCTCTGCATGTTAGAAATAGAACATAGATCATTCAATGAACTTACACGTAATACCTATAACCAACCATTGTATTATGTCCTTGTTTCTTTGATAGACAGACGGCAAGACAGATTGGACATTTGTATTTGTATTGACACGCCAACGAATACGTAATTAAAATTGATGACTCAATCAAGGTGCTTTAATAATTATTGATAGGTAGATTAATGTTAAAGAAATATCATTTTTCATTCATGTTTACTCCGCAATTTTTATTTGTCGAAAGCTGACAGCCAATTTAGAGGGCTATGATGATTTATATGATATATGAATGCTTGTGATTGCGAATTTCGTAAAAATTTGACCTCAAGCTCGGGTTTGATTAAATATCCGTGCGTGATGTTAGGACGACGTTTTACTCAATCGTCACTACAGGAGTGTTAAGTATTACATTATATGCAAATGCTAGACATTAAACTCTTTACATGACTTACTCGGTTTGAAATGTACCTACTTATTGATTTCGTGTTTGCTAATGATTGATATCGCAAGATTTGAAAATTCATAACAGCTATCTATCTTTTGGCCTATGTGCGTTGATGAGAAAGGGGAGGGGGGTGAATACAGCACTACCCTTACACCAAAAGGCTCTTACACCATAGTACGCCTATAAACATTTCTTGGTCGAGGGTTATCCGTTCCTCGCTCCTCCAAGGGTTAACCGTTTAATTTAAGGTTTGTTTTATAGACTCGTAACTTCTTAGGGCTCGTACACAATAACAGGATACTTCGCATCGTGTTGTTGTGTACAAACCCTTAGAATTATCTGTGTCGTGAGTCCCCTAAACAACAGACAAGACAAGAACACACACACCCCGATCAAGCACAAAAATTTAAAGTCATCATTAAAATTTACGCCTCGCTGGGAATCGAATCCAGGACCCTTCGAACGGCAGTCCGGCGTGTTAACCATTGCGCTATAAGGGTCGTTACAGTGCAATCAAAGTTCGATAGCCAATGTGATAGATCAACTCTTATCTACAGTAGCCCTGATTAAGAATACTAGCGCACATCGTAAATTTGCCGAGTGGTCTACGTTTTCGGTTCGATATGAGCTAGGTTATGCTAAGCTTATCACGCATCCATTTCTAGCTGTACTAACCGAGTCTAGTCTAGTCTAGTCTATTGGAGTTTCAAGGTTCAACAGACAGAAATACGAATGTTTTAGCTATATGTTGTACATAGCCTAAATATTATGATTATGAGGTTATATTGAACTACTTACATATATTGAAATTTTATTACTTAATTGAGAAATATATTATGTCAGATAAATGAAGGTTATGCCCACAAAGGCAACTGTAACCTTTGACCTTATTATATGTGACCTTTGACGTATCGTTCATAGGATCCATGGTTGTTGACTAATTACAAATAAAAATAATTAAAAAGAAAACGTAACTTAGCCTACCAAACATAAGTTTGGTGTAATTGTAATGGTAGTAATAATAGGTAGTACAGTAGGTCTGTAACTGCGAGTAAGAAAAAACTCCTTGGAAGTTTTTTGCCACTTCTTCGGCGATCACTCACTGTGAGTGATTTGTTGAAGTGATGGCGTACCTTACTATAAGCTACTATTTAAGAATGTTCTTGTATCTGATTACTTAAAAACAATCCAATTCAGTACAATTACACTAGCTATACTTACACACAAATAAATGAGAATTAATTCAAACTTTTGTTCATCAATGTGTTTCCATACTCAAATATAGTTCATATTATTTATATAACTACCTATATAATTGCAAAAATTTATTGAATATTGAGTATTCTTACGAAATCAAATCAAAAGCATGAAATCAAGGCGCAGCGAAATAAATTGATCAAATTTAAGTTCCCGACTGTACCAAGCAGGCCCATATATCAGACACCATCGCCGCCCAACGGTTATTCTATCTAATTTCTAATCTAACTACAACTTAATTAATAGCCACTTGTTGAAATCGATTTCAAAGTTGATTTATAATCCGAATGACCTGTATTTATGCATAAGATTCTAATACATTACGTCGCGTAAAAGAATTAACGTGCTTCGGTTTTGTAAATTTGTTTTGACATGATTTGGTGATTTGGTTATTAATTTGGTTTTTCTAACTTTTTGGTTTTTCTATTAATAGGTTATAAAATTAATCGTATTTCTTGAACTGTATTTCACTATCGAAATCGGAAGTTGGTTTACCAAAATATGGAATACTTGAGACAAATAAGATTTAGACGTAAAAGGATTTAAAAGTAAAGAGCCCTTAAAATATAGCATAGAGAACCTCTTTTCTACTTCTCGAACACCATTATATTAAATTATAATTTGTGTTCAAATTTACAGCTTTTAACTGCCATTCCACGTTTAACCTTTAGTTAAACTACAATTAAATTTATTAGATAACATTTTAAAACCTGTAGCAAAAAGGCGAGTTCGTAAATAATAATATTCAATATTGAACAATAAATAACGAAAATATAAATAATTATGTAGGTACTACAATTAATTGAGCACTTCATTCGTCATACCACTTCCGAAGTCATAATTGTGGTATACTTAGGGTCTGTTTCACCGGTTACATATAAAGTTCCGGATAGTTATCTGACATTTAATGCTATCTACCTATTATAGGCTGCTAATAACTTTTTTCTGTTTCACCATCTAACTCCCGGATAATTTAACTGATACATAAAGTTGACAGTTGACGGAACGGCAACGTCGCTTTTTTGCGTTTCGTTACTACTACGTAAATTATCGTCATTTGAAAACAATTTTAAAAACCTAAATAATAAAATACTTTTTGATCAAAATAATCCAAGTCAAGTTTTATTATATTATCAAGTTTAATTTATCAATAAAGAACGGAAATAGTTGGATTCCTATGCTTTACTAGGTATTCAAATTCTAAATGTGTTTATAGAAACAAAACGCAAGACATGTGTCATTTTATTTTTTTCGTTTCCGCCATTTGACTTGACAGATTTTTTATCCGTCGCATAACGCCTCTAACAGCCACTTGAAGTGGCAGTTATCATAACCAACACTTTATTTGTCAGATACTTCTATCCGAGACCTGTGAAACCAAAAGTTGTAGTTTATTTGGGAGTTAAGTTCCTAATAGGCTATCCGGAACTTTATCCGTAACCGGTGAAACAGGCCCTTAAGTTTGATTTTCGCTTTGTACGAAGTCATCGGTTAATCGTAAAATTTGACGATAATTGCTCGTTAAATTTTATCGTATTAAATAAATATGTGAGTTTAAGGAAGCCTAGCTCAAGATCATGTAAAGAGTATTTTTTTACAGAAAATAATATTATTTATATTCGGAAAATGTTTCATTTATTGAGAAATAAACAGACTTATAATTTGCTTTCGATGCTATTGTGACAGATATGGTAAATTTAAGCCACAACCAAGCGTGATCGGGCTGCAATCGAACCTGGTACCATTTGATCAGTTCTACCAACTGACCTATAGATTAACTACCGCAATCTAATTATACAGGCTTGCGTTATCTTGAAGACTGCCTTACAAGAATAGGTAAGTAGGTAGGTACTTACCGTGGTACGTACAGTATGCCTTTAAATAGATTTAAGCAGACCCTTTGAAATGTAAAGTAGATTCAGGTAACACTAACCAAACATGAATATGTTACCGCAGTCTGTCACTAACGACCCACCCAACAGCGAATTGAGATTAAGCCGCTATGAACATGTGGGCGGGACTTACCAGCCTGGAGGGATATACTGTAAGTGGTACAGTTTTGAAATTTGATGAACAATTAGATGTGTTAAAATTAAAAATTATTGAAATAGCATCAACTATCTTTACATATAATATAATAGTATTAGCATTAAAGAATTTAGTAATATTTACTTATCATAAGATGATAATAAAATGATCTATATATCTATCTATATATGTAGCTTCTGTCAATTTCGGGTGCAGCGATGTTCCGAAGCGAATCCAGGACGGTAAGTAGTCCGAACTAAGTATTTAAAAATAAACTAGAGTATTATACAGTATAGCGCTTCGAGCGACCGCATTTCCGAAGCGCAATCGTTAGGCTAATTAATTAGTAGCGGGCCCGACCATCGTTGGGGAACGCGCTCGCGTACTCCGGCTATCAATTCTAAGTGGCATCCATTTATTTCTTACGCTGCCCTTACACTATGCCAAGTTCAGACCACTAAATGTATTTAGGTACATTTCTTGGAAAGTACTGTATTTTATCGATCGCTGCCACTTTTTCTTTCGAAAAGCAAATGATACTATGATTAAACATTGAATGAAGTTCAGAGGTTCTTGAACTGGTTACATTGGTTGACTCCCAGAGATCTTGGTATTTTTTTTTTTCAAAGTGGAATTACCTCGGTTTACTTATTCTGTGCCTCGGTTCGTGACCTCGGAAAAGTGTATCGGGTCGATAGATTTTCCGAAACTGAAATGTAACAAGTATCACATATACTAGTCATGATTTCGAATTGTAAATTGTGCAATGATTGTGACAATTTAAAATTCGAGATGGGTTTAATACTTCTTCTACGCTAGTATTTTATACACAATCATTGCACAACTAGCGCGCAGCACAATGTAAAGTTATAATAATTATGCATGTGAGGATTACATACTCGTACGCTTGCCATAAGTTTTCCATCACTGAAATATTATGTGTTTTATGGTAATGTTGGCGTCGGTTAGCGTACAATACGTCACCGCTAATCGCTTCGCTGGTAGACAAATGTTGGGGCGTATGTTTTGAAATTTGTTGACTTCATGATTATACTATAGTAACCCGCCCTTGATTCGCTTTGGTAAACAATCCTTACGTTAAAAACGGTTTCATTTCGTACTTTGTCGTTTTTCCCCATAAAATGACTTCTCTTCTTCAAGAGTCTCCCTGCACATCATTAGGTAGGCGCAGGCGAACTAAGCCGTTGTTGTCAATGAAGCTATGCTTTGTTGAAACGATGGATTATTATTCAGTAATACAGCTAGGTTATCATTACATTGCTCATGTGCAAAGGGACGTAACTGCATATTTTGCCAGAATAATAAATATTGGTATAAGGTGTAGTGTCAATAAACACAATTTTATACTGTTGATGTTTCTCCAAATGTAGCCAAAATTTTCACGCGTGTTTAGTTAAACAAAAAATGTAATATGAGCGATGTAAGTGTTGACCCAACTACCTATCACAAGATATTTTAAAGTTCTCATATTCATCGAATTAATTAAGGCAAATAAACAAAATACGTCAATAATTCAATGAAAATTAAAAAAGATCAAGTTTAGATGGTCTAAACATTCAATTCGTACAATTACATTTAGGTTTACCATTTAAATTAGGATTAGTTTATTTTGAAAGGGAACAATACCTACTCTTAATTATTTTTTAAGTTTAATAATAAAATTGATAGAACATTTTGAATGGCAGAACAGACAGACACACGGAATAAGTATAATGTATATGGAACTCTTGTAAACCTTAATATGAGATGTCTTCTATATGTAATATATAATTAAGTAAATCAACTCAATAACTAACAAGGTGGCAGATGACTTCCATTAGACAAGGCCTAAGGCCACGGTAATATGACGACCGCTTCACACGGCTGTTGTCATGACAAGCCAATTTGGTTGACGCGTGTAAAAGCTAATTGCGGTCGAGAAGCCTGCGTCACCGCATGTTTTGTAATCGTTGACAATCCGCATTTGTCAGCGAACGGGTTTATTAGAAAAATGGCGGAAGATACATGCTTGCATTTATTGTAACTGTCACTGCTGGGTTTAAGTCTTCTCTCACATTGTGAGGGGTACAGGCTATATTCCATTATGCTGGCCAAGTGCTGATTGGCACACTTATGTTTATAAGGAAGAAACCTACACAACTTGAAAGAGATCTTCTTTATATTTTCAAAGATGTGTGAAGTCTGCCAATCTGCACTTGGCCAGCATAATGGATTATAGCCTGTACCCCTCATAATGTGAGAGGCATCGGTGAAGGAAAACTCCTTCACCGATGTCGGAAATAATGACATTTTTGAAATAACCGATGCTTTTTAGAAGTCCAACATTCAAACTGTCACTTAATAGGGGTACATATTTTGAGAGGACCTCCGAACCCAGCAGAGGGACAGTAATGGGATGCTATGATGCTAATGAAGATATATAATAGCATGTTACTATAATTAAACACTACAATTCCCACAATCCAAGTGTTAGTACACGCAAAGTTTCATTAATAGACGAACAAGCTGATAGACAATAGACTTATTTAAGGGCGAACCCGAAAAGGCATCGCACGACTGAGTCCTCGTGCGGTGGTGGGACCATTTCTTTTGTAATTGCCTATAGAATTTGCATAAGACTCTGCTGCAGGTTGACTGTCTGTTTCGGTAGCTTTATGTGGTATTGTAGCGGAAATTTATTGGCGATGTTTGTCACGCCTTCATGTGGATGGTGGTTAGATATGCGTTGTTGATTCCCACGCTAATTTAGGGTTTGTAGTCCAGTTTAAGTTTTGCCTTTTCTATCAATGACGGAATGCTAAAAAATATGACATACATGATAATTTGGGTTAAGTTTATATTACTTGGAAGACCACATCATAATTAATGCAAAAAACTAAAATAATAATAATAATAACAAAGCCATCTGTAAATGACGGAGTTACAGTTAAAAAAGAGTAGGCTATTTTATGTTATTACGTAGTTTAAATCCAATTAGAGTACTGGTAGTTTGGTAAACCCTAGAATATATTTATGGTCAAATAGATAAAAATTTGTTTAATTTTTTTTTCAAAATTGCAAATAAATACTTTAAAATTGAGTCTGAGTCTAGGTATTAATAACAGTCAAAATATTACAATATCCTGTCGAATGAAACAAAATGCTCAAAAAATACAAATTGCTGAAAAAACGAAACCATAAACCTTGCCTTTTACAAAACCACTGTTATATCCCCAATCTCCTCAAACCAAAATTGTATTAGAAAATATAAAATATAAAATTCAAACGCCCACACTCAATTAACACGTCTGCAAACTTCAAACCCGTTCTATTATCCGGCCGTCCATCCGAATACCGTCTGGAGTTCGAACAAAGCGGCCGAGTTAGCAAGCAAGGCAGGTGGTTAAATTGAGATGTTCGTTAGGTAAGTAATGTATGTATCTCGTCAATCTGGCCCCAGTTATTCTGAGCCCGCCTGCCTGCCACCGCTGTGCCCATGTGTGATTCCGACTCGCCATCCCACTGTGCCTTAAACGATCCTAAACCCTGATTCACTGCTATAAAATGTCTTAACGAGAATTTTTTACCGAGTGCCTATTAAATTAAAAAGATTAGAACCGACTAAAGAGAAGAAAATGTTATATGCAGGGTGAAATGTCTTTTTCGAAAGCAGAAACTATGTAGATACGAGAAAATAGTAACCGCCCTTGCGAGTTCGAGGAACCTATTCCGTAGTAACCTCACTCAAAAATGTCAGGATTCTTTGAATAGACATGATTATTTTTTATTTATGTAACTGCACGGTGGTGACGTATTTTGCTAACATATGTAATTATCCTGTCATCCTAAAATCGCCCATTCATATGTGCAGTTCATGCAAGCGCAGTGTCGAAGAACCAGGAATGAAGCAGCCCTTTCTGGGACCCAACTCTGCTAATTTTTAAATTTTAATGCGTCACATTTACGAAATTTGGAAAACTATTCCGACACGATACAATGGAGCATTTTTAAATTAGCAGACTGGGCCCCTGTTCTTATTTGATCGGCAACATCATCATCATCATCTTATGCCATAACTGTCCCACTGCTCCGTACGGGTCTCCTCTCACAATGTGAGAGCTTTGGTTTAACTTTTTTGTTACTAATGACCATGGTCGAAGGAGACTACTCTTAAGTTTATCGATTCGTTACTTTATTAAAACTTGTATAAGTAATCAGTGACGTCACCTAACGTTTGAAGCCATACGGAACCACACCATAACCACTAGCACGTATCATAAAACCTATTTAACGAGTTATTTAACTACCCAAGCTAACGTTTTCGTGTTTCCATTAAGTTTAATGTAACAAAATAATTTGTGGTACGAGAGGGCGCCAAGACAAATGTGGCCGCATTAGAATCAGTTAGAGGATCGTGAGGGCGATTTGCGTTGACTGTGACTAATATACGGACGAGGGAACGATTATATTTGTATTAGCCGATAATTGCCCTGTTTCGTCTTGGACAAATTGACTGCTCAGGCTATTTGACAAAACCTACCTTTGGAACTTTCTTGGAAATAGCGCTTATTCGTACCTGCTAAGCGCCTAAACAAGTAGTGTACTGCAAGGTTGACATCAATAAGTATTTTTCTTGTGCAATATCTTGTATCAAAAAATCTTGTACCTACTTCGAAAAAAAGGTGTTGGTCTACTTACAAAATAAGACGTTCCGTTTCAGGCCGTAGTTAAATACCATGTAGAGACGAAATATAATGTATTACATTGAAGTGGAAATACCTACGTACGGTAAATAGGAACTTAGGTTGTCACATTAAATTCGTAAAACACCTAACACCAAAAAATGTACAATAAAAACCAAACCCATATTATTCGTATAAGTGAATATTTGGATTATATTTTGCTTGGAAATATTTTACTGCGCAAATTGCTTTTGTTCTTAAAGTAAAGATTAAAGGTAAAAGACACATTGCATGAAAGTATCCTCCAAAGGCGAGGCCGGCTCTAAAATTTCTCAAGTCTGTGGAACTTCAAGTCACAATCCTTAGATCTCCGACTCCCAAAGCGATTCAACGCGAACACGGCTCGCATTCATAATAACTCAGCTAATGAATCCCATCTAGTTTCGTATGAGTTAGTCTCAATAACTTATCAATATTCCGATCCGTCCTCCAGAACGCCTTTTGAGATAGTTTAGAAAGTGTAAATCTCCTTATACTGCGGCGGGTCCATTAGTGCGGGATCCGAGTGGTATCTTATCGGCGCAATCGGGATTGCCTGGGGTATTGTTTATCGTTCCCGACTCGAGAAAGTATCGATCGATTAGTCGATTAATTACGAATGTTTGGTTGTCATGCAATGACATTGGTTTTGGGATAGATCAGCATTCACGCTAACTTGCGTATTTGCATAAAACTTACTTTTTGTTATTTTAAGACACGATCAAAAGTCAGATTTTGAGGATGTAGGATACATCCTACCACGTGTGAATTACAAACATATTAGTTTCGTTTAATTTAATTAAGGTAGCAAACCAGCTTGCAACACCACCCCTCCGCTGCCGCCCATGGAAACTGTGACCGAACTAGAGCAAGACTCAAATGGGGACTAGGGAAAATGACGATAGTTAGTTCGATTCGGAGACGGCGTTAGAACATTAGCTGGTTAGTTCGTTAGCAAGTACCTCCCACCCGGGAATCGAACCCGGGACCCCTAGCTTCGCAGGCAGGGTTTCTACCAACTAGGCTAGGGAGTCGCCCCAAAGAATGTTTTCAATGATCATCATGATTTTGTAATCAAAACGCTTCGCGATATTAACACAAACAAAGAAGCAGATGGGCTCGGTTTGTATTCTATTTTTAAAATCAGTTCACTCACATAATTCACACGGTCAAAATCAACCGCACTTTTGTAATCACGGTACACAAATCCCATAAAGTTACGGCTGTGGTTGTAGATTTTATATGAACTTGCCTCGTTGCGAGCGCGACTGACGCAATCATTTGATTGCCGTTGCCAGTGATTGATTCCAATTAGATTATGTAAACATACGGTAACTTCGCTTCTCCATTTTGGTGTTGACTAGCGCATTTGTTAACGATAGCTTTGTAGGAGCGGCACCAAAATTGTAGATTGTTAATATCGGTAGGTATCTTTGGATTTTTAAATGAGCTCGGATGTTTTGAGTCAATGGAACGGTAATGAGCGCATTTTGAGTGGCTTAGTTTGATACCTAGTCAAAATATAAATTTTGCATATTTTGCAACGATTACTAAAGCTTGTAGTAGGGACAGCAATATAGTATACACCATAAAATTCAGTTCATTCAATTAGAATTTTAATTACATCATACTTTGTTATAGAACAACCAGACATGTCCGGATCCTGTGTTCAAAAACGATTGGTTTTGCTTACAGATATTAGAACTATACGATAGATAGGTACGATACGATACTATACGATATACTATACGTAACTAAAGTGTTCCTATAAGAAACGATTAAATAAGGAACGACTTCCATGACTCGTTTCTTGTGATTAGAAAAAGATCGGTTTGACGATTGCTTAAATATAGGAACTTGGCATAGTCATTATGATATATGAATATCGTTATCACAACTGTAACATACAAACAAGTCACAAACATATGTACATCACAATAGAGAGTAGATTTAAATCAAGTGGAGTAGGCCGAACAAACCGACGATTGTTTGAATTTCGTCTATCTGTCTCTCAATGTTAAGCTTAAGAGCCTTACTCACTTACCAATCTACTTGTCCAGAATTATATTTTTACATCACAAAACAAACGGGTAACCAAACCGTTAGTTTCACAAACGATAAAATAGTCAAACAACGTTTTCGTTACATAAATCTGATCAGATTTTAAAAGCATTAATTAAGTGATCTTACAATTTTTTTCGATAAAATCTTATATTGTAGCATTTCTCACAATCAACTGGGTCATGCTGTGTAGAAGAAGTAGTTGCATGCAAATTGTTGCATGATTTATCTTTAACTATCTATTCGTTTAAAACAGACAAAAATCCTTAGCTTATCTTTTAAATGTGTCACATCAACGCATATTATGAAAATGTAAAAATTCTTCTATTTATACAAAAAACTTGTTCAAAAATACACAAATCAAATTGCCGTCATTAGAATCATACCTCAGTATTGAACTACTGCAAAAATATTGTGTATTTTTATGTAAACCACGCGTGAACAAATGTGTATGCCACTTTACTGTCGGCATTTCACATCAGTCTAACGTTTCGAGTTCTTATCGAAAGAGCATTATGTTCGTATTAACTGTTTTACAACGCCGTAGGTGTGTAATCTGTCGCTAAACGACGGCACACGATCTATTCTAACTGCTTCACATTGTACCACTGTATTTGGTTTTTGTATACTATTCCAACATATACGGAGTAGTATAACATTAAGCATAGAATGTGTGCGGTGTGCTTAACCGATCATAGTGCGAAAAAGAGGACGTCGGGCACTGTTGGAAATTTAACAAAAAATATTATATATTTTTAATATAAATAGCAGAAAATATCGCAATCCAAAATCAAGTAGGATTGTAGTTAAGTATTAACTTAAATAATAATAAAAGAGTTCTTAACCCAGAAGCTCCATTTAATAAAAATTAAATCGAAATAAAAAAAGGTTGGGAACCGCTGACTATCATTCGGCAATGTCTACATAATATCAGTCATATTTTTCTAAAAATATAAATCGACCATATTTTATTGCACTGCATTTCATAAAGGACATGCAGCACATTATGAAATTATATTGACGACCCGGTTGGCGCAATGGTTAACACGCCGGTTCGCCGTTCCGAGGGTCCTGGGTTCGATTCCCAGCGAGGCGGAAATTTGAATGATGAATTTAAATTTCCGTTCTGGGTCTGGGTATGTGTGTTCTTGTCTTGTGTGTTTTGCATGGCACCCACGACACAGGGAATCCTAGTGTGGGGCTATGACTGTGAAGCGTTATTTATTTATTGGAACGAAGATCCTTATCGCGCGTTGTGAAAGGGGGCTAGACGGAAAAAATTCTTACGAAAAGTTGTCACGACAGTTTTAATTCTTACGAAAAGTTGTCACGACACTTTTTGCTATAGTAAGCTATTGTAAGCTGTGCGGCGTCGCATGTTTCTCTGTCTGTCTCTCTCTCTCTTATAGAAAGCAAGCCAGATATTTTCATTTCTATTTCGCATTAAACAGTGTGGTGTCGCGACGATTATTTTTGTTGAGTGTATACAGGTTTATTTTATTAATAAAATTTTATATATATACTTCGTTCCATCCGGGTGTCCCTTGGCACCTCTCAAGGTTTTTTATTTATTATACTTATTTACATAAATCTTATTTTTGTTTCAGTATTCAAGCGCTTTGACATCAACCAACAACCGTCTACTGCCCCCAACTTTGGCTTCTCTAAGGTATGTACTTATAATTTTTTTTTAATGACATGAAGTATAATATTAGTAGTAAGTACCTTCTTCCTACGTCCTTTGCAACATCAATGTTACGTATCCATTATTTTTTTCATACAAATAAACACCGCCTCACAATACGAACACCACAATTAAACAGTGTTTACGATTCCATAATTTGTGTTTCCCACGCTTGAGTACCGATTTATGCCGCTTTACGTATTTTGTTATCAACTCCGTCTTCTTTCTTCATTACTGTGTTGTAATTGGAGCGAGAGAGATGCGAAATACGTATTTAAATTAAAGCAAGGCCAATATTAAAGAGGCGGGACTGAACAACCACTTATTAACTCCGGTTTTGGGGAGTTTGATCATAACTTGGAAGTGATTTTTCACAAGAGAAGTTGAAAAAAACCTTAGACTAATTATTAACAAAGTCGTAGGATAAAGTTGAAATCATACTTCAATTTATGTGCGCACACATTTTTTACTGGACTAAAAAGGTAATTGTTAACTTTAACAAAACAAAAACCGACTTCAATATTGACGAAAATGAGAACATCCACGTAATCGAAATCAATTAATTGTGCATTATTAGGGATACTTAAACTTCTCAGATCTCGCTCTTTAAAACTCGTCAGATCTCGCTCTTTAAATGGGACCACATGAAAAGCACCAGCTTTCAATTTCATTGTTTTTATACGTTGACAAATAACGTACAAATCGCTGGCCATACATAAAAATATTATAGGCGACGAACATGTTCTATGTTTACATCTCTACTTTTTTTGGAGTTGGTTAATTAAGGACCCTAATGTTAGATTAATTAACACTCTATTTGCACACTACGAAAATTGATCCAATTAGAAATATATATACTACGAGTACTTATGAATAATAATAATAGGCACTTTATATAGAATTTAAGTTCTTGAACATAATTGGGGTGTCTAAAACGTGACTAGTATAGGTACCGACAAATATTTGTTTGCAAGAAATTATTTATTTATCTAAAAACTAAGTTAGTAGTAGTGGTTCTCTATTTTAAGAGTTACCAGATAAATATTCTTTTATATTTTGCTATCACAGTCATGACTTGAGAGCCAGTTCTTCCTTTATTTCTACTCTCCTACTTATTCGCTGAAAACACATCGCCGACTTATTAAGTAGATGACACGTCTACTTACTTGTCGTTTATATAGAATACAACTTGCATGTAATAACAAAGTTATTACTCAATCACCAATCAATTTGACGACCCAGATGGCGCAATGGTTAACACGCCGGATCGCCGTTCCGAGGGTCCTGGGTTCTATTCCCAGCAAGGTGGAAATCTGAATGATGAATTTAAATTTCCGTTCTTGGTCTGGGTGTGTGTGTTCTTGTCTTGTGTGTTGTCCATGGCACCCACGACACAGGGAATCCTAGTGTGGGGCTATGAGTGTGTAGCGTTAAAAAAAAATCAAAACTAATGTCACTTAACCGAATATACATATTACAGATTAACTTGTGCAATCATCGATAATTAAAGTAAGTGCGTTAATTATAACACAAGAGAACTACCCAAGATTAAAGATTTCCTTGAGACTGCTGGGGCTTCGCTAATTCTGACACAAGAGAATTACCCAAAATTAGAGACTTCCTTGCGACCGCTGAACTGTGCTAATTCCAACACAATGAACGTTTACGCTAATTCGCCTTTAGAATAAATACACCTCGGAACCAACTCGTTGGTTTATGTGACAAACGCAATTGTGTGGCGAGATCGCCGATGCGATTGTGTGCCGATTTAATATATTCGCTGTGCTTATACGCACACTATTTTTACATGTCACGACTTTTTCAAATTGCTAAAATCGTAATGTCAGTCTTGTAACTTGGTCAAAATATTTCGAAATTTAAAGTAGCAAGCCAGCCATCCTAATATAGCTAGCTGTTACCAAATAAATTCTTCATTAATTCCTAATCGATAGCAATATTCATCGTCATGAGTCCAAGTTACTGAAAGTGACATGATCAGACAATTAAAAATCACTGTTGCACTTAGGCACGTATTTTGTTTTTCTACTTCTAAAAAGGTAATTTATCTCGGAAAATAATAACAACCAATCTACAGATAATTTTAAGCCATGGGTTAATACAAGTAACTGGCTGTATATGAGCTCAGTCGTTCCAAACGTTTGATTGATAACAAAGAAAAAGTATTATCTACTGTTCACAAACAATTCATCCTATTGTCTCGACTAGGTTCCAAATACATTGACTGCAATACGTAAAAAGTCTCATTTTGAGGAAGTAGGTACCGTCCTTTTAACTTAGTCGTACGATACGATGTATCGCGAGGTCTAAACGATATCGTTTAATATATTCCCTCCATAACTCAGATGTATCGCGGTCGCGGTGAATAATAGAAACTGGAGCGAGAACACTAAGCCGTAGGGGCGACGCACACTGATTGTGAAGAAACTTAGGTCGTATACCAAGATTATACCTTTTGCAGGACTCTTTGTTAGATTTTGGACTAAGTGCCTAGTAGGTATGTGTTTGTTAACATACTAGGCACTCGCTTTGAATTTCCTAAGTGCCACGCGATTTAGTCAGTAGTAACCTGTCAACTAAGTTGCAATGGAATTAACGGCATTTTCTTAAATTAAACTTTCTTAAATTAAACCGATTACCTATTTATTAGATTTTGAAACAAAGAGATTTTATTGTTAATTCATTGTTATTATGGTTATAATTCAAGTTTATCCTTCTCTCTCTCTCTCTCTCTTTATTCTTCAGTCATTCTCCATTGTCTGTGCATATTATTTTTACGTCTACGGTCACCGATGATTAGTTTCTTCACAAGCCAGTGTACAGATTCAAACAGATTTTATTTTTATTGTCACATATCCGGGTGATGTGTGCGATTACCTTTAAACTAGCTGGCTATTATCCCTAACAGCATATGAATTTTCTATATGCAATGAAGTACGAGAAGACCAATTTTTTGCTCGTTACTAAATAAAGGCAAAAAATTTGACTTTGAAACTAAATGGTTTGAATCTTGTTTAGACTTTGATTATCTAGCTTGTTTATTTACCTATTTAAAGTAGGGAGGTAATCTAGGTACTTACTACTCAATAGTCTTACAGCAAAACCCTTCGGTTATCACTGCTATGGTGCCATAGGAGTTTGTAAAAATCCTCTCTTCTTGGTCCCCTGCCCAAAGAACATACATGCCAAATTTCAGCTTCTTGCGTTTAGCCGTTTCGGCTGTGCGTTGTCTGTCAGTCACTCAGTAATTCTTCTACATGATAAAGCTTCTGCCCTGTTGTAAGCAAAGACTTCCAGAGTATTCGTGAAATCTACTAGAGTTAATTTTGAAATTGTACAGACTATTTACCAGTCTGTAGATAGTATGAACTTTATATAATGATGGTTTATTTTTTATTTCTCCGCAGGCACTGAATGGTTTTCTGATGATGATGACTCAAAACGGCAAACTTCTATATATCTCCGACAACGCCGCCGAGTACCTCGGACATTCCATGGTAAGCTACACATTTTGTTACATTGCATGAAAATTACATAATAAATAACGCTTCACTCATATCCCACACTAGGATTCCCTGTGTCGTAGATGCCATGCACAACACACAAAGACAAGAACACACCCAGGCAGACAACAGACATTTAAACTCATTGATCAATTCCGCCTTCCTGAGAATCGAACCCATAGGACCCTTCGAACAGCAGTCTGGCATGGAAACCTTTGCACTATGGCTTCAACCCATTAATGGCCCACTACCAAGCACGGGTCTCTCCTCATACCTGAAGAGGTATTAATGGCTTCAAGTCAAAACAAAAACTTCCTACTAACGTAACTCCTTACTAAGTATCTAATATTCACATGTGCGATCGCAATGCGACGGGTACGTGACAAAATGTCGCACAGTCGCAAGCATGAAAATGAATAGTTTCTTCAGGCGGGCGACATTTTACAGTCCAAATCTAAGACGTCGTACGTCACTGCAATGTCTATGATACTATGCGCAGCGAACAACATCGCCACTACTACTATCGACAACTAATAAAAGTCGCAGTAGCACTATTCACACTTGCGACATAATTATATCTATCGCATAACTGTTGCACGAGTGAACAAAATGTCTGTTTAGTAAAATTATGGATCTATTTATTATCGATCAATAAGCCGAAACAATCTGACCTTTACCAGTTATAAGTATCTCGTTTAATCGTATACTGTACGAGTATATTAATCATAACAAACGTAATAATAAAACGACATCATCTCCTCTTTAACAGCCGGTCACTTCAGAGAGAATATGTACACTAAAGCTTTGTTCACAATATGGGGAACAAAGCTTAAAAGTATCTAATATTTTGACTTAAATTACAATTGTGGTGTACGGGTCTCCTTGCTGAGTTCAAGTAAAATCTCCCGTGCTTGTTGTATAATCTAGTGAACAAAGAAGGAGGCTCTAGGTAAAGCTCTTTAGTTAAAGGACGTTAGACTCCATATTGGACACTGAATACATTCGACAATACGAAGATCGGTCTCGGTGGAGAGAAATAAAGAACAACCTTGTGAAGGGCTACCAGAGCAGGCACGACCATCAGCAATGAAGACACGACCAAGAAGAAGACTCCATATAACATAAACATTTATTCGTCATTAAAATTTGTTTAAACCTTTATTTAAAAAAGATAACCTAACCATTATTGTCACCCATAAAACTAAAAACAGACAAAAAATAATCCATAAAAATATGTTTAAACTCTACATAATACCAAAATCGACCTACATACAATTTTCCAAAAAAAATTTCACGTAATACAGTTCCATAAGAAAAGCCTTGCATAGACAGAGCCTAACATATTAGGCACTATATTTTTTATAAGTGTAGCGAAATCAATAAGTTGGTGGGCAATTTTTCAACGGTGTTCGCCGGTGGGCCGGACATCGCCGAATAGTTCCTCGTTAAGCGCTGGCGTTGAGAATTAATCACGGCATTTTATTGTTCGCCGCACCGTACAGGCTGATTTGTAATAGATAATCGGACTGGCATGCGTGAGTCGCAGCACCATGATGGACAGGGTTGATGATAGCCACTGAATAGGACATGGATACAAATAATTATTATCAATGTGAGATTGAGCAAGAAACAAAAACGTCACGGATCGCTTTTATTTATGTTTCTTAGGAACACCGTGACCTATTTAATCGTCCGTCGTCCATTTCTAACTGACGTCACACCCCTGTATTCCCCCCTTACACCGTTACACATTAATAATGATAAATAAACGCTTACACATTCATAAAACTGCACTAGGATTCCATGTGATAAAGTAATGTACACTGTACATAGTTACTACTACGCACACATGATAATTCTTAAAAGATAGGATCTGATTTAACGTTATACGCGAAGTGGCAAGAAACAGCATGTCTTTTCACTTTACAACAACCTGTACACATCGGTATAACAGCTCGGAACACGACGGCTATACATACACGTCAATAGCTCAAATTGTGATTAATAACCCGTTGCCATCGATCGAATTGAACTAGTTCCTTATCTAACCTGTTTATAGTTTTAGTTTCCACATGAATAGTTTAATTCTGAAGCTTTGGTTGGACGGACTGTCAGATGGTTACAGGGTCAGAACATGAACGAGTTGATCACACACATCCGGTGGGTAAAGACATATGTTTGCAATGACAACAAACATAAATTGTAGTATCTGCTGCGTGGCGCGAATTTCGAAGATCATCTGGGACTATTTTGGTTAGGTGCACCATAATTCGAATGTGGCATTAGCCTACAATTATATACTAAAAATCCTGTTATTCGTGGCTTTGCCAGGTGTCTCGATTCTCAAAGGTCGGTTGACACGTCCCGATTTCTAATGATTGGGACGCCAATTGTCCCGAAAGTTCACTAACTTTTTTAGAAAGTTTTTTATATTTTCTCAGCAAACTCTGAATTAAATCAATAAATTAGTTTTCGTAGCTGTCCCGATTTTAAATTCAATGTTCCGATTATGTTAATCTTCCATCTGAAAATTAAAATCTGAAATTTGACACAATGGAACTGGAAACACTACTATAGTACTACTAAGTCTATAACCAGTTGCCTCTTACTAATAGATGAAAAATGTATATTTATATTATATATTTATAGCTTTATAAAAATTATAAATAGATATCTGGTTTTAAAAGATTGCAATATCAATCTCTGGATCGATTGTTGATACACTTTGCGACATATCTGGATTAAATTTTCGATCTTGAATCTTAAGATATTTTATAAAATCGATTTTAATTAGGATGAAATAAATTTGGGCTTAAGGCCCTTAAATTTGACAAATGCCCCTTAAGTTGAGGCATTTGTCAAATTTCAACAGCTTCAATAGTGTCGACCACCCTACCCTAAAGCTAACTAATATTATTAAAAATTAAGCAAAAAGCGCTTTGTTTCATGTTGTTACTGATGTGTCTACTTGTCTAGGGCTTTATCGACGCGAAGTTCCATAGTTTCCAGTCAAACAGTTCGATAACCGTGTTGTGATGTCTCGCCAGACGGATTGTCAGATGTCGTGAGATAGGGCAGCGAATCGAAGATACACATCCGGTTACGGTGCTGCGAGATAGCATCGTTCGCTTTTATTGTTTACTCGTACCGGTTTGATTGAGCCCCGCTCGGTCTGGATAGAACGAGCCGTGTGAATCCGATTCTTGGTTTGCTAGGGTTGTTTCGGTTTGCAGAGAACAATACAGGTTCAATTGACTGACTACAAATGGGTACACTGTCTGTACCGAGAATCAATTGGGTTTTGGTAGTGTAATCTATGTTCAGTCGCGGCATGGTGTCGGGATGTAAGCTCTCCTTGTGTTGAGGCTGAAATATTCTTGGGCTGCTGCAAAATGATGATTACGCTCATGAAGCTTTTCAACTGCTGTATACTTAATGCATATAAAACCAATGAAAATAAAATAACGCTACATTTATAGATACACTGTGTCCTAGGTTCCAAAGATCAGACAACATTAACGCACATCCAGACCTAGAACAGAAATTTAAACACATTAAAAGTTCTGCCCCGCTGGTAACCGACCCCAGGACCCCTCGAATGGCAGCAGCATGTTAACCATTACGCCACACGGGTCATCAGGGCTTACTTTACAACATTAAATAAAATTAACTACTGCTTACCATGCTCTACGAAGTATAAGGCGACCCGAAATTCGCCCGAAAATTACGAAACCTCGGAAAGCGGAATGCTCTCAAAATTGGTTTGTAATCTAGAACCAGTTAAAATCGAATTTCCATGCAGCTTGATTGACGAATCTTTGGTGATGTCTTTGGTGTGATGGAAGTCATGAGTCGCCGAGTCCAATATTAACCATCGAACGAGTCGTCCGCATATTTGTCGACTACTTCTAAAAATTACGACAGATAGGGACCTAAGATACGTAGATATTTATGAACTATTTCATATTTTTATCAATTAAGTTACAAGTTACATTCTCCTGCCTAAGCCTAATTAAAAACTGGAAGTAAAAGTGTTGATCCATAACTAAAGGTCACTGGTTAAGTAGGCTATAATACATTAGCATGTCGTAATGCTGATTAGACCAGATAAGGACCATTCACTGCTAATTGAAGTATCCATTTAATTTATCGACAAAAACCATATCGCTCGAGCTATCTCCTCTCCAAACATAGTTTACAAAAGTCCATCTCAATCGGTCCCATAACTCAAGCATCGTCTATTCCCACGATACCGTTCTTATAAGCCCCGTAATGTAATGATCGATACTGATCGCCAACATAACACCAAATACCGAATTAAACCCTAACACCAACCAACAAAGTCTACTTTCCAACGAACTGATGCTAGACTCCAGGCAATATTTTATTGTTATTCTGCAATTAAGATTAATGATAAGATTTTAGAGGCAGTAAGTGCTTAATCCAAACATCTAGTTAAAAACAATGCAGGTCTCGTTAATATGCTATTTATAAGGGCAAATTATTGTGTGGGAGTAGCCTATTGATATATAGCTGTATTAATGATCTTCTAAATAGAGTGAGCGAGATGAATAATATTTTATAAGCTCGCATTTATTACGAAGCCTAAAATGCATTCGATTCGAGAGGCGTTGCCGAGGTTCGATTGTAGAAGAGGTTTATGGCCTATCATTATTAGTACGATATGATATTACTAGCAACTTTCTCTAAAGCTTATGAAGTTGTTGAGGCCCCTGCAAACCACACACGTTGAGGCTAAAAGCCAGTCATAAACAATAGAACGCACAATTCAATATGCAAACCGAACAATGTAATGATTATACCATAGACAATGCTCTTTCGTCGCGCTAACCACCGTGCCGATTTATTGATGCTAACCATTAATACCTTTGTAATAACATAACCATTATGATGAGATCTTCAAAATTAATACAGCATTTCCTTCCTTATGTGTGAACGTTTAAACGGAGTGGGGAAGGGTGGGTCAGGTTAGGTTGGTGAGGTCGGTGGGTTTGTTCCGCGCCTACCCCCGCGGCGATACAGTATTTATCACTGTTATTGTGAGACTGCCCTTTTGTGGCTCTGAAGGAATATCAGCAATGACTTCACAAGCGTTGACGTGTCACTATTGTTCGTAATGTCAATTGTTATCGAGTAAAGGGCAGCCGCGCGGTGCAAGCGAAAGGACGTCGGTAGTGTGAACGCGAGATCTTAGATCTGTGGTTCTCCTTACCTTTTAAGTGCAATACTATTCCTTCATGCAATAATTCATTTCTTGGCTAGAGAATACGGTATATTATTATTTGTATACTTGGATATACATATAAGTAAATAACGATACACACTCAGAGCCGCACACTAAGCTTCCCTGCATAGTGGGTGCCATGGACAACACACAAATACAAGGACACACCCAGACCGAGAACAGAAATTTAAACTCATCATTCAAATTTCCGCCTCGCTGGGAATCGAACCCAGGACCCTTTGAACTGCAGACCGGCATAGTAACCATTGCGCCATATACTTATAAGCAAGCAGAAAGTGTTGATTGTCAAATTCAAATCAAATTCACTTTAAATTCACTTCAAATTCTCTCTGTTCTGTGGGTATCACGGATGCTTGGGCACGTTATTTTTAGTGCCATAAGACAGGGGACCAACGGATCCTATGAATATGTGTCCGCTATCTATTTGTGCTTCTGTCGCAGAGCTTTATCTCTAGAACGGAAATACGTAGACACCTGAAATCACAGAATGCCTATTACTGTGACTGCTATCACAACAAATAATAAAATGTGGGACTATATCCCCATACAAGTACCTAAATTTAAATTGGTTAATAATCTGGGAAAGATAAGAGTAAATTTTTTTATGTGACTTAATAAGAAACTAACGATTTACGATAAAGGTCAATAACATTGCATCTCTAAACCTATGTAAGAGACACTAAATGAATAGTGAATAGTCTTTTATAATGGTAGACTTTTGTAATGGTCATAAGTTCATAACAGTATAAACACTTTCAATTTATCTAATGATAGTGTGATCCATCCTAAGTGTATAATGATTTATGATTCAATTTTTAAATTTAAATAAATTACCAATGAAGATGGAACCGCTATTCGGTATCGTCTTATGCTCAACTTGTAACTCGTGTCATGTTCTCCTTGGCCAGTATCTACTTGGTGTACCATAAAGTAGTTAAGTAAAGTTAGTAAAGTTTTTCTAATTTAGCGCGCTGCACCATCTAAAGGCTACGTCGCCACTTACCATCGGGTGGGACCGTAGCCAAGCGGTAACTTATATTCAGCTAAAAAAAAAGTAAAGTAAAGTCGGTTTACGGACGATAACTTTACGTGATAACGTCATAAGAAAACAATAATGAAAATCGGTACCGCTTGTTCCGCGCGCTCGCTTGGACACTCGGCCCATTCGGAACGAAACAATGACGTCATACTTTTTCGTGCGTGCAGCCAGCGTTCATCGAGTCATAAGACGTTAACACATCAAAAAACATCTTAAAGTCCATTTTCTTTAGGCTTTAGCTGACAAACAAACAGACGAGCCACCTAATGGAAAGTAGCCCATGTATATCAAAAACACCACAAAGGTACTCACCAATGCATACCTGGTCAAAAAAAGAAGAGGACAGAAAGAGTAATTAAGCCTCGTTAAACATGAGCTTATAAATGACTGTCACTTAAGCGTTGGCCTGGACCATCGAACCCGGGATCCCTTGCGTCACGTGCAGGGTCTCTCCTTACTTTGCTACGAGGTTATCGAGTTAATAATAATAACGATAAGGAAATTGACGAATGTACGTTCCGCCGCTCGAAGTCAATACAGCATACATCGAGCGTTACAAAAACATTCATTTGTAACGCAATTAGGGCCAACTAACTCTGTACATCATTAATCTATATTTCCGGAGGCTTATTCTGTTTGTATAACACTACAAACATTTGTTATGAGACCTCCGCAACAATAATATGTTAATAATTAACAGCTGGTATGATACGAATTATATTTAGAGTATAAATGCATCGTTAATAAACTGTTTAATTCATAAAGTCAATTCATAACACTTCGCATTAGAACGTGGTATCTCTATATTTAATAAAATAAACGTTAAACACACTCATACCCCCGCACTAGGTTTCCTTGTGTCAGCGGGTGGCTTAGACAACACGAATAACACATCACAAACACCCACGACCCGAGAACAAACATTTATCTGTCACATAATCATCTGCCTCGGCCGGGAATCGAACCCGGGTCACCTCGCTTTGCAGGCAGGGTCACATCCAACTAGGCTACGGAGTCTAGATTGCTCGATAGTTGTGCTTAACATTTATATTAACATAAATGTTAAGCACAAGATATAAATGAAATAATCACTAACGTGTTTGTTTTATTTCAATCGGTTCATAAATAGAAAAGTTATGTGAGTTTAAAGAATCAAGCCTACAAAAGGACATGTTTCCCGAAGCGAAGCGAGTGCGGGTTTACTAGTATTTAAATATGATGTATAATTACAATACACAATAACATTAAAGTTGCATCATATGTGAACCATAAATCAGTAACGAACATAACAATACACACGATGAATCACAAGTTGGTTAAAATATTTCACAATCGTAAGTAGAGCAATCATCTTCTGTATCACCGACCAATCTAAATGTAACGCATAGAACTCTTAATAAACAGAAATGCCTTCTGAAAATATTTGACGCAGTCACAATATCGCTAGCACGCATACTTTTAAGTTTTGCAATCTTCTTAATGCAAAAATGATATTATCAATTCTAAGATTAAATAATTCGTGAGTGTCGTAGATATATTTTATGTAGGTATGAAAAAGATATCGTCATAGTATTATTATCTGAATCGAAATTTAATTGTGATTTAAATATTCGCACGAATTCCTACGCAACTCTTCTCGCAAGTTTTCTCAGTTGGTAGTCCTACGAGTACTAGAATACTAACCCCAAAGATATTTTGCGAATAGCACCATTGACTGACCCTAATTTCATGCTGGCAGACCAGAATTTCAAAAGAAGTGTCAGAATCCGGCTCCTCTCTTCTTCTATCGTCTCTCTCTCTCTCTTGCTTTTCTTGAGCTTCACATATGGATTACAAATTGATATAATTTGTAATACGTACGTGAAGCGAAATTATATTGTCATTGAATAATATGGAAGTATACTGGAAGGTATGATTATCTTTCCGCAAAGTTTAGCTGACTAGATATCACATTTTTGCTCGAGTCAGCCACCAAGCCACGTGTCGTATTCCGGCAAGAAGCTTCAGAGCTATTACTTTCTTACTTCATTTCTTTTTTCTTCTTTCTTACCCGGCAACGCATCGGTGATGACTTTGGTGTTACTAGTGTTGAAGGGAGACGGTGACCACTTACCATCAGGTAAATCCCTGTCTGCTCCTTTGTCAACAAAGATGACAATTTCGTGGACCATACTCGTATCTAACGCTCTTTATGGGAATGTATTAGCAGACATAAAAATAATACATTCCTTTAAAGAGCGTTAGATACTAGTATGGTCCACGAATTTGTCATCTTTGAATAAAGAAAGATGAATCTATAAATCATAGGCGGCGCCAACACGCCTCTATGGCACGTCTGTACAATATCTACTCTGTGGTCTAACGGACCCCACAATACAAGAAATCAATTGAAAATAACGAAACCGAGTGAAAGCTATCTTGAAAATAATTCAGCAGATATAAATATAAATTCAATGGGCCCACCGCTGCGTTCAGGATTGCAAATAAAATTATATTTCTATTGCATCCTGCTCAAATCAGCATGCTGTATTTAACCCAATGAGCTTGAAATAAGGAAGTGTCTTTTTAAGTTATTAATTTATTGAACATTTTATTTCTTCGAAGGTCAGCACATTGTGTAACCCCAGCTCTATCGATTATTTTACAATTACAATACATTAGATATATTACAATACAATCAGGGGCAAAGTCTAATAATTTGTAAATGCTTCAATTACGTCGTGTTTGTATAGTTTGACACATTTTGTATACGACATGGATTCGGGCGCCATGTATATGCTGCGATCAGTTCCGCGTAGACAAGAAGTTTTTTTTTGTAATAATTGTATAATTATAATGTGATGTGCGAAGGAGTTTCTTTCGCCTTTTCTCCTCCTCGATAACAATCAATATAATTAGATAAAACTCTTCTGTTACTGACTGACTGACAGACAACGCACAGCCGAAACTACTGAACGCAAGAAGCTAAAATTTGGCATTTTTGGAAAGAAGCCGAGGCGAAAAGCCAGTATTACATGTATATTACCAACTTAGCGAAACAGTGTTAGGCTCAAAAAATGACTTGCATAAGTATATTGACGAAATACTGACACAATAGCCATTTTTTGTAAAAGAAAATCATAATACATTAAAGTACCTAAGTGCACGCAATAGGCGGCCTTATCGCTAAGATCGATCTATTTCAGACCACCAAGTCTGTTAGAGTTTTGAATCAGTATACTACGTGTACAGCAGTGATGGCCGTGTGGTTTGAAAGTTGAACTCACGAACAGGAGGGCTTGGTTCGAATCCTGCATGCACCAAATTTTATTTTTCAATTATGTGCGTTTTATAATTTAGTGATAATGTATTCATAATTAAAATTTTACATAATAACATAACATAATCATAATGAACTTAAATTAAATTAAGTTACTTAAATTTAGTTATCATACATATACAGCTTCTGAAAACATTAACTCCCTTTGCGTAGTGCAGGGTAACCAAGGTGAACCACTAAATCAGGGTTGAGTTGCACACTGCATATTTAGAGAAATGTAGAGCTCACAATGAATAAACTGAAATAAACGCTAACACACTCATACCCCCACATTAGGATTGCTTGTGTGTGTGAATTAATGTGTCAGAAAATAAAAACTTAAACCCATTTTTTAGCTAACAAAGCCCATCTTCATTAAATTTTACCAAAAATATTCAATGTGCCGGTTTACCCCGTTACAATTTTATTATTAGTATAGATCAGGTAACGGATATAAAGCTGAATTGAATGGGACCACCGCCGAGCAATATTAATGCTGTAAAATAAACAGAATCCGACGAAATGAACGCTATGAAACCGTTTTATTGTTCGCTGCATGCAAAACACTATTGACGACTGTACCTGTTGTATAATGAAGATAGAAAGAGCTAGATGACATAATTTATGAATATTTTATGCGTTACTATTGTACAGAAATACTGCCAATGTACTCGTAGGTACCTACTAGTGTCGTAAGTAAACTATTAAAACTAAAGACTCGTTCTGCGCTTGAAAGTCGTCCGTAATTCATTATGTCAAGGTACCAACAATAATTGTATTATCAAAAATATATATTAAAGAATTAACTTGAATATTTTCTTTAAATACCAACCAATATTTTAAGAATTAGAAGCAATAGGTAATAAGTATCTTAATTTGTTAGCCTGTTGTTTTACTGATACCTAATAAACTTAAATTTTACATGATACTCGTGGTTAATCGGGAGTACCGAGTCACAATAATATTTGTAGAATCCAAGATGAGTTAAGTTTAAAATCATATGGAATGTGTTTCACAGCATAACATTACGGACGATATTATAGTAATGATAACTGGGCGCTTGCGCAGAACTGTGCAATGTTTTGATTATAGTGCTTTGCAACTAACATTATGTATGTATGTACAGTATACCTATTTGCATTCTGCTCGTAATACGTGAAACGACATGTGAGTTACTTCTTTCTTGGTATTAGCTCAACCCTTTAATGGCTCCCTACTGAGCACGGGTCTCCTGAGAAGGCCTAGAGCACTCCACCACGCTCCAGTACAGATTGGTGAAGGGGTTAGTGGCTACCCAAATGTCGGAAGCTTTTATGCCGCCCGAAGGTTACGCTCCCGCTCTGACATGGCTTAACGACTAATGGATAGCAATCGGCTTTACGTGCACTCCGAAGCATTGAAGTGCTCAAGAAATTTTTGCTACTAGTGGAAATACGCTCAACTACAGACCGCACCTTGGAATCGATACAATCCGCCGTGCCGCGCCGGGCTATGAGCGCTTCAACATAATTATGTATTATTAGTAGGTACCTATGTATTTTTTCTACGAAATCTATTTTACATTTACATACATGGTTTACTTACCTTTATCCTAGATGAGAATTTTTCAAAGTTCTGGTGAAAATTCAAGTATAATGTTATACAAAACATTTTAGGCCCCCCAAGCGCTGCGTGGGCGGGCGGCGCGCACAATTATGTCTTAACGCGGGCGCGCGACAGGTGGGCGGGGCAAGAGATGTGCGCGTGACGTCAGACGTAGGGCTACGAACGAACGAACAAACAAAGTATTATCTGTATTACATTTTTAAGACGTGACATACAAAAATAAGACGTCACTTACAATCAAGACCTGTGCATTCATTTTTATCACATTGACGTTTGCCCCTGTCAGAAATCGAATCCAGATCTTTGAGTCGATACGTAGGTTAACAAGCTACAGGTTAGTTACAAGTTGTAAAGAAGATATAGGACACTAACACTTTCTCTTTCTATTAATTAGTTTTTTGATTAGTAATTGGCAAATTGAATAGTTTATTGGATAGAATAATTTTCAATCACAACCAGTAATTAAATTAAAAATTCAATTATAAATAGATTGAAGTATGAAGTTACGTAGATGCCAAGATGGTAACGGTGGTAAGTGGTTAACGCCCATGGACATCCGTAACACCGAAGACATGTTGCCGGGAACTTATCACTGGCTCTTCGGCTCTGCAGTCGACACATACTATAAATACTAAATAAAAAAATAAAATAAAAACTAATAAAAATACTAAATACTTGTTTATTGTGGTCAAGCATTAACTTAGGATTAATAATGAAAAAAATATACATTTAATCTACGATTTTAGAAAGGATGTGCTACCCTGACGATGACGCTACCATCGTAAATAGCATCGGGTTAATCTGTTTCATTATCGATTATTACCCATCAATGTGTATGATGAGCAAAGAAGTTATTTGAATTTAGAGGTAGAGTAGGCCCCTTACACTGCGAATTATAAAGCTTATACTATGTACCTATATATAATTTAAAAGATTTTAAGTTATTCAAAACAAATGATATTTTTTATCTTATTTTTCGCATAAAATTCAATTCAAACATAAGGTTGCAGCCCTAATCGCGAATAAAATCTAAATTCTGTATTCAAAGGTATTTTCCCGCTCGCACGAGAACTATGATTTAATTAAAGTTAATAGAGCGGACCCGGGTTAGGTAATTGAAATTTGTTTAATATTGTTCAGAAAACAAACCGTGATTGCAGTATGATTTTATTAACCTTGTCGGACCTGGGGCAATGTCGGCTGGCGGGGAATTTCTGAACGGTCTAAGTAATATTAGTTTAAGTTGTAGTTAAGAGAAATTCTTGTGTAATAATGGAGAAGTTTAGATAATAAATTTATGTTCCCATTATTATCTATATACATAGCATCACTGTCTTCAACATTGAAGTTACGCCTTTATGCCTGAATTCTTTATGTCAATAGTAGCCAAAGGAGTAGACGAAACAGTTGATGGAATATGGTCCCCGTTCCCATATCAGTAACACCAAAGGCACCGATGATGCGTTGTCAGTCGTTGTTGGTCGGTCGTTTGTCGGGTGTTAGGTAAAAAATCATATGCTGATGACGTCATAGTGATAGAACCAACCCAAACAATTCCTTTTTAATCTACAGATTCAGGGTTACGTTAACACTTGGCGCTTTTAAGCGTACTGTGATAATGCGGGGTTTTAAGAAGTAAGAAGTCCTATACGAATAAACTTTACTCATAGACTTGGATAGAAAACGAGCATGCCGCATCATGATCGACAAGAACTACACAGAGGGTGTTGTCAATCCTTAAAATACGCGTTATCAAAGCACGCGTTTCAAAACGCGTAATGTTTATGAGGTTTACTCTTCCAAAATGATGCTCCTTGATGATTCTGTTTAAGCGCAATGCTATTGCATGTACAAAACAAAAGAAAGGAGAATGTTAATTGCGGAACTGTGAACCGTCGCCACAGAGTCAAAGTAACTTTTATTTTTAAAGAGGCGTATACTTAGAGCAGATTGCTTCTACGCTTTCATCAGTGTACCGACCGCAAGGTATTATTTTAATCGCAGACGGCACCTCTGCTTCTACCGTTTTGAAGCCTTCGCAAGTTACGAGACGCTTACGGGACGTCTTTACGTCTTCCTTAAACGCTATTTGTCGTCTTGTGTAAAGTTGCTTCGTGTATATTGATGCACGAATCGATATATTTTACGAGAGTAAGTTACGCTTAAAAATGGTATAGTACGTATAGGCGATGGCCCGTATGACGCAATGGTTAGCCATTCGAGGGGTCCTGGGTTCGATTACTAACGAGACGGATATTTGAAGAATGAGTTTAAATTTCTGTTCTTGGTCTGGGTGCCGCGGACAACACAAAAGACAAAAACATTTTGTCTTGTGTGTTGTCCACGGCACCCACGACTCATGGCAACATAGTGTGGGGCTATAGTGTGTAGTGTTATTTATTTATGTGAGAGGAAACCTGAGCATAATAGTGAGACAGTTATGGACTGATGATGACTTATAATGATGACGATGAAGGATTTATAGCAATATAAATAACTAATATTTAACACATTGACAGTGATGCAACTTTTTGACTTCATAATTATTCTTATAACACTATAGCATGTAAGTAATGTAATGTGCTTTGTCCTCGCAGGAAGACCTCCTGATCCACGGAGACAGCGTGTATGACGTCATCGACAAGCAGGACCAACAGGCGGTTCGGTCAGAGCTAGCCCGAGCCCCGACCGACGGCGAGGACAGGGTGTTTCTCTGTAGAATGAACGTCGCAAGGAACGCCAGACGGCAGATGCGCTTCGGGGATCAGAAGGTAATGACATTCATGCGACCTAAGGTTTACACCTAGTGTACACTTAGAGCTTTATAAGCGCGCGCTACAATAATGCTCGTTTTAAGAACGAAGAGGTTCTGTATAGGTGTATACCTACATTCAACTTTTTTCAATATTTTTTGTCAATTAAATGCAAAATAAAATGAGTACCTAACATAAAAACACCAGATATGTAGGAACATGATAGAAAGTTAATATCTACTATTATCTAATATTGAATATAAGATACGAAACCGAAGAAACGCTAATTCCCTGCACTAGGATTCCGTGTCGTGAGTGGCATGGACAACACAAATAACACATCACTAACACCCAATACCCAAGAATAAACATTTACCTGTCACAAAAATATCTGCCCCGGCCGGGAATCGAACCCAGGACCCCTCGTATTGCAGGCAGGGTCACTACAACTAGGTTATGGGGTCGTACAATTTCTATTCAAGTAACGTATTGTATTTATTGACCAAATTAAGTGTTATAGAATACTCCCGAAGATATATCTACTTACATATAGGTGCGTAAGGTTACGTATAATATGTAGGTATCTACGTAATCTACATGTACATAATAATATTGGCTTAACATAATGGAATAACATAATATCAGATAAATATTAAACTATATAATTATGTATTATTTTTACGTCCATTTAACTGTTTAATTTATTTCTGGGTCGTTAAAATACAAATTTCTACTATTTAATTATTCGCTTTTCAGTTCTTCGCTGTCAGTAGAACAACTCGATTAATTCTAGTTATATTAAATATTGAACATTTAAACTTTGACCACATGTTCATATAGAAATTGTAACGTCAGTCAAACGAGTCGAATGTTGAAACATTATACACGGTATTGATGAGAGCGTAATTAACAAGTTTACTTTCAAAATCGTTTATGTTAATATTAAATTACAACATAATAACTTTCTTATCGGGTTTTGATTCCGTATAGCTTAATTGGGAATTTAATTTCAGGTTAAATTTTTGGACGGTTTGTTACAATTTGGACGGTTTCCATATGAATTGCATTTTGCTTTTTGTATAGAAAACAAAGTCCATATTTCTGCAACTTTCTTATTTCAGAATTAATAATAATTTCTGAAGGAAAGAAAGTTAAGTCTCGATTTCTGTGACTTTTTTACAGCAATGCCTCGTTTTGCAAAGTATTTCTGCTTCTCTGTTCAAAACAAAGTCGGTATTTCAACTGGACACGGTGTAAATAACAAAGTCGCTATTTCTGTTATCCAGAGATTACGCTTATGCATAAAACTATACCTTATCAAGACATGGTCATAAAGACGTTCTGCTTTCGCTACTTTGATAAAACTCTTGCCAATTAGTACGGTTGTTGTTTCTGTCGTATTTTGTGCATTTAATAATACATTATTCGTAATTAGTACCCTAATGGCTGTTGTCAATATTAACATAAAAATATTAATTGTTACTTACTATAATAATATTCAATTATTCAATATCTGCACAAAGAAATATTACTTTACTAAGTTATCCAGATATCACGGATAGATAGATTGTTGAAAACGGTCGTCAACAAATTAAGATCAAACCAAAACAAGGTCTACATGAATCAATTTCCCGACGGTACCCTAACCTCTACACTCTGTATAATAAAGAGGTGGGATGATCTGACGTACAAATTGATAGGCAATAATGAAGTCAAGTTATTACAGGTAATTGAATGCTCACGTAGAAAAGTGCTAGTGTGAAGATGGGGCTCTGACGTAATTATTTTAGACCATAAACCTCTGATCGCTGGTAATCAGCCTTATCTTGAGCCGCATCGGAACAAGGCTTAGGTTCACACTCACTGGCTGAGAAAATTGATTGTACACGTGACAGGTCAAGTGCTTCATTTTAAACTATGACTAGCTTCGCTTCGCTTTGGGTAACCTGTCCCTCTTAGGCCGCGATTCCACGGCCACGCACGCTGTGTACGCGGCGCATTTTAGCTGCGTGGGCTCGTTTGTTTTACAACGTCATTTCGTGCGTAGCGTATTCGTAGACGTTATCACCTACATAATTATGTATATTATTAACGGATTTCAAAAATTATCAGATTTTGGTGATTATTTTTTTGTTGGAAAGGAGATATCCCAAGGGCGGTACCATGATAAGAAAACTAAGATCTGATTTTGGCATCCCAGAGAAATCGAGGGGAACTTTCGAAAATCGTAGTGGCGACTAATTCATTTGTTAATATTTATTTAAAAGAACGTAAGTACTTCCGAGGTGGTCCCACTACCACCAAGTCAAAATCTGATGATGGAATCCCAGGGAAATGGAGGAAAACCCTCAGTTTCTTATTACTTGTCGATTTTGGAGTTGTTTTTTTTTTGTAAAATTATCTTACAAAGTAAACCTAGACACACGTGTACATATAGCCGCGCCGTGCGTCGCGATTGATTCGCGCCTTAATACTCATACTCGAAAATTGTTAGACGTGATTCTTTAAAGCTGTTTTTCTTCTGTTAAAGCTTTTTTATCTATGAACTGATTGAAATTGTAACTGACACAATACGATAATGAAAACCGAACCCAAATCAGTTAAGGCATTTCTGAGATTAACAGAAACAAATACAACCAAACCGAAAAATATTAATTACATATTGGCATGGGATCTATTGCGTCACTATATTCTTTTATAAATACCTTCCTTTTACAGACTTGAATCAGTTACTAGTAATATTTGAAGATAAGTAAAAGAATAAAGATTAGTAAGGAATCATTTTATTTTTTGCGTGTCTGATTAACTTTGCTTATCAAGGTTTTACTGTCGGTACACCATTATATTATAAAATCAACATGTAGTTACAATACAGTGCGCGAGAGTGGGAGAGGATATTACAAAGTAACAAATGTCCTCAATCCTCGCGCACAAAGTACGCGAGGATTGAGCGCACGTGCTCCTCACTAAAGGTACGATTCCGCAGAACGCGACAGACATCAGAAATAGATGGCTATTGCATTTGACTAGGATTCAGACAGACCGACCGACATAGAACCGCATCCAGCTTACAACTGCACTTTTCGCTTGGCAGTCGACAGCAGTTGCAGTCATATATCGGAATCAGTCCCATACAAATCAATACTGCAAAGTATTACTTTTTATGTTAACAGTCAGTGGTCACTGTCGTCCATGGATATCAGTGACAACAAAGGCCTTGCCGATGCGTTATTGGCCAGGAAAGACGTTTAAAAATAAAGAAAGAAAGTTGAAAAAATGTTGTCTGGCGCTTTGTCAAATACCATCGCTGTCTATCTGGCCGACTGTCGTCTAATGCGTTTTACGGAATGGCATCTTAAGGGGCCTGCACAGTATACAGTGAATAGTCCCGGGCCCCTCTAAATTTTCTGCACCAGCTGTCACATATAATGGTCCACGTTTGTTTACTGATAGCCCGCGTGCACTATTTGAAACGTTCCACTAACAACTTTACTGCACCACTTTTTTTAAATGCCCCTGGATGTTTCTATTGACGTACTTACCCATATTTTTGGCAATTTTATCATTAATTGTTAAAGTAATAAGAAGGAAATAATTGTTAAGTTAGAAGTTTTAATTTTTCTCTATTATTTATTACTAACGTAACAGCTCCTATTACCGCCAGTTTTAGCTGTCTTAGGATTCACTTTAAAAAAATAGATATAAGCTGTATTGCTAGGAAAGATGTTATAATTTATAATTAATCTCAACGAAGTATTCTTTGCAATACAGTACTTAAATTCAATATTTAATAGCACATTAGTTACTAAATAATTATTTAATCCAAAAGAGTAGTTAATTCTATTACCGACCCATACAATGCGGTAAATTCTATTAACGTTTTTTCTATTTCTATTACCGACCGCTACGAAGTTGGCAAACCAAATAAACCTACTTACATTTATTATTTTATTTAGATAAAGATAACTTCAAGTGCTTGTGTAACGTTAATCGATTAGGTTACGTTTACGGTTCAGAAGTAGGTGAAGTATCTTTGTAAAATCGATTTATTCGATAAACTCATGTGCTACTGTAAATGTATTTATTATTAACGTTATGTTTTATCTTTAAGTTATGTTTGTATGCAAACTGCACACAGGTGACACAAGGCATATTATTTATTTATCTTTTTTACATTATCCTATTTCACAATTGAAATGTAAGTTAAATTTTATTATTTAGAAATTAATGATATTATTTAAGACGAATTCTTCATTGAATAATCGACGAGTTTTTAATATTTTATTTCTAGATACAGTACGCGCTAAGTAGATAGGCGGAATCGTTTTTATTCTAATTTATTTATTTATTTATTTACTCATAATGCCGACCATTACAATTATTAATAATTAATTGACTGTTTAGCTATGTTGGATAATAAATACCTACGTACTTTTCATGTTAACACACATCGATTAATTTACGATTAATCGATTGCATTCTCAACAGTGTAAATCAAATTATCAATAACAACAAATGCTCGAAAACTGGGAAGCGCCTGAATGGCAAGAGCGAACATGGCGGCCTCTTTTGATGCGCGGCGGCAAAGCTGATGCCTGATAGGTACCTATAACGTTGCAAACTATTAGTGTGCGTTTCTGCGTTGTGTCTGTTTGGGTTTATGACTTTGAAGATTTTATTTTTGAATTTATACCGCGACCAAACGATTTTAATATTGTAAGCAGTGTAAGATTACCTAGTTTGTATTTTCATGAGTACAGCTACGTAGGTGTTATTTTTAAAGTGTAACTTTTATTTATTTCTAATACTTTAGATAAACATTGACAAATTCTTTATTAATGACGTTTTTTAATTATGTATTTTCTCTTTTCAATGTAGGTATGTTAACTTAGATAATTCGGTATTGGTAGGTAAATTATTCTTTAATAGTGTTGTTATTGCCAAGCCACATTCTGACAGTGTAGAATTCAGATTAATTTGTTGTCAGAGTACATTTGAGCTGGGCAGTGTGTTTCGTTAGGTATCAAATTCTACCATAACTTACGTCTAATCATTTTAAGGTTGTAGGTATAACATTAATCGTAATGTTCACTACGAAGATTAAGATTAAGATTAAATAATTCTAACATTTTCATCGCAGAATAAGTTTGATTTAAAATCAAGTACCAAGACAATTCAAACCGTGACAAATTAGAGCGCTACCATGAGGTGTGCTTGAGGTCTACGTGTAGGACTGAATGGGAATAGTAATTTTCATTCGCTGTAGTTCGGATGGGCCGCAAGAATAGTGTCATATTTCGATATTTAAGAAAAAAATTTATTATGTATGTAATGTTACATTCCATTACATTATGTGGAGTATGGAATGTTACATTCCAAACTCTGTGGTGCCCGTTGGTGGGAAAACCCAAGCCTGGTTCGACAGAAACTGCTGTAAGGCTAGTAGCCTGAAGCAATCTGCTTATCAGGATTGGGTAAAGGCGCGCAAGCTCGGTTCTACAGACGCATCTCAGCTGAAGAAGAAATTCAATGCTGCCTCCTGGTCCTCAAAAAAGCAAATCACCAAGGCAAAGTTCAAGCACATTCACAGAACAGGCAAGAGACTTCTGGGCTATCCTTGTGGTAGTCGGGCCTTTTGGTCTCTAGCCAAAGCCATACAGGGCAATTTCTGTGAATCGTCCCTTCCACCGTTGCGCAGAGCAGACAATACCCTGGCCCATACCGCTAAAGAGAAAGCCGATATATTAGGCACACTCTTTGCGTCGAACTCGACTGTGGATGACGAGGGGAAGGCACCACCCACCATCTTGCGGTGTGACGAGCTGATGCCTGACGTGCGTTTTAACCAAACTGCTGTGCGTCAAGCTCTCTTCTCCCTCGACATCAACAAGTCGAGTGGGCCGGACGGTATACCTGCTGTTGTGCTAAAAACGTGCGCTCCGGAGTTGACCCCGGTTTTAACGCGCCTATTCCAACTCTCTTACTCTGCCGGCATCGTGCCGTCTTCCTGGAAGGTGGCTCTGGTCCACCCTATTCCCAAAAAAGGAGATAGGTCTAATCCATCCAACTACAGACCAATTGCTATAACCTCCCTGCTCTCCAAACTAATGGAGCGAATAATAAATACCCAACTGCTCCAGTATCTAGAAGATCGCCAGTTGATTAGTGACCGTCAATACGGTTTCCGCCACGGCAGATCGGTTGGCGATCTTTTAGTATACCTAACTCATTGCTGGGCAGAAGCAATTGAGAGCAAGGGAGAAGCCTTGGCTGTAAGTTTGGATGTCGCGAAGGCCTTCGACAGGGTGTGGCACAAGGCTTTGCTGTCTAAGCTGCCTTCCTACGGAGTACCCGAGAAGTTGTGCAATTGGGTTGCCAGCTTTTTATCGGAGCGGAGCTTTTTATCGGACACCTAAGCCCATAAATGCTGGCGTCCCACAAGGCTCTGTGCTGTCGCCCACACTGTTGATCATGCATATCAATGATATGCTTGATATCAAGAATATTCATTGCTATGCTGATGACAGTACGGGCGATGCCCAGTATACAGGCCATGCCAATATGTCCCGGATGCAGATTGAGGAGAGGAGGAAAAAACTTGTGTCTGAAGTCGAGACATCTCTGGAGCGGGTCTCAGAATGGGGCCGACTAAATTTAGTCCAATTCAACCCCGAGAAGACACAAGTTTGCGCGTTAACCGCTAAAAAAACCCCCTTTGTCATAGCACCACAGTTTCAGAACATTCCCCTTAACATCTCTAAGAGCATTGGGATCCTAGGTGTCGACATTTCGAATGAAGTTCAGTTTCGGGACCACTTGGTGGGTAAGGCTAAACTGGCTTCAAAGAAGTTGGGAGTGCTCTACAGAGCTAAGCGGTACTTCATGCCTGAGCATAGGATGTTGCTTTATAAAGCACAAGTCCGACCTCACATGGAGTACTGCTCCCACCTTTGGGCCGGGGCCCCAGCTTGCCAAGTGGATCCTTTCAACCGAATCCAACGGCGAGCTATTCGTCTTGTCGACGATCCCATGCTCACAGAAGGTTTAGAATCACTCGAGCTGCGGAGAGATGTGGGCTCTCTGTGTGTTTTCTACCGTCTGTATAATGGGGAATGTTCTGATGAACTGTTTAACCTAATACCTGCGGTTAACTTTCGTTATCGCACATCACGAAATAAAGTCAGGTTCCACCAACACCACCTGGATACCTGGCGTTCGTCCACAGTTCGGTTCACACGTCACTTCCTGCCACGTACGTGTAAACTGTGGAACGAACTTCCTACAACGGTGTTCCCACAGTGCTATGACATGGGGTCCTTCAAGAAGCGGGTCTTTCGCTTCCTTCGTGGCCGGCAACGCGATGGTGACGCCCCTGGTGTTGCCATTGTCCATGGGCGACGGTGATCACTTACCATCAGGTGACCCGTCTGCTCGCTTGCCTGCTTAGGCCATAAAAAAAAAAATTATATGGAATAAAAAAGGGCACTGAATTTTTTTTTCTCGATGTAGTATTACTTAGAATCACGGTCCGAAAGCGTGGTTACGAGGTTTCTGGTGGAGCCCCTAATACCCTGTAGAATTTAATTCTTCCAAAGAAGCTTTAAAAAGTTACATTGGCCCCATTCCGTCCCGCCATTTTTATTTGAAAACATATGAAATATAGCCAATGCCATGAAGCCATGAATGTAACTGGATAGCAAATATTATTTTACATTAATAATAATTATGGCCTGTGACAAAATCTATCAAAACGTCACGTATGCAAGAAATCAGCCAAATTGTTCAAAAATATACATTTTGTATTTGTGTACTGTAATATTACCAAAAAATAATATCGTTACAGCTGTGAGTCGGTAATAGAATCAAGTATGAAGGTTACAATATTCTATTAGCGACCAATAAAATTAATAATAAACAGATAAAATATCCACTTTATGGGATACTGTTAAATTCGATCTCATTGCTATATTATTTCTTTTACTGACAGTTAGTCTTTAATTCAGATAATAAAGGTTATTTACAGTATAATATCCTTATAATAATAGGGATATTGTCTAATGTTGAATCGAGTTTTACACAAAAACTTTAAGAAATAGCTTTGTCGTTAATAGATCTAACGAAGTAAAATAATTTTAAGAATTGAACAAGAAAAAAATTAAATCAAATGAGGTAGTATATAATAGATATTATTTTAATATACTAAATGTTCTCAAAATTTAAACAACGCCATGGGTCGTTATTAGAATCAAGTTTTGAAATATGGATTCTATTACCGCCTTAAATTAAAACATGATTTTATAACACAAAACCCAATAAAAAGTATTATATTAAGAGTTAGTTTAGAAAACTAATATATACGTTACATTTGTAATGTGATAGCAAGAAGACAAATCCATTTTTAGTGTGTTATTTTCCTTAAGTAATATTTAGGTCTACTTACGTGGCCGGAGTCGCAACACTATGAAACATGCGTCCGCTTCGGGCGCGTACCACTCACTTTCAAATTATTTCTTTCACTGGCTGTTTAAACACACAAACTTTACTCTATTTGTTGTCCAACAAAAATACGTAACTAATTTTTAAGGTATGACTTTTCTGGAACCCTATATTATGTCTAATATGAGTGATTTAAAAATTAGATCGGTAATAGAGTCACATTTTTGGGGGTCGTTAATAGGAGCTGTTACGTATTTATTACTAGTATTTTGATTCATTTCTTATTCATTACTTAATGCTTCATATTAGTAAATTAAAAATCTCAACACATTCTTTTGTACTTTTTAAATTATATTTAGAGTTTAAGTGTATTAAGTATTGAGAATGTTCTAAAGTCAATTGCATTGTAATATTTCAAGTAAACGAAGAAGTATTTTTGCAACAACCAATTTACTTTTCGTCTATTTAAGATTGCACCTTACGTGTCTATATTCACTTAAATTATAATTAATTGGAATATCGTCTGTCGGAATAACCCCAATAGTGGCTATACTCAAATACCAACACTGCTCATGTAACCCTATACTAAAATGGTTACACCGAATAGCAGTAGTAAACAAATCCGAATATTATACGGTGTCAATATAAACAAATTAGTGTTACGACACTACTACGAAATGTAGCAAGCTCTCGTTAAACAATGACCTATGTCGGTGTTGTTCATTCCTTCCTGATATTGTTGTATAAACTTAAACCGGTACCTGTTTTTGGAATAAATATTCACTTGTTACTCAGTTGCCTACATAATCTATACCTAAGTTTAAAATCGATGCCCATTTGAATTTCCTGGCGCACTAAACTGTGGGAATTCTTGAATAGGTCGTTTTGTTTTCACAGTTTACTAAAAGTTTTGTGTTATCATCATCATCATATACCTGATAATCATATACCTGGATATTAATCCAGGTACCTGGATATTAATCCAGGTATATGATTCATGTTAATGTCTACGTATGTATATAAATAGCATTTTTTAAAGGCTATGTTAAAACAACATTTATAAGATTAGTATAAACGTCATAAAACAAAGTAGGTATGTCTTGTGTTTCATAATAACTTATAGGACTTCTACGTTTAAATTTACAGCCATTTACAATGCTGAGTAGTAGAGATGTCCCCATTTCTAATGAATTGTTTCTATAAAATAAAATCACCTCTACTTGTAAACTCAGTCTCGGTTCTACTGTCATAATAAAAGTAGTCGTTTGCACTTTTAGAAAACCTACCTAAACGTCAAACAAAAAGTAAGCTGTGACCCAAGTTTGCTAATTTATAATTAGTAAGTAGTTTTATATACTTTGGGCGCCTGGTATTCTTATAATCTATAATTTTTGAGATCCTTAAATTACATAATAGGTAATAATATGAAAACACTTAACTGCTCTCGATACGCATCGGGAAACCTATGCATTATTGCCTACACTGAAAATAAGTTTAAAAACGATTCGTTTTTACATATCTTTTTGTATTTCTGAACCTATAAAAATTTAAAAAAAACTGAATGTTACCTCAAACTTACATTAATACGGCAATGAACTACATTCAAATCGGTTCAGTCGTTTCAAATATTAACTGGAACAAATGCACAGACTACCAAAAACATAAAAAAATCCGAAAAAAAATAAAAAAAAAACATTTTTTATTACATTTATGTTAACCCGTTATAACAGTTTTCTCAAATATCTTCCTTAATCACACATCGATCAGTTAGATTTTTAGTTATAAAGTATGTTTACCCAAGATAATGTCACTGAAACTCCAAAAACAAAGCCGAAAAATTCCTATACACTTATCGATCTGCAATTAAAGTCTTCATTTGAAAACACGCAATTAAATGAGCGACGTACGGCCCAACCATGGACCTAAGATCGGCGGAGTCTCGCACGCAGTCATCGCTCGTGTCATCGCGTTTGATAAGCCTCATTAGTGGCGACTGCTTAACTTCATCGGATGCCGTCGATGTCCCGCGGATTGACTAAATGGCTGAGCTGAGCTGTTAATAGCCTGCGCTCGACCAGCTCAGCTCTTGTAACTAAGATTAAAGGATTGTATCAATAGCCCTGCTACGCGCTTTATTTACTTTTTTATGCTTCTAGTTTATAAATATTAATGTTGGTTTTTGTAAGCTTAACTATCACGTAGACGCTCCTTTAAATTGAAAATACAGTTAATTTATTTATTTTATTTAATATCTAGGTACATAAAGATTTAATAAAAAAATACATATAATGAATATTCATACCTTTTAAATTTACCTCTTCTCGGCGCATACGTATTACCAAAAATGTTTGAAAACTTTGTAAAAAAATATTCAAAATGTTTCAATGTTGGCTTTATAAGGTTTTGGGCTTGGTGTTAAGAAAGTTAAATGTGTAGTATTGCCAAATATTTATCTCTGAGTCAGATATCGAACGTGTGACCCTCGATGTCCTCTGAGACCAGACCAGACGATAATATTGTGTGACCTATACAATATTTATCTCTGGGGTTTTATATTTGTGACCCCTGTATAATTATGTGTGACCCTTTTGGTTTGTTGGTATACCTCCACTTTAAATAAATAAACATAACATACTATCCCAAACTATATTTAATGATGAAAGACATCTTGTTTAAACACTGTTTAATTTTCATTATCATTTTTATTTTCAAGCAAATTCTTCATTTCTTCCTCTACCCTATCCTCATAATTTCTCCTCACATAACTCAACCGTACAATCCTACAGCAAACTATCATCAAAACTACAAATAAAATGATTATTAGCAACCTTATAGCAAAATCAAATCGGGTCAATTTGTCGTTGACTCGCAAAAGTGCTTTATCCTCGAGGAGTTTAAAGTTAAGTGCTAATTCTTCATTACTATCGGCAAATGGGTTCCGAAGTAGAGTATCATTAATATCAGTTGCGAGCTGATGAAACACAGTGTTGCCCAACCAATCTGCTAGTTCAATCTTGTTCATTTGTCGGAGTCTACGTTCGATGTGTATATGGGTGGTGTTGTTGTCTGATCTTTTATCCCATTCGGTAAGTAAATGAATACAAAAATCATTTTTCGTAATACTCCTGTCAGTAATGGAAATACTGACTGGTCTAGGAGATGATAATCTGCAATATAAATATAAATAATTGAAGAGAGTCATGAACTAACTTAGTAGAAATCTATTCAGATTTCTAACTTAATAGAATCTATTCAGATTTCTACTAAGTTGGTATGCTTTGCCATCCAAGACTGCTTCTCCTGTTATCGTTAAGTTTTTTTTAATAATTACAACCTTGACAATGACGTAATTATTTAAAAAAACATTAAGACTCATCAACTTGAAGAACTGCAGGCGCTATCGACTATTTAAGTGTTGTAATAATGATCAATATCAGGTTATTCAAAAGTAACACGACAGAGATTTGTCTGATACCAACAGTTGTACACATAAAAATCAACATACATCACTAAATACTCATCCATCGTCGCAGGAAACTCGTAAGTCGGATAATATAGCGAGGCAACGAGCTCACGACATTCTTCTAATGTCAACCGAGATGCGAGATTTCTGTAAACTGGTGTATCTACACAGATACTACACGAGGTGACACAGAACAGCAACTGGAAGTAAATAAAATCTCTCCTCTGAATCGCTTTCAACACTATCGATCTTTGTTTACACAGATCTTGGTGAATCATGGTTCATGATCCATCGTTTAGTGTTGACATTGACATTTGTTATGGGTTGAAAATCTTTTAATTTGTTACGTACAGAGTATTTAAACACTAATACCTATTTGGCCTAAACGTAGTGACTAAGTAGGTAGGTGTTTGGTGCCTACAGATTAATATATAATACAATATATATTATAGATAATATTTTCTTCTTACGTTCGATTACAATCTTATATACCTAATTCATTTTAATAAATATTTATTAATTAATTAAATCATATTATTATTTGGCTAATAATATTTGATAATAATTGCTTTTAGGTAAGTACCTACCTACTTCACCTGTTCGGTTACATTTTGATATAATATAATACCCGCGTGTGAATGACTTAAATAGTGAAATCCAAAATGTAGTGAAACATTGAATTAGGAGGCAATCTTTTAATAATTTCAAAAGTGATTAAATATGGTAAAACTCCTCCCTCATTACAATTTTATTACCGAACTGATCTGAAAGTAAGCCTCAACGTAAGAGTATTTGTACACCCTGAACAAGAACTCCACCGATTTGCTAGCAAGCATTCAACATGGGTTTTCGTAACCTAATGTTCCAATAGTCACGATCCAGACACTTACAAATTTTACATCATAATATTAGCTGTAGCACGGAAAGTATTTAAATTTATGATCATTTGTGTTAAGTTTGTTGTAATGCTTAGGTTTGTTAACGGCAGAACTCAATAATGTCAGCCTTACCTAGAGGTATTAATGGCACATACTTAAGCATATCTTTTCTGTAATTAGAAATTGGAACTAGCGTAAATGAAGTGTAATTATTTCTATCTTTGTAATTTAGAACAGATAAATCTGCTTTGCTCATTAATATTTGTTTCACAGCGATATTATACATATAGGATCAAATTTTTGATTAAAGTTACAAACTTTAATGCAATCCATAATTGTCCCACTTCTGGGCTCGGATCTCCCATCAGAATGTTAGGGTGACCATAGTCCACCACGGTGACCAAGTGCGAATTAAATGTTAGTACAATATTATAGTACAATACAACCAATAGTACAATATATTTTTCGATACACTATCATGTAGAAAGTTAATAAAATATTTATAAACAAACAATTTTGTAACAAAAGGATGAACCGAGCTCATCATACACGACTTTCTCTAATCAATTAAACGTTGAAATTTAACAAACATAAGACTTAAGTCACCGAAACCATCGATCACCCAATCACATACCATTCTTGACCACTTTCACAGTCGTTATGCCATCGTTGCTCCAATTTGAACTTTGGGACAGTTTAATAAGGCATTTTTTTATTAATGTATTGTTGAAGGAGAGAGAAGGAGAATAGGTAATCCACTTCTCTGTGGCACATAAGTCTAATCGTAGCACATTCCAACTCACAAAACATCACACACGTTAAGCATCATTATACAATGACAAAAGAAACTTGCGCAACTACTTGAAATGTATGATGTGTTGTACGGCCAGCAAAGAAAATAAGGAAGCCATGTTTGTCTTCATCATTTTCTTTGTGGAATAAAATAAAGTCCGTCTATGATTTATTTATTTATAATAGATGATTCTGATATAACAGATGATGATGATGATATAGCAGATGAACGTGAACATCAATTTATAAGACATTATCACGTCAATAATTATACAAGTGTTATTGATGTTCATGGGTGACTTAGACCATTTACCGAAAAGTGGAGCGTCTTCTTCTTTGTCGGCTGTTTACAAAAAAAATGTACCTACAATAGGGTAGTTGACAGTAAGAAAATATTTGGAAGATTTCTATTTTTTATGGTAGCTTAATATTTACAAATGCGAAAAATCGATCTTATTGATTAATTAAATCATGATTATTTAATATTTTTGACAAATAAAATCCCGAAATTACAGTCACTAGTCACGTGACAGCGAACGCCAATACGACGCGTGACGTCACACGTTGCAAAACTAAACAAACTTGACATAGCATTTTGGCCTTTCCGCTCAACCAAACAGCTTTTCGTTTTCCAACATATGACGTCACGAGTCACCATGACAGTTTGACGCGTTTTTTGACGGAAAAGTCAAATAGTTCATGAAAATATAAATTAAAATATGTTACAGTTAGTATTTTACTATTTTTACTATTTTAGTATTTTTGACCATTTGGCAAACTATGATTTAGTTTTTCAAAGTTAGTCAACTAGCCTGTTATGTACAATTAAAACGATGTATTACGCAGTACATCACAATCGATCTATATTTAGCTGCAGACCGTACACCGATCGGTTCCAGTACTGATCTTATTCCATATTACAATAACGGCCCGGCTGCCGGTAGGTACATTCCGCGCAAACGACAGTACCCTACATACATTTAACATTACACTTGCTGTGACGCTCGAGTTATTGTTAGTTTCTCGATACAAGAATGTACTAGGACCATTGTTATCTTACTGCTTTGTATATTTTTATACGTGTTAACAGGGAAACAGCAATAGTATAGCGCTAAAACCTTGTTTGTTTGTTTCCTTCTTCTCAACGCACCAGTGATGCCTGGTGTTTTTAAGCTATTGCATAGTTTTTATCGCCGGCCTTGAGCCTGGGGACCGAATCCAGAAATTCCGTAACGAAAAAAACCTAACACCCCCACTCCGACCGGCACAGCGGTGATACTTTTTAGTTTTTTCTACAAACTAGATGGCGCTGTTCTGATATAACTTCGGGACGTGACGCGACCTTGAAAATTTACTCCACTAATTTTATTTGCTTATGTTGATAAAAATGCTATGCAATAGCTTTACCGCGGCAGTTCCCGAGTGCCACATTTAATTTTTTTATCACAGGACCACTAAGTACTACTGAACAGACTTGGATCATACTTCTCTCCATTATTTATAGATAAATAATTTCTTCCCTGGAAATGAATTTATCCCTGAGGCTAAAAGTCTGACTTAGCCTCAGACTCGTCTGTTGCTACGGCCAGTGTACTTCTGTAGCATCTTAAGAATCACCGACAAGTTGTCACCAAAGAAGCGACGGCGATCTCTTACAATATTAAAAACTTAATATTTATATTACTTACAATCAAAAGTATTATGAAGTAATTAATAGATAATCCTTCGATCAGTTTCTGTCAACACTTACGACATTCTGATCTACCGGCATGGGATTGCCTCAGTATTCTAAGTCGCCCCAATATGGCTAAAAACCTAACCCAAACTCTAACTATTTTAACAAGGTATGTAAGTTGATTCAGTTATGGATAAAAGACATTATCGGAAACTATCGGACATCTAAAATTATTCGGTATCCATTAACAAAACTGTTAAATTACTAAAATCATATTATCAATTGCTAGTGAAGCAAAAGTTGTTATTAATTCGAAGCGATAAGTAATTATCTACTAAAATTTATATTTATGAGTGCCAGAAAAGCTTTAGCGAAGCTGTTAAAATCTCGAGACTACCTATTAGCGTTATCGCGCCGTGGATCTGACCTTAACACCTTGTCTTGTTGGTGCTTCAGAAATAAAATTCGTTTTGAGATTGAATAGACCAAGATGGTGTTAGGCATGTGTTCCACTACGATATACTTACCTCGCCATTTGTTTAGCTTAACGTAAAAGTATCAGGAGCTTTTACAGTGTGTGGATTGACAGGGGATATTTTTATGGTAAGTCAAGATCTATCTATCTATTACATACATATATAAAATTGGAGGTGTGTGATCTATATTTCAGTTTGCAGCCAAAACTACGCATCGCAGACAAATAGTGTTTGTATGTGGCAATAGGTACAAGTCTCCCGTCGTGCACTATAGTGGTTGCAAGCTTGCAAGTCGATAGTTATAAGGGTGTACAAGATACGGAGATTGAAACATCTTAACTTGAAAAATGTAATACTATTATTGGCCTCAAATGGTCAAACGGCTGTACCGATATGGTTGAAATTTTTTGTGTGTCTTCAGGTTGATTCGAACATTTTCTAGATTCGCATTTCACATTCACTAAACTGTCATCATCGCAACCCATAACTGTCCCACTGCTGGACTCGGGTCTCCTCTTTCAAATATCAAAGTCCACCATGTTATTGTTTTCACCTTTGATATCATTAAGAATTTTTAGGTGTGCAGGTTTTCTCGCGATGTTTTCCTTTATCTTCTATTTATCTGCTAATTCTATTTTATATCTTTGCTTTCCTTAGTAAAATCATCGCTAGTTGTAAGAGTATTTCATTAGCTATTATATTGACAGAAATATATCTGTAACCTATTAAACCCTAACCTTGAACACTTTTTCATACTTAAAATAGCCAAGCAGACAGGCTCGATAGAAAGTCCGCTTATTAATAATAATCGATTAACATCACTCCTAGTAACGTTTGACATTCATTGGTTGTCACAAAAGTACCGCTATACTAATAGTTTTAGGTTTCTCAGACATATCCTCAATCCTTGTACTGTCATAGCTGCATATTTTGCATATTTTAAATCCAAATACATCAGTATTTAATATCTCAATTAGGTACTTGTGTTGGGCAGTATACAATACAATTTTAATATTTGAAAAGATGGATGTAGGCTAAAGTTTCATGAGATTTTATTGGCCATCTTGGATGAAGACTAATGTCTTAGGCCCTTTCATCGTGAAAGGAAGCTGACCAAATAGCTCTTAAATAGGTTGTAACGATGATAAAATTACTAAATAAACGAGTAAGAATGTGTCTTACTCGTACCTACGCACTAGGATTATCTGTATCACGAATGACATGGACATCACAAATAACACAACACTAACACTTATGACCCGAGAAACAACATTTATATCTTCCCCAATCGGGAATCGAACCTGCGACCCCTTGCTTTGCAGGTAGGGCCATTACCAATTAGGCTATGGTCAACGATGATGTCACTTCTGAATGTAGCCTTATAAGGACTTAAAGGGGTGTTTTGGGGTGTAATGAGCTGAATGTTCATTTGCACAATTTTGTACAGCTAATTAGTACTAATCTACAGCTAAATAGATTATGTACAGTTTATCTCCTTAATCAGGTTAGTGAATATTGTATTCGGGTATCATTTATCTGATTATACACGAGATCGCAGTAAAAGAGCTTAGATTAATGATCACAAGACGTAAAATCTAATGATGTCCGAATAAAAGTCGTCCAATCGATCACAACACAAAATAAACACGAATATTTCCCAACCAACCTTCGACACTGGCCTTCGTAATTAGAGAAGATACTTTACAATTACCGTGGTTTATAGATGCCTATAATTATATACATTTAATGTTTTCTATACGCTGTGACGAAAGAAGCCTCATTGAGATAGTCATTACGGAATTAATATACCTACGTGTCAGTTCGAGAGGTTTCGTCTAATGATCGACGTTCGATTTTTATGGAGTCCGTGAGAACAGTCAAATAATAATATGTCTCTGACAGTACGAAACTTTTGCTCAATGGGCTAATTTGTTTGGTGTATCATTCGATGCGTTGGTAATTGATACGAATCATAATTTAGTGTAGTAATGGATGGTTTCTCATTATAGCCGCATCGTGTACAAAGGTGCCCGTTAGTTTAGCAGAGCTAATAAATTTTAAGTGGTGGTTAAGTGCGAATTAAAGTTTTTTTAATGACAGACTTACTTTGATGTGATGATACATGGTTTATCTATGGATTTTCTAGTAGGTAATAATAATAATAACGCTAAACACTTATGGCCCTAGTAGCCATACTTGGATTCCCTGTGTAGTGGATGCCATTGGCAACGGTTAACGGAAATTTAAAAATATATCAAAACAACTTAAAGTCTTGTTACCTACATCATACCTAACTCATTAATGTTATTATTCAAAGTCTAAATTAATTTATAACCGAATTTTGGACTGTACAGTGTACAGCCTTAACATCCAGAAACGTATCCAACAATCTTCATAACATCTGAAATTCACACTATTCGCTCAGCTCGCTCCCAGCGTGCCTTATTTAAATTGAGGCAGCCGCACAGAGCAAAAACATTCAGCGCCGTCGTTAGGGTACCCGCAGATGCATTTATTTATGAAATGTAAATTCATCTGATTGTAATAACAAAACCGAGAGCCACTGCTCACTATATTAAGATGTAATATTTGCATACCGCATACTATTGCGGGAACGTGTGAACGTGTGTGTTACGTCGTCTTAATGGCTTTATTTTTCATTTTGTCAATCCACTCGTCTACACTTTGGGATGAATACAGGTAATAATAACGGTGCGTTATATTGCAACAAACCGCTGGATCTTAAGGACAGTTAAAATAAACTGTATGTCTGCTTTTTTACAAGGTTTTATATAATTTGCACTGCTTGTACCTACGTGTTGTAAGTAGGTATGTATGTTCGGATCAAATCTTGCAAACTAAGTTGGCTTCAACCCATTAATGGCCCACTACTGAGCACGGATCTCTCTTCATACCTGAGGAGGCCTAGAGCATACTCCACCACGCTGCTCCAGTGCGGATTGGTGGAGGAGTTAGTGGCCAACCCAAGTGTCGGATATTTTTAAGCCGCCCGAAGGTATCCGACATGGCTTAACGACTGCCACCATATGGTAACAACTTTACGCGTACCCTCCGAAGCACGGAAGCGCTTAAGAAATTTTGCCCCTAGCGATCACCCATCCAACTACCGACCGCGCCCGCTGATGCTAAGTTAGCTTGTTGTTATTCAATTGTCGTTAGCTTCCGATGACAATGCAATGAATTTAACCGAGGATTGGCTCCAGACAGGGAAACTTTTCAGCGGTAAACAGCACAGTGACGAAATTATTGCGTTGCATTTATAGATCACTTAGCATTATAAAATCGTGTTTTTGGTTTTTCAAACTAATACTTTATGTTATCTAGTCTAGTTGGCGGGTTGAAGACGTCTTTCATATTATCTTCTTAAAATTATAACTCATTGCATTACCTAACTACTTAGCGAATTTCGATGTGGTTGTCGATGTTTTAAAACTCGATCATTTTAACCCCGACGTAAAAAGAGGGGTGTAACAAGTTTAATGTGTGTAGGTCTTTATGTTTGTCTATCTTTATGTTTGTCTATGGGATCGTAGCTCCTAAACGGATGAACCGATTTTGATCTATTTTTCTTTGTTTGAAAGGTGACTTGATCGTCAGTGCTTGAAAATCATGAGCTCTTTTCTAGTTGTTGAAGAGATTGAAGAAAATTTTACTGATCCATTTCAAATAGTAGGTACCTACCTGCCTTTCATCGTTTACAGAAATATTTAGCGGGCTTAGCAACATGGCATCTGATACTAATATGCATACATGACTATAATAGATTTTGAAATGATTTTTAAATTTTTTTGTAAGCTTGTCGTTTGGAATCTCAAAAATGGTCTAACCTGGCTAACTTGGAGTGTTTTATTCGAATTGATTTATAATAAATAACTTCAAAAAGACGTCACAATTTAAATAATCTCGTTTAAACAGTGTGACTTTTTAAGGCATACCTAGATTACCCGAAACGAAATATAGTCGATTGCGAATGTTAAATTATACTACAATATTTTAATCAAATGACATGACTACGTCTAAATCTTGCGTGCACATAGTTGTAAGCGTAATAATTTTCCTGCAAGTTTCCATATTAGATTATAGTAATAAATATCAGTATAATTGTCTAACACTGATATTTATTACTATAATTGTCTAATGAAACAAAGTCTCCGGGGTATTCCTGCTACAATAAATTCTTGTGCCATTATAAAATACCTTGGCATTGGTGTGAATCTTTATATTAATTGACTCGATGTGCCTGTGACTTCGTTCGCGTGGGAGATTTTCCCCGCGTAAATGACGGGAATTCCAGGATGTAGTCAATATATTCTCCTATAACTTCCTCTATCTTTCAGTAAAAGTTTTATTAAAATCGGTTCAGCTGTCCCAGAGATTAGCCCGGACCATAACAGAAAGGCAGTCAGGCAAAAAAAAAAGGTTTTTTTATGTTGCAATATCGTGTAAATAACTAAAAGCATTTGAGAAAACACAGTTATTTTCAAATCACAGACAGACACATAAATGTTATTTATATGTATAGTTTACATATAAAACACAACGTCCTTATAAGTATGTGCTCATTATTCTTGACAAGGAACATAAATCTATAACCTGCTTTTTCTAGAATCGATAAAACAATATAGCACAGTGCATTAAAAATGCATTTCTTTTTTATTCCAATAATAATGATACCAAGATCGATCCTAAGAAGTAATACCGCTAGCGTTCTACGAAATCTCTTGTTATTGCCGATTTTGCTGCAATATTGATAAAATCTAGAATTATTGTTTGTTATAGGTATGAGTTTTTATTTATATTGTACATTCTGCCAAATCGGCTACATCGGCTAGACTAGATAGCCGGTAGCCGGACGGTAAATGGGCCAGGCTGTCCATGGACTTCCGTGACACAACAGATTTCTTGGTAGAATCTAGGAGGGTAATTAGTCCGAGATTTGGAGCACCTCGTAGCCTTGTGGTAGTGACTCTGCTACGAAAAAGGGGTCTTGGGTTAAATTCCTAGCCGGGGGAGATATTAGGCCAGATATATGTAGGTAGGTAAATTATTGTTCTCGGGTCATGGGTGTTAACTAGGTGTTATTTTTGTTGGCCATGCCACGCGATACAGGGAATCCTAGTGCGAGGTTGTAATTATATGAGTCATGACGACAAGCTGGACTTAAGCCATAAAAAGTCACAATCACAATACAATGTATAATTACAAGTTGTCCCTACGGCAAAATGTAACAAAATGTTAACTTTCACTGACCGAACAACATTGCACTTATCACTTAATCTCATCGCTGTCTCGCTCTAAAGTATGAATAATCAACAATACATCGATCTAACATCGGAATTCCACTCGAAGGCGGGCGCGTGCTCAAAGCGAACGTTGACCGTTATAAAGGATCGTTTAAGAAAAAAGTAAATCAAGAAGGTGAGAGATCCTGCTTAGGGTTGTCATTTAACAGTCTACTCCTTTGTGAATATAAAAAACAAAAAAATAGACATTAAACTTATTTCAAATTCCATTTAATTATGTTCAACGATACCTTTATAAACGCTCAAACACAACTCAGCACTATAGGATCCCCTTTGTTGTTATGGACACAGACATTACAAATACCTACTTCAGACCTGAAAGCAAACATTTAACTGTCACTTAATCTCAAACGGCCGTCTGTGGTTATCGTCTAGAATCAATTACAAGTAACAATCACACGCCTTAGATAACAGGTAACAAAATTACAGTCATGAACAATCTTCGTATTATTGAATGTTAATTTTAAAATATTCACAGCGATGAAAACTTTTGACAACCCTAAGACTGATGTAACATTTCGTGACTTCACTCGTTCAAGCGTGACTTTTCTGACCGATCTTAAGTGTGTAACTTATTCATAGTAACTTCGCATCTGCTGTATTGATGCCGTGTCAGCAAGAAAATTAGATTTTGACACACCTACGTTACGTTGTGACCTTACCTCGCGTATCCTTGACATAATACATTTTATACGCGTGCCCCGAATTTCAAATTGAGAATGTGTAGGTAGGTACGACTGAATTTGTACTGGTCTGAATCTAAATTCAAAAATTTCTTTCTTTTTTCAACCCTGAAACGATTATGTTATGACAATTTACTTGATAATTAATAATTTATTAGTATAATAGGAATATGGTAAAAATAATCTAATACATATTAATGTAGCTTAAATAGATATCTAATAGCACAAAACATCAAAAACATTTCTGAATAGATCTTTTAGATGCCAGCTATAAATATTAATAAAGAAGACCGTTATAAAGAACATGTTTTAAAAATAATAAACAAGTGTGCTGTGACGTCACAATTCGTGACTCTTCGTCGCGTGACTCTTTTGACCGATCTTGAGTGTGAGGTTTTTTATGGTTTTGACATCACCAATAGGTACATAATACAAATGAAAGTGACGCGTTTGTTTACAACCACTAATCTCAATCAAAATATATTTTGTCTATGCTTTTAAGTTTATCTGACCTGGCAGACGTTGTTCTGCAACATAAATCTATACAAATAAATAAAATTGGGGTGTCTGTTGGTAATATTAAAATAACTGCTTTTTACTAAATGCATATGAATATACCAAAATAACATTTTCTACAATTTTTGACTGTTTGTTTGTTTTGGCTTATCTCTGGAACGGCTGGACCGATTTTGACGCGACTTTCACTGGCAGGTAGCTGATGTAATAAGGAGTAACTTAGGCTACTTTTATTTTGTTTTTTTTTGTTATAATTCACGTTTATGAAGTCGCGGGCACAGCTAGTATGTTATATACATTTTAGAAATGACAACACTTCGATGTCTCCATTAATTTTGCTGGTCTCTTAGTAAATCTCGACAACGACCACCTACCGGTTCCAATTGTGAGTCTTAACTACTCGTATCCACAGATTCACTAATACACGCAAAAAATATCATCAAAATAGATCCAACTGTTTAAGAGGACTTCAATGACATGCACACGGAACGAAGAATTACATATAAAGACTAACATAGTGATACTACTAGATTATATACCCTAAAATATTGATATAGCGTCGTTATGCAGTAGGTACATCGAATACTTATCGATATTTCAAGTACCTCACGATCAATGTTTTCTTATCAGAACTAATTCATTACCCATAGGCTGCCATAGACTATAACACTGGTTTCCACTTTCAATTGTATGTATTGACAATACTTGATTGTTGACCATCATAACTGTGTCTTTGACAGGGCGTACTCACGCATGAAATCTAATTAGAATTATTCGCTACTCAATGAGCCTAGTTGACTGGTCAGCCGTGACACGTGGCCTGGTCACGACGATTTGAATGTCCGTGGTAGAAAGTGGCCCGTTGTTCTCCTGGGCCGCTGATGGCTTCAAAGTCCGGACCAGATAATAAGTCACGATTGATCGCCCTGCACTGTCATACCTTCTCAATTGTGTTGTGAGACAGATTAGAGATATGGTCCAAATTATGAGAGATTAGCTTTTATCAATGACACACACACACATGCACACTCGTATACACACACGTATTGTCACACAAATACACACAAACACAAAGGCTCGCGCATGTACCTACGTATATGTTTAGTAAATGCTCGTCACATTTAGTAATTATTGCTATGGCGACATTTCAATATCTATAGTTCCACCGAAGTTTAGTGTTCCGCGTGAGAATTATTTAATTTTTTCATTCCTTAAGAACTTACTGTGAACTCATGAATATTTTAAAATGATACCGTAATCGATTCAGTCGTTTACGAGTTTTCTACTTAACAACAAACATAGCAATCAATTTTTAACTAATAACATAATATTTACATATCTTTAAGTTATGTTTAAACTTAAACCTAAGTACTCGTAATTCCTAATTATAAAAAGACTAACCACTTTGTCTAATACGTAACTTAAATCAACTGAGAGACGAGAATAAATATAAAAAAGTTATTTTTATCATCGCTGTCTCCTATAACATGAAGCACACGACGGTGCCTTACGTTTGGGCGTATCGGGTCGGTCGATACGGTAATCTGCGGTCGTATCCGGCTGATCTATCGCCATTACATTTTGTTTGGTGGGCGGAGACATGTTGACGCATTGGGATACCGCTCCTAATCGGCGGATATCTGATTAGATAATAAGATTATAATTACTGATTTAACTTTTGAAGGATATTAATTGAAGTACCTAAGCAGTTTTTAGTAACTTATTAGACATGTTACAAAAACACGATGAAAGATTTTCCTGTTAATACCAATTATAAACTTGTGGTAAGTTCTAAAAAATATTTATAAAAGTGGGTAATACATTTTAATATTTAAACCAAGGAGAGTGAAAAGAAAAAAGAAGTAGCAACACAGAAGTTTAACGGTTACAAACATGTTCACTTACGGCGTCCGCGTTTACCAAAATAAAGTTAACTAGTCTGCTAATTTATTAAGGCTTTAATTGCGTCGTGTTTGAATAGTTTGGCACATTTCGGATAGGTACCATATCAAAAATGTGTCAAACTATTCCGACACTTGAAGTATTTATAAATTGGCAGAGTTAAAACCACGGAATAAAGAAAGAAGTGGAAGTGCGAAGTAGGCGTGGCACACGGACTAAGGTTGCGCGGAGCTCCGCGTAATTGCCGGACAACACAATGTCAACTTTATTTCTTACAGTTTTAAGTATATAAAATTAGTTGTTACGTAAAATTTTGACATCTAGCGGTGGAAAGAAAATCTTTACAACTGTTATGTTCTTAATTGATAAAGGTAAGAAGATACCAAATATGGCAAGGAAAAATAAAAATTAAGATAAATCGTTAAGGTGCATTTTCAACTATAATGATCCGGTTTGATAGACTATTTGAAGTTGACAAGTACCAACCAATAAAAATGTAAGTTTCTTAGTGTGAATAATACGATTAGGGATTTACTTGTGTTTATATTGCTACCGCGGTTTTCTTATTAATCAACACTTGTACCATTTCCACTTCTTTCTGTATTCCGTGGTTAAAACCCTGTGGCCCTGTACGATACAATCTGCGTCACACTTCCATTAAAAGTGTTATCTCGTTATCCAGATTACATTTTTTACGCAACTCTTTCAATGTACTGTAATGTTGAACTCGTATACTTTTTCTAACCTATTCATTAGGTACTACAAAAATCAAATCGATTGACTATTGCACTTTACAATACCGGTGTTGATAGATTAGATCATTAATTATATTTAAATGAATAACTTTGTTATTTAAGTAATCACCTTTCATAGGAGTTCAGCGTTTTACTACGCATAAAATTAAATAGCATTTTAATATTCTTTACTTAGATTAAATACTATAATTTAATTCGCACAAGTAGTATTCCGTTCCACTGATATTGTCTCTAATTAACTTTAGTCAATAACAAGATAATTATATGCAGGAAAAACACAATTTTAAAGTAACCTGTATTGGGATGGGATCTCGTTTGAGATCTAGGTAACTTTTTTTATTAAGTATTTGGTGTGGTACACATAGACCAATTTCGTGACCGTATATACCTAATTGTGCTATTTAACGGTTACTACTCAATATATTTTTCAATGACCGATTCATTAAATTTTTATTTACCATTTTTTGCGGTAACTCTTCCAGTAAAAGGGTAACCTCTTAATCTATGTAACGCTAATTAATACAACTAAATAATAATGGTTAACCCGAACACGACATTAAAAAGTTATCTTAGTTCTATGATTTTTAGAAAATGTTTATAGATACGATACTTATAGATACGAGTCCTATACATAAATCAGTATAATACAATAATGATCAAGTAAAATACAGAATATTTTATTTAAGAGTTTTAACGTTACCCGAAATATAAACCCAAATGAACAAAATAAGTTTATCGGGCTGCGTACTTACTTAAAGGAATGCCAATGGACAGTACACTACATTACTACATATTTAGCTCCATTGAGGTAAATATAAGCGTCCCCAATTACATTCAAAGACAACTCAATCGCGCAAGCAAAGCAAAATTCAAACACTTTTACTACACACGCTAGTTAAAATTTATGGTTTATTGGGTAACCGTTATGAATACAAGAGCTGAATGCTCGTGAATACAATAAAATATATACCAAGGCCGATTGGATCCGGATTGAGAAGCTCAGTGAGCGGTTGAACTGTGAACTATTGTGAACGCTTATCTATTCATTGTTGTTAAAACTTTAAAGAATGTCATAGCGCTACGCCTACCACGGGATTGAGTGTTTTGGGTCAGAGTTAAAGCGAAAAATAGAAATGATTTTGAGTGAACTCACCTTGTAACTTCAATCGACGTATTTCGCAACCGACTGTTATAAGCTTTGTGTGCGCTCGGGTTGGAATAAGTATCATCACGTTCATAATATTATCATTACAACACATTACAGTACGTGTAATGTAAGTATTTATGTATTTGTTACAAAGCAGTAAAGTTGCAAAGTACAAACATTAGGTACCTACCTAATGTTTTAACGTTTGACTGAAATCCCCCTCCAGAATAGTAAGAAGAATATACAATATAGTATATAAGCAGGATATAGAAGATAAGAAGAATTTATAAGAAGAATCTATATAATAGTAGAAAATAACAAAAATTCAAACACATTTCTCAAAACAAAATGATTAAAAATGTAACCTTTGATAGTGTAATACAAAACAATACAATAAAGCAATAGTAGAGCCTTTTATTGTGCAATAGAAAAATGTAACAAATCTATACTAATACCAGTAAGTAACCTGTAATAAAGCTGCGAATTAGATTCAAAATAAAAATAGTTTTGTACGACAGACACATTCATAACATAGGCTAAAAACATTACGCTACAATTTTTAGTTAGCCTCAAATACGAGTATGTTACCGAATCGAAGAGAGAGCGGGCGTTTACGGTAACATTTTGAAGTTTTAACTACTAACATTGTAACCATTGAGCGGATTTTTTAGACTTTAAACAACCTACTTAGAGTTACAAAAATACAAGAATTAATAAACAAGCACGTCAATCAATCCTGATATTCAAAACGAATTCACTACATACCAAATACAGGAATTTGACTTCAAAAATGTAGTTCCATTGCCCGTGTCATACATGTTTTATTACAGCTCTGTTACCAATGCCTAATTCAATTCTAAGAATGGGATTGTGTCATATAAAAGTTCAGTTCTGTTCGGTGCCTCGTAACAACATGAGCAAGTCATTTGGTAGGTATTCGGAAATGGATTTTATCAAAATGTCGCAATAACAGGAATATTTTTGCAAGTACGGTACTCTAAGTGTTCTAAGATAAACCATTTAAAACTCAAATTAATAGTAAGTAACTACAAATATTAACGAAGGTTACAGTGAACATGACTTACTCATAGTACCCGTACTTATGTGAATGACTGACTTTCGCATAATAACTAAAAAACTTTTACAACTAAGAACATAAGATCTAAGAACATAACAGAAGATCATAATATTTAAACAACTATACATTTTTTTAAGGTTGAATTCAGTTGAAAGATTGTAGCTAGTAAGACATGTAAAAAACTTGAGCTCTTTTCTATAGTAGACTTCGACGGATTTACTTATGTAAAATGTAGTCAGTATTAGTAATAGCTTTGGTGTTACTAATGTCCATAGGACCATACTGTGTTAGCCAGTTAATAGCATAAAAAACCTACATTAGAAGAGACTTAACGTATTACCGTGTTCGTTGACCACGAGGTTGGTTTGAATTAGGATGGATCACAACCCTATTGGTGGTGTCCTGTTCAATCGTGTTCAAGTAGGCGTAGATTTGATCATAATTGTCCTCCCTCCAGGTGGTGTTAGTCCGAGGTCATTACGTGTCGTACCTGCCGCTGTGCAGCCGCAACGAGCCGGTGTTCCTGGCGGCGTGCACCCCGCTCGCCATGCCAGAGACGCGGGAGTGCGTGGTGCACGGCGCTACCAATGTCTTCACCACGGTGCACGCTATGGACATGAAGATACTGCATATCGACACCAAGTAAGTGTCCAGCACAAAATGTTTACAATTTCACGTAGGGTTGCCACTTTTTATAGATAGACCTTTTAAGAGAAGATAGACCTTCTAAGGAAAATGTATGTATACGTGAAGTATAAATACCTATGTATGTAGTAGTACTTATATTTATAACTGGTAAAATCCTAAGCCCATAAGGATATTGAAAAAGTTGAAAATTTTGAGAATCAACATAATAAGATCTTTAAAAATTGATATTAAAACCTTAAGCCGGTCATAAAAGGTTAAAACATAACAGGTACTTAAGTTTTTGTTCATAGCGACGCAAAAAAACACGCGTTGAAATCATATTATTACAAACAATGCATATCATTGTAAAGGACCTTCGGAAAGGCCAAGGTATTGTAAAAAACAAAGCCGATCCGTATGATGACACGATATTGTTCTTCGTAACTGTGAGACGGTTTTCTTTATATGTACTTCCTTCTATGTAAACTATAGTAGTTCAAGGCTTGGCGACAATAAACATAATATCTGTACTTAAGTAGGGTTGCAACGATGATTCAGAATAGAATTTATTAAAACTGTGTGGGTACCTCGACAACATTCGATTCACAAAATTTCAGCAAAATTCACGGGTGCCCCGGGTGAAAAAATGCCCCATACATGCTCAAGAAAAACTATGAAAAACACTTCCTACCAAATAAAAAACGTTGAATAACCAATTCCTTCTTCGGATTTTTACGCTGCTGTTACCTGTTGAGAAGTTCCTTTGTATGGTGCCAAAGTAAGCGTAGTTTCTGATCATGCTAGTCATAAAATTGCATTGTCATCGGAACTAAAGCAATACATAATTATGCAAAATTTCAAGCCTATAGAGTAAACAATAACCAACCCTATAGAGACAGTATACAATACATATAACCTGACATATAACCCTACAGAGTAACCTTATACAGTAAGTAGAGAAAGTAGTTCTAATTCAGCTTGCAAAACACCCGGACATACATACTTACAAAGAAAAAAAATAAAAGCTTGTAAAAATAAAAAGCGACAGCCCTGTCAGTAGTGGCAGAGCGCCACGTCCATCAAAGCCAGCAGATGTATGACAATGTCTCTATTCAAGTTGTTTCATATTCATGCGCCGTCACCGCCCGGCCTGCGCGGTGGCACCAGATAATACGACGACAGGTAATATGCAATGGTAAACACTGGACATGCTCATCTGTAGCTTGTTACTTGGGGTTCTACCACACTGTCATAAATACGGACTTAACTCTGACTTAACAAAGAAATTCAGTAAGTGAATCACGGAAATTCCTAAACCAATCGGCTCTCGAACAACGTAATGGAAAATACTCTAGGCCCTCCTCAATAATAAGGAGAGACCCGTGCACAGCAAGTTTATCGCGAACAGACAAACAGATAGACGCTGCGGGTGACTTTGTTATAATGGACATCTCATTTATATGTTAACAAAACTAGAAACCTTACAATTGTAAACATTCAGCAAAATAGTATCCTAGCCAAGTGCGTATTGGTAGACTTCACACACCTTTGAGAACTCAGGTGTGCTTTACCACAATGTTTTCCTTCACAGAAGCAAGTGTTAATAAATTTCTAATACATCATTTTTGAATAAATTAAAAGTGCGTGCAGTGTTTGAACCCTTGCTCTCCTGCTCGGGAGACAAAAGTTAAAACCAATCATCCATCACTGCTTAAAAAGTAAAATAAGTTGTTGAAAATAAATTTAATTATTTTCCTATTAGTGATAATGTTAGTTATTGTTTTATTAATTATTCATTAAACATACCAAACAAATATCTACGACGTGCATGCTAATTAGTAGTTCATTAATGAGAAATATTTGCGTGTACCATTTCTACGTATTAATATTAACATTGAACAACCAGTATGAGTAATGCGTTGCCGTCAAACTAATATTTATGGGAAACGTGATAGAACTAACAATTTATTAATATTTCTCACAGTACAGTGGCAGATACATTTACACACTGGATTGACCAATTTTACATATTTATAGAAAAGTCTTACATCGAACTTAAGAATTATTTTTTAAAATTAGATTTTTTATGTTTGAAGTAGATTAGATTTAAATCATTATAGTTTATAAAACTTTAAACACGTTTTTGTCAATATTATTGCACTAAAATTATTACGGGTAGCGACGATTACAAATGCACTACAAGGCCCGTTTAAGAATAATTTTATAAAGGTATTTATTTACATCTAACGATTTATGATTTAACGAATTTTCACTCCAAAAGTTTCGCTTACAAGTTTACAGTGAAAGGTCTAAGATTATGTATACTAGAACCAGTTTTTTAAAGTAAAAACCTTGAATTGAATCAATATATTTAATTTAAGGTTCTTAAAACATTTACTTAGCAATTAACGTAAAGTAAGTATAACAATAATTAAATTTTATCTACAAATCTTTCTAGTTTAAGAATATGTATATTCAAATTCTTGTCCACTTCCCAATATGATCAATGATCCAATTCTGAGAAAATCAAATTTAACTTTAAATACAACAAGTATTTAATCGGTAAAATATTGTCAGGTTGAACAGGATATCATATTTTTATTTACAATATTTTTCATGTTCAACTTACGCGAACAAAATAAAATCTGAATGAATTTTAAAGTACAATATTGTGTTGAAAGAAAAAATATGTACATACATAAACATACATACATACAGACATGTGAATGTTTCCGTATTATACTCGAACTGTGTTTGAGCCGTCACCTGCTCAAGACGGTTTTGCATACAATGACGAGTTTACAAGCACCCGAGAAGGATGAATAGGGCCTGTCTACAGTTCTGATAAGCCAGCTTGTAATTTTTCATCTCATAATTTCTAGTCAGATTTTCATTGTTAGTTATGAATTTGCTGGCAGTCACGATAATTGTTTACTTTGGGAATATATTCTGGAATTTGCAGTTTTGATAGATGAGCTCTGGAAATGTTTTTTCTTTTTTTGAACGTGATGACAGTGGATACTCTCTTCGTATCCTAGCAGTGAACAATATCCTCGTCCTCATAATATTCGGTGTGACTAGATTTTAATATTTATAAAGTATTTTTCAGGACCACTCTAAAGTTTTAACTTCATCCCTTCACTTTGAATATCCAGATCCTAGCAATCATAGTGCTTTATACATAGGTACAAATAATATAAATATTATAAGTAAAATGATCTTGGTTACTTCCGAGTTTAATCTGTATCTAATAAAATAGCGGATGTATGTATCTAAGACGACTGATTCTGATAAAAATTGTCGATGTAATACTGTGAACTACGATTCAAACTATTTGTTAGGGCTATGATTTCTCAAGCTGTAAACAAGTAAATCAACAAATGTCCCTTTCTTCCCGCTAAGCCACTCCCTAAAGGCACCACAAATACCACGGATACTTTCACTTCTGTTTCCCGATACCATATTCGGATATACATTCGACACGGAGCTAGCCTGAACAACGCTATACGCGGTATCTTGAAATCTATGGCTTTTGCTGAAATCATACAAATACTGAACAAATATACTTTATTGTTATACACCGGTATAAATATACAATGAATATATTCTAGTGGGAAAACAAGCGGTCTTGTCGCGGTATCTTTTAGAGATAATCTTTACTAGTGGAATTTGAAGCAAAGATAAATGTTGCAGTTAGACAAAAACACATGTTCCCAATATGACGAAAAAAATTGTACAAAATGTGTTTTTTGTTTCATCATCATCATCGCAACATAACTGTCCCACTGCTGGGCTCCGGGTCTCCTCTTACGATGGTGGGGGGAAAAGGCCATAGTCCAAGAAGGAGAACTATTAGGAGTGCAAGTTTCATCACAATATTTTCGTTCACCGAAACCACTGACAAATAATTTATAATTGGGTCAAAATTTTAAACATATTTTCTACCCTACACTACACTTCGTCACCCAAATGCCGGGCCCTGGATCGTACCCGAACTTTCTCATCAATCGTACCAACTGAGCTACAGTATAACTTACTATATAATAACATTGGACACAGTGTTATAACAAACATAATTATCAAGGCGCTTGTCATCACTTTAATTTAAATTATCAGTTTTCAAAAGAAAGACAGGGGTAGAAATCAAAGATAATAATAATTAATGTAATATTAATGTTTAATGTACCTTTGTCTTATGATAGATAGATATTATCTTACAAGCCGTGACTACGATCTATGCAACTGGGTCGAAATATCGGCGTTCCAAAATACATATCGTGAGTACCCGTATTATAATAAAATCTTATGATAGCTCATAATTTACAATTAAACTAAGTCTAGAAACGTAAGTATGAACACGCGCGGATTCTCCTAATTCATAACATCCATAACATTCTATTACATTAGACGTCATAAACATTATTGTCCCGTCTCTATTACACGTTATGTGATTGTCAATAAAGCTGGCACGTTATTGTAATTGTCTCCTCGTCCTGCTCCAGGCATTGAAGAACAAATACTAGATTTATACCTACTGATTCACTTCCCTTCGAAGCACTTGTACGCGTTCAAACAAACATTTATCCTTCTTTCTCCCCTGTTTGTCAAACGATTTTTTTGTATTGAAAATATTGATGATCTTTAGCGTTATCAGCTGTCAAATTTGCTAGTTGCAAAAGTGACTGTGCTTTCCTTGTAAAAACCGGCACGCTATCTGTGACAAAACATCCTATCAATCTGTCTCGTTTTTTTCGTGTCATAGGCGTAAGTTGTTCATTTTCTTGTATGAGTGCGATAGATGGCTTCCTTGGGTCTACCTATATTCTTCTAGTCTTCTCCGTCTACGTTAATAGTGGAATTTCTACCAGTGGGAGAACACTTGTAAAGATACCTAAACCTATTTAATGATACTTTATAATAAAATTTAATTCCATAATCCATGGAATGCATTCTACTCTGAAGAAGATCTTGGCTTTATTCACCGCAATGTTATTGTAAGCTTATAAGTATTTGTCTTATGTCATTATAACGTTTGTGATAAGTATAGGTAATAAATATCACAAGTAAACGCAATATTATTGCTTATTTAAACTTGACCCGGACAATAGTTTATAAATACACAATTCAGTAAGATTGGCTAGCACTTGTTCCGGCCAACTTTGGATATTCCGACAAGTGTTTGATCTTTACTGATAGACGAATTTAAACTCTAGTACCTTGTGTTTAAGGACATTTTATATAATGATGAGTTAAGTGTAATATTGTCATGGATTAATCAACCGAATCTATTATGTTTGCATTTGTTTAACATGTGTGTCGAGAGTTTTCTTCTGTTAAACGGGGTCATGGGTTTAGCCTTTGTAATAGAATGCTATATGTACAAGTCTCAAAGCTTTATTATGTTGACTGAACGCAATATTGAAGTTACCAAATAATTGTATTCGAAACTCAATACTGCATTTTGCACAAACGAGCAGACGAGGCACTTGATAGTAATTACTCATCGTCACCAAATCATCACCGACGAGTTGCCGACTAAGAAATAATGAAGAGAAAAAAGAAAAACTGTGATTGCGATTGTATCCACAAAAAATGTATAATTATTAAGAACTTTTTTACTTGTAATAGTGGTCGTTTCGTTGGTCTAAGCACAGGAAGGACCTGGGATTGAATCATCGAATCCTGATGGAACCTCTTATTTTCAAAATTATGTGCATGTTATAAATTAATTTACATACAGTCGCTTGGATGAAGAAACACGTCATGAAGAAACTGCCCATCTGAAAGTTGTCCATAATATTTTTAAGTGTGTGTATGTCATTCCGCACGTGGCCAGCGTGGTGGACTATGGGCTATATCTACCCCTCGTATTGTAAGAGGTGGGCTGAGCCCAGCAGTGGGACATTAATGGGTAGTGACGATGAAACAGCGGTGCAACATGTTTGTTAAAAGCGTGTTATAAATATGTCTGTAAGTATCCAGAACATTAAAAGCAAACCTTTCTAAATATAATTAATGTATTACCTACTTTTTCTTTACAAATAGAGCAAGATAAATATTCTGTCAGATGAAACAACGAACAAATTTTTATCTAAAGGTCGAATTTTATCTAGATTATGGTATAAATTACAAAATCTAATTGGTATTCTTATCTTGTCAAAGTTTGAAGTACCAAGCTATTAATTACTTACTCTGACCTTTTTCAAAAGTAATAATTACAATCACATCTATTTATTATGCTACAATTTTATTATCGACCGATATTAGAACACTTGGTAACGGTGTAAGTACACTAAAAGCGATGCGATAATAGTTCCCATTACGGTTGTTTCAAGCACACATAAAATATTTCTTGATTGAAAGGAATATCAGTGATTGCACATCGAGAGGTCATTTAATGTTTACATTCTTAGTAACAAACCTTAAAGAGTGATTATTATGTTCACAAACACTCTTGTGTCACAATTTGTTAATGTTGTTTATATTTTTTTCACTAACCTATTATTACTTATAACATTCCGCATTTAGACATTTCGAGAGAGGCGTTTAATTACGAAGCAAATGTAATCCTATCCAGTAGTACCTAATATGCTGACATTGGTTATCGTTTAACGGTTTGGGTAATTCACAAACACACACCTGTACACTCACAGCTCGAGCATTCATCGCTTACGATATTATAACTATAAACGGTTGTAGTGTACACGAACTTAATAATTTGTACGCGTCAAATAGATAGTCGATTTAAAATAATGATAAATATAATTAAAGTAAACTCGACACTGACCAAACAAATATCTCGTAGGGTCATCTCAACGATCAATCATTGTGGCCTTGTTGAATCCATTCCGCTTGTGTATGGGGTCCAGTTCCGTCTTCTTTATGAACTTGTGAATGTATGGAAATCTTTTAACCCAAAAATAATATAATTATGTACTTTATGTTTTTAATTTTTTTTTATACCGGCCCTATAGACAAACCATGGTCTCTACAAAGTCTCGAATCGGCTCTAGGTTATTTGATACTCCATTCTTATATGCTATTATCACATGAAAAGCAGCAACTTTATAGATGGACATTTTTTAAGAAATATCTATTGTAGATATAAGACCGCAGAAATATGCAGACGAGCTTTATAATGAATAAATACTTCATTGACTTGACACCATAGTATCCCGCGTTGGATCCAAAGAGGAGCAGTCGCTCTTGACGCAAGGACGCAAGGGACGCCAAAAACCAAAACGAGAAAAACAATTTGACGAAAAATAAAATTTTGATAGCGACTATTTATAAATATTTGGTACTTATATAACGTCAGACGATATACAATTTACTAGTGAAAGCGTCCACCAAAGATCGCTGAGAGACTACCTCGCTTCATGGTAGGCAAGAGTCGGCGCTGATTGTAACCATGAAGGTAATAGACCCTTCACCGAAGTTTTATTCTAGTTGACCGTTACAGCTGAGCTATTTACATTCAATCAAACTTATATTGCAACCAACATATCCTTCAAAATAGAAAGCCGTCCGCACTTTATAAAATAGAACTTTCCGTCATTAATAACAAAGTGTATTTCCGTCTGCCCAGTAGCGAGTGGCACCTGGGCTGGGAGCGGAGCTCGCTGCACGGCGTCAGCTGGTACCACCTGCTGCATCCCGACTGCTGTAAGGAGGCACAGAATAAACATCGATTGAGTAAGTACTTTGGCAAATCTATTATGTTTAGTGCAATCTGTAAATGAAAAAGTATTTATTAACGCAAGATGCGAGTTCTCCGTAATGTTCTCAAAGATGTGTGAAGTCTGCCAAATAAATAACGCTACACACTCATATCCCCACGCTCTCAGTGTCGTGAGCGCCGCGGACAAAACACACACACGCAGACCGAGAACAGATACTCAAACTCACCTTACAAATTTCCGTCTTACTGGAAAAGTGGAAAACGAACCCATGGAACGGCAGTCCGGTATATTAACCATTGAGTCATACGCGTCGTCGTATATATCCAAAAGTAAATACTCAAACTTACCCTAAAACCTTACTCAACTTTACCTTAAAACATTGACAAGAAGCGAACTATTGACTATTGAGTCTAGTCGCAATAAGAATAAAATTTAATAGAGGCGTTGATGTAGACAATTTGGTTTAACATTGGAATAATATTCCCACGTTGGTTGTTACTGTATCGTATTTAAAACATTCGCTCACAATACGCAAATGTTAAATTGCAATGTTCCAGCTATAAGCCTAATCGACTTCATGGCTTTATTTCGAAAGTCAATGCAGGCGGTGGCGGCGTAAGCCACGCTAAAACTGAGTTTGAAGTCTTAAAGAGGTGTTTATAAAAAAAATGGATATTATACCTTTGGTTTGTGGAAATATTTGTGAATTGAATGAAGTCTTTATTGACTATCATAGACCATATAACAAAAATAACACATCACTGTCACACCATGGCACACCATGGCCCAACAAGAAACATCTATCATCTATATCTATTAAATAAATATCATCGAGCCGAGAATCGAACGCGGGACGCCACGCCACGGTTGGACCACTACCAACAAGGCTATGGGGTCGTTGAAATTAAATAAGATGCTTAAACGACTGGATAACAGACTAATCTTCAACGTAAAATGAGTATAAAATAGTTTACGAGATACATATAAGCAAAAAATTGAAAAAGGGAACTTCCTCCCCCTCTCCACCACCGACTCACCCCCCACAGTCGGGGACTTTTAGTATGTTCACCTGGGCACCTCACAGACAAGCTGTAACAACTTTCAAAACTACACAATGTTTATGCTAATTTTCTTAGATTTTGTTTGATTATATTAATAAGATTTAGTAGATAGTTATTTAAAACCAACGATTAAGGTATAGCACTAGATGATATGATGATGACATCTCAGGTATCATTTAACTATTTGTCGTCATCATTAGACCTGGACTCGACTTCAAAGACAAGGAGGAGGTTCTCAATTCGACTGTATTTTTTATGTTTATTACCTCAGAACTTCCGATTGCGTGAACCGATTTTAATGATTCTTTTTTTATTTGAAAGCTTCTGCGTCCCGTGTGGTCTATCTATGAGAAAACCATCTAAGTCTTAAATTGCATTATTTTGAAGTCGGTTTTTTTACTTGTAAGATTATGAATATATATATATATATATATAGAAAAAAAAATGTTTTGAACCTTTTAATCGCGTAGTGGAACGCACTCCTGTATATCTCCACGCCTGGAACACGTCATTATAGCCCATAACATCAGGGAATAACCTTAGTATTGGCTTGAAAATAGCTTCATACACGAGTCTAATGATACTTGACGTTGAAGTGTTGTTTCGGTTTACACATCACCGCAATAACTCGGTATAATCAAACGATCTTTTGTTATCGAATGTATCATTTGACTTCATTCATGGGCTTCTAAAGAGATAAAGTTGAGGTTGAAGAACATAAAAATTTCGTCACATCTTAATATTAGTTTGTCGTGTAGTATAATGGTAGTTTTGTGTAAGAGTAGGGAGAATTTTGATACATTGCTTCAAAGGTGTCATACTTGCATATATGTATAGGCAACTATAATGAAACGGTAACAGGTTTATGTCTGTGCATAGAAGATATTTGAGAAAAAAATATATAGGGGTCTTATAGGGCCAATAGAAACCAAAATTATTACTTTAACAATTTTTGTCCCTATGTCTGCCTGTATATTAATGTATTAAAAGTACCGATTGAAATTCACGTGAAATTTGCCTCGTCCTATGTTAGTAGTTAATCAGTTTCTTACACTGCAATAAACTAGCAGCAGTAAATTATTATGTTTTATTCAACAAAAATAAGACATGCTGAATTATACCTATCCTCTATTATTTATTATTTATTTATTTGTAAATTCTGTCAACCATATGGTAAATTTTATCTCGAACCCCTACAATTTCACGCATGCATTAATATCAAGTACCTAAACAATTTTTGCATGATTAAGCACATAACATTATGATGTATTGCACGAAAAAGATACAATCTTGATAACAAAAGTGCTGTAACAGAAACGTCATATCACATCCATCTATAGTTCTATACTGATTAGGTGCAAAAACATAAAAGTCATCATCGATAACCTATGACAACATTTGAAGCCAAATCCTAGCAAACCCACGTTAGAGAAAGTTGACACTAGAACGCGTGACGTTTACGTGTGAACAGTCCTTCAAATACGTGACAGATTTAAATCTGAAAGCTCTCTGAAACTCGAACGAAGTTTTTGAACGGATTTTGAACTTTATTTTATGGAGAATATAAATATACAAGTTCTCGTCAAATGACAATACGAGAAGGACTCGTGACTTTCCACTCTACAATATTACGGAATCAGAACACTTTCGAATATTGTTGATGTGAAAACAAACGCTTCTAGACATTGTGATTCATATGTAAAAGTATTGTACTAAGTTCCGCTGGAAGTCATTTCATGAAGTCTATTGTAAGTGACTACACTTAGAATAGACTTCATGAAGTTAAATTTGATAGAAGGCAATTAATCGTATAAGCGCACATTATAATATACGTCCTTACGTAATAAAACTTGCTGTTTTGACGAGCTCGTAAATAAAAAATCCCGTAAAAATCTTGTTCTTTTCATATTAACAAAATATTAAAATAATCCAGTTCGACTCTATGACTCGAAATAACGACCTAAAGTATGCCATACTTTAGGACATAGGTACTAAATAATGGCATACTCTAGGACGTTATTTTGATGTATTTAAGTTACTGTGTCAGCTTTTAATTGAATATGTCGGTCATATTACATTAGAAAATGTTTAGCAATAAACTAAATTCAATAAAAAAAATTAAAACATTACCGAACAGATAAAGTGTGTAATTAAATACCATGTGACTGGTTAGTCACTTGACATATTAATATGGGGTACTCAGTACTCGATTCTCGTTCCAAGTAGGTATGTAATTAAAAAGGGTGCTTAAAATTTGACGTAATTATCCATTAAAAATCAAAATTATGGACAATCGGAGCTTCCGCGCTCACGCGTAAATTAGAGGTTACCCGTACTTTTTAATTTAAAACTAAACACAACATTTATTAATTCTAAGGCGTTCTAAGCTAATTTCTATTATAAAAATATAAGGCCTAGCAATAGCAAACACATTCGCTGCGGCAATCGTAATTTTCTATGGAAAAAATACGACGTATACGTGCTCCGCAGCGTACGTGTTAAGCAGAGCACACACAGATACACAGGAATAGAGATAAACACACCGGCTATCGAGCCGAGCGCAATCATAACCATCGTCAATCTCTCCGCAGCTTTACAGATAGAGACACCATGAGATCGGTTAATACAAGGATTATCTTTTTTAACCTTGTTCAAATAATAATTAAGTACATTGAAATTTAAAATTGATAATAATATGCCTGATTACAAATATAAAAAATAATTAGGTATGTCAGTTTAGAAAATCACGCCTGTGCCAACAATTTCCGAATTTGCGAAGCGAAGCGAGGGCGGGTTTGCTAGTTACACATAAGTTTATTAATTTAGGGGTCATCAACAAAATTGCATGTATTTAATTGCTAACAAGTATATTTTTTTCAAACGGCCACAGCATGCGTGATTAAATTGCATTAACATTACTAATACTAGATACTTGATATATGCGAAAGATAGTAGCTGTCTGTGCCCGCGACTTCGTCCGCGATGAATTTATTATATATTTTTTATAATTAAAAAAAATCTAAAATAAAAGTAGCCTAAATTCCTCCTCGGTCCAGCCGTTCTAGAGATTGCCAAAACAAACAGACAGACAGGCAGACAGACAAAAATTGTAATAAATTTTACTTTTGGTATATAGGTATGTAACGTGGATACATCCGTGCATTTAGTAAAAAGCGGTTATTTTAATATTACAAACAAACACTCCAATTTTATTTATAAAATATATATAGATAAAATTAAAAATCTCTCAGTTTCATCCCAGTCTGGTGTACTTTTGATTTATTTCCCCGTTTTTTAAACTCTCTAGTCTTACTTACTACATCACCTTCTCTCCACTCCACATTTTAAAGGAATGTTGTGATGGTCAACCTAATCTTAAACCAACATTCGAGATTGCACAAATAACCACCCGCCATTAACCCTCATTACTCTTACACAAACCTCCCATTACTATATGAAGAAATTATGTTTTGTGACGTTGACATAAAGTCTATAATCTCTTGGCGGAGCCATACAAAAATGGAATCAATCAATACCGTAAACGAAATGGTACGTCTATTCGACGACGATCTAGAGTCGGCATTCGTATATGACTCCGTAATTACCGAGATAAACATTACTGATTCATTCCTTACGGTCCAATTGCTTAGACTCATTGATGGGATCGGGCTATCCGGATATATTGGCTATTTTACTAAAATTAAGACGATCTAAGCCTACATGCGTATTCGACGTGTATGGCATAACTGTCCCACTGCTTGCCACGGATCGCCTCGGGATACAGGCCATAGTCTAACACGCTGGCCAAGTGCGGATTGACGTACTTCACACACCTTTAATTACTTAATAGCCGTCACAGGAACACCTGATGGTATGCGGCTAAGCGGTTCTCGTCGTAACACCAAAGGCCTCCAATGCGTTGCAGTCAAGAAAGAATAAATCGGAATACACAATATCGTTGAATCGTATATTTATAAGCATTCTTTTTATTTCACCAAAATGCTATTATACTTAACATCTATGATTAACACGTTCAGTGCGTTATGAGGTCGAAACGTCTCAAGCATGACTTCCCGCTGGTGCGGCAATCAAAATCGCGTTCTTTCACTCCGTGCGGGAGGCTACAATTTTAACATTTCTTTGAGTATGACAGAGACAAATACATAAAATTGTTTCTCTTGCGAAGTAGAGCCCAATGGCTTATTTAATAAGATATGAGGTCGAAAAGCCCTCAAACGCACTGAATAGAAAAAAATATGCGCCAGTGCGAAGTGAGGTCTAATCTGCCTCAAAAGTTGTAGGCCTCATAAACGCACGGAGTGAAGCGCGGGGGGCGCGGGCGGCGCGTAGTGATGCGACAAGTTTTGATACGGAAGCGTACTTCTTGTCCGCGCGACTCGCCTTATTTTTTAAGTATTTTTGTTATTGTTCGTCATTGACTTATTATTTGTGACTTTGATTTGAGTACTTTGACAGATTGACATTGACATTAGAATAGAAAGAACCAACAGCCATCAAGTAATATCGATTTTCATAATATACTGCATTTAAAATCTTTTGGTAATTAGCCATTTAAAAGTAAAAGTATTTTTATTGGATTTATTAACATCGATTTTTTTACTTAATAATTTCGCTACTGCACTTGGTTACGTTCCTTTTCACGTAAAGTATTACGGCGAAGAGTAAGGATAGTAAATTGTAAAATTCAATAAAAAAAAACCCATTAGCTACAATTTTAAGTTTTGTATCATAATAAAGCGTATAAGATGACTCATATAAAATATAAAATTGATTACTGTACAGTCTGGTACCACTTTGGCGGACCTCGTTTCATCCTCTTAACCAAAATGACCCCTACTAATAGCCAAGCTACAGCTAGCTAGTTGACAACTAAACTAATTGTACTCAAGATAATTTTTTAGCACGATTTTTTAACACTCATCATTTATACGCATGCTGCTTACACTAACAAATCCTTAATCGTCGCAAATCCTATTTTGCTTTTATAATCTACACAATACTCAAATAATGATAAATATATTTCAAAAGAGGAAAATCAATTTAATACTCTAGATATTATTATTTTTTTCCTACCCTAGGTGTGGGTGTTTTCAAATGTATATTGCTACAACATGAGTGTGGTTTGAAATATTTGATAAATAGCTACTCGTATTTTTAACTTCTGTATAGTTTATATTTCCGGTTTACAATACCAGATTCCTTTAGGTGAGGAAGTATATCTTCTCTTTTGTTCGTGTCTGCAGTGGTCATAGCTGTTATACTCAATGAGTAAGAGTACATACAAACACACAAATCTATCTACCCACTAATTACCACACAAACACACACACACAACACACACAATTACCCACCCATTCACAAAAATACGCACACATCCATTCATACGCATATACATACACATAAACTGACTTACATACTTTAAAACTAAAATTGGTATGTGTGGTACTCTAGAATCCTAATTTAAGTAAATAAATGTTATATCACCTGCATTTCTATTTTATTCCCATCACTAGTAGAGACACAAATCGAACTTCTTTTCAGTGCGTTGTGAGGCAGAATCGATGGCATAATTCTTTTTTTCATTTATTCAATACCGAAATGTCACACCTACGTACGAAGCTAGATTCAACTTGAAAAACTATTTAAGTTTATAATGGTAAAGTTTCAAGCAAATATTTTCAATTTTGAGCTATATTTAAGGCGTTTTTTAGAAACAATATTTTGTGAGGTCGAAAAGCCCTCAAACGCACTGGAAAGAAGTTCAACTTTGCCTCGAAAAGACCTCATCCGCACTGGCTGAAAGTCCATCAAAAATAGTGACGCAGTGAACGTGTTAAATATTATAGATGCCATGACGACTGCTATTACTTAACATTGTAGGCCTTTATTTATATTCGTCTGCTGTTTTCCAAATAAGGATTACTTCAAACAAAGTCTACAATGATTATTCCTGCACTTGTACCGGTCTACTCCAGCTTCTAGAAGTATTGTTAGAAGCGGTAACTTGGTCGTAACGTCTAGTATTTCCCAACCGTAACCATAGATTAACACTGAAATGAGATGGAGTGACAGAAATAATAGCTTGTGTGTATTCTAGACTGCAGTAGGTAGATTTTTTCAACATGCACTATAATGTCTCACGGTACCTAAAATGTAGCTACCCAACTTTTTATTATGTCAATGAAGATTAATTATTTTTTACATAATTTTGCTACTACTACTAGTTTAAGTAGCTAAATTCCCAGAGTTGAGCTTCGATCCATTAGTGGTACACTTGGGGATCTCTCTTAATTGGGGAGGTTTAAAGTATTATACTCCACCTCGCTTCGGATGCTGCCATATCACACGTGACTTGATCAATCCCAGTTGTTATTGGTCGATGGGCTTGACAAGTACTATCGAATGATAACATAATCATGCTTAATTTCTTCTTATGTTCTGTCTTCATATTTATTGCTTATGAAATTTTGACAATTCATCCAATTTCCTTCCTGGTATTTACTTAACTCGGTTGAACTAACGACTTCAGATATATATACTTCACACTTTATCTATGCTCCTCATTAATCTATGACCACAACTATAAAATGAGCCGCACTACTCCAGCGTAACAATTCAGCTGTCACCCTTCCGATTTTACGGTTTATTCACCGCATAGATTATCTAAAAGATATTAGCATTTAATTCTATTCTTTGTCTACAAACTGTCACATTGGATTTATTAAGTATCGCAATCAGATATTGGCATGTTTCGTGGGAATTCCAGTAATTATTAGCATAAGATAAGATAGCATTAGAATTACATCGCTTATAAATTTATTAACGCCTACAAGTATACGTTAGGGCCGACGAAGGAGTTGTGCGTGATACAGATGCAAATGAGGACTTAAGTAAAATTAAATGTCAAAGGGCATTACATAAATGACCATCAATGCCGGCCAATCATAAGTTGACTGCCCTATACATATTACTTGCAGCTAATGCGTACTTACTGGAAGGATAACTTGTTAAACGGAAGGGTCCACTCAATTTTTATATTTCCTATCGATATTTCGACCTTGCACGGTGTAGGAAGTGTATTTTAATAAAGTTAGGTTTGTAATAGAAAGTCTCTTGGTTTCTCCTCTATTCTTTTTTGGTCGACAATGCATCAGAAGTTCGTTTGGTGTTATTGATGTCTATAGGCTGTAGGTGTGTTGTAGGCTATAATATAATTATTATTATATTAAAATTATAAACAAACGAAGACCGTGTATCTGGTAAAATAGAAGCAATTGACTTGACCTGACCTGATCTCTTAAAAAAATAAAAAGCTTGTATTACGGTTTGTATTTCGAAAGAAAAAAAAACTCTCAATTGACGACTAGAATTTTATATTTAGAACGTCGGTACAAACACATAAAAACAACAATAATTTACTTGTCAACAACATAGTTCTATCGGAATAATCAAAACGATCTCATTTACCGAAGGTCCTAACTATCGATTGGTTCTAGATCGCGGATGTCCTGGAGAGCTAATATAATGCATATTTAATAGCGACCTTAGACCACGCTATCCATATTTATGATCACCGTTTCATGTCACCGAGCGCTAGCGTTACAGAGCTTGAAAGCTCGTTAATCGCATATTTGCTTTTCTAATTTATTAGGTACGGTTGGACTAAATAACGATCGTAATGAAATTTGTTACGAGGGTCGTAGGTGGTCTAGAAGCTAGCGGAGATTTGGTGTTTATTACAGACGGGATTACGAGTCGAACAAAGATATCGTTGGTTGTGTAGCTATAAATCTGCAGGTAGGTAGTAGAATATGGGATAGGTGAAATGAAACAGATTGTAGCAATTGTTTTGAGGTTTGGGTACATAAATATCATTCAATGTTTGCCTGAGTACTTAACTGCACGTAGGTATATGTTACAAGCTACTAATATCGTTGGCGATTGTAACATAGCAGGTAGGTAAAGTTCGAAAAAGGTCCACATCGGCCAAAGCATTATTAGCAGATTATAAATAATAATATTTTGATAACATTATGAATAAAAAGTTCTTCGTAATGTTATCAAAGATAATATAATTATTATTATATAATTATTTGATTTTTGTCTGTCCAATTTTTGTTTGTCCGTCCGTTTGTCCCGGCTTATCTATGGAACGGCTGGACCGTTTGAGTTTGACTAACGGGTCTCACTGGCAGATAGCTGATGTAATAAGGCGTACTACTACTAACTAGGTACTTAGGCTGCTTTTAGTTTAGAAATTTAATAATTTTTTTGTTAAATTCCACGTGGACAAAGTCGTGGGCACCACTAATATTCAATAATATTTAAATGTACCTAAACCTAAGTATTATCGATCTATTAGATTATCGAACTCAAATTGAACTATACAGAAATGTTCTCATCACAAATAACTAAAGTCTAAATGCAAATGCCTTGCAATAATTTAAATCAAAACCGACTGAAATTATTCAGTCTGTTTGAAAGCTTAATAGCCAACCCATTAACCCAATAAAAATAAATCTAGTATACAAATTCAGTTAATATGGAACGGAAACAGTGTACATAGAAATAATTCATTGGAATCCGTAAAACTGGTATGTTTAAAATGATTTACTTACAGAATAGCAAATACATTTCCATACCAGCTTTAACGGTCTATGCTACTTTGTTAACCCATAAATCTTTGTACTTATTATCTCTATAGCATCGTCGTTGAAGTATTCATATATCTTAATTCTTCAATATTTTCGGTGGAAGACGAATTTATCAGTGACCTGTAAACTTGTCAACAGTTTGATAATAAATGAGGTTTTGTAAAAGTCGGCATACGTAGAGTAGAAGCTGGTATGCTGGTATTAATAGTTGAATATATTGGTAATTTACTAATGGAAATATTAATTTATTTTAGAACGTAATACTCATCTCTGTTAGAATCACGTTGACCAGAGCGCTTTGTAAGTGTTATAGTTATTTTATAAAACCAAATAACTATTTACAAAATAGTTACCTACATAATAAAAAATACCTAGGTAGTTGGAGATATAAAAATGCGAGTCAGTCTGTTCTTTTTTGGTAGGAAACGCATCGGTGACGCGTTTATTGTTACTGATATCTCGGAGAATGCGACTACTAACGATTAGGTAGCTCGTCTTTTCTTTTGTAGTCTTTTTTTGTATTTATATCAAAACAAAATTTAAGGTAAAGACATTTATATTTCCAAAAGCCTATAGAAATAATAACACTACAAATAGAGTACCTATGTTGAAGGTGTTATGAACATACTCAATGTTTGTTAACCCCATTGTAAAACCCATAAGACCAAATACTAAACATACGTCTATCAAAAAAAATCTAACCCAACCAGGAATCAAGCCCGAAACATTTCAATACGTCAATAAAAAGAAGGCCTATTACCGAATTACTTGTTTAGACCAATATTTTCCACTCACATTTATTCCTTCCTAGAACTCCAAGCATCCAATGCTAAAATAAAAAACAATACTTTATCATAACATCTACAAACCAGGTCATCAATGACAAGGTGGTACAAACTTGAAGTGTTCCGTAAATGGCCACGCGTCAACGAAGCCGATCATCTGAACGGACCATATCTGGCTAATGTAAATTGTTATCTTAACATCATCGTCTTGTACCAACATCAAATTGAACAACCTTTCAATGAAAAATAATCCCTAATTCAAACTGCGTTAAACACATTTTATGTTGCTGTCGTAACCAACGTTTTCACCTTTTTTGGAATGTGAGTCTATTTAGTCAGTGTACGTTAACTTAAATTCGATAATCTGTTCATTAACAATAGTCCAATATTAGCTCCATTCAATTATTACGATTCACACTCAATCGGCTTTGAATTAGTGATTGAACGTTTGTTATCGACTTAACAATTGAAAGTTTTTGCACGGCGCTTATCGTTCGTCATCAGCAGACAGCGCAAAAAGTTTATTGGATGAATGATCTAATGATATTACAAGATGTTTTGAACTTGTAGGTACATCGTTATTAAATTAAAAAGTAATCGCCGTGTGACGTCTGTTATTTAGGTTCTTTGGAAGTCAGTGATCTTGTTTCTTTTAGGATCAGCTTATGGCAGTTAAATTAACAGTAATTAAGAGGCGTATTGGGGTACTTACCAGTACGTTGGTATTGCTTGCAAATCCTCGTCGACTTATTGACATGATAAGTATTTAGTATATGAAACACTTATATTTGAGGATATAGGTATTACGTAGAATAGATATTTCGCTTGAGATTACTTTCCTTCCTTCTCCTCTTTTCATTCTTGACCAATGATGCCTTTAGTGTTACTGTTAATGTCCATAGGCGACAGGCTTTCTATTAGGTCTCATTGTTATTCACATAAAAAAATTAAAAACCTTCAACGCACATTTCAGTTCCTCTTTAACCATCGCAATACTTAATGTTCCTTAGTTCTTTACCGGGTAGAGTTTCTCATGTAGTTCCGCATATGCAAATGTTCTTATTACTCGCAAATAACATTATGGCACTTTAAACGGTGTAAACAACTTAAACGGTGAATACCATCCTTGATGCGCGATGCGTGACATCATAAGGAGCCTGACCTGACCTTTCTCATCTCGTTGGAAGTCAGTTTCATCTCAGGAAGACTCGTTATTAAATATTTGTCAAAAAGTAAAACATTTTCATACACTTTTTATGTCTATCACTAAACTAACTAACCTAACATTAAAACTAGTTTCTCGTAACTTCCGTTAATACCATATGAAATCAGAAGAAAGCTTTATAAGTACACTCGTGTTTCAAGACTCTATGTTTATTATTTTTCAAAAAAAATTTGTGTACTTTTGTTACTTAATTAAACTAACTATGTATACACTAGTTTCAAAACTTCTATCAATGCAATCATCGGAACAAAGTTTCATTAGGTATACTCATGTTTAAAACCTGTTCTCATTTAGAAAAAAATAACTCGTGGATTGTTGCAAAATTTGAAATAGATATTACCTATTAACAAAACGTCAATAAATTTATTTTCCCAATAATATCTGGCCTTTCTGGAAATCTAGTCCAGGTAGAGTTACTGTCTCTAAATTTTAAACTCCAGACAACTAGCTGATTATAAAAAAAAATATAAACATTTTAGTAACAAAGTAAAATCTTGCCATTTTTTGTTATAAGTATATTACGTATTTTATGAATAGAAGTTACACTGATTGGTTATTTTTTATATTTTACCAAAATGATGGAAACTTCTCTATGAAATCTACAACATTAAAAAGCAATAACTTTGATTAAAATTTTAATAATCCGTACATCCTAGTTGTATGTATTTTTTTATTGACATTTCTTTTATTTCCCAGTAACACAATCTGAACAAGAACGCTCCTGCATCGCCCTGCTACGGCTGCAGCGTCGCTGTGGCCAGTTCCTGTGGGTGCATGCCGTTCTGCAGCTCAAAGACAATCTGGAGAACTCGCAGCGGCCGGTCATAGTGTGTACCAACCAGGTGTTGAGGTGAGCTATCCGTCTATTAAGCCTAAATATTATCTTTTTACGATGTCGTAGCTCTGGGCGATAGACCTTGTCTGCGAAGCAAAGGGTTCAATTTGCGGTTGTGAGTTATGACATTTATGAGACAGTTATTTAATTGTTCTCGATTCGTGGGTCTTTGTGATGTCGTATTTGTGTTGTTCGTGTCACCTATGATATTTGAATATGAGTGTGTGAATGTTTATGATTATTTTAGTTTTCGAGTTATGTTATATTGGAGTCAAACGTATTAGGTACCTAATTAAATATTAAAACCCCCTCGGAAGCCATTTGGCGCAGACGGAGAGGCTTTGGAATCCGGAAGGGTAAAGGTCATAGTGTACGTTGGCAAAGCGAGACTTAGTAAACTTCACACACCTATAAGAATGGTTTATAGAACTTTCAGAGATGGAATCTTTTCCTTCGCCGAAACATATTATGATGAAAAATTTTTGACAGGCACGTATTTTACGAGTATATCACGGCTTACCTCACGTATTGTAGGTACTTGTCGGATTCGCCAAACTAGTTTACACGTATTTATCTGAGAGATAAGAAGAGCTTCGAATCCGAGCCTTCCTAGCGAAAAACCGACGCAACGTTGAAAATCACTTTTTTCTGAAGCAAAACTTCTCAAGTTGTTTAAAAATGTTTTGTGTGATTCTTTTCACTGGCACCACGATGGCGACTACTAATTATATTGTGAAGTATTTTGCTTCTAGTTACTAAAATAAAACAACCAATATAGTGACGAAAAAAAACCGGAAGTAATGTATTTTTAAAATATAAAGAAGGATCACACAGAGTCACCTTCGTTTTGCATTGGCTACTGAACCCCAAATTACCTTCAATGCTTTCACGAAGTACTTCCACATGTGACACCGTGAAACACATACAGTGAACCAGATATTTCTACAAATAGAAAAAATCACACATATGGCTAAATATGTAGCTTTATATATTATAAGTATGTCTTATAAATCGCATTCTATGGTAAAACTACCACGAACATAAAATTTTATTTCCATTGCGAAATTCAATCCAGTATCGATCGCTAGATAATCTCAGGTACACGCCATCTAACTGGAATTCTTTGATAGTTAAGACATAAACAATTTCGTTTGTAATTTTTAAGGTATTACATGACATCATGGTTACAATAATTGACATCGTAAAAGCACGTAAGCGCAGGTTAATACGACGGTATTTATCTTCAACTAGACGGCGCATTCAAGAGCTTATTATGATTATGGCTTTAATAACGCTGGCGAGGTATGGCAAATGGCAATAATAATAATAATAATTCGTAATTATTATGAATTTACGTGCTATTAGGGTTTATTTACTCGTAGATGCGACTATTTTCGAATAAATTTTACAACATTATTATCTTAAAATTACTATGCCTATACCACGGTACCTACGTGCTTATTTTTACCTAAATACCTACCTTGTTAGTTTTACTCATAACTTTAAGAGATATTTTGAAAGTAGGTACTTGTGCTGTTGAAATAATCGCCTTTTTAAAACAAAAATAACTTGCCTTGTCAATGGTGCCTTACAAAGGATAAGGCAATGATACCCAGTTTGTCATTAAATGTACTTATCTCACCGAGCATATGTTATATTATTTTTCGCTGACTTAGCTCATTAAACGTTCTGTAATAGTTTCGTAGAACCAGAAATATGTAAGTCTCACGCTTCCGTCTTAGTCGCCAACGCATCGCAAACACCACAAACAACACCCTACGTGTTGATGTCTATAATTACTTACCCAGCGTGGGTGACTCGTTACCGACTAAATACTCTGTAGAAGTTGATTGACACAAACCCCGTTTGCTTATCAATTAAAAAATTAAATCATTTTTCACTTCAGATCAAGACAAATCCTCGCCTGTATGCATTTAGATGTTACAGATAACTTCGTTTAACTTTATAGCCACACTAATAATTCTTTGCACAGCATTGTGTATAAAAATACAATCGTAAGTGGCGGTTGTGCGAGCAACTAATTGGCTTTAAAGCTGCTCTATTAAGCCGGCCGATAATTCCGACCGACCTGTGCTCGCCCGACTTTGAAAAATGGCTGCCATATTTTAACGCGGTCACTTACAGACTTCCCTATTGAGATATCAATACTAGATGACGTCCAACGACGTACACCTCGCGTAAACACAGCCCCTTACCACGACATGGATTCATTCGAAAGCGTCGCGCGTAAATCGTGTAAATCGTTTCATTTTCTCCTCTACGCATCAGCGTTTACGAACGCAAAACCGCGTCGGTGTTTCGTGGTGAAGGTTGGCGGAGAATAAATATTGTAAGGGGGTGATTTATTGAGTCTGAGCGGGGCTCGCAAGCCGATCGGCCGGCCGATGTTACTATCGGGATGGTTTGAAATATGCCTGCAGAGGGCTATTGTTGTGATGTGAGAAACGGTGTTTAACAAGCGCGGCGGTTGATCGATGGCGCCGCTTCGCAGTCGTTACTCTAAACTATATTTTATAGCACGAAAATACATGAAAACCCGCTAATTTTCGAACGCTACAACATGGTTTCTGTTGCGTGAATTTAATCCCGGGGCAATTTTGTTCCTCTTAAACCGTTGAGTAATGATTAACTATTAGAACTCGGGTTAGGTACATTGTACATTTGGTGTCCGTATCATAAAATCTGTAGTGTGTTGAACCTTTCTTTACAAAACTTTATAGGTCTACAAAACGTTTTAAGGAAATAGGCATCTTATCTAGAGACATGATTAAAAACTATAGGTACCTTCCTATGAACTACTCATTTCATCTAAACAATTGTAGAGAGATTGATATATCAAGGTGAGTAAAGTAAAAGTTAAGAAGTAGGTATGTACTTACATAAGTAAAGTAGGAAAATTATAATGCCCAATTAAAGAAGTTATATTAATAAAATATTTAATAGGTTATTCTGTATAACTGATCTTATGATAATTGAAATGGTTCCAACGTTGAAATTAGTCTAAAGTGACAAACCTACCTATTTAAAATAGCAAAGATAGCTATAGTTATGTCCAACGTTAATAAGCCCTGGTTTTAGACAATGACAGAAGAGCAAGATAACCATTCGTACAGCAGTATCAAAGCTTACCTACACCAATATATCACCCTATTAACAAAGCTAACATTTATTATTCAAATGAAGCAAGTCACGTCCAGCCGTCAGAGGTATTATTCAGTGGATAATTCTGTAACAACCTCATTATGCTCGTACAGTGACTAAGGACTGGGCAAATTAATCGGCAAGTAGGCGCTAGAGATAGTAAATCTAAATTAATATTGCAGTGGTCCTGTTGACCTAAACAATCAGTGAGGACAAAGGGCTTGTATGATCTCTGTATAAGTACGCTGGATAGTTTGTAGATATGGTAGACTGGTCAATGTGCGGCGCCTTAGCGCATTATCTATTAGGCTAGTAGGACATTTTCTTCTAAATGTATTTGGAAAGTTGGAAGTGGATGTTCTGGTGCACAGGCCACTCAAGTGTAGGAAGATCTGTATTTTTTGAAGGAAATTTTGTCTACTTAATTTCTTTATCTGTCAATTTTTCAACAGTGATAAGTTCCAGTGAACTCAAAAAGTACCTAAGTAGGTAATTACATCGGTACATACTTACTTTAGAATTTGATATAGCGCTGATCGAGATCGAGAGATGTTAAGAGAAAATAAAGTTTGTCCAAATTACATTAGTTTTCTTACAACAAAATACTTAAGTCTATAACCTAAACTTCGTAACTTCACTTAAATGGGTTAAATGATTTAATATGATATATTAGTACTGACAATATAGAGTTAAGTGTATGTTACATGACATGGGCGGAGAAGGATATTATTATAATACATACTCATTACACTGGGCATATAAATATGTCTAAAGAATCATATATCATACATTAAGCACGTTTTATGACAAGATACAAAGTTGCAAACACTAGATAATAAATGCATAATATACTTAACCACAAAAAAAAATGTTATGTAAGTTTTGTTACCGTTGTTAAGGTAAAATTGGTACCTTAAATTTGATTTTAGTAACTACCTAGATATCGAACTAAACTAGTATGTACCATGTCAGTAGTGTCCACCCAAATAAATAAATAATCACATTTTACACTCAAACTCAAACTGCCAGGTTTTTCTGCACTGAGTTAACATATACTTCAACTAGTAGGTACCTAAACCCGCCCTCGCTTCGCTTCGGGAAAACCAATTTACACAAAACTTTAATATATTTTAAATATAAACTTTCCTCTTGAATTATCTATTATCTATTAAAAAAACCGCATTAAAATCCATTGCGTAGTTTTAAAGATCTAAGCATACATAGGGACAGAGAAAGCAACTTTGTTTTATACTATGTAGTGATGTTTCCCTGTATCATGGATGGCATGGACATCACAAACATACACGACCCGAGAAAAAACATTTAGGTAAGTATTTTTTTTTACATGAGATAAGTTAATGCTTGACAACTATCCCACCTAATATAAGTGGCGATGAAGTCGAAGATGTTGGTCGCACTAACTTATTAAAAGCCTATTTACTCTCCTCTTGAATACTCTTATCTCTCTGCCTTCAGATGTCTGCCCAGAAATCGAACCTGAGCCTATCGATTCACAGGCGGGATCACTACCCAGTGAACTACGGGCTCATATAAAAAAGCTTTGCATCATGCATCTGCATCGATGGTGACAAAAGTGACAAAATTCGTTAAACTCAAAAAGTTCTACTTTTGTCACTTGAGCCAGCTTTTTAAATCCATGCTCATACATCTAGCGTGCTCGGCGCGGTTGCATTGTTTGGGCAATTGCGTCATTTGTCACGTTTCTGCGCCGACGTTGCGCAAGCAACTCATGTAACTTCGTGGTTTCCCCTGACAAATGCTTGCGCTTTTAATAATGAGCGCAACTTACGTGAATACCGTGCTTACTTGTTTTGTGCCCTATTTCTTGGTGACAATTTAATACTTTATAAAGATTAACGAGACCCTTATGAGTCTGTCTAGACTTCTTAAGTGACGCTGATCACATGTAACTTTTACTTGTGATAAAAACACTTTTTTATGATTAACAAAACTATATAGAGATCTAGAGTCACGTTGATAAGTAAGTAGATACCTTTTTTTTTTTTTTGTTGTCGAGGGGGAAACCTTCAAAAGGTACCCGGCGCCGTGGGAGCGACGCCAGGGTATGTGGGATTTTTACCGCACTAAAACCCCCCCGGTGGCCTTCCTCAGCGCTGTTTGGAGGACTCCGGGATCTCCAAAGGAACGCAACCGGAGTCCTCCAAGCGCGGTGCCCTTATGTTGGGCTCTACCAGCGGGGGAGTGTTGCTCCCCCGGTAGCCGTCGCTGTTATTTACGACGGTATGCGGCCACACATACCGTCGTCCTTCTCGGGGCTGTTGGTGAGCGGTTCGAGCTCCCACTCTAGCCGCCCGCAGCCCCAAAGCCCCCTTTTAGTCGCCTCTTACAACAGGCAGGGGATACCGAAGCTCGTATTCTGGTCCCGAGCCACAGGGACAAAGTAAGTAGATACCTACAGTCACATATGAAGCTACTGTTAAGTTATTGCCAAGTTAATAACCTATTTATTAAAATAATTATGTTTAAACTTATTAAATATTTTAAAATTCTACTAAAAATTCAACCATAACTATGCCAATGCCGGCTTGACAGAAAATAATGCGGATGCGGGGAATGCGGACCATAATATGCCATGTTTTTATAGTAGTAATAAAGTATTTTAATTGTAATCCCCAAAGACATTGTGAATGTGCAGAATGACGATAGTCCCTTGCAAATACCAACAGAACAGATAGGGCTCAAGTCTCACAGTCTCAGGCTATCTTTTCAAACCCCGTTTTGTCACGTTTGCACCGCAATATAAGTATCTATAAAAACAATTTGTGAACACGTGCACAACAACATTATATTAAGCGGTTGAACGACAACAAATTGTCAGCGTGTCGCCGCCTACGTCATGTCCGAGAGATTTATGCGCTCTGACGACGCGGACGCGCAAATTGGCGGGAACTGAGACGTTCTGTACCGTGTAGGTTAGGTGAGGTTATGCATACCGAAGTTGAGTACACTCGGACGGACGAAATCATGTTTAGTTTATAACATTGAAATACTTCTCAGACAACTACTGATCAGTGAATCCTGGGTTCGATTTATAGAGAGACGGAAAATTTTAATGATGAGATTAAATTGTCGGTGTGCTTGAGCATTCTAGTTTCTGTGTTGTCTATAGCACCCACGACACAGGGAAATCCTACTATGGGGTATGGGAAATATGGGGATATGAATGTGTACCTAGCCCATATTTATTATTATCTATACAAACCTTACAAGATCTTTATGGTACCTATAAGGTATAACCTTCTTTCCCTCGAGTCCAAGCCAACTCTCCTCCGGTGTCATTCCGATGCAAGCCACAATTAAACACATTGTAGCTTGCCTCCTAATAAAAAGCTACTTAGAATCATCACCTAGTAATGAAAGAATATGTTAGACCTGTGTAAAATGTAAATTTACTTACCGAGGTAGGTACATGAAATAGAAAATGTGTCGTAAAACCTTTCGACTGTACAATAGAGCTTCTGTGATTCTGTCCGCTCGATGCGTAACGAAGCACGTTTAATTCGAAGGTCGAGCTCATTAATGGTGAACGTGTAAACATGGGGAATTCGTTGATCCGCTTGCCCTTTTGATTCCTGGCTTTTATCGATTTGTCGATGTCGTAGTATCCATTACACACTGTGTGGTTATATTTTGAACTTTCGTTTAGGAATTCTGCATCTGAATATCACTGAATCATTATTTTACCAATACTTACCTTCTTATAATGTGTTCAATGAGTTCACTATTCAAAAATAAAAATGGTGTATATTGAATGTGAAGTGGTGAATTAATTAGGGGAGAGTTGAATAATAGGTAGGTACTTCTAAGGTTTCATTACAAATATTCACGCGTCAGATTATTTAACAGACCATGTGCCAAGAATAAAATATGCTTACTTATATACCTAGGTAATACGTACTAAGACCGTCTCTAGTTGCTCTCTATTTTGCCATAGGGCTCTTAATCTTAGCCTGAGCTTTATCTTGGAGCTTAATCTTAATGGAAAATATCTACTCAGAACAGAAATATTCCTTAAGACATACCTACTTATCAAGTAATTTACTAACAATTTTTCGAAATTAATTAACTTAGTTTAAATAATGAAACAAGGAATTTTAAATCGTATCTACTTATTAATACTTACCTGTCTTTTATTAACCTACCCTTACAAAATCTTAATAAATAGGTATCACTATTCAAAATATTTTCCAAGTCATTGTAATAATGTATTCACATGTTATTCACAATGTACATATAATTTTAAATTATTTATTGGCGCAATACATTAGTGTATCTTTATTCATATCAACTCCACGTCTGTCTATGTCCTAAGCTTTTCTCTGTATCTAAGTGGGTCCAGGGGTAAGTCCAACTATGTGACATTTCCTGGCATCCACTATCTAAAGGTTGCCTACTCAAACCTCACCGAGTTCGCTAAAGGTTACGTTAGGACTTTTGTAGAAACCACGTACAAATTTAATACCACCTTCGAAGTGGTGTCACTAAGCATTATAGCCGATTGTTAGAATTCTCCCATTCTCCAATTTATATCCATATCCGATTACACAATGGATTTATTTTCAGTTTAGTACTTTATCCTTATTTAGAAGCAGACAGGTAGTTACCATCTTGCTGTTTCATCATGATTCATCGTTCATGAGAAAATAGATTAAACGGTTGAAATAGAACTGTTGAATTCAAACTTATGATCGTCAACTAAGAGATGATGATCAGGTATTTCGTTCATGTCATACAATTACCTACGGCACGGCATTGTATGTACCTACCTATGACATGAACGTAACGTGACATTGTAGGCATCTATCATTCTATGTGTATTAGATAGGTACCAATATATCTAATACCTATCTCTGTTCTTACAATAGGTTAAATGGTTAACCCTAGGAATAATACAATTAGATATGTACATATTGTACACATTGTACATACCTACTTTATATGTACATATTGCACATACCTACATTATATTATTTATCGATATATAAGTAGAGAAGTCAATCAAAATTCCCACTTTTTAAAACTGAAGTTGACTAACCTTATTAAATCTTTTAAACAAACAAGCATCCAGTAAAAAGTATAAGAGTTAATTCGTTATTTACTTATATAAAAGATAAGATTAACAAAAGATAAAAGCTTGCGCTCGAGTCAAGTTTATCGCGGCTTTAAACCTATTAAAACTTACAATACAAATCTGAACTTAAACAATTATCCCAATCATAGATTACTATTAAGATAAGAGAACGACAAACGCGATATTACGTACATATAATTACATCGCAGTGTCATCAATTGTAATCTTTCTTACACATACAAGTCGCTGGACCGCGATACTACTTAATATAAACATTAAACTTTAGTAGGCCCCATTCCACGGCTCTACTAATGGCCAAAGCATGTAACAAAGTCGTACTGTGAAGTGAAATTCTTTCCTACAATAAAAACGTATGACTCTCTAAGTTATTGTCATTTCTACGTTCCATTATCATAATCACTATTTCACATTAAAAATGCAAGGATATGTAGAAGTATAAAAATAAATTACAAACCATTGAAAATAACTCTACAAAACATTTTTTAACCTTTAACGTTTTTCACCTAACAGTAGACATACCTTCTAGGAGCATCCGTGAGACCGTCTGTTTTACGACGTTTGATACGGAGAGCAGATCCTTCGCTTCCTTATAGGCCGACGAAGCCTTTGATGTCACCGATGTCTACAGTGACCAAAGAGTCATTCATTAATCAGGTGGCGCCTACTCATCGGCTATTAACATTAAAAAATCTATACCTATCACGTAAATGTAAAGTATCTGCTATTATTAACTAGGATCTCAGCAATACTTCTTTGTCAACAGCGAACAAGAAGCAGTAGTGATGAAGGCAAATCCATGGCTTTACCACTACTATGCCGTACAATCCAAACTCCACTACGGCTTGGCTTACGAAGCGGCGACAAGGATGTATGGACCACCACCGCCAGATATCCAGGTTTACCCATCAACCATGCAGTATACACCGACGCCTCCGGTCTGCATAAACGGAAGCCAAGCTGTCATGATGCCGAATGCTGGCATTCAGCCTCACATACCCCATGTTCCTGCTCACCTGACACCGATACACTATGCGTACGAAAGGCCGGAGAACGGGCCTGTCGACTACTCAGTATCTCTTCAGGAGAACAGGTATTGTTAAACCTACATAAAAAAAGTTTAAGTTAAAATGCTCATTAATATATTATGTAAGTCTGTTGGTAAATTACTTCTAAGGTGAAAGACAAGGTTACAATTAAAAATATTGAGCAAAGGCTCTAGTTGGACGTTAAACGCAAAAGTTCAAACTCTATGCGATTACTTTTTTTTATTGCACGTGAGGAAATATTTAAAAATTGTTATGAATGGTAACTTAAAAGGCTTTAATTTCGAAGACAACTAACTCCTCCACCACCATGACGAATAACACTTGCGACTTCCATCACTTTATACCCCTTTAACTCCCCTGTGTCTTAGTTGTGACAAGCAGAGTCACAGCAACGTAGCGAGGAGTCCCGAGTACGATTTCTGACCGGGACAAATACATAAATGCTTGTTATCGGGTAGTGTGTATTTGTGTTATCTTATTTTAATGTATCTATGCCATCGAAGCCTCAAATAATCCTTTTGAGGGTGTAGAATGAGTCCTTAAGCATTTCATTATTTATTTAAACCTATTGTTATTTGTGAATTTCTGCATGTTAACTTTAGTTTCCCATTCCAGGTACACGAATTTACGAATTGAAGATTCAAGAGTTCAGTCAAACGCCAAAAGGAAAGGAAAGCCCATCGATGAAAAGCCAACCACCCCCGTTCCTATAATGTCCCCGCGTTTTACACCATCTACTATAAAATCTAATGGAGATACTTTAGTTGCTATATCAACGGGTTCAATTGCCAGTCGTCGTCCAGGGTCTAAGAATTTTAATATAACAGAGTCAGAAATGGTCGATCAGTGGAATCCTAGTCCAACGTGGTCTGAATCGGCGTTACAGAAAGTTCCAGACGTGTGTCACCAGGACTTGAGTCCTTATGTTACTACCACCCCACCTACCCCATCAGGCACACCGTCCGCCTACACGCATAACTATAGTCATACCTTCGTTTTCGACTGGTCACCAGAGCAATATGTTCCTCATACTAACAATAGATGTAGCACCGTAACCACAGAAAGTTCCTATCAGCAAAATTGGAATCGGAGTCAGAGGATGACTTTCGCAAACACTGCGGAAACTGTTGATGAAAACTGCAATCCTAATAGATTAAGCTTACCAATGAGGGTCAGTAGTCCACCGTCAGAATATATCGTTAATAATAGGGAAGGAGAGATTCTAAGGAGGCAAATGGGTAAGTCTTCAATGTTCAAACACGTCTAGCATACCTAATACTAATCCGGTACTTGGATTGGCCACTAACCCCGCCACTAATCCGGCACTGGAGCAGCATGGCGAAATTATGATCTAGGCCTCCTCACTCCTCAGTTATGAGGAGAGCCATAGAGCCATATGGGCCATTAATGGGTTGACTAATGACTTCAACGACTAGAAGTCAAAATTAACTCTTTATTTCATTGTTGCAGATCGGCCGCATCCAGATTCACCAGGGGCCAAAAAACCTGCATTATAACTGTAGTATAATTTCCTACACTAGGTACCTATTAATAGTTAATTATTTTGTTACCCCGTATTTAAATAGAATTTATAGATGTCGTAGAGAAAAGCTCTGGAACTCTCCTGTGATCTTTGTGTTTATAAGATTTTTGTAAAGTAGATTTAGATGTATAATTTCTGCAAATAATTGTACAAATTACGTTTGAATTATTTAATAATCTATTTTATTATGGTCTCATACAATGCGATCTTTAGCTTATTGAATGAAAATATTGTTTTTCCACCACAAGAGCATCAAAGGTGATATTTTATCTGCTACTAGCAGTCCACCCCGGCTTCGCACGGCTATTTAACAAAAATTTCAACATTAATTATGATTTTATATAGCCTATGTCACCCGGGGATAGTGTAGCTTTCCAACAGTGAAAGAATTTTTCAAATCGGTTCAGTAGTTTTGAAGCCTATTCGATGCAAACAAACAAACAAACAATCAAATCTTTCCTCTTTATAATATTATTATAGTATAGTATAATTTGATAGTGATATAATCCTTTCCATCAAATTGTATTTACTTAGAAGAGTTCTGCTCAGGTTTATTGGATTGTTTAATGTGTAACATTGTAAACAGATTTGTACAAATTGAAAATATGTTTCAAACTGACGATGACGCCATCACGCTAACGCTATTTCCCATGCCAAGACTTCTGTAGTGGAAAAACACCCTCATAGTTTATGCATAAACCTACTCAATTGTAGAAGAATATTATAAATGTATTATTATATAAGTAACATAGCTAGTTGTCCGTGCATTTGACCTTCTTTTCTCTCCTATTTTATACTTCAAATTCAAAAACAATTTATGGTCTTTCATTTATGAATGAAACACGAATTTAGTACTTACTTAATGCCTATGGTCCTTAAAATCAGACTCATTCATACGTTTTATATTTTTTAATATGCAATATGATAAATTGTGCTTAGGGAAAAACGTTAAGTTTGGAAACTTTAAGCAATAGATAAGACATAAGTAGTCATATATTACAGGTAGGTATTCCAAACTTTAGTACAGTTCAGCCCTTTCCTTTCGCATAGGTATTCGTATGCATACGTCAATCGTGTTTCAAGATGTCCACCGGTTCAAAAGATTTTCAATGGTTATTTTAAACAAACACACAAACATGCTAGGTAATACAAACGCACATAAATGTACAACTAGAAAATTATTTGTTTATAAAAATACTTAGCTAATAACATTGATATCCGGCCGGCTCTGGAAATATTTATTGGTAATCATTATTTTTTTATCAGTAAAGAAAGAAGTGTTTAGAATTCCATAAAACTTACGAAGTCTGTCATTCGGAGTTTGAGGACACAACCAAAAGTCAATAAAATCATGCAATGAAAGTGAGGAAAGGCAAGATACCCTGTATAGGTACATTAATTATTTATTAATGAATATTACCTAACACTAAAAGCGCCGCACGAAATCGATTAGGACCTACAGAATATATACAGAATTGTGATTTTTACATATCGTTTGACTGTAAAGTGCTTATCTTTGAAAGTAAACTAGGAGTTTGATTTGAAAAAATCTTGTATTTATTTATTCTTTATTGTTGTAACAGCTTGTGTTACAATAGGTGGATTTAATGCTTAACAGCATTCTTTAGTGTTATATGTGATAGCCCAATTCTTAAGGATGGTTCTAGGCTATGTAAGATCATTCTACGACTCTTAGAAGCCGAGGAATAAGAAAAGGCATTGGGAGGAGGCGACGGCATATTATGAGTGAAAAATGGTCTATTCTGAATTCTGAAGTACTCCTGATTTCTTTTAAATTAAACGTCGGGTGATACCGCAGGACGCAGCTAGTATTTTCTATAAAAATGTTAAGAGTTGATTCTTACTACTTCAGCTGGTTAATTCAACAATTGGACTGCTCACAAATTCTTTAGTCGTAGACTAATTGAACTGCTAGGATTAATTTAATGATCTAACATTTTAACAGCACTTAGTTAAACACAAAAGATCATAAGAATTGCTGGCAATAACCAATCGTTGAACTAATAAGTTGAACTGTTGAGAATCTACCTTTTCTTTAGGTGTAAATAAAATGTATATAATTAACTCTATCACATTATAGGACCAGATTTTTCCATAGTCTTAGCAATTATTTATGATTAAGTGTGTAAGAAAAGAAAATGTACAAAAAATAAATTTCTAGTAAAATTTTAAATTGAGTAAATATTGTAAATACTTCTGGCTAAGAAGCTGGATAGATATGCAATAATTTGTTGATTCCATTCTGAAGAATAAAGAATTATGACAAATATGTGTTTTATTTTATATAATATCATAAGCTATGTACTTTCACAGTAATCTCGAAGGTATCAAAATATAAGAACCCATAGCCCAGTTGGTAATGACTTGCCTGAGAAGCGAGAAGTTCTGGGTTCGATTCTGGCTAGGGCACACATTGATGAGACAGATAAATGATTGATATCAGTTCATGAGTGTTTGTGATGTCTTATTTATGTTTGCGATTCCTGAAAAGGATATTCTACTGCAAAGGCATGGCTTCAACGCATTAATGGCCCACTACTGAGCATGGGTCTCTCCTCATACCTGAGGAGGCCTAGAGCATACTCCACCACGCTGCTCCAGTGCGGGATTGGTGGAGAACAAAAGCATAATGGTGTTCATATGATAATGAAAAAAATATTGAATAAAAAAGTATTTATTACCAGCAAATGATTTAATTAAACATTAAAGAAATAGATTTGTATTTCTTTACTTAATAATTAACATTAATCTGGCCTCAAGTGCATGTTTCTCAAAAGACAAAGATCTCGCGCAGTATCCTTTCTGCCATAAGGAGTTGACAAATCATATAGTCTCAAAAGCAAACCAATATTAAAGTTATCTGGCAGAGCCTTGATAAGTGTTGGTACTATTTCAGATGACATTTTCTGTAACACCAATTGTGTTCTATCTTGTCCACACTGCACCATAAACAGCAGAAAATCAAAAATAAAATAAGTCTGTGGGGTGACATCACCATGCTTTGCTACTAACTGAGAAAATGCCTTATACAATGCATCTAGTGATGATAACAAAGGCTCCTTCAATACTACTCCTGTGCCAGTTTGTCCCTGAGAATAGTACATAATCGCATCAGAGGAGTTATCATTCAGCCGTCTTACCTTGCTCGAAGAACAAAGTGGGTCTAAATCTTCAGCGTCATCATGTCTTCGTTTCCTCGAAGTTTGCACTTTATTTAAATTGCTGTGCTCAAGAGCTGCATAAATGCAGTACACTGCCAGCTTAGCCAAGACTGCTGATTGTGGCTCCACTAAATCTTCACACAGCTTGGCATTGTATAGGTACTGAGGCAACACATGCATTAAAAGAGCTTCGGTACATTTTTCTATGTCCAACTGAAATAGTGCTAGTACAATGTCCACTGATCTATCTAGGTCATCTTGATATCTAAACTTCAGGATTTCTTTCACTAAATTTGTAACAAACCAAACGGATCCACCAGTGTTAAGTAAATTATCAATGATGTGTGTTGCATCAATATGAAGATATCCTCTGGAGCTTATATCCTCCCACACTGTCTGCAATTGTTCTAGAATTGGTTGCCGGGAAATATGTGTAAAGTTTAAAGCCTTGTTTTTCGCCATTGACGTAGGGTGAATATCAAACTGCATCTTCCTCACTACTTGACACATTATAATTGTCCGCTCCTTAAAATTATCTATCTGTGTCAATTCAACTTCGGTCGGACTTAAAAACTGCTGTATCATGTTAAAAGGCTTCAAGTAGGCATCTTGATGAACAACATTTATGTAAGAACACAACCATACCGATGCACAAACAGCTAAGCTAGTCATTTTTTGTCGCAATGAATCCAACATGCGTTTAACGTCTGCAGCTGAAATTGACCCCTGTTCCCAAGCAAAGAGAATTTCTTTTACTGCGCCACTAACATTTGTGCACAAATCGTGGGGCTTCATGTTTGTATTTTTGAAGTCAAAATCTGGGGCACTCAAGTGATGGATCAAAATATCTACCTTCTGTGGGTCACATTTCTGCAGTATCTGTTCTGGTGGTTTATGAACACCTTTATGCGGCATGCAATCTCTAACCCACTGTTCAAAAAATGAATCCCCATTTTCATCGAGAACAGTCTCCACACCATAATCTTGAACAATGGAGCAAAGAATTACAAATGATAAATCAAATATGTAAACTTTTGACTGAGGAGCGCCTTTTTCACTAGCACTAACCAAGGCAAATTCGTTGAATTTTATGAGTCTGGAAACAAATAGTTTTAGTTTCCCTTCAACTGTAGCTACTGGTACAATAGTATCCAATGTACTGCCACCGGCCAATTGACAAAGCATTGAGTATAACGATTCTTGAGTTTTATGAAAATCACCTCCCATTGTTTTAAGGATACCAGCCAGGGTGGGTTCGGCTTTAATCAAAAAATTTGGTACAGGGCCTTGGAGTCCAGTTGGCTCGAGTTTCTGCAGTTTAATATCTTTAGTTTCTCGCTTCCGTTTGAAATATGTTAACTGGGTATCAGTAACAACATTCAGTTTGACCAATGCTTCTAAAAGAGTAATGAGGCTATTACAAGAATTTTTGACATCAACAACATCGAGTAATGATGTAGCTTGTAAAAGTTTCTCAAATGCTTCAACCACCTCAACAGAGCAGTCGCCTTCTTTGTCATTTGTGCCACAAGCATTGTGAATAAAGTGTATGACTTGAGGTATTTTGAGGAATGTAAATGCCGACCATAACGCTTGTCTTGTAGCATCTTTACTGGAGTCATTTAAAGATATAAAACAAGCTCTGATTAGTTCACAGTAAAGCCGTGAAAGGGGGTAACCCTTGATTCTCTGGATCATCATCAACTGATTTGCTAGTTGTTGCATATCGGCATTAGGGTTACCAACAACATTGATAGCCACTAGAGCTTGTAATATGTGAGTCACTGGCTCCGGTCTTGTGTTCAATGGTGCTATCTTATCAATTTCCATGTTGCAAAGCTTTTGCAGAGTCTCATGTATAGTAACAGGTGCTTTGAACTGTGTATTCATCATCATAAAAGTTGTGATTTCTTGACATTTTTTTGTAACCTCATTATACTCTTCGGGATCATTTTGTTTTGCCAAATAAAACATTGCAAGTAAAAAGTCTGTATGAACAATGGAATTGAGCAGTGAAGTTGACTTTTCTAAAAGTTCTTGACTTTGTATTGGATTTGAAGATGGATATTTGCTGAGGGAGTAGTGATACACCTGTAACAGCCACAGTATTATAGATGATACTGCGTAAGCCAATATTTCTTCTTCCATTTTGCCTCGACAAGTGATGCTGTCGAGAAAGCTTTCCAGAAATTCTAAGAGGCTTAGGATGCAATGTGGCTTGTGAAATGCATCGAATTTTGCTATTCTTTGTAAAACTGCAGCATAGGACACAAGGTGTGAAGCTAAAGAATGCTTCAAGTAGGATATTACCAATTGGTTAGCACCACAGCCTACCATAGCTTGCTGAAGGATACAATCTGCTAGGTTGTATAAATCTCCACTTACGCCTCTCGGTAGAATGGTCTTGATGTTTATCCCCCATTGAATATCTGTCCATCGTTCCCTCCAGGCCTTTAGGATCAAGGCTTTCAATGAACTCGTTTTGCTCGTAATCTTAGAAGCATCCATTTTCACCATTCTAAAGCACTTCTACTATTTAACTTCAAAGCATTGTGTAACAAATTCACGTCACATCGTTCAGTATTTGCTTGAAGTTTTACGAGATTATTCAATTTTATTATCCTAGTTTGATAACAGAATCCACAATTTTACAATTTTATACAAGGAATCCAGGAAGCAGGAACTATGAAAATTAGGATGAAACGAAATGTCTTCATGACAATAAATGTGTCAATAACATTGTCAGTGACAATTTGACAAATTGACAATAACACAAATCTTACAGACTAAAAAACTTTATTCCAATCAATATTTTTATTATTAGTAACGATGATGAATAAATTGAATTAATTACTAATGATTAGTCATAATTTCATTATTTTATCGTAACAAATCCTTAGGTAGCATGTTACATTGAATATAAGGGACACTTCACTTTTATGGCAACAATACCTACTTATTATTACTTCCTTTTAATTGATGATGTGTCAATTCTTTCAACTTGTAATATGAGCAATGACCGTCATTTACCACTACCAATACCTACTTATTGTTATGAAAGATCCTACAGTACACACACAGTACTAACGATACCTAGGTAGGTGCCTAGTAAAACGCTGAGTTTAGCTTATCTCATAAATCTACACTTAATCTGTGATAGTTTCCAAACATCAATTCTGATTTCTGCGTGTCAAAACGACAACGTCAAATGAATGATAAGCCGATGACAGCCGATCTACGTCAAGTCTGAAATCCATGTGTTTTGGTTTTGGCCTTTGGCAAGGAGTGTAAGTTTGTTTACAAACTGCGGTACATTGTGTTTTCAAGTTTTAAGTATGAGTTTCCGTAATTATAAAGATAAAATAGACGAGGGCGATACCGTTATTCTGTATATGTGCAACAATGTTTACGCAATTGATGTGAAAAAAGAAATACTGAATAAAAAAGGAGAATTGATGGAAAATGTATATCAAACACAATTTGGCGCGTTAAAAGTTGGGAATCTTATAGGAACAGCTTATGGAAGTCGGGTAATTATATAATGATTATCTTTATTGTGCAGTAATCTATTAGTCTCATATAGTCATTTATAACATCCTGCAGGTTATAACTACTTTAACTCAATTATATTAAAACGTCCTATATGTTATAACCTAATTGATAACAAAAAGTCTACAATGTGCTCTTACAGGAAAATACGAATTGTAGTCATCAATATGATATTCAAACTTGATCTCACCGCTAAACAGCAATCTCTACTGTCAGGTAGAATCCTTCGGGTAGAAATTCAAAATGTATTCAAGAGTGGAAGGATGTACAGTTACACTAGTCACAAAATGCTAATTTCATAAATATATTTCAGATTTCATTGTCAAAAGGTTGGGGTCACGTATTGCAACCAACTCCAGAACTGTGGTCTCTGACACTGCCTCATCGGACACAGATTATCTATACTCCTGATATTAGCATGATCACGTTGCAACTTGATTTAGTTCCTGGTAGCATAGTGGTTGAAGCTGGTGAGAATATTTATAAGTATTATAGATAATTGTTTTGTATTTAGTAGAGAATTTTGTATTGTGAGTATTTTGTAGAGAATATTTAAAATTGATAGCCCAGTTGGCTATCCATTGGTTTGCTATCAAGTTGGCTATCAGTTATTTAGTCAATTAGCAAGCGGTTCCTGTTTCCCTGCTAGAACATCATGGTTATGGCACATAACTGTCCCACTGCTGGGCACGGGGCTCCTCATACAATGTGAGGGGTTCAGGCCTTAGCCATGCTGGCCAAGTGCGGATTGGGCGAAATCACACACCTTTGAGAACATTATGGAGAACTATCAGGTGTGCAGGTTGCCTCACAATGTTTTCCTTCACAAGTGATAATTAATTTCTAATGCGCAGGTAATTTTTTGAAAATTCGAGATATGTTAGGAGTCCAACATTCAATTCAATGTTTCGTTTATTTAAGTTCATGCCGTCTCTGGCACATGACCTCATAGTGAGGGAGTCAGTGAACAAATATTTATGATTTTATTTAGCTGCAGTGCCTACAAACTATTATTATAGTCCTTTACCAAATACCACATAGGAACGGGAAGTGGGTCGCTAACTCATGCGCTGATACGCCGAGTGCGCCCGCACGGGCACGTCCACACCTTCGACTTTCACGAGCATCGCGCCAACGTCGCACGAGAGGAATTCGTAGAGCACGGATTAGCTGACTTTGTTACCGTAAGTATGCTGATAGCTGACCAACCTTGGAGGTTAGTTGGCAGTGACCCTACGAAGAGAAGTCTCCAAGCCAAGTCTCCAAGCTTCCAATCCAGGCACGGTAGACTTTTTTAACAAACAAATATGAAATAATAATAAACACACTCATACCTCTGCTGTAGGATTCCCTGTGTCGCGGGTGTCATAGACGACTCAACACATCACTAACCCATGACCCAAGAACAAACATTTACCTCTTACATAAATGCCGGGAAACTTGTGTATATCTGCCCCGGCTGGGAATCGAACCCGGGACCCCTCGCATTACAGGCAAGGTCACTACCATCTAAAAACATTAACTTTAAAAAAGCGAACGTACGTGTAGGTCGTTCTACGTGTTTTATACCCTAATTTCAATATATACAATGTCAGGTGCAACATCGCGACGTACTAGCCCAAGGGTTTGGTGAAGAACTTAATGGCAGAGCTGATGCCGTCTTCCTTGACCTGCCCAGCCCGTGGAGCGGAGTTCCTCATGCCGTCGACGCTATCAAAAAGGAAGGTTAGTAATAATTATATTATAAGGTGTCTTCAAGTAAAGTGTACCTAAATAGCCATCTGCTAAGTTAGTGCGTTAATAAAGTCTACACCGCCACTTACCATCAGGTGGAATGGTAGTCAAGCATTAAGGTTCAATTCCGTCTGAAAGATGAGTTACGCGCGTCGCGATTTTCGGTGCATAATATTACAGGACATTTTAAATCTTGTGCTCTAATAGAAAAGTTCAAGTTTATTTTGATTCTAAAGAATAGGTAGCGCGCTGTCGGTCGATACCAGTTTCGGGCGGCCTCGCGGAACCGCAGGGCTCCTAATATTTTCCACCGAAAAGCCTTACTGAAGCCACCGAAAATATGCATTTACTATTACATTCATATACCATTTATGGTAATAATGATTTTGTTTTACTGCCACGACGGAAATGTTACACCAATTTAGATGTGTTTTCACGGTGTATAAGATGAATACATATTTCCCCATTGAAAATCCTAACTGAAAAATGAGTCCTGTAGACACACAAACACAAACAGGCTGCATGCTTCATAGAATTACGGACGTTATTAATTTCTTGGCGGAAGTCCTAGACAAAATCTAGGATTACTTAATATAAACCTACGCACTTACACAAACCACGCAACCTGCCCTTATAATTTGTGCGTATCTGAATATCACAATCGTTGCCTTTCAGATATTTTAATTTGATAAATACGACGTACCCGTAAATTAAGTGTCGCAACGCGTAGGTACCCACCGTACGCGTACTGAAATGCAAATTGAATATCGACTCGTTAATAAGTCCGTCAGATACTAGTTACCGACAACACTGTCCTTACTTAAGTGTATCTTACATGTATTTCTAATTTCTAATATTTACTTCATTCTATTTGTTTTCTTTTTCAAACAATATTTAGCTGGGCTGTGTAAAAGGTGAGCTTCTAAAAAACGCGATAGACAGACTTGTCAAATGTTATCGTTGCATCGTTAATCGCTAATGTCGTGTGTCGCGTCTTGTGGAATGACCCTTAATAGGCTCTACCTATCCTTAAATCTAAGAAAACATATCTTGTTCATAATAATAATAATAACCCGTCTGGACCACGTTCAAACTATGGTGCTAAGTAGAAATGGAGGTCTACTAGGCTTCCTTAGGCTCTGTACCACCCATTGTACTCCCAACGGTTCTCGTAATTGGTGATAGGTTTGTCTAGCACCAATCATGATTTTTTTCTAACGTCTTCCGGTTGCAGTGGCGTAAATCCAGTAGTAAGATTCATTTCGTTATCGTAATCGTGAGGAGACTTTATAGAATCATCGGAATACAGTGACGCCCAGAGAAAAGGTTCTGTTCCACTCCTTCCTTCTGATCACAATCTGCTTCAGTGCCTTTTGTCATTGTATACCGTCCTTCAATTATTTTCCGCATTCCTCTGTAGCCATTTTCGTAGAAGGAGACTATCCTATTTACCAGAATTATTTTGACCACATCCTTAATACAAAATTTAGTTACTTTTAAAATTACTTATCTCTATTAATTTACAATGAACACCTTCGTTACACTCAAATAACAAGAGATTACGAGTACAACACCAGCAACAAATTACATTCGTAAATGCTCACTAGACCACCTATTTCAGATAAGAGATCGTTTGTACGTAGCAGGAAATGTATGAGATCCTTATAAATCGGCGAAATCGATAGCGATCTGATTGCTCGGTGTCGATTATTCAGATCCCCCATAAGTTATTCGACTCTATTCATTAAATTCGCTTGTGTCGAACCAGATAACGCGTTCAAAACCGATGCATCGATTTGAAAGTAGCTTAGCTTCATCTGAGCTTGTAGGGCTGACAAATTTGGATTTTTTTACACTGATAATTATCAATATTAAATCATAATTTTTAAGAACAATACACTCATTTGAAGATTTGATTTATATTTTATTATATTTATATATAGTCATTTTATTTATATATAGTCTTAAATAGTAACTCGACGGGATCTAACCCTAAACTATTAATAATCTTATTTGGGTTTCAATTTAAACTAAATAAGGATGAAATCTGCTTATTTTGGGCGCGTTCCACTTACTGACAACAAAAGACTTTTTCTATAGAAAAAGAATGTTTTCAGCGCTGTGGTCGTTTAATTGAACACAACTTGTATGTAGATTTAATATCAAACAACGCGACCTTTATGCCCATTTGTTTAAAAAATATCAACCCTAAAATGTTTTAACGGGTTTCCAATGCAGGGGTTGAATTGAATCCAGTTAAGAAGTAGTTGATTTACCGTTTCCGTACTGATTGGCAACGCTTCCGTGATGACCTTCCTGTTACGGTTTGCCGTGTTGGAGATCGCTTCCATTACATGGTGCGTCTCCTTTTCTACTACATTCGTAATATAGATTAGTAATGATTACGTCCCATCCACCCGTCGTAAACTAGATGTTCGCCAACTGAATGAACATTGATAACAGTTGGAACAGTTTAACTGAGCTACTTTGACCAAACGCGGTTTGTCAAATAAAAACTAGACTTGATTAATTGCGAATGACAGTAAATTCTAGCTCTAACAAAGGCATAATTATAATAAGAACTAGATTTAAGTAGTAAAACATGTTTATCTAAAATCGAGTTTTGACTATAACGAATAATATTTATGTATAATATCAAGTTTGATCGAGTGTCCTGAAGATTTGTGAAGTTTTTAATTGACGTATTCATGCCATTAGAAACAAAGGGAATTCTCGTGCACACGTATGATGATGATGATGAGCCTTTATTAATCTTTTATCGCCAACCCTAATTCCATTTGCCTAATTGGTATCTGCTTACACCCGACAGATACCCATCTAGCGGCGGTGACCAATAACAAATGACACATTATTTGTTAGTTATCCTCGAAAGTGCCACGCTGTCTCATTGTTGTTGACATTGCCCCTATAAATCCAGCGTAATCTTTGTTGCTGGCCGCTTAGATTATCTGTAATGCTTCAATAGCCTGTAACCTAACAATTGAAGCGCTGTTCGCGCTACACAACCTAACCTTACAACGTAACTTATCGTTGCCTTCTTACAAAAAGGGTTGCTGAAGTGTTGATAACATATCTATTATATTTTTATAGATACCTATAGTTTGATTAAAGAGTATTTTTATACATGACACTTAAAACATAAGCGATAGTTTTCGCGAAATGTGAATGTTAGCGGGAGGCAGTACGTACATCTTCTAAAATGAGTTTAGTAACTTAGGACAATTTCACATTTTGTCGCCTTTGTTGATTTCGACGCCCCCGGGGAATAAAATCGTAATAGACAAAAGTAAATTTTACAGGACGAGCAATAAACTGTTATTCTGTTTTAGCTCATAAACTAACCGGCCTATATTAACACACAATACATCATTTTTTTCAGTATTTTTTTTTCTTAATAAGTAGCTATAATAAAAAAATATATAATGTATACTTTTAAAGTTATTACGAAAGATGTATAATACTGATTTTATATTTAAGTGTATCCTAAGTAACGGCACATAACGATTTTATTCTCGTGAAATTGTAATATCATAAAAACTATATCCCTACATTACGATGTTTTTCTACAGTATTTTCGTGAATGAATGGTAATTGTAATAAACTAATACGATTTTGTTCTTGTAAAAGCTACCAGTGTCTTTTTTCGTATAGCTATATAACAACTTTGAAAATAGTATCACATTACTACATGTTTTCAAATTCATAAAAATATTGTAATAGGTGTTACAGTAATATACGTTTACCGTTCAAGATTTACCAAACTAATTTAGGTAAAGCATGTTATTGAAAAGAGTTATCAATTTATTTACGTGAATAAAATCGTATAATGCCTTACCGATTTCTCGCGACATGCGTGTTTTCCATAATGAACGACTACGATGTTTTTACGCGAAGAATTTGTTACATGATTTCCGTAGAATAAAAATAAAAATTGTTATTACTTTATGAATTTTCTGTCAAAAAATCTAAAAAAAAATCAGTAGGTGTATTTCTACCCATAGATGCCGAAAATGCAAAAACATTAAAATAGTGGTAATAGCGCATAACCATTTTATTCCCCGGGGGCGTCGATTTTTAGATAACTAATCGCATAAAGAAACCAAGAACATAAATAATTTATTCCACTCCGCTACGTGAAGCTGTTGTTATATGAAATTTTTGTATTATAAAACTCTCATTTAGATTACGACTTCTGCCTATCTCATGGTTTGCAATATATCAAAGTAATTACCAATGGAAGAGGTCTCTTTACATTCAATACCGGTGAGTAGCTCAAGCTGATGCGATATCATTAAACCAATTCTAATATGGTTGCTTAAGTAGTCTATTATATTACAAGTCGCAGTATTTACGCTTCTTTAGTTCGGTCTACCAAATACGAACTTGATAGTTTATTTTCAGCGTATATCGGCTCAATTGAATTTCTTACAATATTTTGGTTAATCTTTTTACATAATTTATTGGATCTGATTTTCTAAGATCTAAAATAAGACTTTCAGTGCCAATATTCAAAGACCATAATATTTGATGGTTACTTGATATTTTTTATGAATAGATAAATCGATTCTGATAGCGACTACTTTAGACTGTCGCAATGTATATCGATAGTGCGGATCAGATTTTAGAATCAATCAAATTAGAATGTTATATCAGTTTCGTCTTAATGTTCTCTAAATTTAGCATAGTATCTAGTATTTGAGTGGGGAAATAAAATAATTCTAAATTCAATTAATTCCTTTCACAAAATAGATAGGATGCATTTATTTTTCGAGAGCAGTGTGCGTAAGCGCAGTCGTAATTGAGGCCATGTATTTCGTTCAATGTCCATACATTGAACTCGGAACTACGCACTGAGCAAAACGGTTCAGTTGTAGTGTAATTTGTTCTGACTTCGTTAGGATTTTTACGGGGTTTAATTATGTACAAAATATTGTAAAAAGACATTATGTGTACTACGAGTATAATTATCTTGCAAAGATCTTTATTAAAGCCTCAAATACCTTCGATTTGTGACCGCGTAATTAAATTTACTTTTTAAATAACTGCCAACTTAACCGGTAATCTGTTTAAGAAAATCATCACACAACAACGAGCACTATTAGAAATAATTTCCACAGACCAAAACATAGAAATAGGTTAAAACAGTTGAAATTCCACCGAAATCCCATGTCCGCTCGATGACTGGCAAAATGAAACATGATTTTAAAATGAATCAATTCAACACGCCCTAATACTTCTGGCCGTCAGTCAATACGTAACATTACTTACATTACACAAGTTCACGTGAACTTGAAAGCCGTAACTCCATTAATGCTTGCTTTAACTGTATCGACCCTCAATGCATGTCAATGGAGATTGATTGATTTTTGACAAGCCAAATGAGAAGCACAATTCACTACCACCGACCTGTGTATACAGGCACTTACCGTACCACTTAAACTGTTTGTTAATTAAAAATGCGGTTGACCTGCAGGCCAATTGGTCAACGAAATTTCACACTCCGTATTCACTTTTATTATTATTTTTGCATTTTTTCAAGCCAAATTAACATTATTATTAGGCAAGTTTTAAAACATTTAGAGACCGACGATAAATGATTCTTTAATTTAAAACAACCTTATTTTATTCACCTCATGTTTCGTTTACATAAAATTGATTTACATTTTAAGTTTAGAGATTGAATAAATTGGGTAAAGTTCGAAACAAAATTAATAGCATCTAAGCTACTACAACTATTAACCAAAAGTTATTTACAAATTGGGTATCTAATTACCTATAGTGATTATTAAATAGATGTGATTATTAAAACCGTGTCCATTGTCTTACGACACTTAACAATTATTTATAAATTATACACAAATTTACCTTCGTATTCTAATGATATTGTAGCAGTTACAGCAGCTACAATATCATACGCTGTGTCTTCATTGCCTGAAAACAAGGATAAAGCGAAGTTTTCTAAAAATTAAATCCAGATCGATCTATCGCCCCCGAAACCCCCGCATACTAAATTTTATGAAAATCGTTGGAGCCGTTTCCGAGAAGATTATATATCTAAACTAGAGTATCCGAGAGATTATATATTTAAACTAGCTGACCAGACAGACGTTGTCCTGTCTTAACTATGAATATTGAATTCGAATATTTGCAGCACGCATTCTGTCAATGTTTTCTCAAACGCTGTAAGCTTACATTAAAAAAAGTATACATATATTAGAAAATCATTAGAAAATTTAATATGATGGTTAATTCTTAAATTTTCTAATGTCCCGCGCAATTTTCTTAATTTTTCTTTCATCACAACCTTCTGACAATAACAAACACAACAACAAAAAGAATTAGCGAAATCAGTCCAGCCGTTCACTCGTGATGCCGTGACCAAGGGAAATAGGGATTCATTTTTATATACATACATATATACATAGATACAATAATTGCACGTTTAAAGGTATTAGATAAGTAAATATATGTAAGTAGGTATAAATCGTTGAATAATTATTCCTGCTAAGTTAAAGTCTCGAGATAACACAAGACATTTCTAACAATAAAATTGTAATCATACATTACTAGGAATTTATGTGAGATAACATCCAATTCTCTGTATAATATTTTCCTGTAAACAAAATTCCTTCAATGCACCCGCCCTTCAAGTTCCAGTGAAATCTATTTAAATATTACACAAATGCAAAACAGTAAAGCCAAACGCTTCAATATAATACAGTATGATCGCTGCAATTATATATTATTGCGTATTCAAATAATATATGCAGGCAAATAAGCGTAATGTGCGGTTGACGTAATGCGTCTTGTGCAACGTACTATGCGCTGTGACGTAGAGATGCATCCAATAATTTATGTGTGCACTGTTTTGCAAGCCATTGTGATTTTAATTAAGTGCAAATTACTACCTGCGGGTTTTCCTTGTAGTTGTTTAAATATGTGTTATTGAGGTATATTAGTTATTAAATTTAATCGCAGTCTGATGAGATACAGACATACGAGTGTATGTACCTACATAATTATGTAGTAGTACCTAGGTGTGAAGTGAAATACCGTACTATCGTATCGTACCGTATCGATAACGTACTTCGTCATATATTTTGGCTTCAACCCATTAATGGCCCACTACTGAACACGGGTCTCTCCTCATACCTGAGCAGGCCTAGAACGTACTCCACCACGCTTCTCCAGTGTGAATTGGTGGAGGTGTTAGTGGCCAATCCAAGTGTCGGAAATTTTTATGGTGCCCGAAGGCATCCGACAAGGCTTAACGACCGCTACCAAATGTTAACAACCGGGACCGACGTCTTTACGTGCCCTCCTAAGCACATCTTTATAATATATTTAGTAGATAAAGGCTAATTAGTATCTTTAGTAATTACTAACACGTATTTAGTATAGACTAATATTATAAATGCGAAAGTGAATGCCTGACTGCTACCTTTTCACGCTTAGGTATTCCGCTGTACCAATTACAATGAGATAGTTTGAGACCCTGTTAAGGTCATAGGATAGTTTTTATCACGGGAGTACGTTTTCTTGGGATGGTTTAACAGTATTCTGTCGTTTTCTGACTCCAGCGCGGGCATAGCTGTAGGCAAAAAGTAGTACCTTTCACTTGCACACACAGAAGTAACGTAAAACTGATTTTTTTAATCTCACTTAAGCTAAACTGTGAACAAAGGTACATAATTTAGCTTGAGTTACATATTTCGAACTCAGGCCTACCGTGCGGGACTATTCGAAAGCACTAACAACGCTGTCACCGCTTATAGTAACTACCGCTCTGCAATCGCATTTGGCGGTACAAATGCGATTGCGAAGACGATGCGGTCATCGCATTTGGCGTAATTCGGTTAGTCAAAGGGTCCAAATTAACATTAACGAAAAAAGAATTTTCAATTCGAACCAGTTCCTGAGATTAGCTCGTTCGAAAAAACAATCAAACAAATAATTCAGCTTTATAATGTTAAGTATAGATTGATAAATATGGATATTCTTGACACAAGTATGTAATTTATTGATATCAGTATATCCAATAAACTTACTGTCATATAATGTCTAAATAAACTTATCGTCAAAATTATGTTACATTTATATATGTTATGTATGTTCTACAACTAAGAGAAATATGAACTACATACATACATACCTTTGTACTATTAACTTTCATAATATCAGCTTCAAAACTGTAACAATACTATACTAATACCTACCCTCAATATCTTATAAGCGTGCCTAACAAACACTTTGGTCCAATTTCGAAATTGTATAGGATTATTTATCACACGTCGGCCGTTGTCCAAATATGTCCTATTAATAAATGGCCAGCCGAGGTATGATGGGCCGACAACAATAGCCAACAAATGTATGAGAAATGCACCATTCTCTTTGTGAGGCTTGTGTTAATACCTATGTATTATTGCTATGGTTGAATGTATGGTAATGGAACTCACATTGTAGAAGGATAATTGAGGTTTAAGAATCTTTATTTCTCAAAAAGAATTACAAATTCACTTACTTGAGAAACACAACATATTAGTTACATGTTAAGGGCATAGCGTACAATAAAATAATAGAGGGTAGTTACACAAAAATATTAGTAGAACAGTTCTTTGCTATTCACTGATACACAGAGTTAGCGAAGTACGTGGTACTAGATGCGACATTGAGCGTAGTATGTTTGCTATGAATGAAAAGTTCATTTGAATATTTTTTAATATATACATTCTTATATATTCTTATTATCTATATATATTCTTATTTTGTTTTATATTATTTTTTTTTCTTTTTGCTATCTATAGGGAATTTAATAGGAAAGATATGAAATAAATGTAAGTATCTATTTATAATGTTAAGGAATTTTATTTATATTTTATTATGATTTATTTAGGATATAAAATTTTAGAAGCTTTTTAAATGATAATATTGTTTTAGCTTGTTTTATATCCAGAGGAAGCTTATTGTATAATTGAGCACCTTCATACAAGATATTACGTTTTCCGTATTGTGTTCGCGGTGCATGTAATACAATATGATCAGCCTTTCTAAGTCGAATTTTTTGGAATTGTGATTTCTTAGTAAATGTTATATGTGTGTGTATGTCCCTGTTAAGAATTTTTCTAATTAAAATGCACGTGTTGTATTTGTAACTTTGTATAATGTTCATTATATTTGTTTCTTTATATATTTTTACTGTAGGAGTTAAAAAATCATAATTGAACAATACTTTTAAAAGTTTATTTTGCGCTACTTGTAAAACCGATAAGTTTGTTTTTGCTGCTGTGCCCCAAATCTCTATAAGGTAGTCAATGTGTGATTTAATAAGTGAGTTATAGATATAGTACTTCACTTTGCGAGGAAGACATCGTACAATGCCACGGAGTATGCCTGTGAGAGTGGTTAATCTTGTTTTTATCTGACTGATATGTGGTTTCCAGGACAAAGAGCTATCAAGTGTTAAACCTAAATATTTTTCGCTATCTACTTTATCAATTTCTATGTTGTCTATTTTTAACGGAGGATAATCTGTAATTTTTTTATTTTTTGCAGCGAATATTATGTATTTCGTTTTAGAAATGTTGATAGTGAGTAGATTATCTTGAAACCACGTGTTCAAGATATTCAGATCGTTTTGAGCACTTTTTATAATGTCTACAATTGAATGGCCAAAGTAAAATAAAGCAGTGTCATCAGCATACAAAGAAAGTTCACCTTGTAATCCAATTTGACTAATACTGTTTATGTATATTAAAAATAATAATGGTCCTAAAATAGATCTCGATAATTGATCTCGTCTTCTTGTAATTATTATGTTTTTAGGACAAAGTATTTTACCACGACTAGCGGTAGAGGCGACTTTTTATGCAAGACTGTCTCTTAATGCCTTCATATTTTTTTTGAAACGAGAAGGTTTAATTTTAATTTGGCTTCGATTTTGTATAATATACATACTTAAAACTATATAAAGTATTGATTTGTTTCAAATCTCGGTTTTTATTAACCATACAATATTTCATATACTTTTTACAGTCTGTTACAGAATTCTTCTGAAATATTTTTATGTAGGTAGATACAATACATTACCTTCGTTATATAACAATGTATTAATAAAATCTTAACGTAACCAGTGACCATATAGATTATAATATATTCTTGATCTAGGTAGCAAAGCTAGCCCAAGCTTCGAGTCCGCGGCAATCGGTGCCCGACAGCAATAGCAACGAAAACACAAGAATTAAAAGCGTTTATCTCGGTAAATGCTTTACAAATAATGTGTTACTCGCACACAATCGCGGGAACATTGCTTCAGAGTACCTACGTACAACGCTGTCGGGGCGTAATCGTTGCATTTAGAACACTTACAAATGTCCGAGCTTGGAACATGACATATCAATGTAACAAAACCCTCTCCCATGGTGGTCTAGGCACAGAACGAACGAAAGTCTAATAGGACAGTCCCTTAGCTCAGTTGTCGTACTTTGGACATTATCTGCAAGTGAAAAATCGCGCCTTTTGTGCCAGTACCTCTGCCCGAAGGAGCGCGGGGCACGACGCCCGACGGGAATAAGTGTCAAAAATTAAAGCGTAATGACTCGCCAATTTGTAATGGACTTGATTTATGGAATTACGTTATGATTTTACATTCAAGAGTAATCACGTAATAATCATGTAGGCACATCCTTTAAAGCCGGAAACGCGTTGGAGATGCTTTCGGAGTGATGCCCATTGGTGAAACTGACCAATTAACTTAAGACTTGTTGTTGTTTTTTGCCTATTTACATAACAAAGTTATCTTTGATATACTAAAGGGAATTAAACCTGAAACTGATTAGCAGTTAGATCCTGTACGAACTAGACAAGGATTACATTAAGACTGTGTAGTGAACAAGCGTATCAGTTTTGGAAGCGGCAAATCAGCGTTGAGAATACGCTCAATCCAAAACCAGAATTTAATCGGCCTTTGTTATCATTTGATATCATTTTATCATCGCATGGCCTTCGCATATCAAATATGCCGGCAATGCCAATCAATCAAGTAGACAAATCTGCAATCGTATTGGTATTATTTACACTCTAACGTATTGTTCCTACATTACTGTGTTACTATTGGCCACGTCCCCCCCTTGAAACTACTCGAAGCGTGACATGCCCGGCTGGTTGGCGGACTGGCTTCCTATTGTCCGTGTCAATGTGTTCCCATATGGATAATTCATAATTCATTAGTGCTATGTATTGTATGTGAGACAAGTTTGCTGGGTATGTAATTAGTTTCTTGTGAGTGAGGCGCGAGATCTGTAGAAGAATGTCTAGCGGCCGAAAAAGGCGCTAGTAAGCTGTTTAAAACAATATCACAAAATATAAGGCATTGAATAATTTCATAAAAAATACACTCGGGTGCAATGAAATCGCACATTTGATTTTTTTCTGCAAAATACAAATTATTTTTTTTTCTGAAAGATACATATATATTTTTTTAATATGGAATTAAAGCTGGTTTCATTACCTATCCAACGATACCATACAAGCCGTTATTACTTTACCCTACGGCCAAGAATTAATGACAACAAAAAAACCCTAAAATTAACTCCCTTAGGTTACCGTAGTTTGCCAGACTAATGCAGGTATAAAAAGGCATGTTTTGAGTAAAATGTCATCAGTTGCATTTCAACGCTCAAACTGAAAGGACGTCCAGTGACTACAGCTGCAATAATTATCGAAGAAAATGGATACTACGCCAGAAAAAGCCGCTCAAGTCGTTGCTCTAATTGAAGCAGGCCAGAACCAGAGTGCTGTAGCTCGACAGCTGAATATCAGTCGATATTCAGTTCGTCGTGTATACCAGCGCTATCGGGAGACTGGTGGCTATGAACGACGACGAGGATCTGGTCGAGCTAGAGCTACAACTCAGCGCGACAACCGATTTCTCGTAACGACGGCTTTGCGAAATCGTCGCCTGACAACCGTTGATCTTGCACATCATCTCCAAGAGGTGCGTGAAGTGGAAGTCAGTCGGTGGACGGTCAGAAGGAGACTTGCTGAAGGCGGCCTAACAGCGCATAGGCCAGCAAACGGCCCTAAATTGGCGCCAGCTCACCGCCAAGCCCGTCTTCGATTTGCACAGGAACATGTGAACTGGACAGTCGACCAATGGCGAACAGTTCTGTTCTCAGACGAGTCTAGGATGTGTCTCCATGGCAATGATGGACGAGGGCGGGTCTATAGAAGGCCTACAGAGAGATTTGCCCCGTGTTGCATCACGGAACGCGTTGCATATGGCGGTGGTTCGTGTATGTTCTGGGGTGGAATCTCTTTGGAAGCCAAAACTGAGCTTGTCTTCCTCACTGGGGCCAATATAAGGCGTCCAACAAGGGGACTAACTGCTCGGAGGTACGTCGAAGAAGTTCTCCAGGAACATGTCGTACCATTTAGCGGTTTCATTGGAGAGAACTTTCTCTTTATGCATGACAATGCAAGACCCCATACCGCTCAAATTGTAACGCAGTACCTTCAAGAGGTGAATATCAAAACAATGGTGTGGCCAGCTCGGAGTCCGGACCTTAATCCGATCGAACACGTCTGGGACAATTTAAAAAGGAAAATAAGAGACCGAAATATTGCTCCAGCTAATCTCCAGGAGCTGCAAACTGCGCTCAAGGAGGAATGGGACGCTATCCCACAAGACTCTATCAATCACTTGATAGAGTCGATGGGAAACCGGTGTCGAGCGGTAATTCAAGTAAGAGGGGGTAACACTTCGTATTAATAAAGGTATTTTTGTAAGAAAAGGGTGTTTTTTTTTTAAGCCTTCATTTCCCACACAGTTTTGTCAAGGAAACTTCTTTTAATAAAGGATGAATTTGTAATTGGTGTTTTTTTTTGGCAGTAGGATAAAGTAATAACGGCTTGTATGGTATCGTTGGATAGGTAATGAAACCAGCTTTAATTCCATATTAAAAAAATATATATGTATCTTTCAGAAAAAAAAATAATTTGTATTTTGCAGAAAAAAATCAAATGTGCGATTTCATTGCACCCGAGTGTATGAAATAAGACTAGGTAAAGTTTTAGGTTTTTTTCTCCACGCTGTAAGGCAATTTCTTCTGTTCTTCTTATTATACTCGTATTAATGATAATGCACAATTTTTTCTACATATAAACCTATGCAAACTTACTTGATATATACATACATATAACCTAAATATAAGGCTTATAGGTTGGAAAAAAGGTTTCTCGATTTATAACAAACGTGCATGCAGCACCACCCTTCTGCTGCCGCCCATGAAAACTGTGACCGACCCAGAACAAAACTCAAATCAGAGTACATATGAGTCTGGCACAGGGAACGTTAGTCATAGTTATCCCTGTTATTTTTTACTAATAATCCAGTTAGTAACTGTTAGTAAGAGTCGTTCTAATTCGGCCGCAATGTGTTGCTACATTTGAGGACTAAGATGACCGCCTCTAAAAAGCCTCTCCACCTTGAACACAATCGCTATTAAAACAAATTATCACACGGTGAGTCTGGCACAGGGAACGTTAGTCATAGTTATCCCCGTTATTTTTTACTAATAATCCAGTTAGTAACTGTTAGTAAGAGTCGTTCTAATTCGGCCGCAATGTGTTGCTACATTTGAGGACTAAGATGACCGCCTCTAAAAAGCCTCTCCACCTTGAACACAATCGCTATTAAAACAAATTATCACACGGTGAGTCTGGCACAGGGAACGTTAGTCATAGTTATCCCTGTTATTTTTTACTAATAATCCAGTTAGTAACTGTTAGTAAGAGTCGTTCTAATTCGGCCGCAATGTGTTGCTACATTTGAGGACTAAGATGACCGCCTCCAAAAAGCCTCTCCACCTTGAACACAATTGCTGTTAAAACAATTATTACACGGTAGTAACAGCACTAGCATATCTCGGAGTGTTAACCCCTAAACCTTTAGTCACCAACGCGATCTCAGTTATCGGGATATAAATTATTGAGCTGACAATAACGTTAGCGGTAACCGGCAAGGACTGGCCGCGATATTAATAAACTACTCCAATTATGAGTTACGTTGCCGGCCGTCTAATTGCTCGCTTACGATACAATTTCTACAGCCGTAACTATCAATGTGGCTACGTCTTATTTAGTTTTACAAGCACTAATTTGTTCGGTTTAGCTGTTGCTGTGGTTAGGGAGGAACGATCGATGGATGAGGTGTGGATTTGCCTGTTTGCTAAAATACATTTTAATTATATCGACTTACATATTAACATATTTAAGTCGATAAGGATTAATACTGTATCCCTATAAATAGTTTTCCTATTACCGCATTGTAAGTGACCATTTTTTTTAAACTTAGAATAAAACATACCTATTATGCCATTGCGGACTTTATTGTAGACCTATATGAGAAATATTCCACCCATACAAAGTGCCCCCACAGCAAAACTTATAGTAGGTATGTGACGTGCATTTACTAGAAGTACATACAATTTTAAGGTACGGAGTAACCCAGATGGAATCCTAAGGGGTCACCCAACCTATTAGAGATATAAAAAGGCTGCCATGCAAAAAATATTGTATGTGTTGAGCATTTACTAAAAGTACATAAAATTTGAGGTTCAGAGTAACTCACGTGGCAACCTAAAAGATCAGCCTTTTCATTAGTAAGGCGGTAAGAATAAATAATATGTAATATGTTGCAGACAAACGGTTGTCGGGTCAGCTAGTTTAGAATATAAGCAGCACTGAACTTGAATTCGTACGATGGCACCCTCGCCCTCAAATTGCATTTTTTACATGCGAGAGAAAACTGGAACTACTGACAACTGACTGGGATACTAATCAAACGCTGTCTTAAGAGCTCAGGTCAGTTTTATCTCGTCTCGTTGGCCGTATTTTAATTATCTATATTAGAACGAATTTATTAGAAAAGACGAAAAATATCGTTGTTAATCTTCCTTTATTATCCGAATCGTAACTACCCTCAATACTAGGTATCTCAAACATTCCTATTTTGACGGTCGCGTCGTCGTCGCAGTCTTGTCACTGCGCATGCGTACGGTCGCCGGCGGCGCGGCGCGCGCACACTCGATTACTCTATCTCGCATCTTAACGAAGCGTTTAATTTGATTACTGCTAACTACCCGGTACATGATTGATGAGTCAAATGTGTTTCCATGACGGAACGTAAAATGCTGCCGGGCTGGTGTTATCTCGATCTTACATCAGTGATATCAATGTTTTATTCAAAACTAGAAACCAGTCTGCGTTTCGCTTCGGGGTATAATCCTTACGTTTAGAAATAGTAGATACTCGTAGTTGGTATTATTTGTTTATTTATTTTAACTTGATAATCAAATTGGAACTGGTATGAAAGACGGACTTTTTATATACGCTAACACATTTATACCTCCGCACTAGGATTCCCTGTGTCTCGGTAGCATGGACAATACAAACAAAATATCACAAACACCCGCGACCCGGAAACAAACTTTTTTCAGTCACGTAAATGTCTGTCCCGACCGGGAATCAAATCTGGGAACCCTCGATTTGCAGGCAGGGCCACTGCCACCTAGGCTATCAGATCATCCATGATTTAAATATGTATCCCATACAAGTAAAGCTTCCGCAGAAATCAGATCAGTCTTGATAAAAATTGCATGACAATTCGTGTACTAAAATTTTGAGTTATTCGCATTTATACACAAAGATACTTTGTTTAATACGTACTAGTACAGATTTATACGTACCGGTGTAGATTAATACACAAGTACCGATCAAAGCAATTTACCGACATTTTATAAAACTCAAATTCAGCATTATGGTGAAAGCAATTGAGTTATTGTTGGCCCGTTGCGCCACAAGTCGGCAATATATCAAGCCATGTGGCTTAACAGTACACCGACGTAAATAAATATCAGCCTACATAACACCACGGCCCACCGATTAAACAGCGTTTGATACGTAATTTATCGCTACATTCCTAACACTATTAATTACCAAAAACGTATAATTACAGATAACGATCAAGGAATTGAGTCGGCATTGCTCAACACTATCCTGAACTTGAATAGAATTCCCTTAGGCTCGATAACAATCTTACATCCTTGTTACTTTCTTACAGTCATGTGAAATAGTCACACGTCAGGGCCTGTCCCCCCAGGCGGTACTGGTGCAATTTACCACAGCCAAGTTACTGATACGGCTCGCTATAACAATGTAGCTGTACGATCTTGTGAATAAGATTAATAACACAATAAGGGGCTTGTCGCTGCCGAAATATTAAATTTGTTTATGTTATTTCAATACCGCAGTTTCATACCGCTGAAAGGGACATTGTTGAGCGATTTTGATACCTATTTTTAAGGCCTTAAGGTCAAGGGTTTTACATCTTGTGGCTCTAGTGGAGGTTGTCGATGTTTGCGCTACTAAATCAAATAGTAGTCAATTAAGATAAAGCTCAGAGTCCGACAGCTACGGACAATACAGCGTATGACTAATCCGCCGTTTTGTTTGGTTAACTGAATTACAACTGTGCTGGACGGTGACTTTAACTGTTGTTTAAAAGTTATTTAATAGATAGTAAATAATGATATCGAATAAAAATCGATTACAAAAAGGAGTTCCTAGTATCTTTTATAAATGACGCATGCGGTAAGTTTTGCGAATGTACATACATAGATGTCCTTTAACAGATAACAAATGGAAACTGAGATGGTGTCTACAGCAAATTGGCCATTAGGTACCTACCTAAAACAAAAATTTATAATCTGTAAAATAAAAATAAAACAATTAATTCCCAATTCGAGGTTTCTAACTTTTGTTGTTATTGAAGAATTGTTTTGTATGTATATTATTTCTTGTTCGAAAAGTTCTAGATTAAGATTTTTTGAAGATTTATTAAAAATAAAAAGGAAAGATAATAAACACAAAAAGCTCACAACGACAAATATTTCGATAATAACGTTTATTCCTATTTCGACGCAGTTGCACTGCACGGCGAGACTGACTAGAATCTGACTGACTGACCAAATAACGTATAAAATAAAAATATAGGGAGTACCCGTTATAATTAAAATATTTAGTATCCACGACGAATAAAGTTTGCAATCATAAACGACCTATGTTGAAAAAGACCTTTAAAAAGAAATTTAAAACTTCATTTCGGGTCGACGATAACTATGTTTTGATTCTTATAATAAGATAATTCTTATTATAATTAAACTCAAACGTTTAATAACTATTATCACAGACACAACTGTTGGCCAAACATGAATTAAAATTAATGGCATCTATTTCTCAGTACCATTTAATTGCTCTATCAATTAGATCTAATGCGGAGATTATTCTCTATAAATCGTATTGGTGCCGATTAATTATATCAAAATTAAAATATTGATAAAAGATAACGTATAGGTATTGATATGTTTTGATTGCTTGACAAATTGATATGAGTTTTTTGTTGTGACAAATTCTGACTTTCTAGCAATCCGCTGTTCCAAGGAACTGTTTTTGACATTACGTTCTTGCATTCCACTAGGAACGGATAAGATAATGTTTTTATGATGTCCTTGTCGACATTTTTTGCTCAGTGTCAGTTGTGATCACGTCTGGTCCGTATTATCAATGGTTACAATTATATTAAAGTCAAATCGATTGTACATAATTATCATGGTAGAATTGCTATGGAAATCTGGTTAACACAGAATTGTGCTTTTCGAAATTAAACAGATTGCGTTTTAATTATTCATTACTACTCGTATTTTTCCTAGAACCGTATACCTATTTATTTATCTTGCACTACGGACTTAAAAAGGTCAAAGTAAGCTGATATTTCAGCCCTGAAAGCTAACGAAAGAAAATTAATTTTGATTTAAGTGTCACCACTAATACTAAGTATTCCTTTGTAATGTTGGTCTAAATATTTTTATATTTATATTTAACTTTTCCCCGCGGCTTCGCCTGCCAATTTCCAAAAAACTTTCTTAGTGCTCACCTGTGTCACTTGAGGAAATTTCAATTGAATCTATTGAAAAACCAAAAAGTTTCAGTTTATCCCCTTTTTATTCCCTTAGGGGGGAAATTTCCGAAAATCATCCCTTAGTGCTCCCTTACACTCCCCAGGGAACTTATGTACATACATGACAAATTTCATCTTGCATTCAGTAGTGTTGGCTGTGCGTTGTCTGTCAGTCACACGGTAACGGAAGAGTTTTATATAAATTGATTGTAATTTACACCGAAAACAATGACACTTTGCCGCAATATGTTACCCGGTCCTGTCATAACGTCTAAGTTATGTCCTGTATTAAATCTCATTGTTTCTAGGTCAGTCGCGTATTTACGACACAATGAAGAATTTACGACGTTTTAAAATTATGTTACTGTAAATAAACAGTTATTATAATTGGACTGAATTCCTTCGTTGTGATTGATAAGCCATAAAGATTGTCATTTTGCGTAAGTGTATAAGTACTGGCTGTATGAATGGGTTACTTCAGTTACCAATAGTAAACATACTAATAGAGTCCTCAAAATGAATCATTTGGAATTGGAAAGGAATCATTTAGAATGTTTTTAGTTTAATTAGTGTCTCTACTTATGTAGGTACTTACTATTTTTATAATGGCTTTCAACTATGTTCGTTTTAATACGTGTTACGAATTTGGTACCAGCTCTCATGTTAATCTACAATTATTACAGAGTAAGTAGTGTATATTTGCATATTGTTTTGGATACACCATAAACTAAAGAACATACTTTAGTCTACAATACCAAAGATATAATACATATAACTACAATCGAAACAGCGAGCTACGTCAGCCTATGACGTACAATTCAATTGGTCATTAGGCGCCTAAATGGGTTCAAGCGCGTTGTACCCTCTAAATCTAGTACATTGTTCGGGCGCGTGCTTCTGTCAGCCTACCGTGTATACATTGTTTCATTAGGGACTGATAGCGAGGTATAAAATTAATACAGACGTTAGGTCTGCCGCCTTTCTCTCTCTGACCCCTTACCTTGACTCGCCGCGCCCTGCGGCTTGCATACCATAGCACACGTCGCTGCGCTTGGTAAACATAGCGTATCCGAAACAGATGTATAGGTTTTCGTATATTTTTTTCTTTTTGTTGTTGACTTATTTTTCGTATATTTGTCGCGGTATCTGTAATAGCGCTCCGCTCTGTTTTCAGTAGTTAATAAGTTTTTGTTCGTTTTTTTTATTGCATGTTAAATTCCGGAAATTCGAGGTAGAATTTTTTTTTTTATAATATAAATATATATTAAACACTTCCGTTACTGAGTGGCTGATAGATATAACACAGCCGAAACAACTGAACGCAAGAATCTGAAATTTGGCATGTATGTTCCTTGAGGAGTGTATGGGAGCTCTAAGAGATGATTTTTGGAAATTCCTCCTCTCCTCCTCTTGTATATCGACATACGAACGTCAGTAATTTATTAGGGGGTATAGCAAAAACTGTCACATTTTTTGAAACGGAAGTTACATAATAGGTTTTTGTACTGCATATTTGTTTTCATATTTTAAACCATCATTAGATAATGTATCTTTAAACTGATACGAAAAAAACATTAATTATGTCTAAAGAACACATTGTTAGTACGCATGTAGGTACAATAATACTCGAATCTTTTTTTTACTGTATTTTAATGTAATATACGTCCTCATGTATTGTTTATACATTATGGTTACTTGACCAAGATCAATACCAATTTGAATATTATGTTGATAAACGCATACAGTCGGCAACGCTTTGGTGTTCCTGATGTCCAGGGGTGACGATGACCATTTAATACACAGGTGACTAGTCTGATCATTTGTCGGCCATTTACCTAAAAAAGGTCTAATCTATTTCTTGATTCGTGTCTCAAATTTTATAAATTAATTCTAAAAAGACTAAAGTCGAGATTAAATGCAAATAATATCATATTATACCCGTCGCATTAGCCGCGTAATCGCTAAAAATAATAAATCAGTTTTTAATCAAAGTTCATTAGTGGAGTTATTTGTATTTCGCGATGGCGGCGGGTCACGGTGGTAAGATTTATTTATTTATTTAATAGATTTGATTTAGTTTCAATATGGCCAGCTATCGTCGTAAATGCGCCTGTCAACTATACGTAATTTATACCGATTGCCGAGTGTTCATTATTGTGCTGTTTATGTAATAAACTCGTTGCGCTGTGCGGGACTCAATAATGTATATATCTACAGCGTTTAACACTTCTTGCTATTTTTGTCGTATGCTTTATTTATTCTTTATTGTTAAACTTCAAGGTTTTGTAAAATGAGAACTTGATGCTAGCTACGAGGTCTCCTAAGATAAACTCAATAATACCTATTGGTTGGTGGTAAAAAATTATAACGTAATGTTAATTATAGCTAAGAAATAAAAGAGAAACAACATGCGAACACTCAACATAACCTCAAGCCCTATGTCCAAATTAGTATAATGTATATGGCTTGGTTGGTTGTCAAAGATGGCTTAAATATTACAGAAATGTTTTCAAGTAGTGTAGCTATATTATATAATGGTATCACAATAATTATTATTATTGATACTTATTTTCCTACAGACGATAGCCAAAATGGAAAAGAACGAAGAAGAGCGTAATTAATGAATTAAAGTCACTGTTAATCAATATAAATAATGAGGCAAGGCTAACATAATATATAGTCTAACCTATTACGTAACACAACGCAATTTATAATTATTAAGTATCCCAAAATAAACCAAGAATGATATATGAAGTTACAAAAACCCCACGGGCGGCGGCAATCATCGAATCCTTAACATTCCACGTCGATAGATACATCGAACGTGAAAATTTACGACTTAATCTAGTCCAATTCAATGTTAAAGACGCCTCGTCGCAAGCTTATCTATAAAACTTCGCTTGTCAATTTTAATATCAACCAGTTTTTAATAATCAAATCCGTCTGATTGAATCCATCAATAACATTCTACATTTTTAAAAACAGCAAAGCACTTTACTTCATAGTAAAATTATTGCACACCTGAATACTTAACAACATAAATAGTTATACACATAGGATAGTTTTCGGGGTTTTAGTGGGTAAATAAAACCTTTGGAAAAATATTTTAAAATTTACTGTTAAACACTTTTTATCAAGGATATCTTTAAATATCTTTAAAGGCGCTTGCTGACGGGGAGAATTATCTTGTAATGTAACAGTTCAATTTCGAGCATTTGTAACAACAATGCTCATGTTGGAGTGTTACATTACAGACAATGAGTGATATTGTGACGTAAAAACTAACGATTAGATTGTTACGGTACAAGCTAATGTTCTCGGTAAGGAAGCGCCTTGAAAGATAGTGAATTTCTCAGTAGCGAAGTTCCGGAGTATGTTTTTTAGTATGTATGTATGTATGTATGTACCTAGTCTGTTCCACTAAAATTCCGTAACTTTTCAGTGATTTTGGATATCACGTGGACGGTACATACAATCTACATATACTAATAATATACAACTGAAGAGTTTTTATTTTTATTGAAAGAGCTAATCTCAGGAATAGGTACTGGTTTGAATTGAAAATATTTTGTGTTGGATAGGTAGTGGATAGTGTAGTTGTAGATTTATCGAGAAAGGCTATAGACTATATAACATCACGCTACGACCAATAGGAGCGGAGCATCAATGAAAAAAGTTGCAAAAATTGGAAATGATTGATTTTATTTGTAAACGTTGTAACGTCTACGTTACATATAGATTAACGCTGGTCCACGAGTTATTCTATATGTATATAGACCCCATAGTCTAGTTGATAGTGACCTTGCCTGCGAGTTCAATTTCTGACTGGATCATGTGTTTATCGGGTTATGGGTGTTAGTAAAAATTATTTGTATTGTCCATAGCATTGCGATTGGTGTATGATTGCTAAAATGTTTAAAGAATATCATATAACCAAACAAATTACACAAATACGTCATGTGATACACGAATCATTGCTACGACGCTCTCACGTACACCGAACAGTCAGAACTGTACTAGAGGTTACACACACCATTAAACTAATGGTGTGCATTAAAATCATTTATGCCGGCAATTAATACGCGCTCGATGTTTTAAAACAATTTGGTGTGTGTCCTCGGGCGATCGGCGCACTGCGGCGAAGCAAATGGTCTCGAGCACGCTAGCCAACGTACCGGACGAATTATTGTCTATTTGTACGAATAATTATCGCGAAATGTGAACTACTATAATAAACGAAGCGTGCACGCTGTGTGAAGTGGGAACGTATTTTATAACGTGTACAGTCAATTTAATTAGGTGTACGAAATTTGTTAAATTCACTTGATTTGTGTAATGTAAACAGCCGATAAACGAGGTTAAAAGCGCCGTGACCGCGGCACGTGACCATCGTCACTATTAGACTCGGTTACCCCAAATCCTGAAAAGGGTTTCACCGTTATCGGTCAAGAAAGCAGAGAGAAGAGAAATAGAATATAGAGAGAGAATGGCTGAAAATTTTTGGAGAGTTATATAAGGAAGCTGGTACATCCTTGAGAGACAATTTATTCTATTCCATATTCTGGCATGCCTGGCCGGCTAACACCCTCTGTATAAAATCAACCGTATTTCTGGTGCGTAAAGTTGAAGATAGTAAATAAATTATTTTGTGAACCCCTTTTATTTTGCAATGTGATCAACGCTCAGCTATGGGTTAATATAACTATGATCTTGAAAGATGTAATGACACCCTATTTTTAATCAATTTGAATTTATTTAATTGAGAAGATCTATAAATATACTCTACCTTGAAACGCGTTGATGTCTAATGTACGAATTAAACGCTCCTTATCGAAATGATTCAGCATGCAAACCACTGCTCGCTTTATATCGACAATTTATATGCTTAATTAACTTAACGATGCTATGTATTACAACCTTAAAGAGATAACGAGATAATAAGGCTGATGAATACGGGTATCCAAAACCAGTTCGATGCAAATCCATGCAATAGAATGGGGGCATCGATTGAAGAATTCTACGCATAATTTCCCATTGAACTGTTGCCTTGATCGAGGTAAATGATAAAATTACTTTAATCAAGGCTTTCTTTCGTGGCTGTTAAGGTAAGTTCTTAAATGGAATGTTTTATGATGTTGTCATGGAGTAATTGGCAGGCGAACTGAGGGAAGACGGTTGGATGAAACTGGCCTAATATATCTTATTAATAAGATTTTTAAACAAAACGTATTTTTGTGTATTGGCTACCGATTACCACCATCCTTGAACAACCTGAAGGTGACCACCTGACCACTTACCGTCCGCTCGTTTGTCGAATATTTAAAAAATAATATACTTACTTAGTTTCGACACTTTTACTACTTACTACTTTTAACTTTTTTACTATGAGGACATGAGCAACTGTCAAGTTGCTCATAGAGGAGATATCCTATATCAGGAAACTAACCAAGGATAGAATAACACAACCTTCCCTAAAATTATCAGGAATTAGGATTCCAAAAATGGCCGTTAAATAAACTCAATACATTGTCATATATTATGCACATTGCACACTGTTAACATTGTTATTGCAATATTGACAAATCTAATAAATCGATTAATCATTTAAATAGTATGCCGACTACCTTACGTTAAACTCGCTAAACAAAATACACCTGGTCAAGTTATGCAGCCGTTACGATTTTATTGAATAATAATGAGCCGTTAAACGATTATAAATATTCATACAATTAATGAAGTGTAAGTAAAATCATTAGCGGCCATTATATTGCTGTGATCATTTAAGTAAGCTAAGGCGTTTACAAACGTAGACACTTTTTGTTGACGACGCAAGATTAGATAGGACACAGGGAGCTGTAGGTGAAGATGCTTATTATACTACATATAAATTTAAAATAAAAAAACCCCTACGCACAAAATACTTTTAGTTTAAGGAACAACCCTTAAAAAGTAAAACGATTATACTAGTACGCGTGAAGCACTTTCATCGAGTAATCATACTACAAAAATGCTTTACATCATTTTGGAAAAGAACTGATACTCTTACACTGCTGGACCGATATTAACGAAACATAGCTAAAACCACCGCAAGGAAACTGGCTTTCAAAGGCAAAGGCATCATCGCATCGTAATCAGTCCATCCGTTTGAGAGCTACCATGCCAAAGACAGACAGACAGACAGACATCGACGTCAAATATATAACACCCCTCTTTTTGCGTCGGGAGTTAAAAATAAACGAACACAGTTGACGGTTTAGTCCTCAGGTCTCTATTCCGTGAGTATTCCGTCAGATAGTTCTACAGCAAAAACTGCTTGTAACGCAGTAACACAAAAAATCCAGTGTACAACACAACCAATGGCTTAAACGCTTCGAACTAAAACACTTATCATCAAGTGTAATTATGGCAAGCCTCTATGGAATTAGTTTTTGATACATGCATCGGTTGTGTTTGTCATTTCAACCTATTTAAATAATAAATAATTTATATACACTATTGGTTGGCTGTTGTCGATTGCTTGAAACGAGAACATGATATATGTATGTAAGTGTCTTACGTTTGTACCATGCCTAAAATATGACATTCCGTATTATACGCGTAATGGGTGTCATATCAAATTGGAATTATAATTAACATACAAATTACTACTTATGTATGTACAATTGGCTACATAATCTAAATTGTTTATTGATTTACTTAGCTTATAATACAAATGGAGCTTGAACACTAAATATCAGTTTAGTGGTGAAATTAACAAGTTGCGTATATCGGAATCATATTGGATTAAAATTAAATTAAGTACCTAGTTGCTTAAATTAAATTTGCTTTTTATAGATTCGTGTTTTAAGTATAGAAAATCAATGAGTGTCATAAGATAACTCATTAACTTTTGATGGTAACTAAACACCCAAATGTTTATTACACCTAAATCTTCACAAAATAAATTCCAAAAAGAAATAAATAAAAACACGCGTGAATATTCGCAACTTATCGTCAGCTTTAATAATGTTTTATCTCTGTAACCGGGACGCGTGTCTAACGTCGCATAATAACAGTCCGCGCGTCTCGACGGTCGTCACGCGACTAATCAATTGGCGCGCACCGTGATGTCTTCATCAGCCGCCCGGGGGCGTTACGCCCTGCGCTTGCGCACCTATGCTCGCGAGCTTTGCGCTTGTCTCGCGAATGTGCTGCGTTTATGGTGACGTTGAACTTTCTACCCTTAGCTATTATACATAAATATAATTGATGATGCCTTAGTACACACTCGCGGACATAAGCATACAAATAATGTTTAGACGGACTTTTTAAACTGTCATATTTTTTTATTTGAATTCTGATTGAACTGAAACAAACACTTAATGTTACCCCCAGCTCACTGTAATACATCAGTGAAAAAGGCATTCAATCGGTTAAGCTGTTTCTGAGATAAGCGTAAACAAACGCACAGACAAACAAACAAAATACTAAAAACATTGTTATGGGATGTATTGCATTAATAAATACCCACAGTAATCTCTTTCAGGTACAGGAATCGATCAGTTAGAAATTTAAAATTGTATTATAAGTATGTATCATCATACAATGATCAGACTATTAATTGGCTTAACGTGGTAATATGCAAATGCTCCCGAGTGCATCCTGCGAGAATTGGTTACTAATAGAATGCACTCTCTAGTGTAACGCTAGAACGATTGAGAATTAATCAACCCCAAATCATCCCATTTTCCTGTAGCCCTAATAAGAGCAGGTGACTATTAGGTTATTGAAAGCTAAAATATGTAGTTTTTGAATTTATTTGAATTTTGTTTTTACGACATCCCAATGAAAAACATATCTAATAGCAAATAAATAAAGCATCTTTTATCTTCTCGTATCACTTATAACGCTGTTGTACCGATAAATACCTTTCGGAAACTAGGTCAGCCATAACGCAAGCCATGTAATGCAGAAATAAAACAATGACAGACGATGACTAATGAGCGATTGGCGCAACCTAGACATTGTACGAGTGCACAACATATTCCTCAATGCCAGCCGCTGCGATAAACTCCGCAATAGGCGACTTTGTAAAAGCTTTCGTTTTGTGTTAATCCTTTTATTCCGTATTTGCTTTGCTCTACGAGCCGTGGCTCAGCTGCGATTTATAGTTGGCGAGAATGCAGTGTGTAATAATAATTACAAATTATACGAATATGCGAAATTATAGGGACGTGTATAAGAATATTTCATGGATTATCCTTGTGTTGTAGTTCGGTTGTAGATCTTATGATGGAGGTATTTTAGATGTTAAAACAAATTTTATAATTTGTAGTTAATATACACGGCCTGCTATATGAATCACACCTACTATAGTTGTTTGTGGCAATAGATGTTTGGATCGTTCCTTAGACGTCGAAATCTTTAAACAAAAAACAAGAAAGTTAAAGTTACACTAGAAGTTTTGGATAACAGAGAACAAGAACCGAACAAGTCACATGGGGAATGTTCACACGCGCAGCAAATTGTTACAGCATAGACAACAAAATGCAAAAATAATAGCGCGCTATATTTACCATAGTAGGATTCCATGGAACGCTTAGGAGGGTAAACGCGCTCGGGATTTATTTAGCCAATTGAAAGGCCACTTAAAGGAATCACTGCGCGGAGAGGCAACAAATCCAACAAATTGAACAGGATCGGCAATTACCGAAGACAATGCGTGCGTGAGACCGGGACGGGGCGCACGCAGCCCGCGAATTAGACTCGTTATCTGGGGCTCGGGTAATTAGGGGATCGTTCCCACGCGCCGACCCCCGACAGGTGGATTCCTACCTTATTATTTCTAACGGCGCCCGCCAACCGGTCAATGACTTGGCGAATCGCTCCTTTAACCCTTCTCTCTGTTTATATGGGTGATTGGATCTTTATTCAAATTGTGCCATGATACATTGTAACGTTTCAGAATGAGTTCTTTGCGAAAGTGGACATTGAACGTGTTTTTTGTTTTTTACTCATTAAAATAAGACGTACTTAGTCTAAATTTTAGTGATTTAATCACACTCTTATAGTACAAACCCAGTTTTCCATCCATTATATGAAAGTGACCACAGAAGTTTATAGGGCAAAAGTGAGTGGTTGTCTGCCGAGGACGTCTTAGATGAGGACCCAACTAGCGACGTCATAAAAAGGGCCAAATAAGGGGACCACTCACCGAAGAGCTAACATGGCAGTATTGATGACAGTTCTGTTGAGGTATCAAGTGTGTGTTGGAAGCCGCTACGATTCTTAGCGATATGTTTCGGCCTACAACAATGAAAGATGTATGATTGTATTATGTATGGTTGTATTTTTACTGTACTAACGGTACCTAGACTGATTGTATCGTTCTTGATGGAAAATAATAAAACAATAGATATTCATAATAATTCTTTAATTGGTACATCAATCAGTCTTTGGAAACAAGATGCTTTTGTGTGGCTATTCATTCACACCGACTGGTGAAAGCCTGATCAAAAGCCAATGCCTTACGGTTTAAGATCATTTATTCCTTATAAGATTCATTTCCTTACAAAACTGAAACAAAGTTGTCGAAAGCAAATTGTTTAGGAATTATGAAAAATTTAAAGTAGTAGTAGGTAATATACGCAGGATCCAAAAATGGGCCACCTATCCGAAGAGCTACGGTCAAACCACTTTAACCACTATTGTTTCCTCTAGAATGACTTTTTGAAAATAATTTATTAGCGTAATGTAGGGTAATGATTGTAATTACATTATATGTATAATGATGAATGATGATGGTTTAGCCTGTGCGTTTTCTATCAGTCAATTAGAGTTGGCGTTTTATCAAATAGATTATTACAGAAATAATAATTTTGAAGAATTTTGACGGCAAGTTGAATATTTAACAACCAGTATACAGCCTGTGTTAAACGCGGTGACTGTAACTAAATCACATCTAACTAAAGTTTTACACAAGGCGTACTGTATGTAGAATGGAACAAGAATTAATTTGAATACTAACGCGAAATCTAAATCAACTCCGGAGCGTAAACGCAGCTGGCAGTGTTAATTTCAATTGAGAGCATCGAGAAATAAATCGATAAGTGTGGATGAAATCGATTCAGAAGTAAGCGGCACGTTTTTAATAAGGCATCTATTAAGTTGACGAACGTGTGAATGAGTTTTATTGCCTTATCCGCTCGGTGGCGAGGCCTGAGGCATTGGCACGTCCCTTAATGATTTACTGGACCTGAGCTCGGGTAACGGACTGTCAGCGAAGAATATACACCGACGAATTAAATCGTTAATCTATATCGAACCATTAGCAACACTTATCGACGGCGTGACAAGCTAAAGCACGACAACAACAACAGCCGTTTCACTAGTAACGTTTCAACAAAATTATTTATCAACTATTCAGCGCTAAACGCTTTAATTTGTTAGATAAGTAGGCGTAATATCGGGCCAATTTATTACGAAATTAGCATGCGATTCGCGCGTGGTCAATAAATAAAAGTAGAGATTTCCTAATTACACGGGTATATTCCGTTTACGTTCGCCTACACGCACACTGGGCCCATTCATTGCGTATAAGGAGCCAGCGACATGTCGCAGGCAGTGCGGCGACGCGCGACATAGGCCGGCATCGCATTCGGCTACTGTGCGCCTTGATAAACGACACTCTGGATTTGGGCGGCTTGATATTCGCTCCAGTTTCGATGCAGCCCAGTGAGAAGCGCCTGGCGGAAAACATTTTGCGATTCGATTTATTCCTTCGCGATAGAAATCAAAATTCTTCTTGGAAATTGGAATGTTTAAGAGTTTCTACTATATGGTTATGATAGCTATAAAAAATCGAATACGGGTGTGTAAACCTTTAGTATTTTACATGAATGTACTACTAAGCCCAACTTATTCTTACCTTTAGCCACGGCTTGCCTAGTCTCCGAGTATCTCCTAACAACTCTTTCGAAATTCATTATAACGCAGGAAATTATCCCTAATATAAAGTTGAGCGGTGTGCAATTCCTCGAAGGCAGAACACCCAAACCCATATTGATGAGAGCGGGCTGATTTCCAGAAATAAATAGCGCAGTATTTATAAAGTTAAAGCCCCGAGAGATCCGGCTTGCCGATTGGCGTACTCTTGTATCACTTGTAAAATACTTTATTGGCTCCGTAATGCGCCTGCTTTAGAATGGTCAGGAGGTACGGCGCGCTTCTTCGACTAATTTGGGAATCAGATCAAAGTTAATACTATTAAACTTAGTGTTCTTTTATTTGTGACCGCTAGTGGCAAAATTTCTGAAGCGCTTCCGTGCTTCTGAGGACACGTAAAGCAGTCGGCTCCGGTTATTATCATTAAAAAGCAGTCGTCAAGCCATGTCGGAGGCCTTAAGGTGGTATAAAAATTTCCGACACTCGGGTTGGCTAATCCCTCCACTAATCCGCAGCCTGGTGGATTATGCTCTAGGCTCCTCAATTATAAGGAGACCATGCCCTGTAGTGGACCATTAATGAGTTAAAGTCAGTATCTTATTATACATACTGAATCCACAACCTTCTAGAATGAGAAATATTTTAACATATTTGGTTGTAGTTTGGTTAAACCTTAAAAAACCTATGCCTACATACATCTTGGCCATATTCGCGTCGGTGACTCCTTTAAGGTGGTTTTGGTTATTTCTGGTTTATACTATGGGTACATGATATCCATAGTTACCTAACTTCGCTTTATTTTAAGCAGACTGTATCGTATGATCCTCTATGATGTTACGAAATGCACTATGAAGATAATTTTATGAAGAAGCGTTTCTTTCATATTTTTGTACTCGTTCCTCAAAAGTTAAGTTTACTGCCAGTCATCATTTTAGTAGCTGAAAGTAGTTATTTACAATTCACTCTAGAAATTCAATAGAATTAGCGACTATAATAGTATAAAAACTTACATCTCTAATTCCTGGAAAAAATATTACGCTTCTTACACCAAGTCTAAACAATCCGGCTGTACCTTAGAGCGAGAGATCACTAACGTAACGCCGTTAGTTTAAAGTGAGAAGGAATGAGACAGAAAGTGAGTGTTTTATTCGTTTTGGGGATGTATACCCGCGCCTCCCCGCGTTATCTGTATCGGCCGTGCGCTATGGAGCTATCGCAGGCAGCGCCATCTGCTTCGGTTTCAACTGGTGAACACACTACCTGATTTTTTCTCTACTTCAATACCTCAAAGATTTTTATGACGTTCTGCCATTTAATTTATTCATTAAAAACTTTCAAATGTGCTTAAAAATATTTGGTGTATTAAATAATTTTACGTTTAATATAATTTTAATGGAATAAACTATTTTTATTTTACTTTCAAGTATGTCCTACTGTGTCAGATCAACTTAATTGTAGTAATTCAAAGGACACCGTTTCGTGTATTTTACACATAAAGTATTTTTGTCTATTCAAATTATTCGTAGGTACTTATTTACTAACTTGCGGAGTTGGTAGGTACCTACGTAACGCTGACATTGGAAATTTTTAGCTCCAAGAGCTCTTGATTTTTATCGGTCTTTATGGCTTAGCATTATATATAATATGTACCTTAGCTTAGCTTAGCATTATGTATACCTTCTTATAATAAAAGTAGGTAGGTATATATTGCTTGAGAACAATACTAATTATGCAAGTTTTTGCGCCTCCTCTGTTACAGACAATTGTAGGTACTAACTATTCATAATCAAAACTGCAATACTCATTGCCTTTTAAGTGTAACAATATCATGGAACGATCTCTAGGTTGTCAATTAGTTCCAATAAGGTACCAATTTAATGCAATTTGATATTGATTTCATTTAAATAATTCAAGACTAGAAACGAAACTCACGATTATTCACGGCGGCGTGGTGATTGGTTACCAGTAGTTGGTTGTGCTCTTCAGCCTCTCAGCTTCGTGATAAAAGTAGTAGTAGACGACAGAGATACAGACCACAGAAATAATACGAACAATAATAACATTAGAACAGTAATAAGGAAATATTTACAGATGATTGCATAGTTGTTTCATGAATAGGAGATATTACGAGTGTCAACAAAAACAATGAAATTGCTGATTAAAATAGAAGTAAATTAGTAAAAGTCGAACTTGTACAAAGCCAGTTATGTTTTATAGTAAAATATTGCTTATAATATCACTCTACAAAGCTAGTTCCGTTCAACCACAAACATTCAAAACATAATTCAAATGTCACACAGCGCCCTCTGTGTAGTTTAAGGATTTAAAAAAATATTCGAGATTTTAAGCTTGAAGCTACTCTGACCCACCTTTAAGTGTAGCCTGTTTTTTATTTGTATTCTGATATCAGGATTCAGTGCCCATTCTTCGGCAAACCCTCCTATACAGCACAAGTCCTGTAAGTTTCAATAAAATACCTACTCCGGTTCAAGGGATACAGACAGCCTAAATTTAAGACGAATGATCAACGCTGGTAGATTACTTGTGATATGTTTAATTAAAAATGCATGTGTCAATACAAATTAACACCATTAATTAATTAATACTAGCTTGGGCATGGTATGCAAAAGTAATATCACGACCAGTTTGTATTTAAATTAAATGTTTATTTCTGCACACATGGATATGTACATAATTATGTCTATAAGTGTAACCTATTATTATTATCAGTATATTTAAATTCGATTAGTGTGGATCCCGTGAGCTAATGATACACTGATTAACAATATTCGGCGCAGATAGCAGTGAGTTACTTGCGAGGGGCGGGGCGCGATGCTAGATTGCGCGCGCGCCGATTTATACCGGCCCCGCCGTATTAACTGATATTGCCTGCTAAGTATTAGAGATGGGACGAAAGAACCATAATTGGAATGATATTTCGAATTATTTTATTCGATTGTAAATTAAAATGTTTTTGATAAAAACTTTTACGAGCAGTATATTCCAAGTACAGTTACTTTAATTGGTAACAAAGAATATGTTACTTATTATAAAATAATTGGATTTAATGATAATTAAGTATATCTATTTCCTTTCGTGAAGTAAAAGGAAAATATGAATAACACTACATCGCCGCTAACGATTATGTGGCATTATAATCATGTATTAACTTGTAATTAATAAACAAAATGGTTTACGGCCAGATTCGTTCTACCACAGAACATCTCTAGCAAATATGGTCATTATTATATGCGAAACAAATAATGCTCTTTAACAGTTATGACCACGATTGTGCGATGCCTTTTTATTTATTGCTGGGAAAGGAATCTCGATTTATTGCAGCAAGCGGTTTACCGTAGATATTTTCTAATAAGTTCGATTAACTCCTATTGATGGCGCTGATAAAAATATGAATTGTTGGCCGCCTCGCTAGATATAGATTAATTGCCTCGCCAAATAAACTTTGACCTAGTAATACAATGTAATCCGGGGTGTGTGAGGAATGTGTTGTTGTCGCTAAGTAGTGCCAGTTGTTGTGATATAGGAGAAGTAGAATAAGCTGTTGCTTTTATATTGTTACTTCCAAGACATTGGTCACCATAATCTATGAAAAAAAAATTATTTGCTTGATCATGCTCAATATAATCTAACCGCTGCGCTGGTAGATGAAATTGGGCTACGTACCAAATTTAAACGGATTTTTTAAAAAAATATTATATTAGTGATTGAGCCATACCCAGATATCAACAGAATAATGAAGAATCTCATGAAGTAGTATAGCGGTGGAAAAGAAAATTACAATAATATAACATATTAGAAACAACTTGGTATGGTAGCGCGATGTGTCTTTATGTTGAACGCCTAAAGTATCAAAACACTGACAAGAAGCTTTGACTAGTAGCTGTTTTTGGTAAAAAAATAAGTTTATGAGTCTAAGCAAACCCCCTACTATTTACTGCCGAAAGTCGCAACCACAGTTCCAGATCATTAGAGTAGGTATGTTAATAGTGGGTCTGAGGTCGTTAATATTAAATGCATTCCATCTCCTTGCGTCACGCCAAACTTTACAGATTCTATTAATAATTTCTGCGCAGTCGATCAATCTCTGACAGATTTCCTTCGAGCGAATTATATGTTAGAGTAAACAGTAGCCGCTTACTGTTTGCTGCCGACAAAACTGTATGAACTTACTCATTTAGATGCTATTTGGTGGTGCGAAAAGTGTGATCAATCACTTTCCGGCATACCTCGGTATCAATATGGCTTGTATTGAAATCAATCAATTATTTAGTATTGAGATTGGGTAAATCAACAATCATCGATCGTAGTGATACAATTTACATTTCAACTTTGAAGAAAAAATAGAAGCCAGTAACGTCAGTTTCTAAAATTAGTGCGTATTAAAATTTAATGATCACTGGATTTTGTAAAAGAAAACAGCGTAGGGCAATCTGTGCACCTGAGAGTTTTCTATAAAATTCTCAAAGGTGTGTGAAGTCTGCCTACCCGCTCGAGACTGTTATGGGTTGCTTCTTGTACTGAAGACCGAACATGGTTTACGCTCTAATGCCGAATCCAGGACTATCAATAGTAACAGATGTGAGATGTATTTAATTGTACTCCGTTACATGGCAGGACGTTAGCGATCTGATAATTGTGACCTTTTTAACATGCGTTTATTAGCTAGCTTCAGGCGTATAATACTATGTTGGTATGTTTTGTACCTTATGCCTACAATATATAGTTTGGTTTTGACTTTGAGACGTGTTCCTGTATTGGGTGGATAATGACTACCACCAGTTATCCTTTTCGCGTATATTATAATAAAGAATCGACATTGTAGTAATTATGTCGCTGCGTAGATGAGCTATCTGTCGTATCACGCATGTCCCACCCTTTGTTAAAACGGAATAAAGCCAATTTATAAATTCGTCTCCGACACGAGCGTCATTAATTATGTTGCTGGCTGGGTGGCTGAGAAAAACTTACTTCACTCATTTCGCTATCATTTCCATCGCATGCTGGCCCTTTCGCACTCTTACCAACATATAAGATCGTTTTTGAGCTACCCATTTAACATGCAAACTCAAGTCGTTGCAACTACGACCTTAGCTTGCAGTTTTAAAGTTGGATTTACTTTGTATTCATTAGGCGGTTGTAATGTTTTGTGTTGTCGGTTCGAGAGGTTGTCTCGCTCCTTTGTTTTGTCCAGCAGCCTCCCGGCGTTAATGGTGTTATCTGGCCCCTCGAACGCAGCACCTCTCCGTATATTTCTTTATCTTGTCCTCTCTGTTGGCGGTTACCAACAGTTTGTTTTTTACTCATTTGCTAATTTCGAAAATGAGAAGGCGCTCCCGATCACATCTACTCCGATCGTAGATTTAGGCTGGCGCACATTAATAAAATTAACGAATGCTCTTTAAATTAATTGAACTCACCCTACTCGGAACTCGGTTATCCTGGATCGGGTATTTTATCCAGCCAATGACCTGCGTGTGTGCTGTCCGGGCTTGGGAACGTGTAGGGTAAAGAATTAAGGTTTTACGTGGATTTACTAGCGTTTTCCGAGGACTTTATTGGCAAATTTGGTAATACATAGTTTTGTATTTTATTTAAATTGCGTTGCATTTCTTTCGCGAGCTAAGAATTCTTGTGCTGATTGCATTAAACCTCATTTCTGATTGTTTCATTTAGTTGAAATTTGTCACGTATTATGGATGATACACACATCTTGGAATTTCATTTATTATGACTTTGTCTTTGTTGACCTACCGCTTTATAAGTCGTAAGCAGTGATAATGCTTAATATTTACTTAAGAATAGAAAGTTTTTGAAGTGAAAACTTCTTTAGCATCGTTGCGATTTGAAAGTCGATGAAACGAAAAAGTGACAGTAAAAAGAGACAGACACATGAGTTCATAAGATTTAACGTGAAAGAATGAGATAGCAAGCATTATACAGTATGTCTCATGTTCGTGGTTCTCTTTGTGGTGTGTAGTATACGTGTACGTTTGTTGAGTTTTTGAGTTTCACTTCTACCACATGTGCATTGCACACATTTTATTTTGTTTTCCAATATTTTTAGTACGACATAATTATATGTCTTATCTCTTTGGTGTCATTTTAAAAGACTCTACTGTATTCAACGGAATGGAGACAGAAATATAAGACAGAATTAAGTCTACTCATCAAAAAAGTCTCTTGCAGTTCCGTGTAAACTAATACGCCAAATATTGAATAGGACACATAGGGCCTTGTTGGAGATTCTCGCTCCTATCTAGGCCTCCTCAATAAAGCGGAGAGACCGGTACCCTTAGTTAGCCAACTAGTTGAAGCCAATACAAACAACTTCTAAAAAGCAATAAACCAATTTCCAATATTACGCCTAAGAAAGTCTTAAACTTGTTGTCGAACATTTAACTTCTAATAATAAAAAAAAACCAGCACATCAATGTTCTCGAATTGAATACAAGAAACCCTTTCATTAAGCAATAAAATCGTAACATCATAACCATTATGCTTATAAGCAAACAAACTGTTTGTAAGCGTCGTACCATTGAATAGCGCATGGTGTGGTGAACTGTGGTATTGCATAGCCTTCGGGCGGGGGCGGCGCGGACGCATGCAGGCCACCCCGGCGCGGACGCCCCGCGTGGCCTCATGGGCTAACTTGTGGCTTAGGAAGTAGGCAATAAATAATTCAAAAACCTACACACACGTGAGCTAGGTTTCCTTGTGGATCTTGGTTTCTTGGGTGGCTTCGATATGGTACGTCATCAATGTTCAAGACTTTCGAGACCGAATTGGCAAACGATAATGTACGTGATAGTACGTCATCAATGTTTAAGACTTTAGAGACCAAATTGGCAAACGATAATGTCCGTGCTAAGACCAAATATTAATGGCACGTTCCTATTCTAACTTACAAAAAAAATACCAATCGAATTGAGAACCTCCTCCGTTCAGAAGTCGGTTAATAAAGTTAAGGTCATTGCTCAGTGAGCTTGTCAATACCAGTAAATACTACTAAGACTACTGCCTATTTTTCTTATTATACTTACAAGTAGTATCTTATCACCAGACACGATCTAGTATTCATGTTATAACTTATAGTCTTTTATATTTCGAATTATTTATAACACAATCAACAATATGCTTACAGTAAATACCAGACACATAATAAATGTGGAACAAATATACTAACTTCCATGTAATGGAATTCGATGTGGCGTATGGAACCCACTAATTAAAGGTAAACTTATTGTGTAATATGCAATACTGCTACCAGCGGTCATGGCTTCAATGAAGCGACTGGCTACTGCATGGAAATGGTAGAGTGAGCACGTAAACAGGTCCAGATCAGGGTTGCTCGAGGCTTTTGAATTTATGAGTCTTTCTTAGTGCTTTTGAGAGGGGCGCCCAGCGTTGTGAAGTGCAGCGGGGTTTGCGCAGGGACGGCAACGCGAAAACCCGCTGGCGGCTTGCGCGGAAATATATTATCATAGCTGGCCAGGCGGTCAAAACACCCTACATACATCATATATCGTAAAAGCAGACGAACCATCTGATGGTAAAAGGGAACCGTCGCCTATGGACACGAGGAACACTAGGGAGTCACCAACGCAACGCCGGCACTGAAGGTGTAAAAAGAGTTACACCTTTTTTAAAGAACATGTCATAGCTCTCTAGAAATACATCAGAAGGAAGTTCATTCCATAATTAGCGTGTACTTGGTAAATAAGATCATGAAAATCGGACCTTAGAGGTTCTCCACTCTAAATCCACTCCAGACCATCCTCCACTCTCCACTCTAAATGGTTCATTCGCTAAATTCCATTGCAACCATGCGAAATTATTTTGAAGTCCTGCTATTATGATAGCTTTATAAAAATAATAATATGTACATAGTTGAAGGTTCTACGAAATATTTGCATGACCGGGTGAACAATAGCCGTTAGTCATCCCTCGGCACAGAAGCGGTTGCGTCAGACTAGGTCAGGGCACAGGAATGCTGGCTAATTGACAGATTGTCGAGGACATCAGTGGGTCAATTAGGGTACCTACACGTTCAATGGCTTCTATAAATGCACCATTATTTTGATATTAAGCAACTTGAACAATATTATCTGCAACTATTTATTAAAATTTTAATAACTAAGTCCATTCAAAGGTTTCCAGCTATCCCCTTCCCAAACCATACCATACCATATTTCACCATACTTTAATGATCAGTGTCTTTTCCTGAAAACGGAGCAGACAGAATTACCGTCCCATTTATAACATTAGCAGAGATTTACATAAAAAACAACAATTTAATGCTCGTAGCGGCAATGAGAATTACATAAGTATTATATAGAAAGTAATATCAATTTGTACATAACGTTGGTTGGGACCGGATTAACACTTATAGCGGCAAGGGCTTAGCGCACACGTGCTCGGGTCACGGTCGGTTTAACAATTAATTTATTAATTTTGCTAACACTATTTACTATAAGGATTTATTTACAATGATAAATGGATAGAGATTTGTTGATATAAAAATAACCTTTATGACTCAGATTGTAACAAATTAGTGTTAAAACCTTATCACTGCGTATTTGCGTTATAAACTTAAGTTATCTATCTAAACAACATTGTCTTAAAAATTACTCGATGGATTTTAGGTAGGTACATTTAACAATGAGTTATTCATTGAAGATGATTTAAGTGTACATGATGACGTTGAAAAAAATATAAAACGCTTGACAAAACTAAGTACCTACCATTTTTTTGGGGTACCTACATCATCATTTGTGAAAGTCCACCGTTTCCCGTAACCGAACGTTAGCAGTAAAGGTATGTATGTAGTATGTACTAATAAAAATAAGCGTTTAACACTATTAGACTAACACTTTTTACAATAGGATTCTTTCTGTCGGAGAAAGATTCAACTTTGTATTTCACATAAATATCTTCCTGTCATGGACATCGAACCCAGGTTAACTTAATTTCTTGATTACTACCTATTTAAGGAAAGAGAAAAATTAGGAACGTACTTCAAACTGCTTACCTTCTATTAGAATGACGTTTACTTACAAATAAACTAATTTACTTCAAATGAAGAAGCACTATTAAAAAGTATGTAGGAATAGGTATAAAATTCCGATTAATTTATCACTAAACACTAAAGTAGTATTAAAATGGACAGAATAATGTGCAATTACAAGACTTGAAACTATGCTTTATGCTTTACCTAAATTACCTTCATTAAAGATCAGATTGTATAACATTCTTTATTAATGTATTCAATGAGAATAATTATGGTTAACAGAGGTTTTAGCATTGGCATTTTTAGCACGGCAATGTTTATTAGCACCACAGAGTATTAAATCTTCGAGAGGTCATCAAGTTAGATCCTGGTTTAGATTTAGTAACGAATTAGCTAAACCTTACGCAACAAGGGCTTTGTGTTTAAGTATGCACTCTATTCAATCACGGGGGCTAAGCATGTGCCGATATATCGATTGTCGATATTTCAGTATTTTGAACGTCATGTAACTTTCCAAATTAATAACTTCTTAATTCAAAATATTGTACGTGCGTAGAAAATTACACACTATATTATAATTGTAATGATTATTTGTTACATATTAAATTCAAACTGTCGTTTTATGAGATGGCCTGGCCACCAAAGTTTGTCATTTTTGTTTCATGTTAATATCATTATCACCGGTCTTTATAGTCCGGTGTTTGAAGAAAATTAACGCTGATTCTATCTTTTTTTATTCTATCATATTAACCAGGTTGAATGTAAAAATATAGATACCTCGTATTACGAAATTGTGTCATGGGTAGCATCCTTGCTACTCATGACACACAAATAAGACATCATTAACACCGCGCCACCTCGATATCTAACAATAGTTATCTGCCATATAAATATCTACCTCGGCAGGGAGTTGAGCCCAGGACCCCTAGCATCACAGGCAGTCTACCAACTGGTCTATGGAATCGTCAGCTGTGATGGTAGGTGAAGACTTGATTAATTCACTATTACTTGAATATTTCATAACTCGACGTTGATTTATCATGATTCATTTCGTTTTTCAATTAATTAAACATACATTAAAATTTTAATACCTATGTTACCTACAAATTTAGAAATCAAGGAATGAATTCCAATTAAATGTTCGATATTATAGTTGAAATACTCGTAATCTTATGAGTCATCAATATTTCGTGAACAGCAAATGAAGCTCTGTTATCAACTTGTGACACTTGTGTCGACAAACTGGTAGCGAGTAATCGTCATTGAATCTATCGAGTAGTGATGTGACAGTACATCACTAGAGACGTTACCGTACGTATCACAATGGCAGATAGCTGTGTCGCGTCAATAACAATACCGGACAACGATTTGATGCATTAGCCGAGATAAAGTAGGAATCTTAAGCAGAGAAATCACATACGGAACGTAATGAGGTCTGTCGCGTGGACCATATTGTTCCATCATGATCGGATTGGAAAATCAAGTCTTATCTTATATATTACATTTAAGGTTTGATAATTTAGAAACTGAATATATTGCGTAACTCCCTTTTTATCCTAATTCCGATTTGAGTCTTGATCTGGGTCGGTCACAGTTGTAATGGGCGGCAACGCAAAAATGGTAAACGCTCGATTGCTATTATATACACATAAAAAAACTAAAGTACAGCTAGTAACACTCATCCATCCAAATCCCGACCACACCCAACGTTACTTAATTTTGAAGATCACTCTAGATTGTCTCAAGCCGCAGGGCTATGCACGTAACCTTTAGCTAAATACAATGATGCCCATCAAATTCAATTAGCTGGCCTAATTGAAACTGATGTCCTCAGCAATCTGTCAATTAGCTAGCGAACCTGGCTGGCGAGTGGCGACCTACCCAATATGTCGCAACCACCTTTCTAAACGAGGATGACTAACGGCTATTGTTACCTTTTATACGTACCGTACATTAATCTTTTTATCGAGCTCCAACACGCACCAGATCAATGGACTATACCGGGTTGCTTGGTATCAGTAATTCTGAGGTAAGAACAATAGATGTAGGTACCCAAATAAGATGGTTGATGTTTATGGCGAATTGCGATAATTTTGTGTTCATAATTATGAAGTGTTTGCTGATATACACGATGCTTCGTGGAGGATATTTTATATCACAAGATTGCAGTGATAAAACTTTTTAGACCTTTCGCCTATTCATCTTTCCTGGGGCAATTCTTCGTCAACTTCATTTCAAGCAATGAAAAAAGTGTTCTTTGAATAAGAATCATGCTACGAGTATAACTTAACTTTATAATAATTGCATTCCATCACAACTCCGGTGTGTAATATTAAAACAGATGCACATCTTTGTTTCTGACTAATGTCTTACATTTTTACTATAATGAACATGGCGTTATATACTGCACGTGTAACTAGATAAAATAATAACCAACATCTCTATTTCACTTATGTCTAGGTCTTGCTTAGGTAGCCCGAGACACAATAGAGCCACAAAGATCACCTCTAACCTTTCTAACTGGGATTTCGCCGGCATCCAAGAAAATTATCCTTTCCTAATTTAAATATCAGTATCTAGATAGTTATCCGGTCGTCATCAGCGATTAATTAACTTTAATTAAACATAGCGTCTGTGTTTAGCGTGTGTGTTTGGCGCAATTCTAAATGCCGCCGAGCGCGTTGATCGACACGAGACCCGCTACGTGACTAGCGATACATTAAGATAACGCATTACATATTTCGCCACCTATGTGCACGCGAACGGGTATGTACCCTAATGTCTTCATTACCGTGGTCTAATATGGCCAGCTGGAGCGGTTCATAGACACGCGATACACATTTAAAAATGAAACTATTTGAAAATCGCCCCCCCGCCGTGACGCGCCCGCGTTCGTCCGTCCAGATTGGCAGAGTGAGTGACGTCCGCTGTCCTTATTGGTCGATAAGATTTGACAGATAAGAGTTCGGCGGTGGAATTAAAGTGGATGTCTCTCGGTCGTTGCTTGTAAAAATCTCGAAACGGTATCACTGTTACAAAAAGTTGGATGTGCAGTGCCCTATCGTTCCCGTCCGCTCGATCTCCCGCATCTATCATGTGGGATTGAAAACATCTGTCTACATTGTTATATCGGCAGTATAACAATAATATGTGTAGCATTTGAAAGAAATGGATGTATCGATGTTGAAGATACGTAACTTATTATATAGTACGTAAGAGTATGTAATAATGATTTTCGTCTTTATCGCGGTCAGCTCATTGTAACACAATGTAATAGTAGATGTACATCATCATTATTACACGTAGGGTCGTCAACAATACGTTCTTGATATAATCAACTAAATTAGGTTCTTTTTTGAGGTTGAGGTGAAGTTCTATAAGAGTTTTTACTATGCTCGTATTGTACCAACTTTACCAATGTCTGTGTTGACAATGTATTAAATTAGGAACCACAGAGTTTTGTTGTTGCGAAACACACATGTCTTACCCCAAAAATTATTGCTCCAGCTGGTGAGACGTATTGAGTTAAGGTCTTTAGTATACATAAAAAATTCAATGTTACAACAAAAGAATGCGTTCCGTGTGTCACCCTGCTGGACAACGGACCAGGGACCTTCTACTAACGGAACGGGAGGCTACTGGCAACTGTCCGTTCGAGGTCCCTGGACAGAGTACCACCCAGTCAAATTCTGACAGTACTCATGATGGTGGTACCTAGGTCGTTTCTCCTCCTTCCTTTAAAGTCATAACTCCTCCTTCTAAAGTTGATCTTGAAATGTTTTTACATGGTTCAGTCGCAGTGTCGATAAGCCACAAAAATAGCCACCTCTCTCGGCCGATAACACATCAGTGATGCCTCGGTCGGTACTGTAAAACCAGTCTAATAGGGAATATCACAGGCTGGTTCACGCACTTAACGGACAGACAACCGACACGTCTACTCTCGCCTGTGGCTCTCGTATAACTGACGTAGTGCGCACGACAGTGTTGCCTGTCATATGACTATATAGTAATGTGTCAAACCATGGTCAAAACGCATAGGTACACTACAGGTACTATTGATGTCTATTATATGAGCGACGGTGACTACCTAATTACCATGACGTCTTTCTGCTTGATTGTCGGCTACTTTAAAAAATATATATTTTACCCCCAGGTGGTCGATTCTGCTCGTTCTCCCCGTGCATCGAACAAGTTCAGCGGACCTGTCTTACGCTCCAGGAGCATGGGTTCCAGGATATTTTGACCATGGAAGTTCTGCAAACTGAGTTGAAGATCAACCGCAGAATTGTGCCCATAAGGGACCTGTCGTTTTTGAAGCACAAGGTAAGTAAAGTAAAGACAATAAAGACAGACATAAACTAACTAAAATAGAGTTACGTTTGACTATTACAACTTCTATCTCGCGCTGATTTTCTCGAAACGAACCTTCAGGTTCGCCGCGTTATTTTAGTCTAATCATTTCCTTAAAATAGGTACATGGCCAAATTTCAAACCTTTTCAGTGTAGCATTTTGGTCCTGTTATGCTGTTGGAATACTTAACATACGACCGATTTCTAGGTCCTTACTGAGTCGTTTATATTATTGCCAGATATTAGCTACTTACAGTAAGATAATCAGCCATCACACTAGTCTTATGTCGTCACTCGGGTATGTCGTTATATCCATTTAAGACAGAGCCTTGCTTTAAATACGTAAATATCACAATCTGGGCCACCCATTGGCCTCCTCACTGACACTTTAACTCGGTTAAGTTACGACGTCACTTGGCACTGCTACAGGAATCGATCAGAGGCTAACAAGCCGATAATTGACAGGATACTAGGCTATCTCTAATGTACAGGTGGACTGTATAGTCCGACAAGGTTAATCTATGATTCTACATAAGGTTCTTGCATCTGATATAGTAATTCCAGAACTTACTACTTGTTATGTAATTTTATTGTGGTTCTGCTTCGCACTGCTAGCTGCTTCGATTTAGTTTCGACTTAATCAACGTTTATTGCCATAGAGCGGCCAGATTTCACATAAGCTATGAATGAATCATCAAGATATATTCTGTGTGATTCTTGATCTAACTAAAATGTTGATACCGTATTGCAAATGGAATAGTCTCTAAGAAAAAAAATACTGGTATTTGTATCCATAATACTAAAGTCGCTGAGCATGTTTAAATATATGTGTGGTTGGTATATGAATCAAGTTAAATGCCACACAGGACTACGCGTAGACGTAGTTACTCCAGCATTTATTTCTGCCTTTTTGTCATTACGCAACTTTTTTATTTTAAACCAAATGTTATATAACAAATATGAAGTTTTAACATAACTGAGTAATAATGGACATAATATATTATAAATGCGAATATACCTGAACTAGCTACTCACGTGCCTAAACTATTGCTCATTGATCCAAGAGTTAAATTTCGAACGTAGAGCAGATGATGTCGATTAATACAATGCATTTGTTTGAAAACCGGTAATATCCTATATTCTTTATAGGGATTCAGTATATAAATAATGACGTAAATTAATAGGCACTTTTGAATGAAACTAATAGATGAGACTGAATGGTTGAGACTTGAGATTTAGCCATGAAGAATAAATCAGTTATTCAATATACAAATGTTATCTGCATTCTTATACATCATTACTTAGATACATGTGAACAGCTTAATATAAAATGCTTACCAAAAGAGTACACGATATTTTGTCGTGCACGACACACGACAAGTTGAAATGTTGAGATTTATACTTCAATATCATGAAAAGTTAAGTTAATAGCTTTAAATTGATCCGCACTTTACGTGCTAATGTATAATGTGTAGAGATTTGATACATGACCTTTTCACGTCGTATTAAGTAACGTCCGTCAGAAGATCATCATAAGGTATAAAAATAATAATCTTCTAATGAAACGTAATGAAAACAGAGCGGTGGAAGCGCGCGTTGTATGACTTACATCGTAAGCGACTGGCGGCGTGAACTAAGCGTATGGACTGGAAATAAAGTTTTGGTTTTGTTCTAAAGTCTGGTATTGATATTAGCTTTAAATTAAAACATTATAACCTGTGGAGTATCGGGTTAAAGGAGCGCAAGCGATCACACGGTTGAGGGTGACGGTGTTGTATAATCCAAGATGGATAAACGATTTTATAAATCAACCCGATGACAGTAAAAGATAATAATAAGTAAACCATGCTCGACTTACTCTATGAGTCGAAATAGCATACTGTGTCACTTGTGTTCTTAGCGTACCTACTCTAAGCTTGTATTAGGTACATGATCAATACAGGATATTTAGAATTAATTGAAACTGATACTGAATGTTATGAATTTATGCTATCGATATTTACTCAAGCAATCCGTCCTTACTAATTAGACAGACTGACGAATAAGCAGATGTGCCATCTAAATAAGAAATTATTTTTTGCTGACCATTAACGTTCATCAACTTACGACGAAACGCATGCCTTTTTGACTGTTCGTACAATAAATAACAAAATTGTTTTACATTCGCATATTGCGTATTCGTTGTCAGGCTATAACTAGACCTTCCGATAAAGGCCTAGGTAGCACGCGTTATGAAACTAGCCGGCAAAGGTCAGGCTTAGACCGTGGCGAAACTCACCATTGAGGGCGCTTGTCAACGTCGCTCAGTTCTGAATGGGCAAGGATGTGTAAGGGTCCATTATGTTCATAGTGAACTTAAATAATTACGTACACATACTATGTGAATAATAATAAAACACACACACACACACACATAGACTGCACTAGATTTTATTGCGGGTAATAAAGTATGTAGTAGAACACACATAATTATGTATTATGTAGGTACTTGAATTGGGTATCAAGCCCTTAAATAATAGGATACCCATGCGTCATCTTTAATGCAGTGAATGCTGAAGAACTTTTCGTCATGATAATGATAAATCGACCCGATAGAAAGATACTAAAAGATACAAAGACTAATCAAACTGTTATAGTTGTTAGGTAAAAACCTCTGTCTATACTAGTGTGCAATGAACATATTTTCAATCCTTCCATTCATTCATTCATTCAATAGTTTTGATTTGATGCTATTTTAAACACACCGACAAACCAACTGACGAATAGATAGGCAAAAATTGTTTGTGTATAGTAGGTACTTCGAGTCAGGGGTGGCTTTACCTATAGTGCAGGGAGTGCGGTGCACCTGGGCGCCGGGTGTTAGGGGGCGCCTAGAGGCGTTTTGTAGGTACTAATACCATTTCGACCGCGCATTTTGATACAAAAGGGCGCCAGGGTATTGTTTGCACCCGGGCGCTACATTTACTAGAGCCGCTCCTGCTTGGACTTAATGATAGGTAGATTATAAGAGTATCGCAACTATGATAAATTATTATCTTGAATCTCCAGAATGTTATCGATTCCGTTCATTGTTACTTCACAGTTAATTGTTAAAACCATCAATTTCAATAGTCATTGTTTTGTTACCATCGCGTCTTATTAAAAAAGTATTGTATGAAATTCAAACTGAAAGTAATTTATTTGAAGTATCTCAATACGCTTATGAACGTCAAAATTTGGCGTCTACTAGCGTTATGATAATAAATATAATAAATATAATTTGGGGAAATGCTTTTTATTTTAAAAAAATATACTTTGAAAAACTAAAACCACGCTTTTATAATGACAAGTGAAAAGAATAAATAAAATAAATGTAAGTGAAAAGAAATAAATTTAGTCACTGTGAGGAGTTCCCTTGTCTGGAGTTAAACCTAAGCGTAGTATCCGATCACGCTTATCATAAAATTACATTCTCATCAAAACTAAATCAATATGCAAAATTTCCGTAGATCATCTTGCAAGATTGAACCCGGACATATAACACATACATACATACGTACTTAATTACTTACACACAAACATTGCCAGTTCAATAAAAGCTTGTAAAAGAGAAAAACGACCTGAAAGGGAGACCCTTAGCAAATGTTTTAAAATGCCTACGGTACATACCTACCCCAATTACCTACATAATCATTTTTCAAAACTAATTTCAGCATAATTATCAAAATCAATGTTATATTTATCATTGTATTATAGACTATGCATATGGACCCGATAATGTAAGCAGTCTGATACCCGTATGTTTAGCAAACGGATGCCTGAATACACTCATACATTCAGTAATCGTCCCCGAGTGACGTATGTTAAAGCCGAACTTACAATCGATTGATGTGCTTCGGATTCTAAAAGGCCATCAATTCACTGTTTTCTATTCGTCAGACGGTTCATTGAGCCAGGGTAATGTATGGCGAAGTGTCTAATTGGATAGTCAAGGTTGGATAGTCAAGTCAAGTTTTAGAGCGTCTACTCGGGTTGTTGCTGAGAAATGTTATTAGAAATACACAGTAACATGAACATTATAAATATTTAAAACAATAAGAAATGTATACATAGTAAAAAAGTACTTAGAGTAAAAGGGAAGGATTTTGAATTTATAAAATAATGATTGTTTATAAATAAAGTGATTTATTTACCTATTCGTTCATGATTGATGAATATAAAATGAATACGATATTTCAAAGTTACTGCCGAAAGTTGTACATGACGTAAAAGCTTACGTTTTTTTCTTTATTTATATATTTGTGTTAATTACAATATTGTTGCGAAGTACCTGCATTAAATATTTCTAATCTCAGTTGAAAGCTAACATCGGTTGAATAGTTTCAAGTGTCCGGATTCGTCAATAAATAAAATTGTAAAAATAATTTTAAAAAATATGTCAGTTAAAATAATAATGTCTATTAATTGTCGAGTGTCCATAGATACAACTACGGGACCGGTGTCCCAATGCGAAGCGAGGGCGAGCTTACTAGCTATTAACTAAATAAATAAAACTTCACCTACTTCCACTTAAAGAAATATCATAATTGAACATATTTTCAGCCTAATTTTGTGTCTATACAAATAAGTAGTTATACGTTAGCTATCGGTTAAATGCCATCGGCGAAGTGTGAATCGTCCTCAAGATCGATTTATAAGCGTTGATTTATCGAGTGATGGATGGAAGCTGATGAATATAAATAGTCCATCACGGAATCCGGTTGCGATTCTATTCCGATACACTACTGCTGTACACACGTGCAATTATAGACTCGGTTGCTAGAACAATAGGCGTGGGATAGACCGATGTGACAAAGAATGCTTAGTCATTTTTAGAGTTCCGTGCCCAAATTCTACCAAACGGACTCCATTATTAAGACACCGATGTTTCGTTTGTCGCAGGTCTGTATGACTTGAATCGTAAGTTAGACATATGAATATTTAACACAGTATGTTTTAACTAAGGCCACTATAACAAGAAGTCAGCCTGAGACCTTAGGCCTGGGGCCTTAGTATGGTGGGGATAGCCAATTTACCAGTGCGGCAACGTAGTGAAACTTACGTCGGAAGTAGTAATATGTATTACAGAGCCATTCGAAGTCGGGCACATGTCCTTTGAACTGCATTGGCTGCTAAGTATGTCCAAGTATGATATAGTTTCATTTTTATCCTTGTATTATTATACCAATGACGAAAATGTTATTTTTCTGTTAAAAGCCGGCAAATGAGCAAACGACCCATCATATTACGATGGTAAGTGGTCATCATTGTTTATGGACCAATGGAATCGAATTCGAATAGGATGGATGGAGGGGGTGGGTGTTAGCTATCCGGGCAGGTTTCACGAGAATAATGTCCATTGGTTTTAACGCAACAATAGCTGTCATTCCATTTAGTATTGCACGCATCTTATAACTGCATTATAAGGCAAATTTAACAAGATTAGATATTCGATACTATAATTATGTATTTTACATCCATTACAAAAAAAGTAAAATGGGTCCTTGTGGATGAAGTGATATGATGCAGGTTAATGTAACGCATAAGGGTATCAGCGACACATCGGTTGTGTTCGCAAACGTCACGTTTGCCGTTTCTCGCGAGCGGTCACGCTTCAGACGGTAGTCGAATACGTAGAGTTGACCGATACGACATTATAATATCGATAATAAAAAATAATAATAAAGTCGTTGATAAAAAGAAAACTTATACATTTTTTCTAGAGGAAAGTCACCCACGAAGTTACATAGCCCAACGGATTGTGTCAGTAGTAAGTGATCAACAGAGAGCAATTTTGCTGTTGGTAGTGGAATGAGCTACTGCCTACATTAATTCAGCGCTTTCATGGTTCGCAAAGCATAAATATTATATTAAGCCGTCAGTCTTGATTTTTATTAACCTACTTCAAAAAAAGGAGCAGGTTTTATGTTAGTTGTTGTTGTTGTTAGCTATCAAACGCATCATAGTATCCTAAGTATGATTAATAAAAAAATATTCAAATAAAATTCTTTGTCTTTTCTAAATCGTGTTCGATTGTAAATTTTGTTGCCCATGACTAAACTGAGTTATTATATAAATAAACTGTAATATCGTTTAAACGTTTATTAACTACGTAATGTTATTTTATCTGTAAAATCAGTATGCTATTATAATTCCTTACCATTTGTTGTACTAATTTACAGTTATCGATACGTATCAAACAATTATTATTAGTTTTCGGTTTATCGATAAAATCGCCAGTCGACATGCCTAAAACAATGGGTCGCAGAATCCGTGGGAAAATCTAGTGGGGTTTTTAAAATCTATCGCAGACTAGATACGCCCATACATTTGTGGTACTATTAGATTATGGCTTGCATTATTTTGCGCCGTATATGTAAAATTACCTATTTCGGGGTGGCCCAGATAAGATCGTGGCCTAATGAATAGATACTGTCGAGTTATCACGTAAAATTGCGACCGGAATTGTGACTGAGTTACACCGCTTAGATTACGAATGTTAAGTGCGACCTGTCGAATAAATTATTCCAGATTTATTTGGGTGTAAAATACATTTTCGCTGCTACAGTCGCGGATTCGTTTCTCGCAGTGAGTTTCAAAATGTACTTATGTATATTTCTGTAAGATTCTAGAGAACGTTATGACTGTCTAATTCACATGTTTAGGGTTTATAACCATATCCATAGTATGTATTGAACTCATGAGTTAGTTTATTAATGGACGTTTGGCTTCAATCCATTAATGGCCCACTACTGGGCACAGGTCTTTCCTCATACCTGAGGAGGCCTAAAGTATATTCGACCACGCTGATCCACGTAGAGGAAAAATGGTAATAACCGGGAGTGACGGCTATACGTGCCCTCTGAAGCACGGAAGCGCCCAAGAAATTTTACCACAAGCGGTCACCCATCCAATTACCGACCGCGCCCGCTGTTGCTTAACTTTGTCGATCACTTATATCGACGCAAGCCACCGGGCTATGAGCGGTTCAATGTAGGTTTATAGGTCTGGTTCAATATTACGTGACACCTTTGACCTTGTCTTTGCTGAATATCAGCAAATGCTGTTTTTTATATAGGTATTTTTTTTAATACAGCTTTGGTTTCATTGCGGGTATATTTCAATATCTATTTTATATATTATACCACCCATTTTTACTCGTCTAATAGTGTATTCAACATAAATTCGTAGCAAGGACTATACATATAATTTAGATATTATACAATAACTGGATTACTTGCATCTTTTAATAACAGTTTACAGTTTATCTAATAGGGGCGTGTAAATACAACAGTTTAATTAAATTAACGATTTTCGTGAACGCTAAATGTTTCCACAGATTCATTAGGTACTCAATGGTAACATGGAGTAGGTAAGCCGAAACATACTTTGTGATCGTTAAATCTAAATTAATCGATGTTGCTTAACTAAAATTTAATAAAAAGCCTGACTATGTGTTTCTCCCATATGCGTTTATAAGTAGGTACTTACTTACTCTGATTTTAATTAATAATTAAGGTGTTGTCCAGTCGACAAAATCTCTCTCAAGAACCATTCTAATTTTCGCAATGTGGTTTTTCATAACATACTTGGATCTTGGCTAATTAAAATATACATAAACTATATAATTAAATTAGATTAAATTAATTAAATTAGTAATTTATTTAGATAAAACAATTAGTTTAAACCACACAAAATGGTTACAATTATTATAATTAGTCTCATTTAAACCAGAAGTGACTTTTGATCTGTAGCATCGATTCGCAATACCTGCTTCTAATATAGACGTTTATAAATTAACGGTATATCGCATAATAGAAACGGTCCCCGTAACATAAATTTACAAATTAATTAAGGTCTGGACAAGCCCCAAGATACAGATCGGCCATAGTATAGATCTATATGATTTATGCGCGCGCGCAGCTGCGATAGAACAAAGCCGACGATCGTTCCCACATTACTTACTGTGACTGATCGACGCAAAGATGTTTGTTGGTTGTTGGTACGTGAAGTAACGTCGTCGGTGCGAGTGCTCTTGTAATGTTTGCTTAGATTTGTGTGTTCACGCTACGACACTTACAGTGTTTTTACGTACCACAGTGTTTGTGTGTTTGCATTTGGTGATATAGTAGTACAATTACTGTCGTAGGGAATTGATAACAACGGGGGATTGATTAAATAAGATTTGATCAAATCCCTAAAGGATATGATCAATTCACGGAAATAATTAGGAATCCCGCTGAGAGGGGTTTCTATTTTCATTTAATTTAACCGAAGTTATTCTTAAATGTGCATATAATTTAACATAGCACATGAACTGATCATCTCCGTTAGGGATTTGATCAAATCGCCGATTCCAGATTTCTCTTTGACAGAAATAATATAACGGTACAAGAACGTTGGTAGACTTTTTTAGCTACCTGGTTAGCTAGCCTACGGTCTAGCAATAATTATCAAAAATAGGGCATACTCCACTACGCTGCTCCCCAGAGCGAGTCAAGGTTTAGTCTAAAGGCCTCGGACATGGCTTAATGCTACCGAATGATAACAACCGCGACCGACGGCTTTACGTGCCCTCCGAAGCACGGAAGCGCTCAAGACATTTTGCCACTACTTAGCTGTCACCCATCCAACTAGCAACCGTGCCCGCTGATCACTAAGGTTAGATTCAATCCGCCGGCGCCGGGCTATGAGCACTTTATTGTATTTAATTTATTTCAATTAAGTTGAGGTAATTGTTTAAGGGCTATAACCTATAACGGCTCCGTCGCGTCATCAGGAGTTTCCTTATGACGTTCAATATAGAGTTACCATGAAGCTACTTATTAGTCAGTAATAATATTTTAATTGCTTACAATAAATGTTTTGTAATTGGGATAAGATACGTTAAAATTACCATTATCCTACTTATTACTGATAGAATATACCTACTCATTTATTATCTAGTTTTAGTATTTACTCTTTGCTACAAATATTCTTCCGGGTGCGATAAACTTGCTTGAAATTTTTTTTATGGACTCAAGGTAGCAAACTTCTTCTTACTTCATCTTCGTACTTCGGTACCTCATTGATTACAGAAAATGAAAGAGCAAAATTCAAACCTCTTATGTTAATTAATTACTAGTAATTGAACCGCAATTTCGTCACATTGGTTTAATTTTTTAAGAACTTAGATTTTGACCAAAATCAAATGTGGCTCGATTAATAAGTGCGGTGTATTTTGTTTCAAGATACTAGTTGAAATTAAATTTAATATTTGTTAAGTCAGTTAGCAATCACGTTTGGCTTCTGTATTACGTATACTATGTTCACTAACTTGAGACAGGAGGTGCACGACTTCTATTGTTAAGTTAGATTTTGTTCCTGGAAATAACATTATATTATTTAGTCCTGTAAAGAAAATAGCCTTATCGCTTTTAAGAGTCAACGTATTAAAAGTTATAAAGGCCAATTCTAGTTTGATTTGAACCAATATTCATCAACTACGTCTACCAAATAAATCGCTAACGGTTTCTGACTGACAGATAAGGACCTAGAAACATGAAAGTTTTTACATATGATATTTCTCAAAAAACTGCATAAAATCCCACGTTTTGTTTTTAACAAACTTGCTAGCTTGTGTTCGCCTCAGTAAACCTCTTCCTCTTAAACAAATACATAGTTTCCCCCCGAAACAATAGTTACTTTATTACTCGCTAACTTTCAAAAAGCCCTTTAAAATTTTCTTTATAATCTCATTTATCCTTTTAATAGTTTAGGATTTCAAAAATCGATGCATATGATATGAACAGTAATATGATGTGATGTCACTTACTATACGGCACGGAACTACGAACGGATTGAAGGGGTTTCGAACATTGTCGCTATCTTGTACCAGTACCAGCCGAACTATGTAAATTCAGCCGGGCGACCGTAAAGTAGATGCGAGCTTAAACGAAATGTTCCTGAACGAACATCCTCTAACCACACATGTTTGGTTTAAACTGTATTTTTTAAGGATTTAAACGAGAAAGTAAACGAACATGTGCCACACTCTTCCGCTACCGCACAGTTTATATGGGCGCGCCCATATAAACTGTAAACGCAGAACAATACTCAAATCAGGACTAGGATGGTTAGTCCAGTTAGCAGAGGGTGTTATTAAGAATGTTAGTTGGTCAGTTTGTTAGTAGGTACATACGTATGAGGACTGGGACAGGGACTGTTAGTGATAGTTAGACCTGTTAGTTGTTGTTAGTAATAGTCTAGTTACTAATTGTTAGTAAGAGTGTCGTTCTAATTTGGTCACAGATGTGATGCTACTCTAAAAAATATACCCGATTGCACACTTTTTTGACCGAATCACAGTTACAGTTAAAACAATTGTTAAAAACGCGGTAGAAATTGTACTAGGTACCGGGGCGAGCAGTGGTACTATCTACCACTACTAGTACTCTACCTGTTAATTTGTGTTAATATTGTTCGTTTGGTCTGTAGAACTAAATCCCTCATTCGATTCGGTTCGCTGCTCGTGGTCGAACCGCGTAAAGAAAGTAAAAAAGTGAATATTTCATCAAAATCGGTTCGGTAGTTTATATGATATACCCTGGATATACCTAAACCAAAAGTCGCACTGGTCTGGTTTATTCATACGAACTACGAATGTGGTGTCAAAGGGAAAATATTGCGTTAGTCAAAATCTAGTGCGCATGTCAGAAAAACAAAATTGTTTGAATGAAAAGTTTGTATGGGTGTATGAATGTTTGTTAGTCTTTCACGCAAAAACTACCGAATGGATTTTTCTAAAACTTTACAATAATATATATAGCTTACACATCAGAATAACACATAGGCTATAATTTATAAAGATATAGTGTGAATTTAACTAAATATTTGCAAACCGAAGGAATAATTTCCCGAAGCGAAGCGCGGGCGGGTCGCTAGTAGATAATAATATTTTGTCGAAACCAGTGTAATTCTTGAAACTAAAAATCGTTGTTAACAATAACAGATTGAATAGAGTACCTAGTTTAGCTTAACCAACAACCAAAGTAAATTATGTTAGTTTTAAGGCCACATCTAACTTTACGGTTATTCCGTAGAATTTACATAGGCTTGTACACACGCTCGCACAAGATACGAGAGTGTAGCGCAGTGTCGACACTTTACATCGGTGACACATGCGACACTTGGCTCGATCTAATGATCGGCGGGTCGGGATATTAGCATATTAAAGTTTAATGTTTTATAGGTACGAGTACATTTAGCGAATAAACTTAAGTGTTTTTTGCTTTATAAATAGCCGTTACGTGGCTGAGTGTAAGATGTCTGCATGTTAAATGTAACATATTGTGAGTTCTGGAGGAAATTTTTAAATTTCTTTCATAATGAATTAACGATAATATCAATTCCCTTTTGTTTTGTTAATGTTTAGTAAATTATGGAAGTAATCACATATCATTGAGAATTTCAATACTTTTATATCTTACTAAGCTCTAACCTAAATAAATTATTTTTTATGTAAATTCAGTGACCTTAAATTTAAAAACACATGTCACACGTTTAAGATTCAATAATAAAGTATGACTTGAAATAAGTATTTTTGTACTTACTAGGTAGGTATAAAGACAAAGCAATTATTTCCATAGAGAACATTGCGTGACATAGAATTTATATTTTACGCCAGGAATAACGATCTTAATATACATATTTCAAGGCGATTGAACTGAGGTGTAAATGTCGGAGATATAGCTGTCGAGGTGAAATACGACCAGTATTCAATAAAGAAAGTTATTATGCTTGATGGGGATGTTAGAATTGTAAACTATATTTACGGAACTATCGATTTTATTGCGACAACTTATTTATAAGGGATTATTGAGTGGCAGAAACACGTGGTAATTGCAGTAGTTTTGTCCAACACCAAGACAGTGTTCACCTGCTAGAAGAACAAATTGGGTTAGTTCATTTCTTTATTTCTCTCCAGATTTAATTCCTATATTACCAAAAGACAATAAAGGAATTTGAAATGTTGCCTCATTTGCTGATCTAAAATTCTAGTTTTTTTAGTAGTGTGGAGATAATTTCTATACACATGGATTACCACTGACATTAAGTGTGCTAAAAATCCTTAGAACAACATATTTATAAGTGTCGTTTGCCCAATAAAAACAACATACAAAGTCCCGTGAACAAGTTAAAGATGGGGGGTGTGGTGATTCAAAATAAGAGCACAATTGCTCAACATTGCTCAGCTCGAATAATATCTTACAACTTGAAAAAAAAGGAAACCAACACTCTAGCCAAGTATGGAAAAGACATAGGAGACTTAGACACCTTTATAAATAGACTCTATGGATACCTCTCAGGTATAAATTGTATGCTTTCTATCTCTTCTCTATTGGTTAGCATCGAATTGGTGATGCCTTTGATGTGACGGATATTATCAGTTAGACCATGCTCTTGTGACAAAATGCATATTTTCTCTTCTTTTCTTTTACCGACACATCTAATATTTGATTCCTTATATGTACTTAAAAGTGCATGCAAATTTTAAAAGTGCGGGTAAGATTCCCAATCAGGTCCTCGTGTGCGAGAGACAGCAGAGACACTTGATATACCACCCTGTTGAATCCAGATTTATTCTGTTACCGTTCCAACAGCGCCCCGGGTAACTTTAACCTTACGCTCATTAATCTACATCGCATATATTGTGGCCGTTAAATCGTTTCCCTCTTAATAAACATTGGAAAGTCACCGATAAAAGATTGCCTCGATACGATGCAAAACCGCCATCGTTCTATTGTTGTTTCTAATCGAAATTATCTTGAAATCTCGCAACGAAGAGAAATTTCTATTACGACGCGGCCTGTATTAAGGTATCTGATTGAGAAGAGTAGACTCAATATATCTTTCTGGGCGTTAATAGCGTCGAACTATCGACTCCCCTATTATTTTGTCAAGTGGCGAATTTATAGTTCGCGGTTATAACGGTATTGCTGTGTCGTAGGCCCGGGAACATTCGCCATCCGATGGTGTTGTAAAGGTCGTCTTCGAACAGCTGATGATGTTATCAGATTAGTACCATTGGCAGAAGGGAACCGCGTACTTTATTGCGGCTCTCGGCGAATAAATGTACAACATTTTTGATTTAAAGCAAAAGGCGTTGCTCACAGAACAGCGCGGTGCTCGAATCAGTCTTTGAATAATTCATCAAGATTCTGAGGAACCGAAGTTTAGCCATCGTGGGACGCTGCCAGATCTTAAATGTTTACCATGAATTTACAATTATTTACACATTTTTCACGTATCATTGCTTACGTTAGTATTTAAAAGCATATCTCAGATGTACCTATGTATTTCAGTACCATAGAACATAGATAATGCCGTTACGTAGGTAGGTAAATAAATTCAATTTAAATATATTTACGTCGTATAAACAAAACAAAAACGAACTCGGATCTCTCCACTCGACCGATCGTCAACCGAATGTTATGTAGTATAATACTTTCATACATGGATACTGTGATTGAAAACCACACTACGAATAAAAACTATTAATTTGTCAATTTTTTATTGTAAACACAAATCACAGTATATCGAATGGGTCTGTGCTCTGTGCAAACATCATAAAATTCTTCAAACAAGCGTCGAGTTAACACATAAGATTTGCTTGCGTTGCCCCACGGGCCGTAACGAGCGATTTCACGGCTCGGGCGCATCCTTTATCCACGGCTGTCGACTCTCAATCACGCCGCCATCTTGCCCTGCGACAGATTTGTTGCGTCACACGACAACAATATGGAGGATCGTGTTACACTGCCCTAAATCTCTTTGTTCTTCGATTCGTACCTTCCACGAGTGGTGAATGGTGTTGGTAAACATTATTGGAATTATCCCCAGCGTTTAGTTTAATGTCAGTCGCGCTTTGTAAATGATAGACTGCTTTCAATAGGTTGGGTAACGTTGCGAGTTAGCATCTTTTCATTCAGTTTAAATTATGTTCAGTATAACCCTATTAGGTATTCCAAGAATTGTTTATCTTGTGGAATTTGAAGGGATTTGTCTGAAGAAAGAAGAAGATTTCAGAAATTTTTGATCGTAGCTTTTTACAATCATGTAAAATGTGTCATTTGACTTCTATTTTCTTTCTTTGACTTTCCGTTTTCTTGGCCGATAGAGCATCGATGATACATTTGGTGTTACTGACGTCCATGGACAACGGTGACCACGCACCATCACTCCTATAAATTAAATACTCAATGACCTCGAATTGCCAGAGAAATGTCACGAATTATATCGCACTCTCAGACGAATGGACATACACGAAATTTGCATTAATTTTATTATTTATTGGAATATTTATTTATTGAAAATAGCAAAAATGTGTTTGCATTTCAGGATTTTTCCGACAAAATATGTCGTAACTTCTACTAGGCTTCCTGAAAAGCATCTCATTTATTAATTACGGCTTTAGTAACATCCCTAATCAATCAACCAACTTTCCTAAATCATCACGTATTACCGTTCACTAATCCATCAGTACTCAGACTGATATAATCGAATGTAAACCTATTTTAATCGACCCGACACCCGTTTGAAGGACTGGCGATTGATTACACTGGAACAAGCGGCCACAAGTCCGCTGTCCGCGTCCGACGGTCCGAGGCAGTCGCGGACAGTGTTTGGACACCGTCGGACACGCGTCCCGCGACCGACAACGACAAAGCGACGCGTCGCGATCGACGATAAGATACGACGGCGCACGCGCCCGATCCGGTCCGGATTGCGACGTGAAATTGAAACCGATTTATCTACACCTAATGGCTTTCTCGATTAATTTGCACGCGAAACGCTTCCGATTTAATTATTGGAAAACGTCACTAGCGATAATTATTGATGTTTCTTTAAACACGTTGCATTTGCAATTCTATCCTGGCATGTCGGGGAGTGTTAGGATGATTAGATACGTACTAATAAGAACGTACAGTGACCGTGAACGCTTGAGTAAAACTGCATTGATGTATGACGATTGACGACAAATACATTGCTACTTTCGAAGATAGTGATGGAACGATTATTATGTCAGCATTATTGACCAATAAGCCATTCTTATCGAAACAGAGGAACAGTCTTCAATATATTTTAATAGTATAATATTTCTGGATTATTTAATTACAAAAGTAGTAATTTTTTTATTTTGAAATAACTCACCAAAGCTTTACTATTTAAGAAACAGTCGAACTCACTATATGAGCTTATTAAATTTAATAAATGTGGATGAATCGATAACCTTAACCCTATTGCAACACCAAAATAATTATTCAGTCGGATCCTGGCGAGCTCTGTCTTATTAAACGGCGAATCATCTGGGGCACGCCAACTATATTTCTAAATTCGTGCATCATTTAGCACGCCTCGTATTTATGCCACCGCTAAGTGAGCGGTTAGAGTTAATTTAGTAATCTGATTTACTGTATGCACCGTGTGAGTGAAATATAACTGGATGTCATGATTGCGCAATCGGAATAAAGGCTGCAATGTGCTCACTGGAAGGTCTTAGCTATCAATTTCGAGGAGCTTGTAAGTTGCGCGCAACACTGCCGTTCAGACAGTTTGATGGGTGAAGTAAGAGTGGTAGAGCATTTCATCAGGCCGCGTCTGACTTTGGGTCAGATTGTTGTCTGATTTCAGATTTATGATCGATGTTTTGCATTTGGGGCCTTTTTGCCCGACTGCGCTGCGTAGGTATAGGAGGTAATGTGTCTAGCAGGCTATGTACAAACGGCCCGGTTTTGCGACTTTTGCGGGACGTCCCGATTTTTAGTCCAAAAGTAATATAACGCAGGGGACAGCCTCTGTCTCGCTTTTTAGGGTTTATTCTTGCGACTGCGGAGACGTGAGACGACACGTGCGGAGATTACATCAACAATATTAAAGAAAAGAAAAGGATCGTCATTATTATATCGATAGCAGTAACGCATTTTCATTGAAAAACTTCTATAGCAGTCATTATGATAAACTTAATTTATTGGGAATTTAAAAGTTAAGTCATAAAAACTACTAATTACATATTTACGTTGTTGTATTATGTCCCGCTTTACATGAAAAAGAATGCGTAGGTCAATTTAGATGATCGTTACGTCAATAGATTCGTCTTAATCTAGAAATTATCACTAAAAAATTGAATATGGCGACCACCAGACGTCATAATGCTCGTCATCATATTGTAAAAGAAAAAATTAAAGTCGACTAACTATTTTAAGTAGGGTATCATTATCGTACGACTAGTACATAATATTTAAAAAAATATCTTTGGGTTTCTCTAAACATTTGTCATTTCGAATGACCGTTTATGGTTTAGCTCGATCCAGTCTAAGATTTAATGGACTAAAATATAATTACCTCACAAGCAAAAGCATTTAAGTGCAAATAAACCAGGCGTAAAATATTTACTTCCCCATAAACCACGGAATGAGATGGCATTCAAAGATGTTTTGTAATAATAGCCTTATACATAATATTTAGATTTACAAACTTGTACAGTGTTTCAAGAATACTTAATTTTGAGGTATTTAATTTAATGTTAATTTAGACGAATTGTTTGACGTAGGACTCCCGAACCGGGTTGCCCGGGTTGGAATCCTACACGCACCTCTCATATTAATATCCATTTTATTATCACTTGATTCGATGAAGGAAAACACCGTGAGGAAACCTTCACACCTGAGAGTTCTCTATAATGTTCTCAAAAGATGTGTAAAGTCCACCAATCCGCACTTGGCCAGTGAGCTGGACTATGGCCTCTACTCTCATATTGTGAGAGGAGACCCGTGCCCAGCAATGGGTCAGTTTGAGATTAATAAGAAATAAGATGGGGTTTAAGGGATTACTAAATAATACAATATTAGCATTTCTAGTGGGTCTGATAGGAGCCAAGTCGCCCTTGGTAGTTTATGTCTCATGGTAAAAATGTCCTAAAAATTTGCTTACCGTTTAAAAGAGTATCTACAGACTAATTTTCATGCTTAACTACGTATGTAAAATATAAACAATGTCACAAAAATGGTATTCTACTATCGTTAAAACACAACTTAAAACATAAATCAAATACAATTACAGCGTAATGTGATCGATTCAATTTACAATTCAATTTTGATGCCTTAATCTTATCGGCAAATAAATGTTATAAGTTAGGTTGTTTCTATGACAGTATAGTACTATACAAGACTGTCGTTATTATTTGTAGAACAAGACTATTGATACTTTACGTATCCAACGAGTACAAAAGCCGCAAACGAATGCCTTGTAACACAACGCCAATAAGAGCAATATGACGTTGGTATAATTCACTCGGTCGCTGTCGCGCTCATATTAGATTTTGGCGCGCGAGTTCTCATTTGCGAGGTGGATTTACGACAGTTGCGGGCAGGATAGAGTCGTCAGTCGCATGTAGTGATCCGGTGGGCAATAAATTAGCACGCGGAGAGAGGAGTGCTCTGTCTGTGTTTCCCACGAGCGGGACGGTATCAAGATGCGCTGTGCTCGGGATGTAGCGCGTCCGAACTCGAAACGGGGACACTCAGATGCTTTATTTTCTCGCTCGATTTATTCCATGTGACATTCCCTTGCGTTTTGTTACCTGTCACTCGAGCACACCCGTAACGAAGTGCCTTTAGTTTGTTAGTACACATTTTGTAAACTTATCCCCTTGATAGGGTTGGTTTGTAATTTATGGCTCGTGCGCCTTGTAGTATTTTTGGATTCGCCGATTTATTTTGACCGACATTTGATATAGGGAGGAACCACAAGTAATCTAGCGTTTCCCAAAATTTAAAATTGGAACGCCAAAGTAAAATTCATAAAATTCATTCTTGTTACTTTTTAGGACATGTCGCATATCTTATTTCTTCCTCGTATTCGCTAAAATCAGTTCACATGGCCGCTTCGACGCCGTTTATTGGATAAAGATCCTACGTAGCTTAGTTTTTTCGCCTTTGCGAATCTATTTACTATAATACAATAATTATAATAAATAGATATAGGTAGGTACCTACTCGTTGTTTAATTTGGGTGATGATCTATTTTTAGTTGGTTGGTTCATATCCTCTGAATCTAGTGACCACTCTAAAGAGAACTGTAAACCTTACTTCCAAATACCTAAATTTAAATACTCGGTGCGTGCAACGACAGTACATGGCAAATAGAAACTAACATCGCCTACATCAACCAAGCATTCCGCAATTAAACGACACGCACGAAACAATAGCGATCACCTTGGCCATGTAAATGTTAATTAATTGTATAAATATGATTAAGCACCACATCCGTAATTGTGATAGATCGTGCCCAACGCCGTGGAATTCTACGTGGGACAACCGGATGGAAATTATGATACGAGATCACGACAACGAATTGCGTCCGCTGGTCAACGTGTCAATAGGACCTAGCCAACTTTTCATCCAAGGAAATTCAAATGTACATTGTACTTCCCTCCTTAAATTCATTGTACTATCCCTACGCCCTACGCTGGCTATTGCATGCCGGGAATGGTTAAATACGAGTATCTACTATTTAGGTACTCTGTAATTGTATTTGGATATTTAGAGCACATAAATAATTTGAATTTATTCAGGGAAAAGAAAACGTATGTAGTCAAACTCAATTTCAAATCCCTTATTTTGTCTTAGGAACTTACAGATTATCGCAACGAAAATAACAATTAACGAAAGTAAAAATGTACTAAAATATTGTTAGCGATTCATTTTATTAACCATAGAATACCACCTAATTCTTGCACTGTTTGTCAAAACGTTGTGCTGAACAAGAAGAAATCTTGGTCGCTTTTTACCGGTGATGTGATAACCATGCAGAAATGGCGCAATGATGTTGAATTAAAAACAAAGAATCGTCTTACAAGTAATTTATTTACAATGTTTGTTGTACTAATTTGAGATTCCTGAAGTGTGTACCTAACTTACTTATGTATTCTTCCCCCCCAATTCCCCCATTCAAAATAATCCAGTTACAAAGTCTCATGGTTCGCACTACCTCATCATTATAAACAAGCTGCAACCCAAAGTTGAATGACCAAGATTCTGCTTACAATATTAATATTAAATCAATAAGAATCTACACAATAACTGTAATGTATCCCTGAAAACCTGTTTAGCTAAACGGACATTTAAAACGTCTGATTGGCAAAACAATCATCTTTTTAATTTCTTACTATTACACAAATTTACAATTACATGCCGATAATATACCTTTGCAAATAAAGTCAACATTATTAACAGTTATAATATAATAACTTATAATAATAAAAGTTATTGTTATGCGATACTATTGTATTGTTATAATTTTGTTACACGCTGTGATTATCCGCTTTAAGTAACATTTTCCAGAATACGCTCTGACATAAACCGTTTATTATTGTTACGTGGTCGTTGTATGCTTTATTATATTCTAATTAAAAGATACCTACGCACTGTGGCATATTGTTAGTGATATTTATTACAAGATATTTTATGTTCACATAAATATCAAACAGTCTTACTGATTTATAGTCTTACTTATCTGTAGTAGGTAGTGCAAGATAATATAATCATATTATGAACCTTGCATTCGCATATTTTTAATTAAAATAGATGCCTCGACTTTAAGTGTACCTTAGAAACCATTTCAATATGTACTTACTCACTCATTTAGGTAACCACTATCTATTCAACTTTGCACTGTAAATAGTACAAAAAGATGTACAATACCAATCCATATCCCGTAAATAATAGCTGTCGTGTAGTAAAAAGCACCATAAATGTTAGTAAATCCATAATTCCACATAGCCGCAGTGGAGGCAGCTGACCCCAAACTGGTGGCAGTCAGTTCGTGACCCGCTCCGACCCCGATCTACTAACCGTCCGGTACCATTGTCTTTGCGAGTACGGCCCAATTTGTACGCTTCTACAGCTTATGGGAACACTAGTATACCTACGTTGTTAAAGTATGACGACCGGTACCGACGAATACCGCCGTCTGAAGGGTCCTGGACACGTTTCCCAGTAAGACGGACATTGAATAATGAGTTTTTGAAGTGAAAACTTCTATAGTATCGTTGTGATTTGGAATTCGATGAAACGGAAATGACGCGCAATTGAAATGAAACGGAAACGAAAAAGAGACAGACACATTTTAATGTGGGAGAAAATGAGATAAGAAGCATCGGCAAAATGGCGGCTTACGTAAGCAAAGCAAAACATCAATATTTGGACTGACATGACAGTAGGGAGGTATATTACTTACTTACTCGTTACTTATTCGTTTTTTTTAAGGTTGTGAATTGCACACTTTTTTTTTCCTGTTCTCGGTCTGAGTCTGAGTCTTCAATCAACGAAAATCAACCTCATTACAATATGGCTAGTAATTAATATTGAGTCCTGTTACTGATGTAATAAAAAAAATTATTAATTTATTTAAAAATAAATAAATAATAAATGTCTAATAAATTAGACATCGACTTAATTTTGTTATATTGCTGATTCTAACTTAAAAGAGTCGAAAGCAAATATAATTTTCATTATATTATTTATGTCTTCAATGGCTTATCAGATTGTGTCAAATAATGCAAGATTTAATAAATTTAACTACCTTAACTTGGTCTAAAGATATTATAATCTCGATCTTCCGATTAATCTGATCCGGATATCGAGATAGGTAATCGATAAATCTACTTTAAATTTAATTTTTTGCATACAATATAATTAACAATAAATAATTATGAAACTAATTCGTAATCTCAAGCCACTTGTGACTTAGAACCGTATCAAGTATTAACTGATAAGAGTATCTGACGAATGGCGCGTTATTATCTACCACCTAATTGATACGTCCAACTGACGGCTGGCATGCGCGAATAGCACTCACACCTACATAGTTATCAACCTAACACATTAAAATATAATAATTTTCTTAATAATAGTAGTGAAATAATTGGTTTTATTTTTTATATATTTTTTTATTACAATAACCAACAAGACAGTTATTATAATTACAACTAAATCTATGTTAAACTGAAAATTTAATGTGGTCTCAATTATAGTCTACCACGGAATTAAATTAGAGTTGTTAATTGATAATTTTATCAGATATTACAATTAATCTCGTGAGAGTATTGGTGCATGAATATATGTAGGTTTGTTTCAAATTATCAACGAGGAGGATTAATAGAAAACATATAGATATTACATAATTATAGAGGTAAATAATTCAAACAGGGCATTTGTGTCAGATTGTGCGCGATGTTCCTTTAAATTGCGGACGAGATTTTAGTGGTCTTCACTTAACGATTGATCGAAGCGTTTTAATATTATATTGCATCCATAAACCCTTATGTAATAAATAAGTTTATTTCCATGCCAATTATTGTAAGGAACAAAATATCGATTTCTTCGACTTTAGGACTTCGAGTAGGATGGCGACTTGCGATAAATATATAAAAGAAAAGCAAAATTATGAAACATGTAATAATTTGACGAGTCGAATACTATTGTAATCACATATTTGTGTACTTATAATGGTATACTATTGTATATGTTGTAACGAGTCATGTAACTTACGACAGCTATGCCTAGAGCAGATAATACGTACGTGTTGAACATTGACGACATCACTGACTATCAACTTAGTTTAAATAACCTTAGCATCAATAACCATTGATAGGTAACAATAGTTTTGATTGCGGACTTTTGTCGAATATTTTCTAACGTGTCGGCAATACGAACAAAGGTATAGAAGTGATTGTGCAACGTTAATGAGCACATTTGGCAAGCATTGTCTCAACTCGGAGCCGATTAATGATATTATTGGTCGACTTTCGACCTCGCGGTGGTACTATGAAGATTACTATCACGAGCTTATCTTTGATTATGATTGTTTGTGTCATAGCCAGAGTTAGAACTACTGAGCCCCGATTGCCTCTGGTTACATGAGTCATGCCAGAATCTCGCCTTGTTAGTACTTGTATAATGTTATCGTTGGACCTTCTCTGTACATGGTAAAGTTTACGGTTTTGAAGCCTCGGGTTAGAGTTGCGGGATTCATTTTAATATTACTTTTAACCTATGCATATTTTAAACTAGCAACCGTCATAGCTCCACTTCGCTTCGTAAAATTTCGTAATAAGACGTACTTACCTTTTTAATATATGCTTATTTGTTACCACTATGAAATAAGGCAAACACTATGTTATGCCAAGCTTAGTGCACCATCCATCAGTGCACCGCATCCAAATCAGTTAAGCTGCTTCTGAAATTAGCGGGAACGGCAAAATATTGTTAGGTAGATTGTTTGGCAGTAATAGATTTATTGCGTTATTACATTTCTCAAATACAGACACCACGTGCACACGTAAATCTGTTGGTACCTACTCGGATGTAGCTTTGCATTGCACTTATAATTTATTTATTACTATATTTCCAAGAAATACCAGACGTTCACGGCTAAGTCCTGTAGCTCGTCTTAGATGACCCTGTAATGCAGCTGGTAACCTTGCTGTCGAAATAAGGGTCATGGGTTCGATTCCTGCTAGACGCGTGCGAATGAATAATTAACTAACTGGATGTACTATTTTTTTTCATTTATCGTCTTTAATTTGTAGGATAATTTTAGGACAATTAAAAGTTTTTGGCAACCAGGAGCAATAGAATAAGGTAAATGAATAAAAATAATTATAATTATGTTAATGATTAACTACAATCCCACCTGATGAATTAATTATTATTATTTTCTTTACAAATTAATTAATTTCTCGACTGCTCATAGGTCGACTTTTTACATGAAAAATAACATTTTTTTTGTAATAACAAAATTGGGTAATGTTTGAGTTTCACGAAATAAACTGAACGCGAAAACTAGACTTGTTCACGATTTATGTTTCACTTGCAATGAGTAAACCTTAACTGTGCGCGTTAGTTATGGTAAACGTAGCCGTAAATTGCGAATTATATTTGCTGATTTATATTTTGTGTTTGTGGAATTTTGAGAAATATTTCATTTATTCAATTAAATGTATGAATAACAGAAACAGTTGCTACGTAGGTTTGATTAATTTAACTTAGTATTTACAGTAAGTGGTAGGTAGGTACTGACCTATTGTAAGTGCCAATTTTGTAGGCTTCATTAGGTAGTTCTCCGACCAGACTTTTACATATACTGCTATCACACTATTTATTTACACTTTATTATACCCTTAAACCTGGTTGTTATCGTTAGATAGCAATCGTTAAGCCATGTCGGGATTTTCATATTTGTGTTTTGAAATGAACAACAATTTTAAACATAATTTTAATTGTAAACATAAAATAGTTACCAAATCACTTCGCAACAGTTCAAATAAGATCAAGCTAAGTAGCAATTAGGTACTGCAGAGAACAGCCCCGCAGTTTGTACTACAAGCGATAATATCTCAATACTATCTGGCGTCCATTTAATAACTTTAACCACACCGACTAATCATTTTAGTGTTAATCTGCCAGGAGACCCCATTCGTTATGGTAAGTAATTATAGCGTTAGTAATTGACGTAGATTTACGTGATTTGAAGAGAAAATACGAGAACGGTGTTTGTAAAGTGTTTGCAAGGAATGGCGGGTGCGATGTGTTGATGTGTTCTACACGTACACACATCGCACTGTATAATTTGCTTTCGTTCAGGTATTTATAAATTACCTTCATCAAATAAACTATTTGAGTTTGAATTCCAGCCGAAACTAAGTTGCAATATAATCCTGGATAGTAAAACACACAAACTTGGAAAAACACTCTTTTTAAATTTTTAAGTTGACAATATTTTCATCTCATGATAAGTGAAGATGTATTCTAGGGTTACCGCTAGAGAATAAAGATAAATTGTTAGTTGAATAAAGAACCTATAAAAAAGACGATGGCAATCAATTCTTCCTCTTTACTTGGTGCAAATTCTGATTTTCCTAACGATAGATTAGCACGTGCAGGACTACAAGCCATGTAGAAAACTTCATAGGTTCATTTCGCGACTCATCTATAGTAACGCCATCTATTATCAAATAGTGAAAGTTTATTCTGTTTTGCTGTTACTGCAAGCTTTTGAAACACGAAAGATTCAACTTATAATACATATCCTCTTTTCAAAATTGATCCGATTAGGAAATATAAAAACGAGTATTCTATTTAAGAATAACATACAGGTTCAAATAAATACGCGATTAACCTTTTAATAGTTAGTACGACTTAGTGTAAGTCATCCTCCGTCTAGAAATGATTAAATCGAAACAGGATCGTGATTGCACGGTTATAGAAACAATGAGTGAAGAATAATGTTCACGGGAATCAACTATCTGGTAGTTTTTATAAGGGGCTATTTGTCTGGCGGTTCATTGAGAAATTTGGAAGTGGGTTCGTGACGGTGGAAGCTGCGATGCCCCCAGCCGGGTCACGACGGGCTCCCGGTGATGACCTGATCGTTTGCCATAGTTGTCGACATACATCTTAATTTTATTTACTGTTAAAATTCGATTTATCTTAGCCGAACCATCCGAGTTCCGATTTGAGTCTTATTCTGGTTCGGTCATAGCTGTCATGGTTGATTGGCGGTAGCAAAAAGGAGTGCGCACATTACACCAACTCGACGTCAACTCCACTCCGACTCCACTCCGTTTCAACTCCGACGTTCCGTTCCGCGATCAACGCTTCATCGACGTCAACTCAACTCCGTCTCCACTCCGTTTCAACTCCGACGCTATTTACATTACGTCATTGTGTCGGTCGACGCGTGGACTACTCGTCTACGGTGAGTCGTCAACGCAACGTCGACGCGTTGGTCTCGAAACGGAACGGCTATGAGTGTAGGGCGAGCCGTACAGGGCTTTAAGTATAAGTTCGAAATTCAACCTTACCTTCGAAGATATAAGGCTCATAATTGAATGTTAGCTTTGTCAAGGTTTTAGTCGCGTTGGCGTTTGTCGGTCGTGGAGTCGTTGTACTGTGCGCACTCCTTAGGCATGCTGCATGGTCGTTTGCAACCTTCATTCCATAAAAAGCTGTGATTAAATCTATTGACTATTTGAATAATTAAACAAAACTTCTTGGTTAATCTGACTTTAGCTAAGTTTTAATGAATAGTGGTTATTAAATTTGGACTATCGATATTTATTTGGTTGGTTAATGAAATTAAACAATCAATCAATAAGGGCAAAAAGTTTAATGTATTTATTAAATATATTATGAATATGGAGTTATATATTATACTCGTATTACCTATATATTTGCTGAAAGACTTAATAATATCTAAGATATGTTTACTTATCCTAAGTATGAATAAATGTACATACTAGTATGATTTGTACATCATGTATGTGTATGAATATAAGCAAATATGGATTAGGTACATACCTAATTTTAAAATTTGCCAATTTAAACTACCGGTCACCAAACGAATAATAACAATTTTAACTCCCTACTAAATACAATAAGATGTCGACATCATTGGACAAGCGCGTGAGTGGTCGACCTCCGACACGGAAGGCCCCGGCTCCACAAAAAATCGTCACAATGAGTATCGTGATGCCGCGGGGGACCATTCACGAGCGATCTGAGAAAACGCTACGTGCAAGTATTTTCGCGGGACATTCGATGCGAGCCAAATAGGAATTGAAAATATTATCTTAAAATTGATTAAATAAATTATCATCGAAACTTCATGTCTTTCAAACATCTCAATCATTGAAATACTGAAAAAAATTTGTTCTAAGATACCTGCTTCAATACAAGAAGTTTGAAGCTTCAAGTTTGAAGTTTGAAGCTTGTAATAAAAAAGTATTTGTAATAAGCCAACGACTTCGTCCAAATGAACACTAATGTGAACATGTATAAAAACAAGATCTCTCTATTGTACGAGAAAGAGTTCTTTGCATAGATCAAGGGGGAATCAACATCATCATTGACACTTATAATATTACTAGCTGACCCCGCGAACGTTGTTCCGCCATATATTATTTTTCATACAAAAATACAAAGAGCACGATTTAAATTTTTGGGGCAAGGGTAGGGAAGTGAAAATTTGGGATTATGTGTATTTTTTTATGCCACACCATAAAAAAATTACCAAAAAAAAATTTGTTCACAAATTGAAAAACATTTTATTAGGGTGGATAACCCTTAACATTTAGGGATATGAAAAATAGATGTTGGTCGATTCTCATACCTACTCGACATGCACACAAAATTTCATGAGAATCGTTCGAGCCGTTTCGGACGAGTATGGTAACTAACATTGTGACACGAGAATTTTATATAATAGAGATTAAGACAGTTGGCCGTAAGTTTTTGCAACAATAGTGACAAAACCAAATAAATTAATTATCAAACACATCAAAACATAAGTACTCACTTTATAACATGAAATACATGAAACAAATGAAGATTTAATGATCAGAGAACTAAAATTTAACATAATATTAAAGTAACCGACTAACGCAAAATAAAACTCGTGTATAATTGAGTATGTTTGTGTGTACAATAATAGAACTTATGACTCAGCTCAAGTACCGGATGACGGAACTTCTTAGTAGGATTTTAGTACCGCCATCGCTCAAGAGATGGCGCTGTACCGAAAGCTGAATCACGCTAACGAGTTCTTCGTGGAGTTTCTATAAGTAGTGTGGAATTTTTTATTTGAGTTAACTTTGCGCAGCGGCAATATCGTAACCAATGAGGTTAATCCGAGGTGCGATTATTGCTAGTTGAAAACTTTACCAATACCCCGCCTGGTGGTCGTGAAATACCGACCGCTATGGCAATTTTTGAACGGCCGTGAAGGCCACAAAATGCAATGTGGATTGTGGAAGTGGAAGGACTCCTAGTCCTAGTCTCCTATACTCCTAAATAGAGAGAATAAATAAATGAGTTATTGAAGTAATAAATAAAAAATATCTAATAAATAAATAAACCTTGTAAATTTTATTTAATACTTACATCATATAATTTTTGTTCTGTCAATTTTTTTTGCACTTTACGCTCACGGACTATTTTCAATTTATTGTAGCAAATATTTACAATGTAATAAATGTATGCAATGTAAAAATGTTTAATTATTTATATGATAAATAATTTTAATTCAATCAGTTGTTGATAAAGTATAGTTTTCAATCATAAAAAGTACGCAAATAATTTATACTCAAGCTTTTAAATTGTCCGTAATGAAATTAAATATTAATTCAAACAATATACAATACATAAGGTGGTATTATCGTTAAGTAGCGATCGTTTCCAGACAATCTTGTGCAATAGTGCGAAGTTCATAATGATATTTATTAAATCTGATCTAACTTTATTATACCAAAAATTGATTGACGTTATGCAATTCACGTGACAAAGAATTGAAAGAATCCTATTGCGGGGGGTATGAGTGTGTGAGCGTTTATAGTCATTGTATCAGCTAGTTGCACATTGAACGGCCGTATCGAATGAGAGTACTTAACGTACTTAAGTACAATTAAAAATTATGAACGCCATACACGCATACTTATCGGGCATTGTCAGTCCATGATCCCTGTAAATTGCCCTAAAACAAATGGCCGTGACAAAAAGGATTGTGCCTAGGGTTGGCAATGTGTAATAATTATAATTTTGATATTAATGTATCTAACGATTTACACAGAACAGTTACAGAAGTTACAGTTACAGAATTAATCTTGGTAAAAAGTCTTTTACTGTTTTATTATATCATTTCCTTACAATTTCACTTATTGGACATTAGAAGTTAACTACCATGCTGGCCACGTGCGTATTAGCAGAGTTCACACACACACCATTGAGATCATTTTGAAGAACTAGGTATTAGATATGAAAGTGTGCTTTCAATACACATAAGTTTGAATACTAAGAAGCGCTTGCAGGTTTCGAACCTGTACACATGCGAGAATACATAACGACTTGAAATTAAATAAAAAAAAACTATGATTATGAGTAAAAACTTAAGAACTCAACAAGTATGTGTGGTAATCTTTTTTAACCCAATACATGTATCCTAAAAATGTGTGGGATTGAAGCATACGGTTGTATTCCAAACTTTTGGAAGAGGACAATATTTGTGCTGGTAAGTAATGTTACCACTTGACTAAAATACTTGCTAATGTGATTTTGTAACATTCAATTAGTTCCGAACACGGTTTTGCCACATTTAATTGATCCGATAGCAACCCTGACGGTAACTCGAGCACTCACCGAGATTACGTGTGATCCAGATTTAATAATGTCACGTGGTTTTGACATTTACAGTGGGTGAAAGTGGGCTTATTATACGATTCGATTGTTAATCGATCGGCCGGCACGCATAATCGGTTTACGGAGTCGCGGGGGGTCCGACTACGGAGCTAGTGTTGTACAAGGATCAATGAGTGTTAATATCGCGATTGGTTCTTGAATAGATGTATCGATTAGTAGTTTGTGTTAATTTTTTTGTTGGTTGGTTTGGGGGTATGAGGTCCCGAAGTCGATGGGATAAGAGTATAGGAATGATGTCAATCAGAATGTTCTATGTCCACGCAATTCTCTTCAAAAGATTATAGCGATGCCGTCGTTTGAACGGTGTCCACTCCTCGGATAAGGAATACAAGCCACATGATACATGGCGAACTAGTGTATTAAATACTCAAAGTTTAAATGCTCAAAGTTGGGCACTGTTGTTATTCGGATGGTTATTAAAATTCAACTCTCTTTAACTTACATGTTTCATAAATATTGTCGTTTTTTCTCAACACTTTTCTTCAGCTTCAGCTCTTGGGAGTTCATTCTTCAACTCAACTCTTGTGTGCATCAGCTTTTGATAGTCCACGCATTGTAACATCAGTTCTTCATAGTGGAGACTCCTTTCAGATTCAGTTCTTTACTGATTTCTAAATGAATGGTGTCCCAACCATTTTAAAATTCGTAATAATACATTTGCATCAGGAACGCGTGTCACCTTCCTCCATATCATGTACAGACATTTGACATATAACTTTGATGATAAGCATGTCTTTAAAACCCAAATCAATCAATGTAATTATCTCTTGCAATGTGATAATACGTGGAATTCACGGCTGAACCGAATATGTCGTTAAAATGTCCTTACGTCATTTTGTCATACATTTTGTTTGTTTCATGTTATAATCACGTTGTTTAAACTAATTTCAAGAAAATTTTGGCTCTTATTATAGCAAGCCTTACGCACTCAGCCACATTGTTCCATTGATGTTGATAAATAAAGGGGTTAATAATCTAAAGACCCTTAGCTGCGCGTAAGGATTATATTATTAATATTATTATTAAGTCATAAATATATGTCTAAACTTCAACTTCAACTTACCTCCTAGATGTAAGTGGACCTGGTCATTTTGAAAGTATGCGTGGGGACACAGGTCCAACACGTAGAGGCGCCTTAGAGACACTTGGATGTTGTGCATGTATGGTACACAAGACGGATTCCATCCTCGATTGCACAATTTGATACAACCAAAAATATATAGACTCCGCCGTGTGCACAGCAACTATTTTAGAACAGGAAATTGTACTACATAAAGTAAGTATATAAGTAAAATATATAGGTGATTAGTAAAAGTTATACTATTTTACTTTTTTTATACTAAGAACTTATCATAAAAATATACCTACCAGTATCTCTACGTCATATTTCTTTATCCTATAGTGATTTTAATCAGGTATTAACCTAAGCTTATTAAAATATACGGCACTTGCTTTATTGAATTGATTGACGATGATTATCGCATTGTGGAAGGAAATAAAACAACCAAAAGGTCTGTAATATATCGCCGCCAAAGCTCGTCTCAACATTTGAGAGGCCGCTACGCTGGTGTAGTTCCGTTTCGGACAACAATTTTTGTAAATGAATAATTTTAAATCGTGTTAATTCAAATCATTTAATCATATAGGAATTCAATACATTTGTGAATTTATGAAACAGCGAAAGAAAATCCTCAGCAACTCGTCTGCATAATGTTAATTTCTTCTTGTATCGTGGGTGTTTGTGATGTTTTTTGTGTGTCTATGCCAACCGTAATAGAAAATCCCAAAGCGAATATGTGTGTGAGCGTTTAAAAAAAGATAAAATAGATTCGGCAAAACAATTATTTACTTTTTTATATCTAACTGGCAATTAGCTTTATATACGACCTGATACGAAACGCAACAGTGCATTAGGGAGGTTGCACACTCGTGATTCATACGCTCTCCTTACTGACAGATGGCGGCGTAATGGCGCGATTGATTTACGATAGCGCTCGATTTAATCGTTGCGTAATCGCAGCGAGCGCCGGACGGCCGCGGTCGACAGTCGCCACGTGTGACTGTATCGCTTGCACTCAGTTATGGTGATTTTATGCATGCGTAATCGGTTGACGGTTTCAGTGCGGTTGAATGATCGCTGGTTTTAGTACGATTTTGTTATGTTCGGCTTGAGAAGTTTTTATGTTTACGTGGTCGTTGTTTATTTGGAAAGCATTAATATCTTACGGTCGGTATCTACATAATGTATAGTCTTTTAAATAAAGGATTTATTGCTGATAAGCTGATAACAGATATCTTGCTATAGTTAGCAATTACTCACATTAACATGGTATGGATAGATAAAAGACACCTACAAGGAAGAAACGCATTCCTATCCGAAGTGAGGATAGGATATTTAGGTGTGAAGTAACCATAAATGCGAAGATTTTGAACGCAATTAAAAAAAGACCAAAAATACTACAAATTGAAACAGGTAATTTTTTGAAATTACCTGTTTTGAGGCAATTTTGTCGTCAATTGGGGCCATTTGTGGCAATTGTTGTCAGGCAATTTTGAGAATAACAAGGATTTTTCCAATAAAATACTAATAGAGTTAAGAGGTACTTATAATTTATAAAAATTATTACTCCCAATACACCAACAATGCTGAAACAACCTCGAGCGCTGCGTGTGTGGTACACGAAAACGTGTCTCGACCGTAATTAAACAATAAGGCAACGGGCATTATCTCTTAATTTGAATACAGCTACAATTTATTGTGCACCGGGATGTAATTTGTAGAGTAGTCCCGGCACGGTGCAATATCTCAAGCTCCCGAGCGCGCCACGCGAAGCCGACGGCCGGCGTTCGGAATGTTGTAAGAATTTTGCAAATTTTATCACCCGTAATATATCACGATTAATTTTGGAAGGATTAATCTAATTCTATACAAATTCGAGCCTACAATTTGGCTCGGTTCAGGTGCAAATTGTCGTCTGGCTCGGGTCTGGCAATATCAAGTTTACGTAGGGTACCTATCGAGTGTGAAAGGGACTTTATAATTTATTTACCTGTCAATGAGTACTGTGTGACGTATAATTTACCACAAGTAATAAGTTAGGAGTATACAGCATTTGTATATGGGTGTGGGGAATACCAGGCAGTCCAGCAACAGACATTATATTTTGTTATTTAAGAAAATAAAACATTTCAAATTGTACTTACTAATTTAACCTATTAATTTAATCGTAAATAGTCGTTACATCTTACAACTTATAAAGCTAATACATAACTACTGATGTGATAGCTCACACTGTGTAATTTTACCGTTAAGAAGTTATTGGAATTACTATTAAATTTTTAGACAAAAAATAAAGGCTTACTTACCAATGAGATTATGTAAGTATATAATATCATTGTTACGTGCTCATACTCTCGCACTACTTTCCATATTATGTATGGGAGGCATAACATACACAAACGAGACGTCACATAAATCATTTCCGTCATATAAATATTGTCTGTCCGTCCAGAATGTAACCTGGGACACCTCGAGACGCAAATAGCCACTGGACTATAACGTCGTCAATTATTACAAAACAACAAAGTTCTGAATAAAATACAGATTTCTCCTTTTGTGAACAAATATGATATTTAAATGAGGCGCGTGTCGCAGCAACCGTTTTGGCCGCTACCGATGCATTTTACGATATCTCGAGCGTTGAAGGGTTTTCTTTTATTTATTCATCATTGTGTATGGTGGCTACGGGGCCAATGTCTAAATTCGGAGAGGGTTATCTCGCGCAGACGGCACCAGCGACAAGATACATGCCCCCGAGATAAAATGTATTTTGTCGCCAACGTTTTGGCAGCTGCGTCATTTTGTCGCAATTTTTTTGTCGTATATATCCTCGCCTTATTTCACCGAAATGCGATCTCGAATTGTTTGCATTAATATGCTCTTTTGTAAGAAATATTGCTTTATTATGCGATGCTTAGCAAAAAAGTCGTAAATTTATGCATTTGAATTTGTTATATTCCGTTAAGATAAATTCACGCTGAAATTCACATTTCAAACGCATTTTAAGCTCCTTATAATAGTGCCGGTTAATAGTATTTATTTGTTATAAAAAGGTGGTAACTAAATACATTTTTCTCTTGCTCTAAATACTATGTATGATTATCTACATTCAATATTAAATCTATGATCATCTATTTCTATCAATATTTATAATATAACGTATCAATCAGAAATCAATAGACTTCGAAGCACTATTATCTGTTTTGTGGCAGTACTTCAATCAAAAGTTCGAAAGTGTTTGATGCAAAGCGGCATCGACACGATACACTACTACGACTACGCTCAGCCGGTCCAATGATGTTATAAATAGACTAGATAGGCTATTACTTATGATTATATCGCACCATTTTTTCACAACAATACCACCTGATGATTGTAAACAGCGATGTATCGCATTTAGGCGCTGAGGGCATTTCGAAGTAGCCAGATGGAATAGAACTAACGTGGATATATTGACACTACAGAGGTCGGAATACAATTAGAATAAACAACATTACAGAGGCACTGCGTCAAAACATAACAAAGGAAGTAGAGAAGAAGAACAATTGACAATTGGTTCACAGTTCACTTTCTTTCGAGGGCAGCAGTTGTATGTGTGTGTTGTTTGGTATTTTTTTTTACTTTGCTGCTCAGTTACTTTAGCCTACTTAATTAATTGCCATAGGGTCCTCTGAAATAAATGTCCTTTCTTTCCACTATGCTGCATGGCGCTATGTTGCATCTAATGGTGATAGAATAAAACTGTCTATAAATAAAGTATCCCATCTAGTATGTTTATAATATGGATCAGTGGCGCGGCCGCTCACACATTCTGATTCGAATGCGTTTCGGCACGAGCTAACGAGTAATTATTTTGAGTGTCAATAAATAATAAACGCGGCCGCGCTGAGTGCTCGTCCATCTCTCTTATCTCAATTCTTAATGTCCCTCTTTGCTGTCCGTTCTTTTTTCAAATTTCCGTTTTCTTTTTTTTCTACGCGTCCACCGAGCGAGTGTTTGTTGTGCGTTGACAGCGTGAAGGTTTTATGTTTTAATCTGGACTTTATGTTCTTTTAATCGACATCGTGTTAGAAGATTATTTTCTTATTCTAAGTAGGTTTATTTGAGGTTTTATCTAGTTTATGATCATAAAGAAACTACTTAATTCTTTATTTTCCGAGCTGTTTATAGTTTAACACTTTTATAGAAGACACTTTATTACCTACTATTTTATTTTATTTTAATATTGAGGTATATTAAAATATTCTATACCATTGCTTTATTTTAGACCTTATAAGTGACTAGCCTAATTATTTACAAGTAGTGATTTGCTAAATGTAGGTAAGATGGAGAATTCTCTAATAACTCTTACATGCTATCTTTTAATGGAACTTTCTAAAGGAAATTCAGTAAGTAATTTTAGAAAACACAAAAATATCTATTACGTTTACTGACAAACCAGACTAAAAAAAAGACTTCAATAAAATAAGTTGCAACGACATAAGTAGAACGTATAAAAAGTTTGGACGTAAACTAGGTATAAACCACCATTGAACTTAATAGCGTCTTCCTGAGGGTCATTCTGGTAGTTTCCTCGCGAACCAGGCGAGGTCGCCGCTAAGTTCAAGCTGCGGTTTCCATCGAGCTCCTAAATTAGTGTAATCTTCGCCACCAGTCAAGGTAACGTGCATCTTGGGTTGATATATCTACTTTAGCTATAATGATAATGCTTGTAGTTTCTGTAGCTTTTTATTTTAGGTACAACCTAATTGTAGCATCAAAATTTAAACTGCTGTAACTGCGCCAAGTCTTGTCCTTTATGGCAGCATGTTCTGCAATTTGGCTGCTGCAAAAAGGACAGCACGATAGATTCCGCTTCTCTGTAATCTTCGCGCTAGTGATGCCTTTATTATTATGGATGAACAAATAAATGAATAAGAATAAGAAACGTTTATTCCGTCGCGTCAGTTGCACTGACCGTTACTATCAGATGGCCTATTCGTTAATAAATAATTAGGTAATGGGTATCATTTGGAAACTTACTTTTTTGGTCTTAAGATAGAAACGAGCATGCAGCACCACCCTTCCGCTGCCGCACATAACAACTGTAACCGACACAGAACAAGACCGAAATCGTGACTAGGATACTTAATCCAGAGGGTTTTAGTAAGAATGTTACTTGGTCAGTTTGTATAAGCATTAGGTCTGGGGTAGGAACTCTTAGCGACAGTTAGTCCTGTTGTTAACAGTCCAGTTATAAATTGTTAGCAAGTCTCGTCCTAATTCGGTCGCACTTGCTCAAGTAAAAGCACTTCTTCATAGCATATTTATCATACGCTATCAAAGTGAGTCCTTTCCACATCCACACATTTCACACCGGTAATATCATAGTAAGATTGCGGTGGCGCCGGGCGGCAGTGGCGGCTTCTAATCACAGAGTAACCGATGTCGCCCGCTCTTTGACGGAGATTGCTAATTACAACCAACACCAAGTCGTTCGTATCTATTGCTGACACCTGACTTTGTAGTGCCGCTCTCGAATCAAAAGCAAGTGCAAAGTGTTTAGTTTTACTGCTAAAATATGGACGATTGTGTGTTTTGTCGAGCAATTATGGAGGAGGCTTGTACTCGTATTTTGGTCTCCCGCGGCCAATTTTTGGGTTCGCATCCTGCATGTATACCTCCAATCTACAATTAAAATTAAAGTTCAATTAGTTTCTCTAACTCTGATTAATTAGGCATTTTTTAATTGAAACGTGAAAATTTACTAGTACCTAAATGTTAAAATGTTAGCATTGGAGGGTAGTTACTTATAAACAAACGTGTGTGTGTGTGTGTGTGTGTGTGACCCGGCTTCCACAGGCGAAACAGACCATGAAATGTTTATTACATCTTTATTTGGCCGACGCCACAAGCCGCCACCACCGTGACATCGGTAATGCAGCCCTACGGATTAACGCGACGCGCGACGCCCTGACCCGCTTGCGGAGTAATGTTCAGTCCGTAACGGTTATAATATTTTTGATCATTTTATATTATTATTTTTCTTACTCTGCAGAATTTTCTGCATTAAATGAGACAATAAAAATGCAAGTCGTTCGCTATGTAGTTTTGCTGTGTACTTACCTACTTACATGCTAATTTCTTGTTAATTGTAAGTCATAATAACGATTTCATTTTCCACTTACTGACTAATACAAAAGATAGGTACAGTAATTCTTACGGTAATCTTGTGTATGTTTGTATTAGTGCTTACAGACAAAAGAGCAGGTGAAGGTTTAATTGTTACACTTCCATCAACGAGAGCACGTTTTAAAGTCAAACGTTTACCTACTCGTTTCTCGCCTACTTCTAATTGAAACAAAAGCTTACTTTAAACTGTTAAAATTTCATTTATTACTTGTTTTTCTAACCAATTCCGTGCACGACAGTCCGCACCATCAAACACGTACGCCACCACCCGGCCCGCTGCAACGCGACTGTTGATCTAACACGTTTAGCAGCTGATGATGAGATGACGCCATACGTTAGTAGCCATTACAGCGGCCATTACACGGCCGATGATGAACGCAATTACACCGCGCGCAGCATCTAGCGCCCATTGATATTATCAACAAACACCGATGTGATTATATTTGCGCAAAATGCAATGTTGTGCATGTTTGCTATTATGTAGGTATATTTACGAGTATATGACTAGCACAGAGAACTTAAACTGTAGCCGGAGAAGAGTATAGACTATCTATCTCACTTACACAAGAACACACTTGCTTCGGTGAAGGAAACCCTAAGAAATTTCCATAATGTTTTCAAAGGTGTGTGAAGTCCGCCAATTCGCAGTTGGCCAGCGTGGTGGACTATGGCCTGTAACCCTCTCACAGTCGGAACTCACAGTCCCAGAGACCCGTGCCTGTCAGTGGGACAGTTATGGGTTACGATGATGGTGATGACTCATTAACTGGTTACATTTAATTGCAGAGTTCAGAGAACCCGGTGGAGGAAAAGCCGAGTGGGGAGCGGAGTATCCCGGTGGCGACGTGGCCGGCCAGCGTGGCGGGACACACCGGCTACCTCACCGTCGCTACGCTGCCACCGGACTTCATACGAAGTACGTACCTTCAAACAGTACTTAAGAAAACTGCGCAATAAAGTTACCAATTTTTTTGGGCGAAACCGGATACCTCGGGAAGCTAATCTACTGTAGTCAACTCCACTAGACCTAGTTCAATTGTTTTACTTTCTTATTGAACAAAATATTTACTTAAGAACTTTGTGAATGCTTTTTTTATTTTTATAAGCATGTCGGCAATCGACGTTAAATACAATGCAAATTGCAATAAAGTTTCTATTATTAAAACAAGTTTGACCAGAGAGAAAGTAAAAACTCAAATTATTCAATTTATTACTTTTTAATTAAAATGTTCTATTTCCCACAGATAAAACAATAGCAGCTAAATTGGACACAAACGAAAAGATTCACCTCAAGCCAGCAGAGCCAGAAATAATGTGTACAGATTAATGATTCATAAATTGATATTTATTAAATGGATTGTATAGGTGTGATACTCATTCCGTTTTATATAAATAAATTATAAACCGATCAATATTTCTTTCATTGATTCATTACTCATAGGATTGTATAGTATACATGTATAATAAATTAATAGCTAGTTTGAAAAACTAAAAACATGCTTAAAAAATGCTAAGTGAAATTATAACCGCAAAGTAATTTTAACCGCTGAGGAGATCCCTTGATTGTTCCTACATACGCTGCTTTGCACGAATAACCTCACAATCCAAAAAACACAAATTTTACAGGGAAGCCATTTGAAAATTAAACAAAATATTTACTGTCATAACTTTTCTCATGAAAAATCAATCAATCAACTAACGACATTTATGCGCGCCACCACGCCTGTTTTGCCGTTATGAATGTGAGTTTCACTTACCATGAAATAAGGACTATTTTGGATTTGGTCGTGATATAAACCAGTTTTTACAAAATTTTGGTTTGTGCGGGTATTCATGCAAAGCAGCGTAATAATCCTGAGAGTAGTATTTGGTAATGCTTGTTATAAAATGGCAGTGTCACCGGAACTAAAGCAATATGCAAAATTTCAAGTTCGTACAGTAACGGGAATTAGTTCTAATTCAGCTTGCAAGATTTAACCCGAACATTGTATGTCAAATAAAAACTTGTAAAAAAATAAGACAATTTTGGATTAAGTAATACTTTATTGAATAAAAATAATAACTATGAAACTAAACACATTCTAATACAGATTTAAACCAGATTGTTCCTACAAATAACATAATTAACCAATGAGATTACACTCAAGATATAGAAAACAGCCTCTCAAATATCGGCAGTGGAGGAAATTTAAAATTTGTATATTTCTATTAATGACTCTGAAATCGACTTTCGCGCTTAATATCTTGGCTTTCGGCGTCCTATTAGTGCGGAATATCAAGTTGAGACATTAATAAAATATAAAACAATGACACAATTGATGTAAAATTTGGCAAATTGGATGTTAGAAACGTTAAAATATATAAAAAGTCCTATCACAGCAAGTCGTATCTATAATCATCTTTACGATGTACAATCTTTCACACTACAGCATATCAGTTCATTTATAAACTGACTACATTGTATAAATAGCATTCGGGGCTTCAAATAATCACGGCGAATGATCCACTGATCCAACAATCATCAGTAACGTTACTTAATGTTACTCAAATCACTCACATTCACATATTCAGCAAACATCGTCTGACAAGATGAATAGGGTCATAACTTAGTTTCTTTTATATAAGAAATAGATAATTTAAATATGTAGCAGTAATTTAACCAATATTTGAATATTTGGGGCAATTGGGATTGTTAAATTGATCTGTCGATAGTACAAGGGATAAAAGTGAGAAGTGATCACACACTTCTCTCAAATGTCATTGTGTGTGATAACAGTTTAAATTGTGTTCGGTCGACATATTTTTTATACTTATACACTACACAAAAAATAGCTTAAATAAACGAATAATATAAAAGAATAAATTTAATTTTAATGGTTTGTTTTTAAATGACACTTCACAATCAACTTATATTGTAGGTCAAAATTAGGTTACATTTTATAATGCTGATCAACAATATAGAGTTAATTTAATACCTAGATAGTATTCTATACTAAATAACTGCAATTCAAATCACTCTGCTATAGACTCAACTTCATAAATATTTATTTAAGACCAAGTTGAGGTACACTTGAATTTATTCAAATTTATTACAATTTATCAGAGACGTCCCAAAAATTGTTTACAAAACTTGTAATGGTGTGATGTGTAATCTTCGCCGCTCAAATAGTTCAACTAAGAATTTTGTTACTACATATTATTACTAGGTAATGAAGGAACAATTTTTGTTACTTTACATATTATAAATCTGTGTACGTATAAATCGTTATATATAGTCAATTCACATAGTTAATAGGAAGTTACATATGTTTCAATGTAATATAATTTAAATTCATACGTTCCCTTTCGTCGTGTATACCAATAGTATTATCTAGGACAATGAGAAATGCTATGCTCTCTCTGTTATATATTTTGCTTATCATCTACTTCATAAATAAGTCTTACATTCTAATATATTATTCTACTATGATAGTCTTACATGTAACCGTAGTTTGATATTAGGGATACATACATGGATCTTACACAACCTACAGTAAAATTATTTTGTGCTATATTAAATTATATGTATTACATGTATAACATAAGATACTATAATATATAAACGAACCTACATCTCATTCACCTTAATAAAATACAAATTATAAGTGCAAGCAAAATATTAGCAATATACATATGAATTTAACTTCGACAGCTTATTATCAAATAAATTTACGCACATAATTTCATTTTAGTTATCACATAATCTAATTTGTTAAAATATTTTTTTCAATTATTATTAATTTAGATTCGTGTTATCAGTTTAAATATTTCCATAAAGAAATAGAAATATATTTTACTACTTCTTGCAATCGTGTTTTGCAGTGCCGTTTAAGAAAATATCAATAATAATAAATAAGTATTGTCAAAAATAACTATTACAATCTTAAAGGCCTTATGCTATAATCTACTTCGCTGCGGCGATCGTAATTTTCTATGGAAAAAAACACAACGTATACGTGATCCGCAACGAACGTTAAATTAACAATAAACACATATTACTTGAACTCCTTGAAACATGTAAAAAAATGCATATGGAATGCTAAATATGAAAAATATTGGAAATTAAAAATTGATCTTATTATTAGGTCGGTATCAAATTAGAATTACCCCGTTAGTCTTTACAAACATGTAGTAAAAAAAAGGATTTAATTTACTAAAAATGGCTAACATCTTAACTCTCTTACCTCCAATTTGATCAAACATTTTCATGAAAATAACCGACGAACGAACAAACGACCCACCACTTGCTATCAAGAGGTGTTCACCGTCGCCCACAGACATCAGTGACAAAGAATCACCGATGCGTTGCCGCCAAGAAAAGAGAAAAAAATTACTGGCCCTCAATCTTCTAGCCTAAATACCAATTAGTCACTTGGCGGCTGACTCAGCGTTGTAGAAGTTCACGGAAATATCATGCCAGTAATAATATCAATGACAATAATAATTACTGATAACATTATCTTTCCGCGAATTGTTACCCCAACCAAGGGCTGGCTTTGGTGCCTTTTACGACACCTTGTTCAGCATTTCAAGATTAGAGTCAGTATTATAGGCCACCCCAATGCCCAATACGGTCAACCCCCACTTTCGATAAGTTTAAATGACGAAATTATTTTCTACGTTTTCCAATATACAAGTAGAACATTGGGGTGAGAGTAAATGCTAGTAGGCGATACTCTAATCAAATGATATGTCAATTACGACTACAAAAAACTCATTTATAAATCATGATATCGTTTACCGAAAGTCACTGAAATCCGTCTTGAGCTGTATGGTGGGTTTGGCGGGCCGGGAATCGAACAGGGGACGTTGTTGGGCGTGGCGATTCGTCCTGTTGGCCTGATTGGTTTTCACCGCGTTCTCCAGCTTGGTGCGCAGTTCCGACGACTGCTGCATCATTGTTTTGAACTCCTGTTAAGTAATTACAGCATATGAAATAAGACAAATCGTTAAAAGATCTAACCTGCGTTTCTTTCTGCTCAAAACTTATCATGTGGTCGTGGAGAATATTTCTAGATTTGGAAGTTATAATTTTTATGGCGCTTTTATGAAAACAGATCAGTGTGCATGTTTAGAGTAGGACGGAGGTTCGCCTGCCGAACACAAAATGCTATTGTCAGAAAGCTACACAAATATGCAAAGGTATTAAACTATAAGTAAGTGTGTGTATGAAATGGAGTGTGGTATTTAAATTCAAACTCTTAATTATATTATTTACAATCGTCTAATACTCTTATACTGAGTTAAATTTGTAAAACGCCAAAGAAAAGTAAGAAAAATACTTACACATACAGTCACGGGAGCGCACGAGCGAGGTGTTTTGTTTCGTTCATTTAATTCTGTGGATTCGTTTGGCGCATTTTTTTTTTCGCGTTTTAATTTGTGGTTCACCTCCAAAAATTTTTGTTTTCCCAGATGTACCTTGAACGCAAAAAGTTTGCGGAACACCGGTTCAGACTGACCTGGGGGTATTTGGGGCCGACGCGCATGAGCCACGTGAGCGCGAAGTCGTGCAGCGTGCGCACGTGCGCGCCCGCCGCCGCCAGCTCGCCCGCCTCGCGCAGGTAAGAGATCACGATGGGCACCAGCAGCCACAGCAATTGGATACCTACGTACAATTAAATTGGTTCAACGCAACAAGCTATAAAAAGTATAGAGGACGCTCTTCCATACAAACAGTCATTCGAAAATGGTACCAAATCACTCACCTGACTTAAACCGCTAAACGTTCACAATTGGTTCTTATTTTACGCCGCATTACACAAGGCCAGCCGTGATTGGCTAATTTCAATGTCAGTAAAAAACGAAAAACGGAACAACGAATGGGCTGACGTTGCCTACTAGGCCGCAGCCTAGTATTCATTACGCTATTTTTGATCGGTAGTTACACTTGTAGGTATTGTTTTTCGTTGGTTAAACGTCGACGAAATTCTTTAACCTAATTTGTGCTATATGTCGGAGACGTATGGGTCATTTTGCTGTTAATTTTCGCTTCGAACCGTAAGTGGTGATTGAAGCTAACGGGTACAGTAAATAATATTAAAAATAATTATATTATATATTCGTGTTACAGATCTAAAAATTATTATAGCGGATATACTTACCCAGGTGAATTAAAGGGGTCAAGCAATATGATAAAAAATAAGGACTAAACTACACTAAACTTCACTTTTACTATACAAGATGCCAGTGCAAAAAAGCAAGTTTGAAGTGCTTGTTGAAAATACAGGGTTCAACGACATTGGTCCACTAATATACCCTAATTGCTAACAGGTCACTTTTATGATTATGTCATTTAGCTGTATACAAGGAATAGTTGAACATTGTAATTTCGACATAAATAGACATAGTTTAAACAGTGATAAAATTTACAGGCCCATTTATTTCTCACCTTTGTGAGGATCCTCTGCGCAGCAAGAGAAAAAAGATTTGTACGGTAATTTTTTGTCATCGATGTAGAAAATATTGTAATTTTGCGATAAATATATAGTGCTCCTATTAGGAACCAAATCGGTGACAGCTAGCGATAAAACAAAATGAGCATTTTCGAGCTTTAGCTTTTGAAGGTCACTTATGATTTCGATGGTGATATATTATTATACGAATGATTTAAAATTTTGGGTAGCTATATTGGGTACCGACTAACATTTTATTGTATTGACTCTAGCAAGCGATCCCAGACAAACGAAATTTCTGTCCACTCATTTTACGACCAACCAACCAACATAAAACCAACAACGTCGCCACTACACAACACAAAAACCACCCAACAACTGGCAGACTCTGGCGCAGCATTGACTAGATCGTCGAGCGCGGTTACACCTTGGCCGCGCGCGCATGCGCCGCGTCCGTCACGCTGCGGACGGTTACGGCCCGCGCTACGAGCCGCCCACCTATTTCGCGACCAATCAACCAGCATTCAAACAACAAATCGACCAACACTCATCCGCCGCAACCGTTCACCACCATCTTGCTACTACACAACACGAAGTCAGCAAATACTCACGCGCAGACTCCGGCGCGGCGTCGACCAGATCGTCGAGCGCGGTGACCGCCGCGATGGCCGCGCGCGCGTGCGCCGCGTCCGTCACGCGGCGGGCGGCCGCGGCGCGCGCCACGAGCCGCGCGGCCAGCGCGCGCGCCCACCACGACACGCGCTCGGCGGGCGCGCCGCGCGACCACACGTGGCGGACGACCGCGCAGCACCGGGCGAACACCTGGACGGGTGTGTGTGTTGTACGAGATTCATACAAGGTGATTTTTTAGTCACTTGACATAATACTCAGTAGTCGATTCTCATTCCAAATATGTAATTAAAAAGGATGCTTTAAATTTGACTTTATATTTCTACTATAACCTCAGTGAAAAAAATATATAAATATAACTTTAAAAAATACCAAACCACAATACATAATTTAATTTGACTCTGAAATTACATACACGTAGCCCGTAGCTTACAAGTAGCAAGTTCATATGTGCCGTAACGTGATAGTTAGCCCTTTAACTTTAATTGTAGCCATATGTCTGAAGCTACAAAGTGTCCACGGCGAGTGTCGAGTGTCTTACGTCGTTGTCGCGCGTGTCGAGACACTGGCGGAAGTGGTTGATGCAGGGGTAGTGCAGCGGCGGGGCGGCGGCCGCGCGCGCCACCACCGCCGCCATGCCGCGCGCGCCCGTCAGCGCGTCTATGCGCTGGTCTGCTTCCTCTGGAAATAATAGAGTTTCAACTTAATATCACCAACAATCCATAATTATGAATTTCATATGAATCACATGAATTTCAAAAATTATGGTGTTTCATCACGTGTTAACAAATGTGTGACCCCCGGAGTGACGTCTCATATTTTGCTATTTTAACAGTGTTTAGAATTTAGCATTTGAGATTTCGATTCTTCTTCAGGCTGCTACAAAAAATTTCACTTCCCTAGTCAAATAGTTTACTTCTAGGGGCGCGTTTCACTAAGCGATCAAAACAACTCAAAAAAGAATGAATGAATGAAAGAAAGTTTCGAGCGTGGTGATCGCTTAGTGAAACACCAACACCAACGCACCAGCGCGCACGCGCTCAACGAGCTCCCCGAGCGCGCTCTGCAGCAGCAGCTCGTGCTGCGCGCGCGTGTCGGGCAGCAGCCGCGCCGCGCCGCAGTCGGCCGCGCGCTGCAGCAGCAGCACGCCCGCGTCCGCCACCGCCGGCGCGCCGCGGCTCTCGCGGAGGATCTCCGTCGCCAGGTACAGGATCGTTGGGAGCAGCGAGAGAGCACCTGCGTGTTGCGCAAAAATAAATTGAACCCCTTTGAGATATAACAAAACAATGTGTGGGTGGAATATTGTATACAAATCTTTATCGATACAGATTGATTATAAGAACTGAAATAAGTGCAGTAGGTGACCTATTCCAGTACATCATCTGTTTAAAAAATTGGTTGTCTGTAAAGTCGGTTTACTGACGATAGTTGAACGTGACAACGTCTTAAGAAAATACTGATGGAATCATTGACATATGATATTACTATGGACGCACGGTCCGCGCTAAAAAATGTCCGAGCCAACTCAACAACAATACGCAAGTAGAACAACAATGACGCGTTAGTCACTTTTTGACCGTGCTGACAACTAGACATCAACGATGCCGTATTGTATTTTGAAATCGTGTAAAAACTACGCAAGTAAAGTGAAAAAAGCCGATGGTGTATAATATTTTCGGTAAGTAAAATATTGTTTTATCTTTTAAAGTATTGATTTGCTACGAATACACACTATTTTATTTTAAATCGAATTAATTTCGTAAATAAATCTCAGAATCACTCAAAAGAATTAAAAATATATCTTTGTCTTTGTCTTCTCACTATACAGACTGTAGTCAGAAAGAGATAAACATATCCATTACTTTAGTTTAAATTATTTTGCACGATTTCACGATTGCACTAGTAAACGAATAAATGCAAGATATAGAACAAAAGTTTCCATAGAGTCGCTGTTGATGTTATTTAAATAGATTATGTTTAAATTTTTTTTAGTACAATAAAATATATTTCTTCTAGATTTCCTTTAGAACCAATACGTTGTTCAGCATGGAGAAGTATTATTGCTACATCGCGAGAGGAAGAATATTTTATGCCGAAAGCAGCCCACGTTGTATGCTCGGATCATTTTAAAGAAGATGACATGTACATAACTGGCAAAGGCATAAGAAGAATAAAAAACACGGCTGTGCCAACATTGCAAGTAAATACCACTTGGTTTATACCTTACTCTTCATCTTATTGGGCTTTATGGTTTACAAAAAATAACGTGTATGTTTCTACTTAATATTTCAACCGTAATTATTTGTTTCTTTATAGTTAACTGATGATGCTAATAGAGCGACTGTCACTGACCTATCAAATGAAAATTAAATTACAAGTATAGATGATGATAATGCGGTAAGATAATTACAAAATAGCCTGTAAGAACGAATATATTAATAGAAAAACCATTAAGACAGATATGTAATTTTTGATAATATTATCAAATGTACTTTACAAACAAATGTACAAATGTACGTTAAAAATACTATGACAGTTTCCTTAAGAAGAGTGATGTTCACGTGATTAATAGTAGGAACAAGGCTAAACTGACTGTACCAAACTTCAGACTTAGACTGGTGGTTAAACTGGTGGCTCGTTCATGGGTAGATGTATTATAATCTATAATAAAATGCCGCTCGAATTGACGGAAATGCCATACTGTAAATTTAAAATTCATGTCAAAGTCATACTTATGACGAAAGGTTATTACAAACTTGATGTTTATTTTAAAGATAAAAATGCTTGGACATGAGTTTGATATTCTAGCTAGTAAGTAGTAGTAAGTGCTATCTGTAATGTGAGTAGCAAAAAAAAGCTTCTTGGAAGTTTCTTGCCGCTTCTTCTTCCAATACTACTCATGGTAGGGATTTGTTAAAGCGATGGCGTAGATTGACTTTCGAAAAGTGTTTGTAAAAAACCAACTTCGAATAAATTTCATTTCATTTCATTTCATAAGTTGTATCTTTTTCATAACTCTTTTTCGTTTCATTGAATCCAATTCATAACGTTCCGAAAAAAGTTTCAGTTAAAAAATGTAATTAATGTGTAATAAAAATAAAAATAAATAATGTACTATTTTAAATAAACACTACTCTATTACTTTATTAGTCGCGTTTTATTTCACTATGAGCTGCATATGGTGATTATGGTGTGTTGAGCACTCGAAGTATCATAAGGTGTCATTGATGTATCAGTGTTTGTTGCAATCGAAATGAAACCGTGATGTAATGATTTTAGTGCTTAAATTACCTTGTAAACATTTAAATTCTTGTGATATCAAACTGGGACATTATTTTGGCGATTTTAGTAGGAGACCCTAAGTCTATTATATTTATGTCAATGGATGGAATGGTAGCATTTTTCAGAAGAAAATTTTAATTTCATTTGTTTAATAGATTTGTCAATGTCAATTATAGCATAACCTACAATCGCTGCACTAGCGGACCGATGCTATTCATTTTAATGATGAAAGCACGAATATTCGACAATATATCACTGAATATATAATTAATATCGAAAGAATCATTACCTTTATCGCTGTAATTATCGTTGCTATAAACAATTGACACCACATTCACTTTTCACTGCACTTGATACTCGATCAAAACATATAAATGTACTATAGTATAGCAGCTGTCCACGCAGACGCATCGCTCACTCAAGTAGGAGAGAGACGGATGTCGGACGCTGCCGAACGCAAAGGCCGATTGCTACGCCGTTACGGTAACGACGGTAACGACGCATGAGTCATGTTTTTTCATGCGTGCCACCGGCTCTATCGAATTATAAGACGTTGTCACGTCAAAAAAAACCTAGACCGTGATCCATGCCTCAATGGGCATTCTCTTTTTTAAAAGTTCCTCAACAAAACCACATACCTTGCGGACTAGTGAGCGTCGTCAACTCCGACATGGAAGCCAAGCTCTTCACCAACAACGTGTCTCCGTGCACCCCCAAACCCTTGCGCACTCCGATCACCCCCACCGTCCCCTCCTGCTTCAGGGGGCTGAGGGCCGGCAGCCGACGGACGACCAGACACACGCATACTTCCAGACAGGCGAACACTAGCGACTTGCCCGGCGGCAGGTCCCCGGTGGGCCCGCCCTCCCCCAACGTGTGTACCACCTCGAGGACCGATTGGGGTATGCTGCCGTCTGTTGATTCGTCGGGCGCCAGCTCTGAAAGGACATTTTTGACCGTTAATTTACAACTTGTTTCCGACATTATTTTATTATTTTTATTTTTATTTACAATTTTTATTTATTTTTTTTAATTTTGTTTTTTAGTATAAATACTTAATCCTTTTTTGTTAAAACTTTCTTGTTTTTTGCCAAAACAGAACAGAACCCTAAAAACGGAATCAATAAAAAAATCCTTAAAATGTTCTACAACGATCATGATAGCATTCGAACCACTGGCACATACACTCGCACTAATAACGCACCTTTAATCTTAGCCTGCATGATGGCGTGCAGCTGCTCCCTGGCGCCGGTGACGACCAGCTGCAGCACGTCGGCCGCCAGCAGCAGCGCCTCCACGCTGGGCTGCGTCAGCGCCGTGCGGTGGATTATCTGGCACAGCTCGATCGCCAGCGCCCTGACGCACAGACAACACTTTTATTGGTGTGCACTATACAAGCGGGTCGCTAGGGGACGTTTAACTGGTGTGGGTAGCGTTTGATAAATTAAAGTGACATTTGACAGATGCGGGTAGAATTTTAGAAATTAAAGTGACATTTGACAGATGCGGGTAGAATTTTAGAAATTAAAGTGACATTCGACAGATTTGGGTAGCATTTGGCGAATGGAGGTGACATTTGAAAAACGTAGGTCGCATTTGACTAATTAAGGTGAAATTTGACAGATGTGGGTAGCCCTGAACCTGACCTGACCTGAGGAGGACCTGACCGCACTTGCCGCCTCACCCATGTCCACAAGTGACATAACATGGCCGTCAACGACGCGTTACCGACCCTCACCTGTCTTTAAGCAACCGCGCCCTGTTGCCCTGCGCGTCCAGCAGCGTGACCAATGACAGTAGAACGGAGATAGTATTCTCCACGCTCATGTCTCGCTGAGCGCATAACGCCTCCATGCAAATACCTACAAACAAAATTGTAATAAAAAATAAACGCTAACACACTCATACACATCGTGTTCTCCATTACCCCCGCACTAGGATTCCGTGTCGCGGGTGTCATGGAGAGAACACCTAACACATCACTAACACCTATGACCCATGGATGTATGAAACCTATGGAAATGACATGTCAACAAAAAATGCGTGCTGTGACGTCATCTGGCCGCCAAACATGGCGGCTTTAGTGCTGACCTATAACTCATGACATCAACTACTCATGACCTATAACTGCACATAAGAACCTTGCTAATTATAATGTAAATCTTCCTTTATTTTGCCGCCAACATTAACAATAACCAATATTATTTGTAGCGTACCTGTGTGGTTAAAGATGGCTGATTTGACTTTGACCACGACTTTTTGACAAGACAAGTACCGGCTGAACTGACTGACAATGACATTTGGGTCGGTAAACATGGCGGATTTTCGGCCTCATTAGATAGTAGTAGTAGTACGTATAGAACAATATGTCGTGTCCCTATTATAATACATCCATGCTACGACCCGAGAACAAACATTTGACGGTGTGTGACAGTATATGACTGTGGGTGACAGTGTGTGATTGTGTGTGACTGTGTTTGACGGCAGTAGTTGGCCCGGCCAAACCAACTAGACCAAGTAGACTACGGGTCGTCATGGTAGTAAAGCAACATCATATGTCACTTTATAGATAGTTTTAGCATTATGTGCAATATTTCTTACCAAACAGAAGGTGGAATCTCTCGTCGATCGGCTCAAAGAATTCAAAGTTGCCGTTCTCATTTTTAGCGGTTCGATTATCATTTTTTTCTGAAAAAACAAAGTTCCTTATTAATCTAAACACATCAAATGTATTAAATTATCAGAGAAAAAAAACATGTTGAAACAATCCTGAAATGGTTGTAACCTGGTTATTAACGTGGCCACCACACTGACCAGATTAGCAAACAACCTCATAACGATAATTGACGGTGAAAAAAACCATTTATCCCCTTAGGGGGGGAATTTACAAAAATCCTCTCTTAGTGCTCACCTACACTGCCCAAGGAACATACATGCCAAATGTCAGCTTCTTGCGTTCAGTAGTTTCAGCTGTCAGTCACTTAGTAACGCAAGAGTTTTATATATATTATATAGATAATTGTACAGTCACCGTTGCCGTCGTCCTTAGCGACATCGTTGATGTTCGCGTTGTACCGCAGCGACGCGGCGTACAGCAGCGACGGCCACGCGCGCGCGTAGTGCTCGCGCGACGCCTCCGCCGTCTCCGCCGAGTAGAACGCGCCGCCGCCGTGGGGTAGTTGCGACGCGAATTCTAATATTATTATTAGAGATAAACACAACACGCATTGACTTATAATTTCTGTAGACGTCGGGTCTCATACTAAAATCGCGAAAAAAAATGTCCCAGTAATAGCCATCGCGAGAAAAGAAATGTCAACAAGGTAATTTAAACACTAAAATCATTACATCACAGTTTAATTTCGATTGCGTTCTGTTGTAGCTCTTTCTGCGTTATGTTGCTCATTTGGCTGACACATTCTTTAGCACTGACCCGACGTCCATAGTAATAATAAGTCAATGACAACACGCATAATACGACTAATAAATATAAACATACATACCAGGCGGCAAGCTTAGCAACGCATGATCCTTCAAAGCAGCCAACCAATTTTCACCCAGATTCTCCAACTCGGGTTCGACTAACTTCAACAGACTCTCGCCCTTGGACTCGAATTCTCCGTATTCCTCGTCTTCTCCAACCTCGGGACTCGCGTTATCCATGTCGTTGTTGTTCTGCACCTGGGTGCGCCACTTGGCCAGCTCCACGGAGCTGTTCAACGACTTGGTGTCAGTGTGCAGCTTCTTCACGTAGCTGCCTGGCGCGCTGTCGTTGCTCACCATCGCCACTATGTATACCTGAACCAGATCAAATATAATTTTTTAGCGCGGCCCCGACGTCCATAGTAATAACGAGCAGTACCCGCTACTTTAACGGCGAATTTAACATAAAAAAATTAATATAAAAGTAGCCTAAGTTACTCCTTATGACATCCTCCTTATGCAATCAGCCAGTGAAAGTCCTGTCAAAATAAGTCCAGCCGTTCCAGAGATTTGCTCAAACAAACAGACGGACAGACAAAAATTGTAAAAAATGTTATTTTGGTATATGCACCGTGTATACATCCATATTATGCATTTAGTAAAAAGCGGTTATTTTAATATTACAAACAGACACTCCAATTTTATTTATTTGTATATAAGTCAATGCAAACAGGTGTAATAATTTACTCACTTCCGCCCACGCCTTCAATATAGAGAGCTTCTCGAGAGTAGCCATACTTTCGTTGTAGATCAAAGTGGTGTTACCCTTCTTGTTGAGCTTGTCCAAGCTGCTGACTAGCAACTGATGGACCCTACAAACAATTATTCATATTAACATTACGATTTTAAACTGGACTAGTTGTGGATTGGAAAGCATGTTTTCCTACGATACGAGTACTCATAGTATGTATTTTGTACGCCGACATTTAATCCACTTGAATGGAACATGGTTTCGGCTGAAGACAATACATTTTATATGCAGAGTACTACTGACTTCACATTACAATATGACGAGATGGGTAGCCAGGTAAGTCTCAACAAATGACAAATTAATGACTATTAATCTACTATTATACTATTAATTAATTATTTAATTAATCTATAAAAAAATACCCTACGTCCTTCCACACTTACTTACTTACTTCGTTTTGGTAGTTAAATTCATATTCTATTCACTTATCCGCCCACGCTTTCAATACGCAGAGCATGGAAATCTACGAATAACCGCGCAGAGTTCAACGCCCAAACTAGTGTGCTAAGGAAGTTTCACTTTAAAATCGTATTATATTACCTTCTCAAGTCATTGATGTCCCTGGCGACACCGCAGCCGATCCACGCGGAGCACACGTCACAGGCGGCCGCCGTCACGTGTGACGCGGTGTCGCCCGAGAACGCGGGCCGCACCGCCGCACCCACCTTCATGACGATACAATACACCAGTTTATACAAGCTTTTATGTAACTGGCAACGTTTGTTGCATCAGAACTTTTATTTTTATGGCATCACCTTCCACTGCCGCCCATGACAACTGTGACCGACTTAGAACAAGATTCAAATGGGGACTGGGACAGTTAGTCGGGTTAGGTGACGGTGTTAGAACATTAGCTGGTTAGTTTGTTAGTATGAGGACTGGGACAGGGACTTCCTCTTATGGGATTAATAGAGGATCTCCTCAACGGTTAACAGCACAGTGACTAAATGGCTTTGCAGGGGACAGGGGAGATACCCCTATCTACCTATACACCCTATCTACTTATACATAGCAAACTAAACTAAAATAAAATTAAATCTAAATAAGACAAATAAATTTTACCAAACTAAAATAAAAGAGCATACCTGCGCCTGGTACTGTTCCAGAAGTAAGTGTCCGGGGAAGTCCGGCTCGGGCGCCCTGGCGTACTGCTGGATGATCATCTGCAAGGTCTTCAGCCCGCACAGCCGCAGCGCGTCCGACTCGCCCGTCGCCCCCACGAACGCCATACGAACCAGGTCGGACAGGTGGAGTGATAAGTAGTCACCTGGAATGACAATAATTTGACAATTGATTGTATGTATCAGGAATACTAAAACATCAATTTCAATAAAATAAATATTCAATTACCCAGCTGCACTTTTTTTAGAGGCGACACATCTGTGTTCGAATTATAACGAGTCTTATTAACAATAACTAACTGGCCTATTACTAAAAACAACTAACAGGATTAACATTCACTAACATAAATAAAGTCCTCATACTTGAAACTAACCAACTAATGTTCCAACACCGTCACCTAACCGGAATAACTATCCAAGTCCCCATTTGAGTCTTGTTCTAAGTCGGCCGCAGTTGTCATGGGCGGCAGCGGCTCGTTTGCTGCCTTAATTCCATAAAAAAAAACTTTTATAACTATTTATCTAAACAGCCGACAAGCAAACAGACGAGCCACCTGACAGTAAGAGCTCACCATTGCCCATGGACATTAATTACACCATAGGCATCAATTACGCATTACCATACCAATTAAGAATGAAAAAGAAAGAAAGAAGGATTCTCTCTCTCTCTCTCTCTCTCTCTCTATCTATCTATCTCTCTCTCAGCCGGGACACTACAAACCGTTAATATGAAATTACGCACCGTTCGGATCTTCCGCAAGCTTCTCCTTGGCCTTGACCAGATCAAAGTGGGCGCTGTCGCCGGTTGCTTCGCACGCCCCCATTATCTTCTGAATACACTCCATTGCGAACACCTGACGCACAATTTTACATAATATAATTGGTTTTACAATGAGAAAATAACCCAGCGAATTTGTATCGCAAAAGAAATATGCGTAAAGCTCTTAAAAATTAAATAGCGTCGTTATATCTGCAATACTATTTAAATGATTCCATTAATTTTCCCAATAATGAGTTCTGGTTTCCGCTCATAATGAGAAGAGCCAAGGTCATATTTGGCCACGTTTGCCTGGATTGGATTCTCGGACGCCTTTGAGAACCTTAAGGAGAACTTAAATGCACAAATCTATTTCTATCACCGTAGGAAGTAACATAATATTTAATAAATACACTTTGTTTACATTAAATACGCCTGCAATTCAAATCCGCGCGAGACGAGCCAACTTCAAACCTATCTAGCGTTCAAGGTCACTGCACATACAACTGAACATAAAACATTCGCTATAAAGGTGAGCCTGTCACATACCCTCGTTGGCCACCTGGACTGCACGGCCGGGTGAGTGGACTGCTCTGACTCCGCGTGAAACTCCGCTTGATCGTCGTCGCCTTCCACGTCGAAGTCACTCTCGGGATTGTTGTTATCCTCTGCCGATAACAATATGAATTATGTAGTAAGCTACACTCGACCGACAGTTATTTTAATATAATGAATCGATTTCCTGGCTTGAATTTAAGATCCCGGACGTTTCATGAAACATTTACCAGGCGATTCAGACAGTATGTGCACATGCCCGTACCTATTTGTAACTGCTCCGAAATACATAATGAGGCTTGTTTAACGCCTAATAGTAGAAAATACGACACCGAATCGAGAACGAGCGAATACCGAAGATGAACAAAAATACCGTTTTCATACTCGCACTAGCGCGTTCTCGCTTCTTCTCGCCAAGTATATATACTTTACTACCACGTTTAGGTAGTGTGTGTGTGTGTGTGTGTGTGTGAAACGCGTACCGGTAACAGCTACACGTACCCAGTCTGACGGTGAGCACGCGTTTGGCGAGCGCGAGCCAGTCGCGCACCGCGCGCGCGCCCGCCGCCGCCAGCAGGCAGCACGTGAGCGTGTCGCGCGCGTGCGACAGCGCCGTCCCGTCGCGCTCCACGTCCAGGTACGCGAACAGCGCGCCCGGCAGGCCCGTCTCCGTTATCACCACGCCTGGTCACGTGTTAGAGAACGTTGTAGTTTACCGAAATATATTACAACTATAGATAAATGAATAAAAATAAAAAAGGATTTTATTTCCAGTAAATTTACATTTCTTAAAATCTATGAATGTGTTAGTTTGGTTTAGTTTATTCTATGTTATTTGTCTCTTGCTTAATTGATTTTATGTGTATCCTATGTATTATATCATAGTATTTACAGTTTTGTACTTAATTTTTATTTAATCTACCGGAACCCCAAAAACTATAGATACTGTAGGTTAATACAACACAAGTTGCACTTTTGGATCCACATCAATGAAATTGGTGTAACTATGGATGCGAATGATAGTTAGTTACACATGGCGCATGATGTAAATAGCTTCACGAAAAGTAGGTCAATTAGTAAAATTTGACCGTCCCACTTTCGGCGCGCTAGTGACATATCTACTTCTTTTTTCACAAAAATTTTTCATCATCACCAAATTTAAAAAAACTTTTTAAAACATTTTTTTTATATTATTATAAATATAATGTAATATAGTTTTTTAATATCGACAAAACAGTACGCACCACAATAAGGCCTGGCCGGCACGTGGTCCCTGGCGATGAGCGCGTACTTGCACACCTCACCCGCCTCCTTCTGCGAGAGCTGCCGCAGACAGCACAGCGCCGCGCGCCGCACCGCCAGCTCGGGGCTCGACAGGTCACGCTGTCACCGACATTTATAGGGTTATAGGGCACAGTCCAAGTGTTAACGAGCGTCGGTCTAATTACGATAGTAATATTCTTTATTTCCACAACAAGATTGCTTTAATTTAAAAATAAATCAAAAGTAAAAAAGCTATTAAGCTAAGCTTTATTTATAATATGCGCTAAAACGAATGAAATAAACTTTTCCTTTAAAACTTTTACTATCAACTTATGACGTCATTACACAATTTATATGACTTTATGAGACTTCAGTACTTGTATCTACTGAGTTTGAAAGTTTTAAAAATTTAAAATCAGATCCAAGTTATTTTGAATTTACTTGTTTATCCACACAGGTAAATCCCGCTACCACTCGAGTATCCCAAAAATCCCAATTGACTCACACATAGATGCGGCACCAGCGTGTGCAGGTTGATGTGTTTGGGCGCGAACATCTGCAGCTGCTGCAGACAGCCGATCGCCTCGGCGCGCGCGCCGCCGCCGCCGCCCTCGTGCAACGCCGCGCACGCGCATATGAACCGCCCCACCGCCGCGCCGCCGCACGCTGAACGTGCACACGTTTTATTTTGATTTTATTACGTTTGTCTTAAACTATAAAAAATCTAAATCAATGCTTGCGTGTTCATAACAGGAAGTTATTTTATGTTATGTAAAATTATATGTAATGATGTCAAGAATGCGGACAAGATATGATAATTATTTGCAGTATATTTACTGAGAAATGTCTGTAAATTTTTGTGTTATTTAAAGTTAAATTATGTGTAAACAATTGGTTTTTGATAATGTTATTCGTGTTGCGTAGCATTATACTACTACAAAATTATGCTACGTAACACAAAAGTAGCCATACTTAACCCTTAACAAACAAGTTACCATGGCAACAATAAACCCTAATCAATCCATTAAACAACTACAACTGTTGGCATACCTTGTAACTCCGGCCCAACAACAGTGATCAAAGCCGAGAGCAGTCTTCCAATGCTCCTATGCAAGTCCTCCAAGAAGGGTGGCGACGTGAAGAGCAGCTTCAGCGCCAAATTGAGTGTCGAGTCGACGTGGCCGCGGAACATGGGGCCCGACGCGTCCACTAACACCGACAACGCGTGGAGAGACCACACCTGTGGACAACGTTTATTTATTTGCCCTTTTTAATGGTAAAGGAACACGATGTTACCCTGACTCCACCACTCTCCAGGAGGCAAGGCAAGGTCAAGCGAGCGAAACCTTAAAAAAAAACGAATACTGTCAGTCCAAATATTGATGTTTTGCTTTGCTTACGTTAAACTACACGTTTTTACACGTTAAAATGTGTCCATGTCTTTTTCGTTTCCGTTCCATTTCATTTGCGCGTCATTTCCGTTTCATCGAATTCCAAATCACAACGACACCATCTGTCTCGCTCTCACTTCAAAAATGAAACAACCCAACCTGCACTTCAACAGCGCTCGCGTCCTGCGCGAGCGCGCGCAGCACCGGCAGCGCGGCCGCGCTGGTGACGGCGCCGCGCGCGCGCCGCACCGCGCCCACCGCCGCAGCGGCCGCGGCGCGCGCGGGCCGCCCCGCCCCCCGCGCCAGCGCCACCACGCGCTCGCTCAGCGCCTGGCTCTCCGCCTCGCTGATGCAGCCGCACAGCCGCCCCGTGCACGACGCCGCCGCCGCGCGGACCGTCGCGCTCGGGGACGACAGCCCCGCCTGGGAAAATACGTAGAGGTACTTCGTAGTATTTATTCACGAAATAGGGCAAAAAAATTGCAGACAGTTTGCCCGACATTTGCCTGGGGATACTATTTTATTGTAAAGAAATGGAAAAATAGACGCTAGCACACTCATGCCCCCGAACTAGGATTCCCTATGTCACGATTGATATGGTCAGCACAATTAACACATGACTAACACTCATGACCCGAGAAAAAATATTTATCAATCGAATTCGGGGTCATGATCAACTAGTCTAAGAGGTTGCAGCCGTTTATAAAGTTTCGCCGTTTTATGATGTCTTTTGAATACTGAGAAGACCTCCTCTATCAGTTACAAGACATTAACCGAACTATTTCTCGTTAAGTTAGCAAAAATCACGGTAAACATAAGTAACGGTACCATTGAAACGATCCATTCAACTCACAATAATCAGATCGGTGGCAATGGTCTTAACAGCGTCCTGTCCCAGCGAGCTCTTCTGCTCGGCGAGCGTCCGCAGCGCGAGCAGCAGCCCCGTGTATATGTTGATCTGGATGGCCTCCTGCCGCGCGCCCTTCGACATCTTGACGCACTCCGCGAAGTGTTCCAGCATTTGTTGACTGACGGGAGATATTTCGATATTAATATTGACAATCAAAAACTTAATGATAAACTTCAAACTTTGACGGTAGTTTTAAAATATCAACGAAATGTTAGTGTCAGTTGGACCATAGTAAAGCAAGTTAGCAAATAGTCGAGTTTGTTAGTAATTAAAACTTGAACATTTTTAGTTCTACGACAAAAACTGACGAAGATATGACTAAATTACTAGCGAAGTTCACTGACTTTCATGATGATTTAAATGATTCCTTATCAGGAAAAGGAAAAATATAGCTTACAGAAATAGGTAGCTTGTTATTTGTACATAAACTCAGATTCGAATAATTTATTTCAAGTAGGCAATTATTAATACTTATAAACGTCAATATTTTGCATTTACCACCAATATTACCTACCAATGAATATAACCATATTAATTATAAGTTAATGCTTGACCGTAATCCCACCTGATTTAATTGCAATTGAACACTGACCGGTGTTTATTGGCGGCCTTGGAGAATATCTGCGGGAAGAGAGCGACGGCGGCGTCGATGACGGCCACGCCCAGCGGCTGCGCGCCCGCACGCGACACGAACAGCCCGCACGGGTCGTGCTCCAGCGCGCTCGAGCCCGTCGCGCTCAGCGGGGATATCAGCTGCGAAGCAATCGGTTTAGGGATCATAGGGTAACAGACGGGACTCATCATCACCATCATCATCACAACCCATAACTGTCCCACTGCTGGGCACGGGTCTCCTCTCAGTGTGAGGTGTATAGGCCATAGTCCACCACGCTGGCCAAGTGCGGATTGGTGGACAGACGGGACTAGATTAAACTATAATCCCTTTCGTTGTATATCTAATCTGTGCAAGTTTCACATTCTGTACCACCACATCATTTCACTCTTCCGTTCTAAAAGACAACCAATGTACACGCAGCTCTGTAATTAACTAAATTAACCGAATAAATAAGTGAGTTAGCAAAGTATATTCCTCTTATTTCAAGAACCCACATCTTAGTGCATCGAAACAAACAACAGCTATTTATCCATCCCAATCATCTGTCACACATTGATACATAAAATTTGGTGTGTATTACAATAGCTGCTATAAAGCAAGTACTAGTACATACTAAAATTACATACGTACATTACGATACGTGTGCGTAAACTTGCATATTATCACACAGTGTGAAGTTTTGAATCACTGTACAAATAATATAGCAAATTGGGCTAGTGATTAGAGCTGGTTGGCTTGAACTCAAAGATGTTTTCAGCCAGTTCAACAATACTACTGTATTTTTAGTAATGTTTGCACAATTGCAAACATTAATGATCAAAATACTAACCTGTTCCTCAATTTCTGCGTGATCTGTGTCATATATCCAACCCTCTTCACCCAGCAAAATTGTATCGCGGGGATGCATCGCACTCCTCAGCATACCTAGAGAAAGACATTTTAATTTAAATATAAATAAAAAACAATCAAACGGTCCAGTTGATACAACAGTAACACCGACGGGTTGCCGGCCGTGTAGCAATCTATGAACCCTACGGGTCGTACTACGGATCGTACTTTTTCTTATTGTTACCTGTTTCTTTTCCTTATTAAAATAAATTTAGATACGAAAATCGGATTGAGTTTTCTTAGTTAATTTGGCGAACGTGACTGGTAGGAAAAAAAAAGAAAAAAAAAGTACGATCCGTCGTCCGAAACGTCAACTTTCGTTCTTGTTAGTAGGCCTCCCGGAGGCCTGGAGGCGTCATATCGTACCGGTGGCGACGGTGGCGCCGCCGGGGTCCGCGGAGCCGGCCAGCTCGGCGGCGAGCAGCCGCAGCAGCGGCGCGGCGGGCGCGGCGCCGGCCGGCCCCAGCGCGCCGCACGCGCGGTACAGCCGCAGCCGGAGCAGCGCCGCGGGCGCCTTCAGCGCGCCGCCGTAGTTGCGGACCACCCCGCCGACACTGCCACGTGTTATATAAATATCATTACTTCATTAGTCACTCGACGACTAATAAACTAACGCGCTCCTCTCGAATCGCAAAAAGAGAACGATTATGACGTCAGAGCAGAAGAGATGCCAGTATCACAGTTATTTACAAGTTAAAAGATTAAATTAAAAGAGATTAGCTACATGAAAAGTAGGACAATTAGCAAAATTTGACTACCCCAATTTTCGCACGATAATGATATATCTACTTCTTTTTTACTTATAATATCATTTCCTAATACCAAAATACTGCACTACAACAATTTTTACAGACATCTGTTCCGTAAAAGTTTCCGTCTTCATCGAAATTACAAAAATTCTAAAGTGTCCCAGTACGCACTTGGTAAGAACTGCTATGGCTCCATCGATGGGTTGCGTCAACCGTTTGGCGGTGTCCTCGTTGTTGACCAGCGATGGACAGTGCACCAACAAGCTGTGCAGAGCGGACAACGCCCCCGCGCGCCCTTCCAATGTAACCTGATATAAATAATTTGAACATTTTATTAAATCAGAAGACAAATGATATGCAGACACATTAATGTACATACATTTACTAAAATGATGAATGTTAATAAAATAAAAACAATATTTTTTTACTTTCACCAATCAGTTTTTTTACGGTATTAAGGTGCAAACGAGCATACAGCACGACCCTTCCCCTGCCGGCCATGACAACTGTGACCGACCTAGAACAAGACTCAAATGGGGTGTTAGAACATTAGATGGTTAGTTTGTTAGTAGGACTGGGACAGGGACTGTTGGTACCTAAACTTGAATGAAAAAATTAAAAAAGTTGAAAAAAGAAAATAAAATTAAAAATGAAAAAAGTTGAATGGCCTTCTACATTATTACTTTTTCATAGTTAATTACTACCAATACCATGGCCAAATTCAGAAGAGAATGTTTACCAACAATCGTAGCCTAGCACCCGATAACAGGCAGAAACGAATAACCTTTTTTTGGTCTAAACATTTATGAACTAATTAAATGTTCATCAAGTAGATCGAACCGATGTAGAATTACTGAATATCAATGGTTGGCCCAGTAATGACAGTTCGGTAGTACGGTATTGTTGCTCTTATCAGTAACAGTAATGTGAGCAACAACTTAACAATATTACCTGCCAAGTAAAAGCATCTCCTCGAGCCTTTTCAGATTCCAGCTCCTTGGCCGACCGTGGGAAGCTGTTCCTCCACAGCAGCAACATTCGCGGCAACAATCCACGCACCACGGGCACACCTACACGAAAATGACTTCTATAGATAATTTTCAGGTAAAAAATCAAAATTAATCCCCATATCCCCAATTATTTTTCAATTGGGCAATCAAAATTAACCGTATCCACAAGCAATACATGAACAATTTATTTTATGGATTGTCTTGTTTAGAAGAAATTGTATTTTCTTTAGTTGAAAAGAATTATAAAGAGAGATATGCTCAGAACTTCTGCTATATTGCCAGTATAAAAAAATGCACAATTTTATTTGAAACGATTATAAAATTATGATTTATGTTTTAAAACTGTTTTATGTTATTTTAAAGCTATAAACAGTATGCAACAACCGTAGTAAGGTAGGTAACCGCAGTTAGGTAGGTAACTGTAGGTAGGTAGGTAACTGTAGGTAGCTAGTTAGGTAACCGTAGGTAGGTAGCCGCATCCGAGGTCCAACGAGGCAGCCCCCCCCCCCCCCCACCCCTCACTCCTATCCCTACCTGGTTACGCCCGTGTATACACCAAGCTGACTCGTATACTACTACGCACCCAGCGTGCAGATAGCGGCGACGATGAGCCACCCGGCGTTGGTCCGCGCGGCCGTCAGCCGACTGCTCTGGCCGGCGGAGCGCAGCAACTGCTCCGCCGCGTTGAACGCCACCTTGCCCCGCCCGTGCGGCACGCCCAGCGGGGAGAGACGCACCGCGCCCAGTATCGCCGACAGCGCCGCTGAGTAGCCTGCGTTGGGAGTGCTCTTGTTAACTTAGTGTATATAAAACTCATCCGTTACTGTCTGAGAGACAACGCATAGCCGAAACTACTGAACGAAAGAGGCTGAAATTTGGCATGTATGTTCCTTGCGAAGTGTAGGGGAGCACTTGGAGAGGAATTTTGGAAATTATTGTCAATTATTATTTTCACTACAATACCATGTATTACGGCCCACAATATGTTTGTCATACATACAATTCGACTCTTGTATAGTGTAATATAGTATCAAAGTCTAAAAAATCAAAATGTGTGCACTTCACACATGCTAGAAGTGAAAGCTTAAAAAAAAACTAATACCGTCAGTCCAAATATTGTTTTGCTTTGCTAAGCCGGCATTTTGCCGATGCTTCCTATCTCATTTTCTCCCACGTTAAAATGTGTCCGTTTTTTTTTTCGTTTCCGTTTCATTTCACTTGCGCGTCATTTCCGTTTCATCGAATTCCAAATCACACCGATACTATACAAGCTCTCACATCAACAATGCAACGTGTCCGTTACCCGAGATCCGGTGCGGCGTGGGGCGCGGCACGTCGAGCGCGTCCACGCAGCGGTCGAGCAGCGGCGCGATGAGCGCGGGCAGCGCCACGCACACGCAGCGCGCGCCGCGCGCCGCCGCCAGCCGGGCCGCCACGCACGGGTGCTCCAACACCTGCCCGGACCACGTCAAACGTGTTATTACAAGGTGTTTGTGTTGTTGTTACATGTTGTATGAACGTGTTACTACATGTTTTTATAAACGTAACGTCATTCCAACTAACAGTACACTATATCGACCGTGAACTTCTGACACGTCGTAACTAACATGTTAGGACGTGATGCGAAAACTTAAATCTCCTAAGTGACATGAAATAAAGACGAAATAACAGCTATTTCCCAAAATCAACAGATAAGTATGTGACATTTTGACAGTTGCTAGCCAACATAGTCAGAATCAGAATAATAGATTGAATATTGAATAATTCCATGTGAAATGCAATGAATTTTATGAAATGAATATGAACTACGCCATCGCTTCAACAAATCCCACCGCGAGTGGTCTTGAAAGAAGAAGCGGCAAGAAACTCCCAAGGAGTTTTTACCTAAGACTATATTTCCAACTGATGGACAAGCAGAAATAAAAAAAAATCTCTATGGTCATTGATGGAGCTAACATACCGTAAATATGGTGTCGATCATATTGAGCGACGTGTCCGACACCAGGTTCTGCACCGAGGTGCCCAGTTGCAGCGCTAGCTCCCCGGCCTCGGTCAAAGCGCACACCAACAGATGTTGGCTGAATAGGGTCTCCTGAAAACACATGTTTAATTAAATAACCTACCTCCACGTTATGATACCTTAATTTTCAGGTATCAAACGTCACAAACACCCACGACCCAAGAAACATTTATCTGTACAAGAAATATTTAGTGGTAAAATCGTAACCCTTACCTGGTTGCAATCTTTAGCATTTTCAGGGTTAAAATCAATGCTGTTCATTTGTTTGGCAACAATTTGTATGATCTCCTTGCACGCCGACGCCTGAGCTTTCTCGCCCAACATTTTGCCCAACGTATTTCTCAAAATGTAGTTAATGCATTTCCTGCAATAGATGATTTCATCATTTAAGTCTAATTTGTTGCAATGATGCGAAATAATATATGTACCGAGAGTATATTACATTATAGGATGTTGTCTTACATTTTTGTTTGTTTTAAAGCTTGATAAATTAAAACATTTTTAAAAATAATATACAACCTTAAAAAAATATCTATAGGTTTTTCCAGTACATGATATTGTTCCAAATTTGAATTTTTGAATATTATATCAACGAGGTAAAAGGTATTATTTTTCGCTGATATTAATCGATGTAAGTTTTAGGACTTTTAATTAGCTTAGAAATCTGACACGGCCTAAATGTAAATTAAGAGATTCCATTAAATTCGTACCCATACCCATGTTTTATTGTGTCGCAGTAAAGTTCTATACGTCATAAAAGGTTTGTTCATTACCTAGAATACACCGCGTCCACATGAGAGCTAGCCGCCTTCGGATTGGCGACTAGATCCAATACGTGGGTCAAAAACGTTGTCATATTCCGCTCCAGCCAAACTCCGCCCATGTTTTGAACAAAAGTCACATATGCCTGTAAATTAAAAAGAATTATCTATACATAGAGAGTGATTGTTCATAAAGTGAGGTGTACATAATAAAATGAGGACATTCTCACGGTCGAAACTTATATGAATACAAGTGGCATAGAAAACTTCGATTACGTGTGACCGATATCGCCACAAGTTAAACTTAATGGATTGGCTAATTCTCCTAAATAATTACATACTATAATCCCAATGGTTACCAATACTGTGTGTGATAAAGAATTGTATAACTATTTCTTAATACATATCAAAAATGCGTAAATAGAAATACGCCAAAATAACGATAGTCTTCAAATTGCTACTTGTAGTAATATGTATAATATACATTAAAATTAAATATTAAAATACTTACATGCGTCACACAAACCCGAACCTCCCTATTGACCCCTGAGCCGGATTTGATAATCTCCCCTTTTAGGAAGGAGGTGCCCCCTCGCAAGAATGCTCCCATCAGTAGATTCAACGCTTCATCCAGGGATATCACATTTTTCGGGGGATCTTTTTTGTTTTGTTGGACTAAAAAAAAAACTATATTAGCAAAATTTTTGCTGGATTGTAGTAGCATACAAAAATTGCTATATTTTTTAACCTAATACCGGATACGGTAGAAGTGAATGAAACTTAACTTTTTTAACGATACACAATGTATGATTAATATTTCACATAAATAATTTCCACAGACCCCAATTCACTTATAGTAAAATTATAGTAAAAACTAAAAGGTGTATCGAAAAAGCTTCGAAGCCACCCAATACAATTGCTTGTAAAATAATTATTAGATCTTGAAATAATTCTAATTATGTATGTGTTACCTGACTGCATGCCAATCTTTGTTTTGCTATTTAAGTTGTTCACTTCGCCCGCCTGTGTGGCGGCTATTAAAGCCCCCAGCAAGTCGGCTACCGCACACCTGTGAGAGTCATTTATATATTCATTAGCAACAAGCCCTGTTTCGCTTCAGCAAACCTCTACCTAAAAGTACACTCACCATTGCTACACACTACTAACAAACATTGCTACTTATTTATTTCAGCTATTTTATAAAATGTGTGCTTCATGCAACATCTTGAAAATGGTTCCTTTTTTTTCAATTTAATTTCAATTTTGTATGTAACTTTCTATCAAAAGTATGCTTAACAAAAATAGTAAAAAAAAACTCTGAACGAGCCATATGTTAAGGTACATCAACACATAGTTTTAGGGTCTGACCGACTCAACTACCGACCGACGCCAACCCAAGTAAAAGACTCGACAAAACCAAAATTCAATTATGAGCTTTATATCTTTTAAAGTAAGGTTGAATTTCGTACGTGTACTCGCCAGTAGTACACATGTTTTAAGTATACGGTCGAAATTCAACCTTACAATCAAAGATATAAAGTTCGTTATTGAATTTTAGCTTTATTATGCTTCATTACTGCAACATTTGTATAAACGTTACCTTAGCGCATAGTCACTAGGATGCGCCGCCCGCAAGCACGCGGCGGCGATCGCGTCGACGTCGGCGGGCGTCAGCCGCAGCAGCGGCAGCACTCGCCGCAACGCGCCCGCAGCGGCCGCACGCACCGGCGCCGCGCGCTCGCTCAACAGCGCCGCGCGCGCGCACCGCGACACCTCGCGCAGCGCCGTGCCCGCCGCGCTGCCCATGCCCACGCAGATCTGATGTCACGATTGAGACACGGTCTTAATTATTAGGTATAAGCTAACTTTATAATTTGTACGCAGTTATCTTATTACACAAATAAATAGTTGATGGATTGAGATAAGTATAACCCATTAATGGTATGGGTCCTCATAACTGAACTGTCTGAGAGGAATATAAGATTACAGGTAAGAATTATTTTACCTTTTCTAACGTGTTCATAATCTCAAGTCTCGTCTGCGACTCGGCGCTCTTGAGCGAACGCACGAGCGTAGTCACTGTTTCCTCGTACGAGCGTCCCATCATCCGTCCCAGCTTCTCGTACATGCTTCCGAGACAACATATGGCCGCTCTGAAAATAAACAAGTCCTACACTGAAATTTAACGTTCCCCTTTTTATTCTGGCAACTGATGTTCATGATCAGGGCGGTAGTGAACAATGATCTTTAGACCTGTTTGCAACTCATGTAACTTGTTTCGATTGGAATATTTTGTTGGTCATAAAATTATTTAAACATTCTAAACATTGGGTTTAAGGATGTCTCCAGTATTTTATTGTTATGGCACGGAAAATATTATATTTTCAAATGCTACTGTGACCAAAATTGTTCTAAATATATAGCTAAATGCCAAACATAAAGATTATATTCACCAACTCAACTTACAGTCTCGTGGGCAGATAGGAGGGCGAATCATCCTTAACCTTGATGATGTCATTGCATTTGTTGACTGTATCAAACAGAAGAAAAGTGTCACCGACTGAGAACAGTGTGGCCAGGCAGCGCGCTAGTAGACGACGTGCCGGAGCACCCAGGTTCTCTCTCAAAAGGTTCACCAACTGCGCTACTAGCTTCTGCTGACAGCTTTTTATGTCCGACTGGAAAAACATTCCATTATTACATAAGAAACACCTAAGTATGTACCTTAATAATTAAAGAATTGCCATAATTATTAAGCATACAATAATGTGAAAGTTCATTAAATAGCCGAGTTATTTCTAAAATTTAAATTAAGGTGTCCCACCTTAATAATAACAGATTAAATAACAACCATATCTTATATTGCCAATTCCTTTCTAAAAACTAAAAGATTTACCTTGTGAGCAGCAACCAGAACTTTATCCAGAAACCGAAGCCACTCAAATATGAAGTGCGGTTTCTTGTCATCGGGCAACTGCTGCAGTGCAGTCTCGTTGAGGGTTAGTGAATGGGAAACTTCCATTGCTGCAACAATAAATTGTGAAATTATTGAATGCATACAACCATACAAAACCATGAAGCACCTGATACGTTTTAAAGCTATGAAATCCATGGATTGTCATCCTATTAACCTTTTTGTGCAGAATTAACCTTTATGTCTAAAGACGAACTCCTTTTACCCCTGAACTCCTGATATTTTAATTATGTTTGAATTATACTAGGCTAATATAGTCCAGAAACATACACCAAACTCCGTTATTTCTAAATCTAGGCCAAACTTAAAGGGCAAGGCTTTAAAGAAGGTTATAATGCTGACCTTTTATGCATTGTCTTCCAATTAGTAACTATAAATCCCTATAAAGTAATATGCATCTATTAGTTGTCATGTAACTTCTGAAAGACAAGATAATTACAAAATACCAATTTTTTTGTTCATAATGAGTTAATGTTTGACTAGAGTCCCACCTGATGGTTAAGTGGCAATATAGTCTTTGGTAGTTAAACAAAGTGGTAATCAATCACAAAGCAACATATGTCGCCTATACGGACGCAACATATGTCGCTATAAGGACCGATAGCCGCTGGGAAAGAAAGGTCCACAAGTGGAGACCACATCTAGGAAAAAAAGCTTCTCGAACAGATGGACTGATAATCTGAACAAGCCAGTAGGCAACATCTGGATTCAGATAGCTCAGGACTGATCAGACTGGTGCAAGTTAAGGGAGGCCTATGTCCAACAGTGGAATTGCAAAGGTTGATGGACAATATCCAGATATTACTGAACAAATACACTCAGCTAACTAAATTTAGTTAATTGGCTGTTAGTCAATTGAATATTCATCCACTAAGTGGACAAATAATATAAAATGATTTATGCAATTACTGGACGAATAGACCCAGCCTAATAAGAATACCTTATAAATTATATTGTGATGAGGACGATTACTCTTAGTAGATGACTCTTTTTTACTTAAGATAAGTTAATGCTTGACAACAATCCCACCTGATAAAAACTAAACTGAAAAAAATACTACTGTAATTGTAAGTACCAAATAAACTATGTTACAATCATCCGATGTTTTACTCATTACAGAATGGCCTTCAGGAGCGAACTCGTATTAAATTATGAGCTATCAATGTACCAGATGATCTGTAAACAATGGCGTCATTCATGAATCACATTCTGGATCACATTCTCCTGTTTTATAAACGATATAGCGCAGGTACCAGTTATTTGATACCTCGCCCACTTTAAAATACAACACTTCAATTACCACAGAAAAACAGGTACCTATAAAACAACTTACCGATAGTTTCTACTGCGTGGCGAATGTATTCACATATCACCGAAAGTAATACTTTGAATTCAAATGTTTCGGTAAGCTATTGAGTAGGTACCTAATATTAATCCAGTTATATAATATGGCTCTTCTTGTATTATCTTACAAGAAAATACACAATATTCGCACGGCTTTGTAAGTACTCCTGTTGAATCTGTTGATTGATTTTCTTAATTATTTTCAGTTCAGTACACTTTTCACTTCTATTACAACTTACAAGTTTATGCACCTCAATAGTATCAACTATCAAATCAATTTTATTATTTTGACAATTTTGACATTGACAGTAGCACAGATCACAGAATAAACATTAGTCAATTGACTAATTGTCTATTGTATATTATTGTTTTCATCTTTCATTCAAACCAAGTTAAGGCACGCAATTCAAAGAGTTAACTAGTACGACCTATTGATGAATAGATTTATCATCATCATCATCGCAACACATAACTGTCCCACTGCTGGGCACGGATTTCCTCACACAATGTGAGGAGTACAGGCCATAGTCCACCAAGCTGGTCATGTGCGGATTTGCGGACTTCACAAACCTTTGAAAACAAGAACTCTCGGGTGTGCAGCTTTCCTCACGATGTTTTCCGTTACCAAAGCAATTGATAAATAAATTCTTATACGCACAGAACTTTTGAAAAATAGGGGTGCGTGCAGTTTTGAGCCCGGCCCCCCGGTTCGAGAGTCCTGCGTTCTACCACTCGGCTATCCCTGCTTATATTGATGAATACATTATAAGAAAGTTGTAATAGGTAATTATACCGGTCAATTGCGAGTCTGATTCACACACGTAGGGTTCTTGCGTACCGTACCGTACGATTAATTGATTTGAAATCAAGAGCCAAATGAGCCAAACCTTAAAACAGTGTGCAATATTTTGTAACATACTTATTTTATACTATGTCTTAAAACTTTTCGAAAATACCATGGCCACACTTTTGTTAACAGTTTTTACCTGGAAATCCTGGTAATTGCACTTCAGAGTGTATAGCAACCTGTGCTCGAATATTATAAGTCTGTGGAATCTTATCACGTCAAGAGAATCGACAATCTGTCAAGTCTGTCTAATTGTCATTGGTGGATTCTGGCGGGAACCTTGAAAAAGCGCGGTTGTGTTTCTACTTTAATTTTAAAATTTTCCTCTATGTAGTGGTTTTTTTTAGTTAAAGTGACTTAAAATTTTGCTATTAGCTGCTGAAAAGCGCAATAGCAATGGAGGTAAACGAGGGGGGCGGGTCTCACCCGCCCACCTCAATAAAACGGCCACGGCCTACGGATGAAGGAGGAGGCGTAGGCTCTGGACGATTGGACTGCGGCGATGAGCGAGATGCATATCTCCCTTATTACAAACCGAATTACAAAAGACTATATCCGGAAAACTCAACCAACACAGACTTTAAAGTGTATGTGGAATCCACAAGCGACGATAGGTTGGGCAACAAGAGCCCTACTTACTTAAACCATATTTTCGCAATGGACATAAAAGGTGTGACGGGTATTCAGAGGGTGAATGCCAATAAAATTGCAGTTATCTTCAAGCAATATAATACGGCCAATAACTTCATTAATAACACAACTTTCCTCACAAAATATGACATGAAGGCGTTCATACCGGCAGCGCAAATTGAAAAAACCGGCATCATCAGATTTGTTCCAGCGAATATATCTAACAAAGAACTTTACACAAGACTTTCTTCAACATATGAAATAGTGGCAATAAGAAGGTTTTCAAAGAAAGTAGGACAAGAGCGCATTCCATTGCAGACTGTAAGCATCACTTTCTTATCTAATGTACTGCCTAATAATGTACAATATGATCTATTCTCGTACAGAGTTTTTGAATACATTCCACCATTACTACAGTGCTATAGGTGTTTTAAATTTAATCATTCAGCAAAGATTTGTAATGGTAAACAAAGATGTAGTATTTGTGGAGGTGAACACTTGTATAAGGAATGTGATAAACCAACAGAAATCAGCTGTATAAATTGTAGTGGGCCTCATCTCGCGATATCTAGATTATGTCCGATTAAAACTAAGAAGATTATAGAAAAGAAAAACAACATATCTTATGCAAGTGCCGCCTTAACAAAACAGGTCGCCATCAATGGAACAGATTTCCCTACACTCCCACCACCAAAACCACAACCTGTAAATAGTAATGTTATTGTAAATAAGTCTGTAAATACCTCTGTAAATAAGTCTGTACGAGATGTAAATAAAGTTAAAATAGTTAATTCTAAGGAAGACCTTAAAACTCAAATAATTTCCAACAACGATGTACTTATGGCCCTAGTGCAAACGTTGGTGGAATTAGCCAATAAAGATGACAGTACACCCACTAATATTAAAACTATTAAAGATGCATTATTAAAAAACTTAACATAATGGATTGTGTTGGGCCTAGTCCTACACAATCCAAGCTACGTATCGCTCAGTATAACATTCAAAGTGCAAATAGTAAAAAACCTTTATTAATTCAATTTTTAAAACAACATAATATTGATATTTGCCTTCTTAATGAGACATGGTTCAAAGATAATAATTTTAAAATACCAGGATATAACATTTACAATAAAAATTCAAACAATGCACATAATGGAGTTGCAATTCTGATTAAACCATACCTTAAGTATAATATATTAAATACCAGATTTTATGAAGACATTCAAACAGTTGCTGTGTCTGTATCAACTGGACATAGTAGTTTAACAATTCTCTGTGTATACTGTCCACCTTCAAGTGGGCGAATGCGAATTAATAGACTCCGTTACATTATTAATGATCTGCCAAAGCCCATATTTATGAGTGGTGATTTTAATGCTCATCATATTGCATTTGGTTGTCAGTCAACCAAAGGTAGAGGTCAGGATTTATTTAATTTAATTGATGACTTAGATTTGTGTATTTTAAATGATGGTAGACCTACAACTGTAAATCGCCCTAGACAAACTCCTTCTGCCATTGATGTAAGCTTCATCAGTGGCAGCCTCGCACCACTATGTGAATGGTCTGTACATGATGACACAATGGGAAGTTACCATTATCCAACAATAACAGAGATTTCATTAAATATAGATAAATATCATCTCAATTCACCTGTAGATAGGTTCATATATAAAAAAGCTGACTGGGCAACATACACAGCTCTTTCAAAAACAATGTTTAATGATTTGGTACTTCAATCGCATGATCCTATTTCAACCTATAATAATTTCTGTTCTCATTTAGATACTCTTAAAGAAATGTCAATTCCAAAGCTCACTAAAACAAACACTTTCATAAGCAGACCACCATCTCCTTGGTGGAATAGTATATGCGAACAAAGTGTTATTGCTTCATATAATGCACTAAAACTATATAGAAAAGAGCCTACTATTGAGAATTACATTAATTACAAAAGAAAAGATGCCCAGAAAAAGAGAACAATTTCAGAACAGAAAAAAATTGGATGGAATAACTTGTGTAACACTTTTAATAGAAATACTCCCATAAGTAAAATTTGGAATTTATTAAAAATGTTTAAAGGCATAAGACCTAAGAATAAATCATATACAGATGAGTTTATATCTCCACTTTTGGATAAATTATCAGATAATAACAATTTAATTGAAGTAGATCAACTGAACATTCTTTTTGAAATTAACAATGATAACCCAAATTCTAAATTTTTACTAGATCCATTTTCATGGTCTGAATTTTTAACAAGTTTGCAGTCTAGACGAAATACAACTCCTGGCTTAGATGATTATCCTTACATTATAATTAAAAACTTAGATGTATCTGCCCAAAAGTTGTTTCTTAAAATCCTCAATTTGCTTTGGCGTAATAAAGTTATTCCACAGTCATGGAAAACACAGTGTGTTGTCCCAATACTTAAGCCCGACAAATCTCCTGAGTTTGCTAGTTCTTATAGACCAATTTCCTTGTCATCCTGTCTTGGTAAAATATTCGAAAATATGGTGAAAGTCCGTCTTGATTGGTATGTTGAATCCAAGTGTTTAATTCCACATATACAAAATGGCTTCCGTAGAGGACGTAGTAGTGCAGACAGTTTCACCTCTTTAATCTCTGACCTGAAAAATGCAAAACATAGAAAATTAAATACTGTTTGCGTATTCCTAGACGTTCAAAGTGCTTTTGACAGTGTTGATCCTGGCATACTAGTTCAAGTCATGTCTAGGTTAGGTGTGCCCGGGCACTTATGTGAATGGATTTATAATTTTTTGAGCAACAGGACAATCTATGCTAGGCATAACAATATTTTATATGGACCCAAATGTGCCTCAAGAGGTACAATGCAAGGTGCCACGTTATCTCCATTACTGTACAATATATACACAAGTGAGATTTGTAAATATGTAAATAATAAAGATATAAATATTTTACAATTTGCTGATGACATTGTATTATATAGTAGTAATTACAACTTAGAGATTGCAATAGATAATATGAACAAATCCTTACTTCAACTATTACAATATTATAACAATCATTTACATTTGAAAATTAACCCCTCTAAAAGTAGTGCTATGTTTTTTGGTAATGAAGCCTCAAATTCAAATATTATTTACAATAATGAAATTATAAATAGAGTCAATTCAAAGAAATTTTTAGGAATAATACTGGACCAAAAACTAACTTTTGAAGAACATATTAAATATGTATCCAAAAATGCTCACATAGGACTAAATGTTATTAGATCACTTTGTGGTGTAACATGGGGTGCAGACCCTAAAATATTGTCTATATTGTATAAAAGTATTGTTAGAAGTCACTTAGATTATAGTTCACTCGCTTATATGAATAGTTCTCATGTAAATAAATTAGACATATTGCAGAATAAAGCTTTAAGAATAATATCTGGTGCTATGTGCTCGACTCCCATAAGGGCCATGGAAGTTGAGACAAAAGTGATGCCTTTGATTTTGAGACGAATCTTACTTGCTGAAAGATACTGTCTCAAATTACTGGCATCAAATAACACTCAAGTAATAAACAAAATTGTACCTTATATAAATAGATCCCCAAGAAGACCATTAACAACAGCACAAGGTCTACTATGCGGCAATTCTCCAACACTGTCCGATATATTTCTGGAAATAGACAATAGTTTATCTAAAATTAGAAAACAGTATCCATGGCCATGTTACTCTTTCTCTTATCAGTGTATTTCACATCCAATTAATGTAGTTCAACAGACAATAAACAATAATTCAGAAATGCTTAAATTTTTAGAGGAAAATACAAAATACTATGTTATCTACACTGATGGGAGCAAAGCAAGTGATTATGTACATGCTGCTCTATATGATCCACAAGCAAAATTTTCTTCAAGCTTTATTCTGCATGAACCCTGCTCTATATTTACGGCAGAAGCATATGCAGTGTATCAGGCATTAATGCGTATTCGTGAAATCAATAACATTAAATATTTTTTAATAATTTCTGATTCCTTGAGCTTGATAACAGCTTTAACTACCCTCACAGTTAAATTCAAGTCCAATTATATCCTTTACTTCATTAAACAAATAATTCACCAATATCACATTAAAAATATCCAAGTTTTCTTTCTATGGGTGCCTTCCCACAAAGGTATCTCTGGCAATGAAATGGCTGATAAAACTGCATATGAAGGAGTTAATGCTGTTGACGTTAGACATACAATGTATGTTCCTATGTCCGATTACTTGCAATGTATTGACCAGAATATTCAAAAGTTGTGGTTAGAAATGTGGAAGAAAGATCAAGATACGAAAGGAAAATGGTATGGAAGCATACAAGAAAGCTTACCTGCAAGACCTTGGTATCATCGAATGGAAGATGCTACTAGAGAGTTTATTACTATCATAAATAGACTGCGTTTTGGTCATAATACTGCACCGTCACACCTTGCTCGACTCGGCATTATTGCGAATAAAAACTGTTCATATTGTAATTCAAGTGATGGAACTATGGAGCACATTATCTTTGATTGTCAAAAATTTTTAATCGACAGACTAGTGTTGGCCAGTGAACTTAGTGATGTTGAAAATAAGTGTGATTTATTGTCCCGCCCGCCGCCATTAAAACAATTGCTACAAGACGAACTTAATTACAAGCATATCTACAAATACATCAAGAATACAATTAAAACAATTTAATTGAATGTGCTCATAGGCGTAATATTACGCCTATGAATGAGCTATGGAAAATAAGAGCTGACCTAAAGGTTTTAAATACCAGGTCATAAAATCCCCAAAAAAAAAAAAAAAAAAATTGTCATTGGTCAAGTTTTGATCAAAGCCGATTTCTTTTCTTTTTCCAAATTTTACACAGCCAGCCTGGTTTAGGAATAATCATTGTTACTATAAATTATGTTCATATTCATAAGAAAGTTTATTGTAATTATCTAGTTATTGCTTAGTACTCGCTTTAATTAGAAAACATATATTGTAGTATAAAACTTATATGCGTTAGTATACTATGTCTGAGCAGCAAAAGTTTGTGTACGTCAATGAATAACAATATGAGTGCACAACAAAGTCCGGCCAACATGCAGGCGGTAGTAGATAGAGAGAAGATTTACACTTGGATTTTGGAGCTGTGTAACCCAGAAACACGCGAAAATGCGCTCCTTGAACTTAGTAAGAAACGGGAAGTCGTACCCGATTTGGCGCCTATGTTATGGCATAGCTTTGGTACCATTGCGGCGTTGTTGCAGGAGATCACAAATATCTATGTTGCTATGATACCTCCTACGCTAACGGCTCACCAAAGCAACCGAGTTTGTAACGCCCTAGCGCTGATGCAGTGTGTAGCGTCACACCCCGAAACGAGGTCAGCCTTCCTCCAAGCCCACGTACCGCTGTTCCTCTATCCTTTCCTACACACAGTTTCCAAGACGCGACCTTTCGAATACTTGCGCCTCACTAGTCTTGGTGTAATAGGAGCTCTGGTTAAAACTGATGAACAGGAGGTTATAACCTTTCTTTTGACCACTGAAATAATACCCCTATGTCTTCGTATTATGGAAAATGGATCTGAGTTGTCTAAAACAGTAGCTACTTTCATTTTGCAGAAGATATTGTTAGATGATAGTGGCCTATGTTATATTTGTCAAACATATGACAGATTCTCCCATGTAGCAATGATACTAGGTAAAATGGTGTTGTCTTTGGCCAAGGACCCCTCGGCACGTCTGTTAAAGCATGTAGTCAGATGTTATCTTCGCCTATCTGATAATCCTAGAGCCCGGGAAGCTTTGAGACAGTGCCTCCCAGACCAGCTGCGTGATGCAACATTCACGGCTTGTCTCCAAGAAGATAACTCCACAAAGCACTGGTTGGCGCAGCTGATCAAAAATTTAGAAGCGCAGCCCCCTCCGGCGAGTCCAGCTCAACAGAACATGTGAGATTCAATCTTGTGGCTATCAGCCCTTTGCAAAATATGCAAATAGTAGCGTAGGCTCACCCTATGCAATAAATAATAAAGTCGTTTTATTGACTGACAGGTTGTGCAGATAAACGGGTACCTGCTTTGGTGATAGCGGTGAAAAAATAGGAACTAGAAGAAGTGCCAGATGTGACTACCAACAATTTGTTGACAGTTAACAAAGAGTAAATAAATTAGTGATTTAATAGAAAAAAAATTTAATACATTTTGTTACGATGACATCTATGTTGCTACTTTTTGTATTTTTTGTAGTGGGCTCGAAAGCAAATTCTTGTTATTATCTTTTCTCTGCTATTGTTTACCAAATGTTTACACTAATTTAAACACAATAGTCCATCCAAACAGATATTTACTATAACAGTTGCACATCTATGGATTATATTGAAAGTTTTGAATGTCTTAAAAGATTATGTCATTAGTTTTCAATATAAATTCAAATTATACATATCTTGGACTGGGCCAAACCCCAAAAAGCGGGAGACCTAACCCATGGTTAATAGCTGTCCTGTCTCAGCTAGTGATAATTTGATTGTATTCTATAAATTATTTATCTAAGATAGCTAAATTCTTGATAAATAAAAGGACTTCAAAGTTATTAGTAACATATCTTATTGGTTGATATATAAAACAAGTACTTTTTATTCAGATGTATTACTTCCATTTTACCTTTACATATAACATCAATTTTATTGTTCTAGTACTACTATGAATTATTTTTTTAGGTACAAAACAAGATGAAACCACTAATTTTGTATGCTGGTGTAGTGGACTGGACTTGAAATAAAGGTTTTCATAATTTCTAATGTTTATTATTTCAACATTTATCATTCCCAATTTCATTGCGGTATTAAGATACTATTGTTGGCTTAAAAATCAGGTCCCCTTGCACGGTAATTAGATAGAGCCCACCTTTTTGCATTCTGGCACATTGTTCTACTTATTCTGTTTGTTGATTGTGGATTATTATTTATTCTATTTGATACCTGTGGAGTGTTTCGGTAACTAAATTCTGGTTCAAAATCGTTACTTTTCTTCAACAATAATCTATTACTGATTTGGGTTCTCAGTTTACTATTAAGGTTCTCTATAAACTGGGTGCCACAGTTATTTGTATCAATGCAGTGCGCACATGCTTTATCACTTCGTGAACAAGTTCTGATAAGAGTTTGTACTTGCTTAGAGCTTTTGAAGTTACTCCTTTTCTGACCATATTTACATGAGCAATTGTCTCTTTTACGAACATTTGTAATGCAGTTATTGTCACTTTTCAGTGGACCAGAAATTAAAGTGTTCACTCCGATATCAGTGAATTCCTGCTTTAGTACTGTTTCTTTTGATTTTATTTTATTAATCACAGTTTTACTAGTGGGTTCAATGTGACTAATCACTTTCTTCTTTTCTATTATCACAGATTTTGTAGGCCTACCAAATCTGCTGTTAGAGTTACCACTCATGGATTTGAATGATTTTCTACATGGTAAATTACCTGTAATCTCATTCGATGATGGTGCTATAATGGGTTCTACAATGTCGCTGCAAAGCTTTTCTGCAATAGTAGGCATCTTCTGAATTCATGAGCACCTCAGTCCAGTAAAAATTTTCGCCATCTTAGTAGATAAGTGATTTTTTCAGGAACATTTTATTGGCATGGCTGTGGTAATAGTAGTGTGGTAAGTAATAGTAATATTCAAGTAGACGTTGCAATCATAACTATTTCATTTTAAATATATTTAATGTGTTGAGTGGCTTAATTGGACATTTTTAATTTTTTGATATTGGTTTTGGTTTTTCAAATTTGCCACCCACATCACCTGCAAAGCAAAGAGTATAAAACACTGCGCTGCAAAGTACAATAACCACAGACTGAGAAACGAAGAAGCGAAACGAAAGAACTAAGAAATTGCAGAAGAACCACAGAGTACATTTTATACATTAATCTATGATTAATTCTTATAATACTATATTATATACACTCTCCTTTTGAAGATTCAACATAATTTACTGGTGAAAACACCGACGCGGGCAAGCTATGGTTATCAATATTGAAACCGCCCTTATTTCTTTCCTGTCCCTTACCCACTGCTGTGATGATATACTATTATTTACTACTCGCCACTGGACACTTCAATTTGTCACGTATTTGATCATTTCTTGTTATGTTTGATTTTCTAGTGTACAATAAAGAGTTTTTGTACAATATTGTAGATAGATAAGAGATGGTGCTCCTTAGTTTTACACTCCATATTTCCACACTCAATAAATCCTATTTTAAAATTGACAAATAATTATGTCAAATATAACGTCAAAGCTGCCCAAGTTGAATCATTTTTAAGAAGAAGGAGGAATTAAAGGAGACAAATATTGAAAAACTGTCTAGTGGTGAGCAGCAAATAAAATAATAGTTCAAAAATCCACCACAAGGCGTATGTTATGGAGTTAGTAATTGTAGACGGAGTAAAGAGTGCTCAGAGTTGAAAAATTTAGTGTTTTTTGTTGGAATGAGGTATGCAAGGGTCACTTCAGAATGATTAACATGAGCATGAGTGTTCTAAATAAATGTTATTTGGTCAGAGTCTTCCACAAGAGGTGTCATTATAAGAAAGTATTTTGGTATTTATAGTTATTTAATTTCAATGTAATTAATTGTAATTCTTTTTTCAATATAATATAGCTTCATGCACAAAGATACGCTTTGATTTCACTGTTATACCAGAACAAATCTAACTAGCGTAGTTAACGAAACTGCTGTATGCGAAACCTCTACTATTCACGTAGTTCTAAATAATTCAGTAATGGAGAAGGCAAAAGGGTCAAAATAGTACTATCAAATACACCTAAAATCCGAGCTTAGGTCATATACATTACATAACTTTTTATTTCACTTCAATACATGCAGTATTTCCGAAGTTATAAAGACGAGAAGTTCAAGCCCTTTTTTGAATTTCCGCGCTTACGCTATGACGTCACGACTTAGTTCGGCCGCGAGCACGATACGGCGCAAGTATAGAAAATATGGGTCTATGCAGTTCAAAAATCTTTATCTTTCTTATTTCTATAGATACAGACTTGAAATTTTGCATAGATGTAGCAGATAGTATATGAATTATATATGTTATTTTATTATTGATAACTAAGGTTTGCTCGCGGCTTTACTTGAGTTTAAATTAACATTTCGGTCAAAAATCCCTATCAACTACGCGCGACTACTGAGCGATGACGTCATCGAGTAGTGACCGCCCGCCTGCGTTTTTAAAAAAACCAACGGCCGTAAATACGCACTTTGATCGTTAATATCTCAGCCATTTATTGAGATATGGAAAAAGTAAAAACACAGTTTTTCTTGTAATTTTTTATAGATTTATTTGACGTGTAAAAAAAAATTCGTTTGCCTGGTCCATTATAACCACAAAAAGTGGTTAGATTTACACTTTTAATTATTAATACCTTTAGACCACCGACCACACAGCCTGTGTGGTTGGTGCTTTAGACGGACACTTTTAATACACAATTACTAATGGATAGTGCTCCTTTCTCTATATACTCCATGGTCATGTTTATTCAAATTTGACGTTTGACGTATGCATGCACTTAACGAACGAAGTAACGACGAAGCTATGAAATTGATGAAGGAAGATGATGATAACTCATGATCAATAAAATTTGAATTTAACAAACAAATATATCACGATGAAATTTGAAAGTATTTTATATATCAAAAAAAATGCTGAGGTGCAACACAGTACATAAATTATAAATCAGCTATGTGGGTGTTTGGGTATGGATCTTTAGTCTGGAAGGTTGACTTTAAATATGAAACAAAAGTTGTTGGTTATATAAAAGGATTTTTGAGAAGATTTTACCAACATAGCATTGATCATAGAGGAACTCCTCAGAAGGTAGAGCTGCTCTTCTATCCTTTAAATACTGTAGCACAGTTATTTACGTACTCAAATGAGTATCACCATTGTGTTGTTTTATTTTTGTTGTAATTTCTGTATTAAATTTGATTTTGTACTCTTATATTCAATTTCAGCCCGGAAGAGTAGTGACTTTAATACCTAGTGAAGATCAAAATAGTGCTGTGTGGGGGATAGCATACAAAATTAAATCTGAAGATATAGAACAAGTGACAAAACATTTAGACTTTAGAGAAAAAAATGGATATTCAAAAAAAACTGTTACATTCCATCCAAAAGACACCAGCATGGATCCTTTTGTGTTGACATTGTATGTGGCAACACAGGAGAATGAATCTTATGCAGGTAATTATAGTAATATAAACCCATAAACCATAGCACTTACCAAAACAATTTAGAGAATACGGACTTAAAACTTCTCCAGCCATATATATATCTTTTTTTATGGCCTAAGCAGGCTAATGAGCAGACAGGTAAGTGATCACCGTCGCCCATGGATATTGGCGACACCAGGGGCGTAATGTTAATCTTCATCAACACTGGAATTATCAACAGATCATCGCAAAGCAATAAATAACTCACATAGTTATTTAATGCGATGTACATAATTCGCCAGCTATGTGGTTGAGTCAATTTACACCAAAAATTTATGTGCAGTGTTCAAAATCTGTTGAGTCAATATTTTTAAATATTGAGTTTTTGTGTGAGCCTGATGACTATTCCGATTAGAAGTTTTATTTCATACACGGATCAAGAAACTGGAAATTTATACAGGCAAAGAATCCTATAGTAGGGCCGACGGTTCTAGGCCGGTCTGAAGTTAGGCTTTAGAGTATTGTGCGCAGGTGACTTTAGAGAGAGATAGCGACACAAACACTGAGTGTGTGACTGAAACAAACAATGCTCAAAGTGACAGCCCGCTCACCCCACGTGTCTTGCCACCATTTCGACCCTAAAATTTACTTCTGCGCAGCAATCTGAACAAAGTTCAGACTGGCCTAGCACTGTTAGCCGTACTATACCCCCTGTATTGCCGTAAAAAATTTATTAACTTGCTGACATAGGGATCATGTTCCAAAAATTAATGCAGCGTGAATCTTTCATTAAGTTACCTTTTATTCTTTCTTATTTCAGGTCCAGCGTCAATAGAAGATATAGCCAGGCAGGTGATCAGTTGTCATGGTCCAAGCGGCTCCAATAAAGAATATGTGTATAATTTGGCAGAAGCTATGCGTCAGGTGGCCCCTAATGTTGAAGACGATCACCTCTTCAGCTTAGAGGCTGCTTTACGCAGACTGGATACAGATAGTAAATAGTCAAAAGAGTATTGATTTACCAAAGCAACAAATAGAATCTATTAATATTATATATTGTTGGTTTAATATTTATTGTTACAAAATTGTTTTATTTATTCTTTAAGTATCTTGTTTTGTTCCCATACCAAATTTTAAGCAGTGCTGTTGAGGAAATCTCATTAAAGTGTATTTTATGTAATACAAAATTTGCAGTAAGATATTTCTGGTGGACTTTTTTATGTTATATTACTGATAAATATGAAATGTTATTATAATAATTTGTTAAGTAATACATCTAACCAATTTTATTAAGAAACAGTAGGTATGTCCTATTTTTGTACATTTAAATGTTTAACATTGGTATTTCTGCCCAGCAGCCATGAATATGCAACTAAGGTTTCAATTTATCTAAATAAGCTTGATGTATACTAAAAGTATGACCCTAGTTGCCATTTAACAATTCAATTATTTGTCGAAGTTTGGTCGGATTCGGACTTTATTTTTCAATGATGTGTAAAACTTTTCATTAATCAAAAGTCTAGGTGAAAGTGTAACATAATGAAATACATGGTGAATGCTAAAAACTAAGAAGATTACCACTTTGGTGAAAATTAATGAAAAATATAAATACTTACCTATTTTGTCAAGTGATGTATAAAATATCGTAAATATAATTATGTGGGTACTATAAAAATTATTAAACATTCAATGAAAAGTTCATTGAGTGACTATTAACTACTACTACTACTTCTACTACTACTGACTATTAAATAGTTAAAATCATTTTTTTCATAATGATCTTTAATTCCAAAAAAGGTTTCTAACTTAGTTTTTCGGATTAATATTGTGTTCAAAAGTATTGTGGGGTCTGTATGACATGATCATTTATTTAAATATTTGTGGGTGTCCAATGGACACTGTCCATGTATTGAACAAGAAATGCATTTATAAAACAAATTTACATACAACATACAGACGTATACATAATTATATAACAAAAAATAGCTTAGAACCCTCGTAATAACTTGTCCTATTAATAAATAAATAAATAAATATGGCGTACTTTGAAGTTATTGAATGATTACAATTACATGACGAATGAATAGGGACAGAGGACTTCAACTAAGTCAACATACAGAGTTATAAAGATATATTGAAATGAATGCTATTGTTCATTATTATATTCTTGGGATTGATACTTAAATCGTAATAATGTCTTTTCTGTATGTGTGTCTTTGTTTTATTATGATTGGAAGTAGTAAGTTACCATGTATTTTTGCAAATAAAGCAATAACGAATGTAGTAGGTTCTTTAGCTTATATCTTATTTTTGTTACTAATACCACAAGGCTTATGTTATTTTTTTAGTCTCAATGAATACGGCGTTTTATTCAGTGTGAAGGCAAATTAAAATATGGTAATCCATTCTTTTAATTTGAATTTGCCTTCACACCTTAGCAAATTATGGTCCAAGTATGTTAATAGTTATGTATGTAACAAATTAGTCGTTTTATAAAGTTTAAAGTGCAACTTCTTAGTCACAATAGGTTTGTATTAAAATAACAGTATATTACAAATTAATTGTTGATTTACATTATGGTTTTACTCTAAGAGTGAGACTCTTGATTTAGAGTAGAGTAGATTTACGATGTTTTCTACTAATCTAGTGCAAATCTACTTTCTGTTATCTACTACTTGCATGAACTAAGTAGGTACGACGTCATTATTATTTAAATTTGCACGTAATATTTACTTATTACAATGTATATTCCTTTGATTGTGATAAAAACACACGGTTGGATTGTTCAGTTGATAACAATTAAAAGTGATATCAATAATGTATTCAAAACATTTATTTATAAAACTGTCTATCATTTTCATTTACCACTGCACAATAATTATGTAACCAAATATATAATAATAACACAAAACAAGTAACAAAATTAACTGAAAATGATTCTGTAGCTTTAAAATTATGGTAACTAATTCTAGCATTTATTATAAATAATACATACGTAGGTACATAATAATGTATTAATAAAGGAAAACAATGCGAGTCGAATTGATTAAAACTTAGAGGAAAATTCATCACATATTGCGGCAAACAATATTGTTTACTACGAGTATAGGTACATACTTATTTAAATCACTTGTTCAATAATTTAAATATTAAAGTTAGGTACAAAATTAGATTTTGTTATTACAATTTCAATTCGGTCGATAGGGAGTGTCACATGGCACTTGCTTTTATCAGCTCGTGATAACCTACCATTGCATTAAGATAAAAAGTAAAGGAAGTATGGCCTTCGACAGTTTCGTATGCCAATGTAATTACCTACGTGAAAAATAGTACTGGTTTATAACATTTCTATAACGTTGCTTTAATCATTATCTTTAGATTATAAATCGTTGACGTCATTTTCAAGCAGTAACTGTACAGTATTTTATATAATCTTTGGCACGCCCGCAGCAATGCAATGAGGCTATTTTATTATCCATTTCATTTTATTTTTTGTTTCCCTTATTACGACCCAGTAGTTTATCTAGGAAACTTCTCTTTCTTTTCACTTTTTTAACGTCTTTTTTGTGAATTTCCACACCGTCACCATCTGCAGTCATTTTTTGAATCATTTCTGGAATGGTTAAGTCTGTAATTGTCTCGATAGGTGGCTTTTTGGAGGTAGGTGATTCCCTGCTTATCTGCCTTTGAATGACAAACAGCTCTGGTACATGATCGTTTTCTTCCGCTGCTATCAAGGAAGCCTTTGAATCGTTTGGTTTTTCTCCGGGATGGTTTGTTCCTACATTTGCTTGAGTAATTTCAGGACCGTTTTGTACAACTTCTTCTGTTTTTTGTTTTTGGTCCTCAGTTGCTTCTTTTTCTAAAGGTTTTTCAGCATTATCTATCTTTTCGAAAACTTCATCGTTGTCAGTACTGTCGATCCTTTCATTGAAAATCTTATTGCTGTCGATTGTATCGCTGACACTTGAAACCGACTTGGGAACTGAACCGACGACCCTCGGTCCCGGTTTAGTTGGCGGCAAAGTCCAATCAACTTGTTTACGCTGAGGAGAGTAACGTTTGACGAGCTCTTCAAAGAGTTTATGATGATCAACTTTGGTAGGACTTGCATCGTTAGGCAAGCTTTCATGTTTTGATTTGACTTCGGGATCTTGGTTTTCTTTACCTTCAGAAAGGCTGTCGTCATCGGCACCCAAATCGACAAAAACCCGGCGTACAGGCGTCGGTGTAGTATAAGGTTCAGCAAACGGAAACTTATATAAATTAGGACTTTCGATTTTATATTTAATTGGCGATGTGTTGTTTACTGGCATCGAAGCGCGAACTCCGCTTCGGGTGAATGTACTCCCGTTCGGCTCGTGTAGATTTGAATTTAAAAACTCTCTTCGCAATTTAGATAAGCGTCTCGTTCTTTCGGTCATAGTGTGCCGATAGTCGACATCGTCGCTTTGATTGAGCTCCGAAGTGAAGTTATCGGAGTACTTTCGCGGTCGAAAGTCGATATGGTTCCGGTCTTCGCTCCTAGTTTCGCGCATGCTGGAGTAGCCGGCGGTGTTCCGCTTGAAGTTAGAGGTTGTCTTGCCGTGGTTGGAGGTGACGATGGGCTCCACGTCCCTGTACACCGACATCACCGCGGTGGGCGACGGTAGCGGCACGAACGCACTATCCTGCCTGTCGAACACTTCGCGCCGCTGACTGAACTGGTCGACACCGATCATCTCCCGCGACCTCACGCTCGTTGTAGGCGATTTGGTCGCCATTTCCGTTCGATAACAAACCACAACACTTTTGTTATTGATACTATTTTCCTACAAACACTGTATTTCTATTTTCGTACCGCACACATTATGACTTCACCGGTAACATCGCTCCTATAAAAGAGTACACGTCTATACGTTAAATTGGACAATAAAGGTAGTCCGGTCGTCCGTATAAGGCGGGCCGTTCGCGATATAATGATGAGTGATCAATAGAGTGGCACCGATAAGATACGAGCGTCGTGCACTGCTGTACTAGGTTTCTTTATCTTTCAGCAGTCGAAACAGTTGTGTAAATAGAACCGAACGAACACAATCATGATCGTAATTAATAGCGAATGGAGTGAAAGCAACGCTCCGGTTGTCTGCCGTCGAACACTCATTATATAATGAATATTAAAACAAATGTTCCGAATACGATACACTGAGTTAGTCGCCGGTTGCTAATCTTGAATATTTAATCGGTACTTTGTTACACGCGGCTCACCGACGGCTCACTGTTACACACTTCATTACACTGGGTCACCAAAAATAATTATGCACATTGTTTGTCCACTAATTACGTTTCTCGAAAAAGATATAATTTTACAGAAAGTCATTTACTTATTTGAAATAACAAAATAATTACCAAATGGCATCTTCATTTACTTCACTTAGTCACTTCGAACCAAACGTAAGTAGGTAAGTTATTTACCGGTAAATGAGTGCGTTTACTATAACTAATAGATATTAACTGAATACCTGAGAGTTAATAGAACGAGTTTCACGTTAATTTTACAGTTATCTTAAATGCACGTTAAGTGGCAGCCAACTCACGCGTTACACAGACTTCGTTTTCACGGCGGAATTTACAAAGACGCGTGTACGCGACGGTCGTAATTTTGCAATTTCAGTAACAAAATAGACTTGGCAGAACAACACTGTATTCAACTGTAGGTACATCATTCGTCCTCATTGGAGATCGGAGACTTTACATTTTCTTCACGATCCGCGCCTTCAGTTTTCCGTAACCGGATGTAATGAATCTTTGTTGATTTACATTGCAAAATATTCGGCGAGACTTTATTTGCAATGTAAAGGATGACACGCGTTTTCAACACTTCCTTGAGGTAGCACCATCACGCTTTCAACTTGTTTGAAGTGTTGTTTGTAAATATCAACAGAACGAGTCACTAAACAATCACAAAATAGACGTACGGACGCTGTGTGGGTTCTGTCAAGTACTACCGATTCGTGCCGCTTTATTTTTAAACGCACTAACGTTTTTTTATCTTTTTTCCCGGGATCTGGAGCTAATTTTATTTATATACGTACTACGAATATCTTTACAATCGATTTAATACGAACAGAGATGCCTCGGGATACTGTACCGCGTTTATTCATTGGAATGGTTTCTATTGTAGTTTATTGGTCCCTAGATTGGTGGAGCCATTCGATAGGAATTTTGACAATGATCTCATTCAATTTGCATAGGTTGGCGTAATCTAACCATACGTGGCATTTGAGTGGGAACGTTTTATAGGAATCGGACCTCGCCTTTAAACAGAAGTTCTTTACTGCTTAACTTGACTATATTGACTTAGGAGTTATTAGCTTAGCTCCTAGGTACACACAAGTAAAACACAAGTACTTGTAGCTGGGTACTTCAAAGTCGATAAAGTATGAATAAGTTACCAATAACCCATGTCGATGTTAACACTTTTTACGCATTGTATCTGTCATGTATAGGTACAGAATATTGTCCAATGTCAGTCAAAGTGTATCTATCTACTTTGTTACCTATAAACCGATGTATTCCAAGTCCACAATGACATACATATTTTTTGTACATCGCCCAAGATGTCATTTGATTATATTTGGTTCCGTAAAGAGCAATCCAAAAGTTCATGCCATGTTGTTGCTATCTGGCACCAATAAAAATAAAACACGACTAGAAGTTTGTTTGATCTTTAAAAAATCTTATGGCCTTGCATAAAGTCTCGAAATGTGTCATATAGTCAGAAATGTGAAGGCGAGGCAAATGGTTTCTTTTGAATGCATGACTCAAACTTATGTAAATGGTCGTTTACGTTTTTATATTAGATTGTACCTTTACAAAAAAAATGATTATTTGTTTTAAGAAATAAGTCAGCGGAAAGTTTTATTGTACCTATCTAATTAGGTACCTACTAATAAATTTATGAATCACTAGCTGACCCAGCGAACGTAGTACCGCCATATAGATGGTCTAAGATCCGAACCTACATCGACCTTCACCGGGTTGATAATAGAATCAAACTTATTTTATAATAAATTTTGTATACCTATCAGAAAATATATTAAAAATGGGTTGACAAAAAAAATCCTGGACAGAATATTTTTAATTATTAAAAAAAAATGATTTTTCATTAAATGTTGCAACATGAAGATAATAATAAAATTTTAACTAACTAATAATAATAACTAATAATTTTAACTATATTTAACTATTATCTTAACTTTTTTGTAACTAGTATTGACATACTTGTTTACCTGTCGACCCAGTAGTTCGTCCAGGTAAATAATAGTCAACCCTACGTCTGCACATTCTACTTATATGTTATATACTTTAAGGCCAGTATAAAATTTTATTATTATCTTCATGTTGCAACATTTAATGTAAAAAACAATTTTTTAAAAAATAATAAAAAATATTATGTCCAGGATTTTTTTGTCAAACCATTTTTAATATATTTTCTAATATACGAAATTTATTATAAAGTAAGTTTGATTCTATTATCAACCCGGTGAAGGTCGATGTAGGTTCGGATCTTTACCTAAGATCTAGGTACGCATCACACTTCGTGTTGTGATTTGTTAATTTACATACTCGTTAAATAGATTTTTTTTCGGAAATAATAACGTACCTAGTATGCCCCCCTGAAATTCCTCTACGCCACCCAAAGGGGGCGTACCCCACCGGTTGGGAAGTCCTGACTTAGGGGTATGAAAAATGGGTAGTAGCCAATTCTCAGACCTACTGAATCACTAAGTACATTTTGTTGTTGGATGGCTGACCGCTAGTGGCAATGGCAAAATTTCTTGGGCGCTTCCGTGCTTCGAAGGGCACGTAAAGTATGCAAGTATGCATCCTTCTTAAATGTAGCTAACGCTTTATTTAGGTAGGTATTTTTTAGGTAGTAGACCCTAGAGTTCGCCCGGGGTAGTACTATTAGTACCATTTGTACCGTGTAATAATTGTTTTAACAGCAATTGTGTTCCGGATAGAAAGGTGTGGAGCTGGCTACACTTTTTTGGAGGCGACCATCTCAGTCCTCAAGGGTAGCAACACATCTGTGACCAAATTATAACGAGACTCTTACTAACAACTACTAACTGGACTATTACCAACAACAACTAACAGGACTAACATTCACTAACAGTCCCTGTCCCAGTCCTCATAGTTACAAAAATACAAACTAACCAACTAATGTTCTAACACCGTCACCTATTTGAGTCTTGTTCTAAGTCGGTCACAGTTGTCATGGGCGGCAGCGGAAGGTGGTGCTGCATGCTCGTTTGCTGCCTTAAATCAATAAAAAAAAATGTTTTTTTGAAACGCTAACATCTTACAGTAAATAGTACCTACTGTAAATAATTTACAGATTGTTGTCTTTCAGATGCGATTATACGAAGAGCTGCAATTTACTTACATGGTGTCGACCAGAAAAAGATTGCCCTTGCGTTTTTGTTGCAAAATCGACCATTAGGTATATTATGATGTTACTTACAGTGCGCGCTTGTAAAAGTTGACATACATCATTATAGAAATAGTTGTCTGTTCATTCAAAATTCTGAAGGAAAATTGTGTTACTTTCAGTGCCTAGTAAAAAGCACTTCGTTCGTTAAATCATTAAGTTTTATTTTTATTGATGAAAATGTATTTTACAACTATCGGTGCCTGTATAGATACCATTGACCGTTTTGTTCGCAAACATAAAATTGAACATCCTGAAGGCTTAGAAGAATTTGGAAGCTAAGTTGCTTAGATCATAGTCATTTAGACGTTGACAACTATATGAATACTCGGACTGCGTACATATTTACGAATTTATGTATGTGAGATCAATTTGACTGCCCTAACCGCTTACATCTATTTGACGCCGACTGTACCTTAAAATATGTGAGTAATCATTTAAATCGGAAAGTTATATTTTATTTAATTACCCTTAGGTACTTGATTAATTGTAATTTAATGCAAATGTATCAAGATAATTACATAATTGGTAAATGCGAGTAGGTACCTACTTCCTTAATATTATGTTAATTGCAACAAGCTATAGGTAGGTAAGGGTTAATTACTGCTCCATTACGGATAACCTCTAAGCCACAATTAATTACATAATAATGACAAAACTGTTTGTCATTGTTAGGTAACAAGCTGAGGGATAAAAACTAAAACTGCAAATATTAAACTTAATATAGGTATCTACTTACCTATTTACTTATATTAACCCTATTTATATGTACCTATAGATTAACCCTGCATTCATGTTGTTAAACTTAATAATTAAAAAACCACATTCAATAGCTCCGGTTCCTGAGTACTTGTGAACAGAAAGATTAAATGCCAATTAAAATTTCAATTCAATTCAAAATTTGTTCAAATAGGTAGGTGTCAAACTGTCAACGGTACTTGAACACGTTATTTTTTTATTTTACCTACCACCGTTTCGAAAAAAATAAAATGATTTAAAATGGAGAAAAAATGGCATAAGAAACTCCTAAGGACATCTTTTAAAACGAAAACGAAAATACTATTGTATACCTACCAATAGGTACACATAATGCAGACATATAGGTACTGCAAAATAAGCGGAACTGCTGATATAAGGTAAATGTCCCATATTCCGGACTATTAAGGCACTTTTGACTTTGAGGTTGGTTTTTAGAAAAAGTAGGAAGGTTCTAGGGATAAAAATTGTTTTATTCTCTAGATTGGTATTATAAGATAAATGTTGAAAAATATTTTCCGTCGTAGCCGTTAATTTATAGGAATAATCGTTATTTTGCTGAACCTCACGTTTGTCTCTAATTCCGTACTAAAATTTGGCGTCGGAGCTAATTCCGGCAATCACTGTACGTAATTCCGTACTATCTTTAGCATACGTTTTCTTTGACCTAAAATCATCATACATGTCTTTAAGAATATACTTAATGAATTAAACTACCTAATTGTATTATTTTTACTTTTATTAAAATTATTAAGTACGATATAATTGTTCTTTCGGATAAATAAAAAAAAACAATTACCATAAAACTTCTGCGACAAAATGAGAGCTGCTGTTTACTAAATAATCACCATCGTGAAAATTTTATTAAAAAAAAGTATAATTAACGCAAATTCAAAATTACAAACAATTTTGCAACTTTTATTATGACAAAAATCTTAAAGAACATAAGTTATGAGTACTTACCTATTCTAAGGAACATCAATTCATAATAATATTAAGATCAGGCCTGGTTGGCTTCAACCCATTAATGGACCACTACTGAACACGGGTCTCTCCTCATACCTGAGGAGGCCTTGAGCATAATCCTGAGCACCACGCTGCTCCAGTACAGATTGGTGGAGGGGTTAGTGGCCAACCCATGGTTTCGGAAGTATTTTATGCCGCCCGAAGGCCTCCGACATGGCCTAACGACTGCTACCAAATGATAACAACCGGGGCCGACGGCTTTACGTGCCCTCCGAGGCACGGAAGTTCCCCAGAATTTTTTTCCACTAGCGGTCACCCATCCAACTACTGACCACACCCACTGTTGCTTAACTTTGTAGATCAGTTAAGATCGACGCAAGCCGCTGGGCTATGGGCAGGCCTGGTTACCAAAGGTAAACCTAAAATATAAAATAAAATCTAGGTTACAGTTATAATGATAATTGTGAATAATATTAAAATGTTTTAAAATGCAAACGTATCGTTTTAAATTTTTGGATACATTTTGTGATTAATACAAAAATCTTGAAAAAATTGAGATTTGGCGTTTTATGTTGAAAACCAATGTTTCTGCTTCTTATTACTATACTACGTAATACCGTACGGTATACCGGAATATGGGACATAAGCAAAAAACTCTTGTCCCTTATTACGGCATTGAAGAAAATAGGTTAAATTAAAAAAATTAAATAAAATATCTGAATATATTTAAAGTTAATATAACTATTATGTGCACAACATCGATATAAATAGTTATCCTTATTTACTTTTTGAAATAAACTTAATTTAATTTCGATAACATACTGTATTGATTCTTTGGTATAACATAAAATGTCATAATTTCAAACTCGATTTTAAGAATTATAATTAAAAAAAGCATATACCGTAATTACGTCACACTAATCTGTTATCATTACTGAATTAATTTATGTCATATTTATGTAAGTATTTAACCCCAGTTCGGAATAAAATCCATAAACACATCATACTAATTTACCCTTATTACGTAATACAGCACGTATTTATGTTCACCGTTTCACTGTTGTGAACATAATTCCGGCAGTCATATTTTCTCTCAAAATATGGTTTGTTATAACTCGAAATAACGCTGAAACCTTCTGTTAATAAGTAACAATTAATAATATTACAAAATTAAATTAAATTAACTTACCAGTGTCACATAAGATCCTTACGAAAATGCACTGTCGCTTTACGCTCACTGTTAACAACATAGTACTGAAACGTCGCGGGGGCCGCTACTGACTCTTCGGAAGCTCGATACGGCTTTAACAATGATTATTTATATTCAAACATCGTGTTATTTTGATTCTATATGAACTGTAGTTGTAGTGACATTCAATAAATTATGGATTTTACGGACAGTTTTCTTATTTTGCGACAAAAATCAAAATGTTACGGATTAATGTACTAGCCCGGAATATGGTACTTTTACCTTACATATTAATCTATGAACTGCTGGCAGTGCTCGTATTTTCCATATATCTTTGTCATTTAAATACTCTTCTACGCTATAGTAAGTATAGTAACCACTAACCAGTAACTCTTCTACCTACCTATATATTATGAGATACGTTTTTACACTCCTCTTGAACAATAAAATTCCACATGCAAGCAACATATTGACTTTGGGACTTTATTATCTGTACACCAAGCTCCTTAAAAGATCGCTGTAATTTACAATGACTCCATGATTATCTCACCAAAACAAAAAGTTATCAGATCCCATCAAGAGTGCCTCTGCCAGCTTTTACTCCATAAAGCTTTTACTCCATAAAGCTTTTACTCCATAAAGCTTTTACTCCATAAAGCCTTTATTTGGGTTTAAAAAGTGTGTAGTGTATGTGACTGTTAAGCGGTTGTCACATAGATATTCCTATGAACTTTTGATAAGAAATTTCCTTATGCAATGGTTCTATGAAATATCGAGGTGTGGCAATGTCTAAGTTTTCCGTTCCATATTTCTTAGGAAGAGCATAAAGCTACATAGGTACGAAGTACTATCACTTAATCTGTGGCATAGGTATACCTACTTTACCTACCCACATACACACGTCTCGTGTCTTTTGTAAACGATCACGCAGTGGACAAACTCATTCCCACAACTATCGCCTCACCTTACTTGGCTTACTTTCAAATAGACCGTGAAATATTTTTAACGTGTTTCGGTTGCAGTCGAAGATCCCGCTATAAAACGGGTTCCGCGATTTCTTTTTGGCTAGCAGTGCATCTGATAGTAAACGAGCATGCAGCACCACCCTTCCGCTGCTGCCCATGACAATTATGACCGTTCTAGAACAATACTGGAAAGGAATGACCGATAGTGTTACAGACGACCATGGGTGTTGGTGACCACTTACCGTTTGTTAATCCCTACTAATATTATAAATGCGAAAGTAACTCTGTCTGTCTGTCTGTCTGTATGTCTGTCTGTCTGTCTGTGTCGCTTTCCCGCTTAAACCTCTCAACCGATTTTGATGAAATTTGACACAGACAATCTTTAGACCCTGAGAAAGGACATAGGCTACCTTTTATTGCGACAAAAAGGGATGAAGAGGTTGAAATAAAGGTTGAAAGTTTGTATGGGATTTCTTCGGATTTTAAGCACAGCGCCATTTAGGGGTGAACCTTCCTAACTTAAAGAATAAGAACGCCTAGCGCCATCTCTTAAAGAACCATGAAACTAATAAGTTTCCCGAAGCGAAGCGAGGGCGGGTCGCTAGTGAAAAATAAATACTTAACAAAAAATTCTCTATTGCAGTCTAGACTTGACAGTTGATACCTCTGCATAAAAACTAGGTAAAGCTGAACAAAAACTGAGTAATACTAATTACTTGAATGGGCGTCCAAGCGTTAAATTGCCGTCTGATATTGATACCTACAACCTACCAGTCCGCACTGAAATATTAAGCATATAATTGTATAATTGGTTTTTAGGCTATGATGTAGAAGTTCAATTAGACGGTTAACAGAAAGGTTTGAAAGAAAATAAATTAAGAAAAAGGACCCTAAGTTATTTACGCCGATTTTTTTATTTACTTGTTATACCTAATAATATATTATCAATTGACTTGGTTTTATATAAAACATCGTATGTGAGAGTTAGACTACCCCGTATCTCACTTGGTATACCTACTCTACCTGAGGAGCGAAGAGTTCTGGGTTTGATTCCCGGTTAGTTGTGGGTTTCGTACTCAATGGGTGACCAATACTTTCACAGTATGTATGTTGCCTGTCACAGTCTATAATATATTAGGCTCTATTACTTGAATGGAAATAGGTAAAATTTTCGCAGAATGCGTTTCACTGTGGCCTCTATCACAAAAAATAATAAAAAAGTTAGATCCCAATGTAGGTCCCCATACAAGTTACTTTAAAAATGATTTTCTACATTCTATTCAGTTAATGACGAAATCAGTTTTACGGAACCCTACGTGTGCTAGTCAGACTCACACTTCACTAGATTTTTAAAGATTTGAGGAACGCGCTGTCTCGCATTTGGTCAGTGTACTAGTTTAACTCTTCTCATTCTTTGACTGTATCCACTAGTGGGCTGGTAAATTATGTATGTTAATAGATTAAGTAGGTATGTAAAATAGATGCTAGGTAGTTGTAAAGGCATGGGCGGCATGTGACTTTGAGCTCTAAACCAACCTACACAAGTCAGTAATTGTTCTGACTCTGAATATAATTATGTAGTGCCTATACCGTGGTACACTGTTCTCAATTGAGTGGAAAGTAAAGTGAGTCATTGTGAAGCAAGGCTTTTCGACAATTGTAAATCTAGTTTTCAAATCCAGGTTGAAGTAACCTATTGGCTATTACCTAAGGATAACCTTTACCAAAGTTACCAAGTATCTAGTCAGAAATAATTTTTATTGGTAAAGATAATATATTTTTTGTATTTAACAAAATCTTGAATACAATCCCGATGTAAATACCCGTCTTACCTTAATGAGTTGCTAGCATACATACCTATATATGTACACATAATAAATAAAATTAAACTTCAGATTTTTTCATGCCATCTATTGTGTAAATAAATACCCCATTGAAGTGATAGTGACGTAGCGTAGTGGGGAAATCTCGCACTGGCTGAAGAAGGGCCGTCGCGTCGTCGGGGCAACTGAATTCCCAAATACCCACTAAATCAAAATCCATATATAGATAGACGTGATTAGTCAGTTATAGTTTTTATATGTCCTAATTAATTGTCTATTCCTTTGAATGGCGCCGGTTTATCACAGCTAGGAATATATATCCCTACAAAGTAGGTACCTACACTATATTCTATATACTTACGATATATATCTAAGGTACATACTTGTGCCGATAGCTGTTAATCGAAGAAATAAGATAGCAGCTGGTTATAGTTATGCAACGAGGGCAGATAAACAAGTTGCCTGTTAATTATTGTGGATCAATATGACTTGATGATATTTTAGAATAACATGACACAATTATCTGGATTTATTGAAAGTGATTGAAAGATCCCAATAACTATTACTTATTAGCTATTGATTTCGTATAAATACACGTGTTGGTGTTATCTTGGTCTGCAAAGTTGACCTTGATCGAGAAGGTTCCTAAACTTTACTTGGGCAAGTTAAGTTTAGGAACCTAATTTTTTGTTGATATAGAATATGTTCTCAAAATCTATCTTTTCCCTTTGAGTACCTATAGGTATGCGATCTTTGGTAGGTACTCAAGTGAAGGTTTATTACCTATTTTCAGTTTCATTAAAAAAATTTTTGAAGTGAAAACTTCTTTAATATCGCTCAAGGACGAGAGGAGAGGTCTATTTGTTGTTTCGCCGCATTAATTTTTTTGTAAAACACAGGTTGGTAGGTACCTCGACTTTTCAAGATTTTTTTATGCGAGTGTTTATGTCAACTTTATCTTGTTTAGATTTCTAGATTCCTAGACGAGATACGGCCGTTATAAGTCCTTGCCTATCTAGCTGCTTGTAAACTTGGTTGTCTATGTACACGTTTATATAAAACTGCAACAAATTTCCGTATTTACTTAAGTTGTTAAGTCACAATGGTAATGCGCGTTATTTAAATATTAATACTGAATTTTAAAAAAAAATCCATTATACCCTTTCAGGTGTATTACTTGATTGATAAATATCCAACAAACCTACTTTATGTATGTCAGGTACATACATATACTCTCACTCATACATATGTGTGTGTAAGTCGACATTAAACGAATCATCAATCTATTTGAATACTTACCTACTTAATATCTTTATTAACTGTTTACGAAGGTCTCCTCATTACATAGAAAATGTAATAAATCGATTCATAAGAGATTTTATAGCTATGAATCAGCTGCAACGTTTACTTGTTAATCATCATAATCAGCTGTTGTTGTTCACTAGGTTGCGTTCATCACGTTGGGCAACAGTGCGTAGGAATTGCATATTACGAGTATAGGTGCTTCACGAGTATGGGGGAATTTTGTTTCTATTATGTACTTAACTATCTCCCTTTATGTAAGCGTAAAGTAAGTGTGAGAGTGATTGTAAAAGCTCACTTTGGTAAGGGATAAAGACAATTAGTATAAGAATGACAAGAAGGAATGGAAATAACAATTCCGCGTCCAGTTCCGCGTGGATTAGAACAACAACAAAATCCTCTTAATTGTACCTACACCAAAATATTATGACAAACTATTAATTTGAATAAAATATAAAGGGCAAAATGAAATACTCGTGCTCCGTGTTACAATCCACTTATATGTATATTTGGAATACTTATGAATAATAATAAATCATATATTTGGAAGACTCCTTCCTCATAATAATCTCCCTTTCCTCACTGCACATCACCATTCAACACTTCGCCTCACTAGTTCACTTCACCTCATCTCGCTTCACTATTTTTTGCTAATCGTACTCCTCGCTGTTGTTTTAGGAGATTACTTACTTAGAGGGAATCCCTCCGTTACAATTTTGTTTTCGAGTTCTACATTCAATGTAATGCTATGTTCATCTCCCGCGCATGATGGGCACTGTAATACGGGGAAATACTTAATTATTTATTCATGTTTGGAAAACCTCTGCTATTTTGCTGTATTATTTTATTATTTTCCAAGTTTCCTAATGTAAGTTATATATTTGCTATTCGTTATTGGTAGCCCTCTCATCCTTATCTTTAGAGTTTCGCCTCGTAGACTAGTAAGTATTCCCAAGCAAAACGAACCGTTTTTCGAATGTAGGAGCTTTGCTTGAGTCTTATGACCTCTTCACTGACCTATCGAATTTCAGATCCCGTTTAGTCCTAATTATTTTCATATTATTATGTTTCATCGTCAAATCACATGCGTTTAAACGTGCATCGTATATAATATATGTGCGATAACTTTAGATAATGTGTTTGTTAATCTATTGATTATCTTTGTGTGATTTGTCAGGTTATCTAGGTACCTACCTACAGAGTCGGTTAGGTATTGTATAGTTCATATACAGGACGTAATATTATAATTAGATCCATTGATAAAATGAAATGATTGAAAATTAGTTATTATTTTATTTTCTCTACAGGAACAACCAACAGGACTATGAGAGGGTTTCGTATAAACGGCTGACAAACGGAACCCTTCCGCTGTGTGTGTAATGTGTATAATAAAAAAGTTAGATCCGAAAGGGAGTCTCCATACAAGTAACCTTAAAACGATCCCACAAATTTTAGGCCAATCTCAATCTTACCAGCACTTAGCAAAATATTTGAAAAAATTATTTACAATCAGCTACTGTCTCATTTTTCTATGAATAAGTTGTTTCATTTTAGTCAGTTCGGTTTTTCGAGAGGGAAAAATACCACTGATGCAGGCATCGCACTTCTCAAACACATCTTTAATGCTTGGGAACGTAAGCAGGATGCCATTGGGATATTCTGTGACCTCTCGAAGGCGTTCGATTGCGTTGATCATAATATCTTATTAAATAAACTTAGTCATTATGGTGTCTCAAAACAATCAGTTAGCCTTCTAAAATCATACTTATCTGAACGTACTCAGAAAGTAGTTATTAATGGAGTAGAGTCCCCTGGAGCACACATAACGATGGGTGTGCCCCAAGGTTCGATATTAGGACCACTGCTATTTCTAATTTATATCAATGATCTTCCTTATTTCACTACGAACTTATGTGAAACTGTATTATTTGCTGATGACACCTCGTTACTTTTTAAAGTAGATAGAAGAAAACAATGTTTTGACGATGTAAATAATGCTGTTTCGCAAGTACTGCATTGGTTTACGTGTAACAACTTAGTATTAAACGCGAAAAAAACCAAATGTGTTAAATTTACGTTGCCAAATGTAAAGCAGGTTCCTGCTCAAATTGTTCTAAATAAGGAAGTATTAGAACTAGTAAATTCAACAAAATTTTTGGGCCTTACAATAGATTCTCGTCTACAATGGGGTCCTCATATTGAAGCCTTGTCGGGGAGACTTAGTTCGGCTGCGTACGCTGTTAAGAAAGTAAGGCTCTTGACTGATGTAGAAACAGCAAGATTAGTCTATTTTAGCTACTTTCATAGTATAATGTCCTATGGTCTGTTGTTGTGGGGCTCAGCTGCAGATATAGAGTCAATATTTATATTACCCCCTGGAGTGCCGAGACCCCCGAATGTAAAACATGGCCAACGTGTCACGCCTATTCGTAACTCGCGCGATCTTGTCGCTAGGTCATCGTAAAAATGAATTGTACGGGATTATGTTATAATTATATCACATAAATTATATATCATTGTTATCACAACGAAATTGCCTAACACCTAAAACAATTAAATTAAAGCAAAAAAACTTACCTGCGTAAGAAATTATTCAATTTCTTTTCAACTTCGAAATTTTCAAACACAATGGAGACACATTTTTCCACATTTCACTAACTCACAATGCACATTAATCAAAACTAACACTATCACTACTTAGTATACATATTTACGCATCGATATAATACATTATTTCATTTGGAAACACAGTAATTACTCGGTAAAAGAAGTTAGAAAACTAACACGAAAACGGTGCCAATACCGACATATTTTTAGCGAGCCGCTTAGCGGCCGAAGTTATTTTATATTTGGTCAATTTTGTGGTAAATATTGTAATCAATATGTTGCTAGATTAATTAGCTAAGAATGTGTAATACTATAAAACCAAACTTGCTGTACCTATATTTATATGAAAATTTACACAGCTTGTCGACTTCAACGACACTGTAACTATATTGTTCAAAAGTTATTTACTTTTTTCACCAACTTTTTTATCACCATTCACAAAACTAGCACTTTACACGTAATCTGCACAACTTTTCCAGTAATAATAAGTAAAAATCTCATCAGTTAATTCACCGTTTCCTTCTCGAAAACAATTTTATAAAATCTTGCGAACTCAAATGACGCGAAACGAGCGTAGCGACCGTACTGTACAACTTTCAAATAAATATTTTCCTGTTTATCATTCGACTTTGCAGCCAATCACAGTCGGTATTTCGTAGCTAATGAACGTAGGTTCAATTTGAATCCAACCAATGAGATCAAAATATTATGAAATAGACAATAATCGTCCTTCAATACGATTGTATTTAGTTTGCCCCTCCGTCGGGGGTGCACTTCACGTTGGCCTAGAAAAATTTTTGCCCCGACGGAGGGGACAACTACACTCGAGGGGTTAAAGAAAAGAGCAGTACGTGCCATTTACAACCTCAGGCCAAGGGACTCGCTAAGAAATTTATTTAAGGAAATAAATATATTAACTGTAATTTCACAATTTATTTTTGATAATATTATGTACGTTAAAAAATGGTTGCCTGTAAAGTCGGTTTTACGGGCGAAGATTTTACGTGACAACGTCTTTTTCTCGGTAGAATATTTATTGATATGAATATAATTAAATTGCGCAATAGGAACAAGGAATTGAATGAAAATAAGAATTGCACAAATTTTAACTATAGAAATATATTTTGTTTACTAAAACATTGTACATGTAAACTTAAACTTAACGCGCCGATTCAATGCGCCTAATTCTCTAGTGCTGCGCGCGCGACAGACCGATCATAGTTGAGTGGGAGAGAGACGCAAGGCATTCGGCGGGCCTCTCTCTCGTTCGGTGACTCATCGTAACGTTACCGAGCGTTACTATTTTTCATAAGTGACTCCCAGCTAACCTAATTTAAGACGTTGTCACGTCAAAAATACTATGACAGTTTCCATAAGAAGAGTGATGTTCACGTGATTAATACTAGGAACAAGGCTAAACTGACTGTACCAAACTTCAGACTTTGTAAAACTGGTGGCTCGTTCATGGGTAGTTGTATTAAAATCTATAATAAAATTCCGTTCGAATTGACGGAAATGCCATACTGTAAATTTAAAAATCATGTCAAAGGCATTCTTATGACGAAAGGTTATTACAAACTTGATGATTATTTTAAAGATAAAAATGCTTGGACATGAGTTTGATATTCTAGCTAGTAAGTAGTAATAAAGTGCTATCTGTAATGTGAGTAGCAAAAAAAGCTTCTTGGAAGTTTCTTGCCGCTTCTTCTTCCAAGACTACTCACGGTAGGTTGTCGAAGCGATGGCGTAGATTGACTTTCGAAAAGTGTTTGTAAAAAACCAACTTCGAATAAATTTCATTTCATTTCATTTCATTTCATTTCATTTCATTTCATTTCATAATTAATTTTATCGGTCGGTGGTCGGAACCCTACTCGTGCGATTCCGACTCGCACTTTACCGGTTTATGTATTAATTTGTCAATGGTGAAATTGTCCATGAACAGAAGTAATTGCTTGTTCGGGATCAAATCACTTTGCCCACGAATCAATCGTATTTTCCAGTAATCTAGTGGGAAAACGTGCAAATTGAACAAGTATGTACATACACATATTTACCGAAACCAACTGATATGCGATAGCAAAATAATCAGAAATTTTATATCAAATTACAAAGTGAGCAAAAAATTACGATAAGCTGATATGATAGGATGGTGATTTTTGCAAGCGACATAATATTTACAAACACTTGTAGGTGTGTTAATTTAATAGTAACTTTATTCATACTGAATTACATAGGGGTTCTTTACAATTTTTTTTTCTCTCAGTGAGACAAAAATTTGCTCATACCGAATCTTTAATGAAAATTTCAGAAAAAAAGGATTTGAATGTTACAAACATTTTGTTTTTTTATGTCCGAGACCATTTATAATTCTTAATATAGGGTACATACCACACAAAATTGTTCAGTACAATAAGTCTGATGTCAGTGAAATATATACCAAAAAATTTTTTATTGACACTTAATCATCATCCATCTATAGTAACGGCAAAAAATTAAGGCCCCTTTGACACATTAAAATAGTGACGTGAAAAATGTTAATTTAGTATCGAAAAAATATGGTCAAGTGCGAGTCGCATCGATACATTTTTGGAATAAAATTTTTAAGCACCCTTTTTAATTACATATTTTGAAATGAGAATCGAATACTGAGTACCCCCTATTAATATCACAAGAGTCTTACGAATCACCTTATATTTAAGGTCTCCTCGGCTTTGAGTTCAGTAGTGGGCCTTGTTGGGTTGAGATGATTTATAGTATATTCATTTATGTAATTGACTTACTTACTTTATTAAAGGTGGCACTGTATTTTGTTAGTAAAAACGTGAAGGAATTTGTTCGCGGTACCATATACTTTGTTTATATGGTCCCGAATTAGTCCATAATATTTAAATATATATATTGTTTCAATATCCATGTAATTAATTAACTTTGGGTCTTAAAGTTATACATTCGATAAATTTTATGACTTTTTGCACATCACTATAGACCATGAAGAACAGCAATTTGCTCCTTCAAATTTATGTAATAATTTATACGAAACTTGATGATCGGACAGACGTCAAATAAACTTCATCGGGGCCTTCCTTTTGTGCCGCACCTATAATTGCTACCTAAAAATATTGTCCTAAAAAAAGATAAGATTTAACTTAGCTTTCTCTGTAAGGATGATATGTATTAATTTTTTGACTTCATTTTACTTCCAGACTTGACATAGAAATCTATGGGAAAACAGTGAAATAAAAAACTGAAACTTTAAAGTGAAGCTTATAATATTTTATTGGACATAAATAAATATCTGAATAATTTTCAACCAGTCTTAAAAATAAGTCGTGAAACAAGTTTAAACCTATTACATTGAAAATTGGGACTTGTGGGTCAGACTAGATACAAAAAGAGTGAACAAGTCACTTGATTCATGATTTATGTCTTGATTGAAATAAAAATAAGTGAACAGATATAATTTGGCCAATTACACCAATCAAGCAATTTTATTATTCCCTGGTTACTGTTACATTACAACAGATCTGCGATCTACGCACTAAGGGACATTTTGTCAATCGCGCGTTAAATTATTAAGCAATTTTTTTATCTGGAACTACTTAGCATTTAATATCTATTCCCATAATATAAGTATCGAATACGAATATAATAACCAAAATTCTTTTGTTCTTATAAGAATAAAAAATTTAATATGTATTACAAAATTTTGTTATTTCTATGATTACACTATTTTTTCATTTTCCGTTTTCACTTGTTTAGTTCGTATTTAACGGGAAACTGGCCAGTGTTAAAAAAGTATGTTAACTGTTTGACTGTTAGTTAAAAAATCCTCATTTAAACAAATATTTCTATAAACAAATAACAGAGCTATAATTAAAATAAATATACTTAACGACTGATATATTATAAACGAGCAGTGCCCGCGTCTTCGTCCGCGTTAAAATCTAAAACAAAAGTAGCTAAGTTACTCCTTATGACATCAGCAATCTGCCAGTAAAAGTTCCGTCAAAAAAGGTCCAGCCGTTCCAGAGATTAGCTCAAACAAACAGACAGACAGACAAAAATTATAAAAAATGTTATTTTGGTATATGCACCGTGTATAAATCCTTGCATTTAGTAAAAAGCGGTTATTTTAATATTACAATCAGACACTCCAATTTACTTATTTGTATAGATACACTGGATAGGCTAATAATTATTGCGATGCGTTATGCAAGGTCGTAAACTTCAAACGCTTACAAATCAGTCGTAGTGTCGGGGAACCAGAAATAATGCCGGTCACAGTTTCCTTTTTCATCGGCAAACCATCGGTTGTGTCTTTTGTGACTGCTACCATGGGGGTCCGATGACCACTTATCACCAATTTGCGACAATTTTCATAAAAAAAAACTTCATATCGACGGTTAAAAGGCGAATTGATTCAAGCGCCATCCTGGGCGATATTGAGTTATATACATCATTGGAATCGGCGAATTTTTCCGCTTCGATTGAGCCAGGTTTGAGGTTAATCTGAGCACTTTTTTGGCGCTTGGCTCCATGACCAATTTGGGTATCATTTTTGCTTACGTGGTATCAAGTGTAGCGAATTTGGTTGTTTTTTTCAAAGCATGTATATAGACCCACGAAAAAAAAGGGTTTTTCTTACTATTCGTAATTTAAGCCATTTATCCTCGGATGGAATGAAATGGTATCGGCATTTGAATTATTTTTACTTGATCTTAAATAATTAAACAAAGGATGTTAATTCCTTTTTGCTTGAACTATATTTATTAGTGTATGTAACTTAAATCATTTTGCCTTGAACATTCAAACATTATCTCTGTCGCTTGAATCAATCTTACCTGAACTAGTATGTTGAAGAATATGACTTGTGCTAATTTTCCTTGACCAGTTTTAAGTCATATCATTTAGAATTACGAGTAGTGCCAATATTCGAAGGCTGATTATTACAAATATTACCAACGTTTAAATATACTTAAATTTAAGTAAATGAATAATTAAAACAAAAGTTGATTCATGAAAAGAATTGTATTATTTTAATTCTTTCGTTGTATAAAATCTTGCGATTAAAACAATTTTTTTAAAATCTTATTACATCACTGTGTAATTTGAGTCATTACCCCTTGAACAGTTTACAACTAGGTGAGCGGTTTAAATCATTTATCCATGAACAGTTTACAACTAGGCGAGTGATTTAAATCATTTATCCATGAACAGTTTACAACTAGTTGAGTGATTTAAATCATTTATCCATGATCTGTTAAAGAAGTCATTGTACACTTGAATTATTTTGCTTTGAACAGATAAATAGTAATCGTGTACTAAGATTCCTTTTGCCCTGATCAGAGAATTGTGCAAAATGGCTCAAGTTACATCTAACTCCGTTAAAAAACACCTTTTATTTGTTATATATATACAAGAAATTAGCACAAAATATGCCGCTTTATGATTGGGGAGACTCGTCAATTTTTATTGTATACTTTAAGAATAGTGATTTTTTTTCTCAAAAAATAAACTTTAAAACGCTCTCCTTTAAAGTTCTCAAAATGGCGCTTGAATCAAGTCGCCTTTTAACCGTCGATATAATCCTCATTTGGTAAGACAGCTTCTATATCTAGAATGAATATTTAAGAAATCCCCCGATCTCCAATATAAATGTTGACCTTAATACGCATAATTTTATACCTAAGACTTCGACAGGATTTCTTTCATAGCCAATTCTATTTTTAAATGTATGCAAGCAACTCTCTCCTGGAATATTTGATTGACCAAACTCAATCTCTTCTGTTCCAACAGCGCGTTTTCTTTTATCAGTCTTTGTCTCAACTCCTGTTCCTCGGGGGTATACGTTGTCTCTTTAATTTCCTTATTCGGTTGCAAGTTCGCTTCCTGCTTATTCTTCAGAGTAACAGAGCTCCTAAGCTTCACTATTTCGAACTGTTCAGAGTTGATTTTCGCTTGCAACAACGACTTTAATTGCAGATACTCTGCGTTCTCTAGCTCGAGTCGTAGTACTTTTAGCTCCTTTTCTGTGAATTTGGGTTTTTCTATTACAACAACTTGTGGTGCTTCGACTTGTGTTATTTCTGGTTGGGACTCTTTGACATCAGCGGGTTTGAAGTCGAAGTTATCTTCGAACTCGACGGGGAATGTTGGATCTTGTTTGGGAGATTCATCGTGTTTGATATCTTGGAAGGCGTCCGGAGCTGGTATGGGAGTCTTGACCTCTTCGACTGGTTGTGTTATTGGCAAGGGTTCAACCGTCTTACAGTACTGGTGTATGACTTCTGGTTTCTTTTCATCTTTAACATCTTCCTGTCTCTCGTCCGCTGGCGGCTGCTGCGCTGGCAACGTGTTCGGTTCAACTGATTTTTGAACCGACCGAAGCTTTCGCTGTGGAAGAATTTAATATATTTTAAATTGAATGTATTAAGTGTTACAATTTAAACGTAGTAGCGAATCGAATATTAAAATGTACGAGTATGTTAAATATCGTAAATAGCTTATTGAAACTTTAAAACTGGCTTAACTAAGAACCTTACATCGGTCCGTAGTTCACGTCCGAACGTACAATACGTACGCACATACGAACGTACACTACGTGCGCACGTACGGCGGTACACTACGTGCGCACGTACGAACGTACACTACGTACGCACGTACGGACTTACAATACGTACGCACGCACGGCCGTATACTACGCACATAACAAGCCCCGCCCACCTTGAGTTGCGTGACGATCCTCTGCGCCTCCCACAGCTGTTGGTCCCGCGCGCTGGTGATGAACCCGGCGTGCATCTCCGCGTGGATCTGACTGAGCAACGACTCCTGCTTGCGGAGTTCGGCGCTCAGCTCGTTCGCGTTCTCCGGGAAGTCGGCGGGGATCGACAGGAGGGGCGGCACGTATCTAGAATAAATATTATATAGTGCCCGCGACTTCGCCCACGTGGAATATAACAAAAAAAAAACTAAAATTAAAGTAGCCTAAGTTACTCCTTATGACAAGCAATTTGCCGGTGAAAGTCCTGTTAAAATCGGTCGAGCCGTTCCAGAGATTAGCTCAAACTAACAAACAGACAGAAAGACAGACAAAAATTGTAAAAAATGTTATTATAATGTCACAGCCGTGGGTAGGGGATGGGAAGAAATAAGGCCGGCTTCAATAGATGATCTTTTATTTTCACTGTAAAAGGGTAACACACGCGACACGGAACTATACACTTTACTGTACACTTTACTTCCCTTCACACTTCACTTCACACTCGCGACACTGTACTGTGAAACGGCACTTCACTATTCCTATTTCTTCTTCCCACTGGCGCGCTTCCCGACTCGCTACCAAGACTCGACTGACTCTGCCTTGGCCGGAATCGCCTTTTATACCACCAATTTCAATCATTCCGAATTTAAAAGTAATTTTTTAATTTATCATCAAAAACATTTTAGAAATTCTATTTTCAAATTTTCTTTTTCTTTTATTTTATTTTTAATTTACGCGACAATAATATTGCAATCAGACACTCCAATTTTATTTTTTTGTACAGATGTATGGATATGTAAAACTGTGAAAATAATACAATCACACCAAAACACTATACTATGTTATCATGTATGTTTCCAACTTACTTAGTGAGTTGAATGTTCGGGAAGAATTTTTCGGCCTTAGTGACGAAATACGTGAGCAGGTTCAAGGACATGTTGAGCGCCGGAGCCATCATGTTCGCTATGGTCTGTATGTTCGCGTGGTTTATCTGAAAATTAAATAAATACAAGATTATATAATGTAAAATTCTCATCTTTACCATCATAACTGCAAGAGACTGCCTTTTGGCCTTTTGTAAATCCTTAGTTTACAGATCATACGATGTCATGAGAACGACAGTGACTAACTACATTTTTTCAAAACTTACATTCGTTTCCAAATAGTTAAAAATGATTATTTTGATAGAATCATTCAAAAACCAAAGTGATTCGTTTGCTACCTTAATACTATAAAAATCTTTTTAGAATGTACACCAAAGAGTATATTTTATTCATAGACGGAAATGTAGGTATAGAGAACGGACGCTATCTCTCGCACTCAAATTAAAAATAAACTACTTCCGCAAATTACACGAAAAATACGAGACAGTATGATACGATGTTTTGTCTCACATCGCGTGCCAATTTTTTCAAGGAAAGCACAGAGCATTGAGAGTTGATGTCGAATTTTACTTGTGCCTCATACAATCGTACTTTCTCGTGCTATCTCCTGGCCACGCTCACCAGATGTCTATAACGTTCTCCGTCTACGATTTACAGACCAGCAGACTTTGTCCCCGGGATTTTTTTATATACGATGCTAAGTTAATCCTTGACAACAAGCTACACCAATATCCCCCACCTGCTCGTGGGCCACGACGCTCTCGAAGTGGCGCACGAGCCAGCCGAGCAGGCTGCCGTGCGGCCCGGGCAGCCGGCGCAGCAGCGCGCGCACCGCGGCCTCCCGCTGCGGCTCCGCCATCGCCGTCGTCTGCTCGAACTGCCCGTGCAGCTCCTGCGTCAGGATCGACTCCGGCAGCTCGCTGGAACGAGAACATTATTGCATAGTCACTATGACGTCACTCACTCACTCACACACACACACATCACGCGCGCGCGCACACACACACACACACACACACACACACAGACCCACACGCATTCCCAGACTGAGAACGGAAATTTAAACTCATCATTCAAATAAGCGCCTCGCTTAGAATCGAAAACAGGACCTCTCCAGCGATGGTCCGGCAATGTAACCAATGTGCCAATTGATCTTTACAAAAATGTTAAAGAAACAATAAAAAACGCTTATCCGCATACCCCCGCACTAAACATCTGCTCCGACCAAGATTTGAATCTGGTGGGATTGGCCAGTGTAACGACGGCCCTGACGGAGAACTCTTTTTACACATTTTATGAAGAACCCCATGTCATAGCGTTCCTGGAGTACCTCAGAAGGAAGCTCATGCCACAGTTCGTTTGTACGTGACCCGACCACACAGCCAATAGACTCCTAATAATATAGGCGAATAGCTTCTGTCAATACCTCTGGCTTATAGTACCGATATAAATTCGTGCCGCCTCATTATTTCCCGTTGTTTATATTAATCTATTCATTTCCAACGTTTCGTGTGGCCTTGAATTAGCCAATCACCCCGCTTCGTCTTACCTCACCTAGTTCCAGAGTGCATTCAAAAAAATCAAACATTAGGGCGTCTATGGGCTGTGTGGTCGGTGTGGTGTCTTACCTAATGTAAGTCTTGAGCATAGCGCACGCGACGGGAATGTCCCAGTGGTAGGGGAAGGTGGGCGCGCGGTCAGTGTACAGCTTGCGCAGCTGCTGCAGCTTTATCTTGTCCGGCTCCGACCGGTATATCTGGGTGGACTTGATGCCGTTCGCCTGTCGAATGGACGATAGCATTATATTAAAAATAATAATTATATAGCTACACTGGGTGATTTTTAATTCACTTGACATAGTCCAGGACATGAAAGAACATGGTCATAGGTAATAATTAAAAATGTATAGTCAAAATTCTACACGATAATTATTTCAAAAATTGCAATCAAAATTATCTAAAAATCTGTCTGCCTTAGCGCGGGCTCGAGCGGCGAGGGCTAATGACCTTTAGTGGCGTAGCTTATACCGCGCGCTCAGTATATCTACATTATGGGGTTGTAATGGATAATGATATACGTCAAATTTTAAGCACGCTTTTTAATTACATATTTGAATCCCCCTATTGATATCGCAAGTGTCTTACGAAAAGTGGTATATGTATGTTAGTCTGTAAGGTATTGTATGTTTTAGGCCTTGTAGTCTGAAATGAAAATAATATAAATAATGCTGTCAGCGTCCCTGATAATAACTATACTCAATAGGTTTTATGGTAAAAATCGTACCGTGGAGATCTCCACGAATCAATACTATGAAAACTTAAATCTCAATTTACTCTTTTATAAGCTAAAACTTCGCGAACAAGGCTCACAATTACCCAGTGGTTTTTTTCTAGCAGTTATCTCACCGTAAATATTTCCATAACAATACGTTGAACAGTACTAAGTGGAGCGGACAGTTTGAATACTTTGAACGCTGAGCGTAGGTAATGGCCGAAGTGACGGTGTCGCGTAGGTTTGATCATTATTCATGGACAGGCTGTTTAGTCATTTTTGTATACGTTTTCTACGCTGAATAGCTTCAACGACCATTATTTGAGATATTGTCTGTTTCCTGCCAGTAATAATGTTGCTATGTAGGTGTGAACGCAAATAAGAATTGCAACTAATCAAACAAAATAACGGAGAAACAGCACAGAATAACGTATCATAGCAAAAAATAATCCATACAATATATTTTTCTATATTTTAGACATACTAAAAATATTGATAAAATAAATCACAAATTTTAATGTAGGTATATCATTCAAACTAAGCTTCTGTGCTCTTTCAATTTATGGTCATTAAGTTTTTAGATAATATTCCATATTAATTACAGTAAAATAAACACGTTATTATTGTAATAAATATCTGACAAATATTTTTAACATTACCATATTTATAATAATACAATAATAATAATAATTAATTTGTAACAATATGCGCCTAATGAAGTGGCGCGAGATGTAAGAAGTGAGTGTGACACCAAAGTTTTTTTGTCAATTTTAGACATTATAACCAATACGTTAAAGTTGATTATGTCGTTACATGTAAAAAGTCGATAGCATCTCGAACGACCAGTGGTAGGCCGGTGTCGTCGTGGCATCGCGACCGCTCCACCGACTGCTGCAGTGGCACTCCGAATATGGGGAGAGCGACTGAAACAAAACATTGCTTTTTTAATTTAACTCTTTCCAAATTCAAATTGCACTTACGTGTTTTTAATACACTTTAGCATGTCACGTTTAAATGTACGACAATTTCAGGTACTTTATCGGTAAAAATACAATAACAAACAAAGAAAGAAATTTATTAGAACCTGCATATTTTCAACTAATACATGATGAACGTATCCTAGCCTAACCTACGTGGAACAGGCTGTAGATGAATCTTTTTTGTTTGTACACCAATATAATTCAAATGTGTTCAGCCTAGGTAAGTTCAGTTCAACTGCGGACTAATCATAACGTAACATTGAAAGACACGAGAGTCAATCAATTTATTTTGCTACTAAATAACGCCACACACACGTGTAGCCCCACACTAGAACTCCCTGTGCATTGGGTCCCATCCCATGGACAACACACAAGACAAGAACACACACATCAGAATACAAATTTAAACGAACAAAAACAAAAATTTAAACAAATTTCCATCTCGCTCGGAAACAAACCCGATCTCTTCTCACGGCAATCCGACATAACCATTGCACTATACAAGTCGTCTACATGTTTTAAATGTAAATAAAAAATAGCACGAGTGTAGTACGTGTTAAGGTTAACAAGTGTGTATTGTGTAGCGCAAAGTAGTCGAGGGTAACTCGAGATCACTTGACACATTTCGCTCTGAAACTAATGGAATGGAAAGTTTCAGACTAAGCGTAGCCTAAAATATCGTGATTAATACCAAAACACCTACTAACTTAAAAAAAGTAACGGATCATCAAATATTTTTAAGCAATTTTAATTAATGAACAGATGACATTATTTTATTATCGACGAACACGCCAAAAATAAATTATATATTTTTTGATTTAATCTGGCATGGCAGTATTATTAAATAGTATTGTATCAAATTGTATAAATCTATCATGTTATGTTAAAACATTACAAGTCAATACTCTATTGTCAACAGTTTATTGCACTGACGAGATTATTTTGTGTATGGAAATATAAGCTATGTAAATAATGTTTTTAAGAGGGGGTATAAAGCTAGGAAAAAATCAAATTTCACCCGCGCGCCCCGCCCCGCCCGTCAAATAGATGCGCCGCAGCAGTTGCGCGTCCGGTTGCATCTGACTTTATTAGCGGCTGTACACACTCGCGAGACTGCTAGGCGAGTGCACTCGTATGAGAATGTACTTGGTAGCGCTCGCCTCGCCTCGTGATGTCTCGGGGGGTCTCGCCTACTCTCGCTCCCATGACGTCTCGGCCGAGGCGTCACGAGACATAGCGAGTACTCTCGCACGAGAGTGTACAGCCGCTATTATATAACATGGCATCAGTCAAGAATACGGCACAGTATAATGCAAAAACTGAGACAAATTTCGGCTCAATAAATGTAGAATCATCTACCTCAAAAATGGCAAGCTGTTTTTTCTTTATTAGGGTTAGATTTTTATACAATGTTAATAGCTAGAGAGACAGTGAATGGCAGACAACACATTATTAGGTGTCATTATTAATTTTGAATATATTATTATGTAGGTATCTATTAATCTAAAGCAATTCTTCTCGCTGTAACTATCTGTATTTCTGAAACTAATAACATTTATAGGTAGTGTCGGTCGCATCATGTAACCATAGCGCTGGAAACCTAGTGTAGGGAGCGATTGAATCACTTTTATGACAAGAAAGGCAGTATAATGTTCGTACTGGTGTGACCATTAAATCATTTAAATTCTCGCAAAGCAGAATATCTGCTCTATTTTTACGTGATGACACCTGTATGCCGTATAACATGTAAATAAATAACACGTACAATGTTTTTCAGACATTTATTATTATAGATAACATTGTTTTCATTTTTTCGCTACAAAAAGATAAAGTAAGTTATCCTTTAAATTTATTTAAATTGAAAGAAATCCTTCGCCAGAAAACAGAAAAATTACAAATGCCACTGCCGTTATTATAAGGAAACTAATTAAGTGACAATAATATCATAAAAAAGATGACAATCACTAACTTCTTGAGCGACAATTGTTAGCTTTAAAAATATAGGAAAAAAACAGTGTGTGAAATATGATGCGTGATGATATAATTATGCGTGAGAACAGGAAAAATGTATAATGGGTATTCAAAATATTTAAGGTATGGTAAGAACACATAAGTCATCAAACTAAACAAATTTTTGAAGATTAAAAATAAGCATAAAATCGAACAAAGCTTACTTAAAACCAAAATGAATTTATTCGAAATCAAGTTTAATTCACTAACTCCAAAATCCGTCTAGAAAAAATAAAATGCCAAAATTATGCATGGTTGGAAGTTTTAATTGTTCAAAAAAATATATCTTGTCTATTATAAGCCGTTGACTTGTCTCACATGTGTATTTAGTATCGTCGTTTGTCTTAATATTTATCTTGACCCGTTCATAAACACGAGGATTGATGTTACTGAAATTAAAAAAAAAGTCAAACACTGTTATACTCCCTAACATTGAAACTGATGACGTCAGGTACCACTTTGCGCCATTTATAATCGGTTGAAAGTTTTAGATAGGACTAAATTACATAAATACTTTATTTTAATGCCAGTCGTTCCGGTGCAATAAATTCGTCTGCATTTGGATCTGTATGTTCTAAAATTTCTACATTTTGTAAAAGCGTAAAATAGTAAGCCTGAAAATATATATTTTTTCTTTAAGAAAACACAATTAGCAATTAAAAAGTAAATAAAAAAGTCGCTTTAAAAATGCATTTATACAAAATTTTATGTTTTTGTTAAAGTAATTTTGCCTAACTATGCATGTATGTATAGTATAAAAAAAGTTAAGTTTATTGTTATTTTGTAGATTCGTTACAATGCAACAACAAGCAAATAATAAATGAAACAATACATAGACAGATGAATTGATACGCACTTCTCTGGTGTAATGTTCCCGTCATCATCAATAGATTTTGGAATATTTTCTTATTCTCTCTTCTCATATCTTGATTTTGGATTAAATCTTGTTCTGAAATGAAAATACAATAATAGTTTCAAACACACACAAGTAACAACTACTGTAGGGATTGATCAAATTGACTACCAGAAATATAGGTGTTGCTTTAAAAACAAAATTATGGGGCAAAGAGGAAATAATTAACTCAAAATTAAATTTGCTTTTGGATAAAGCTGTATATTTTGTTTGAAAGTACATACCTATACTAACTATTAATGATACATACAATGTGAATTTTTCGTATATACTATGCTGCTTCAGCGATCAAACATCAACATCAACATTGTATTGTGAGCACAAAAGTTAAAACAATAAGGTCTAATTTTGAATATGAAATAGTACTTGTCAACTTACCTCTGACAACTAGCCATGACTTGAATTTTCAGCTTTCTATGATCCCTTTTTAATGTTGATTTTATTCCGTTTGTAACCCATGTTGGATCTTAGTGTCTTTTAACTTTAGTTCACACACACACAATTATTGTTTTTGTAATAAAAACTACGCTCTCAGTCACAAATGTACACCAAAAAATAATTTCACATGTCGAGAAGACTGACGCAGTCTTCCCGTCTCAATGGAGCAATGGTGACTGATTAATGAAACCGAGCATGTCAAAATACTCAAAATCCTACAAATGTATTTTATTTTAATAATTCGTAAATTATAGATTTGATTTTGAAATCGCTAATCTAATCCCTCCGTGATACTAATTAGCATAATATATTAAAATATTGACTCTAAAATATGCACCACATTGAAAATAAATTGATTTAAGTGAAAAATTAGACCTAACTTTGTGATTTTTTTCTATCGAGAAAATTTTATTTTTTTCTGTTTTTGCTTAGAGCTTGCACTCAATAATATAATGAAGTATAACTATGTTTTTCTTCAGGTTCTAGAAACTTGATCTACTACTGTAAAAATTGAATCTAAGATTGCCAATTTTGCTTTATACCCCCTCTTAAGCATTCTGTACTATTACCGTAAATTCTCTAAAAGCATTCTAAAAACATGAAATGTGCAATAAAATGAATAATTGTTAATTAAAATACAAGGTAAACCACATTATTTAATATTAAATATGTGTCAATTAAAAATGATTTATTGGCTACATTAGGCCAAAAGAATGAAATAGAATGGCATAGAAAAATATAATTGCAATAATAAAAAAGACTAACCTAAAATAAATTCAATATAAATAAAACTCAAGAATATTTATCCTATACTTCATCTTGAGGAAATATTATATCAAATCAAATCAAAATATATATATTATATGTTATATGTACTATGTACTTACGTACTTATGTACCTATGTACTTGTATGTATGTATTATACGTTATATGTACACACCTATTTAGTTACATAAAGGTGCAGTTAAAATTGAGATTTTATCATAATTAAACAGTTACATAAATGGTTTATATAAGCTATGTAATGAGCAATGTATGAGATTTTCCATGAGATATATCTACAATTCTACATACTTGGTCAGGATGCTTAGTTTGTTATCCTGCGTCGACATCCTTGTATGTATATAATTAAACTTTACAGTTGTGATACCCATAGATGAAATAGGAAATAAATGCAGGATCGAAATCAGGTGAGTGATTATGTAAATAATTTATTTAGTTCAGTGAAGAGAAACATCCTTAGAAAATGATCTTTCTTAACTTAAACTCAGAATGTAAGGTTAGCGATCTCGCTGTTGACCAGCGTAATCATTTCTTCCTTTGTTAAAATTAAGACAAACTTTTTTATAAAACCAATAAAATAGGGGATCATAATAATAATGTCTCATGTGTAAAATTCGTAGCCCGCCATAGTCACACCACCACGACCTATTAGGAAACAGTTATAAGATTTGAAGAGCACAGACAACTTACATAATCCATAGAATAGGATACACAAGAAATAAGAAAGAACCATTTACCACCTATCGTAAAACCATTCAAAAATGGATTCATAACAAAAAATTCGCACCACAAAACACGAACGTGTAATACCGTGATGCAGATCACATTACCAAAGTGGACTCTGTTATCAGTCGCCTAAAACATTTTGTTTTACTACGATCACAGACAGATAAGAAACATTTTTTATCAGTGTTATCATCATTAATGTTCGGAGCGAGTACTAGCATAATTTTACACATTGATTAATCTGTAAAAGTCCAGTAAGGTACAACTTTAAGTACATGTTTCTGATAATTATGTAAAATTTGCATATTGTTCAACATCAGTCTGTATGAGAAATACTTCTTATAGGTAGGTTAGTGAACAGGAAAATTTGTACATGCTCGTATTACGTTCTAATTATTAATTAACTAAGCGGGCAATTTTGAGCAGTTTTCTGATATTAATATGGAAATTATTACTATAGAAAGTAATTATTTTAAGTGATAATTTAATTTACGAATTTTAATCTAGAAAATAGTCTCGCTTCGGGGATTCTGTGCCCTAGTATCCACATCCGAAAAAATGTTTAGACGCGATTTTTAAATTGACATAGGTACCTTTTTTATACCTGAAGATTTGTGCATCTATTGCAATAAATTATTATCTTTGTTGCAGACCGACAACATAAATTTAAACTCAGCATTCAAATTTCTGCCTTGCTGGGAATCCAACCCAGGGCCCTTTGAACGGCACTCCGAGATGGACCATTGCGCCATATCCATATTTCCATTCTATACTTAAAAACATTCACCTAATAAGTAGCAAATCAGTGATTGGTCCAAAGAGTTCAATAAAGTTTCCTATTTGTAGTAGAAAACTTAGCGTATTCCCCTTCATGGACACGCGTGGAAAAAACGACCGGTCGTTATAATTTCCCGGACGGGACATTAATGGACACGTCCTAGGTTCGTAGGTCTGCATTACCTAGTACATCTAACGACACTGACGCATAGCTTATTTAGGGCAGGAGTTTAATTACTTATGCTAAAAGCGTAATTCCGTAGCAATTATGTAGTTGTAGTCAATCAAATCCAAGGATATGATGCGTATTTAATAACAACAGCAGTACAGCCAGTACACGTTAAAGATAGTAGCTGCGTCGGTAATATTTATCAGTTGATACATTTTTATTTAAGATAGCAAAAGTGAAACGAGCATACAGCGCCACCCTTTCGCTGCCGCCCATGACAACTCTGACCGACACAGAACAAGACTAAGATGGGGACTACTGTTAGTCCAGTCATTTATGTACATAATTATACGTTTCTTAGACATTTGTATAACAGATCGTCAAACGCGGTGAAATTCTTAAATAGTCAAGGATATAAATAATGAATATGGCAATTAAATGCACAATAAAATTACGCTTGATAATTATCATCAATATTTTTATAACTTGTCGGGTCTACAGTTAATTAAAGTGTTAATTACACTTTCATTTTGACATACGGAGATAAATTCTATGAGCTATGAAGAAGTTTTACCAAGGTGACGAAGGATGACCTTCCTCAATGAAAACACGACACAGCAGAGAGTGTTCTTGACTTCTTGCGCTACTGTAAACTGTTGGGCAAGGAAGCATGGGTGTTGGAATGACGCGCCCACACGTTGCTAATTTGTTTTATATCCCATCGCATTCATGTTTTGTTCGAAATTAGCAAAGAATGACAAGTTATTTACACAAGACGGTGTTTTTTATGATCTACACGTTTTATCAATAACATATGAGGATATTTATATTAAACAAAGATATCAATACCTTTTATGGATAAAGTTAAATGCCAAATGCAATATTTTTTATTCAAATCTTCACAAAAAATGTTTCTAGTCTGGAAGTATAAAATAAACTATTGTGACGTATTGTTCGCTACCGGTTTATCTGAAATTGAGTAAATTAATTTGATAGTTTTTGCATCGCTATTTCGGCCTCGCCTACAATTTCAACACGTAATCGCGAAATCGCTTCACGATTCGGCTGTGCATTGTGTGCGTCGTGATTTCAAATGACATTTATTTATTTACTACCATTGTTGGCATGTACCTACTTTCCCGATCAATTTAAAGTTATTCGCAGTCAAAAGTTATGTGTGTATTAGAATTTAATTATCACTTGCTTCAGTGAAGGAAAACATCATGAGAAAACCTGCACATTTGATCTCCATGTTCTCAAAGGTGCACATATACCCTTGGCCTGAGTAGTGGACTAAGGCATATACACCGCACATTGTGAGAGGACACCCGTGCACAGCAGTGGGACAGTTATGGGTTGCGATGATGATGATGATGAAGAATGAGTAATTTAGTGTAAATTTAATTTAGTATAAATATTTACCTGAAGTTAAATTAGTTTGATATTGACGTGACAACGTCTTAAATTAGGTTAGCTGGGAGTCACTTATGAAAAATAGTAACGCTCGGTAACGTTACGATGAGTCACCGAACGAGAGAGAGGCCCGCCGAATGCCTTGCGTCTCTCTCCCACTCAACTATGATCGGTCTGTCGCGCGCGCAGCACTAGAGAATTAGGCGCATTGAATCGGCGCGTTAAGTTTAAGTTTACATGTACAATGTTTTAGTAAACAAAATATATTTCTATAGTTAAAATTTGTGCAATTCTTATTTTCATTCAATTCCTTGTTCCTATTGCGCAATTTAATTATATTCATATCAATAAATATTCTACCGAGAAAAAGACGTTGTCACGTAAAATCTTCGCCCGTAAAACCGACTTTACAGGCAACCATTTTTTTTTTTGTAGATATAGGTACTGAATAATACACAAAGACATTACACACACACACCCGGACCGAGACCAGAAATTTGAATTTAGGTATCATTTAAATTTCGGCCTGGGAATCGAACCCAGGATCTTTCGAACGGCCGTTCGACATGGGAACCATAGCGCCAAGGGTCGTAATTCCATAAACTATGTCAAAACATGAAATCACTTTCTGTAAGTTACTGAACCGGAAATATTTCTTTAAGTTTCCTAAGCAGAGGCTCCACTCCACCACGCAACACAGGCTCGATGTCTGTGTCAATAAGCAATAAGTGCTCTGCTGAGTTACGAACACGTTCCAGAATGATGAGAGATTTTGAATAGATGGGTGATCTAGCGATCACCAAAACCCAAAACTTTATTGAGTTCATTGTTTCTGTAGCAGCAGTAGTAATAGCAGTAGTAATATTGGTCAGATTATCGAAATATCAGTGTACAAAACACGTTCCCGTATAATGTGCACAATCCACATTTAAGTTTAAAATGAAGTGCAGTTTCTTTATAATCTTATCACACACTTAAAAATATCTATAATTGTTAGTGGTCGTGAAATTTCTGTAATATTTCATGGAGTTTACATTCACACAACGTGAATGTTTTTGTTTTGTCTGAAACATGATTGATGGCTAAGACAGAATTTGGTAAATGGTATTTTAGCAAATTCTATATTAAAGCCAAAATTAGTCATATTTGGAAACATAAACATAACATTTTCGGTAAGTGATCTGTGTGTTCCTCAGGCGAAATGAACGAATTGATTTTGACATCTCAGAAGAAAATTTGTCGTGTTTGCTAGTTGACGAAAAAATCCAGAATATTGAAAAAAATATTAACTAATAACTTTCTGCACATAGAATAGGTATTATTTTAAATTAAAAAGGTCTTAAGGTAACTGCAATATATTATTATAACAATTATTACTCACCTCCTAAAGTAAATATTTCTTCAAACGGAACCCCGGAGGTGACTGTCGACGGCACTTTGGTCAGCTTTTTATCTTTCTTATCTTTATCCTTTTCCTTCACCTTCTCCTTATCCTTCTCCTTTACTTTATCCTTGTCCTTTTCTTTCACTTTCTCCTTTTTGTCATCTTTTAATTTTTCCTTCGATTCGAGTTTGAATTTTGCCTTTTCTTCTTTTTCCTGTACATATTTCTGTTATGAAAACCAAACCGGTATTTTTAAAAACATATTTAATGTCACAAAAACAATCTAATTATATATAAACAAACAAGAGACAACTTTGTAAATCACAAACGAGGCAGTTATTCACAGACCCAATTTTAAAATACAATGAATAAATTAATAATGAATAACACAAATATAACAACAATCGCTTTAAATTCGGACACCTTCGTAAAAACGCTGCGCAGGTGGTTCATGACGAGGTTTCAAAACTCAACTGAACAAACTATGGCTTTGTCGTGTGTTTATCCATCAAGGCCGCGAGTGCCTACTGTAATAAAGCTCGAATCACGATACGCCGGCGCCGGACCGCGTTATTGTATTGGTTGCAAAATTGTAACTTTTTTGCACCGTTCAACTTAAATAAGTACCAAATTAAATTAAGCATTAACTTCTTCTAGGCGACATATAAGAGATTTTAAGAGAATAAATAATACACTATTTTTCTTAATAATAATAAAAAAAATAATGTCGAATCGAGTGGAATGGAAATACAAACACACTTTTCTCTTCTAAGAAAAACCTTAATAAATATTATGCAAGCAATATATCTGCACCTATAGCTAAAGAATCATTATTAATGACAAAACTTGGTATGCCCTCGACACAAATTGCAAAATCCTAAATATTACATTGTATGAAACAATTTGTTTCAATTATTTACATTGAATTCCATGTTGCAAGATGAAAATATATTGGTTTGATCTATTTGTGCACGTCTCGGCCCGGAGTAGCGTGAATCGTTACTAAAAGTTCGTAACCACTGAACCGATCTTTCATTACTGACACCTCATTTGTGTACATCTGAATTCATCGTAATGTAGGTACATTACATGTCAATTTCGATTAGGCACTGATTTGAATGGTTATTTCTCTCCAACCATATTTAACGACCTTGTAGCCTAGGTAATAGTGACCCGAGTAAGGGGTCCCGGGTTCGATTCCCGGCCGGGGCAGATATTTATGTAACCGAATGTTCGTTCTTGGCTCATGGATGTTGGGTGTTAGCGAAGTGTTATTTGTGTTGTCCATGCCACCCGCGACACAGGGTACGGTCCTAGTGCGGGGGTACGGGTTTGTTAGCGTTTATTTATTTAAATTATGTTTTGAGGATGTTAAATTATTTATTTCTCATTTATTAGGTATATTTTTAACACTACATAACCGTTTAATGTACATCATGGATCAGGCATCATATGGTATGGTAAAAGAATCTGAAAATCCGAAGAGAGATACGAAAAATAAAAGTTGAAATATGATATTTTGGCGAGCGAGAGCACCTAAGAAGGTCAAGTATCAATTAACTTTGTTATATAACTTTTATTTCAGTTGCCAAGATCAGTATTGATATGAGGCATAATAATGTTACGACTTGAGGGTCAAATTGGAGATTATTAATGAAACAATATTAATGCAACAATATTGGTATAGCGAGGGAATCCAAAACAAATGTTTGTTGTAAGTCTAAGTATAGTTAATCCGTAAAAAGCAAGGATTATATTGACGTATGAGTATGACATAAGCAGCATTAACACCAATTGAACAATTCCTAATACATACAATGTTTTGTACCTATTCATGGACGTTTAACATTATGCATGCATGCATAAAATGAATAGCTGGTTGTTGCGTAGTGGACAAGATTCAAATGAGTTGTTATTTTATTAGCATAAATATATTAAATTTACATACATATATTTATATTAACAGAGAGTGTTTTTGTGAGAGAATATTTGGTTGACAAATAATTGATTACTATTGAAACCAATATTAAGATCTGTTTTAGTAAATTTTGAGTTAAAACTTGTTAATTAAATACATAATTACCTTATCTTTTTCTCTCAACTTCTCTCGCTTTTCTTTTTCTTTCTTCTCTTTCTCTCTTTCCTTTTCCCTTTCCTTCTCTTTCTTTTTCTCCTTTTCAATTAGTTCTTTCTGCTTTGTTGCATCTTCAAGAACTTTTTCTTTGTCTCTCGATTTTTCCCGCTTCTCCTTGCTCTTTGAAGGAAATTTAAAAGACTTTGTTTTCTTCGATTTGGATGGACTTCTAGAATAAAGAATCAATTTTGAGTTAAGTTTACATTGTAATCAATGCAATGTCAATCAATCAATATTGTATTGAAGCATTGATAACAATATAGACATAACATACATGAAATAAAAACAGAATTGTTCTGTTGTTTATTCCGAGAACAACTCTGTATTGTAAAAATACCCACGCAATGTGTAAAAAAATATTTCATAAGATACCTATGGACATTAAACAATTGCCTGACCAATTATTTAAACACAAATTAAAAATGTGGCTAATTGTCAAATGTTTTTATAATGTTAATGACTTTTTTAAGAATGTATAGATGATTTTATAACTTTAACGTTTTGCTTGAGACTTCGCAAATTATCTCCATCTGAATTTGTTATGTTCAGGGAACTACTTTCGCATTTCTAATATTATATAGTATGGATTTATATTGTTACTGAATACTTATTAAAATTGATACTTGAATTAAAACTATCAGTACCTATAGATTTTGTAATACATTGCATGCTGTAACCGGACAAATATGTCTGCTCATGTAGTAATTTTAAGACCTGTATGAACCATATTTGCGCAATAAAAGAGTTTGAATTTGAATTTCATACTGACTAAAAAGAAGAAATGTTATTGTAAGGAACACTACTAATTTGATAATAACTAGGTACTATACTATACTATAATTTGATAATGAGTATTATTACATGTCAATATAAGTATTTATTATTTTTAGTAAGTAGTTTTGTCTACATATTTCAATAGCTTATTTGTGACATAATAATAACCACCTTCGCTTTGCTTTGGGAAGCCTATGCCTTTAATGTCTATGGAAGTATAGCTGATAAGGTGGTTTGATTGAACAGTAATACATAATAATATAATTATGTTGATAATGATTAACATACAGTATGAAGCAGAAAAAAGATAATTATGGTGTCAAATACTGAAGGTTTATGATCCCCCCCCCCCCCCCCTGAAAGAATAATTCATTATGTTCAAATTTAAGTGAAGCGAAAGAACTTGTAGTGTGACTTTACAATGCCATCCGAGACTTGCAAAAAAACTTGTACTTTTTCCATAAGGATGTGAGGTTCAATGCGCTTATGGCCTGGTGGTTTTCGTCATTCCTGAGTGATTTATGCAACTGTGGGTGCGGTCAGTAATTGGATGGGTCAGTGCTAGTGACAAAGTTTCTTGAGAACGTCTGTCCTTTGGAGAGTTGTATATCCTGAAAAGAAACTAAGGTGGGTACAAAGGCTTCTTGAAAAGACTAACTTAGTGTCAGTGTCCTCTTCAGGCGAACTTTCTCCTTCTAGAGCAGCGTAACCACGGTCTTTCTTTGATTCTTTCTTCTCTTTGGGTCTGCCTAATAGACCTTTCTTACTCGGCTTTTCATGTTCCCCACCATCACTGACTATAACAAAAGTAAACATAAACTAAACTTGTAGAATTATTTGTACTAAATACTCCCATAGAAGTATGTTTGTTGTAGCAATCAAAGAGAGGTTATTACTACAGGTTACAAATTATTGATATTTACTGCGTTATGCGTATGCCTAGTACCAAGTTATGTTCAGTAACGATACTTACAATCACTCTCATTACTCTTTCGTCCAGATTCGGAAGCATATAAGCCTGGAAAGTCTTTTTCGACATCTGGACTTTCAAAGTCCATAACTATTAAGCGAAATGAATTCGTAAATAAATAAATTGACTTCACAACTTTTTTAATCCATACAATAATACACAAGAGAATCAGAAATTCAGAATTGAGGTTTGAGAGTTTTACTTGAAATTCGGAACGTCAAAGTGTCAAACTCAAAATCAAAACTGTTTGTTTACTGGTATCTGTTTTTTTTTTTTTTTTTTGGGGATTTTATGACCTGGTATTTAAAACCTTTAGGTCAGCTCTTATTTTCCATAGCTCATTCATAGGCGTAATATTACGCCTATGAGCACATTCAATTAAATTGTTTTAATTGTATTCTTGATGTATTTGTAGATATGCTTGTAATTAAGTTCGTCTTGTAGCAATTGTTTTAATGGCGGCGGGCGGGACAATAAATCACACTTATTTTCAACATCACTAAGTTCACTGGCCAACACTAGTCTGTCGATTAAAAATTTTTGACAATCAAAGATAATGTGCTCCATAGTTCCATCACTTGAATTACAATATGAACAGTTTTTATTCGCAATAATGCCGAGTCGAGCAAGGTGTGACGGTGCAGTATTATGACCAAAACGCAGTCTATTTATGATAGTAATAAACTCTCTAGTAGCATCTTCCATTCGATGATACCAAGGTCTTGCAGGTAAGCTTTCTTGTATGCTTCCATACCATTTTCCTTTCGTATCTTGATCTTGCTTCCACATTTCTAACCACAACTTTTGAATATTATGGTCAATACATTGCAAGTAATCGGACATAGGAACATACATTGTATGTCTAACGTCAACAGCATTAACTCCTTCATATGCAGTTTTATCAGCCATTTCATTGCCAGAGATACCTTTGTGGGAAGGCACCCATAGAAAGAAAACTTGGATATTTTTAATGTGATATTGGTGAATTATTTGTTTAATAAAGTAAAGGATATAATTGGACTTGAATTTAACTGTGAGGGTAGTTAAAGCTGTTATCAAGCTCAAGGAATCAGAAATTATTAAAAAATATTTAATGTTATTGATTTCACGAATACGCATTAATGCCTGATACACTGCATATGCTTCTGCCGTAAATATAGAGCAGGGTTCATGCAGAATAAAGCTTGAAGAAAATTTTGCTTGTGGATCATATAGAGCAGCATGTACATAATCACTTGCTTTGCTCCCATCAGTGTAGATAACATAGTATTTTGTATTTTCCTCTAAAAATTTAAGCATTTCTGAATTATTGTTTATTGTCTGTTGAACTACATTAATTGGATGTGAAATACACTGATAAGAGAAAGAGTAACATGGCCATGGATACTGTTTTCTAATTTTAGATAAACTATTGTCTATTTCCAGAAATATATCGGACAGTGTTGGAGAATTGCCGCATAGTAGACCTTGTGCTGTTGTTAATGGTCTTCTTGGGGATCTATTTATATAAGGTACAATTTTGTTTATTACTTGAGTGTTATTTGATGCCAGTAATTTGAGACAGTATCTTTCAGCAAGTAAGATTCGTCTCAAAATCAAAGGCATCACTTTTGTCTCAACTTCCATGGCCCTTATGGGAGTCGAGCACATAGCACCAGATATTATTCTTAAAGCTTTATTCTGCAATATGTCTAATTTATTTACATGAGAACTATTCATATAAGCGAGTGAACTATAATCTAAGTGACTTCTAACAATACTTTTATACAATATAGACAATATTTTAGGGTCTGCACCCCATGTTACACCACAAAGTGATCTAATAACATTTAGTCCTATGTGAGCATTTTTGGATACATATTTAATATGTTCTTCAAAAGTTAGTTTTTGGTCCAGTATTATTCCTAAAAATTTCTTTGAATTGACTCTATTTATAATTTCATTATTGTAAATAATATTTGAATTTGAGGCTTCATTACCAAAAAACATAGCACTACTTTTAGAGGGGTTAATTTTCAAATGTAAATGATTGTTATAATATTGTAATAGTTGAAGTAAGGATTTGTTCATATTATCTATTGCAATCTCTAAGTTGTAATTACTACTATATAATACAATGTCATCAGCAAATTGTAAAATATTTATATCCTTATTATTTACATATTTACAAATCTCACTTGTGTATATATTGTACAGTAATGGAGATAACGTGGCACCTTGCATTGTACCTCTTGAGGCACATTTGGGTCCATATAAAATATTGTTATGCCTAGCATAGATTGTCCTGTTGCTCAAAAAATTATAAATCCATTCACATAAGTGCCCGGGCACACCTAACCTAGACATGACTTGAACTAGTATGCCAGGATCAACACTGTCAAAAGCACTTTGAACGTCTAGGAATACGCAAACAGTATTTAATTTTCTATGTTTTGCATTTTTCAGGTCAGAGATTAAAGAGGTGAAACTGTCTGCACTACTACGTCCTCTACGGAAGCCATTTTGTATATGTGGAATTAAACACTTGGATTCAACATACCAATCAAGACGGACTTTCACCATATTTTCGAATATTTTACCAAGACAGGATGACAAGGAAATTGGTCTATAAGAACTAGCAAACTCAGGAGATTTGTCGGGCTTAAGTATTGGGACAACACACTGTGTTTTCCATGACTGTGGAATAACTTTATTACGCCAAAGCAAATTGAGGATTTTAAGAAACAACTTTTGGGCAGATACATCTAAGTTTTTAATTATAATGTAAGGATAATCATCTAAGCCAGGAGTTGTATTTCGTCTAGACTGCAAACTTGTTAAAAATTCAGACCATGAAAATGGATCTAGTAAAAATTTAGAATTTGGGTTATCATTGTTAATTTCAAAAAGAATGTTCAGTTGATCTACTTCAATTAAATTGTTATTATCTGATAATTTATCCAAAAGTGGAGATATAAACTCATCTGTATATGATTTATTCTTAGGTCTTATGCCTTTAAACATTTTTAATAAATTCCAAATTTTACTTATGGGAGTATTTCTATTAAAAGTGTTACACAAGTTATTCCATCCAATTTTTTTCTGTTCTGAAATTGTTCTCTTTTTCTGGGCATCTTTTCTTTTGTAATTAATGTAATTCTCAATAGTAGGCTCTTTTCTATATAGTTTTAGTGCATTATATGAAGCAATAACACTTTGTTCGCATATACTATTCCACCAAGGAGATGGTGGTCTGCTTATGAAAGTGTTTGTTTTAGTGAGCTTTGGAATTGACATTTCTTTAAGAGTATCTAAATGAGAACAGAAATTATTATAGGTTGAAATAGGATCATGTGATTGAAGTACCAAATCATTAAACATTGTTTTTGAAAGAGCTGTGTATGTTGCCCAGTCAGCTTTTTTATATATGAACCTATCTACAGGTGAATTGAGATGATATTTATCTATATTTAATGAAATCTCTGTTATTGTTGGATAATGGTAACTTCCCATTGTGTCATCATGTACAGACCATTCACATAGTGGTGCGAGGCTGCCACTGATGAAGCTTACATCAATGGCAGAAGGAGTTTGTCTAGGGCGATTTACAGTTGTAGGTCTACCATCATTTAAAATACACAAATCTAAGTCATCAATTAAATTAAATAAATCCTGACCTCTACCTTTGGTTGACTGACAACCAAATGCAATATGATGAGCATTAAAATCACCACTCATAAATATGGGCTTTGGCAGATCATTAATAATGTAACGGAGTCTATTAATTCGTATTCGCCCACTTAAAGGTGGACAGTATACACAGAGAATTGTTAAACTACTATGTCCAGTTGATACAGACACAGCAACTGTTTGAATGTCTTCATAAAATCTGGTATTTAATATATTATACTTAAGGTATGGTTTAATCAGAATTGCAACTCCATTATGTGCATTGTTTGAATTTTTATTGTAAATGTTATATCCTGGTATTTTAAAATTATTATCTTTGAACCATGTCTCATTAAGAAGGCAAATATCAATATTATGTTGTTTTAAAAATTGAATTAATAAAGGTTTTTTACTATTTGCACTTTGAATGTTATACTGAGCGATACGTAGCTTGGATTGTGTAGGACTAGGCCCAACACAATCCATTATGTTAAGTTTTTTAATAATGCATCTTTAATAGTTTTAATATTAGTGGGTGTACTGTCATCTTTATTGGCTAATTCCACCAACGTCTGCACTAGGGCCATAAGTACATCGTTGTTGGAAATTATTTGAGTTTTAAGGTCTTCCTTAGAATTAACTATTTTAACTTTATTTACATCTCGTACAGACTTATTTACAGAGGTATTTACAGACTTATTTACAATAACATTACTATTTACAGGTTGTGGTTTTGGTGGTGGGAGTGTAGGGAAATCTGTTCCATTGATGGCGACCTGTTTTGTTAAGGCGGCACTTGCATAAGATATGTTGTTTTTCTTTTCTATAATCTTCTTAGTTTTAATCGGACATAATCTAGATATCGCGAGATGAGGCCCACTACAATTTATACAGCTGATTTCTGTTGGTTTATCACATTCCTTATACAAGTGTTCACCTCCACAAATACTACATCTTTGTTTACCATTACAAATCTTTGCTGAATGATTAAATTTAAAACACCTATAGCACTGTAGTAATGGTGGAATGTATTCAAAAACTCTGTACGAGAATAGATCATATTGTACATTATTAGGCAGTACATTAGATAAGAAAGTGATGCTTACAGTCTGCAATGGAATGCGCTCTTGTCCTACTTTCTTTGAAAACCTTCTTATTGCCACTATTTCATATGTTGAAGAAAGTCTTGTGTAAAGTTCTTTGTTAGATATATTCGCTGGAACAAATCTGATGATGCCGGTTTTTTCAATTTGCGCTGCCGGTATGAACGCCTTCATGTCATATTTTGTGAGGAAAGTTGTGTTATTAATGAAGTTATTGGCCGTATTATATTGCTTGAAGATAACTGCAATTTTATTGGCATTCACCCTCTGAATACCCGTCACACCTTTTATGTCCATTGCGAAAATATGGTTTAAGTAAGTAGGGCTCTTGTTGCCCAACCTATCGTCGCTTGTGGATTCCACATACACTTTAAAGTCTGTGTTGGTTGAGTTTTCCGGATATAGTCTTTTGTAATTCGGTTTGTAATAAGGGAGATATGCATCTCGCTCATCGCCGCAGTCCAATCGTCCAGAGCCTACGCCTCCTCCTTCATCCGTAGGCCGTGGTCGTTTTATTGAGGTGGGCGGGTGAGACCCGCCCCCCTCGTTTACCTCCATTGCTATTGCGCTTTTCAGCAGCTAATAGCAAAATTTTAAGTCACTTTAACTAAAAAAAACCACTACATAGAGGAAAATTTTAAAATTAAAGTAGAAAGACAACCGCGCTTTTTCAAGGTTCCCGCCAGAATCACTGGTATCTGTCAAATTGAGTCACAGATAAGGTGATACAAATTGAATTGCAGTAGGTACCTACGTATATTAATTTTTATCAGAGAATCAAGTATAGTATAGGTAGTATATAAAATTACAAGAGTCAATTTTATTACCTTCCTATTTAATGCGAAAGTTATGAATGTTGTTGAAGGATAGTGAAGCATAGAATCACAAAATATAGATAGAAAATTAAAAATGATGGAATACAGACAGATTACATTCAACAGTACAGTAAGTGTCAGATGTCAAGTCCGTCAACAATGTCAGAAATGTCAAGTGATTTCATGTCAAGAATTTCAATTTCAGCTGACGATTGTCAATTTGTCAAGTTTGTCACTCAATTCATTCATTATTTCTGTGTTTAGGAAATAGTTGGACTATTTGGCACAACAATTTTCTAAAATTGTAGGACAGTAATTTAAATGTGATTTCCTGATGCCCGGTATGATTGAATATTCTTTTTGTATATAGTTTTGTTTAATAATACAATCATACGCCTATTATTTTAAAGATATTTAGATTTATTTAGTGTTAATGGTGAATGATGATGATTTAAGTTTGTTAACTTTGATTATAAAGACGTGTGTATAATCAAAGTTCGTTAATTTCAGGCGTAAAACAATAATTCTAAATGTCATGGTTCGCGGATCTGGCCGGCAAGGCGGAACACCTGCTCAACAATCTGGACGAACAGACCGGCGTAGCTTTGCGTAACCATAACGTATTAAAACATCCAAAACATGAATTTATGCAACCTGATTCATCTGGCCAGAAGCGTCGACCATTGCCTCGTAATACTAAGAAAATCGTACCTCCGGATAACAGATCCATAACAACTCCTAGCAGGAAAAGTTCACCCACATCCCATCTATCCCGATCGCCGACCAAGGAAATTGTAGAACACTCAAATGTAAGAAACCGTAAATCGCCACATAGGAAGCCCACCACTCAGTACACTCTCAACAACTGTCCCAGGACATTAATTGAGGAGAACAGTGACAATGATATGTGTGTTGACCAATTTGGGCTGCGACAGAGAAGTAAGTTAATATACTTATCAAATAATATTACTTATGATCCTAATTAAGGAGTGCCTTATCTATAATGATATATAATTATATATGTTAGTGTATTTGGTGCTTTATCTTTTGATAACAGTAATCAATGTATTTTGTCAAATGTGGCAATAACTATTTTAGATTACCATCAACAAAAACTATCTATCAATAAAAGATTATTTTTTCATTGATTTCGATTACCCTGTAGCCAAGTTAGCTTTGACTGCTTAGTTTACAAAGGGGCCTTGGTTTGGTTCTCTGCCAGGGTAGATAACTATTTATGTGGCAGATAAATGCTAATTATTCTGTTTGTCCATTCCATATATTATTATTCAGTGCTACGACATGGGGTCCTTAGAGAATCGGGTCTTTCGCTTCCGTCGTGGCCGGTAACGCGTTGGTGACGCCCCTGTTAACAATGTGCATGGGCGAAAGTGAGCACTTACCATCAGGTGACCCATCTGCTCGTTTGCCTGCTTAGGTTATAAAAAAAAATCCAGGAAATCCTAGTATCCTTACTTCCAGTGATGGTCTAATCTAAGCAATGTTTTTAGGAAAATTAACAAGCAATTTTACCCTTTTTATTTCTTATACTTTCAATTAATTGATTTCAGGGTACAGTCTGCCTTCTGACTTGGAAATTTTCCATAATGAAAGTTTTACATATAAGATGCAAGATTTGGAAGTTGAAAATTCTATGCTGAAAAATGAGCTCAATGTTGTGCACAGAGAGGTATCAGAAATGCTCAACAGATTACGGAAGACTGAAGAAGGTAGTATATTTAGTATTGTAATCCATTTCCTGGTTCTACATAGCCTGCAGTGTTTTTACCTGGTTCTTATAATATTTTTAACCAATCATTTTTGGTTACCAGTAATGAGTCGCTAAAGTCTTTCCTTATAATATTTTTTAGCCATAAGCAAAATCAATCATTTTTGGAATATAGTTTACCGGGCATTAGTGGGCTTAAATATTAATAGGCTTTTGGAATACTGTGTCATCCTACCCTATCCAGAGTGCACTGTGCTAAACACCAGACAATACAATCTCTCATTATTTTACTGGGCTTCGAGTCCCAGTGTTTCGTTCTGATAGTCTTGCTTTGTTGAGGGATTTTTAAATGGCTTGTAAGTTACTCTGCTGAATTTGCTTTTCTAGGGATTTTCAGTATTAACTGGATTTTACTAGTGTTATCCATTGCTTATCAATGAGTTTTATAATAAAAAATAAATATCATAATTTTTAAGTTTATTTCATGTAGGGGTTTTCAAGAGGAGAGTGAATACGTTTTTTATAAGTTATAAATCATATTATAATGTATATACAATTCATTTCAGAATTAACTGAAACGCAAACAAAACTAAAGAAGGCAGAGCTATCAAATCATACAACCAATTTAGAGAAGGAGTCATTGGCCACGCAATTGAATCAGGTCCAATTAAAACTTCAGGAAGTCAACAATGTTGAAATTACTAAGTATAAGGAGTCTAATAGGGATTTGGAGACTGAGACTAATGCTTTAAAAGAGAAAAATAGGGATTTAGAAGAGAAGTATGTGTTTTATTAATATAATTTACTTTGATAGATAGTAACACAGTTTTATTCTAGTTGCTTCAAAAACAAAGTCGATGATTATGTTAATTTAAAATAACCTTAAATGTTAACCTTTATAATGGAAATAAAATAAGTTTCCCAAGGCGAAGGGTTACTATCGGCGAACTGCCATAAACAAGACCCTCTCGATGATATGGGATGTAGGTCTAATAAACTAGTCGTTATTGTCGACAGCTTAGCTGTTATTTCTCTACTCTCGATTTCCGTGGGATTCCATTCGTAAATACGATTTTCGAAGGTTCCCGTGGATTATACCACCTTGGGTTATCTCCTTGCCAACAAAAAAATAATCATCAGAATCGGTTCATAAATGGCCCATTACTGAGCATGGCTCTCTCGCCTTTAAGGAGGCCTTGAGCATACTCCTCCACGCTGCTCCAATGCGGAGTGGCAGATTGGAGTGGGAAACCCAAGTATTTTAAGTTTTTATACCGTCCGTAGGCCTTCGGCGGTTTTATGCACCCTCCGAAGCACGCTAACTTATTATAACTTATTAACACTGTAACGGCGTAAGAAATGTTTGTTACTAATGGTCACCCATCTAACTACCGACCACGTCCACTGTTGCTTAACTCTATAAACATTTCATACCAAGTTATAATTATGTATCTTAACCACCTTTCATAGTACTATTAGGTAGGCTTAGTTGTACTAGGAGTAAATATTATTACATTAAAATCAGTTTAATAACTCTCATTAATATTTATAGGGTAAAGAATCTCACAGAGCAGTTAACAATCACAGAGAACGCACAAAGTAGACTAGAAAACGAATTGCGTCACGCACAAGCAATAAACAGTGAATTGCAAGGTAACCTGGAGAAGAGTAACGCAGAATGTCAGCGGCTGGAGAAAGACTGGGACGCCTATAAGCTTCGGGTTAAGGGGATGCTGTTCGCTAAGGACAACGAGATTAAACAGTTGCGGGAAGGTGTCAGTGCGGCTGAGGATACTAAGCTATTGATGGAACAAGTGGAGATGCTTAGGTAAGTTTACTCGGGATCAAAGTAGAATGGATGACGTACAAACACGGTTTTTTGCAAAAGGATTGCATTGTAAAATTAGCACGCAACATTTTTTGGAACGATGTTCTTTAAAGCGGCTTACGGGCAGTGCGATTTAGTATAAAGCGTCACGTGACGAAATGTCGTATGCAAGTGAGTGCGCTGCTCGCTGCGGGTGCGCAACTCTCTCTCTCTCTCTCTCTCTTTCTTTCTGTCCTTGTCTCTTATACAGATTTCATTTCGAATTACATTTGGAGTTGAAGAAACGTAAGTGGTAGTAGACCCCGGGTTCAACTCCCGGCTATCTAGTGATATCTAGTGATGTGTTATTTGTGATGTCCATGCCACCTGCTACCTACCACGGACATAAAAGCATGTACACGTCCATTGCAGAGAGGAGCGGGACGAGCTTTCGGAAGCGATACTGCAAGTGCGCAATGAATGCAACGAAATGAGGGAAAGCATGTCGGAGCTGGAGGTACGTCACAATGCGGCGGAGCGCGTGGTGGCGGCGCTCAGGGATGCGTTGAAGGAGGAGCGCGCGGCGAGGAATCGCGCCGACGGCCAGTGCAGCGCTTTGGGGAAGGTTTGTCACCACATTATTATGGACGAGCTGTACCGAATTTAACAAAAAAAAAACTAAAATAAAAGTAGCCTAAGTTACTCCTTATGACATCAGCAATCTGCCAGTGAAAGTCCCGTCAAAATCGGTCCAGCCGTTCCAGAAATTGGCTCAAACAAACAGACAGACAGACGAAAATTGTAAAAATTTTTATTTTGGTGTATACCGTGTTTAACTCCATATGCATTTAGTAAAAAGCGGTTATTTTAATATTACAAACAGAAACTCCAATTTTATTAATTTGTATAGAATATCTGTTCTGGTCTCGGAACTGCATGCATATTATTGATAAATAAATAATTATTATTTTCGGCCAAAAATTGTAAACAAACTTTACTTCCAGGAGTTTAAAACGATGCAAATAGATATGGGTCAGACGATAGCCAGCCTCCGGACCGCGTTACGGGACAAGGAAGATGAACTGCAACACCTTCGCGAGAGTAGCTCCACCGCGCCCACCTCCGACACCAGCGCCTTGAACGTCGGAGACTATGGCGTCACACACGACAGCTTAGAAAACGACAAGATCAACTATCTCACTCAGACGCTGGTCCAGAGACAAGGAAAGATAGATAAGCTGTTGGCTGATAACAATATACTTAGGATACAGTTGGAGAAGTTGGAGGTAGGATTATATTATTAATTTTATGATAGTGATATTGATATTGTTAATGGTAACTTGCAGCAATCCGCACTGGAGCAGCGTGGTGGACTAAGCTCTATTCCTCTTCAGGTATGAAGATACATCAGTGCAGGAGACATCAGGAGAAAAATCACCCACGTGGCTTAAACCGCTAAACTTTCACAATTGGTTCCACACAAGGCCAGCCGTGATTGGCTAATTACAGTTTGAGTAAAAAACGAAAAACGGAACGACGAACGGGCTGACGTTGCCTACTAGGCCACAGCCTAGTATTCATTACGCTATTTTTGATCGATAGTAACACTTGTAGGTATTATTTTTCGCTGGTTTTTATTAGTATATTTGTATAATTTCCCAGTCGAAATACAAGACGGATATGGCGTCGCGTCGCGCGAGCGCGCACCACAGCGTGATCCACGTGGACGAGGGGCGGGGTCGGCGCGGCCCCGGCCCCGGCGCGCTCGCCGAGCTGTCCGTGCGGCTGGGGGTCATCCTGAAACGGTTCCCTATCTTCAGGATATTCATCCTCTTGTACATGGTAACATGCTCACAGTTATTATACTTTATGACACTTTTAATTTTTATGATACAATACTTTTATTTTTTATTATACAATATTCATCCTTTTGTACATGGTAACACGTTCATAGTTATTTACTTTGTGACACTTAATTTTTTAGATACAATACGATCACATTTACAGCAGTAAAAATATGATATCTACGCAAAAACCCGGAAATCACAAAATAGCCGATAAATTTGAGATTTTACAGTAATGTATGAACATAGGGTTCATTTTAAGGCTGGATAAAATTTTCTATGTTCGTAGAGTCACAAGACTTGGGCCATTCGACGCAGATTTTTTTTCTGATTCCGAATCTGCAATATTTTTTTTGTCATAGATGTGGGTTACAACGTTTCCGCTTTTTTGCGTCGATATTTACATACAATCGACATTTTCGACCACCTCGTAGCCTAGTTGGTAGTGACCCTGCCTGCGAAGCGAGGGGTCCCGGGTTCGATTCCCGGCCGCGGCAGATATTTATGTGTCAGATAAATGTTTGTTCTCGGATCGCATTTGTTATGAGATATTTCTGTTGTCTATGCCACAATCCTAGTACAGGGTAAAAGTGTCATGTTTGCAAGCATGTTTGCATGTTGACTGTTGTGTAGGTCATTTATTACTATCGATTATATCACTGTCTTTCCATTTCCGTCTCTCTCTCGGTATATTTAATACCATTACTACACATACACATACTATGCTACTACTGCATACTACATACTAACACAGTAACATTATATTTATCTTCTATATTGTTTGTGGTAATCGTCCCTGGTCGTTAGCATCACCGAGAACAAAACCGACTCTCGAAAATTCTCGAGGTTATTAACTGGCTCACAAACACTACACACAATCATGATAATCGCCTTATAATCCGATATAATCGTTAACTGACGACAGCAAACTATAAAATAATACACTAACCCGACGTCCTACGTGAGCGACTCAACGCGAACGCGATTGCGAAGCGAATGCGGTGCGGTTGTCAACATAATGTCATAGACAGCGAGCAACGCACCTTTACGTCATTTGGTCACGTAGGCCACTTCAATAGCTATCGACTGTTTGTTGTTTCCGCGCCGCACCGCGCCGCTTCGCGTTCGCATCCAGATCGCCCACGTAGTACGCTGCCTAAGTATTGTAATTCCTGATCAAGTACCAATTAAACTTCGGTTGGTACTATTTAAGGTGAAGTTACCCATTTGTTAGTACTGTTTCAGATAGGACTACACTTCTGGGTTATCACGGTACTCTTTACAAGCACACCGGAGGGCTACGTCACAAGACCAATCAAGTCTTGAGGATGAGATGAGGGTGATGTTGAGGATGAGGATGAAACTGAAAAATCTGTTATTATTCACCATGTACCTTGAAATCGATAAAGCAATAAAGTTATTTTTATAATAATATAGTTTACATAATTATATATTTGTTGTGTTTATTTTCATAAGTAGGGAATTGTAGTTTTTTTATTTAAATAAATGCCAGTGAACACTGTGCTAAAAGTATGCTGTTCTGACGATTTTTTTTTGTTGAATAACACATGGACACGATATTTCCTCACGATATTTTCCTTCACCGAAGCAAGTGATAATTAAATTATAATACATAATTTTTTTGAAGCGCTCATAGTCCGGCGGCTTGCGTCGATCTTAAGTGATCGACAAAGTTAAGCAACAGCGGGCGCGGTCGGTAGTTGGATGGGTGACCGCTAGTGGCAAAATTTCTTGAGCGCTTCCGTGCTTCGGAGGGCACGTAAAGCCGTCGGTCCCGGTTGTTACCATATGGTAGCAGTCGTTAAGCCATGTCGGATACCTAAGAATATCCGACACTTGGGTTGGCCACTAACCCCTCCTCCACCAATCCGCACTGGAGCAGCGTGGTGGAGTAGGCCTCCTCAGCTATGAGGAGAGACCCGTGCTCAGTAGTGGGCCATCAATGGGTTGAAGCCACATAATTTTTGATAATTAAAGGTGGGTGCGGGGTTTGAATTGGGTTGGAATCTAACGTTCAACCACACGGCTATCAATGCTGTTAAAAAAATATACTAGATCGATATTCGTACATGTGTTTATGGGTTACGATACCACAAATGCGCTGTACCTACTCGCTTCTCTTGTGTGCGTTTCACGGTGAGTATGTACATGGCGCGCACACAATCAAACCTCAGCACCAACGAGTGTGACGATATCTACTGTATATTATGTTCTGTATGTAGGTTGAACGCGGGCAGCGGGCAGCGAATGTTTGTAATGTCTTCGAACTATCACACACAGCCGTAAGCAACACGCTTTTTATATAAAGACCTATGTAAAGTGTCTTTAAATAAAAAGCGTGTTTTCGCAAATAAGTACAAAAAACATTTAAGTAATCAAAACTTTGAATTACTTAATCAAACTCAAACTCAAGAGAGAGAAATGTTCAAGCAGCACTGGTAAAAAAAATCGTAAATACAGGCATTGGTCAAGAACTAAAAAAATCTTTATTAGATGTTGTTGATAAACGGTTAGGTATTTTAGAATCAAACAAAACTGCAGCTAAATCTACCTACTTGGATCCGAGATATAAGAAAATTGGTTTTGGCGTAGAATCTAATGCTGATAGGGCTATGCAATCCGTTATTGAAGAAATTGAATCTACCTACTTCTATATCCACAAATTCAGATAATATCAGAACAGAATCGGAGTCTTCATCGTCAAGCCAACCGCAACCAGAAAATAAGGACGTGAATGATTTATGGGAACATTTTGATGCAAAACTTTCGGAACGTACTTCAAATAAAACATCATTACCCTCGGCTATTATCGTGGTGAAACAATACAATGACGAAGAATACTTAGATAGAGAACGATGATCCTATTGCTTACTGGGAGAAAAGGAAACTGATTATGAAAGTGCGGTATAAATTAGCTATGAAATATTTATGCATCCTAGCGACTTCTGTTCCTTCAGAACGACTATAGTAACTGTGGATAAATAAAAAATAGTTAAAAAAACTTAAAAGCGCGCTTTTATAGAAAACAAAACTAAAATAGAAAAAAAAATAGAATTAATAATAGTTATTTTTTTTAATAAATATAAATTAAATGTATTTTATTGTAAAATTTGGTATACCAAATTTGGATTTAATCCGACGTTTTAAAGGAAGTCAAAATCATGTTTAAAGTTTCCGTTACATAGGCACATACTGTGGTCAAGCGTTAAACGTGTAATAAGTACATGTTAATGGTTGGCTGAATTACAATGTAATTAATAAAAAAAAATACTATCATAATTATGTACGTAGCTAATAAAAGCGTATTAAAAACATTCACGCGCAATCATTTTCCACAGTCTCGAGAAGATGCGAGTAGGTACTTAGTAACGGTTAGTCTAACTTAATCGTCAATTGCTTTGGGTAATTCCCGGGTCTTATATATTCGGTTCTAGGGAAATTACAGCCTGAAAAAATCATTTCATTGTTATGGTGAGCCCGCATTATCAATATGTATATTAAATTAGCATACGTCCGTAACTTTATTAACGCACACACATAGACAGCTCAATAGACCATAGATATTTTTAATACAGAGGTTTTCATAAAGTTAATTTTAATTTATTTATTGTTATATTTTTGTATCTACTCAATTTAATATTTTTTTATGGAATTACGGTAGCAAACGAGCATGCAGTACCACCTTTCGCTGCCGCCCATGACAACTGTGACTGACTTAGAACAAGACTCAAATGGGGAGTGGGACAGTTAAGGAGTGCGCACATTACACCAACTCGACGTCAACTCCACTCCGACTCCACTCCGTTTCAACTCCGACGTTCCGTTCCGCGATCAACGCTTCATCGACGTCAACTCGACTCCGTCTCCACTCCGTTTCAACTCCGACGCTATTTACATTACGTCATTGTGTCGGTCGACGCGTGGACTACTCGTCTACGGTGAGTCGTCAACGCAACGTCGACGCGTTGGTCTCGAAACGGAACGGCTATGGGTGTAGGGCGAGCCGTACAGGGCTTTTAAGTATAAGTTCGAAATTCAACCTTACCTTCAAAGATATAAGGCTCATAATTGAATGTTAGCTTTGTCAAGGTTTTAGTCGCGTTGGCGTCGGTCGGTCGTGGAGTCGTTGTAATGTGCGCACTCCTTTAGTCCGGTTACTCGTAGGTGACATTGTTAGAACATTAGCTGGTTAGTTTGTAAGTATGAGGACTGGGACAGGGACTGTTAGTGAATGTTAGTCCTGTTAGTTGTTGTTAGAAATAGTAATGTTCATAAAGTTAGCCGAAGATCCCAGAGCCAGAGTTGTATTATTTTTGTATTTGGTGGATGTTTACTTATTTTTTGTGGAGCTTTAAAGCATCTGCCAAAAGTTTTGGTCCATGGAAAATGTCTGACACTTATGATAGGTACTATTTAAGAATAATATTCTAAAAAACATAAATATAAAAATCAGCCACGTAAATTTAATTTAAGTAACTTTTATTTTTAGTTATCTTTCTTACCTGGTACCTGCCCAGGTATTCAAAGAACATGAGACGCTATTTAGAACCTAAGGTTTTATCTATGTGAAAATAAGTTATGTTATGTCACATTGCTCTGGAATCTTACTCTGTCTCCAACGTCTGTTGGGTTAGCTAGTCCATAATGAAAATGGGTATCCAGTATATGTATAGTAGTATATATGGGTACCCTCACTTTACCCTCAGTTTTGCCACAGGAATGTCATTGCTCAGTACGAGAACTTCGAATTAATATTCAAGCTTTCCGTATGTTATCTACATGTGAGTCAGTTTAATTGGTAGAGCAAAATACCGATGTGACTTTGGGTTAAGCACGCTATCATCATTCTACGTAGGTACAACCGGTTACTTTATGAAATACTTCCATTTAATTTAACAGTCGCGGTTCGGACCTCGGTCAGTAAACACGTATTGGTCAGGAAATAGAAATAAAAATGACTCTCAAGTTTGTTTTTAATTACTAAATAGATTAGTTCGATAAAAATAGAATGTGAGTTTAGTAGTTTGACGATTATTCATTATTACCACTCAATCTATACAAACTATTTTTATTACATTTTTTACATCGTATTTTTTTCCTCAATCACGGACTGCCATTGAAAACAAGAGGATGTACTTTAGTTTAATATTACTTTTTGGTAAGTTGTATTATTATTATCGCTTGTTTGTTCTCAATAATAACAATGATCGCTATTACCTTAATGTTTTTATATGATTTAATGTACCTACTAAGTGCGAATCAAAAAATAATGAAGAATTGCGTACCTATCGGTACGACATTTATTATTTTTGATATTGGGCAAAAAGGGTTTTTCCCATGTAGATTACTTAGCCCAGGATGACGTCTTACAAGTTATATCTGTTATCTACTATATACTATATAGTAGACTCGTTTGTGGATGTGGTCGTTATTTTATGTTTATTTTCCGCAAGGCAATATTCGTAGCTCTGTGTAATGCTAATGATTGCTCAGACAATGTGCAAAGAAACGACGTAAGGTCACTTGGCGCGTATCCTCTACTTAATTCTTAGAAATATCAATGTAAAAAATGGACTAATTCTTCATTAACGACACGTGATCAAAACTTGACTATGTTTACGTAGGTACTTACAATATAAATAGATAAATCAAGTTTTATCACAAATGAATAACACGATGAGGTTATCATTCAGTCGTTTCTAAAGAAAGAATTAAAAAAAAATAAGAAATTAAAACGAGACGCGAATTTATGAGCCTAAACAGACTTTTGATAATATATTTTGATATGAAGTATGCAAGTACCTATATTATATGATTTTTCTGCGCTCACCCGACATCTAGTTAGTATTGTTGATCGAAGGCTTAAGGTTATTTACCTCTATGAATACTTATCCTCGATATTAAACGGGATTTTTATATCGGTTTCGAACTTAACGGGTCATTTACGTGGACGCGACAGTAAGACTATACCCACGACTCGAGAACAAACGCATACCTGTAAAATAAAATAATATACCCTTGTCGTGGTCGAACCCGGGACCCCTCCCTTGCAGACTTCGATTGGGAAAAACTGGTTAGTTTAAACTGGCTCCATGTTGCTCAATGTTGAAATTAGACATAAGAGGAAGAACTATTGCCATTATTTAATGTTCAATTTCAAAATATTTAAAATAATGTTGGGATTTTTCTAGGCATACCTACTAGGTTACAATAAGCCATTGTAGTGGTTTCTGAATTACCTATAAGCACACCCTGTGATAGAAAAACGCCCTTTAAACAATATTTTTATAATGATTAAAATATAAAATTGGTTAGCTACAATGACATTAAAAGTAAAAAGAGGGTTAGCTAACTTAAAATCTTCAAACGGTTAATGACAGCATTGACAGCCCTGTAGCTGTCTGTGGGAACAATTAAGTCCATAATCAAACAAAATACTAGACGGAGTGAGACAGATATATTATTACTTAAGTCGATACAATAACACGAATATTAGTTATTTATAGGTGTTGATAAATTGATAGCCTTTGAGGAAATGGCGAGTTATTTAATAAACATTCGCAAATTTATTTTGTTGCTGTGGCTATGGATATAATGTTTCTACATCATTAACATTTCTTGTATTATTTGGACCAACATCTGATTTTAATCAGAATGCCTGGCTAAGTTATCAGCACGTTTGGCAAGCTACGTTTTTTTTTTAGATTTGTCCTACCATCGTTTTTTGACGTGACAACGTCTTATAATTCGGTGGCACGCATGAAAAAACATGACTCATGCGTTACCGTCGTTACCGTTGGTGAATTATTATACCAGCGCCATCTATGTATTGTGCAGTGAACAATTATTCATTAAGTTCGATTGGGTCCATTTATCGATGGAGGAAGGCTGGCTGAGCTGGTAGTTCACTCGCAGTACACTAGATGGCGTTGAGAAGTGGGGCGCTATAATTCTGAATCACGATGTAGGATGTATAAGTATCCAGCATTCATTTTTAATAAATGACTTAACTTGTATTGAAAAAGTGTTCTTTTATTGTGCTCGCCTACCACGAATTGCTTCGTGTTGCCTACTCATTCAAAGGAAATTATTTTCTTAAGACGTTGTCACGTTCAACTATCGTCAGTAAACCGACTTTACAGACAACCAATTTTTTTTTCGGGGTTTAGGGTTCCGTACCTAAGGTGTGACATGCGGAAACTTGTTAAACGGAAACTCCGCTTTCTGTCTGTCTATCACAGGGCTCTATGTCTTGAACGTAGATAAATAATTACACCTGCGACATTTTCAATGCTTGTTACTGTATTTGCTATCATCATCTTCCTGCCGCCATTTCATCCAACCTGCGTTGATCCGATGTGTAACGTCCCGGTCAATTTTCACCTCCCTTTGCACAAGTAACCAGGTATCGGAAATCAGAGCAGACTGGTAAAGTAATACCATCGAAAGTTATAGGCTGAAGACTAGAGAGGCCGCCAAAGTCACAGAACATGTATTCGGTTTTGATTCTGCTCTCTTTTAAACCAACACTCTTCAGCCTTTGTTCCCATTTCTCTAATCTGCTCAGAACCCCGGGGGCATTATCGGCAACTACAACTAGTACGATGTCATTAGCAAACAGCAGAATCTGCTATCATAACAAATACAAAAAAGGAAATTACTTAGTTGAATACCAACGAGAGTGCCTCTATAAGTAACCCTAAAAATATGGGGATTTCCTAAATTCATGTTCTATTCACCAAATAATTGGAGTTAACCGGTTTTGTGTTTAAGAGATAAAAATAGCTGATGCCAGCTTCCTTTTTTCCGCCAACGCGTTCACCGCGAAGATAATGGTATTGATTATTTTAGAAGCGAATGTACGCGTACTACTTATAACTGTCATTTATAATCCAGTGGCTCTTTATCAGACTAAGCTAAGCTGAAGGAAGGGTTATGATTTAACCAGGTAATTAGACCCATAACATTAAGAACCCACAATCTTTCAGCGCCAGCAATATGTGGTGCATTCACAGTCAACTCGGCGTTACAATCGGACATCGAAACTGTGTTCGGTGCCCCTGGGAAACCACCAGTCGCCTTGCCCGCAGCTGCCCAGGTTCCACCACCGTTCAATCTTGACCAGACTCAAGCCTCAACCGATGTGGACTACTGGGACACGGTAGATGAATACGTTCCCAGTGACGCTGATTATGACAAATTTGACCTCACTCTGACAAAGGTGAGAAGCCGTTTTATTTTATTTTAGGATGTGTAACGAAATACCTAAGGTTTTGTCACCACCCATATTTCAGGTCAGTAGCTTAGTAGAGATGAGTTGCTTAGCGTTGCAATATGATTCATTTCTATTGTATTTTAGGCACTAGCCATTGCAAACCCATTTGAGTGAATATGTAATTATGAGCTACACGAAATTACACGTTACTAAGTCCAGTCAAATTTCTTAATGTTTGCGGAACCAACAATCTCCTAATCACCATTTAATATAACAGAAGTTTCTTAATAAATAGTTAAAATGAAAAAATCAGATAAAATGCTTTGGTTTTGTTACAAGCGCTAATGTATCATGGACCTCATTTCAGAGAGTAGCGAGTCAATCAGGAGATAATTTCCTGCTGTCACCCCTTGGGCTCAAGCTAGCCATGGCCATTCTGGATGAAGCGGCGACTGGACCTACTCAGCGGGAACTTGATCTAGTCTTGGACTTCAGCAAGAATAAGACTACGATCAGAGACAAATTTTCCAAGATATTGGACTCGTTGCAGGTTAGTATGAAGTGAATTTGAACATTATTCACATTATGAATAAGTTGACTTTTGATCTGATCTAGGTTTAGGTTAAATATTATAATGCCTAATCCAAATAGTCTGCTCTAGGATTATAAACAGAGTACAACTGGCACGAGCCCCTAAAGTATTTTGTAAGGCGCGGAGGGATTGACATAAGACATCAGGGTACTTTGCGCACGATGGTTGCTAAGGAGGCTTCTTCTCTTTGATTCGAAATTTGCTGAAATGGTTATGTAAAACTTATCAATACGGTACGGATAATATAATATAACTTTGTCAAGTCAATTTGACCTTGACAAGATTATATCAGAGCTTAACGATTGCGTTATTATGTTCCGGACAGTATACAAAGTGTTTCCAAAAGCACGCTTGAATTTTGCCATCTGTCGTCTTACGCCGAAGCTCTGGGGATATGTTTATCTTTCTTGTGCTCACGTGTTTGTGATTCAAGAAGCAGAACAAATTTCAACAGGTGGGTCCTGGTACCGTAATATCTAACATTGTTCATTAGGGTTTATAACGAGGAAGGGAAGTGAGTTGGTCGCGGTTGTTATTGTTAAATTACGGTTGCTAAGTCATTTCGGAGGCCTTCGAGTGGTATAAAAATTTCCGACACTTGGATTGGCCACTAACGCACTGGATGAGCGTAATGGAGTATGCTCTAGTCCAGTGTTCCGCAAACTTTTTGTGTTCAAGGTACATCTAGGAAAACGAAAATTTTTGGACACGGTACACCAGTGTACCGAGCTTGTAACACATCTTCTAATAATTTTAAGGATGTTCACCTTTATTTTATTTACAGACAAAATCATCGCAATACATTCTCAACTTAGGCAGTAGAATTTACGTTGGAAACGAAGACATGGTATCGCAGCGATTTGCGGCTATAGCCCAGGAACATTACAAGACTGAGATTGTTAATCTCGACTTCACTGAGCCCAAGATCGCAAGCCAAAACATCAACGCTTGGGTTGCCAACAATACCGATGGACGAATCTCTGATCTGGTAGATGAAGGTGAGAATCTATACTAATTAATATTATAAAGCTGATGAGTCTGTTTTATTGGTTCTGGTTCTACTGGTTCGAATTAGAAGATTATTTTTGTGCTGCATAGTCCATTTATTGAGGTAAGCTAAAGGCTACGAGTATATAACATCACGCTACGACCAATACAATGAAAAATGTTGCAAAAATGGGAAAATCCCTACTAATATTATAAATGCGAAAGTAACTCTGTCTGTCTGTCTGTCTGTCTGTCTGTCTGTCTGTCTGTCTGTGACGCTTTCCCGCTTAAACCTCTCAACCGATTTTGATGAAATTTGACACAGACAATCTTTAGACCCTGAGAAAGGACATAGGCTACCTTTTATTGCGACAAAAAGGGATGAAGAGGTTGAAATAGAGGTTGAAAGTTTGTATGGGATTTCTTCGGGTTTTAAGCACAGCGCCATCTAGGGGTGAACCTTCCTAACTTAAAGAATAAGAACGCCATCGGCCTAGCGCCATCTCTTAAAGAACCATGAAACTTTATATTTAAGCACTTGATAATAAGTTTCCCGAAGCGAAGCGAGGGCGGGTCGCTAGTATTTAATATTTGTAAACAAGTTTCCGGGAGAGAAGCGAGGGCAGGTCCACTAGTAGTTAATATTTGCAAAAAATAACATATTTTATTTTGTTTTCAAATTTTTGGTATGTAAAAAGCTAAGTATTCCGTTACATCTGCAGTTTATGATGTCAACTGGCTGCGGTGCAAAATCTGAGGTGATGTCCATCTGATGTGTTAAATATTGTATTTAAACTTCGTGTGACCTAGTTTATTAATGACCTCTCACGGCAGTCACGGCTCGTCGACTTCTGTGTCAGCTATTTGTAAAATACGAATAAGAATTCAAGTCCAGTTTACAGATAAGTAAATTAAAATTGTGATGTTTTGTTTATTTCAGACGACGTAGCTCAAGCAATTCTTATGGTTATCAATACCTTGTTCTTCAAAGGAACCTGGCGCCATCAGTTTACGCCAAACGAGACAAAGACAGATATATTTTTCGTATCGCCTTCATTGCAGAAGGAAAGTCAATTCATGACAGTTAAAAATAAATTCTATTACGTCGATTCACAGAGGTATGGTGCGAAAATTTTAAGAATGCCTTATTTGGTAAGTGTCGAGTTTGAGAAAAGTTTGTAGATTCCACTAATACTTGATTTGATAAAACCTAATCTCGAATTTGTGGGGAAGCTCTAGTCATTTTGTGCCCAAGCCAACCACTGCTCGTGCACTCTGAGGAGTAACGAACGCAGACGCCAGGTCTTTCGCATTGGTCGTCGTTGTGCTCCTGACTACTAAGTGTAATCCTCACGTTACTCACGTGTGGTTGTAGGATTCTTTAACTTAGATATTAGGGATCTCTTTTTAAATCAAACGTGAAATATTTTTACCTGTTTCGGCCGCGTGCATGGTCGGACAGCAAAAATAATGCGGATCCCTCGGTTTATTTCTTTGGCCTGCAAGCCTGTAGCGCATTAGTGTTATCTTTGTGTTACTGGTGACGGTATCACCTTATAAGATAGAAAAAGATCAGTTACGTTTTTATCGTATTTGCAGACCACAACTTGACCAGTATTTTATATAGATGCAGTGAATAACTCCGTTAGTGCCATAAATACTGGTTACAGTAAGTACAATGTAAGTTAAAATACTAATATATTTCAGAGCAACAAATTCGCAATGTACGTAATAGTGCCCAATGCCTTGACGGGTCTTGACCAGATCTTCAATGATGTGACGAGCTTGCGCTTGGAGCTGCAGAAACTGACGGAACATACAGTAACGGTCACTCTACCCAAATTCCAGTTCCAGTACACTTCTGTTTTGGATGACACTTTGAAAGAGGTAATTTGGTAATTCATCGTCTTTGTAACACACATTGTCCACTGCTAGGTTCGGGTTTCCTGCCACAATTTGGCATACAGTCCATTGTGGAGCCACAAAGTGTGGAATGGCAGACTTCACACACCTTTTGGAAACGTTGTGAAGAATGATGGTGCGCAGGTTTCCCCACGACGTGTGACACTGAAGCCATATTTTTTAAAATTTGTTATTAACCTGTGGTCCCAGTAGCAGTACGTAGTAGTTTTAATTAACTGGTGGACTTTAGGAACGTAATCCCCACGAATGTTGCAAACGGTAATAAGGGTGTTTGTTATCATCACAACCCTTGTGCCCTTGCAAGTGATTTTTCATACCACGTCTGGAGCAAGGATATAACCGCGTGAAGCTTAAGATATTCCTGATATGTTTCTCTCTTTTATCTCTCTTATTTCTGAGGTTGTGTATTATGTACCTATCTTTTCTGTTTATCTGTACAAAGTGAAAAAATAAAACTGCTTTAAAATTATTCAAAAAGAAAAGTCGTGAAGAAGTTTCACTTTTTACGTGTGTAGGTAGTACACTCGTTACGCACACTTTATTATGCTCATGTTATAATTGGCTCTAGTATGCTATTTCTATGATACATTTCCTTTAATGAGTCGTGTTTCATGTTAGACATAGAAAATAATAATTATTATTAGGTATTAACTATAACAAAGTAGGTAGTATACCCATAAGGAAATTACTTAGGTAATTATTATTGTATTATTATTATTGTATACGAATTATTGTATACGATAATATTGTGAGGAGTGGTTTTTCCTATATTAAGTGGTTTCGTCGTAAGAAATTGGTTGTTTTACACAGAAATGTGGTTGACAGTGACGTAATTAAATTATGTTTTAATAATAATAATAATTTATTAGAAAAATAAAACAATTTATTACAAGATTGACAAATATTATTTTGTGTCGTGTGACAGGGCGGCAATATTCCAATGCCAATTCGGGTGAGCGGGAGTTACGGGATCTGTCGAACAACAGATTAAAAAGACTCATAACGACCAAGTGGCTAAAGACACCTACAGTCATAAGGTCAGGGTTCGACTGCCAGTCGGGGCACACTCATTATGACTCAATTATTTATTGTAAAATAGCTTGTGCCGGGACACAGGCTACTTTAGTGCAAAAGAAATATTTATTTATTTATAATACTTTAGTTAAGATCTTGTTCCATAGAAGTAGGTATTAGAAGTTGTAGAAAGTGTAAATCTTCACTTCACTATTTATTTTATTTTTCAGATGGGCATAAGACATGCGTTTGAGGACACTGCATCGTTTCCTGGTATATCTAGAGGAAAACGTGCTCTGCAGCGTCTGAAGCTGTCAAAGGTGTTGCAGCGGTCGGGAATAGAAATCAACGAGTTGGGCAGTCTGGCTTATTCGGCTACTGGTATGATCTTCTATGCCTTCCACTATTGTATTATCACTATTCTTATATGACGACGGCCGTAGAACGAATCCTTGCTTGTTTCATAAATTTGTTTGCGTGAAAATTTTATATAAATTGTTCGAACAGAAAAAAGTGATAACCGTACGGCGCGGGCGCTAGAAATGACCTGCCAAGTAGGTAATGCCGGAAATGACGAGCCCTAAAGTAGTATGTAATGTGCCCTAAACTTATGATCATACTAGCGACCCGCCCTCGCTTCGCTTCGGGAAACTTATTCCTTCGGTTTGCAAAGATTTAGTTGAAAGTGAAAGAATACCTAACTACTAACCTACTACTACCTAGTGAAAGAGTACCTAACAAACATTCATACATCCATACAAACTTTCGCATTTATAATATTAGTAGGATAGTATGATGCCCATCCGACTTAACATAATATCCGGTCCCTTTTATTCGAATACTGTTAACTTTATCAATTGCTGACAGTTCCTCTTTTTGAGTTTACTCATAAGATATCCTTGAATTTCCCAACAGAGACTGACGGGTATTAGGCGTCAGTAATAGCACAACCTAACCACATGTTTTTGTTGCAGAAATATCGATAGTCAACAAGTTCGGAGAAGTCCCGATGAGCAATGCCGAAGTGATCGCCAACCGCCCATTCATGTTTTTCATCCAAGACGAGGTTACGAAGCAACTACTCTTCATGGGCAGACTGAATGACCCCACTTTAATGGATGGTTCTAACAAGGCTAAAAATATTTAAAAGGAACTATGATCAAACTAAATTTTTACAACCATTCAATAGATTTGTAAGAACAAGTACCTCCATGAATTTTAATCATGAATTTAAAACTTAATAAACATCCTTTTGTATTGCGTAAAAATATTAAAAATGTTTTTTGTTTTGTATCTACTATATATTTCGTACCTTTTCCTGGTTTATTTTAGAAAGTCTGAACAAAAATTTATGGTTAAGTATAAGTAATAATTATATTTTTGGTCCTGAAACTTTTGAAAAAATAAAGATTTTTCGATGCTAGTTTAATAATTATATTATGTGCGTTTTTACGTAGCAAGAATAAAGTTTCCTAGAATTGACGTCTTGAAACGATGAATTAATGGGATAAAAATGAAATTTATAAATTGCCTGATTGGGTACATAACTAAATTAAAGAGCTGACACACTCAAGCCCTGGCTTTAGGGATTCCCGCTGTTGCAAGAGGTGTTATTACACTATTAAATAAATAACATTAGGTACACACAGGTAGGTTGCGAGCTGCAACTTGTGTCGATCCCATAAACTTAATATAGGTATGTAATAGTCAACTTATATAAGGTTTATGGTGGAAATATGTCGGACCCAGTTTAAGCAACAGGGGGCGCGGTCAGTAGATGGATAATGGCTGGTGATTGCTAGCGGAAAAAATATTGAGCGCTTTCGTATTCCGTAAAGCGAAGCCGACGGGCACGGTTTTTATCGTCAGATTACAGTCGTTAAGTGAGCTACGGTGGAGGCCCTTGGGTGGCACCAAAAGTCCCGAAATTTAACTTGGTCAGTAATCTCTCCACCAACGGTCCTCACTAGAGTAACGTAGAGTTAGGACATCCGTGCCTAGTACTGAGTCATTATAATGGGTTAAAGACATCGTCACTGATTTGGGGTATTTTGTCATTAATTAGGTTGGTTAAAATTTATTGAATAATAATATTTATTACTAGTGGCCCCGCTTAGCTTCGGGAAACAAGTCCCTTTGTACGCACATTCGGAAATTGGAAGGCGTAATTATTTAAACTGACATAACTTTTTTATTTCTCAACCGATTGAAATAAAGTTTACCAAATTATATTAGTGAAAACCGCACCCAAATCGAATAAGCTGTTTCGGAGATTAGCGCGTACAAAACCACAGGCAAAAATTCTGAAAATCATTTTTTTGGGTTCTATTGCGTTAATAAAGACTCTCTGTAAAAGTTTTTCTCATATATCTTCTATGTACCTACTAATAGATACAAATTATCTTGGTTAAATACTATTTTATTCTTATGCCACATCTTTTCACTTCGACCAAGAGCGCGGTAAGAGAGCTGTCAAACTCTCGCTAGTGTTCGGGTCACCTCGGCGCGACCATAGTGTTGCCAATATCCCTTGTTCCGATATTTCATCTAACAGTTCGGCCATCAGACAAACCTTCGGTCCCCGAAGGACACATACAACACCAACACTTTTGAATTTCCACTTTTATATAATGCTCCTCAATGGCAGACATGCTCCTTAACTTTAACCTTTGATAACAACTATATATCAGTCTCCTCACACATCATGAGTGCTCAGGCTGCACTGAAATAAACAAGCCCCACATGGAAGATCTCAACAAATATTCATCCATCGGCCGTCGTATAATTTCCAATTGTTCATAATATCTTTATGCTGTAAAAATAAAGTGTAATTACTTCAAATATGGCATCAATTGTTCGTGATATCTTCATGGTAATCATGAAATACACCCCGTAAGGTAACTGTAAGCATATTCCCCAAGTATGAATATGCACTCCATGCAGTAACTGTGATTATGCGCCCCATTCGGCAACTGTGAATCATCACCCCATTCGGCATTCACAGATACGGCCCCGCAACGGCAATTGTGAATATTCGCCCCACAAGGCATTCACAATAAGGCCCCACAACGGCAATTGTGAATATGCGCCCCACACGGCATTCACAATACGGCCCCACAACGGCAATTGTGAATATTCGCCCCACACGGCATTCACAATACGGCCCCCCAACGGCAATTGTGAATATTCGCCCCACACGGCATTCACAATACGGCCCCGCAACGGCAATTGTGAATATTCGCCCCACACGGCATTCACAATACGGCCCCGCAACGGCAATTGTGAATATTCGCCCCACACGGCATTCACAATACGGCCCCCCAACGGCAATTGTGAATATTCGCCCCACACGGCATTCACAATACGGCCCCACAACGGCAATTGTGAATATGCGCCCCAAACGGCATTCACAATACGGCCCCACAACGGCAATTGTGAATATGCGCCCCAAACGGCATTCACAATACGGCCCCACAACGGCAATTGTGAATATGCGCCCCACACGGCATTCACAATACGGCCCCACAACGGCAATTGAAGTCGGAAGCTTCTTAACCAATTTTCACAGGCCCCTTAAGGCACGAGATCTTGTACATAATTACACATTATTCGTACTTTGTGTACATAATGCTTCATATTTAATTTATTTATTCAACTCAATCGACTATGTTGTCTTTGCCTTTATCATCATTCAATTGCATATTGTCAACGTATTTTGATAAAATTCTTGCCCCTTTCGTTCGGCCGATGCTACTCAATATCAGCTTGTCATGTCATGTCATGTCAAAAGCATGAAACAATCCTGCGAATTGTTTCACTAACTTGCCATATCCCATCCAGGTCTAGTAACCCTTCTTTCCAATACTAATTAATTGACAGCAATCTGCCTTGACAATTAATACAGCTGTATAAACTGAACTATGTATTTCACCCACCCCGCGTGGTCACAATCCACAATATAATAATTAAAATTGATTTTAAGTAATTGTTGAAACAAGTACTATACATGCCCATATCACATTTAATAACTGCTTAATAACTCAATCTTTATCACTGAGAAAGATGCCACTATGGCTTACTCTTTTCATCGGGTAACCAAACACTTGGTAAGAGCTGATAGGTACTTTGTGAACCCATCTATAACATTGCTTTTGCAAAAAGGACCTTAACCATCCCCAGTGTGGAATGATTTATCTGGACACATACATACCTTGGCATTTTTTTTTTTTTTAAACTTTGACATGCAGTGGTTTTATAGCTCTTAAGCACTTTTCAATTCCCACATAACCACAATGACGTCAACTCAGAACATCAAGTCACAGAAAGTTCATCCTGCAACCAAACTCCTTAAACTCTGTAATACACACAATTCAAAATTATAATATTTGATTTTAGTCACGGTAAAAGTTAAGTTTCAGAATTATCAGAATCTCCATCTCATATGAACAACCAGTAATCTAAAACTTTGAGCTATTATCAACTCAGTATTTACACCACTCTAAGCTATTATTTAACCATTATTCAAACACAATATGTCACAATTCACCTTAGAACAGAAATGACTGAAAGTCATTTAACTCAGATTAAAACAAACATTTAGTCAAAGTGGTGAGCACTTTGCTGAGTGCTTACTAAACATAATCTCTATCAAGCTATAAGATCAGTGTCTTATGCAAGCACAATCACAAGGGACTACTTCCCAAACACTAATTGTGTTGACCATCACTAGGTCCAACTGCCTCATTTCCCTTATACTTGACGAGCATACCCTCCGCAGCTACGCCCGACAGTTTACAAAAATCGGTTTATCCCCCTTTTTTTTTTATCCCATTAGTGGGGGAATTTCCAAAAATCCTCTCCCAGCGCCACCCCACACTTTCCAAGGAACACACCCGCCAAATTTCAGCTTGTTGCGTCCAGCAGCTTCGGCTGTGCGCCGTCCGTCAGTCACTCAGTATCGGAAGAGTTTCATTTAAATAGATTGTCCCATCAAAATTCAACCATAACAACTTAAACTTCAGGCACTTCCATCATCAACAGCACGGCTGACAAAGCCTTCATCAAACCAACCCAGGTTAATAAAAATTATAAAGTCAAACAAAGATACTGGTAAACCAATATCCGTCATACCCAATAAACTTGTCGAGTTTTCCATGTTTTAATCTCATAGCTCTTTATTATATTATATTCTCTTTATATCAACTCAAAACATAATTAGCTTGCAATCAAAATATACTAACTGGTCACTATTAATTGTCTCCAAAACATCTAACATGTTACGAACTCTTTTAGCTAAAAATAAATTAGCTTTTCCCAAAACAAGTTAATTTTCTCAAAATAAGTTAGTTTTTCTCAACCAAGTTGCCTTATGGGTAATGATTACTAAATTAACCATTTCTTTAAACAAAATTAACATTTAACCCATATACTTAAATCTCATTTGCATCCATTGTTCATTATAATACAAAACTGTTCATTAAAGAACAGAAATGAACACTACTCTCTAATGTCATATAAGAGCTATGTAATGTACAAAAATAACAATGATCAAATATTAATTTCAATAAGTATCATTCAACAAATCGACTCTAACTGTTAATAATTAATTCTGTGACTGTCTCCGAGTATCAGATTAATCTGTTACCGATATCACCAATAACCCTGTGTGATAAGACCAAAGATGGGTACTTAACATTTTATACTCCCAGTACCCCATGACCATAAAGTTATCAAAAGTATATTACTTAGTTTCATTCTGTCGAAATTCTCATTTTATTAATTTGATGCAATTTTAATTTATAACTGTATCCATTAACAGTTCAAAAGTACTTAATTGGTCTACTATAATCAATTATGAAAATTACTTATAATCAATTATGAAAATAACAGTGAATTGATCATCAATTAGTGTGGCTAACTTACTAAGCCATATGATAATTAACTCCATATTATTATGTTACAACCATATTTTCTTTTAACTATTAAATTGACCCAGTAGTCATACAAAATAATAGCAACCAAGTATTAACAATAACTAAACCTCATTATAATGGTACTGATGACCATGTAGATATACCTATAATATTATATTTATAATTTCTCTAATAATGTATATTTATAGTTAGTTATTTAAATTTCTGTAACTTTAAATATGACTGTTGACATAACTTTGTAATACCATATTTGTGCAATAAAAGAATTTGAATTTTTGCCACACATGACCATTGACCACACATGCCACACAATTCCCACAAGTGGCACATGTAAGCTAGCTCAATTACTGCACTGACCATACCATTCTATTTCACTACATGAATGTAATAATTGATTTGATTTGATTGAATGACAACACCTTTATATTGTCAAGAAATTACAGCAATCTTAGTGGTACCTGTTTGCCAATTCTATATAACAAATAGATTGAAGTAGATTTCCTCATAACCCCAACTCTAATTACTTAATTATGTCAATTATTAAATATTTTCAGTTATCTCTCTCTCATAAAATTATATTCTTTATGAAATGTAATTTATCACCTCATCTTATTTTCATTTAACTTTTACAGTTTCCTTGCTTCATAACATCGCCAAATACTCAGGCTTCTGTGTATGACTGTCCACACTAGGACATAAAACTCTTAAAATTCACATGGTACAATAAACAATTTAAAATACCTTTAATCCCCATACCAATTTCTACAGAGAAATTGTTGAGAACAGTCTCAACAATTTGTTTTACCAGGTTAAAGTGTGACCATATTGATGGATCACCACCATCATCATCATCATCATCATCACCATCACAACCACAACCCACAACTGTCCCACTGCTGGGCACGGTTGCACCACCATACCACCAATTATTTGACCAATGTTATTATGTCCTGACAACAAGCTGACAGCGCTCCAACTTCTAAAAGCTTATCACCCACTGTACCAATAATAGCTTGAGTGATCATTTCATCACTACGCTTGCATGTAAATTTCTATAGTTTTCATTCGGTCACATCCTGATTACAAGATCTCTTATTTTAATGGAAAAGCCTTGATCAACTTGTCTCTCCATTCAGTCCAACTAATCTCATATGATGCTCGCTGGCCATATAAATCCCTGGCATAGCCACTTAGATGTACAGTTGCAAATAAATGTTTGTTCATCACATCTATGCATTTCAAATATGCCTTCCAAATTATTAATCCAACGCTTTATTGAGGTAGAATTCTTTTGAAGACCAAATTCAGGAATAAAGTAATTTCTCCCCACATAACACATTAATGAAGCAGGTGTTATTTCCATTGAGTTTTCACTATGACAATTTCCTTGTTACGCAGTTCTCTCACAAGACTTTTCAATGCTTCGATGCAACTATTATTTCTTTTCTGCTGTTTTCTATACTTCTTTTTAATCTTGATCACTCCGTAAACTTGAACTAGTAGTACTAACAGACAAGGTCTGTTACTCCCTCTTATGTTACTTTACTTTACTTGTTACTTGCTCTTGTTTACCTACTATAGTAGCCAATGTTTACAATACTTTAAACCAATTGTTTTTCATTAGGTAACATGTAAAGTTATAATTTATAACATTTGTATTAATATTGTTAGGAAGTAATGTCTTCTCAATTTCCCAAATTTGTATCAGTTAAAAGTCAATAAAAATCACAACATGGAATATGCTCACCCAGTTTTTATGCACCCCTAGATGCCATGCACATGAAGTATAAGCCAAATAACTTAGACACTGTCCTTTTATCATCACAAGCAAAGTATTTGCTTTGCACACAACACACATCACACTAAAGGAACATGTTGAAACTTTACAAAGATTGTATAAGGTTAAAACTCCATGCAAGGTAACATATATGTAGTACATGCACTAAGTAAAGTTAATCATCCACATGTAAAGACATTTAAGTTGTCTAAAACACTTTATGTACTCGTATATTAAAACTTTGTAAGCGTCCATTCCGCAATTGAAGTTAGGTTAGTACGACTGAAAATTATCACAAATTCTACGTTTTTCGTATCGTCAGGCTTTACGTTACATTTATGCACGTGAGAATGCCACTTCTGAAACTAATCGATACAAATTATCTTGGTTAAATACTATTTTATTCTTATGCCACATCTTTTCGTTTCATCCAAGAGCGCGGTAAGAGAGCTGTCAAACTCTCGCTAGTGTTCGGGTCACCTCGGCGCGACCATAGTGTTGCCAATATCCCTTGTTCCGATATTTCATCTAACACTACATACAGCGACCAGTTACAGATTTACTATTAGTATAGATTAATAAAATCACACAACCATAACATTAATAACATACCACAGATCATTATTCCTTTGAGTAAGTACCTACTTTTCTTATTATAATAAGTCAATGAATTTTCCTTTCACATTTCAACCAATAAAAATAACAAATAACCTACACCTAATTTAACCTTACTTAATCAAACGAAGGACAACAAAACTATCAAATGTATTTTCCAAATCACCAAACAACCGATGGCTGTATGGTTCAGTAGTTCGGTCTTTATGAATGACGTAATAGGTAATCAACAGGTCTAGCGGTCTAAGTTCCTTGAGAATTATGAAAATCCCCGTCACGTCAGTAAACTCGTTTTACTTATTACATTTCATTGTTATTCAATATATTCATTAGGTACCTACTACATCTACATCGTAGTTTACGTTAATAGTGCTAAGTCCGGGCAAGACTCATAACAGATGAGATAGAAAGGAGATAAAATCTATTTAACAGAAATAATATTCGTGCACCGTCTTTCAAATCATGTTATTCAATGACAATACTGACAACACCAAGCCCTGTTCCCTTGTTTTTATTATTCATTTTTTTCAGGAAGATGGCCTGCTCGCTGGCCAGTAATATTTTGTTGAACACTGGCCAGAAACATTTGGAAGACTACCTCTTCATCATACCTATCTCTTCTCTCCACTCCTCACTGCACCTCACTACTCCACACGTTGCCTAAACAGCACACCACCTTGCCTCACGACAGCTCATCTCACCACTTCCTGGTGATACTGCTCCTCACTGTTGAATTGTTGATGTAGTAGAGGACAAATTCACTCCTGTATTGTTTTGATTTCACATACCTACATCATCAAAAACATATTTTATTATTTTTGCTCAAGCAATGCTTTTTGCACTGCCTTCCTAATGTTAAAATGCTTCACGTGACTAACATAATTATTATGATTGAGTGAAGTATACCTAGCCACGTCTAGAAACAGGATATTTTAATAAACGATTGTCCATTGCCATGTTTCTTCCAGTCGCTAAGTCGATTTGTATTACGTCAAAAGTAGCAGATGTGATGGTTGTTTAGATCTGCGTCCACCGCTGGTTGCCGTACCGACGGCCCGGACCAATGTGAATGTGCTGGCCATAGCAGCCCTTAACAGAGCCATTTCTGTGCTCAATCAGGCTCAGGACAGGCTCGAATTCTTTTCATGCAACTTGAAGTGACTTTGCAAAGATTATTTTATACTTACTTTTTATGTTATACCTACCTGTTTAAGTTTTTTGTTAAGTTAATAAGGCTTGTCTATCATATTGAGTTAAAACTATAATGTTAGATGTGATGCTTTTTTAATAAATAAGTAAAAATAAAATTACTCTTGTCACTTTGGCTACGTACAAGTAATCTTCGATAGTCCCAGAAACTTCCATGTAAAAAGCTGTCATCTAAATCAATAGCCAGTCATATCCAGGAGAGCAGTTCTCTATCATAAATCGAGAACCTACTGTGTGATATTACGGATAATTACTGACCAGTACAAAGAGACTTGTTTATGAGTAAACTCGTATGACTTAAGCGACATTACGAATACTGATACTAAGAAAGAGGTGGTAAATGAGGAGATAGAAAGAACAAATAGTTTCATGGCTTCAATCCATTAATGGCCCACTACTGAGCACGGGTTTCTCCTCATACCTGAGGAGGCCTAGAGCATACTCCACCACGCTGCTCCAGTGCGGATTGGTGGAGGGGTTAGTGGCCAACCCAAGTGTCGGAAATTTTTAAGCCACCCGAAGGTATCCGACATAGCTTAACGACTGCTACCAAATGATAACAACCGGGACCGACGGCCTTACGTGCCCTCCGAAGCACGGAAGCGCTCAAGAAATTTTGCCACTAGCAGTCACCCATCCAACTACCGACCGCGCCCGCTGTTGCTTAACTTTGTCGATTACTTGAGACCGACGCAAGCCGACGGGCTGTGAGCGCTTCAATAGTTTCATACCATGCTCAATTTCATTAAATTATCACAAAATCTAACATTTAGAAAAGTGGAAGTTTTGAGCACTTGAATTGTCACGATTTTTAGGTCATTAGGTGTAGAATCTATAAGTTAACTATTAATATAATGCATAACATAAGTCGAAATGCTATACCTAAAGCATCACAGACGCTTCCAATAAGACAAAACTGCCAGAAAATAATAATTGCTCTGAAATTCTATCCAATATTGAACTGCCCTTGTAATTTCCTTGCACGATTGCTTCGTCATTAGGACTTGGAAATTTTTAATCTCTAAAATTACGTAGAAACTCAGAATTATTGTTGTCAACACATCCTGATATTTCCCTCTCTTGGTCGCTCCGCTCCGTTGTGAATCACGCTTTACTCTTGTAATTAATCCATACGACCACTACCGTTTGGCACAGAACCCATTCTACACTGTAGTTTATCGCATGAAATTTGTTTACGAGTTTATTTGCGAAAACATTTACGGTTTTAAACTACATGACAACGTTCGCTTGTTTAGTTTATAAAGTATCTATATAAAAGTTTATTAATTACAGTGACGTGAGTTAGAGATAAAAGTTTAAAATGGATTTGTCTATATTTATTTGTAAGTAAATTTCCATATTATTTTATGTCTGCAATTGAGATTATAACTAAAGAGATCGTAATTGTAACTGCCTTGACAATACGTTAACGCTATATTTAGAAAAACCTTGATTGTTTGGTTTTGTAACTTTAACGCAATAAGACTCAGAATATATTTCTAGATTAACCTTTGCTCACGATTTAGAGATGTCGCACATGCGTAAACCGGTCCTGTTAATTACTTATAATATTAGTCAAAATACTTTGCACTCAACCGATTCCAAGCCAAGCTTTGGCGATACTTTGCGTCCGTCAGAACGGCGGGTCAATCATCGTATTTCACTTTGATATTATGTTAAATAATTGCTTATGAATTGCTTATATTTGCTTATCATGATGAGAGAATTGCTTATTGCATAATTTAAAAGAAATAACAAATTTAATGTTGACCCTCCATTCTGACGTCAGCTGTGCAGGTCAAGTCTCTATAAAGTAGTAACTACGTAGAATTACTAATGTTTTAATAGGCCAAAAATTGCTTATCAATTGCTTATTTCACAATTTGGAAGCCTGCACCCCGTTATTAAATTCATAAGCTAAGTACGACCCTAAAATCCCCCAGCGCCTGTTAAAATTGTATGAGCAAAGTCACGAATGTTGGAAATTGCGTTTCAATTACAAGGTTCTTAAATGCCTACCGATATTGAGACAAAATAACTAAAATAAATAAATAAAATTAATAACGCATCACACTCATAGCCCCACACTAGGATTCCCTGTGTCGTGGATGCCATGGACAACACACAAGACAAGAACACACAGACCCAGACCAAGAACGAAAATTTAAATTCATGACATTCAGAACCCAGGACCCTCGGAACGGCGATCCGACGTGTTAACCATTGCGTCATCCGGGTCGTCAGAATGAACCTACCCTCCGTTAACACGTTAAGTGCGGAACGGGGCATAAGAAACCCCGATCGTGTCTGGTCGTTAAAGCGGTAAAGAAAAACTTAAACTTCACTGTCGTGCGGGAGGCATAACTTCTGGGTCAGTATAGGAAAGAGAACTATATGTCGGATCATGTCGAAACTTTTGCTGAAGAACTTTAATTAACACGGATGATGAAGTAAAGCCGGGTGGTGAATCTCAAACAAAATCACTGATGAGATTTCAAAAACAGGTCAGTCTGAAATATTGTAATTAATAAATAAATTTCAACTAAGTACGTTGATTTTAAAATATTGTATATAATATTGTATGTATGTATAGGGAGGGACGCCTTTCCCCAGCAGTGGGATCCGACAGGCTAGCTGTATATCTGTATTGGAATTTTCTTGCCGCTTCTTCTTCCAAGACTACTCACGGTAGGGATTTGTTGAAACGATGGCGTAGATTGACTTTCGAAAAGTGTTTCTACAAAACCAACTTGGAATAAATTTCATTTCATTTCATACATGTAGTGAAACGACAAGTGCACGATTAATAACTGTTTATTTTTTATATGGCGGTACATGAGAAACATTAGCATGACAATCAGTAAATTCAATACTACCTTCCTATAATACTAAAGTATACTACAATACATACACACATAAAAAACAGTTTGCGATCACCCCAGACAGTGCCGCAGCTCAGGGAAGCTGCTGTTCAAGAATGGGACCGGTTACCACAAGAAATGCCGGATAACTTGATCCTCAGCATGCCCAGGAGGATCTCCGCATGTGTTTGAGGCAGAGGAGGAGTTATTTTGTATTAGATAAACTACAATTTATTAATAAAAGGTTTTTAAGTTTGGTTAAACTATTTTTTTATTAGCAGTGATAGCGGTGTGGTTGAACATTGGGCTGCTGAACCGGAGGTTCCGGGTTCAAACCCCGCACGCACCACTAATTTTCAAAAAAATATGTGGGTATTATAAATTTAATTATCACTTGCTTCGGTGAAGGAAAACATCGTGAGGAAACCTGCACACTCGAGAGTTCTCCATAATGTTCTCAAAGGTGTATGAAGTCCACCAATCCGCACTTGGCCAGCGTGGTGGACTATGGCCTATACCCCTCACACAGTGAGAGGAGACCCGTGCCCAGCAGTGGGACAGTTAAGGGTTGTGATGATGATGATGATTTTTTTATTTCTATCAAAGTTCTATTACCATTGCCTTATTAATCGCCTATTTTTTTATTTCAGAAAAAAAGTATTTTTAAATAAAAAAAGATATAACGTGAACATTTTCCCTTGAGTAAGTTAAATTTTGAAAATATATCAGCTTTTGCAAGTGATCTCAAACTATTCTTGTTTTTCTTGAAAATCTTGTTTTTAATTTGATACCTGACTAGAGTCATAAGGGTCTTTCAAACAATTTTATTCTTGTGCATTGCTGTTGTTTTCGCAACACCTCGTTAAAAATAAACGTTAAAAATATACAGTAACTTATTTAAATTAACGGAGCGTAGGTTCATTTTGTCTCAATATCGGTAGGCATAAAAGAACCTTGTAATTGAAACGCAATTTCCAACATTCGTGACTTTGCTCATACAATTTTAACAGGCGCTGGGGGATTTTAGGGTCGTACTTAGCTTATGAATTTAATAACGGGGTGCAGGCTTCCAAATTGTGAAATAAGCAATTGATAAGCAATTTTTGGCCCATTAAAACATTAGTAATTCTACGTAGTTACTACTTTATAGAGACTTGACCTGCACAGCTGACGTCAGAATGGAGGGTCAACATTAAATTTGTTATTTCTTTTAAATTATGCAATAAGCAATTCTCTCATCATGATAAGCAAATATAAGCAATTCATAAGCAATTATTTAACATAATATCAAAGTGAAATACGATGATTGACCCGCCGTTCTGACGGACGCGATACTTTGGGTATTTGGATCCCAATCATGGCAGTCAACAATTCCTTAACTTATAACTCCATATTAAAATGTCTTTTGAGAGTTGTTTATTTTCATCTAATTTATTAAATTCTTAATTTTCTATTATTACTAAATGAAACATTCATGAATTTCAAATGCGGATCTCTAACATGTTACGAATACCAAATCAAGACACTGGTAAACGAACAGACCACTGTGATAAAATAATAATAGACCTTAAAAGCAAATCATAAATGTGTGTACAATGTATTTTTTCAGTATTTATGTTATCCACTCTTCAAACATTTAATTGTGATAGTAGACGAATTAACGGAAATTCGCGCCTAAATTTTTTTGATATCGATCTTCTTCGATACACCACAGAAGATAAAATGGGTAATGTTATGATATCACCTGCCAGTATGAAATCAACGTTGGCAATGATATTGGAGGGTGCCAGAGGAGACACAGAGAAAGAAATCAGGAATGCTTTGAGACTGTCACCAAATAAGGAAGAATATCGGGAGGAACTCAACCAATATCTATCTTTGTTAAAGGTAATTAGGAACCCGCCCTCGCTTAGTTTCGGGAGCCCTGCCCCTTAGTACCCGCAATTCAAAATTGATAGACGTGATTTTTTAAACGGACATAACTTTATTACTTATTTATGAACTAATTGAAATAAAACAAGCGCCAGAAGCTTGTGGTTTTTATTTCGGTTGTCATCATAGATACTTCTTCTTGTCTTTATCTTTTTGCACATTAAAAGCTTGTTTGTAAAGTGTCACCATCATTGTTCACGACTCAAGACGAACACTTCTCAATTTTATTACCTACTGTTTTTTTGTTTGCTGGCGTCATTGGATTTAACACAATAAAACCCGATGGTGTTAGCAAACAATATAACGAAAGCCATTAAGAGATGAACAATATAAGAATTTAATTCTCAGTATCTTATATAGGTACCTACTAATTGAATTATACAGCTTTATGAATTGGCATTTGAATCAGTTTTTGTTTGACTTTTTTTTTTGTTCTTGCTTACAAGAATAACTTAAGGATATAAATATAAGCCAATAACATAAACTGCATATTTAGGTAATGTATATTTTAAGTCGTAAAACCAGCCTTTTTCAGATCATTCGCTTGCATAATTTTAAGGATTAAGATTTAGTTTTGGTAATGCAGTATGTACATATACCTAATGTAGTTTTGGTAATAAAGTTGAAGCAAAAGAACGTAAAATATGACGGCACAATATATTTTCAGACAAACAAAACAGGTACGCTGTTATACAATGCGAATGCCGTTTTCGTGTCTGACAAATTGAAACTAAAACGGGAGTATGAGGTGATGTTGCGGAAGGTGTATCATTCGGAGATACGCTATGCAGACTTCAAGAACCCGCCTGAAGCTGCGAATCTTATCAACGGTTGGACCAGTGCTAATACCAATGCGCATATTACTTTTGTTGTTGGACCTGGTAAGTATTTGATTGGGCAGTATTAAAGCAGGCATGATTCTTTAATCATTGCAGGACACGGTATCTGAAAACCAACGAAATCTGAAAACCGAAACGGTATCTGAAAACCAAAAAAATTACGGCAAGTTTTTTATTAAAATTAAAAAACTTGCCGTAATTATTTTATGCACGATGCCTATGGGCTGTTTCCGGGTTAATCATAAAGCCTATCAATATTGAACATCCTGATTCAACCTTGTCCAAAGATACGACTTTGCACTAATATCTGTTGCTTGTCATAACCACAACTTAATGGAACCCTTACCATTTCCAGTCGACATCAGCCCAACGTCAGACATGGTGCTGTCTAACGCCATGTTCTTCAAAGGCGCATGGCAACGCGCTTTCGACCCTCGTCTTACCCGAAAGGATTGCTTCTTCGTCAAAGGAACTTGCAACGATGTCGCCATGATGTCGCTATCTGCGGAACTGAATTACGCTTATGTCGATAATCTGAGGGCTCATGCTGTTGAATTGCCTTATGAGGTAATAGAATATTTTAAATGCTTGAAAATATTTGATATTGGAACGAAAAGTAAGTCTGGAAATGATGAGGCTACTGAACGCATTTATTTAGGCATTACAATTAGGGAAAAGTTTTATCACAGTGACGTAAACAGCATTCACAGTGGAAGCCAGTAGATATTAGAATACATAAGAAGATTTGAGAGTACAGAGCGAATTAATAAGATGGAATTAAATTTATTTCCTTACCTGACATTATTGCAGCAATTATAGAGTCTAGAGCGCTAAATCTGAACACATTGGAGTCAAGTATTGTTGAAAATCGTACAGTAGGTACAGATTTACCTACTTCGTACCTACTAATCATAGGATTTGTATTGGAATAAATGCAAGTAGGTTGGTGATCGGCTTTGAGAAAAGTAAAATCTTAATCGTTAATTAGAAAATACATAATTATGTATTTTCTTCGACATACCTAACGTAAGCTCGTTCACATATTTTTTTATAAATGTTCGTCATAAAGACTATGTCATTAAACTATGACATGGACAAGATCGTCTTTCTTCAAGGTTTTCCTGTATCGTGTATTGTATGTATTGGTGCTACGTAAATGTCATCTCCAAACGAAATGTTGTCTTTACGACAAGCGCTTAAAAATAGTGATGAAGCTTGTCTTGTTCAAAGAGATGTTTTTGTTACAGAATGAAGAATAAAGTCACCTTGTAGTAATGCGTTATTATCAATATAACTAAGTATTTCACGAAAACGTGCTAATTTATTTATTCTTATTATGTTATTAAATTGAAAAGCATCGACGCGAAAACAAGTTTGTCTTACTGGTACCTACTAGTAGCATGTATGTGTTATTTGTGATATATTTTTGTGTGTTATATCTACATATTTTCTTGTTGGAGTATCAGGCTGTCTCGTTGGATTGGTTTGATTTTCAAATTATTTTACATCACTTACAACCCTAGTAAGTGTATTTACATCCTGTTCTATCTAAACTTGAATAATATCTACTTTTACAGAAAATCTGTCAATAGGTATAATTTAGGTACATACTCGTACTACCTATCCATTCATTAAAACTTACAATTATGAAACACAATCATTAATTTACAAATTTCAGCTTTCAGCTCCGGTTAAAACTACAACTTGTTACCTTGGGCGAATTACAGTGTCAATAGCGGCTATCCATAAATTACGCCATACAAATTTCATTATTGTGAAGTAAGATTTGTAATACTCGTACATGTGATGACACAAAAGTTATGACCTGTACCCATCTCCTGTCACACGATGTCACATTTTATTGGCCTCTTCCTTCCTTCTTCACGTGTGACATACCTAATTAGAGCACGTAGTAACCCTTAAAGTAAAACATTAAAAAATTATGAAGTATTTACAAAGTAAATTGTATTTGAAATTAACTTTCCAGGGCAAACGTTACTCCATGATTTTGCTGGTACCAGTAGACCGCGACGGGCTAGTGTCAATTGTTAGAGACCTTCCCTACATGAGTCTTCCCCAAATCTCACAACAACTGGAGCCTAATGAGGTGTTCTTGTACCTGCCGAAGTTCAGCGTAGATTATAATGAGAACATGGTTGCTGCGCTAAAGAGTGTAAGTATGAGCATTGTTTGGTCGTTGATATGACCTTTGTTATTATTTTGAACAAGTATTAAATATTTTATCTATGGTGACCATGGGTAAAAGTGCAGACAGACCAAGCCCATACAATACGTGTGTTTACTTAAATAAGGTAGCTTGGGTAAGGTTACTCAACCTAACGTACTTACGTTAAAATAAATAAAACCTAAATGAAACTTCGCGCAGCGGGGTACTGACGATCTCAATTAGCAACCTCTCCCCCATCACCATACCCCGCATTTCTTCCGTTTTGATTTCGTGTTTTAATGTTATTGAGAATTTCAAAAGATTTGAGACCGATTTCAACTTTTCACAAAGACAGTTAATGGACTTGTTCAATTCAGTTCAAATCATCTCATCAGTTTTCGAAAATAGATCACGTTCCTTAGAGATTTGATCGAATATTTGTTTTCATAATTTCCTTGGCACTTATCTATGCGTTGCTTATTAAAAAGGAAACACACATATCACTTAGCAGTCTCCGTCCATCTAGTCTAGTCTCCATTGTACCCAGTCTAAATGTTAACATTTCTTTTTAGCACGTTTTGTCAAACACAGATTTAGGCATACAATCATCAAGTTCAGTAACAAAATTTCTTTGCAGATGCGTATCAATACATTGTTCAGTAAAGACGCAGATCTCTCCGCGATGTATGAAGGTGGATCACCAACACTGAATAGTATCCTCCATAAAGTGCAGATGACTGTGAACGAGCAGGGTACAGTAGCCGCAGCAGCCACATCCGCTATGATCATACCGCTCATAGAAAATGGTGTTCAACTCCGTGTGGACCGACCTTTTCTATTTTTTATAAGGGATAACGACTCAGGATTGGTCATTTTAGAAGGAAAGATTGAGGAACCTACGCCATTTCAAGAGGATCTTGTTAAAGCAGGTGACTTTTTATGTAACTACCTATATAAGTAAAAAAAAATAAAAGCCGTTTTTATGTAGGTGCTTCGTCATTGTCACATATTTATTAAAATACTCATCAAAGTGATTAAACCTAACAGAAGTGTTTTATGACAATAGGTCAATGAATTTATTAAATATTGTTAAGAATTCCTTTACAAAAATTTTGTGATGTTACTCGAATTTACCAAGTTTAAACAATTATATATTATTTTGTGCTATGTAATCCAATAAATTACATTGTAGATCTCTAAATATAGTAATTTGTTTCAGATCCAGTACCGACAGTAAAGAAAAACACAAGAACATTTTCTCTGAGGAGGTTATTTGGTTAATTATACATAATAAAAAACTTGAGAGGTGTCAAGGGACACCCGGATGGAACGAAGTTCCTTTCGATTAATTAGTGAAGGAATTGTAAATATAATATCGGCAAACAAAAACTAATGACAAAACTACGCATTTGCTTATTTCGTCTTAATTTTTCGTTACAACTTTTCGTCTTAATTTTTTCCGTCTAGCCCCCTTTCGCAACGCGCGATAAGGAACTTCGTTCCAACTACTAAAAATGTCTAAGCTATTAATGAAGAAAAATTGTAAAATAAAAAAGCGGTACAATTAAAGTACTGAATACCCACCCAATTTTATTATTGCTATAACCAGCCAGCAATGTATCGAAGACGTACTCAATGGTAATTACTTTTTTCTGCTTTTGGACAACACACAGGAAACACTGAGCCTTGCGTTGTGTAGAGGAATGCAGTCAATTCACCAGTAGCTATTAACATTTTCGCCAAAGGCATCAAGTCATGCGTCTTAAGTGGTTACTGTAATCCATGGGCACGTTTATCCAGCCTTAATTCGGACTACATTGGTGGTATAAGTCTGAGACAGGTGTGTTGCCACTTATGAGACTCATTGCTTAATTCCTGAAGTGTCACTGGCAACTAATAGGTTAGGTGCAATAATGCTAAGTGAATAATAAATGTAAATGAATAAATGTAGTCACTGCGCTGTTAACAAATCAAGACTTCTCTTGTATTGAACTAATCCTGAGTGTAGTATTCGGTCTAGCTGGTTATAAAATTCCATTGTTATCAACATAATGACAATATGTGAGAGTAATTATAATTTCTAATTCAGCTTGCAAAGTTTGACCTGAACATACACAATCACAAAGACACCACGAACTGTCGAGACCTGAATTCATTTGTCTGTAAGCTAAATGTCTGTAACGGAGGAATTTTGTACCTCTACTGAAACAACTGCGATGAGCAGGATCAGCAGGAAATGGTACTATGAGGTGTGGGGACCAGAGGTGAGGTGTGGTGAGCTGGTGAGGCGAGGTGTGGAGTGGTGAGGTGCAGGCTTGAGGAGTGGAGATGAGATGAGGAGCGGAGAGGAGAGATATTCAGTTGGTAGTCTTTCATAGGTTTCAGGTATTCTAGCAAAATGTTACTGGCCGGCGAAAAAGCCATCTACAAGAATAAACGGAATAGAAATGTATTGTAAAATGAAGCTCGTGTATTAATTTGCCCTTTTACATGTCTGTTTCGAGCAGAAATCGAACCTGTCCAAGTGCAAGAAGAATAATTTCCAATCTGACCACAGACGAAAGCTTTTGGATTCTATTCCAGTAAATTAATTTATTTTTAATTCTACAATCCAAAAGTGAGTTACAAATGTTACAATAGGATTAAGTACTTTTTCGTTACCTGTCCTTAAAAAATATGTATTATTTTCTGAAATATAGCGGGTCTTTTATTTTTACTGAGAGGAAATCGCAAAAAACAAAGGTAGGCAATATTTTTGTAATCAGGTCACATACAAACAGATGTTTTACGGTGGATACTACTGTTTGACTATCATAGTCGTACCGTGAAATTTATAATTATGATAACGAGAAATTAGGTACAGCAATTGGCTCACTGTCCTCAAAAAAGATATTGAATATTGAAACGAAAATTACCGGTGAAATATTTTATGTATATCGGTCATAGTTGCCGAGTCCGAATTTATCACCAGAAGTGTAAGATTTTTACCGTCGTTTGCAAGTATAATCTGTTTCTGTTTTTTGGTAAGTATAATGGGTTTCGATAAGTATAATGTGGGTATAGCAGTGAGCACTTATCACACCTTTAGAATCAACTGGCCGGCTTATGAACGTAAGAATGCCTACTAAAAACTAATTATTAAATTTCTTATTAACTGATTAGTACACAATTTTGGAAAGGATGAAGAATTTTTTACCACGTATAATATTCTTATCCTTATATGTGTACATACCTCCAAACGTCTCGTCTTGAGAAAAGAAACAAACTCACGTCTAGACACTAAAATATTTTAGGAATTCTTTTAATTGCTCGTTTCGTCCTGGGTTTTGTGTAAGGGCATCACTAAGCGTAGGTATATCAAGATATTTATGTATTTAATTGTTGACTGTCTTTCTATAATTTTATTGGGAAATAGTCTAGAGCTTGTCAGTAGGTTTTCTAATTAAATAAAAAAGCGAACGATTGGTTTGCTGATAACTTACTATGTTAGCGGTAAATAATAGTCCTTGGAATGTTTGAATGAATGTTAGTGAAATTTCTGTGTGTGATTGGGTTAAGCATGTTTGGTCCCATACTATTTTGATACACATTCAGGGAAACATTTTCAGAAAGACTTTAAATACAGTAAAGATAAATTTACTTAGTAAACTTTAATCTATGCAACCTATTTAGGTAGATTGTAAATAGTGAGTTAACTCTCGAGGCACTAAATGTACAATTCCTCAAGCAACGCAAACAAATTAACCATACGACTGAAATGCATAGTAGCTTTTTTATAGCCATCATCAATTAATGTTCGCTATATAGAAAGGACCGGTAAGGTTGTTAAGTAGGATATTGCCAAGTGAAATCTACACAGATGAAGTCGTTGGTTGACCACTCTGAACAGGCACGCGACTGTCGAGTGTCGAGAGAAACAAGCCTCGAAGTAATAATTTCACTTTTCCAGATGTCTCTAATTCATTAGTGATTCCAAACAAGATGTATAATATTATTAGTACTGCAAGTACTGATAGGAACTTGTATTTGTACACTGAATTTATGAGTTTATATTATGTTGCGACAACTTATTTAATAATCCTTTTATTGTTGCTTATTAATGAAAAATTATAATGCCTATAAATACCCAAGTATTATCAATAATTATGTAAAATTTGCAAGTATGATAAGCAGTTTAATATTGAATAGATCAACAACACTCATAAAATAACATACTATGTTGTTCATGTTATGTTTAAATAAAAACACTGCGGCCTCACGTTATTTTACCGTAAGTACATAAACCTACCTAAACAGTTAAAACGTAGCAATATTCCATTGTAGGCTAACTAAGGTCTATTTTTAATAGTTAGTAGTTGTAGGTTACGTAAAGAGATAACTAACAATATAATGAGTGTTTGTAAGTTTTTAGCATTTGCTTGGTAAGTTATTAAGGATAATGATTAGATAGAATATTGAGAACGCCCGTTAAATATTGCATTGGATGGATACAAGCTCAGGTATCGATTATTCGATTAGATTCATCAATACTTAGATATACCAGTACTTGGCGACTCATGCCGATTTACGCTGCGTGTTTTTCTCCTCATTAACCCCATTTGGGATGTACGTACTTCAAGTCGATTAAGGTTCTGATTATGTATGAGCATAATGCAATTTATGTTCATATAATAACAGATGGTTATATTATTTTTCATTTACTATTCAACTTCTATGTTGAATGGTTTTGTTTTATTTGTCCATTGTAAGTATTGTAAAAATACTAAGTTTAGCAAGCCCCTTTAATATTGTTGTGTAGGCGTGTGAATATGTTATCTATGTATAAATTTATGTATGTGAATTATCGATAAAAAAAAATAGTTTAGAAAAATACATTAAATAAAAATGAAAATAATTTTTGACATCTATTTTTACAATTTTTGATATTTGATTTAAACTTAAAGTACTTAAAATATTAATATAGTAAAGTTATAGACTTTCTTCTATTAAATTATTAATGAGTGTATGTGTGTACATTAATTATTATGAGTATTATTTAAAATAGTTACCATTCCTTTAAATTCGTTGGGATTAATTTCCAAGAACACTGAGGAATGTCCTAAGGAATTAGGGATTCCAAACCAAGTAAAAAAAAGAAGCCTTTTCTCCTGTTCATTTTATATCGACTAAAGACTGATATCTAAAACTAGATTTAGTTACAGAACGGTGAGGTATTACGTTCTTCAATCAAAAGGCATTCTAAGCTTTCATTTAATTAAATAAAAAGTTACAAAAACACAAAAGTAATTAAGTCGTAGAAATTGAATTTTATATTTGAATTTTATATTTGACACTCGAAAATGTATTAAGATTTATTTCTGAACGTTTGTAAGTCGTCATAAATCTGCATATCACCCTTATGGGCAATAATTTATGGCGCCATTAAACTTAATTAAGTGGCCGGGCTGTCGACTGTTAAGATCCAATCGGCGCGATCCGGCGCCTCGCAACTGGGGCAAGTATTCGCAAACATAACTTTTATTCGGATATAAAACCTACATTCGATCAGTGCTACATGGTCCGTGCTGTCCGTGCATATTCATTAACGGTGAAAACTGTTAATATAATCTCAGGTAACAGCTACTTATTTATATGAACTTGGTTGGAGAATTTACTGAAACATATTCGGGTGAAACTGTTAACGGTAGTTTCAGTACCATGTTATTAAAAAGTATTGTGTATTTAATTTTTTTTTTAAATTATACGTAATGAACTTACGGCCCTGAACTAGATTTTGTTTGATAAGACTATTGTATCGTCAAATAACCCATAACAGCCCTATCCTTTACTAAAATCACTTCGTATACAGTGACAAAACCAAGACCAAGAAGTAAGTGGTCATTAATTTCTGATAAACAGATAATTAAAAATTACATTTTTATGAAGAATGTGATCTTGAGTGAATAATGAAACAAATAGTGGCAAAAACTATAAGGAAGACCATTAATAAGAAGTGATTTGCTTATAAAATTATCATGATCGTTAATGGCTAACTGTAAATCTAGTATAACTTCCTAATACTTACTGCTTGAAGTTATTTGCTTCACGGTAAATCAGATGAGTAAATCAAAAAGTATCTAATATCTTTGTTTTTATTTTATTCTGATTTCTCAACTAGCTTTAAAAAAGTAAAGACAATTATTAATTATGAGAAACTTATCTTAATATTATGTTGCAATTTATACCTACACATAATAAATCTGTAAGTAACTGATTGCTGTCTGTGCATGGAAGATATGAGAACACTTCTGGGGGTCTTTCTTAACGCAATAGAACTCAAAAAATGATTTTTAGAATTTTGCTCTGTTTGTCTGTCTGTTTATCTGTTTGTCTGGTTTTGTAAGCGTTAATCTCAAAAACAGCTAAACCGGTTTGAGTGCGGTTTTCACTAATATATTGTGGTAAGCTTCACTTAACATTTAGTGTTTATTTTATTTCAATCGGTAGATAAATAAAAAAGCTATGTTTAAAGAATCAAGCCTAACAATTTCCGAATGATTGCGTACTAAGGGACATGTTTCCCGAAGCGAAGCGAGGGCAGGTTTACTAGTCATAAACAAACTTCTAAAAGCGCTTATCGCTAAAATTATCTAAATCTTTGTTTGAATATTTATGAATACCTTTTAAATGTTTTTCAAGCAAAGATGTGTTTTAAACACTTCGTATTAAATTAGCATCGTTGCGACCTTTCTTCGCCATTTCTTCGTTTTCTTTTGTATTTCATTCGATTTCGCGCGCTCGATATTGGCTGGGAGAAAGAGTCATGAAGTATTAGAATTACCTTGACCAAATATTGTTGGTTGATTCCTTCTACAATAAATCATCTTCTTCAATAAATGTTCTTCTATCATAGTATTAATCTTATATATTTGATAATTCATCATCGCAACCCATAACTGTTCCACTGCTTGCCTAGGGTCTCCTCTGACAAAATGTTGGCACGGGCCATCGTCCATCATGCTGGCCAGGTGCGGATTGGCGATTGATTTGATACTTATTGTATTATATTTACAAAATCAATCCAAATATGCTGGTCCTTTTGAATTTTGATGGTCTTTAGGTACAAGTGTCTAGTTCATAAATGTAGGTATCTTCATTTTATGATTTACGCTACTGAGTGATAAAGTAATAACTAGGTCCTCTTCACAGTTTGAAAAAGGATAAATTGTACTGTTTACGATATTTTGAACCTAAAAAGGGAATTTAAATTTTGATACTTTAATTTATAATTACAACGTTCTTCCAAACGACTATAGATGAAAATGGAAAATTTCATTAATTTACTTACACTTGTCTATTGACGATATTGTGTCGTATGATCAACAAATGCTTCATAATCATACCTTCCATACTGTTAAACAAAAACAATTTAAATGCATATTATCACTATCACGTAACAAAAACATGTACCCTCGTATCAATATACCAAAAAATATACATTTTATTTGGCTAAGCCTTTTTATTTATTTTCCAGTCGTTCTCAGGTGATGGTAGGATTATAATTTTATTGAGACCCAAAGCCAGGTAAAGCGTTGAGTTACTTCGGTGAATTATATTTATATTTTCGTTGGGTATCCACTTTACTTCATTTAAATTCCTCTACAGACTGCGTTGATTTGGAATTAATGGTGCGGTATTAAGAAGTTACATGCAGTCGTGTTTTTATTATTAAAAAAAGACAGCAGACAAGCCATAGCCATTCGAGTAGACACGCTTGATGGCAAATGGTCAGATATGGCTCGATTCTGGTGAAGGCGGTGTATTATAATATTTAACGTAGGTATTGGTCAGTTAGTAATGATCCTTTGCACCGGGCGTAAGGTCTCAGGTAAGATTTGCATTTGGGAAAGGCATTTATGTGGTAGAGAAATGTTTTTTCTTGGGTCTCTGATTTTTATGACGTTTCATTAGCGCTTGTTCCTGCACTGTAACTTGTAATACAGAAAATCCCAGTGCAGGAGTGAGTATACAAAAGATTATTTATTTACTTGTTTTGACTACACAAGAACGGACTAGCGCAACATCGACTTAATAAATTCACGCAAAGTGAAGTACACGAGTGTGAATGCTAATTGGGATAAAAAATTTGGAACGAACACTTTATACTTATTTTGCGTAAACGTAGTAACGGAGAATACGTGTATACTACGTTACTACGTAACAAACGAAGGTGGACGGTAGCCACTTCTGTGCGTACTATGCTACCATCGAACATAACTGTTAAAATGTTGATATAAAGCTTGGTTGGTCGGCTTCCGCGCACGTCACTCTCCATCGCGCACTGCGCACGCGCACCCGTTTTTGTGTTTATGACGTTACGTTTAAAAAGTGTGCAGTTATAAGTGCATTGAATAGTTGAAAACATCATGTAAGTATAATTTATGATGGAGATATTTAGTATGATTATATTCCATTACTTAGTTTCTTGGCTTGCACCGTTCTTGTGAGCAATGTTCGTGGGTTACTTTTCAATATCTATGTCGTGGTGTTTCTAATATATATAATATAATTATGTATGAGTGTATAGGTATCATGGACATCTATATCTATACTTATAATAAATCTGTAACTGGTCGCTGTCTGTACATAGAAGATATATGAGAAAAAGTCTGTATTAACGCGATGTAACCCAAAATAATGATTTTTAGAATTTTTGTCTGTATGTCTGTAGTTTTGTACGCGCTAATCTTCGAAACGGCTTAACCGATTTGTGTGCGGCTTTCACCAATATATTGTGGTAAGCTTCACTTAACTCTTATTATTGGTTTTATTTATCAATCAGTTCAGAAATTAAAACGTTACTGATATCAGTTTAAAGACTTCACGCCTTAAAATTTCCGAATGTGCGTACTAAGGGGACATTTCCCGAAGCAAACCTAGGGCGCGCCCACTAGTTTGTCTAATATCAGCAAATATTACTTGTTTGCTAACACGAATCATGACCACACTTAGCAGGTTTAAACATGAGATCACTAATAAATCTAAAAATAATTATGATCAAGGTATAAAATATTTTGATCGTCTGCAAAATACCGTCATAATGTTTGAGCGAAAGAAAAGCACGTACTAAATTCCAAATTTAAGTTTAATAATTTTGATTGTCGTGACGAATTATTGCATTGTATAAATTGACTTATATTGTATAAGTTTGTTTGTACAATGAGGAAACCAGTCGTATGTCGTAATCCATGCGGGTATCATTCACATCAGTTGCACGTATGATGTCAACATGCATTAGATCCTACTCATAAAAATTACGAAACAACAGGCAAAATTAGCTTTTATATTCAAAGATATAATATTATATACCTACTTATATGCATTCCGTTCATACAACGCAACGCAACTGCGCTCCGATGACATTATTGTAACTATGGAAGCGAAAGAAAATTATGGAACGTAAGAGACAGAAAGTGATGATTAAATTAAAATTACAACAATTACCCGAATTTGACTGCCTCACTTTTACTTACAATTTCATTGTTAAATGTTTACATTTTTAATATACTCAAAATAAGTCTAAGGGTCTAATTGCGTTTTAAAAATCCGTATAAAGTTTGATTTTATGTACCCTAGCATGTATGTAGGTACTTATGCAGAAGCTCAAACCATTAACTGAAATGTCAATCTAATATATAAAATTCTCGTGTCACAGTTTTCGTTGCCATACTCCTCCGAAACGGCTTGACCGATTTTGATGAAATTTTTTGTGCTTATCCGGTATCTATAAGAATCGGCCAACATCTATTTTTCATCCCCCTAAATGTTAGGGGTAGTCCACCCCTAATTTTTTTTTTTATTTTTATGGACAAAAGTTTCTATAGTTATTTTTTTATGGTGTGGCATAAATACACATAATCCCAAATTTTCACTTCCCTACCCCCGCCCCTCAAATTTAAATCGCGCTTTAATCATTTACAATCTATATGGCGGGACAACGTTCGCGGGGTCAGCTAGTAATTTATAATATTTTTTTTTAAATTATGATGGTTGTTTTTACATTTTCAGCTTACAACAGGCACGCAGTATCGTCATCACCATGCGGCCGTTCATCTTTGGTAAGTTTTTGGTTTCAACCCATTAATGCCCCACTACTGAGCACGGGGATCTCCTCATACCTAAAAAAAGTTTTAATCATCATCAATCATAAATTTCTGAGCTGGGCTGAACGTACAGAGTGAGAAGGATATTCCTAGAATCTTCAGTGTTAACGGCCATTCTGAACAGACGAAATCAAAATAATTCTAGGAATTATCTGAAGAATATAACACACACACAATAGGGAGCACACAACAAGTCTTCATTCACTCTTAAACTATGGAATTCGTTTAAGTTTCCTTACATGTCTTATCCATACTTTTACATTTTAATTTTTTAAGCGTTTCTTTGTTTGATACATCCCATTCTTTTGCATTGTTTGCCTCTGGGGGCCATTTCTGGATAAGTCTATTTGTTTCTGTCTTTCCGTATTATCTTATTATCTTTCTTATTACTTCTTGTATAGGTATTACTTCAGGGCTCTGCTATTTCCAGATCATCGATCATATCAAACCTTGCGTATCACAGATCTATAACAATCGTATCCGATTTCAAGTGTCACGACCAAGAACAGTTCAATGGCAAATTAACGGATATTGATTTTGATTTCTTCGTTAGTATCTACTCGATTCGATTCGAATCCGATTTCTCCGAACACTGATGAACTTGGATTTCATGTTGTATTAAAAGTTTTCGTCAGTATTCGAGTGTTTTTGTAAAAAGTTACAGTTTTTAATTGATTAATTTTGGTCCTGTCTTAAGTTGCGTGTGCGTTTTAAGACAAGTATTAATGACTGCTACCTAATGATCGATTCACTGAAACCTGAATCAATGTACATAAATGCGATATACTAAGTATATGTTAAATTTAGAGCGTCTTACATTATCTGATGATCGTGTGTTATACCTATGTATATGGTGTGAAATATAAATTTTAATTTAAAATAAATAAGGTTTTATTTTAATTTAAAATAAAATTTCAATTTATAATAAATAATAAGGTTTTTCAGAAGGCACAGGACCAGTCAGAGTGGCGAAAGTTAGGGGAGGCCTATGTCCAACAGTGGACGACAAAAGGCTGATGGATGGATGGATGGAATAAGGTTTTGTTTTTGCAAAAACCCGATAACATTTTTTTATGTAAAGAAATAAGTGCGTTAATTTACTTTTGAATTACGATGCCATGAAATCAGATTTTTAAATGAAATGTATTTTGAATCAATTCTCTCCAGAGCAAGTATCAAGTATCATATTAGTACTTACGTACAGTAAATCAATAAATACTATTAATAGCCTCATAAATTTAGCACCCTTTTTGCAGGTCATATAATGTTATCTTCGTAGGCTGCGAAGCCGCGAAGCTTTGATTTATTCTGAGACGCTTAAACATATACACCACCTATCAATGTTTTATGTAATCCCTTTTGTATAACGATTTATGGTTAATTTGTGTTTTTATTACTTGATTTGAACACCTGTGTATTCAAAATTAGATTCTGTATACGAATTACTGTTAAATGATGATTTAATCAAGTTTTGTTTTCATTATGTTTGGTTTTTATTAAAATGATCAATGAGTTAAAGAATCATCCCGACCTTTGCCAAGAATCGCACTGTTTTCTTGATAACTAATAAAATTTTATTTAGTAATACAATTTTGATTCTCTTTTGTACGAGGATTATTTTCAATTCCTGGGTATTTCCACATAATTATTTACTTTTTTAAATTAATCTTATCTTAATCGACATACTTTGAAGTAATAATAAATTAATCAAGAAAAAATAGGTTGTGATTTTGAAAGAATGGAGAAATATTTAAAAAAATAATTTTTTTTTCAAAGTTAATCGATTTTACTAAAGAGTAAAGACCCAAACCATTTTCATTCATTGTTCTTTTTTGACATTTCTTTTTTCTTTCTTTATTTTGACGGTGTACACCTTCAAAGAGAAGAAAAACAAAACACTTATTTTTTGTCATATCAACAAAATATTCTCTATTATCTATCATCATTCTCATGCAGATGTTAAAAAAGGGGAATAGCAAATAAGATATGATTATACGTCGGTTTAGTGGTATCACAAGGCAGATGGGATGCCTTTGCATGATTTATGGTTAATTTGAATTTTAACTTGTTTATTTCCATCCGCTGACGTGCTGCATCGCCTGACGACCCATTGTCGGTATTTTACGTGAGAATAATAAAAATGACAGCATTATTTCCATTCAGCTCAGTGAAGAAAGATTGAATAACAATAGTTAATTTAAAGTACTGGTATGTAATATTAATAGCAGCATGCAGATGATTAATAAATAGCATAAAAGCTGTGACAGCATTTCGATAAACAAAGATAATATGCAACACATTTTATAACTGCGAAATGGATTTCTCACTCTCAACTCACTAGAGCTAATGAAGGATAACTAAGTTATAAAAATATAATATAGTAATACAAATGAGTCATTAATTGCAGTGACAAATAGCCGAATAGGCATTAAATTTTTAATATTCTGTCTATCCATAATAATCCCCGATTTAGTAGCATCATAACCAAAATAAAATAAATAAAATGATATTATATAGTTTACTTCTAATGCCATTGCTAGCAACAGTCAAATTGTCACAATATCGTTTAATTGTATGTGCTAATAACATATCCAGAGATAACGGATAAAAAAAAACGTTCTTTTTAAATAGGAAAGTTAAAAATAGTCATGAAGCAACGACATGTTAGACCCATATAGGCATGAGTAGGTGTTCTTATTTCGACAATAGGTAAAATAATTTGGTTAGGAGTTTCACTTTTCTACAACGTCTAGTCGAAGTCAAAAATAAATGACGAGTCATTAACTAACTTATAGGTTTGCTTCATGAAGTATATTGTTTGTTATACAGCGAAATCATAAAAAATGTTATTAAAAAGAGCAATACTTAATAAAAATATAATAGCTTTTATAAGTACTCAATTTTACTTATCTTTAAAGTTAAATAATGCGTGTTACATGCTGAATCATTAACTACATTAAGTATATACATACCTATGTGGAGATTACTCGTACAATTAGCTTGTTTTGCAAAACCTCTGTCTAAGTTCTATGTATATTAGGAAAATATCAAAAGAGAAATACGGAGAATGGTTATTGCATTAGAGTTATAATTTTATTTTGCGCTGGCAGCTAGATTACTTTCCCAGGAGGAATGCGCTGAATTGCTGCAGATGGTAAGGTCAGCAAATAATTTTTTTTTCTGGAACGTGTGTTTCAATTTTAAAGTGTCGTGTGAGTCAATTTTAAAGATTTGTTCTTTAGGAATATTTTAATATGTTGAATAATGAATGCGAAAATGAATGAAAATCGGCAACCTGTGCTCTAAGCTTCTCTTTGTTCTTTGGGTATTTATTATAATTTTATGAAATGGAAAAAAAGTAAAACGCTTTTATATTCTTATTAAAAGGCCTTATAATTCTATACTATATTACTAGCTGTGCCAACGAACTTCGTACCGCTCTATAATTAATAGACAAATAATTTGCAATAAAATAAAATTGCGACTATAATTAAAGATCTAAGCTATCCTATCTCTCAAGTTGGACCAGACTGCTCACGGTGTGCCAATTTAATTTAAAATCGGTTAAGTAGTTTAGGAATCCATCGTGGACAAACATCGTGACAGGAGATTTATATATATTAAGATATAATATAATATGTAATATAATTATGTATATTAAATGTCCTTGACTTTGTTTCATTTAATCCAATTCTAATATAATTTAACCATTATTATTACCTACTAGCTGACCTGGCAAACATCATACCACCTCAGAATCAATAGATAAAAAATCTGAATTTTCATATTTACTCACCTTTCCAAACCTTCCCTGGACTTCTACAAATAATTCAAAACCAAAATTAGCCAAATCAGTCCAGCCGTTCAGCAATCGAGCAGCGGTCGAATTTTAGCGAGACTGACGAACAGCAATTGATTTTATATACATAGATTCAATATTGAAAATAAATTTCATAACATTTTTTTTGCTATCGGTACCTAGAGAGTACAATAGCTTAGGGTCAGTGCAGTGCGTTCACCGCTTGCCTGTGCCTTACTCGAGCTAGTCTGTTTTATTGCACGGAAACAGTTAAGTTAATTTGTTTAGTTTACCCTACAATTAGCCTTAACGCAAACCTTTTTACGTTAATAGAGCTATGTAATGCAGCAAGAACAAATCAACCTAAGTAATTTAAGATAAAGTCTCATTTTCTTTGTGCAATTTTTCAAGTTTAAATTATTTATTTCCATAGGTTTAAGTACTATTCTTTCAAAGCATTAAAATAAAGTAGAGGAATCTCCTATGTTAGTTACAATCAGTTAAATGTAACAAGATTTAAACAATCCGCATACCAATGAAAAATTAAGAATGAAATAACGTACAATAAAACAGAAAACAATCGATACCATTATGTACTTCCGAGGTGGTCCCAATGCCACCAAATCAGGAGCTGATGAAATCCCAAGGCAATGGAGGGAAACCTTTATCGATGTCGAAGTCAGTTTTTTGTTTTGGTAATACCGATGTCTATCAGGTCCTTCCTATGATTATTCCTCTTGATTTCGTATTCAATATTAGTAATTTTATTGTTACACTAAATAAAAAGTAGACCACATGCATCATTTTTGATGTAGACAGCGATGTAAAGTCTATGATAAAAGTGATTCATTCGTAGGTATGCATATAAAAATGAATCAATTCAATTATTATTGGTCTGAATAAGGTAACCTTTTAGAAAATAGTTAGTAAATTGGGTTCCCCTCACGACACGTTTTACCTATTACGACAAGGCTAACTACCACAATTTAGGTTAATTTGTAACAATTTCATACTAACGTATGTGAACATAACAAAGTATCTAAGTAGTATTTACTAGTTGTACTAGGTAGTTCTTCCTTGTGTCGAGTAATTTCCGTCTTATTCTGTTGATTAATACGCATCTCAAATTAAATTGGTGAATAATTGACTAGAAACAAAGATAAACTTTGATTTCTTCCCTCAAATAATGATGCAATTTAACATAATATCCAATGGTTTGGTACATAAAATTATTAAAAACTATCGATAGACAATAACTTCTCACGGTAACAATATCTTTTCGAAATAATAGCAGAATAAAAATATGACGCAAAATAAAGTATTGCATTTTATATTTGTTTCTGGAAGTATTATAGAATTGAAGCAAATTTCCTTTTAATTGTATTAATACGTATCCTAAAACCCACTGCTCCACCAAATTTAATGTTACTTCATCACAGAGGTCGACGGTACCCCGCTTTGCGGGGTCTCTTGTTTTCGCGTAAAAATATCTACCTAGCCTAACCTAACATAACCCACTTATTGAGCGTGAGCAAAAGATCCATTTGGCAAGCTAAAGGAATTTTATTTGGTACTTGATGCCAGGGTATAAACTATTTTTTGGGCAGCATTTAAATTGTACCCTCTATAAAACACCAGTATGAAAGCAGTAAGGTTGGCTGGTTAAGGCGAGTCACGGTCAGGAGCGGCTAACGGCGCCAGTGTAGTGCATGCGATTGATGCATGCCAATTAGGGCTTGGGTACACCACTTACTTTTATGATTTCAATTTATATACTCGTTATTAATATTTTATGTTTTATAAACGCTGATCCTATTCTTATACACCTTTTCCATTTGCAGTTATAAAAATGTCAACAATAAAAACGTTTCGATCCATCCCATTAAAAACGTTATTTAATTATGTATTGTAGTCATAGATTAACCCTGTGATTGTAGTAATCTTGGGGTAACATTTATTGTTTGTTTCAATTCAATCAGGTCACAAAAATGTCAACTTAGTTTCGAGACAGTTTATAGATAAGTAATACAGATATAATGTCAATTTGAACAAAACAGTCCAAACAGTCAATATCTTTCTCGAGACGAACCGAGGAGGAGGTTTCTTGTACGAACAAAATGTACGAAATGTTTATACGTCTTCTAAACTTAAATTAATTGTTAAATTAACTCTAGAATAACATATTTCTCAAGTAGCTCACTTATACATTTCTATGTGGTGAAATTACCCATGAACGTATGTCAGACTACCGCTTTACCGATCTGGCTGGATAGCGCGCTGTAATCAGGTATTGCATTTGATACAGTTATGCCGGTAAATGCAAGCATACCGCTATGCTCTCAACCTACTTTACCGTGGACTTGGCTTAGTAAAACCAGTCCCATTGATTTCATGACACAGATACTTCAAGATGTTATCAGCAAACAAGGATATTACCTCGATTTCATTTAGCTGAGAAATTTTTTATTGGTTTCACCGTCCTCAATTTCTAAGTTTATCTTTATATTGTCTATATACTTACAAACCTTTCGCTGAAAGAATATAGTGTGAAAGTTCATGTTGTCAGTTAAGAATAAATTTGTTCGATTACAATATGAATGTCTTGAAGTTAGTTGAGGCCCTGAATGCTTAAGTCAAGTGTGTACCTACCTACTTTACTAAGTTAGTGCGCTGTATGTAATGTAACTAGATTGCATCACCATTCACCATCGGGTAATATAGTAGATAAGCATAACGTACAATAAATAAACCTAGCAGTAGGCTACTTAGGTAGACTACAGCTTAAACTACCTTTTTTTTAGCCCAAAAATAAAATGAGGCATTTACTATTCTATTTCAAATTATCTATTACATATATTATATTAAACTATTCATTTTGGTCCTATTAGAAAATGCGAGTTAATTGTAAGTAACTGTTACCGTGTGAAGGACGATGTGATAATAGTTTTAATTTCAACCCGTTTAAGCCATCATGATCGAGTCCATTTAATTGAGAAGGCAATCGTACTCCACGCTAGACCAATACAGATTTAGTTAGTCGTTACAGGGTTTAGTCATAAACCCGATGTTTGGAAGTTATTTTCGTTGAGACTTGAAAGTGAAATGTACCTTATAAATTTAATTAATAATGTTAATGTCCACCCTTCCAGCTCGAAACCGTGAAATGATTTCGTATTGGTAATCACGGTAAAGAGTTCAATAACCTAAATTATAATTATATCCTAATATGCCTCTATATTGTGATTTTTTATTTGCATATTTATTTCAATATTTCCCATAGTATAATTGTTATAAAGATTTGCGTAGCACTAACGTCACAATTTAATTGTTTATTACATCTAAACAATAATAATTGCTGGAGAATACGTACCGCATTCTTCAAAGAATATAAATGACATAAGTTTAGTAAATTGTTATTAAAATTAGGTAAACAGTAACAATGATTTTATTTTTTGTTGTTTTAGTATTGGTAGCTGTTGTGGGACTGGCGAATGCTGGATGGCTTCGCCGCGGGCGCTCCAACCAGCCCAAAGAAACCAGCTTTGTTGGAGAAGCGACTAATGAGTTATCTACGGCTATTATGCAGGTAAAGGATATTAGATAATGCAAATAATTGTTTATATGAATTCCTAACAATTATTAAATAAGACCATAATAAAGAAAAATTGCCTGATCGATAGTTGAAGGTTATTGCATATAATTATGATTAATTTTACATTTTTAAATATAATAAAGTTTAATAATTTCAGGGATATATCGATGATGATAAAAATATCGCATTTTCACCACTTGGGTATTCTGCTATCCTCGCCATATTAGCTGAAGGAGCGCGGGGCGAAACAAGAGAACAATTGGTCTCAGCGTTACATCTACCCGATGATCCAAATTTGACAAGAAAGACATTCCGGTACATAATGGAAAGGCTTAAATTCAGAAATCAGTACAAATTAAATGAACCAGAATTGAAAAACTTTTTTTATATCTACAAGAACTACACAATCAACGAAGAATATAAGAAAATCTTAGAAGAATATTACCTCACAGAAGTGAGATCCGTCGAAAAATACACAGACAAACTAGAAGATGATCATGATAATGATGATGAAAAGGTGAAAGAAGATAATGTAAAAGCTGAAGGAGTGGCCGATATGATGCCACCAAAGGAAACAGAAGAAAAACTTATATCTTTTGCTGTTGAAGATAAACCAGAAAAAGTTGATGTTTCTAAGTTTGAACATAAGCCCGCCAAAAACATTAAAGAGAAAATAAAACTAGTCAAGACTTATCCCAAGAAAGAAGAATTTGGCGAAGAAGAAGAAACAATGGTTGCTGTTGAAGCAAGAAACCACGCGAGAAGTCTCCGGTTATTGCAAGATAAAAACGACATCACTTCAAGTATCTCAGTGAATAGCGTAGGAAAAAAATCTAGTCAATGTAAGTACTTAATATTTACTTATCAATCTAATTTCTTTGAATGCAAAACAGTTTATTAACAGAGCAGCGCTAAATTGTGTTAAAATGTAACGTTAATTTTCCCTAAAATGAATAAATTGATTAAATCCCCATCAATTCAGATTCTGGACTCCAACAAATAATTATTATCACTACGTATTTACGAGGTACAAATGTTTACTTTTTCCAGCAACCAGCGCACTGATGCTTCTATTCAACGGTATGTACTTCCGTGGCTCCTGGAAGAAGCCCTTCGACACCATCGAACCTGGTGTCTTCTACAAGTCGAGCACGGAAAAGAAGCAAGTGCCTATGATGAAGAGTCGCGGTACCTTCAAGACGGCGCTTTTGCCTGATTTGGACAGTGAAGCTATTCTCCTACCTTATGATGTAAGTCAGCGTGAAAATAAAGTAGAAAGCTGGTGTTATTGAAGTGCGTGGGTGACGGGGACCACTTATCATTAAGTGGCTCGTCTGCTCGTTTATCGGTTATTTACATAAAAAGAAAGCAGTTTAGAACAGCCTGTTATTAATTGAAAATGTTGGTTGCTTTTAGGAAAAAAATGTCAACCGTATTGTAACTTATCAAACCCTTTTACTAAAATATACTATATAGTCTTTCAACTATATTATATTTGTATTTAATATTATTATGTTATTGAATTGAAATTATTAATTTGAATGAATATTATTTGATTTTGTTATTTAATTTAATTTTTATTTTTAATGTAACGTGTATTTATTAATGATTTGAATTTTTGTGATTTCGCGCATTGACGCATTAGGCTAGCCTGTAAGGTCATTGTGTGTGTAAGAATAAATAAATAAACTACGCATTCAAATTCACATAATTAGGCCAAAACGAGACAAAGCTTATTTTAACTACGAGGAATTTATAATGGTTTGTCGATTAGCGACCACACTATCCTACCATTATTACCACTTTTAAAATACTGTTAATAACTTTTATCAATAACGCCTAAGATGACTAAGACTTTAGGGTCCATTGAATCTTTCAACATATTTGCAGGACATTTTATTTTCTTCAATTTATGTGTTGTTGTGTATCATTTATAAGTTTTTGTACAAGTACGGATAATCCAATACCCGGTTATTGCAGGGAGGCCGATACGCTCTCCTGGTGGTCACCCCACGGTCCAGGGATGGGCTGACCCGTCTCATCGCTGACCTGCCCGCCACATCAATATCTGAGATCCAAGAAAGTCTCCGCGACGAAGAAGTGGACGTTTCGATCCCGACGTATTACGTTGAAACTACCACAAAGCCTGTGGCGGCTTTGGCTAAGGTTAGTAAAATTTTGTATTTTACAACATATCTTCGTGTGGTAGGTGATCCAGCAGTTGTAGTTCTGCAACATATTAAACACTCTAACCGGATCAGGTTCTTTAGTCCTTTAAATTTTATAAACATTTATTACGCATTCATTATTTATTACACATTAACTTTTAACTGAACTCTGAGAAATACACCTATCGTATGTAAGATTTTCTTAAAATAGTTCAAGCTGGAAGCAACTAAACACATTCGCAAAATTGTATGTATGTGTGTAGTGTACGTATTTACTAATACCTACATACAATTTTTTAGTTTTACAATGGCATTTTCATTGTAGGTTTTTACAATAATATTCTAATCATAGTGGATCCATTCTATCGGATCCACTTGATAATTAAATTCGAAGGATAATTAAATTCCATCTTGATAAGTAAATTCGAAGGATAACTGCATCTAAATTATCATAACGACATTGTATTCATTGTTTGGATTGCGGAAACGAATCATAATTTGAATAATATTCTTCAAGGGAACTTAAGGAAAATGTTTGATACCGAGATGAGCGGTTTTAAAATTATTTATTTATAGGTACATATTTTTTAATATAAGATATTAACGTGATTCAATAAAGATATCCAATAAAAAGAAATCAATGTCAGATGGGGATTTTGCTTTTTTTCATCATATATCTGTGAAATATATTCAGCTTAATGTTAAAATATTTTTTTGACAATTGTCATGAAATCAGATTTCGATTTCATGGGCCGCGTAGCAGATATAAATTATACATTCATAATGTAAGCTATGTAATCATACTATCTGCTCCGAAGGTCAGGTTAAGTTGTTAGTAATCGTGGTTGTTATATCAGAGGCTAGCGTGTGAAGTTTTGACACGTGTTGTGATCTTTTTGGAGCTACTTGATAAGTAAATTCTAGTCCACAATAACGAGAAAAGACCCTTGACGGTATATCATCAATGACTTTGGCAACTTTTGAAGGAAAATCTTTCTGATCTTTTAAATCACAAGATCTTTGTTATATTTTTCCAGTTCGGTGTTAGCAGTATCTTCGGCCGTGAAGCAGAACTGTCCGGAGTGTCTGCGAAGGAAGGACTCTTCGTACAGGAACTGGTACAGAATGTAGCGGTGCGCGTCGACAATGCTGGTGTCATGTCTTCTCTTATTGGTGGTAAGTGGCTTTGTTACGTTGTGTTGAAGGTAATCGTCTTATTGTACGTTACAACTATCTACAATATTAATGGACGACTTGGAAAGTCAAATAAATTAGATAGTTACAACGGTAACGTAAGCTGAACGATTGACGACCAAAGGGCTAGATGATGAGGCTTTGATGACTGAATCATTCCAATGATCTTTAAAAGAAGGAGATCTGGTGTCATAGATCTTCCACTGATTAGCAGGGTACGGACGGGGGAGATTGACTTGAACGTCTAGACTTAAGTTCCAAACTTTTTTTTTTTAATAAAAATAGTTTTTCCATTAGTTTCAGTTATATCCTAGGTTATCTAAATTACTCCAGATATCATTCTCTGGACAAAATATCTTCAAATATAAGCAAAAATTCTAAATGTAATTATTTCTTGCAGCTTCAAACGGAGTAGAGGAATCGCTGAAGAACTTGCCTCTCTACGAGACGAAAGCACCGCGTCGGTTCTGTGTGGAGCATCCTTTCTTGTTCTTTATCGTAGATAAGTTGGATAACCTCGTGGTCGTTGCTGGAAAGATCACTGACCCTAAACAACCTTCAGATGACTGAGTCAACTCTTCCATCCATAGCAGTAGATCGAAAATTTAACTGAAAAAGAATACTACTACTTATTTTATTATAAGTCCACTTTAATATTGTATTATCTTGTAAAAATGTAGAAGTTCATTGTAAGTTTTTATTTGAGGGTTTGCGACTATCGAGAGATCGAGACACATCGGAAAAACTTCAATTAACCCATTTCTACTAATATTCTTATTGCATAAGGACATTAATTTGAGGTTTTACTGATCTATGTCTCAGCTATTATGTAGGCATGTTTGGAGATGTCTGTAACAAACCAGAAGCATTTGATAACGAAAAAGTACACAGCGTAGTATAAGTACCCTAGTCTTAAGTTTTTATTTATTTTATGTTCGTTGTGATATGTTTAAGATTAAATTATTTTATTTTCGTACAAAATGATGTTTTTTTATCACAGTTGATTACAATAAAGTAGTACAATAAAGTTCAATAAACTCCAAGTGTAGTTGTGTTGTCATATAACAAAACCAGTAGGTATATTAATAACAATAATTTTATAAATAAAATAAAAACTATCGTAAACTTAGTACTTAGTGAAAATTGGTCCCAAATAGGTTAAGGACAGACAAACAGACAAATTAAAATAATTAGAGGATATATTTCGTTAATAAATAAACCCTACAATCGTTTTTCGCCCATGTATAGACACCGATTAGTTATTATCATACGAACGGTCCGCGTATAAACATCATAAGAAAATCTGCACAATCGAGAGTTCTCCGTAATGTCCTCAAAGGTGTGTGAAGTCCGCCAATAAGGACTTGGCTAGTGTGGTGGACTATGGAATGGACTGTGCCCCTCATACTTTGAGAGTAGACCCGTGCCCAGCAGTGGGCCAGTTATGGGTTGTGATGTTGAGGACTAGCGGCCCGCACCGTCCATCGCTTGGTTTGAAAAATTATCTATCATAGTGATTATTCTATATTCAATATCAATAATTCTATACCATTTATTTTAAAATCTGATCCTGTGCTACACGTCAGCCATTCGGGGTTTTCTTTTAGTTCATAGGCGACAAATAAGTTGATGAACTACCTGTTGTCTCACATTGACGTCAGTATCACCATCACCGATGCGTTGTCACCCAAGAAAGAAGGAAGAGAAATATTGAAAGTATTCGTTTCATGGTCCCGTTCAGAAAATGACAAGTCGTGTTACTGACTCAAGCAAGACGGTGGTGGCTAAACTGGCTAGGCTAAGCTAGCCAGTCGGGCATAAGTCCTACCACCAAGCAGGGGTCGGCTTCTGTGGCTTCTTACAGCACCCTGATATTCCGGTATGGGATTTCAGTGAGTATTTAGACCACCCCAATACGCCTTGAAAAAAAACTGAATGTAAAACCAATTATACAACTTGCAACAAAACTGAATGTAACCATAAATTGGTTTTACATTCACTTTTTTTTGCAAGGCGTACCTATTGGGGCGGCCTAAACGGCCTAACGCACGAACACTTAAACAAAAAGTATGAGGGTAGTTGTAAAATATTGGGTAACACTTGCGATACATTTTTACAAATTCAATTTAGTACATTAGAAGGTAACCGTCGCGCTGGTCGCAATCAGTTACATATAAGTGTGAAAATGAATTCGAACAAAGAGAATATAAATAGAATGTCTGCAACATCAAAAATACCTTTGCCGCAAGATCCTTTGCCGGCCTTACCTGAAAATATATTGAAAAAAGTAAGAAATGGTGAATCTGATCATAGACCTCCTCTGAAAATAATCAACAACCAGCAACAAAATCTCGTTGGATCTGCTGGACCAAGTAAGAAGACTAAAAAGGTAAAGTACTATACTATGCAGCCTTTGAAGCTTGATACACGGCATGTAACACTAAGGCAAAGAAGCGAAGACTTAGATTGGGACTACAAGGTATTTAAAGACAAATTCCAAGAAAATAAAAGTAAAGATGATAGCATTATATCAGTCAGTGACGTTGAAAATCATAGTACACAAAACAACTGCAAAGGTATTAAAAATCATCAGAGAGTCGGTCTCCAAGAGTTGAGGAAGAACGCAACGCCAGTTTTACATTCACTAGAGCCTTGCGGAGTAAGAAATGTAAAGAAAAGTCTTAAAAGACCTCATAGCAGAGAACTACAAGGCATTCCCTCTGCAAATAAACAAGAGAGAGGAGATGAGAAACATACGCGGCGATTTAATGTTGGCGATCGCTTGCACGAAAGACTTAAGTCGCCTGATATTTGTAAGTATCAACAAGCTGACTTAATTCAATGATTACAAGTTACTTTTCCAAGGTTTACATAATGTGTTACAGCAAAGTAGGTACAGCAAAACATGGCTATCGACCAGAGCATTGAACTTATAGGTAATGTGATATTGGTTTATTACATGTAAGTATTTTAAAGTTAATTTAAGCTTAGAGTTTTTTGATGTTGATAAAATATTTATTATTATATATTATTATAATTACATAATATTATATAGTTGTTAATTATATAGTTAGTTTTATATTATAGTTTGTTTTTCGTGTTTGAGTAGTAGTTGAGTTGGTTATAAGGAATCACAACATTATAACAGACGCATTGTTATAAAATCTTTTGTGAGCAATTAATCAACTTCAATTTTGATATTAAAATCCAATAAAATTTAATTACGAGAATCAGCAGCATTAGCAAGGGTTGCTCAGTTTTATTTAAATTCCATCCAGTTTGTACGGAACTGTTATACTTATTGGAAAATAACTACGTTAAATGACCGTGTGGTATGATAACAACCGTATGTTAACAGGGATAAAAACACAAAACATGTTTGAACAGGTACAATTAAAGACGATCGTCAACATTGAAGGAAAAAATCTACGGACACAAACAAAACTATCTGTTAGCCTTGCTTCAAATTGTGAGTTTAAGTAAAAATTATTTGACTGTTCAACATAACAGATTGACAATCAATTATGGATAGGATACGTAACGTAGGGAACAAGTGTTGATAGATGTTGAAAGATGTTGTAACATGTTCTAGGATGTTGAGATTTTGTAACTGGTGTTTTTGTTGTAGTTAAGAAAATATATATGAAATGTCTGTCACGAGACTACACAAGAGACATGTTTATGTATTTACTGTGCGCTGAGGATATAAAAATAATACCCCGCATAGCAAGCGTAACACGAGCATGCATCATAAACTGGCTGATGAAAGTCAATGTGAGTACTAATCATTGCATTTTATTTAGATTGTTGTTTTGTACCTTTACCCTGCATAGGCAAAGTAGATTTGTACATTTGCAATCTGTTCAAAAAAAGATTATAAGTACCTATGTATTATTTATTTATATTATTATCTTTTTCAAGTTTCCTGTGTCCATCGGTTCGTTTGTTTAACGATTTAAGTACTTTTATGTTCAGTGATGATCACGTTTGTATATTAATAATATACAACTACTATATATACTATATATACTACTACGACTACTGCTGGCTACTTTTGGCAGGAAAAATCAATGTATATCTGAATCGTTAAATAAAAACTGGTACATAGGATAGGACGTCGACTAATCCATTCCACCATCGATCGCTTGGTCTGGTAACACCCTTAGGGAGAATCTCCTATCCTCAAAAACAAAAGAAATTGAAATCAGTCAAACGTTGATGTCAATTTTTTGGATTTGGAACGTAAATCTAATAAAAAGTCTCAAAGCTTCTACCATATTCAAGTTTATGTTAATAAATTTGTATAGGGTGCCGATGGTGACCCGACGACAGTTCAAACGGCATGCTGGTATCTCGACACAGTCTTGGGCCTGGGCCATGTTCAGCTGGATAATTTGCAGCTGGTAGCAGCAGCGTGCTACTGGATATCACAGAAGTTGCACGGGCCCGCCGTGCAGGCCTCCAAGCTGGTCAAATGCGCAGACAGAGCCTTCACGGCTGAGCAGTTGATATCTGCTGAGAAGGCTGTGTTGAACAAGTTGGTAAGACTTAGATAAGTTGGTAAAATCGTTAAGTAACGAAGATCGTTAAATGAGCTGGTATTATTTTTGTCTATTATGATGGTAAGTTTTTAAAATAACATAGTCAATTTGAAATTTGAAAGATTATTCAATCCCACAAAACACATTTCCACTGTAGTTTTAAAGATCTAAGCATACATAACACAAGAGAGACGCAGTGACTTTGTTTTATACTTACCTACTATGTTATTAAGAAGAAGTATAAGGTACTCATATATTTTTTGTACTGGCTATTTTGTGTACTTAGCGCGTCACTTACAGTAAGAACTGTGTTTCGTCGGATTTTCCTTTTCTTGTAATGAAAATTTTTCGAAATATAAATTTACATTTATTTATTTTTATAAACAGAAATAAATCAGTTGTGCTACTAATTACAACTTAGAAAGATACATTTTAATTGGTTGTTAGTTTTCGACTAAAACCAATTCTCATTGTACTATGCCTTACTGGGATATACATGTATATGTACGTTTTTTAAATTAGGAATAGTAATTTCACAAATTTTCTATCCCCTGGTAGATGTGTAGCAACCCTATATTTGTAAAAATACCTAGTGTTAGTTGTTAATACATAACATTATAAATAACATTGACATTCGAGTGTCTCTGACACCACTGACAGTTTAAAAGGAACTTCATTACACAGTCTCTGAGTTGCTTTTTGATTAAATTAGTAATATTGTGATTTTTTAGTTTAAGTACTTACGTTTACATTTGCAATATTTCAAGGAAATACCTGAAATCTAGTCCCGAGTGTTAGTATTCATTTTTAGGAATTCTGTATTATATTACTCATACTGTTCGAACTTAGTCCGATTTTTTACGCGGAATGCGAGAGTTACGAGAAGGAAACTATTATTGATTACATGTATTTTCCCGAAGGCCATCGAGATTTAACGTCTACGTATAAGTAAACATTTAATAGTTACTCACCACCATTTCAATTTTTATTAAGCCCTTCTGACAAAATTTTACGAACTAAAATATTGGATCGTACATGTTCTATTAGATCCCCTCCCTGTTAGATTAATTAGCACAGAACTACTGGTGAAATAATACTAATAATAAATCTGAAGTTGGTCCCTGTCCGTACATCCTATCCTATTATCCTATTAATATTATAAATGCGAAAGTTTGTATGGATGTATGAATTTTTGTGGCTCTTTCACGCAAAAACTACGGAATGGATTTTGTTGAAACTTCACAATAATATAGCTTACACATCAGAATAACACATAGGCTATAATTTATAAAGATACAGTATGAATTATCCAAAATATATAACTAATCTTTGCAAACCGAAGGAATAAGTTCCCGAAGCGAAGCGAGGGCTGGTCGCTAGTAGAACATAATTATAATATGGAGAAATCTTTTACTAGGGGTCTTAATTAAGGCGCGTCCCCGAGCAAAGGACCTTGAGCGTAAGAGTCTCTGTAACGTATGAGCCCGGCGCATGAGTTACAACTGAATATGATACTATTACCGTGCTATTACCGTGACACGTGTATAATGTGCGTACTACTAAGGGGCATGTTTCCCGAAGCGAAGCGAGGGCGGGCTAGTACAAGATTCAATTAACCGTAAGTAACACGCCATGTTTCTATAGATATTATTCTGTAAATTGGATCGGAGTCGAGTAGGAGTTGAGTAGGTATTAAATATTTATAATTGTGAGGAATAGGTTTCCTGGAACGAAGCTACGACGTTTGTTAGTTAAAAATAAAACTTGATTTTAGAATTTGCCAAACAGGTTGTTAAGATAACCAGATATGAATGAGAATTTAGTGGCTGATGCATAATTATTTTGCAAAGAAACAAAACAGGTCCTGGTACGAGTTGATTGGTTGTTTAAAACGGTTAACCTCCTGACGCCCACGGTCCTTTTCGAAGGACCTTCCTTCACTTGAGGTTATGACCCAGCAATAGAGTCAGTTTTTTGGTGTTACTCACCGGTGTAGGTCAGTCCTCTAGGAGGGTTCTCTGCTAGTTTTCAGCTGTCCCAAAAAATATTTATAAATCATCTTTCCAAAAGTGAGGTTTTCTCGATACAGACAGCGAGGGACATCAATTTCATACATACCAATTTGCATATTGAAACGCAAAAACTGCATAAAACAACAGAAACTACTTATAACTAAGTTTAGTGTAAGATAGATCCATTCGTTAGGTCAAAACGCACTATTTTATTTATTTCAATGGAGTGTCAGGAGATTATTATGCCGTTTTTTTTGTTCCTCAATAACATAGAAACGATAAAGAACCTTTGCAAAACGCTGATAGAAGCAGAAATAATAGACGTTCATAAGTGTATTGTAAAATACCAACATGGTTAAAGGGTTTTTATTTTAATTTGAAATCAGTCTTATCTACATTATTTCAGAAATTTCCTCGCCATCCGGTTGTGCCTCAAGACTACATAACATATCTGTCGTGGTGTTGCGACAACGCGCATCCTGGGGAAATCGAGGTGGCTGCCACATTCCTGTGCATGTCTGGTGTGATGGTAGACAAGAAGTTGTGCGAGGAGTACCCCTCGGTGATCGGAGCAGCGGCAGTGCGGAACGCTTTGCTGTTGTTGAGGAAGGAAGATCTGATGAAGCGTCTTCTAACTTGTTCGTTGTAAGATACTATTTCATCTTCTCGAAAAATTCGAAAAGTAGTGGTTGGATTGACTTCAAATTTTTAAATAACACACTTTTAATTAGTTTTGTAATGGAAACGCCTGAAAATGCTCAAATACTTCACAATACCCTCTAGATATTTTTGAGAGAGAAGTTTGGTATACGTTATCAATATGCGTATGAATATTTCACTACATAATTATTTGTCTTTCACTGCCAGAAATGATTGAAATTATTTTGACTCTTCTTGATTGTTCAGCCATTTCGCTAGATTTCGTTCATGTGCTAGTATTGCAATTTTCTGCAAGTTTAACGGTATCCATAAGAAGCCCGTTCCGCTCACGGAGATTAATCAATTAATAGATATTATTATAACTTACGATAATTCTAATACCTTTAAACGAGAAATTCTATATATGTATACAATATACATGTAATCTAAATCTCGGAAGCGGCTCCAACGGTTTTTTATACTTTATTGCACCTTACAAATGTACAGGATACAAAAGGCGGACCATTCTCTGGCAGTCAATCTTCATGAAATTTAGTTTCGGGGGCGATAAATCGATCTAGCTGGATTTCATTTTTATTTGTGTTTTCAAGCAATGGAAATAATTAGAATATACTTATCATTGATTTTTTTCATTATTATGTCGGTAAGATCGAAACTAGCTGACCCGGCAAACTTCGTACCGCCTAACAGTCGATTCTTTATTTTTTTTAAACACTTATTCTGCTATTCGGGACACCTTCCCGGAACCCCTCCGCTAACACTTAAACTTTATGGTCCCTGTATGGTAATTTTAAGTTCAAATTGACTTTTAAGTATTGTTACAAATCTTTTGTATGGGAATATAGAAAAGTGTTGTTTTTAGATTATTACAGGCATTTTTTTAAATTTTTCTCTCCGTAACAACCGTCCTCGTACTTAAACGAATATTATAAAAAAATAATTAGCGAAATCGGTTAAGCCGTTCTCGAGATTTGCGCTTACCAACAAAATCAATTGGCTACTTTATTAGTAAAGCAACTGTCAAATCTTCTTCCTAATAATATGTTACGCGTTTCAGGTTTACTGAAATTCAGAAGAAATCTTCCACAATGTCCTTCGTGGGTTCCGTGCAAAGGAAAGCAGTTCGTCTGGTGTACCTCCCCTCATATCAATACAAGGCTCCTCTAGAACTGTATGGTAGTGCTCCTCATTACATCGCGCAGAGGGTGGTGAAAGCTTCGTATGATCTAGCGCTCTTCCGTGGGCACAATTAATGAAATCAGGGTTTAGTACCCACTGTGCACATACTTCATAATTTATTTTGGATCTGCGGGTATTAAAATAGTATTCATAATAATCTTGATGTAATTGTATTCATTAGAAGTGTGATGTAGTTCTGAGTGTGTGTGTATAGGGTTCACCATACCTACCTACGTCCGAAAACCAACATTTGACGGCATGTATTTTTGTGGTTAGTGTGTGACTTTGTAAATATTTTTAATCTCCGACATAATTATTTTGTATTATAATTAAGTTTAAAATACTTAATTTGAATAGAATATAGTAATTTTTTAAAATTTTAAATAGTCGTTTAATAATAGCAATTGAGATTATAATTATGTATGTAGTGATACCTTCTTTCTTTCTTTTTTACATTACTATCACTATTCTTGTTGTTTTGTGGCTCTAAATTAAAAATCGTTACCATATTACATTACATACATACATTAGTTACATACATTAGTTACCATATTACAGTGTTTTCACTTCCAATCAGAGCATGTAAAGTATATCATTATAAGATTAACCGACGTTAACTATTTAAAAGTATAAAATAGATTTTTTCAGTCTTTCTCAGTCCTAAAACTCTTCTCAGAGCGCTATTTATTCATATTTTCAGAATCGAGAGGAATTTCGGAAAGATTCTAAAGACACTCGAATATCACAAGTTATGTTTGGCGTTCTATAAAGTTGTCTGTAATGTAGATTTAAGTTAACCATCTATTATAACTTTCACTTGCCTTCAAATTGTTAGAGATCTATAATTTATTGTTAGTTTTGAATTGTGTGCTTTACTTATCTCTGAATTGTCTATGTGCACTTTTATTTGTATTTTAATTTTAACGGTTTGGTTAGGGATTAATATTCATACACTTATATTTTAAAAGGCTGTCCGAAAAAATAACAGTGATACGTAGGTAATATTCATGATTTTATATTTGATATTCTTATAAATGTAAGTATGTAAATTTCTAATAACAATTGTATTTATAAATAATAATGGTAATAAAACAGAAGATATTCCTTTATATCGGACTTGTTTTCTTTCAATCTGTTAAATTCTTCAGTTTAGACAGATAGATCCATATATATACTCGTATTACAACTGCGAAAGGGTGTTTTTTTGTTCTTCTTTTACGTAAACACGGGCCAAAGGATCGATTCTATTTGGGTATCTAGATGTTGAAGGGAAAGGGAAAGACTACTTTATTCCACAAAAAGAGTGAAGGATGAATTATGAAAGATGAACATTTACAAGTAGCGCCTTGCATCCTTAGAATATAAACTCTTCACTTCAACTGTCGAATTACACGTAAAACATTATGGTGCCATATTGGGTTTTGTTTTATAACCAGACGGGACAACATAACTATAGTTAGTTTGAGAAACGTTGACTTGGAGATCATTGATGATTATTGGCATCTGGACTATAATATAGAATAGCAAAGATATATGGGGATTTATGATAAGCGCTGTGAGTGTTCACCAAGGTGAAATAACCGGCTGTGATGGAAAAACCAAGACTGGGTAGGTAGGATATAAATATAGCGTAGAAGAAGGTCTTTAAAGAATTTGTTGTTATACAAATATGCGCTTTGTGGCCTCCATTTACGACTGAGAATAAATATTCATTAATTGTGGAATAATTGTTTTGTATATACGAGTGGGTTATTATCTTGTTTACGATGACTCGAGATTCGAAGCACAATACTCTGTGGAGTCAGAGAATGGTGAACTTTGTGAAGTTGTGCAGTGTATTAATGTTAATATTTAATAAACAATGAAGTTAATAATCAGTAAGTCTATATTTGTATTGAGGTATTCTGTTAAGACCACACAAATACGTTTACGTCCTCAAGTTTTCCTTGTATTCGTATACCGAACTCAAGTCGGAGGAAGTTATTAACTTGTCGCGTATATTTTTAAATGCTTATTATTTTTCCGTAAATATATTAGGATCTTTATTTTTTCTGGAATTGTTATTTCACAATTGGTCTCATATAAAGTTTATCCTTATTCAATTAAGGAAACAACGGGAAGTTACAAAATGTTTAGAAGAGGGGATAGTTATTATTGTATCAATAAACTTTTGAATGACTTTCGACTATCATATCGACGTGCGATATTATGCGGAGACCAATAGAACATCTCTGTTCTGCATGGAGTTGGATGGATATGGGATGGGACCTATCGTGAAGTTGTTAGTGAAAATGTATAGTAATAGTTTATATGAGAATAGTAAATGTATATAAGCCCTTTACGACAAATGTATCTTTTTTATGGAACATGTTAAAGGCATAATACTTAGTTACAATTAAGGAATATTTTAATTGGGTTTCTCCAAGTCCACTTTTCTTAATATCCTAATTATATAAATTCATAGGTATCACAGAAAATAAACAGTTTTGCCTCATGAGGAAGTTATATAAATATGTTTTGTCTTTTTTTTATTTTATTAAACTTATTTACTATATAAATAACGAGACTAATAAAATCGACTCAAAGTTATATTTGAAAAAGGCAACAATATTAACAAGTTGACTAATAAATTATTAAATATTAAATATAGAAATGACGAATATTACTTTTGAGTAATTTTTGCCTTGACTTGCAGATTTTATGCGAAGTTTTATATCAAATCTCGCTTGATCGCTGTAAAAGATATACTCGTACAGGTGTTAATAAGGTTTGTTGTACTAGAAACATGAATTACAAAAACTATTAAAATTATTATTATAAATTGCAAACATTTTAGTCAACGCATATCCTATTTCTAACATTTGTCATTATTTCATTAATTTTAAATTCTCGTTTTTGTAATTACAGGCATAGCAATATGTATCCTGAGACTACGAGTAGAATGTCAATCGTTTTTTGGACCAGATCAACAATATAGTAATCCATACTATGAACAATATCAAAAGTATAATCAATTATTGAATCAACAATTAAATCAACAATATGGACAACAATATAATCAACAAGACAATCAACAATATGGACAATTATATAATCAACAAGACAGTCAACAATATAATCAACAAGACAATCAACAATATAATCAACAATTGAATCAACAAGATAATCCACAATATGGACAACAATATAATCAACAGATCACAGAAAATAGGGGAGCTACCTATCCTACAACAAAAACACAAAACACTACTCCGTATTTTAATTATCCTACGACTGTAAATAATCCCACACCAACTGCTCAGTTCAGATCAAACATACAAGAAAACAATCTACAGGGTACTGACCGTAACAGGTATTTACAAGGAATAACAAGAAATGATCAATTACCTGCACAACAATTCCAAAATAGACAAACGGCTGGTGTTAACGATCGTAATCCATTCCAACAATCTAATGGCCAACAGACTTCTACACCGTTTGTCGAAAATTCTAGTCCTAATAACTATTCAACACAACAGAACAACGCTGCTTTACTTACGACTCAACCCGATAGCTTTGAAGGTTTACAACCGCAGGCGGTAGCTGATCCAAACACAATAAAGAATTTAGTGAGCAACGCTGTATCACAGTTTGGCTTAAATTTGATGAAGGTAATATTAGATTAAGATTTTTTAAGCAGCAGTATTGGATAATGATTTAATATTTATCAAATTACTAATAACTTGTCTTTACTCGAATTAAAAATCTAAAAATAACTTTCTACCCAGCAGCTGTATTTAGACAGCCAAATATGACTGAGCCCAAAATAATACTGGCAGGATGTCAGTAGAGGTGTCAGAAATTTTTGTTAAGTTTAGCTTGCATTGTAGCTTTGCAAAAGCCGAAGGTCTCATAGTAAGTTGTCACCATAGCCGATAAAGATCGGTAGCATGAAACGTATAACGCTCTCTCCTACACTGTGATCTAAAAACTTAAAAAAAATTACGTTTGAAGTAGTATGGGGAGTAATGTAATTAATAAAAGGCACATAACATAGGCACATTTTATTGGAACAGTCCTAACGCCATTGTATACCAAGGGTGAAAGATGTATAATTGAAATGTGGAAAGGAGCTTCCAGAAAGATTTTAGCCGCGTTAGCCAAAGTAAAACAACCAAGTTTTTCAATTTCAGATCGCGAGTCAGTACAATCCAGGAAATGTTATAGTGTCTCCAACTTCCATAGCCATAGTTTTGGCTTTGCTACAGCAGGGTGCCATTGGAGAGGCTCAGCAGCAGATCACGAATGCGCTAACCATGCCTCCAGAAGCATCTAAAACAGTTTTTGGTGTCATCACGGCTAATATGACGGTAAGATTTTTATTTTAGTTTAACTATCAATAATTAGTAGGTAATTAACTAATAATAATCTATTTATTGCACGTCAAAAGTAATCATTCAAAGGGGTCAATTCACGGGATTTCCCCCGTGATTTAGGAGGACTAGAGAGTACTCAACCACACTGCTCCAATACGTATTGATGCAGGGGTTAGTGGAAAAGCAATTGCAATGCATTTTGTTTAAATTCATAAGATGTATCTTTTCTTCCAATACCTTACAACACCGATAATTGAATTGCCTGAAATGCTCATAGCTCAGTGGCTTGCGTCGATCTGATCGTCATCTGTCGAGTGATAGACAAAGTTAAGCAACAGCGGGCGCGGTCAGTAGTTGGATGGGTAGACCGCTATTGGCAAAATTTCTTGGGCGCTTCCGTGCTTCGGAGGGTACGTAAAGCCGTCGGTTCCGCTTGTTACCAATTTTTAGCAATTGTTATGCCATGTTGGTTCCAATCACCAACCACCGATCCGCACTGGAGCAGCATAGTGGAGTATGCTCTAGGCCTCGTCAGTACGAGGAGAGATCCGACAGTGTTGAAACCAATACTGAAATACATATAAAATGACACATAAATGTTGAAAAGCGAATGAATACCGATTCGTATTAAATGTTTATAGCTAGAAAAGCAATAGATGAGGAAAAACAGAAATAACATGTTGATGACGTATATACGTACGTCCTAAGTTATCAATAGCTATGCGTTATTGAGTATAATAATAATTCATTTAACTACAATTATTTTCAGAAGATTATAAAGTAAATCAGTGTAAGTATTTGATGAAAATCAAGAATGATAACATGAATTTTGTTAAAACTATGCATATTTTTATCGTCAATTGTATCTTTGAATGTATCCAGCTAAATTTACCATTTCGACCGGGTCCGACGGCTTTATGTGCCCTCCGAATCACGGAAGCGCCCAAGAAATTTTGCCACTAGCGGTCACCCATCCAACTACCGACCGCGCCCGCTGTTGCTTAACTTTGTCGATCACTTGATCGACGCAAGCCTCCGGGGTATGAGCGCTTCAAAGTAAACTAAAATACGCAAGTATATTTTATAGTACTTATTTATTTATTGATTCGCTGTTCATCATCATCATCATCATCGCAACCCATAACTGTCCCACTGCTGGGCACGGGTCTCCGCTCACAATGTGAGGGGTACAGGCCATAGTCCACCACGCTGGCCAAGTGCGGATTGGCGGATTGGTGGCACACCTGTGAGAACATTATGTGTGTGTGCAGGTTTCCTCACGATGTTTTCCTTCACCGAAGCAAGTGATAATTAAATTCTAACGCGCACATAATTTTTGAATATGTATAAAAATGCTGCTTATAAGGCTCTTTGTTACTGCGTATATAAAAAAAGAATAAAACCAAAAAACACTGTATTTTTTTCAGAAAAGGAATTCCCGCAACATTTTATCCATAGCTAACAGTATGTACGTATCTGACAATTTTGAGCTGAATAATAATTTCAAAAGTTTGGCTATACGAAGCTTCGGGAGCGAAGTGAATAAGGCTAATTTCGCACGGCCTTTATCAGCAATTCAAGAAATGAACTCGTGGGTCGGATCCAAAACTAAATACAAAATCACAAACTTGTTGGCTCCTGGTAAATATTATGACCTTTTGTTATAACTTAATAGAAGGTCTAAGCACATAATGACAAGTAGCGATAGGCAATTGGTTTGGAGGATTGGTCTATCCGTAAAGACGAGTCTGGATTAAATCCACGTGTGCGGGATTTCATGTTTTTTTAAAGTGTCGCACGTATTACAATTTGTGCGGTAAGAACATTTAATGACTATTATAATAAGAATAACGCTAGACACTAATAGCCCCACAATAGCATTCCCTGTGTCGTGGGTGCCATGGACAACACACAAGACAAAAACACACACCCAGACCGAGACCAGAAATTTTAAGTTTAGTTATGATTTATTTTAAGTTAAAGGTAAAATAAACCATAATGTCTAAGTGAGAGATGAGACTTTGTATTTGCTCCGTGGATGAGACATTATATTCGTAAATTAATATTTATCATACTTATATATTATAGCATGCTTCATAATTGATGTTTTTTATTACGTTATCAAGAGGTAGTAATCAATAATGATTTGTGAAACTCAACAATTATCATGCAGGTCCTATTAACTTCAAAATATACAATGATATGGAGATACTTAATACTTGATTTCAGGAGCCGTTTCCCCGTCCACTCAGCTGGTTCTACTCAACGCTGTTTACTTCAAGGGGCTTTGGGAAAACAAGTTCAAGCCAGAATATACCAAGCCTGACACATTCCACCTTAGTAACGGTCAGAAGAAGATGGTACCATTTATGCACCTGCGGCATAATTTCCAAGGGGGTCTGGATCTACGCACACAAGCTCTAGTCGCTATTGTACCTTTCGAAGTAAGTTTTAGTAAAAGTTAATCCCTTATGCCGTGGTCTCATTAGCGGACGAATATTCGTATCGGATTGTCTTGATAAAACCTTTATCTTTTATCATCGGCGATGTTCCTGTCCACATTATCGTCAAACAAAATCACTAAAGGTATTTGGACGAATTCGTGAGAAGTAAATTATAGGAGCGCCTGCAATAAATTACATTTACATTATATTCATTTTTAATCAGGCGTCATGTTTAAAAAAACTTAGAATTACCCAATAAGTAAAAGCAGGAAATGGCGGATGACTTTCTTTATTATTTCACTCTTATGATGTCGACTTTCCCGCCATGAATATGTACGAGAGGGATGTCCGACGAAAACCTTCGCTGAATAAAATCGTTAAGTTTAGAGCCTTTGGCGAAGTTTATTGAGATAAAATATTAAAACGTGGGCGGGCCGATTTGCCAACAATGCCGTCATAGGCGTTCGTCTTCGCGCGGATACATTATGAACAATAAGCTATGTATAAAGCATGCAAACTATTTTTCGCGTGATTCTCTTTATACTTTAGTTATGTAGCTTTCGGTAAGAAACTGATGTATCCGGTGTTCGATACATCGGATATAATGAAATTGCATTAGGAAAGGGAATACAAAATTTAATCAAGGAATATTTTCTATTATTTACAGGGCCATCAATACTCACTAATATTGATTTTACCAAAGGCGACCGACAACGTCAACAACGTGTTATCTACTCTAACTGCAGAACATTTATTGGAATATCAAACGTTTATCACGAATGAAATGTCACTTGACATACCCAAGTTTACGCTCAAAACTGATACCGATTTAAGTCTTATACTGAGAAATGTAAGTAGAAGTGAATACTAAGTTTTTGTTATTTGTTTTTTATGGGTTTTTATGTTAATAGGCGGCAAACGAGCAGACGAGCTCGATGATAAGTTGTCATCGTCACCTATAGACAGTAATACCATAGGCTTCACAGATACTTTGCTGACCGAGAAAGAAGTAAAAGGGGAAAAAAGAAAATACTGGCTCTCAAGCTGAGAATGGTGTTCTAGGCCGCCCCAATACCCCCAAAAAATTTTATACGAGTAATTGTCAAACGATCGATAGTCACCGACTTCGTGAAGAAGAAGGCAGGAGATCCGCTGATAACTGGTTGTCTTGCACTGCAAACTTTGATATTGAAGTAGAGAGGTAACAAGCAAGGCACAATTTAAAAGTTCCGTCAGAATGAAATTGGAAAGTGGGACTAGCGATTTCCACCAGGCTCACACCGTAGCCTAATCCGCACAGAAGGGTGCATCACGAGCAGATAGAAGATATTATAGATTCATAATAATATTTCTTGACGGGCTACTGCCTCAACGTTAGATAATCCAGATTTTTTTCTCATATATGAACTTTTTATTCCAGATGGGCATAACAAACATTTTCGGTTCAAAATCAGAACTTACTAATATTGGCCTATACCGAACTAATCCACCTCAAATTTCGACTGCAATACACTCAGGCTATTTATCCATAGATGAGCAAGGAGTGACTGCTTCTGCAGCCACGGCATTCGCCGCCATAGCATTGTCTTACGATGAATCTTCTGTCACGTTTAGAGCTGACAGACCGTTCATAGCTGTCTTATGGGATATCCAGCTTTCGATTCCAATCTTCATATCTAAGATTGAAGATCCATCCTGATACTCATTAAGATTAAAATAAAACAATAAAATTCGTATTAACATTAACAGTCTGTAATTATAAATTATACTAAAACTTAAGCTATGTTCATGGCTGTCTCGTAGATCTCTTAAAGAAATTAATAAAAGGGTCATCTGCGAACGTTTGAAGTTTGCCACTGAAGTATGATTCGATTTCTTGTAGTGATTTACCTTCGGTTTCTGGTAGGAAAAAGTATAAATAAATGGCACCGATATATCCAAACCCTGCGTATGTGGCGAAAGTTCCCCATAATTTGGTTCCAATTTCAAGATTTATGAAAGTTTTTGCGCTTATAAAAGTAAAAAAATAGTTGCTGGCTGCTGCTAATCCTTGTGCGGATGCCCGGCTCCTGTAAAAACAAGAAAAATTAAATAAAAACTATGCTCTTCTAATTAACTTCTTTTATTTTCGTACTCATACTTCTCTTCTAAGTAAGCACCTGTCTTAATTTATATCTGTATCTAATCTTATAATAAAACGTTGGATACGTTTGAAAAGCTTTAATGTAGGTAAGCTTTGTAATCGGTATAGCCAACATACTTTTTTGGAATTACTGTCTGTCATTCTGTAGGTGTATCATGCAGAAACCATATAATTATAACAAATAGAATATACTTGGCAAACTGAGAACTATAACTTTTACTACATTTGCAGAGTTAAGACATTTTTCATCCTGGAAAACGGATTAATTTCCGCAGGATACCACATAAAAGGTAAAATGTAGATTCAAAGAAATGGTTAATTACAAATTTTTATGTCAGCAGTTGGATAAATATCGCAAGTTGAGATGAACGCTTTGTCGAATTACATTATTGTTGTTCTATTTAACTGTTTTACATCATCACCATCCTTAGATCCGTATGTTTAATTGCAAGATTCACTTAATAATATTAATATAATTTAAAAAAATCTCACCTGAAGGGGAAAACTTCACCAAGCAGCACCCAAGGTAAACCGAATCCACAGAATGCGACAAAAATATAAAATAGGACTACAGGGACGTAACTCTTTTCCTCTGGGAAAGTGGTTATGTCGTAAGAGAAGACCGAGTCATTAAGTGTGTTCTTAGCGTAGATACTGAGGGCTGTGCAGGAGGCAGCACAGCCAAATAATGCTGATATAGCCAACTTGCGTTTACCCACGATCTTGATAAGAGCAACCATGATGATACTTGCGCTTAAAGTTATCACGCCAACCACCAACTGAAATTATGGAAAATATTAGACTTTATTAAAAACTTCTGTAAACTCATTTTATTAATTTCGCAGATCTGTCTACTGGCAAGCTGGCGAGTTAAAACGAATGTCAGATGTTCCGTATTTTTTTTTAATAAAAAATAGGTTGTCTGTAAAGCCGGTTTACGGACGACAGTTTTACGTGATAACGTCATAAAGAAACTGATGAAAACACGTTGTCGCGTATTCAACATTTGTTATAAATAATGGTCAAGGTGGGCGGGGGTTATTGTAAAAGTTCTCGAAGACGCCTGCGTGGCGGCGTTCCAGTAGCAGAACTATTCTAACTGCTAGCTCTGACGTCAAGCTCTGAACGGAACGGGAAACTTTTTCGTGCGCGCAGCCAATCAATTATAAGACGTTATCACGTCAAAACTTGGTATTCATATATCATATTATTACAAATAGAGGTCTTCGTGAGATTTTAGTGTGACACTAAACAGAACATAATATTATAGCCTTTTCTTCATTGGCAGTCAATTAAGGGGAATTTAACTAAGTAAGCAAGTCTTACTGATTCCAAGTTAGATGAAGTTAGTTTACTCTGACCAAAAAAGTGACTTACCGCAATCTGCTTCCCATCTTGAGGCATACCCAAGGCACCACAAATGTTGACCAAGTTCGGGCGCATGGGACTGATGCCGCCCATCACGAAGAACAGGAAATACATAATCATCAGAGTGAGGGGCCTCAACGTCTCTTTTGCTAGCATCACATAATTAATCTTTAGAATAGCTCTGTAAAAAAATACGTTTGTTGCAAAATTTAAAAAAATCGAACTTATCTTTATGTTGTACTTTAAAAATAAATATAATTACGTAAAATTGTAATTGTGAACGACCAATATTATAAGAATAATGGGATTCCTTTGATTTTTTCGCCAGATATGTGAAACGAAAATATGTATTTATATTAGGGTCTTGGCTGTTAATTTTATTAATTAACTAAAGGTTAATTTTTTATCTATATTGGACAGTAAATTAAAATTCAAATCAATTTAGTGTAAACAAAGATAAAAAATCATTTCGAGTTTTTATGCTGCTTGCGACACAGGGAATCTTAAGCATTTGTCAAAACAATACTGGATCCATGTTACGAGTATTTACCTCTTAAATCGATTCATATTCTCATGTGGACACTCCTTGGTATCTAAACTGTCCATCTGGTCGCAGATCACGCATTTTTGTAACTTTTTCACGTACACTGTTAGTGCTTGGTACTCTTCCCTGACCTGGTCGGGAGAGGTCCATCCTCGTAAGTAGCACAGGGATTTCATTGCTTGATTTTGCTTCCCCCTTGACAGCAACCACACTGGTGTTTCTGGAACCTTTATGATTTATAATAATAATAAATAAATAACGCTACACACTCATAGCCGCACACTAGGATTCCCTGTGTCGTGGGTGCCATGGACAACACACAAGACAAGAACACACACACCCAGACCAAGAACGAACCCAGGACCCTTGGAGCGCCGATCCGGCATGGTAACTATTGCGCCATACGGGTATTCATTAAAGATCTTTTCGTCTATTACCTAGGTACACGATTTAAACCGTGCCTAGTAGATATAATCTCGTTACGCGGCTTTGTGAATCAAGGCGGGAGAGACAGTTTCTAGCGCAGCGGCGCGGGCGACAGGAGAATGCAGAATGAGCTCTTTGTCTGTTTGGCTAACTAAAGATTTTATTTCTACTGAAAATAGTTTCAGTAAACTCGAGCTTACCAATAGCGCCAATAACATGGAACCAATTGGAGCGGCGAGGGCGATGAGCGCTGCGTAACGCCAGCTCACCACAGTCCCGAGGAAGTACATCACCAGCACGCCACTTGAAGTGCAGAACTGTGTCACTGTACACAACGCCCCACGGATACTTGGTTCGCTGAAAATGACAACAAAAACGTTGTAGACAGGAAGAGCTCAGTGCTTCGAATGTTGGAAATCCTTACAGGAGGAGTATTTGACTCCTGCACGCTCCTCTAATTTTCAAGAATTATGTGCTTATTTTCACTTGCTTAGGTAAAGGAAAACTTCGTGAGGTAACCTTATCTAAGAGTAGATACTTCTTAATATTCTCTAGGGTGTGTGAAGTCAGCCAATCCGCACTTGGCCTGATTCGTGGACTTGGTGGAGCTGATACTTTAAAGACAGAGATAAACTGTATTGTAACTTTTACACAAATAGTGAGTAATGTACTAGTAAGTAGTTTGAAGTTTTGGACGTCACCGCGTCATTCTTTAGAAATATTTCTGAAGAAACGTTCATATCTAAAGTTTCTCCATTATCTTCTCGAGATGTACGGATTGCGACAATCTGCTCCTTCATAGTGAAAGGAAACCTGCGCCTGGCATGACAAATCAATTTGTATTTTTGTTACGGTGCGGCTTTATGTCCGTATGTTATGCTTTAGTCCAAAATATTTGTTATTGAAATTTACTTATTTAATACATCAAGTAAACAAGTATGACTAACATGGTGTTTACAATTTATTACAAAGACCGTTGTTTTATGGAATTAAGGTAGCGAATTGAGTATATGAATGATTTTTTTTGTGATAAATGAAAAGATCTTATATAACTTTTATAGCGAAACTATTTTTTTTCGCAATAATACCGAAGTTATATCAAAATGAAAATTATGTTTTGAATCCAGTACCGAAGACACGCCGACAGCTCCCGAACAAACTCCAGCGCGTGTGACGTCATAATGTTAGTTTTCAGTCACTCATTGTAGTTTATATTGTGACTTGTCAATATTATTGACAAGTCACGTGTAATAGCCGTAAACGCCGTACTGTATTAAATAGCTATAACATTATGACGTCACAACTATGGTTACCAATTGTGGCGCGTTCATAGTCACGTGATTATTTTTTAAATTTCAGCAATTTTCAATTGTTTATAATTAATTGAAAAACTTTTTTCAAGTTTTTCGCATTAAATATTAATATTATTATTAATAAAGTATTAAAATATGTAGGTACATTAAAAAAATCAATTTTTTTTTCAAATTCCCATAACGTGATACATAATATATGTATCACCCATTGAGCGGACAAAATGCAATCGAGTTACCTGATAAATGGATTGTCAATGGGATTCAATGCCTTTAGTGTTCTTTATCAACACTAAAGGTTGGTTTTTGTGAGCGTAAGTCAGTTTAGAGGTACGAGTATCTGATACCGTCCACTTGAGATTCTTTTGCTCAAAATATTTCCTATCTGTTCATTATATAGTTCACTAGATGTTGCTGTTACCCGCCCGCGTCGCTGGGTGTTTAAAAAAATATTTAAAATTAATATATGCATAGCCTCTCATTTGCGCTATTACATGTCATGTTCTTACTGTATATCAACTTTGATTAAGATCGTCAAACCGTTCTTGAGTTATACCTAGCGGGATATTATTATACAGAAAGAAAGACCGATAAATGGAAAATTGACGCCAGTGAGTCCTAAAACGAATATGTTTCACGAAATTTGAATTTCTAAATTTGAATTTGAAAATTTCACGAAATAATTAAATATACATACAGATTCTACATAATATTTATATACTCGTAGTAGTAAAGATAGATAATATAGATTGCGATGTAATGTTACGAAATAAGTGTACACAATTTCGATATAGGACAAACGTTATCTACGAAACTACGCAGTCAAGGTGTTAGAAAATTTCTACCTTTGACATGAAATGAACAGTTTCATTGGAAACTAGTGGTCCCGCCCTCGCCCCGCCGTACCTACATTCGGAAAATTATATTTAATAAACACAATACAAACCTTATTTCTCCTACATATGCATTAATGGGAGCCTCCATCACGCCCGTGCCAAATCCAAGGAGAGCATTAGCTATGAACAGTGATGGTAAGTTCCAGGCGAAGTACATCAGAGTCCACGCGACCAGGTGTGGTACATTGGCCAGGAACGTTGCCTTTTTTCTACCAAAATAATCCACAAATGGTCCGGATAGCAACGCACCTATTGGCTGAGACAAGTACGATATACTACCTGAAAATTAGTGTCATTCAATTAATTTTTACATCCTTCAGTTTGAGCAGGACCATTTTAATGTAAAGTAATTGGTCATTGTCGCCAATGGACTTCAGAAACGGCAAGGCATCACTGAATTAGAGAATGTCTTGTAAGAAATAACAAAGACAAAAGGAAATGGATGCTGCTCAGACTCTCCCAGCTGGAAGAAAATCGAATAGTTTGACGATGACGGCTGACCATATTTCGATAGGCAATACATTTAGGATATATACCTTTGCTGGAACTACAATCCATCTTTTAGTCAATAAATTAGGTAAAGTCTAAAGTTTACGTAACGTTGTCTATATAATGAGTCGTGTATTACAAAGAGGATATAAACACTACGTTTTATATTATTCTGAACCTCACACAAAAAAGATAATGTCAAAGTCTAAGACAAATGTTTCACTTCAAATTCAAGGTCCTTTTTTTATTTGTTTGTTTATTTGTTTATCTTTTATATTTAACACTTAACATTAGTTAAGTGTTAGTGTAAGGGCGGGTTATTAAACCCGCCCTTGCTTAGGGAATCTTAATTTTTTGTAATAATATTATTTTTGTTTATAAACCGATGGAATTAAAATAATGTCTTTCTCTCGAGCTTACTAAAATACAATTATGAAAACCGCATCCAAATTGTTATGTCGTTTCTAAGATTAGTGGGAATAAGCGAGCAGTCAAACATCCAAACCAACAAATGAACAAAAATTCGGAAAAATTATTGTAATGAGACGTGTTAATAAATACCCTCAATTATAGTTTTCCTCTAATATCTTTGTACAGACTTCGATCGTTTACAGCGTAGACAGAGAAGAGTATAGACATCTAGTAGAGAGTTGAGCGTGTCCAATATGAGATGGCACGAGAAACTGGCACAATATGTGGCACAAGAAAAACTGTGCCTTCCTTGAAATTCCTTGAGCCAAACATAACACAGATATTATCTGTTTCGTTTCGTTTTTCGTGGCTTTGGCTAAGTTGTTCTTTATCTTGTGTGAGTGCGATAGAGGGCATCTATAAGTCTATACTCTTCTCTGTCTTCGGGTTACAGTTTTATTGCCATAGACACAAGAACAAAGAATTTTACCAAACCAAGAAGCTTCTGTTTCATCTAAAGATAATCCTGTACTAGCGTTTAAAAGTGCTGGCAATGCTATAGTGGCAAACCCCATTGCCATTCCTAAGTCCAATAATAGCAAATTGGGAGACATACAGGCTATCATCTGAAACAAAATACGGAATTGGGTTTATTTTGTAATAATAATAAAAAAGTGTATATTCGTATTCTTTACTTCTTTACGATAAAACTTTTTGTTCGTGTTTTATTTCATTTTTTTACTTCGGACTTCGTAAACTTCAGTTAATTTCTTAGACAACAGAGAATAAATCTAGCAGTATAATAGTAATTAAAAAGAAACTTAAATTCATTTCATTTCAACTTTAAGTTACCGTATGTACCTTACCCTACTGTAGTTAGTAAATTCTTCATTATTCTTTAAAAAACGAAGATTCACTTCAAAAATCCTGTATTAAAACATTACAGACAGACATAACAGAACTTCCGTTAAAAAAAAGTGACGTAGGTACATAAAATGGAGTGTACAAAGTTAATAACTTTCATCACACATTACTTAACAATAAAAAAACATTCAGATATATGAAATAAATTTATAAATAAGCTACATAAAAATCAACAACGGTAAAATTTTATTATTTAAGGTTATCTAAGGACATCAACATGGGTGTGTTGAAAATGTTAAGTATTTATTAGGTAGTTCTTAGAATAACGAAGATTATGTATAAATGTATAATAATTACACTAAAATAACTTCTAATGTCAAGGTTATATTTCAAGGTGTGTTAAAGTTTTATCTCTCGAAATAATGTATTCTTATTATTTGGCAATTAAAACTTTACGATGTTAATTATCTCAGTAAATAAATGTAATTAATAGTTCGATATTTTAATATAATTATGTATTGGATACGAAAAAACAGCTTAAACGTTACATATATTATTGTTATTTATTCCAACAGCATAAAATGTTCTAACACAATACGTATAGCGCGCGTGCACACAGAAACACACGCGCACACAATTTTAAATGTCTATTGTACATTGCTAACCAGGTCTAGGCGTCTAGCTGTAATATTGTAATGGCCATGAAACTCTTCTAATGGTTACTAACTAATAACATTAAGTATACTTGATGAGTCTTCTTAAAGTGTACATAAGAAAATGGCCTTTAGCCAAATGGACAAAACGTGTTCATGTCTCCACAGATAAATAAATATCAAGGTTGGTTTTACCTTCAACTTGTACTTATATTCGTTTGATTTACAATGTTGTTATATAATTTTGAATTGTTATTTAATTTGGAATTTGGCGCAATGGATAAATTGCTGCCGCCGTGTACCTAAAGAGTCTTGGGTTTGATTCCCAGCGAAGCAGAAATTTGAATGATGAGTTTAAATTTCTGTTCTCGGTATGTGTGTGTTATCCCTTGTATTTACGACTCAGGAAATTCTATTGTGGGGCTGTGAGTGTGTGATCGTTATTATATTTATTATTTACGTCAGACCGCTATGTATAAATGTTGTAGGACAACTCTATTTCGTTTACAATGCTATTTCGGTACAAATTGGTGACAATTAAATTACGAAGAGCCTCAGATGAAAGGCATTAGGTAATAAGTCAATGATTAGGTAGGTAAATCATTCGTTTCTACCACTAAGTAGATATTTCTACATAATGAGGTATTTTCCCTTGTTTTCGGTCCTTTATTTTTTATTTATTTATTCTTTATTGCAACCTTAACACTAAGGAGTACAATGGGGTGGCATTCTCTACCAGTCAACCTTATTCTACCCTCATTACCATTTAATTACATAGAAATATACCAGAAGCGTGAATATCTGTGGAATTGTTACAAGCAATCAACAACAACAGCAACAAACTTCAATATTTAAAGACATTAGAGAGAGACAGAAGAGAAAGGTCATTGTACTGTTTTTCTTCTGTTTTTTTTACACCAACATTTACACCAACACCATATTGAAATATGGCGTTGGTGTAAATTTGTTTTTCTTTGCTTTGACAATATAACCTAACCTATCTTTAATATTCTGAATGTTAACACGTCTTAAATAAAAATACATAATTGTAAGGAGGTATTTCAAGATAGCTATAACCGTTATTTGGATCGGAATTAAATTAAATAGCATGTCAAATAAGACATGTTGTCTAACAAAAAAATTACATCATTATTCAGAAATCATTAACATCAACGGCTTATCTTAATGTATTCCATATAAAAATCCACTTACTTGAGATGCCACACATCGAAACCGGCTTGTGGGAACTGTTCCATCGATTTTAAATTTATAAACCATTTTTACTCAATGTTAAATTAAATTAAAACAAATACTTAATTTAATTACTTCCGGTGTTCATTTTGTATACAATTCAACACACTGTCTAACAAAAAAATGTGTGCAATTGGTTTTCGGTTGTATCGTCCGACCTCGCATGATATGTTTAAGGGACTGAATGAATACTGTAAACTGTATCTGAGTTAAATGAATTTCGTCGACTTTGTCAATGTTGGTAATCATATTATAGTCAGTTGTTTATCTAAAACTGTTGCATGAGAACAGACTTTAATTGTTGACTTGAATACATTGATACATTGTATTGTGTTTTATATTGTAACGTTCTTATATTACAACTATCTAATAACAGTATAAATATAAAACTAAGTTACCCACATTCCGTGAGCATGATCATACGTTTATTAAAATTGTAAGTGAGTCATGTCTGTAGATGGAAGAAATGTATTTGAGAAAAACTATGATTGGGGGTAGGAATTTATTAGTGCATTGATTTTTAGATTCGTCTATGCATTTGTTCCCGTAATTTCGGACGGGATTTACATAATCAATTTGATTGCGAATTTTCAGGTATTGGGGTTACATTTGGTGTTTGTTTTACTGTAATCGGTACATAAACAAAAAATAAATGTGTGTGCAATTCACACGTGGTAGAAGTGAAACGAACGAATAAGGTCAGTCCCAATATTGATAAGCCGCCATTTTGCCGTAAAAGGTATTGCTGTAGGACCCCGACCTTGGAGCACGCAAGCGGATAATTCTTCCTTCCTTCCTTCCTTGCTTCCTATCTCATTTTCTCTCAGAAGTTTTTTGCTCCTATAGAAGTTTTTGTGACAATTTAGAGAATCCTGTATAAAGATTTTTCAAATGTCAGAGTGTTACCCACACTCTGAAACTCCCAAAAGATGTCTACGTTACTAAGGCATTATTACCTCCATGTTTCCTCAAGTGAAGACGGGCAGGGTTACTAGTAACGAAATATATAGAAAATACATAAACATTTTATGTTCCTTTAGTTTTATGTGGTGTAAGGCGATTAACGTACTGCTTTTTATGTTAAGAAACTGCTCACAAAAAGTCGATGCAACAGAGTTAATAATGTTCGTGACTTTTTTGCGTAGGTACAAGTTTTTATTGTAAGTAGTTATATTTTTATGATTAGGTTACCTGTATTGCCTGCATAGATTTTAGTGGACGACGAGCAATCTAATAGTAAGTGGTCAACGTTGGCCACGGACATCAGCTGCACCAAAGTCATCACCGATACCATGCCATAATAGCAAACCAAGAAAAAAAATCAAAATGTGTGCTATTCAAACGTGCTAGAAGTGAAACTTCATAACAACGAATAGTGTCACTCCAAATATTGATGTTTTGCTTTGATTACGTCAGTCGCCATTTTGCCGATGATTCAGTCGCGTCATTTCCGTTTCAACGAATTCCAAATCACAACGATACTAAAGAAGTATTCACTTCAAAAGAAAAACTTGATGTTAAGCCCTCAGCCGGAATACTAGCAGCTAGCCGAGTTCAAAATCTTACCACCAAACAAAATGTTCTATTCCAATAGTGTTATTTTGTTAACTCTTTTCAGTGCTTTTATCGGTACCTTGGATGGAAACACACTTGACATATGTACGTAATTTAGCCATATACCTATTTGTTTTTGAATTCATCGTCATTACAACCCATAACTGTCCCACTGCTGAGCTTGGGTACCCTCTCACAATGCTGAGGACCGCAGTCCACCACAGGTCTACACTGGACATGTGGAAATTGGTAAACTCCACACACTTTTTCAGAACATTATGGAGAATTCTCAAAGGTTGCAGGTATCCTGATCTTTGTTTTTCAATGAAAATAATATTTTCTTGGTTGTATACATGACCGTTTAGGAAGACGGGGAAGACAATACATTCCGAATCAGAAGACGATGGTTCTAAAGGAGCTGATAGTTGAGATAAGTTGGCATTGAGGAAGTTCGGTAAATCTGTGATACTAACCAGTAGGGAAGAAACATTCGTGTTAGGTTTAGGGGAGCCTATTTGGATAAGCGCATGGGTATAACCAGTATGTGATCAACAGAGGCAAGATACTTTTATGTCAGCATTATAATAAAATTAGTGTTACATTTTTACTTCAGGCGCCCCAATTATATCGTAAGTGGGATTGAGGTACAGTATAAAATAAGGCTTGCCATGATAATGCAGACCTACAAATTTTTTGTTGTAACAGTTGTAGGGGGAAGTTCTGTCCAAATTAATTCTTGTGAAATTGTTTAGTTATAGAGAGCTGAGAAAGTGTAAGGAGAGATGCATAAGAAACGAAAATATGATCAGGAAGTATTTTGTAATTGCCGCAGCCAGTGTGAAGGTCCTCTTCACATTAGTGACCAATATTGACAATTCTTCAAGTTCGTAGGGTAGTTATATTACGCTGCCAATTCCGGACAAAATGTGATGTAACTATCCATCCATAAGTTGAGGCGTCGGAAAGGAGAGAGAATTGTGGGTAGGAGGAGGAGCTAGGTATATCTTCATCGAATAAACAAGAATAATTTTAGGATTCATTTCGTAACGGCGTTGTCCACCTACAACGACAACTTTTCCATTAGTTCACACTTGAATGATAATACTCAATGACTAATATTGTAAGTAATTGGAGATATAGACGCATGTCTAAATGTTATCGAACTTCTTTTTCAAGGCCTTATTCGTCGAGAGCCGTAATTTAAAAGTCAAATTAAGGTCGATTGATCAGCTATGATTGTCTTTTTGTTATATTTATACTGAACTAATTGCATATTAATTATATGCTTTCATCTGCAAGCTGCGTTATACAATGCAGGGAAAATTAATGAATTAAAGATTTATCTAGTATTCTTCGCTTCGTTTCAGAAAAAGTATCTGCAATAGTAAAAACTAGTAAAATATTCAATCTTATGTGGTATAGTCGGCGTCCTGTGTCTTCGACACTGAAATACCAAATATTTAGGTTATAGGCCATTACTTCTTCTCTAACACCTGACACAAGTGTTGGCTTATGTAAGGTTATAAACCATCAGTTCGAACTTTTCATATCTGCTCACAGCCAATCAACTATTGCAACATGGCTACGACTTGTACCCACGACAGCAACTCCGTGTGCGGAACGTCTTCCGATGGCTGCCGTCGGCGTGCTTTCCTTGATCTCTGCGACATGTATGAGTTCAACTGCGACAATAATGCAGGCAGGTTCAGATGTTACAACATCATCACCATAACCCTTAACTGTTCCACTGCTGGGCACGGGTCTCCTCTCACGACGTGAGAGTGACAGGCCATAGTCCACGACGCTCGCCAATTGCGGATTTGTGGAGCTCACACACCTTTAAGAACATTTTGGAGAACTCTTATGTGAGCAAGCTTCCTCGCGATGCTTTATCTTCACCGAAGCAAGTGGTAATTAAATTCTAACACGCAAATAATTTTGAAAATTTTAGGTGTGTGCGATTCGATTTAAATTATCGTACGAATAATTATTTTTTATTCATACGATTGTTGTATGCTATTATTATCAACGGCCTGTGTCAACAGCCTATCGAAGTATCTATTAACCGGAAAATCTTATTAAAATTTTATTCGTACGACTAGTCGTATGAATAGCAACAGCCTTTCGTTATTGTAATACATGGCTGTTATAATATGAGTTGTGATACCAATGGCAAATAATTTGGTTATCAGTTTTTAGTTTAAAGCAAACGGTGGTGAGTCACTGTGAAATTAACAATATATTTTTCCTGTTATTTTTCAGAATACGTGACGAAAGCTGCAAGTCCGTGTACTAACGGACAGAAAGACTTCACGTGTTGATTGTGACCCTGATTCTTCATTATTCTTGTCTTTTTTGTTCTACGATTCAAATCGTTGTGATCAATTATTTATTACTCATCTCAAGGCTGGTAGATTCTTGCCTGTTAAATGCTTTATTCTTCTTCAAACTATCCATCATCCTGGTGCAAACTGCAAGAGATTCCTGCTGATAGAGACCGTTGGACATTTTACCACTGAACCACCCGATTCAATTATATTGGTACTCGATCATGATGGTATTCTACCTTACTGACAAGCTACCAGCCCCTTTCTGGAATCCCTAGTAGTACCATTAATGAAGTGCGTGAAACGATTTAAAAATCCAATTCAAAAGAAATCTTGCGTGTCTTTTTGGCTAGATATGCATATGTGGTGCTTTTAACGTTACAGGTATCTCTTGCTTTCGGTTTAAATACTTGACTGTATTGCCCTCTTTCAGATTTGGGACTAATCAAATAAGTGATTAATAAATAAACTTATAGAAGTTACACGGTCATTAAGAAACGCACAAACGTACCTATACATTATGCATAAAAACCTGTTTTTGATAATTAACCCAATGTATTCCGTTTCCAAATGTAGGACGTAATAAATTTTATTTAATGATAAGAATCCAGAATATTCTTAGTATGCTATAAAAATTGTGATACCTTTGGAGGCCAATGCAACTGGAAGTGTTTCCGTGAAGTGTATTAAAATAGAAATATTTGTTTAATCGTAAATAACCGTTGGATTCATTGGAAACATTTATTGATTGATTTATAAAAAGTTGTCATGGGTGTTTGGCCGGTGACAAAGTTGTGACTATATTGTATTTTAATTTTATAGAAGTTAAAGATATCTATTGAATTTTAAATATCAAGTATAATATGACTGCTGCCATCAATTCTAATTAACATAATCTTTTATTGTTTTTTGTTAGGGTAATTTTGTTCTTCAGTTATTAGAAAATTTTGTAGTGAACTTACAATATTGTTGTAGATGTTTGATTGTTGTAAATTTTATAACTTACGAGTAAATTTCTGTCTACCTGTCCGTTTTTTAACTCTCGACGGAGAAAGAAGTGTGGCATCGTAGGTCTCAAACGGATGGACTGATTTCGATACCGTTTTTTTTCATTTAAATTCTTACGGTGCTTCTTAGCTATGTTTGGTTAATATCGGTCCAGCAGTGTAAGAATATCAGCTCATTTCCAAAATGATGTAAGGCATTTTTGGAGTATGATTACTGGATTTTAAATTTATAATTATAAATATTTAATTCGAACATTAGTTACCTTAAGCATTTCATGCACTAATGTGCTTTATCAATCAATCATCATTAATAACATAACTTTTCCGTTACTGAGTGAGGCGTGAGGCGCGGGCAATTCTTACACAGATGTCGGACTCGCCCACTTGTGCTATTGTATGTACCCCCGTGCGAAGCCGGGGTGCGTTGCTAGTTCCTTAATAAAACAACTTGATTCTTTACCTTATCAAAATCGATATTTGAATACAAAAATTGTATGTCGCAACACTATGTTAATTCTGTTTCTCAATGTGAATTCATAAACATTAATTTTATCTTATGTTCAGTAATGTTGTTTTTAAAACAATATATTATATTTAATTAAACCGGATAGATACTAAAGTATGGTGGAATGTTCCGTCAAGAAAAACATTATAGATATTTATGAAATATATTAAAAAAATATAATCTCATCAATGAAGAACACTTTCATTTGTACTTAGGTATAATATTTTAAAATTAATTTGTTTTTGGAAATAGTTACTACGTTACTTAATAAAAGTTAATGAATTACTACGTAACTTGGAACACACATTCACCTAGAATTATTTTAATACTATGTGGATAATTACGTTTACTTTTTAACGATATGAACGTATGTTCTTATAACTGATGACATGTAGAAAAAGACACTTTATATAATAACAATACTTTAAATATTGATGTTTCAACGCGTCATCTCGGACGTAGATTGGCCTTAGGGTTTTAAAAACTCAATATACTATACCATAAGATATATCATATACCTATATATCTACGGCGGCAGTGAAGTCTAGGTAGTCTATTTAAGTATCGATAAGCAGAATATTAGACAACAATAACAGTTAGTTAGTATCATGAGTATAATATCACAAATTTGTTGGATCAATTCAAATCGGGAAAATTTCAATGTTTTTATTATCATCTAAGGTTTTATTTTTTCTATGAACGTAAATATATGTACATAATTTAAAACTAAACATTAACCAATATTCATAACCTTGGAACAAAATACATTGTTTTCTAAAGACAGGGACGGGAGAAATGACAGCATTATTTTGCAACGAGCTCAAATAGTAACCACCCTGCCTGTGAAGCGAATAATCTTGGGTTCGATTCCCGGAATTTTAAGTTTATTTAGAAAAATACTTATACCGAACAGTAGTCGGTACCTACTTATTATATTATCTCTGTTAGAAAGTCGTATCATTAATTTTTTTTATTACAATGTCGTGTTGACAAACCTATTTCTATATTTTAACGAAATTTATTTTACGATTAAATTTTACGAAAGGCGCGTTCAAAAATGGCGAAATCTGTATTTTTTTTAATTTTATTAGTTTTTGTGTTGCAAAATATAAATATTGATCTATTGTACTGAAAGTAGTTTTACGCACTATATATTTCTTCAACGGTACCTATATAGTACGAAGTCTTGAAATACGGTACAATACTATATTACGGTTGGCAACCCTAAATTCTGTACGCCCATCCCTGTTTTAAGATACATAGGTTTCTTTCCTATAGCATGGCACAACCGAATTCTAAAGGACTAGCATTGGTTCGTCATTCTCATTGTCACGACGTCTCTTCTTTCTGAAGGAGTTGATAAGAAAATCGTCAGCGAATATCTTTCGATTACCCTTGTAGAAGGATTCTATTTCAACAAGAGACTTGCTTTCTGTCTCTGGCAAGAAGAAATACAAATAAATAGTGCCAATGAAACCTAAAGTGGCGTATAAAGCGAAGGTGCCGCTAAAATTAAGAGCAGCCTCGATGTTGTAGTTGGTTTTTGAAGCGAGAAAGACTATAACAGAATTAAGAGCCGCTGCTAATCCTGTCGCCATGCCACGACTCCTGAAAAAGAAATGTTCGAAATTACGAATAGTCAGGCATTCTTACATGATTACCTCTATTTATAAATGACTATATCAGATACTCTGTAAATAGAGACAAAACATGTAGTTGTGATGGTAATTATTTTCTTGACGACCCCATATCACAGTTGGTACTTGGCAGAGGAACCTGTCCGCGAAACGAGGGGTTCAGGCCGGGACAGATACATTTATGTGACAGACAAAATGTTTGTTCTGGTGTCGTGGGTGTCAGTGTTGGGTGACCATGTCACTCGCGAGACAGGGAATCCTACTGCGGGGATTAGACTATGTAGGCGTTTATTTTATTTTAATTTACAATATAGATAAAAAAGAGAAATATAAAATGAAATGAATAGCAATGCTCAGTTTATAGATAAGTGAGAAAGAGTTGTAATAGAACACCAAACCTGAAAGGGAATACTTCAGACAACAGCACCCATGGAATTCCCATGCTGGTGAAAGCTACCAGGAGCATAAACAACACGACTGGCAAGATCTCCTTCTTGTCAGGGAAGGTGTGACTCTCATAAGAGAATACTTCAGGAGATAAGGTGTTTCTAGCGTAGATGCTCAACGCGAGGCTGGAGCAAGCCGTGGCGAAGAGTGTGCTCAGAACCAGCTTCCTCTTCCCTATTGCCTTCACTATAGTTGCTGAGAGTATATTTGTCACGATGAGGATGGCACCTACGGCGACCTAAAAGTAAAATTGGAGATGTGCAGTTTCAGGGACACAAAGTATAGGCGTTAATTAATGTTATTCTTTCTCACCCAAAAGTATGTTAAGATAATCTGAAAAAACTATTATAGCATAGAGTAGACTTGTTAGCTCTTGCTTGTAGACTTAAAGGGTAAATAAGGGTGAACTATTGTAGGTATTTTTGTCTTTTAGACTAGAAAAAGAAGAATGGATGTTTAATGACCTAAAATCGTAAATTATGCTGTAACGTATGAGTCCGGCTCATACGCTCAAGATCCTTTTCTTGGGGATGCGCCTTAAAATTACGGTTTAAAATTGTGGTTGGGAGGCGTCGATATAGCTAAGTTTAAAATTATTATTACGATACATTTGTTAAATAGAAAAACAAACTCACCACAATCATTTTGGGATCATATTTCATTCCAAAAGCTTTACAAACATTCACCATGTTAGGTTTAACTGAATGCAAGCCACTGACCGAGTGAAAGAAGAAATAAGCCATCACCAATTTGAAGGGCCTCATGGTTTCTTTCACGAATAAAATATGTTTGAAATTAAGCACAGTTTTCCTGAAGATATTGGCTGAGGAGTGTTCACAAGGATACTGTTCGGATTTTCCTTCTTTCGCGCATATTACACATTGACTAATGACGTCATTGTATTGGAGGAGCTGGTCAAATTCTTCTTTCACGTGTTCAGGCTTGGCCCATCCTCGCAGCTGGCAGAGGGAGTGCAATGCTTCTTTTTCTCTGCCCTTTGACAGTAACCATATTGGTGCTTCCGGCACCTGTAAGCAAATTGAAGCCTTATTAATCAGTTCATGAAAATGTTCATAACTATAGATTATGGGAAAAACTATTTCATGCGAGATACGATTTTGTAAATTAAGTGTTGTTGTTGATGATGATGATTGTGGTTGTTGTTTATGGCTGTTGTTCTGTCTAGAAACACTTAGAATTGTTTATTTCGTTTTGGAAATATTTTTATTGGTTCTGTTGTTGGAACCAGATATCGAAAGGTTTGGCAAAGACAAGTTAATTTAGCAATTGATATACAGATAACTAAGTAGGTAATACCAATTTCAATAGTATGTATTGGTGAAACCTGCACACCTGAGTTCTCAAAAGGTGTGTGAAATTCGCCAATCCGCACTTTGCAATCGTGGACCCTGTACCCATCACATTCTAAACGGAGTCCCGTACCGAGCAGTGAGACGGTTATGGGATGCGATGAAGATGACCGTGTTAATGTATTACAAACACCGACCACACCAAGAAAAAATTGTACCTAACCGTATTTTTAAAACTAATAACATCAGTTTAATTAATTATCCAGCATATCTTTTTTCACAAGTCATAAATTAAGTTTAACCTGTTAATTAATTCTTCAGAAATTGGCAATTTAATTATGTCAATATATTTTTTCATTATTTTTTTACATTTTTTAAACATATTCAAATTCATGGGAAATACTGAGAATACGTACTGAGAAATAAGATGTTTATGGCCATACGTAAACAAAAGGCCAGAGTGGTATAACCACATTTTTACAATACTGAATTCTTGAAATAAAACAGTATAAAAATATTATTTTGATAGAATTGGAATTACCTCAAAGTTGCCTAAAAGTCTTTCCTTGATTATTCCATAGATAGAAAGAAGCATAAGACGGATTTTTAAATCCTCATAAAACAAAACAGTTACGGTTTTATGATCATAGCACAAGTCAGTTTTACACACCGAAATTGAGAAAAATCAGGCTATTTCCGTCCACATCCGTGTTAGTAAATAACGTGTGCACAATTCTATATGGCTATAGTGCACAAAACAATGTATTTTTATAAGTACTTACAAACAATACAAGAGCCATCGTCGCGAGCGGTATGGTGAGCGACACAAGTGCAGCTTGTCGCCATGGCAACACTGTACCGAGGAGGTATGCGAGGAACATTCCCGTTGACGTAAAACTGTTGGTCAGCGTTGTCAGAATACCGCGGATTGAAGGATCACTGAGAAGGACATGTGGAATTAACATATATGTATACACGCTATACTACATTTGGTATATAAATGTCAAAAATACGTTTAAGACTCCATCGTGTATTATCGCAACCCATAACTATCTCACTGCTGGGTTCGGGTCCTCTTTTACTATGTATATCTATAGTTCAGCACGATGGTCAAGTGTAGATTGGCAGACATCACATGTCTTCAAATATTATGGAGAGGCCCGTAGGTGTTCTTAACTTTTTTTACTTCACCAATACATATTTATAATATATCTTCGTTTATTACTCACTGAACTAACTATCACTAACAGTCCGTGCCCTAGTCCTCATACGCACTAACAAACTGACCAAGTAACGTTCTTACACCTACTAACTGGACTAACCATCCTAGTCCCCATTTGAGTCTTGTTCTAAGTCGGTCACAGTTGTCATGGGCGGCAGTGGAAGGTGGTGCTGCATGCTCGTTTGCTCTTAGAAATCCATAAAAAAAACCGAAGTTCTCTTGCTTCCCGAAGCCCTCAAACATGTCTACTGCGATGACGACAAAATTATTATTAACCAAGAATAACCATGGTGACATACGAATTTCTATAAAATACGACCGAATAACAGGTAAATAATAATTATAATAAATCAATCTAATATACATGTCGAAGGCAAATAACTAAATCTAGTAGTGCCTACTAGCAGTTTTTTTTTATAGTAGCAGCTTATTTTTAACTTATGTAAATAGGTAACAAAATTTTTTCTACAAAATGTAACCGGTTGGTAATTAAGAAGTAGGTACATTCAAAAGACACACATTCACTCACGTTCTCGGAGGAGAAGTCGCTGTCGTCATATTTTTCTTTTTACGTGTGATAATAAAATTAGTAAGCCCACAGCAAACCCTGTAAACCCACAGGGTAGTTTGTACCATGTACCATGGGCCCAAATGTTCGGTGGGGAACCCGCTGTTCCTATTTAGGAACGTTGCCTTGCTCTGCTTGCTGTGCGTGCTGACGGCCAGAGTGGAGTCGCTAGAGCTACCAGTATAATGCTCAGGGGTGGAAGTATTTAATGGCATAATCGTTTAGCTCGTTTACTAGCTATTCCAAAAACCCCGGTTCATTTGTGGCTGGCAACGAAGTATTGCCTTTGGTGTTAATAGTTAATGATGTCCATGGGCGACGTGACCATAAGGTGGGTCGTCTGCCAGTGTATAGGCAATTTACATTAAAAAATCACAACCTCACCTGACTTCCCCCACGTATGTGACTGATGGTGCTTCCATGATTCCTGTGCCGATGCCCAAGAGCGCATTCGCGATGAATAAGGAAGGTACGTCCCACGCGTAGTACATTAACAACCACGCGATAAGATGTGGTATGTTAACTATAAATAAGGCCTTTTTTCGCCCGAAGTAGTCGAGAATTGGACCAGAAAATATACTGCCCAAAGGCTGGGATAGAAAAGCCATGCAACCTGAAAAGAAATTAAGACATTAAAAATTTTGCAATGTTATGCAATCCTTTACATTTTTCATGTATGGTGTGTTATTACGCAACTAAATTTAGTATCTTCTTTTTATCTGTTGACCAATAATTTCAATGTCGTTTTACGAAAAACCATTAGATTAAATACAGAATTCCGGTAGTTAAATTATTATTGTTTTTATTGTGAAATATGCTGCTTGGGGCATTGATGGCAGACGAAATAAATTATGTGGTTAGTTAATTTGTTAACGACTTCAAAAAAGGAGAAAGATCTCAATTCTTTTAATATCAGTCTCAAATCTCAATGCTTTTCATGTTTGTTACCTTAAAACTCCGTACCCTATCAACCGATTTGGTAAATTTACTGCTTAGTTGGAAAAATATTTTATCCTTTTTGTTTTTGTTGTTAATACCTATATGAAAGTTAAGATTTAAATAATAAAACTGAATTAAATCGCTATTCCTAGAATAAGCTTTAACTTCAACGTATTGTTATAATATAAGTTGAAATGAAATAAATTTAAAACAAACTATGTAGGTACTAGAATTTTTTGTTTAACTAAAAAATCAGAATCTCGGATATAAATTATTAACTAAAACATCCAAATAAACTACATACCAAGCCCACCACGACCTCATTAGATAACATTCCTCTTTTACGATGATAGGTTTTAAACGGTGAGCGAGAAAGGTGCCCGTTCTAGTCCCACGTCTAATTTTGTTGTTTTTTTTACTTTTGGACATTCGAATCCCCATCGTCATTATATCATCGACATAATATATTGTCATCTACACATACTCGTATAAGTACATAAAATTGAACTGTCTATTATTTCAAAATTCAAAATTTTATAATTGAGTTTTCTCAAGTGCCTAAGTTCTTTACACGATACTACAACACAAACTTTTTTATTTTGTCAGTCCTCCGTCTTTCTGTTTGTAGGGCTAATCTCTAAAACGGAGGAACCGATTTGAATGGGACTTTGAGTCGAAGATAGAGGAAGTTATAAGGCTATTTTTTATATTTAAATTTAATCGGAATTCCCACGGGATCGGGATTTACCGTCCGTGCGGTTGTTCCCGCTAATCTCAGAAACGGCTCAACAGATTTGGATGCGGTTTTCACTGACATAAGGCAATATTTAAAATTAATTAGATTTTAACTAATTCACAATTAAAAAAAAATAGAATTTTAAAAATTAATATGGATAATCAATAAATATGCACGGTGCGGAATTATATTATAAAGTGCTCTGTGGAGTTACAAGTAGGTTACACAATTTCTTATCAAACAGTTAATCCTTGTTTTGCTTAACGTATTATCTTAATAAGCTTGAGCTAATATTTAATGATAATAGTCCTCTTTTTATAATTGATGTAGATGTATCATGAAAGATGTGTATTATTCTAACCTAATCTGAACAGTACGGAAAGAAGCGTTGGGTTCATTACTTGGTTGTCGCGCTACGCTACTACTAGTGACATCTAGGGATGTCGTAAGTGTACAAAAATGTATTTCTTTTATGTCCAATATTTTATTAGTATTTGTCATTATGGTAGCCTTAGTAATATACATTTCTTCAAATTTTGAGGAATATATCTATTACTGATCAAAAGATAAGCCGAAACACTTCCAACAAAATGGTTTCTTGTATTTTCAATGCATATTCTGTAAAGGTTTTAAGGTTCAAGAGATAAGTCTTTGTGATGGCAGATAGATAAACAGTATTAGTTATTGGGTTCCGTCGGTATATTTTGAGTACGGAACCCTTAAAAGGATAAAATTAAACTGTTTTCGGTGTCATAAAAACATTTCTAAAACAAGATATAGGTATAATACCGAACTAGTTTAATTAGATTAAATACGAATTAAGAATCAAGAAGTTCGCGCGACCAACCCTTCGACTGCCAACAAATTAGACGTGAAAAATAAGTTTTGGAAAAATATTTACCAAACCATGAGGCTTGCTTTTTATTCATGGAGACACCTTCCTTTGCGTCGAGTACGTCGGGTAGGACCATGGTGACGAAACTGATTGACATGCCCAGCCCTATGAGCAGAAAGTCCAGGGCAAGGCAAGCTTGAACCTGTAATAAGTATGAACGTTACAAAATTTCTGTAAATTTTGTAGGTTGTCGTATTTTTTGTCGTTTAATTTTTTAATGTTTTATCGTTTTATTTTTAATAATATGTAATAAAAAAGCATTATACGTAATGAGTAGTAATTTATTACTAAGGCTTAATGTTTAAATACTGTTTTATATTTTTTTTATTAAAAATTATTAAGTTGTTAAAAAAATATTAGATTCATTTAATTTTATATTTAAGCCATAAATAACCCCGTTCGTTCGGCCCGACTAAAACAGCATATTATATATTATCATGTCCCAGGGGCCTCATAGGCCTAATTACTTGAGATAAAAATGCGTATAGTTGTATGCATATCGCACCCTTATTAATATAACGGCATAATACGAAAAGTACTTTTTGGGAGTTCAGGTTTTAATTTAAACTTTCTGGATCGAGACATTTCAGTTTATTTGTCGTATACACAGTGTATACTTACATAAAATTTTTATTAGTTAAGTTAAGGTATAAGATGAAATTTTATATGAAAGTTTCACAATGACCGTTCGTCCGCGTTATAGCCAAACCTCAGAGACTCTTGTAACTGGATAGATGTAATTTGGCATCTCTTGACATGTGTTACTCATTGAGTGGGATGTCGTTGAAAACTACGAGTATATACGGAAGTTTACATTTTGCGAGACCCGAGAGACCGACACGCAATTGGCCGGTTTAAATTTTTCTCTTTTTAAAATCGTGCTTGAACCATAAGAGGAGATGCACTGACACCTTTTTCATATTATTACATTCACATAAAGTTCCATTGTATAATATTAAAATCTTGTTATCCAGTATCATGTTGTATAATAAAAAAAACTTACCTGAGATAAAACTATCCTCGTCCGACTGACTGGTTTATCTTCATTTTTCTGCGTAGTCATATTAAAAAAATAACTGACCACTTTATTCTATATTTAAAAATGCATATGTTTTATTTGGAACACTTTGGATGTTTTCAGACCAATGCACTGTCAGGTACTTCACTTGTTAATATTCATTTTATACTGTGTTTGTTACATTATCTGGATATATAATTAATATGTTTGTAGTTGCATGTTATTGTAGGCACCAATTGTTTGTACGAGATTTATTTATAAGTACAACGTTTTATCAAAACAATGGATGTCAAATAGATGCGCCAGCGAGAATTATATTACAGTCTGCTTATACAGGTCGACAACCCAGCTTTCTTTAATAACAATGACTGTAGTAACATTCGTAATTAATTACTTTAAAGAACACGGATTATTGTTATATTTGTAAGCCTAATGGTAAAGAAAAATATGAAAACTACTACAAGAGAAATTAAACAACCTATGGGACGTTATACATGGTGAAATGTTTAATTAAATCTAATCCCACCAACGAAACTAAAATAGGTCAATTTAAAAAAATACTTAACGACTTAGGTAATTTTTTTCATTAATGGATGATAAAAAATTAACAAAACTATTATAAAATGATATTAAATTCTTGTAGTTTTTTCTAATTGGTCATTTAATTATATTATCATTAGTCGTATCGTGTGCATTGTTTTTAATTCTAGGCCGGTTGCTGCAATTTTATCGAACGGTAGCTCCGCGGTGGCTCGTACGAGTAAACTCAATTTAATTAGACTCGAAATCTATTGAATTAGCACTTCGAAATTAAATTAGGTTGCTTCCACAAGCAATTCAAATTTTCATGAATAAGGAAACACTTGAATTGCAAGTTTTTATGGCCTCAACTTGCACACATATGTAAATAAAAATAAAGTTACATTCGTAAGGTGTTAAAAAAACGTACTTTTGTCCTAGCCTACCGTTTAGTAACAAATACTTATATTGTTTTTGATTGACATAATACCTTTGAACGAGAAATTCTTGTATGTAGGTATAATCTGAATCTCGGAAACGGCTCCAACGATTTTCATGAAATTTAGTATACAGGGGTTTCGGGGGCGATAAATCGATCTAGCTAGGTTTCATTTTTAGAGAACGTCGTTTTATCCGTGTTTTCAGGCAATGAACATCATTTGCTACAACATCATTTGAATACGAATACAACTTTTGTAAAATACCATCTACAAGGTTATAATAGCTCAGGTGGGAAATCGAGCGCTTCCGAAACCAGAAGACCTCGGTCGGTCGGTACAAAAAAAAATACCGAGCTAAGTTCGGTCATCCAGGTACTGTATAATTATTATAAGTGTAGATATCTCGTAGGCTGTCTGTGATCCGGGTACTAATCAAATCGGCAAAATAACGTAAGTAGGTATCTATAATTATTCTCGAAGCCTAAGCCGAGTCCTTTACAACACACAATTAAATCAGGTATGTTTTAAAGATAAATAAGTTTTTTATACGCATCTGTCATATTTCGAAATAAGGTCAATAAAATTTTGGTGATATTGAAATTCCTATATTGCCCGATATTGCTTACGATATACCTAACATCTTAAACAATTGACCTGCGACATCATCGAATTATTATTACTAACAGACTGACACACATTTTAATACTGCTACATACAAAGTATATGTATAGCAGGTACTTATACAATTAAAAATGGATTATAAGTATTACTAAGCGGAAAACTCGAGAATAGCTGAGCTTGTTTTGCTAATTTTGTTTAAAATTTTTCGTGATACTTCTAACGGCAAAAAAATATGACCTGGATTAGCTGATGATGTACAAAGCTAACGAAACCAGATAAACAATGAAAAAGTTTCAGAAGCTTAAAAACATTTTATCTACGAGTTTTTTTGACGTGATAAAGTCTTAAAAATCGATGAACGCCGGCTGCACCCACAAAAAAAGTATGACGTCATTGTCACGTTCCGCCTGAGCCGAGCGTGCGAGCGAGTGCGCGGAACAAGCGATAGAGCGGCACGATCGGCCTAAGCTTTTGGTTTTCTTCAATCTTTTCTTATGACGTTATCACGTAAACTTATCGTCCGTAAACCGACATTTTTTATTGCAATCCCACATGATGGTAAGTGACGAAGTACTTGGATGGTAAAGCGCGCTAAGTTTCCTGAATACAGGCTAGTTTTTATCTAGTCTCTTTGGCTTTACTTTAGAACCCAAAGAAATCACCCAAACTATTGAAGAAATTGAAATGATGCCCTAGGAAAAGTTATTCATGTTAATATGCAAAAGTTAGCAAAAGGAATTCATCTATTTCATCGATATCGATCGATATTTATCGATTCAATGCAATAAGAGTGTTGTTGATGATGCTCAACATAATAAAATGTAAAGCCACAATTTAAAGGCTGTTTAGTGCAAAAACACAACAAATAAATACCTAAACCACCATGTGTATCGAATGTTCCAATTAAAAGTAATAAAACTATCGTTATTTTCATTCAATCAATCGCCATGTTAACAAACCGTCCAACCGACCACTTCGATAATATTTAAATTACCTATTAAAGTATTTCACCACGAGCCGTAAGTGTTCTATAGCTGGTTTCAATTATATATTATTACATTTACAAAGAAAAGACTCCCACGCGAACGAATTCACGGGCACTTATTAGGTGTGGATATTTATTATTATAATTCCAAATGTTGCTTAATAGATTTAAATCAAAAGAAAACATGATTTAAGATAAAATAACTGACATTTCACAATCTGCTTAGCCTTGTTGAAGCGTCGGAACATTGAGTTTAACATAGAGTTTACATTTTAAATTTAAATTAAAACAGTTATGTGAGTATCGCATACCTACCCATTAACTTGAAGTGCTCCTCATAGCCGGGCGGCAGTGTGGCCATATCTACCAACTTTCCGGTAGATCTACCGATTTCACCTTTAGATCTACCGGTTTTTAAAGTTATCAAAACAATCCGTTAAAAATCAAATATTACCAAAATTTTAATGAAATCAGTAGTGTAATACTGTGCTTAAACGTTAAAATTAGTAATGTAGTCGACATACGAGTATTATAGTAAGTAAACTTGCCACTAATTCGAATGAACGAGTGGCCGACTGAGCCTAGGGGGGGGGGGGGGGTGCAAAAAGTTATTGCACGCGGGTAATAATAATACGGGTAGAGGCCCTGAGTACCTACTTAGGTAAAAATCGGTAGAAAATAGGTAGATCTACCTAATTCTACCGATTTTTTGCTGTCTATCTACCACTTTTCTAAAATTTGGGTTGGCAACACTGCCGGGCGGCTTGCCTAAGTGACCGAGCAACAGCGAGCGCGTTCAGTAGGTGGATAGGTGACCATTAGTGGCATAACTCTTTTAGCGCTTACGTGCTTCGGAGGGCACGTAAGGCCGTCGGTCGCGGTTGTTATCTTTAGGTAGCAGTTAAGCCATGTTGGAGGCCTTAGGGTGGCATAAAAACTTCCGACACTTGGATGGACCATTGCTCTAGGCCTTCTCAATGATAAGGAGAAACTAGTGCCCAGTAGTTGGCGATTAATGAGTTGAAACCACACATCGACTGGTTGAACTCCTACATATTATTTCTAAGACTGGTATTGAGGGAAAACAAGTACCTATTTGGTCACCTCGGAAACAGCACTTGTCAATTGTGATTGGTGATTGGATAAGCACAATAATCATGATAAAATAGGCTATTTACACAATTACGTATTAACAAAACATATAAACCAGTTGATAATTATATTTATGTACCTACCTACATATTTTAAAGTTTTTATCATGTTTCAAAATTGCATAAACTTCAACTAATAATGTGAAAAATCTGGTAAAATATTCCATTAGGCATTAATTTCAAATTTAAACAGTTTTGTTTTCATAAATATTTATTAAGTGCAGCAGTGTATCTTTAGATAACACGCAAAACTAGCAAAAAAGATAATTTACTTTAAATTTATTTATTATTTAATTACCGATTTATATGCACACTCCAAATATATGTACCTACTTCGGCGACAAATCCCATCTCATCGAACACAATGTTATCTGAAATCGACTAAAATTTTATTTAAATGAGACAGGCATTCGTTCAAATATATTATTAACTAAAATATTGCGGATGCAAGAGAAGTCTTTAACAGCATTCTAGGTAATACAAATTACATTCTACAATAATTTCTTTGACCCAATTGGGGCGAGACTCTTTCTTAGGTACTAACAATTAGGTATCTACTAACTGGATAATTATCTCTCACAGTCCAGTCGTCATACTTACTAACAAAACTAACCAACTAATGCTCATATAGTCTGCTAATGGACTAACCATCCTAGTCCCTTTTTGTGTCTTGTTCTAGGTCGGTCACAATTTTTCAGTTGGCAGCATAAGACTGGTGCTACATGATCGTCTGCTACTTTAATTCCATAAAAAAGTACGGCCTTTTTTAATTACTTCATTTGTTTTATTATCGATTTACCGTCACCGCAGCTCGGCCGAGACCATCATCCATGCAAATGACTCAGAACTAAACATAATATATCGAACAGGGTTATCATAGATATGACATTTCGGATCTGGATACATGAATCGTATTTTATCGGTTTCAATTACTGTTACCGATATCAAGTTAAAGGAATTGTAAAAGGGAAATTTCAGAGTTATTTATTTATTTGCAAAAAAAATTCATCGAAAATGTTCATTGTATTTTAAAATAAATGAAACGACATTCCAAAGGCTTCCACTGAACTTAGATTTCATGAAAATTTGAACAAATTGGGTCTGGTAGATATTGAGAAATTCCTAAAAAAACAAAAAGAAGTTATTAAAACGATGTTTTTTTCAAATAATTTTCTAGCTAGGTACTGTATCGATACTTCCATAAACTAATCAACTCTTTTACTCTAAAAACGGCGTTGAATTCCGCATAGTGCTTCAAAATCGGTTGATGCGTTCGATAGAAATCATTGACAAAAATTTTGTTATACTTACATACTTTTCAACACAACTTGGAGATTTCGTGAAATACCTAGGTATCAATTTAGCGGGAAGTTTCAGGGATGGTCTGCAAAGTTAACCAATGTTTTTATTTGAGAAACAAAGTGTTACACCAATCGTAATGTAATGTATAATGAAAAACACTTGTAAAAAATGTTTTAACACAATAAAGAGGCACCTTCTAAAAATATGTAACATAATACACAATAGGTATGAGGCAATGAAGTAGGTACTGCCCGTATGAAATATCATACCACCGTGTCTATTCGTATTAATAACTGATCCACTTTGCTTCACCTGAATATCCATGACTCGAGGAATACTTGCTAACTTGCTATTATAGAAATAGGATGTGGTGGAAACTAACCGAATGAATGGGAACGTTGACGGGTATAAAGCTAGGAAAAAATCAAATTCAACGGTACTGATAAATGGAACAGAGCATGTCAAAATCCTAGAGCTATAAAGACAAATGTATTTTATTTAAATAATTCGTAAATTATAGATTTGATTTAGAAATCGATCTACAAATCCCTCCGTGATACTAATTAGCGTAACATATTAAAATATTGACTCAAAAACATGCACCATATTGAAAAAAAATTGATTTTAGTTGAAAATTAGACCTAACTTTGTGATTTTTTTTCTATCGAGAAAATTTAATTTTTTTATGTTTTTGATTCTTACATTCACTCAATAATATAATTAAGTTTATCTATGTCCTTATTCAGCTTCTAGAAACTTGATTTACTACTGTAAAAATTGAATCTACGATTGCCAATTTTGCTTTATACCCCCTCTTAAGCTATTAAGTTTACCTATAACTTTAATAAAAAATCGTAGTTTCTATAACAGGACCCCCTTGGAACGGCGATCCGGCGTGGTAACCTCTGAGTCGTACGGGTTGTTAAATTAAAATGACAATTATGTATTTGACATATTATACATAGCTTGTTATTAACATTTTGCCAAAAATACTCATCTTAATTTAGGTATGTACCCTTTATCTACTTCCAACGGGGAGCTTGATATCTACTTTTTGTTTTGTCTACTTTTTCTTGACCGATCTTGCATCAGAGATGCCCTTGGTGTTACTGATGTCTAGGTGCGACGGTCACTACTTACCACTAATGACTACGCACATTACACACCTCTACGTCAACTTAACTCCAACTCCGACCATTCCGTTCCGTTCATGGGTGTGCGGCGAGTACTACAAATCTTTCAAGTATACGCTCGAAATTCATACTTGCACAGCAAGATAATTATAAAGCTCATGATTGAATTTTAGTTTTGTTGAAGAGTCAGTGACGGGTGGCAGTTGAGTGGATCTTCTCGTTTGTACCTACAATCTTACGAGTCTGTACAAAATACTCGTTCCGTTCCGTCTCTATTTTAGATTGTACTCATAGACAAAAATAAAACAAAGGTATTAGAACCAGTCTTCGTGGCTAAAGGGAATTTTTGGGAACCGTTATGTTTATTTTATTATTTAAATTTGAGCTCTATATACATAACTATACGTGCCAATCTGGACTACGTTGGACATAGGTTACTTAATTCTTTGGTAATCTATATGTAATAAGAATGAGATAACCTTCAAAGCGACACATACAATTAGGTATTTAGGTAGATGAAATAGGATATCAGTAGAAAATAATAGTATTTTATGTTTTCTAAAATGATTAGATAAGTACCTTTATACCAATCTTTAGTCAAAGAACTTCCTCCACTATTAATATTTCGACGCAGGAAAAAGATCTTGTATCTCAAAACAATGCGAACATGAGTAATTATATATGTAATTCATTGGAATCAGAAAAAAATAGTAGAATGATTCCATTAATTGCAAAAAGAAGATTTCAGTGTAAAATTCGAGTAGAGTCGAGTATCCAATAATACTTTAACCATAAACTAATCAATAATGGGATAATTACGTCTTGTTATTAATGACAAATAGGAAAATACAGACCATGGTCTTGATCTCCTTAACTGAGGTCGGATACATTATAAAATCGTCGGAATTATTTCTGCTCCTACTCAGGTATATTGCGAATATTTTAGATAAAATGTAAATTTTGCATTCTAATACGTCCGGGTCAACAAAAATCGTCACCAATAACGATTGACATAAGACGCCATTTTTATAAAGCAGATACTTTTGTGTTCAGATAATTTTCCTCAGGCAAGGGGTTACTTATTAACTCATCATCATCTTCCTGCCCATTCCCCAAATTTATTTGGGGACGGCGCAATTGTTCTTTTCTTCCATTGTTCCCTATTGGCCGACACTTCTACAGTGACACCGTTTCCCTTATCTTTCATAATTATCATATCTCTCACAATCCATCGATCTTTTCTTTGGCCGTCCTCATTCCCGAAGGGAATTCCATCCACATTCATATCAATCACTCTTCTCTAAATTAACTTATTATCTATTATGTTCAACTATACTAACTATAGCAGAGGGAATTATTAGCAGAGGGACATTATTTCAAATTTGGTTCGTACATCGCTATTTCGCGAATTCTGCACGCACCTCTTACTTTCAAAAAAATATTGGAAATTAATTTATCACTTGCATCGGTGAATTAAAACATCGTGAAGAAACCTGCATACCTAAGAGTCCTCCATTATGTTCCGAAGGGTGTGTGAAGTCTTCCAATTAGCAATAAATTCGCACTTGGCCAGCGGGGACTATGGCCTGCACTGCACCTGCACCCCTCAGATCGTGGGAGGAGACCCGTGCCCAGCAGTGGGACGGTTATAGGTTGCAATGATGATAAATTATATAGTTTTAAATGATCAAACATTGTTCTACATAGATTATTCTAAACATGAATCATTTTTAATAATAAAATCCAGAGCGCACCGCTTTTTAAAATATGGTCCTAATCTACATAATTTTAGTAGCTACACCCAAAGCCGTTAAGGCTCGTATAAAAATAAAAATTATTTATCAATTGGACACATTGTAGGTAAATATCATTGATAGGTAAATATTATCATAAATATTGATAGTGCCCAATATTCACATATTAAGGCTTCAGAATAAATAGTTAAGACAGGATAACGTCTGTCGGATCCGCTTGTCTCTCATAAAAATGTCAAATACAATTACATATGCACCAGCGTACAAACTTGTAGTAAGTACCTACTCGTACATAATTAGAAACGGGAAGAAGAGTCAAATTGACTTTTAACAGCAAGGTCGTCCACGCAATTCCCAAAGAGCGAAGCATCATACCTTAACTACAAAATATCAGTTGCTATCCGGAAATTATGTACGAGTACCTACCCAGTTACGACTAAGTACCCAGTCGTATTCACGAATCAAGAAACCTTATCTAGTAGAGTCACTGAAACCCGTTAACCGGTTGGCGGCTATTCCTGTGAGTCCATTCAAGTTTTCTTTTTTTAACAAACCCCAAAAAGGAGGTATCTTTGTGACACTAAAGTATTCGATGTTTAAATAAAAACACTTGAATAATGTGTGAAGCTTTCCGGACGATATTATTCACTAATTAATTCGGTTATTAATTTAATGACCTACTGAGTATGAATGAATAAAGTAATTAATAAAATGTTTCGTGTTTTTAATAGGATTTTTTCACTATAATGGATTTTTTAACTACACCGGTTTTAAGAAGTAGTAACTACATAAATTATATGTGATGTGTTTAGCTATTAGTGAGAAAAATTCATTGTATTTCTCAATATTGTGCAATAATAATTATACAATAACATCTATAACTTAAACGAGTTCTATTTAATATACGACCATCAGTTTTTACTAGCATAATAATGACGCCACTGAGTCTAGTGAATCATAGTAACTTGTTGATGATATTGATTGAAAATAACATTAAGCACATTTATTTTAAAATATTTTACTACAATTAATAATTAATTAACTAATAATAACTACAATTAATTAAAAATTCTGACGCCCATTTAAATATTAGACTAGCTTGAGGAAAGTGGCTCATATTCTATTATCAATTTACCTTTCAAAGGGAAGAATTTGCAAAAATCTTTTTTCTTTGTGATTTCTCACTTGGTCCATTTCTTTGGTTCTGCCTGTGCGTGGTCTGTCAGTCAGAAATCGTTAGTGTTTTATTAAATAAATATTTAATAACCTGGCTGTCCCAAAGCACTTCGTGCCGCTCTATAATTAATAAACACATTTGGTGACATATCGACAGCCGCGCCACTTTCCGTCCAATTTTGAATCTAAACCATTCTCGGATCCACCAGAAGACACACAAAAATTTTCAACGAAATCTGTTTAGTCGTTTAGGAGGAGTTCTATCACATACGCACGCACTGAAGAAATATGTATTATATTATTTTAATGTATAGCCCATATGTATGGCCCATATATTGTTAATATGAGTATTAAGTTAACTATCCAACACAAAAATATTTTTTCAATTCGAACCAGTAGTTCCTAAGATAAGCCCATTCAACCAAACAAACAAACTGTTCAGCTTTATAATATTATAGTATAAATAATTATAGTCTTTAATTATGGAATTATTATTGTATGCATATTTATATTATTTATACACTATCAATACTCTTGTACATAAAACTTGCGTTACTGAGTGACTGACAGACAACGCACAGCCGAAACTACTGAACGCAAAAATCTGAAATTTGGCATACATGTAATATGTATGTAGGTATGTTCCTTGGAGAGTGTAGGGTAGCACTAAGACAGGATTTTTAGAAATTCCTCCCAATATTGTGAATAATGTAAATAAACTAGTAAATAAATATAAAAAATTAAATACCTTGATCGAGTGAGCGTTTCAATAACTATAATAATATAAATTTCAGAACTTCATCCCATAAGTATTATCGTTAAGATGAACTATAGAATATTGTTTCGTTACAAACGACTGAATTTCAATTACGCTTACAGATGACAATTGGTGCCTAGTAATTCCATGGTAGTCTAAAATATATTAATGTGCCCAAAAACTTTTTGTTTTAAAACAACTGTTTGTTCACTGCAACACTTTTTAACTTTAATTAAAGTTTATAAAAAGCCGATTGATTATTTTTAGGTTATATCGCGGACGATCCCGCGTCGCGCCTTTGAGGCGGAGCGGTATGATCCGATGGTTGGTGGGAACTGATCAAATGATACTTGACCACATCACACGGCTCAATTCCACTGACCTAGCGATTGACGGCCATGGGGCTTTTGATTTATTCGTTAATTGGGAAGACGGTCCCGTCTAAGGTCGAAATAGATCCTTTTTCTATTTGAGAATGATGCTAAACCAGCTGAATATATTTGTTCGTTTAGTTAAATTTAAGGGGATAACTTCATTTTCAATTTCGAGTCGCTCATATAACTACAATTTAAAAGATATTATTAAAATATTAATAATCTTTGCGTTTTTCCTGGGTCTTGGTTAGTTGTGATGTCTAATTTTATCTCATTCTCTTATCTAGTCTCGCCTATGAGATGATCTTTGCCATCCAAAACACAGTAAACCCGAAAAAAATCCTGTTAAGTACCTAATTAACCTGATACTTACCTAAATAATTTATCTCTGAAACTTATAAGGAAGAAGATATTAGGTATTAACCGCACTTGGCCAGCGTGGACCTATGCCTTGTATTCCTCACATTGTGACAGTAGACCCAGTATGGCCAGCAGTTGGCCAGTTATGGATTGCGATGATGATGAAGTAATTAATGACCTTTAATATATTATAATATTTACTTTAACACCATCATTTTGTACGGAAGTTTTAAATTGACTTTATTAGTTATTTATATATTCTTCGGTCAGGTTAAAGAGATTCAAATGGGCCATGATGGAGTGTTTACGACTTTGTTGGTTTAAGGGCAATAAAAATGTTGCTTCACCAATTAATTTTTCTCACTGATCTATCTTGTTTTACATATTATGTTATGTAGGTACCTACCTAATGCTCAGATTAAGTGAATAAGTAGTTTACTAACATCTAGACAGGAGATTTTTCACACATTCCTTATTCATTTCTTGACTTCGTCTACATTAAACTCGTATTTTACAGATTTCATTATTACATATAAATTATTATAAGACTGCTGTGTTTAACACCTACTATCTGACTTTTCCACACCCGCCCAGGGCTGACTGTTTTTGCCCTTGTATACCTACCCTAGATTAGAGTACCCTAGATATGGTGTTTCAAAAAAAAGTTATCTAACATATTTTTTTTATAAGAAAAACCATCCAAGAATCTTGGACAGACTTTTCCGAGCATGGAGTCTACAGTTTACGTGTAAACTAGCTGTCCCAGCGAACTTCGTTCCGCTCTATAATTTAATAAACAAATTTGGTGACATATCGACAGCAGCGCCACCTTCCAGGGTCCAATTGTGAGTCTAAACTATTCTCGGATCCACTTGAAGACACAAAAATTTTCAATCAAATCGATACAGCCGTTTAGGAGGTAATATTTTGTTCTTTACGTTTACAAATATTAAATATTTTCCCGTTTTTGCAACATTTTTAATTGATGCTCCGCTCCTGGTCGTAGCGTAATTTTATATAGCCTATCTACGGCCTTCCTCGATAACTGGACTATGCAACACAAAAATAATATTTCGATTCGAACCATATAAATGTATGTTATCACTATGAATACAGTTTATGTATGTACGATTTAACACTGCTGTTGCCAACGTCCATACCACGTTGAATACACCGGTTCTCGTCCGATCACCGAAGTTAAGCAACTTCGGGCGCGTTCAGTACTTGGATGGGTGACCGCCTGGGAACACCGCGTGACGTTGGCTTTTTGCTTTTTTATATTACTCATTCTATTATTGTGTTAAACTCTTTGACATAATAAATTATGATTAATACGAACCCAAATTCGTTTTCCATATTTGTTACGACAAACGGAACTTATGTAGAGCAGGAACGAGATTTTTTTGGTAAGATGTGTAATAACACTTTTTCTTTATCTCAAAACTTGGTTGAGCAACCTGCGTTTCGAACGTCTTTTTGGCCGAAGTAAAAATCAACTTTCCATTAAAAGTTGATTTTAATAATAATAATAATAATAGATTGTGTATGTTATCGCCATGAATAAAGTTTATGTATCTACGATTTAGCACTATTGTCGCCAACGTCCATACCACGTTGAATACACCGGTTCTCGTCCGATCACCGAAGTTAAGCAACGTCGGGCGCGTTCAGTACTTGGATGGGTGACCGCCTGGGAACACCGCGTGATGTTGGCTTTTTGCCTTTATATTACTCATTCTATTTTGGTGTTATATTCTTTGACATAATATATTATGATAAACATGAACCTAAATTCGTTTTCCATGTTTGTTACGACAAACGGAACATAATATTATGTAGAGCATTAACGAGACTATTTTGGACACATTTTCTTTATCTCGAAACTCGGTTGAGCGACAAGCGTTTCGAATGTCTTTTTGGGCGAAGTTAAAATCAATTTTAAATAAAAAATCATCTACTAAGTAGTATTATCGTCACCCGGTATGCATGTACCGTAGTCATCAAATAAAATCTAAAATTAATAACGCCAAAAGTCAATTTTTTTTTATAATAAAACTCGCAGTGTCAATACAAAATGCAAAGTTATGTCAGCGTCAATATGTATTTTATAGGCTTCCATTGCAATTTAATTTTATCTTTCTTCTTATTCGCATCAACTTTAAAACATATTTCTTAATATATATATAATTCGAGTGTGAGTGTGTATGTCACTGAACTCCTCCTAAACGGCTTGACCGATTTGGTTGAAATTTTTTGTGTGTCTTCAGGTGGATCCGAGAATTATTTAGATTCACAATTGGACCCGGTAGGTGGCGTTGCTATCGATATATCACCAAAACATTTTTTAACGACTGGACCGATTTGGATGAAATTTTTTGTGTGTGTTCAAGGGGATCTGGGAATGGTTTAGATTCACAATTGGACCCGATAGGTGGCGTTGCTGTCGATATATCACCAAAACATTTTTTAATTATAAAGCGGTACGAAGTACGCCGGGACAACTTGTAAGTCATATAAAATAAGTTGTGAGTGTTGTGATTTATTAAAAGATGTTTCACACCATAAAACCGTTATCTACACTTATTTCATAAAGTTTATTTCTATCAAATGTTGGCAGTATGGAATGTAATATGGTGAAAAAACGAGTCAATGAGACAAAAAAAGAAAAAAGCCAAAATCACGCGGTGTTCCCAGGCGGTCACCCATCCAAGTACGGAACGCGCCCGACGTTGCTTATCTTCGGTGATCGGACGAGAACCGGTGTATTCAACGTGGTATGGACGTTGGCGACAATAGTGCTAAATCGTAGATACATAAACTTTATTCATGGCGATAACATACACAATCTTTTATTATTATTATTATTAAAATCAACTTTTAATGGAAGTTGATTTTTACTTCGGCCAAAAAGACGTTCGAAACGCAGGTTGCTCAACCAAGTTTTGAGATAAAGAAAAAGTGTTATTACACATCTTACCATAAAAATCTCGTTCCTGCTCTACATAAGTTCCGTTTGTCGTAACAAATATGGAAAACGAATTTGGGTTCGTATTAATCATAGCTTATTATGTCAAAGAGTATAACACAATAATAGAATGAGTAATATAAAAAAGCAAAAAGCCAACATCACGCGGTGTTCCCAGGCGGTCACCCATCCATGTACTGAACGCGCCCGACGTTGCTTAACTTCGGTGATCGGACGAGAACCGGTGTATTCAACGTGGTATGGACGTTGACAACAGTAATGCTAAATCGTAGATACATTAACTGTATTCATGGTGAGAACAAACACAATCTATTTTTATTATTGAAATCAACTTTTAATGGAAAAGTTGATTTTTACTTCGACCAAAAAGACATTCGAAACGCGGGTCGCTCAACCGAGGTTTGAGATAAAGAAAAAGTCTTTCCAAAATAATCTTATTCCTGCTCTACATAAGTTCCGTTTGTCGTAACAAATTTATGGAAAACGAATTTAGGTTCATGTTAATCATAATATAATTAAGTGTTTTTTTTTTTCCCCTTCCACGACAGGGAGGCGGTGAATGCTCATAGCATACCAACGTAGCCGGCTGCGTTGGTTATGTGGGACTTCTACCCACTAAACACCGCCTGAAGAAACATAAATGGGGATGGCTCTAGCCCTGTGGCTTTAAAGCCTCCATCGAAAGCGACCTCGCCCGGAGAGACGAGGCGCAAAATTAAGTGTTATTGAATAATATGTCAAAGAATATAACACGATAATAGAATGAGTAATTTAAAGCAAAAAGCCAACATCACGCGGTGTTCCCAGGCGGTCACCCATCCAAGTACTGAACGCGCCCGCGACGTTGCTTAACTTCGGTGATCGGACGAGAACCGGTGTATTCAACGTGGTATGGACGTTGGCGGAAGATACAAAATTTTTTTTAGATACATAATATGTACCTATATAATATTATAATGATTACAAACACAGTGCATGAACTGATTTATTTTTTATTGTTTCAACAACTTGTGTTACAATAGGTGGACTAAATGCTCAGAAGGCGGATTTATTCAATGTGGATTTAAAATATTTAAAGATAGTCAATTAGTGATCAAGTTATAAGTTACAATTAATAATAATCTATAGATATAGAAATGCCAACCGTGCAGTAGCGTCATCTGGCAAACCACGTCTTTACTAGATTATCAGCGAGAGCGTGCATCTAGCACTCAACAGTTGTACAGATTGTAGTAAGTTAGCGGATAAATTAGTATGAACGTAGTTCGTTAGATGTCACTACTGGCAGTATTTCATAGACCTGTTAGACTGTTGTTACAGTTTAAATGTTTTTACAAACATGTGTTTATTTTAAATGCTCGTTAGTACTCAATTAATAGATGGTTATGAATATATATGTATGACTATGAATGTATGAATGTAGTTTATGTACGTATCTAGTTATTTTAACTCCTCTATCGCCAACGTCCATACCACGTTGAATACACCGGTTCTCGTCCGATCACCGAAGTTAAGCAACGTCGGGCGCGTTCAGTACTTGGATGGGTGACCGCCTGGGAACACCGCGTGATGTTGGCTTTTTGCTTTTTTATATTACTCATTCTATTATTGTGTTATAACTCTTTGACATAATAAATTATGATTAATACGAACCCAAATTCGTTTTCCATATTTGTTATGACAAACGGAACTTATGTAGAGCAGGAACGAGATTTTTTTGGAAAGACTTTTTCTTTATCTCAAAACTTGGTTGAGCAAATGTTATCGCCATGAATAAAGTTTATGTATCTACGATTTAGCACTATTGTCGCCAACGTCCATACCACGTTGAATACACCGGTTCTCGTCCGATCACCGAAGTTAAGCAACGTCGGGCGCGTTCAGTACTTGGATGGGTGACCGCCTGGGAACACCGCGTGATGTTGGCTTTTTGCTTTTTTATATTACTCATTCTATTAATATGTTATATTCTTTGACATAATAAATTATGATTAATACGAAGCCAAATTCGTTTTCCATATTTGTTACGACAAACGGAACTTATGTAGAGCAGGAACGAGATTTTTTTGGAAAGACTTTTTCTTTATCTCAAAACTTGGTTGAGCAAATGTTATCGCCATGAATAAAGTTTATGTATCTACGATTTAGCACTATTGTCGCCAACGTCCATACCACGTTGAATACACCGGTTCTCGTCCGATCACCGAAGTTAAGCAACGTCGGGCGCGTTCAGTACTTGGATGGGTGACCGCCTGGGAACACCGCGTGATGTTGGCTTTTTGCTTTTTTATATTACTCATTCTATTAATATGTTATATTCTTTGACATAATAAATTATGATTAATACGAAGCCAAATTCGTTTTCCATATTTGTTACGACAAACGGAACTTATGTAGAGCAGGAACGAGATTTTTTTGGAAAGACTTTATCTCAAAACTTGGTTGAGCAAATGTTATCGCCATGAATAAAGTTTATGTATCTACGATTTAGCACTATTGTCGCCAACGTCCATACCACGTTGAATACACCGGTTCTCGTCCGATCACCGAAGTTAAGCAACGTCGGGCGCGTTCAGTACTTGGATGGGTGACCGCCTGGGAACACCGCGTGATGTTGGCTTTTTGCTTTTTTTGTCTCATTCACTCGTTTTTTCACCATATTACATACCTTACTGCCAACATTTGATATAAATAAACTATGAAATAAATGTAGAGAACAGTTTTATGGTGTGAAACATGTCTTAATAAGTCACAACACTCACAATAATTTTATATAACTCAAATATTTTTTAAAGTTTATGGGGATAAGTAGAAAAATAAAACCAATCACCATATAAGCACTGGAAGCCTATAAAATATGTATATTGACACTGATATAACTTTGCATTTTGTATTGACACTCCCAAGTTTCATTATAAAAAAAAAAGACATTATTTGATCGCGTATTAATATTTCAATTGATGTAATTAAATGACTATTGGCGTTATTAATTTTACAGTTTATTTGATGACTGTACATGCATACCGGGTGACGATAATACTACTTAGTAGTTGATTTTTATTAAAAATTGATTTTTACTTCGCCCAAAAAGACATTCGAAACGCTTGTCGCTCAACTGAGTTTCGAGATAAAGAAAAGGTGTCCAAAATAGTCTCGTTCCTGCTCTACATAATATTATGTTCCGTTTGTCGTAACAAACATGGAAAACGAATTTAGGTTCATGTTTATCATAATATATTATGTCAAAGAATATAACACCAAAATAGAATGAGCAATATAAAGGCAAAAAGCCAACATCACGCGGTGTTCCCAGGCGGTCACCCATCCAAGTACTGAACGCGCCCGACGTTGCTTAACTTCGGTGATCGGACGAGAACCGGTGTATTCAACGTGGTATCTCATATATAAGTGTATAATCTATGGTATGGACGTTGGCAACAGTGTTGTTAAATCGCCTAATAAATCATAAACACCTGCACACCCGAGAATTCTGCATAATGTTGCCAACGGTGAAGTCCACCAAACCGCACTGGACCAGCGCCAGCGTCGTGGATTATAGCCCTTACCCTTAACTTTGTGAGAGGTGACCAGCAGTAGGATTATGCGATGCGATGATAATGATTTAAAAATTAATAATATCAGCCATTGCTTACGTTGATGGATGATCGTAACCACACGAAGGTTGCATAATGAGCAATCGTCTTACGTACGACTAATACGTATACGTAGTACGTAGCAGGCGGAAGGGCCTTGCACGTAAGACCTCTAGTATGCGCGCATCCGTGCGTTGCACTCACACTTGAGCGCACGTGCGTGATATTAGTGAGTACTTTGTAAATCTGCCAGCGATGCTACGAGAATCTTAGAACTTCCGATTAATTGTTTTATCAAATTGCTCTATGAACTTTTAAACAATAAATAAGCATGTTTTGTTTTGCATTTTGTTACTAGGGAACCTGTGTTGCCTGTGGCATCGCCATCTTAATATATACTATAATTCGAGTGTGAGTGTGTATGTCACTGAACTCCTCCTAAACGGCTTGACCGATTTGGTTGAAATTTTTTGTGTGTCTTCAGGTGGATCCGAGAATTATTTAGATTCACAATTGGACCCGGTAGGTGGCGTTGCTGTCGATATATCACCAAAACATTTTTTAACGACTGGACCGATTTGGATGAAATTTTTTGTGTGTGTTCAAGGGGATCTGGGAATGGTTTAGATTCACAATTGGACCCGATAGGTGGCGTTGCTGTCGATATATCACCAAAACATTTTTTAATTATAAAGCGGTACGAAGTACGCCGGGACAACTTGTTATAAATAAAACATCACTAATAACACACATGAACCGAGACCGAATATTTATATTATGATACATAAAGATTTATAACTATACAATATACAATCACTATAGTCCATTGAAATATTACATTTTTTGGGCTTAGTATGCATTTGTCAGAGGACGCAATTTTATTTTTTAGGTGATAAGAGGGGTTAGTGTAAAGTGCAGATTTTTTATGGTTTAGCTGACAATCTATAGAACATTTTTCGTTGCAAATTTAATTCTCTTCAACTTTGGTCTGGCAACTTTGATTAAACTTAACACTGCACAATAGAATTTTATAATTAGTACCAGTAGTTCCTGAGCTTAGCCCGTTCAACCGAACAAACAAACAAACTCTTCAGCTTTATAATATTAGTATAGATGCTATTTTTATACATCTTTTGTCCATGTTTTACTTATCTACTTTGTGTCCATGTGTCTGTCGCTAAAGTACTCCTTAACGGTTGAACCGATTTTGGTTAAATTTTTGTGTGTTTGAGTGGGTCTAGTGACGGTGTAGATTCACAATTGGAACCGCTAGCTGTTGTCGAAATTTACTAAGAGATCAACCAAACTTTTGGAGTCATCCAAGTGCTGCCAGGTTATTAATTTTATCTTAACACAAGGTGGCTTATGGAGAACCGTCACGTCACCATTCACCGTCGAATCATTGTTCTAAGTCTACTTTTCACTCTTAATAGATATTTTCTAAATACAAGGTCTAAGTACCTACTATACACAATTCGAATCTTCATCTGCATTTTTTAATGCGATACTAAGACGACGACTAACCAAATATTACATACACACTTATGCAAAATATTATTTATTTACTTACAAGTATTGACAAGATATCTAAATTCCAGCTCGCAAAGCATTATGAACTTAATCTGTAAACTCATAAACACTAAGTTCCTAAAATGATTTCTGTGCTTACTTTACAATTCATGAATGCTATGAAAATTTTCCACGTGGAAATTTAAAGTGATTCAATTCAACGACCTTTAAATTACGTCCATGACAGAGTGCGTTTATTATAATTTGTCTTTTTTGTGCTCAGGGGCTCGAGCACCCATGAGAAATAAACAGTAGGACAGGAGAATAGACATCAAGAAACAGATCATTAATTGTTGTGTTCATCCCATAGATATACATAATATACGTAGATTGGGTATAAGAGTAAAAGAGAGCTACCGAAGCTTACGGTACTTTGATGTGTTAGAAAGAGAGAGAGAATAACAAAACTTTGAGAACATTATCCTCCTCTTACATGCTCAGGTTACCTTACAATATTTTGCTTCTACAATGAATGTAATAATTATATCCCACCACAAAATACCAATTCTCGATAAGTATAACTATTAAACAACTTTCAAAATCAGTCACACTCAGGATTCTAACTTAGCCTCGTGTGCACCAACCCAGAGTTTTGACATTTTTTATAGATGGTAGCCACCGACTACGCAGCCCAGCAGCACAGGCTGCGCTGTGGTCGGTGATGGTAGCAAATGAGCATTCAACACCATCCTGCTGTTGCCCATGACAACTGTGACCGACACAGAACAAGATTCAAATCATGAATGGAGAAGGTTAGTCCATATTAAGAATGTGTCAGTCAGTACGTAATAATTGTTGTTAGTAAAAGTAAGTTTAATAGTCTATTTCATTCCTATTAAGTAATTTTATTCTAAAGACAAAAAATCAGTGTGTGCAAGCCCTGCGCACCGAGTATTTTACGAAACGCACTTGACCAAATAAAAATAGATTTGATATCAACTGATGTTCCGAGCAAACGGTGCCGGCGACGCGCAGACGCAACGCGCGTGGGCACGACAGTCGACACGTGCGTAGCGCACGTGAGCGACGCATACGCACCTCACGTCCCGCGGGGAACGACCTTGTTGCCAACGCAATGTCAGTAATGTCACTCTCTGTTGTTATTAATTCGTTCTGCTATGGTCACTAGCTTCCCATTGTCTTGTTCTGTGGGTACGTACAACAATACATAGCCTGGTCTGGTGAATTAAGCGTTTAATCGTTATTTTTTTGTAATAGTTTTTTTTATGTATGTAGTCTATAGAAAATAGTCTCAATAACTTACTCGTACAATGTCTAATGTTACATCCTATTAAAGTTTTTCACTTTACTATGTACCAACCTACTATCTTTCTCTGCAGTGTTAAACTAAATAGGCATTAGGAAATGTCGATGAACTTCGCATACTAATTATCAAATACACCTACCAAAATGCCCATTTGACTATGCTAGTAAGAAAAACTCTCCCACTCTGTACTCGGGGTTCAATCGTAATTCATTCACATTTCATTTATGAAATTCAATGACCACGCCCACTCTGCCAATGGTGCAGCGACTTAGAAGAAGAATTCATTTTTTAGTCCACCGCCGTTTCGCTATTATTTTATATATATATATTATTATCAAGGAGAAGAAACGGCAAAAGATAATCCTCAGCACATCATGGGTATGGTAATAGTATGGCTTGAGAGTATTTTCTTCTTTTTTCCATCATGGCCGACAACAGATCGGTGATGTTAGTGATGGTGAGCACGGTAGTGCACTTGGGTCCCATAAAGTGGCTCATCTGCTTTGCCGGCTAATAAAAAAAAATGTGACCCGTCACGTGCCAGCTGGCAGATGTGGAACATCGAAATTATTTTGTACATATAAGTAGTGGGCATAAAATTACAGATTATGACGACTATGACGACTGTTTTCCTGACTCATATATGCCTGATGTTATTACCGAGATAAGTTGTATGTATTTTATTTGAATGCCAGCTATCTACGTTCGTTGAACGTCGTTGCCCTCAATGTCGGTTGCGTTAGAAAGCGGCTATCTCGAGTCACGTGCATGACATATTTTGCTACAAATAAATAATACAGGCCACTTAATAGGAAACTTTCATCATCGCCTATGGACACGAGCAACATCAAGGGAGTTAGCAATGCAATAATTCTTTCGCGCTTCCTTGCTTCGGAGGGTACATAAAGCCGTGGGTCTCGATTGTTAACATTTGGTAGCAGTCGTTAAGCCATGTCGGATGCCTTCAGGTAGTATAAAAATTTCCGACTATTGAGTTGGCCACTAACCCATCCACCAATCCGCACTGGAGCAGCGCGGTGCAGTATGTTTCAGGCCTCCTCAGATATGAAGACAGACCCATGCTCTGGGTTGAATCCAGGCTAAATAACCTTAGCTGTGGCTATGGTGCCGCTCTGATGAGGTATGCTATTCGCTATTCCTAAGCTTTATGGAAAACTCTAATTAGACGCACAAAAGTAGGTTGAACAAAGACTGTGGTTTTTCTACGAAAATAAGAATTGGGACAGCTAAAATTGTTGCCGGAAATTTATCTTTTAAACATGAAACATGTTGATTAGCCTTGGAGATGACGACGAGTCACATGTTTGGTTGAAAAGATTGACAATAGCAATAATATGACTTTGTTGTGATTAAAGAAATATTAGTTTTTTAGAGGTTTTTGATTAACTTGCAATGATTGATGTTCGGATCAAATGTTGCAAGCTAAATTAGAAATACTTTATCTTACTGTAAGTGCTTGAAATTTTGCATAATGTAAATAATAATAATAAGTAAATAACGCTACACACTCATACCCCACATAAGAACACACACACCAAAACCAAGAAAAGAAATGGCTGGGAATCGAACCCAAGACCCTTCTTACGATTGTGCCATACGGTTCGTAAAATACATAAAATGTAAAATACGTACATAATTAATGTTATGTAATTACATTACAATAATAAATAAAAATTGATAAAAATAAGTATTAATCATATTAACAAACCGAAATGTCTCGTCAACCTGTTGACCTGTGAACATTTGAATAGAAAGCCATAACGTGATTCAAAATGACAGCTCCTATTAATTTGCAATTGAATAGAATTTTCGTCTCACTCAAGCACTTAACGGAACTTGAAACGAAATGAAAATCATAATAACAGTAATTTGTTGCTTACATAAATGATTGAATTGGTACCTATTGAAAGACTTTGATTTTGTGTTTAATTATTCATATAAAAAGTCAGGCTGCCAACCCTGTCCAATATAAGCAAGCAGTCACGTGCTGTAAGTTGAGGTCGTCGCTTCCTACGGATTAAGGCCAACCGCTGCGCCCCACCGCGCGCCCCGCTGTGCACCACCTCGCCCCACCGCGCCCCGCCGTGCCCCGCTGTGCACCACCGTGCCCCACCTCGCCCCACCGTGCCTTGCCGCGCCCCACTTTAGCCCGCCGTACATTACAATGCATTGTAATTAATTGACCGCTGACCGCACCTTCAATGCACACCTGATGACAGAACTTTTCATAAAATTATAAAACCATTACATGAATATTTTATTTCGAAATATTCTATATATTTCAAAAATATACACTGACTGAGACGGAAAAGGAAATATATTCAGCGGCATTTTAAATGCTAATAACTGTCACATTAACTGCAAAAAATATCGACAAAATGTCGGCTTAAAAATTGACTGAACTGGATTTTGAATCCTAGTTAATAGAGCCTTTCGACGAAACTACGACTACTATTATTCGTATTTTTTCTTAACAACGTAACGGCAATTTCGTAGTAATTACTGCGTATTGGTTACTGACTCAAAAATTCTTTGTTAGGTAAAATTGACATTTAAAGAGGTAGTTAAAAAAATCGGTTGTCTGTAAAGTCGGTTTACGGACGATAGTTTTACGTGATAACGTCATAAATAAACATTGATCATTCTGTTCCACCACGTGACGTCGCGAGTCACGCTCGGAGCCGCTAAAATACATTTAAATTGATAACTTATGTATGCGTCTGTACTTATACTGTGTCTGTAGCTCTGTACGCTTCAGAGATAACGTTATTCCAATGTAACTGTTACAGGGATTAGGTCAGGGAAATTATACAGTTTTGGTCGGCCATTACAGTGTGTATTGATTTTATATTATGATATTCTACAATTCATCTCATCGTATATATTTAGCCGACAAACAGGCAGACGAGTCACCTCATGGTAAGTGATCACGGTCACCCATTAACATCAGTAACACCAGAGGAACCACATTGCGCCCACCACCGATTATATGCCAACCAAATAGGGGAAGATCAACTTCACATCAATGTCCAATTCAATCGTTCAGTGCTGTATCATGAATCCTTGTGACTGCCTAAGTACCATTGCAACATGAACCATCATTTCGTCATAGGCCACGATGACAACGCCCAATGCTAGGCTAAGCCTAGGGAATGATCTGTCGTCGATGGACAAAATAAAACGTGTATAATATGTTTGAAGGTCTTCCCACACTTATCAAATTTAGAACAGGCTTGGACTTCGTGCATTCAATAGCGTAGCGAAATCGTAACGAATGCGTCAGAAATAATATAAGTAGATACCTACTATTGAAATAATTATTGGAAAGGTACATGTACTTTTCCCACATGGACACCCTAGTCAAGCTACTCAACCCTTCTTGATTATTTGGTGCTAAACTCTACTACAAAACTCGATTGTCTAGAAGAGATCGCTGTTAGCGAAAAGGCCGCCTATTATCATCACTTATCTCTTATATGTTAGAATTGTTGTTTTCCCACTGGGGTACAATAAAGTCTGATTATATACTTTGTGGGAGTAGTCACAATCAATACAATTACTAGCCGCGGCTACTCTGCGCTAAATACTGTCAGGCACAAATCAACTAACGGCCGTTATCAGGTGAGGATTGTGAATAGAACGCAATTAACTAATAAGTAAAATGTTAAGTGAACCCAAAAAATGTTTTTCAAATACCTATTTAATGATATCTGTGATAATCTCAAACGAGGTTGTCGCGCAGGCGGGTATAAATAATAATTCTTAACCTTTTATTAGAATAAAGAATATGAAAGTATGATTTATACCTATAAGGTAAACATCGCCCCCGCAGTCACGTTGAGTCACGTTTTCGCAGGATGGGCCGGAGATAAAAAATATTAGGAGGCATTACTGTTACTAGTTGCCCGCTCTGCGATCGAAATTCGACCGTAAATCATTAAGTCAAAGGGTTACTTAACATTGACTCTATGAACGATGGCCCTATGAGACATTTCAAACGTCGTGTCAAATATAGGATCCCGATATTGGCCAACACCGGTATTCCGGTATTATTATTAACTACTCATTAGATAGGAGTAATTGAACCGTGTTTAAAGTATACTAACATTTAAAAATCGCTCAATTAATAAATTTCAGATGGTTCATTGACCATCTGAAAATTTTTTATCCACCAAATTTGAAGCAAATGTTATGAAATTTTTTTGTTAGAATTTCTGGTTAGAAATGATGAAACGTGCATTACAAGGTTTTTTTGGAAATTTAACCCCTAAAAGTAAGGAAGGGAAGTTCGAGATGATTTCAAAACGCAAATAAAAATTAAATATATTAATAAACTTGAAAATATAGCGAAGTTTTCTTTAAAAATCGTTAAAAATGTAATACTGAACGCGGGCGAAACCGCGAAAAATGGTTAGTTATGAATAAAAAATTATTTTGAATGAGAAAAACATTGAGTTATTATTACTCAAGTCAATGGAGAAAAATAGTATTTTCTTAAGAAAGTTTTTAAAAAAGACATTGAAAATTAATCCGAGTATGCACTTTTGTAATTAATAGGTCAGATAATCAGCCGACAAACGTTGCAAATCCTGTACAGGGATTAACTTGTAAAGTCTGATGGATGGATGGATGAATGTTATAAATGTTTTGTAAAAAATAAACTTTTTTAGGTGGACGAATATTTGTAGTGCTTTGAGTGATATTGCCAAGTTAGACAATGACGCATGTAAATTAGCATTACATATTATTCAAATAAAGGTTAAGAGGTGTGTACGAGTTTGTATGTACGTGTAAATAACAATGGCACATTTCGAAACACGTGTTCATAAAATATTCGACTTTAGTAAAAGCGTTTAGTCGTAATTTACTGAAGTAAGATATTTTGCATTTTTAAGCATTAACACATTTCAAATTCAATTAGAATTTTTAATTTTAACATGTAATTATAAGGTCAACAGTTATTTAATTAAATTGCCACGTAATTTTAATACAGAACTTGAAAAATTATTTTTACCTTTTTTTGAAAGAATTATGTATGTAGGTATGTACACATTTCAGGTATAGGTACTACTCTTAGAGTTTATATTACGGTAGTATAGAGCACGCGCAACGAGGTGGGAACTCCTACGTCGGTTGAGAACAACACGACGTTCCCGCCGCGAGCGCTTGTAGTCGTGGTTGAGTGAACTTGAGTGCTAGCGCTGTGCGTTCCTACAGAGAGTTTTCGAATATTTACGTATCAAAATGGTCAAATGTGCAGTTCAATCTTGCAAACACGATACTAGGAAACACACAAAACTGAAATCCAGTATCACATTTCATCGGTAAGTCGATTTATATACTTATTTTTATGAAAACAAATCACGCATCGCGGGGGTGAAAGAGACGTGCGGGGCGGGCACGCTTGGCACGCGTAGGACTCCCCGCGCGCCCCGTTCCCCGCGCTTAGTGAAGCGTGGAGAGCGGTGATGTGACGCGACCAACGCTGTATTCGATACCGTAAAGTGGGGCTTTTTGGAAGAATTTTTTCATGAAACGGCTGTTAACAAAACCGACGGTTACCCTATCTACATAGGATGTTTTTCTTTGGGTAGTTCTCGCAATTTCCTATAAATAACTACTTTCACTGTTCATCTTCTGTTAATAGATTTAAAGATATATTGTTTTACAAGTGCCGTTCCAAATATCGCCTCAATGGGGGTATTTGGAATCTGACTTTATTGCTTCGGTTTTCCTTATTTTTTGAAGCCGTGTAAAAAGAAACGATAAAGAAATATAATGGAAAAGTAAAAGGATAACCAGTTGTCTTGAGTTCATTTCAGTTTCACTCCTTTCTGTCCCATAAAAGGTGAAAAACGACAACTGATAATTTATTCATAATGATATCTACTGCTGCTTTGGGGTTATTTGGAATGTAACGTTAATAATATCTGATGTGTTCTTAATATGGATGAAGCGATATTTGGAATATTTAAGGCTAAGTCTGTTTTATTTTAGCCTCTTGGTGAATAACAAGTTATCGGTTGGTTTACCAGATAGATGAAAGTGCCCGGACATGAAAATGCAAATAAATGAAAAATACGGTAAATTTGTCGAATCACGGCTCCACCTTGAAAGTGCTCCAAATTTATGTTACTTCGTCACAGATGTCGACGGAACCCCGCTTCGCGGGGTCCCTTTTTTTCGCGTATACCTGACCTAACCTAACCTAAACCAACTGTCCCTCTAGGTCTAGAGTAAGAATAAATACTCTAGCTAGGGGGACAGTTGAGTTAGGTAAGGTATTTTTACGCCTTACTACATACTAGTGATAAACAATGATAGAAAAAAAAATTGGAGCACTTTCAAGGTGCCGTGATTCGACAAATTTACCAAAAATACTTGCCATTTGCCTGCCATACTATACCATGAATGTAATGCCTTACAAATAAATAAATATGAGAGAACTTTACATACATTTTTTTATAACGCTACACACTCATAGCGCCACACTAGGATTACTTGTGTCGTTGATGCCATGGACAACACACAAGACAAGAACACACACACTCAGACCAAGAACGGAAATTTAAACTCATCATACAAATTTCCGCCTCGCTGGGAATCGAACCCAGGACCTTGTAACGGCGATCCAGCGTGTTAACTATTGCGCCATCCGGGTCGTCACATTGAGTGAGTTAGGATCGTAGCAAATGGAAGGATGTGCTCTCCCCCTACCCTCACGGAAAAAAATCCTGACAGAATACATGTAGGTGTGTATTACATACATTGACCTGATTATTTTATCAGATTTAATAAATTTATAATTCAAAAGAAACTACTTCCAAAGTGCATTTCAATAATTTTATTTTTAATTACTGTTCACAGTTTCTCAATGTTATTCTACTACTTTTTTTCAAATAATTACAAAATAAGACGAATAATTACTCTCAGATTTAAGACTTATTTTTATCAAATTAATTTGATAATTGCAGTGCTGAAAAAATCTTCCCCTTAACTTATGCCTCATGAAACACTCAATTCCAAGTAGCCCCAAAACAGCAACCAAAAAGCCCCATTTCGAAAAACAGAAAATTTATGGGATTTCGTAAGTGATAAAAAAGAGCAAGTAGACTCACTGAAATCCGCATGAAACACACAATTTCTTAGTCTATTTCACTTTGTACACACCTGTCTAGACTTTGTATACCAGACGAAAGTTATGCACCTACGAAATACATCAAAATTTCGAGACTTTTTAAATTTTAAACTGCTCGCTGTTTATCGCCAATAATCTCCAAAATTCAATTGTGACATTGAGATTAATTGTCGCTGTGTTGGCAGATGGTAAAACATAATTCATACTATTCCTTAATAAATAATTACACGTGACCAAATCTTTTATTTCGGAAATTCCAAATAGCCTCGTGACTTGCAAAAAGCCCCGTTTTACGGTATTTAAAATATTTTTTTAAATGTTAGCTATGAACCTATATAATTATTAGTAACCTATAATATAGGTGGATTTTGAATATTAAAGTTACATTAATATATTATATTATATATTATATTAATGTAATATATTATATATTTTATTAATGTAACTCAATTATATATTAATACTCAAAATCTTTTAAACATTTATTATAAATATTTTTGGTGTGTGTTTAGTACGATTTTAGTACTTTTTAGTATTTTAATGCGAAAAATATTATAGCGTAAACTAGAGTAGTAATGTAGTAAAAGAGTTACTGTCACTGTTTAATTGTTGTTGTTTATTAGGTTTAAGATACTTAAGTCATCTAAATAACTACTAATCCTTTCTACCATCGAACGACCCGACTCACGGCGTTTATTCATCCCTTCGTCGTAAACATCCTTCCAGTACGGAAGTCACGCTTTGCGTCATCATTCATCATACGTACCGCGAAGGACTGGAACAAATTGCCTGCGTCGGTATTTCCGTTCGATTACAATGTATGTAGGTATCTTCAAGTCAAGAGTGAATAGGCTTCTAAGTTATTGCGTTTAATCAGGTGGGATTGTAGTCAGTAGATAGATTGTAGTAGTTAATGCTTTAACTTATAGTAAGTCTAAAAAATTTGCGTTGCCATAATTATATACAGATTTTTTCGTATTTATACAGATTTTCGATGTGCGCTTCAGATTAGCACCGGATACAGGTTTTTATACAGAATTCTTACTCTATTGATAAAATTACCATATTCAACTAAAACAAAACTTTGAAGAAGAACGATTTTTTAAATAAATATTACCTAGTTCCTTTGTTGCAAATATGTAAATTTTGATTGTTGTTGCGTATGATTATGTTTTTAATTTTACTATTTACACTGATATTCTATTTTACTTTAATAAATATTAGTTCCTTTGTTGCAAATATTTGAATTTTGATTGATGTTTCTTATAATTATGTTTTTAATTTTACTATTTACACTAGCATTCTATTTTACTTCAATAAATATTAGTTACTTTGTTGCAAATATTTGAATTTTGATTGTTGTTTGCAAAGTTTCATACTAACTTTGCACCCCCGTTTTACCCCTTTAGGGGATGAATTTTCAAAAATCCTTACTTAGTGCTCACCTACGTTATAAAACGAACCCCTGTGCAAAATTTCAACTTTCTAACCCTTATAGTTTAGGCCCTGCATTGATATGTCAGTCAGTCAGTCAGTCAGTTAGTCATTCAACTTCTCCTTTTATATATAGATTTTGTAATTAAAAAATTACACTAAACCCGATATTTTATTTCATAAACTTTAATATAACAAGCCACACGATTTGATTACATTTCTATTACTCATAATTTTCGACAGTCGATAGTGACGTAATGTAATCGGTACATCCCTAATTGCCATACACTTCTCAATATAAATATCTATAGCACACCTGCCTACGCTGCGAGCTGAACATTTTGTGCAATACGCGTGCTCTATACTACCGTAATATATACTCTAAGGTACTACTACTCTAATAAAACATTTCAAACAAGAAAGGTTCAATAATAGAGTTTAGCTAAGTCAAAGTACGAAGTTTTTCAAGACAGCCGGAAGCAACGACGTAAGTACCTAAGTCCATTATCAATCATAATGTAGGTCAGCAGATTAGCAATCAAAGGACTTGTCCGACGACCGTACGACTTGTCCTGAACCGACAGATTAAGATCCAGCCTTGATCCAGCATTTTCTTGCATCTTTCTTCCTTCTTTAATGGACGGCGTCGACGTTGCTTTTAGTTTAACTTATACAGGGTGATTTTTTAGTCATTTGACATAGTAATAGGAGGTATTCAGTATACGATTCTCATTCCAAATAATTTTGTGATTAAAAAGGTGCTTAAAATTTGACCTAATTATTCATTACAAACGCATAGTGTTTTTTTGATAATTATAAGCTAATGATTGACCACAATCTACAATCTAACCTGATGGTAAACTGAACGCACGCCGTTTAAACTACTCCAAAGGTCATTAACCCCACCCGTACGGCCCCGCCGCAGCGCCACCGTACCGTAGATCTGGAGCTGTTTCGGGTCGGGCATGTTATTTTTAGATAATTTTGATTGCCATTTTTGAAATAAGTAATTATCGTGTAGAATTTAATAGCTAATCTGCTCTTTTGTCGGCGTATGTAAATAAAAAAGTCTGAAAGTTGTCAATTTCGAAATACAGTATATCATAAACGTGGTTCTATGGTAATGTATGTATTTTATTGGTTTGTATGCTATCGTATTGTAGTTGATTACTGAGGTATTTTTATACACAGTGCACTATCACGTTATCTGTCCGCCAAGCCTTGCCCGCGTTATTTTCGTCTAGACTACGATGTTATTCTCCGCTTGGGCTGCGCGTGTCGATCCACGTGAGCGTACACATTTTGTTACTACATTATATCCCGCAACAAGTAGGTATTTTTGACAGGTTCCAGAATATTCGACAACATCGTGTTAATCGGAAGCGAATGTTTGCACACATGCTTTATCGAGTAAGGAGTTTGTGTAACTATTTAGTAAGTGTATTCAATTACTTGTTAAACGCATGGATTTTTAACATATGACTAGGGCTTCCATTCATCGAAATTTGGGCAGGATATGTCCGGCTTATCAGACTCGTCCGTAATTAGCACATATATAGTAGGTGCTACTTCATATTGGCATACTTAGATTGGAATAGGTAGTTCATTTTGGGGGATCGGATGACGTATGCCAATCAATCACGCCCACTAGGTGAGAGTTGTGTAAAATGTAAAAAAAATGTTTCGTTTTTTGCGACGTATATGGATACGAACGTCGCAGATGCAAAAATAAGTACTTAGATTAAAATATAGAGAAAATAATTGGAATTTATTTAAATTCCATAGAATTTAATTCTATTTCGTTCTATGATTATTAGTTATATTATTCAGATTTATATTATTATATTATTTTTAGTTGATTTTTTGGACACCGGTTCACTATTTTATTTTGTAATAACATCCCAAAACTAGACACTTCCAAATTCAAATGAAAAAATAGAAATTTATATATATTTGGGTGTAAATACTTAAGATACATAATTTTATGACACTCTCAGTTCTAAATTCTAAGCAATGCAATGTGAGTTTTGACTCATCCTTACGAGTGTTACAAAATGTTTATTCATCGCTCCAAACCCGCTGGTACGACATTCGACTGGGCAAGTGGACACGAGTAAACGTGCCGGCTCAGCAGTTGTGGCGAAGTGTGTCAGGGATGTCGCGAACTGCCACGTGACTGTGTCATGTGACCGGACACCGGTAATGCACGGAGCATGTATCTCTGATGAACACTGTACAGTTGTGCACACTAGACAGCCCTAGGGTTACCATCTCAAAATAAATATTACGTGGATAGTGTCAAAATCCGGACATTTCTAAAAGGCTATAAATATTCTAAAAATATTTGACACAATGTAACATTTTAAAATTTTTCTTTTTTAATTAATTAGAATTTAAAAGTAGTTTGCTTTTGGGATAACACGGTTAGCTTCTGTTTAGTTATACTTTTGTTATTTAATAAAAACAAACAAATTTATCTACCTAATACTTTTTTTCAGATATTATTCCATTTTTTTAATAAACACCGGACAGAAGGACAAAAGTCTGGATATGTCAGGACAAATTCGGATTCGGAGTTGTTAAAATAGTAAATTGCGTTAATAAAGGCCATTTGTTGGCCTTTACAACGATCGGTTACATTTTTGTCATAATTATGTACCCACCTATGTATGCCCAGATACATATTGTCTAAGCAATCTATCGCCAATGCCTATGTTATACAACACCAGCACACATGTCTTGTACGGATGCATTGCATACAATTGAAATCAGCAATCATACAGTACATTATTTGGGCACTTTACCACTTTTAAGTTAAATTAAAAATTGTAACAGTGGAATAAATTGCCATCGTCGGTGTTACCGTTAGAATATAATGTTGGTATCCTCAAATCAAGAGTAATGGGCTTCTAGTAATTAGTGCGCTTTACGACCCAACACTACATCACTTAACTTCATGTGGGATTGTAGTCAAGCAGCAACGTAGAATTAATAAAAAAAAAGTTGCCGCCAAAAAATGTAAAAAACAACATGATTTTATTACGAAATGTCAAGTACGTTAATCTACTGCACAACTTCCCAAAGAACTTTTCGAGGTCGTCCATCCAAAAACTTTCAGTGTGAAACCTTACAAAACCTGTTTTGGCGACGGTTTCACGTTTATGAAACTCGTAACGGGGTTAATCACGAGTTTATGAAACGTGGTTGAATGAAGAATGGTTGAATGTACGTTGTACGCAGTGAGCAGGAAGAGCTTCTTTGGCCACCATTGCTGATAACGTGACTATTATGCGTCCAACACGTTTTCTTGTCTTCATTAAAAAAGGTCGATAGATCAGCAATATTGTTTAGGCTTTTAGTTAATGTAGATACCATCGACAACATGAAATTGTTGAGAGTCTGTGGATCAAAATCGTCGTAATTACACGTCGCAAGAATTATTTATGTCAGGGGCTGTCTACACGTGCGGAGCTGATCGCGCCGCGTGCGCTCGACCTAGTTTGCTGCAACTATACTTCAAGGAGACAAGGAGTAAAAATCTTTAAGAAGATATTATGTTTATAGAAATATACCAATATATAATACCAATGTATATATAATAATATAAGATTCTTGTGTTACCGAGTGACTGTCAGACAACGCACAGCCGAAACTACTGAACGCAAGAAGCTGAAATTTGGCATTTATGTTCTTTGTGGCTGCTATCACAAAAAAGGTGTGTTTCTAAATTCAATCTTGTTATTGACCAAATATCGCTCGGTCGTATGAACCCTGAGCGGGCAAATTCAGCTCACCCTTGGCCGTTTTTTAAGTATCCATTTCATTAGTTTATTAAAATTTTAAATCTTTTTCGTGGCTTAAAAATCTACAAATAACTAATAACAAGAATAGACAATTTATTAAAGGGTCACTTATATTAGCCTTATACCCTTATTTAAGTTCAGTAATTACGTAGTTACCTTTTGTTTTCATAAACTCGGTCTCAAGGAAAAATTTGACAACTTTTAACATGGCACGTGTTGGCAACACGCGATGGCGACAAAAGTTACCGTCTCTTCACCAAATGGAAATTTCCAACTCTCACTGTGCCACGCGCTGGCAACACGTGTTGGTAAGAACAGATTACAACTTTCTTTGATGAAGCCGCAGCTTAGCTGATCACGCAATATCCCTGGTGGCTGTCAGCACGGGGCCTTGAGAAAGCAGTAAGGATACACATGCCGCGACTGAACCTTAGAGAAATCATGACTATTTGTGTACCTATGACAGAATATTTAAGGCAGCACAGCGGCTTAAGGGCGATGCAATGCTCAAATCCTAAAAAAACACCTACATTCAAAAAGAATTGTAGGAGAACCCTTTCGTTCACTTCACATGAAAAAAAATTAGTTATATTTCAATTCATCAAAATTAAAATGTATTGTTTCATTTTTCTATAGAGTTGATTTTTTTTAGTAAATAAATAAATAAAAATGTTCTTTTTCGAAGGTAAATTGTAAATTTTCTCTGTAATGGCTCAATAGATAATCACAAATTTCATATCAAAATAATTGTTATATTAAATGTAACATCGTTCGACAGAGGGACGGGCGAGTCACAAGCTTCGTAACATCACATGTATAAATATCACTAACGTGTGCATGTACATATATCCACTACGTAGCTCAAGTTTACCTGATAAATCTGTTAGCCGTAGTTAGGGAATTAGTTATAGAGATCCTTGGCTCAAATGAATATATAATGACAACGTGGATGACAACGTGGGCGTCAAGGCCGGCCCGGCCGGTGCAAAAAATAGGTAAAAACAGGTAAACAGCCTGCTTTCGCCCACCGTGTAGGCCACGTGGATTCATAAATATATCGCCGATGTAAAAAATATACTGAAGAAGGGAACATTAAACATGCTGCATTTATTCGCACGGATACCGGACGGATTCGTCGTCATTTGACGCGTAAAGCTTAGGAGAGGGCTGAAAGGTTTTATTGAAAACTGGCTGACCCGGCAGAAGTTGTCTAATATGCACCGGTATAAGTTAGACCTCCAGAATTTATTTTCATGCGCGTTATTTTCGTTTTGCGATAACTCCTAAGATATTCATTTAAATTGTATGATGTAAAGGCTTAATGTGCATAATGTGCCTGAAATGCTTGAAGTTACGTTTTAAGTCGATATAAACTGTATCCGTCTAAATAGCTTTCCAATTACCGCATTGTACATTACCACTTTTTTATAACTTAGAATGGGTATAGAAAGCTATCCTTAAAAAATAGGTATATAATATGCCATCGCGGACTACGCTACGCCTACGCTAAAGTTTTGTGTAAACTGGTTGAAATATGAAAACCGCATAAAAATCGATTCAGTAGTTTTTGAGTTTATCGCGAACAGACAGACAGACGCGGCAGGGGTCATGCACCTGCTTTGTAAAATGTAACAAAGTAAAGTATTTTTAATTTACTATTTCTAAAAATAGAGTACATTTTTAAAACAGCAGTAAGACAAAAAATATTTAGATCAGTCATCCGCGTCGTTCCCCCCACTAGTTATTTTCCCCCTTCGTATATCTTCATATAGTTAAATAAACATAACAAAATTTTATTTAATTAAGTCTACTTAAATGAATTCAAATTTAAAATCTTCTACTTGTTGGACGCGTAGCTTCCTTAATCCATGTCCAAGTCCACGTGAGGGGTCATAAATTGTACATAAGCGGTCTATTCAATAATGTATTAATATTGGGGAGCCACGTGATAAGCGTCGAATGTTTTCGCTGTTCGTATGTCAATGTGGCAACGTGAGGCGTGGTTTGCCATGTGCAGTTCCGAATCGTGGCTTCAACGTGATCTCACGTTAGGGCTGCCAATTCACGGAGGTATTTCGTTTAATATTCTCGTTGTTATAAGTTACCTCCTGAACATAGTCGACTTTTCTGTTGAAAGTAATGACCTTTATGAGATTGGTAAGCTATAGAGCTCCCTCTGCTACCATTTAGCGCAGATAAAAATACTCTTAGATCTCGTCATCGCTTGCTGCGTTGTACTTGTACATACTTTCTTTTACTACCCATTTGAATTTCACGAATTTCAATATGTGAAATATCAAGCGCTTTGGATTTACCTATAATTTGGCATACTTAGTTATCTTTGCTACATTACTGTTGCCCGAGGGAAAGGTGATTTAATTAACTAACTAAATATCCAGTTAACTTCATAAGGAAAACTCGGACAAATATAGTAATATACCTACAAGTTTAGTAATCCTTTGTATTAAAGGAGGCACGAAATCTATGAATACTATCAGCAGTTTAAAGTCGTTCAGAAGAGAATTATAATACTGTATTGTACGCTCTGGACAGGAAGTTACACTGAACATACTACCAAACGCGGTGTTATGGTTATAATATACCTGCAAATGGTATGTGTGTCAATGATTTATCAGAACTACAATTGTGTCGTGGGACACCAGGTAGGAACGAAGTTCCTTCGGCTACTGTCGCGCCTGCGCACGTCTCATTTAACGGTTTTATTCCACGCACTTTTTTCCACGCGTTTTACTATCACATATTTTTCAGTTCGGTCGCGCAGCAAAATCCCTATCCCCTCCAAGCCTGCCGTAAGGAACTTCGTTCCAAAAAGGTGTCTATAGCAAATGAAGCGTTTTTTTCCCGACAACCTTTGGCCAGACCAGAGGACACACTTACGAGAAACGCTTTAAAGAGAAAGGAATAAAATAGGGTCAATGATGTAAGAAACATTTACACGTGAGGAAATATATCCAATTAAGTATGAAGATATTTGGATAACAATATTAACGTAGAATCAAGTGCCAGCCCTGATACTGTGTCTATTTATGTATTTTTCATAAACGTTGTTTTAAATATCGCATTATGGGCACACGTCATACGGAATGCTTGCGAACAAAGGCATATAAATAATTATAAAATTGCTTTGTTACTTCTACGACGGTACCACAACGGTACCTCGACCGATTGTATGTGTATATAACAAAAAGGAAAAGAACAAATTATGTGCAATTCACACGTGCTAGAAGTGAAAACTTAAAAAAAAACGAATACTGTCAGTACAAATATTGATGTTATTTACTTTGCTTACGTAAGCCGCCATTTTGCCGATGCTTCCTATCTCCCACGTTAAAATGTGACTGTCTCTTTTTCGTTTCCGTTTCGTTATCACTTCAAAAACCTCTTAACCTCAACCCCAAGGCATTCGATCGTCCAGAGGCAGTACCCCGCAAAAAGTGCGGTAGAGTACCCCCCAGGCCTCCTTCATTACGATGCCAAGACAATACCTCACTAGCATTGTGTCTGTTTCCCCTACAATACCTAGTCGCTACAATATCGTCACGTGTCAATACCCGAGTGTTGTGATAACGCGAGTCTAGAAACAAAATATACCTACATATCTTTGTGTATGTGGCATTGAACGCACGTTTTGCCTACACGGTCTACACGTTATAGTGTATTATCAAACTCATCTAAGTATACATAATTATCTCCATCAATGATATTATACGTAAAAAAAGAGAAGTAGATATGTATGTCCCTACCGCGAAGAGCACAGCGTTCATTTTCATTTAGGTAGCTATATCCGTCTGACTCAAATGTCCCGTAATTATCTGTTGCCTCCATTACATTAATGTCATCGGAGAGGATCAAAAATATCAAACGTCCAATATCTTTGGTCCTCATACACTCCTGCAGAAACAAACGCCAGACGCATTACATTGATGATATGAAAATGAACTATAAATGAAAATTAACCAGACAAAAAGAAACAATAAAAATCCCATTAGAACCCAAAAGACCCTATTAAAAAGTTATCAGATCGCATTAAGAGCCAATCCCTTAACTAAACAAGGTATGACTCTACTAACTTGTAAGCTTGTAACTCTACAAACCCCTCAACTCAACGTGATCGAAAATGATAGCTTGGCTTTTTAAGTAGTCTATAAAGTATCACGCCATAAAGCATTTTAGTCTTACCTTTTCCTAAGAAGTGGGGTTGGTAGAGTCATGGTTAGTAGAGTCACACCATGTAGGCTGAGGGTCTTGGCTCTTCATGTTATATGATAACTTTTAACAACGTTTGTGAACAAACATATATTAAATTCAATTGTTTTTTAGGACTATATTATCACCTAATTAAAAAAAAACTTTTTATACCTAGTTACAAATTTACTTAGTCTCTTCATGTTACATGATAACTTTTAACATCGTTTGTGAACAAACGTATTTTAAATTCAATTGTTTTTTAGGACTATATTACCTAATTAAAAAAATCTTTATAAGTAGTACCTAGTTACGAATTTACTTAGTCAAAAACATTGGGGCGACTGAAATTAAACTTTCCACTTTTACGTTTTAGGTGAAAGTTCAGCAAAACCCTGAGCAACATTAGTTAGTTTATATATAAACTGATAAACAGATTTCCTTTTCCTGTGTTCCCCTAAAGTACCTAAGGGGCCATTCAAGTATTACGTAAGCACAACAGGGGGGCGGGGTGGTCTTTGCTTTGCTTACCATTGAATGCAAGTACCAATGTTTACGTAAGCAATTGGAGTAAGAGATTAGCTTACTTTTGCTGACGAGGGGGACGGCGGGGCGGGGGGGGGGGGGTTAAGAATTGCAAAAAATCTGCTTACGTTATACTTGAACGGCCCCCTATGACATATAAACGACTTAAAAAACTACATATTTCTAAAAGATGACAATCTATTAAACTACATAGTTCTATAAATATAATTATGAACTACGTATAATTTTAACAGGTCTCTAATTCTGTTATAATTAGGTAAAATATAATGTGGGACGCTTGAAAAGGAGAGTGAATAGGTTTTTATAAGTAAGGGCATCCAACATCCTCGACTTACTCACCATCAGGTGGGATTGTTGTCATTGTTGTCAAGCATTAACTTATCATATAAAAAAATCTAGCATTGCGTATCGTGGCATTACTAACACCGTGGCAAGAACTGTGGCCATTCGCACGAGGTTGAGGCAGGTCGGTCTTATCACGTTGCCGCGTTGGCTGCACGTTGTAGCAAATGTGTGCCATATTTTTATTATATAGTTGCACTTTCTAGAAATAATTATAACATTAGTAGGTAGGTAGGTACGTAATAACGTTATTTTATTAAGTAATGTTATAAAATAAATAGATTTTAGAATGTTGTTCGGAGCACGTGAAAATGTTGTATAGTTCTAATATCGAAATTTTTTGATTGTTTCTTTATTTTATTAGGCACCAGCTGTGTTCCCGACTTCGTCCGCGTGGAATTTAACAAAAAAATCTAAAATAAAAGTAGCCTAAGTTACTCCTTATGACCTCAACAATCAGCCAGTCAAAGTCCCGGGTAAATTGGTCCAGTTGTTCCAGAGATTAGCTCAAACAAACAAGACAGACGGACAGACAAAAATTGTAAAAAATGTTATTTTGGTATATGCACCGTGTAAAACGCGGTTATTTTAATATTACAAACAGACACTCCAATTGTATTTATTTTTATAGATATAGATGTATTGATTGAATTTAAATCTTTGTTTACGTACTACATCCTTCATAATATACAATTCTTACCGCAAACTTTTTAACGAGCAACCATCAGCCGTTCATTGAATTCATATAATTATGATCTTCTTCGCCGGCAACGCGTTGTCGTCCTTCCTGTTTTATTTATTTATTTATGTGTTATGAATGTCTATGAACAATGACAACTGCTTATCATCTGGTGGCCTATCTGCTTCTTTGCCCGTTGAAAAAATAAACAAACCTATCTTATTCCCTTTTTGAAAACCACTTAACATTATGAATATCTTTAATAACTTCAAAGAGGAGTTTTCCTATATTTCCTCTTCTTTCTTTCATAGCCCGCAACGCATTGACAATACTTTACTTATCTACTTTGTGACAATACCTTTGTTCTATGGGCTACGGTGACCACTTAGCATCAGTGGCTCGTCTGCTCGTGTGACTTTCATTTCACTCTTAGTAGTATAATGGCCTAATTCAAAAAAGTAGTTTTTTGGTTCTGGACGAGCCATTTCAGCTTATTAAAGTAAAACTTTTTCGTCTGTGTGTTACATGTCGCGTGACGGTCGGCCGCGGAGTAGGGATAAAGTGAAAGGCGCTCGTGTATGCAATATGGCGACGCCTATAGTTCGCAGCAGCTGACCGTGTAGTGTATAGACTATTACTCATTTGTGCCAGTGCTCCACGCTATTTTGTTTGTTTTTGTCAGGGTTTAATGTAATAGTCTACTTTTATTATTTCCCATTATCATTCCAATTTTCCAAGTATAAAATTAAGATTGATAAAGCGATTTTTATACCCTTTATGGAATATTATTCCAAAAATGTTTAGTTAAATGTCTATAATGTGAAAAAATGTTTCACTTTTACCATGGTTTCATAAAACCACACAATCCTTTATTTTCGTATAAAATATTTAAAAAAAAATCATTTTTTTACATAAGATAAGTTGTAAAGTGGGGCTTTTTGGAAGAATTTTTTCATGAAACGGCTGTTAACAAAACCGACGGTTACCCTATCTACATAGGATGTTTTTCTTTGGGTAGTTCTCGCAATTTCCTATAAATAACTACTTTCACTGTTCATCTTCTGTTAATAGATTTAAAGATATATTGTTTTACAAGTGCCGTTCCAAATATCGCCTCAATGGGGGTATTTGGAATCTGACTTTATTGCTTCGGTTTTCCTTATTTTTTGAAGCCGTGTAAAAAGAAACGATAAAGAAATATAATGGAAAAGTAAAAGGATAACCAGCTGTCTTGACTTCATCTCAGTTTCACTCCTTTCTGTCCCTTAAAAGGTGAAAAACGACAACTGGTAATTTATTCATAATGATATCTACTGCTGCTTTGGGGTTATTTGGAATGTAACGTTAATAATATCTGATGTGTTCTTAATATGGATGAAGCGATATTTGGAATATTTAAGGCTAAGTCTGTTTTATTTTAGCCTCTTGGTGAATAACGAGTTATCGGTTGGTTTACCAGATAGATGAAAGTGCCCAGACATGAAAATGCAAATAAATGAAAAATACGGTAAATTTGTCGAATCACGGCTCCACCTTGAAAGTGCTCCAAATTTATGTTACTTCGTCACAGATGTCGACGGAACCCCGCTTCGCGGGGTCCCTTTTTTTCGCGTATACCTGACCTAACCTAACCTAAACCAACTGTCCCTCTAGGTCTAGAGTAAGAATAAATACTCTGGCTAGGGGGACAGTTGAGTTAGGTTAGGTATTTTTACGCCTTACTACATACTAGTGATAAACAACGATAGAAAAAAAAATTGGAGCACTTTCAAGGTGCCGTGATTCGACAAATTTACCAAAAATACTTGCCATTTGCCTGCCATAATATACCATGAATGTAATGCCTTACAAATAAATAAATATGAGAGAACTTTACATACATTTTTTTTTATAACGCTACACACTCATAGCCCCACACTAGGATTACTTGTGTCGTTGGTGCCATGGACAACACACAAGACAAGAACACACACACTCAGACCAAGAACGGAAATTTAAACTCATCATACAAATTTCCGCCTCGCTGGGAATCGAACCCAGGACCCTTGTAACGGCGATCCAGCGTGTTAACTATTGCGCCATCCGGGTCGTCACATTGAGTGAGTTAGGATCGTAGCAAATGGAAGGATGTGCTCTCCCCCTACCCTCACGGGAAAAAATCCTGACAGAATACATGTAGGTATGTATTACATACATTGACCTGATTATTTTATCAGATTTAATAAATTTATAATTCAAAAGAAACTACTTCCAAATTGCATTTCAATAATTTTATTTTTAATTACTGTTCACAGTTTCTCAATGTTATTCTACTACTTTTTTTCAAATAATTACAAAATAAGACGAATAATTACTCTCAGATTTAAGACTTATTTTTATCAAATTAATTTGATAATTGTAGAGTGCTGAAAAAATCTTCCCCTTAACTTATGCCTCATGAAACACTCAATTCCAAGTAGCCCCAAAACAGCAACCAAAAAGCCCCATTTCGAAAAACAGAAAATTTATGGGATTTCGTAAGTGATAAAAAAGACCAAGTAGGCTCACTGAAATCCGCATGAAACACACAATTTCTTAGTCTATTTCACTTTGTACACACCTGTCTAGACTTTGTATACCAGACGAAAGTTATGCACCTACGAAATACATCAAAATTTCGAGACTTTTTAAATCTTAAACTGCTCGCTGTTTATCGCCAATAATCTCCAAAATTCAATTGTGACATTGAGATTAATTGTCGCTGTGTTGGCAGGTGGTAAAACATAATTCATACTATTCCTTAATAAATAATTACACGTGACCAAATCTTTTATTTCGGAAATTCCAAATAGCCTCGTGACTTGCAAAAAGCCCCATTTTACGGTATATGAAATGATAACATTTGTATTCAAACTTTTAATCCTTTGTTATCTGCGTACCGTCTGAAACAAAACACGTTTCATCGCAACGTTCACTGTGAGTCACGTCAGGCGCCTAATTCTCGTTTTGTAGAGATAATCTCTAAGTTTGCCATATCTCTACTGTGTCAATCTCTACGAGACATGTTGGCAAAATCTCTATTGTATCCAAAAACGTAATTCTGGGCCACAATAGAGATTTTATCTTTCGACATTACCATTAGACATATGAAATTTACGTTCCGTTTTCTAGACTATAGCGACGCCAAGTCAACAAAACACGACTACACGTAAAAAAAGGGTTTACAGTACTCAAATCATATAAAAGTATAAAACAATCACTATATTATTCATTCTAAACTATCTATGAATAGTTATAACTTATTAACTGTGATATTGCAGTTAAAAACCATTGTAACATATTTTAACAAAAAGACTAGCCGTCGCATACCGTGTAAAGAAACATTCATGGTAGTCATCTTTGTCATGTCAGCTGTATGTCATGTCAATCAGACATAATCAATCAAGTTGTACAGCGTTCGAGATTGAGAACCTAATTTCCTTATTCTCGGGATGTCACATTAGAGATATCTCTGAGCCTTTTCTTTCGACATGCAACGTGTGGTCCGCAGCGTTCGAGATTGAAATGTCTTGCATTTTGACCAATTGTGATTGGTCAAAATTTGCGTTGTACTGTACTGTACTGTCAATCTCAAACGCTGCGGACCACACGTTGCATGTCGAAATAAAAGGCTCAGAGATATCTCTAATGTGACATCCCGAGAATAAGGAAATTAGGTTTCATTAGAGATCCGCCATGTTTTTCAGAGATATCTCTGTTAGAGATGCATCTCTACGAATTGAGAATCGGTGTCCAGCTCACGTCGCGTCTGATCTCGTTGCACCGGCACGGGTGGTTACGTCATCGACCACGTGCTTCGCCTACACTACGAATACTACTTGAATCGCAATTAAATAAAACGTTAAATCAATTAGTTTGGAATTCAATGAAACAGAGAGTATAAGGACTAATTGACGACGTCAGGATTGAATGCATGGAGGTGTGAAAGCTATTTGTAGACGTAGTAATCTAGATACTATACGCATTCTATGCGTTTATCATTCGCTTACTCGATTTATTTTCTTTGAACAGTATCCATGTGCGCATTATACATTACATAATTTGTATGCTACTACTGTTGGCAAATGTGAGTAACCAGAAACATGATATAATACCATTGTAATTTGTAACCGCATTTTTGCAAATAAATTATCATTTATCATTATAGAGACATAATATACTTAGGTATCTACTAGTTCCTCTTCCTACGCTAGATATAACAAACTCAACAAACTGACAAAGCTACACAGCGATGGAACTACGCGTAGCCTACAATCTAGGCCCTAGATAGATCACGAGCACGTTTTTCATACAGACTTGAGGGGCTGTACTATAGTAAATATTATGTAATGGTAATTTTCTGTCTACAGCTACAGCGCGATGTTTTCGCATGACACTACAAACGTGGTTTGATTTTCCATCTCCCTCTCGCCATGGCAACGCGACACGACACGAGGCATTGTCGGGCCTCGAGCGAGCCTTCGATTTCCAAACGTAGCGCAAATTCTAACTTCAGTCTTCATTTCATTCTACGTTGAGAACTCGTTTGGTTCGCACGCGTCTCTCTCGCGTCGTAAATTCGATTGTTTAATCCCTAGTGTTGTGTTAACAGGAATCTGTGTTCCTTCAGCAAAATGTGTGAAAAAAGAACCAGGAAAATTAAGAAAGGTGGGTGTTCTGAATAATTTTATTGGGTAATTTGTGAAGGCGGACTAAACTGGCAGCTATAACTGACACGGCAAATACTGACCTACCACACACAAAGCATAGATATTATTACTTAACTGTTAAGTTTAGAGTAAATATATAATTTCAAGATTCAAAATTTTCTTATTTACAGTCAAATAAACTTGAAGTTTAAAAAAAACAAGATTGATTACGGTCACATACATCATAGACACGTTCACCGACATTTTAATTAGGTACCTATGCTTGTTTTAAGTCTTGAACGGCCCCGTAGCTTAACTGGAGTCGTAAACGATAGTCTGGGGTTCGATCCTAACGAGAACCATGATGTCATGGTTCATTGATAACAATGTACAAATTAACCTGTGTGTGTAGGTGGCGTCTTAATTTGAGAGTGTCCATACCTTATTTAGAGTAATTTTGTTCGCGAGTTTATATTGTTATTTAATAAGTAATAGTACCTATTCGATAATTATATTAAAATGTATTGCGACAGTTACAAAAATATACTCGTATGTTGAAGCTATGCGGGTTGACCCCTTCTCTATTTGTCCGGCAACGGGTTGGCGAAGCTGTTTGTGTCACATTGCGACCACTCACATCAGCTGACCTGCTACACAATATACCTACATGGTGTAAATATACTACATAAAAATAAACTCACACCGATCTCACAGATGATTCAGCATTCAAACTGCTTATTCATGCAACTGAACACCTCATATTATGCTCAACAAACGTGTTTTTGTTTATTTCCTTAGAAACCAACAGGTGCATAATTTTACTTATCGCTCATGAGCATAATTAAAAAATAAAAACTATAACTGCTTATTGCATATTTACTTAAAGTAGGCCCTTTCATTTTCTCATCAAACTTAAATCAGCAACTAATGTAAAATTGGAAAAATTTACATATAACTGAATAAAACACTAACCGAACTTAGAGAAGGCTTTTCATAATAAATAATTCAAAAGGTTAACGGTCTTCGTAAAAGCAACTTCAGTATGATTGTTTCAGAATAATACTTAACTATTAGCATGACCTAGTTCAGCGACCTTGCGTTCGAATATTAACACCGGTCAGACCACAACCGTTAACTTTATAATTAAGTATAGTTCGAGTTATGTTATCCTAGTCTTATTTTCATTATATTTTTTTGTATGTTGAATATTTTGTTAGAAACTATTATGACAGAGTATGAACAGTTTATTCACGTGGGTGAACAATTGTAGCATTATAAATGATTAACGCGCTTCGACGCATAGCTCCAGGCAATATAATGAGAGGTCATTCACCTTTACGTCTACATCGCATCGCGTCACCCTGTGAACAGCTTTTGTTTAGGTTTATTTAAGATTGAATTACATTCAAAGGTTCGACGTTAATTTCTTCGTTTGAATAACATTTGTGTGACATAACTCTCTCACTCACTCAGTAAATTGCTCAAGAGTGCTGGTAATTTTGATTACATGTAAAACAATTGCTTTGTCCAGCTACTCTCACGTATGCCTCGTACATTCGAGCTAATTATTACGTATATTCGAGATAAGCACGAAAATGACAAAAAGAACGTGATTAAGGGTATTTAATTAGTATAGGCAACTTTAAACAATTTGTGGCGTAAATGCATAATATTATTTTGTACAATACGTCAGAACAGCACTGATAAACCCTACGGAAAATATTTGTTAAATGCGTAACGTAATATTGACGTGTAAGTATAATAATTATGCGTCGCACTGACTAATTAAAAATGCATCAGTACACAATTATACACACTGCGCTACAAATGCTACAATATACCTAGTTACGATATAAACATTTTGACGTCAGAGTCAGAAGCGAAGTAATAAACCCGTTACGCCGTAATTTACCGTAACCGTAGCGAATGGAAAATACATTATTAAACCCTTGTACTCTTTCCAATCTTAGGTACTTTAATTGTACTAAAACAATTGTAGACGCTGAAGTCTTACGCAAAATCTATTCTGGGACCAATACAAGTTACGAATAGACATACTCGTATTATTTTTCGTAGAATACAAGGCAGTCCACGTGATAATCTTCAAAGAATCCATGTAGTCATGTAGAACTAGAAGTACATGTAGACGTTTTATACGTAGGTCTACGACGTCTACGTACCTATAAAACGTTTTTCGTAAAAACTTTTTTGGCGAGTTTTAAATTTGAAGTTATCATTGAAATATAGAACAGCAATATTTCTACATTTTCCATTTCCATAATGCTCGTGTCACGTAAAGAGTAAAATATAAAAAGCATTAAAATATTATATAACTAGTAACGCCATCTCGGCTTCGCTTCGCTACTGTTAAATTAGTACCTACCTACCTATGAAATGAATGTAATAGTTAGCCTTCTTCATGAATTTGGCTACGTACCTATCACACACAAAAATATTTTTTCAAATCCGACTTGAAGTCGCCACAATCCACAGATTAAAAGACGATAAATAATAACAAAAAACTAGGTTTATTATTTTAAGCATAGATTCCATTCGCGAGAGGTAGGTAATTGTTGTTACAAAGCAATATAAGCGTGGGTGTGCTCCCGGCGACCCGGCTCCGCATCCTACAATGGAAATTAACATAAGCTTTTGTCGTCGCAACAGCCAACTCCGCATGATAAAATATCTGTATAGCGCCTCCCCCTCACGTGGCCGCGCCATGCGTTGGTTTTTGTCGGCGCTTGGTTTTTGAACATGCGCCATTGAAACGTGACTGCAGCGGGAACATTGTAATGACTGTTTTAAGCTCAGATATCAAACAAAAGGTTATTTAAGAATTTTTACTTTAGTATCAGACAACGGATACTTGTTTACTAAGTAGATAGCGTTCGTTACATTGAAGAGATCTATTTATAGCTTATAACAAGGAAGATTTGGTTATGAAACTCAGTTTCTTTAATACTTAACGCTGCTTTCGAGAATTTATTTTGTGTAGACCAAGGGTGAGCAACCTTTTTAATCAATGGGCCGATTTAAATTTAAATTTTTTTTTTTTGGCGGGCCGCACATAGATTATCTCTTATTAATAATTTACGAAACTTTATTTATAATAAATATTAGAATAAAAAAATAAAGTTAATTCAATTTTAGAAATGTTTGGTGGGGCGCATAAACACATGTTAACGCGGGCCGCGGGTTGCTCATCCTTGAATTTTTAAAGGGAAAGTAACATTTTTATTAGTGGTTGGTATAGCGTGTTACTTGTAAACAAAACAATTTTTTATATCCCAACGATCGAATAAGGTCGAAATCCAACTTCGATAAAATACCTATCAATAATAAGTAAAAAGATATTTAAGTAATACCTATCTAATGTTTATGTTATTTTGTTACAGGGTCCCATCTAACCCGCCTGCGTGAGGCGAGACGGATCCAGAGACTGCAGCTGATTGCGTCACCCGGCACGACCAGTGATGAATCCAACTCATTACCACCAATAGCCCACCAGAGCCAGCCCACAGTTGACAAGGTTGCCCAAAATCGCGTCATATTAGAACTAGCGTGGAGGACTATCCTGCTCATGCACAAAAACAAATTGATCCAACAAAAGATCGTTGAGTTGCAAAAGGAAACTTCAGAATTTGTAGCGTCAGTTATGAAAAACCCTCAAACCAGAAATCAGTTTGAGTACACGCGCTGTTCTCCACAAGGACAGATTCAGCAAGTCATTGAAAATAAAAATTTGGCGCTGAAAGTAGAACCTAAGGTGTAATCAACAACATAATCTTCTTGAAAGAGCAGATAATCTCGAAACTTACAATTCAAATTCTTATTAATGATTTTGATTTTTAAGATTCGAGAATCAGCTTGTTCGATTTTCAAATAATGAATGATCAATAATAAATAATTGATTTGTACTGTGACGTTTGCACTTTGCACTACTTTTGCTTTGCTCTTATTTGTAAGTGTATTTTCTTGCATCGTTCACATTAACTCCAATTAATATGTCAAATTGCTAATCAATGACTACATATTATACTCATATACATTAACATAATTAAGTATGAAAAGTTCAGATTTCATCAGCTACTAACATTTAATTAAAGCGTAAAAACGTAATATCATTAATCTTACTACTGAATTTAGATTATGATAATGTTCAGGACAAAAGACATGGACTAATTTTTTAATTAAGACTAAGTAAGTAGTATTTATTATAATCTGTTAGTCATTGATCAACGCGAACACATTTAGTTTCCAGTGAACGTGGAGTGAACCATTCTGCCACAGTTTATTCTTCTGTTGCTTTCTACCCTAGTGTTTTAAGTACTTATTGTGAAGGTGAATCGTAAACGTAAACGTCATTATTTTCATCGTAGCTGTTATTGTCCAATATTTTTTTTATTATACCTTCCAGCAATAATATTTGAATGCAGTGTCTTATTTGAAAATGTTGTGGTTATATAAGAAAACATGTTGGTGTAATCTTATTATAAGGTTGTAATACAAGAGGCTGTTTGTGTATAGTGTTTAAATGTATGTAAGTTTAATATTAATTCTCAGGATTATTCTCTGTAAAGGCGACAAAAACATAGCATTTTGATTGGGGTAAGTATTAAAAATTGATGTCTTATGAGTTAGAACAGACTTAATACCTATAAACCTATACCTAGATCTTATACCTCAGTAAGTAGATATTTTTTTAATTGACAGTTCCATCTGTGAGTCCATAATTTAGTCATTAAGTTTGTAATTAAGTTATTTTATTCGCCTCTTTGTTAAACATAGGAATTCAAATTTAATTTTGACTGAATAGATCTCGTGGTTATAGTTAACGGTATAATTATGAAACAGGTCTACTTTCTGTAATGTTTCGTATGTATTAAGGAATCGAGGAAAGTTCCATGTTATATTTTAATATTTATGTTAAATCCACCCTGTTTTTGACACTAGATACGTGGCTTTCAAAACTTTTATGCCACTTCATATAGTTTATTAATTCGCGTAGATAATTGGGTTTAAGTATAAAAAATGTGAACAAATTTCCGTCTTGTAATTAATTTAATTTAATATAAAGAAAATAAGATTTTCATACTTTAAATTACAACTGGTCGTACTATGTGTAGTAAGTATAATTATTTGCCACTTTATAATTTAGATTGCATTTATAGATTGTAGTTATTGATGCACAGATCTACCAAACTGTGTTCATTTTAATGTGCTCGTACCGTCACGAGCAATAATATGTATATAATACATTGTCACGTTTTCTAAAATATCACAACTTGTACCAATCTAGAAAGAAGTGAACAACAATTCGTTCTAAATTAACTAACCATTAAACGATGTCAAAATAAGGTATAATATACAATTTAGAACGAATATAGTTGTTGTTGTTTTTCAAGTTAAGATATTTTAGAAAACGTGACAATGTATACATATTATTGCTCGTGACTGTACCTTGTAGTTTATACGTTTTAAAAAAGTATTCTCAATATTATTATCTGCTTTCTAAGTCGAGTGTTATTTATCAGTTTTATTGAAGGCACATGAAATTCTTTGTTAAAAATATTATGTAAGTACCTATTAGACTTTTAAACATCTCCTCATGTAGGTGTATGACGAAAAGATGACAAGTTCAGTCTTTTTAAAACAATATTTTTTATTACTCTGTATTTTTTGTTGTACTGTACACTTTTTTAAAATTGAAATCAAAATTTTTTTTCAAACATAATATTCATGCAGTGTCATAATAATTTTATGTATCTACACTTTACCATCATTGGAGAATTTCAATGGGATCTGTGTTAAGAGCTTTCTCTTTTCTTTTTGAGCAAATTAAATGGAAAATTTCTGTAGGTTAATATTCCAAAAAAGTATTAATTTAAAAAATTATCTTTGTTTTGTATGAAAATTATTTTTAAAATTCATAAGTGTTTTTGTAGCATAAGTTTAGTACCTAGGCTAATATTATGTAATTTATATGTAAGTTTTGAAAATAAACTAGTCTTTCAAGAACTTTTTTCCTTTATTTTAATTTTAAACTTTAAAGATAAATCATACTGAAAAAACTCGTCTGCATCGCGACCTATACCTGGTTGGACCTATAACTCAGAGGACACTTCACTCTGTCTACAACAGTAACTGCTAACTTCTTATCCCTTAGCTAATCTAGCTTCGTTTTCAACCCACGACGCAAAAAGTGTGGTGTTATAAGGTTGACGTCGATGTCTGTCTGTCAGTGGCATCGTAGCTCTCAGAGGGATGGACCGATTTCGATGCGGTTTATTTTTATTTAAAAGGCAGTTTCCTTGCGGTGGTTCATAACTATGTTTGGTTCATATCGTTCCGGTCATCGTTTGGTCGTCGTTTGGTTCATATCGTATCAGTGTAAGAGTATCAGCTCCTTTCCAAAATGATGTAAGGCATTTTTAGCTACAATTAATGAAGATCTGTTCATTTCAAGGTTATCAGCTCTTTAATTACAACTACCTAATTTTTTAGTTATGGTGGATTTTTGAACTAGGTATTATTTTCTGCTCGCCGCTGCACAATTTTTCAACGTTTCAGCTATAAGAGACGGTGCTCCTGAGATCTACACTCCATCATAGGAACTTTAGTTGAAAAATCGAAACTAACAAAAAACGCGCAAACACTTACTTATTCATTTCATTCATTATCATCAATAAAAAGTGAGCAACAAATCAACAATGTCATTGTGTCAATCAACAATGTCATTGTTGATTTGTTGATTTGTTGCTCACTTTTTAACAGTAGGAAATGATACTGACATGTACTGCCATCTAATGTGAGAACGTGCATATTTTTGACCAAGTTTATTTTTACATTAAATAGATGGCAGTAAGAAAGCTACTTAATGACAATCCCAGAAAAGAGTCGTACTTATCTATGGTCATACATACCTGACACTGACACTCCTGACAGCGCTGACAATGACAAACCATATTCATAATAAGTAGGTATGTCTTGTCGGCCTGACAGTGACAGTGACATCCGATACTTTGATTTGATGATAGAAATTATAATAAATTAAAAGTAGCCCAGAGTAGCCCCACGCCCCAGTAGCCAGTAGGCCAGTAGTAGGTAGAATAGAATAGAACAGATGATGAGTTGATGATAACAAAACAAATTAATTTAATACCATTTATGCAGTTCCGATTCTATGTCACCGGTAGGAGGATAGTATACAAACAAACAAACACTAAAGCACACTAAAACACTAAAGATGAGAGCATTAATACAACGTGTAAAGAATGCAAAAGTCACTGGTAAGTAACATAAGATTTTTAATATAGAAAAAAGCCACAATTTTCACAATATAAAGTTGTGGAAATATGGTACATTGTCTAGGTTAGTTATAAACATTGTTGAACACTTCCTGACGCAATCTTGTATTATATATGATATATATAATCCCTTAAACTTTTATGACTGTAAGCAGTCCATAATGGTTATTTATAGAAATAATGTATATTTTTTCTAATTGCAGTAAATGATGAAGTTGTCAGCAGTATAGAAAAAGGGGCCTGTGTGTTTATCGGAATATGTACAACAGATACTGTGAAAGATATGGAATATATGTAAGATTTTATTATAAACTAATAAACATTGTAAACTAGTAAACGCAGTAAATATTGTAAATTAGTAAACCTGCCCTCGCTCGGGAAACCTGTCCCTAGTACCCACATTTGACATGACTCTTTAAGCAGGATGTCATTAGTGAACTTTATCATTATTGATTCCAGAGCAAGAAAAATCTTAAGTATTAAACTATTTGATGATGGAGACAACAAGAGATGGAAGAATAGTATTGTTGACAAGCAGTTGGAGGTGTTATGTGTAAGCCAGTTCACTCTCTACAACACTTGGAAGGTAATTAATGATTGCTCTTTTATCGGAATGCCATAAAATGCCAGAATTACTTTTCGTCGCTTAGAAAACAATACCATTCTAGTCGATTTGCATTTGATACTTAAATGTTTTCATATAGAGTAACTCATTGCTCGTCTAATTACCAATCCTATTCTAGGCGGTGCGCCTGAATAGGTGATGAATATCAACCAGTATTCAAAAAATTGTGACTGCGCGCAACTTACCTTGCGTTCCAACACTGCATAGTTTTTTGTATCTCTTGTAAAGTTGATCTAAATGGCTTAAGCGGTGTTGTTTGCTAAGCGACGATTTGTGTGAAATTGTAATATTTTTGGGATATCAAATATGAATTTATCCAATAATATAATAGAAGCATCATTTACCACCATCTTCCACTGCCGCCAACGACAACTGTGACCAACACAGAACAAGGCTCAAAATCATGACTAAGTTGGTCCAGTTATCAGAGGGTGTTATTACGAATCTTAGTTGGTTGGTTTGTTAGTATGTATGAGGATGGACTTTTTATCATTTAATTCATAAAAAACCCTTCTGAACGTAAATGTTCCATATTCCATTAAAACATAAAAATTCCAAAATAAAATTTGAACAGGTCGGAGTGAAAATGGATTTTAAATAAATAATAAATTTAAATATTAAATTTGAATTTTCACATTTAACTGATTATATTATTTGTTAACATTAAGGGAATAAATTAAGTTGAAGTATTTCATTTTCAGGGAAACAAACCAGATTTTCATAAATCAATGCCTGCTGAGCAATCTAAGGAATTCTATGAAAAGTTTCTACAATTATTGAAGGATACGTATAGAGCTGACAAAGTTAAAGGTATGTAATATTGTAAGATGTACATGTCTATTGTCTATAGCACTTATAAATGGCTCAGTAAAGGACACAAGACTATCATCCTTATAGCTGAGGATGCCTAGATCGTGTTTAACCACACTCTGCATTTCTGGGGCTTTAGTAACCAGTACATGTGTCCGAAATGTTTATGCCGCCCCAAGGCCTTAGTTAAGTTATCCATATCGATAACGATGACTGGGACCGACGGCTATACGTGTCCTCTGAAGCATGGACTTGCCTCTAGTGGTGAACCATCCACTTACTGACTGAGCCTGCTATAACTCAGTCAATCACTTTGGATCGACTCAAGCCGCCAGTTGAGCCGGATCCCGGCCAAGCCAAACGATAATATGACTTAGGGAGAGTTGTGGATTTTTTGTGTTTTATTGTAATTATATCCCCTATAGAAAGTAACTTGGTAAACTATTGTTTTAGTGTAAGATAGGTAGGTACTAAAATACCGACTATTTGGCTTACTACAAAATTTTTATAGGAAAGAAAAATGTATGTTTAGTCCATTAGATTACATTATAGGTCAGCATAGTGGTTTAAGGCTTAACTTTGTCCTATTTTGATAGTATTATGTTATTATGTTATATCATATTCCTTCATTGTTTCAGACGGAGTTTTTGGTGCGATGATGCAAGTCTTCATACAGAACGACGGACCAGTAACATTTTCCATAGAATCACCTGGATTTATCCCAAAGGCGAGGAATCCTTCAGCAGCAATTGAGACAGAGGGAGAGAATAGACAAGAAGAAAAGGGGTAGTCAAGATCCCTGTCGTATGAATATAAATAATTTCAAATATTAGCTGTTAGTAAATACTTAAGTGATTTGAAATGAAGTAATAAAATACTTAATAAAGTTATATAGTACTTGTTTGTTTAATATATATTATAGTTATTTTTATTTATCGTTCTAACTAGCTGTCCCTGCGAACTTCGTACCGCCGGCGCCGCCGTATCATTAATAAAATATGTCAATACCTCTGTATGACAGATGACTAAAATTATTCAATCGAATATTAAATAGATATGGATATGATACCCATTATCCTAAAATGTGTCTTGTCCACGTCACCTACGACGCAACGTATGACGGAATAATTATAAGTAATGATAATATATAAATATTATGTTTAAAAATTGCTATCTATATTAGTATCGCGGAACCGGAAACGGAATTTGTTACAACAAGTCATTTGGTGGCTGACTCAAGCAAGACTTCTGCCGACATGGGGTCGGTGGCAGTATTCTAGATATACGACCAAAATAATATTTATATAATACCAACATTTATATAACAAGTGTGTAAGACGTCATTGAGCGTATGTGGATATAAATTAAAAAAACAATTACACTATTAATAAAAAAACTTTATTTTGAAGTAATGGTTATTATCTATTAACATTTTTGTTAAGGTTAGGCCAGTGGCAGCGATACAATGTTATTATAATAAAACGTTTTTACAAAGATGATATGCCTACGCTAAGTCTAAATACCAGCTACGCATAGTCAATGCAATTTATACGAGAATGTAGGTACTACAACACTTAATTCCATAGAGAATACTGTTAACAGATAATCGACCAAAATTCAAATTAATTTTTACATTTTAATCTAAACGAGTAGAAAATAAACTAAAAAAATTTATAAACAGACAAAATAAATGCAATCTATAAACCCTCTATTATTAAATATTATGATAATGAAGTTAACAAACGAGATAAAAGGTTCCTTAAATAATGTTGAATAATAATCATAAATTACGTTAATTAATATTATCAATTAGCCGAGTGCCGCATGATTACTATTTCTATACCGTGAAATATAGATAATATAATCACTTATCTTTCTTTAACCGTTACACGCTTAACCAATCTTTCTGTGATTCTCAAAGAATTTCCATGTCAACCACCGATCAAGGCACTATTCGTTTTGGTATATTGCTGATACGTATCCTCACTCCTAATTCAAGATATCAATTCGTAAACATGCGCTTAAAATGTGAATCATTACTGTTTTAATGATCTTAATAAAACGTGGGGAAGTTTAAAGATACGAGAGACCATTTGGAATCGCAAACCGCGTTGATTTAGTTGGACGCCGTTTCTAAGATAGAATCTCGAAAGTTCTTAAACTACCCCTCTCGAATGTGTTATCTTTAATAGCTATCGAAATATTACTATTACAAAAATATCTATAATAATAATCTATTCTAAATTATACGAATAAGATGTTACTGGGACAGGCTAAGGATTTTTATAAACAACATATACCCTTTCTGTTAAAATGGACGTTGTGTTTTATCAGTGCAAGTTACTAATTGCCAATGCTGCGAATTTAGTCAATTAAAAAGTAACAATAATAGTAAATTTAGGGAGTAAATGCGTTTTAGTATTCCACCGCTTAGTTTTGTATGTGGGGTTCGTCACTATAATTTCGAAGTAGTCTGCAGTGGAGAGGTCGTTGGAGTGACGGCAGTTCTGTTGTTGTGTTGTGGTCGGCCGCTTGTTGTCGGGCCGAGTTTACCAGAGGCCGGACGAGAAGCCGCCGGGTGGGACGCGGCTGTTGTTCATATTGCTGTTTCCGTTTATTGACGTCACCATGTTGATCTGCCCGTTCATCGATTTGTAGCCGTCACCGGTGATAGGGTTGCCTTCTGAAATATTTATAAATAAGTTATTAATTGCTAGCCATAAAAATGGGATTTGCGTGCAGTAGATAAATTCGCATTTTTGCTAAATGAGTAAGTACGTACGTGCCGACAAAATGGAATTTTACTGTGAAATGTTTTATGGAAAAAATAAACTAGAATACGATGTTTTTATACCATTTCTATGTTCAAAGGGATTTTTGCCGTTTCATATAATATCAAAATTCAATAATAAAATATAGGTATTACATATTATATCCCTGCCTATTAACATTTGGATTTTCATTCATTTTCAAATTTCTAATAACAAATAGAAGCATAATTATTATAAAATTTTAACATTAAAATGTAACTAGATACCTACAATTCAAATGAATAACATTTAGATGAAAAATTAAATCTTTAGATACAAAGAGTAAAATACGTCAATATCTGGATGTCTTAAAGGTTTTATGAAAATATAAAGTCATGACACACCGTGCGTTATTTGCTAATTAAGTACCTACTACCTAGTACATTTTTAAAATATGATGACGTTACAATTAATATCACCTACGTACATCATGCAAACGTGACATAGTTAATACTACACAGGTAATAAAACAAAAACTGCTCATTTACATCATAATTTAGAAACGCTAAACGCCTTTAACTTGCGTTCTACGCTAATACCAAACCAATGGTTTGACAAATTACAGCTATAAGAGGAAAATATTCTATCTACATTGTACTAAACACCTCTGTATATAATATGTAGGTAAATACAACAGAACAGGTAGCAGAAGAGAAAAGACGCGTGCGAGAGTTGGAAAAACAACAGATTACACATAACATAGGTACCTACATAGCAAATTTTCATTCTAAATGCGCTCCCTTACAAGTAATGTAACAACTCATCATCTAGCATTATACATTAGTAAAGGAGGAAAATATAGCATAAACATAGCAGACGATAAATGTCACATCAATTGCACTCCCTCACAAGAAGAGCATTCGTCTCTACGTAACAGGATTTGGATAAGATTGTTACGTTACAGAATGTATTTTAATACTAAAACTCGAATATCTAATTGTTACGGCACAGACGAATGCTTTTAGTTAGGGATCGCTTTAAGGTTAGGTACGTAGAAGGCAGGTTATACCTAATTAGTAAATATGGATACAAGAGTGAGTTTCATACATGTAGGTACCTACCCTACCAGGTAAAGGTTTTCAACGCCATAAGGCTGTACCTTATTACGAGATAGTCTAAAACTATAAGGTAGTTTAAGTTGTTTGATGTGGCTAATTTTATTGGCAAATTCATTGTCATTATAAATGGATAACACAAGCTGCCATTAAATTTGCGCAAATTTAGTACATAAGTATCTACTTCTAAAAATTGAAACCTGCCTTCTTCGTTTAACTAGCTAACAATTCGGGTTTACAGATACATCTGTGGTCAAGAGATAATTATTGTAAGTAGTAAGTAGTTGTAATCCTTACTATTATAAATACAAATGTAAGTTTGTTTGTTACGGTTTCACGCGAAAACTATTTAACCGATCATCATGAAACTTTGGACACATTCTTGAAGGTATTAGGACATAACATAGGATACTTTTTACAGACCAAATTCCACGCGGGCGAAGTCGCGGGCAAAGGCTCTAGTTTTAAATAAATAGCAACTTATAAACAGAAAATTAATAGTTTTCAAACGAAGTGCGTGGTACAAAGCCGTTGTGCAGCAGAGTAAGTACTAAGTAAGTACCTACCTATACCTGGAGCTACTTTTACATCCCAAAGTTAGTCAAAATCTTTGTCAGGTTTATTGATCAGATCGATGAGGGATGGTTTAAAAATGCGAGAAACAACTTACTGAAAATAATTATCTTTTGCACAGCTGATATCTACAGATAAATACTTAGACACGATTCAACAAGCCAATAAATACCAACAATACCTACTCAACTACATCAAGGATAATAATGTTTGGAGGACAATAATAAAAGTTTACAGTAATTTATATTCTATACATCAACAAACTATTAAATATCCAATACAAAAAGCAAATAATAAAGTAGCGGTGAGTGCTTAATTTGACCGACTTGAAGGAATCGTCACGCAGTTCTTTAAAAGCACAGAAAAATATGATTCTTGTGAAGACGCGCCAATTGATTTGCAAATATAAGCGTCAATTTGGTGCTGCTTAACATTCTAGCATTGTTTTATATTCAGTGCAATATCTCCTTCAGTCTATAATTAAACACCCACCCAATTCTCGTCGGCGAACATAGTCTACATAGTACGTCTTAGGTTTCAAATCCTCTGCATGCCGTTTGACATCGAATAGGTAACCGGGAACGTATTTATGGAATATGGGCGGAAATCCTGTCAAGGTAACCGGGCCTGGAGCCGAGGGAGTTTGGAGCGGAATGACGTCCGGTATAGGACCATCGTACTCATATTTAAAAAGGGTTGGCGGTGGAAGCGTATTCGCAATAACAAAAGGGTCCACCGGTCCATCCAGAGTGAGCACCGGATTATACTTATAATCGAGAGTAGGTCTGTCACCTAAAGCTGAAGTCATGCCAACGAAAGCGTACGGCGGCAAAGGATGGTGAGGAATGTGATGTTCGGTCGGTTCTAGGTAATGCTGGGCCGGAAATGGAGGCCAATGCCTGTCGAGAACTAGTTGCGGAGACAACGAATCAGGATCGATTATCGGATGAGTTTTCCCAGGGTCGTCAGTTTTGAGCCCTAGTAACGTGTAGGGAGTTTGACGAACTTTCGGGCTAGGTTTTGTGGTCGATTCTACGTAATAGTTAGCTGGCTTTGGAGGCCAATGACTGGTGTAATAACGGTGGGTGGGTTGAGGTTCTAGGTACGGGTGGTCCGAGGGGTGGTAGTCGAGCTCAAGGTCGGGAAAGTTGAGGGTCGGGTCGGCACCTCTCAAGCTGGCGGCCGGGTGGCGGCGGCGCGGCGGTGGCACTATCACTCCGTCACCGGTCACTGGGTTCCTCTTCGGTGGCGTGTATGATACTGACCATTTACAGAACAAACGGTTTTTATTTGCACTGCTATAGTTAAGGGTCAACGTTTCAATTATGTCCAAGATATACGTTCGTTTGTATAGGTATGTTGGTAATATTAGAACGATGAATAAGAACGCCAACAAAAGTCATTAAACTGTAATTCCGCTGCCAATATTTTTAATATTAAGGCTACCCAGTTATGAAACGTTGACCCTACTCTTACATAAAATCGATCCTATTCGACAGAATAATTTTTAGCTATCCTTACAGTATTAAAGTATTACTTTAGTTAGATATCGCGTGCTACATTCACATATTATTATATCATTCCCTGTTATTGTTTTATAATCAAACTGGTATTGTTTGCTAATTAAAGTTCAGGCGAAGCTGTATGATATTAATCGATTAACTCGATACATTAGTATCCTGGTTGGTAACTGATTAATTGATTATAAATTGAAATGTTTGAGAGAAGAGTAACAGAGCGTAAATCAGTAAATAGTTATGTACGAGTATAGTTAAGAAGCATGATCATCCTAGCGTGCACGAGTGCCGAATAATGTGTGCTGGGCACGCGAGCGTGGAGTACCGTGACCATTCGAAGAGGCGAACTTCCAATATGGATATAGGTTATTTGCTCTCCGGACGGTGCATTGTTCGAAAATGGAATGAAATTCTCTTATCCTTTTCATTAATCTACCTACAATTTTTTTATCCTTTTTCTAACCTAAGCTCCATCCTCTACTGTCCTCTTCATTTCCTAAGACCATAGCCAATGATGCAGCATTCTGATGTGTGCTTTGGCAACAGCGAACCAATACGCAGCCAACGTTACCTAACTCGACTCATTCCATTCGACTTTCGAACACATCTCCCGAGCCCCATAGCGTTGCTAACGTGCTGTCTTCGTGCCTACATCAGAATCGACTCACAGTGCTCGGCGACCTCCGTCTCACCTCGGCTGGGGGTCGACGAGGCGCTTCCGTTCATCTTGGAGGGGGAGTGGGAGGGGCTGCCCCCGTTCATCTCCGAATCGCTGAACTGGATGTGGCTGCGGATATTGTCTGTCACCATCGGAGCCACCGGTGAGTTGTTCACCTGGAATTTATATAGGTACCTTTGTAGTACATGACACAGTTTACATTTAATTGTATACACGGTAGTTACAAATCCTTTGCAGGATTTTTTTTCAAGATAAGCAGATTTCGAGTATGATGTGTGATTTAACACTTTGTATAATGGTGTAAGAAATCCTCTTTACAGTAGCCTTAACTTGTGTTGCGTTCCGTTATTTTTGATTGTAATTTGTAATTACGTATCTGATTATCTATCTACACGGTTGTTCTTTGATGGACAAATGCAATGCTGTTCGTGAATACACAACCCTATGGTCGTTCATACAACACAAATCGCACCAACAAACGCTCTTTGGTAAGATCATGATACGTAAGTAAAATAGACTTAAAAAACCAGAGCCTGGTTTACGTCATAAATCTTATCTCCTACGCATTTGAAATTAAACTTATCCAACGTTTGCAGACGCATTCAACTTTAGTAATCTACAACGCCGTCACACAGCTGGCATGGCCGCAAATTATAAGGAGCTCTGTGATGTACACAAGTTGTATGGTATCAAAATACCTAATAGACAAGATCTAGACTACACATGATTTATAATGATTCTACAGTAACCATGGACTGCTTAGGAGGTAGTCTCAGACCGATTTAGCGATTCCAGTGCTGAAGATACAAAGTCGTTTTTTAATGACCGTGTCATTTAGCTACGGACTAGTCTGTACTTAACTGCTGGCTTAGTTTGCGTGTGATGTAAACGTATTAATCTTATTTATTAGTGTGTGGATGACGTTACCACTCATTTCATTCCTATTCGAGTGAACCTTACAATTATTTGCAGTGATTGCTACTCTCTTCTACAGAATAGAAATGTACTAAAGTAGCGGTACTGAAGTGGGACAACCTAGTTTGAACACACTGTATTTCTTTTAATTATATGCGTATCAAAATTTCATTATTAGGTACTAGCTTGGTAAAGAATAAGTGCTAGTATAGAACAACAAGTATTTATCTGACATATAATAGTGTACATCGGCCAGGCATCGAGCCCGGGACACCTCACTTTGCAGGCATCACTTGCTTGCTTTCCGTCTTTCTTTCCTTCTTTAATTATCCAAAATAATCCAATGTAGGTACATAACTACATGACTTGGCTTGGCTTCAACCCATTAATGGCCCACTACTGAGCAAGGGTCCTCCTCGTAGCTGAGGAGACCTAGAGCAACTCCACCATACTGCTCCAGCGCGGAGTGGTAGAGTTGGCGAATTGTGTGCAATTACTGGCTAAGGCTGTCTTATCTGTACATTTGCAAGGTGTTACAATAAAACCAAAACCACAACGAACTTGTCCAAACAGCCTGGAGTGCGTGTCGCGGGGCCGGGTGGGTGTGTCGCGCGGCATGCGCGGCCGAGAGCTGCCGTTCTTCACGGGACTGCCGCCGTCGATGGCATCCGAGCTGAATATCTCTGCGATGCAGCTCTTGGGTGCATTGGGAACTCTGCAATTGATATAACAACCTGTTTAGCTACAATATAATATACTATATTGTGCACACCAAATAGGGCAACGAAAATACAAGTTACAAGGAGGTGCAGTAAATTAACACCGAGAATACACAAAAGGCGAAAAACTTTTCTTCAATAAATATCTTGCTGCAAAAATAGCACTTAATTTGGCGTGAGTGTCACAATAGGTGATTGACAACCTATAGCTATGTAGACAATCTTTAGACACATACCTACTGATATTTATCTCAAATTTTCCGCCCACGGCTTCGCCTGCTTGAAATTAGGTTATACCGCGCTTTATAATGATTGTTCTACAAATACCAGAATTACCAAAAATCTCCTCTTAGTGCTCCCTAGTTTAAATAAGAATTAGAGAGCAATAGAATGAAAGAGCTCTATGAAAGAAATCTTCAAATAGGTTCCTGTTTCCTCTGTTTGAGGTCGCATTCTAATGGAATGGAAAATATTCCTTAACACTAGATGGGCTGCATAACCGTTTGAATTGTTGTTATCGATAAAAACATCCAGAACAATTTACAGATACTTTACGCTGATTAAAAACGTAACGAAATTATATGTAACTAGCGACCCGCCCTCGCTTCGCTTCGGGAAACTTATTATCAAGTGCTTAAATATAAAGTTTCATGGTTCTTTAAGAGATGGCGCTAGGCGTTCTTATTCTTTAAGTTAGGAAGGTTCACCCCTAGATGGCGCTGTGCTTAAAACCCGAAGAAATCCCATACAAACTTTCAACCTCTATTTCAACCTCTTCATCCCTTTTTGTCGCAATAAAAGGTAGCCTATGTCCTTTCTCAGGGTCTAAAGATTGTCTGTGTCAAATTTCATCAAAATCGGTTGAGAGGTTTAAGCGGGAAAGCGACACAGACAGACAGACAGACAGACAGACAGACAGAGTTACTTTCGCATTTATAATATTAGTAGGGATAATCCTCTCAAAACTCTTTAATCCATTAACTGTAGGTAGGTACATAAATAATCCTCCCTAGTTAAATAATCCTCTGCCAAAGAAATTCGATATGCGAGCTCATTAAAATTAAATGCGATAGGATAATAACGGTCGCCCCACACCTGAGTGGTCACGAGCGGACGCCGGCACGGGAGGGGCTCGCTTCCGGGCTGCCCCCTGGTCAGCTTCGCCACAAATCAATAGCTCAATTCCAGTCAAAATACATTCAAACGAAGGGTAAAACGTCAAGAGTTCATTGACTCCCATAATGTCAAACCAAATATGTTTAGTCCGTAGACGGGGAAGGGTGCAGACTAATGGATGCCATCTATCGCAGAAGAAAAGGAACAACTTACGCCAATTACACGAAAAAATACGAGAAAGAATGATACTATGTTTTGTTTCACATTGCGTGCCGGGATTTTTCAAGGAAAGTACAGGTTACTTACAAGCAAATTTGACAGCTGACCGTCGAATTTTTCTGGTGCCAGAGTCATAATTTCTCGTGCTATCTTTATATTTATTGTCCTTTTTATGAAGATTTGTCGGCATCGTGTTCCTACGCTAAATATTTTCGAAGGATTTTTTATTATTATTGAAACAAGCCTCACAGCTTAATAACAATAATAATATCCTAAAACTTTTTAAATGTTACTCAATCTGAAGCCAATATTAATTCTTATTTTATAGACTAAGCCTAAGCTTATTATTAATAACAATGGGGAAAGTACCTATATTATAAAAGATGTGCACCAGAAGCCTCAATCTAGTATAACTTTAAACCTAATAATGAGAAACTTCACGAATCCCCGTCCGAAACCAAATCTACATAACAGAGTAAGTAGATAGATTCTAGAATTAATTAACAATCAAGATACATAACTCATAAGAAAATTATAATAATTATCATAGCAACACTTGTTGCGAATAACTGCATCGAAAATTATCCGCATTGAGGCACCTAAGAGCTGCTCCGTACTCCGCATAAACGTACACGGCGATTATAAGTCTAGACGGGCGGTTAATTCGAACCCGCGATGGTTAGATAAAGTTTAGTTTCGAAGCGCAAATATGTGGATTTATAAGTGGGAACAGTTATCGTTCGCAGCATCTGAACGGAGAGCGGCAAACGCGCCTCTAACGAACTGTCTTGTCTACTGATGGCAAGATGACAATTTAGAGCTAAAATGAACCACGGCTGACATTTACAGGTTCTTATTCACACGCAAAAATGTTTATTCCGTGATCGTTCAGAGCGTGGGATTGAATTAAATAGGCGCATGTGTTCGCTGGACTGTATGAGGCGGGCGTGAGTCACGATGGTTACTTATTATATTGAGTAATTAACTAAGTAATATAAAGTTAATATCGACTTCAGTATATAGGTAACTGAATTTAAATTAAAATGTAACGAGAGTTCCCTGTGTAACAAAAACGTTGATTAGTTATTTATATGACTATGTATCGATTGCTTTCTTTACGTTAGATAAATATAATTATGTACGTAGTTATAGCATCATTATAATTTTCTACAAAACTTTAAATTTTTTTATCACAATTAGCTGAAAATTACTGCCTGACTTTTTGCGCGCTAGTGGCATAAAAATTATGTATCTACTTCTTCTTCAAGGAAATATTATTGAGATTTATACTTGACGTTTTTTTTAAATGTAATCCAAAATGGAGCTCAAGCTTTATCAACGACAGTCACTAACAAGAATGACTTTGAATAATAACTTAACACACGCCCTTCCAAGTGCCAAACAAGTTATTATGTGGACCGTTTAGCGACATTTACCCACCGTAATCTTGGTCAATCGCTCACTCGTGATACAATACGCATCTGTGCACATAATTAATGATCGTAATAACGTGCGACAAGACGAACTGCGTTCGTATTCCGCATCGGAACGGTATAGAATCAATAACGCGCCAGTGCGACTTCGACCGAACGCTATGCAGTTACCATTCCGACACTCGTCAGTCACACATTAAGTACTCCTGATTACTAAAGATGTATTAATATGAAGTGGTAAGCGCGTGGAAAAGGGATTAAAATATGGGTTTCAGCCCATTAATTGCTCACTTCTGGCACGGGACTCTCCTCATAAGCATATCATACTCCAGAACGCTGATCCAGTGGGGATTGGCGGAAGGGATAGTGGCCAACCCAAGTGTCGGAAATTTTTATACCGCCCGAAGGCCTCCGGTTTCACCAATCCGTGTTGCTTCTCCACTCTCATCAGTGATCTCGAGAATCAAAATGGTCACAAAATCTTATCAGTCTATCCAGTGTAGCTTCTACTTAATTTAAGTCTAAGAGATATAGGACACAAGGTCCGCTTTATTATGTCTTTAGTCAGATTTGGATCTTGTGAATTCTTGTGTCAAGGTTTCACCCCTTTCCTCGAGCTAGTTACATATTTTAGGAAATAAGTAGCCGGTATATAAATTTCGAGTCTGCCTCATCGCCACAAAATGTATTTGAATTTATTTTTTGGTCACAGTCATGTACAAGGACGTATTGATAGTGGAATAAACTTATTTTCATAAAGTACTGGCGTAAAGTGCCAACAAACTGATTTATACTTAGTACATTTTCCAAAGCAATCGAACGTTGGACCGCCTGTCAGGGGGGCCTTGTGATCGAATCCCGCACGCAGCCTCTAATTTTCAACAAATTGTGTGCGTATTTTCTCAAATTTGTGTAAAGTCTACCACGCCGCACTTGACCAACGTGGTTGCCTATGGCCAGTACGCCTTACATTGTGGGAGAAGACCCCAGCCCATTGTCATAGGTTGCGATGTTGATAATGATGAACTAGAGAAACCTTTTCTTAGTAAACATACATAAATTGGTAACATTATTCACGAAGGAATCGTGTGATCGCAATTGAACACGTACTGTGACTAAATAAATTAGCCACAAATTTGCCATCGATCGTGTAGATATCCCCAATGGCGTGTAGTGTTACGGGATACGGTAATACCTTGCCCACGCTCTAGCACGCCGGTAGCCCGAGGCGGCCGACAGACCACTCCATTCACACTAAACGTGGTGAATTTGTGCGCAACTAGCAGCGCTGAAGGAAAAACATTGCTATACAATTTATTGTAGTAGGTAGCAATTTCAGGAGTCAAAGTACACATTTCAGTCATAATACGGTGTACCTTCTTCTGAGGTTATTCATACATGCGACCATGACGCGACTAAATGTCGCGCAAAAGTTGGCGGGCAAATTTGTAAGCAAATGCAGTTTTTTTAATGCCCAACAAACGTGCAGACGGATTACCTGATGGTATCACCGTCGCCTATACACACTGAAGTTGTCACAAACGCGTTGCCGTCCAAAAAGGATGCAATGGACCCGCTTTTAGAGGGAGCCCAAGTCATAGCACTGTACACATAACACCAATGCGGGAAGTTCGTTCCAGTTTACACGTACGTGGGAGGAAATGATGTTTCATTCATATGTGCGACATAATTGGCAATCCGAAGTCGCATCAACATTGCACCTCTAAATGGCACTGTCACTAACTCACTGCTATATGCAACTTTAGAAAAGATACATTTTTGTTGTTGTGGCAAACTAACGACACATCGTCGCAGCGACACTATTCACACATGCGCTGTTTGTCGCGTCGCTGTCGCGTCGTCATCGCGTCGCCGTCGCACGTCTGACTGCTACACTGGAGCGCGTGCCACCCGCGCCTTGCCACAAGCGAGTAGCGTAAATAAGGTATCATGACCACAACCACGTAATCAACCACGTGCCGTGTACTTATAGCTTTTGATAGAAATCTCGCAGCGCAACAAAACCAATGCGTCAATTGCACCATGTTTTGTTGATGCAAAGGAATGAAGATGAAAGAACTAGATACGTACACAATCATATTTAATTGTAAACATTCTGAATAAAACAAGTACGGTCAGCTATAATTAGTTGCGAGAAGAAAGTGCGTGAGAGTAATGTTTTGTAATCCTACCATTCGTAGCGCTTGCGCCACACGCAACGAACCGTTGCGCCGACAGGGTGCTGTTACGAGAATAAACAGCTGTCAAAAGGGGATCTATAGTAAAAACAGTCGCCGGAAGATAATAATAAACTATTATCTACGAATGAAAACATTACGTCTGTTTAGACTAACCGTTCCTTTGATGTAAGAATAACTACCAAATACGTTCCGTACCATACGTACATATATATCCGTGAAATCCGTTATCCACAGACACGCGTAAACAATGGCTGATGCTGTGGCATTATTATTATAATATGAAGAGTAATACATTATCGTTACAAAAGTTAAAATACCATAAACCTCATAATATATTTTATTATATCTATGTCTACGCTAATTTATTAAAAGCTAACTGGTAACCGCCCACGCTCCGCTTCGGGTTATATCTATGCCTTAATTACTTGGAACACTCGAAGAAATTAATATACAGACGGGAATCTGTACATTAACATAGGTAGGTACTTACTTTTAATTTTTGGACCAATTACTAGCCTACACATTACTGAAAACCGTATCGAATCGGTTAAACCATTTCTGAGATTAACGGACAAACGCATAGAAAAACAGAAAATAAGTCTTAAATTATTGTAATGGTATTTATTGCCTCACCCACCTGCCTTTTTCCTACTATAATTTTAATAAATATAGGTAGTTAGGTAGTTACTATAGATAAACGAAGCTCTATTTCTACCCACACTTCTCTTGCCCATAAAACACTTACATAAGTAATTTAATTTTGATGTGTCGCCTGCAGTCATTAGTAAGTTACGCAACGTAGCTTCGCTTGTGATATGTACTCCGCCGGGAGTAGACTACGTTACTAAGATTCTCAACAGGATAACGTCGCTTGCCAAACAGAGCGGACTATGCGTCTCTGGCAGAGGTCTGACACGGCGTAACATATCAAAAGCGTTGGAACGTAAATGGTCTCATGTCTCCTTATCACCTCCGATGCGAGCTATTTACATCAATTTCAAATTCAGTTAATACTTGCGAGCGCCGTTTTACGGATTGGACATGAATCACATGCGTTTGGTATGACGTTTGTTAATGCACTTTGGCTCGTCAGTGATTGCTCTTGTCAGAATTGTCCTTCCTATACGAGTGACCTTAATTCTTTCTCTAAGTAAGTGATTAAAACTTGCTAACTGCAAGTTGATGTCCGTAGGTTGAAATCAGAACTGATCACTCTCACGTTTTCTAATTTCGTCACCCAAAACAATAATAAATACTACAAGACATATCGCATAAGTAGGTATAATAAAAGAAAGCATTAAAGATTTACTAGACTATTAACCTTGTAGGTCAAATAAATATAGCATGTTGTGACGCACTTTCAACTAAAACGGTTAACGTTACAGTACTACTACAGTAACTCCTTAGCATTAGCAGCGATGGGCAAAATTTATCCATGATTACAGATTACAATTACGCCGAGGACGCTCTTAATAACTTTTCTCGAACGATGCTCGCGGGGGCATTTCCAGGCCTCCATATCCTGTTACTTAATATTATAAATGCGAAAGTTTTGTATGGATGTATGAATGTTTGTTACTCTTTCACGCAAAAACGACCGAATGGATTTTGCTGAAACTTTACAATAATGTAGCTTACACATCAGAATACCACATAGGCTATAATTTATAGAGATATAGTGTGAATTATCCAAAATATATAACTAAATCTTTGCAAACCGAAGGAATAAGTTTCCCGAAGCGAAGCGAGGGCGGGTCGCTAGTGTAATGCACTAGAAGAAATTGTAATCTGTAATCGTGATTACATTTTTCCCATCTCTGCTCCTTACGATACTGCATAAGGCCCTACAGCAGGAGTAATGAGAACCAACGTTAATGATATCCAAGGTAACGAGAGACCGCGTAACTTTATCATACGCGGAACGACAGGAGAAAATACTCTTCGTTTTCAAATGAAAGGCAATACATTACGATGTTATAGAGAACACAGATTGTACACTTTCACGGCAATTTGAATTTAATGGTGTTCTTGATAAACGGTACCATTTTGATTTTTTATAGCATTCAATGCTTCCGTTTCGTGTTCCGCCATTTTATCGACTAATGATGCTATCGAATGAGTTCCTTTCGCAAACAAGAGCTGTGTTTTATCCTACTTAGGATATCGTTATCTTAAAATAAACTGAGAATTAAATCTAAATTTGTAACGGATGCAATATTATTGCGGTTTGAAATAAGTTTGTCCCACGATAATCATGAGATGAAACCGACAATAATTCTATGAGTCGTGAATCGTAAATGTTAGTCAATTTGCGTAGCTGATTTGCAGACCGAAATGAGGTCAATTATGATGCTTACCGATAATGTTTTATATATAACTGGCTCAATTAATATTCTAGGTTGCCTAAAATAATACGCCTTTTTGAATGTATTTCGATTATTTTTTAATAAAAGAACCGTAGTACTGAAAGTTACACGCTCACATCATACTTTTATTGAAATTCTATATCAACGTCTATACAGTGAAGGAACATTGATAACATTTAGTATTTCGGGTCTAGTAGGTCTAGTATCGTGCGGGTCTTCGCCTAACTTATGTTATTACTATGTATTTTCCATTTATTTCGACATTCATTTAATGTTGGCTGATTGAGAATGCCTTAATTAGTTAATAAACTATTGTTGTCAGATCACTATAAAATAATGTAATAAATAAGTGACACCATTCAAATGTATTCATTAGTGTGCCGAATAAATGATTTTGAATCTATTAAAAACGATAAATTCTATCCTATAAATCTCTTAAGCAATCTTAAAGAAAAAATTCTTAAGAGATTCAGTTCAATAACTGAATACCAATGGCACTTCCTACTTACCAACCTACTTATGTATGGGAAATTTAGAAAACGAGACAGAAATGAGAACAGCAATTGTATAATTGACCAATCTACTCATTCCTCACCTTCCATTTGATAACCGCACGCTCCGAGAGTATCTTCTAACACAAAAAACATTCAAATTGGATGAAATTACTTACACATTCTCTGGCGAGCGGAGCTGATGTTACATTCGGCCTCTTGTACATATTCTTCACGCGTTTTGACTATGTACCAGAATGAATGAAATGGAAATTAACGTGATACAGATATTGAATGCCGTATACACTATAGATATGTCGAACCAGCTTGCTATTTTGGATAAGACAAAATAAGCAAGTAATAAAGATTATTAGGTTGGGTTAGTGGGTCATTAATACGGAATAGTTAAATATATTCCGTGGTCATTAATAATAGGTTGAAGCCAAAGTTACTCAGTAGGTACGTATATAAAAAAAATTCACACGAGAAATTTTTTGGCGATTACATTGCAGACGCATCTAATTGTCTTGTTGTTAAATACTCGTATGTACCCTACTCGGCAAAAAATACTATTCTACATTTACTGCAGATAAACCGTTACTTATCAATTTACTGCACCGTAACTAAACTGAACTAATTAGACCTACACGAGTATCTGCCGATGTAAGTACTTAGGGCAGTGAATGGAAAACAATCAGGCCCTATTGTTTGCCGCTGATGCAACGATTAGCACGTTCCTCGGTTAAGACTGAGGCAGGATTGGAACATCCCTTGAATACCTACGTACAATGTACGGTAGTTCCCTGTACGATTATTTGTACAAAGCGCTAGTCCTAGTCCTGAACAGCCCTCGTTTTTAAACTAGAGTAGTTACTAAAGTAGTTAGTAAGTTTGCTTTGTATGTACAATAAATAAAACATTTGGAGAACCTAAACCTAGGAGCTATTTTACAAATACTAGGTGAACCCGCCCACGCGTTGCTGTAGCAACGGTTACCATAGCAAAGAAATTAGCAACCAAGCCAAATTAAAAGTAAATCCACAGAGTTTGAAATTTCGGAATAAGTTTCCAAGATTTTCTTTATTGATAGCAAACACAGATTCATCGATTTTGTCGAAAAGTCTTATTAATTATTATATTTCAGCTATAATTATATCCGACCGGATATCTTTTTTAGCTATGGTCGCGTTCATCAAAAATTTTGCTGTTACCAGCCACTCATCGTACTCCCTACGGCGCTTGATTTTACTCTCAGCCGATCGTTAACAACTGACAAGCCCAGGGCTATAGCTTAGGGCTACGGTCGTTTCACAGCACCATTAGCAAGCTTTAAAACATTAGCACTGCTTGAAAACAAAGAATTTCCTATTGAATTTCCAGTTTTGCTACAGGCGCTGTACTGTTATTGCGTGCCCTCCCTCAGTTTGCAACCAGTTGTTAATCGGAAGTGTTAACAGTATTCTTTGTTCCTTTGTCGTTTTCATTTTCCCCGAGATCCTCATCGCAAAATTGTTTTCTCAGTTATTCCAAAGTGACACCTATCCTTTCGAAGACAAGTGCAATACGAAATTGTTTTCTCAGTTATTCCAAAGTGACACCTATCCCTTCGAAGACAAGTGCAATATTGTAAGCTTACACATGTGAACTCTTCAAGCTTTGTTTGTTTAGCGTTTTTGTCCGATGTATTGTTGTTGTCGATGTGTGTGTTTTATCTATATGTCTGTTTTTAATTACTATGCAATTATTTTCCTATTCCACAAGCTTAGTTGACTCTAAGAGCTAAATTACTTATGCAAATGTAATGTTTGTGTGCACATTAAATAGCGGTTCCCAATAAAATAACATTTGATTTTCAAATTTTACGGTAACGGGTAATCACCAACCGCGAGATAGACATAGGTACCTATTTTATACCTGTCTGTCCTGCTGTGACTATGATCTATGTAACTGGATCGAAAGATTTTGCGAGTTAATACTTTCGAGTATTCTTTCTCGAAATTTGGATTTTATCCCTCTATTTCGTTTTCAAGTAACTGATTGAGATAATTCTGTTTTACAATTTTTGAATTCGGTATTGAAAACGAAAAACATTTGAAAATGAAAAACCAATTTCACTTTGAATGTTAACGTAATATGTCGTTCACTGGGGCAATCACCCGAATGTTTTATTGATTAAACACACCACTAGATACGTTGTAAAAATAGAGCAATCGAATTAGTCATTACAACGTGTCTAGAACAACGATACTCCCTCGACAGCTGAAGCATTTCGTAGATCGTACTTCAGGCACGAAACAGGGCCATTAACCCGGACGTTCGTCTAGTGAGCGTCTACGACCTTTCTTCACCATGCCTAGCTAACCAACGAGAACCTAAAAGCATGTTCCATTTCCATTGAATTACTAACACTGTTTTGCCGCTAAAAGCCCCGTAAAGAAACTGTAATGTATTTGAACTTTCACGATAGGCTTGTACGATCGTATTATCCTGAACTAGTAATTGTACCGATCGATGTTTGCCATGAGCATTAGTTCAATGTTGGCTGACGTCTGAGAGATAAGATCGGATCTCGGCTTTGTTACCGATCAAGGCGTTTCATTCTCAAAGGACATGACATCCGATGGTTATCGGTAAGAGAAATCGATATATTGTTGCAAATTATAGTCAAAATTATGCATACAATCAAACGGATTTGTAGCGTGATACATATCTATGAAAATGTGGGCGGTATTGTACGCTGCTACTAGAACGATTTCCTTCCCGTCATGCTGGAAATAGGTCACCGAGAAATCTTTGACTTACGAGTGAGTAGGAAACTTGATGAGATTCTTTCTACCCGCCAATCAACAAAATGAAACACCATTAACATTCTTTATCGGAGGCGTTTTTAATTTTGTAGCAAACAGTCACTCTTTGTTCACGTTTTAATATTGGAACGAAGTTCCTTACGGCAGGCTTGGAGGGGATAGGTTTTGCTGCGGCGACCGAACTGAAAAATATGTGATAGTAAAACCGTAAGAAAAAATGCGTGGAATAAAAGCGTTAAATGAGACGTGCTCAGGCGCGACAATCGCATACACAAGCGAGTAGTGTATAATACCTTTCTCTTTCTCCCTCTTTCTTTTCGTTCGCCGTTGCCTTCATTAGCCGAAGGAACTTCGTTCCTACCTGGTGTCCCACGACACCACATTTAATTTTTTCACGTTTTAATATTTCATATCGCTTTGTCACTGTGAGTCACATGTTTTTAAAACCCTATCATCTTTATGATATTTATTTTTGTATTTTTTATTGTAATTAGATGTATTTCTCACGAGTTCAGCGGCAAGGGTTATTTTATTATCCGTTGTGTTTTGAAATGACCTGCGCATCCTTATGCAGTGTGTGAATAAAACAAAGCAAAAAATAAGCGGTAATTATTTAAATATGTTGATTACGTAAAATTTAAAACAATGTAAATTCGTTAGGTAGCAGTTACATACACTACATACAAGATAATTAATCTTATATATAAAACTAGCGAACCGCCCTCGCTTCGCTTCGGGAAACTAATTCCTTCGGTCCATACAAACTTTCAACCTCTATTTCAGCCTCTTCATCCCTTTTTTTCGCAATAAAAGGTAGCCTATGTCCTTTCTCAGGGTCTAAAGATTGTCTGTGCCAAATTTCATCAAAATCGGTTGAGAGGTTTAAGCGGGAAAGCGTAACAGACAGACAGACAGACAGACAGACAGACAGACAGACAGACAGACAGAGTTACTTTCGCATTTATAATATTAGTAGGGATTCTCGGGTCACAATTTAAATCGCGCTTTAATCATTCACAATCTATATGGCGGAACAACGTTCGCGGGGTCAGCTAGTAAAAATATAAATAAAATTACAGGTGACTTATGTATCAGTCCTAAGTTAAGTCTACCTTAAGCCGGAGGTTGAACATGTGATTGCTACGGAAAAAAATTATGAAAACTTCCGTTCTTTGGAGTGCTCGTCTAGGCAGTCAACGGTGATCATCGTTAGATACTAGTCGTTAAAAACTTACAACGTTAAGTTGTTATGTTGAACAGCGTGATAGGGATACGCATTATTCAAGTCTCCTTAATTGCGATTCCGGGACCTATAGGATCCGCTAATACGACCCGTATACTCGTACTATATACAGTTATAGACCTCAATTAATATCTTAACCAATTTAGTAAGTCCAGTACCTAAACTTTATTTTAGCCAACGCGTTATTTACGTAAAAAGAACGTAAATTGAACAAGGAACCTAAAAATAAATGATCGTAGGTGCAAATTGAGTTGTAGGTCGCTCAAATTCTAACTTATATCCTGTTTATTCTCAAGTTTTTTCGGCAAAGTAGGTACCAACTGAGTTGAGCTTGCGGTTCCCCGTTGCTTGCATTGAACACGTCTACATCAAATTGCGCTGCCTGGCTATATTTTAATGTAGTTTCCAGCTGCGAAACCACCTCGTATCTAGAAAATTAGATAATTTCTCGTAAATTACTTTGCGGATTTGGTTACGGATAAAATTACATATTATTTATTTCGAAATCGAGTGAAATACACTTATTACTTATATAGTTTCATTAATAACAACAGTATTTTTAAGAGGAAAGTCCATAAAAATGCTAAAAATATATTTTCTACGGAAAAGAAATCACTATCCCGAAAATAGCATCGTACTATCTAGGTATACATACCTAGACATATGCAATAAATTATTTTAAAGGTAATATTTGTCAATTTAGTAGGTAGATAATGTATGTAGCTCTTAATTGAATGTTATTAATATTCGGTAATATTGTTTTATGGTATATTTATAGGATATAATTTATGAATTTACTTATTACCATCTTTTACATAATCCGCCTTCCGCTGGATTAACAGATAAAAAATGTCATCATCTTTTAATCCCGCTATTTCTAAACCATTTACTTAAATGTCACAATTATGCCACATAAGGTAGAAAAGAGAATGAACATTCAGTCGTACGGTTACGCTACTCGGTTACATTTAAATAACAATCATACGATTTACTCGGCATTAACTTACGAGCAAACGATCGCGTAGGTTGTTGAGTCATCGCAGCGGCGACCATTTAATCGAGTTTCGATTTCATCTGATGTCTCGATTGTGACATTAATTGATACAGTTGTTTCTTTAATCTGCCGTAATTAATTAAATTGCCTCGCCCAATTGTTCCGACGTATGTTCGTTGGGTATCAGTTGGAATCAGATAATAGCAAAGTAGATAGTAATAATTTAATAGAAAGCTTCAGTGCGCACACGCACGTCCACTTTGTTCTCCTGTCAATCATTTATTTGCGAATTATCTGTTAATATGACCATGTAACAATTATTGTATTATCTACCATAATACCTGCTTTTTGAACTCACTTTTCTCATCACTTATGTCATCAATATAGGTAGTAGGTACTAGATTTTTTTCTTAACTTCCTAAATGTGAAAATGTTATATTTTTAACAAAAGTGTGATACAACAATACAATTACTAAGATAAACTGAGACACTTTCATAGAACTGTTTAGTTTCAGCTTAACCAAGTACATATCTCCATATTGCACTCTATACAGAAGATGTAAATTCAACGGGAATGCAAATATTTCACATGCTCTAATAACTTGGTGCCGGCTTGAAAGGCATAGTGGATCTGGAGAGATCGCAATGCAAATATTCTTACAGTTTTGGCCCCGAGAACTAACTATCTTCTCTAACATTTATATATGTACCTACCTAAAAACTCGTGAAGTTAGACCCGTTTTCACGAAATATGATGCAATGAAACCTAGGTATAGGTAGTAGGTATATGATTTATTTATATCGTAATAGCATCTAGGTTACAATATTTACATATTATATACATACGATACGTAGTACATACATATGTAGATATGATACAACTTCGTTTTGTTTTCACGTGACTTGTGATAAAACTACAAATATTCCATTGTGTTCGAGATGAGAGTGAGATGTTCGAACAGATAATTAATAAAAATGTTTTAGTTTCCATAGATATAATAAAATGTACCTAAAGATAGCTTTGTCATCGTTGCTTAATTATTAATGGAGATGAGTACTGATACGTGTAACAAGTAGTACCTACTATAAGTTTAATTATAACACGTCTAGCACTCTAACCCCTCAACAATATTACTGGCCACAAACATTAGTCTAGCTAGTACGCAGTAAGACGTGGGAACGTGTCGACAAGGTGGCGAAATTGTCCGCAACTTGTGAACTGCGCAATGAAGACATGCGCGGCTCGCGGACGTGTGACCCCGCGCTAACCGCAAGCTTCGCCGGATCGAATAAGCTGGTTCTCCAATGTTTAACTTTTCTGAGTTAATGCTGTATTCTGCCCGCGATTTCGTCCACATGAACATCAGAATAGAGTGTCAGGGATAAAGATATAGGGTAAAGACTTATGCCCGGTAGATATATTTAACCAATCGCTAAACCAATTCTTTACGAGTTACCTGTAACGAGTCGCGGAAGCTGTTCCTTATAATCTTTTCTTATAGGAAATTTTTTTTGTTACACCTCGTAGATAGTTCTACTATCCGTAAGCAAAATGATTCGTTTTGCGAATATAGCATCCGGACATTAATGAAGTATTTTACAATAAAAAGTCGGAATAAAAGGATTTAAAGTTCCCTAATTATTAGATTACCTAATTAATTTATAGGTAACTATTAGGTACCTAGTTAAATAAAATATATTAAAGGTGCTAATAATTTACTTTTTTTTTAATTTACGAGTATTTCTAAAATACCCGTTTTACTCGAAACGTTCAAATTGACATAATAACGTGACGTTTACATCAGTGCTTAAAACCCCATTATATATTTCAATGTTCTTGGTAGAAATGTATCTATACGATTAATTTGCCGGATTGTAGAGTAGTTACGGAGGCAAAAGTTTTCAGTTTACAAAAGGAAATAATGATGTAGGTATACCGCACAATAAGTAAATTGCTAAGAGATCAAAATCCGTACAAAGGATATTTAATGTTTTAAGGTAGCTGAGATTTGTTATCGATATAGAGACCATTTTTGGGAATTAATGTCTGCCTGTCTGTTTGTGTAGCATGTAGAAATCACTGAACAAATTTACATGATACTTGACATGTTTGTAGCATATATGTCGTTTATCTCTAGGATACCTACTCGCTGATTTCTAGTGTTAATGTAGTCTAAAGTAACAGATTACCCAGTCTAACACGACTAACTCACAACACACAATGTTTATAAACATAGAAACGACAACCAAACCTTCGCCGAGAGCTGGCGCTTGGTGATTAAACGAAGCCTTTACTGTTCCGTGTGACCGTAATTCAATTACCGACAACACGCGATCACATCCGATGGTTCAAAGTGTGCATAATATTGTATTCACTTCCCGCTTACGCATGTTTCTTGGTAACACTTCATGATAACACTTTCATACTTCTTAAGCATGAAATAATTTAGGTTTAGACCCAATACCTTCTTTCTTCTCTTTTTTCTTGGCTAGCAACGCATCTGTCATACCTGATTGATGTAGGTAGATCTTCTGTTCATTTGTCTGTTATACGCATTAACAATAAGTTTTTTTCCCTTTATACTGCTTATCCGTAATAGATAGAATGATTCACCAGAAACTAAAATGGATCAGCCTTCTGTGATAAATCAATACGGAATACCTACGTGAAAAATAATCAAACTTAACTTCAGTGCGAAGAACGAACAAGTTACCTTAAAACTTCGGCGATCCAAGTAAAGATCTAAGTAATTACATTGTGAGTCGTATTTACTTCACTTCTTAAGATGGAAAGAATAATAGCCTCACGTTGGCGAGGACGATGATATAAAACAATAATTAAAAACAGGCATTTTCTTATCTACGAGCTACGTAGCAACGGCTACGAACAAAACACTTAATGCCAGCGTCTGTATTTAATGTCAGCTTATTTAGTTAATTCAATCCGTTTGTTTAATTTTAGTTCAATCAGTTCACAAATAAATATATTAACATATCAATTTAAACAATCCCGTCTAAACCGATAATTATGTATACTGGAATTATTTCGAATTTTATTTATATGAATAACGCTACACACTCATAAACCTACGCTAGGATTCGCTTTGTCTTAGCTGCCATTGACAACATACACAGACAGGAACACATGCGCACCTGACCGAGAAAAGTAATTTAAACTCGGCATTCAAATTTCCAGCCTACCCGAATTCGAACTCGGGACCCTCCGAACAACAGTCCAGCATGTAACCATAGCGCTATGCGGGTCGCAACAAATAAGTATCCGGAAGCGAAATGAGCACTCGCGGTCTTCAAGACGAAAGTAGAAACGCGGTGCAAAATGAAACCACCCTTCGATAGGTATTATTAACACCGTTCGTAATTTACAACAATGAAGTCGTGATCAAAACATCCCGTGGCGCCGTCTTACCAACGTCCACGGTCTGTTGTTGTCCGAATGAAATAGTACTAGAAACGTCTCCGCCCAATTCTGCTTTCGTGTGGGTGCTTTCTAAGTTTTATTTACGAGTGGATGGTAGACCAACTACTGTGTTATCGCAAATTAAACGCCACCGACTTATTTACGACGTCGCAGTCGCCGCGGGCCACGTGGGAATTGCCCATCGATATGAATGTGAGCGAACACCTCACTCCCACGATTCACGACTGCTTTGAGGAATCGTCGCTTGTGACTTTAATACTTGGGTTAGTTATAAATAGTTTGGTAACTAAGTGATATTTATATAGAGAAGCTATTTGTAAGTGTACCTAGATTTGTTACTTGTTAAACTAGGTACGCGATGGACTTTGATACCGTTATAACAATCACTTTTTTCAGGTTTGCGTAAAGGTGTGCGTAATACATTTATGGTATAAGTTAATCGAAAAAAAACCGTTTAACGTTAATTTAAAGGACGCGATACGGAGGTTTGCTAATAAACGATGCACGAACATCCATAATATATTCGCAGTGGTTGTATGTAACAGCCTCATTCCTCAGCTGGATATTTCAGCCACAGTAGTTATGCATGAATCGCACATACTCGACGAGAAGTGTGTATATTCACACATAACACGTTACCCTTAAACATTCTCGTAATTATAAGGCATCCTTGATATTAATACATTCTACAAAACATACCAAATGTAAACACCGTTGACGGGGACGATCTAAAAATTTTGAAACATACCTGAAACAAAAAAATATAATTTATTTTATATGTTCATACTTATATGATCAGGACAATGGAAAACAGATAATTATAAAGTATTATGTTCTCGTTCAAGCTACTTTAATTATAAACACTTTATAATTAACAACAAAATTTGCGTTCCACCTACAAAGTTACCATGGCGTAATGGTTCCTATGCCGGTTCGGTGTTCGAAAGTCTGGGTTCGATTCCCAGCAAGGTGAAAAGTTGAAATTGTGTTTAAATTTATGTTCCCGGTCTGGGTTTGTTGTCCTTGGTACCCACGACACATGGAATTCTAAGTCAAGTGCTAACTTATACAAGATAAAAAATATATATTAACACGTCAGAACCAAGTAAAATGTAGAATCCATCAGAATCAAAATGCAATCATTCCTTGTATAATTAATAACAACAGGGAATTATAAGGAAACAGCAATTAGCAACAAATCCTATTACCAGCAATTTGCGTACCACCTATACGACCAAGAATGTAGATGGCTATCGTACAATGGTCGGGCATAATCATTATAATAAACTCATTAAGCGGTTCCGTTCGCTCGGCTGCCGCTAATCGGTGACTGAGCATCAGGCAAGAAACGGTACTGCACTGATCCGCTCTGAATGTGTTCGAGCAAAAAGCGTCGTGCAAAACAGAAACGGAAAAAAACGTATAATGACAGTCGCTGGTGAAAAAGTGGCGGTGTTAATTGCCACGTTTGACGCGGTCTTGCAAGTCTTCAATTTAGCGCTCCGGTTTTCACATATAGGACGCTTCAGTTAATAGAGACTTTAGTAGCATTACGGAGCTACGGCCTTACGGCGACATTGTCGGTTACTCCAGCCATATATTTTGTATTGAAATGTATTCGGTGACTAACTACCCACACCCTACCACGTACCTACCTACTACCAACATTTCTTGTCATTTTACCGAAGGTTATTTGGAAGAAATCGCTATTTAGCGATAAGATCGCATTTTGTGCACAACTGGTATAAATAGTCGTAGTATGATTTTTTCTGTTTATAATTATTATGGTGTACAATAAAATGTAATAAATAAATAAAATAACTAACAAATTTTGTGTAGTATGTTGTTATGATAATCTTTACAATATCAGCGTAATGACCGAACAACGATATCTTTGACTAGTTGTCATCGCAATCATCTGTACAATTACAGTATTATGATACTGCAGTTTTTAATACTTGAAATGAAATGAAATGAAATGAAATGAAATGAAATGAAATGAAATGAAATTTATTCGAAGTTGGTTTTTTACAAACACTTTTCGAAAGTCAATCTACGCCATCGCTTCGACAAATCCCTACCGTGAGTAGTCTTGGAAGAAGAAGCGGCAAGAAACTTCCAAGAAGCTTTTTTTGCTACTCACATTACAGATAGCACTTACTACTACTTACTAGTTAGAATATCAAACTCATGTCCAAGCATTTTTATCTTTAAAATAATCATCAAGTTTGTAATAACCTTTCGTCATAAGAATGCCTTTGACATGATTTTTAAATTTACAGTATGGCATTTCCGTCAATTCGAACGGAATTTTACTATAGATTTTAATACAACTACCCATGAACGAGCCTCCAGTTTTACAAAGTCTGAAGTTTGGTACAGTCAGTTTAGCCTTGTTCCTAGTATTAATGACGTGAACATCACTCTTCTTAAGGAAACTGTCATAGTATTTTTTAACGTACATAATATTATCAAAAATAAATTGTGAGACTACAGTTAATATATTTATTTCCTTAAATAAATTTCTTAGCGAATCCCTTGGCCTGAGGTTGTAAATGGCACGTACTGCTCTTTTCTATAAGATAAATATTGACTCTATATCTGCAGCAGACGCTATCAACTGCTGGCGTTATCAACTTTCACCGATGGCAGAAATCGACTTTCGACCATTGCTCGATTCGTTTGCATCACCAGGAAAGTCTAGTTAAACGTTGACTGATGCGACCGTATTCAACGGTGACTCTACCAATTGCTGAAAACCAATTTGCAGATGTCATGGACGTCTTGTGATTGTGAATCGAGCTTAGCAGAGGTTGTCAAACTTTTTTGACGGATCCGTGTAACGAATTGAAGCGAAGAAAAACTGTGACAAAGTCCTAAAATTAATCAAAAGTTTTAACAAACGTCTATTAAGAATTACATTACTACTAATTTAGTTAGATGTATTTTCACTGGAATATTTAGCAATTTCTTACTCTATAAGGTCCCCTAAATTCTATTTTTTAAGGGCCAGTTTTTGCGGAGCCTCTACAGGCGATTTGCGATTTGCGGATACCTCCGATGCCTATAGCTTGGACTATTCCAAATAAGTAAACTTTGAGTATGTTTGGCGTTGAGAGTTCATTGTCTGTTCAAAACTGAATCTGAAAATCTGATGTATTGCATCATTCACCGTTTATCTCGTAGCAGATCGACCGAGCGTCGCGGAACCAATCGTCACGAATGAAATGTTTCAACGAACGGAAGCCAACTAGACGATTAGACGATTGACCACAACTACCATTTGCAATGGGAAAGTGTGAAATTATGTCTCGTGGTGAGATGGTAATTTGATGTGCGTATAATGAGTTTTACTTTACATAAACAGCACTTCAAACCGCTTTAAACTGTAACTTTAACGAATAATGCGTTACAAATGAATAGCACAAAATTGTAGTCAGAAAGCAATTTTCTTTATTTTTAATATATCCATTATTTTATGGCCTTATGTAAAAGTAACTTAGCAAAATATATTTTGCAATTTGACGGTGACTACATAGCATTAGATGAGTTGTCTGCTAATTTGCCGGCTAATTTAAAAAAACGATAGTCAATATGATATGAAAATAAACGAAAGTCTAACATGAATTACCAATTTTGTATAGATATGATGTTAAAATTGACTCATTGTGGATTGTGCAACATTATACTATTTATTTATGGAATTAAAGTATTTTTTTACATTTGTACATACATTTACTTACATAAGCTATAGATATAAAATAAAAAATGTTATTTTTTTCTTTTTCAAAAAACCTGCAACTAAATGCAGAAGTCAAATTGAGGTTAACCAAAATAATTCACGTGTCAGTTTAATGTCACTCGACAAGTGGACACTCGACACAGCGAGACTTCCACATCGCCGCCCCAACCTTGGCTCGTGTCTGGTTTTTATCAAACATCGATATTATTGGCGTCACGATGCAAAAAATGTGTAGCTTGTTCAAATTTACCGAATTTAGAATGGTTTTAGGTTTCGCGTTAGTGTTGTGTTTATTTAAATTGGTTTAAGTAAGCCCTGATCATGATCCGTGATGCTTCGAATATCGTTTCCGAAATGCTTGGCTGCATATATCTTTTTTGTTTAACTAAAACGACCAGGTGTATTTTGCTATAATGTTACGGGACTTTAATCTGTATTCGAAATTTAATATAAACAAGTTTTACTGCAATATGATTAGGGCCCGTTGCTTACATCTAATTAATAAAACTAGCGGTTACTTACTGACAGATAAAGATAGTTCAGGCAAACAGTGGCAGTCAAACTTTGGACAGGAGATCTTTATACAGGGTGACGGAGCAATAAGAAAATATTTTTTAAAGAATCTCACAGCAGTCTTACATTTCCGTAGCCAAAGTCACGGCTATCAGCTAGTTAACCATAAAGCTCCGTATCTTGCTAGTTTTTATAAATCAATAATCGATACAACAATGACATGCAATAAATCGATTGTTAGTAAAAAGTTTTAATGCAAGTTTACCTACCGTTAAAGAAATAATATAATTGGTGTCAGAATAATATGCAATAAATCTCAATATTAATGATTTAACGTTTAAACAAACTAAAGAGACGTAAGCGAAAGTTTTTAATACATTAATGATTACATGTTGCATAAATTCATCAATCACCGCGTTGCGTTTTGAGACCCGATAGGTATAATTGACAGACTATTAAGTATTCCAAGTGTCGAGTTACAAGAAATATGAAACTTGAAAGTTCATTGATTATATTGACTGCTAAACTTAGCTATTACTTTATACGAATGTGATTGGTTTGTTTGAAAAATCCGTCTTCCTTATCTGAAATGAAATGAAGTTTATTCGAAGTTGGTTTTTAACAAACACTTTTCGAAAGTCCAACTACGCCATCGTTTCAACAAATCCCTACCGTGAGTGATCCTGGGATAAGAATAAGAAGAAAATTTACAGAACAGAAGAAATTGCCGACCAACGAGAATACGAACTTCCTGATGGTGAGTGGTCACTGCTCCCACGGACATTCGAAACACCAAAGGCATCAGGCATCAATCAGAAAGGGACCCCTTTCGTTCTCTTTTTTAATATCGTCTTTTTTGGTTTATTAACATAAACGTTATATGAAGAAATATAAGAAAGTAATAAATGGCCGAACGTCAATCATGATTCATATTCGCATTTATTTAAAGAAAGCTCTTGAGAAGGTTCATTATATCTTTCACGCAATTTTTTCACATTCCGCTCCTAAGGGAGTAAAATGGAGGTTGAGAGTTTATTTGAAAATTTGTCTATTTTGAAGCAAACACTCAAAAATTGGTATTTAGGATAATGGTTAGAAATAATGAAACACCTGTTTCAACGTTTTTGGTAAATCAACCGGAGGAAATTTTAGGCTTTGAAAATCAGTCAAAAGTACTTCAACGCGGGCCAAGCCGTGGACAACAACTAGTAAATAATAAAAATGAAGCATTCGTGACCCATTTATCATTGAAAAAGCGCAATGAAATGCCGTCTCTCGTATTCCTATCATGCAAAGGGTTTTTTGAGGTACAATTTTCACCGGTGATAACCGGGCCAGGCACGAGCGGCGCTGTTTTGTCAATATGGAGTGCGCATTTTTTTGTGACACGCGACGCATATTCATGTATTAAGCCGCGTGTGATCTAAATCTTATGTGTGTCAGGTAGGGGTGTTCAATTTTATTTCTCGGTTTATTAGGGACGCAGCACACAGATGAAACCTGGTTGGTAGTGCCTTTTATGTCGGTATAACTAAAAATCCGAGCAATTAAACCACCTGATCATAAATAGTCCCCGTAGCTTCAAAATTGTATTGACCTGTCACATAAATATCTGCCCCGGCCGAGAAACGAACCCGGGACCCGCTTCGCAGGCAGGGTCACTACCAATTACAATTAGACCACTACCTACTAGTCACTATCAACTCGGTAGTACGGAGGTTCTATGTGTACGAGTCCGACTCACACTTGACCATTTTTTACGATACAATTTTTTTTGCATAACCTAGTGCTAGGTTTCCTGTGTCTTTGTTTATTGCTGTTGCATTACCTGTTATGTAACTTAGCTCATTAAATGATTTGTAACAAAACCAATTTGCGGTTACATCATGAATAGAGTTTGAGTAAAAACCGTCTACGTCTCGATTTAGGTTTTTATTGAACTACGAAGCCACCGTCACCCCTTACCATTAAGTGGTTCGTCTCTTTGTTTATCAGCTAAATTAATATAACAAAGGTGGAATAATTTTTTTAAAAACCTATACAGTGGTCTTAGTTTGGATGTTCATAACTCAATCATGCAAAAATTTGACACACACATAACTGCTCTTTTTTTATTTGGGAGACATACAAATTTTTCAAGCGTTTACAATTCAGCTTACATATACATATAACAATTTTCAATAAAGTTTCCACTTATCCAGATATTCTTCCTTCTTCTTCTTCACAACCCATAACTGTCCCCACTGCAGGGCTCGGGCATCTTCTCACAATGTGAGGAGAACTCTCAGGTGTGCAGGTTTCCTCACCATATTTTACTTCACCAAAGCAAGTGATATTATTAAAATTCTTTTTAATTAGAAGTGTCCAACGTTCGGGAGTCCAAAGCTCAAACCACCTATCACTGCTTATACTACTAGATTTCTTATCGCACACTTTATTTCTTTCATTTTTGCACGCAAACAAAGTCGTAGGCATAGCATTTATCTGATGAAATTATTGAGATAATTATTTTACCACACAAATAGTATACAATTTTGGGTAACTAGGTGAGCTAGTTTAGCACAAAAACCGATTATAAGTTCAGTATTATGAATGATACCATTGTAACACGTAACCTTGTTATTTCACAACTTCCACACAAAAAGTCTCAGCTACCTCAAAACACGACTCGATATAGGCGAACAAAGACCACTTAATAGTTCAGTCAACGGACAAAAGACGGCAAGAAATGCGTCCAATATTCATCTATGAACGAAAATAACTACATCAAAATTCCTCCGCTTAATCTTATACAGAAATGGTAATAGCATATTCTAGAAATAACCACATTTACAAGCATGTGGCGAACATATGCGGGCGGCCCGTGTCGGACAGGACGCATCATTCGCCTCCAAAATAAAGTCTTAGTTTGTAAATATATTTTCAATACGTAATACTTATTCTGTAACATATTTGTTATTTAAAAGAAAGCCACATTGTTTGTACTGTTTTAATAACTACCCGTCCAAAAGAAGCGTTATGATTTTAGTCCGTATGTTTGTATATTTGTTTCATTTCAAGTTAATGTTGTAAGTAGTAGCTGTAGTCGAGTTTTAGTATTCAAACTAATGTTTATTTTCACTATTATCTTTTTTTTCTAGGTAAGGCAATCTACACAAATCCCACTTCTGAGCAGCCGTCTTAATTATCTTCGAATCAAAATCGAGTGCGGATTGAAAAGAGAACACTGTTAACTACTTTGTATCTTTGTATTGATACGCTGATAAAATATACTCAAAAGAAAGTGGACATGGAAATGTTGTCTACCTTTCGCTCCCTCTGAAAGTTCTAAATCTTTACAAGCTCTGATATCGAAAGGACTACTGACTAACCGTTGTCAACTTTCACGAGATATGTGTCATTAATGTCATTAAATCGGTTATTCATGCCGAATGCGAGGGTGTATGCATATTAATTGATGAATATTTACAAGTATCCAGGATATACATGACACGTCTGAGATATTCTAGTGCATGTGTATCTCTACTTAGGTTCTATTATTAGACTCCAATAACGCCGACGCGTTGAACGACTGGCGGTGCGTCCGATGTCGCATGTAGCAAATCATATTTCAAGGCAAGACTGCATTACTTATTTTTATCTTATTTAACTTTATCTTCGTAAATCTATACATGTAGATACCTACATACAAGCGTAGCTTAGTGTAGACAAGTCTTAAAGGCCGTCTGTGACAGAAATTATAACTTTTTACGTCTGAGGTGGGTAACCGTTCACACGAGAGACCGATCCGACCGATCTCTATACATTTGTATGTAGTAGGTAATCTCGTAATCTCACACAACCTAGAATCTTTTCCAAAGAGGCCAAATGTCTTCCTGACATCAAAAACAATGATTAAAGTATTGTTTTTTTCATAATAAATTCTTAAGAAATAGCAGGATTTCTATAAAAGTTCTATTCCCTGAGTTAGTAGAGTAGTAAATTGTCTTCAAAAATTACATTGAAATTTATATCAACGGAAGATTAAAAAAAAAACTAAAAAATGGGTATGGTTCTCACGTTTCCTTTCCTCGACGTGTTTTAAAATTATTTTCCTTCCTCGAAGTAACAGATTATTCATTTTAGGCAAAAACGCGCGGAAGTAAATTCCACAGACAAAAAAGCTATTTGACAGGTAACCCGCCGACCTCTCGTCTCAAGACTTTCACATCATTTGGCGCGCAGCGGTACAATAGTGCACCGAATTAGGCTTTTTACTGTGAGAATAACATTCGCTTCATTCACGTTATGCTGTCAAATGGTTCAAGAGGCCTTATGAATATTAACTCGGTACCGCTTAACTGCTATCACGTCTCAATCACTTCAGAATGTGCAAATCATCCTTTAACGCTTAGCTTATGCCGCGTGTGGTTAGCATGACTATCTAATAATATTCGTTCGATATCTCATAGACGTACTGACTTAATGACATGATGTAGGTCTTTTTTTTCTTTGTTCAGAGATAAAAAAATATTTTGTAGGTTTTAACTTTTGAACTCTGATGGATATTTTTATCATACGTAACATCTCTATGTAACGTTTGGCACTTTGACGCGTATAACTATGTTAGTTAGTGTTCGTGCAACTTTTGAACAACTTGATCGATGGAAGTTCTATTCACGTAACACGTTATATGTTATACGAGAAGCCGATTAATAGCTACCCGTGTCTGTGATCAGATAAATTTGAATTGTAGTCAAGATAACAAAATCTAAATTTGAGAGCCAAATAATCCAATTCATGTAATAATATTCAGTTCAATCGAATTATGAATATGTACTAACGTATGCATAAATTTATCGTATTTAGTTAAGCATGTATAATAAGCTTGTATTTCTAAGTATTATTAACGAAAGATCTCTTACATTCTCTCTTTGATTTAAAGATTTAGATATGGATAGAAAATATAATCACCCTTTTGTACTCTTGGTTTCTGTTATTGATGATAAATAAAACAAGACACGAATCCAATCAAACTGTGACCGCTTGAATTATGTCCAGATACATAAGTAAACGGCTCCATAAGCATTCGGTTCACATTTCTTGAGTCTTGACCACTACGGGCCAGTGCCCTAATCACGAAGTTGACATTTAACCATTTGTCGTGATTTCTCAAGAAGATGGCATTAAAACTAGTCCACTCGTTTAATTTGGATCGACTTTCATCGAAGGGAAAGAATGGAAAACGACATAACTATGAACTAAAAAGATATAAATTGAATGGTAAAGTAAAACCTTAGTAAAACGCTAAAACAGTCATGATTGTGGCACAACTATACATCTGATTACTTGCAATTATTTCCTCTTTTTTTACTTTCCGATGTCTCACGATGTTTTCCTTAGCGTTCAAGTGATAAATCTTTCAAATACGGTCATAATGTTAAAAGCATTTATTTTGGATTGGGACTATGTTACTCCTACTCTGCTTTTGGGAAACTTTCCAAAAATCACGATGCTGCCGTTGTATGTAATGATACCTAAGACTCCTAAGAGTGTATATAGCGTGTCCAAACAAAAGATATAAAAGGCATTCTATCAATGATTAAGATTACCAGTAAGTAACTTTAGATAAACAGAAATTGATTAAAGTTTTCCTCCAAAGTAAACAGAAATAATTCAAGAAGATATATAGCTGTGATAACACAGCTGTTTTTCAATTAATGCCAGCTGGTTTTGTTGACTTAATGGAAGGATGTCAGCTTAGATTAGAATATAGTGGAGAGCAACCGAGTCGTTTATTAGAAACTCTAATTACGGCATTGGCGAGCCATTGACGATAATTGACGGATGGATAGATATTGACAGATAAGTGACGGTTTTCTAGCTTCACGGTCGATAACTTTATTCGCTGGACACACGAGATGCGTCGACATAAACGTTGATGATAGAAACATATTTTACTAATATTTGAAGAATTAACATAACTAATTGTTCTAAAATAAAATTAACATAGATAGTTAATTGTTCTATACTAAATTTAACATAGAAAGTTAATTGTTCTAACGCTTTTCAATTTCTATATTGATTTTTAATTAACTAAAACTTGATTCACAAATTATCTGTCACGCGTACCTACTATATACGCGTAAATAATTTATACGCGTAAATTAATAACAGAATTATATAAATCTGGTATTAATTTTATGTGAAAGTTATCTATTAACATCTTGGTTTAAGTGGTAAAATGTCCTATGTCATTTAAGGGCAATTTTATTTATGACAGACTTATGATTGACATGACGTCTTACGTCAACGACTGAAGTTGCTTTAATTTCAGTCGTCAAAATCAGTTTGAGGACCCGTATAGTGCAGTGGTTACCATGCTGTACGGCCCTCCGAAGGGTCCTGGGTTCAATTCCCAGCGAAGCGGAAATTTTAATGATGAGTTTGAATTTATATTCGCAGTTTCGGTGTATGTGTTCTTGTCTTTGTGTGTTGTACATGTACGATTTAGTAATTTAATTAGCCAAGTTCTAAGCGTGACTCATTATCTGTGAAATGTGAATTGACTACGAGGCTTTACACTGCGCACACGATCACTGCTTCCAAATCAATAAAAAGAATATTTCGCACAATGACTAAGTAACATGATTACTTCCCATTCCCACAAAGTAAAAGGTGATGTAAAACATTGAGGTCAATCGCATCTCAGTAGACAGTTCACCGGTATATCACTTTCCACTGAAAATAATAACAAGCGAAATGCATTATCAGAACGTCATATAAAACACGGGGTAAAATAAACAATGGCATGTTATCTCGGACACGACTGTTCGATCTCGTTTTTCTGTGAAGCGGACAAAAACAAGGAAGTGGCGACGACGAGCGATGCCGCGACGCCGTACGAGCCGAGCGACGCGACAGACAACGCCTGACGCCGACCGACGACGACAGACGACGCCGTCCGACGCCGACTGACACCGTCCGACGCCGTGCGACGCCGACGTACGCCGTCCGACGCCGAGCGACGCGCGACACCGCAACGTCGACAGACGCCGACCGAAGCCATAGCGTCCATTGATTCTACCGTGATTCGCTTAAAAATTATGTCGGACGTGTAATATAAATCCACGGTGCCGTCTCGGTACACCATTATTAGATTCTGTTGACTAACCAACTAATCTAGTAAAAGTTTGTATGGAAATCGATCTTCTCTTTGTAGATATTTTCTTCCTAATTCCACGACGTCAAGGGAGAAGGAGAAGGTACCTACTTACTTAGAATTAGTTATAATTTTTTTTAAGGAAGGGAGATTTGAGAAAACATGCTTTCGTGAAGTCATATAAAATTACATAAAACCCCAAAATAACACTAATTAAAATTTAGACCGCAAAATGGTATTAACGGCAAATTTTTAAACAGTTAAATCAAAAGAAAAATAAATGCAATGCGTTATAGGTGTTTCGTTTTCAAAATATGCAAAACTAAGTAAATAAAGTAATGCGTAGGTATTCCATTACGTTCCATTCCAGACTTTACCAAAACGTACCAAACGTCGCCGCCGCCGCGCCGCAAGCCGCACGCCGCACGCCGCGCCGTAAGCCGCACGACACACGGCGCACGCCGTGCACTTTGAGAGTCGACCATTAGCGGGGTTACAAATGGTTTGGAGCCGGCGACGCGACCTAATCATTCACGGAACGAAGCGATACGCTTTTATCTGCTAATCTACACAGAACCGCTGGTTTGGACCGATATGGTTGGTTTCACCAATTGCATTTAGACTAGTTAATGTTGATTTATATAATTGGTTCGTGTAGTTTGATATGAAAGCGCACTTTACGCTTAGATTCTATTTCGCCATCGCAGGATCTCAGATAAATGACATCTTCAAGCATTTTAAATAAGTTAAACGTGTTGTAGGTATACGATAGTGCAAAATTCATTTAATTCGATTAATAGGTAGGTAGGTACTTGATGTTATAGTAATTTCACGAAAATTTGTTAAAATTCAATAAAAGCACACACATTTTTATTATTTTAAAGAACATTAACAATTCTATAAACCCATAATCTTTGTTTAATATAAACTGAAATACAACTTATATACTTAAGCCTTAAAATGCTAAAGATGAAAATTCACTATCTCTTTTAAATTATTTAAAGAGATAGTGAATCACCTTTACAACCCATCACAATGAACAAGTACAAACAATATTAAATTTTAACAACATTCTCCACTTCGCCGTGTGCTTTTACTAGCGTTTAATATCCGACTAGATATACACTTCAACTCGTAAACACCTTTCATGTTTATTATTTACACTTACTTGCGCCTTAATAAAATCCATCGGCAGTCGGATCCATGTTTCTAAAACAAGAACTAATTCTAAACAAATTAATATTAATAAGTAGCTCTATAGTATGGTTAGTATAGTAGGTAGTTAAAACGTTGCGTTGGTCTTAAACATGGCTGGCCCGAATTCAAATCCTCCTACCGCTTAATTTTTAAGTGCGTATCAAAATTTTATAATCACCTACTCTCAGGTGTGCAGGTTTTCTCACGATGTTTTCCTTCACCGAAGCAAGTGATTTTTTTTTACTTCTTATAATATAAGGTTGTGCTTGACAACAATCCCACCATAAATGAATCAAATTATTAATTATTATTAATTTCACATCATTATAATTATCTCAATCGAACACCAGGAAGGGTAAAGTCAATAATTAATCATTAGTCAAGTCATGTCATGCGCTGATTTCATTATCCGCTCATCGCCGTGACACTGCCCGATCCGATTGTGAAGTGAAAGTGACTTACCTTAATTCATTCATTCATTCATCATCGCTTATATTATGCTTATCATGTAAATAGGTATTTATGAAGTATGTATCAATCAATAAATATTGGTATTACCTACTGATAACTTGAATTGTATCTGTACCTACTAGTATTAGGTATTATCTTTCCGTGAAGCCTGTCTCACTAGCTCCTATACTGGTGCTTAAGTCAACAGCCAAACGAATCTTCGTGTTTGCTGGGAGCTTGGGACCCACTAATCTCTTTCTTTCTTTCTTGGCCCGCGACGCACGATGATTACTTTGGTGTTTCTGATGCCAATGGGCGACAGTGAATACTCTTTTATTAACCTTCTAATTTAAACATCTATTTTTATGACGTAATGGTTGTGGGCTCTCATAAGATAGCTACTTCGAACCCATAGTTAAGATCACTTGGAAAAAATAATCATGCCGAAACGAAGAAAAGATGCTTCCGCAAACCCACGTCATTAATCCTAAGTAACTAAACCTCTTTCGATCTTTCTACCTTTCCCCTGGAGGAAGGCCACCGCGAAAGCCGAGAATCCGTCTACGTCACTCCTGGGATATCCATCCAGCACAAAGGATGAGCGCGCCACGCTTATTGATGATGAAAATGCATAAAATGAATAATTCTCTAATCCCAAATGAATTCACGTAACAATCTCTATTTGATGTCGGAACATTATTATATGGATAGGTATCTATTTATTTATTCCTTTCAATACGTGTTCATGCACTTTCCACTTCCAATTTTAAATTTGATTTGAGTTTGTGCAGTACTAAACTAGGTTGTATTTATTAATACGTAAGTGTACGAGCCAAGTTAACGCTCAAGTACAATTATTGTTCGTTTCAAAACAAAACTATTAAATATTCTCCGAATAAGTAGGTACCAAATGTGGTCATTTGCCCTCTTTAAATAATTTCTTCCTTATATGCGCTGTGTTCAGTAATTAAGAATTTTGATAAATATTTAGGATTTTATTTTATTTTAACAACTGGTTATAGAGCCTACGGGGTTACGTGATAGTAAGTGGTCACCACCGTCAATGAACATTGACACAGAGGTCACCAACGCGTTGCCGATTATAAGGAACCGAGAAATCCTGTAGTTAACTCTGGCTCTAATACAGAACTCTTTTTTAATTATAATTTCAATAAATGTAAAACGATTATTTTCCATCCTTACAAATTTATTATTTTGTAACTCTTACTTCCTTCCCAAAGCACCCTTGGAAATAAATACCTTAATAACTAAGCCCCCTCTGTCTACATTTTACCCTTTGAGTATAATTTACCTTTCGCCTTTCACTGCGTAATGGTATTTGGCGTACAAATAAAGAAACTGTTGGTATTGTAGTTCACAACAGGTACAAATTGATTGAAAATCGACCGAAACATTCGGACCAAATTATAACCGTCGTGAACAAAAGAGTGAACAGCCGTTCTCTAAATCCGTCGCAGATCATTGAGTAGAAATTACATGAATAATACGGCCGGCGGAACGTCAATAAATGAATCCTGACATGCGTGAAATATCTCACCTTTCGCTAATAAATCTGGTGCATTTTCTAAAGCGATCGAACGTCGCGTCGTTCGTGGCCGGATTCAGGCGTGTCGCCGCTAGAAGAGACGGTAAACGTTTTAATGAACTTTTCGTAATTTATATCTTTATTAGAAGCCGGGCTTTCGAGGCGTGGTTGGCATTAAGAAGCACCGTGAACGTTCACCGGTTATCACCGATGTCTTGCTTGAGTTTTAGTTAGTGTTAAGTATCATTAAGACTAACCGATAATTATTGCAGCTTCATTTAAAATGTGATTACACCTGTCGAGTGTTACGAGTGTGTCGAGTTACACCTCCAACTTTATAGGTTACGATAGGCTCGTTTGACTATATAGATAGATAGTCGTCAAATTAAGTTAAGAATGCTTAGGTACTTATGGCATTAGAACTTTAGAGGAATAGGCCAGCGTCAAAGTAACGTGATATAATTTAACGCACACGATCGAACACTATCGTCCTCAGGCTTCCAACGAAAATCTTTCTGTGCGTTTTAAGCTGCGTAGTTACATGATGGAACAATGGCGTGCACACGAACAAGCTCAGTTGGTACCTTTGTTTGGAGATAACCTACTTGTTTAAATAAACTGTGCTTCTAGCCTTCGACTAGCTTCTTATAAATAAACAGGAAGACTGATCGTCTGCAACGGCATTTACCATCTCTGTCACAGAGTTCCTGCAATCGTCGTGTCATTACCCCTAACTTGTACCTATTCATCATCTAGATGGCAATAATTTCAGTTTATGACAAACTACCTACCTACAAGCGCCTACAAAAACCGGTTCCGCTCGTCCGCCTTAATAAATCCTCATTGCAATCTTGTGAACATTAATGAAAAATTTACCGAAGCAACGTAGGGATAGTAAAATAAATATTGCCGTCAAGCAATGTCAGGAAATAGAATGATGTAGGTACCGGAAAACGTCCACCGAATCTGACAGCGGTATAATATCGAACAACCCTAAAAATATAGATACAATGCATGAAGAGACAAATAAAACACAAAATACCTAATTTACTATAACTATTGTAAGTAATCAGGTAGAAATACCGAGTAATTTGCTTAATAACTAAAATATCTGGATGACCGAGCTTTGCTCCGTTTTTTTTTATAAATTGTATTTTTTGACTTCGTGTTACTTAACAACGCCATCTGCTGTTGTGTTTAAAGCAATTAGTTGTTCACAAAAAAGTATTATTATTCGCCAATAGATGTCAGGAAGAGTCATATTTTTCAGTTTAAATTGGGACTACAAAAACACGAATAAAATGACATTTTCTAAAAATGATTCCTAGCTAGATCGATTTATCGCCCCCGAAACCCCCTATATACTAAATTTCATGCAAATCGTTGGAGCCGATTCCGAGATTCCAATTATATATATATATATATATATATATATATATATATATATATATATATATATATATATATACAAGAAATTGCTCGTTTAAAGTAATAAGATATATTAAAAGTAAACAGGTGTGAAACTCTACCAATAAGCAGAATTAGTCAAAGAGTAAATTTTATTAATACCCAATTGCACTTGATCTGTTCATTCGGGTGTACATCGATTTAACTTCTCATGTCCATGTGTACGTTGCTCGAGCGCACAATATAATAATATGGAGTTTTTAATTTCTGTCATCTTAATGTTTTGTGCCAGTCACATCCAACGCAACTAGCCTGGTGCCATAGCCTTGTCTGTTGTTTAGAAGGGTGCTCGATTAAGGGATGAAACTTGGGGTCAAAGATAAAGACTGATATCCATGGGCGACAAATAACACTTACCATCAGATAGCTTTTCTCCTCATTAATCGGCAGTTCACAGAAACATATTTTAGTAATTAATAATAAAATAAAAAATAAAACCGTAACCACATTAAGTACATTTATTTTCCTTCACATATAAAATTGAAAAGGAAAATCTCATTATAGGTCAACCACATGAGAGGAAATTCAAATCATCATGTAATATCGAGAGACTACCACGTACCAACACGTCAAATCGAATTATGGTCTGACCGCAAAATTGCCAGTCGGCGGTCACCGTCGGGCCGTCGGTAGCAGTCGCCGCGCCGTACCGTTCCTCCATCGAAATAATTTCTATCGTCTGCGGTCAAATTTACGATTAATGTCAATACAATGGAACCAGGACGTCTTTAGCGGTGGTATATGACTTCTAAAGGGTACTGATAAAATATTACAAGAATTATGTGGGAACTGGGCTGGCCTGTGGCCGTGCTACGATTTCGTTGATAACATAATTTGCAGTCACATACATTTTTACATTTTTATTTCTATAATCCGTTAATTTTCGTAACTACTACCGATAAAAATACTATCTACGAGTGTAGTAATTGTAATTGCATTTTTGCGTATCAATAAGCAAATATGACAATCGATCATAAATTGTATATCAAAGGCAGAGTCCAAACCTCTGACGCCGTTGATCAAAAACAAGTTTAGTAAGGACAAAATAAAAAAAAATACGCGAACACACTCATACCATCAACCCCGACCAGGGCATCGAACTCAGAACCCTTCGCTTCGTATGCAGGGCCACTACAAACTAGGATACGAGGTAAAGTTATAGTAAGTTAACTAATTTGAAAAAGAATCGAATCGTCCGTAGTTACGTACAAATTGTAGACACTGACCGTAGATTAAGAAAAGAAAAACCTTTATTAAGTCAAGTATTCTAAACGACAAAAGTACAAATAATAAAAAGAAAAATAATTAAAATAAAGCAGATTGCCGAAGTAGTAAAACGTGCTATTTCGCCCAAAAAAACCTCAAACTCGATAGGCCGTCACCAATATGATTACACAGATGGTACTATATATTAACGGTGAGCGATATTAACGACCAGTATGACGCACCTGTACGACGGGAGGTAACTAACGGTGCACGAATCGTGAGGGCGGTATCGGTAGATTGCACGACGCCGTCGGGTCGCGTCTCCAGGCGCTCCAATTAAACCACCACGATACCAACCGAGCAGATACTGCAAGATGACCAATGCACCCGTAGACAGAGAAAGACATATAGACATCTGGTGAGCGTGGCCAACATGAGATAGCACGAGAAAGAACAATTTTGTATGTGGCACGAGAACAGTTCGACAACATCAACAGCTGTCAAACTTGTATGTAAGCAACTGTGCTGTGCTTTCCTTGAAATAACCGCCACGCAGAGTGAGACAAAAAAGTATTATCATTCTGTCTCGTTTTTTTTTCGTGTCATCGGTGTAAGTTGTTCCTTTTCTTGTGTGAGTGCGACAGATGGCATCCATAGGTCTATAATCTTCTCCGTCTACGATTGCACCTTATCTACTCAACTGCTATTCATTTATCTTTGGCGCGGTTTCTGGTTGACAATCTGACACGATTCTCGGATACTAACTTCTAGGTCTTATTAATTGAGACTTCGACTAAGTTAGAAAGCAACATGTAGACATGACTTTTTATTTTGTCTGGTTGTCACGAAATGATGTCTAGAACGCTAAAAAATATTCAAAAAATAAGTCTTATTTTGTCAATCAATCACACGTCACTAAATCATGTTTCGGTTGATTTCTTATAAAAATTATCTTGCCTTAACGGCAAACGGCATTCTCGACCGACATGCTTACTAATTAAAATATACGTTGTGATAATTCAAGTGCGTTACCAATATCCAATTTTAAGTTGATGTATTGCATTCTGAAACAGAACAGCAACAATGAATGAAACATGAATGCAAAATGACTGCAGCAATAAACACACTTACATTAATCTTTAAGTAAATAAGAAAAAGAATTTAAAGTAATACGTTGCCAGTAGGTCATTCCTAATTATGTGCAGTCAAGTAAAATTGATAAGTACATAGTTATAACATATACTCATACCATATTTAGAATATTAAATAATAGCTAACACACATTCTATAACGACTGACACTTAATAAAAGTCAATAATCATTTGAATTATTACAATTCCATGGCTCGATTTAAATGGCAGCAATAAATACAATAATTATTACCTTCTAGGCATACTAGGCTAATTAATTAATGTTTTGTAAAACACAAGATTTTACCCGGGACTGGCTACGGACTTTATGCAGTAAATTATTCAATTATGAGTATAGCAACATTGACGTTGATCGATACTGATGGATTGCCGTTAAATTATGATCGATTATATCCGTCTCGTGTGCCGATTACGAGTAGGAGATACCGAGGATTATTAACACTGTACTCTGTACCACATCTCAACACTGTACCTACATATCGTTGCAGTTGACCTCTCAGACCTCATAAGAAGCTGCATAAATAATGGTTTTGTTTATTCAGATGTCTATATAAATATTTAAAACGCATTCTAGGCTTACAGTACTTTAATTGATAATGAAAGATTTTTTAAATATGGAAACGGACAAGAAAATTGAAGAAAAAAGTACAAGATATGAATATAATCTTAAAGTGATCGCGAATTGTACACATTTCATTATGATATGGGTACTCACGATATTTTATTTGTACGCCGACGGTTCAGTCGGGCCCACGGTCCATGCAACTGGGTCATGCAACCCGTATCATAATTAAGAGACAAGAGTTTTTGTGGACACAAACCAAAAAGTAGATTTTCATTTTTCTCTCTTTCCGTTTCCTTATTTCTTGGTCGACAACGCATTGGTGATCTTTTTGTTACAGATGTCCATGGGCAACGGAGACCACTTATCATCAGAAGACTCATCTGCTTTTTTTACTACATCGTTTTTATTTTACCTTCAACAACTGAGGATTAATACTAAGTAAATTTCATTGCGTTGCGGCAGACCTGCACCAGGCAGATGCTTCATCTAAAATTACATCACGAAGGAAATGGTACCCGGGACATAAAGAACATATTTCGAGAGTAGGAGTACCTACTATAAATAATGAGAAGGTCAATGACTTTGTTGTATTCGTATCATAACACTGGCACTACTGGCTATTGAAGCCTTAATGGTCGCTTTCGACACCTGACCAAACCACTCGAACATCGATCGTGTTCAATAGTCTCGAGATATTAACATTACCCTATACTCGCGATCTTATCGATGCATCTTGTTTGAACTATGTAAAAATATAATTTGTTTATAAGCTAGCGAGTCCGGGATCGTGTTAGTGATAATTTAACCTAGGACGGATTGTAGGTACATCTCATTCCCAATTATCATCACTCATCCCCACTGTAAACGACATAATGGAGAAAAGTATCTTAAATTGCCATTTGCATTTGCCAACCTGTGACGACACTTTTAAGTTATCACACTTTGATCAAGTACAAATACAAAAATATACAAAAAATTGAATTGGCCGGGAGGTTGAAGGGGCTAGGATACTTTAGGAGGTCGTTTTAAAGCGTCGATGAGGTGTACAATCCGTCTCTAAAATATCGCTTTTCAGCCCAGCAATAATTACTGCTTCGACACATTAGGGCAACTGATGATTAAATGAATATCTTCGAAACTTATAGAACAATAAATATGTACATATTATATATTGTTAAAACGAGGTAAATATGAAATTTATAAATTGTCTAAACTAAAGGAGCAGCAGTATTTCAGGTGCGTGAACTTATAGACACAGGTTTATCGAAGCGAAGCGTGGAGGGCCTGTCACTTGTACCTTCATAATTCATATTATAGTTTTGTTCATACATCTTCCATGAAGAGACCTAAATCAGTTGCAGTTTTATTATAAATGTATAAAACTATGACGTCTGCTATTCAGTAGTATAGTCCGCATTGTTTAGCATAGCTGTAAACCGTTGCACTTTCAAACGGTTAATAAAGTATCGTATAACCTTTAGGGAATTTAAAGCCAGCGCATGACAATTGGTCGTTGTTTTCAATATTAATTGCTAGACTCGGCTGCCGCTTTGCTCATTTCGGTCACGTATCAATTGCATCCTTTACACGAAATAACGGGATGTTTATGGGTCGTTATTATATTGGATCAATGGCAGACTTTTTGGGTCATGCATGAGGCCCTTTCACATATTGTTCGGTTCCTCGAAATGTCGGTTCGTGTGACATTAACCTCGTCATCGCCCGAAAACCATCGCGTCGACTATTGATGGATTAGGTTTTTGATTTATTTTTACTAGCAGGGATTATTATGATTTATAAATTCTTCTTCTAGTGTCGTAATAGTTTGAAACATTACAATATACCTATAGCGTGAGCCAGCAATCACTAATCTCATACACTTGGAGATAAATCTTAAGTTAGAACGTAAGCTCGTAAAATCGTTAAATGTGTCGGTATTCGTAACTGGATAGATAAAACGAACGTTACCTCAAAATAGATTAGTATTTTCACTCAGCTACCATAATTCAAGTTGCGCACATTTATTAAAAGTTCCGTCTAATGTCAATGAACTTCCTACTATTGACAGTGACATTTAAATATTTAGAGAACGATTACAATGGGTTCGTGTATCATGTTTTGAAATGTATTATTAACCGCACGTAAGTATTGCCTTTGTGTTCCCCATTCAACGTTTGTAAATAGGGAAGCGGGTGCCTATTAGACACAAAGTAGATAAGTAAACTATTAGATAAATATTACAATAAAATTGATTTCGCACGTACCGGATGCATTTTTAGAGTTTCGTATCAAAACGTATCAATGACAAGTATGTCTGTGCGTTTGTGACAGTGCTGTGTCATTATAGGCACACATTTTAAATTATAAGTAGTAATTATAAGTATTTTAAGTACCTACAGCCGCTGTAATAAAAAATAAAAATGACAAAAATTAAAGGCGATTTACACTTGGCCTGTTTCTATTCCATCCCTTGAAACCATACTTCACCACACCCTTCCCCCAAGATTTGGATATCCCGATATCATTGCCATTTGCCCTTTCGATTGGTCACATAGACCTCGAGAATCACCCTGGTTACATTCAGCTCAAGGATGGAGCCCCGTACAGGAAATTAATTGTGGGCTATCATTAAAACTATATTTACACACAAACTATGGCTCATATTTTACTACGCATACTTTATAAAACTTTACAATAGGTATAGTTTATATACGATATTTTGCGTACTTTATATAATATAAATCGGAGTGACCTATTAAACGTAGGAGAGATAAGACACGAATTTATAAACAAAGAAAACTGTAAACCCTCGCTGTTTATTTATCCCCTTGGCTCGTTACACGCCACCGTATTTTATAAGTTATTTTGCATGTAAAAGTACGTATTTAAAGACTTATTTCTTACCATAATAATCATTATTTCTGAAAAGTATTTTTTATGGCAACGGAATATCTGCCAGCAAAGTTTTATTATTTATTGTTTATGGTATTTTTATAATGTTTATCTAAATTAATGATTTTAAATCTTATATTCTCGATTATTAACAAAAAATTATAAAATAGAGTAGGTAAGTTTTGAATTTTCACAAAAAAAATATTTAACCTGTTAACTTCAAACATATTTTATTTACATCCTTTAAGGGAATTTAAGAAGTTATGACGCAAATCAATGAAATTAAATCATAAGGCGTTGTAAGTAAATAACAATAGCTGACCCGTACAAATATTCACTTGCTAATAAATTTAATACATCAGTTCAATAGTATGTACATAGTGACAAGACAGGATCAATATCGATTTATTTAATACTACCTAACCTACTTATAATAGAAATCGAGTCAATAAAAATACCAAAAGTGTCATACACATAATATCAATGTTATCGCAAATATGTATCACATTTAACGTATTGCACGTAGTCTACTCACTGAGTAGACTTACTTGTAAGTCTATTTAAAACCCCCGGTGAAAATAAGCGAATATAAACTTAGAGAGTGTATTCGCATTCACTGTGTACCGCAGCGAATGTATCATGTTCGTTATCAGATGATATGCCAATCCTGCCGAGACTTATTATCCGACAACATTGTTACCCGTTACTTGTTACCTAACTAAGTTTGTCATAACAATCTTGTATGCATAGATGCCCGAGAGCGATGTTCACACGAAGCTAGATCACTCTCTGAGATATGTGAATTAGTGTACTCATGGATTATTATTCAACTATGTATCTCAATTATAAATAGTGAGCATATGTTATTGATTTAGAAATATTATTGATTTTATATTATTATAGTAAAAAAGTGAAGCGCTCATAGCCCGGCGGCTTGCGTCGATCTCAAGTGATCGACAAAGTTAAGCAACAGCGGGCGCGGTCGGTAGTTGGATGGGTGACCGCTAGTGGCAAAAATTTCTTGTGCGCTTCCGTGCTTCGGAGGGCACGTAAAGCCGTCGGTCCCGGTTGTTATCATTTGGTAGCAGTCGTTAAGCCATGTCGGATACCTTCGGGCGGCTTAAAATTTCCGACACTTGGGTTGGCCACTAACCCCTCCACCAATCCGCACTGGAGCAGCGTGGTGGAGTATGCTCTAGGCCTCCTCAGGTACGAGGAGAGACCCGTGCTCAGTAGTGGGCCATTAATGGGTTGTAGCCATAGTAAAAAAGGGAGTAACGGCTAAGTCAAGCGTCACAAGCTCTACATTATGCGCTTAGACGCTATCAATATCTTATGCAGTTTGATCAAACACTTTTAGGGTATATGTATACATACATTAATTGAATGTAAAAATCAAAGTTCAAAATCCAAAGAAATGCCACCGGAAGTCGAGGTCGTAGAAAGAAATAAGTCATTAATGTTTAAGTATATTATACTCATTTACGCGTGCTCTATAGTTTAATGTAGACGCTAAAGAATAATAAAATGTGTTTCCCGCGGAACCAATCAACGACACACTCATACATTTCTCATTACCATTCAATATCTAAGTACATACAGGAATAGACTGCGCGATGTGCATTAATTCTCATTACCCACAACAGAGGTTCCAATGAATTCAAGTGGATACTATATTTATAGATCTACCTGTGTCGCGTTCGCTAACGATTTTGTCGATTGTTATCCGTTATGGAAATTGTCGAATAAGTAATTAAAATAACTCAAATAAACATAAGACATCGATCATTTTGAAAACATTAAGCAATATTGGAGACAATTTCAAATCGTTGGATGGGAAACAATTGAAAATCTTTACAGACGTCATATGAGCACGTTAAGGCTTCTGTGAGTAGGTAGGTACATAATATTATTATCATTAGACAAATTTGCCAACATAAAAAAGATTCGTATTAAGGCCGTTCATTGTACGGCTTCGCCGTTAATTTTGCGAACTGCTAATGTTGTCTACGTAAATGCACAGTGAAGTAATACTCCGAATAAAACTCCAAAAAAAAATTTTGAGTAGTATCCGAAAGAGTAGAATAAAATTAATAATTATATTTGATTTATAGTTATCGCAAAACAACTTATTATCTTGAAGTAGGTACTTAAGTTAAGGTTACAACATTTTCACTACACTTTGATCTTATCCAAAAGGCCGAGAAGCGATAAACATTTTCGATAACTATTTTCAGACACTAATCTATACGAATATTATTAAGCTGAAGAGTTTGTCTGTTTGAACGGGCTAATCTCAGGAAGGACTGGTTCGAATTGTAAAATTATTTTTGTGTTGGATATTTATCGAGGAAGGTTGGCCATATAACATCACACTACGACCAATAAGAGCGGAGCATTAATGAAAAATGGTACATAAATTGGAAAATATTTAATACCTATTTGTAAACGTAAAGAACAACTTTCCCGAAGCGAAGCGAGGACGAGTCCACTAGTAATGTATAATGTTCAGTTTACAATTTAAACACCAATTGATAATGAACAAGTACTAAACAACAAGTACGAACTTTTCACGCCGTATAAAATTGAATATATATAATAAATACATACCTACTCATATTCTTATTGCATCGATTCGCAAAACATTGTAAACATTTGCTCAAGAATGTCCATACCGACCCGAGGCATGTAATGCAGCCGGCACCTTCTAATGAACAAGAATTCCTTACCTGAAAAGAGAAAACGATATTTACTAACGTCGCTGAGGTATTATAACAAATTAATAAATACATTTCCAAAGACCGGGTTACGTTGGAGGTCACTCTGTAAGTTCCTCGAAAGAGAAAATTAGTATTTGGACAGGTCAAGCGCATTCGATTAACCCAGCAGATCCCATCCCATGTTCCACGGACAACCCGTGATCCGCAAGCACTTAAATATGATCCGCAGAAAGATTTGTACAAAATATGCAAGCACATTAATCTCATTGACGCAAATTTAATTGTCTACTAAAAAATTTTTAACTGTTGATTAATGTTGCTTTTGACATTAACAAACGTTAACTATGTTATGTGTTTCGAATAAAAAACTGTACTGAGATTTATGCGGTTTAATTTTTAACCTCGTGGTCCCTGCAAATAATGACGAAATACAAAGTGCCTAGTCAAGAAAAGTTTGGGAACCGCAGGTTTGAACAATGAAAGTGGTTGGATAGTGCACACCTGCGTTACCTAGTTGATATAGCAAAATATTTGACTTAATAATAGTTTATGGAAATAAGCTGAACTTGGAATTGGATATTAACCCGAATAGAGATGTCACGTTAAATGAGCCATTTGAAATGCATACGCACACGCACACGTCTTCGAAAAATGTTAATTAAGTGAAAAGCCAATAAATTATGCAAGTTTTCAATATCTTTTTTGAATAAATTAAAGCCACAAACGAATTCATATATTAGGTAAATATATTGTTATTATAATATATATTTTGTCGGGGTTTTTTCTGGTTAAAAACCCCGACAATGGTTAAGACTCTATTTATTATTGCTTCATTAACAAAAAAATGCATTTAAAAAAAAAATTGTTATTGGCATAGATTGTAAGACGTAGTTGAGTAAATTCATGATAAAGATTGATGACTCTTAAGAAACTGAAAAATATTAGGTTGTTTGATATTTGTCAATACTGTATCATTCCAAACATCGATTAATTAATTGCTGTGACTTATATGAAAACGTCTTGTACACATCCGGGCCTCGAATGCTCCCATGCAAATAATACACTTGACTGCCTACATCAAAGTACCAGCATGAACAATTCAAGTGATCAAATAGCCCTTAAGAGAATTATATCTTGTATGTAATAAATTAAATTAAAATGAATCTTATTGCTATATATCTATATACCTCAACACAGATTAATAGCTAATACAACGATATTATTATAGTCACTTAAATAGTCAGATACACGACAAAGAATAAATAAGAAAATAATTAAATACATGATTAAAACAAATAGATAAGAAGATTAAAGTTGTTTAGTGTAATTTTTAGTAACATTATGGACGAAGAGAGTATTTTAACGTCGGTAAACGGATGGAAAAAAATTAAAAGATTCTATGACATTCCCTCAGGTGTAGAAAATCATGTAAATCATGTAGGTGGCCAGTGAGTATGTGGTTCTTATTTTAAAAAGTTTTTTTTTATAAACCAAACGTCACTAAACGGTATAGTGTCTTGATTTCATTTACCGGCCAGCCTGCTTTTTGTCGAGCATAAATAGCAATTACGCATTTTGTGCCGGAAAACCGTTTATTTTAACTACAGTCCCACTTTTAACAGGTAATTTAAAAACATTAAGATTGTTTTATGTCTAACATTGCTTGGATAGTGCCGCCGCTTTCTTTTAGTTTACATAGAAATCTAGTTGTTTAATTAAAATAAAACGTTTGCTATTATTGCGCGTGTGTTATTATTTGTAATAAGCAGGTTTTGTTTACTGCGCGGTTGTTGCTGCGTTTGCAGATTTAAGTCGCATAATACCTATCAGAAATTTATTATCACAGTATGTTTGACGCGTTCTTTTAACGGAGTTCTGCCAAATCTAGTAGTACCTAGTACCTTACTACTAGTAACACTAATTGAAGAACAAGTAAGTAATTGACCTCCCATAAAATTGGTAACAACAATTTCGTTGAAAATTAAATTTTCTACATCTTTAGTCCTGTAACTTTTATTACTAAAATCTAATTGATCTAACCGCCGAGAGTAGGTAGATAAAATTTATACTAGAACGTTGCTGAATGAAGCTGAATTTTACTAGGACCCATAGGATACAATAAAACTTTACTACCTATAGTATCATTAGAATATGTTGACGTACTATCTTGAACATCATGGTAGGTACTTTTACATAAAACACGTACAACGTAAATGTATCATTTGCGCGACAGTCCATCATACGAGTAGGCACAACCTACGTCCATTCAGCGTCTCAAAGATGATACGCCTCAACGGAAGACAACCATTACGTTAAGCAAATATCTCCTTAAATCAAACCCGTATCTGGCATTAATCAATAAAACAACACAACTCTTCCGCTCATTGTTCCCGATGATCCCGCCATTGTCTTTACACGAACGAGCATTCCGAATTCAATTTTGATTTATGGTTATTTATCTGAATGTTATGAATAGGCACTAAGCCGTCGCTAGATTGTACACTCAACGCCATAACTGTATTAAAATTGGTTTTACCATTCTCAATTGCAGAGCTCGTGATAACCGGCTGCAGTGGCGACCCTATAAAATATATTTGTATGTTTACTACATAACAATATGTAGGGTACCTATATGATTTTTTTATTCGTGGCTCGGGTACGATTCCCGGTCGTTGCTGATATTTATATGATAGATAAATGTATAATATATGTTCTCGGATCGTGGGCGTAAGTGATGTGTTGTTTGTGCTATGAAAATTGTCCATGCCGCGCCGCTAATCCTAGTGCGGCGATACGAGGTGCTAGCGTTTAATTGAAAAAAAAAATGTATGTAATCACAAATTATTACCTATTTGTTTACAATGAGGAACTTGAGAAATCTCCATTTTATATTCATTGAATCCGGTGTTTAACAGGGAATATAATGAAAGCTATGATAATTGTAGTAATTAGAATTTTTCCATAATGCGCATATAATATCTACTTACTCGTACATATTGGTTGACGTTTTTTGTTTTCTCTATTCAGGCGGAAACTATGGGCATTGTTGTCGACAGAAACCTTTTAATGACATCGATTACACGTTGAATAAAGCATATTCAATGCCGACTGCTAAATCAACAAAAATATGCCATTCATGCATAACACGGAACAATCGCACATTGTCGGGTGCCGCTCCCCACTAAAACTACAAGTAATTCAATATGTAGGTATTGTTTTAGCAGGATTATAAAGTAGTTTGTTTTAGTAGGGAGCATACTCGAGTAATTAAGAGAAATAAACACCTATTCAAAAATGACAACATAATATGAAATGACGTAAATTAAATAGTTGTTTAACAGTTAATACCACCACAAAAATCATGTTCATCACTACAAAAATTATGGACATTCAAAATAAATATGGAATATGAATAAACTTACCTATGTCCTCTTACATTTTTTATTGAACTGTGACCGACACAGAACAAGACTCAAATGGGGACTAGGATAGCTTGGTTATTAATAACAAAAGCTTTATGTAAAAAAATTATAAAGATATTGACTTAACACCTAACTGTAGATATTCCGTATTGTTCCAAACTAGAGCAATTTCATAATTACCTAGTAGTCACCTTGTAACATTAGTACGAAATATAACCCTCTAATCAATTAACATGAGTTAATAAACACGACCTGAAAACCAAATGATTAACTCCGTTCATGTTACATCCTCTACTATATTGCCAATGATTAATTTTAAAATAGATCACCGGTCGCCAGTAGCTATTAAGTGCACGTATACTTAACATTTAATTAGGTAGCGTAAAACGGCATAGCGGTATGGAATTATCTACGAGTAAATAGGTTTTATTTCATTCGTAACTTTTACTCTTTATGCATTTCCCTTCATAAACGCAAAATTGCAGCAATAGATTACGTGTAATTCTACAACGCAATCACTGTTAGTATCAACAAATGTCTGAACAAATCTCAGGCCATTTGTGCTAAGTGCGAGGCGATCTTATTTATTTTTATCTAACGTCCCGATGGACGAGAACATAAAGTTATTTACAGGCTGCAAACGCAATGGCTACAACCTGAACAGAAGGGAAATTGCTTCCAATTGCATTCCGTAAGCGGTCAACTATGAAATCATGGTCATTTAACCACAAAATTACCGCAGTAAACGTAAACCCGGCTTTACTATTGTAGAGCTGACTATTACTAAGTAGTGCCGCTACCAACTACATACAATTTAAGATAGATTTCACTGTTTTATGGCATTAAAATCAATTGGGTTTGTCAGTTGAGACACGTTTAATTCGTAGTATGTTTCATTTTTAACCCTGGCCATAGAGTGATGTCCAACTCTCGCGCACAAGAAACAAGCCACCCCACATTTTTAGCTTTAATGTCAAACCTACCTATGAAATAAAAGATGATTACAAAATATGACATGTTAAATGATAAAATCATACCACTGTGTTTAGACTATTGTTAGGTATAGTTTGTGTGTGTGTGTGTGTGTGTGTGTGTGTGTGTGTGTGTGTGTGTGTTTTTTTATCCATGTGTATGTAACAATGACAGTGACGGGCATAACGGCTTAGTTGCCATGAATGATCATAAGACTGTATTGCAATCTATTGTCTTTACAATAAAATGCTTAGACCTACTAAGATTCCTAGCGAAGCATTATGATTCATTCATATTTCAATTGTAGATCAAATCTCATGACAAAATCTCAAGCAACAATCGTCAGATAACAGGCAGCCGATATCAGAGACGGGCGCCGTGAAAGTGATAAAAAATCTGCCATATCCACATCACGATTGCCAATCAATGACAAAGCAGAAATAGCTCCATTGCCCTACTACTTACTTACATAAATAATTTCGATAGAAAATTGCTTCATTCTAATCGGGCTTACCCTCACTTAAAGCTTAAAAGCTTCGAGTGCGAGAGAAAGTTTTTAGGGTTCCCTACATCCCGTCCAAATACGGAACTCCTCTATGGTCACTCAAATGTGTGTGTGTGTCACACGCGATTTAGACTGAAGCTAGCAAAGATAAAATGATAAAATTTGCTACACAACAAATCGGGTGACTTATTTGATAAATGGCTTCAACATAATACCGGTTTCGCATCGTAATTTAGGAGACCAAGAGGATACTCTCTCTGGCTGAACCAAAGTGGATTTGTGGAGAATATCGTAAATAATCATAAATAATGGTATCACAAATAATCTTCCGTATTAGGGGCTCATTTTTAAGGCGAAATATAAGACAATAAAAAATGGTGCTGGCCATATACTCATGTGTCATATCAAAATAAACGTTATATACGGAACCACGTCGTAAATGTGATTATAACTTGATCAGATTTTGTTCACTTCCATCACAACGTTTTGAGAAAAGGTATTCACCGTATCCCATAGGTACCATCACCAATACCTACAACTACATCACATTCTACACACAACCGAACAAATACTCGCTATTAGCGCTACTGTCTATCTCCGGCGTTTATCTTTATCGTATCATAATCGATTCGTAACATTATCGATTACCAAATTTGTTAAAGGATTGTTTATATTTATTACACTACGTTTATTTACTATTTTCTACAAAGCTTTCATTCATGATATTTCTTCAAATATACAATTTGTTCCAGTGTATACGAATAAGTTTTTATGCTAGCAATTTACTTACATCGTTCTTTTCTTTGTTCTCTAACAAAGAAAAGAGTCCAAGAACCGACAAAAGATATCTCAGGAAGTGGTCATCGCCACCCTTGTCCATTCGTAACGTCCGGGGCTTTACGACGCGATATCGACTGGAAAAGCTAACATTGAATTACGATAACCTTAACATTCCTAGTGACGATTTGGGTCTTGTGCTGGATCGGTAACAGTTGTCATGAGCATCAGCGGAATCCATAAAAAAAGAAAAATTAATAGACTTATTTATTTGCAAGATAAGGTAAAAACATTGGTACAAAACATATATTTTAGAGATGTAGCGTGTTACGATATTACCTAGTAGTGTAAGTAGTGTAAGAAATTTAATTTCAATGCATCACGCATCGATATGTAATGCATCCGGCGCAGTGATACCGTTCCGGAGTTTAGCGCACATTATCATAATATCTCTAGTCCCCCGCGCAAACACGCTACATATTGTGAAAGTACACTATTTACGAGAACGTTATGACACATTTTCATATGCTGATATTTGAAATACAACGCGCAGAGTAACTCAACATTATGCACCAACAAAACGCGACAAACGCACGCACGGCGCAGGCGCATAGATACCTATGCACGCACAAGTTTTTCACAGCAAGTAATTTGCTTTTAGACAATGTCAATGGAGATTTTTTTAAGAAAAGAGTTTTATTTTTTTATCATTAGCTGGCCTAGCGAACGTTATTCAGCAATATACATATTTACATTTTATACACACATTGTCATTTTTGCATTAAAAATAACATTTTTAATAGTTTGATTTGCCCTCTTTAGAGTTCTAACATAGCTAGAAGCTTAGCCTTGAAAAACCCGTAAAGTCGATCAAATACCCAAAATTTTCAAACTAACGATTTCATACCTACATAGATTTATTAAGCATCAAACGCTTGATATCATTAAACATAATTACTAACGTAATTAATATCGATTTATAATACAGTATTTAAATAAATCGTGATTCATATGAGCTGCGCAAACAAATCCTAAAATGTTATGTCGTTACTAATTAATTAAACTGCCCGTTCTGTTATTAATATGGTAAACCGCGCTTTTGCGTTTAATAAATTCATTAAACATTAATATATTAAACGTGACTGAGCTTACTTCTTAAATTAAACAATGCAATAATTAAGGATTTGTGACTTAATTTAAATAAGTTATTTAGGATATCCTTAATGCACTGTCCAGTAGTAGATGTGTATACTATTTTAAGCTTAATTTAAATAATTACGAGTATGTTAAGTTTATTTTAAATCTGACGTCATCGTTCACATTCATTTTACATGAAACTGGAATTGACATTTTATTTTGTTCAGATATTTTTATCCAATTGCACGAATACGGTTTTGTTATACAAAAAACATTATTCATCCGTTACAAATAAAAAATTACACTAATATACCTTAACTTACAACTAACAAATAGTAAAATTACAAGTGTAAAATTTTAATTTAATAAAACACTTGTGCCTCTATATCTATTTATTCTAAACGAAACTAATTATAATGTTTGTTTTTGTTTTTAAATTAAAGTTTGAGTCTGAATGATAGCTATGGTTGTAAGAAAAGACAATTCAAAGAAGGAAGTTGAGCAATTTTACAATTAGGAGCCATTAAACAATTCGTTGAAAGCACGGTTTTGAGTTGAATAATTGTTTTAGACAATTCAGGCCACCGCAATTATCGACTGGCTCATAAAACGAACAGTTTATAAAGCAATGCGTGACGTTATATCTTAATATATATAATTCGAGTGTGAGTGTGTATGTCACTGAACTCCTCCTAAACGGCTTGACCGATTTGATTGAAATTTTTTGTGTGTCTTCAGGTGGATCCGAGAATGGTTTAGATTCACAATTGGACCCGGTAGGTGGCGTTGCTGTCGATATATCACCAAAACATTTTTTAACTACTGGACCGATTTGGATGAAATTTTTTGTGTGTGTTCAAGGGGATCTGGGAATGGTTTAGATTCACAATTGGACCCGGTAGGTGGCGTTGCTGTCGATATATCACCAAAACATTTTTTAATTATAAAGCGGTACGAAGTACGCTGGGACAACTAGTCCATACATAAATTTACAGCAACACACCACGTCTAGGTTCTGTTGAAATCAGGTTGAATTTACTTGTCAGGCATGTTTTTAACTTATAATAATACTTGACTACCAAGTACCATCCCATCTGATGGTAAGTGGCGATGGAGTCTAAGATGTTGGGCGCACTCACTTAGTAAAAGCCTATTTCCTCTTGAACACTCATAATTATATTTGTAATATATTTATATTTTATAAACTTACTTTTAATTTATACCATTGCACTACATTGTAAATATGTATTTAAATACCAAATGATGGCACTAAAATGTCCTTCTAATTTCGTAAAATGAAATGCTAGCTTGTACCTACATAATTATAATGAACTTAGAAATAAATTTGACACGCATTTTTGTTAAAATGAGTGTTTTGTCATACGGTTTTTAATGAATAACACTAGGCAAAATTCATTTATGATACTTTTATAATTAATTACCTCCAAAGCTACAACCGTTCGTTACCGTTCAAGCTATTATAAATAAAAATATTATGAGAAATTATCGTAATTAACTGATACGATAGAACAATGAACTAACTGTAAATACATATTATAGGTACAAATATACTGTTTGAGAAGGTACTGTGTACCTAACTGTATAAGTTATCATTGAATAAAATTTGTTCTCGCAACATATGATTTTAAACGTAACTAACTCATCGCGGATTGTACACATTTTATCATGATATCTACGGGTACTCACGATATGTATTTTGTACTCTCGCATTCGTCCAGTTTCAACTCGTGAAATTTGTGAAAGTACACATTTTCCCTGTAACCTAAACATTATAAAAACTGCAATTTATATCGACTATACTAATAGTACCAATGATTATCGTCACTGATAATAATAATTGGTACTAGTGGTACATTCGATTGTCTGTTGGTACAGCGCGATTCGAAGCGGCTATTCGAAGCAAGGAGAACAGCCGCATGTCTCGTAAGTACGGGAGCAAGATTACAACGGTGATTCGACTTGGAGCGATTATCTACGGTCTGCCTAGAGTCGTCTAGTCGAACACAGTACCTACCGAGTATATACTGTGCAATCAAATTTGAATAAGTGTATAGGTACTTCATTACAAAAAAAATTAATGCATTACCGTAGGCAATTACTTAACATCAAGAGTAATGTATCGCGCTAGGACGTCACATTTTATACATATCATATCTAACTTCTTGTTGCTGCAAAAGTGCATTAACTACAATATTTTATTTTATGTCATAGTACTTGTAGTAACTGTTGCACCTGCAGAGCCGCATTCATAAAACAAGAGGGACAAATAATGTTTTAGAACTGAAGACAAAACCCGCTTCGACGTGAAAACTTGTGTCGAATAGTCAATGAGCCTACGAAGAAAACATTGAAACGAAACAATAAGTAAAACAAGAGAGATTTAGGAAACGCCTATGATTTGAAACAAGTCACAAACTGATTGAAAATAAAATAATATAGACTTGAGTTACAGCTTAATACCTAATACTTTCGATTATAATGTTCATTATTAAACGTGTATAAGTACGATTAAATACTCCCAATAAGAATGTAAAGAATTTGAATTTCGTCAGTTCGAAAACCTTTTATCCAAATTATAAGTCCGGCCCAACAATACCAAGACCTCAACAATGCATTCAAATTGCGTTGAACGAAAGTACCAATGATTTTCAATTGTTACACAAAACACCTTATACAACAAACTGTCATACTATTACGTCACATTAAATGAATTTCTTTTGAAAGTGACGTCTAATTCGTCACACAATATCATGTTCCAATTTTTCAGTATAGTTCGTCATCGACGAAACAGTATTTTAGGTACGTGCTCAATATCTAAAATCCACATACTTACATGATATTCTTACTTAACACTTGATTACATTTTACCTGAGATTATGGATGCAGTTTACTTGAGGTTATGGATACGGATGAGAAAGAAGATGCGAGTTTCGATTCTATGAGTTTAGGATAGATAAAACAAAATGTCTGCAATTCACACGTGCCAGAAGTGAAACTTAAAAAAAAAGAATACTGACAGTTGTCAGTCCAAATATTGATGTTTTGCGTTGCTTACGTAAGCCGCCATTTTGCCGATGCTTCCTATCTCATTTTCTCCCACGTTAAAAAATGCCTGTCTTTTTCGTTTCCGTTTCATATCATTTGCGCGTCATTTCCGTTTCATCGAATTCCAAATCACAACGATACTATAGAAGTTTTCACTTAAAAAATAACTTGGCTGGTGGTTGAGCTGAAATCTTGTCTACGGCTTGATATATTGTAAGTAGTTGAAATACTGTTCTGTGCCATTATTGAGTCTGTGGCGGTCTCTCATCACTGTAGGTACTTACTGTCTGTGGTTATACTGTCTTACAAAAAATATACATTATTGCTGAGCTGATTCGTTGTATTAATTAATTTCCGAAATCACTACAGTCACAAGATATAACAGTTAATCTGCTCGTTAGTCTGTTATTTACATTAAAAACAATCTCAGTGGTATATAATGTTAGTACCATGTTATATATCACATCAATCTGTCTGTCGCTACCTCGTTTGCGTACAACCATGTTATCTCTCGGTTGTAAACTTTTACTTTTAAATAGTAATTAATGTGTCAGCGCCGATCTCAATGATATAAAAAAAACTGGGCACGCGACATTTGAATACCACAAATTAATCACATTTCAATACGCCTTATTAGGTACCGGTTATGCATATTATTTGTGAATGTATAATTAAATTTCAGCAACTGATAACACTCGGCGCACTGTTACTACTTTTCCCCCTTGTTTTGTTGTCCCATCTGTCATCTGTCAGCTGCTTGACACTACGTAGTTGTCAAAGAATGTTAAAACTACGGTAGTTAGGAATATGTACGATATAAGATGACTATTCATCAATCTAATCGGGATATAGATCCCGATTAGATTCAGTTTTATGAAAAGTGTATCAGGTAAGTAAAAGATTGAGAAACGAAATATTTGACATCCGTTATCTAGGGGGTAACAGCAATGGAACCTATAACATGAAAAGCATTTGACGCGCGACGTCCAAGAGGAATTAAATTTTACTTGTTCATAAATAAATACACTCGTACAAAAAATTTACAGTATGTATAATTCTACAATTTATTGAATCAAACATCACCGACATGTTTTAGTATAAAGTATAGGATACGTTTATATGGAGCGTATATTACTTACCATTTAAACTATTTCTCGCGGAATTTATTTACGTTGAATTACAAGATAGTAACGAAAATCTTAGAAACAGCGACGCGCGTAATCACCAGTCTTACCTATAAAATCATACCGTTATCACATAAAGTTACATGGTCTAATTGCTATAGTCTAATGGCTATTAGGCAGTAACTTTTTACTGTTACTTTTATTGTAAAACCCTGAGAAGCGAGCCCTTAACTGGGCAATAAATCGGCTTATCTACAGACAGATCACACTTTTCGTGCGCCGGCGCACCTGTAAATTTAGATGTCCCGTACCATGTCATGCGCTTGTCATATTTTATTTGTTTCACGATCAACACTTTCTGTTCATGAAGTCTTTCAGAACCAGTTATCAAAATATATGAAACTAAATATAGTTTTTTCGCTATAATTAACGATGTCAATTGGGTGTGAAATCGAAAGTTATGTATGATGTGATAACACATACCTAAGGCCTTTGTAGGTAACGTGCAGAACCACAAAAACTACAAATCGTACCCCAAAACGTATACACAGCAACTTATCCAATAGTTTGTCTGTTTTAGTGTTTGCTTATTGTATTTAGGTACTTAGTAGGTACCTACATGAAGTTGAAACGCAGGGCAAGGCATAAGTTACACCTTATTTCGACCCTTAGCACTTAGATGAAACTACAACTATAACTACACAAATTGTAAGGTCATTTATCAAATCAAAATATTTTATTTATAAAACAAAGTGTACGACATTTTGAAAGTCAAAGTTATAAAGTTTTTGTATCACTGAAAAAGTAAGAGAGTAATTTATGTCCGCACATAATAAACTGGTTGGAACTCTTAAGAGCATTCCAATTTCACTGCAATTCTCGGCCGCTATCAATGCCAAATATTTCATTTGTACGCATAAGTGTGCACGGAATTCACATTGTGAATTAACTAAGACGCCTGTCGATACTAAAACATTTCTTACAATTTACAGCGAGCTAAGAAAGTTATACGTCTTGATACCAACGATGTTTCGACTGCATTACATATTTCATTTCCATTTGTAAATGCCAACGAGTCAGCGAAGCTTACAATCAGCATTCATGTTTGCTTCAAAGGCGTCGCATGTATTACACCCTATGTATCTTAATTTATATAATAAACTTTCTATGTGTACTTAGAGGTACCCTGATTTGCGTTCAGAACCTACTACTTACTGAAGTAACAATCATTATGGCAGCAGATGTCTTGCTTCATTCAGTTTAGTTTGGGAAAATATGATTCATGTAGGAAACTCTACACTTTGACTAGACTAAACTGGGATCTTGGACCATCCTTAAATTGAACCCTAGTTACACTTTCGGCTCAACGAAGGTAATGGCGCCAAAAATGATGTTTAACCAAAACCCACACTCATAGCCCCACATTAGTAGTAGAGGGTGCCACAGACAATACATAAATGTAAGGACGAGACAACAAACATAACGAACACCGGGACCGAGAATAGAAATTTAAACTCATCAAATTTCCGCGTCGCTAGCAATCGAATCCAGGATCATTATATTAATACTTGAAGCAAATACTTTGTAACCCCTTTTAACGAAAATTGCGCGGACGGAAGAGTATGAAATTTGGCACAATTACAGTTTATATAGAGCCATATAGGGCGTCATATTGTACATAAGTATATATGTATTTGAATGGTGATTTTTGCAAGTGGTTAACCAGGCTAGACGCGCATGAGTATCTTCAGATTTGGTAAGCGTTGGCTTTGGTGAAACTGATCACACAGACGTTCAAACACCATCATAAACTGAACTAAGTCTCCATTCGAGATTGGATACAAATTCTAAGACGACCATCTATTTGCTATTTCCGTAGCCATAAAAATGATTTATTACGTAATCATTTCTATATTGACAACCAATGTGCTTAGTTGTGTCGGCCAACGTTTATGTTAGTAAATAGCAATTCCCTTGAAGTAAAACGTATAAAAAGGTTGGATAAGATCTCCGCCGTAAATATTTATTACATTACGTAGCAAATATCGCGAGTCGGGTCGCGTAAACTTCGCTTAATCATCGAGCGAAGCACGCAGGTGTCGCAGGTGTCCGGCTAGATCGAGTGGCTTCTGCTTCTTTAGAAGTCATTATCATAAACTTAATACAATCGTAGAAATCCAGGATATATTATAAATAAATGCTTACAATGTTGGCACTATCTGTTTTGCGTAGAGTTAGATTTTAGTGTTATAGAAATTGTTCACTAAATATAAAAATATTCATATTAAAATCATGCATCTTGCTAAGAAAATGCAAGACTTAACCCTCTTATTCGCTTATCATAATGGCGAGAGAAATGATCCCAACAATCTATTAAATAAAATGATTATCGTTTATATCAGAGACACTGTATCATAAGATTCTGTTTTGAAATCTTCAGTTTTAAAATAGTTATCCAACACAGTACCTACCTAGGTGGGTGAATTGTATCATAAATCTTCATAAATTGTACAAAAAACAAGTGAATTGAAAAGCATTGCATCATAAATGATGGTAGTAGGAAAAGAACATTTTACTGCAATAGCTATACAATTTAACTATAACAAGTATTATATGCGACAATGCATCGTAAACACTATTATTTCATATCCGTTTCGAGTAACTAATGGAAAAACTGTACTATTTACACAATTGGTCAAGACCACTGAAATAAGTAATCTTTTTATAACTGCTCGTTTTATCGCAGTTTAACTGAATATCAACTAGTCAGAAAACAATTTATAAACTTGCAAGCTTTAGTACCCGATCGTGTGACCATTAAAATAGGTACATATTTTACTAGAGTTTATGTTACTTTTCCTTCGGTTCTTTTCGTCTTGGCCGACAACGCATCGCAAACGTCTTCGGTGTTAGATTTGCGACGGCGACTAATTACCATCGGCTGACTCGTCGGCTAGTACGTTAGCTATTAAAACAAAACGCCAATTGAGCAAATTTGCCTTATTAACTTACAATAAGTGCCTAATACGTATCTGCAATGCAACCGGAGATAAATAAAAGCCAGTTTTGGACGACTTCGGCTAGGAATTTTTATGATGGAAAGTTTGTCCACGTATCTAATTAAATTATAAACAACGTTCAATGATTTAGAAAGGGAAAAGTTAAAACAAAGGTGATAATTATGGCCCTGCTTTGGTGACGCCTAAAATTAGGTATGGGCCTCTAGAAACTTCGAATCTTTACGTATTAAGGTACATACGTACTACCTGTTATCACTATGAAATACACCAAAAAAAAGAAAACTTAAATTAATAAAAAAATACTTAGTAATTACGCTCTTGCCAGAGATAAGAGGGTAATGACACGCGTAACTATTCGTCTCCATTGCCACTGCCTTCTAGGTACAAACAGTACCTACTTATATAATTATGCTTAAAGTAGTTTAAGAATATTCAACAATAAACTATGGGTAATTTTGTTCAGACGCTACCGTAGTAACCTCACATGTCTTATCACTGATATTTGCATAGCAGTGTAATGTGTCACTGGCACTGGCACATGCGGGCTTAACTTTTGCTAACCGGCAAATAGTAGGTATGACAATAGAACGTCCAAGCATACAGGAATGATACCCAGTGACCCAGTTGTGCCCATAACTGTCAAGTGAATCAAAATATTTTTTGTGTCTCAATTATTTAAAATAAAACCAATAATAAAAACTACAATAACTAATATTACATCTTTATTGTACGGAAACAAGGGTACAAAAGGAATTAAAAATTCCATCGCAGTCTACTATTGGATTGTCATCAAAGGTCATATCATAGGTACTTAGAGAATATTTAAAGTTATTTAAACCGAATCTAGTTAAAACCCAGGTACCGGCTCGTGAACGTAGCGTAACTAAGCGCTAACAGAATTAATTAGCAGGGAAACGTTCAACGAGCTTGGGAAGGGTGCGCGATACGTATAATTTTGCATTAGCAATTAGTCGATGCAGCAGCTGATATCTCGGTGGCAGTCGGGGGCACACGGGCATAGATTGTGCGCGTGCGGTGGTCTAACGGGCTGACGGTAATCGCGCACAGATTAAAAAAACATCGCGCAGGCGCATAACGGGTCGGGCGATGCGCTTCGCTCGTCAGCGCCCGCGCACAGCAAACAAACACAACGCTCGAAGCAAATTCGCTCTACGCTGCAAGTTAAGCGTTGAGCGATAATAACAAATGTAATGTGTTCGACTTTATATGGCTTTAAAAGTTTTGCCCTATTAAAATCAAAGTAATTAAAACAAATAATTTCAAATAAAATGTATGTAACTATAACAGCGGTACGCCATATTTTACAGTACTATCAACTGCATCAACCTACGTACCGTAAACAACAGTCAAAACACCAATCTCATGCATCATCTTAGAAAACTAAATTTCTATTCAGAGCGGACCACCTCGATCGATTCAGTTCATTACACTCCGATGAAATATTGCAATTTGAATCCAATTCTATTATTCATTTACTGTGATTCATTTACAAGAATCGTTCTGGGGCTCGACGTATCGATGAGATATCAACTTATCGATAAAATATCGATCTAACAGCGCTCTAATGGACCGTTTAGAGTTGAGGAAATCGATAAAAGTTTTAATAGCCATTTTCAAACGATGACGGCCTTACCGTGGCGTAGTAAATATTGTTTAATATCATCGACAAACAACTAATTGGCATCCAAAGTGTATGTGAATAAATTAATAGCATACTGCAGAAAATAATTAAATTACGTTTAGCAAGTTTAATGATGATAAATGTTACCTAAATTGATTTATGAAGAGTAAAACGAAAACGTAACATTGTTTCGATTAGAAAGAAGTGGGTCCGGTTACACTTTTTAGAGGTCTTAGCCCTCATCAGTGGCAACACATTTGTGACTTAAAACGATACTTTTCACAGCAAAAGGAGCTCAAGCAGCGGAAGTGCGGTGCTGCGTGCTCGTATGCTACCTTTTATCCACAAAAAAACATTTCGACTATGGATAACTTTAAGATTAAAAATGACAGGAAATATAGCGAAATTTTAAACGTTTACTTTTTATATCAACATTTTCGAATCTCTATTATAGTAGAACACTAAAGGATACAGAACGAATTTCAAACCCCACAAGGTGTCGAAAATTATTTCAAAAGATAATTTCCTCACTTCTTGATAAAATGATGACTACACTAACAACATTTCATGTGATGGTTCTCAGTAACCACAAATGTACGCGACACACTATAGTAATTACCCGCTTTTCTCCGAGTCCGTCATAAAAGTGCCTATCTACGAGAGCATCAGAGATGTAGTGCGCAACATACATTAAGCTTGAAGCATAACTAAATTCCTTTTATGCGTATAATAGGTTAACGTCTCAAAAACCTGTCGAGCCTTTCTTTATTAGAGATATAAAACACATTCAAAGAGCCCTTTGTAACACTAACGCGTTCGCCGTGATTGATGCCATGAGAAAGTCAACGTTCTATGGAGTCTACGTTTCATTATACGCGAGAGGATTTTATAAGACGTAGGTACAGTAAGTTGAAGAAGTCTGCGAATTTAACTAACCACGCACACACACACACACACACATGATCACAGTCACCCGTGGACATCAGTAACACCAAAAGTAAAAAGTTAAGTAAAAGGAAGAAAACAGAAGAAAAAATATTTTCTGCTCAAAAACCATTAATTTTATTATTTCGGGATCTCAGATTATTTCGGGTCGTATGAATACAATATTGACGTCAATTTGATATTACCGTATTTTTTTTCGAATCAATATCAGATCACATGCTTATCATAAGTTCATCGTTTCGTATTCAATAAATAACTTTACTGGCTCTTTTATTATCGCCGTAACCCAAACGCTCAGTTTATTGGGCTCTAGTCTCCTTTAAAAATGAGAGCAGTAAAGGCATTAGTTTACCTCGCTTCGTGTTGTTACTGGCCCTTTCCACTCCAGGTGCTGGATTTACGAGGAAAGTTTCTTGAAATAAAATGAGTTCAGAGAAGTCAAGGGCAGTTAAAAACCACCATCGCCTGAAATGGCCAATAACAGCCTCACCAACACCAAAGCAAACACCTCCTAAATTAAACCAAAGCCGGTTCCTATTTAACCAATCGGTAAACCGATCTTAGTCGAGTAACGAGTTGTTTAAAATCGTCTCCTTATAAACGTTTCTTGTAGGATTTTTGCTACGCCTCGTAGAATATTATGTAGTTCGATTATGAACCGGGCATAGACAATATTCGTACAGGAAATGTGCAACTGCTGGATTAAACCTACATAATCATGGAAAACTTTTTAATGAAACATTACATGTTTCGCAAAAACTTCGCTGTGTATAAAATCATGTCACTTTTCATATTTTTCATCGCTCCAAATTGTCATGATACGACATAACACGACATGAAAATCTTATATCCGTTTCATGAAACACGCGACTGACGGCCTTGGACCTCGGCTCGACATTATTGCTGAATATGCCTTCAACAATAAAGCAAGTCGCCAACTTCCCCGAAATATACATAGATTTGCCTTCAAGCTAATTTTTTTATGACTAATTTTCTTGACGTGAGGTCGACATCTACAAAGAAAAAGTCGATAGATATTAATTTATTGGAAACCTATTTAGTTTTATTAACACAATGAATTTATTGGAAACCTATTTAGTTTTACAACCATTGTGATGTACCTCTGTTGGTACCCAAAGGTGCGGGGTAACCAAAGCATCGAAAGTACTTATGCCTAAAAGGCCTCCAACATTGCTTAACATCTTACACCTTACAGTTTCAATCTGACCGACAGCATAACAACCATGCACCGAAGCACCGAAGCACTTCCTAGATTTACTACTGGTGATTCATCCAAATACTGACTACGCCCCAAATTGTTTAACTCGGTCAACCTCTTACTATTGTCAACCGTCAGACTAGTTCAACTGAGTCTAAATCATAAAAGTTATTTATAAAATTTTATAATTCTGTTATGTATAATGTGTGCTACTCCGAAATGGCCCTAAATCATGAAATGTTATAGCCAACGCGTCCATACGTCATTTTTAAAGCTATCTTAATACGCGCGGCTCTCACGCAGTAGCGTTTGAGTATGCAGTTACGTGTGATTAAAGTGAAATCTTCATCAAAGGAGCGTTACTTTACCCTTATTAAAACCATTAAACCATTACGTGGAGGATACCTCTGCAGCATCGAACGGTATCAAACTCGAGATGGCACGCAGGTATCTTTTTACAATATTGCTTTAATACGCGCAGTACGGCTCAATCTTCATTTTTTTGTGATTTGCCGCGCCAAGCATTACCATCTGTGATGTTATTCCGTATATAAAAAGGCGTCCGCTTGTAGATCGAATGCATCCCGGGCAGGTGACGCTAACACAGCAACGCGCTCGTAACTGGTCAAGCACGAGCCGGAATTCGAAACGTTCGATGTACAAAGATGAGTGGTCGCGACTACACTTTTTTATTCGATCGGCATTGAGAACGGCGTTAAAAAGAAATGAAAATAGCGATGCGTGTCGGTTAGAACTTACAACTGCATTTGATTGTTAGGATGCTTTTAACTTTTTTCTTTGGTATGGCTGGTACGGGCTATTTAATGTTATATTAGCTTAATGACCTCAGGTTATTATAAATTGTGATCAATTACATAATCCCTACTAATATTATAAATGCGAAAGTAACTCTGTCTGTCTGTCTGTCTGTCTGTCTGTCTGTCTGCGTGGCTTTCCCGCTTAAACCTCTCAACCGATTTTGATGAAATTTGACACAGACAATCTTTAGACCCTGAGAAAGGACATAGGCTACCTTTTATTGCGACAAAAAGGGATGAAGAAGTTGAAATAAAGGTTGAAAGTTTGTATGGGATTTCTTCGGGTTTTAAGCACAGCGCCATCTAGGTGAACCTTCCTAACTTAAAGAATAAGAACGCCTAGCGCCATCTCTTAGAGAACCATGAAACTTTATATTTAAGCACTTGATAATAAGTTTCCCGAAGCGAAGCGAGGGCGGGTCGCTAGTAATCAAATAAATGCTGACGTAGACTCTTATTTTGCACTACGATTCCCTGTAGGTATCGTACTAAGTGTGACACACAATTAAACCATTTCTAAAAAGCATTACGCAAGAACCAAGATAATAATATACATCTACCAACTAAGATAATTTAAACATGCGAGTTTATTGATTTTCACATTGATTTATACCATAAAACATTTTCGAATCGTTAAGAGATTTTATTCAAAGGGAAACGATTATCGAAAACGATATTATCTCTTGAGCAAACACAAAATACTTAACAATCAATTATACAAGAGTTTACGCGAATCTTCTAAAGCACTAATCGGAAAATAATAAAAAACTAATAAAAAGCCAACACTAATCGGATGTAGTTTGTAGACACTTAAAACAACATCCCAAACACGCGTGAAAGTTGTTAAACATTGCACGCATTCCATCTGAACAGTCTTTACTCAAGTTATATAATATTAAAATGAGTATTATTCATAATCGACAGGTGTAATATTAGAAGTAAAAAGTACATTAGTAGAAAGTTCGTATGTTTATTTTAGCACGCGCAAGTCGGCAATGAGCTTTGAGCTTTTTACCAACGTACCAACGAAAGTTGCAATATTCTCCGTACGTTAAATAAATGTTTCCGTGTGTTTCATACATAAATTAATGTCGCGTGTCGGAACGTTGAAGAGCAAAAATTGTTGTAGACTCGTTTGTTATGTGTAAATATGAATGTAGATATTTTTATTTGAATTTCGTTTCAGCTGCTACGATTTGTTCGCCTTTCCCATTTAGCCGAACTTCAAATAAGGTTTCTATTCATATCAAAGGAAACTGAATTAGAATTCCCTACCAGCTCCAGCTTGCCCCACTTACGTTTTGAAAACCTTAGACATAGACATTTAAAAAGTACGTGAAAGTGTTTTTTTTTCTATTTATTTTTTAATCTTTACTTATACATAGTTTTGTCACGTACGACCCTCGTAAAATCAAAGAACATTATTACTATCAACAAATTGACCTAGTAGCCCAATTGACTTTAGGCCCTGCCAGTCAAGCTCGGCGTCCCGGGTTCGATGTATGTGCAAACATTTATGTAATGTGATAGATTAATATTTTTTGTTCTCTCATCTGTCATAGTGAGGGGTGTGAGTGTGTATTGTTTATTACTACTCACTTAATAATCTAAAACACTATAAAAATTGTACACATATTATTTAATGAGATTAAAATTACAATAGACTTTACGAAGTAACCCTGCCCGTATATTCAGAAGTCCGTAAGGACTTCTGTTAATCTTCTCTAACCATATGTTTAAAGAAGATTAATAGACTTAGGCGGGGACTCGTAGGTATTTTAAACATATTATAAGCAACAGAAACCTTAAATTCTACAAGCAACAGAACTAAACTTCCACAGGCCCGCTGAAGTACGGAAACGCTCCGGCATGTTTATTATCAATTCTAGTAGGTACATACTGATATACCTACCCTGTGACTATTATACAGATTATATATGAATCATTTTATGTCACCATCACGAATAAATGTCACCTACTAGCAACATTGTTGTAGGCATAAACTGAGCTTAATTTATGGGATGTCTTTCAGCCCTACATTAAGGGCTTTTTTATGGTTTGTTTGACAGAGAAAAATCACTGGTCATTATTCGAAGAACAATATCAGTAAATTGTGTTGTTGGTTGCGTAAAATTTGTATGGGCGTTTGTTCAGACTACTATGTAGGAGCGTTTACTAAGTATTTGTCGTTACGGTATACTTAGATGTGTAATACTTACTATGTATAGTAGTATGTAGTTAGATTTAGATTCCGAAATATCAATATTTTAGGCTTTAATAGAGTACTACTATTATGTTAGTACTTATTGTGTTCTAGCATAATTTTAAACCATTAGCGGTACTCCTGTAAATACAGACTGAAATATACTTCTTAATATATTCGAAACTGATTACCAATTGCTTCTGTAAAGAAAAATATCGATATGCACTCCTGAGAGTTTTTCGTAACATTTTCAAAAAGCGTGCGAAGTTTGCTTATCCTTCCTTAGCCCGTGTAGACTATTACGCGTAGGCGTCCGATTATGAGACGATACCCGATTAATATCTTGACCATGGTGATAATATCTATCGATTCGATAACGAAGACATGGAATAAATATGAACGTAATAAGTACGATGTTACACCATCACTAAAATACGCACCGATGATTTTAGTTATGTACAAAGTATCAATAGAAATAAATTAATATGCCCTCTAGTTCACGATTGTGAGTTCTAGATGTTTAGTCGATTAATTGGCCTTGTGGGAGTTAATAGTTATCGCGGTGTTACCGTTTAACATGGTTAAACGGTGTCATATATCTTGGGGTGGACCAAGGACGTCGCCCGCCTCTGTACGATTTAGGTTAGTTACGGCTTGTATTGTGGCATAAAAATAAGGGCGTAACTATTAATTATTGTGCCGAATAGTTTTCATTTATTAAGCTTAACAAAAAAGGTTTTTACAGTGCCAATTTTATACTACAGCAGTTTTTGGATGGAATTTTAACTCAACACACAATTCACGAACCATGGGGTTAGAATGACGAATTTTTGGACACCTTATGTTAGGAATTAGTAAGTACCTATATTTTCAAATTTCTTCTTCACTTTTCTTCAAATTTCAGACGACTTGCAAGGTTCCTAAAGTTTAAAATAATAAATTGCTTTCCGACGTACGACTAACCAATAATTAAATTGCAATTTTGGAATACACACCGCAAGTACTAATCAAATTGAAACATGTTTCAATTAAATTGGAAAATGCATTGCGTATTTACTGAAAAAAAAATCTATTCGATATACCGTAAATAAACCTAATTGGGTTCGTCTCTCTCATCTAGAAATCCTGTTGTTTTATCACTTTTATTTACTGCATACTGTAATAAACCAGATATATATTTCCCACAGTAGTCATTAAAAGAGTATTAAAAACGGGTATTTCATTAATTAGCGAATTGAGCTAATTAAATAAAGAAAGTGTAGTTAGTAACTGCGTTTATGGCTAGAAATTATGATTTTTTATGGATATGGTAGTAGAAAATAGTCAAGTAGTGTACCAGATGTAATGAATGTAATTGTGACACCTATATCAACAAACACAAAAACAGAATAGAATTTTGAAAATAGATAAATAGATTGATAATGATACGTGAAGAATTCGCACCCAGCCCTCCTATTCCGGGAATCTACCGTTCAAAGCACTTGACTATCACCGCTTGCCGTATTACATGATATCATTATACTGTAAGTACACTTACTGCTTTTGAAAATCCAAAGCGAATATAGCGCGTTTGTTTTTATCGTAAAGGATCGAAAATAAGCAGTTTATTTTCCAACTGTAAGACTACGGCTAAGGCTAAGGCTAGATTTATAAACGAGCAATATTTTCCAATGCCTACGTCAACCGTCGGCAACCCTCCGTCTGGGCGTCTAACGTAATCACAAGGTTTCCTATAGATATGCTAATGCATCGTACTGGCACGCAATTTTAGGGGCCGCGTCCTCAAGACACAGGTCACTTACTGCGTTTTGAACTTATGTAGTTGTTACGCAATGCGTATATGCGTTATTCAGAATATTCGTCTAGCAACCCGCTAGACAAATATTCTGAATAATAATAATTCTAAACTCTCATAGCCCCTACACTAAGATTCCAGAATTATATCATAGGCGCCATAGACAGCACAAAATGACCAGAAAACACACACCCCGACCGTTACTAGTAGATGCATAAAAATAGGTAGTGTAGTAGGTAATTGAAGAGGGTAAGCGACATTCAGCACCAAACACGATGATTTCAACTTTATCTAATTTAACAAAATCACAAGCATTACCTAGAAATAATTCCTATTATCTGTACTTTTTGAAAATTAAGCAGTAGTGGAATTAGGTATAGGTAGACAGAGGTACCAATTTTGAGTATTAGACATTTAATTTTGACGAACATCAGCGTGCTTTTGAAGAGTCCTGGGTTCGTTTTCCAGCGAGGCAGAAATTCCAATGATGAGTTTAAATATCTGTTCTTAATTTGGGTCTGCTTCTTATGTAGGGTATTGTAGCACGCACGACACAGGGAATCCTAATGTGGGGCTATGGTGTGTAGCGTTAAAAAAAGATTTTAAAATTGGGCATTGATTGTTTTATACGCCTACTTACCATTCAATCTAGTTATACAAGAGTAAAATAAAAAAACCCGACATAAAGCGTACGCCGTCTGGCGACACGGCCGCCCGCCGCGGGGGCGCGCCAGCCCTGCCTCCCCCACACGGGGTAGGCAAGGGTCCCGCTATGAATTTTAGGATTAAAATCAATGTCAAACAATAGAATTTATCGCAAAACTGATTTTCAAAGGGCGCGCAATTATACAAGAGCTCTACGGCAGATTAATTATTCGCAGTGGGTATCAATGGCAAACCTTTTCACTTAAATATTATTATTTGAAATGTTTATTATAGTGGTATTATTTTTGAAAATATTTATCAATCTCTCTTTGTAATTAGACAATGAAATAAACAATATGAAAATTAAGAATATGACAATGACACAGGAACAGGACATAATTATGAAACCAAATTACTAAATTATCTAGTTAACGAGTTAATGAGGAATACGGTTTATAGCGGATTATTTTTTTGCTAAAACTAGTAAATTGTTCCCAAATACTTGTTCTTAAATAGATTTTCTTGTTCAGATTTTAAGATAATGAAAAATAAAAAATAAAATACTTAGTCAATAAATTTTTTTGGGTATACATACTGTGATTGAGACTGCGCATTTTTTTATTCAAACTCAAACTCAAATTATTTATTTCATGTAGGTCGGATACATACACTTATGAACGTCAATTTTTTGCATTTAGGTACCACCGTTTCGATAAGGTGCCTTAAAATATTGAATTTTTAAATCTTTGAGGAGAAAAAGAAACGGGAAAGAAACTCCTCGGCACATATTTTAAAAAATAATAATGCTTACAAACATTACAAATTTTGTTTCTCAATACAAATACATACATACCAGAACCGGTCGCGGATGTCTAGTTCCAAGCATCTTTGTCATTAATATATTCTTCCACTGTGTAATAACCTTTCTCTGTGAGTCGTGTTTTTACTTGTTTCTTAATATGGGCAAATCAATAATAGACTTTATTTAATATATACCCGTCCACATAGTATTAACTAGGACCGGTTGCAACCCTAATTGTTTCCAGAGTAGAATAGTATAGATAACTAACTTTGATGTAAGTATATCAAAAACAGATTTATAAACCTCCGCTGCATAATCAAATATGAATAGGGCTTATGAGTAAAAAACGACAGCACAAATAATAATTCACCGAAATACTCATCGTTGCGTGTGTTTACGTCCCCAGTGGATATTACGATTTCGCATGCCCACTTTGTGTAATATTTTATTACCCTATCCACAATAAAATTGCAGTTAGACATGCTTGAAATTTACGCGTTATCTACAAAAAACCTTGGTAAATTGCGTAACTTCCAAATGTATCGCTACCAAATATTCATTGTAATATTAATCGAGCACGTATCGAATCAAAATCGTTTCCGTTAATGCAAATATTGCCGAAACGTATTACAAATAAATAATGTAACTTGATTGTAAATTGTAATGCTGAAATATTGATATTACGGAAGTAAAAGTATTAAATATCTTTCTTTGATTTTCTATGGAATATTAAACGAAAATTCCGTAAAACAACAATTCATGAAAAGTAACAATAACAATAATAACTTGATTGATAGTGTTGTAAAATTATCATTGGATATAATGTAGTACCCAAATTATTGTCGTACATACATCTGATATATTATCTATATTTTGAACTCAACGAGACGGCTACGTAACGACTACTATTAAATATTTTAAAACGATCTTCACGCTACCCTCCAAACAAAGACGTGAGCGGTCAAGTATCTTGTCACAGTGCATGCCTTTGTAAAGGGTGCGCGGTTTTGTTTCGACTCCTCCCAACCCCACCGCGTAATTACACTCACCTGCCGCGCCAACTGCATCCGTTACATCTCAGTTACAACACTAGTGTCAAGTCCAATTATTGCTTTAGTACGTTACGGAAAGGCCCAGAATTTTCGATAATTTATGACAGTCTTGGTCTCGGCTGACAACTCTTGGATCACTGGATCTTGCCATAAATAATTTTGTATCTACAGATACAGGCAATGATTTAAGTAACGTGACTATTGAGCTCAGTTATTAGTTCCCTGTCTGCGGAGGCTAGGAGTCCCGAGGTCGATTCCCAGTCAGAGCAAATATTTATGTCTAAATAATTATTGAGACTGACGAAGCCACGAATCAATGATTCCATTGATTTAATGTTCAAGCACACTATCTACGAACGAATTAGTACACTATTGCAATTAATTATGTTAGGGGCCCGGACAGCTTAAAAATGGTCCTTCGAGCCAAATTTTCCGAAACCAAGAAAGTGCACAGACTCGTTCACAACTGTAATGATCATAAAAAAACATATCATTTTATTTGTCAGAGCATAGTAAGTGCATGCTAATCTTTTATCACCGTTTATGACGTTCCGCGCGCCGGCAACTCCCCACGGACCGCGTGCACTCATGCGGAGTTGCTCACCGAACGGTAAGAATTTACAGTAGGAGCAGCATTCTTCAGCTTTTTGTCACGGATTGCGATACAATGCGATCTGGCGCTTCGACAGAATTGTCCCGTCATCGTGGAATGTGGATAACAATTACTTTTAATTCATCTCTGATAGACACGCGTAGTACCATAAAGAAAGGGTTTTGTGCAATGCGTTCCAACGGGACGTATGTAGTTTCTCTCAAGTATCAGTGACGTGATGGTTTTAGAATTTTTGTTTCTTTCATGTATTATTGTAGTTTTATGTTATATATACGATCACGGAATCGTACATATTACCAGCCACTACTAACTAGGCAACGGAGCCTAGTTAGTAGTGGCTTGTTCGATTCCCGACCGAGGCCAATATTTATTTGATAAATGTTTGTGCTCGGGTCATGCCAACATGTGTTATTTGTGTTGTCCATGCCACCCAAGACCCGAGGGAATCCTAGTGCGGGATGTGAGTGTGTTATATATGTGTTGTAATAGTTATCATAAAAATCAGCGACTCGTTTAGACTATAGTCTATCGTAATGTTGTGGTCAGGTGCGCGTCACTGTTTCGGAGGGCAAGTTAAACAATCGATATTGGTTGTTAAAAATCGCTTAGACCTAATATCGATTCTATAGCAATCGTATTGGACATTCGGGTGAAATCTTCTACAATTTTTTCATTTGATTATTTTTTTCTTTTCAACGTTATTTACATTCGTATTCAAAGCATAAAACTCTTATTTATCGTCCTAAAATATTTGTAGGTATAGGTTTATAAATGTTTTATTTTGTTTCATAAAATTTATGTATACACAAAACGTTAAAATGATAGTTTGTTGTTTCTATTTTAGGTAAGTAGGTATTTAACTGTTTGTTTTTGATATGCTGTACTAACTTTGACAATGCTAAATGGATAGACAGAATTCTAAGAGAACTAGACCACTAGACTGCTGAGTTCAAAACTCTAACCAAAATGGAACACGCAGGCTTGAAAATGCGTGGAAGTGTTCGATTTCAGAGCCTTTGACATAATGCCAAAACCTTCCCACTTACTCGGCTCTACAAAGGCGACCTCAATCTCAGAAAGTTACATTTCACACAGACTTGTTTTTTTGTAAGGAAACTAATTTTGTATACACAATATTCCCTACTCATTAGAAGATTAATTAAAGTCCCACCAATTCACCAGCGTATTGCCTAGTGTTATTAATGAAAGAAACATCGAAAGTATAGTCATCTCTGAAATAGATACTTGAGATGACGATAATAAGGTTAATCATAATGAGCGTGACAATAAAATTAATGAAAATGTTTACTACTTACTTTTGTCGATTGCGAACGAACGAGAGAAATATTACATTGCGAAAAACCTATTTTTAATAAAATAAGATCTGAAAACACGACCAAAAGGCCACAAATCTCCGATTCAGTGGGATTGGCTCTAGGCCTCCTCAATTAACAAGAGACATCCAGAGTCCAGACTAATATAATCAGATCTTCCGCTTCCTCTTTGTCCGGTAAGAAATCGATGACTCTTTTTGAGATTTATATGAATAACTAAGAGTAAAATAAAAATTTATGAAATAATAATAAATCACTTAAATCACACTGTTCCTCTATTTTCTAGGTAAACGAGAAATTTATGACTTTGAACATAGACGGTAGGGTTATTAACCCCAATAACATTTGATATAAGCCCACAAGCGTTCCGCCCAAGTGCTGTAGAAGTTCAGGAACACACCAACAGCTGGCTCTGAAATCTTGATACGCAACCTCCGCAATGAAATATGCTTGAGCCGAGCACATCATATTTTTCCAAGTCGTGATTTATGAATGCGCCATAATAATATATCGATAGCATTTATTAAATTAATAATGAGGTTAGTTTGCGCAGATGAACAATAATTATAGTTAAAATATATTGTGTATTTATTTTCAGGACTACGAAAAAATGAAATACAAAGCGATGAAAATGTGTGTGAAATGATACCTAAATGTGGTATATTATTATGTAAAGTGCGATGAAAATGTGATGATCAAAGGTAAAAATTTTATTCTACCTATGTAGAGTCATCTCGTAAGCAGACTGAATAATTTTATTAAATTCCGTTATGTTTGCTTAATTCACAAAGCAAACTGATTATCTACTTTGCATATAATTTATTTATTCATATAAATTGACGTTTAACTGAAAATCAACGCTAACCCCGACCTTTTCCAAACAAAGCCCTACGGGATCTCCTGAAAGAGCCGCAGCATCCGCGCAGCGCACTGAAACCTACGTACCTGTTCTTTCCATGACCGATCTTGTAGAGCTCGACGTGTTTGAACTGGGCGTAAGTGGCCATCGCAGCTGGGCTCGGAAAATACGGGGTTTAACACTGAGTGTGCGGTCACTGCGCGATACCGGCAGGAGGAAGGTGGATCGACGTGCGTGCGGTACGACTGTCGTCAGCTGACTGAACGCGCGCGGGCCAGTACCCTCGCTTAAGTCGATGCTAACCCTCCGCCCGCGCGTGAAAAGTGAATCGCGCATGCCCGCTTCCGCGCTTGTTTTGCTTTTTTCATGCGTCCAACACCTGGCGATAGATCCTGTTCGCCCGTGGCATATGCCCGACGGGCCAGCGGGCCAGATGACTCGTGTCAACAGATAGGGGAACTGGTTTTGGTTTGGGTACAGAAGGTGTCGATGACTGACATGAAACCGGTCGCTTCCGCGGAAGCCAAATAACGCGCCCTTTTTTTAAGTTGATACATTAATATTTTCAACATTTTCGACGTTTTGTAATTAAAAACATTGTCTTTACTAATATTATAAATGCGAAAGGGTCTGTCTGTCTGTCTGTCACCTTTTGATGCCTTATCCGCTGAACCGATTTAGATGTTGGAGACAGCTTGGGACCCTGGAAAGGACATATGATTTTTTCATCCCGATACGGCTATACGGGTTCCTTGGGATAATTGTACCGGTATTTTTTCATTTTCCGACTCCCACGCGGGCGAAGCTGCGAGCAAAAACTAGTTTTCTATAATTTTAAACCCAAGACCACAGGCAAAGTATGTTGGCAACGAGTAGAGTGTACTTAGCGAGCCTGGAGCATACCTGCATTATAGATTTAATAAAATAATTTGATGTATATGTAGGTACCATAAAGTATCTATATATCATCTTATATATAAAATTCTCGTGTCACGATGTTAGTTTTACCATACTCCTCCGAAACGGCTCGACCGATTCTCATATAATTTTGTGTGCATATCGAGTAGGTCTGAGAATCGGCCAACATCTTTTTTTCATACTCCTAAGTGATAAAGGTTGTCTACCCCAAACATTTATTTTTTTATTTTTTGGACAAATTTTTGTTTGCAATTTTTTTATGGTGTGGCATAAAATATACACATAATTCCAAATTTTCACTTCCCTACTCCCACCCCTCAAATTTAAATCGCGATTTTTGTATTTTTGTATGAAAAATATTTATGACGGAACAACGTTCGCGGGGTCAGCTAGTGAACTATAAATCGAATGCCAATTAGGTACAATTACATACAAAATACATCATGAGTAGATACGAGTATCATAAACATCTCTAAAAGCATTTATGCTCACGAGTGTCGATATCGTTTCAAATGGGATCTTCCTGCAATCATTAATGTTAATTCATGAATCACGCACTTGCTGCTTAATTGGCTACTATCAAGCGTTCGTGCATTTTCTTGCGCTCGTCGTATGAACATACTAAAATTGTTTAGGAATAAATTGATTTTGTTATTGTACCTAATTGAGATTTTTATGTTGAAATGAAATAAAATTTATTTCGAAATTGGTTCTTACAAATGCTTTTCGAAAGTCAAACTACGCGTAGCTTTATCAAATCCCTAAGATGGGTTTGGAAGTAGAAGCGGCAAGTTGCAATATGTCGTCTATAAAAAAGAATCCCTGTTTGTTTTTGTGCCTGTTTTGAGCCCTTTACAACAGGATATTGAGGTATGTCGGGTTTTTAAAGTTATAAATAAGTACAACTCGTTGTTTATTTTTCCCTAATCTTTAATAAATTATAGCCGGATCATTATAAATGTATATAAGTTTGTATGACCTATGAACAAATCGCCATTTGTTTTTATACCAATCTAATTTGAGCCCTTCAGTGCATACAATGATACCTGATAACAAGTGTAGAATATTTCAAATATGCAGAACTTAACAATAGAGACTATTTAAAATTTTAATAACGAAAATTCAAAAACATTTTCATTTACACGTTGACGAAAGCAACAAATATGTAAGTAAGTAAGTAACAGTATGTAAGTATAAGTATAATTATGTAAACAAAGATTTATGGCCAAGGTCTTGTCAAAAAAGCTTTCGGTGAGGCTAGGAAAGTTATTAGCGTGCCGCAGGTCCGAGGGTGTTGAGAATGCATTACTGTGGGAACACGTTGTTTATGTACCTGCACTTAAATCACCGCATGTCCACTTAAGCAGTGAACCGTAAACATCTTCTAATGCGCGAATTAAATCACACGGCCGCATGATTTGTTAGTAAACGCTGCGAGTTATTGAAAAACGCATTCGCCCGGTAAAGTAAGAAAATAAACTTTTGTACCAAGTTTTGATGAAAATGTTACTCTTGACAAATGTATTATGTTACTAAAGACGGAAACCTTTATAAAGTGTTCATTAATCAATTTGCATTATAAGTCATATGGCCTTTAAAATCATGAAATTTGATTGAAGCTTCACATATCTGTGCTCGAAGATGCACATTACAATCTATGCAAGCATGCCAACTGCCATAAATTAATCTTAGGTATCAATAAATAATAAAATATGAATAATACAACTGGACAATATTATAAAGTGAAGCGGTTTCATAAAAAGATGGAAATCCGAGATACGACCTACCAACTGACACCGATGTATTTAAAATTCACTAATGAATATTTCCTATGACCTGCAACGTAGAAGCGCCACATCAATCCCCGTATGTTTCCACACATGGACTAGCACCGCTGCCATCCATCTTCAGAGCGGCACACGTCAAACAGGCGAGAGCTTCCCTGTTTCAACACCATGCCATTACCGTCTATATACAATTTGTACCCGCTATTTCACGCGAATCATAATCAAAACACAATCAATTCACAACCTTATGTATATTAACATAAAAAGTCAACAACGTGTGATGTTCGAATTACGGACGAAACGGTTGATGCGCAGTGAAGGCGTGTTTACTGGTTCAAAGCAAAAGATCAAAACTTAAGCTCGCGGAATCTCTCACAGTTATAAACAATTAGACCAAAGGAAAAACAAGTATCTGAAATTTGCTTTGATAATGTCTAAAAATGATTGAGGATATTATAAGCGTTATTAACTACTTAATGTTGAAATGTTTCATTTAACTCTCTGTGAGTTAACTTTACTTATATGATAAGAATGGATTTGAAAATAATACTGAAAACCCAGTTATTACAATAAGTCATTCCAAAACCATTAAAAAGCGGCTGAAATAATATATATTACTTAAAAAATTCAGTTAATAAGGCCGATGACAAATATATATTCATTGCAAACATCGTTTTATAAATTCGGGACACCCGTCCACAAATATCACCGTCCCGTTCCATGGAAATCAATGTTTAGACTGTGTTTCCTGTGTTGCTCTGTTACGTTAGATAACATGGTTTATTTGTTTGTAAACCGCGGGAGGTGCTGGTTACCTTCATCGTCAGACTATTAATGTGGGGATTTTATATTAGAGCATGTTTGGCTTTTATTAACATCCTTCCTTCCTTGTATGGATTTAGAATCAATATACTAATGACACTTACGGATATTTAAAGCTCGAAAAGTAGATACCCCGAACGGAAATCGAACCCGGGAGCCCTCGCTTCGCAGACAAAGTCACTACCAACTTGGCGACGGGGTCGTCAAATATAATTTAAATAAACATGATATATAATATATGTATTCCTAATGCTGCGTACCTACCTATCTATACCTAGTACATATGTATATTAGATTAACTGTAACTATAAATAAACGTATTTATGGAGGATAACTTACATGAGTGTGTGAACGTGTGTGTAGGTATATTTAACTTTAATGATTTATTATTAATCCACAATTATGATTGTGTCATTTCATTAGTTAAAGTTATTATTTTAAATCAAATGTTTAAAACACATGTTCAAATTATTGTATGAAACATTGACTCATCATTAATTTTAACAAATAATGACTATGCCACAAAAGCGCCTTGGAGAAATAATAATATATTACAAGTATGATTATAATATAAGTATCTCACGTGTATTACCGACGAATATATTTAGAATGCAATCAATGCGTCATCCACGCGTCAATGCAAGAGAACTACGAATTTATCATCCTTATCTATGACAAACGATTTCAAATCGAATTCAATCGAAATGTTCACGAATTATCTGTACGATTATAACTTTCTAGTGCTACTGTTCACTTCTTTTGTTTCACCAGCTCCGTAACGAAAGTTAAAAAATGCAATTTCGAAAGTGCCAAGCTTAATTATTATGAGTAAGTGCAGACTATTGTTTTGGCAGATATTACCTACTCATAATCGCCGAACTGAATTAATAATTTATAATTTAATTTAACTTGAGATAGCAAATCCTTCCGCTACCCGCCCGGCGCCCATGAAAACTGCGATTGACACAGAGCAAGACTCAAATCGGGACTACGATAGTTAGTCCAGTTAGCAGAGGGTGTTATTAAGAATGTTAATTGGTCAGATCGTTAGCAGGTATGATGACTGAGGGACTGTTAGTGATGTTAGTTCTGTTAGTTGTTGTTAGTAATAATCCAGTAAGTAATTATTAGAAGGAGTCTCGTTCCAATTCGGTCACAGATGTGTTGCTACCATATATGTTATGCCATGTTGATTGTCGCCTGTGAAAGTGTGTAACCGGATCCACATCTTTCCAACCGGAACACAATTGCTGTTATAACCATTAATAAACCGTAGAAATGCAACTATGTAGGTACCGTAGCGGACGGTACTACCCCGAATAAATAAGTCAAACTATTAAAACACGACGTAATTGAAGCGTTTTTAAATTAGCAGGCATGGGACGTAGCTTGTTCACAAGCGCAATGTAATGCGCGTCAATAAAGCGTGCATTTCAAACGCCAAATGTTACTGCAAGGCATTAGCGGCAATGTATTCTTTCTAGTTAGCTTCTAGAAAAATGTCGACAATATCGATGGTTTGTTATTTACCGTTTGATACTTATTTAGGTATGTACGGCAAATGCCGGCCATATTAATCCTATTTGCGTCACCGATGTGGCCCGCAGCCAAGACTTTCTTTACGATAACCAGACTGATTTTAATCAACCACCACGGTCATGACCCTGTTGACCATTCGTACTCGGAGATCCATCACTGAGTAAGTTATGTGCCCCAGTGATGGACACCTGCAAAAGTTTTGAATAAAATAACCAATATAAACCAATATTAGTGAAATAATAGTATATTTTATGTATTAAATCTAGTAAATTATAACAAATGGTAATGATACAAACTTTAGACCTTTTATATCTGGCCGCCATTAGCAACAAAGTTAAAATATAAAGCTCTGATTCATAAAATTACGTACACAGTAAAAAAATGAAGACAAAAAAATCATTTTTGCTTAAAGGTTTTACTTGTCACCGGTCCCTCACTGGTGCTATCACCCTACACCTTGATTGTGATAACAGTTTAACATGCATTTAAGGGTAGGCACGGTTGTAGCGCTATCGGAGATGTAAACATTATCGCGGACAGCGCAGCGTTATCGAGATCGGCGGCGTTAGACATGCGTCCATTAGACATATAGGCTTGAATTATCGGGTTACTTAATGTTGATTTTGAAGAGCAAATCATGATGAAATCATGATTTTATATACAATATACCTAACATTTATAACAAAATCAACATGATTTTATAATACCTAACATCACCCTGACCATTGACCCTAGTTGAGTCGAATAGTGACGTGAACCTAGGTTACGGTTGTGATTCCTCACAGTTAGTTAAATAGACTTTACAAGACGATAAAAAGTAAAATTTGTACTAAGTACTTATACAATAGTGTACAATACGATAAAATCCGAGATACTATCGAGTTTGTCCTTTTATAATACATATTACATTACATTTATTTACTTTTTTGTTTACCACAGTAAACAAAAAGTGTATATAACAATAAGCATATATTATTTTGATACCAGGATACCAGTCAAGTCAAGACAGTTCCTTACCGCCCCATATAAATTATCTATCAGGGTTGTCAATAATTAATAAATCAAGGGTTTCCTTTCCTTCCTCTTCCTTCATTCCTGGCCGACAAAGCACCGGTGATGCCTCTGGTGTTACCCTGACCAACGGTGACTACTTCTTAGGTTGCTCATTTGCTCGTTAGAAGAAGAGGAAAAAAAGGAATGAAAGTTAAGTTAAGTTTAAGATTAAGGTGGTAGCGAGCCAGCCGGGTGCAGAATGAATGTACAAGTAAAAAAAACCGATAATAATTATTTCTTCAACTATCGCCAACCCTAACTAAAGATCATGTGATCAAGGCGATTCATTCATTCCTTTGAGCGCAAGAAACAATACCCTTATTTGAATAGGGTTGGAGATTCTATCAACAATGCGCAATGTCTGTCCGTCTGGCGCGGTACTGGGACACAGGATATTAACACTCTGGATCTTATTATCATACAAAGTAACGCCACCAACTAGGCAGGATGAGAAATGACCGTGAATTAAAAAAACGACTGTCACTTACTTTTATTATAAGTTACAAATGTTTATGAAAGAGACAAAGCTATACATTTATTCGTCAAAGTGGTAATGTTTCAAACAAAACAGTTTCACTTATTAACTACAGTGTTATTATTATTCGTTTTTATTATTGTCTTCAACACATTAATGGCCAACTACTGAGCACGGGTCTCACCTCATACTTGAGGAGGCCTTGAGCGTACTCCACCACGCTGCTCCAGTGCAGATTAACGGATTTTGTTGTAACAATAAAATTCATAACATTAACGGTTAATACCAGAAACTATTTTTCGCTCAGCGACGCGTTGCTGATGCCTTTGCTGAGGCGACAGTGACCGCTTACCATCAAGTGGCTGGTCTGGCCGTTTGTCGGCTGTTTACATAAAAATTTAATCGAAATATCGGGGTTAACATATCATGAACACCCAATCATAGTCAAATTAAACAAATAAAACCATGATCACAACTGACAACCCTGACATTCATGGAACAGTTGCATCAGCAGGACACAGACAGTTTAATGGTCTAAGGTAAATTAAAAAGCGCCAGGGAAAGCCATTCAAATGTCTGTGACGTCTGTCCTAATGTTCTTTTAAGTACATGAACGATGGACCAACAATGAGCGGACGTGAAAAGGCTTTTCATACCGCTTAATACTAAAAACTCACATTTATATTGAAATCATTGTTTATTTAACCTCTTTAGAAGCTCAAGTTCAAAACAAACAATTTATCATGAGACAAAACCGTACTGTTCGACGCTACAATGTGTAAGAAAGAAAATAAATAAAGCAGAACCTAAATAAATAATTACACAATTTTAATAATAAACTTAAGTAGGTAGATAGACTTTTGTGTTTAGAAATATTAAATACTAATAATTTGACAAAACATTTATTTTCACACCCCTACTTATATTCAATCGAATTAACTTTAAAAAACACGGTAAGCGTTAGAAAAAAGAAACGAAAAAAAAAATCGAAATGAATTAATGATCGATATTGACAGAGATTTGCAAAGGACGGATAATTATATAACGCCATTATCGACTGACGAATCGATTACAATAATTCAAATAAGATTTGATTTTGATCGGCGAAATGAGGATAAACTGAATCTGTGACCGGGTGAAAGGTAATTTTGTAATTAAACTCCGGTCAGCGAACAATAAAATTGACTTGACAATTGGACAGTAGAATTATACCACGACTTGAACGAAAACACTATACCTATTGAGTAATACAGTCGTCGAGCTGTCATTCGACGGCCAAAGAAAAGCCGAGATTGTCTAGACTCAAGACATTGCATCATTGGGCAGAGTTATCGTCACATAATCGATACATACAATAAAAATAAAAAATCATCATGTCTATACAATGCATACAGTCGTAACAAACAATTGTTTGTAAAAATTAATATTCCATCGAACATCGCAAAAAACGCATTATCTGATAAATCAAATCAATAATAAATATTATTTAACATCGCAATACTATCGCACTAGCTGACTCGTGCGAATTAGTAATCAGCTAGTTAATTATATTAAATTAATTTGTGAAACAATCCGCTTGATTTGCTGTTCATGTTATCTCGTACAACTTTATCCCGCAAATAAATCAATTATAAATTTTACTACCTATGGTAGGGGAGCCCGTGGTGCTAAATGGGGATTTACTCGAGCGTCACAGAGACCTATTGGGTTGCAAAGCTTAGATGATAAGAAGAAAAAAATGTTATATGATATATACCTTTTCATCGGTGGGGGAAGCGGCTATAGATTTTTAAATATGTAAAAAAAAACTGATGCATGGACATCCTCGAGCGCGTCAGATATTGATAGCATCAATGCCCTACGTATTTTTAATAATGTACGTATGTTAATCTGACCGTTTGCATGGTGGGGGTTGTTGTATGTAAGGGTTGAAAATGAAAAAAAAAAATTTAATCGAGCGCGTCAGATTTTCTAAGGGAGTGTTAAGTGCACCAAAAATAAGCTCTCATTCACTAATCTGACGATTTCGATGGGACGCAAACTCGGGGCCATTCTCATAATATGCAAAAAAAATTCGCCATTTTGACATACTCAAGCGCGTCAGATTAAGATATATATGGTTCATCTTTATGTTCTAAACGTACTGTCTCATAATCTGACGATTATCTAGAGGGATTCGCCTAATCTGACAAAAAAACAGTTCACCCTAAAGGCCATCCCTGCAATTTCCCGCTAATTCCATTCCTGGGCGCTTAAAATTGTACTTATGACATTTATTTTGAGCTCGCGGAGTTCAAAGAAATAATATTTCTATGCATTTGAGCTCTCCCAGCTCAAAAGTCTGATAGAAGTTTCATAAAACACTATTTTTGGAATTTTCAAACTGCAATAACTTTTGAATGGATCAACCAATTTTCACGCGGTTGGCGGCATTCGACGCAGTTTTATCATCCTCATAAGTAATTTAAAACTTTTAATTAATCGAACCAAAAATTTCGGAGTAATCCCGAAAAAACACTTTTTCGGGTTTCTTTCGTTCACGATATCTCTCGAATGAATCAACCGATTTTGACCAACTTGGTGGCGATCGACGTGGTTTTTCAAGCTCAAGGGCGGATTAGTTTTTGAAGTTGATCGATAAAGCCGTTTAAAAGTTATTCCAAAAAAACCACTTTCAAAAAAATTTTTGCTGGAATATGGTGATGGCGTCATGACAGCAGAAACTGGAGTGGGGACGGAGTGAGAGAGTAATAGATAGAGAAAGAGTGAGAGAGGAATAGAAACGCGGAGAAGGAAATATAGGCATCACGCAGCTGCACGCATTTAACTTTATCGACGATTTTTTTGTTATTTCGGCTTGCGGAAATCGTCAGATTATATATTTTTCGTTATTCTTGAATTATTTCCTTCAAAATAAAAAAAAAATTAACTACGCTCGAGAATGTCAAGATGACGTTTTTTTTTTACAACTTTGCTGCCCTCCCCTTTCTTCACGTCACTCTCAAATTGTCAGATTAGTGGAATATACACTTTTTAGGAGGTAATTAACTCACCCTACCTTAATCTGACGCGCTCGAGAATGTCTGATGATCAATTTTTTTTTACTAATCTGATCCTGTATCCTTCACGTGCGGCCTTATATATGAGGCTCATTTTTGGTGGAGTTACTTAACCGGGTACAGGGTATCGCCCTGTATATTAATCTGCCGCGCTTCTGTAAATCCCGAAATCCCCTCTTGGGCTCCCCTACCACTATACTATACATAGGTTTAATGTAATTCACTCCAAACCCACTTGATATTTCTGGGTAAGTATTACATAAATCTGAAATCACAAGAGGTACATAATCACTAAATTTCAATCTGTATGAATAAAAGTATACCTAAGTTTCATAACGAATAAGTATGAAACTTATACTTTTAATAGAAATATTAAAATAAGAATATAATTATATTCTTAGTTCACTGAAGTACTTACTAGCTAGAGAGTCTTACGCACCAACCGCGAAACCACAATCGATTATCAGGCAATACTTAACAATACTTAAAAGCTATACCTTTCATGACTTTATAATTGGCTACTCTCTCGCCCATACCTGAAGTAGCCTTGTGCTTCAACTCGCAGCTGAAGTGAAATCCGCAGTGACGCGACTTAAAAAAGTACCTTCAATCACTTGACATTAGGTTTACTCGTTTGCCGACTAGTCGCATAAAAAAGACTTGAATTTTCATTTCATTATTTCCTCAGTCCGTGTTGAAAAATGATGAATGCTAGCTACAGCGAAAGTGGCGTCGCTTCAACGATATGGCACTTCATAAAACGTTTAGTTGCACGGAACTTAAATCAATTTGCTTAGAATTTAATTCTAGCGTAGTCGCCGACTTTATTTGACTTATGGCGAAATTCACTTTATAATGGTTAAAGCGTAATTGTATATCATTATATCGATGCCGTTCACTGCATTAAAAACTATGTAATCATAAGGAATATAGCATACATATATCTTTGAGATGAGTCGATTATTATTGTGGCAATTATAAGGGGGCCGTGAAAATGTATGGCGCGTGCCTATCAAGGGCGGATCCACTATTATGGGCACGATGGGCATGCCCACAACCAAAATTACTTGTGACGTCACATTTTCACCTTTTTTACCCTAAAAAATCGGTTGACTCTGTAGGCAATTCCCTTAAATTCCCGTTAAATTGATATGTCATGAAATTTCGAAGTAATATTGAAAAAAACAGTACTCATTTTCAAAAATTTTCGTCAACGATATCTCTCGAACGGATTAACCGATTTTGAAGCACTTCGCAGCATTCTACGCTGTTTTTTTAAATAGATTATGGAACTGATCGATACAATAGTTCGAATCTAATAACACTGTGCTCTGGAGCGCCTCGAGGGCTTTCGGCCCAGAGGAACGCGTCTAGTATGGCATTATAAGTCAGGGAATTCTTGCGTTCGTACCCCTGGATACATCTCTGTTTCGTATCGGGTGATCCAAACGCGTGCACTGATTCGGTAGCCGATTTGATATGACCTGGTATGGAAGGTTTTATCCCCAGCTTTGTCATATCTTTTGGTGGAAAAAACCAGCCCTGATACAGCGGTTCATATATGGTCTCTTCAAACCGCAGGTATATCGCTTACCAGGCCTGAACATCAGCGTACGCTTCAAACGATCCATCTGCGCCAGAGCTGAAGAGAAAGCTCAACGTTGCCTCCCGGTCAGCAAAGAAATGTCCAGGGCGAAAACCAAGTTTATCAGCAGAATTGGCGAGCAGAATGAGATTACTGGTCGTTAGCTAAGGCTATCGAGGGCAACTTTTGTCGCTAATCTCTTCGAGGACAAATCCGTTGTCCATACGGTAAAGGGGAAAGCCGAATTCTGGGAATCCTCTTTGCCACCAACTCGACCCTTGACGATGGGAGGACCACACCACCTAACATCCCACGATATGAGAGCTCATTGAACGATATACTTTTTACTCAAAAATCCATCAGACGATCATTATAGTCCCTCGATACTCCCGAGTTGCCCGTCTAGGCTGCATTTGTGGGCGTTTCCACCAAAGCTGTGCGAGGAAAATGTTACGTACGAGGATGTGTAGCGGAGCTGTGGAAATGTGCATTAATGTGTGGTGCGAACCGTGCGAGCGTGCGTCTATGGACTGGCTGATACAGCAAACCTCGCAACACATTTTTCCACACTCTCTCACTTGTTTTGTACGTAAAAAACCTCGCTCCGCTAAGGTTAGGTAAATGAAGCAATTCTATTGGTTTTTCAAAAACATATTCCTCGCTATGGTCTAAGATCCCTCCATAGAAGGACCTTCACCCATCGCGTTACGGGATGAAAGTTACTTTTATATAAAATTTGATGTGTTAAAAAACTTATTCAGAGAAGGTTGTCTAAAAATTTTGATGCAAAGTGCGATAAATTAGTAATTTAAAAAAAAAAAATTTCATTAAATTACACTCATTCGCTTACGCAATAAATTGCATACTAATCGAAAGTATGTAGCTTATAGAGTATGTATACGCTGGGTTGACTACTTCTTTCCGGTGCAATCATTGGGTAGGCAGGCATATACAGGTAAGTCAATAGTAGTGATTTGCACCCATCCGCTTACGCGGTAAACCGTATACCAAAGTAAAGATAATTTTATTGCGAACATAATGATATAAGGTTGACTGCGAAAAATTGGTGCTGAATACGGGTTGCCGGCTTTTAAAAATCTAAATATTCGTGCGAGTATCCAATCGCAGTGCGGCAGAGAGGTCCGAGGAACGTATCCAGTGAGATAGAAAAGGACGCAACATATATAAATACATATAATGTATATTTGTGGCGATATCGGACACACGTCACACGGTGACGTCACGAAGCCTGAATCACGCTATCGAAGTTTTCTATACCGCCCGCATATAACAAGTTCCAACAACGATCAGTTGGGGCTTAACGAAAAGTATCAAACAGTTTTTTCGTCTGATCTTTTCAATAACGAAAAATGGACACCGTTCTAGAATTCACAGCTAGTACCTATGTATGGTATAAATAACTGCAATAGTGTGAATAGATAGAGATATCGAATTTTTGTAAAAAGTTATTCTTCAAAAGAAGACAGCGAAAAGTTAAAAAAAAAATCAAAAGTTTTGACTCAAATACTATACCATCGTGCTGGATATTACTACAAGAAAATTAAAAGAACTATTTTTGTTAATTGTATGTGGTTTCATGCAACGGACCCTCAATGTGTTAAACTACAACCTGAAAACTGTGGTTGGTTTGTTGATGATTATCTAAAACCAACAGGATTCATTGGGGTCCAAACTGTACAAGATGTTACTGAAATGACAGCAGAAGAAAATAGTGACGACTGTTCTGAACTTGGAGATACAATTTTTACTTCCGATGAATCAGACCTTGAATAATGTAAATTAATTTAAAAAAAATCGTCATAATGTATTGTATATTAGTATTTCTAATAATTTTTTTTTGTAAAAAATCCAACTCTGTATTTAATATTCGTATTTTATGTTTTGATTTATTTTTGAAAAAAAAAATGAGATTGCCCCAACTGATCTTTGTTAGAACTTGTTATATGCGGGTGGTGTAGAAAACTTCGATAGCGTGACTCAGGCTTCGTGACGTCACCGTGTGACGTGTGTCCGATATCGCCACAAATATACATTATATGTATTTATATATGTTGCGTCCTTTTCTATCTCACTGGATACGTTCCTCGGACCTCTCTGCCGCACTGCGATTGGATACTCGCACGAATATTTAGATTTTTAAAAGTCGGCAACCCGTATTCAGCACCAATTTTTCGCAGTCAACCTTATATCATTATGTTCGCAATAAAATTATCTTTACTTTGGTATACGGTTTACCGCGTAAGCGGATGGGTGCAAATCACTACTATTGACTTACCTGTATATGTCTGCCTACCCAATGATTGCACCGGAAAGAAGTAGTCAACCCAGCGTATACATACTCTATAAGCTACATACTTTCGATTAGTATGCAATTTATTGCGTAAGCGAATGAGTGTAATTTAAAGAAAAAAAAAATTTTTAATTACTAATTTATCGCACTTTGCATCAAAATTTTTAGGCAACCTTCTCTGAATAAGTTTTTTTACACATCAAATTTTATATAAAAGTAACTTTCATCCCGTAACGCGATGGGTGAAGGTCATTCTATGGAGGGATCTCCTACTACTACGCATCCTCGCACAGCATTGGTGGAAATACAGCCTTACGCGCCTATTCTCGCTATCCTACACCACAGGAATAGTACTGTTTTCGTAGAAAATAGCTATAGTTCATCCCATCCCCAAAAAGGGTGATCTCAGTGACCCGGCCAATAACAGGCCGATAGCGATAATTTCCCTAGTTCCCTAGTTCCTCAGATATCTAGAGGATCGCCAGCTGATCAGCGATTGAAAGTATGGTTTTCGTCACGGCCAGCTTTCTATCTGAGCAACTTATTAAAATCGTAGTCGACAGTTGTTGCTTTCCTTCAGGCTATCAGATATTACTGACTACACCAGAAACATCAAAAAACAATTTGGAATTCAATCAAAACTATATTACTAACTATTTAGTTGGACGAAATCGGGTCTGACTTCCTCCAATAAAAAAAAAATATTATTTCCATTCCTAAGACCAAAGCGGAAAAAATGCAATAATCAATTCAAAAGTCACTCATGATTGTTCATGAGCGAGTTCGTGCTCTGATTTGCATTTGGCCGATTTTCGGGTGGCTGTGCCCACAACCTTTTTTAAGGGCTGGATCCGCCCCTGGTGCCTATATGCTGTCTGTAGTCTGTACGCCCCTCGCCAGCCGCAGATTAATTAAAGCCAAGAGACAACAGTGCCGCTAACTTATCTGTTCAGGACGTAGGCAGAGAAGGATATAGGTACATAGGTAAAGCTAATAAGGATATAATTTCATATGTTCCCGAAAACGAAAATATAGCAACCAGTTTCGCTGCCCATAGCGGTAACGATATTCGCTTCCGTTTGAACACAAGGAATACCCCTTACCCAATGAAATGAAGTCACTTCATGAAGCCACTACGATTTTCCCAGCAAAAACCTCTACGATATTTTTAAGCCTAGTAAACTGAAAACTGAAATAACTAGTGCTTGTTAATTTCTCTTTTGTATGCTTCGCTTATTTTCTCGTCTATTCGTTTCGCGGCTGCGAGAGCGAATAATTATCGCAACAGAAGCCGCGGCGCACAATACTGATATTAGAGAACGACCAGGTACTCATTGTAACGGCTGGGTGGTCTGATAGTTCTAGTTAAGTACGTACTGGTACTGGTACTGGGAGCCGACAGGATTTGACCTGGATCTTTCACTGATTCGCCATGAGTTTCTGTCTTGTATCTTGACTGTTATGTGCTGCTGAGTCGTGCTGTTTCTTGTAATAAATCACGTGTGACTTCAATCCATACGGTTGCGAATGGTTGTCGATTTCTCAATGGATATCGACATGTTTATAACTAGAGTTGAGTTGTATTATATTACAACTTAACAATAATTATAATACAACTTCATAAATCATACTGTACAATAATAAAATAATAAACACGACTTATGAACCACCCTGGCTTCGCCTCGGGAAATGTATGTCTAAAAACACGCACTTAAAACAAGTGTTATACTTACTTTTATCATATTAAGCTATTGCATAGCTTTTATCGCGGGCCTTGAGCCTGGGGACCGAATCCAGAAATTCCGTAACGAAAAAAACCTAACACCCCCAATCAGCGCCATCTAGTACCTTAATACTAAGGTATGGTACGTACGTTTTCTACAAACTAGATGGCGCTGTTCTGATATAACTATATAACTTCTAATAATTATAATTGCATAAGTTGATAAAAAATGCTATGCAATAGCTTTACCGCGGCAGTCTCCGAGTGCCTTTTAGTTTTTTTTATTTGTGAATAGATCTAAATGCTTAAAACAAACATTAAAATGTTACCCCATGTTTACTGAAAACGGCACATCACTGAAAACCGCATCCAAATTGGTTACCAAAACTGTTACTTATGTCAGCGAGAACGAATGAAAAGACAGACAGACAAATTAATAATCACCGCTCCGTTTTGGTCAACAGACAGCTAAACTCATCATTAGACTGTTCATCTGCAATTTTGTCATTAAAAAAATCACCTCTAGTAATAGTCTACAAGCAACGCAGTCTCTGAGAAAACATAATTACCCGTACATCGATTGGCTAGACGCAGCCTGAAATTACAAAATTACAAACTAAGTAATACGGCGATAACCGATCAGTTCCGAAGTACCTCTAATTCGTACACACTTGTTGCGATCGCGAACCCGTAAATTTGACCGTATTACTGCTGGGCTTGCAGATGCCAGCGCAGAGATACGGTATCAATGTAATGACTGCCTCGGCTATTAGATTGGACGTTAATTTCCGTATTGAAAGTAATTATTTTCTATAAACTGGGCGGGTTAAATAAGTAAATATTTCTTTAACATTTAAAAAAATCCTTTAACAGTTTTATAAACTAAATCCCTCCAAAAAGTACACGCCTAAAGGAAATTTCAATGTGATTTAATCGCTAATAGATATTTTTAATATTAAATTGAAAATATGAGTTTGAAATATAGCCTTAAGAAATAATAAGTATTGTCTGTGTCTGTCTGTGTGTGTACTATGAGTAGGTACAAAGTAAAAACGCGTGAGTAGTTAAATTAATTTCATTTCATAGCTGTCACACGTAAAATATACTCTCTACTTTCCCAAACGCGTTAAAGGACGTATAACTTCAAAAACAAAACATTAGTTTTAATAAACAAGCACTCAGTGTGTCTTTGTTTTGACAAAATGACGACTGGCCAACAGGAAACATAGACACACGTACAATCAGACGATTGTACAATAAAATAGCTAATGACGTCGTATTCGCATTAACGCATTTGTATAGGTATCAGCCTTTCCTCGTAACATTTCAACAGCAAATTGTCCGCACTAAACACCGCATTGTACAGATCTGCAGATAGAGACCGCGTATTGTGACTGGGGTAACCAGCTCCACAGTCCGCGTAATTAGTAGGATTTCAAAAAGATTTAAGTCATTAAGTATTAAAATATGAAAAAAGCGAATACCTTTAAGCGAGCAATTCTTGTATATAAAAGTGTATATCCTCCTATCATCCTTCTTAGGTATAATTTCGGGATAAAAAGTGTCCTATGGCCTTACTTAGCAGACTGAGAGACAATATTATTAGTTTAACGAAAAGATAAAACTTTTTCCCTAAAAAATATATCCGTATTAATTCCGACAAAAGCCGAACAAAAAGCCAAAAGTCCCAATATGTCCGACAAAATCAAGCTATTGGCGACCCTAATCGTAACACCGTAAATGCACTTCGAGTGAATGTTTGAATACTTTATCTAAGCCAAAGCTCCGCGTTGCGTTTACGTAACAATCAAAGTATTATTCATATCTTAATTTTAGGGTTACGCGCTACGCCTGAGCAATTATCTGGTTAGATAATGGGCACTGGACTTCCTTTTGACCGAATCGTGAGTGAAAGATCGTAATTAGGTACTATTGAATTTTATTCCCGTAACTAATATTGCTTTCAACGTTAACTAGTTCGAAAAAATCTAAAATTACACGTTAAAAATTAAAACCAACCTTCCAAGTACACACACGCACATAAATAGTAGCTACTAAAGAATATTATTACAAATATTGTCGATAGATGTACCTGTATAAGGGTGTTTTTAATAACGTGCGGATTTCATCACGCATGCGGGTTTGCCCCGCATGCAGGATTGTTACCCAGTATCTCGCCCCGCGTCCCGCGTGCGTATTTCACGCATTACAATAAATACTTGCATGAAAAGGATACTTGCGGGTGTCACGCATGCGGGGCAATCCCGCGTGCGTGAAGAAATCCGCACGATATTAAAAACACCCTTAGTGTGGGTGTGCGTGACGTGTTTATTAACTTTACTGTTTCAATAGTTTGCCAGATAAATCATAAAAACCATCTGCACCCTTCTTTCCCCAATGGCGGCCGTGGCACAAGGGTTGCGACCCCACAAACTTCTTTTAAACTTTACACTAACTCTCTCTTGATATCTAAAAGACAAAATTGCGTCCTCTGACAAACGCAACCCCAAATTAATGTAACTTAAAATGTTCTACACTGAATTTAACCGCAATTAGCGGAAATCTTCCACAATCAAATACTGCTATCCAAATATAAACAACTGTTAAGCATGAACAAGCTACAAGCGATCCCCGCTCCACCGACCCTAACTTACCCGGCCGATCTACGATTAACAACACCCATAAGCTCTTCATATAACAAACAAACAAACGCGAACCCAACACTCTCCATTCGGTACACAACTTGTAGCTGTCAACTGATTACGCGGTTTCAATGTACGATTACTGTTGTCCTATAATTCACGTCTGTAATTATTAAGATAGATAGAGACTGGTCGCGGACACAAGACACAACGTTCGTATGCATCAACGCTATATCTTCAGCGGACACTGAGTTATGCATAAAGATGTACAAGACACAACGCCCGTTGGAGCTGCGGCTGGTGTTGGAACAAATGGAAGACGAATGGACCAAAAGCACGCGACTAAGTTTCTTACGCAAACCGAGATAGCGGATAGGATATAAACAATAGAGCCTGTTCCGTCGTGACCATTTGTTATGCTATGTTCAGAGGAATACTATTACAAACGTTTGTTAATTGAATAATTAAATATCAAATGTCTACAAATTGTTTAATTATTTTATTTATCAAGTCTGTGGCATACACGAATTCGAATTTTAAAAATTAGAATTTTTCCTGGTAAACAAAAAAATGTATGTTCTGTATATTTTACCACTTTTGACAGCAACTCACACCAGTCTTTTTTTTCATATCTATGGCATACGTACTTTGGATAATTTTAATTTACCTTCTATAACAACATATCGACGGTCCCTACGTAGAAAGGGATATGTCAAAAACCGAGGTTTACAGGAGAGTGAAATAAAACTTCAAACCACTCTAGAAAAAAATATATTTATAATTATAGTTTCAATTTTCTTTATGTTGTTTAATTAGCTTTAGGAAAGTTATATTAGTATTCATATACGCATATTTTAATGAATTTCTTGAAAAAACTGATAGATAACTGCTTCTACGCTACCATTAAAATCATACCATGTCGAGTATGTCTAACGTACCCGTTTATACTTCGCACATAAGAAAACAAAATTTCAAAATAGAATTTAAGTAAATGTTTTATGAAAACACAGGAATTTGTTATTATTTTCAAATGGATATCTTAAATACCTGAAATAACTACCCGTAAATATTAAAAATTCGCTAATGGATACGTAACTCTTTATACGTGGCTTTAAAATATTAAGTTGGACTGTTTTTTGGAATGTAAAAAAGGACAAATATAATCAGCTGAATTTTGAAACATTCAAAATCACACTTATTTTAGATTAAATTTTCAGTCACCATTTACCAGTCAGCGCCTAAGATTAATTTTCTAAATTATAATTATAAATTATTTATCTAATCATCATGACAGTTTCTTCAGACTTATCAATTTTACTTTATAATAACAGTTTCTTCACATTATTAATGATATTTTTATAAACTTTTCTTAATAATGTCACAGGGACAATGGATGGGAAGGAATAAAAGGCCGGCTTCAATAGATGATGTTTTGTTTTATTCACTAGATAGGGTAACACTGACGACACGTTGACTCAACACGACGCTGTGCACTTTACTTCGCTTTTCTATTCGCTGCTCTTCCTTATTTCTTCTTCTTCTTCTGGTCCTCCTCTCGGATTCGCTTCCGAAACTGAATTATCGCTGCCGTGTTCAGAGACTTCCCATTTCATCTAACGGGGTTATGTAACCAGACCAGGGTTCTTTCTTCAAAGCTAGGACCGTTGGCCCGTCGGTCGAAGCGGGTTTTCATTCGTTAGCTGGCCTTATATCCTGCTTCTCTGATTTGCTCATACACGTCAACCATCGTGTTCCGTAGTTCCCTTGCGTAGTCAGTAATTTCTATCGGTGTATCCGGTGGAGCACTCGAGAGCAAATCGGCTAGCAGTCGCAGTTCTCTTCCAAAATTAGCGTACGCCGGAGTGATTGTTGTGGTCTCATGAACCGCAGTCGTATAGGACATAAGAAACAGTGGTATATATTCGTCCCAGTCCTTCTGATGATTACTTTTGCCAGATGCCGTTCCAACGTTTGGTTAAATCTCTCAAACATTTCATCAGATTGCGGGTGATAGGGTGTCTTCCAAGTTTTATGTATTCCCATGACTTTACAGACTTATTGTATTACTTACGACTCGAAGTTCCGTCCTTGATCACTATGCATCTCTAGTGGTACGCCAAATCTGCAGAACACTTCGGTAACAAGCTTCGTCGTTGCCACGGTGATAGCCTCCTGGTTGGGTAGTGCAAACGCTTCTGGTCATTTCGTAAAATAGTCCGTCACTACCAAAATGTATCGATTTCCAGCATTCGTGACTGGAAACGGTCCGGCTATATCAAGAGCCACTCTTTCCCAAGGAACCCCAACATTATACAGCTTCATCTGCTTCTAGTCTGCGGTCCCTTAACGGCTGAACAACTTTGACACCGCCGACACCAGTTTTCTACATCGTCACGGCAATGCAACCAGTAGAAGCGTTCCTTGGTTTGGTGAGAGTTCTTCTTATCCCCAGGTCTCCTCCCGAAGAACAATCGTGATAAGTCTTCAACACCTCGTTCACTTTTGCTCTGGGAACAACCATCTGAAGATGACAATCTTTGCCTTTATTCATTCATTTCATTTATTCATTCATTAGCCATTTGAAATTTCTCCAACTGCATCAGTCTGCATTAAACCACTGGTAGCCTCCAAAGATTGATCTTGACGAAAAATTAAGTATAAAATTATTTTTTTATACTGCTTTATAAACGTAAACGAAAACAATTCCCTAAATAAACTGAATTATTGCACGTATAGGCAAACAAGTAGGACATGTCTTCATGTACTTTGCACCGCGTTTGCACCGTGCGATATTTAAAACGCAGTACAAACCGTTAAGTTTAGATAACCGCATCTACGTCACCAATCCTTTATAACTATCACACTTGTTCTCTTGTTCGATTTGTATTTACAGTAAAATACATCATATTTCAATAAAAAACTTATATGGTTATGTGCGTATGGACAATCTAAAGCCATATATTGAATAAAAAAAAAATGACAATTTTGACTTACTCTTATGTACGTAGGGACCGTCGATATTATCTTACCAATTATTCAGATGAATCACTTCCTGAAGAGAAAAACCCAACTTATACGCTTAACCCATGTCTGTTCGCGAGTACATAAACAATAGTAATTGATGTTGCACGCGATTGTACACATTGCCAGACCCAATCCTATCGAGCAGATGCAGAAATTTCTCTATCGACCCTGTTACTGTGAGAATCGTAATAGCAAGTATTGCAGTGATTAACATCTGTAGTGGTTTAATAGCCACAAACAATTATGTTAATAATGTTACATTGCATTTACTGTTACATTGCTATTTTTTATTACTTTACTGGCTGGCAAGACTTCGTTGTGACAGTAAGTAAGTAGTAAGTAGTTACGCGGTTGACTTAAGTCGGAAGGTGGTATAAAGTACCTTCGTATTTAACTGTGTACAATCCAGCGATCTCTGAAAAGAGGGATCAAGCATACGGGTGCAGCACGAGGAGGGCAGGTCAGCGTGGATTCAAAGATGGATGGAGTCCGTTGCACTCTATAATTAAGTATTTAAGTTTAGTATAGGTACTTTAGACACGTTTTTCTTGGTCTGTGAATTTATACTAATATAAAGTTTCGAACTTTTTAAATCAGTAATTTAAACAGAAAAAAAAATTGTTGATGAAATTAATACGAATAATTATCTACTTTTATTATTTCACGATAAAATTTACACTCATATAAAATTAATCCCATTTCTAATTCAGACAATGGAATGTACCGATTTCGTAACGACGCAGACGTAATTTTTTTTTATTCCATCAATTTGTAAAAAGAACCAAAAAATTTACGTTCCAATTATGTGAACATGTAATACAAAGAGCTCAAACTGTTTCACAAGATTCTTTAGTAAACAATATAATTTAGTAAACAATATTAGAGAACATTTTCAATAAATAGCTTTCACGTCGATGCAAATCAATCTTTCCTGCGTACATTGCATACCAATACCACAAATCATCTCAGGATAAATCAGAGCAAATGAATCAATGCTTTTGCTTTCAAAGCGACGCTCTCACAGTGAGTCGACAACTTCGCGCCTCTTATTAGCTATAACGAAAGCCACACTAAATCTTCCGATGAAAAGATTTATATTACTACATTTCTTGGTGATAGAGGACTTGTTCTTGGTTCAAAAATAGAAGTAGTTATTGATAAATATAGAATCAGAAGAAGCTTTACCTACGTAATAACGCATACTCATTCCCTCGCAGTAGGATCAGAAGGAAGGATTGGAATAGCTTGCCTGCATCACTGTTCTAGCCTACGTATGATGTGTTCTAGAGGAGAGTGCATAGGCTTTTAGTAAGTTAGTACGCTTAATCTTCAGGCTTCATCGCCACTTACCGTCCGGTGAGATTGCTTTCAATTAATACCTTATACCAAGTATAAAAAAAACACCCGCAATCAGAATACATACATTTATCCGTCACCAAAATATCTGCCACCGCCGGGGATCGAACCCGGGACCCCTCGGTTCCAAGGGAGTCGGTCGTTCGCTCCCAAGACAGACCTTGCCCGGCGTGCGATCTCCCTTGCTAATATTGTAACAAATACGAGTAGCATAGCCTCACAGCTCATGCATCAATTCTTGCATCACCTTTCCGGCGGATTATAGTCTTCCTTGGGTACCCACGCGACTTAACGCAGCATTTCATTGTATTATACAAACAAACAATACATAAAAACCGCACTTAATTCAAGGTTATAGTCTGTTTTGCGTTTGTATACATCATAAAATATCAAAACACGAAACGTGAACCTTCTGTAGCTACGTATTTTTTTAGCTGTGTATTTCTCTAACTTTCTGGAGACAAGCTATAATCGATTTATACGGTACTAAAAAAAGATATTGTCTATAAAACTCTGTATCAATAGAATTGTCTAGACATTAATTTCGTCTACTTTCTATACGGCTACAGTAATTTAGTTACTTTGTAGTCTATTTAACCTCTTAATGCGGACACTCAAAAAAGAAAGTTACATGGTACGTTAACCACGGGAATTTTTCCAAATTACAGTTTAGTCGCGTTTTACCCTAATTGCGATTCATCAAAATCATCGCATCGAGAGCGAACAACGGCCATGACATGACACCGGCTCATGACAATGACAGCGATTTGGGCGGGAAAAGTGGACTTTCTGTTTGGATAATAACACCACATTGTTTCGATAATGTTGCAGCGTTTTAGAATATCTTGTACTACCAGGCAATATTTTGATGTTTCTCTTATACGTAAAGTGTAAGACACACGAACAGACGAGCATCTAATGTCATATATACAAAAATACGATGTTAAGCACTTCTATTGAACATTACAACCGTAAATCGGTAGCCGAAAAAAAAACTGTTTTTAATAACATGTATGTGCAACCCTTTTTGACGCTTTTTTATTTTAATAATTTATTATGTAATTAATATTGCCAAATTATTATTGGCCAAATATATCCATATCTAAAAAGACTATTGAACATTTTTTTTTAAATCGATAGGTGTATTAATATTTATCTAACATCACTTTGACTTAGAGCACTTTGAGTTGATTCTAGAAGGAATTCAAAAATAAATGTACCCAATCATTTTAATAAAGGCTGCAGTGAAATGTGTCGAATGCAACGAACACGCGGACGTCTAACGGTTCGTGAAATGCCCCCAAATGACAGTTAATGACGAGAACGAGATTAAAAAAATAATAACGAAATTAGTCGCCGCAGCATCCGTCGCCGCTGCTAATGACTAATGACGTACTGTGCCTCATTGTACTCCGTTTAAACGTACAATAAACTGTCATTTTTTTCGTTCACAAAGACACCTACTTTTCATAAGCGGGGCAATAATAAGCGGTATACTAACCCACTACTGGTAATGTTGCGACTTAAAATATAATCCGAGCCGGGTCACACGGTACCTATAGCACGTTTAATCGCATTGATATTATAAGAATTGTGTCAGTGGCGGGTGATTCCAAAATTTTAATGGTACCTGTACCTACTCACGATGCGCATATTGTACGTCGGTATTTTGAGCCTACTGGCTCATATAAATAAACTCATATATTTAGTTATTTGTTTTGTACTAAAAAAATGTACCAGAACAAAAGGCGGACTTAATTCCAGAAGCTTTTTGTGCCATTCAACTTTTAGGCAATGGGAAGACAATGTAGTTAGGTGGATCGTTGACACAGATGAAGTAAACAGTTGACTGAACTGAGTTTAGCCTTGAGCACATTCCATACAAATCGAAAAACCGTTGTACTATCCTTATCGTGAGTACCTGTATATTTGTAATATGTGTAGGTACCTATAATTTGAAATGAATAATTACCAACAAAGTTACAGGTTCCAAACTTAGAATTCTTGCTAGTGTAGTTGATCACTTTACTTTTCATTGATGGATTAATCGTTTATTCTCATAAAATTTAAATCATAACTGTATCTCAAATGATCTGTTCATTTAATTACGTTATTCGTTTATCATGAGTGATGAATTGACTGACATGCCATCTTCAATATTTGATTGATTACTAATCAATGGTATTTATTTAATTGACAACATTTTTTTAATTATGTATCAGTTTGTATTTAAATATGACAGGAACAAGTGAGTGGCAAAAATAAGAGATAAAACGCAATAATTAACCAAGTAGTTATAGAATACCTACTGGTTTGATAGTCGGTTTTTTCACTCGAATTCAAATCTGGGACGCGTAAAATAATTATAGCCTACTGTTTAAGTGTCTACTTCCGCACTCGAATTCAAATGTGGCACGTGCAAATTTTTAAAGTCTATGCACATCTCAGATAATAATAGTAATTTGTTTGGTGAGGAAACATTGAAAGAAAAGCTTAAACATACATACATTACAGCTCTCTATAACCTAATACTAAAACTAACTAAACACTAATTGAAAACACTGGAGAGCTAATACATATATTGCTTTTTATGTACAATAATGCACCTATTCTGTATTCTATTTTTGCTATTATACTAGACAGCATAAATTTGTCGAGTTCCTCATAGTAATAATAATAACGTACACGGGAAATATAGTAGGTATGTAGGTATATGGTTGTTAAATCTAATGTTCTAATACTCAGAGAAATCCAACTTTTACCAAGGATAAATTATGTTAATGAAAATATCACCCTATCTTATCTATCCTAACCGACAACATTGTAAGCTTCATCAATGACATCATACATACATAATTATATATTTTTAATAAATTACATAGCAGTGTTATATTCTGTGCTAAAACCTAAAATGGCGTCACGCACGAGACACTTCTCATTCCACACGCAACAATACTTTCGCTACAACGCAAAATTTTATTCAAATGTAATGTAAATTCACATATTAAGTAAAGTTATTTTGCATAATATAATTTAAACTAGAGCGAATTATTTTAATTTAAACAGTACTTAATTAGAAACTAATTCATTATAATCATTCACTTAGAATGAAAGTGCAATTTCTACTTAAGTAGCCAGCTGAATGTGGTCATTATACCTACACTGGAGCAACGTGGTGGAGCAAAGATATTATAACTATAGATGCGTTATTTTCATACAACGCGAACCAACTTTCGGATCCGCTCGGATGACAGTATTGTGACTACAGACGCGCAAGACAATTACCGAACGTATGAGACAGAAAGAGATAGCCACATGAAAATACGACAATCGGCCGAATTTTACTGTCCCACTTTTAGCGCACTAGTGACATATCTACTTCTTTTTTACTTATAATATCATGGTGAACAAGTGGTTTAAACGTCGGACTCCTGAAAAGAACCAGGCCCTGGTTTCAAAATCTATATGGTGTCCCACTGCTGGGCTCGGGTCTCGTCTCACAGTGTCCACACCTTATAAGTACAGGCAAATATTGAATATCTATTTAACTTTTTTACTGGGTAATTTTTAATTCACTTGACATGCTCGAGGACATCGAAAATGGCAATCAAAATTATCTAATAATACTCGGAATGTATGGACACGCCCGAAACACAACTGTTTGCGGAACGGCGGGGCCATACGGGCGGGGTTAATGACCTTTAGTTGAGTAGTTTAAACCGCGTGCGCTCAGTTTGTCCACACTATGGATTTGTAATAGATAATTACGTCAAATTTTAAGCAACCTTTTTAATTACATCTTTGGATAGACAATCGAATAATGAGTACCCCCTATAAATATGTCAAGTGTCTAAAAAAACAGAAAATACGAAAAGCATCATCGATGCATTGCCGGCCAGGAAAGACTAAAGAGCAAAGAAAGAAAATACGGCTTCGGAGTCGTTTGGTGCCGGACTCGAGCAAGAAGATGGTGCTAGCCGTAGCCAACCGGGTTTCAGGCCTACCACCAATCAGGGGCCCGCTTCTGTAGCCTCTTACGACGCCCTGGGCTGCGGCATGGCCGCCCCAATACTGCCCATATTACTGCCTAGTTTAATAAATACGATAGAGTATTTTTACTCACTTCTTTAGAATAAAAGTAATAAGTACAAAAAAATTTACAAAAAATACATATAATGTTACAAACCTTATCAATAATAAAAATAGAATTTAATTATAAAAAAGTGTATTAGTAAAAACTCATTTATTTAATTGCGTCATTGACGTTTCTTCTACATAAACCCAATTAACCGTTACCATATAATTTAAAATAAAAATTAATAGGCACATATTATGCGATCATTTCAAGCGAAAAATTGTTCACGTTGCCATATCATTCATTATAAATATGAGCCTTGTCGAAGTCATGCATTCGTATTTCGTACACGTTCGAAACACGTTGAAAATAAACCTATATAAATCGGTATTAAAGCACTTTCACTGCACATTAATCAAAGCAAATCCATCTAAATGAGAACTTCTTACTGGTAACGGATTAATTCGCGGATCAAATGACATCCGGACAAAAAGAATGGAGCGTGAATCTTCATGAAAGCTCATAATAAGCTCGATAGCGGAACAAATCTACGTTTCTACTTTGAGAGTATGAAATATCTTAGTACAAACGAGAATGAACAACCAAAAAAATGTACTTATAGGGAAATAGTTATTTAGTTCTTAATTATAACAAAGGATCGGTGACCGAAAATTAAACATCAGTTTTTTTTATTATTTAACAATTCTTTAAAAAATTTAAAAAAAATATACTTGCTTACACTTTACAGTTTAAAAAGTGTTGCAGAAGTTGAGTGGGTGAAGTAGTCTCCTGTTTGAAATAACTTTTTGGCTAAACCAAAGCCTATAAAACACCAAAAAATCGGGTAAAACGTTCACGTTATCCCCGAATACCGGGAAAACATAAACGAGAAATCGATAGTATAATAGTGACATACACTTAATACAATTTGGAATTTTCAAATATCTTTTACGTTGACATTCTGACGTAAAGTTTGTTGTCTTTGGCAACTGCAGATGGCAGTACGACCGACAGTTCGAATTGACACCTGTCATCGCTGTAAATAGAGATATTCGTGCATTAATTACATATTTTAGTTGTTTATGAATAAAATTATAAAACATGGCTTTAGTCAAATCAATCATTATCGGCAGCGAGGCTAAATACTTTGAAAGGCTAAAAGCTTTTAGACTCGAAGAATGCTTTCGCTGTTGAAGTAAAAGTTGCCCAAAAGACAGGCGTAACTTGAAAAATGTTGTCTGAGACAAAAAATTCAAATGTACAATGTGTTTTCTCGTCATTACTACCTTTACAACATTATTTAACACCTACCTACCATGAAGCGATAATCTTTTATGTCATTTAAATCAATTGTGTAATGACGTTATAAGTTGATAGTAAAAGTTAATTTTATTCCATTTAGTGCATTTAAATAAAAGCTTTTTAAAAAAAACTTTTTACATTAAATTTAGTTTTAATAAATATAAAATTGACTGAACTCATAAACGGAACTGCGTAAATAAATTAGCCGTGCCATAAATTTAAAGATTATAAGATAAAATGAATGATGATTCGGTTCCGATGGCAGAGAGATTTAATAAGGCAATTTAAAATTGACATAAATATAGGAAGACGCGAGTCATCAATAAATATTGTATTACCTTACGGTCAATTCAATTATAAACGCATATTAAGGCGATCCCTCACTGAGCTTTCGCTTACAACATAACAACTCACATTCGAGCATTAGATCAGTGACGAAGGTGAACTGAGCAATACAGTAGGCAACCTTTAACATTTTTAATAGGTGGGAGAGCCTATAGAGCTCGCCCGGGGTAATATCACCCGCCACGGTACCAACTACCATTTCTACCGTGTAGCATTGTTGTAGCATAAATTGTGTTCTGGTTAGAAAGGTGTGGATCCTATTACACCTTTTTATAGGCGACCATCTTAGTCCTTAAGTGTAGCAACACATCTGACATCACTATCTGGACTATTACTAACAACACCTAACAGGACTACGATCACTAGCAGTCCCTGCCCCAATCCTCATATGTAGTAACGAACATACGAGTACCAAGTTATATTATTTTTAACACACTCTGCTAACTGAACTAACCATTGTAGTCCCTATTAGAGTCTTGTTCCGTGTCGGTCACGGATGTCATGGGTGGCAATGGACGGGTGGTGTTCGGCATGCCCCTTTGCTACCATAAATCCTTAAAAAAATACAAGTTGTAAAACAAAGACGCCTTCACCCATTCACCCGTATTCGCCCGTAATGTTCCATTCGAGGATTTGTCATATCAATTCGCAAGTTGGATTGTTACATTACAGTCGAATGAACGGTGGTCGTTCAAATGAGACAGTATTATCAAGTAATGTTCAAACTCAAGTCTTGGATTGATACGTTAGAGCGTCGTCGTCGAGAGCATTCGCCTCCAACATTCGCATTTCGCACACACGTTTAAAGATAAAATAAAGATGACTAAGTTTGAATTACTTTTATAAGCTTTTATTTAACTTGCAATGTTTGTAAATGTTCGGATCAAATCTTACGAGCTGAAATAGAACAGATGACGATGCCATTTCATGCCTAGCATTACCGGATACAACGTTCAGAAATGGTTTAGGACTTAGGTCAAGGGAACTCAACGGTAAACTGCACTTATAATTCACTTGACGTGCATATTTTTAGCATAAACGCATATTTTTAGTATTTCAAAGTAATTATGTATTATAAGTACCTACATGTAATCAGTCGGTTAAATTAATGGATTCGTTAATAACATAGCCTGAAAAAAGTAAAAAGCTGATTACATTTTAGCTCATTATGTTTGATGCAAATGACAAATTGTCGTGAGCTGTCCGAGCTGCATTTTTTTTCATATCCGAATTGAACTTTCAATGGCTCTTGTGCCAGATGTGGACGCTGATATCCAAGATGTTCTTTCTGTCTTTCCCAGTCCATTAACTTCCAATTACTCGTTCGACGTAATCGTGATTAAGATAAAACCTTCTGTCTATTAGTAATTAGTATCGTTACATTTGCAAGTGGAAGCTATTCTTGACTAAATCTCAATTAAAATCTGGTCGTGACGGGTTTATCAGCGGCGAGCGTAACAGAGTGACATAATAATTATGTTCACTTCCCACAGTTTTATTGCCTATGACTGTGAATAAAATTGATGTTTGAATTAAGTTGCTCATTCTTATGTATTTGTTTTGCAAACTTTGATATTAAGGTGATCGCACCTGTATTGGACATTATTATATCATGTTTCATTATGCATTTACCTTAGAAATCACTTAATCGTTTTAAGTACTTAAATGAATCAAAGTTCACAGGTTCTACGGTAAAAGTAAATATTGTAAAGTTTGTCCGCTATTCCAATATTATAGATATATGGGATCCAATTTATCCACTCATCACCATTATAATAATTATATTTATTTCCGTTCTACAAGACCACACTCTGAGATTAATCAATTTATTTTATAAAGAATTTAGTGCTGACATAATAATAAATATGTAGGTATTGAGTCTTTTTCACTTTTGACTTTTACTCTACTTCGACGTATTCACATCTAAGACCGGTGTATTGTCTAATACTGGAGCAAGTACCTTATAATATTAGATAACACTGTAATAATAGTACCATTGGATATTAAGACGTTGGTACCACAAGATTGAACAATGTCATGAAACATGAATCTTATTATTACATAAAAATGTTACGAGTAAATTGTATCCCACCAAAAACATTTCATGCAAATTAAGCTCTTATTGTCTTCACTGTGTAAAAGTTATCCAATCTCAAAGACTATACGTTATCAAATGTAATGAAGAGCAAAGCGTCTAATTCAACAAGGTATGATTCTACTAGCCTTCACTCTACAAATCCTGCACCTTGGGCAAAATGTATCACTTGGCCAAATTACATTATCCGTAGATACGGTAGTGTCTCGCGCCCATGTGAGTACTACACGTACTCACTTATTTTTCATATGCCTAGATTTTAGGATTTATAGTCCCAAAGCTAATTCTGCACTTATTTGTCATCAACGACATCATATCTATTCAAATTTTATGAAACACCTTTGATAATATTATCCCTATAAAAATATTTAATATTAAATCTTACCTATCTTTCAGCAAATTCGTAACGTCATTCATGTCAATATAACAACTTGTTAATTAATCAACATTAATGTAGGTACTTACTTAATATTAAATTGAATTATTACGCAGTTAAGCTTACAACAGTGTCGTAATATAATACAAAGTGGTAATTTGTTTTAATAGCATGAATTACAGAACGTTTATTGTATATAACACATAGCCATTTGATTAGGCTTGTAAGATTAATGCGCGCGCGACCCAGCCCGCAAACCCCGCGGGCATCGCTTTAATATTCTTACATTGCAATTCAAAACTTAAATGCCGGTGTTAATTCTGTATCTATCTCTGTCTACGATCACTTGTGTGAATGAGACGGGGAAACAAAACGTATCAAGTTAAACCTAGTACTGTATTAGGACTGGTTGGTAATAAGCGATAAACGTTAACCTCTACAACAGGTGTTCAGATGAAGACATGATACGGAATAGCACTTAACGTTCTTGAAGCAGTGTTGTACAAGAGATTTATGAGCTGACTACACTAAAATAATTGCTTTGTATAATACAAATTATTTCACTATTGTACATGATGTTTTGTTTAGAAAAAAAACCTAAAGAACAAGATTTAACCTCAGAGATATCGAGCAAAGAACATGCCTTCTGATATCAAAAATGTCAACAAAATAAAGTAATCAGTTATTCACTATTGATGTTAAAGTTTAGGAGATATCTAATGTGAGAATAACAATGTCGTTTAAGTTCGAAACAAAAATCAAAAAGTTAACTACAATATTCCCTTTATCATCCATCCATCAGTCTTTACACAGCCCTTCCCTAAATTGCACCACTCTTATTAGGATAGGCCTTGTGACTCCACCGGATGTCAGCTGTCTACTTCAGGTCATCAGATTGGTGAACATTACAAACACTAGTTTATTTATATTTTAGACAAAAAACCTAATACAACTTATTTAATTTATACCTACAGTTATACATTTTTATTATGAAATATTGAAATGCATAATAGCGAGCTAGCCAGAGAGAGATTTATAACAAGATTGTTATGCCTCGTAACAAAGACTTTTCGTAAGATTGAGATCGCAAATCTTTCCCTTATCTACATATTTATGAACGGGTCGATGCTATAATATTGACCTCAAATGTTAAAACGCTCTGGATGAAAAGGCCAACGGACTGTGTAAGGGGATAGTAGTAAAATAATTTAAAACGGAATTTATCTACTTTCACGAGCAAAAACACGGAAAGATAAGGAGTTAGCAAGACTGCGCGTTGTAAGGCAAGAATCGAGGAGCGAGAACTCTCTGATATTCGCAACTAGATAGTATATAGTCACATCAGTTTCCATCTGTCTTACGGTGCATCTCGAAAACCCCAAAACGAACAGGAACTTTCAATCTTATTTTGTCGTACATAAGGTTTACGTTATTAAAATGGCACGTGAAAATACTGTGTAGTTAACACCAGACGTGCCCTTTATCAACGCTGTCTAAATTCTACACATCTAATGAATTGCGCGATGTGAAGCGCGAAATCCCACGAAGCAGATAAAGTTATTATATTACGTAACTTTGATTCGAAGCAGATTGTAATCGACCAGGTAAGTTTGATCAAGATCGTGGCAAAGTGCACTCAATACAGGAAATCACGACAATTTGGTTGTTTCGATACAATATATTCTTGGAGGTTTCAGAGTAAACATAAGTTCAAGAATATCGACTTGTTTGAAATTTATATAACAGTTGACTTCATGATTAAGTTACAGGTGCACAAGAAGTACACGTTATTTTAATAAAAATAATCGGGAGATAAAATTATAAGCCGTAAATATAATTATATCCTCGATAACTAATGGCAATTTCCCATATATGTTTATGTTAGGTATATATTTCCGTTTCGTATGAACTTACTTATCGTTACTATGTATTCTTAGAGTATATATATTAACTATACTCTAAGTATGTATTCTTCTGTAAGCGAAACTCCCGGATGGAAAATATTGGTATAATTCTTTGTGCATTTGCAAGCAAAAATATACCTGTAAATGATGAACACATATTAGTATACCAGAAAACAAAAAAAATGTTGTTTCAAGATTTGAATAACATATAAACGAATATTTCATTAAAAATACCAACTGTAACCAGTACCACAAAATGAAACAGTTTTAAGCCTGAATTCTTCCTAGGCTGATGGGGCCGCGTGACGACAGTCGTGTAGGCGACCGTCACCGCGCACAAATGTTATTGAGACGCGTGCGATACTCATCGCATACCGAGATCATAAACGCAGTATTGGACTACAAACTCACAATGTATATCGGTACTCGCTACCGACGTATGCGACTGCCATAAGCATACCAGCAATACTGGCATCATCAATATAAGATACGTAAATTTAAAACCAATAAAAACAGACACTCGCAAAAATAGGCTCAGAAAAACCTCACACCACTCGAATAGTTGTCAATTATCGTGACAAAATAAAACGGCTGCACAGGAGATTTTACCGTACTCACGAATAAATTCTCTTGAGCTTAACAATAATATTTGATGGTGAGGTTTATAACGGACCCGCCGTTTATTAGTCGAGTTTTCGAAAACCATTATGATACTGCGCCGATTTTATCTAAATGGATTAAGTGAAAACAAGCTCTGCGAGTAGTCTGCACAATAAAATTGGAGATCGGAACCGATGATCTTTCGTCTAAGCCGTGTCAGAACCCATCCATCTTCAATTTAAATTACTAGGAATCATTTTTTTTGTCCTTTCTGAATTGATTTTATTGCAAGTTATAAATTATAATGATCGAGCTTAACTGAACTTTCGAATTTGAAAACTGTAGTTATAAAGAAATTTAATGTGCATAATACTGCTATTGCATTGAAGCTCAATTAATTGTAATGATTATGCCACGAAGTCGTGGATTGTCTTAAGATCTATGCTTTGACTGATTTAATTCATTCCTCCATCGTATCAAGAAACTGAATAATTAAATTACGTAATGAAACTCACTACTGTAAAACTTAATATACCTAAGTTAGAGCTTGACTACAATCTCACCTGACAAATGATGTCAAAGATGGTACCTAAGTGCCGAAACTTAGTAAAAGCCGATTCACTCTCTTCTTAAAAATTCCCACATCTGTTTTCAGCCTGTTCTATTTGACCATGTCGTGCTACGCGTCTGATGGCCGTATCATACTGGCTTAATAAGTTAAGTGTAAGGTGTTTATTTTGTAATAACTCAACGTGTTGAGAATGGCACTATGTGTGGCCGCGGTATAATAACGTTTCACCATTATCGCGTGCTTACACGTAACGGTCATAATATGATATTGAATAAAAGGCATAGATAGATCTTTCTGCTCTAGTATTTTGTTGTACTAAACTTACCAAAGCTAGACACATTCGTGCACTTATAATCTTAAAAAAAGTCTTAGCATGTAATTACCACTTTATGTGAAGTTCACGGTATGCGGCATGTATGCATTTTCTATCTTGCCTATGTCTTAAAATGAACTATGAAAACTCAAATGCATATTTCCCGAGAAATGTCGATGGCAACACCAACCTCGTGTCACTCTCTGAGGACACTCTCTATTTTCTCCATGTGGCACTTCGTGAATCTTGGGAGCGACGCCTAAACGACATTTAATTGGCACACTGGCGTGTTACTCGTAATAGCTCCAATTAAATAAATGCCAGTGAATGAGAGTGTCAGTTTCTTAGAGGACAGGAAAAAACAAAAAACATCTCACATTAAAATTAAGTGGGCTGGACCTAAATCACCCTTATTGCTGGACTATATTTAAGATACTAGTAATTTTTTTTTCTACTCTATGTTTCTCCTGCTTCCTATCGTTGCTTACCTTCAATTTCCGTTCGCTATGGAAGTGAAAAATCACTCCACGCTCACACTTGCAATTTCCTCACTTCCCGGAATTACTATTTAAATATCGACTATCCGGCAAAGACGGCAAGTCTTTGCCGGATAGCCATTCCACATCACATCCTATCAATTTTTCACGATACTTTCTTGAGGGAAAGATAAAATATTCATGGTTCATATGGGTCACATTTATTTCTACCTATGTTGTTCAACCAGTTACTTTTAAACTAAATATATATTTCATAATATGATAAGACAAGCTATCATTAATACCTACATTAGTATCGCCATTTCACGAGTTAGTCCTCAAATACATATGTATCTGACCATCTTTTGTATTACACTAACCGAAATATTTAATTCATAATATCCCAAAAAAAATAAGTTTACCACTTGATAATCGAGTGTGTACGTTATACTTTATAATTAGACAGAACTTTTTAATACATCTAGGTATGTTTTTTGACATGAAATTTTATAATATCAGAACTGACTTACCTACGGTGAACCTCCACAACGAAAGAGGACTCCTTTATTCGATTCCTAACCACAATCAAAATTGTATGTGCTAAACAAATGTTTATTTCTGAGTCGACTGTTACAAGTAACTTAGTGCCACCCGTAACACGAATTCCCAGTGCAGAAATATGTTGAAGCATAAAAAATCTATGTCGAAATTCCAAGTAGACGTCACTTTTTATTTTCTCAATTTAAATCACTGTTAATTTTAAATGCGGACCCAATAAATTAAGTTAATGTTCTGACAATTATTAAAACGGGTACTTCGTAAGTTTATGGATAAAAAACGTATAACAAAAATGAAAGGTCGGTTCGACTTCAAACTACTTTCTAAACAATACTTTTTTACTAGAGACTCAAATCTCGTCCATTTGTTTATCTCCCGGATCTTGGACCTGCCGCAATATCGATTGGACGAACAATAAATCATTGTCGAAATAGTTCCACTACAAAGTATAATATTGTGGACTTTCTTATAAATATTTACTAATTGTGGACGCTGCGATAACGTCGCGGATCATCTTATCTTATATACGGTCATTACATCTAAAGCGTTCGATATTATAGCGGGCGAATACACTGATCATGTTTAGGCGAGGAGCGTTTGATTATTCAAAATGTTTTTTAAATCATAATACGAAACTGTTATTTATATGTGGACCTATTACGTAAATTAAAAATTACATTACGATATTTTTATAGAAACATCGTATTGCAGAATGCTTCATGTATGTACGAGTATATAGGTATGTACATATTTATTTATAGTTTTTTTTGTTGATTCAAGATAGCAAACGACCATGCGGCACCACCCTTCCGCTGCCGCCCATGACATCTGTGACGACCAATTTCAAATCGGGACTAGTATAGTACCTACCTATTTCTATTTCTTCAACAAAAAATCTCTTTTACAATGATTCGCTTAGAGTAAGACAAGGGTATGCAATGGTCTTTTTCCTTTACCTACAGCGACGTTGCGAACCGGTTGTGGTTATCTGCTCTGCAATTTTACTAACCGGTAATAATTATAATTATTAACAAAACAATTAAGTATCGTAGCCTAACAGTCGGCTTTAGAGGAATTTCCTTGGCCGGTATCTATTTCCGGTCGCATGTGAGCGTAAAGCCGATTATTTTAAGACAACTTGTCAAGTCGACTTATCTCCAGGCTATCAAGTTAAACCATAATGATAGCCAAATCAAATCGGAATCATGCATTTTAATACACGTCTTGTCAACGTAATTTTTATTTCTATTTACTGTTGAACAAGAACTATATCGCGGACTAAATAAACGATTAAATTAATTGCATTGGCTACAACATCTCAATGGCCAGCTTCAGGGCATGGGTCTCGTATTGTAACTGAGAAGGCCTAGAGCATACACCACCACGCTGCTCCAGTGCGGATTGGTGAAAGGGTTAGTGCCCAACCCAAGTTCTTTGTGTCACGCAAAGGCATCCTACGTTTCTTTATGAGTGCTACCTAACGATAACCACGAGGACCTATGACTTTCCGTGCCCTTCAATGCACGGACGCGGTCAGGAATTTTTTGCTAGGAATGTACATAAATGTACTTGTGATCACCGGTCACCCATCCAACTACCGGCCATACCTGCTGCTACTTAACACGATCGATCATTTAGAATCAATACAAGCCTCCGAACCATGAGCGCTTCTTAATTTACATGTATACGACTGGAGGTTTCGCTCTAATTTCTCTTCCAATTAAATACAAATAATAATGCCCTAAACTTTATATCGCGCTTTAAAGCTTATTATATAACCACAAACCCTTAGATACAAAAGCTCCTGTTCATTCAACGTGTGAAAATACGTTGGTCGTGATAGAAATGTTTATTAAGTTCAAAGCTAATGTTTTATTCCGCTCCGTTCACCTACTCATTATACGCATGCTTGAAAGTATGCTCGGTGCTGGAAATAATTTCTCAAGCCGCGTCACAGTCTACCAAACTCTTATACAATCAGCCACCGAAGACAGATCGAATGTGGAGGTCGTTTTTGGTTTTATACGAAAGTTTCGGTACTAAACCGTCTGCATGGATGGATTAAATACATAGATACTATATGTGTGTCATATCTCATAACATGAACTTGTTTATTAATAGTTATTACTCGTGTCTTTACCCGCGTAGGTAATCCCAATCCCAATGGAACGTATTATGGGGTTACAAACTATCCTATGTTCTTTCCAGGGTCAGACCCCGGAACCTCAGTTCATTACCTCCCATTACCTCCAAATTTATCTAAATCGGTTCATCGGATTAAGTTTGCAAAGGTTCGCATTTATATTTGTATGGATTGTCATTGTGATGATTGTTGTTGTGAAATGTTGTGTCCATCGTTTTCAGATGGTCATTCAGAGCCGATAAAGTTAAGTAATAGGGGTCACACACACTGCCAACAATTTAAAGAATGATCGCATTGTCAAATTATATTTAATCTTGTATATACATAAGTGAAATACATCATGGTGCTGCCTCTTCTTCCGAAATCAAACGTTGGACTACTGTAACTCCTTACACTGTGTCAGCCCCGCTTGCCATCGTTGATATTTTCGCTCTGAATTGAATGAGATGTACTTGTTAGTACCACATAAATTCTGTCCATTAAGTTGGTAGGAATAGTATATTATTATTTTACGCATAGTTGAATGGCAGGCTGGCCCGTTTCTGTCATTTTGGACAGAGAACACTAACAAGAAGCTAACCATCTCTTGTAGACTTGCTTATTAATCAGTGAAAATAGTCAACGTTAAAAGTCAAATTTGGATTGTTCCATAAAAAAAAAACAAAATTACCTTTTAATTTTTATAAATATTTAATTAAAAGCAGCCAGCAAAATGAAATATTTTGTTTATAATCGTACTTAAGACCAATTCACCACACTACGCATCACATACGAGTATACAATAAGTATAATGTATTATTTACATAATGATGTATGATGAATAAAAAGGTGTTGACTTTCATAAGAAAGTCAACACTTTTATAATACAATACTTTTATATTACAATAGACTTCAGTTTTTATAAACTGAAGTCTATTAGGTCTCTAATAAAATTAAATATTTTATCTAAAAGGACTGAGAATTTTGCGATATGCATGAATAGTGAGATCTTTAATTTCTTCGTCGTGTTTTTATTCATCAATACAAGCATTTTCCAATGAATAATTATTGTCATAAATTAAGCCTTAAGGCTCATGTACCTAATTTAATTCGATCACTGATTTCATTCTACACATAAATAGGCACTCAGTTCTTTATCTCCCAAACGCAATAACAAAATTGAAATTAACTTTCTGCAGTTACTTGAAATCAAACTTTCGATTATAAAGTGGCATTCCGAGTACGTGCAATGATTTTGTTCCTTATGATTTTAGATTGCGCAACCGCCTAATGAAAACTGCTACAACTAATTTATTTTGCCGGCTTGATTGAGTCGAGAATATTGCGTACTTGTTTTCTTTTTAAATTAAGATTAGATTGCGGAGATGTATCCCGGATACAATGCTTCAATCATAGCCACAAGACACCGTTTATGACCACAGCAAGACAAAAACTATGCGACTGTTGTGACGAGAACATTGGATGTTGTGGATTCAACGGAGTCAAATAGGGTGTCAAATAAGGTGTCATAAATTAGTCCACCTTGCTGAACTAGTTCACCTTATATTTCAGTGAGGCCAACTAGTTCAGCCGTTCAGTTAACTAGTTCAGTAGTTCAGCTTTTTGCAGGCTGAATAAAACATTTACCACCTAGACAAGCTGAGCCAAGCGCTGCCTAGAACCAATCTAATAACATATTATGTTACATTAGTTTGGTTTACTATTTAGTATTTATGCAGAAAAGAACCTGGGGATTCGCTCGGGATCACGAAGTATGACATACCTAATCTATGGTTGCTGATTAAATTACATAACAGTTTAAGGAAATAAAATCGCTCCCATGGAAACGCAAGAGGGTCTAGAGTCAATGCTATAGAAAAAATGTGTTAGTGTTAAAGAGCATACATTTAAATTTACTTATACTTACCTACATATTTTATACGTACATAGGTAGGTAAATGTCGCAAAAATTACCACAATTTTCATGGCTTATGAACAGTTTGTACTGCGCCAATCACCAAGCTTAGTAGTCATCATTATACATAATGTATAATGCTTTCTCTCAATGGTTTCCTTCTCAGAAACTAGTGCTTTCAGGCAATAATGAAACTTTAATAATCACATAGGAATCTATGATAAATTTAGTTTCTTGCCAGATTCGAACCTACCCTTGGAGAACAACGTCCAATCCGCTACGCTCAACACTTCAAACACAAAAGCTTTCTAAAGCCAGCAAAGCGAATCGAATGTGAGAACGGGCATAGGTCGATAATTTGCTTCTGTAATACAAGCCTAATGGATCTCAATTACTGCTACTATTCCATCTCGGAGCGCTTTATACCAATATCAGTGAACCTCATCTTCTACGTTCGAGTTATTTAACAACTCGCTTTCGAGCTTCGAGCCGATAGCAAATCGTAAATTTTTGCAATTACATTTCTAGGAAGTTTGGATTATTATGCAACATATGCAAGGAAATATATGCAACATTCAACATATTCATTTTTAGAATTATATTTTTGTAAATAAATGTTCAATAGTATGCGGGAATAAAACTTCGCATAACCTCCAAAAGGACAAAACGTAAACATATTTCACTCTAACGTCATTTTTACAAGCTTTAATTTAAAATATTCATCGTCTACGTTGTTATGTATGATCGGGTAAAATCTAGCGAGCTGAATTACTCGTAGAACTACATCCTCTCCTACAGACTTGAACTACTTTAGTCCCAATTGCAATGCAATTTTATGATATAAAACGAAAACTACGCTCAGGATTGGCTCCAGACAAAGGAACTCTCACCACGTTAACAGTAACTAAGTTTATTTCTTTTGCATTTAATATTCACTTAGCATTATTATAAAAGCGAGTTCTAGTTCCTCATATCCTGCAAATGAAAAAACCTGCCAACTGATGGTAACCGACCTAAGACTTCACCGATGCGTTTTCGACCAAAATCGAAGAGAGTAGAGCAGAGAGAGAGAGACAGAAAGACAAGAAAAACATAAGTCGCTCCTCGACCCTACAACACGTATCACACCCACCATAACTTGACGATAATGATACATTTACTGTTTCATAATACATCACGCATCGGGCCGAGCATCTCATCAGCCGGCAGGGCGATGCGTCCGCTAATAACTGTACGATTGCAACAGCCGCTCGAGACCGCTCGTAAAGTTACGAAACGAGAACTGTATACAAATAAACGACAACAAAGGGCTAAATGTAGGGCGGCAAAATTTCTGAAATTATTTGGATTTTCCTAATTGAAAATGTTATTGTTTTCTACGGATTTTTAGTGTTCCAATACTCTTATGGCTTGACCACAAAATACACGCCCCGCTACAGGCTTTTTAACGCTACAAGCGTCATGTCTACGTCAATCGCAATTTGAATACAAGCATATTAAAAAGATAAACACACATTGGACGCTGACGCTTGCAGCATAATTAAACGCTTTGAACGTTGCATCTCATGGATCTCAGTCTCAGATAATAGGTACCTAAAAAATATTGCTACGGAATCGATGAAAGTTTAGTTGAATTAATACGACTGACTGACTCGTATTTATTAAAAGCACATTTTTGTATCATAATAAACCGAAGTTTATTAAATTAATTTCGGATTTAATCTATTAGTGTTGTAAAACAAGACATCTTTCACTTAACACATTAACTATACGTCCTTTACAAATCTAAATTTAGGAATAAATTGCGTTGCTGAATAAATATGATTATAAATTAGTTATTTTTATTGTCAGAGTATTAACAGTAAATATCGAATTATAACACTTAATTTTACATTTCGAATCTTAGAAATAACGCAGTTTTAGGCTTAATATTCACTAAAATATTTTTTGTTCTTAGTTCTTTGGAATTGTCCTCTAATTTCTGTATTGGTCACTCTAGCTTTATGACAATTTTTAACTTGCAGTTGACTCCTAGGATTATCCTCCGATTACTAACTGATCGAGTCGCTCTAGTTTTAGCTGAAATAGGCCGGCACGCTTCCTCGTGGATCTAAGCGCGCGACGAGCCCAAATTAGTTACGGAATAGCCGCATATAGCCCGCGGACGGTGTTCCCGCTTCCGCGAACATCTGCAAACTCCACACATTTCAGCATTTCTGTGATAAACTGACGCAATTTGTTGTTATTACCGCTACCAATACTTCTGTAGCCCCAGTTATGTTAGTCCAAGATACATAAGGCGGGCCACCAGATTCAACACTAGTGTTTTCTAATTAAGGTTACGATTACTTATTCGTATAACAGTAACTTATTTGATAGAAACGGCTCAATCTCCTCGTCATCCTATATTTAAAATATTAATATGTACGAGCTGGATAGAGATATCATAATCATTCAGGATTGTGGTAGAGTGTTTCTCATGATACTACAACAGTGCATTATGCTTTGGCCATAGACCATAGACTAGTTATAACGTAAGCTAATATTTTTGCATCTAGACGGTTTGCATATCGAATGATTTTCCTCGGGATTTTGGATTGAAAATAAAAGCTCTAGGGCAAAGAATACCAATCAGAGTTCAGTAAACCGGAACAGATAAGTGACGCAAGAATAAGTAAGGTTGCGCCACAGCGCCACGCCGCATTGTTTTGGTTGTTTGCCAATAAATTCACGTACTCCGCAGTTAGCCTGATTTTCTTATCAAAGAGAATTGAAGTTTCTAAGTATAAAGACGCAACAATTTCTGTAAGCCTACTTCTACTGGAAGATTGAGCTATTCTTATCAAACTGCCTCTGCTCTCATTGCGACAAATGATCTCAAAAACTTGCACATCTTTGTTATTCCCATGCCTAAGAGCTGTTTGTGGGATTCGGAGGATCCCAACCTACTACTATCACCTTGCACTAAATTAATAAACTCGTCTTACTGGTACTCTACATTTTGCTTTAGTCAGACCCACGGAACCTTATGTGACAATGCCACGGGAAATATTATATCGTATCCATACTTGATACCCATGATAGGTACCCATAGTAATCTATCGTGCCTATACCATAACTTGTACAGTAGTACCACCTATTTAGTAAACTCGATGATTAATAGGCAAATACATCATATTATTCCGTGCCTAACCGTAGTTATTACCGTCGTATTCTGAACCCATTCTTAATCTAATTTTAGTAACGAGATAAAAGTTAAACGATATTACAGATTACTTTTCACGTCAAAAACCTGCTACAATGTAATTACATCAATCATTATTCATATTTTAACTGTGCACACGAGATATATCCAGAGAACTACACATTCGTTTTGTTCCAATTGCAAACGAATGCAATTAATCACTATAGTACTGCAACGTACTCACCCACCCGCAAGTAGCTCTCGAAATCCCGACCGCCATACGCATATTTATGAAAGACATTTCAAACTATTGATGTGCATCCGGCGATTCATCTTCTCCCAGTAGATCGTAAAAAATATTGTAATTGATCTAAAGATAACTTTGGATTTAGTACATTTTGTAACTCCACGCATTGAGTGTTTTGCTTGAGGCAGTGGCATTTTATTTATAATACTTACTTATGATATTTTTGTTCATGCAACAGGTAGGTACTATATGTATTTAAGGAGGACAGAATCAAAAATGACAATGTGCACTCTGTGTAAGTTGTGAGATTTTTTTTATTGTATACCTATGTTAATGCTTGCTGATGTGGTAAATTGAATTAACTTATAAGAAGTCTATTCACTCTTGACATGAAGACAATTACCTACATTGTAATCGAACGGTAGAATTAAAAAGCGTGTTAAAAATATATATTTTAATAGCAGTTTCAAAGATTGCCCCGAATTTGTTTTCAAAGTGCGTGCATCAAAAGAATACTATAGAATAGGTTACGTAGGATGTTTAAAATTTCTTATCTTAAAAACTAATAATATATGATAACATTAACAGGTTGACGTGTTTCATACAATACGACACTTTAATTTATGCACATTTGATATTCCATACATGTACGGCCGGATTATAAGATACCGTGATGAATGAGAAATATCAAATTTCGATTTCAAGATGGGTTTCGTATAACGAAAATCCTCGTCAAATCATCGGATTTACATGGAAGCGAATGAAAAAAATGAAGAAGAAAAAAATGAATAAAGATTACCTAAGTAAGTATTGTATTGATTTCGATATACATACTTGTAACTTTTCCTGTAAACTTTGTACAACTGGTATACCTACAGATGGTCAAAAACCATTACTGTTTTGGGTTCAGTACCCTTTTATTTCGTGTGACATTGGGTTTGATTATTTCTTATTTTAGATTTATTTTAAAATATAGAATCCCAATTCGTAATACTGTAATCTCATTGATCACCAAACTAAAAACTAGGTAGCTATGTACCTTTAAGGGTGTACTTTCACCGTTTAGGATACGAGTACAAATTTAATGAATAATTTGAAACTTGTGCAATAAGTAGGCGCCTTTTTAAATTTAATGTATGTATGTAAAAATTTAAAGTATCTACAGACATATATAGCAGAACAGCTAGTTATTGTTGCACACTTTAGATACACAATGATTACCCAAAAATCATCTTACACTAGGTACAAAAGCGCAGAGATATGCCATATCAATTGTAGAAGTAGTGATCAGCAACTAACGGCCGAGCAACGGAACTAAATTATGCGACTTAATAAGATACCTACGAATTACAATCTACATAGTAATGTAAATAATTCATAAATATGTATGAACGGAGATAACACGTAAATCACATTGCTGTAACGGTTGCTCGTTTAATGTAATGAAATTTAACCCTTCGTATACATATTTATATTACAGAGATAGCGAACAGTTTTATCTTCATTAAAGTTCAAATCATACAAAAATTTGTATTTACATACATTTCTGGTCATACTATTATTGAGGCGGCCTATAATACTGACTCATGATCCGATGACAGACTCGGATGTCAGACGCCAGACTGCTTTGCGACAGCCTTGCATGGTTGGCTACCACCCATTTGCATGGGTCATTTACCAAACGAATTGACGTGATCCAACTGGAAGCATGAAAGACAGTAGGTACATACATACTTTTCTTCTTCCTTCCTTGTTGGCCGGCAAGGCATCGATGATGTCTTCGATGACCGATGTCTGTGGGCGGTGGCAAGTTACCACCAGGTTGCTTGTGTGCTAGTTTGTCCGTATTTTACATAAAAAAATCGTATAACCGTATAAATTACCATAGCTATGCTATAGTATATTATATAGACCACCAGACCTCGCTAAAATCAGTTTGTTCACTAAACTAACAATGTAACTACTCGTATCATGGTAGTTTTAAAAAAACCATTGGGTATTTTAAGTCACCAAACCAAACGTGCTTAAACCACCTAAAGTATGAAAATCAACTTCAATTAAAATTGCATTTATCATTTAACCTTCGCACACGATGTCACTAGAAAACATTTTTACAACTTACATTCTATTCACATCTCCTCTATCGTTATTAAACTATTTAGTTTCAAGTGTTTCTACATTATTATCATGACACATATCTACATGCATTGTAAGTAAAATAGAAGACAAAGCGCAAAGCATTTTAAACGCATGTAATTTTTAATACACTAACCTACAAACATTATCAGATGCAAGACTTAGAAACCTAAGCATCTCATCTACATATTCAACGGAACGCAATAAAAACCACAGTTGGACAGAAGCATAGAAGCATTAGAGACCGCACTACTTCACCGACATCATTACGAATGAGAAATTATAATTTATTGCTTTTAACTAGTGCCCATCTATTAACACGATTAGAATAATTTATTGGCATTCGATTTTAACATCGATACTTAGGAGTAGCCGTGCTCCATCATGCATTGCGCACTGCCGCCTTTGACGTCTGCACTTATGTGTTTAATTGAAGTCGGATTGTCTTGTAATTTTGTTTGTTATTATTTTTATTTAAGAGCTTATTTTTAAACATCGGTACCAACATGTAGCTTGTCTGTTTGTCGAATAGCTATACATAAAAACGGGTGGAAAAACCTTACATTCATTACAGAAGTTCCACGTTTCTTGAATAAAGACGACACGACGTTAGACACAACCGGTCGCCCTATAGCCCAATAAACTAAAGACAGTTCTGTAAATAACATCAGGTGACTACGTACTGTAAACCTTAAGAGAGATCTATATTACACAGTCGATCGTATAGGGCACGTGAAGGTGATATATGTAATGACATTAGTAGGTACAAAGACAAGTGGGACATGGGAACTGCATCGCAATACTCACTCCCAACGCAGGCCACGGTAGCTAAGCGGTCGTGACGTTCATAAACAAAATGATCGATATTCAAACTATCTATTGGTCTCACATTCTCATTAATCAGCCTACGTCATTGCTGCTATCTCTCTCAAATTCCTCACAACTGTTTATTATCCAATGTTATTGCGTCGTTAAGTTTTAATCCAACCTTTATGTGCAATTTACTATCAGTTAAATTGAGGTAGGTTACATAATTCAAATTAGGAAAAGAATTAAAAGGAGTGGTTTTTAGGATTCCGTACCCAAACGAAACTTGATCAGTTTTATTACCGTGACCCATCGGTCACGGTTGTTTTCAATATTAGTCACAATTTGGAGTTTTCATAAAATGAAGAACGTTGCCTACTTCGAAGTAAACGATTATTATTTCACTGCTTGACATCAATTTCATCTATTTCTGCAAATAAGAAATACCTTCCTACTTAGTTATTTTTGGATTCCCATAAGTCTTTTAAATTCGCTATTCATTTTATAATATTTATTTACAAGCGAATGCGACCTATGCCTCTTTTTATATACATCGGTACCAAATTTATATTATTTTGTGTTAAATTTGTCTCAAAGAGATCGTTGTAGTTTAAAGTTGGTACTATACCATCGGCTTTTGCTATCACTTAAACGGTAGTGCTTTATAATTGTTATAAATTTCATGATTTTGTTTCAAATCAATAAACAGTAGGTACTTAATCATAGCTTATAGTGATTTTATAAAATTACTTATTAGAGTATCAAAATGTACATTAAGTATCGGTATTGTCACATAACTGATCGTAAAGGCCGACATAGACAAGTGGTGCTTCTGCCCCTATATATTGTGTCGAGAGTGCAGTAAGGCTGCGCGGCGTGCGCAGGTCAGTGACCCTGCGCCGGCGCATTGTTCCGCAAATGCGTACGCACACGGAAACGGGAGCGAACAGAGAACACCGCCAGTGGATGTGCTCAGGGAAATTTGAGTTGATAAAATATATTTTTTATTTTTTTATTTTTTTATTGATTTAAGGTAGCAAACGAGCACGCAGCATGCACCTTCCGCTGCCGCCCATGACAACTGTGACCGACTTAGAACAAGACTCATATGGGTACTGGTATAGTTAGTCCGGTTAGATGACGGTGTTAAAACACTAGTTGGTTAGTTTGTAAGTATTAGGACGACCCTTACGGCGCAATAGTTACATCATTGTGTTTCTCTGTCGATGGTTCGATGGGTCCTGATTTCGATCCCCTGCGAGACGGATAAGTTTAAATTTCTGTTCTCGGTCTGTATGTGTGTATGTGTTTAACACACAAGACACAATGAATCCTGGAATAAACATAGTAGTGTATTTATTAAAACCCGACGATAATCTTTACACTGACTGTAAATAGCAATAAATAATTAAATGAACTTATCCAACAGTTTCATCGATCCATGTATCTCTGCATCTGTCGAAAGTTATTTGTGGCGTAAACAAAACTGGTCCACGTTAACTATCTTACACGAAATAATTAGATACGCGCCTGTGAGATCTATCATCGCTCCGCCGGCCGCACATTAGTTCCGCCACTGTTATAAACAATTGCTTTTAGAATTATCTTACACCAGTTTAAAATACAAGCGAAAGCCTTTAACGCCAATAAAGTATTTTACGACTATACCCTACGAAGGTAATCAGGTAGGTAAGGTAAGGTATAATAATTTTTGGGTTGCATAGCCCCAAAATCAATCAACTCAATTGAAAATTACGTCATTTTCCCATCATAGAATTACTTTTAATTACTTTAAATTCAGTTTTACTTTTTGTATCTAAATATGAATTTTGACTATTTGACAAACAAGTTTTGAAAATAAATATGATTTATAATAACCTTAATTATGTATACAACTTTGATGATAACTGAATAGATTTCCCTAAAAGTGCGAAAAAGGCAGAAACATTTTGGAGGGAACAATATTGGTAGAATATAATAAAAAATACAATGAAAATGGCCGGATCTTTTAGATAATATAATTTTGATGCAACTAAGTGATGGTTGATTTGATTCTAGAGAAGTCCTTGGGCAATCCGAACATGATTTATTTGAGAACATAATATATAATATAAGCAAAGTGCTCGTAAGTTGATTCCACACAATGTTTTTATCATCGAAGCTTCGATCGAGCATCGAACTTATCTACTTATATATTTTTTGTAATTAGGTAACATAAATATAATTTTACTTATTTAGGTATGTATTTTTTTGATAATTATATATCATATCCATCAATTTATTGAGTAGTCGATAAATGCGCTATTGAAACACTCGCTCCTCATACGAACTTAGATGTGCTTGTGAACTTGTGGATACCATACGTTCAATTTAAAACGGAATTAAGCTTACAGTTAATATACCTATCACATACAAGGATACAAGTGCCTGAAGATAAATTAGGTAAAGATCGGCTCGGCTATTCCTCAAGCATAAAACCAACATGCGCGTACATCCTTTGCCTAACCAATAAAACTTTCTTATCTAAGTATAATCAACCATTCGCCGACCCTTAAAACAGGAAAGATCGGCGTTTAAATAACATTTTCAAGCTACTCCGGGACAAGTGAAGCCTCATAACGGTTGGAGTACAATAATTTATACGAGCCCAGAAGAAATTAGCTGTCCTCGCTCGACTCCCAGACGTATTTACGATTTGATGTCAATAACTCTCTCGTAAAAGCTCGCCTAATGTCATTGAAGTGGATTCTTAACATTCACAATTTTCAAAATAGAAAATGATTCCGATGTATGTATGTATAATAAAGAATACAATAAATACGTATAGGTATACTTAGTATAGAAAATATGTGTTAAAACTAAAACTTAAAACCCAAGTTACAAGTAACCAACGTAATAAAGTTAGACTAGTAACTAACCCAAGTTTAAATCTGCTAACGACAAACGAACTTGCTCGTAGTTACAAAAATATGAAACTTGTCAGGTCCTACTTACCCTCATTATGAATCGAGTGTTGCGCAGCGAGTATCCGCATCGTGATCGATGCTCGCTGCGAGCAGCTGCCCGAGACCCAGCCACAGACCTGATTAACTAATTATATGGGATAAAATAAGTAACACCTAATAATCCTGGACCTAACATGTGTGTTACTCACTGGTCCTCGGAATACCACATGTTCCTGGGGGTAATCGGTCCCATTACGTGCTTGGTACTATTTTTATGGTTACTTTATACTTACTAGTTTATATTTCATGTAATGAAGATTAGTAATAATGAAATTTTACTAATCTTCTGTTTAAATTCCTTAAATTAAATTGTCTGTCAGATTGCTACCTGATTCATTTGTGTGCTTAACCATATAAATATCTAATTAAGCTCCTCAGTCCCACGTAAATCAAGCTCTAAAGTTCTAAACAGCATAATTTATCGTAAGCTACAATGTAATCTGTCAATTTATTATCTAATCAAATCAAATACATGGTAGAATTGAATAATGCCCAGGTTTATTGGTCTAAGAAGTCTTAAGGACGCCTATCGTTTCTATCCGTTGCGGTGAAAATAATTTGAATTTAATGCTCCTTGCCTCACCGCTTTCTACTATGATTGTTCTCGCCCGATATAAATTAACTTGTATAACCTTTAAATAACATTTGAAGATTAAAATCTATAATAGTAAATTGGCAACTTTCCCACAAACCATCCCAAATTTCAACTGTATCTGATCTGATAATCGTAACGGACAACTTTTGATACCGATCATAAATTTGCATACGCCTCGGCCTTGTTATTATCTTTGTTGAATGATAGATTCTGTCTGTTAATACAGAAGGTGATGAGTTAATGATGTTTTTAGTAGAAATAAATTTCGTACATACTATAAGTTAGTGGAAGATTGATCACAACCTACAATTTTCCGTCTATTCACACATTAAGTCATTAAGGCCACGTTCCCGATAAATAAATAAACAATTACACACTCATGCCTCCGAACTAGAATTCCCTGTTACGCGAAACATGAACAAAGCAAATAAGACATCACAGACATCTACGAACGAAGAACAAACATTTATCTGATCACATCAATGACTGCCGCAACCGGACATCGAACCGGGGATCCTCGCATTGTAGACAGGGTCATTCATCACCAACAGGGCAATGAGGTCATCGGGGCCATTCATCCAAGAGTGGAAACACCTTCTGAGACACACACACTTATGAGAACATTCTGATACTCGTATATCCTCCGGACCTATTAATTAAAATTAAAATGTATGTTTGAACTGATTTGTGCAGGATTTCTACAGCTGAAGTCTCAAACTCGAAATACCACAGTTTAAAGCGTTATTAAATAGATTAATAATAATTAGATCAGATATTTGCAAATCGTAAGTTCAATCTTCACGATCCAAACTATGCCTGCATAATGTGGTAAATTTAGTGCTTTTGCTGGCCCCACCTTTAAATGAAGTAAGAAGTTCTCAACGTAATTAGCAGTATAGTCCCATCCCTAACCAAACAAAGCTTTTTACAACGTGGTGTAGAATTTTCTACACTCGTAGTCGTTCAAATTCGAAAATAAAAAGTTCTTAATTTAAATATTAGCACAGTGTGAATGTACTGGTTGGTATGTGTTAGGATTCTTTTCATCAGTCATACATTACTCTGCATATTTTGATCGAATCTATCACATATCATGTTCACAATCACGTATCACGATGAGATACCGTTGTCATAATCACAATCGAGATGTACGAGCCAATCGACCGGAAACGTCGCGTCACGTCACGCGTTATCCCGTCACTAGCGATGCCTAGCTTGCGAATTGACACTTCATTATTACACCCATCAACACTGTGTATATTACTCTGTGGTATTCGAATTATTATAGTATCGGAATAATATGAAAAGTTTTTGTTCAATAAATTGGGAATTATCTTTCAAAAGTTTGAATTAGTACGATGTCAAACAGATGAACGAGTAAAAATAATTCATTTGAGTGATGACAGCCTTTCCGGGTACGAATTGTACAATTACTTACATAAATATAAATAGTTATTAAGTATATTAAATTAAACGTATTTAAAACATTGATATAACATTAGGTACAAAATATGATGTTATGTTAACAAGATTTTAATAAGGTATTAAAATTGTGGCATTGGAATGAAACCGAAAAAATGTTCTATTTAACGGCCGAAATACAAGTATCGAATAAAAACTATTTAGTATTAGACCCAGGAATATGTACAATTATATATTTTCTAGTTACATAATGTAGAAGCAGTTTTTACCCATGAGATCCGTGAGTCTCACCGCATACTCGAGGTTCTTTAGCTATTAACAAAATGTGCACGCAGTGTCTCATTCAACACCAACCAATCGATTATATTCTAAACCATGAATTAAAGAAGATGCAATGTAATGCAAGAGAAAGTTTGTATAAAGCAAACAACGTTCACGCCTTATTCATTAGGTATATTTTAATACGGACTCGACCACTTACATCACTCCAGTCTCCAGTAATATGCAGCATCACTAGTGATAAGAGAATATTCGAGAAGAACAAGCATCGTAGATAAAAGAGGTGTCCGAGCCTAGTGACATCTTGCAACGTAACAGTATTGACCACTCGATTTATACGATCACTTGTTAGACGGTGGTTGTACACGTTCATATTTAGACTCAATGGACTTGGCGATTTGAAAAAGGATTGTTCACACTTTGTTAGAGTTGCGCCACTTTTGAAGATTCTATTTCATGACCATATTTAAATCCGGTTTATTAATCGCTCGATTAAATTCTAAGTATAAAAATGTTATGATACTCGTAGTCATCAAGTTGATGTACCTACACAAAATTGTTACTATGACGAGTGAATATGAAGTTTATGGAAACGGCATTATGCCTATAAGGAGATCTTGAGTCGGTTGACATCTGATACTGTTTCTGGAATAATTTCACTAATTTTGCAAAATAAATAAAAAAGGGTGAACACTTTTTACGCGTGTACGCAGTTTTAATATGAACGTCGCTTCAGCGTAACCCCGATGCTGAAAATGAAAACCTTCGTCGGATGTCATCTAGCCTCTCTAATAGATAAACACCTTTAAAGTCGACGCCGTGAGCATCCGACGCATTCCATTCCAGCGAAGTGAAACGTATCTACTACCGAGAGGAGCTCACAACCTATCAGCTCATAGTGATAAATGATCGCATTCAAATGCGAGCCGAAATACGAAACCTTTGTTAACTTTGCCTTTCCGAAATTTGATCCATTAAAGTTTTCGTTACGCTGGCTTTCGGTAAAAAATATCTATGAGGTTCAGATCGTGAGTAATCGTGGCACTGCGTCCCGTTAAGTTTGTTTTGAAAGATACTCGCATCACATTTATTTCGACCGGTATGTTGAAATAGATTTCAAAATGAGAACAATTTTATTCTGACGACAAATTAAAGAGAAAACTTTTTTGTGCTTTTAAAAAAAACTTGTTTTAAAATATTTTTTTTACTATTCTGATTATTAAGTTACGTTTTCGTTGCCGCTAGGCAAGTTTCAAAGTCTGTTGATGTCAATCAATGCGTTATCGTTACGTGATTGTCTTCTAAATAAGTGTATCTAGTTATTCAAAACCAGCATTCAAAACCACCGCAGTCTCGCCGTGACCATGATCCATGCAACTGGGTCGAAATATTGGTAAAACAATTCGAAATCGTGAGTACCCGTATACATTATAATGCTTAACAAAACCTTTCTATAGATATGCAACTTTTCTGTCAAATCTGTTCTGAATCCGAATTCAAAAAGAAGGGTGTGCCACAGACGGTAAGCTATCCTGTGGTTAAGTTTTCTCATCAGCTAGTATGGCATACTAAAAGCGTATATAATATATTACGAATCTAATTCTAATCCATCTCTGGACGTGTGTAGCGCAACGTGTACTCATTTATTCGCTCAGCTTTTATCAGACGACGTGATGCGATAGTAAATCCCGGTTTCACTCGAGACGAATGGCCGCAGAAGTGACCGTTACCACCAATAGAAATTGTGATCTAGAACCATAAGTGTTTCTAGAAGGTAGTCAGATTATTTTAACATAGTAACAAGGTGGTACCGTTTTCTACGTAATTGAAATGTCTGGTATGAAATTTAAAGTTATTGGAACGAAGTTCCCCATGGCGGCTAGGAGTTAACTGGTGAACTGAACTGATGTAACGAAAATACGTCAATAATGTTTAATGTTGTCTAAGTCAAGAGTGAAGGTTTTTTCTATGTTAACGCGCTTCACCATTTAAAGGCTACGTTGCGTCGCCACTTACCATCAGGTGGGATCGTAGTCAAGCGGTAACTCATATTCGGTAAAAAAAATTGGTTGAACAACAATGTTGTATGTAAAAACACAAATAATGAAGACAATTTAAAGCCTGCAATTCAATAGAAAGATCTTGATTGTATCAAGTTTAATTTATGTCTTACAATTGAAATACGACTGTAACACAATTATTTAAGCACGATTATGCAAACTGGCATATCTTTATATAATTAAAACAAAGAAAAAAAAATAGGTGAAGCGACTAAATTGGGGGTGTAGTGAAAACCAAATCGGTTAAAACAAAAGTCAAAGCCTCGAAAAGGTGACTCTTTTACTAAAGTTTGTTGTACAACTTATGGGACACCTGGGACCCAAGTCTGCTAATTTAAAAATGCTTCAATTGTTGTTTGAATAGTTTGACATGTTTGTGACTCATTTTGTATACAAAATGTGTCAAACTATTCAAACACGACGCAATTGAAGCATTTATAAATGAGCAGACTGAGCCCTATTTATCTACCTTGTCATCATCACTGCAACCCCTAACTGCTGGGATAGGGTCTCCTCACTCAATGTCAGACTTCACGCACCTTAGAGCAATTTATGGAAAACTCTAAAGTGTGCTGGTTCCCTCGTAATGTTTTCCTTGACTGAAGCATGTGATAATAACATTGTAATACGCAAATATTTTTATAAATTTGAACCCGGCCTCAGTTCCATGTTCCATCTTCCCATGTTCGGTCCATGGGTTTAATGTTCAATCCTCTTGGATGATTGAAACCTCTATAAATAATATAGAGGTTTCAATGGATACCCGTTTGAAACGAAATTTCTTTCTTACTGCAACATGATGCAAGATTTGACAAGCTATTGCTGGATTATGTAGGTACCTACCTACTGTCTGTTCTGTCGCTGGGTCTAAGTATGCTCAATTAAAAGACATTAAGATTTCCGCTTGTAAGCCGGATTTCGATTTAACGATGATTGATTCAACCGGAAGGGAATATACTAACTTCTAAGAACACATTACATAGGTCCAGCTATTGCGGAAAAAATGGGAAAAGGAAATTTTCTGCATTTGGAAATAATTTGCGACGATTTATAAAAATATTAACACACATAGGTACTTTGCCGTTATTTAACTAAATAGCCTGAGCTCGCTTCGCTTTTTTAAACCTACATAACGTAAATGATAAGTTTAATAATTAGGACTCGCACCAAAATCTTTATTTAACATTTCAGTAGACTAACTATAGTTACCCCTTACCAACAATCTATGCTTTTATACTGAGCAATTTTTAAGTAACGATTACAAACCTTTTCTCTTATTGACCTGTGGCGCTACCAGTATAAGTTATCTTCGCAATAATTATCGTTTAAAATCTCATCCCTGTTATTCAAAATTTATGGGCGTGTCGAATGCAATTACATTGGCAATTAGAAAACCGTCATATATCATTGTCGTCGATGTTGCTTGGGATCGTCAGAGGAACTTACACGAGTCTTAATTACGCCCACTGGCTGGACCATTTATTACGTTCGATTCATCTCCTACTTTAATATAACCCTAAACTGTAACGGCATAGGGTCCTATTTCCAAAAGCATATCCAATACACTACATAACAAAGACCTGTGTTATATTTGCGAAACATCATTACGAAAGCTACTATTCGGTAGGCAACGTACTAGGAAGTATGACCCTTGTGACTACCGCTCAATATTGCCAATTGAAGATTTCTCCAGTGTCTATGAAATCGGATGACAATTAATTGAAAATGTATTCGCCATTTCCTTCGGCCAATACCAGACCTATCTGAGTAAGGACAATTACCAGTATTAAATGAGGCTATTCATCAATATAGTGTTTCTTCGGGATCGTGACGTCACGCACTTGAAACAACTGTGTTGGACACCTCTAAACACTATAGAAAATGTCTCCTGCGGGCTTAAAATATTATAATACGAAGAAAACTTAGTAAACTTATATTTGGATGGCATACATTGCACGTATTGTTTGAAATTTGGTCTAAGTGTTGGTGTCTAAACGATCTTTGTATAAGACACAATAGTTGAATAACAAATTTGTTAAGATCGATTACAGTTAAATCGCTTATGCCCGGGGGCTATGGTTTATTTTGTGCAACAAGTGCATACGAACCAGTCACGAGAGGATGTTACATTCCCTCATTAACTGTAACAACGTTGCCACTAAATTTCTTTGAACAACAGTAAGTGCTTTAATGGAAAATTCACTGCTAGTAATTACTTTTTGAAAAGTACTATCAGGCAATATAGAACCGAGACTATAAAAGACTCTTTTTAAGAATTTGTTTAAATACATTTTTTTAGTTAGGTGAGGGTTTATGTTAATTTGGATGGTATTTATTTATATGTATTTATTTATTTCCCTTCCTAGGTGACTACACCCAGGAAGGAAAATCTTCTCTATAATTTTCCCCTAGCGGAAAATTTAATTAGAAATACGACTTTTACAAGCGCTCCTTTATTATGTGACCTAAATACCAACTACCCTACAGGATCGTCGAAAATTTGTTCCCCGCATAGAAAAGAACATCGACCCATTGATCTTTCAACAGACACCCGTGAGTCACAATTCTCTACTCGTATTAACACCTTTCGACCACAATGGAACCGCGGATATTAACGTGCTCTTAACATCATCATCTTTCACTGATCTGTCAAAACAAGCGGTTAAAAGGTCGTTGAATCTAGAGAAAATTTGTTGTTTCATAATTTTACCTCTGAGAACTAGGTTATTCGGTGGTAAGTTCTGTCGTGGCCTGCTCTCGTGAGAGCTTTGTCACTGCTGATTCATAAGTGAAGCCTAACTGTTTTATGAAATTTTATCCTTCCAATAAACCAATTAATTACATAAACATGCGTTACACCTCCCTATAAGTAAATAAAGTGCAGGAGAGTTAGTTCTACGCGATATTTAGACGCAAGCATTACATTTTTCGATCGATCGACACTTGGAAATGGGGTGTACTATAAAAATAATTCCCAAAAATGAAAATGCAATACTCATTTTTTAAGTCAATAGTCGACAATATATCGTATGTAGTCATTAACCAGGCAGGAAATGAACTTTATCATGTTTGGATACCATCTGGATTAAACTGGATAATACATGGCCCAGCAAACTTCAACAAGGGGAACCTGGCGTCAGCTACTGCAATTGTTTGTGGCCAACTGGTAAAATGGTCGTACTTAGCATGGGATGTGGTAGCCATCTAAAACCATTAATGATCTACTACAGAGCACGTATCTCTCTTCATAACTAAGGAGGCCTAGAGCTTACACCACGCTGCTCCAGTATGGATTGGAGTTGCTTCAGCGTTTACTACCGCTTTATTTCGCTTTAAAATTGCCTATGCGAATGTTAAACGTACTGCAACCCTAATCACTCAAGCCGATATCTGTTGCAGTAATGGACGAGCGTCGCGAGCCAACGTCATTACCTAGATATCGTAACGCCACGAGTAATTGACTTTTACTATCCACAATTAAAGTTGACTTTTTAATCTTACAGGAAGGGATTATTCAATTAGTGGACGTGGAAGAGACTGCGATCGACGATACGCCGCATCGAGTATGAGCGATGCGTCGGACCGTGATGGAGCCGGATTACTGCATCGATATCTACCACCACTTAGGAGATTATCGCCTCGCGATTCTTCACGGTTTACACTTGGACAGCTGAACATTGCACATGGCTGCAAATTTATAAGCTCGATAAATCTATTTAATTTTATAGTGTTAGCCGTTTATCTGTTCTGTGTGGTTAATAGGGCTACTTTTTATGCATTGGTCACCTAAAGTACATTGGTTACCTAATGGTAAATAAATTCCACAGACAATTACACCAAGGAGGCTACCAAAGCTCCATGAAGAAACTCAAAGCTCATCAGGTAACCTTCAACCAAGGTGGAATATAAGATGACAAAGATACTTATAGCATATATTCATAAGCTGTCAATGTATATTTATGCATATTTTGGAATGTCACCGGTCATCCTACTGTTTGAAGGCTTTGAGGCAATAAATTATTGCAAAACGCTAATGGGTTCATAGCCTTGTCTTTACGAAAAATGAAGGAATACAGAGAAACAATTTCAATTGGAAGATATCTCATGAGACTGTACCGAATTGATAATTAAGTTTCGGAACCAGGCCGCTGCGCGCCGCCACAATCGTTCTCGTACGGCGCAGTACGTCTTACTGGGAGTCATCAATCAAGAACATTATTTATTTTATCGATCCCTTCGAAATCGGCCCGCAAGTGGGACGCGTACCACTCGGAGACGGGACGCCGTATCACGTTCATGGTGCGGCGGAGGTATTGCTCGGTTGTGTGCCATAATCACGCTTTTCTCCAGACTTTCCAGAGAGGTTGGTTTGTATTTTGGAATTTAGGCAAAAAGTAGATTTAAATAACTTTAAGCTCCATTTCTAACAAGACGTCCTTCTTCGTATCCTTTATGTAAGGAAGGTTCCTTATGAAAGGTCGTATGACCTGGAAAAATTGTATACCTAAGCGACGTAGTTATATAACTATTTAAGTAAACGATTTTCTCCAAACTTTCCAGAAGGGTTAATTTGCAAATTCAGGTTTTTAAGTAAAGATTTAAATAGATCCTAACTAAATTGGACCCTTAGTTTAAAAGTTATTGAAGATTACGTACGTTACGGACCAAATTCCACGCTGGCGAAGCCACGTGCAAAAGTTAGTGTTAAATAATATTAGAACAGCTTAATTATAACATACCGAAATAGAAATATATAAATATTATATAAATCGAAATAGAAATATATATATGAAACGAAACTAGGCGAATAGTTAATGAATTTATGCCAATCTTAAATTAGTTTGATTTGATTGATTGGTTAAATACTTTCAAAAATAGGTATTATGCATGACTGCATTGGGCGGCATCCGATTCAATGTATACATCCGGTTTAAATTTTTATTTAATGGATGTAACTGTCACTTAGATCAAAGCGAAATGCTCATTGAAAGTCATTAGGCATATACCTTTAAATCAGTGTAATACGTATACTCAAAACAAGATTATGTTCTTAAAATAATAACATTATAATGTTTTGATCATAAGTTATTAAAGATATTGGATTAATTTATAAACTTAATGCCAAAAAGTACCTACCTTCTTTGACGAAATTCTCTTAAACTTCCAAGACCTACACAATAGTCTTCAAAGTTGGTGTCTTCACAGAGTAGATGTCTTCAAAACAAGAGGGAATAGGTTGCTACTAAGTTAGTGCGCTCTACCACCCAAGACCACATCACCACTTACCATCAGGTGGGATTGTGGTCAAGCTAAAGCTTTATTATTGATAAGTTAATAATTATAAACAATAAAAAAAGTCAGCCTTATAGAAGTATCAATGTATAAGTTTCTTTGCACTTTAAGCAACGTCTTTAGCAATGTAACAAAATAAACGTATGTTTATTACTTCATATACCTATGTACGAGTAAATGTACGATTTTACGTGTATATTACTGATTGTAGTGTAACTACCCTATATTTACACATAAATAAACTGGGCGCACAAATTTTTCAATTTATTAATCAACATACATTATTATAGTTGTTTAGACTTACCCTCGATCCGGCTGACAGGATATGTTCAGTGGGGGATTTTCTAAGTCCACGATGGTCAGACCAGCAATGCTGTCGGCTTCAGTTTCGCAGAGCCCCCTAGGAGATGGAACAGGGAACGAGGATAAGTATAGGAATGGGATGGGATAGGAAAAAATCCTAAAACTAGACATTGCCTCTTAAGTAAATTGAAGAAGGTTTCGTTTTCTAATTTTATAACATTGTAACTGTATTTCAATTAAAAAAAAGGAAATTTACCTAATAAGTTCCTTTCTTGACGTTTACCGCGAATACGGTTAAAACGTCTATATTGGGATGACGTCATAAGGAAGGAAGGAAGAATAGGGATGGGATGGGAACGTATAAAAAATTCTGGGACAAGCTAATTATACTTTAACAATCTCTAAATATTAAAGTGGCTTTCTAATACTAAAATATTGTATTGTAACTGTGTGTTTATTAATTTCTCCTGTGGCGGCGCATTTGCCATAAATTATGCTAAAATGTTCATTAAACAAAAGTGAAAATAACGCAACAATAATTCACCTATTAGTTAGTTGGCAAGCGGTACAAATTACTTAAAAACAAGCTGATTATATATTATAATTGTATTGAAACAAAGCGTAACGGATACTGCTGCGCGCGAAACTCAACTATCCGAATGGCAGCGATTTCTTTAGATTTGAAAACTCTGCAACACTTCCATTTTATTAATATAATTTGTCAATCTCGCTACTCGTCGAAACTCTTCACCGAAGTACACGTTGGAAGGTGGGCAAAATGTAATAATGATTTGATGATGATGATGACATTTTCATTTGGTGCATTCTGCCCAAAATGTAGTTATGATCCCGGATTACGATTACATCTGGAGGCACGGAAATGGCCCCCGCCAAGAACGCTCTAACTTCCTTTTCTCGGAGGCGCTCGCGGGGGCAGTTCCGGGCCTCCAGATGTAGGTAATTGTAATCTGTAATCATGATTACATTTTGCCCAGCTCTGGTTGGAAGTAACATAAGTAATCGGTACGTCGCTACCACTCACTCAACTTATGGAAGAACTAAGTATGTTAACTAAGAGCATCGCGCGAGTCCCTCCTTTTGATTCACGCAAATAACAGACGTGATTGAAAATCGCAGTAAGCAAGACGAAGAAGCGCGAAGTCATTCGAACTGGCTTTACATTCGTCTTCGCCTAACTTCGATGAACTACGAGGTCTGTAGAAGCTGCATACACATACAGATAGATATAACTGTTGTGTGGATTTATTCCGACGCCCACCGCACGCCTTTTGCGGAAATTAACGCCTCAGGCGATGAGTTCACAGTCTGCGTGAGCTTCAAACAATGCACAACCCTTTGATTATATACACGTCTAGATAGTGCCATTGAGCGCCTAAACGTCTAAAAAAATATCACCCAACTCTTGGGTTATAAGCTTGTCCGACCCGCTCAGTGGCGAATCTGTCATTACAGTGTCAACACGCATTTAGTGACATAGTAAAAATTACGATTTGTGCGATAAAAGTGTGCAGGAATTATGGTGGACGACTTAAAACAATTAAAAAAGTTACGTATCATCGGTAAGTAAACATTAAATTACTATATTATAAAGACACAATTAAATAAATAAAGTTAAATTTTGTTAGGAGATGTGACGCCATATTGACAGAATTTTTACAGTGTTGTATGTTGATTGAATGTAAGATTTACCGTGTGAGCGTTAGCTAAACTTAACAAATGTTTAATCCTGATCCATAAACTATATTTCAAGATTTCAAGCCACCATTTGACTGTAGTGCGGTATGATATAGGTACATAATAATATTATAAACTTGGCGGGCATTGTTTATTTTATTTAATAATCTGATTGCTGATCGCAGTTGGCCGATTTTTTAAATTTTGATTTATACTTCTTTAGGTGCATTATGAAAAATGGTTGAATATGTGAAGTTGTGATACAATACAATTCACAGATTCAGTAGTTCACAGATATAATATGGTCCATAGAGTAGTTATTCAACAAAGTCCATTGTTTTTTGTTTTTTCAGACTATATTTAATATTGGAACAAAACATTTTAAAAATATAACACAAAATAGAAATCCAAGATGGCGGCTATGCGAAATTATCAACCTTTTCGTCATGGCTGTCGTTTTCATAGTTTTCGAGGGTATTAAAGCCGATAGTGCTGTCAAAATGTAAATCCAAGATGGCGGCTGCACGAAATCACCTTTTTTGTCTTGGGTGTCGTTTTCATGGTTTAGAAGGTGTCGAAGCCGATAGTGCTGTCGAAATAGAAATCCACGCTATTTTGTTTGTTTTTGTCAGTGTTTAATGTAAATGTTATTATTTATTAAAGTGAAACTTTTATTTTATTTTTTAATTTTAGATTTAAGTTAAATAATTCCGAACTAGAATAAGAATAAATAACCTTAAATACTTTCCATTACAAAATATATTTTGTCTACTGATTCATATTGTACAAACTCCTAATATGTGAAAAAATTATAATTAAATGAATTTAAATTTTAAACACGTATAATTATATTTTTTCCATCCTTCTATGGGAAATATTCAAGGGCTGGTATCACTCAGTACACCCACACCATGATGCACGCGCTTGTCGAACAGTAGAAGTTACGCTTACTTGTGTGCGTATTACTCACACAGTCCCGTCAAATCTGGCCTGTTATATTTCTTGCGATTGCAGCGCAACACTATATCTAGACGTGTATATAATCAAAGGCACAACCGAATTCCTCGTAATTATAATAATAATCTGTATTTTCCACGGGAAAATCTTAACGATTTCAGATAGGACTCGTGTCTGATTAGTGGATTTTAGTAGTCAAATACAGTATTCAGCATACACGATAATATACACTAAAACTATACACAATACTGTACCAAGCCTATTTCACTGTGTGGCATCAATCTCATACAGAGCATATACTCCTTCCACTCCCAGTAACTTAACGCATTTACAGAAACGCGTAACCCAAGTGCCAAATCGTCAATGTTATAACATGCTGAATATTGCAATTATTCATTTTACAAAGGTAAAGCGGCAAGATCACTTAAGAGCTTTGCACCACATTTTCACGCAACAACAATAGAAGCACGATTTTAATACGACTTCAACCGTTATTTATGACATTTTTATTTAATTCTTACCTCATACTGACTAACAGAAATATTCCTCGGCTATTATCACTTCAAACGAAAGTTAGGAAACAATTTGTAAGCCATAAAACGCCCTTTAATTTATTTCTCATTCCACTCATTTGTTTCCACGGCCGAAATGAACACAAAGGCTTGCTATCGACCGTTCTACTCTCTAATTGACACTATCTGTCTTTTATAGCTATTGTATCGAACCCTCTAATTAACAGATATCGTAACCGCGATGGGGCGAGCAGCAATCACTAGCCTGGTCGAACCACGAGACTCTCAGCTCTTCCCAATTTATCTCATTGTAAACGTGTTAGGGGTTACGATACTCTCGCTAAAGTTTACTGCATAAGATATAAAACAATAAAAAACACCCAATAATAGTATTTATTAAAAAGATGGGCCAGTTTCACCGGTTACGGATAAAGTTCCGGATAGCCCTAGGAATTTATCTGCCACTTAGTGACTTAACAGTTGACGGAGCGGCAACGTCGCTTATTTGCGTTTCGTTACTGCTACGTAAATTATTGTCATTTAAAAATTATTTTGAAAACTTAATTAATAAAATACTTTTTGTTCAAAATAATCCAATTAGACTTTTTTTAATATATTCAAGTATAATTTTATCATTATAGAACGAAAATAGTAGGATTCATAATAATATGATTTATTACAGTTCAAATTGCTAATGTGTTATAGAAACGCCACTTGAAACATTTTTTTATCCGTCAAATAACGCCTAACAGCCACTTGAACTGGCAGATACCTTAACCAACACTTTTCTCTGTCACTTCTATCAGATTACCTGAGATGCCAAAAGTTGTAGTTTATCTGGGAGTTGAGTTCCAAGGCTATCCGGAACTTTATCCGTAACCGGTGAAACTGGCCCAACCTTTTAAATAATTAAATAAAACTGAATAGATTAAGCCTGGACCCTGGACCAAGAGAAAGATCAATCAGTCTATATTTATAGTACCGTGACTAGCGTGTTAAGTTTTTTTATAGTTCTTTTTAAGTTTCTTATCTTTCAATATTTGTGGTATTGTATTTTTTAGTTCATACTAGCTGACCCCGCGAACGTTGTTCCGCTATATATGTAGATACAAAAAGCGCGATTTAAATTTTATGGGTGGGGGTAGGGAAGTGAAAATTTAAGATTATGTGTATTTTTGTATGTTGTATCATAAAAAAATAGAAATTAAAAATTTTGTCTAAAAAATAAAAAATAAATTTAAGGGTGGACTACCCCTAACATTTAGGGGGATGAAAAATAGATGTTGGCCGATTCTCATAATCCCGGATAAGCACAAAAAATTTCATCAAAATCGGTCAAACCGTTTCGGAGGAGTATGGCAACGAAAACTGTGACACGAGAATTTTATATATTAGATTATACTCGTAGTAGTTAATAGATACATAGGGCATGTTGTAACCCGCGTAATCGCCTACGTGGGAGTCAGAAAATCTCGTTAAATTTATCCCTAGAGAACGTATTTCCGGTATAAAAATTATCCTATGTCTTCCAGGGTCTCAAACTACCTCCATACCAAAATGTATATTTTGGTCCACCGACAGAGCGTCAAAGCGAAGCAGACAGGTAAAGTTACTTTGGCATTTATAATATTAATATAGATTTTTTGTTAAATTTTAACGCAATATTTTTATCCAACCATACCAATCATTTTTATCCCCTCTCATTCTGAGAGGACATCCAAGCCGAGTTTACTAGTTAGATATTGTGAGTGTTGATTTATTCTCGTACCTATTACCTCTTCCATGTCCACAAGATTGCGGTTCGATTCAATCAGTCTGAACATCAGTTCGGGCAAAATACAATTAGTTGTCCACTAACATTTTGTTTAACATTTACTGTGTAGTCGATTTCGAATCGTTATTATGTTCCTAACCACTTTCACAACTATTTCATGTATTTGCTTTCTTTACTTATCATATAGTAACACAATAAATACACGTTAAATCTAGTTTGTATAAGTCCAGATGTATGACAGTAATAAAAAGTTGTAAAACTCGGTACTTGGTATAAGGTACTACAATGTGTAAAGTGCGTTTTATTTGGACCAATTTCAACAAGCTGGTGTAAAAACAGTACTGTCTGACCGAGAACTGTCGAGGTGTCGGACACAACACTGCATAGTGCATACCGCCTGCTTATGACCAGTCTTGTCACAACATACCCGTATCCGTCACTAGGACATCACTGGCGTCAAAACGCTGATTTCTAATTTATGGGATATAATAAAAGCACACTCGACATACATTTTTCACTCTTAAGGCAATGATTGACACTAATGACGTTACATTGAAGTATCATCACGGTATTAATTAATTCTTTAGCACATTCCTCTTTACTTTTTATTCCAATTAACACCAAACAGAGAGACGCGAGAAACGGGAAACGAAAGAAAGCAGACGAGCCACTAGATTTTAAGAGGACTACATTGCTATGGACGACAGAGAAGTCACCAATATGTTGCCGACAGAGAAATAGTCAAGCAGAACGGACTAACAGCCTTTAACACCAGAAATTATTAATTAACAAGTTCATTGACTATTCTTGCTCTTTTCGCTAGACTCATTATTGATGGAAATACCTACCATTTGTAGTATGAAATTTAATTATAGTAATTGACTGAAAACGTATTAATGATGATTTTGGTGTTATTGTATTTTGTTATTTGTGGGTTGTCTGCCCTTTTGTCAATAATTTAGGTACGTACATAAATAGATACGAAACATCAATCGGTTTCACTAAAAAATACTGGGTTCCAAAAACCTATCAAGCATGGTATCAAATCTGATAGCATTCATAGATGTACGACTTAAGCTACAATTACCAGCGAGTAATAAGGGAATCAAGAAGCCAGGAGATGAAAGGCGGTAGAGGCGGTGGTCAAGGCCGTTTAAAGCGCAGACCATGACGCCCCTCCTTGGCGGAAGCGCGCATATTACACGCTTCGCTACCGATCGTCAGCATACCAAGTACCTTATCCCACGTGCTCTTCGCGCTCTTTGGTACACAGCACAGTACACAGAGACAGTGTTGCCATTATTGCAAGAATGCTAAAATAATCGGGAATTTGGTTTTCAAATCGGAACAGCTGGAAAACCTTTTATAGCTGATTGTGAAGCTATCTTACTAAAAAACCTGTAACGGGTTGAAGTCAGTATATATTTTTTAATGAATAAGTAGTTAAAAAAAGAATAGACATGCCACCTGACGGTAAGTGGTCACCGTCCGAAGTTCCGTTGAAAAGGTAAGCCCCGAGCCGGAACAAGACTAATCGTTTAGCGGCAGACTCAAGAGAAAAGGTGGTCGCTAGCCAGCTGGCTTCAAAACCACTACCAATCCACCGTCTGCTCATTATTTTGACGACAAGTTACATAAAATACTTACTAAAGTTGAGCATCAGAGCCTTCAATGTATTATAGCCATGAGCAAAAGTGAGTTTGATGTTCGATTTTTTGAAAGATATTTAACCCTAATGATTTGTTTGCGAGAGGACTGGAGGTAGGCAGCTGGAAACAATAGCGCCGCTCCTTCGAGGAAGCTGCGCTATTATACGGTTCGCTACTGTTGCGTCTGTCTGTAGGTGCGGACTGTCTGTACTGTACTCTGTACTGAGTAGCAGGGATGTTATGGAGCTCCGTAACCGTAGACGAAACTATCGGATATCCAAAATAAAAATCTCGTTACCGTAACCATACTAACCATTCTTAAAGTTTTGGTTAATTTCGGATAGGGGCGGAACCTAAATGAGACATTAGATTGGTTTTGTGTTTCTGCCCTTCCGAGCCGACACTAGCCGAGCGCGAGTCTTGCATAGTTTTTTATTATTTCCATTGCTTTGTCATAACTATATACCTATTATCTAATATCCGTAACCGAAACTATCCGACACTAACGGATATTCAGACTAATTATATATCCGTAAACTTATCTTAAACCGTTGTAATATTATTCCTATATCCGTATCCGTATGCGTATCCAGATCCGAATTTCATATCCATAACATCCCTGCTCTATAGGTATGCACCGTGCAGTATATCTATGAGACATTGTTATGACGCGCTGAGAGCGTTCCATGGCTCGGTGAACTGCTAATGAGTGTAGTTATAAGATTTGTAAATATATCTTACTACCAATAAAGACCTTGCTTCTATAAGGGAAGCGTAATTTAATGTTAGCTCTGGAATAATTTTAATGGGAGAATAGACTCTCCATAGTGACATAATAATGTAATTATAAACACTTGACACCCTTATACTTTCTCCAGCAGCATGTGGCACGGAAATAAAAGAGGTCACAGACACCCTTGTTACGAGATCGAGCTGTCATATAAATGTCTCCACCCGAGAATCGAATCCTGGATCTAGCTCGACAGACAGGCTCACTACCAGGTAACACGACCTATATCATCATAATCTTTAACTTTAATAATTACTTAACTATTGGTCATGGACACCAGTCACACCGGTACATACGGCGTCCAAGAAAGATGAAAAATGAAAAATAAAACGAAATAAAGTAGTTATAGTACTGCCGACGGTTCTAGGCCGCTCTGAAGTTAGGCTTTCGGATATAGTGCGCAGGTATTGTACTTTAGAGAGAGATAGCGACACGAACACTGAGCGTGTGACTGAAACAAACAATGCTCAATGTGACATCCCGCGCGTCTTGCCTCCATTTCGACCCTAAAATTGACTTCTGCGCAGCGATCCGAACAAAGTTCAGGGCGGCCAAGAAGTCAAGAACCGCTTATGCGCAGTTTCGATGCATCATGTTTTTTTTTAATTTGATAAGTACTTCATATTTTGTAGTGCACCAAGTTTGCACCCAAACAAGGGCATCTAATTATGGCCGTAATATCATAAGTGAATCGTAAGTGACTCAATGATTTTTTTAAGGTAGAAGGGCTGTCGTAAAAGTGGTCATGTCGCCTATGAACACGAGCAACAACAGGGGAGTCGCCAATGCAACACCGGCCTTGAAGGAGAACTCTTTACTTCATTTTATACGATATTTACAAAGAAATGTAAACGTATTTAAAGAAACATTGTGAAATATTTAGCGAACCAACAAGCTTGCGGGGCTTCGGACTAGGACGAGCGCCGGTCATCCTGTTACCAATGTCCTGCTGAGCCTACAGTAATCCTGTTATAGCTGGTGTTAAGAGAAACATTGATTTATAATAGTCGCTGTTTACAAATTGTAAACTATGTTAAGCTGGTTAATGTTGTTAATAGGCAAGAACTCTGAACTAGGCTAAACCTGCCATCCAAAATCAGACAATAAACATTTATCTGAAACATAAATGTTTGCCCTAACCTGGGATTCCTCAGAGTTCAAGGTCCGACCGAGGTAGACATTTTTAACCGACTTCTAAGAGGAGGAGGTTCTCAATTCGATCGGTATTTTTTATGTAAGTTAGTAGTAATCACGCTGAACGTTCCGGACAGCTACATAAATTAGCTACATCTAGACGTAGTCTTTCTAGATACTCTACCAAACCACAATTTTCATGATTTATTTTGTACACCGAGTGCCATACTTCGCCGGACGCCACGAGAATATCTCGAGCAGTTTGACAAACGAATTGAATAAACACTGTTATTCCAAGTTGTCTTAAGCATGTTTTATATTAATAAAGTAAATAAATATATGACAATAAATAAATGTCCATGCCACCCGCAACGACTACGAGTGTACTGATTTTATTTTATGCTGCTGAATGCTCGTTTGCTGCCTTAAATCAATAAAAAAAGATTCTTTACAATCCAACACATATACATACAATAATGTATGTCAAGTTAACGTAAGTGGAGTACATTCCTCTATCCATCTAGTTCGACATCAAAAGACTCGAGTATAGGTAGACTGATGTGAACCAAAACAAAAATCGTAGAACAATGAGAGTGATTAAACAATGAAAGTTATAAAAAGTAACCCTTGAGTTGATTTCTATCTGTGATTGTGTGTGTTTATGTGTACCTATGATGCATAATGTGTGCTACACGCTCGTTTTGTTAAATCTCGCCAAATTAAAAGAGCCTACAGGCAAAATTTTGTATAACATTAATTCTTACGTTATTGTCTAACAGCAATATGTTGTAGAGATCGTTTATCATGCCTTTCACGGTAGTTTCACTAAACTTACGCAACAAGCGCGATGAAAATCTCAACCCTATTAGGTTACCAGTACAACGTTATAGAACGCCAATTTTGCACGCGTCTGAAGGGATACAATTCTATTGTTTTACGAACGGTCCTTTTGCAATGGCGAGACGAATTATCAAAGAAAACATCCAGCAAATTGTTGTTTAAGCCTCTCGTGTCGTAATCTTAACGGCACAACATGCATACAATTTACAACGGCTCCTTAAATGGCCTCGTAATTGTGTCTTTGACTTACAGGATTAGAACTGCATAATCGGTTGATTGTTTACAAAATCAAAGATCGGATACGCAGTCGACACACAGTGTCTACCTACCTATTTTCTTCTCATCTACATAAAAATTACATCGGTATGGTAATTCTAGAGTACCTATATCAGAATCACTCACAATTCCACTTTGAAATCCCACCTCTCTAATGATCTGTGAAATGAGAGGATTATGGAGTAAGACGAAAGATGCAAGTGAAATATTTTCATGGTTTTCATCAATGTCCAAAAATATACCTACATAATTGTACCTACCTATTTGCGTTTACCTTTTTTAATTAATTTTGTCACACAGTTAGGAATACTAGTAAGTAGCGACCCTGCCTGCGAAGCGAGGGGTCTCGGGTTCGATTCCCGGCCGGGGCAGATATTTATGTAGCAGATAAATGTTTGTTCTCGGGTCATGGGTGACGTGATATTTGTGTTTTCCATGCCACCCGCGAATTTATTTCATTACTACAGATACAAATACTTTTCTTTCATCAAAAAACAACAATACCTACATGAACAAATGAATGCCCAGCTTAGAGCCTTTTCACTAGTAGCTGTATTACAAAACAATACTGAATTTAAGCAAATAACAAGATTGTCGCCTTCCTTAATTGGGAAGAGCGAGTCGAATCGCCGCCCACGGTGGCCACTGGAATAAATCTGGTTCAGCCTACACCTTCAATTAGCCTCGTCATATAAACACCGGCCGAGCATCCTGGTTCTCTGGTAGCTGGTACCTGCTACCTCGCACTAATACTACGCAATTCACTATTCAACTAATTACTTAATACAGTTGCGAATATATTAGTTTATTATCTAAAATTTAAACATTTATTATGAGGTAACGATAATTATAATTTTTTAAATCCTAATTAGCTGGCAAATCTTCAGGTTCACTTTGTCTCATGGATAGAACCCATTACGCTAAGATTGTCATGAAGATATAGTTGATATTCAAACCACAGGTCCTACTTCATTTCGACGAAACGAAACTGCTTATTGCCGTTCGCATATTTCGGGCATTATAAAAATATAATATTTACTTCAATTTATTAAAATGCAACAATTTAAGGACGAAAGCCTTTTACAACCATTACAGTTTATTGTTTTAATAATATCTTAATATATATAATTCGAGTGTGAGTGTGTATGTCACTGAACTCCTCCTAAACGGCTTGACCGATTTGGTTGAAATTTTTTGTGTGTCTTCAGGTGGATCCGAGAATGGTTTAGATTCACAATTGGACCCGGTAGGTGGCGTTGCTGTCGATATATCACCGAAACATTTTTTAACGACTGGACCGATTTGGATGAAATTTTTTGTGTTCAAGGGGATCTGGGAATGGTTTAGATTCACAATTGGACCCGATAGGTGGCGTTGCTGTCGATATATCACCAAAACATTTTTTAATCATAATGCGGTACGAAGTACGCTGGGACAACTGGTAATTATATAAGTTAGTCATCATACAAACTGTGGTAGGAGTGGTGAAACCTTGGAATTAGAAATATACTCCACCTAGTGCCTAGCGTAGTCTACCTTGGATTTTGTAGTCGTACCAAGTAGTAAATGAACTAAAACTAACTACATTTTGCATTTTATTAAAATATAGACTCAATCAATTTACCGCTGGAAGGATAGGAAACCTGGCATTTTTTTTTTTTTCAATAAATGTAGAGTGTATCAATATAATTAATAACAGATAGGAAGAATATTTTAATACATACAACATTAAAACAAAATTTTCTAGGTTTATGTTCTTGATCATTTTATTTATACTTACTTTTAATCTTGTAGATGATGAAGATTTTAAATAATATGTATTTATAAATAAGCGTTATAGAAACTGGAGCGTTGATATGATCATGTTAACGGAATACGTACTTAGTTATGGAGCTTTTCGAATCCTCTGGCAGACCGACGAAGATCAGGGTTGAAGACATTGAAGCACACTTACACGAATTGAGCACAAAACACAATTAATTTTACTCATAAAATTTTAAAGAGCACTAAAATGCTGAAAAACCAAAGTCAACACAAATAATTTTAAGAGCACCAAAAAGCTCGAAAAACCAAAGTCACTGACCAGACTTGACAATATACTGACACAGAGTCAATCAAAATTAAAAAAATAATGTTAATTTAGGAGCCAGTATGTTGTCGGTTAGTCGTTTTACGTACCTATATGGCGAGGAGTCGCTTACATTTAAGTTTTATGACAAAGAAGCCGTGGGTGAAACCCATGTAGGTGTTTAAATCGGCCCCGCTTGAAACACTTACCTGCATTATTATCTAAAATAATGGCTTCCTGGACTGGTTAAATTCTAGAAAAGATCTCATTATGCCTATTTGTTATTCGTAACTAAAATTGCTATTACTCTTTCTTAATACAGACACTAGTTGATCATACATTGCTGTAGAAATCAGAAAATAACGTTAACATTTTTGACGTGACAACGTCTTATAATTCGGTGGCACGCATGAAAAAACATGACTCATGCGTTACCGTCGTTACCGTTGGTGAATTATTATACCAGCGCCATCTATGTATTGTGCAGTGAACAATTATTCATTAAGTTCGATTGGGTCCATTTATCGATGGAGGAAGGCTGGCTGAGCTGGTAGTTCACTCGCATTACACTAGATGGCGTTGAGTAGTGGGGCGCTATAATTCTGAATCACGATGTAGGATGTATAAGTATCCAGCATTCATTTTTAATAAATGACTTAACTTGTATTGAAAAAGTGTTCTTTTATTGTGCTTGCCTACTCATTCAAAGGAAATTATTTTCTTAAGACGTTGTCACGTTCAACTATCGTCAGTAAACCGACTTTACAGACAACCAATTTTTTTGCAAGTTTTCGCATTTTAAAATACGCATATTCAAAAACACCACGAATTTTAGTGATTAATAACTAGCTGTGGCCACGACTTCGTCCGCGTGGAATTTTAATTGTTACGAGGAAATTTCTAAAATAAAAGTAGCCTAAGTAGCCTCACTTACTACAGAATACTATGTAACATAATGCTTATGATTAAATAACTTTACAGAATTATAATTTGTAATGATTACTTTTCCTTATTACATCAGCTATCTGCCAGTGAAAGTCCCGTCAAAATCGGTCCAGCCGTTCCAGAGATTAGCCAAAAGAAACAGACAGACTGACAGTCAGGCAGACAAACAGTGTAGAAATGTTATTTTCGTACCTATAATAATTACCTATGTACCGTGTATTTGTATGCATGCATGCATTTAGTAAAAAGCGGTTAATTTAATATTACAAACAGACACTCCAATTTTATTTATTTGTATAGATGTGTACATGACACGGTGATGATTATTACGACAATAGGTATTTAAGACCTAATAAATTAACTTAATTTATGAACTGTCTATATTTAACGATAGCAGAAACATGCACTTTCGTGAATAGTTCAATAAAAAGAAGGAATTATACTTTTTTATCATTGACATATGATATTTTTTATGTAAAAATGATTTGCTTGAAACTCCCGGTGCGAGGAGCCGGGGTCACCAACGCCAACGATGTACGTCACCAATGGCGGGTAAATTCATAAATTGGGTAGAGAAATACTTCATCTCCTCTCTCTTCTCTGCTTCACTTTGGACTTTATTAATAAACATTGACTTAACAAATATAATAAGTCAATGGTAACAAATAAAAAAAAAAACATTTTCATATTTTCGGACGTACATTACGTTTAGAAATTATTTGACATTTCCTTCATTTCTTCTTCAACTTCTTCTTTCATTCTTCAGAGCTTAATAATTAATTAGATTTTCAAATGTGTTATTATTTATAAAATTATTCTTTTATGAAAGAAAAATTAAATAATAATTCATACTTTTAAGTTTTTAACTCGAAATAGTAACCTACTTAAATATAAAGATATTTTTGTTTGATAACATTGGTTTTTGTGTCTATGGTTCCTAATGTCATGTCATGATGTCACAGATTTCCGAACGGTCTCTGTCGTTTTGATGCTTGACTTGACGGGTGTTTTGTGTAATAGGTACTAATACCTTGTTATTTGCTTCGAAAGTAGATTACTTGTATTTTGTCAGCGTTATGTTAAAAAGTGTGTGAAATCTATAAACATGTTAAACCAGACTTCAACGGAGGCGCTGCTTTCAGCGACTTACGTTGAAAATTATTTAGATTGTGTTGAAAATCTTCCCAATGACCTGCAACGACATTTATCGCGTATGCGAGAGCTCGACGTTACTTACAGAGGTATTTTTCGTATTTTTTGTGTTATCTCGCTATATGTCATGATCTGTATACTACGGTCCGATAATCTTTTATGCTCTTTGTTTTACGAGGCGTTTGTTGGCATTCAAATCCAGTCATCTCTAATACGTTCATATTCTATTCTTCACAACATTAACTCTCGCATGCTATGATTACCATGGGGCCGAAAATAACACAAACCTTTTTCTATTTTAGTTCTTCCCTTGTATGTTCAGAAGTAAACAATCTTTTCAGTCATGATATTTTGAAACCATTTTCGAATTATACACAAATTATTTAAATTTCTGTCTAATATTCAGCATTATGCTGAGTTCTACATTAACAATGGAGTTATTAAATTATTGAAAACAATATTTATTGAATGGCATGAGTCTCTCAATTGCTTTCAATTGTTTTTTGATCTTATTGACCCTCTAATTTTTGATCTGCCTTCTTGGTACATTACTATCACTATTCACTACTACTAATAATTAATTAAAACAATCCTTAATATCAGAAATTTAAGATAAAAAAAACTTAATCTTTCAGACATTAAATGATCATAATACTCAGACAACATAATTGCAAATCTCAATTCATCTATCAATAATTTTATCTGAACATGTTTCAGAATGCCTTCGTGATGCTGAAACACACCTTGCAGTATGCATTGGGGTAAACACAGAAGAGCGTAGGAGAGGCAGAGCTGCACTGCGACTTCAGACTGCCCTGGTCGCTGCGCAGGAGATCGGAGACGAGAAACTTCAAGTGGTGCAGATGTTGCAAGATCTCATTGACAACAAACAGAGATCGCTGGATGCTGATCATAAAAAATTAGGTAACAATAATAATATTCATTGAACTAAGTTAGAAAGTTTGACTGCATAAAGATGCGGTTTGTATTTTTTGTTAATAAAAATTAAAAATAGATCACATGGTATATTAGAAAATTTCAGTCTTTCAAAATGAGGAAATAATACTTGACAAAGGTCTCATGTCAATCAGCTAAAAATCAATATTTAACCAAAAATAATATAATTTGGAAATTTGCGACATCACTCAGCAAAAATATCAGAATGTTAATGTCAAAATCACACACTGCATAGAAAACCCACCTTATTTTTCCATTCTTATCTTGTTGTTAAAAAGTAAATCCTATGTTTCGTATTGCAGTATCCTGTTTGGAGGTAAACACAAATGGCACAGCGAAAGAAGAGCCGGCAGCTGTTTCAGAGGTAGTCCGCTCAGTGGATAAAGAACCGAACGTGCCACAAGCGGTCCCGCAGCACGCGCCGCCGCCGCCGCCGCCCGAGCGCACCACTGAGAAAGAAAAGGATAAAGGAGAAAGAGATAAAACAGGAGGTATAGAAAACCTATTACACTCATCGTTTATGTATCACAAAAAATACAAACGAACATTACAAACACCTATTACACAAGAAATATATTCATCTGTTCCATATTATATGTATTATAATAAAAATATAACTATGGAAGTTAACTAAATAAGTCATGAAGATATAAAATTGCATACTAACTAGGTCCTTTCCTCAGGTGAGCGCTGGTCTAAACGAGCGAGACGGTCACGGACCACCACCAACAATGCTACAGACGGTGCGGACTCAAGCGAACGAGACAGTGAGAGGCATACACATAACACTACTCACAAGAAAGGTATGAATACTAGTCACTTTATAATACTTTGTAGTAAAATCCACTAGGCCTAAATAGATCATAAAAAATAGATCTATAATCTTTTATTTATATATCAATCATTTAATTTATATTTTAAAATTTAGATTTAAGTTTATTTATTAGATCATGGTCTGCAAACCCATTATTTTAAATATTATTATGAATTGAATAATGAGATATATTGATCTGGGTGCAATTTTCTTAACTAAATATTACACAGCTTAGTGCCCGTCACAAAGCTAGAAGTAAAAAATCACACAACTAATACTATCTCAAATAAATGATATTCAGTAAACATTTTTTTTGTAACAGGTATAGGGAAGAAGAAAAAACGCAAAGCAAGGCAAACAGCGCAGCGCTCTGAAACGCCGCCTGAAGAAACCGATCCCATTGACCCTGACGAGCCTCGCTACTGTCTCTGCGATCAGATCTCGTTTGGCGAAATGATCCTTTGTGATAACGACCTGTGCCCCATAGAGTGGTTCCACTTCTCATGCGTATCGCTCACCACTAAACCTAAGGGCAAGTGGTTCTGTCCCAAGTGTCGCGGCGACAGACCAAATGTGATGAAACCCAAAGGACAGTTTCTAAAAGAACTCGAACGGTATAACAGGGAGAAAGAGGAAAAGGCATAGTGAGAGATGCAGCAAAAGTGAGGTGACATGGTCCTATGTTAGATTGCCTTAGGATTGTGATAGTGTTAACCGTGTGCGATGGGTGATTTGTGATTTCAGATCGACGGCAATAAGATTATTTAATGCAAACAAGTGTATGTGATTGGTATTTTTAAAGTATTGTAGTAACAACGGAGTTTATTGATTGATAATTCTGTTAATTGGTTGCTGACACTGGTTGGTGACATTGATGTTATGTCCATGTGGGACGGAGAACACTGACCATAACATGGCTCGACTGCTTGTTTGTCGATAAACATTACCATAGACAATTATTGTTTGTGATATAAGAATTTTTTATTACTGTGTGATTTAAAAAATAATAATAGAGTATTATTTGTTTAATTAAGTCCTTTGGGTGATGATAAATTGATATTGCCTTCGTTCTTCAATCTCATTTGAATGTCTTCATGAGCCACGTACAGTACCAGTAAAGAGCATTTGTATGAGACGGTCACCCTTTTGTGCCACTAACGTAACGAAGCTTGCATATTTATATCTAATTAAATGAAAATAATATTTTATATTGTGTTGTAACAAAGTTTCTTGTTACAACATCGTCACTAAGAATCTCCGGAACATAGTAAAATGGGGGCTGTTATGATTAAATCTGTTTTTATTGAATGTTCTTTATTGATAAAGTAATGTATATATGATTGTATATTTTCTCTAGTGAAGTACTAAGAGATTCTAAAGTGAAGTACAGCGTTTGATGACGCATTTATAATACTTATGTGTAGAAAAATGTTTTCTATAATAAAAATAATATCGACAGATTTAATTTCGTCATTTTGAATAAATAAGGTTTAACATATTACTGTATTTTATTAATAGTTGTTATTTCGCTCAGCACAATTTTATATATTACACAAATCATAAAATTACACTGATCAGCATTTTTTACTTATGTATAATTTCACTTATTTGATATAGTTGGTTTGCTTGATCTTCAAAACGAATAACTCAAAGGTTCCCAAATTATATACTTATCAAACTGTATACTTTGTAAAAGATCATCAAAAACTGATAACAGAAAATGGTATTTACATTATAATAATGAAATTACTATCAAGGGATTAAGATAAATTTAAACAGATAATAATATTTAATTTAATTTATTTGATAAATGAATATACACAAAATCACCTAATAGTAACCATGCAAATAATAAACTAGTAAAGTTTATAAATAGTTCTATTCATAATAAAAACTTTATTATGTGATTACTGATTACATTCTTAAAATGATTCATTTATTGGCATACTTCTATGAAAATTGTCTAAACATTGAGATTAAAATATTGTTTTTATAAAATATTGCAATGGCTTATATTTCCGACTAGATTATTATTATCAATAAAATTATGTCTATATTGCAAATTTATCATAAAATAATTTGTATGTTCTATTAATACCTATGTCGCAAGAAGTTACCTATGGAAACACTATTATCTTAAATGCAGCGTCACAAATGTTAAATAGTTTAATATTCTAATACTTTCATGCTTGATGGCACAATTTTCTTGAAATCAATTCCAATATCTCTAACAAATGTAACAAACGAGGAACGAAAGTTGACACAAATCAAAATTAATGGAAAATCCGTTTTTTTTTACTAATTCAAATTTCAACAAAATCCAATAATGTACAATTCTAAGGCAAGAATCAATAATAATACTATATTACAAAAACGTAAAAATGCTTTGAATAAGTACATAACATAAGTAGGCAGCTCGTAACGTTGTAAATAATAATGTTACAAGCAATTTGTGACATTAATTTAAATATATGACACTTATTTGAACACAAAAAATAATAAATACAACACAAAGTTATCATACGACATACAATACACTACACTTAGGTGCTCTTAAAACATTCACACAAACCTGATATACCGATATACACCAATAAAATAATATCTGTCCGGACCACGTCTACCACACTATTTTACCGGTTAGCCAAAACAAAGACAACTCAAAATAACTCAAAATTATATAAATACGCTGAACAAACATAAATCGACAAATATTATTGCGTGAATAGTATCGCAATGTCGCAATTACGGTTTCGTTAGCGAATTTGAGGCAATTTGTTCATCATCCGCACTGCTAGGACTGGTATAGCTTGCCTGCGTCGGTGTTCCCACCTGTGTATAATGTGGGAGTCTCGACTTCATAGCCACTTACCATCAGGTGGGATTGTTGTCAAGCATTAACTTATCTTAAGTAAAAAAAAAAGTTAATGTGTTACTTAACGTGTTTGTTATTATATACCTCAACAATTTCATCGTATAATTTTTTGTTTATAAATTTATTAATCTGGCTAATTAATTATAAGTTAACCCGCAAATGCATCGGATAATAAACCTCAACATTTTTGATATTTACATTGAAAGGTTTATAAAGAAATATTAAAACCGTCATATATTAACATTGACTTATTTAGTAATAATAAGTCAATGTATTTTGAATTTGATAATTCTAAGTTCCATCGATGTTTTTACTAACCAGTGATGTATTAAATGGCGATAAATTATGCTTAATTTATTAGTTTACACCCAAACTCCGTGGGGATTTTTGTTCGTCGGAGCTGCATTCTCCAGCTGCCGCGGTGATCCTATTATTCTTCGCGCACTTCCCGCTTTACATAGCCCTGGAAACAGTAAACACCGTCGTATAGCGAATCGAATGAATAACACCGTTTAAAATTGAACGTGGCGCTAAAAAAAACTAAAATCACTAAAGAAATCAACGAAATAGTTACCAACTTTTGGAAATAAAGCCGGACCACGCTAGCACATTTTTTATTTAAATTTACACAGTATTGTATATCATTCTTTGTACACTTAATTTTAATCCTTATCAATAAAGAGAATAGAATATGAATTTAACTATCCAAACATTGAAAAGTTTCACTTAGAGTACTCGCACATCATGCACATTTAATTTTTTTTCTTTCTATTTTTATGGTTGCTGGACTTTTCCACCCAGTTTAATTCCAATCATTGTTGTAGAAAGCACAAATCACTTGTAATAAACTGATCGTTACCATCGAGCGGATGCCGCAACTCATCGACGCTGCCGGTGAGGCTCTGCAAGTTGGCTTCCTTCATCTCTTGCACCAGACGTTCCACTTGCCGCTTCTTCTCCATTATAGCATTCTCTAGCACCCCCACCTGCCGCATTGTTCATTAATTTAATTACACAGCATATCCAAATGGCCAACACTATTATAAAAATTAATAACACTCCCGATAAGTTTGATCTAATTAAATTTATTATGTACCTACTTTCATATCTAAATCAATCAAGGACCTATTTAGATAATACTAGCTGACCCCGCGAACGTTGTTCCGCCATATAGATTACTTATAGCGCGATTAAAATTTGAGGGGCGGGGGTAGGAAAGTGAAAATTTGGGATCATGTGTATTTTTTATGCCACACCATAAAAAATAACCATAAAAAAAATTATCCAAAAAATGAAAAAAATAATTTAGTGTGGACTTAACGTTTAGGGGTATGAAAAATAGATGTTGGTCGATTCTCAGACCTACTCGATATGCACACAAAATTTCATGAGAATCGGTCGAGCCGTTTCGGAGGAGTATGGTAACTAACATTGTGACACGAGAATTTTATATAATATATAAGAAGATATACACCTTAATCGCTGCTGCTGTGGGTAACCAGTGCCCTAGTGTTTGCACCTAAACGTGTATCGGTACCACTATGAGTGGCGAAACTTTTATAAAAACAAGAAATTGGTACATACTTCTCGTTTCAAGTTCTCAGCAGTGAGATGGTTGATCTCGGTGGCGTGTTTGGCCTGCTGGATCTGGGTCTGGAGGTTCTCCATCTCGGCCAACATCGACCGCTCCAGCGCTTGCCTGGCGAAACACATCATTACCGTATTAACCCAATAACACATTGGATCATCTGATCACATTCTTACGTCTTGGTATACCACCTACCGTTGGAAACTTTAATTTGCCATTTAATCTGATTGTTGTTCATCATTAGCCAAAAAAAATCGAATTAGAATGTAATTTTTTAGCATTGACCCCGCTTTCTGTACAAATTTGTATGTTGCAACAGTTTTAAATAAATAACTCTGACCTGTGCGATGATAAAGAAAGATATTATGTGCCCCGCAGAGCACCATGAAAGTAGGAGTGACATTCTAGCTCACCTATTCTCCTGCTGGCGACTGCTCAGGACCCTCTGTTCGTTGTGCATGTCTTCCATCAGCTTCCTAATCTTATTCTTACACTGCAGCAACTCCGTCTCACAGTTGGCTAACTTCGAACGCATCAGCACTATTTCCGACCGAAGGGTTTTCTCACTCTGTTTTACAATTTCACTCTCCTCTTCTATGTATGTTAGCGCCTGTACCTAAAAATAAAAGTGAAAAAGTTGTATTTATTGCCAGTAAAAATATTATTAATAGATAAAATCAAGTAATTATTTTAATCTACCACAATTTCTGCCCCGCCTGGATTAGAACTACATTTTCAAATAGTAAAGTCAGGGTTAAGGGTACACAGTACACAGCCCGTAGACGCCTAATGTTTGATTTTCCAAATTAAATGCATTTTGGCAACTAGCTGAGGTAAGACGAATAAATGGGGTGATTGGCTAATTCAAGGTCACACGAAACGTTGGAAATAAATAGATTAATTTAAGCAACGGGAAAGAATGAGACGGCGCGAATGTATATCGTTACTATAAGCCAGATGTGTTGACAGAAGCCATTCGCCTGTTATTAAGAGTCTATTGGCTGTGTGGTCGGTGGGGTGGTTACTATGGGCCTTACTTGTTCAGTGCTGATCCGCAGTTGGTTGTCAGCAGAACTGATCTGTTGTTGCAGTAGCTCAACCTGCCGCTCTTGCTCACGGCCTTTATTCTCCCAGTATCCAATCTCTGCATCGTACTGGAATACCATACAACAACTTAACTTCAGTATAGTTGTTGGAAGTTAACGTTCGCAATAGTAGAGAAGAAAATTATCAAAAAGTATCTAATTTTGGAGCCAAATAATGCCACAAAACTTAAATGGGTGAAATCTTCAGTTACAACAAAAAAACATGAAAAAAGAGGCCACATCACTATCGTAATAATTATAATATAAGATGAATCAAATAAATATCAACTTTTTGGAAGTTACTTCAGGTACAATGGCGCTTTTGTTGTACAAAACACTATAAATATTAGTCTACTTGAGTTTCCAGTGAAAATTTATGCATAAAACATTTCTATTCTGCTTCAAGTGTTCACTGGCTTAAGCATAAATAATTTTTGGTATAGACACTCCAGTAAAATTATATCTCTAAAACATAATTATTAACAACACCAGTCTCTAATAATAGAATATTACCTTAATAAGATCAACCTGTTGACTTGACAGCTTCTCCCGTTGGTAGTTGACAAGGGATACCAATTCCCTGTATTGACTATTATAGCTAACAGCCTCAGGACCGCGGCTGTCCGGACTCTCCTCTGGTAAATTAACCGGTGACATGTGCGACGGCCGGTTGGTTCGTGTGGAGTGGTTTGGGGACTTCCTTAAAGCTTGGCTAGGCGGTGGCGGAGAGCGGTAGGGGGGTGGGGGCTCTCTAAAAAATAGTAGTAGAGAAATATTGCAACATTTTTTGGAGTTATACTTCTAATGGCGCGTTTGTTAAAGTAGATCAGAGTCAACTTTTAGTGTCAAACAGAAGTTGGGCACAATGTACACACATACTTTATTATTATTTATAAGTAAAGAAGAAGTATGTCAAAGAAGTATAACTGTTCATTTCTTCAGTTCAATTCATTCTTCATGTGTACATAATTACACAAGGTATTTTTTTATAATGTACATACATATAGAAGTGATTAAATCGGCCCTTATTCATAACAAAAGGTTATACCCAAGCATTGTTGTACACACTGCTCTAAAACACCAAATCACGATAAATACATTTCATGGTTGATTTTTTAAAGACCGTTGTTGTTTCCTGGACTGGTAATAAGCCCCACAACCATGCATGGATTAAACTGGGTAGCTATGGAGCCCAGCGGTTTCCGCAGGGAAGGTTAAGTTGGAATACAGTCATAGGAAGCCCTTTGCAACATTTATCCACAGGCAAAGAATACAGCACATGTGAAAATACATATAACAATTTAATAGGCAATACATTTTGTTAATATTAAAGGACTTACCGATAAGGTGGGACATCTTTTAATATAGAACTATCAGATTCAGGTGTTTTAGACTGCTGCACACCTTTCACTACTCCGACTGGGTTTCCAGGTGACATATTATTTACATTGTTGTTAAAAGTTGGGGTTGTGTTCATTCTATTTGGTGAGTTTTGATTATCTGCTACATTAGGACTTGAAGTGTTATGGCCCCTAAGATAAGATAATTGTTATGGTCAGACATGCATACATTGACATTAACAAATTCTGTTCAAGGATGTACTTAAATATCAACTCACACTCAGATCAATTATTTAAATAAATAAAAAATGATCTAGGCATATTTCATGTATAAATACATTTATGACCATCAAATATTTTACATCTCAATCAATATTTCACAAAGGTGTCATATTAAATATTAATGAGAAGAAAAAACGGCAAGAAACTCCTTGGCACAACTTTTTGCTTCATTGAGGATCTTTGGTAGTCATAGTTACATACATTTTTGCTGTCTATTTGCATGGATTTAGCATGTTGGTGTAAACTATAGGCCTCTTTCATTATAAGAATGTACTTGTGCCCTATGTGGGCCAGTAAAATATTCCAGATATAGGTAACATTTAACATTGACAAATTGTATAATAAATAACTAATTAATGTTTTGGAACAAGTTTAGAAGTTATTTAATTAGCAAATGCATTAAATAATGGCTGTAAATTTATCAAAGTAGTTAATAACAGGATAAAACATATTGAATGTCTTTGGAAAATTATACAAACCCATTTCCTATAGGAGATCGAGAATTATTAGTATGTTGCAGTGGTTTTTGGTTGTTGCTGGGGTCTGATCGCCTCAATATAAACTGTATATCATTTGAATATTCACCCCATTTCATTAAGATCTGAAAATAATTAATAGAGAAATTAATAATAATGTGAAATAATTCGTATTAAGTGTTTAGAATCGTATTACGTAAACGTTACTATAACACTTATGTTTTTTTAAACATTTAGACAGGTTTTTTATGGACTTAAGATAACAAACAAGCATACAGTACCACCCTTCCGCTGCTGCCCAAGACAACTATGACATTAAATCTAAATTAAATCATTTAATTTAAATATTTAACTGAAAGTAACTTGGGAGGATTTTCACTCCATATCTCAGATATGTAAAATTAAATTCCTACAAAGCTTCTAAAATACAAAATTGATTACATTTCATCTTCACTAGAAACCACTAAGAAGGTCAAGAAAACACTAAGGTCAACTACATCAAACAACCAAGTACCGATCTCATTTTATAAACAAAAATCTGTCTTTCTGCACACTATTTTATTAGACCAGAATGGACTCCTACAGCACATCCTAAGAAAGAGTTAAGTGCATAACTGCTTATCCTGTAATGTAAAAAGTGGAACAAGTAAAAAGCTCATAGCTAATTAAATGTGCGAGATTCTTACCTTCAGTGGGTATTCCTGAGGGGCTAAAAGTCTCTCATTGTTCCTCCATCTCTCTATCAAGGTGAATCTGCCCACTTTGCCTGTGGCATGGGCCAAGGCGAAAACTACATCCTAAAAAAAGTCAACATACAAATTTAGTTTCAGGTCAGCCAGGTTAAATTTTTCTATAAACTTTTGCATGATTCTCATCATATTTATAGACAAAAATTTTGTCCATAATAATTAGATTGATACAAATTGGCTTTAATTTTGGTATGCAATTAGAACTAGAAAGCTAGAACAATGAGATACATTGTGTTTGAGTATTATTAATTATGGGAATTCTTCTGACCTGACAAGTGGTAGTCTCTGTCACCCCACAAACAATCCTTTGTATTCCCTCGACCCAGACCTTCAGCTCCATTAATTTAAGCCTATTCACTCCACGTAATTGTCAATTACACATTCAAGACACCATTATAATATAACTCCTACTATTATACACAAATTGTCTGTAATAGTCTGTATCACACAAATTAAGCTAAATTGAGATACAAACATTCCAAAAACAATAGTAAATTAAAGTGGGTTATGAGAAAAATCGTTCAGAAACGCCGTAAAAACTTTGTATGACTTCTACACTACACTGACAGTTTAATGATTCATCTCTTTCATGGGAGCGCTACGTTTAGAAACTTTTGTATAAAAGAAAAATGGGACAATAAATATAGTTAGGTAATTACGGAGGTATTTTACCTACCTAACTGGTTGTTTTATGATTGAAAATACCTACAGAGCATTGGTTTGGTAGAATAATATTTCACACGTTGACAGAGTACTTACGTACACACACACACAGAGTACTCTAAATCTGAACGAGTAGCAAGTTAACCAAATCCCTACTAATATTATAAATGCGAAAGTAACTCTGTCTGTCTGTCTGTCTGTCTGTCTGTCTGTCTGTCTGTCTGTTACGCTTTCCCGCTTAAACCTCTCAACCGATTTTGATGAAATTTGGCACAGACAATCTTTAGACCCTGAGAAAGGATATAGGCTACCTTTTATTGCGAAAAAAAGGGATGAAGAGGCTGAAATAGAGGTTGAAAGTTTGTATGGACCGAAGGAATTAGTTTCCCGAAGCGAAGCGAGGGCGGTTCGCTAGTGATTTATAAACTAGATTCTTAAATTGGACAATGGGGAATTGGAAGAACTACAGTAAAAAGTAATAGCTACGTATATGAATTATATAATATGTAGCTAACCAAGCGTATTTTTATTTCGTACTGTAGACGAGTGTACGAGGGGACCCTCCCTCGTTTCGCTTCGGGAAACATTTGTAGTACGCAAATTCGGAAGTTGATAGTTTACAGATACAGATCTATTTTAATGTTTGTCTACTCTGCAACTTATTATTCCATTTTTAAATATTTTTATATTGTTTTCATAAAATAAATAAACACATAATAGTTGATTTTAAATCGATTCGATAACTTCCTGACGTGCCCAAGCTCATCTGAGCGTTTCATGAATCCATCTAATTCTGAAAAAGAGTGAACATAAGGAATTCAGAATCTAAACATTCCATTAAAGAAAACATTCATTAAAGAAACAATTCATAGCTCATAATTAATTTATTCAAATGGCTCAGGAAGATGACGAAGAGGTCGGTATTTGTCAAACACTGCTACCCAACGCAATATTATTTATAGTAAAAAGACAAAATTACTCTTCGGTGAATGTTCGGTGTAACACTTATCTAATTTATTATGAAAACATTGAAAGTAATATTTAAATCTTATCTATTTATATATTTGTAAGCTGTGTTTGTAAGTATGTACCTACCTACCTGAGTATGGAAAATTCACGTCGATAAACAAATTAAGTAAGTTATGTAGGGTACCTTGTACCTTCCAACTGAACGGCTTATAGTTATAAACAAGGATAATTATAGATGTACAGAAAATACAATCTATTTTCTGTTAACACCAATCCCATTACCCTATCCCAGATCATTCTGTAGGTTCAGTGATGAACTGATGACTTTGACGCACCTATTGACTCCTTTCGCCGTTAATACTGTTTGTGCCTACTGCACATACCGAATTAACAGCGGTATGAATAACAAGGAAGTATGTATATAGGCTTATGTGCATGTGCTTCTTAAATAAAGTGAGCTTCTTTGGCAATAATGGGCTTCTAATCTAACTCGTACCTATATCCCAACTGCTGCATCGCTTTACTTGTGTCAAAAATGGCCTATTTGGGTGGTCGGCAAGGTTGGCTACTTGCATTAAGCATGGCCTTTCTTACTTTGATTTTATAGTTGCTATATTTTATTGTTGATAGTTGAATTTTTGAGATGGAAATTCTAAATGCTTCATACCATCCATAACCATCCAAAACTGAAAAGCTGTGATATTTCCTGGCCGCATTTAGGTAAACACTTGAGGCATATAAGGCAAATTTATCCTTGAGGCATTTAATAAATAACGTAATTATTATTACAGGACATTTCATTCAACGTTGAAGAAGTCCAGAAGATCATTAGGGACAACATAGAACTTTGCCTCGGTGGCAATATTTACAGCCACTCCCGCGCACCGCAGTGGATTACTGTTATTACAGAGAAAACATTATCGAGACTCAATAAGTTAAATAAACCATTTAAATATATCAGTAAGTAATACTGAGACTCTTACTAACAATTACTAACAACAACTAACGGGACTAACCATCTCTAATAGTCCCTGGCCCAGTTCTTATACTTTACTTAGGTCGTATTGCTGACCGAAAGGAGCGGGAGACCCTCATTTAAGTCATTATTCTAAGCCCTCATTATTACCTCGCTTCCCGACATTGCGACGAATCACGTATGAAACATTTCACGCTCGGTAAAACTACCCTACCACTGTACAAGTACCTTCGGGGTCAAACTGGGTGGTTTGCTTGACGACCTCCAACACGATGGATCTGTCGCCATAGTTCATATAAAAGTTCTTCAGACGTTGCATCGGTTCTGCTCCATAAACGATGGTGACCATTTGCCGCACCTCGTTCGAAGCACTTTCGTCACCAACGCCACGGCGCCGCAACGAAGCATGTTAAGTTTTTCGAGGGTAGTGTGATATTTACTCAATGCAGCTTTCGGTGTCGCAACACATTGTAAACCTAATCGATTATCTATTTAAAATATTCGGTATTACCGAGTCGAACATCTCTTTAATTTGTGTGCCCAAAAACTACTATGTACCCATCTACGACGACCGACGACTTTACACCATATTTCAACATCGGGTGCGGTCATTTAGTGGTTTCAAAAGCAAAATTTTTACAAATTCTGAACGCTTCTGTAAAGTAAATAGAATACTAGACGTTACCCCCGATTATCATTAATATTAATCCAAGGCGTGCGAAGCCCTAAGATTGCTCTAGCATAAGATTAAGATTTAAAACATAGGTTTGTAGTGGCAAACCTGTTTCAAAAAGGTAGTGTACCTTGCCTGTCCATCAATCCGCACCGGCGCAGCGTGGAGAACTCTTCTTATCTTCACAATTAGGGAAACCTACCCCCTATAGAGCTCTAGTAAGCCTCCAAATTGAGGTCGTTCTAGGTATTTGATTCAACAATTCTAGTTTTTAGCATTCAGCGCAAGTTTAATGTGAATGGCAAGCTTGTTCAAAACGACCATTCAGTCCATTCATAAAAAAAAATATAACTAAGAATTTATTTTTCTTTAGTGAGAATGACCGTGACGCAGAAAAATGGCTCAGGACTACACACGGCGGCAGCTTACTACTGGGACACTGCGACAGACGGGACATGTACCGTGCGTTGGGAGAATAAATTTATGTACTGTATTGTTAATTTATGGGCTTTGGCGCTACAGCTATGATTAATAAAATAATGAACCTTAAAATATAGAGAGTATAGTTTGTCAATTCGAAGGAGGATAACGTAGGCTATACTAACTTATGCTACTGAATTTCAAATAAAACAAAGTGTTAAGCACATTTTAGTATTTTTTATTTTTGGTAAAATTTACCATAATACAAAATAATGATAGAAATAAATAAAGTAATAAAATGTATAGACAGGACATAGAGAACTATGCATTGTAAAATTGGTGCTTTTGAAGCAATAAAATTTATAATAACATTAGGCAAAATGGCATGTGTACATTAAAAATAAAAGCATTATTTTTAACACAGAAAATAATATCAAGAGCCGACGTTTACACATATTTAACATAAAATTTAATTCAATCACTTAGTGATTTGGTCTCATTAATTAAAATTTGTATCAAATTATTAAAACGCACATGCACTCATTTTAAAGCAATACAGATAATTTGCTACCACACAAGTTTTTCATAAAAAGACTTCACAAAAAATTAAAATTTATGGTATGAAGTGGAGGAAACGGACATGACAATAGGCAGAAAAGGAACATACAATCCAATTAAATTATATCTGATAAAAAAAACTAAACATTAACATAGACATTAATTATAATTCATAGCAATAAAATGATCTGTACTTTTCATTATTATCATATTATGTCGTTATAGACTATTCGACTACCCCTTGTATCAAAATGTAGAATCTATGAAGTAAACCGTGGCTCGCTACTTGTATGGCCAGATCCACGTTAGGATATAAGACTAGTCTATTATATTTAGCGGACTATAAAAGTAAAATTGTATGAACAAGTTTTGCAAAATCTTCCAGAATGTTATAGTTACCCATTCGAAATAGACATGATTTGACATTGATTTGATAAAAGGTGAAATTTGTAATATTCTTACAAATATTTGGGGAATACATGACATTATTAAAATAGATGGCACTTGTAGTCTCGTAGTAAAGCCTTAATACTGACTAAAAGTTACACAGTACATTTATCAAAATCTACCACTTGATTACATTAATAATGAATGCTAAACAATAAAAAGATATATAAGAGATATCTATAGCAATTTAATCATCAACAATACAAATATTATTAAATATCTTGCATTAGTTAAGATAACTATAACATTCAAAGTCTTATTATCTTAGTCAAATTAACTGCATTTGGAGCATTGTAATTTTCCTGAACATATTGTTGCAGCTTTTAAAGTAGATATGTTAAAACACTATTGATTTTAAAAATACTTAAGGACATGACATGTAATATTAATACTGCTTGTTAGATGCAGTTGACAACCATTTATGATTATTCACCTGCTCCTCAGTACACCTTAACACTGTGATTACGTCAACACTGTATCCACTGGTAATTTATAAATTTCTGTGATGAACATTGTGATGCTTAAGTTCTATTAATTAAATTCATGTACGGTTTAAACACCATAAATATAAAATAAAAAACATTTGATTTAAATAAAAACGCGGTTAAAACCCAAACTGTGCTAAAATGTATTAAAGCTAATAAATGTGCATTTTCATGATAAATGTTGCCTTGTGGCTAGTCGTACAGTCCTGAGTGACAACAATCTCTCCAGGCCGCCCCGTACACCAATAACTTATTATGTACACAATAAGTAATGCTCTATAAAGTACAACCTACTGCTATGACTACAATAAAACGATTTGTCGCTTAACCTCATTATTATGACAGATAATTCCTCTTATTTACAAATTAGCTATACATACAATACTTAATAAAATTACGAAAAAGTAACATTGTACTTTTAACTTGCTACCCTTTTTTTCGAATGTACTAATTTCGTTTATATTAATAACTAGCTCATATCGACTATGTACAATGCTATGTTAGTCGAGACTTAACTGATCACAAGTGAAGTAATAAGAACAAAAAAGGAACAAAATAATGTACACTATGCACTAACCATTGTCGCACCCGTGCGGGTCTAATCACGTATCACATCCTGGCTCACCGTAACCGTAACATCTACGTTGACTCTGAAGCCGTTTTAACCGTCAAAATCTCCTTACCATTTCAAACAATATTATACAACTAAAATTATATACATAATTGTAAAACTTATCACAAAATAAGATAAAACGATATAATATACAATCTAACAACATTAAACACTGGGCAGATTCAAGAAAGAGATCATAACAAGATTCATGAAAACTTTGCGTCCGTTTCTCTTTAGCGGCACCGAAATACAACGTAAGAGGTGGGACAACGCGATATGTGATTCGGACTTATTGTCTTACATACATATTTACATTTAAAAATTGTGCTCAACCCAGTATTTTACGGCACATATCCACTCGTTAAAATTTTATATGTCCACAGACACATAAAATTCTAAAGAGATTTTACATTTTACATGTCTGTTAAATAACAAACATTTTAGCAAAAACGTCCTTAAGCTATATCTCCTTATCAAGTACTTATTAATAATAATGTCTAATTCTGGTGTGTTGTGTACTAAATTTTATGCTATCCAGAAAATAAAACCCTATATAACTTGACTTGATGCAAATAATGTAAATTGGTTTCTATTGACTGTTTACAAAGCCATATTATCAAAAACTGTTCAATATATTTTACATTAATGAATCCTAGAAACTGTTCCACAATCAAACTGTATTTGCTGTTCAATAAACGATTTCACAGTGTTTCTTAAAAGTATTCAATAGACACACATTATAATATATTGGACACGATTACCGAACGGACCCATGTAAGGTTTTTGATTTTTCTAGTACTCGACTTATTATTAGTACTTAATACTCGAGAAACAAGGTTTTTCCAGTCGCTAGCGCGGTCTAATCATGTATTTTCACATCACATCAAACTCCAAACACTAGATTGTATAATTGACACAAACTCACTCACTCATCAGTACGTCGAATGTCAGTTGAGGTACTTGCGACACTTTTTCGCGCCACAAGTGCAAGGTATCTTGACCTCCTCGAATGGAAATTTGTAGTCATACGTCAACTCCTCTCCGACCGAGATGCGCCGGAGTGCAAAGATCAAAATATGTTTATGGCCGTGAATGTCCACCACACGCGAGTAACAGTTGGGCTGCAAAGATAAAAAAAAACTTAGTTTACAAACTGGTCGATAAAGGTACAAGTTCAAGGTATATCTAGGAAAACGAACATTTTTGGAGGTACACCACAAATTTAAACGCGAAAAAATACCGCGAAACACGCGCCAAGCGAAACCACAGAATTGGATGAACGAAACAAAACGCCTCGCTCGCGCTCCCGTGATTTTGTATATTATGTGTAAGTATTTTTCTTACCCTTACTTACTTAAAGTAAGTTTTTAACGTAACCTTATTTTTCCGAGGCACACCAACTAACTACGCGCCTCGGAAGAAGCAGCCCTAGCGCGCGCGGCTGTAGGCCTTTATTTCAAGGACAGGGCCGAGTCACAATACTGTATGATTGATACTATTACTTAGGCCTATTACTGTTACTTACTATTTAGACCTTCTCATTAGCGAGTAGAGATTCGTGCCCTGCATGAATCTAACAACACCATGAACTCTCGACTAACTATAAAAAAAAAGAAAACTCACGTCACACGAATGGTTGATGAATCTCGCGGCGTTCCCCTTGAGTGTAGCGTCTACGACTAGGTTGTCGTCTATCCGGAACATGTAGCAGCCGCCCACGCCGCGCCGGCCGCTCATCGCTTCGTACCGCTTCTCGCGTTGGTCCGCCAATACCGCGCGGATGACTTCACCGGCATACTCTATTACCATGTCGCCTGGAATATAACGGTACGAATGATTATTGTTGGTTAAATGGTTATCAATGCAGAATTATAAACTAATAGAAGACTAGTTGTTGTAAGCGCAGAGTCATTAAACAACTATTAAAGAATAGTTTGTGCCGGCGTCTTCGTTTTATACTCATACCAAAAAAATCAATCACCTTCTTCAATGTCCCGTTTGCAGAATAATCCTCTTCCATGTATATGAGATCTATAGACGCCCACAGACACCTTAGAAGTCTCTTTTAGTTGTCTAAATCGCATCGCCGGGGGTAAGGTTGCCAGGCGCCTGTAAACAAAACCAATACAACTAACCATTACACACAAATAATGTTTACATTATAATCAATAACTAAAAATCATAATATAAAAAAATGAACATTCTACGTAAACATACCTAGAGATTGAGCTTTCGCCTTCTTGGCCGCCGAAAGGTGGTGGCTCCTCTCTGAAAGGCGAAGCCATCCAGCTAAACATATCGTGGTTTTGTTTCCTAGCAACGGGCCCGGTGCGCGCGCTTCCCCAAGGACTCTCCTTGAATCCCTCGCTTAGATCTAAATTATTGTCCCAACTGCTAAGCGGCCTGCCCTGCCGTATCTTGTATTTAGTGCAACGACTCGCCTGTGAAAAAGAAAATTATATATTAATTTTAAATATCTGAGAGCAGGGTTTAATTAGCGTCATCTTAAAGTTAAATTTCACTTTTACTTACCCCAGGAAGTTGCTCAATAAGGTATCTCAATGCATTGTTATTCAGTCCCAAAAGATGTGCTCCAGAAAGAGTAGATGGTAAGTTGTACTGGATAAGGGGGAGACCGGATTGTTTCCGTGCATTTTGCACAGCGTCTATTACTTTAGCCCAGAGATCTGTCAGAGATGTGGAGCTATAATTGAATCCATCCTCTGAAGTCACTTCATAAATTAATTTTGGACCATCGTCTTTTGGCGGGTCGGGCGCCTGCTTAGTTAGCGATGCCTTATTTTCTTGACCCTTTATAGTTTTATTTTGTTTTTTCATTGTTACTGTTTCATTGCATTCTGTTTTTTTCTCCGTGAATGGTCTTTTCAAAACTTTTGCAGACGGATTTGACAGCTTTGCTGTAACTGGACTTTTATTAGTTTCCTTTTCGGCTAGAACCTTCGGTGACTCCGTCTCTAAATCTGCATCCAAATTGGGCAACGACGTCATCTTAGGAGACGTTTGAACAGGATCTCTATTTCGTGCCAATTCCACTTCCGTTGGCGCTGAGCTGGTATTTGCTTGATGTAATTCTGCCGATAATTGCATAGCTCTTACTGCATCTCTTTCCTCTTTATCTTTCTTTGCTCGCTCTAATTCCATTATTCTTTTCGATTCTTCAATAGCTTTTTCTAGATCACTATCTACATTTTCCTCTTTTACGTTTAAATCAGGCATGTCATGACTCACAGGTCTTTGTTTTGGTACCGGAGGTGTCCTGGTAGTTGCAGTTTTCGTTGAAGTTTTACTCTGACCGTCTCTGTGCAATGGTAGTACTCTGTTCATTGGTCGCATAGACATGGGATTAACAACATTAGTTGGAATTCCAGACTGTTGAGTTGGTGGTGCTTTAGGTAACATAATGCTTGAACTATTCTGTGTTGGCAAATTAATGGTACTATTTTGAACCGGTATACATATCATATTGCTGGAATTATTTTGATTCTGCAGCAGGTTTGAGTTAGCTTGAATAGGGAAATTAATGTCTGCCGTTGCTTTAGAAGCAATTTTCGGATCAACCAAATTGTTTTGTACGGTGATATTAACTGTATTATTACTTGAATTAACATTTATATTCATTGGAGCACTATTGGGAATTGCCTGGAATGGCACATTAATCATGGTGCCACTATTTTCAGTTTTTTGCTGGAATGTCAATGGATCTGTTGAAATTCCTGGTACATTGTTGTTGCTGTTGTTAGTCACCACACGTATATTGTGCTGTTGAGGAACATGCTGGTTTATATTAGGTTCAAGATTTGCATTATTTATTCTATTCCTTTCTGGTAGATTAATTACTCTGTTATTTTGGGAGTTCATCTGCATATATCCAATTTGATTGTTTACTGATATTGTATGATTTTGCTTATCAGTGCTCACAATATTTACTTTTGCGCAATCATTATTTGATATATTTGTTGATATAGGCATAGTAGGTGTAGATGGTGGTCCCATAATATTTTTGCCTCTTAGAGTTTCTTGAGTAAATTTAGGGGATTCATTGACTGGCAAAGAAGTTCTATTGATTTGTGATTCAGTATTTGGTAACTGATTTTGGGTTGTATTGTTTGTATTTAAAGTGCAGTTGTTTATATTTATTTGAGGATTAGCAGGCATTTGAGTATTCAGCATCTGATTACTAGCACTGTTTGCATGAGGTTGTGTATTATTGATCATCATATGATTTGAAGGACCAGGCATCAAGTTATTTACATTGTGATCTGTATTATTGCAGTTCATTAGTAGATCATGTCCAGTTAAGTTATTTTGATTATTATTTCCATACATGGAATTATTACTTCCATTATTAATTACCATATTGTTTGTGTTGTTCACCCCCATACCATGCATAATGTTTCCAGTATTATTAACATTGATGTTGTTGTTGGTATTTATACTTGCGCACATTTCGAAAGTGGACTGATTACTTGAAAATTGTGAAGAATTATTTGAGCAGCTGCCACTACAAGAATTTTGAATTTCATTTTTTATGTCAGGAATATTAGGAACGTGCATTAAAGGGTTACTCATTGACTGGTGATTTGTATTAGAAATTTGCATGTTATTATGGATATTCATATTGTTCATTGAATTCATGTTATTCATTTGATGTTGCATAAGATTGGAGTGATCCATTGTCGTTCTATTATTTTGCACTTGTGTCATACTATTGAGGTTCGGCATGGACATTGAATTATTGTCATGTCGATTACCATGAATATTGGACATAACATTTGAGTTGTCTATTTGACTGTTCATATTAATATTTGTATTTCCTGACATGTGATGCATGTGCATATTATTATCCATAGATTGTCTATTATGGATTTGAGTAGGAACATGTTGGTGCATGCCCATTAAATTATTATCGATATGAGAGCGATTATTCTGCATTTGCATAACGTTAGACATTTGATGCTGGTGATGGTGTACCATATTATCCATTTGCCTATTCTGCTGCATAGAAATTTGTTGGCTTAAATGCATATTGTTGTCAACTTGCGTACGTCCGGCATTATTACTCATGACATTATGATGGTTCATTTGTTGCATGGAATGCATTTGTTGGTTATGCATGGAGTCCATCGATCTATTTGAATGCATTTGGTGATTCATATTATTAAGTCCATGATTTTGCATATTGTCCATTATCAATCTATTATTTTGCATATTATTCATGTTCGACATTGGCTGATTCATATGCATGTGAGACATTTCATTGAGATCAGGGCGATTTAAATTGTGATTGCTAGACATGTTATGCATATTTATATTCTGGTTCATGAGACTGTTGTTTTCAGAAGTATTTCGGCTGGGAATCATATTAGATTGGGTATGAGTTTGCTGATTAGTAAGAATATTATCATGGAATGATCTATTATTTGCTCCTTGACTTAACTGATTCAATTGATTAGTATTATCTAATTGCCGATTATGCTGCTGTATTTGTCCATTCATTATGTGTATTTGATTAGAAGTCAGGTGATTACTTTCGTGTGACATCATTTGCATATTTCCATGCACCATATTGGTGGTATTCATAGAGGAATTCATCATATCGTTCTGTTGATTATTTTGTTGATTATTATTATCATTCGATACTTGTGCATTCGATCGATTTATTGTCATTTCTTGACATGACATGTTCACATTCTGCATTGAATTATTTACAGAATTTAAAATCTGTACCTGTCCGTGAGAGGAATTATTTGAAGCTGAGCATAATTGATTCTGATTATTAGACACAGCAATATTATTTTGATTATTCTGCATTTGAGGTCGGATTACATTGTGAGGGATTATGCTTATGGCTGGTGAATTATTCATATTACCAGCCATTTGACAACTACTCAATTTGTGAATATTCAATTGGTTTGTCATATTATTGTCTGAGTTGGGTTTGTTATCACTTTGACCCATATTTTGGAAACTTTTATCATTCTGAACATGGGAATGGGATGCCATTATTTCTTGAGAAAAGTTCAGGTGACCGCCTTCAGCTTTTGAAAGAGCATTAATCTTGCTTAACTTTAGTGTTGTATCAGCGTCAAAGTTACTGTTCATGGACGAATTTGGATAAATGTTGCCTGATGTGATTTGAATCACATTATTAGACGATGAATGTCCTGAGTGATGATTGACATTCAAATTCGAATCAAATTGATGAGAGTTAATCCCTGACGAACCATTTCCACTGTTAGACACGGATAGCAAACAATTTTGATTCATTTTTTCTGTTTCATTATGAGAATGCTGTCTTCCAAGAGATATGTTATTTTGAATATTTATAGATGAGCTGCTTGAACTAGCTGTATTTTTCATAGTAATATTATGCATATCAATTTTATTGTCAGATATGGTATTATTGGTAGAACTCATTTGTCGCCAGGGTGTCGGTGATTTTATACTTTGCGTTACACTTATAGTTGGCATACTGGTGCAGTTGGAATTATCTTGTAGGTTTCCGCTTATTTCAATCACATGCGAATTTTCAATTTTCATATTGTTGTTAATTTTATTTGAAGAGGGCGCAATCGAGCTCGACACTATAGGTTGGGATAAAGGTATAGACTGCAGCGAAAATGACGTCGATGAATTCGGTATAGACTGAGATATTGCCATTAGAGGTTGTCCCGATGATGAAATCAGCGTCACATTCGGAGACATAGATACATTCGTTGGTTTAGATATATTCGTTCTCTGAAGATTTTGAGATGTATTCGATAAAGACAGACTATGTATCTGTGACGTTATTGGATTAAGATTCTGTCTTCCAGTTATAATTGTAGCAGGTTGTGACATACCAATAGATACTGGACTCATTTGTATAAGCTTCGGTGTTTGTCTATTAGCATTTTGTTGCTTATCAGGCAAAGGCTGCAGGGTCAAATTTGGAATATTAGATTTAACAGTCTTTATTGTTTGGGGCGAAGATTGTACAGGTTGTGCTGTGACAACATTAGCTGCAGATGACACAGCTTGCGAATTCACGCCATCTCCTACATTGTTCACAACGACATATCCTGTTGGAACTTCTACAATAGGCTCTATTTTGCTTGCTTGGAATACTTGGGTTGTTGTTGCAGAGAAACTACTGTTTTGTGCTAGGACGCCTTGCATTGCTGTAGATACAAATTGTTGTGATGACATCACCGTATTCTGTACTATTGTTTCAAGTCCATAGTATACAGGTTGCGTTGTAGTAAGGTACATACATCCTGAAGGGTCTGTAACCATTTCCAGAGTAGGAGCAGATCCAAGTAACACTTGATCGTTACAAAATTGAGGCAATATCGTTGTTCCTTGAGGTAAAATTGTGGTTCCAGGTGTTGACGAAATCAGAGTATTGCCTTGTGAAGATAAAGCATTAGGTATGATTGTTGTTTGACCATTCCCAATTCCACTTTGAGGTACTACTGTCGTACCTGTTTGTATTGTGTTATTGGGAAGTAGTGTTGCTGTTTGCGATGTTAAGTTTCCAGATGTAAGTCCTTGAATAGTTCCTTGAGGAATAATTGTTGTACCATTTTGTGTATGTATGGCCTGTGGCAAGATAGTTGGCCCATTAGGTCCTTGTGAAAGGATTCCTTGTGCTTGTATTGTCCCTTGGGGTAAAATTGTAGCTCCTTGCTGTATAGCTTGTGGTAAAATTCCAACATTACCCTGTGGCAACAACACTGGTATTCCCCCACTAGGCACTGCAACAAGTCCTCCAGATTCAGTTTGTTGTATTTGGAACGTTTGAGGTACAAGACCACTTTGTGAAATAAATTGTGTTGGTCCAGTTTTAAAATCTCCTTGTGGTGCAATAGTGGCTATATATTGCATATTTTGATTTTGTTGCTGAGATAAAGCCTCCACATACGACATAATGTTTTGATTTGCAACTGGTTGTACAATAATAGAAGGCTGTCCGGTCTGGTTGTTTGTTTGCAACTGTATTACAGTGTTGCCTGCTCCAAGTGGAGACTGATTAATAGTAGTAAATGTTTTCTCTAGCTTCGTTTGCTGTCTCTTTATAGTAGTCGGTTTCGGTACTGGTCGGCCTCGTCCACGGTTTGTACTCTGGAAAATTGGTTTTGGCTGAACATTCGCTGGTTGCTTCTTAGGAGACTTTTGAGGAGGTCCGGGAATTATAATTTGTTGCTTGGTTTGATTACCCGGCGAAGTTAATCTTTGAGCTGTCATTGCAGGCACTACAATAGTTGGATTTCCTTGAAGTTGAGGACGAATCATTGGTTGAATGTTCTGAATTATTGAACTATGAGGCATTCCTTGAATCGAGTTTACTGGTAAAGCGATTGACGTTGCACTAGCCATATTGGGGAAGTTTGTAATTTGATTTTTCCCTTGATACATCTGATTTGACGGAATAGTGAGAACCTGATTGGAATTTGATGATATTACTTGAATGCCTCCTGTCCCTGAGAGCAAGTGTGCCATATCTGTTCCTCCTTGGATTTGTTGCAGATTAGTAGTACCATTTCCTGATTTTACGCAAATATTGTACGGGAGAAGCCCAGGTTGAGTAATAATTTGAGGTGCCATTAGTTTCTGCCCACTTGCAGAACTGGTTTTAGGAGGAGGTAGCAACATCTGCGGTGTAACTACAATTTGAGGAGATGACAGTACTTGTTGGTTGCCAGACACCTGGACATTTGTTGTTTTACTCTGGTCAAAAATTACAGTACCAGACTTCATTTGTTCTGTAATAGTCATTGTCATTTCATTTGATGGACCAGGCGACGGTGTTTCTACTATAGTGCCGTTAATAGTTATTTGCCTGGTATTAATGGATGTTCGTCTCGCAGAAATACCTTCAGCTTTAACGGTATTTTCAGTGCCACTGACAACCCCTGCATGAATTATCATGGGTTGCGCAAAACCTCCCTGGAATGCATTTTGCAGAGTTGTCAGAGTTCTATTTTCTGGTGACTTTGGGTTTTCACTCTCACTCTCACTTGTAGACATCATATCACAAGATGGAATATGTCTGTCGTACGATTCCTTGTTTCTATAGGTGCATTGACATCTGTCACACCTAACCAGCTGTTCCATTTGCCCCGCAACAACAGAGCTATCATCCAAAGGTCTCATAACAAATTCAGGCTGTCCACTTATCGAATTACCAGCAATAGTTACTGTGTAAGTGCTCTCAGATCCACTAGCTCTGTACAAAAATTGATTTGTCTGATTTCGTGTTATATTATCATTACCAGTATTATCTTCAGCACCATCAAGCTGCTGAATTGGTGTGAAATCATTTTCGTTGGGGCTTCCAGGACGAGAACTGCATGAACTTTCAGATCCTGACCAATCAGCAGCTCCATCTAGTTGAGAAATTGGGCTGCATTGTATCTTAGTATAAAAGTCAATCACATCTGGGAAATAACCCTCAGTTTTTGTCTTCTCAGTAGTAATCTCATCTTTCTCTTTAGGTGACGTGGTGCGGTAATTTAAACCTGATGTATGAGGCACTTCATCATTCATGCCACTAGTGCTTGTTTCAGCTTTTACTTTTTTATCAATTTGTGGACGTTCTCCTTCCTTTATTGTCTCTAATGAACCTTCTGTTAAAGTAGACCGCTGAACAGGACTCAGTTTACCAGTAACTGTTGAAGATTTGGTAATTTTGCATCGCTTTATTGTGGATGACAAAAAACTCGTATCAAACTTATTATTCCAGGTTAAGCTAGTCGACCTTTGTTGGCCACGTCCAGTTGTTAGTGTTTTCAAGTTATGATTCTGTAACAACATTTCAGATTTGCTTCTCTTTAACTCTTTATTTCCCGATTCTAACCGAGCATTCAGTAGATCGTCAATAAAATCTGACGAACGAGAATCAGACTTATCATCTGATTGGCTCAATGCGCCATAAAACTCGTTGTTCTTCAAATCCATTGCAACTAGATCTTCATAAGACATTAGTTTCGGAAATATGTCTTGCATTGATATACCATCTAATAAATCATGATTCAAATCTTCAAATATAGCATCTTTGACTTCAGGTGGTAAAAGATCTGCTGTGTTTTGAGGTTCCTCATCATCTTGTTGTTCTTGTTTACATACATTGTCAAGCAGGAATTCTACAACTTGTTTTACTGCTAGATCTTCCAATGTAACAGCATTGCCAAATTTGATTGGTGATTTATCATTTTTCAGCATCAGAACTGATTTTCCTGAACCAGTTTCTAAGCTTTCATGCCAAGCTCCAATCTCAGCTATAACTCTGTCTACAACTTGTACATCCATTGAGTGATCAACAGTTATGTTAACTCCAAAGTCAAATCCAGGTAGAGGTTCAGCCAATATTAATTTCGTTTTAATTGTATACCGAACAATCTTTAAAGGTTTCTTGCAAGACCAAAAGAGACGACTGCATGAGAAATCAACTGGCATTAAAAATTCTTCAAAATCTGATACAGATGGCACTATCTTGCCAAGACTATTGACAGTCAATGAACCCATCAGAAATTGTACCTTACTAATTTCACTGTATCTTTTCTTCTTTTTGTCTAGCTCCACATATACTGGTCTGGTTAGTTCAAAATCTGCATCTTTTTGTAAGCATTTCTTTGGTACATCTTTACCATGAGTGGGACAAAATACTCTCTTATCGTCCATGAAAGCGCAGCTTACCTTTCTTGCACAAGCATAGTGATATGTTTCACTGCAGTTTTTAGCACAACAGCCTACACTAGCACCTTTCATTTCACAGACAGCACATTTGATCATTTTGCCTCTTGAGATGGCTGAATGAACATTCTGAAGTGAACCATCTATTTCTTCAAAAACCTCCGCAGACCAAAGAGCGCAATTAGCATGTATCCAGTCATTTTGTCCACAATATAAAAGACGACCTTCCATTGCTGGCGCACCATCAGAAACCGCCTTGCAAAGAATACATATTCGCGAGTCAACCATAGGATAAAACTCCAACAACTCTTCTTCTTCTTTTTGTCCTTCAGATTCCAACTTTGGCACAATTTGATCTAGTGGTCGTGCTACAGATTGTATAGACTGTTTAACGCCTTTTACATCAGACATTTCAATGTCTTTTATAGATTCCGTATCATCCTGCTCTCCTTCCACCTCAAGATTGGGTTGTAAGCAATTATTTTCACAATCAAACCATGGGAAAGTTTCTGAGAATAAGTCCTTATATATTGTTTGCAGATCGATATTTGATGTTCTATCAATAACAGCTTTCATATCGTGATTAAAATCTTTCAATGATACATACTCATCCATATTAACTCTTTTCTTTACATCCAATAGCGATGGAGAACTTATCCTACTCATCTCATCAAGTGAGTCCTCCATAGGAGTATCTGGATGTCTAATAACCGCAGGACTCAAATCTTGCTCACTTCTTTCTTGACCAAAATTTTTCACTGGTTCTTCATCATCTGATATAGGCTCATACTTATCGTCATGTAGTGTTGGTAACATGGTCATAGCCTTTTCAGCTTTGTTTTGAGGTGGATAGTTCTCATGAACCTCCACAAGTGGGGTATCAAATTCAGTTTTAGTACTGTAAAGGCTTGTAGAAAAGCATATTTCCTTGTTTTGCATGAGTGGTTCCTGTAGATTTACAACTTTATGCGATGGATGTGGAATTTCTTCCTTTTCCATTTCTACATCTGTAAGTAATGAAGAGCATTGCCAAACTTGAGACATACTTGCATTCTCGAATTTGTTTTGAGTGCAGTTTGTAGTTCTTCGCCCTCTGGCAGTGTTTCTGTAAACTTTGGTTTCTGTTGTGTTTTTCATAGACTCATCGCCACCATCAAAGTGTAGTTTTCTTATGGCTTGTGGCGACATCAATCTGTATGGTTTATTCGGCACAGGCGTATTTTTATGTGGGGTGAGTTTTAATAAAGCACATGCTTTCTTATTCTTGGCCAATAGTTTCAAAAGATGCAAAAGTCTCCCTTTGAGATGATCAGTCAACATTTTCCTCCATGGTGGATCATGAGGCATACACTTACAGCATATGTATTCGATGGATGGTGGCAATGCTGATAGCAATTGGTAGCCTTCACCGGATAATCCTTCACAACTTGCATGCACCCACCGACCACACCAGCCACATTCCATCATCTGCAAAAAAACATTTGTTTCATATTTTTAGGGAGCTGCCATTAAAGTTATAGACGATAATTGTATGTCTTTAGTGAAAATAAATACCTTGCTGTCAAAATCGTTATCCCTGTAGCAAGCTTGACATAGCGGGCAATAATTTCCTTTTTGCCGTAATTTGAAACACGGCCTACAGAAAGGCAGGCTCCCGACGAATTTGTTAACGCGCGGGTCATCGCAGCTCTTGCATTTCAAGCAGGCACCACAAACCTATTGAAAAAGATATACCACATTTTAATCTTAATAATCTCTGCTACTACACTGGACCTGCTGATGATTCTTGTTAAAAAATTGCCAGCAATACGTAAACATTACATACACATTATTTTAGGTGTTGGATTAAAATTCAACACTGAGCGGTTTGTATCAATGCCTGATATCATGCCTAAAATCACATTTCAACTCGTGGAGCCAAATATAATAGAGTGGGACAGAGACAGAGACAACTTTAGAAACCATACTTTACCGCCACAAACTGATCCAAAGCATCTCAAGCAAATACCTAACCTTTCATTGTAAACATTTCTCTGGTATGAAAAATGTGCTTGAATATCCTAGCGAAAAATGTCATATTCCTAGTCAATCCCAAACATTCTGTATTACCTGTGGCCAGTCACTGCGATGATCCGGCGGCGCTGCGGGCAAGCACGCGGCGTGGTAGTGTCGCGCGCACGAGCGGCAGCGCAGCCGGGCGGCGGGGCGCGCACACGCAGCGCACCACACGCATCGGGCGCACGTCCATCCGCCGCCGCCGCCGGCGTCCTCCGCGCACCAACTGTGGTACCACTCACAGCAACTCGAGCACACCAGCATCTAAAAAATAATTGAATCCCAATTGAAAATCATTTAGTCTTGTAGGTTTTATGCACCGAGCACAAAGCCAATAGACTCCTAATAACAGGTGAATGGCTTCTGTCAACACATCTGGCTTATAGTACTTACCGATATAAATTCGTGCCGTCTCATTCTTTCCCGTTGCTTAAATTAATCAATTTCTTTGCAATGTTTCGTGTGGCCTTGAATTAGCCAATCACAGTGTTGAATTAGCCAGTCACCCCGCTTCACCTCTTCCGTCTTACCTCAGCTAGTTGCCAGAATGTATTCAATACGGAAAATCAAACATTAGGTGTCTATTGGCTGTGTGGTTAGTGGTTTTATGTCAATATACTTGATATGTAATTTTTTTATCTACCACTGTTTTGGAACGGTGCTTTAACATTGAGGAGGAGAAAATAAACTCAGGATTTGTTTTAAAGTTGTATACCATTATTAGAAAAAGAGACTACTTAATTGACATGATTTATGAAGCACTTTCGATTGGCAACCTATTAAACTCCAAAATCTCTCTTTACACCTTGTAGTAGAAGCATACAACTGATTACAATAAAAAAAAAGGACTGACATTTTTTAAATGGTGTAAAGCCAATAAAAAGCTAAACCCTTGTTTCCTTTTTTGCCTAACAATGGGTCAATGTTTGGATAACAGCTACATACCTTTTCACTTCCCGCACTTCCACATAAAAAGCACAGCTTTGCCACTGTGAATGGAGCTGTTCCAATGAGGCCGAAACCTGAGCTACAAACTTCATCTGGATCATAACTCTCCCAAAAGTCTACACATATCAATTCTGGCCGGTTTTGGACATATGACTTTTGGGATCGACCACGAACCTGTAATATATAATATGACAAAACTATAATATTATTCTTTGAAAATATGTAATATTTAAAGTGTTAAAGATTGTAAATACTAAAAATACATACATTTGTAATATTTGATAGGGGTTTTATTGTTGTCGACTTTCTAGGTACAAGATCCATGACAATCTCATCTTCACTGGACTCTGTTTTGCCCTGTGATTTTGTTGAAACTGTAGTTGCTTGTGGGGGCGGAGGCGGGGGTGGTGCCGGTGTGGTTTCAATCTTCCTCTTCTTGGGTTCAACTTGGTTTTCTGTATCTTTATCCTTTTCTTTTGTAGTGACGATTTCTGGGACAATTTGTGGGGCTTTATTTTCTGTATCTGCTTCAGAATCGCATCCAGACACATCTGTTGTATCCCTGTCTTTCTCAACAACTGATAGTAGATTGTTTTCAATTTCCAGAGCACATGGTTTATCTTGTTTAGCTTTCTCTTCCTGTGTCGGGAATGTTGCGATAGGTTGTCCTAGGACAATCGAAGCGCTTCTGCAGACATGTTTGACTCTTGGTCCCTTCAGCTCCATCTTCTGTCGCTTTGGATCCTCTGCCTGTTTAGACTCAATCTTATCTTTCTTTCGAACCTTCACCCTAGTCAGTCGGCGTTTCCTATTAGCACTAAAATCTTCAGTGGTTTCTTTAATTGTCTCTGGTTCTTTTGGTAATATCTCCTGTAAATTAATATTAAAGGTGCATTATTATAATTGTTTTAATTTACATAATAGTCTATAAAATGTATTAAATTTCATATTCAAAACATGTTTTAGTAAAATACGTACCTCAATTTTCTCAACTTCATCAGTAGATTTCTTGGTAGCCTTTGAAGTAGCAACTGTTCCAAAAATATTAGTTTCGTTGTCTGGATTAGATAAAGTACCAAATACAGATTGAGTGGTTACAGTATTTGTTGAAGTAGTCCTTAATGGATTCACAGGTACCAAAGGTCCTACTTGTTTGACTTCAGCTCTCATAAATGGAGGTAGCATAGCTGTAAGTCCTGCTCTTATACTTGGTGGTACCTGGAAGGCTTTTAAGCACATTCTTAACCAGCAAGCAGGACACCGAGTCTTATTAGTACATCGGAGTAATTTCCATTGCTGTGATCTTACTATAGGTGGGACATGACATGTGCCTGCAAAAGAAACACAAATTTTTCCTTTTATTATGAGCCTTTCTCTAGTTGAAATAAACATAAAGTGTATGAAATATTGCCTTACCCTCTCCTTTTAGACATTGCATGACAATAGGACCAGTCCTATGGGATATCTTCTCTTTTTTCAACATCTTGGATATGAACTTACGGCAAGATTCACATGAGTAAATTCCAAATTTTCGAGCTTGTTTGACAAACCTATAAAATCGTACAGCACCGCATACTCCACATGTTACGGTAGTTGGAAGATTGACAGCTGAAATAAAAGTCATTATCAATCATCATCATCATCATCATCAAATTGAGTACAGACAAGTTGATTCTAATATAGAACTATAGATTTTGGTTAAAAATCTCAGTAGGTAATTACTAATTACTTACGTGAAACTGATGACAGTATAGAGAATGGACCATCTAGTCCAGGAGTTGCCTGTGGAGTAGTTGTTAGTTGCAATCTGGCCTCTCTTATTATGACTTTCCCTCTCAAAAGTTGAGATGCTGACGATTTCTCTTTCTCTGGGCTAGCTGGAGGCTGCTTTTCTTCTTCATCAGCACTGCCCCCTGGGCTCTCACTTTCCCAGCTCTCTTCTGACTCGGAACCACTACTTGTACTTGTTGAAGTACTTGCATCTGAGATATCCATAAGTTTCCTCATTGCATGCCCAGAACGCTCTTCCTTAGTTGGTTCTGGTGATTTAAGCTTTTCTCTAGTCTCTATGTTAGAATCTTCATCTTGAGAGTAGTCTTGCTCCTTATCATAGGAGAACAAATCTCTTGGTACCTTTCTTGAACCAGTATTGAAACTAGGAAATGAATGGGTAGTCTTATCCTTGAAAAGACTTGAGGAAGTTAATGAATTTTTATCTTTACTCTTTTCAGTTTCATTCACTTTATCAATGTCATCTTCCTCTGGTGAGTCTTCATTGTCATGTAAATTGTTAAACACAAGTCTCTTAAGTTTGGGTTTCTTGAGTACTTTTCCTGTGCTTATGCTGGTTGTTAAAATAGTTTGATCTTCTCCATCGATAAATCTTTTATTAGGTTTGATAACTCTAGAAGAATGGCTACTTCTCACTGGTAATATAAATTTGGCATTGCCACTTTCTTTCTCTACTGGTGATGCATTTCTTGGTGGAGGTGAAATACAACGATTTTCACTGAATTGTGAAAACTTATTTACTGGTTTTGACAAAGGATTCAGATTCTTTCTCAAATACCCTTCTTGATGTTCCAGAGATGATTTAGAACTCAAATCAGTTAGTTTAGCTGGTTTTAATATGCCATTGAAAGTAGAATATTCTGTTTGTTTGAGTGATGACTTCTTCTTTATGATGGACACAAGGGGAGCATGATGTTTGATAGGAACCTTTTTTAGAGGCAAGAAAATGTCTTCACAACTTTCTACAGTACCAAATGTCACCGTCTTCTTAACAGGTTTTGGTTTGTCTGGCTTATTTGGCTCCATTTTATTCTGTGATCTTGTTCTCACAGGTGATTTTGAGGGGTCAGTTATGTTATCTGAATTTTCTTGCTTATTTTTTAACACAATGTTAGTCACTTTATTCTCACAAACGGCATTTTCGTCATTTTCATTATTTTCTTTCTTCTCTTCTTCCTGAAATGTTTTATCATTCATGGTATTAATAAAAATGATCAAGGTATATATTTTTACACATTATTTGAAGTCATTTTTTCAATATGATTTAAATTTAAATTGTGGCTTAATTTTTTTTTTACTGATTATAAGTTACCGCTTGACTACGATCCCACCTGATTGTTGTTGTTGGTTGTAATGTTCTATTTTAAACTTTTACATTCAAAGGTTTTGAAAATATTTAATTTGGTACAGAGAAATAATGAGGTACATTATTATAAAAACTTGTAGTGCTATATAATTAAAATTTATGTAGTAATGATGATGCCTACTAAGCAAGGGGTTACATGTTTACACACAGGGCGAAAGATAAACTTCATATCAAAAAATATACATAGGAAAGTCACCTTTTTTTAATCATGAATTCTGTAATTATCACTAATTCTCCATGGCTTTAATGAAATACTGGGTTAAAAGCTTTCTTATCGTATTCGGCGGAATACCGAATAGCAAATCATGAAAAAAAAGGGACTCAAAATATTACTTACAAAGATGTTTATTTCACTACCTAATTTACATATTAATATTTATTATCTACAAGTGGTAAGTTATGATAAATTCAAACAATTTTTTTCAGCATTTCATTTTTTCATTTCATCAGCAGACAATTGTGTTTTTCCTCATAAATTATACCTGCTTCTGAAAACAGCCGCTCACTATATACACTGCTACCGGGACATGATAAATAAATCTTAGCAAATTGTGAAAGGTTGGATATTGTTTTGCGTTTTCTAACCACCATTTGTAAGGATCTTTTGTCCAATCTAGTTGAACAGTTGCCAAGTAAAAATCAAGTTCATTTGCAACTGAACTGAATCTTCTGAATCTGATTCTGAATGTACATTTTCTGCAGCGACATGTGTCTCAATGGTACTATTACTACTTCAGCGATGGAAGTTCAAACTCATAAGTGATCAGTTGTGACTTGTCTCCCGCGGAAAGTACTAAGTGTTGCCGAATATTTGGCGCTTCAGCCAAGAACCTTGCTGCTTATTTATTTATTTTTATTTTTATTTGGGAAATACACAAATTTATAAAGCGTTTACAATTCAGCTTACATATATAACAATTTTCAGTATAGTTTCTACTACTAGGTGACTAAATAACTATTTGTGGCATCTCTAGTTTGAACCTACTGTATTTTTACGAGTAGCTATTAGTATTAATATAGCTATTAGTATAAATTATTAATAATAGTAAAGTGTTCAGTACTTCAGTAGTTTATTTGTTAATAGTAAAAAAATTGTGTAACATTATTTATGTTGTCAAGGGTGTGAAAACTACCAATCTGAACTAGGCCATACATAATAAACAACTAAATATATGTTTACACACTTAAACCAGTCATGTCAAAGATAGACTAGCACAGATTTTATTTGTTAAAACAGCTGTTACCAATTATAATACCAAGTTCATTTAATATTTTAAGGTATTACAACCCCATTCTATATTGAATGTCTTTGAGTACTAAGATTTTAGCAGTTTAGTTTTATTTCAGTCTCGTGTTGAGATCACTAGATTAATAATTAATTAGTAAAAATATGTTCAGTGAAACAACTTCCTGGTATATTTAAATTGTTTACACAAAGATTTACAAAGCAACATGTAGGTATCTAACAGTTAATATCTATAAGATTTATTTTACTGAGGTCACACGTCACTACTAAATATATTATGACATTGAGATAAGAAGGACCATATCACTCAATTTTACATTTTTAAGCACTGCTATAACATGTAAGCATAGATAATGTAGTCATAGTAACAAATTTTACTATATGACTGTCAAAAGATGTTCAAATGATAAGTGTAGAGGTATGTCTATGTATACATACTGAAACTTGAACAATATGAGATACTATTCTGTTTTTATTTCTAATATTGATTTAAAATACACGAATACTTTAATTCACTGATAGCAAAAACAATGATGATTTGATCAAGAATGCTACTAAACATTAGTATCACTCACTTCATTGTGTTAAATAGTACGAAAGTTAGGTTATAATAACTACAAGCAGACATTGGATGCAATAATTTTCCTAGCCTTCAATGGGTAACCATTCCTGTTTGGTTTCATTTCGCTCTGACATCTTTATTCTTTGTTGACATCACATAATAGGTACAAGTGAAAAGTCTTAATCCACATCAGGGTAAATATCAAATGCTTACGATTCATTTGGCGCCTGGTTTGTGTTTGTAGTTATTACGTAAACATAGTATTTCCTTGTGAACAATACAATATTTTATGTTACTAAATCACAAAAGAGTCTTAACTTCGCGACGTAAAGCTTTACCTGTTTCTCCCCAGCGAAATCGTTGGCAGCCGAGCCACGGCTGGCTGGCTGAGTCTCCGGAGCATTCTCATGATAAACAGCACCCGACAGAACACTAACACGCTTTCTATTCTGAAATTTTAGCGGTTTCCCGGGGAACCTGGACCTTCCCATTTTGTTATGCACGTAAACGAAGGGCATTTAGTGCGTTCCCAACGATCGCAAGAAAACTGGCGCGCATGCTCCGGGCCGCGCGCTCCGCAACGCCATTCCACTCATTTATGCAATGTGTACGACAAATTACGACGCAGTTTTCATCACAAGTACGCCCAAACATAAACACCAATAGCACCCTTCACATTATTCACTAAAACTACCACTTTACACTGTTTTTGCAAAAGACTACATCATCCATCATTTTAATGGTCGGCTGATCGTTAACGCCGTAGTCGTAACGCTTCCATTCAGCGGAGCGTCAGCGATAAAACAAAAGAGAATGTAGTACTATACTGAAATCGAACACGCGAAGCGTCGGTAACGATATCAACGTTTTGTTCCATTTGTTAACTCAAACCGAATTATTGAAATGAATCGTCCGTAATTTGACAAAGATGGCTGTACGACGCACTATAACAATAGCGAACACGAGTGATTAACGAGACGAGGCGCGCGAGGCCGCGGTGTGAACGACACCTGGCTCTCGGAGGCCAGTTATGGATTTTGAACCAATCGCGACGTTAATTCGGACCGGTATGAAAACAAACATGTCCGATGTCGCTCGCTACATCTTGCTCTTGCTCTACAAGGTGCCTATCTGCATAGATAGACGCTTCACTCACTCTTTACTGCCTACTTATCCAAAGAGAATATAAACACTACGTTACTTTATCAATAAAAAATTGTACCTAGGTATGTTCTGTTCTGATCTGCGCGATGTAGATTTAGTTTGCTCATACAATTTTATTGTGCTTTTTATAATTTATGGAGTACATTTAAATAATATTATCAGTTAGTGATTAATTGTTACAGGGTTATAAGCACGGTAATGTATAGATATCATTACCGTGTTATAAGATAATAGAACGGACTACTTGTAGACGTACAGTTAAACTGATAGGGTAAGATATTTTAGTTTAGATATTTTAACATTACTGACTTTATGTACTAGTTTAGTAGAGTGTAAGAGCAAAGTTAAAATAATACCCTAATAAGGAATTCTCGATCTTCTATATTTTAATACTTAGGTCTCAGTTGTTTGTTCATCTGTGACTTAAGTTTTCTAATAATAATAAAACTGAATCTAAATATAATACCACTTTTTATGTTAAATATTGTTGATAAAACTAATGTTTAATTACATAGAAATAAAAAAACGTAAGTAATACAATATAAAGAAGATATTAATAAAATAAATAAATACCTTATAAATAATAACAATTATGTCAGCTAAATAGTCGAATTGAATGTGAAATGAAATGAATGTTCAAAACGAAACAATGAATATAATAGGCACATATAGGTACATCGTTATAAATGCGTATAGTACCCGCACCCTACTTAAACCGAACCCCTAAACTCGACCGGTCGATCATGCGTAAAGGGCGGAGAAGGGATGCAAAGGGAAGAGCATCGGTGCTTGAACCCTAAATAGCTACAAGCATCTATACACAATCATACATTTTTATATCTGTTCCCATTGTTATACTATTATTTTAACGCTATGTTTAATTTAATACTGACCTCTAGCGTGAGTTATGAGAACAAAAAGTTCCTTGCTGAAACGCTTCCTGAAATACATTGAGTAGGCACGAGTGGCATGTCTTCGAACACAGTTCGTCCGATCGAAACTAAACAATTCACAATTTGTTCGTGTTTTCACATAAACACCACCATAATTTCGTACAAATTAACAACTTTATCACTTTCACACTATTTTTCGAACTTGAAAACAACAATTCAAGTGTAAATATTATGGTAGGAGCAATATTTACATCACTTTCATTGCACTGGTGTTCGTGCGTGAAACTGTAGTAGCGAGACTGGCAAAGAGGCGCCGCGCATGCCGCGAGGGACACGATGTAAATATAAAAATGGACAAACTCCCCTTCTGGGAGCTCACCCAAATGAATCACAGTACTTTACGATACGGGCTCTCACTCGGTAAACATATTTTTTTACAGAGTACAAGCGTTCGTGGGGTGTAGAGTTCGCAATCACAGACACATGAATGCCGCGTTTCAAATTTGAGCGGTATCGAATTAAGGTTCTAACTTCCGTGTAGCCCTCTACAAAATATTGATCGACGCGACTCCCGCCGTCTGTGGACATTTTTCACTGAGACGGTCTCGGAAGCAGGATAATCGCTGTAGATCAGCCGTTTACTATCCGTATTGTGCCCAAATGTGAGGTCCTTATGCGAGCAGGTAGAAATTTTTTGTGTTATTTGGGTTGCAGACTAGAGTAGGTAAAAAATTAGTGATTCATATATGTTGAAAATATGAAGATGCTTATTGCATTAACTTACGATTGGATGGATTCATTCAAATAAAAATAAGTGGATATTCAGACATAATTTAAATTCCAAATTCTAAGTAGGTACATTTTTGTACCTTTAATTGTAGACCTGTTTAATCAAAGTTGTAGATATTCTAAGATTTGTATACCTATTATAATTACTTATTATTCGGGTGAGATCAGTGTAATACCTTAGAATAATAATAATAATAAGTGTATTTATTGTTCTTTCGTAAATTAATAAAATATGATATTTTTATAATTTGAATTGAACGTGCCAAAATTCCTTGGAAAGGAAAGGAAAAAGCAGTGATAGCCGTGTGGTTGAACGTTGGACTTCCGAACCGGTGGGCCGGGTTCAAACCCCGCACGCACCTCCATACCATACTCAGTAGGTCTGAGTGTATCTATTTTTCATACCCCTAAGTGATGAGGGTTATGCACCCTTAACATTTTTTTTGACAAAATATTTTTGGTTTTTTTTTTATAGTGTGGCATAAAAAATACACAATCCCAAATTTTCACTTGCCTACCCCCACCCCCCAAATTTAAATCTTTCACTACAAGTAATCTCAATGGCGGACCAAAGTTCGCTGGATCAGCTAGTTTGAATATAAAATATAAAATTATTATTATTTACATTGAATAACAATGAGGGATCGGATTTTTTTAGTACACACTCCCCCCCCCCCCGCACTAGGATTCTCTGAGTCGCGGGTGGCAAGGATTACACAAATTACACATCACTAACGCATAATACGACCCGACAACAAGCATTTATTTGTCACATCTGCCCGGCCGGGAATTGAACTCGGGACCCCTCGCTTCGTAGGCTGGGCTGGGTCACTACCAACTAGGCTACGGGGTCGTCAAATTAAGAAATTATGCGGTTTCTTTTTTGTCCGGAAACTCTTCAATAAAACCTTTGTTGAAACTGATCTCCATGGGAGAAATACAAGTCTCACCACGTACTAGAAATGGATCAAATGATTGCCTACATACCAACTATAACAAGTATGATACCACTAAAATAAGTACTTAAGTACCTTAAATTGGGATGTTTTCTATTTTTGGGAAATTGAAAAAGATGTGTTGAATGAAGCTCAAATTGTTCAATATTTTTTTATATATTATAATTCAGGGACCTATAATTATGACTGTACTTAAATTACAGGTTTTGTATGGAGTTCGTCTGGGGAACTATCACCGCCCGCCATCGCCGTTACCTAGTACCGTTTCCACTTTATTCATTAATTTTCTCTTTTGAAAACAATTTATGGTTTTGTATGCCTTCATGCAATAAATTACTTCGCCATAATATATGTATGTCTTCGCATGCATCGCCGTAGAATGTACCTACCAATAAACGAAATACTCAAAATAAATAAGTTAATGTTAACTGCCTAAAACGAGAGAAATCAGCAAGTGACATCCGGTGAGTGTGGCCAGCATGTGCTAGCATGAGAAGTGAGAAAGTACAACAAAATTGTATTTGACTCGAGAAAAATTGTAAGTTTTGTGACTTGTGTAACTTGTGTGAGTGCGATAGATGACATAAATTTAGGTAATATTGTAAATTATTAATTTAGTAATGTCCGAATAAAATTATGAGATACATTTTACAGATGTAATATTTTTTTCATGGAGTATAGAAGTTAGGAGCACCATCTCTGTGCTTTAAAAATAACGTCGAAAAGTATTAAATAAGGGTGTTGCTAGCAAGAGTGTAAATTTAACAGCATTTTTGAGGTTTTAATTACTGATGACTTATTTTTAACTTCATGAATGGTCCTTTTTGCATACAGCACTTTCGTTTACTACTCTACGTCTTCTCTAGAAGTAACTAGCACCATCTCATATAGGTAACAATAGCAAATAATAACATTAATAATAGTTCGAACCCCAGCAAAACAGCGCTAGAGTAGCTAAGGTGTGTGATATGAAGTCCTAGATAGAAGTACAACTGTTATTTAGCAGTTTTAAGTTTTAGCAGTCAAAACAATCAGTTAGCCTTCTAAAATCTTACTTATCTGAACGTACTCAGAAAGTAGTTATTAATGGAGTAGAGTCCCCTGGAGCACACATAACGATGGGTGTGCCCCAAGGATCAATATTAGGACCACTGCTATTTCTAATTTATATCAATGATCTTCCTTATTTCACTACGAACTTATGTGAAACTGTATTATTTGCTGATGACACCTCGTTACTTTTTAAAGTAGATAGAAGAAAACAATGTTTTGACGATGTAAATAATGCTGTTTCGCAAGTACTGCATTGGTTTACGTGTAACAACTTAGTATTAAACGCGAAAAAAACCAAATGTGTTAAATTTACGTTGCCAAATGTAAAGCAGGTTCCTGCTCAAATTGTTCTAAATAAGGAAGTATTAGAACTAGTAAATTCAACAAAATTTTTGGGACTTACTATAGATTCTCATCTACAATGGGGTCCTCATATTGAAGCCTTGTCGGGGAGACTTAGTTCGGCTGCGTACGCTGTTAAGAAAGTAAGGCTCTTGACTGATGTAGAAACAGCAAGATTAGTCTATTTTAGCTACTTTCATAGTATAATGTCCTATGGTCTGTTGTTGTGGGGCTCTGCTGCAGATATAGAGTCAATATTTATCTTACAGAAAAGAGCAGTACGTGCCATTTACAACCTCAGGCCAAGGGATTCGCTAAGAAATTTATTTAAGGAAATAAATATATTAACTGTAGTCTCACAATTTATTTTTGATAATATTATGTACGTTAAAAAATACTATGACAGTTTCCTTAAGAAGAGTGATGTTCACGTCATTAATACTAGGAACAAGGCTAAACTGACTGTACCAAACTTCAGACTTTGTAAAACTGGAGGCTCGTTCATGGGTAGTTGTATTAAAATCTATAATAAAATTCCGTTCGAATTGACGGAAATGCCATACTGTAAATTTAAAAATCATGTCAAAGGCATTCTTATGACGAAAGGTTATTACAAACTTGATGATTATTTTAAAGATAAAAATGCTTGGACATGAGTTTGATATTCTAACTAGTAAGTAGTAGTAAGTGCTATCTGTAATGTGAGTAGCAAAAAAAGCTTCTTGGAAGTTTCTTGCCGCTTCTTCTTCCAAGACTACTCACGGTAGGGATTTGTCGAAGCGATGGCGTAGATTGACTTTCGAAAAGTGTTTGTAAAAAACCAACTTCGAATAAATTTCATTTCATTTCATTTCATTTCATTTCATTTCATTTCATTTCATTTCAGTTGTAGACTGAGTAAATTGTGCTCTTAGTTGAAAAATTTATTGATGACCAGAGTGGTCAACGAAACTGACTGTCTTCAACCCAGTTATGACGCACTAAGCACGAGTCTCTTCTAATACTTGAAGGGGCTTAGAGCATACTCCACCACGCTGCTCCAGTGCTGATAGGTTAGTGGCCAACCCAAGTGTTGAAAAGTTTTTTTATACCACCTGAAGGTCTCCAGCGTGGCTTAACGACTGCTAACTTATGATAACAACCGGGACCGAGAACTTAATGTTCCCTCCAAAACACGCAAGTGCTCAAGAATTTTTGCCACTAGTGATCACTTCTCCAATTACCGACCGTACCCGGTGTTGCTTAGCTCAGTCGATCACATAGAATCGAAGGAATCCGCTTCAATATAACGAAACTGCTGTTTGCAAAACCTCTACTATTCACGAAACTGCTGTATTTGAAACTTCGACAATTCACATAGTTCAAAAAAGTCTGTAAAAATATAAATTCAAAAAGTATTGTAAAATATACCCTCTTGCTAAGGTAGCGCCATCCTTATTTCATACCTTTCGATTGGCATTTTGAAGAAGAGAGATTGTTCTCCTTACTTTATATATCCATGTCTATTTTGTCGACCGACAGATAAATATTATTTGATTGAGACGTTGAGAAATGACTACTGAACTGTCGTCAATTGACTAACTAAATTGACAGTGACGTGATATTTGTAGATTTGTAATTTGACTTTGATCATGTTTTTTGGCGGCTTGAGGGGTTGACACTTGACAGTTGACTTGACTTGGCGGTTGGGCGGTTGGGCCGGTTGGCGCGCATTTTTCATTCACTATTTCACTTCGATAACTTCGATTCGTTCGTCTTTCGTGATTTTGATTTTCGTCTGTTTCGTTATGTTATTTAAGTTACTGTGGCACTCATCTTTTAATTTAAGATTATGAGTTCTTAAAGTTGGATTTCAGTTATTGCATGTTTTATAGTACTAACATCAGTCAATAATTGCAATTAAGTCCTGGAGGAATAAACTAAAACTGTTTTCTAAATTCCTGAAGTGTTACCAAACTTTCAAGAAGATGCCTGCTGGATTCAAAACTTCTTTGAAATTTACACGCCTCAGCGAAAATGCATTTCCTCCAGTTAAAGGGTCTGAAAAAGCAGCTGGTTTTGACCTCAAAAGGTAATATCACATGCCAAAATTTATAAATTCGATTGTATGTATAGTATGTATGCTGTTAGTTTAATTGTAACAATTAATAGATGGTAGAGCTTAGAGTTCGCCTGGGGTAGTACACAGCCCACCACGGTACCTTGAACCATTCCTACAGTGTAATAATTGTTTCAATAGCAATTGTATTCTGGTGAAGGGTGAGGAGGTGTGGATCCGTTTACACTCTAGAGGTGACCATCCTAATTAATGGCATCATGCATTACATTGTGGAACTCTTAATATAAAATAAAAATCAAGCTACTTTGCCAAAACCCTTTTAAATACGTATGATGGTTTATTCTTTCATGCAAGTAGCACCTCCCTCCCACATAGTAACATGCAACCAAACAAAAAATTATACACTAACATACAAACCACCACCACCATGTTGTTCACCTCAAAACAAGGCAACATCAGGGTATCATCATACTTGTTAACAAACTAACCAACTAATCTTCTAACACAGTCTCCTATCGGGACTAACTATGCCAATTTCCAATTGAATCTTGCTTTAGAATGGTCACAGTGTTCATGGTCGGCATTAAATCCATAAAAAAATCTCAAAAGATTTAATTTAATGTATTAATGCCGACCATGATGCATGTATTTTGCAAGTTCTATTTTGATAGAACTTGCGGTAAAATACGGACTACCGTATTTTGGAGGATATTTTGGAGTCTATTTTGCACATACATATAATACCACTATAATGTGTCTACACTCAAAATATCAGCATTCAAAAATAGCAATAAAATTATTTAACATTAAGTATGTACTAAAATTCCCTGCTATACTCAATACTTAATGTTAAAACGGCTTGGGTTAGGGATTGCTGTTTAAATTTAAGCAGATAAAAGAATCCTGTAAAGTTTTGCTGGTGTGGTACACTGTTGAAATCTGAAAAAAAGTATCCTCAAGTAAACTGAAGACTTAGGATCTTTTTTTTCAATACTTTCGAAATTGGTGTATCATTGAGATTTGCTAGTGTTATTGTTTTTTATGACTTAAGGATGACAGTGGAGTTCTACTGCAATGATAATTTTGTTACTACATTATGAGTACTGATAAGCCATAATATATTTTTTGTTTTAGTGCTTATGATTACACAGTACCTGCTCACGGAAAAGAATTAATTAAGACAGACTTACAAGTAGAATTACCTAATGGATGTTATGGCAGAGTTGCACCTCGGTCTGGTTTAGCAGTTAAAAACTTTATCGATGTAGGAGGTAAATATTGGTGTTAAAACATTTGTTTATTGGCTCTGCATTTAACATTTTACACATTATAAAAACAATGATAATACTATTTATATACATGATAATATATACATAAGTATGGACTTTGTATTCTCACTAGCTCTAAATAATATTTCAACAAAATCAACTTTCCTTCTTTTTCATTACTACAGTGTTTTTATAATGATAAACTATGAAATATTGGAATATTCAATGAATATAATATAGCTTTGCAATCTTTTGTTCATATCATTAATTTGTTTTTCAGCGGGTGTTATAGATGAGGATTATCGAGGCAATGTTGGAGTTGTACTTTTTAATCACTCAGATCAAGAGTTTACAGTGAAAAAAGGTGATAGAATTGCTCAACTCATATGTGAGAGAATATTCTATCCTGATCTGGTAGAAGTTTCAGACCTATCTCAAACAAAAAGGTCCGATGGAGGTTTTGGATCAACAGGAACTCAATAAAACAAAAATAGGCTTGTGAAATGTGATTTGATTTCTTAATAAAGTACATAACATAACTGTTTTTGTATTCATATAAATTAAGTAACATTTTCTTTAAAGCTGTCCAAAACACTTGTAAAATTTGTTTTTTCCATAGGAGTTATTACTGTAGTGTTAGGCTGATTTTTCTTCAAGAATGGCTTGAATAAGCTCTTTAATTTATTGTCATTATTGACACCAAAATCTAATTCAGCTTTTTCAACTTTTTTCTGTATGACATCAATATTGCCTTGTAATTTCAGGACAACAACATTTAAAGTAGCAATTTTTTTGGAAAGTGTGTTGATTTCATGTTTGTATTTACATATATCACTCGACACAGAAATACCACAGTCGGTGTTTTTTGTTTTAATCATATTTACAACACTGCTAAGCTCTTCCAGTCTCGTAATCATGTTATCTATGACATCTTGAACTGTTTGGAATTCACTTGATACGTCCAATTTAAAATATGCTGTATAGTCTTTTACAATATCTTCCAACATTTTCACGTGAACTTACACTCCGAAATCTGGATACAAATATTCTAAAGTGCCCACGATATTATCAAAAATATCTGTTATCAGTTTCAACAACTCTCTAGTAGAATAGTGATAACGATGAAGTACTCTAAAAAATAAATCCATTGTTAAAAAATCCACCATCGCTTACATTTGTAAATGAATAACTCATTGTGAACGGCAACCAACACGGCACAAAATTTCTTGTCGGCCTTCGAGTCTTTCGAAATTTATTTTGCAACAAACAGACAACGTGTAATAGCGGTGCGCGACTTTGAATGATTCCATTCGAATTATTCGATTTAGTAAATCATTCGAATCAGTCGAATGATCTATACAAATTAGTAACTAATTTGTTTTTTTTTTTTGGGATTTTATGACCTGGTATTTACAACCTTTAGGTCAATAACTAATATGACTTGAGTCGACACAGAGTACTAATCGTGTAGTTGTATTAGTAAGAGTAAGAGTAACCTTTCATTCGACTCGGACGGAACTAATTTGACATGATTCGACACAGAGTACTAATCGTGTAGTTGTATTAGTAAGAGTAAGAGTAACCTTTCATTCGACTCGGACGTGACGGAACTTAGTAAGTTAGCGGTTAGCGAACCTACTCTATACCGATTGAATTGAATTATAGATTTAAAGAAGCGACTACTATCTATGACCCGCACCGCGCCGCCCGCACGCACGGCGTACGTTCGTTCGCACCAGCGTTGCCATATAATACAGATTTCTCCATATTTATACAGATTTTCGATGAGTGATACAGATTAGCACTGGATACAGGTTTTAAACAGAATTATTACTCTATTGATAAAATTAGTTCCTTTGTTGCAAATATTTGAATTTATATTGTTGTTTCTTTCAATTATGTTTTCAATTTTACTATTTACATTTACAGTACATAGTACTTAAATAACATGGAAATTTTATTAACTAGTGATATTTTTATTTAATACTAGCGAAACGCCCTCGCTGAGCTTCGGGAAACTTATTCATTCGGTTTGAAAATATTTAGTTTTATATTTTGGATAATTCACGCTATATGATTGTAAAGTTTGAGCAAAATCCATTCGGTAGTTTTTGCGTGAAATAGTAACAAACATTCATACATCCATACAAACTGTCGCATTTTATAATATTTATTAGGATACGACAATCAAACCTATTCACGTTAGTACCTACTTATCCCTTGTTTTTCAAAAGAAGCAATTATGATTATGACTAATATTCTATTTTAGTTTTGTTTGTACAGATTTTATACAGATTTTGAGTTAAAATAGCATACAGAATTAATACAGATTTTAGCCGTTTCAATTTCAAATACATCTGGCATCTGGCAACACTTGTTTCGCACCACACATTACGATAGGTATTAGGTAAAGGGACGCAAATGAACTTTAAAAAGTAACAAATAATTAGGTATAGTTAACAAGTTTAATAAAAAATAAATAATTATAGAAACAAAAAGGATTGTGTGGTTTTATGAAACCACGGTAATAGTGAAACATTGTTCACATTATAGACAACAACAACATTTACATTAAACACTGACAAAAACAAACAAAATAGCGTGGAGCACTGGCACAAATTAGTAATAGTCTATAATACACAGGCGCCGCCATATTGGCCTTGGCTGCTCTGCCGAGCGCCTTTCACTTTATCCCTACTCCGCGGCCGACCGTCACGCGACATGGAACACACAAACGAAAAAGTTTGAGAAGATGTAATAAAAGTTTCACTTTAACAAGTTCTCTAATTAAGCTGATTATCAGCTATTTGACGGAAAATTAAATTAAAATTAGTGTTATGTTGTTTTATTGGACAAATTTAAGTAACATGATTTATAATCACGCTGTAAAGTTCACTTACTACCTACTACAATAACTACACACACAACTACTACAATGTTAGACAATTTTTATTGATGCAACTTAAAATTTAGTTTAACTTCACGACCAAAAAGCGGCATCGAAAAATCAATGATGTATAATTTGTATAAAATCTGCTTACGTTATACAGTAATACTTGAACGGTCCCTTTCTTCAGGGCGAACAACGCATGCATTAAGTAGCGATAAAATTACCGATACTTTTAACGTTAAAGTAAAGAAAGATAAATTAAATTTTTAACTTTACCAATGTAACGTTAAATGTGTTTACCATTAAAATTTTAACACTATGAAAATAACGTTACTTAACGATACTTACGACGATATTTACGATATAAAAGTCCGCGACAGCATATTTACAAGTACATTTTACGTGGGAGCCACTATAGCAAAAATAGTGAGGTTTAAATACAACTAGCTGTGCCCGCGACTTCGCCCGCGTGGAATTTAACAATAAGTTATTACATTTGTAATATAACATTAGCCTAAGTTACTCCTTATTACATCAGCTGTCTGCCAGTGAAAGTCCCGTCAAAATCGGTCCAGTCGTTCCAGAGATTTGCCGGAACAAACAGACAGACAGACAAAAATCGTAAATAATGTTATTTTGATATATGTACACCGTGTACACATCCAATTATGCATTTAGTAAAAAGCGGTTATTTTAATATTACAAACAGACCCTCCAATTTTGTTTATTTAAATTGGGTGCTTTTTACGATGCACATTTTACAAAATTTATCACATTCTTATCAAAATTGATTCATTTGTCGCTTTCAGTATTGAACGTAAATAAACTGTACGAATACAAATTCCACGCGGGCGAAGCCGCGGGCAAACGCTAGTATCCTAATAAGGATAAGCGGTGAACGATCCATGCCTACATAATTATTATTCATTCCAAACTGAGTGAGCGTCGAATGAAATGAAGTCAAATGCGCGACTCTCGTTGCGAGTCGAAAGCGAAACGCTGAGATTAGTTACTAATTTAGTAGTCGTCATTCGTATTATTCATTCGAACCTGACAACAGAACCGACTGAGTGAGCGTCGAATGAAATGAACTCGAACGCGCGACTCGCGTCGCAAGTCGAAACGCTGTTAGATTAGTAATTACTAATTAGTAGTTGTCATTCGAATATGAACATTAGTATATTACTAATATTCAAGTCGAATGCGCACATTAGTAGTTGTAGATTATTCGAATAGTGAGATCATTCGCAGTCGCGCACCTCTAACGTGTAAACGGTAAACGCACAAACGCAGTGCCACAGAGTACCTCGCAGTTCGCACTTCGCAGTGCAATTTTTTTTTTATGACCTGGTATTTACAACCTATCTATAAGTCAACTAATTTTATTTGATAATGCAGCACAGAGTGCTTAGACTACGATTAATGGAATGGAATCATGGTCACAGAGTATAAAACGACGTTTTTAGGGCTGCGCACAATGATAGAAAATGGAACCCTATTAAGTACTTAATGTACCTCCGCACAATCCAAAAAATACGAATTTTACAAGGTACTTAGCCATTTGAAAATTAAACTAATTATTTACTGTATAACTTTTCATGAAAACTCAATCAATCACCTAACAACATTTTTGCGCGCCACTACGCCTATTTTGCCGTTATGTTTGTGAGTTTTACTAACTATGAAATTAGGACTATTTTGGATTTGGCTGTGTCATATAAACCAGTTTTTTCAAAATTTTGGTTTGTTCGGGTATTCCAACGATAAAGAAATAAGAGGAAATGCCCGTGACGTGATCTGAAGCCAAAATTAACACTAAAATGGCGCCGACTCCGCCCACAAAAACGTGAACACACCTTTTAATACAACACTTCATCATGTTAGGTATTGCTAAATTAACCTTAATAACTCTTAACAACACATAAAACGCATAAATCTTAAGTTTTTATCTAAAAATAAAGTTCAAACAACGCTTTGAACCCTTAAATTAACAGTTGACAGACCAACAGCTGTCAAGTCGATGTCGAATAAAAACGCCATTTTTTTGTTCGACTCGTGCTTCAAGGCGGATCTTGGACGATATTACTAAAAATGTAACCAGTTTAATGAAACGTGCGACATAATATTGTACTTTGTCTTCACTCTTCAAACGCAAATTGTGACGTGTAAGAATGAGACAGATATATTTTTGGTATTGTGGGCCATATTTGCATATTTGTATAATGAAAAATTATATATGCAAATAAGGGCCTATCCTCTCTTTTCTTTAATCGTTGGGGTATTCATGCAAAGCAGCGATATGGCACAAAAACTGAAGTATCGCGAGCTTTCTTTCTGTATTTTGTGAATCTATGGTTCTTTAAGTACTCTTGGTTCTGTCAAAATACCGTGTTTAGTTCTCTGTAGTTCAATTTCCATACCCTATGGTTGTGATGCTGATGTGTGTAATGTAACTGAGGGATGTATGAATGAATCATAATATGTAGTCTGTGGATGTTAGTTATGTGAAGTGAATCTACTGAATCTGAATCTGACTGAATGTGACTGATTTAATTTTCTCGTCAAAGTTCGAACTTGAAGTCTGAATTATTAATAACAGAGAATACATTACGATGTTTTGATTTTATAAAATTATAGTTAAAATATTTGGGGGATTTACGCTCTCTGCAGTTTTAATATGCTTCCATCAACCGGTTATTTTAAAGGAATAAATTGCCCATTTTATGACAGCGGCTTTTGTGAGCGACGATATTGTCATTTCCGTCATGTTAAAAAAGATTCTCAAAATAATGATGAAATTGACGGCGGATCTATTCTACAGAAATTAGTTTCGGCAGCTGTGCAGAAAGTTTTTCGACAAACAGAAGCTGGGGCTCAGCAATCCATACAGAGTTCTGAAGTATCTGAGACAAATAAAAAGCCAAACAATGTACAGACATTAATACCTAAACCCACCTACAATCCAACGCCTATAGCAGAGTTAAATAAGATTAATAATAATACGGATGTCGATACTGATGATGGTAAGGAACAGAAGAGAAAACACATACCGGTGCCGTATACTCCTAGAAAGCCAGCAAGTATTCCTGTGAAGAGGCCTGTGGATGGTAACGGATGTAATCTCTTTACATATATTCCACCAGCAAAATATACACCTGGTTCCAATGATAATAATCAACTTGATCCATATACTCCAAAAGGAACAAAAGAAAGTGGTGAAATATATTTACCTGGGACAGGAGTAGAATTACAAGAATACACTCCAAGTGATACTCAGACAACTACAAAGTTAAATTATATTCCATCAGATAAAAATTCAAGTAAGAAAAAAGTTTTAGAATATAAACCTACAAAAGTTGTGAAAGCACCTAATATACCCTCTGTTACCTACAAGCCGACGCCTCGTTCATTAGCACCATGCTTTTCAAGTGATGAAGATGAACCTGAATTGAAAAAAGTTAAAATATCCAGTGATTTGAACGGCTTGGATGAGCTTGGGGCTGAATTTGATATTTTAGATCAAATTTTAGATGAAGAAAAATCAGAAAGACAAACAGATAAATTAGAAAAAAGTAATGATAACAGTAATAACAGTAATGACAATAAAACAGATAAGATAAATAAAGACAGTAAAAAGCAAGACCAAACACACAAAGAAAATGTTAAAAAGCTAGATCAAACACACATAGATAAAAAACAAGATAGAAAAGAAGACCGAAAATCCAGAAGTTCGGGGAAGTCCAGTCATAAAAGCTCTCATAGAGATAAAGATAAGCATGACAAAGATAAAGAAAGAACAAAAGACAGGAAAGAAGGGAAATCTGATAGTGAAAAGAAATCTTTAAAAAAGGAACATTCTTTAGATAAAGAATCAAGGCATACAAAAAGTTCATCAAAACATTCAAAAGATTCGAAACATAAACATGAGAGTAGCCGTCATAAATTTCATAAGCATTCAAAAGAGAAAAAAGATGAAAAGCATAAAAAGAAAAAAGAATCCTCCCCTACTCGCTCCTTTGATGATAATGACAATAATGATGCAGATGAATCAGATGTTTATTATAAGGATAATTATGTCTCATCAGAATCTGATGAAGAAGCTATTGCATTAGAATGTAAAAGGATATTTGAAGAATATGTCCCTACCGAAAAGATAGTTAGTGAGACTGATGGCAATAAAACTGAAACACTTGAAAATGAGGAAGAGTATGTTCCAGGTAAAAAGAGAATATCCAGAACAGGTGATAAAAATATTAAAGTAGTAGAAAAACCTCGACCAAAACCAGATTTTAAAGCACATGCAGTTCAAACTATGGCTAACAGATTAGCAAAAGTTCGAGAATTTCATGCTTCTAAAAATGCTCTGCTTACTGCAAAAAGCATAGAAAACCATAATTTAAAAGTGAATATGACCAAGCCCATTGCAAGCACTCCAACAAGTGGAAGTTCCAAAATCCGTATTGCTCATGTGCCTTATGCTTCAACCATGTTAAGTGCTAAGAAAACAATTTCTATTTGCCCTATCAGTCGTCCACAACCAGCTGAGCCATCTACAAGCACTACCATAGTGCAAACTGTTAAAAAAGGTTCTCAACGGGTTGCTCACATACCTAGTGAAAAGTTTATTGATCGGCCTGGTGTACTTGAACCACTTGCATCAAAAATTCCAGCAAATATAAGGTCAACTTACTTAAATATGATGATAGATAATTGCTTAAACATATACCTCACCGCAGAAGATGCATATGCTAGAGCTCAGCATGAGGAATTGGCAACTAGTAAAAAATGTTCTACGATACCTATTTATAAAAATTCTGCTGTGCTTACTATTAGTAGATTAAAGAAGGAACTCAAGGAATGTAATGGAGTTAAAAAGTCTGGCTCAGATTGCATAATCCAAAAAATACCTCAGGCAGTTTCAGGAAAAGTAGGTGCCACAGGGTCATGGAGCATAGAAAGTAAGAATAGAAATTCTGTAGAAAGTGCTCAGTTGACTGGAGCAAAATTATATCATAATATTAGTAAATGGATTCTTACTGAAGAACAACTACAAGAGAACGGCTTTCCTAGACCTCATACTAGTGGTGCAAAAGGGCGAGCTATTATATACAAACAAAATAAACAAACACCACCTAAAGGTTCTTTTAGAACCTGTTGTAGATGTAAGAAAGATTACACTATAGATAAGAAAGGTTTTCCAGTAAACAAAGAAGAGTGTATATACCATCCCAATAACAAATACAGAATACGCGGTGAGGTGCGATATCAATGTTGTAGTCAAGATGGCTCATCTGACGGTTGTTGCATAGCATCCTGTCACGTTTATGAGTATGTAGACTATGAGAATTTAAAAGGCTATGTAAAAACATTACCACCTGATAGTGTACAAGATGATTATGGAGTGTATTCATTAGATTGTGAAATGTGTTACACTACACAAGGCTTAGATTTGACAAGAATTACTGTCATTGACTCATCTTGTAAAGTAGTTTATGAAACTCTGGTAAGGCCTCTACATCCCATCATTGATTATAATACAAGATATTCAGGAATTACTGAAGACCAAATGTCCCAAGTAAAAACTACTTTATTAGAAGTGCAAGCTACATTACTCACTATGTTTACTAGCAAAACTATATTGATTGGTCATAGCTTGGAGTCCGATTTTAAAGCTCTTAAATTAATTCATGACACAATAATAGATACAAGTGTATTATATCCACATAAAATGGGACCTCCATACAAAAGGGCACTTAGAAACCTATCATCAGAGTACTTAAAGAAAATTATACAGAATTCCGTTGATGGTCATGACAGTGCTGAAGATGCTACTGTCTGCATGGAGCTTATATTGTATAAATTAAAGGAAGACTTAAAGACAAGGTGAATAGTTATCATAATTTATTAATCAATTGCATCACTGATAAAATATATTAAGTGGTGTGTGTAATGTTATTTAAAATCATATCTATTCGGGAAGAATAGATGTTTCATTGTTTGTTTCTTGTTGATGAGAAATGAATTTTTGTATATTTATTTAATTATAATATTTATAGTTTAGGAGTAAACAAAGCAATTTTATAAACATATTTTTATAATAATGGTTTATTATTTCTAGGCTTATATTATTATTTTGTTTAGGGTGTTAGTGTTATAATGAGTTCTAAACAAAGTAGCAATAAAAATAAAAACACATTTATGAAACTGAAAATAACATTTTACTAAAAGACAATATTACATACCTAAACAAAATAAAGTTGACACTGAACCCATAAATAATACAATTAATCTGAAAAATTATACAAGTATTCGACAATATATTAAAGTGCAAAGTTTTATTGCTTATTACAAAAGATGAAATAATTTATAGAAGTATTTACACATTAGTGTAAAGGCCTTGTAAATTACACTCTTGTATGGTTGTAATAAATTGTATTGTAAGGTCACATTAAAAAAAAATTCAACTGTAATCAGTATTAATAATAATATTGATAAATAATTATCATTGATCTTCTTTGTCAAGTGGTACTGGTACATGCCAATCTTAAATGGTCATCAGTTTCAGATCTTTTTACAAATTTTTAAGCAAGCAGTTGATTAACACTTTTTGGTGATGATGTAAATATAAAAATAAATGAAAATATTAAACCATTAAATTGTCCAGATTCAAACATTTACTAAATAAACATTATATAATATAGTAGCTAGGTTTACAACGAACAAAGACATTACACCCTTCCAAGATTATTACAATGACTGATTCATTTAAATATATTTCAAGCAAACAATGTTTTTCTATGAAGGTGTTAAATTACTTTTATGTAAGTAAAACAACATAAGATGTTTGATAATGTAATAAAGTTAACTTTCAACTACCTTATTAATAATGGCTTGCAATACACACATTGTTATGCTACTACATACTTAACAAGAACAAACATTTTGAAATAGTGATTTATTTTAAACTACCAGAAAAACATTTTGAAATTTTTAATATTAAAAGTACTACACCAAAACCTAAAATTTTCCTTCTGTCTGCCAAACTGAAATGACAGTGAATGATAGGCACATGGTAATTCAATGTGTTGATTTACACCTGTCCCAATGAGATATAATTGTGGTAATGGCCAGTACTGCCGATGCGCTTGTACGCATGTGATATTGTTGTTAATCACCCCAAGGCTTGGTGCTAATCAATAAATGATTGCTCTACACATGCTTTAACTCGTTTTTCATATTCCCGACGGTTCTCTTTGTAAAGTTGTGCAGCCATTGAATTCGCTGGAGAGTTTGGATTGGGGTCACTGAGTAACGACTGAAACAAAATGATTGATATTAATAATTTATGATATTCAAATAATAGCCTTATTTATAGGTTACAGAACTGTCTACTAGAAATCAGGTTCCCATTGTAGTTTTAATGCTTTTACATAAGTACACCTAAGGCTACACTTCCATAGCAGTCCAGTTAAGTGGAAACAGCCTTGTACTAGTTCTCACAATAGTGACTTGCATTTTTACACACATTAGTTGCATCCTGTTCTAGACTGTCTCTACACACTTGGCTATAAAAATTTAGGTTCAATGAACATAAGCTCTTGACACTATTAGTATTGAGGCTGGATAACTGGATCCAGTTTGGAGGGATAAAATTAAGCTGTAATGTTAAACCGGATCGACTTATTGCAGAATAGATGATTTTTGGTGGACATATTGAAACACTTCTGCGAATAAACAGGATCCTGCAAAAAACTGTTTCAACAAAGAACAAATGTCATGGGAATATACCTTTTATCAGTACACAATGTGATGGCATGTGGAAAGTGGAAGAGGTGGAAATGATTTGTATCAGATGTGTGACACTGCTTCAAAATGTAAAAAAATATATATAGACATATTTGACACATTTGCATATTGAAATGAAATTGAGCTAAAGACAATCTTTTCTATCTAAACCAATATGGGTTTTATGAACTTACCTGTATGGAGGTTAAAATTGCTGACACATCATAAGTGGGACTCCATCTGTTTTGCAAGATGTCTAAACAAATGCCTCCATCTGCATAAACATTGGGATGAAACATTTTTGAGACAAATCTCACAGTGGGAGGTTTATTGGGATATTCCTCTGTAAATTCTATTGTTAATTTGAATGTACCATCTTCAAATGGAGTATCATGAGGTCCAAATATCACAGCATTCCATATCATTATATTGTTGTCAGTGGGAGCACCAGATACACCAGTGGGTGGGTCTTCTTGCAAACTAAAACATAAATAAATTGACCTCATTACTATTTCATATGTACATGTTAATCATGTTCAAAGAAATATAAAAAAATTATTAATGTCTCGTTCGCAGATATACAAAATTGAACAAATTATCATAACCTACTTTTCATAAAAAAATCAATGAAATCAATTTTTACCTATTACCAATACATTTGGAAGATAATTTATTACATTTTACTGCTTTTTAAAGCTCCGCTGCGAGTTATTATAGATAAAGAGAATGTCTACAATCGATCTGTTGTTCCAATTAACAATGTCGTCGACACGGATAACGATGTGGGAAATAGTGATGTAATTTGATGAATCAGCATTACAAATATTATTGATATAAGCATTTTAGGTTAAAGGGGTATCCAATAAACTCACCGTTTAAAATCTCTCATGAGACGTCTCCTAGCAGGGGTTGACATTTTGATTGCACAGACTTATTTCCCACCCAACTCGAAAGATTGTTTTTGAATCGTATAGGTTCAGTTTTCTATTTTGTACTGGATGATTAGCTTAGTCAACAAGTAGGTTTAAAGCAAATCTTTCTTTGTTGTATAAAATGGATTTTTGTCGTCACGACCGAATAAGAGTTGTCAGGATGACCATGAAATTAGCAAAAAAAACGATCACCAATCACTACAATAGGTACAACAATGCAAAGATCAAAGAAGTGAAAGATGTCAGAATTAAAATGTGTCAAATTATTTCTGGAGTTGCAGGTTTTCACTATGGCTATGCTCTATGGTACTCATTTTTTATAGTTTTGTTGCTATTTTCAGTGTAATCAATTTTCTATCGAATTTATTTTATTATATAGTACTATTATATCAATATATTATTATATAGTACTCAAATTATTTGATAATAATAAAGTTCTAACACATTGTCACGAAATGACACATTATTAAGCTGCTTAAGAAGTTTGCTGTGTGTACCAAACTTATTTTCTGTTTTGTTAGAGAATTTTCTTCAATGGAAAATGACACATATGTACCGGGTGTTTCTTCGAAATAATCGAAATATATTATGCTTGGTCATTTTTTTGTTTTTTTTTTTAAAAACCTTGGTGCAAGTCATTTTTAATAAGTTTTATTAAATCTATACGTAGTAAAACGATAAGAAAGAAGGGCACTTTGATATTTTGATTATTTTAGGAGATATTTGAAGATTTAAAATTAAACGCGTGGAGAATAATGATACCAAAAGCGGAGAATGACTATAGCTTAGACCATAATGATGCCATGACGACAAGATATGCCGCAATTTCCCGAATTTGTCTCAGGTAAATATATCCATCTACTTCGAGAGCAGCGCCATCAACAACAACCGGTACAGGTGTGACATGGAAATTCAACATAATTTTCGTCTTCTCCATGTTCATCATAAGACCTACCCGTTGTGAGGCGCTGTTCAAGTTTCCGAACATATTACCAAGTTCCTCCATGGAACTCGCTAGGATGACTATATTATCGGCATATCGCAGGTGTGTTATCTATTCGCCATTGATGTTAATGCCATGTTGTTTCCACTCCAACAGTTTGAACACGTCTTCCAACGCAGAGGCGAACGACGAAGGCGAGATTTGCAGAGCTGCTAAGAGCTGGAGGGGTTTCCCTCCAGCTCTTAGCAGCTCGGTTGTGATTCCATTCTCTCCCGCCCGGGGCCTTGTTATTTTTAAGCTGTTTAAGAGCCTATCTAAGCTCATACAGGCTTACGTCCGGGATATCTTCGGAGTAATGTCGGGTTAGTTTAGCTTGTGGGGACTTAGAGCTTGAAAGGAGGCATACTGCCGTCCGTAGTAGCTCTCAGTTACCTACTCTCAAAACTTTGGGTTTCCACGAGACTAAGGTACCGGACTCGGTCTTCAACCTTGTAATCTAATTTTGCCGTGATCGTGAGTAGAGGCGGGGGGAAAAATTTAATTACCTTCGCAAATTTTGTACTTAGTAAAAAACTTAATACTAACCTTACCGCGACAAATAACGTTTTTCTCGTGACAAAAAAATACTTTTCTTTATATTTTCTATAACTTTTCTGCGTGAATGTTGCGTAAAAATGCGTTAAATAAATACAAAAAAACAGTTACTATTGTCAAAAGTGTTTTCAGATCTCAAAATAAGTCGTCGGAAGTGATTTTCTGGCTCCTTTGAAGAAACAACCTACTACTATCCTATGGTACTTAGAGTATATATTACGGTAGTATAGTCTAAGCTATGGCACCACTATAGATATCTCTACCTAGCCTGTCCCACCAAATGACCACAGTCTATAGCAAGTAATAGTATTCTGCGGTCTGCGGTCCACACCACAGAGTTAACGGAGTATCAAGACTACAAATAGGTAGGTACCATTGACATATATAACAGGGACACGACATATTGTTCTTTTAGTACTACAAATGCTACTGTCAAATGAGGCCGAAAATCCGCCATGCTTTGTGTCCAGATGACATTGTCAGTCAGTTCAGCCGGTACTTTTCTTGTCAAAAAGCAGTCAAATCAGCCATCTTTAACCATACACAGGTACGCTATAAATAACATTAAAAATATTGGTTATTGTTAATGTTGCCGAGAACATAAAGGAAGATTTACATTATAATTAGCAAGGTTCTTATGAGCTGGCCATGAGTAGTTGAGGTCAGCACTAAATCCAACATGTTTTGTGTCCAGATGACATAACAGTGGCACGCATTTTTGTTGATATATCACTTCCATAGGTTTCATATTTCTATGGTAACTACCTACATTGATTTAGTGACATTGACATTAATCAGCTGCTGGACATTGAAGTCAATCATTGACTGTCAATGTCAGTGGACTTAATTTCCTACAAAGTTACTGTGTTCCTAGAAATTTTTCGAGGCGCATTAAATTATATTATATTTAATAATAAAGCTTATCTAAGTAGAGTTGTTAAGAAGTGCTGTGAAGTATCTGTAATATAAAATAATGAATGAACCAAATTCAAAGAAAATTATTTTCAATAAGTCCACTGTAAGTAACTTGTTTAATAGAAATTTAGTAGTTTCTTGAAGTACTTATTAAAACAAATTAAGCAACAATTTCGAAATATTTCCAGCTATTAAGTTTAAAGGCAGAACTCTTGAAAAAGCAGGAAGAGGTAAAGGAGAAGAAACAACTACCACAACATAAGGTCGAGTATTTTAAACCAAAATCAAGTGCTTCAGAGCAAACAAATACTTCAGATGATAAAAACAAGAAGAAATTGAAAGATAGGCTGATTGCCCTAGATACCGAGGAGTTGGAATCCTGTAGAAAATCGAAGTAAATAACTACGATATTGCATAATAATAATATTTAAAAAGTTAAGACTAAAATTTTAAGCATTAAACTTCCTTTTGTATTAGAGTACCTAGTTATATAAATGCCTAAAATGACAAGTGGCGTAGTATTTCTGTGATACGTAGTGCCTGGAGAACCGTTGTTCATAGTATTATTATTAGCCATATATGATATATTACAACGGTAACTCAGCCCAGTCTATGTACTGAACAAAATTATAAAACAGTAAACAGTAACCTCTTAACTTATTTACTAAAATTGATTTATTTTATTATTCATATATTGATTAAAGGATTTTAACTGTGCATCCTGTATGGTCTTTAGTAAATTTGTAATCATTTCTAGGTTGATGTTGGAGAAAAAGGCTGAACTGTACAACCATTTGGCGGAAGGCCCTGCTGAATCACAGCTGGCTGGTCAATTCCTTGTTGACTTCAAGCAAAAAAAGCAACAAGCGGATCTTGAGCCTGATGTTAGTGAGGCACAAGAGGAAAGTACCAATGTTGAAATTAATGATGACGATGATGACTGGTAAGTATACTTTTTATTTAAAGTATAAAGTTTATCAATTAATAAACAGTTATTTACTTATAACCCTGCACTAGAATTCACTTTGTTAGGGGTGACATGGACATCAAATAAGAAATCAATAACGCCCACAACCCAAGAACCAAAATGATCAATCATCTTTGACGCCGCAGGGAATCAAACCTAGGCTATAGTGACGTCAAAATTGTATCTAACAAATAATTCAAATTTACTGTTATAGGACTGAATTTTCTGATTATTTGGGTCGTACACGGGTGTGCCTTAAGTCTGAATTGGAATTCTACAAGAAGAGAGACCAACAGTTAATGAAAATGATGAAGAAGGAAGCAGATTCATCTGAGGAACTAGTAAGTCAAGTTGTTAGATTTACTGCACATTATTAATTTTATCATTTTCATATATACATAATAAATAAAGCATCTGTCTGAAATTTCAAAATGATCAGGATTTATGCGGAAAAACTGTCACGCGAACAAAGTAGCTGGAACAGCTAGTCCTAGTATAGTTCTAGCTGGTTTAGCAGATTTTGTTCTTTTATTGTTGGAATAGGTTTAATATACATATAACTAAAAACAAATACTGATTTGGCGAATAAATGTCAGAACTGATATACTAATCACTGGCAGACGGAGTAATGTTTATGATCCAAAGATAAGCTTTACGAGGAACCTTTATTTTAAAATTGAATTTTCATGCATTCAATTCTAAATTTTGTAATTTTCAGAAGACAGAAAAGCCATTTTTAGTGCAGCAAACTAATGATTATCTGCAATCACTACGTGAGAAATGGGAGGAGAAGGAAAGAGAACTTCTTGCTAAAGATAAAGATATTCATTATCAAGATTTGCTGTTTGATGGTATGATTTGGATTCTATCATTTACAGTTCAATGTTTGTTCTGCAGACACATTGAATTGTCCCCAACAACATAGGTAGTCACATCACATTTTTTTTATATATAATAATGTATTTTGGTTTCCAGAGGCTCGCATGCACGGTGTCGGCTATTACTCGTTCAGCACCGACGAGACGGAGCGTCGCAAGCAGATGACGGAGCTGATGAGAGAGAGGCAGCAGACGCTGCGCGCGCAGAGGGAGGCAGAGGAGATGAGGAAGAAGCGTGACGAGCTGGTCGCGGCGAGGGTGGCGGCGGCGCGCGCCAGGCAGCGGGCCAGGGCGGGCCTGCCGCCTGAGGAGCCTGCAACTGGTAATTGATTTTCGGTGTTTTTGGAGTGACGCTTCTATACGTGGTCGCGAGAAATTTAGTAGGGGATAAAAATTTGCATTGTTTTCTTGAAACAACAGTGTTATTTTGACGGTTTGGGGCGTGAAATATCTCATTTCATGAGTGATGTCATCGAATATTATAGATAATATAGATTGAAAGGACTCTTAGAATCTCAATAATTATTACAATTAAGTATGTAGCTCAAAATGTGGGAAATGTATTTATTTCAAACCTCATTTAATGTAATTTTATTTAATTTCAGAAAAACAAAAGGACTTCACAACATGCCTATTAGAGTTCTTAACGGAACAGAAGAACGAAGCTGACAATAGAGCCAAGGAAGAAGAGAAGAGAATAAAAGAGGCGCAAGAGAAAGAGAGAGCGAAGCTACGGGAAGCATATGTTCGGGAGTGGGATATTGGTAAGGAGGGGGTGGAGGCGAAACCTAACAAATTTAAAGAAATGACACAAGAAGAGTATGTTGAACAACAAAGATCTAAGAGGATAAAAGAATTCGCTCCATTTGAGGCCAGATGTAGTAAGAATGACAAGAATAACATGTTTGACAGTAGCGGCAACTTTGTTCAAAACGGCGAAAGCATTGCTGACAAACCTAAAAGTTGGTCCGATGTGAGGCCGAGACCGAAAACGCCTCCACCGCCGATTATCAATAGTCTTCCAGAACCAGAGACGCAGAAGGGTCTCTATTTTTCCTCAAAAAAACCCGAAACTGTTGTCAAGTATCGAAATTATGTTCAAGAACAGCAACCAACGCCTATTGTGAATGAATTAAGTGATGACGAAAACAATGAAAGTGATCGTAGGATATGTGAAAAGAGGAAATTGGAATCGAACCACACAGAAATCGCTCCTCCCCCTACATACGATTACTATGGACCTGTACCGAGACAAATGAAATCGCAGAAACCTTTTCATTCTGATATAAGAGAAGCGTATGCGCAGGGCGCCAAGAGTTTGGAACCTAAAGTTGGTGAAAGGCAGTTGTCAAAAAATTATGATTTTACGTTTGATTAAATAGAAATAAAACTATATTTGCATAAATTGTATTTTTAATGTAAGTAAGGCAGCGATAGCAGTGTTGTCTGAACGTTTACACTCCCGAATCGGAGGACACGGGTTCAAACCTTAAATCACGGACCTCTAATTTTCAACAATGATGTGCGTATTTAATTATCGCTTGCTTCGGTAAAGGAAAACATCGAGGAAATCTGCACATCTGAATGTTTACCATAATGTTCTCAAAGACACCTTTGAATGTATGTATGAAGTCTACCTATGCGCACCTGGTCAGCATGATGGAATACGGTCTCTGTCCCTCACACTTGCCAGGAGGCCTGTGCGCAGCATTGGGACAGCTATGGGTTGCTTCTCTTACACTACTTTTATTTACTGAGCCCACAATAGAGCAGATATATTAGTTTTTTTTCACGTGCTCTCAGATAGTTGGTCTACTATTCTAAAATATAGTTTCATTCAAAGTATTATAAAATAGATTTCTGAGAAATCAGTTTCTATATTGGACTTTTTGTGTTTTTGATTTTTTTTCTATTCAGTTTTGACGACGGCTGGTATGGTGGGTAGAACTAGAAAATGAATATTGTATAATTGTTTAACGTGATTCTAAAAAGGTAAAACACTGGCTACTTAATAATACATCTTAACATATATTTCTTCTGTGAATGTGTATGTTATTGAACCTCTCCTAAACGGCTGTACTTTTGATATTTTATGGGTGTCTTCAGGTGGATCCCAGAATAGTTTAGATTGTCAATTGGACCCGGTAGGTGGCGCTGCTGTCGGTCTGCTGCGGTCGATATGTCACCAAACTTTATTAGAGCGGTACGAAGTTCGCTGGGACAGCTAGTAATAGTAATATTAAAATTGATCACGTGTAATCCTACCACCAAGCATAGGGGCCGGGTTCTGTGACCTCATGGGCCATGGCATTGGGGTCAGTATTGTAGGCCGCTCATTGGAGCGGTTGAACTATTAATATTTTCGGCGATCAATAACGCCTTGGAACTTGGAATCAACGAAATTGCAACACTATCTATTTAAATGGCATTTAATTCACTTTAAAATAGTTCAAAACAAAACAGAACTGAAAAATATTTGTTTGAGAATATTTGAAACAAAACATTTAAAGTAGTTATCCAATATATTTTCGATTTTCCGGATAGGTAGGTAACAATTAGTCCGATTAATCGAGTTTCTACTGTATTTACTTAATAAATAAAAATCAGGTTAATTAACAAATATTACAAATAACATCATAATTGTATGAACGGACGCTATGCTTAAATGTTACAAATGAATATGGTTGCAAATTAGTCACAGTGTTCAATGTTACTCAAAATGACGTATGTATGTATGTATCAATAATTTTATTCAATACCATTACAAATAATAAGAGATCAATTTATTATTATTTACAATTTAAGACTAGGATTGCATAAATAACATTATTTATCAGGAAATTACTCAACGAATAACAACACATACGCAGGATTACTTTACAAAAAGACAACATAAATTATAGTAAATATGCATGTATTCCTATCGGATGTTCATAATTGTGAATCTTGATGATTATAATGATATTTATTTACGGTTGTAAATAAACTGTAACAGTAATCCATTCACGAGTAGAAGCATATCAATTTTATTTTTATGACCAGAATTTTCGCCTGCTTGGCCAGGCTCTGTAGTAGCATGATGACCGTCTTCGCCATTGTCTTCGTCAGAAGAGCCAGATTCGGTTGGTTCGTAGTCCACTGTCGTGTGATCAGTGCTGTCATGGTCATTTTCAGAGCTCGCATCCTGTTGCAACGCTTCAGCTGACGGCAGCTTTTCGCTTGGTGCAGGAGTATTGGATTCTATTACGTCTTTAGGCTTCGACATTTTCGTGGTGCCAATAATGACTTTAGACAACAATATAGCCTTCACCGATGTGTGTGTTATCTCATTTGGTTTTGCTTTAAATTTGTCTACTCCCTCCTTATCATCATGACTGTCGTCTAATTTGTTAGAGTCATTTTTCGTGTCTTTAGTTTCAACGATATCGCCATGGGTAGGTGCATTGGTGACTATTTCGTCTTCGTTGGAAATGATATGCACAACTACTTTAGGGTCAGACGCACGGGATACCGTACTGCCATCTTCAGTAGTTGCGTTACCTACTTCTTCGCTTGTGGCAGATAAGTTTGTCACAATAACGGTCTTCTCACTGTCGGAAAGGACTAACTTCGCGTTCTGAGTTTCTCTTTTCTCCCGCGACTCTTTAGCTTCTACTTCCCGTGGAAGCTTAGCGAATGCCTCAGATTCTCGTTTGGTGATATTTTCATTGCAAAGGTCTCCGCGGCAGGTACACGTCATCCTCCACTTCTTGGTGGAGTTGCAGTACTGCGGGTAACACTCATCTTGGTAAACTTTGCTGCAGAACCTAGATTCCAAGTATGCTGAAATTAATATAACTTGTAAGAGTAAACTGGTTATAAACCTGATAGGGTAATACTATAGGAAAGTTGTTATAAAAGTGTTTCTATGGGTTTAGTTACAGAACCCAGTTGTTCCATAATTAACGCTAAAACCTAATTTTATTTTTCTGACATAATTACACACAATAATATCCATTTATGGCCCACTACATTGTAGTACAGAAATCATTTCGAGTGTAGCTTATTAGACTATTATATTGTAAGCCACTAGGTAGGTATAACTCACGTGGCGAAGAAGCGGCAATGGCGCAGTAGTTGTGGCCTTCCTGACAGTTGAACACCACAGTGTTTTGCGGGCCGCAAGGGGGCGCCACCTCACTGCGATGCACCAGTTCTGCAATGGGCCCACACCAGTAGCATTGCCGCGTGGAGTTCGCTTCATTCGCCACTGCGACTGCTGAAAAATGAAAAAATCAGGCTTAATAAATAAAATCTCGTATTTTCTCTGCAATTATTTCATTTTCTCTTCTCGTATTTCTGCTACAAAAGGACCTTGTATTGTTGTTTAGAACAAAAGCCGTTATGTTATCAGTTTTCATATTCAGAGATTTGCCGGTTAGTGAATTTCACAAATCAGAAATTTCAAGAATTTATTTGGTCAACAAAGACTTCACAATTACGGTGGTTTCGAGTTGAGAAATTAGGTAATTATTTAGCTCAGAATAGAGCCGATGAGCCACTCGATTATAATTTTTTTAAGTTTTAAAATTAAAGTAGCCAGTCAAGTAGTAAATGAGTGGCTCATCTGTTCGTTTGTTGGCTATTAATGTATTAAACTAGGTATAAATATAATACAAGCTGAATAATTATAGAATGAATTATAACCGCAATATTTGAATAACAAGGTTACAATAAAGAATAGGTAGGGTTGTCAACTTATCGATATTACCTGCGTTCACAATTTCTACGTTTTTCCCTGTACTACTGAGAGCAACTCTTTTACTATTTTCATATTGGCGTCAAGATAAAAACTGAAATGGTTATGAAAAGTTTTATTACTAAATTTAAATGAAACACGTATTCTGGCTAAGGGACTCTCAAGAGAGGCAATGTTTTATGCAAAAAAACTATTAAGGCTATGGCGAGTGCAGTAGTTTTATAAAATTTTATTATTCAGATGGCGAAGTTTGTGGCTGACGTGAGGTGGTCGCTCCAGTGATGCACACACTGACTTCTTACGTTACATTTACATTAGCATTGTTATAAAAAATCTGTTATTTTATTATGTCAATACTGACTAGGTACCCATAATTATATTAAAGTACTAAATATTAAAAAAAAACTAAATTAATCTAAATATTTTCGTTTCAATTTATGACTGTATTATAAAATAACGGCAAACTGACAATGATTGTGAAGGTAGGTATATCGTATCTGCTCAAAAATTTATCTAAGGTTACGGTAAGTTAATACTACGGTGTATGTAATGGTGTAGGTAATAACTAATGGTGTATGGTAGTCCATGGGCGACGATAACCACTAACTATCAGGTGGCTCGTTTTTCGACTATTTACATAGAAAAACCGAGCATTGAAAAATGGCCCATTGCTGGTACACGCGCCCTACCATAATTTATTTATATTGCACCTCTCGTAGCGGCGATGGCGCATGGCGGTCCCGGGATGTTGATTACTCTCTCCTACACGTTGGCCTATTTGTCCGCAGCAGTAAATATTGACAAATGCGGTTATTCAATTTTATACTGTGTTGGAGACAGGTAAATTTGAGTGTCGGCTGCTCATTTAGGAACATAATATTGGGAGTATTTTCTCTATCAATCCCCACTAGAGTGGCGTGGTTGGAGATGCCCTAGGTCTCCTCAGTAACGAGGAGAGACCCGTGCCATGTAGCGGGCCAAGCCAAGTAATTGATCCTATGTGGCGTCTTATTCTTTTTTTTACATGAGATAAGTTAATGCTTGACTACAATCCCACCTGATGGTAAGTGACGATGAAGTCGAAGATGTTGGTCTCACAAACTTAAAAATACAAAACCATTTCATTAAATTTTTCCAATGTCGTAATGTCGGCGTAATAAAATACCCGTGCCCATTAAAAGCCTGGTCTGGGCTAGCCGCGGAAAGACGAACAGACAGTCTATGGAACCCTAAAAAGCAATCTTACTAACAATTACTACCTAACAACAACTAAATATTACTAATAGTCCCTGCCCCAGTCCATATAATTATGTATATACTTAAGAATTAATCAACTAACATTCTCACATACTCTTAACTGTCTGGACTGGATTTGAGTTTTGTTCTGTGTCGGTCACAGTTGTTGGGGGCGGCAGCGGAATGGTAGTGATGCATGCTAGTTTGCTATCTTAAACTCATAAAATAAAGCAACACATACGAGTAGGTAAGTCTTTAAACATATATCAAATAATGTTATGTATGTTATTTTTAAGTTAAATAACGGTATTAAAGTACTTTGATGTTGGATGTTGGCGCGCTCACTTCGATAACGATATGAAGACTTGTCAAGCTGCCTCGATTCCTTTTGTGTCTGGTAACCCACTAACACAATTTGAATATCGAGAGTATTGGAGCTACTTAAGTGTACTTAAATCAAAGCTCTGAATTATGTCAATATTTGCGAAGGATTTATCAATATTCTTTGAAAATAATGAAGAACAATATACCTATTGTAATCAAAGCGTGACCTCCGTTTGTTCATGATAAGATGTTCAGATGACCCGTTTTATCTTTTTTTATAATAGTACCTACCTACCTAAAGGTAAATGAAGTCATAGGGCACAATTTATTATTGTATTATAAGTAAAACAATTATATTTAATTATTATATAAAATCAACATTGTACAGGATTCTTGTAATTTATAAAATGTGCAATAAACCTTGGCAATGATATGTGATTAGATACGCATCGCGCCATCGTACGATCGCTGCCAATTAGGACGACGCCTCATTCTATTTATGTAGAATATTTTGTAATTACTGGATACGTCTACAATTATTGTATTTTAATTTACAAGTATCATCTCATCTGTCAAATGTCTACACAGGCAAAAGAGCATACGAGCCATCTGATATTCTGATGGTACTTAAGTGGCGACCGTCTCTCTTGGACATCCGTAAAACGAAAAGCATCAACAATGCGTTGTCGGCCACGAAATAAAGAAGAGGAAACAAAGAAAATACTGGCTCTCAAGTAATGGTAAGAAAATTTAGTTGAGGTTTCGATTTTATTTTAATTTTAATCTTTGTTATATACTTAGTCTATAAAGGAGTAGGTACAAGGGACTGATGACGAGTGGTCGCCGTCTCTCATATACACAGAACACCGCCTTTGAATAAAATTGAACAGCCTGGTTTGTTGTTAATTTAATGTTGTTTGCAACAACGTAATAACAAAAGATTGGTGCGACCACTTAAGACAGACCGCAATTATGATTACTCCTTCCGTGAACTATTTATAACGTTTTATTTTCTTTAGTTTGAATGTAATAAACCAAGGCTGTGATAGCTATCAAGCAAGGCTACTTTAAATATGCAAAGCGGTATGAAGGAGGACATTTAATAATATATGGGTAGTATGTGAACGTCTGCAGGTGCTTTAAAAGATGACGCATGAGGTTGGTTATTATTTTAATTATTCTGTGACTGTTTATCGTGTTTACTTCGCTTGTATTTAATAAATGAGGGAATGAATACGGGATCTTTCGCACATTTTTTAATATCTGTTTATTTTTACATAAAGAAACAATTTCAACATTTAGTTACCTTAAGATTACTAAAATTATATGAGTGAAAACTGCATGCAAAACGGTAAGGTTTGTTCTAAGATTAACGGGAATAAACGCACAGTCAAAGAGACAACCAAATATAAAGACAAAAATTCTAAACAAATTATAATAAATAAATTATATAACAAGTAACAACGTTACTAAATACTACTAAATTAAAATTATATATTTTAATTAGACACCGAAAAGAAAACTAAAGACTGTGGTTTTAATATTTTTTTTACGTAAAAAGCCAACAAATGAGCAGAAAAGTAACTTAATGGTGGGAAGAAGTGATCGGTGATCACTGACTGATTAACGTTAGTTACTCGGAAGGTAACACGCGTTTTTTTTTACATAAGATAAGTTAATGCTTGACAACAATCCCACCTGATGGTAAGTGACGATGAAGTCCAAGATCTTGGACGCACTTATTAAAATCCTGTTCACTCTACTCTTGAAGACTTGAAAAAAAAGTAAAAGAGTAACAAAGTCGGCAAAGGAGTATTGACTCTCAAGCCCCCAACCGGAACACGGTAAACACACAATTATAAACAACTTCAACGAGGACGTATTATATAGGTAGCGCGACCAACGTGGATTGGTTACATAAATCATAATACTCGGGAGGAAACGGCGGGGAGTTTCAGTGCCTTCCCTTCCTCCTCACTCATTTAGTGTACCCGTTAGCAACGGGTTCATTTAATGAATAATTGGACTCAAAATAAAAAATTAATGGATATCGCTTTTCGATGGACTTCTCGGTTTGTTTTACTCACTGTTAAGTAAATTACATTCATTTTTATAATATGCTATTTACTTTCAAATTGTTAATACTGAATATACGAATCTTTCAATTAAATTGTAACCTGCTTTATTGTTATAAATAAATACCGCTACATTTACATAGCTTCGCACTAGGAGTCCCTATGTCCCTAACCGATAGCAGAAATTTAAACTCATCATTCATTTCGCTTATAGAGAATCGAATCCAGGCCTCTTTGAATGGCAGTCCAGCCCGGAAACCTTTGCGCCATGTGGATTGTATTATTTTATTAATTAAGTCACATATACAGCAAATAGGCACTTTTTGTTATCTATATCTATACTAATAATAAATCTGTAACTGGTTGCTGTCTGTACATTGAAGATATACTTATTTATGAGAAAAACTTTTACTAGGAATCTTAATTAACGCAATAGAACCCTAAACAATGATTTTCAGACTTTTTGTCAGTTTGTCTTTTGTTTTGTATGCGCTAATCTCCGAAATGGCTTATCTAATTTGGGTGCGGTTTTCATTAACATATTGTGATAAGCTGCACTTATCATATTATAGTGCTTGTTTTATTTTAATCGGTTGAGAAATAAAATAGTTATGTCAGTTTAAAAAATCACGCCTAACAAATTTCGAATATGTGTACTAAGGGAACTGTTTCCCGAAACGAAGCGAGGGCGGGTCCACTAGTATTATAATAAAATCGTACTTACCACTTAACATTAAGAAGGTAACAATATTTATTATTCGTATTCTGGATGTCGTAAGCCATAACTTTGGCCTTATTGTCGCCATATCTAAATCACAGCAGATACCTAAGTAAAGAATAATAAGTAAATAATGATAAAATTAATTTGAAATACTAGTTTTTTAAATTGTTTATCACAAAAAAATAGCAATACTTTTGTTTTTAAATTGAATACCTTAAATTAAAATGATCGTTTGAATAAATAATGTTATGTTAACTCGCGCGTACGCCGTCTACGCGCGTACTGTGCCCGGGGCGGCCGCTCGTAGCACCGGCGTAGCGTGACGTAGACCACCGTACAACTGATTGTATGACGTATTCGCTATTTGTTAGCGTACATAAATAGGAGTTATTTAGTTGACGAGGCCGGACGTCGGACTGTTCGGTAATAGTGTCATTTACGTATGAGTATGACACACATTTAGTCCTTTTAAAAGCGTTCGCTATGTCTAGTGTTACATGGCTCAAATTACATTTAGACCTTATTTATTATTGAATATCATAATTTGCTCGTAGTTATAGATCCCCGTATAAATAGTTAGGAGCCGGATTGTTAAACGTAATATAACATAACGTATTGTGATTAAGACTTTTAATTCCATATTATTATAATAAGTGTGGAAGCATGTGGAAGCTTTCTTACGCGTCAAAATAGAGTCACGGATCGATGTGGTTTTTGGTATGGACATATTTGAAAGGCTATTTTTGTCGCGGAAAATAATATTTCCGCGACAAAAATACGGGAAATATTGTTCTGTAATAATGATTTCAGCCATGAATGTTTTATTTCATGCAATTCATTAATTCCATTCGTGGGTAGGTTGCGATACAGATATCATGCTAAATAATTAATGGATCGCTTCCTCTAAAGTGTAAACTGTACACCCATTGTGTGTCCGGGTGGCGAATGTTTTGTTGAATTATATTGTTATTAATGATCATGACATATACCAAAATACTATGTTAACAAAAGTAGTCTTTGTATAATCATATTTTATTACATAGTTGAGTGAAATGCCATTTTACGCGTAGGTATAATACTTTTCAGTGATTATACTAAAATTATATTGAAATTTAGTTTCATCTGTTTAAAAGTTATGAGATGACACATGGCTACAGCGCAGTTAAGTTTAGTAAATAACGGGCACTCTGCCGAGAACTCCCGAGCCGGAGTATGTAGGCCATGCATAGCCCTCCCACCGAATTTACAGAGCAAAAGGTCTATTCAGATACCTACTCGTAAAATTATAAATCAATAATTCTATTAATTGTACAGTAAACTTAGGTAACATTGAACGTTTTTTGCGATTATTGTATTTGGCACAAGCTGTAGCCTAAACGGCTATATTTTTCTTATGCTGACCGCACGTTGCTCAAACTTAATTGTAATGTTTGTTTTCTCTTTTCAATTATTTTTTGATTTATTATTTGTAAATATTTGTTACAATTTTGCTTATATACCTACTCACAATTTAGATTTTATTTATTTAAAATATTACAAATGATAGGGAAACAGTCAGCAAAACATTGAATAACAATTATAATTGAATAACATCAAACAGGCGGTCTTATCACTAACTAGCGATCTCTTCCAGACCACCTTTACAAGACATTTACGTTGACCACGTTAAAATAATTTATTTTTATGTTTAACTCAATACCTAGTAGCCTAATAACGCAATTTTCCCCCTATCAATTACACTGCCAAACATAATATTGGAAAAAGTTGTACATGGGTAATTTTGTAGCAGAAAAGAGAGATAAATGTTGGAAACACATTTATGCGATGTTTATTTGAAACTATAAAATGTTTATATTAAAGATTTATGTTACGAGATCATATTGAACTAGAGTCCCTATTTTTGGCTTTCTGACTTACCAAAATGTGAGCGCTTATTTAAATAAAACTATCCATGTACAAAACCATTTATTTCATTTTTGCTGTGATCGTACTTGCAAGTAGCAGAGTGTGTCGTTATAACAACTTATTAGCTTCACTTTTTATTTTTTTTGATCTTCAAAAATATGAAAAACAAAACATAATATGAGTAATTCATACGGTACATAAATGTCCCCATTATCTGTATATACCCCAGTGTGACCGAGGACTGCATAGCGGCGCATCCCTCACGGAGGTATGCTCGCCGCAAAAAGACTACTCGGTGACATTTCGACGATTTCGCTTTATGGTGCCTTTGTTCTATTTTTAGGTACAAGGTTGTCATGAAAATTACACTCAAACTGCAATAATACACTGGCAAAACCCAGCACATTGTATTCCTAACAATTTCTGTCATTTTGATTAAGATTTCGTCTGTGACGATGGTGACATCACATTACAAATTATTTAAGTATACGAGTACGTTAGTTTATAATGAAGAACATAGAACAAATATTAAAATAAATCCAAAAATTATTAGATAAGATTACCAATTCACACAATCGTTTTCGAATTTCTGTCTGTTCGAACATGTCTGAATTTTTTCCTGAACGGAGCGTATCTTTCGACGAAAGATTTATTTTAAGGTTACGCAGGTAGGTGTTCCATCTTCATTTGGCACCTCCGGGTGACACCAGTGTGGTACGATTCGCGATAAATGACACTATTTGTAAAGATTTGCACCCTTCCCGTCGAGGGGAGATTTACCTGCCGTTATGGGCTTTTCTTACAAATGACAAAATGAATAATAACCATTCATTCAAGCACATATGTCTAACTACAAGTAGTTAGGCATAAATTTAGGCCTTTATTGTATGACACTTTTATTGAGTGCCAAAATAAATGATATTCGCTCGCGATAAAGGGAGCCATTTCAATAATTGCTTTGTATTGTCATATTCGTTGTATCGATAAATCATGTCTTGTGTAGATTTGTATCATACAAATGGAAAAAATATCATTAGGGACAATAATTTAAGGTGATTCGTAGTTTGTACACTCAGTGTGGAACAATGGACATTATTTGTTTATTAAATTCTTTATTGGGAACTGAATAAATTACCGTCTAGAGCCCTAGAGGCTAATGTGACACTTGCCCTTGTTCAATTGTGTAGGTATATTGTGTTTTTTACTTGGAAGGGTATAAAAAATATTAGGTACAATAGAAGACAATCGTTACACATATATTAAAATACCATTTAAAATAACCACTAAGGGTATTTTTAAGTAATAATTCACAGTGAGGTACTTACTCGGATATATATCTTTTACGTAAAGAAAACATAACATTATATAAAGAATACCTACCATATTCTTCGCATGAAGGGTTATGCACTACCGGTGCATCGTTAAGGTTTCTCAGTGGATTGCATTAAATATATCCAATACAGTGGTCGGCATTGCGTCATAATCACATTGTTCAGCGATTCAGTTTCTAGTCTGTGGATGAAAACCGACAAAAGACGCATGAGAATAAGTCGTTAATTAGTCGTAAAACTTATAGTACTTGTAGAAGTTATAGTGTTTTCCAACTTCTTTGGCACGGAACTCAATGTACGTACGTTAACTCTGTTTACAAATGTTATATAATAATACTAAATTAGACTTTAAACAAGTAATAAGTATTTCACTGTGACATAAAGTCCATGAGACACGTAGTATAAAGTACGTCGGATCCTCAGCGTAAGAGCACTACTTAGGAGCGCGTGACAGTTCTGCGGCCGTGAACTTACCATCCGCCGCATCGTGTTTATTTATTGCAATTCGCAATGGCCTATATCGAGCCCCTCGTGTTGTCGGGCCAGGAACATGCCGACGGCCTCACCAATTTCGTTATGAATGGGCTCATTCATTGGTATGCCGATACAAAATGTGCGTGCAATTTGCTGCGGTTTGCACGTTCATAAGTGGGGCAAATCTCTTTATACTCCTGTTAGGGTTCTTTACAATGATTATTAGGCAGGTCAGACTCATTATCTTTATTGATATACGTAGTAACAGTACCTATACGTTGAATAAATTTGAAGGTAAGATAGGTACTTAGGCTTTTTTCTTAAGTTAAAATTACCAAAAAATACTAGCAGCAGGCGAGCAGACTAGCCTCCTGATGGTCGCCGTCACTCATGGACATAAGAAATACCAAAAGAGTCACCAATGCGTTGCTGGCCAAAAACACGGAAGAGGAAAGAAAGAAAGAACTGGAGCTGAAGCTCTCAGCCTGAATACGTAAAGTCGCTTAACGGCTGACTCAAGAAAGAGGATGGTAGTCAGCCAGCCTAGCAGTGTGACGATTGGGGCGACTGAGGCAACTGAGGCGACTGAGGCCCCTGTTTGCTTTTTGGTATGGCTTTGGGGTCAGTATTCCGCTATGTCTAGGCTGCCCCAGTACGGCCAGTTGGATTCTTAGATTATGTTAATTTATAACCCAATTTTATGCGTAAAAAGACTGTATGGAGTAATTCGGAGACTTTTCTTGGACTGCGTCGGTTTGACCACTTCTCATCACGAGGTCCGTTTGTTCCTTTGTCAACAATTGAAATATATAATGTTATGTTTAGACGATACTTAGATACTTACCTTTTTTCTTCTATATATATGACCAGAGAAACAATGCTTTTAGCACTGTATTTGTATCTGTTCAGCACAAAAGATAATTTAATCAGCGTGTTTACTAGGACGCCCGCACTCGGAGCTCCGCTACAATAAATTAGTTGCATTCATTGTGGGAATTGAAATTTTAATTAATGAATAACTTTTGTTTGTTTGGTAGGTATTCGCCAAAAGTTTGAACGCTGTTATTTAAGCTTACGGTTTATTATATTAAACTTTAAACTATCTTTTGCGCAGTTTGTATAACCCTGTCTGATGAATGAAGAGTCCTGGAATAGATTTTTGCTTAGAGATTTATTTACGTCACACAAATTACATAAATAAATATATGCCACCCAAGGCACTGGGAACTTTTCGGGGGCGTGATTATGTAATAAAGGTATTTTAATAGAACCTTACGTTCTTATATTTATATACATTTATAACACTTTATTCCACAAAAAGAACATGACAATAACAAATACATGCATATATATAGACATCTATAACGTACAAAAGGCGGTTTATCGCTACATAGCGATCTCTTCCAGACAACCTTAAGACATTGAGCGAAAAACAACAAGAGTACAAAGAGGTAAGCACGGGAAATGTAAGGAGAATTTAATATTTATAAGACATATACATATAGTAAATATGCGTTGTGGGTCAATTAAATAAATTTGTGATATAGGTACATTAAGGATAACTATAAAGATGAGCTAACGAGGAAGAACGGGGAGAAAAAAAAAAAAAAACTACAATAAATAAGGGGTACCTCATTAACTTATGGGTACCTGATTAAACTAAAGATAGATTAATTATGATGATATGTATATTGGCATACTAAACCTTCCTCGATTTAACCATTGATATTATAAATACTCGCATCTGAAAAAAAGAAAATCTGTATAAACTCTGTTCTAACAACGACTTCTTAGTACAAAGTAGTAAACATGTAGGCTTATTTGTTACGGACAATGATCTTTACAAAAACACGAATGTGTTGACAAACATCGTTGGGAAGTAACCTATTAAACATCGTCAGTGTTCTTTGTATAATATTTTATCGTCAAGGAAAACACAATCATAAGGTCAGCTCTGAACGCTGAATAATAATCCCGCATTTCCATGATGGCAATTTCCCAAGGGCCTCACATATTTATTACAAACACGAGTACATTCATATCCGTTAACGGGACGTGCACGAGTCAAACAACTCCATATTATGTTACACGTACTCGTAGCTCCCGGAATAGGGTACGACGATCTTCTGCCCGGTTTGGGTAATGTGCCTCACGCATCCTCTTCGCTATAAATTCCCTCGAGTAATTTCAAAATACAGTCGATATTTCCAAGCATACCACTACCTTTCCCATTGGCAGTTGAATCAATATTTTTGACGTGCATATGCATAAGGACTGCTACAATAATATTCTTGAATTAGAATTGGAACAGGTATTCTATAGAACTTACGTCATCTACATCCACTTTACATACGACCTAGTGTTCAAATTTTCTAGTGCCGGTAGTATTTATTTTACCATTTTACACGCGTTACGTTTTAATTAATTTTTAACCTATTCTGAGAATCAGATTTATTATGTACCAATGCTTACAATACAATACAAATACACTTTACTTGTACACCAAACATAAAAAAACATAAAAACAATTATGCAACTTAAAAAAAGGAATAATAAAATTAAAATAACATGGTGTACAAAAGGCAGCCTTATCGCTGAAATGCGGCCCTTCTAGGCAACCACGTAGGGTGTACATCTTACATATTTATCAAGATGATCAAATTACATTGCTAATTTGTGATAGAGATGATGACAAAGCCATTCTGACTATTCCCGCAATGGTGTCTATCATGGAATACAGAAAGAATTCTGTATTTCGTGGTGTCTATATTTGTGTGTGTAAACCTCTCGATAACTTTTGAACGGCTTGTTTTATTTGTTGTCTATGTTTTATTAAGAGACGCCAGTCGCCAAGCGCAATAAGTGCAATAAGCGAGGCGGACAAGGGCCGGATATCCGTGAGGCGAGTGTGTGCGCCGTCTTGACCTCGAGCACTGCTCAGAGGATGTGGCGCTTTGCAGTATCATTCCTATGCGATTAAAAATAGACTGATCCCTTCTGTACTTACTTACAAATAAACCCAGTGCAATAATGTATGGATGGGGAATGCCAAGGGCAATTCGATTGCCTGCTGCATAAAATGTGTGGTCATTTATTATACACATTTAACACTCCTTAATCTGTCTAATATCGTGCCATTTAAATCGCGAGCGAATACGTGCCATGGTTCATAAAATTTATTTTATATGAGTGAAGTTACACAGAACAGATAAGTACGACGAGAACTTGAACAACAATCATCTAACTTAGCAATTTGATTTAAGAGGTTACATAAGTTTTCACCTAACCCCAGTTTATTGAAGTTCTCTAGTAAAGTACTTATATAGTCGGAGTTGACGTTGTGATGAAAGAAGTGTTTTCTTTAATAGGTACGTCTTACCTATCTATTAAGTGTTGGAAGAGTTAGAAGGAATAAGACGCCAAGCCTCTAGAAGTTTAGACTAAAGACCTTAAGCTCCATTAGTTGTTATGCATCTTGTGCCCAATTACATCGTTAACTAAAAAAGGCATAATGTTACACATTTTGATTAAAAGTCCTCCAAACCAACGACACAAGTAATAGGTACCTAATATTAAAAAAAGTTCTTTAAATAATATTCGATCGGGTAGGAAAATGATAAAAAGATAGTGAAGTTACATCGAATGCAATGTAGGTCACGAATATTATTGGAATATTTCTGTGAGTTGCTTCTTGAATCTGTCTTCAATTTCACGGTTGTTACCTATTCCAGTTCGTTGATTGCTGATGTTCTATAATATTGGGTATTTTATGCCTGCAGCTGGTAATTGAGCAGACGAGGGATCACCTATACAACTTAATTCTTGCTACTTCCAAAAGAAGAAGGAACTTGTCACCATTACCTACTTAGTTTCTTGTTCTACTGTATCTCCATAAATATAAATAATTACTAGTCTGTGCTTGGTTTCGGATTTGAGGAGGGACCCGTGCTCGTGCACACTGCTGAACATATAATGGGTTGAAGCAATGATAACTGTTATTATGTATATGTACGTACTCAGTAACAACGTAAATTGAAACCAACTTCTTATTTTATAGCTCGTTGAGCACCGTCATGTAAAGTGGCCAGCTCCATGCGTCTTAGCTGGTAAAAAGCTGAGACACAAATTTTTCGAAAGTTATCCGAGTATGCAATAAAAGCTTAGTACAACAGTTTTTACTATTAACTGCCATGAATTTGGCAACAATGTGATGCTGATAACAGAGTTAACCTCGATTCTAAACTAGGTCAGCTCTAAAGCTTCGCTGCCAATAACGTTGCTCTACGTAATAAAAGCTAAACCTAATAGGTATTTTAAACAAAGGATAGGCATTTGCAAGGAAACGACATAATAGGGTATTGTGGACAGCTTGAATGGAACGAGAGCTTTCAACTCTTTTTATTGTTTGATGTTTTCAACAAAAAATCAAAATAGTCAATAAAATACAGTTACTTACCATTATGTATGCTATTTATTCGATTCTAATCGCAATAGAAACGTAAAAATGACCTGTAATTAATATTGTTATGGTCGTCATGACTCACAATAGGCTGCTATAGTGATGTCAAAGATCATCGTGTTTTCGATGATCTTTGTGATACGATGATCTTTGACATGGAAGGCATGAGTTTGTTTCCATTACTTTTAACTTTTTAAGTGACATATTGTGAGGCATGTTGTATACTAAACCTACATTACAGTTCCTAGTAATTTTTTGAAAGGTGAGCCGACACGTCAGCTTGGCGGATTGTGGTTCATATCATCATATTGTGAGAGGAGACACTATTCCAATGGTCGTCAACTGAAACTTGACAACTTCTAATTGCGTTCAGATTATCAACTTGTGTGTACCTTGACAACGAAACTTTGGGTTAGTACACGGTCAAAGTGACTTGGATATAGCCACGGAAGATAGAGACAAAGGAATATACCTACTTAGATATAGTTTTGGTTGGTTGTCAATATTATTTATCACATTAAAACATCGTATTACCCGAGACGTCTAACTTAGAGTGCTTTTAACACTGTATAAAATAAAAACATTATGGAATATAAATTAAGTACATGAAATAAAAATTTTTGTTAATAATTTCTAAATTAAATTAAACCTCGAATGACAAAAAGGTTTTTGTGGTACAAAAATAAAAAAAAACAAAACAAACAGACAATAATTAAAAAATAAACATTATTTAACGCGTCGACTATTAATAGGTGTAACGGTATTACTCTGTGCTTCGCCTTCTCTGCCTCTCTGACATACGCTCTCTGTCATACGGTCTCTGACAGTCGAAGTGGAAAGCTCTTGTTCTTGTGCGTTGGACATTTATTTATTTTACAAGTAAAGTTATTACTTCATAATAGTGTTTATATTTCAATCCACGGCCGAACCCAAAAACGGATAAAATCTCCATTACAATTGGCGCCCAACGTGGGGCCCGTGGATTGAGATTACGACGCCGCAAAAAGAAAAAAACAAGTGCCGATCGACCGACTTCATTTTTCGATCGTCCGATCTTTTTTCACCGCAAATTTTTCTTCGTCGTATTATTAACACTCCTTGTGACGATTGCAATGCCACCAACTTCACCAAGCACCCACGGCGAGCGGGGAACCTATTCAGATCACCGAAGATCAGTTATCAACACTGCTGACGAACGTCATGCGTAATGCACTCTTACTGAACGCCAGCCGACCCGGCAGCGACGATGCCACGTCACGTGCACACACCACGGCTACACACGCGAGTCCCACGACTACGGCGAGCTCAAGTGGCCAAGGAAACTTAGCAAACTGCACGACGCGATTCGACGGAAGCGAGCGTGATCCCGACGCGATCGAATCCTTTATCGACGCAGTCGAGATATATATAGAGTGCACAAACGTATGCGAAGAACATGCGCTCAAGGGATTGGCCATGTTATTGACTGGTAGCGCCGCGACCTGGTGGAGAGGCATCAAGGCAGATGTTACGACATGGACTGAAGCGAAGAACCGCATGCGCGCTATGTTTGGAGCGCCGCGCCCGGCATATAAGCTTCTCCGTGACATATTCGCGAACGAACAACTTAGTGAATCTTCTGACGCATTTATACCGCGAGTGCGAGCTATCATTTCCCGGTTTCCTTATGAACTGGATGTGCGTCTACAATTAGATATTGTGTATGGTTTGCTTAATAGGAAAATAAGAAAACATGTTCCGAGAAATAGTGTCACTAGTCTAGATATGTTATTAATGAGAGCGAGAGAGGTAGAGGAAGCGATGAACGAGGTAGGTAATATAGAAAACACTCCTAAGGGTTCTCAGTGTTCAAACGTCAGCGAAGGTAAACCGCGCGTTTCTATTACCACTACCAATGGCTCGTCCCCTACACCTAGCTACACGAAGCGTCCTCGCATGCGTTGCAGTTACTGCAAATCATTTGGGCATAGTATACAAGAATGTAAGAAAATAGATCATAAGCGTAGGATTACTTCATTAGATGACTCGGTAACCAGACCACCTATTAGCTGTTATGGATGTGGTCAACCAGGGGTTGTGAAATCTAAGTGTGATACTTGCAAGAGCAAATTGTCTGTCAATGGTTCGGGTACAGTTGATTTTAATTCTGTTGATTTGTTTCAGCGTACTGATATTTTACCTATAGTACAGGTATGCATTGCCGGACGGAGCGGTGTAGCTATTCTGGACACGGGATCTACACAGAGCATTGCTAGCCCAATGCTGTACAAGCTGTTAGTAGACACAGGGGTACAGTTCTCTCCGACCCAGCGTACTGTTCAATTAGCCATTGGATCGCCTCAGGTATGTGATGCTTCATTTGCTAGTGTTCCAGTCACCATTGGAAATCACACAATTCAGACAGATTTTCTGTATTTTAGTAATCCTAACGGTAGAACATTATTGGGAAAAGATTTTATTTCAAAAGCAGGGATAGTTATGAATATTCAAGATGCTACTTGGCACTTTGTTCATAACCCGAGCAAAAGGTTTAAGTTTTTGCAGTCCTACCATCTCTCACCACAACCCATTGAGGTGATGCAGACTAATACCATGGACCTCACACATTCTGGTCAGAGCGGACCCATACAAAGCGGTCAACATGATGGCCTATTGTTAAGAAATGATGAGGGTCGCAACCTATTAGTTGATGAGAGGACAATTCTTAATGAATTTATTTGTAACAATGCAGGGCGGTTTGCTAAGGAAGGTCCAGCAACCGACTATGCTACTCACCGCATCAAAGTCAGCAAGGATCAGCAGCCCATCGCCTGCCAGCCCTTCAGAATGTCTCCGCGACGGAAGGAGGCCCTGAAGGGGGAGCTGGACAAGCTGCTTGCTGCAGGGGTCATTGAAGAGTGTGAGTCGCCATGGGCGGCCAATGTAGTATTGGTTCCCAAGAAGGATGGAGGTATGCGTCTTTGTATTGACTATCGCAAACTCAATGAGGTAACGGAGCCTGACCGGTACCCATTGCCAAGGATAGATGACATCTTGCATGCAGCAAAGACCAGCACCTATATGACCACGCTTGACCTGCACTCTGGCTATTTCCATGTTAATGTACATGCGGATGACCGTGACAAAACCAGTTTTGTCACACCTTTTGGTACATACCGATTTATTCGCATGCCTATGGGTCTTCGCAACTCCGGAGCAACTTTTCAAAGGCTCATGGATAGGTTTAAGTCTAACCTCACTGCATTGAATGGCACTGTACTCGCTTATTTGGATGATATCATTGTCTTGTCACCTGGCAACTTTAAAAATCACATGATGGATTTAAAATCCGTGTTTGATAGGCTTGCACTGTTCAACTTGAGAGTTAACCGTAAAAAGAGTTGCTTTGCTTGCGACTCAGTCAAGTTCCTGGGACACATATTGACACCTGGGGGTATCCACATGGATCCTGACAAAACCGCCGCTATAACTGCTATGACCCCGCCACGTAATTTGAAACATTTAAAGTGCTTTCTTCAAACTTCTAGTTGGTTCCGGCGCTTCATTGCTGGCTATGCAGAGGTAGCCCGGCCTCTGACCAACCTATTGAAGAAAGACAGCACCTGGCACTGGGGAGAGCAGCAGCAGCAGGCCTTCGAGCGCATCAAAGCCTTGCTGTCGACCGCGCCGATCCTGCGGCAGGTCGACGACTCTTTGCCATTCGTCCTACGGACGGACAGTAGCGGGTATTGTCTCGGTGCTGTATTAATGCAGGGGGAGGGGCCCGACGAGCGGCCCGTCGAATACGCCAGCCGAATGTTAAACACTGCTGAGAGAAATTATACAACTACCGAAAGGGAGGCTTTGGCAGTAGTGTGGGCTGTGCACAAGTTTAGAGGGTACATAGAGGGCTCACAAGTAATTGTTAAGTCCGACCATCAGCCCCTACGTTGGTTGATGAGTACCAAATCACCTAGTGGGAGGTTAGCTAGGTGGGCGTTAACCTTGCAAGAGTTCGATCTGCGAATCGAATATACACCTGGGAAAGCGAATGTCATCGCAGACACGCTCTCCAGGCCACCTTGCACACAGGAAGAAGAAGCTAGTTGTGACGTATGCTTAGCTGTCACAGATTTTCCATCGCGTAATGCCAATAACATTCGCGAGAACCAATTAAAGGATTCAGAAGTTCGCAAAATTATTGAGGACCTAGAGTCAGATGACGCTCCATTTAGGGGGAGACACTGGTCCGATTGTGGTTATATACTTTCTGATGGTGTTTTGTATCGTTATGCACCAGAAGCCGACGACGAGGACGCCTGCTTGGTTGTCCCGGAACACGAGCGAGCTCAGGTTTTGGCGGAGTATCACGACGCGCCTACGGCCGGTCACTTCGGGGTCGAACGCACCCTGCAGCGTATAAGCAAGCGCTACTATTGGCCCGGCATGCGCAGCTTCGTCGCCGACCATGTGAAGAAGTGCGTCGAGTGTCAGCGCTACAAGGCGGACACTAAGAAACCGGCGGGTCTAGTACAGACTCCCGCTACAGCTCGGAGGTTCGAGGTAATATCAATTGATTTGTTTGGACCACTACCGGAGACTGCATATGGCAATAAATGGATCTTTATCGTTGAGGACGTCTGCACACGATGGGTGGAAGTTTTCCCGCTGAGGAACGCCACAAGTCTAGAGTGCGCAAAAACACTCATTGCAGAGGTTTTCTTGCGATATGGTGTCGCCCGTCGCATGATAAGCGATAACGGAGTCCAATTCGTTTCCGAAGTTATGCAACAAGTATGTCATGTTATGGGTATCCAGCAATCATTGACCTCGTATTATCACCCCGAAGCGAATCCAATTGAGAGGAAGAATCGCGATCTGAAACCACAATTGGCGATATTGGTGGGTAAGGATCATTCTACATGGGATACGTTTTTACCGGCGGTCCGATTCGCCATGAATTCGGCCGTAACGTCAAGTACAGGCTACTCTCCTGCTTTCCTAACGTTTGGCAGGGAGCTCCGTGCACCGGCGGATGCCGCGTCAGACATGCGCGCGATCGTCGAAGGAGATAGCTTCGTGGCGAGCGTCACCCCGTTCCTGCGGCGGCTGGCCACCGCGTTGATCGAGGCGCGCGACGTGCACGAACGTGCCCAGTCTACTCAGAAGGCGTTCGCAGATGCAGGTCGCCGAGCAGCGCCAAATTACGAGCCCGGTTCTCTCGTCTTGTTAAAGACGCAAGGACCCAACGACACAGGTAAAGGGCAGACAGCCAAATTCATTCCTCGAAGGGATGGGCCCTATCGAGTGCGCGAGGCTGTCGGTCCTGTTACTTATTTGTTAGAGCGTGTTAGTGACAATGTGCTCCTGGGGAAGTATCACTCTTCGCAACTCACCCCATTTGTTGGTGTTGACCAGCCGGCAGTGCAAGAGAAACGTAGGCGTGGTAGGCCGCGAAGAAAGTAGGTGCTAGCACAAATGCGGGGGCGCTTGTTTCGTGCTAGAGGGGGAGTATGTAACGGTATTACTCTGTGCTTCGCCTTGTCTGCCTCTCTGACATACGCTCTCTGTCATACGGTCTCTGACAGTCGAAGTGGAAAGCTCTTGTTCTTGTGCGTTGGACATTTATTTATTTTACAAGTAAAGTTATTACTTCATAATAGTGTTTATATTTCAATCCACGGCCGAACCCAAAAACGGATAAAATCTCCATTACATAGGTGATTTTCAAATCTTCCTTGTTTGATTGATCAGTAAATATATTGATCAATAAACATTGATTAGTAAAAAATTTATAGATTTTATCATTATCAGTCTATAGTTAGTTATGCTTTTGAGGTCAACGTACCTAGAATGGAAATTACATTGTGACTCAACCATCTCATCGTTATGCAGCATGGCATTCATGGATGGATAACCGAGCGATGGAAGACGGGTGACAAATAATGTTAGGATTATCTTCTCGAATATCTTGATGCGATTCTGATAACGTCAATGGCTGCCGAGGTCGGATTTGCACGTCAACGTCAACGGCCGACATATGGCGGATTTTTTGCTAAGTTAAATCTAATTTCGGACCTTCTATCGCTAATTGCTAGCTGGACCAGCACTAATTACACTGTAATATTATAAAATTACTCATACTTTTCGGATACCTTTATTTTTGGATACCGTTTTAAAAGTAACTATAAAAAAACAAAAAAGGTCCTATGGTGTCTTAAATTTTTGGTACATTGATTTAAGTATCTATTTCATGAGTATTTTTCCATATTTTAATTTTAGTTATTTTTTAATAATACCTACATTAAACATCACGTATGATCGTGGTTATTCCCCGTCGTCTCTTCAAATAGATGGAATAATGTTTTGAATGGTTTTGTGAAACAAAACTGACGGTTCGTTGGGATGTAGAAGCGAAATCTAATAAAATAAGTAGCTTCTTAGAGACACATCCGGACTCGACTTTATTGGCTTCTCCGGTATTGCTTTAAATTGATAAAATCAATTTTTGTTTGTGAACACTAGAATGCGCTGCAATTCTTGGAGCTTGTAGATACATTTTATTCTATGACTTTTTCTTATTTTCCTCATTTTATTGGAACGAAGTTCCTTACGGCAGGCTTGGAGGGGATAGGTTTTGCTGCGGCGACCGAACTGAAAAATATGTGATAGTAAAACCGTAAGAAAAAATGCGTGGAATCAAAGACGTGCGCATGCGCGACAGTCGCATACACAAGCGAGTAGTGTATAATACCTTTTTTTTTAAGCTATTGCATAGCTTTTAACGCGGGCCTTGAGCGTGGGGACCGAATCCAGAAATTCCGTAACGAAATAATGAAATAAATAAAATAAATAAATAAATGAATAATTTTTCATGTTTTTCGAGGGTGTTGAAGCCGATAGTGCTGTCAAAATAGAAATCCAAGATGGCGGCTGCGCGAAATTATCAACTTTTTCGTCATGGGTTTCGTTTTCATGGTTTTCTAGGGTACTAAAGCCGATAATTCCGTCAAAATAGATATCCAAGATGGCGGCTGCGCGAAATTATCAACTTTTTCGTCATGGGTGTCGTTTTCATGGTTTTCTAGGGTACTAAAGCCGATAATTCCGTCAAAATAGATATCCAAGATGGCGGCTGCGCGAAATTATCAACTTTTCGTCATGGGTATCGTTTTCATGGTTTTCGAGGGTGGTGAAGCCGATAGTGCTGTCAAAATAGAAATCCAAGATGGCGGCTGCGCGAAATTATCAACTTTTCGTCATGAGTATCGTTTTCATGGTTTTCGGGGGTGTTGAAGCCGATAGTGCTGTCAAAATAGAAATCCAAAATGGCGGCTGCACGAAATTATCAACTTTTCGTCATGGGTATCGTTTTCATGGTTTTCGAGGGTGGTGAAGCCGATAGTGCTGTCAAAATAGAAATCCAAGATGGCGGCTGCGCGAAATTATCAACTTTTCGTCATGGGTATCGTTTTCATGGTTTTCGAGGGTGGTGAAGCCGATAATTCCGTCAAAATAGATATCCAAGATGGCGGCTGCGCGAAATTATCAACTTTTTCGTCATGGGTGTCGTTTTCATGGTTTTCTAGGGTACTAAAGCCGATAATTCCGTCAAAATAGATATCCAAGATGGCGGCTGCGCGAAATTATCAACTTTTCGTCATGGGTATCGTTTTCATGGTTTTCGAGGGTGGTGAAGCCGATAGTGCTGTCAAAATAGAAATCCAAGATGGCGGCTGCGCGAAATTATCAACTTTTCGTCATGGGTATCGTTTTCATGGTTTTCGAGGGTGGTGAAGCCGATAGTGCTGTCAAAATAGAAATCCAAGATGGCGGCTGCGCGAAATTATCAACTTTTCGTCATGGGTATCGTTTTCATGGTTTTCGAGGGTGGTGAAGCCGATAGTGCTGTCAAAATAGAAATCCAAGATGGTGGCTGCGCGAAATTATCAACTTTTCGTCATGGGTATCGGTTTCATGGTTTTCGAGGGTGTTGAAGCCGATAGTGCTGTCAAAATAGAAATCCAAGATGGCGGCTGCGCGAAATTATCAACTTTTCGTCATGGGTATCGTTTTCATGGTTTTCGAGGGTGGTGAAGCCGATAGTGCTGTCAAAATAGAAATCCAAGATGGCGGCTGCGCGAAATTATCAACTTTTCGTCATGGGTATCGTTTTCATGATTTTCGAGGGTGGTGAAGCCGATAGTGCTGTCAAAATAGAAATCCAAGATGGCGGCTGCGCGAAATTAACAACTTTTCGTCATGGGTATCGTTTTCATGGTTTTCGAGGGTGTTGAAGCCGATAGTGCTGTCAAAATAGAAATCCAAGATGGCGGCTGCGCGAAATTATCAACTTTTCGTCATGGGCATCGTTTTCATGGTTTTCGAGGGTGGTGAAGCCGATAGTGCTGTCAAAATAGAAATCCAAGATGGCGGCTGCGCGAAATTATCAACTTTTCGTCATGGGTATCGTTTTCATGGTTTTCGAGGGTGTTGAAGCCGATAGTGCTGTCAAAATAGAAATCCAAGATGGCGGCAATCCAAGATTTATTCATCTAATTTTTATAATTGCATAGGTTGATAAAAAATGCTAGGCAATAGCTTTACCGCGGTAGTCACCGAGTGCCACATTTAATTTTTATTTTTTTATCCCTCTTTCTTTTCGTTCGCCGTTGCCTTCATTAGCCGAAGGAACTTCGTTCCTACCTGGTGTCCCACGACACCACATTTCTATTTTTAGGTAATCCTTTACACTACATTTATATACTTATGTACGTATGTTCATCCTTTTAGGTCCAATGGTTCAAACTGTACCAACATTGTCATTCAGTAAACGTTAGCGTTTTATTATGTAGATACATTTACTCCAAATACTATTTTTTTTTATAAAATATTTATTCAAGTAAAATGCTCGGGCAAGTGAAATGCGTGTTTGACTTAATTTTCTTTATATATTTGCTACCGGGGAAGTGGCTTGAAGAATTAAATTATGGTAAAGAAACTCGCAGATGCGTAAGTTCTTCATAACATCTTAGAAGGATTACCTTGATCTGCTTCAATCATTAGTGTTGCATTATGTTACTGGGAGCACATTTATAGTAAAAATAATTGTTACGATAACTATTGTGATAGGCTAGTATTTTGAACGATAGTTTCGCGCACAGGAAGTTTGGATCTAATACTGAAAGAACCTCTAATTATCCAAGTTATGTACTTATGAATTAGAAATGTATAAAATCATTTGTTTCGGTGAAGGAAAATATCGAGAAGAAAGAGATCTCCTGGACCTACCTGCCACCTGGACTAATGTGGACATTGGCCTTAACTGGCGTTTTCTGTTTCACAGAATAACATAAAAAGGAAAAGTCAAAATATCGCCAATTTGTCGTTAATTTATGAAATTGCAGTGTGTACATTTATGAATTGGCATATACCATATCGTAAGATGGCAGTGACAAATTTAATTATCGTGTTTTGGCCTCTGTTCATCAAATGCGTGAGTTTCGCTCTACAAAGATTTCGATTGCAAATTGAATCTGAGTGGGCGCCATTTTATACTCGCTAGCAAATATTGATGCGTGTTTTTAACCGTCTTCAAAAAAGGAGGAGGTTCTCAATTCGACTGTATTTTTTATATGTGTTACCTCAAAACTTTTTACTGCGTCCTGCGTATACCGATTTAGATGTTTTTTTTTATTTTCCAAAAGCTGGTGCTTGTCATGTGTCCCGTTCAAATTTCGAGAGAGAGATCTGACGAGTAGTATTAAATTATCCCAAATAATATAATTATAAGTTAATTTTTGAAGCCGGTTAAATTTTATGAAATTACTATTTATTTCACAGAGAACTGAGAAATAATTCTGCCGTGATTTATTTAGTTAACTTATCTACAATTAAGAATATTTGTAGGTACCTACTGGAGATTGTATGATATTATTGGAAAGAATAAACATTGATTTACAAACGTCACGTTCATATTTCTGAAAAGGGAGCGATATTAGGTTACTATGTAGTATAAAATACATGGAAGCGCTGTCGTTCATGAACAGCTGTGTATTCCCTGAGGTGATCAAGCGGAAAGATGGCGTTCGTATATCAAAGTGTCCTCTGTCGGCGACCATGCACATTATGACGCCTACGAATTGAAAATTCAAACACGGATAAAATATTTTACAGGGTGTGATTTGCTAACATTCACGTCACTAGCTCATTGATGCAAAACAAAAGTTTTTAGGTTTACTTTCATTTATTAATTACCTAGTTATGATTTTAAACTCAACTCAACGCCAAATTTACACATTTTATTATAATACGGGTACTCACGATCACAGTTCCTGTAACCACGATCCATGTAACTAGGTCTAAATATCGGCGCACAAACTATATATCGTGGGTACCTACAGAACACTATCTTCCGTGTGACAATAAAACTTAACAGTGTTTTGAAGGTAACATTTATGAAAAAAACATCTTATTTAGAAATAAAACTATGAAAGTATAAATAAAGCATCATGTAGATATAAACATGACAAGCATAAGTATATTACACCATAACATTACTTAGCTGCATGTTGTACTCGTATGTGCTAACTGTTTACCAAGATGCGTCCGCTCTCGAAGAACACGTTGTATTTACCTACCAACGGACGCCCACGCGTAGTATTAGAGCCGCCCTAATCCGTTTATTATTGTTGGTATGACGTGGAAGGAGTAGGTAATCACCCTGATGGGATTATTATCACTCTTAACTGGCTTTGGCCTCGGCATCCACGTGCGTCATAGTTACAATGTAACATTGGGAACACCATTGAAATTGTTTACTTATTTCGATATTACAATTTACAAATATGTACTAATACGAGTATACCAATTTTTCACCTTAAAATATGTAATAAATTAACTTGTTTCTTTCCTCTTTCTTTCTATTTCTTATTCTTCACCTGTTCACTATTCACTTTGGATGTACTAGTAAGTGATAAAATACATTTTTAAATCACGTAAATAACGGCGCTTACTATAACCCCTTAGGTATATAATATATAATTATGTTTCAACGGCCACGTAATGAGTATCTATCAGTAGGATTAGCAAGTAAAATATACTTAAGTACAGGTTCTCATTATTGAAAAGGCCTGGAGTCAACCCAGTCACGCTAAATATAAAATATAAAAAAATATTTTTAAGCTTAGCGATATTTATATTTCGACCTATTAATGGCCCATAACGGAGCACCCGTCTCTGCTCAGTCTGCTCATAACTGTGGAGGCCTAGAGCCTAGGTCTACACAGCGCCTCTGCTCCACGTTGCTCCAGTATGGATTAGTGAAGGCACTATAATATAACCGTCACATAATAATTATTACACGTAGGTACATAACATTTATAACGGTAGGTATTACTCATAAAAAATATACGTTTGAAAAATACAATATTCTGACGTGTAATTGTATATTGTACAACAAAGGGAGGTAGGAACCTTTACTTAGCCTTTCAACTCGGTTTACTATTGTGTATTGTAGAAATATTATCATTATTACAATTGGGTATATTTTTATAGTAACCTAACTGAAAGTGTATTACATAGAGTGTTGCTTTGCGATGTCTGTCTGTCCGGGAGACGAGCAAAGTGCTCGTAATCTTTGAATTGTGGCAAGTAATGTTGCTGGCAAGTTTTGATGGTTGTGACATTCTCGTAAACAAAATTACTTACGTAACAAAAGTACTTGGGAAACGCTTTAGGGTATTGTTATCGCTGCTTTTGTTTAACAACTGGTTTACTTTACAAAACGTAGCATTACCATATCACTCGTCATTATATTCGCCTGTATTAACTATTACTTAATTAATATTACTATGTTTCGATCAGTTTTATTTGATCTATAGTTACAAGTTATTTAAATTTTATTCTACATCTTGAATTGTCTATCACAAAGTCCATAACTTTTTAGTTTGTTTACAATTAGAAATGACCCAATTTCGGGCGGGTGATAAGAATGTTTATCGTAAAGCCTATGTCGTCTCTACAGTAAAAAATGAGGAAAAGATGCGAATTACGTTCTTCAGTGGCGAAACTCTACACTTATTTCTCTCTCCGTCTTTCTTTGTATAAACATAAATATAGTTTCAATAAACAAAAAGATATTAACGGATTAAACGTTGTTTATTTAAGAGAGGAATAATGTAGCATGCTGTAGCATCTAAGCTCTGACGCTTAAACCACTTTTTTGTAAATAGTCGAAGAATTTAGCGGTAGAGCCTTATTACGTTCCAGTGTCGTCTCTGCCTGTCACAAGGCCGGGTTACTAATAAGAAAAAAAACTGATTGATTTCATTTCGCGTTACTGTTGAGTCAAAAAAAACTTATACATATAAATGAAAGCATTTAAGACATAAATACTTGTTGTTTTAAGAACAGCTGCGCAGTGATGGATGTGACAACATGAATTTACCGTTCAATATTAAAGTTTTGATTAAGTGACAAATTTCCTTGTAACATTTAGCTTCCAGTAAAACATAGCCCAAACTTTAGTCGGCAATTAGTGCGAAGTTGCCCTTGGTTTAGTTTACATAACTACATCGACCACGTTTTTCAAATTAATTACAGGACAAAATTATTTTGTATAGAAAACAAAAATACTTTATAATGAATCAAAACAAAATACATTTTCTTTATTTAATAAAAAGATGATATTTATTTATTTAGACCTTTTTGTATCATACAACATATGGGAACAAAAGGTAGACTTAATGCTAGAAGCATTCTTTATCAGTGACTTGGAATTTGTGTCCGCCTTCATCTTCAGCTTCAACCTGAGATTGAACCTGAAATATTTAAATTCTGCTCATTATAGCTTTATTAAAAGTGTGTAGATATGTGAGATAATTTTTTCTACACCTTTCACATTTTATTCAACGATGTAAGCAAATCTAAACCATGAGAATTTAAAACTCATTTCCCTGTGCTTGTACTTAATAATATCATCAGAGGAGTCGATTGCGCAATTTGTAGGAGTGGGCGGTATGTAATAAGATTTATTAACAATTTCCTCGTTTCGAATTGTACTTCTTAACTTCTTGCTTACGGATAATCTAAATTACGGTGCTCTTTAAATAGTAGCTCTTGTAGTTATATAATGATTACTGAAAAAATATACAATAGGTAAAAAATACGTAAAAAATCTAGTGTAGACTAAAAAATGAAAAAATAAAGTTTTAAGAATTAATGAATTAAAAGTTAAATGACATTTACCCTGTGACGCTGAAACAAAATATCAGCGTATTGAAACTTGAATAGCCACTCTATATAAAACTTCAAGTTTTATATACGTTGGCTAGCCGCTCTAAGCCGACCGCTATCCGCCCTAAACAGACGAGCTTTTCGATAGGCTTGTCCACGTGTGACATAAACTGTTGGCCACCCGTGTGGTAGTCGGTACGGCTCAAAACTTGGACCGTCTCGCCGCCAGCGCCCGGAGCCGCCGCCGCCGCCGCTAGCCGCACTCGCGGCACTTGTCTAGCTGTTGTTTCCGTTATGACTGATCATTTTATTCAATGTTATTATGGCTTCTATGGTTTAACATCTCACTGGAAGCCACGGGCCTCTACTATCAGAGATGGGCAAAATGCAGTCATGATTACAGATTACAATTACGTCTGGAGGCCTGGAAATGCCCCCGCGAGTGCCCGAGAATAGGTAGTTGGAGCGTTCTAGGCGGGATCATTTTCGTGCCTCCAGGTGTAATAGTAATCCGGAATCATGATTACTTTTTGGGCAAAATGCATCAATTGAAATTGTAATTTGTAATCATGATAACATTTTGGGCAAGATGCACCAATTGAAATTGTAATTTGTAATCATGATTACATTTTGGGCAAGATGCACCAATTGAAATTGTAATTTGTAATCATGATTACATTTTGGGCAAGATGCACCAATTGAAATTGTAATTTGTAATCATGATTACATTTTGCCCAACTCTGTCTCCTATACCTAAAGAGGGCGTGACCGTCCCTCATCACAGTGCCAACGCGGATAGGTTTTTAGTCGTCCAATTCACGGTCCGAAGTTCTTGTGCTGTCTGTAATTCTCAAACTTTGTTTAACGGCTTAACTGTCTATAACAACCGGGACCGACGGCTTAACGTAGCGTTCGAAACATGGAAGAAATTTCTTTAGTACCAATAAATTGACTTCGATTGAAGTGGCTTAACCAGTTGGAATATCTGTCTGAAAACTGAAGGGCCGAGTTTAACCTGAACAGGAAAACGTCATGATCAATTTGCATGCCTGAAAGAAGTTATCAAAGATAATATTATGTCAAGTTGTCGATCACATAGATCAGTTGATAGTGGTATATACTCGTATAACTATTTATTTGTACTTACTTAATAACTTAAGTACTTACTGACTTAGCGAACTCACTATAACACTTACATACTTATAAAGAATCCCATCAAAAAATGTAGCAATGTTTCAAGCTATACCCAAAATGTAAAAATTCATTTGAGTGTTGTAATACCAGTCTACTGCTCCATACTTCCATGCGATACGTAATAAAATGATTTTAGGCAGAGTTTTAATGAGATTTAGTAGGAGTGAGTGGTACAGCTTCACCTTGATGATTGAATTATTCATCCTCGGGTAGCTAGGAGCGCAGAGCTTGCGTAATTTAAAATTGCGGTGTTAAAGTACAGCGCGTGTCTCACCACGTCACTCGATAATATACAAGTAAACCATTTAAAGTATGTAGGTACAATATTTATTTATAAGGGCTTGATAAAAAATATACGACTATTAAACAATGTTAAAGGGGTGTTATTAGAACTAAATAACACAACATAATCACAAGGCAATGATTTTTCTCTTTTTATGACATCGTACCTTAAACATACATACGTACATACATACATACATACATGGGTACATACCTACTTATTGAAATAATTGTTGCATTATGATATTTGTTGCCTCAAAAATCAAAGCTTGTTGTCAATTACGCTAACGCAGTTTCAAGAGTAAAATTGTGTGAGTTCGTATTAATTCAGCTTTCACCCACAACTCGATTTGATTATCAACTATAGCTTTAGCCGGCCATGGTCTAAGTTCATTCAGTACGACCTAGATTCCCAAAGGTATCGCTCGCCCTCATTCGTTATGTGTTGACAGTAAAGCACCTACCTGATTAAGTTTGGACTGCGGCTTGAAGAATGTTAAGATATTTATGAGGTGAAGTTTCGGTTGGCAGCACATGCCCGCAGTCAATGTGGGGAACAATAGCTATATAATGGAGTTTCCTTTCAATGTCTAACTTTGGGAACTTTACCTCAGGAGCTGTGCTTAACGTGCGAGACGAACTTCATTCGTTTGGTGTAATTAATATCTTCCGGTTTATTTATAACTTACTGACACAAACTCTAACAAATAGTGTACCTATTGTTAATGAATATGTGCAAACTATTTAATGTATTCTAGCGGACTAGGCAGACGTTCTTCTGCTATATGTAGGTAGACATTTTTCTGTAACATATTTTTTATTTTAGCACTAATTAATAATTATAATTAAGTTTGTAATTAATAATTAAAACTTTGATAAGAAATCCACAAGTAGTAGATACATAAAAGCTGTTAAGTATTAATACCCCTAATCCTACCTACCATCTAATTGTATGACATGTCATAAGTAAGCAAAGGAAATTAAGAAAATCGTATGCATGAGTATATTATAAGGTTCCATATTTGAGAATTAATTAATTCCCTAAGTAAGCAGTCCACTGCATTCGCCACGCTCGCTTGAAGGTAATAGCCCCCAGCTTGCTTGCCTTCAAGATGAGTTCAGATTTTCTCGGCACTTTGATTAGACTACTGCCGGAATTTAATTTAGCTCATCCTGAATTAAATAGGGTTGATAAAGATGTTCCATGTCAAATAGTGTCTAGTGAATGTCCTGTTTGATTATGTGTATGTGTGCGGGCGGGCCATGGACATTGAACTTTAAATTAAATATAGAGATTTTTGAACTTTGCTCACAATTAAACGTAGGTACATGAATCACTTAAAAATTTATTAAATAACTTAAATGAAGAAATTAAGGTCATGTTTTCGATATTATTCATAACACTATTAATCCTGATGGTTTGTGGCTACTGTCGACCTTAGACCACCACTTAAGCTATCACGAAAGCATTCCCGAATATTGAATACAGCTGGACAAGTGATAAAGTAGGACAAAACGTATGATCTAGTATTAATAGAATAAATTAATAAATTTACACTGCGCAGGGCGAAGTTAGCAAAATCTAGTCTTTCATATTTAAAATGATTCTCCACGTTGAACATTAAAACGGGAGTGAAACATTCATAAAGGCGACAGGAGAACGTGTTCGTTGAGATTTAAATTAATTAGTCAAAGACATTAGCACCTGAATGTAGGTCGAGTTGCGAAATTAATGATTCCGAAGAGATTACTGTAGGACATGTCTTTCCGCGAAGAGCCCTTTGGGCATTGCGCTAGAGAGTCTTTGATAATACATACCTAAGTACCATTTCTACCGCGTAATAATGGTTTTAACAACAATTGTGTTCCGGTTAGAAAGATCCGGATACACTTTTTTAGAGGCGAACATCTTACTCCTCAAGGGTAGCAACACATCTGTGAGTAAATTAGATCGAGACTATTACTAACAATTACTAACTGGACAACCCTGCCCCAGTCCTGATACCTACTAACAAACTAATCAAATAACGTTCTCATTTTATTATGATACGGGTACTCACGATATGTATTTTGAAACGCCGATATTTCGACCCAGTTGCATGGATCGTGGTCACGGCTGAACTGCGGTGGCGCGGAGAAACTTTTGACAGGTGACACTTGACACTAATACATTAGTCTATCTACCTTACGTCTAGTTCGTTTTTGCGTTTTGTTAACCATATTACGACACACTACACTGACCACATCCTGCCGCTCAGCACTTTTAACTTTTTCGGACTTACATAAACTAACCACTGGATTCCATGTTTGCGCTAACTTAAATCCATCCTCCCTATTAAAATTTTTGGGGTGTTTTTTAATTTCTATTGCCTCTCGTACCAGCCGTGGGATGTAGTGGCGTTCCGTGGCGATTACTTGCGGGCTTCCAAGTTCAATCCAGTGGTTAGTGCCCGAATCAAGTAGATGTTCTGCTACAGCTGATTTCTTCCCTTCATTCTTCCTAATTGCTGCGATGTGTTCTTTTATTCGCTGCGATATCGAGCGTTTCGTCTGTCCAATGTAACAGCTCCCAATAACGTTCTAAATAACGTCCAGCTCAAAATAACGTTCTAACACCGCCTGCTAACTGGACTACCCATCCTAGACCCGATTTGAGTCTGGTTCTGCTGCTGGGTCGGTCACAGTTGTCAGTTGGCAGCGGACGGATGGTGCTGCATGCTCGTTTGCTACTTTAATTCCATAAAAAAAACGTTAGTAAAAATCCCGGAGACTAGCCATTGCGAAAAATCCCCATAAACCAGATTCTTCTCATATCGACTGGGTATCTGTTTGAAGATTCATAACAATAAACAAAAAAGATATTCTCGCAAAAGAACGAAGAATACACAAGAAACATCAATATATGTTTATTTAATGTTTTTTTAAACCGGTATAAATGTTGTTTGTTTGGAATATTTTTAGGTTTGTTATTAGTCTCTTTGTTTGTAACGGTATCAGGTAAAAATCACAGAAAATATGAAAATTTAAGGACGTTTCGTAAATAAAGGATTCATTTAAATATAGGACTATGTACCTTCGGAAATTGAATTGTTCTGGGCGGACTGTAATTTAATGAAAAACCTGTTAAGGGATTAGCATTATGGTCCGGTTGCTTCATTGTAGCCATTGCAATACACAAATAGGTACACATACCTACTTATATTTCAAATTCACATTGCAAAGCAAAGTTTGAGCGGTGCCGCGGTGGTACCTCTCGGTCGAACCCTACGGCTCCATTGTTCTACGTCCATAATTGGATTCCAAAGCTTTAACCCAACTTCATAACAAAGTGTACGTAATAAATACCGAATTAAGTACAGACTACGTTATATATAGCTCTCAGCTAACTTTATTTTTCTTCGTATTCGTTGTGTTTTGGTTGTCATGTAGATACTTTTTCGGTAAATAGCCGTCAAACAGCAGAGGGGGCTAGTAGATGGTTGGTAATGCCTTTGATGCATGTTCATGGTCTACTAAACTAACACAAGCTTCGATTTGCTTATACACTTGAAAGATAACGGTAACTTTTAAACACGACAACACGCCAGAAACTAAGGATTCCTACGTGCCAGACAAAAAATAGATGTAGCTACCTATAGCAACCGATTCTTAGGATGTACATTTTTTCATTACATTTCTAGTTTCTCGTGTCAGCTTAGCTCATACAGTCTTTTTCTAGGTCCTATTAGGTACTCTATCGATTCACGTCTCAAGAGCGTTTTATCGGTTAACATTTTCTTTCTTCTTTTTACTGAGTTAACGCATATGCTTAACAGTTTAACAGTATCTTTTAACACTATCGGAGTACTATTACTATTACCTATACTTTGGTAATAATATAACCCTGGCTGGACTCATACTTATAGGTACTACAATAATATAAAACAACAATGTTCTTAATATCATAAAAAGCTAATTAAAATTTTAATGTTACTTATAATAAATATAATAGTGAAGTGCAAAATAATAAAAATAGACTGCTAATTAAAAGAATAGTTTAGGTAGGTATAGTTTTTACGTAAATTGCCGATAAATGAACAAACGGGCCATTAATTCTTAATTGATTCAATAATATTTTACTGACCCTAGCTCGTGCCCTAACAGGCAACATTATTTTCAGTTAAAATTAAACATTAAAATATAAAGTTTATTTCATTAGAAGAAAATTTAATATCTTGTGGGATTATCCTTGAGTTTAAATATTTTATGGCATTTAATATACCGTTGCTCAGAGTTAATGAATTAGCCCAGATAAACAAGGTTTCTGTCCAAATATTCCTGCTCATTTTAAGTAATGAATTGCACTAAATAATCTTTACGGCGACCCTAACTAAGTATTCGGCTCTACCTCATTATGGGCCAACATATTCAGTCGGAACCGTCCTTGATGTCAGGTAAAATTAATTCGTAGCACCTTTTAACTGAGAGTCACAGGGGCTGTCGGCTCTCGTGGGACGGGAGAAATTTATACGGCACATTACCTATTCAAAAAGGTCTCCCGGCAACAAAATAAAATGAGATCGATGGAGAGGCAAAATATAAATGGCAGTTGTTACACCGTTACACGTTCGCTCAATTCGCGTCATGTCAAATGTTTTACAAACATGACATTTGTATCAGCGTTATCTGTCTACGTGCGTCTAAACGATACCGTAATTGGTTTAGAACGCAAGCTATATTTTGTCATTGTTAAATTTTATTTGCGAAAGTGTCTTTTTTTGTTGTCCTTCTTTCATGTCAAAACGGAGCAACGGATGTGAGTTTCGGTATGGAGATAGTTAAAGCTGGAGAGTGGCATAGGCTATGATTAATTTTTCAAGGAAAGATATGTAATTTCCACGGGAAAAAACGTTTTAAACAATATTTCAATTTGGTTGAATTAATACTGTCGTGAATGTTTGAAATTGCTAATATTAATTTTACTGCTTGTTGCGTTCGGTAATATGAAGTTAATATTTTATAAAATTCCTTATTAGGCAAGTACGTACCTACTTTTTATTGCTCACGAGACAAATCAAATAAATAAAAATAATAAAATAAAATAAATAATCTAATAGTTCAGAGTACAATCTAACAAATTTATTGTTACAATCGGCCAACGGTAACGTCTAGACTCTAGACTAGTCTAGACAGTTCAATTTTGTGGGATATGCGGCTCCCCATACTGATACAGCCTATGTGGAAGTAAGTAGGAGGACAGGACGCTTGGGATCTCCAAGATTTTATACATTACCCGCTCTAGAATGATCATGTTAATTTTTTTCTGTATCTAGCGATTACAATATTGATATGATTAATAACATTTCTGAAAAATCTTCTTTTCACGCACTAAATGTCCTTTTTTCGCTGCTTTTTAAATTTCAATTTATTAATGCGCGGCAAACTGTTCCTTCTAATTTCAAATTTCCTATCTTCTTTGTCTTTTATTGTATAATTAAATCGGATTCATTCGCTCTGGAATTAATTAAATTTTTTGAAGAGAGCTTCTTACGTTGTGCTTTTCAGAAACGAAATGTAATCGGTAATTGAGGTATTTGTATTAAATACATTTTATTCGTGAATCGTTAACTTTACAACGCCATGTTTGTGATCAAACGAGGAAACCCCGGGAAAGAAAACGATATGGTAAATTTTTTTTAGCCTTAGCCTCGTCCTTTGTTTAGCAGGGTAAGTAAGACTCTCATTGAAGGATGGATCTAGTCTCTAACATCCCGAACCTATAGAAATCCGTACAATATACCTGTAGGAATTTCTTATGAAAGATTGTTTCATATTCTTATAAATTGCATGTTGAATAGGTGATTAATTGAAGTTATTGCGCAAACAAAGCTACGATTGTTTTTTATTATCTTTGTTATCCTCATAAAACACGTCCAGCCATCGAACGTCTGACAGAGAAATGCTGTAATTATGTCGAGGATTAATGCGAAGAGCGTCCTGCATAAACAATCGGCTTTAATTTTTTAAATTCTAAATGATATCACGTTCAGTTGTGGAAATTGTTTTTACTGTAGGCAGGTACCTACTTATTAAATTTATTCAAGGACCTTAACATTTTTTTCTTTATGTTATACTAGCTTTTCGCAGCAGCTTTATCTGCCAATTTCCAAAAATCCTTTCTTAGTTCTCACTTGTGTCTATTCTATTCTATTCTATTCTATTCTATTCTATTCTATTCTATTCTATTCTATTCTATTCTTTCCTATCCTATCCTATCCTATCCTATCCTATCCTATCCTATCCTATCCTATCCTATCCTATCCTATCCTATCCTATTCTATTCTATTCTATTCTATTCTATTCTATTCTATTACCGCTGGGTGGATCGCCTGCTCGTTTGTTCCTGCTTTAAAGGCTACAATGAACTATCCAATTCAATCCAGATGGGTCTTGTACTTGGTCGCAACCTCTCTATTTTTCGTTCAACTAATTTAATAAGAGTTTAGTTCAAAACTTAAGCCAGAATTACCGTAAAGCTTAATCAATAAAAGAATAATGACTTCTTCCCAGTGTACCGTTTAAATTGTGTAACATAGCTTGCTTGCTTTTCCAATATTGTCAGGACCAGCCGTCGCCGTAACATAGTACCTACGAGTTCAATATATGGCTTTAATTATAAAGTATATGCATCGAATAAATAAAGATATTGCAACTGTTTTGTATTGATATGGAACTTGCTTACCACAGTGTAGAAACCTAGTACACAGTAGATATTTTTGATGAACAATAGATATTAAAGTTTAGACCCTTCAATGATGACCACGACCGCTCTGCCAAGAGCGTAACGACTGAGAAGAGAGATATCAAAGTTTAAGTAGTAGGTAGGTACCTACTAAGTATGTCTATAAAAGGTGCATTTTCTCTTTTAGCATTTCCCTACTACAAAACTGACTTATTATTTTTACGTGACGTCAGTAGACTTCTCTGTACATATACATAAATATAACTGATTTACTGTCTGTTGATAATGATCATGTAACTTCCAAAATTGTTGTTATATTCACAAAGTATTTACATATTGTATTTTCACAAAGTTGTTATATTCGTGTATTCGAGACGGTATTTCATTGCTACGTTAGCTTCTGAGTAGATGATTTGGTAAATTTATTTGTGAATCTGTACCTACTAAAAGAGGAAAGACAAATTTTTATTGAAAATATTCGAGTATTCCAGAAAGGTTTACGCGGCTAACTATTTTTAACCGACCTCAAAAAGGAGAAGGTTAAGTCCGTGAGTGTGTATCTTTTTTGTTTGTGATTTTCATGTTTAAGCGTGTTTAAAAGTATTGGTCACAACATTGCAGAACCCACATTGATTTATTATTCATTTAAGGGCCTGGTGATGCATATTTTTTGTATATGATGCTAAGTTAATCTTTGACAACAGACCCACCTGATGTTAAGTGTTAAGTCCAAGACCACAATATCTCTCTCACCAACTAATGGGATTATTTAATTTGAACAGTGTTTACAGTTATTTATTTTTTACTTGCAAAGCCAGTAGTACATCATTGAGCTGTTTGTCAAGGAATCATCATGTCATGACGCTGATGATTGCCACAGCGCTCTTTACCGATATCTTGTTTCAACTTCTTTTTTGTATATGATGCTAAGTTAATCTTTGACAACAGACCCACCTGATGTTAAGTGTTAAGTCCGAGACCACAATATCTCTCTCATCAACTAATGGGATTATTTAGTTTGAACAGTGTTTACAGTTATTTATTTTGTACATGCAAAGCCAGTAGTACATTATTAAGCTGTTTGTCAAGGAATCATCATGTCATGACGCTGATGATAGCCACAGCGCTCTTTACCGATATCTTGTTTCAACTTCTTTTAAAGATTTTTTAAAAACAAAGTAAGTATAGCATTGTTTACGAACTATTTTATAAGATACTGCTCAACCTTTGAGCAGCATAGTGAAGGCTATTTCGCTGTGATCACTGAACCGAGAGACATTGCTCGCTCTAGTCAAGTTCAAACTTGGCTATTTTCATAAATACGAGAACATGGGTAAATGTCAATCATGTATTGAATGTCCTTTGATGATTTTACTGTCTACTTCCAGTAATTACGTACAAGTTTTTTGGTCAGTACTGTTATTATGTCCAACGTGATATTAATAGCAATCTCAAAACTGTTTCATTATTTCGTGTACAATTATAGACTAAAATAGCTGGAAATACTACTTGTTTATTCATTAAATAGTTGCAGAACTTATTTGTTATGAGCACTCTGTGAAAATAGGTCAGTAAAATTAAAATATTAATCGGGGAACAATGCACGTCGGACAACCGCGCGCCTGCACTTGCTCGCTAATGATTTTGGATTGAATAAACGATTAAAATGGTAATCAATCAATCGACAATATGTACATGTGATAGCGTGCACGATGGATATGAAGCATGTTTAAGGGCCGACCATCCATTCATTCAAATTATTTTAAACTACAGTCGATTTTTAACATTCTGAATCTTGTAGATTAATTTGGATCTCCAATCAGCAGTTTACCTACTTTACCTTGTGGATGAACCTTCTTCTTATTAAGAAGACGTAGTCGCTATTAACATAATCTGGCTATTTCTGTAGTATTCCAAAAAGACGGTATTGCTTATCATTATATCAGCTTGTGGATAATCGAAGAATACCCCTTCTTTATACTATGGTTGTTCCTGCGTGGTTTCGTATGAGATGTATCTTTGTTCTTTCTTTAATTAACCATATCGCATTGTTTTAATAAATTTTTGGAGGACTAGATGTAGCTTTTATTTTAACTAATTAACCAAAACTGAAAATACACAAAATTGTAGTGGTTTGTTCTCCAACCACATCGGACGAGGTAGAAACGCCGCAGGTTGCCGTTACGATACAATAGCGTGGTATTTCAACGTAATTCTCACTAAGAATTTAGGCATGGCCAGTGGAGTGTGGCCGCGCGAGTTATGCTGCAGTAATTTCACAAAAAGCCCGGTGAATAAGTGAAGCGCCCGCAGCACCGCATTCGTTGGCTCGTAAAATATCGCTCGGTCTACCGTTCGGTTCGAGCCGTTCGCTGCATGGCTCATTTTTAAACGTGTCCGGTCCTTATTTATGAGTAAACACCGAAATAAAGGGAACGCTCCTATTTTACTATTGTCGCTTTAGTAGTAGTTGTACCATGAAGAAACAGTTTAAATATATAACAGACATATGCACCAGTTAGTTACCACCTCATATCGCCTGAGTAAGGTTCAGCGATCTTTTGTGGGCCTCGGTGTACGCTTTTATAATAAATTGCCCAAGTCAATCATTGATCTAACCATACAAATACATATTTAAGAAACGTATTAAAACACGGCTTGTAGAGAAAGGTTATTATACTATCGATGAGGATATTAATGACAAGGATGCTTGGTAATCGACATCCTCAACCAGTTCCGCTCAAGTTAGTATTTAGGTATAAAATGGTAGTACCTAGCAAAAAAGATTGTAATTAGTTCTTAAGCACTATTTTTAAAACATGTGCCAAGGAGTTTTCTTTCGCCGTTTCTTTTTCTCCTCTAAGATTTAAAATTTAAAGGCACCTTAGCGAAGCGGTGGTAAATGCAAAAAATGACGTTCATAAGTGTATTCTAAATACCTACGTGAAATAAATGATTTGAGTTTGAGTGAGTTTGAGTTTGAATCCTAACCTTTTAAAAAGCTGATAAGAAATAATTAACATAACGTAAATAGTTAATTAATGGGGAATATTTTGATAATTTCTCCTCATCTCCTCGCTAACGCTGTAGCCCACGGAGGTATGTACCAACCGAGTAGGTAGATAATAATTTGTTTAAACCAGTGAACCATTATATTTAATGTTTAATATTATACAACAAGGAGTCATTACGTACTAATGGGGCTGAAGCCGTACGCCGACCTTATTTTTTTGCGGTATCTATCACTTAAAGCGGCGTGTTTTACGAAGCACATCAAACCTAATGGCTTCTACACAATAGCTTCTACCCACCGTGACTATAAGCAACATGTTGGTATTAGATAACATAACACACACTCACAAGACTTATTAGTAGGTAATTGAAACGCATTAGCTCTAAATGAGCATCCCTTCTAACATCATTAGGTCGGTATATATGATAATAATTGATTCATTTTGTTTATCTGTCTTAATTAATATCTGGAAAATGGGTCGTATTAGCTAAAAGTACCATGTAAAATTTCAAATACTAATGTTTATAATTTGTAGTAAGTACATACATAATTATGTAGGTTCTTAATTAATATTATTTAAATAAAATATTTTAATGAGATTTCATCGTTGTTATTTTAACTAACTACTAATGTCCTTATCAAATTTTATGAAATTAGGAAAATTAGGAAAAGTTACTATACAACTAGTCAATGAAACTAAATGTTTGGCTTTAACTTGGAAGCTCCTGCCAGTTTCAGTTAGTTGATTTTAATAGTCGGTTGTATTTTGGAAGTACCTACTCATAGCCCGACGGGGACTTCGTAAGTAATTAACTTTACTCGTATGAACTTGGACATACCTCCTATAAGGATTTATTTGCATCGGCGGGCGATGCTAATTTTGCCATTTACACAAATTTTTGGCAAGTTGAGCCTTCGGTTTTATTACGATTAGATTATCAGTTGCAGTATTTTAAGTGGTATAAAAACTTCCTGCATTTGGGTTGGCCAGTAGCCTGTCTACAAATCGCGACTAGACCGCTCTTATGTTCACTCGGCACCAAACTGCACACTAGCATGTAAAATCCAAAGTCCAAATCAAATCCAGGTCTCCAAAATGACGAGGATTCTTGCGTGATGCGCGGACAAACATACCAACTCAGAGACAAAGATTCTAAAATTACAGGTAGTACCTAACCGCTGTTAAACATTGCTGAAATATGCCTACTCAATAGATACTTAAGTATTAAATTTAATTTTATTATAATAATACTTTACATATTATGACAATGCAAACTATTGTCATAAGATCATTAAATTTAATGGTTCCTACACAAGTGTCGTCCTTGCGCTGTTAGTAGATAGTTTATTAGCCAGAGTGAATTATAGGTCAATAACTATACAAGAGCCATATTGTAAGAGCTAAGAATTTATAGCATGTCTTATATGAAATTCTTATATGATATTCGTTTCATCCAATATTTGAGCAAACAGCTTTTTCATATCCATATCAATAAATACGATACTGTTTTCTCAAATATCTTTCATCTACTTAATAAACGTTGATCAGTAACAGTTTTATTAATTTACTAGTAAAGCCGCCCTCGGTTCTCTTCGGGAAAGCTGTCCCTTAGTACCCACACTGAAACAATGTTATGAGTGATTCTGTAAATTGACCATTTATTTATTTATTAACCGATTGAAAGACCCAGAATGCTGGCCTGCAAAGAAGACGGATGAGAGACGATTGCATGTGGCGGAGATGAGAATGTTGAGGTGGATGTCTGGAGTAACAAGAGTGGACAAAGTAAGAAATGAGTTCATTACAGAAAGTTTGAAAGTAGGACAAATAACAGAAAAGTTGAAAGGGAGCCGAATGTCGTGGTATGGGCATATGACGAGGTGAGCGGAATCGCATGTGACGAGAAGAGTGATTGATATGAATGTGGATGGACAAAGGGGACGAGGACGGCCAAAGAAAAGATGGGTGGATTGTGTGAGAGAAGATATGAAAGATAAGGGAGTCAGTGTAGAAGTTACGGCCAAAAGGAAGAATGGAAGAGAAGAACTTATTGTACCGACTCCAAATAAATTTGGGAAATGGGCAGGAAGATGATGATGAACTGATTGAAATTAGACAAACACTAAATTTTAGGTAAAATTACCTCAATACTTTAGTCAAAATTGCACCTAAATCTGTTGGACCATTTCAAAGATTAGCGCGTACAAAAGCACAGACAAACAGAATAAATATACAGACAACGATCATTTACAGATTTATCATATATAAAGATATATATTTAAATCGTCTTCAATTAAACAAAATTATAACTTCTAAAATTCCAATATAACACATAAGGTGTAACGAATGTTGTATTGTAAGAACTTTCTATAAAACCGATTCCGGTGCGGTAAATCGGGAATATAGTATTTATTTTGTCGATTTTCTATCAAAGTTGAGTGCTTATTTTGGATAAGAGCATTCGTATCAAACATTACCAACATAATGTACGCATGCACACACGTAGGGTTGAAACGTAATTTCAGATAAAATGTAACGAAAAAATAGTAACTAAAATCTAAGCTTCTTTAAAATTAGTACGCTCCACCTTAGACACTTGCAATTAAGTGGGACTGTAGTCCAGCAGTAATTTTTATTAAGAAAAAACGTAACACCTTTTTACGATAGACCATAAGTTATTAGAATAATTGGAAATTATCACACTTCATGCTTTCCCTAGCCGCAGTACCTACCTTTAGCAATAATACACCTAAATTTTAATTGCTATTTGGATATAAAGAATTTTCATCTATTCGAAATGCAATTGTGTGTCTTGACATAATAATAATGACCACATACCGTCTATATCTGTAAATATACTAAGCGTAGAATGATGAGCATCGAAAAATGATTTATTTTAAAGTTAATTCGGCGAGGCAACCCTACACAAACGTATTCCGGCCGAACTCGAACGGAAACTTCTCGAACAGTTGCCAAACTCACCTACCTCACTTGCCTCACTTCTTGCGGAAACAAAGTTTTTCTCTCTCCGTAAATAATGTTTTATGCGTGTTCCGTGGTTATTTTACGAAAGGCAGCCAACACCTATAGGTTCAAACATGTGTTTTTGGCAGATGCTATTTGATTTATTACATCGCAAATTCGTGATGTTCTAGATATTTTTTTATGTTCATTGGTAATACGGTAGGCGTACGTAATTTAAATTTTCGAAATTTAAGTTGCGATTGTTGACCTGTGAAAAAGATGCTAAATAAGATTGAGTATATTCATTCAAGACATTTATGTTTATAAAACAATTATAGATATTTAATAAGGGAAAATAAAGGAAGTTCCATGATCAGTGATCCAACGGAAGGATGGTAATGGAGGAGATAATTTCCTACCAGACAGTGCAAATTTAATTCCCGTGACGTCATAAATAGATGTCATAAATAGATGTGAAAAATATACAAATACATACATACATCTAACAATAATTAAATATAAAAAAATATACACGTAAATAAATATAATTATGTAAATTTATGTTATTTCCATTCATCTGTTAAAAGGAGGCTAAATTAATATTAGTTATTGAATCCAAACAAAAGTTGGAATGGTTATTTTCCGGCGCATTCCTTCAGAATAACTATGACTTGAATGTTGGCGTCGGGAAACCGGTAAAGTCGAGGTGGCTGGGATTGGGGGTAAAAAATATAACAGAAGCATGCTGTGCTGACATGGCAACGGTCCGCTGTGAAAGAAATTCCCGGCAAGATGTCATAAGTTTATTAATTAGATACGCGGTAGACTTTGAAAATAGCGACACATTTAGTTTAGCGGATCTTTTATTTACCTATAATTATTTGTATCACATCACAGAAGATTAAGTAACCTAATAATGTAGGTTTGAACAGACAAGAAAATAGTTTGTGTATGTCGGCTACAACTACATTAGGTACTCATATTATTAATTTATGAACAGCATAAATAAATGAAAGATTGAATAGATTTGATATTGTATGACACGTACAAGTAGTAATTAGATAAACCTTTCCAACCATAACCAAAGTTTCGACGTACAAAAAGTTATAAATATCTACCTCAAAAGGGTTTTAAGCACGTCTAATTATGTTGAAGCTATATTTACTCTTTGGGTACCTACTTCCATGAAATTAAATAAAAATGCCCACTGTCAGACTGTGACGGGGAACAAGGGACCGGACTTGGCCGGAGGCAAAAAAGGGTAACGCGAAGAGGAATGATTCCCTAAATGTTAACAATATATCACTCTAACTTGACGATTCGTTTGCGAGTCGAATTCGAAATATCTCCTTGGTTAATATCGAAACTCGGTATCGGGCGGCTGCGAGCTTCCGATGGATTTTGGTAATTTATCGTTAATTTCAATGATAAATGCTCCTATTTAAAACGGGGTTTATGTGTACGGTTGTATAGGTGCGGGCAAGAATGAGATAATTATACTGTGTCCTTATTCATTTGCAGTCTACGTAGGTACTTAGGTACATTCGTAAATCACACGGTTTACATAATAATCTTACTTTAAGCAAAAGTATCACTTAGTCACTAATTAATATTTAATTACGTTACTTGAGTAATGAATTAAGTTATAAAACACATGAACAATTGTTTTCTCACTAGATCATTCGTTTATTTTATCAAATGCTACATAATTATTATAACATAATAAAATTGCTACCCATGAAAATTATTTTGTCTTTTGAATACCTACACTTCATGTTGTCATCACAGTATTTCAGAATTATATTCAGTTATTGTCATTATAAAGCACCGGTTAGCATTCATTGTTATATAACGGGACATACCTATTTACTGCCAACTGGGAATCTCCTTTAAGCGGATTTACATACACATGGTATTTCATTAATCTGCCTAAAGGGATGCAGCCGCGGAGCAGCGGTGAATGATTGATGCGATGACTATTCGCGCTTATTAAATTTAATTTTCTCTTACGTCATGATTGATAGAGTTTTTACGTTGCGTTTAAAATGACGTCAATCCTACAAGCATGCTTTGAACATTAAAATGTTTTTTGAAAATTAGGTTTGATGGCGATGGTTAAGTACGAATACATATTGATTTAATGTGATCTGGGGATTTTGATATTGTCATCTGAAACAGTTTTTTCCAAAATTTCAAGTGTAATAGGTCGTTGGGAAGTGAGAAACTGATAACAAAATTGCACCTGAACAGACAACACACAAAGCGAGTTGGTAACAAGATATAAATTTAAAGTTTAAACTCGATCTCTACTGGGAATATATCTGAAATTCACGCTCTGTAATGCAAATTTGAAATGTGATACTTAAGTTCTTTACTTTAACACCTACAGACCACCCCATTTTTTTTATTTATGACTATCTCCTTTTGAATTTGGCGTGCCGCCACACAGCCTATACAAGATAATGTATCTACCTCTTACTTTTAAATACATACCAAAGGAAATTTATGCACAAGTCGATAAGGGGACATGACTCACGTCGGTCACATTTACCTACTGGAAGAATAACGAGTGCACTCATACGAGTGAGGCCCGTGGGACCTTATCTGGAAGGGCAAACATTTTCTACACAGTATCTTCTCTCGTAAAATAAACAATCATAGTAAAAACCTAGTACTTTATAACTTAGTGAAGTTCTCCATAATGTTATGGACAGTTATTGGTTGTGATGATGAAGATTTAGTACCTATTTGTTAAAGAACTTGGTATCTACATAATACTTTGCCCATAGTCAAAGGTACCGAAGCAAGGAACATACAATTGGAAAGGTCGTGGTCGTACGACTATCGCTATGTGATACAGTAACAGCCCTTTACATTCTCTTGTAGGGCATGGAATTCTCCTCGCAATAAAGAAGAAAAGGGTTTTCCACCACGCTTCAGAACAGAATTGTGAAGAAGATAATGGGAAAGCCAAGTGTCAAAAGTTTTTAATTGCCCAAAATGTTATAATATGGCGTATGAACTAGTATCTAACAATAATAACCTGGTAAGAAGTCTCAACGTGTTCTCGGAAGCATGGCTTATGAAAAAATTACGGCCGGGCTTCTACAGCGAGTGGAGCGGGTTCTGTATTAAATCCGTTTAACTCGTCGAGGAAAATTGTTTAATAGCACTTCCGCTAACAAAGAGTCTAGCGGAAAGGGCCGAGCGAGACGAGTCAACAACATTCTCGCTAATTTCAAGCAAAAATAGAAAATGCTCAAAATTATTTTTCAGTGGAAAGAAATATTTTGATTACTTGTACCGTTAATGAACACAAGCCGAAAAGCTATGAGCCTATATTTAGATTTAGTAAGTAAGAATTGACAGAGATTTTATTTAAGGTACCTACTTAGTTACCCTGGTAACGGAACCCTAAAAGAATCGTCCAAGAAATAATAAGGTAATAAAGTAATAAGTAACAAAAGGAAAATCAAACGTGTTTTGCATAATCGAATTACTCTCGGGATAAAAACTTCACAGTATCGATTTTCTGAGTTAATAATTGAGAACGTAGGCAGTGCCTAATGTTTGTCATCGCACACGGTTTTATATTAGGTAACTACTATTAAAAGACTATCTGGGTGCCTAAACTAACTGCTACAATGTCTTATGTGAAATGTGTGGTTTGAATTCCGCGCATCGAAAATTCCACGATGCTATCATGGGGCCCTTCAAGAGGCCCAACGCTTGCCCCACGGTTAGTACCCTCTATAGCTGGTGCCGCTTGTGATGGTACTTTGGTGGTATAAAATTATTACTTTCGAATGACCCGTCGGCCACTCAACGTGTTTGCCGCAATAAAACGAACATTGCCATTACAGCAAATTATTTAGCTTTGCTTTTCATTCATATCGCAAACAGAAAGCCCAAAACAATCGAATTAAAGCTTAATGAGATTGAAAATTCCGTCAATCTGTCTTCGTTAGCGGGGCGCACTCCGGCTACACAATACATTTTTAATGGCTCCCCGTTCGCAATGTTCATGTAGTAACTTTGTGAACGAGGAATGTTGTGAGAACTTAAATTATTATACAAGTATAAATGAATAAGTGGCGACCTGTGCAGCGCAATGGTTATCTTGCCGGACTGCTGTTCAAACGGTTCAGGGTTCGATTGCCAGCGAGGCGAAAATTTTAATAGTTAGTTTTATTGTCGGTCTGGGTGTGCGTGTTCTTGTCTGTGTGTTGTCTATGGCACAAACGACACATGGTATCCTAGTGTGGGGCTATAGTGTTGTAATTCAATTACTGTTAATAAAGGGAATGTCTTAACTGGTTAAGTAACAATAATAATACTGTTAACAACCTTCTGTAAACTTAAGGGAGAGTTACGCAATACTAATAAAACAATCATAATTTTAATCTAATTTCAAGAAGAGCTAGAACAGTATCTTTGTCTGAAAGCTATCATGTCAATCAATTATAAAACAATTTGAGCTTTTAACATTTACCTTAGAATTATTATAACATTTACCTAAGTATACAATAAAAAGGTGAGTGGAATCTCAGTAATTGTTACTTATTCATGAACATTATTTGAGATGAATGAATATTAATGAGATGGACAGGGATGCTGACTCACCCGAGTTCACTGCTTGTCGGGGCGTAATCCTACAGGCCTTTGGGGGATGAATAATTTTAATCGACTGCGCGACGCAAAGAAGGGTAAGTACTATATTTATTTGTGTGTATATGTCGTGTGTGGACATAATTGTTTGTTCCTTTGTGGCACTCTTGACGACATATTGTGAAAAGAATGGATTTTTGATAGGTAGAAGGTACTACCGCCCGCCACGTTACCATTTCTGCCGTGTATTAATTGTTTTATCAGCAATTGTGTTCCTGTTAGAAAGATGTGGAGACGGTTACACTTTTTAGTGGCGACCATCTCAGTGCTCAAGGGTAGCAACACATCTGTGTTAGTGGATTATACTCTCAATCACTACGCCACAGTACTTATCTTGTGCATTAGCAATGTGAATTAGGAATAATCGTTAGTTCAGCAGGGCTAAGGCCCTGGAATAAGTTTGAAGTCGACCGTTCAGCTCAACGTCTACTCAAGAAGTGCTCGTTGGTTACTGGCAACTCAACAGCTGCCCTCGGTTATCCCTACTATTTCCCTAACTGACAGTGATATTCGAACAGTGTTGCCATGTCTGTTCTCGTGCTATAATATCGGAATACACCCAAGCCATTTCCAACTTGACGTTCTATATTACGATTTTCTACAAATAAATAAAATAAATATTAATACTCCGGTATTGTTGTAGGTACTCCCATCGTAAATGTATAAAAGGCGCTGCATACCCACGGTTCAAGCCCCAGGTGCATACGACGAGCTTCGCAGTGCTTCGGAAACATGCCAAAACAATATACAACAATTTATTTTCAATTTCCTTTGTCTTATTGCCAGGTATAGTTTAGTGAATTATTGTGTTAGGTTATTAAGTTTGTTGCATTACGTTATTGATTAATAGTGGTCGTAAAAAATAACTATTCATAAATATTGTCCCAAGTTTGAATAATCATACACTTAACTATGGTTTCTTGTTAAATAAAATATCAGACAGATTAAAGAAACTTATCTTATGGAGATTTTATTAAATTTAATTATATAGTAAAAACATAAAATGAGAATAACATTTAATAATTTAATTTTATCTACTCTCATAATTATGATTAAAAACGAAAGTCAGGTGGAATAATTCTTTGGTGGTATAACGATTAAAAAAACAACTACGAAACAACTACCTAGGAATCCTGGAGCATATATAAGAGAATATTTATTATGTTTATGTGAATTAATCTTTGGATTTAGAAATATGCACCCTTTTTTTAAATTCCTTTTTTTCCGCAGTGACGTAGTGTGAGATTCTACCGCTCGGGGCGGCTAAAAAAAACTCGGCAGCCTCTACGTGCCCCCCGCGCTGCGGCGCCGCCGGCCCCTTTGCAAGCCCCAAACAATCGTCAGCGTCTATTGATAATTTTCTTAGGTACATAGATAGGTAGGTTCTATTACTTATTTTAATAAATTTAGTCACGCCTAAAAAATTGCTGCCCTCATTATGCTACGCCACTTTAAACCCATTGACGCTGCTGTCCAATTGTTATTAGTTGCACGACTTAACGTCAGTCTGACTTCTACACCCGAGTATTTTTCACTGTAACAATAAAATAAGAGAACAAAGTGCAATCTTATATTACGAGCACATTTGGCAGTGTTGCACTACAAACGAGGAAAACTGGAATATTGCAAGTCTCACGGGTTTCTAATGCCAAGTCTTAAGTAGGGATTTCCGTGCAGGTAGCATTTCACTTTATGGATTTTCAATAGTGTAAGTGACTATGTGCCAAAATAGTTTGAAAGTTATGTAGTAATTTAACGACTCCGTAGCCTAGCTTTTGTGACTGCTCCCATGAATCCCATGAAGATCCCGGGCTCCATTCCCAGATGAGGCAGATATGTGTGTGCCAGAAAAATGTTTGTTCTCGGGGTTATGGGTGTTAGTTATGTGTTATTTGTGTTGTCCACACCACCAGCGACACAGTTTGTCATCAACTATGTAACAATAAAAAGACACTGTAATATCTTTGGCGGATGAGGATGAGTTGGCATCTTCAAACAAGATCAAACAACTGGTTTTGTCCTAAGATGCTCATTAATAAAAATACATACCTCCATATAAGTTAACATACAAAAATGTAAATTTTCAGTCGTTAAAATTAATTAATCTGTAAGCTTAACTCTTTCAATTAAAAGTACTCGTTTGCAGTTTGCGAATTCCAAATTTAAACAACGACAATTAAAAAGACTCCCTTTAGCGAAATTTTTTATACAATTTCAGCGAAGCAATAAAAAAGATTGGTCGCCCCGTTCTGCCGGAGGCTCTCACTCGCACGTAACGTGTTTACCCCGCGCTAAGCTGCTGATTGAGGCACCGACGCCGGAATCACATTACTAAGCCCTCCAACTGACGTGCAAACGCTCAAAATTCGTTATGTTCGTTATCATTTTAATTTAAACGAGCTTTGCCCGCGACTTCGTCCGCGTAGAATTTAACAAAAAAAAAAACTAAAATAAAAGTAGCCTAAGTTACTCCTTATGACATCAGCAATCTGCCGGTGAAAGTCCCGTCAAAATCGGTTTAGCCGTTCTAGAGATTAGCTCAAATAAACACAAACAGACAGACAAAAATTGTAAAAAATGTTATTTTGTGGTTATTTCAATATTACAAACAGACACTCCAATTTTATTTATTTGTATAGATGTATAGATAACCATACCTGAGATGCTTGTTACATTAGGTATAGATATTTCATGCGATAATAAGATAGTGTATTTTACGCTCAAACCCAGCTTGCACCAGGCTGTCCAGATTACAGTAGGTAACTGGTATCAATTTGACTATGTACTTATACATATTTATATCTGCACAGTTAATACTTGTTTTATTTTAATCACTTATAAGGTCAATAAACAACTCTCATCTAAGGAAAAGAAAATTGACGGTTTACCGACACTGTTGCGGGAGTCTGCGCCGGCTCTTGCAATAAGTCAATGGCTGTCACTTATATAATCTAAATTGACGGAAGTGCTCAGCGAGTATTAGAAAAGTGTTTTTTAAAAATGATCTAAGGAATCTGGTTATTCTGTCAATCATTTATATCATGCATTGTAAAAGAAAAGTACCTACCTACCTAAAGATCTAAAATTAAACAACAATCATAATTTATTCAATGTTTATATTTTTAACATTTTCCTTTAAACTTATCAATATAATATTTTAGTTTTAGTCAGAAATTTATATCTTTTTATTTTGTTCTAAAACGTTCAATATAATAACAAGTGTCAACCCAAAGAAAATCGGTATAAATTTGCGACGTTCTAGGGAGCTGAGACTGCACGTATTTTACTCGCGTGGTTTAAAGTGCCCCGAAAACTGCGTTCAAGAAATTTTATCACCATCACTCGTCCATCCAACCGCCGATCGCGGCCCATATTCGAACGTTCGATCACTTACGATCGACACAAGCCGGGCTATTATCGCGTCACTGCCATCGGCTACAAACGCACCTACTTTTACTCAAATGAAAATCGTAATAAAATTCTTGCGAGGCAATAAAAAGGGCGCTGCGATCCACCCGGAGGCAAATTCTACGAGGCAGACCAGGCAGACGAGGCACGTTATACGTAATGTGTTTATGTAGCTGCTGATTGGGGTGCGGCGGCGGCAGGAATCACTTTGCCGCACCCTACAACCGACGCAAATAGAGTCAACATGTTTAGTGATTTAAATTTGCGCCGCGTCTTATTATTGGTTATTTATTAAGCAATTAAGTATTAAGTAACTCGTCGAGAGCAAATAAATTTATCTTCGTAGAACCTACGACAATTTAAAAGGGTCCGTTTCGGTATGAGGCAGTAGTAAGTATAATTAGATTTTTTAAGATACTCCTCACATACTCACATGTATACATGCATGCAAAGTGCTTAGTAAGACACTGTAGGTACACTTCATGACTTTTAAAGAAATAATGTACCTATATTGTTCTAAGACACATTTTCAACACAGCTAGCAAAGAATGATTATAGTAAATAAAATTTGTTAAAACTGATTTATGAAGATAAGCTTTGTCGATAAATTGAACGTTATATGAATCGTCCGAAGTTACTTGAAATTAAAAATTATAATTTAAATAAAGAAACTCAATTTTTATAAAACGGACTTATAATAATTACTTCCAAATTAATACATGCTTCTGTGTTACGATTAGTTGGTCATAAGTGTCGTTATTGTTAGACATTGCAATGGCAACAACCTTATCAACTTTATAACATACCGCCACCGACTAACGAGTTCGAAACGGACGATAAATACACAGAAGAATTTGTGTCTGTATTTTTTATCTGTTTTGCGTCGGTTCGATACACTCTGCGGACAGATTTTGATGATTGAATAAAGTTTCGCTCGAGGCTTTCATGTTTTGGCACTGAAGTATTGACTGTGGAATTATAACGATTTAATAGAACACGAAAGGTCGAACTATAATTTCTTCGACGAATTCTAGGCCTATGTACCTACATATCGAGTTTAGACTCGGTTGATTCAATTTGACGAGACTTCGTACCGGTACCAAAACAAATAAAATTTGATTTGCAAATCGGTCTTATTTTTATCTGTTGGGTTCATGTAGATAGACTTTAATTGTATTACTGTAGCAAATTGAAATAAAAATTATAATTGATTCACTTCGATTCTTGTAGGTATAGTCGTGCTGAAACTACATATTCGACACTTGTTTATATCCTTGTAAATTAAAACAACATTTATGAATTAATGAATAAGTATTCGTAGAAATAGGCATGTCATTAATTTAAAATTTAATAACTTAAGTAAATAAATAAAAAGGTTGAAATATTGAATACTTAGCCAAACGAAATTCAGAAACATTTCACGCGTATAAAAGTGGAAGAAGTTACTTCGGGGGTTTTTTCATCGGTCGATGATTTATAACGGCCACGTTTTCTCTCAGTTTTCTTCGAGAGTTCTGAGAGTTTTCCGCGGCGTGTCAAAGATGAATCAGACGATGTCGGCGCTGGTCAAACGTGGATAAGCTGCACTGCGACAGATATAAGACGCCATATATATTGGTGACTTGGCATCGGCACTTGCCGGAGTAATTTCGTGGTGAGCGGTTGGTTGATAATTAACACGAATATACGAGTTATATGCCATATGTGTGCCTGTTTAATGGTTATATACTTGGTTGTATGCTACAGATGTGTGTGCATTGCCTATAAAGCGAAGTTAATTCTAATACCCACTGATTATAAAGAGTTCTGGAGACTACATTGTTAAGATACTTAATATGCTGATATATTAAACTGAGTAATGAGTAACGCCTTGGTTTTTACCCACTATACAAGCTCAACGACATTAAAATGTGTGTACGTTCAACCCATTAATAACCCACTGCAAAGCATGAGTTTCTCCTCATAACTAAGGAGATCTGGATCATATTCTACCACGCTGCAGTGCTAGCGAATCACTGGAGATGTCTCAGTAGAGGTAATTTACGTATATTTTTGGTTTAAAGAGTGACAAATTTAGGGCAATTATTCCGTAACGCCAACAAAAGTGAAAAATGAAACGCATTTCGAGAACTGCAGTACACATTGATGACTTTGTATATCAGCATCATGATAAGACAATCTGTTATTGTCAACTTCAATAAGCCCGTCAAGCACACGATTGACGAAAAGTTCAAACGTCAAAGTTTTAGAATTTTCAATTGTCCAATGTGCAGACGGTCTTACCGAACTAGAACGTGACTCAAGAGATCCGACCGCCGCCGCACGCCCGGCGTAAACTCGTTACAAAATTTTAGAACAACTAAATAGTTGTAGAGTTGGTCGTGAAATTGTATCAGCAGTTTTGTTTAGGTCTTAATTTTTTGTTCAAAGTTTAAATTAAATGTTCTGAGGTTTATCCGAAAAGGTTTTTGTAAGTACTTAAGACTTCTCTGGTGTTGCTCGTGTCCATAGGGCATGGCGACCACTTTCCAAATCATGTGGTAGTTTTTTCGCCGTTCATGCCACAAAAAAGAAAAGATAATTAAGTTTTTATTAGCACACCATACTTCCTATGTATTAAAAGTTCACAGTGAATTGAAACAATACTTGAAACAAGAAATAGGTCAATTGGGCAAGTACCCACCCTCATTTGTACCCGGTGAACCTTTTAAAGTGCTTTGAATTCCAGTAATAACATTGTCTCATTGGAAGTTTGTAATAGACGGGTACAGTACTCTCCAATGCTCTTCAATTGTTTCTGCCTTATCGTAGAAGTTAATTATAGTTTCCTATTTAATTATTTGATATAAAACGGTACATTTTTTATGTGCCTTTTTTACAAAATTACATAAATTAGATACCCCCCCCCCCGTCCCCACCATGGTTCCAAGCCAAAATCTCTTGCCCTGACCCGTTGTTAATTTAAGACGGTCGGTCGGTACGCAATAAAGTGACCCATTCTATGTCTCGAGGTCCTTAAGATTTCTTAACTTAGCTATTAAATCCGACCTTCGAGCACAACCCCAATTAAAGTTTTGGTTAGGAGACAATATTTACAACTGTTATATAACACGGCTGTAAGAAGCAAGAATTAATGTAATAATATTGTCACGAGGAGGCGATTTAGTCTTACAATTGAATACAATTTTTTTTGTAAAGAGTTGAAGTATTAAGAATTATGTATTTATACTTCTTCAATATATGTCTAGTGTTTAAAGTAAGACCTTACTCTAAAAACGCAAAAAAGGGCGGTATAGTTTTTTCCATTGCTTTATCCTAATCTGAAAAGAATTGCAAACATAAGTCAAAAAACTATTAGAGATATTTAATAAAACTTCATAATTACATTTTTTAAATGTGACACAATTCAAAATGGGGCACAACAAGGTTGATATTCTAGTAAACAATGCACCAAAACCTGTATGTGTTCTACGACACTGTTTGAAGTTAGGTTCTTATTGTATTCAAATCACTAAGCTACTACTAAGTTTTAACACTGATAATATTTCGCAGGCCGACAAAAAGTCACGCTGTATTAAACACAGGTACTTATTTCAAAAACAAGTAATTAATTACTTTGGATTCAGTAAATTGCTCATTTCTGAAAACTTTTATTGAAATGCACCGCAGTCGGCAGCATTGATATAGAGATGCCCACAAAACTTCTGTGAAGTTCTATATAGCGACATAATTTAATGCAAATTTATTATATTCTTTGAATCACTAGAAAGGTGCACTGAGCGTGACAAATTTAAAGCAGGTAATATTATTATGACTACGTCCATTCTGAAAACTGTCCGCTTGAAAAGATATCTCAAAGTGGAAGTTCTTTAAAAGTGTAATTTTTAGCTCTTTTATATAACAGAATTTTATAGAGATACCTAAAATTATAGACATGAAATAAAACACTTAAGTGATTAATATTTATATGAAGAATAAATATATACGATCCCTCGACCGTAGGAGATTGCTCCAAATTTCTGGAATGTTTACAACCTTGAAGGAAGAGTTTAACCCTTCTCAATATCCCCAATCTTAAAGTCACATCTAAAACGTCCCGAGACTTAGAAACTATTTCCTCTACGCTTTCTTACACTTCGTTTTAAAACCCATATAAAATTTTAACAATAAATATGTCAAATTAATTCTAGAACTGAATTAGTATTATTTAATTAATAACAATTTAATATTTAATTAATAAAAATCATTTCAGTATTACTATTTATGATAGGTAGAGGTACATACTAATCTAATATTAACTACTTTAGAGCAGTTTACCGTTTAAGATTTTTGTACGATACGAATTCAACAAGCAAATCTCGAGACAGTAACTTGGGACATGAGGCAATTAAATTTTCAAAAAGATCCCTGGTCAGTTATATTTAAGGCAGATATTCAGTAGTTTCGAGGCAATAAAAACAGATATGGTTATAGCTCCCCAGTCCTTTTTATGTTAATAGCCGACCTGGTATGTGGTCAAATGCCAACTTGCCAAATGAAAATAGCGTTAAATGAAATAACTACTTAATAATTTGCTTGAATTTTTTTTTATTTCCTTTTGTTATAACGGCCTGGATAAATATGGGTAAACAATAAATTATAAGAGTTGTTTTGAGTATCTTATCGTTTTAGGCGGTTGTTTAAATTTATTAGGGGACAATTTCATTATGTACATATTTTATTTTTGGACTACTTACGTTTACGAATTTAGGTACCTAATATCATAAATAAGCACTTTATACCTATAATCAAAAAGTTCTTTATATTTTCCTTTTATACAATCATAATCAAAACATCCACGAAGAGAAAATGATTTCTAATGTGAAGCGTAAAACGCTTATCTTTTTGTAGCTGTTCGTCTACAAACACGTAGCGGAGATTAAGCGGAAGTTTCGATAGAAGGATGCACTCGCTCTGTTGTTTTATTGCTGAATCCGAGAGCTCATTGGGATATTGCCGGAATTGCGCCGTTATATAACTATTACTATGTTTAAGTTCGTCAGAATATTATGTGTCTTCATATTACGTTAAAATTAAAGTAGGTAATATAAGTAAGACATAGCTGTTTGAGCTCTTTTAAGCTGTAAGATATTAAAATATGCACATTTTTTAGCAACTGATTTGCGACAGGACGTTAATTAGGTATACCTACAATGGATAAAATACTCTTTATAATTACACATTCCTGCTATGTACTTTACATACGGTGTGCAATCAATAAAGAGTTTAAATAAATAAATAATACTTAGGTACTAATTAGGTACATATGTCAAGAGAAATTAACAATTTATCTTATTAAATAAAATCATGTTTATTTTATTATTATCATAAATTAAAAATTTACGGAGCGTGATGTATCACTACATAGTATAAAACACAGTTGCTTTCTCTGTCCCTATGTATGCTTAGATCTTTAAAACTATGCAACGGATTTTGATGGGGGTTTTTAAATAGATAGAATGATTCAAGAGGAAAGTTTATATGTATAATATATTAAAGTTTTTCGCAAAATGAAAAAAAACGCGCATGAAAATAATTTGTGTGCTGGTTACGTTTAACAATTTTGGACTTGGTACTAAGGGACAGGTTTCCCGAAGCGAAGCGAGGGCGGGTTTACTAGTTAGGGATAAAAAGGAGAGTAGATAGCGATACAAGGAAGATCAGTAAGCAAATTTAAAGTTTTTTTTTATAAAAATACTTTATGATGAGTTGCCCCATGACCTAAAAATCGTTTTTGAAAAATATTCAACTGAAAGAATACAACCTGCTCGCTAAAGAGACAATTTGAACTTGGTTAGGTATTATTATTTGCTAAGTAACTGTGACCTTTGATTTATTGTTAGTGAATAAATAATTGTAATAAAATCCAATACATTATTGCTATACCTACGATTTCTAATCAATAATCACAAGCAAATCTTCTGTTCATCGATCGTATATTCCAGCCTGTCAGCCATTGCTAAGATAACAAAGTTTCTAGTCTAGGTTGAGTCCGCTAAGCTATGAACTTATCCGCACTGATTAACTTAAGTCCGTTAGGGCTCCTAAATTTACAACTTCATTATTGAAATATAACCATTTTCGCTTTGAATATAAATATAGAAACAATAACTAGTATTGATAGGTACAATGTTCAAATGATACTGTACATACGATAACTTTTACGTGATTATTTTTACGTATTAATTAGACGATTTAAAACCAATATATTTTTTACGATTTGTCGATTGGTAAAGATGTAAAACAAAAACGGGTTGGTTGGCGTTACCACGCTGCTCCAGTGAGCATTGATGGAGGAAAAAAGAAAAAAATGCGTCCTTTTAATAAATAATATTTTATCGTTATAATAATTGCCTTGCATTGGTCGAATAGTGTGTTGAAACGCATGAAATTTACATGTAGAAGTTAGCAGAGATGTGGTGTGAATACTACTTGATGTAAGTTGAGTGAGTGTCGAGTTGCACGAGGAAACGCGGCGTTAACCACTTTTGTTGTTGTAAACGAGTATTCAATGCTAGGTGCTGAGGTTTCACTTGTTTATGTAGATATTTTAATTACTTACGTTGACTTTGTATGACTCTTTCGATGCAATTAAACAAGCGCAGTTTGCAGTCTCCCTAACAAGTGGTTAGGTACTAGGTTGTAGAACGTTCCAATAAATAAACATAGAGTTTAATTGGAATAGCAAATGTAGGGTTTCCGTATATTAAAAAGTACTCTGTGGTCTGCACGAATGGTACAGAGCCTAGCAACCTTCGACACGAAGGACCTGGCGTCATAGTTTCTTCATCTGTTGTTTGCAATGGGTACATGAACAATGTTTTCCTTCACCGAAGGAAGTGATAATTAAATTCTAATGCGCACATAATTTTTGAAAATTAGAGGTGCGTGCGGGGTTTGCACCCGGGCCCCCCGATTCGGAAGTCCAACGGTCAACCACGATCATTGCTTTTTAAACCACGCTATTAAATGTATTTATATAGTTATTGTAATAACTTAATAGAAATTATTTAGTTACACAGTAACAATCCGATACAAATTATACCCGTCGTCTGGCAACTGTACAGTTTAGAAGGTTGTTGTTTCATGAAAACCGATCGATGAACCGCGGACTTGTCAAAGCACTAGTCCGGTTAGTTTAAAATTCAAATTCCATTCTCGTTGCGCGACTTGATTCACGGACGTTATTTTATGTTTTACAAAAACGAATGCGGAAAGAAAATATTACTTTGACGTGAGTTTAAGATGAGAAAAAAAATCTATATAATTATATACCTAGAATAAAAATGTAAATGGTTTATGTCTGTATATAAGAGATAATTATATATAGAGAGAAAAAATGTATGAAGGGCTTTCATAGGGCCAATAGAAGCCAAGAGTATTAATTTTAGAATTTTATTTTTGTCTGTTGGTTTGTTCGTGCATCACGCAAAAACCACCGACTGAAATTTGATGCGGTTTTCGCTGTTGTACTGCTGGACGTCTAACTTAAAAACTTGTGTATGTTTCATCTTATTTCCCGCTAAAAACTTGAGTTTATACATACATAATATATGTTATTAATATTTATTTATTGCTTTTTATATTTTAACAATTACATGAATCGTTCACACCCTATTTATTGGTAAAAGCCGCACGGAAATACATTTTTAGGTTTCTCGTATTGATTGATTTTATACTAAGTATTATGTAATGATGGAAAAGGCGTATCTACTTTGCTTGTTTATAAAAGAACAAAGTAGCTTGTAAATTCTAAACGAACATAAGATCATCGTTCAAATGGTTGTTTTTTCCTTTCATGGATTCCATTAGCAGCGTACGAGCGAGGTAATTATCACAGTAGTCAACAGTTACAACGAGGGGAGCCGTCTGCAGCGTAATGGTTTTATTGCGGTCTCGCGGACGAACCGAACTGTGAAATGCTTCGACTATTCTGATAACTGTTCAAAGGAAAAGTTTACACGATATTGTTATGTTGCTTGCTTTGATATATACGAGTGTAAATAAAGGCTACTCATAATATAATTTCCTATGTCGCGGGTATGACACCATGATTTTCTGAGAAAAATCTCTTATTTGTCACACCGTCATCATCATGTCTGCCCCGCATTTCGAACATACCCAACGCCATAGAAAAATCCAACTCGTGGGGTAAACATATAAATAATAATTCTAGTTTTTAGTTACCAAAGTTATCATTAGCGTAGCATTATATTCGTGCATACTAAAATAAGGTTCAATTCATTTATTTCATATCGGAATATCTTCCAGAAAATCTTCAATTTCAACTTTACTCTTGGCTGGAGTGCCTATACATTTTTTCACCATATAAATAAATACGGAGTAAATATTCAATATCGTTTCTATGACTTCCAAGAAACCATTTTTCTTTACTGTATTCATAAATTAATTGCCTTTAAAGTCATTCCGTTATTACCAGCTATTTACATCTATACGTAGAATGCCGAAGGCCCTTGCTCCGATTGTATCGGGTCTCATTACCCGAATAAAAAAATGCCGCCGACATAAGCTTAATGTTGTTAAGATTTATTACCATTAAATTATTTCGAGATATATTTGGAAAATTCAAACCAATAAATTTAATAGTCTTACTTTGCGCTACGCTCCTATCTGAAGATTTTCTAGAAGTGTCCACTGATTAGTTCATGATTAGGTCATGGGTGCTAGTGATGTGTAATTTTATTGTCCATACCACTCGCGACGCAGGGAATTCTAGTGCGGGGGTATGAGTGTGTTAACGTTTATTCATTATTTATTAAAAAAAAAACGCAATTTTGACAGAGTTTTGTAAACTGACGAAATTGCTTCTTTGTTTTCAATTACGAGCAAAATATCTATCGTGAGCGCTGACGCAACTATTTTGTTATGGATTAAAATGTTAAGCCGCATGATGAGGGAAGTTTTCATGGCCTTGTTTTACGAGTGGTAATGTTCAAAACTTAAAGAGTTATTACAGAACATTAGCGGGGTGGTGGCTGCTGACAGAGGCGTTGTACAACAATTTTCTACGAATTTAAGTGGTGTTCTCATTTTGTTTATTAATTTGAAAATGAGTTTTTGTTTCATCATCATCACAACCTCCATCGACCATTATGTAACTGCTGCGTCACAGATTTTTAATACTGCAACTGTGTTTCTTGTATTTTGATCAATTGTATAATTATTTATTGTACTTATACAAAATTTCACTTTTTATTGACGGAGTCTTAACCCCACCCAAATCGTTTAAGCCGTTTCTGTGTTTACCTCATACAAAACCACATACAAACAGACAAAAATTCTAAAAATCGTTTTGTGTTCTATTGCGTTAATAAAGGTTTTCTCATATATCTTTCATGTACACAGCGATCAGTTACAGATTTATTATATGTATAGAAGTAGGTAAGTACATACATATCCAAATCGCTATTATATAATATACTCATTTGTTTTATTGTTAATTCATTTGGATATTGTAAAGGGGCAGAGATTAAATTGTCCCTTCTCTTTTCCAACGAAAACTTTAAACAATTTAGGGAAACGATCCCAATAATTTAGGCGCCTGATCGGGCGCAATGTTTATTGGTTTTCTGTTTGTCGGATAAGCGGCGCTCAATCTCTTCAGAAGACATCTTCGGTGGAGCAGCTCTCTTTCCATTTTAATTTTCAGTCTGGCATGCCGATATACATACATATAGTACAAGGCGTTTGTTGTAAAATGAACGTCGTTTTTAAAAGCTTTTATTTAACTTGCAATGTAGGTACATATATTATGTATGAATGTATGTATGTACCTAACTTTGTTTGTTCGGGTAGAATCTTGCAACTCAATTTTGAAGCAGATATCTTCAACCGATTGAGCTGATCTTTTTATATAGGTACACGTTTGGTTTGAATGACAATGCATGATAAGCTGTGTGACGTCATTCTAAAACTAATATGGTTAACATTAGAGATGGCGGACTAGTTATTTTTATTTTTTTATAAAAAATATGGCGGACTTCTTAAGATGGCTGACTAAGTTTTTATGCTATTCTACAGTATGGGAAAGGAATTGCTAGAATACGAATACCTGTCCAGCGATAACTAAAAACTTTTTTTCAATAACAAGCTTTACCTGTACGAGATTTACCTGTGTAAGTTGATAATCAAGAAAATGAAAAACCATGATCTTATGATTTTAATTTTCAAATTTTCAAACTAAGTAAATACGAGTACCTACATTTCTCTACCTTAATCTCGCGACAAGCTTTTATATTAATCAATTGTGTAATGACGTTGTAAGTTGAAAGTAAAAGTTTTAAAGGAAAAGTTTATTTTATTCTTTTTAGCGCATTAAAATAAAATCTTGTTATTAAAAAAGTTTTTTACTTTAATTTTAATCAGGAAGTTTAAAATTAGTTCCCTTTGAGGTACCGCGCTGCTCCCTCAGAGCTATTTCAAAGGGAAAACCGACATAAACGATGTAACAATTTTATTACTCGGAATATAATGAAAGGAAAACCATATTACTTAAAAGAAGCGAAACCTTTTATTCTATCTGTGGAACCGGAGTCTGACGGAATGGCGTCAGCAACTGCGTCGTAATGCGAATAAAATATTTAACATTTATATTTCATCATTAACTGGGTGAAATCAAAACATTTGTGGTGGTTTCAAAGAAATAGTATTTTGACGTGATATACATTGATTGACGTCTTATAAATTGATGAACACCGGCAGCGCGCACGGAAAAGTTTCCCGTTCCTCCTGAGCTTGTGCTTGCAAGCGTGAGAGCGCAACAAGAGCAACGTACGTACTCGTGATTTAAGGAAACGATAACCGTTTTTGATACATTATTATTATATTTTGCTACATAATTGTATTTTATACCATTTGAAAACTGGTGTTACATAGACGGACTAAATTCCTAGTAGTATTTTACTAGTCTACCCAGAGAGCGGTGAAAACTATTTAGGTAGGTACATATGTAGGTACTTAGTTAGGTACAGATGATCGGAAATGCCATGAGTACGTGCCATGTAATTTTTCTTCTACTTAATTATCCAATAATACAATTAGGGGAGGTACAATTATCAGGTAATTAGGTAAACCGTAAGGGAGAAAGAATTAAAATACCTTTCCTTCGCGAATAAAACAACTTAGGTACTTATAAATATTGTAAGTATACGTTGTTTTTCTTTTACGACGGCCGTTTCCGTTATTTCTTCTCTATATTCCATACTAGGTATGGAATACTGAAACTTTTAGAGCGGTTGGTGGGGCCGAATACGTAATGAGATAGTAAGTGTATTGGGTGTAATGTTTCGTATAATGTCCGTTGTTTTTACGTATCCTATTATACGTACAGTCTTAGGTAATACCGACTTGGAATATTGTCAAAATAACTTTTTATTATTTCAATGTTATGTTAGAGTAGTTATTATTAACTTCTACAACATCATCATTATTCTTTTGCTAATTTTTGTACCTATTTGTCGTATTTTGGATGTATTGGGTTGATGTAATGCCAGATTTGTGAGAAACATTAAAATTCACTCACTGAAGTTATATAGGTACTAGCTGCCCCAGCGAACTTCGTACCGCTCTATCCCTACTAATATTATAAATGCGAAAGTAACTCTGTCTGTCTGTCTGTCTGTCTGTCTGTCTGTCTGTCTGTCTGTGTCGCTTTCCCGCTTAAACCTCTCAACCGATTTTGATGAAATTTGACACAGACAATCTTTAGACCCTGAGAAAGGACATAGGCTACCTTTTATTGCGACAAAAAGGGATGAAGAGGTTGAAATAAAGGTTGAAAGTTTGTATGGGATTTCTTCGGATTTTAAGCACAGCGCCATCTAGGGGTGAACCTTCCTAACTTAAAGAATAAGAACGCCTAGCGCCATCTCTTAAAGAACCATGAAACTAATAAGTTTCCCGAAGCGAAGCGAGGGCGGGTCGCTAGTAACTAATAAACAAATATGGTGACATATCGACAGCAGCGCCACCTACCGGGTCCCATTGTGAATCTAAACCATTCTTGGATCCTGAAGACACACAAAAAATTTCAACCGACAGCCGTTTAGGAGGAGTTCATTAACAACGAAGAGTGGCATTGATTTTTATATATGGATATAGATTTCACAAGCTTAATTACATAACTAACTTTATCATCGCTACCCACACCTGTCCCACTGCTGGGGTCGGGTCTCCTCGCACTGTGTGAGGGGACAGGCCATAGTTCACCACGCTGGCCAGGTGCGGATTGGTTGACAACTGATGGATTGTTAGATAACATAAGTACTTAAAACACCTATAATACCTATAATTATGTTTATACCACCTATAGTTTATATGCACCTATAGTTTTTTGTATAGCAACTCGAGGCGCCTTTAGTAAGATGGGTGGCAAATATTTTTAAAGCTTTAACGAAACACACGTCGCACTGTAAAATTCGAAATCATTTAATTTTAATCCTACGGTCCTTAGTCAATTACGCTAAAAAAATAAACTCGTCACCTCACCTTTCAAATTAACAGTTATAGTACCCTAACCCACGCGGAATAATCTGTTCTATGATAAAAAGTTATGTGATCTGATAAAAGATCATCCTAACTGACTGTTATGGTTAGATAATTGTGTAAGGCATGATAAATTTTCCTACCTTAGTTATTTTTTCATTCAAAAGGGGCAGGTAAATGAAAATACAACCGAGGTGGGTAACAAACAACAACCAACCCGCACTGAAAAAATAATCTTCAATAGTACCTACTCACTCGGATTAAGTATAAACAGGAAAGCTCCGATGCTCTGCAGTGGCTTGAAGGGCAGAAGCTAATATATCATAATACTCTTACATGTTTAAATGTAAGAATTTCAAATAAAAAAATATAATTATAATAAATTATCATTATTATAATAAGGAAATTATAATAAAAAACGGTCGAGGGCACGTAAAGCCGATGGTCCCGGTTGTTACCATTTGGTAGCAGTCATTAAGCCTTGTCGGATGCCTTCGGGCGGCATAAAAAAAATTCGACACTTGCGTTGGCCACTAACCCTCCACCAATCCGCACTGGAGCAGCAGGGTAGAGTATGCTCTATGCCTCCTAAGATGAGGAGAGACCCGTGGTCAGTAGTGGGCTATTAATGCATTGAAGCCAATGAATTATCATTATAGCCTTAACCACCTTGCCATACTTACAATCTTGGACTTCATCGTCACTTACCATCAAATTGTTAAGCAATAAATGTGCATAAATTAGGAAAGATATTTAGAAGAATATTTCGTATCTATTTATCTGCTAAACTACATTCAACATTTTACTGTCGGAGTTAGAAACACGGTGACTTGAATAAACTTATGAATTTAACACTTCTTATGCAAAACTAGTTACGTAGCTCACTACTGTCGCTAAACTTGTCGCGGAAATCAAACTATATTTCCGTTTGTATTATTTATTATTATATTAACAAAAACATGTTTAATATCCTGTTAAGTACCTATCTACAAAGTGGAGCGATAAAAATAAACATAATGATGTCTGGGATCCTTATAAAGGTCGAGTGTTATTTTTATTTTATTTTATTTTATTTTATTTTATTTGTCACACCAACAAGATATACACTACAACTTTCTAAGAGTAGATGATACATAATTTAGTGCTTAGTGATGCCTCTTTTATAAGTGTGATCTACATGATATTGAGCGACTTACTAACTTTGCAAACAATACATTTAAAGCTTATATACACAAGGTTCTTAAACACTACGTTTTGCTTACAACAATATTAAACAATACAAATAATTAAAAAAAAAATAATTAATAAAACAATTAAAAAATAATGTTATTGTATAAAGAAAAAATAAATATATAAAATGTTTAAAAATGTTAAATAAATAAAAGATTAAAAACAATTATGTCAATTTGAAACCTAGTGTAACGTAACAAGTAACAGATAATAAAGCTATTGAGGTCGAAATTCTAATTATTAAAATTAAGTTAAAATTATTAAAATACAATTATTAAGATTAAAATTAAGATTAATATTAAATTATATTATGAAAAAATAACATAATTAAAATTTAACAATTGAATATAAGTTGAGAAACTGCCATTTTAAAACGGTGTAAGGGGTCTGAGAAAATATCCAATGTTTGTGACTTTCTACGTTTTTTCGAGCTCTCTGAACATGGACCATCGTTGAATATAATTTGTTCACTGTCGGTATTACCAGTATCTTTATTGTGTAGCTCGTTGTAACTTCTCATTAATCTATTTAGAGGAGAATAATGGCCTAAGTGTGACCGTGCTAACTTTGTGACGAATGGAGTGTATTTCCTATACCTGGGCAATCTTCTGGGAATAGCAATATTAATATGGGATAAAGCATCTGGAGCGTCGATGTAACCATTTATTATTTTGTAAAGGAACAAGATGTCCGACATGGCTCTGCGCTCTACAAGAGGTTTCATATGAAAATATTGCAAACGATCATTGTAGCTTGGCAAGAGTTTTGCTAACTTACAACTGTAGGTCAAATGCCAGAGGAATTTCTTTTGTACACTTTCTATGCGCTTTTTGTATACGTCATAGTGCGGGTTCCACACCACACTACAGTATTCTAAACTACTACGCACGAGTGACGTATAGATTGCGATTTTTGTGCTTGGATTGTTAAACTCCCTGCAGGTACGTAAGACAAACCCCAAGGTCTTGAAGGCTTTTTTGGTAATGCTGTCTATATGTAAATTAAATCGCATTTTGGAGTCCAGAATTAAACCCAAATCCCTAATATGATCAACCTCTTTCAATGGTACATCATCAAAACAATAATTTCTAGTCACTGAGGTCTTTTTTCTAGTGAAGCGTACCACGTGACATTTGTCAATGTTTAAACTCATACCATTTGATTTGCACCACAATATCAGGTTGTCCAAATCCTTTTGAAGCAACAATACATCCTTAAATGAATTTACTGATTTAAAAAACTTCAAATCATCGGCGAACATGTAAAACTTAGAATTTTGGAAACACTTTCCGATATCATTGATAAAAACGTTGAACAGGACGGGACCCAGATGGGATCCTTGAGGAACTCCGGAAAAGGCAGTAAAAGAGCCAGATTTGAAACCCCCAGCTACTACCACAGACAGTCTATTCGTTAAATACGACTTGAACCAGCGCAAGAGATTACCGGCTATACCGACACGTGACAATTTGTGTAGTAACATATCATGACTGACTTTATCAAAGGCTTTACTAAAATCAGTGTATATGACGTCAAATGACTGCCCATGATCAACACCTTCGGCCAGGCCTCCAACAAAGGATATTAGATTAGTCGTGGTAGAGCGGGCTTTCATAAAACCATGTTGTTCCGGTACAATCGAGTGTTTAATATGCCAAGATATTATTGGGCATAGTAGTTTTTCAAAGACTTTAGCAAAAATAGTTATAATTGATATTGGCCTATAGTTGTTCACTGAGTTTCTATCACCTCCTTTGTGTAACGGTATAACAAGAGAAGTCTTCCAAGCGATGGGAAAAGTGCCAGAACAAAGAGATTTATTGATTATCAAGGACAAAGGTAAAGCTAGAGCACCAGCGCATCTTACAGCAAAGATCGAAGGAATTCCATCCGAGCCAGCGCCTTTAGTGGAATCAAGTCTCTTTAAGACCCTATATACTTGGTCTTTAGTCACTGAAATACTGGTAATAAAGTTAGAGGCTGGGGATGTATCTGTATCGTGCTCGTCTGGAATGGATAGTTTATCATTATTGTAGACTGAAGAGAACTGTGTAGCAAAGAGCTCGCAGATATCCGGGCCAGTAGTGGCAAGAGTAGTCCCAGAAGACATTTGGGCTGGGTAGGTACTACTACTGCTTCTTTTGTGCTTAATAAAACTCCATAGTAGTTTAGGATTTGATTTCAAGGATGTCTCTAATCGTAGCAAATAAGTTTTATAATTCTGGCTAAGTAATTTCGTACATCTATCTCTAAGGAGCTCAAAGGTCAATAAATCGCGAGGGTTGTTATATTTGCGGTGTTTTGATCTGTATTTAAATTTTTCCTTGATTACCTTAATTAACGCTCTTGAAAACCATATGGGGTATTTCTTATTATTACGAGGTTTAGACTTGGGTACATGTTTAACTATAATGGACTGGAGTATTTTATAGAAATATGCTACCATGTCATCTATGTTTTCATAGCGCGACAATACGTCTTCCCAGGATATGCTATTCAAATCATTTACAATTTTAATGTAGTCTGCTTTATAAAACATAAATTTGGGTTCGTGCTCGGTTTGGAGAGAATTGTCACAGTTAAGTTCCACACAGAATTCGATAGGAGGATGCAACGGGTCAATCACTGACAATGGGTCAGTACTTACGCGAAGACGGGTGATATCCATTGTGCTCATTATCAGATCCAACAGTTTGTCTTTATTGTTGAAACAGGAATTGTGCTGGACTAGGTTGTTGAGAGACATGAAATCAATAAGCATATTATGGAGAAGACTATTGGATGTTACTGGCTCGAGTGTATGATTGCCAGCCGTAGTCCAATGTAAGCTACTCAAATTGAAGTCACCCAGTATAATACTGTTACCACTGTGGTTTTCTAATATACGATTAGAATTACTAATAAAATGCTCGAGTATATGCATTTTTACTGGAGGGGGGATATAAACGCCACAGATGTACAGGTGTCTGTCTTCATTAGTGCTATCACATATTTCCACTTTAACCCATAAATCTTCACAATCTGATTCCTGCCCACATAAGCGGTACGATTTAAAGCGTTTAGAGACAGCAATGAGAACCCCTCCTCCCATTTTCTCACTATGGAACCCGCTATTTTCGCGGTCGCGTCTGTAGACCATGTAACGGTCGTCAAATAATTCATTGTCAAAAACAGAGCCAATCAACCATGTTTCTGTGAAAACAATAATGTCAAAGTTACAACAAACCACATTATTAAACAGTTCAATAGTTTTTGTTCTCAGACCCCTAACATTTTGGTAGTAACAAGTAAAAGTGCCCTTTAGTGCAACCATAGCAACTTTAGCGCAATCATGACAAACGATTCAAAAGGTCTATGTTCTTTACGTGGACGTAGTTTGATTCTTCATTTTTGCGCATGTATATCCTACCATCACGCACCCATACAAATTTGTATTTCAGCTCGCGGGCTTTTGTTCGCGCTGCAGCGTGTAAGCTCTTATTCTCGGGGGAGAGGTGCTCCATGATGTAGATAGCAGTCTTCTTATCTCCTCCGATGCCTAAATGGCTCATATTGAGTTTGTCGTCCCGATTGGTTTTGTTGAATCGTGCGGTTGCGGCAAGAAAATCGTCTCGCAGGCGTGGGCTGTTGAATTTCACTAAGATGGATCGAGGGCGAGGACTTGAGCTATTCATTTTAGCTAGTCGAGAACAGTAATGTATGTGTGACTCAGTGACGGGGCATTTTATAACTTTGCCCAGTTGCACTACAGTGTTAATAAGATTCTCCTGCCTATTTTCGGGTACACATTGGATTTCAATGTTTGAGCAGCGTGTTTGTTGGTCCAATTGGGCTACTCGTGACGACAAGGATAGATTATTTGCCCGCAAAGAATCTGTGTCCGACCTTAGATTCTCAATTAAGCTAACGTGTGCGGCATTGCTAGCCTTGATTTTTTCGATCTCCTCGTTAAAATGAGCCATCGATGTTTCTAGGGAGGACACAGCGTTTTGAACCACTAAAAGTTGCGGGTGAATCTGCTGGTTGAATATCTGTTGTAACTCTTCTCGGATGATGTCTCGAATACTGCTAGCCGACAGACACGTACAGTTTGTAGCGGTGGTGCGTGCCTTGCTGCGCTTAGTCACGTATTCCGGCTCCGGCGAAGGGGGCGGGTTACTACGAACTGGAGTGTTTGTGTTGTCGCCTTTACGTTCCTTGCAGCGGCACTGTACGCAGATCCATTTTGATTTGACTTCTTGCGACATCTTGTTGTAGTCTTTCGAACTAATGTTTATGCACGAATGATGATAATTTGCAGCACAGCGTGAACAGAGCAGGACAGGAACATCTTTTGAGTTACTCAGGCAAGCCGCGCATTCTTTGACGAATTCCATTTTTGTAAATAATCTTAATAAACTGTGTTTAGATATTCTATTGCCTTTCTTGGTCAGATGAAGTTAAAATTTTAAAATTTCTAAAATAAATTTATTGAGGACGAGAAAATTTTTTCGATGTGCTGGGATTCGATCCGGGGGTCTTTGGCGCACGACGTAGCGTCCGAAACAACTACACCACGGCAGTCGATATCAGAGGCGGCGAAATAGCTTAACTGTTTGTTGCAGTGCAATTACGCACAATGCGAGTATAGCAATTGCATGACCATATAAGGTGAGGTTTCGTCTAAGCGCAGCGAACGATGAGTCACTACAGAGAATACGCACGGCACTGTAACTTTGTCACCACAAAACAGTATTAAATCTTTGAATATTTACTCACTGGTGATTATATTGGATAATTTTATTTATGTAAATTAACACTTATACTTCAATCGATACACTGATAGCAGTTTCACGTAAAAATATGTACTTTTTAAGGAGTAAGCAATAAAAATATACGGAGCACTGTAAAGTATGCGCGCTCGGCGCGAGAGCGAGAGCGAGAGTATTAGAGAGAGTTATTTTGTATACGCTACAGATACTCTGCATTCCCAACACCCACTTTACTTTTCCGTCCGGAGCTTGTCTTCAGTTATCTATCTGATCTGATTAGTAAAAGAAAATAAGTATGTTTATACATTTCAACATAATATAATGTACTACCTATGTTAGGTTTCGTTTGGAAAATAATACTCTACTGGCATGCAGTAAATATTGAATTATATATATTTTCTAACTAGAGGACCCACCTCCAGTCCAGAATCTGAGTCTAGACGTAGGTTCAGTTCGACAGCAAAACGTACAAACGACAATTATATTTAACCAACTTATGAATATCGATATAACTCTTATAAATATTGGTATAAGTCAGTTCGGCAGCAAAACGTACAAACGACAAGACTTACCATGTTTTATTTTTAACAAACTTATAAATATTGATATAATTCGGAACATTTAGGTCTATTTTGCTGATATATTATTATACTGTGAATTTATTCGACATTTAAGTTAGTACACTATTCAGATTGAAAGATTGAATCAAGGAAGAAACTAATTCCTACTCGTAGTTACTTAAAGCAGCAATAAAAAAATGTATGCACTAAGTAAAATGTGCCAAGGTCCCACAGTCTCTCATTAAGAGGACTTAAAAGTAGGTTGAAACAGACACGATACGATGTGGTATCCTCTTAAGTTACGAATGATCTGTTTAAAGTAGGTACTATAGCCACTTCGACACGTTCACAAGTTTTCCAATTTGCTTTGTTTCTTTTTTCAAAGGCATTACTTTATACTAAAGATGAAGATATATAGATAACACTACCGATACCGTAACCCATACGACCCAGAGTGCTCGTATTTTGTGTCCTGCACCAACCTACCCCGCTCTCCTTTAAATACCAAAATGACCATGAAGCTGACGTCATCGACTATGTCATAGAACAGCTCAATTTTTGTTAAATTTACTGTGGGTCGTTGATGCTTTAATAAAGAAATTATTATTATTATGTATCTCTAAACTTAAAGTTTCACGGGTCCTAGATGTAAGTGGACCCAGTCATTTCGATGGCTTGCGTGGTCCCTATCATCACAAGGGGAGACAGGCCCAACACGTAGAGGCCCCTTTGAGACACATTGATGTTGTGCTTGTTTATTATTATTATTAATACTGCGCCCATATATAAATTTTTTTTCTTCAGTCTCTTGCGAGCGCATGCAAAGACGAAGCAAGGGTCGCCGTCATCGGACACGATGATTAGGACATCATTTGACCACTACCAAACTACCATAGGACCACTTACCATCATTTGGCTCGTCTGTTTAAATAAATCAGAACGTTTAATCTTCGTGTACATAACAAAATATAAACACGGATATAGTGTTGAAACTTTAAACTTTATTTTTACCATAAATTCGAACGATATTCAATTAAATATTAGACAGTAGAAAGTTACATAGTTGACACTTAAAGGAAAATAGTTAGGTATTAATAATTTTATAAGATACCATTGAACTGGAAGGTAAATCAATGTACCTACAATAGTTGACATTGAACTCTAAAATTTATAATGGGATATTTTTGTACATATTCTATAACCAAATTTAATTTTATATCTCAAGATGATCATGTCAGTATCAATATAATACTCTACATATTCTCTACACGTATTTATACATAATATACTTTGACACTTTGAGCAACGATATACGTAACAGTAGTCACATTACAATTCGTATGGATGATCAAAACCTACTGAATATAAACACTTAAAAACTCACTTACGTTAATATAAATTTGCAGCGAGCACTCAGAATGACTGAGTTCTGTAAGTTAACTGGTTTAACCTTTTCCCATCCAATTAATGTATTTGAGAACATCTGCAGTAATTAATTAACGTGTAAAGTGTTTAAAAATGTTAAGCTAATTAGTGTGCAAATAGTTTACCATTTATTCTCTTTCAAATTTTATTTATTTTATGTTTTACGTTGCCCTAATGACATGTTTATTAAAATCGTTTATTTTTATATTTACATTTCATTCATTGACAAAGATTGACATACATCGTACCTACAAGTTATTTTAACAAAAAAATGTTTCTAAATTATCTTTATATTCAGTGGCGACATAGGACATTTCATGTGCTACATTACAGGCACAATACATATGTGCCTGTTAATTATAAAGTTCCTAAACAACAAAAAAATATAATATATTTCTCATGTCAGATTTCATCTTGATAAACACAAATGTAACTTTTTTTATCGATTAAGTCCAACGAGCTATTTTTCGCTGATTAAGTCACAAGGTAAGTAACTTATAATTTTTATAATCGTGGCTACAGTATTCTAATGGAAGAGAAAAATACAAAGACATAATTATTACTTATCACTAAAATATTAACTCACAGAACTTTATATAACAATATGCGTAAAAAATAAGATGGACAATACTTAAACTACATTAAATTAAATAAATTTACGAAGGTAAATAATAAAATATACTTCTTATCTAAAGTGGCATAATTATTCATCACTTGAAGTGTTTATAGGTTCAGTCTTAACCTGTTCATTATTTGACATTTACATAATATAATAATGCACATGGACGATAGAAGTATTCGACGATAGAACATATCAGTAGATAGAAAGTATATTAGATTTAAGTAGCTCACTGGACAAAAAGGTTAAGGAAATGGAAGAATAAAGATAATGGCTATAATTTAAGTTTTTTATTCTCGTAAGGTTTAGTCAGTGAAAAAGGTCGGTTTTCTCAAGATTATGATGAAGTACAAGTAATAATCAAATTGTAAGTAGATATCTGTAGATTATATTATTATCTTTGCTCATTTGATTCTAGGCAATTTATTTCAATAATATTTATTCACGTCTATTTACTTTCCTGGGTCCCACTGAAGGTTCAAACAAAGGTATTGTTTTGTAGGAATCGTCACACACTTACGATGGAACTATTGATTGAAGTCGTGAGCCTACTCTTCTTAAACAGAGGCACGAGATAGATATTCATGAAATATTAGTGGAATTCTATCGTATTATTGTTGATTAATAAATAGCAAACGCTACGAAATTTTTCTCCAGTCAAATTCATTTCCACGCACGACAGGCACTTTTAAATTGCCGCCAATGACCAATTTGTAAAAATCTACATACATACATCGTCCCAAAGAGATCTTTATTCGAAATTTAATAGAATTTTCCATCTTCAACTTTATTTCGCCAGCTATTCTTTCAATTTTAATAATAACGATATGATACCTATATGATTTAAATCTACGATTTTTCACAACTCAACCAAGTATTATGATTATCAAAATGATAAAATAAAACAAAAAAATAACCCACAATAGTACTGAATTGTTTCTACGTAGGTAGACCCTTCTAAAGTGAAACCAGCGTACCACTTGAAATGCAGCATTCTCAATTGATATTACAAGTTTACTACTTCAATAAGCATTAGAGTGAATCGGTCTACTTTGATCCCTTGCTTATATCTATGTAGATAACATTATAATAAAATTTAAGTTCCCTTCTTAATACAATATACCTATATTTGATTTCTAACAGTAAAATGGAAATATGCAGCGAAAATACACAATAATTACGTATATTTTACGCCAAAGTATACAGGGATATAAAAGGTATTGTCGCAAGTAAATTTATATGCACAAGACTCGCCGTATTTTCATTTGCTGGCAAGTACGAGCTGGGAGCGGCGGGCGCAGCTGGGGCTTGCGGCTTTACTTCTTCGAATGAGCCACTTCCTTCGCCTTCATCCTCATCGTCGTCAGATGGCACTGTTGCTTCGTGTTTTAAAGCTTCAGCCCGAGGAACATTAGCGTTATTGAAAGCACTCGATAATGTCGTACTTGAGGATATCGATGTCGGCGAAACCGAGTTAACCTTCGTCGTCTCTTCCGTCAATGACACCGTAACAGCTTCATAAACATTAGTTGACGTAATATTCGCAAATACAGTAGAATTCATGAACATTTCTAGCAGCCCCGTAGTCGTGTTGTCCGGCGAATGGGTTGATGAAAAATTTAGTAGCTCATCCCGAAACTCTCGTGTGAACGGTTTATTACAGAGGTGACCGTCGCATGTGCAGGTCATTTCGTATGTGTCCTTGGCTGTCTGTATTAATGTGCATGGGGTCAGGCCTCTTGCGGTGCATCCCAATAATGATATATAATCTGCAGGAATAAATTAATGATAAGACTACAAATATTTATGCAATATTACCATTCATTGTACATTATGTAAAAGATTGTCAACCATTTTTATGTCCTAAATAGAATTGGCAGTTTTCTAATAATTATAGTCAAATCATTCGTGTTGGGCAATGGACATAACATAAGACATAACTGGCAAAGAATTACGCGAATTGCGGATTACTCGCATGTTACCTTCAATACTCCACAGCAACATCAACCTCTTATGCTACAAAAAGTATACCATTCACAGTCGATATCGGTTAGTAACTAGCTCAGTAAACAACCAGACATCGAAAAACCCTGGCGCCATTGCTTCTTAAGCTGGTCATCGGGACACTATGGACAAGGATGACTGAGTCAAAGATTAATAGGGCCCCTTAACCGCTATACCCATTATTCGATGAATCGGTTTACGGAAAGTGTCCCTTAAATTTTCTTTACGGCCCAACTCAAACCACGACTCAATAAAAATTGTGCAATTTTAGTATTCCTTATCTACCTGTGGCATCAACCCTATCTCGATCGTGATTTACTATTCCACATTATCGTTCTAACTCAATTTTTTTGGCTCCAGTACAACGTGGGCAGTTTATGGGCACTCATTTTATCTTCTTACAAAAAGGTTCTCGGGGGGCCCTTATAAGCATTAATCTAACTTAAGAGCGAGGTATTATCAAAATGTACTATCGGGCGGTAAATCTTCTTCCATAGGAACAAAAGAACGTTTGCAAGCGATACGTGGATTACAGTAAATTTACTTTAGAGTATAGCAATTAGGATGCTTAATTATAGATCAATGCCAATTACATGCATATTAGTACCTATTATTGCTTTTTGTGTATGTTCTTCGAATCGGAAACTTGTATTAAATTATAATTATTAATACTCGTACCAATTTCGCTTTTACACAAGAGCGTCAAACCGTCAAGGTCTGAATTCTTTATTCATTGTGTTATATTATTTACGTGATCCCCAGATGTTTTACGATAGGTATAGACGAAAATTTCGTTTTCGTCTCTTGCCCCCGCGCCACTGTTCGAAATTAGAACATCAATTTTAACAATGCAAAGAAAATTAAAATGTCTATTCACTGATTCATTATCTAAACAAAACAAAGGTCAATGATTTGGTGGACACTTTGGTTAAAGGACAAGATATTAGGTTATATTATAGCTGTTAATTGCAATTACTTACCGGGTGATTTGGCAGTGGTACTGCAGTAGGGTAAATCCGGTGTGCACTGCACTTGTGACTGGTCAAAATGCAAGTGGCAATCCGTCGTATTGTCGACGCGAGCGCACGCGTAGCAACGTAGAGGTCCTGTAAAATACATTTTTGATTAACGATACTTACATTTTTTTGCTACCTTTTTTACTCTTAATCCACAGAACCGATTGCGATGAAATTTGGTGTAGAGATAGTTTGAACTCCTGCAAAAGACGTAGGATAGTTTTTAGCCCGATAATAAAGTCCTTGAGATGTATATTTTAGTGATATTTTGACGGATTCCGAATCCTACGCAGGCGAAGCCACGAGCGAATTCTTATTCGAATAAATAGACGTTCATATACACTCTCCCACTGGAATCGTCTTAGACGATACCATGGATATGTTACTTAGTGACTTAATATTGTTATTAGGATATCGCAAAAATTCAAAGCCCCAATATCAAATAAATAAACGCTTACACACTCGTACCCTCACCCACGCACACAAGGAACCTTTCCCTGTGTCGAGAGTGTCATTTCGAAGGGTGTAAATACTTTGATATACGATATGATGATCAAATACTCCTGAGACGTCGAGCCTTCGACACAACGTCGTAAGTATTGGTTTCATTAAAGTTTGTCGTCAAGAGGATCAGTGCTTACTTATTTCCCAGTAGTAATAAGTAAGTACTAGAACTCTATTTGCTGGAGAATATTTTAGATAACAATAATTATTATGTAGTAACGTTTCCGTAGTTTAGTTACGAAGTTATGTGTAGGAATTTTCAGCTATTACTGTCAAAGTCAACCAACCTAACTAGACGACTTATGCAAACCCCATAGCATTATAATGATATTTAATTAAATATTTTTCTAATATACTAAATACTACTCCAATGTTAGGATAAACAAAACATTTATGAAACCTATAAGTTATTGGTAGTTATTGGCTGCATTATTTGTATGAGAATAATTTTAAACCACAAAAGCGTGGAATGGAAAGTTAACCTTATAAATAATTAAAGTGCTGCGGCTTGGCGGGTTTGCCTGGTGTTGGCCGCATTCGATTTGCGAGCGGTGTCATGTTACTGTGACAATATCCATTCGAGTAATTGCTTCGTTCCGAGGACGAACCCCTTCAAATAAATAACCGACTTGCATTGTAGCCACAGTATGCCATTAGTATCCGCACCGTGACAACCAACATTACTCCATACTGATATTATTAATGCGAAAGTACTTAATTCTGTCTGTTTTTATAATACCTTGTAACATTTAATCCCCTGATCCGACTGAGACGAAATAGTTTGAGACCCTGAAAAGGACATGGGATAGTTGTTATCCCGGAAATCATCCTTTTAGAAGATGAAAAAGGTGCGCTAACTGCGAGCTTGAGTTAAAACTCGGTGAAATATGAGTTACAAATATGCTTGTAAACCCAAAAACCCTGAAAATAATTTTAGTGATTATGATGGTCTACTTACATATAAAACTTTTAGTCTGTAAGAATTATAGTTACGGAAATTAGGCGACTAAAAAAAATAATCTTCTTTATTTCCTGTCCCGTGAAAATTTCGAAAAAGACTTTCTTAGTGACCGCCTGCGTCGTAAAGCCAGGCCATTGTCCAATTAAAATGATAAATCTCCCAGTCAATCAGGATAATATCTAAATCTAATGACATTATAGTACTCATCGATGTAAGCGCGCCCAAAACTGTAATTGTTATGAAAGGTTCTTACCATAAAGTTTAATAAAAGTATGTTTATAAAATACTAACGTAATTACGTCTGTAAAATGAGACATAAAATTAAATTTCTGTGTGTTCTTCCTACTTTATGAGTTAACTTAGATTAAGGAAATTTACCGTTTCCTCTACCCCCGTATCTCCAAATCGTGTAGCCAAAAATTTGAAATAACCATATTTTACGGGAAAATTTACGGGATAATCGGATTTCTGCAGAATATCGTAAACCCCGGAGAAAACAGTACGAAAAAGTGCTTCGGGCGAAATCGAGTAGAATTTGTAAGGCGTTTTTTATACACTATTGCTCTTCCTAATTCGAATACAAACACAGACAATTCTTTACACTTTCCCTACTACGGACAAGGGTTGTAAAACAAGATTAAATACTTGTCGTGAACAGTAACTTAAGGAAGGAACAGTAAATAGCTATAACTATTCCGATATTAACCGGAAGAGTTTCGAAGTGAGCTTCCGGGCAAACACTCCCAAGCGTACTCCCGGACTACGGCGTTGGCCGCTTCAACGACATATCGTAATAAGACTACGTCAATAGTTTGCTAACTATAGTTTAATCTTCACTAGCTTCGCCGTCGAAATGATCAAGTGGCTTATATACCTAGTTACTAGCTACTCGTTCCTTGGCTTCAAGTAAATAAGCTCCTACGTTCAAATTGTAACGGCATGCGGCACCCCAAAACACTTGGTATTTATTTTTATCAAGCGTTTTTTGCGTTTTATTTTTTAGTGTTTACACACTGCTGAACTTTTTTGAGATTTACCCTTCAGACAAACAGACTGACTTTGTGTTACACTGTAGTTATGTATATTGCTCAGTAATAATCAAAAACATTCATTTAACATCAACATTATTACCAACACCACACTATAAAATGTGAGAAAATATTAACTATGAATATTTTCTCACGACACAACCATCATCATTACCACACGACCACCACATCCTTTGTACTACGGCGTCTACTACCATATTGCAGCCACAGCAAAAATTAATCTCGTGTATAATTTTTTTACGTAGGTCTGATACCTCAGTGTCAATATTTTCATGATTTATCCAAAAAAACGTAATTATTTAACTCGTCTGGGAAACAAACCTGAAACTCTTCGCTCAGTACGCATTGTAATACACAAACCATAAAAGCAGAAAAATGTCAGTAGGGAGTCGAAAAATAACACGTATGAATCTCTGTTCCGTGTAACAATGATGCTTGATCTCAAAAGACGTATTTATAGGACGTGTATAGATTGTATTCACTACGATTTCAATACTCGATCTAGGTCACTGAAAGGGCTTCCTTCCAAGCATCTCGTATAAGCTTATTTCAGTCCCGATGGTTTCCATTTTATAAATCTGATAGATACTTCTCGGAACCTTGTTACGTAGAATGTTTAATACAAGTTTTGATCGTATGTATGTTTAGGACAATTGCATGTTTATTTAGGGACCAATCTTGTAAACCCGTTGGAGCCATTTTCACTCGACCTAGTAACTTATAATTATGTAAGGGCTTGTTTATAGATCGGAGGTTAGCAGCTAACGGAGTGGAGCCCAGTGCTATACTTTGTTTTTAATTTAATTACAGAAGTAATAGAAAAGTATACCTACCTACTATTGAATGAATGAATAAATGAAATATTTATTTAATAACTCATTACATATTATAATTACATTGGAATCCTAACCCCTAAACTAGGTATGCCCGTATCATAGGGGCCTTCCCTAACAATTACATATTTTGTAATGGTGGTATTGTTTCGAATTTTTTTTTCTAGCTGATACTTGTAATGACTGTATACAGAATTTAATAAAACGTTTACATTTTAACTCACGTCATGTAGATCATTAATCTTGTTTACTAACATCACTAACATTGTTATAAGGCAAATTGTTACTGACTAAGGGTTAATAACAAATAATATGGATGTATATTTGTTGTCTGAAATTAATATATTATTATTAATAATAATAAATAACAGTAATTATTACTTTATTGAAACCTTCCGCATTAAAAACTTTTCATACCTACACGCCATTAACACTTGAGATCACATAGGTTATGGATCTTTCTACCGCTCTAATATGTGACTTTACTGTTTAAAACGCTTCCAAAAATACGAAATTTACTATTAGTTAATGTTTTTTGCACACACAGCGGAACATGCAACATGACTAGCACGACATCTATTCAATGTTTGTTATCAACTCACTCTGTGTCAGTATCGTATCGGTAATTAAAAGGCTTACTGAATTACAGTAAGGCTGGGAGAAAAGTCTCTGAATCTATGTCGAAGTACGGCGTTGGAACACTATTTTATGCCTTTGAAATTGACTGAATATTTCACTTCAAGTCCCAACCGTTCACTGTACAGCGCAGTATAAAAAAATTCTCGACATCTTTGAACAACTTAGAACTGCTGCCCTTTCACATACAAATTACAGATTATACATACATAAATAAATAAAAAACACTCAAACACACTCATGCGCTAAAATTCCTTGTGTTGCAGGTGGCACGAATAAATAATTCATCACATTCACCTACAACCTATAACCGATATATAGAGTCCCTATCACGATGATTGTGTCGTCGTTGTCGACTTACCGTCGAGATTAAACTGGCTGTGACGATGTACCTACTCCTAAATAATAATATATTTTATTTAAAATTACCTTCATCCTGTGAGGTTCCAGTTCTGACATCAGCAACCAGGAAAGCCAGGAAACTCGAAAACCATATTAACAAAATCATCTTCATATTTCGCGGTACTCGGCTGCTCAAATACAACACTGAAATCCTTATATATTCTTATTTAAATATGCCAAAAGTTATTTCTGTTAAAGCCCACCACATAATTTAATATAGCGAATCGTTATTATTATGAATTAAATATAACAATTTTATTTAAACGAGATGTTTTTAACACGCAAATCCCTGATGCCAAACATGGTATGGAACAAAGCATTTGTTTGTACAATTGATTGAATCTTTAATGGATTCTCGAACAATGGCGGCCATTTGTGGCTATTTTAAGCAGGATTACACAAAGCGAGTTTGAATGACTTAATACGAGGGCGTAATAATAAATAAATAGCGCATACATGTATAATTATAATAGATGATAGCAAATTTTATTTGAAGTTTTACAATTTTTGAAAATCAAACTTTTTATCAGCGAATCCTATATTTATTAGTCACGGAAGAAAGATAAAAATATCCTATTAATATTATAAATGCGACAGTTTGTATGGATGTATGAATGTTTGTTACTCTTTCACGCAAAAACTACCGAATGGAATTTGATGAAACTGTACAATAATATAGCTTACACATCAGAATACCACATAGGATATAATTTATAAAGATATAGTGTGAATTATCAAAAATATATAATTAAATATTTGCAAACCGAAGGAATAAGTTTCCCGAAGCGAAGCGAAGGCGGGTCGCTATAGTATGAAATAAACGAAGGAAATTATTTCGAAATTTGAGTTTTAAGAAGCTGCAAGACTGTGATTATAAGTCCGTTATATGTTACATTAAATTGTATTATATGCTCTTATTGTCAAGTATTTCATGATTCAAATATGACCACTCATGATCTTGCGTTGCGTCAATTACAAATTCTTAAGTATTTGTAAACGAAATATATAATTATATTTGTACATATAACATTATACAAAATTATTAGATCCGCAAAACTTTTCGTTGCGAATCCATAAGAAGCTCTCATACTTTTACAACTTATATTGGTCATAAATGATTGATATAGTTGTGTGGAGAGACATAATATGTAGGTCGCGGTTCGTAAATAGAAGATGGGAGACGGTCAGAAACAAAAAAGTCATAAGTCTCTCCGTGCTGTAGAAGGCACTTTTAACAATGAATGTTCATAGATAAACAGGCTGAGTCTTTCTGGATCCGGATATCTTGACTGCGACTGCGACTTGATAGTTGAGGGCCAATACCTCAAGTTATCATCGGAATAGTGTGATAGAAAGATTAAGGTATTTTTTGGGATATTTACATAAAAAGTTTGTTTGATATTACTTTTAATCACTGAAATGTAGAGAATTTTAATTTGATAGATATTTAATTTGATAGAAGATTATGAACTAATTTAATGTTTAAAATTCAATCTCAACATTAATTACCATGTAATTTATAATATAATTAAGTTATTTTATTATTACAAAAGCATTTTTTCCATTTTACACCCACACAATATGAATAATATACGAGCCTAAATGCTTCCAGATGTGACTGTGAACATTGAACTAACTTTATTGTTACGTCAACATTTCAATACTTTGACACATCTCTTTCATTAATTGTTTCCACCCGTAGCACGTGCTTTCTAAAGTCCAGAAGCTTGCTACGACGTAGTAAACGCGCGCGTAGCGGCCGCCGCTACGACCCGTAGGCAACTGCCGTAGCCCGCGCTTAGCGAGAGGGAAACTGGCACTGGCATCTGCTACCCCAAAAAACATCTCTCCCATTGGTCCAATCGTTTTGCAAGATACCTATTACTGGCTATACTGAGCTTATCAAAGTTTCTACGCCATTTAAAGGAGGAATGTAAACACTTGGCAAAGAAACAAAGAAGTTTTCAATATGTTTTCATGCTCAAGTAGATTTATCCGACACTCACTAGATTACCTCGCAATTGAGCTTATTATATTTTGTCTCAGTCCAGTTTAGAATAAAATTTATATCAAACGTAAAGATTTTCCTAGGTATTGATACATATCCATATAAAAATACAAAATTGCATATAGGTATATTGCACTTGTACGTGAACCGAAATTACAACTAGAGATTATTAAACAATAGATTCCACATCTTAGAACAGTCCAAATTATCCGGGGCAAAATTACTTTTATTACCATTTTTTAACGATTTACTTCATAATATTCTTTGTACTTGAGTAAAAAATATTATCTTCCGCATTGCAGGTACACAATATGAAATGGAATCGTTAACAAACAAATAAGAATATATTCAGCAGGGACTTGTAAATCTTTATTCTTCCCTGAAGGTGTCAGCGGGGGCAGGCGTGAGGGGCAAGGCAGGCGCATTAATTGGCAATTTCCGTATCCAAATGCCGTTCATACCCTACACATTAGTCATTTGCACAGATATTAGATAATAACTTACATTAGCCCGCTAGTCATCGACCGTGAACGAAATTGCTATCCGTATCCGCCAATATTGCTTTGATTTGATAGATTTCTATGTAACTAACTCTAATAAAGAATAATTCGTTTCCTTGATGATATCGTCATGTTTAAGTCATGTATATCAGATCGCTTCGGTAAACCTATATAGTACCTACCTATACGAGTATATACACTCGTAAGTACACGCCTCCGAAATATTCTTAGGCATAGTTCAGGCATTACATTTTCATTTCAGTATAACTCATATGACATTATCGATTTACGGAACTATTTTATGTTTTTATAAATCAATAAAAAAGTTTTTTTTTCTCAGATATTAATTCACTAACTTTTTCACAGAACCTAATTAGGAATTTGAACTTATTTTGAACTTTTATCATCACGGACAAAACATTGTTATGGTATCACGTACAATCGCGATTTTAATGATATCGGTATGAATCTCCCCGCCACCGCAGTCTCGCTGTGACCATTATCCATGCAACTGGGTCAGTATCGGTAAAACAATCGTGAGTACCCGTTTACATTTAAAAATAAGCAATTGTACTGCAACAACTTAACCTACTTCGTTAAAACAATCCATAAGTAAGTAAGTAAGTTATTTTGTCGTATGGTAATTATAAAATTATATTTATACTCGAAGCAGGCATACACTTGCCACTGCAGACACAATTCTTATCATTTGTGACATCAAAATTGCTACAAGTCAGTAACAACTTTTTATTACTATCTGGGAGAGATATTAGTAACAGGAAACATTTTTCATCTAAGTCGCAAGTATGGGATATTCTTGTATTAAACGATATTAATACCTACTTAATTATCGCTCACAGCCCGGCGGCTTGCGTCGATCTTAAGTGATAGACAAAGTTAAGCAACTGCGGGTACGGGCAGTTGGAAGTTGGATGGGTGACCGCTGTAAAGTCATCTCGGAGGCCTTCGGGCGACATTAAAAACTTCCGATACTTTGGTTTTCCACTATACGCACTGGAGCAACGTGGTGGAGTGAATACTCCTCCTCTCCTAGAGAATTTTAGGCCTCCTCAAGGACGAGGAGAGATCCGTGCTCAGTTGTGGGCCATTAATGGGTTGAAGCCTGCTAGCCAATAGTTAACTCGATACCTACACTAAGTACCTAGCTACGCTTTAAAAACGTAACGTATGCTGAATTAAAGTACGTGACATATTCAAAATGCCGACCAATTTTCCGAAGCTCGAAGGCTGTTGCATCGCTCCAATTAAAACTTGTCCCCGAAATGCGCTCAGCCACCGGTGAATACTTACGCGTCACGGGTACATTGAGTCTTGCATCGTCGTTAAAATGTTTGAATATCAAATCTACTTACTACTAATTACTGATATCTTGTTTTATCAATATGTATTTTTAAGCTATTAAACCAAGTATCTTCTTACCTCACTATCATTGTGACATGTATAAAGTCGTCTGCTACCAATGTTGTCTTTTTACCTCGATCAAGTCTTACTTATATGTATATAAGATTGAAGACATTATTGAAATAATAATCACGTTTAGCTTAATGTAAGTATAACTATGCACGTCAAATAATGACACTCACCCACCCGGATAAGTGTAAATTTATAAAATTATCCATCGACTATCCAGTGCAATGCCATATTATTGACGACATTTTTAAAACAAAAAGCAGATATCTACACTTATAGGCGTAGTTCATGTGGTTATATTGCGATTTCCATGCACCATTCAAGGCTAGAGTCGAATTTGAGGTAGGGCAGCATTGGTTACAGGTAGGGCAGAGAAAAAAATTTTTCGTAATTGATCTGCCCTCGAAGCACGGGCTCCTAAATCAATCAACATATTGTAGTATATACATATCACTGACCACGGACCTTTTTTTGTCAAATTAAGGTATGGTACGTATGTTTTCTACAAACTAGATGGCGCTGTTCTGATATAACTATATAACTTCTAATAATTATAATTGCATAAGTTGATAAAAAATGCTATGCAATAGCTTTACCGCGGCAGTCTCCGAGTGCCTTTTACTGTTTTTTTTACATGAGATAAGTTAATGCTTGACAACTATCCCACCTGATGGTAAGTGGCGATGAAGCTATAGATGTTGGACGCACTAACTTATTAAAAGCCTATTCACCCTCCTCTTGAAGACTCCCACATTATATGCAGGTAGGAACAGGAAGGAATAGTATAATATATAATAGTTAGGTGGGAATTTACAAAAATGCTCTCTTAGTGCTTCCCTACACTTCCCAAGGAACATACATGCCTCAGCTTCTTGTGTTCAGTAGTTTCAGCTGTGCGTTGTCTGTCAGTCACTTAGTAATAGAAGAGTTTTATATAATTATATATAATTATGATTAGGGATTCTTTAATAAAAAGAAAGCATAATATGTAAAAAACCATTTTTATTTAGTATATCTCTTGTGGAGGGGGACCACCAAACAATAGATCCCAAGAGACGGGCTGAATCAATTGAGACTTTATGTCAGGCTCTGGGTCAAATATTGGGAACACTCCGTTTAAATGCTGTAGCAATTCATATGCATCTGGTATATTATCACCTTCTGAACAATACTTGTATAGCATGAGGCATGGCATTGACATTTCTTCACAGGCATCATACATAACAGAGGCTTCACCTCCACCTAATGTCCACAAATCTCCGTCACTTGAATCATGTTCTTCCCAATTTAAAGACTTTGCTTGTTCTTTGTGACCACATAATTTATTAGCCATATATCTGAAAGAAGAAGTCGAAATACGTTTCTTTTCATATGCAAAACAACTCGTTAATATTATTACTTCCTTAATATTCCTTGTCTTGAAGGTATTCACTACGTCTTGAAGAAATTCTTCAGCGTCCTGATATATAAGTGATGATCTCAGTTGCATTACCAGAATTTTTTTCGTGTCTGATTTATATACTTCACATGATGTACATGGACTGTTAGACTTCAGGTCGAATGGGTTATATCCCGCGACTGGAATTATCGCTGGATGGTACACTGAAGCTATCTTCTTCATGTTCAGAGAAGAAATTATTAAATCACACGCAAGTTGAGATACATTTCCAACACCGATACAAGGCATAATTAAAGAATAATCATCTAGGCAGTCATCACTTAAAAATTTCCATATGCTTTCACTATCGGTATTCATTTTATAAACAACGGAATATTATCTTTTATAAAAAATAGATATTTATAAAAAAATAATTCAGTTTTTGAACAGTAAATTAAAATTAAGTATCTTTGACAGCGACTTCGACTTTAAACAACTAAGCGTGACTGTCAAAAAAATTGGTAGAATGAAATGAGAATGACATTTCAATAGGTATCATAAAATTCAATATCGTTTCGTTCAACTTAAATCGTGGTTTTTCCCGTTCCACTTGCTTTTAGAATCTTAATAAAACTCACATGGAACTGATTTTGGCGTTCACGTTAACAATAGGTACATAACTAACGTATAAGTGTCATAAAATGTATTTTACATTTACGGCCACCGTTGATATTCGCTGAAGCATTGAAATAATGCTTCAGTCAGACAGAAATTGCTTCATCTGTGACCTCTTTTTCGGAATCCTATTAAAATATTTTTTCCGTCGCTATTATAATTAAAAGCGCGCCTTTGTACACAAACTGTACACAAATGCTTGTAAGTATAACAAGTGCTCAGTAAGCATGCTTTCGTGCTTAAAATAAGCATGCCATTGTGTATCTGTATATTAACTCATCATAGACACAAACTATTACAGACCAACTATTTACTCTGTGTATTACTCTATGAAATATGTCATAAAGTCTGCGTTCTACTTCTACTCTACAGTTTACTCTACTCTCTATCGTCAATTTCATCAAATGATTTTTGTAAAAACTAAGGTTGTTAAATTTGGCTTACTTTCTTTTCTTTTTCTTTACATCTTGGTGACCTAAAATCTGTTCATCATTCTCGTGTTTTGATTATGACAGAGAAAGGAGATGTGGATCCACAAATAGAAGACTTCATTCTTTCTGAAACACAAAAGCAACGGTTTCAGGTTAATAAAACTTCCAATTATCTTTTGGGGTTTATTGCCCTGTAAATACACGGTAATGAAGTGCAATAAAATGATATTTTATTGGAGATAATGGTTTTGTAATCCTTATTGTAAAATTTATACATTTCTATACTTGACCTTTGCCCTATCTATACCCATAATATAAGGAAAATCCACTATAATTGAATGATAGTGTTTGTTTTACAACAGAATACATAGGCTACTGGCGTTATTTTAGACCCTTTGCTGGAGGAAAATTGTTGTTATCATTTACCAGCTCATTTAATTTAATATGTGTAATATATTTTTTGTTTTCAGGTTCTTGTCCACGGCCTAACAGACACCTGTTGGGACACATGTATGGGCCGTCCGTCCACTCGCATGGACTCTAAGACTGAAGTATGCATCATGAATTGTGTCGAGAGGTTCATAGATGCCACCACTTTTATCACTAAGCGTCTCATGAACACAACCAAGTACCGGTCTGAATCACCACTCGAATTTCAGTAACTGAGTATAATTTGCAATTCAAAATGTTCTCCAGGGTGAGAGGATTTCTCAATCGTCATAGGAGAAAATTTGTTGTAACTGGAGTTGTTTTTGGGTCCTTATATTTGCTTATGAACTACGCTCAAAAAAAACTACGAGAATGGCAAGAAAGAGAAGCCAAAAAGTTTTTTGAAATGACTAGGAAGAAACAACATTTTGAGAGTACTGAGCGCACATGTAATCAAACTATACTCTCTTTATCCAAAATTGTGTCCGAAAGTGTCTTCAGTACCCTTAACACCGAGGAAATTGTTCTGAAACTTCAAGACAACCCAGACAATAAGCTTGAATTATGGGAGCAAATGAAGATCATGATATTTACTAGAATATGTGTTCTAGTGTATGCTCTGTCTATACTTCAAGTGACGTTACGTGTACAACTCAATATCATTGGTGGTTACCTTTACAGAGATTCTGTTCATGAAGAGGAGCCACTTATTGACAGTGAATTACAAGCTAAATACTTGTCTCTTTGTCATCACTTTGTTGACCAAGGTGTAGAAGATTTAGCTAAACAAATTGAAAAGGCTGTGAAAAGAGTAGTAGAGCCAGTGTCTTTGAAAAAAAAAGTAACTTTACAGGAAATTGAGCAGATGTTTTGGTCGATTCAAACTATATTATGTACAGATACTACCAGTGGAGATCCAGTGAAGAAAATGGTGCACTACCTTGTAGGACATGTAGAACTGAATGAAGCCAAGTTTGACACCATTGTGAAGGAAACAATGGATGTACTGGAGAGTGATGAAGTGACATCGGCAGCAATGTCCACAGTCAGCCATAGCTTCTCGTCCATTGTAGATGAAATTGCAAATCTTTTTGCTTCAAAATGGGTACCAACAAATAAGAATCATTTAGAAGTGTCCGACAACCATGTTGTGACTAATGGAGCTTTAAAGTTGAATGAAAATTCAAACCAATTTGTTGATGTAAATAAGGTTGAGATGCATTTTGTTAAACTCTTGCCGGTGGTTAATGAACTGATGACTAAGAACACTTGCAAGGGTAATACAAACATTCCAGATTTATTGACCCAGCAAATGACTCTTAATGACAAACTGAAACTGCTGGGTGCAAACATATATGAAGTGTTTAGTGATGTATAATTAACTATGTTTTATAATAGCGCATAGGTTGTATTCAAAAAATGTTTCATTCCTTATGATTTATGTCAGACATAGTTGTTAATAGTAGATCTATCTCACCAAAGATCAAAACCCAGATTCTCATATTCAAACGAAGAAAAGTTAACCATTTTAAAATCAATATTGTCCTTTAGATTTTCCCATTGTAATATCTAAATAAATATTTTTTGTACTATTTTTATCAACTATGTCTTTTTTTAATATTGATGCTCATAAATGAGTGTTTTTTGTTATATATTGCTGCAAAAGTCCAAAGGAGAAACTTATGAGAAGGAAATAGATAAGATTTAGTTTAATTTGGGTCGATGTAATTATAAATCTTAAATATTTCCATTTCACTTTGTGGCTTTACATTATATTCACATGACTCCTTCATGCTACCTACAAATTGTTTTTTTTCATTTTTCAATTTATAGCATTTACATCCTATTCGAATATTATTGTCGCTAAAAGTGTTAAGTTCACTAACTGATGTGTCATTTTGTGGATAATAAACTAACATATTACATAAAAACAATACTTTTTTTAATAGAAAGAGTCATTTCTAATAAGACTATAACAGAGAATATAGAAGAAATGCCTACTGACTTAATTATTTATCGCTAATACAAATGACTTATTGCAGCAGTATATAAAATCATCAACATAATCTGTTAGGTGAATCATATTACAGAATAAATGGCTATTAAGATAATTTATAGATGTACATTTTTAAACAGCAGAATGGGTTGGGTTTATAATAGTAACACAAGAAATTTCATGGTCACTGTACCACTTGTATCTGTTATACTGTTTGTTTATACAAATTCCGTTTTAAGAATCATTAGACTGTAGTGTGTTGATATAACTGGGTAGATAATCCTAAAATTGTAGCAATTTCACAATCGGCATCATTTACATTTCAATGTAAAGTTAAGTTCTTCAAACCCATTTTTTACAGGTACCTGCTATTTGTTTATAATAGTAAACTGATTATTGTGTTTATTAAAGAGAGGAATAAATAATTATATGGAAATGGTTATAAATTAAGTGGATTCTTATTTACATCATTTTGTAATCAATTAATCTTTCATATTATATCAAATTATTTTTATCAGTTAGCTACCCATTCAGCTATAGGTAATATAAAGTGCAGTCGTCGCTACTCCTGGATTCCAAACACCAATTTGTTTTTATGTTAACAGTTGGGTATAACTCGTGTTGAAAGTATACCAGTAAGTATCTACTAGAAATGCGCGAGGTAGCTATGCGGTCGAATGGCTGTGAAACGGTGTAAGCGTTTCCACTTTTCTTCACGTCTTTTCCGCCAGAGTTGTTAAAATTAATAAATGCACAATAATATTGGTGGATTTTTTATTTCTTCATTACTTAGCTGCCTCGCCTATAGCCTCTGCCTCTGGGGAAATCAGCCTAATATTGAGGTGCTTAATGCCAATAGGGATGACCGTAAGGATAACAGACTGTCAGTTTTTTCAATTTAGCGACTACAAATCCACATGTTATGCGGTCCAAACCAACACGATGACGCGGTCAGCACGTCGGAAAACTTATATTTCCGAGGCGCGCCATTAAGAACTCGCACCATATAAAAAAATTCGAGATGCGAAGGTAGCCGGTAGTGTCTTTCGTGTTAGAGGTCACTCTCTATTTGAGGTCCTTTCAGTTAGACGTCACTGGGCTTTGTACCGACAGGCTTTTAAAATCGATCGTGATCGTGAATATTTTATACGTGTGTTACAGCAGTATCGGAGATCTAGAAATATTGCGGGCCCCGCATCTTTATAACCGACTTTTAAAAAGGAGGAGGTTCTTAATTCGGCTGTTATTTTTGTTACCTCAGAACTTTGGAGTGGGTGAACCGATTTTGATGATTCTTCTTTTATTTGAAAGCCGGTGCTTTCCGTGTGGCCCAGTTTCCAATTTGGTCCAGTTATGACAATGGCATCCATGAGAAAACCATACCAGTCTTAAATTTGCATTAAGTATTTTGAAGTCGGTTTTTTAGCCGCCAATACTTGCGTATTAAATAGATAAAATGAGGTGAAATGATTACCTAATCATATACCTAATAAATGAGTAGCAATGTTTCGAATGTTTTTACGTACCTACATAGGTAGTTAGGGTAGATTAAATAAGTAGGTAGGTGCGATTAAGGTTTACTGTATCGAAGTGAAAGCGTATTACGATAAGAAGGGTCCAAACTACTTACTTCCTGATTTGCAGTACCTAGGTAAATAGGTACTATAAAATATTATTTTCTACGTTGATATTTATCCGATACGCTAGATAAAAAGGTACTTGTACTTCTTGTGCTTCTAAATTCAACATTTTCTAATCGACCCTTATTTGAGTAGGTACTTCTTTCAGTACCCACTTCACAATTGAATTGTTGCCATGGATTAAATAAGCATCGTATAAAATAACATTAATAGTTTGAAAAACTGAAAACACGCTTTTATAATGCTATCTATAATGCTACGTACAATTTTATTATGAGATATCTAATAATTTTATCAAATTAGTGTATTGTCATCGGTCCTCAATAAATCTACAAAGTTTGAACGAAATCTGGCCGTTTAAAGTGGGTCAAAATCGCGCCCAATGAAGTCGGTTACAAACAAACATACAAACATACAGGTGAAGCTAATAAAAAGCGTGTAAAAATCATCAACATCAACCATAAATGGATATTCAAATATTACAGTGCTTCCTATTAAATGCTTTTATTATAAATAGTGCAAAGCTGATGAAAATCGCATCACAATAGGCACACGAAATGCTAATAGTAATGTTGAAAATGCTGATAACCTATACATAATTATATGAGTGAGTAGCATCTACCATTAGAATCGCAAAACACTCAAATAGCAAAGCTGGGCAAAGTCAAGTGTTACAAACGCTACTCGCGCCCGATTTTAGTGCGAACCCATAATGGCTAAAAGCTTGCCTACTATTTAAGTGCAGTGTGGTGATCGATGTTATGTTATGCGTATAGGCAGAAAAATTATAACGCATCATCGGTACGTTTCCCTTGTATTTTTTTTTGTATGTACCTATGTAGTTTCAATGTTCCCATGTTAGTATCTACCACAAAACAATAGTCCAGATTACTGGGTTATTGAATGTAAATGCCTTGCTAGTTATATTTTACAAATTACTCTTATTGTTTAAATATACAATACTAGTGGACCCGCCCTCGCTTCACTTCAGGAAACATCTGATAACTTCTAACGTACCTACTTACTAATTTACGTGACGCGAGGACGCATTTAGTTTCGCGCGACGGGCGCGCGGGCGCGCGAAACTACGTTGTCTAACTGGGGCCTAAATTAATTATTTAGAAATAAAAATGGTTACTGTGAGTCCACCTTAGGAGATAGATACATTATAATTATTGTTATCGCGGACTTTTATGTAGGCGTTTTTATGATATAGGTACATTTCCGTAGTAGGTACATTATTTTAATAATTATATCTCATACCGTCATTCGGTTTAGTCAGCGCTAGCAATGTAAGCGCTCGAAAATATTTTTTTTACGGCTTCACAAAATTGCGAGAGCGAGTTTGTTTTATACTATGTAGTGATAGATAGCTTTTTGGTGGTGGTGGTGTTCTATGCTTACTTAGTTCCCACAGGTGCTACATTTCACGGAATACGTCATATATTAGAGCATCGCCAATGCAGTGTGGATATGCGGCAGACGACGGGTGCGCGACGGCCGCGCGGCCGACGGGTTGCGCGCGCAAGCCGTCCGTGCCGCCAATAACACGCCGCGATACGCGCCGAGCGCGCGCCACCTCTCTTCTGTCGATACGTCGCGCATACGTAAACGTGCACCGTGCGTCCAGCCAACCTCGCTGAAATACTGTAACTTAATAAATCACTGCTTAATCGGTTCTCAGTGTAAATAATTCAATTTCGTGTACATTCCAGCTCGTGAGGACTACATCTTCAGACTGCACAAGATTTTCACAATCGGTAAGGTTTTCTATTTTTTGGAGATCAAATTGGTTAATTTTATTAAAATAAGGCGAAGAAACACGTCGCATCACTACTATGCCTATATTTAAGTTGCTAAGAATATATCAATACATATATCCACAATAATCTAATCACATCATTGTTTAGTGTTCTGTTCACTAGTTTTCTGTTCCTACATTATCTATATAAAATAAAAACGTAAGACAATTTGTATGTCGTAATCTAATAACTTCAACAACACCTAAAACTTAAAAATGTTAAAACTATTGTTCGTTTATCTGGTTACGCTAATTTCGCGTTTAATCAATAACTTCGAATAACATTATGATTGTCATACTGTAAATAGTATACCTATCGCTAGAAAAATAATAGAAAACATTTTGTTACAATGGATATCAAATACCAACTGCTACTGCTTCCCCCGCAGACCTCTATGTTTACGATTCTATAACAACATTCACATGCCATTCTATAACTGTTTAACAACACTGACATTCAATGCTCCTCTGAAATGTAATGTGACGTAAACTAAGAAGTATCGTAAAGAGAAATGGATTTATTTGTTTAGTGATTTTGAAATATCTAGGTAGTACATAGGAACGTGGTTTAGTCATTGGTAGGTATGCTAAAATAATTGCGAATCGCGACAAACGTTTGAATACTAGGCTAATACATGCCTACCCTAAAAGGATCTTGTAAGCATGTAACGTTGAGAATTATCGTATTTTTTATTAATATATGAAATGTCACATATCTACTCGTATGTCATTATATGTACACCAACGTTTTTTTTTATTGTATAACGTGGATTATATTTTATTAAATAATCCGGTTAATTATAAAGTGTAGGGGAGGGGGACCCAAAAAGGGCACCTTAAGTTTAAGTAAGAGAAAAACGTTTAAAACATATAAGTAAAACTTTAAGTGCTATTAGATGTTAAATTTATTGTAGTTTTTTACCCAGAGTTTAAATTTCACGTAAATATCAAAAATATATTTGAATAAAAATGTGGGACTTCTTTTTTTTCTTACACGTGCCCTCTTGTTACACTTTGGACTAAATCCCACTATCAGGTGGGATTGTAGTCAAGCGTTAACTTATTAATATAAAAATAAATATAATATCTATAAATAGTCCATCGGAGGTATGAATTACGACTGTCACAGACCGTGATAAGTTGATATGAAGGGGGTACTCACTTTAGGCCGGTGGTGGTGGCCACTTCCCGCAAGTGTATTAATTTAACCACTGGCCAATTGGTGCCACATAGGTACCTACACTCGGGTGCAATGAAATCGCACATTTGATTTTTTTCTGCAAAATACAAATTATTTTTTTTTCTGAAAGATACATATATATTTTTTTAATATGGAATTAAAGCTGGTTTCATTACCTATCCAACGATACCATACAAGCCGTTATTACTTTATCCTACTGCCAAAAAAAAACACCAATTACAAATTCATCCTTTATTAAAAGAAGTTTCCTTGACAAAACTGTGTGGGAAATGAAGGCTTAAAAAAAAAACACCCTTTTCTTACAAAAATACCTTTATTAATACGAAGTGTTACCCCCTCTTACTTGAATTACCGCTCGACACCGGTTTCCCATCGACTCTATCAAGTGATTGATAGAGTCTTGTGGGATAGCGTCCCATTCCTCCTTGAGCGCAGTTTGCAGCTCCTGGAGATTAGCTGGAGCAATATTTCGGTCTCTTATTTTCCTTTTTAAATTGTCCCAGACGTGTTCGATCGGATTAAGGTCCGGACTCCGAGCTGGCCACACCATTGTTTTGATATTCACCTCTTGAAGGTACTGCGTTACAATTTGAGCGGTATGGGGTCTTGCATTGTCATGCATAAAGAGAAAGTTCTCTCCAATGAAACCGCTAAATGGTACGACATGTTCCTGGAGAACTTCTTCGACGTACCTCCGAGCAGTTAGTCCCCTTGTTGGACGCCTTATATTGGCCCCAGTGAGGAAGACAAGCTCAGTTTTGGCTTCCAAAGAGATTCCACCCCAGAACATACACGAACCACCGCCATATGCAACGCGTTCCGTGATGCAACACGGGGCAAATCTCTCTGTAGGCCTTCTATAGACCCGCCCTCGTCCATCATTGCCATGGAGACACATCCTAGACTCGTCTGAGAACAGAACTGTTCGCCATTGGTCGACTGTCCAGTTCACATGTTCCTGTGCAAATCGAAGACGGGCTTGGCGGTGAGCTGGCGCCAATTTAGGGCCGTTTGCTGGCCTATGCGCTGTTAGGCCGCCTTCAGCAAGTCTCCTTCTGACCGTCCACCGACTGACTTCCACTTCACGCACCTCTTGGAGATGATGTGCAAGATCAACGGTTGTCAGGCGACGATTTCGCAAAGCCGTCGTTACGAGAAATCGGTTGTCGCGCCGAGTTGTAGCTCTAGCTCGACCAGATCCTCGTCGTCGTTCATAGCCACCAGTCTCCCGATAGCGCTGGTATACACGACGAACTGAATATCGACTGATATTCAGCTGTCGAGCTACAGCACTCTGGTTCTGGCCTGCTTCAATTAGAGCAACGACTTGAGCGGCTTTTTCTGGCGTAGTATCCATTTTCTTCGATAATTATTGCAGCTGTAGTCACTGGACGTCCTTTCAGTTTGAGCGTTGAAATGCAACTGATGACATTTTACTCAAAACATGCCTTTTTATACCTGCATTAGTCTGGCAAACTACGGTAACCTAAGGGAGTTAATTTTAGGGTTTTTTTGTTGTCATTAATTCTTGGCCGTAGGGTAAAGTAATAACGGCTTGTATGGTATCGTTGGATAGGTAATGAAACCAGCTTTAATTCCATATTAAAAAAATATATATGTATCTTTCAGAAAAAAAAATAATTTGTATTTTGCAGAAAAAAATCAAATGTGCGATTTCATTGCACCCGAGTGTACTTACAGTAATTGCAGAGGTTCGTAAAATATAATTTGATTGTATTATTAACTAAATGGACACAGGGAAATAATTGTAAGAATTACTTCTTATTTTGTTATAATAATTATAACATAGTTAACTAAGTAGGTACCTAACGAAAAGAGACGGCGCCTCGCTATACTATAGTTAGGTATTAGGAATCTTTTTATTATTTAAATAATAGCGTAAATAATTCCACACTGTTTATGTCTGATCCTCAAATTCTACTGTTTAAGATGACCTGTTAGATGATTCAATTCTTGATGAAGCAACGCAGATACCGAGTTTTCGTCGAAATGTCAACTTCTGTAGTTAGTTATTAGGAAGTATTCGCAAAGCATATGGATGAAAGTTCCCTTTCATTAAATACAGCATTTTCAGGCTGTAATTTTTCGAAAAGAGTTTTTAGGTAGTAGGCATAGTTTCACATGTTAATAACACTTTGATTGCAACATGAAACGATACTTGGCGTAATTGATAAGATGTAGATTAATATACCTATAAGTCACTAAGAAGGTACCTACACCTTGGATTGAAGGCAACCCTTATCTTACTCTAATTCTTTAGCGAGTACCGCCAAGCAAAGTTTGCTCTTAGCGCCTTAATTAGCACTGCCAAGATATTACTCAGCCTCTTTTGTAGAGCTGTCTAAGTAGAGCTGGGTAGATTTTATCTTCTTCTGACAACTTGAGTTGTTCAAAGCTCAAAATTGCTTACTTCAAGAACCAGACTGGAGCTTGTTTATTTAAACGCTCATTCTTCATTCTGCCAGCGTAGCCGGCTTTAGTTTAGAGAACAGATTTTATTCAGTATTTCAACAGAAAGTATAGGTTACAAAAACCATTCAATAAAAATTACAATAAGATAAAGAGATAAGATAAAGCATGACTCAGTATCCTAAATAATACCTACATGTTATAATGTATTTGAGATATAAGTCGATTCTTCTTATAAATCTACATTATATTTTCCGACAATGTGGATTTATTTATTTACTAGAGAATCAATTAAATTCAATTTTCAACGTACTTAAATTCTGTTGTTATTATTGTGATAAATTTTATGATGTCCTTTCATTATCTTCAATTTTACATACAACACTTGCGCCGCGCTCGGAAAAGAAACTACGTAAACAGACCGATATTAGGGTCATCAAAATTTTCGCACTGTCAAAATTACAAATCTTTGTGTTTTAAACTTATTTTCAACAAATAATTGTGTACTAATAGCACATGAGTAGTTAAACGGAATCATGTGCTAATAGTGTGAAGGTAATTTATACTGAGGAAATTCCAAATAATTTTCATCCCCTAATACCATATTGTGCTCAGTACATTACATCAACTGATTTACCGTTGCCGAACAGACCCTCGAGATATTTATTTACAAGTTCGTTGATATTTTGGTGCATAACAAAAGTATAATTGTTAACGAAATTGGTGGAAACCACGTTTAGGTGAATAATATGTACTAACACTGTACCTACTAAAATGTTAATTGTCTCTTACTTTTCTTTCCATAAAATCTATGAAGTTTGATTAAATTTGGTACCTACTAAGGACTCCAGATCTGTGTCATAAATTAGTTTGAAGGCTAAAAACAAAAAACGCAGTGTTACAAGTCTTACACCCCAACTTTATCTACTTTGTGCCCCAACTATCAGTACCTACTGAACAACTTACTTTGACCAAAAATATTTACAAAGTTTTGTACGGAAATAATTTTTCACAGTAAGTAATATTCTGTTCTCTTTGTTCCCATATCACGAGCTTCCATTTTAAAATATGCCACGAGGATTTAAAGCTTGCCGCTGAAAATACTTTAGTTGATATTGCAGATGCAGTTTGGAAGGAAGTGTCTAGTCTTGGTTAAGTACCTAATGAGAGGACAGCAAATATATTATAAGTAAAAAATAAGTAGATGTGTAAATAGCGCACGAAAAATTGTAAGTATCTATTATAGTCAAATTCGACTAATTGGCGTACTTTTAATGTAGCTATCTCGTTGTCTCATACGTTCCCATACATAGTTACAATAATGTTATCGGAGCGGATCCATAATAGAAATTCGCTTGATATGATACGCAATATGTACGCAAGTTACAAATAAATAAAATAATGAGTTATTTATGTTATAATAACAATAGGTATAGCAATATACTAAATGTAACCAAAGTTTACATTTGTACAAACAGTAGTTAGTCAAACTTCTGCTTAGTTACAAGTAACATATTCTGATCTACTTATAAACATTTGCAAGGTCATAATTCATATAAAAATGCGTAAAAACATACGTACATATATTAAATAGGTATACCTACTTTACCAGCTTATAACACTGTATTTATTATGCGCAAAATCAGGAACTTGATGAAGAAGAAGATGAATAATAAATAAGTGGTTCTTGGAGGGATTCAAAACTCAAAACTCAAATCATTTATTTCACGTAGGTATTTTGCATACACTTGTGAACGTCATTTTTTGCATTTACCACCGTTTCGCTAAGGCGAAGGATTGGCGACTTATTTATTTTACATAATGAATATTACTCAATTACATGAATCGTTCTACATTAATGTTCTTTTATTGAAATCAAGTATGTACTTAAGTTAGTAGTAAAAAATTCAAATATGAACCAAAAAGATGAAGAGATAATATTGTATATATTATATTATTTATATTTGTGTATATTATTTAAGTTTATCTAATTAAGATACTAAATATAGATAATACTAATAATATAATATATATAATATACTATTTGAATAAATATAACTTGCAAATTAAAAAAAAAAAAAAAAAATATTGCTGTCATGATACTCATGATACATATTAATATACTAGCTGACCCCGCGAACATTGTTCCGCCATATAGATTACCGGAAGAAAGCGCGATTTGAATTTGAGGGTTGGGGGTAGGGAAGTGAAAATTTGGGATTATTTTTTTATGCTTCACCATAAAAAAATTACCAAAAAATAAATTGTCCAAAAGATGAAAAATTTTTTTTTAGGGTGAGCCACCCTTAACATTTACGGGTATGAAAAGTAGATTTTGGCTGATTCTCATACCTACTAGATATGCACACAAAATTTCATGAGATTCGGTCGAGCCGTTTCGGAGGAGTATGGTGACTAACATTGTGACACGAGAATTTTATAATTATGTAAGATTATATTTTCATTTCAAAGATAGTCAATTGTTTGTTCTTAAATGGAATAAGTGTAGAAAGGAGTGAGACGACGCCGTCCACGATGGGGGTTTGGGGGCTGAAACCTGAAATGAATGTGTCGCATGTGTGAATAGTCACTAACCCGAAGACTTTTTTCATTTACACAGAAAAAGGAACCCCGCTTAGGGAGGTTCCGCCGACATCTATGACGCTATTGGACTACTAAAATTCGAAGTAAAATTTTGTTGTGTTTGGGATAAGCCAGTCCGATGGCTAGTAATAAAATTCATATCTCTATAACAGTCTCAGATAAACCTAGCTTACGGCAAGCGCTCGTAACCTAACAATCCAATTACAGTTACAGTTAAGAGGTTGCTGTAATAATTGATAAGATATGCAACAGTTTGAAATTGCTAGCCAGTTTACCTACCAATTTTATTACTATGAAATATTGAACATTTGTAAATGTTGTAGATACAATGTTCTACAAAAACGTTTATATTACAATAACGTCCGACGATAAAAACAATATACCTATTACTACTTATATTTACCTTTTATTATTTTATTAACAACAATTACATGTAATGATCAATTAACTCATTAATAGACAATAAATACTACACACACACACACTAGGATTCCCTGTGTCGTGGTTGCCATGGACAAGACAAGAACACACACACCCAGACCAAGAACGGAAATTTAAATTCAACATTCAAATTTCCGCCTCGCTGGGAATCGAACCCAGGACCCTTGGAACGGCGATCCGGCGTGTTAACCATTGCGCCATCGGGGTCGTCATTTACGTCACAATTTATCTGTGATCGAAATTAAACCTTTTTATTTTATCAATAAATTTGATGAAACATTTTGGTTAAATGGACTGTTAGTGATAGTTAGTCCTGTTAGTTGTTGTTAGTAATAGTCCAGTTGTTAGTAAGTTAGTTAGTAGTTGTTAGTAAGAGTCTTGTTCTAATTCGGTCACAGATTTGTTTTTACTCTTGAGGACTAAGATGTTCGCCTCTTTAAAAGTTTTATCGAAATCGGAAAACAATTTGCTGTTTAAAACAGTAATGGCACTACACGGTAGAATGGTAATGGTAGGCTTACCTACCTATCTCTTATCTACCTACATAGGTAAGTTAGTAGTTTAATAATTCTGCGGGAATGGATGAACATTCATTCATACATAGGGATTAGGGTATCATAATATTCATGCTTCGCCGTATTCTGAATGAGGTAAAAACTGAATGCTGTTAGAGTCCTTAACTTTGTAACGTTACACACATATATAAATTGAACTTGTCACCTCATACAACGCCATTATACAATGGACTGTTTTTCACCATGTGTGACAGAACGGTACTATATTAGCGCTGGCTTGCAAACGTTCTCGTATCTGCCCTCTAATAGATTATACAAAGTCCGTATACCCATACATAACAGTGGTTTTAAAGTGGTGCATTTTTTAAACTATTTACTTGCCAGTAATACCTACGCTCTCGGTTCGATTAGCACAAAAAAACAAAAAGACAAACTGACAAATCGACAAGAATATCTACCTATATTGCGATCAGGGCCGGATATGTAAATCTGGAGACCCTGAGCAAATAAAAATATTACAAATTACACATTAAAAAAAGTTGCCACTGAAATTATCGATCAAATCAAAAATTTATAGTAAATGGAAACTTGCAATCAGGGCTTTCTGATATTATATCGAAAACAATATAAATAATGTTTGTGCAAGTATTCTTAATAAAATGCAAAAAAAATGTTTGCGAGGAAAAATGTAAAAGCCAGTGCGTTTTTTTTCATACAAACAGAAAAATGACTGACTATTATTTAAATGTTTTGCCAATAAGAACGCTAATATCTATTACAAAACCGAAATCGAAAAGCGAAGTTACGAATTGAGCAACTTTGCCTATCACTACATAGTATAAATAAAGTCGCTTTCTCTGTCCCTTTGTATGCTTAGATCTTTAAAACTACGCAACGGATTTTGATGGGGTTTTTTTAATAGATAGAATGATACAAGAGGAAAGTTTATATGTAATAGTACATTACGATACGTGTGCGTAAAGTAGCTTATTATTGCACGGCAGCGATATAGAAAGAATCTATGTTGCACGGTGTGAAGTTAGCGCACGAGCGGAGCGAGTGCGCTAAACACTGTACAAATAATATAGCTACTTAACGCACGAGTGTCGTATACTATTTTATAGCACGAGTGACATAAACCCGCCTATACTCAAACATATAATTATTTACAGGGAAATAAAAGAAAGGAAATGTTTACGAAGCTGCTGCCTGCCTGCTTTACCGACATGTCAAACGTCATTCAAAAGTATTATTAGTTTGTCTGCTTTACCGACATGTCAAACTTCATTCAAAAGTATTATTAGTTTGTCTGCTTTACCGACATGTCAAACGTCATTCAAAAGTATTTTAATTTGTCTGCTTTACCGACATGTCAAACGTCATTCAAAAGTATTTATTGTATAAAATAAATGTAAATTGTTTAAAGTACCTATTTATTATTATAGGAATCCTATCCTCTTATCTATTAAACGAGCAATTCTTGAAATAATTGGAATCTCGGAATCGGCTCCAACGATTTTCAAATTAAATCGATCTAGCTAGGAATCATTTTTAGAAAATGTCATTTTATTCGTGTTTTTGTAGTCCCAATTTAAACTGAAAAATATGACTCTTCCTGACATCTATTGGCGAATAATAATACTACTATACTAATACTAATTGCTTTAACGACACAACAGCAGAATAGATGGCGTTGTTTTACAAAATAACCAGTATAGAACGGCTTAGTAATATACTAAATTGACGTCACACCTTACAGTGCTCGCAGTGTATATCGGAACACACCCTTAAATATTCGTAACTACCTCCTAAATTTGTTATAAATTTGTCTGCTGCCAGATTCTACGGCAATAGTAATTGTGTAAGTGTGAACTTGTGCACGGTGTGAAGTTAGCATCATAACCCGTGCTATAATCGACTACTTTACGCACGGAAAAGCGTGGCATAAATGCGGGTTTAGGTCACAGTGTGCTATAAAATATATTTAAGTTTTTCGCAAACAATTTTGGACTTGGGTACTAAGGGACAGGTTTCCCGAAGCGAAGCGAGGGCGGGTTTACTAGTATATTATGTACTATATCGGTGGCTGTATTCTGCATTTCACCACTGCAGAAAATGACGCAGAACTGAAACAAAACATTCACGCCATTTGGGTACTTAGGCCACACTGCAGCACTTTGGAGAAGCTAAAAAATGCGCATTAGTTGCTACATCGCGACCGTATTCTTTTGAATAAAACACACTCGTATAGACTAACCCACGGAATACTTCTCTCTGTATTCCGTGGACTAACCCATTAATGTTCTCTATCTATATCATCATCCCAATCCATAACTGTCCCATTGCTGGGCACGCTCTCTTCCCACGTGAGTGTTCTTAAGTTATTACTGTACCTATACAATATTTAAATAACCTTTCACACGTATGAGCGGTGTACTATACATTTGACAGTGTACTACGGAAAACGATATACATTTATTTGTATAGGAAAATATCATTGACATCGATAGCTGCTAAATGTTTTAGGTAAGAAATAATTAAAACAACAATATTGTCGCCATCAAATCACGTAAACACATTTCTGAAGCACGGAAACGTTAACTATAACAGCATCACTCGAAAGCATAATCACTCCATCTACCAGTATTATTATCATTATATCTCTTCCATATATAATTATTATCTGCCATATCAATACGATGCGTATGGCGCAATGGTTACCACGCCGGATATCGTCGTTAAAAGGGTTCTGGTCCTGGGTTCGATTCCCAGCGAGCCGAAAATTTGAACGTTGAATTTAAATTGCTGTTCTTGTTCTGGGTGTGTGTGTTCTTGTCTTGTGTGTTGTCCATGGCCCCCACGACAGAGGGAATATTAGTGTGGGGCTATGAGTGTGTAGCGTTTAAAAAAATACTAACTTACGTGTTTTGCAACACGTCATAAACCTATCGAAAACAGTAATGTAATTCACGGTTGGAGTAGCAATATCAATGTGGAACGTTGATAATATTCCTACCCGATACCGAAAACATAGAATTACGCTTTCATTACCATGTAATATACATACATCACCACTTGTTCTTTGTTTAGTTTAAAACACCTGCGAATATATAATTAAGAAATAGCGTACGAGATAAGTTACCTTAGTTAGATAGTAGTTAGTTTAGGCGTAGGAATGAGGAATGTTGTAGTTCTGTACAACCGATAATGATTTCTGACGAAGTATTTATTTTGGATAACTCCACTTGTTTTTCATATCAATAATGCAAGTTTTACATTTATCTTCTATAATAAATAAAATTGGAGTGTCTTCTACTGTTTGTAATATTAAAATAACTTTTTACTAAATGCATATGGATGTATACACGGTAGGTACATAATTATCTTATACAGCGGTCGGCAACCTTTTAGCAGGCAAGGGCCACATAGTAGGGCACTTGTAATACTCAAAGTTCCACCTACAATTGGTGATTACGCAACTTTTAGTGTTTGAACTTCTTAGAATAATAACACTATAGAAAGACAGTCTTCATACAAAAGCTCTTTCTGGAGCCATTTGTGGCTCCAATTAAGGTGCTTAAAACGGCCGCGCGGAATTTGTTTCTATAGTGTAATTAATCTAAGTTGAACATATATTAAGTAGAAAACCGTCGTAAATCACTTATTTTATTTATAATTGGAAATTAGAAATAAAAAGGAATAACAAAATATAAATTAAAAATACATAGTAAATAATAATTATAATAATACAATTTTTGTCTATCTGTTTGTTTGTTTTGGCTAATCTCTGGAACGGCTGAACCGATTTTGACGGGACTTTTACTGACAGATAGCTGATGTAATAAGGAGAAACTTGGACTACTTTTATTTTAGAAAATGTTATAATTTTGATTTTTTTTGAGGTACATTCTTACAATTTTTTTTTAACTGTACTGTAACGATATCACATAAAACAATCTGCACCATTATAACTTATCACCTATTACGGTAGAACTACGGCAGAGTTGATGCGCTATAAAGTTTTTATTGAGAACGATAATAATAAAAATAATGTGTACCTACCTATATTGTTACATTATAACATTAGTGGTCTATATCAGTCGTAGACCGTAGACACGGTAATTATGATACTATTACCGTGCCGTAGACCTTATCTGTAGATTTGAACCGTAGACACATAACGACTTCAATGACGTTTGAAATTATACTTTTTCTTTTACTGCTGGAAGGTAGACGGAGATCGGAGATAAACTGTGTATCATCTGCATCTGTATTACTAATGTCATAATTTTCAGTCAAAAATAGCATGAAAGAAAGTTGAAAGAGCATGTTTTGTAGAATATAACAGTTTATTGTTATGAAAATTAAATTTGTAAGTCTGTACGGTTAATATAAGAAAAATTAAAATCGTCGATGCTTTGTTCCTTTGGCTCAAAAGTATCAATTACTATTACTATACATCGGCTTGTGTTTAAGTATATCAAAATGAAAAGTACGAAAAGCTAGCTGTCCGGATTCGAAATAGAATAATGTCCTAACGTTCGGATGATACCTACATTCTGTATTTTCAAATGGTAGGTACATACTCAGCAAATCTAAAATTGTAATCAGTATATTATCATTCTTATCACATATTTTTCTAACAATTCTTGAGCGGTAGGATTCAGATTAAGTTATATCTTTTGTGCAGGTCGTACGGGTTGTACCCAATGACACTATAAGTAAAAAGAGGGTCATCAATAAAAAAAAGAGGATTGTATTTTTCATGTAGCTATCTCTTTCTGTCTCATACGTTCCGTAATTATCTATCTCATTCATAGTTACAAGTCATCGGAACGGATCCAAAAGTGCAATACGCGTTGTATGAACGTAACGTATCTTTAGTTTTAATCTTTGATTTCAGATGTGAAGTGCACCCCGGTTAGCGATGGCTCGGTGTTAGCATGGGCTCGCGAGTGCGCGTGTCGCGGCGGCGGGTGCGCTGAGCGATGTGGGCGCGCGCGGCGCGGCTGCGGCGCGGCGTGCTGCTCGTGCCGCTGCTGCTGACCGCGCTGGCGCTGCTGCTGCTGCCGCGACCCCCCGCCGCCGCCAACCCCCCGCGGCTGCCCTCCATGCCCCCTTCGCCGCGCGAACTCTCGCATATACAAGTAACAATACGTTTTTTTACATTGAACGTTAGCGTTAAACAATAATCCCTCCATGTGGCAATTAATTCCTTAGTTCTTCGCGGCTCGCATAACAAATATGTAATAACATGACTTCAACCCATAAATGGCCGACTGCATTGCACGGGTCTCGCCATATAATCGAGGAGAATTAAAACATACTCCACCACGCTTCTCCAGTGCGGATAGATGGACAGATTTGAGAGCAACTCCACACCCACCCGAGTGGAAAACTTTACATCTTAGGCAGTTGTCCCACCGCCGGCGAGTAAGCGAGTAACTATCGGCTATTTTCTCGCCCAAGCAACGTACATCTTTGTAGGACTATGCAATACATCGTATATTATGTATGTACTAGTGTCATAATACAACGGCAAGAGGTTGTTTAAAAACCTTTAGTTTTTCATGCTCCAAAATCTTGGCCGACTAAAACATACAGGTACATTAATGTATGTAAGAAGGTAATACTGCCTCGGTGTATGTTTTAAACTGGGACTGGTTGCAGTGCAAACATGGGTTAAACAAGTGAAAATAAATTGAATATACAGTTTCTTCAACATAATTTCATTTAGATAATTCTTAAAGCGTTTATGAAATAGATGGTAGATACCTACCTAATACTCAGGTCTAAGATTTAATATGTCTCAGTAATAAAATGTCTTTGACAACGCAAAATTAATGGCAACATACGTGTAGGTGTTATCTATAATACAAGGCAAATTAAACACACGGGCATATTTTATGTATGCAGTCAACATAGTAACATATAATATCATTGGTCAGCATCGAAACATTATTTAAAAGCCGTTCGTGTTTTGACAAAAGAACCAAAAAATATACCTATTTATCGTTATCGCGTATCTATACACTTATGGACAGAATTAATCAATGATTCTTATCGCATGTGCTCCAAATAATCTACGCACAATAATATTTACTGTTTCAAAATACTTAGGCTATGTTTTTAATCACACTGTTTTTATCTTCTACTTTTTATCGATACCATAGTATTATCAAATAATTGTAAGTATAGCTTTGTCGCTTCTGATTGTGGCTGTGCATAATTGCATAACATTAGAGACACGCGATTTGAGTCACATATATATTTCCAATGGACGCGGAAGTTTCACAACAATGATGAATTATGCGCTGTTCATAGTGTTCATTACCTTCGAGATGTATGTTGAAAACACGAGTGAACACAATTTTTTAATGGCTTCATTACTCACGTATGTTTGACGCACTGCTCTAGGGCTACCACTGTCGGCACCCCTTGCAACTTAGCACCGAGAACTGCTGTTCTTCTCGCTGTACCCTAGGGCTAGCCCTGGCTGGTAGGAAGGACTAAACAATCCAGAACATTGCAATGTATCCTATGCCCTACTAGCCAGCTATAAATAATATAAATCTACGCGCATAACAAAATTGTAACACAAACTGTTTCAGAACACAATAACTGAAAGTGAGGAAACATCCAACCGCAACAGCGACGACTCCTACAAGAGGCCCTGGTTCATCACCGGCGGCGAGCGCCGGCCGCTGCGGCACGATCCTAATGCCAAGATCTTTCCAGAAGATGCCCCGGGAGATGATAGGTAGGTATTGTACATAATTAATTATAATAATTCCCTCTTCCTTCGCAACTTATAAGGGTCCCATTGCTGGGATCGGGTTTCCTCTCATGGAATGTGATAGGAGACCATAGGCCACCTCGCTGACCAAGTGCGGATTGGTAGACTTCAGATACTTTTGAGTACATACTGGAGAACTATCATGATTTTTTCCTTCATCGCAGCAATGGTAAAATTCATTTCTAACACCTAAGCACATCATTTTTGTAAATTAGAGATTCGTGCAGCATTCTAACCCAGGCTCCCTGTTAGGAAGTCCAACTTTCGAAGCAATTGGTTATCTCTGCTATTATAATAATTGTTATCTTTATTTTCATTTGATAGGCAATTAAGTGTTCATTCCCAAGTAGGCTGGACTATACTTTTATCATAAGTATTCCAATTACGAGTAGGTACGGTATCAAAGTGTCTCAATATAGGTAGGTACGTAGTTATATTGAGATATTTTACGTAATGCAAACGTAAATTGTTATTAGGTACTATATAATTGGTGTTGGTGAGTATAATAGTATTATTGTATTTTATTGTTTACGACTGCACCTGCCATGAAGCTTCTATAGCTTATAGACAACCTGCACTTTGAAATTGCAACGTCAGTAATACACGTTGGCGTCGTCATGGCGAACAACATCTGTACCCAAGTACCCAATATTGTGTTGGAACTATTGTACAATTGACAATTCTATGACGATCTTTAATAATAGGGTCTTCATACCAATTTTAAATTTAAATTAATTATTTGCTCATATAAATTGTGCTCCACTATCAGGACACTAACTCAAGGATCAATGAAGTCTTTACACCCGTTTTTACGTTACACCCAACCTCGAAGTGTAATGTAATCAATCCAATTGATAATAAATTTCCAATTCACAACTCTTGCAGGATCTCGGAGCAACTAATGTATGTTTTACCAAAAGACGAGGAGGTTCCTATCAAAAAGATATTACTGGCAAACGGTCTAGGAGCGTGGGGAGTGTCGGGCGGACGAACGGAGTTCATCAGGAACAAGTGTCCCGTAGATCGGTGCACATTATCAGCTGACTCCAGGGATGCCGCAAGCGCGGATGCGATCCTCTTCAAAGATCATCACACGCCTTTTAATGTCAAAAGGCCACCAAATCAGGTTTGTGATTTACATATGTAAAACTACATCATAAATAATAATAAATAATGCTTCATAATCACAGGCTCATACTCCTACTCTTTTGCCGATTCCCTGTTTCGTGGGACCGTGGACAACATACAGACACATCAACAACAAACATTAAACACATCCTTCAAATTCCGCCTCGCTGGGAATCGATTCAGGACCCTTGGAATTCAGACCGGCATTGTTATCATTGCGCCAAACGGGTCGTCATGTTTTAAAGATAAAAAGATAAGAATCCTAATCAAATTTTATGTCCTATTTCCATCGGCCACTCCTAAGATTTGACAGTCCTATCTTCACAAATTGTCACTTCACCATTTCTGCGTATTGTAGTTCATATCAGTTACTATTCACGCCCTTTATTTTTGCTTTTGACTCATTAAAAGTCAATCTAATATACCTAATAGTCGTTTTACAGTAGGTATTATATATACAATGCAATTGCAAACTTATTTGCAAACAATTTTGAACCATGAGAGCTAAGTACAACTGCCATTTTCACAAAGGCTGATCAATTTAAAATAATATTGTGATAAGTTTCCTCATGTTTATTGTTGCGTACAGGTATTTTACAACAGTGGGTTAATCATCTAACCGCATCGAAAGCATAAATGACCTAAATCAGCGGAAAATTATTACATGTTGAATGTTGATAGTAGGTACACTACAGTAACAATTTCCTATAGATGTATAACTATTATCACTTTACGCCAGAGTACATGTTTCAGATTTGGATCCTGTATTATTTAGAATGTCCGTACCACACCGCCTCTCTCCGACCGTCATCTTTGGATGTATTCAACTGGACAGCGACGTACCGCCGCGACTCGGACATCGTTGCGCCATACGAGCGATGGTTTTACTATGATCCTCTCATTACCGAAAAGGAACTAGATAGGAACTATGCAGCCAATAAAACCAAAAAAGTAAGAAATTAAATATTAGTAGGTTTATTATATTTTTAATTTTTATGGCAAAAGGCAACAAACGAGCCACATAACACGACGATGTATGGTCAATGCGAGTGATAATTAAATTATAATATGCACATAATTTTTGAAAATCAGGTGCGTGCATGATTTGAACTTGGCCCCCAAGGTTCGGGAGTCAAACGTTCAAACCATACTCGGCTATCCCTGCTGAACTCAGCGACTCCCGAATGAAGTTGTCATGTTGTTGTCGTGAACAACCAACATCTCATACCTAGACGTTGTTGTCCACGTCATTAATATTACTATTAGAAGAATCTTTTCGTGTTGCCTGCTGGGTTGGTTAATTCTTGGCTGAAGTCAGTCGCCAAACGACTCGTCTTGTTCTCATATGCTTGTTCATCCGCTTCACATAACTTTGAGGACCATGTGTATATTTGCCGCCAAAAATTAATTTGAATTGTTTTTAGGTAGCGTGGTTCGTTTCAAACTGCCACGCACGCAACCGCCGCCTCCAGTACGCCCGCCAACTGGCCAAGTTCATCCCGGTGGACATCTACGGGGCGTGCGGCTCGCACCACTGCCCGCGCGCCGACCCCAATTGCCTCGAGATGTTGGACCGCGACTACAAGTTCTACCTCGCATTCGAAAATTCTAACTGCCAAGATTACATCACCGAAAAGTTCTTCGTTAATGGTCTGCAGTAAGTTTGTGGAATGAGTTGCAGTTCTTTGAACCTAAGACATAGGTACCTACTCGTACCTGCCTAGGTATATTCATAGAAATGTTACTAAATGATCGTCTGACTCGTCTGTACGTGGAAAATATTTGAGAATAACTGTAAAAAGTTGTATACCTACGTATTATAATTTAACGCAAAAAATTCCAAAACAAAGATTTTTAGATTATGCCAATTGGTTGGTATGTTTTTCACTGAAATATTGCAGTAGGTAAGCTTGAACTAACTTATTTTCAATCAGTTAACTAATTGCGATAAATGCTCCCACAGCATAGCACTGGTGGAAACGGGTTCACTAAGCTGTTTTTTATATGGTTGGATGCGTGGACTATGGACGGTCGCGAGTGGTGTAGCTATGTACAGAGAAAAGTACCTACAGTAGACACGCATCCATAGTTTAGCATCAGTGGAAACGATTAGGTACATAGTACCGTAGCTCAGCTTTCACAACATAACACATCTTGGGTGGAAAAGCAGCCTTACGCTTGCCGAACTTGACCTTGGGCTGCGAATCCTTCAATCAAGAAGCACCGCAGCCTCGATGTCCGACTATAACGTATAGGATAGGCACACTAAACAGTGTGTATTCCGTTCCCAGACACGACGTGTTACCGGTGGTGATGGGCGCCCGCGCGTCCGAGTACGCGGCGGCGGCGCCGCACAACTCGTACGTGCACATTGAGGAGTTTGCGGGCGCCGAGGAGCTGGCCGCGTACCTGCGCCGCCTCGACGACGACGACAACCTCTACAACTCCTACTTCAAGTGGAAGGTAAGCTCAATGGCTGGCAGCCCTGGCTGCAATAGATCAACGGTGGTCGCAGTCGCCTTTGGGAATGCTACCCATACGATAGAAATCTTTTGATACGCGCCAAAAATCGACACTCATCATCGAATATGCACTAATCGATCTAAAGAGGGCGTTAGCCTATGTAGAGATTTATATATCTATTACATTTTTAATCTAATTTTTTTATTGTAATGACCTACCATGTCGTACCTATCCCATGTAGGTACCTGCTACACTGCAATGCATCTGCTGTATATTGGTATTGGATTGTACATTGTACTAGGTCACGACAAAATTTGACCAAGGTGTTGTGTAATAGATAGCGAAAAACTTTTAGTGAAGTTTCAACACACAATGACCCGTTTTTCTGATGGGAATAATACAATAATTCTGAAGCTGAATATCAGCTCAATAGTTACATTGAGCAGTTTCATTATCGGGTAACAATACATTGCATATGATATGTTATATACTACAACCGATTTGAATTATTCTAATACAGAAATATTAACGTGTATTAATTTTAATATTTCCATGTAATATCCAGGGTACAGGCGAGTTCATAAACACGTACTTCTTCTGCCGTGTGTGCGCAATGCTGCACGCGAGCGCGCGCCGGCAGCGCAGCGCGCACTACACGGACGTGCAGGCGTGGTGGCGCGAGGGCGCCTGCACGCGCTCCTCCTGGCGCGCCGCCGCCGCGGGCGAAGCGCCCGTCCTCCGCCAGCCGCACGCGCTTCGCCCCAAGTCCGCGCCTAAACGGGCCCCGGCCACCTAGATTAGGGAACCCATACTACGTGACCCCTCCACGGGGGCGGGGTTCTTCAAAAATACCACACTTTGGTTTTCGTCACGTAGCCAATCTAGAGAAATCTCACGCTTTGTGCAGTGAAGTTGCCAAGCATGTCAATGTGAGTTCATGCCGGTATTGACCGGTTATAACTTCGTTTGCTAAAAATTATTTAAAATGGTATTTATGAACTACGTGAGGCGGAGGGGAGGTCTTGGCAAATACTACAGGTGGGGGAGATGGGTAAACAATTGTAAAAAAATGGGTCACGCAGTATGGGTATTGGGTACGTTCCCTTACCTACTCGTCCATAAACTCATTTATACGGCCGGACCGGAAGGAATGTACGAGTCTACGAGTATGTTAAATAGCGCACAGTAGATGTTTTTCAGCGCTTGTTCACCGGCTAAATAAAATTTGAATCCCTAATTCCGGTGTCCAAACACCGCGGATGTCGACAGAGCATAACACAACACAAAAAACGATCGAGTTTTTTACAAAAGCAAATGCGGGAACAGTTTCAACATTCCGTAGGAAAATAGCCCAAGGTGAAGCCCCATTACCTACGTGGTAAACAAGATCCAAATAATGATACGTTGTGGCTATTTTCGAAAATAGTACTCATATTGTAACGGTGCTCTTAGATAACGGACACATCCCACACTGAAATAGGTATCCCACGAGTATCAGATAACTATAAAAACTATTTACCTACCTATTTTTAATATTATTTATTCATGTTTTATATTTTCTTTGTACTTTGATATGATTCGCGGTTGGTTTTAATCTATTTTTAATTTACAACAACGAAGTAATTTATAAATAGATAGTGGTTTTTTGCAAATATAAGTTCCAGATTCCCGGTAGTAGGTAATTAGGAACGCGACGCGACGCGAGGTAATGAATTTTAACTAACTTATAAATCATATAGGTAGTTACATAATATTTATAAATGTTATAAATATTATGTCCTACCTACCTTCACATTATGCTTATAACCTAGTCTTCATTTAAAAGAAGTTCATTCAGAAGTATCCAATAAATAAACTTAAAAAAATATTTTTTCCATTAGGTACCTACCTATAATTGCAAAAATGTGATTAAGTATCAGGCATTACACAGTTTGTCAGAAGGTAGTCACTACTCTGTGGCTAAGTGGCCGAGGTACCTAATAACCCATAGATAGTACCAACATACACTCTAAAATAAATTAAAAACACAGTGAAGTTAAAGGTTGTTATTTTTAAAGCAAACAATTTATGTTTATAAGGTAATATCATTGACTTATTATTACTATGGACGTCGGGTCCGCGTTAAAAATGACCGAGCCAAATGAGTAACAAAACACAAAAAGAGCTACAATCGACTGCATTCGAAATTAAACCGTGATGTAATGATTATAGAGTTTAAATTACCACGTTTGCCACGTTATTGGCTCTTTATTGATGTCATAATCTAATTCCTTTCGTGGACGAAAACTGATTAGCGATCTAACATATTTTGACTAAGTAGTTCTACGAGTAATATTATGAAGTTTTAGCTGGAAACTTGATTGTATGATAATATAAAGCCAACATACATAATTATATTATTATAAAACGAGCGTGTACTTTAATTGTGCATGAAATCTTTTGAGGCACAAAGGTACTTAAATTATCAAATTCATAATGCCAATAGTAGGTACTATTGTACGAAATGCATAGCAATCTTAGTATTAGGTACATTTAACAACAACGCAAATTCTATCAAATTAATGATAGCTTACCTAATTGTTGCATGATGATGTAGGTACTTACATTGAGTGTGAAAAATTAAATCACAAGTGAGTGAGTGATATCCAAAAGTACCTTCAGTATGTACAGTGAAAATCACGCACAAGCCACAACAATAAACAGACCTGAATACAATGAAATGCATAAAATATAGAGGGTTTCACATGTTTCATACGTTTCGGGGATAACTATGTAGATTGTGTAGGTAAATGTTATTAGATATTTAATTTATTGTTATTTGTAAACTTATTGAGTTTAACATTTTTATTATTTTTGTTTTTAAATTTTATGTTTTAGCTATACACTTTTGTAAATAGTTATTTAGATGACTTTAGCGTGATTGTTTTAATGCATTTATTATTACCTAGTTTTCTATCACCTTTTGGGATAAAAATAAGTATTATCTGTGCATGTTTTATCTAATATTCATAGAAAATTAACATTGCTCTATGTATGTCTATTTTCTATGCATCTGGATCATGCCTCATTTGCCTTTCCGAGTTAATAATCCTAGGCTTTGAATAAATCATAATTACCTATTACATGTAACACCAGTATTGTTTGCATAAGTCTTAATAAATTTTAAGCAGACACAAGGGTAAAGGCAAGAAACTTCTAAAAATATTTTTGTATGTTATTTATTTATCTATATTGAACACACCACAGCTCAAATAACATTATATTTGTTTGTTGATGACCTTACAATAAAATGAATAAATTACATTACTGCACAAACTTGCACAAAAATATCACTTTGTGATAAATACACAAGATCATAATTATGATTGTGTGTTTTGTTGTGATTATGGTATACATAAAGATTATTGTTGCATTTTAAATAATAATACTGCATTTATAATTTATTGATAGTTTTCCTGTTCCAAACCTATTAGTAGTTCTAGTTTGTTAAGTAGTTTTATAAATTGTGATTGTATATGAGTTTGTTCCCAGTAGTTATGTGGACTGAACCAGAGGAAATTTGTTTTCCAATTAATCCTGTGATTAAAAGGCACATTCTTGTACAGAACTACTAGGATTCATTTTGTTAATATTTCAGTGATACAGAGAAACACAGCACATCACTTGAACAATATTTAAAATATGAAGCAAATTTTTTTGTGACTTTATTTACTTGATTATTGTATTTTCTTATATTATAATGTTTACATAACTTTTCGGTCACTAATAACTCAAACTAACTTCTGATTAGCAGATAGGTACTTTTTACCTATGTCATTATATACAAATTCTAATTTATTGTTTAGTAAAAAAATAGTGGGTAGTAATCCCACATCTTCTGTTAACAGGACTATTGAGAATAAATGCTGTAGGTAGTGTTTTATTGTCATTCCAAATAAATAAGTTAAATTTTTGTATTAATGTTATTTTGTAAACGTAAGCACTAATTTAGCCATGTTAAATCTATAAATAAATGCATGTTGTATGCATACAGTGGAGATAAATAACAATCCGATATATAGAATTGGGGATGGTGCCAGATTCTATGGCGGCTCTGCTGAAATACGTTGGGGTTGAACTTGAAAGTCACGCATATGACATGCATATGCATATGACATGCGGGGCTTAAGGCGGACGCGATGTTCCGGCGATCGATACCGGAAAAATGCGTACATTGCGTACCGTGCATTAACTTCGTATAGTTACTATCGTTCAGAGCCGTCGTAAAATTTGACGCGAGTAATACATGGGTCTACTTTATACATAATCATGATTAAATTAAAGCAATGTTCAACTTACACGTGCGACCTACCTGTCACCTTATATTTATAGCTTCAGGGTACCCATTTAAATTACTGTTAACAATAATTTAATTATCAGTTAACGGTTATGCATTGAGACCATTGAATAGATATCACTAGGTACATAGTATAAAATAAACTCGTTCTCCGCCTCTGTCTGTCTGTTTCTAAGCTTTCTTCTTTTTAACCACGCAACGGATTTTGATGCAGTTTTCACTGTTATTTAGACAATTTATTCCCATAGGTAAATACAAAACATTCTAATTAAGTACTTGTATAATAGAGAAAATTCTATATTTTGTGATGAAAGTAACCATTTTTATTTCTATTTATCTAATTTAAAAATAACACTTTATTTGCAAATAATTTCTCCTGATCAGTTTTAATCCTTGCCACCTTGGCCACTTAATGTAGATCTAAATTGCCGTTTACTTTTTTCATTTAAATGAGTAGGTACTTCAGAAGTTATCGTCACATGTTTCTCGAAGCGAAGCGAGGGCAGGTCCACTAGTGTTATTATAATTATAATATATGGATACGATTAAACTTAATTTATCTAATTAAAATATTGTCATTGAATATAAATGTTTATTTGGTTGGAGAAATGACAATCAAATATTAAGCAAATTAGATAAAGACATTATCTGTATACATTAATACTGGAGGTTGTTTTAAATTTGAAGTAATGCCTTTCATTTCTTAATGTAGCTCCGTCATATACGCTGACACGAACGTCTTAAGAACCAGGGATACATAGATATATAGCCAAATGAACTGTGTTCATACCGGGTGTTCCATGACACCTCTTTTTTATTTTTTTTCTAATATGGATCAAGGTCTACTCTGATCCCTAACAACTGCAGATAATGTAACGAAGAACTGAGTGGTTTAACACTGTTGTTTATTTGTGACATCATTAAAACCATAACTGTTCTACAGCCAGACTCGGAATATACCTAGTGAAGTCCTGGGTATCAAATTTCGAAACAAAATATGAAAATAGTGGAAACTTTGGTCTCGAATTGGGGCAGCTACGAAACTTTTATTATGAAAATTTATTTAGTTTGGTGAGAAAAAATAAAAAATGCTTCAACACAAATATATTCCATTTTCCTGTAGAATTTTCAGTGAAAGAACTGATTATGGAGGTTAATATAAAACTGAGATTATCAGTAGACCATATTCTAAATTATAACTGAATAAACTGATAGTTCCGTTCATAACTTATTTGTAATAATATGCACACATTTTTTTTTGGCATCAAGAATTAAGTTATTTACATAAATTCCTATCTTGGATCATCAAAGTAGTTTTAATGATCAAAGATTCTAATATGAAAACCATATTCCAAACATAGCACAATAAACTTAATGAAAGAGATGTTGCTTTAAGTGTTAGCTTCTACATTTGTATAGACTAGTGAGTACTGACAAGTAATTTTATCAATATTAATAGAAAATAAATTGATTTATTTAATATATGTGCAATGTGAACTAAATAAACTATGAAACAATGTTAAAATGTGAAACATAAATTGTTACCAACAAACCAATAATTTCAATGTTAAATAAATTAATTGGAAATTATAATATGGTCTTTTAATTCTCTCATCATGTTATGCTGCATTTAGATACTCGACCGAATATACGATTTGTAAAGAGATGTAAAAGATCAAACAGTGAATGAACAAATAACGAGTAGTGAACAAAAAGGCTGTTTAAATACTAATATTCACACATTCTCGCCTCTTCTCACCGAGTACCTAAATTCGGTATTACAATTATATATTCTCATTTAAGCAACAGTTTCTTGTAGTCATACAACATTTGAAAATTACTAATATTCTCAACTATTTGCATCTGAATATTTGCACACTCTACCACAAAATTGATGGTGTTTTGAAAAATACTTTTTGCTTTATGTAAATCCTGTGGAACCAGAACGCCAAACCAATGTAAGGGATTAACCGTATTACCAGTATCATTTTCAACTACTTGGAATTGCTTGACACCATCTTCTTCAACTGTATCACACAATGTGGAAGCTTGGAATTCAGGACTGCTCTCAGTGGGTAGCCTAGCACCGCTCACTGAACTGTGGCCCATTATGTATCTTGACTTGGCCAGGTGGATAGTACCAGTATTTATACTTGATTCTATATTGAGCTCACATACCATTTTCTCCTCAAGTAAATGCAGCTGTCTGATAATAATTTTATCTAATAATTTTGAGACTGCTGTTACATCACATATTTCTGAAAATAAAAGAACTTAGTATTATAACCAACCTGAAGGTCCCATAGATGTAGATTTTGATCTACTTAGAACTATAATATGATTCCTAACATAGCCTAGCATGAGTCTTATAGCACTGTGTTATAACCGTTAATAACAAAATTGAATATGTACTTCTAGACCTCTTTAATAATGAGATTATTTCCTGTAGTGCTACATTGATGTACAATTGATTGTGACAACTTAACAACTTAGTAGCTACGATAACAATACAGTTTTAAGAAGTCAAAACGAATTCTCTACATAACATTGTAATTCAGAAGATATAAGAACAATATTCTTTCTCATGATTGTGTAAACAGCAAATAGACCAGCAGAGTATGCCCATGACCATTTGTAACGTAAAAGCCGTCATCGGTATCACCAATAAATTGCCCGTCTAAATATTGCAGGGTTCTCACTAAAAAATCGACATAGGTTTCTACAGGTGCCATGCACAGGCACTGTCCGGCACAGAATACCCCGCACATCGCAATACTCTCACTCATCACTTTATATATATAAATATAGCCCTATAATGTACGCTACCACGCTCCTGCAGTGCAGTGCATAAAATACTATACTGATACATAATGTGCACTAAATACTTATACAAAAAAACAACCTTACCTACCTTCATTTTTATGTTCCATTTTAGAATGTTTAATCATTAATGTTTTAGTTTCCTTAAATTTGTATCGTAGGCCTGTAGATATTGCTTAATTTATGTTCTCTTTAAATCTTAATTTAATAGTTTAAAAGCCCAGAATAAACATTCAAATAATTTAACGTAACACAATCATCACATGACATTGACAGAAAACATGTTAATGAAACTGATAACTAATTATGTAGTACGTCTATTGTCTATGTACAAGTTAAGTTACTCTATAATTGTTAAAGATTGTTATAGTACAATCTAAGTACATGTCGCAAAGTTGCCAAAGTTAGAAAAGAAATGTCACTGCTGGTCAGCTGGTCACTAAACTAATAAACTTGATCACAATATTCAATCATTTACATTACTAGCTACCTACATTAAGTCCAATTACGAATTAATCCAATGATTGTTAATAATGTCAATATGTCAATTAATTAAACAATGACGTAATCACATGACATCTATATTTTTATCTAAAAAATCTGCCTTGGACAATCTTTACAGCCTTAAAAGATTAATATCCGAGAATTTATCAAATTAATATTATTTTATCTATACACACTCAGAAAAAGAAAAACAACAACAACAACAACTGTCCAAAAATTTTATCAAATATTTTTCAAATTCCATTTTTTATTTTTACTGAAAACGACTTGGGCGATTGTGATATTTTTATTTATTGTATTAAATGGTAATGTTTTCTTATTTTTCATTTCTATAGTATTAATCAGGGCCATAATTACGGAATCTAAACCATACATAACATTTTAAAATCTATAACGTCGTCACGTCACGCATCGATCGCCATCTTGGGCCGCCATTATGTTTTCAAAACTGAAACTTCTTTTTCGTTCATGTGCTTTTCTTCAATAACTATTACATGTCTGTGGACTAGAATATTACGTTTTAGTACAAAAATAAATATCAAAACTGTTGAGATATTAATAGACACGTGTCGAAAATAACATTAAGCTATGTCGGACCGTAAACGATTACTGGAAGAACTGAGAGTAATAGATCTAAGGACAGAGCTCGAGAAGCGTAACCTAGATAAGACCGGCATAAGGAGTGTGCTAATTCAGCGTTTATCAAAGGTAAACATGACACTTATATATTGGTAAGAAACATACAAGGGTGTGAATGTAATATTTAGTAATAAAATACCTGTGGCGTTTGTAGCATTTGGAGGAACAAGGACATGATCCTAGTACGTACAAATTCGAACTAAGTTCTCCGGAAGCTAAGACTCCTTCAAAGCGTACTAGGCGCGTCGAGAGCACTATAGAACAGGAAGATTCTCCGGCTATGGAGGACATGATTGTTCAGGATGCCGCCGGTGAAGAGGAAGATGCAGACAATTCCACCGACACAACATCAAAGAAAACTCAAGAAAACAAAAAGAAGGATGATAAGATGGATGTTGACGACGGAGAAAAAACAACTAGGAAAAGGGAGCTAAAAGGTGATTCTGAAGCAACCCAAGCTAAAAAAGCTTGCATGGATAAAGATGCTAAAAATGACGATGACCACAAAACTGAGAATAACACTGATGCTGAGGACAGTATCAACTTAGACATTGGTGACGATGAGCTGCTCAATGAAGAGGTATGTTTCTATTTCTTCACTGTCAATGTTAAACTACCCCTGCCGCCCTTGAAAATGTCCAATGGGTACATGATGGAAATAGATGAGTTTCTGTAATTCATTATAATGTACTTTCAACTACACATAGAAATGGTTTTGTAAATGTTATTGCTATTTATTGTTTTTTTTTTACAAATATTTGTTTATCTATCATCATTTTATCTATATTCTGTATATAATATTCATGTAAATAAAAATATATATTATATTTAAAAGTTTAAAAATAAATGCATTTTAAATTCATTGTTTTCTATTTTTACATAACACTGAATGTATTTTAAAGCAAGTCCATTATTGCCTTTACAGACTGACAACACTACAAGAAACAAAAAAGGTAAGTACTCAAATCAAAGTAGATTTTTTTAAGGTATCGAGTCCTAAAACAAAGACTGTATGAAAGAAAACCCCATTATTTGCACACAACTTCTAATTATTTTATATGCTTACAATAAAATGTGAAGTGTTTCCAAAGTGAATTTGTTTCCAAGAGAAGAATTGAATAATGGCACCCGCAAAGGATAAACTGTGGTACCAGCTGTATATAAAGTCAAAAATGGATCCAATTATTAACTAAAACGGAAGATGGAACTGTACAATAGAGCTGGAGAGCATTCACCACTGACAAAAGGTGCAAACTGATTTCGTCCCAAAACAAAACAGACGGTTGTCCTTATTTAACTTTTAAAAGTTTCCAGTATTCAGCCCATGTGTATATTCATACTGACAAAACAGCCAAGGGTTCCATATTGCTTCATGTCTTCCATTGAGGCCGTGGTGTTAATATCAAATCAAGTTTTCAGGTGAAGGTTTTTATAATTTTCAACATTAATGTACGAGATACAAGAAATGGTTGGTGTATTGGCTGTACATGTGAAGATTGAAGATGGACAGGGCGGGTTGCTCCCAGCGAGCGGCCTGCACTGACTCCAGCTGACCTCTGACACTGACGTAGATGTCGCGGCGAGCGAGCGCGCGGCGGTGCCGGCGACCGACGAGGCGCCGGCCGACGACTCGGCGACCACAGACGCTGCGAACTCCGAAACTCAGCAAGTAACCGCAGAAGCCGCCGCCACTAGGTTGGTGAACGCCGAAGGGCCGTCGCGACGCTCTCCACGCGCAGCTCTAACTACGATTAGTCACGTTAAAATACCTCGATTACGTTTCCATTGTATCACTACAAAGTTTTGCACCTTACGTCGCCGGCGGACGACGGATGCAGTGTCGACGCGTGCTCCGTGGAAGAAGGCTTCACTGGACGTTTGTGTTCGTGGGGATTGATCAAGCACGTCTAAGAGTTTTCGGTCGGCGTGCTACCCGCTATCCAAGATGGATCTGCTGCGCGGCGTGGTCCCGGGAGTCTACGGCGATCTCCATCCTGGTGCTGCTTGCTGGATGAAACCATCGGGCGTCTGCAATGCAAGGACCAGTGTAACGGTGCAAAACTTTGTAGATGATTTTGTCCTTATCAGTCGAGGACTTATGTTGTAACTCTATGTATTGTATGTTCATTAAGTAAAAATTAAGATTGTATAATTGTATACTGAACTGTTGTTATTCAAATGTTCAACTTGTTTATTTTTATTTCAGCAGTGACCATGATAAAAGTGACACTAATCAAAAAGGTTGGTGAATTTACAATATTTTCTTTTGTACATTTTATATTATAATTGTTTCCATTAACCAATAATTCGGTTTTGTAGATGATAAAGAAAAAGAGGGAGATAATGACAAAAAAGAGAAGAAGGATGATAGCAAAGAAGGTGGTGCTCGCAATCTGTGGGTTAGCGGACTCTCTGGTGATACGAGGGCTAAGGATTTGAAACAACTTTGCAGTAAACATGGCAAAGTAAGTGCAATAATGATACCTGTAGTTTAGATACTACGACTATCAATAATTTTTTGGTAAAGTTTATAGACTTGGCTTATTTCGCACTTGTTAACGTCTGTTTCACAGGTAATTGGTGCGAAAGTGGTAACCAACGCACGCACCCCTGGATCTCGTTGCTACGGCTATGTGACAATGGCTAGTGCACAAGATGCGGAAAATTGCATCAAAAATCTACATCGAACTGGTGGGTACCTGTTTTACGATATAAATGTTGTAAAACATAACAGTTTTGTGCTATAACGAAAATAGTAACAATAAATACAAAATTGTTCCTTGCCGTAACTCATCTGAATTTTTATATAAAATAATGTTGATCTGCATCAAAATTAATTTTCATATCTATTTCAGATGAGTTACGGAAGGAACAATTTTATTTTTATTGTTCCTATTTTCATAATTTACTTTTCACTATCTATAGGTTAAAAAGAACCTTGGACTTAATTATATCTACTATTATGCCTGTGATATACTGTAATTTCACTTACATTCCAAATATCAACCCAGTTACATTTTTGTGTGGTTACCACAGAGTTGCACGGGCGAATGATATCCGTCGAAAAGGCGAAGTCCGAATCGGAGTCAGCTTCGCGCCGTCAGCCGTCGAGGACGGAGCGCCGGCCAAGCAAGGAGCGCAAGGAAGACGGAAAGGAAAATGAGGTTGGATTTATTATTTTATTTTATTTTTATTATTATTATAAATAAACGCTGACATACTCATACCCCCGCAGGATTCCCTGTTACTAGGGTGGCATGCACACCACGTCGTTTCATCAGTTACACCCGAAAACAATCAATTATCTATCACATAAACATCTGCCCTGGCTTGGAATCTAACCCTACGCTTCGCAGGCAGAGTCTCTACCAACTAGTGACGATGTCTGCGAAGAATTGAAGATCAATATTGGTAAATTTTCACCTTAAATACAAACGGGTACTTAGAGAAAGGAGTCTCGCCGTGACCATGATCCACGGAACTGGATCAAAATATAGATGAAACAATTCAAAATCATGAGTTCCCTTTTGCATTTAAAATGATTAGTGTCCGCAATGATATTACTTTAGAACACTTTAGAACAATTTGTAGACATAATACTATATCGCTTTTGATATGTTAAATGACAGGACTCAAAAGATGGTGATAAAAGCGAATTAAAACCTAAGAAAGAGGGTGAAGGGTCGGGAGAAGAGAGCGCCAGGTCTACCTCTAGAACCCGGGAAAAGTCTCACCGATCAGAAAAAGTAAGTACAATAAATGTTACACGAAAAAATCAATGATTAAATAATAATTTTTCTATTGTAATGCATAGCGCGTATTTCATTTACTTCACATAGTAACATGTCACAATGTTTCAACGTGTTATATGATAATAGGCAAACCACAATGACTGCCGAGAGACTATAAAGTTTGATCTATGATACCTCAAAATGTATTTTTATTATTTTCGTTTCATACCTCACATTACACTTCCAAGTTGTGAATAATTAACTCCTATGATCCTTTATAATGTATGTTTTAACGTTATAATACAAAAAATTATAATTTTTCAGGACAGACCCCGGCGCAACACTCGCAGTCGGGAGCGCAGAAGATCACCGCGTGAAATACTATCGTTTTCTAAAATATGGGTCAGTTATCCATAATTTAAATTAATTTATTGTAATAAGTTTATGCTTACTACAAGTCCATCTAATGGTAAGTGGCGACCTAGTCTTGGGTGGAGTTTCCAGGCAAGCCGGTGTAACCTTATATAATAAAAGTTGGATTGCCAACAACCAACAAGCACACTAGTATACATGCTCACTTGAAAATCTCACTTCATAATAACAACAATGAGAGACGTCATGAAGTTTAGCGTGATTTATGCGCGCATAGCGTACGGTGGAATTTTGCTTCAACTGTAAGGTGTTTTATTTCCAACCTTATAGCTAACATAACAGGGTTCTCCCTAATGCGCTAGTTAAGATGAAATACTAAAATATACAAATGCTTCCTATATTATTTTCTCACGTTAAAATATGTCTGTCTCTATTTCGTTTCTGTTTCATTTTATTTGCGCGTCATTTCCGTTTCATCGAATTCGAAATCACAACGATACTATAGAAGTTTTCACTTCAAAAATACGATATTATCTTTCTAACCATTTCCCCGCTCTAACGTGTGTCACGTTACAGAAGGAGCGCGACGCGGCCCGCGACCGCGAGCGGTCCCGCGCGGCGCGCGAGGAGGAGCGGCGGCGGCGCGCGGCCGAGGACGCGCTGCGCGAGAGGGAGAGGAGACAGAGACAGGAGAAGCATCGCCTGGCGCTCGAGAGGGAGAAGCTGCGCGCTGAGAGGTATAGCAACAATAATAAATTAATAACGCTACACACTCGCAGCCCCGCACTTAGGATTTCCTGTGTCGTGGGAGTCGTGGGTGCCACGAGCAACGCAATGTCGTCTCTGCGAATCTAACCCAGAACCCTTCTAAAGGCAGTCTGGCATGACTTCGCCATCCTTTCCACTTTCGAAACCATCCGTTCGTCGTAAATATTCTACTGGTAATAACGCGCTTTTCTTCATAATTCATTATGCATACAAGTTACAAATTAATACATTTAATAAAAAAAATGTTAACGTTAATAGTGTCAATGTGAATTGAACCCTGACAAAATTAATTACGGTCGAGTGTCGCTCCGTTTTGGCACTGATCGCATTGTTTTTTTAACGCTGTGACATTGGCGAATTGAGACAGTGTACAAAATATGCTTCTTTTTAGGGAAAAAATTGAACGGGAAAAGAACGAGCTGCTGCGATTAGAGCGCGAGCGACACCGGTTGGAAAGAGAAAAATTGGAACTGGAGAGAATAGAATTGAAGAGAGCTCAACTAAGGTCTGTTATTTGATTTAGTGAAATAAGAATATGTGCTATATATTAATTGCCTTAATTGGTTAGCATAATGTAATCATAAACTATACTTAAAGTAAACTCCCACTGAATTAGCAGAGACGCGCAACGGCTTTTTATTTCAAAGCCCACAATAAAATCATTATGCCTCATTATGTGGCTCAGCAACGTGCTCACATTCTTACGGTTTGAACTCTACCATCTTTACCATTAATGCATAACATTCAAAATTCTTATCGAGCACTTTTCCACCAAAGAGCCGCTGCTCTCTTAAGGGATTGACCCATAAATATGGTCCTTCGAGCCGGCAAAACAGTAAGTTAAAGTTTCGGCATCAGATTGGAAGAGGAGCGACGCAAGCGCGGCTACGAGAGCGGCGCGGCGTACCGCAAGGCCGCCAGCCCGCCGCCCGAGCCGCCGTACGACCGCGACGCGCGACACAAGCGCCCGCCGCCGCCGCCGCTGGTAAGTGTGCGCACACACTTTCACACACATACACATATGCACACTTGACATGTAACGGAACGGATTACTGCTTCGACAGGTTTCATAGCGGGCCTTTGGTTAAAGAAATGCGTGGTATTAGTTACATTTCTATTACGCCTCATACAGACTACATCAACATGCTAAATACCGTTGTGGCCTTTTTTTTCCACAAGTGTTAAAGTGAAATCTGTGTAAATGTACAGTTTTACTTACTAACACTTACCAAGTCTTTTAATTCGATTTTCTTATAAGTGTGCTAGCCAATGTACAGGTAATATGAATTGTACGCAGACGTCGAGCCGGAGCCAGTTCGAAGCGCCGCCGCCGCCGCGGTTCGAGATGACGGCCAGCTACGAGCGCGGCGGTGACAAGCGCGACCGCGACCGCGACTACAAGCGGGACTACCCGCGACACGTCTCTTGTATGTATCCAATACCTTCGTCATCGTCACAATACTGTCCCACTGCTGGGCTTGGATCTCCCATGTAAGGGGTACGGGCCACAGTCGCGTACGCTGGTCAACTCTGCATCGGCATTAGTCATAGTGGTTGTACTCAGTGGCTCGTTTGCAAGGTGCCTCATACAGGAATGTAATAAGATTATTGATTGTTTAATTAAAAACTGTCAATTATCTTCTGTTTTATTTCAAGTCAAGCCTTGCTTAGAACAAATGAATGACGAATGTTAAGTTAATGAATTAACAACTCATCAACTCATTTTTTATTTACTGAACAAGCCTTTTGCCATGCCATACCATGCCTGAACAACTTTTACCTATAAATTTATTTGATAATATCATTAGATCTGCATGTCTGGTACTGCCATATCATTAAGTTAACATTTTTTTTTTCTAGCTGGAAACATAAAATACCCTAGCAATGGTAATGCTAGCGAAGACAGCCGACAACCCATGCCTCCCGGCACGAGGAAGGAGCCCAGGTTGGTATTTGGAAATGTTAAAAAATACATTTATTTTTTTTCATTTCGTTTTTAACTTGTTTTGTTTACTTTAGCCGGACATACGAGTCTCGCGACAATCGTTCGTATCGACCATCACCTCCGGGGAAACCGGAGCCAAGAAACTGGAATGCTTCAAATCGCTATCCTGAGTCAGCGCCTGCTTCTAAAGGTTTTTATTTAATATAAAAAACACTAATTACTCTTACCATGAAAAACTTTGAGCTAGTTGTGTAACATTGAGACTTTATTAGGTCTTTAGTTTAATTGGGGTTCTCTGTTCTGTGTGATGTTGTTTGTATGTATGTATAATATATTATTGTTTTACGTGCAAACTAATTTTATATTATTAATGCCACTCGGAAAGAATTGAAAAGTTGTATAATGGTTTCTTACTACTCTTTTTAGACGACAGCCGAAACAGTTGCGATAGAATTGTACCACACGACCTGACCATTACATGTTTAGTGTCTTGTTAATGGCATTTCCGTGCCTCCAGATGTAATTGTGATCAGTAATCATGATTACAGCTTACCCATATCTGCACAGGGTCATACTTATAGACCTGTGAGACCCAAAGCTTTATTAGAGTTTTAGTATAGACAACAGAATGTCTGAGGTGATGGTAGCGACGCCACTTGTCCAGGGCAAGCGCCCGCGCTGAGCCGGTCGGGGCGCGAGGCGGGCAGCGGCGCGGGCGGCGAGGCGTGGGGCGGCGGCGCCGAGGCGCGCTACGGAGGCGCGTACGACGCGCGCTACGCCCCCGCGTACCAGCCGCCGCCGCCCGGCGCCACCTACCCGGACCGCTACGGTCCGCCCGCGAGGGAGTACGCTCGCAAGTACTAGCGGGGATTGTCGTCGGTGGAGACAGGTGGGTATTTACCCTGTTTATGTGTGTTTCTTTGCTGGTAACTGGATACGAAGCGCGTGGCCCGATTTTGATGGTAATTTTGTCGAAACTATTTATGTTTGGGTGAGATCTTTCAACCTTTGTACTCGGACTTTGCTTAGGTTTGACTCACAAATAAATTTGCCTAAGTGTTTAAATACTCAAAAATATAATTTAGATTATATTTCTACACCTATAGAAGATTATAATTAAAAAACAATCAGATGCCAATAGCGAAGAAAAGAATTTAAGAAAAAAACTAAATCTTTTTTTGACAAATGTTTTAAGTTGGTAATAAGATTGTATACCTATAAAGGTACCTACTGTATCTTTTTTTTTATGGAATTAAGGCATGACAACTGAGACCGACTTAGAATAAGACTAAAATGGGGACTGGAATAGTTAGCACTGTTACGGCGCCTTCACATAGAACGTCCGTTTTACAGGTCCGTTTAACGTTTACGGATATGCTTGTAGCGTATGTAGTTGTATGAGTGATTTCACACAGAATCCAGTATACCGGATCCAGTAAAAAATCCCACACAACGGAAATACTGACCCATTAAAACAGATCCAGTAAAACAGACATGTGAACGCGCCCAAAATGCTGTGTGAATATTACCTTCCGTTTTACTGGATCCGTTTAAACGCACGTTCTATGTGAATGCGCCCTTAGGTGACGGTGTTAGGACATGACGGGCTGTGAGTGATTGTTAGACCTGTTAGTTATTGTAAGTCTAGTTAGTAATTATAAGTAAGTCTCATTAAAATTCTGTCACAGATGTGTTACTACCCTTGAGGACTGAGATGGTCGCCTCTAAAAAAGTGTAGCCGGCTCCACACCTTTCTATCCAGAACACAATTGCTGTTAAAACAATTATTACATGCTAGAAATGGTACTAAGTACCTTCGTAGTACTACCCCAGGCGAACTCTAAGCTCTACTACCTACCAAATCTAGGTTAATACTATTTTAAGAATAAATTAAATAAGTACAAAGCATATTTTATTTTAATTATTTAATTGTTTTTTTAAATTCTCCTTTTTCAATTGCAAAATTTCTAATTCCAATTTATAATTTGCTTTTAGGAATTCCATTTCCAATTTATGTTTTTCTTTTGACTGGTTTATTTCTTGAATCATTAAATCTTTTCTCAAATCTTCAACAGATTTATTTTCCTGTTTTTCTTTTATTTTCTCCACACTCTGTTCATCTTTTATATCTTTTATTTCAATACCATCTGACTTTTGTGCCCTCTTTGGTCGCCGGCATTTTTCATCATTATATTCGTGGCTAGTGCCAGCTAGAAAAACAATATATAAAATAAGTAAAGCTTCACTCTCATAGTCCACACTAGGATTCCCTGTGTCATACCGAGGTTCTGTCCAAGAACAGAAATTTAAACTCATTCAAATTTTTGTCTCACTGGCTATCAAACCCAGGACCCTTTGAATGGCAGTATGCCACTGTAATTGTGTTGTATTTTTGTGGCATTGATTATACTAGCAACCATAAGTGCCAGGATGGAACCTTGGTACCGTTCATGTGGCAGCAGACATTTAAAAGCCAAATATTGCCTACTTGGGAAATAAAATACTTAGGAAAAGGCTAGAAAGATAAGTGTGTGTGCTTTTGTGACAATAATCTCACCGACATAAACTGCGTCATTGTTGATTGGAACCTCATTAAATGAATGAACATTTGGCACAACTACTATTACTTGGGGCTCCAAAGGGTCCATTTCAGTAGGTGATCCTCCTCCAGTCCTTGTGCGTTGGGATTCTACAGTTTTATCTAATCTTGCTTTGGTTTTTAAATTTTGCCACATCTTTTTTAATTGTTTAGGATCTGCCTGAAATGGATAAGTACAAGTCATATTAGAATTGGTGTCAAATATTTTCATTTTTAGAATGCCTTAACTTTATATTTTACCAATTATACTGTAAGGGTTTTAAGTTTGCGTTAAACCTGGTGAATGGTGAGGTAAATTGAGATAAGTAGGTACCTACTGCACTGATTAAAGATTATGTTGGTAGTTGGTACTTACAGTTTGTGAAACATTTGAATTATTATATTCATTGGCAATTTCTTCCCATGTTTCTTGTTTTTTTCTTTTGGAAACACTGTCCGTCTTCCTGTTTTTGATGATGCCTATCTTCGATTGCACCAACTGTGTTAAAACTCGTTTATCGTATTCAGAATAAGGTCTTTGTTTCTTTTTATCCATTGCGAGGCCTATGGAAGAATAGTCGTGATCAGAATCCAGTGAATTGGTAGCCGTCATAATTTGTACAGGCGAGTACACGTCAACGTAGGTACCGTGGTCAAGTTAAAAGATCATTCTAAATCAGTTGGTTAAGCACGGTCTTCAGAGAAAAGAATTACGGAATGTCGGCGAATTCTCGAACTCGATTTCTCGCATCTGTCACGACCGTCACGTTGTTAATACGAAATAATTAAAGTCACATGAAACAGCGTTTCATTTAGGACCATTAATTTTGTTCGCAAATAGCCAAAGTTTATGGTAAGTCATTGATTTTTAACTTGGACTTTGCCTTTGCTTAGCGCACACTCGGACTTATTTATACTATTTTATACCGAATTTGACTTAAGTCAAAGTTCGAGGCTGAGCAAAGTCCAAGTAGGTATCAATCACTAAAAACATGACATGACATGACATTGACAATGACAGTTATCAATATTCAATATGGCGACAACTACAGACGCCAGTAATGTAAGTAGGGATATCCAAAAAAGTACATTGTATCGATATATCGCATCTTAACTATATCGAATCTCCGTATCGATGCATATTATCGGTGTTTTATAAGAGATTTACCGACTAGTCGGTAAAGCAGACTATCCGCCTTCTTGCTTTTTATGTATTTGTCAATAAAATACAAGCATATGTCTAGTGTTTTATGTGTATTAACAATGTAAAGCGGTATTTTTTTATTTTTAGTGTGTTACCACATTCTTTAATTTTTAATAAGAATAAATAACATAAGTATTTGTAATTGTAAAAAAGATATTCAGCATGAGGAAAAAAGTTGTAAATAATGAGATAAAAAACGGTATCACTGTAACCTACCACCTGAAGACCTACCAACCAACCAACCAACTAACTACTAACCAACACTTCCCACTTCACTTGAAAACTAATGTTGTGTAAAGTGTGCTAAATTAATTATTTTTATTTCAGGTAAATATGGAAGGACACTTATCAAGTTTTCACGGGAATATAGTTAAAATTAAATAATGTTGCATTTCATGTTTCTAAACACTTTATTAGTTTAGAATTTTCAATATTTAATTCCTGAGTGATTTATTCCATCTTCTGTTTTATGAAAATGTTAGGTTAAGTTGTTTACTCTTAAGAAGTAATTAGTTTTGAATCCTTAGGGAAAATTGTCTTTATATTGTAAATATACCTATATAGGCCCAATAAAATTTTGATCTTACAAACATGTAATATAGATTAATTGTGAGTGCTTTAGTTATAATTAAAATAAAGAATTTTGAAGTTAATCTCAATTTTTCTTCCATAATCCATGAAAATTACGTTAGACTACAATACTACTACTACAATCAATCTGGCGTCTGTGGTATTTTTTGTTTCCGAATCAAATAAAGAAATACCCCCTAAAATAATTTGTAATAAAGTATACAAAGATTGCATTAATTCATTACATAATATACCTAATAATTATTTTTTATATTTTTTCGGAGCTGGAGTAAATGAAAAACACAATTGATTCTTAAACGAAATTTAATTTCGTCATCATTGTTCACCTTACATCTAAATTAACATTTTATATGGCTTCCATTAAAATGTCTTGTATTTTGGAACCAGAAAGCGAATGTTGTTACTGGGCTGAATGTAATTGCCCAGTGACACTTGACACATAGACACTGAAATTTTCAGACAGTCAGGATTTGTGACATAGATTACTTTTAGGTGCTATTTTTAGTAATTTTAAGAAAATAATCCCCTATTGATTCTGAATTTATTGAGATAGGTAGTAGATGGACCTACTGGTTGAAAAATATAGATAGATAGCAGGTGCTATTTATTAATAAAGATTTATTAGGAGCCAGTGTTTCAGATGACATAGACATACAAAAGCAAATAACAACAAACCCAATCATTAAATACTAGTACGAGACAGATCTGTAATCACATAGGATCAATCCCAAACCCTTCACTCTACACGCAAGGTCTTTTTTGAGCACAGAAAGGCAACTAGTTTTTCCAGTCAGATAAGGTCAACATTAATGCATATCGTAGTTTCAGTGATGATATGATAATGATGTATGTTATGTATTTTACACGTCAATGAGTACAAATAAATTAAAACACTTGGATTGATATATTTAGTAGAACTAAAGCTGTTTAAGCCTCACCACTAACACTCAAGAAAGGCTTATGAAAAGATGAATGACACGCGCTACAAAATATTTGTTCTTAATCAACATTCATTGAAAAGAATGTTGTTTAAAGTTATTTATCATAATGAACTTTAACAATCTATTTGGAGGAAGCCTAAACCTATACATACAAGTTTAACACTAATCGAAAGATCTAAGAAAGGTATTAATAAGCACCATTGCCTTGGGGCTGTCACACCAGATTATTTATAAATGCGATCTAAATATCACCATCACCATATCAATATTCATAATGTAGTTAGATCAGTATACTACAGGTTCATAACTTAATGTCGAAGACAAAGTATTCACATTTTCAACAAACAATACAGACTGTGTTGGGACTATGTTATGGTTTTGTGCAAAAACGGAGTGCTGATCCATCCAATTGTCTGGAGCAGCTAATGTTGACTCTGTTGTTTCAAGCTCCAATGTTTTTAAAGCATCAATAGCATCTTTTTGGCCTTGGACCGCAGCCAAACGTAATAAACGAGTAGCTGTGACAGTGTCTTGAGAGAGACCTCCTCGCCCCTGGCCATAGTAAATGCCCAAATTATAAAGAGCTCCAGGATGTTGTAATGCTGCAGCAGCACGGTATAATTCCATGGCCTGAAAAATATAGGACACTCTTAATATTGTCTATAGATTCATACAGAAAAGGGGAACAGATTTATAATAACATACCGTTTTTTCATCAATAGCAACACCCAAACCCATTTCATAACAAAGACCTAAATTATATAGGGCTGGAGGATGATTTCGATTTGCAGCTGATCTGAAATAGGTTTAAAAATACAGTGAATAATGGGTAATTTGATGGCCACCATCAAATCATAAAGTAAAAAAAAAAGTTACCTGAGTAAATTCAGCCCATCCTGATGTTGGCCACTTTCAATGGCAGCCAGGCCAAGTTTGTTCTCAATAGAGTTCAGAACCTCTCCTAACTCATCTTGGGCACCATCTGAACTACTGCTGGTACTGCCACCCCTGGTCCTCTCTACATTCACCTCATTTTGTTCATTTGTCACCAAGTGCACAATAGGTGATGTAGGTCTCGATGTATCATTGATGGTCCATGGATTTTTAGAAAGACTTGTTTTCTTGTTGATATACTGTATGTAAGGATGAAGTGTTGCAAGGAGGCAATTGGTAGGATATTTTTTTGGCCTTTCATCGTTACTTTTGAGTTTACGCTGAAATAGCTGACTGTGAAAAACAACTCCAAAAAGAACAGCACTGCTCTGTAACAGACAAGGACAATGTGTGTAATTGGACTACTGTAATCATTTGGTTGGTGTAGTTTCATTTGTGTTTGAATATAATGATCAAAATTAAGATTCCTCGAGAAGTTTACTATAAATAAACTAGGTATCTTACCCATGTTATGGCACCAATCCAAGTGCGATTTAAATGTTCGAAATTAAATCGTTTGCTCTTAGCATTATTATCGTCTTTGAACGAGGAACAACACTTCCGCGAGCTGAACCAGCTGCAAGGTGCTATGCGCTTGTCTTTATCATCGGAGAAAGCATTAGAAGAGTTAACGACGCCAGTAGAACTTCGTTTATCAAAATGGTTTACACTCCTTTCAAACGAGTCTCTGATACGTCGTGTTACATATTTCCACATGGTGGTTATTCCCAAATCACTTCTAGGCACTAATCATTAGCCATTTTGATATTATGGTGCCGAATTAATATAAGAAAATATATGTTTATTTCTAATTTATGCCAGAAATAATTTACTGATGTTCTTTCCTTGAAAGAATATTGCGAAAATCGAAATTGCCAAATTCAAAGATAAAATTTGGAGTTTTGACACTGACATTAATGACAAACGGATGTAATTGACATTGACATTGGGAATTTGAGTTGAGACCTTAGAGTATATATTACGGTAGTATAGAGCACGCGTATTGCACAAAATGTTCAGCTCGCAGCGTAGGCAGGTGTGCTATAGATATTTATATTGAGAAGTGTATGGCAATTAGGGATGTACCGATTACATTACGTCACTATCGACTGTCGAAAATTATGAGTAATAGAAATGTAATCAAATCGTGTGGCTTGTTATATTAAAGTTTATGAAATAAAATATCGGGTTTAGTGTAATTTTTTTTATTACAAAATCTATATATAAAAGGAGAAGTTGAATGACTAACTGACTGACTGACTGACTGACATATCAACGCAGGGCCTAAACTATAAGGGTTAGAAACTTGAAAATTTTCACAGGGGTTCGTTTTATAACGTAGGTGAGCACTAAGTAAGGATTTTTGAAAAATTTATCCCCTAAAGGGGTAAAACGGGAGTGCAAAGTTAGTATCAAACTTTGCAAACAACAATCAAAATTCAAATATTTGCAACAAAGTAACTAATATTTATTGAAGTAAAATAGAATGCTAGTGTAAATAGTAAAATTAAAAACATAATTATAAGAAACATCAATCAAAATTCAAATATTTGCAACAAAGGAACTAATATTTATTAAAGTAAAATAGAATATCAGTGTAAATAGTAAAATTAAAAACATAATTATACGCAACAACAATCAAAATTTACATATTTGCAACAAAGGAACTAGGTAATATTTATTTTAAAAATCGTTCTTCTTCAAAGTTTTGTTTTAGTTGAATATGGTAATTTTATCAATAGAGTAAGAATTCTGTATAAAAACCTGTATCCAGTGCTAATCTGTAGCGCACATCGAAAATCTGTATAAATACGAAAAAATCTGTATATAATTATGGCAACGCAAATTTTTTAGACTTACTATAAGTTAAAGCATTAACTACTACAATCTATCTACTGACTACAATCCCACCTGATGGTAAGCAGCGATGTAATCGAGGGTGGTAAGGCGCAATAACTTAGAAGCCTATTCACTCTTGACTTGAAGATACCTACATACATTGTAATCGAACGGAAATACCGACGCAGGCAATTTTTTCCAGTCCTTCGCGGTACGTATGATGAATGATGACGCAAAGCGTGACTTCCGTACTGGAAGGATGTTTACGACGAAGGGATGAATAAACGCCGTGAGTCGGGTCGTTCGATGGTAGAAAGGATTAGTAGTTATTTAGATGACTTAAGTATCTTAAACCTAATAAACCAACAACAATTAAACAGTGACAGTAACTCTTTTACTACATTACTACTCTAGTTTACGCTATAATATTTTTCGCATTAAAATACTAAAAAGTACTAAAATCGTACTAAACACACACCAAAAATATTTATAATAAATGTTTAAAAGATTTTGAGTATTAATATATAATTGAGTTACATTAATAAAATATATAATATATTACATTAATATAATATATAATATAATATATTAATGTAACTTTAATATTCAAAATCCACCTATATTATAGGTTACTAATAATTATATAGGTTCATAGCTAACATTTAAAAAAATATTTTAAATATCGAATACAGCGTTGGTCGCGTCACATCACCGCTCTCCACGCTTCACTAAGCGCGGGGAACGGGGCGCGCGGGGAGTCCTACGCGTGCCAAGCGTGCCCGCCCCGCACGTCTCTTTCACCCCCGCGAATCCCGCGATGCGTGATTTGTTTTCATAAAAATAAGTATATAAATCGACTTACCGATGAAATGTGATACTGGATTTCAGTTTTGTGTGTTTCCTAGTATCGTGTTTGCAAGATTGAACTGCACATTTGACCATTTTGATACGTAAATATTCGAAAACTCTCTGTAGGAACGCACAGCGCTAGCACTCAAGTTCACTCAACCACGACTACAAGCGCTCGCGGCGTGAACGTCGTGTTGTTCTCAACCGTCGTAGGAGTTCCCACCTCGTTGCGCGTGCTCTATACTACCGTAATATAAACTCTAAGGTTGAGACCTACTCATAAACTGCTGTCACTGCTGTGTACTGTGTCTGTTCTGTTGTAGGTAGGTAGATCTTATTTCCTAATTCGTTGCTGTAGATCAGATAAAGATTAAAATAGACTTAAAATAAAAAAATAGGTACCCTACTCTAATATTCTACGTAATGTTACAAATTTGATGAAATTTATAATATTTGTATACAGCTGTATTCAAAAAAATGTGATAGAACTGAACTTAATATTTAACTAGTTTAAAACTAATTGCAATAAATAAACAATGTGCGGGCGAACAGGCTTGTAAGTATAATACATAGTGGCTTTTTTATATAAAGTTTTTAAACAATTTTTTTGTCAATATTAATGAATATTGCTTTCTTGAACTTTTAGATCCCTTAATGCCAGAGACCTTCGTTGTGCTTGTGCCTATAAGCCGAAAGATGGTCAAAACTACACTAAGCCAGATTGGTTGGACGAGTTTAATGATGGAAAAAAATACGTACCTTCTTATAACATTGCACCAACCGATGTTACTCCAGTTTTAATTTCAGCAACTAAGTTCAAAAATGCAGCGCGAACTGACAGAGTGTTAAAACCTATGATGTGGGGAATAATCCCGCCATGGCATAAGGTTCTATAAATTACATAGATTGTAATGTACATTTTAATTTCCGTACTTCCTTATTAAATAATTTAATAGGATGATTACAGAAAACATCACTTGTCCACTAATAATTGCCGTCTGGAAAATGTAAAGACATCAAAGTTGTACAATCCAATATTAAATAATGGAGGTAGATGTGTAATCATTGCTGAAGGATTTTATGAATGGCAGACTACAATCAAAAGTAGAGTCAAACAACCATACTATATTTATGCCAAACAAGATGGAGGTATTAAGGTACCTACTTTAATTATTATATTAAGGGAAATTTATAATTTAATAATACAGGCTCAGAATTTACGAATGGTAAAAAAAATCTGATAACATTGTGTGCACAACATACCATCAACCGCAACTTAGCCCAATGTGAAACAACTATTCACTTTTCATTTTTTACAACATACATTTATGTTCACTTTCAGATTGATGAACCTCAGACCTGGAACAATGATTACAGTGAGTGTAACGGTTGGAAAGGTATAAAATTACTGTACATGGCAGGTCTATATAATGTCTGGCAACATAATGAGACCATAATTTATTCATATTCCGTTATTACCATGGAATCAAATGACACTCTTGACTGGTTACATCATAGAATGCCAGCAATTCTGCAGTCAGAGGACCAGATTGAGGTTTGTAATGTAACAAATGACATACGGCATAGTTATTATTGCTACTTACCATCAGGTGGGTAGTCCAGCATTAACATATTATTATGTAAAAAAAAGAAAAACAAACTTTATCTCATATATTTTATGTTTTAAACATTCACTTGGTTTTGTAAGGAATTTATTCCTCATAAATTCCAGGCATGGCTAGACGTGGATAATGTTGATCCAAACATGGCAATAGGATATCTAAGCCCTGTGAAAATACTATCATGGCATATTGTATCAACATTAGTAAACAACTCGAAGAATAAAAGTGAAGATTGTAATAAGAAAATGTCTCAAGACACCAAAAATAAGACATTACAAAAACCCTTAACAGCATATTTCTCAAAAGGAACAAAGAGAAATGTTACTGATGAAAACTCTCCTAATCCTAAGAAATATAAACATTAATACTTTTAACAAATAAATCAACTTAATAATTGCAATGTGTTTTAATAATAAATAACATTGTCACATTTGAACTACCTTTCCACCAACTTTGAAATATTGTTTTCAATTATGAATGATAACTTCATAATGATACATATAAAATACACATTTTCATAGGTTTATATGACATCAGGAATCAAGAGTCTATTAATGTACTGAAGTTCTACACTGTTTATGAAATGATAAATGATATGAACAATCAACATGTAAGATGCAACTTTTACCTTAATCTCATATTTAAAAACACGACAGAGACAAAAATAACTACATAATATAATTCATTTGGGTACAACATGGTTTTAATATTTAAAAATTTGGATAAAAGACAAGGGGGATATAAAGGCAAGGGTGCTTCAGTATTAAAAACCGTTAGTTAATGTATTAATTAATAGCAAATAAATTAAGTTACTGTCATAATAATTCAGAACATTATTTTTAAGCCCATTTTACTTAGGGTTTGCATCCAAGTGCTTATGATATAATATTGCAGCTACCTACGAGACCTACAATTTGGTATGCCCAGTTTTAAAGTTTTGCTTTAATACCCGTCATATATTGCCTATGTATAACATAATAAAACTTTAACACCAATCAATATAGTCTCTACTATATGAAAAAATTTAAGGGGGATAATCATTAAAGCTATAAAATCACACAAAAATTTTAGGTTTGTCCTTATTTGTTATCTTTTATTACAGAAATGGCTTAACGTATTTGAATATGGTTTTCACTGGTGTAGAGAGCTAGGGGTACCATATTTAAAAATTGTTTTATTTCAAATTGCTTTTATATTAAAGAGATTACGTAAATTTAAATAATCCTGTCTAAAGGCTTGTTCAGATATGCGCAGTATCCGTTAGCGCTTTGGGTAGACTTATCCGAGGAGATGAGCAGTATTCTAATGCTAGGTCCACACTAAACAGCAAAATTTTGTTACCAACATATCACTCCGACTGCACCGTTATACGGACTATACCAACGGTCTGCAGAAACCCGTCTCGAACACTATAGCAGAGGTTCTCAAACTTATTTCATCTAACGTTCATTTTGAAAGTCATTATTTTTCAGCGCCCCAATTACAAATACGCCATCGCCCGCGTAAACCACTTCCAACACCCCCCACTTTTTTTGAGCCACTTACCGCCCCCCTCTAGGCCATCAGCACCCACAAGGGGGCGTTATCGCCCACTTTGGGAAAAACCCAAGACCCAAGAAACGGCTGGACATGAAGATGCCACGTTTGGTCCGGCGTCGATTACAAGTGAGGACGGACATTTAGGCTGTTGCGAAACATCCCATACTGTCTTTCCATTCGGGTACAGCTACCGCCTATATTTGAAAAGGCCGTAAGACTTTTGTGGAGGTACAAGTACCTACCTAAAACAAGGTAGGTTATTGGTAGAGAACTTGTTATTCCTATGGATTCCTCAAACTATATTATTTATGAGGTTTTTTTCAAATACATTTTATAATAGAACTGCCCCTAATGCTATAATAATTCTTAAGCTATAATTAACATGTAATGAGACCTTTAAAATGTTACATTGCAACTGTGTACAAAATTTTAAAATATTCTTACTAAAGATATAATTATAATCATCTTCTTTAATGTATTTCTAGATTATTGGATTGTTTTTCGATACCTAATCATATACCCTGATCTGAACACTGGAAAGTAATTTGGCAAATAAAATCAATAAAGTATTATTTGTCATTAAAGTAATTAACATCCATACATTTACATAGGTTTATAACAGACTGTAGACACCAATTAGAAATCAATTTCAAACCATATGTAAAAGTCACACTGCAATCAACAATGTATTTTAAATATTGCTATATATTCATTATAGTAAATCCTTTAAAATCTGCTTCACATCTAATAACTTTGTGGGTTTTAAGAAAGTCCGCAACAAAACTGTGCACCTCATATTGTTCTGAAAACAAAAAAATAATTTCAATTAATACTGGATGGTTTCTTTTGTAACATTTCTATTTTCTACTAATATTAGTAGACAGTAGTAAAGTAGATAATTATTGACAACTGACTGTACTGTGTAATTTTGTGTTGATGTCAGGATTCTTAAGTATAAATCAAATTTAACTTACATATACTGGACAACCACCTGGCAACCAAGCAGACAAATCACCTGATAAGTGGTTGTGGACATCATTACCACTAAATGTATCATCAAAGCATTGCTGGCCAAGAAAGAAAAAGAAAAAAGCTTATTTATATGAAAATAATAAGTGCCTCACCTGGAAATTGACTGCATTGGTAGATAAGCCGTATGAGATGTTTGGCCAGTGTTTTAAAGAGTGCTTTTCCTTTTATACGACCCTTTATATAGTAGGGAGTTAACATCTTCACAACCCAAGGGGCAATGCGCTCCTTACAGCTTAATATAAACTCGGGTGTTTCATTCAATGGTGATAATAGGTCTTCATCATCACTTTCATCACCAAACAAATCTACAAAAAGTAGTTTTATCTGGAAATAAATAATAAAAACTCTTTAGAGCAGAGTAGTTGAGCATCCAAAGGCTGTTCTTAATTCATTGGATAGATCGATCAATAGATTGTCTCACAGTGGAGGGACACCATGTGGATGGAACGCTAATTAAATTGTGAAATTTGAAACAATAAAGCTCTCAAACTTCTTTACTGTAGCTTAATGTTGCTTTTGCTTACTTATTGAACTGATTGAGTAATAAGTTTTACATCAATTAGTATTTTGGTGTCTTCAGCTGTAGATGCAGCCTCATGTTACATTCCTATTAAAATTATCATTTTGTACCTGTTTTAATCTCCTTCTGTTAGAATCCCTAAGTTGATCTAGCATTTCTAATAACTTCATTTTCCAAAAGTATTCTTCACATAGCCATTTACTGGTAATAATTTTTTTTGGTCTCGAAATTGGGGTATCTGGTTTTTCTGGTATATTCTTATCAGTATTGTTTATAATGAGACCACCTAATGTTACTAATCTTTCATCCAATGACTTGGTCTGTTCAGAATGGGCTTCAATCACAGAATCCTGCTTCTCAACTTCTTGCATGCCATTGTTAAAATTTACTGTGCTTTCATCTTGAATGTCATCACACAAGACACTTTCAAATATATCATCATCATTTCCATCACCTTCAAATAGCTTCTCCAGTTGCCTAAACAATTCATCTGGATTTTGTGACTCGGAAATTCCTTCCAAGGATTTGGCAGGGAAAGTAGATGATTTGTTATTCATATCTAACTCAATTTGGGATTCCAATTTCTGCTCCGCAGGTATTTCTAAATTTTCAGTTGTGTAACACTCATTGTTATCTATATTGTTTTTTATTCCAGACTTTTCAATCCCAATGCTTGAATCATTACCTGGTGACTCTGATGATTTTCTAATTTTCTTTCTTTGGTTGCAGGTGCATTGGCAATTACAATCACTTGTATTTATTAGGGTAGTTTGAGTTCTTTTTTCATTTTCTGGTCGTTTATACAAACAGTCATACAATTTCTTGTTCATAATTCCTGCCTCAGTATCATTTTTTAGTTCTTCTATCTGTAATTTAATAATATTAATGCAATTTAATACAAAGTATAACTTTCAGTGAAGCTGCACACTTAGGAAAATTTATATGGCCCAAAAGGACAAAATTATTTATTACTGCTTATGTGCAAGGAAATTTCAGAAATCTTTATTCTTGAGACAATGTTTTAAAAACTGTGTGAAGTCTTTGTATGTGTGTTGTGTGAAGAAGATTTTTTAAATTGGAAAGTCTTTCAATGATGTAGTTAAAAATGGTATTGATGAATTATAATTTTAACTGTTATGGATATAGTAAGTACCACAGAAAGTATGTTTCTTCTATAAATTTGAAGCACCATAGATGTTTGAGCAGCTGACATTTCTATACCCTTGGCACATCTCCAGATAGCACTAGGTAACCGATGTAGCCTTTTATTGGGTATCCTTACATTGCGCTCGTAGTTTACAGACAATAGTTTTATTACATATTCCATATAATGCTTGCGAACCTGCGAAGGGCGATATAACTAATTATTTTTAAGTATTCGTCAAGTCTATGAAAGTTATATTAATGTTTCTCGATTAGGTCGGTAGGTAAATTTTGATGGACTTACTTTATTCAAAAGGATATATGGTTCGAATTCTGTATCAGGTACAGGCATTACTGTTTTGTCGTATTCTCTGATATAATTTTCCATAGCCACATCATTATCCAAGTGTTCAAAAGACAAAAATGAAGACATCATATTATATTAAAATTAAAAATTCAATTTGGAAACTAACAAACTAACATTAGTTTATTTATGTATTTTAAGTTTGGTATTTATTTATTTATCCGTAGTCCGTAGGTATCGTACCGTACCCGACCGGCCTTCAATGAAAACCATAGATCAAGTGTTTATATGCTCTTTGCCATAGACAGTCCATAGATGACATAGATCGTTAAATAGTGTTAATACCACCACACAATTCAAACACTACATTGCTACATTTAGTACCACAGCACACCAAAGATTGTACAAACACTTTAATTTACGTTAATATTCGCTAAATAATGTAGGTGTCCGCAACATAAATTAACTGTTAGGCCACTAATGGTCCACTGATCTGATTGTTAGAGTTGATAGATATATAAACTGTTTTTAAAATAAAAACATAGACAGTGACAAGACAAGAAGTGTCGTGATTCGTGAAAAAAAAGAAGATTGGTCGGTTGTGTGAAGTAAAAACGAAAATAATAAAAACTGTGATTTCGGTAATAAAATTCTAAAAACATAATTAATTCATTCTAATAATATAAAAGTATGTTAGTATATTATTTCGTAACTGCATGTGCTCTGCGATTTAAAGTTATAGGACTCTGGTAAGATCTATCACTGATCAAATAAATTAAGGTCTCGTTTGAAGCCTTATTCTCTCTCTCTCTTTCTAACACATCGAAGTACTGTAAGCTTCGGTAGGTCTCTTTTACTCTTACGCCCAATCTATGTATATTATATATCTATGGATTAACCCTATAGATGTTTTAATCCCTTGTTGCTACATCTTGATAGTCTGGTTTGGACATTGCTGAAGTTTTCATTTACCTAGTAGCTCTATATAAACCCAACACCGAACAGAAAAGAACGTTGTATTCTGTGGTTGTTTTTGGTACAATTATTTGTCTATGATTTTATTTATATCAGTTCAGCTGTCATTGCTGTCAGCTGATGATCAGCTCACAGCCATGTCAGCCATAGAGAAACTTGCTCACAGTCACACTTGTCACCTTGTCAGTGTGACAGTGTCTATCTGTAACTGTATTTGCCTGTCATTTAATTTATTTATTTTTGTTAAATTATATTAAAAGCAAATTAAGCATGTAGTGTTCATATACTCTTTGATTAAGCATCAAACTTCTTAAAGTATATTTTTTATGAATCCAGATAAATATCAAAGCATTTGTAGTTAGTCTTAACAATCTTTAAATCTAATTAAAGTGTTGAGCAAGTTACATCAAATTGTAGTTTGTAGCAAATAGCAATCTTACCTTACAACGTAAGTTGTTGTAGGAAGTGACCATGTCGCATAAGTTGGTACAAATAACTATTTGTTTATATGATAATTCTGTTGTGTTCTCCACCACTTATTTTTTACAAACATAATTACAGTGTTAAAATATTGCCGGGAGCTACGGTCTGCGAAGATTGTACCTTGGAGGGAGACATAACCATTGGTAGTGGTACAGTCATCCACCCTAGAGTAACAATTATTGCTGAAGGAGGGCCTATCATTATTGCAGAGTTTTGTATTATAGAGGAATATTCTACTATAATTCATAAGTACATAATATCTTTATTATGTTTAAAATTAAATACATCTGAATTGACATACTCAATATAAATAAGTACCTAGTTTCTATAGTTTATTGCAATAAATATTTATTTAGGAAGTCATCGAAATTGTGCTTCAAATGACTAACTATTATTATGTATTTGTCTAAGTATTTGATAACATTGCAGAAAGAGTGATAAGCAAGAAAATCCACCGAAACCTCTCTTCATAGGTGCCCACAATGTGTTTGAAGTGGGTTGTCGATTAGAATCTCCATGTGGTCACATTGGAGAAAGCAATGTGTTTGAGTGTCGATCTTTTGTCGGTGTTGATGTCAAGATTGGCAGTGGATGTGTTATAGGTGAGTAATGTATGAATCTTTAGCAGACAGGGGTTTTCATTAATAATGTTGAAAGGACCTGGGAAACAGTAGTAAATACTTATATTTTTAAAAGGAATTAAGTTAGCAATGAGCATGCAGCACCCCTTCCGCTGCCGCCCATGACAACTGTGACTGACCTAAAACAAGACTCAAATGGGGACTAAGATAATTAGTCCGGTTAGGAGGCAGTGTTATTGTTATTATTATGAATTATTGTTTTCATTCCATTTTCAAGAAAATAAATGTTATGATGGTACCAAGTCTGCTTATTTTTATAGGGTTGTGTTAGATTGGTGTCACAATTTTTTTATACCAAATTTATCTGCCAAAACACAGTTGAAGCATTATTTTATTAATAAGCAGACTTGGACCACAATAGAAAATTTCTCATTAATTATAATTTTTGTCAAAACATGTGTTGGGGAGTTTTTGTTATTGTTTCTTAAACACCTATACTATTTCCATTTCTTTATTTTCTCGATGACAGTTCTGTAGTAGTGTTGTGACCTAATAAGTAATGATATCGATTGCATATATTTATTATATTAAATTCATCAGATCTTGATTAAAATAAATAAACAAAGATTACCTGTCGTTATAATTATTTCGTTTCATGGTCGAGTACCTACCTATACCTACTTATTTTACATCTTCCAAAATTTTAAAGTAGGTAGTTGGCATTATCAATCAAGAATAAATACGTGTAACATCTTGTAATGAAATATAATATTAGTTCATAAATTTGTACAAAAGTATCCGGCAGTAGTTTAGTTTATTACACTTTGTAAAAAAATATCGGGTCTGTTATCGTGTTACGTTTATCGATATAGCCCATCCCTATCAGTTTCTCCGAATCAGGTATAACCTTGTACGTGTGAAAACGTCATATTTTTATAAAATAATGCATACATAATGTAAAAGAGACGCTCATTCAAGTTTTCACAGGAGCTGTCATCGAGAAAATAAAGAAATGGAAATAGTATAGCTTTGCATTAGTCTGAAACGCAATCGGAGGCAGTAATTTTAATAATGAAGTTTTTATTTTTTCAGGTGCAGCCTGTAGTCTTACAGCTCCTCAATCATTACCAGATAACACAGTAATCTGGGGATCAGATCACCACATCAGGGAGGCTTTGGAGAAACAACCATCCCAACTACTTCAGCTAGATTTCCTGGGCAGAGTAATGCCCAACTTTCATAGACTGCGAAAACCCAATGTCCATAAAAGACAACCTTCCCGTCAGCCCCAAGATAGTTCTAGTAAACAATGAAGACATTTTGCTTTAATTTATTTATAAATTTTGCTTCGTCATATCAGCTCAATCACAGGATTATTGTAAACACTATAATTGTAGAAAAAATATACTAAAACAATATGGCATGTTTGTGTAATATACTTTAACATTATGAAAATGTTTTCAGTACAATAAACGAGTAAAGCACAATAATTACGATTTTTGTGTTGGCATTTGTCAATTGATAAGAACGCCATCTATGAGTATATCTGTAAAGTACAAGCGAATAGCGAAGCGTAAAAGGTTACGTGTCGTACAGTACATTGAACGGTGTTTTAGTACTGGCCTTGAACAAGAGATGAGGCAGTTACTACAAATTGACAATTCCACGCATTCTCTTACACATGGAGTACCATAGAAGTAAGGAGCACCATCTCTGTTTTTTTAAATGTCCTTCGTAACATAATAAATAAAGGTGGCGCTACTATAATACATATATAATTATATACTGGCGCAAGAGTGTAAATTTCACAACTTTTTTATTTATAGTTACTGATTTACTTAAAACTACGTGAATAACAGAGGTTTTATAGCAGTTTCATTTAGTCATCAACATTTTTTTTATCTGAGCACACTTCTCTGTGTTAATAAAACCTATAATAATCACTTACTAGTACACTGAAGTTACATTTATTGACTCAAAATAAGTCAATAAATGTAACCTCAAAAAATAGTGTCAAATTTATACTCTTGCTTCAGTACGCCAAACTTATTTAATACATTTCTACGGATTTTTTTAAAGTGCAAAGATGGTGCTCCTTTCTTCTACTCTCCATGCAGAGAATGAACTAATAGTGTTCTGTGAATTCTATAGTCATACATATATAGACATACTCGTATCTCGTATGCTCTATGGCAGGGCTTCCCAACCGGTGGGGCACGCCCCCCCTGGGGGGCGTAGAGAAATTTCATATGGGGGGGGCATACTAAGTACGTTACCATTTCCGAAAAAAAAATATCTATTTAACGCGTACCTATGTAAATTAACAAGTTACAATACGACGTTTGACGCGTACCTTGTATCTAAACATTGTAGGGGGGGCATGAAAATATTATTTTTGGTTCGGGGAGACTCGGCGAAAATAGCAGCTTGTCTCATAGACTCATAGATTATACATGGCTTGTCTCAGTGTCTCACAGACCTTCCCATAGATAGATAGAGTATTTCTGTAATTTCTGTATTTATGTGCCAGTGCCACTGCCACAGAGTAATAAGGATTCGAAATTCGAATCATTCAAGTAGCAGTAGCACTAGCAAGTACTCGATAGCGATACTTCGATAGTCATATTTAACAATAAAAATAATAAAATTAAAATCACATCACCACATGACCACAGGCAACAATCGGTATGGCAAGTAATGAACACCAACAGTTAGCCAATTTCCTGAAGGAAGTGCACGCTACTTTACGAAAATCAGTTACCGACATGGGCGCTGATGAAGCGTGGCACAAACATTGCCAAAATAGAGAAGTTTTAATCGAATATGCACGGTCTATGGAGACATTAGCAACGAAGCATTGGGAAGAAAAATATTCTAATGAAACGTGCCCAGCCTCATCTCGAATCAAATGGTGTTCTGATCTGTCTTTTGAATATTTTGTCAAGAAGTCCTACATAAAGCATAGGGAGAAAGAAATTCAAATTGGATCCAAAATCCATGTTAAATTAGAAAATGATGAGTGCTTCTCTGAACCACCTAAACTTATTGATGTGGGCAGCTGTTACAACCCATTTAAACTGTACGATTTTCTGGATGTTTTGGCAATTGATTTATGTCCTGCAAATGAATCAGTATTGCAGTGTGACTTTTTAGAAGTCCTAGTAGGGCCTGAGCTAAGTATAGACGACAAGATAGTAAAGCAAATACAAGTAAATAGTTTTGAACTTGTTGCCTTTTGTTTTCTTCTTGAATATATTCCAACTTCAGAACTAAGGATAAACGCTTGTAAAAAAGCTTACAGCATATTGAAACCTGGTGGATTACTTTTGATAAATACTCCAGACTCTAAGCATATAGGAGCAAATTGTAAATTAATGAAATGTTGGCGATACACTCTCGCATTAATAGGTTTTGTTCGGATAAAATATGAGAAACTGAAACACATGCACTGTATGGCATTTCGAAAATGTTTACACAAGGATATAGCAGTGAGATGGGCAAACATACACAAAGAATCATACATGGAATATAGCTTGCATATTCCACAGGATTTCCAAAATAAAAATAACACTGAAACCACTGTAAATATATGTTCAGAAATAGAAATATCTCCTAAGGATTTTAAAGAACTTCCATTCTATGACTATTAAAACCAATTGTTAAATATATGGTTTCCAAAAAATAAGTTGTTTGATCTATTCCAAATCCAAATAAGTTGATGGTATGTAGTAGGGTTCAATCAACTTGATTACCTCGCTTAAAATAATATGTCAATTTATTTAACCATTGTTAAACTAAATTAGTCAGAAGACGATAGATATAAAGACAAGCTATTTGTCGTAAGAAAAAGTCAATATTAAATATTATTTGCTGAGGAGTTTCTTAAGCAATTTGTTCTCCTTGATAATGATATTAATAGCACATTTGCGAAACAGCAGTGGACTCGAAAAAGTGATGTCTATTTGCAAAATTCCTACATGAATCAAACGGTTTAGAATTTGAATATAAAAGACTTAGTAAAATTGTAAATGGTGTGTGCTAGGAATTGAGAGATTAACATTTACATGCAAAACAACCTTAATGTTAGTATTGAATTGTTAATATTGCAAAAATAAAAGGAAAAAATACTATTAATTTTAATGTCAAACAGACATTCCATAAAAGAGCACAACAATAATCCTTATTAACTAATATTTGTATCCCTACCAGTACTCTCATTTACCTTTGTAATGTAAATTGACATTAAACATCATTTTAGTAAGTACCTTATATTTTATGCTAAAAATCAAACTGTTTATGAAAACATAATTAACAAGGAACAAAACATTGCAGTATGTCAATTCAATATGTTTACATTTTTATGAAACTTTTATTACATATTTTGCCCTTTAGAATTGAAGTGGCATAACTCAAAATTTTAAGAAAGTGACTTCCATATTTAAGTCATTTTATACTTATAAACATGTTTATGAGTCGTTCCATCTATAAAAGCAATTTTCTCAAAAATTTAGTAAAGCCACTTCAGTTCTAAATGAGTCTTAAAGATGGAACAGTCTTGTTTTTTTAAATTTTGGGTTATGCCACTTTAATTCTAAAGGAGTGATATTTTGGGATCATAATGCTACTGTTAGATTTTTACTATATTAGCCAATTTATTAAGTTGATTTAATTTGGTACATAATTATATCAAAAGGGGTATTTTATCATTATATCAAAGGGAGTTAGAGAACTTAATAAAAATAAAAATGAAATGTCTCAGATGAATACGATAAACCACAGCTTATACATATATTACAATCACCATTCTAAGTGGAAACACATTCTTATTCAGTTACCTATCAATAGCTGAAGATTTACATGTCACAACACATTTTAAATTTCCATAACTTTTACTCCACTGATGCAAATTTGGCTTTACGTTTTTCTAACTTCTCCTTGTTTTCAATGTCTGTCATTATTGCAGAGACAGATTGTCCAAATCTCTCGGCCCTTTTCTTCAACTTTTCTAAGTTACCAGCTAAGCTACCAGTGCTTACATTTGAAGAGATGCCAGTGCCACTAGAGGCGTTCTGACCAAACCTTTGCTTCCTGGCCTCTTTCCTTTCCGCATCAGATATTTTTACTGGTAACCCAAATCGCTTGGCACGCATCTCTAATCTCGTTTTAGAATCGAAATCTGCAGTTATTTTGACTTTATTACTGCTTGTGGTCAGGTCTTCTTTAGGAGCATCCTCTGTGCTTTCTTCGGTCTTTGTGTTAGTCATGATCATAGAGATGTTTCTGTTTAGTACTATTTTCTTTGCACCAGGATCTTTTGTTTCTTGTTTCTCAGTACTTTTATCCTTATTATCTTGAGTTAGCTTCCTTTTGAGGGTTTTTTGCGGTTTAGGCTGTCCATTGGCTGGCTTTTCTGGAGATTGTTCGGCAAGCGCTAGTTCCTCCTCCTCCTCCTCCTTGAGTGTGTCAGTACCTGTTTCATCTAAAATATCAGTTTGACTTTTTTCGTCTTCGTAGTCGAGTACTATATCGGAATCTATTTCATCTGAATCTAAGGTGATGTCACCGTGATCATCCTGAGATAGCGCCGCTTGTAACCTAGAGACTAGCTTCGCTTTGTCTCCAGCGTATGATAATCCACGTGATTTAAGTTCCTTTCGGAGATCCACTAACTTCATTTTAGTTACATCGGCAACTGTAGAATCAGACATTTTAACTTGAGGATGTACTAAAACAAGTGATTTTGTACTTGATTCAATAATTCGGTATTTGCACTGTTACTGTTTATAAATGTACCATAACTTAACTTTAAAACGTCAAAAAATTAAAATAGGTACCTACCTACACTCACTATCGCATCGCAAGTCGCAACTCAAACTATGCTGTCAGCTGTCAAAATCAAAATCTACAGATTATTTACGTGCGTCGCTTCAAATGTTTGGACTATGGATTCTCCATGGTTCAGAGTTCAGAGTTTCAGACATCAGACTAAAGACTAGTAAGTAGTACTTAACTGGTAAGTACGGGATACTACGTCTAGCAAGGCATATACGGCAGTAATTTTATCAACAGACACACAAAGTTTTTTTTCCTGATGTTAAGTGGCGATGATGCCCAAAGATGGTAAGTTGCGCATTAGGTAATTAACATGTTCATGGATGGAGACATCACATGGGGACTCGTGGAGTACTAACTACTACTAGTAGTACCTACTATGCCCGGGGAATTTAGGTACGTACTTACGACTCCATTTTGCGGTTTGCGTTTGCGGTAATCTACTCTATAGTCTATACTGGCCTCTCCAATATTTTTCTATAAATAGTACGCCACATCTCTAGATATTACGTGCTCTGTGTTTTAAAGTTAGGCAACACAGATTCATTATGTGACGTCATTATGGCCTGGTTGGGTTAGGTTTGCTTGGAAATTTTTGTTAAAATCTTGTATTTTAGTCTATTATATGTCGTGCTACTTGTTTTAGATTAGAAATAAAAATAGTTGAAATAGTAGCAGTAAATCTGGTGCCAAGAAGTGTTCGTTTTGGCGACGTTTTCTGGCGAAAATGAATCGCCATGAAGGTGGGTAATGATAATCAAAATTTGTACGATGCTTTTGTCATTGTAAATTTCTTGTCTTACCGACTAATAAACAGTAAAAAATCTGCGATTTACATCGATATTATTTTAATTTTACACATAATTCGTGTATATTTTTAACAAATCTGTGGTATTATTGACGAAATTTCAGGAATCAGCTGTGATTCTTGTTTGAAAAATAACTTCAGAGGACGACGATACAAATGTTTGATTTGCATCGATTACGACTTGTGCGCTGCTTGCTATGAGTCCGGCGCCACCACGAACCAGCATACAACAGAGCATCCCATGCAATGTATTCTTTCTAGGAGTGACTTTGGTGAGCCTTTTGTGTTTCTCCTCAATCCAGCTCAATGGCCTACATTTGAGACTCACCTAGTAGCATTGGTGTTTGGCACTATTTGATTTCATCAACATTAGTGGAATCATTATAAATCATTATTTCCCAAGTTCTTTATTTATATACAGTTTCATTTGTCTCAGTATTTTTTTGTTTATTCAATCTCATATTTTTTATGAGAAATTGTGAGTTGTACTATTATTGTTGTTTGGTATCATAATGATTCAATTAAGATACCAAAATGTGCTTTGAGAACATTTTCCCATGAGCTATAGACACAAAGACAACAACATATTTTTTTGCAAAGGTATATAGGCATTAAAGATTAACATAGTAATAATAAAATAAATAATAAATATTATGGTAACATGAACTAATTAAATATATTATGTGGTTCTTTCTAGATGTGTCTACATTGAGAGAGATATCAATATGATAGGAAAACAGAGAAATGAATATGGGATTAGTTTGTATGTCTGCACTAACATAATATTTGTTGATGTTTTTAGATCTGTATTATGGAGGTGAGACCCTGGCCTTGGAGCAACCACAAGCATTCACATGTCCATTTTGCAACCGCATGGGACTGTCAGACACTGCTCTGATGGAACATGTAACCGCAGAACACGCTGACACTACTCTCGCTGTGAGTTCTGAAGTAATGCATACTTTGAAACGTGTTTGGTAGTATTAAGGAAAATCTAAGGAGTCCAACAAATTGTGCATAATTTTGTGGTCTTATTTAACTTTCACTTTGATAATCTACTTTATTTATTAGCATTGCTTAATAATTAATAGTGGTTTGTAGTATGATATGGAATTCTCTATATTTTTAAAGATAAAGGTATCACATGACTTAGTTATTGAACAATCCATTTCTCTGGAAAACGTGTGCTTCCTATAAATGTTTTTGAATAACAATACAAGGAGAACTTAAAGTGTCCAAGTATAACAGAATCTTCATAGTGCTGTTATACTACAGAAATTACAGAATGCAATTTTAAAAGTAGCAAAATGATTTTTCGTATTCAAAGAAATTGCAACCTTTGCTTTGCAGATTGCGTACTTGCAATCTGACTGTACAGTGTTTTCAACAACATGACAACACATGACTTTGTAAGTTTCTACCATCAGTATTGTGTCAGTTAGAAGAGCATATCAGATTTATTGCTTCAATAGATGTATACAAATACATTTTTTGTACTTATACAATTTAAACGCTCCTAGCTCAACGGCGGCTTGCGTCAATCTAAGTGATCGACAAAGTTAAGTAACAGTGGTCTCGGTCAGTAAATGGATGAGTGACCACTAGTGGCAAAATTTTCTTGGGCCTTTCGTGTTTCGGAGGGAACGTAAAGCTGTCGGTTCCGTCGGTGGAATATGCTCTAGGCCTCGATGCTCTAAGAGGGACCCATACTCAGTAGTGGGCCTCAGTAATGGGTTGAAGCCATATTATTATATAAACACAAACTTTACGATATTTACAACATTCTTCTATTTGCCAAATGCTTTGACCTTATAGTAATCACAAATCATTATTAAATTTTAGGTGGTGTGTCCTGTATGTGCCTCCTTACCCGGTGGAGAGCCAAACTTTGTGACTGATGACTTTGCCGGTCATCTCACCCTCGAGCACCGAACTGGACCCAGGGACCTCATTTCTTTTCTAATATCCTTTTTAAAATTACCATGCATTTATTTTGGTCATTGGATTTTATTTTATGATTTTTTTTATTTTATGATCATAGCATTGAATACTTTCACCAAGCCAAGTTGTATGTCAAATATTAGTTATTTTGGTACTTTTTCCTGTTGGCAACTTATTAGCCATAATAGAATACACAGTATTTGCTAACTAAACCTGAAAAAATATTATGAACCAGTACATATTTTAATTGACCGAAATTATATATGGATCAATGAACATAACCTAAAAAGGGTTTTTCATTGAGCTGCGTAGAAAATGTAATCATGTTAGGATTGTTGGTGTTTTTGTGGCTTCCTCTGTTTTTATTACATGTTGCATCAAGGTCACCCCTGTCATATCATAACATGCATTTTATATACATTGTGATTATGGTTATAATATAATCTTTACTATCTTTCCTAAACTGCAAAATTTGATATTTTTACTATGGTGCAAATCATTCAATTTATAAATATCTGATCTATATATATTTGATATATATCTATGCAGTATATTTACAGATTCCATAGACCTCAGTCTGCGTGTAATTGTGGCATAGTTAAAAGGGCCTAAAATATTGGTTAGCACTATACTCGTACATATGTTTTCCTTAACTCGTTCTTACGATGAGCCCAGTGGCATCCGACACGGCGGCGTGCGTCGCATTCCTCCCTCGGGGCGCGGCGTCAGCCGTGCGCGCCGTACCAATATGCAGTTTAGGTAACTATTATACATGTGATCTATACTGTATTCTACTATTATATCTTAAAATTTAATAACAAATAAGGTAATAAATGCACACATAAAAACATCATACACAACACCAACGCCCCCGTGTACTTGCTAAAACCTTCATGGTGCCTGCAGAACTCATTAAAAAATTTGAGGAGTTAATGCAATCTGATGGAAAAGCAAAGTATTGTATTTAATATGGATACCAGGCGTGAATAAGTCTTGTCTTTTCTAAGTGCATATATTTTTTTTACATCGTACTTGGCATTAGAATTGTTTGATTTATAGGGTAATTCACAAGACTGGTGTGTGCTATTATAAAAGACCTATGAACTGATTACTGAATTACCGATTTATTCACCGTATAAAGCAAACAATTCTAATGTCAAGTACGATAAAACAAAATATATGCAAGTCGACTTGTCAACTTATTCACGCCTGGTATCCAATATTATATAGATTAATAATGACATGCAACGTGTATGTCAAATAATGGTGAGTGTGGAGGAAGTGTAACCGTGTGTTGGGCATCCCCCCGCTGGTCTAGCACGAGCGGCGGCATCTCGTCGCTGTCGCCGTCGTCGCGCGACGCGGTGGTGGACCCCATCGCGGAGCTGCTCTCGCAGCTGTCGGGCGTGCGGCGCGGCGCCGGCCAGCCGGGAACGCCCAGCCAGCTGCAGCAGCTGCAGATGCAGCTGCAGCTCGAGCGGCAGCAGGCCACTGTGAGTGTGATCGTGCCCTTCGATAATTTATCTCATTTGATGTTTAAGGCCTATGTAATTATAGTTCATGGAGTTGCATTTGTCTAACCATGATTCTAGGGTCGCAAACCTTGTACTGTGGCCGCCATCGTGGAAACAAGGGCGCAAATGATTTTTACTTTTTATCTATCAAACTATTGGCCTCTCATAAAAATTTACGACAGACGAGCCCTGATGGTAGTGGAGTACCGTCGCCCATCGACTTCAGTAACACCAGAAACATCACCGACACCTTATTGCCCTAGAAAGAACAAGAGTCGCAAGAAAATAGTAAATACTCATGGGCGTAACCAGGTAGGGGCCTCGGATGAAGTACATACTGTTGTCAATAAAAGTTCTTACTCTGCAAGGTATTGTTCGTTAACCCTTAAAAATCTGGCTCAAAAATTAGATTTTAGCCCATCTGGATCAGGAGCTGGATAGGCCCATGGTAATATTTCATCATTAATGAGTACATCGTGGCCGCAGGCTGCCCGGCAGCAGCTGGAGCGGTTGCCGCGACGCGCAGCGGGCGCGGCGGCGGCCGGCAGCGCGGCGCCGCCGCCCGCGCCGCAGCCCACCGCGCAGCCGCCGCCGCAGCCCGACCTTGCCGACTCGCAGTTCCTTCTTGCCGGCTTCCTCGGTAACTCATTGCTCTCGTTGTTAAGTTAATGCTTCACTGCCATCTCACCTGATGCCAGATGGCCTTTGACGGACTTACACCATGAATAATAATGTATCCTGACAAAGGTTAACTTTGAGGTTTTTGTCAAATGCGTATCAAAAACAGATAACCCTATGTTTAAAACTACTTACTACTATTATCTAAACTAAGAAAGGAAAATAGATTTGTTTTATTCAGACATAAAAAGTACTTTATATTTGTCAGGTTGATGGATGCCAAGGGAATTTTACCTGCCCACTAAAACTCCCTTAGCAGCCATCTGGTGCATATGGAGGATATGGACAGGGTTTGGAATTTGAATCCTCTGACTCTGTTAATTATACAGCAGATGCAATTGTGCATCTGCTGTATAATACATACATACATACATAGTGAAGTTTGGGTGCATTTAATGTTTTATCATATTAATTCATTTTAACGCTCATCATTCCAGGTGCGACGGAAGGTACCGATAGCGCCGAGGCGGAGTCCCGCGCGGCCCTGCTCCGCGGACTGATGCTGGCGTCCCTGGGGCGCGCGCCCCCCGCGCCGCCGCCCGCGCCGCGCGCGCCGCCCTCGCCCCCCGCGCCGCCCGCGCTGCCGGCGCCGCGCGCGCCCCCCGCCCCCGCGCCGCCCGCGCCCCCCGCCCCCGCGGCGCCGCTGCCGCGCACCAAGCCGCAGCCGCGCACCAAGGTAGACGCTCTCTACGCGAAATCTTGATCGCTCCAATCGACGCCGTATCCCCTCACCGACCGATGAGATGTCACTAGGATCCACCCAGGTCATGCACTGTGTTCGCGCACGCTGAATGACATTGCGATACCGTGCGGATGGCGTACTATTTGATGTCCGAATTTATTTGGAATTTATATCCATGAAAATCGATTCCACAACCAATAGTATGGTATGCTGTCAACCGTTGTGTTAATTTGAGGGTGAGAAGGATGTGTATGTGTATGTATGTAATGTAGTGTAGCGTGTAGAGTAGCGGGCAGTGAGCGGGTGGTTGGTTGGTGGCTGACGGTCGTTGTGTGGTGGCAGGAGGCGGCGGCGCGCGCGCACACGGCGGCGCGGCAGCTGCCCGAGGGCAGGTAGGGGCCCGCCGCGCCGCGCCAGGGACAGCCGCCGTGTACAGTCGTCGGTAGATAAAACTATTTAATGTTTATTCGTTAGGTATTACGGTAGTCTACGTATTATTATTTATCCCGGATGGGTCGCACTCGCGCTCGGGTCGCGTCGATGCTAGTGGGTATCCGATGTAAATATAGTCGCAGGCGCGCCGCGGACGCTCGGACCGGTGACGGTCGTCCAACGGAGTTTAATACCTTGTTTTCGCTAACACTTATCAGTGGATGCTTATGTTTGTTTTGTTGGCTTTCCAAATATCAGTGTGATTTTCTTTATTATAGAGAATATGTAATAGTTATGAAATGTTCTAACCGATTTGAACTCTGCAGACGAAGGGCGACGGTCGTGTAGATTGTTATTGTTATAGCATGAGAGGAGTCACCTAATGTTTTCACTGTCGTAAACTTTTGTACGTGCTTCCCACACTGCGTTGTCGTAGAGATGTTAATGAAGACCAATTACAGTATTGTTATACTTTTTTATGAGATTATTTATTGCGTATATTGATTAGAAAATAATTTACGATAAATATATTTTTGTAACCGCTACGATGCATTGCTAATATTACATTGACTCCTCTCATTTTAAGGCAGATGAACAGCTACTTAAAATCAAATTGTCACTTGCTACACAGAAGAAGTGCTTATTAGTTTGATCATTATACTCCAACATTACAAAATGTTTGTATGTACCCTAATTAAATTCTATGATATTTAAATTAATAGTATTTTATTTCATTAAACTTTTAAATTTTATTAACAATAAACTTTTGCAATTTACCCTTTGTTCCTATTTCAATTAGATTATTTAAAGTTAAGTTTCTACCTACTTTCCATTTCCATATATTTCAAACATCGATTATTTTACACAGATGGTGTACAAAATTATTAATCGTCCTACATAATGTATAGTGCAAGATCCCAGGGCCACCAGATGTCACGTATTTTCTGACGGAAGAAATGTGGACGATTGGGTAGCGTTAATATGTACTACGATCGTATGCCTACCGGCTAGCTTCGTCAAACGGCCAATTTCACGTTTTTCCTGATGGCTAATTTTCACGTATGTTTTAGACAATATAGTACAAAATAAGTCGTCAAGACTCCCAGACACTTTCCTGCGGCCATATTGCATAACAGACGCTTTAAAGTTTCCAAAATACGTGATTACTTAATATGAGTTTCCGAAGCTAAGATTTCGAGTCTGGTTATAGGTACTATAAAAAAAATAGTCGTGCATTGTTATTTTTGGATTATTATACTCTAAAATAAGCTATAAAAAAATTTAAGATGCCAAAAGTAAAAGTAAAAAAGTAAAAAAGTTTTGGTAAATTTTTCTGCGAATGTCATACTGCGCAGTAGGTAGTTAAATAACCGCAAACGCTCCACCAGACTTAAGGTTCCAGATCCATACATAATAAAACATGATATTTTATGATTACAACGTGTCAAAAATATATTATGTTCCCTAAATTCGTTAACAGCTCTCGCGGACTAATCTATTTAAAGGGAATAGGGATTTGATTGTCAACTATTAGACAGATTACCAAGTACAACTGTAACGGGTACTCCTATAATTACAAACATCCTATCCTACCAGAGAGAGTTATGCGCTGTTTATACGTAGCCAGCGTTGGCTTGGTATTGGCCATGTATAAACAGTTTTTCAAGCCAAGCCAGCGCTGGCGAGAATAGAGCGCCCGTTTATTTTTCAAGCCAGGGACGTCCGCCCACATAGCCCTCAACCCCCGCGCCAGCGTTGCGGAGTGTGTACTGTGTAGACGCATCGCACCAGTCGCTGGCGGAGTAATTTGTATAGAATATTAACAACACGAGCCAGCTCAGCGCTGGCTTGTCTGTAGGACTGGCGTCAGCGCACTGGCTTCGTGTAAACCATGCTTTAGGGTTAGGGTTGCGTCACGTGTGCAACAGGTATTGCCAGTTGAATTTTGCAATGCAAAACATGTCGCGAGCTGTTCTGGATACGTGAGCTCTCTCACCGAGAAAAGATATTTTATTTTGTTTGTATAATACGCATATATTTTCATGTTATTGTTAGTTATAGAGGGTAAGAACTTATTTTTAGCACACTAAATGGTTTTAAATGGTTGCTAACTTTTTTGAAGCAGTTTATGCAGTACTGTCAATATTTTATAATATGATAAGATAATTAAAAAAGATTTTGTAAACTAAAAGTACTGTAAAAACAGCCTACTGCTCAAATGAGAACCCCATATTAATTAATCATCGCAGCCTATAAAGGACCTAGTTTCTTCCAACAACAAAAGTGTAATAAACTAATAACCATGCGCTGGGAACATACTCTACCATACTTGCCATAGTAAATGTTTGACTTGTGTGTGTGAAATAAACTAAATGATTTGGTGTCGTGGGACACCAGGTAGGAACGAAGTTCCTTCGGCTACTGTCGCGCCTGCGCACGTCTCATTTATCGCTTTTAATCCACGCATTTTTCTTACGGTTTTACTATCACATTTTTTTCAGTTCGGTCGCCGCAGCAAAACCTATCCCCTCCAAGCCTGCCGTAAGGAACTTCGTTCCAATAAAAAACACTCTAATTACCAAAATCAACTCTCCTAGAATAAAAGGGATTTGATCATTTTATCTGTTGCTAGTATTTCCCTATTTTTTTTTTTAATTATAATACTCAAACATGAAAAACATCAGATCTTTAAATTCCATAATTATATTCAAGTATATATTTTATGGGATCCAAAGAAAAAGAGGACATATAAATTAATAAAATTGTCCAGTCTCCCCTAGCGGAAATCAATTATTTATTTTTATGATGGCGTTGCAAGTTAGTAAACAATACCATAGACCAAACAGTAAATTTAAAAAATATATACTCTATAGTACTGACCTTAACTACTCTATAACTTAATAGAATACGTCCATGCCTTAACTACATCTATGGTAATGGTACTGACATATGACATCCAATGACATTGACTGTTTGTTTGACAATGATAGATTGACAATGATATTTAAAATAAAAACTGCGAGCGAGCTGCGAGTGATGTGATTTGACTTGAGTGATTGTAAATGACAAATGTGGTTAAATTGGAATTTTTGTTGTAATTTTGTTGCAAAGGACGGCAAGCACAAGCACGTAAAGCTGATTTAAGTTGTGGATCTTGTTCTGGGTCTCTCTTGTAACACGGTTGTTGGAATTTAAATTAGCTGTTATTAGTTGTTCTTGATAAGCATTAAATTGCAGATATTATAGGAGCCGGTAATAAAGAATGGCTTGTAACGTTCATTAACTTGATGACGGTATTTTGCGCGGGAAGCTGAATAAACAACAAAAAGAAAATTCTTCTAGTAATTCGACTAGCGACTAGCCTATATCCTGCAAGTCTTGTATTTCAGATATTATAACAATGAGTGATGCATTGTCTCATTTAGTTGTTGATGGAAACGAGGTATTAGAGTTGAAGTTGGGTAAGTTATTATTTTTTAACTACTAAATTTATCACCAATATTTACGTTGACAATGGTTACTGTAAACAATGGGTATAGTGAAAACAATTTATGTATATCGAGTGATGTATCAAAATCACAATAGACAGTGTTTTACAGTGAAGTCTGTTGAGGATATCGAAAATGAAGACTCAAGCTTCGGCCCTGAGATGTGCCACCAGGTGTTTGGTGAAAACGAGAACATTTTTGGCTATACAGATTTGCACATCAAACTATATTACACTGCTGGCAGCCTTCAGACATACCTTGGTATAATGTACTCGGACAAGGTTAGTTCCATCCATCAAATGATTACTTGTACTACATATTGGATCTAATACTATTAGTTACTACCTAGGCATGAAAAGCTGCTCTTATTAACTTGCCACTGTCATTTAGTCATACTCTACTCCTAACCTATAACTTTTTGTATAATAATTGTATAATTTTGTATAATAGTTTTGTATTGTACTAATGATTTTAAAACATCTAGATAGAACCAAAGAAATCAGGTGGACTAAAAGCAGATGATATTGAGGGTGGTATTAAAAAGGTTCTGGCCCCTGGATACACAACCAACTTGGACCAATTTGTATCTATGTTAGACAAAGATAAGCAGTTTGTTCCACATGGTGTGCTTTTGCATTCATTCTCAATTGTTCCTGGTAAGTACTATTTAAGAATTTATTAATTTCATTAATTAACTTTATATTTTTACTGTCTTGTAATTGTTAATGTGTTTAAATAATGATATAAAAAAGATGTTATGAAATTCATCAAACAAAAATTGAGGTATACTCAAATATATTGACAAACATTAGCTCAACCTTGTGACGCAGTTTTATGTTTAAACTCAAACTGAAATAATTTATTTCATATAGGTATATCTGTTTCACAAAGGTGCCATATAAAATATTGAATTTAAAGAGATGAAAGATAAGAAATTACACATGTTATCTTTTTTCTGTGCAAGATATAATAGTGATATGTCAAACAAAAATTAATTAAACCTCTCTTTGGTTTGGCTAACTATCAGTTTCCTGTGTTTAACCTTTGATTTTAAACTTGACATGATGCAGTTAGTGCACATTTTAATATGACCTGTTTTCCCAAAATATGTCTTGTACACCAATAATATTAAGTTAATACACAGCCTAACTAATGTAAATAATAGAGTTAGCTATTGTGATTGTATTACCAGGGTGACATAATCACAAAAGTGGCCAAGTCCTTTTCCATGAATTAAAAAAGTTAAGTTGTTTATTGTCCATTCTTATGGTTTAAAGCTGATGGCGGTGAGAAGCGCACCTTTGAGGTATATTACAATGAAACATCTACTCCTGGGTTTTTGGAATACCATGAACGCTTACAGACTTTCCTGCTGTGGTATGTGGATGCAGCTTCATTTATTGATGTGGATGATGACCAATGGACATTCTTTACAGTGTAAGTATTCTGATTGGCATAGATTGCTAATTAATAGAATTTATTTTTGTGTATGTGTGCATGTTATGTACAACTTATTTACAGTTATGTTGTTTTGGTGTAGGTTACATTTTATCGACATGAAGTGTGGGCTTTATTAAAAGTGTTGTTGAAGCATTGTAGGTTGGTTTAATAATTATTTCTTTTGGTTATTCATTAATACATAGTTCAGTTGGCAGTGACTGATCTGCTAAGCAAGGGGTTTTGGTTATATCATCATGTAGCCATGACAATGAGACAGATATCTGTTTGTTGTATGGTTGTGATTGATTTATAATTGATATGTTGCAGTTTCGAGAAGTACCAAACAAGCGAGGGAGGCAGCGGTTACATGACCGCCGCGTACGCGACCGTGTACCGCTATTACGCGTACCCCCACCACACGCGCCCGCGCATTTCACAAGTACTCACGTTGCCGCCGTTCAGGAAACTTGGCATATGTGCTCAGTTGCTCCAGGTATAATATACATCGTACTTTTTGTTATAAGTTAATGCTGGATTGCAAGCCTACCCATTGGTAGTTAGCGATGTAGTCTTGGGCTGGGTATCAAAGTGCACTGAAAGCAAGGCTTCTTCATGCTAGTGCTCACTGCTGGGCACATTTTAGGTGGGCATTGTACCAAATAGTGGATCTAAAAAGTAAATTTTTACTTTTCAATAGATTGTTCGGTAGTCGCACAATTTGTGATTTTTGGGAATCCATGTCACAAGTTTGAATGTCATGAATATCAGATATACAATAATGAGATTCATCACTTGCAGGCTATTTACAGTCATTTCCTATCACAAAAGGGAGTTATCGATATGACGGTAGAGGATCCTTCTGAGGATTTTCAGAGAATACGAGACTTTGTGGATGCCAAAAACTGCAGCACTCTTCCAGCCTTTCAACCAGCTAAGCTTGTCCAGGGGTAAGTGGCATGGTCACACAGTTTGAAATTAATATATTAACGATATTATAAGAATAGTAAGACTGGTAGGGGTTGTATGGGTATAAAGTATTCATTTATAATAACTACTCAGCTCAATCTATGATATCTGAAGATAGTTATGATTATTCCTATGAAGTATAATGTATGTGTGAATAGCGAGTATGATTTCAAATGGACAAGTTTTCCTCAGATGATCTTTCTCTACAAGACATACTAATGAAACAATATGTAATTATTAATCAATGTTTGTATTGTTTCAGTTTTACATCCGAAATGGCGAAGCAAGCGCAAAGTAAATACTTGATAAACAAAAAACAGGCGCGGCGCGTCTACGAGATATTGCGGTTCAAATGCACCAACACATCGGATGAAGCGGCGTACCGCAGTTACAGACTGGATGTAAAGAATAGGCTAAATGCTCCATTTCAGGTCAGTGTTTTGTTGAAGTGAATGTCCTATCTCCAATTTTTAAGTATGGTAAACATTTCTTACCAAATACATGCTACCCACGAAGCTCAAAAGTATACGTATGAAACTTTTCTACTAGCTTCACAAAATTTTTTTTACAGTTTTCTGTCACTAGTAAAAATGAATAGGTAAATTTGAAATTAGGAGTAGTCATAATAAATAGATATACCATGATGTAATTCCTGAATCAATGGATCACCTGGAAACAATTTTGCCGCATTAATTTCCGTGTAGATTAGAAGTCTGTTCTTGTACAATAAAATTGTGTATTCATTTAAAAGATGTGCCTATGAGATTCTGTCGTCGATTCTTCTCCCCAATGAAGCTATTAACTGACGGTCATGAAGATTAAATCATTTTGAATCATCTTTATGTCGGTGCAAGATTTAAATAAAACATATTATCACACAGAAAAAGAAATTAGAAATGAAGAAACTGGAGAAGATACTGAAGCCGGAGGAGTTCGCGGCAGCGGTGAGCTCGGCGGGCGCGGGCGAGACGCAGGGCCGCCTGACCGCGCTGTACGCCGCGCTCGAGCGGGACTACCGCCGCGTGGTGCACCGTCTCGACTACTGCGCCTAGCGACCGCCCGTCGCCATGGTTACCGCCCGTCGCCATGGTTACCACCGCGTCTGCCCATGGAACTATTCGTACAGCTGTTTTATATCAAAATTTACTTATGCGGTGTAATTTTACATCCGCCGCTGTAAAGTTGAGCTAAGAATTCGTGGAGCGATTTTAAGATGCGTTGTTTCAATTCGGATTGGCATATGATTATGAGCTCGGCGTTGAGGGTTGCCGCCGGCTTGTGATTGCAGTAGTCGTCGGTCCAGTGGAAGCCGCAAACAAGTGTACGTGTCACGGGTATAAATTACACCTTGACATAGTGCAGTTCTAAATCGACACGACATTCATGAGTTTTCCAGTACCCCAGTGGTTGTAATTAGCTCCATTAGTTCTTACCTTTAAATGCTGCGGCGACGCAAACACTGGTGATTTGTGTATAATTACAATACTATGAAATCGATTTTACGTGATTGTGATTTTAGCCGATTATACTTACCCAACTTCGATCATTGCTTTGTGTTAACGTCTCATGTGTCCGTTACTGTTTGCGACGTGTACAGCTGCGGAAACTATCGGGTCATTTATAATGTGGGGTGGATATAACGAAAAATCGTATCTCACCTGGTCCAGTCAAACGTGAAAAGTGTTGTCTTTCAGTGTGTGTGTCTTGAATTTTTCGATAAAATTGTTAATGTTAAGTGTCGTCAGTTCAATTTGTTCAAATAAATTAATTTTTGAAGATCTTAGGACTGTGTGGTAGATCTCAGTAAAATTTATTATAAAACTTGTTATTTGATTCAAACATGTGCCTTATCCTCAATGTTATCAGTTACCAGTCATTAAATTAAAAAAAAATTGTGTTCACCGACAAAAATAATGAATATTAGGTTGATATTAGGAGGGTAATTGACACATTTTAGGTTTCCTTTAAATGTGAGTCTTAGGTGTCGTTTATTATTATAGGTTTCAAATAACATAAGTATGTAAATGCTTTAATTTTAATATGAATGATTTTTAATAGTAATGATTTTAATAGAATTTTGTACACAATAAGTTTACAAAAAAACCTTGTCACTTATCTGATAACAATATTGTAAATTTTCTAAAATCTGAGATATTCTAAATGAATCGGATGAGTATTAATAATTGATGTGTAATTTTCTTTTAGTATTTTATGCTCAATGTAATTTTTGATAATAAATAAATATTGCAGTAAATTTTTTGTTTCTTTGTACGTGTTATGTAATATTTACATTATGTTAATTTGCGGCATGTTTGAATGAAACAATTTCCACAACAGATACTATAAAAGTAATTTATTCATTCAATCGGTCATTACCTCCATCAGATACAGCATCATAAAAAAATAGCTCTCGCGAGATCCAATAACAACCAACGAAACAGTACAATTGTATAACAATTTTGTGTCAGATTACGACACAAATGAAAATAATGCAATTATACACTTATTTCTAAACAAGAATTGTAAAGATCCATTCTTAATTATTTTTATATCTCACGTTTAAGATTTTCAAATTAGAATCATTGATTTAGAATAACCAAGTATTATATTTACAAAGTTGCGTCATACCGCCGTAACAAGTGATGTAAAGTAACCGATAATACTGTGCATGATATTTCAAAAAAGAAATTCATTTTAGACACATATGTGAATAACACGTGAACAGACATAATTAATGCTACTACAATAATCGCTAATAATGTAAGACATTTCAATAAGGATTTTAGAGTTTGCTACTTTGTATGGTACCCTCCTATCATTATTTGTAGTTCTGCACTTAATTCGAACAACATAACTAGGTTATACAAGATGGTTTAAGACAGATTTAAAGCATTTCAATTTATACAAAATGAAAGTAACATAAAGACCGTCAGGGTTATAAACAATTATAACCCTGACTGGTACAAACCAGTGATAATAATTAGTGATGGCAATTAATTACCTATTTACTGATAGGAATTTAAAAAGGCATTCGGGCGATAGTATGCCGCTGGAATGTTACGAACTGATTTTAAAGCTTTGCTTTTATGACTGACTGTACAACTGTTAACTAATATTGTCCAATACTGTTAAATCACTTTGGTCAGTGCGATCGCGACACGCTGTCCGCTATATAATACATTTCTCCAAACCATTCACTGTGTTCGTCTAAGTACCTGAAAAGTAATCTTTCATTAACAAACTAAAATATCAATTCGACGTTCAACTAAAGCAAAGCTTAATTTGAAAACTCTGATTTTCGATCCCCTGAATATTCGAAACGATTCAATATGGATGTAACATAATATAGACACATCCAACTAATAATATTTTTTTCAATAAGCTTTGCCTCTTACATCTATTAATTATTTAATATAGACCAAGAGCCCAGAGCGATCTTACATAACTTATTTTTGCATGGATGAAACCTTAATTTCTCAGTAGCGTCCATGTTCTTTGAATACCCAGCCTGCTTTTGGAAGCTCACCTGGTGACACCTGGGCAGGTACCAGGTAAGAAAGGCAGGTAAAAATAAGAGCTACTTCAGGTATTTTCACATGGCTGATTTTTATATATGTTTTGTAGAATATGATTCTTAAATAGTATCCATAAGTGTCAGACACTTTCCATGGGCCAAAACTTTTGTCAGACGCTTTAAAGTTCGTGGTGAGTGGCTTATTTTTACCTGCCTTTCTTACCTGGTACCTGCCCAGGTGTCACTAGGTGAGCTTCCAAAAGCACGTAGGGTATTCAAAGAACATGGAAGCTACTGAGAAATTAAGGTTTCATCCATGCAAAAATAAGTTATGTCAGATCGCTCTGGGCTCTTGGTCTAATAGTTTTATCACTTATTACTATAGAAGTACAGATGATCACAGTAACATTACCACATAATTATGTAACATTAACTAGTATAAATAATGTAGTACGTGTGCAAAAATTTCAATGAGAATAATATTAAAATATTTCGTGTCATCCATGCAGACAACAAGCTAAAAAAATATATTATGTACACAATACTTACTGCACAAACATGTCTATATGTTTTAAGACCAGCTTTAATTTGAAATCTGGCATTTGAGCTGCGTTGAGGAAGTCTGGAAGTTTTACTGAAAAATTTGAAAACGATTGATAAAACTTATTGGGTATAAAATAAACATTACCTCAAGGTAAATTTTGAAATTTTTAAACAAAATTTTTAAGGATTTACCAAAAAGTCGTGCTAAATGTATGGCTCCATAGACCCGACAAGGAAGTTTCTCAGTTGACTCTTCCCGTGGAATTATTTGCCATTTTGAAATCTATAAACAATGAAGAATCTACATAAATATATTTTTAAATATTTATGAATAAAACAATTATATTATACCAAAATCATATATTCATGCTAATGCACCATCTACGTCTCAAGGATTCGGAGAAGACGTTCAAACAAACGATTGAGTAATCTTATAACGTTTCCACTCATCAAAGCTCTTCGCCAAAGTACGAGGAAGCTTGTCCGCAATACGAGAAAGTAGGCAAGCAGAAAGTTTTCAGAAGCGGCTCTCCAGGCGCCAGAATCTTGTTTATGCCCAACTTAGATCAACAACAACTAGTACCATAGACAACAAAAACAATCCAACATCAAGTGTCTAACATCCTCGACTTCATCGCCACTTACCATCAGGTGGGGTTGTTGTCAAGCATTAACTTATGTACAAATAGACTCGCGCCCGCCATGAACGCGCTATAAGTGTGACTGGGAGACCAGCCGCGTACCTTGTCGAGCAGCAGCGAGAGCGGGGTCCGCGTGGGCGCGGCGGGCGGCGCGGGGGGCGCGGGCGCGCGCGGCGCCGGCCAGCCCTCGCCCAGCGACGAGCCGCCGCTGCTGCCCGCGCTGACACACCAACACACTCGATACACTCATATTATCATACATAGTTACATACCTATAAAACTGATGGACAATATTTTATGAAAGTCTATCTTTTGGGGTATTTATGAAGGCCTGATTCAAACAATGATTCATAGATTTTTTTTCCGTGTGCGTTTGTGTATACCAACTTATTGTAATAGTAATCGTCACCCATGGATAAAGCTGCGATACTGTATAAAACATAGCTCTTTAATAGTCGTTTTATTGGCAAAAGGATTAGGATTAGTCCAAAAGCGGTTAGTCCAAAAATGTAACAAGATCTTCGGGATACCGAGACAATTCCATATATTATGTTGGGGTTTGTTTGTTTGTCCGAGCAGCTCAAGTGTTACCTGGAGGAGTGCGGCTCGGGCACGCGCGGCTCGGCGGCGGCCGACGTGGACGGCGTCGGCTCCTCGCTCTCCGACTGCGAGACGGCCGACTTGTGGGACCGCAGCCTGCAACCACCACACAACCAACATTACTAACTTTATCAGCAAAATGCCGTCAATAAAAAAATATCGGGATCATCGGAAACCAGTAAATACGAGAAAGAAAGGATTTGACGAAAAATTTAATTGCCCGCGTCGGTGTGCCTCTTCAATTAGTGTCAATGTTCAAGTCTACAGTGAATACCATCTAGTGGACTATAGTCAACGATCAACTTATAATAAGTAAAGAAAAATAATTGCATTGTCATAGGTACTTGACCTCGTTGCAAATTTTCAAGTTAATGAGACTTCTTGAATTTTCTGAAAATTATGCTGAAAGATTCCGTTATATACATACATACATACAATTAGATATAGTATAAGCGTGTTAATAAGGTCATACGGCGCGGCCGTTGCATTTAAAATGTTTAGTGTTATATAGATAAAATAATATAAAATTAAAATCATGTTATATATAACAGAATAATTATTATTTGGCATACCTCCGGGTTGCACTCCTTGTAGCCGATACCACTTTCTTCTTTTCAATCCCATTGTTCTGCGAACAGTCATCTGGCGAAGAGTCGCTTTTCGACTCATTTTTCATTTCGACCTTCACCTCAACATTGAACTCGGTGTGCCCTTCGTTCCCCTCCTCAGTCCTCGGTTCACACTTCACTTCGACCGGCGGTTCACTGTTCACTTCACGTTTCACTTCCACCTTCCCGTTGGTCTCGCACACGTCTGTCGCGTCCTGACTGTTTGTGTTCTCTGGTGGTTCTTGCTTTACTACTGGGGTCTCTGTAAAGTGAAAGGATGCTTTCAGTCTTATCATCACCTAGGATAGTTTTTATCCTGGGAAATGGGTCTGTTCTCGGGAGATAATACGTAGAATTTATTATAGATTATATTTTTAATTTATAGCAAAACAGAAATTGTCACTTAATTAGCAATTGTTTGAATGCGAGCATTAAGGCCTAAGTTTTTCGAAGCGAGGGAAAGTTAATACTAAAAATACATATTGATGTGACACATCTTTTATTTCGGTTACAAGGGTCCCAGGGGTAGTGTTCGAGAAATACTTTTTCTCCTGAAAAGAGAAAATAGCAGAATAACCAAGATTTAACGTCGCACGTCATCTATTGGCCTGTCTGTGAACAACAAAGAACAGTTCCAAGCTTACACTACAAGGAAACTACAAGTCGATAAACGGTTTTATAGTACTCGACTTGGACAACAGATGGCGCAAGCGATTGTTCAAACTGATGTTCCTGACGAGTTACGTTGTAAATCAACGGCTATGCAGTCCCGATACAGCCCGATATTTTGTTTGAAATCAGGACTTTTGAAGTGAAAACTTCTATTCCAATTGGAATTCGATGAAACGGAAATGACGCGCAAATAAAATGAAACGGAAACGAAAAAGAGACAGACACATTTTAACGTGGGAGAAAATGATTTATGAAGCATCGCTAATATGACGGTTTATGTAAGCAAAGCAAAACATCAATATTTTGACTGACAGTATTCGTTTTTTTAGGTTTAACTTCTAGCACGTGTGAATACCACAACTGTTTTTGTTTTTTTTTATTAATTTGAAATTAGAACACGTATTATAAACACGCCATACGCTGTCCGTTGTCGAGGTGCACCGGGTCGGGCGGCAGGTGCGAGTACTCGGTGGGGCTCTTGAGCTCCTCGTCGAGCAGGTGGTCCGCCGCCGCCTCCTCCCCCCACTCCTCCGCCTCCGACTTCACGCCCCCGCTGCGGCTGCAATCCGATCATACAACACCGATGTCCGCACGCTACGCGTACAGTCCGCCGTTTGAAATCAACCGCGGACTTGAGGCCTGTTCACGTATGCGAGTTAACCGCTGCCGCTGTAGTATGTAGGAAGGAGGTATGTAGGTATGTAGGAACATACCCACCTACTACCGGTAGCGGGTACCGCGCATATAGAACAGGCCTTTATGCCGGTCGGGTTTTATTGATTATTTTATTTTACCGAATTGTGCCGAGTCCATTCGAACATGCTAGTGCTGCCGAATCCAATATCCCAACTCGAAAATATGTGTGTACCACTGCTTTCGGCAAGCAATGCTTGTGTTGAAGCAGAGTTAGAATGTTGAATTTTTATCTATTTGATTTTTGTTAAAACAAATCATTTAGAATATTTTTTAAGCATAAACACAGAGAAAAATGTGTACACATAGGGTTGCCATAATTTTCAGGAACCAATACGGGACTATTAAACATTCACAAAACACCGTAACACACTTACGAACTAATGCTTCGCATTAGCAAAGCAAGCATGCATGTATAAGGAAGAAAGTGAAAGATAAACTACACATTACATTTTTCAGGGCCGTAAAGTACCCCATAAGGAAGTGTAGCAATACGCGACATATGGCAACCCCTGTATAAATAGTAAACAGCTACACAGGTTCCCAGGCCCCATTTATTTTGAATCTCATTCTCAGTCGGTCACAGTTGTCACGGGCAGCAGCGGAAGGTGCTGCGTGCTACCTTCGTTTGCTACCTTATTTCCATAAAATTCCATAAAAAGGTACTGACTCGTTGAAGTACATGCCGCACATCTCGTGGTACTGCGCCTGCTCCTGTTTGTACAGCAGGTGGCCGCGCAGGATGAAGTCGAAGTACACGCGCAGCCCGTCCGCGATCTCGCGCACCAGGTTCAGTCTGCGCTCGGGAAACAATTAAATATAGAAATTGTCTATTAGCGGCATTGATTTATTTAGTAATGAGTCAATGATTAGGGGCTATACTTCTTTTAGGATTTTTAACCCCACTCCTATAGAGGAATACAAAAGCATTATGTAAGAAGATCCTATGTGTCAAATTGGGGATCATGATCACGTTACAAGGTAATTTATTACGCCTCCTTTAAGGCCTCCTTAGGGGCCCAATTTTAAAAGATAAATTAGAACTATGTGCGTGCTTTTAACTTACGGAGTTAAAGTTTTACTGAACACTTCAATTCCGACGACAATGCTTTTTTAATGATAAGGACGACCTAATAGTAGTTACTACGCTAAATTAGATCGAATTCTGATGTATCGGTGTACCTATATGTGATATTCGGTAAGTCGTACCACCCGCAACACAGAACGCAGAAGCGGGTAAGTGATTGTGAGTGAGGGTTTTCCTAATTTTTTATTTTAACGAATGACACGAGTTTAATGTTTCACACACTTAACAAATAGGACAAGATCACTTAAAAGGCCATATGAGCGATACGATCTTTAGCAAAAGCATTATTCTAAAATCAAGTCATGTACCGAACGAGAACATTTCACTTTAATACACGTCACCGTCGGAATATTGCAGGCGACGGCGCGCGGGCGGAATGTGCAAGTTGCGTTGGATATTTATCAGTCATCTAGTTACATACTACGCAGTTCCTTATACGTCTGAATAATAGTATGGTGTAACTATGGCAACGGAATATATTACACTACGTAATTGGAGTGTAAGGGCTCCATTCATCTCGAGTCCACTCGCTGCTCGTGGTGTATTCTGCCGAGCAGCGGGCGAGGCTATGCCGCTCTCCTTCTATTCGAGACCGCTGGGCTGTGTAGTTAAATCGCCTCGGTACTATGCTGTTGGTCGCAATAAAACTAACAAAAAACACCAGTAACATTTGCTACTAGTGAAAAAGTGATATGATTTTCAAATGACAAAGCCACATAATTTGTTCAATGGAATGAGAACTTCGGACTACTTTTGATGTTTAGATTATACCTACTTTCTTACGCAGGAACCTACAATACGCGATAAACGATTAGACGAGCGACCCGATGGAAAGTGGTCTCCGACCCATGGACATAAGTAACACCAAAGACATTACACCATCCAGGCTATATAAGAAGGAAGACAGAAAGAGTCGGTCCTTGTCGGAACTTGTATATGACTGTATATGCGAGCGGCGTAGAAAATTTCGATAGATTCAGATAGATTCAGGTTTGGCGTGACGTCACCGTGTAACGCGTGTGCGATGTCGTCACAGTAGCAAACAATACCTGCACGACACGTCGAGCATGTCCGGCTTGTGCGCGTGCGCGTGGTGCGCGTGCGAGTGGTCGTGGCGGCCGCGCGGCGCGGGGTTCCAGGCGCCGGCGCGCGCGAACCACTTCACGAACGACTCGAGGATGTGCGCCGCGCTCGGCGACGCCGGCAGCCGCGAGAGCCGCCCGCGCTTCACCACCAGGTGGTAGTCGAACGTCAGCCGGTCCCTGCCCACCGGACCGTATCAATAACCTTAGTTATTTACTCCAGTAAAGGGAAATTTAAATGAATACAAGCTAACTTACATAACCTCAAATACAAGCTAACTTACTCAATACGAAATGGCTTAACTTAGACTTTGAAATTGGGTTCAGAAAGAAATTAAAATGTTAAAGTTATATAAAAACTATTTAAACATTTTAATTTCTACGCTACTACTAATATGGCAATGCGTTGTCGGCAAAATTGGGGGAGAGCATTATTCGCGACCAAAACACATACAAATCATTTCACGATAAAATCTAGGAAGGTGGTCAATGTTATCCAGTTAAGTAAAGAAAGAGCTTTGAGAGTAGTGCACCGTCGGGAATAAACTTGGTGATGAAGAGCCCAGGAATGTCCAATACGACTTGCGTTAACCTCGTTCGTTATTCAGCAAAACCTTCCTCTGGGTTTCCCATAAAACTTAAAAATTAATCATTAAAACTGCAATATTAGCGAAAATTCGAAATGGTTTTCAAATAACAAATAACACTTAATCTTCATTGCAGTGAATTTGGGTCGGCCATTGTTGTTTATACATATGTTCGGAGTAGACTAGAATGGAGCTCAGGTTACCTTAGTGCAGAAGGTAACGCGATGTGCGCCCGCCCGGAGTGCGCGGGGGGCGGAGTCCCCGAGCGGGATCCGCTCGATGAGTCCGTGTCGACTGTCTCACCTTCTAATGTCAAATTCAAGTAATCATCACAATCCACACTGCTGGACCCGGGTCACCTTTCACAATGTGAAGGGTACACCACGTTGGCCAAATGCGGATTGGCGAACTTCATGGAACCCTTTGGAAACATTATGGAGAACTTTCAGGTGTGCAGGTTTCCACACGATGGTTTTCTTCACCGAAGCAACTAATAAATTAAATTCATCTCATTTGATTAATCTCAATCCGCATAAGCTGTATGCTATTTGTAATCCTACTTTTATGGCAGAATGAGCGGGTAAGCTCTCATTTAAAATTTGGAAATAGCTAAAATAGCAACACTTCTTCTTTTATAATAATTAAAGTGGCACTGAACTGATTTTGACTAGAATTGACTATTCAATGTCACTTATCTTCAGGCAGGATTGTAGTTAACAGTTAATTAAGCCTCATATACGAAAAAATGGAACGACATTATTGGAGAATTAATTAACTAAATCTGTTTAAAGATCACAGCAAAAGACATCATATTGTCAAATTAATAAAATGTGTGCATCGAGTGTAGTTAACTGACCGTCAGGCTGCGTGCTGGTGGAGGAGCCATCGTCGCTGAAGCCGGGCCGGCCGCGCTTGGCGGGGCCCGCGCCCGCGCTCGAGGTGCTGCCCTTCTTGCGCTCGCGCCGGTACAGGTACGCACCTCTGACAAACAAACACTTAGATAATAAGTGAATGTGACAACCCATGCTGACACTGTTTAGCATTGCTCGCGTTGCAAAGAGATGGCTCTCTCTCTGCATTTTCTACAATGTGTATAATGGGGGAATATTCCGAAGAACCGTTCCAAATTCCACCAACATCACCTGGATACATGGCTACTGGTGGCTACTGACTACTAGAAGTTTGGTTCTCACATAATGTTTTCCCACATACATGTAAATTGTGGAACATACTTATGAACAAACTAATGAACGAAAAACATACAATAAACTATTTGAAAAAAATAAATATCATTTCATATTAATGTAAATTTTAGTTTTCAAAATCATAATTGTATTGATAGTAAAAAAGTTATTGAAAATTTAATTATTGACAATTTCTAACAGATATTTGTGGAGGTTGGTGGCCAGAGGCCCAAGTGTACTAATTTATAAATGCTTTAGTTGGATCATGTTTGAATAATTTGAAACATTTTGTATACCAAATGTGTCAATTGACATAATAATATATAAATCACCAAATAGTTTAGACATACTGTACAGGTTAATCCAATTAAACATGAATTGACTTACATTTTTACACTCACAGATTTTAAAATAGCAATTATAAATATTTAAAACGAAATTACAATTGTAGTTGTGATTTCTCGGCCAAGTCCCGCTGGAGCTGTCGATTTTCTTCGGTATCTTTGAGCACAAAGTCTTCACTGACACAGCGGTCCCATGAAGAGTTCCAACCTTGGAAGTGTATTAAGTACTCTACAGTGCGACGGCCACGCTTGTCTTTGCTTTCTATTACTTCTAAAACCTGCAAATATGTAAGGTAAGAAAACACACTTTATACTGAGTAACAAAATACACATAGAAAATATAAAGACGACAATCTAGAAAAGCTCATGATTACTGGTAAGATCGAAGGAAAAAGGCCTAGAGGACGAAGCACCATACGTTGGTCCGATCAGATCTGGATATCTCTTGGGACTACTTTCCACAATGCCTTAAAAGGCGCCGCAACAAGTGGAGAGACATAACAAGGAAAGTGCTTAGTGGTGGTCACGAGCACTGAGGAAACCAACTTAGGGAGAGAGAAGTACTGATTCACTTTGAAGATTCATTGTTCCTATGAGGATGGCATGATCATAATTGATCAAACATTATAAACACTTTTATGCGTATATAAGATTAAGAAAAAAAGGGCAGCAGTGTGTGAGAAGTATTTTACTATATTTAAATTTTGTTTTTACATTTGTAGTTGACAACAAAACAGCTTTGTTTCTGTTGGCAACAACTCACTTTGTTGTGATGTTTGTTTCATTGCTGTTTTCAATATTAAAGTCCTTGTTATGATAAAAAATATTAAAATGTGAAATTTAAGTTTTAAAGAACACAATATTTCTGTAATATTTGTACTTGTTATGTTTGTTTCTATAACAAATTGGCATCTACTATCACTTGAAATATTGTAAAGGTTTACATGTTACAAAAATTACAAAGGAATTTATTAAAAGAAAGTAATATAATAAAATTGATATTGATGAAAGCTTACCTTTGAATCATACAATACTTTAGCTTTTGTAGGATCTGGCTCATAGCATAGAACTCGTTCCCCTTCGCTAAATTTATACCGTAGTCCCCTTGTCGAGACCATTACTGGCTACTTGCGTTATAACGAAAATCACAGCTGTTAATCACCATAGATTCTGCCGCTGGTTTGATAACCTAAACAATACATTTCTATTATAAATTTTTCAAGCATTTTTTATCAAATCGGTTACTTTGAAAAAATATTGGACGCTATTACCGTAAAAGGAGACACACCCTATGGAGTTTTTCTGAAACGTAATCAACAAAAAGAAAGAAGAAATATATTAAGCGTTTTTTTATAAATCATCTTGTACTTTATTTTTCCATAATCATAATAAATTCCACAAGAATTCGTAAAATTGATCGGCGTCAACTGTATACAAAACCTCGCGTAAACAAATCAGTATCAGACGTAACGTAACGTCAAAAATACTCTGTGATGTCACAGTCAATATGACAACAGATTATAAAAATAGTTACGTCCGTAAACAGATAGTACATTTAAATACTTTACTCTCTGGAAGCAATGATAGCCGTGTGGTTGAACTTTCTACTCCCGCCTACTTTCTACTACACCTCTAATTTTCAAAAATAGTGTGCGTATTAGAATTTAATTGTCACTTGCTTCGGTGAAGGAAAACATCGTGAGGAAACCTGCACACCTGAGAGTTCTCAAAGGTGTGTGAAGTACGCCAATTCGCACTTGGCCAGCGTGGTGGACTATGGCCTATACCCCTCACATTGTGAGAGAGGAGATCCCTGCCCAGCAGTGGGACAGTTATGGGTTATGATGATGATGATTCTCTGGATTGACATTTTGAAGTGAAAACTTCTTTAGCATCGATGTGATTTGGAAGTTGATGGAACGGAAATGATGTGAAAAAGCGACAGTAATAAGAGACAGTTAACATTTTAACGTGGGAGTAAATGAGATAGGAAGCATTATCCGCTTGCGCGCTCCAATGTCGGGGTCCTGCCGCAGTTCGCCCCACTAGTTTGTCGCTTAGCGACAAGAGCTATAAAAAATACTCGCTCAGCGATGCTTGCTTGGCGGTCAGAACACATAGTATCGCCTACAGCGAGTAGTGCGAGTAATCGCCCGTCGCACTGTCATTCGTTGAACGTTGATAGCCCAGCGACAAAACTATCGAAACTAAGTACATGGGAGAGCGGCTACTAGTGCATCATTATAATAATGGGAATTTCGTACTAAACGAATAGACAGGTAAATTATTATTCCCACCTGATTAATGAGGTGTCTACTAGGTGAAGAGGCTATCGAAATACCTAAGAACTGTTTGTAGCCTAACAATAATGAAAATAAAAACCTTAACACTGCCGAAATACAAGATCGTATCAGCCTGATGTACTAAGTATCGCAAAATCACGCAAGTCTTTTGCCGCCTTTATAAGTAGGTCTAGGTACCCACGTACCACAATATTTTAATTCTGACGCCTTATTACATCAGTCTGCACGGTACTCGTACTTAGTTCCCAAGCAGATTTAAATTTAATTGAAGACCGGTTTCGAAGACTGTAATTTTACTTGTCTGATGATAAACTTTTTGGCCCTTTAAAGATCACCACATCCTTTACAAGTTGGTAGAGTCGCTTATTTGAACTGCAACAACCTTGAAATAATTTTACAGACAGGGTATGAACTAGGAACACAGCTGCAAATATACCTATCTGGGATGCGTGTATAGAAAAGGAGGACAGATTGAGGGGGCTTATAATACAGTTGATATAAGGGGTGGTATACCAAGAAAATTCGTATTCAGCATAGATAACATAATTTAATTAGACTAACCTAATTATATAACAATATCTATACAATATCCGATTAACCATGTTTATCAGCACATATTAATCGGAATATTATAATTTAATTCCTATGTTTTGGCATCCTTTTAGTGGTGGTATACAGGGGCAGAGTGGTATACGGGAGACGAGTAGGCCAGGGGAGCGGCGAACTTAGCGTAGGGGCTGGCGTACGCTACAGGAGCGGCGGCGTACGCTACGGGAGCGGCGGCGTACTTCGCTACGGGAGCAGCGTAGGCTACGGGAGCGGCGTACTTCGCTACGGGAGCGGCGTAGGCTGCGGGGGCAGCGTACTTGGCGTACGCTGGGGCAGCAACGGCTTTCACAGCGAGAGCCTCCTTGCGCACGACCGCGTTGAATCCGTTGTGGGGGTCGGCGGTGTAGTCCACGGTGCGCTTGGTGCCGTCAGGGTCGACGACGGAGTAGGAGCCCTGGACGACGTCACCGTCGCGGCTCTCGTGTTGAGTCTTGGAGTCTCCGGTCAGACCGTCCTGGACGTCGTAAGCGAAGCTGTACTGGGGGTGTGGGTCGTATTCCTCAGCGGCCACCTTGGCGATGGCGGGGTAGGCCGGTGCTGCGGCGTAAGCCACGGGTGCGGCATTGTAGGCCACAGGACCAGCTGAGAGGAAGCCAGCGCTGGCGGCTGCTACCATGCAGGCGAGGACTGCGAACTGTAATGAAATTTAAAATTTTAGTCTCACATAATATTTAAGCAGTTATCGAATAACGGAATCGTTAAAGCTACCTTGAATGCCATTGTGTATTCGAGTAGTAGGATGTCAAATGATGCCTGTTGAGTAGTGCTCGAACCTTTTATAGTAATGGTAGGGGCTCACCCTTTCACTCGTCGGAGTAGCGTTGACTTCTTGCGACCTTCAGCTCGCGCCCTAGGGCGTTGCTAAGCTCCCGTGTCGGCAGCCCCGAAAATAAAAGTTTCTATGGATACAAATATTTCTAATTACGATAGATACGCATACGCATACATTGCTGTTCTGTGACTATACAATATCATGATATGTTATGTTTACATATTATGTTTAAATGCCTTCTATTATGTCTATTCCCTTCCTATCCTTACCACACCATTTAGTTTTTTCAACGTATTCTTTTCAAACTTTTACGTATACCAATTGGCGGTTCTATATTTCAATAGATGTATAGTTATGTTTAGATATTTCAATAGGAGGCTTTTGGTAAATTCATGCGCTTTACTATATCGCCAATTACTTACAATCAGGTGAAAATTTAATTAAGCACAATTTTTTTATTAATAAACATTAGTGATCTGATGATGCGGTCTGTGTATACACATTAAATAAATATGTTTTACGGGTGATAGTGAATTTAAATAAAAATGCAATTCCAATTACGTTTTTTTTGTTTCGAAATTTCACTTTTGCTATTTACCATGAATTATGTTATAAATAAATACTGTCAAATAAAAGTCAGAAAAAAATTAGCTTAATATTGCTAACGCTTATGCACTATTGGTAAAAATATATGAATTAGGTACTACAATAGAAAAATAATTGTTCATCTATGATGTCATTAAATATTTTACAAATTTCTCACTACAATATTTACAAATTGTACAATCAATTACACGGGTCATCTTTGGGTGGTTCTCAACGCATATTCGCAATATAGTCGTACATATGACATACCTACCTACATCCTACACTTGTAATTTAATATAGGTCGTTGGTCACTACATTCGCTCGGATGTCGTAAAGTTCAGTTGCTTCGCTACTTGTATTACATTGCTTTAGTTAGGTATTGGAAATATTTACTCGTATGCTGTAAAAACCTTGACTGTCTTTTAAATAATTGGGTCAGGAGAACCAGCCGAAGTATTATCGAAATAATTTTTGGGTTGTTACGTTTTCAGAAGACTGGACGGATTGATCTAAAGAGATTAAAAGATCGGTACCTACCTACGTTAATTTTAATATTTTAATGGCCCATGTGGCTATGAGTGTGTAGCGTTATTTCTTTATTAATAACATCTCCATTAGGAAATTAATTACTGCTAAGGTCAATGCTGACAAAATCGCTAATACAGATAGTATGTAACTAATAAATGATAATAACAATTTGACCATCGAATGTTATGTTATGTAATATCTACATCGCCATCAGAAACCTACGAATGTTCAAGGAGAAAGATATAATTGAAGATAAGTAACATAAAAGTTGGATAATAAATCCAACAATCTATGCCACGCTTAATTTGACGCACTGATCTACTTTGAAAACTTTTACATTAAAATAAATTGTAGCTACCTCCCACCTTAACACACGCGTCCTTTGATCTACGTAATTGCAATTTATAATCTACATTTTTATGAGATTGTTAGATTGAGAACACTAATGACAAGACCACAGCTCATTGCGTTCGCCAAACGGAAACGTCACCTTGATAAACCAAATTGAAACTACAGCGAAATTTAACTGTAGGCTCAGTTACGTTCTAACGGCCATCATAGTAAAATGGGGTTTTTATGTTATAGCCTGAAAATATTGTGGGAACCACAGAACACTAATACTCCTGTCGGAGGTGGGAAGGCTACACGACACCGATGCGATTTCTGCAGTCTTGGGAGGTCAGCATAGGTAGGTACGTAACAATAAGGTAAATATTAGATAAGGTGAGGTATATATTCATTCATTATAATTCGAAAATTCTTATAAAAAGACAATATCCCTAACATCTTTCATTTCACCAACTTATTGCAATAATTTTATTCATCAACTTATCTTCTCCCAGTCAGTTTCATTTATAAAGGTACTTGTTGTAACAAACAGATGATTAATTAAAGCATTAAGGCGAGGTTCTAACAATGGGGCAAAGTAGAGATAATCAAGCAATAATAATCAACGCACAAAGCGTCTCGGTGAACTTATTACTGTACCATTTGCCGCACGGGGCATGACACCGTATTTCTGCAATTTTATCTCGTATAATCAACTACATAAAGATCACGTTTTAAGCTTACTGTGTGCGACTTCAGTTTTATGGCATATTACTGTGTCACACTGCTGGTTTACATTATATTACTTGAATCAATATCCAAATATACATACTTAATGAATAAATAATAAAAAAACCTAAACCGTGTATGTAATAGGTAATAAATAAAGTCAAGTTAGTAAAAAAAGAAATCTACTAAAGCACATAAGTACATGTCGTTTGTATTGTACTTTGCATGAGGTGGTTAGTACGCTCGTTTGCTACCATAATTATTCCATAAAAAACAATCACAATTTGAGGAATACTGTTGTTCACTTCGTGAGCCAAATTAGGATTTCATACAAGAAGGTAACTACATATATGGAGAATCTGAGAGCGTCTTAAGGAGATTGTAATAATGAGACACCAATAGTAGTGAAAAGTGGAATCCATCCTGGCCTTCCGCTGCAAGAAACCAAATACTTAGCAAATACTTAGTACTCACAACGTGGGTTTGCTATCTAAACTTCAAAGCTATTTTCCCACAAGATACGAGTGTCTATATTAGGGACAAAGTTCATTAAAGTTCACGATTTCAAGTGCCTATAATTTTAGCTGGCGCGTTGGATTTTACGAACGTTATATAATGTGTGCCCTTACAATTTAGCGCAAGGTCATGATTTCATGTCTTGCTTTGTCGGCTGTCGCCGCTTCACAACTTGTTTAGTACAGTAGCTGTACCTACTAACTGCATCTTAATGCCCGTTATGTATTGTGCACTTGCGCATATGTAGGTACTACTAGAATACAATATCTATAATATAAAAATAAGTTGGGTTTTCCTTCCTGACGCTATAACTCCAGAACGCACGAACCGTTTTGCATTCGTTGGAAAAGTCTCGGGCTCCGTGAGGTTTATAGCAAAGAAAATTCAGGAAAAATTTCAATAGAAAAGCGGGACACCAAACGAAATGTTACATAAAACGAAGCCATCTGGTGGCGAAACGGAGTTCGCCGGGTTTGCTAGTGCTTTATAGAATAATAATATTTTTTTTAATAATTATATAATAACTATACTGTAACCATTTTTATTATAATATTAACTAGCTTTCCCAAGCAGCTTCGCCCGCCAATTTCCATAAATCCTTTTCAGTGCTCACTTGCGTCACTTGAAGAACTCTACATATAAAGCTTCAAGTGAATCCATTGAAGGAATAAAAAGTTTCAGTTTATCCTCTTTTTTATCCCGTTAGAGGGGAATTTCCAAAAATCCTCTCTTACTGCTCCCCTACACTCCCTGAAGAACATACACGCCACATTTCAGCTTCTTGTGTTCAGTAGTTTCGGCTGTGCGTTGTCTGTCAGTCACTCAGTAACGTAGAGTATTATGTACTTACATGTATTTATTTTAAAGTATTTTTTAAAATTATTTGCTTTTTCTTTGCGAATTTACTTTTAGCTCATTGTAACTTAATATTTTCCTAACTGAAATAGTGTGTGTAAGTTGTTTGTGGGTTAGAATTAACTTGCGTGGGCTAGCGTGAGTCATGGCTTATACGACCTTTATAGCAACCATGTATTGATATCGTGAATGTAGAGTCTATTGAAGTTTGCAACCGCCTCTAATATTTGTCTGGACGTTTGTATACAGCCCCTAGCGATTATCTTTCGTTACTGTAATCAACAACTCGTTCGTCACATCGTTGCTAAGTAATCACGTCTTACTGTTGATAAGTTGTTTAGGCACGTGTATTTTTACTCGTGATTTGTCTAGTACTAATTTAGTCGTTGATTTTGGTCGCACATTTTGATAATATATTCATTATTATTTTCACCTAAGTTATAATACACATAAGTACATAGTCATTTTGTTATGAATAAATATCATATTTATTTTTAAATCTGATAATGTTGTTTGTAGCTGGTGTAAATATAAAATGAAATATCATTAATGTTGATATTAAATTGTAAATGATAAAAACTCATCATTGTCGTGATTGAACCGGTTGTCGAGTTAATGTTTTCATCATCCATTAAAAAACTCACTAAGAAGTAATCAACTGAAAGGTTGAACCAGAAATTAATAAGATTTTACTGGTGACATTAACATTGTTTGTATTGCAAAAGAAATAATGAAATAGCCAAAGATATTACTTTTTACGTATAGTAGGTATAACATGCAAGGGTGTGGAGCCGGTTACACTTTTTAGAAGGGACCATCTCAGTCCTCAAGGGTAGCAACACATCTGTGACCGAATTAGAACGAGAATCTTACTAACAATTACTAACTGGACACTGGACTAACAACAACTAATCGGACTGACTATCCCAGTCCCCATTTAAGTCTTGTTCTAGGTCGGTCACAGTTGTCATGGGCGGCAGCGGAAGGTGGTGCTGCATGCTCGTTTGCTACCTTACTTCCATAAAAGAGTACTTTGTAATATTATCATATGAGTGTACTTGTTATTGCCACATAATATATTAAGTTATTGTTGATATTTTGATAGTTTTATGGCGATGACCGTGATTCGAATTAGTGTACTTGATTGAATGTTACATAAATTTTGTTCACAACATGATGTTCTTGTTTGTAACAAGAGACCAGGTTATAATACCTGCCTATGTGTGTATATATGTATGTATTTTATTTTATTTTACGACAAATAAATAGCAAAATACTTTTTTTCTACAAATCTGACGATTAATATTACGCAATAGTTACCATGCCGGACTACAGTGCGAAGGGCCCTGGGTTCTAATTAAATGTTTTTAAGTAGGTATCGCTATTTTTATGTCATACGACTACAAATATTTTTCCTTTTTTATTTTCCAAGAACTTTTATTACAATTTACAACAAATTTGTTGTAATATATATTGCACATCATAGGTACATTGTATTGCAGAACTACATTGGTCCCAAAAAAAGAAAACTATACAGAAGTGATATGTACAACTTGTACGATTATGTATTTTTTATACTTGGTAAAAAAATAATATTATATTTGGTATAGTAAGGTGGTTTATATTTCCGTTTCTAAACCATCGAAATCGGGAAGTCCTTGCTTAACAAAATACTTGGATATTGTATTTGTAAATGACTGCGACACACCCGTTTGGTAACTTTTGTTTTCATCGCCAAGCGACCTCCAGAGGTCCGATGTAATTGCAATGTAGCTAGCTCGGCCATCTCGCGTTCGTCCGTGGATTTGCGCGCGGACATGACATTGAATGTCTTTTGTTGCCAATTAATTATTCAATTTATTGAATTACTTAATTGTTCCGATCTGCCTTCGTGTGGTTAAGTAAGTGCCTGTCCTGACAACTGACCTACTCCAGTTACATAAACTTATTTAGACTTTCTTACTCATTGTATTTTGACGTGATAACGTCTTATAAATTGATGGGAAGCGCGCACGAAAAAGTTTCCGCGCGCACGAAAAAGTTTACTAGAACTTTACTCATACAAATTAGTACCTAACCAATTTGTATGAGTAAAGTTCTAGTTTTCCCTTGTTTGAACTTGATTACTTAGTAATAATTATGTTGGTAATAGGTAAGTGTGTTTTCGTAATGTAAAAAATATAATTAAAATGACGTTTAAGTTGAATCTTTACTAACATTTATTTACTTAACACGTTCGCTGCGGAGCAAGTATACGTCGTGTTTTTTCCATAGAAAATTACGATCGCCGCAGCGAACATGGTAATCTTGATTCACTAAGCTAAGTGTCGATTAAATAACCCGTAACTATCGTCGATTTAACATTATTAACAATCACTTAACAATCAATGAACATTCATTAATGACTGGCTCTGCCAAATTTTTCTCATGACCCGTTGCTACGGTAGCAAAGTCGTGATCCTGTCGGCGTGAGCGCACGCAGCAAGTATGCGCGTGTGTTAGACTCATGGCTATCGGTAATTACAATAACTGAACATGTAGCAGTACCTTGGGCCAACATTACAAGCCACATGAATATTGGATTTGGTGATACACCTACTATGTAATAGAAATTGACTTATAATAAACCTTAATTATGTAACGATAGTACTATAAATGAAATTGTAGGTATATGATCATTCACAATGGGTTTTACGGTAAAATTATGTTATATTTTTTATTTAAACTATTTAGTTGGAGAATATTTATTCTCCACGCGACATTTAATTGAATGATTTTAATTTGTGGAGACACAGAATCTACCTAGCTTTAATAAAGTCAGTTTGTAATTACGCAATATATCCGTTCCGTGATATTGTTACTGTCTACTTAAAATTATTATGTCATAGGTAAGTACTCTCCAGTTATCATTAAGTGAGATCTTTTTTCATCATATAAAAAATAAGATATTGTAGTATTAGGCAGCAGTCTTCAGAAACTTTTATCTAGAATTGTGATCGGAAATACCTAGAATCGAGTGCGAGGTCGGTCGGGCTCTACGTGTGAGCTGATCGGCGCGGCGTGGCGAGCCACTATTATGTTCAAACCAGTGGCATTTGCGTAACATCTATCCATTTGGTTCAATTATCCATGTACAGGGTAACATTATTTATTCCACACAAAAGTTCATCAATAATCACGGTGTTAATTGTATATGTTTATGTTAAATTAACGAGCTCGCTTTTTGCATACGATTTTTTAAAGGTTATCTACTTCAATACAATTGATAAAAGAATAAGCTTATTTATTGTAAAATTTAAAGTTATTTATGGAATCATTTACATTTAAGGGTTATTTGAAAGTAAAGGACCTTTGTAGAATATGATATATACATATGTCGGAGATTATCGGTTGATTGTTACTAACGCATTACGGACCTATTTCCAATGAGTCAGTAGCTTCGGGTGATCTGATTTGTCAACGTTGAATACTGGCCGCAATATCGCAAGTCTTACTGAAAACCAAAGAGTGACGTTGGCAGTCAGTTATGATCCCGAACCGTGTGACCTACGGGCCTACACACTGATTCTATACAGAATGATATGAAAGGATACCATTAAAGGGAAACATTAAGTAATCCATCTGGATTCTCCAACATATAGAATAGAATGTTTATATAAAAAATAAGCAAAAACATCGTTCGCCAAGTAACATTTCGTGTACATTCCCGACCTCAACATAGGTTCGTAGCGTTGCGCCACTGCCCGCGTCGCCGACAGTTGGCAGCCTTGTGAAGGATGCGTACGCAACGCATGAAAATGTCCGCGCATTTTCTTACGCGCTACGCCCACTAATGACGAGCGCATGGAGCGCATAATAGATCAAGGATGGCCAACATTTATGTTAAAAAAACTAGGACTCGCCAATAACATTGTTGTAATGAGCATATTCGATTATACTGCTCTTTTCAGTTAGCTTTTCAGTTTTTTTATCATTTCATTATCTTAGACCTTTTATTATTAAAACCTCATCATCTACTTAATAGACTACAGGAGTGCGCACATTACACCAACTCGACGTCAACTCCACTCCGACTCCACTCCGTTTCAACTCCGACGTTCCGTTCCGCGATCAACGCTTCATCGACGTCAACTCGACTCCGTCTCCACTCCGTTTCAACTCCGACGCTATTTACATTACGTCATTGTGTCGGTCGACGCGTGGACTACTCGTCTACGGTGAGTCGTCAACGCAACGTCGACGCGTTGGTCTCGAAACAGAACGGCTATGGGTGTAGGGCGAGCCGTACAGGGCTTTTAAGTATAAGTTCGAAATTCAACCTTACCTTCAAAGATATAAGGCTCATAATTGAATGTTAGCTTTGTCAAGGTTTTAGTCGCGTTGGCGTCGGTCGGTCGTGGAGTCGTTGTACTGTGCGCACTCCTTACCGGTGACTGATTGACAGACGACGTATGTCCTAGACCAATAGACATAGAATCATGATACTTTCTACAAGTACAAGGGTTACTTTAAAGTGTGGAGTAGCACTAAGAAGTTTTAAAAATGTATCAAGTAAAGGGTTAAAATTAAGGAAAAAAATTTCATGTGTTGACCTAAATTATGGAATATACATACTATTCTCATCGAATTCATAATAAACATATCACAGAATTGTTTAAATTCATCCCCTAAAGGAGTAAAATCGGGGGTCCATAATTTTGTTTCCGTATAAAACTTGTTTCAATGTCTGTTTGTATTTTATGAAATTGATCGATTGATGTTGGACAGTCTCTCGTTAATAAGAGATCTTGTCACTGTAAAGAGGGATGACGCATGTTCCAATATATTCTTTTGTGTCCAATAAATATTCAAGTGAAATAACCAATGCGCTATTTCATTGCCGAATTCACCGGACGTAACACTATTCAGTTTGGGTCAAGGCTAGAAACAGTTTTGAAAAGCTACACAAGAAATATAGGACCGACTGATTTTCGTGCTACGCCTGAAGTGAAGTTGCACTGAACAACTTTGAGCAACTTCGTGTATGAAGAGTGTTTGAAAACGATCATCTCAGTGCACAAGTACATATCAATTAATTCATTAATCATTTCAAAGTCAGTAGAAAGTAGGTTTCACATGTGCGTAAGACTGTATACTTTAACACTTGTCCGTCCTTACTTCTAGTTCAATAAAAATGTACGCAATAAAACGTCCAATAAAATTAAGTAACCTAGTGGATAAACTATAAGCAGTTATTTATTAACAAGGTTCGTTAGTTTCACCATATATACAAGTGAAGCTAATAAAACTATTTAAAAAATAAGTTCTCTTCTGGGTGACTTCAAACCATTAATGAGCAAGGGCCTCTTCTTATACTGAGGATACTTTCCTATACTTACATTAAATTATATGTGTGTAGTCGCACTAACATCTGAATATATATTATAACGGAGATAGGGTTTAAATCAAACCGGTTTAACACGATATTAGTGTGGTAAAAGGACTCCCTTTTCATGCTCTAAAAGCTACCAACTATTCTAGTTCACGAAAGCGGTAATAAAATATTAATGCTGAACGATGTTCACTAAAAATATGTCGTGTATTTTACTTAGGATCTGATTGTCTGAAACCGATAAGAGCACAAATTAATTTAGTAAATGATAATTTACCTCAATACATTTATCGAAGCAGTATTCATATTATAGTAACTATTCAGAGTATTTTAAGAATTCCTTTGTAACAAAACACTTATTTTCCCGTTGAAGCAAAGTGAGAGCGGGTTATTTTATTTATTAGTAGTGCTTAACACGCATTTAACACGTCAAAAATAATGAAGTTCATAATTTAAAATTACACTATGTATGTAATCCACATTTTGTACATTAAAATTATTAAAAATTGCCGAAATCAAGTAACCGAAAGTTAAATATTCTTATTAATAGGCAACTAAATATGAAATACTTACGAGTATCACAGTATCGAATTTGGCAGAAAGTCTTCTTGAAGACCACGCGTCCGTAAATCAAGTGAGGAAAATCAGAACGGTAAACTACGAGTAGGTAGCAAGCATGCGGCAAACACGTAATAGGATCATTGATGCCTCAGATTAGTACCTAATACGTTTTACATTTTGTATATGGTGAAAGTTTCAAATCTATACAAGTGAATATAAAGTGCAGATATGATGCAATATTACACAATTTTCTGTAAAAGCAATTGTGTCAATGCATAGAGAAGCATTTTTGAATAAAATGTTTTTAGCCACTGGATACACTACACTACAGTGTCTAAAATCCAAACATCTGATTCCGAAAAGTCAATAATTAGCTAATTTAAAATTATTGTTACAAAATATTTGTTTCTACTGCTAAGATCTGGGTATTTCTACTTTCTGCAATTGTTCTTTTCGCTTAATTTCAGAGATCTCCTTTATTTCAGAAGCAGCCGCGTTGGTAAACACGACTTATTAAGTAGCCTCGCACTGTATAGTGACTTATTTGCCTGAAGAAAAATGTTATAGAACTATGTAATTATTTATGACAGCTATTAAAATGTTTTATTGCACAAAAAAATAAAGTAGAACTCATAAATAAATCAACGTGAAAATATCACATAGTGTACTTACACCTCGAAGTGCATTACTCAGTTCATTTCGTAAGAAGCAATTCGTCTCACGTGCGAAGAGCAAGTTTCAAATTGCAACCGCTCTATACAGGAGAGTGAACTAGAATACTTCTTCAAGTACACTGAGTGTTTTGAAATGTATTATGTTCCTTATGAACTTGAACACCGGAATATGGAAGCTAAGTGCTTTCTTAATGCTCATAACATTAAGAGAAATGAAAAATTAAAACGATTTTGGATACTGATTTGGTTAACTGGTTACAAAATATTGTGAAATATTACATCAAATGAAACATTTCAATTTAGTGGTCATTTAATCTGTTTGTAATGGGCGACGAGCTGCTCAGGCAATCCGAAAAGGACATTTTGTTTCACTGTTCACTATAATTTTGCTCTCATTAAGTAGTTAAATAAATAATCATATGTAGTATAATATTGAATAATAATCATCATCATCATCATCATCATCGTACACAAAATAATTTAGCGTTTATTCCTAATGCATAAGACATAGAAGGTATTTGTGTATTCCCAGTAGTCTCACTATAGGACTACTGGGAGATCCTGTAAGCATTTCGATTATGCTGTATCTTACCTATTGCGACTTTATTAATTACATTTGGAACATTTGAAGCAATAAACTCTGTGAATGGTCCTAAAGTGGGATGTCGCCGCACCTGTCCGACCGAAGCAAATGTCACACTTGATCTTTACAAACGAATTAAGTGGGTCGGCGGGTCTTGAACAAAATGTAACCATGTATTGCGCAAGTGTTTTTATGCGAATCGTGGTTGTCAAGATTAATTAATTAGGTATTAACACGGTTTGCTTAGATTGCAAATGAACTCTATAGCAGTTTAAAATGTTTAAACTGAAAATTATCATTTGGATAGCGTGCGTGTTTCCGTGAATATTGTTTACATGGAACCCGATCTCTGCAGATCGATTACAAACTGAAAGACTAGTTTAAGAATTGAGTGAAGAATCGGTGTGACCGCGACGCTTCATAGCTGCGGCCCAGTTGCACAAGTAGCGGCTTTGTTTACGTGGCATTGTCCAGTCGTCCCATCGGCCGGGCTCGTACGTGCGTACTTGAATATATTTAAATTTGGAGATGCGACCAGGATGAAGCAAGCGTTGGCGACCGACCACTATAAATGCCGATAGATCCCAACAAGGGGTACAGTTCACATCTTCTAGCACCCCCGTGCACATTGCAACAAACAAACAAAATGGCTTTCAAGGTACGAAGCTTAAAGGATTTACGTGAAGTGTCTCTGCCAAAGTGATAGTGTTGAAGTGTTAAAACAAGATCAAGTGTCCCAGTGATCAAAACTGATTGTGAAATTAGGCTATACCTAATCGTAATCAATTATCTTGGACTACAATGTGGTCATGCTCACATTGGAAATGAACTTCTGATTGACCTTATATTTCCTTATTATTCCTTGCAGTTGGTGGTCTTCTCCTGCCTCTTGGCCTTGGCTCACGGCAGCGTAGCCCCTGCTGCCATCGCGGCCGCACCAGTCGCATACGCCGCCCCAGCCGTAGCGGCGAGACTAGAAGACTTCGACCCCCTCCCTCAGTACCGATTCGGATATGATGTGGCCGATTCTCTGACCGGAGACTACAAGAGCCAACAAGAGGAACGCAATGGAGACATCGTTCAAGGCTCATATTCATTGGTTGAACCCGACGGTACCCGCCGTATCGTCGACTACGCCGCCGACCCGATCAACGGTTTCAACGCTGTCGTACGTAAAGAGCCATTGGTCGCGGCTGCGCCAGCCGTGGTCGCCCAGCCAGCTGTGGTCCCGGCGCGACTTGCCGCCGCTCCGGTCGCGCAGCCGGCGGTGGTGTCCGCACGCTATGCAGTCGCGGCGCCCGCCGTTCCTGCCTTCGCCAGATACGCTACCGCTCCCGTCGCTGCTGCCGTGCCCGCGGCACCCGTCGCACAGTACTACGCTAGGTACGCCGCTGCCCCCGTCGCCGCCGCACCGGTCGCGTCCTATTATGCGAGATACGCTGCCGCGCCGGTCGTCGCCGCTCCCGTAGCCGCTGCCCCAGTCGCCGCGTCTCCGGTGGTAGCTGCTCGTTACGTGTCTCCCGTCGCATACAGAGCAGCGTACAGTGCTCCCTTTGCATACGCAGCTCCTGTAGCCGCAGCGTATACGTCTGCCGTGCCGGTGGCGGCCGCGCGCTTTGCCGCGCCGGTGGCTGCGGTGCCCGCTGCACCCGCGCGGCTGGCCGTCGCCCCCGCGCCAGCGGCACCCGCAGCACCTGCGAAAATTGTCGAACAAACTGCTGCCGGATACCGTTACCCCTAAATTAAGATCAACTTGATGGCTCAATTTCAAAGACTTCATTTGTACATAGTTTAATAATAAATTGTATTTTGTCTAAATATTATTTTTCTCTTTAATCTCGGGCATCAATAGATGTAGAGTATCCTACATAAAAGCCTATCATAAAAGTATTGCAAGGCCAGTCACATAAAAAACACAACTTACATTTTGTGTCACTGGTGAATTTTTTTACGCATCTACAGTAAAGGCATGAAAGCATGCTCAACACTATTTAATAGAGTAGAGCGTTGCCGCTAATTTAAATTTAAAAGAATTATTTCAAGGAAGTTAAGAAGGAATTAGCTCAGAGGATAGCAAAGGGTGAACAAGATATCACGATTAAATATGTAAGAGGGATACCGAAAATAATTACAAACAAAGATCCAAAAAACTAAATAACACACCAAATAAACAACTTACCGACCGTGAACACATATCATATCAAGTACTCAATAATTACCAAACTTTGATCAGCAATAAATCGAGTTTAAACTTCTTCTACGCAAATGTTAGAAGTATCTGCAAGCCTGGAAAATTCGATGAACTGAATTGTATTCTTCATTCCTTTAAAAAACGTATACATGTAGTATTATTGACGGAAACATGGTTCAGATCGGTTGAACAAGCTGACAAATTTTATTTAAACGATTACTTACACTACTATAGTATTAGATCGGGAGTTATCGGAGGTGGTGTCTCCATATATGTGCATAATAGCTTAAAACATGAACTCATAGCGTCTGCGTACTGCGAAGGAAATAACTTTTTGTGGATATATCTTCCAAAGTATGCCCTGGATGTTGGAGTCATATACAAACCCGGTCACACCAACCTGAATGATTTCCTACAAAACTATGAACAGCAGCTTGTGCAGAAAAAGAGAGCTCTCGTCTTTGGGGATACTAATATTGACCTGTTGATATCAGACAAAAAAACCAAACACTACAAAGCGATGCTAACTGAATCTGGTTATAAAATAATAAACAAAATAGAACCAGACCATTGTACCCGTGAAACTGCAACAACAAAAACGATCATTGACCATGTTGTTACCAATATTAAAGAACAAAGTTTTCACCTTGCTGTGATTGAGTCGGCTTTATCAGACCACAAAAACATATACGTCGAATTGAAACAAATTAAATCACTACCGAAACAAAGAATACAATACGAGGCTGTAGATTACAACAAGCTATACAACATGATCGAATCAACTAAAAGTGACATTCAAATTAGAGATTTTAATTGCCTGTATGAATATATAAAAAAAATGTATATGGACAGTAAAATAACCAAGTTCAAAATAATAAACAAGCCAAAAAAGGAATGGATTAACACAAACATAATATCTGGAATTAATAAGAGAAACGAATGTTGGTCTAAGCTGAAACGAGACCCACAAAATGACAAGATAAAAATGGATTTTCTAAGCAACAGAGATAATTTAGCAAAAACAATAAAAAATACTAAAGATCAATATTATTACAACGAGTTTATGAAATGTATAAGTAAGCCGAAAAAAATGTGGCAACTAATTAATACCCTGGCTAGAAATAAGAAAAAAACAGATTGTGCTCCTCCAATTCTAAAAAAAGGCGATAACCAGCTTGTTACTGACCCTACTGAAGTATGTATAATTTTCAATAAGTTCTTTGCAAATATTGGCGCGCAACTTGCTACCGACATTCCACCTCAATTTCATGATAATAACGACTTACATATACTTCCTAAATTAGACCCAAATAACAGTAACCAGAGTTTGTCTCGATTTTCCCCTTGCACAGTAAATGAGGTATCTAAAATAATAGATGCTTTAGACGCTAATAGTAGTTCAGGCATCGACGGTATTACAACTAAAGCATTGAAGTGTATTAAATCTCTAATAGTTCAAAATTTAACTAACTGTATAAATCTGTTATTAGACAAAGGACTTTTCCCACAGAGTTTAAAAGTTGCTAAGGTAACACCAATTTTTAAAAATGGTTCTAAATCAGATCCTGGAAATTATCGACCAGTTTCAGTGTTACCAGTTATATCTAAGATATTAGAAAAAATAATATACAACAGACTGAATGACTATTTGTTAAAAATCAATTTTTTATACGAAGGACAATATGGCTTTCGTAAAAAGTCCAATACGCTAAGCGCATCTATAGACTTAATAACAACAATTAAGAAAAACATTGATAAAAAAAATATAGCGCTTGGTGTATTTGTCGATTTAAAAAAAGCTTTCGACACAGTAAGCCATTCTCTCCTGCTAAGAAAGTTAGAACATATTGGCATTACGGACAAAGCACATGAAATTTTAAAATCTTACTTAGAAAATAGATATCAAATAGTAAAAATTGGAAAATACCATAGTCATAGTGAACCTATAACATACGGAGTCCCGCAAGGATCGATACTCGGACCTTTATTATTTTTAGTTTATGTTAATAATATTTATCAATCTGGCCTACGGGGTAACCTTAGTCTTTATGCAGATGACACGTGCTTGTTTTATTTCGGACAAAATATTCAATCAGTGGTGCAAGAGGCTCAGCAAGATTTAAATATACTCGAAATTTGGTTCCGGAGTAATCTTTTGACCATTAACACCTCTAAATCATCGTACGTAATTTTTAAAGCAAAAAATAAAAAAGTAGCTGACCATACTGATTTGACAATAAATAGCACAGCCCTACGCGAAAAAAATCAAGAAAAATACCTTGGACTTACCCTTGATAATAAACTAACTTGGAAGGCGCATATCCAAAACATTAGGAAAAAACTTTCATCTTTAGTAGGATCTTTATATAACATCACCCGATGCATTCCGTACAAAGCTCGCCCCTTGATCTATAATTCCCTTGTCAAACCGCATTTACTTTACTTGATTGAACTATGGGGTAGTGCAGCTAAAACTAATTTAAAACCTATCCAGACACTACAAAATAAATTAATAAAAATATTATATCACTTCGATTATTTAACACCATCAAATACTATTTACAAAAAAACTAAAATAATGAACATCAAACAGCTTTACACATATTGCACATGCATCCTTATTTATAAAATCATTCACAAACTCACTCATTCAAACGTCAGTTTTACACTAAAATCACAAATATACAAATATGCTTCAAGACGATACAACCATGTAGTATTACCTCGTATCAGAACTAAAACATATGGCCATAATTGCTTTACATTTGCAGGAGCACAATTATATAATAATCTTCCAAAAAGTGTAAAGGATGCGACTTCACTAAAGACTTTTAAGAAAGCATTGCAGGAGCACATTTTTAATGATAGGTGGTAGTACGCTTTATCGCCTCTAAGAAAAAAAAAAAAATATGATATCTTACCAGTATCTAACTTGGACCACCGCCCATAACTAACTTATTGGACTCGCATCTTATGATACCCACAAAAATGTTTTTTTTTTAAGTAAGTACCCGCACCGGGTTTACTAACAAATATTAGTTTTTATTCTATGCATGTTCTCATGTAAGTGACGATATCTATTGTCTTTATGAGAAATAAAGTTCTTAAACCTTAAAGAATCCCTCACTCAAGTAAAATTCTAAGATGGCAACCTATTGATTGAGACCCTTCCAATGAGCTGAAATTTATCGACTGTAAGTTGGGGAGGAGTTGGGTCTGTTAATTCCGTTAAGGGTTATCATGTCATTGTGATATCATTGGAGTCACAGGATACTAAGTTTGTAATCAATCCGACTAAGTACTAAGTGCAAGTTGCTCACAACAACTAGAAAAGGGCTAATGGTCTTCATATGGCTGAACGGGTTATCTCTTTAGCTACGAGAATGATGCCATAGACAGTCTTGCAGATACACAAATTGGCGTCGAGAATTTAAAAAAGGGTATATTGACATTTTGCAACATAATATAAAAATCATTATTAGTTAAATACAACCGGAGGTCGTACACATTCGGAAATGGCTGCCGGAAGGGAATTTGAAAGTGAGATAGCAATACTGTGCAATACTACCACCGTACTATGTTTCACATTGGCTCAGAAGTAAAAGGTTTATGTTTCGTGTTTATTACTATGTAGTACTTTAAAACATAACAGTTTAGATCAGATCTTTTAACGAAGTAATTAAAATGTTTTTTTGGTTTCTCGGTCCATTAATTTAAAAAAAAAACAATAAAAAAGGGTCGAAAAAACCCTTAATTTATTTAAAGTGACCAAAGAGTTATTTATAAATTTGGTAACAAAGTTAAATTATTACTTTATAATTATAATTAATAATTACTTATTAGCGCATCGTGTGTGAAGACTAAGATAAACTAAAAGGCTAGGTAATCCGAAAAATAATTTGTCCAGTTAAAAGTTACCCAAAACGTTCTAAAATCGTTTCGCGTAATGACGGACGTTTACAATAAATTATAACAAGCATTAGAGACCGCATTAAAGGGCTCATGCTGATACGTTCGAATCAAAAGAACGCCAGAACTTGTCAACAAAGCCGAGTCGTCTTCGTGAATGTTGACTTGACTTCGTGAATGTTGACTATTGAGTAATTTTATAGGGCCTCCCATTACGTTTGATACTTACTGATCTTGTATTTGATACGAGAATTAAAATTGAAAATAACACTACACGCTCATAGCCTTTCACTAGGATTTCAATTTCATGATTTCTGGTTCCATAGAGGATAAAGGAAAGAATAAAGTTTTTTGTTATTTGATTTAAAATTACCTTATTTCATAAACTATATACTATTAAAATTTGGCATATAAGTATGCCATCATAATGAGTGAAAAACAATATACCTACATATGCATAATATTTTTTTTTATTAATTATTGGAATAATAATTTACTATTTTCCGGACGTTTCGAATTCCGAGGGGATGGAAAGTAAAAATGGTTTTATGTTGCTTTATTTACGAAATAAAATTTCATCAGTCTCCAAATCCGCGTAAACATAGACGAGATAGTTGCTAGAAAGGCAGTATGAAGATAAAATCTTCAAGATATGTTTGCAAGCTAAATTAGAACTACTTCCTCTTATCCTATGGGGTTGAAATTTTGCTTAATATTCCTATAGTTCCGACTACAATGCACTATGTGATAAGAACGACCGCATACAGGATTGGTTCCAGTTGAGGCAAACTCCACAACCGTTAACAATACTGACATGATTATTTTATTTACAAACGCGTGCACTGATGACAGATCGTGAACTGGGTGTTATTCTCAGTCTTGGTTGCAGGTGAAGGAATTCCTCGACAGTCAGCAGCACAGATATTAAATTTTAAAGCTTATTGTTTAAAAATTTATAAGTACCATTCACATAGTTTATTTGTGTTCTACGACAATTTCGGAAAGGTGCTGGGCTTTAAGTTACGATAGGAGAATTCTATTAGTGAAACCAATGGCCTCTTTAATATAACATTTTGCAAAAACGTAGCAGCGCATATCACGCTAGTGGTCGCGTAACCCGCAGCACTTTCTTCAATGAGCCACAATGTATTGTGCTCACGTCCTTCGTTACGTAGTGATCGATATATAACCTGAGTGGATCCGAGGGTAGTCACAGTTCACCCACGGACACTGCTCAAACAACCCCAAGCATACAGCCATGGACAACAAAGTAAGTGCAATTACATTTTAATTATTTCAATGAATTTTGTTAGTCATTATTAAATAAGTAATATCAGTATAGTAAAACAGGCTCTCAATTACCTTACAATTTAGATGAAGTGCATGAAAAGGTAAGAGGACAAAAGGGGACAAAGGCAGGGAGAGGCTGTTCCTATTCTATACAATATATAAGACTTCTTCTCCAATGCCAGTTCCAATTCACCATTTGCAAATCTTATGAATTAGGCATAAAAACGTTTTAATTTTAGTTATTTCAATTACCAGCTAAGTATTTACAATAATATATCTTAAAATTCAAAGTAATCACACAAAATCTACTTAAACTAATATATTTATATAAATTCATTCATATTTATTTGTATTCGCGATATATTGAAATTACTTCAATTTAATTAGTTGATATTTTATTGCACTAACATTCGAAGAGTTTCAACATAAAAATATAATATCTCTTCAGAGGGTACTTGAAATACTTGGTCCGAATTACGATCAACCTACGAATGTGTTGTTATCCCGTAATCAGTGCTCGGGTCATCGCACACCATGTTACAATACAAGTAGATAGGCATCTATCAATGTGGTTCTCAAACTATGGCTCTGAAAACTATATTGAGATTTGGGCTGGACTATATATTGTATATGAAAGTGTGTCAGTTCAAGCGTTTGCATTGCATTTGTGGTAGACATCATGATTATAGTTCTGATTGAGTTACCTCGTATATAGCATATAGCAGCCTACACACCGATCATTTCAACATTTTAATGTTAAACAGTAAATTAACGCAGGCGTACCCTAATAACAAATAAGCAACTGAATTTGGTTTAAGAAAATCGTAAAAACCGGTAAAATTTCTTAAGTGTTTCGGTGCTTCTTAGTAATTAACTTATTGTATTGCATCACAAAAGTCATTTTGCCTCATCGAAGGTCTTCTAGTGACCAGTAATCTTATAATTGAATTTGGAGCATTATAGCAAATCCCCCTCCTTTTCAAATGCGAGGAGGACCCGTAGAAAGAGAAGTATTTACTTACTTAAAAGGATGTCTCTAATATGTAACCAAGACTGTAAAACCGTAAAACCTTAAAAAGAACTATTTTCTCTTATTTCTATTTCTATCTTATGGGTATGTTCATAAAGAATCCTGGGTTGAGAACCATTAACCGGGGCCACACGTGACGCGCGTGAGTTGACCAACGCCGCCATATGGGGCGCTTTGCGACACTGTCCTTACTAACTGGAACTTTCGTTCACTGCCAACAAACAATGCGCTCAGATTTACTTTTATTTGTAGTACTAATTCTTGTTACAATAGTAAAGGTTTTATGGGAGAAAACTATAAAAATGATGTGAAATGAATTATCACCATTGATATAATATTATTATTATGATTATCATTTTAAAAGTCAATGAAACGAAGTCTCAGCGTAGTCTCTTCTTAACCATGATTTACACAACAGTCGAAATATCGGAAATCGGAAATATCATTAGTGTCTACTAAATTTGTAATGAAAGATTATAAAATATTATAAAGTTAAATAATTGTGTGTATATTGTGTTAAAATACTATTATCAATCGTAATCCTATTATTACAAATTGTATAGAACAGTTGTCTTATAAAAGAGTTCAACGCGTTCGACATATTTCGCAGAACTTTTCCGTACAGTAATTCAATGTATATTTATGATTATTATTGTACATCTTTCAATTCGTTGTTCGAAAGTGTACAATCGATTATGATTTTATTATTCCAGGCGGGACGTGTTACGAAAAGTTACCCTTTCTTTTTAAACAGGAACATGTCGCAAGTAGAGTGTGTATTCAGTTCAGATAGCGCGCGCCGCATACAAATGGACCGGAGAGCCCATCGCGTCGCCGGCAACCGATGTTGCGTAACTCTATACGTGTTATCAATTATTACGCGTTCAATCCAATCTGTATCGAATTACACATCGCCTGTACTAATAGGCGTATTAAAATATCCGGTAACGTAAAATATCCGTATTTTAATTAAATAGAACTTCCTTGTTGCTCCTTCGTATCTTTACTCGTAATTAGACATATTATATTTTTTGCTATGAATTGCTTCAGAATTGTTTAGCTAGGAAAGAGAATAGGCGCATATAACTACAGGCATATACAATAAACTAATAAATAGTTCGAAATCCAAAATCTGTCACAAAAATATCTCCCCCAATCAAATCGAAGCCAAGCACCTGTGAGCAGGCTATAATTATCATCTAATTCTAGACTATAAAATGATGTTCCTTTTCTAATGTTTTTTTTTCTTATCATGTTATTTTTTCTTATAATCTTCTTTTTTTCAATGTTCTTCATAATGTTCTTGGTTTTCTTTTTCAGATTGTAGTATTCATCTGCGCATTGGGCGTGGCCAGCGCTAGCATAGTGGGACCGGTGCCAGTGGCCCGCGTCGACCCCTTTCCGCAGTACTCGTACGGTTACGATGTCCAGGACGCGCTCACCGGCGACTACAAGGGACACCAGGAACAAAGAAATGGCGACCTCGTCACCGGCTCGTACTCTGTAGTAGACCCCGACGGCACGAGAAGGATCGTAGACTACGCAGCTGATCCTCTCAACGGCTTCAACGCCGTCGTCCGCCGAGAGCCCCTCATCGTCGCCGCCCCCGCCAGGGTCGTCGCCCCTGCGCCCGTGGTAGCTCCTGCTCCGATAATCGCTCGGGCCCCCATCGTAGCCCCCGCCCCTGTGGGCCCAGTATTCGCCCGCGCACCCTATTTCGCCCCGGGCCCCGCCCCACTCCTAGCCCCCAGATTTCCTAACTACTACTTCTAGATGAATTATTACAATTTTGTTGTTTTGCTTTTCTATAGCTACTATTAATTGTTAATTTTTTACTCGTATTATTTATGTAATAAAACATTCAAAACTATTTATGTTATTGTTTGGTTTGAAACGTCACTAAACATCGTTATATAACCTAATCACACCAAAAGAACACAAGAAGAAGGTTACATTACTACGACGATGACGAATATTTGTAGGAACTAGGTTTATAATCCAAGTTTATAGTCCAAGTTGCGTTTGTTAATATTACACACATAGTAATATTAAAGTTTTACCTACGATAAATATTTGAGCAACCGTGAACAAATTCATACAGTTCTTACTAAAAAGATGTTGATGTAATATCTATAGTAAGATTGATTAAATTTAAAACGAATACAGCCAGTTACCAAATCACTGCTTTAATTTATATTTACAAAAGTCGAGTTATAAAAAAGAAATAAACGAAAAATATGATAACGATTGAACTATGTAAATAATCTTGTCTTCGATATAAATAATATAAAAACCTGTTTTAAAATACAGTTCATAGTGAAGCAAGTATGCAAAAAATATAGGTTATTTATTATATAGCATTTTTTTATAGTATTCAGCCTTGCTGTAATTTTTTTCCACCTGTCTGCACTGGCGGTTCATTATGGAAAACGCATCATAACTCTTTAATTATCTAGGACTAGCTGCCCCAGCTAACTTCGTACCGCTTTATAATTAAAAAATGTTTTGGTGATATATCGACAGCAACGCCACCTATCGGGTCCAATTGTGAATCTAAACCATTCCCAGATCCCCTTGAACACACACAAAAAATTTCATCCAAATCGGTCCAGTCGTTAAAAAATGTTTTGGTGATATATCGACAGTAACGCCACCTACCGGGTCCAATTGTGAATCTAAACCATTCTCGGATCCACCTGAAGACACACAAAAAATTTCAACCAAATCGGTCATGCCGTTTAGGAGGAGTTCAGTGACATACACACTCACACTCGAATTATATATATTAAGATTGGCCGCGAATGACTCCACGCGACGCCAATAATAACTGAATTCATATTACAGACTAAGTAAACTGATGTATGGCACATCAGTTTAATTATTATTAGTTAAGACACTTACACATCTAAGTAGCATTCACATAACTAATATTTATTCAAATTTTTTGCATTTTTATTATACAAATATATGAAACGACTTGATAATGATAAATGATAATTTATTTGCAAAAATGCGGTTATAATGGTCTTAAATCATGTATTGCAAGAAAGGTTAGTTCAGGGTTAATTATGAAAATGAAAACTTGAAAGTAGTAAAACTGGGGTGTGTACGACTATATGAAAGTATTTTATCGCTTTTTATGTTAAAACCCAACAAACAGCAGACGAGCCACCTGATGGTAAGTGGTCGCTGGTCACCCTTTCCCATGAACATCAACAAAGGCAAAGAAAGAAGAGGAAGGAAAACTAAACTGGCTTTCAAGCCCCAACCGGAAAACGACAAGTCGTTCGGTGGCTGACTCAAGCACGAGGGTGGTTGCTAGCCAGCGGCTACAGTCCTACCAAGCACGGGTCAGCTTCTGTCTCCTTTTACTTTTTTTTATTGAATTAAGGCAGCAAACGAGCATGCAGAACCACCCTTTCGCTGCCGCCCGTGACAACTGTGACCGATTTAGAATAAGACTCAAATGCGGACTGGGATAGTTAGACAGGTTAGGTGACGGTGTTAGATAATTAGTAAACTAACCACTACTTAGTGGGATAGGGACTGTTAGTCCTGTTAGTTATTGTTAGTAATAGTCCAATTAGTAATTGTTAGTAAGAGTCAAGTTCTTTTAGGGTTCCTTACACGTCTACTCATGACTTATCTACACCACTCGGATTTCTGTTTATCAGTTTGTCGTACGAATTGTTTTACTGTAAAAAATAATACAACGGAACTGAAAATCTCTTTTTTATGAAGTTTAAATTACTACAACACTGAATAAATATATCATTTCTATTATTAAACACAGATGTAATAGATAAGATGATAGTAATCACACTGAACAAATTTCATGATGAAGGACATAATTCCAACAACGATAATGACATTAACATACTCGTCAATTAAACAGGTAAGTTCAAAAAGCTCGCCAGCCGACCAATACCTGACCCAGATTCAATGACGTCACGCGAAGGCGAATGTCACGCGTGGATTACTGCCCAATATAAAAAGAGACTATACTAACACTGCAACAGTTCGATTTGTCCGTTGAACAGTACCACTACCAAAATGGCATTCAAGGTACTTGTAGCTTAATGTTTTGGATTTGACATTGTTATTATTGTTACAAATCGCATTTTTTTATGGGCAAGCTGTTTTTGTAAAATTCTTTTTTCTGATTATAAAATTTGATAGTTTTTATTTGAAGTTCTACGCTATGAAAGAGAGACCAATAAATAATAGTCGGACTATATGCATCCATTATTGCATGCATTGCAATGCATAATTTTATAAAATATTATGGTTTATTTAACTTGTAATATTCTGGTACTCTTGTACATGTTGTACTCGTATATTATTATGGTTTTTCAATTGATATTTTGTACTGCAACAAATTTTATTTATCACGTACAATAAATTATTTAACATAAGTAGACTGCCATCAAACAAATATGGATTTCATACTTTCTGTATGGAAATAAATATGAAAAATAAATTGATAACAATAATTGTTGTATTACTAAGCACTGTAATTATTTGTATTGTTTCAGTTTGTCGTGTTCGCGTGTTTGGTAGCAGCAGCCAGCGCTGGCTTTCTCCCAGCTGCCCCGGTGGCGTACCAGGCCTACCAGCCGGGCCCCGTTACCTACCACTCCGCCCCGGCGGCGTACAGCGCCCCCGTAGCTTACGCCGCCCCCGTCGCCAAGCTCGCGGCCGTCGCTCCCGTCGCGAAGGTCGCCGTCGAGGAGTACGACGCTCACCCGCAGTACAGCTTCGCCTACGACGTCCAGGACGGTCTGACCGGGGACTCCAAGAGCCAGCACGAGAGCCGCGACGGTGACGTCGTCCAGGGCTCTTACTCCGTCGTCGACCCTGACGGCACCAAGCGCACCGTGGATTACACCGCCGACCCCCATAACGGATTCAACGCGGTCGTGCGCAAGGAGGCTCTCGCTGTGAAAGCCGTCGCCACCCCCGTAGCCTATGCCGCTCCCGTAGCGAAGTACGCCGCCCCCGTAGCCAAGTACGCCGCCCCCCTGACCTACGCTGCCCCCGTCGCTAAAGTAGCCCCCGTGGTCCACGCCGCCTACGCCGCCTCTCCGGTGTACCATGCCTCGCCCGTCGCCTACACCGCTCCTCTTTATCATCACTAAGTTTAGACCAAACGGAGAATACTTATGTAAATAAATTTTATTTATTAAGAATAAATTAATGAATTTGTACAAGGATTTTATAATTAATCATTCCATTATTCCGAATTAAAAAAATCATTCAGATTATACATTTCAAAAATGAGTATAGAATAGGACTGTTTATTGGAAGCTGCATCGGATCTTTGTTATTACGAGATGGGGTTAGTGACCTACGACTGGCCACGACTGAACTGTCGAGTGCGAATGAGTTGAAGTAGAATTTTCAAACTAACTTAGTAGTATACAATATACATACACTACATGCATAATTGACAAATTATGCTATTTAAATAATCATCATCATCATCACAACCCATAACTCACATTTAAAAAATAGTGACACAGTAATATATCTCACGTGTCGTTGGAATTAAAAAATAGTCAATCATTTTTTGTACAGACTTCTTTATACGACTCCATGTCGCAATAAAGGTTATAAGATATGTCAGAATACTTTTTTTAAAATTTCTACTTAGTAAATCAATAATAAATATGTTTCGACATGGAGATACAAATTTCAAAGTAAGCGCTTCTTTAGGGGCTTAAAAGCCCCAACCAGTAATGGAAGGCATTTGATACAAGGAATGTTTTGTAGATGAGTTTTATTGGTTTTTATTAAAATAAGAGCAGTCAATATTGTCACCAAAACGTAATGCCGTAATTAAAGAAAAACTGTACCTATTCGTTTTATCGTCGTAGAATGTTCATGACGAAAGGGTACATAGGTACAATTATATCAACAATTCTTGCGCACACTCTCAAAAATATACCCTGTAGCTGCTGTGCTGGCAATCATGTGCACGTGGTCGTGGCTTTGCAGATCGTTTGTAACCAGATCAGCGTCATCATCATCATCATCACAACCCATAACTGTCCCACTACTGGGCACGGGTCTCCTCTCACAGTGTGAGGGGTATAGGCCATAGTCCACCACGCTGGCCAAGTGCGGATTGGTGGACTTCACACACCTTTGAGAACATTCTGGAGAACTCTCTGGTGTGCAGGTTTCCTCACGATGTTTTCCTTCACCGAAGCAAGTGATAATTAAATTTTTAATACGCACATAATTTTTGAAAATTAGTGTTGCGTGCGGGGTTTGAACCCGGACCCTCCGATTCGGCAGTCCAACGTTCAACCACACGGCTATCACTGCTCATCACTGATCAGCGTCACTTGGCATATTTAACAAAGGTGTTTTTGAAGAGAACTTCTATATTTAAATTTTGTTTTGGGGTAAAACAAAAAACAATTAAACTAAAATTGCGTAATAGTTTTATGGAGGATGTTGTGTACTATGCATTTTATGTTATGTTAAGCAGTCAACACTCAAGAATTTACTACAACAACTACAAAGTACAGTAGAGTAAAATGCAGTAGGTTAGGTCACGATATTGTTTCAACACAGTAGAATACGGTCCGGTACTGTACAATAACAACAAACAACACCCGCTCAACAGTAGAGTCCACAAACCCACGGGGAGACACCAGTTCTGCCGAGCTCAAGCTTAGGCTACAAACGAGACCCTTCAGACCCACAGCCCCCTTCGCCATGCAACGCAGAGAGCTGTCAGTCTAATAACAAAGTAGAGAGGAGTGAAGTGAAGTGGAGTTGAAGTTGAAGGTTATTAATTATTCAGGAAACATTTTTAAACAGAATAATAATTATGTTATCTGCGATTGACGAAAAATAAAGACAATAAAGTTAATTTTTTTGTCAAAAATATCCTTAAAAATTGTTCTCCAGGCGCTATTTATTGACAGTCCGTTCTACTTCTAGCTAATATGAAAAATTACTGTTTGCTTACATTTTACAAGCTAATATCTCGCAAATAAACTTCATGGTTAAGGTTAAGTTAGTCATTACAAGAATATTCGCACGGGACTGTTATGATACTATAATTTCTGAATGAAAGTATTTTTATATTTTATATTTAGCACCAATAGAAATTAAATGGATTATCAAATAACTAAACACGTTATTTTTTGTGTTTTGTAATTAACTTAAAAACATCTGTTTTTATAATTTAATTTAAACTAAGAAAATATACGAATATGTTTGCTACTCCTGAAGCATCACTTTGGCTGTGATATTTTTTGTTTTCATTTTTATCTCAAACTCCATTTCAGAATATAGCTGGTGGTGGTGTAACGTAAAGAGCCAATGACAAACGCACACAAATTAAACCCCCTTCTTTTTTAAATAAACAGAAAAAATAATTAAATCTCTTATTTATATTTTTTAAACTCAATTAAAATTCATCAAATATCATCATCATCATCAGTTTTATATCATCATGGATTAATACAATTACCAAATCAACATAATCATTTCATATAATTATTTTAATCAATACGTTTACATTTACGTATTGATTAAAATAATTACACTTTACAATATACACAACATTCTACGCGTGATTACTAAGATAATATGATAGAGGACAGCATTTCAGCAATGATCATGACCTTTACTTACTCGTCAATTAAAAGGGAAAGTGCAAAAAGCTCGCCAGCTGATCAGACGCTGACCCAGATTCAATGACGTCACGTGAAGGCGAATGTCACGCGTGGATTACCGCCCAATATAAAAAGAGACTATACTAACACTGCAGCAGTTCGATTTGTCCGTTGAACAGTACCACTACCAAAATGGCATTCAAGGTACTTGTAGCTTAATGTTTTGGATTTGACATTGTTATCTTAGATTTTTCGACTGAGCAAATCACGATAGATAATTACTATATATAAATTCTATGTCTACCATAGTTTTTAAGATTTATTGCTGAAAAATTATTACGTATATTAATGTGTTATCACTGAAATGTGCAATACTATTTAAACAATCCTGATTCATAAACACTCGCTACCGTTTAACCAACTTCGTATATCACAAATATCACATTTTCTATTTTTGTAAATGAAAACTAACCTAAAAAAAACTGATATCCGTGGCTGATTCCAGTGTTTTGTATCCAACTAAAATGTTACGATCCATTTTTAGGTGTCACTGGCCCCGATAAGCTTTTCACTAAAACAAGGTAGCTTGAAGCAAATTCACTCACAACAGCTTCACAATTTCTTACTTAGCCATTGACTAATTATCACTATAATAAGCCAATGTACTCACCATAATTGTAAATTAATGCGTATTAAAGTTATTTACAAAATATGTAAATATACCCTATCAAAAATAAAATGTTTGTAACTAAGTATTGGATTTAAAAATACAATTATTTGTATTTTTTCAGTTTGTCGTGTTCGCGTGTTTGGTAGCAGCAGCTAGCGCTGGCTTTCTCCCAGCTGCCCAGGTGGCGTACCAGGCCTACCAGCCGGCCCCCGTCACCTACCACTCCGCCCCGGCGGCGTACAGCGCCCCCGTGGCCTACGCCGCCCCCGTCGCCAAGCTCGCTGCCGTCGCTCCCGTCGCGAAGGTCGCCGTTGAGGAGTACGACGCTCACCCGCAGTACAGCTTTGCCTACGACGTCCAGGACGGTTTGACCGGGGACTCCAAGAGCCAGCACGAGAGCCGCGACGGTGACGTCGTCCAGGGCTCCTACTCCGTCGTCGACCCTGACGGCACCAAGCGCACCGTGGACTACACCGCCGACCCCCACAACGGATTCAACGCGGTCGTGCGCAAGGAGGCTCTCGCTGTGAAAGCCGTCGCCGCCCCTGTAGCCTACGCCGCTCCCGTAGCGAAGTACGCTGCTCCCGTAGCCTATGCCGCCCCCGTAGCCAAGTACGCAGCCCCCCTGACCTACGCTGCCTACGCTGCCGCCCCCGTGTACCATGGTGCACCTGGTGCCTACTCCTCTCCCCTGTATCACCACTAAGTGAATCCTGATACAGGATACAGGGTATCTTGAGATAGGGTATCCTGATGTAAATAGATTGTATTTATTAAGAATAAATTAATCAGTTTTATATGAATTCGATTATTTATTATTCCAAATTTACAAAATCGTATAAACCGATAATATTCAAAACATACTCGTATATTTCCTAAAACATGAGTTTAGCAACGTATAATATGTCTCGTTAAGGATATCGTGATGGCGTACATATATTACATTATATGCAACTTACTTATAGAACTTACGTTTCTTATAGCCTTCGTTTATGATTTAGGTAATGATGTTAGGAATAATGGACCTGAGGTCCTGAGGAGACATAATTACTATCATATGCGTAACATTAGAACAACATTAGAAAAGTATAATTTTGGTAGTTTGTAAATTTAGTATGTAGTTCATATTTAAAATAAATGCTAAATGTCAAATATTTGCAAGCCCAGGACACCGGACCTAGGTGGCGCTGGTAGGGCGCGTTCTGGCCCTGGTATGACGGAAAGTCCTCTCTGCTTGCGACGCCGTCGTTCCGCTTTGTTTTCCCCTGGCTCAGGCTTCCGTGGCAACACGGAGAAGCGTCTCCCAGGAGGCACGGTAGACATACGCTTAAACAACACTTGAGTTTCGATACGCTGTGCCTCATCCATAACTCCCACTATCTGTCTCTCGCGCTGTACTATCGCCTTACGTTCATCCGCAGTTATCGTCTCAGATGCCATTTCTGCGCATTTACTTAGGAACGCTTGGACTCTTTCTGGGTCCTGTAATTTTTTAGAATACTCATATGCTTCTTCGACTTGTATTCGCACTTCGTTCGAGTTGCCCTGTTGCATATCACCACTCATAAGCACAAAGAGTCCATTGAGCCACCAGGTGACATTGCCCAACTCTTGAGCTTCTCTTTGACATCGCTTCGCATAAAACTTAGCTAGAGCATAATTCTTTTGCGTGCATAGTAAACGAGATAATTCATACATCAACCAACACTTCATCGTCGAGTTCTCACACATCTCAAGCGTGGTTACTACCTTCTCAGTAGCTAGTTTTATATCAATAAACTTGTAAGGATAGTTAGCCATAACGGAGTCAAATGATGTCGGTCTTCCAGTCGGTAAGCCCATGAGGAAAGCTATACGACGGCGATTACCACGTTCACTGAGAGTGTAGGATAATCTATGTTGCGATAAATAACCCTCTCCAACTGCTCTATACAATCTATCTATGTACAATTCTTTATCAGGCAATGTACGCGGAGTCTTTGCGTTTAAGAACAGCTGCATACGCTCTGCTTGGGCAATTAAATCCATGATGCGCATCTCACGCATGCTCTTCTCTAATTGTTTCAAAAGTCGTTCAGCAGTACGTGCACCGATTTCACGTTCTTTTATTAGTACAGCTTCCTTATATTTATTCTGGTGTTTTGATTCTGCCTTTTCAGCTAATTTTATGGTGTAATACGGTCTTTGAGCGCGCAACATATCTTGTCTTTCAGTCAGAGATCGAAGAGCCTCCTTTACAATAGCTTTAAGCTCGATACTTCCCTGTGTATTTGCGGATTTTAATCGACGATCTTCAAGAAGTTCCTGTAAAAAGAATTTGTCGTACGCCATCGGCCCGAGATACTTCATAGCGAGAACACGCGCCAATGTTAAATGTTTTCGAGCTTCCATTTGGGTAAGTTTACGTTTTTTTTCAGGTCGAGGAATGCGGGATACACGTAGTGGTTTTTGAGGTTCATCGTCGTTGCTAGTCCGCTTAGCTTCTATTTGTTTGATTAGAGGAAGAAATTCTACCATTACGTTGCCAGCGTTAACTCCAATGCAATCTTGAATAGTCTCAACACCTTGATTAATACCCTCTATGAAATAAGGTGGTTGACGACGAGCTCGGGCACCACGGTAGTTCATAACTACTGATCTCTCAAAGTCTGACATAGTATACATTGCTCTAGCTTGCATGTTGCGAGCGATCATGTTCCCAGGTTCGAGTTTGAGGGCAAGCTCTGCGTCGGCGTACGCCTGAACTGGTTGAACTGCATCGGCACACACTTGACTCCGGCCCGTGAGCATTCGCACGTCGTCTGGAGTGCTCTTGTAGGCTTCATCGTAAGAAGCTTTAGCTTTCTCGAATTGTTCAAGCCGTCGTAAATATGCACCACGTTCACGATAAACAGTCAACGCCCCATATAATTGCTTTTCCTCCATTTTGATTAAAAAAGAAAACTAAAATAAACTAAAATAAATGGTGATAAAAAAATGTAAATCCTCAAGAAGTTCTCAGAGCTTGACGCTAGAATATAAAAACATCACAGATTATAATATAAAGACATATAAACTATAAACGTCCACAGTCGAGAAAAACAATTGTAATGTCAAATATTGATTAAAAATACAGAACTTAAATAGTCATAACTTAATATGTACCCTAACTGTGTTCAGGATTGTCTCCAGACGATGTAACTTCCCAACAGTGACAGTCACGAAATTTTATATGTTATGATAGCTCGTTTTTAAACTATGTCATCATAACCTGGCCGTCACGCTCAGAAATGGCTCCATACAAAAAATCTCCTCAGCGGTCAACAGCACAGACGCAAAATTTTATATTCCCATTTAATTTTGATAGCCTGATTTTCATTACATTTAACTTAAATGCTTTTCCCAAGTTCTTTCCTAAAGAAAGAAATTCCTCAATGTTAATCAGCACCATGACCAAGATTTTTATTGCACCTATAAAACCATATTTTTAGTTTTTTTTTTATATTTATTTATTTCTTCTGATCTGTTTAAATTAGGTATATGTAATGCACAAGTATGTTTTAATATGTATATATGTACTTGTATTATGTTTTTATCCATACTGTACCGTGTAATATGTACATTACTTTCATATTTATTACAAATACCTTGAGACAAAGGTAGTTAAACCTATACCAGAATATTCTTTATATACTATACTTATTAGATAGCGAGGAAAGAAATTAAGTCAGCGTTTTGTCAAAATAAAAATGTTTTATTGTCGATTTCATAACGGCAGTCCTATTTTAGCAACAGTGTTCATTTTACAGCAACCACGGGTGCAGCAGCTGGGTAGGCGTAAGACGCAGCTGCCGGGTAGGCGTACGGTGCAGCCGCGAACCTCGCCACCGGGGACACAACGGAGGTGTATCGAGCTACCGGAGCGGGGTAGGCAAGGGGAGCGGTGTAAGCCGCATAAGCTGCTGGCGCCGTGTACGCTGCGGTGTATTTAGCGACGGGAGCGGCGACGAGGGGTGCTGCGACTGGGGCGGCGGCTACCGGAGCCGCGGCGATCCGAGCCGGGACCACCGCAGGCTCTGCGTACACTGCCGGAGCGGCAGCTACCAACGGTTCCTTGCGTACGACAGCGTTGAATCCGTTGACTGAGTCAGCCGAATAATCCACAGTACGGCGAGTGCCATCGGGGTCCACGAGAGAGTATGATCCTTGCACTAAATCCCCGTTGCGCTCCTCCTGTTGGCTTTTGTAATCTCCGGTGAGCGAGTCCGCTACGTCGTAACCGAATCTGTACTGCGGTAGGGGGTCGAATTCTTCGAGTCTAGCGGCGACCGGTGCGGCCGCGACGACCGGCGCGGCTACTAGGGGAGCAGCGACCGCTGCGGGTGCCACACCCGCGCGGGCTAAAGCCACCAAGCAGGAGAAGATGACGATCTAATAACATAAACAAAATGAATATAATTATTAGCGTTATTGTAAGTGACCTTGAAGTAGAATGCTGACGATGGTGATAAAACAATGTAAGTATTATGGAGCATTTAGCATGCGTCACAACAGTCGTACTTGAAACAGTGACACGGTTTCGCGAGGGCGAGACTAGTTCAGTTGCGCAACGACGTGTGTAAGAACTCACTAACTAGCCGAGGATACCGCTAGTCAAGGACATGCGTTGCCCCTCAGAATTGTGATGGTCATTTTAATCGAATTAAGTAAGTAGTATGTAAACTGTAGAAAACCTAATTTTACATAAATTAGGTTTTCTACAGTTATTTTTTTTCTACTGTAGTTTAGCGGTAACATAAGTTACGATCCCGATTACGATCGATGATGGAAAATGGCGACCCCCTTAGCGAAATTTAGGGGCCCCCTTAGATGCCCCTCTAAGGGGGCCCCTAAATTTTACCATCTAAATGGTAAAACGCGTTCACTTAGAAAAACCGATTCACTCTTGACCGGAAACACCGTCGCAGACAAGTTATTCCAGTCCTTTGCAGGACGTATCATAAAAGATCATTTATTTTAAGGTAAAGATATATGCTTAATATGCATTAATGTAAGTTTAATGGAACTTTACAAAAAAGTATTTATAGAAACTCTAAATTAAATAATATCAGAGTTTACTGCCAATTTACGCTTTACATTAAACTGATGATTCACAATGGGATGATAGTATTAAGGATACTATTTCAAATACTTTATTTTGTCAAAATTCACTTAATAGATTGATAACGAAGACGATGCTAGGTAATTGAATTGACACGATGATTTACCTTAGAAGCCATTGCTGTTGTATGGGTTGGTGGTTGAAGCCAAGTTTGACTATGCTCCTGTAGATCACGCCGAGGTATATATAGCAGTGGGCAGTTGTGACACCAGGCCAAGTTCGCGTTTAGTATTATACCGGCGCATCACTATGGATGTGCACGCAATGAAAATGAGCTGCAATTTGTCAATGGCGGAAAATCTGTTCGCGTTCTTGACTTTAAGCCAAACGTTAAGAAATTATAACAGATTACAGATATTGTTGGGCAGTAAATGAAACCAATATAAGTTGCATGCACTACATACATATCTTAATATATATAATTCGAGTGTGAGTGTGTATGAGAGTGAACTCCTCCTAAACGGCTTGACCGATTTGGTTGAAATTTTTTGTGTGTGTTCAAGGGGATCTGGGAATGGTTTAGATTCACAATTGGACCCGATAGGTGGCGTTGCTGTCGATATATCACCAAAACATTTTTTAATTATAAAGCGGTACGAAGTACGCCGGGACAACTTGTATCTATATATATATAAAAGGAGAAGGTGACTGACTGACTGACTGATGACTGACATATCAACGCAGGGCCTAAGCTATAAAGGTTAGAACCTTGAAATTTTGCACAGGGGTTCCTTTTATAACGTATGGGAGCACTAAGAAAGGATTTTTGAAAATTCACCCCCTAAGGGGGAAAAGCGGGGGTGAAAAGTCAGTATGAAACTTTGCCGTTTTTGAAATTATTCGAATGAAATTCAGTATGAAGGTGTTCCATTGAAAGTCATGAAACACCTATAAAATATTTTTTCGAAAATCATCCCTTAAGGGAGTAAAAGGGGATGCAAAGTTAGCATGAAAGTTTTCTGATTATATAATTTTTTATATTATATTTATTGATTTTTGGCGGGCGTAGCCGCGGGGGAAAGCTAACGCCGCGACCGAGACAGGAGACCAAGACCGGAGACCGCGACAAGTGTCGATGGAGTCACTAAACCAAGTATTAGAACTTCTATGTATAGTTTACAAATACAAAACTAAAAGCAGAATACCTATTAAGGAATTATATTTAAATAGAGGTCAAGAAGGATCACTTTCGCTACTAGTGAAGAAGCACCTAATGTTTGATGACAATATATTCAGGAAGTATTTTCGGCTGAATAAAACACAGTTTGATTATGTATTGAAGTCGAATTAGAAGTCTTGTCGTGCATCATAATATATCGGAGGGTGCTGTCTAATCAATGTCAGTTCAATCAGCATTTCAGTCTTCCTCAGAAAAAGTATTCATTTTAAACAAGTATGCTCTTCGAGCGCGATACGAGACTCTACTTGTCCGGCCGCCCCCTTTAGATGTTTTATTTAGCAAGCATCCTGTAGGTAGTCCTGATTATTTAATATATTTTTATCACTATTAGATTTTAATAAAATAAACCATTTTAAGTCATCTGGTATTAGGCATTGCATCACAAAGTTGCGCTTAATGTATTGTAACAGTGTAAAGTTTATATCAATTATAACAAGACTCAAATGGGGACCCCATTTTATATTATTTGGAATAACCACCCTAGTCCCCATTATGGGAACTAGGGTGGTTATTCCGGTTAGGAGATGGTGTTAGAACATTAGCTAGCTAGTTTGTTAGTAAGTTTGAGGACTGGGGCATGGACTGCTAATGATAGTTAGTCCTGTAAGTTATTAGTATTTGTAGTTAGTAATATTCCAGTAAGTCTCTTTATAATTCGGTCACAGATGTGTTGTCTAGGCGGCTCCACACCTTTCTATCTTGAACAAAATAATTGTTATTAAAACAATTATTACACGGTAGAAATGGTACTAAGTACTGTGGTCGATAGTTATTATCCAGAGCGAACTCTAGGCTCTACTACCTACCCAATTATACTGTAAGTACATAATATTATTGAATATTTGAACTGACAGTTACTACATTGATGAGAGATCTCTGCGGCATGATCATGATCTCTGCAGAAATGTATAACTTTAATCGGTAAGTACGTTATCTTTGGGGTAACAAAATAATACTATCACATCGAATAATTATTTTACATTAATAAATATTTATTTACAAAACAGGTTACCAGTGCTAGATTGATACGACATTATTTACTTAGTGGTGATACAGGGGAGCGGAGTAGGCGACGGGCGCGCCATGGTACACGGGGGAGGCGGCGTAGGCGCTTTGGACAACGGAGGCTACTTTGGCGACGGGGGCAGCGTAGGTCAGGGGGGCTGCGTATTTGGCTACGGGGGCGGCATAGGTTACGGGAGCAGCGTACTTCGCTACGGGAGCGGCGTAGGCTACGGGGGCGGCGACGGCTTTCACAGCGAGAGCCTCCTTGCGCACGACCGCGTTGAATCCGTTGTGGGGGTCGGCGGTGTAGTCCACGGTGCGCTTGGTGCCGTCAGGGTCGACGACGGAGTAGGAGCCCTGGACGACGTCACCGTCGCGGCTCTCGTGCTGGCTCTTGGAGTCCCCGGTCAGACCGTCCTGGACGTCGTAGGCAAAGCTGTACTGCGGGTGAGCGTCGTACTCCTCAACGGCGACCTTCGCGACGGGAGCGACGGCCGCGAGCTTGGCGACGGGGGCGGCGTAAGCCACGGGGGCGCTGTACGCCGCCGGGGCGGAGTGGTAGGTGACGGGAGCCGGCTGGTAGGCCTGGTACGCCACCGGGGCAGCTGGGAGAAAGCCAGCGCTGGCTGCTGCTACCAAACACGCGAACACGACAAACTGGAACAATACAAAATAATAATCATTGTTAAAAAGCAGCAACATACAGTAATCCACCACACTGACCAAGTGCGAATTGTCAAATTTCATGTATAAGGGGCGGGACTCCCTACGATGTTAACTGTATCAAAACTTGGTTTGATAAGCAAGTTAAAATACCTAATTGGAATATTAAAAAACTTTGAAAATATTAATTATTTAATATCAAATTATAAAATTTTCAAATATATGATGTTAGAATCCAGGTCTCCAGTGCGGAAAAGGAGCGATCAATATTTCTCTGTTTTCCATTTTTGTTACCAATTTAAATTAATAATTTAATACCTGAGAAGCCATTGCTGCTTGTATTGCAACTGAAAGAGGTTTTGAATATGATGTTGAAGCGAAATTATCGGGTGATTATATATGATTCACAGAGCGCCCGCGGCTACAGCTGCTAAGCGCCGATCGCGGAGCGCTGAGTGCCGGACGCCCCCCGCTTGATGGGCGCCCCCCGCGATGACATGATCCGATCAATAACCCAACTGTAACAGTTGTTATGGTACAAGGACTGCAAGGTGTAAATGTCAAGTACTTAAAATAAAAACAGTCTAAGTGCTCTCCTTTTCGAGGAACTTTTATGAGTCTGTTTGGCAATGTCCGGCTAAACATGTTGATGCTGGTTAAATTAGGTTACCGCGAATAAATATTTGTTGGTTGTTTCTAAATCTCCTATTATTCGCACAGTGAGCTATCATTTTTTGGGTAGGGCCACCACAAATTACATAGCTATGAAATCGTGGATTTTCACGCATTTTTTAACTTTTTAAATACTGAAAGTAATAAATTTATCTTACAATAGTTTTAAGTCGATAACATCTCATTGCTTTTCTTTCTTTCTTTCTTTCCTTTGGCTCTTTATCCCTTAAATTATTACACTGTCCTCCAGTCCTCCAAGGAATATTCAAAATGTTAAGTCTCTATACAAACAAAAAAAATGTGTAATCAGTTCTAAACCTCTTTAGTTTGTTTAAAATCACTATAAATCGCTACGAAAACCCGACCCAAGATATCTTTAGGTATTATTAAAATTAATTTTAATTGACATAACAATGTAACATATACTTAAATTGCATGCATTTTTATGTTTCCATCTGCGTTTTGAACAGGTGATTTACTTGGAAGGAACGGCACTTATATCCAAGCGCCCTTGGCATTCATTTTATATTCGTTTATCTAATACCTTTAAACGAGCAATTCTTGAATCATCCATCCATCAGTGTTTGTGCGTCCACTGCTGGACGTAGGCCTCCCCCAACTTTCGCCACTCTGACTGGTTCAGAGCCTTCTCAATCCATTCATTCCATCCATTCCTTATGAATTATTGTATAATATGTACTCGTATAAATATAATCTGAATCTCGGAAACGACTCCAACGATTTTCATGAAATTTAGCATGCAGGAGGTTTCGGGGGCGATAAAACAATCTAGCTAAGTTTCATTTTTAGAAAACGTCGTTTTATCCGTGTTTAAAAATAAACTGAAAAACATGTCTGACATCTGTAGGCGACACAGGTTGCTGTGTCATATATTGTACGTAACAATATATTGTACTTACGTATTTATTTTTTCATATGATAAAGTTAATAGTGAAGTTTAAGAAATAACAAACACAATAAAGTTAATCAATATGAATTAACGCTACCTTCATGTTTTGTAATGTATAATATCATTGCATTGTTGGCAGATTATTCAGTCTAATGAGTGCATCATATCTTTCAGACTATCAGTGTAAAAAAGTATATTGCATTTGAATAGAGTGACAGAGAGAGATTTAGTGTCACGGAGGAGTATTATACCTCCACTAAAACAATTGCGAGGAGCAGGATCAGCAGGAAATGGTGATATGAGGTCTTGTGAAGCGAGGTGAAGTGTGGCGAGCTTGTGAGGCGCGGTGTGGAGTGGTGAGGTGCGGGTTTGAGAAGCTCCACTCAAGAGTTTGAGGAGTGGAGCTGGAGAGGAGAGATATTAAGTTGGGAGTTTTTCAAAGGTTTAAGGTATTCCAGCATATATGTACTGGCCAGCGTACAGGCCATCTTCAAGAATAAACAGATGATAATGATAAGAATAAACACAAAGGAATCATGTCAATATTGTCATTTATTAAAATGGATTGTAACACGGAGCACGAGTATTTTATTTTGCCCTTTAAATTCGTTTGCGATGATGATGAATGACTACAGTACCTAGGTACTGTAGGATCATCGCAATCCATACACATCAACCGAACTTGTGTAACTTGTGTAAGTTTTGCTTTTTTCCTACTTTATGCCCTCAAATGTTTAAAAAAGATTTTCGTGTGAACGATAAGCCTTCAATGTCAGTATTAATTACTTTTATTAGTAGTACTGATGCGTTTGTGTAATAAGTAAGGTAGCTATGCGATAAATAACCCATTAACCACCCATTAATGGCTTACTACTGAGCACGGGTCTCTCCTCATAATTGAAGAGGCCTAGATATGCTCCATCTCACTGGTTTAGGTTTAGGATATTTTTTATGTGTTGTAATATGTATTTATCACGAGCCAAATTACACGGAGGCCTCATAAATTACCTTATACAAGCAAGGAATACTGGTGAATAATCCTAATATTCCTAATAGACTTAATGCTAGACCTGGAATTGTTTATTAAAATAATCGTTAATAGCAAAAAAATCTTTATTTGCTTATGCTTTTCAAAATATCTAAAATAAATTAATGGTCGTTCGTTGTAATATGACTAGCGGTTTTCAGTGGTGGACGAGGGGAGCGTGGTAGGCAACAGGGGCGGAGTGTACGAGTGGTGCAGCGTGGACCACTGGAGAGGCGGCGTAGGCCACTGGGGCGGCGACCTTGGCAACGGGAGCGACCTTCACACCCAGAGCCTCCTTGTGAACGACTGCATTGAATCCATTGTGAGGATCAGCGGTGTACTCAACGGTGCGCTTAGTGCCGTCGGGATCTACGACCGAGTACGAGCCCTGGACGACATCACCGTCACGAGTCTCGTGTTGGCTCTTCGAGTCGCCCGTCAGACCATCCTGAACGTCGTACGCGAAGCTGTACTGCGGATGGGGGTCGTATTCCTCGGCTGGGGCGACGGCGGCGACTTTGGCGACGGGCGCGGAGTAGGCCACGGGAGCGGAATGGACGAAGGAGGCAGCCGGCGCGGCATGCACCACGGGTGCAGCGGCGTATGCGGCGGGTGCGGGGTGCGCGGTGTAGGCCACGGGAGCGACCACGCCGGCCTGGACGGCGGCCACTGCGCACACGAGCACTGCCAACTGGAAACAGTTTTTAATTGTGATACTTGCAAATTGCAACAACGACTACTTTGCTCAATTGACAATACGCTTATTAGCACTACGATTGAGTAGTGGAAGGTAATGATTAATCACAATTTTAATAACTCGCTTTGCTTTATCTTCAACAAAGGGATTTTTACATAGTATTAAAGTTATTTTTTTAAAGCGTGTACCTACATAGCTTTTTTGTATGCAATAAATCTTCAAAATATTCAAAACCTATATGGGATTCATTAAAAGCTACATAAATTTAAAGTTAAATTTAAAGCGACGGAACTTTTGGGTTGAAAACAATAAGTCTTAATTTGCAACCTACCTTGAACATTTTAAAAGGGATGAATGGTGACTTCACTATGAGGAGACCTCAATTCGAATGTACTGCGATGGTGGCAAGCAGAGTTTTTATATTACCTCACAACTACCGCGGGCGTTGCATTGTACCTATTATTGCGCCGGCGTATGAGATATATAAACCGGTTGCTTTTGAATGTTATGTAATGTCATTATTTTTTTTTGGTTCCCGGGAGCCTACCTAAATGGTTTGCATTACTTCGCAAGAGTACCGACTATGATAAATCTCAAGCATAAAGATCACTTGCATTTTAATGGAGGCAGCTTTCTTTGAGCGAAGCGTCCTTGCGACGACGACACATTACTTTTGTTTAGTTCAAAGTAAGTATGTAGCTATTAATTGGGTCACTAATATGTACTTGGGTAATAATACGATTGTTTTATTAATCTTCGATCTTTTCTATGTCATTCGTATATCAATAGTTCGATTATAGTCTTAATTTTTTTTCTATAATAAAACACCCCTATGTGCCCGTACTGAAATCCTAAAGTACAGCTAATATCCTTTACCTACATAATATTTGTTCGTACCTACTGGGTATAAGAACCTGTATTGATTTGACTGCGATGTAATATTTTAAAAGATGAATATTTATGTCAGATGCTGTCAAAATCTTACTGTCATATGATAGTGGCTACTGAAAATTGATTTTAAAATTTATTAGAAGAAGTAAGAGTGGCGAAGTTTTAGCGGTATTAATCTAAAAGAAGAAACGGGATTGTAGGTATTTTTAAATTTAAATTATAGATTGTACCTTTCCAAATTATCTAATTTAAGTCTAGATAAAAAAAATGAATGCCTCTATGATTTAAAATACTAACAAACCTCCTAAATTAAGACTATTGTACCAACGAGCTATTGTGTGCCCAAGTATTTATGGCGGGAATGCGGAGGTTATAAAATATTTGTACTAACATTTAGTAACATCTGACAAAAATTGTACCCGTTTTCCATAGTACCTAATAAGTTAATGGTTTTACACAATAAAATTTTTTGATTGATTAATTGATATGATATTTAAAGTATTGCAAAGCCTGTTAAAAAAACTTTTTTAATGATCTCTATGCTCTGTATGTGAGTGCAAGATCTCACATTTTATCCAGACAATAATGTTTGTCTCGTATCACAAAGTAGATAAGTAAACTCGTATGTTCACCACGCTTGATTGTCAATCGATGATTGATAACCGAGCCATCATACACAGGGATTCTTGGTGTGGTAAGGAGTGTATGAGAGTGTGTTAGCAGTTTTGAGCGTTTTCCTTTACGTAGCACGCAAAATGATGACATTTGACAATGGTTATAAGGGATCGATTTAAAGTTTGCTGTAGTACGTTTTGTAAAAACTAAATATTTTCGGTGCAGAATCCTTCAATCAAGATAGACGATGTGGTGCTTACGAGCCATCAGGCCAGTCCGCCGCCTAGGGGCACGTTTTCTTGAAGTGATGCACGATCCTCTGGAACACGTGACTGGCATCGAGAAACGAGAGCTGCTGGCCCACCTCGCTGGCGACTGCGACCCCTTCCGCGTCATGGCTATTAAAAGAGGTAAAGTATACATATTACTTTAATACTCTCTCTTGGACTTAGACTTTACTTTAACCCATCAAATTTCTCGTGTGGCCAGGCAACAGGGCCCAGATTTCTCTTCATAACTGAGGCGCTTAGAGCATACTCCACCATGCTGCTGCATATAAATGAAAGATGAGTGATAGAGTATGCTTTTTGTATTAAGTTAATTAAGCCATAACTGTAACATAACTGTAACAAATGATAACTGTTTAAGCTATTTAGATTAGGAACCATTGTCATTGTAATACTGTACAATAATGGAAATAAAGTTATTATTAAAGTTATTATTATAAAGCCTTTTGTACTACACACTGGCTTTGGTGAAATAAAGTCATAAATGCTAAACTAACATGTTAAAATCTATTAGCAATTGTAGTTCGTTGCGTAAAATTAAAGATCTCTAACAGTATCAGGCGCTACTTTCAAGAATTACAATATATAATTTTGTATAAAAAGACGAAATAATTTCATCTAAGTAGGTACTTTAAAAAAACCGCGAACACATTGTTTAAATAATTAGAACGTGAACGCAATAAAATTGCAGCTTCTTACAGATAAAGTTTTTGATCAAGTGTTTTTGCTAATGTTTAGTGTAAGGTATTCAATTATTTTATGTTAGTAGTTGTTAGTAATAGTTGTTCTAATTCGGTCACGGATGTGTTTCTTCTACCCTTAATGTTACTACCCTTGCCTAAGATGTTCCCTCTAAAAAGTGTAATCGAATCCATACCAATCATCATCATCACAACCCATAACTGCTACTGCTGGGCACCGCCAATAAACGATATTCAATATTTCAGGTCCAGGCACACGCGAACGTCCAAACTTGATCCCGAGTGCGATGACCTGGCGTATCCTTGGCTGCATATGCAATGAACACGTGATGCACGTGGAGTACATCTGTCTACACCAGAACGAGCCGAAACGCTGCGGCTGCGGATACTGGTTCGAACTCTGTCCAATCGCGCCGCTATAGAATAATATTGTTAATCAATATTTAATACATTGATTAAACAACTTTAAGGGTTGTTTGACATCTATAGGACAAGTAAATAAAAAAATGAAAGCGGTTATTTCTTTTCGTTCTTCAAAACACGTTAACCACTTAAAAAATCACATACATAAGAAATGGCGCCAAAAATAATAATTTGCAGAACGTTATATTCATCATATCACGCATAAAGCAGTTTAAATAGTAGCTAGAAAAAACTTTCAGGTTGAATAAATTAAAGAAATGTGAAAGAAAGATGATATTGTATCATCATGTATATGTATTGTATCATCATGCTCCCATTTTCAATGCCATATTTACGAACACTAAACTGATAAAACCATATGTCGTATAAACTCATAGACACTGCGTCATCTAAGGATAACTTTGTGGTTTACCTTTTATTTTCAAACGACTTCATGACTAAAGTATTAAAGATAAAACAATAGTAACTAGGTACCGACCATTCGCCGACCCACTTCCCTTGTCGACCTTGAACCAACATGTCCCACGACACAGCCTTATAGGTATTGTCCTTCCATACCGATAAGTTCATACCATAATTTCATAAATGTTACCTACATTTGACACTTTTACTTTTTATGGAAATAATCGCAAAAAAGCATAACGATTTATCTGGCCTAATGAGACCACAGCTTTTTTTATCAAACCAACAAACGAGGGCCATTTGATAATGAGAGGTCACTAAATTAATACCACTATCGTCCACAATGAACATCCTAGATTTGTGAGAGAAATCCCAGCTACCGCAGAAGAGACCCAGCAACACACTTATATTACCAAAGATCTAGCTGGGAATCTTGGCTTAGGCTGAAGGAATATATCCCTTACTCACTAATCTTTACAAGATGTCTAAAAATTAAATAATAAAATTACGTCAAAAGAGAAGTTAACATATATTTATTTTACTTAAAAGTCAATCAACAATCAATTACACCACATACTATATAGTTACTACGCATTAAATTCACACATTTCCTATTAACTAATATCACATCTAGACATAGTTGTTACCATATATAAAGATAAATTGCATCATGTTACAGTTATCTAAATATTAAGAAAGACTGGTCTCCAAACATTAAAATATTACATGACTAATTGCCTGGCGCAAAATATTCTCCACTCTTAAATGTCATGGAAGGTTGGCTTTTGATTTCGTTCGAAGGAGTGAAATACTGTGTCTTCCGTTCATCAGCTGCATTATTGTTCTTCTGTCTGCTTTGGTAAGAGAAAGTCTTCATGGGCAAAGGCTCCGGAAGTGGGTGTCCTCTGTACAAAGCGTGGGAAGGATAGTACGGGTTAAGATAACGCGGTCTTCCCTCAGTGAAGTAATACGGATTGCGCACTACGTGGTGAAAGGGAACGGCTAAGGGTTCGCTACGAACAACGGCTTTGAAACCTCTTCTCGAATCGGCGGTGTACTCGACGACGCGGTGGGTCCCGTCGGGGTCGACGACGCTGTAAGATCCCACGACGACGTCCCCTCTTCTCTTTTCGTACAGACTCTTTGTGTCACCAGTGCGAGGATCCAAAACTTTGTACGAGTAGTTGTATTCGGTGCTGGTGGGCGGCGGATCGGTTACTATGATGCTAAGCACTGCTGGTACTAAGCACGCGATAACCAAAACCTAAAACAAGAATATATATTAAGTCACTAGCAACTACTTTTACTAAATTCAAATACACTCGACACTAATTTTATTTATTAAATAATTAATTTACCCCAAACATGTTTAAATGTGCACCACAAAGATTTGAAACTAACGCATTAGTTCTCGGCATTGGTCGTATTTATAGAAGCCGCTTGCATTCACTTACTGTTCCGGGCCACGAACATATTTCTCGAATTGTTACACGGTAGCAACGTAGGTAGCAACTTGCACTTACCACCAAACATCTCAAGTGACACGAGTAATCTGATATGTTAATCGGATTAATTTAATTTAAACTTATTGCACATAAACTGGTGTGCAATTACAAATAAAAAAAATAGAATATGATTAAAAATCAACATTTTGATGTTAACTCCTCCTAAACGGCTGCACCGATTTGGTTGAAATTTTATGTGTGTCTTCAGGTGGATCCGAGAATGGTTTAGATTCACAATTGGGAGAAGAGACTACAGAGTAGGTTTGCTTGCACTGACGGCTTGTGATGCTACTCACAGACGAATGGACGCTGGAAAAGACGTCAAGGTGTTTTTATTTACGTTGGGTATCACCCAGATTAGATCAGTACTCAGGCATACTGGTGAGATTCCTTGCTGGTCTTCCTTCTACAGTTAACCCTTAATTTTTTTGTCGTTTTTCAGTTGAAGGGTTGAAAAGAACATCAGAACCGATAACAAAAGTGTTTAGGGGCGTTTGAATTAATTTGTAGGTCATAAAGATTCAGGGCGTCAGCAATCATCTTTATGGCCTAACAATTATTGCTGACGCCCCTGGTGCTAAAGAGACGTAGACAGTAATAATCCATACTAAACTTATACTGTAAATGCCAAGGTGACTTTGTCTCTCTGTCTACGTTTTCTTACTGATTCCGCTGAACTGATTAGATGAACTGATTTGGTATGGAAGTAAATTACGTTTTTATTCCGGAAATACGTTCCCTTGGGATAATTTTAAAGGTAATTAATAGAATATTTAAAATTTAAAATTAACAGAATACATCTTTAAGTTTTAATGCTCCAAGTTGGAAGTTTTAAAGGTAGACTAGCTGTACTGAAACGTATTTTCTAAACTAGTTATATTGCAGTCAATGTAACAGACTAAACGACTTGCGAGAGCAGGTGCCCTTCAGTTCACATATGTATATACTATTATACATATTGTCATCTAGTAATAGCTTTCATGCACTCGGTCTGTAGGTATGTTAGAGGAGTTTGTAGGAAGTAAAATATTGTTATTGTTTAATCAAAGGTAGGTTATACATACATATGTATATGTACCTATTCTAAGTAAAAAATGTTTATGTTGCAATTACGTAAGCAAAAACACAATGCTCATTTGAATATCGCTGTTCCTACTCGTATTTAGTCATAATATATGTATTATATATTGACTGCTGCGCTTGGTCATTGCTAACGAACTTTGAAAGTTTGTTTTACACTTATTACGTTGTATATTTTAATGGTTGTGCTACCAGGAACTCTGTAAAAAATTCAATCATATTGTTACATGCAGAAATTTATATATGAATTCATCATTGTAACCCATAACTGTCCCACTGCTGGGCACGGGTCTCCTCACACAATGTCAACAAGATAAAAACATTTGCAGTTATAATTACACTAATTGATATATATTTATAATACTGTAGGTATGTTGCTCATTCTTAGTGAACAAATTATGTTCAGTATAAAAGACATCAACGCACTTCAATTCTCGAAGCGCTCTCTACAATAAGAGCAATTATAAATATTTATAAAACTATTTATTTCATTCCTGCGCTGTTAACAATAATAATACTTAAAATTTACCTATATTTTTAGTGGTATAATGTATTCTACTTATTCCAATTTCTTTTGTTCATGTTCTATAAATTAATATTTTAAAGTAATTGGTTATTATCTACATAATTATTTTAATACGTGAAGAAAATACTTTCTACCCCTTTTTTCGAAAATTGCGCGGACGGAGGAGGGTGAAATTTCGAACACATAATATAGTTTAGATTTATATAGAGAAGGAGACCAGAATATTTTAAAAATTATGCATAAAAATAAATAAAACATTACACACACTTACATAACTTCCTCTATTCACACTGCCATATGTTTGACACGACGTTTGTAATGTGTCATAGGGTCATCGTTCATAGAATAACCCTTTGGCAAAATGAATTACGGTCAAATTTCGACAGCAGAGCGGGTATTAAGTAGTTAATAATAATAATTATAGCCCCTAATTGTGAATGGAAAGAAATAAGATAGTGGTAAACAGTCATAACATAATAATATGTACATATTATTATCGATGGTACCATCGATAGCTAAGCACTTCTGCTACGGATACTTTAAAATCAAAACAACATCTACGATTCCTCTTATTTATTACCTTAGTATTAACACTTATTTCAACAATATACTACAAATACATCATTAACAAGACAAACGATTCAGGTCACTTTGACGATAACAAAAGCTCATGATGTGAAGCAAACAACATCGCATCTCAGGTGAACGAAACAAATACAAAATTACAATATATTAATAAATACTTTTACAGAATACTCTTCAACACGTGTTCACCTGACCACTTCCAAGAATCAATTCCTCATACCAGGTAACGCAAACAATCTTGTGATCGCTCCACATCCGTGTGTGTGTGTGTTGGACTAGTGGTAGTAGCCGTGGGCGGCGACGGGGGCTACGGCCTTCACGACTCCGCCGAGGGGTTCCTTGTGGACTACAGCGTTGAACCCGTTGTGGGGGTCTGCCGTGTACTCCACGACGCGGCGGGTGCCGTCCGGCTCCACCAACGAGTACGAGCCCTGCACCACGTCGCCGGAGCGCGTTTCTTGCTGGCTCTTCGAATCACCTGGATTAAAAATATATAATCTTAGAATAATTACACTATAGAAAGACAGTCTTCATACATCAAGCGCTCTGTCTAAAGTGAAGCACTAAACCGAAACTTTGCCGAACTTCGGCTGCGGATAATCATTATGTTTTTAGCAATAAGACATAAATAGCTTTTAAGATATTTTGTAACACAATTTAACTGGACAAATCATAATAATTCTTTTTTTTTCGCGAGACACGTTTGGCGTGCGTTGACATGAGATGCCCGGTGTTTGGAGTCATTTCTGACTCCAATTAAGGTGCTTCAAAATATAGCAATTATTCTAAGTATATAATTTTATTTTTCCGAAATGCCATTTCATTCCTACTCGATTCCTATAGACTCTTCAATTAAAATCAAAGAAATATTTTTTTGCGCTAAGCCTATTTGAATGCTTCACTTCTGGTAGGAATCGGAAAAAAATATTGTAAGAAAGCTCTCGGGCGCCTATTGCATTGCCGTTCGTGTTTATAATAAGGAGTTGCCACAAAGAAGGAACGTAAAGCATATTGGAGAAATAAATGGGTGATGTCGGAGGACATATCAAGCAATTTTTCTTGTTATCGCTGGATCAAAGTCATTTAAATCCTGATTGGCTTTCGTGGGTGACTTAAAAATTTCGAGCTAAGATAGTCATAAAAATAAAATAAATTGTCAAATTCTGTTAACCTACAACCATAAACAAAATAATATATTTCAACGTGTAACTTTTTTGTCATTAATATTTATAAAAATTAAATAAATTCCTATTTCAAATAGGTTTTCCTGATCAAAATGAAATTAGAAAATTGTAATGTGCCGAACATACCTGTAAGCGCATCTTGAATGTCGTAAGCGTAAGAGTACTGAGGGTTAGGGTCGTATTCGTCGACGGGGGCGGCGACCTTGGCTATCGCGGGGACTCCGTACGGCGCGAGGGCTGGCCTGGCCACGGCTATGGCCGGCCGCGCCACGGCCAGGGGGGCGGCATAGCCGAGTGGCCGCGCGTAGCCCAGGGGCGCTGCGTAGGGCAAGCCGCCCAGCGCTCCGTGGCAAACCGTCAACAACGCAGCTACTATTACAACCTGAAAGTTAACATTAACAATAATAATAAACGCTGACACACTCATACAAGCAGAAGGATTCCCTGTGTCGCGGGTGGCCTGGACAACACAAACACATTGTGATTTTAAGGTAGGACATTGCCCCTCAATGCCCCCCTCCGCCTAGTTACGGCCGTCAGTAAAAGTGTTTAACGTATTTTTACTGAAGCATTTAGGAAATTCAATATCTATTTCGTAATTGAAACTAAATAAAGAAAAATATAAATGTATCAAATATAAAAATATCATAGATATATTCCAGTCATAAATTTTTCAAATGTATTTTTTGTTAATATTTTTAAAATATAAAGATTTGTAATATAACTACCTAAATAATAATGGCCAACATTACTCAAGGTTCACAATATCAACTATTTTTGTCTAATTTATAAATATACATAGCACTATACCTTCATTTTGTGGTTTAAAGTTGGCTGTTTGGCGCTCAGCGAGCCTGTGAGTGTTTAGGGGTGAGCATCGGCTCTTTTATACGGCTCTCACAGTCGGCGGTTCGTATTAAAACCCGCCCTAGAAAACATTTCGATTTGTCACGGCCCTTTACCCTTTATCGGTTGCTTGAATTATTTATACGCTAAACAATATACTAGGTCTCGAATTTATTATAATCCACGTGTAGCGCATACAACCAAACACCTAAACGATAAAGTATTGTAGATATGACAATTAGGTACTTTTTCACTAAAAATTAAGTAAACCAAACGATAAATATAAATATAAAGACAATTCATAATATGTATGTGTATTCAAAGTGTAGTTGCATTAAAAGGTCAGAATATATACATTTTTACAATAAAAATAATAATTTATATAATACTAGCGACCCGCCCTCGCTTCGCTTCGGGAAACTTATTATCAAGTGCTTAAATATAAAGTTTCATGGTTCTTTAAGAGATGGCGCTAGGCGTTCTTATTCTTTAAGTTAGGAAGGTTCACCTAGATGGCGCTGTGCTTAAAACCCGAAGAAATCCCATACAAACTTTCAACCTTTATTTCAACTTCTTCATCCCTTTTTGTCGCAATAAAAGGTAGCCTATGTCCTTTCTCAGGGTCTAAAGATTGTCTGTGTCAAATTTCATCAAAATCGGTTGAGAGGTTTAAGCGGGAAAGCCACGCAGACAGACAGACAGACAGACAGACAGACAGAGTTACTTTCGCATTTATAATATTAGTAGGGATTATTAAATATGGATAAGTAAATGATAAGTATATAAGCAAATATGAACTTTAATGAAATTTCTAGTGAAGATTGCATCTTCATGTATTGTAATATTGAACTTTGGCGCAACTCAATGGTTCTTCGTTGAATTGTAACAAGATACCATATTCAATCTTGACTTATTATACGTATTTTATCATCTTATGATATTCTTGAACGACGATATTTATCTGTCAAATTTAACACATATTTATATGTATGACTTAAAACGAAATTTATATGTACAAAATATATCGTTGTTGAAAGCAATGGGTAAAAATGATTTTTTTTCGAGCATACGGTCTACGTACTCGTAAAGTCGTAATGGTATCATCGCCTAAACCTGTTGACTTCCGTTACACAAAGGGAATTTATGATGTGTGCGAAACTAAGACACAAAAACTTTATTACATTTGACATTCCATAAAGGCTGTATACCTCTCGGTAAAAATCAATATTCAATAGTTTTATAACTTGATTATGTACATACATATATTACATAACAGATACTCTGAAAGAGTGTAGCAATGTAAGGGTTAGACCTGGTCACTTCGTATAATATATTGATGTATTGCACTTTTTTTTAATTTGGTGCGTTTACAATGCGAATTCGGCCCACTGTGAACCGACGCGACGTTCAATATCAATCCATTTCTCGCGTTTACTTTTTTGCTGTTATACATTATCCAATAATCTTTTATGCCCAGTCCTCATAATATGTACACTTCTCTTGTCTATCAAAAGTAGAGCAAATATAATAAAAGATATATAGGTATAATTACAATAAGTCGCTGAGAGGCTTAACATGTTAACTTTTTAGGTCACAGCTGCGCATTATCAGTGCATGTGTGACAGTGGACGCATTGCGTAGGTATATTGCACTCTGAGATAATTCATAATAGCAATACCTTATTCGGTATGCTAGTCCACACCGGCTCTGTAATAAGACTTATTTTAGAAATAGATAAATAAAAAGGCATTAAGTAATTATTAAATACTTATCTCGAAAACTATTGTAAGTTTTTTATGTATCATTTAAGTATGTATGTACACACAAGAAATTAATGGAAAAACAAGATGGATTCAGTGTAACTGTATATAACGAATGATTGAAAGTCGCATTATTTATAATAAGTAAAAAAATTCCATACGAACTGACGACATTGATGATATTAATGTCGTAGTAAGCATCGATTATGTTATTATTAGCAATATTAACCTTTTACATGATTCAATCGCATCTTATCGCCTGCATTTCTGAATGATTAATTAATATAACCGTAACTTTAAGAATTGCAACCTTCTTCATTAATTATGATATGACTTTCGATTATATAATCTTCATCAACAAATTCCGCCCAATGTTTCCATTCCAAGAAGAACAGAAGTTATGGAAAAAAGATCATTGTTTGGATGGATATTAGGACTGCTAATTTCGCAACATTTGTGCTAGAGATTATAGGACTCTCATTGTGGATTGATACCTTTTTTATGTAAATAGCCGACAAAGGAGCAGACGAGAAATCCCATAGTTGATTGGTTAGTGGTCTTCGACGCTCATGGTCATCAGTCAAAGCATAACCTGGCCAAAAAATTAGAAAAAAGAAGGTCATCGTTTACCAACTATTTTTTAAATGTTCAATAGGAGCATCAAATTAGCAGGATCCTCCTCTGCATCGGATCTCCGGATCTGCACGATCGACGCTCCACGCCACACGAAAAATCAAGTATTTTTGTTAGTACATTATTGGTACCTGGATGATCGAGCTTTTCTCGGTATTTTTTTTATTTGTTTTATATTTTACACGTGGACTCGAACCGGGGTCTTCTGGTTTCGGGACCGCCCAATTTCCCACTTGAGCTATTATAACCTTGTAGATGGTGGCGAAATTTACCTTCGTATTCTAATGATAATGTAGCAATTTTTCATTGCCTGAACAACTGCTGTCAAACGATAACTACTGGGACCGACAGCTTTAAGTGCCTTCTGAAGCACGGAAACCACTAGCCACTAGCGGTAACCCATCCACCTACCGACAGCGCCCATTATTGCTGTATTCGGTAGAACACTTAGGATCTAAGAGCGCTTCTATGATATACTTAAATTGGTTAAGATAAATGTGTTACGAGCTAGGAGGTACCAAGTACTGAAAAATTACAAATGTTATCGAGTAGCCATTATAAAACTAATAAAGTTCAATTGAAATCATTACAACTCAAATTTTTCGTCGTTATTTAATAACTCGCAAACTACTCCGCTAAATATTCGGTATCCAAACGGTATAAAGTGTGAGCAACAATGCTGCAGATAGTGCTACCTACATACTGACATCATTGTATAATCATGAGCCTATTAAAGTGTAGTGCTGCAATATTAAGGTGTAGTCATTGATAAATATTTAGTCGAATATTAATAGTCCACTAGGGTATGGCGGCAGAAAAAGTACAACTTACGCCAATGACACGTGATGGAGATCAGCTATGGGGAGAGACCAGTGTTCAGTACTGGGCCATTAATGGGTTGAAGCCAAGACATTTAGTATTTAAAACCCAAAGAAATTAAGGTACCTGCATTTATTTAAAGAATTATTAAATAAGCAGATATTGAAATTGACGACAAAACGAAAAAATAAGAAAAAAAAATAAGAGATAACATACTTTTAATACGGGCATTTTTAGCTCTCAGTAGGTACAGGTGCCTACCCCTCACATTGTGAGAGGATACACGCGCCCACCAGAGGGGCAGAGAGAAAGGGAACATGGGTTGCGATGATGAAAATGACTTATTGCCCTCTGCCCTCACAGTGTCACAGTACAATCTCAACAATAATTATTTTTCACCAGGAAGTGGTAACACTGTAATGTAAACGTCAGTTTACTCCAGTGAATTAGCGAAAATCCGTAATCTACGTACCTACATGTCCATATTACAAGTGATTCTTCGTATTCTGTACTCCAAATCTAAATCTATATAGTCTATGGCAATTATGGCATTGGTCTATGGACTAGATTTGTATTTATGAAACGTCACTCCATATTTCTTTTTTCCGTGTATTATGTCCAATATTTAGCAAACATTGGCTTTGTTATGTGGTTGATAGCAAAAACATTTTTGCGCTGTTGAATGTGAATAATAAATAAAAATGGCAGACTTTGATGCTATTTATCCAGACGAGCCAGACAGCGAGGAAAATATAGAAGAAACGCATGTGACGTTAGTGCCCGATCCCATCGTCGTCCGAGGAGCTGGTAATATGACAGTGTAAGGTTTCCTTTTATCAGCTGTTTTTATTTTTACCGAAATAAATTATTTTGCATTACAACAAGCAATGTTTGTTAGATACCCTAGATGAGAAACTATACAGAATTTTTTGTCATTGCCTTTGAGATCTGGTGATCAGTGTCCTGTAAAACTAGAACAATAAAATATCAACCAGTTTTTTTCTTTATTATGAAATGTCAGAAAAGTTTGAAGTTCTAAAACTTCTAAACATGATTTATGCGTTTTTCGTGAAAAAATAACTTAAATATCCACTCTTTATTTTAACATAAAACCTTGAGAACATAGGGACACAAAACACATGTACCTACCATATTACTTATACGAACAACAACAACAGTCCCAGTTAAAGTGATAACTTTTGAACTCTTGTAATTATTTACTTTTAGCTTGGGATAGGCACCAAAGCTTAATCTAAAATTATAAACCTTCAAAGATTAACGTGATTATAGTCAGTTCAATTATTTCATTGGGTTTTATATCATAACTTAGGATTCCTAAGTAACAAAAAAGCCGAACATGAATCATCGTTCAAGGAAATTATGAATGATTTTTTATTATAAGAACTGTAATGAAATAAAAAATACACACACACCTTTAGTAGGATTTCCCATGTTGAGACTGGATATTCATCACAAACAAAATATCATAAATACTTGTGACCTGAGAACAAATATTTGTCTATAGGGTAAAAGTTTATTTATATCTATTACATATTTAGTTCAAATTTCCCTGCCCTTTTAAGACACCTTGTGAGTATGGTGATACAAACAAAAACATGCTTTAGTGTACTGGCAAAATTAATTTGATTAAATTAATTACAATAATAAGCTCTGATGCCATGCCACTGAAGTGTAATTAACACATACTTAATGTGTCAAGTCATGGAGACTTAAAATTTGCATATATGTATGTGTAACCATTCCAATAAAATTAATTGTTTGATAGGCATGCTACTGTGGTTTATTACTTTATAAATACAGATGTTCGGCCTTCAGAAATTATAGTTTAATCTGTATTGTCCAGACATTGCAAGAATTGTTGTTGTTCCACTTTGTTTGTGCTGCTCTATGGATTTTATGATATTTGGTAGTTGGACATCTACATTGCTAGAAAGACATTTTCCTAGTGACCCTGTCTATGAACCGAGTGGGTCCCATGTTTGATTTCTTATTACAGGGTTTAAGACAATGGTTTTTTAAAGTAATTTCTAATCTCTGTATAAACTTAATGCAGTATTACTATCTTCTTAACCTTCAACTAATTTGCTTAGTGTAAGCCGTCTTACTTTGTTTATTTACTATAAGCGGATTAAAAGAACATAAGCGCTCATAACCTAGCAGCTTGCTTCGATCCTAAGTGATCGTCTAAGTTAAGCAACAGTGATTGGCCACTAATCCCTCCACCAATTCGCACTGGAGCAGCGTGGTGGAGTATGCTCTAGGCCTCCTAAGGTATGAGGAGAAACCCGTGCTCCGTAACGGGCCATTATGGGTAGAAGCCTAATCTTAATTTAGAGAGGGGCCATGAATTTTGGTGTGGATAATACCTATAAGGTCTACCTACGACAAACAATTTTACCTAGCTATCTATTATAAAAAAATATAAATTATTAAACAAAACAAGCTCTTCATTTTAACTTAAATATTTGTGTTATTGTTCCAGGTTTGGTTTAAGCAACCGTTTCAATGGCGAGTTTCCGTCTGGCCTGCAGTCGCGGGTGGCGCCCGAGGAGTACCAGGCCACGGTGGCGCGTATCAATAGTGTTCTCAAGAAGACTTTACCAGTTAACGTGAAATGGCTGTTCTGCGGCTGCGTCTGCTGCTGTTGTACACTAGGATGCTCACTTTGGCCGGTCATATGCCTCAGTAAAAGGGTGACTAAGATTTTGTCTATTTATTGGTATGAAAATAGCACGCGATTCCAACACCTGTGTTGTAATATTTGCAATCAACATCATTATTCATAATGCACCGTTGCACAGCACAGGTTTGTCCTAAAAAATGGTTGGCTCGCATCCTGGCTCATTGAATTGGTGCATTCTTGTGTAAGAATGAGTGTAGTATGAATAAAATGACGCCTCTGTTAAAGGCATTAAAACTTAACACGTTCTTAGTCTTACACGTTCGCTGCGGAGCACGTATACGTAGTGTTTTTTTCCATAGAAAATTACGATCGACGCAGCGAATGTGTTAAAACAGGAGTACTTATATTAGGTATTGTCGTGGAATTCTAGATAAACCCAAGTAATCGAGTACACTGCCATATTTCTTTTAACATTAAGACAACACTGCTACGCTGCAACTACTGTAAATACGCTTATTGCTACTCTGTTTCGTCAATTACGTATTAATGCAAAACACTCATAGTTGACAACTCTTTGGTCTTTTCCTAAAAAGGATCTGTGGCTGTGGGTTTGTAGAGGATGCAGTTATCCAGTGAATAGGAATATTAACATTTGTTCGTTATCACTAAAAATTATTATATTTTTACAGACTCAACATTCTTTAAACAAACTCCTGGAGTGGGAAAACAGCCGACTATACAATAAATTGGGCCTTCGCTGGCGACTCACGAAGCAACATTGTGACTCATCCTCAATGATGGAGTATGTACTTCTTATAGAATTCATACCTAAAATACCCATATACAGGCCCGACTAAAGTCGAACAGTGTCATACCTATACTTAACTTGTAAATATAACATAAATTAACACATAAAACACTATACATCTCAAAAATCAACACCACTTTTTAATTAAATATATTGAAACATATTGAAAGTAGAGACACTTTGACCTTAATATTTGCTTTGTATGTCATCAAATTATGTTGTGTATTGTAAATACGAAAAATGTATCCATGTGTATTGATATTGGTATTAAAATTAGAGAAAGGTATTGTTACACGCTTCTCGTATTTAGATGTTACCCAATACGATACAAGCTTTTGTTGGTTTTGATAGCGGACATGTTAACTATTGAGTAATGTAGCTTAAATCGGCGAACCCTCCTTAGCTTGTTGTGGTTGAAATTGTTATTAGGACTCGCTATGTAAAATGAGGCTGGTAGAATGTAAAATTAATAAATAAATTTAGACTTTTTGTATCGTTGTACAATGCAAGTTGATATCTTAACGTGTCAAAATCAATACTCACTCGACTCGACTACATTGCTTCAGATATACTATATCTGAATGTTTATGTTTGTTCTTCGTGTTCCCCTTGGTACGAATCCTCAAGAAAGCATTACTTGTGTGTGAATGATTGTTCTTAGCGTTCATTATTCACGCGGCGCTTTGAAAATACAAAAAGCTTTCGATGTCATATTTATGCAATACTTCACTATTTTCTTGCGAATATTCTTTAAGTAGTTGCCGGTGACCTTAACTAACTAGATTAACAAAAAAAAAAATTGTGAAAACTGGGTTTGTGTTTCTGAAACATTGTTTAAGTACCTGAATGTCAACATGAACGTCTTATGTTAAGGAATTTCTACTAAGAAGTGCGATGCGAATAGCATTTCGCATTTTATTATAAGAAAATTGTCAGGACTGTGTTATTAGACGTTTAATTGATTAACATAGGAATTGTACGTTAGCTAAATTCGCCCTCTTTTCCCTTTTCAACATGTTGTGAACGAGCGAGAGCTCCCAATGTCTTATTGCCATATTTCTGAACAATACAATCGATTATCGATCATAAATCGATTGGATAAGTATTACTTTTAAACGAGTGCCGTGACAGCTCAGGACGTCGTCTTGCCGCCGCAATGTTTTTGTCAAAAACAACGGTTGAAAAGCGAACAGGGTATGTTGACATTAAGTTGTAACTTTAAGTGTATGTAAATATTTTAAGTAACAATAAAATATAGAATATTTTTGTTCAAATAATAAATCTCACTATGTGATGACTTTGTCTTTAATTGACTGCGATAAAGCTTCAAGCGGCGCGGTTTATTTACAGCGCCTGTTTTAATGTTCTTCTACGGTATTTAACACAATGCTTATTCTTTCTAGCTCCAATATAAACACAAACTTAAATTAATATTTTTATTAATAAATACGAGCATTATACTATATACATCATTAGCGAAATACTAAGGCACTTAACAATATGGTCCCACCAAAATATATAATTAAACAATAAAAAATGACACATTAATTACATACAAATTACGCGATTTCTATACAAATTAACAATTAAAAAACGATATTATGCAGTTATTGCGTTCGAAATAAGAGATTGATTAGGACTAGCTCTTCTCGTGTTAGATATTACGAGTCATTCGGCACAAACACAGCGTTACTCTGAAAATAGGTCAGGTAACTACAGATACTAGTGTTACGAAATAACTTTTATCATGTGCAGTTGTACATGCACTTTACTAAGTAGCTAAAGAAAATAATCTGGAAAATTACGTGCAAAGTATTGAGAATTTGTTTGTCTCTTATCAAAAATATACATGAAATTAACCGGAAAATCCCCCTTAAACTTATAAGACTTTAGCCTAAGCTTATCAGCTATATATAAACAGTTTGGTCGTGAGGTCGTGACCCAATATGCCCGTAACGTTACACAGTAAGAATAGTATTTAATACAACACCTAAATCGGAATATCAGTAAGCCACACTTTGGTCACCAAAGTTTCTGGATACTAGCAATTTTATTACAAAAATCGATAAACAATAGAGAATTAAAACAGTTCTTAATATTAATCAGATGCCTACCTACATACTTATACAACAAAAAATAGTAAAGCTAGTATTAAAATTAATTATTTATCTATCGAGGCATATTCTCACAAGTTCAATTTATAATTACATTCAGTCATTATCCCTTTTATTTACATAAACGTTTCATTTAATACAGATTTTTGGTCATTCGGATGAAACAATTAGGCTAACTAAGGAATACTTAATAATAATTATGGCAATACTAGAGCGAATATAGTTGAAATTCTCTTGTACACATTTCAATGGCTTCACGATTACCCGGAGTCGATGTCCACGTTTGCTGTAATCTCGATTGCTTATAAAAGTAAAAAAAAGTATTTAGATGTGGAAAGCGAAACAAAAATAAAATTAAATCAGTTTAGTTCTCAATGTACAAAAAATAACATAAAATTTATGGCCAATAAGTAAATTACAGAGCAGTCATCAAATAATTCTAATTAAAATTTTAGTTTTGATAATAATACAGACTAGGAAATCAAATTGATCAGACCATTCCACAATTAATCAACGAACTGTATTTTAATAATCTCATCACATTTGCTTACATTAAAAAATATGACTGTAACCACATAACTGATTTTGTTATGAATGAAGTATTTTATTAAAATCAATTATCAGAAATATATAGACAAGTATGAAATGAAAAATAACATTTAATTTAAACAATAATATCAATCATATTTACAACTATTAAGATCTTCACATTTTTATAATTTTCTTCATAAGTCGTTATTTCGCGCAACACATGCAAAACAAACAAGTGTAACCACAAAATAAAAATAAACGAACACAGCTATCTAACTCGCTCGCACCAGCGGATATTTTATCATAATAAGGCCGTTCACATTTCCGCAAGGTTGCAGCACTTGTAGCCTTATTGCATTAAAGCGAATTAACGCATGACACAAATTTTGAACTGTTACTCTTTATTAGCTCATTTGTACGTAGTTCACTGGGAATTGTCCTTTGATGCCGTTGCATTCGCCGAAGTACCACTCGTCGTTGAGTTTGGAGAGGATAGTGATGACGTCACCGACGCTGAACTTGAGATCTCCTTGTTGGACGGGCTCGAAGTCGTACAGCGCTGTCGCGCAGCCGAGGACTGTGGGCCTGGGGGACTGCTCGGGTAGCGGCACCTTCACCTCCACGTAGTTGGACGGGAAGAGCCCCTGCGCTCCGCTCCTCAAGCTGCCAAACAGCCATTCGCCATCCACCCGCCTAATCAGCTTGATCTTCGTATTAGCCTGGAAATATTTTTAATACAATTTAATGATGCGTAACTAATTCGACGTTACTAATTCTAGTTGATAGTGGCCATGCCTGCAAACTCTGCAAAGCGGGGGTCACGGGTTAGATTCCAGGCCGGAGCATATTTATTCATGCGACGGATAAATCTTTGTTCTCGGGTCAGTGTTAGGGATGTTTTATTCGTGTTGTTTATGAACGTTGACCTTCTAGTATTGTAATAAGATAAATGAGTACTTTTTTAAATTGGTAGATAAATTTATCTACATAACGACCTATATAAATATGCAATTATGTCAGTTTAATATTTTTATATTACACAAAATAAATACTAAAATCCGAAAACGAAAATGGTAGTTTAGGCATGATTTGAAACGGCAAATAGCACTACACAAAAACTGTTTCAGCAGTTTCTCTTTTAAAATTCGCAAATAATCGAGGCAAAGTAAAGTGTTATTCCGATCTAGGTCAGAAATAAAAGAAACAGCGTTTTCACACAAATAAGATTATTAGATTGCAGAAGCTCAAGGCAACACAACAGCTAACGTAAACAAAGAAAAAGTGACTGGTGTCTATAAATAGTATTTATAGACTACGTCGTTTAGTTATTTCTAACTTTCTATGATCTAGGACAGTCTTTCTCAAAGTGGGCGATAACGCCGCTTGTGAGCACTAAAGGCCTAGAGAGGAGCGGTAAGGGACCTAAAAAAAGGTGGAGGGTGTTGAAGTTGGTTGTTTTAATTGCTCTCACGGGTAAAGTCTGGCTTAGAATGTTAGTTTAAACTCCATACCAGGCTAATATACCTAGCACATTATAATTTAGTTAATCAAAGTATCAGTGTGGTTTTTATGTTTTGGTAAAAAAAGTAAAAAAAATGAGGGGTGCTGAAAAATTATTGACTTTCGAATTGGACGGTAGACGAAATAAATTTGAGAACCTCTGGTCTAGGATGAGGCTCAATTTTATATTTCCAGAGGCCAAGTCAACCTTACTAACAACCGGATCAGCCAATAGCTATCAAATTACAAATTAAAACTCAAACACATTATCAACGAGGGATACAGTGTATCCTGAACTTCCTACGCTTACAATGAGAAATTCAAGTTTACGATGAATGTTTCAATAAAAACTTCACAAACTGAATCATTCCTATCGGGTCGACATGTAGGGTAACATTTCAAATTTATTCGTGACACTATCTAGCTGGAGAGCTCTGAGAGGGAAGGTTCCCGGGTTCGGTTTGTGACCGTGAGAGGTAAAAGTTTATTTTCGGGTCGTCGTTGTATGCGAATTCTGTTCGGCCATGGGGCTCGCAACACGGAATTCTACTGCGTAGGTATGAGTGTGATGTTAATTAACATTTAAAAAAATTTATATAACATGTACACGAAATAGATTGAGCTACTATCACTCTAATATAATTATATCCATATCACGAACGTCATAAGAGCGGCACGAAGTTCGCTGGCACAGCTAGCGTTTAATAAAAGTTGATTTTTACACAAATCTGTAGTTTCAATTTGAAAGATGCGGGATACTGCGCGAGATTGAGTAATTCCGCATACCAATCGCGCGGGATTGAATGAGCTGCGGGGATTACAATCCCTACATTGGGGAAATACAAACTGTTTTTACAAGATACAATACCTACCTACCGGGATTGTCATATCCGTAACCTTTGAACATAAACTGTAAGTTTAAAATTGTTTAAGTAGAAACATAAGATATAAATTAGCTCCACAAACATAACACTGGAAGTGGCGTGAGATATCGAGTTCCTGTTAAGATAATGAGTTGTATGTGGAATTCATTTTTATCAACGACAGTACAAACACTCATTTTATTGCGAATCATAAGAGAATAGCGTCGTATGCGGTAAAGAATAACACAAACATAATAGGAAATCGCTAATTGTAACAACCTTGAGGTTACTTTGCGGAAACTAATATTTTGATAATCATTTTATGACGTCGGTGTACACATACAAATATATTTAACATATTCATTTTGAGATCATGGAAATTTGTATGTAAATATCCGACAAATGAGCCGAACGAGCAAATGAGCCGTGTGATGTTCAGTAGTAACCGTCGGTCATGGATGTCATTAACACCAAAGGTGTCACCGATTAGTCGAAAAAAAGGTATTTCATATTAATGATAGGTATTCATGACAAGTGAGCAGTGATAGCCGAGGGGTTGAACGTTGGACTCCAGGAGGCCCGGGTTCAAACCCCAGCACGCACCTCTAGTTTTCAAAAATTATGTGCGTATTAGAATTTAATTATCACTTGCTTCGGTGAAGGAAAACATCGTGAAGAAACCTGCACACCTGAGAGTTCTCCATAATGTTCTCAAACGTGTGTGAAGTCCACCAATCCGCACTTGGCCAGCGTGGTGGACTATGGCCTGTAGCCCTCACATTGTAAGAAGAGACCCGTGCCCAGCAGAGGGACAGTTATGGGTTGCGATGATGATGATGATTCATGACAATAATTATAGTACCGACTAGTGACCAAGTGGAAATCGCATCGATCGCTTTCAATACGGCGTAATGACCGCTATCAAACTATGACACCGGAGTCCGGAGAGCCCTTGATCGATACGAGTAGCTTATCTGATACTAAGAAACGGAAGAGCCCAATGAATGTACCAAACAATCATTTTGGTACAATTGACAAAATAAAGATATGGTAACCTAACAATTTAGTAAACCCGATCCATGTTGATTAAGGAGGACAGCGGAAAGCAAGCTGTCTGTGCACGTACAACTCAGCAAAACAGATGGCAATACAATATAAACGTCATGTGGTCATGCCACGTGTCAAGCGCGATACAATTACCTGACGTCAACATACTGCGTCAATTGGTAATTCAATATTTACAGATCGTTCACTGAAAATAATTTATTGAAATACACACAAAATGTTTTTACGGTTATCACGTAACTATTTACACGTTCAACAACTACTTCATTGGCGTATAATTTATACTTTTCTTTATTACCATAAGGACAATACATAATTACCTATACTTATTACTTACCTATAACTTACTTATCTTAGATAAACATATAAGTTACCGAAACAGGTTGCTCGGTAATTGCGAACGAGCAACTTTGTTCGGGAGACTGATAAACCAATGCGGCATTGAATGGTGTCCTCTGCGCGCTATTATGTAAAAGGATTACAGGTCACCTAAACAATTATTATTAGTGATTTACAGAAAACTACGGAGCCTTTGGAGGCAGATGTCGCAGGACCAGTAGGAATGACGCCAATAAGAGAAGACTGACTTTTAAAGGTCGATGAATAGATTAATGGGCTGAAAACCTCAAAATTCTCCAATGTAATTTGTAAAGATACTTACAAGACTTCACAAACGGACTCTGTTCATTTCCGTAAAGTGGACTTTGTCATATTACAACATCAAGTCGTAATGGGAAATCATTTACAAGGTTTAATTAACATGGGCGGATGCAGTCTATTCCTGTCTGCCTGTTTATGGAATATAATAAGACTTCCTACTCTCGTCGTACATGTCGTCGTACATTTTATGTTATGTCATACATGTTATTATAATAACCCATTATAATTGTCACCCTACAGATACACCTATCATACTGAGACTAACGCCGTTGTAAAGGATACTGTTCACATTTGTAGATTAGATACACCAGGGTCGATAATTTTTAAAACCAAAAAAAATAATAGTAGGATGAAACCCAATAGAAAAGGAGGGGAATATTATAAAAATGAAAGGAAAAATAAATTACGGGCGATCTGAGGTCGGGAAGGGGATGGGGGTGAGTTTTTAAGGGTAAAAAACGGTTTTTCTCGATTTCCGGCAAAACTAAAAGTCCTATCGAAAAAAGTCAAATGGCAAAGTTGTAGGTAATAAAAAGATCTAAAACTTTTGTATTTACACTTTTTTCACATAACCTCAAAATTTATGTGAAAAATCCAAAAAACCAAGTTTTTGGTTTTTTATTTTTATCTTTTACAAATATATTTTTTTTTAACGAAATTTGGTGAAAACTTACCTTTTTATGTCCCAAATACGCTGTAATTTATTTGATTTAAAATATTTATTTTTTCACCTTATTTTGAATTAATATCGAAAAAACACCCTAATTTTCAATCGAAAATTCACCCGTCAAAATATCAGCTTTTTTCAAAAAGTTGGTATGGTTTCTGTTCGTTGAAATCTCTACTTTCCGATGGTGAAAAAAAAATATATGTTATAATGTATGTATTAAATGATTTCGATAAAAAGATTTCAGCTCGTTTGCAAAATGTGCCTGATTTAGTCGCAGTAAAAGCACATTATCACACTGCTTGTATGGCTAATTTTTATAACAAAAGAACAGAAAGAAAAAGGGGTCGCTCAGCATGTGAAAACACTAAGAATTATATTAATTATCTTATTAATTATATCGTTGACAACGAAACAGAATGTCAATTTTCTGTAAATGAAATAAAAGAGGGATTTAGAGAGAGGGATTCTGAGAAGATTTACTGTAGTAACATATATATTTTTTTTCACCATCGGAAAGTAGAGATTTCAACGAACAGAAACCATACCAACTTTTTAAAAAAAGCTGATATTTTGACGGGTGAATTTTCGATTGAAAATTAGGGTGTTTTTTCGATATTAATTCAAAATAAGGTGAAAAAATAAATATTTTAAATCAAATAAATTACAGCGTATTTGGGACATAAAAAGGTAAGTTTTCACCAAATTTCGTTAAAAAAAAATATATTTGTAAAAGATAAAAATAAAAAACCAAAAACTTGGTTTTTTGGATTTTTCACATAAATTTTGAGGTTATGTGAAAAAAGTGTAAATACAAAAGTTTTAGATCTTTTTATTACCTACAACTTTGCCATTTGACTTTTTTCGATAGGACTTTTAGTTTTGCCGGAAATCGAGAAAACCCGTTTGTTACCCTTAAAAACTCACCCCCATCCCCTTCCCGACCTCAGATCGCCCGTAATTTATTTTTCCTTTCATTTTTATAATATTCCCCTCCTTTTCTAATGGGTTTCATCCTACTATTATTTTTTTTCACTTTTTATTATTTTTCAAGGCTTCTACCCTGGAAGGCTTTACGAAAGTGAGATAATATTTTTGACCACGCTTAAGTTTTCCTGAAGATGTTATCATCGAAGCAAGCAAATCACATCAAACTGGGTAACAATAGCATATCTCTGCTTCATAGTTACAACATAATAGCACGTTTAACTAATATAAAAATGTTAACGTTGCAAATACGATGCATTCGTAACGTGACCGAGAAACGCCTGAAGTGCTACAACGGTTTTAAACCTGCTAATAACTTTGTCCGTGAGCCTGACACAGGTCGTTAACAAAACTGATGCTTGTTTAGATAAAGCTATTTAAACAGATTCATCGGCTTAACGAATGTGTTCAGCACGCTACACTGGGTAATATACCTAAGCTAGTACGATACAAAGAAGCTTTATTTATCCTATGACATAATGTTGGTTCTTTACAAAATGGAACGAAAAGAGTAGGAAGCTACATTACTAAACATACATTACATACCAGGCCGTGTGTGCGTGCGTGTATGTGTCCTGCATGTGTTCGTGCGTGCCTGCGTGTGCGCCCGTGCGTGCATGCGTGCGTATACTAAGGCGCCATGTTCTGTATTACTAACCATGTTTGTTGTGTCATTAAACGGGAAAAATGTCATTCTTACTATTGTGCGCTAGTACAATAGTATGTTTCTTCTCACGATCTAATAAGATGACTAATTAAATTCTGTAGACGATTTTTACATAATCATTGTGATAACAGTCCCGAAGGTCGTAACTAAAGTTATACGACCGTGAACTTTGAGTAAACTGTTGCTAAAAGGAGAAGTATTGATAAAACAAAACATATGTATGTAAATATACTAAAATTAGAACATTACTTGGCCAAGTGCCCACATTAAGATCAGAATGTCGACGTCGTCGCTTGCAAACGCCTACAAGATAATATGAATGGCTTGCAAAATTGTAAAACAATGCAGATTTAATAAAAGCTTATGTAAGAGAGTTTATTAACATTAATTATAAGGGCGTCAACATGATATTAATTACATATTGCATGTTTTATGCACTCATAATATTATCAATATTAAACGGGTTAATATGGCAACCAGATAGTGTATAGTATAATTAATATGTAACCGTCTCTGTGACGATATTTGCACGGAGTAATAAAGATTGAATATAGTGTTTACTAGCTGTGCCCGCGACTTCGTCCGCGTGGAATTTAACTTTTTTTTAAGTTATTGTCCAGTTCGTATTAAAAATTTCTAAAACAAAAGAGTTAGGTACTCCTTATTACATCAGCTATCTGCCAGTGAAAGTCCCGTCAAGATCGGTCCAGCCCTTCTCGAGATTAGCCGGAACAAACAGACAGACAAAAATTGTAAAAAATGTTATTTTGGTATATTATTATGCAACGTGTATCCATTATGCATTTAGTAAAAAGCGGTGATTTTAATATTACAAACAGACACACCAATTTTAAGTAAGTAAATACTAACATAAGGCTGCCAGTCCACCGGAGCGGAGAAACGGAGAAATATATTATACACCAATAGGATTGCATAAAATCTTCGTGGACAGGGGTTTGCGAGCAAGTTTAAAATCCTATTGGTGAATATTTCTCCGTTTCTCCGTGGACTGACTTCAGAATACCCTCTAGGTTGTTATGTATAACTCAGTGGCGATCCTGGCTACTGAGCCAAAGGTCCCGGGTTCGATTCGTAACTTTGACAGACACTTGTAACAGGAAAATGTTTGTTCTTGGGTTTCGAGTTCGACAGTTGAGTACGTAGACGGCGAAGAGTATGGAGACCTATGGAATGACATCTATCGCACTCGCACCAGAAAAGGAACAACTTATGCCGATAACACGAAATAAAACAAGACACGATGATAATATTTTCTCACTCTGCTTGACGGTTTTTTCAAGGAAAGCACAGTTGCTTACATAAAAATTTGACAGCTGATGTCGAACTTTTCTTGCGTCACATACAATTGTACTTTCTCAGGCTGTCTCATGTTGGCCACGCTCACCAGGTATCTATATGTATATATCTTCGCTGTCTACGGTTGTGTATGTCCGGTATCTACATAATTATGTCTATGGTGCCTACGAACCACCACACATAGGGAATCCAAATAGTGTTACGACTATGACTATATGTAACTGAGCATTGGTATACACATAACATCACCTAATTATTATATATTAGTATCGTTGATTACTAATATATCTGATTTTATTACTGAAATATTCGCAATCTGAAGATAAACCCAGTTGAATGAGTCTTGAATACAGTGCCGTTATAAGGGGCATTACCCTCGAACAATGTCTTGGACGTATTTACGTTCTAGATCATCGTTCGCTATTTTTATTGAATAGTAGTTGACTACTTGATGCCGTCCACTAATTTAAACTTGAGTCGCACGTATATTGCCCGGTTCCTTAACGATTGGTTAAATATACGAACCGGGCATAATTATGTCTCCTTGTGTGAGGTAGGTACTGTAGGTATTCAAAATAAGAACGTAACAGAATGTTCATTAAACTATCATACGGCTTGGTAACAATATTATAAAACATGCAGGCACCCATCAAGCATGAATGTAGTCACGGCTAACTGACTGAACTGAACTATTACTATCAGGAGTATCATACCTGTATAATTATGTATATCATACTGAAATGTGTGCAATCCACTAAACTTTAAAATCAGAAGTTAAAGAGTGTAATATCGAGCTAATAGTTATATTATAAAATAATGTATGCTTATACTAACTATTAACTTATACTATTAAGTTTGTTCTAGAACGGATAGCAGTTCTAGAACCAACTTGCATCTTGTAATTTATATGTGCTCGTAAATATTATATTTAAACAAGATAGTTTAATTCGCAGTTCCATCTTTGTAACAAAGCACTTTTTCTGGTCGACAATGTTATGTAAATAGTTTTATCATCACGTGATATGACGCAGTGGTATTAAATTTGATCATTGTTATCAATTACCTATACAATTAATGCGTAACAGGACTGTTTACATTACACATGTTTGCTATCAATAACTCTGACGACGTATGGCGTTCCCTCCAAAGATAAATAAAAAAAAAACCCAGACATGTTTATAAACTACATGCAGTCCAGATTAAAAAGAGATAAATTTTATAATTATAGGTGGTAGAGCCTAAGCCAGTAGAGCCTAAGCCAGTAGAGCCAAGTTCGCTCGGGGTAATACCACCGCCATCAACAGTACTTAGTACCATTTCTACCGTACAATTGTGTTCCGGATAATAAAGATAAAGGTGTGGAACCGGTTTAACTTTTGACGCAACCATCTTAGTCCTTTAGGGTAGCAACACATCTGTGACCGAATTAAAACCAGACTCTTACAAGTTACAAACAATTACTAACTGGACTATTACTAACAACTAACAATACTAACTTTCGCTAACAGTCCCCGTCCCTGATACTTCCTAACAAACGAATCAACCAATGTTCTAACACCGTCTTCTAACTGTATTAATCATCGTATAATAGTCCCCATTTGAGTCTTGTTCTATTTTAGGTCGGTCACAGGTGGTGCCGCATGCTATCTTGAATCTATAATAAAATCGAGAAAACAACACTCACCGAAAAACATAAATCGTCCGGGTGATCGGTGAAGTAATCGAAGAGCGCAACAGCGTAGGGCTCCGCGTCTGTGTTCTGTTCTGGTTCTGTGAACTGAGCGGTGAAGTATTCAGGCTCGTCCGCGGGCCACACCACTGGTAGGTCGTCGTCGACTATTTGAGGAGGTGGCGGCGGTGGGATCGACGGCATCGGCGGCGAAGATTCGCGCTCGGGGGATCCTTCGTCCCAACTCAACGATTTTGAATCCTGAAAAAAAATTACATCATTTTAAACCCATCTTTACCTTGAAACTATTAGTATCATAACTTCGTGAATTCTGGTAAAGATTGGGAGGTTAATAAATGTCAAATCCTCGAAACAATAATATAAAAGTGAGTAAATTCGGGTAGCGTTTGGAAGTTAAATAAATGTTCTCTAGTGACAACATTTTAGAGCGCTGCCAAGGCGTCAGCTATCGATTAAAGCAGTAGTTAACCCACTTCAAAAGCCTTTGGGCGATATAAAACTATCCGTCACTAAAGTTACTTAAGTTTGAGTACACTCAATAATGGGGAAAGAATTGGTAACCTACAATGGGCCACTAATGGATGTAGCTATTATTATGTATAAAAGGCCACGTATATATACTGAACGGGGACAAAAGATAAATAGATTCATAAGTCATTCCTATACAATTCCATTCGCATTATGTTAAAGTCAATAATTATATCAATATAGGTACATAAATATTATATAAAACTCTTCCGTTCCTGAGTGTCTGACAGACAACTCACAGCCGAAACTACTGAACACAGGCATGTAATGTATTATAATGTATGTTACTTGGGAGTATAGGGGAAAATCTCTCCTGAGGCGATAAAAATGGGGATTAACTGAAACTTCAATGGATTCACTTGAAATTTGAAAACATGGGTTCCTCAAGAGACGCAAGGGAGGACTAAGAAAAGATTTTTCGAAATTAAAAAGGCGCGATATAACCAAATTACCCGCGGGCGAAGTCGCGAGCAAAAACTAGTTACCTATAATTGTGTCTAAATATCGACACATACAAAAAATACGCCAATTGTATAAATTCTAAAAAAAAATATATAGGCAGAAGAGTTCTATAATGTAGGTATATAGGATATAAATAAGACATTTAAAATATACAATAACAACCTATTTTTAGTTGTTTTCGGAGCTGTGTTTCAAATTCACTACTCGAGTAGGTACGAGTTGGAAGAATTTACGATCATGAACATTTTTCTTATTATCATATTGATAACTTTTGTGTATTGACATCTTTCAGAGGTATCTGTGTTATCTGTGTTAGGTACCTATTGTTCTATTTTTATGTATGCTTTAGGATTCGTCAATTACTGAGACTGCTTAAACGTAAACATTTACACAAACTTGATAATAAACAAAATGTAGAATTTTACGATTGAAACTGCTGCAATTATTGAATCGTAGTCAGTCAATGAATTCATTATTGCTGCTTCCGAGTTCCACTATAAACTAGTTACTGTCTAGTTACTAACAACGAACACTTTTTTAATGTGCATTCGGTGTGTCAAGTGGAAATAACAGGAAAGTAATGGCTTCGTCGTGACTTGTGAGCAATATGATTTCAAACACAACTCATCGCGGTGTATGCATATTTTATTATGATACGGGTTCTCACGATATGTATTTTGTGGGCCGATATTTCAACCAAAATGCTTGAATCGTCGTAACGGTCAACTGAACTCAGCAGTGTCCACGATCATTATGTTGAAATATCGGCCCACAAAATACATATTGTGAGTACCCATGTCGCAATAAATATTTGAGCAATATTAAGTTTTAACACTAGTTTCTATATTAGACGCATTTACTTGTATCCAACCGAGATAAATGAACCGATGCTTTGTCAAACGTACATATAATATACATAACAATGGCAGACAATTATGAGAGTAGCCTCGAACTTACAGTAAGCATGTTATCAAGCGCATCTTAATTGAATAATCACTAATCAGTACAAAACCTCAATGCTAACAAACAAAACATTTAGAATAGCACATTTACCTAACTATTACCGCGACCAGTATTCTTTGTTTTATGGAATTAAGGTAGCAAACTAGCATGCAGCACCACCCTTCCGCTGCCGCCCATGACAACTGTGACTGTCGTAGAACACGACTCAAGTGGGGATTAGGGTGGTTATTTGGGTTAATAGACGGTATGAGAACGTTAGTTGATTAGTTTGTTAGTAAATATGAGGACTGGGACAGGGACTGTTATTGATAGTTAGTCCTGTTAGTTGTTGTTAGTAATAGTCCTGCAAGTAATTGTTAACAAGAGTCCCGTTCTAATTCGGTCACCGATATGTTGCTAACCTTGAGGACTGAGATGGTCGCCTCTAGAAATTTGTAACCGGCTCCACACTTTTCTAACCGGAACACAATTGCTATTAAAACAATAATTACACGGTAGAAATGGTACTAAGTACCGTGGCGGGCGGTAGTCCTCATTCAGTAATATTCATTATTCACATGGTAATATTAAATTCAAGGTTACCAAATTGTTGTGTAATCTTTTGTTCTGTTATTATTTCTTCTGTAACTAGTAGCAAGCGTGTGCTTATAATTACACATTACCAGGCTACCAACAACACGTAATGGCATTGGTGCTCTAAAAGGCACGTGTTTACTAGTGTTGTTCATCCACAATCTATAACACAGCTTGCATGCGAGACAAACTCATTTATATAAATATGTCAATGAACAAAATATATTTTTTAATAGTAGGTACCTACAGGAATTGTATCAGAAATATACAATATACATATATCAAATATAAGTTGTAATAAACTTGTTATTGTCACTAAGCAGGAAGGTAAAGACTATGAATATACATACATACATCTATAACTAGGTTACTCTAATCTCATAATGAAAAATAAGCTCAACAACATTGGATCGTACTGGAAACATCATTTTAGCTTTCCATAGCATCAATTGTACTAATTAATGACACAACTCAGCCAAAAATACTTCAGACTTCATAGTAACAAAACTCATATAAATTGTAAAAAGGGACGCTAAAAACTAAAAAGTATGGCCTCAAAATACCATACACTTTAGTTACATGAGTAAACCGATTTCTTCATCTACTACCTACTAGTAGACAATTCTTTGTAAGCCAACTTTGGAATTTATATCGAGACCATATACCAAAAGGTTATTAATAGTCATGCAAAAAATAACCTTTTAATAAGAATGCTGAAGGGAAATTAACTTCTTTGGTTTTATGGCAAAACAACTAGAACGAAATAAAAAAGTATTAAGAAGTAAATCAATTACTTACGAAATTGTCACCAAATCCGTTGTTGATTTTGTGAATCGGAGTCGTAGTGTTCACATTCATAGTAGTAAGTTGGAAGTCACTGCCAAATGTATTTTTTAGGAGAGCAGAGTTTTCTGGAGGTTTTGGCCTAGCTGGTTTAGCTCGGATTATCGTGGGCCCTTTTAGAGGAACGGAGGCATAATGGCTAACATTACTCGAAGAATCAAATATATCTTTGCTCATGCTGAATACGGGCTTCTTCATTATTGGCGGCTTAATTGCCACTGGTTGAGGTGAAAACGGATCAATAGCACCAAAATCATCTAAAGTGTCCTCTTTAGCAATAGGTTTCCTAGATTGTATGATCAGTTCAAAATCATCTTCAAATCCACTTTCCGCTTGGGATGCGTTCCCGCCGTTCACAGCACTGTGGTGGTTTGTGGACGTTGTGGCGTCAGAGCCGAAGCTATCCACGCTAACGCCGTCACTACTTGACCTGGTCGTAAAAGTGGGAGAACTGGGAGGCGAGGTTAAGTCTATCAATGAAGCTGTCTGTACAGTAACATGTTCACATTTTGGAAACATTTTATTTGTATCCAAAGCAGCAATATCCAACGTGACACTTTGTTCATGTGATTGTGGAAAACCAGTGTGTTGATTTACATTCTTATTTTTACGTGACAATAGAGAAGACAATACTGTTGGCTTTCGTATAAAATGGGACGGTTTAACTGGGACGTCTGGTTGTTTGACAACTTTTGGTGGTGGAGGGCGAGGTGGTGGTTTTTTCTTTTGTAAATATTGTGGGGTTGGTTCAAACACATCAGCTCCGAATGGGTCATCATTCCAATTTGTGACAGGTGAGTAACGATTCACGCAGTTTGCTGGCACTGCCGGGGCTGGTCTAATAGGACCTTTCATACCTGAGAATAAAAATAGTTTAAATAATATCAATGGAACAGTTTTGGGCCTTAATGGTATCAAATCTTCAACTCTAAGCTTCGCTGACCAACACACTAAGCAATAGGACCCCACTAAGGAACTGCTGTTGTAATTAACTAAACTATCTACCACTGATTAACCAAGGTTGCCTCATGTGGCTTTAATGTTTTTCATTTGCAATGTACAAAAAGCAGTCAAATTATTCTATTGATGCCTTTTTAGCTTGCTTTGATTTTGGAGTCCAGGCAATTAACATTGTGTGGGCCATCTGCTCATTTGCCACCTATTAATATTGTACCTAATTTGTAATATTCAACATGTTATTTCAACTACTGTCTTTCAAATTCTGTAAACTTTAATAAACTATAAATTTCTAATTAAATATCTAAATGTCCTTCAACCTGGGAATTAATTTCACACTATAGCAATTTTTAGTTTTTTTTTATAATATAGGTACATTAAATAAATGTTTCAGTATAAAGCAACTGAAATAAATGAATAATCATATAAATTTTGAGAAACCAAATACAAATTTCAGGAATTTAAGCCTGGACCCAGCATAATTTTGAAAGTCAATATTATTTATTTCTAAATAATTACATATCTATGACAATAAGTGTAATTATAACATAAATTTGAATATTAAGAACGAAAGTGACATTACCTTTAATCCCCTTCTAGAAATCACTGAATCAAAGAGAAACAATAAGAAAATGTCAATAATTTCTAATAAGAAATGTTGGTGCCGCTATCATTACTGTAACAGACCAATTCACTAGAACTGTCGCAAACAATGCACTTGTACACTAATTACAAACAGGATGTGTTGCGATGGGACAGACCGCGCACAGACTGCCAGCAGTGCCCGCCGACTGAACTAATCAACAAGACTGACACCAATTATCACTTTAAATTTGCACTAATCAGCGCCCTCGCATCGATAAAATATTGATGATTAAATTGCGGTCCACCCACCGAGGAACTGAACTGACCAGTACGATTTAACATCTTATCGAGTAGGTGCCAGGTACGGGACAGCACGGAACGCGGGCAACGCGGCCTTGATATTAGTTCGTCATAACAAATGCGCATTGACTCGGGTACCCCTTAAAATATTGTAACAGATACTGCTTGCTTTGAACTCTTCTACGATCGCAAAACCCAACAACGAAAAGTACATTCGCATTTCATATATTTATTTGAATTACTCACCCTGTTTGATATCCATTATTACGCAGACGTCAGTGTCAGTGCACAGTGCAACGTAATTTAGCAAAGACCAGCATTCGATGAATCATTCAGATCAGCAACATTGTAATACTAAAATATATGTAAAAATCTGTGTAATCATTTGTAAACTTCATTTCATTTGCGTTAATAACAAGAAATTGATAAGAACCTAAGGAAATTTAAGATAGTTATGTGATTTTAAAAGTAAACAGTAACAGTCCACTGGATTGCTTGACAGATTGTGACATATTGATATGTGACACGATGACATGACATACCTACATATAACGTCATTATTGACAGATTTGAAAGTGCCAATCAAAGGTGACAATTTAGCTGGCGGTTTAGGGTTGGCAGTTGGCACCAGTGTTGCCATATGCACCGTAATTACGGTAGATTTGCCGTATTTTTGAAATTTTTTTTAAGATCTGCCACCTACAGTAGTCATAAATTACGGTGTATGTACATTGACATATGATATTACTATGGACGCACGGTCCGCGCTAAAAAATGTCCGAGCCAACTCAACAACAATACGCAAGTAGAACAACAATGACGCGTTAGTCACTTTTTGACCGTGCTGACAACTAGACATCAACGATGCCGTATTGTATTTTGAAATCGTGTAAAAACTACGCAAGTAAAGTGAAAAAAGCCGATGGTATATCATATTTTCGGTAAGTAAAATATTGTTTTATCTTTTAAAGTATTGATTTGCTACGAATACACACTATTTTATTTTAAATCGAATTAATTTCGTAAATAAATCTCAGAATCACTCAAAAGAATCAAAAATATATCTTTGTCTTTGTCTTCTCACTATACAGACTGTAGTCAGAAAGAGATAAACATATCCATTACTTTAGTTTAAATTATTTTGCACGATTTCACAATTGCACAATAGTAAACGAAAATAAATGCAAGATATAGAACAAAAGTTTCCATAGAGTCGCTGTTGATGTTATATAAATAGATTATGTTTAAATTTTTTTTACGTTGTTCAGCATGGAGAAGTATTATTGCTACATCGCGAGAGGAAGAATATTTTATGCCGAAAGCAGCCCACGTTGTATGCTCGGATAATTTTAAAGAAGATGACATGTACATAACTGGCAAAGGCATAAGAAGAATAAAAAACACAGCTGTGCCAACATTGCAAGTAAATACCACTTGGTTTATACCTTACTCTTCACCTTATTGGGCTTTATGGTTTACAAAAAATAACGTGTATGTTTCTACTTAATATTTCAACCGTAATTATTTGTTTCTTTATAGTTAACTGATGATGCTAATAGAGCGACTGTCACTGACCTATCAAATGAAAATGAAATTACAAGTATAGATGATGATAATGCGGTAAGATAATTACAAAATAGCCTGTAAGAACGAATATATTAATAGAAAAACCATTAAGACAGATATGTATTTTTGATAATATTATCAAATGTACTTTACAAACAAATGTACGTTAAAAATACTATGACAGTTTCCTTAAGAAGAGTGATGTTCACGTGATTAATACTAGGAACAAGGCTAAACTGACTGTACCAAACTTCAGACTTAGACTGGTGGTTAAACTGGTGGCTCGTTCATGGGTAGATGTATTAAAATCTATAATAAAATTCCGCTCGAATTGACGGAAATGCCATACTGTAAATTTAAAATTCATGTCAAAGTCATACTTATGACTAAAGGTTATTACAAACTTGATGTTTATTTTAAAGATAAAAATGCTTGGACATGAGTTTGATATTCTAGCTAGTAAGTAGTAGTAAGTGCTATCTGTAATGTGAGTAGCAAAAAAAAGCTTCTTGGAAGTTTCTTGCCGCTTCTTCTTCCAAGACTACTCATTTTAGGGATTTGTTAAAGCGATGGCGTAGATTGACTTTCGAAAAGTGTTTGTAAAAAACCAACTTCGAATAAATTTCATTTCATTTCATTTCATAAGTTGTATCTTTTTCATTACTCTTTTTCGTTTCATTGAATCCAATTCATAACGTTCCGAAAGAAGTTTCAGTTAAAAAATGTAATTAATGTGTAATAAAAATAAAAATAAATAATGTACTATTTTAAATAAACACTACTCTATTACTTTATTAGTCGCGTTTTATTTCACTATGAGCTGCATATGGTGATTATGGTGTGTTGAGCACTCGAAGTATCATAAGGTGTCATTGATGTATCAGTGTTTGTTGCAATCGAAATGAAACCGTGATATAATGATTTTAGTGCTTAAATTACCTTGTAAACATTTAAATTCTTGTGATGTCAAACTGGGACATTATTTTCGCGATTTTAGTAGGAGACCCTAAGTCCATAGTATTTATGTCAATGTGTATGTAAGTTACCGTATTTTTCTGAACTTTAACCGAAACTAGTATTCAGGCAACAAAGTTGCTCTATGGCCGGCAGCGCCCCCAGTCAAGTGTAAAATTGTACATGTCAATGGAATATCACCTGCAAATCTGCCAATATTTCAACGGAAAGCTGCTCTAGTGTAAATCCTGTGTTGGTGAAATCGGCCCTTAATGAACGGTTCTATAAACAAAAACATGTCGTCAATTATTGAAAGTGAATCAGAATTAATTAAAGTTAATTAAACATTGTTTGCATGTTCCTTTTTTAGTTTTTTTGACACTAGTAAAACAGTAAAAGCCGTAAAGAAGAAAAAAATTCTACCGTATTTCTTTAAGCTGGTGGAACACCGTATTTCTGGTAATTTTGACCCACTGTGCACCGTATTATTGTGTAATCCATCTGGCAACACTGGTTGGCACATCCAATCCAATCAAGTCGGAAACGATTCAGCCATAGAGTCCATTCTTACAATACATGACATGAATATAATAAATGATTTGCCATTAAAGCCAATATTAAAGGTAATATTAAAGAACACTATACTACGTATTCGGCATTGCCTCCATCCATAGACTAATATGTAGTGTAGAGTGTGTAGACTGTAGTAGCCTCGCTGTCGCTCGCCGCCGCGCCTCACCACGAACGTTCCTAATTATCTAATCTTTTTGTTAAACGTTAATTATCTAGTCTAATGAATGAATGTTTCTTGCAGACTATAACAATACACACAATCATCAATATCGCGATTTCATAGAATCTATTACAAACATTTTACTAAACTGTGCTGTGTGTGAGTGAAAGACTGAAAGTTGTCAATGTTGTCACTTGTCAATTTGTCATTGCCATTTGTCAATTTATTGTCTAACGTCGCCTCATCATGATTTAGATCAATATAGTCACAAAGTAATAAAAATAAACGTACATTATAAATATAATATAAATGCCTTCACAATACAGAAAGCATAATAAAATTATCCAAATGAAGCGAAAAAGGATTTTAAAAACATGACTGAATATTCGTTAATTCTGCTGCCCTATGAAGTGTTATTAAATATAATCAAGAACTTAAATCCACAAGATCTGCGAAATCTAATGTTATCATGTAAAGCATTACGAGATCTTATCGTCAACGAAAATGCTATATGGAAGTGGGTTTTTCGGAAAAAAATAATTTTAGGAGATTTTGTAAATAGGTAAGATTAAAACGAAATGTGAAAAAAATAAATCTACTTTAAAAAGTTTAAATTCATACCAAGACCGAATTGCTTAATATTTCATCTCACTGCATCATTGCAGTCCTACCTTCGCTTTCTTTTAGACGCTACTATTGTATTGATCAAGGACTCCACCTTGGCTAACCCCATAACATAGAGCCCATCTTTATTTTGTTTTGTTTTAATTGTTTCTTCTTTTTTGTAGTAATTTGAAGCCTTTGTCATACTACAATCAATGTAGAATATCTAAGAACTGGTGTAAAGGAATTTACAGAAATAAGGTATTTATACAACTTGTTTTTTATATTTATTGCATTAATATATTATGTACATTTTATTTTCCGTCATGTGCCGAATTTATATTTGGTAAATTGCAGGTGATTATCCAACATCATGCTAATTATATGCCCTGGTTAAAACTCCACAACTCTGAAGCTCTTTTCTTGTCACTGCGATCAAGCCTTACTTGTTACCTGGTTGACCGAAAAGGATTCCCCAACTGCAAACATGCCCTTTGGACCCTTGAGGTGCCTAAGGTGTTGAGAAATGATGTGCGTACTAATGACATATCCAGATTTGTTGTCAAAGACAATATCATTGTTTGTGGAAATAGGTATAATCGGTTTATTGCTATTGGCTTCATCTTTTTCTCATTATTTTGGATTTAAGTACTGAACAAGGCAATTGAAATTATTTACTAACATTGAGATACTATGTACTAAAGTACTAGAGAAGACACTGCATAGCAATCTTATTACAGTTTAATTTTACACTGAACTTTACTAAAGATTATTCTTTACATTTATTGGACAACCAAAAGGTTGTTAATTGTTGCAATAATTATAAGCATATTTTTGTTGATAAATGTACTTAGAAATTCATTAATAATTTGTGATGTGTACTTAAAGGGCTAACATGTTCGCCTTGAAAAAAGTGGACCTTTCTTGGTGTTGGTGAATCACTAGAAAGGTTGTTTATGCTGTTAGTGCCGATAGCAGTATTTGTATAACATTATCATTTTATACTACACAGGGATGGCAGTGCCACAGTATATAACTATAACTACCATCAGAAACCAAGTCTTCTCTATCATATCAGAGACTGTCATGACAATGGGCAGTTGGAGGTATCTGCAGTGGAATTGGCTGGTGGTGGTAGCAACCCTTGTGTTATAACTGCGTCGGGCTACAGTTCTGAACTGTCTCTATGGTATTGGAAGTGGCGGGATAATAGTCATGATCCCTTTCCCCAGCTCGGACATCATGTGTTTGATTGTAAGTAAGCCTAGAATTATTTGATGAATTTGTTATGTATAATATTTTATGGATCAAACGACTTTTTGTGAAATGCTTTCTGATAGTTGCTGCATTGCAAAAACACTGGTAATACACTCCTGCATAGAATCTGCAAAAAAATTAGTTTGAAACAATTTGAACAAAACTCTGTTTTTATTTAAAAAGCAAAATTTTCAAAAAGTCCAAATTTATATTAGGTATAATGTATCCTTATAGATTAGTTACTACAGTTAATTTATTGTTCTGTCTGTCTTACGAATCACCTTGTATATATAGTGATATATTTTTCAGGCAATACCGACCCGGCACACTCAATCAGTATGGGATTAAGAAGCTTAGCTGTGAACCAATCACAGGATAAATTAGCAATTGGTCTAAACAAAAATAGTAAGCCTCTTTTGCTTGACATAAATATGTACGTGTATTTTTTATTATTACAAAAACTTATGTTATTGCTCACTAATTCTGAAGTGCAATGGATCGCATATTTTGTCATGTTGCAAAACATCTGATAACTAGTCTAACTAATCAGTCAATGAATTAGTAGAAACTAGCATTTAATTGTATCAATTCAACTTAAAACTGGAACATTTTGCTGTTGTCGGATTTCCCGTCCGATTAAAATGTGGGCGTATACCTACCTAGTTGGGAAAACAGAATAGCTGCTTACTCATTTAACGCGTTTGTAAACCTTAACCATTAAACGAGATTGTAAACGAAGGGATACTTATGATAAATATGTTCCTAATAGTAAATTAAAATATATAATAATGTGTCAATGGTTGTCCCCTATCCCCTCCACCAATCTGTACTGGAGCAGCGTGGTGGAGTAGGCTCTAGGCGTCCTCAGGTATGAGGAGAGACGTTTACTCAGTAGTGGGCCATTAATGGGTTGAGGCCAAGTAAAAATAATATTTTCTAACCATGATATACATAAATTTTTTATTACATTTATTTTTATACAAAAAATCATTCAATATTTTGTCATATTTTGTAACTTTATAACCGTAACTCAAAAATTATTTTACACAATGCTAAGTTAACCCTTGACAACAATCCCACCTGATGTTAAGGGGCGATGATGTTGTCAACAATCCCACCTGATGTTAAGTGGCGATGATAAAGTTTTTTTTTCATCGTTATCAGTTGATTGTTCTCGGTCCAGGTGTTCCCTCCTGACGCAAGCGGACGACACCCGCAACGCGAGACAAGTCGTGCGCGACATACAGTGGCACGACGAACACTCCGTGGTGTTCGTCACACACTTTGGAACGCTGCAGCTTATTGACATCAGAACAAACAACGTGGTACTTATGTATAATATTTATACGGCTCTGTAACTATTCATAAATTGTTTTGTTTAATATACTGCTAGAAAAATTTAAGTGCTCTTAATAAAAGTACACGATGTACCAAATGTAAGCAAGCACATCAAGTACAGATTGGAAATTTTAAAAACTTTTGACAAAAAACGGACTTTAAAAAAAAATATAACTTAGACGTTAAGACGAATCTGCATAACGTACATAAATTGGATAATAAAACCAATCGAGATATTATGTATGATAATTAAATCCAGACATTAATTTCTGTCCTAATTTTAATGTCTTAATGACGTGAATCAAACTTGAGCCCTCGCACAGTTTCTAGCAAGCAGAGTGGTATAGCAACTAAAGTATTAAATATGTTGCTACCCAAATACCCACTAAAAATACATAATTTTCAGGTTTATGAAGCCACAGATCCGTTTCAGTCGTCGCTGTATTGCGTGAAGTCGGACGGTCACCGCGCTATCGTGGTAGGCGCGTCGGAATACTCGCGCTGCGTTCTATACGATGCCAGATATAAGAATCATGTGCAGGTTTGTAATTATATTTTACTAGTAAACCCGCCCTCGCTCAGCTTCGGGAAACATGTCCCTTAAGGGTACTAACTTACTCCAAAATTGTTAGACGTGACGCACGAGTTTATTTTTACGCGCGTTAGTTTTCAATTCGCGATAACTCCTAAGATATTCATTTAAATTATAATATGATGTAAAGGCTTATCATAATGTGCCTGAAATGGTTAAGGTGATTAATATATTTAAGGATTGATACTGTATCCCTCTAAATTGCTTTCCAATTACCACATTGTACATGGACAATTTTTTAAAACTTAGAATGGTCTAAGCTATCCTTAAAAGATAGACTCAGGGTGGACTGGTAAAGAATGCCACCAAGAATTAAGTAGCGAATGTGCATACATAACAGAACTGCATGTTTCACGTAGTGTAAAAAAGTGTAGCATTTAGCAAATAGCAACCAACATCCCACATACTATTAAGTTTTTAACACTTACATGTATGTTTATCTTCGTATATATTATCTTCTTGAAATAATTGTTACCTACTCATTTGTTTCAGATTTATTTTACACAAAAAACGCCGTCGCCTATATACAGCTTGGACTGCGACTCTACTAAACTAATTGCTGCAGCAGATCGCAGCACGGCCGCACTCAACTTTAATGTTAATGTGGCTACGGTTCCGGCCCGCGACTATTCGCATACATTTGAAATCGTACGAAACAGATAAAAAAAGTATAAAAGTATACACACAACACTGTCGAGTATTTTTTTTAAGTTAATAGTCTATAACGAAGAAGAAGCGGTAAACCCGCCCGCCCTTAGCCCTTAGCACAAAGTAGATAAGTAAACAGACAGAGACACCACCTAATACAAGCAAATGGTATCACCCTAAAACTGGCTATTCAACTGGCTATTTTGCTTTCCTTCGATTTTCCAATAGATGGAGAATCAAAGTGAGATGACAAATAACATGATACGTACTGCCATCTAGTGAGACATTAAGGATACGGTTGTCGCTTGTTGTCCCAATCTATAGCTTGACTAGGACATCACATAAAAATAAAATTTAACCATTTAAGTGAAAAATTATTGATTGTTTATGCCACAAATACTGGTAACAATATGCTAACGGTTTCGATTGTTTATTTTTAAAAAGATGAGGAGAGACGAGGTGATGGTTACTTGGAGTTTTAGGTATTAAAGTGAAGTTAAACCAATTTACCTAAGCGATTAAACCCATTTTCGATGCACACATTGACAATTGGTATTTGGTCTCATTCGATAGGTCAAATTGGCAATCTATGTATACATCTATGGGTTCAAATCAAGTGTAACAGGCTGTTATTTTGGAACAGGATTTTGAAACTGTTTTTCTTGGAACATGTAAAAAAGGTTTGTAATTTACCTGTTCAGCCCACCTCTATGTGACTGGATCAAACAGTTTATCTATTCTGTGCCAATGTCAAGTTTGGACTGACTCACTCTGTGGCAGACTTTTGTGGTTCTTGGCAAGTTGGCATTATCAAAGTACAGATTGGTTTGATGTTGATGTCAATCAAGTTGACAATTGACATTCTGACATTTCTGACAGTTGACGAATTCACAAAAATGAAATAGCGACCAAAAAAATGACCAAACAAAATCAAGAAATGAAAAAAAATATTTCATAAATTATCTCATATCTTTTATCATAATGTTTAGAAGCAGATTCTTTAGTGTATTAAAATCAGTTCTAGTAATAAATAGAAGAACAGTTGTTAGTACTTCACGTAGTGTCGCGCCTTTTACTCTTGGACTTGCAACTGCTGTTTTTTGTGAAGGAAACGAAACCCGTCTTTCTTGGGATGAAGATTGTTTAGAACACGATTTTTTAATTAAACAAGCAACGACTGTTAATGTCAATGCGGCGACACAGCTCCTAACCGTTACGCTTGTCGCAATTCAAGATACTAGCGAAAGGTAAATGAGTAAATACGCAATTTGATTGGGGGTGAGGTTAGGGTTGGTAGGAATTTCTTCCAAGGTCACATATGCAGTCAGCCTTGACCACGAATAAGAGGCATTTAAAATATTATATTTCAAGGGACTGATTAGAATTGCTTTGTAAAAAATATTTGTTTAAACCTTTTTTTATACATTAAATAAATAAATCCCTGGGACTTCTACATATCCTGTCCTGGACAACCTTGCTGTCCAGGATATGTAGTCCTTTAATGCTCTTTCATTTATTCAATTTGTCTGATTATTTCAATATTAATTATCACAACAAAAAAACCATTGGGTGTTGTTGATGGTTATCAAATCAACTTATTATTGCTATTCTAAATTGCCATTTAGACCTTGCTGAACTAGCTGGTGTCAGTATTTCTTAGATTTATTTTATTCCAATAACAATTTTTTTGGATTGCAACATGGAGTTATTTGAAAATGATTTTTTACTTTTTTCTTCCAGATTGAGGGATGCTCTATCAAAAGAAATATGCCTCATAAGGCAAGCTCTAGAGTGGGGTGATGAAGGTACTCCACCTCAACACTGGGACCAGTTAGTTGCCATCCGAGGGTCACTGTGTGATTTAAATCATAACTTGCGGACACTACTTAGTAAGTATCTACTTTTTGCAATGCAGTATTTAGTATTGGAGTATTGATTTACAATCTGTCTGTTAATAATTTTAAGACATTCGCTATGATGCTCGGGCCACACTAACGAAATCGTCAACGTCAACGACAATGCCGAACATCGCGATAATTATTACGATAAAATTAACACGTTATGTGAGTGGCTACACTTGACTGTCAAACGTGACTGCCCATCGGCGATAAAATTGGCGTTTACGTTCAAACAAGATGGAGGTTGACGATGCTCTGTTTTTGATGAGTGTAAATTTTTATTATATGAATTTAATTAATCATTACCATTAAACAAGGGATAAGTAGGTAACTAGCTACTAACGTGATAAGGTTGACGTATATTAAATAAAAATAATTAATAAAATTGTCATGTTATTATAAGTAATATGTACTGTAAATAGGTAGTAAAATTGAAAACAATAATTGAGAGAAACAACATATCAAAATTCATACATTTGCAACAAACGAACTAATATTTATTTATATATATAGGATTATATATATAGGATTATATATATAGGATATATATATATGCTCGAATCCTTCACTAGCTCGGGATTTAAACTAGGCAATCACAACAAAAACAAACTTTGCCATCTTGTTGAACAAATAACTATTGTTTATTAAATTGTATCCTCCTGTGCCAACCCTACCAAAATAGGTATAAATTTTTCTCGCTTCTTTCGCTGTGGTGTGGCCGCTTCAACTCATTAATTATCGCGTTAACCAACGGCAAACGGCAATGTGAATGCCGTTGTGAAATTATCGCGTTGAAGTCGTGGCTACACCTACGATCATCGCCATAATTAACGGCATTTCCCGTTAGTGTGGCCCGAGCATGACACACATGGACGTCGTGGTTTTTCATAGAAAGTTACGATTGCCATACTGAAAGTGTTAAACTAAGTAATAAATTAGCCAAAGCATTATCATGCAGGCTATTATTGAAAGAAAACCATTGACTTAAGAAAAGTAAAAACAGCAGACGAAATATACTGTAATATTAAATTTATTTGGCCTTTTCACTATTGCTGTGTGTAAACTCTGTGTCTGCAGAAAACCCAATAAATAGTCCAATCATTAAATAATCAGTTGGACACGAGACAAAGAATCTAAATCATTTATAATATTGGCCACCTATAATGGAGCTATGAATATATCTAAAGATTTCACACTTGCTTTTGAATTGTGCAGTGATGTCATATTTATTATTACTATCAACGTTGGTATTGGTAAAGCTGCCAGCAAGATTGCAAAGTATTTTAATATGTAGAACAAAATGGATAGTGTGATTTTCTTCTCGACTTTTACATAATTACATACTATCTTTTAGGTTATATGGATTATGCAGAAAAACTTGCAACAGTGGCAGCCGAAATATCATACTTATCTGGCAACATTGCAGCTTCTGATGCCATATGTGAGAGAATAGACCATGCATGCAGGTATGCGTACAAAAAAAGACTGTTATTTATTTAAGAAATTCTTTAATAAAGTGTATTATTTTCTTAAATTAAGCCAATGTGATAAAAATTAACAAATGTTTTACCGAACTAAATATTTTACAACAATAGACACCTTAACATTGTAATAGAGATTAAATTAAGTTTATAGTTAGGCAAAAATACATTTCATTGATCATACACATAATAAATGAATAACAGAAATTCATATTCTTTGTACAGGACTTGCAACACTCAAAAGCAGTTGACCCACAGTCTTCAGCAGGAGAGTTTGGAGATACAACAGCAAGCCATCATCAGCTCTCCACATCTGGAAGAGAAACTGAAAAATAACGAAACTAATGATAAAATGTCCAAACCGAAAATACAACCACCATAGGTACATTGGTCATTGAATTGTTAAATCTATAGATAAACTGCCAATACCATAGACATAGACAATTAGATATAAATTCCAATGTAAATATGCAGTATAAAATTAGGTAATAAGAACATTATAGCATAACGCAACAAATTGTGGTTTTATTGAATCCCATTATATTTTAGATTAGTTATATTGTAGATCATTAGTGTAAACTGTAAAGGATAATGATAAATCCACATTTACACTGTAACTGGAGACAGACATGTAATTAAACACCTTTAAAACTGATAAACTGCAAGTAAGACATGCTTCACAAAGGATTCTGTACACAATGCAATACTGAACGCAGTTGTCAAAGAATGCTGAAAATACCTTAAATATTTATTAAATTTTTTTTCCTCATTTTACATATTAGATTTAAAATATCTACCTATTTCTGACAGACAAACAGCAAATTCCTATTATTATAATAGGGTTCCATTGGCAGCCTTAGGTTACAAAACCCTAAACAGGACAGCACACAATCACATTGTTAAGCAGAGTATCCTATGATCAGGAAGAAAAAAATACCTACATTAAAAACTGGCATCTTTGTTGAGATGTGTCTCAATGTCCACTCTGCAAATAGGACAGTGCTTGTTGGTGCTGAGCCACTGGTCCACACATTCCATGTGAAATAGGTGCATGCAGGGTAATCGCCTGGAACAAAAACTTTTTGTAGTTTTCTACTAAAATAGATTTTGTTACATAGTTAAAAGTTGGTGTATTATTATTTAGTTTATATGTATAAGGAAAAAAAATACTTTGCTGTATTTACTTACAAGTTCCTAGTATTCTATATTTCTATGCCGTTTATTTTGGGTTCACCATATTTTCTTTCTTTCTTCACATAGAAGAAAGAGGTGCACATAAGTGCAGTCTACCCATATTTTTTCTGGAATTTAATAATTCTAGAACCACAATGCAAGAAAGCGATCTTGTCGTATCTCGAAAAAGTGCGAATATGAATATAATAATATACTTCATTGGAATCAGAAAAAAATAGTAGAATGATTTCATTGATTGCAAAAAGAAAATTTAATTGTAAAATTCAATTGCTTCAAAAAAGATATCTCTAAGTCTGCTAGTTTACAAGGGTTGAATTTTTAAAATAGTTTTCTGGCTCTGGTAAAAAATTGCATTTTTTCCAGATACGACAAGATCGCTTTCCTGCGACGACATGTTGTTTTGTTGAGATTGCTTACTGTTTAAGACCGAGATTTTCTTAAGAATTGTGTCATTGTTCATCAAGTCACATTTTCTTAAAATTTTGATATTTAAGTAATTTAGTACAGTGCTCATCCTGACGGGGAGGTGGAGCCCAGGGGTGAACGAATAATTATGTGTATGAATAATGCCCGAGGTGTCACCTGCAATCGGAGTCAACCTCGAAGATGGAGAGGCATATGGTGCACTTCTCGTCCTGATGGTGGGGCGCGGGGCGGGCGTACGCGTGGCGGTAGGTGTTGCGCTCGATGGTGGCGCGCGAGGCGCCGCGCGAGGCCACGCGGCGCGCCTCGGCCGCCTCCGCCGCGCGCATCATCGCCGCCACGTGCTCCAGCCCGCCGCCGTTGCCCGTGGCCACCGTTGAGCCCTGGGTGGTTTTATTTTATCAATTATAATTTTATTAATAAGTAACGTTACGGGTGCCGTGGACTACACGCCAATATAAGAACATACTGTACGGTAAAACGATAGTCTTTACTTAGCAAGCACACTTACGCGCCCAGCGCCGTAATAATTAATTTTAATTTTCCCGGAAACGTACTATACTACCATTCATTTATTACATAAAATTATAAAATATCACTGATTGAAGAATCTCACCATTGCGGATGGTTGGATTGAAATGTGTACGTGTGATGGATGCATCTGAAGGTAGTGATGCATATGATGATGGATGTGCTGGCCTTCCCTGGAAAACAATACAGTATGATTAATTATAACATATTATTAAACAGGGATTAAAGGATTTATAGCAGTAGTGGTAGGCAAGCATTAAGTTATATTATTGATAGTAATAAATGTGCGTATATTTGAAGTGAAACTTCTCAAAGTTTTGATAGTTAAATTCATATTCTGTTCACTTATTTTGAAAAGAAGTTTCCCTTAAAAAATTGGACACTTATGAACCACCACCACTTACAGTAGCATTGGCGGCGCCTGCATATCACGCTGCTCCATATCATCCGGATACTGAAAGTATTTAAAAATATTTTAATATACATTTTTTTGTGAAACAAAAGATCTATCATATACCTTATACATTGGTCCCAAAATTAACCCAGAGTAATCAATGTCGTAAATTTTCTTTTATTAGATATTTATTTATTTCCTCACAAGATCCAGAAAGCGACTTCCATTCACTTATGGGTATAAAAAAAGTTATAAAATAATAATTTAACAGAAAACTAAAAAAAAACTAACGGCAAACCATACTAAAAAGTAGCAAATAATTTGTAAAATTAATATTTAAAATAAAATAATTCAATTATAATCAAAAAGCAAACTTTAAAATTAACTACACTTCTTAAAATTGGTGAAAATTATACTGAAAGATTCCTTTACACACATAAATACACACAAGTTGAACTACTTATATAACGATCTTGTCGTATCTCGAAAAAATGCAATTTTACACTGGAGCTAAAAAAACTATTTTAAAAATCCAACCCTTGTAATATGTATAGAAGACTTAAAGATATCCTCTTTGTAGCAATTAAATTTTCTTTTTGCAATTAATGGAATCATTCTACTATTTTTTTCTGATTCTAATGAAGTATATAACTCATATTCCCATTTTTTCGAGATATGACAAGATCGCTTTCCTGGAGGCCTACTACGAAAAACGAAAGTCGACGTTTCGGACGACGGATCGTACTTTTTCTTAAAGTTACATGTTTCTTTTCCTATTAAAATAGACTTATATACGAAAATCACATTAGTTTTCTTTAAAAAAATGCCATATGTTCACACGAAACATAATTTGGCGACCGTGATTGGTAGGAAAAAGCACGATCCGTCGTCTGAAACGTCGACTTTTGTTTTTCGTAGTCGGCCTCCTGCGTCGACAAGCGTGTTAATATAAGCGAGTCATACGGAGACGAAGGCGTTGTGCCTGGGCGGCAGGTGCGGCGCGAAGGGCGGCAGCGCGGACGGCAGCCCGCAGCTCAGCTCGCTCATCATGCTGCGACGCTGCACCTCCTGGAACCCACCACCATGGTAATAGCATACAGTATTGTGACTCGGCTGTATTCGTGCTCGTCCTATTAGCACGAAAGATTCGACGGGAAAGTCGGCGAAATTTTCGCCGAATGTCTCTTGACGCTACGTTACATAACTTTTAACTTGACGTTACTTACGTTACTTAACTGCAATTTATTTTACAAAACAGTGAGCAACTCACAAGCATGTGTTGTTGCCGCCGCCACAGACGCTCGTGCACGAGGTACGGCGGCGGAGCTATCGGTACCGTGTCCCGCCGTCGCCAGCTCACTGTATTAACAAATAAATGTTACGAGTGTTAGAGCATTCGATCGAAGGAAACAACAGTCTGAGGAAAGCTACATAAGGTAACTAAGGACCAGACTTCAAGGAAGTATGCAGTAGAAGTCATAAAAATATTGGGAGTCGATAAGACGATCTAATAAAAAAGCTATTGAAACTTAAATAAGTAAGAGCTACGGAATAATTGCTATTTTTTACTTATTTTAAGATAGTTTATATTTTGCATTAGCACATTTAATTACTTAGGGGGGCTTTAAAATTGTTCAACCTCGAAGGGGTTGAGATAAGTTTTAAGCAGTTGTTGAGACTGACCGTGAGCGTCGGGCGGCGTGAGGTGCGCGGGCTGCAGACACTGCGGCGAGGGCGGATGTGCGTGCGCGTGTGCGTGCGAGTGTGCGTGCGCATGCGGGTGCGCGTGCCCGTGCGCGTGCGAGTGCGCGTGCGCCGGGTGCGGCCCGCAGCAACACCCGCGGCAGGCCCACCGGACCCTGCAATGTTATCACAAAAACTTATTAAAACCACACGGCGAGGATTTTATAAATTACTAGGTGACCCAGCGAACGTTTTTTTGCGATTGAGGGGTGGGGGAAAATTTGTAGTAGAAGTATGCCAAATCAATAAAAAAAACAAAATGTGTGCAATTCACACATGTTAGAAGTGAATCAGTTAAAAATAACGAATACTGTCAGTCCAAATATTGATGTTTTGCTTTGCTTACGTAAGCCGCTATTTCGCCAAGGCATCCTATCTCATTTTCTCCCACGTTAAAATGTGTCTGACGTTGACGTTGAAGTTTCATTTGCGCGTCATTTCCGTTTCATCGAATTCCAATATAAAAACAAACTACAATAATAAAAACAAACTATGTGAAAAAAACTAAAAAAAATCTGGATAGGAACACACTAATCACCCAGCTGTATGAAATATACTTTACGACCTATTCTCATACATACCAAATAATTACCAAAAATCATAAAAATGGCTCGAGCCATTTCGGAGGAGTTTGACCACTAACACGCTAACCTATTTTACAATATTGTAGGTATATTTTTTATCATTTTGTGAAATATAACAAGTCCACTAACAAAAACGTTCAGGTACATTATTTAAATTGGGTTTTATTAAAATTATTTCATTACTAAAAATTTAAAAATAAGAACTTTTGATGTCAACTGGAAAGTAGTCAGTTATAAAGTAGAATGCTATTCATCAAATATAAAAAATATGTTTTCAAAATCATAACTAAATGTTCAGATATCAATATAGTTTAGGCTTTAATTAAGAAAAGTTCAATTAACACGTTGTATCTGTGGTACCTAGTTCTGAGCAAGGGGTTGAAGGGTTGGTTGGTGGCCTGCTGCGGCTCATAGTAGGGCTGCGAGCGCGGTTCGGCCTGCGGTGCCGTCTCCGTGGACGCGTTGGTCGTTGCCGGCTCAGTGCGATCCGGCGACGCCGTCGTCAGGTCTATTACGACGCGCTGCAAAAATACATACACTTATTAGATGCAATTTATTAACTTATAAGTCATAAAACTGAAAAATATGTTCTGTTGGTGACACAGCAACACTCCAGTACACGGCGTTGTTAAGAGTTGTTGGAGTTGTTAAAAAAAATACCGAGCATAGGTCGATCATCCAGGTACTTTTAATATATTTGACAGTACTTGACAAAACAATTTAAAAGTATTTTACATGAGACTTAACCATTGGCATATATTTATACTTAACTAGCCTGCAACATATATTATTTATTTTATTTTATTTTAACTGTAGCGTTTCGGCGGACCAGCCGTCCTCGAGTATTGCGCTTAGAAACACTTTTAGCGAGTCATTGTTATATTATAAATGCGAAAGTTTGTATGGATGTATAAATGTTTGTTACTCTTTCACGCAATAACTACCAAATGGATTATGTTGAAACTTTACAATAGTATAGCTTACACATCAGAATAACACATAGGCTATAAATTATGAAGATATATGTGAATTATCCAAACCGAAGAAATAAGTTTCCCAAAGCGAAGCGAGGGCGGGTCGCTAGTATATAATAATAATTTATTATTATAAATGTTAAAAAAAATTAAAAGAAAAAACATGAGTAAGTAAGATTTCTATTCTAAGTTCTTGAATAATTATTGAATTATGAATTTCTTAACTTTAAGCAGTCCGCACAAACATTTCTATTCAGGTCGGCCAATAGAATTACTTACAGAACTCGGAGGTTCCCCCAACACTTGAACATCATCATCAGAGCTATCGGAGACCCAGTCCAGCTGGAGATCTGGTGCTGATAGTACGTTGCCCTCCGTTTGAGTCTGCGAATCTGACTGGAATGTACACACAGACAATGAGTTGAAAATTTATTGAGAAGTACACCTATACGAAATCTACGTCTTGTAATAAGTCGTAAAAAGATCAGGCTATAATAACAAACTCCAGACCAGACTTTCAACATAAAATAAAGGATTACCTGATTATTGTTCTCAGCTTCGTTACTTTCCATCAATGAGCTTGAGCTAGTCCCAGGTTGTGGTTCCATGGGTCGCTTACTTTGACAATCTCCTGCCCCATTAGCATCACAACATTTCCGTGACTGCCGAGACTCCAATTTAACAATGACATTACTGGCAATTGCAGTCCCTTGAAAACCCTGTTGGCTGTTGCCTGGCTCCACTTTTACATGACTTTGTAGCGATTCAAGTTTGACCGGAGCCAAAGGAGTCGATTGTTGATGGTTATCTGATCGTTGTGGTGTCGTATCACATTCAATTTTCATCACAGGCTGCTGGGAGCCCGGCTCTTCTTTTATTTGTGATGCAGGCGTTGGTCCGGGATTCGATGACCCAGGCAATGTACAGTCAGATATAAATCGCCCACGTACACCCCTCCTGTGTCTTGGGTGACGATGATGATGGTGATGGTGGTGGTGATGACGAACCCAATTGCCGTAGTTGTAATTTGTAGGGCTTTGTCGGTTACACTCAGTACTGTGCTCTGCTTGGTAGCAACCTCGCTGAGGATGCATGTTTCTGCAAGTAGCATTATTATGCGAGCTGGTGCAGTTTGAACCAGTGTTTTCTTGTTTTATCTGCGTGCAGCTACTGTTGCGAGGAACTGCTGTGGTTGTGGAGGCCTGCTGCATACCCGATGTATTCGGCAACCTTGACGAACCCTGTTCTGCTTGTACATTATCACTTACTCCAGAATTGCCCTCATTTTGTGCATTTTCGTCCCCATGGTCTCGGGGCTCTGTTTTAATATCAATTCTGGAATTGCCAACTGGATGTCGGCAATGAGTTCTGCTACTAGAGACATCCATATTACTGTTTGTACTAGATGAACCAGCACCATTGTCTCTCTGTCTTTTTACAATTACAGAAGATCCATTATCCTCTTCTTCAGAGCTTACTTCTATTAGGTTAGCATTATCTTCATTCTCTCCTGAATGTCTTCGTCTGGGTGATATGTTTAGACAGCGGCTAGGTCTTTCTAAATCATCTGCAGGATCACCATTGAGTGTGACACTGTGTGTAATTGGATTATAAGGAGCACCCATAGTTGGTGGTAGATGATCAAATGTCATACGAGTTATACTTCCATTCTGCACCTGCATTGGATTGCTGTTGAGATCATAGTTCAAGGGTTGTGGTAAATAGTTCTCTTCACCGTGAGTTGGAGTCCCATAGAATGGAGTTACACCGAATACACCAGGGCGCCTCAATGGTGGAGGATAATGCGGGTAATTAGGAAAAAAGTATCCTCCATGCATGGGGAGAGGCGAATTTGGTTGGTAGCGAATGTTGACTGGACCTGAAATCCTCTGGGTATTACCATTGGTACTGTCAGCATTATTCATCTCAAGAGCATAATCAGAGTAGCCAGAGCTGTCTGGTAATGGTTGATATTCTTCAGGGACTGGAGTGTGGGCATTCCCTGGCTGTGTTACATTCAATTCAAGATATTGTGAAGGTGATGTAGAATTAACAGAGTTTGAGGATATAGCATTCTTTGGTGTTTGTGCATTTCGATTTGTTGAAGTAGCTTCTGATGTGGCCAACATTTCAATGTCATCATCACTTTCAGCAAATAGTGGCTCACATTCCATTTCCTCTGAAACATTAACACAACATATTATTATTGTGGGAAAAAGACTAAGGCATAATGTTGCACTTCTGTGCTTCGGAGGACACTCAATGTCATCGGTCCCGGTTGTTAAAACAGGTATATGCGGCGCGGTGAACAGGTGACAAGTAGCAACATCTCTTGCGCACTTCCGTGCTTTGAAAGGGACGTAACGCCATCGGTCCCGTTCTGATATGGCTTATCGCTATATCGAAGGCCTTCTGCGGCATACAAAAAAAATACTTAGGTTAGCCAGTAACCACTCCACCAAAACCCACTGGAGTAGCATGGTGGAGTACCTGTAGGCCTCCTTAGGTATGAGGAAAGACACTTGCTCAGTAGGGTCATATCCGTAGGATAATTGTTGATGTAATGATTAATTACTGTGCTATGTTCAATTCAATGTACTTTTAATAAAGCAGTACAACACACATAGGTACTACTAATAAAAGACTATTCAGTCTACATTTTTTTGTAATTTTTGTGTCATAGTTATAACAAGCATATGAGACACCCCATGTTAAGCAGTCACTGTCAGCCAGGGACAACAGTAAACCCTTTGGTTACATAACCCCTCATCATCAATTGACATTGTACCAATGTACAATTAGTACAATTAGTATAAATGTTAAAAAAAAAAATTTTTTGAAGTTTAACTTTTGACATTGTGTACTTTGTATGCACACTATTTTTTTTAATCCTGTGGAGTAATTTGACATATTATTGTGTATTGCAAGTTTGTGCAATTTTATTTATGATGTACCAAAATCGGAAATAAGCAATATTTTCCTATTTGCAAATTCAAAAGAAATATTTTAGTGAATTAACAATAAATTAATCAAATCAAATTTGATCAGACCAAGACTTTATGTCAGCATTATCAACATAGATTATTTGTTTTTCAACTAATATTCCAAGAACAAAATTAGATGATATTTTTGCCATAAATTCAAGATTCCTCTCATCTTGTTCAGAAACTAACCAGCAAAAAAAATATATTCCATGATACATACAGCCCAAATCTTGAATACATCTGTATCAAAAGCAGCAGGCAATATAATTTTTTTTTTTTTGCATTTTGTCATTAGCAGTTGTCAGTTTACCTACTTATTGATTTAGTGTGTAGGACCACAAGAAAAAACCTCTATGTAGTATATAATTATCTATATTTATGTATAGATCTGGATTCTGGAGTATCTATTTTTCTATGGGATTTAAATGCATTTGTTAAATACTCTTATTTCATTATCATTAGTGCTAGGGCGTTTTATGCCTTAGGTAGGTATAACAATTTTGGTCATTACTAGTATACAACATAAATATCTAATTATTCGCCATTGTGAAAAAACGTTCAAAAAATAAAGAATGAGTTCCAACCACATAGAAGTGTTTAACACACGAATTATTTGAACTCCATGCGTAGTTCTGCACCTTTCATCAACTATGTTAAAATACATTGTATGATTGTAATCCAAACGCCGCCAAATGTTTATTTTTTATTCATAGCTTATTGATTTATGCATCTTCATACCATTTCTTGTAGGATTATCGGTAGCCGTCGATGTAAAAGCCGTATCCAGAATAGCCCCCAAGGAAGATGGGCCCGGCATATCCCATGAGGGCTGTTCCTGTTCCTCTTGGAACTCCTTCTCATTTTCATCCATTGTAAGTTATATTTTACGTTTCATATTGTACTAAACCAACACTTTCTTTTTTTATTAAGTAACTTGTCAACACTTAACTGTCACTGTAAACTAAGCCATATTGCAATGTAAAAAATCGGATCAAATATAAATTGATTGAATTAATCCACAGCCCATAATATTAAGTCCATGCTAGTGAAATTAGCGTTCTATAATAACCAGGAAATATATAATGCGACATTACTAGTTATCGCGACATTCATGATCTAAAATTTTGTGTTTTTTGTACAATGCAATCTCAGATTCTCACTCAGCTCAGCCACAGATACGTAGTATACTTTAATCTATGGCCACAGACCCACTCTCACCCACAGTTTATAATAATAATTTATTATTTATAAATACAACACAGGTAACGCGCAGACTATACTATATAACGCTCTATGGCTCTATGGTATCATTGTCTATACTACATCATCTCACATTCAATCGACTATAATATTGGTTGGTATCAAAATTCAAAACTGAGCGAATAATTTTAAGCCATAGATTATACACTGTATGCCTTTTATTATAGTTGTCTTGTCATACTTAATCTTAGTTGTCATTGTCAATTGTCATTCATTTGATGTTTGGGGCTTTGGTTTGGGCTCACAGTCACAGGCTCATAGCGGCAGCCTCACAAGTTCACACACACTCCGGTAGGAGTAATAGTGTTCTGTGAGTTCACAACTCGGCAAAACAAATCGACCAATCCAATTTATTAATATTGTTCTCCAAAGTCTCTGATGAATATAATTATCTCGGGACTCTCGGGTGAATGAAGTGCTCTCTCGTCTTTCTTGTCCAACTGCAGGTGATTTAATATTTTACATATTTAACAGTGATATTAATGTAACTAAAAAGTTTTAAACCCAACAAGGACTTCAGTCTGAAGTTCAACAAAACTGATAGTAATAAATTATAATTTTTGATTTTATTAATTTAGGTGATGAAAGATGCCCTCATTACTTCCACTGTTTCTGAAAGGACAAGTTGTTAAAGGTTTCGGAAGAGGCTCTAAAGACCTGGGATGCCCAACTGGTAAGTTTCTTATTGTTATTGAAATATCATTAACATTATAAGCAGCTAAGCAAATATTTCATATTAGGTACATATTTAAATTACTCTAAAAGTGCTGATCATAATAATATAAAAATGTGTTTTTGAAATAACAGTTGGATTTTATCAGTTTCATAGTTCCTTGTTGGTAATAATGACAGAGAGAAGTCTATACCCTTTTATGGTTGAGAAATCATTATCATAAAAAGAACTAAATGATAGCGAGTAATCAAGTTAATCTCTATTAGGATTATTGTAGAAGGTCATAAGACCAATATAATTATTTGATATATACAACTGTTCTGTGCGTGTGTAATTCATCTACTTATTCTAAATAAACACTTGGGACGATTTTGATTAAAAAATTGTTTGTTCAGGGCAGGGGGCTTTGTTACTGTTACTGTTGTCGAACAACATCTGCCAAATCGGCTAGTCCATACATATAATAGAGTTTGTTTCTACTAATATAGGTGGATGCATTTTCACTTGATTGCTTTATATCGTAGTGAATTTGGAGTAGTATTTACTGGTTATTTTACTTCAATCAGTCCACAAATTAAATACATAATGTCTTTAAAAAAATATGTAAATAACTATTTCTGGGGTGCGGTAACAAAGGTAACAAAGGTATGGTTTTCTGGTGTTAACTAGTTAAGAAATACACATATACATAGTGAAACAATAAATTTTTCAGCTTAAATCAACTCAAATATGGTAGTTGATAACATTAGACTAATATTGAGAAAGCTTTGTATACAATGATAACAATATTAAGGTCAGTATGATAATCTAACATGTTATGTTGTTTTAGTTATGTTTCGTGTAATCATTGAGTATTATAGACAACTTAATAGATCAATTGTCTATAATAATCATACATTAATCAATAACACCGTACTGATCAGTGTTTAATCACTAGCATCCTAATCATTGATTGATCTAATTGATTTTATGAAAGTGCTGAGTAATCAATGCCATTAAGTTAGTAGGTAATCAAATACAACCAAGCTTTGATTATTGGGAAAATAGATAAACTATTCAAGTGCAAGTCGGACTCGTAGTCATATGGTTCGGTACCACCGAGCAATAATAACGATAATTGATAATTACAGTAAAATTCTTGTGTGACTACTGTTTTTTTACATTGGTGATCCATTAAATAAATAAATTGACCAATAAAAAGATATAATGATACATTATATACCTTGTTATACAATAACAAGCCCTTATTTTTAAGGTTGCATCCCTTTGGGATGGGGATGCACTTTGGGTTCTAACGTAAAAAAAGTTAGAATCCAATAATTAATTATTAATTTTTTTGTAATTGCGGCTACAGTAACACTCATCCTGTTCAAATTTTAGGTGCCTTGTGCCTGATTCCGTTCAAATGATGCCAATGAGCCCAGACAGAAGAGGTGTCTTAATAGGATCCTACCATATTATTCTGGTTATCTTGGCACAACCTTCAAATCTGACCCCAATCACATGCCTGCAGACCAGGCCAGCAGGGTGTCCTAAGAGGTGACAAAAGGCGAGATTCGCGTGAAGATTTTACGAATTAATATTAATAATTCGGAATTATTAATATTATCATTCACTTAGTTAATATTAAATTACTGGTATTATTATTTTTCCGTCAAGCCTGGCTAACCGCCACGCTCTTACTAGTCAGCCCGCCAACTACTTACTCGTCGGAACAGGGGTCACAAATGCTAGTACTCTTTCATGACTGTCAATGGGCAACAGTGACCATCATGTGGGTCAAGCTTTACTAACAACAAGCTTAACTCAAGGTCAAGACTTGACGCCTTCGTCATGTTCGTTGATCACTAGGATACACTACCAGCATGGGAATCCCGTGCATGTTCATAATGGTGCTTACATGATTCAAATTTATTGTTGCAGCTAACTATTCCTTAGAAGTTGTTCAGACACTGCCAAAAGATTTGAATCCCGGAGTTTATTATGGATGGGCTAAAGTGGATGTGGGGCCAGTGCACAAGATGGTAGCCAACATTGGTTGGTGTCCTTTTTATCAGAATAAGCAAATGTCAGTGGTGAGTAATTTTCAACAATACATCTGAAATGAAATTAGTTATGATGTTTAAAAGAAAATCACTTAATATTCCCTTCCCTGTATGATAATTGTGATTATGGTAGTCTTTATTTTTAATAATATTATAACATGCAGTGCACCTGGTGGCATAGGATTATAAGGATTTTTTCTGTGGTCAATAGAAATATAACAATATGATGGCATAGTTGCAGCTAGTGCGTGATTGTCTATGATGGTAAAAGATCCCTTACAGTGACGAAAGCCTGGAGTTATAGTAAAACTCGTTGACAACCTCTCAATTTTATCATTGATACGATGATACATATTGTAGCAAACACTATCAAAATAAATTGAAATGTAACTCTACATGAAAACTATGAAAGTAGTTTCGAATGGTTTAATAATAATTACTATTTCTAATTTCAGGAAACCCACATCATGCACAAATTCGATAATGACTTCTATGGATCCAATTTAAAAATTTGTGTTGTAGGATACTTGAGGCCTGAGAAGAACTTTAATTCCCTAGATGATTTAATAGTTGCAATCAAGCAAGATATTGCTAACGCTGAAATGAGTTTGGATGAAGTTGATGCTTTAAAATTTAAAGAAAATCAATTTTTCTTAGATTAATGGTATTCATTCAACAAAATATCATGATAAATTATATTGAATTGTTATATTTTACATGCATTGGTATAATGCAATGATATTGTTTAATTTATGTTATTGAATTAAATATGTATAGTTATGTTGGTTTTTTTCCTATTTAACTTAAAATTAATGTAAGAATATTTTGTTGACCTTGTAACAAACAAAAATAAATAAATTGTATAATGACATTTTATGTAAGGATTGTGGAAAAACAAAATATTGAAACTGTCATCTCTAAAATGGTTTTTACCAAAGTATACATGTAATTATCACCTATGAAATGAAATGGCGGCAAGTAAAAGGAAACTACACCATATTTTTACAATGTATCTGTATTATTGTAAATATTCTGTTACAAAAAGGAATTTTCCAAGAATTTTATTATATGTGATATTTTTATAAGAGATGTTATTTTTATTAAGTAAAAACCTTTTACACACAATCATGTTTTTTTTAATAACAAAATGGTAAATCCAATGAAACATCCTGCCCCCTTTGAAAAAGCCTTTATTTGTAATGCTTTAACAAATCCAATGAATTAGTAAAATATCACTTATTCATACAGTTGGAAATAAAATGCAATCTTAAAATACGGCTCTCTCTCCAGGTTAATTAATGTTGTTTTCTTCTAAATGAACATCCTGAAACAATACAATAAATGAGTAAATATTTTACAATAATATCCCGATGACAGACACAAAATTAATTATTATCAAAATTCGACAATAACACTGCATCTATAGCAACCACGACACGGCATCATAGTACAGTTCTATAAGAGTATAACGTTATTTATTATATATAAAATTAGCTTTCTGCACATCTTCTCCATGTTATGTTTATCTATATCAAATCTCACTCCTATGTGCATGCATTGTTCTTAAAAAGGGGTACAAAATTTGCATTTATAAACAATCAAATGGTTCAGTCAACATTTTATGAAATGCATGCATATATTATAATTATATAATTATTTTTTATAGGTTAATATGGTGTATAAACTGATGTAGGTTGACTAAAAAATTATTAGTATGTAGTAGTGCAGTAGTGTTCCAGTTAGAAAGGTGTGGACCCGGTTAATTTTTTTGAGGCGGCCATCTCATCATCTTTAAAAAAAAGCTATGTGCTCATCTGCTGGAGTGTCATAATTCAAGCTAGCTCAACATCTCTTGTGTATATTTTATATGTATATATTTATGTATATTACATATTATTATTATATATTATATATTATTATTATTATATTATTATTTATATTATATATATATTAATTACATATATATTGTGTTATTGGTTTGTATTGTATTTTATTGTATTGTTGACTATATATTTATATAGTCTTCTCTTCCTATCTCTGTTAATTTATTTTCCGTTTCGTAATTAATACCGCTCTTCGCGTCTTTTCTGTTTGGCCTAATGGTTAGCTGGTAGAGAATGCATTTAGCATTAAGTATTAAAACAACGGCTTTCGGATAACGACTTACTTTATTTTTTTTAATAAACAAAACATGACAAGTAATTAATCCTTAACATACTATTTTGTTACATATTATAACACTCCCACTTAACAAAATAAACAGCAAATATAATGTAAGAAAATATTAAGTTTTGTTTTATTCTTTTACCTTTACATACATTACATAGGAATGATACCTAGCATTTGCATAAATTTATAATGTTTATTATGTACTAAACCCTTGGTTAACAAGTCAGCAGGCATTTCTTGGGTTGAGATGTATTTTATTTCAATTAATTTATTTTTAACAGCATCTCTTATGTAATGATATCTTACATCAATATGTTTAGATCTATTATTATGAGACTGATGATTTGCAGCTAATTTTAATGCACTTTGGTTATCACCGTGAATTGTAATAATGCACATCTGACTAGTAATTTCATACACCAAATTTCTTAAATATACAGCTTCTCTTGATGCCTCCGACAGGGCTATGTATTCAGCTTCTGTGCTGGACAAAGAAACTGTCCTCTGTTTACTACTCCGCCATGATATTACTGACCCACACATGGTAAAGCAGTAACCAGTATAAGACTTTCTATCTATACTATCACCAGCCCAGTCAGCATCAACAAAACCTTCAAGCTTACAATTTCCTTTACTATATTTTAAACAGTAATGTTTGGTTTTCTTTAAGTATCTAAGAACTCTTTTAGCATAGTTATAATGATTTTCATTGTAACAATTGTTAAATTGACTAAGGTAACTTATAGTATAGGCAATGTCTGGCCTTGTTAAAACAGCCAAATACATCAAACCACCAATTAATTTTTGATATGGAATATCTTTAGCACAAACATCTGATTTTTCAATGTTTAATTTTTGTTCAATAGGAGTATCTACAGACTTACAATCACTCATATCAAATTTAGACAATAATTTCTCTATATAATGCTGTTGATCTACAGTAATGGTATTATTATTTTTATCAAGACTGATTCTCATTCCCAAATAATGTTTAACAGAACCTAAATCTTTCAATTTAAATGCAGAACTTAACATATTTTTTAATTTTTCTGTTTCATCTACACAATTTGAGAAAATCAGAAAATCATCGACATAGACAGTTACAATAACTTTAACATTATCTGTATATTTTGTAAATAAACATGGTTCAAATTTGCTATTATTAAATCCAAACTTACACAAACAATCTCTTACTTTCTCATACCACACCAAGGATGACTGTTTCAGCCCATATATAGCCTTTTTTAGTTTTAAAACTTTTCCATTACTTTTATTACTACAACCCTCAGGAATAGCCATATAAATGTTTTCTTTCAGATGACCATTTAAAAATGCAGTTGTTACATCTAAGTGCGTAATGGCCATGCCCCATTCAACACTGAGAGCAAACAACATCCTTAGTGTCGAATGTTTTACTACTGGAGAAAATGTATCTATATAATCAACTCCATGACGTTGCGTAAAACCTTTAGCGACTAACCTCGCACGGTATCGTACTTTGTTATTCACATCAAACTTTTTATTTAAAACCCATTTGCACTGAACTATGGATGCACTGACCGGCACATCGACGAGCTCCCAGGCATCATTGTCCTTGAAAGACTGTAGCTCTTCTTGAATAGCCACCTTCCATTGCTCTGCCTCTGGTCCTCTAAGCGCCTCTGTGAAGTCCATCTGCTCAGTTTCCACAGAAGGGCTGGACACGCACGCATTGCTAAAACCATAGCGCTCTGGAGCTTTCCGAACCCTAGTACTACGAAGTTGTTGAGGACTTTGAAGTTTACTGGGTGATAAATCTCTTTCGATGTTCGTTTCTGTGACTGTATCATCTGGGTCTGTGTATATAGTCGAATCCGAGCTCCTGTCAGCAAGAGATTCACTTTCAGTAGTCTCCCCCACTGAATCTCTGATCCCTGCCTCTGACGCTGGTTCCTCTTCAGTACATGTTTGAGCCGGAGTCAGCTCATATTGCAATGATGTCACATCACTTTCTTCTGTGATCCAGGTTGCATTTTCTTCCTTCATTGTGTCTTTGTTTTCTTCCATCACAATTACATCTCTTTTGACTGTGATAACATTTTTCTTTGGATCGTAAACCCGATAACCCTTCACTGTTTCTGAAAAACCAACTAGGATGTACTGTTCAGATTTTTTATCCCACTTAAGCCTTCGCTCCTTGGGAATGTGAACCATCACACGGCTTCCAAATAGACGAATGTGACTTATGTCCGGTTTTTGTCCATACCACGCTTCATATGGTGTCTTGTTATCTAAACTTGAGGCAATCGATCTATTTTTAAGATACACGGCTGTATTGGCCGCTTCAGCCCAAAACTTCTTGTCTAGGTTGGCATCAAACAACAGGCATCTTGCCTTTTCCACAATAGTTCTATTTGCTCTTTCACACACACCATTCTGTTCTGGAGTGTAGGCTGTGGTTTTCTGGTGAATGATACCTTCATTGGATAGGTAATTTTCAAATGCTTCGCTACAAAATTCACCACCATTGTCTGTGCGTAAAACTTTTATGCGTTTGTTCATCTGATTTTCAATCATAGCTTTGAACTCTTTAAATTTCTGAAAAACTTGATTTTTATGTTTCAAAAAATATATGAAAGTCATACGACTAAAGTCGTCCACAAATAAAAGAAAATATTGTGAACCTGCTATGGATTTCTTCTCCATGGGGCCACATACATCAGCATGTATCAACTGTAGCGTCTCAATACTCCTCTGCCCTGCATGTGAAAATGGTAACCTCTGCTGTTTTCCTTGACAACATGTCACATAATTACCCTTCATCATGTCGCAGTTTTCTGGATAAGATAGTCCGTTCACAATGCCATTTTTCATTTTATTTAAGCTTTGACTGTTGATATGTGCAAGTCTTCTGTGCCATAAGTCTGCACTTGCTATTGCTGGTGCTGCCAAGCAACAATCTGTCACATTCACTTTCAGCTTGTATACACCATTGTTTAATGTTGCAGTTGCAACTAACTGGTTCTTCTTATTATAAATGTAACAGTGACTTTCTTTGAAAACTACATTATTTCCGTTTCTAATAAGTTCACTCACTGACAGTAAGTTTGTGCTTAGGCATGGCACGCATAGCACATTGCTAACAGTAATGTCGTAATTCTGGTCTGTCGTTATCTGTACGTCTCCGGAGCACGCAACAGGCACTCTCACATTGTTCGCAACAGCAATTTCTGGAAAACTTGGCGAATGATTTTGATTTTTTAACCACTCTTTGTTCGCCGTCATGTGTGCGCTCGCGCCGGAATCTACGTACCAATCGTTTTTACTAAATTCTCCATTTAAAAATACCACGTTAAAAGCGTTTGATTGTTTCTTATTCAATAATGGACATTGGTTTTTATAATGACCATTATTTTTACATTTAAAGCACGTTATGATTTTCTTGTCTTTCGACATTGACATATTATTATCTGACATTTTCGAAGAAGTCTGACCGCCAAATTTGCTATTACTCACAGAGTACTTTGTATTCCAGTTTTTCGTTTTCTTCGCAGCAAATGCAGCGCCACTGGTATCCGTGTCAGTTCTCGAAAACTCCATGTCAATCAACTTTGATTTAATCGCATCTGTGGTTATTTTTATTCCTGAATGTTCTATGGCCATAATCATGGGTGAATATCTATCTGGCAAACCTGCTAATAATAAAGAGCCGACCCATTCTTCCGTAATATCAAAACCTGTACCTCTTAATCTATGCGCTGTTTCGACAATATCCGTTACATACGAAGTCATAGAATCACAATTCTCTTGTCTAATTGAAATCAGATGACGTAACAGGGTTATTTTTCTGGCAAATCCCGAGTCATCGAACAAATTCTTTAATTTATTCCACAGATTTTCTGAAGTCTCGGCATCTTTGATATGTACATATAGTGATGGGTCTATCGTTAGTATTAACTTTGCCTTGGTTTTTGCGTTGTCTGTTGGTTTTCGTTCTGTTCCCTCCACTTTTTGAATATAGTGAATCATGCCCTCGAGCACCAACAGATTCTCTGCCGCGAAACACCATTCACTGTAATTTTCCCGGCCTTTAAGTTTAGGAATACTCTGAATATAGTTCGTAGCCATTATTGAACACTTTATTCACTGTAATTACTACTTTGTACTAGAAATTACTTGAAAAAATTAGGATAACGCCCATAACCTATTAAAACAACGGCTTTCGGATAACGACTTACTTTATTTTTTTTAATAAACAAAACATGACAAGTAATTAATCCTTAACATACTATTTTGTTACATATTATAACATTAAGATCGCCATTTGTACCGTAATATTGTATTGTGGACAATAAAGTTTAAATAAATAAATAAATAAATCTCAGTCCTCAAGGGTAGCAACTCACAGACACACGCCAACCCTAATTTTCTACCGATTTTTTACCTGAGTAGGTAGGTACTCAGGGCCACCCCTACCCGTATTAGCACCTGCGTGCAATAACTTGGGAGTTGGGATTTGACAAATTTACCAAAAAAAAAAAATTAAAACCAAACCTGCCATCCTAAAGGTGCTCAGCATTTAAACACTTTCAACACAAGTGAAGATAGCTTTCTCCATTCAACAAACACCAATAATAATAATAATATATAAATCACCTGGCTTTAGATTCACATGCACTTACTGACATACTTATACAGTCTTCTTACATGTTGCACAATATTGTTTATGTTCAGTATATACCTGTTGCACTTCAGTGTTACTTTATCTTGTGCAACTTAGCAGTAAATGAATTAATTATGCGCCATAATAAAATATACCTAACACATGGCAAAGGGAATAACAAACTCATTTAATACAATGCCCCTAAGGTCAACTGCCTATTATTAGTGTTTAGGTTTACACTTGTATTGTTGCAAACCTGCCAGCACTTTATACACCAGAATTTACCAACTGGAACTCATCAATAAGATATATTCGTACCTTCAGTTAGTCTGGCGCGGCCACCTGTAGGCTGGCAAAGGATTGTGGAGCATCCCGCGCAGACAACCACCCTCTGGGCATGACTGAATACCGTCGTAATTTTGTAGCAGCCGGGGCATTTCACGTCCATGAAGTAAGAGTTTGGGTGCGGTACCAATCTCTTCAGCTTGTGCTTCCTCCTCTCAGACGCAGGCGTCGGATGCAGTAAATCAATGGCGAGCTGGAATTCACGAATAGGTTATTTGTCACATTTTCCTCTTTCACATCACACTTGGTTGAATGGTACACGACCAAAACTGTACGCGATCGTGATCACATTTATATTTGTTTAAACACATCTAATCACAAGGAAAATAACATTCGATGCCAGGCATTGAAGAATTGTATTGTAGATGTCAAGTCTACATGCCATGTGTTTATCTCATTTTGTGCGTAGTATGACTTTAAGGCGATAAATGACTAGACTTAAATTTTAACATAGATCAACTTTTAAGCACAAAGATTGCAATATGATAACACTTAAATGTTAAAACTTGAGATATTTTCACAAAAATACACACCGGCATGGTTACAGCTTAATTGCAGAACCGGAAAAGGAAAAACGTTTTATGTACCAGAGACAACAAATTTCAACTCGCTAAACCAATGACAATAATACGTTCAGAAATGCATCATTTTATAATGTCATTGTTATCGCAGTAAATGTGTCGTTTGATATATAGATAATATAATTTTATATTAAAAGTTGCAATGAAATGAATAATTAACCAAATGAATATATAATAGCACAATGAAATTTAATTTGTTGCGTGTATGATACAATCTGTGTCGAACATAATATTCAATGAAACGATCGATGCTTTATAGGCTTTAACGCCTAGGTAAACACGCTAAAATATAAGTGTGCGTCAACTTTAAATGGCTTAAACTTTAACTTACACTGCGCCACGCTCACGAACACCACACGGCTTGAGACTAGGCATAACGAAAGATTGCTGAAAAGATTCCAAGCGTAAAGTTGTGCGCCAGCCCTTATCATTTTCATCCATATAGTCTGCATCATACTCTCTCCGTGATATCAGTAACCTGTAATTTGGTAATCAATCTGTAGTTGTCACTTGTCATTGTCAGTCTGTCAGCGTCAGCGCCGTCAGAGTCAGCTCTGTCATGTCAGCTGCTATACAGGATGTAATCGTTAAGTGTGCACAGGCGATTATTCCGTAACTATTACAGATATCAAAAAGCTTTAAACTGATATCGAAAGCACTTTACCTAATGAGTAAAATTACAATAATAATTTATTAAAATAAAAACGAGAAATATCCAAAAAAATTACATTAAACTCTCCCATACATTTAGTATGAGATAGTAGAAAGGTTTTACTTTCTTTATTTAAAGTGGAATAGTACCTACTCATTTTACCCTTATCATTTTATAATTATGTATGATATGATATTGATGAATTTCAAGTAGATACACACGTGTGGATTAATTATCTTACCACTTCAAATTAATAATAAACCTTGTTTCAATATCGTATTGATTTGAACTGGCTGAAAAGCAACATACTAAATAAAAACAAAAAAATGGTTGCCTGTAAAGTCGGTTTTACGGGCGAAGATTTTACGTGACAACGTCTTTTTCTCGGTAGAATATTTATTGATATGAATATAATTAAATTGCGCAATAGGAACAAGGAATTGAATGAAAATAAGAATTGCACAAATTTTAACTATAGAAATATATTTTGTTTACTAAAACATTGTACATGTAAACTTAAACTTAACGCGCCGATTCAATGCGCCTAATTCTCTAGTGCTGCGCGCGCGACAGACCGATCATAGTTGAGTGGGAGAGAGACGCAAGGCATTCGGCGGGCCTCTCTCTCGTTCGGTGACTCATCGTAACGTTACCGAGCGTTACTATTTTTCATAAGTGACTCCCAGCTAACCTAATTTAAGACGTTGTCACGTCAAAAGAAATATACTCTTTGGTGTTCGTTCTAAATTCAAATTCTTTATCGCGGGAGTAGGTACTATTCCACTTTAAATAAAGAAAGTAAAACCTTTCTAGTATCTCATACTAAATGTATGGGAGAGTTTAATGTAATTTTTTTGGATATTTCTCGTTTTATTTTTAATAAATTATTATTGTCATTTTACTCATTAGGTAAAGTGCTTTCGATATCAGTTTAAAGTTTTTTGATATCTGTAATAGTTACGGAATAATCGCCTGTGCACACTTAACGATTACATCCTGTATAGTGTCAGCACTGTCAGCCTCAGCTTTCAAGTTTCACTTCAATCATGCATTTCATTTTCATTTGCTCGTTCATGTGAGAATAGAAACTTCAGAATTAATTGTGCGCATATTTATTATTTTGTAAACTAAAACGCGTTAGTCAAAGTAAAGTTCAATTTTGTTCAAATACCTAAAATCCATATTACTTAGTTGTAATCATGGCTGATGAAGAATACGAAGCCGATGACGCGGGCGCGGATTATGACGATATCGCTGAAGAAGATGACAATATTGAAGAGACTGAGGAACAGGAGGAAGATGGGTACAACGTGCAATGCGTGCCCCCGGGCCAGGCCGGCGGTGGCGTCGAGAAGTCTAAGCGCATCACTACACGATACATGACCAAATACGAGAGAGCTAGAGTCTTAGGTAAAAACAATTATTTTTAGGTTATTTATTTATACGACGAAGTACTTTTCACTTCCTTGCCAAGCAGTGTTGTAATTCATTTTAACTTAAGCATAAAAATATACACTGAGGTATCTGTTGCTCAGTTGCGTGAAAATCCAAAAATATAAAAAAATATTGATAGAGTATAAAGAATGGATGAATATGAACATAAATATTAATTTATAAGGCATAAAGAAATATGCTATATGCGTCTTTGTAAAACACAAAAAGTATTTGCTTTTCAGGTACAAGAGCACTTGAAATAGCCATGTGTGCTCCAGTGATGGTCGAGTTGGAGGGAGAGACAGATCCTTTGCAAATAGCAATGAAAGAACTGAAGCAGAGGAAAATTCCAATCATAATAAGAAGATATCTACCGGATCATTCTTATGAGGATTGGAGTATTGATGAACTCATTATTGTGGATCATTAAGTTAATTTCAACTATAGTGGTATGATATTGTACTGGCAATGAATGTTAAGAAAAAAGAAATGTTGCAAACTGTAAGCTATTATAATAATACATAATAGTAATAGTATAAATGGATTTTTAGAATTTTAAACAATCATTGATATATGATGTTGAAGAATTGTACAGGAGAAGAGAGAGGATTAAAGCAGCGAGCCAATATTTGTTTTTGAAGTGAAATTTCTATACTAATATACTCGTGACAAATTTTGTAGGAGGTAAAAAATTGTTATCTTTGTTTTGAAAAGGAAGTTGCTTAATACAATGTCCTAAACAAGAAGGAAGTTATGTACTGCATATATGTTTTCTTATTACCACAGTGGAAATTAAGGTTGGAAACAGAGTCAGTAGGAGGGATTTGAAAAGAAAGCGAAAAAATTTAATAAAACAGCTATAACAAAAGAAACTAAATGTCATAAAGAAGTTTCATTCATGTTAATTCAATAATACATAAACACTTTTTAAAATTTGTAACACACAAATATAAAGATAGATATATTTTTTAGTAACTAATAACTGTGGTAATTGTATTTTTTGATAATATGTAAGTTCCAAATAAAAATTCAATTTTTTGTCACAGGGATGTTTCTTAGATTAAGCTGTATTATAAGAAATAATTAAGGAATAAAGATCTAAAGCAGAATGCATTGTTTTCTTAGTTAGAGTTGCCTTGGGCCTATTAAGTTGTTAGTGACACTGTGTTTTCAGGATTCAATACCCAAAGGGTAACAACAGGGAAACCTTTAATATAGGTACCTCTGATTTCTATCTGTCTGTCAGCCACAGGACTATCTGTTGAACGGAAATAGGTAGACACTTGAAATTTTCACAGGGGATGTGTTATTGCGGCAGCTTTAACAAATAATAAAAAAAACTAAAACAACTAATAATTGCACATATAGCTATTCACATGTGGTAGATTTGAAACTAAAAAAAGCACTACCACCACGTGAAATGCACATATATTAGTATTTTATTATTAGGTCTGCAATGTAATCTGCGGGTCCTCAGCTGGGCTTTAATATTAGGAGTAATAAATCCGGTTCCGATTACACTTATTAAGAGACAACCATCTCAGTATCAACATATCCGTAACCAAATTTGAACGAGATTCTTACTAACCGGACTATTACCAACAACGTTCTACGTTACGTAGGTACATTAATTTACGTTCTAACTTCTAACACCCTCCGCTAACTGGATTAATCATCCTCGTCCCAATTTGAGTCTTGTTCTAGGTCGGTTACAGTTGTCATGGGCGGCAGCGGAAAAGTCGGGCTGGATACTTGTTTGCTACTATACTTAGTTCCATAAAAAAATTAATGACGACCCATGTGGCGCAATGGTTATCGTGCCGGACTGCCGTTCGAAGGGTCCTGGGGTCGATTCTCAGCGCGGCGAACGTATGAATGATGAGATTGATGAGTTTAAATTTCTGTTCTCGGTCTGGGTGCCTTTTTGTCTTTGTGGGTTGTGCGTGCCACCCTCTATACGGGGAATCCTAGTGTGGGCCTATGAGTGGGTAGCGTTATAAAAATAAAATATAGTTTAGGGTTACATTTCGATCAAATGGCACATTTAGTAGCGTCTTAAAACAGCTTAGCTATCAGGAATAGCTCCTTGTTGTCTTTGTGCTTTTAGATGCTATAAGCAAATTCCCTCTGCGCTGCAAGCGTCAGTGTCGATAAAACCAATGCAATGTATTGTGTAATTGTAGCGATATTATTTAATATGAGACATTAACAGCATTACACACAATACACTTAATTGTTCCCTGCATTTACTATTATTAAATCAGAAGCTACTTGATTAAAACCACACAATTACAAAATCAAAGCTAACCTACTATGTATCTGGGTATGTAGAGATTGCACGGGATAGTGTTGCAGATTCGATTTCCAGCTGAAGCACAATGACGTTCAACTCGAAATTAACACTTTTCTGTTAAATTTTGATAATATTTGAAGTCTTGTTTGTTATTCTTACTGCTGAGTTTGCCCAGGTAGGGTTGTACTGTTTATAAAAGCAAATACATAGTTACATTCACTAAATAGTTGACCTACACATGCTATAGTCCTACTAATATTATAAATGCGAAAGTTTGTGAGGATGCATGAATGTGTGGATGTATGGATGTCCGTTTGTTACTCTTTCACGCAAAAACTACTGAATGGATTTCGATTAAACTTTACAATAATATAGCTTACACGTCAGAATAACACGTAGGCTATAATTTATAAAGATACTAGCTGACCCTGCGCACGTTGTTCCGCCATATATGTAAATACAAAAAGCGCGATTTAAATTTGAGGGGTGGAAGTAGGGTAGTGAAAATTTGGGATAATGTGTATTTGTTTTTGCTACACCATAAAAAAATAACCAAAAGAAATTGTTGACATTAAAAAAAATGTTTAGGGTGGACAACCCTTAACATTTAGGGGTATGAAAAATACATGTTGGTCGATTCTCAGACCTCCTCAATATGCACACAAAATTTCATGAGAATCGGTCGAGCCGTTTCGGAGGAGTATGGTAACTAACATTGTGATACGAGAATTTTATATACATACTAGTTGTCCCAGCGTACTTCGTACCGCTTTATAATTAAAAAATGTTTTGGTGATATATCGACAGCAACGCCACCTACCGGGTCCAATTGTGAATCTAAACCATTCTCGGATCCACCTAAAGACACACAAAAAATTTCAACCAAATCGGTCAAGCCGTTTAGGAGGAGTTCAGTGACATACACACTCACACTCGAATTATATATATTAAGATAAGAGAATTCTCCAATATAGTTATAAGAATAGTTATATATAAGTTTTCCTGTTTAGTTATAATAAGTTTCCCGAAGCGAAGCGAGGGCGGGTCACTAGTACCTACCTAGGTACCTACATAGTTTCAGATAAATCACGACACATATCGACAGTAACGGATCGCCTATAGTAGTTAAAGGTTGAACGAGGTATGTTAAATAGATGCGTATCATTTGATGCCAATTGTTTAGTCTATGTCAAGAATTTATAAGTAGAGAAAGAAGAAGAGATAGCAGTCATTTAGAGAATGGCAGATTGAAATATTTACGCGAGTGGTCCGATCCATGCATGTCGTAACAACTGCCAACTAATACTGAACGCCAACGTGTAGTAGATATCAATTAATTTTCAACGCCTGTGAGCAACTTATCTCAGGTAATTAATTACCTAATATTTGTAGGACAATATAGCGCCGTTACCAAGAGAAAAATCAGACACCCACTAAGTACCTACAATTAAATACATTCTGGAATATTATAACATAAAAACCTATAGACGTTTCACCCATAATAATATAAAGCAAGTCAAAGTCATTTTTATAAAATTTAAACGAGAGATCTAATTTTAGTCTGATAACCAAGCAACATGAATCTTCTGTAATGAATGTGTTTCAATTACAATTGCGTGTACGATTTTACGGCTCGTAATTTGCAGGGTGCATGTGCTTTTCTAGCGGATGCGCTAGCGCACCCCCCGCGCCCGCCGCCCAGGCGCCCGTTGCGCTTGGCACGAGCTCCCGCCTGAATAACACCACATATCACTGAAAGCTCCGCGCGGGGAGCGCCTTGCTCGCGCGCCAGTACCCCTCCGACCAGCGATGCTGTGCTGTCTCCGGAAATAGAGTACATTCGACCGCCACTTGCAGTGTCGCCTACTTTCCGTTACCGCATTCTACGACCGGTTAAATTGTGGTTAAAACTCAGCGGCCTTTCAGTAAATTCAGTGTCGGCAGCAATGCGCCTTAAATTTTTTCATAATTTCTGTGGTCCATTTTAACCGCAATTTAACGCATGGTGATCGACGTGAGTTGCATTCCACGGGATTGTAAATCACGTTAGATCACTGGATGGATTTCTATCCGCTAGTGTTCTTAGTTAGATGTATATCGCATCCGTAGATCGACCGATCGATTGCGCGAGTGTGAGTGCAAATGACTGATAGCCCGGTAGCGGGCTGGACTTCAACAAAATGTGGACCAAGAAATTAACAATATGGAGGTTTATGTTGTGTATACTGTTCACGGTGTCGGCGCTGGCGCTCGCGGCAAGAGGTGAGTCCGGAACGCGCCCGCTCTGCGTCACTACGTTGGAGCTATTTTCAGCTTCAACTTGCGTTGAAATTATGTAAAAAAGCGCGTTTGTCCGCTATTTTTGGCAATAACCTTAGCGAAAATATAAATGACGGTACTCTAGATATATTTAATCGTTATATCTATATTGTCGAGTTAATGAGTTGAATAGACACAAAACATCGACAATGTTTCACGCAAGCGAATGCAGCCAGAGTGAAGGCAGCAAAGCTACACAAATAGAAATACAGGGATTTGTCGTTATGCGTCGCCATCTTGTGAAAAACGATAGGATCATGACGACATTATAAAAATGCGAAACTGAAATAGGTCACATCATAACTTTTATATAACACATTGTGTTGGTTTTGTAGCTCAGAATTTACGTGACGTGCAATAATTCGCTCATGCGAGATGTCGAAGGGTAATTTATATTTTATTACCAAAATAATCAGACAAGGTCAATTGATCCGGCTCCAAGGACCAAAAACTTTTTTAAATTTATTTTACTTTTACCAAAATTGGGAAAAACTTAATTAATTGCACAATTATATATTTATGAACATAATATTATAATTAATAGGTGTGTCATTCATAAACAGTTCTAACTTGGTAACGATTACCAGACTGGCGACCTACAGATTTAGCATAATTTAAATTTAGTCCACTAATTCAATGGCAAGTAATCTCTAACATTAACTGAGATTATACGCAGAATGTACCAAGGTTGGACTTTTAGGTCAGCTATTTTGAATAGGACGTTACTATTGATTGAAAGCTTCGGCTGATCTTTTATTTCTCCGTTGTATGTATTTTCTCCGTTTGTTTGTGACAAAGCTATTAAAATATATTTAAATATGTAAGTGCGTAATTTTCGTAATACAATAAACAATCTATACTAATAATAAAACTGTAGCTGGTCGCTGTCTGTACCAAAACAATAATTTTTGTCTGTTTGTCTTTTTGTCTGTGCTTTTGTACGCGGTAATCTCCGAAACGGCTTATCATATTTGGATTAAGTGCTTGTTTTATTTTAATCGGTTAAGAATTAAAAAAGTTATATTAAGGTAAAAGTACCATATTCCGGGCTAGTACATTAATCCGTAACATTTTGATTTTTGTCGCAAAATAAGAGAACTGTCCGTAAAATCCATAATTTATTGAATGTCACTACAACTATAGTTCATATAAAATCAAAATAATACGATGTTTGAATATAAATAATCATTCTTAAAGCCGTATCGAGCTTCCGAAGAGTCAGTAGCGGCCCCCGCGACGTTTCAGTACTATGTTGTTAACAGTGAGCGTAAAGCGACAGTGCATTTTCGTAAGGATCTTATGTGACACTGGTAAGTTAATTTAATTTAATTTTGTAATATTATTAATTGTTACTTATTAACAGAAGGTTTCAGCGTTATTTCGAGTTATAACAAACCATATTTTGAGAGAAAATATGACTGCCGGAATTATGTTCACAACAGTGAAACGGTGAACATAAATACGTGCTGTATTACGTAATAAGGGTAAATTAGTATGATGTGTTTATGGATTTTATTCCGAACTGGGGTTAAATACTTACATAAATATGACATAAATTAATTCAGTAATGATAACAGATTAGTGTGACGTAATTACGGTATATGCTTTTTTTAATTATAATTCTTAAAATCGAGTTTGAAATTATGACATTTTATGTTATACTAAAGAATCAATACAGTATGTTATCGAAATTAAATTAAGTTTATTTCAAAAAGTAAATAAGGATAACTATTTATATCGATGTTGTGCACATAATAGTTATATTAACTTTTAATATATTCAGATATTTTATTTAATTTTTTTAATTTAACCTATTTCTTCAATGCCGTAATAAGGGACAAGAGTTTTTTGCTTATGACCCATATTCCGGTATACCGTACGGTATTACGTAGTATAGTAATAAGAAGCAGAAACATTGGTTTTCAACATAAAACGCCAAATCTCAATTTTTTCAAGATTTTTGTATTAATCACAAAATGTATCCAAAAATTTAAAACGATACGTTTGCATTTTAAAACATTTTAATATTATTCACAATTATCATTATAACTGTAACCTCGATTTTATTTTATATTTTAAGTTTACCTTTGGTAACCAGGCCTGCTCATAGCCCAGCGGCTTGCGTCGATCTTAACTGATCTACAAAGTTAAGCAACAGTGGGTGTGGTCAGTAGTTGGATGGGTGACCGCTAGTGGGAAAAATTTTTGGGGAACTTCCGTGCTTCGGAGGGTACGTAAAGCCGTCGGCCCCGGTTGTTATCATTTGGTAGCAGTCGTTAGGCCATGTCGGAGGCCTTCGGGCGGCATAAAATACTTCCGAAACTATGGGTTGGCCACTAACCCCTCCACCAATCTGTACTGGAGCAGCGTGGTGCTCAGGGTTATGCTCAAGGCCTCCTCAGGTATGAGGAGAGACCCGTGCTCAGTAGTGGTCCATTAATGGGTTGAAGCCAACCAGGCGTGATCTTAATATTATTATGAATTGATGTTCCTTAGAATAGCTAAGTACTCATAACTTATGTTCTTTAAGATTTTTGTCATAATAAAAGTTGTAAAATTGTTTGTAATTTTGAATTTTCGTTAATTATACTTTTTTTTTAATTAAATTTTCACGATGGTGTTTATTTAGTAAACAGCAGCTCTCATTTTGTCGCAGAAGTTTTATGGTAATTGTTTTTTTTTATTTATCCGAAAGAACAATTATATCGTACTTAATAATTTTAATAAAAGTATAAATTAATACAATTAGGTAGTTTAATTCATTAAGTATATTCTTAAAGACATGTATGATGATTTTAGGTCAAAGAAAACGTATGCTAAAGATAGTACGGAATTACGTACAGTGATTGCCGGAATTAGCTCCGACGCCAAATTTTAGTACGGAATTAGAGACAAACGTGAGGTTCAGCAAAATAACGATTATTCCTATAAATTAACGGCTACGACGGAAAATATTTTTCAACATTTATCTTATACTACCAATCTAGAGAATAAAACAATTTTTATCCCTAGAACCTTCCTACTTTTTCTAAAAACCAACCTCAAAGTCAAAAGTGCCTTAATAGTCCGGAATATGGGACATTTACCTTAGTTTAAAGAATCACGCCTAACAATTTCCGAATGTACGTACTAAGGGACATGTTTCCCGAAGCGAAGCGAGGGCGGGTTATAGTAGGTAATAAATATATTTTTTCCATTCATTCGCAACGGTAGGAACCCACTCTCACAATAAAAAGCTCATTTAAACTTGACAGATCGGAGATCCAAATGAATTGACGTCATTATTTTGTTTCCGTCAAGGTCCTCATGACGATATTGCCACGTAACTACGACGTGATTTTTGTGGCAACGACTATCGATCTTTTTATTTAATTTATAATAAGTACCTATAAGAAAATTTTACTGTTTATGTTCATATCACGTCTAAGATTAGGTACAATTGTCTAGTCTAGAGTGTCAAAGTAAAGGAAGAGAGATAGCTTAGTAATATGCGAAAGGCAGACTGTAATTTATCTACTGATTCCTTAGAAGCATCAAATACATACCTAATGCTTTTAAGGTGAGGTGAGGTGAGGTTTTTGTCAATTACTATTACTCTTGCCAATCTGTCTACTCTTGCCAATACCCACTCGGCTTCCCCTGGGAACTTCAAAGGTCAATTCCCTCTCTCTCAATCTCTATTCCCGCAAACAACGGATCTCAATTCGTTCGATTTCTCGTAACTCTCTCGAGCGAGATGGAAGGGGCGCGAACTTTTCATTGCAACCTGCAGAGTAGATACTTAAATAAATAAAAAAATAAACAACGTAAGTATATCTTTTGGTATAAAGATATTCCAAAACAAGATCGAATAGCAAAGCGTGAATTGCCAAGCAATCTATGTGAGCTTCTCTGTTGTATCGTAAAAAATTTCAACTAATTTTACTTATCTCAAAAACTACTTAGATCCTTAGATATTTCGTAGGTAGTATTTTTATCATAGTTTACAAAATAAAGTTAAATATGCGGGTCAAATACTTAACATAATAAAAACTAAACTCGACCAGATAATATAGGTAGGTACTTTATGGTAATAGAAATAAATTGGTTGTTTCATTTAGTTAGGATTGAAGAAGTAAAGAAGAAAGGAAGAATCATACCCTCTTCCCAAAATTCCTCTTACCATTTAAATTTTATAGCAAGACAGTACACGATAGAAACAGCCATCGACCCGGCGATGTTGAACCGTATTTTTAATATTCTTTCCATCTTCTTAAATTAGAAAAGGAGAGCGGTGAGCAAGTTCGAATAAAGTTAGTCCAAATGGGTAATAATATCAAGTGGGTACCTACAGTACCTACCTATTGTAAGAGGAGAAATTTCACATAAATACATATATTATGTACATAGTTCATATGAGATATAGATATTTCAATTTTTCCAAGAAAGAACTAATTAAGACGAATTTAAAAATAAATTTGTAAATAAAAAAATAACTTTAATCCGTTCTCAGACGATGTAAACAAATGGAGTGACCTTGACCTGAATAGCAATAAATTAGGAAGGCGTCAAGATGTCACGAGCGCTATGAACAATGCTCGTTATCTCATGTGATTACAATTAATAAACTAATAGTTCAAAATACAAAAAACTAATGCAATAGCCAACAATAAAATATTCGAGTCAGCTCTCTCTATTTAGCCTTTAAGGCCAATGACATAAGTAAAGTAATATCATTGTTTGGCCTTAAAGTACGCTTATACTTGTGTGCTTTTAAATTTAAATATAACTATATCCCCACCTCAAACTGCGTTTAAATTTTCTCTATCTCTCAATCATCAGTCTCTCCTTTCTCAGTATCTCCTTTCATTTATATTCCTTTCTCTCAAGTACTTTTACATCCTTCTGGACAAATCAGTTCAGTCCTTAACTTCACTTCCGCCTCTTGAACTACCTTTCTTATTCGGTCCTATAAAATCAGTGGCCCTATAATTAATATCTTTCGAAGTTCAAGTCAAAACTACAATCCTAAATATAATCTCTCCGGTATTTCCTTTCTTGTATTCTCTTTTTTTCTTCTTCTTGAATTATATTTTGTTTACTCTGTCATGTTATTACTTTGGTGTAACTAAAGACTATTATTTATTATTATTATTATCATGGAGTATTTTCTCCATGATTATTATTATAATTTTGGCAAATCAGGGGTACGCACCTCGCATGATTTGGTGCTCTAGTTCTCTTACAATTCTAAAGAGAAATGAAAATCTTGAACCACGTATAATTGTGTATTCTTTGATTATTATAGACGTTAAACGTTACGTGACGTTACGTTTATAATCAAAGAGTGTAGTTAAAGTTTTTGCAGTCAAAAACAAACGCAAGAGAGTAGTTTTGAAAATTATCGGTAAATGGTAGTGGCTACCTACGTTTATTTTTTATTAAATATAGGTAAGTTAATGCTTGACCACAATCCCACCTGATGGTAAGTGGACATGAGGTCTTGAGTGGTAGAGCGCAGGCAGTGGAGTACTGGTACGGCTCAATGATTTTATTTACTGAGTTAATGAGTAAAATAGAATAAAATCCACTACGACTTTACGCTACTTACGAGAGATAGGTGAAAATGTTTTTTTAATACAGAACGAACGAATATTTTAAGCGTTCCTATCTCTTCGCAACCCATAACTATCCCACTGCTGGGCACGGATCTCCTCTCACAATGTGAGGGGTACAGGCCATAGTCCACCACGCTGGCCAAGGGAGGATTGGTGGACTTCACACACCTTCGAGAACATTTTTAGAAAACTCTCAGGTGTGCAGGTATCCTCGCGATGTTTTCCTTCACCGAAGCAAGTAATAATTAAATTTTAATTCGCACATAATTCTTGAAAATTACAGGTGCGTGCGGGGTTTGAACCAGGGACTCCCGGTTCCGGAGTCCAATGTTCTACCACTCGGCTATCACTGCTTGCCTGTTGCCTGCACTGCTAAAACTTAGCAACGGATCGATGTTTCCGTATTAAGATATTTGAAAGGGCTGGAGCTACTTTTATTTACACGGGAAAACAGTAAATTAAAATTTTATATTAGATAAATGGCGTTAGTGGCGCAATAACGTTTGATTCTATTTATGACGTTTGATTCTGAATAGGAAGGTAATATCTTTGCAAATTTAAGGAATAGGTATTTTTCTCAAAGCGAAACAAGGGCGCATTGACGTCTGGAAATTAGATAAGTAAGGAAATGGCATAAAAATAGTGGAAGCGTTGTAATGAGTTATACATGTTAATAATAATTTTTAGGATGGTAGTCAATATCAGTTATTTGAGTGTTGATTAAATCAAATCCGCTATCTATATATATCTAAGGGATAAAAGTTTTGTTTGAAAATCAGTTCCATGTCTACATCTGTACGTGCCAACCAACGGGCAACGGGTAGTGTTTAATAAACTTTAATTACCTATCTTATTTATTTTCTTTTTCAGCTGATGACGAAGTACCTTCAGAATCACAATGCCGTCCATATATCGAAAAAGCATTAAAAGAACTCGAATCAGGAGATCACGAAACAGGTAGGTTTATGTTTTTTATTATTTTCTCTTCAAAGTGATTATCGGATTATCAGTATTTAAGTAAAGAATGCTGTTTTTGAATACTTAAATTACTATACATCCGGTCTAACGCTATGATATTGACGCTGGCAAGGTCTCCTAGCAATGGAGCCGCTAAATTAACTAGTGTACAAAAATACTCTTGCCAGCTAATGTGACCGACAGAAGATGTTTTCTTTAATATTCGTACACAGTCACCTATATAAAAAGTCGAGGTTTAATTATATTACTGGTACATATGTATATTCTCCAAAAATATGCGTCGGCTTGTGCGATACTAACTAATAAACTCGATATAGATTCGCGTAAGTTTATATTTTTATTAATAGAACTTACAACAATTCGTTATTTTTATGGTGGCAGCCTGCAATGTCTGATCCGTAGGTTAGGTAGGTATACACGTATTTTATGATCGCATAGGACGTAAATTGCCGAATATAAATATACAAGGTGTTTTTTTTGTCACTTGACATATTGATAGGGGGTATTCATTACTCAATATGCGATTCTCATTCAAAATAGGTATGTATTAAAAAGGGTGCTTAAAATTTGACGTAATTATCCATTACGAACCCATAATGTGGACAAACTGAGCGCGCGATATAACTACTCCACTAAAGATCATTAACCCCCGCCGGTCGGCCACCGGCCAGTCGGTCGTCGTAGCGCACAGCTGATGTCCATACATTCCGAGTATTTTTAGATAATTTTATTGCCCTTTTTGAAATAATTATCGTGTAGAATTTTGACTACATATTTTTAATCATTACCTATACCTATCTATGACCATGTTCTTTCATTTCCTCGAGAATGTCAAGTGAAATAAAAATCACCCAGTATTATGTGATTATCTTTATGGTAAACTATGTAAAGATTCTTTTTATCATTGATAATAGCAAAAACCTGTCTGAATACTAAAATGAAAAGTGGTTTTACGTAGTGGAGTTTCATTATATCCAATATGTTGCATAATTGATTAGTATTTTTTTTTAGAGAATAATTGAACTGTCATTGCAGATTCAGAAGAAAAAGACAAATCCACCGAAGCAAGTGCCGAGGCTGATAGTAAAGAGGCAACTTCCGCAGAAGATGGAGGTGAAACAGTCGAAGAAAGTCAGGAGGAGGACGTTAGTAAAGAAAACACAGAAGAAGAGCCATCAGTAGAAGTAGCAGACGAGCCATATGTATCTCAAGCGTCTCAAGAGCCCGAAAGCAATCAAGTTGAAGACTACTCCAAAGAGGATGCAACGATAGAGGAAACAGCAGAGAGTACTGAAGAACAGGAAGATGCTAGCAAAGAGGACACTGATGGAGACAGCCAAGAAAAAGCATCTGCTGATGAACAAGAAACCGAAAAAGGTAATTATTTAAATTATATCTTTGGGGTCAGAGTAGTTAAGTAAAGAGGCCTCTTTTAGTCTTCAATACCAGTGAAAACTCTTAGAATGCATGCGTCTTGGTAAAGATGTACTTCAAAAAGAAACCCGAGTCTTAGTCAAAGTTCAACATACATCGATGGGTTATTGAATAACACATAACTAAACACACAGATAAATACGACTAAATAAACATAAGACTAAATAAACAGATAAGTACAAGTACTTACGCCTAGGTATTTGGTGTAATGGTTTATAATATTTTTTTCTTTCAGATAGCGGCGAAGACACTGGCGAACAAACTAATGATGATTCTGGAGAAAGCGCACAGGATGAGCAACAAGACGAAGGAGATAGCGGAGAAACTACTCCGGATAGTACAGAAGGTGACGCTGATAGTAAAGAAGAAGGGGAGCAAGCTGAGAGCCAAGAAGAAGATGCTAGTAAAGAAGCTGATCAAAGCGTAGCAGATGCCGAAGATCAATCCGAGGAAGTTGCCGATGCATCCAAGGAAGAAAGCGAAGAAGAAGGAAAGCGTGATGATGATGACAGTAAGGAAGAAACAAAGGAAGAGGATGATGGATCTCAAGAAAAGGCTGATTCTGTAGACTCTGTTGAAGAAGAAGGTCCTGCATCCCAAGAAGAAAAAGACGATACTGATTCCAAAGAAGAAACATCTGAAGACAAATCTGGTGAACAATCTGAAGAAGCTAAAGAAGAATCTATTGAACAAACTGGAACTGGAGGAGAGGAGGATCAATCAGAGGAAGCTGAAGGATCTAAAGAAGTTACCAAAGAGGGTGATGAACAATCCGACGAAGCTGGTTCTGAAGAGAAATCCGGCGAAGAAGAAGAAGGAACACCTGAAGAAGATTTATTAAAGGTAATATTTTAAGTTAATATAATATCTAATAAAATTGATAATACCTATCCTTTTTTTACTCCGTTTATTTTAAATTATTTTTTGCTTTCAGACGTTAGAAATACCTGACAACTTAAGGTCGCGTGATCACATCGTTCAAATCTTAAGACTGGATGAAGATGCAAGTGAATCTGAATTAATCATAGAGCGATCGGCCGACATTGTCCTCAGAGATTTGAAGAGATTGTATGAGAACTCAATTAAACCGTTAGAAGCTCTTTATAAATATCGAGATTTAAGCAATAGGCACTTTGGTGATCCTGAAATATTTTCTAAACCTCTAGTTCTATTTATGGGGCCTTGGAGTGGTGGGAAATCTAGTATTTTGAATTATTTGACTGGGTTGGAATTTACAGAATGGTCTCTAAGAACAGGTAATTTTAAATTTTAAATACATGGATGTCTTTGATTAATTAATACAAAAATGTCGTAATTAGAATATTTTTATATTTTTAAGGTGCCGAGCCTTCTCCAGCTTACTTTAATATTCTGATGCATGGTAAAGACCCGGAGGTTCTGGATGGAACTCAGCTCGCTGCTGATTGGACATTCTCTGGATTACAGAAATTCGGTCAAGGATTAGAAGAACGCCTAAGGGGTCTCAAATATCCAAGCAAGTTGCTTGAAAAAGTAAGGGACGTTTTTAACTTTTTCCATATGTAGGTAAATAGAATACTATTAATAACCTGAAAATAACTATAAAATGTATACTTAGAAAATATATGATATTTTAGGTCAATATCGTGGAAATTCCGGGAATATTGGAAGTGAGAAAACAAGTATCGCGAGTATTTCCCTTCAATGATGCATGCCAATGGTTCATCGATCGCGCAGATATTATCTTCCTGGTGTATGATCCTTCTAAGCTTGACGTCGGACCTGAAACGGAGGCTATTCTTGATCAGCTTAAAGGCAGAGAATCTCAGGTAGGTACACCATGTGGTTACAATATTTGTGGCGTAAACCAAATTCAAAGTCTAGTAGTTCCACGTAACTTACATAAAAAATAAGTAGGTTATAAATACTTAGTCACTATGTTGAGGTCGTATACTTATGGGGTGAGCTGGCTGGTTGTTGGCAAACTTTGCAGTTAGGAACCAATTAGTCATTTTTAAATACAGTCACATTATTAGTAGCTTCCTAAATACGTTAGGAATTATTTGGCAATGTCTTTAAAGTCAATTATCAGATCGTAGATTCATACCTTCCAAATATAGAAAGCATTGTTAATCTCGTTGATGGACGTTATTCCATTCCATACCTGTTCCATACATATATTGTTTGAATATACTTAAGTAAGTATTAATAAATCGATGAAATAATACCTTCAGATAAATATTATTCAATCATATGTTTTTACCTCGTATCTGCTGTCCAAAGAAGTCGAAATCATTCACACTACGTCCGCATCATAAATTATAATAAAATAACATTAACAGGTTTATTACTTCCTTATTGGCCATACCATTGGTAACACAACACCTATTACGGAACCCATTCATATGACCAGCATAATGGTCCATGCAATCATGCATATGACCAGCGGTTTGCTCAGTTTTAGGGTGTGCCTACTAAGAAAACTGGTCTTTGTATACCCCACTGTCCCTACTTTCTTCTCTTTTTCTTGGTCGTGTCTTCACTGCTGAATGTTGTGCCTGCTCTGGTAGCCCTTTTTAGTACATAGTCTCTACTTTATGGTGTTACAAAGTATTCATTTTGATAAATAAATTTATTGTATCCAGACACGCATCGTATTGAACAAGGCGGACTCCGTGAAGCCGGAAGAGCTGATGCGGGTGCAGAGCGCGTTGATCTGGAACATATCGCCGCTGATGAGCTCCGCGCAGCCGCCGGTCATGTACACGGTGTCGCTGTGGTCGATGCCGTACGAGCCGAGTGCGCCCGCGCGGCTGCTGCAGGCCCAGGAGCGAGAGCTCCTGCGAGACCTGAGGCAAGCCATCGACAAGCGCATTGAAAACAAAATTGCCAGCGCTAGACGATTTGCGGTAAGATTGCACCTAGTTAAAATTGTTTTATTTTTACGGACAAATTGCGAATGTACGAGTACTACGGATTTACTTACTTTGAAATTGATAGTTACCAATCTTAGTTATTGGTTCATTTTGATTTCCAGGCTTAATTAATAATTATAATAACTAAATAAAAATACTTCATCCTTAAATCTGATATAATTATGATTAATTTATGCTTTCAACAGGTTCGTGTTAGAAATCATGCGAAGATGGTGGACTGCTATCTAACAACGTACTACAACCACAAGACCATTTTCGGCAACAAGAAGCTCATTGCGGATGCTATAATCGAAAACCCACAAAACTATCACATCTACGAGGGTCTCAGCACACTCACTAATATTTCTAGGTTTGTATACCTATACTCGTACCTATATTATATTCGTGTACATACCTACATATAAAAAACGTGTGCAGACTGACTGTTCGACTGATTAATAGACTGGACAATAGGTTTCTTTTGTGACTACCCGCTAGTCTGCTACCCACTAAGAAATGATTTTTCGAAATTCCCACGGGATAGGGAATAAAGAGGATTTATATTTCCGCTTTTAAGTTGCCTTATTGCCGTAACGTTTTAAACGCAATACTTAAGTGCGAGAAGGTACTGTCTTTACTGAACTTTTAAATCGTAACCTCTTAAAATACGATACAATTTCAGGTATACGTTGACAAGTTAACTTTTTCACAGGTATGACCTTCCCGACCCTGAAACCTACAGAGACTTCTTCAGGTTGAACCCTCTATACGAGTTCCAGCAGCTGTCGGCGACATGCACCTACTTCCGCGGCTGTCCCATCACAAAGCTCGACGTAGCCATCGCCTACGACTTCCCCGAGCTTGTCGGCAAATACAAGAAAATGGTGGAGACCGCCACGCCCCAAGGCATGCCCAAGAGTTGAGACCCCTATCCACTAAACACCCGCTTTTTATTTTAGTACATTGGATTAGATGATTTTTGTTTGGGCACATAATGCATTTCTTTTTCTAATTGGGCGTCGAAACACAGTTTACAAAAGCATTTTATAATTGATCGTTGTTATTATTTATTTTGCTTAAACATTCGCTTATTCCTGTTTTGATGTGAATGGTGTCGAGTCGAATGATTTATGTATTAATTTAAGACTTCTATTATTTATGCGTTTACTAGTGAATTTAGAAAAATGCAAGACAATATTTCCAATTTCCTAATTAACACTATCTTTTTATACAAATGTCAAGATTATATTTTTAATAATTCTAGTCATTACTACGTTAAAGTTTGATAGTAAAGTTGTTATATTACTTGAGGCGAGTTCCTAGAAAACTAGGATTAAGTACCTATTACAAAACAATGGCGTCTCTACCCTGATTGTTATTTATTTTAGAATGAGACACAATGTGACTATAAAGTTAATAAAATATGTTTTTAAGTTGTTTTTATTTACTTATCCCTTAAAATGTCCTTAAAAATATTATAATAAAATTAACAACCCTCGTCCGCATTGCGGCAAAATGATAGTGGTATTTTGGCTAGATGTATGTAATCGGCCTGATCTATGCTTGCTTCTACGGAACCCTTCTTGAGTATGTCCGACCCGCACTTGGCCACTTTTTAATTTTAAACCGTCACGGCTGAAAAATTGACCTTGCAAGAACAAAGTACAGTTGAGGTAGTAGCAAAGCAGAGTAGAGTAAAGTGAAGAGTAGCTTAAGTCGCAGACATAAAAAATACAGACGAATTGAGAACTAAAAAATAAATTAAAACAGTTTCATATGATTACAAAATACGATATGTCAAAGAAGTTTCACTTCGTACGTGTGTATTCAATACAAGTTGTGAAAGTGAAACTTGTATTACCTATTTCATTTTGTATTGTACTTATAATTATGGAGATCGGTTTCGATCGCGGATCGTGGTGAGGCGATGCCAAATCGTTTCTGAGGTGATAAGTGTGCGTCATCCCTTCAATTCTTCTGTCAGTGTTTTCTATAATAGACAACATGTTAAGAGAAATACACGACTGTTTGATAACGATGACAATTTGACAATGTCATTAAAACGTGTAAGTACTCTGTGAAGTTTAGGTAAATTTAGTATTTATTTTAATTGGGATTTTCGGAAATTACACCTTGGGTTTGGTTTGGACTTTGGAGTCGTTTTTGAGCCATTCTTGTATATTTCGGATAGCTAATTGATAAAAAATATTAATCCATAGAATGCACACTGATTTATCAGCCCATTTACACACTGACGAGTGCAATGTGTTTATAAGAAAGTTGCTAGATTGTCATGTTGAGGTATGTAAATAAAATACTGTTAATTTCTGTGCTGTTACATAAATTGTTATCTTGTAATAAATGAATACATTTTGCGTGTCGTAAATACTTAAGCTTTTATGTTATTTACCGGGACTCTGCATAACGTGGTCTCCGAAACATGAATAATGAAATTTTGCATACAATTCTTAGTTTCAAACCAAACACAATGTATAAATATGAAATTCTATATAGTCCATGTTATGTTAAATAAAAATAATCATATATTTAATTTTGCACTCAATAAAACACATTGTTTTTATTGTTGTAAAGTTCAAAATCAAATGTTTATATTTTCAGCATCCCTTCCTAAAATTCACTGGGTATTGTAATGACTATGACAGGGATATGAGAAAGTGTCTGAAAGCTGAACGCCTAGAGAGGACAAGAAGAAACTACGAAGAGTCCATTAGAAAGCATGCTGCTATCAGAGCCCGGATATTAGCCCAAGAACAAAGAGAGAGAGCACAGAGTCATAGTGCTCTATAATAATCACAGAATTTGGACAGTGTCAGATATAAGTTACAATGTATCCTAACATTTTAGAATCCATAGACTTGAAAGAAATTGATTCCTTCAAGTCATTTACCGATAGATATTTCAGCAAAAGATATGTGTTGGGTCTCAATGGAGTAAAAGACAATGATATCATGTTAATGTTTCATTCAAATAGAATTGTTCTGCTGGGCCTGGCTCCTAGTCATTTTTTCTTTAAAAAGACAGAAGATTATAAAGTTAATTTCTCGATAGGAAATGTAGATAGATTGACCAATGTTGTCAAAGGAAAAGGCAAAAAAGGAGGTCAGATATTGGTTCCCAATTCAGTAATTTGCAAAATAGAATTCAATGATGGTACAAGCTTTGATGTACTTTCTTGTATGAAAGGTAAGTTGATTGAAGTTAATGAAGAACTGGTTATGAGGCCAGAGCTACTCAAACAGTATCCTGACTGTGATGGTTTCATCGCCATCATGTTATCCAGCATTGCTACTTCTGATGCCACTAAAAATGGATTACTAACTCATGAAGATTACATAAAAAATATAAATGGTACATAACTGTGTGTAGTCAATAAAATAATTAGTTTAATTCACTTTTTTATTTAGCATCCCTTCTTCCTACTTTGTTGTATGTTCTAAGTTTATTACTTTTACCCAGCATAAAACTGCTACGGTCAGATACCACCACCAAATTGTTAATATTTTGTAATCACTTGATAATCAAAATTAGATATAACTTGGTTAGCATATAATCGGCACATTTAAATTTAATGTTTTCATTCCGACTAGAAAAAAAAAACGCTTTGCCGCCTTGCAAAGCTGACATCGCAATTTGGTAGCATTTAACCACTGACATAATCCACAACTTTTTTTAAAATACTTACCTTATGCGAGAATAGCTATGTTAAATGATATAAGTGATGCAAATTAAAGATAGCATTCAAATCTAAAGCCGCTTTCTGACTTCAGGACTCCGGTTTTATTTTTATTAATATCCCGTAGTAATTATCAATATTCCTTCACTTGCTTGCCTGGTGTCTGATGAGTAGACATGAAGCTAAAGAATTAACATCAAGTTATTGACCAATGTTGTTAAGTACATTATTTACGATAACAACATATTTTCGTAACGATCGACCCTTGGCCTTTCACTTATAGAGATGATAAGATATTAACCTACCAAACATCGGTAATGTATGTAGTTGCACCGTTTAACGTTCAGCCATCAAGATGTGCTCCTTAAATATCAAAAAAGTATTAAATGCAACTCGTTCTAATACGAACATTATATCTCGTTCAAGAATACAACTTCGGTCGTACAGTGAAAAGACCGGGGCGAAGAAAACACCGTTGTATAATTTGCACGAAAAGCGTGGAGGAAAAATAGTGGATTTCGCAGGTTTTCTTTTACCAATACAATACTCAGATTTAAGCGTGTCGGCCTCTCATTTATTTACTAGAAGTAGTGCATCAATTTTCGATGTATCGCATATGTTACAAACCAACGTACGTGGAAAGGATTGCGTGTCTTGGCTGGAGTCGATATGTCCGTTAGATTTGAAGGGACTACAGAATGGCACTGGGTCTTTAACAGTGTTTCTCAATGACAAAGGTGGAATTATCGACGACCTTATCGTGAACAAGGTGAACGAAGAACAGCTTTATATCGTTTCGAATGCTGGACGTCTCGAAGTAGATAAACAGCACATGTTGGAAACATCTGAGGCGTTTCGCAAAAGAGGAAAGGACGTAACAGTAGAGTTTTGGGATGTGAGTGAAAGAGCTCTTATAGCATTGCAAGGACCGAAAGCTGCATCCATCTTGCAGCCGTTAACGGATATACCCCTTGATGATCTAGTGTTTATGACATCGCGCGTAGGATCTGTCGCGGGAGTTCAGTGCCGCGTCACACGGTGCGGTTACACTGGGGAAGATGGCGTGGAGATATCCATACCCGCTGACAAAGGGATCGCAATAGCCGAAGCTTTGTTGCAGTCTGAAGACGTTAAACTTGCAGGCCTTGGCGCCCGGGATTCCTTACGACTGGAAGCAGGATTGTGTCTTTACGGGAACGATATCGACGAAAGCGTTACTCCCGTGGAAGCCAGTTTGACGTGGTTAGTTTCGAAGCGGAGACGAGCGGATGGTAATTTTCCGGGGGCGGATCTTATACTGAGACAGATTAGGGAGGGAGTGGACAAGAGGAGAGTGGGTATCAGGATCGAAACTGGCGCCGCCGCAAGAAAGGACGCAGTTCTTATGAGCGAGGGAGAGATCGTTGGTAAAGTGACAAGCGGTTGTCCCAGTCCATCGCTGGGCGGCAACGTTGCTATGGGATACGTCGCTGAAAAGCTCAAGAAAAGTGGCACCCCGCTTTCAGTCAACATCAGAGGAAAAGATGTACCTTGCGTCGTATCCAAGATGCCGTTCGTACCCTCAAAATATTACACGAAAAAATAAAAGACTACAATAAAAATAGTTTTATGTATTTACATTTGTTATTAAAATAATATTATCAACCTTAAAAACTCCCAGTCACCTGCTATTTTTAAAACATTTTGACAATGAAAAAATCTTACATCTACTATTTATAGAAAAGAAGACAAAACTGCTTGCTAAAAAATAATAAACAAAATTTAAAACTGGGATCCGAATACCTTCTATAAAAATATATAAGTTCCATTCAATTGTTTTTATTAATAACATTGACCAATTAACATGAAATATATATTATCATAATGTTTATTTACATTAAGCTAATAGATAGTACCAGATCTGTTTGTGGAATACAAAGGAATGTTTGAATTTAATATTATTTATTAATACTGTCTACATCTGTACTAAAGTATCACAGGTATATTACATTATTATTAATTGAGGCATATTTTACAGTCTTTTTACACTTGGATCATTCTATGCAAACTTGTAACTTTTGTAAGCCTTCGTCATTACAGCATCGCAATGTTATTCAAAGGTTGTAACCAATTCCCAAAAACTTTTTTTATACTACTGAATTTGGGGCATGCAAAATCTTACAAAACTATTCTATGTTATTGTCTTAAAATGCAATTCTCATAAAATACCTTTCAGGCTACAATTACATTAATCAACATAATAAAATAACTCTCTACTACATAACAAAAACTTCAATTAATTAAATAACACTTACTGAATGTCTATGGACGTCGGGTCTCATACTAAACGCAAGAATAGAAATGTTATCAACGTAATTTAAGCACTAAAACCATTACATCACGATTTAATTTCGATTGCAGTCGATTGTAGCTCTTTTTGCGTTTTAAGCTCATTTGGCTCGGAAATTTTTTAGCGCGGACCCGACGTCCATAGTAATAGTAAGTCAAAGTGTATAAACATTAACCTAAATATTTAAGTACATACCAATACTTTAAAACAAATTCGATAAATGTTATTTGTTCAATTTAACTGGAATGAAACAATTATAATATTACATTACGTCACATTTAAATATTGTAAAAACTACAAGTGCCACCCAATATCTATCAACTCACCAACTAAAGTGTTAGTTAGTGTCGTCGAAATTGTACCAATGGTGTCTGTAAAGTATTGATTTAAATTTGACAGGGCTTATCAACATAATTATGTAACACTGGTAACTGTCTGCGTTTCACTTCGGGAAACTGGTACCATAAACAGCCACACTCGAAAAATTTCATCGCTCGATACAGTGTATACCGCATTCCAATCGGTCGGGTATCCGTTTCTGAGATGTATAATGTACAGACATTGATCAGTTAGTTTTGTGACATAATTGTATGATTATTTTTTTGTAATATTTTCCCATGCAAAGGATCCTAGCCCTGCAGCCGTGTCTACTTTCAAAATGCTTTAAATATTTTTGATCTGACAAACGCGTATGTTCAGTCTATATATTATGTATTCGTCTTACCGTAACAGAAACACATGATTTTAATTTTCCCTACAGTACATTTCAAGTAATATGTTTTTTCACATATCAACATACAGATTAGCGCATTTCATATTTCCAAGCTAATTCTGTGTACACAAAATAGCTTCACGTAAATTAGGTTAATTAAGATAGTTTATTTTTCTTTTGTAATGTATACCTGACGGATCTTGAGTTCGATTCCCCGCGGGGCGGAAATTTTAATGAAGAGTCGTCCTGTACGTTGTCTATGGCACCCACGACACTCCTAGTGTGGTGCTATGTACGTGTAACATTGTTATCAAAACATATCACACTGGAGAAATTACCTCACAGAAGCATATTATTAGAAGACTGATGGTTCATCACTGGTTAACGTCTTGTTTATCTTTGAAGTCGCATTGCGCCAGCCGAGAGAATTCTTCATTTAGCCTGTTCATTTTTTCGCTATACTGAAATACAAAATAAGAAACTGATAGTAATAAATTAGCATTAATAAAAACGAATATAACGAAATTATATAGAAAATAGAATTATTTATTTATTTTTTGAAGGAAAATATTAGCAACGGTCAAGGTAATGCGAAAGAATTTGTTATGTTATTTTTTGTCATTGATGACAAAATGCAATTAAAAAAATTCAAGAAAAATGCCAACCTCACATTCATTATAAAACGATATTCGAACCCAGCAGTGAAATTCATCATCATCATGAATCATTATCATTATAATAATCCTTAGCGGATTTTCATAATGATAATCCTTATTTTCGATAAGATAAGCATTTTATTCGGATTTATCATAATGATAATGATGTTGTATTATGATTATAACGGTGATGATAATCCAACTTACATCAAACTGTTGGCACTGGTGCGATTGTGACGCCTTATTCTTCTCCTCTTGCAGCCTAGAATTGACGTGATAGTTCAGCTGACTTTGCAATTTGATAAAAATTTTCCTGTATTCATCCTGTATTCTATTTATTTCATTGTTAATGTGCGTGTCCTTTTTGGACATGTAATCCTGCAAATAAATGGAAGGCGTTAGTAGCAATTACACAAACTTAATTTCAATACAAACAATATAGATTCTATGAGCGATATGTATGACAGAGTTATCTTTAATTAACATAATTTGTATATTCCATATTATAGTACAATACAAAATTGAATTAAAAGTAATTATAAAGTTTCAATGCTGCAAACATTTTTAATGTTGCAAAAAAAATCTACTACGTTATTCTATTCACATAACTGAATAGAATAACGTAGTAGATTTTTTCAGCTAAAGAAAACTTAAATGTTTTGAAATAAATCGCTTTTATTATTATTGTTATTGACCTGAAGTACTGAATAAAAAAAGTAGACCGACCACCTGATATTAAGTGATCATCGTCGCCAGATTTTACATATTAGTAACAAAAATTCTTAATAGCAAAAAAATTGATATAATCAAACTTTACCTTATAAGTAAAAACAGTTTTTTTGGCATTTCTGTACTTTTCTTGTAATGTTTGATGTTCCATTTGAAGTTTAACATACTTTTGTTCCAGGTGAGAAAACTGCGCTTGCAATTCCACAGATTTAGTTTTCAACGACTGCAATTCTTTTGCGCAAGAACTAGTTCTCTGTTTCCAATCTTCTCTTTCCTTCGTCAGCACATCTTCTAGCGAGCTCAAGCGTGACAACTTCTCTTTATATCTCTCAGCTTTCAATTTCCACTCCGTCACGTTTTCCACCGCTTTCTGACATTCCACTTGTAATTCATTGTGTTCTTTTATAAGTACGGAGATTTCGTTTTCTTTCGATTCCAGTATCTGCGTCACCTTCGCCCTCTCGGCCAGTATGAACTCCTTCAATGTTTCCACCTCGCGCGCTTTCCTCTCCAACATATCTTTCAATTTTCCAACCGCCGTCAGTTGTTCATTTTCCATTTCTTTCATACGTCTCGCGCAGTTCATTTCCACGGTTTTCATTTCCAGTGTGAATTTTTCCGCAATCTGATCTCTTATCGCTTTCTCCTTCATCATTAGCGCGGTCTGTTGAATAGAGTTAAATTTACGTCAGGGACAGGGACTACTTCCACTACATTAGTATTGACAACAGCAATTTAGCAAATTGGCGAACGTGTACGTTTTCTGGCTGCCGCCGTAAATTAGTGCAGATTTAAAGGATATGCTTGTAAGATTCGCTAGCAATCATACATACCCTTTCGATTCACGGAAGGGCTCATAAAATTATATTCAGCTGTTGTGTAATGTAATATTTACTGTCTCATTTCGTATATTATGTAGTATATTAATAAATATTTAGATAAGTACATTAATCTTATTTGTTTAAACATGTTTTAACAACATTACCTTTTTACAAAAAGTTCAGACTACAAGGGTTCACTGTATTGATTTTTATCGTACGTCAATTCCCACAACAGAAAACAATATTGACACAAACCTTAGCAACAAACGCATCATCATTATCGTTGGTGGGCTGTTCCGTTTGTGCAGCGTTGGTCGGGTGGCTCTCATCGGTGTTGGTGGCCACTGACCTCAGCTCTTGCAGCTTCTTATACCGCTCCATGATGTAGCTCTGGAAGAACTCCGCCTTGCCCTTCAACTCCTTCATCAGGGTTTCGTTATTCTCGTGAGTTGCTGGTGATATGGTTATATATCAGAGATTTGCAGACTAGTAGGCGACTAGTGTGTAAAGTTGACTATCCGGCCACTATCGTAGTAGGAGACTAGTCGGTAAAGCTGACTATCCGGCTACTATCGTAGTAGGCGACTAGTCGGTAAAGCTGACTATCCGGCTACTATCGTAGTAGGCGACTAGTCGGTAAAGCTGACTATCCGGCCACTATCGTAGTCGGCGACTAGTGTGTAAAGCTGACTATCCGACCACTATCGTAGTCGGCGACTAGTCGGTAAAGCTGACTATCCGGCTACTATCGTAGTAGGCGACTAGTCGGTAAAGCTGACTATCCGGCCACTATCGTAGGCGGCGACTAGTGTGTAAAGCTGACTATCCGGCCACTATCGAAGTCGGCGACTAGTGTGTAAAGCTGACTATTCAGCCACATCGTAGTCGGCGACTAGTCGGTAAAGCTGACTATCCGGCCACTATCGTAGTCGGTGAAAATTAGTATCTTATTCATGAAAATTAGTATCTAAATTAACAAACAAAACAACATAATATCCTCTTATCTTCAATAAACATTTACAATTATTTCTTCTCATAGCAATTTAGAGTAGGAATAAAAGTAATCGCTTTAGCCAACTAGTCGACCAAAGTCATAATCGGCACATCTAATTAAATTTTATATAATTTCAAGTTTCAAAAACACTACTCTTACCTAGTTTTGCATTACATTTGCTCAATTGATCGTCCAAGTACCGAATATGTTTCAGCTGCTTTTCGCACTGAGCGCACGTCTCAATTTCTTTGCGCATTGCACTTTTTTCATCTGAAAAAGGGACAATAAATAAAACACTTGTAAAACCAAAAGTTTGGTTTGACTCAAAATGGATAGAGCCCCAAATTAAAAGTGCATATAAATATCGAAACAAACCTTCGAGATATTTATTAAGCTTATCATTAAACTCTCTCTGTTTATCCGTGAACTCCTTTTGCAACTCCGATATTCTCTTGTTGGCTCTGTCTAACTCTTCCTTGGCGTTGGCAAGATCGGAAGTTAACTTCTCCACCAGGCGTTTTTCTTTTTCTATCCTCTCAACATATTCCTTCTCTTGTGATTTATACAGATCTTTCTCCTTTTGCACTTTATTTTGTAAATCTTTCATTTCTCTGTTTACGGCGTCGCGAGTACTACACACCTGAAAAATAGGGTATATAGTAAATTTATTGGATTGGATTAAACCTATAAATAACTATTAACTACTGAAATTAATGTGCACCATATTAATAACTAGCTATTCCCCGCGGCGTCGCCCGCCAATTTCCAAAAATCCTCTCTTAGTGCTCCCCTACACTCCCCAACGCCTAAATATAATATGTGCATGCCAAATTTCAGTATGTTGCGTTCAGTAGTTTCGGCTGTGCGTTATCTGTCAGTCACTCAATAAGGCAAGGCAAGTATTTTTATTTATTGATTTACTGATTTTAGTGGAAACCAATTTGCCATAATATATCTTTGGTAATGTGTGTATTATTTATATTAAAACTGTATTAATAATGCTGTTTGTTTATTTTTTGTATTGCGTGCTATGCGTGCGTACGCGGATGCGTGCGTGCGTGCAAGCGTACGTGCTCACTAGCGTGCAAGCGTGCGTGCATGTTAACGGTAGCGTCTATACCTGTAAGTACAATGTCTTCAGTTCACCGTTTTCTCTCAGCGTATCCTTAAGCTGGCCGCTGCACCGCTCCAGTTCCCGCAATAAATCGGCGTTGGCCTCCTGCGCGAGCGACGCGCGACTGCCCCGCTCCGACTTCAGCTTGTCGTAATCCATCTCTAACTCCGTGTACTTCAGGTCTATCTGGAATTTTAGAGTTTTTTGAAGTGAAAGCTTCTATAGTGTCGTTGTGATTTGGAAATCGATGAAACGGAAATGACGCGCAAATGAAATGAATTGGAAACGAGAAAGAGACAGACACATTTTAACGTGGGAGAAAATGAGATAGGGAGCATCGGCAAAATGGCGGCTTACGTACAAAGCAAAACATCAATATTCGGACTGACAGTATTGTTTTTTTTGTTTCACTTCTAGCACGTGTGAATTGCACACATTTTGTTTTTTAGGTAATTAGTTTTGTTAAAAAAAATGAATGATGTTGAACTTAAATATAAAAAAACACTTTACATAAATCTTCCATTTATCAATCAAACAATCAAATCAAGCTTGGTTCACTTACAGTTTTAAGTTGTGCCCGGACATCCTCGAGTTCAGTTCTCAGCTGCTCGTTCTGTTGCTTGTACCCCTCGAGCAGGTCCGAGTCAGACTTGCTGCCCAGCAGCTCCAATTTGTTCTGCAGCACCGCTACACGTGAGTTCAGCTGCATCTCTACACCCTTCTGTTCTTCCAGTTTAGCACGCAACTCTGACTCTTGCTTCCGATGTTGCTCTAACCGTTTGTCACTGATCACCGGAACACATACGGACAAGATTTATTATTACACTTTACGCGTTAGTATGAATTTAATGCTATTTAGTTGAAAGTTGCAATAAGCAATTTTGCATGTTTAAGGAACTGTTGACTGTAACATTTAAAATACTGTTTCAGGCCCTATTTCGAAAGCAATGCTTAAATACATGTTAATAAAATTAAAATTAAAAAATATTGCTTTTTTTATAAACATAATATACTGTTAAAATACCGTTTTGTAATCTCCTCTTGTAATGGTGACAGTTTTTGTATTTGTTGTTTATATCGACTTAAAATTTCTTTCAAAGTTGCCAGTTTGCCCGGCGACGGCGGCTCTCCTGTAACCGATTTATAGGAGATAATTTATATAGATATCAACTTATTTCGATAATAAAGTGCACAAACATGTACTTTCTGTGTTATACATGAGTTAAAATTAAAATTATTTTAGTAAATAAAATTAAATCATTGTCTTATATTCCCACCTTTATATTTATAATTGTTTTAATGTTCCCTTATTTCCATAATAAAATTGAGGCGAGCGCAGCCACGTCCAGTTACTGTATCTGTGATAGATGAATGTGAACAATAACGAGGGTAGACGGCGATTTGGTTTTGTAAAAAGGAACCCGTAATGCTGGGGCCACACTAACGGGAAACGCCAATAATTATCGCGACGACGGACGTTTAACGTTGATGTGGCCACTACTTAACGCGATAATTTTACAACGGCATTCACATTGCCGTTTGCCGTTGGGCGATAGTTCGAATGTTGGGGCCACACTTGTCAAGTGTAGCCACTCACTTTATGGCATAATTTTATCGCAATATTTATCGCGATGTTCGGCATTGACGTTGACGTTTTCGTTAGTGTGGCCCCAACATAAGTGAGTTGGTGATTAAATGGTGGATTGGCAAGTTCCCGTGCGTTTTCTTGTGCTATTCCCGGTTCCTAATACTGTAAGATTACTGTGTCCATGGAACATACCTATATTATAGGCATTATCCGGCAGCGCCTCCTTCAGTATCTGACTGAGTGTTGTCCGCCAGTTCTCATACTCCTTGTGACTGGCCACTAACTTGTTGCGGGAGAGCACTAACTCGTGCGCTGTTACTTCTAATTTTGACTGAAAATAAGTTATTAATTATGTTTATAATTTGATGACTGGCAACATTTAATACTTGGGAAGATATAACAGAACTGGTTAAGATTTATTACTATTATTTCATTATCTGATGGAAGCTGCGACATCTATTATTATTATATTAGAACTGTTAAACGCAGGTAAAGTTCTGTATAAACACATGATACATACACCAAGCTCCTTAACCTGTTCCCTGGCAACATTCCTCTCCGTTGTTAGTTGCAGAACTTTCTCCTTCAACCGTGCCGTCTCTCCGCTGACCAGCCTGTTCTGAGCGGCTTCCAACTCACTCGCCAATCTGTTTATTGTTGTCCCTTTCTCTATTATTATTTCTTCTTTCTCCCTTTCTCGTTCCATGCAACGCTTCTCTAATATCTTTATCTCATTCTCCTAAAAATGTATTATGGATGATGAGTTATGAAATATTAATATTTAGTTGACAGTTTTTGTGTAATGATACTCTTATGGCAGTATTTAAGAGCTTGTACAACTAACCTTTTCATCTAATCTATGTTTGACTTTCATCAAATCGCTTTGCAGCCTGTCCATTTCTTCCCGATGCCTGAAAGTTAATACCAATGTAATGTATACGGGTTCAACCTTTCACGTAATATTTTTTATGTAGCCGTTTTGTTTTTCAATTAGTTACCTATCTTGCTGTTCTCTGAAAAGTGCATCAGTATCATGCGTGTGCGCGACCTGTAAAAAAGTTTTTCCTTAACTGATTACTTCATACTGTGCAGACAAAATAATATAATAATTGTTTTCCGGGGCAAACATTAAAATGACATATGAATATTTGTCATCTGGTCATAGGTGGTATTAATTAATGTAAGCATACATAATAATAATATATGTCTATTAGTCCATTAGTCCCAAGCGGAGATAGGCAAAAAGTAATCATGATTACAGATTACATCTGGGGGCCCGTATCTACCCTCGCGAGCGCCTTTCGAGAAAAAAATCTAAACGTGTGCAATTCACACGTGCTAGAAGTGAAACAACACAACGAATACTATCAGTCCAAATATTGATGTTTTGCTTTGCTTATGTAAGCCGCCATTTTGTCTATTTTTCGTTTCATTTCCGTTATATCAACTTCCAAATCACAACGATAGTAGTGGAAGTTTCCACTTCTAAAGATAATTAGTTCTCGGCGGGGGCATGTCCGCTCCTCCAGAGGTAATCTCCGGCCCCAAGCGGCGGCGCCCACCTGCGCGGTGTGCAGCCGTTGCTGCGCGTCTTGCAGCGCGACGGCGGCGGCGCGCAGCTCCAGCCGGAGCGCGTCCCGCTCGTGCTCGCCCGCCGCCTGCTGCTGCGCCGCCGCCGCCAGCCGTTGCTCCAGCTCCAGGGTCGCGTGCTTGCTGGACGCTGGAACACAAACACAACCAAGTGATCACCTCGACTACGATTACCATCAGGTGGGACCGTAGTCAAGCGGTAACTTGTACAAAGTATAAATAACGCCTTGACTTCGCTTGGTCTGAACTATGCCTTAGTATCCTTTTGAAAAATGTCTTTGAATTTACATGTTCCCCCAATAGAATAATAAAGAAATGCCTTTCTGAATAAATAAAAATAATATCCAATTTCTAGGATAGACAAATGTAATAGAATTGTAGGAATGACACAGTAGATTTATCCTAATCAATTCTTAGTCTACTTTTGTAAGTAGGTAGCCTCAAAATCTGGAATCCCAGGGGCATGCCCATATTATTTTTTTCATCATGTAAAGTTCAGCAAATAAGCATTAGTTTATTCAATGTATAATGATGATTGAAGGTAACCAGGTGTACCAAGCAGTTGATGAGCCTCCTGTAGAGACAGCTCCACCTTGTCCTTATCATGCACAGCTGCAGCCAGTCTCGCTCGGAGACTTTCTATTTCGGTGTCGGACTTATCCACCTGAGCTGCCAGCTGTTGACATTCTTTGATACGCATCTAGAAATGTTTAAAACATATTAATTTGTTTACCTTACCTTTTACATTCATAAAGGAGGGCCAAGCCCAGCAATGGGATGTTTTGGAAATGTTTTTTTTTGTTTTAAAAGATGTGCTGATGCGTTCCTTTCGCTATTTCTTCTCCTCGATTATAAAACAAATGGCGATAGAATAAAAAAATTATGTGCAAAAGTGTAACATTCATAAATTAGTTTGAATTTGAAATGAAAATGTATGCACCAGGTTTTAATGTTCTTACCTCATACATAACTTTTAATTGTTCATTGTTCATATATTCCTGTCTTGATTCAAATTGATTCATACCATTGAGATGCCCTGAAAGCATTTTGGATATAAAAAAATAAAAATTATAAAACACTTGTTTATACACTTATCTTTTTAGTGATTATGTAAGTAACAGTTATTATTAAAGTATTATTATGAGGAAAGTCATTTAAAATAAAAATTTATAAAACATCAAGATATAGATTGTTATGAAATGGTGGTTTAATGTTTTAACTTACCTCGGAACTCTTGATGGAAATAATGGTTCTGTGCATCTCCAGCAGCATAAGAGTTAAATGGAAGTTTCATAGGTTCTTCCTGGTGCCTGCTGTGTAACACATGGTGGTTCTTTGGGGTCTCACAATACATATTGGGAGACTCAGACGCAGGTTGGCCCTCCTTTAAATGATTGAGCGACTCCACATAGGTGGGTGGCAAACCTGATCTTGTATGTTGACGGACTGGGAAATTACAAAAACATCAAGTTACTTTAATTTCGATATTGGTAAAAAAAGTTCAGAAACTTTTATTTTAACCAGAAAATGAGAAATGTATAAAAACTTTGTTTATTCTCACCACCATTTGTTTGGGTAGCATCCAGGGTAAAGTTTCCGCTGCTGTTTACTGAACTGCCTTCATCATCATCCACAAGGTCATCAAACGCATTAGCCAGCTTATGTTTCAACTGAAATGGAGGAAAACATTTTAGATGTTTTTATTTTGTAGGTTAATTATTTGTTTACTGTTTAGCTAATTACCTCCTCATTTCGACGCTTTTGATCCTCTAATTCCTCTTGCTCTTCAAGTCTGTCTTGTGCACTATTGTTTATGTTGATACTCGGTCCTCCTTGAAATAAACTCATTCCTGGACCTTCCATCATAAATAAAAACTAATCAAACAAAATTACTTTAAAGTATTGTTTTCTACAAATCGGTGCATGATATTATGACGGAACGGAAGAGCAAGCAATATGAGCAATATAAATAATAAGATTAGTATGTAAGATGTTTTTCGATAAAAAACAAAATTGTTGACACAAGTTTACATTTACACCACAAATCCACAAAACAAACAAACTAAAAACCAAACCAAAGAGCATAAGTTTAAGTTTAAACACCGTGTTTTTTTTTTTTTTTTTTGGGATTTTATGACCTGGTATTTAAAACCTTTAGGTCAACTCTTATTTTCCATAGCTCATTCATAGGCGTAATATTACGCCCATTCACACATTCAATTAAATTGTTTTAATTGTATTCTTGATGTATTTGTAGATATGCTTGTAATTAAGTTCGTTTTGTAGCAATTGTTTTAATGGCGGCGGGCGGGACAATAAATCACACTTATTTTCAACATCACTAAGTTCACTGGCCAACACTAGTCTGTCGATTAAAAATTTTTGACAATCAAAGATAATGTGCTCCACAGTTTCATCACTTGAATTACAGTATGAACAGTTTTTATTCGCAATAATGCCGAGTCGAGCAAGGTGTGACGGTGCAGTATTATGACCAAAACGCAGTCTATTTATGATAGTAATAAACTCTCTAGTAGCATCTTCCATACGATGATACCAAGGTCTTGCAGGTAAGCTTTCTTGTATGCTTCCATACCATTTTCCTTTCGTATCTTGATCTTTCTTCCACATTTCTAACCACAACTTTTGAATATTCTGGTCAATACATTGCAAGTAATCGGACATAGGAACATTCATTGTATGTCTAACGTCAACAGCATTAACTCCTTCATATGCAGTTTTATCAGCCATTTCATTGCCAGAGATACCTTTGTGGGAAGGCACCCATAGAAAGAAAACTTGGATATTTTTAATGTGATATTGGTGAATTATTTGTTTAATGAAGTAAAGGATATAATTGGACTTGAATTTAACTGTGAGGGTAGTTAAAGCTGTTATCAAACTTAAGGAATCAGAAATTATTAAAAAATATTTAATGTTATTGATTTCATGGATACGCATCAATGCCTGATACACTGCATATGCCTCTGCCGTAAATATAGAGCAGGGTTCATGCAGAATAAAGCTTGAAGAAAATTTTGCTTGTGGATCATATAGAGCAGCATGTACATAATCACTTGCTTTGCTCCCATCAGTGTAGATAACATAGTACTTTGTATTTTCCTCTAAAAATTTAAGCATTTCTGAATTATTGTTTATTGTCTCTTGAATTACATTAATTGGATGTGAAATACACTGATAAGAGAAAGAGTAACATGGCCATGGATACTGTTTTCTAATTTTTGATAAACTATTGTCTATTTCCAGAAATATATCGGACAGTGTTGGAGAATTACCGCATAGTAGACCTTGTGCTGTTGTTAATGGTCTTCTTGGGGATCTATCTATATAAGGTACAATTTTGTTTATTACTTGAGTATTATTTGATGCTATTAATTTGAGACAGTATCTTTCAGCAAGTAAGATCCGTCTCAAAATCAAAGGCATCACTTTTGTCTCAACTTCCATGGCCCTTATGGGAGTCGAGCACATAGCACCAGATATTATTCTTAAAGCCTTATTCTGCAATATGTCTAATTTATTTACATGAGAACTATTTATATAAGCGAGTGAGCTATAATCTAAGTGACTTCTAACAATACTTTTGTACAATATTGACAATATTTTCGGGTCTGCACCCCATGTTACACCACAAAGTGATCTAATAACATTTAGTCCTATGTGAGCATTTTTGGATACATGTTTAATATGTTCTTCAAAAGTTAGTTTTTGATCCAGTATTATTCCTAAAAATTTCTTTGAATTGACTCTATTTATAATTTCATTATTGTAAATAATATTTGAATTTGAGGTTTCATTACCAAAAAACATAACACTACTTTTAGAGGGGTTAATTTTCAAATGTAAATGATCATTATAATATTGTAATAGTTGATGTAAGGATTTGTTAATATTGTCTATTGCAATCTCTAAGTTGTAATTTCTGCTGTATAATACAATGTCATCAGCAAATTGTAAAATATTTATATCCTTATTATTTACATATTTACAAATCTCACTTGTGTATATATTGTACAGCAATGGAGATAATGTGGCACCCTGCATTGTACCTCTTGAGGCACATTTGGGTCCATATAAAATATTGTTATGCCTAGCATAGATTGTCCTGTTGTTCAAAAAATTATAAATCCACTTACATAAGTGCCCGGGCACACCTAACCTAGACATGATTTGAACTAGTATGCCAGGATCAACACTGTCAAAAGCACTTTGAACGTCTAGGAATACACAAACAGTATTTAATTTTCTATGTTTTGCATTTTTCAGGTCAGAGATTAAAGAGGTGAAACTGTCTGCACTACTACGTCCTCTACGGAAGCCATATTGTATATGTGGAATTAAACACTTGGATTCAACATACCAATCAAGACGGACTTTCACCATATTTTCGAATATTTTACCAAGACAGGATGACAAGGAAATTGGTCTATAAGAACTAGCAAACTCAGGAGATTTGTCGGGCTTAAGTATTGGGACAACACACTGTGTTTTCCATGACTGTGGAATAACTTTATTATGCCAAAGCAAATTGAGGATTTTAAGAAACAACTTTTGTACAGATACATCTAAGTTTTTAATTATAATGTAAGGATAATCATCTAAGCCAGGAGTTGTATTTCGTCTAGACTGCAAACTTGTTGAAAATTCAGACCATGAAAATGGATCTAGTAAAAATTTAGAATTTGGGTTATCATTGTTGATTTCAAAAAGAATGTTCAGTTGATCTACTTCAATTAAATTGCTATTATCTGATAATTTATCTAAAAGTGGAGATATAAACTCATCTGTATATGATTTATTCTTAGGTCTTATGCCTTTGAAAATTTTTAATAAATTCCAAATTTTACTTATGGGAGTATTTCTATTAAAAGTGTTACATAAGTTATTCCATCCAATTTTTTTCTGTTCTGAAATTGTTCTCTTTTTCTGGGCATCTTTTCTTTTGTAATTAATATAATTCTCAATAGTAGGCTCTTTTCTATATAGTTTTAGTGCATTATATGAAGCAATAACACTTTGTTCGCATATACTATTCCACCAAGGAGATGGTGGTCTGCTTATGAAAGTGTTTGTTTTAGTGAGCTTTGGAATTGACATTTCTTTAAGAGTATCTAAATGAGAACAGAAATTATTATAGGTTGAAATAGGATCATGTGATTGAAGTACCAAATCATTAAACATTGTTTTTGAAAGAGCTGTGTATGTTGCCCAGTCAGCTTTTTTATATATGAACCTATCTACAGGGGAATTGAGATGATATTTATCTATATTTAATGAAATCTCTGTTATTGTTGGATAATGGTAACTTCCCATTGTGTCGTCATGTACAGACCATTCACATAGTGGTGTGAGGCTGCCACTTATGAAGCTTACATCAATGGCAGAAGGAGTTTGTCTAGGGCGATTTACAGTTGTAGGTCTACCATCATTTAAAATACACAAATCTAAGTCATCAATTAAATTAAATAAATCCTGACCTCTACCTTTGGTTGACTGACAACCAAATGCAATATGATGAGCATTAAAATCACCACTCATAAATATGGGCTTTGGCAGATCATTAATAATGTAACGGAGTCTATTAATTCGTATTCGCCCACTTGAAGGCGGACAGTATACACAGAGAATTGTTAAACTGCTATGTCCAGTTGATACAGACACAGCAACTGTTTGAATGTCCTCATAAAATCTGGTATTTAATATATTATACTTAAGGTATGGTTTAATCAGTATTGCAACTCCATTATGAGCATTGTTTGAATTTTTGTTGTAAATATTATATCCTGGTATTTTAAAATTATTATCTTTGAACCATGTCTCATTAAGAAGGCAAATATCAATATTTTGTTGTTTTAAGAATTGAATTAATAAAGGTTTTTTACTATTTGCACTTTGAATGTTATACTGAGCAATACGTAGCTTGGATTGTGTAGGACTAGGCCCTACACAATCCATTATGTTAAGTTTTTTAATAATGCATCTTTAATAGTTTTCATATTAGTGGGTGTACTGTCATCTTTATTGGCTAATTCCACCAACGTCTGCACTAGGGCCATAAGTACATCGTTGTTGGAAATTATTTGAGTTTTAAGGTCTTCCTTAGAATTAACTATTTTAACTTTATTTACATCTCGTACAGGCTTATTTACAGAGGTATTTACAGACTTATTTACAATAACATTACTATTTACAGGTTGTGGTTTTGGTGGTGGGAGTGTAGGGAAATCTGTTCCATTGATGGCGACCTGTTTTGTTAAGGCGGCACTTGCATAAGATATGTTGTTTTTCTTTTCTATAATCTTCTTAGTTTTAATCGGACATAATCTAGATATCGCGAGATGAGGCCCACTACAATTTATACAGCTGATTTCTGTTGGTTTATCACATTCCTTATACAAGTGTTCACCTCCACAAATACTACATCTTTGTTTACCATTACAAATCTTTGCTGAATGATTAAATTTAAAACACTTATAGCACTGTAGTAATGGTGGAATGTATTCAAAAACTCTGTACGAGAATAGATCATATTGTACATTATTAGGCAGTACATTAGATAAGAAAGTGATGCTTACAGTCTGCAATGGAATGCGCTCTTGTCCTACTTTCTTTGAAAACCTTCTTATTGCCACTATTTCATATGTTGAAGAAAGCCTTGTGTAAAGTTCTTTGTTAGATATACTCGTTGGAACAAATCTAATAATGCCGGTTTTTTCAATTTGCGCTGCCGGTATGAACGCCTTCATGTCATATTTTGTGAGGAATGTGGTGTTATTAATAAAGTTATTGGCCGTATTATATTGCTTGAAGATAACTGCTATTTTATTGGCATTCACCCTCTGAATACCCGTCACACCTTTAATGTCCATTGCGAAAATATGGTTTAAGTAAGTAGGGCTCTTGTTGCCCAATCTGTCGTCTTTTGTGGATTCCACATACACTTTAAAGTCTGTGTTGGTTGAATTTTCCGGATAGAGTCGTTTATAATTCGGTTTATAATAAGGCAGATACGCATCTCGCTCATCGCCGCAGTCCGATCGTCCAGACCCAGAGCCTCCTCCTTCATCCGTAGGCCGTGGCCGTTTTATTGAGGCGGGCGGGTGAGACCCGCCCCCCTCGTTTACCTCCATTGCTATTGTGCTTTTCAGCAGCTAATAGCTATATTTAATTCACTTTAACTATTAAAAATTCACTATCTAAAAGAAAATTTTAAAATTAAAGTAAAAAGACAACCGCGCTTTTTCAAGGTTCCCGCCAGAATCCTTAAACACCGTGCTGAAAACAACACAGATTACATAGGAAAAATAGGAATTAGGATTTAGGATTACAGAGTACTACCGAAGTACAGGCTCATTAGATTAGAGATATCAGATCAGATACATAGATCTAATGTCGGCAGATACGTTATAGATTTGTCTATGGTACAAATTCATTTATTGATTTTATTTTTGATCACAGAAAAACCAGTATACAAGGTATACTGACTGAAAATGAAACAGAACACTATTCTACGAGACTCGTTTATCGTGAATAATCGATTTTATTACACAGGGTAATTGAACTTTTCATGGCTGCACCTATCATAGACAAGTCTTCATAATACAGAAGATTTAGTCGAAGTATATTATTAATTTTATTTGTAAGAGTAATAATTATTATTATACTATAAACTTGTCTATTTCGTAAAGTAGGTAATCATTGTTGTTCAAATTGTTATGAAATTATGAATATTAAAAAATACTATATGGATATACTCTACTTACGGATCGCGTAGTAGGTACCTAGTTAATTTTGTAACTCAGCTCATAATCCAATCACAGAACTAAACTATACAAAAATCAATAAACTACCTACATATCTATAATAACATAGTTTCTAATATTATTATATGCTTAGATTAAATTTAATTTACCCGTGATGAACTCAGAACGGTGTTCAACTCACTGGACACTAGACTTACATAATATTAATATTATTATACTTAGTAATAGTTATAGGTATATAACTAGTCTGTATTTCTAACGTTTACTATTCTGTGCGATTACCTATCAGTAATAAAATGAAGTAAAAATAATATTTACTGAAAATTAAACGCTTTTAATTGCTATATTTTTATAGTCATTACTATTTAGTTATTTACCTAATTCATATGCCATTGATAAGATTACGTAATACAATATCGTTTCGCACGACCTCTAACTACGCTAATGTCTAATGGAACATACTGAAACTGAAACGTACTGACAGCCGTGTGGCTAAGTTCTGTATAAAAAATTTGTAATTTCTTATTTCCATTAAGTATACTTAAATAAAAATGACTTATACGCCTGTTACACATTTGTTGTTTGATATGGATGGATTATTGTTAAGTAAGTAGGTTTTATTATTTCTTGTTTGTTAAAAATAAAATGTCATTTAAATAAAAGCGCGCATTTATAAATTCGTCTCTACTCTGAGGTCTCTACACTCATTGTTGAAAGTTAAATGTTAGTCATCAGCAAATCACCTTTTTATAGTGAAATGTTATCAAGATTGTAAAATTTAGTTAAGTAATATTTTGTATCCATATTATTTTATTATTTTCAGCTTGTTTTGTTGAACAATCAAGTTTTTCAGCGGCAATTTCTCTGTGCGCGGCAAATAATTTATGTTACGTCTATTGTTAATGTTATTGCAGAATATTGCTTATATCTTTAAGCTTTAAAGTTTAAGGTGTATGTACAATTTTTAATTTACCAAAATATTTGTGAAGGTATCTAGTCTTAGCTCTATCGATGTAGGTAGACAATCGAATTATTATGCGATTATCTAAATTTCTTACAGACTTCTTTGGTGACATAAAAAAAGGCTTAGGTAGGCAAGATACGTACGTATGTCGGCGTAACTCTCATTTTCTTTCTTTTAATTACTTAAAAAATATTAGTTTTTCTTCTTCGAAATTCTGTTCATTTTCACTTTAGTTATTTGGTTCCTTTTCTCAGAATGGTAAATTCTTATATGTAAAAAACGAAGGGAATTATAAATTGTAATTTGTATAAAGCTCCATATCTTATTGAATTCAAAGCAACCTTCACATTAATTTGCCATCCTGTTGAATAGTGGACATGTAAATGGGGCTAAGCCCTTTCCGACAGAGCCGGTAGAGGTCGCTCGAGGCTTCACTGCTCAGTTTAAATTCTGCTATAAAAATGTTTTAATTAAAGAATTCTTGAAAAAATAAACACGTAACGGGGTCGAACACATACAATGGATATTTCTTTAAAATATGAACGTTTACTTTGCTATCGATGTATAGAAGGATAACATTATTACATACATTACATTTTTTGATTTCTATTGTTGTGTCGTCTCGTCACCCGGTTATTTCGTGGTACTCGGCATATGTATTCACTTTTTCAGTTACGATTTAACGTCTCCAATGTTTGGAATTAATAAATAAGAACTCCAACTCTAGAATGTAGCTACTGAAATGTGAAACGCGATATGTTTTAGCTGATAGTTGTGTGCGGATGTGACTCTTATATACATAGGTTTATACAATAATAGGGAAAACTGATCGATATTTGAACATGGAAAATTATTTACAAATATAATTAGAATTTCGCGTTTATTTTATTAGTGAACACTCGCGGTCATCATCATCTTTATCATTTTACGAATATGAATGTTTAAGAACTGCATTTTACTTTCAGACACAGAAGATTTATACACTATAGGTTTTCAAAAAGTCGCTTCTCGTTTCGATAAACACTTTCCCTTTTCTTTGAAATGCAAAATAATGGGCCAGCAAAGCAGAGAGTTTGCCGGCTCTATTATAAGAGAGCTCGACTTGCCTATGACCGTGGATGAATTTTTAGAAGAAACGCGAAATATTTTCAATGAATTATTTCCACAGTGCAAAGTCATGCCTGGTAAGAAACTAGTTTAAAACCTTTTTAACACGTTCGCTGCTGAGCACGTATACGTCGTGTTTTTTTCCACAGACTTTTACGATCACCGTAGCGAACGTGTTAACTTTTTTTTGTGAGTTTTATTAAACAGTAACAGAGTATTCGTTATAGCGCCACCATACGCTATTTTCAGGAACTATTTTTTTTTATATAAATCATATTTCCAGGTGTAGATAAACTTTTACGTCACCTAGACAAAAACAACATACCCGTCGGCTTAGCAACAAGTAGCAGTAAAGAGACTTACGATTTAAAAGTATCGAACCATCAAGAATTATTTGATTTGCTACCCTTCAAGACGTGGGGTTCTTCCGACCCCGCCGTGAAGAGGGGTAAGCCGTACCCCGATGTATTTCTCGCCGCTGCTGCAAAGTTTCCTGATAACCCTGCGCCGGAAAAGGTAGATTAAATCTATATATTTTTCTATACATATAATAAATTTGTAACTGCACGCTATCTGTACGTGGAAGAAACTATTATTGGAGACCTTTAATAACGCAATAGAACCCGCGCAGAAAAAAAAGATTTATTTAATTTCTGTCTGTTTGTCTGTGGTTTTGTTCGCGCTAACGCTATCCGCTATCTCAGAAGCGGATTAACTGATTTGGTATGGTTTTCACGAATGTATTGTGGTAATCTTCACATAATATTTAGTGTTTGTTTTATTTCAATCAGTTTATAAATAAAAAAGTTAAGTCCGTTTAAAGAATCACGCGTAACAATTATCGAGTATGGGTACTACGAGTAAGAGACAGGTTTTCCGAAGCGAAGCTTGGCCGGGTTTACCAATTTAAAATAAATTTGCTTGAAAGTTAATCACGTGCGATTAACATGTAAATTGGAACTAAATAGGTAAAAAACTTGTTGACACAAAAGAGTATTATGTAAATGTATATGTAAAGCAGTAATCACTATTCGCGGTGTTAGCAAGGCTTTTGTGATTGACTGAGTTAATCGATTTGGGTGTCAATGGCCGTTAGTTGTGTAAAATTGGCAGATTTTTTTATCACTTCCTTGTTTCAGAGGGCTAGTATAGTTAGTATAGTAGTTTTGTAGTTATCGGAGTTATTTTTTATTTTCTTTGAAAAAACATTTTGTCATTTCCATTCGTAGGTTCGAAAGAGATTTCTTTTAGAAATAAGCAGTACCAAGTGCAAGACTTCTTTTATTCGTTTTTAATTTTTTATCGATTGTATACGTGGAAGTACGAGTACAATACATAAATTATCATATTAAATGAATAAAAGCTTTTCGTTTTAATATTGCAGTGCTTAGTTTTCGAAGACTCCATAAATGGTGTGAAGGCTGCGCGCGCCGCCGGCATGCAAGTCGTGATGGTTCCCGACCCGAGGCTAGATAGAGCCCTGGTCCCAGAGGCCACTCTCATTCTGAATAGCATAGAGGACTTCCGACCCGAGTTATTTGGGCTGCCACCATACGACAATTAATTGCAAGAATAATGTGCGTCAACTTTATTAATTACTCTCGACAAATCAGGGTTTTCGGCTTTCATCCTATTCATATATAGGGAAATAACATGATTGTCGAGATAGAATTAATAATGTTTAAACAATAACATAATATTTTGTTCCTACTTAACAGAAATGCGGTCATGTGGTAGGCGTTAATGAATACATATTAATGAAGTCTTAAATTGTGTCTTATTTTCCTGTGACAACTTTATAATTTAAATTGACACTTGAACGATCAAAATGTTTTCGAAAATGATGTTAATAACTTTCTACATTATGTTTTTATTGCTCTATATTTTTATGACGAATTATTTTGTGCGATATTTCTCGGGAAAAGTAAAAATTACTAACATTATTTTTCAATTACCTACTTTTTTGAGTATGTCTCTTTCCGAATTTAAAATATGAATGAAAATATTAATAAAATGAACAGTGTCATTATAACAACATTTAACACAAATTATTTGTTTTAAAAAACCACATAATTATAGGTTTGTTGATTGTTACAACCAACCAACAATTTATACTTAGAGGTTGAATACTTGCAATAACGGATAATAAGGTGAATCACGTGATGTAATAAGTTACAACGAAAGATTTGTACAGTGGTACTATTCATGACTGAGGTCGTGGCACCTAACTGGTACGATGCTAGAAATCACTACATTCTGTGGATGTAAGTTTCATAAATTATCCAACATTGCGGTTGAGTAGGTACAGCCGATCCACACTCCGCACCACCGATCATCACTGGAGCAGTGTAGTGTATGCTCTTACCCTCAATGTTGAGGAGAGATCATTGCTCAGTAACGGGCCATTAATGGGTTGAAGCCGAAGGTACTGACAATCTCGGTAAAACTTTACTGGCATAAGTTTACAGCTTTTCATGTTAATAGCCGAAAAACTAGCCGACGAGCGTGGCAAGTAGTCACCGACCGTCGCAAAGACCTGAAAGACCAAAGACGTCACCGATGCGTTGCCGGCTAACAACAATAGCAGAGGAAAGAGATAAAGTACAGGCTCTGAAGCTCCCAGCCGAAACACGTACGACGAGCATCCACCCATACGTCGTGAACATTCCGCCAATACGAACGACAAGGTTTTCGTCACCGTTCATGGTGCGTACTGCGAAGGACTAGAATAGCTCGCCCGCATCGGTGTTTCCACCTGTGTGTGATGTGGGAGTCTTCAAGAAGAGAGTGAATAGGCTATTAGGTATAAGTTAGTGTGTACACCATCTTGGACTTCATCGCCACTTACCATCAGGTGGGATTGTAGTCAAGCATTTACTTATTTAATATAAAAAAACGACAAGTCCTTTGGCGGCTGAATCAAGCGAAAGAGTGGTAGTTAGCCAGCCGACCAGTGGCGATACCACACAGCAGGGCCCGGCTTCTGTTGCCTCTCACATCACCCTGGTCTACCAGAATGGGACTCGAGTCAGTATGTTAGGCCGCCCCAATACGGTCAACAAAATATTATTATGAGACGTATTATCTTCGATACCAGTTAAATATTATGTGGCCGTAAGTAGTGGTAAGTTGTATACTGTAACTGTGAGTAGAAAAAAATCTTCCGAGTTTAATGCCGCTTCTTTTTCCAACACCTCTGACCGTAGGCTTTGTTGAAGCGATAGACTATCGAAAAATTTCATTTCTTATATACAAGTATATAAAAGAGCAGGTCTTATAAGTGACCTTTTACCTACTTAATTTATTTTTACGTATCAATAAATAGGTATTCTTTTTTTTTTAGATTTTCAAAACAGTAACTTCTCGTTACTACCTATGTACTCGTATGTGCGGGTTTTATTCGCTTCCGCTCCAATTTTTAAAAATGTAATTAATAAAACACTTAATTTAGAAATTTAATTAATAAAACATTTAATATAACACTTAAGTTATTACACCTTTAGAATTGAAGAGGCATAATTAAAATTTTAAGAAAAAAGAAAATGACTGCATCTCTATGAGACTACGAGTCAACCTTTATCTCGTTAACGCGCGTTACATGTGAACTTAGCCGTAATGTTGTTGGTGTGTAAATAAATAAATAAATACCCTTACACGAGTGAAAAGTGCGGGTAAATACACAAGACGATTGTAATAATATCGTTGTTTGTACATGATAATTTTATTTATTTTATTTTTATACTTAGATTTATCGTAGGCAATTAAAAATATCTAACATATGTAATTGATGCGTATAGCTGTTGTTGTTAACAATAGGTTATTGTACTTAGACTTATAAAACATTTTTATACATATTACATAAGAAGTAACATGTGAGTAAATACTCAATAAAGTGTGTAGAGTTGTCAGGCATTGAACTCGTTAGTTTATTAATTCTTTATTGAAAACACAGGTTTATCATTTTTATTAAATTTTGTGAATAGAGACAGAAATAAAACCTAATAATTATTCATAAAGCTTCATGAATCATAACATTTTAATCAAAAATGTTTCTGATTTCGTGCATTTCTGTTTAGACCAATGAAACCACTTTCACCAATAAGCTCGCCATTTATGCCATAATATTTTTTTTGTAATTATATATAAAGATATGCAAAACATAGATAGCCAAAAATCATCATTCATACAACAGGGCGACGGAGACAATTCCATTCCAACAGTGTTGAAGTAAGTCAAAGCAGGTTCCACCTACACCTGGATACCTGGCATTCGTCCACAGTTCGGTTCTCACGTCATTTCCTGCCACTTACGTCTAAAATGTGGATTCTCTTCCTGCATCGGTGTTCCCACAGTGCTACATAGGGCTCTTCAAGAAGCGGGTCTATGGCTGCCCTCTTGGCCGGCAACGCGGTGGCTGACGCCCCTGGTGTTGCTAATATGCATGGCCGACAGTAACCGGTGACCCGTCTGTTCGTTTACCGGTATAGGGCATAAAAAGAGCATTCATGATAAGCAAATTATGAAATTTTACTTGTAATTATTACTTACCAGTTACCCGCTCTGCGGTCGACATTCGACCGTAATTCATGCTGTCAAAGGGTTTACTTAAAAAAATACTCGAGAAAGACTCGAACAACTTGTCCCGACTGTCAACCCTCACCTTCGGCTGCGCCTAGGCTCGGGTAGACATTTGTCGGAATGAAATGAAATGAAATGAAATGAAATGAAATGAAATTTATTCGAAGTTGGTTTTTTACAAACACTTTTCGAAAGTCAATCTACGCCATCGCTTCGACAACGGCTTCGGAACTCTTTGCAATGACAGGCTTTCCGCACTTGTAATGAAATATACTATTGTACCATGTGATGTCATTGCCAAAATGACGCAACATTTTGGCGGAGTCCACATTTTCCTCTTTTATGAAAGATGACGCCCCACTATACTTTCTCATACTGTGGTTTTATTGCTAATATTGGGTACAGACTGGGCTTTGTTTAAGGGAAATTGAATTCTTAAGCTGCTTACAGTTTTTTCGGATGTTTTATGTTTTTCGTGTTTACTACATTATTTTATTGACTAATTTAATAATTACAAGCACTCAGAGCTCCATTTTGTTGTCTTGAAACTATAATTAGGATATTGCATCTAACATCTGGAAATTTTTTTTTGGCTCTACTTTTTCTTCATAAACATCATCCTCGTCATCCTTCCTACTAGAAACATATCATGTAAAATAGTCATAGCCATAGTCATATTTTGCACTGCAAAATTCACAATTTTTACCGCTTTCACTGTTATACAGTTATCAGATCGAACACAAAAGCGCCTAACTCTGTAAAGTCTACTCTTCAAGGCTCTCTAACTTTACAATTTACAAACCTTACATCTTGGTCAAAAGTGTGGCTTTATCCTTAAAATGAGGTTACACCAACCTAGCGTACACACACAAATACTATCACTATTAAAATGGGTGGAATCGCAGCATAGACATCCAGCGTTCATCAAGAGGGGGGTGCCTTTTGTAATCGTCAAATTCGATTTTCGCTCACACAGATTAAACGCGTTCGCCCTAGGGAGTTACATAAAATTAAACAGGGGGAGCGCTTCTTATTAAAAAAAAGACTAAGTGCTAATGTGGGGGACATCTTTTACTTATAGAATGTGAAACTGGGCGATCAATCCCATTAAGGTAACTCTCCGGCTTTTACTCTAAATAAAGCTGTGTTTTACCAATATTGTGTTGCTGATAGTGGTACGATTTTCCTTCTCCACAAGCTTCAAAAATTCAAGCACTTGTTACGATTCTCACCGGACTTTGAAAACCAAGGAGTTTTTAAATATTGAATTGATATCTTGTAAAGGAACATTGCCAAAATATATTTATTTGTTTGATCGTATTATTTTATCCGACTTACTCTTATTTTGCATGACAGTCGTAAATGTTAGTAGTTCCAAACCAGCCTGTTTTCGTATGACATTGGCGTACAAACTCCAAGATAAGAGTAGTAAAATAACAAACATTGAGTAATCAAACATTTGTCATCTTAGTACCTATCAACCACTTAATTAATGGGCAGCTAATAAACAAACCATCAGTCACAGTGAACTGGCGCTATTTGACCTAGACTTGGGCACATATCGTCTCACTAACGCTCCTCTGCCAGACGCGACTCGGCCTTGAACTAATTAGTTCAATTTTTCCCAATCAGGCCCTTATCGTTACAATAATGGGTCACCCACAATCTTAACTATCAGCCGTATCGCCGAAGAAAGTCGGGTACAGTGATTCTCGGTCACGTGTGTCTTACGATGCAGGTTGATGCTTGATTTTTATCCAAGATCCATAGTTATTAATTCGTGGATGTAGAGCGTGAAATGAAGCGTTCAGGCTACAGCAAGTAGGAGGTTGGTATATAGGGGCGCACGATGCCGGCCGCTCCTCAGTCGCTGTTCGCTTCCGACGAGACCCTCAGCGTCGCCGGCTCCCGTGAGCTTACTTACGCTATTGATAGTTAAACAAATTCCTATGTGATGTTAGTAAACAAAAAGTGTATATATAGAAAGACCGGCGTGTTACATCTGACAGTCTCATTGTGAACTCTAATTGGCTACGATGTCTCTTCCGGGAGTTTTTCTCTTTTCTCACTACATGGAAAGCTTTTGGGTAAGTTCGCAACTGAAAATCTTACTTGCGGCTTTCTTAACGAACTTGAAAGTTACATAAGTTTTAACAACGTTATTATATTAGTTGTATTAACGGTGTTCACATTTGTAGTAATGTAATTGCGGATTAATAAATCTATATATTTATGTAATAATTGTAGTAATAAAAGTACAGTTTTTATTATATTATAAAGTCGGAAAAAGTTTTGTACCGTACTTGTCCATAATTTTTAGGTTGTTTTAAGAGTAAAATAATAAATATTTTTGCTTTATGGTAAATGACAGTGTGCAATAACACATGCTACAGATGTTATTAATCTGTTTTATTAGACAATGGATGTATTGTAAGTGGTGTATAATCGTTGTGTATTTTAGTAAATCCAAAATACAAAATCATACAATACAAACAAGTAAAAATAAAAAAGTTGTTCGTCCCTAACCCTTGTTATGGTTGAAGTGTTTGCTCTAAAGTTCACTACTTCCTGCGTGTATTGCAATTGTTGTATACCCCCTACCTGACCTTTGCTATACGAGACTGCGACTTTAGATCTTAGTTTAGCCATACCTACATTTATATACCTATAATTTATGTTACCTTTTAGTAACTATGTTTTAAAAAAATTACCTGATGTAACTTACAATCAACACTTTGTTTTGTTTATTTTAAAGACCGACCGTGAAATTTTTTACACGTGCATTCGTCGCATATAAATAGTAATATGAAACGGATATCCTGTTCCCATTTTGTTTATTGTTAATAAATGACCAATGCTATCTATTTATTTATACACATGTCACAAGTTCATGACTTCATAAAGAAGCTTTCATTGATACGAAATAGACTTCCGGTTAGCCGTATTAAAATGGTATCAAGTGTTATCTAACTGTACAATACGGTCCGATGAAAGTACGCGTCGGCTCTACTCCGCGTAAACTTATAAAATATGACAGAGAAAGGAGAAACCCATTAAATATCCAATCCTTCTCACCATACCATTATAAGGTACTTGAAAAACAGAGTTATTTTAAATTATATCCCCATTTGCGACTTCAGTATTGGCAATAGTGACAATACAGATGGTGGAATTTGGGAGGGCGCTGGCATGTTTCCAGAAAGAGTAACTGCAGTGCATGTGAAATGTTTTATCGTCGGGAGCCGGGACATTAGGATTGTTTTGACGGCTCCTGTACGCGGTTATGTAGGTACTCGTGATTTCGAAGCGCTCCGCGCTACGCTAGCAAACACCTCAACTCAATGCGTGCGAGTCCGTGCGACTAGTTAACCGCAACGTTGAATATTCAGTATTCGTTCACTCATCGCAATTTATTAATATTCAAACGGTCGCTTACTCTTGCCTGATTCAAGGTTAATTTTTTGCACGATATAATTAGGAATAATTTAGAACGACTGTGATCTGATGTTGGTCATTGATTACTAATGGTGGTTACGAGTGGATAGACGCGCCCGCGTCGGGTGTGAGCGGTAGTAATAATCAGTTCGGACCGCAAAGCTGTTTAACTACTCCGTGTAGCGGTTTAATGCGAAGCAGGGTTCGAGCCCCCTAACGTACAGATCCCCTATCGTTCTTATCGAGATTGCTATCTTCCTGGAAATGTCTACGAAAACATATTTTCGAGGGCCGAATGTGCACAACGAAATACGAACGTAAGGAATAGCAGACGTATTTCCGTTGTTATTTCATAAACACCTGGTCAGCGCTTTTATGATACTTACCTACAATTATATGAATAAGTTCTCATATTACTTACTGTACTACGACGACTTACTTTGTGTAATCCGATCTTGGTGGAAAACTCTGCTAGCAACAAATTAAATTAAACTAATTTAAATAGTTTTTTTTTAATGACAGTGTTGCTATTTTTTACATTTGCATGATTTAAAAATTTGTAAGGGCTAAAATTTTGGCGTGATCATAAGATTTTCAAATTTTCATAAAGTTAAAAACGAAGCAAGATGGATGGATAGACAGACAAACTCAAGTACGAACCTTGTATCTTGTATGACTTCAAACCTACGTATCTTGTATGACTTCTGGTTTTCCACCGCATTTACGGAACTCTAAAAGAACCAGACTAATAGATAACCTTTACGTCATTGAAGTCGGTTAACAAGAACTACCATGGTACCTTTTCTACCTTTTTTATGCTCCATCTGAAATCTGATATTCGGTTTTCTTCTAAAATAAGATAGGAACCCTCAGGGACCAACCCCAGATGAGAGACCACTTAGATTTCATTTTACGGACCAAGTCCTAGCGAGGTAATTTAGTAGTCGACTGCTTAAGAATTGGAGTTCAGTATTGCTATTCAATCTGTCTAGGTTATATATTTATATTATATAGGTATATTATAGGTATATTATAGGTATATTATAGGTATATTATTAGTATAGATAACAATAAGAAGTTTTACGGCAAAGTTACCTTCTATCCTTCTATACGAGAATTGAGGACATTTTACAAAATCATAGCCCAAAGTTCGTTTAAAAATAGTACCTATGCTTATAATTTTATTATTCAACTATCCAACTAATGAGTTTACTATCTGCAGTTGTTGTTATTTGTCTTTTGGTTTTGTTGGGACGAAACCTGCATCATTTAGCTGTATCTATCACACGAATGATTTATTTTGGGTATTCTTCCAATTAGAATAAATGACGAATAATTTTCCCATTAGCAAATATTTTTTGTCCATTAAAATGTTGAACGTTGACATTTAATAAAAAAGATGTACGTTTTGTTTTCAATTAGCTTTTAATTCTGTCAGAACATTCATCACGATTTTTAATAAAGTGTCATTATACTGGTAATTAATGTTTTACCCGATAAATGTAATTTATTGCTGGAATTTAAGGTAAACATTTAAATTTAGTTTTGTGTATGCTATCTCGTGAACGTTTAAATATTTATTGTTTGTTTATAAGTATTGCTACAATGCAACCTTTCCGTAATCTCGTCTTGTCTCCGAAAATATCGCGTGTCGTTGGTATATGTGTATGTCCATATAATAATACTAGTGGTCCCAGCGTACTTCGTACCGCTTTATAATTAAAAAATGTTTTAGTGATATATCGACAGCAACGCCACCTACCGGGTCCAATTGTGAATCTAAACCATTCTCGGATCCACCTGAAGACACACAAATAATTTCAACCAAATCGGTCAAGCCGTTTAGGAGGAGTTCAGTCACATACACACGCACACAAGAAATATATATATTAAGATGGTAGTATTATTAAAAATGGAGCATATTCTGTTGGCAATCTTCCGGGCCGGGTTCAACTGACCGTTAATTTCAAGACGACCTCTGTAGAGGGGACTATGCGGGACCTACCCTACGGCTCCGGGACAGGTTTTACAATCCGTTCATTGTGGCGTGGACAGTTCGGTGGATTAATAAAAATGTATATTTCGTCTTTAATTACGACAGAAACTTGCGTCTTTAAGGTTGTTGTAATTTGGAAATAAAATAAAATGGAATAAAATAAGTTTAATATGTACAGTTTACAGTGTGTAGTACAAATGTTTTGGCTACAGACTTTTTAGTCTGTAGCTAAAACATGCCAGCCACACCATAAAAAAATAACCAAAAAAAAATTTGACCAAAAAATTAAAAAAAAAAGAATTCTAGGGTGGACAACCCTTATCACTTAGGGGTATGAAAAATAGATGTTGGCCGATTCTCAGACCTACTCGATATGCACACAAAATTTCATGAGAATCGGTCGAGCCGTTTCGGAGGAGTATGGTAACTAACATTGTGACACGAGAATTTTATACTTATATATAATAAGAAGATATACACGTAGGCATGGACGTACCTACTATACAAGTGGTTTCAAAATAAATTATACTTATTGAATTGTTTTCTTCTGATAAGTACAATCATGTAGGCGTCTTTTTAAATTCAACGAAAGTATCGTAAACAAATTATCTATTAATAAAACGTAAATTACCTATTCATACCCGAAGTAAAGGAATATTATCCTCGATATTTCGAAATTACATAATTAAATAATTTCGTTATAAGTTCCATTTGCCTATTTTCATAAGCAAGTTGTTTATAAATTGTATTACCTATGTATTTCATTTGTATAATTTAGGTAGGTAGGTACATGATATGCAAATTCTTAAGGACTAAATTATATTTTAAAGTTCATTAATAGTCTACTGCGAAGTCTGTAACTAACTGGTTGCTTGACTAAAACTACCCCATTAGTATGATAATGGGGTGCGGAACCGGTCATAAACCTCTAGATACAAAATTTCGTGACGTGTTGGCGGCGACCACGCACTTCGCCTTGAACCTTTCTGAAGGACAAACGAGCTTCGTACACTTATTTTGGTACCGCTTTAAACATACAGGTACCTGTAAAACAACCAGTGAATTTGTCCTCGCATTAAAATTTACATATTCAGTACAGACAAGCGGCTACATTATCCAACCAGTTTAGCTCAACCGTCCCACAGAATTAGATAATCATCAGGTTTGCGATGTCTTTCATAAGAACATCTCGGAACGATATAAATTAGCCAAACGTCAGGGAGCACTCCCGATTGCTAAGTAATATTTCGGAGGCACATTAATTAACATTGTATAAGAATGCGACCGATGAAAAAGGCGTGAATAATGTTCGCTCCGTGAAATAAATTAGAGCGTCGTTTTATTTTAATGGCGCGTCCCCGTCTCGCCTGAAGGTTATACGAAGGGAAGCGGCCGTATGCGTAGTGGTATAGTGACACATATCCGATGTGGCGAGACGGTCGGACCGGGCGGCCTTCGGGAAGCAAAACGAGCATAGTGGCTCGGAGCTCGGAGCCGCCTTTCTGCAGAGAAGCTGCAGCTATTGCGTATAGCTAAGTATGCGGTCTGATGCGGCGAATAATCAATTCTTATTGCAGCCCGCTTCAGACGGCGGTGGCTGAGTACGTGTGACATTGCGTTCAACAGTTTTCACATGTCAGGACTTTGGGAGTCTTTCGGGTTTGGAATAAAAAGGAGCGCTTTGTTTCGGTCGTGGGTCTGTTCCTGCTTTATTATACTCGTAATACTCGTTTTATTAATATGTTCTTATTGTGAACGGTCGTTTTTATAGCCATGTTTTGAAGGCTTTCTACGCTTACACTGGCATTGTGTACACTACATAATAATTGTATAGTGTACATTTGTTAAAAGTACACATACTTAGTATTAATATATATTTTTTAATATTCATGTTGCTATTTAGAACCAACACACCATACGCATTTATAGGTGTGCCTGCCCTCATAATCCATGCATCCTAGAAAAAGGGATTGAAACTAAAAATCTTGCTGAGTGACACTGGCATAGATACTACTAAGTCTGCAGAGTTTGAAATCCTAACATATTCAATTCTATAATTTTTAGATGCTATAAAAAACGTAAATAAAATCGACTTTGTTTCGAATACAAAAGCTGCCACGCTTCGAATCAAGTTCCAACAACAATAAGCTACGTAAAAAATTTAACTGTAACAAATAACGCTGAAATACGAACAAATAAAGGTAAGTATACAAACAAACAAACAAACAAAATGAACTAAACAGCCCTGCATCCACTACAATAAGGATTGCAATCAATTAAGTTGGCGATGAACCGCATGAACTGGCCTCGATAAACGCGGAAGAGACTATCGTGCGATAGTCATTCGAGCCGCGTCGATAATTTAATATCCTTATGATTGTAATACCCTACTTTAATTACCATTTCCCGTATCCAATATATTTGTCTCTGTTTTAATATTACCAGCATACGTAGAATAGGCAGAGTTCAATGAACTTCTTGTCGGCTTTTAGATGAACATAACAATGAATTTGTAATATCTATTTGTAAGGCTATGGTTTGTAATTATTATTGTTTTTGAAACGGTTATGTTATTGAAATCACCTGGAATAATATCTTCAGGGTAATCAAGTATTGGAACTACGAATGCTGTAATGTCATGTTATTTTGTAAATAAATGAAAAAGAATATAATTTTTCTACTGCGCTTAATGAAGTAGGTACACGTCTAGTATCTATAGGATAAAGAGAAATAGACAAGTGCCAGAAACATTCAGCTAATCCAAGCATTTTTTACAACTATCATCATTAACTTGTTTAAATACGTTCCGCATTTGGGTTCAAGTCTTTATGCAACGTAATATGTACATCTTTTTATTTAAATTGCTTATTGCTTAACCTTGCCCTTGCTCGATATCTTACCGTAAAGTTACGTAGTCATTAAACTCTTAAGTGCTAAGGCATGTTGACGGTTGGGTCAAGGATTTTATTCAAGATCGACTAACTGAATCGCATACTGATCAGATATTATTATATCAACAGTACTATGCTGATTATCAAATACAAATATTTTTAGAGGCTTGGTAGATTGTAATTTAGTCTTTGATCTTAGATATTCTTGGCTGATCATTACGCCAATATACCTAGATAGGAAACTAAACAATTTAACCAGGTAACTTTAAAACCATTTTTTCCATCACGGTGCATCACTTCCGTTGCTATTTTGGCATCTGTGCCAATAAATGATAGAAGTTTCCCTGGATGATTGCATTTTCATTGCGGATACGGAATATTCAATGAGCATTTTCAATAAAAATGACATTGATTCTATGGCCATTCCCGTAAATTCGCAACTATGATCATCAGGAAATTTGGCACGAAAGTATGACATTATTTTCAATAATAAAATCTGTTTTCAGATTTTTTATAATTATCCTGGGAATAAAGAGCAAAATAAATGTAGTCTTCAAAATGTTTAATCGTTGAACTTTAATCTTGTTGCGCAAGCATGAATTTCGGGCGTATACTTGAAAGATGTGTACCTACTACTCGCCGCACAGCCGCACACCCATGAACGGAACGGAACGGTGGGAGTCGGATTTGAGTCGACGCGCGACGTTTTGAGTTAGTGTAATGTGCGCAGTGCTTTATTCGCGGCGGTGGTTACCCACCATCAGGTGTTACGTTGGCTCGTTCGTCATCTATTTATCATAAAAACCCGTGTAGATCTTCAGAAGCTGTAGTCTTAGGTCATTAACAGGTGAATTGCAAGGCCGTTTGCTTTTGCATAACTATAAAAAATAATAAAAATTACTTAAGTCTTTATGCCATAGATAAGGCTTATGGTATGATACAGGACACAGTTTGTATATGCGTTAAATTATAGTTAAAGTTATATGCGTTAAATGCGTTTGTATAAGCTTTATCTTGTAGCTAATATTTATTACCCATGACTTTGATTTAACGACCTCATTCAAGGTTACATCGAATGTTGCAAAAATATTAACCAATGCCAAGAAAATAAATAGTGATAATTTTAATGGCAATAAATCGCTCTGAGTCACTATTACGAAATATATTATATTATATGAAATTATAATTTTGTTTAATAGTAATTTCGGAGAAGTCATTCTGCAATATATTATTTCTTACAAAATATATCGGCTACTAAAGGTACCTACATGACAAACCTAACATTTATGAATTAAATAAAAACGAATGAATGAAATAAATCTGGTTACGTGGTAGACAGTGCATTAAAAGTTAAGCTTGCCATTTGTATGTATTGAAATCCCTACTAATATTATAAATGCGAAAGTAACTCTGTCTGTCTGTCTGTCTGTCTGTCTGTCTGTCTGTCTGTCTGTCTGTGTCGCTTTCCCGCTTAAACCTCTCAACCGATTTTGATGAAATTTGACACAGACAATCTTTAGACCCTGAGAAAGGACATAGGCTACCTTTTATTGCGACAAAAAGGGATGAAGAAGTTGAAATAAAGGTTGAAAGTTTGTATGGGATTTCTTCGAGTTTTAAGCACAGCGCCATCTAGGTGAACCTTCCTAACTTAAAGAATAAGAACGCCTAGCGCCATCTCTTAAAGAACCATAGCACTTGATAATAAGTTTCCCGAAGCGAAGCGAGGGCGGGTCGCTAGTATATAAATAAACTAGTAAACCCGCCCTCGCTTCGCCTCGCTTCGGGAATCATGTCCGTTAACTTATTAGGATATTACTCAAATTCGAAATTTGTAAGGCGAGATTCTTAAAAAAAAAAACTATAAATAATTATTTTGGGTTCTATTGCGTTAACAGAGACTCACAGTAATAGTTTTTCTCCTATATCTTCCATGTACAGACAGCGATCAGTTATAGATTTGTTATACAATACGTATAGATAAAATCATTAGCGCTAATGACGACTGGGCATATTTTATGATATGACTCGAAAGTATTTAATTTGCATAGTTTTAAAAAATACTTTACAATATCTTTCACAATTCAATCAGGATGGTTCAACGTACCTATTTCCTAAATCACTTCGTAAATAGCCAAAACATCATAAAGCTGCCAACACAAGGCCAACACCGATGAATATTTTGAGAATGTTTCTGACAGCAATTCTCTTATCTTAGGCGGCAGGAAGAATTCGTTCCAATCTTACGACTGTAAATCGTTATCTATATATTTAAATAATAAAAACACTAAATTTTACGAGGTTTTTGACCCATCCATCTCACTTGCTGTTAAAGATAAAATGGCTATCAAAATACAAACGACAATAAACTATTCGCTATGTCGATAACCTTTTTCGTATTCGTTAAGGAAAACTCTAGAAGTGTTTAATTTTTTATTCAAGTGTAATTTTTTTACATCTGAGTACCTACGATACTTTTGTGGGTGGTCTTTCAGCGTAGAGGTAGGTATTACATTGGCGTCATATTGAATGCTTTATTATTTTTATAAGTAACTGATCGGAGTTTGTCTCAATTAATTAACCACTTAATTGATTTTGCGTTATTTATTGATACAAAAATATGTAAGGGGTAGGAAATATTATTTTATTAATATTAAGGCGTGGTGGCAGGTAAACTTGCAACTTGCAAGAGCGTTGTGATACTCGTAATTAAATGGGAGGTGTAGAGCCCAGCGTCCTCAAACAGAAGGACCATTGGTCTGTTGTAATTGCTACGTATCGCTTATAGGTTTAATCCAATATTCATTGCTCGTTGAGTAGGTACACTATAACACTAATGACCTGCAATGGTGTAATCGAACTTGTAACGTTACACACCAAAGATTTATTTTCGTTTCTGCGGTACAAATATCTTCAGAAAGTCGCGAAGGACTGTTCAAACAAAACAAACGCGGCATCCGCTACTGACGTTGCGGATAGCGAAACATATTTGTTTTATATGAAAAACATACCTACCTATAACGGTTAGTAACAAACAAGTTTATTAATTTTTGCCGAAAGATTGAACTTAGAGTCGGGTATTTTGGTAAGTGCAAAATTTTATGAAATATTCACTTAATATAAATAAACATTTCTGTCAAAATGTAAAATTTCTGTCAACAGTTCTGTCAAAATGATGACATAATAGAAGGAAGTATACGGTCGTAATTTTTTATTGTATTTTTTCGTTTTTATATTTTTTTATAGATGTGGAAGTTGGTTTACTAACGAAATCTATAATTATATCTATAAACTGAAAGAGAAAGATATTCTAGTCCAACTTCCTCATATAATTACATTTTTTTGTCGATATAAACTTATTGAAATAAAGAAAACAAAAGTGCCTCTATGTAGAATGTTCTGGATTACATGTCTAATTTGATATTTTTATGTCGTTGATAACTGTCGATTATTCAAGTGAATGGATAAATACCCACACCCATAGGCAAAGCCCATCCAGCTACTTGACATACTTAAGTACATCGAACCGCAAATACTGGGCGCGGCAACATAATAATTTGCACTTTACAAAAATTAAATATTTATCGACAGTAAATTAGCTCGTAGCTGGTCAATAATAACATTATTAGCGGAGGGAGTGATATATTATATAGATGTTAAATACGACGTGAAAGCAACATCCTTAGAGTATATATTACGTACTTTACTAATATATACTCTAAGGCAACATCATTTTACAAAACATGCAACATTGTAACGTAGGTACACACAATTTGTGTTCTTTTTATACACTGATGTCTCCAGACGTAAAAAATGGTATTACTTCACCCATTTTCTTCTTAAGAAAACCACTAGCCCACCCAGGATAAATTAGTAGGTAGCTATAATTATACCTTAGCAAGAAGTTTAAATGAGCTTCTATTCTTAGACGTACATTAGATGGAGTATTAGATGGGAAAACAGTCTTGTTCTATCAAATTTATTTATTTAAAGGAGCAGTAAAACCAAACTATTAAAAATTGACTTAATTTTAATGTAATCTTTCACTTAACGTGATCGATAACATTCCGCCTTCATATAATTTTTTAAATGGTCATTTATCCTGCACTAGGTAACACGCCGTTGCTTCTTTTGCAATATGTTTTCCCCATTTAATTATAGTAGCGGTTATTTTATTTGAATAAAATAATATTATTATTAATTTTTGCAATAAATCAAGGTGGAATTTCATTTCTATTCAACTGATTTTGATTAAATGTAAGCCGCGAGCTTTTCTACAGATTATGTCAAACTTTATATCGTCATCCTAACGGCCGGGCCGTGGGAACAGATGCTGTTTGATGAATGCTGCCCGAGACATAAAGCCTATATAATTATACCTACTTAATACTGTTATAAATAGTGGCAACAATAAGTGGCAACTTAATCTGAATTGGTTTTCGTTTGATACCGCTTCCGACAATGAAACAGATCGATAACCATCCGTACGTTACACATTCGAAAAATAATCGTGCTAGCATCCAATTCAAACTTTAATAATTTTTATTTATTTAACAATAACTTGTCATTATGAAGCACATTTAAAAACTGTTGCTCAATATTTTTTAAAAGGCGTTTAAAAAGTAAAAAAATATATTTAGTGTTTATAGTATGATTTAGGACATAGTGCACTCAGTATAATTATGAATTGTTAATGTTCTCAATTAAGCTTCCTTAATATCCATTACACAAATATGTAATTTTCACCCTTAATATATTATTAATATATTATTAATATATTATTACCTTTTGGTATAATCTTGTATACCTAATAATATAATTTATATTGAAGTAGTTGTAAGCATTTAGGATTATATTATTATACTAAAATCTACGACAAAACACACATTTCATCCGGGAATGAGGATCATGTCTCCAGTAACAAAACTTGGTAGGTAACAAATACAATAACTCAATAAGTGCTTAAGTTTAGTATTATTTTCTTTATTTGACCAGGGACTCGATCATTGCGCCTCACAACGAGATGTAATTGGCATAAACAGCACACTTAGCACTCGCTGCACTCAATCAGACCGACAATAATGTAGGCTCTACTAATAGACACAGTTATATGTAACTTAACGGATATAAATAGTTAATAATAAATTACTAATAAACCATAAACCTAAAAATACGTTTTATACTTAACATAATTATTAAAATTGTAAGTTATAGTTTATGTTGATTTACAGTTTAAAGTAGTTCGTGGTAAAAATTATGTACTTTTTAATTAAATCGACTTTAGCTGTTTTTGTTTCCTTGTTCTGTTCTCTCGATACGGTATTGTTTACGGATTTTCAAGGACAGCAATATAAACATAATTTGGTGGCAATATGAAATAAGTTTAATTTTTAAACGAGCTGTGCCCGCGAGTTTGTCCGCGTGGAATTTAACAAAAAATATCTAAAATAAAAGTAGCCTAAGTTACTCCTTATGACATCAGTATTCTGCCAGTGAAAGTCCTGTCAAAATCGGTCCATCCAGAGATAAGCTGGTCGGCCGATCCAGAGATAAGCTAAAACAGACAGACAGACAAAAATTGTAAAAATTGATTTTTTGATATATATGCATGGTGTTATACATCCATAATGCATTTAGTAAAAAGCGGTTATTTTAATTACAAACAGGCACTCCAATTTTATTTATTTGTATTATGAAGTAAGTTTTATTTTTAAATTCGGTATCTGAACTTATCCTTTATTCTACCGAATATGAACTAGTTAATAACCAGTTCATGGGAGCGAATTTACTATTGTTTATTGTGGATTTTCATTATGTTTTTAAAACTGAAAAGTATTTGAATGTATCTCAAGTAGTTCAAACTTTAAAGATCTACATAAAAAATAATTAATAGTATCTATAACAACGCTCAATCAATCGTTTCTATCATCAAACAATACTTTTAGTATCCTTCCTAACCAGTCGGACAGAGCGGAATGTAAAAAAGACCACAATTAGTTACAGGAAATTTCCTTGAGCGTACAAAACTCATAAAATAAAATACGGCCATGAAGAGTGATCTTTGGCCATAATAACTTAAAGGCAGATAATATTAAATAAAAATAATCGTAAATCGAACGTGCCTCAATTTATTTCCTACACGTGAAATGTCACGTATGATATTTTCCCACGATGCCTCAAAATACTATTGTATGAATTTAAATAGCATCAGATCTTTTTTATTTATTCATGGCTATTGTACAGCAACTGTGGTAACGTGAGAAAACAATATGTAACTAAAAGCTTATAATGATGCTAGTTAACAGTAGATTTTGACCAATTTGTTATGTTATTAGATCTGTAGAGTACAATTGAGTACAATTGTTGATACAATTTTATTGACAATATTTATAATTATAATAATCGGCTTTTGGTGCGTTTGTAATGTAACATAATATTGTGATTTATTAACGACTTGATCAACTCACTTCACATTTCAAAATATATTTGTCATGCGTAGGTATATTACGTAGGTAGCTATTAATAGTGTTGTCATCAAGTTAACACATACTATTTCTAAAAACAAAATAATAAAAATTAAACTAAACAACTAAACCAAATAATAAAAATTGAGAGTGCCACGACTGATGTAAAACTTCTTCATTCACCCGAATATTCACAAAATATGAACTTTAAAATGAATTCACAATTTTATTCACTTTAATCGTAGAATATTAACTTACGTATTGAAGAAAATATTAATGAATAAAATTGTTCAACAAAGAAATGAAATTATGAAATAATCAAGACATCACCGGTCGCGTAACATGTAATACAGACATAGTAGGTATATACAAATGTCACGTGTGATACAGACAATAGGTCTGCATTGTGTCTTAGATATACGAAACGTAACTGGCTATGAGAGAAAGAGAGAAAGAAAGTGTGTGCTCGCACCTCTCTATTTTACTCCTACAGTAATATTCAAAACGTAACTCTTTCTCTTTCTACCTTCACTAGCTTATCATCTTCCTCTCAACTTCCGTTCGCCTCGCCCGATCACACTTTTTGTAACGGTCTCGTCACACATTCACCAGCTTACTCCCCAAGTCAAACGTGCGTAAAGAAGTTTTACTTAAAAATTTCAATTTTATTAACCCCCTCACATTTCACTCCGGGAAAGTGCTACTCGCGTTATATGAAATTAACGCATCTATAGTTACTTATACCTTTGCTCTGTAAGCTTTCCTAATTCAAATTACATTTTGTTTTTCTGTGATCGAGCGTAACTCAACGCCAACTGACTCGAGTGTTGGGGGTTTCATTATTCGGCTAATGTGATTAATCCAGTTAGATAGGACCAGAGATATAGTTATATATCTGTTTCACGGCATCGTACTGTCATAGGACGCACAATAGGATGAGTAAAGCCGATAACAAAGTTCTATGTTGCTGCTAGTAAAATCTGATTACGAATGTGTAAATAGGACTGTGGAATTCAATTAATCTGTTATAGCGAGTTCGTTAATCGCGAGATCGCGACGTTGTCAGCGCGAATCATCTATCACAAGCTTTTATGGTTAAATTAAAAAAAATACTTGGAATTTGTATGTTCGTGTCAAATCTTGCAAACTGGAGTAGAACTACTTCCTCTTACTCTACGGGCTTGAAATTTAGCACACTGCTTGACTTGGTATTTCTGACGACAATGCAATTTTATAATGAACATAACCGGATACTTACTACGCTCAGGATTGGCTCCATACAAGGAAACCATGACTCACAGGTAGGCACTAAATAATAATATCATTAACTTTGGGTATGGGTAATATGGGTATTTTATTATTATCTGCAAGAATTATACACGACATCATTTTGACTCAACAATTCATGTTATTTACTTTTGATAGAGTTGTATATATTTATGACTATTAATATCCTTAATCAGATTAATCGGCTTTTGTTAAATATAGAGCTTTTTTAGCTAAATATAGAGCTTTAGTATCAACGGCTTAGTGATTCCCTTGATTCTATTCCAGTATACCGTCGAATTGTTGAAATACGAAATATACATTATCGTGATATATATTATTATGATGTGTTAACAGTTACGTTACAAAGTCTGAGATTAATGTAGATTATGTATTTTTACAAAAATAACACACTCGCTACCTACAATTCCATGGTAAATAACAAAAACTAGTTAGTTACTTTTCGGTTTCGTTTTTCTAGAAAATAGAATCGAATCAGTTTAAATCAGTCACCGCTGCACCGGTGAGTTACTGTAGTTGTTGAGAGTAAGTTTTAAATCATCCGAATGTCGGCTATCCTCAACCGTGACCGAGGCGCCACACTTAGACATGACGAGATTTAAACCATTTGACTGTGTTTGCTTGAGTTTGTGTATGTGTGTGAGTTTGTGTGTACCTATTAGACATTGTATTAAGTTTACAGTGTAAACTTAGATATACTAATAATACTAAGATATACTAGAGTAGACGCTGCGCAAGCCGTTCTGATAAAAGATAAAAGTTTTGGTATGAACATTACTTCGTTATTTTAGTATTAGTAGAATTATCCCTAGGTACAAGTGAGTTTTGTAACTATTATCTACCTACTCAGTTCAGTATCATTCCGGTAACTTGCGTATAACAGCGCTCAGGGCATAGGACCGTTAATCGGAGGCCCCAATAGGTATACCTACCTACATATTTACGTACCAAAACCAGAATATTTCTTGTCAACTACACGGAAGCAACTGTGCTTATTTTAATATTAATACATGGGTACCCAAGTTCCTACTCGATTATAATCTAATCTATCACACCTATGTTGTTGAACGCTTGCTCGTGTGTTTGGGCTATGTTTTGTACTATAACCTTGCATTGTGACCACACGCTTTGTTTACAATAAAATACATATTATTCTTATTTACACTATTCTTATTTTATATTTATATGTTTTACATTATTCTTAATTCAAATTTATTAAAATTAATTTATTACTAGTGAGCCGCCCTCGCTTCGCTTCGGGAAACTTTGGTTAATTCACACTAGTTATATCTTTGTAAATTATATCCTATATGTTATTCTGATGTGTAAGCTATATTATTGTAAAGTTTCAGCAAAACCAATCGGTAGTTTTTGCGAGAAAGAGTAACAAACATTCATAAATCCAATTACAAACTTTCGCATTTATACTTAATATTAATAGGATTTTTAAGGTAGATTTTCTATAAAAGCGTATTTTTTAGTTTTAAAACTATTATTTCTTTTCCAGATATAGATTGGTTTTCTATAAAAGCGTGTTGTGAAGTTTTTTGAACGATTATTTATTTTTTATCAATTAATTGTTATAAATATTGAATTGTCATCGGCCTTTGATAAGTATGCCAAATTTCGATCTAATCCGACGTTTTAAAGGAGGTCAAAATCACGTTCAGTTTCCGTTACATAGGCACATACTATCATACGTATGAAACTAATAAAAGCATATTAAAAAATAGATGGTGTTGTTATTTTACTACCGATACAAGCAATGTATAAAAATCGTAAACATTTGTTTTGTCTCTCACATTACCATATTAGTGCTGTACAAGAAATATTACGTATTCAATTAGGTAAATGTTCTTTCATTAATCCGCTGTCAAACACTGGAAAACTCCAAACTGTATAGGACTTCCGCGTGTGAATGATACGTCATTCATGTATGACATTAATGTAATAATTATGTACTAATGACGTTGACGGAAAAGAGTATAGACTAGAGTATAGACTACACGAAAAAAACGTGACAGCATGATACTATGTTTTGTTTCGCATTGCGTATCAGTTTTTTCACTCAGCTGACCGTTGAATTTTTCTTGTGCCACATACAATCGTTCTTTCTCATGCTATATGTTGGCCATGCTCACCAGGCGTCTATATCGTTCTCTGTCTACGACTAATACCAAGATAATACCAATATCAAATTAACGTACTAATCGTCCTTGCTTGTACTACGATATGTGGAGCAGTAGGCGAAGGGAGACGCCGAGGACAAGGCCTGTAGGAGATGTTTGATTTACTGCACTATCTTATCAATGCACCCGCTACAGCAATGTTTACCCTTGCATTCGCATATAAAAGGTCATTCTATGTATAGTTACTAAACGTATTCATTAACTAAACATGAGTAAAATAGATTGAGTTCTTTATTTTAAGAAAAAAAATTTTTTGGTTGGCAGTTTGAAATAAAAAGCGCTGCAGTGATAGCCGAGTGGTTTGAACGTTGGACTCTCGAACCAGGAGGGCCCGGGTTCAAATCCTGCACACACGTAGAATTTTCGTTTATGTGCGTTTTAGTATGCACTTGCTTCGGTGAAGGAAAACATCGTAAGGGAGCCTGAGATTTCGGCCCATCAAGGTTCAAAGGTGTTTGAAGTCAGTCAATCCGCACTTGGCCAGCGTAGTGGACTATGGCTTGTGCCCCTCACATTGTGAAAGGAGATCTGTGCACATCAGTGGCACAGTTATGCGTTGCGATTATAAAAAAGAGCGGGTTCAAAAGTGCAATTCGCGTTCTATGAATGTAACGTATCTGTAGTTATGCCTGCTGTGGACCATAATATTTATCATCTTTCATGTTTTAGATCTGACCCCATATATGGAAGCGTTCAGGCAATACGTAACGCATTTGGGGGTCTTGTAAAAAGTTACGATGCGTCACATTCTTTTTTCAATAAAAAAAATAACTAGGGATTTAAAAGTTGGCAACTCGTTCAAAAATTTTCAAAATTGCGCTACGTAATACTTGAATGCTCCCTATGGTAATATCATGTTGTGAGCTTGTCACAATGAACATTGGACAAGTGACAGTACATTGCCGTATAAAAATAAATCATATATCACTTATAGCGGCTTTACACTCCTGCGAGACTGCTAGCCGAGTGCTTCGTACGAGAGTGTACATGGTAGCTCTCGCCTCGCCTCGTGATGTCTCGCCTGCTTTCGCTCCCATGACCGCGGCTTTACACTCCCGCGAGACTGCTAGCCGAGTGCACTCGTACGAGACTTCGAGAGTGTAATGGGTAGCGCTCGCCTCGCCTCGTGATGTCTCGGGCTGTCACGCTCGCTCTTGCCTGCTCTCGCTCCCGTGGCGGTTTTTTGCGCCCGAGTCAAAGGCCATAGATTGCCATAGATTATATTAAATTCCAGCCATAGATTACATTCACTTTGTCTATGCCGATACTACTTCGTTTAGCTTCAACCCATTATAGGCCCACTACTGAGCACGGGTCTCTCCAGTCCTCATACCTGAGGAGGCCTAGAGCATACTCCACCACGCTGCTCCAGTGCGGATTGGTGGAGGACTACTTCGTTTATATTTGCTAAATTATTTCTCCGCAATTAAACATCCATTAGAAATAATATTAGTATAATTTGTTTATAAAATATTGTAAGGAATATTTAGTGCCATATGAATTTAGTTTTCTTAATTAATATAATTCGGGTTGTCTGTAGCACTCTTGAATTATTCTCGGTCTTGTTGGTTTATGATGAATGACTGGAAGGAAATACGAGAATCAATGAGCTATGGGATCTTCAGTCTGTTTTTGCGTGTGCGCGGGATAGGCGTCCCTTGCCTGCAAAAAAATTTTTTTCTTTTAAAATGTTAGGGATGGATAACCCTTATCACTTAGGGGTATGAAAAATAAACTGTAAGAAGTCGATTCTCAGACCTACTGAATATGCATTATAAAATTTCATAAAAATAGGGCAAACCGTTTTGGAGGAGTAAGTAACATTGTGACACGAAATTTTATATATACTTATTGTACAATACACTCTAATCACTTCCAAAACTTGAATATTATTGCGTTAAACCAAATATAAAAAAAAACATCCTTATCAGTTTGTAAGTGATAGGCCTTAAAGTCACCTACAAGTACACTCAGGTTTTTAGACCATTTTCTCTGATTTCGTTCTGTACTCCAAAATAAAATAATTATCTATCATGTAATTTATTATACTTTCCACTAATCAGCGTGATGGAGTACACTCCACGTATAAAAAGATTCAAACTATATTTCATTAAATTAAAAATAAGTATTTTAATTAATAATTAATTTTTTGTCGTGATATGTTTTGACATTCTTATGATAATTAGCGGCGCATATTGCAAAAGCGGATGCAATTTCTAAGACGTCCATCCTCTCGACGTCCGCAACTGCAACTAAGCCTGAGAGAGTGAGAGAGCCTGACCGCCTGACTGAAGTGTACGAGTGCGCAGCCGAGTACGCTCCCGACTGCGCATGTCTTGGCCGAGGCGCTCGGACGAGACATAGACGAGTGCTCTCGCACGAGAGTGTAGAGGCGCTATTATGATTCTCAGTTTTTCATTTCCTTCATACCATTAATAAATTATAATGTAAGCGCACTAGTTCATTGCGGCCTCAACTCACCTGGATATCAGCGATTACCTACAGCACATTGTAGTAATGATAGTTCTGGCACAGTTGCAGCTAAATCGATTTGAAATTCATAGTTTTTCAGTGATTATCGTACTTTTGCCGATGCCTGTTGCGTGAAAATTACTCGCTTTTAATTAGATACGCTTGTTGCCAGTACGTGGTTATGCAAGGAAAGAGTTAATGCTTACAAGGAGAACTGCTACGCTTACGTGTAAAATAGGTATGTTTATTGTAAACAATTGTCACTAAACATTTATTTATTTATTCATTTATAAACTTATCAAATATTATACACTGAAACATGTAGATGTAAATACTTACTTAAAAAATTTTAATTGACTTTTTCGTCAGCCTGTCTCTAAGGCTACAAAATATAATTATGATATTAAGGTTATCCTAATAATAAAATAAAGGTACTACGCGTAAATTATGTTATACTTACATACATACAACACGAGTACTTGTCTGGTATTGTTCCATGTTTAGTTCATGGTAAAAAAACTATAAAAACTATTTTGTTTTGGGGTATTATAAATGCCAATCTATTTGAATAGATGTATAAATTGATTTATTCTTTTTCGTCTATGCAAAGTTTTTTCCTTGAGCGGTTCGGTACGTAAAACATTGATACATCATATTTCTAATGCTAGTTTAGCTGAGTCAGTGTGGATAGCTCACAGACGTAAGCAGAGATCGTGTAGGATCATTCAGGGTCAATAGAATAGAATCGACCAGTACAATAGAATCGATTTAGTTTGATTAAGTCAAACTCGTGCGAAATTTACCTGTGGTAAAAACTTAACATGTATTTGTAACTATTTCGATACTGCGAAACATTTGCCGCATTATCTTTTCGAGAAGATATCGTTTCCAATTTATTAATAACGTCTCAGTTTATCGCGTTTAGCCTTGAACTTGCTAATTTAGAGTACGTATTACCTACGTTTGATTACGAACTATTATAAAATCCACTTGTCGTAAAACAACCATAAAGTTGACTTGATATTGGAATAATATTATAATGTTATTATTGTGCACGGTAAAAATATGTTACAAAATATGTTAATAAATTAAGTATTTAATTTTTTGAATATTTATTTAGACACAGGAAAATTATTTTTATAATTTAAGTGAAACACAAAATATCAATCCTAGAACTAGTCTATATTAATAAAAATATAGAAAAATGTCAGACTCAGACTGCAATAAAAAACTAATAAAATTGTTATAATATTTTATTACCTCCTATGAAGTAAATTTATAAAACATTTTGTCTGTCTGATTTTTTATCCGGAATAAAGCCCTTAATATTAAGCCCTTAATATTAACTTATTAGCCTTAAGCCGGAATAAAACCTTAGAATACATACTTCAATATGTCACAGAGTTCCTTAGTTCATAGACAATTCATTTACTTAATAATGGCTCTCTTGCAATAAAATAATAAGCTTTCGATTCATCTTACTATAAAACCGCAATGTGGGGGATAGGTACAAGTACTTAGGTGCACAAGTACCTTGTGCTGTTTTCCTTCTCCGAAGCAAATGGTAATTGTAATATGCACATAATTTTGAAAATTAGAGCATAATTCGAACCCAGGCCACCTCTGTTCGTACAGCAGACCAACTATCAAACCACTGGGCTGTTTCTACTGCGGCTATCACAAATTTCATAATAAGTTCGCGAACTAAATTCGACTTTCATTCATTTTATCCAAGGGTTACGTCACATTGAAATTGATAAATGTTTTTTTTAAACCCCCGACGCAAAAATAGGGGTGTTATAAGATGTCAATGTTTGTCTGTCTATCTCTGTGTGTGTCTGTCTGTGGCATCGTAGCTCTCAAACGGATGGACCGATTTCGATGCGGTTTTTTTTCATTTGAAGGCCATTTTCATTGAAAGTTTCCTTGCGGTGGATCTTAGCTATGTTTGGTTAATATAGGTACAGCAGTGTAACAGTATCAGCTCATTTCCAAATTATCTATGTCGTTTTTTGGCGTGTGGTTACTCGATTATGTGCTTCACGCGAGCCAGTATAATGTTAGAAAGCTGACGTGATCTACTTGGTTCCTAGCTATAATTTATGAAGATGTGTTCAAGCGTTGGATGACCATCAGCTCATTACATATTTTCTGAGTCAGGGGTTTTTTATGTAAGTATCTTACATAATTATCATAAAATTTAGCCTTCTGCTTCATCGTGTAAACTTTAACCACACGCATGCGTCGTGTACATTTTATTCTTAAAATGGGGTACAAAGTTTTTTCTATTGAAATAATTTTATGACAATGTAATATAATTCAATAACAATATCACAACAAAACACAGTAGTCGACTTTTAATGAAAAATGAAAAATTAAAATCCACCTGACTTGACGTCACGCAAACAAACAATAAGACTGACTATTAACTAATATTCAAAACTTTGAATTTTAAAATGTCGTAAAATTAATTTTTATAGATGTTCAAATTGTTACTTTGATTCCGTGAAGTGATATAGCAACCATTACGTATGTTTACAACTTGAATTCATTAAAATAATTGCTTTGGTGAACTACTTTTTTCATAACTGTTTTGCCAAGTAAACTGCGATTGATACATACCTATTTCTTATACATTAGTCATGATTTCCTTGAAAAATACACAAGTAATTTCGTGGTTTTGCCATGAATTATTTCTGTTAATAGAGTAAGGACTCAGTTCATGACGTAATATTTATTTATTTATTATAACTTACCGACGGTTGCTACAAACTAAACTGTACCTACTCATATACAGTGGTACAATTAGAAACACTACCAACGGTCCTTGACATTATGTTCAAATCCGATCCGACCAAACTTCGACCGTTCTGTCTGTCCTCGACTTTGCTGTGAGTGGGATCGGAACCGAGTTGAAGTTGAGTTGATAATGTGTACAGTCGTAGTCTTACGTTGTTTGAAAGCTAGCCGTACACGCTAGGTTACCTAACAGGTTTACCTGTACAGTTCAATTGTACAGGTAAACTTGAGCGTGTATATTGCACAAATGTACGTCCCCTATGTAGCTCAAGTTTACCTGATAAGGTTAACTTAACTGTACAGGCAAACTTGTCAGGTAGACCCTAACGTGGATGCCTTAAAGTAGCTTTTACTTGGTGACTGCCTTGGTACGCGTAGGTAGGTACGTGTAGACACTTTCCTGTTATCATACGAAACTAGTTCTCATACAAGTCTTAAGTATCGGCGTAATAGGTAATACTCGTAGTAAACTGCTACAGTAATAATACTACTTTACTTACTAATATCAACGTTCGAGTATAATGTTAATATAATGTGCAATAATGACAGTGAATGCAATTATTTTGATTGATATCCAGTGAAAGTGTATTGATAAATTTCAACTAGGCATTGGCTGCGGGTTTTAATATTAAAGAACTCGGCGGTCTTAGCGATTTGCGGCTTTGGCGATTGCCAAGCTCGTGGCGATAGATCTTAGCGTAGACTTTTAGAGTGGTCAGAAAGCTAGAAAAAAATCAAATTTCACCCGCAGGCCACAGATAACCGTGACTGGTAGATGGAATAAACATGCCAAATGATTAGAGCGAGGTGAGAAAGACGATAAGCTTATTGTATGGTATGGAATAGGAATGCAATAAGCAATAAATATCTTCTTCTAAATTTTAAAGACAGATTCAATTAGTAAAATAAACGTTATACCATGACATGTTATGATTTATGTAAGTATCTGGATCGAAGCTAAACGGATTATAGGCCGAGGTGAACTTGGAAAGTTTACAACATCCTTGCTAATTATTGTCAATCTGATAATGAGAATAAAAATAACATATAAATAAGCTAATCTACCAATTCAGCAGAGAGCGTAACTGTATACCCAACTAATCGTATTAGACTTAGTGACTTGATATAATTTGATCAAAGCCTCTATAGTTCTATAAAACAATTACTCTGTGTCAATAATTTTATGTATTATGTAAGTATAGGTTAGTATTAGCCCGCTGTGAGATGATTTTAAACTACTTTGATGATACGTTGCTACGACTTAATTTATGTAACTTTTTTATAACATCATGTACATACATACTTCTATAGGATAGCAGCAGGTAATATAATTGAAACAGTCATGGACATTCTGTTAACAGCTTGTGATAAATACATAAATTAATAATGTATAGTTAGTGTATAATATTGGAGAAATCATAACATTTATTTTTTATTTTAATAAATAAGGAATAGGTAATATATTTGTTTCAACTGAAATATATGGGGAGTATGGGGAGTAGTAATAGATTTTCAGGAGTGAAGCAATAGTTAAAAATATATAGGTATTACAAACGTTTCGAAGGCAAATTCGTCTAAACATGTACAGGAACAGCATCAAAGTCACCTACATAGCTCAATAGAACAATGAATAGAAACAGGCCGAACGAAAACGCAACTTTGTTTAAACTAAATATTTATAGACAGAAAAAAAAGTTTTGATGTCATTGACGCGCGTGTAATTTGATCTGATATTTACGGAATGCGCGTGGCAGCCTAAGTATTAAACAAGCTTCGCGAGTCGACATTTTGCAACGGTTACAAATAAGTAATCCCGTTAAATTCCGAATGGTTCTGAATAACTTCTACTTGAGCTGGATCCCGGACCGTAATGGTAATAAAAACGGTAGTGACGACGCAAGTTGGTAGCGCCGCGCGGTCCGTCGCTCGACTGTTGCGGCCTGCGGACTGCGGTGGGAACAGGGTTGCTTGCTTTCACCGAAACCGAATACTTCCTGGTTAACCTGACGAATGGTTACTGGAACGCTGCTGGGTCCTGGTTTCGATTCCCTGCGAGGCGGAAATTTGAATGATGAGTTTTAATTTCTGTTCTCGGTCTCGAGTGTTCTTACTTAGTAAAAGTATTGAAGCAGTCGTAGGTAACTGTACGAACTATGTGAAATGTGCGATCCACCGTGTGCTGTAATGTTACAGCGTTTATTTTTGGTTGACAAATCGTTAAAAAAATACCAGCTATTAAGCAAAGATCGAAGAGTTGCTCTGTCAGTCTATTCCCAATTGTATCATGCTATCATGTTTGAGCAAATCATGTTGCCGATGGGATTTAAAGATAAAGGTTTTATTATGCTATACCTATATGGGTTATATGTTTTTTTTTATCGGAGACTACTACATGTCTTCCTTCGCTGTCGCGCTCTTTACACGGGACTGGGTGCGAGGGATCTGTGGGTCTCTTTTTTACGGCCATAAACTCAGGAGAGCTGGTGTTAATGTCGGAGATACAACAAGAAACGAGATGCATAATTTCTCGGTAGACTACGGTGACAGCCCTACCATCTGCATTGCAACTTGCAAGTGCGTGTAGCGCGACGGGCCGCATTACGTAACGTGACAGTGACGTAAAACCAATGTCAAGAGCGGCGCGTCAACACGGGCGGGTCAACGGCCGCGTTGCCAAACATTGCAGTACCACCCGACATCGACGTTTCGACATGTACCGTTTTAAACATGCCGATCATTATTTGGTACCAAATCGAAGATTATCCCACTTGTAATGTTTGTTGTTTATTTGTAATGTAAATAATTAGTTGTCAATTTATTTTTATATTTCTATATAAAGATTAAGTATTAGTATTTATTTACATTATCTCCGCAATTTTCCACTATCGCTAAATAATTAATTGGGTATATAAGTAAATATGAAGGAGCTCGTACTCGTTTCTGCTTTGGTGAGTTTGGTGTATTGATGTCCAAAGGTGGTGATGACGGCATACCATTGGGTGACTTTTTTTCCGTTTGACGAAGAGTAGAGTTATGTATCTAATAAAATACGAATAAAAGACTTATTTACAAAATAGACGCACTGTGCGTACCTACTTACATACGTAAATATTGTGAAATAATCTCGCAAATAACAATTTTATCATATTCACGATGTTTTCCTTCCCCGAAAACAGATTACGCAAACTGTGTGATGCTGATGAGTGTAATGTTCTCTCGCCTGTCAATAAGCATCATTCACAAACATTTGTTTGAGAGTACAGTAAGGTATTTTCCCATGGAAACCTGTGTGTATTGTAGGTACTAGGCGTTACATTGTAACGTATTATACGAAACTCTACAAGTCTCTATGGGTGGTAACTACTGTTAGTAGTCTTATTTGAACTATATTACTACTTGCCAAGTATTTACCTAGTTCAAATAAGCTATTCACTAATTCCAAGTACTTTGAATTAGCGAATTCTTCGCTATGTTACTGGAAATCGGAAATAGACAATAAATATAAAATAGACAATAAAGCTATAAGCAACAAGCTTTTCATAAGTAATTAAAAGTTTAATAAGGCTTACACTACAGGAGGTTATAGGACTCTTTTGTCGTCTTTATATTGAGAACAAGAGTGGAACTCCCCAACGGACCGAATTGAACCATGTTAAAAATATTTTTATTTTCAAAAATATACTACTTAGCTAGGTACGTTGATAGGTAACAGTAAAATTTCAAAACCATTCCATCATTGAAGCTGGTTGTTTTATTTTTAAATTGTATTTATGCAACTTCAGTCACTCATTCATGCAACTCCTATTCGCGGTCGTTTTGCCTAATTCGGTCGATCGTTTATGAATGACACAAGCTGTTATGATCTAACAGTGGTCTATCGGCTGTGATATCGGTAGACGAAACGGCATTGTCTGGGCATTGCGTAGTCAAACGAAATACTTAGTATTACAACAAAATAAATAACTATAATACGGATATAATTTTATAAGGCGCTTAAAGTAATACTCTTTTTTAACGTCTATCAATAAACAATGAATGTCTACACAGTCATACTCCTGCAGGAGGATATTTAATGTCGCGGGACGCGGTTGGCATGGACAACAGACATAGCCATTACCTACTAACATTCACGACCCTTGCACAAAAAATTGACAAATTATCCGTCAAATGTCTTCCTGGCTAAACCAGCTACATAAGTTACAAGATTGTCAAACAAATATCAAATATCTAGAAAAGCGTCTCCCCCGCACGAGGGTTCCATACGCCAGATCGAATTACACACTACATCGAAGCTCATGACATCGAACACGTTAGGTACATCGATAGACGCGGCGACACACAATCGACCTGTCTGTCTTTGTTGGCCTACTGAATAATTGACTTGATTAAGCTGTGATATCATATAGAACATGGTTTCCCAATCTTTTTTTCGCCGCGCCCCCCCGAACCAAAAATATTATTTCCAGGCCACCTTACAATGTACATACAAGCTTTAGGGTCATGTTGTGACTTGTTAATTTACATGCGGACATTTACATTATTTTTCGGAAATGGTAACGTACCTAGTAACGTAGTAGTAGTACCTATTACCTGAAATTTATCTCCGCCCCCCCCCCCCCCGGAGGGGCGTGCCGCACCGGTTGGGTAACAGGGATACCTATAGAATATCATAATAGAATTCTTTTACGTCATCTAATAACGGTAGTTCAATATTAACGCTTCGTGTTGATTTGAGTTGTCTAATAGTTTAAGCTACATGTATAAAAAATCCGCATTGAGGGTGCTGGGTGGAGTATGCTCTAGCCTTCACTCTCTCACTCAGCAAGCACTCAAAGATTGCTTCCATGTTTTAAATACAGATAAGACAAGCTATGAAAAGTGTCGATTTAGTTAATACTACTCGTATAATTTTCAAAATAAGAAATCAAAATTTTGAACCATATGAATGGCGTATTTCAGATGCTTTAGAATCGAAAGGTGTTTACAAAAATATATTAACAATATAATTTCCTTCAACAGAGTACACCGCCACCTCTAGTGGACTGGTCGGGCGTTCCTACTCTGATCCTGGCCATCGTAGCCCTAGTGATGGCGGCGACAGCCCTCCTGGCCAGATCTGCTGACCACAAACGGCCAACAAGACTCCCTGGCCCACCGGCGCTTCCGTTTCTCGGCACTAGGTGGCTCTTCTGGAGCCGATACCGGATGAACAAGCTGCATGAAGCTTACGAAGGTGAGGTGAGAAAGTTGTAAGGCTTAGAACAGTTTATTTGGCTGACCTTAACAATATAGGCGGCATCTGAAGGGTACGATTATTAGCCGACCCATCTGGCCTCAGACATAGTTAAAAGATTGCTTGACTGTTGATACCAACCGGGAGTCACCAATCGCTATGAATTTATGTGACTATAATCTTACAAGTAATAACACCGACTTCACAATTATGCAAATTTAAGAGTTACATGGTTATCTTATTTATCTCATGGATGCCATTGTCGGAACTGGACCAAATGATTGATAGGGGACCACACGGGAAGCATCGGTTTTCAAATAAAAAAGCTATACAATAGCATAAAAATAATCATCAAAATCGGTTCACCCAGTCGAAAGTTCTGAGGTAACAAACATAAAAAAATGAGAACCCCCTCCTTTTTAATACGCTTTTATTTGAAGTCGGTTAAAAGGCATGGAAGTGCTAGAAATTTCGCTACTAACAGTCATCCATTCAACTACCGGCGGCGCTCAAAGTCGATCAATTACGATTGTCAATAGCCGTTAGACTATGAGCGCTGTAAAATCAATTTCATCTACATGGTTTAAGATGTTACGTTACTGAATATGGCCTTGGACTAGTTCACTAGTTCCGATTGCGCCGAGTATTGCTCGAGAATGTTTTCTTACGAAAGTGACACTTGCATTTTACACAACGATTTAAAAATGAATTTGCAAAAGATTAGCATTGTATATTTATCATACTCATCATAACCTATAACTGCCCAACTAACTGTACACAACTGTGTACAATTAGTGGGTAAGAGCTACAGCCCTCCAGGCTTGCCAAGGGCCTAGTAGCAGACTTCATACATCTGATATCAGCCCCCAGGCTTGTGAAGGGCCTAGAGCAGACTTCATACATCTGATATCAGCCCCCCAGGCATGCGAAGGGCCTAGTAGCAGACTTCATACATCTGATGTCAGCCCCCCAGGCTTGCGAAGAGTCTAGTAGCAGACTTCACACATCTGATATCAGCCCCCCAGGCTTGCGAAGGGCCTAGTAGCAGACGTCATACATCTGATATCAGCCCCCCAGGCTTGCGAAGGGCCTAGTAGCAGACGTCATACATCTGATATCTGATCATTGATCTGATCTGATCATTGATAACATTCATGGGTACTTTCAGACATGTAGGTTCGTTTTCTCTCAGTAAATAAACAACTAAGAGTGCACGGTTCGAAACACCACAAAAAAGGTTATTAACAGCCACCGACCGCACATCCAAACGGTGTTAACAGCCAAACTACTTAAACTAGGCAAATTTAAAAATAAAACTTATGTATTATTAGTATTTAAAATGATAATCAGTCCAGAATTATTATGTAATCGCACCCTCGCCGTCACAATGAGATATTTGCACGCAGACATGTTCAGGCGTTACGGGCCGGTGTTCATGGAGACGACCCCAGGGGGCGCCGCGGTCGTGTCCATAGCGGAGCGGGCTGCGCTGGAGGCGGTGCTGCGGACCCCGGCCAAGAGACCCTACAGACCTCCAACGGAAATCGTGCAAGTCTACCGCAGAAGCCGGCCGGATAGATATGCATCGACAGGACTAGTCAATGAGTAAGTTCCGTTTTCAAATATTTAAGATGTTTTATACAGTCGCTTATGTTACTTGTTTGTCCGACTGGATTTTTCAAATTGATTTTAAATGATTGTAAGATGAAGAAGTTATTTGCCATGTTCCTAATGCACAGCGAAAAACGCATGCGTCAGTAATAGCATTGAATTATTATGTGAATGACCAACATATAAAATTATATAAGTATTGCGCTGTGAACTACTGAAAATTTTGTAACTTTATCATTGATCACACAGTAGGTATTATATTTATATCGTAGACTGACTATCCGTAGTGGCATTGGAGAGTGAGTGCATACAGCGATCGTTTGACAGGTGGACTATAATTTGCTGCTTTCATTAAAAAACTGACAATATAATCTAGGTTCATTATCGATCGAACGTGTGCCAGCGATTGTTTTTATAATAAAAATCTAGAAAAAGCATGCACTCAATAAGTAGTAGGATGGTAAAACTACGAGTAGTGCAGACAAATTCTGGACTATGTTTCAATCTACGTAAATTTGATTCAATTGAGATAACGACGTTCTTTCAAGTTATGTATATAAGTTTTTCTTAAAGATAAATAAAAGATAAATGGTAAGTTTCAGAACATATATTTAAATTTCGATTATTTAAGATTCGATGTATATTTATTTTATTACTACGAGTATTAATTAAGGTTCTCTGACAAAGTAAATTTCATAATTTAAACAGTGTTTTTGGTTCTTCTAAGGGACTGCAAATAATTCCATTGTTATGTTACCCAGTAACATATAACTTTACAAATTATAATACAATTAACGTATCAACACCAAAATACTTTGATGTAACTGGTATTTAAATAATTATATTTTCAAAATATCAAATCAATTTAACGTCAAAAACAGAGATTTCAGTGAATAAAAATCATGACTTGTATTGAAGATAGGCAACATTTTTCACACGGGTAAGAGCAAAAGAATTCTTTAGGTCGTCACACTAAGTGGAGGAAGTGTCTTGTCGGGAAGGCTAAGTGTTTAAAACGGAGCAATTTCGTAACAATTAATGCGATTATAGTCACCTATTAAAATAACTAGTTGTGTATTAATTTAACTAATTATTTCAGTAGTGACGTCCACCCCGTCTGATATCTTGACGATGATATTATTGTATTTTTTTATATATCTCCCTACTAAAAAATAAATGATCCTCAATTTTGATGATTTCATACAAAATTAACATATTTTTGTAGTTTATGTTCGGTTGATACCTTATAATTAAATAAATGTCGGCTATTGATACGGTAGTTAAAATAAAAAATTAATTCATTAATGATAGATTCATTAAAGTCATCATTGATAAATTTTTTGAATAAGTACCTAAAAACAATAACTTAAATATTTGTTGCACTTGAACCTTGCAATTAAAGTCGCATTCCTTGTTCGAACGGTACCGCCGCTTAATAATAAATTAACTTCGTAATGTTTTGATTACAATCAAAACAACATTACCGAGCAAAAACGTGTACGTATCAATTTACAACAGTGCTGTTACAATGTTATGAAAAATTGGTATTATTATTGGGCTATTAATATACTTCTGTTTATATTTGCACAGAAGCTACTTATATGCGTTGTTACGTCATTAATTTGAGAGCACTGGTGCAGTCGACTGTCGGAGTACTCGTATCGTAAATGATAATGACTCTTTTTATTGCTGTGCATCGATGGCGTAAAAAACGTAATGTTTATGAGCTAGTTTTTATACAACGCTCGTGCAAAGTTCCGTGATAGGTGAAAGCCAACGTATCCAGTCTAGACTTATCCTGCATACAAAAACTAGTCTCGCGAAATTTATTGCTGAGTATGCTCGAATGTTAATAATTTTGTATTTATCTTTTGACACACCTACAGACCAAAAAGAAGAGTTGAACGGAAGAGAAAGTAATAGAATGTAAAATATAATATATTAAGATTGTTGTGTTGTGTAATTGGTGTTATTAAAAATTTGTTCACTTCTATTTCCATTTATATTATATCTAGACTAGACAAGACTAAAATAAAGCAATAATGACACTGTAATTGGCCAGATTACAATAAGTTTTGGAAGCATTCATGTACTCGTACGAGTACATACTTAGATAGATTTTGTTGCAAATAAAGAGGCCAATTATTTATTAACTTATTTTACTCAATCTGTCTGCAGCTGCACGTATTAGAGAGTGCGCGCACGGGGGACTTGTGTCTGCGTGACATAAAAGTTTTTGTCTTTGTCGCGTCGCGTTTCTAAAGTGGGGTGCGCTCACGAGGGCGACAGTGACAAAACTTTTTTGATATGAAAGCGTCATTGGAACGACGATCTGGCATGTTAACCATTGCGCCATCCGTATCGTCAATGTGAACGGAGAGTGACAATTTTGTCACCGACGCCGGTCGGCGGACATAAAAGTCACCTAGTTGTCGCGTCGTCGTAACGTGCGCGCACCTCCATACATATCCAAGGACTTGATAAGAGCGACGAAACAGTCACGGCGACAAAATTCCCCGTGCGCGCACTCTCTTACGCGGAAACCGCCGACAATACTGTGAGTTTATATTTCATGCTTTTCATCACGGGATAAGGTATTAAGTATCAACCGAATACGCTTCAAAACTATGGATATTCTTTTAAGATGGTACTAAGTAAACAAAATAAAGACTGCTTTTCAGCAGCTTTTGCAGTAAATTTTAAATGTTTTTTGTTCTTAAAGAAACCGATCCATGAAACAAAGTTTGGGGAAACATAATATTTATAAAATACATAAAATAAAATTAATAAAAAAAAATCGGATGTGGGTACTATTTCTAAAAGAAGGTGTATGAAGGATTTTCTGAAACGAAGCAAAATATGTAGATGGTAGTCATGTACAAATTTAGGAATAAATACTTTACTAAGAAGCTTTTTACATAAATCCGTGCTGGCGACCAAACATTTTTCGAATACGTCCTAGTCTGTTTATACAGTTGCACTTATAGAACACAATACTATTATTTTTGTAATGCTAGATTTCCCTATTATACATAATATATGATTTGTTACTTTGACACCAATATTCGCTCTATTCATTCATTCGGAACGGGAAAATGGTATAGTAACGTCGCAATTTCAATATTTTGACTAGTCGTTATATTTTCTGGTCACGTAGGTTTTAGCACAATGTTGAATAGACATGGCTTGTTTTTATTGTCTACAAAAACCACTTCCTGCCAACGTCTATAAATGTACCTTACAAGTATTTTATAGATGTAGACGAATATTGTACCTACATGACGTGTTATTTTTATTATGACTATTATTTGACCACAAAATATCACGGAATAGTTAAATAAGGTTAAAATACCTTACGAGCATTCCCCCGTGGCTACGCCCGCCAATTTCCAAAGAATCAGTTTATGCACTTTTTTATCCCGTTAGGGCGGAATTTCCAAAAATGCTCTCTTAGTGTTCCCCTACACTCCCCAAGGAACATACATGCCAAATTTCAACTTGTTGCATCCAGTAGTTTCGGCTGTGCATTGTCTGTCAGTCAATCAGTAACGGAAGAGTTTTATATAATTATATATTATTATTATTATGTATCTCTAAACTTAAAGTTTCACGGGTCCTAGATGTAAGTGGATCCGGTCATTTGGAAGGCGTGCGTGGGGACACAGGTCCAACACGTAGAGACCCCTTTGAGACACTTTGATGTTGTGCATGTATGGTACACAAGGCGGATTCTATCCTCGATTGCACAATATGATACAACCGACGATAGTCTCCGCCGTGTGCACAGGAACTATTTTAGAACAGGAAACTACAGAATAATGGGCTATTGGGGTGAAATTACGAGGGACTGGTGAAAGGGCTATGGGATACTATGGACACCTGCCAATCAGACTGTTTAAGAACTGAAAATGCGGCAGGTGGTGACTTGCCGCTCACTAGATGGGCCCCCGTAAAGTGGCATATGCCTGGGGGCAACATTGGCATGAGCAGCTAGGGGTGTAGAGAGGTGCGGCACCGATTTCACCATCTAGGGGGGATTGAACCCCCATGAGCGGGTTTCCTCGTTATTACGCCATTAGACACTTCCACCCCCGAGCATATAGCTCTAACGACTCCACTCTGCCCGGCCGGTTAAGGCAAGCACAGAGGTGGGGGCCTGTTCCTCAATCTCCGCTCCACCTACTGAAGATAAGGACCAGGGGGTTCCCCCGGGAGCACTCGGGTCCATGGTGTCGCTACTCACCAACAGCTCGCCACAAGCTGCCCTGTGGGCTTATTATTATTATTATTATACATAATTACAGAATATAGATTTAACTATTCCGTGCAAAACATGAAGCAGGATGTTCTTACATGATTGGAATACATTATTTGAGATGTTTGTTACAAACATCTAAAATAATGTATTATGTAACAAACAGTTTGTATTACGTAAAACTAAAAGGGTACAATATACTTATGCATTATGCTCAATATAATATGTCTTATTTGTAGGATAATGTAAGTTTAAAAGTGTTTTTTTATATATTTACGGTTCCATTCAGAGTTTTAGGCAGGCTGGTAAGTATTTTATTAGGTTATTATTCAGTTAGTGATTACCTCTAACCATGTTGGCTTGTTTTCAAGATAGAGCAGAAGAAAGACAACTGCATTGACTAATAGGAGATATAATGTCTTAAACTATGTTTTATTTTGAAGGGTGAGGTAAATCAAATTTTAATATTACTTCTGAAATATTCTGAATAACATTATCAATTGCAATCAATCATGCAAATCTATTTAAATTTTTAATTTGAATTTGATAATTGTTCAATTTTTTTCAATTAGTTTTACAATGACACTTCCAATTGATTCATAATTATTTTTATTATTCTCATGGGCTGGCTGATTGCCTTCATAGTTCGATAATAAATCTATTCGAAGGTTTGCTATTAAATAATGCACTTTTTGCTGTTGCTGGTAGAGTTCATTTTCAAATTGCATCATCTTATTATCAAGGATTTCTCGTTATTAACTGAGTGGCAATATTTATAATCTATATAAGATGAGATGGCCAAGGTGGTGTCGGGTTTCTCGTCCGCAAGGGAGTCGTGAACATTGTTGTGCAAGCAGGGAGTGCGCTGGTAAACGGTAGAAAGAAAAATGTAACAAAATAAGTCAATGCAAAAAACGAAAAAAATAAATGCACGGGTCAGCAAAATAAAAAACACCCACACTAGGATTCTCTATGTCGCGGGTGGCATGGACAACACAATCTGCCCTACTAAATCGATTTAGTGGGGCAGATTCCACTGCGAATTTTAAAGCGTTCCACTCTGCCCCACCAGTGGAGCGCCTTGGTGGGGCAAAGTGGAATAATCCAAATTACACACCACAAACACCCGCGACCCGAGAAAAAACATTTATCTGTCACTGCCCCGGCCGGGAATCCAACCAAGAACCCCTCGCTTTACAAGCATGGTCCCTACCTACTAGGCAACGGCGTCGTCAAATAAATAAAATCAAATCAAATAATAAACGGAATTAATATAATCTTATCTAACTCTTATAGGTGATTCGAACTTTCCGTTGGATGAATTGGAATACTATTAAAGTTAAATGGTAACTACCGATGAAGATAAGCTAAAGATACCTGGATTATCAATTTTGGTACATGTTGTACTTACTTCATTTTACTTATCAGCCATGCTACGAAAGTATTATTAGTAAGAGAACATTTAAGGCCCAAGGCGAATCAAGAATAGGTTAAAAATTAGGAAATAATGTTTTTAACTTTTTTAGGCAAGGCGAAAAGTGGCACCATCTTCGCCGTCACCTTACTGCGGACCTGACTAGCCCCAACACCATCCAAGGGTTTATCCCTGAGCTCAACAGCATCTGTGATGACTTCCTTGCCTTGTTGAGTTCCTGCCGAAGAATCGACGGCACCGTGCACGGCTTTGACCAACTCACCAACAGAATGGGCCTGGAATGTAAGTTGACTTTTCCTTACTAAATTTGAATCCCTATTGGCTCCAAAATCCTGTCCTGTCTTAAACAATGTTTAAAATATTTTGAAAGTTAGCAATATGCTTTAAAGTTTCGTAGTATTCCTAAATACATATTTGCTGTGTAATATTTATTGCATTCTTGTATGATTTATCTGGGGCTCCCAGCACTGCCGCGGTTGTAGACTATACGTAAATGTTTCTTTCAAAAAGTCTATGTTTTAGTTTTACGATTGTCATAGCCAGTAACATATAGGTACCTAAAGTAAGTGCAATATCAATCCGAAGAGACAATTAATGTCTAAGAATTATTTATGATTTGAAGATTTGGTGATGATCCTTTAAGCGGATAAATGGATCAAAACTTAAAGACAGTAAGATTTTAAATTTGGTGCTCAGATCAAGAGAATATTATAAGAGTTTATTTAATTCTCTAATCGAGTACTTAGACAATTTAGGTTTGTAGAAACCAAAAGTTATTCCCATAATTATGTAATGTTAGAAAGTAAAATTGCGGACGACCCTTTTTAGAATTGCTTTTAGAGTCCCTTTTTACAATGACGTAGAAAATGTTCGTAGCCGCAACGTTTAATTAGGACGATTTGAACTCTGAGGCGTAGTTCTCCTTATAATAAACGAAATGTAAGAGTAAATGTAAATGTATCGTAATAAGTATCTCTTTAGTTTTATTCAGCAAAGTAGACATCTAAAAATGAAAGCAATACGATAATATACAAATACTAGTTAATTTCGAAAAAGGTAATTAACCAAGATATAATTCAAATATTTTGGAGTATAAAGATTCATTTAGACATAATTATGGCATAAAAAACCATGATGTAATGCATTCCCTTCGTCATTCTAGTTAATGTCTGAAAATATTCCGTGGTTCTCCTAACAAAAGAGTAAAAGATAAACGCACATTGTTTGCGATTTCACTGTTATACTATTTTAATTTATGTTTCTTAATTATCTCAAGGTAATACAACTGCTACGAAAGTATTTGGTACAACTCATATAATATACTTTTTCATCAATAAGATCAATTTTACCTGACATAAGCGCCGCGCTGTTGTCGGAATACACTTGATGAAATCTCAGATCATTTTCGCGGGTAAAAATCATAGTAGATCTTCTGCTAAAAAAATTGCTACCTCGATGTTCAATAAAATTTCTATTAACATGTTTATGTTCAAGTAACCATTGATGACTAACGATTATGCAAAACTTATAAATTATGGTCACGGAACCTTATGCGGAGCCCAACTCACTCATGGTTGGTTTTTATATACTTCATTAGTTTATTTATACTGTCTAGTTAAGTCCACAATGGCACTTGAGACAAAAATAAAACAAAGCAGTACTCGTCTATTTTTTCCCGACGTTGCGGTAAATGCGACTTGCTTGTCTGTGAATCGAAATGGTTTTAGAATGAGTATAAGTAAACAGCTCTAGAGAAATGGATTATTTTTATTTCAAACCGTATGTACAATTCAGTATAATTATAAATATTCAGTCTAACTAGAAATTAGTGTAAATTACCATAATATTATCAACGAGCTGTGCCCGCGAACAAAATCGATGACAGACGGCATCGTTTGATTGATATTAACATTTAAATAAATTCTAATACTTTTTATAGAGTACATCGGTTTTAATATTATATATTTAATCCCTTGAATATAATTCAGTAGTTTTGTCTGATACGATTACAGAAACACAGACAAATATCAAATAATGATAATGATAATCAACAAAAATCAAATAATGATAGAAATATAATGCTGATGATGTTGATTTAGTTTAGAATATTTATTACCAAACTATTTTTGTGCAACTATTGTTTATTGCAGACGCAATGACATCGTTATAATAGCCAAACCTGGAACATTTATTAGTATTTTTCTGACCTGAATTGATTCTTCAAAAATGGTTAGGTCTACATTTCCCATTGTTGGTCGGCTCTATCGATATCAATCGCCTGAAAAGTGCCTGAAATCTGCTAGCATCGCCAGAACTTTCGAAGACAGTCAATAGATAATTAGTTTCTGACAAAGTAAGTACCTTCCGGCGATACTAAAAGAATGAATGTAAAGTTATTCCATCAGATGTAATTTAGCAGTCATGATAGCCGCGAATAACTTTAGGTAATAGCATGGGTATAAACAAAAAGCTCTACCAAGGGAAAACTTTTAAGTGTTCCATAAATGTCTGCTCCGGTCTGAAATTGAGTACGAATGCCTTCATCCAGTCTACGAGTTCTATCTAGGACTCTACGAATTAGGCTATGTGGTCGACATAGTATTTGCAAGTAACATAGACTTTGAATAAGAAATCACTGATTGCCATAGTTTTTCCAATCAGCGTATTTTCAGGCTACTTAAAGCGAACGTGACATACCGGATTTACAAAAGCACAACTATAATATTCATTGATAAGAACAAGTCATTAACAGTTTTGTTTGTTTAATATTTTGGTATTTATTTGACGTTTTGGTCTGCAGATAAACCCTTAACGACTGTTGACTTTTTACTATCTTGATAGTCTAATGTATTACGTGATAAATGTCATGGAAATAAAAGGTTGTGTCGTTACTTATTTTCTGCTTTCTAGGAGATGGCTTGGTAGCGGTAAGCAGATGACGTATAATTAACATACATTTTGTATGGTACTTACTAAATAAGTATGGAGACGTATGTACATACTTATGTTGTTAATTACCTTACATTATCTAACAAAGTAAAAATTACTTGCGATATGTTGGAAATGACCGAATACCAACGACTTCAAAATTCTTTATTAGTTAGTTTGCTTGAAATCCCGCCGATTTTAAAGTAAGAACTATGAAATTGGTATTTGATATTCTGGTAATAAAACATCTATTTGAATTTTCTGAAAAATGAACCACTAGATATGAGAGAAATAATGGATGAAAGTTTAAAAGTCAGTTCTACTTCTGTCCTAACAGTTGGCAACAAATTATAACGGTCTAAACTCTAAGTAAACTAATCTTAACTTTATACGAAAAATATTATAAATGTTGCGCAATACAAATCATACGATTAACATTACTGTTATATTATTGTCGGTTATTATGTTCTAACTTAAAACTTAACTTGGCGGCCTTGATGTTTGCAAGGTGAAGGCCATGTACCTATGTAAATAATAGGTACTGCTGGTAAATCACTGTTTGGTCGTTTTATTTCAATATGATATGATTTGATAAAACCTCTCATTATTATAATATATACGGCCAGTGGGAAATACTTATGTATTAAATTATAATAATAGTTACGTTATAGTACCTACGTATTGCTATTAAATTATAATCATAGCTAAAATTTAACGATTTTTACGGCGTTAACTGGAAAGAAATGTAATGCTAAGACAAAATCTATTATATATATATAAAATTGGAGGTGTGTGTCCCTATATTTCAGTTTGCAGCCAAAACTACGCATCGCAGACGAATAGTGTTTGTATGTGGCAACAAGGTGTAGGTACAAGTCTCGCATCGTGCACTATGGTGGTTGCAAGTCGATATTTATAAGGGTGTAAAAGATACGGGGGTTGAAACATGTTAACTTGAAAAATGTAACACTGTTATTGGTCTCAAATTATTTGAACTCCTAAACGGCTGTACCAATTTGGTTGACATTTTTTGTGTGCCTTCGGGTGGATCCGAGAATGGTTTAGATTCACAATTGGACACGGTAGGTGGCGCTGCTGTCGATATGTCACCAATGTTTATTAATCATAGAGCGGTACGAAGTTCGATTTTTTGTATATCTTTAGGTGGATTCGAGAATGGTTTAGATTCACAATTGGACCCGGTAGGTGGCGCTGCTATCGATATGACATCAAATGTCAAAAAATAAATGTCCGCTCAAGAATTATTTGGAAAGTTTTCAAATGTACCTAACCTAAGCTTATATTCTAATCAAATGAAAATATTTTTGAAAATTAAGAATGATCTAGAAATTTCTGGAATAATCTAAAACATCCCAGAATAATTTGGAAATCTCCGAAATGTATTCCAAGATCAAATGATTTAAGATATTAAAACGTAGGTGCTTAAGTTAAATACTAGCTGTGAATACGCGCTTCGCTGCGTTATGTTTAATTGTATGTGTAGTTATTTGTTAATATTATTAAACTATCACTACTTCACATTTTTTTTTATAAGACACATTTTTTGATCTTACTTTTTTACATTATAACTTACGACTGTAGACATTAAGCAAAATATAAGTAGGTATTATAATTATGTATTTTAGGATAAGTTAAGTTGTATCAATATACACGAATAATATTGTGTTTTGCACCGAGTGTTTACTATACACATATCTTAATTGCAGTTTACATAAGTATAATTGCAAAACAAACTTTTTAGTCACACTTATCCACCGATAGTCAAGTGCAATAGTTAAAAGGTATAAATTTAATGGCATGTTCGTAATTACGAAGAATTTTAGTTACTGATTGTGATGATGATGATGATGAATACAATATTAATTCGTTTATGGGTTTGATTGTTTGTTTGTCCGTTTATTACCGTTAATTTCAGAAACTCCTTATCAACGATTTGGATGGGATTTTTACCAATGTTTTGTGAGCTTGAGGTAAAATGTAGTGTTTATTTTATTATAGTCGGTTCATAAATTAAAAGATTTGTCAATTTTATGAATCCCGTCCGAAAATTTTTTGGAGTGTGGTTAATAAGACAAAACGAGGTCGAAACTACACATTGTAACAGAAATAGTCAAGCGTATTATTTACTCTTAAATTGGTCTAAGGTGATTGCGACCTTTCCTCGTGTGTTATTTTAGTGAGAGGTTTTAAAGATAACATAATATAAATATAAAAAGTAAAAAAATAACGTAATTTAAGGAGCTTAAGTTGGGATCAAATATCGATGGTTGGAAGAGATTAGTCGATTAGGTTACGGAAGGTAAATTTACCGAAGGAGTCACGAAATCATGCACGTATTCGACTTAAACATTTGCCCAGCCTAATTTGGTCTAAGTTGCTCACGTGAAATAATTTTCCGTATCTACAGTAGAATAGAAGTCAAAATTTTCCTTTATACCTATTATGTGTTTCAAAAATAGAAGTCTAATAGTTTCAGAAAGAAGGAAATAATTGAAAGGGAAAAAGGCAGGAATCGTATATTTTGTAAATAATTTCTTTCAAAATTTTTTAAACAATAAAATAACGGTAGGTGATTCATTTGCTAATTTTTATTCTTTACATTTCTCCTCAATCTTTTAATCAGAATTCATTTATTTTAGGTAATTGAATTACTTAATCCATTATAACTATAAAATTTAAACGTTTTCCATCTACATAGTATATTGAAATTGGTTAACAAATGGACAGGTTTCGACCTAAAAAATTAACATTTACCTATTAAATCCACTCTCCTTTCGTTTCGGAAAACCTATGCTTTAGGTTCTGAAGTCAGTTGCTACAATTTTTTAATAAGCATTGTAATTAAACATACATTAAATATATAATATGTTTACACAAAATAACAATAGAAGGTAACAATAGAAGGTAACAATAGAACAACAAGGGTAGGGTAACAATAGAAGGTACCAACTTTAAATTAAAAAAAAAACAGGACTTACAACTTAAAACATAGGAACTTGAATTTCTTATCCCACAATGACAGATGCCGGGATGAAAAGTATTATGGATAACATAGTAATTAACACTTAAAAGTATGTCTCTAAAATAAAATGTACATGAATGGTTTAAAAATGGTTAAAGATGCACGCTCTCAAAAAAAACTGTTTAGATATTACGCCAAGAGACAGACGGATATTTCACTGACATTCGGGCAACTCAGTAGTAGAGTCCCGTTTGCACACGGAACTCTGAAAACTCTATCCTACTTTCTACCTTCTAAGGTACTTCTAGTTTATATCGCTGTTGGGGCTGAATTCTGCAATAAGATTTGTCTCGGTGTTTCACAATTTATAAATGAAAATGATTTTGAAAATGAAAATGATTTATCAATCAAACTAATAAATACAATAAATCAGTGCCAATAGTTTTCAAACTAGGATTCCCCGCGTTGTGGGAAACTAGGATTAAACCCTTTCGTGCATAAATATGTATATTAATTATAATAATTGCAATTTAGCATGCAAGTAGATTTTAAAATGAATTGTCTTATATTTAACCCTCACTTGCTCATAAGTAATAACTTAGAACTTATAATAGTTTCATTAGCCTTACGAGTACATATAACTTTGCCTTGCACATTAGCGATAACTTAGAACTTATAATAGTTTCATATCGTGTCGCCCTTGCGTCATTGGTGGCAACAAGATTCCGTGTGTCATAGGAGACGATGCAACGCTTGAAATATGACGGGCTGATAACACATCTAGGTCAGTTGTAGAAATAGCTTGCACCCGCATAAACTGTAGGGAATGCGATGTGAGGAGCTAACAACGAAATAAAAAGCTTAACGTCGGAGATAGACGAGCTCTGTCTTAAAGAACCGTTGTTTACTTGTATTTCTTGCTGTAAACGATGCTTCTATTTTGCTTCAAGGTTTAATTTCAAATATAGATACAAAGGGTTCAAAGGATCCTATTATCTACAGGACGGCGTCACTAGGTAATGTAGCCAACGTAGCCAACCTTCGGATTATGATGCAGTGATAACGTGAAGTAGGTCAAACATGCGCTAGATCGTATGGAATGAATGTAACTAAAACAATGATACCGGTGTTATGACACCCCTTATCATTATTGATGATGTTTGAGGCTTTCGGTTACATTAATGGTTATAATAATGTTTACTAAGTTGCATTATATTTGGCTTAGATGATAAATTACCATGGAGCTTGTTAGAAAAATTACGTTTTTCCTTAGCTGGAAAATCTTGAGTTAAATGAAAGTTTCAACCCCTGTTAAGTTAGTGAATTATATACTTAAGTATCAGAAGTGCCTTTGCCATTATCTAAAATATCGAATGGTAACATGTAAGACTGGAAGTTTAACATGCTATCTATACAACCGTTATGAAGAGGAAAATCGACAACATATTAAGTAGGTAACATTGAAATAGTTTAAACGGCATTTTCAATGTCCAATGCTCGATAAACTTTTGACTTTGGTTATACATAATATGTACAACTAAATTTGTTTGAGTAAAATGAAATTTATATAGCACTAAGTTCAAATGTATAAATAATAATTATAATTATTGTCATATTTACCCATTTACGTATTCGCGAAACTTGGCACATATACGATCAGATAACAATGCATTATTGACACGATTTTGGTTTGCATTCAAGCTTGTGGAATCAGTGTTAGACATAATTGTAACTAATTTCGATAAGAAATACGGTTTCTGGAATTTGAAACTTTGAATTATCAATTTCTAGGTAGGCTATTAATGATCTATCTAGTGGAACCTTAAAGACGAGTCGAGATAAAATCAATGGTTTATATTACGACTTTGTCAGGCGGCCCATTCAAAAAGAGCTTAATGATTTGGGGGATTAGCAGTTCTGATTTTTTCGTTTTTTATTCTCGAATGGCCGTTTTAAATGCCACTATTTTTAAAATCAATGGCGTGTTTGATCTGTCCGCTATTAGCATGAAACATAGTAACGAAAGAAATGGCGGTTGCTCAAAGTGACTTAATTTTTAAAACCAAGCTTTTCAATGTAAGATATAGATAATAATTTTCTGCCTGTGCCATACGAGCGATGTTCTCAAATTTAGAGTACTTAAGGACTTATGACAGCTAGAAAAAAGTGGTTTGGCGCCAAGCTATTACGTATTTATGACAAAAATAACAATAGCCCTGTAACAATGTGTCGTAAGTAGCTCGTACAAACGAAGTTGATTATTGTAGAAATATCACAATGAACCTCCGAGATGTCTGGTACCGATTAATAGATTAAAGCGTTTTATCTCAGCTCTTTGGTATTGCATGAAGAGCAAAATAAATTTATTTTGGCGAGTTACGTAAGACATATTCACAATTTCGTCGATGGACTAGGCAGTCTACACTTTAAGTAGAGTATATTTCTACGAGTATATCGTAGACCATTGTTTTTCCCAGTTTCTCTACATCTTGACGTATCAAGCCGTCATTAAGCCGAAGATATAGGGTTTGTAGAGTTAAGACTAGAAGAATCATGTCTTGTAGAATGTGTGGCTTGGCTCTACATGAGATCTGATAACTTTTTAACAGTTGAAATCGTTATGAGCTTATAAGTCTTGAATTTTTTTTCACATTAAATATTTTTCAGTAGAATTTACGAGTAATATCTTTTGTAGTTTTCCCTAGTTCTTTTTACTTATTTGCGTGATACGAGTAAGTAGATACATAATATATAAAATGCCCACTCTCTTTTTCGTTGTTTAACTTGGAGGCAGGTAGGCTCCAAAACAAAAAGGTTAGAAATACAAACTTGCGAAGGAGGAGTCCCTTTATTGGGGTTGGAGGGTGAAGGTTACAGGTTTTTTAATTGTTTTGTTGTTTGTATGCAAAAAAATCTTAGTCTTCATATTAAATTTCAGCTTTCTAGGACTTTGGGAAGTATCCTAAGAATATTGATAGGAATAGTGAAAGTCAGTGGCAAATTTCGTTGTAGTTTAGATATTTATAAAATCTAAGGCATAAAAGCTAGATAAATATAATTTGTGTGTTTTATTACTCTGCTAAATACATTTGATTCTGGAAATTTGAGCTCTCTAGTCTTATTCAGGACTAAACTTGTTTAAAAATACGACAAAATATTTCGGGAAACCTGCCTAGGGTACTTAGTGCTGCCTTGAAAATGCAGCCCTGCCCTGAAATATTTTATCACGGTAATTCAGTATCGAGGGGTAAAGTAACTCATAGATTCAATTAATTACTGTGATGAAGTCATTCGAGTCACGTAAAATAAACTATGAATAAATAATATTTCGGTCGCCTATAAATATAATGCATTGTGAAGTATGTCGAGGCCGTTATCTAGTGGAACAGAGCACAGCCGGATATGTAGGTTAAGTTCGAGACTAGAGTTAGATCAAGAAAATCGAGTTGCAGCAAATCGATTATTTATTAAACGTATGCTAGATGTCAATAGTTGTGTAAGGTTAGTGCTACTTTGTTGCATAATATGGATAGGCATTTGATAAATCTACTATTGTTCAAACAGTGTGTTGCAATACCATAATGCATGTAGGTGTGATTTTATGTTACTGGCACCCAATTCCACATACTAGACTTATCGAAATGCATACAAACCAGCATACGACAATAGAATAGAATACAATAAAAACTGTTTATTTCTATATAATATAATAACAGGTTCATTTAAATTACATACTGTCATACAAGAACAAAGTGTATGATAGATTTTTTAATTGGCAATTTGACATATCATAGATGTCGCTAAGATTTTCTATTATACTTAATGGTAAGAATGGGCGTATACGAAGGCATTGTTAAGTACTGTCAATAAATTTAATATTGTACCTATATTCCAGCGGTATGCGGGCTGATGTTGGGAACGAGGTTAGGGTTCCTAGAGCGGTGGATGTCAGGACGAGCGGCCGCCCTCGCTGCCGCCGTGAAGACCCACTTCCGAGCTCAAAGAGATTCCTACTACGGCGCGCCGCTGTGGAAGTTCCTACCGACCACGCTCTACACCACCTTCGTGAAAAGCGAGGAGACCATTCACATGTGAGTGGCAGATTCAGTTTATTTAGGTTTGTGTTGCTTTTTAAAAATGCTGTGTGCGATAGATTATTGTAACGTGTTTTATGATGTATTTTTATCTTATCTTACACATAAAAGTCATGAATCAAGAATCTGAGTTAGGCTTAGGGTTGTCAATATTTTTGTAAGAAGTTCCTTTCTCGAGGTACTTACCCATTAAAAATAGGACCTTAAACAATGCCATATTGTCATTGTACGAGCAATTGTGCCCGAGTTTGTTTTTTTATGAACATTAGTATATTGCTTTACTTTAATTGTAACATGTATGCCGTTTTTATTAAAGTCCAAATTACACAATAGACGTATTCTAGGCCTGTTAACAGTAGGTACCTATTAGTAGTGTTATTTCCAAGCCTAAAAATGACATGGACACAGATTTTTTATACACTGATGATTTTTTTGGTTATTGAGTGTAAGTATAATTCTATTTTTCCATATTAGGTATATATTTATTTTCTAGAACAAAGTGTCTAAGAATTTAGTCAGTAGCTACATACTCTAGCTGTGCTTTTCTACATTCGTATTAGTTTATTTGTTTTTAATATATTTTTTGTCTCCGAACGATCGGATCAGAATTGCTATACCTACACGATATTAAAACCAATTAGATTACTATTCAGATACTAAAATGTTTATATCCGAGAGGTGCTACTTATTTAACATACATAATTACGTCGCAGAACTGGTCCTATGACGTAAATGCCAATTGCAGGTGTTTAGTAAAATGTAATAATGTTTGTAGTTATGTTCCGGTAGGATAGTATCGGAACTGATGGAAGAAGCGAAGTCAAGGACGCGCGGCGCCGCGCGGGACGACGGCATGCAAGAGATATTCCTCAAGATCCTCGCCAACCCTGAACTTGATACGCGCGATAAAAAGGCAGCTGTCATTGATTTCATCACCGCTGGCATTGAAACGGTCAGTATGTGATGCGTGTTACTTTGTTTTCGTAACAAAACCATGACAGGATAAACCTTGAGCAGACCTTGGTGTTACGGCTGTGTATGCTAATTTTACTATTATCTGAAATCACATTCAGCTGTTGGTTTCTATTAGTCATCTTCTAGTTACAAGTACCTAGATAGTACAAGTAGAAGAAGTAGAAGTTTTCGTTAGTCTTATGGATCTTTTTCTACCGTAAAAAACGTATTCGTTATCGTAATGGTATCACGAAATGAATCCTGCGCTTTTTATGTAACTGAGAATTCAACGTCTTTAATGTAATACTTTTAACTTTACAGTTGGCTAATAGCCTGGTGTTCTTGTTGTACCTGCTAAGTGGCAGACCAGACTGGCAGCAGAAGATTCGCTCGGAGCTACCATCGTGTGGGGAGCTGCGGATAGAAGAATTGGCATCCGCACCTTCCATCCGTGCTGCCACCAACGAAGCCTTCAGATTGTTACCGACAGCACCATTCTTGGCGCGCTTATTGGATGTGCCGATGACGATTGGAGGTCACAGGCTACCAGCTGGGGTAAGTCTGTCTATACCTTTAACTTCTTAGTGGAAGGATTCCTTGCTAGTTTCGGCTGAAAAGGTTGCTGGGGCATTCGATGACTTTTATAATTAAGACGGTAGTTAGGTTAGGTTAGGTTAGGTTAGGTTAGGTTAGTTAAAATCAAATGCAAAATCTGTCATCAAATTAGACTTAGACTTCTCTTCTTCTAGGAAATTCAGATATTCTGTGATTTGAGTGACTACAAAACACCTACGAAATAAGCGCATTTTCTATAATAATGATGTAGACATGTGGCAATACTGCTGATTAAGATGATGCCACTTGATGTAATATGTATGAAATACTGTAGCAAGTAACAGCCAATTTGTTGATTGATTTATGTCAAGTAGCATAAAAAGTGTGTCATGAGTATCGGAATGATGGACCCTTCGAAATTGAAATTAATCAATTTCAAAGATGTGAAATGTTTTATTGATACGTAGATGGATGACAAATCGTGTCGGTAGAAACCTACTGACGCATCGAGTAGATAGAAAAGTTTACTATTGCCTCGTTAAAATTATCTTTGGCTATTGTCTTGAGTTTTCGTATACCAAATGGGTTAAACTGCAAACGAGACGCAATTGAAGTATTTATAAATTAGCAGACTTGGACTTTGTCCATGTTATGTTATTGATTGTGATGAAGATGATGATGACGAATACAGCTCCCTTAAAGAGATGAATCAACAAATCATTAAATAATAACAACGTTCCACACTAGGATTCCCTGTCGTGGGACCACAGAGTCAAGAACGCACACTGTATAATTGCACATTATAATAACTTAAGCTAAATATTTCTTAATAAGCCCCAATTTCTGCGCACTTAAATCAGACAGAATTGGTTTGGCATATATTGGAAAAAACTAATTCTTAATTAATCATTATGATAGCTGAATAATTATTGACTTTGTATCCAGACGTTCGTCCTGGCGCACACGGGCGCGGCATGTCGCCGAGAGGAGAACTTCTGGCGCCCGAACGAGTACCTCCCCGAGCGCTGGACGGCCGTGCGCGAGCCGCACGCCGCGTCGCTGGTCGCGCCGTTCGGCCGCGGCCGCAGGATGTGCCCCGGGAAGCGGTTCGTTGAACTGGAGTTGCATCTCATACTTGCAAAGGTTTGTGTAACATTCATAAAAATAATCAATTCTGATGATGAAGAATGAATGAATGAATGAATCTATGGAAGAGCTTTTAGTATAATATTTGGAATTATTGAAACGCCGTCGGGCGTATTTGGAGACGACCTAGACGTCATACCATAAAAGTAAAAGAAAACTTGTTTTCCGATTTTCTTTGACCGTTTCGCATTTGATTTCTATCTCAATATAATCTCGAGTCTTTCAACTACACTGGACATGTTTGACGAATAAAATTATTGAAACTCAACATTATTTTTACATTGTTTACAGATCCTTCAGCAATGGCGAGTAGAGTTTGACGGCGACCTCGACATCCAGTTCGATTTCCTGCTGTCACCAAAGTCACCGGTGGCATTGCGTTTCGTCGACTGGTAGAATTAAGGACGCGTACCACGTACCCCGATAGACTTGTCATGATGAAAAAAATGACTAATGTCCGGCTCTTATATTCGAAAAACGATCTGCTTTGCTTACGGATAGTAGAACTATCTACGAGGCGTAACTAAAAAGTGTCAAATAAGAAATAAGTCCAGTCCAATAAGAAAAGATTATATGGAACGACTTTAACGACTCGTTACTGGTAACTCGAAAACTAGCGGTTTAACGACTGGTTAAATGTAGGAAGCGGGCATAAGATGTACACAATAAAAGAGGAAAGACTACTAGTGAACTAGAAAGAGTGATATGGTGCTAAAGGTAAACTCTGGCAGTCTTATTTGGGTATTGGTATGTGAGACAGGGTAGAAAAGTTATTCCGATTATATTATTGGACACCAAATCGTACTTGTGTTAATAACATTATGTAGGTCTAAAAACGTTCTATAGCTGCGTTGGTAAGGTATTGTATTTTTTCAAATTATATCTACAACTCATAACATATTTTTGCTATGGTAAAACGATATAGGAACTACTGATAATCTTTGAAAATGTTCTGTTAAATTTAGGTATGTATGTTCATATACCTATTCTTGACGTTATTTATATTTATTCTGTATTTACTACCATTCGCTTGATTTTGTAGGCTCACTATAATCGGTTTCATATTGGTTTAGTAATATTTGCATAATGATTACGCTGGACTGATTACGTCGTATGTTCATTTTTTTTACTTTACGGTAAATGTAGGAGTGGGTAAAATAGTTTGTTATCTAAGTGATACTAAGTCTCGTTTGTTATAAATAGCGTTGAAAATTGTAGACGTGTTAAAGGTATTTTGCATTATCAAGTAACCATTATTTTATTTTTATGTATTATGTTTTATCGTAAAAATTATGCATAGTTGGTCGCATTCCACGCTATTAATGACAAACTAGTATCTGGTCAGTATACTATTTTCGTGTGGTTTTTATTCGATATCAAAAGAATGTAGTCCCCACCTGCATACATTTTCGACGTTTTTAAGATGATTGGAGCTAGTTTGAATGTGTTAATTAAGTAAAGCTTAAGTTTTAATGTAGGTACTTTATTGTGTAACTTTTTACTTTATGTTTGAAGCGAACAGTGCTTGTCTAGTTTGTATCTGCGTGGAGCCACGTAAGCTGGTCGCTTCGCTTGGTGCTTAAATGTGTCATTCTGGTTTTGAAGTTAAGCCAAATTTGAATAAACCTCTACCATACAATTTTTGACGATAGTTAGTGGAGCCATAATCTGATTAAGCTTAACTTCAGAATCAAAACGGTACGTTGAAAAATAAAATAACATACTACAGTATGCCTGCAAGTTAAAAAATAATGTCGCCAAATAATGGTATGTGACTAGTTAAAAAAAAATCAATTTCCCGCCACGGAGTTAAGCGACCACATCAAGACAGACATGGGTATCGTCACTGTATGAATTTTTATATTTATATAGCCTGATGCCATCGAAGTTGCCATGACAGATTTCGATTTAGGTTGAAAGTCATAACAGGGTACTGGCACAATCTGCTCAATTTGCACACTTCTTTCTGCGTTTGAAAGAACTGTTCACAAATTATTTTCATAGTTAAGTGTTTTTGTATTTACATGGTACGCTAGAGTTAGTTGTAACTTTACATAGTAGTAAAATATGGCTGTGTTAATATCAAAAATCATAATTTATATAAATATTATGAACCATGAATACCTCCTTTTAGTGAAGACTGCACGCACACGCAATTGCTCGCATTTTTATTATTTTTAACAGTGAAGAAGTTGTAAAGTTTGTAAGCGGTATGATGCTTTAAATACACTTTACAATTGCTTTTGATTCCGTTTCAATATTGACTTGGCTAAGCTAGGGTGAATAACCTCGGTATCTGGTAATCTGAGTCTAGGTAATTTAATCAATAAGTAAAATTTGGAGTTTATATCTCAGGTAGGTATTTATATACAAAACTTTTTGAATTCACATGATTTTGTACTTTTCCTTTTAAAAATATACGAATTAAATAGTTATAGGCGGTGTAAAAGCTGTTTTGTACGTTGTATTTTGAATATTTAATGAACAAGGAAATCATAATACCAACCCACTGAATTGAAGAATTTTTATTTGATATCTACATAAAACTGGTTTACATCTACACTAGTTACAATTAGAAGTTTTTTTTAAGTTTTATAAATAATATCTTGATGACTGGTCGACCGGGTAATCACGTATAAATTCATGTTTATAATAATTATTATGTTTCAACACAATCTACGCGCTATTTAAAATCAGGTAAAAAACCTATTTAAAATTCTGCTTCCATTAACGTATAATGCGCGATGCAAAATAAATGTATTCATCTGGCTTACTAATAAAAAATACTTAGTTTCGGAAATGAAGACGTTCTGTTCTTAAGTGATAGTTACAAAAATGTTAATTTTATACGTGGTATAACTATATGTATACAATTTCATTTGCAAATGCGTTGCATTACCCCATGACAGGTTAGCTATTTTATTTTATCATGTATGATTCATTTTTAAGTTAAAATCGTAATGTTGTAAAGTAGTTAAAAATTTTAACTACTTTACAACATTACGATCGCATTGAATCCTCTCTTAGTGCTCCCCTGCACTCCCCAAGGAACATGTACATTATGTCTTTCAGCTTGTTGCGTTCAGTAGTTTCGGCTGTGCGTTGTCTGTCAGTCACTCAGTAACGCAAGTTTTATATAATAAAAAATATTGATGATTAAATTAACAAACTATCTTGTTACGTGTTTATTTTTCGTAGGTGATATATATCATCTTTTTCCATTTCATATATAAGTTACGATATTATTTCGTGTCGTTAACCCCACTGTAATCAACATTAATTAGTTATGTAGGTGTAAGTTTTATATTAGCAACTTGTGGACTAAGTAAATTTCCCAAGTAATTATATCATTCCTATAACGTATAACCCACGAAGTCCCAACTATAATAGACATTAAGTTACTACTAATCGTGTTGATAATTTTTAAGCTGTACCTAATGAGGGCGAAATATAGTGATAGAAACTTTTCCAGTTGCATTAAAATTTATTATTACATAAATTATTACAGTTCTCGTTGTTTTATTTTTACAATTTACTTTATTATAAGTAGCTGTTTTTAAATAACATAAGTTAGTACTTGATAACAATCCCACCTTATGGTAAGTGGTGATGAAGACAAAGTTTATTTTTATTTTCATGAATAGTTTTTTAAAGGTGCGGATAGGTTATCTGACGTGGTTTTAAACTTTTATTATCTTGGACTCTTTTTAACTGTAACGAGTACTCACGATCATTTTGCAGCGAGGCCATGATCATTATTCATTTAACTGAGTCGAAATATCGGTATATAAAATACAAAGATCGTGAATACCTACCCGTTACAATTAAAGGTCAGGGCGAGACCATGACTATGATCTATGTAACTGGGTTGAAATACTGGCATATAAAGTACATAAAGTAAAACAATCGTGGGTACCATTTACGACTAAAAGGTTACCACCTGATGATCAGTGATTTTTTGTTGACGCGAACGCTAATAACTGCGCGGACGGAGGAGTATGAAATTTGACACGTAAGTTTGGTAGGAGAGGTGTTTTAATTGAAGTTACCTACCGGTATTATTAATTTAGGTATAACACGATGACAAAACGATAAGTTCCAGCGATAGAAAGCTTTAGGTTTCCCCCTTGTTTTTGCTGGCATTGTGACCTTAAATTGGTTGAAACCAACCTTCAAAGCCTCGAGGAAGGACAGGCGTAGAATTGCCAGCCTCTCAGTATTCTACATCTCCCCGTCTTTTATGATAAGTACCTACTGCAAAGGACTGTAATAAGTTTCCTGCGGTGTCGATTATAATGTGGGTATTTATTGTATCAGGCGTTACTTTGCCGAAATCCATTGTTATTTAAGTTGTAGTATTTATATTTCTTTGCAACAATCCGCACACGTGGAAATTGTTTTGGTATGGACCCACCACCCTCCCTTATCTCCACGTAGGTATATACCACCACAACTTATTTCAATAGTACCTACACGACACGTGTTTCGCCCCAAAACAGAGCATCGTCAGGTGATGTGGACTCTACAACGCGGTTGGTTGTCAAGAGTGAATAGGATTTTTCTAAGTTAACGCGCTTCACCATTTAAAGGCTACGGTCGCCACTTACCATCAGGTGGGATCGTAGCCAAGCGGTAACTTATATCCAGTAAAAAAAAAATGCGACTATTCAGGTATTATCGCTTACCATAACAATAACGCTCACGCACTCAGTACGCATCACCTAAATGAAACATTACAAACATTAACGACCCGCGAGCAAAATGTTTATCTATCAAATGAATGTCTACTCCGGCCAGCAATCCGGGACTTCATGTTCCTCAGACCGTCACTAACTCACTTCCCTAACTAAGTACCACTACTAATTAAGCTACAGGGTCGTTTAAGAGTATGGAGATTATACATAAATTATTATTATTGCGAATTAATTCTAAACTGAAGGATTGAAAGGCACATGAAACAAAATAATTTAGCACTCGTGTCATTTGCATCTTTTCACCTTGGCAAGAAAATATAAATAAACATTATATTGTTTTGTTCTTTAGACAACAATTTTTAAACTTACACAGTCGCAGCCTAAAAATAAAGAACTTACTGTTTACTTTCCGCAATGGAGGATGTTTATGCTTTCCTACCTCCTTCCAAGAAAAGAAATATAAAAATTGAAAATACCGCCATTATCCTACCATGTTTGGATGCGTTCTGAAACTGTGACGTCGTATTATTAATTTGAGTTTTGTTTATTTTAGGATTACTCAGTTGCAAATATATACAATTTTCTTTGGAAATATAATTTTTCTTTACATGTTTAAAGGCGCGGCGCGCCCTTTTTTACTAGGCATTTTCATTATCTGTGCCGTGTATCACGTGTATGTGTGTGTGTATCTGATTTGTAATGTTGTGGGTTGTGGGCTGTGGTTTTGTCACCAGCTGTTTCTGGTAGAAATGTTTGTGACACTGACATTTAAATTGATAACAAAAACTGATTAGCTATTCAATTGATAACTTATCAACCGCAGTTTATCAACATGTTAATAATTTTGTTAGCTTTATAATATAAGTACATTAACTTGCAAAACAGTAGGTAGTGCAGTTACGACGTAGATAGGTACCTAATAATATCGTAAGAAAAATGAAATTTTGTGCTAATCTTTCCTTTATGTTCACCGAGGGTTCGACTATCCTTGAACGGTATGCCTTGGCTAAGAACGCCGGTTTTAAAGCCGTTGAAACAGGATTTCCATTTGGTCATACGCTGGAACAAGTAAAAGAAGCGAAAGAAAAGGCTGGAGTAGAACAGGTTTTAATTAACTTGAAGACTGGTAAGGTTTTGATTCCTGAATAGAATGTGGAAGTTATTTATATCAGTGCTAATCATGTGTGTTCTTTACAGGAGATGTGAGCAAAGGAGAGTTAGGAGTTACAGCAGTACCAGGAAAAGAGAATGAATTTCAGGAAAACTTGCTTGTTACTATTGACTATGCAAAAGCGGTTGGTGCAAGAAAAATACACATAATGGCAGGAAAACTTGAGGCAGTAACACCAATTAACTGGGAAACCTATGAAAAAAACTTGAGGTATGCTGCATTAGTGCTGAACAATGAAAATTTGCTGGGAGTTATCGAGCCGATAAATCAGCACTCTGTACCAAAATATTTTCTCAGCGATTTTGGAAAGGGTAGGTGTGAGACCATTTAAAAATGACAATCCAGTGTTTAATGTAATTTAATTTTTTTTTATAAAGAGTAAATTTATGAAGGCTCATTTTAGTTTATTTAACGAAGGCTCATTTTAATTGAAATTAAATATTTTGCTGTTACAGTATACAGCTTTATACAGTAAATTAACAATATGGTTTAATTATGTGCTAATTTACTCATTTGTTTTCAGCGGTAGATATTATAAAAAAAATTGACAGTGCACATTTAAAACTACAACTTGATGTGTTCCATTTGCAACATATATGCGGTGACCTGTCTCACAACATCAAGAATCTTATGCCCTACGTAGGACATGTACAGGTACATAAATCGATTTATTTAAGCAGTCCAAAATTCACCATTATGACTGTTCTTTTGAAACATTTTTTTATTACAACTTTAGTTGTTATTCAAAGGTATAAAAAAGGCACTAAGTATAACAGTCACTGCCCCACCTACTAACAAACTGAGCAATTAAAAACATATTGTAATATTTTACTAACCATCCTAGTACCAATTTCAGTATTATTCTGGGTTGTTTACACTTGTCATGGGGGGTAATAGAAGGGTCGTGCTGTATGCTTGTAATCTTAAGTTAAAAATGAAGGTCATAATAATTCATCAATGTATTCATTCATAGTAGTTGTTTACATTATTCTAGATTGCTCAAGTACCCAATCGTAACGAACCAAATACTCCAGGAGAAATCAACTACAAGTACATACTTCAGCATTTGGAGAGCTGCGGCTACAATGATTGGATTGGACTCGAATACAAACCCATTGGTGCTAGCAAGGACGGCCTTACTTGGATTAATGAATTTGGTTACAATCTGTGATATGAAATAAATTATATTATTTAAATTCTTACATTTTATTAAAATAAAAATTGCTTACTGCTGTTAATATTTGTGTTTAACAATTAAAAATACCTAATATTAGAATAAATTACAGCTAAACTCCATTATTTTGGAACTGCTGCACCCAGTGATGTTTCTTCACAGCATCTAGTGATAGTCTGTCTTTGCTTGAATGTCGAAGAAGCTGAAAAAATTAAAATAAAACTTATTTAGTACATCAATATTATACAATTATGAAGCGCTCATAGCCCAGTGGCTAGCGTCGATCTTAAGTGATTGACAAAGTTAAGCAACAGCGGGCGCGGTCGGTAGCTGGTTGGGTGGCCGCTAGTGGCAAAATTTCTTGGGCGCTTCCGTGCTTCGGAGGGCACGTAAAGCCGTCGGTCCTGGTTGTTATCATTTGGTAGCAGTCGTTAGTCATGTCGGATGACCTTGGGCGGCATAAAAATTTCCGACACACACAACTTTAAAAATAACAGTCTAAATAGTTATAATTACGGAAACAATGAATACTGGGGCTTATTTTTAAATACATACTTATTTTGGTAATCTATAACAAGCAGAATCATTTAATAAATATTTTGGGGCCCTGGGTACCTGGTTTGATTCCTGGCCTGGGCAGACATTTATATTTTATATGACAAATAAATGTTTGTTCTCGGGTCATGGATGTTTGTTATATGTATTTTTTTTATGTAATGCATGCCACGTGCGATGCATGGAATTCTACTGCGAGGCTATGAGTGGGTAAGCATTTATATCTATAGATTTTCTTAATGCTCACCTTAGAAATAAGATCTTTGGCACCTTCAGGCATATGTTCTGGATATGAAATGTCTAAAGATAAAATTCTTGCATAAGTCTTGTCTTGACCCTCGCTTTCAAATGGTGGCTTTCCCACCAAGAATTCATAAAGTAATACCCCAATACACCAATGGTCTACTGAGACATTATATACTTCTCTCTTAATCATTTCTGGAGGAAGGTAATCTAATGTCCCACACATTGTTTTTCGTCTGAAAAAAGTAAGGTTTAAGATATTTTAAATAGCTCATAGGTCAAGCAAATAAAATTGATGTAATCCTAATAGACAAAAAAATCTTGTATTAATAAGAAACACGAAAATCCATAGGTTGGGTTGGTGGTCTCTGTCTCCAATGTCTGTCTCCAGTGAATTGTTCCTAGTTTCATCCCTACCATTAATTGAATGATAAATATTTGTTTTCGAGTGCTGATTTTATTTGTGTATGTCGATCGTACCTGCAGTACAACAAATTCTAGGAGCCATAACAAAAAACCTATACTGCAGGTTGTACAGGTTATTTTCAAGTATCAATTTAGGTTCATGATTTATGAATATCTGTGAAATATAAGACTAGGAAATTCTTATGCATTATTGATACTGATACTGATAATGTTGTAGGAATTCTATTATTTATACTATTAAAAACATAAAACAACACACATTAAAATGGGTAATTTGAAGAGAAGGTTGACTTTGAAACAAGTTATCTCAAACCTATTTTTATAAATTTAGAATATTTTTTTGGTAGAAGAGAAAAATATCTAAAAGTAAAAGGACTTGAAACTTTTCAACTTTTATGTTGAGTAATATTTTCACTTACTTTTCAGAAGGAGCATGCACTGACCACCCAAAGTCTGCGAGTTTGAGGTCTCCATTGAATGCCACTAGGATGTTTTCTGGCTTGATATCTCGGTGGATCACATGATGTTGGTGGCAGTAGTCAACTGCATCTGCAACCTGAACAATTTATTTGCATCATACTTCAAATGCGCTTATAGCCAGGTGGCTTGCGTCAATCCTAAGTGATCAACCATGTTAAGCAACAGAGGGTATGGTGGGTATGTGAATAAGTCCGCTAGTGTCATATTTTCTTAAGTGTTTCCAAGATTCAAAGGGCACGTAAAGCCATCGGTCCCGGCTGCTATCGTTAGGTAGCAGTTGTTAAGCCGTGTTGGAGGCCATCGGGACCAGTAATTAGTTATGGGCCATTCATGAGTTGAAGCCTTAATATCTTTATTATGTTGGTTGTTAAGTTTAACAACCCATAACTTTTTCGAAAACCCTTCTTACCTGATAAATGTATCTTGCAGCTTTTAACTCCGGAAAGCGGCCTTTAGGTGAATTAGTAAGATGCTTGTAAAGTTCTCCCCCTGCAGCAAATTCCACAACAAGGTAGATCCTCCGCTCATCATGAAACCAAGTCAACAGCCGCAGTATGTTGGGATGCCTGTTGGTGTTGTCAGATACAAAATATTTTAACCGAATGGAATCCAAAAATAGTAACTTCGGACGGTATCGTTTTGCAGTATATTTAAATATGCTCCACCTTGATTCATGGACATAAAATTTAATAAAAACTTTCCTACACTTCTACTTCTAATTATGATCAGCATAGTTGTGAACAATAATTTCAATAAATCAGATTTAATCCCCTTGTAAATGCCGCAGTAAATTCACTAAATCCCCTGCTTTGTTTTGGCCAGCAATGCATTGGTAATGGCTTTGGTGACTTGTTTGTTTGTTGGCTATAAATATTAAAAAAAAAAACGAAAAATAAAATAATTATGAGACAAGATAATGTAACTTCTCATAATGACAGTTTTAAAAAGGTAAAACATAACAATGGTAATGAATAGATAGATATATAAAAGCATTTATAAACAAGTACTTACTTTAAGTGTGATTGAATCTCAATTTCTCTCATAACTTGCCGTTCACATCTTGAATTGGTAATCTGTGACTTGAATAAAGTTTTTATGGCAACCAAATATCCAGTCTTCTTTTCTCTTGCGACGTGTACATGGCCAAACTTTCCCCGTCCAAGAGCTGAACCCAATTCAAAGTCTCTTGGAGACCATTTGTATCTATAAATTAAAAATATCAGAAGATGAATAAGGTAATAGACGTAGGTAAGGCTTAAGTACTTAGTAGTTATAAGATGTTATGTTAGATTACGTTAGTATTTTTACTATGTAAGCGAAGTATTTTTACTATGGAAGCGAAGTATTTTTACTATGTAAGCGTCGTAACGGTGTATTTAAAGTGGGTTTGTTATCCCTATTTCCTACCGAATTGACAACATTCGTCAAGTAAAATAGGGCTAATTGTATTATCTACTAATTTTACACTAATTATATGCGGCATACGATATGGACAGAGATATCTATGACTAAATAAAAAGAGTGCCAAGAATATTTACGGTTTTCCGTAGGCTTCATGACTGGTGATTTTGTTTTCAAGTTCTGTTACTTCTTTCGTATCCATCTGAATAATTTAAACTTATACTTAATGAAAATATTCACGAATATAGTTATGCTTTTCAAATGATACTATTCTTTCTTATTAAGAAACGAATATTTAATTTATGTACACTTGGAACCGTTAATCATAGCAGCAATTCAAAATTCAAAACTTCTTGGCAATATGGCAATGAATGACATGAATGACAATGACAATGACATACCGTAAAACGGGGCTTTTTGCAAGTCACGAGGCTATTTGGAATTTCCGAAATAAAAGATTTGGTCACGTGTAATTATTTATTAAGGAATAGTATGAATTATGTTTTACCACCTGCCAACACAGCGACAATTAATCTCAATGTCACAATTGAATTTTGGAGATTATTGGCGATAAACAGCGAGCAGTTTAAAATTTAAAAAGTCTCGAAATTTTGATGTATTTCGTAGGTGCATAACTTTCGTCTGGTATACAAAGTCTAGACAGGTGTGTACAAAGTGAAATAGACTAAGAAATTGTGTGTTTCATGCGGATTTCAGTGAGGTGAGTTCACTTGCTCTTTTTTATCACTTACGAAATCCCAGAAATTTTCTGTTTTTCGAAATGGGGCTTTTTGGTTGCTGTTTTGGGGCTACTTGGAATTGAGTGTTTCATGAGGCATAAGTTAAGGGGAAGATTTTTTCAGCACTCTACAATTATCAAATTAATTTGATAAAAATAAGTCTTAAATCTGAGAGTAATTATTCGTCTTATTTTGTAATTATTTGAAAAAAAGTAGTAGAATAACATTGAGAAACTGTGAACAGTAATTAAAAATAAAATTATTGAAATGCAATTTGGAAGTAGTTTCTTGTCTTGTGTGTTGTCCATGGCACCAACGACACAAGTAATCCTAGTGTGGGGCTATGAGTGTGTAGCGTTAAAAAAAATGTATGTAAAGTTCTCTCATATTTATTTATTTGTAAGGCATTACATTCATGGTATAGTATGGCAGGCAAATGGCAAGTATTTTTGGTAAATTTGTCGAATCACTGCACCTTGAAAGTGCTCCAATTTTTTTTTCTATCGTTGTTTATCACTAGTATGTAGTAAGGCGTAAAAATACCTAACCTAACTCAACTGTCCCCCTCCCCCTAGCTAGAGTATTTATTCTTACTCTAGACCTAGAGGGACAGTTGGTTTAGGTTAGGTTAGGTCAGGTATACGCGAAAAAAAGGGACCCCGCGAAGCGGGGTTCCGTCGACCTCTGTGACGAAGTAACATAAATTTGGAGCACTTTCAAGGTGGAGCCGTGATTCGACAAATTTACCGTATTTTTCATTTATTTGCATTTTCATGTCCGGGCACTTTCATCTATCTGGTAAACCAAGCGATAACTTATTCACCAAGAGGCTAAAATAAAACAGACTTAGCCTTAAATATTCCAAATATCGCTTCATCCATATTAAGAACACATCATATTATTAACGTTACATTCCAAATAACCCCAAAGCAGCAGTAGATATCATTATGAATAAATTATCAGTTGTCGTTTTTCACCTTTTAAGGGACAGAAAGGAGTGAAACTGAGATGAACTCAAGACAGCTGGTTATCCTTTTACTTTTCCATTATATTTCTTTATCGTTTCTTTTTACACGGCTTCAAAAAATAAGGAAAACCGAAGCAATAAAGTCAGATTCCAAATACCCCCATTGAGGCGATATTTGGAACGGCACTTGTAAAACAATATATCTTTAAATCTATTAACAGAAGATGAACAGTGAAAGTAGTTATTTATAGGAAATTGCGAGAACTACCCAAAGAAAAACATCCTATGTAGATAGGGTAACCGTCGGTTTTGTTAACAGCCGTTTCATGAAAAAATTCTTCCAAAAAGCCCCACTTTACGGTACCTATGATATGAATAATAAAAAGATGTCATTGTCAACACATGAACTGTCAAGACACCATCTTTATTTTTTATCAACCAATAACCTTGCAGATTGATCCTATTCTAGATTAGCTAAATTTTACAGATAAAATAGGACACTAGTATTATTTCTTACTGTTTCTGTTTGTAAACCACAAAATAATATAACTTGGGCTTTATTCCAGTAAACTATCTTGGTTAAAGATCCCGCGACATATTTGCAACTCTTTATTTGTACCAGAAATAAGGCAAAGCATTTCAATATAAACATGTATACAAAAAGGCGACCTTATTGCTATTCGCTAAGCAGCAATCTCATCCTGGCAACCTTTTGTACAGGAAATAATTATAAAAATAAAAATGGACTAGTGCTACAAAAAGGAGTGCGTGCGTACAAATAACACAGTCATGTCAGAAGTTAAACTTTGCCAAACTTATTCTTAAATTTATATTTATACTGGTTTATTTTATACTAATCATCAGTAGGTAAAAGCTCTACATTTCCGAAACAAGTAACTTCAATAAATACAATATACCGCCATCTATCGGCAAGTACAATTACTTAATCCATACTTGCTGGCGAGTTCCATTATTATATACTAGATGGCGCTAGCAGTATTGTTTTATGGGAGTCGCCCCTGGGAATAAGTCTATTGATATTTTTATTATTTGTTGTGATGGAAACTTTAAAGACACGTAGGTGCTTTGTGAAAATTTTAATGGGGCGTTTAGAATATATTTAATGATATCACTTATTGTTTAATTAGGCATGAACTAAGTACTAAACATTAAAAGTACGTACGATGATGCACTTATCGTCCGCTTTGTGTCCCCGTAACTCATTGGTCAAGGTTATAGGGGTTTTCTTAGAAGTTTCAATGGTATAGGGTATAAGTAGGGTAGAAGCGCTCATAGCCCGGCGGCTTGCGTCGATCTCAAGTGATCGACAAAGTTAAGCAACAGCGGGCGCGGTCGGTAGTTGGATGGGTGACCGCTAGTGGCAAAAATTTCTTGAGCGCTTCCGTGCTTCGGAGTTGTTATCATTTGGTAGCAGTCGTTAAGCCATGTCGGATACCTTCGGGCGGCTTAAAATTTCCGACACTTGGGTTGGCCACTAACCCCTCCACCAATCCGCACTGGAGCAGCGTGGTGGAGTATGCTCTAGGCCTCCTCAGGTACGAGGAGAGACCCGTGCTCAGTAGTGGGCCATTAATGGGTTGTAGCCAAGGGTATAAGTAAAGTTTGTTATCTATTATTAATCTGTAATTTCAATAAAGGCTTTGAGGAACAATGCGGGTCCTCGGAGAATTCGGAGAGTATTCTAACAATACAGGTCCCGGCGTACCTACTTACATTTGGGTTGGGTCTAGCTCTATTTGGAAAATAAATAAAACCCGATTTCCTTTTAAAAAGGTTGGTAAATATCTAATTGAGTACTTTATATTAAAGGTGGGCATTCACATCGCAACGGTCGCACGGACCGTTGCACAAACTTCGGTCGTATGCGACAAGTTCGATCGTAAATGGACTTGACGCAAAGCAGACTGTACGACCAAAGTCATATTCATATCGCAGGTCCGTTGAAGTAGTCATCGAACACCAAGGTCTTGCGGCGGTCCGTGTGACCGTTGCAACGTGAATGCCCACCTTAAAGCATCGGATGTTGTTCGGAGGGTTGTTGGTGGGCGGCTTACTACCTTATCACCGTGCCTATTAAGTACCTACCGTCGAAACAGAGTCGTAGAGCAGGAGTAGGAGTAGAGTAGGAGAGCGTCATAGGAGGCGCCTGGCGCCGTAGTCTCGTCCGATGTTCAGCAGGTAGGTACCCCCAATTAAATCAAACCACGAGACAGTCACTGCTTGTAATTGTAATCATTATATTAATACGTGAAGCGAAAACTTTGTACCTCGTTTTACGAACTTAATTTTATGTTTTAAATAACGTATTTTTTACAAAATTTAGTTAATGCTTGATTGATGAATCCTAGCACATGGCAGATGGCAATTAAGTTCAGAAAGGTTAATAAGCGCACTAACGTAGTAAACGCCTATTCCCTCTGTTTTTGAAGACTCCCGCATCGTATGCGTAGGCGGGCGGGAACGTCGACGCAAACGAGCCATTTCTTCGCGATACGCACAAGGAAGTTGAGACAGACTTCACATTAATTACTTATATAAATTTTTATACTTAGCAATGCAAAACAAATGTACGTGCTGTGAAATTTTGAAACATTGATAGCCGTGTGGTTGAACGTTGGACTGCTGAACCGGAGGTTCCGGGTTCAAACCCCGCACGCACCATTAATTTTCAAAAATTATGTGCGTATTAAAATTTAATTATCACTTGCTTCGGTGAAGGAAAACATCGTGAGGAAACCTGCACACCTGAGAGTTCTCCATAATGTTCTCAAAGGTGTGTGAAGTCCGCCAATCCGCACTTGGCCAGCGTGGTGGACTATGGCCTATACCCCTCTCATTGTGAGAGGAGACCCGTGCCCAGCAGTGGGACAGTTATGGGTTGTGATGATGATGATGATGATGATTACTGTTTTGATGTGTTTTTTCGGATTAAGCACCGCCTTTTAACATTTCAGTAGTATAATATTATTCTAAGATCCACAAGTCTTACTTACAATTGAAAGGTAATTTATATTTACACATACTTAATTATAATTATTAATATTTAAAGACGGCATTTTTATTTTCATAAACTCATTAAATTAATTAGCCTACAATAATCATGAATACACGAAACGATACTAAGTAAGTAGGTACGTCTACTATACGATAAAATATAAGATAAGGATAGGTACTACCTCATTATAAGGTTTTATAAATTCTATTATATAGGTAGTTCAGATTTTTCTGTAATGAATATTTCAGTATAACTGTGGTACTGATAGCTATTGTTTCAAAGAAAATGAGTTAAGAACATTCGTTACGTGATTATAATCAGTGTAGTGTCCTCAGTGCGCGCAATGTCGTGCAAACAATCCGGCAGTGCAGTGCAGAGGGTGTGCACCCCCGTCACTAACCAACCCCAACTCTAAGGGTCGACTTATCGGGTACGCTCATAGGATGCTTTCTTCGCAAAATTCTATTAGATTTAATATGGTTTCAATTGATTAAAGTTATATAAAATAAATAGATACACGAATGAAATAAATTAAACGTGTTTGATTATTATTATTTTATCAAGATACTTTTATTCTGTTTAGGACCTTTCAAGATCTTAAAGAAAATTGTGAACGAGATCAACAATCAGTTATTCCAACGCAATTTATTTATTTATTATTAAGGTCTGCCAACGGTTATTATACTATAAGTAGACAAGTTTACTTAAATCTAATTACTAAGTACATAACCTTTTAAGGCAAACACTACATGCACAGATTTTTATTTAACTGAATTATGTGAAAGCTATGCTATGTTATGTGGATATGTTGGATATATGGACATTACGGATACTAATTATTGTAACATACAGCTATATTTTTTCGAAAAGTATGTATAATGTTAGTGATTGACGTCCAAGTCTGTCAAACAGATCCATCGCACATGTTAGTATAAAGTCTAAATAGTCGTGGGACTGCTGAATTCGCTCCCAGTACGGTTTTGCGGAGTGGGACGTGGAGAGGAGCTACACGTTTCCTGTTGTCCCTTCGAGGCACATTAAATTATATAAATTATTTTTTTAAGAGATGCATGAATACCGGCGGATAAAACTAATTGCAGAGCTATGCAATTTGCGAGAGGTACCATATGGAGTTAGAGACCTTGCTGTTGTCCAGCAGGTACGGTTCACTTGTAAAAAGTAATTCAAAACATTGAAAATATCTGTATTAGGACAAACTGACTGAATAGAACCTATTCAAGATTGCGTTCATCAGATGGTATGAATATAGTATGTTGGCAAACAAACGTAACCTGTAACATGAATCCTGGCTATCGTTTAACACGCGTTAACAAACAAAATGTTCAGCGCAGCGGAACGCGGAACGAGTTTCCAAACCACCCCTGCCGAGTCTGTCAGTGGCGGGAAATCGAGGAAAACGCGCGCATACGGGGTGGCGTTCATTCCGTGGAGAAGCGCGCGGCCGCGCGCCGCTCAATCGATACACCGTCGCTTTTATAATATTAAATCAACATTAACACCCTTAAACCTTAATGCATTAAATTACACTTTAAACGGGTTTCTACGTTACAATCGGTGACCGTGACATTGCGATAGTGTAACGTAAAACGTAACTGTTGCTGCTCTTTACAAGTGCGACGCAATATCGTTTTAGGAGTTGGTAAGTGTAATACAATATAATTATTGACACGTCGTGGTGACCTACTTTAGTCTTGATTTGTAAGGAAGGGTTGATGGCTTCCATTGTTATTGCTATTTCAGTTCTATTCTGCTTCGTGCACTAGCCAATGTTTGATTGCCATTGATTTGGAGATGAAGGTTCTAAGCAATTAATACAATATAAATTTTAGTAGGTATCAATACATTTATGTAGGTTACGAGATGCATTTTATTGCACATCAAAGTTTAACTTTTATAACTAGTATTTTACAAATTTCGAATGTATATAACACTTAACTACTACTAGAGCGAAGGCACATTCTTCCTGTAAAGTCTATAATACAATGATGTTATTTTAGTAGGGCTGTATTTATATAAGTCATGGTTATGGAATAGGCGTCGAAAGTCTGGCACATTAAGTAGTGCGTGCCAAAATGCCACACTCTGGACGGTGCCGGGTAGGTTTTATGGATAGGCCGCCTTTGAATGCTAGCAGACGTAATATTGTTCCGGAATTTTACGGAAATTCAAAATTGCATTAAAAGTTACTAAGATTGTTTACTTCGTAATAGAAACTCTATCAGCAGATCTGGAACGAAATATCTAAAAAGAAAAACTTTGCAGTAATACCTACCGATAATATTAAATTGAAGTTAGGTAGGTATATAAGTTGTTTTTTTTCGCCGTTTCTTTTTCTCCTCTAAGATTTTAAAATTTAAAGGCACCTTAGCGAAACGGTGGTAAATGCAAAAAATGACGTTCACAAGTGTATGCAAAATACCTACGGGAAATAAATGATTTGAGTTTGAGTTTGAGTTTGAGTTTATAAAAATATTTCATACCTATAACATAAAAAGATATTACCATGTAGGCTATAATTTACGGGTCTAATAAGTGCTTTTCAAATGGATTAACATTCTCATACAGCAATTTGCGAGCTGCAAAAACCCTTTGGTAGCTTTAATGAATACTGTCTTATGAAGTCCAGCAAGAACCTCATAATGGAGGTGTTTGCATAGCATTGTAAACGCTGAAACTATCTTGGTTATAGTATAACTAATGATTCGATTCGTTTTATAAAACCATTTATTAGGTACCTTGATAAAATAACGTATTGCGTGTCATTGTCCACGCAGTATTCACGAAAGTATAGGGTAGCGAGTAGCCGCGTGCACCAGGATTTAGATCTGAATGCTGAAGTAATGTAAAGTGAGTAAGTTGAAAAAAAAAAATTATAATTTGTGTAAATTAAAGGTACGCAACTACCGTCCACTATGCATGTAAATGAAGAATAATGAAAGAGTCATTCTCGTTGAGTATTTACCTATAAGTAAATGTTAGTTTAAAACAGAGGATATTAGGGCAAGTCACACGTACTTTATGGTTTTACATAAGTATGCAAAGCAGACCGTGCCAAATCCCTTGTCTGTGTCTAGAGAGCTGACGCCGCAGCCGAGGATTTATGTAGAGGCCGAGGCGGAATCGCGACTAGACGCCTTAAGATATTTACATACATCATTCAATATTTGAAATTCATAATTTTTACACAACAACTTCATCGTTCAAAATTATCATTGCAATCATTAAACTGTTCATGAAATAAAAATTCTAAATAACTCGTTAAACAGTTTGGCTTCAGAGAGGTCTAGAGCATAATCGACCACGCTGCTCCAATGCAGATTGATAGTTAAACGTTCTATAGGGGATAATAATAATTATAACTTCTATGATTTTAAATTTAAATGAGGTCTATTAATTAATAGTTTTTTTGTTTCCTTCTCGTTGAGAAGGAAACGTACGTATTTTTACATGACATCGGAACATTCTCATTACGTAAAATTATTATAAACTGCGTTTATCAGGCCCGTAGGGGTATAACTCTGATTTGTGATCAAAATTTTGTATTCTGTCCCGTTTATTGTTACAGTTATCAATATTTTCCATTGGACATTCAATTTAGTTTTATTTAGTCTCAATAAAATATACCGTAAATGTTAATAGACTTTTTTGTACTTAGATATATTTTTTTACTCAGTACCAGTAACTTACCCAAAAACTTTTCTTTTGTCAACCAGTGATCACGTAATTCATTACATTCACCGTATATTTTAATTCGAACCGGTGTTGTAATGTCAATGTTGTAAGTTGTAAAGGAGAATGAAAGTACCAAAGATAATTTTATTAGCGACCGCCGTGCTGAAGAAAGATTTACACTCTTGAAACGTAACCATCGAAAGCAATTTGTCGACTTCCAAAGGGCATTTGTAGTTAATAGTATCAGGACTATCAGCTACTCGGCATTACTTTGCGGAAGTTCATCGTTATTAACCCCCCAAAGTGGGTCATCATTACGCTCATTAGGGTGAAACGACTCTACGATTGTTACTCGCAAAGCGCCTTGTTCATTATTATTATTGATTTCATGTCATATGATGAATGATACGAGAATGTTCTGCGTCGAAAAGTCAACTAATAAAGAATTGCTTTCTGGTCCATGGAATATGGTACCTTATTATCAGGTAGCCCGATTAACATTATGTTCCAATAGTTTCATGATTGTCCCTTCTAGTATTTTTTACCAAATTGATGATATACAATGCTGTAAATAACGTGCAATAGCGTCTACAGTGACGACTTGTTTTGATTGATGTGAATTTCGTCATCAAAAATATGTCACATCAACAATCATACATTAAGAACTAGCGATAGAACGCGTAAAATTACAGTTCCATGAAGTAAATTATTTGCCATCACTACATCTTCCAACGATCACAGATGTATTTTAAAGCTTATTGAGAGCATGGTGTCTCAACACTGATGTATCTGCTCATGGGTAGATTATTTCTGTGTTCGTCGTTGTGACAGTATGAAAGAGATCATTAGAATTTGATTATAGTTTTAAAGTGCATCAGTTAGTGATCGTGTCATTTCTGTGCTGTTTGTGTACTGTAGTGCTGTGTTTTAATTACATAGTAAATTGTAATTTGTTTTATTAAAGCTGCAAATAGGATTCGATAAAAGAAAATCGGCTACTTATTCTGCTATGAAAGTGTATGCGACAAAGTTCAGCGATCTCCATCAGCATGTTTAACTAGTCTTAAATGCCTTAGTTGTTGGTCAACAAGATATACCATAGATAAGATAGAGACGGGGAGGTTAGCGTGGATGAACTCCGTGAAAATAATTCAACTTAAAGTTGAATTATTTTCTTCAATTGAATAATTTGTTGAAGTTGAATAATTCAACTTAAAGTTGAATTATTTTCGTCCTATTGGAGGTTCTACAAGGAAATAGAAACTTAGAATTTCACGTGTGGAGCTTTAATGTATGGTCTATTTACCTACCATTAACACATCTACCAAGCTGATCGCCCAATGTGGGTTCTAGTTAAATATCAGTTACTAGTCATCGACCAGTTTTAGTACTTATCCGAAAGTAGTGGGCGTAATGCACTGGAAGAGTCACTTTCACTGTCACTCTCACGCCCTTCGAATACTCGTTGTTGTTACTTCTGTCCAATTACCGTTATTCCGATACCGGTTTATAACTTAAAGTTTAATTAATCTGACAAGTTATGTTTGCTCCCAACATTTTGTCTAAAGGGCAAAACATGGTATAATGGCGTTGAAGCATTTTTATTACAAATTTTACGGCGACACACTAAGTAAATTGGAACATACAACTTAGGTACTACATAAGTATTATATAGTAAGCCTAACGCGTGTCACATTTACTAATGGAACTGACTGTCACAGATAATAAATACAGTTAGTTACGAACCGTCGCCGCGTCGTCAAAAAATAGAAATGGGAAAATGAAATCGAATGGAAAATAGAGGTCGATTGGAACAGGAAAAAATGTTTTGAAGCGAGGAAAATGGAGCGATTATCGACTTTTCCTTACAATGTTTGCTGTATGAGAACTGATAATGAAGGGCTGAAAAAGCTAATGTTACTAAGTTTTTTTAACACTTTTACGATTGTCAAATTTACGATGCCATGAGGATGTTCAACATGTTCATGTAATATCAAAGGTATCAACCACTGCAGCTGTGGAACTCGTTAGATACTGAACTGGATTTGCAACATTGGACACATCATAATATTAAATATTTTACAGTTGATTCTAGAAGAAGAGTGATTGCTAGCCAGATTGGCAACAACTACGCATTAGTCGGTGTTCCCTTTAAGTCAGTCAAGTTTAAGTTGCATAGTGTACATAAGACTATAGTTCACATTCCGTCCACAACGAGTACGGGAGTTGGGGGAAAGGTGGATAATATCTTGAAGCCATTCGCTTTTAAAGTTTGCTTTAAAATCAAATATTGCGTCATTTCTCAGCACCAACAATTTTATTTGTGGTGTTTAGAAATTGTAAGAATACGTTATTCGAATAACAACTAACATATTTTCTCATTTTGTACGTGTTAAAAAAGTCTGCAGCAAATTTGAATACGAAGTTTGCGACTGTACCTATGACCGCGCTCATTCCATAATAAATAGGTATACAACTTATACTTATATAGAATGTACTGGTGAATACCGTATTCGCTAAAGTAGAGTTAAAAATTCAACAGAACGAAATGTTCGTCCGTTTCATATGCCGCTGAGAATTTTCTTAGAGTGATTTTATTTCAACTTTGTGGAGATTTTACTACATTCGGAAAAATCTGTAAATGGCATTGCTTAAATTCTTTAAGTTACCGTGAAGTTATTTTAGAGAGATAAGGTTTGAACTTTGACATATTCTAACATTTGGTGATATTTGATTGAATTTTCAAAGTTACAAAATTGTTTGCATTACGTATTTTATATTGTCAATAAATAAACAAGAAGTCCATTTTTTCGTGAAGTATATAGTTGTTATATTTGTTGTATGTACATTCAATATTTTCACTTTCTATGTACAATCGTGTTTATTTTCGACTGAAAGCTGTTCTTTACGTTTTGAGGTTGATGAAGTAGAATTTAAAATTTCCGTTCTTTTAATTAAAACTCAGCCTTATACTCTGACAGTCACAGTCGAGGTCTGGTGTTTTAATTTTCCATTGTATTATAATTTACATACTTACTATTTATAAATAGGTAGGTACTTACATGCATTAACGACAAAGGAGAACATTTCTTCGTTGATTATACAGTTTACGGTACGTACTTATAGTAGATTTTGCGCACATCATCCAGGATGGCAAAATTTTTCAAAGGTAGACCTTTTAGGAAACGATTTAGGAAACTCATAGTTCTGAAAAGTGGTATCTACTGGTAAGGAAATAGAGTACCTATAATAGAATATATTAGAGGAATATAATAGAGGTCTCGACCCAATTATTGTAAATAATAATTACCCACTTTCGAGCACGGGTTGCTCCTCAAAACTATGGAGGCCTAGAGCACACTCCAGTCGTTATGTACTTTAGTGTGACATGGTGAAGATATTATGGAGAAAATTAGAGGATTCATTAGGTACTAAAATAAATGCTAAAAGCCAGATAGTAATGATCTGATATAGCCTTAATTATAAAAAAAATGCTGTAATATCTAAAATGTACATATTTTGTGCATGGTTTATTTTATGTATTGAGCGAGCGATTCATTAATCATAAATGTCATCCCGCAGGCGAACGCTCGCCAAGTAGAGTGATTAAAGTTTTGCAATACTTGGCCAATACGTTGAGTCCCTCGGCACTGCGTGAATAAATACATATAAAATTTTCATAAATACTTAATCCCCCACATTCGTTCAATAATGAATTACAAAATAAAATAGGATAGGTTTCAAATAATTCGTAAAATTCATTTTGTATATAAATTATTTTTTGGATTTTCTTTATTGATTAAGCATAAAAAATACACATAATCCCAAATTTTAATTTCCCTACCCTGTGGAACAACGTTCATTGGGTCACCTAGTACCTAGACTATAAAAATATATAGACTATAAAATATGTTTAGGTAAATGTCATGATTTATCTTTATTTACGATGATTGGCATAAATGAAAACAGCCCAGTTTCGCGTCCAATGTTCAATTACATAGCATCGCACTATATCAGTTTCAAAATTGTTTTCATCTCAAAATCATTTTACTCGTATTAAACGAAGCTGAAAATTAATATTCCTGCAAAATGCTAAGTTTTAAAAAGCTCACACAACTTTTTCCGAAAAGTGGTTGAGCAACAACACGAAGCCAAAGCAATTACTTTTTAATTAAATTGTCATTGGGGTTCTCTTAGGATCAAAGATCAATTCTTTAAATAGTTTTATTTTAATTTTAGAAATATTGTAGCTTCTGCTGTAGACAGAAGAGACCTACGTTCTTTAGAGGAAGCTGAATTAATTCCAACTGGCTTTCGAACCCACCGTTTTATTCGCATTGCCTACGAATAGCATCCACATGTTGCTAAAAAGGAGAATTGTATGTTGTCCTATGAAAAGTTGACAATATGAACGAAAGGAAACTGCAAGAAATGGTTCAATTAATAGGCCAAGTGTTGTGCGAAAGTTACTCTTAGCCGTTTCGTGTTTTTAAAATCGTTGGTTATGTTATTGGCCAAATTATTGCTAGAATTATATGTATGTAGTATGTAGAGCTTTTAGATCTTAAGCAGTCGTTCTGGCTTTGCCCGGGGCCTTTCAGTTGCTCTATCTATAATTTTATATCGCATTTATTTTTGACATTGGAGTTAAAGATTCTACCTAACATACTTGATGATTTGTTCATTTTTGAGTAGGTGCGGCTGCTCCGTAACAGGTATAAACTCCTAAGTTACACAATACTGTTCCTAATAGTGCTCATCACTACATAGTATCAAACAAAGTCGCTTTCTCTGTCCCTATGTATGCTTAGATCTTTAAAACTACGCAACGGATTTTGATGCGGTTTTTTTAATAGATATAATGATTCAAGAGGAAAGTTTATATGTATAATATAATTAAAGTTTTCTGTAAATTGGTTTTCCCGAAGAGAAGCGAGGGCGGGTTTACTAGTATCATCTATAATAATATTAAATCGGTAACTGGTCGCTGTCTGTACTTGCTGCTGGAGAAAAACGTTTACTGGGGGTCTTGTCTTTATAAATATAAATTTATTAACGCAGTAGAATCTAAAGCAATGATTTTTAGTATTTTTCTCTGTTTGTACGCGCTAATCTCCGAAACGGCTTATCCGATTTTGGTGCGATCACCAATATATTGTGGTAAGCTTCATTTACATTTAGTGTTTGTTTGATTTCCATCGATTAAGATATAAAAAAGTTATGTCAGTTCATATAATCACGCCTAATAATTTCCGAATGTGCGTACAAAGGGACATATTTCCTGAAGCGAAGCGAGGGAGGGAGGGTCCACAAGTAACTGCCATGTTCAGAATCTGTACTAATATTATCTTTATACTCTGTGTAATGACATACTTTTATGTAGGTAGACATAAAAGAAGAACGCTGCTATATTTTTCTTTGTTGATTCGGTTGAGATGCTTTAAGCTTTTGAGCCATATTATATAAACTTTTGCTTTGAAGAAAAATGAACGCAATTTTACTTGCAGGTGACGTACTCTCTGTCGTCGAGTCTTCATTGTTTTTTGTAAAGTCTCAGATGATAATGTTGCGTTCTTTCATCTTCTTATTTCATTTAGGAAGCTAGTTTCTTTTTTTAATAGCAAACTGTCCATGCCCTTAGACATGAGTCTAAACAAAAAGTTGAGTCTCAAAGCGAGCTTCGTTTTTTTCTTTTTTAATGATTAGAGTAGCTGGTATGTTTCTGAATACCAGAATCGACATAAAGCGCTAAGGCTGAATCTAATTGCAAAAACTTTGATTTGCCTGCCCCATCGAGTTTTGTGCTTGGAACTCATACTATATTGTTGTTGTACATTCGAGGGGGATTCGACAACTGCCATTAAACAAATTAGTGCAAGTTTGAGCAATTTTCAATATTGAAAATCCTCTTACACGTTACTTATATTCTCAGTAGGTGGTAGGATTCTCTGTTTCTTGTCTGCCACTGGCTCTGACATACACAAGAATAATTCGATTGCGTAGATTTAATTGATCGACTGAGTAAAACATCAGCGGACGCGGTCGGTTTGTGGATGGGTGACCGCTACTGGCATAACTTCTTGGGCGCTTCCGTGCTTCGGAGGGCACGTTGTGTTTCTATCTGTCCGTCTGTTTGTCCGATTGTTATCGTGAGATAGCTATCTAACCTTTACAAGTCCACACCAATCCGCATTGGAGCAGCGAGGTGAAGTATACTGCTGTACCCTGTAGCCATTAATGGGTTGAAGCTATACAAGAAGAGATGGTTTTTAAAGATAGTAGATATTATTAGAAGTTCACAGAGGGTAGTATGTAAATCGCCTAAATATATTTTAATGTCGTGTAACTAACAGGGCCGGATGACCTATTTGTGTCCCGCCGTAGTTCTGATCAATACAGGACCTCTAGCAACAATATCTCGCGTGGATAGAATTTCATTACGTACAGATATTTCATAAACCTTCCGTTATGCTGTTAGAATATCTAAATGAGCAATTCTTGTATATACTTAAATATATAATCTGAATCTCGGAAATGGGTCCAACGATTTTCATGAAATATAGTATGCAGGGGGTTTCATGGGCGTTAAATAGATCAAAACATAAACTGAAAAATATGACTCTCCCGTACATCTATTGGCGACACAGCAACACTGAAGTTACTTCATTAGATGGCGTTGTTAAATACCGTTAATTGTTAAAAAAAAACCGAGATAAGCTACCGAGCTTAGCTCCTCCGGATGACCGCATCCAGGTACTTAAATGTTTAAGCCGAAAACGTACAAAATTATTTTAACAAAAACGCTACATATTCATAGCCCCACACTAGGATTTCCTATGTCGTGGGTGCCACGGACAAAGAACAAAGATAAGGACACACACCCAGATTGAGAATAGAAATATATACCCATCAATTGAATTTCCTCGTTGGAAATCGAACACAAGACCCTTCGAACATCAGTCCGGCATGGTCAACCTTGCTCCATACGGGTCGTACATAATATAATAATATTTATATTGTTCTAAGAAATGTCGAAGATAGATTCTTCTTGTGATTACGTTTTACTTCCTCGTCGGGAGAAGTAATTTATTACATTCAGGCGGACTGCAAGGCAATTTATCATTTCATTATCATAGGAAAATTATTTTACTTCCATTTGACTATTAGGTTATGTAAACAGTTACATGTTACATGAAACTATTATCTGCGGATATCTATAGATTATAAATATACAGTTTTTATAGCCACTGCAATTAAAATGTTAGATACACATGATGTAAAAAGAGATGTAGAAAGATTTTATCTAGCGGTATTCAAAAAATAACAACAGCTCTTACTTTTATTTTACGTCATAGCTCTTCGCAAACATCGAAATCGAATACCCTAACGATACCTCAATATACCAATAATACAAATTAGGTATCTATTGTGTTTTCAGATTAACTTTGGGAGCAGTTCCCTGTAATGGCATAGAACAATTTGGATTGCAAGTGGATTGTACAAAGGCCGTTTGGATGTTCTTAATCAATAATAACTACGAGGGAGAGGACTCCAAGATGGCGGGGGCACCAGCGGCGTCCTGCATAAGCACGGAGCATGGCTGTGTCATGTTCGACTGTCTTGTCCATCTTTGGGAATGGTAAGTTACAATATTTTTTTAATAAACTCAAGCATACATCGCATTCCATATATTCTCACAACGTTAGAGGTATAGGCGGAGTAGGCCATAGTCCACCGCGCTTGGTGTGGGATGCCTTGGATATCATTATGGAGAACTCTTAGTTGTTTCCTTCACCTAAGTAAGTGGTATTATATATAGTGGTATTATATATGGTAGTGGTATGTTATTATATTATATGTAAATTGTTAACGTAACTAGCGCATTAGGAAAACTGTAATGCTGGTTATAGGTGTTTGAAATAAATAAAAAAACAAATGTTCGAGCAGGATTCGAACTCAGGTCCTCCAGTTCGGGAGTCCAACGTTCAAACCACTTGATTATCACGTGCTGCCATTGAAAAAGTTATTGCATTTGATGAGCATTTCCTAAAAGTATATAAAAAATTATATAATGTTTACTATGATGCAGAACAACGTCTGCCAGGTCAGCTAGTATTGTTTGCAAATTTCTAGCTGGCCCACGAAAGTGCACGGGTCTCTTCATACCTGAAGCGGCCTAAAGCATACGTTTTTATGCCGACCGAAGGCCTCCAACGTTCCAACATGGCCTAACGATTTTCTTCTAATGACAACAACGGGCACCGACTGCTTTACGTGCCCTACGAAGCACTGATGCAACTTACAAGTAGATACTACTAAGGTCTAGCTAGTACTTAACTTAGTAGTAGTGTATTTGAATTATCGAATTTGTAATATAAAATCGGTCTCCAATTAATGACATTTAACACAAATTTGGCTTCTAGCAAAACAATCGTCACGTGGTCTTTCTAAGCTAATTAACAAAGTACATACTTACAAATGGTTGTAATTTCCAAGTGACTCACGTGGGATTTACAATGTAAGCACGACTATGAAAAGTCATCAATACTAGGTTTCCGTCTAAGAGTATGATTTAATTAGCTTTTTCTAGAAAGTACGTTAAACAAAGACACTTCGGTAAATGTATGTATGACAATAATATCTACGACTCAGAACAATAATTTGCAATCATGTTATTTATTATAAGTAATTATCAAGGATCAAGCTATTCAATATTAATAAATTACATTATTAAGATTGAATAATGTCTAACAGGTGTAATGTCTTAAACATGGGGCTTGCAACTGTTACTTTTCAGTTAGTGTTGTGCCTTTCAAGTACATAATATACATGACATGAATTTTGTACGCTGCAATAAGATTTTTTGTTTATCACCCTCTGGTTCGTATCGTGACATTTTCTTCCCGACGGACGGCACTAGCCTAGTATTGTGTACATGACGCCTTGTAAACAGTAGCTAGTGGCTTTGAAAAGAAACCTAGCCTATACAGAGGCTGTACACCCAGCTTAATGAAAGTCTAGACGTATTGTGGCGTACGACAAGGAACACGCTCTAAAATTAACCACTCTCCAAGCAGAATGGAGCGATTGCATATTGAAACGAGTTTTGCAATTCCTCGAAACTTTCCTTGTTCAGACTTTGGTACAAGTTTGTGAAGCAGTTCTGAAGCAGTTCGTTACAAATATTATGAATAAGGTTCTTTAATAGTGGCACCGAGCGCTGTAGGTCTTGTTCATAGCCCATTTTCCAGTCTTATTATAAAGTTAAGAATGAATAGCACAGTAATTCAGAGATTATTACGACATAGGTTGTAGTTTACTTAAAAAAAACAAGACGACAAAATGCAATGTTGATTGTGCACTCAATATTGACTTTATCTGTTGTCTTTGAACTTGATAAATTGTTTGAACGACAGACATTATCAGTTAAACGATGTTTCATGAAAGTTGAAAGATGAAATTCAATCAATGGACGTTGGACAACTAGCGACGAACGTTGAACGAGGAACGAAGATGATGAAATTTAAACAAGAATGTTGAATGACTAAAGTTGAATGCATATTGTTCAATAATAGTATGAACATTTATAATGAACGTCAGACGTTAGATATTGAACGATGTTTACTATTTCAACAACCAACAATAGCAGAACATTGAATTATGGGACATTTGGTTTCATCGGTAATCTAATCTTAGATAAAAGTTTTGGCAACGAATGTATTTTAGGTTGAGTTTACGTCAACCGAAATTCCGCAAACTACGAATATCAGTCGTAATATTAGGCTGTCGCGAAAGTAGTAGGGAATTAACCTAGATTAGAATATAGGACAATCAAATCTGTGCGTTCTTTATATTTTTGTGTGTTTTCAGATGAGCTTGTTTTTCATTATTTATTATTTTATTCGTTTTGTATCGTGGTACAAACTTTTCTTACTTCATGCAGTGTTTGTAATAATATGTGCAAGAAAATAAATGTGTAATTCATTTTATATGTAGTGTGAGCCATGGCTCTGTACTATAAATCTTAATGGACGAGACATAGTTGAAAAAAACATTATCTTTTCACAAGACGCTGATTAAAAAAATAGAATTATGGTCGATGAGGTGAATATTTTTTTATAGTAATCTAACACCTTTTTGTATTCACAATATGACAAGAACTAATGTTGCATAAGTTAATTCAATTACATACAAGCAGTCATAACGAGTGGTTGAACGTTGGACTCCCGAACCGGGGAGCCCGGGTTCAAACCCCTGTACGCGCCTCTAATTTTCAAAAATGATGTGCATATTAGAATTTAATTATCATTTACTTCGGTGACGGAAAACATCGTGTGGAAACCTGCACATCTGAAAGTTCTCCATAATGTTTTTAAACATGACTGAAGTCCGCCAATCCGCACTTGGCCAGCGTGATGGTCTATGGCCTCTACGCCTCACATTGTGAGAGGAGATCCGTGCCCAGCAGTGTAAAAGTTATAGCTTGCGATGATGATGAATTACATACATTTTTGGGTAAGTATTTTTAAAACTTATGTTTCCAGTTCTTACGCGATGCTTGTAAAAAATATACTAACCAAATTCGGATTTATTTTTATTTTTTATGCCTGCCAATAATCTCATCTGATGGTAAGTAGCCATGAAGACATTAATGTTGAGCGCAATAACTTAGGTAAAGCCTATTCACTCTCCTCTTAACTAATGCATAATAGCGGAAAATGCACTTCGAAACTTGCATATTTATGTTCAATTTACTGTGGTCTAATTTCAGCCACTGGAGAACACTCTTATGTTTAGATATTGTAAACTCAAGTTAAGAACTTTATAGTTATTTAAAGTGTCTTGAATAAGTAATTAAAGATCACCCAAAGTTTGTTTTTATCAGTGTGAGATGTGTTCGCGTTAGCGTTACTGATTAACTTCAAAGACTCGAGATGAAGACCAGATCAAAGGGGACGTTTCAATACTACCCACATCACACCAGATGGACAAACTTAATTCTATTTTAGGTTACTTATAATAAGAGACTTTCCAAATGGTTTAATTACTATGTGGTATTTTTTTAGACGTCAGTACGATTAAACTGTTGTCACGTTTAGAAATCTTCCGAATAAGAATAATTTTTAAATGTAGGTATATGACTCAGATGTTATGAAAAAATATCCAATCTAAGAACGTATAGTAATAAATAAGTAACGTGTTACTAAGTTTAAATTAAAAATTAATAAAATGTCTTGATAATATAAAAAAAAAACAATTTTTTTTTATTACCATAAGGAAATTTCATTCCTCTCTCTGTATATTCTTGCTTGGTTATGGAAAATTTAAGACTGTTAATGTTTGGACTTTAGGTTATTGCGAAAGTGTGAAATGAATTACAAAAAAATGTCTCGTACAAACATCATTAATTTTGGTGAGCAATGAACAAATTTTATTAAACAACAAAAACAAATGCGGATTTGTTTCAGACATACCAACTTTAAAAATAATTTTAAGAGTATTGTTCTAAATTTGTTTTTAATCATAAATTGAGAAAAAGAAAAAAATTGTTTCTTTTTTAAATAGGAAAAGTTGCTTGATGCGTTTTGCGTAATAGAAAATCTTGACTCCTCACGATTTTTTGTGGTAGTAGGTAGCACTTGCATTTAAAAATGCTTACCTTACGTGATGACAATTTAAAATTTAAAATCATGTGAGTTATTGACATACACAACCCATACGACACATTGTTGTGTTGTGTCTATACGAGTATGTTCCGTTGTTGTTAGTAGCCTGCTTTTAAAGCCACCACTCAATCCAGCGACTAGGAAATCGATTATTGTATTCCAATTCCAAGTCCAATGACGAAGTCATACGCACGACACCCAGCTTACTAATCTGATGTGGTGCTCTGATGGCCAAGTCTATCAAATCAAGCAGGACTGTCCTGTTGTGTTTCGAGTTTAACAGAGCCATCTATAAATTAAACTATTAACCGACTTCAGGAAATTATTGGTATAATTTGTGGTATATCTCAACGCAGTGATAGCCGAGTGATTTTGTACGCTGGACTCCGGAATAGGCGAACTTGGGTTCAAAAAATATGTGCTTATTAATAATATTAAATTATAGTCACTATCTTCGGCTTAGGAAAACACGTGTGACCGAATTAGAACGAGACTCTTACTAACAATTACTAACTGGACAATTACTAACAACAACTAACAGGACTAACTATCACTAACAGTGCCTGTCCCAGTCCTTATATTTACTAACAAACTAACCCACTATTATTCTAACACTAGGTATATTCTAACCGGACTTACCATCCTAGTCCCCATTTAAATCTTGTTCTAGGTAAGTCATAGTTGTCATGGACGGCAGCGGAAGGGTGGTACTTCATGCTTGTTGCTACCTTAATTCAATAAAAAATACCAACCAGCTATTCCTGTTAGACATACTAGCGCAATTTTATTTGAAAACTAAACTAATAAATATATATTATTCTTTTATTATCTACCAATGCATGTTAACTTGACAAAATCTATCTTATTCTGCTACTTAAACTTAACGGAACCATAATTCTGCCTAATTGGTTAATTCCGGTTAGCTGTACCTACTAGTCTAGTTCAGTTGGTAACTAAAAAAACGACAATCTGTGTCCCAATTTGTATTCAATAAGCTGTGGCGACGATAGCCTTGACAATCAAATGATGTGTCGTTGTAAGTCGTGCTGAGTACTGCCCAAGTAGGGTCATTACTATTCGTCGTAAAAAGAGGTCAGTTGCTGTCGGTTCGATTTCTACTGAGTTAAAACCGAGACACGCTTCCACATCTGTCGCTTAGCCACTTTCCTTTGTTTGCAGCTTAAGTTTAAGGTGTCAAGATAAGCAACTAATACGTACCGAGATGGGTCTCTAGATAAATGAGGCATAAAAGGCTATTGAATTTTATCAGTGATTTGTATTGCAAATTTCCTACTAACAATTTATACATAGTTACATTTACACATAGGTAAATTAATTCGGTGACGCCTTCGACGTGATGGTGACGTGAAATTTTAATGACGACTATTAAATCTGGCTATTAAAACAAAAAATACACTTTTGAGAATAAAAAAGTGAGAAAGCACTATAATAATTTAATGGCCAATAATGGCCAATAATTAATTACTTGATTTCTTTTTTGATTTAGTATAATTGAGGTTAAGGAAAATATGCAAAACGTTATTATTTATATTATCATATCCACAAATGTATTTATGACTATTACTTACGTTATTACTATTACGAACTTTTCTATTAAATTTAAGTTTGAACAGAACTAAAATTCAGTTTGTGACGCTGCTTATTTCCACCAAAAACTTACGCAGATACTTGTCTAATAATAACATCATCATTTTCCTGCCCATTACCCCATATTAAGACAGTATTGTAAAATTAAAAAATGTAAAAAGTGTAAAAGAATTTGTTAAATTAAATTTGTTCAATGTTTTGGTAAATTTTCACGTAATCTTGAAAGTTGTATTATTGGGCGTGTAAATCACAGTAACTACCAGTTTTTGTTCAGCCAGCTAGGTTATTTCTACTACGTAATGCAGAACATTACTTTCACTGTGTCGTCTAGAAAATGTCAACGCATTATACCATACAAAAGTCGTATGGTACTCGTATAAACTGGTACCATACTTTTAACATGTTTTGAAACAGTAAGTGGCTGCTTTATTTTCCAACGAATGCGAGAAAACTTAATTATGAGTGAATTATGTCACATAAAGTTTTTGGTTTGTAGTAAGTTTTAACTGCTCTGCGTGTATATTCTGCGTTTTAAACTTAAGTACTATGTTATATCTTTAATAGTACATTATTATTTTTCGGATAGCCAAAGTCAATAAAAATAATCTTAACGTTATAACAACACCACAAAAACAACAGATGTAAGAGAATACATTCAAACTCGCGTCGTTAAAGATTCATAGAGGTAAACCTAAAAAATTGCAACGCGAAAAAATCTATTCCGAAAAATCGCACGAAACATTTGCGCGATCTATTTTCGGGCGGTGCGAAATTTCAACTGGAGAGACCCTTACAGCGTTTCCGTTGTGGCGCGGTGTTTCGTCCCATCGACACTTACTTAAGTGTTGCTTAAGATTACGAGTCTACTGACGATAAACTTAACTAAGCCGTTTTTTATAAGATAAATAATGTTTCCTTATATTTTATTTCTTTTTCTTCTTTTTTGAACAGCACCGACTCGGTGAAACCTTTGGTGTTACTGACTGACTGTTAACAGTTACCATTGGGTGACTCTCCAAAAAAGTCTTATCTTCTATTAGGATTCACCTAACTTTACAAATTGAATTGTGTGAATGATTACCAAAATATAAAATATTACATTGTCCTAGTTACAGGATGTTACTGGTCCTAACATGAAAAAAGGCAAAAAGACTTTTACGAAGGAAGATTTTGAGAATTCCGTATGCGGCCTACTTGCAGGCACTTCTAAAATCTGAGCTATAAAGGGCTCTCCAGCGCTTCCTCTTTACAAGCGTTCCATAGGTTTACAATGAAAGTTACTTAGGACTAACTAATTTTATTTAAAACTGAGTATCGATTAAACTTAATACATTTAAAAACTTTACACTTTTCATAGAAAACCGCGCTTTCTGACGCCTGATTTTAAAGAAAAATTAAAAATGGTTGTGTGCTAATATTTTTAAGATCAAAATTTTAGAGTGGTTGGATAAATGATAGTGGTGATAGTGGTGGAATTTCAGATGTGGAATAATAGGTAGATATTAGGGATGTAAGAAACTGCGTATATTCTTGAGTCCAAGCCAACCTGCTGAAAAGCTTGGCTATGGCGCTAAGCCCCCTGTAACAATTTAGTACCGTTGGGATACTGAAATGGTGACAGGGTAACCCGCCTAGGTAAGTAGGTAAGCCGACGCAATGCGATTTCCCTGCTTCCCACAGACCAGTTAAGTGGTCTGCGCTGCTTCCTTTTCGGCCGGCAACGCGTGGGTGATGCCTTTGGTGTTGTTGATGTCCATGGTCTGTCGGTGACCAATTAGCATCCGGTTGCTCGACTGTTCCTTTGTCGGCTATTAATATAAAAAAAAACAATCACCAATCAGGGCTCGGCTTCTGACACGTCTTAAGACTTACACTATTGCAGCAACATCACGCGCATGAACTTTGAAGTGACGTCGTCAACAGAAAGGATATTAGCTTTATTGGACTTCGCCAAGACATTTATTTTTGGCTGTTTTGAAGTAACTATGAAAGAATGAATAAATTAACAATTATGTTGGAATCTTTTGTGTCTATTTTTACTTTTAAGACCATAACCGAATCACAAACATTGTGTAGAGACATTAACTACACGTACTATATCATTTGTCTTGAAATGCCACATTAAATCCAAGATATTAGAGATTGGTTACATTTAATAAGTCTGCAATTTAGAGACAAACGTTGCTTGCATTGGATTGACATAAGGTTGATTACTAATTTGAACTTGAGACGTTGTGCGTCATAAACAAACTAGTTTACCTTATCAATTCATTTAATTACTCACTGTGACTATTGCATTCTAAGGTACCTTACCATTGTTACCTTAGTTTATAGTCCTTAATTTTAAAAAAGCTGATCTCAGTTCAGTAGGTTCATGCAAAAATGGGAAGTGTGTCAATATCGAGTACTAAATGATATTTTCACTTATTTTAGGAAACAATGAGGTGGTTGTCGGCGCCCGAGCGTACACTAGCCAGCTAATTGGTAAAAGTGAGGCTTTTCTTTGTCCATTGAGAATAAGATAGCCAAACAAAAGAGTAAACGCGTTCCCCGGTTCTGATTCATTAATACTGGTAATAGTTAAATAAATAATACGTAGTCGTGTTACTCACGAAACACCATTATTGTGCCTGTAGGCCCTATTTGAGCCTTCTATTAGTGCGTATTAATTATAATTTCCCTCTATTACATTCTCATTAGAAAGTTTTCCAATGAATCTTTATGGTTGTATTGCAGATTTAAAATGCCATGTTTAAATCGGCAGACAGGTTATAGAAAATCTTGTTTGGGTCGAATGACCGGTGCGACCGTTAACATGACCAGTATTAAAATTAAAATTAACGTTTTCGTTCCGAAGTGCGTATCTCTTAAACCTATAAGTACACATGTGCATAGAGCCTTTGACAGAAACCTCCGTCTTTTTCACTCCGTAGGAATTCAAATTACCTTATCGGCACGCGGCCGCGTACAGGTAAAACCAGTATTACCTCGTGGAAATGCAAATACCCAAGTTTGTGGGCAAAGTCATTGTTTCTGAGGACAGTTTTCATTAGCTGGTTTATAAAAGTAACTCAAGTACCGGTGATGACGTGAATTCTGTCTCTGTTGCACTCGCGAGTTTTTATATGTCCGTCGCGCATCCCTCCTCCCACCAACGTTGCAGGCGCGCTCCGCGCTAGGTTAATGTAGGTATGCTACAACTAAACCAGTCGTCGACGAACGGTCGCTCATGTTCTCTGATACCCGATGTAGTCAAAATTTAACGTAAATATTTATCACCGACACGAAACATGACATAAGTGAAAATTATAAATAACAAGACCCTCCGAATGTATTCCAAATAATCTTAAAACATTTATAATGACATTTTGTTGTTATCATTCACAATTTAGTAGATTTTTATTGTATTTATGTAGTTGTACAAGTAAGTTTTGGTGTTTTGTGTAAAGTGTATTGTGGTCGAATTGAATATATTGAATGATAGCCGCTGTAGGATATAAACCTATATCACAAGATATTTGTGCAACAGAAGAGGATTACTAGCTGCCAGCGAATAAGGTACGGCAAACCGGATATTGTACTAGACAGTCGTTCGACTAGTTTAATCTCTATAATTATAGATAAGTGTAATAAAGAAAGAGGTAAGTTCTATGAGAATGTTATCTTATAACTTACCTTACACTCACAAGTCAGTTAAAAAAAGTTAAGGTGATCATGTCTGGGTCGGTCACGCAAGATTTAAATATTTGGGCCCAAGGACAAACATTGCGGGAAGACCGGAACGCGCATCCCTAACGTATTTTGGGCCAGGTGTAATATCAACAGGTGGACTTCATTTAACTTTAGCGTTAGTTTACCTTTTAATTAGAACCCTACCGTAGTTGATTCTGACGCATCGTGACCAGGTGAGTATACTCTCAAACAGGTCGTGAATGTTTGAGTAGAAGCCGCGTTATCATAACTTTATCGTAAACCTAATGTTCCACTTTATGTACACTACATAGATACAGATACATAACTTTTCTTAACTTTGTAACAGTTTAAAAAAACTTTACCTATTATAATTTAAATCATATATTTACCTACATGTAAATTAATGGCTTATCAGTCACTATCAGTTACGACACAGTTCCAAGTTTTGATATTATGATTCTTACATTAACAAACATGTCCTAATATTGTACTTCAATAGTTTCGTAATTTAATGGTCTATAATTCATTACGTTAATAGTACACCATGATAACAGTAATTTTGTAACTTGTTGGTTCAGCTACCCGAATATTGCTTAATATAATTGCATCGATCATCTATTAATTAGGCAATGTTTAGTCAATAGATTCATTATTTAATAAGTTATCTTTAATAGAATCAATATAATTAGGGAGGTTAATGTTTTAAATATTTTTTACACTTTTGTTAAGTATTGGAATTGGCGCTATAAAAAGGATGTATTGAATTTTTATGGTTACATTTTTGCATGTTTGTGTGGGATCATAGAAAAAATACGTAGATTAGATTGCAGTTTAAAATTTTCTAATATCATCTTCATTTATGTAGTTGCGGATATCGGCCAAATTAGAAGTCACTTTGGCTTCATAGATTATCCTAATATTGAGGATTTAAAACTGTTTGATTCTGAGTCATTATGACACGCATCTTTTAGAGGCAGCGGGGGCGATGTGTCATCGACATCGCAAAATCCAACCTCGACGAGGCCTTTCTTGCGACCAGTCTTTAGACAGGTAGCCGAACCTTTCTGAAAGAACATAATTTTTTGTCCCAGACCTTTGTTTTGTAGCGGAGAAGTTGAATGGCGGATCATTTGAAGACCCGGTTACCAAACTATATTTATGGGGTAACCATCGATTAGACTATACTTTCAAGTTCCAAGTACTTTAAGCTGAGTAAAATTTGTTACGATATCAAAGAGATTAAAGACCTATAGGGTTAATGAGTATTTTATTTTTTATCCTTTTAGCTCAACATCTGACTTTTCGAAAAGGTGTTTGTCAAAACCAAATTCGAATACATTTCATTTTATTTTAGGTTTTAATTATGAATTTCAATCTTAGAACTGTAATACGTTAAAATTGTTAGGATAGACCTATTGCTTGATTCCCTACAATGGCTACAATGTACCTACTTGCTGCGAATCAGCTCTGAGCCAATCAGTTTATTGCTCCAACAAAAATAATTTTATCAATACAGATTATTGAGATTGCTAACGAATTCCCGTGAGAGTGTTCGGCAAATATTAAAGGTGGACTTAAAAGGGGGATTATCGTCCTTTGTTCTTATAGAAGGATTTATTTTTATTAGAAAAATCCTTTTGTGTAGCTTTACAGTTAAGTTGTTATGAACTATTTCTAAGTGAAATCATGCCGATAAGAAAGTCAAGAAAAACTTTACTGGTTTGTTTTGAGGGTTATAGCAGTTTTAATTGCTGCGTACTGTAAGGGCATCATTGTGATTTCAAAAATTAATAAAAGATGTATTTTTAGTGTGTGTGTTTCTACCATTATCTTTATTCTAATGTCAGTAAGTAAGTAAGTCATAATCTATTAAAAATATGTTAATTCAATCGTCATTACTTTCTAGCCGTATCAACATCTACATTATCTCTTCATTTATTTTGTCTTCTTCTTTGATTAATTACGATTGGTTTTACTTTTCTGAGATTTCATAAACGACATTTAAACAATCTGTCAGTAATTAATACATCAGTCATTAATACTCTTCGCATATGAAAGATATTTTCTATTTTTACCAACACCTCGTGATTTTATATGAAAGGTAGCCGTAAAAGCGGAATAAAAGAATCATTATGAGGTGCTAAAGAAAAATATAACGCCTTTCAAGTTCTTATTTACTGGATCTTTTGCTCTAATACTGATAAAAATGCTCGAATATTTTTAGCGCTTTGAAAGCTAAGTCTCTGATAAAATAAAAAGGTTTTAGTTTAGTAAAGAACGCCTTATCTAGCTTCCTTAGGGGGATTGGTGGCACGAACAGTGAAAAGACCGGAGCTTACGAAAATCTTAGAATCATTTTGGAATTGTTTTACTTTATTCTCGATGTTCAGTAAACTCAAGGACTGGGTAACGTCAGTTATAACTTTTGTAAAACTGGACTTGAAGAATCCCTTTTAAATAAACCTCCAAACATTGATAATTATAAAGTATGCTTACTTTATAAACGATTTTGGAACTATGCTGACGTCAACGATGGTTAACTATTTGCTACTGCAGTGCTTAATGGTGTTTCTGCAATAAAACTTCAGTTAACTATAAAGGACGGCCTTAATGTTTCTAAGAGATCTGACCATAACAAGCCAAAGTCAAATAATGTTACATCACCTGATGATGACATGATGATGGTAATAGATTAAAACAAATGCATACATGGTATCTTTGTATGTAAAAAAATTGCGTGAGAAAAGCGCATCATGGAAAACGCAATTTGCATGCATACGAAAGTTTCAATTTAAAACCGTTTACCTTGCAATGTACTCGTATATAACCAAAAAGTTAGTATACTTGAGCGGTTAGTTGGACATTTAGGCGTTGGTATGTAATCACTGAATTTACAATTTAAGTAACGCTCTGCAAAGGTGAGGAGGTACCTGTGAAAGGCGGTAAGGAATGTCTCCCTTTCGGGCTTTAATATCTTATGTAACATAAAAGATCTTTTTAGATACACACGTTCATTAACTTTAAGTTACATTACATAAGTAAACGTTAGCGTTTACTAATGTAATGTAACGTAATTTAAGTCAGAGTTTAGGCGTAAGCGTGAGTTTTGAGGTCAAAAGTTCTCGTCTCTTTACTTTAAAAGTAGTAGAAAGAGGTGGTCAGACCTCATGGTGCCATGGTAAAAGAAGTTTATTGGTAGTAGTTAGTAATAATACGTTAGTAATAACAAGAATAGGTAATTGGTTTATAAGCGGGTTCTTTCATATTGATTATAAAAATAGACACTAAAGACTGAAAATGTAACAACATATTTTTACAAATAGGACTGGAAATATAATAAACCACATGGACACAAGATGATGAAAATAACTCTGCAACTGCGCCAAACGTAGAACGCGGTGCAACTTTTATTCGCAATGAAAATGCCGCTTTGACGGCCGACCAAGCTAAGCTAATCACCGTGTCAAACAAGTATGCATTTGTCCGAAAAGGAATAGTGCATTGAGGAGCTATGCAGTTAGGTGACCGGTCGATAGCTTGCGGGCTGCGGCATTCGCTTGCGTAACACCTGCACCTAGAGGGCTCTAGGTGTATCTCGAAACAGTTACTTCGCTCGCCTTCACACCCACTTCAACAAGGTTGTTTACGAACAAACATCGAAGTAGGTCCTACGGTCGCACGTGGAGAGGTTGCTTCAAAGTTTCTAGGGCATTGCGTAGTATTTTGAAGGGAAATTGTTTACGCAAACCCACAATTTGCTAAGCAAATGTTTGCCAAAAAGTTAGCCAATATCCTGGTACCTGGCACCAATATTCAATTATCACATAACGTGTCAACTGCTCTGTTAACAGCAATCCTGTTCCGTATAGTATTATGTGGAAATATAATCAAGAATAATAAAAAAGATAAGATTTTATATGAGATATATGAGATAAGTAATTTATATCTTAACCGGAAACGATTAAACGGGAAAACATGAGAGTGATCCTATAGACGCTATTCGTTTATATGGAATGTTAGTTAAGTAAAGTTTAGCGCAATATTAAATTGGATAAAGATAGTCTTTTTTTCTCTTTAGATATCTTAAAAATCTATGACTAGCCTGAACTACCCATTGCATCGGATCGCCCTGAAAATCAGTGGTTTGCCTCTGTCTTTTGTTGAGTGCATCCCATTTCATCAACGCTTTTATTTTAATGTTCTTTTATACTTACTATGTTTGTTTTCTTTCCTACATCGTATTCTTGATAAAATAAAAGTATTTTGTTTGTTTCTTTCTTTCTTCTTTCCTTTTATAGAAGTTTGCCAATATCCTGATACTTGGCACCAATATTAAATTATCACAGAACGTGTCAACTACTCTGTTAGCAGCAATCCTGTTCTGTCCGCGTTCAACTTAGACGGGCGAAACGTGCCGATGGAGCGAATAAGCTTCCGTTGTAAACAGGATGCGCTTTTTGCCCCAAAACGAAGCCAAACTTGTTGACAAATATCGTGCATGGCCCTTTAAATTTCTTGAACATCACTTAGCCTAAAAATACGATGGCGCGTAATGGATGGATTATTTCAGTCGTCGCGTCTATCAGGTGATTTAATAAATCAATGATTCAGTCGCGCCGACGTGTAATTAAAGTGCTACCCCTGTGTTTTATGGAAGGCGGGCTCACGTAAATAGAACCGAATGTACAGTGTTAGAATTTGTATTTACACTCCTGTTGTTAAATACAAGGAATAAATAATATGGAGCAATGTTCAATTAAATATACCTATTAAGTTAACAATAAATATTAGTAAGTATATATTTAGACAACGGGATACTCTTAGGAAAGGTAGCACAGCCGTGGCAATAATAGCCTAAGCCTATGGACAGGTCTGAGATGTAATGAGCTATAAATATCGAATCATTTAAATCTCTTCAGTTTTCAGTCCGCGTGATGCTCAAACAGACAGACAGTAATTCCAGAAAAAAATGTTTTGATCTCTATTATTTCTAATAACGTATATAATTAATTTAAAATTTGCAAAATAATATGTAATGTACTAATTTGACCCTCATAAAATTTAATTATTAGTACTAGTAAATTGCCCTCGCTTCACTTTGATAAAATCAATATTTAAGACTTACTAAAAATTGGCTTCCTTATTAATGTGAGTATCATAGTTACATAAGAATAATTTTACGAATCCGAATCGCTGTTCCAGATATTGGCGCGTTCCAACAAACAAACTCATCAGCTCTGTTAGGTATATGTACTACGGTTATTAATATAGGTTAAATATTTATTTATCACCTCCTTAAAGTAAAATATCGTACATGTGTTCTAGCACTTATAGCATCATTGAAATGTGCGCTTTCCTTCGACGAAATGTGTTACATTTGAAAGGTTTCGGTACGATTAATCCCATCTAATTCTATTCTAATAGCTATCTCCAGTTACGTATATCAAAAGTCAGCAGTACAAAATCCCCACGCTATCTCGGTCAGTTAGGCAAAGCCACTTAGCATTCAGCGTTTCGTGGAAGACGGGCTCGGGGTCGCGTTACTTATCATAATAAAGCTTTGAAGCTCATTTGCCTTACGTAGAGATGGTTACTACCTGATTATACGGTTCGAGTAACTAACGGCGGTTAACTGACTCTAAAATCTGATAGTTATGCTTACACTAAACGGCTTTTAAGCTACACACCCAGAGTACTTAGTGGTTTCAAATTACCGCTAGAGGGTTTTTGAATTTTGTACACACCTTTAATATTTTGAAGCAGAGTCAAATTAAGATTTTAACAACCGAATACTTGCCAGAATTCAAACCGTCCGCGTTAGTTCATAAATGTTAATTGTTTAAAAAAGTTGTTACTCTTCGATATCAGGTGTTTGTATCATTATTTCGTTTCCCGCTTATATCGAAAGAGTTAGACGTCGCAAATCATTATATTTATTGACGAAATCATTTAAAAAATCTACGTATTAGTATTTGGGAGTAACACGTTGAAATATTTATATTCTTATTTACGAAATTTTGATTTATACATTATTATAGGTTATGGACCACTTTATTATAAATATATTTTAAAATACGACCGTTACAATTATTTTATACATTATGCATAACATAAACCTCTGTATATCACAGAAATAAAACCACTCTTTTAATATTAAATTCGAAAGACCAGAAAAAACATCTATTGAAAGGTATATCAGCAATTTCGCTGTACTCGTATATCGGTACTACCAAATGTTAAATTCCATCAAATAATCATTTCATCCGGTACCTTTAACGCTTACACGTTATAATTATTCCTAGCTGAAACTGTAGACAGAGAAATGTATAGATCTATGGATGGATGCCATCTATCGTACTCACACAAGAAAAGGAGCAACTTACGGCAATGACAAGAAAAAATCGAGACACAATGATACGATGTTTTGTCTCTTTTTCCGTTGCGGTTTTTTCAAGGAAAGCTCAGTTGCTTACAAGCATATTTGACAGCTGATGTCGAATATTTCTTGTGCCACAAACGATTGTACTTTCTAGTGCTGTCCCATGTTGGCCACGCTCACCAGATATCTATATCCTTCTGTCTACGGCTGAGACCAACACTATCGTTTGACAGATCAAGCCAAGTACAAAGATGTTATCGCGAGCGGAAATAAAAATACGAGGCCTAACGTAGTACATAACGGTAAACCATATCCAATTTGCATTAGCTTTAAATGGTCAACGTTTCTCACTTCTTCGTAACTTATAATTATGTTGTCAGTTGTTGTTGTCGGATGTTATTCGAACAGGTGTTAATTATTATAGCCGAGTTTGTAGGTAATCGTAAGGCTAGCAAAAAGATGTAACAATGACAACGGTATCGGTTTTGTTATATTACTGGTTACTATTTTCATTACTGAAATATTTAATTAAATTTCATACTGAATATAAAAATGAATTGTACAATTTTATTAGTGGTAAATAAAATCATATTTTACTTTAAATTAATTATTTAATATTAAAAAATACTTTTATAAATTTATACGTAACAATCTTCAAATTTCAATAAAAGGTTTCTACTTACATATTATTTATTATCAATTTTGTTAGTAGCACTAAGAAAAGCATAATGTGTTATATATTTTTATTAGTTGAGATTGAGACTGTAGTATCGCGTTGGCCAATAAACACTCGTATTTCTACTAACATTTATTTTTAAATCTGCTTAAACCATAATATCAAGTCACATCTTGATGGGTTCCATACGCCACATCGAATTCCATTACATCGAAGCATTAAAATTCAAAAATTGAGAGTACCACCAAGCCACCACCACCTCACCATTTTGATTAACTTAAAATTTTTAGTCAAAGACTGAGCACGTTCTCATATTAATCAAAAATGTAATTGAAATTCCGACCGTGGTAATTTTTCATTACGCTCTGCACTCACCATGCCGAACTCCGACAGAATTTTCGTTTACCCGATTCACAGATAAAGAATGTGGGTCAAACTTTTCGAGTGTAATCGTGTAAACGGCGATTACAACAATTATGTCGCAGCTGAAAACAACAATATCTATTAAAACTATAGACGCGTTATATTCATACAACGCGAGTTGTATTTTTGGATCCGCTCCGATGGCATTTGTATGTCATTAGGGATGAGATCGATAATTACAAAATGTATAAGCCTAATTTGACTATAGCACTTTATGCGCGCTAATGACAAATTATATCTATTTCTTTTTTACATATAATATCATTGGCTGAAACATTTAGCGATTAGCTGATAACGTACGATATCGTAAATAGGACGGTTTTGTATTTGGGTCTAATTGTCTATTGTAATACGCGTATAATTATTATCTTCTAAAAGAACAGCTTAAGTACCTATTATTTAAGAGGATTACAGATAGGTGGCCTAGTTTGAATGTGGATACCTAATACCCAATTACAACTAACAACAGTTGGTGATGGCGGTTCCTTTTTAGTTATAATATCTAACATATTAATTTTTATTATGGAAATGTAAGAATAAAAAACACAAGATTTGCAATAGGTCCTTAGAGCAAAGATAAGATAATTTATATCTTAGTCGGAAACGAGTAAACAGGAAAACACGCAAGTGATCCTATAGATGTTACTGGTTGTATAGAATACCTATTACCTATGAAAAGATTACTGCAATATTTTACGCTTTCCGTAATATTTTTTTACAAAAAAATGATTAGATTTCGTTTATATATAAAGCTGTAATTAGCAGCCAAAAGTATCAAAAAAGGCAATTCAAACTTCTGGAAAAGTAATGACTTTGCGCGTCTTCAAAAGTTTATAACAGAATTCGTCCAGAAAATCAGTACACCCTCGTTAAGGTTTTATGACAAATTTATTGCAAACCGTTACAATTTAGCCTAGCATAATTGTGTTTTCTTTAAATTTGAAGTTGTTTATTATTATCAACTGAAAGTGTAAACAACTTTCGTTCGATCACTCGTAATACGATAATGTCTTAATCAGCGTTAAGTCAAATGCAAGAAAGGTGCAGAAGACACCGTGGGAAAAGAAAGTGACGCTATAACGTCATAAGTATCACAACCTGCTCAGAATATTGTGAGAATAACCTGATGTTTTTATCGTTGAAAAGACAGTTGTATTATTTGCATTTTATTTAAAGTAAAACAGTGAAGTAAAGTAGAGTACAGCTAATTATAATGTTACAAGGCCGAGCCTCTTCTCAGCGAGGTTTTGAAAGAAGCACCTACACTTGCACTTCAACTTGCTTTTTACTTATTTTTGCTGTAGACAACTTTAGCATGTAATAATCATGTTGTCGCTTTACTAAATGTAGAAGGTATTTTCAAATGACGTAATTAATGAAATAGGTCTAAAATCATATTCGTAGAAGTATTTAATTATAAATTACTAGTTGTCCCAGCGTACTTCGTACCGCATTGTAATTAAAAAATGTTTTGGTGATATATCGACAGCAACGCCACCTATCGGGTCCAATTGTGAATCTAAACCATTCCCAGATCCCCTTGAACACACACAAAAAATTTCATCAAAATCGGTCCAGTCGTTTGAGAGAAGTTCAGTGACATACACACTCACAGAAGAATTATATATATAAAGATTTAAATGGTTATTTTTTATGGATTTACTCATAAGATTCAACCGAGCTGCATGCACCACCTTTTGTCGCCCATGTCAAAATCAACAGTGACCGACCCGGGATAAGACTCAAATCTAACACTAATAGTATAAATATCTAGTAGTAAAATATTCATTTTTTAGTGAAGACGACTAAGAATGTTGGCCAATCGCATATTATTATCGTAGTAACTTAAGAAAGAAATAAATTGTAGTTTAAAGACCTCGCTCGTTGCCAATGTTACGGACGCGACGAAGTTCGTGTTTTTTGGTCATTAGTTTTCTCACAAACTTTTTTAAACGTCGAGCCCTACCGTAATAGTTTATCGTAACGTTGAATAATGAGGTTTAGTTATTATTCGTCTAAACACATTTTTACCGGAAAACTATTGTCGGTTCTTACTTAGCTTAACATTTTACCTCATTTTATTTACACAGACAGGTTTTGTACCAACGTTAATTTATGAATCCTAAACCTAAATAAAACTGTTCAATCATTGTTTCCTCTTACGTGGGGATTCTTCCAGTTTTCTAGAATAGAGTTATGGAAGTAATAAATATTCCAAGTAGCACCAGTAAGCGATCTATAGAGTACAAAGAAGTTGACAAGAATTTCAAGATTTGCAACTTCGATATGAACAAAATATGCTAATTTCCAGAAAACATTCAACACGTCATAACGTCCGAACGAAGATCTAGTTTTGCCAGTTCTATTTTTAGGAATTTATAAATATTCCGAATATTATTCAAAAATTCTGATCAGAATCCAAAAAGTCATAATCTCTTTTTCTTTAAAACAACACTTAAAGTAACTCTCTTCTCTCTCTCTCTCTTCTCCTATATTTATATTAAACGGACATCGATTGCATGCGATTAGATGGATATGTCGCCACGTCGTCTAACATTAATACTAAGCCAACATAACATTCCTTACAAATATTTTGGCAGGGAAAGTTATGTTTTGCAGTTCATAACTCAGTTTATTCCACATTCACACTTTATTTATGCGTCCTTCGTTACTATTTAGTGTTCTGCAGTTAGTCTATTTTTGTCGCTGCACTTGTGTGCCAAGAAGCGCTCCTGTTACATATGGGTCAAGGAAACGGTTACAGTCACATTTTGCCAGCTAATAAATTTATGACTGTATGCATAAACACCTAGTAAAATCAATATATTTCTCTCACCTCACAACTACGCATCCGTAAAGTTACCTTTGCCATGGAGATGCTATTAGGTAAGTACTAAGTATCGTTATGAGTACGTGGGTACTGGCCAAATTCTTGACGCTACTAGGGTACCAGGAGTCTTTTTTCATCTTCTTCGTCATTATACCAAAAATTGGTTCGTTCTCCAAATAAACTAATTTTGCATTAATTTACTGGTGATGTTAGACAGCTGAGGTACTAGGACCTTTGCCACTGCCGCTAATGAATATGAATCTAATTCCAAAGAAATCACTGAGAGGTTGCTAGCCAACTGAGGAGCACTTACTTCTCTCTTGTTCTATATTTTGATTGAATTTTATTTATCATTCCTTTGTGCCAAGTAATTAACTCCTTTGGTTTGATCTATTCACTATTATTCGAGATAAATATTAAATCGATTGCGCGTGCAGTCAGGTACACTTCACGACACAAAAACCTTTATTACGTTACACAAGGTGACAAGGTGACAAGTGACACGCGTAGGAACGTGCCATATCTTAGTAGAATAGTAAATACCTAGTAACAAATACCTAGTACCTAGTGACTATTGGTAATATTGCATCATAATAGAAATAATATACCACAGCCATGACACTTTTCAACATGAAAATAATGTAATTAATTTTATTATAATAACAACTGCTGTGACCAGTTCGATTAACTGATGAAGAAGTGAAAAAATAATTAAGGTATGTAAAAAAATGCTTAAGATTTTTTTTATTACTAATTAATTAAACTTAAGACAGCGCTCAAATAGGCACATATTATACCTATACACATTTTATTAGCAACTAAGTGCAGAAAATAAACGGACGTAGTGTAAAATATATTATTGAAAATAAAACATTAATATATGAAGACCGTGTGATCTTTATGTAGGTACTTCTTATCCATTTTTATATTATAAATGTGGAAGTAACTCTGTCTGTTTATCTGTCTGCTACCGACAGAACGCTTAATTCGCTCAACAGAATTGGATGAAATTTGGTACGGAGATAGTTTGAGACCTTGGAAAGGACATACTATAATTTTTATCCGGATAATATGTTTATTTTCGTCGCATATATTTTGTATTTTGTTATATGTATTTTGTCGTTTCCCGATTCCCTTGTGAAGCCACGGGCAGACTAGTAAGACGTAATTTGGTTGCTTGAAGCAATTTGCTTCACGGTATCATGGGTTCAGCTTCATAAACTAAACGTTCAAGTAGCAAATACGCCCAGTTGAAGAGATAAGAATTATGTAAATCGAGGCAAGTAAGTTGTTAGGTTGTTACGCTCTGGAATAAGCGTTTTTAATAAAAGAATATTACATGCGCTTATCTAAGCCATCAATCTTGTTATGTAATAACTATTCAACAAGTTAAAAGTGAGTTACAAATGTTATTCTTCTTTATTTCAACTGTAGTGTTATACAAAGTATATAATGTAAATAATATTTCGTATTAAAGAAATTAAATTAAATTAAATTTTACTAAAATATCTATTAATAAAAAATTAAACATAAAACATTGCTTTTACCTATAAGATAATTAAACCTTATAGATTTGGCCTATAACTTAATATAATTGTTCATTTTGTTTACATATTTATCCTAGTAAATCCGCCCTGCCTCGCTTTGCTACGGGAAACATGTCCCTTGTACGTACATTCGGAATTTGTAGGCGTGATTCTTTAAACTGATCTCAACTTTTTTATTTATGAACCGATTGAAATAAAACAAACACGAAGTGAAGCTTGCCTGTTATTTAATGTTTAATCCTTCTCAAACACGAATGTAAAACGTCTTTAACTTTAAACTGTCAGATGTACCGACCAGCTAACAGCGCAGCGGTATACTTATCATGTCAGCGCATATAAATGTTAAGGACAAACAGTGAAATACAATTCCTCAGAATTTATAGCGGTAAGGCAGTTACAGGTTATTATAATAAATACTTCAAATGTAGGATACGGCATCATTGCGGTACGATGCAGCGGTACGTGGCTTTTGTTTTGAACATCATGTTATCCAAATAGGATAACATGATGTTCAAAACAAAAGCCACAGTGAAGATACAATGAATTTTGTAGGGAACTCTGCTGGTAATACAGACTGTTTTGTCATCGTACTTTATACCTGAATACAGTGGGTTTTGTAAAAATAAATTCTAGTCAGTAAGTGTAGTAATAATACAGAAAATCTACCAGTGTGAAGCGTTACCTTTTCTCATTATTATTTATCAGAACACAGATATTATATTTTTCAGTTCGTATTGTTTTTATTTCTTGTTTGAATCTTTAACATTATTCAATTGCCGGTTTAAATCGTGACATAAACAAGGCAAAACCAGAATGGATTGCATCGGCGCATAAATCCCACGCAGCCGCAGGTATGAATTTAATATTCGAATTTAAAAACTCCTCAATGAATTGTTGTCACATTTAACCACGTTTACAATAGATAATATTATTGCAATACTGTTGTTTGCAAAATTGTGGCATGGTAATTGCAATTTATGACAGCATTTTGTAAATAAATATAAGTATAAATAAAATTTTGGTTTTTATTTTAACGAAAGTATACTAGCAATCAACCTTAAGATTAAAATATTATTATATGCATAATTTTCCTTGGTCACCTAGGTGGATTTACGTTAAGTTTAGTATTTATTTTTGTATCAAAGTTTTCTTTATCTCTATAGTAAAAGATGTATACTACAGCCTCCGTTCTTCTGGCTAAACGTCTATAGTCTATAAATACCATAACTCATTATGTTACGCTGTTTAATGTTCGTAACATAAAGATAAGATAAAAAAGAAATAAAAAATTCTAATCGTTAATTTGTTAGCACAACCTACTTTGATATTCTTCAAGCGTCCTCAATGCCCTTCAAAGGTGGATAAGAGGACGAATGGCGCAGTTTGAACTTTACGTGCGGTTCCAATCTGTCCTTACTTGGAGCTTGTACGATTGGTTAGGTAATAATATATCTTGTAAAGTACCTGCTGTATTTGCTAGTTTTACCCTACGATGCAGACTTTGATGAGGGGTGGGATATACAGGATCAGTAGGGTGGGTACGCAACCGTGACTTAGAGACAGTTTTGAGTTCAATGTCATCGGAAATAATGTAGTTACTTTTTATTGGCCAAAAGGAATTATAGTTTGGTTTCTTGAAAACTTACTCAACATTGTGAATGTCTATCTTGAGGTTGACTTTGGCCTATGACCTACGTGTTCCAGAGAGAATCTGAGGGTAAATCTAGTATATATTACGTTATATTTATTACATATAGGTATACTTAATACAACAGTAACTGATCGTTGTCTGTAGATGGAAGACATTTGACGAAAACTGTTATTGCGGGTATTTATTAACGCTAGCAAAGAACATTTTGTTTCGGTAATAAGAAAAGGTAAAGAGCAAAAATATAAATCTTATCCTCCAGGAATTTGAAAAGTTCTGTACATTGTTATTGGTAATTTCATATACTTACCATCTTTCGTGCCAAATTTGCGAATTTTAAGCATTTTCCTGACGTGGGGAAAAATCATCAAAAAATCTCATAGGAATTGTGATTACCTACCTAGATGCCAAATTTGAAGAAGTAATTAATTTTCGTCAAATAAGGCCACTTAAATGCGAAAATATAAATCCTCTTTATTTCCTATTACTATACATTGTGAATTGCCAAAAATCCGGCTTTACATTATAAGTATAATTTAAAGCCGGATTTGAATAGCTCGAAGGGTTTGCTGGGCGTTTGGATGAGCCAGTTTTTCTCTACATTAAATAATTCACAGAAAAGCAAAAAAAATATTTATTTGTACCCTAGTTGTCGTATTTAGGGTACAAAGTATTTCGCAATGGTGTTACATTACTGACATTTGCCGACGAGATTCTTGTACCATTGAACCACGATGAGTTTGTTGCGAAATATTATCCTCTACCTCTAGTAATTTTAGTTTATTGACCCAGTTTTGACCCGAAAAATACAGTACAACATCGAAAAATTTCAGTACGTAAATACCATTTCTTTACAAAACAATTGTATCAAGCAGGTCATTAGCTTATCAGATGTTTGAAAAACTAATTAATTCTGTATAAGATGCATTTTAATTGGGTTTCCTTTCTTGCAGTTAGTTTTAACTGCATTATAGTGTCAGTTACCACCAAAATAATCACTGTTTGGTTGAAATTAATGTAGTCTGCTCATTTACAGCATATTTGACGTTTTAATCACCTCGCGATTTACTGTATTTACTTAAATAATTCTTGAATGTTTAGTTAAAATTTCCACGCTGTTAACTGTCAGTGTGATTAGTTGTTTCGTGAATTCATTTCCATTTGTAAAACATCAACAAATAGCTAACCATTGCTGGTCAGAATTCTTCTCATGCGTCTTTTACTACGTCCAGAATATATTTACTGATTTTATTGTTGCACTTGCCGCAATATTTAAAAGTGATATTACATGTACCCAGTTAGGAGTTCCATTTTAAATTGAAATAAAAAGTAATACTATTGACATATTTATTTGCACATTGACGGTCTCCGTTTCGTGAAATCTAAAGTCGCTCTACAAAGACGAGTCTTCATTGAACCATTTCTCGATCCATACATAAAATTTGTCGTAAAGCGCCGCCTCACCGAGCATCTGAAATTTTCTGATTTTCGCAACACCGTTAATTTCCGTTGTTTTACTATTTCACTCTTTTGTCTTTGGTTTACTGAACTCCAATGTTTTTGCTGAAGTTCCGATCCGTAACGTAGTAATTCAATCCCGCGTGAATCCAGGTTTGACCACAAAAACACCAGTTACTGCGTGCACTCCGTGACCTCTTTCATGCTCTGTCGGTTGTGGCGTTTGTAAACATTCATCTCTAATTGTTTAATAAACACGAGAGAAGTAAATAGCACAATGTTAAAAAGCGGGTCAATATTCTTTAAGCTTTTTTTTTGCTGGAACGCTTTTGTGATGACATAGTTTGTGGTGCACTATGGGCGACAATGACCCCTTGTTATCACGTAGCTCTTCCATTCCTTTGTCGGTTGATACTATAAAAACCATAAGCGAACAGCGTCTATATAGTTTTCATTGTCCGTCAAATAAATAACTGCACGCCCAACCGTTGCAGTTGCGGGTTATGCGTTTTAATGAGCGAAGGTTCTGCTAGGACTTACTAATGTTAACACTTTAATAACTGGTGTAGTCGTTACATTATATAATATCTTTTGTCATTACCTAACTGTCATTAAGTCAAGTTATGATTTATTGGTTTTTGTTTGATAATGTAATTTGATAAATGTATTTTTCTTTGATTAACAAAATACTTTGAATGTTCTATTACAGCCGTTTTAATTCATACTGATCCATAATAAATTACTGGAGAGAATAGATATGGATCTTTAATTTTTGGTTAGGTGACGTTGCAAATCACCTAAATTTTTTTTAACTTTTATCTTGTCACTACAATACTAAATTCGTATACATAAGCCAACAAAAGGCTATTAATCGCATTGTAAAAGTAAAACTAATAAACGATTGTGTGGAAGTAGCAATCAATCAAAATTGTTTGTATAATTATCTTGATTGTAAATAGTTTAGGCCAATCGATTTGCTTGAATGTACTCGTTCGTACTTTCAAAAGCAGTAAACGTAGCTTGAAAAAGGAATTTAATCTTTACGCAACGCATTGAGATTTCGACATACCTAGTTGCTTACTAGAAATTCCATACTAGTAAATTTTAGAATGAGGTTTTAAAATTACTCTCAAGTTTTTTTTTATAAATTAATAAAATAAATCTTAACAATGTATTTGCAAATTTAAAAATGATATAAATGTATTATGGGATGCATAATATGCAGCAGTAGTGGAAATAGTGTAAATAAAATTTGTTTGGAGCAAGGGTACCTATATCGTTCTGGAATTTCGTAGTTCATGTAACTCCTATAAAATGTATTTAAAAATCTTGTTGACACGGGTGATAAGATTGAAGTAAGGTAATATGAGTAATCTTTTTGAACTTGTTGCATTACAAACATAAGCTTGATACAGTTTAGGAATAGGTACTATTGATAGAGAAAAGAACAAACGATTCGATAAGAATTTCAAAAAGAAAATCAGTCTTTTTCTTTGGTTATGAATAGATAGATAATTGAGATAATGAAAAACTTAGTTGTATTTTCAATTATTTTTAATAATTGCAATCGGCAATGACAACTCTGGCTAAAAAGGTCCTCCGTCGCCTGGGATAGTAATTTGTTTTCTCACGATCAAATGGCTCACTTACATTTAAAATGTTAAAAGAGGCTATGATTAAGCGCGCAAAAGCTTTAAAGGAAACTTAGGGAAGTGCGATGTAGTACTCTACCTGTTACAACCTTGAGTATTTGTTACTTTTCCTATAGTAATCGTACAGGGAAGTGCGATGTAGTACTCTACCTGTTACAACCTTGAGTATTTGTTACTTTTCCTATAGTAATCGTACCTACAATGATATCATAGTCGGTTGTAACGTTGTACCTACCTAGTTCACTTATAAGTTAAAAGCTGATAGTATCCAGTATCCGCGACTTTTGAGTAACTTAATAATAATATTAGAACCATGTTTTAGGTACATTACATCTGCAGTCTTTTCACGATAGTAAGAAAGTCGTGGAAAGATTTTTTATCACAAGCAATTTTGTTTGAGATCGCAGAGATGGTTTTACAGTCAGATGAAATGTTGTAATTGAATATTTCCTAATGAAGATGACTGATATTTCTATATTCTTTAGGAACTGTCTATCATAACTTCATTTGAACAGATATAACTAGAATAGTAGAACGCTTAAACGATTATTCTAATACCCTGGCAACGTTACTGTTTAATTTTCATAAATAAATGAACAAAAAACACCTTTGTACATTATATCCATTTTCTGTAATGTTTTTGTGAACGATTTAGATGTGTGTACATGAATAATAAATAAAAAAAACAATTCGCGAACGTGACGTCATCGCCTAGTGAGCGCCTGCCCGCGTTTTTAAAAAACCAACAGCCGGTAATACGCACTTTGATCGTTAATATCTCAGCCATTTATTGAGATATGGAAAAAGTAAAAGCACAGTTTTTCTTGTAATTTTTTATAGATTTATTTGACGTGTAAAAAAAATTCGTTTGCCTGATCCATTAAATCGCTTATACAAAGTTCGGAAAAGGCGTTACGGCATAAAATGGACGTGTTACGGTGTCGTCGAACGTGTGAGTGAATATCTGTGCAGTCGGGTCCACAGATGGAGTCTGTAGAAAGGAGCACGCGGCGCCAAGGACGGCAGCGCGCGCGCGGGTTGTTCACCTCGCGCTCAAGAATGCGCGGGAACAGGGACTGCGGTCAGGACCGGTGTCGGTGTAGACATCCGACCGCTGTGGTGAATCGCATCGAATACCATCTACTTCATCACCATAAAAATATCGCGATGTCCCATGTTCTAAACCTGTTCTGTAGAGATATGTAACGGCTTTGAGACGCTCCGAGAATGTTTGGTATAAGAGGTCCTCGCGAGATTTTGGTTTTGCAAAAACTATACAAATAACAATAAGTTCAAATATTTTATTGAATATAAAGTTTAAATTTTATCCCATTTTTAATTAAAGAATGGTTTATTTTGTAATCGAGCATAATATTTTTTTTTACACACATAAAATTTTTGCCTCTATCATAAGTAATATTTTTAGTAAATCACGCAATTATCATACATTTCTTACCCCGTCCACGGTATGTAAAATTAATTCAGTCAGAAATTATAACGATTTTACTAGAAAAGTGGAGGTATTTCATGAGAGCGGCAGAACAAGTTTGGCATGTCTACCTTTTGCAAAAATATCTTGAAAAGGGTAAGACTTAATGAAGACCTGTACAAGTGCACATTGAATTAATGGTGAGGATTAATGAGTTAGTTCATTAGATAGGTATGGCCGATGCCATTAAGTTCTAATAGTTCACAAGCGGTTGTGACGAAATCAGCGTCAGCAGTGTTAGTGTAATCGATATTAACACCGTAATGGCTGCTGAAATGTAATAGAACCGATGTGTTGAGTTGAGCCCGATTGTAATCTTGATTTCTATTGCGCGACTTCAATCAATGTTTTTTATATCGTAAGCGTTTAAACGAACAGATAGGCTATCTTACACTCAGTAATCCAGCTATGGATGTCCGTAACCCCAAAGACATTACCAAAGTGTTTCCAGCAATGCTAGAGACCTTCATAATTTTTGGTGATACAAAATCATAGTTAAAAATATTCCTAGAATATAAATATCGTAGCCGAGTAATCAGTAATCATAGCTGATTTATTCAGCATAGGAGGAACACAGCGTTTACACATCATAAAAATATTGAATTTCGAAATATCTATGGAAGGCTTTAAAGATCAATTAATTGACCGGAATTACGTCGTAGTTAGGTATTTTAAGCTTTGCTTTGCAATCAAATCCTAATGAGCCGTTACCATTTAAGGTATCTCAACCGAAGTAGGGTTATTGTGGCTGTGGAATGAATTGATTTTATAGATGAAGGCATTTACATACACATGACGGTAAAACGGGATGCATAATTTATATTTATGTTTCTCCCCCGACAGTTTGCGTTGTAAATGGTAATCTTTGGTTTATACTTGTCTGAAAAACATTAAACAACTTTGTATTAGGAGACGCAATGGGGTCGTTATCACATAAATCAGATTTTTATATGTAATGTTTGTCAAACACAATCCCTTGGTTTTTCCGAAGTAATACATTTTTCAACCCGTTTGTTGAATAAAATAACCTCAAAAATACTACTGATCTTAATATTAATAATGCTGTTAAACTATAAATTGTTAATTTTTATAATTTTGTAATTTAATTACGTGAGCTGAGGCAATTTTTAGATAGGTACCTACGTATTTCCGTCATGTACTAAAATAAACAGGATTTTAATACAAAAAATATTGCTCATTGGTAATATATAATATAGCTCAAATAATATAATATGTAGGTCATTGATACGTTATAAGCACCTATTGTACAATATTTTTAAGCACTTTGTAATTATACACCATTTGATTGATCTTCCCAATATCTTTATCCCGATACTTGAGAAATCTTAAGCTGTTGATCTAATGTTGTTAAATTGTAGTCTAGGTGTTGTAGTAATTTAATCGATTTACATACTTTGCATTCAAGGTAATTTGCTTCAAGTATCAAACGCAAGTGGTACACACCTTTTTGTGGTTGATACTGTGTTATTGTTCATCCACGGTTTACATAATTGATCTAAACGCTGGAAAATAATGTCACAAAGATCTTTTACAGTCATTGCGGGACCCTGAAGCTCGTTGGAAATAGATAATATACTTAATTATTAGGTTTTTTCATATATCGCTATCAATATTATATGGCCGTGACCATGATAGCCGAAAAACCACACGTGTATAATAGTGGACATATTCCACATGCCTTTGTCGGACTTTATCAATCATTACATAAGAATTTTAAATAATACATTAAGTAAACTATTTGACTAATTTTTAAATATATTCTTATGTTGTTATTGTTAATTGTTACTTTTAACTTGGCGGAAGCTGTAAACGCTCAAGTCTTTGAAATAATAATAAATAATAGACGGTTACGCCTGTGTTCCAGACAACACCAATATAAATGTTATTCCTGCCACATTAATGGTCTATTTGATCGATGATTCATTGTCTACCGACGTCTAAGACACGTGGTTCACTGTGATTTCATTATAGGAGCAACTCTTGAGTAAATTGGCATCTTATCCACAGTAAATACTTCATGAACTCCATATTTTTTAAAAGCGTTTTGACGATTTAAAAGTGACCATTGGAGTCCTTTCTAAAAATGATGTTTGCATTTCTCAAAAAAAAAAGTCGATATAAATCTAATTTACATGATTACATGACCTAACTAAATAAACTTTTCCGTTTAAGTACAATTATTAGTTTCATATATTTTTTCCTTCTTAAAAATGAAGCGCTCGCCCACGTGGGTTGACATTTGTCGAAAGACCCATTCTCCTAAAGACAAAAATTATTTAAAATTATCGGATTATCTTAGCGGATCTAAAAAGGAATTGAGTCCTTTACACAACAGTGTAAACAGCGAAACCAGCCTTACTTAGCAATCCCATGTCGTCCGATCTGTCATCTCATTCGAGTGAATCCCATTTTAACCTGTAGTATTGTCAACGAGGGCAAGCCGCATTACGGTTACAATCGCTGCCTAGAACTCATTTAGGTTTAATGTAGGTCAATCTGCTGTAAGATTGACATTGGGACGTCTTGTGGTCTAAATGTGTGCTGGGTTCTGGCGATGTGCCAAGTGGACCGGTGGCTCTTCGTCCGAGTGCTAGTAATGCATTATCGCATTATTTTTAACGACCCAGACTAAACACCGCGATACTGTTAATTGTGTCTGAGATTTCTGCGAATATGTCAACTACTTGAAAAATCTTGCTTTGTTGCTTTGTTGGTTCCATTCTGCGTTTTATGTTTTTATTTGCTACATTTTTGGTTTATTAACGAACGTGTAGGTATTGTTGTCAAGAATCTGCATTGTGAAATCTTCGGAAGATGAGAAAATAGCTTTCGTCATTAGGGCGTTTCCGTTACAGAACTAAAACTATTGATTGACAACTCATTACCATGTTTGAGAGGAAGTGGTCACGATGGATGGACGGATGCTCTGACTGTTGATGCTTACCGAGTTTTCCGGTCGTTATATTTTCCTAATAACGGCTTTCTCTAATCTGTTATGCAAAATAAGGAAGACTACGCTTGTTTTACGAATCATTTGTCGCTTTCAAAATGACTATTTAAATTCGTTACGGAAACCATTCATGCTAATCTAAATGAACAAATCAATTAGTGTAGTTTCTAATAGTTGAGTTACAATTAAGTCCTAAGTATTTTAAGAAGAAGAGGAAGCGTGGCCGGTCGAGTATGATCAGTATAAAATTTCGATTTGTGACCGTTACTAGGAAAAGTTCTTAAGCAATTTCGTACTTTGCAGGGTTCGTTGAGCCGTTGTCACTCCAGGCTGTTGTTGTTAGATGGCACATGTTAAGCCATTATAAACGCCTTTGTTGTATATATATTTAGAATGTGAGGCCTTACATTTTTATCCTACCAAACTAATTTGCCAAACTATGAAGGAGCAGCGTCGTGGATTATGCTCGGGCTCGAGGAAATGCGGCCTTGCAGTACAGCAAATGGGTCTAAGTCAAAATTGATTATGATTGAAAAAATAATAGAAGTATTAGGTATTCGTTAAGCTTAAAGACAGTCTTTTTCATGAGACGTTAGTGTCTTTAAAAATATATTACGTAATGTAGCTGGTTTATAATTAATTCATATTGTTGAAATATGCGCGTTAGCCTGTTACATTACGCATACGACATTAGACATTCATCACCCACGGGCTAAAGATCTTTGCAATGCTAAGTTGTTGTTTAGTCAATGAACGCGCAGAGACCGCGTGGTGTTGTCTACAACTCAATAAAGTAATTCTCCAATGAACTATATAATGTGACTTGTAGCAATGTAAACTATGAGGTCTTGAATGAAATCAGTGTCAGTGTTTTTTTCAATTTTCATTGCAGGGACCTACGATGTACGTTCAATAATAATCTCGTGACAAGCTTTTATATCATATAATTTTTTTAATGACGTTATAATTTGATAGTAAAAGTTTCAAAAGAAAAGTTTATTTTATTGTTTTTAGGGCAGTTTTTTACTTTTAATTTATTTTTTAATTTTTAGTTATTGCTGGACAGGCATTCGTATTCTCAACAAGTCCTTTCATTTGATACCCATGTAGGAAATGTAGGAAAGCATAAAAAACTTGATCCGCCGTCTTTGGAAGTCCGCCATATTGGATTTAGAGTGACGTTACTTTTCTTCGAGTTATTCTCAGCAAGCCCTTTCATTTGATAACCAATTGTAGGAGTGCACAAAAAATAATTAGTCTGCCATCTTGTGTGTTCCGCCATGTTGTATTTTGAGTGACCTCACATAACAAATCATGCATTGTCATCCAAACTAAACGGGTATACCTACAAAATTTAAGCTCCATCGGTTGAAAATATCTGCTTCGAAATTGAGTTGCAAGATTCCATCCGAACAAACATAATTCATACATACATTGAAAGTCACTACATAGTATAAAACAAAGTCGCTTTCTCTGTCCCTATGTATGCTTAGATCTTTAAAACTACGCAACGGATTTTGATGCGGTTTTTTTAATAGATATAATGATTCAAGAGGAAAGTTTATAATATGTATAATACCTATATTTAAGTTTTGGGTAAAATAGTTTTCCCGAAGCGAAGCGAGGGCGGGTTTACTAGTTAAATATAAAAGCATTTTAAAATAGATTTTTAGTACAATTGAAAGTCTTGAATATCTTAATAATACATAGTTGTTTTGTTATGAACTATATAATAAAACAGTTAAAAATTTTACTACAAGACATTTCAGACAATGCGGTTTGACCAACTTAACCGGATACTTGAACAGTAACTTCATACGTATTAAACTGTGAAGACAATAGCGGTGTTTGGCCTACATTAATTTTGTTGTTAACCACTTATAAATAATCTTTGTGCTACTAAATGTTATGAAAATGAAATGTTTTTATTTATTTAAATCGGTTTTAATTCAATTTACAATTTATTTCATGACGACCCGTATGGTAATGGTCATTATGCCGGATCGTCATTCGAAGGGTCCTGGGTTCGATTCCCAGCGAGGCGGAAATTTGAATGAAGAGTTTAAATTTCTGTTGTCGGTTTGGGTGTGTGTTCTTGGTTTGTGTGTTTTCCATGGCGCCCACGACACAGGGAATTCTAGTGTCGGGCTATGAATGAGTGGTATTATTTATTTAATCTTCGATGATGACATGCCATGACAGAGACACAGTTGTGAGATAATCTTTATACAGTTACATAATTATGATATATAAAGATGCTTCTCATATTATAATTACACCATTATTGCTTGCAGGCCTTAGCCTTAGAAAGCAATTTCAATTTAATCGAGCTACCACGTGATTACCTTCTGCCTGAATTAACACCTTTTTGCTCGTTATGCGATCAACGCAAATCCCTACATATTGCAATTTATAACTTTTATTAGTTCTTTGAGTTAATTCACATGGGAAAATGGTTTTCTGAGTTTTAGAGTTTTATAGTTGCTTATAGATTCTATATTGTTTGTACATATTTAGCGTAGTAAAACCTATTACAAACTGATTTTTATTGCTGATATAAAATTTAGAAATCTTCGAATATATAATTGAAGTTCTTAAAAAGAAGCCCATGAGGAGAAAAATAGCCAATACATTTTTTTTCGTTAACGGTAACAAACACTTAAAACTAGAGAAGCGTAGAAACTATATAATATGTATGTGCGATTGGTTTCTTACATTGCAAATGCTAACAATTATTAACATGTCAATACCAATCACTAATATCGGTAGATATTGACGCGAAATAGTAAATACACGATTCTCTTAACATAGCACGTTACGTGATAGAAGGTAATATTGACTCCCCGATTCTTCAAATACGTTATGAAACTGACGTTGATAACGCCCATTCGACTGAGAAATGTGAATTAAGCCGTTTCGGTAAGTTTCGTTACATGGCACGCAATTTCTGAATAAATAAATGTTTAGGACAACGAGTACCTATGTCTTATTCAACCGACTGGTACATATAGTCCGATCTTGCTTTATTTTGGGGAAATTGAGACAGAAACATCCAGAAATTGCTATTTGTTATCATTGTGGTAACAATCCAGTACAAAAACAAGCTCGTTATACAGATTTTTATTGAAAAAATAATACATATTAAACGTTATTAAAATATAAATTCCTCTTAAATAATTGAAAATTATTTTGTTACAGGCTTGACCCTCCGACGTCACAAGATCAGTACCCAATGGAGAATAAGAAAACGGTGCCGGCTACCCAACAGCCACTAACCCAACAACACCTCATGGCTCAACATGTCCATCCAGACCAAATATACTCGCCACAACATCCACAAATTACCACATATCCGAATTCACCTCAGCCAAATCAAATCCAGCCAAATGGTGTTATGCACCAACTACTACACAGCCAATATCAATCGAACATGAACGCTCGATCGCCATTATTAGAAAATAGACATGATGTTTATGGCACCGGTCACAATCATGAGTACACAAGACATTATGGAACTAATGATAACTACAATCATTATCCTCAATCACCCACTCGTATTGAGAGGACTGAGCTTCCACCAGATCAAAATGTTAATCATGAGTTGTTACATAATGTCCCAAAAGGATATAACGCCGAAGTCTATCACGACTATCTTAAACGTAACCCACCGAAGGATAGTAATCAAATATACCAAAATCATCAACCAATGTATAGGCCTAATGTAAATCAATACGGTTCCAAACCGTATCTTCCATATTCGAATAGAATAGGACCTCAAAGCAATACTGAGTTATTAAGGAAACAATATAATGAAATTCAGCAAATGAAAATGCAACAACAATTGCACTATCAGAACCAGGCTCAAATGCATCAACAGCAAAAATTTGCTGAACGACAACTTTTACTTCAGCAAATTCATGGAGTTCAACCACCCCCGAATTTACAAAATAGCATATATTCTGATGGTTCATATAGAGATTTAGATCGATATAGCAGCAAACACGATTTTAAAGAATATTCCATGTCCGACATAGCAAAAGACGCTGATAGGTATACTAAAAATAACGAGTATAAAGAAATGGAAAGACAAAATAGACAGTATCACGAAGCACAGTGGCAGGCAAGTCAGGCCGCTGATGCTAGAGAAATTGAACGATACAGGAAACAGCTAGATGAAGATAAGGCAAAAAGTCAGTCACCACCTTCTGATTTTAGTAATCAGTCGCAAAAAAACCATGTTGGCGTTATGTCACCAATGAAGTCGAGTGAATCTAGTACTCCTAGTATTAAATCTCCGTCATCAGAGAGCCGAAGAAGTAGTGGTGGAAACCAGGCCTTACGATCACCAGTAGCACAAAGAATTCCTACAGCACCCGTTACAATAGCCGGAATACTTTATAAACAGGGGTCAGATGGGTTAAAAGTTTGGAGAAAAAGATGGTTTGTGCTATCAGAGTATTGTCTATTTTATTACAAAAGTAAGTATACTTGTTAAGACACGAAAAAAATACGAAAATGATGAAAAATATTATAATGTCATTTGCCTTCATTTTACTTTTTAGGTCAGGACGAAGAGAAGCTGTTAGGATCTGTACTTTTACCGTCGTATAAGGTATCTGCGTGTACTGCCGAGGATAAAGTGATGCGGAAGTTTGCATTTAAATTGGAACATGCAAACATGAGGACTTACGTCTTAGCAGCATTAGATCAGGAAGCGATGTTAAAATGGGTCAAAGCACTTACAATGGCAGCGCTTATGCAGGGTCATAAGTAAGTTATAATTTCATGATATTAACTAGAATTACTTATAAAAATAATTGTAAAGGAAATATTGTAAAATTATAATTACTTAATAGAAATGAGTAAAATCTTTCAATCTCATAATACACAGTATAGAAAAGGATATTGACTATTTGATAATTAATATTCGTATATAATTCATTCGTTTTGAATTAATTAATATTAATTCATATTCGTTTTGAATACACCTCCGTTTACCAAATAGCAAGTATAAAATTGCATGTGAACTTAAAACAAGTACAAAGTCCTGTCATTTCAACAATTTAAGAGACTATTCTTATGTAAGTAATGTATGTGAAATAGTTGGGTGAAATAACCCACCACTATGCATAAGTACCATCGGGATTAAACGGGTAGTAAGTGTATATTGACCTCTAAAAGGACCTGCCCTCGTCTCGTCCCGTGTTCAGCAGGGTCCACCACGAGCGGAATAGGTTGGCTTGGACTTAAGAATGAATATACCCAAAAAATTAATACTCATATCTACTTACATACTTCTACTTACATGTAATATTATAACCTATTATTTGTATAACCCTTGACTAGCTTTATATGAGCACGTACTTTTAATATTTTTTTTATTTCTGTATCGTTTATTCTATTTTTAGTGACCAGACGCAAAAGCAGAACGACCGGCCGACTGCGAAAACAGAGGTGCGTATTATTGTGTATACGATCACATTATTGTAGCGGTGCAGATGACCGACAATAACTCTGCTAGTGCGGAACCAAGGACAGTCTTAATTATGTCGTTCATTCTTTCCATACCAGAAGTAATATGTATTTTTAACTGAAACACTCACCTTTATAATAATTATGGTTAAAATATTATTTTAGGATTCTGATGAAGTACCAGGTCCAACTTACGCAAATGCTCCACCTAAGCCAAGAAGGTCCAATGACGGCTATAATTCACCGAGTCCTGATATGTAAGTTGGAACATTACTTTTAATTTGAATTATTTTACATTTTCTTGTACATATTGCATAATTATTAAGGAACCATTCATTACCTACCCTTTGAAAATTTGCAGGTATGATCCCAACTACGATCTACTCAAAAAGCCAGCATCACACTACAGTCTAGGCACAAATCTCACTCGTTATCAGGACCATATGAACTACCAAAGTAGTATAAATCAAGAGAGCACATACACTCGCAGTCCGCTGTCACCATCGTTACAACAGTCACAATATCAAACGAAACGATCGTATGATACCCAACATCTTTCATTACCACTAACAAACATAAACACCGAAAATTTAGAAAATACTCAATCTTCTGCTATAAATATGTATAGGACTAACCCTCAATCTCCTTATTTTGATAATAGGAATAGAAATCAACAAGAGACAAAAACGCCGGACACTCCTAAAGAACGATTATACGACCGACAACCACAACGTAATCCTTTTTTACAAGATTATTCGACTCCAGTGGATACGTCTCCAAAGAATAATGAGGTACCTATGAAAAATAAACAAACTCTGGAACAAGATGCAACTAAGCAAAATTATAATGAATCTTACCCAGAATCGCGATCTAATGCCGTAAGTAATATAGATCAAAGTGCTTATGATAAAGATGTATACGGCGAAATAAATGTTAGGAAAACTAGATCAAACAAAGGGAATGATCGCTTGGCTGAAAGGCGTACGCCAGATGCTTATGGCAGATCAAATACAAGTTCTGGTTACAACAAAGGCAAACTAGGAGATTATGAAGATATATACAATACATATACGACTGACAATGATAAAACTCATACGAAGACACTAAACACGTCTCAGTCTCGAGACAATATAAGCGTCTCCAGTAATAAACAAGCACAAGATAATACCTCTAACGTTGTAAGTATAAATTCATTTATATTAATGTTATTGAAAATAATTATAAATAATTATATATCATATTTTTTTATTTCTTTACAATTTGTATAGCTATTTTTTTAATATTATTGAATAAATTGAATAATAATATGATTTTAAACTTTTATCATCACGGACAGTAAAAATTTAACTGTAACGGGTACTCATGATTCATTATTTCACCGATATTTCATTGCAATTGGGTCGAAATATAAGTCATAAGTTGAAAGTTAAAATAAGTTGAAATTTAAGAAACAAATTTTATTCTTTGAAAAGGCTACTGGTAGCGTATGTAACACGTTGCAGGTACATAATTATAACCATTCCTGCAGAATAAAATAATAATATAGAAGTTATCGTGAACGTTCTGTTAAGAGTAGTAATTAGAAAAAATAACTGAAAACCCACATCTTTAATAATAAAATGGAGCTAAAATTAATAAAGTTATAAACTTAAACGTTGTTGTGAGTTAAAGTTGGTCACAATATTTACGTGCGGGTATTATAGAAAACGTAACGATTAAGTTAAACTAAATATATTTACTAAAATGTACATAATTAAGTAATATTTAAAATATATTTAAATTTTTAGGTACCAGAAAAAACTTTCAGCGGTCCGTCTGTTCTAAGGAGGAAAAAAATGCAATCTAGTGGCATACAACCACCTATGCCTAGACCGCATAGTGCTGACTTCCTTGAATATGAATCAAAGAACGAAGCTTTAAATAAAACTATGGCAACAAGGGCAGTTGATCCCCACAAACAACCACAACGACCTAAATCTAGTCTCGATATTAATTCATATTACGACCCAAGTTCAGATCGATATTATTCGGAAGAGAGCTACGCTGAAAAAATGCGACAATCTGCTCAATACTTGCAACAGCAAGCTGTAGGCCCAAGAAATATTCAAATTCCTTTAGCAAAATATGCAAGTGGTCTAGCAGAAAAACAATTGCATTCACCTTATCCTCAAGTTGCTAATAATAATTATGAAACTGAATTTAATTTAAACAGAAACAATCGCGACAATGTTAGTTATCATTCGAAGTACAGTGACCTTGAGGGAATAAATTCTAATTGGACTCTGAGAGAAAAAGCATTAGAAACTCGGAAGGAAAATTTGAATAGAAGCGGTAGCGTAATGAGTGATAGTTCCAATGTCATGGCTTATGTTAAAGAAATGAGTAGACTTGAACAGCATGCAGATAGTTTTATGCGATCAGCAAGCGCGAGACTGCCTTCAACCACCAATGATAGAGAAGGTGAAAAGAAAGTACAACAGGTAAAAAGCATTTAAAACAACTAAATATTAAAGGGTATGAAATTATGTTGAAATATAGTAGTTTTACTTTATCGGTTATTTTGTCAATTATAGCGCGAAGAATCTATGAAAAGGTTACTTGAATGGAAACAGAGGATGTTACAGTCTCCTTTGACTCGCAAAAGCACGCCTGCAGCAATATCACTTGCGCGATCCCTCAATCAAAGTAGACAGTCTTTGAGATCTGATCAGTACAAATCTAAAACATACAATAATGCATCATTTAATAGCTACTCTTCTGATGATGAAGGTATGTAGTCTCCAATACAAAATATTATACTGATTTATCAGCATGATATCGTTATTCAACTACAAAATTCATAATTATATGTTTGATTAAAAATGTTCTTTCCAGAAGTCTGCCTATCTTACTTTGTATTTTAGTTGCCATTGCGCAAATAACATACAATTGATATAGTCACTTAAATTTTATGGACGCATGCTGGACAATAAATATTAAAAATACCATTTGCATGGACAGTAAATCCATACGATTTTGTGTTAAAATATTAAGACTTTATTTTACGTAATATTTATGTAGTTAAATTTTAAAATAGTTTCATATTTTTATTAGTGTATTATCAACATCTAATTATTTGGGTAGTGTAAGCTCTATTTCTTAAGTGTGTACTTACATATATTTTCGTAAAATATAAAAATGCCACTTAAATAACATTATTACTTACTAAGATTATTTATTTTCTATATTTTTATATTCAACATTTGCAGTAGCATTATGACGACTTCGCTTTGCGGAAAGGTACCTTCCTGCCTGCTGGGACGTTATATTTATACTAATAAGGCTCATTTAGATATCGGTGATGGGTTTACGAAAACACTTTTATGGTTGTGGGAACAATGTTTTAGTAAATTTCTAACACAAATAAATAAAAAACATAAGTAATATTACTAACAATAATAACCATTCTACAAATTATTTTTCGTACTTATTTGTTATTAAAACGTTGGTTTCGCTTTTGCACCTCAGAGGAAACATCGGACACTGATCTGCAAAAACCGAGAGATATGCAGGCAGGAAGGTCCCATAATGTGAACATAACGAGTCCTATTGTTATGCGACCAACAACCCCGCACGCACTCTGTATCGCTCAGCCAGCAGAAAAACCTAACATTAATATCGATGAAATATGTAACAACACTAATGAATCCACAGAAAATACTTACGAAAACATTTTATGTACCGTATCGATTCCACAAGTAATAAGTGGTAACGAAATAGTTGATTGTAATGTTAGGGAAACTCACCAAGAATTATCATTATCAACGAGTATTGCTGAATCAATTGATCGAGAAAATTTAAAGACAGCTGAAAACGATGGATATGAAACTCATGACAGTGAATCAGAATCTGAAACACAACTAGAATATACTGATAACGATTTAGATGAAGTATTATTAGAATCAGATACTGAAATTGCAAATAGACAAGATAATTGTGAAAAAGATCTTTCTCAAAATCCAGACGAACAAATCTCTGTAAATACTGAGGGTGATAAATTGGATGATAATGATTCTGAAACGCCACCAATACAGAACATAGGTGAAGAACATTACTTGCCAATGAGTCCACGTAAAACATCTGTGATTGAACCTGCACATAAAACAATATTAAAAAATCTATCTGTATTTGATCATATGGCAACACACCACTATGAAGACAACCCATACGTAGAAATGAATTTAGGAAATGAGGAAGAGGATATGCAGACATATGAAATAGTTTGTGTCAATAATGGAAAAGTTGAACCAGTTTATATGGAATTGACTAACGTTACAGAAAAAGACGAGAAAGAAAACGAAGAAGCAACAGCAAAAGCGAAGTTTGTATGTGATACTGTTACTAATTTTGCTGAAACCAAAGATCAAACTGTTAAGAGGGCAGTGAAGAATGAAAAAGCTTTAAAAGACAAAGTAGATTCCGACCTAGATGACGATTATTTAAAGGATACGTTACCTATTGATGCTCCTTTTAGCAGATTTAGTATATCTGATACATTTAGACCTGCTTCATACTACCTCAGTAGCAGTAGAACTATTTTAGAACGATTAGACAGTTCTGATAGTGATATAATTCCACCACCTCCAATTCCCAGGTCTTCGCCACCTATTCATGAGTTGTCAGGTGAAGCTTTATCTAAGTATATTTTGGATAAGTTAGATAAGTCTGATATATCTCAGGATAATTCAATATTGAAAATGCTAACAAGTGAAAACCAAAACATGAACACTGGCAAAAGACGGACCACTTCTTTAATGATTTATGGAAGCAGGACGTCTATTCATGATACGCTTTCCAGAGGCGAAAAAATTCGCAATAGTAGAGCCAGTTTAGTGAACGATATTAACAAAGCGAATGATGTATCTAGTAACTGTCCAAATGATTCTATACAAGAACATCAGAACTGTAGTAGTGTTGACACTGATTCAATTCAGAGTTATAATGCAGACAGAGGATCTTCCAGATTATCAATAGAATCTGATTTAAGCAGTAAGTTTGAAATGGCTGTATCAAATGTCTCTTCAGATATCCCTAGTTTAAAAGATTCCGAATCTATTGTAGATTTGCGTCATACGAGCATTCGAAATTTGGAAAATATTTTGAAACGGAGACCTTTGTCTGACGACTCATTGTTTGAACTTAATGAATCTGAAATTCAGACATCAATTGAAGAAAGCATTAATATCAGTTTCAGCAGCTGTTTAGAACCTTCACAGCCAAGTACAAGTGAAGCAACGTGTAGCAATATAAATTATGAGAATTCAGCTCTATATCCTTCTCCACTAGAAACTTATTTTACTCATTGTAACAATACTAGTCAGAGCCATCTTTCTCTTGGAGCACATTCACATTGTTCTAACTCACCTATAAATACCGTAATGAAATGTTCTACTTCCGACTCTTATAGAAATTTAGTACCACAGATGAATATAAATAATGAACCGATATTAAGTTATGTAGGTTCACAGAGTTCTAGTAGTTCAATTGGCATGACGAAATCTCCCATATCTTTTTATAGAAAAAACAATGAAGAGACAATTTTAAAAAACAATTTAAACAACGATGTTGTGGCTGATAAAATTAAAGAATTTGAATGTGAGAAATCTACATTAAAAACTGGAAATGAAACTAATACATCATCTACAACGACAGGTTTTCATAGCCGCGAAAGTTCAGCGGAACATAGCGCTCCCTATTATTACTCCGATTTATCATCTCAAGAACACATTAATGTATTGCCAACTTCTCATTTTTTGAAGAACACCAATCTTCATCGTAAGTTAAATAACCAGAGGCGTAAAGGACCACTGCATAAGAAAAATGATATTTCACATATTCACAATCCCATTCGAAATAATCAATTGCTCATGTCTGATCGTTCGTACGAATTTACTGCTACAGCAAGAAGCGTATCAGTTGAATTTTTAAGCGCAGCAGAAAAAGATTCTGACATTGATCTCAAAAATATTTATGAGTCAACTGGATTTAAGAGTTCAAAAATTCCAGAATCAATCAATCTTATACCAGGTCTTGGATGTAAACGGAGCAGTAACATCAATATAAGTGAAGAAAATTCTTCACCAGATTCTAGTGGTATTAATCGTAGTAATTTGAAGGTATCTACTGGTAGCATGTCTTCACACTGCAGCGGTAATTCTTCGAATACTGTGTATTACGATGCTGAAGCTGAAGCAAGTGCTTATGAAAATTTTATGTGCCCAGGTGAAAAGCATTGGGACGAAGACGCTTTGTGGCGAGATAATTTAAGACGTGTATCTCATCGACATGCCCGATCGATGGACGACCTGGACGCAAGACCGTCTGATGCATCGCTATCTGATCGATCTGGAGTTGATATGTCATGTATAAATAGCATAAAGAGAGTCAAGAAAAACGTGGGAAAAATTAGCAGAACTCCAACTTATGTAAATTATAACATCCAAAATGAAATTCAAAGACGTCAAGAAAACGGCATCAACTATGATAGTGTTTTCCAGGAAGAGAGTGAAAAATTGGACGAAAATGACGTTTACGTTTGCCTATCCAACACAATTAGTGCTCTCCAGGAAAATACAGATGAGGGAGTTTACGAACAGTTGACCATTGACTCATCGGAAAATTCGCTTGTCTCAGAGACAGGGAATAATCAAATTAAAAAGAAAGAAAAGCAGAGAAAACAGTTTGAAATTGATAGGGAAAAACTGAGACAATGGGATCTTTTATCTAGTGGTTTAATGAAAGGCGGACCAGGATGCGTGCGGGGTGCGGGTGTGGGTGTGGGCACAAGCGACGTTCTCTGTAATACGGACACCGGGACAGACAGTGCAAGCAATGAAGGTATCCTCTAACATTCTATGGTCCCGTAAGGTACACTATGTAAGTTACATTTCTACTAAAATTATTGCAAAGCAAAGTCTTTTTAAATAATTATTGTACATAAATAGTTTGGCATTTTTATTTGCAGTTTTATATAAATAATAGTAAATAAATATAAATTTGGGCTTAAAACAAGATAAGGTGTACAAGTATTTAGCATGCGCAAAACTTAACATGGTTTACACAATGTAAATATTTTATACAAAATGAATGGAATTGTAAATTACTAATTTGCGAAAACTTTCGTTGATGAAACACTTTATCATGTTTTACCATCTTATATTACATTACAAGAATAATTATGTATTGTGATAAATGTATATTTCTTTAATAACTAACGACAATTATTCTGTTTTAGCTTCTATGTCAATGTCAGGCACAAATATCGAATCAGGCACAAACAATAATACACAAAATCAACAACCATTATCAAAGAAAGCATTCCTTGGAAGTAATACATCAATTGGACGGAACAACAGGGAAGGAAACATACCAGTTCGGGCCGTTAGTCCTCGAGTGAGATGGGTAGAAGACAAATCTTCGAGCGATCATTATGGGACTCAACAGATTATGACATCTCAACAAAATGTAAGAAGGAATAACATAGAAATTTAAAACTACATTATATTAGAACGGAACATAAATTTTAAAACTTTTGTTCTTTCTCTTATAGTTACATGCCTTAACAACGAATGAAGAAACATGGGCTCGTTCTCCATCAAGAGCTATGCAACAGCCGATAAGAGCTGTAAGTCCAAGAGTAAGAAGAAACACAGAAAACGATGATATGGTATGTGATGACCTTTTTATTTTGTCTGATTTTGTAAACAGCGCTAAGTTCGTATATTGTGCTGCTATATTGTATCATATGGTAGAATTTTAGTCAATTAGTTGTATATGAAAACTGTTGAATGTTTGTTAATTTATAAATATCATACGCTTCTGATTTGAATTCCATTTCAATATTTTAAAGAATTACTATATTTTTAAATGAGAACATTCAACATAATTATAATGAAATATATTTTTTATTTGCATTTCATACCACATTCGACAGTTATTACTTTAGTTTTATTTTTTATTTTGGTTAGTATCACAGCTTAATTGTTTTATGTTGCGTTGATTTATGTTCATTGTTGCGTATTAGCCTAAGGAAGTTCATCAGACCAGCCAGGAAATGGAGGAAGTGCCAACTGCCGGAGAGCTTCTTGGTAGAAGTCACGAGGAGTTAGTGCTGCTTCTCATACAGTTGCGACGACGTCACGCGGCTACACATCGATCCATTGAACAATGTTGTGTGCAAATCAATAGTATCGAGGTGCTTGTTCATGCTTTTTTGTGTTATTATTAGAGCTTTGTTGTAATCTTGTCCACCATTATTTTTTTGATGTTGTTTACTAGTATGTTGTGCACTAAGTAGTTCGCTTAGTACATTCGCTTAATTTTTTAGAATTTTAGTTTTAGTACCATTTAAAATTTTGCATTCTAAACAATAACTACAGATTTTAAAGATAAATACAAGGAAGTCTAATACTCTACCTAGTCCGGCCATAAGTTCTGTTACACAAATGAAAATGCATTTTTTTAATGAAGTAATGTAATATTATTAAAATTAAAACCTATATATTTATTAGTCTCAGCAAAAAATAAAAAAATAAGATTTTTTTTATGTAACAGTATTTATGGCCAGACTAGTAAGTAATATAGGAAATCTAGTAGTCTAATAATTGCTCATAAATACGTATTAAATTAAATATTATAAAAATTTTAGGACTGTATAAGCTCACTTAAGGCAATGGAACGGGAAGAAAGCCTGCAACGGCTGGAACAACTGAAGATGCAGTTAATGAATCTCGAGCATCAATATGAGAAGAGTAAACCATTGGTACAGTTGGTGGATAATATGGTTAAACTGGGATCATTATACAATAGACCAGGCTCCACGGTAGAACGCTTGGAGAGGAACCAGAGACTGAGGCAGAAAGTTTTAGCTGAGCATGCATTGGAGCAACAAAGGTAACTTGATAATGAAGTTGGATTTTGTTTGTTTTAAAGATAATTTCAGTTTTGATATAGTCGACACGTGATATAATCTAAAGGTGTCTAAACGAAATTATCAAATTTACTCTTGGCTTTTTTAAGCGTTCACTATATTTATTTATTTAGACTTTATTGTACCATACAAAGTATAAGAACAAAAGGCGGACTTAATGCTAAAAGCATTCTCCGCCAATCTGGTAACTGCCAAGATTTCTTCTCTTAGATTTTTTTGGATTATTCCAGGTGGCTAGAAAGTGCTGCGGCGGGTAAACCTCTGGAAACGGAGGCAGCTAGAGTACGAGTGGCGGAACTTTGGGCGTTGGAACAAGAACTGGCCGACGAAGCCGCCATTCTGCAAGGACTTAAAACGGACAAAGATGCCATCGAGTCGCTGCTGACTGGTATTTATTTTTTATTTTCCGTTTGTAAACTGTTGTGCTAACACGCTTATTTATTTATATTACCTGGATTGAATGAATTTTTAAAGCAATAAAATTTGCTCCCAAATTTTCCCTCAAACATTTCCCACGTAACGCCCACTGGGGAATATTTCGACACTGGAATATTTTGGCGTGTTACGTGGGAAAGGTTGGTTACAATAAAAGCAATTCATTCAATTACTAATAAATCGTGTATTGTCCCTCAAACAATTATAGTCACAACGATTCTAATGATAACACACTTCCACATCTTTCATTGTTCACCAGCCGAACTCTTCAAACAAGTGCCGAAGAATACCTCCTTATCATCATCTATCAGGTCATCTATCAGTGTCACGACGTAGATACCATCGAACGCTTACAAAAAGCGCTGGCGTCCCAATTATTTATTTTATTGATGGTCAAACACCGACATATTATTTTAATCCGTCACAAAAATTCACATTTTCACCATAGACCTGTTAAGTTAAGGACACCGGTTTTGGAAATAATTTATTTTAGTCTTTAATTTGGTTTCATTCTACAAATCTTTAGAGCATGCCATAAATATAGCGTAAAATATAAATGTATTACGTTTACTTTATTACTGCATTAATTGCAGGAGTACGTGGAAAGCTTGACAGTGTGAACCGAGCCGAAAAACGCGCGACGCGGTCGTCCGGAGACGCTCTTGAAGCAGAATTAGCGCGCGTGCACGCAATGCTGGCGCACAATTCTAAGGTTTATAAGGTTTTCATCTATACAATGCACTTATTATTTTATTACCTTTATGTATTTTGATTATGAATTTCCAACACTTTTAAAATTTAAATTCAGTTTTGATTTTATCAAATTTGAAATCCGTGAACTATTACTTCAATTTCTATTTTTAGCATTCGCATACCCATTAGTATCGCAACTGGCATGGACATATCACAAACAACCACGACCGGAGACCAAACATTAGTCACATAAATATCTGCATCCGTAACTCTCCTTGGCAACACTACAAACTTATCCAGGGGTCGTCAAATGACTGTTTGTGTTGGTAACAGAAACTGGAGCAGACGGTGGCGGACAACGCGCGGCTGGAGCGCGAGCTGCAGCAGCTGCGGCGCGCGCTGCAGGCCCGCCGCGCCGCGCCGCAGCACCCCGCGCTGGCTCAGCCCGCGCACGCCACTGCTATGTTGGAGGATGGTGAGTTGGCTTATAGTAGTAGTAGTGTATAGTTGTTGGTAGTCACCAACTACTATACAAGGTGATTTTTATTTCATTTGACATTCTCCAGGACATGAAAGAACATGGTCATAGGTAATGATTAAGCATATAAAGTCAAAATTCTACACGATAAATATTTAAAAAATGGCAATCAAAATTATCTAAAAATAATCGGTATGTATGGTTTACAGCTGTGTCGTACGGCGACCGTGAGCCGGCGCCTGACCTTGCCGGGGCTAATGACCTTTAGTAGAATAGTTTAAGACCGCGCGCTCAGGTTGCCACATTATTGGTTTGTGATGGGCGAAATGTGACGTTTAATTACATATTTGGAATGAGAATCGAATACTGAGTACCCCCTAATTAATATGTCAACTGACTAAAAAATCGCCTATATCATAAATTCTAATGATATCAATTCATCGTCATCAGCATTGCAACTCATAACTGTCCTCGGGCACGGGTCGCCTCTGACAATGTAAGGTATCCAATCCAATGTAATCCAATGTCCCTTACATATAGACAATAGTCCATCACGCTAACCAAGTGAGTCTACAAATTGGAAATTAGCAGCGCTATTCATTATCCATAATTGAATCTAATTTACATGATTGCAGCCATTAATGTGTTTAGTGTACAATAGCAAATTGATGTACACATCAAAGATAATACGTATGAATGTTGTGACAGTACTTATTATAGGATTATGTAATTAAGTGGTTTAACAAGCTGTTACAGTAGATAACAATGTTATTATTACATGAAATTGCAGAAGTATCCCGAGTTCAGCAGTTGGTATCAGCATTGCAACGTCAGCGCCAGGAACTGAGTCGAGCTGTCAGACACCTAACCCAGCAGTCGCAGGCTCTACAAATTACACACGACTCTGGTACGTGCTCTTGTGTATTACGTATTTTAAAGCTTTTTCATACCAAAAAATATGTTTTGTCACGTTTTTTAACCGACTTCTGAAAGGAGGAGGTTCTCAATTCGATTGGTATTTTTTGCATACATGATTTTAAATGTGCAGGTAAAACAAAATTTATTTTAGTTAACAAACCAGTCGGTAAGTATATTAAGTATACCCTTAGACATTAATTAATGACGACAAGAACGTTGAGAACACTTGAATGAATAGCTACTTCATTTTTGCAATGCACATATATGAAAATGATTTGATGGTATTTGCTTAACCGTATATCTGCAACCTACATAACTTTTGCAGGTAAACGACGGCCCATGTCGTCTTGGCAAGAGACTAACTTAGATACCGGGCACACCATAGACCATGGTTACGCAGACTATGATTACGACACGACCGGTCAGGTACTGCCACCGGGACACTACGGCCAGTCGAATGTGGCGACACCTTTGTATGTGGACACAAGGGGCACCGGTGCTGACATCACTTCACCATTAACAAGCGAAGATATGCAGCATTCAGCTTTCGGTATAATTTAAATTTTAAAAATGATAATTATCGTATAAGACATAAACTGATCTCGGCTCCTTAAAGTTTATAGTTGATATTTAACGCAATTAAAAGAAACTCTTCCACACTCATATCTCAATTCAAGGGGAATATGAGTATATACTTCTCCGACTTGAAAGTAAATATTTATCAGTCACATAAATGAACTCCTTCAGGGTACAACCAACTGGGTTGACTTAACGAAGCGTTTGGAATTATATTGATTCTTTAATTCTTTCAGGTAACTTGTCTAATGTAGAAAAACAGGAGATCAAAACCGTGCGAATTGTAAAACGAGAAAGCGAGCGACGTCAAAGAGATAGAGACCGTTCGTTACAACCGATGACCGATTGGACCACCAATAACATTACAGCAAACCTCGATCAGTTCTTAGAGGAGGAATTAGTTCAACCCACAAATTACGCTCGGGCATCATCAGTACCGCGAACTGATTTTAGCAAATTTGAAGAATATTACTCGAAACCTCAACCTTCGGAAAATCCAAGTTATCTGCGATTGAATGACAAAAACATGGATCTCAGTCCAAAGTACCCTTCCAGTCCGTCGCTCTCCAACTATGACTTCTCTCGTGACATTTCTTCACTAAGCAGCAGTTACCACAAGAGCTATGACCGGTCTGGATATGACAAAACAATGTCCTTGTCTACTCAGTATTTAAACAGTCCTACCGACAGTTCTAGAACTCTGACTAATGACCCGATATCCAAAACAAGCAGTATTGCTAGTTTGACTCGGTCCCATATGGAATTGTCGCCGATATTCCGAAGCGAAGCTGCTAAGCAAATAATAACGGAGATGTCAGGAGATGGAACGAAGAACGGTTCGTTGCACAGGCGACAAGTTCCGAAGGAAAAGAGAAGGCATTACACCGCTCCACATCATCTGAGCGCGAAAACTCTTAATGAAATACCTAAGGAAAATTACAATCAGGATGTAAGTACTTTTACTAAACTAAATTGATAATTTATTCAATATGTATTATTATTGATTAGTTATATACATTCTGTTTTTTTTGCGATGACAATTTTATTTATCCCTTTTATAACAGTTTATGGAAAAAAAAAATTCAATTAGAGTTTTCTTAATTGGAGACCTTTTGAACAATTTTTCAGGCGATGGGTCGATCATTAGACGACGCCGATATGGAGCGTGCCCTACGCGGCGCGGCGCCCGACGTGGTGCGCTCGGCCCTCCCGCCACGACGACCGGACTCCATCGACCAGCTGTTAGCAGCGCCGCAGAAGATTGTTATCCCAGAGAGATACATACCGGAGAAGGTATCCACGTCAAAACAGTTTTAAGTCATAAATAAATAATAAATATTTTTTCATAAACAGGCGGCAAACGATAAATGGTCGTCACTGAAGCGTTGCACGCTCAGTAAAAAGCGAAGAACGCGCTAATTACTCTAACACTGCACCCGAACACGTACTAATTGTCTAGCAGTGTGCTGAGAATTATGATAGAATGGAACCCCTTAAACTCCAATAATTTTTCAAATTAGAAACCTATCATTAAAATAAAATGGCACTGATCTGTTCATAACAATAGAATTCATTGGTGTATTCTTTCATTAGCCACCAGAACTCTCGCCAGAGGAACAACAAAAAAGACAAGAAAAAGTCGAGTCCATCAAGAAAATGCTTACAGGCTCTTCCGCAGATCCTAGCAAGGTGAGTTATGCTTCTGTATCGTTATTATAATAGTATAATTATTTGAATAACTATTATGTCGAAAATGATAAATCATTGTAACAAATTTCAATAGTATTTGAAAAAAAAAACGTCAGTTGTGACGACTGACCTCGAATTGGTTACGAAATAAATAATTCACGTTCACATCGTAATTTTAAATGCATTATTTCCAACTAAGATAAGATTCAATCAGTGACACTGATAATATCCGAATATTGTTTAATCCTTCGATCACTCAAGATTGAAATTAAATCATATAAAGTTAAAACGCGTCATTTCCATTTATTCATTCTCTTGAAATGATTACAAAACTGTATCATATCTGTATGCACTCCTTTCTTATTCATAAACACTGCATCTTGAACTAGACTTGCTTTCATTGTTGTCTTGAATGGTCCACTTCATTTATCATTCTGCATGGCCTTTTACTGAATTATATATCATTTCATCTTCTATTATAAAATACGGTAAAATTATAAATATTCTTAATAGTAACTAGTGTTTGTAGATGTTTTAAATTAGATGACTTTTTGTTTAAAACTCAACATGTATCATAAATAGCTACAAGAAAATCATAAACATCTAAATCTTTCCAAAGGCTATACATAGTTGTGAATGGAATGCAAAAATCTACAAACACTACTTAAATTTTGCTTGAAATAGCAGCTTCGAATGTTGGCTGTAAATATGTAAAGAACACAGTCATACGTGTGCTTCAACATTAGAGCCCAGACGGTGAAGAAAAGCGGCAGCGCGAGCACTTGCTCCAGATGAACCAGATACTGGCCAAACAAGTCACCGAGATGAGCAAAATCATAGCTGGTAAGATTCTGAGCCTGATTTAGATCGCTAGTTTATTTAAATGAATGTTTAGATCGATCTGCACGATGTGTCAAATCTCTCAATTACTAGTTCACCGGTATTTTTAGTCCTACTAAACATGATTTGCTTTTGATAACGTTACTACGGTTTCTTAAAAATTTTGTGTGATATTTACTATATAAGTGTTAATAAATTCATAGTCTTCGTTTTTAAATTTTTGTATATTATGTTATGATTTGATCCATCTGTTGCAGATATTTGAATCCTTATACCTTAACTTGCTAGTTTTAACTTCACCTTTATTAGCAGCATTTCCTATATTGTTAATTTCCCTTTGTTTTGAAACGTTAGTGCACTTTGGACTCGTGCTTCAATATTACAGTTTAATTACTATTTTTCAGAATTTTATTGAATTATTATTTCACATAAATAATAAAATGAAAAATTTATTTGTTTCATTAATAAGTTGTCCAAAAGTGCACTAAACGCTTGTTTGATTATTATTTTTTGAATCGTGTTTGTGTTGTGCACACATAGGATTTATCCCCGTAAAAAATGTTAAAAGATTTTTTTCTACAACTCTTCTAACATTTTTTTTGTGACTAACGATCACGTGTGTCCACGCATGTAACAATAATGCTTGAAGTCGTTTGTCCCTTTTCTGCAGGAACCAACACTGAACAAGGGTCGTCCACAAATAACAGAATGGCTAATTAAACATACACATCATGCATATTTATTTCTCTTAGTATTCACCACCTGACCCATAGTAAATTCACCACAAATATTATTTGAATCAACTTTTTAGTGTCATGAACACTATCTAGAATATAATTACCGCTAGATGTCATAATAAGCCCATTCAGCTAGCGACGGCCCTAGGCGTCTTCAATGAAGTGTGTTGCAGCATGATTTGATTTAACGCATTTTGTTGTGAGTAGCATTTGTTTTTTTATTTTTATTGATTTTTTATTAATTGTATTGTTAATGCCTTGTATTTGTGCATTGTATTTTTCTATAATTGTGTTTGTGAGTTACATCTTAAAAAACTTTTAAAATTTAATCTGCATATCCTATCAAATTATTGAAGAATTATGGTAAATTCTTTGAAAATGTAGCAGGTATAACGAATACTAGCAGAATTCACACGCTCAATGGAGTTATTCGATAACTAATTGTGTATTGTATGTTGCCAGTCAAAGCACTAGAAGAGTTGCCGCAACAAACCGACATGGAAGATTACGACGACCGCTCCCCAGACGTCGAGTTACCCATTTATCAACAACGAGATAATTTCTTCACTTGAACTGCCATTGAGAAAAAATAGAACTGATATTAAAATAATACTCACTGATAGGCTGATGATGATTTTGCTACCTGCACACATTTGTCAAATTTTGACAGTATAATGATGGAGGAGAATTATTGATAGATGAACGAAGAAATCTTTATTTCCTAAAAATGTACAATCTTATCTTTGATGTTTGCCATTATAATTATTTCGATTTAGATAATTAAGAACATCGATTTGAACACTCGTAGGATATCTCTGCTTCTAAACATATAGAATTAGATATTAGCGAACCGTTGAAGCACTTATTACACAGCTATACAGATTCGATTCAGCACTATCTATGAGTATTTTTGAGATATTCTTGTTTAAGTACTTGATTTGACGTTGTGCCATCACTGATGTTAGTTCTATCTATGGTTCTTCTACTTCACTACTAGAATCGACGTAAAAATGGAGTAAATCGATTAAGACATAAATATTATGTATATCTATTGTGAAAGCGCTCGTACGCACTATGCGGTTAGCCGGACTGCGGCCAGCCGTCCGGCTGACCGGAATCAAAAATATGTATGAAAATGTGGTTTCTATACACACTGCGATGCGGCTGCCGCCCAACCGCTCCGGTCGCTGGGAGCGCTGCGGCCCGATCGACGGCTAGCCGGACGGTCGCTATACGCACTATGCGGTTGGCCGGTTGCGGTTGGATGTTGTACGTGTTCACCGACGCTCGCGCATTTTATTGATGATAACAAATGATTTACAATGAATTTCGATGCACCCAGTACCTTTTTCTCTGTTTCTTTTTTATATATGACGTGAATAAATATAATATATAGCTGCGACTTCTTTAAATTCCATCTTGGAAATTAGTCGATCCAACCGCAAACGACGACGGTTACTCATACGCACTGTCCGGTTAACCGGCATACTTCCAGCCGTCCGGCCAACCGCTAGCCCAACCGCATCCCCCGGTCAGCCGGACGGCTGGCCGGAGTCCGGCTAACCGCTATAGTGCGTACGAGCGCAAAGCCTACCAGTGAGGCAAGTCTTTTTCTATAGAGATGATTTTTTCATCTAATCTCTTGTCTGTAAAAGCATCTATGTATTTGCGGACCTTCGATGAATTGGTACATTGTGTATATCTTATTGTTGTTGAGCGTTATGAGGCTGTCTTTAGATATTCGTGGCATTTATTGAATGCACTTTGCCGACAATAAAATATATTGCCCCAATGTAAGTAAATTTGAAATACAATATGCCATGTTACTTTATAAGTTTTTACTTTATTTACAAACTAGTTTTCCGCTCGCGGCTTCCTGAAATTCTTAATTTCCAAAAATCTTCTATTTTCTCTCTTCTAGTGTAGTTCTCACTTGCGTCACTCGAGGAACCTATAAACAAAGTTTCAAGTGAATCCATTGAAGTAATAAAAAGTTTCAGTTTATCTCCTTTTTCATCACCTTAGGGGCTCCATAACACTTCCCACGGAACATACATCACATATTTCAGCTTGTTGCGTTCATTAGTTTCGGCTGTATGTACGTTGTCTGCCAGTCACTCAGTAACGGAAGAGTTTTATATACACATATTGATATAGTCTTGAAGAACTGACTGCACTTTTGGCTTAACGTAATAAATAAGGTGCTTTGAATTTATGTCAGTACCAATTTAACAGACAAAACTTTGATAACATAATATTATTATTATGAGCCATAAAAATAGTTTTGGATATGGACACAGTTATACAAAAAATTATTAATTTTGGCCATACTTAATTTAGGCGAATATTATTTGATTTAATGGATATTTAACGGATAAATGTTGGGACACTGCAAGCCATCGGATTGAATGATTGAGATTTAAATTAGACTGGTTGTACCTACATATCTACTTAATATCTTAGTTGTAGATTGTCCCCAATCTTGAATACATGTGGTAGCCTAAGTACATCTTATTCAAGATTTAGAGGTATTTCTAGAATTTCTGGTAAAATAATTTTCTTGCTTTTCAATTTTTATATCTTTTGGTTAGAATGATTCAATTTGATTTAACTTGGTTTTTATCCTTGTCTGCTTGATGTTAGAATAGACCTAATAATTGAGTTCTTTTCGACCGTCTGGTATTTTTGTTGCTCAATTATGAAACATTCCCTAATGTCTTTGTATTGAGTGTATTCAATTATTTATATTTATTGTAGTAAACTTAAGATAGTTATGAGCATATATGAATTTTAAATACATAATAGGCCAGTTATAATGAAAATATTGAGAGGTTAATAATTTGAATCGTATTGTGTCCTGACACAAGGTTTTTCTTTTATAAATAACGTTTATTGATAATTTATGTATATTCACAAGTGTTAATATAATAGTGCTTCGTTTTAGAAATGCGCTTCGTATTAAATCATTATGTTTTAAACATTTATACCCAAAATGATTTAAAAAAATGTCTTGTTATTATTACTTCTAAGTTACCAAACTACCGATAAATTTAAATTACTAAATGAGAAGCACTATTATATACATTTTTGAAATAAGGGTATGCCATTTTAAAATAACTTAGACATTACACGAAGCACATAACTAACTGTACAATACATTATGAATAATTTTTCTAACGAATAAAAATGCGTTTTAGTATTATTTCGTTTAATTTGTATTTTATTGTATTATACCTTTTGTTTGTTAACATTGTAAATTAAGATACATGTTTGTTTGTTAATAATATAATTATTTGTACAAAATGAATATGCATAAATGTGCACATTTTTACATAGTTTTGTCAATTGTAGGTACAAATAATGTAGTTCTTCTTATGAATATTACTGTTTACACTGACTTATGTATTTAGACTGGACTGGATGCTTCACAGTATAGATCTGTAAGCAACGAATTGATAACATTTGTGATATATCTATTCGTAAATTTTAATGTCTGCTTACTTCGGTTTCCTTCATATATTAAATGTTTTGATGTGGTAGGTATTAGGGTAGTATTGTTGCTCTTTGCCTATGAAAAGCTTTAAATATGAAATCGCTATAAGACATGAGATGAACTTTGTAATTTGCGTTGTTAGTAATTAAAAAAACAATGATTAGTGTTTTCCTACCTTTGTAGCTTAAATTATATATCAGACTATTATATTGAAAACTTGATGTAATTCGAATGGCATAATGCTTAAGTGTGCTTTTTTTAGATTTTGTGCTTTTTTAGAGCTCCTGTTAACGAAGGGAAATCAATTTTGCAATAATGACTATTGGAAACATCAAGATTTCTATTTCTGTTCCTTGTGTAAAGAAAACCGTCTGTTAGAAAACGTTGAAATTATTTTTGCATTTATTTTAAAATATGCAATTTTTTACAATTTTTTATCTCATTTAGCTATGACGCCATAAAGTTTTAATATCGCCTTTAGTTTTAAAATTACAGTAGTAATCTATTTTACATAATATATAGAACTCTTAGAAAATATAATATATAAGAGTATAAACCTTATTAATATCATGACTATAAACTATGTACTTACAAGTTATGACTTCAATGTGTTAACAAAGAACCTTTACTAAACCAATTAAAGTAGCTATCTAGTTATAAGAATACATATTATACATGTTTTATAATTTTTAATTTATAATTTTCTAGAAACTATAGACTGAATTACTTTTTGCCTTATATCTGTCATCAACGGATTCCTAAACCCTTGTATAGTCAATTATGTACTTACCTGCCCTGATTATATTGTACATTTTATAAATATTTTTCTTCCTATAACCATGTAGACATTTCGGTATCTCCCTTTATCGTAAATGTTTATAATATTTGCTTCGATACAGATTTGTAATGTTATTGAAAAGAGATTTTATGCTAACGTACTCCGTTACATTATAAGAATCAATTAAACGATAACTACCAATTTTTTGCAGATACCTAGTGAATTACAGTGAGTGCCGGTTTTGTGTCCTTTTATATTAGATCATTGATTGATAAATAGGTCCTGCAGGAGTCTAATTAGCGAGGACACGTAAATCTGAACCTCAATCATTTCTTCAATCATTCAATCGCAGACTTTTACAATAAGTAGGTACCTACTCTGGTTCACATACGAGTATATACAACAAAATATAACAAAAATTCGCCTACAGTATTATTTGTGTATGCTTAAATTGTAACGGAATGCGAAACAATAAAAAAAAATAGGAGCAAAATTGTAGCAGGTTATCACAATGTTATTAAATAAAAATAATGAATAAGTACGATTATTATGAATAGTCAATTGTAATCGATTTTGATCATAATTATACGTAGAGGTACCTACTATTAAAATACCTTATATTATATAAACTATCGAACTTGATATTCGAGCTTCACTCAAGTTATCTGTCCCCTTATTAAGTATATGCAGGTCCCTCTATGTTAACTTATGCCTTGAATGAGTTGTTGCGTAAATACCTACAGGGAAATTTGCATACAATTTTATTTTATATTTTATAATTCTATCCTTTTTACACGGCAAACCTTGTAATTATAGTGTGTATGTTGTTCACAAACAAAACTAATAAAACGTGCTATATCAACAGTATATTGTGTTTTTTTACTTGAGAGCCAGTATTTTCTACTTTTCCTCTTCCTTTTTTCCTGGCGAACAACATATCGGTAATGGCTTTGGCTATTAATTATGTGCATGGAAAACGACCACGTACCATCGAGACTGCTTGTTTGCCGGCCATTAACATCTTTTTACAATATTAAGGCTAGGCGTATGCTGGAATGCAGGCGACGCAGTACAGCAAATCACAGTTCAGTACACCTCAGGGCAGTTGAGGCAGACATGTGCCCCCTCCGTATGCTGCGACGGAACTCATTCGCATCTTAGCTAGTACAAAGAATAGACGTTTGACAAAGATTCTAATAAACGTTCTGTCATGACTGTCATTGCAACAAAACTATGCCGCGCGTCGCGCTGAAATCTGTGCCGGCTCTACAACGGGACGCAGAGCAGGACTGACACATGTCAACGTCTGACGTGCCTGCGTCGCAGCATACGTAGTTCAATGACGTTCCATACTTTACAACCGCGCGTGAAAATAAATTCGTGCGCTGGTTACGTTTAACAATTTTGGACTACCCAAGTCCAAAATTGTTAAGGCTAAAGGGACAGGTTTCCCGAAGCGAAGCGAGGGCGGGTTTACTAGTATGAGGATATTCTGATCGTTTCTCTATTTTTTATTATTTATCGATTATTACTGGGTGTTATTATGATCTTAAGATGGTGGAATCTGCGAAGCTACCTACGTTTCGAATGTGGTAGGACCGTGGTGTTTATATTGCTATGAACATTCTGTCTTTCACTAAGTCACCAACGCGTTGCCGGCCAATGAGAAAACGATGGAATATTGGTGCAGTCTTATCAATGATCTCTCGACTCGCATAGAGCACGAACAAAAACGATATGCATCCTGGTTGAAAAATACCTATATATAAGTAGGTATACTTACCTAGTCTTATCCCATCATAAAATATTAGAATTAGTATTTAAGAAACTTCCAGTACCTACTCAGTTACTTACTTTAAATAAATTTGTATTCAAGCATTTGGTTGTAGTGAGTGTATTTTTACAAATTTAGCAAATACCTAATATGTACTTATTTACTTACATATTATACAATGGGGTACATACATAAAATTCACAACTGAATAAATATTAATAAATGAATATACATGAAAGTAGTCCTAATATTGGCGTATCTACCTACCAACTGTCTTGAGCATCAAAGTTACAAGTGGTGTGTTCTTGAGTTTTGAAAAATTATATCCATTTATATAGTAGGTAAATTAAATAGATTTATATTAAAAAAGCCGCCATTTTGCCGTAAAAGATTTGCCATTTACCTTGGAGCACGCAAGCGGATAATGCTTCCTATCTCATTTTCTCTCACGTTAAAATGTGTCTGTCTCTTTTTACTGTTGCTTTTTCACGTCATTTCCGTTTCATCGTCTTTCAAATTGTGATTTGAACGATGCTTAAGAAGTTTTCACTTCAAAATGAAAACAATGAAAGCTATGTTCGAGCGAATCTTCCGGTGGCACATTCACACAATATTATATAAGTAGGCTGTGCGACTAAGGCGCATCACATTCTCAGACACGCAGGCACACGGCACGGCACCCATAACGTAAGTAGTAATTTGTAACGATCGTGATTTGTTTTACATTGATTATTATGATGGATGTTTTGAATGCAGTGTGAGGAATCCCTTCCTCACACTGCATTCAAAACTTCGGTCGCGAACTTCTATTTTATTTGTACGTGAATCAGCTCGTAAATATATCTCTTATATATAAAATTCTCGTGTCACAATGTTAGTTACCATACTCCTCCGAAACGGCTTGAGCGATTTTCATGTAATTTTATATGCATATTCAGTAAGTCTGAGAATCAACTACTATCTATTTTTCATACACCTACGTGATAAATATTGTCCACAATTTTTATTCTGTATTTTTTATTGATTAAGCATAAATAAATACACATAATCCCAAATTTTCACTCCCCTACAAGTAATCTATATGGCGGAACAATGTTCGCTGGGTCAACTAGTATAGGTACCTACTATAAATTGTCAACTCTTTGGAAATGGAAATTCAAATTTTTTTATTAAAATCTTTATGAAATGTATGTGCTGAAACAAGCGTTGAATTTCTTGGTCAAAAAATAATAATTGGATCATCATTTTAGTGCGATAACTTGCGCTACTATCCATTTTACCAACACTCGATGAACTTGGTCAGACGATAACGCTATTTATAAGTAGATAATGCACATGTCGGAAAATTGAAATTTAATTAAAAGGTTCCATTACATTAAACACAGCCAACGCATGTCAAGCGATAAGCAAGTAAGCGCGTGTAATAAATGCTTTTGTGAAGCTTAAGTTTATATTAATTAATCTTAACATAGTATAAAACAAAGTCGCTTCCGCTGTCTGTCTGTTCGTATGTATGATTAGATCTATAAAACTACGCAACGGATTTTGATGCGTTATTTTTTAATGGATAGAGTTATTGAGGATGGTTTATACGCATAATATATTAATTTTTTGTGTAAATTGGTTGAAATATGAAAGTTGAGGAAGTCGAAAAAAATCAGGCCGCTTGGGAGCTTTTAGCGAAAACGCTGCCTAATTCCTTCGAGTTGTAACAAATAATGTATGGGTGGAATATTCCTCTTTTAATGGTCTACAATAATGTCCGCGATGGTTGGAGAATATGTCTATCTTTTAAGGATAATTTACTAAACCCTTTCTAAGTTTAAAAAAAAGGTCACGTACAACGCGGTAATTGGAAAGCTATTCAAAGAGATACAGTATTAGGGCTAATCCTTGTCGACTTAAAAATGTTAGTCACCTTAAGAATTTCAGGCACATTACGATAAGCCTTTACAACTTATTTATAATATTAGTATGGAAGTGGTGTTAAGTTTTTCAATGATTCTAAGAAGATTAACCACCGTATGTTAATATTATTTGTTTTTTTTTCAGGTCAATATGCGAGTGCTCCTATTAACGTTGCCATTCCTAGCACTCATATTTACTGCGGTTCAGTGTAAGTCTTATTTTCATCTTTTTATGTATTTATGTACTTTCAATTGGAATTGGAATATTTGTTGTTGTAAGTACATTGGAATACCTATTGCTTCAGATTAATTTATATAGTTTGCATTTATCATTAACGAGCAGACGGAACCACAGGATTATGTGACTGTAGCCTGTGGATTTCAATAACATCAAATGCATCACCGATACCTCCCCAACCGAAAGAGAACGGAGTCGCTTCCAGCTTTCCGACACTGCAACCGAAACACGTATGAAACATTTCACGGCAGATTTTAGAAGGAGGTTGTTAATTAGTCAGGCAGGAAAATTACCCTACCACCTTGCATGCTTGTCCGTTTGATGTTTTCAACACCAATTCATTCACCAAGAGCTCATTGGGGCGCATGAATGCTCACACACTCATCAATATTCATTCTTTTTGGCAGCGGACGCCACTGGACGTGTAGTATGTTACTACAGCAGTTGGGCGGTATACCGGCCCGATATGAACAGTTACGCTATCAAGGACATTCCTGCTAGCTTATGCACACATGTTATCTACGCGTACGTCGGAATCACGTATTCGTCTAACGAAATACTTGTTTATGATTATGACGTAAGTTAATAGTCCTTGAATATAGGCATAGAATATTAACTGCAGCCGCAAGTTTTTGAAGCCGTTTGTCTCATTAACTTTTTATTTATGTCAATATTCGACAAACGTGCCCTAGGGATAGGGACCAACAGGAGAGCCACCAGGGGACTTGGGCCGCTAATTTATAAATGTTTTAATGAAGTCGTGTTAGTGACACATTTTGTATAGCGAATGTGTCAAATAATTTCGACACGACGCAATTGAAGGATTTATAAATTAGTAGAATTTGGCCCCATATGGTAAATGGGTGCGTTGTTGGCCAAGACAACATTGGACCACAGCTGGACATAGGACTCGTAGAACATTCATCATTTTGACGTGTACAAAGTTACGGACCATATTGAATTCCCGCTGACTTCTATATTTTTGATTTAGTGAGTCATTCCAAGACCGATTTATTACATCTTTATGAGTACTGATTAATGATATTTTCTACAGGGGGAAATTGAAAACACAGGCTTTAAAAAATTCACATCATTGAGCTCGCAGTACCCTAATGTCAAATTCATGGTCGGTATTGGAGGCGGGAGTGATGCCGGGGCTAACTACTCCCACATGGTTTCCGATCCTGGTACAAGAGCAATCTTTACAAAGAGCGTTACTAGTGAGTACTGAGTACCAACTGACAGTTGTTTTGATCATATTATATTCTGTGGTTAAATTTTGCAACCAAATTATCGACATAATGCAGAAATATTGACTGATTATATATCAATAAAGTCGTAAGTAATCATTACATAATAGTAATACATGGTGATGCAATATACCATTTGGTAACAAGTAGGTATTGTAGAATTTTTAAGTTCCATTAAATCGCCATAATTCGCAATGCTCAAGAGTGTGCGAATTTAATTGGCGGTGACGATCAATTATGCACTAGGTTGCTCGAATATAGCCTACCGACTACAGCCACTGGTAGCTAGCAACATATAGGTACTTGGTACCTGGTAGTGACAAATTATATGGGACTCGTGGCAGACGTGAAGCGAATGGCGGCCACTCTCGTCAGAGTGTCAACCGTTTGCTACTTAAAACGCACACGCCAGCTATCCACGCAACCCTCCGCCCTAACATCATCCTTCTTCAACCATCGACTATAGCCGTACTCTTGGCGTCAAGTACGCAGTACCGAAGGTGGCATGCAACAGCCACCTGTGGTTGGTGGCCTTTGGCAAGGACCCTCTGATTGTGTGTATGAGTTGAGCTAAAAGAACGAAACATAGCAAGCATACACTTTTAAACTGTCACATTAATGTTCCTTGAGACTCTTTTCTTGGCGGGTAGAGTCACTAACAATCGAAATTCAGTATCGTCGTAATCTATTACTAGTTAACTTCCTATACCTACAGTTACTTGTTCTTAAAATTGGTTAATAATTCTCAGATAGCTTGAATGCTCTGTACTGTTTTTCAGGGTTCTGTACCCAAAACGGACCCCAAATAAATTGTCTTCGCGTTAATTTCTCTGTCAGAGTGTAAACTTAAAAAATGAAAATTTTCTACATTTTATTTTGTTATTGACCATGTTGCTCGGTGGTACGGAGCCCTACGTGTGCAAGTCCGACTCGCATTTGATCGGTTTTATTATTACTTCTTATTTCTTTAAATTTCCATCCCCCTTTTTTCAGACTTCATGAATGATTTCGGATTCCAAGGTATTGATTTGGACTGGGAGTATCCTGGAGCACAGGACCGAAACGGCACCGCTGCGGATAAGGATAATTTCCTGACCCTAGTGCAGGAGTTAAGGGCAGCCTTTGATGCAGAAGGAAAGGACTGGGAGTTGACCGTTTCAATGCCGGTGGATGAAAACAGACTCGCCACAGGGTTCCACGTTCCTGAGCTGTGCCAGTAAGATAAAGTTCATTGTTATAAGATTTCTTGAAATGCCTTTTCAAATATGCGCAGTATCCGCTGCATGTGTACTTAAATAGCGGTATCCGAGCAAGTACAACACTAGTGTACCTACTATGATGGGTGTATCGTAAGTGTAATGTTAAGGTGGCGGTTCGAGGCCGCGACCGAGACAGGAGACCGAGACCGGAGACCGCGACCGTCACTTTGTATAGGCGCGCGAGACCGTCTCCTGTCTCCTGTCTCGGTCTCCTGTCTCGGTCGCGGCTGCCAACCGCCACCTTTAAAGTCCGAGTGATATGTTGGTTACAAAAATTTTACTGTGTGGTGTGGACCCAGCATAATAAAACCGCTATATCTAAATCCTTCATACTGAATTTAATTCGAATAACTTCAAAAACGGCAAAGTTTCATACTAACTTTGCACCCCCGTTTTACCCCCTTATGGGGTGAATTTTCAAAAATAATTTATTAGGCTGAGATCTATAGACGATACTTAGCCTTAGCTCAGACTTTACTTACGAAAAACTTTGCTTTGCAAAGACTGCGATTTGGTATTTATAGACGTGTCACGCTGAGATTGTGCTCAGCATAAGCTAAGACCGCTAATGTCATAATACATAATAATAGTAAAATTTATTCTCTGTAGCTAGGAGGGACCGGAATAATTATGAGATATTTTAAAATTTAAGAAAAAAATATTGTTAAAAACTTTATATGGTAGAAAAAACTGCACCAATTTTTTTTTCTATGTAGTATTACTTAGAATCACGGTCCGAAAGCGTGCTTACAAGGTTTCTGTTTGAGCCCCTAACATCCTGTATATAGATTTGCTGTCAATCCATCAAGCACATCCCTTCCATTAAAATTTACTATTTTGTGATTGCCTTTGTAGGTAGGAGTTATGTTACTTACCTTATTAATTCTTAATTTTAATAATGTTACAAAATGCTTTAATTGTGTTGATTAAATACAAGAAAATATACACCATTCCGAATGAGAAATTTCCTAAATAAAAAAGTGAGAATTAATTGGTTTGTAGTGCTGTGGGTGGATGACAGAAAGGTAAAGTTGGATTTAATCACTCGCGTCACAATCAATTCATCTCAATTTTCTCGTTTTTTTTCTCAATAACCGTTAATTCGTGCTTGGAACTCAGCCACAACGCTGGATAAATCGACAAAATGTGAAAATTTTTTTGTTCGTTTTTTGTCGATTTTTGGTAATATCTAGTATCTGCTGCAGGGGGTCCACCGGAAGCAGCAAATGTTTGAACGGGGTATGGGAAAAAAAGTTTGGGAACCTCTGGTCTATTCTTATTATTGTTTTCAGAATACTGGATGCAGTTTATGTAAATGCCTACGATCTCCGATTTTTGATAATTAAATTTAAATTTTATAAAATTAAATTTTGATAATAATATGCGGTCTACGTTTTACGGTGGTCCTGATTGTCCACCTGGTGGTGAGAAGCAACGCGACTTGGTAAGTAATTTGATTCCGAATTTAACTAATCGTTAAACCGATCGTTTTCGAGTTACCATTAACAATTTATGATAGTTATGGGTACTCACAATATGCATTTTGTACGGCGATATTTCGACCCAGCAGCATGGAAGAACAGCTGTTTAGCCACTATCCACGCAACTGGGTTGAAATATCGCATACAAAATACATAGGTATCGCAAGTACCCGTATCATAATAAAATGTGTACAATCCGCAATGAGTTAAGTTTAAAATCATACGTTACAGTAACGAGTCGTAAAAGTCGTTTCCATAAATATAGGTTGCTAAATAAATATAGGTGTCCCAAAGTGAAGAAGAAAGCAAGGGCTTGTTCTGGTAAAGCAACAAATAGCAGTTTGTTACTAAACATGAATAATTAAAACTTCCAGGACAGTGATTTAAAACTACTAGAAACAATGGGGTGTCCAGCTAATAAATTGGTGGTGGGCATTCCTTTCTACGGGCGAATTTTCACCCCCGACAACGATGACGTGGGGACTAACATCAATAAGACGGCTGGTGGAGGGGCCTGTGCAGGGACTGTGAGTGGTGTGATGGCCTACTATGACGTAAGTTTCGTCTTTCAATCCAACCTTGGATAAGAATCGACGTAGGTTAAAAAGGGAAATAGAAATCTTTGTGAAATTGTGATTGTTGTTACATGTTTAATATTATGTATCTACATACAGTGTAACCCTTATTTTTATTAAAGAATAACCAAGGGTAAAGACCCTTGGTTGTCTAGATTTCTTTTAACGATAATACCGCTTTTATTACTGACTTCAAAAAAATGAGTTTATCGGTTTCATACGTTTGTATGTAATATTATTGCATTTGCAAAATATTCACATATGATTGAATAATTTGCAATCTATTTGGGCTTCCAAACACATTTAAAAAATATTGATGTATGTTTAAAACTTTTCTCCGTCTTCCAATGTTTATTTACGATAATGCTTAATCATAAACGTCTTGTTGAATCTGATAAAATCATTATGATAAGAAAATTATTTTTGTATAGGTTTGCACTTGGCTTAATGACGCCGACTTTACCATAATATCGGCACCAAATGAAATGTGCTATTATGCAAGCGAACTCGCCGAAGACCTTTATAGGTTCGAAAACAAAAAGAGTGTGGAGGCCAAGATGAACTGGATCAAAAAGAGGGGTTACCAAGGAGCTATGATATGGTCCATTGATATGGATGACTTCCGTGGTTATTGTGATGAAGTTAATCCTCTCTTGAATGTGGTATATAAAGGAATGAGCACTTACACTGTGCCAACACCGCCAGGGTATGCGTTTTTCAATTGATTCCTCTTATAGAGATATAAGGCTGGTTCCTAATCGATTAGGAACGGGATTTCAACGTGTACCGGGTATCAGTGATAGCCAACTGGTTTAACCATTGGACTCCCATACAGGGAGGCCTGGGATCAAATCCTTGACGCATCTCCAATTTTCCAAAATGTATGTGCGACGTAAAAGTATAAATGAATTATCACTTGCTTCGGTGAAGGAAAACATCGCGAGGCAACCTGCACAGGAATTCTCTATAGTTCTCAAAGGTGTGTGAAGTCTGCCAATCCGCAAGGACTAAGATGTTAAGCAGTGGGACAAATATAGGTTACGATGAACTATACCGGGAGAAAAGTTAATAGTATAAATTAATCAAGTTTCATTAAAATTGATAATTAATTGCGTGTTTTGGCTATTGCAGAATATTTAGGTATATATAATGTACGTTTATTTTCAGGTAACCAAGCTGATAATAAAGTAATTGATTATTTTAAGCCGATGCCTAATGGACAAGTAGTCCCATTGACTTATTGATAAATCCTATTAATTTACCGAAGTTGTGTAATTCCTTGATTATAGTCTGAGAGTATGTTAATTATTTTGTATATACAATAAACTCTGTGAAATATTGTACCTTATTAATTTTTTTTTATAATCATTAGTTACTTATATTACAATTTACAACCATTTCTATCTTACTATACCTATCTTACTTTATTTAGGCGGTCAAGATTATCGACCCCATGTCCGTGAACAGGGTGTAATAAGAAGTGACAGAAGCTGCCATCTGCTTGTTGGAATGGCTTCGCTTGAGGAATAATCCTCAAACATAAACATCTTTTTACAATATTAAAAGATGATTATTATAACGATTAAATTGTTTCTGATTTTTTTTATTTTAATGATGGTAAGGTTTGTTAGCGAATAAATTAATAGCTTATTAGAATTTAATTATTTCTTGCTTCGGAGAAGGAATATTTTGTGAGGAAACCGACTCACCTTTGAGCTCCCCATGATGTTCTCACAGTGCGTGACTCGTGACGCGTGACGCGTGACGAGTCGCGTGACGTGACAGTCTGTCAACTGCAATTGGCGTGGTGGACTATTATGAGGACATTCTGATTGTTTCTTAGTAGCGCTTTGCGTAGGGATTTTTCGATAGGTATTATTAATAAATAATAATATTATTATTAATATTTTTACTGGGTGTTATTATGTCATAATATCATCTTAAAGATCATAATAATAGGCTAGTTGACTAATTTTGAAAAACTAAATCATAGTTTACCAAATGGTCTAATTTAACTGAAATATTAATATTTCAGTAAAATACTAACTTTAACATATTTTAATTTATATTTTCATGAATTATTTGACGTTTCCGTCAAAAAATGCGTCAAACTGTCATGGCGACTCGTGTGACGTCATATGTTGGAAAACGAAGAGCTGTTTGGTTGAGCGGAAAGACCAAAATGCTATGTCAAGTTTGTTTAGTTTTGCAACGTGTGACGTCACGCGTCGTATTGGCGTTCGCTGTCACGTGACTAGTGACTGTAATTTCGGGATTTTATTTCTCAAATATTAAATAATCATGATTTATTTAATCAATAAGATCGATTTTTCGCATTTGTAAATATTAAGCTACCATAAAAAATAGAAAACTTCAAAATATTTTCTTACTATCAACTAGCCTATTATGATCAAGATGGTGGCATCTGCGAAGGTACGATCGAATGTGGTAGGAGTGTGGTGTGTAGACTGCTATGAACATTCTGTCTTTCACTAAGTCATTAAGTAAGTATACCAGCATATGAAATGTCGGAAAGAAAATTATTAAAACAATTAAATAGTCTTTCTTTTTTATTGCCTAAGCAGGCAAACCAGAAGACGGGTCACCTGATGGTAAGTGATCACTAATAATTTTCATTCGCCCATGGACATAGCAACACCAGGGGCGTCACCAACGCGTTTGCCGGCCAATTAGAAAGCGATGGAATATGGTGCAGTATACCTCTCGACTCGCATAGAGCACGAACAAAAACGATATACATCCTGAGTGAAAGATGAAGTATACTTACCTAGTCTTTTCCCACCATAAAATATTAGAATTAGTATTTAAGAAAGTTCCAGTAGGTACCTACTCAGTTACTTTAAATAAATTTGTATTCAAGCATTTGGTTGTCGTGAGTGTATTTTACAACCTTAGCAAAAAATACTTACTTACATATGCAATAGGGTACATACATAAAATTCACAACGGAATAAATATTAATAAATGAATATACATGAAAGTATTCCTATTATTGGTGTACCTACCAACTGTCTTGAGCATCAAGGTTACAAGTGGTGGTGATGAAAAGCAGGTGACATCACTTTTTATTATACAATAACTCCTGAGTTTTGAAAAAAAAGATTGCCATTTAAATATTAAATACTGTAGGTAATATATTAAGTTACTCAATCTTTTGAGAACAAAATTATGAGTGGCGACGAAATAGGTAAATAGGCAGGATGGTAGGTATATCTGTTTGTAAGTATAAGTTAATTTCACCATTTTTGAAGAATCTCATGACATACCCCTCTGGAAATACCTACCCCAGAAGGAATGTGTGAGGAACGCGCTTTACGCGCTGCTCTTATCAACATAGATACTATTTTGTAAGAAAATAATTAAGTATTATGGAGAGGAAAAGGCAAAATAAAGCGGTGCAAAGGGCTCCATACAGTTTGATTCCAAGCTAAGCTACCCTTTTTACCTATCATAAGTTTTATAAGTTAATGTTTGACTACTTATAATCCCACCTGATAGTAGGTAAGTGTAATGTAGTTTCGGATGTGTTTGATTAAAATCGAATGGGTCAGCGACGTGGATAGTTTGTTCCAGTCCTTCGCGGTATACGTAGTAAAGCGAGTGTTACAACTTCTACTTCCGGTGCCCCAAAATACTCCAGAATCCTTAAGTTAATGATAATAAATTACAATAATTACCTATATATAATAATTAATTCATATGAATTATATCAATAAGTAGAATTATTGTTTAATATTATAAGAGTGTTACTTGACTTCCGATTATATTGTAAGTGGGGTTGAAGGCAGGGTATAAATATGGCGAGACAAGATGGCGCGGACACATTATTGTATTATCAGTTATACGGGGAAATCTGCCCGAGTTCATACTTGTAAAATTAATAGTTAATAAGTAATAAAATATATGGAAAGATGCTGCCCGAGTTTATTTTTATGAAATGATGTATCGATAGGGAAGTTTTACGTCCTGGCCGCTGACAGTGTGAAGGTCCCCCTCACACGAGACTTCCTTAGATGCTGGAAGGATGTTAGCGTGCTTCGAGTCGTGCGGTGGTGGAATTAAATCGAGTAATTCCTTTGAACACATTCCAAAATGTATTCTATACAATACCGAGAAGCTACCAACTGGTCTAGTGCTCGAGGCTTTGGATGTTGGTCTCAACCACTTTAAGGTTAACAATAGGCCTCTTGGCACGCTTTTCTATGGAATCCCATGCTGATTGGAGACATCTAACAGTACCAGGAAAAAAGTGTCAGCATATGCTTTATATAGGATAGCAGTGTGAAGCAATGATATACTTATAATGTCATTGGTGTGAAGTACTGCAGCGCCTTAGCTAGGATACCAAGCTTCCCAGGAGCTGCTTTAGATTTGAATTCAATGAACCTCACCTCTTCTTCCAACAACTGGGGACCGACTAAGATTTCCAATTCTAATCTGCATTAAATATTCGAGTACCAAAATGTATGCGTCCGTCGATCCCACCGATACCTCAACTATAGTATAAATGATCTTGAAGTTTTCATTCATGCCAAATTGCCAAACGCGTCTATAAAAGTTTTCACATCCTTAACACTCTTCCAATGCGATTCCATTCCAGGGTCTGTTGCAATTCATTTCTTTAAGAAACAAGTAGAACCTATGTACACTGTGTACACTATACTACAAAGGAAACAATATAAGATACTTATATTGTTTCCTTTGTAGTATAGTGTACATGAAAATTTAAATAAAAAATTAAAACAATGAAAGCTATGTGTTCGAGCGAATTTTCTGGTGGCACATACACGTAATATATATGCAGGCTGTGCGACTAAGGCGCATCACATTCTCAGACACGCAGGCACACGGCACCTTTAACGTAAGTACTTAGTAAGACTTTTGTAACGATCTTGATTGGTTTTGCATTGATTATTATGATGAATGATTTGAATGCAATGTGAGGAAAGGAGGTTGCGATCTTCTATTTTATTTTTACGTGAATCAGCTCGTAAAATATAATATTTGCAAACTTACTTAAAATGGTTTTCTCTTGGTTTAGAAATGGAAGTATAAGAACTTTTATTAAATTCTTTATCGAATGTATTTGCTGAATCACCATTTTAGTGCGATAACTTGCGCTACTGGCCATTTTACCAACACTCGATGAACTTGGTCAGACGATAACGCTATGTATAATTAGGTAGGTAATGCAAATGTCGGAAACTGGAAATTTAATTAAAAGGTTCCATTACATTAAACACAGCCAACGCAGTTCAAAGGATAAGCTAGTAAGTGCGTGTAATAAAAGCTTTTGTGAAGCTTAAGTTTAGGTATATCAATTAATCTTAACATACTCGTAGTATAAAACAAAGTCGCTTCCGCTGTCTATCTGTCCCTATGTATGCTTAGATCTTTAAAACTACGCAACGGATTTTGATGTGGTTTTCTTAATAGATAGAGTGATTCAAGAGGACAGTTTATACGCATAATATATTAAAGCTTTGTGTAAATGATTAAATATGACGATAACAGTTGAGAAAGTCGGAAAAAAACAGGCCGCCTGGTAGCTTTCAGCGAAAACGCTGCCTTGTCCCTTGGAGGTATAACAAATAATGTATGGGTGGAATATTCATCTTTTATTGGTTTACAGTAAAGTCCGCGATGGATAGAGAATACGCCTATCATTTAAGGATAACTTATTATACCATTCTAAGTTTTAAAGAAATGGTCACGTTCAACGCGGTAATTGAATAGCTATTCAGAGGGATACAGTATTAATCACCTTAATAATTTCAGGCACATTAAGATAAGCCTTTACAACTAATTTTACAATGGCATTAGTATGGCAGTGGTGTTAAGTTTTTCAATGATTCTAAGAAGATCAACCACCGTGTGTTAAAATTATTTGATTTTTTTTCAGGTCAATATGCGAGTGCTCCTATCAACGTTTGCATTCCTAGCACTCATATTTACTGGGGTTCAGTGTGAGTCTTATTTAATAAAATCAAATTGGAATATTAGTTGTTGTATTTACATTGGAATACCTATTACTTCAGATTTATTCCTATAGTTTGCATTTTTTACAAACGAGCAAAAGGGACCACAGGATGATGTGACTGTAGCCTATGGACTTCAGTAACATCAAACGCATCACTGATACCTTCCCAACCGAAAGAGAACGGAGGAGGAACGCTACCAGCTTTCCGACACTGCAACCGAAACGCGTATAAAACATTTCACGGTAGATTTTAGAAGGAGGTTGGTAATTGGCCAGGCAGAAAAAATACCCGACCACCTTGCAAGTAGTATACTTGTCCGTTTGATGTTTTCATCACCAAGTCGTTCACCAAGACACGGTAATAGTGTGATACTATTACCGAGACCAAGAGCTCATTGGGGCGTATGAATGCTCACCGCTCATAAATTCATCCTTTTCGGCAGCGGACACCACTGGACGTGTAGTATGTTACTACAGCAGTTGGGCGGTATACCGGCCCGATGTGGGCAGTTACGCTATCGAGGAGATTCCTGCTAGCTTATGCACACATGTTATCTACGCGTACGTCGGAATCACGTATTCGTCTAACAAAATACTCGTTTTTGATTATGACGTAAGTAAATAGTTCATAATTATAGGCATACAGTAGTAATTGCAGCCGTTTTGGAAGCCGTCTGTCTCATTAACTTTTTGACGTGATAACTTCTTATAAATCGATGAACGCCGGCAACACGCACGAAAAAGTATGACGTCATTGTCACGTTCCGCCTGAGCCGAGTGTGCAAAGCAAGAGCGCAGAGCAGTAAACCGACTCTAAAGACAATCATTTCTTATTTATGTAAATAGTCGACAAACAATCAGACGAGCCACAAGGGGTCATGTTTCAATAGTTTCACACTTGTACTTTCACATTTTGTATAGCAAAATGTTGTTGGCCAAGACAACATTGGACCACAGCTGGACATAGGACTCCTAGAACATTCATCATTTTGACGTGTACAAAGTTACGGACCATATTGAATTCCCGCTGACTGCTTCAGTTTTGACCTATTCTTGTCCGGGGAGCGCCCTTTGTTCGTGTTGCCGAAGCGTGGTCTCCATTTTAGACCATTTTTTCCCAATCTTTAACGTATTCTATTATTTTGTATTTTTTCGACTTTTAGATTTAGTGTGTTATCCTAAGACCTTCAATATAAGTTTATGAGTATTGATGAATGTTATTTCCTACAGATGGAAATTGAAAACACGGGCTTTAAAAACTTCACATCACTGAGTTCGCAGTACCCTAATGTAAAGTTCATGGTCGGTATTGGAGGTTGGGGTGATGGCGGGGCTACCTACTCTCATATGGTTTCCAATCCTGGTACAAGAGCAAACTTTACAAAGAGCGTTACTTGTAAGTACCAATTGAAAGTTATTTTGGTGATACATTCAGTGGTAAAATTTCTCCAATAAGCCGACACTTATTGGAGAAATATTGACTAATTTTATCAATAAAGTCGTAAGTGATACATGGTAAAGCAATATGCCAATTGGTAACAAGTAAGTACATATATAATTGTTAAGTTCCCATTAAATCACCATAATTCGCAAAGCTCGAGAGTGTGCGAATTTAATCGGCGGTGACGATAAATAATGCATAAGGGTCCTCGAAAATAGGCCATCGACCACAGCCACTGGTAGCTAACAACTGATAACTGGTAACTGGTAGCGACAAGCTAAATTACTTCTTATTTCTTAACATTTTCATTCCCTTTTTTCAGACTTCATGAATGATTTCGGATTCCAAGGTATTGATTTGGACTGGGAGTATCCTGGAGCACCGGACCGAAACGGCACCGCTGCGGATAAGGATAATTTCCTGACCCTAGTGCAGGAGTTAAGGGCAGCCTTTGATGCAGAAGGAAAAGACTGGGAGTTGACCGTCTCAATGCCGTTGGTTGAAGACACACTCACCACTGGGTTCCACGTGCCGGAGCTGTGCCAGTAAGATAAAGTTTATTGTTATAACATTTAAGATTTACTATTTCTAAAAGCCTTTTCAAATATGCCCTGCAGCTGTAGTTAAAATTCTCAAATTTTGTTCTGTCATATAAGACAGTAATTGACGTAAAGTAAGCAACGCATCGTTACACGCTTTGGTGTTACTGGGCCACGTTGACCACTCCCCATCAGGTTGCATCTGCTCGTTAGTCTATTCGTATTATTGTTTTCAGAATACTGGATGCAGTTTATGTAAATGCCTACGATCTCCGCGCTTACTATGATGGATTTGTGGATGTGCAGTCTCCGCTTTACGGTCGTCCTGATGATCCACCTGGTTATGAGAAACTCAACTTGGTAAGTAATTTTTGATTCCGTATTTTACCAATCGTAGAACCGATCGTTTTCGAGTTACCAGTACCAATTCATGATATGGGTACTCACGATATGTATTACGTTTGCCAATATTTCGACCCAGCAGCATGGATGCACAGCTGTTCAGCCGAGATCCATGCAACTAGGTGGGAATATCGAATTCAAAATACGTATCGTGAGTACCCGTATCATAAAAAAATGTGTACAATCCGCAATGATAAAATTATGTCTAAAATCATACGTTACCAGGTTGGTAAATACATAATAGGTTTCCCAAAGCGAAGCAAGGGCTTATTCTAGTAAATCAACAAATAGCAGATTGTTACTAAACATAAACAATTAAAACTTCCAGGACAGTGGTTTAAAACTACTAGAAACAATGGGGTGTCCAGCTAATAAATTGGTGGTGGGCATTCCGTTCTACGGGCGAACTTTCATCTTGAATGACAACACTGCCTCCTACGACGTGGGGACCAAAATCAATAAAACGGCTGGTGGCGGAGATGCAGGGAAATATACTACTCAGATAGGCGCGCTGGCGTACTATGAGGTAAGTTTCGTCTTTCTGTCCAACCTTGGATAAGAATCGACGTAGGTTAAAATGGAAGTAGAAATCTTTGTAATTGTTATTACATGTGTAATATTATACATATGATACATATAAAAAAATATTAATGTATGTTTAATACTTTTCCCTTTCCTTTTCCAATTTTTACTTACGATAATACTTAAACGTCTTGTTGAAACTGATAAAATCATTATGATAACAAAATTATTTTTGTATCTTAGATTTGCACTTTAATAAACGGGGATGATTCCGACTGGACCATAAAATGGGCCCAATATGGAATGTGCCCTTATGCATACAAAGGAACTGAATGGATTGGGTACGAAGACAAGGAGAGTGTGGAGGCCAAGATGAAGTGGATCAAAGAGAGGGGTTACCAAGGAGCTATGATATGGTCCATTGATATGGATGATTTCCAAGGCCTGTGTGGTGAAAAGTATCCTCTCTTGAGTGTGGTACATGAAGAAATGAGCACTTACACTGTGCCAACACCGTCAGAGTATGTGTTTTTTAATTGATTCCTCTTATAGAGATATTAGGAACCAGCTCACGATTAGGAATGGGATTTCAATGTTTACCGGGTATCAGTGATAGCCAAATGGTTTGATTTGAACATTGGAGTCCCATACAGGCTTGGGATCCTGGAGGCCTGGGATCAAATCCTAAACGCACCTCTAATTTCCAAAAATGTATGTGCGTATTAGAAATGAATTATCACTTGCTTCGGTGAAGTAAAACATCGTGAGGAAACCTGCACAGGAGTTCTCTATAATTCTCAAAGGTGTGTGAAGTCTGCCAATCCGCAAGGACTAAGATGTTAAGCAGTGGGACAAATATGGGTTACGATGAACTTCACCGGGAGAAAAGTTAAAGTTTCATTAAAATTGATAATTAATTGCGTGTTTTGGCTGTTGCAGAATATTTATATATACCTACGTTTATTTTCAGGTAATAAAGCTGAGAATAAAGTAATTTTAAGCCGATGCCTAATGGACAATTAGACCCATTGACTTAGTAAAAAATCCTAATAATTAACCGAAGTTGTGTAATTCCTTGATTATAATCTGAGGGTGTGTTAATTATTTTATATACAACAAACTCTGTGATTATTGTACCTTTTTAATTTTTTTTATAATCATTAGGTAGGATATTATTATTTTTGGTGTGGCCGATGTCCATGGGCGACTATGACTACTAGGTAGACAGAAAATTAATTGTTTATCAGCTATTTGTTAACAAAATAATTTATAAATTTTGTAAACTTCACTGTAACTTTTTTTGTATATTAAATAAATATTCACTCGTCCACAATCCTGTACCACAATTTAAGTAGGTAATATTGCCTGTACTTTGATTTCGTGTCTTGTGGGTGGTATGAACGTACATAGACGAGACGCCGCAAAAATTGTTCTCTGTCTCTGTAATAAAATAAATAAAGCTCATTCAACCTAATTTTTTAACCCAGCTTCGTTTGAAAATGGTAGCGATTATTTTGTGAATTTATTTCTCTTACACTTTTTTTGGTTTATCTTTATTTCGTAAACAGTTAACAAAAATAAAATTAAAACAAGAAGATACAAGGCTTCCCGATTATTTTGCACTAAAATATTAATAAATAATACTGTCGTTGGTTGAATAAACAATATTTTCCATGAATACTGGAAAATTATAAATAAAAAAACGATAAATCTGAAAATAATGACGTCACTGATGGGAATAAAATTTGCATCTGGTAGGGAATGGTCTCTATCACCATCCTTGCGTTAGGTCACTGATTACGGAAGTCCTCGTATGTAAATTTCCATCGATGCATGATGTACATTTTTGCATCTGTGGAAATTTCCGACACAGTACCTACCTATATATTTTAAATAACACAAATACGTGTACCAGATGAATCAATAAAATGCTTGAAATAATAAAAGGCATAAAATATTAATTGCGGCACAAAGGATAATTATGTATATTTATTTATGTACATATTTAATACACGGAAGGATATTAAAATAATAGCGCCTGTTGTGTACAAAGGCCCCACAATAGTAAGTTTTTGGGGATTTAAAGTTCAAACCTGGACCAGGACACGAACATCATGTCGAATGTCCATGTTGTTGATAGCGCTGCTCTGGAAGTTCTCGACGACCTGGATTCAGACGGGTACGTCCAACTGAGAATAGGTCCCAGTCCTCATGGCTTCAACCCATTGATGGCCCACTTTTGTCGATCACTTAAGATCGACGCAAGCCGCCGGCCTATGAGCGCTTCATAGCTAATCTCATAGTTATCATACTTACTAAAAAATATTCTAACAGTCTGCTTAAAGGACTAACCATCCTAGTTCCCATTTGAGTCACTGTTGTCATGGGAGGCAGCGGAAGGATGGCGCTGAATGCTCGTTTGCTACCTTAATTCCATAAAAAAAAAACTAAGCTTCAGCCGCCTATACCAAGCAGGCCGGTTTCTGACGCTTCCCCCGCCTCGTTGGATCATTTAGGATTGACGCAAACCGCCGGGCTATGAGCGCTTGAAGTATAAATGTATGCTATGCTAGTATTGTACTACCTATTTATATGTGTTTAACCGGCTTGACCAATTGAATTTGTGTTCACGGCGGTTCATAATTATGATCCGATAGGGGACGCCTGGTCGTGTTAACAATTAATTATATATTCGTAAATCATTTATCAAATTTAAAAGTAGGGTATTTGAAAATAATGTAGAATTAGGTATGTATAATGGACCAGCTAATAAAATATTAGAGATGTAAACATAAAGGTGTATTTGACACTCGTATATAACACGTATATGCGGCGGGAGCCATTCGGCAATCTGAAGATCAACACTGAAGAACTGAGAAGCTGTCACACGTTGATTCTCACGTAAGTTATTTTATAGAATAAATGAATAGTTTAAAAGACTAATTTTATAAGGTTAGACGATAGATCTGATTGACTGATGTACCTAAAAGCAAAGCAATTTTGTCACATTGCTGTTAGTTGTCGATTTTCTTTGTGTGGAGTCAATCAAGAGTTGTATTAACACTAGAAATAAATACTAGTTTTCCAAAAATACATACATAAAGTTTCAAGTGAAACCGTTGAAGAAATAAAAAGTTACAGTTTATCCCCTTTTTTATCCCCTTGTAGGAATTTCCAAAAAATCTCTATTAGTGCTCCCCTATACTCCCTAAGGAACATCATTATATGCCAAAGGAGAATGATTATTATTGCCGGCAATTTTCTCACACTTCAGATGAACTCCAGAACCATAATTATTAGTTTTTAGTCTAACCGGCGTCTAAGTATCAGAATCAGTAGGTATATTGAACAGGGTTTTTTTTAAATATATAATGTAAGAAAATATTATATAAAAAAAAATTAAAACAAAATATTATGGCATCAGTGAAATATGTTTTTGATGCAGCACGTGATTTAGATGTAAAATCATGGTTATAATGAGTATAATGAATTAAGTTGTCATCTATGTCTAGAAGGTATGTTGAACTGTAAATATCTTAGTAACATAAATATATTTTTAACCCCGTTTTACCTTTGAAAAATACTGACGTGACTTGGTAATCAATTTTATTTACTAAGCTGATCAAGTTAAGTAATTATGAACCCATATTAGGCCATTTCCCCATACTTTAATGGTCATTGTCCTTTCAGCTTGTTGCGATCAGTACTTTCTTCTGTGCGTTGTCTGTCAGTCACTTAGTAACGGAGGAGTTTTATATAATATTAATTAACGTTTAATGAAGGCAATTGTGCTAAAAACTGTAAAAATAATCCAGAAATCAATCACTTGCCTTGTAAATAAATAAAAATTATACATTTTAAAGTTTATGATACTTACCAGATACTTATTAACAACATTTTATTTATTTAATCATTTTAAATGACTGACTGAGCGGTGGTCAAGCTGAGGGCACGCGAGTGCATTAGAGTTTTTTGTAATTACAAGCGGTAAGTATATGGAGGTATACTGTATCCTTAAATACACGAGCAACTGAGTCATGAGAAGTACATCTCATTTTACTTTACCTGTTTCCTTATAACAACATTCCAAGTAGTTTTTATTTTATTTACTGAGTTCTCTGTGTTATAGGCGATATAAATCGCTTATGTATCCGCTAAAACAAGTTTAAAAGTTTTGAATACATTTTTACCAGAGACAAAACTTCCGTGTCTGTGGAAACTGAGTTTTCTGCGCAGAGTTCACAGAGTATAATTCTACTTGTATACATACATAATATTGCGACGTTTCCTGCCCAATCACTAAATATAGTTTTAATTTATTCCATAGAATATAATTTTCCTTAAAATCAATACATATTATTAAAGTATGCTCGTAGCATTATCATTATAGTTATTTATATTGTAATTTTTTTCTAAATATTTTGTTTTTAGGGTTCCGTACTCAAATGGTGCTAAGGGAACCATATTACTAAGACTGCGGTCTGATCGTCGGTCGTCCGTCACAGAGCTTTGTCTCTTGAGTTGTAATACTTAGATAGACATTTGAAATGTTATGTTTTTTAGCGTGTTTCGGCTTACCTTTTAAACCACAATAGGCACTCGAAATTTTCACAAAATGTGTATTACGTAAGCTAAGTCTCATTAACATCATGAAGGGATTAAACAAGCGATTTCAAATTCAAACGTATAATTTACGAATAATTAAAATAAAACGTATTTGTCGCTTATTGCATTCCTATTCCATGCAATAAGTTTATCGTAGTTAACAAAGTATAAATTTTTACTTTTTTTACGTTTTCGTCGATAAAAAAATAATCTAGATTCCCCCTTATTTTCTTATGTACACTTTATGAAGACTCCGCTGGATAGAGAAAAGAACTTTTTTCCAATTCCAACTGCGTGTTCCATGACAACTTTCTATTCTTATTATAAAAGCTTTTAAATATTTTAACAGCAGCGCTTCAATATCATTTTTCCTTTTTCAGATCGAAATGCGGTCGCTCCCGTCGATTTTAGCTGTTCTAACAGTTGCACTTACTACAGTTCAGTGTAAGAATAAACCAAATAATTTATGCATACCAAATATTAGCATGTCGTAGTAGATTTTAAAACAGGAATAAATATTTTAATAAATTTGAGACAGTGTTAGTCTTGATATTGTTACTGGATATTATCATCTATCTGTAAAACTAGTTAGGCTAGGCTTGATTGACCCATCAAAAGACTCCCCGTGTTCACGCCAGGGCCGTGAGAGGCTGTAACTTTTTTCTTTCTTCTCCGACAACGCATCATCGGGCGACTGTAATCACATACAATCTCACCTGGGGCTACTTACATAATTATGTACGTAACTCCCTTCGCTTCGGAAAACTTATGCTTTAACTACGCAAAAGATGTTCCATCCATCCATCCATCAGCCTTTGCAAGTCCACTATTGGACATGGCCTCCCCTAACTTGCGCTACTCTGACCGGTCCTGAGCTTTCTGAACCCATCGGTTGCCCGCTGTCTTCTTCAGGTCGTCAGTCCACCTGAAAACATGTTATGATGGATGTTATATTACTAAATTTTTTATCTTGTAATAGACACCGAGGCGGATAAACGTCTTTTCTACCTATGTATACTGGTGAGCCAGTGAGTGTGTTTGATCCTAGTGCAGTATAAGAATATCATAAGAACCGTCGAAACTACAGTTGCATTGGAGAATTTATATAGTTCTTTGAACTCTTTTATTATTCAAGACAAAGGGCATTATTTGCAGCTAGACCGTTGTGTCACTTTGTTTATCTACTCATAACGATCCGATTATTAATTATTTACTGTATATTTTCCATTAAGATAGTGTTTAGCATAATATAAAAACCGTTTTTCCTCAGCGCAAACTACCGGGCGTGTAGTATGTTATTATAACGCAGGAGCGGTATATCGATCCGGTGTGGGCAGTTATGGAATCGGCGATATCACTGTTGGTCTGTGCACTCACTTAATCTACGCGTTTGTAGGATTAGATGAAAATACCCATCAAATAACGTCCATAAATACTGAGGTGAGTTGATGGTCATCATAGATTCTAGTATAACCTACCGAATTGTTTCACGATATCGGCTTATCTTACGAAAAACCCATCCATTACGTCTAATATTTTATTACCTAACTTCACATTCGTATCAAATTACAACATATTCCATATAGTAGATTAGGAGAAAACCGAGTGTTATTGACAGACAGACAAACAATCACAGAGATGGTTTGGTTTTGTCATCGCATGTCCGGATCCCTAAATATTTGATTTCTTTTATGTATGGTACATAAATCATTATGTATAATGAAACGATTTTTACTGGTTTTGGCCAAGCACAAATTCTTAGTACGAGTAGTCAGTTGGCTTCTGAATTTCTTTAACTGTTAACGAGATTATTTGGAAGAATATAGATAATTCATTTATTGTGGGATAATAAATAAAAGACTTACATTACAGCTGGACGTGACCAAGGGTGGTTTTACTAACTTCAGGTCGCTGAAATTGAAATATCCTGACGTCAAGTTCATGGTCTCTATCGGAGGCTGGGGTGAGGGAGGAGCCAAATATTCTGCGATGGTCTCCGATCCGTCTTATAGAGCAGCCTTTGTAAAGAGCGTTGTTGGTATGCACCTACTGAATCTCATTTATTTAAACGTGTAATATTAAAAAGGTGTAACGAATTGAATAGTGGCATCCCCGTAGAAATACCGTTGATGTGTAAAAATGGGTAAAAACAAGGCAACTTTTTTAAAAGTTTTTTTTTTCAACTTTTCCAAACTACCTTTTTAGTTATGTACAGTTAAAGTCCATGGAACATTGCCTTTTTTATGGAATTAAGATATCAAACGAGCATGCAACACCACCCGTCCGCTTCCGCCCTTGACAACTGTGATTGACCATGACCCAGAACAAGTATCAAATCAGGACTAGGATGGTTAGTCCAGTGTGCAAAAGATGTTATAAGGACTGGGGCAGGTACTGTTAGTGATAAGTAGTTAGTCCTGTTAGTTATTGTTAGTAACAGACCAGTTAGTAATTGTTAGATAGAGTCGTTCTAATTTGTAACTTGATTGCGGAAATATTTAATGATGAGTTTATATTATTTTCTGTTCTCGTTTCATGTAGATTTTATGATTAAATACAAACTGGATGGTTCAGATATTGATTGGGAGTACCCTGGAGGAAATGACCGAGAGGGTAAAGCTACTGATAAGGACAATTTTCTGTTCCTTGTGCAAGAGTTAAGGGCAGCCTTTGATAAAGTCGGAAAGAACTGGGAAATAACCATTGCTGCGCCTTTAACTGAATCTAGATTGTCGAATGGGTACAATGTCACAGAACTATGCAAGTAAGTTAATTGATCCTTTCTTGACAATGGGCACCTAGTCGGCAAACGAGAATACAATCTACCTGATGGTGAATGATAATCATCGCGCATGGACGTAAGTAAAACCAAAGTGAAACTTTTAACGCTTGATTTTAAGTGACTTGTAGCCAGGCGGACGAAACTGTTGGTCGCCGGGTTTGCCACGAGCAAGGGAGGCTTGGACTCAAGGATGGATGGAGCCCCTTACTACATACACCATTCACAGTTTGAAATTACCTACATAATTAGCTATCTTATTAAATCTTAATAAAATACTGTAATAAATATTAGTAAATTTTATTAATAACTAAGTTTTTTGAAAACGTTAAGGAGAACAGTGTTGTTAAGTTCAAAACATTCGGCATGTTGTAAATGTTGTAAATTACCCGAATTTATTAAAATTTCTTCATAAGTTTGTAGTTACGTTGTGTTTAAATCACACTAAAGATTTACTGAAGATTCACACTAAAGATTTACATCGTACTTAACTTGTTTGCAGGGCACTTAATGCTGTTCACGTGATGTCTTACGATCTTCGCGGTAGCTGGGATGGTATCGCAGATGTACAGTCTCCGTTGTATGGCCGCCCGGATGATTTACCAGGTTTTAAAAATGTGAACGTGGTAGGTAATTGTTACATGTAACTTAACATAAAGTGACTCCCAATTTGTTCCTGTAAGATATTTTAAATTGATATTTATAAAACAATATTTTGAATCAATTTAACTCTTAGTTTTTATCAGTGATCTAAATACTTTATTTTTATTTTTCGAACTTCAGTAGTAGCATAGGAAATATAATTATTTTATTTTTTTATTTCCCAACGCGTAGTTATTATTAGTTAGACTACTTATTGTATCTTTTATTCAACTTTCAGGAAGACGGTTTAGCTCTCTGGGAAAAGAAGGGATGCCCGACGAATAAGTTGGTTGTGGGCATTCCTTTCTACGGAAGAACCTTCACCCTTAATAAGAATACTACATCCTTCTTGCCAGGGACTCCTACCAACACGACAGCAGGTGGTGGAAAGGCTGGGCCATTCACTGGTGAAAGTGGCATCCTGGCTTATTACGAGGTACTTTTACTAGCTTGTAATTCACTTGCAATGTTTGTATGTATGTTTGGGTCAGAGGTGGGCACGTAATCATGATTGAAGATTACAATTTTATCTGGTGCCCAAAATGTAATGGATTATGGATTACGATTATATCTGGACCAATAACCACCATACCAGCTCACCACACGGATCTTCTTGATTGCTTTGCTTCCCATACCCCTTCCAAAGTACATGCGATTCTAATTTCTGAAAGCTGGCTCAAACCTTCCTTACCCACCACGTCCTATAGCCTGCCCGGTTTTGTTTTGATAAGAAATGACCGTACCGATAGGGGAGGTGGGGGCGTTGCTATTTATCTCCGCAGCGATATTTCCTACAAAGTTATTGCGTCGTCGTCTCCCTCATCTACGACAACGGCGGAGTATTTATTTCTTGAAATTCGTGTCGGTAGAGCCATAGCTTTACTTGGGGTTGTTTACTGCCCTCCTTCTGTTGACTACTTCTCCAGTCTTGAATCTGTACTTGAGACTCACTGTCCAGATTATGCACACCACATCATCATGGGTGATTTTAACACTGATTTATTAAAGAGCACTTCACATTCTAATTATCTTCTTAACATAGTCAAGTCAGTCAATCTCTCCATTCTTCCCTCGGGACCCACTCACCATAATCTCGATACTTCCGACACTCTACTCGACTTGATCTTAACTTCCTCTCTTGATCATGTTATACTGCATGGTCAACTATCTGCGCCTGGTTTTTCCCGACATGATGCGATCTATGTTGCTTACAAATTAAGACCACCCAAATTAAGACCTGTAACCGTCATGATGCGCTGTCTTGCCAAAATTGACACCTCGGCCTTACTGGAAGACGCTGCCAGGTTGGACGTAAGTGGTGTGTATACTGCATCAACAGTGAATGATAAGGTATCTCGGCTCAATTCTATAATTCTCGCACTGATTGATAAGCATGCCCCACTACGAGCAGTTAGGGTTAAAAGGCAACCAGCTCCGTGGATTACCAGAGGCATCCGGATGGCGATGACACGCCGGGACAGAGCCTTCCGTAAGTTCAAACGTGACAGGTGCCCAGAAAATTGGACTTCTTACAAAGTCGCTCGCAATCGGTGTAACAAGATGGTAAGAGCTGCCAAACGATCCTATATCTTTAATAATATTTACAACTCGTCTTCAGCTGATATATGGAAGTTCTTTCATTCTCTGGGCATTGGAAAAATTTCTGGCCAAGCCAAAAATCCCGATTTCACGGCTAATGACTTCAATCGTCACTTTACTTCTGCATCTCTTCTTAACTGTAATATTAAGTCCTCTACTATTTCCGAAATTACTTCCATGGCTCTTTCAGTATCTGAAGAATTTTCATTTTCTCCTGTAGCTCTTGAAGAGGTCCGAAAGGTACTCTTATCTATCAAGTCAGGTGCGGTGGGGTACGATGGGGTAAGTAGAGCGATGATTTTGCCTGTACTCCAATTCCTTCTTCCTACAATAGTTCACGTTATAAACTTCTCTTTAACCACTGGGGAATTCCCTATTTTATGGCGGAAAGCGCTTGTTATCCCCATTCCTAAAACTTCATGCCCCGGTGATTTAAAGGAGTACAGGCCGATCTCTCTACTGCCATTTCTCTCGAAAGTTTTAGAAGCTATTGTGCACAGGCAGCTTACCTCTTTTATTTATAAACATAAACTTCTCAGTCCACTACAGTCTGGTTTTAAACCTGGTCACAGTACTACCTCCGCCCTACTGAAGGTAACGGAGGACATCCGCGTGGGTATGGAGGGTAAAATGGTTACCATTTTAGTTTTATTGGATTTCTCGAACGCGTTTAACATGGTTGACCACGATATCCTCCTTGCTCTTCTTGCGGGCCTTCGGTTCTCTTCTACAGCTATGGGATGGTTCTCCACTTATCTTCGTGGCCGGCAACAGGCTGTGAAGTTAGATGGGTGTCAGTCAGAATGGTGTGATCTAATCTCTGGCGTTCCTCAAGGTGGAATTCTTTCACCCATACTCTTTTCGATCTTCATAAATTCCCTGACTCCACTTCTTGGTTGTTCTTACCATCTTTATGCTGACGATCTGCAAATCTACACCCACTCTGACGTTGCGGATATTAATAATGCTGTTAGCAAAATCAATGCAGATTTGCTTCATGTCAGCGTCTGGTCCCACAAATTCGGCATCAAAATCAACCCTAGCAAATGCCAAGCAATAGTTATTGGTAGTCCACGCCAGATGGCCAAAGTGGATATGGAGTCTGTGGCACCTGTCATGCTTGAAGATAATACCATTAGTTATTGCTCTAGTGTCAAAGACCTCGGTATCCATATCGACAGTAGCCTTAGTTGGGGTTCACATATAACTGAAGTCTGCCGTGTTGTGACCGCATCACTGTCTGTTCTGAATCGGCTCAGGCATTTCCTGCCTACCGACACCAAGGCTTATTTAGTTCAAGCGCTCATTTTTCCTATAATAGACTATGGTGATGTGTGCTATCTTGATTTAAGTGAGGCTCTCTTAAACAAGCTGGATCGTCTTATAAATAATGCCGTCCGCTTTGTTTTCTGTCTGCGTAAATATGACCATATCTCTACTTTTCGCTCCAAGCTTAAATGGCTTCCCATCCGCAAGCGACGGCGTCTTCGGTTGCTCTGTTCACTGTTCTCTATCCTCTTTGATCCCCTTTCGCCGGATTATTTAAAATCCAAATTCGAGTATTTATGTTCTTCCCATGATCGGCAGCTCCGCTCTAGTGAGTCTTTCCTTCTCTCTATTCCGCTGCACCGGTCTGGCTTCGTTTCTAATTCTTTCACTGTTCAGGCCGCTCGCGCCTGGAACTCGCTTCCCAAGGAAATCAGAGGTCCCTGTGGTAAGTATACCTTTAAAAAAAAGCTATGTGCTCATCTGCTGGAGTGTCATAATTCAAGCTAGCTCAACATCTCTTGTGTATATTTTATATGTATATATTTATATATATTACATATTATAATTATATATTATATATTATTATTATTATATTATTATTTATATTATATATATATTAATTACATATATATTGTGTTATTGGTTTGTATTGTATTTTATTGTATTGTTGACTATATATTTATATAGTCTTCTCTTCCTATCTCTGTTAATTTATTTTCCGTTTCGTAATTAATACCGCTCTTCGCGTCTTTTCTGTTTGGCCTAATGGTTAGCTGGTAGAGAATGCATTTAGCATTAAGCTCGCCATTTGTACCGTAATATTGTATTGTGGACAATAAAGTTTAAATAAATAAATAAATAAATAACGCTCTAACTACCTTTTGTCTCCAGATGTAATTGTAATCTATAAACATTATTACATTTTACCCAACTTTGGTTCGGGTCAAATTTTGCAAGTTGAATTAGAACTATTTCCTCTTTCTCTACAGACCCGATATTGTACATATTGCCTTAGTTCCGGTCATGAAACTGTTGTTTTTAAATCCATTTTTTTAAATTTTATTCTGCGTTTAAAAATAAAAATGTTTTTCGCTACAAAATAAAATGTCTAATAGATTAAACAAGATATTTTCCTTTATACAGATTTGTACTGTAGTGGACGTCGATAATTCTACGTGGACTAAGCAATGGGCGCAATATGGAATGTGTCCATACGCATACAGTACTGATAATCAGTGGGTCGGGTATGAAAACACAAAAAGTATTGAGATTAAGATGAATTGGCTCAAGAAGAAGGGTTACCTAGGAGCTATGACTTGGGCCATAGACTTAGACGACTTCCAAGGCCTGTGTGGAGAAAAGAGTCCTCTACTAAATACTCTGCAGAAACACATGAGCAATTACACAGTGTCTTTAGAGTACGAGTAAGTATTTTTATTCCAGAAGGTGTTTGTCATACAGATAGACCATTTAATCATAAGTGGTTACCGCTATGTAAGGACGTGCATAACACTAAAAGAATCAATGATGCGTTGTTTGTCAAGAACGAAATGTAGAATCCACTATATAGAGTAAATAGAAAGTTTTTCAGAAGGTTTCTTTTGGAAGATCTTCTACAGGGGCCCTTTTGCCTGACGACATAAACTCGTCGATTCTTTTTTAGTAATCCGCGTACGTCAAGAGCAGTTTGTCTTAAACTAAAATTTATTAAATATGACTTATGCTAATACTAGGTTAGTGCTCTTATTCTAGTTAAGAACACTTTTATCTATTTTGTGCCTTGAAATAAGCCGAAGATATTTAGAGATAATTACGAAATACTTATTACGAATATCTTTGAAATCTTGGTATGAATTTTGTAATGTGATAGCTTCGAGAGTTATGACAACGTAGACAATAATGTTGCATGGCCTATGTAGCGAATTGGTCTATTACGCAACTTTATCAATAGTTAGAGATATATTTTTTTAAGTTTCTTTTTAAATGTGTTACCCCTTGGTGAATAATCTTTAATTGATAGGTATTTAATTTAATTTATACAATATTTTCAGGGAATCAAGCCAAAGTACTGTCTGAAAATAAAAATTACCGAAGCCGTTTTTGAACGACAAAATATCAGTAAAATACTTTTGCAGTCTTGAAATATAAAGTGTCTTTAGCTCTATGGCCTTTTTTCCACTTTTGAATTTGTTTGTATGATTGTAATTGCAAGCAATAAAGTGTTCATCTCTGCAAAAGCATATTTTTGATTTATCCCTTTATAACATTTAATTTTACATAGGTTGGCCATAATAATATCCAAGTTCGCTGGGACAGCTAGTTAAAAATATGACTACGTTGCCGAGTTGGTAGTGACTCTGCTTACGATGCGAGGGGTCCCGGGTTCAATTCCTGGCCAGGGCAAATACTTGCGACTGATAAATGTTTGTTCTAGAGTCATGGGTGTTAGTGATGTATTATTTGTGATGTACATGCCACCCGCGTATAATGTTTATGTTGGCGTTAATTTGGTGTCGTATAAAATCACATCATTTTATAAAAAATGAACACAAAGATGTCGGCCGTTTACTTACATAGGCTTCTACCCATTGATTCCCACCACTGAGCAAGGGTCTCGTCATACCTGAGGAGGCCTAGAGCATACTCCACCACGCTGCTCCAGTGCGGATTGGTGGAAGGGTTAGTTGCCAACCCAAGTGTCGGAAATATTAAAGCCGCCCGAAGGTATCCGACATGCCTTAACGATTGCTACCAAATGGTCACCCATCCAACTGCCGACCGCGCCCGCTGTTGCTTAACTTTGTCGATCACTTAAGATCGACGGAAGCCGCTGGGCTATGAGCAACATTACATTACTTACATTAATAAAAAAATTATTTCACCACAATATCTGTTTTAAATAACAATACAATGCATGAAATTCAGTCGATCCATAAAATATTACTTAAATTGAATATGTATTATGTATGTTACACATTGACTTATTATAATAAGTCTTGACAGTTGACTTATTATAATTATTATAATAAGTCAATAATTTTACACGTTAAAGAATATTTTTATAATGGCATTATATTTTTAGAATGGCAGCCTATTATACAACAGGGTGAAAATGTAAATTTTTGGGAATTTTAATTAGGTGTACTTGTATTTTCCCAGGTATTTTGACTGGCTAGTTAGTTACTGCCTTATTCGTTTCACATCAGAAATAATATTTCTATAAAAATAGTAGACGCGTTTGAAAAAAGCTTTTTATGAATTTCTTAATATTATAGCTTGAATCTAAGCCACCCTACGTAACTCTTGCAATCTGCTAATCAATGAATGGAGTAATGGCGTCAAGTTTGTTTGACGTCACTAGTACTACTCGGTTTAGTTCTAATGGTACAGCACCCTGAGACTTATCGCCATATTTAACTGCTTGTCACCATCAACGATACTACGATGAGTAGGAGTACTCATCGTAGTGTCATTCTACAATATTCTTTCTGTATGACTGGTCGTGGTCTTAAAATTGTTAGGTAAACTTCAAAAATGCCGAAATTAAATAAACCTGAGAAAAGTAAACAACTGACAATTTTTATGGATACATTTAGGTATATAGAGAAATACGTAAACCCATTCCAGGTGTCCTATCCAGGTGAAAGATCTCATAAGTCATGATATTTTTCGCTCGTTTGATAAAGTAGATGCCATTGCAAATATTTGGCAAAGAATATTTATACAGATGGTAGCTAAATAGTCAGCTGATTCGATGCGTTTCTGGTAGGAAAACGGATGGGACAAGTGGATAATATATGTACATAAAATATTGTTTAATATTCGAAGCAGAACGTGGACCTGTACAGATCTCATAGCAGGATTCAGTAATTTTATTCATGGACTACACGAACGCGTATAGGGGATGTGCTCGAGCAGGTTACCTTGTGGCGAAGTCTTTATTACGGAGAAGTTGAACTTAAATCTACTTATAACCGTAATATATATACACTTAGCACATTTGCATTTCTAATATTTATGCACCTAAGATGCAGCTTAACAAATAATAACAATATGAACACATTCGATTTCAGTTCTAAGTATAAATAAAAATTGAACATATATATAGATTATTATGGAGATTTTTATTTACATAAATGATATGTGTATGCGTTAGACCGGCTTGACGAAATTTAATGAAGTTATGCAGACTGTAATTCATTTTTATACGATCCGATGAGGGTTCTAAAGTCGTATTTTATTTCTTAACAACAATATTTATTTATTTTATTTTAAAATATTCTAGAATTATGTCTGCTTGGGCGGGTTATGAATATTAAAGATAAGAAAATAAAGGTGTCTTCGGCACTCGTATATAAGTGTTGCGCGGGCGTCCTGCCGCCATCACACGGTCGCTTTCGCACGCTTTTCAGGTAAGTGTTTTTACTTAAATGTATATAATTTGAATTTAATAATTATTTAACAGGGAAAGAATATTGGGTATCTGTTTTTTATCTGTAATAATAGACAAGCCCCTTTATGGAAATTGCTTATCTTCACCAATGGACATTAGGTTCATCAAAGGCAACACCTATTGTCGACAGTAAAGGAAGCGGGAAACTCGAATATTAACTGGCTCTTTGATACTAAGTATGACCTTCCTGTCCACATAACACGTACCTATAAATATTTCACACATAATTATTACAGTTTATTCAAGAAGTTAGCCAGGGGGTTAAACATTCACCACCAAACAAGTACTGTCGGCATCAAACTTAATTGGTGCAAACGCCAGTGATCCAATAGGCAGAACTTGGCACCAGAACTTAGCAACTTGGCCTTGTCCATTGTTCAAATTGGTGCTCTACAAGCGGGGGAGATTAGCTTAAACTTAAGGAGCCCCTTATACACCATAATATTATGTGTTCATCGCAATAGATAACGATCATATGTTCTAGCTGTAGTGTATTTTTATCTTTTGTTCCTCATCTCGTACTTATACAAAATAGGATATCTTATTGGTCATTGTTAATTGGTATTATGGGTAGTACGAGTATGTGCTTATTTTGTATCTTTTAGCAGATCTTTAAAGTAGTATTTTCAATACTGATCCGGATGATGTATTGGAGCTCTTTAGATAATAGTTGGGATATAAGAGTAAGCCAGCTTCACCTGCTCGTGGTGCATCCTGTTGAACAATTTAACGAAGGATGCTATGGCGCTAGCTCTTTACTATTGGAGGTCTCTCCAGTATAATTATGTATGTAGGCATGCAGTTTAACCTCGATAGTATTCAGGAATGTTGGAAGGGTTTTTTATATCCGCCTGTGAAATGTTTTTTACCAGAAATAAAGCAATTTTTCCGGTTCTTTTTTAACTGACAACTTAATAGTAAACTAGTAACAAATAAATTTGTAAGAATACGTTCATGTCATTATTCATCGTGTTTAACAGCAGTAGCCTAGAGTTCATTACTTTTCATCCTTTTCAGGTGAAAATGCGGGCCCTTCTGACGAGTCTGACTATCCTGGCAGTCGCATTTACTACAGCTCAATGTAAACCATGTAAGTATTACATACAAAGTCAGAATTCGTATTATTAATTACTATTTAATTAGGCATGATTAGGCACCTTAATCTCTCTTCTTTTTTTATATAAAAGATATATAAAAGATAAAGATATTTCAAATAAAACCTATTTTCCACAGCTCAATCTCATGGGCGTGTCGTATGCTATTACAATGCCGGGGCGGTATATCGTTCTGGTGAGGGCAGCTATGGCATCGATGACATCCCTGTTGGCCTATGCACACACATTATCTACGCGTTTGTAGGAATCGATGGAGATACTCATGAAATTAAAGTCCTAGATCCTGAGGTGAGTTAATAGTCATCATGCTGTCTCGCATTATTTGATTAGCAATCTAGTGAATTGTTTCACAATGGTCGAAGGAAACGTTTGCACAAAAATAAGATAGAACTTCCACCATTGGATCTAACTTTTTAACACCACTCTTTCTTCTTAATACGCTTTTATTTTCACTTTAATTAAGTTACTCGTAATGTGTAAGCAAATTCACCTGTTGGCAAGTGACGATGAAATCCAAGATGTTGAACACACTAGCTTAGTAATATATGATTTTGGTTTTTTTTTTATTCATTTAAGGCAGCAAACGAGCATGCAGCACCACCTTCCGCTGCCGCCCATGACAACTGTAACCGACTTTGAACAAAACTCATATGGGGACTGGGATAGTTAGTAGTTAGGTGACTGTGTTAGAACATTACTTTGTAATAATGAAGACTGGGACAGGGACTGTTAGTGAATGTTAGTCCTGTTAGTTATTGTTAGTAATAGTCCAGTTAGTAAATTAGTAATATAGCTTAGTATTATATAACTTTAACTTGGCTGGATTTTAGCTTAGTAGTTACTTATTTATTTTCCGTCCGAAGACTCCCACGTCATCATCATCATGCATGTTCCGTTCCATCGGATGGACTGAATATTGGCCTTGGCTGCAGCGATAGTAGTTAAAACTATTAACTGGGATCTAGTGCAACGATAATTATGAATTAGTTACTCTCTACTGAGATACTCTATTAATTACAGAACTATCATTACAGCTGGATGTGACCAAAGGCAACTTTAAAAAGTTCACGTCGTTGAAATCGAAAGACCCTAAAGTCAAGCTCACGGTCTCTATCGGAGGCTGGGGTGAGGGAGGAGCCAAATATTCTGCGATGGTCTCCGATCCGTCTTACAGAGAAGTTTTTGTAAAGAGTGTTGTTGGTAGGTACTGAATGCTATTTATTTAAATGAATCCTCAACAATCTCGTGATTAAATATCTCGTGTTTCATCCAGTTTAATCCTCATGATGCTCATATATGCCGCACCAGCCTTCTTCAACCGTAATTTTTTACATATTATTTCGGTTGCAATGTCGTTGAATTAAAAATAATGTGGGTGCTTCTTTCGTTGCATTGCGTTGGTAGTATTGATGTCTATTTGCATCGAAAGTAACTGTTTAATTATGTTTCTCATCAAGATTATCACTTAGCATATGAACTTTGCACTTTAAATGGTGAGGAAGACCAAACCTCTAAATGAGACAATCGTCAGTTACATATGTATGTCATGTTTTAGCGCTTCAGTATATATATGAATTCTCTCTCTCTCCCGTATAAATTATACATAATACTACATATTTTGTCCTTTAGATTTCTTGACTGAATACAGTTTTGATGGTTTCGACTTGGACTGGGAGTACCCTGGAGCAACGGACAGAGATGGCACCGCTGCGGATAAGGACAATTTCCTGTACCTTGTGCAAGAGTTAAAGGCTGCCTTTATCGAAGTCGGAAAGAACTGGGAACTAACCGCCTCGGTGCCGTTGACTCAATATAGATTATCGAATGGGTACCGTGTGCAAGAGCTATGCGAGTAAGTTAGAATGTATCGTTTGTTACAACGTATTCCATGATATTTGTTACTTTGAAATATGGAAATGAAGGTTAATAACATAAGAAGTTTTTTTGAAAATGCAGATTAGCAATATCCAGACCGCGGAACACAAATTTAATACCCTGTTCTGTGATCCGGACTAACCAACTAGCAGGCTTAGGCATCAATAGTGTCATTAAGTTTGATGCTCATGTTAAGTCAAGTTAAGTTAAATTTGTCCTCAAATTAGTCAATGTCTTAAATCTTGGACAAATCAATGGCATACATTTATCTTGTCGTTTCATGACATGTTTTATTTGTCCCATACATAAATGAATCCTATTACTATGCTTTCATTTATCAGCTTCTCTTCTATAATAGTTTGCAAAGTGAAACAAACTTTCCATACAGGATCCGCAATTACCACTGATTTGAGCACACCTTAATTTAGTGTATAAGTTAGTGGTTTAATTTTATACGTTACGTACGTACGTTTGTAAGTAGTACATATTGCTCATGGGTATGCGTAATTATTTAAAGAGGGGGTTTTTATATTTACTTAACTGATTGATTTTTAGGACACTTGATGCAGTCCATGCGATGTCTTATGACCTTCGCGGTAGCTGGGACGGTATCTGTGATGTACATTCTCCGCTGGAAGGCCGCCCTGATGATATACCCGATTATAAAAATGTCAACGTGGTGCGTAACTGTAATATGTACAATGGTTTCAACCCACTAATGGCCCACTACTGAGCACGGGTCTCTCCTCATATCTGAGGAGGCCCAGAGCATACTCCACCACGCTGCTGCAGAGCGGAGTGGTGGAGGGTTAGTGGTCAACCCATGTTTCGGACGTTTTTTATGCCGCCCGAACATCCGACATGGCGTAACGACTGCTACCAAATGGTAACAACTGGGACCGATGGCTTTAAGTGCCCTCCGAAGCACGGAAGCGCCCTAGAAATTTTGCTACTAGCGATCACCCATCCAACTACCGACCACACCCGCTGTTGCTTAGCTTTATCGATCACTTTACATCGAGGCAAGCCGCCAAAATGAAATTAAATTGATTTCATAATTAACTAGGCAAACACTAAACTTAAAAAAGTCTGATACAAGTTAGTGCAATTTTTTTATTATTTTGTAGTACCGTTAAGTTTTATAATGGTAGGTGCTGCTCATTACCGTTATATTACAGAACTTATGTAGTATTAATTATAGTATTAATTCTAAAAATATGAAAAACAATCCAATCCTATACCCGCGGCTTCGCCCGCCAAAAATCCCTAAATATATAAAAATTGATAAAATCAGAGAACTTTCATACTAACTTTGCGCTCCCCTTTTACCCGCTTAAGGGATGATTTTCGGAACAATATTTTAAACATGTTTCATAACTTTCATTTAAATACCTTCATACTAACTTTGCACCCCCGTTTTACCCTCTTAGAGGGTAAATTTTCAAAAATCCTTTCTTAGTGCTCCCCTACGTTATATAAGGAACCCCTGTGCAAAATTTCAAGTTTCTAACCCTTATCGTTTAGGCCCTGCGTTGATATGTCAGTCAGGCAGTCAGTCAGTCAGCTTCTCCTTTTATATATATGTATAGATTTAATTTTGTTGTTCGATTGGGTAGGTCTTTGTTGACTAAATTATTCTAACTTTCAGGACGGTGGTTTGGCTCTCTGGGAAAGTAATGGATGCCCGGCGAACAAGTTGGTTGTGGGCATTCCTTTCTACGGACGATCCTTCACTCTTAACGAAGGCACAACGTCCTTCTTGCCGGGGACCCCTACCAACACGACGGCAGGTGGCGGAAAGGCTGGGCCATTCACTGGTGAAAGTGGCATCCTGGCTTATTACGAGGTATTATTTCACTGAATGTATTTCGTATTTATAAGATTCGTACTTATGACATTCAGTAATTATAAGCTAATACAATCCGTTCGCTACTAGAAGCGATGTCTGTGTAGCATAAGGATTGTGTTTATTTATTTTTAACCAAAGGCCATGCAGAATGATAGGAAGTCTGACGTATTATGGACTTCACAAATTAGTATAACAATTTTTTTAAGCGAAGTCTGAATAGTCAACAATTAAACAGAATGGTCTATTTATCACTTTTTAAACCACAAAGTGAAATAAACAATAAATAAATAAAAAAATACGAAGTAGTAAAGTATTTTGAGCACCCAAACAAGAAACATAAATCTAAATGAGACATTAATATTTTTTAAACAGATTTGTAGTGAAGTAGACGCCGAAGATTCTACGTGGACCAAGCAATGGGCAAAATATGGAAAGTGCCCATACGCATACAGCACTGATAATCAGTGGGTCGGGTATGAAAATAAAAAAAGTGTTGAGATCAAGCTGAACTGGCTCAAGAAGAAGGGTTACCTGGGAGCCATGACTTGGTCCATAGACTTAGATGACTTCCGTGGCATGTGCGGTGAAAAGAGTCCTCTATTAAAAACTCTGCATAAACACATGAGCAAATATACTGTACCTAAGCCGAATGAAGTTTCTTCACAGTAAGTATCTTAAGTCAAAGGTCAATAATAGAGCAAACATACCGCCAAGTCATAAGTGGTTGCCGGTGCCTTAAGAAGTCCTGCACGCACTTAGAAAAAAATGTGCGTATTACAAATTAATAATAACTTGCTTCAGTCAAAATATTGCGAGGAAACTTGCTCGTGGGAAATATCTATAATGTGTTCTCAAAAGTGTATAAAATCTGCCAAACCACATTTGCTAGCGTGGTGGTATACCCCTCATTGTGGGAGGAGAGCCGAGTGCTGCAGCGGGTCAGTTATGGGTTGTGATGATGACGATAATGACAAGTAGGGCACAAAATATGTAGTAGTTATGTTAGGTCGTGATTTAATTATGTCTAATTTGTATGTGTAGAATTAAAGAAAAACTATATTACAACAAGACGTAATATCTAGCCACTTCAGATTTTAATTCTTAGTAGGTGCACAAAATAATTTTGAGCTATAATCAAGATCTTACTAAGACCAAGGGGTCTAGTTATGTAGCATTTTAAAGAGATTACGAAATTCGAATTGTCAAAATTCTTAATGGCGGCAAAAAATAACGTCTATATGAACATTATAAACTTTATGAATTTTATCATTGTTATGTTACATAATGTTGTCGATGACGTTAAAGGATTAATAGTTGTTGTTTAAATAGTTACGACCTTCGAGGATAGTTATAATCGTAAGATGAACGCGTGATATTAAAGTTTACTTAAATTTTCAGGTAACCGACTCGGCATGAAGATATTATGAGAATAATGTATAACGGCGAACTTTGAACTTGTTTGAAAATCAAAGATATATTTTTTCATTTTTATCTGTTTCTTTTGTGTTACTTCATTTAAAATAAAAATGTTCTCGCTTTGTACGCCTCACTAACGTCTAACTTTGTGTATCATCAGGCATTTTATAGCGATTTTCTTTTCTTTTCTTTTGCTTGAAAAAGGCGTTTCTTCAAAACTTAAATCTCTTTCCGTAATTTCAAGTGTATTGTATAATTGTAGGTGGTGTACAATAAAGCATTTATATTTGAAAATTTACCGTTTTATTTATTTATGAACTATTTATCATTACCTGAAAATGGTGTAAAGCACGGCAAACTTAAATTCAAAAGAGATTTTTTCTGCAAAAATGTGAAGTAAAAGATAATGTTTTAAGTTTATGTTAATATTCCTGCAATCGTATCTCTACCTGCGGTTAGTTTAAAGATGGTGTTAGTAATGGGTGTTGCGTGTGCAATTAATCTATAGATAGGTAGTTGTCCCACCGCACAGTGGGACGAAAATCGGGTCTTCATAGACTTAGGGTTCTTATGTTATAAATTTTTGATTTTCCTTCGGGAACTAACGTAGAATCGTATAGGAAGCCACAACATTATCATATTTACGTATCTCTGGCGTTAATAACACTATTTTAATTTTTTTTAAATTAAATTTGTATGGAACAAAACAGAAAAATCCAATTTATTCGAGACTCGAGAGAGTGCCCCTTATTTCCTCTCGTACGATTATTGCCACTATTTTTCTCCATTTTTTGACATATCGCACATAGCGGGCACTGGTGCGACTTCAGGTGAAAAAAAATGAAATGTGTTTTTGAATTAAATTTGTATGGAACAAAACAGAAAAAGCCATTTTATTCGAGACTCAAGAGAGTGCCCGTTATTTCCTCTCGTACGATTATTGCCACTATTTTTCTCCATTTTTTGACATATCGCACATAGCGGGCACTGGTGCGACTTCAGGTGAAAAAAATGAAATATGTTTTTGAATTAAATCTGTATGGAACAAAACAGAAAAAGCCATTTTATTCGAGACTCGAGAGAGGGCCCGTTATTTCCTCTCGTACGATTATTGCCACTATTTTTCTCCATTTTTTGACATATCGCACATTGCGCACACTCGATGAACTTCGGGTGAAAAAAACTTGAATGTGTTTTTTATTATTATTTCATTTTGTGCACATTATTTTTGATGCGTAAACCCTTTTAAAAGGTACTTGCCACTCTGAAGGCTATCTTAATTAGTTTAATTAGTATTGTTAATTACATAATTATTTAATCACTTACTAATGACGATACCAATGTTATCTGTATTCGGCTTATTATTGTTACTAATTAAATTATTATTGCACCTACTTATTAAATTTTCCCCATCCTAGCCCCAGTTAATGAACTTTTTAGTATCCATAGTAGTAATACTATGGATACCTAAAAGTTAAACTCAAACGAATCTAAAAATAAACACATTTATACAACTACTCATCCGTTTCGTATTCTGAGTCTGTATCTGTTTGAGGATTAATGTTATCTACATCAATAAATTCTAGATTGGTACTATTATCCGTATTAAGTTTTAAAAGTCCTATGGCTTCTGCACTAAACTTCTTCCTTCGAGCTGCATGCAGTACAGGTCTCGTGGAAGAAATTAATGGGTCGGACGAAAGAAGCATCATGTTCAAAATATCTTGGTTAGTATTTATCCTGCTTGACTTCCGAGAATGAAACTCCCTGTACCTGCGGAAATCTTTGTTTCTAGCCTCTGATGCTTCTTCGGAAAGGTTCCCGATGGGCACAATTGCTACATTGGCTATGTCAGCACCATGCATAAGGATCTTATGTACCGTTGCTGACATATAGTACCAATTGTACAGCTCGACATACCTTTCAGCAGTTCTTCGAGTATATTCTTTGAATTTTTCTATGTCAATAAATTCTCCCGATGCTATCACTTGTAAAATTACTGCAAATCTACGTATGAGCTCTTCATCCAAGCCAGTAATGGCAGCAGTTTTTTCTGGGAACTCAAAAAATTTTCTTGCCGTGTTCCCATCGTTTGTTGTTCCTGATCCTTGTTTTACTGTATCGACCAGCAAACCTAATTCTTTTCGGAATTTGGATTGAATTTCTTTTTTCTTTGCCTGTAATATAAGCTTCTTCTCTCCTCTTACAGACCATGTTTTCAAATCTTGTCTGTATGAAATATGAAGCAAGCATTCCATACAATTGATACGAGCGTGCAGGGAAGATAATCCAAATTTATAGAGATCGGTTTGCACTTGTCTTTGTGAAACTGTCTCTAAGTCATTCATTTCTGTAGGTTTTGCCAAGCACAAATAACAAGTTGCAGGTGATTTCGCATCCGAAAGATATGTGCATACCTTCCCATCGATCACGGTCATTACTAGACTATGATTGATTTCATTATTGTTGTATTGGGTAACTTTAAGGCTTCTTATTTCGTCATCCATTTTGGCCAACTGTTCTTGCACGATAACTTTAGACTCTTTTAAAAATAGGAACTGTATTGGACGGCAATACAATGCTGAACACGGTCTCGGGTTTTTCCATATGACTTCTTCCATTCACTTTCATCATTGTCATCGCTGCTTTCTTCCCCTTCGATGTTTTGCTTATACCTGCTCTGGCTTGAAGCTCCATCGAAACCCCACTTAGAAATCATATTCATACACTTGCCTTTAGTTTCTTGTGGTAGACTTTTTATAATCCTAGCAGCAGTAATATCTAAAAGTGCCTGAAGAGACACTTTCGCAATTACGTCTGTTACCGTTACTGCTTCTTTTGGAGGGTAACAATCCATCTTAGCTTGTTGGACTTTGTAATACGAAGGATATAAATTTGTGATACCTTCACATAGAGTAGATTCTCTCAAAGTCATATACTGCCACTTAGATAATTTAAGTGATAGCAATAGGCCGAGTGCTTTTTCAGGGGTAAAAGTAAACTTATTTGTTTGTTTTGCCCGTTTAACAATGTTTTCAGCCTCTTTTGGGTTACTTATAAGAATATCTATTGCTGCTGCCAAATTATCGTTGCCTTCATGTTTCAATTTGGCAACCGTAGCATACGCCAATTCAAAGCTTTCTCGGTTTTTATATTGCAAATCATCAATCCTTCTTATCTTCTGTTTCGTTCCAAGATCTGTGAATGGTTTGCGTGGAATTAGAGCTGTTTCGGTGGATGTTCCAACTGATGCACTTGTACGAGGTAGACAAAAATCATCGGGTTCATTCGTTACTTGAAATTCGTTTAAAGACCGCTGTGGCCGTAGGTTTTCACGTACGCAAGTAGGCCACTGGATGTTCTGCTCCAACCAATCCGCGTAATGGTCTCGGAAAGTGTCTATGTTACGTTTCGCCATGTTCCATCTCTTCAACACAGAATGACTAAATCTCCGACAGAACTCCTGGAGAATGTCTGTATCTTCTTCTAACAAACTTAGACTCAACTGAGACTGAATTGTCTTGAACATTCTTACATAATTTCCAAGCTTTCCAGATTGCTTCAGTATCAAGAATAGGTCCAAATTTGTTATTAAAGGAGAATTTTCCATTTTCACAATGATTACTGGCACAGTGTTTTACAGAGAGTAGTTAAAATTTAACTGAAGTACATATACAGCGCTCATTGTATTTATATTTACTTTACCCATCATAATGTAAATAGGACTAGGAGGGGGAAGGGTTGTGAAGTGCAATAATAATTAAATTTAAAACAATAATAAGCCGAATACAGATAACATTTGTCGAACTCATTAACTAAATTGATGAACTCAGGTATCGTCATTAGTAAGTGATTAAATAATTATGTAATTAACAATACTAATTAAACTAATTAAGATAGCCTTCAGAGTGGCAAGTACCTTTTAAAAGGGTTTACGCATCAAAAATAATGTGCACAAAATGAAATAATAATAAAAAACACATTCAAGTTTTTTTCACCCGAAGTTCATCGAGTGTGCGCAATGTGCGATATGTCAAAAAATGGAGAAAAATAGTGGCAATAATCGTACGAGAGGAAATAACGGGCCCTCTCTCGAGTCTCGAATAAAATGGCTTTTTCTGTTTTGTTCCATACAGATTTAATTCAAAAACATATTTCATTTTTTTCACCTGAAGTCGCACCAGTGCCCGCTATGTGCGATATGTCAAAAAATGGAGAAAAATAGTGGCAATAATCGTACGAGAGGAAATAACGGGCACTCTCTTGAGTCTCGAATAAAATGGCTTTTTCTGTTTTGTTCCATACAAATTTAATTCAAAAACACATTTCATTTTTTTTCACCTGAAGTCGCACCAGTGCCCGCTATGTGCGATATGTCAAAAAATGGAGAAAAATAGTGGCAATAATCGTACGAGAGGAAATAAGGGGCACTCTCTCGAGTCTCGAATAAATTGGATTTTTCTGTTTTGTTCCATACAAATTTAATTTAAAAAAATTAAAATAGTGTTATTAACGCCAAAGATACGAAAATATGATAATGTTGTGGCTTCCTATACGATTCTACGTTAGTTTCCGAAGGAAAATCAAAAATTTATAACATAAGAACCCTAAGTCTATGAAAATCCCGATTTCGTCCCACTGTGCACCGCCGTCGACTAACGAACAGCGAGTAGAGCTAGAAACTGATGAAAACGAGTTGGCGAGCAGCGACCAGGGAGTGTGTAGTTTCGATAGTTTTGACGCTGGGCTATCGGCGAGTGACCGAGTGCGATGGACGGTTACTCGCACTACTCGCTGGCGATAACATGGCGTGTATCCGTGTCATAACTATTGTTCTAGCGCTGCAGCAAACTTTAGTTCTAAATCTCGCTAATGTTCCTATCTCATTTTCTCCCACGTTAAAATGTGTCTGACTTTTTCGTTTCCGTTTTGTTGAATTTCATCGAATTCCAAATCACAACGATACTAAAGAATCAGTAGTTCCTGTACGAGGTTTTGTTTGAATGTCTGTTTTAGAAACCTACAACGAGAATCCATTTAATCTAATTGAACAGCAATTTAATCCATCCATGGAAACTTAAACAAATTGATATAACTTTTTAAAGACACAAACACAGTGTTCGCAGTCTGAATAACCCTCGATAAGAATAGTATCTCTCAAAGTTTTTGACGCTCTTTGACTTTTTTCATAAAATCACAAACTTAACAAAAAGGCAACCCTACGGAAATATTTCTGCAAGCTAATTTGTCAAAACAATCCATCTTACAAAATTTATTTAACATCGTATAAGGTTGGGGAAAATTAACAATACTTAGTATTTTATATAAAATTCAAAACATTTTTATATGCGGCATTTTGTTCGATATTTATTTCTGTCTAGTTGGTGACATCACTGACATCTCCTGGTGAAGAATCCTGACGAAAACATACATATGTACGTAATTCGAAAAAGTGGAAATCTGAGAGAGAAAATCAGGACTATATATTATAAGGTGGATGCATTAACACTTCCCAGCCAAGCTCTCTCAGTTTATGTTGTGTGGCTAAAGATGTACATAATTATGTTTGATTGACTTTGTTCAGTTTTTTTACAAATTAAGAATAAAGGGTTGCCCGACGGTAAAAATCATAATTTCATAAACGTTGCAATCATTTAAGCGGCTTGTGTTGCATTCTTAAGTTCACGCAATTTGAGGAACAGAAAAGCAAACAAAAATGTAAGGAAATAGTTACTCAATTTAATGGCATCAAACCAGCCAGATTCAAACAGTACGCCAAGCAAGGAGATTGTGTTACATTTTCAAACATACAGAGTAATATATGACCCATATACCATGCCGGATCGCCGTTCCAAGGGTCCTGGGTTCGATTCCCAGCGAGGTGGAAATTTGAATGATGACTTTAAATTTATGTTGTCAGTCTGGGTGTGTGTGTGTGTTCTTGTCTTGTGTGTTGTCATAAACAGTTGGAGTTTGGCCGCTCCCTAGGCATGACGCCTAGCCTGGCGGGAGATTTTTGCTAAAGATAGAGTAATAATATGTAGCCAGTTTTAACGTCTGCTAGTTTTACCGTAAATTTCCTCCATATTACAAAATAAAGCTTGACAATAATGAATAAACTAAATTATAGGTACTTGTTATCAAATTGTGTGAAAGTGCGGTACTAATATATTAGGGTTATAAATGGACAGCTACGTAGGTACAGATACGTAGGTATTTACTACACAAATGCATAAATGTCAAAACGAGCAACTAGCCACTTAAAATTCCCCAATGAATAATATACTTGTATACTTAGTTGTTGTTTTAAAATAAAATATACATGTCGACCATATGTGCAAATAATATACGGGAACATGCATGAAATATTATTCATAAATAAACAAGGTATTGAGTATCTAATTTATTCGAAAAATTATCGAAAAATATCGTATGACTTCGGGAAACGGTAGGTTTATTTTAACAAAGAACATTTGATATGATGTGTAACAAGGCGCTTTGTACTCTCCAAAGTTCAAAGATTAATCGTATGTACGTGTATGTGTAATAAACATGTATGAAAACCAAGTCACATGAAAATCATGATGAAAAGAGAGATATAAAGACAAATTGTCTAACTGTTATACAAGTTAACAATAATAATAATAGTTAATAATTTTTTGAATAAAGTTTTTTTAAACAAAAAATTAACGCATTGTCCTATTAATCCCTCATTACTACCGATACTCACAATGGTGAGAAGGTTTGCTTACAGAATATTATATTATTAATATACAGAACACCCCTAAACTTTGACAGTAGAAAGTTTATTACAAGTAATATTTTGATATTGTGGGATATGAAACACTGAAATAATTTGCTAGTTACATTTTAATCGTGTTAAGGTATTTTGGAATTACCTAAGACTTTCAAATTTTCTGTAGATAGTTTTTTATTAGTAACATTTATAAGTAGATAGTCGAATATTATTTGAATAATAATGAAGTTTGCTTCTTAACTAGCGCGAAGTAATTAGAAGGTCTCCATACATACAATTTTGGTCATGACAAAGATAAGAAATAACGAGGAAGGTTTTCACTGAATGAATTTTTCACACATTTTGACGCAGGCTGCGTTCGCGCATTCTAGTGTTACCAAGCTGTGTTGCAATTCGGCCGCAATAATAAAGTTATTCTACGTGTAAGTGCTCAATTCCTATTATTTTATTATTCAAAGCAAACTACGTAAAATTATAATAACCGATATGTAAATATTCCTATAGTGCAGCTTCGTGCCTAAATACGTGCCTCTGTTCTATAGGCACCTTCGGAGTAAGTAATATCACACACAAAATTTGGACAAGCGCAGTGAAAATATTTGTTTACACAAGTGCATCAATACATGTAACGTTATTATGTGTTAAATTCAGAAATTAACATTCGATTTTATAGGGAATATATATTCATTAGTAAAGAGAAAGCTAAAGGATGTATCGCTAGCTTATCTGGTCATCTTTCTGTTTATTCATAATAAGTAGAATTATTTGATTGCCCTACTAACTGTTCTCCTCTCACAATGATCGTCACAGCCCGTCATGCTAGCCAAAGCCATAGACTAATTTCCTTAATTGCCTTTACACCTACACTTTTGATTTAAATGCTTGACAAGACAATTTTGAAATGTTTCTTGATTACAGAGCATTATTACACTTATTATATGACCGATTTTGAGTTCATAAAAACAATTTATATTTTGCAAATTTTCAGATATTATGTATTTTTCGTTCTTTTTCAGGTCAAAATGCAACTAATTCGATTAGGATTGCTTCTCCTAGGAGTCACATGTACTACAGTTCACTGTAAGATTGAACTACATATATATTAACTAGCTATCTCATTTTTATTATTTTGTACCGATTTATAATTAATAAATATTGTGTTTAGTTGTAAATAAGAAAAATACGGGTAATTTATAATTTTCTATTCTTTCTAGATAGGCAACAGAAAGTACCGCTCAAAATTACATTGATTTAATTTTACATTAAATTCTAAGTCACTTTAGTATCTAATTTTGTTTTAACAACAGGTGGCAAAGCACGAATAGTATGTTACTTTGCTAGTTGGGCTGCGACTCGGGCCGGTGTGGGCCGCTACGGTATCGAGAATATCCCTGTTAATATGTGCACACATATTATCTACGGCTTTATTGGGGTCACGAATGGGACTAATGAAGTCCTTGTTATTAATCCTGAGGTGAGTTGCAGGTACATTATCTTGAATAGCGGTTGACTCCTTGATATGAATAGGTGTCATTATTAATTAATTAATGTTAGCAACTCGGCATGCTGGACTATTGTGTTACCCATAATTTTGCTTTGCTCGTAGTCTCCGAGATAAAAGTAGTTCTACCAGAGTGTAAAGCAAAATGTCCTTTTTGTAGAAACAAAAAGGACATTTTAATACAGGGATGGGATGTAGTGGTGGAGATAAAACAATGTTTCATGCTTATTACTACACAAAAAATCACAGCAAATGCTTATGCTTAATGCATTACACGAAGAAGTGGTTTGGGCGCATAATATAATAATAGCCAATATTTTTTAAACTAATAGTAAGCTGTCTCTCACTATGTGAAGGGTACAGGCCATTGTCCACCACGCTAGCCAAGTTCGGATTGATAGACTGAACACACATTTGATAATATAATAGAGAACTCTCTCACGTGTAGGTTTCTTCAGGATGTATTCCTTCACGGAAGCAAGTGAAGCTATTTTAAAAAACATTTCCATTACAGCTAGATGAGGATCAGGATGGTTTCCGTAATTTCACGTCGCTGCGTTCGAAACATCCTGGTGTCAAGTTCATGGTTGCTGTTGGGGGCTGGGCAGAAAAGCCATCCAAGTATTCCCAGATGGTCTCTCAAAAATCTTCAAGAGCACATTTTATACAAAGCGTTGTTGGTAAGTACACTTAGATGTTTATTCTTTGATCAATACTTCAACTTATTTTTTCCATCTTTGTAACTGGATTCCGGGTGGTGTTTGGGGTTAATTATATTTAACAAGAAACAGGAATACGTTTTTCAAAACTTCATACATCTGCCTCATTCTACTGATGATGAGAGGTTGCACAAAAACTGTAATATGAAGTATTGGCTAGGGTCTCCTAACGAGTGGGGTTTAGGTTGAATATCATAAGGCGAAAATAATACCGTAATAGGTTGTAATATCTTCTCTACATTTGTACTGAAGAAAATGAAATGAAGTTAAGTTTCCTTTACTTACTATCTTATAATTTGCTGTAAAAATAAAAGCTCCATGGTCTAGACGTGATCTAAAAGTAGGTAATCCAAAAAATTTAGCTTTGCAAGAAATGATAAATATCCTTGTGTCACATATTTAATTAAATAACAAATAAATAAAGTAAAATAATTCATAAATATTCGCATAGTCACATCGCTAAAAGTGTAACGAATAAAAACTGACTAACTCTGTCTTTTAGATTTCTTAAAGGAATACCAATTCGACGGTTTGGATTTGGATTGGGAGTACCCTGGAGCAGAGGACCGGGATGGTAAGCCCGAGGATAAAGATAATTTCCTGTACTTGGCCCAGGAGTTACGAGCAGCGTTCGACAAAGTTGGAAAGAACTGGGAATTGACCGCTGGAGTTCCATTAACTGAAGAAAAATTGGAGGCAGGGTACCGAGTCGCTGAGCTATGTCAGTAAGTTGAAGGTTTGAGGTATTTACAGGAATGGAATCAGAGAATAATCATATTTTTTTAAAGATAAAATTTTCATATCTAACCTATTATTTTCAATTTTCTGAAGCCAATTGAAAAGAAAGCGCTGATCAAATAACATTTATATTCAATAACATTTATATCAAATAACATTTACATTTATATTTAAAGTATACCTTATTTTGTCAGTTAGTTGTAAAAAAACAATATCAGTTAATATCGCTCGGTGGTACGGAACCCTACGTGTGCTAGTCTGACTTGCAATTTACCAATTTTTATAATAGAATTAAGCTCGCCCTTTGTACCGTAATATTTTATATTGTGGGCAATAAAGCTTAAATAAATAAATAAGGTAGCAAACGAGCACAAATGTTTGTCGGTCTCAGGGCTGTATCTTCTGAACAGTAATAGATAGACACTTGAGATTTTATAGATAGATAGAATGCGAGTTCCAATGGCCCTGATGGCAATAAATAATAAAAAAGTAAGTAAAAAGGTTAGATTTCAAAGGGGACCCCATACTTGACCGGGTTTTATTTGTTTTAAGGACACTTGACGCAGTTCACGTGATGGCGTATGATCTCCGCGGTGTTTGGTATGGTTTTGCGGATGTACATTCGCCACTTTACGACCGTCCTAATGGTAAACCCGGTTTTGAAAAAATTAACGTTGTAAGTATAATATGCCATTACGCTTACAAAAGTTAGTCTAATAGTCTATTGTAATAAGTAGGTATATTTTACTCAAAGATACCATGCTACTAAATTAAATTGCAAGGATAACCTACATATATGTATGTAGGTAGCCGGCGACTTTGCCAATGTATTTTTGTAAGGTATCATAGAAAATAAATGTTTTCTTAACAAAGACAGCTCTAACTTGTATTCTAAATGAGTTGTTGGTCAGTATTGCTCAGGGGTTCCATAATAGTATCAAACATCTATTAATGTTGAAAGATTTACCAAAACACAAATGGTGGTATCATGCGGTGGAAGCTTAGCCCTTTACTGGTTGAGAAACGAAGCATCGCTCTCTCCATATTTTGACGAAATATACTGAAAGTATTCCTTAAAATACGAAGGGAAAGTAGGATTAGGAAAAAATAATCTGAAAACTTTAATCTCTTTTGAATAAAGATATCTGTGAAAAGTAATATGGATACTTACACTTACTTTATAAGAAATGTTATCATAATCATGCCAAGCCAATTCAAACACTCAGACAATATTATTCAATCTAAAAACTTTAATCTCTTTTGAATAAAGATATCTGTGAAAAGTAATATGGATACTTACACTTACTTTATAAGAAATGTTATCATAATCATGCCAAGCCAATTCAAACACTCAGACAATATTATTCAATCTGAAAACTTTAATCTCTTTTGAATAAAGATATCTGTGAAAAGTAATATGGATACTTACACTTACTTTATAAGAAATGTTATCATAATCATGCCAAGCCAATTCAAACACTCAGACAATATTATTCAATCTAAAAACTTTAATCTCTTTTGAATAAAGATATCTGTGAAAAGTAATATGGATACTTACACTTACTTTATAAGAAATGTTATCATAATCATGCCAAGCCAATTCAAACACTCAGACAATATTATTCAATCTGAAAACTTTAATCTCTTTTGAATAAAGATATCTGTGAAAAGTAATATGGATACTTACACTTACTTTATAAGAAATGTTATCATAATCATGCCAAGCCAATTCAAATACTCAGACAATATTATTCAATCTGAAAACTTTAATCTCTTTTGAATAAAGATATCTGTGAAAAGTAATATGGATACTTACACTTACTTTATAAGAAATGTTATCATAATCATGCCAAGCCAATTCAAATACTCAGACAATATTATTCAATCTGAAAACTTTAATCTCTTTTGAATAAAGATATCTGTGAAAAGTAATATGGATACTTACACTTACTTTATAAGAAATGTTATCATAATCATGCCAAGCCAATTCAAACACTCAGACAATTTTTTTTTTCTAGAATGGCGGCCTGACTCTCTGGGAAGAAAAGGGCTGTCCCGCAAATAAGTTGGTAGTGGGAATACCTTTCTATGGGCGATCTTTCACCCTTCCCACAGGCAAAACTAACTACGACTTGGGAGCTAAGATCAACAAGACGGCAGGAGGCGGGGATGCGGGGCCATATACGAATGAAAAGGGTTTCCTGGCCTATTACGAGGTATTTTTGGCATCTACTAATATAACTAACGCTGCCATCATCGATGTGAACTATGTTATTTTATAAACAATCTCCGGAGCTTGTCGCGAGATTTAAGTACTCGTATTTACTTAGTTATCAATTAGATCAAGTTATTTAATTTACTTGTTTATCTACACAGATAAATCTCGCGATACTACGATAACTGCCTTAAAATTGAGTTTTTCCCCAAGAGAAAGATTTCACCCGAACAAACATAGTTATATACATACATACGTACATATATATGTACATACATACATTGCAAGTTAAATAAAAGCTTTTAAAAAGATAATTATAGGTATATACATGATACAATATTACCAATAATAAGTATTAATAATAAATATTATTAATAATAAAATATTTTATTTAGATATGTTCTGAAGTAGACAAGGAAGGCTCCAACTGGACAAAGAAAATGGACGACCATGGAAAGTGCCCTTATGCCTACAAAGGAAATCAGTGGGTAGGGTACGAAGACCCAAACAGTGTCATGATCAAACTAAACTGGATCAAAGAGAAGGGTTACCTGGGAGCTATGTCTTGGTCCATTGACATGGACGACTTTCGAGGGTTATGCGGCAAAAAGAATCCCCTCATTGAGTTAATTCATAAGGAAATTAGTCCTTATACTGTACCTGACCGTACCGTGACTACAAAAGGCTCCAGCTCAATTGTACGTATTGTTTTGTTAAATATCTTTTAACATGTGTTATCCATCATCATCATATAAAACATATAATTATTTAATAAAGTTGTAACAGCTGATCTGTTCTGGAACTTAACTTTTTTTTAAATGTAACCCTCGCGTATGCAGGTGCCGAAAAGCAGTGCGGTTGTCATAAAGGAAAAATCCCGTGTTGAAATTCAAACGGATCGTGATGCTGGTCCAAAGATACCAGTTACGACTACTACACCTCTACCGGTATTGAATACTCCGCTTCCAGCACCGATTCCTAAGCAGGTTTGTATTAAAATTTATCGGTAAGGTAGGCAGGCAGGCAGGTATGCCGCTTTTCCGCGATTCACAAGTATCGTCTTGATTAAATCAAGTGCAACAAAACCTAGTAATCGTTGTTCAACAGGGTGCATCACGAAAAGTTCGAGGCGACAAAGATGGATCCTTACATCGTAACGTTTACTAATAGCGATGCATTGCCGAAAACACAATTATGATAATATCAATGTCTAAAATCAAAAAATACAAAGAAGTTTTCAATAGTAATTTATTGTCTTATAGGAACCTGAGAAATCGACAAACGCAATACGCAGTAACGCATCTATGGCAAAACCAACGGTCCTCGGTTTGCTTGCAGTTAACATTGCATCATTATTGTACTTCAATACTTTATCGGAATTATTAAGGTCGGTATACAAAATCAATAAACTTTGCTCGTGAGGCGCTCTCACATCAGTAGCACATGAGTGTGTGTAATTTAAAAGGGGAAATTCGAGCATGTGTAACATCAATGCGCATCGTGGATTATAACATTACAAGCCAATGCTCGTCAGTCCGTGGGTGCTATTAGCGGAGAAGCGCTCATAGCCCGGCGGCTTGCGTCGATCTCAAATGATCGACAAAGTTAAGCAACAGCGGGCGCGGTCGGTAGTTGGATGGGTGACCGCTAGTGGCAAAAAATTTCTTGAGCGCTTCCATGCTTCGGAGGGCACGTAAAGCCGTCGGTCCCGGTTGTTATCATTTGGTAGCAGTCGTTAAGCCATGTCGGATACCTTCGGGCGGCTTAAAATTTCCGACACTTGGGTTGGCCACTAACCCCTCCACCAATCCGCACTGGAGCAGCGTGGTGGAGTATGCTCTAGGCCTTCTCAGGTATGAGGAGAGACCCATGCTCAGTAGCGGGCCATTAATGGGTTGAAGCCAAGTGGGTGCTATTGAAACGTAAAGCTCAAACTCGAATATTTGATTGTTATGTTACATGTCAATGCTCAATGATGGCCTTTAGAATATTTTAATTAGTAAGTTAATGGCTTGACAAACGAAAGTTCCTCATTATTTGGATATAATTATAATTTATTGCCAGCTAGACATTATATTGATTATATTTTACAGGTAACGGTATCAAGATGCTCACTCGCTGTTTGGAAGATATTATCTTTTTAAATCACATTAACATTTTCTATCTTTATAATTAGATTAACGAATTACTATTTAAGTGAGTTCTACTAGTAAAGTATGCATGATTTATATTGAAAAACACACTTAATGTCTCCATATATTGTGAATGATCAAAGAATAATCATTAGTTTGTTTCTTTAATTTTTATAAAATAAAATTTGTGAAAAATAAAGCGTTTTATGTATACTGGTGATTTTTTTTCTCTTGACATACTCGAGGACATGAAAGAACATGGTAATGATTAAAAATATAAAGTCAAAATTCTACACGATGATTATTTCAAAATGGAAATCAAATTTATCTTAAAAATACTCGCAATGTATGGACACGGTGTGCAAGCGGCCAAAACACAGCTGTCTGCGGTACGGCGCGGCGGGGCCGTACGGGCGGGGTTAGTGTAGTGGAGTAGTGTAAACAGCGTGCGCTCAGTTTGTCCACACTATGGGTTTGTAATGGATAACTACGTCAAATTTTAAGCACCCTTTTTAATTACATAATTTGGAATGAGAATCGAATATTGAGTACCCCCTATTAATATGCCGAGTGACAAAAAAATCACCTTGTATATTTTTAGTTTTTCCTAATCCTCATTGAAACCACGTGCAAGACCACTGCTTTATTCTAGGACCTACTGTAATTTTACTTAACAGTATGACTACAATCGCACCTCATAAATAGAAATTAAATTCAGGATGGTAAGCGCACTGAAGTCTATTCACTCTTTTCTTGAACCACCACATTTTCCACATCATGGGATGGCGGAAACGCTGTCGTATGCAATCAAACAACACTCCTTCCTGGTTGGTATGATGTTCAACACCTTTGTTCGTACAGGGATATTTAGTAAAACAGGATAATAACTAATAATATACTCACCGTACGTCTGATTGATCGATGGATAAACAGAGATTAAGGAACTAATTTCGTGTAATTCCTGGGCACACTCTCAAAAATGTATCCTATGGAATACCGATAGGCTGTAATAAAAATAATTATACCGGTAAATTTTGTTCATCTTCCTACGAACATAATCATTGTGAGAGGAATGAGCAACGAAAACTTGACAAATGAACGCGCAACCACCCAACTACCTTTTTATAGATTTTAGATGGCAAACGAGCAAGTAGCACCGCCCTTCCGCTGCTGCCCGTGACAACTTTGACCGCCCCAGAAAAATACTCTAATGGTAGGATGTTCAGTCTACTTAGCAGAGGGTGTAATTAATAACGTTAGTAACGCTATCTGATGGAAAATGATCACCGTCGCTATCTATAAGCTCAGGCTCATTCCAATAACTGTAATTTAACTAACTACGTGCACTTTTTTTAAATCCATAAATATCGTCTATGTTATAATGTATACGGGTACTCAAGATTTCGAATTGTTTTTTCGATATTTCGACCCCGTTGCATGGATCATGGTCACGGGTCAAAATATCGGAAAAACAATTCGAAATCGTGAGTACCCGCATACATTATAATGTTTAGAGTCCGCGATGATATCAATTTAAAATTAAACGTCTATGTTAGAAGCCGAATATTAATTAACTTATTTTACATCGCCATTTATCATCAGGCATCAGGCAGGATTCTAGTAAATAATTAGATCTGTGCAGGAATCATACCCAGGGCCCCCTGCTCGGGAGTCCAACTTTTGAACCACTTGAATCTCACTCATATAAACCTTATAATGATGCACCTATTGACGTTTTGTGCATTTAAGTAAAAGAAAGTTCGCTTGATTTCACAAGGACACACAACAGAGAAACATACCTAAAGGAATGACACACTTAGTGGTCTCGCGCTTGTTCTCAAAACTGTATGAATCTAATATATAAAATTCTTGTGTCACGGTGTTAGTGGTCAAACTCCTCCGAAATGGCTCGATCGATTTTTATTAAACTTTTTTTGTATATATTTGGTGGTAGGTATCATATAATAGGTAGTAAAGTACTCAGATATTGTAATATACGAAGGGTGTGTAACCCCTGTGTGTTAAGATCAAGTGGTGGAAACCTCGATCCAGTTTTTTTTTAGTTTTTTGTCGATTTTTTTTATTTTTTATCGGTTAAGGATAAAAAAATACAAATAACCCCAAATATTTATTTTCCTACCAAACAAATCCATCTTTAAATCGTGCGTTTTGTATTTTTTCTATCAATATACGAATCATTCACTTCAAGTACTATACGGCACAACAACGTTCGCTGGGTCTGCTAGTAATATATTAATAATATTAATATTCATAAATAAATTACAATATCTAAATATTCTAATAAAATATAAAAACTGTACCAGTGTACCAAGGTTACACGTGTATAAATAAACGCGTATTATTAATTTTTTTTAAGTTACGTAGGGTTGTAAAAGCTATTGTAATGTTATTGGTCGTATTAGGGTGGCCTAGAATATGATACGATAATTATAATGACTCTAGATGACCAACGAATGAAATTTGGTTTTCTGCACTTCTTCTTTAAGTAAACTTTAATCTACGTGCGTGCGTTATTCTTATTCTTAGGGCCCGTTTCACCGGTTACGGATAAAGTTCCGGATAGCCCTAGGAACTCAACTCCCAGATAAACTACATTGTTTGGCTTCTCAGGTAATCTGATAGAAGTGACAGAGAAAAGTGTTGGTTAAGCTACCAGTTCAAGTGGCTGTTAGGCGTTATCTGACGGATAAAAAATGTTTCAAGTGGCGTTTCTATAACACATTTGGAATTTGAACTGTAGTACATCATATTATTATAAATCCTACTATTTTCGTTCTATAATGATAAAATTATACTGGAAAATATTAAAAAAGTCTAAAATTTTATTAATTAAGTTTTCAAAATAATTTTCAAATGACAATAATTTACGTAGTAGTAACGAAACGCAAAAAAGCGACGTTGCCACTCCGTCAACTGTTAAGTGGCAGATAAATTCCTAGGGCTATCCGGAACTTTATCCGGAACCGGTGAAACTGGCCCTTAGGATTCTTAAAGTCGGAAGATCTGCGTTGCGCGACTTGCAAATTTACATTTTATGTATCTGACGGGATTCCTGTTAACTTTTTGATAATAACTCAGTTAACAAATTTTGACAGCGTTAAAGGGGTTTTATTCCTATTTTTCATTGGATGTCAGTAACCCTGAAACTATACAAGGACACGTTTGCTATAAATGTAATATTTACTTCAGATGTTATGGTAATTTTATTAAGTACCGATATTCTGTAATTTAAATATCAATGAGGTGTTGTTGTAGGTTAGAAAATTAGAAGGAGAGGTGTTATATCCGTGGTTGAAATTATAGGTTCCTTCCTTCGGGCGGGCGGAGTACCTACGCGCATATAACTGCAAACCATAGCCCCTTTTCCGCATTCGCAGTGCCACAGCGGTAAGCTGCCCCATACGTAAGTTAAACTGTTTATTAATATCTATGGTGTGATAAAAATAAATGTAAGGTAAATAATATATAAAAATATTATAATTCTATAATATAATTTATATAAAAACTATAATTAAATCTAAAAAGAAACGTTTTTTTTTTAATTCTTTATGCAAAAGTTCTTGGTAAGTAGATTCCTTTTCAAGTAATTTTCGGGTCTCCAAAAATGTTCGATAACACGCCGAGGGAAGTTATAGTTCCGAGTATGATGAGTATAACCGCCTTCGTTGTTTTCCCAATGCCCAAAGGTTGACTGGCAGAGAATGCTGTCCGCCTTTTGTTCTTATACTTTGTATGGTTCAAAAAAGTCTAAATAAATAAATAAATAAATAAATATGATAGATCATAGCTTAACACAACTTGTTTTTAAATAACTTTGTTTTATTGTCAGGTCAATATGCGAGTAATACTATCGGCTGTCCTGCTGTCTTTCCTAGGATATGCTGCAGCTCAATGTAAGGATTTACTCATTAATATTATATGACGTCATCTTCATGTGGCGCAATAGATCGCCGTTACAAGCATCCTGGGTTCGATTCCCACTGCAGGAAAAATTGAAATGTTGTTTGAGTTGGAGTTTAAATTTCCGTTTCGGTCTGGGTGTATGTTCTTGTCTTGTGTGCTGTCCATGGCACCTACGACACAGGTGTGGGGATATGAGTGTGTAGCGTTATTTATCTTTTATCATTTATTATAAAAAACCGTATTTAAAAAGTTTTAAAAATTTGTACCTCTTGTTTTTTATTATGATATAATAGTTTACAATACAAAAGTTAAAACAGGAACTAGAAACTAAATTAGAAATAAGAAACGTCAATAGTTATTATCGGTACAACAAGCTGTTTGGTGGCATAACGGAAGCATGAAGCTGTAGTATTGCTGCTTCGATAGAAAAAAAATAATTAAAATGTTATTTTTTTCAGCGCCTGCATCTACCACTTCTATCACTCCGCGGGTAGTATGCTACTTCAGTTCTTGGGCAATATACCGGCCCGGCGTGGGCCGTTATGGAACCGAGAATATCCCTGGCGACCTGTGCACACACATTATCTACTCGTTTATTGGACTCAGTGGGTCAACTAGTAAAATCCGTGTACTCGATTCTGAGGTAAGTTGGTGTTTTATCCATTTTTACACCACCAGTCCTATCTACTAGTAAATGCTTACACACTCATACCCTGCACTAGGATTCCTGTATTGCGGGTGATATGGCCAACACAAATGAGTCACCATGAATACCCACGATCCGAGAACAAACATTTTTGTAAACAGAAAAATGTTTGTTCCGGTCGGGAATCGAACTCGGAACCTTCGCTTCGTAGGCAGGACAAATTAATCAGGCTACGGATTATATTGTTGTGGAGGTATTATCGACATGCTTTTCCTTTCGTTTGCTCGTTTATTTGCTAATTACTGCATAAATAAGAACTCGAGATTTGGTCCAATAGTTAAATGATAATGGTAAATAAATAAAAAGATATTTACTATCCGATGCGGCATTTTATCGAAGTTTAACATCAAGTGTTCTGTAGTTTTGTGATTGAAAAGATATTTGACATAGTTTCAACGGTCTACAGGCGGATGTGGAAAAGAATGGTTTCCAAAATTTCACGTCTCTTCGTTCGATTTATCCTAATGCCAAGTATCTTGTCGCCGTTGGGGGTTGGAACGAGGGCGGTCTAAAGTTCTCTAAGATGGCGTCCCAAAAATCTTCAAGAGCAAACTTTACACAAAGCGTTGTTGGTGAGTAATGAATTCTACAACGATCACAGATCTTTAGTTTGATGTATTCAACTCGTATTAACGATACTAGTTACGATTAGTTACGTAAAAAAAGGTAAAAAACTTGAGAGGTGTCAAGGGACACCCGGATGGAACGAAGTTCCTTTCTATTAATTAGTGAAGGAATTGTAATAATTTTTTTTTAAGTAATAATTGTTTTCCACTGGTAGCGTCATCTATCGTCAGTGACGCTAAACCTACAAATCTGAAAATGTCATGTGTGGCACACTGCTGCCATCTATCGGCAAACAAATCTAATGACAAAACCACGCATTTGCTTATTACAAAAACGCTCCACGAGATGGCGCTGTACACAATATATGCAACTAGACGGAGTGAATGAATGAGAATGAATTAAGACGAAAAAGTTTCGTTACAACTTTATTCGTCTTAATTCATTAATTCATTCACTCATTTTCCCGTCTAGCCCCCTTTCGCAACGCGCGATAAGGAACTTCGTTCCAAAAAGGTACAATTGCATGTGGCACAAGAAAAATTCGATGGTTTACTGCCAAATTTGCTTGTAAGTAACTGCCGTCTGAAAAAACGGCAATGTGAGACAAAACATTCTGAATCGTTTTTTGTGTTATCGGCGTAAGATGTTTCTTTTCTTGTGTGAGTGCGATAGATGGCACCCATTAGTCTATAGAGTGTAAAAGAGTACCAAACCATAGTCGGTGAAGACACCGACTATCGTTGACTCCAACCGTAAGCCAGAACTTCGTTCCAAAGAATGTCATATCTGTGAACCTGTGAAGTACATACGTCGTAGCGTTTCAAGTATAAGTTACAATGTTTTCTTATTGAGATGATAAATATCTTCTTTTGTAGATTTTTTGAATGAAAACGATTTCGATGGAATTGATATCGACTGGGATTATCCTGGATTGCCAGAAAGAAACGGTACATCCTCGGATAAGGATAATTACCTGTCCCTGTTGCAAGAGATCAGAGACGCTTTTGAAGCAGTTGGGAAGAACTGGGAATTGACCGCAGATATCCCCATAACTCTATTAAAGCTAAGGAAAGGACATCGTGTCCCGGAACTCTGCAGGTAAGGACATAATTTTAAGCATAAAGAATTATAACCTATCTACGGCTTTCTGCGGCTAACGATCCGTTTCCTTATTGGATTAACTTACTTTTTTCTTTTCATAAACAATAGTGACCCTTTTGGTCTCTCTTATCATTTTGATCTCCCTTTTAATCTTATAGGTCTATTTCATAAGTAAAAATATACGTCTGTATTTGTTTTTTGAAACTGCAAATAGGCAGCAACATCCACTTATGACCTCCTTATGCGACTAACTTTTATCGACCCTTAATACTGAGAGTAACTTTTACAGACCTACTTACAGTAAACATTTTTTCTGCAACTTCAGAAAGAATAATTACTTCAGAAAGAAGACAACGTATGTAGTTTTTGACGTGACAACGTCTTATAATTCGGTGGCACGCATGAAAAAACATGACTCATGCGTTACCGTCGTTACCGTTGGTGAATTATTATACCAGCGCCATCTATGTATTGTGCAGTGAACAATTCATTAAGTTCGATTGGGTCCATTTATCGATGGAGGAAGGCTGGCTGAGTTGGTAGTTCACTCGCAGTACACTAGATGGCGTTGAGTAGTGGGGCGCTATAATTCTGAATCACGATGTAGGATGTATAAGTATCCAGCATTCATTTTTAATAAATGACTTAACTTGTATTGAAAAAGTGTTCTTTTATTGTGCTTGCCTACTCATTCAAAGGAAATTATTTTCTTAAGACGTTGTCACGTTCAACTATCGTCAGTAAACCGACTTTATAGACAACCAATTTTTTTAAATGACTTAGAAACCACTAACTTCAATATTCCACCCAACAAAATAATTTCAATATATTGTATGTGTATCGAAGCGCTCATAGCCCGGCGGCTTGCGTCGATCTCAAGTGATCGACATAGGTAAGCAACAGCGGGCGCGGTCGGTAGTTGGATGGGTGACCGCTAGTGGCAAAATTTCTTGAGCGCTTCCGTGCTTCGGAGGGCACGTAAAGCCGTCGGTCCCGGTTGTTATCATTTGGTAGCAGTCGTTAAGCCATGTCGGATACCTTCGGGCGGCTTAAAATTTCCGACACTTGGGTTGGCCACTAACTCCTCCACCAATCCGCACTGGAGCAGCGTGGTAGAGTATGCTCTAGGCCTCCTCAGGTATGAGGAGAGACCCGTGCTCAGTAGTGGGCCATTAATGGGTTGTAGCCAGCATATTTTATGTATGCCTACCTCGTTAATGGATACTTACTAACTTCTTTTTTATTAACCATGTTTTTAATAGATTTAAAACACGTTTTCAGCATCGTTGACGCTGTCCATGCCTTGACTTACGATCTTCGTGGTAACTGGGACGGTTTTGTGGATGTACATACTCCACTTTACAGTCGTCCAGACGACTTAAAAGATTTTAAGAAAATCAACGTGGTACGCCATAACTTATAGTTCGCGTGGAACTTAAACGCCTTTTCAAACACATAATTGAAATTTAAATTCACATTATAATTTTTACTTTTAATTTACTTTTAAATTAGTCAGCTATTAACATAAAAAATGTATATTGTATACTGACAAAATACATACACGAACGATTTTATAATAATATAGGATTAAAATTTTCAGCACGATGGCTTAAGGCTCTTGCAAAAAATGGGCTGCCCAGCTAACAAGATAGTTGTAGGCATCGCCTTTTTCGGAAGATCGTTCTCCTTGGGAAGCCATATTCATTACGAGTTAGGATCTGAGGCCAACACGACGGCAGATGGTGGGGATCCCGGGCCATACACTAGAACTAGAGGATTTAAAGCATTTTATGAGGTTTGATAATTTTATTCTGAATGATCTATAATCTATCTATCAATATATTGGAGGTCTCTACCAATCCGCATGGGAGCAGCGTGGTGGAGTTTGTTCTAGGCCTCCTTAGGTATGAGGAGAAACCCGTTCTCAGTAGTGGGCCTTTTCAAATTTTACTTTGGCTTTTGGCACTTAGTTGTACCAAGTACATGCCGACAGAACAGGATTTTGTAAAAGGTATTAGATAGACAGCTGGTAGGTATACCTAGTGGAAGGGCTTTGCTAACGAAATTATTATCAATTCCATTATTGATATTATTCACGTTGGCTTATATCATGTTGGAATTCTATTAAATAAATAAACACCTAACATAATCGGAGTACATCATCCAGTGTATCCTCGAAAAGTATCAAATAGGTTATTGTAGGTAAACCGCTCCAGCTCAATACTGCACTCAATACAAAGACCGACAGTATCTTTTGTTATAACCTACTGTTATTGTTTTCTGGGTAATTAATTTAATTTTGTAATGTTTTTGACATTTTCAGGGATATTTGATGATATTGTTTTGAATTTTTAATATAATTTTTATTTTTTGGATTACTTATTGGACATTGATTACTTATTGGATATTGTTATGAAATCTTTCTCTGATTCTCCTTTTTGAGATTCTTTAGTACCTACCACAAAGTAGATAAGTAAAGTACCTACCTACATATTAAAAATTTAAGTATTATAATTCTTTTCATCAGAAAATAAAAGAGATTTTTCATTCTAGACTACAGATGACATACATATCGACGGTGGAAAGGCAAATTGTATTAACCGCCATTTAGTAAAATGTTCAGGAGAGACGATTAAAGTTTTCAAAAATTCATAACTTTTAAAGTATTGAAGATATCTCTATGAAACTTAGTGAGTTAGTAATAAAATTTATTACAAATGGATACATGTAATAAAAAATATCGTATGTCTAATATTTGTATTAATTTATGGAGTTAATACAAAATACCAAAAAATCTCAGATAGGTAAAATTAGCTGTTATCCAAACATTATATCCAAAAAATTTCAAGCAAAGTGTATTATATCCAACATATAACTTAAATATTTTCAAGTAAATTGTTTTATATCCAAATAAATATGATATTGCTATCGAGTAAAATGACTTAAAAACAAATCCAATCATGACCAGAGAGAGGTAAACACTATTATGTAACTTTTTCGTATCTATTCGAACCTGGTAAAACAGTTGTACAGACATCATTGTATTCGAACAAAGAGGGCAAAGTGGCTTAACCATACACTTATATATAATTTAAGTCAAAAACTAAACTTTCAAAAACTTAACTAAATCCCGTAAACTGTAAAAAAAAAGAAAAATTAAGGTAGTCCTAAATGTTTTGCTAAAAGTACATACATACATAATAATAATCACGCCTCTTTTCCGTAGGGGTAGGCAGAGACCACTACTTTCCACTTGCTACGATCCTTACATACTTGTTTCGCTTCGTCCACTTTCATTATTCCCTTCATACACGCTCTTTGGTTTAGGGTACTCTTGATCTGGCGTTTTTTCAAGTTGTCCCTGATTTGGTCTCGAAACTTCTGCCTAGGTTAGCTAGCTACCTTTCATTCACACTCGCCTTATACACTTATTTCGTCAATCGTTCTTAATTCATTCTCACGACATGGCCAATCCATCTCAATATACCTTTCTCAAATTTGTCACTACATCTTCTTTCAGACCACAACCTTTCCTTATCTCACTATTTCTTATCCTGTTACTCAGTTTAACTCCTATCATACTTCTTGGTGCTCGCATCTCAACCACATTTATTCTGCTTTCATGTTTCTTCTGCTATGGCAAAACTTTCACTGCCGTAGAGAAGTGTCGGAACCAACACTCCCTCACGCTCAGCCAAACGAGCCTTGTTAGACAACTTCCGACTGTTCATAAAGGAGTGCAAAGCTCCATTCACCATGTTTCTTGCATTCACTCTTCTTTCAATATCACTCTAACACTTTCCATCTCTTGTAAACTTTGAACCCAGATACACAAACTCATTGAAGCGCTCATAGCCCGGCGGCTTGCTTCGATCTCAAGTGATCGACAAAGTTAAGCAACAGATGGCGCGGTCGGTAGTTGGATGGGTGACCGCTAGTGGCTAAATATCTTGAGCGCTTCCGTGCTTCGGAGGGCACGAAGAAAAAAAAGTCAAACAAAGCAGTCGGTCCCGGTTGTTATCATTGGTAGCAGTCGTAAAGCCATGTCGGATACCTTCGGGCGGCTTAAAATTTCCGACACTTGGGTTGGCCACTAACCCCTCCACCAATCCGCACTGGAGCAGCGTGGTGGAGTATGCTCTAGGCCTCCTCAGGTACGAGGAGAGACCCGTGCTCAGTAGTGGGCCATTAATGGGTTGTAGCCACACAAACTCATTCACCTGTTCAATTTTTTCATTTCCAATAACGATATTGCAGTCTGTCACTGCCTCATCTCTTTCAAACACCATCACTTTCGTCTTCTTTACATTCATCTTCATTCCCTTCCTAACAAAAGCTTCACTCATAGCAGTTACCATCTCCTGCAACTCCTCAGCCGAAGACGCAGGTAATACTAGGTCATCAGCATAGAGAAAACATTTGACGAGTAACACTAACGGTAGCATTCATTCTGAACCCACTTTAATTATCTTTTAAATCTGTCAAGCAATTGTTCATGAACAGACTAAACAGCCACGGTGACACTACACATCCCTGTCTAACACCTTTTTCGATATTAAACCATTCGGTGTATACCCCGTTTATCCTTACACAAGCACTAAAGTCCCTATAAAGAGATTGCAATGCTCGTATGAGGACACTGCTCACACCGTTCACGGACAATGCTGACCACAATTCTTTCCTCACCACACTATCATAGGCCTTTTTTAGATCCACGAACGCGCAATAAACCTTCTTGTTTTCTCTCTCTCATACTTTTCAACGCTTTCAGTATTTCATCCATGCTTATCTCACTTTCATCAACATTTATAATAGTTTCCATGGAAGGTGCCGGATGTTATACCTGCACTTCCTCTCTTTCAAACAAACTTTCAAAATACTATTTCCGTCTCTTTAACATTCTTCTCCTTTTATAATGCTCCCATCTTGACTCCTGATTGTACTCAGCTCCGAGGTAGAAGTTTTTCCTCTGGCTATTTTGATGGATTTACGCAAAAAAATTATGTTTGATTGGAAATCTTCAGTGACCCTCCTATCAAAATCATCCTTTCGTTCTTCTTTCTTTCTAGACACAACTTCTTTCGCTGCTGATTTCAATCTTTTATACTTCATTCTTGCTTCCTTTATCTATTTGAAAAGTGTTCGATGGGTTCTACGGCGTGACACTGACAGAGGACGAGGGGAAGAGATTCTTCTGGAGTCGTTTGAGGTCGGCTGGTGAACAGTTGAAGATGTGGAAACCATCGCGTTCCAAGTTGTGTCCAAGGAAGTTAGATATCATAAGAATCGTGACTATATTGTGAGATGGACAATACACGATGTACTGGTGATTGAATCGATTGCTTTTATTGTAACCAACATTTCCCATGCAACGCCCACAAGAGAATATCGGAACCTTTCAAAGAAATATTACACAAGGACTCCTTTCCTTTATCTCGTCTTCCGTTGGCTTTTGAACTTTTTGGTTAGCTTTTGTTGCTAACCAATCCAACCACGCTTTCTTCTTTTCTTGCACAGCCCTTTGATGACCCACCTCCGTGCAGATTCGTCGGTGCATAGACCCCAAGGATAAACAAGCGAGTGAGTCCGACTTTTAACCTGATCCAGAGGAGTGTTGGGCTTGCATATTCATGCTCCATCACACATTCAACTATTCGAGAGGAAAGAATCACGCCAACTCCCTGACAGCCTCGGCTGCTTTGGGGGACTCCCGACCAGTATGCCGTGTAGAGACCATGAACCGTGGTGTCACATACTTTCCTCTTGGTTTCGTTCACGTACGGAATGTCTACTCTCTGCATCGTTCATCCATCATCTGACATACTTCATCTACCTTACCATCCATTCCTCCTCTTACATTCAACGTAGCGAAGCGGCTCTCCATGGGCCGCTTTTGACCCCTGCGAGAAACGAGACGTGATGTGTGGCGATCCACTTCGCCGCCATTTTGGTTAATTTAATAATTATTATCTCTATATATATAAAATTCTCGTGTCACAATGTTAGTTACCATACTCCTCCGAAACGGCTCGACCGATTATCATCAATTTTGTGTGCTTATCAAGTAAGTATGAGAATCGAGCAACATCTATTTTTCATACCCCTAAATGTTAAGGGTTGTCCACCCTAGAATTTTTTTTTCATTTTTGGTCAATTTTTTTGGTTATTTTTTATGGTGTGGCATAAAAAAATACACATAATCCCAAATTTTCACTTCCCTACCCCCACCACTCAAATTTAAATCGCGCTTTAATCATTCACAATCTATATGGCGGAACAACGTTCGCGGGGTCAGCTAGTATTTATATATAATTATATTTATATAATACGTAATTATATTTATCAAAAAGTTACAATTAAAAAAACTGAATTAAACTTTCATACTGACGTTTACAAACAATAACTATAATAATGGCAAAACGCGAGGGTTGACAACGGCACGAAGTGCGCGCAGCCGTCCACTCCGACACAAGAACTAAGAAGGGTGACTGAAGCGCCTACGCATCAGCCCGTACTTAAATATTATCTCTGTTTTACTAGCAATTTGCTTTATTTTGTATGGTTTAACCAACAATTTTGTAAGCGATTAAAAAATTGTAAAATAGTTTAAATGCAGATTTTATTTAAAAAAAAAACAGGTAAATTTGTTTTATTGTATTAAAATTGGTTCTAGAAAGAATAGCAAAACGACTCAACGCATAGTGTTTTCTTATTTTGGATAGGTATAATGTATTATCTTGGAAATAATAGCATTTTAGAGTAGAGTAAAATGTATTAACTTACAATGACTAACATTTAAAATCGGAGTAAAATGTTTTAATTCTATTGATGATGAAAAGTCAAGTTGGGTATAATGTATCAATTACAAAAGCTTATAATAATATAACGTGGTAAATTGTTTTATCATTTAAATTTAGTTCAAGTCAAGCAAGGCAAAGTAGCATAAGGTAAAATTTTTAGTTGAGATGTGTTTTAATGACAAAATCCACTATTTACTATAAAGTTAAAACACAAAAATATATGAAAAACTTCAAAATCACTGGTGTATTAACGACCATAAAAGTCGTCAGATCGAGCTGAAACCAAGACCATTCGAAAGAGAAAATTCTCCCGATTCCAACGATATATATAACTCAATATCGCCTAAAATGGCAGTTAATACATTTTGCCTTTCCACCGTCGATATTTACAGATTTGTTCTGACCTCAACCAAGACTCCGGCTGGACGCCAGCATGGTCCGAGTATGGAAAGTGCCCTTACACGTACAAAGGAGATCAGTGGATCGGGTACGAAAACCAAACGAGTGTGGAGATCAAGTTGAAATATATAAAAGAAAACGGTTTCCTAGGAGCTGGGACTTGGGCTATTGACATGGACGACTTCCAAGGCCTGTGTGGTGAAAAAAATCCTCTCTTGAAGCTTATGCATGAGTATATGAGCAATTACACAGTACCCCTCACGTCACCTACGTTGACTCCAATAATTGTACGTATTATCCATTCTGTACAAATTCATTAAGTCAAAGGATTATACTTTACATTGACACTAACAATGATATAATATGTATTGTTTAAAAGAAGATATGTCATTAGCGCGCAAAAAGCGGTACAGTTAAATGTAGCTATCTCTTTCTGACTCATACGTTTCGTAATTATCTTTCTGATCGTAGTGACATAATATGTCATCGGAGTGGATCCAAAAGTATAACACGCGTTGTAAAAGTATAACATCTATAGTTTATGTAATGTCTTTGGACCTTAATGAATGATACCTATAATATTTTGTAACGCGTTTATTATATTAAATAATCATTATTTTATCTATGACGACTGGAGACTACCATAGAAAGTTATAAGTCGACGAATATTCCAATCTGCAATTAGTAGCCATGACAACCTTTAACAATATACAATCTAAGCTCATTCAAATACTTTGAAAAGGTTAGATAGGAAACTTTAAAGAAATTTGTTATTTAAAGAAACTAAAGAAATGTGTCATTGTAAACAAAGTTCAGCGGGCGTCACTACTAATTGTTGTAGACCATCAAAACTGACGCCCAATACTATCGTTACCTTTTGCCTATCTTGCGATAACAAAGTGATTTATCGTTTACTTCACGAACAAGGTCGCCAATATTCAAAACCTAGGCGCATTTTAAAATAAAATATGCATTGACGAAATGTGAAAAAATATAAATTAATTATTAATTGCTTCGGTGCAGGTAAATATCGTGAGGAAACCTAAGAACTGAGAGTTTTCCATATCTTTTTCAAAGGTGTATAATGTCTGCATATCCGAACTTGACCAGCGTGGTCGACTATGACCAATACCCTTCACATTATTAGAGGAGACCCTAGCCCAACAGTGGGACAGTCATTGGTTGCGATGACGATGTTAATTGGATCATATAATCATAACATAATATTTTATTTTCAGGATTATACGGACTATTCATATGCATTTTAAGCAGGAAATGATACGATCCGTTCGAACTTATTTAGAAGAAAATATTATGAAAGAAGCGTAGCAACACGCTTTGTATCCATACATCTGTGCGTAGCAGTATACGCAACAAAAACATTGCTACACATTTATTTCAGGCGCCATATAAAGGAGACTGGCGGGTTTTCTAGGAGGGTTCGGCCTGGTCACCTACATGGATAATTTTTATGTATTCTCGTATCGTATTTTAATAGAAACTAATTGATATTTGTAATTGCTTTATAGCAGTTGTCTGTGTAGCTGAAATAATTATTTAAACTTACGTGTTTCATTTGACAGTTGACACCTAACTGACTAGGTAAACTGAGGTTGTTTTTGATTAACACGAAACTAATGGTTACTGGAAGGAATTAAGTTAATTCACTTTCTTATTTTGAATTTAAAAGCCAAAGTCTAAAACAAATCCACGGGAAAGCACTAGAAAACACTAAAAAATATCCACGAGGTAACAGAAGCAACAACTGATTGACAGCTTTTCGTTTCGTTCGTCACACAGAGTACTTTTGGTTCGTCAGTCAGCTGTCATAACACACCATAATACGCGATGTCAAATCAAACCACAGACACGATATGACATTTACGCATCGATCTTTTTGATCGATTATTCGTCATCGTCATAATTACAAAAAAATGGATATTACTCAATAAATCTGATTTTATCGAGTAATAAGCTATGAATCAAACAGAAAGTACGATATAAATCACTGTGATTTCATGGTGATAAATAACCGGGTTAAAACACCAAGAGTTTGTATATAAATCGATTTACGAAATATATCGATTTACTAAAATTAAAAACAATGTTTGCTGCAAGTCGACAAGTTCTACGAAAATGCGCATACGACATTTTAAACTAGAAAAAAATGGTGTATTTTTAGACCTATGTGTTGTTCTTGTAGTGCTTGGGGCCGAAAACCGCCAGTCTCCTTTCATGCTTAGTGTTTTAAATATTAAGTGTTTTAAAGATTGAAATTTACTGCAAAAGATGTACGAATGTTCCAAAAAATTAAGTAATAACATATTGAAGTGATCTGTTATACTTAATGTAAAACATATTTTATAAACAATGTTCCGAGGTTTCCTCGTGATCCTAAAAAAACAAATGTTTTTGTCTTGATATCGATTATAAAGTAACCTAGATTAAAACCTTCAATAAATATCCTACATGCAATTTGACATCTTTCCTTTTTTTGTTCTTAGTACCTAATTATTAAGTCTTTCTGATACTGTTTCAGAATTTAGATATTTGCTTAAATTAATAAAATAATTATTTAATTTAATTACCTGTCAGGAAAAAATGCCAGCCATTTATTATAATTGTATTTATTGTTAAAATTTATCATTAAGTTTAGAAATTACTGTATTTTTTGTTCGCTGGATTTAAAATCCTTAATCTTTGTACGTCCTTCACCCTTTTATCCTATTTCACTCTAATTACAGCTTTTAATTCTTGAGGTTTCTCGTAAGAGATCTGTCATTTAGCGATAAAGCGGCCTTTTGTACTTTGATAATTAAGTAGGTATTGTAATGACCTTTTTCATCACTACATAGTATAAAACAAAGTCGCTTTCTCTGTCCCTATGTATGCTTAGATCTTTAAAACTACGCAACGGATTTTCATGCGGATATAATGATTCAAGAGGAAAGTTTATATGTATAATATATTAAAGTTTTGTGTAAATTGCTTTTCCAGAAGCGAAGCGAGGTTTACTAGTAATATAAATATAAAGCGTGTCTAAGTAAAAGGATTTTGATTTATCTTGAAATATAAAATACTTTACTAACATTCAAATTAAATTTGTGTAATGAAAGTACAAATGCTGCTGAGCTAAGCAGTGATAATTGCTGAGTGGTTAAACGTTGGACTCCCGAACCCCGCACGCACCTCTAATTTTCAAAAATTATGTGCGTATTATAATTTAATTATCACTTGCTTCGGTGAAGGAAAACATCGTGAGGAAACCTGCACATCTGAGAGTTCTCAAATTAAAATTTTTACAAAATTTGTGATGCCGTCACTTTGTCATTATGCTGACATACAAATGTTAATACATACCTAAATATATAATTTATAACCATATTATATAAAAATGTATAATATGCGGTATAAATTAGCACTTATATTGTATATAACAATTCTGTATAAAACAGCGCTACACAAGAGCAAGGTCTCGAGTCAGCAAAAGCTGAACCACTTCCTTTGCCCACATAAAATTATCTTTTGATAGTTTTTAGTTTTAAATTTTTTATTTTTCTTTTCTATGTACTGTATTCTATTTTGTTTGACCCTCTGTAAAATGTATTATATTTTTTTGTGTGTGGCAATACACGCTAATATCATTATTATTATTAAAATAAACTTTTCCATTAAAACTTTTACTATCAGCTTACAACGTCATTAGGTACACAATTTGTATGATATAAAATCAAATCGCTTGTCGTTAGAAATTCATAAATGCGTAAAATAAAATAGTGGATATGGCAAACACGCAATGAAATTGAGCAAACTTTGCATTTTACATTTAGGATAAGATTTTTGTTTAATCTTATTGTGAGGCGCTTCCTCACCTGCATTCCCTATAATGTTATAGTTCAGATATTTTTTATTATCTGACGCACCTCCAACGGGAGCATTTGTCAGCAATGTAATATCTTGGATTCGAATATTAGATCAGTGCGAGAGGACAACCAAATGTTACAGTGCGCAACCTGTAACGATGCAAGTTGCAACAGCAAGACGAGAGGGTCAACATTTGCCTGTACTACTTGTACATATCAGCTCAAATCCGAATATTAGTAAAATCAACATACCAACATGCGCAATGTTGGATTGTAACATTACAGGCGAATGATCATCAGTCAGTTAGGGTTATTGTAACGTAATGATCAAATATGAAGTACAGTACAGGAGTCAGGCGAATACTCGCAATGATCGAGCGTTTTTATAAATCTTAATATTCAGTAGGTATGTTTAATAAATAAATGTAAAAATATAAGTAAATTTCAGTTTCATTTTATTTAATAATTTTGTTTTAATTTCAAAATATCTGTGGTACCAATAAGTAGGTGGTATGATCGTATACAGGAACATTGTTATCAGAATGCTTTATACCCCCTTTAAATACGCACAAAATGTGCCTACAACGTCCCAGCAAGCGTGAACAACAATAGTTTTAAGCTTTCTAGTCTATGATTATCATTTTTCACATCGATAAATATGTGTATCCATAATAATATAGGTATTACTCATTGATACACTTATGCAAAACATTTTTTTTAATTCTACCACATTCTGTTTATAATTTAACATTATTGTATGCAAGGGGTATACTCTTAAGGAAGAGTTACACAAAATAGGCGATGATGAGGCAGGTGAGCATTTCAGTGGGTGAATCAGGCACACCCCGTGATGCGGTTTACACACGGGTAGGTATATAACAAAATGACTTGGCGGCTCCTACACAATCGTACATACGCCACTGTGCACGACGTACACGTAAGTACAACTTTATAAAAATATCTCCAAAGAAAATTTTAAATCATTATTTTATTCAAATGTCTCATGTTTAAGTATAAAGCCCACGTATTAAAAATAAATAAGTATGTAGAAAACTAAAAAGACGATACGTTAATTTACATTTACATTTTCTTGACATTAACGGTCAATAACATGATTTTAATAAAGTGAAGCAATTCTTTTTTTTGTCAGAGAGTCGAATTTATAACATCGTTTTGAATAGTTTTAGAGAAATATAATATTCATTGCATTTATGGACAATACATAAAGCATAAGGGGTCATCAACCCCTGCCATCTCTTTTCGTTCAAGTTAAAATGTCTACGTGGTACAATCGATTCTTAGAATACCCAATTCTTAAAAAATGGCCAGTATATTTTTTTGCAAAGAGAGCATAATTTGTCATTATCTTAATTATTAATCCTGTAATCCGTACGTTTAGGTGATAACGCTGCTTTAACTTCAATAGTGATTTTTTTATTTAATCCAGTTCCTGCTGTAATTAAGAGTTCACTTTAGATATTTTCACGTATTCATAAATTTCATGACATTCGTTCGAGAACCTACTCTTTTTATTTATTCAGTTGTGAAAATAAAATATATGAAATATTTAAATATATGCATATTCATTAAAAGATACAAAAAGTGCTCTGGCTTTGACAAAATGATAACCAAAGTTATTAAGGATGTTTATCTAATTATCTCACCAGTATTAAGTTATTTGACTAACCTTTGTTTAGAAAATGGCCTCTTTCCAGAAGCATTGAAAAAAGCAATAATAAAGCCGTTAATAAAAAAAGGTGATCCATCCGTAGTGAGTAACTATAGACCTGTCGCATTATTAACAATTTTTGCAAAAATATTCGAAAAAGTTATTTATAAAAACTGTATGCATTTCTGCTATCAAATAACATATTATAATACATAACATAACATAACAATCAAATAATATATAACATAACATAACTGAACAACAATATGGTTTCAGAAAAAATAAAACGATAAATATGGCCATAATACAATTTTCTGTCGAAGGTATTTTATAATATGGATAAAAGAATACCTACCGTCGCACTATTTATGGACATTACTAAAGCGTTTGACCATGTAAATCTTAATATTTTGTTGCAAAAAATGTATACTTATGGGATAAGGGGAAAAGCGTATGATTTAATTAAGTCTTACCTAACAGACAGGACTTGAGTTACGCAGATTACTAGAATATGCCAGGCAGAAAAAGCTGAGAAAGTATACGAGTCAGTAGACGCGTTGAATACCGTGTACCTCAAGGCAGCGTGTTACGGCCTTTATTATTTCTCATATAATATTAATGACTTGCCAAAATCTATATCGAATGGTATGACTCTCTTTGCGGACGACAGTACGGTTCTTTATACAGGTCACGTGAATATAAATATTGAATATGAAATTAATTCCTCAATTATATTTATCATAAATTGGCTAAAAAATAATAATTCAATAATTAATTTGAATAAAACAAAAATAATTGATTTTAAACACACACAATAATTGTAATAAATATAATATAACTATTTAAGAGAAAAAATAGAGGATACCGATGCCATTAAATTTTTGGGATTATAAATAGACAAAAAAATGAAATGGAATGAACAAATAGATGAAGTTTCCAAAAAAATAAGTAAATTCTCTTATGCACTCGGAATCTAAAAAAAGTTGTTTGTTTGCAAGTCGTCTTGACAGCGTATCACGCGTATGCTGCTGCGGCCCTTAGATATGGCATTATATTTTGGGGTAATGCAACAAATAATGACAAAGTTCTTAAAGTCCAAAAAACGTGCATTCGAGCGATATTTGGGCTTCAACAGACGATTTCTGGTAAGCCTTACTTTAAGCAGTCAAAAATATTGACACTGCCGTGTGTCTATGTGCTAGAATGTGCTTTGTTTATAAAAACCAATATGCAAACATTCAAATATAAAACGCACGCACGGCACAATGATAAGTTGCAAATTATTACGCATAAGACACATTTGTTTAAGCAAAGTATATTCTATATGGGTCCAGTCGTATATAATAAATTACCTAAAGATTTGCGTAATATAGCAGAATTGGTAATCTTTAAGAAAAAGCATAAAGATTTGCTACAACTCAAATATTATTACTATATTAAAGAGTATCTAGAGGATACTCAGCTATGAGTGGCTATGACACTTTAATTTTCATAATTACATTAATTTATTTATAATTATAATATCATTGCCAATTAACTTTAATTTTAATTTGAGTCTTATTTATGGGCGGTTCGTTTTTTATATGGTTTATTATTTAAATTTTAATCTCGATTTTACATTTTAGCTAATCTTATGTATTGTACGCCTTTAAGGAAGGACATAGCGATCAATTACTTTATTTGTAACATCTGTATATTGCCCTGTACCTATTGTCCACAAGAAAGAGTGATATGATTTGATACTTTTCGTAGTTATTCTAGGCAAACATGTCGGAAACGGGGATCCGCGTAAATAACAAAATAAACAAAGTAAAAGAGCGTTTAAACCGAGCCGGACAGTGAACTTGAGATGATTATGTGCTGGACAGGAATTCTGTTTTTCATTTCAATCCTGAACCGAAGTCCTGACATGAAATAAGCCCACAATGAAAGAATACCTACTTGCATGAAAATACATACTATGCAGAGTATAACCGAATGAAAAACCATACAAATGCCCACACCCGGCCTACAAATGTAAATGTAATGCCTAAAATAAATGTACCTGTTTGTAATTTTGAAGTGAAAACTTCTATAGTATCGTTGTAATTTGGAATTCGATGAAACGGAAATGACGCGCAAATAAAATGTAACGGAAAGGAAAAAGAGTAAAGAGAATATTTTAACGTGGGAGAAAATCAGGTAGGAAGCATCGGCAAAATGGCGGCTTACGTAAGCAAAGCAAAACATCAATATTGGAACTGACAGTATTCGGTTTTTTAAAGATTTCACCAACCAAAAACGCTTATTGCTTTTTCTTAAAATTTTTACGGATTTGTATATTCAATTTTTTATTCCAATACTTCTCAACAAATATGAAAGTTCTCAAAGTTGTTTTGGAATAAGTATTTCTTGTATTCAATAGAAGTTGGTTGTATAATTACTTTTGTACTTGTCCCGAACTAGTATTGTAGTCACCAGTCAGTATTAAATTTGTTCTCAATTACTCAATAACTTCAGATTCAAAATTTTCAGCCTTAATGTTGCAAATACAATGTTCTAAACTTAAAATACTTTGTGAATATGAAATAAATTCTTTGTCATCCTACTCGTATACCGGAGATCAAATTGTTTTGAAGCAGACTTGTAGTCTAAAATAATTAGACATAAATGTCCCTTATTAAAATGTATTATATCTTCAAGAAATAGATGATGTTTTTTTTATTCACGAGATAGGGTAACACTCGCGACACAGTGACTCGACACGAAGCTGTACACTTTACTTCGCTCTTCTATTCGCTACTCTTCCTTATTTCTTCTTCTTTCTTCTTATTCTTCTGGTCCTCCTCCCGGATTCACTTCCGAAACTGAACTGTTCCTGCCATGTTTGCGATCGCCTTATACAGGGTGTAATCGTTAAGTGTGCACAGGCGATTATTCCGTAACTATTACAGATATCAAAAAACTTTAAACTGATATCGAAAGCACTTTACCTAATGAGTAAAATTACAATAATAATTTATTAAAAATAAAACGAGAAATATCCAAAAAAATTACATTAAACTCTCCCATACATTTAGTATGAGATAGTAGAAAGGTTTTACTTTCTTTATTTAAAGTGGAATAGTACCTACTCATTTTACCCTTATCATTTTATAATTATGTATGATATGATATTGATAAATTTCAAGTAGATACACACGTGTAGATTAATTATCTTACCACTTCAAATTAATAATAAACCTTGTTTCAATATCGTATTGATCTGAACTGGCTGAAAAGCAACATACTAAATAAAAACAAAAAGAAAGATACTCTTTGGTGTTCATTCTAAATTCAAATTCTTTATCGCGGGAGTACTACCCACCTACCTACTATTCCACTTTAAATAAAGAAAGTAAAACCTTTCTACTATCTCATACTAAATGTATGGGAGAGTTTAATGTAATTTTTTTTGGATATTTCTCGTTTTATTTTTAATAAATTATTATTGTCATTTTAGTCATTAGGTAAAGTGCTTTCGATATCAGTTTAAAGTTTTTTGATATCTGTAATAGTTACGGAATAATCGCCTGTGCACACTTAACGATTACACCCTGTATACACCGCATTCCAATTAAATTTAAATTTATTATTGAGAACATTGAAGATGTTCTACTTTTAAATTAGGTACTTCTATCCCGCTCGTACGTGTCAATGCTCGTGTCAACAGATGAATCTACGCGACAATACTTATATGTATACATTTTTTTTGTTTTAGTACATAAATATTATCTTCTGCTTTCCATCTTTAATTTCATAATACTTAACTATTAAGTTTTAAATAACTTTAAACACTTTTCAGGTCAAAATGCGTGGACTACTATCAATGTTGGCTGTCTTAGCAATCGCATTTACTACAGCTCAATGTAAGAATGAGCAAAATTCATTGTATATTATAAATCCAAAATTCTTGATAGATGACGTTCTACTTGTGCAATTAATTTCAGTTTGGTAGTTATAAAAATATGCGATATATGTCGTCTCACCTAAATCGTATCGTGGAGTGTAATAGCGTAAGCAGCGCAGCGTAAACAGTGATAGGCAATGAGTGGTTTGAAAATTGGTCTCCCAAACAGGGGGCGTGGGTTCAAAACCTGCATGCACCACTAGTTTTCAAAAAAATATGTGCGTTTTAGAAATTGATTGTCACTTGCTTGGTGAAGGAAAACATTCTGAGCAAATCTACACACCTGACAGTAGTGACAGTTCTCCATAAATGTTCTCAAAGGTGTATGAAGTCTGCCAATCCAGACTTGGTCAGCTTGGTGGACTACAGCGTATAATACCTCACATTGTGAGAGGAGACCCGTTCCCAGCAATGGGATAGATATGGGTTACGAAGAAGAAATAATACCATAACTTTGGTTACGAAAATCCTATATGTATATTTATGTATGACGAACCTTAATCCATATGAAGAAAATGTATTAACCCTTACCGCAATCAAATCAGCAGCGTATAAATATAAATAAAATTATAAAATGTTTTTTATGTCTACGAAACAGGTACCGCTGGACGTGGACGTGTGAGTTGCTATTATCAGACCTGGGCGGTATACCAACCAGGCCAGTGGAGCTACGCTATCAGCGATATCCCTGTTAGGTTATGCACACACATTATGTACGCGTTTGTTGGAATCTCACCTACGACTTATGAAATTATCAACTTGGATCGTGAGGTTAGTTCACTTTCCTGGTTTATCTTATATATAAAAATGGATCGCTGATTTTGTTGCTAAGCGCAAATCTCGAGAACAACTGATTTCGCTAATTCTTTTTTTATAGTATTCTTTAAAGTACGAGGATGGTTCTTACGGAGAGAAAAATTTAAAGAATTGCCTGAAAAAGTCTAAAAACAACACTTTTCTATATTCCCATACAAAAGATTCGTAATACTTAAAAGTCAATTTGAACTTTGACTTATGAACTTTATTTTTTCTTTTTTTTATCTTACTAGCTGACCCGGTGTCCCGAATAGCAGAATAAGTATTAAAATAAATTAAAGAATCGACTGTTAGGCGGTACGAAGTTCGCCGGGTCAGCTAGTACAATATATTAATATTGGTAGTTTTTAGTTTTTTCTAAAGCGCTTGTAATTTGACAGTTTGTGTTGATCTGTAATCGAAAAAGTCAAGGTGACTGCTAGTGGCAAACATTTCTTGAGCGTTTTCATATGCTCGGGCCACACTAACGAAATCGTCAACGTCAACGGCAATGCCGAACATTGCGATAATTATTACGATAAAATTAATGCGTTATGTAAGTGGCTACACTTGACTGTCAAACGTGACTGCCCATCGGCGATAAAATTGGCGTTTACGTTCAAACAAGATGGAGGTTGACGATGCTCTGTTTTTGATGAGTGTAAATTTTTATTATATGAATTTAATTAATCATTACCATTAAACAAGGGATAAGTAGGTAACTAGCTACTAACGTGATAAGGTTGACGTATATTAAATAAAAATAATTAATAAAATTGTCATGTTATTATAAGTAATATGTACTGTAAATAGGTAGGAAAATTGAAAACAATAATTGAGAGAAACAACATATCAAAATTCATACATTTGCAACAAACGAACTAATATTTATTTAGTGTAAATAGTAAAATTAAAAACATAATTACATTGACTACACTGACAATAAGTCAATGTAATTATGTTTTTAATTTTAATTCACTAGCTCGGGATTTAAACTAGGCAATCACAACAAAAACAAACTTTGCCATCTTGTTGAACAAATAACTATTGTTTATTAAATTGTATCCTCCTGTGCCAACCCTACCAAAATAGGTATAAATTTTGCTCGCTTCTTTCTCTGTGGTGTGGCCGCTTCAACGCATTAATTATCGCGTTAACCAACGGCAAACGGCAATGTGAATGCCGTTGTGAAATTATCGCGTTGAAGGCGTGGCTACACCTACGATCATCGCCATAATTAACGGCATTTCCCGTTAGTGTGGCCCGAGCATTACTGAAGTCGTACTGATATTATAAATGCGAAAGTTTGTATGTGTATGTTTGTGTGTTTATTACTCCTTCACGCAAAAAGTACTGAACGGATTTAGACGAAACTTTTGGGTAATATGGCTTATATGTATGTACATCAGAATAATATATGGGCTGCTACAAATTTAGCTGGCTACAATTTATAAAAAAATTGTGTAATTTGGCCATAATACAACGATAAGTCGGAAAAAATCCTGCCCCTGGGAGCTATCGTAGCGTGCGCTGTCTAAACCGTTCCAGTTACATGTGGATATCATTGGATTGTTTGTCTTAAATAGTCCTAAATAAAAGTCCGCGATAGTATGGTGCCGTTTAATAGGTACATAGATGTATCTACCTTTTATGTGTAAGCCACTATATCCAAAATAGTGAGCCATGAATACAATTGTCGTTTTCCGACTCCCACGCGGGCGAAGCCGCAAGGAAAGTCTAGTATTAAATCAAAGCAAGCATTTTCAATACAGCTGGATTTGGACAACGGCGGTCTCCACAACTTTACGGCTCTGCGTACGATGTATCCCAAAGTCAAGCTCTTAATTACTGTTGGAGGCTGGAATGAGGGTGGTTTAAAGTACTCTCAAATGGTCTCCAATAGTTCTTCAAGGGCGAAATTCGTACAGAGCGCTATTGGTGAGAACTAAATGCTTGATTTTAATAATTATAATTATGAGATTAAATTATCCAAGTGATTTTGCGTGAGAGGATATTTAGATACTAGTTAAGGTCATGCTTCGCCGTGGCAACAGTTACCTTAGCAATGAAAATAAGAACTATGTCAGATTATAATTTAATTAATTTAAAACGTTGGAAATATTCCATTCTGCGAGATTTTGTCACAAGTTACCAGTTTTTTATTTATAATGTTAAAACTCAACAATTGTTTTGTCTTTACCTGTATAAACATAATAATAAGTACCTGCTGGTTATATTTATATGTTATATTTATATTCTTTAGATTTTTTCAGATTTCTTGGAAACATACGGATTCGATGGTCTCGATTTGGACTGGGAGTACCCTGGAGCACTGGATCGAGACGGCGCTCCCGCAGATAAAGATAATTTCCTGTACCTAGTGCAAGAGTTAAGGGCAGCCTTCGACAAGGTTGGAAAGAACTGGGAGCTAACGGCTGCCGTGCCATTAACTGAATCCTTATTGAAAGCCGGATACCAGGTCCCTGAGTTATGCAAGTAAATTCGGATTCATCATTTTAAGAGCTCCTTGGTAGTCATCATTATCATCACATTCAGTTACACCAAAAGCATCATCGATGTGTTGTGGGGGTCAAGAAAAATAGTGTTGAAATAATCCGACGTTTTGAAGGGGATCAAAATCATGTTCAGTTTCTGTTACATACAAACCTACTAACATACCAACATACGTCTCAAGCTAATAAAAGCGTATTATAAAGTCTGGCTTTCAAGCCTCTATTCTAAAGACGACACTTTTCATAACGCTCTCGTCACGCATTCACCAGCTTAGGTACTCTCCAAGTGAAGCGTGCGTAAAGAGTTTTTACTTCAAAAAATGCATAACGAGTTGATACTCATTCTTTCTTTTTTCTTCAAATTGATTAATAAAATTGTTGTGAGTCGATCTTCGAAAACGACGTAGATTTTTTTGTTGTATTTAAACGTTTTCAGAGAACTTGACGCAGTTAACGTGATGGCCTACGATCTTCGAAATTATTTGAGTGGGTTTGTGGATGTACACTCGCCTCTTTACGGTCGTCCAAATGATTTACCGGGTTATGAAAAAAACAATGTGGTAAGTAATTGAAATGCTTGTCATCATCTTGTTAGCAAGTAATTTCACTTCGGGAAAATTTGCTAGGTACATTTTATCAGACGCTTTGTTATAAATCTATGAAAGAGCTACTATGAGAAAAGTTTTAAGTTTTTTATCAGTCACTAGCTTCCCCCGCGGCTTCCAATTTCCAAAAATCCTTTCTTAGTGCTCCCCTACACTCCTCAAGGAACATACATCAATTTCAGCTTCTTGCGTTCAGTAGTTTAGGCTGTGCGTTGACTGTCATTCACTCAATAACGAAAGAGATTTATATACATATAAGTATGTACATTGATTTAGTAAATAAGCACAAAACATAGTCGAATATAAATTTATTATGGTTTTTTTTATATTTTTTCATAATTTACAGACTTTTCATAATAGACAATTCTATTCATTGGAAAGATATATTTTTCCACATTTTACCATGCTCGAGAGATATAAAATGTTGTATGGAAGTTCTTGAAATTAGAAAATTAAGTATTGAGTGGTTTTGATGTGATTGTAATAAATAATGTATTATTAATTCATTGATTACGTCTTGAGTGGTTTTGATGTGACTGTAATAAATAATGTATTATTAATTCATTGAGTAAGGAAAACTCGGCGTTAAAGAATTAAAAAAATGAACGCCGAATAAAAATGTATAGCAATTGTTTCGAATGCAGGTTTCCACGCGTGAGGATTATGTTTCCCCAAAAAGCAAGTAGATGTGTAGTATCAAACGTAGGTTCGTATATAATTAATCGAAATTGCTATCAAGTCATTTGGGAATTAACATCATTTAAACTTTCAGAACGACGGTCTAACTCTTTGGGAAGAAATGGGCTGTCCGGCAAATAAGTTGGTTGTGGGCATTCCTACCTATGGACGGTCCTTCACCCTCCCAACGGGCACTACAAACTACGAGTTAGGAGCTCCTATCAATTCGACACAAGGTGGTGGAGACCCAGGACCATATACTGATGAAAGGAGCTTCCTGGCTTATTATGAGGTATATTTCAAATGACTGAAACTTTATCAGTAGGAACCTTAGGAAAAACCTTTTTAGTCTTTATCGCCTCATTACATAGCACAGGTGTCTAATTGTAATATAGGAGTGTACGCCTTTATACTGCTCCAATGCAGAATTGTTGAGGAGAAGCAACCGGGTAGCAGAGTGGTTGAAGGGGAGCCAACATAAATGTTAGAAAAATATCGTCCGAATACTTCAGACTTGGGACATGTCTTGACGACTACAATCTAACGATCGGTCTCCCATTAAACGAACAACTACATCCAAAGTGACTTATGATATTTCGTTAGAAAATTTACGAAACGTACAAGACAAAAATTAATAAAATAAACTTCTGGATAAAAGTTTCATTATTTCACAAAATATATAATTTTACCATCATTAATATATATATAATATATAATGATTACTGTTTTTTAGATCATCTGAACATAAATTTTAGCAAAAAAATAATAATATACCTAATAACTGTATTTTTGCAGATCTGTTCCGTAGTGGACAAGAAGAACTCCACGTGGACTAAAAAATGGGACAAGTATGGAAGGTGTCCTTACGCTTACCAGTCCAAAGGAACTCAATGGGTTGGATATGAAGATCCAAAAAGTGTCCGGATCAAATTAGACTGGATAAGGCAAAGGGGTTATTTGGGAGCCATGACTTGGGCCGTCGATATGGACGATTTCTTGGGGATGTGTGGCACAAAGAATCCTCTCCTTAAACTGATGCATAAATACATGAGTACTTACACCGTACCCAAGCCTTCAATTCAGTATATCACAATGAGTGTAAGTATAAATTTGATTAAAGGCAGTGGCGGATTATCCCTTAGGCAAACCAGGCACGTGCACGTGCACGCACACGAAAATTAAAATTGTCCTTACGCTTACCAGTCCAAAGGAACTCAGTGGGTTGGATATCGACGGTTTCCGAGCTAATTGTATTAAGCGACACTCTGGGCGATATAGACTTTTATACATAATTTGGTATCAGCTAATTTTTCTACGTCGTTTGAGCTGGGTTTGGTGACGATCGGAGCACTTTTTTGTCGCTTAATACAACCGCACTTTTTGGGCCTAATTTTGGACTGCAATGTATGAAGCGACACAAAATATTGACAAATTTATATATTTATAAATATATTTAAAAAGTGTCCGGATCAAGTTAGACTGGATACGGCAAACGGGTTATTTGGGAGCCATGACTTGGGCCGTCGATGTGGAAATGTCTAATTCAAACTAACAAACTAACAAATGAAAACAAACTAGCCAACAAAATTTGTTAAATGTTAATTTATTTAATGTTCTAACAGTGTCTGCTAACTGGACTAACTAACGCTCTCATTAGCATCCGTCAAGTTGATACTTACCTGTAATATCTATAATGATTCGTATATTTTCAGCGAACCACGTGATCATTTAAAAACCAACTAAAAGGAAACTTGTGAAGCTGCTATACTATTTCTTTCAAAAAATAAAAGAAGAAAATAAATGTAAAAATTTTACCTAATTACCTTGTTTTATTTTCAGGATTTTCTATTAAATGTTAGAATACCTCATAGTAACGTTAAAAATAGCTTTGAATCGCGACAAAATTCATGATCCCTTTAATGTACACACAATATACTATACTGTGTACCATTTTTTGGGTATCACAGATACCTACGGTTAATCCTGCAAGCATCCTTATAATTATGCGCGAGATTCAACCGGAGCGTACATACTTAAAAAGAGCCATAAAGTATGGCGTTTATTAGGTATAGTTTAAGTGAAGCGAAGGCCAATGACCTATAATTTATATATCTAGGAAGAGTCTTCTTAAACTAAAAAAATATGTGCTCTAAATCTCTTTAATATTAATTTACACTTTAAACCTAAACTTGAATCAAGGTTCATTCACTTTAACCTTCGCTTTGATGATCGGATACACTACATACCAACAATTTGTAGTATGCCACAATGTGCCGTTGACATTAGATTCAACAAAAGGAGCGGCGAAATGGACGTACTACACCACACAGATACGAATACCTATCGATATTCAATCCATTAACTGAAGCTCATCAAAGGTCGTTATGTTCCGAATCGGGTAACTCACGTTTTGAAACTTATCTTATGGTATTTAAGGACGTTGGAAGATGTACCTACTCGAAACTGGAATATTCCTATAATTAATATCTAGGTATTAGGTATGTGATCTTTATCACTGTTATTTAATAATGCGTTATGACATGATGTTCATTTTTTTAAGTCGATTTATTTCTCGGATGGGGTTGTAGTAAAAGTTGATAGTAGCCTAAAGAACGTAAAAAATGTGCGTGTTTTATACGTAACAAAATAATAGTTGTCAAATTTTGTATCTATCAATTTACATCAGTTTACATCAGTTTAGTATGTTACTGATTACATTTTGCATAAAACTTAAAGTGCATTTTAAAACAATCAAATATTAAAGCATTATGAATGATTAATCAAGCTGCGTCTAATGTAAAACTAGTAAAAACAAACCAAGTTAATAGTTTTACGCATCATAACGCGTACTCGGAAGGAAAATCGAATTTAAATGTCGTATAACATTTCCGTTAACATGAATAAAATGCAAATGGGCGCTAACTCTTTGTCTTCGTGTATCCATTGTGATGAGGCGATAATCGTTATTCGATGCGAGGAATGCAGAGCATACCTCCCGTTAGTTTTGTGACATCTGTAAACCGGTTTGTTGAGACCAAGTCAACGTTTGGTTTCTTCTGTATGTACGTGTTTTAATAAAGTGGCTTAACCTATTAATGGCCCGCTACTGAGCACGGGTCTCTCCTCTCTATTGATGCCTAGAGCAAACTCCATCACGCTGCCATGCGGATTGGTAGAGGGGTTCATGGCCAACCCAAGTTTGGGAAGTGTCTATGCCACCTAAAGGCCTGCGACATGGCTTAACGACTGCTTTCTTATATTGACAGCCGGGACCAACGGCTATAGGGACGTGTCTTCCAAAGCACGGAAACGCACAAGAAATTTTTATTACTAGCGGTCACCCAGCCAACTACTGACCGTGCCCGCTGTTGCTTAACTTTGTCGATCCCTAAGGAACTTCGATTATCTTATTTATCGAAGCTTAGGATCGACGCACTCTGCCGGGCTATGAACGCTGCAAAGCTGCGTCTAAGCCAAAGTAAAGTAAAGTCAATGAACCTGAATTGATACTTGTGATGATTACAACACAACCCCGTCGATCCTGTAGCGTAGTTGTTAGTGGGCCTCTCTACAAAGCGAGGGGTTCCGTGTTCAATCTCTGGCCGGGTGGGGCGGGGTGATTATCAGTGAGTGAATTTATTTTAACCGTAATTACTGTTCATTTGATACTAAGTATATTCACAATTGTGTATATAGTATAATTACTATACTAGAATATACTTAGTATATACTATATACACAAATTGTGTATATAGTATATACACAAATATGTTTTTAAAAATATTTTAAAGATCACGATCACCCTGAACCTTAACATCAAAAACTAGTTTCTACAAATATACTGCTTTAGGTAAAAATATCCTAACGATGACATTGAGGAAAATAAGTTTCGTAGAAGGATTATTCGTCATAGATAAAAAACGATTACAATGATCAATTATTTCAACAAACTTGGCTCGAATACTCTCATCACCATCCCACCACCCATCTCATCACCATCCCACCACCCATCTCATCACCATCCCACTTCTGATCTCGAGTCTCCTGTCATAATTTAAGTCTTGCTGTCAACGTTGGCCAAGTGTGGAATGGCTGAAGTAGTAATTGTTAGTAAGGGACTAACAATTATTAACTGGACTACTATCACTGACAGTCTCTGCCCCAGTCCTCATACTTACTAACAAACTAACCAACTAATGATTGTTCTAACACCATCTCCTAACCGGACTAACTATCTTAATCCCCATTTGAGTATTGTTCGAGGTTGGTCACATTTGTCATGGGCGGTGCTGTGTTCTCGTTTGAGGTAAAAATTTGTCTTAGCGGTCCACCGCTAGGGGGCGATACTATACATATTTCACTTTGCGCGCAGTTCGGGGTACTCATCATAAAAAAAAAATAACCTTGAACCTATTTTTCACTTTGCGCGCAGTTCGGGGTACTCATCATAAAAAAAAATAACCTTGAACCTATTTTTCACTTTGCGCGCAGTTCGGGGTACTCATCATAAAAAAAAAATAACCTTGAACCTATTTTTCACTTTGCGCGCAGTTCGGGGTACTCATCATAAAAAAAAAATAACCTTGAACCTATTTTTCACTTTGCGCGCAGTTCGGGGTACTCATCATAAAAAAAAAATAACCTTGAACCTATTTTTCACTTTGCGCGCAGTTCGGGGTACTCATCATAAAAAAAAAATAACCTTGAACCTATTTTTCACTTTGCGCGCAGTTCGGGGTACTCATCATAAAAAAAATAACCTTGAACCTATTTTTCACTTTGCGCGCAGTTCGGGGTACTCATCATAAAAAAAAATAACCTTGAACCTATTTTTCACTTTGCGCGCAGTTCGGGGTACTCATCATAAAAAAAATAACCTTGAACCTATTTTTCACTTTGCGCGCAGTTCGGGGTACTCATCATAAAAAAAAAGAAAAATCAATACAAAAAGTACGTCCAAACGCAATGAATGCTAACAGACGACTGAAGTAAGTCTAGCGTCGCTTCGCTCAAATAGCGATTTCGACGAAAAAAGCACAGAATACAATTGCGCATGCGTTGGGAGGAGTGGCTGAGCATGCGCTGACATGAGAAACCGATGAAACATGCGCCATCTATCGAGAAAACCGTTTTCTAGCAACTTTTTTATTTGACCTTTCCGGACGCTGAAGGTCATGCCGATCGACTCAGAATCAAAAGTTGAGTCGATTGATATATAGCATCGCCACCTAGCGGTGGACCGGTAAGACCAATTTAAGCCTCGTTTGATACCTTATGACCCTTAAGTCCATAAAAAACAAAACTAAAATATTCGAACGTGTTTGGAACCATCCGGATTTTTATAATATTATCGAGGTAATTACACAGATAAAATTTTGAATGTTCATTGACAGTTGCTAAGTAACATGCTAAAATATGGACAGACAGAATATTGAGAACGGCCGTAAATGTATCAGATTTTGCGATTTGATGTCCGATCGTGAGGAACATGCGAATCTGGCGTTTACGGGACATATTTACGCCCGCATAAGTTGAAGAAAACGTCACTTGTAATTAAGTGGGCGAAGGAGCGAATTAAACCTTCCGCGGATTCTGGTTTTGGGACCGTTGGTTGACCTGTGCATTTATTTATAATATAAAACGCGTACATTTTAACGTTAATTAGGATTGGAAAGAGTGCACTTCAGATAATTGATTTCAATTAGGTGTTTTTTTAAATTATAAGTTAAGGCTTGGCTGCAATCAAAGATTGTAAGTGGTGTCGTAGACTTGGATAGTACCCGAAACGCACTGATTTTAAAAGCCTGGCTTCAAAGCATTAATGACCCACTAGAGCCCACTGAGCACGAGTCTCTCCTCAAGCTTGAGAAGGCCTACTTCACCACGCTGCTCCAAAGTCTGGTGAAGGATAAAGTGTCATACAGTGGCATAGCTATATAGTAAAAAGTCATTTTTACTTATAATGTCAATTAGCACACATTGGTATCCAATGATAGTTTAGTCAGCTTAACATCAACTTCATATAAGATAATCTACTGCAGCATTTACTAGTTACAAACATTCTACAAATTAAATGAATAAAAAAACGCACTAGGATTCCGTGTGTGGCGAGTCGCATCGACAACACAAATAACATAATTATACACAACTAACACCCATGCCCCGAGAACAAACATTTATCCGTCGTATAAATATCTGTCCCGACCGAAAATCTTTCACACTGATTGGTTAAACGGTTTCAGTCTTTTATGTAAATCTTAAATGCAAAGGCATAAACACGAAATAACGTTTTATTCAAATCTTGTGCCGTAAATTGAGAACACCACTTAGGCGCTTGTTATGGAGATAATTAAAAAATACAAATGAAATCGGATATGAGTTCGCAGTTTGGGAGAGATGCAAGGAAATAAAATTCTTACTCTCAATAAATTAACCGGTTTTAAATCGTTTATTGACATGTTTTCGTTTGCACGTCTGTTGTTTGTTTAAACACTTAATAACATATGTAGAGGAACGCATAAAAAGCAACTACACAATTTAGTTATTTTACCTTCATTAACCCTAAGTTGGATGACAAACAAATTACTGGGACGTTTCATTACAGCTGCATGTTATTTATTTTCCGATCAAACTGATAGGTGTTACCCTGGTGGTATAAAAACACCATCTATAGAAACCGGCCTTATTCCTTTTCTATCCCTTACCTACTCCTGTGACAATATTTTTAATTGTTATCTATCAATTTCTGGATGTTTATTAATTATAAGCATAGTAAGCACATTATGTTACCAAAATTGAAATACGTTCATTCAGAAATTTTTAATAATATGTTTATTTGGTTATATTTTTACTTGGTTATATTTTCTGTTTTGACGTCACTATCGCTGAAAATAGCAATATTTTGAGTTACGTGTTTATGGTAAGCATAAAATTTATCACAATATTTTAGTACTTTACATAATGCACAAAAAGGCAGTTAATGTTTTGAAATGGCAGCACCATTGATTACATTTATTAATCTGAAGTTTCAGAGTTTTAGTATAGCTTAAACCAAACAAGTTAACGAGTTTAGTTCGAGTAGCAGATACTTAGTTGCTACTCGAATTTGGTAATAAGTTTGTTGCTTTAAAACGACTTATTTGTACCCATAATAAGGTTAGCGGTTGATTTATACTCTAACTTAAAGTCTTAGTAATATGCAAAAATAAAAAATAAATAAATATACTTAGTGTCTATAGCAAAGAACGTAACTTAGTTTCACAGTAATTGGAAGGATCGAAATTGATCAAATTTTATTTATAACAATTAAGAAGTCTTTAATCATTGATACAAAAACTGTTGCTGCAACTGATTTATCTTGCTAAACAATCCTCAATGTACATTTGTGTTGTTCATTTTATTATGATACGGGTACTCACGATATGTATTTTGAAACGCCGATATTTCGACCCAGTTGCATGGAGTTCAGCCGTTACCACGATCCATGCAACTGGGTCGAAATATCGGCGTTTCAAAATACATATCGTGAGTACCCGTATCATAATAAAATGAGTACAATCCGCGATGAGTTAAGTTTAAAATCATTTGTGTTGTTGTCTTTAATAATAATTAAGTCTTCCTCGCAACTGCTAACAGTCACACGCTAGCCACGACTCACCTCTCACAATGTGAGGCGTACAGGCCATAGTCCACCACGCACTGGCCAAGTGCAGATTGGAAGACTTCAGACACCTTTAGATAATTTTGGAGAACTCTTAGGTGTACAGGTTTCTTTGCGATGTTTCCCTTCACCGAAGTTAATGACAATTTCTAATGAATTCCTATAAATAGTGTGTTATGTTAAAATTATCATTTTAACAACTAGGTTCCTTATGTGACGCAAGTGAGCACTAAGAAAGGATTTTTGGAAATTGGCGGGTGAAGCTAGGTATGATATAATTAATATACTTTGTTAATATAATTCATAGCATGACTACGGAAAGGATTTGAAAATTAGAGGTAGAAACGTGCAGGATTTTAAACCTGTTCGGGATTCCAACATTCAAACATCGACTATGACTGCTCGCAATAATATAATAGGTACGGTAAATAAAATGTGAATCAATGAGTTACCTATCTAGTTTTTAAAAACAGACATCCATAAATCACGTATGAATCATTGTGCTGAGCAGTACCTCGATAGTAATAAGTAGGTATTCATGTTTTTATACCGAATATGATTTGAATGATAATGAGATGTTGTTTGTTGTCGCGAAGAAATTAAAAGCTCCCCACACATACAGGTTTCCGGACCGTTGGTTGACCCAGCAGATCTCATTGTTCGATACGATGCACTTTTTCGGGATTATATATGTAGGTACACGTATCTACTGTCTGTCTTACTGTTATAGATTAACCGTATATTTATAATATGAGAATATTATTGCCTGCGTCGGTATTCCCGTTCGACCGTAAAACCGCGTCCAAATCGGTCAAGCCGTTGAAATATGTCAAATCATGAATAGAATATATAATTAAAATATATATACTTATTCGAGAATGTACGTTAAGCTGAGATCACGCTACGCTAGATATTAGTTTCGGAGTCTGCGGGCGACGACTAAGGGAATATCGAGACTTGTGCTGACATCTCTCTCCTACCCTGTTTTAATACGAGCGTATGCATACTGGATTCAGAGTGAACTTCTAAAGTAGGTAACGTCTTGCATTTTGTGACTTAGGTTCTATAGTGTTAGGTTCTTAGGTTCTATTCCACATAATTTACGAAAGGCATTTAAAATTTCAAGGTATCCGTATTTTTTCATTTAAATAGCCGACAAATTAAAGAGCCGAAGTGCCATTTGATAAATCGTCACAGTCGCCACTTACCATCAGGTGGGATTGTAGTCAAGCATTAACTTATCTAATATAAAAAAAACTGCCCGTAGTCAGCAGCAATAAAGATATTAACAACGCATTGCCGGCCGAGAAAGTACTTCATACGAGAATGACATTTAACTTCTTTCTAACCCTTCTCTTCTTTGATTCTACAATAGGCAGGCTCAATTGACCTAGAAATCATTTATAATAATAATGGCATTACGTTAATAATGCAATACGTATTCTGTTAGCAAATGTTTTTTTGTAATAACTAGCCATGTAGGTATTCAGAACGTTGAAATGATACTAGAAAAATCTAGGATGCGGGTACTTACGACCTAATCTATATTTGTCACATTGTTATGAAAACAGTTGATAACATCAATCAAATAGTTAATTGGAAGAAAATGGGATTATGTTACATGAGATGTTTTAGTTAATACCTACTAAAATAGAGACTTACTTAGGTCTTTCTTTCTTCACACTTGCGATTGCGCCGTGATGAAATGTCGCATAGTGACACGCAAAAATGTCGCATAGCAAACCTAATTCGCAGTTTCATTTACTCGGGCAATTTTTATAAAAATAATAATAATCACCAACACACTAATCCCCCCCCCCCCCCCGCACTAGGATTCTGTGTCGTTCTTTTTCGTCCAGGCAATGGACACTCGCGGGAGGTAGGTGGTGTGGGACTCACGCCTCGTGCCTTACCCGCTAAACACCACCCGGTGCTGACTTTGGCCTCGACCCCGTTTGGAGGGGCGGGGCGCAAATCTGTGTCGCGGCATGGACGACAACACGTCACCAACACCTAAGACCCGAGAACAAACATTCGTTTGTCACATACTCCCCAAACAGGACTCAACCCCGGGACCCCTCGCTTCTCAGGCAGGGTCACTATCAACTAGGCTATGTTCACGAGGAGTTTACAGTCAAAATATAACACGTCCCGACGACGTAAATGATACTTATGTCTGTCGCGTGTTTGTAGCGTCTCTGTCGCACGTGTGAACAGACATTAAGAAAATGACTTTGTTTCACTTCAAGTAACACAGACGAATCAATCGAATCATGAGGCAATTTATCGAAAATAATTAGGGCTGATTGCTTAAAGGCAAGTTGCTTAGAGGTATGGAATAATAATATCTAGTAATCGTCCTATTTTCGGAGACGAAAAAATGTTTAGATGGGATGCTGTAAGTTGACGTATATTTTTTTATTTGTGAACCACATCAAATATAACAACACTACGTTGCCTCAACAGGAACGCATCCAATCAGGAAACAAATTATATTTGAGATTAAAAAATAATGATTAATTAGATGTCTGCCTGGAAATCAATACCGGGACCCCTAGCTGACGCTATGCTAAGCAAGGTCACTATCAAATAAGCTCTAGGATCTTCACAAAGGCACAATGATGATGAATATGACATCTTTAATTATAGAAATCGTCGCTAGACCTGATTTATGGCCTCCAAATATACATAAATACAATGTAGGTAACATTTGCTTTAATCATATTCGCTTATGTTAAACGCACTCCCAGTTTATTACAATGACAAAGATGCCAGTGATAGAGATGTGAGGAAGCGTTTCAGTGGGTGAATTGAGCGCACCCTGTTCGCGGACTGCGCACGCGCATATAACTGCGTTGCGCGCCCGCTTCGTCGCAATCGCATACGCGTCGTCGCGCTGTACACGTAAGTAATTTTACAATTTCTACAAACGCACTTTAAACGCAATCTATTGTATTGGGTTTTAACCTGAAAGGATGGATGTGTTTCTGAATAAATAAATAATAAAATAAAGTATAATATTTAATTGTATTTTAAACAACAACACCAGTAAGTACCTAACTCTTGCTGACTTCCGTAAGCTTAGCAAAGGTGCTAGATTTGTTCACGATTGAGTCAACATAAGTTTTATTTAATTAGTAATATTGTAGGCTTTTAATTTCATACATAAGTCAAGTTAAGTCAGGCAGGCAAAAAAAATTTTAGTGTTAAATAAGTTTTGTTAACTTTAAAAATATACAGTGAACGCTTAATCATTAAATTTAATTAAACTGCAAAGTTCACTACATAAATAAATAAACGTTACTCTTAGTAACGCATGTTATAAGATTTTTTCTTTTTTTATTTATTTATTGAGAAAAATTGTTCATAATGCCTTAAATAACTTCTGCCAAACTGTTCTATTTGTCAGCAGTCCACGAATTTAATTCCGCGGTCTGTACAATTTGGGGTAATAATGTCATCTCATTGTAGCAGACCCATTTCTAAATCTTAGCTTTACGATATAGCCTTAAAGACAAAGTCATAATGAAAGTTCTGTTTACGAATGCAAAGTTAGACTTATAAATATTTTATTAAACACTTAGACTGCCGGTCTCGTATTTTACCACAAATATAAAAGTTGTTCTCATTAGCAACCAGTCTTTTAAATTTACAACTCTACGCAGATTTGCATTATTCGACCCAATTTATTCTTTGAATGAATTTTTTACTTATAGGTTTATTATAAGGAACTTTGAAGGAGTTTACTTTCTTTATATAAAATTCTGATTATGTTCAAATTAGTGCTCTTTTATCTATTCTAGTTCTTTAATAATTATATTCTATTACAAGTAGTGATAGGCACGCGGTTTGAACGTCGGACTCCCGAACGGGAGGCTTGGGTTCAAATCTTGTGTGTAGAACTGATTTTCAAAATTATGAGCGCCGATTATCACTTGCTTCGGTGAAGGAAGTCATTGTGACTGCTTAAACTTTTTAAATGTCAATATAATGAAAGGGTTAAAAGTAAAAAGGGTGGACGCAAGTCTCACGACGTAAATGTCAAATAGTTCGTCATCCAAAAAATACCTACTAACTAATTTAATGTTTACTTACACAGAATTATTAAAATGATAAAATTTATAATTTTATTTGCGAAACGTCTACAATAGAACATTAAATGTTACCCCAAGTATACTGTATACATCAGTGAAAACCCTACGCGAATCGTTTGACTTGATTAGAACCCTGCCGTCGACGCGACGTCGATTGATGAAAACTCGGAGATTTACCGACAACTTACCGAAGTAAAATATTTCTTTTATAAACGAAATTGGGATGCTAAAAATTTAAGATTACTAATAATTATCGTAGGATAATAAATAAAGGAGATAATCTAAATCAAGAAGAACGAAAGAAAGAATTATTTCTTTCTTTAAATCGATATTTTTGTATCACGAGTTCATTGATACATAAGGAACCGCGTTTAGAAATTATTCAAATTTACATCACTGTTATTTAACTTAAAGACACGTATTCTACTGTCCCTTATACTTACTTCCTGATTATTTAAACTAATTAAAAAACTCTTTTATAGTTATAGTTATAATCTTAAAATGTTTATTTATGTAGGTAATACATAATCATACCCAACAACACAAACAAATATCTTAGAAACGAATGTCTATTCCATCTGGGAGTTGAGCCTGTGGGTTTTCGACAAACGTTACACGATTATCAAGTAATATACCTAATTGTAAAATATATTTTGCTAAAACCGAATAAGAGTAAGACGATAAAATCAAGTAATTGGCTCTTATTATTATAATTTACTTAGGTGAATAAAACATCATAACAATTTTGCAAAATGCACATTATAAGATTGAAAATTATAGAGAACTCTCATGCATAGAGTTCTCTATAATTTTCTCCAAGCGAATGAAATTGTGACATTTTTCAAAGGTACATATAATGTAGTATGGTCCTACCGTCATAATTGTCAATTCATGAACGTATCTATTTGAGCCAACAGCTGATGCATTTATCATCAAGTTCAGTGACATCGCTCGTCTCTCATCTGATTGAAGACAACTTTGTAACAATAACAATACTATACATACAATTGTCATTATAAAAAAATGCAAAGTAATTCTTGAGATGACATAGCTGATGATATTCATCAAACTAAAACTCAAGTTATTTATTACATAAATCATCATCGAGTTCAATGACCTTTGATAATTCTCTATGTACATGGAAGATATTTGAAAAATAATTGGATATATTAAAAGATACTACCCCTCCTACATTTTTTGGTATATTTATTTACAAAATGAATCCTGTAACAATGATTTTAAGAATATTATCTGTTTGTCTGTGCATTTGTTCTTTGTAATCTCACAAATAAAAAATCTTTATTGAAGTCATCTTAACATTTTTTCGCGTATTTTTCGAAGCAAAGCAAAGGTGTCATTTGGAAACAAATTCAATTTTTCAAACAATTATACTATTGAAATAAATACGATACATAATGCACGCATGCATGATGCATAAATGTTAAATTTCGTTGATGACAAAACAGCTGATTCATTTCAGTTTAATTCCGAGTTCAGTGACACTTGCTAGTCACCCCGATTGAAAACTAATTTGAAGTTTTGTAATGAAGTTATTAAGCTCCTGCTTGTTTTACAGAAATGTTAATTACTAACTTTGAATGAAGAATTCCTTTGTAACTCTGATCCTTTAACTTTCAAATGATAATTACAAATCATTACATTTTGATTAAATTAAAAATAGTTGAGGCTTTAGTATTTAATGTTATTTTCTGAATACATTTCATTACGTTTATATTACTTACAATATTCTCCTAATCCTTAGCTAGAAGTGCTAGCAGTATTTAAAGAAACTTCTCCTCTGTGAGGGAGAAAGACTTTCAAAGTTTCTAAGCTATTACTGCTTTTGATGTTATATATAAAACATCACAAAAACATATTAAAAGAAAAATTAATAACACTTAGTTTACTGCTTCAAAACACATTTTTATAAAACTTCCTCAAAAACTATGTTGACCTTTCTCAAAAATCAAACAATAATATCGTGATGGGACTGTCAACGCGTAAAGGTTTCACTTTCGGGCGGTGACCTTAGCTGCCTAAGGATAACGACACCTATCTGTGAACTCATCACGTAATTTGTATTCCAGTGGGTACCCCTGCATCGCAGCAAGACTCATTGGCAGTCGCGCTGGGTGCAACACACGCGGAATTACGTCCACTGTTAATAAAATAATACTATTTATTATAAGTATAGGATATTTATTATTATATTTACCGGTATTATAACTATGTTAAACACTTCCTTCTACTTGTCTTTGTATTACTTTTCAAAAATTGGGTTGCCTGGTAGAAATCGCTATGTAGCGTTAAGGCCGCCTTTTGTGTTGTATCCATCCATCCATCAGCCTGTGTGCGTCCAGTGCTGGCATAGCATAACATAGACCTCCCCTAACTGTGTTGTGATGTACATGCATACATAAATTATGTATATGCATACATATTTTGGCGTACAAAAAATAAAGTGAATAAATAACTAAATTATAATACCAGAGTAGATACTATAAATTAGTATCTGATCAATGTTTGTACATGTGATCACCACAAATGGAGGATATTTGAGGAAAAATATGAAAATAATAAAAATGTTATTAATAAAAACGACGAAAGTAGAATGGAGAAACGTGAAGAAAACAAAGAGAATAGGTACAATACAAGTGAACACTTTATTTTGCAACTAAATCTCAAATAATTGAAAACAGGAAATGCAGTACTATATTTTGAGTAGCGATCTAGTGCATACTTAAAAGATAGTACATAAAATGATAAGATTAAATTACCTTTATATTACTGATTTACAATCACCATAAATTCTTATTACAAAACATAGATAGAAATAAGTGGGTACTTGAGGAATTTACGTGACTTCCTTCCTTCAAAAATATTTGTCACATAAAGCACAAACATTTTTACCCACCTTTTAAAAAATTGTATTTCGTTTTGCCATCTGATGTTCTCACATCGTCGAGCATTTTATTTCTGGGAACATAAAACACTTGAACATATTCCTTTACCTGTGTGAAGTGGGGACCATATCAGGGTCCCCATGTGATGATGGGCGCGCGTAAGATTCACCATGTGAAGAGAGGAGGCGGCGGGAAGGTCGCCCTGGGGTTAGGGTAACCCCAGGAGCAGTAATAAAGCACAAGAGTTCTCCGTAATACTGCGTATATTTCACGAGTGTGAAGCTATCTTATATATTACTAACTACGTGCTTATTAACTAGGTCTTACATTAACTTCCTGTTGCCTTAATCAACAATACTTAATCATAACTGTACGTGTTTTAACTAATATTACGCTATTGTCACACCTCATCATCCCTCCAAAAGAAAAAAAGAAAAATGTTATACTACATTGTTTTTTTACAATTATCAATCACAAAAGTGTTACAATAACAATATTACCACTTGAAATATCAACATTAATTATGTACTCTTATTACAACAATAGAACAAGTGATTAAAACAATAATACAATAGAATACAAAATAATTAGCTATCACAATACAATTTTGTTCTATTCTTATGAATTACATCTATCTTATTTTTTCTTATAATTTTTACATTTGGAGACTCATCTTTTATCACTACAAAAGGTCCTTCATATACACAATCCAATTTACTTCCTGTTTCATTTCGAACTTATATTAAATCACCTTCATTATATGTTACAGGATATATGTTTTTATCATACAATTCTTTCCTTGCTATTTTACAATCTATTAAATTTTTCTTAGCATCCGCTTGAGCTCTCTGTAAACGATATTTAAATTCCAATGGATAATCATCAAAATTATACAAAGGTTCAACGGTTCCATTTATAAGATTACTCGGTAACCTACAAGTTTTCCCGAAAACTAATTCATAAGGCGTATACTTGGTGACAGTATGTACTGTTGTGTTGTAAGAAAAACACCAATATGGAATCCAAGAACTCCATGACGATGAGTTGTTATTCGTCTGTATTCTCAGATACGCACCTAAAGTTTTATGAACGTTTTCTAATGAACCTATACTTTCATGATGATATGCTGTTGATAACGTTTTACTGATGCCCAATATATTACATAATTCAACCATTACTTTTGAAATAAACTCAGAACCCCTATCTGTAGCGATACACTGAGGTATACCAAACCTTAAAATAAAATTTTCTGCTAATGCTTTTGCAACTTCATTTGCCGATTTATTTTTTATTGGATACGCTTCCACGAATTTCGTAAGCTCACATTGGAGAGTTAATATGTACACGTTTCCATAGTCGTCCCTATCGAGTGGACCTACTATATCTAAATAAATTTTCTCAAATGATGACGATGCCGTAGTTGTAACCGTCATTGGTTCCTTAGTGTTTCGGTGAAACTTTTGTTTTTAACACTTACTACACTTTCGAACGTAATCTACCACATCCCTTTCAATAGACGGCCAGTAGTAATACTTCTTTATATTACTAACCATCCTTCGTATACCTGCATGACCACTTGTGGGTAAAATATGGAAATCATTCATGATAACCTTTTTTTCATCCTTATCTTCCACTCTTTGTGCACCAGTCACCACACACACTTTAAAATCTCCATGTAACGAACTACTGTTCTTCTTTAAAAATTTAGCAATTCTCATAATAATATTCGCGTTATAACGATTTTTCAATATAATTACTTCTTTAATGCCTTTCTCAATACAAAACATAACTATTTCTTTCGACAACTCGTCTCGCGATGATGTCGATAAAGAATCATAGTTTATATAAATACTCGAGTTTTCTGGCATATACATTAATTTACGCGACTTTGAAAATATTTTCGTACATTTCTTGTTACGTAACAACTTCTCCCACTCATCGAAGCCTGATTGAATTAACTCAATATCGCTTCCTTGTTTCTTAAGAACTTCAACGATCCTAGGGTGATCAGTCCTACAAACCGTAGAGTCTAAAAGACACAGCTAAAAAGACACCTTTCTGTAATTCTTTTCTAAAAATAACACAATCTTCCGTTCTATTGACAGGAAAATATTTAATAACTTCGCACCGCGGAGCAATAGTTAAGGAATAATTATAAAACTGAAGAGGAATTGAAATTTCCTTGCCTTCACATTCCTTTAAACTTAACTTATTCTTTGAAAAATCAATAATACCTGCATATCTCTGCAAAAAATCCTGGCCAAGTATGCCAACAGATTTACACGGTAAATCTTCAAAAACATAAAATTTATGCACAAACGAACATCGTTCAGTTTGTAACTTTAAATATACGTAACCTATTGCTCTTAATTTACCACCAACTCCATTAATTACCAATTCATCCTTAATTATTTTATAATATAACGCATTCGTCTCAATAAAACTTTTCTTTACCGCCGATAATGACGCTCCGGTATCCAATAACCACTCAAACTCTATGTTATTAACAACAAAATTAACCCCATTAATACTGTTACATGTAAGAATATGATTAGCCTTCAAAAACTGACCTGAATTAACTTCCTTACAATTATCATATCGTGAACTGGATATTCCATCTAAGTCACGGTCAACCGACTTTTGCTGAATGTACGCTACATGTCGCTGGTTTTGCTGACTGCGCGCACTGCGATAAGCATTATTTTTAATACCACGATCGTGCATACTACCGGAATGCCATGCGTTTGCATTTTTATCTTCTCGGCACGTACGATTAACAGCTGATTTATTTTGCGAGTTTATATGGCTATACCGATTCATATTATTTCTAAAATTTTTGACCGGTTTATAATGCCTTTGAAACGCCATGCATTGTGATCCTGACGAAGCACAATTTTCGTCTTCAGCCACTCTGATTGCATCTTTTAAGGAAGTAAAATTCCTAGCAGTTACGATAGTACCTAGGCGCTGATTACTAAGTCCGTCCGCGAATATCTTTACCGCATATTTCTCGTTTATAGGACGCAAAATTTTTAACGCTTCTTGGTTTTCTCCGGCTTGAGCAATAGTCAAATCTATCATTAACTTTTCAATTTCTGCTCCGAAATCATTAATCGATTTATTGTTTTGCCTAACGCGAGCAAGTTTAGCTTGAATAGCGACATCAGATTTAGTCGTAAGCAGATGTTTTTTCATATCTGCTATAAGGCTATTTACGGAGGCATAACTCGACGACAACCGTATTTTAGCTCCTTGACTAAGTCGTGTGGCAAGCACGAATTTAATTAAAAGGTCGCTATCATTTGAGCCTAACATTGAATCATACAGCTCAATTGCGTCTATCAAATCTTGGGTTACTTGCTCGTTTCCGTTCATCTTCGGAAGCAAGCTAACCGCTGTCTTCAAGGAAAATTTTTCCGACGCCATTTTTACTTATTATACTTAATTCGCGTTAAATCTGTACCAATGAAGCTAATATCGCAACAAAAATATAAAAATAAAATTACGCGCCTTTACTACTACGTTTCAGAGTGCTCATGCTATGCTTAATTTATCAACATACTTTCTCAACATAACAACATAAATTCTCTAAACATACAAAATGGTATCCTCCCATATTAAAATACAAATTGGCCATTACAAAACAAAATAAAACAATATAACTGACTCACAATGCTGCACGTGCACGATGACGCTGGCTACGGCCGCTGCTACATGTAGATCGCGTTGTTGGGGATGTCCGCTTCAGAGGAGGCTCAGAGGGCTCCAACCCTCTTTCTTGGTCCTTGTACCGTTGCCTCATTGTTCCCGAACTGAATTTCGTCATAAAAACTTGTATTGACGCGCCTCTTATCCCATGTTTCTTTAGTTTTCCATACGCCGTGCCGTTCATACACCGGGTTTCTTTGGCCATTTCTCGCTGCCGTCCAGTAGCTTCGGTAAGGGGTCCAGGTACAAACACGGTTTCTAGGTTGTCTAGAATCTTCGGCCGGTATTAACGCCGTCCGGGCTCGTTGGCAGGGTCGCCATGTGAAGTGGGGACCATATCAGGGTCCCCATGTGATGATGGGCGCGCGTAAGATTCACCATGTGAAGAGAGGAGGCGGCGGGAAGGTCGCCCTGGGGTTAGGGTAACCCCAGGAGCAGTAATAAAGCACAAGAGTTCTCCGTAATACTGCGTATATTTCACGAGTGTGAAGCTATCTTATATATTACTAACTACGTGCTTATTAACTAGGTCTTACATTAACTTCCTGTTGCCTTAATCAACAATACTTAATCATAACTGTACGTGTTTTAACTAATATTACGCTATTGTCACACCTCACCTGCGCTTAATACTTAGTCATAAATATGTTGAGTTACAAACATGTTTTTCTATGGTTTCCGCCAGATACTAAATAGCCAAATAAAATCGGACATGTCACAAACACTTCCGACACTTCCAACCCGAGAATAAACATTTATCAGTCACATAAGCATCTGCCCTATCCGGAAATTGAACCCAAGACCCCTGCAAACTGCAAAAAATATTTTTTAGCTAAAAGGTTGCAAGGCTGACTTATTAATGTTTATTCGAGGTACATATATAAATGTTTGCAACTTAAATTATGATACTTAACTATTGTTTAATTAACAAACAATTAACAACTTATAATATTATTATTAAAAGGTAAATGCAGAACCAGCCATGGATCCACAAAAGTTTAGTAGGACTAAATGAACAGCCATTGTTCTAAACAATACTTTGTCGGGATTGTAAATTAAAGACCGTTAGCCTAATCCGAAAATGAATGCCTACTTGCAAAATGTTTTCTTATATTTTTTTGTTATAAAAACATTAATTAAAATACAGTTTTTAATAATAATATCATACTCTCAATGATTACTCATTCTAAGAAAAACAACAATACTCAATGTTTGACAGGGATTTTATTAGAAAAATGTACTTTCAAAGAGAAGATATTTTTTTGCAATTTTTATTATTTTTATAAGTTATTTTAATTTATAACTTAATACTTGATACCCATGTTAGACTGCTGTGCGTCGGGTCCTAAGTTCGATCCGCAGCCAGGCAGAAATTTAAATGAGTTTAAATTCCTGTTCTTGGTCTGGGTGTGTGTTTTTGTCTTTGTGTGTCCATGGCACCCACGATAGAGGGAATCCTAGTGCGAGTCTATTAGGTACTTTGCACTATGGGTATTGATATAGAACCTCCACACGGCCAAAGTTGCAAGACAACTTGGCGTGTGTAAAATTGTAAACATTGTGGTGAGTTGTGATCATTCATTTGCATTAATAGAAATGTGGAATCACACTTTGCAGGTGTCTAACCGGATTTTACGTTGTCATACTGTTTACATAGAACAACCATTTATAGCTTAATGGATATATAATAATAGATATGGTTTAAAATGAATAAGTAGTTACATTAACTCTTAAGTAGCTCACCCATTTTATTGGAGGCATTGAAGTGTCGTAAAAAGTATTGCATTTGATTAGCATTTCTTAAATTTGTATAAAATTGTTGAATATAAAATACGTTCAGAACAACGTCTGCGAGACTAGCTAGTCGTTTAATAGAAAATTATACTCTATTTAAAAGAATTTTAAACTATAATTTAACCTTAACATTTACCTACAAGAAAGGTATGAAACACTTTAACGAGATTAGGGACTCTATTTTTGAATCGTTCGTCTAGCGCCGAGCGCTTGCGGTCATTTTCGTCCGACATACCCAATTCCGTATTTTAAAAAGTCGTACGACTTCTAGGAGTGGTCTTTAGGTCAGGTCAAAATCACTCGAAACGAGCGCTCGCCGCTAGACGAGCGATTTAAAAATAGAGCCCGAGGAGTTCAGAACTCATATTTATGTAACGTATATGTTACATTAATGAAACATACCAATACATTTCATTCATTCTCATTAAGCATTGTATGTATGAATTATTGTAAATCATGTCATGTCATTCGGAACTAGGAACAAGCTATGAATTATTGCAATAACCTGTAGAGTGTAGATGATGTTCTATTGACCGTAAACAATTTCCTTTTCCTATTAACGAACATTCATTACGTGTGATGTGCATAGACATTGTATAAATAAAATACAAATAATTAAGACATGTATAATCTCCATAAAATGTATTTAAGTAAATTAATCTGACATGGTTCAAGTAGGCGATGAAGTCCAAGATTTCAAACTAATAATCTCTCATGACCATGACATAATTCATATTACATTAGAAGGAAATTCAATAATTAAAAAAAGTAAAAGTTGCCGAGAACGTGAACATGGTATAAATCTCCTCTTTTTTCTTTCTACTGAAAATTACTGCTTTCTAATTAGTAGTCCAATTCTGATAGGGTGTTAGTTAGGTTTGCATCAAATGTAATTGATCTGAGCTATTTGTAACACAATCAGGATTAAAATTAGTACATAATAAAATATAAAAATATTTATTTATTTACTTTTTTATTATCTTATCTTTTAGAAAACAGTCGTTTTGTCTGTCGGTAGAAAACGGGTAATTTATAAGATTAGAGCTGCTCAAACTCTTCACACATGTACGCCCGAGAGCCACGTAGTGACGATACACTTCGCAACCTATTTTTACAATATAATATAGGCTGCGATTATAACACATAAAATACACTGATTATATACAGCTCATTAAATAATATACTAGATGTCACATAGAAAACATGTTATGGAGATGTCTTCTCACACAAGTAACGGACCGAACTCGTTAACGGGACCTATTGCTATTGCTCTAGTTGTGTAGCCCACTGACCCCATGCTCTATACTATTGTGTTGATACAATAAGCCTAACACGATAATTAAGCTACAAAAAAGTCTAAAGGCCAAGGCTATTGTCTTAAGACGAGCTATGTTTCAATAGATGTCATAATGTTAGCCACTATTTATTTAGACGAAAACCATTCTAATTTAATTTTAAACTTAAATCATTGCGCATTGTACACATAATTATGTAATACATAATAACACTAACAGTTAATAGCAAAACAGTCGATTTTAAATCAAATAAATGCAATTTTATAAGAAGCTATTTTCTACCTTAGAAAATGTGTTGTTATAGAATACAGATCAATACAATATCACTTTATTGTACACCAATAAGTAAGATTAACAATTTTTGTAAAAATATCGCTACTGCTAACAATACAACAAATTAAAAAGATATGGTGTAGACAATAGGCGGGCTTATCGCTAATAGCGATCTGTGTTTATATGTATTTAGATAATTGTTATGTGTAAAAGAACATGTAAATGTAAGAACACGTTATCTGTAAATCTAAAAAGATTTACATTCAAATTCAAAAGTTACGAAACGTATTTCCTAGTGCAGCTTAGCGCTAGAATTTAATCTTCTTTCGGTCCGGAAATTTAGTCGAAACGTTTTAGGTTGTGTTACTTTAAAATAAACAGAGCACGTTCCTAGAATTTTCCTGTGTATCTGAAATTGAGTTTCTCTATAGCTTTACGAGGTGATAAGTTTATGCAATGTGAGACTTCTGGTTAATATAAAAATGATAAAAGTTTTTGTGAAGAACACAACTAAGTAGTTGCGCGTTGTGAAACCAAAAATACTGAATGGAAGCTCTCTGCTTTTGTATTAGTTCTGGAGTATATATTGCATAATAATATGTGTTCGGGAGTTCATCAACCTTAAATGTATGTACTCGACAATCTTGAAAGTGAAGCAGAAAGAAGTCAGTGAGCAGACAAACTCAAATCTGAGATTATATAAGTAATTGGTCACTGCGGTCCAAGGACATCCGTAATAGAATACCAAAAAAAGTAGAAAACCAATCTCTCTTCCCGACTGATTGAAATGATCCTAATATAAAAGCGCTTTTCTTTGTTTCAGGTAAAAATGCGAGCGATACTATCTGCGTTGGCTGTCCTAGCAGTCACATTTACAACTGTTCAATGTAAGAATAAAGAAAAGTATATAATTGATTATCAATAATATTTTTAACTAAATAACCACTAAAAGGTATCGGAGGGTACTGAAAGATTTTTGTGGTTAGCAAACAAAATAAAGAAGATAAGAAAACAAACATGAATTGTTACGACTGTGGAAGCTGGTAGATAAAATTATTCCCTTTGTGGATGTAGCTGAGATAGCTTTTCAAATAAAACATTGTACTCATAGAATACTTTAAGAAACACTGGGATTATTCCTCCCGCAGCGGGACGCGCTATTTTATCTACTACAATTTCCTTGTAATATTTTTGCACATTCAGAACGCCAAGCGAAACGTGAATTTATTGATGTTAATATTATAATAGATTTTACTTGTTTAGGAAATAAAATAACTTATGATTGATTTATGTAATTGCTATTAATATACTCGGAACTTTTTGCTCATGAATTTAATGAAACCGTAAATGTAAAAATCTTATTGAATACAAACTGGTTTAAGCAACTTCGTCTCGAGAAATATTGGACTTTCAGGAGAGTAAACTCCTAGATATATTATGAAAAATAAATTCAAAGTTTCAAGTAAATCGGACAAAATTATTTTTATATAAATTTTATCACACATATCAGAGGGTGAATTTCCAAAAATCATTCCTTACTTTTGTCATGGGTGTTCGGTATGTGTCATTTGTTGTGTCCATGCCACCCGCGACAAAGTGAATCCTATGCGAGTATGAGTGTCTTAACGTTTATTTATTTTTATCGTCGTTGGTTGCCGTTTAGAATATTTATTAAATTAAGAACATAATTTCATTTCTCTCGGCAGCTGACAGCAGAGCGCGTATAGTATGCTACTTCAGCAATTGGGCGATATACCGGCCTGGTGTGGGGCGGTATGGCATCGAGGATATCCCTGTTGATATGTGCACTCATATAATATACTCATTTATTGGAGTCACAGAGAAGACCAATGATGTTCTTATCATAGATCCTGAGGTGAGTTATTCTTTTTGTCCATTGCTTTTAGCTGAAAGACGACTAAGATTTGAATATCAAATAAAAATACATGTTATACTTTGACCCGGTTGAAATTCACCAGTAACTGGTTCTGATATTCTGGAAAGTTTTAAGTTTAAAATATCAGGCGTTCCCTTGAAATCCACTTCACACACCTCGAGAATATTACGGAGAACCCTCAACTGTGCTCGTTTTCTCACGATGTTTTCCTTCACCGAAGCAAGTAACATTTCCATTACAGCTCGATGTGGACCGGGGTGGTTTTCGTAACTTCACGTCGCTGCGCTCAAAGCATCCTGGCGTTAAATTCATGGTTGCTGTTGGTGGTTGGGCTGAAGGCGGCTCCAAGTACTCGCACATGGTTGCCCAGAAATCTTCGAGAATGAATTTTGTACGGAGCGTAGTTGGTGAGTGACTTCAGCTTTTTTGTGACTCACTAAGCCTGAAATATTCTCTGTGATGCTACTCGAGTGCGAATTGAAATATTGTAAGCAATCAAATCACGTTTAATAACTAACACATCAATTATATCAGTTGATAATAATATTATAAGTAAAAAAACCGACTTCAAAATAATGCAAATTGAAGACTCATATGTTTTTCTCAAAGATGACATTCTCAGAATTGAACCAAATATAAATGGAACTACACGGGAAACACAAGCATAATCGCCAGCATACAAATAAAAAATATCATCAAAATCGGTTCACCCATTCGAAAGTTCTGACGTAACATGATATATGCGGTGTTTTAGGAATAAACTTTCGGAAGGCAATTGCCGCGTTTGAACAATCAAGCATTTCCCATCGCTACCTACGTCTGAATATTGTGATATGTCTGCGGGATATTGCACGCATTTTACGACATTTGGCGTAGCTTCGTAATTTTAGAAACCAATTTCGATTTAAACTTGGCGATGTTACGTGATATTTTAGGTAATCGTAGAGGTTGTGGCTACAATCTTTTAACCGTTTACTTCTATGCACCTTTTGAAATAATTAAATGATAGAAAAACAATGCATTTTAATAATTAAGCGGTGAAAAATACAAAGAAATAGAGACTTGGATTTAAACCACTCTCACGGAAATTTAAATGGAGTAACATACTGGGTTTACACAAACAAGTAAAGCGTTTGATTTAATGCAATTTAATTGCTCACATATGTAATTATTTATTTTATGAGCATATCAAAGTTTAAAGTTAAGTATATGAATTGAATAATATAAAAAATAATTATAACACATTAAACCCAAAAATTTAATGTGTCTCCAAAAAACATAATTATATTTTTATACAGCTTTTTCTACATCAAGAAAATGAGCGTATTAAATAGTTCATTGATTTATATTCTTACAAAATTAAAGAATGATCATTATATAATTAAACAAAAGATAAAATGTATTGTTGTTAATAATAAAAGGTGAATCCTTGGCTCCAAGCTACGCCGCTAGAGAAGCACCTACGTGGAAAGACTTCGTAATGTCATTTCCGTGTTGATTTACTCGTAAAAGTATAGTAAATGCGAGTAACTCACTTCGATAGAATACACTCAAGGAAGTTTTCACAACAAGTAGATTTTATAAACGAATCAAGCTTATAATGTAAAATGGCTTCAACCATTATTGACCCAAGTGCTCAGTATCGCGAGTGCCTCCACATACTTGACGAGGCCTAGAACATACTCCACTACGCTGCTCCAGTGCGGATTGGTGGTGTTAGTGGCCAACCCAAGTGTCGGAAATTTTTATGCCGGCCGAAGGCCTCCAATATGCCTTATCGACTGCTATCTAGTGATAGCAACCGGGATCGACGACTTTACGTGCCCTCCGAAGCACGGACGCATTCAAGAAATTTTGCTATCAGTGGTCTCTCATCCAACTACCGATCGCGTCCGCGGTTGTCACTTCTCGTCGATCACTTGGGATCGACGCAAATCCTGTGGCCTATGACCCAAGGCTATGAGTGCTTCACGAAGTTTTTACAATAAGTGGAAAATTAAAATAATAAATCTTTCAGTATAAAATAACAGGTGCAATGTAACCGCAAAGGATTTATCTAATAAAAAGTATTGCTAATAAACATTTTGCTGTCACAAGTAGTTATCGCGACCACTATAGTTACGTTAATTAAAACGAAACATTTTCTTTCTTAAACCAAGGTATAAATTCAAAGGATACTATAGAGCTATTTTCAATAAAATGTTATTTATTATTTGCATGAAAATGTGGCGATGCCCGTTAGTAGGTATAGCGGAAACTTTATAGCACTCCGTTAAGTCAAATCGTCGCTTACTTTATGCAAATAGATATCATATTTTCAACGGATATATTGCCCATTCTGAATAATGTTAATATGCAGATTTGATAATTACTTTATTTAATTACTTAACAACCTTTTCTTACCTCACAGTAGGTATATAACGTTAAATAGGTACTAAACAATAAGATATCATAGGTACATATTCATTGCGTTTATTGTAGCATTTGATTTGATTTCCACATGTATTTCGATGGTAATGAAATGTAATTTATTTAAAAGTCCCTTTGACCTAAAAAATACGTTACTATAATTAAATGCTTTACTTTTCAGATTTCTTGAATAAATACGAATTTGATGGTCTTGATTTGGATTGGGAGTATCCTGGGGCAGCAGACCGCGGCGGTTCCTTCTCGGATAAGGATCGATTCCTGTTCTTAGTCCAGGAGTTGAGAAGAGCCTTCATCAGAGCTGGAAAGAACTGGGAACTGACCGCTGCCGTGCCGTTAGCTAACTTCAGACTGATGGAAGGATACCATGTGCCTGATCTGTGCCAGTAAGTTGGAGTTAATTATTTTAAAAGTGTACAAATTGTAAATCTTTGGATTGGAACAAAAGTATTTGTCTGTGTTATTACTTTCTTCCTATAATATCTTTCCTTTATAGCCAACACAGTATATTCTTGATGTTACTGATGTTTATGGCTAATTAAAGAAAGTATCAAAAAAAAGATTGATTGGAAACGACTAATTGATTTGGCAAAGATTTTGGCCTGAAAAAGTTGAAGAATAAAGAAGTACATTGAAAAATTCTTTAAATTCAACTTCTTAGGTTTTAATCTTCATGCCAATGTACTCGTACGTCTAAAGAAGATTCGGGTACTAAGGCGTTCTGACTGTAAAGTTCACAGTTGATAGCGTCGTAAAGTTCAATGCAATCGTGACTATTTGCTATCGATCCTCTGAAACGCTCACAATGTTCAACGCCTTAAATTGAAGACTATGAATTGGTATTAAATTTAAGAATATGAATTGGCCTTAGATTTACGACTATGAATTTATTTACTTGCAAATAAATATCTTGATCGAGGAACGATTCATTTACATGTTACATCTAACATTTATCTTAAGGATAACTCATCCCTAACAGCTTGTTTCCATTCTAACCGATTAACAATCTCAAAATAATGCTTAAAGGTAGTGTTGGTTACAAAAACCCATCAGTGCCCGGTTTCATCATTAAAATAATCTGACTTCTGGTATATTTTTTAACTTATTATAATGTATGTGAACAACCCCACCTGGTGGTAAATAGCGATGGCGATGCACCCTAAAATACTTAGCGATCCTTATATGCCAGTTTTATTCCATTATCTTTATAACTCTCTATTCAATAGCCTCAATGGCCACAATTCCATCTTTCCACACGCAAATTTCTTTTCAATGCACAGAGATTTATCTTGAAGGTCCGCTATTAGAATGAAGTCAAAGAAGTTTAATAAAGCAACTGTGTGCCTCTTGACTTCGGTGCCAATTTTATTCGTAAAACTAGTTGCCAAGTCGCAACAAATTGTTTTCCATACTACTTTAAAACACTTCTCGAAATAAACTATTATCTGCGTAGTACTTTGTCACACAAATCGAAAATAAAATTTTATATAACTGAATCTAATGGATACTTGTTAGGTATTATCTAGTATTCGTTAAATTTTACTGTCATACGAGTACCTATACCTACTTTTATTTTTAAACTGACTGATATAACGTAAATTTCAAGCTTAGCCAATAAGTGAAATCCGCCTCTGGGCAAAATCTTGGGGCATTTGGGGCAAATCGTTTCTGAAATTAGAGTTAATCTAATCTCCAGGCTTCCTCAGTTATAAGCAGAAATCCGTGTCCTGTAGTGGGTCATTAATGAGTTGAAGCCAAATTGAACATTAATTCCAGTGCAAACATACTATTTATTTTTCAGGGAATTAGACGCCATTCATGTAATGTCTTACGATCTTCGCGGCAACTGGGCTGGTTTTGCTGACGTCCACTCTCCACTTTACAAACGTCCTCATGATCAGTGGGCTTATGAGAAGCTCAATGTGGTACGTGGTTTTTACATGGAAGACATTTAACCCCGTATACACAACATCCGAAATAAAACCGGTCAATTGCGACATCGGAGGCTATTTAAAAGGGTTCCGTTTTTTACCATTTTGATACGGAACCCTAAAAATATCTCCTCAGCTCAACAGCAAATACTTTAAATTTTCTAATGCATTCAGTTAAAAAGTCTATTTTTCATTTAAATGATTAACTTATTATTTTTTGATCGTAGATTTACTTATTAGCCATACTTTTGATTTACTTTAATTTCCACGCCGTATATTATTTTATAGAATCCTTAATCGCTCTTTTTTATTTTCTAACATCTCAAAATTTCTAAGATCATTCATAATTATTCTTATTTCCCGGAAAACTAATCTCTTGATACTACTGCAACTCCCTTACTTATAAATCTACCCTTATATTATCACCTCACCCTGAAACATATTACATGACAGGGAAGATGCCCTAGGGAATATGAGAAACGTCATAGGTCGGTGTAAATAATGACCAACTTATGAAAGATTACAAAAGCAGAGTATGTACTAAAATAATAAATAAATACCCTTGTCAAACTTGTCAGAAGATTTCACAGGGCATTCGAAACCCGAAATTTATTATCAACGCATCTGGGAATTGAGAAGTAAATTATTAAAACTTTCAGAACGACGGTCTGAATCTCTGGGAAGAAAAGGGCTGTCCGTCCAATAAGTTGGTCGTGGGGATTCCTTTCTACGGGCGATCCTTCACCCTTTCTGCGGGGAATAATAACTACGGATTGGGGACTTATATCAACAAGGAGGCAGGTGGCGGGGACCCTGCTCCATACACGAACGCTACTGGCTTCTGGGCTTACTACGAGGTAAATTTTGACACTTATAGATTGAACCTACGTCACTTTGCAAGAACCGTAAGATATTCGCATATTTCTCCCATAAACGATCTATTTTCTTTTCTGTTTATGATTTGAACCTTCCCGAAAAATTGAATTCTAATCACTCATTGAAATTCATATATTGAAGGACACATAGTAGAATATATCAAACACATTTTATTTGTCAAATCACTGTTATTTTGGCTAATAAAAACATTAATAAAATACGAAAACATATCAATTACTTTTAACGAAGTGTATTAAAGAATGCAAAAACCTATCAACTTACCAAATTATTTTATAAAACAATTTAGATCTCTTGAATGACTCCGTTAATAGGGACAACAGCTAATGTGCCATCCAAACTAATTTTGCAAAGACGCCTTATACCCACGATTGCCAGTCATCTTATTCTACTAAAACATCCTTTGTTTTTACAGATCTGTACTGAAGTAGACAATAAAGAATCGGGTTGGACCAAGAAATGGGATGAGCATGGAAAGTGCCCCTACGCATACAAGGGAACCCAGTGGGTTGGGTACGAGGACCAAGAGAGTGTGGAGATCAAGATGAACTGGATCAAAGAGAAGGGGTACCTGGGAGCTATGACCTGGGCCGTTGACATGGACGACTTCCGAGGCTTGTGTGGCGAAGAAAATCCCCTCATGAAGTTACTTTACAAGCACATGAGTTCCTACACAGTGCCTCCGCCGAGGACTGGCAACACTACCCCTACTGTACGTATATATATTTTATTTAATTATTTAAATACACTTATGAACGTCATTTTTTTCATTTACCGCCGTTTCGCTAAGGTGCCTTTAAATTTTCAATCTTAGAGGAGAAAAAGAAACGGCGAAAGAAAGCTTGTAGGCACATCTTTTTAAAATAGTGCTTAAAAACTAAGATATATTTAGAAAAGCTAACAAACGATCAGAGGAGCAATCTGATCGTAAGGTGTCACCGTCGCCCATGGGTGCTTAATGCCAAATGTAATTATGAGATCGCATACAATACTAACAGACTATCATCGCTCCCAAATTATGTTTGCCGGCGCACATGTTGCTGCCGATGGACAATGACTTAAAGCCGTTTGATTATAAGAGTATCCCCAACTACAGCAGTTTGATACTTATGATTTGTGATGATGATGGCCCAATAAAATCAAAAAAGGCAAACTTTGAATGGTGGTAATATTAGTGCGTATTGCGACTAGGTACTTACTAATAAAGAAGTTTGGATCACTTTACCGTACACCGACCTTTGTGGTAATGCTAACAGTTACACCGCAGGCGATGAAAGAAAGGAGATAAATAAAAGTGATAGTATCTAAGTGAAGAAAATCAAATCATTTAGTTGAAGATTAATTTTAGTTACACAGTTAATTATCATAGAGCGATATCTTTTAGGCATGTTATTAGCAAATTACATAAATAGAAAACGTAAATAATTCACTTTTTAAAACGGATAGCCAATAAGGATTTTTGATTTTTTATGTGTTCATAATTATGATCCTTAAAAGCATTTTATCACGAGTAAAAAAATTGTGTAAATAAGTTCCATATTTTCCTGAACACAAAAGTAACGCTTATTTGACTCGTAACGTTAAAGTAGGTACACATACTTTTTATATAAAAAGTTTCATTGCCCTATTTTCTTTATTATTCCAAACTTTAATACACCAATATTGAGGTAGTTAATGATACTTACCACGATTTATTAAGTTTGTAACAAGTTGCAAAACTTACTTACGTCAAAGTAAGGTTTATGGCAAAAAGTATCCTCGAAATTACTTTATACATATTTAAGTAAACAAGTTTGAACAAGTTCTCGATGTAAGAAATACAAAAACCGGTTTATTCTAAGTCAAACGAGTTTTCTATTCTGTTCATTCTAAGATTATTAATTATTACAAAATCAGAGACATTTGTGATTTTTTTAATAAATATCATGATATTTTTCAAACACATGTGATTTCTACACCAACAAAATAAAACAGACTTCTATTTTTCTTCTGAATATAATATCCTGCAGTTGCATCCTTCCATCCCTTTTTTGTCAGCCTTGAAGGTAGTATTATTTCTTCAAATTTTAATGGACCACACGGAAGTATATCCTACGGTCCAAATGAAGAATTTTCCAAATCAGTTAATAAATGACAAAGTTTTGAGGTAACAAATAATAAAAATACATAATATGATTTAAAATTCAACTTTTTTGACGACTGTTAAAAAATATTTTTATTAGAATCACAGTGCATGTCGACGTCGGTACCGATGACGCTGACTCACGGTACTAATACTGTACGGAACTGATACGTGTCGGTGCTGTGCAGACAGACCTTAATCATGCCTTACATTTAATGTATATAATTAATGGTGCATTGTATTTGTTTTTTCTTTAATTCACACCCCAAATAAATTACCAAAATATTCGTAAATTTATAAAATACCTACTCCATTTTAATAGTTTTTGGATGTGCAGAATCTAAAATGTAAATTTTATTAAAATCAAAATAACTTGTTATCTTAGTACGATTCAGGGGAATAAAGAGAATAATATATTTTTATGTTACTTACTTATATTATACTCTAAAGGTTCCTTGACGCGTGAGCTTGAAATTAACGAAAAACTTGAAAATTTAAAAGCTGCACAAATTTCAGTAAAAGTTATAGTTTTGACAATATATCGCGATTGCTCCACCTTATTAAAACTTCAGAACAAGCTTCAGAGAGGTTTCTCTCAGTTCCAAGAAATGAAGTCTCATTATACTGTAATCTTTTCTTTCTACTTCTTTTATTTTTGGTGTACAATTCAACTTTGAATAAACAGTACCGATAACTAAGAGCTATGCTAATATGTTCAAAGTTTTGTTTTAACTTAATACTTTGAATCTAACATCTTCGATAAAAGGTTAATATCGAACACGCACTGAAAGGCTCGAGAAATGAACTCACTCTAGACTAACGCCACTTTTATCCACTTACCCTTGCACTAATTCACACTGCCCCCCGTAATACTCTAAAATGATTATTATGTCACTAATAAATAAAACCTCTAATCGGGAGCCTATTTGATAGAAGCCCTGCTTGCGGGTTTTCCGGCCGGGGCATGTATTCATGTAACAAATAAATGTTATTTGTCAAGTGTTATTGATGTATTATTTGTATAGCCTATGCCACTCGAGACACAGGGAATCCTGGTGATAGATATGAATTGTGTTAGCGTTTATAATTTTTTATTTATTTTACCCACAGCCGGAATGGGCTAAACCACCATCCACACCAGCGGATCCATCCGAAGGCGCGCCTATCCCTACTACAACTACAACTACATCTGCACCTACAACTACAAGGAAACCACAAAGCTCGACGACAACTACATCGAGCCCAAAACCAGTTCAGAAACCGCCGACAGAAGCCCCTACAAAACCAGATATTGAAGAACCACCAGCGGTATGTGTTTATTAGTATTTATCCACGCGAAAGTTCCCGGGTTCGATATCCGGCCGTAGTGGACATGTTCATTGTGACAGTTATCTGTCACAACTCACAATTAACATGTCCACCGAGACCGGCTCATTGTGTACCTTTGTTCCACCCACGAATCAGAGAATCCAAATTCAGTGGTGAGTGTGTGAAAGCTTATAATTATTAAAACAAACAAAGGCAGAGGTTCGCAGTGTAAAACTGAATTTGTAGTTACCGGCAATTAAGTGTAACATAATTATAATGTATGCTGTATTTTGTGTGCTCTATGGTTTATTCACTGCATGGTTTACTGTGCAGTATAATTAAGAAACATAATACGTATCTATTAGATATGTACATACTGTTCAAATAAGTTTTGAAACCAATTCAATATAATCCAAACTTAACTAAGTATTCCATATAAATAAATACATTCTGACTCTTTATTACATTAGTAGACGTTCGCTAAAAAGAAGAACAAACGAAATAAGTTAATTCAAATCAAAGACAACGGGATTACTTTGCTCATTTTCTGACAATAATAAATTTGTTCTATTTTTACTGAAACTCGATAAATGTCTCGGCATATTGAAAATACAAGATATTTAGGAACCCATGTTTCTGTATATAATATACCTACCCGCGGGCGGCGCGGCGTTTACTTTTACGCGCGCGTTTCTACGTATGTGATGATTACTAACCGACGCCTACGTTTGATGCAGTATTTGTATAGTCGTTTTAACACGTTCCACTTAATACAATACATAATTTCTATTACGCACGTAACGCCTACTGAAGTACTGACCGATGCCTACTATAAACGCTGATAGGTATGCTTTACGCACAAAACCACCCGATAAATCGTTTTTGATAAAAAATCAACTTTTGTCTTGTTTTCAGCAAATTAAATAAGGTAACAAATAATCAACTTATAGAACTAACTACTACTAACTACTTATAAATATAATAATATATAAGTTTAAATAACATATTCAAGGTGATGTATTATTTGCAGTTACAAAAATACCATTTGAAGACATTTAACGATTATACGAATATCTCAGGTCTTGTTTGTGTATTTCAGAATAATAATAAGTATTCTATTGATATTTTAGTGTTTGCAGCTGTGTCGTGATGTGATATTTGAAAACAAAATTAACCTTTATAAAAGCCAATTTCGTCTGAGTATATTACTGTCTAAGGACGTGAAGATTATTAAGTTATCGATGTTTTATCTTCGACAAAATGATTTGTATTTCATATTTTCTTTTGAACTGTGAGCAAAAACCATTACTTGAGACGGACCTTGCTTAACAGACCAGACCAGACCAGACATTAGTGGAGACTTGGTGGTCAAGGGAGTTTTACCAGCCTGATTAGCTACTTCCTTCCTTCGGAAATCATGTATTCTTAACGTGTTTTAGTTGCAGTGTCGCGGAGGTAGTATATTTGACTCCTTACAGTTCCTAGTTAATCCTTCATCCTTCCAGTAGGAGTCTCTTATTATCATATGGCCCGTCACCTAATTTTTCATAAATAAAAATAAGTAGGGGTATACGTATTAACAAAAATTTTATGTCACTCTTGTAACTCTTAAGTTAATAAAATATTGTTTTTATTGTATCCAGGAAAATGAAGTGGACAGCCCCGATGTATGCAGCGGTGACGCCGACTACATGGCTGATAAGAAGCGTTGTGATAAGGTCATCATTTACATATTAAACATATCATTTGTTGATCATCATTGCGACTCATAACTTTCACACTATTGAGCTTGGGTCTCCTCTCATTATGTGAGGGGTACAGCCATAGTCCACCACGCTGGCCAGATGCAGATTGGCAAACTTTACACAGCTTTAAAAACATTCTGGAGAACTCTGAGTTGTGCAGGTTCCCTCACTATATTTTTCTTTAGCAAGTGCTAATTAATTTATGAAAAGCACATATTTTTTGAAAATTTGAGAAGTTCAAACCACTTGGCTATCACTTGTATAAGCACACTTAAATCTAGACTCATTAACGCTCAATAAAAACTTTTTATCTTATAAAAGTAGGTGAAGGAATAGAATTCATAAAATACATGTTTTATTATAACAGTTAACGAAGATTAAGATGTAAAAGCAATCAATATTTTTATCGTCTATTAAAATGAGACGTTCGGTGTTCATTTAGCCAGCAGACGGCTTCTATCAATCTGCAAACTAATTACTTAAGATAGTCGAGTAGATAGGTCATTAATTTGTTTACTAGTAATATTGCCAGACATTGAAATATTAAATATTTTGATGGCTTTATTGAATTTCGATGTTTAGACTTATCAATTATCCAATACCTATTACAATTTTTATAGGGAAAATAACAAACCGACCTTTATTGATTTATGGTTAATAGTCATAGTAAAGTAAATTATAGTTATCACTATTATTAAGTACATATTCGATAGTCAGGAAATCAATGCAACTAAACCTTCATCTAATAGAGTTCTCATAAAAATTATTTTGTGTAAATTTTGTAATTTAGCATTTAGCCAATGTTCACCAAATTAGCACATTAATGATTAACTTACTGCAATCTAAACACTACTCTGAGATGTTTCGACGTCAACGTTAGCAAAATTAGAGATTTCTTCATGGCCTGATTGTCTAACTCTAAATCCTAAACTATATCATGTCAACGTTTTGTTAACAACAGAAGTACTTCATTTTCAAATTGTCTCAATGTACCTTTCAGTGTCAAGTCCATAATGTCACAGAGAATTATAGAGAGCAACAACTATTTCCGAAGTACAGAGATTAACTGATTTAATTGATAGCAACAACGCGAAGCGAATGGACCCATTTGCAGTTAACGTGTCATTAAGCACTATGTACATAATAATATGTATGTAGATAGCAACGCTACATGACCCAACAACATTAATTTGTGCACATTGCTTGGCACCTTGGTGTCTAATGTCAACTGAGCTATGCGGGTGCGGGCCGAAATTGGTCGAGTGAGCAATAGGCAAAATTTTGTGTGCCATATTTTGGATGATACGTTTCTCTGTCGATTCTGCTTACTTCTTCCAGGTAATAAGTCTTAAAACATGTTAGAAACTTTCATTTAGTAAATTTTTGACAAAAGTCGACTTCTCCCCATTATACTCATCCTGCTCTGTACGACTATTAGGCGCCTTCTTAATAACAAAAATAGACGATGTTGGCGGCTAATGACTCGAATCCCTCTGAATTTTGAGAGACAACTAATGTTTCATGCTTTCTTTACACGCGTGTAAGGGTTTTTATTTTAAAATATTTTCAGTTTCAATTTGGAGTTAGATATTCGTAGTTTTAAGTAAGATTATAGAAAATAAATTCTGCCTCAAAATGACGATTGAAAATGAAATATCGATTCACTATAAATGAATTGAAAGTAAGAATTTAATCTTTGCAAAAAGAAAAAAATATAATTTTTTCATATTTAAATTATGCTTCTTTATTACAGTACTGGAGATGCGTGAACGGTGACGCCATGGAGTTTACCTGCCTGCCTGGCACAGTGTTCAACACTAGACTCAACGTGTGTGATTGGCCTGACAATGTAGACCGCGAGGACTGCTTGGCATAAATGCAATAATAGACTTGTCTTCATAGCATAGCCTAAGAGAAACAGCAAAGAGACGCACGCTGCTAAAAACGTAAGCAGTAAATAATTTGAAACCCAGTTGGGTCCACGCATTGTACTGTTAGTTATTAATCAAAATAGTAAATATGGATGCAAGGTGTTACTTCCGACAACATCGATTTTTAATCGAATCGAATCTGATATGGACACGTAATCGATGAGCGGTCGCAAAAAATGAGAACTAACTTCCACCCCCGATACATCAGTCATCCGTCAAAAGCGAGATCCAATCAGAAAGTAATCGAGTTGTTTTCGGAAGTAAAACTACTGAACATCTGATTTGAAGTAGTAAATTTCGTCATCATCAAAATAATCATCGCCATAGTTAAGAAAATGCTCAAATCATTAAATTAAATACATAATGTACATCGATCTTGTTATTGAACTGCATTTATAAAAAGTTAAAGTACAGCTACATTAATTGGTGAATGCTGTCTCTCTAATTGTTATGTTCTTAAGTTTGAAGTTTTTAATGTATGTAAATATTACGAAACTAAAACTATTTCACTCATGGTTTTAAATGTTGACTTTCAACTAAACAAGCGCATGTTTGAAATTGTTTTACAAATGTATACGTAAGTCTGAAAATAATTTAAAATGTCTAGAAGTAAGAGCTAGGTACTTTTGGCCATGTTGAAAATAGATGCAACCTTTGCAGTGTGTATATTTCAAATATTGCTTTCATTGTCACTCGCAGTGTTTAATGTAAGTTTCTTTATTTGATTGAAGATTTTTCCAGCTACTGTAGGCTAAATTATATCTTTTCATTGGCCAATTATAACTCTGAGCTTTCAGTTATTTAAAAGGAACTTCGCTTGGCGCATCAAGAAACCGCAGTGCTTTAGGTTATTTTATTTATTTTAATCGAAGCTAATAAAGTTGTCGATAAACTTCAAGCAGTTTTATTTCCCAAGGAGCTGATGACGAGGAAAACGTTTTATTTAATTATGAGCAGAAGCATCTCTTGTAATGAGAAGAAAATAAAATACGGTTCTGATTTCTATGGTTGTAGTTTATTGATGATTGAGAGTTAAAGTAAATAATTTAATAAGAAACGTAATATAATAAAACAAGATAATATTTATTTTAAAAGTTAACTCGCTTTTATGTAATTCGTTTAACGTAATAGGTATCATAAAAACTAAATGTTACAACGATTTCATTATATTAAAATGATAAAGGAATTTTATTACAACTTAGAATTATAAAAAAAACATTTGGGCTCGTCCGGGATTTGAACCCGGGACCTCTCGCACCCTAAGCGAAAATCATACCCCTAGACCAACGAGCCGGTTGTTCTTTCCTTGAAAAAGTATAATCTTATTAGATAATAGAGAAAATTGCATATTTTGTGATGAAGTCGTCAAAAAACGGGTTTCGAGCGCTTACATTGCTAGCGCTGGGATAAACCGTATGAAATACATCAAAATAATGTACTATCGAAATGTATGTATATCATAAAAAGGCCTACAAAAAGTCCGCAATAGCATATAATTATATCTATCTCCTATCACATGTTTCCCGAAGCGAAGCGGGAACTAACTGCCGTAATACCTAATTGTCCATTATTTTAAGTCTATTAATACTTCTCGGATCCGATAATACTTGAAATATGTTTTTGGAATACTTTAACAAAAAGCGTGGGCAGAACTTGCAGTCTTATAATTATGCGAATTCTGGGTAAAACAGTAGCTGCAACCATTATCAGATAAATATTGTGCGGTTTTTGTGGAATGTGTGGAATTTTTGTGGCTCTGTGAATTAACTACCTAAACATAGTTTACAAAGGAGTTTGTACTATCTATACCTACCTACGTGAAGCACAAACTTTGTATCCATTTTTACGAAAATTGCGCGGACGGAGGAATATGAAATTTGGCACACTATAGTTTATACAGAGGAGTACAGAATGCTAATATTTATAGATATACATATATGTATATCATTTTTTAAAACAATGCACAAAAATACATTAAATCAAAAATAGTTATAATTGCTCAAAAATTGGCCATTCACCAAGCCACAGACATTGAAAGTGAAGTTGAGTACAGCTTTGACCTAGGAAATACTCGCATTGCAAATAAATAATTATATTATTAAGCGGAATGAAAATTAAATGAACACAGTCTAGACAGACTGGCGACAACAATATTATTATTATCTACGAATGTTGTGAAAAGTTCAAGTTTTACAGACGGTATAAATGGGAATAACTGTAACATCGCTGTCTTTTTATTTCTTTGAACCTGCTTTAATTTTGTTGTTGTATTAGCATAAAGAGTAATAAAATACTCATGCACCATCATTTAAATAATTGTATTCAATGAAAATTTCAAACCCTTCTTCCATTGCTTTTTATAAATATAATCTGTTTTTATTGGTCACGGGCCAGTAACATTTAAAACACTCCCTATATAATATTACGTGCTCAATTACTTTAAGCAAATTGTTTAGAAAACAACACCCACAAAATTGTAAGTATTACACCTGAAATGTTATTGTACGTAGTTATAGAATCTATTAATGGATTATTTCAATACAATTAATTTCTCATAGTCCTTTTGTTTAATTAATTGTTCAACAAAGTATACAAACCACACTGAAGAGCCATTTACTAATCGCTGAATTTGCTTATCTATTGTATTAATAGATAATGTTAAACAACCATTCGCGTAACTTCACGAAACGTTCAAATACTGAAATACGCTTTGACTTTAATCAAGCTCAACCATTTATCGAATTATGTTATTCTTAGCTTTACTGTTTATTTATACAGTGGATTGCTTGAATCAACAAAATAAGTTTATATAAATGTTTCATTATAAATTCGAATATAACAATAATATCCATTTATATAGCCAGCCCTTTTAAACGTATCTAAAACAAGTAGTAAGCAAAATAAAGCTTTAATAATACTTACACTTAAACTTTGCCAACAGTATTTGATAAAATGTTGTAATTATTAACGAGTTTGATTTTCTTTTTTTATGTCAATAACCGTCCAACGTCGTTCATGGACATCATCCCAAATCCCAATGAATACCAAGAGCACTACCGATACCTTACATCCAAGAAACAAAGAAGAGGAAAGGAGAAAAAAATAGCTATCGAGCTCCCAGCTAGAATACGGGAAGTCGTTCGGCGGCTGACGCAGGTAAGAGGATGGTAGCTAGCCAGTCGGGTTACAAACCCTACGCCCTACCATCAATATTAACTGGCTTAAACTCATTAATGGCCCACTAACGAGCACGGGTCTCTCCTAGAGCATACTCCTTCACGCTGCTCCAGCGATTCGTGGTTAGTGACCAACCCAAGTGTCGGAAGTTTTTATGCCGCTCGAAGGCTAAAAGAAGGCTATTCGAAGAGGAGAGTGAATATGCTTTATCTAAGTTAGTGCGCTCAACATTAATGATTTCATCGCCACTTACTATCAGGTGGGATTGTTGTCAAGCACTACCTTATAAAAAGTAAAATAGGCCTCCGACGTAGCTTAGCAGCAGCTAACTAATGATAAATAACTACCGGGACGATAGCTTTACGAGCCCTCCGAAGCATTCTGTGCTTCGCTCAAGAAATTTCGCCAGTATTGGTCACCCACCAACGTGCCGACCCTGCTCGCAGTTGCCCAATCACTTGGATTGACGGAAGCCGCTGGACTCTGAGCACTTCTGTTTAAAATAAATTATTAACTTACCAAATGTTTCACTAACTAATGGTAAAATAATTGTAGTAGTGTACGTAGTAAAACAAGTAGTAATCCAAAGTTAAAAGGGGTAATCTAATACAAAACGAAGGTGACAAATTGTTGGCCAGTCACCAAATGGAACCTGATAAAGATCTTGATGTCGTTGCAAATGTTTTCACTTTTATTATTTGCTTTTATATTTAGCTTTACCATTATGGGTCTACTTCGCTGGACGTCAAAATATAGTTAAATAGTAGTCGTCTGATATAATTATATTTAGCTTTATAGCCCAGTTGTTTATAATGCTGCCTAGCAAAACGAAAACGAATGATCTCAATTGATTCAGTCAATCGGAACTCACACACATATTGCATTTAAGTAAATGAGTACACTGTGTCGGTTGTACCAGGAAAACATAGAAACACATGATAGAAGTTCCAGATAAAGCGACAATACGTTCCCCACTGTTCCAGAGATTTAGGTTATGAGGACATGGGAATAGTAGAACGGGGAACTGAAATATATTATATTGCCGATAAACAATGCAATGTTATCATTTCGTTTCCTCGTAAAATATTCGTCAAGTTCCTGATATTAAGGATATTGCAGATGCCAGTAAATATTCCTTTTTATCCCTTTTGTTTTGTCTGATCGCAGATTTGATAAAATAGAAATTACTATTGTCTCTTTGACTGAAGTACGATGTGATAGTCATTTATATTGTTTTGATCATTTTTGAAGTAAAACAAGTTTAACATTTGCGTTAAACGTTCAACGCTACTGAGGTTGGGGAACGTGAGTCACGGAAATTAAAAAAAACAATAACTTTTTTTACGGAATTAAGGTAGCAACCGAGCGTGCAGCACCTCCCTTCCGCTGCCGCCTATGACTAAAATGAAACTAACCTTACAACAAAACAAACAACTAAAACAAGACTCAAATGGGGACTAGGATAAGAGACAACACAAGTCTGTTAAGAGACAGTGTTAGAACATTAGTTAGTTAGTTTGTTAGTAAGTATGGGGACTGGGACAGGGACTGTTAGTGATAGTTAGTCCTGTTAGATGTTGTTAGTAATAGTCCAGTTAATATTTTTAGTAAGAGCTTTGTTCTAATTCAGTCACAGATGCGAACCCTTGAGGACTGAGATAGTCGCCTCTAAAATGTGTAATCAGCTCCACACTTTTCTAACCGGAACACAAATATTGTTACACGTCAGAAATAGTATAAGTCCGCGATAGTACCTACTACCTATAGGGAGTTTCATAACTAGGTAGTAACTACCTACTTATGAAACTTTTTGTAAAAAGGTTAATAAAGTTTGTATTAAAAGCATTACTATTTTGTGGTACTGCAGTAATAAAACAATTGAAATAACCTCGGGCTCCACGCGCCACTTTTTTATAACAGTAATACATACAATATATTTTTACCATCTAACGTGTTACGCGTTAAGTGTCTGCCATAATAAAGGTTCATCAATAAAGGCAAATCCTCTTAAAAGGTAATTTATCAATGTGGAGAAACAAGAGTGTCGTTAGTACATCCTATAGGAGCATTAAATTTATTGATTGCAGTAGGTACTTCATATTTTCTTACTCTTACTAGCTGCAGAAAAGTTTATTTTCGTTAGCATTATATTACAACATTAAGTAGCAAAGTATTTTACTAAAATAATTAATATGATATATTAGTGTGCTCAAATAACAATTAATCTTTTGATAGTGAATAGCGGGTGTCACATTAACACATAATAAATTGAGCATTTTACCACAATTGAGTCATGTTATAAAACACCTATGTATCGCGGTGTATCATAATTGAATGATAATGATTTATCCAAATCAATTTTTCGTAGTCATTTTATAATCCACTCACGTCCAAAGTATTTGAGTATCTTGTTCGCAGCAGCAAATCCACTACTTTTATTTCAAATGTAATAATCTCAATCTTTCAATCCTTGCTTAGATCTACAAGCTTATTTGGATATGCTCGTGTCGGATCGAATTTGATACGAACTATTTCCATTTGGTACACTTGACATCGTACCCTACATGATTGATCGTTTTTATACTCATATCATCGCGGATTCTAAACATTTGAAATGCAAACGAGTACTTACGATTCTGAATTGTTTTACCAATATTTCGACCCAGTTACAACTTACGAGTACATGTGATAAGGAAAATCGTGAGTACCTGTTTGCATTCAAAATGATTGATCGGTATTTAAAACATGTTCTAACTTCAAGGATTAGGGTATATAAAAGTTTATAAATTGATCAATTATCCTGCTTCATACATAAACATTTTCTGAACTTGATATCTTATTCTAATTACTTCGTTAAAACCGTTAAATGGTTGGTGGTGATCCATGGGAGACGGTCACCACTTATCATCAGGTGGCTCGTCTGGTCGGTTATAGACCATATAATTCAACACCCACACACACAAGTATTATAGAATTAAAGTAAAAATATATATAATTCAAACACGTGGTACACGTAACAAAGTGAACACAGTTATATAACAAATTCTTAGCAAGAATTACGATAAGTCTTCTTATTAAATTAAGACATCGGAAAGAGATAATATAGGTTCCATTATTATTATATTTAGCAAAGCTCGGCCGATATTCGATCATAATGATTTCTTTATCCGGCGGGCAATCGGAGGAAACGAAGCGATGAAACGGTGAAACCATCAAATTAACATTTTCCAATATACGAGTAGCTTTCATTTGACTTATATCTGCGATCATGTCAATCGTAGCAGATTTTATACAAGTTTCATTCTATATAAATAAACGCCAACACACTCATCTCCCGCACTCGAATTTCCTGTGTCGTGGGTGGCGTGGACAATACAGATAACATACGTATATAACTAACACCCACGCCCCCAGAACATACATTTATCTCTAACATGAATTTCTACCCCGGCTGGGAATCAAACCCGGGTCAGACATACAGAACTTCGCAGACAAGGTCACTACCAACTAAGCTATGGGGGTCGTTATTAATTAAAAGTTGTTTACTACTTTTTATATAAATCAACATATTGATTGACAAATAACAAATATCATGCGAGTTTATAGGTAAGAGTAAACTTGAACATTTATTTATAAATTTATTTTTATAAACAAAAGTAAATCAGTTGTCCTACTACCTACTTACAACTTAGAAAGTTACTTTTTAATTTGTTGTTAGTTTTCGACTAAAACAAAGAATTAAGCACAGACTAAAATAAAAAGGTTATCATTTGAAAATTCTAAAAATCATTGTTTTGGGTTCTATTGTGTTAATAAAGACCCTCAGTAAACGTTTTTCTCATAATTTCTATGTACAGACAGCGACCAGTTACAGAGTTACAGATTTATTATTAGTATAGGAGATATAATGCGTTCCGAGATCAGTAAAAACGGCTTAGGAATATTCAAATGAACATAGACGATTCCACCTACGCAATGCCTGTGACGTGAGGAGTCTTACTTTCCGTTCTGGAATCGTGTAGGTGGATGGCAAAGCATACAAAATTGAGTTGCTTCTGTTAACACGCAGGCCTTAAAATAGTAAAATGTGGAGCTGAAATTTGTAAAAATATGTCGATTAATTGATCTGTAAATAAAACATTAATTTCTCCACAATATTTGAATATAAATTTCTAAATATTTTTTGTAATGTAGTGCATCGCGCATCCCTCGGCGCACAAAGAAGAGCGAGCGAGTTCGGCTTGTCGCGCGCTAGTATGTAACAGGATCTCTGACCCGCCGCGTCGCTGTATGACGCCATTTGCGAGTTTTCGTGCGAAAAACTTATTGCCTATACCCGCTAGCGACGTATAGACATTGATAATTCCAAGTTAATGACATGTGATTAATGTGAAATGGTAAACAATCTCAAACCAAACACTTAAAACAGTGTGCTATGGGTTATTTTTAAGTGAACTTCATAAAAATGCCATGGTATTTGTACAACAAGGGTTAAACTTGAACATAGTGTTATATAAAAAAAACAGTGACTATATACTAAATAAAATCAACTTTATGTGTGGTTATAATAAGCACTTAAGCAATTAAGTGTAATAAAGTAAAAGGTAAGCGAATTTTTGAATTTTACAGGTGATAAATTGGTTATGTTGGAAAAATCAAATAATACTTTTTATGAGTAAGCGAGGCGAAGTCAAGTTATTCTTAAAGCTCAAAAATTGTCGTAAATGTTAGTAACTACTGTTACGAAACATTTCTACAATGAATTTGGTTTTTTATTATATTTTGGTGCACGCAAAATTTTTTTTTCAAATCTCTTCTCTAATCCCAGATCAGCTGAAAGAGATTCAGAACGCTAGTTGGTCGGTTCGTTAGAACATACCTAGACTGGGGCAGTAAGTGATAATTAGTCGTGTTAGTTGTTGTTATTAATGGAGGAAATGTTCACAAACTTTAAATTTACCCCAAAATAGAGATAAATACAGGATTTCATGGTCCAAGGTCACATTAAGTTGTCTGTGGTATGCTATGAAGTCAGTACAATCCTATAATAGAATCGGGGGCTCGGATGGCTCTACCATTGTATTGTACCAACATTTTATGTCTGTGAAAGTTGCTCGTAAATCGTTAGTTTATGTAACTGATATTGGGTAACTACCGGTATGTAGCTTTTGGACACACGATATTGCTAATAAACTAAACTGAATTGCTGTCATTTAGATATCGTGTTATATTGATTATAACTGTAATTTGCTGCGTGTTCGACTATGGAATTTTTGTTTGTTATACGAGTAGCTATTGCTGAGAAACTTTCTTTCGTTCTTCTCTGCCGACAAAGCATGGGTGATGCCATTGATGTCACTGGTGTGCATGGGTGACGGTCACCACTTACCATCAGATGGTTCATCTACTTTTTTGTCGGCTCTACATAAAAAATAAGAAAATGTTGAATTCTCTTAACGCTTTCCCAATTAATGTTGGCAAGTGCGAAAAGCAGCGGTCGATGTCTTGTTGTTATATGATTAAGTAGTAATAAGCACTAGTTTTTACTCGTAATTTGCGGATGATAACCTTCTAAATAATTAACATAGATGGTAGTAATTTCCACTGAGTCCTGTTACTTGACGTCTTGACCGAATCAACAATGTATCCAATTCTCTTGAGGAAGGTGATAGTGGGCTGTCCAAGGTGCTCATGATTGATGGTAATGATCGTCACCTTCCCACTTGACTCTTTCCATAATCAAACTTCAACTGTTTTAACGTTATTCGCGTTTAATAATAGGTTCTCCGCTTTGTTCATGGCTGACATTTACGCGCTCCAGAGCTGTGTTGTGTAATGGCGTAACTCGCATATGGTAATTATCTTTAAAATTATAAATTTAAAGATCATCTAATATTATAATAAGTTGAAGATAACACCTAATCATCAAGGACATAATTATCTTCCGCTGTATTTCGTACTCAAAATTTATAATTAAATAGGACGTTAAAGGTACCTAATAAATGTATTTTAATAATAGCTCACTCACAAGATTTAAACACAATAACTTATATATACATATTATGATACTACCTATTATTTTACATTCTACGATCATTAATATCGAATATCCGGTGACGATCCCCGCAAAGGATCGGATACATTGAAAGATGTACAGAAATTAATTAAGAGCATAAGATAAATGATTTTCGAGTAATTAATCTGGATCGGTTACTTACTTAAATACTTAGAAACTAAACTTCAAATGCCTTTGATCGTCAAATTCACTTCAACATAATTATTAAAATTTAATCTTAAGCGATACAGTAAACTTAATATATTAGGTAGGTATATTTTTTTCCATACAGGGTTTAATACCGCTGTTTTTGTTATATTAAGGAGCATGATTAGTCATTATTGGTCATGGTTATACTTAAAACCAGTGGTAGCAACGCGTTGCTAGTCAAGTTTTTTTAATTTCTTATATGGTGCTTGACAACAATCCAACGCTGCACTCGCCACTTACGCACTTACGTATTACCATTATGTGCAATATCGGGTTAAAAATTCTTGTCAAAATGTTAAATTACTACATACAGGATTGTGTACTAATCCTGAATAATTTTTCTCTTTTTTGTTGTATCTTTTTTCAGTGCGATATTAACTTTGAGGTAAAATGTCTTTCTTCACAAAGACACAAAGGAGCATAGTAACTTGGGGCTTGGGAAGTAATTACAGTACATACAACCTCTTTTCAACAATGCAGGGGTTACTATTCGTTCCTGATTCCGATAAGGTTAATTCTAGAAGTAACATTAATCTATAAATTGTATCCAATACTATTTAATTTTGTTTGAATGGAAACTATTTACGGCGTTCTAGTGCCGATTTGGATAGATCTAAGTTTAAAATGTATCCCGAGCCGAGTTAAACTGTGCGAGGTTTATGGAAGTTCCCCAATTTAGGAGACGAAATTTTATCAATAGAAATAAGTCACGTTATTGTTTCACTAGCTTTTTTAATTTCATTTCATCAACACAGATATATGTATAAGCCAACTAAAAGGCTTTATATACAGTAAATAACTAAGAAATAACTCACGTAGTATAATCACGTAGTAGTAGTATAAATACCACTTTGAAAAAGGTCCCCTAAAAGCGGACATTTGCTGTTTAATCATTAATTTTTTTTATTGATTTTATTGGTAGCAAACGGGCATGCAGCACGGCTAAAGTCATTAACCCCAGCCGCTTGGCCACCTGGCGGTCGGTCGCCGTACCACACAGCTGTTGTCCATACATTCTGAGTATTTTTAGATAATTTTGATTGCCATTTTTGAAATAATTATCGTGTAGAATTTTGACTGTATATTTTTAATCATTACCTATGACTATGTTCTTTAATGTCCTCGATTATGTCAAGTGAAATAAAAATCATCCTGTAGATATAACGCCAGTTTTAGCAGATAAATGTCTGGTCTTGAATATTTGTAATGGATTTTGTATGTTTACGTCACCTGCCACCCAGTGAATTAAAGTACAGGAGTTTGAGTGAATCAAATACGCCAGTTTGAAACAAACGCTCGCTATATTATTTTGCTTTGTTATTATCCTACAACTTTATCTATATCGATAAAAGTTTAACTGGAGTTCCTTTTCATTTAAAATGTTTAGAGATGCTTTTGTTTGAATTAAAATGGTATCTGACCGTGTAGACCAGGTTTACTCCAAAATGTGCTTCACGAATCCGACTAAGCCAATAGCCGTAGCGATAACATGGATATTTATTAATAATAATTAATTCATACCTTTTATAATTTGTATGTAAATAAGCGTGAAGCAATGTTTCATGTTCAGGCAAAAAGTGGTTCGTAATCGGCAGTTAAAGTAAAAAGGGGTTCATGAAGCTAAAACTTTGAGTACCCAGCTGTAGTCGAACGGGAAGCTTGTTATACGTCAGTGTGGAGATTTATTCGATCTCGGATCGATGTAGGTTGTGAATGCCTAAATTTTGGCCTAACGCCAATCTGTTATAACCGTGGACTAAAAGAAAATTATTTTTGCCAAATTCGCGAGGATCGCAATCGCAATAAATTTTCCTGGACGCTATCCTTGTCCATTTTTTAAGCAGCGTTCGTATTGTTACTGATCCTATGTTTTTATCCGGATCCGGATACGGATGCGGATATAAGAATACTATACCTGTTTTTAATACGGCTACGTATAATTATGTAATTATTTCGGATTATCCGTTATTTACGGATACCTAATTTCGGTTACGTATATTATGTAGTTATGACTGAACAATAGAAATAATGACAAACTATGCAAGACTCGCGGGCGGCTCGTGTCGGCCCGGCCGGGCAGAAACAAAAAACCTATCCAAAGTGAACCGAAACTTTTATAACAGCTTCGGTAATGATTACGGAAAGATAGATACGGGTGCGGTTACCACGCCATGCAATAATATGCAACTTTACGCGCACGTATCGTAATGTACTATTGTAACAACCCCGCAACCTAGCTGGTAGTGGCTTTTCCTGCGAAGCGATAAATCCCTGATTTGATTCCCGGCGTGGACAGATATTCATGTGACAGAGAAATATTTGCTCTCAAATCAAGAGTCTTAGTGACGTGTTATTCGTATTGTCCTTGGCGCCCGCGACACAGGGAATTCTAATGTGTGGCTATGAGCGTGTTGGCGCTTATAATTAAGACTGTGTAGTTTGGTTTTAAGTTTTATGCTTATATGTTGTTTTTTATGGAATTAAGGTAGCAAACGAGCGTGCAGCACCACCTTCCGCTGCCGGCAATGACAACTAGCACCGACTTAGAACAAGACTCGAATGAGGACTGGGATAGTTAGTCCGGTGTTAGAACGTCAGCTGGTTAGTTTATTAGTAAGTATGAGGACTGGGACGAGGACTGTTAGTGAAAGTTAGTTTTGTTAGTTATTGTTAGTAATAAATAGTCCAGTTAGTTAGCAACAATCTCGTTATTATTCAGTCACACATGTGTTGCTACCCTTGAGGACTGAAATGGTCGCCACTAAAAAACTAGCCGGCTCCACACCTTTCTATGCGGAACACAATTGCTTTTAAAACAATTATTACGCGGTAGAAATGGTACTCAGTACCGTGGCCGTGTTGTATTGAATATTACACGACCCTATCACAGTCTCGATCGAATTTCCAATTTAGCCCACCACAAAATCGACAGGGTGAATGAGTTCATATGAAATTCAATTCTATTCACATTTGGTCTAGTTACGAGTAAGGTCAGATTAATACCAAAATGTATGGTCGAGGAATATTTCCGCCTGCAATATTGGCATATGTAAAACAATTTCACAAATTATGGAAAGGCCAACGATTTGTACAAATCATAATAATCACGGTACATTCATAGTTGTAATTATTTAATGAAATTAATACTGGAAGTAACATGTTTATTCACGTAATTGAACAAATATTATCTTAGGTTTGTGTGAAACAAATACCTACTTACCCAAAACATCTATATAATTTACCTAAAACATCAAACGAACATGTTCAAAATTTTCCACAATCAAAGTAATATAAGCATTCTGATTTAAACTTGCCCATATATAACACCCTTGACTCACGCATATTAAAATTAATTGTATTATTTGACATTACTCTATTAAACCATGTACAAAGCTGATACTTGTCGGTTTTACCGAAGACTTATCCTGAATTACATTTAAAGACTTGTGCGCTGTAAGTTGCTAAAGGGTCAAATCCAATGTTTCAGATCCTTGAAACTTGTTATAACAACATCCATATTTGCATATGTTAAGTATCTACTAAAATCCTTTCAGCTACAATAACTTTTGAACGTGGGCGTTCATTATAAAGGTCAACTCGAGTAGGCGTTATTTTAAAAGGATCACACAAAATACCTACGTAATCATTCATTTGTGATAAGTTATTTAAAGAAAAATCGTATTGCCCTTAACTCTGAACTGACGAATTGATGTAGTCTGCGAGCCTCATAGCAAAATAAACTTACCTTAGCGGTGACTGGAGAGTTTTTAATGTTGATTTTTTTGCGATTGCGGTAAACGGACCTGAATTTTTATGGTTATTTTTCTATAACTATACTATAGATATTATGATGATAGCTCAGTAGTAACTTTGATCTAAACATAGAGGGATTTAGGAGCCATTCATAGACTTTTCATTCATTGTTCGATAAGAATTCCCGGATGTCGTGAGCTATGCATTGTGTCCGCGCCAATTTTGTGATATTATGCTTCGCTTCCTTTCAAATGGCTTTCTACATCCATGAAACTCTACATCCATAATCCGTCTAGATCAGTAGTTACGAAAATGGATCAAACTTCCGTAATTCATTACTAATTTATGAGGAAAAATAATTCTTCTTTCGTTTCGGGCATACTTGTCGTAAATTAGTTAGAAAAGTGGACGAAAGCGAATTAGAACCCTGACTCTCGGGATCGGCTTTCGCCTTAAAAGAAGTTTAGCATAATAATGTAGTTTCGAGTGTTTAGAAGTTGTAAAAACTCGTAAAACATCAAAAGGATCTTTGGTAAATGCTTCAGCATTTTAAAAGTTCTTTCGGTGCACGAAATTATTATGATGTCATGCTGCACGAAAGCACTTTATAGCATAATATTTATTTTCACAAACCAATCTTAGGATACCGCAGACCATGCGAAGGGAGACGAACAAATTAAAAACACCAACGACGTATTCTAAAAATAATAAAGGTTTTATATTACGACTTTGTCGGCATAATAAATATGCATAGCCGTGCCAAATTACAGCTTTCCAGTACTAAGAGAGTCTATATTATCCTGTTGGAAGGACGCGGCGAAACTATAATAATCGAGTTAAAACTATCTATATAATAGATCAATGTCCTCGTATGTTCAATTTTGTAGGCATCGGTTCAGTAGGAATAAAAAGCCTAGATATATAGATATATTATCTTTATTTGCAACATAATACATTGAGTCGTAACAAAAGGTAGGTATAACAAGATTTTAGTAAGTGTACTATACAATGCAAAAAGGATCATAAATATGAGGCCAATCAGTCGAAAAAATTCGACAGACAAGAATTACCTTGTTAGTCTTTAGTTGCTGTACAAATTGTCTTCCATAATGATTCACCGGTAAGCAGTTAAAGCGATTTGTGATTCCCGTGAAACGTATTTTGACGCCAAATATTTCTTACCGGAAGCCATTATTAGAAAGATTAAAGCAAACTGTTGGAAATGATAAAATCGATTTAGCTCGTCGGCGACTGCAAGGCTGATAGAAATTCAGTGAACACCTCGCGTTATACAGTACCTACTGCTTACTGCCTTGTGGATTTCAATTTATATTTTTAAAAATCCCAAGACTTATTAGTTGATATTCTTACCAGTGCAACGCATTTCGCTTTATCTGTAATTGTAGTGCAATTAAGAATATTTTGTATTATATTAACAACTATTCCATTATTACTTTTACTAAAATATACGTTACACAAAATTTAAGTTAGGTTATGACCATTCGTTGATATACTACTTAAGAAGACGCAGTATTAAGTTCTTACTTAACTTAATTAACTCACAATGTCACTCCTTCAGGTATTTTTAAATCTGAATTGTAATAGTAATGATTGCACTATAAACATTAATAAGTTTCCAGTGTAGAGTATAAATGCGACACGATACATAAGTAGGGTTCCGTTTCTTAACATCTTGGTACGGAACCCAAAAAAAATATGTGAGTAAATGTTTTTTAGTCCACATTTATTAGTCCACTACGCTGACCAAGTGCTAATTCTAATAATTAAAAAAAAATTAGAGATGCGTACAGAATTCGAAGTTCGAACCCAGGCCCCCGGTTCGGGATTCAAACATTCAAACCACTCGGCTACCACTACTTATAATAACTATGTATATGCTACACTGTTCTAAAACCTTCATAAATAATTGACAAGGGTAAATATGACGGTTTTCATTTTGCTTCACTAATAGAGAGAAATGAGGCCATGACGCTTACCTAATATTGCTGAGTTTTACTCATCTTGATTGAATTCTGAATATTTCTGGTACGATTCAAGACAGGCCAAGGTAAGGGTAAGGGAATTAGGTAATAGGTCAGTGTTTACGTGATTCATAATTATTTTTAAAGATGTATAATTTGATGTTCAACACATTAACAATGATTACGGGTTCTAATAAATGTTGTTTGTTTACCTGTATTTTAATTTATTAGTTGTCTTTACAAAAGGCTGCCTTATTAGCATTAAGCAGCCTTATTATATTATTTATACACTTTCTCACTGTAATTTTTGATATAAAATAAATGAATAATAAAATAAAACATAAATGAAAAACAAAATGTTACTGAGGACACGAAGTACCAAAGTAAATATTTTCGTATTGTTATCACGTACTAACATAATATATTATATTAGTTGTCTCCACTGCCGTGTTCCCGGATAGGTACACTTTTAATTCTTCCGTATATTATTATACAATTACATAAAATACTAGTGATCTGTCCATGGTGGACACATGATTTTTTTCAAATTTACTGCAGAAAATTACTTCCTTTCAATATTAGCAACAACGCATCGGTGATTCTTAGGAAGTCATTGATGTCCGTCCGTCGATGGAGATGACTTAGCAGATTTTTCGACTAGTTTCATAAAAATATACCTGCTATAAATTCATTGTGATTTTGTTACTTTTTAAGATTATATACAATCCACTACCTTAGTAGCTACTACAAAGCAAACGCTTCCATATCCATATCCTAGTTTAATTAAATCTTAGCAATCATTTTAAAAGATAAAATCTTTGCTCAACAATGTTAGGATTATTACATTTATTTTGAGATAATCTTTCATACTGACATAATTATGTTTGCTTGGCTTTAAGTCCTTTTATTATTAAACTTTAGTGAAGAATTGCTACGCTCAAATTAAAAGTGTACGTGAGATACAAAAGGACTTCAATATTAAGTATACTTTATCTTCTAAGTGGAGGTAATAAATACACTCCATGTTATTTCGCTATCGTGTGATGTCTCTTGACATTCCTAATTATAATATTGAGCGTTGTGTAACAGAATTAATGTTTTGTCTTTGATATTGTGTGTAGGTGTGGGGAATAATAGGGTGAGTGGATAGACAAGAACGAAGACATCTTGATACTAATTAGAGTTTCGGTGAAGGAAAACATCGTTAGGAAACCTGCACACCTAAGAATTAATTTTAATGTTTTCTTTGTGAAGACTGAAGAAAACGCGCACTTGGCCTGTACTCCCCGCTTTAAGAGAGGAGATCTGAGCCCAGCAGTGAGACAGTGGGTTTGTTATTCCAGATGAAAAGGGGAAAAATGTGTACTCGTACACATCACTTTAGATACTGTCGGTTTCCAATTCCACACGTAAACTACGATTATAAGAGAATATTTTTTCTACTTAAGAGTACTTTAAAAGTTACCGCTTGACTATGATCCCTCCTGAACCTAAGTGGCAACATAGCCCTGATGGTTAACATAAGTTTATCTCTTCTGCCCGAGGTGCAATATTGTGAGACACAAGAGACATTTCATTTCATCAATTTTTTTTACGTAGAAAACTTAGTATCGAGGTAAACTTTTTCTACTGTGTTTATATGTTTCTTAATAACTTTAAAAAATTGGACCGTTTACCCTTAACTTTACCGTTACCTTTGGTATTGGCAGCTCCAAAGGAAAATTCCTATACATAAATATATCATGCCTTTTTAAAGAACATCGTGGTCCGGAAGTACGTCACAATCACGTGACGGAAGTGACGGATACACGTCAGAATTTTTATTGTAATAAAGTCTAATTTCATCTTTCACCGCATTCTTATTTACACACAACAATTATATTATCGTTTTTATATGAAATAAAGTCTGTGTGATGGAATATATTAAAGTAAGAAATTTTCATTATGATGTTGAGGAAATTTTAGGCTGAGATGCCGACAATAATATAATATTTTCAGTTTAATAATAAATGTTCACCATCTTGTTGGAAAAATAAATGTTTTACATTATGTATGAGCAGAGATGAGTACAAATCCACAGCACAACAATTTATAGAATAAGTATTCTATAAATTGCTTATTTACTTCTTACAGGTATTAGAAGTACCTAATTAAGCAGTTAGTATAAACAAGAAATGTGTGAAATAACCCCGTGTGGTGCCGGGTTCACGTATGTAGAATAGCACCACTCCTACTTCTTCCTGGGATGTCGTAAAAGGCGACTAATAGGAAAGTCCAGGAGACGGGCAGCAGCGTCTCCCTGAGTACTATTAACATCCACTGCGGTCACCAACACGCATTAGCCAAGCGCGGTGACTATCCGGCTAAACCTCCTATGGTAGCCACAACCAAGCCCCGGCCCCCAGTCCCCGGCAGCTCCGCTATTCCTGGTTATGGTAGCGGCCATGGTAACGGCGGAGCAGGGGGTGCTAAGAATCTCCGGCAGAGATCGGGCTACCAAAACCGACGACTTCTGCACCTGGCAACATATAACACCAGGACACTGAGGACCGACGACAAGATAAAAGAGCTGGAAGAAGAGATAGACAAGTTAAACTGGAGTATTGTGGGTTTATCTGAAGTCCGAAGACAGGGGGAGGACTCGATAATACTCAAATCCGGAAACTTGTTCTATCACCGGGAGGGCGAACACCTGTCCCAAGGTGGTGTCGGGTTCCTCGTCCACAAGTCCCTCGTCAATAACATTGTGGAAACCGGGAGCGTGTCGGCAAGGGTAGCGTACCTTATACTCAGAATATCTAAACGGTATTCGCTGAAGGTCATACAGGTATATGCGCCGACTTCGACACATCCCGACGACGAGATTGAGGTCATGTATGAGGACATTAATAGGGCCATACATACCTCAAAATCTCATTTCACAGTTGTGATGGGGGACTTTAACGCAAGACTAGGCACGCGAAATGGCGACGAGATGAAGGTGGGACCCTTCGGAATTGGACGACGGAACCACCGAGGACACTTGCTGGCAAACTTTTTTTGGAGAGGGAGGACTTATTTATGATGAACTCCTTCTTCAAGAAGAAGCCCCAGCGCAAGTGGACTTGGATAAGCCCGGACGGTTCCACGAAAAGCGAGATAGACTTCATATTGGCAGACAAGCGGCACATATTCAATGATGTCTCTGTGATCAGCAGGTTTAAAACCGGAAGCGATCACCGCCTTGTGAGAGGCACATTGAATATCAACGTAAAGCTGGAACGGTCACGCCTTATGAAGTCTACGCTCCGCCCAACACCTGTTCAAATCCAGGGTTCCGAAAACTTTCAACTCGAACTGCAAAATCGTTTCGCGTGCCTGGAATCGTGTAATTCAGTGGACGAGTATAACACCAGGATGGCAACAACTATCCACGAGGTAGGGTCAAAGTACTTTAAGACCCACCCCAGTGGTAGATCTCAGGTTCTCTCAGAACATACTCTCGGTCTCATTAGGGAACGACGGGAACTATGTGTGCAGTCTCCGGCCTCTATGGCAGAGTATAGTCGACTCAATAAGCAGATCTCAAAGGGCAGGCGACGCGATTTGCGGAAACAGAACGCAAATCGTGTAAAAAACACAATTGAGCGAAACCAGGGCTCCAAAGTGTTCGCCGGAGATCTGTGTATTGGGCGAAGTCAGCTGACGAGGTTGAAGACCGAGTCCGGTACCATAGTCTCGTCAAAACCCGAAGTTCTGAGAGAAACGGAGAGATAATACGGACGGTTGTATGCCTCCTCTCAAGCTCCAAGTCCCCACAAGGAGTGTGACAAGCGAGCTAAACTGACCCGACATTACACCGAAGATATCCCGGACGTCAGCCTGTATGAGATTAGAGAGGCTCTTAAACAGCTTAAAAACAACAAGGCACCGGGAGATGACGGAATCACAACCGAGCTGCTAAGAGCAGGGGGGAAACCCCTCCTAGTGGCGCTCCAGAAGTTGTTCGATTCCGTTATCAGTACTGGGAATACCCCGGAAGCGTGGAGCAGAAGTGTGGTGACCCTGTTCTTTAAGAAGGGTGATAAGGCTCTTCTGAAGAACTACAGACCCATTGCACTTCTGAGCCACGTTTATAAGCTGTTTTCAAGGGTGCTCACTAACCGCATTGCACGCAGGCTTGACGACTTCCAGCCCCCCCGAACAAGCAGGATTCCGAAAAGGTTACAGTACCATAGACCACATACACACACTGCGGCAGATTATACAGAAGACCGAGGAGTATAATCTGCCGCTATGTGTTGCCTATGTGGACTATGAGAAAGCCTTTGATTCTATCGAGACCTGGGCGGTACTAAATTCTCTTCAGCGGTGCCGGATCGACTATCGGTATATCGAGGTGTTGAAATGTATATACGCATCAGCCACCATGTCCGTCAGAGTACACAACACAGCTACGAACCCCATCCAATTGCAGAGAGGTGTCAGGCAAGGGGATGTCGTTTCCCCAAAACTGTTCACCGCTGCGTTGGAGGACGTGTTCAAGCTGATGGAGTGGAAAAGACGTGGCATAAACATCAATGGCGAATACATTACACACCTGCGATATGCCGATGACATAGTCATCATGGCGAGTTCCATGGAGGAACTTGGTACTATGCTCGGGGACTTGAACAGCGCCTCACAACGGGTAGGTCTTAAGATGAACATGGACAAGACAAAAATCATGTCAAATGTCCATGTCACACCTGTACCGGTTGTTGTTGATGGCGCTGCTCTCGAAGTTGTAGACGAATATATTTACCTGGGACAAGTGATCCAAATGGGTAAGTCCAACTTCGAGAAAGAAGTCACTCGTAGAATCCAACTCGGATGGGCTGCGTTCGGGAAGTTGCGTCACATCTTGTCGTCCAAAATACCTCAGTGCCTGAAGTCGAAGATGTTCGAGCAGTGTGTGTTGCCAGTGATGACTTACGGCTCCGAGACGTGGTGCTTCACTATTGGCCTAATGCACAAGTTCAAAGTCGCTCAGCGGGCTATGGAGCGGGCTATGCTCGGTATTTCTCTACGTGATCGCATTAAAAATGATGAAATCCGTAGAAGAACGAGGTTAACCGACATAGCCCAGAGAATTAGCCGACTGAAGTGGCAATGGGCTGGCCACATAGTTCGACGCACCGATAACCGTTGGGGAAGAAAGGTCGTCAAATGGAGACCACGTCTTGGAAAGAGGAGCATAGGCCGCCCCCCGACCAGGTGGACTGACGACTTGAAGAGGACAGCGGGCAACCGCTGGATTCAGAAAGCTCAGGACCGGTCCGAGTGGCGCAAGTTAGGAGAGGCCTATGTCCAGCAGTGGACTACTAAAGGCTGATGGATGGATGGATGGATGGATAAACAAGAAATGAACCAAAACAATCTTTAGTAAGTAGTAGTTACGTCAAACAATTCTTGAATACGAATTTTGGGACACGAAATATTTACGAAGAGATAAGTTTATTTGATTGTCATGGTCTTTGTGAAACAAATGTGGTCCAGACATCAGAATGTCTGGTCATTTTACTTTGCCTTTTTCCTTCTATGCGTACCAATAATTTAAATGTAGGTACCAAATAGTACTAAAAAGATACTGAAGTTGGTACTAATCCAATTTTAATATTTGTTTTTAAGTTTAATATTTGTTCGCCATTTCCTGGCAAAGTATATTTTGTGTATGATCAACCTTGTGTACCTGTACTTTATTACCAAATATATTTGATTTGACTTGGTCTAATATGGGTTGTAGTCGAGGAGTTTTGTCACACACTAGTCTTCATTTGTTCTAAGGTGCACTCATTGACATTTTCGACCTGTGTTGCTACGTGATTGAATAGCGCAGCGTTCGTATCTATACTTCATCGAAGTGTACCTATCTGGTATTTTGAATGAGTCTATGAGTCTTTTATTTTATGGTTGAATGAGTGAATGAGTTGAGGTGAGTGAATGAGTGTTGTATTGTATGGTTTACTGATTGGTTTAATCCCATCGGTTCGAAAATAAAAAAGTTATGCCTGTTAAGTTACTTACCAGTATACATGTCTAATTTGTCTACATTAATTAAAACACATATTTACCACGATTACACGATTTAGTCCCATATTTGACTTCATTTCAACAGTAACCACAAATAGAAAATGTTCGTAACGATACGCTATTACTTATATGAAAGATAAAATAATACCGTTGAAAGATAAAAAATACTACTGATTGCAACAAGTTGAAATTTGACATGTACCTATGCATGTTCCTTAGGGCGTGTAGGAGAACACTAAGAGAGGATTTTTTCAAAAAATAAGGGGATTAAAAAGGGGGTAAATTGAAACTTTTATTTCTTCAATGGATTCACTTGAAACTTTGTATACTCGTATAAGTTCCTTAAGTGACGCAAGTGAGCATTAATAAAAGATTTTTGGAAATTGGCGGGCGAAGCCGCGGAGGACTAGAGGATAGCTAGTGAAACATAAAATTAATAATACTCATTATTATAAATCATACCAATAATGACACGTTAATGCCGAAGATACCTAAATATACATCGTTAAATATAATTAAAGGGATTTCCCTAAACGTGTAATTATTTCAACACGTACCGCTATTGACTTTGTAAATGTTTCAATACAAATCAGAAGTAGGTATTAGTGATCAGACAATATTGATTCTATGAATGAACCCAAATTATAAACTTTGTAAGGAATTACATAGTAGGCTCAGCTACAAAATGATAGCTATTGTATGGCTTCCTTTAAAACAGGCTGTATCTATGTATATTCAGTGGGAGTTAAGTACGAGTATTATTAGATTCCTAAACAACGTACTTACTGGGTGGTGTTTCGAATTACGGAATTCAGGAATTAAATTTTAAATGAAATTTTGGCTTCAAACTAAAGCACTACTCCACCACGCTGCTCTAGTGCGGATATTTCGCTTAAAATTACAAAAAGCATGCGTAAAATCGTTTAGATTTTTAATGATTCGTTTATGAATATACGTTTATGAATATATGATAATGAATACGTTTACTTTTGGCCTATGTTTATTTTTGTAACATTTGGATGCATTTTTATCTAAATCTTAAATATTATCATGAAACTTAATAAAATCCCCACGAAATATAGAAATATTGAGATAACATTTCAGTAAAACATGTATTCATATACCAAACGTTGAAAAATACCACGTTATTTAAAATGCAGCTTTTCTTTTGAAGGATATTAGTGTCAAAAGCTAGAGTCCTTTATTAGTTTACAAAGAAGTTGAGTGGAGGGAAATACAAACGTTAAATTAATCTGGGCTACTTAGTTTCAATAGCTTTTCATACAACTTCAGACGAGTTTTAAATAAAATGTTCTCAGTTGAACGACATACTTAAACGTTTTCTCTTGGAATAAGTTGTGTTTTCAAACTTTATAATACACAACTGTTATCCAGCAAATATAGAATATACCTATTAAAATCGGATAATTTAAGTATGCATTTAAAAACAAGTGTAGCAATAAGAAATGGTAGGGGTTTAGAGAAATACTGGTCTGTATATATTATAATTATGTATTTTACCTGGCTTTGTAGATGCTTTTGAGTTGAAAGAGGTTATTTAGATAACATCTTATTTATGATAGGTATTTTGGTTCTATTTTGGATGAGAGAAGAGAGCTTCCAGTAAAATAAGGAAAACGATGTAAGTAAAAAGAAACTTTATATTAAAATAAATTTAAAATATTTTAAAATTTACTTCCACTGCACTTCTTCCACACCAATGGGTTGAAGAAAATAAACAAAAAGCTCGTTTTATGGCATACACCCATTGATATAAGGGTTTTTTTATCAATGCATACACCCTTATTATGTAAAATAATCTCTAGGTTTAAGTAAGAAGTAAGATTAATAAATATAACGCTTTTGTTGGCCTATTGGTCATGTTACCAATATGATTTGATGTCAATATGTGCATTACGTCTTTCGACATTTCTTCGACAAACTGCTCTATCCAGATAAGCTTGGCTACAACCCATTAATGGCCCACTACTGAGCACGGGTCTCTCCTCATACCTGAGGAGGCCTAGAGCATACTCCACCACGCTGCTCCAGTGCGGATTGGTGGAGGGGTTAGTGGCCAACCCAAGTGTCGGAAATTTTAAGCCGCCCGAAGGTATCCGACATGGCTTAACGACTGCTACCAAATGATAACAACCGGGACCGACGGCTTTACGTGCCCTCCGAAGCACGGACGCGCTCAAGAAATTTTGCCACTAGCGGTCACCCATCCAACTACCGACCGCGCCCGCTGTTGCTTAACTTTGTCGATCACTTGAGATCGACGCAAGCCGCCGGGCTATGAGCGCTTCGCATCCAGATAAGCATTTCATTTAAAATATTTGTATAAAACACGGGGATAATATTTTTGCTTTGTGCGCACATTCGACTATTTGCCAAGGTACGGTAAAGTAATTTCCTGTTTTAAGAAACAAGGTTAAGGAAACCATGACACAGCTGCAATAAGGGAAATCTCAAAAGCCTCATTAATTATGCTCGTGATATTACGGTCCCCTGTTTACGTAACATGCTTTTAAAATGTACGTTGGCCTTGCCAGCAAATGTCTATTCTGTCAACGTGGCAGATGTAGGAAATCTTTCTATGAGAAACGGTAGATTCAACGTTGGAGATCAGATCCAATTTAATTCGATCCGATATTACCGTTAATCTCGATAGTTTAATCATTATTGTTTTAATATTATTTCCTTTCCTTTGGGTTCTATTAACAATCCTTTATAAAGAGCATCACGTTTCTCATATTTAATTTTGTAAACTTGGTTGGTCTACCTGGGGAATCATTATTGTTTAAAAGTGAATTAAAAGATTCTTGTTAAATACCTACATTTCATAATGATTTTGTGTTTAACCGTTAAAACAATATAATGCCTACAGTTCATTGTTATCCAAAATAATAAGTAGTACCTATACTCTTTCGAACAACTTTTAGGTAAATACATAATTGACCAATACCAAATCGCGTGTAATAACTTGTTTTAATGACACTTTTGAAAACTCAAACTTATATTATTTATCTATGTCATATAGTTATTTAGCAATATACATATGAACGTTAAATATTTTGCATCTATCTGACAACGTTTCGCGATTTAAAAATTCAATATTGAATTTTAAAAATTTTCATTTTTTTAGCGGAGAAGAAACAGTGAATAACATCTTATAAAAAATACTTTTTACTACATAATTACAAGCTTTATCCATTAACTTGAGCGGAACCGGTTGCGGATGTCTATTTCCAAGCATCCTTGTCATCGACAGTATAATGCCTTTTCTCTATACTTAATCTGTGTTTAAACATGTTCTATATATTTCTGTGTTAGTTTTAATTTCTCCGAGATGCTTATCTACAAACCCACCCGATTTTGAAGAGTACTTTACTGTTTGGTGGGCGTCAACCCATTAATCTCAATTAATTAGCACGGGTCTCTCCTGTTACCTGAGGAGGCCTAGAGCATTCTCCACCACGCTGCTCCAGTGCGCATTGGTGGACCCACTGTGACCCAAGTGTCAGACTTTTTTAAGCCGCCCGAGGGCATCCAAAATGGCTTAACGACTGCAACCAAATGGTAACAACCGGGACCTAAGCGTTGGGAGGGCTTTGCGTTTCCTCCGAAGCGCGGAAGCGACCAAGAAATTTTGCCTCTAGTGGTCACCCATCCGCGCCACTTATGATCGACGCAAGCCGCCGGGCTCGAGTAAAGCACACTAATCTACTAAAAAAAATACTACTAAACAGCACTAACGCCATCTTACATTATCTTACACAAATCAAATGCGATCAGCGTCATCTATTTAGTTGTAGTCACTTTCAGCGCCACCGCTATTACATAAACTAAATGATTTGGTGTCGTGGGACACCAGGTAGGAACGAAGTTCCTTCGGCTACTGTCGCGCCTGCGCACGTCTCATTTAACGCTTTTATTCCACGCATTTTTTCTTACGCTTTTACTATCACATATTTTTCAGTTCGGTCGCCGCAGCAAAACCTATCCCCTCCAAGCCTGCCGTAAGGAACTTCGTTCCAATGCTATTCAATGTTAACTGGATCTAACAAAGATTTAGTTTAACAAAAATAATGAGGATACTTATTAATTAATAAGGCTTTATGAATCTTCAGATTTAGAATTAGTATAAACAGGTAGCATTTGCAAAATACAAAGCAAATTCACGTCCAAGTTTAAGGAAGGCATGTGCGTTTAATGGCTTACAGTTCTCGTATTAGTATGATTTAATGAGAGCCGGAAGTCATTGCAAAGTACTCCTGGAACATAACAATAAAAGAAAAAGTGTCGTTAAATAATAACGGCCATTGATGCCATTTGCTTTTGATAAATGATCGTATCAGGTTCAAATAACGTGATGAAGACTGCAATTGGTATAATGTCGCCAGTCCCTGAATTCATTACGATGAGACAACCTACTGAACACTGAGGAATAGTTTCGAGATACTCAGCTAGAAGCTAATATTAGATATCGTATATTTTTATTATCATTAAAATTTGTAGCACACAGACAATGAGATTTCGATAAGCAAACGTTTGTCTGAATCATAAAATTCCCTCGTTCAGAATCGATTTCCCGAATAACTCGTTCACCAGACAAGGTCATTAACAACTGGGCTGTAAATAACTGTTTATAGCTTGTACACTCATAATAAACATACAGAATAGTAGAACAAAGGAAAATCTAAACAATAAGTCCAGTTTTTTGTTTTTTTCTACTTAATATAGCTCATTATTACCAAATTATTACTCGTACCATATCGTATCTAAGTATATTTAAGATGTAGAGTAGCTCTCCAGAAGACGAAGAATAGTCAAATAAAAAAATATAAAATTTCAAATTAATAGTCAATTTTAAATCAACGTCGATAACGTAAAAATAACATAAAAAATATCTATCTGATTTTAGAATTGAAATTCCCTTAACTCTAGGTCTGGATTTCAGAACAAATTCCTTATCTTCGCTAACATATAATATACCTAATAATTGTTTACCTTATAATTATTTAGACTAAACCAAATACGTTATTACGAGAAAAGTACAGGTAGGTAATTAATACATTTTACGCTTATCCTAATGGTGCGTGTCAACAATGAAGCGTAATACATTATCAATCTTAGAGTATGAAAGGTAAGTAGGGCCGTCTGGACGTTTTGTGCTGATTGTTAATCAATGATCGTGAAATGATACAGAGATACAGAATATATTCCATCGGAAAGATAGAAATATCTCCGGCATTTCTTATTAACAATTTTACTTTTTTGTTTTATTTTCCGAGCAGAAGAATACGAATTCTCTACAATCAATCAGACTATTAACTGTTTTTACTTAGTTTCGATATATTATTTATACCAATACATATCACGAAGTAACGAAAATTTAGATTTTTAGAGATCATCATTGTAGTATGTGATCGTCTGTACATTATTTTGCTAAAATGGTTATTTTTTACTTGTTTTAACTTAGCTGATATTTGTTAGGGAATATGAAACACTTCCTAATATCATCGTCGTGCGTGGTGAAGATTAGTATTAGTCTCCTTTGCATCAATCCGCGACCACGGTTAGACTATTAGTAGACAAGTAATGACAATGGATTACAGCAAAGTAACGCCTGATAACATTGACTTATATAATAAGTCAAGTAAACTATAAAATAAAAATAAAATAGTAGTCCAATCAGGTTTTCAATTGTTTCTCATTCACGCCATCGCAGTTTCGTCACAGATATCAACGCTAGTTAAAATGTCTCTTATTAATAAGGACGGCTTTCGTCAATAACTAAATTGAACATAGGAACTTTTCGATTTAACTAAATTTGAATGGACACAAGCCTATTCAAAGAAAACTTTATAAATGCCTCCAAACTTCAATGGGACGAAATAAGTGAGATATCAGACTGAGTGAGCAAATTATTTTGAAATGGCGTTTGAAATTATTTGATTAGCTGACGCCAAATCTTTCGCTTGGGAATTTAATTATCACTTGCTTCGGTGAAGAAAAGCATCGTGTGGAAACCTGCTCACCTGAGAGGTCTCCATAATGTTCTCAAAGGTGTGTGAAGTCCGTCAGTCCGCACTTGGCCAGCGTGGTGGACTATGGCCTGTACCCTTCAAATTGTGGGAGGGGACCCGTGCCCAGCATTGGGACAGTTATGGGTTGTAAGAAGAAGAAGAAATCTTTAGCTTACCTATATCGTAAAAAAGGCATGCGCAAAAACATTATTAAGTGTTACAAAATGGTTACAAAATAATAATGTTAATAACAATTATGTCATATTTTCTATAACGGACTTTCTATTTTATAATTGTGTGTAAGTGTATCAGTGATCTCTATGTATATGAATTAATTATTTTCAATTTGAATTGATTTTTGACGCAATGTTTGGTAAAACCATAAAATATTGGTAAATTTTTAGGGCAATTATAATGCTACGCTTTTAACTTTACTAGTGATGGAATTTTCTACTTATTGTGAAAAAAAACACCTTTTCCCCTTTGCATAATGAAAACTATATAAATACATTTCTTTATGTATTTTAAAGAATATACGTTTTAGCATGCAATATGCCGACATAAGATTATTTTAATTTATGAGTTATTTATGAGTAATTTATGAGCAATATTATGAATAAATTTAATTTCTTCAGAACAAATTATCTCAATTATGGTATGTCAAAACTGCATCAAAATTTTACTAAATAAAAATAAAATCGGTGTGACAGTACAAAATATCGTTATTGTTATATCTACATACCTAAAAGCAAACGACGCCCAATACTACCACAAATTATCTGAAATATTAACTTTTAACGTTAAGCATTTTAATTTTAATGAATGCTCATCGCTCTCGGCTCTGCAAAAAACTTTGTCAAAGCAAAGCAAAATATCAGGTAGGTAATACTGAAAACTCGTTTGGAAGCAAAAGCTCGGAAATGTTTGACTTGTTCGACGATTTCACTCTGATCAAATCCAATAACAACTTGTTTTCTAGTTTCGCTACATCGTGACTAACTTTCGATAGGCAAAAGTTGCAAACTCCATTAACTTTGGCAAGACTTAAAAATTGGACTTTTGAATTTGGTTGCATGCAAAGCAACCGAACTGCCTTACCTGAATGTAACCTGAATGCAAACGTCGGAAAAACAGTGATATAGTCAGTCAATCAACTTGAACGACAATTTGCCACGCTAGTAGGCCTAGGTTTGAATCCTGCATGAACCCTAATTTTAGTAAGTGATTTAGAGGAAGATTTTAATGTTGTTTTTTTTATAAAACGAGACACTTGATGTTAAGTTTCATTGTAGCGATGCGTTATTGAGCAAGAAAGGGAGAAGAAAAAATAGAAAATGTGATAAGCATAAAATTTAAGAAATTAGCTAAGTATCTACTATTATTTTAAGTGCGGTTATAAAGTAAACGTAAGTATTAAATTAATCAAAGCGAAGCAAAGCGTTTATTGACGTTCGACGTTGGTTAAACGTATCCCTTAGTTAACTTGTTATTTTAGGTCGCTGACTGAAAACACCCTTCGATAATATAATCAGCTGACTTAGCAGTTTGTTAAACAGAGTTTGAAAAATATGATGAATAATAATTTACAACTGTTAAAACATCCAAAATTGAAATTTAAAATCCCTTGATCATGCGGGTAATAAAATCTCTTAATGAATTAATATTATATTAACTTGTCTTATTAATTAATATTATTGTCTTATTAGTGAGTTGTACGTACGTTGTGTAGTGTAGTAATAGTGTAAACAACTATGAATGAGTCTAATCTTGTAGGTTGAATTCGATTTACCTCCTTTTATCGCCCTGATTCCATGTTTATAATTGTATTTTTCTTGATTGTGTAGAAATCTGAAGATTCATAAAGCCTTATTAATTAATAAGTATCCTCATTATTTTGGTTAAACTAAATCCTTGTTAGATCCAGTTAACATTGAATAGCCTTTTGGAACGAAGTTCCTTACGGCAGGCTTGGAGGGGATAGGTTTTGCTGCGGCGACCGAACTGAAAAATATGTGATAGTAAAACCGTAAGAAAAATGCGTGGAATAAAAGCGTTAAATGAGACGTGCGCAGGCGCGACAGTCGCATACACAAGCGAGTAGTGTATAATACCTTTCTCTTTCTCCCTCTTTCTTTTCGTTCGCCGTTGCCTTCATTAGCCGAAGGAACTTCGTTCCTACCTGGTGTCCCACGACACCACATCATTTTTTTTACAATTTTTATTTGAAATTCTTCTTGATCCATACATAAGTAGTAGAAAAATTTGCTTTCCTTGTCTAATGAAACGTGTTCTTTTGATTACTACGTACGTACTTACGCACAAAACCTGTAAAATATGTATGTTACAACAATGAAATATAGATTTTCATATACTGCGGCAAGAATCGTTGGTTAATAAAAATAGATGCGCAATAAAGTAAAAAAAATATTCAAATGGAGCGTCTCATGTGGATGCGGGAAAAAATGTGCAAAATTGTTTTAACTCAAACCATTCAACATGTGAGTCATTTTATTTATCTCAGCACAAATATCAGCGGTTTGAGATTTGTTTTTCATTTTATATTCAATACGACCTTCACGTCACTTCGGATCGGCATTATTAAACGAGGCGTCTTTTTCACGTCGGCATATAATAATTTTACGCTCGTATGAAAGTACGAGTAACCCGCGAGCAAAAACATCAGCTAAAAATAACCTCTATAAAATAATAAGTTATCCATGCGACGATGCGAGTTATGAAACATGAAAATAAGTTACTGTCGTGTTTGTTGAGCTCGGGCCTTCCATCGGAATGGGCGGTGAAGCTTACTCGTATCGTAGCCATTTATATCTGTACTAAGTAATAATACTGTGCCAGGGTCAAATCTGTACTGTTTTTTTATTATTATGGGATTTTTAGTTTTTTAATTACTGACAATTTTTTTGAGTACAGCTACCTATCGTGCGGCAACTACTGAATAAAGGAGAATGATTATTTTTGCCGGCACTTTTCTCACACTTCAGATGAACTCCACCATAGTTATTAGTTTTTAGTTTTTAATTTAATCGTCGTCTAAGCATTAGAATCATCCGCGGCTTCGCCCGCCAAAAATACCTAAATACCACCAAACGTTATACAGTATATTATTACATTTTTGCACGTGATTTAGATGTAAAATCTTAGTTATCATGAGTATAATGAATTATGTTGTCATATATGACGAGAAGGTTGAACTGTTAATATCTTAATAACATAAATATATTTCCAAACCCGGTTAACCTTTGAAAAATACTAACGTGACTTGGTAAACAATTTTATTAAATAAGCTGATCAAATTAAATAATTATGAAGCCATTATAGGCCATTTCCCCATACTTTAATGATCATTGTCCTTTAGATGATACTAGCCTAACTTCGTACCGCTCTATAATTAATAAATGTTGTGTTTAGTTTTAAATAAGAAATACGGGTAATTTATAATTTTCTATTCTTTCTACCTAGGCAACAAAAGTACCGCTCAAAATTATGTAATGTTCTCTTGTACAGCAAATCAAATTTGGTGACATATCGGCAGCAGCACCACCTACCGCGGGTCCAATTGTGAATCAAAACCGTTCTCGGATCCACCTGAAAAGACAAAAAAAATATTCAAATCGGTCCAGCCGTTTAGGAGTTCAGTGACATACACACGCACAGACGAAATATATGTATATACTAAGATTTGAAGTTTATATCACGGCTCTGTACCTAGGGGACTTTTCATTACATAAAAGTTAGTATGGAGGTTATTTTACAAGGTCAGGCCCTAATGCTGTCATGCATTTGTCAATATTAGCCGACACTAAAGCAGAGGGGGCAGAAGAATTAGTGCAACCCGCAATACAATCCATCCAGGATTATATTGAGGATTGCTATACAATCCATCCATCCTGTATACAAATAAAGGAGTGCGCACATTACAACGACTCCACGACCGACAGACGCCAACGCGACTAAAACCTTGACAAAGCTAACATTCAATTATGAGCCTTATATCTTTGAAGGTAAGGTTGAATTTCGAACTTATACTTAAAAGCCCTGTACGGCTCGCCCTACACCCATAGCCGTTCCGTTTCGAGACCAACGCGTCGACGTTGCGTTGACGACTCACCGTAGACGAGTAGTCCACGCGTCGACCGACATGACGTAATGTAACTAGCGTCGGAGTTGAAACGGAGTGGAGACGGAGTCGAGTTGACGTCGATGAAGCGTTGATCGCGGAACGGAACGTCGGAGTTGAAACGGAGTGGAGACGGAGTGGAGTTGACGTCGAGTTGGTGTAATGTGCGCACTCCTTAAACCTCCTCGGCTCCCACTGAACAATGTCTACGAGCTTCGAGCTACGCCGCCAGGACTATCCTATTAAACGTCGCTAGGATCTGTGCCACCCTTTGAAAAAGATATTATTGGTAATATAATTTGTGTATTTGGTCGTGAATGAGTATAAAATTAAATGTAATAATATTTTTTTAATTTCTACTTTCTCTGCGTATTATGTGATAACATTATTATACGAAAGTAGAGGACGATTGTAACATTTTTTTTGTGTCAGTTTTAGGGTTCCTACAAAATGAAATAATGACAAAGCTAACAATGTTCAATCCCGTTAAGATACGATATAAATTAGAGGATTTTTAAATGCTTTGTTCCATTGCTTTGCTATTACTTGTTCAAAGAAAATTCGATTTGCGTTTCGTACTTTTCGTGACTGTTTCATACGAAATTTATTTTGTCAAAGGAATTTTTGTGAGAGGAAATTTTACTCGCGGAACTGTTTTTCTGGGATAAAGATATCTGTACAAATAAGTTTCGCTATTGCGCCGATTTTGCGTGTAGGTAATTAAATTGAGGGCTTCCTTAATATAACTATTCAAGCTGCTAATATTTGCTTCCGTCCTTACGAGTTTGTAAGACGTTCAGAAGTTTTTTTTACGATTCTACTCATATATTTATTAGCGATAAAAAATATCCGCAAAATTGTATCGTTCATAGAGTATTTTTTCTCACCACCTACTCACCATAGTCCTCAACCTTCGGCGCAAACTGTAGTAGAAAGAAATTTCAAATACAATGAAAAAAATGCTTAATTAAAAAATATTAACTAATTATTTTAAAGTATTTTAAACTCACGTTTTTGAATTTTTTTACCGATATTTCGACCCGGTTTTCATAAATCTATGTCCTATAAATACATATAAAATAGAATTTCATCAAACTTATCATAACCCTTCGTCTGTTTAAGCCCATTCAAATCATGAAAAAGTTTATGATATAATGCAGAATTCGTTATAAACTAATCATATAAAATAAAATAATAGTACCTACCTACACTATTTTCTGAATAACAGTATTATTCTATATAGAAATATACAGCTAATTCCTCCACGCTGTAACACGTGTAAACCATTTATGATCATTTAAGTATACACGCTGGCAAATTGTTATCTACATTTTATTATTACGATAATGTACCTACATAACATCATATTAACATGAGCAAACAATGCGTACAAACCATAAATTCAGCTTCTCGCATCCTTAAATGGCACTTGGTTTTGTTATTTTGGCACAGAGTCATGATTATAATAATAAAAATGTTCTCAAAATTTTAATTTTTAATGCTTTCGTATCTTTTCAGGGGGTCTATCATGATAAGCTGTAATGCTAACTTGAAACATGGTAGTGTCATAGCATCATTTACGGTTATACGAAGCGCTCATTGCCCTGCGGGTCGTGTTGGACCAAAGTGATCGGCCGAGTTGAGCAACAGAGCTCATTATTTCTTGCTGCGTCAAAACAAATAATACCTAACAACGAGCCTCGTAACTCATTACGATTGCGTTAGTACCGTCCTTAGGGAATTAATCTATCTATGTGTGATGTGTGTGACGAGGAATTAATTGGGACTTGGATTTCGCTACATAATTGTTTTTTTTCTCCTTGACTTGATTTGTATTTGAAATTATCTTTAGGGTTTGAATGTTTTTATTGAAACTTTCTACTTTTTCTTTCTTTTCTGAACTATTTGCTTTCTTATTTATCTTATCTCCTTTGTTTCTGTTATAAAGCTTATATAAGCAGTGACAGCCAAGTGATTATGACAGTGGTGCTGGATTCGAATTCTGCACATATTATAATTATCACTTGCTTCGGTGAAATAACTCGAGCCCAGCAGTGAGACGATTGAACAAATGGAACAGTTAACGATTACGAAGAAAAAGAATAAATCACAGTCGGGCATTGTTCAATATTCCAGGAAACCAAACATAGATTATTTGACATCCTTGCCGCAGCACAAACAAAAGAATTTCTGAGTAAAAATATCCTGCATCATTTCCTAATATCTACGATGACACAAGTATTGTTGAGGCGAAACAAGTCGAGGCAAAAAATATTCTCGTAGATCGTATATAATGTTCACATACATGTTTATATGAGCGACTGATGTAGTGCTGCTGTTTTTATTAAAGATGATGTAATGTAAGAGTCTTTGTACTAGACATACTTATTACAAGTGGCAAAATTACTATTTTATACTTGTCCTTAAAATATGATTAACTAATGACATTGTAACAAATACGCATAGAATTAGAAGGTTTAAACTGCAAGTTGATGATAATTTCGTCATGAAGACGCATATTAAGCACATTTGTTTTCTAAGTTGTACAATAAGTAAAACTAATTTGGGTTAAATTCTCTGTACAAATTTAAATTACAAGGCAAACCTGTTTCAAATGGTAATTAGCTCTAAAGTTATAGACGGTACATAAAGTAATGCAAAATTATAGACTTTTAACAAGATCTTAAAGTTTCCTTTGCTCGGGTGTTTGAGAAACTTTGTGGTATAAACATTTCACAGAGAAATCTTTCCAACTCAACAGATGATGTAGTATTAAACCCTCACGTTTGAAGTTGTGAAATACTTCCAAATTATTATGGAATATTCTTAAAGTTGTATATTGTTCTTATTGTCCTTAAACATCTAACACTCAAGTTTTGCAAGAGTATATTGTAGAGAATGAAGGCGATAGTGATTTTGTTTCTTTCAAAAATATGATTTACTTATTCAAACTTCATTATTCCAAATAAAAGCAAATATTTAAATTCAACAAAGACTATCTCCAGTTTATTTGCCATTCGTGTTTACCTTTCAAGTGTGTTCTTTCCATTATACCACGGCAGTGACATAAGGATTGTTTGATTTATCCTCATCACTGCTTTCTACTATTGAGGTATGAGGTATGCTATGTGTATGTCTTTAAAACCTCCCGTCCTAACTCTAATAATACTCTTGGCTTCAACTACTACAGAACATCGGGTCTCTCCTAATACCTCACGAGGCCAGGAGCATGCTCTCAGCAGTGCTCCAGTGCAGATGGGTGGAGGGGTTAGTGTCCGTCCTCCGACATGGCTTAACAAATGTTATGTAATCTTTGAATCGCTCTCTTGACCTTATAAAATACTTTTTATTTTGCCACTAGCGCTCACCCCGCTCACCTAACTACCAACCGCGTCCGCCGTTTCCTAACTCGGTCGATTACTTATGATCAATTTTTATATGTACCTATACCTATTTCATATCTCAATGATATTCCTTGGTGTTAAAGATTACCTACCTAAGTACCTCCCTGCAACTTCAATGACCTGAAACTTCAGCTGGCTTTTTAAGTGAAATCTTGAAAAGTTTGCAAAACCTTACAAGACATTGTTGACAGTTCCATAGGAAAAGGCTTAGAAAACTTGACAAAGATAAATCTTGCACCTAATCTCGGTAACTTTTCTAATCTCAACCAGGCCCCTGAGGTGGCGTTAAGGGACAACGACGAAAACGCAGAGACGGCCCGTTCAACAACGTTTTATAAATCCCCTATACGTCACTTGCTTCTGTAGGAGGTGCTTTAATCTTAATTCTGATTGTTGTTTCTAAGTTGTAAGCAGATATATGATCCGTGAGAATTACGTCACCTCTCAGTTGTGTAACTGCTTTTAGTCAAACTTCACAAGTTGAGTTGGCCTTTTTGGTAAGTAGTAGATGTGGTGCGGCTTAGAATACCACTCTTTTTGCTTGAGATGATTTCTCTTTGGACGCTCTTAAGGCTATGTATTTTTTCACTTATGTATTATTGTGAGCTTCAGATTATATTTAGGTTTTATTTCATTAACCTATTTATGATAGACTAGCGACCCACACTCGCTTCGCTTCGGCAACTTATTCCTTCGGTTTGCAAAGATTTACTTATATATTTTGGATAATTCATTTAGAGCATTTTTTTGTTTATTTATTAGAAATAAATAAAAATATTTTTTTAATGTATTCCTGTATAGCGCGAAGTTCGAGGAATTTGTTAAATTTCTTGTATGGGAGCCCTCCTTGGGAATAAATTTATTGTTAGATATTATTAATATTTGTCATGATGGAGGATTTAATAATACATACTCGTATATTATGGAAATTTCAAGTGTATCTCAAACGGTTTAAGAAATATGTTTTATTTTACTTTTTTTAAGGTTACTTGTATGGGGATCCCCTTTGTGACCTAACTTTTTTACGACTACTAAATATTGAACATACCATGAATACATAGCATAAATAAATTTAGAACATTTTCATCTCATATGCATAAAAATATTGGATACCTTTATGAAGGAAGGTAGCTTCACAAACCACGTAACAGCCATTTTTAGCCTGCTGTTAAAAATTGCCTTTTGTAATATGCATAATACGAATAGGATATGAGCCTTCCTGTCTATAAACTCAAGCTAAATTAACTGACTATGATACCGTCAAAGCCCGTAGTTTATTCTTGCTTTTGTCATAGGGGAAGTTTATGTGTGTTCTAAACTTTCCGTTTTATGTTCAGATAAAATATTATGCGGGACCAGACTAAAATAAACACCTTCAACCATGGAACGGATTTACCCTATACAGCGTGTCCCGAATTGAAGAAGCGATAATTTAGGGACAGATTGTACATCTCATCTCCACTCTAAAACTATCCTAATGTGTCCTACGTATACTACTACTACTACTACTAATACTAGTATTACTACTGTTCCATTACAATTCTTTGTGCATTTTGCAAACCTGTTTTTCAGTACGTTCCATTACAATCAATTCTTTGTTCATTTTGCAAACCTGTCGTTTTCAGTATGTTCCATTACACTTCATTGTGCATTTTGCAAACCTGTTTTTGTCAGTACATTCACAAAAAAATGCATTGAAATGTCTATATGGAGTGGGATGGAGTAGGGCACATTAGGAGATAGTTGAAAATAGGGATTAGATGTACAAGCCGTCCCTAAATCGTTACTTCGATCCTGAACACGTACAATAAAAAATATTTGTTTTGTATTACAATTAACGTGAGGATTGTTTAATCAAACTTGTAGAGAACTATAAACTCTTCTACAACAAATTAAGGAACTTTAAATTGAAACAAAATATTTTCCTTTGTTTTTTCATTAATCAGTATTAAGTATTGTTCCTGTTTTAATGTGATAATAAATATGCCAAATTATTACGCCCAAGTAAAATCATCTTGGTGATCAGGTATATATTTTTTATGTTTTTAATTCAGCTGCCGCTCATGACAACTGTGGCCGACACATACATAACACTTAAGTTGGTACTAGGATGGTTAGTAAATTTACCAGTGGTAGTGATTAAGAACGTTTGTAGGTCTGTTAGAAATGTATAAATAACATACTTGACTATTGGATGTTGTGACTGAGAACACTGATTATTTTTCAACGATAGTACCTACAACGTGTGTGTCTGCATGTCTGTCTATCGGATCGTAGGTCCTAAACGGATGATCCGATTTCGATGATAGTTTCTTTGTTTGTAAAGTGGCTAGTGCGAGGGCATGAGTGTGTTAAACGTTTATTATTATTTGTCGAGTATTTATGTTTCAATACAAAGCTTTCACTTTATCACTGCCTAAGTGAAAAAATATTTTACCCGAAGTTTAGCTAAGAACACATATTAGGTAACAACTTTTCTCAAACTTCATATTTATCTTTTCAACTTTCTGTGTAAGGGATTACGTACGTACGACGTACATATCAAAACTTTTAATGCGTCCAATATTAAACTTTTCCAACATTCTCATAACAGCTTGTATTTTTCTAGATTATAATATCGCCAGGACTGTTATCGTGGAAGTCACAAATTAATAAACTTTGTCTTTCCCTTTTAACAACCATAAGTTAACGTTCATTAACATTTTCTTGTAAAGATATTTATGGTATAGCTTCTATTACCTCCTTATTCTTTGCTTCAAAGCTGGGCTAAGGTCCTTTCTTTGTAAGGCGTACATGACATAGTTCACTACTGGCCAAGCCTTACTGTTTGCCCAAGTCGTGAGGTTTGTAGGGTTAAGGCTTGTGGTATCATGCCTTGTAGTGTTAGGGCCTTGGCTCTTCATGAGATCTGATAACTTTAAACGAAAGCGTTATAAGCTCGTCAGTTCAGGACACCTATGTTATATGAAATGTTTAGGTGGGATTTAAATAATACATTGTGGTTCGATATACGACTATGAATAAAATCTTGTTCCAATGTCTTTATTGTTATAACCGATGTTACTATTAATGCGAAAGATAATCACGGAAAGTATGCGACAAAAGAGATAGCTATATGAAGATGTCAACGATCCGAATTCAACTGTCTCACTTTTCACGCACTAGTTGATATAAAACATCTAGGTACTTCTTTGTACTAATAACATCATAGGGTTTAAAACGTTAAGTTTTTGCGTTATTGAGTCAAAAACATCCAACACGCAAATGATATTAATAGGATTTCAATTCTATTATCTTTGCAATCTGAATCTTACTGCTAAGTACAACACTGCGAGAATTCACCGATGAAAGTAGCAAGTTCCCAGTCGTAATAGAAAATAATTGCTTTAATTTCACACAAACTTTCGCCTATGCAACCATTTTCAGAGCTAGTAAAATTTAATTGTTCAGATTTCGTTTTATGGCAGATGGCGACGTGCCAGCGGACTTCAGTTGCAAATCGTTCCAATAACCAAAGACTCATTATAAACGGTTAAAATTTTTGATTGTCTATTATAATTTGTTTGACCCCGTTCGTAAAATAAACATTTTTATTTTATTTAACCTTATTAAACTTTGTAACGACCCCGCAGTCTAGTTGGTAGTGACCCTGCCTGCGAGGCAAGGGGCCCCGGGTTTGATTATCGGCCGGGGCAGATGTTTGTGTGACAGATTAATATTTGTTCTCGGGTCATGGGTGTTAGTGATGTGTAATTTGTATTGTCCATGCCACCCGCGACACAGAGAATCCTAGTGCGAGGGTATGAGTGTGTTAACGTTTATTTATGATTGATTTATGTTATAATTCACTTTCACTAAGACTTGATACACCTGCGTTATGTATTACTAGCTGAGCCTGCGAACGTTGTTTTGCCATATAAATTACTTGTAGTGAATGATTTGGATAAATTGTTAATACAAAAACACCAAAAACATGATTAAAATTTTGGAGATGGGGGTAGGGAGGTGATAACATGGGCTTTTATGTATTTTATGCCAAATTAATAAAATATACAAAAAACTAATTTTGACAAAAAGCAAAACAAAACATTTGAAAAAGAAATCTGGAAAGGGACACCCTAATCACTACAATATTATACACCTTACTTCGAATCGAGATTTGACACGTTTTCACATATTTTTAATGACATATATAGTCTACCCAAATCCGTCGAGGTGAATCCGATAAATAAAATTTTCATTTTATCCTATCCGACAACCGAAACACGAGATATTCAATTAAAATCTCGTAACATTATAGGTATCTGGTCGACATTTCTACTCACAATTGTTTTTAATTGAATTACTTTAGCGGGCGAACAAGTGTTCGTGTTGTTAAATAACAGCCAAACTTTGAATAAATCAAGTACTCGTATTTCTAAAACTAGTAACTGCTTTTGTTTTGATAAGGTAACCTCCTTTACCTTACTAAGGTAATCTCGTTTACCTTACAACCCAAATTGACATAAGTGTTATATTTATTGTATTCTTACCCTTTGATGGGTTGCCTGGAATAAATCGCGATAAGGTATTTAATGTATTGTGCTTCTCGTTTTATTTTTATATTTTTGTTTTTTGTTATTTGGTGTACAAACAATAAAGAGTTTATCTATCAATACAGGTGACTTTTAGTCACTTAACATATTGATAGGGGGTACAGTATTCGATTCTCATTCCAAATAATTATGTAATTAAAACGGTTGCTTAAAAATTGACGTAATTATCCATTACAAATTCATAATATCGACAAACTGAGCGCACGGTATAAACTACTCAACTAAAGGTCCATTAACCCCCACTGCTTGGTGGCCGGCCGGTAGCGCACAGCTGATGTCCATACATTTCGAGTATTTTAAGATAATTTTGATTACCATTTATGAAATAATGATCGAGTAGAATTTTAAGTTTAAATTTTTAATCATTACCTATGAGCATATTGCTTCATGTCCTCGAGTATGTTAAAAATCCCCCAGTATATCAACATATTACCGAGAAAATCACTTAGATTGTGTCATTAGTGGTTAAGCTGCAATTAAGAAGGATCAGCGCCCACAAGGGATCCACCTTTCTCTTATCAAGTAAGGCTCGCATATACTATACCTCCTTCATTAATGAAGACAACATCAATACTGTAGTGCATCCTCTAATGCATCGTCTCTGAGCGCGAGCATATTAGCGATGGAGAGCTTCCAAAACATTACATCATAGATACGTTAATGAAACACAGCTATAGCGTACAATATAAGCAGATTCTTGATTCGCTTAATTGCGTAAATTCCTCAACATATTAAACGAGTATATAGTTAACCTGTTGCATATTCAATGTGGATTTTCCAACTCATAGTTATGTTAGTATATAATCTATATTTTGTTGTTGCGATAATTACGGTCCCTAAGTATAAAATCATCACTAACCAAATCTACCTACTATTTGTTGTGTCACTTGCTTCAGTGAAGGAAAACATCATGAGGAAACCTGCACACCTTTTAGTTATCCATAATGTTTTCATAGATTAGCGAACTTCACTCAAATCCGGACTTGGTCAACGTGGTGGAACGCCTGCGCCCATCACATTGTAAGAGGAGACCCGTGCCTAGCAGTAGGACAGTTATGGGTTGCGATGATGGTGATGATGATAAATAGTTTATCTTACTAATAATGATTAAAAATGTCACTATTTTGAACTTCGTATTTGCGAACGCACTTTTTCTTCTTAAATCGACCCGTCTTCTACATAGTACTGAGTAATAAAGGTCAAGGGAATATTTATTGTCACAATTGCTGATCCTAAGCCTCTGACCCTCTTTAAGATCGTATCGACGACGGTTTGGAGACGTTATTTGAGTTTGAAAAAAATTGCGTCTATCTAAAAGGATTACCATTTAATTCTTTATAGATAAAATAATGTACAAATATTTCAATAGTAAAATACAACTTAAGATCAAGTCAAATATCATCAATAAAATTATGTAAGTTTCACGTGCAATATAAATATTATACTTATGTATGTATGATTTTTTTTAAATGAAGTGGGTCCTTGACCCCAGAACACTGGCAGAACCAGGACTCAGAACCCAGAATGCTGTATCGCAAATAAATGTTATTTACTAAATTTGTCAAAAAATATCTATTATATTATAATATGTATATAATATTGTCGTATCATATGCCTGAAACATCGAAACTTTAACTGAACCAAAACGTAAAAAGAGATTTTCCGTTCATTCGTTCCACATTCTATAACATAGAATACATTTACATGATAATGTAACGATAGGTATCATAGAATTTTGGTTTTACTTCGGCGTCAAAGATAAAATCCGTATATAAAAATGATATGTAGACCAAACACAAAAGGCAGAGTACAGACCAAATCGCATATAAATGGCGGGTCAGTGGTCGCAAAACTGACAGCGGAGTAAAAAATATCTTGTGAAATCTGACGCGTAGCCAAACTTCAGTTTTGTTGAACCGTTTAGGCGCACAATACATTTCACCAATCAGATTACCTCTATTTAAACACATCGAAAGTCTGAGTATATTATTTATTATTATTATAAACCTTTGACGTTGATAAAATTAAAAAGAATTAAGACATCCATAGGTGTACCTGTGTGATACCTTATTATTAAAAAAAATTAAGTATTATCGATAATATTATATTATCATAAACTTACAGTATTTATAATAACAGAACAGAGAGACAAGGTAATTACGGCTAATTTGTCGTTTAGATAGGTTTTTCTAATGGGGAATAAGGATATATTTTTTTATATAAATACTCTTTGCGTTACGACACTGCAAAAATTATAAAAATTGTTGGATACAAAAACTAAGACTAAAAGTTGACGTCCCAGTTCTGTTGATGCGTAGTCATGGTAGTGGTAATTTTTGGGTCGTTACGTCAATAGAAGTATGATTTTATGGATTTTTATTAGCAAACGAGGATGCAGCACAACCCTTCCGCTGCCGCCCTTGAAAATTGTGTCTTCTATGTCGAAGCCTCAAATTGGGACTAGGATGGTTTGCCCCGTTAGTAGAGGGTATTAAGAATGTTAGCTGGTCAGTTAGACGTATAAGAAACGGGTAAGGATGGGGTACATTAATTCTAGTATTAAAATAATATGTATGTAAAGAAAATGTTTTTATCCCAATTTTTTACTCATCGACTTAATTTTTATCTGGACCCAATTCTGAAGAACACGCGGACGAAGTCGCGTATATAGAATCATAAACCCGCCCTGGCTTCGCTTCGGGAAACCTGTCCCTCAGTACCCAAGTCCAAAATTGTTTGCGAAAAACTTTAATATATACATATAAACTTTCCTCTTGAATCATTCTATCTATTAAAAAACCCCCATCAAAATCCGTTGCGTAGTTTTAAAGATCTAAGCATGCAAAGGGACAGAGAAAGCGACTTTGTTTTATACTATGTATTAGTATTAGTATTATGTATTTAGTGAAGTCAATACCATAATTACCCCCATATATATTTGATCCAAGTCTTATTTATTTTAATAACGGACCAAGTATAAAGTAAGATCTACGTTAGAGTTCGCCGAGCTGTATAGTAAGTATTATGACCGGAGAGTTTATTAAATTCTAGTGTTTGTACCATTCTATGGTACATTCACATATTCGGTCATTCAGTATTTATTTAATTCATTCATTCAACCAATCTATCATTCCCTCGTTCATTTGTTCAGCCATTAATTCAGTCACTCATTCATCCGTTCATTAAATCAGTCGTTATTCTAAAACTATTATCTGTCTGGTTTTCTAAAAAAACAAGGAAACACAAGGCGGATTTATTTCTTATTTCTTAAAACCCAGTGTACGAGTAATAGGTGGACATTTTGTAACTAGAACAGTAATATTACTTGATTAGTAGAAGCAGAAACATGACAAATAGCCATGTGGTAAATATGCGTACGAGAGATACGTTACTTAACTTTTATCTACGAAATGTAAATCATCCTTAGACAGGCGGTGTTTTTAGCGGTCCGCCCTCGCGCCACGAATTGGCAATAAGGTGACGCGGGCAATTGCGGATTCGTCGGAAAATTGCGAATTACTGCTGATATCCGATGTGGGATATTTTAGGTATTAAGAGCACAGTTTGTCTTTATGTCTCATATATGTATCAGCGTTTTAGGGATCATTTAATTTAAAACTCGTCTATGGTATTATGTAAAACTAAGTGGAAGCTGTCCTCGTAGTGCTTTTTCGAGGATTCGATTACGAGGCGGCATATTAAATAAATGTGTTTAAGTTTCGGTTCTCGGTCTGAATGTGTCTTTGTCTTGTCCGTGGCACCCATGACACTGGGAATCCTAGTAGGGCTTTGAGTGTGTAGCATTATTTATTATTAAGAAATCGTGCAGATTGTAAAAGGGACAGAGAAATAGGTGTTCGCGAGTCTTCCCTGGTTGTAATATGACACTGATGAAGTCGCACGCGTCGCTCCCTTCGCGACAAGGTCGTTTTTTGTTCGCTCCGCGTTAAAATATTCAAAATTGTGGGTCAAACTATGTGCACTTTTATGTATTATATATGAAAAGATGAGTGTTTTTACAAAGAATACAATGGTGTAATTACTTTTGCGAAAAGTTTATATTTGAGTGAGTTATGACCGAAAATGTTCCCGAATCTTACTGTAGGTACTTAGCGGACGTGTTCCGAAAGTTTCGCGTCGAACGTTTTATTATGTCGTGTTAATAATTATTATTATGTGACAATACCCTGATGTGTTCAGTGATGTAAGTCTAGACCTGTCTACCTTCACCACACGGCTGTCATATCGGACACTCTGGAACCCAGGCGGCACAGAATCAGGACATAATAAGCCAGTCTCCAAGACTCGACGTGATGCCGCCACCAGACGGTGATTTGGAAGCCTTGGGGAACGGCTCGGGAGCCTCGGATGCCCCGCCTCAACCTCTTATGCCGAGCTCCTCCGCTACGTTGCCACGGACTCGACGCGCTCCCGCAGATGTCTTACCTCTGACGTTCAATGCAGACCAAGTAATAGATTTGGTAACACTCAAGCAAGTTGTAATATATCTTTCGAACACTATAACGTCTACCATCAGCGCAGGCAAGAGCGTTTCAGCGGCGAACAAAAAGTTAATCATCGCAGCTGCTGATGAGACCCGCAAGGCGATGTACAACTTTGAGCGGATTTCCTCCACTGCGACTTCCACCATTGAGACGACAACCTCCTCTTCTCCCATCTCTGTTGCCGCGCCTTCCGTGGACTCTAACAGATTGCGGCGTGAGCTTTTGGCGTGCATGCGGGAGGAGGTGGGAAAACTCAGGACCGAGCTTCACCTTAGCGTGGGCTCTTCATCATTCCTCGCGGCTACCTCTGTGACTCCAGGACCTGCGGGGTCCACATCAACCTACGCGCAAAAAGCTAGCCTTTCCACACCTATTACCACTAGTCAACACCTGCCGCCGGGATTGACATCGATCAGAGACGCACCTACGTCTGCAACAGTAACGCTAAAGCCCCCGCCACCCCCCACGCGACCTGCGATAATTGTGACCCCTAAAGAACCCGTTAAATCGAAACAAGAAGCGATCGAAGCGTTCCGACATAGTATATCTTTTAAAAATACTCAATATGCGCCGGCTAAGGTAACTTCTCTGGCAAATAATAAATTACGAATAGAGTTCGACACCGCCCTGGACTGCGACGATGCTATTTCTCGTTTGTCCACCTCCAGCGAGTCGCAGGTGACGGCGGAGAAAGCCCGCATGATGAAGCCAATGCTAATTCTTAAAGGCATCTCCGCCGATACCCCTAGTGAGGAATTAATAGAAATAATATTAAAACAAAATGTGGAACTAAATGGATTTCATGAAAACGATATAAGCATCAAATTCAAACGCAAAAATCGCAGCGAAAAATTATATAACGCGGTGCTCGCCGCAAGTCCCGGGCTGTGGCGGGCTGCCATTGCGATGGGGCGAGTCCGGGTTGATCACCAGCGGGTCCACTGTGAAAATTTTTCTCCGTTCACCCAGTGTCACACGTGCCTCCAGTTTGGACATATTAAAACCCATTGCCCCAACAGCGACGATAAACGATGCGGCCATTGTTCAAGTAGTGGGCATGCCGACTCTGAATGCCTCAATAAGCAAAGTGCGCCTAAATGTTATAATTGTATGTCACATAACATAAAATTTAAAACTTCCTATGATACTGTACATAGAGCAACGTCCTCGACTTGTCCTGTGTTATCATTTATGAAAATACGTATAAATTCTAGAATAGATTATGGATCTTTTTAGTACCTACTGTTTCAAATTTCATTACGTCAATACCTACTGCTGTAAGTAGTTTTAAGTTTATATACCTACACTTAGACTAGATAATTATCAGTATTTTGATTTTAAGTACCCATAAGACGTGTACCTACCTACTATCATATTGTAATTGATATAAGTAAGTATGTTAAGGTATTTATTATTGTAACATTTTATTTTGTTTATTTTGTGTTATATTTTGATCACAGCGTTTTTCATTTATCAATTCTATATCACAATATTCCAAACATTAATTTGTCAGAGATTACAAAGTTATGAACGACTTCGCGCCCTGTCTGCAAGGTGGCTGCCTTGTATCAAATAGCGGGACATCCTACCTTGACAGACTCGGTCTTTGTTAATGCGTGGTCATTCAGTGGGGGTATGGAGAACCATCTACCAACCAACCACTTTATTTCATTAGTGCCTAAGAAATTATTATTTTGTTTATATCAATTGAACTAAGCGTTCTTATATGAAAATTGTTATATCAGTTGTAAATGTGTGAACCAATTATACCCAATAAAAAAAAAAAAAAAAAAAAAAAAAAAAAGGGACAGAGATTCGCAAAAAGCATTAAATGGATTAAATGGTTGAATGGATTTTAAATACGATTTAATTACGACACTCAATCATTAATCAATTATCAATTCATCAATAAATCAATTATTATAACTCTAATGTGTGGTCATTGAACTCTGTAGGTATATAGTTACATTATTAATTCTGTAAGTTACCACAAACCTAGAACACAAACTTAGAATCGCAGATACCTATATGAATTTAACAAGATATGAATCCTATGATACCTATATGACTGACCTAATTCGAACAGAAATAAATTTGAATGAATTTAAATATTATCAGATGTTCCCAATAATTTTCTATAGTTTGTAGGTCAATTAGTTACAAAACTTGAAAACGTTTGAAATTTCAAATCTCTTTTATCTGAAAAATGCAAATCATCTTCGACAGTCGGGTAGTTTTTTGGAGGACGCTCCGTGCCCAGAATTGGCAATATCGTGACGTAAGCACTGACGGATTTACCGGAAAATTGTTTATTAGGTACCTTAGTAATAGTGACTCCACGTTTTAAATATGGCGGTTATACGATTATATACGAGATTGATACGAGTACGTACGTCGCCGTACACTTGGCAACTCGATTTTACTATCGTTTTAGATATACAGGGTGTAATCGTTAAGTGTGCACAGGCGATTATTCCGTAACTATGACAGATATCAAATAACTTTAAACTGATATCGAAAGCACTTTACCTAATGAGTGAATAGACAATAATAATTTATTAAAAATAATACAAGAAATATCCAAAAAAAATACATTAAACTCTCCCATACATTTAGTATGAGATAGTAGAAAGGTTTTACTTTCTTTATTTAAAGTGGAATAGTACCTACTCCCGCGATAAAGAATTTGAATTTAGTACGAACACCAAAGAGTATCTTTCTTTTTGTTTTTATTTAGTATGTTGCTTTTCAGCCAGTTCAAATCAATACGATATTGAAACAAGGTTTATTATTAATTTGAAGTGGTAAGATAATTAATCTACACGTGTGTATCTACTTGAAATTCATCAATATCATATCATACATAATTATAAAATGATAAGGGTAAAATGAGTTGGTAGGTACTATTTATTCCACTTTAAATAAAGAAAGTAAAACCTTTCTATTATCTCATACTAAATGTATGGGACGGTTTAATGTAATTTTTTTGGATATTTCTCGTTTTTATTTTAATAAATTATTATTGTAATTTTACTGATTAGGTAAAGTGCTTTCGATATCAGTTTAAAGCTTTTTGATACCTGTAATAGTTACGGAATAATCGCCTGTGCACACTTAACGATTACACCCTGTATAGGTACGAGTACCTTTATTTGATAATTAAATATTTATAATCAAAATACAAATGATCTATGTTTATACGTGGAATTTTATTTTATTATTGTATGCGTATTTATTAACGCCTTATTAGACAAATCCTAATTTTAGACGAATGTTTCTTATATTTTTTATGAATGTGTTAGTCCCCGTTAATTTCACAAATGTAACGACTTAACTAATTTGTTACGGTTAAGTTTATATTATACCTTATTTAAACCTGCACACCTGAGAGTTCTAAATGTTCTCAAAGGTGTGTGAAGTCCTCCAATCCGCACTTGGCCAGCCTGGTGGACTATGGCCTATACCCCCTCACACTGTGAGAGGAGACCCGTGCCCAGCAGTGGGACAGTTATGGGTTGTGATGATGATGATGATGATGAAGTTTATATTTAGTATTTGATTAAGTTAAATCAACAAATAAGATCAATCAATTAAAAAAAATTGAAACATTTTGTAAGTGTGTCGGTAATACCTATAGCACGGTAATAGGTAGTATCATAATTACCGTGCCTATAGTTATGGACACGAGCATCAAACCACCTCACATTTGTGGAATTTAGTATACCAAAAGCATAAAAGTTAAATGAGAAGTCGAACGACACTGAAAAAATAATGGAATTTAATTAAATTTTTATACGTAAGTAATTATTTTTAGAATTAATTAAAGCATGGCTCCGCTTCACATATCCGGAAGTCTAATAAAAAATAATGACAGAATCCGATTATCCAAACCAATTAAGGTAACGTACCAAGAGTATTCGTTTGATATTGCTTTAGAATATGTTCGTTTGAAATATAATTAAATTATCTATACATATAAAAAATGTAACTGTCTGTAGGTACATGAAGATATTATATTAGAAAAACTATTATTGGAGCCTTTATGGCTGTTCTAAATTTGAATGTTTGTATACATCCATAATTATGCATTTAGTAAAAAGATGTTATTTTTATATTACAAACAAGCCTATACCCGCGGTTTCGCCCGCCAAAATCCCTAAATAATTATATAACAGTTGATAAAATCAGAGAACTTTCGTACTAAGTTTGCGCCCCCCTTTTACCTCCTTAGGGGAAGATTTTCGAAAAAAAAATTTAAACATGTTTCATAACTTTCAATGAAATACCTTCATACTGAATTTCATTCAAATACCCTCAAAAACGGAAAAGTTTCATACTAACTTTACCCCCTTAGGGGGTGAATATTCAAAAATCCTTTCTTGGTGCTCCCCTACGTTATAAAAGGAACCCCCGTGCAAAATTTCAAGTTTCTAACCCTTATAGTTTAGGCCCTGCGTTGATATGTCAGTCAGTCAGTCAGTCAGCTTCTCCTTTTATATATTATATAATATAGACAGATACTCCAATTTCATTTATTTGTATAGATGTATAGATAATACTCATTTCATAGTGTTTCATAAGTATACATATATTTGCCCTTCATTGTAGAAAGTTCTTTTTCATTTCTTTTCTGAGCACACTCCTTACCAACAAGAAATATTGGCTGCGATTTATGAAAGAAGTTTGACATATCACACATCAATTCATATAACTTTGATAATATTGCTTTCATTATTAAACGTTCACTTGAAAATTATTGTTGCATTAAAATTAGTCAAAAGCCGTTTCCAATATTGACGACCCCTTGGCTTAATAGGTCGGGTCGGGCCGGACGGGTCCGGGGTTCGATACCCGGCCGGGGCAGATATTTATGCGTAAACGGAGAAGAGACAGACAGAATGATACCATGTTATGTTACACGTTACGTGCTAGTTTTTCAAGGAAAGCACAGTTACTTACCTACAGACAAATGTTACAATTTTGACGATTTTACCACATACAATCTAACTTTATCGTGCCATCTCATGTTGGCCACACTCACCAGATGTCTATATCATTCTCTGTCTACGCATTTATGTGACAGACATAACTATGTTTGTTCTCATGGGTCTCTCAGGAGGACTGTTCCACTGCTGGGCACGGGTATCCTCTGACAATGTGAGAGGTATAGGCCATAGTATTTTTTTTGAAAATTAGAGGTGCGGGATTTGAACCCGGGCACCCCCCGGTTCGGGGGTTCAACGTTCAAAATACTCGGCTATCACTGCTTACAATAAGTATAACATAATTGACTTATTATTTTCCAGGTCAAGTCTCCACATCGGTTTGAGCGGTAAGTATTAACAAAAACGTACTTTAAGGGCTGCACGAGTCCCAAAGCAATTTATGACTATGGTCCCATAAGTAAAGATGTTGTCTTGAAAATTTCTTCATTTGTTCAATGTGATAAAGCCCGTGCTATGTCGTGGGAACGTACATATTTTACCAGTTAAGAAGAGAAATACAATTAATGTTATAACGAGGTGTAATATCTCGCTCGTATATCCCTGGCTGGTAGACGAATTTTGCGTCTAAATTTCTATGAGGCCTCCTATTTCATTTCATTCATTGATTTTCAAAGTTTTCACGAATTTGAAGCATTGCCTTAGGGCAATATCTCATTAGGATGCCATGTCAGCGACGCCAGCAGTGCTTCCGTGGCTACCCGTGGCGTCCGTGAGACGCCAAACCTCGCCGCCAAAGCGGATGCCAGACGACAGATGAGAATGAAACACGACACGATGACACGCGAATAGTATCACAGCTGGCGTCCGAAAGGGATACCACTCATTCATTCGCATGTATTTTATTGGCGGCGACGCCAAGGACGCCACGGTGGCATCGCCGCCAATAGAAGCACAGCGGGCCGCGGGAACTGGCTGCGACTCCAAACTGGCGTCGACGCCAAGCCGCCAAGCCGTGAGGTGGGGTTAGGTACGTCGTAATATATTTTTTTACTGGCGGCGCTGCCGGTGTCGCTGCCATGGCATCCTAATGAGATATTGCCCTTATCCGTGTATACCTACATATCTAAGAAATAAAGTAGCTACAACAGTACTAAAAGGGGTGAAGAAATTTTTCAGAAGCTAAATGCTAAAAAACTACCCAATTCCTAGATAGGATGCTATAGCTGTTTACATTGGTGACGATAGTGCATTGTCAGTCGGTTTTAGATTTATACATTATATCATCTATTACTGTCTCCAAATGATGACTAGCATCTTTAGAGTCTGTTTTGTGGCATTGCTGCCAACTGAAATATTTCCCAGCATTCACCCATTTCAGATCTCCGGGCACTTCTTCGAATGCACTAGAGACATTCTCCCTACTATACTACGTAATTCCCGTTAGAATCGTCTAAAAACCTCGCTCTCTTTCTCGCATTATTCGTGAATCCTGTTGTGGTATGAAAATATTGTAAACCTACATACATAGAGTTAGGATATTTTAATATAGAAGAAGAAAATAGACGTATGTCATTATAGAAGAATGGAAAAATAAAAGTCAGTATTTGCACGTAACAATATCTTTTAATTATATAAAATAACTTATCGTAACATGGTGACAGCGGTGGTAAATTAAAAGAAAAAGTTAAAATAAACAAAGAGGAAAAAATGGATCAACCAGCTTCATCATCATCTACACAAAAACTACATACGCTCTCGCCGCCGATGTTCTCCGGTAAGTCAGAGGACTGGATTAATTTTAGTAAGAGATTCGAAAGATACCGGAGAGCATCCGGACTCTCAGAAATGTCAGATGAGAGACAAATAAATATGTTTATTTACATAATGGGTCAGAAAGGTGAAGACTTATTGACGTCTTTTGGTATAAACTCAGAAGATGAACGAGTATTCTCTAAAATTTTTGATAAATTCAACACATATTTTACCTCAACATATAATAAGATACATGCGCGAGCTAAATTTAATAAATTGGTTCAACAACCAGAAGAAAGAGTGGATGAATTTATAACGAGGGTCCATACTGCAGCAGAATTATGTAACTATCCGGAAAATATAAAAGATGAACTGATCAGAGATCGCCTAATTGTTGGTCTAAGAGATATGAGTTTATCCAATGAATTACAATTGGATTCGAATATACAACTAAATACTGTACTAACTAAAATACGACAAGCGGAAGAGGTTACAAGGCAACAATCATGGTTAAGGGAAAGTCAACCAAATATTGTAATTAATGAGCAGATCTCAACATATCATGATTCTATTAACAAAATGAATTCATTTTCCTCGAGTAACAAATTTGTTAATAATTATACAAGAAAATCAAATAGCATGAATCGTAACTGCTGTGGTAGATGTGGTAAATATCCGCAACATAACATATCTCAGTGCCCAGCCAGAAATACGTTATGCATGAAATGTCGGAAGCACGGTCATTGGGCACAAGTTTGCAGAAATTCAAGACAAGTAAATCAGGTATTTAACGATAAAGAAGATATTGAAACACAGGATGAATGTCTAAATATGGATAATTTTGGTAAAAAATTATTTAACCCTGTGACAGAGTTTCCAAGGTTGTTTGAAGGTCTTGGAAAGTTAAATGGTGAATACAAAATATACATAAAATCAAATTCTAAGCCTTATTCTTTAAATTGTTACAGAAGATTAGCAATCCCATTATATGAGCCTTTAAAAAAAGAACTCAAACTTCTAAAAGAACAAAATATAATATTCCCAGTTGAAAAACCGACGCCATATTGTTCAGGAATTGTGGTTCGTCCAAAAGAAGATGGTAATATAAGATTATGTGTCGATTATACAGAGCTAAATAAAAATATATTTAGATCACGATATCAATTACCATCTGTAGAAGAGTGTTTAGCGCAAATTGGAAATGCTAAATATTTTTCTAAATTAGATGCAAATAAAGGGTATTTTCAATTACCACTTGAAGAGAGTTCTAAGCTTTTAACAACTTTCATTACACCTTTTGGAAGATATGCTTTTAATAGAATGCCAATGGGTATTAAATGTGCTAGCGAAGTATTTCAACAAAAGATGCATTCATTGGTTGAAGGAGTAGGAGGTGTAGTATGTTGTCAAGATGATATTTTAATAACGGGTAATACTATTGAATTGCACGATAAACGTCTTAAGATGGTATTAACGCGAATGACAGAAGAAGGCATTACTTTAAATAAAAATAAATGCGTTTTCCGAGTAAAGGAATGCCAGTTTTTAGGACATATTGTGTCGTATGCAGGAATTAGACCCTGTCCGAAGAAAATCGAAGCGATATTGGCTATGCCAGATCCTAGTGACATTACCACAGTTCGAAGTTTTTTGGGCATGGTTAATTATCATTTGAAATTTATTCCAAATTTGGCTACTTTAACTAAGCCAATTCGAGACTTATTGAAAAACAATGAACATTCAGGAAAAATTATATGGACTAAAGAATGTGGAGATGCTTTTAAAAAAATAAAAAGTATTCTAGTATCGCCTACAAACCTAAGCTTATTTGATCCTAACAAAAAAATAAGAGTAACAGCAGACGCAAGTTCGTATGGTTTAGGAGCTTGTATAGAACAATTAGATAATAAAATTAATTATTGGAGGCCAATTAGTTACGCATCGCGGAGCTTAAATGCGGCGGAAGTTAATTATGCTCAAATAGAGAAAGAAGCTTTGGCTCTCACCTGGGCATGTGAAAAGTTCAATATGTACTTGTCAGGATTACCGAAATTTGAATTGAGAACGGATCATTTACCTTTAATAAAAATTCTTGGAGATAAACCAATTGCAGACTTATCGGTAAGATTACAACGATTTAGATTAAGACTATTAAATTTTGATTATTGTATAGTACATGTGGCAGGTAAATATTTACACACTGCTGATGTATTATCACGTGCACCTCTGCCCAAGTTTTCAGTTGGTGACAACGTATGTAATGATAGAGAAGTTAATTTAGCTATTATTGCACAGTTAAAAGCACTTGCAATATCCGATGAATTAGTGGATAATATTCGTAGTATACAAGAAAAAGATGATATATCGGGAATGTTAAAAGATTATATAAAATATGGTTGGCCGAAAAAACAGGATTTAATACAAGAATTATTACCATTTTATACCTATAGAGGAGAATTGGTTGAGGAGGATAATATAATTATGAAAGGTAATAGAGTGTTTATTCCTAAAGAAATTCGAACAGAAATGTTAAAAAGGATTCACGAAGGACACCTCGGAGTATAAAAGTGTAGACAGCGTGCTCGAGAATGTGTCTGGTGGCCTGGAATTTCCAGTGACATTAAAGTTTTAGTTCAGCAATGTCCAGTATGTATTGAATTTAGGAAAAACCCAACGGAACCATTATTACCGTCTGAAAATCCAACATATCCATGGGAAATAGTAGCAATCGATTTATTTTTAGCGAACAGAATTGAATTTATGGTTATAATCGACTATTTTTCAAGATTTCCAGAATTAGTAAAATTGCACGCCACAAACAGCATAAGTATTATCAATCATCTAAAAGTTATATTTGCGAGATACGGTATACCAAAAATTGTACGAACCGACAATGGTCCACAATTCAATTATACAGAATTTAAGAAATTTGCGGAAGAATGGGGTTTTAAACTAGTTACTAGTAGTCCTCATACGCCTTGGTCTAATGGTATGGCTGAAGCTGGCGTAAAAATTGTAAAAAATATTGTTATAAAAAGTGCAGACCCTATACAAGGCCTGATGGCATATAGAAGTGCACCGTTAGAAAACGGATACAGCCCCGCACAACTACTGTTCGGAAGAAGAATACGAACTAATTTACCAATATCTAATAAAATGTTGATACCAAAATATTTAGATTATGAAAAATTAAGGGAAAAACGAACAGAAAGACAAGAAAATTCTAAAATTTATTATAATCAAAGGCACAGAGTGAAGGAACTACCAGAGCTTCACAATGGAATGCGGGTGTTTGATACAATTTTAAAAACATATGCCACTGTTTTAAATAAAAGAGAAGAACCCAGAAGTTATGATTTAATAACAGACAGCGGTGGAAAGATTCGTCGAAATGCAAGACACCTTATTATAGTCAAAACGGCGTCTTTAAATACGAGAGGAGAGTGTAATAAAACTAACTCAGATCATTCCCAGGGACAGCCAAAATTAGAAAAAGATTCTTATTTCCAAATTGACCCAAGTTTTTATTTTGAACCATCTTCTGGAACAAACAATGCAAATGATGAATCACAAGAAACAGAAAATTTTGATAAATATTCGACTCCTACAAATACTTTGCGCCAACCCGTCTACCATACAAGATATGGAAGGCCTGTGTACGTTCCTAGAAGATTTTTATAAATGTAAACTTTTATAGAATTAATTTAAAGTTTTTATTGTTTATGTATTTGTATTTGTTTTTTTTTTAAAAAAGGTGGATGCCTATGTTAAATTTAGTTTTTGTTTGTTAAGAAGATTATGTTTTACGTTTGTGGTTTTTGTGTTCTTTTATTATTTTATTTTAACTATAGTCGTTAACTTTTTATAAGGGAGGATGTTGTGGTATGAAAATATTGTAAACCTACATACATAGAGTTAGGATATTTTAATATAGAAGAAGAAAATAGACGTATGTCATTATAGAAGAATGGAAAAATAAAAGTCAGTATTTGCACGTAACAATATCTTTTAATTATATAAAATAACTTATCGTAACAAATCCTTCAACAAGAATTTCATGATTCGTTCGGTAGTGGGTGGATATTAAGGATAGTACTGCCTTGTCTAAAATTGGCCGGCTGTAACTCTGATAATGTTTGTCAAAACGAGCCGACACAATGGAGCGATCGACGAGTCTGGGCGTGTTTAGTTGTTCTCAGATTGAGAAGTTTACGGTTAGAACAATGTTTACGTCTTTTGAATTGTTCCAACGAGCGTTGTTTTGCTGAGTACCTTTTTGTTCCCTTTTCTTTGAAGATTTTCAACTTGATTGATTTTTCTGAATATTTACATACACGACCATAATATAATTACAAAGTGAGTATAATAATAACGACCGTTATAAACGAAAGAAAAGTCGTAGGATTTTTAAATGTTACGGTTAATTCACAAATGACTTGCTTACTGGCAGAGAAATATTATGTAGATAAAAATTGACATTTATGCCATATAGTTTAGTTAAATAGTGTAAAAGGGCAACTCTCCACTCCTCAAGCCTGCTCCTCACCACTCCACACCTCGCCTCACCAGCTCACCACACCTCACCTCACGTCCCGACACCTCATATGACCATTTCCTGCTGATCCTGCTCCTCGCAGTTGTTCTAGTAGAGGTACAAAATTCCTCCGTTACAATAGTTTAGAATATACGATCTTTTTTCCAAAACAAAATGTCAAACTTTCTGAACTTTTACCTTATTTGTCGCAAATCAAAATAGTAGGTATAAAAGTAAAAGATAATAAAAACTACTAGGTAATAAAAGGTAGGTAGTAAAGGTAGTAAAAGGTAAATAGTAGGTGGGATATGAAAGGTGTAAATTATATACAATTTTATTTTAGTGGTACTTATGCATTTCGAATCAATTCATTTTTAAGATACGATTTTATTTATATTACGCATCGTTTGCTGGATAAAGGATAGATTGTACGGCATGCATTGACTTATTAATAAGTTAATGATAGCACCTCGAATTCCATATCAATTTCTTCGCATGTAGAAAATGTGTTCTATAAAAAAAGTCAAATGTCTTACAGCAGTACTTAGTAGATATGATAATATTAATCAGATGTCGAAAAAATAAAAGGTGTTCGGGAGAAAATGTTCGGTATTTTTAATAACCGTTCGATCTTCGTTTTCATTATTAACGAAAGTATTTTCGCATCAATTTGCTGACTTTTCTCGTTGGTAATGCTTTATCCAGAGGTGACGTTAGATTTTTTTGTTTCAAATGTGAATACCATTGTGATACATCAATGTCTTTACTTCATACTAATATCTATCGATGTCTAATAATAATGAGACGAGATCATTGTCGTTAATTATATTGTTATCTAATTTCTTTTCAAAGACACCACAGGATAGATATAAATGATACTTGGCATAATTGTAGCTCACATTCAATTCACAGGAATAACCCTAGGATAGTTTTATAACATTTTTTTTCCGTGAAAAGGTTAGTAGTTTTGAAAGCATTTGCATTAAAATATATAATATTAAAAATTTTGTATAACAACAAACCAGTGGAAACCATGATACAGGTATTAAGGTTTAACAATATTATAAACGACTTATTTTACCAAATGAAGTCAGACCTATTAGTCACAAGGGAGACTGTCACTCAATGTCATGAGTTTTTATCATCATTCATTTGCACTTTGGAAACTTACTTAACAGTTTTCGCCATTGATTGATTGCTATCTCCAGAGTACGTGCTTACTCTGAGGTTACTCAAAACTCTGCACTGAGAAATTTACTACACGCCAAACGCAATTTTCAGTTGGCAGTTGTTTTATTAGTCGAAATCCACATTCCATCTAGTGTGCCTGGGATTTGTCAACGTCGCACTGTACATTTATTTTGCTCCCTGACGAACAATTCCTACTTTAGACTATAACAATGGTCTCACTGTAAGCGATTGAGCGATTTAATAAAAAACTTTTACAATGTAACATATTCTACTGTGCATGCTTTAAACTACTTTAAAGTATTATAATACAGAAGAATAATGTTCTAAGTAATTTAAAAGCTGAAAGCAAACAATAAAATAATGTAATAAAAATATGACATGGGAATACTTGCCCATTTATTTTTATTTTTGCAAATAAGTATTATATTTTACGTATTACTACTACAAACGCAATAGAAGTTAATCAGATTAACGTTATTATAATTATTTATTATACCATTTATTACCAGAATAAATTTCAAATAATGAAAATAACAAATAATCGTGCTAAATGATAACATTAATAATATTCTGTTATATGGATTTTTCCAGCGATCGTCAGTTTTCCTATAGGATGTAGTTTCACTTTTTAACAATGGACGTGATGCGCACATGTCCCTAACAAGTCTCCTGCTAGAAATAAATACAAATAATATCCTGTTAGCCTATCCAGTCTACATACATAATTATGTATATTATAGATATCGGTGCTTATCTTCTCTGACTCATATTTTGGATATCTCCGACCGAAATAATTATTTCGTCGCTTCACCGTGGTAGTAAACAAGGCGCCTTATTTTATTGCTAAATCGTACCCTCTTGTCTGAATCGAGAGTGTCTTGTAAATTGAGCTCAACAAAATACTAGTAATACAAGTAATTTTCTCTGAATGCTTTTAAGTGATGGACAAAATATAACGGAAAATGCACTCATTTGCTTATTCATTCCATTAATTGTATATTTATGATTCCATACTTTGGAGGGCACCATAAACCGCAGATAAATACAGTCGTAAAGTCATGTCAGGTTGTTATACAATCATTCGACATAAAAACTTAAAATAGAAGAAAAGAAAATAAAACGTAAGGGACGTTCGAAACGAAATATGAAAACTTGGTCTGTGATGAGTTGCTGCAGTTAAAAATAACAGGGTATTTTTAACTGCTAAGGGTTTTTTAATATAATATTGAAATTTGTGCAATTATGGCAAGTTATTTGATTGATTTACAATCATTAATAGTAGTGAATACCTAATGCCTAAGCAAATATGCTTTGCTCAGCTGCCCATATCCCGTCGATTGATTGCATTCTATCAAGACTGCATCCAATTCTAGTATCTCAACTATTTGTATTGATATGTTACGTGTTGATCTGAGTTAGACTAAATTTGTTTGCTCAATACAAAGGAAAAATCACAATCACGGGACCGAAACGGTAGGAAAAGAAATACTATGTAAGTGTTTAAATTTTTTTCACCTATAGGTCCCTATTGGATACCTCGAATGAGAAATTTAAAAATTATGTGTACATTTAAAAATATTCAACGCAGATTTGGGAAATAGTATACCTATTTGAATGAGGTAATTTCACGACACCCAAAACCACAAAGTAGATAAGTAAACCCAGAACTAATTAAAAAATAAAACGCTTACGATAGCCTTAAGTAGCGGATGGACTAAGACAAGATCGTCCCTAGAATCCTGTAACCTGTAATGTTTCCGTTTTAGTCTAAGTTAAGGAGACCTCGTTCTAGAAGACTTAAATTCTACAAAGCTTCCAATACGACAGCAGAATATAAATTGACAGCTTGATTAATTCCTCTCTCCTGGAACGATAAAACGTCTTCCGCTGGAATAAGACTTTCATCCAAGCTAGATGCTCTCTAATCTCTTAGTTAAAACAAATAAGAAGAATATCTGCGGGATCGTGAACGTAATATCAATGACAATCTTTTGTTAAAATCTTATATTTTGTTATTCTTGAGAAAATACCGTGGTATTATAGTTCAACTATTGTTTTATTTTTTTATTGTTTAGGCACGTATAATAAAACAGTAACCGAAAGATATCTTTACATTGAAGGTTAAAGTAAAATAAGGTAAAGTATTATAGTGGTTTTTATTCCCACAATAAACGAAATAGCAGCATTTTTTGGATTTCCATTGGATTTCCATAATAGCCTGTCAATACGCAGGTGTTCAGGCCATAGTCCACCACGCTGACCAAGTGTGAACCAGCCTTATCCCACTGTGAGAACAGACCCGAGCTTAGCAGTGGGGCAGTTATGAGTTGCGAAGAAGAAGATACTTACATATATGAAAAAACCTAGTTTATTACACCGGTACCCCGTAAATAAATTCTTCTGATTGATCTAACATTTACTGCTTCATTACAAAAACACGATTTACTGTAGTACCTATAACTTTTTGGCTTTCATCTCACCAAATAGGTAGTTATCGAAAACCCATTCGTCATGGCATCGGAAAATAACTACCAATCTTATTTCACGTTTGCTGAAGCTATTACAAGTTCAAGGGCTGAGAGGTCTTCAAATCACGTTTTATTTATTTTACTAACATAAGCGTACTGCTTTAAGATAATCTAAATAAAATTGCTTAATTATATTTGCATCAACATCATGACGAATACCTACCTAATAATTATATGTACCTATAATTATTAAGTATTATATAAGTTAATTATAAATTGACAGGGTTGACTGGTACAGAATGCCATTAGGCATTAAGTCCGCCCATTGTACACTCTTATTATTAAGATTTTACTATAAATATAAAATTAATAAATAAGTAGGTAAATAAATTCTTATGAAAATATGGTGGTAGCTCAAATAAGGTCATTTGAAACGTCAAACAGGTTAACCAGTAGTTGGCCATTTTTAGCGTTCAAGCCGTCGAAGGGAACTCTTATATTTTTAAATTAATTATTTTTTAAATAAATTTGTATTTAGTAATACGCTTGAATGGATGGAGATGGAAACTGTAGCCGTTCGCGATGATTTACTCAAAAGGTGTAGTAAATCGTCGGTTTACCTTCGGCAATAAAGTGGTGCGTGGTGGTAAGAGGGCAATAAAACGTCTAGACCCTAGAGATTGCGCTCATTTCTAGTCAGGCAATAACCATTTAGTTACACGTACACGTACATATATCACTATGTACATGAAGCGGTACCTAATGGATACACTCACAAAGATACGAGTATAACAAATATTTTTTTTACATAAGACAAGCTAATGCTTGACAACAATCCCACCTGATGGTAAATGCATCGCCACTAAGTCAACCTATTAAAAGCGTCTTCACTCTCCTCTTGAAGGCTAATTAATAATAATTTAATATTCTTAAACTTTAATTAAACTTAATCTTTCTTAAAATATTTTTGCACACTTCCTCAGTCAATGGAAATAATAAAGGTAAAAATAACATACAGGCAGAATAAAGTCTGCCGCGTTTTGCTAGTAGATATAGGTAGGTACATATTTATATGAATAACATCGCCAAGGGCAGAGCAATGGCTCTCATAAATTTTTATTTATTCGATATCAACATAAAGGTCAAATCTTCACGCTATACGTATCATATCTGGAAAAAATGGCAAGAATTTTGCCGAAACGACAAATATTAGATAGATACTCTGTCTTTTTTTCGCTAATCTGAAATAAAACGATTAGGTACATTAATAAATATGCTTTATTGATCTTCGTTATGCTTCGTTGTACTTCGTTTAAAACAATACGCTTCCTCGATCACTGGGTCCACTCAAATAACAAAGGAAAATGTAAATTTAACAGCTCCGCTTCGACCGATCCAGGCTAGAACATTATCATTAACAATCCATTAATGTCCCAGCTGGACTCCGGCTTCGTCTCGCAATAGGACGGATAAAATTAATGGTCCGCCCCAGCCATGCGCGAATTAGCCGATTTTGCACACCTTCGATATTTAAATACGTTATTCAGGTTTCTTCATTATTTCTTGTTGATATATTGTATGTATATCGCCAGTAACCGCCCTCGAATCTTTAGATTTTTTTAAATATCTGAATTGATACAAATGAAGCAAACTGTTAGCTTTTTATAATGTTTCAGTGAAAACCGCATCAAACTTATTTAAGCCATTTCTGACAGCGGCAAAGCGCAAAGACAAACAAACAAAGATTTTTGTGATCTTATAGCTATAGCTTTTATATAAGTTTTTATGTAACTTTTATATAAATATTTTCCCTGTACAGATATTAATCAGTTTTGTTACACGTATAGATGAAGTCCGAGTTTAACTTATTATATTGACAATAATACCAAGCCATATGTGTAATATGTATTGTGTTGCTGTAATTAAGGCGTAAGCCAAAATCAATACTTATTTTTACTTGTAACCTAGCGGCAATTTATTATTTCTACTCAGTTTTTTCTGCGATTGTCCAAAGTGCAATTTATTTAAGATACACTGATACGTATGTATGTTATGATTTACCATTTCCATTAAGAGAGAAGTTATGATTAATATAGATAAGCGCGTGTACGGTGAAGAAGAGTAATATTTGTCAGCTTATTTGTCAGAGGGACCAGAAATATTAAATTAAAAAAAAACCTAACCTAACTTAACCCGAAGTTTGTTTTAACAACAATAGACTACAATATCACAATTTAAGATAGAACTGAAGTGAACAACAAAGGCTCTGATTCCCTTCAGAGAGATAAAAGAAAAAAAACCAAAGCACTTAAACACCGTTTTATCGCTCACTTAATTAACTTCCTCGTGTCGTGGCGACACCACACACACGTGACACGATGACGTCACTTTAACCCGAAACACGCTATCGAAGTTTTCTACACCACTCGCATAACTAGTTCCGGCACGTCCGCTCACCAGACGCAATCACCTAGCTTGGCGGGAGATCTTCCTTTGCTAAATTTTATTTATAATTAACTGGAAAGTCAGTACTATAACCAAAACAAGGAAAATACATTTCACTGTATATATTTGAAGGCTAGTAGTTAATTAGGCTGGTATACACTATGCATAAACACTTTCCTTAGGTATATACATAAGCTTGCAGAGCCTAGTGTCCCCAAATGGAAGGATCTAATGCCTCCTCTGTTCTTCGAAAATAACACCAATAAAAAAGAAAGATGGAATTAAATTTTCTTTGATTCTTTGATTTGAAGACTTCACTAACAACCACGATCCGAAAGAAAAAACGAAGAAATCCGAAACAGGACCTAATTTCTAAGAATTCTAATATTATGGAACTGAAATATATTCTGAAATTGTAGACCATCTGAAAGTACGTGAAAAAATAATTAATTAATATACCTATGTTTTTTATGGATAGCAAATGAAATTAGTGTAAGACAGCCGAATTTTCAAAAATAAAACATAGGTGAAAATCTACAAAACGTTGACACTTTTACTAAAGTGTTTTTTGACTCAGTCTGGTAGACCAGGTATATCCTCAAACTACCTTCCATTTCAGTTTGTCGTACAACTTATTGGACACCTCTGTATAAAAGCTCTTGAATTGAAGATTGTAAGAATGTGCTTTTACCAAGCGGCGTAGTATTAAACCTCATTTTCGGTAAAATGCGCTCAACCGTGTTTTTTTAATATCCTTACTCTCACTGAAGCTCGCAAAGCATCCGTGATTTATACAGTCCTTCATAAATTGCGCTCTCTTGATTGCGTTGTTTTGAGCCCGTTTGAATATGTATAACGACATTGCGTTGCACTAGGATTGCCACCGATCTAAATTATACAAGACTGTCTTTTAATGATTCATAATTTATGGCATATAATTTAAAGTTCTTTTGATGGCTCCTGGTTTGTTTATACTTTTGCCAAAAGTAAGGCGAATTATCATAATTAGAAAGATCATAATTTTAAAGTATAAATGCTTTCTGGAACAAATAGGCAAATTAAAAAAAAAGTAAGTTACTTTTTTATAAAACCTTTTAAAATATAATTTTGTGTTACTGCCGTAATTGACATTTAAGGATTTTAATTTGGTATATGCATATTATTATACATTATATGCATTAGGTATTCTAAATTCGCATAAACGGGTTGAAGTGATAGAAGGCATACAAGAAATGGTTCTAAAATATAACTTTTTTAAATTTAAACTTGCACCAAATTAAATTAACTTGATTCAAGTTCATTTAAAGTTACAAGTTCAAGTTACTTGAATACATCTATGCTTAAATAATCTTTTAGTTTATTCACTATGCGTTAAAAATTGAAAACATATTAGTCTTATCCGAAATTTTTGAACGTCAGTTAATTGACAAATTATCCCAGCTGAAGCTTTGTCACCCTTAATCTCGCGCTAAATTGAAAAATGTGTCAAATAACTTCTGACTGAATATGAATAAATTCATCCGGCGCTTAAAATGCCGTGAAACAATGTTTTTACGACTTTCAGAATAAAATTGTACACGGTATTTTGTTTCCATAATCCTTTTTTAATATGTAACAGTAATCGGCATCTATTTCACAAATTGTTTCATCATTTGAAAAATGCATTATTACCGGATGGACATACATAGATGATTATGCATGACTGTGTGTATAGTGTATAACAATTCAGCCACACAATATTTTAATGAAATTTCACGTCACGCAGTCTTTGACATCAGCTAATTCATATCAAATGTTGTGTGGCTGAATTGTTTCTAATGAAAGTCTGAAATAGGACAGCGATAGCAGGCAGGTGAAACCCCTACCTCATTCATCCATCTATCAGCATTGGTGCGTCCGCTGCTGGTTCTGAGCAGATACCCGCTGTTGTCTTCAGGTCGGCGGTCCACCTTGTCGAGGGATGACGCCCCTCGACAAGGTAATCATCAATCAGGGTCATCACTCAAGTACCTTTCCTCTACACCGATTTTGGTCCTCCGAGCTCTGGGCAGCCCAATACCATACCCTGCCTAATTATTATTATTATAATTGACCTAAATAACGATTAATGGCCACTAATACTATAGTTAATTATGTTTAAACCCTTTATTGAGCTTAAATTGACCATAACACTTAATGTTGTAATAATCAAAGTGGAATTAGCTGTGAGTTGATTAAAGCCATTACAGAATTACTATGCGGTTTTGATATGAACAAGAACTAGTACCTAAGGATCCTATTAATTGGTAACGATCTAAATTATTATTGGCTCGCAACATGTTGGTGAGGCTCCTGGTATTGCTTACATCTTACATGACGGTGATTTTTATGAGTGATCTTTTCTGTTCGTTTACATGCTTAAAGCAAAGAATCTTTCGAAGTGAATTCTTCTTTATTATCTATCGTTGTGATTTCGAATTCGTTGAAACGGAAATGACGCGAATGAAGGATCGGCAAAATGGCGGCTGACATTTTGCTTTGCTTAAAGCAAAACATCAATATTTGGACTGACAGTGTTCGTTGTTATGAAGTTTTACTTCTAGCATATGTGAATGGCACAAATAATTACTATATATTTAGTATTGCTTACATCTTACATGACGGTGATTTTTATGAGTGACCTTTTCTGTTCGTTTACATGCTTAAAGCAAAGAATCTTTCGAAGTGAATTCTTCTTTATTATCTATCGATATAATATATGATTTATGATGATATATGATTTGGAATTCGTTGAAACGGAAATGACGCGAATGAAGCATCGGCAAAATGGCGGCTGACATTTTGCTTCGCTTAAAGCAAAACATCAATATTTGGACTGACAGTGTTCGTTGTTATGAAGTTTTACTTCTAGCACATGTGAATTGTACACATTTTGATTTTTTTTCATTCATCTTCGTTTTGAAGTTGATGAATAACAGAATAGGTAACGTTAATATTGACATGTATCTTATTTAAAGCGAAACAGATTCTTTACTAGCAAAACTAAAATACTCAATTCATTAAAATGCAGTAGCGCGAGTAATATAAAGACGTTTAAAGCGTACTTAACTTATTCACGACAAGATTGCACTATTCTCCAATAGCAAGAGCGTGTAAGCACAGACATGATTTGTAAACTGACGTCATAAATTTACATTTATATAGAGATATGTAGTTGGTCGCAATGAATACATTTAGTTATGTAAATTTGGTTTGGAATTTAATTTAAGGTAGATAATTAGAATTGACCCGATTTTAATTGAAAGGATGTTGAGCCGAGTTAGTATACACTCCTAGATCATCGTATTGTAATTAGTAATCAACATATACAGGGTGTTTGTTTCTTTTTCTCTTCTAAGATTTAAAATTTAAAGGCACCTTATCGAAACGCGTTACTTTCATAAGTGTATTAAAATACCTACATGAAATAAATGATTTGAGTTTGAGTTTGAGTTTGAGTTAGGGGCTCAAACAGAAACCTTGTAACCACGCTTTTGGACCGAGATTCTAATACTACATCGAAAAAAAAAATTCGGTGCATTTTTTGTACGATATAAATTTATTTTACACTTTTTTTATTAAATTTTGAAATATTACATAATTCTTCCGGCCCCTCCGGCGACTCCGACTCGCAATTGACCGGTTCTTATTTGTAAATATTAATCCTGCCCACGCGTCACTCTGGGAATGGCTACCATAGCAACAAGATTTGTAAAACTATGACTTGATTCCAGTGTGGGAGTGGGAACTTCGGAGCTTCCAAATGTTTTTTATTGGACACAAATGCTCGTCAATGTCTTTCTACTGAACAAAAACAAAATAGGTCAAACAAAAGAAAATAAAAAGGTACTGAAATCTTTTGTCTTTGCCTATTGTTCCAGTATTTAATACTGTCTGTGTTTTGTGATTTAATTATGTATTTTCTTGAATTTCGAACTTAATTACGGCGTTTTCATTCTCGTCACTAGAAATATACCTGCATCACGGTAATTATGATACTATTACCGTGCCTGTAGTTAGCGGAATCCGAGTGGGTAAGCGGTATGACCTAGCGGTGTGAGAAGTTTCGCAACAGCTTAAGGTCCGTCCTCACTTGTAATCGTCGCCGGATCGAACGCATGGCATGTTTGTATTTGACCGTCTCTAACGAGTGTTCAAGGCGGATATCTCGTACTGTTACGACGACGTCACGCAGGTTCACGTAACAAACGCTGTCCAAACTACTATATTGTGATAGCCGGAGTGAGATGTTGGTTATAAATATTTGCTGTATGGTGTTTATGAATAAGGTTATCTTAATATATATAAATCTCCTGTCACGATGTTTGTCCGCGATGGATTCCTAAACTACTTAACCGACTTTAAATTAAATTGGCACACCGTGAGCGGTCTGGTCCAACTTGAGAGATAGGATAGTTTTTTATTTATTTTTATTGGAAATGAAATGTTTATTAAACATTAATAATGTTCATTTATTGTTTAGTTCTATGGATTTCTCATAGATGGCGCTGTTGGTTGATTCGTCATCCTGAACCACAGCAACGCGTGGTATGGTAGCTAGTTTTATATAATTATGGTGTTTATGAATTAGTTTATTAATATGTTTATGAATACTGCGTGTATTCTTATTCTGTGTCCACATACTCTACTGACGTTTATCTGAACAGGCTTCTAATTGTCACGCTAATTAACGTCAAATTTCGTTATAAATTTAAGCAATAACGCAAAAGTTATTGAAACACCGACATCGATTATTCAGATGTTTACATTGTTAAATTCCTTCCGTCAGCCTTTTTCGTCCGATTTTTTAGCTAATGAGATACTGGAGCTCAGTTACGTTCATTTTCCGCTTTTATAATTTATCAGCGTACTGCAGACCTACCATCATTGTTGAGACAAGTAATTTGTCGAGGCTTTTAAATTGCTTTTTTTGTAACGGACTGTACTTATGGCTTTTATTTTTTTATTTAACTTGTAGTGTTTGTTAGAACTACTTTCTGTATTCCTACAGGGTAGAAATTTTACATATTGCTTTTGTTCCGATGACAATGCATTTCTAGTTTACGCATGACTTGACACTATGTTCAGGATTGGCTCCACGCGACGAAACTCATAAAGTTACTTTTGATATGTTAATAACGATTAAATTTATTGCTTTACATTTATGATTTACTAAGCATTGGGAAGGCGCCTTTTTGGTTTTTCTAAGTATTCATTTATTAGCTATAAATATAAGATGTCTTTTTAAATATAAGATAACTTTTATTATTTATGTTACTTATTTTTAAGCTAACAACTGCTCATGGCTACGCTTGCGTAGATTTACAAACTGCCCCAATTCTATTAAGGAAATAAAGCAGTTTAAAAACTAAAAATGGAAAAGCCCTCTTTATTCCCTATTCCGTGGGTATTTGAATTATAAAATTAGACAATAATTTATTGTAGTTCAGAAATTTTACGATCATTCCCTATGATATTTTTTATATACCTACCGATTTCAAATGAATAGTTTTATGATTTAATTTAGGAAGATTTACGCTGTTCGCGAGTGCGTGTGTGTGTAAGAGTGTGTAAGCGTTTATTGCTTTTTTATTTTCCTTCATTAATTTCATTAATCTGATTCATTAATTATATTAAAGAACATTTTTAACAAAAAAAAAGTTTTCTCCACCACTCACATATACTAGTTCCGAACATAATCAGTCAGAGCTCGGCCACTCCCCAGGCATGACAGGTGCTAGATTTGAACCCCTGCTGGACACTACAACTTTCAAACGTTGGCTCTCACTACTATAACAAACAAGACATACAGGAACAAAAATATCCAACCTAATCCTGGTGTTTTCTGAAGCATAGCAAGCATATCTCACTAAAGCGGTGTAATATTTGTTGTACTGGTTAATATCCGGCTGTGGATGGCAGCTACTGTAAAACTTTGTTACAACAACAATAATGAGACCGTATTAATGTAGAATAAGTAAGTTAAGGTTCATAAACCGTCGAGTGAAAATTCCCACAGTGTAGATATTATTATATTTTATTAATCAAACTTTTTATGATAGGTACTGAAGGTTGACTTTATTGCTGACTAGAATATAGCTTTTTAATCAAACTTTTATGTCGAGTTGATTTTATAACCCTTGGCTACTTAACTTTATATTTAAAAAAAAATTATACTACATAGAGCAATAGATTTCTGTGCATGTAGTAGGTTCCAGCTAAATTGACTTATATTTTTTGGATGTGACAGTAACGTCATCCAAAACAAATTTGCTAAGACCATAATCCCTAAGTGGGGATCATTGGTAACCCGGTTACAACCACGCCGTAGCCGGGTTCGATTCCCGGCCGAGGCGAATATTTGTCAAATGTTAATGTTAAAAAATCTTTGTTTGTTGCGTAAGTGTTTATTTATATTCAGAGCGTAGCAGGTGCAAAACACAAGCAGTGTTTGGCCAATATCGGAAAAGTCAAGAGCTCAACTCAAATTGCCATGCCATGCCTGTTTGATTGATTGTGTTGAACAATCGATGTCCGCAAAACGTCAGACATTCTGTACTGTAGCCAAATTCTATAAGGGTCATTGCCACGGTTACAGATCACAAATTAATAAACGCTACACACTAAATTTAATGCAGATCTCCTTTTTCACACGTCCCTGTAGACTAGTTGTTGGTAGTGTTATTAATTGTATCAGGTGTTCCTTTGCGGAACTTCATTATTACAAACTAAAAATCAATCTAGTTCGCAACAATCCGCGTCAAAAAACACGTATGATGGTGTATACTTCCACGCAAGTGTCACCTTCCCTTCCACATAGGAACATGCAAACAATCAAAGAAAATATACATACATACATCAACATACATACATCACCATCTCCACATAAACCACATTTAGTTTGTAGTTGGTAGTGATTCTATTTGCAAATAGAGGCCCGAGGTTCGGTTCCTGTCCGGGGCAGATATTTATGCTACAGATAAAATAATGTTTGTTCTCAGATTGTGGGTGCTAGTGATACATATCTTAGTCTCAATGTAGTGCCTAGTCATATAATTTTGTTAGCGTTTATTGTTTATTATTACGTATCTAATATATCGCTGAAATATATTCATGGCTGTGGGCTTTAACCTCTTAATAACAACAAGGTCAAATAGGACAAAGAGCTTTCCTCGACATTAAGGAAGACTTAACATGGAGAACACGGAATAATCATGTTGATCCAGTGTGGATTAAGTATGTCTGTGAATGTAAAAGGTCGCTTAATTAACTAAAGTAACAAAGCGGTGATGAACTCAAAATATTCAACTGCCAACATTGAATGCACTAGAAAGCGTGTACAACTAGACGAGTTTTACAGGATAATATTCGCACACAATAATCCTTCTAGTATGGGAATCATGATCGCCAATAGGGTAACAAAAGAAGCCTTCAAAGCACGTGATACATGTGTATCATAGGTCGTCGTAGGGATAAGTGATAGCCATGAGCGGCAACGGGAAACCTCAAAGCGAATTCGCTCTGCGGTTAAAACCTCGAGCGTTAAAAACATATCTATGGTTTTCACCTTGTATGGCCACAAAATTTCACTGCAAATTGTAGCGGGTGGCATTGATAACACAAACAACACGTCACTAACACCCATGGCTCGAGAACTAACATTCATCTGTTAAATATCTGCCCCGGCCGGCAATCGAACCCGAGACGCCTCGCTCCGCAGGCTGGTCACTAACAACTACGCTACAGGGTCGCCAAAATACATATTGACATTAACATGACGCTTCTAGTATCTATTAAAAAGCCTCTACCGGAGGGGTTCCATACGCCACATCGAATTCCATTACGGAGCGTGTTTCTTGGCGAAGCCATAAAAATTTTCTTCCTTGCTGTTTGGTCCTTATGATTAGTAATAATGACGGTTAAAATTGAAATAATACGCATTTATTTTCATACCAGCATAAATCAATACTGCTGTCAACAACCTCTTAGAAAAGCTTTCTTCTTAGATAAATTTTTGAACTTTAAAACATACAGTGAGCCAAAAACGTAATTCCATGATCCGACGTCAACACCAAACAGATTTTGTAAAACAAACGTCCAATTAAGTTTATAAAACGCCGAAGAAATTTTATTCTCATAACGCTACAGCGATTACTTCAATTTCAGACATGATATATGTGGTTGCCAGTAAGAATAATATATTTTCCGGAAGAAATCAAAGAAGAGTTATATTTTCCTTGCTATTTTAGTGAAAGATTTATAGATCTAAATTGTGCTTTTTTATGGCAAGATTTTTTATATTTTGAGCTAAGTGTGTTTGAGTTAATGCTAAGAAAACATTCTAGCATTTTACAAAACCAAACCATCAACGTAAGTAAACTCATAAGTTTTTGACAAACTTTAAGCAGATGCCTAGGTGTGAAGTTACGTGTGTTGAAGAGTTTCAGGTAAAACACGACAGTCTCTACGTACATTACAGTACGAAAATATAAAAATGGAACATATTATTGCTTTAAAAGCCTACCGGATAAGAACAAGACTCTTTTTAACAATTACAAACTGGACAAGTAGACAACAACTACAGAACTAACTATTACTAACCCAGACCCTGACCTAGACCCTGACATCGTCCTCATACGTACTAACTGACCAACTAACATTCTCAACAACACCCTTTGCTAACTGAACTAACCATTTTAGTCCCGATTTGAGCTTTATTCTGTGTTGGCAACAGTTGTCATGGGCGGCAGCAGAAGGGACGTGCTCCATTTGTTTGATATCTTAAATCCATAAACATAATAATGTAGTATCAAAAGTCACAATCGATGGTATATGTCGTATAGACAGATATAATATTATTATTATTAAACTATCTACTCGTAAAGTCACAATCCAAAGAGCCACTTTAAATCGACTACTTTACGTTACGTTACGTTACTTTGTTAAAAAAATAAGCTATTAAATCTTCAGCTACAAAATTAACTTCAAAGTGCTCTTCAGGAAAATACCGTTTTACATTATAAAGGTAATAAAGCCGAAACATTATTTAACAAACATTCTGGTTAACGTATTAACAGAAAATAGGATCAAATAAATTAAGAGTCTGAGAAAGTAAGAACACGCGTTTACAATGCTAAATTAATTATAATTATAATAAATGCAAAGCAATAAATTTAGTCACTGTGCTGTTAACCATTGTTTCGAGTTACAAAAGGATGTAGTTCTAAGTCACCTTGCAAAATTTGGCCTGAACATAAACAAGCATTGGACTTGAATAAAAGATTTTAAATCCTACTTATATAAGTACTCGTAGATTCTTCAAAACGCCTCGATATCCAGGAATACGATAAAAGACCAAAATCAGCCAGTTAGACAGTGTGAATTGTGATATAAGAGTTGTTCCAAGTTCACACCTTTTGAAATAAAAGTAAATGCTCACACAAATTGTTACACAAAGCGACATCAATTTGGTCCTTACATTTACCTCGCGTTATTCTAGTACACGTTGAAAGTACTAAGTCTTTTTTACAACCACAGTTTTATCTGTGGACGTAAAAAAGACTTAGTGCCAGCGTTTAATGCCTGCACTTAGAGCGCGTAGAAGAAAACAAAGTTTCGAGTAACACAGAACTTTGTACAAGTAGGTTTTCCGTGAACCTTTCTTATGCATATTTCAGAGCAATGGACATCTAATGACTTAATGGTTGTTACGAAGCGGTTACCTAGGACCGACCGTCTTTCACTTTTCGTGTTTGGTTGCTTTTATAAAGTAAATTTTCTACTGTTTGTTTATAAATAATAATAATAATAAATAACGCTACACACTCATAGCCCAACACTAGGATTCCCTGTGTCGTGGGTGCCATGGTACCAAGAGTCTTTAAGGTGATCCCCGGACGAATGGACACAGCGAAATATTAAGTAAGGTTCCTTGTTGACTAAAGATCCTTAAGAGCAATTGACAGCAGTAACACAGTATAGCTCATTCAATTTGACAACTTTTATAAATGAAAAATAAATAACATGAAATAAAGAAGGATATTAAAAACGTACGTTTGATAAAAAAGGCGAAATAAAACAAAAGCACTCGGAAACCAACCTTTTTGTATTTGTATAACAACCTACGCTCTGTACTACAAGCTTCAAGCCAGAAACTTTGTTTGACGTCAATACTTCACTTGCCACAAAGGGAAAGTTCTGCTACACAACTTTCCTACTTCCTTGCTGTAAATACTTTACAATTTTAAGTGTTTTGCTGCAAAAAAATTTGGTGGATAAAGAAGGTAACTTGCACACCTGAGAGTTCTCCGTAATATTCTCAAAGATGTGTAAAGTCTTACAATCTGCACTTGGCTAACGTGGAGGCCTATGACCTGAACATGTTAAGACCTCACATTATGACGGGAAACCCGAGTCCTACAGTGGGACAGTTTTGGACAGGATTGCGATGAAGATGATGGTGATGATATAAAAACAAAAAAAATCAGTTTGGAATAGTTACCCATGTTCTTAAATAAAATAAAACATTAACATAAACTCGCACTGTGTCTGATAGCAGCATAATAAATAGTGCTTCTGTCTCAATAAAACTTCTTAATCGTGGAAATGTACACCACTTAAAGTGCAGCTGTAATTATTTTTGCAAGACCTAAATATATTGCAGCGTGTAGCTGGCGGCGTTGCCTACGCAATTGAATTACGATGTTGTTACAAATAAAACTGTAGAAGGTATTCTTATGTAGAAGTAATTCTTGGAGCACAATACATACATCGTACAGTATACTAGTGAACTTGTTCTTTACGTTTACAAATATTAAATACACTCAGCGGCACGGAATCTTGGCCAAACTCATAGCATACGATAACATTTTTTTAAGTGTGTGTAACTTTGTTCTTAATGTATAATTGGGTGGAAATAATGTTTACGTTAATCCTAAGAGACTTATTAACTAAGTTGAAGTGCATTTTGATTTGATTTCTGAAGTTTAGTTGAACCGTGTCATTTATCCGACGAAGTCTACGTTTTGAATTGTGTTCTGGAATTTGCAAGCGTTAAGTTGTCGAAGTTCTTTGGTTTCATTGTGATCAATAAACGTCTAAAGGCGCCTTAGGATCCATAAAAATGCCTCTATCACCAAGTCAGATAGCACAAGCAGTGGCATTAATCGAACTAGGGATAACCCATCGTGAAGTGGCTACTATCCGTAACGTACCGGGTTCTTCGATGCAATATGCACTAAAACGGTACCAAGAGACTGGCCTCTGCACACGCAGACCAGGTAGTGGCGGTGTACGTTGCACGTCAGCTTGTGACGACCACTTTATTGTGTTAGAGATTTTAAGAAATCGCTTCCTTACTGATGTCGAGATCCGACAGCGGCTTCAAATCTCCAGGAATGTAAATGTTAGTGAGCGTACGGTGAGAAGACGTATGGAGGAACTTTTTAAGATCAAGAAGACCAGCCCGTGGCCCACAGCTTCTCCCACAGCATAGAGCAGCGCGATTTCAATTTGCCCGCGAACATGCTAACTGGTCTCATGAACAATGGCAAAGGGTTTTGTTTACGGACGAGTGCAGGATCGCTTTAAATGCACCTGATGGTCGACAACGTGTCTGGAGAAGGAATGGTGAACGATATCAGGCGATTACTACCACTCCCACAGTGAGTTTTGGTGGAGGCTCTATAATCGTATGGGGTGGCGTTAGTTCTGATGCACGTACAGAATTGGTCATCGTCAATAACTCCCTGACTGCAACACGATACGTCGAGGATATCCTTCAAGAACATGTTGTACCCTTTGAAGGGTTCATTGGATATTACCGATTCATTTTAATGCATGATAATGCACGACCATACGTCGCTCATATCGTAAATGAGTACCGGCAAGAGGTTGGTATTCAAAAATTGCAGTGGCCAGCTCGCAGCCCCGACTTAAACCCAATAGAGCACATTTGGGATAAGCTAAAAACGACAATTAAAACAGCATCGAACCTACCACAAACCCTTAGCCAGCTTCGAGATGCTGCACTGACTGCGTGGCGCGACTTATCGCAAGTGGACATTAAAAAATGTCATCCAAAGCATGCCAGACCGAATGCAGGCAATCATAAGGGCTAGAGGAGGAAACACGCGATATTAGAAAGTACAAAATGTTGTCAAAGATCAAACAGTTTTTAATTCCTAGTGCTCAAAACTGCAGTGTTTAATTTTGTGTAAATGTGATTTTGCGCTTAAACTTCATTAAAAACTTAAAAAGACGTTATTTATGAGTAAAAATGATTAAAGACGTTAAGTGGATGAACAACGATCAAATTGGCCTAAATTAGAAGTGTACAAACTGAAAAAAACTGAAGTTATCACAAATTTTGTAGGTGGCCAAGTTTCCGTGCCGGTCAGTATATTTTCCCTTACGCCGGATTGCTCTCCCTTGTAATAAATTAAAGACTCCGTCACAGCTAGTTCTCGTGATTAATCATTTTTGTCTGTTTTTTACCCATCGTTTGTGTTTATTACTTTTGTAATGAGATTATCATTATCATTTTTTTCGATGTTTATATCCATCGTTTGTGTTTATTACTTTTGTAATGAGATTAATGATTTTCATTTACATTTATTCACTCCAGCAAAGTTATAGAATGCGATATAATTAAAAGAAATATCAGACATACCAAATCTCAGACGCCTACGTGCGTCCACATTCAAATTAATTTATTATTATTAGAGGTTTTGTAATATTTTTAATTTGAATTGTTTACATTTGATATTGAAAATAAGTCTTTTGATTTAGAACTTTGCAATATATCATTAGATACTATTTTAACTAACAGAGTAAAATTATCTCTTTATGAAGGCACTATCATAAATACAATATAATTCAAAGTAATCAAAACAATATTTCATAAACCGGTTTAGTTAAAGACGGTTTCATTAATACATGCTTATAAAGTATACATTTAATTATATTGTAACTATTTACTGTTTCTTCGAAACAAAACGAATGAAACATAAGTCGGGCACTGCCGGATAACAATGTCTGAAGTCTCATTAGTAAGGAAATAAAAATTTGCTAAGACCCTTGTTAATATTAAATCAACTTTTAAATCCTTATCTGTCAAAAAATCTTTCAAAGGTAGATACCTATATTTTAATTTAGAAATAATTAGGAAACGCCTAAGATATTTATTTAGGTACGCTTAAAAACGATTATTTTGAAGAGTCCAACAAGTCTTACTCATATTATATTTATAGGTTCTATAAAAAAACTGCTTCAAATTTTCATTTAACCCAATTTAGTAGCAAAACTCAGAAGACAAAGAATTTATTCAAGATTGACTTACTCAAATAATGTTTAGTTTTAAAAATTGTAGCGAACAATTCAATACTATAACGTACTACTGACGTACGATCACTGTTTTGCAACGATGTTTTATCGAAAGTAAAGACAAAAGTAACTTCTCAGGTCATCTCTTTAAGTAATATACAACAGTTGGACAATAATATTTTACTGCATGGTACTGGTTGCGGCACTCTGATATGTGCAAGTTTACAAGAATGCTTCTTATGGAGTAATTAAATATAATTATGTTTTATTGATTTGTCATAATACGATAGCTAGATAAAATAAAACGGTAGCTCACAGTTGTGGCAGCGGATGGGTGGCAGCGGAAGGGTAGGGCTGCATACTCGTTTGCTATCTTAATTCCATAAAAATATCAAGTCCTAATTATAAATATTCCCATTAATTAAAAGTAGATGAAGTCACAGACGCGTTGCTCGCGTAATAACGGAGAAATTCATAAGATAAAAACCGTTGGGGTCACTGTGACTGCCGCGCCGTTAGGTGGTTAGCTTGTCTGTTCGTTTGACGGCTTAATATGAAAACATACAAAAGGTGATATAATAATGAAGGCAATGATGACTGGTTACAATAATTACGGATACATTAAAAGACGTCTATCCAGAGTTTACCAAAAACTTCTCCAACAAACTTTAGTGACCATTCACATCGTAAGAAGGACCATTATTTGTATTTACGAGTATTTCGTTTGTCGGCTATTAACATAACGTAAAGAATAAGTAGAAAAATCGTATAATTTAAGCCTGTTCGATATGGTCCGTGAAACAAAAAAAGAACGACTCCACTTCATTATACTCTAACCAAGGGACTCATTAATTCAAAAAGCGCTACCTCAAAGGCAAAAGAGCAACCGGCCCCCAGTCCGCAGCCACAATCGTAATATTTCTTTCCTCCTCCCAAAAAAATCGTTTCGAGTGCGTGACGTGCCTTTAGGGTCGTGTAATTGTTTTTTTTTTTCAATAGAAGCTCAAATAATCAAATAAAAAAGATAAAAATATGAGGGATACAAAAGTAATTTTTATAGACAAAAAAAATATTTTTTTCATTTTACAGCCATTTAATTTTTTATTGCTAAATAAGGAACTGATGATAATATTATTATCGTTATAATTTTGGCATGAAGCGGTCTATAAAAAAAACAGCAGTAATTGTTAGTAACTTACTAATTTACATTAAAAAATAAAATAATATAACATATGAAAAAATACCTTTTTATTGAAATAACGCGTCTTTAGTATTTTTAAACAATCATGCCATGGCAAACATTCATGCTTTCTTCGTGTTGCAAAAAAAACTCACTAAAAAAACTTTTAAACTAAGTACAATTATCATAAATAATTGATAATTGCATAACCAATACGTACCTCACCAGCCCATAGGCATATCATATAAATAATTCGAAGACTGAAAAGAAAACTAAGGAAAGCGCTTATTCGTTAAATAGTTCACCTGTAAACTGTCCCTTGGGACACGTTACACACGGACTTTGGGCATAAAGGTTAAAGTTCTCATGGCCGCTTGCAAACCCGTTACGGCTTAACAACCCTAATCTTACCTACTATGCAAAAGGTATAATTAAACTTCTGATGGGGTTGTTTATGATGCAATATGAAGGGCGTTTTCAATTGACTATTTTATGAAGAGTAATGGAGAAAATGTTTAAACGGTTTATTACTTTAATTGAAAGATATTCAAATGTAAGATTACAGAGTACCTACTCCTCTTCTAAATATACATACCTAATTATGTAGTTCAGGATGTTTCAACGACTATTTTCTTCTTTTTGTATCTACTCTTAAAGATGGCTTAGGTAATAACAGACCTGAATAACATGCTTGATTGAAGTTTTAATAATATTCACACAATATAATTGTTTTGATAGTATATTGCTACTCAGAATTAGTAATTCTTAACGTTGCACTTACCACAACATAATATACACTTGATTTAAAATATACCGTATACAATATTAAAATCAAATAAATAATTTTCACGCAGTTTTTACCTCTAGATTCTTTTACTTTTGAAAATTCCATATAGCAATGTGAAAATATTTGATTATCGAGATCACTTTCAAGTTTCCCACAGTAAAGCGAGAGAAGATTACCAGTATAATAGTATCAGGCAATATAATCGTGGTCTGAGCAAAATGTTTTAAGAGAACTACAAACGTAATGTCTAGAACTCTTGGGAAATTAAGCCTAATGGGAATCGATAAAACCTTTGCAGAATTAAAAGAGCACGTCAAAGAGAAAAGTTGCTTGGTAAAACTTTCCGAAAATATCCTGGTACTTACTGTTAGTAATACTGATATAGGTAATCTAATCTATAATGGCAATGTTAGCCAAGTAGTGTAAACATTGGACTCCCGTAAACCGGGACCTGGGTTCGAATCCCGCACGCCACTAATTTTCAAACTTGCTTTGATGAAGAACAAAAGCGTGAGAAAGCCTGCACGGCTGAGAGTTCTCCTTAATTTTCTCAAAGGTGTGTGAAGTCCGCCAATCCGCACTTGGCCAGCGTGGTGGACTATGGCCTATACTCCTCACATTGTGAGAGGATGTTTTCCTTCACCGAAGCAAGTGATAATTAAATTCTAATACGCACACGCATATTATTTGAAAATTAGAGGTGCGTGCTGGGGTTTGAACCCGGCCCCCCCGGTTCGGGAGTCCGACGTTTAACCACTCGGCTATCACTGCTTACTTACTGCTTACTTTATATAACTTGAATAAATTAAATTCATACTTTAATACCCATTTCTTTTATGAGAGCTATTAGTTGATTACTGAATTGGGATAGTAATGACTCTCTCGATAGGAATCTGTAATATTAATCCCACGACAACCTTAATCACTTATTTACTTTAATCACTATCAATAATGGACTATGATTAATATTGATTAATTAATGAAGTTATTGATAAATCTCACAAGATTATCTCATCTTTTTATTCTACCCTCAAAATACTTAGTCTTATACATTTATTGGACAAACGTTTCATATGAAAAATATCAATAACAAACGGTTATTCGAAACATAGTCATTTTTAATGTTTATACCCGACAAACAAGCACCAAAGAGCGAACATAATGATCTCGGCGACAATGGACATCCCTAACACCAAACTAACACCAAAAGTATAAACGATTCGTCATCGACCAACAAAAGAGGAGGCGAAGAAAGAAAATATAGGGCCTCAAGCTTCCAGTCGGCACATGACAAGTCGTTTGGTAACTGACTCAAGCAATGGGTGGTACCTACCGTAGCTAGCCGTACGGGCTTCTGCCCTTCAGGTCTTGTCATATTTGTCATGCTCAACATAAAGTTGCATTGTCGTCGGAACTGAAGCATTATGCAAAATTTAAGTGCGTAGATTAAGAGGAAGCAGTTTTAATTCAGCTAGCATTTGCCCCGAACATACATACAAACATTACACGTTAAACAAGAGCTTGTAATAAAAAAGAAAGGTTACAAATCTTTACGTTTCGATTTATCTACTTATCAAATAATACTGCAGTCCACGTATAATTAGGCAACGTATCCGCGGATAATCTCCCTTTCAATAACGCCGTCTAAGAGTTTATTAATAAAAGTTTACTAATTCGAGATAAGGCTATCTCTGTTATCTGAAACTGATTGCGATATGGTATAAACAGATAACAGTTGTTTCAGTTTTCGTATGTTTTCACGGTAAACGAGTAAGTTATGCTGTATAGAAAAGTTGAACTACATTAGTGCACAATACCGCCCTCTTGCGTGAGTCAGCCGCCAAAAACTGTAATGTTCGGGCTCCGAAGCTTGTCAGCCAGTACATTTTTCCTTCTTTCTTATTTATATTTTCTTGGTTGGCAACGCATCAGTGATACCGTTGGTACTTACGTTTACGGTACTTTTACTTACGTTACGCATACTTTACGTTTACTTACGTTACGTTTACTTTAGGGTACGTTAACTTTACGTTTACTTTACGTTAAGTTTACCATCAGGTGGTTCGTCTAGAGGTTGGTCGGCTATTTAAAAAAAAGCTAAATTTACAGCATTGTCATCGTACTATTATAACCCCATTCTGAATGTAGCCCTGCTAAATGTCTGGCTGAATTAGCAACAATATAAATGAGTGCTCGGTCCCTTTTAGACAATTAACAGTCCTACTCCGAAACTCCATCAAGAATGGTTGCTTACACATCCTTCGCGTACAAAATGTCTTTTGGAACAAAGTTCTTTTGTTCAATTACCATGATAACATGAAATCAGAGATAACATTTCATAAACAATCATAGCGATAAGGTGTCAATGTCACTTATTAAATTTTCAGGAGTTATTTGTTTAGGAATGACATTTGGATAATAACATTTCTTTAATTAGACGAAAAGAGTATTACTTATTACTTGCGTAAATTAGTATACCTTTATATCTCATTTAAATAGCCTCAAACGTTGTTAATTAATGTCATTGTCATAATATACAGTAACTTGGTGTCTTATGGCATCTCTTTTCTCTGTAATTTTGAAAAGCTAAGCTTAGCTATCCGTCTAACAGTATAATACAATAGAATACGGAAATCCTATTAAGGGACAGGGATTACGAAAATCCTGCAGACTTAATCATCGACAAAATCTTGTCTTACATAACTGCTTCTAAGCATGTCACATACATACCCTAACGATTATATGACATTACATAACAAACGAGTTAATTCCACCACATGCCTATAACATACGACTTGTTGAACAGATCAGATGTGACAGGCATTCATGACAAACTATCTATAATATAGATACATGGGATTACACAATCAATTATAGTTCAGAGGATGCTTAAACTAACAATAATTAACAATTAAACTTTTACACATTGGATTATCTTGTTAGTCCTGTTAGACCTAAGAGTCGTTCTAATTCGGTCACAGACTAATTAGTACCCTCTAGTACTAATTAGTCGACTAAACTGGAGTCAGTATTAAAATATACGATGCAAAGCCGACGTCTGAGCAGGTGCCGTAACCTCGTCCGTTGCTCAGGAGATTGAAGCGCGTGCAGGCGTTAGGTTGGACTTAAAGATCCCCATCTTTCCATCATCATCCCCTCCCTCTTGCACCCCAGTTAGACATGCATCATAGTCAAGACGACACTCCCTTTGCCTGATTTTAAAATCGTGAGTACCCGATTTCATTACAAAAAAAATATCTACAATGATATAAGTTTAAAATCATTTGTAATTTCACATTAACTATTCGTTTACTTTAACACTATTCAACGACATTCGCCTAAAGGTATCTAAATTTGTTGTGAATTTCGATACTTTACTGATCACTGAACAACAAGCCTGTTCCCATCTTTAAGTTGCCCGGAGACCTATGGATGACGTTGAACATCAACGCTTGACCCGTTTTCTCATTTGCAGAGTAAAATAATGTTGTAATTCGATTCTCTGTAACATAATTTTAAATACTATGCTACCTGGCTTATTTCAGATTAGCATTGTCCCAAAAATGCTTCGGAAATAGAATTCAATTCCATAAAGGAAACAAAGGCAATTCAGCCGTAATTGGAAGATTCTCTTGAATATAACAGAGCTTAGGAAAATTTAAGAGACCGAGTTTATTCCCCACTGAGGGTTGTCGAGTGTCCAAGTCTACTTAAAGCTTACTCAATGCACTCCAAAGCTAAATTCCTCGGTGAAAGGGTTCTTGATTTGTAAAGTAAAATAGACTTTTGATTTTTTATGTTTTCGTTTCAAAGGATTGACATAATGTGTGGAAAGTTGGCTGTGTGGTCGGTGGTGGAAAGTGAAAACCATAAAAGGAACGGTGTGATACAATCCGCCTGGTGTGTATTCGACTTTTAATCCGATTAAAACGTACGGGTATATGAAAAAAGAAAAAGTTCTTATGCTGAACTGCGTTAAAAGGCCACATAACGTAGCAGCTGAAAATAAGTAATTTTCAACTTTACTATCGAGGAAACCTGCCATAACGGCGGCACTAGGTAACTACTTCACATTTCTGAAAATATTCCGTCGTCTTTTCAAATTCATAGCTTAGGCCTGCATAATGCTACGGAGCTTAAATCTTCAGATTTTATACAGGACACGGCCAAAGTTCACGAGCTAAAAGTCGTGATTCTCGTCACAACTTATTTATTTCAAGAACAATTATTCAATTATTCAATTCAATATCAATTATTTGCAAATAAAGAATATGCAACAGAATGACTATCTAGAAAGTCTCTAAAAATAATACATGAACGCCTATTCTTTTCATTTTCATATTTTCGTTATCATAACTTATCATGTTCTCAATATTGAACCTGGAATCATTTCAGAAGAAAATAATGTATATTTTAAAGGTTCAGTGGTTCTTAGTAATAAATGAAATGTCGCTTATTTATTTTAGTTTGTTTTGTGCACATGTTTTACGTCTATTGTTTTATTTTCCTTTTCAGGTTCGCCTGACAGTTTTTCTCTCTTTTAAGCGACATAAGCCTAATGTTTTCAAATTACTTTTTTGTCGAGTAACGTATATACATTCAAAAAAGAACGTAATTCCCTTAGGATCACACTTATCTAGACAGACGCCCATCTATCGTTGAAAACTTACTATTTTCCGATTCCGCTGGGTGATAAGTTGAAAGTGACGTGACAGCAACAGCGTCTAATAAAAAAACTTTTGTAATGTAACTATTACTAACAAGTCGTTCATAGCCCGGCGGTTTGCGTCGATCTTAAGTGATCGACAAAGTCAAGCAATAGCGGGTGCGGTCGCTAGTTGGATGGGTGCCAGCTAGTGTCAAAAATTTCTTGGGCGGTTCCGTACTTTGGAGGGCACGTAAAATCGTCGGTCCCGGTTGTTACCATTTAGTAGCAGTCGTTAAGCCATGTAGGATGCCTTCGGGTGGCATAAAAAACTTCCGACACTGGGGTTGGCCACTAACCCCTCCACTAATCCGCACTGGAGCAGCGTGGTGGAGTATGCACTAGGCCTTCTCAGGTATGAGGAGCGACCCGTGCTCAGTAGGAGGGCATTAGTGGGTAGAGGCCAAAGTAATTATTAATGGAATTGTTAGTATAACGGACACTATATTATTTTCAATGAATCATTAATAAGACATAAAAAATCTGAACTGAAATTCTGAAACGCTTAGTAAATATCTTAATCACAGTTTGTTCTTGAATTAAATATTTAAGCATAATATTGTAATTAATAAAAAGATTATCAGAACAAGAACTTTCATAAATAAATAAATGACGAAATAAAATGAAAAGAGGCATCTTTTTCTTTCTGTTATTTTTACGTCTTTTATTTATTTTCTCATAATCTAATACATAGCCGTAAATTAAATAGTAGTAGTTAATGCTATCTGAAACTGAGTAGTTTTAACTCCTTAGAATTTTATCGTCGTTTCTTCCAAGACTAGTGGGGTTAGGGATTTGAAACGATGGCGTAGTACTTTTGAAAGGTGTTTCAATTAAATTCATTTCATTGAATCAAAACTCATTATCTGATATACCGTGTCGCATCTCTTATTCATTATTCAATTTGCTGCATTTGCGTTATTCCAATAATTTAAAACGTTTTAAACTTGACAGAATTTAATATTATCCTCTTTTTATGATAATAAGTACTGTTGCTTTTGTTGAGATAAGCCAAAATATTATTACTATAAATCAAAAATGATAAGTGGTATCGATAGCACGTTAAAAGTAAAATTAAATATTAAAAAAGCAAAACGAGGACAATCATTTATCGGTCAGATATAAATATATTCCCCGGCCAGGTATCAAACCCGGGACCCCTCGCTTTGCGGGCTGGGTCACTACCACTTAGGCTACGGGGTCGTTACAAAAAGTTAATAAGGTTAAGGGCCAGTTTCACCGGTTCCGGATAAAGTTCCGGATAGCCCTAGGAATTTAACTCCCAGATAAACTACAACTTTTGGCTTCATAGATATCTGACAGAAGTGACAGATAAAGTGTTGGATAGGTATCTGCCAGTTCAAGTGGCTGTTAAAGGCGTTATCTGACGGATAAAAAATGTTTCAAGTGGAATGGTTTGGAATTTGAAGTTTTGCACTGTAGTAAATCATATTATTATAAATCCTACTATTTTCGTTCTATAATGATAAAATTATACTTGAAAATATTAAAAAAGTCGAATTGGATTATTTTGAACAAAAAGTATTTTATTAATTAAGTTTTCAAAATAATTTTCAAATGACAATAATTTGCGTAGTAGTAACGAAACGCAAAAAAGCGACGTTGCCGCTCCGTCAACTGTTAAGTGGCAGATAAATTCCTAGGGCTATCCGAAACTTTATCCGTAACCGGTGAAACTGGCCCTTAATAAAATAAAAATGTTTGTTTTACAAAATGTTCTTCTTCCGATTAATAAACACAGTCATAATGTTGATGTAGTAACATCTCGTAGACATTTCGTAGAAGTTCGTAGACGATCTACGAGAAAGAAGATATTGTTTACATTTTTATTAAATTTGAGTGTAATGAAATGTTTGTGTATATTGAATTAAAAACAATAGTGAATTATGTGAATCTTTCTGTATACAATGTCCCAGAAGGAATGGGTAATCCTATTAATAAATAATTATATATTAAACTAGCTTATATATTTATTAATTTAGATAACAGTACTCATATAAAACCTTAAATTTAATGCAGTACTCTTAAGTTTAGTGATTATTAAAAAAAAACAAATATTTTTAAGTTATCTGTAGGAAACCTGAACAATGTCAAGGGAGAGGTATAGAGAGAAATTGAGGTGACGTCATCTTTTCAGTGAAAATAATCGGTATTTTCACTTTCAGGATATTTATAATTTTAGACTAAAATACTCTGTGGTACAATTAGAGGTAAAATGTTAAAGGTAAATCCTTGTTTAAAATAAATTAGCATAAAATGAATATTTAAATTGTTGTTTGGGCTTTTATAATTGTACATATCTTATTATGAGATCCAACCGCAGTCGTTTCTTAGTAAATAAATAATACGGTTTCTTAAGGGAATTGTAAAAAACATAATTATTTCGTGAATGGGACTAAGCGTGGGAATAAGCGTGGGTTACAAAGCTTTATTATTGGTTTACTTAGATATTTTGTCAATGAAAGGAAGTTTTATTAATAATAGATTAAAGATTGGAGCCCTCTATTAAATTAGCAGTAGAAAATATCAACAGTAACATTTGAAAAAATGGCTATCCTTTTTTAGACTTGTATAAAAATAATATCGCCAAATTTTTTATGTAACTTAGTCGACAAATAGGCAAGGCATCAAGTTACTCCAATTTTTTTACATTTTCAGCTAATTTTGTTTAATTGTTCCGTAACATTTCAAGTACATTATTTTTTGTTATGGCTATTTTGTGTACTTGACGCGTCACTTTATACAGTAGAACTGTATTTTTCTGGGATAATATTAGTATAGAAAGTATGGATAAAATAGATATTGAAGCTGTTTTAAACATAACTTACGTGTGCGGAAGCGACAAAAATCGAATAACACTGCTTTCAGCTCAGATTAATGAAAACTCATTCACCCCGTGTTTATTTTCAATATCGGCATAAAATGTATTTTGTAATGCAAATTCTAGTGAACCAATCTCAATAAAATGCAAATGTTTTCAACGTTTTCATGGACTTGCGATGTTTCATTTGTCCATCTGTATAATTTTATCTATAGGTACACGAACGTTTGACTTAGCGGAATTTGATAATGATAGCAATAGCCCAGTTTGTAGTGACCATGTTCACGAAGCGGGGGTCCCGGGTTCGATATCCAACCGGGGCAGTACGTTTATGTAACAGATATTACAATAAATATATGTTCTCGGATTGTGGGTGTTAGTGATGTCATATTTGTGTGATGTCCATGCCACCCACGATACAATCAGCGTCGTACGCCAAGAAAGAAGATCTATATAAACTTTCACCTCCCAGTTTATCTCTTTAGAGAATGATCTTTCGAAAATCCTTTCTAAATTTTCCACCAACTTATACAAGGAATCCCAAGTTTAGTTATATTCAAGTCATTTGTCGTTGTTACAACATCAACATGACAAAATACTATTGCCAAAATATTTTCCTTGTCCATTAAAACGATCTAAAAATTAATTAATTTACATAGTCATTGTAGCTGCAAATGCGGGTAATAAACCGAATAGCGTCATAAACGGGGACCTTACCTTTGAACTTTCGTTATAATTCCCTTAATAAAATAAATGTACTTCTTTGTACAAAAAGGTTCTCCAAATATTTAAAATACTCTGTAAATATTTTTGTTGTCGTAATGCGAAAGGTTTTTATCACGAATATAAATAATTATGTACCTTCGTATCAGGAAGGCATGGTCAGCTTTATTGACGACTAAAATACGGTACTTTTTAATTGATTGAAAAGCATGTCAGTCAAAATACTATTTATAATAACCCTTCGTGATGAGCGTGGGCTTCGATCTCGTCCGGTGCAGACATTTAACACATTTGGCACAGATCCGTCCTAGGGCCTTTCGCGGGTATTGTTGTAACATTAAATATAAAGTACCAAAAACGTTCGAAAATCCATACATCAAAACATTCTCTTTAACCTATGTTCTATTTATTTGGGCCTTCAAACAAGATAACATGAAATAACTTTTTATATTATATTATACAATATTTTTTACATAATTTATAAAAGACAATAACATCAAGTTTAAGGTGAAAGCTTCACGTAAAATAAATCTGGTAAATTTTGTCGCCCATGGTCCGCCTACCTACCCTGTAGGATATGTCTGAGGTGACTGTGAACTGCACTACACACCAGACGACAGTATTTAATTTACGTCTAGTATTTACTTTAAGTATTTAAACTGATATACTTAGTCGTTATATCAAAAATAGATAATTATAATATTCAACCACTACTTAAGCAATGAGTAACCACGGAATCGTAGAGATTCGAGTAACTTTACGCTATTGTTGTCGATTATTATCTTGGTCACAAAAGCCCAAGCGAGGACTGGAATACTAGATTCTCTGGAACCTCTGAACTAATTGCGTGCAATGTGATAAGAATATCTAATAACTTAGAATTAGGGATTACAGAACCGTGAACCTACTTTTTCTTGACCTTAATCAAGTCTTTTCGGTAAATCCCCTAAAGGCATTACCAAATAAACAGTTTATACATAAGTGTTGTATACATAAGTTTTTCTAAAACTAGACATTGGAAATGAGGCTTGGGTTTCAAGATCTACTTAGGTATTTACCTAATTGATAAGAACTGTTACTTACACAAAGTTATAAAATTCAATAATAATTTTGCTTATAGATATTTTTTGTAACAACACCATACATAATATATTAATTTATTGTCAACATAAAACACATACCACTGTCACCATCAGGTGGGATTGCGGTCAAGCATTAACTTATAATTAATTTAAAAAATACGACGACGCTGCCTATTAAGTGGCTCGTCTGATCTTTTGTCGGCTATTAACAAAAATATAATTACATTTAACATCCTTAGATATTGTCAGAAGTAAGGTATCCCGGTTTGCTAATGGGTTAAATCCAGATACGATTACAAGGAACGTGACTAGATTTCTTGAAGATTATATTTCAACCGGGAGTACAAATTAAACCAACAAATTCTTAGACGTTAAAATATTTTCGTGGAATATTCTAGTCGCTTATCGCCAATAACCTTGTTTATTGATTGTTACAAAGGTGTGAATAAATAAAAGGAATCCAATGCTCCCGCCAATGACCTCCACCTTACTTGTGAAAATAAGACAGCCATAAACCCAAATTTATCGTCAGCAGTAAATAAAAAGAAACATATCGCGTTGGAGCTGTAAAGTTAAAGATATAAGGTCCTTGCTTCAGTGACGGACAGGGCACCAGTCGACATAAATTTTCATGTATACAATAATACTGAGGGTGCAGAATGTAAAGACTAGGGCCGCAAAATTTAATAACATCTTAAAATGAATTATTGGCGAGTTGACGTTTTATTTCAAAACTGGTACCCTAGGCTTTACCGCCGAAAATCTTTTTTCTTAGTACCGTAATGCTCCATCCCAATTCGGTCCGCGCTGCATGTAAGCGTCAGCATTCAGCGTTGGAATCAAGTCTATGAGTTCTAACTATCAAGCCACGAATTTGCGGTGTATACTGAAGCGACATTACTAGAAATTAATCTTATAGCGAATAAAAAAGAGTTTTAATAAGGTAAGTAAGAAAGATTTTTTTTAAAAATTAAATGCTTACCTGATTTCATGGTGATATCATAATAAAAATGAGTCCTAATAGATATGACATTGGTAAGTGATTTGAAATGAAACGGAAGATTTTGTATGAATTGAGTAAACATGATAAATGTATGAAAAAACAAATAGCTATGAGTAACAACAACATTGTTTCAGGTTAGGTACCTGTTTATAAACATGGGTTCAAGTCTCTCGGATGGAATAAAGGAACGTTCTAATAAAACAGCTTTTGTATTTAATTAGCAATCCGTACATTTTATACCCTTTTCAGATTATATTAAAAAGCATTTGTTAATGTGTCAATCTTGCTGTCACTCAGGATATGGGTTTCGGCCATTTCAGTTGAACATTTCCAAACATATCCAAACATGTTCAATCAATTACTAACTTTCCTGAAACTCGCCACATTGTAACTAGCCTAGTTTATTCGTAAGTGTCACCATTGTCTGTCAAAGAAACATTTGAAATTAATCTTAAGTTTGAAAGTTATAGGTATAGAGATATTGTATGTATATGACGACAAAGCTAAACCCTTGGAGCTAAAAAGTTAAGCTAATAGCCGATATAATGAACAATGTTCTCGTAAATACATAATTTATATATCCTACTTGTATAAATCGCCTGTCAGAGCCACAATATATATTTCATTTCACACAATTCCTTGCTGATTAAGCTAAAATTTATCTGGCATTGGGTTGATAGCTAGCTAACTAAGCAATGTGTCTAATCTTGGAACTAATAAATTTTGTTGTTTCTCTGTAAGCAGTTGCCGGCATTCGTGAAATCGCCGCCCCTTCGATACGTGCCAATCCAATCGATGAAGATACGAAATTATTCATGAGAGTTAAATTAGGGGCCATTCAGAAGTGTATTTTTATATATGGAAAGAATTATCATTGATATTTGACAACCCTATGGTCCATATTATAGTAATGACCCTGCCTAGAAATCGAGGTGAAACCCTGGTGATCAACTCCCAGCCTAAGCAGACTTTTATATGACAAGCTGAGTGTCTATGCCACCTGTGTTGTGACCCAGGGAATTCAAGTGTATGTATGAACTTAGTGATATGTTATTACATTTATTGGCTACAACCCATTAATGGCCCACTATTGAGCACGGGTCTCTCCTCGTACCTGAGGAGGCCTAGAGCATACTCCACCACGCTGCTCCAGTGCGGATTGGTGGAGGGGTTAGTGGCCAACCCAAGTGTCGGAAATTTTAAGCCGCCCGAAGGTATCCGACATGGCTTAACGACTGCTACCAAATGATAACAACCGGGACCGACGGCTTTACGTGCCCTCCGAAGCACGGAAGCGCTCAAGAAATTTTTGCCACTAGCGGTCACCCATCCAACTACCGACCGCGCCCGCTGTTGCTTAACTTTGTCGATCACTTGAGATCGACGCAAGCCGCCGGGCTATGAGCGCTTCATTACATTTATTGGTGATTGCGTTTTAAGTGATTCTACAATTTATATACGATTAAACATTTTACGGACATGTATTTCGTATAACAAAACTGCAGTCGTAAGCTGCAAATATTACAGCTGTAATAACACATCACGAGGGAATATCCAATGTTAACGTCACTGTGAACCCTCGTGATCGTAAATAACAATTATTTTCTTCGCTGGGAAAATAAAAACGTCATACACATTCTCCCGTTACCCTAGCGTCGTCTCAGTTCAATATAAATTAATACGTATTTTTCTATAGCTCCGTTGCAGCTTAACATCGCAACCTAGTGATGTTACTTACATGTATGTTATATAATAATATGTGATATGTTGATATGTATATGTTGGTGCTTGCAACTTCGGTCGCGGAAACAAAAATATAACTAAGTAACATAGATGCGTTACGTTTATTTAACACGAATTGCAATTTTGTACCCTCTCCTATGACATTATTGTAACTAAGGATGCGAAAGATAAATACGGAATATATGAGACAGAAAGAGATAGCTACATAAAAAGCCAATTGGCCGAATTTGACTGTACCACTTTTCGCGCGCTAGTGTCATTCATATCTACTTCTTTTTTATTTATAATATCATTACTCCCTTTTTTATATTACATTGACGGTCTCTTTACGTTTACTCCCATTTTTTATCCCTTGGGACAAATTTTCAAAAATCCTGTTAATTCAGCTAAGAAGAGCATATTTCAAGTATTAAGTAAATATATTTTATATTCGAAAAAAATTTTTAGACGGGATTATTGGATTTGATATATTTTTATTATAAACCATTTTACGTAAACCAATTTACGTAAACCAATTGAAATAAAATAATTATATAATTATGTATACGGATAATATTTTTAAATTGTATAGTTTGAATCGTAAGAGAACTCGGCATGAAACGTACCGTTTTAAAAATACATTTAAGCTAGGCATATTATGTTAAGAAGTCGACGATGCAGAGGAATAATAACGTTGAATTGACTTGAATAGAGGTAAAGTGCTAATACTTTTTAAGGTTCTGTACATCCTATGAAAAACCCTTTCACTTGATTTTACTGAAAAAAAAAATCAAATTTGGACACAATTTCAGATTTAAAGTAGATTATTACATTCTTACTTTAAAGGTGAAAGCTAACTGACTATATGCATAGTGTTAAGTTCTCGCATCGTAAACGGAAATTACTCGCTCGCCACCCTCATAATTTTTTCTGACACAAATGAGTCTGAATTGTTTATATAACAAACCCGGTGTCTTTAAAAACGCTGTTTATCAGTAAAATTAATCTCGTGTAGGCAAATGTATCATACGGAACTTATCCTAACCAAGTCCGATGATACGTGCAGTTTTCTTCATTTCCCCATTTCATCTTCTACAGTGGATGATGTGAGATGAAAGTAACATGAATGAATAAGAACGTCAGGGCGAGAAGATTCATGAATAGAGGCCGGGAGATAATTATTGCGACTCCATTGCAACACATTCAGGAAAATCTTTTCTGCAACTTTACATCGTGTCTTGATACTTGAAAGGAATTATGCACCGTCGAGAGTCACTCGTTTTGTAAATGTTTCTAGCGGAAATTTTGCATAATTTTAAATGGGGCGGTGTTTTGAAGGCGCTTGCAACTAAATCTTATCAAGGAGTCACCTACTCGTAGTTACTATCTATTCAAATGTATGTTTTTCTACGTCTTTATTTTATTGACGACTAGTGACCCGCCCTCGATTCGCTTCGGGAAACTTATTCCTTGCGTCTGCAAAGATTTGTCACCTATAGCTGTCAAAGCGAACTTCGTACCGCTCTGTACTTAATTAATAAACAATTTGGTGACATATCCAATCTATCGAATCTAAACTATTCTCGGATCCACCTGAAGACACACGAAAAATTCATTGAATTCGGTCCAGCCGTTTAGAAGAAGTTCAGTGACATACACACACACGCACAGTATACATAATATATTAAAATAAGATAATATTATGTACCTACATACCAAAGCGCTCATGACCCAGTGGCTCGATTACGACTGGTAGGTTGATCACTATGGCAAAATGCTCTGTGGCGTTTCTGTACATCAAAGAGCATGTAAAGCCGTATGTCTCAGTTGTTATCGTTAGAAAGCTATCATTAAGCCAGACTTGGGTTGGCTACTGACCCTTCGACCAATCTGACTGCCGCTGCCGCTGCCGACCGCCGCTGCTTGGTTGAGTGCTCTAGACCTCCTCAAGATGAGGAGAGACCCGTGCAGTAGTGCTATAAATGGTTTGAATTTACAGCTTGGCCCAGATGAATTATGAAACCTTGGCAGTAATAAAAATTTTACTGCAGTCAAGGCTTTCAGCTTTTGAAGTCATAACTGTGGTTTGTTTGTGGTTTAATGCATTAAAGCACAACAATAGGTTTGATAATAATATCTGAAAGCGTAAATAAAATATTATTCAAGATATCTCTTAGGTTATTATCATAATAAAATGAGAAGAAATGTATTTGTTATCTATTGCTACGAACTTAAGCAAAATATATCTACTATTGAAGATTCAGTTCAGTTTTTTTATGTCAATTTGAATTATATAATAATATATTATATATAATATAATTATATACTTAATAATATATGTAAATATGTAAAAATTAAGCTTCACTCAGTCCCCGTCGACCAGACACAGAATAAACACTTTATTATGTATTACGACTATAATTTGTAAGCGTTACTATATTCGGAAAGTTCAAAGGTGTAAGAAGAAGTAATATGAGAAAAAAGTAAAAACGGGAAAGGTGATTTCCTTTCGGCAATCGATCAATCGTAACTCGCTAGTTTCATATTCTTGGAAACTCAGTATTGCGAGGACGCACATCGATCATTCATTGAGCTACCGCGCAACATGATAGTTCTCATAAATATTAACTACTTATAACAGTCCTCGCTTCGATTTGGGAAACCTGTGCCTTAGTTTTTTTATAGAATTAAGGTAGCAAACAAGCATGCAGCACCACCCTTCCGCTGCCGCCCATGACAACCGTGACCTACTTAGAACAAGACTCAAATAGGGACTATGATGGTTTATCCAGTTAGGAGACGGTGTTATAACATTATTTTGTATAACCAATAACCTACCTGAAATAGGTGGCCGCTTAGAGGAAGAAGTGCTTGTCTGGAATGTCTTCGTTAACATTTTAGTATTCTATTATTATTAAATGTTGTGAAGATAAATACGCCTCTCAGTTAATATCCCAAACCAGTAATATTACATGTCCCCATACTCGAAAAAGAAATTGATGGAACACTTTAATTTTATGAATCTTTTTTATTTGTTAAACAAACACTTAATTTCTCCTCAAACTCGCTATAGTATGAAAAGTGTATCCAAATCGGTAAAGCGCTTATCAGGATTAGTGGAATCAACCACACATACAAACACCATAAAAATATTGGTAGTTAGGTATCAATTAGGTAAAATCTCTTTATCCCTAAAAAAGATAAAGAACCGGACCGATTAAGTGCATGAACATGGAGATTTCATAATTATATCCATGGGACATAGGCCTCCCCTAAATAACGCCAATCTAAGCCTTCTGAATCCAGTGGATGCCCGCTGTCTTCTTTAGGTTGTCAGTCCATCTGGTCGGGGGGCGTCCAATTCTCCGTTCTACGAAACGTGGCCTTCAGTCGTGAACCTTTCTTCCCCAGTGGTTATGATGATAACCATTGCCGGTAGCTCGGTCTCGCTTCGGTCCTTCGAGCTATTTTGGCAGCCCATTACCACGTCAACCAGCTTCTTCAAGCTATGTCACTAACCCATCATTTTATATACATACACTGCGGAGCTAGTACATTAATAAAATTTATTCACAACATGATAAATAATAACGTACGCAGTAACATATCATCACATTACAATCATGTTACAAGTACATAAGTGAATTCATTCCGAATACTGAGCATAGAAATATTTCTCACACGCTGAATACATCAGCAACTAACTTCACAGGAATTTCATCGCGTTATTATGTGCATAATGATCAAGTGAATTGCGTTATGGAGTTAATCGGAGTCTTATGACTACTCCGTGACTCGTGTTGAAGAAGTTAGTTGCCATTAAAATGTCTCAAGTGGCAATGGAGAAGTAACGCATGGTATAAGAGGCAATGTGAAGTCTTAAAACAAACGATTCGAGGACCATAATATAGGCATACTAGTAAACCCGCCCTCGCTTCGCTTCGGGAAAACCAATTTACACAAATGTTTAATATCCTTAATAAATAAACTTTCCTCTTGATTCATTATATCTATTTAAAAAACCGCATCAAAATCCGTTGCGTAGTTTTAAAGATCTAAGCATACTTACATAGGGACAGAGAAAGCGACTTTGTTTTATACTATGTAGTGATAGATAATACCGATAGAACCGATCATAGCTCGGTGGCTTGCGTAGCAACAATTGGCGCAATCTGTATTTAGATAGGTGACCACTAGTGGCAAAATGTCTTGGGCGCTACATTTACATTTATATTTTGTAATGGCATATTGGCTTTTTCACCTCATGATGTAAAATGTTTTCGCAATAACATGCCATCGAGAACGGAAATCTTACGGAAAAATTATATTACAAGTGTACTCACATTTCATGCCAATTCCACTGAAATTTACATCATTTCCTTTAAACTTTCTTTAATAGCATGAAGCGATGGCAGTTACAAGTGTGTCTCGGTTTACAGCAAAACGAGACAACTTGTTAACGACGCTCGTTCAATTTGTATTAAACACGCTCGGAATAAAATCCGATTAAAGCAGCAGTTACATTTTAAGTGTTTATGCGCTTTTTGTGAAGTGTTTTATTCGACTAAGTATTGTTTTAACATGTTTCAGTAATACCACATTTTCATTGAGTTGATATTTCACTATTTTTTCCTTACTAAGACATGTTCTGTTGTTTTAATGTCACTACCTACTAAACTTTTCATACCTACACAGTATGCTACAGTGTACTAAAAGTCTCAGTATAATGGTTCATTATCTGCGACGAATATTTGTTAGCGGCGTGAATACGAGTAAGTTGTTACTTTACACAATCCCTCTCAGTCACATAAAGCTTTTCTTCAAACTTTTCTATACAAAACTCGGTTGTGGGTTACTCCCTTGGGCGTTTTTTCTTTTTTGGTAATTTTTCATTGTACTTTTGTATATTTGAAATGGAATACTCGCTAAGGATTTCATGCCATAGGTAGATATACAATTTACATGACGATAAACATTGCTAAAAATAAATAGAACATCCGGTAAAAATAGCCTGTGACAACATTAGACTGTACATACATACGTCAGTGACGTCACGGCACACCTGAATCGCGTTTTAAAAGTTTTTTAACGCTCACGTCTTTAACGCGCAAGTTCCTTACTTACACTTAGAACTTACAAGTGAACAAAAGCTTGTAATCCTCTTTGTGTAAAATAATTAATTATAATTCAATAATTTTACGGCGACACTGCTAAAACATGTTAGTAATATAATATGTAATATAATAGTAATATAACATGTTAGTAATTTAAGTAAGAAAGCATGCCACGTCCGGGAATTTCGTAATGAATCTCGTAATTGTATGCCGTGAAACCAAAACCTTTGTGAGTCTTAAAACTAGTTATACTTAAATAGATACATAAAATGCAAGCGTAATATTTTATAAATATGGTTTTCAGCGTGAAGTAGATTCACCAACATATTTTGTGGAATTCAAAGTCGAGTTAAATTAATGCTACATTTTCATTGTAACTCAACTTTGTGACAACGAGTTTATCATTAATTTGAGTTTATCATTAGTTTGTTTCGGTTGCGGCTCTTTAATACCTTAACTAACTAACAAGCAATAAGTTAAAAACTTAAAACTCGACTACGTAATAGGAATGCTGAAAATTTAAGAGAAAATAGATACGTGTAATAACTTATTTGTTACGAGATCGGAGAGTGGTCACAAATAGAAAACTTTCGTTGAATGCTAGTGAGCATATAAAAAATCAAAAGGCTAAAACAATGTATTTAATTTTTTATTCTAAACTAAAAAATACAAAAATAAATAGTACCTAATTTAAAAAAATACATAAAAAAGTAACTTAAAATTATTATATTAGCTTGCACCGACCTTAAAAATTGAAGGCCCGAATTATATTTTATAATTTGAAGTACCTTTTGTTAAGTATGTTTTGATAATAATTATTATTCATAAACTTATTATAAAAACAATAACTACACAGAAAATAGATAAAATTGTGCAAGCAACCAAGCTCAACAGGTATCCTTAATAGAATCACTTAAATTGCCGCGCAAGATTGCCTCAGACTGCGGGAATGGCGGCAAATTGGATAAGTACTGTACCTATTTCTATAAAACAAGAGCATTTTCTATTTACACTTGAAGAGAAATAGTACCTGTATTTTAAAAGAGACAGTAACATTATTTCAAGTGGAGCCAAGCAATTTAAAAAACAATTGTTTATCTAGAATCTTAAATTACTGCAAATAACATCTCATTTAAATCTACTGGCTAAATAAAATGTTAACACGTTGAGGTAATTTTATATCGTCGTACTTACAGATAAACATTTTTAAATATCTTCTTGTCTAAGTATTGGACTAAAACATCGGTAACGTTAACTTCAACGCCAAGCAAGAACCAACAGGAGCAAAGGCCCGGGCCTGGCGCTTATCCATTGCCTCGTCCGCTGTTTGGCAAGTGCACCTCCAGCAAGGAAGTTTGGCTTGGACTCAATATGCATGAAGCCCCTTACACCTAAAAACTTTGTTCAGCCGCGACAAAACCTTGCCAATATCTCTAGCATATACAATAATATTGAGAGTTGACAATGATAACAAAGATTTTTTGTAAGTCCTCTTAGCTGTAACAAAACTCAGATGCGCTTGAAATAACAGGACATTAAAGTATGAAAATTCATATTATAAGTAATACGTTGTCCTTTTCTGTTTCCCTTTTCACTATTCATACAAGCCACGTTCTCGCAAAATACTAAATTAAATTGCTTGTTTCAACAAAGTTATGAGATGCGATGTTTCAGGAAATTATAAAACCAGACTTCGCATTAAGCGAAATGTTTGAATACAAGCGACGCTCCAGTAAAACGCATGTGCTTAAATTCTTTTTAAAAAAGATTTTCCAATGTAGGTAACTGAGTTTTTGAAATTGAAATCTTTGGTCAGAAATTTAAGAATCGTTTATAAAACTTTTATGTTAGTAACTATGAACGAAAATTCAGGGGCTCTAGTCCACTAATGTATAGGCACCTAATATTAAATTGCATCGCGTCGGAATAGTATGACACATTTTTGACACATTTGGAATACGATACGACTTGGGCCCCATATCACTTGATTCACTTGATTGTAGTTCCCCGCGCTTATCATTCGTAGCAGTCGGAATAAGAATTTGTTCATATAATTGCCTATTTTGTTTCTCTTTCCTTCCAAACTCCGCAATAATTAAGCAATTGCTATTTAAATAACATAATTATTATTGTTATATTAATTGTTTTTTTAAATTATTTATTGTCTGCTGATCGTAAGTGATTCGCGAGAACTAAAATGCAGCATATTTAACTCTTTTATTCGTTTTAATTTCATGATTCCCTTATTACGCGGACAAATAAAAAAATTTCAACCACGTGGTGTCGACTCATAAAAATGAAATCAAAGTGACTTCTCGAAAAAATGGAAAGGTTTCGAAGTGTTGTTGCCTTTTATTCTACGCAAGCAACAAATAAATTTGCTAACAGACGCGTAGCGCATACATTACGAACCGTTACTGTTGTCAAAACACGAAGAATACCTAACTTTACTAAAAAACATACGACCCCTTCATACTTGACCCCAAAGCTAAGTACACTCGATAGGAGTGGCAACAGCAGCCGTCAAAACATCCAATATTTATGCAAGCGTTGTTCTAGAAAACGGTTAGCATAACATTTTCCCATACATATTATTGAGTAAACACATCGTAATAGCACATTAACCTACATTATTTTCGGCTCGGGTGGGCGTGTTTATTGGGATAAAATGCTCCCATGAAAATAGAGTATATTTTAGGCTGTGGTTTTATGGAAAACAAATGGAATTATTTTATTGGTCATAAAATTGGTTACTTCTGTGCTCGGGCACTACTGAAGGCGAATTTGGCTAGGAAGTAAACCAATTAAGTCGTAATTAATACTATTTATTTTCTGGTATTATTTTTTCCGTGAGGCTTGCCTGGCTTGCTAGCAGGCTACCACCCTCTTCCTTGAGGCAGCCGAAAACGACTCATCGTGTGCCGGCCTGAGGCTTGAGAGATACTACTTTCTTTATCCTCTTGTTTTAATTGCTAAAGAGAGAAAGAGATAATAGCATCGATGATGTTGCAAGTGTTAGTGATGTTCATAGGCACCATTGTCTATACGTAGTAGTACGATACATTTATAGGATTTTACATAATTACTTATAAGCTGCATGGTAAGTGAGTACACTTACTATCAAATTGAGTTGTAAATATTGTATGCCCTATATTCTTCTTTTTAGAAGACAAGGCAAAATTTACCACCTTGGCCAAATACGGGTTTGAAAACTTCACATTCTTCGAAACAATGTTTTTGGTTATGTGGTCGGTGCTCTCATACCTTCCAAAAACCATACCCGTTAGGTACCACGCCTAGGGGTTCAAGAGAGTGATCGCGAACGTTTTAATATAAATGAACACTTACTTTGAGCCCGTCATTGGGAATCCTATAAATCACCAGGCTCCCCGAGCCTGATAAACTGACGGAGCCATCATTGCCAACGGCACTTAATAAAATGGCGATAAGTCACAGAAGTACAATGAAATAAAAGCGAATTAAAAAGTACCAATAACGGCTTATTATTAATTTATTACGACAAAAATATTATGTCGTACTGTTAGACGAGATATTATTATGCAAAGTCTTAGGGGAAAAAATCTAACAACACGTTTATTGTAGATTTTACAATGAAAGATTTTTAATCACAGCGAAAAGACTGACGCTTCGAATTTCCAGTAGACCCTGAGTAACTGATTATTTTAAACGAGATGGATTCATAATTGGGCAGCTTAACTATTATCCTAATTATTTTATTGCCAAATTGTTAGGGACACAGGGTCAGTAATATTTCGACATGGTCCATAGCTTTACAGCTAAAAACAATGGCCAAATACATATCTAAATAACCATTAAAATATATATTATGTAAGCACATGTTATGTAAGTATTATGTACGTAACAGTTCCTCGTAAAATATAAAGTAGTTACGTGTAAAGCCGGTGGATTAATAAATCGTTCCAACTTTTATAAATAAAACATGCCCTGTTAAAACCATTAAGTTCGCAGGACATTATAAAATCCTGAACTGAAGCGATTATCGGTTTTAACCCGAAATGCATTTCCGTGCCGACTTAATCGGGGTCCGTAATTAATTACGGACTCTCTTTTGAGAGTAACAATTAATCAGTGCCCGGAGCATGTTTTACAGAAGCTTTAAAATGTTGTCTCGTTTGTGTGGACCGTAATTTTATTATGGTTTTGGGAGTGCGTCATCGAATTGTTATAGAATACGGAATAATACATTTTTGTACCTTTTTGCTATTTTAAGCATTTGTATAATCCTTTAAACAATTCTAGCTAGAGTTGGTTTTAGATTCGTTTTTGACTACTAAATCCACTTTGCTTTTGACTACTCAATTAACTTCTTACGTGTTTTCGACGTAAATCACGATTTCATTATTATCAGTGACCAATTATTTAATCGGGATAGCTACAAAATATTCCTCAAATTATCCACATTTATGAGATAATAAGAAAATATTAGATTCGTTTTCCTATTAAAATATTATATTAAAGAAGATAGATAAATAGTTTAACACTTTATTGTTTGCACTTTGCACACAAATAATATAAAATAAAGTACTGACTTATCAAGAGTTAATGGAAAGATATCAATCAAAATAAAGACCCTTGAAAATCAGCACATCTGGCCACTAGGTACAGTTTACATTTAGCCTTTTTGTAGAGTTGTTGACTACTTATAGTACGTAATATACATTACCTACGAGTAGGTATAGTACATTTTGCTGCAAATTAAGTCTTGGTGAATAATAGAAAATGCTTGCTTTTTCCTTTTAAAATGACAAATGAAACTAAAACTCGATAACAAAGTATAGTAGCTATTGTCGTTCTGTAACAAGTAGTCTTCATGGCCGTCTAAAAAGTTAATAAAACTTCAATTTCTTACAAAACTTAAAAAGTCCTTTCAGGTGAACCAAGCAATTAAAAGTTTTATCCGATAAGTTTAAAGGCGTTGACAGACACATAAATGTACTTAGCTGTATTTTACACGTTAACAATGTAAGTTACTCGTAGTGCTCAACCTGACTAGTTGCTTGGGTCTCTGTTCGAATCCTGATGGGACCTTTGATATCTTAGGGATTATAATATATAAATGACGGATGTGTGTTCAGGTTGCTAGTAGTTATTATGTGTGGAGTATGTTTAAATAATATACATCATTTACACCTTCATATTATAACAACATAAATGATTAGCTATAAAAGACAACCTGGATAGTAAACCTGCATATTTACCTGGTTAGCGGTAGCTATAACATTATCAAGGTTGTACGGTCCACCTACTCAGTTAAAAGTAGATACAGAAACTTTAAACTTTCTCATCATTCGTGCTCCAAGTAACAGAATTTTAATCAAGCAGAATACCCTTCATTAGGACACAAAACTAAATCCGTTTTGACAGTCTGAGCTAGGAACAATATCAGTTATTCAATGCTCAGGAGTAACAACTTTGATTATTGGATCTAAAACTTAGATTGCGATTATAATAGAGATGACGTTATCTGATTCTTTTTTGTTCACTTTCTTACTTGGATTGTTAAGTGAATGTTCCAAGTTAATATTAGGAAGGTATTTTTAGTGAAAAGTGCATTGTTTTTATTTATTAATAAATAAATAAATAATAATAAATAACGCTACACACTCATAGCCCCACACTAGGATTCCCTGTGTCGTGGGTGCCATGGACAACACACAAGACAAGAACACACGCACCCAGACCAAGAACGGAAATTTAAATTCATCATTCAAATTTCCGCCTCGCTGGGAATCGAACCCAAGCCCCTTGGAACGGCGATCCGGCGTGTTAACCATTGCGCCATCCGGGTCGTCAAATTCTAATTCTAATTTAATATTCTTGCTGTATTAATAATAGTGTTTGTTTGTGTAATAAATTAATTAAAGTTATTATCCGTCCTGATAAAAACAGGTAATTGTTTTGTCGATTACCGCTACTACGAGTATAATAATGAATGTGTTTAGCTAGCCGAAGCTAATATCTAAACCGAGGGTTTACTGGCTTGGAATTGTAATATAATCTTTTTACAGCTGAGTGTCAATTTAACGTATCATTGTACATTTCCGGCACAACGCACTGCGCGCGTGCACAATGGCACAAAAGACTCACTTCAGTTATATCCGCATGTAGTACGCCACGGCCACACATTTTGTTCCAGCGACGACTAAATTTCGAGAAGCATTGTTGAGATCTGAATAAAAAAGCATTGTATGCATAGTTTCATGTAGTACTGAAAATCTCTTGGAATTGTTCTAGTTTATTAGAAAATGTTTCTTTCTACATTTTTACGCCAGTAGCCGACAAACATCGCACGTGGATAGTAATAGCAAAGGCATCACCGATGATTTGCTAGTGGATCACGAAGGAAGAGTAGAGAAAGAAAATACGGGCTCTTATGCGTAACTGTGAACCTTGTGACCCGAGATTATAGTACATGGTAGGGTTGTATTGGCATAGTCTGCAACTAAAAATACGCTGCTCTAGCGCAGATTGAAAGGAGGATTAGTGACTAACCCAAGTATAGTACATTTGATCCAACGAGGTTCAACCAAGGCCGTCGACTTGTACCCTTCGGGACAGAATTGTTGCACGAATAATCACGGCAGAAGTAATGTATATTTTAACAAGTAGTCTATTTTCAAACAAAACTAAACCCATGTCTTGTTGGTGTGTACTCCGCTGTCCCGTCATGTACCTACGCAGATTAGAATGCACACAAAGATTTTCGTTAGAGGCCTGAGAGCGTTCATGTTCGTTTGTCGCGATTAGCGAGAATTTATCATCTTCCTGCCCATTTCCCAAATTTATTTGGACTCTGCGCCCTTATATATATAAAAATATGTTCTTCTCTTTCATTCTTACCTATTGGCCTTCACTTCTACACTGGCTCCCTTATCTTTCATATCACCTCTCACACAATCCATCCATCTTTTCTTTGGCCGTCCTCGTCGCCTTCGTCCATCTACTTTCATATCAATCACTCTTCTCGTCACATACGATTCCTCTCGCCTCATCACATGCGTATACCACGACAATCAGCTCCCTTTCAACTTTTCTGTAATTTGTGCTACTTTCAAACTTCCTCTAATATACTCATTTCTTACTTTATCCATTCTCGTAACTCCGCACATCCACCTCAACATTCTCATCTCCACCACATGAAATCGTCTCTCATCCGTCTTCTTTGCAGCCCAGCATTCTGATCTATACATTACGACAGGTCTTAAAACGGATATGTAGATTTTACCCTTTAATTTGAGGGGCATGCATACATAATGCATGCACTCGCGAGAAGCGAGGATTAAAAACATTTATCCCAGTAGGTAGGTACGTAAGAAAAACTTTGAAAAACGTCAATATCATTCACCAAACTAAATTCAAATATTTGGGAAACATTATTTTGTCTGTGCAGAGTCTAAAAATAAAGTTTCATAAGTTTATCCCTCCATTGCCGTTCTCGACGAATCCGAGAGCGAAATACTCAAATGTTTTCTGAACTTGTAATTGACAAAATCACGAGAATTCTCCGACATTTTATTAAATCTGTCCGAGTTTTTTTAGAAAATACAGAACCTTTTAATTTCATGAGTCATGGAAACTTTCCACTTACATTTTTTTTTTCATTTTTTAGCATTATCTATCTACCTACCTACACAACGCTTAAATGCCATTGTAATTAAATAACATTCAAATGTCGTTTAACATTGTTATAGAATACGAGTATAAATTGACAAAGAACACAAAAGATGGTAACATTATATATATATTCATTAAATAGGTACCATTAGTACCATTTCCATATAATTGGAAAAATAAGTCTTGTATTAATTATGTCCACAAAATTAAGAACATCTGTTTCATAAGCTGATAGTTATCAAAAAATAAGTTTGTTTTGTTGACTTAGAAACTTAACCAATATGGCTCATATTTTCATACGTCCCCTTGAAATGGAATGAATTACGGAAAAGCTAGACTAGCCTAAAAAGATGTATTGTATTAAGTATAAAATATTAAACAGGGACTGATCGAGAAGCAATAAAGCAACCTGCCCAATACGAGGCTGTATGATACATAGCAGTCTGTCCTTGGGCGGGATATAAATAGTGATTGAGTGGAGCGGCGAGATCAAACAAATTGTGTTCCGTGGGCCGTAAGCGGCGCGTCCACTTCAGGGCGCGCGCCTACACGAGTTGGCCCGCGTCCCGTCGCGTACGTCACATTGAGCTTGGGACTTTGGGCCTAACGTAATTGAATACTTAATCCTCATAAATAGCAACAATACATTTAAGCACTCAAATAATCTCGCGCGATGGGTGTCTGTGTGTTGGTAGCATGGTGTTAATGACTTCGACACAACAAACCACGATGCAACAAGCATTATCCGTCGCATGAAAGCATAGCCGGGTATCGTACCCAGATTCTTTGTGGTGCGGCCGGGGCAAACAACCAATATATCTTACATTAAGTAAGATATAATTAAAAAAATAAATGTCTTGTCTCTGACTCTTTCAACAACTTCTTTTCTTTCTTCTCAGTTTTCCTTGGACAATAAAGCATAGTTAATACATTTGGTGCTACGTTCTTTGGTCTGGCGACTCGTATCGCGCAATGGTTAATACTTTGCCGGACTGCAGCTATAATTGTCCTAGGGTCGATTCCCAGGGAGTCGGAAAGAATGATGAGTTTAAATTTCTGTTCTCGGTCTGGATATGTGCGTTTTTCCTTTGTGTTGTCCATAGTACCTACGACACTTTGAATCCTTATGTGGGGCTATGAGTGTGTATATTATTATTATTATATCATTACATTATCTCCGCCTACTACACCTTCTCACCAGCTCCCAGGGTTGACTGGTAGAGAATGCCACCAGGCATTAAGTCCGCCCATTGTACTCCTTAGTTTTAAGGTTGCAATAAAGAATAAATAAATAAATAAATAAATGAATTATGTTTTTATTTTTAAATGTGTGCTACTAATTTTACTAGTTATTTTTTTACCTTACCCAATTTTCTTTTTTTTTTACAGAAAGCGGTGTGGACTCTCCAGTCGTCCAAAGAATATGCCCGGAAAAAATGTGTCGCAAATTGAAATGCAACAACAGAATGCCTGCCAAAAATGTAATCTCCAAATGGCTGCGAGCAAAACAAGGCAAACATAAACATGCACCATGGCTCTAACGGGCAAATAACTATTAGGAAAATATGAACGCCACCAAACCAGATATACTGGTGGCAAGAGGCCAGCTAGATGCATTAAACAGAGGCCCTGAATATAATATAGTATCCTCAAGTGTTTATAACACGGTCCTTGAATTTAATGCCTCATTCAACAATATCTCGGGTTATAACTTTACCGACGATTCTGGAGAACTTTGGAACGATTACATCAATCTGCTCCAAGACCGCGCCGTTTTAGTGACGTTTCTGCTCCTGTTTTCATTGACTACGGTGTTCGGAAACATGCTCGTTATCTTGGCAGTGGTGCGGGAGCGTTATCTCCACACTTCGACGAATTATTTTGTAACTTCACTCGCAGTAGCAGATTGTCTGGTTGGCCTCGTTGTAATGCCATTTTCCGCTTTATATGAAGTGCTCGAACATACATGGTTCTTCGGCGTGGACTGGTGCGACGTTTGGCGGTCACTAGATGTTCTCTTCAGCACGGCCTCGATTCTTAATCTCTGCGTGATATCACTGGACCGTTACTGGGCTATCACAGATCCTATCACGTATCCCATGCGAATGAGCGGACGAAAAGCCGCATTCCTCATAGCGGCCGTATGGGTGTGTTCCGGTGCTATATCATTTCCCGCGATCGCGTGGTGGCGTGCTGTTCGTACGGAAGAAGTGCCAGACTACAAATGCCCGTTTACGGAAAACATGGAGTACATAATATTTTCATCGACAATATCTTTTTATCTGCCGTTATTTGTGATGGTGTTTACGTATTATCGTATTTATCGTGCAGCGACGATACAGACACGATCGTTAAAAATAGGGACAAAGCAAGTGATGAGACCGAGTGGTGAGTTAGAGCTAACGTTGCGTATTCATCGTGGTGGGACAGTTAGGCAGCGAGCAGAGGCGTGTCACGGGGTTTGTACGCCAGAAGATGCCGATCAGGAACCCTTAACGGCACTTCAGAATAATGGACTGTCTAGATCCTCGACGCGACTTACAAACGTAGCTCACAACAAACATTTGCCGAAAAACTTTTCTTTGTCACGTAAGCTGGCTAAATTCGCGAAAGAAAAAAAGGCAGCCAAAACTTTAGGTATAGTGATGGGTGTGTTCATAGTGTGCTGGCTTCCGTTTTTCGTGGTGAACTTACTGTCAGGAATATGTTCGACGTGTATCACTCATGAAGAAATTGTGAATGTGGTGGTTACGTGGCTGGGTTGGGTGAACTCATCCATGAACCCCGTCATCTATGCCTGTTGGAGCAGAGATTTCAGAAGGTGAGTTTTAGTTTGCATGGCTTACCTACTCAATGCAAGTCTATAATTGCCAAGACTATCGTTGTAGAATAGTCCAATACACTGTACCGTCTGAATAGTGAAGAAGTGTCGGAATTAATTATGCCTCTTGACATAAACTAAATTACACTTTACTTACAAATTAAATTAAATTACACTTGAAAGCCGTTATGTAATATTAATAACCAGAACACGATTTCTAATGCTGTTTTTAAACATAATTTAAATAACACAGTTCTGAGTCGATTTAAAATAATAGCTCATTACCGTTCTTATTAATTCACTTTGATCTCAAGAATAATAATTGAATTCGCACCTAAATTTACTAACTACGGAAATTACAAGATTGTCAATCAATCATACCTTATTTTATCCGAATCTACCAAAAACAGTTGAAAGATGCTACGATACTTAGGTATATACATAATGCAGTGACCCAAGGGTGAATGATAGCTTAAAAATATCGGAAGTTAATTTCTGGGAGCGAAGAATCGTTGAAGTTTGATTGAAGTTTTGTTTGAAGAAGATTTACGTGTAGGTAATTAATTAAAATTGTGTCAGGTCTCTTTTACAATTCCGTGTTTCACTAATATGGATATCAAAACGTGACCAGCAGCACTGAAACGAAAATGATTTGTCGCCCCCAACAAATCATGTTATTACATTTATATCGACTCGTAAAAGCTCCATTAAATCATTTTATGATAAAAAGCTTAGCATTTTGCGTTGACCATTGTTTCCCAAACGATGCGATGGTGCGCGGACCATCAGTAATCCGCAAGAGCTAAAAATAGAGATACTGCGTATATTTAAGGATGTTCTGGTTGTTATCACTAGATAGCAGCCGTTAAGCCATGTTGAAGACCTTCGGGTGGCATAAAAAATCATATCAAATGGGTGAGGTGTCGACTGATAAGAAGAAGAAATTTTGTACTCAACTGATCGTAAAAATACGAGGTCAGTCAACAGCTGTCAATGGCTGCCTCGCATAATTTAAAATTAAAATATATCGATATCAAATCGCAAAAAATTAAATTGCAATAGACCTACGGTCGCTTGCCAAATTTCAATTATGAAAACCATTTCCACGAGCCAATATCGTAATCGAATTGCAATTTCAATTTCTTCACATTTCTTTTATATTCTCGCGGGAAACTCTTAAATGATTCTGAATCGGAAAGCGGTCTCGCTTCAATATTAAACTGTAAAGTTTACAGAACCTAGTGCGTGCTAGTTCGTAAAGTAGCAGTTCAGGAAACGGATCATGAATCACAGAAGTTTGCTAACTGTTTCCGTCCGGAAATTTTAGAACTTAAGAGTTTTAAAAGGCATCCAAATATAGCAACACTTGGTCTAAAGAAACTTACTTAGGTATATGAATAGCAACTTTTGTATCAGAATAGCAAAGTACCTACTTAATAAAGTTTCAAAAGTAATTATTATCGATTTTTTGTACCCATCAACTACTTTCCATTGGTTTATAAATAGACTTATTTAATGAGGCTTGTATTAAAATTGAGATAAACATAAAGCTTCAATTTAGAATTAGGATTAAAACTGTAGATGACTCATCGCTGTATTTACAGAAAATATTAATAAACACTATTATTCGGATTTAGTAACATAATAGTTATCAGCCATAACAATGTATTTTAGAATTGTTATCTGTTTGTCTGTGTGTTTGTAATCGCTAATCTTAGAATCAGCTTAACCAATTTGGATGCAGTTTCACTACTGTACTGTGGCAAGCTTGGAGTAACATTCAGTGTTAGTTTTATTACACTTGGCCAACAAAAATAATTGATTTAACATTTTTTCGAATGTGGCTACCAAAACATACGTTTCCTGAACCGAAGCGGTTACTATTACAATGTAAACAACTGTAATTTTTCTAATAAGCAGTTTTATTGATTTACGCAAGACAATTACAGCGATAGGAAATAATTTTCTCACGTAAACAGTATTGTGTACATAGTATAAGACTGCAAGATAATATGAGACAAACCGCCATATGAACCTTCCCTTTTGTTTGTACAATATGTACGAGTTTTCTGTACCTACTTCATTTTGTATGATAATTTATTTTGTACATTACTACGTGACATGGGATGTAAGCGTATCTATACTATATGTATTTATCAGATCTTATCATTATCATTTTACTAGCCGAGTAGCCATGGTATTCAATTGCTATTTTTGTAAATACCGAATATAATTAATACTTTTTTCGGTAAATAAAAACAAAGAAAGGAAGGGAACTTAACGTTCTCAAGAGTTCTTGGGGATCATGATGATTTGATAAAAGACCCGTGTCTAGCGGAGGGACATTTATAACATGAGATGGCAAATTCGGATATTACCTGTGGTTATTATTTATGTTTCGTCTGTGTCATTGCTGTAAAACTGGCCAACGAACGGCTGTCTAATAGAGAATGCTTTTAGCATTAAAATATCCTTTTGTGTGTTTCATTTTGTATGGTTCAATGAAGTTTAAAAAAATTAATAAACTTAAATAGCTAGTCAAATAATATTTCTCGAGACTTTCAAGATTCCAATTACAAAATAAGCAGTAAACTTCCTTATCATCAGCTCAGCGATACTTAAACATGTAGGTACACGTACAAAAAACTAATTGTTAAATTAAATTTCGACACTTTATACGATACAAATCAAGACGAATCAAATTTAACCTTACCTTATTCTTCATTAAATTTTGATATATTTAGTTGTTGACAAATTGTCGTTAAAAACTAAAAAGCGACATAATAAGGTTGTTTTGATTTTATCACAAACCCAACGACCCGGCTACAGGATATTATTACATTACAGGCCGGCGCAAATACAATTTTATTACTGCGCCGCGCTTTTACAGAGCCGCGTCGCGCCTGTGAAGCCTAGTGAACTGTTGTGAATTCTCAAATAAATTAATTTCGTACGTGCTGTGCCTCCGAATACAAAATTATACTAATTTCAAACATCGAACAACATATTTGTTTACATCAAATTATCGTACTCTCTGATTTTGATTAGGTTTCTGGTTATTACAAGACGTGGTCTCCATTTGAGGAGCTTTCTTTCCCAACGGTTATCGGTAAGCGTATTGCACAAACCGGCTAAAAATTATAACAAATCGTTTTTGACGCATTGTTACTTATATTCTAATAATCATGTGCTCAAATGAGATTAAATTCAAGATTTTAAAACCTCATTTTCTCATTACGACAACATTCAATTTAATCCATAATATCAAATTTTGACACTATCGGCTAGTTCGTATTTATTTATCTTTAGTGACTGAAATAATTATATTTTATTAGCAACCCACGCTTGACCTTAAGGTATGTATGTACCTGGTACCTGACCATGATCCGTCCAAAATACAATTTGTTTCGAAGTATGCGCGACAATTATGTATTTTCTTGATTAATTTCTGCGGCAAATTCTATTTATCTTAATCTCGGCAAGCGGTTGGCCTCCGGCAATTTTCAACGCCTTCGATAATCCATTTAAAGTTGGTTGGACGAGACAGCTCGTTGATAGACCTAAGACGACGCAAACTTGTTATATTATTACCGGCCGAGGGAAAGGAGATTACGTTCCTATATTTTTATTAGTCTGTACAGAATTTAAATTCCGTGGTATTATGCTATGATGTTATAATAAAATAGTTTTATAGTTTAGATACATAACTAATGAGCAGATGACTCACCTGATGGTAAGTGGTCACCGATGCCAATGGACATCAGCAATACTCACCGATGCGTTGCCGGCGAATAAAGAAAGAAGAGGTAAGAAAGAAAAACTGACTGTCAAGCCCCAGCCGAAACACGGCGAGTAGTGCGACTAACATACGAGTAGGTACATAAATTAAGGCGGTAGTTACCCAGCCAGTACAAACCTACCGAGAGCTTAAGTACCTTAGGGACTAACTGGACGGTAGAGATCAGCGACATCTGACAAGACCGGGCGGCGAAATCTCGTTCGTTGTTCAGCAAGGTGCAGGAGGAGGAGAGAGAGGCATGACATAAAAATGGATGGAGTCTCTTACACCCCACAGTATACGATCAGCATCGCAACCCATAACTGTCCAAAACTGGACATGGGTTTCCAAAATGTCAGAGTTACAGATCATAGTCCACCAAGCTGGCCAAGTGCGGATTTCCTCACGATATTTTCCTTCACCGAAGCAAGTGATTATAAAAGCACACGATACTAGATTCTAAACGTTACTGACATTTAGCATCTAGTATGGTACAAGAATCGAGGTAAATTTTATAGAAAGTTTCTTCATTAATTTAATAAGCTTAAGTAGCTAACTGACATAACTCGGAATATGTACGAAAAAGCAAAAATTCAGACACAAAATACACCTCTGTGCCAGAACTGACTAATTAAAATTAAGTCGTATATGGAAAGCAGGAGTTCCATTTGAATTTTGAACTTTGTTCGTCCATAGTGGTACCAGTAATTACTGCCGAGTGCCTGGGCAATATAGACACGGCTAAGAGGCTTCTGTTGTTCCGAGTTTAATCTCTAGGCAACCTATATCTAGAGGCATATTTTTAAAATTTACATTTTAATTTACGAATTTTTAATGCTACGAAAACTTCTACATAAATTTAAAACTCTCAGACAAAAACTCTCGCAACCCTTAAGCAAATGAAAATAGCGGTAGAAACAGGGAATACGAAATTCCGAAAGTTCACTGAAGTTGTTAACGATCGGTTTTTAAAATAGAGTTATCCCTGACGCCTTCCGTATTGCCGATGTCCATGCGTAACGACCACTTACCAGCTACATTACATAAAATATGCATGTTTATAAGTTACACTACCCGTCAATTAGTTACACAGTCACTTGTTATTGGTCGGCTACACAATCACATCACTTTTCGGCCATTCTTTACTGGGGTTTCTGAATCTATAGATAGGATTTCGCGCAGATTAGCGCAGAAACGAAGTCCAAGGTATCTTTGCTCGTTTGCTTAAACCCTCTATTGACATTAGTGTAGCGTAGCTGTAGCTTATAAAGGTTTTCTTTCATTAATGTATTTCAGTCCAGATATCGGTATTAAAAGTGTCCGTATCCTTTACATTCGAAAAGATATCAATAAACCCCAGTGCAAATTACTTCGAAGCTAGACATCTGTCGACAAAATCGAACTGCGTAGGCAATTAAATATAAGAAAAACCGAGTGTCAGTTACATCTGGCCAGTAGGTATCCGATTAGCACGGCGAACGGCCAATTATGGGAGCAAGTGGGATGGAAAATTATCCTATACTCGGGACCTTGATGAAATTCAAAAAATGTTAGATGATTAAATTTTTTACCTGCGCTTATGAAATACTTTGGAGGTCATGTCGGGAATTAGCATTTTAATATTTATCTGATATTGAATTGTTTCAGAAAATTACACCTTTAAAATAATAATTATTTGACCCTCGGAACGCAACAGTTCTTCGTCACTTTTTCTCATACATTTTATATATTTCAATGTCGTTATTTTAACTAAGCTTGGCTTTTCAATGAATAAAAATATTAACCAAAGCTACAATACTACAAATTTCTAAGGTATCTCTTATTTTAGGTACATCATTACCCAGTGAACCTTACAGTTAACTAAACAGCACTAAATAAAATGTAGTGCAAAAATATCAGAAAAACTCATTATTTAGCGATAAAATACTATTTTAATACTCATTCTTCGGAGATACAATCAGGAACAAATACCGACTACTTTATCCAGCCCGGAAAGTCGTATAATCCCTGACAACCAAACTCATTCTCTTCCGGGTTATCGCGATCTGCTGTCATTAAGCCCTGAAGATAGGACAAGGAAGTGCAGAAGACGAAAAAACGAAACAGTAAAAATAACGTTATTTAATATGAATCAAGACAGCACAAACCAAAAAGACATCTTACATAAGTTTTTATTCTTGATATTTTGAGAATATTCGAGTCATTGCGACGTTAACTACCCGACGTAACAATAAATTGCGACATTAGTAAATTGATAAGCATAATTTATAAAAGTAACAAAAGTATCTAGTGGTTCAGATTATAAGTGTAATCTAAGGTTCAGATATTGGTGTTCCAGTACTGGTGACTAGATTTAGAATTTTGCACGACTATGCTGAAACACGGCAATATAGCTGAAGTCATTCTCGCACATGACATTGTAAAATTTCAACATCAATATTAATTAAGTGTGACTGAAGTAAATTAATCAACATTTATTGTAATACCCACCATTAGTGGTCATACAACATACAAAGCATAATTATAGAACTAGAACAAATGGCGTATTACACGAACTATAAGTATCTATTATATAATTATTTATATAAAAGATACTTCTCGTTCGAGTAAAACGTCATTCGTGCTTCCTTGCAACTGCAAGTTGAAGAACGAAACATTCTTCACTAACCCTCATTAACTGTTATAATGAGAAACAGTTTCACAATATTCATAGTTTCACTGAAACTAAATACATACATACATCACCTTCTTACTAGGATAAGGGTAAGAAACCTTAGGGTATTAGAACATAGTACATGCATTTCCCAGCGGTATATACCTAAGTATATAAATAAAACTACTGAGTGGCCGAAACGAATCCCACAAGGCTAAACGAATCCTGTCTGACTGTAACTGAACACTCGGGATCGATTTATACCTACATAGCTTAACTCTGTATACGATCCCATAGGGCTGTACTCTTTACATGAATTCCATACATGACTAGAATTTCATTTAATAAACAAATTCTTGCTCGAACTCTGAAACGTGTCGTTCAGTATTTGATCTCGCGGTATATTTTATTTACAACCGTTGCAGTACAATACAAAAATCAATTTGGACTCGTAATCTTTAGTATACGACCTCGTACTCTCTGGGAGGTCTAATAGAGTCTGTGAGCAAACGGTAGCTTTTTGTCAGCTACAATGCCACAAATTGTACCGAAGCGAAATCCTTGGCGCGTTCCCCTCAACATTTTCCTTAATATAAGGAAGTATGTTCCTGATGGGAAAAGACGGAGATGTTTTGGTTTTTATAGGATCATAAAATTGTTTAGCTTAGTATCTTAAGGTATATTGTATAAAAGTTACTTTGTTTTATGATTTATACAATGTACCACATAGACAATGTGACATATATAAGTGTATAGGAAACAATGTGACGTTGTTTTTAAAACATTTATCGTTAATAATATGATCCAAAAAATATTAAATTCCATAAATCATTTATTCTGAATTAAATACCAAGTGGGTTACTTGAAAATGGTAGTCCAGAATATAAGAATAATTTCATACCGAAGGATAAATTAATTAGATTTGTCCAATTATACTCTTTTAAATTTAAAACACATCACATAAAATGTAATGAGATAAGCCATCATAAGCCTATAGTGATCATTTAAAGGTTAATGAACCTTTCAGTGGGTAATTATTGCTGTGTAAATGGATCTATTCATCGTAGAGTCCAAGCTAGCTACTCCACTTTTGATGCACGCTACTAATGAGCAAGGAATTGCGCACAGTTTCATTAATTTAGAAGCCCTCAGACCAAATTACTACGTTTTTTAAAATGATTACCACGGACTTCGTTGATGAAAAAGTGGTACTTTTAGAGTTCCGTATTTATTTATTTGCTGCTAGATCCTCGCTAGCTTAATTTATTATATTGATTTTGTTTAAAAGTCATTGAAGTTTTGCAAATCAATATTCATGTACACTAATATTATAAAGACGAAAGATTTGTATTTTTGTATGTTACGAATAAACTCAAAAAGTACTGGACCGATTTTAAAAATTCTTTCACCATTCGAAAGCTACATTATCTACGAGTAACATAGGCTAAATTTTATTTTGGAAAAAAAAATAGGGATCCTTATAATGTAACCCAAGGTGTAAAAAAATACCTAAAATATTCTTTACATCGCGTGCGCTGCGAAAACTATGGACAATAGAGCAAAGTGATATAATACAGTTTTATACGGGACATCAATATCTACAATAAAGTCCGCGATAGCATATGTCTAACTATTATAGTTAGGCCACAATAAGTGTTTTTTTATTTTAAAAATTTAATTGAAATACCGCCGCTAGAAAAGGCTCTTTATTTGTATCTTGGTATTAATCCTTATCAAAATAAATTAATTCATATTCAACTCTGCTTCAATACCTATAAATAACTTTTTAAATTATTCAATTTGGACATTCCATTCGAAAGATATCACGAGTTTAATAATTTAAGTAAGTATTAGAAAAAAGTTGTATACGAGTATAATAAAATCAGTGCCACTTTGAACTCCTCCTGACGGGTATACCGATTTGGTTGAAATTTTTTGTGTGTCTTCAGGTGGATCCAAGAATGGTTTAGATTCACAATTGGTCTCGGTAGGTGGCGCTGCTATCGATATGTCACCATATTTGTTTATTAATTATAGAGCGGTACGAAGTTCGCTGGGGCAGCTAGTTAAAAATAAAATGAGTTTGAAAATAGCTTTACATAATAAATATTGATGTAAGTGTGAGTAAGAAAAAAAACTAATTGGGAGTTACGAAGTTACGGGAGTTACGACGAAGGCATTTTGACTTTTAAAAAGTGTTTGTAAAAACCAACAAATCCAGTGGGTACTAGAGTAATCGGGCATTGTGATTATGATAATGTACTACGACAAATCTCTTTGAAATTGCAAATAGCGAGGTTGAATATCCTGAACTATTTAATAAGATAGGACTTCGGATGCTTGACCCGTAGGTTTTTGACCTTTGGCGTATAATCCGTTCGAACTCATCAAATCTCCGCAAACATGCCACTTTAAATTCTTGTCACCCTAAGCAATTACTATCTAAATCATCACAACCCATAACTGTCCCACTGCTGGGCATGGGGCACAATGTGAGGGGTTAATTACTATCTAAATACTTTCATTAAACTCTTTTAGATCATTCAACGAGCAGTAATAGCCAAGTGGTTTGGATGTGGGGACTCCCGTTGGGGGGGCTTGATATCGAATTCTGCACGCACCAATAATTTTCAAAAATAATGTGCGTATTAAAGTTAATTTATCACTTGCTTCGGTGAAGGAAAGTGTAGTGAGAAAATCTGCACACCTTGGAGTTCCCATAATGTTCTTAAAGGTTTGTGAAGTTCGCCAATCCGCAATTGGCCAGCGTGGTGGACTATGGCATGTACAGTGTACACATTGAGAGAGGACCCCGAAGCCCAGCAGCAGTGGGAGAGTTATAGGCGGCGATTATGATCTTTCAATTTATCGTCATGTGATGTCGACATTTGTATCACAGCAGTTTCGCACTGTTAAACTTACATTGTTATAATTACTTTTCATGTTAAAAAGTTACTCTCTTCATTTTCGTCTTCATTATAAGGTATTTCTTTATGCGAGATTTTTCAGACTTTTAGTTATATGAAAATGATATTTAACTGTGAATACTAGTAAATGAATTTAAATTTATTTTACTTCATGTTTGTAAACGGTGTAAAATAACAGTACAACATGTCTTTGAGGTTTTTCACATCATGTAGCCATAAATTCAATTGAACTGGGGCCGAAGCTTGATAATTTATAAACTCTTCAATTGTGTCGTGTCGGATAGTACCTATACAAAATGTGTCTAACTATTCAAACACGACGCAGTTGAAGAGTTTACAAATAAGCAGATTTAGGCGCCTGAATGCACAAATTACCTAACATTGAATCGTAAGAAACACAAAAAGGACGTCATAAATAAAATACTGTCATTTAGAACGCCGAATAAAGACATGAATTGGGCGTAGTCCCCGCAACATTCGCATTCATTAGACGGGATCGCTTGCCTTAACGAGGCATGGTTTACGGAGATAAGAGGAGAGTCAATATGAAGTAAGAAAATAAGAAGCAACACTCGCTTCACCGAGACTGAATTAGAAACCCGAGGATATTGATGTCGCAATACTACACTAACGTAACAGTGTAATGCTTTATATGTTTACGTTTTTAGTTTTTATTCTGTCAGTGACTTGTAAACGGGTTTACAATTTGCTTTTTGGCCGGCAAAGCTGCAATGGCGCCCCTAGTGTTACGGATATTCTTGTCAACAATGATGTTACTTTTTTCTCATTTAAAAACACTTATTGGTTTGTCCTACTATATTTAAGTATTATCGTTCATCGGTGATCTATTGCAATGTATACAGTTAGATGTATCACTCAAGAGTTTTTTTCTATCTTGGGAATGTATATAGGTACGAGATGTTACTATGAACAATTGAACATAATTATGACTTTAAACTTAATCTACACTATGTGTGTATAAACAATTGACTAAACAACTCAACTCGCACTAAACGCAGTTACAAATGAATAAATATAGCAACACATTAACTAGCTTGGACACGTTAATTAGAACCGAAGCATCAGAATCTGAGCGGCTCATCTCGCGAGGAATGGCTCGTGGCGATAAGAGTAAAGTAAATAGTGAAGCCGAGTAAAACTATGCGCGCATTCAGAGCGTTGTTTGTCAACTTTTGCGACTTTATCTATCCTTAATGACTGCGGGTTGGAGGCTACTTTTATAGCCATTTTCTTTTGAATGCAGTCATTTTACTACTTATTAAGCAAATAACGCGGCTGTGTCTCTTCTTACCAATGATTATGTCATAAATAAGGACATCATTAGACTAATAGCGATTATCTTATAATCAATTGTAATCTAGGTAACAAAAGTTACACTAAATCACATATTATGAATTTTGAGTATTGTCTTGTCTATAACTTCAATTAAAACTTGTAACGAATTTAAAATTATAAGTACCTTACCTAAAAGTTTTTTGTCTATCCCATGGCCTAGTTGGTAGTGCCCTGCCTGCGAAGCGAGGGGTCCCGGGTTCGATTTCCGACCGGGGAAGATCTTTATGTGACAGATAAATGTTTGTTCTCGGGTCATGGGTGTTAGGGGCGGGGTGTGTGAGTGTGTAACGTTTTGTTTTTGTATTGTTTTACTTTTAAAACTTTACATACGGAACTTTCATTACTTACCATATAAAACATAGATAAAACATCTTAACCCTGTTCTAAAAAAATTACGGCACTAGTAGTTTAGATAAGAAATTACAAGTTTTCTATATGCAATAAGTACCGATAGACTCGTCACACACGCCCCTTTATGGCGACGCAAGTTATCAACGTTGCCCATGGAACGCCATAAATGAACTCACCCCACATAATACTCTCGCTTTGATAAGATTTTTTCCCTACGGAAACGTGATGCACATGAAAACAGGAAAAACCATGCTCTATCACTATCTAAGAAGCAAAATCTTTGTTTATATAAATTAGATAAACACTGATATTAAAGATTATATAATGCATTTTTGTGCATTTGATTAAAATAATGTTTTATATTTATTTCCATCGGTTCATGAATAAAAAATATAAACGTCAATTTTAAAATCCCATTTTAACATTAATTTATTGAAAAATGTACTTAGTCAGTTTAGTATTCCAAGTCAATGTAGGCAACAATGTCAATGCCAATATAGGCCAAGCCAAAGGTAAGCGGTCACGCGGTCGTTCCCCAACACGTCCCCACACTGGACAGACTTAATTAAACCTACCTACAAAGCTCCATCATTGAATGTTCCCCCAACGCCACCAACCGCCCCCGAAAAGTATCGTGAGAGCCATAGTCAGGAAAACAAACAAAAACTTGCCATCATCATAAAACCACGACCACTTAAAGAATGAATGACTGAAGATAGAGTAGCCAGTTTAATTTGTTTGAAACTTTGATAAATTGGTTTCCAAAACCAAACAGCGGGGTTTTTATTGGAACGAAGTTCCTTACGGCAGGATTGGAGGGGATAGGGATTTTGCTGCGCGACCGAACTGAAAAATATGTGATAGTAAAACCGTAAGCGTGGAAAAAAGTGCGTGGAATAAAAGCGTTAAATGAGACGTGCGCAGGCGCGACAGTAGCCGAAGGAACTTCGTTCCTACCTGGTGTCCCACGACACAATCTGTTTTTTTTATACGATGCTTAGTTAATCCTTGACAACAATTCACTCTACTCTTAAAGACTCCCACGTACGAGAGTTTAATACGTGCGATAATATAATTATACACATTCACATATCCATACTCTATTATACAAGTATTTTTTCTTTTTATAAGTTAGCGCTTGACTACGATCCCACCTGATGGTAAGTGTCAACCTAGCTCTTAGATGGCAAAGCGCCCTAACTTAGAAAAACTCATTTACTCTTGACTTAAAGACACCCACATGCCCACATTGTATAGTTTTATTAAGTACATGAAACGTAACATCGACTAAATGAAACCGACCCTACTACACCGTATTAATATGATGTCAAGTGACCTTGGTGCTCAGCGAACAATCTTCAAACAAAGACGACCATGTCACTTGACCGAGCTTTAGCGCCGAGTCCACTAGTGGCGGCGAGGTTACGTTCATATCAATGTAATTTATATTTATTCAAGGTAGTACTCGTACGTTTATAGAACTAGTAGATAGGTTCTAGTAACCGCCCTCACTATCGGAAAACTTATGCCTTAGTTCCCACACTAGAAAAAAACACGTTAACACACTCATACCTGTTTCGCGGGTGGCATGGGTGACCCAAATAACACATCACTTATATATATGTATACCTATGAGCCTATGACCCGAAAATAAGAATTTATCTTATACATAAAATTCTCAGTCTTTCTTAATTCAATTCCATTATTTCCAATGTTAGATAAGGTTTAGATTTTTATTATGTTATTAGGTAAGGGAGATTACTTTATATTATTAGTTTATGTTAGATACATCTAAAGTTACACATCAGTTAAAGGCGAAAGTGAATCGTGTATTTTCAGTACAACCGAGTACAATGGAAGTTGACATTGATATAGGGTCTCTACGTCATTATCTTGAGTATTTTTCAAATTATATTTAGTGTACAGTCACGCAGTACCCTTTTGTATTACGATACGTAAAGCACAATGGTTACCACGCCGGACTGCCGTTCGTAGGGTCCCGAGTTCAATTCCCAATGAGGCGTAATTTGCTGAGATCTAACTTCTATTTTCGGTTTGGTTGTCTTTGGACAGTGTCCATGGCTTCCACGGCACAGGGAATTCGAGTGTAGAGCTATTGGTGTGTACCCTTATTACTATAACTATACTAGCTGACCAGGCAGACGTTGTTCTGCATAGTAAACATTTTATAAATGTTTATATACATTTAGAAATGCTCATCAAATGTAGTAACTTTTTCTACGGCAGCACTTCGATGTATCCAATAGTTTCGCTGATCTCTTGGTAAATCCCGACAACAGCGCCACGTACCGGAGATTAGATCCGTCTAATTGTGAATCTAAACCATCTATAGAGCCACTCAAACACACAAAAATTTCATTAAAATCGGTCCAGCCCTTAGGGAGGAGTTCAGTGACATACACACGCACAGCAGAAATATATATATTAAGATAAATATATACTTGGACCTTAGCCGGTTGCGTCGAAACAAATATCTTTACCTGCCTGCCTACCACTTACAGAATTAACCAAGTTTTCAACTACAGTGCTGGAGAGCTCTCTGTTCCTATTATTTCATTGCTAAATCACTTCTATGTGCTTTCTCTTCATACTATTCTCCTTCTTTACTTTACGTAGGAATTACGCATTACGGAAGCCTAAGAATTGTAAACTTTGTAGATCACAATATGATTTCTTAATCGTGGGTGGACTAGTAGAGAATGTAAATGCGATAAAATTTGATACAAAGATAGATAATGACTTGGACTGAGACATAGGATACTTTATTCCCGAGAGTTCACCAATTCGCACTTAGCTCAGCGTTTAAGAAGAACTATGGCGTATAGAGAAAACGTGAGACCAACAATGAGAAAATAATGACACGACGATAAAATAATCTCGCGACATTTCTAGTTACGCGCAAATTACTACATACTCGTAGCCACCGATACATCCTTTTGTTACAAAGATGATATATGCTCGCGGCTTCTTATAAAGCGACGGTAGAACGAGTGATGTATGTGACACGCATTTGTCACAGTTATTAGGGTCTTGTTTGGCTTGCTACGATGTAAAAACTTATTATTTCTATCCACTGTGCACGATATATTATATCAACTTTGCTTTGAATGTCAAAGAGCGGTCGTTGGTAGAGGAGCGATTTAGAATTAGGGCCCGAAATCTCGGCACCATGAAGATATCCTTTTTTCTTTATGTATTGTCACAGAAGTGGGTAAGGGATGGGAAAGGAATCAGGCTGGTTTCAATAGATGATGCTTTATTCACACCACAGGGTAACATTCGCGACACTGTTGTGTCACGAGTATCACGACACTGTTCACTTCACTTCGCAATTCGCTTTACTGCACTTTTTCCCTTCTTCTTCTTCTTTCTTCTTCTTATTGTCCTCCGTCCGGATTCGCTTCCGAAACCCATGCCGTGTTTCCGATCGCCTTATATACCCCTGATTTCGAACACCGACATTCCAAATTGAAACATATATTTAAATTCCCCGTCTCTTAAATGTACAATCTAGAAATTCTATATTTAAAATTTCTTCTATCCAGCTCGCACATTTTCTACAGAGCACAGAGATAATTCACGTATTCTAACTACAAATTTAATTAACATCTGTTGTAACAGTAATGCATTTAACGTGTATTTGTGATGATCTACAAATACAAATTGTAGGCACCATACGCAGAGTATGGGTTTATAATAGTGATTTACTAAGCCGTAACCACAAAGAACGTTTATGAGGGTTATAACTATAAATAATCTATGTATGCGTCGCGTCTGTTTTGTTCAGAATTTATCGTTTTCCAATTTTATATTCAACTTTGCTTATGTTTCATAACCTCTTATGTTCCAATCTGTTTAACCTACCTAATACATTTAACATTTAATATGTTTATTTGAATTTATAATTATTTAATTTTATCAAACTAGCAATCGCCCTTGCTTCGCTTTAGAAAATCGGTATCTTGCCACACGCGAAAAAATCATAACATAGGATTTTAAAACTAAAACAAAAAACAAACACCAAATATTACTAAACTTAGGTACACACTATAGGTACCTATTAGTGAAAGCCAAATTCTAAACGGTTAAGTATAATAAACAATCTAAGAAACATTGTTATCACACATAAAAAATCTGTAACTGATCGCTGTCTGTAGATGGAAGAAAAACTTTTACTGAGACTTTATTAGCGCAATAGAACCCATAACAATGATTTTTAGAATTTTTGTCTGTTTGTAATTGTAATTTGTACTGTAATTTTGTACGCGCCAACCTTAGAAACCGATTAACCTATTTGGGTGCGGTTTTCACTAATATGTTGTAGCTGTTAGTATATTGTGTAGCTGACCCGGCAGACGTAGTCCTGCAACATTATATTATTTATATCTCAGATTTTAAGCGGCGTCTTAATATAAAACATGCATCAGATTTTAAGTTAGACACAAACAGACAAAAAATCCGAAATTAAAACCTCACATTATATGAAGAAACATGAAGGATCGGGCAAAAAAACAAAAAGCATGGAATGGTGTACTATCACTAACAGTCCCTGTCCCAGCCCTCATACTTACTAACAAACTAACTAAATTAATGTTCTAACACCGTCTCCTAAGCGGACTAACTATCCCAATCCCCATTTGAGTCTTGTTCGTCATGGGCGGCAGAAGAAGGGTGATGCTGCGTGCTCGTTTCATATATAATATTATACTCAAAAAATGAATTTTATATGCCTTTTATGCCTGTTACACAAATTAACATAAAGATTAATCAACATACATTATTATACTTCCGTACCCACCGCCCCAGAGGAAGTCCGTTTCACACATACCAGTCCCGCACCACACAGTTTGATAACATTTAAAAATGGATGTTAAGATTTGAAAACCATGCACAAACACTAAATATTACTATAATTATATTATAACTAAAGTATTTCTGTTAACACTATTTTCAAGAATTAAAGTTAAGTACTAACGAAATTTTACATTTTTAATAACAATTAATCCGCGTAAATAAGAAGGGTCCTGTAATCGTACCTTATTCCCGCCATATTTTCTTAGTTAATGACGCTTTCAGAGACGTTGCCGCGTAAACACAAAATGTACCGCGTAAGTCGGAGCCTATTTGGCTACCTTCTCATTTCGTGAAGTGTAAACATTAGCGAAATCTAATACAAAATGGTAGCACATTTTGTTCCACATGATGGCTTTTGTAAGAAAATATTGGATTTAAAATTACTTGCATACCTATGGCAGACAATAATAAATGTACATATGTGGGGCCAAAAAGACGGCGTCTGAGGCCGTTGAACTTTTTTAAAAATGACTGTGAAACAGGAAGCAGTTTTTTAGATAATACTGAAAATAAAATCGTAACTTTTATTTTCTAATGTTAAGTGGGAACTTGCGCCCATCGACAATATTCATCACTGATGCGCAACTGAGCAAATAAGTGGCGGGTCCGCATTTTTTATCGCTAACGGTTTTGCGTGTACAAATGAGAGGCCAAATTCAAAATACGTGTCTGATCACTACTTAGATGGGCTCGGAATGTTAAAACGATATCGATTAGAGGCAAAATAGATGACCCTATAACTCAGTAGCAAACGATGCTGCCTGCAGGACGAAGGGTCTTCAATTTCACTCCTAGCTGGGTCCTGGTATATCTATATATCGCGAATGTGCTATTCCCCTCATTTATTGTATGTCAATGGCACTTGCACATGACAATTGGCACGTGTCTAAATGAGGGTATGAGTGCGAAGCATTTGGTTATAACCCAACTACGGCGGAGGGTTATATTTTTCCCAAATATGGCGAAGTCAAAAGGTGTGCGTAACTTGCGAATTTCTTGTTACGAACTTGGCTTTCTTTCACATGTATGTTTTGGTGGGATCTAAATCCATAGAAACGTTTTGACTCTTTAGTATATTTGTTCTTGCGCAATTTCATACACCGTGCTCAGATTAAACAAAAGGACACCGTGAATGAAGTTGCTTGACGGCTATTTGTATGAAAAGCATAAATATATTAAATACTAACATCAATTTGGATCGAGAACCTCCAAAACTGGATCATAGCGGGACAATAGCATTCAATGCCTCAGTCGAATAAACATGCATTGCAGATTTCTCCAGGCAGATAAGTTTTGTACGTCATACGTGATTTGAGAAATCTTCACAAGTTACAGTTGGCGGAACTAAAGTTTGTTGCAGCATTGCGGAAAAGTTTAGCTCGGGTGCTATTGTGTTTGCTGATGCTGGTGCGGATAATTAGACGAAGGAAATACAAAAGCACCTTCATTTCGATGCTGTAGAAAACTTTAATTTTAGAAATACTTCATTATGATTTAATTTAATGACGACCCCCTAGCCTAGTTGGTAGTGCAAAGCGGGATCCCAGATTCGATTCACTGCCAAGGCAGATATACATAACGTTACAGATAAATGTTATCGGGTCATGGGGGTCGATGTGTTATTTGTGCTACCCGCGATACACAGAATCCTAATTCGGGGGTATGAGTGTGTCAACGTTTATTTATTTATTAATATAGGTACGGAGAAGAGTCATTATTTTCATTATCATAATGTCTTTCATATATCATTAATCTCTATGCTGGAATCGAGCGACACTCGACGAACAGTCATTCAAACCACATATTCTAATCATTGCTTATATCCACGTAGCTTTATGTCGTTAGATAATAAACTACCCTTGGTCACAGAGCAGAATTTTGGAGGGTAATAGGATGTAATCATGAAAGGTTTCGAAAGAGATCTCATCGTGTTTGAATACCCCTATTCAAGGGGACTTCTGTAGAAAAGTCGGTAATTCAAATTTATTTTTATTACTTGAACGTTGAGGGGTTTGTAAAGAGAATTTTTCCGGGATAATACGAAAACGTGCATTAAGGTAGACCCAACATAATACGTCATTTACTTTATATCTCTGAGCTGAAAGAAAGAAGTTTATTTAGGTTGATCATTGATCCCATACCCCGACCGTAAGTATCCAATTACCACCTGTCGGAATCAGAACTGCGGCGTACGGTCGGAACTTATGGTCTATTTACATATACAAGTAGGCTATTGTAGGGCAGAGTAGTGGGTACGTAACTTAGATAATAAGTAGGTTAGGTGAGTTCCAACTTGACAACTTTGCGACCTACATAAAATAGCCGTAATTATAATAGCCCAACGAGCTCTAGAAGCTCTAGAAAACCTAGTTTCAACTATCTAATAATCATCATCATCATCACAACCCATAACTGTCCCACAGTTGGACTCGGGTCTCCTCTCACTATGTGAGGGGTACAGACTATATACCACCACGCTGGCCAAGTACGGATTGGCGGACTTCACACACTTTTTCCTTACGATGTTTTCCTTCACCGAAGCAAGTGGTAATTTCTAATACGCGATATAATAATTTAGTGGTGCTGGCAAGATTTGAATCCAAGCCCTCTTGTTCGGAAGTGCAACGTTCAAACCATTATTGCTTTATTAAATTTGTACGTAAAAAAAAAATTATGTAAACCTATTTCAAATACATACAGTTAATTAACCTCATCATTTCATTTCTATACTGAAATTTTTATGAATTATCTCAATAAATTCCCCGTTTTCACGAACACCAGCATCTGCTACCAAGGCATTCAGCCAGAATGGAGTTACTCGTATTGAGTAATTGAATTGTCTAAATTGCTAAATGTGGTCGTATTAGTTCCGATGATATTAGAAGTATTTAAATACTAACAGCTTGTTTGATACAATAAACAAATAATTGTAGCACAATGATAAATGTGTTGTGCTTAGTTGTCTGTAGACCAAAATTAAATTTTCTATCGTATTTGTTAATTACAGCTGTGCTTTAACTAGCTTAACGATTAAAATGTCATTTGTAATTGTCATTTGGACTATATTGAAAATTATTTATAAAAAACAATCTAAACATAAACATTTATTACAGATTTAAATGCCTACGTTTTATAAGCGCTCATAACCCAACGGCTTGCGTCGGTCCTAAGTGAACGACTGAGCCCGCGCTGTCGGTAGTTTCCGTGTTTTGGAGGGCACGTTAATCTGTCGGCCACGATTATTACCGTTAGATAGCAGTCTTTAAGCCATGTCGGAGGCATAAAACCTCCGACACTTGGAATGGCCACTAACCCCTCCGCATCCAAACCAATCCGCATTGGAGCAGCGAGGTAGAGTATACTTTAGGCCTCGTCAATTATGAAGAGAGACTCGTGGTCAGCACTGGGCCTAGAATACCTACTTAAAAGTTGATATGGTAATACATAAGTACACTCAAGTCACCCTAGTAAAGCTCCAATGTAGTTTAATTACATCGGTCTCAATAAAACTTGCCACTTTACTAGACGACTGTGCACGTTCAAGTTTAATCGAGAATAGAAAACAAAACCAATTTTTCTCGAAGCCACTTTGCGAGGGAAATTGCGGTTGAAAGAGAACGGGGGCAAATTGTGAATTGTATCACCAATTTCGTGGCACATAGGGTAGAGGATTGACAAATGATCAAAAATATAAACCATGGTTGTAGGTACGTTTATAAAATATTGGATTTTAGAAGAAATAGTCGATTTATTCCATAAAACACAAACAATATTTGTAATACCCCACAAACGAGCAGACGAGCTACCTGCTGGTAAGTTGGCACCGATCAGTAACGAAAAGAAGGAAGAGGAAAGTTAAAAATAAAAAAATCAAAATGTGTGCCATTCACAAATGCTAGAAGTGAAACTTCAAAAAAACGAATCCTAATATCCGTCCAAATATTGATGTTTTGCTTTGCATACGTAAGACGCCATTTCCGATGCTTCCTATCTCATTTTTTCCACGTTAAAATGTGTCTGTGTCTTTTTCGTTTCCGCTTCTCGTATTTGCGCCTCACTTCCGTTTCATCGACTTCCAAATCACAACGATACTAAAGCAGTTATCACTACAATAATTACGGATAGATTTGGCCTCATACATACATACAGGGTATACATGTATGTTTCTTATTCATTATACATAATTTTTAATTTTTGTAAAGGCGATCATCGTAGTCCACAAGGGTAGCAAGTTAGCAACACCTCTATTACCGAATTAAAACGAGACCCTTACTAACAATACATATTGTCTCCAAATGCATTTTCTTTCTTATGTGACACTTGGGAGTTGGTATTCTATCGTCATAAATATACATAAACGTATTCGTAGCTGGTCCTTTGTAAACCCGCACACACACAAACTCAATTTCTAGCCTCATTACTATGTGGACCAAAAACGAGGCAATCTGCGGCAAAGGTTGCACGCAAGCGGGTAATTTCGTTGCGATTAATTAAATCCCCGTGAATTAATTCCGACGCGAATGCACGTGAAGATTGATGGCACCCATCGCTTGCTATACAGGCCTTACTTTGTCTTGTTCACGGCAATTAATTTGTTGATTTTTGTAACCTTTTTATACATACTGTTTAAACAAACATAATTATATTATTAAAAGGTAGTATAAAAGTGAGAAAGTATAAAAAAGTTGGGAAATATTATACGGCAAATGTGAATATCGATTTAATATTTGCTTAAATGCTTAAATTATATACAGCCATGAATGAGTTCTCATGGAAGTCTGATGGAGAAGAATGGTCAACCTCCCCTGAACGTGGTACTCCAAGCTGAACAACGGACGAGGCTCGTCCTATCATACTACATAAGTATAATATAATATATTATGTCGATATATTATCCCATAGCGACAGGTTCGTCCTATTGAAAATCGCTGGGGTAACTATCACCCAATGCAATTGCGCTGGTAGTGTGATGATAGAGATTTTTTATGTTAATACCGTCTGTATACCTACGTATGATATTCTTATCGCCTATAAAAATATCATCTATGGGACATTATTTACAACTTAAATCAGTTCATAAATTATTATAAATCAGTATGAAGTTCCTTAACGCGGCTTATGGGTAGTGCGATTTAGTAGAAATCGTCACGTAACGAAATGCCGTATGCTGTGAATGTATGTGTTTTTAATAGTGGATTACACACGATATTATTTTTCATATAACGTTAACACACCGTTGTATAGTTTTAAGTACATTAACGGAGTTGAAGAAAAAAACGTAAGGAACTTCGTTTCTGACGGGGGACCTCGACCGCACAATTTTTTTTTAATATGGCACGGCAACTTTGAGGAACTTTTTTCCCAATTAGCTTCTTTACGTCGAGTCATTCTAGTCAGGACATTCATAAATTACTTTCTAGGCGAGCGTCCCGTGTTTTCTTGCTTGTTATTGCTACAGTCTGTGGTATATTTTCCGAGCTTTAATATTATCCCCAATCAAAACGACTCTCTCGTGTCAACATCAAGTGTTATTGCTACAGTGAAAAAACATTTCAATTTCATGCTGAATTCTAAATTTCTTTACCTATCATTAGGCAAAGTAAAATAGACAATCGTTTTTTTACTCAGTCCTTGATTCGAACGAAATCTGACTTTTATAATCAATTTTGTATAAAGTTTTTTTTACGACTTAAATTATGACTTAAATTAGAATCTTGATGGCAGTTTTAAAACTTGAAGATCAATTAAATGAAGGTTTATATTATTAAAAGCATTATAATGAAAAATAATAGAGACATGCACGCATACACACACATACACCATAAGTACTCCTTTTGTTTTGTTGTGTTAAATGTTTATTATTTACACACACACACACACACACACATTATATGGTCGTAACTAATGTCCATGGGCGACAGTGACCACTCACAAAGATAGCTTGTATGTACGTTTGTCCGCTATAGAGATACAGAAGGAAATATTTACCGACGAAGCAGGAAGCGAAGGGTATTAAAATAAAACTTGTACCAATTATAGAATACAACAAACATTTTTATCTCTGTGTGTTGTAACAAAGCACGCGAACGGAGCAGCTGTAAAAAGCCAGTTAGTCCAAAACTTCGTAAGACGGAGCTTCAAATGGTTTTATTTTTCTAACATTCAGATTTACGTCAGCAAAACTTTTTGCGTATGAAGAGATTAGGGTATCTAAGACTTGGTTTGGCAAACATCGTTAAGCGTACCTATCTGGAACAAAATCAGTGGGTATAAACGAGTTAATATAATGTAGAATTAATTTTATTAGTGTAGTTAATGTACTATTAATTTAATTGACCTACTTAATTTATAATATTGTACACCCATTTATGGGCGAGATTTGGCATGTGATAATTATATTTTTCATTTAAGTATTTGGAAAAACTAGTGCGTGGTATCCCCTCATACTCATAGTTGTAGTGAAACTATGGTGATAAAAAACAAATTAATGGTTATTCAAATTTTACAGTACCTAATAATTTCTACACAAACTTATTGACGATATAAGATCTTTAGTGTAACTCAAATTGCACAATAAATTGATTGTGATTCTGACGATTCTTAGGTATTTTATACTCGTAAATAATTTTGGAGTACTACTATTGTCAAAATAGGGTTGGTCTTGTTGTCAGATTCATCATTCATCATCATCATTGCAACCCATAACTATCCCCCTGCTGGTCTCGACTGTCTATTCTCTTCTGTTCGGGAGTCTAACAAACCACTTAGCTAACATTCGAGTGAGATTAGAACTGCTGACATTTAGTTTGGCTACTCCATATCACTAATGTAACCATATGAAATAAAGTAGCGGTTGCGACATGATCCGGACAAAACCATGAGAGTAGCGAGACGCCAGAAGCCGGCGAGATTGGGTTTTAGAAAACGATGGTGTCGTGAAATGATGGTTAACTAAAACGTGAAAGATGTCATTGAAACTTTTAAATATTTTTGTTTTCAGGAATATTCATGCCTTTTTAAGTGCTAGCATATCGGAATCGTAATAAAAATAGTATTTTAACCCGTACGAAGCAAAAAGCAGCAGTTTTTGCGCGAATGACCCGTACTGTTTCAACGAACCGCGTCGAGTGGCGGTAAAAGTGGCTGTAATGGTGAGGTCGTTCTGTTTATAACATTAACTTCGATTAAAGAAGCGTGCATTTTATTTTTATTATATAATATTTTGTTTGTTGAAATAAAATTTGCTTCATACAATTATTAGGTACTATATTGTTACTCTCTACGTTTAAATCACTCATTTCCCTATTTTACTTCACCTACAGAACTTTTTTATTTTTAACCGATATTATTAAACATGACATTCAATATGAATACAATATTATATTAAAGTGAATTTTATGAAACGAAAAAGAGACAACTATAAATGTATGTATCACTGTCACGAAAAAAAACAGTATCTCTTAAGATCGACTCAATTGTTTTGCGCGCACTTTGACAATCGTGTGTCAGACACATGAATTGCACCAGCTCTATAGCTCTTAACAATAAATCGCAATAAAAAGTTTCACTTCTACCGCGTCTGAACTTACACCCGATTTTTTGTGTGAAAAATAAATAATTTTCTACTGGGTTTCTGCTACTGCACGTAGCATATAGCATACCTAACATGCACACTTACAACACAAAACACAAGACTTAAACACAATATTTTCCAGTTACTAATGCCAGGTATTTAAGTTTTTCAAGTTACCAGTAACGAGTCGTTAGAGTAGTTCCTTATACTCGTAATCGTTTCATAAAAGAACTTTTTTAGTTACGTCGCAGATAGTTCTACTATCCGTAAGCAAAACGAATATAATTTTTCAAATATAGGAACCGGCCATAAAACAGTAAAATAGTAATAAGTTACTTTACTACCCGAGTGTTTGTGAAACCTTTGTACTGGCGCTGCCTAATTACAACTTTTTGAATTACGTCTTACAAAATATTATGCAGTGTTGTATATGGATAGCCTCCATCCTCGGCGTTGGAACCGCTCCAACGACTCCATCATTATCTAGATAAAGTTCCGCTCCCTGGGAAAGTTATATGAAAGATTTTTTCAACGCGATATCGCATGAACCGGGCTGGCTCCTTGGAGCTGAGCAATTTACTTTGACACTTCCACTTTTGGTACACTTTTCACTTATCATCTGTTCATAATTTGATCTATAATTACTTTGATTCATACTTAGTATTCTGCAGTCATTAGCGGATATAAAATAAAAGTTAACTTTGGATCTAGTTTTCTCAGAACCAAAGCAAGTTTTTATTTTAAAAGACGTGTGCAATCCTATTATCTTTTTTCTCTTTTTTTCTTTATCTCAGTAATATGAATCTTATTTAGATATTTTCTTACGTTTCTATTAATATTTATTAAGTAAAACTTGATATATTTAATATTTTGTTTATATTTGCTTAAAAATTGATCTCTACTACATACTACATCTAAAATAAATGTTTTATATTGCCTTAACAAACTGTAACAGTTAGTTCTTGTAAAACATAATATATTGTTTGGGGACCCATTAATGGATATTAATTCCAACTTTGTTCGTAGCTTTGAGAGGCTTAAAACGTTCATACAAAAAAAGGAATACCTATTCCTAAATAACAAATAATCCTTTTATTGGCTACCATGTAACAAGTTTATAGAAAGTATAAAAGAAATCTAATACGGTACTACGGACGGACTAAACGGTATTGTTATATACTTAAAACGCATTAACTAATTGACAAAGGTGTTTTTTTTTAAGTAAAAGTACCAACATTTATTAAATTGAATAGATACAAAAAAGTTGTTTTATAAATATGTGAAGTTTACATTATTCATTTTGATTAACGTTAACGAAGATTAAGATTTATGACAATAAATTATTAATACGCATCAAACCTCTGATACTGAATTACTAACTAACAACAACTAACAGGACTAACTATCACTAACAATCCCCACCCTAGTTCTCATACCTACTAAAGAACTCACCAACTAACCTTAAATAATGATAATGTAATTGAATTATTACTATGAACTACTCGTTGGATATAATATAAACCTTGAGTGGTATGCAAAGTTTTTATAATAAAAAGTAAAATGTATGTAGATGTGTAGAAATAATCACTGTAAATAAAAAAATGAATGCATAAATATTGTTGTGCCATTGTTAAAGAAACTTAGTAACTATTTTACTTTTTCATAATCACTTATTTTTTCATTTGATTTTTATTTTATATTCGTTAAAAAAATATTAAATATATTTATAAATTTCAATTGCAAATTACCATTGGATTTTAAAATCTTATTTATTTTTTTACATTTATTAACTCTGATTTAATTATGCTCGACCACCATGCATGCGTGTTTAATCTATGTTTAATACAAATACAAATACAAAACGTGTTTAATACAAATAAATGAAATTGGAGTGTCTGTTTGTAACAAAACATAACCGCTTTTTATGTATATACTCGTACCTACGTTGCAAACACCAAAATAACATTGTTTACAATTTTTGTCTGTCTGTTTGTTTGAGCTAATCTCTGGAACGGCTGGACAATCAAGTTTCGCTACACATAGTCATACCCAAAACGGCAGTGATATTCGCTTAGGTGTGAACCGTAGGAATACCGCTTAGCACTCAGCAGCGGATACCGCGCAAATTTGAACGAGCCTTTGTTTAATCTTCAAACTACTCTATTAAAGTAATTACATGTTTCTAGACTAATCTGTGATAGAGATGGTACGAGTTTTGAGTCCTTGTTTGGCAACGTAACCTAATAACAAAATTTCCCCTCATTGAGGCTCGTTTGTTGAGATTCTCCACTGATTATTATACTAATGGACGACCTTCATTCAGGATTTGTGTTTACGCCAAATATCTTTTTTGTTTTAATCAACGCAGGCCCAGTAGTTAATATAACGTGTTTTTATACATTATGTAAGTAATTTACAAATGTAATGCTGCAGCTTGTAAATGATCGATGTCCCTACTTGGAAGATATTTTTTGAGAAACAACAATGTTTCTCTACTAATAGTACAATAATAATAATAATACAGTGATCTCTACTAACAGTAGTAGTAGTATTAGTAGTATAAACACCTCTACTACTACCATTAGAGGTGTAGTAGAGGTAGAGGTACTATTAGTAGAGGTGTTTATTAGGGCAATAGGCCTCCTAACAATTATATTTTAAACCTGTAAGGCCTATTAATCTTTTGTCATGTTTATTTTCGAAATATGGAGCCGTATACCTCGCACTGAAGATTTTTTCTATTTACTATCTTGGCAATCGTGCCAGTCGTACATATCAGCACCAGTTATATCTGGCCATCACTAAATACTTTACTTAAGCAGGTGAAAAGTAGTTTGGGGAATTAATCTTTTCTCAAATAAGGTAAAAGGTTATAATTAAACATATCAGACTACGATAATATTTGATAATAATGAATTTAAGACGAAGCATGGGCAAAGACGTACCTAATAAACCATGAAAATCGCCCTCAACCCGCAAAACTTTCCGCTGACGCGCAAATGTTACGACAATATTTCCAAGAAATGTAAGTTGATTTAAGATTTTGACGTTTGCTGCAAACTGTTGTTGCAGCCGCCTGAACCGCCCCCTCGCACAAGTTGATGCAAATTGAATGCAAATGATCATGCTACTGAATTTTAACTTGTTATCATTGCATTGAAAGCCGAAAATTTAACTACATTCGTGTTTTTGAAACCCTTATCTTATTTCTATATAAATTAGGTATGCGTCGTTCTTTGTTATTTTCCCAACAGAAATTCCTAATCTATAATAAAAATGTAACAAAATCTAAAGGCATATACATAATTTACTGTACAAAAATGCACTATTTTGCGATTAAGGTAAACCTTCCTAAATTTTAATCAGCAACTAAAATCACGTTAAAATCTAGGCGTTCAGAGAAAACAATATCTATTATTTATTTTGTTAAACATACACAAACAACTTTAAAAGTACCTGTCAAAATACGTTCCAAAGAAATAGTTCAAACCGTTTAATCCCCTTTAATAATTTAACTTACCATAGTATGTTTTGAGGTGTATGTGTTGTTTCTAGTCCCAATACGTGTCAAACTGAAACAAAGTGGTTTACAGTAAGTTCACGGGAAAATTAACGGGTTCTTGGTTAACTATTGCAGCCTGCGGATTAAGTGACAAGCGGAGCGAATTAGGGACGGACAAAACTGCATCAATCACATCTGTTGAATTATCACCGTTTCTTATAACCGTTACTTAGATTATCTAATACCTCCAAACGACCAATTGTATATAATCTGAATCTTGGAAACGATTTCCATGAATCTCATTAGAATACGAAGGTAAATAAAACGGTAACTTATTATCAGTAATAAAAAAACGCCACTATAATATAGCTCAAGTGGGAAATTAGGCGGTCCCGAAACCAGAAGACCTCGGTTCGAGTCCAGGTGTAAAAAAATACCGCGCAAAGCTCGTTTATCCAGGTACTTATAGTTTATCATGGAAACTATCATAATATCAGATATCATAGCAGACATGAAAACAATTGTATGAAATTATATGACATAAAGCGTTATGGTTTTACCCCCTTACTCCATATACAGACAGCGATCAATTACAGATTTATTATACCTTCCTACATAAGTATAAATGATACAAATGATGATAAAAATCTAAGAACAGATTATTGGCCTTCTCTCTTCCGTGTTTAAAAACGCCCGCATCGTTGTGATACCGTTATAATGAGAGGTATAATATGCGGAAAATTTCTCAAACATAGTTGTTTTGTTGTATGCAGCATTATTATAATTACAAGGTAAACCACTGGAGTGTGTAATATTCCATGTTCTACTCGGCCTATATTTCGTACGAACCGTCAGTTTTCGTTTAGATGCGGAAGTCGTTATGGCAGTCAGAAGCAATCTCCTTTATGGAGCTTACAGTATTACCGAATACTAGCGTGCAACACACAACTATAATGTAGGTACAATTGTACACTATGTCCACAACTCTATAACTGATTAAAATATAACAAACATGACAATTCTACCCAAAGTTTATTACAATAATTATATCAGTGAAAACCGCATTCAAATCAGTTTAACCGTTTCTGAGAATAGCAGTAACAAAGAATCTAAAAATATTGCAATGGATGAGATCTATAGCGTGAAGATCAACCCCCAATTACTTTTACTAAACAGAACTTAAATGTACCAACATAAATCAGTAATCATTTAATATATTTACTTAATAATGTATTTTCATTGACCATTCTATTAACAGGTGAATAGATATTACAGCTCTATTTGTAATTTCCTTTTAATAGCAACTGATCCTCAATTTCAATCAACTTTCTTGTGTTCAATGTGATACGAAAGCCTTTATTGGTATCATAGTGAAGCTTTTCCATTCACCGCTTTCAATTGATCCAACCAACCTAATTTACCGAACGTGACTCAGTGATAACTGCTTTCAGCCTCGGCATTCTGGATGGTGAGCCCTTATCGAACTGAATAATACGTATTCATACAATAAATTAATTTCGAAGCTAACAGTTCATTCAGTGTGTTCGAGTTTTTTCATGGAAACGCATTTGCGTTTCCATGAAAAAACACGTAAAATAGGGGCTATGTATAAAATTACGTCACATGTTAAAGGTCTCTCCTTTAAGTGTGTGACACTGTGTGACAGAAGAAAGAACGTCATAAGATTTTATAAAAAATTTGCATATAACTTTAGTGAGGATGGACATAATTTACACAAATGCGTTGTTGACCAAGAAAAAAGGAAGAGGAAATTAAACTGTGTGTGTGTGTACTGATTCTCAAGCTCCTAGACGGAACACGACAAGTCGTTTGGGGTCTAACTCGGACAAAAGGATAGTGGCTAGCCAGCCGAGCTTGAACCCTATCGCCAAGCAATAGCCGTCTTCTGTCGCCTCTTACGACACTCTACCTAGTCTGTCTACATTGGGGACAGTATTCTAGGCCGCCTCAATACGGCCGAATAACGCTAAACCGTTAAAATTGCAAAATATGTGACGTCAGACCAAGCGTGGGGGATCATAATATATTTATGACGTGTATTTAGGACGGGTGGTAGAGGAGTCCAAAAATAAAAAGTGTGACGTCATTTATGGAATGCCTCTAAGATTTAATTGAATTTACGCCAGATCATTGAGAAATGAAGGGAAATTACATTGCTAATGAACTTTTCACGGACTCAACTCGAATTTCGGTCTTTATCATAACGAAATGAATCTGATAAATTTTCTATTTAACTCAAACGTTTCCGCGACTCCGTGCGTTTAATCAGCTATGTTTGTGGACGAACAAAGAACCAATTGAAATAATTACACAAGTTGAAAATTCGAATGGTTTTGCGTGATAAGAATCTTAGCCTGTTAATTTTGTTGTAAAGAAATTTGCTTCTTCAACAGCTAGACGGGCCAACGTCCAAAACTGCCTTTGTTTTATTATCTATTAAGGGAAACAAAAATACTCGTGCTCGGTCTACCAAAACATTATGTAATGACAACATTGTCATCATCAGCTCTTTACCTTTATTTTTATTAATCATCTGTTTATTCTCGAAGTTGGTCTGTTCGCCATTCAGTAACATTTGGAAGACTCCCTCTCATCACCACACCTCACCTCACCTCATCTCATCACACCACTTCCTGCTCATCCATGCTCCTCTGTTTTTAGTAGAAGTGTAAAATTCCTGCTTAACATATCTAATCGTATTTTTCACATGCATAAACACGACAAATATATAACTTCGATAGGTACTCATACAACCTCATGGTCCCCGATTCTATGTTTTGCTGGTTGTGGATACAATATATGAAATTAAAACTTTAGAAATAAATGCTTGGCAAATAAAAATCGAACCCGGAATCCTTGAAATGATATGGAAATGATAGTCACGTCGCATTTTAAGATATTCGAGTAACTGTCCGAACATCAGCTAGCGCACATCACGGGCTAGAGCATAATAGTCACCCCATCAAAACCACTATCTAAGATTGCCAACATTAATAAATAATGCAATTTAGTTGAGACTGATTGCGGGAAAGCTGTAATAGCCAATTAACTCCAGATGAACTACACGGCAGCATGCAATTTCCATAACCACCGCCCTCATTGTGACCTGTTTGCAGATGGATGGAATATGATTATGTCGGAATACCCGGAGTACTGTGAAATGAATGCTTCGTCTTAACGGGTTTCAATATAAAAAAGAAAATGCAATGGCGTTTGTGATCTATGACATACGATCAAGTTGTAATTGATCAATGTCTGTCCCTAGACATTTGAGGAAAACTGTACTTTTTTAGCTAAACTGTTTGACCGTTGGTCCATTTTTCTGTGCTTTTCCCGCTTATATCTGAAATATCTTAACTTAACCGATTCGGACTCCGTTTCCGCTGATAGATATCACATTAAGTAACATGTTGTTATATTTCCATCAAACTCACACTCAAACTCAAATCATTTATTTCACGTAGGTATTTTACATACACTTGTGAACGTCATTTTTTGCATTTACCACCGTTTCGCTAAGGTGCCTTTAAATTTTAAATCTTAGAGGACAAAAAGAAACGGCGAAAGATATACTCCTCGGCACATCTTTTAAAAATAGTGCTTAAAAACGAATTACAATATTTTTGCTAGGTACTACCATTTTATACCTAAATACTAGCTTGAGCGGAACTGGTTGCGGATGTCTATTACCAAGCATCCTTGTCATTAATATACTCATCGGTTTGCAAATAAAAAAACTACTTAGTGTGATGGACAGAAATGAAAATTTAAAAATTGAACAACAAATTTTACAGGTAAATATTGTTATTTAATTGTGTATATGGTTTTAAATAAAGTATTAAACACAGAAATAGAATTATCTATCATGCAATCATTCGTTGCCTAAAAACAATTTATTTTGGCCAAGTATCTATGAAAATTAATGAACGTTTCCGTGTTCTAGATGACACGTAAAGCATTGGAGCTCAGTCGTTATCATTAAGATAACAATCATTAAGCCCTGTCGGGAACCTTCGGCTTGATTGATAGCTTCCGGTGATCGGACACACTCCGATCTTCACTGAATGTTATCATGTTTTCCTTCACTGTACGTGACTGGCATACACAACATACACCGTACTTCATCGTAGCAAATCCTTACTTTTTACATAAAGTTTGGAATAATTTTGGATATTTGGTATCCGAAATGTTTTCTTACATATCGCTTAATATTCTTAAAGATGTTATAAAGATAATATACATATATCTATTGACACCAATCCCAATGATAAAAGGTGAGAGGTATATCGATGAGGAGATATTGTAAAAAATGTATTTTCCCTGTAAAATTAGGATTTGTTTATTATGGCTTTATTCCCAGGGATGCGACAAAACCTTTTTTTTTTTCGTTTAATTTACTTAGCATCGCCCCATCGGGTCCGAATTCAACTGCAAAGAAGTCATTGTTTAGCGATAAAAGCACCTCTACCTACTATAATTTTTCTCTGACATTTTATGAATTATTTTAAACTTAGGGACGCAACAAACATTAAATATGCCAGTGAAAACTCAACGACCATTTGATAAGGCTTCTGGTCGTGATAATTAGATTAAGTGTAAGCGTTTTTGTAATCTCATTCTCTACGTAGATAACCGACAAACGAGCCGCCAAGTCTGTTGGTAAATGGTCACCGTCGCTTTTGGTCATGGGAGATACAAAAGGCATGACTTGATGCATTGACGGCCATTAAGGAACAGAGAAAAAAGAAAATGCTGGCTCTCAAGCAACAGTAGTTGGAGGCGTTGGAGCAGAACAGAGTAGTTGGCCAGACATGCTTCCCGGTACGATCGTAATACCAATTACAACATTAATGACATAATAATATCGATAGTATAATCCTTATGGGAAGCCCAATTACTTAGCAGGGGGCTGCCTTCTCTCGCCTTTTACAACCTCCTGCTCTGCCGGCTTCGAATCGGGGTCACTATTGTAGTCCATCCCAAAAGGAGCAAAAATTTGTTTTCTAATAAATTACCACTTAACTTCAGTGTCGGTCACAGTAATTGTGGTATGTACAAGCGCGGTGCGTATGAATGCAACTGTGTTACGTCAGTAATAAACCATCTCCGAGCAAGACGGTCGTTTTATTTGCTAGCGATATACCATCTGACGACGAGGACCCACGTGTTGCGGAAAAAAAAAATGGCTAATTTTATTGGAAATTTAAGTATTTTCGATCACAAAGTGCAAGAATGGGAAGTATTTCACGGAAAACTAACCCAGTTCATCAAGTTAAATCAAATTAAAGAGGAGAATCAGTGTGCGGTTTTACTTACACATTTTTCCGATGAATCATATCGCTTGGCCGTGAACTTAGTACATCCAAAGAAGTTGGAAGATGTCGGGTTCAGGGAGTTGGTACAGGTATTGAAAGATCATTTTTCGCCGAAGAGGTCGACTTTCGCTGACAGAGCGAAGTTTTATGAAGCGAGTCGAGAGGAGGGCGAAAGTATAGAAGATTGGGCGGCGCGGCTTCGTGGACTTTCTGTATATTGCCAGTTTGGCGCTGAGCTGCAGATGATGCTAAGAGATAGATTCGTCCTTGGACTAAAGGTCGGGCCTGAACGGGATCGTCTTTTTGAGCAAGATTTGAGCTCTCTGACATTTTCAGAGGCGGTGACAATAGCACAGCAGGCTGCCTGTGCCCGCCAAGCTCGGGGTTGTGGATCCAGGTCAGAGGATTACATCAAGGAGGAACCGGTATTCAAGATGGGCGAGCGCCGCGCAGCGCAGTCGCCGACGGCTCGGTTCGCGGGTGCAGTGATTCAGTGTTCAGTGTGTGGTTTAAAAAATCACGAAGCCGGGAAGTGCCGCTATAAAAATTACGTTTGCCAAAAGTGTGGTCGTAAAGGGCATTTAAGAAAGGTTTGTCCAGAAAAAAGTTCTCGCTTGCATTGTATAGAAGTAGATTCTCAAAATAGCGAGGAGCATCAGTGTAAGGAGTGTGAAATGTACAACCTCAGGTACGTCGATTATGAGCCTATTAAAATTAATGTAATAGTTAATGATGTGGAACTATGTATGGAGTTAGATTCTGGTTCAGGGGCAAGCGTTATCTCTGATAAATTGTATAAAAAGAATTTTTCAAAATTTACGTTATTTAAAAGTGACCTAAAAATGTGTTTATATAATGGCCATAAAATTACGCCAATGGGCTATTTTGTGTGCAGTGTCCGGTATAATGAATGTGTTCAAAATATAAAATTTTATGTTATACAAAACGGCGGACCACCCTTATTAGGTCGTAATTTTATGACTAAATTTAATATTTGTTTTATGACAGCCAATAATAAAATTGTTTCGAATGAAAGCATAGTAGAAGTGACACAATTATTAAATGAATTTTCGGATGTATGGAAACAAGAACTTGGTTGTTTTAATAAATTTAAAGTCGAATTACATTTAAAAGAAAGCGCTTCTCCAAAATTTTTTAAACCGCGTTCCATTCCATTTGCTCTTAAAGAGAAGGTGGACAAAGAGATAGAACGGTTAGTTGGGTTAGGCATTTTAAAACCCGTAACTTTTTCCGAATATGCCACCCCTATAGTTCCCGTGCTAAAAGAAAATGGTAAACTTAAAATTGCGGGTGACTTCTCCTGCACTCTTAATAAAGATTTAAAAATAGACAAATATCCCTTACCGCGAATAGAAGAAGTATTTGCTAAAATAGGAGGGGGCCAACACTATACTAAACTAGATTTAAGTAACGCGTACAATCAAATTCCAATAGCTGAACCGTCTCAGAGTTTGACAACTATAAATACCCCTAAAGGACTTTTTAAATTCACGCGTTTAGTATACGGTTTGGCCAACGCCCCGGCAATCTTTCAACGGGCCATGGAGTCTCTTCTGTCCGGAATCGAGGGAGTTAGCTGTTGGCTCGATGACGTATGTTGTACGGGTCCCACCAAAGAAATTCATCTAGCTAGGTTGAGAGAAGTTTTACAGCGATTGCAGGACGCGGGTCTGAGACTGCAGAAGGATAAATGTGCCTTTTTTCAAGACAGCGTTACATACTTAGGGTACGTTATTGATAGAACGGGTTTAAGAACGTGTCCTAATAAGGTTGAAGCGATAACAAATGCGCCCATACCCTCTAACGTAACAGAAGTTAAAAGGTTTCTCGGGGTCGTCAATTATTATAGGGCTTTTATCCCGAATGCGTCAGCGCTGTTGAGTCCTTTGCACGAATTGTTACGCACGGGTGTAAAGTGGGAGTGGGGCGAACGGCAGCAGCGCGCCTTGGACCAAGTGAAGCGGGAGCTGGCGTCGGAGCGCGTGCTGGCTCACTTCGAGCCCGGCGCGCCGCTCGTGCTGGCGGTGGACGCGGGCCCGGCCGGGCTGGGCGCGGTGCTCGCGCACGCCTACAGCGATGGCTCCGAGAGGCCGATCGCTTTTGCTTCGAGATCGCTCTCGACTAGTGAAAAAAATTATAGTCAAATTCAAAAAGAGGCCACGGCGATTATATTTGCTGTAAAACATTTTCATCAATACTTATATGGTCGCCGTGACCCATTCGTGCTTAAAACGGACCATAGGCCCCTCCTTTCTATTTTCGGAAAGAAAAATGGTATTTCTATAACGGCGGCCTTACGATTGCAAAGATATGCTGTAATTCTATCTGCGTATAATTACGTGGTACAATATGTTAATAGTAAAAATAACATAATAGCAGATTATTTTTCTCGGGCACCCTTGACACACACGGCTGTTGGAGTGAGTGAAAAGGAAGATTCGGTGCCATGTCTTTTCCTAGACGCAACTACAAAACCGGTTTCTTATATTGACATTGAGAAAGCGACCAGTTCCGATGACGTATTGCAAACGGTTATTAAGTACATGCATCACGGTTGGCCCCGTAAAATAACTTGTAAACGCATTTTGCCGTATTTTCAATGTAAACAAGACTTAGAACTTATTCATGGGTGTCTATTAAGGGGTCACAGGGTCGTTATTCCGAATGTTTTTCGTAAAAAAATGTTAGAAGAGTTGCATAGTGCGCATTTTGGCGTAGTCAAAACGAAAAGTTCAGCGCGTAGTAGGATGTGGTGGCCCGGTATAGATCGCGACATCGAGCGTTGGGTGGCGGCGTGCGGCGCCTGCGCAGCCGTGCGCAGCGCGCCGCCGCGCGCTTCCCCCGCGCCCTGGCCGCGCGCGCCCGGCCCGTGGTACCGCATCCACATAGACTACATGACGATAGGACGGAACGACTACTTAATCGTTATAGATTCATTCAGTAAGTGGTTAGAGTGTGTTCATATGAATTGCGGCACTTCTACGACTGCTCTAATTACAAAATTAAAATGTATGTTTGCTATATACGGCATTCCTGCAGTGATTGTATCTGATAATGACGTAAAAATATTGTCGGCCGAGTTTGAAAGGTTTTGTGTAGCAAATGGCATTAAACACTTGACCTCGCCGATATATCATCCGTCTAGCAATGGCCAAGCAGAAAATTCAGTCAAGACTTGTAAAAAAATGATTAATTCAATTATAGCTGATAAAACTTGTAAAAATTTAATACACCAAAAATTATTAAGTTTTCTGTTTGAATATAGAAATACTATTCATTGCGCGACGGGTGTTACACCGGCGAAGTTAATGTTCGGGCGCGATTTACGAGGTAAATTAGATTTAATTTTACCTCCGACAAATAAAAACAATGTAAATAATAATGTGTATAAAAAATGCAGGCATTTTAATGTCGGGGAAACTGTTTGGGCTAAATGGTTTATTGGTAGGAAAGGACAATGGACAAAAGCCAAAATTATTAGTCACATAGGCAAAAGGATGTTTGAAGTACACTTTGATATTTATAATGTAAATTGTAAAAGACATGTTGATCAGTTAATTAAATATGAAGATAAAATGGTTGCCTGTAAAGTCGGTTTTACGGGCGAAGATTTTACGTGACAACGTCTTTTTCTCGGTAGAATATTTATTGATATGAATATAATTAAATTGCGCAATAGGAACAAGGAATTGAATGAAAATAAGAATTGCACAAATTTTAACTATAGAAATATATTTTGTTTACTAAAACATTGTACATGTAAACTTAAACTTAACGCGCCGATTCAATGCGCCTAATTCTCTAGTGCTGCGCGCGCGACAGACCGATCATAGTTGAGTGGGAGAGAGACGCAAGGCATTCGGCGGGCCTCTCTCTCGTTCGGTGACTCATCGTAACGTTACCGAGCGTTACTATTTTTCATAAGTGACTCCCAGCTAACCTAATTTAAGACGTTGTCACGTCAAAAATGAACCCAGTGCACCTCCTAATCTAGATGTCAATGCTAAAAATTCTGTGCCACCTCAATCATCCACATTGCCCTTGACACCCCTCATTGAACAAATAAATTCACCGTTAGCTGGCTCACCGGATCCTACTGACGAAATTACTACAGGCATTGAGGTTAGTGACAAGGTTCCCAGTGAAACCGGTGAGACAGACGTCAATGATGAGTGGAAAGAGGCGCGGGAGGAAATAGAGGCTCCAAGGTCAAATACCGAACTGCTTGCTGAATTACCGCAGCCCTCAAACGATAACGCGTTGAGCGAGGAAGTTGTGACAGCGGATAATAAAATTGTTTCGAATGAAAGCATAGTAGAAGTGACACAATTATTAAATGAATTTTCGGATGTATGGAAACAAGAACTTGGTTGTTTTAATAAATTTAAAGTCGAATTACATTTAAAAGAAAGCGCTTCTCCAAAATTTTTTAAACCGCGTTCCATTCCATTTGCTCTTAAAGAGAAGGTGGACAAAGAGATAGAACGGTTAGTTGGGTTAGGCATTTTAAAACCCGTAACTTTTTCCGAATATGCCACCCCTATAGTTCCCGTGCTAAAAGAAAATGGTAAACTTAAAATTGCGGGTGACTTCTCCTGCACTCTTAATAAAGATTTAAAAATAGACAAATATCCCTTACCGCGAATAGAAGAAGTATTTGCTAAAATAGGAGGGGGCCAACACTATACTAAACTAGATTTAAGTAACGCGTACAATCAAATTCCAATAGCTGAACCGTCTCAGAGTTTGACAACTATAAATACCCCTAAAGGACTTTTTAAATTCACGCGTTTAGTATACGGTTTGGCCAACGCCCCGGCAATCTTTCAACGGGCCATGGAGTCTCTTCTGTCCGGAATCGAGGGAGTTAGCTGTTGGCTCGATGACGTATGTTGTACGGGTCCCACCAAAGAAATTCATCTAGCTAGGTTGAGAGAAGTTTTACAGCGATTGCAGGACGCGGGTCTGTATGCGGCTCTGGGTATGAATGCAACTGTGTTACGTCAGTAATAAACCATCTCCGAGCAAGACGGTCGTTTTATTTGCTAGCGATATACCAAATTGTCATGGGCTGTAACACTTTTTCTCTGAAGCATGGTCGTTGTCTATAAAAAAAAATGTACCTATATAGGTATATTATTGAAACTGGAATCATTATCCGCTCCTCTAAATTAAACTCGGTGAGCCATTTGAACTTGGTTCTTGATAATCTATTCAACATTAATATTTACGGAGGGACGATTTTCAAACAATCAACTGAAGTATTTTCGACGAATGTTCGATCGCTGACTTGATTGCTTCCCTCTTCCCTCTGTTTAGCGCGTTTAATTATCTCGCAGCCGGCATAGTAAATTAACCTCCGAGCTTGGTTTAAACACAACACCATTGTGCTTTGATTTTAGGTAGTCTAATTGACATGAAAATCACGTCTAACAGATTTACGCCGAACCATTCATTAACCTTCTACTGAAATGAACTTAACAAAATTTCAAATTTAGATAAAGATCTGTGTATTTTAGTTGGATGGATACATTCTTCCTTATTTAATTTTCTACCTCTTATTATAATCTATAAATAAATAAATTATTAAATACAACGCCAATATAATACACATCATTAACAGTACGTAATGCCTATGTCAAAAAACAGTAGGTAACTGCACAGAAGTAGTGATCACGAAGCAACATCATCAACTGTCTTGTTTGACGAACCTATAAAAATAAAATCTAGACAGTCATGACAGCGTATCCGCCGAGCTATATTATATTACACGAACCTCAATCCACTCCAATCCACCTCAATCGACATCCCCTTAACTCAAATATTATTAGATTAAGAATAAAATATATTTAAATATAATAAGAGAAAACTGCAATATAAAATTTGTTTTAAAGAAACTGGAGAACATTGTGCATTACAGGGGTTATGATTTAAAGAACTTTGAAAGAACTTGGCATCCAGTAAGATATCTTCTTTGAAAACTGATCCTATAATCTCAGTACTTGTCTTGTAAATTTCTAGTTACCAACTTATGCTTTTGTAGGGATTACTAACACGAACCAGAAGGTGAATATTTCTCGTCACTAATTCCCTTCTCAAAACAACTTTTAATTAATCATTTTTGCACAGAACGAATCGTGAATCTTCGAATCGTGAACAAATCTTTAATTCAGTAACCTGGCTATACTCACGACTGTGTTCGGGTGATCCCGACTAGTTTCCATTTGGTGTTTGCATTCATTTTTTTAAACTCACTTAGTTTCAGAAAGTTCTGATAATAAAAATATTAATGATTTCGATCGTATTAATTATTATTAACTACAAGGAAGCTTTTTTCACCGAAGCTTTATAGGAAATATTGTAAGATTCGTGTGAAGATTGTTATCTTAAAAATCCTATACTACGAACAATACCAGGAATTATGCGGTCTTTTATCTTACCCATATTTATCAAAACTTTGTCAAAAAAATCAACATTACCGTACTTGTTACAGGGCTTTTCTGAGAATTATCTGCGTTTGCTGCCCACGGAAGCTTCGTCGGAAGTATCAACCACAACTCAGATTCAAACAATCGCAGGTAAATGATTTTTAACATTACCTAAAATAAAATAACTTATAGTTAAAGCACATTTTTTTGATTTTTTTATTATAAAAATAATTTTAGATAAATTTTACTGCATCAACAATAATCTTAAGTTTACTTACTCTAATTGAAGTAATAATTTAATTATTACAGTAATTGACAACTATTATAATACAATAAAAAATAAAATTGGACTATTGACAAGTGATTAAGTCCAAGAAAATATAATTATATCTGTGATATAAAAAATTGTTAATAGAATAAATAATAAGGACAAAATTCTCCCTTTGAAAGTTATCTTTCTATGTTTATGTAAGTACATCTTGTAGCAAATATTGTTTTCGATAGATTTCTCTGTAAGTGAATTGTATAATTCTTAAGGACAAATAATAAAGATCTTAAACCATATCTTTGTTAAGAATGCAGCATTTATATTTAGTTCAATGAACAGTTCTACTGCAGGCGGACTGTTAAATAGTTTAACTGGTAATGATTTTGCTGCTTACTATATCTTTTACCTTTTTGTTTTGATTAGGTACATACACATATATTAGCAATATTGTTTAATTTTCCTTTTTTAGTTTAATTTAATTTAAGTTGTTGTAAATTGGTTGTTTTTCAGTGGCGCACCACTCGCCGGTATTACTCGTCGAGCGAACTACAGGCTATCAGGCAAAACTCCTGCGAACAAACTTTCATATAACGACTCCGTTATCCAACAATTTTCCTATTTTCCAAGTGCCTTGAACTCTTTTGACTTCAAAATTATTTTTCTAAAGTTCTCGTCAAAATTATTAGATGTTAAAATCGTTAACAGTTTAGTCTCAAGTGAGCCGAGGTATGTGTGATTTTTACCACCTAACCTCACTTCTGCACCTCTGTCGAACCTTTTTCTGAATGTCACCCCTCGAAAATTACATTGTTTCTGCAGTTCTGTTCCCCAATAACAGACGACTCCTTTAACTAAGCTTTCGTTTCATTTCTTCGGATTGTTATTGGCACACGAATTTCATATTTCCAGCAATGCATGAATCCGCAAAAAATGAACAGTATTATTTTGACGTATGAAAATTTGAATAATGTTATGTAATTTAACTGCCAGGTATATTATTTATCAAGCCGATTCTCGGTGCTAACAGCTTGCTCGGTAAATATATACGAGTACTTACGTGCAACATATTTTGTTTAAAATAATGCGATACTTTGTTACTGTTGTTTGTTGTTTGATACGTTAAAGTTAACAAAAATTACACTTATAATTATGCAATTATTAGGCGAAAAGCTTCTTATTCATGGTCATCTAAATTTCATTATCATAAATGAAGATGTAATCGTTTGTTAACGGCTGTCTAAGCACCGATAAACGGCTTCATACCTAACGCAGTCCTAAATTATCCAAATGGTTGTTGTATAATCCGTTAAATCTATTTGCATGAATACTGCCCTTATACAAAAAATTTACATATTATAATAATATATACAAGGAAATGATTACTTCATATCCACCTTCCTAAACCTCTCCCTGTCGGGACATGTTTTGAGCATCTTGGATTTTCTTCTTTGTCATGTTGTTTTTAAACGTATTGAAATTAGTGATATTGTCTACTTCATAATTTTATTTTTCTTTAAATTTATTTAATAACATTTCTTGAAAGTAGTCGAAACACCTAATTAACGTTGGTAATTAGTATTAAAAGTTGTGCGATATATTGTCCAATTTTAAAGTGAAATTAAACGCTTTAACAGAAACCTACGTTTTTGTTAGCCTTCATAATATTCACTATTCAAACATTTATTAGTGTCCAATATATCAATCATAATTACTATGAGTTTTCCCTTAACCGCTTTATACCATGACGTTGTAACAACTTCAACACTACCACAGTCACTCAATGTCCAATTCTATCAATCATACTACGTGTTGTCTGATGTGCTTTAATGTCCAATTCTTTTAATCATTACTGTTTATGAAATTCATACCATGACATTACAACTTCAACACTTTTTCCAAAGTACCTCAATGAACAATTCTATTAATTATACCATAACACTAACTACTTTTCCCACAGTATCCAGTGGCAGCGATGATGTACTCATCAGTGTCACAACACGAGATGTGTCGGTTGTGACATCAGGCGCGCGCGGGGACATGTCGAGCTCCAAGAGCACGCTGTTCCTGATGTCGGAACCGCCGTTCCTTGCATAGGAACGGCGACCGACACAACCCTACAGACTCCTACCCGATGCGAAACCTTGGCCCGCCTCCGCACGCGTTCGAGGAACCCATACCGTGCGTCGACAGAGACTTATGCCAAGACATCCTCTGTCAGGACTCCGAATCGGTCAGTGAAGTGAGCATTGACAGTGATAGTCGACATCCTTCGTTGCGACGTAAAAAAGTTACTTACCAAACCAAAGCGGAAGTGATCTCAAATTAGTGTTAGTCGGCCGGTTCGCATTTTAACAGTTTTAAATTTTGAACAGTTCATTTAACGTTAAACTTTATAAAACAATTGGAAGAACCTTTGCGTCAATCGTTCCACTGTAAATTCTGAACTGAACAAGGCGTAGACGAAATGGCTAGAAATCTACAACCTCAAAGCATAATTGGATAATAATATGCTACAGAGGTTTCACAAATAAACACCAATTTATTCTTCCAGTTCTAAATAAGTTTATTGTTCAATTACCAACTTATTGACTTATTTTACCTAAATTGAATTTGAAATGCAAAATAACGCGCTACATAATTATTACTTAAAGAATTTATTTGTCTTATATTTGTTGCAATGCGGAATACTTAAATTTTTTAAGCTTTATAAGTATAAGTAGGTATTTGTATTATATAAATCCATTTCACAATTGTTTTCTATCGAGAGCTGTGATTTACTAAATAGATGTGCATATAATCGTGCATGTGCATATAAATGTGCATATAATATATATCGATGTTTTTGTATATAGCTGATTAAATATTGATGTTTGTAGATAATACATGTTGTTTGTATATTATTCATTATTTATTTATTCAGTCAGATTATAAAATGTTCGTGTTACATTTATTTATTCACCGGTGATGTACCTGCTTTTATTACATTGTTTCAACTAGATATTTTGTAATTTTTGTTAGTTTTTGAATGATCCCAAAAGTGTATCCTAGTCATTATTATGTATAAGTATATAATTGTTATTGAAAGGAAAGTAATGCGCTTCATAATATTGTAAATAGTAATGGTAGCTTAACGTCTTAAATACTCGACTTTCACTCAACTTTTTCTATTTTTATTACAAAAGTTTTAAACATATAATATCATAACCTAAGTATCAGCTTATGCTCCACGTACTTCAAATTGTATTTGTACTTGTTTGTCATTGTATAAGAAACATACTTTATTTAGAGTGATCCTGGGTAGTATGTTCACCTGGCCATGATATGACGTGGTAGTATGATTACCAATAAACGGCCATCACGACTGTCCAAGAGGAGCACAGCCGGGCAGCCCACAAATTAGCATAAAAGAGAAAGTAGATGCAGTTAAAGTCATAGTGCATCCGATTATTTCATAATAATAATATTCAGAGAACGTCGTAGCACGTTTCATTTATTATTTTAAACTCAACATATCGTGATCGTGGTTGGTGCACATTTTCCTATGACAGTGGAATTTGAATGCAATACATTTTGTATAGGTAATAACGAGTGTCGGTATCATAGCTTTTTTGGCAAAAATACTGCGATAAAAGTCTAAACACACAAATTAACCTAAAGTCAAGGAGGTTTGTAATAACGGTTTTGAATATCCTCCATCCCTCTTCACATTCGCTTAAAAATTAGATATGTGTATAGAATTCTACCCAGACTTTTGTAGTGCATCCATCACACCAGAGCATCAGCAACCCGTTGCTAGGCATTGCTCCAATTAAACCTGCCAATTAACGTTGTTCAATTAAGCAAAGCTTTCTACTATTATCAGAATTCGTTAGCTATAGGTATATACTGTAACGGAGCGATATCTGTACATTGAAAATATTTGATAAAAACTAATATCAAAGTAATAGACTAGCTACCTTAACAATGATTTTTGGAATATGTTACTTTTTTTATCTCAGTAACTTTTTATCCGATTTGGATACCGTATTCACTGATTTATTATAATAATGTTAGTTATGTGTTACTAATTATTTCAGTCGGTGAACAATTAACAAAAATGTCAACTTAAAGAGTCCTGACTGAGTCTTGTCGGATAGCGGATGCAAATGAGGGCGTGCGATACTAGGAAATAATAGAGGCTATATGTTATATAATTATGAAAATAGTTCAAGAAAAACAACAATTAATTCTGTGATTGGTTAAAATTCTAACACTATAGAAATCCCTGAGAAGGGTCTACCACTGAACCTTTAAAATTCATGAGAGGAATCGGCATTCTATCTAAGGTCAGTGGTAAGGTACGACGTAAAAGTTTTAGATCGGTTAAACCAACTGTAACATGATGTAATCCCGGTCGAGTGATTAAATAACTTCGAACTTCGGAAGCTTTACATACGCGGTAGATTATTATTGCTGACGGCAAACATTCACGGTAACAATAACACAACATTTTCATACTGTACATATGTATGTACATACATTGTAGCGACGTTGTGGAATGTCGTAATCACTTTCGCTTCTGCTAATGTATGCTTCTGCTATAGTATGTCGGTATGCTTAGTCATGTCCTAGTCTGAGGCCAGGGTTGAAACCGTAACTTTTATGTAAACAGCGACGCTACAAAAAGGAATGAACAAAGCAAAATACATAACTTATACGGAACAGCAGTTCTCTTAATAACAATGCTAAAAAACAACAATTATTATTCTTTATTTTTTTTGTCAAATCATGTGACTACAAATAATCACAGCAATGACGTCACATCATTATATTGTATTCTATCTAAACATGCTTGTACACATGTACGGGGAATATTTGAAAAATTGACTGTTCTGATATCACAAGCAGCAGTAAAATCGTCGTCGCTAGCTAAAGTTGCTTTGTCAAATTGCTACTCGTGTGAAAAACCTATATCCAGTTAAATACTTACACACAGACACACACATATACCATTAATGTAAACTGCAAATAAACAACTTAAACATAAATTAACAGTCACTTTAAACATAACAATCATAACATCGTTAACATAATGAATAATTACTACCGGAGTGCCTGTCATGACTTTTATTACTATTTGTAAACTATCTATTTCTACGCAACTACATTTTTAACGTCATCAATAAGTAGTACGTAAAAATAAAATGTTCATTCTGTGTTGTTTATACATAACTCTCTGTATAGTATGTAATTTAGATAGAGTTAATTTATTTTGAGATTGTAAATAAACTTTGTGATTAGTTACCAAACAGTTGTCGTGTAAATAAATTTATATTAAATATTTTTTTCTAATTTTGTGTTTTATTTATTCGTAGAAAATTTCTTATGAGGATACATATTGTTCAAAGATATCTGAAGTTGTAGTCACTGGATCTGATCAGCATGATGGACTTAATCCTTTTACACTTACTTCCACATATTAAGCAGCACTCTGCAGGACTCGTAATTCAGGGTACATGAAGTAGTCTATACAACTCTTAATATTATTATGTTACATTATGAACCGTTTATCTAAGAGTTGGGAGCTCCTATGCGACCCGAACTCCTAAGCTGCTATCTAATAGAAACTAGAATAGTTAACGTACCCCTAAAATAAAAGAAGCCAAATCCCGAACACACCTAAAGTTGCTATGCACACTTTGATCACTGACAGCTTTTAAAGAGTCTTCTGAATAAGCTGAAATAAGACTAACACAGCAGTGGGACCATTATCTATTAAATCTATAATTAATAATAATCGTTTTAAGCACTCCCTTTTAATTATTAAAATCATGCAATCCTAAGTGTCTAGCGTCGTCTCCAAACTTATTATTCAAGTCTGCATAAAAATTTGCATATTTGATTGCAATCTCTCTAAGAGTTACGTTTTACACTTTTTAAGTTACTTTTAACTTTCTACTTTCTGAGCCGTGAAAATTCATAAAGCTGTTTTTACAATCCAATTTAAAGGATAAGTGAAGCTTTACTCAATAAAGTTAGCTATGAATTTGTCAGTTTGCTTGTCAATTTTATGGAACCCTTTTGAATTTTATATTTCTCCAGTAGAACTATTTTCTCACAGAATTTTACGTACATTGTTTACTTAAAATTATATAATCCTTGTTAACACCCTTGTCTACTGGAAATGGAATGCAGCCAGTATTCTTACCCCAGTAAGAGTCAACCGTGGTCATGTAATTCATTCACCAGCCTTTGGAGTTTAATTGATGAACACATCTTCATCGGTGCGGCTCGCGGCGGACGGTCTACTAGATTACTATCATGATACGAAGTTACTTTATGATAGTATTCATCAGAACTTGCGACTTCCAGGAAAGCCGTCGACACTTGAGCCCAACTGAGTAAGTGCTGCAGTCATACAGGTCTACTGGCAATGCTACTTTCGCAAAGATGGAGATTTTAGAAAGGATTTCGGACTTGGGTTTCTGGAAATGTTTTTTGATATTTAAAGAGACAGCATCGGATTTTTCGTTCAAAAACAAATGCACGCACGCACGTGAAAAAATTAACAAAAGAATTTTCAATTTTCGACTGAATAGCAGCTACATTTAAAGAATGAAAGGTTAGTATTCGAATTAACCATTAAAAAGAAATTTTGCAGCTGCCATTCTCCTGCCGTTCGCGACTATTTAAAATTCATATTTTATTTACTCCTACTTGTATTACAATAAAGTTAAAAGACACCTTTTGTTTTAGGACTTTTGTTGGAGAGTACTCTTTATTTTATTTGTTTTACGTGGTCAGTAACTTTTGTCAGTAACAATGTTGCACTACAAGTATTTTTACCAAACTACAGAATGTTATTTTTTTACGTTCGATCAAAACATAACGCTTTAGGGCGACGCAGTTAACTATAAGTTCTCAAATTCTTGATGAGTGCTAATAAAATGAGAGATAGACAAAGGGAAAATAAAGATTTGTAGATAAGTACCTAAGGACCGAAGATAAGTGCCGGATATGTTGAGTAAAACAAGACAGTCTTAAGGACATAAAGCCTAAACCCAACGATCTTGAGTAATCCTTCGGCGATTACGGAAAGGTTGTACCTACATACAGGAAATGATTTTAACTAATGGGTATTTACTGAAATGCCATCTGCTTGCTTATATAAAGTGAACAATGGTTAGACTTCCAAGCAAGGAAGGTTAGGTTCGAATCCTGCACGCACCTCTAATTTTCATAAATTAGGGGCGTATTATAAATTAATACGTAATATTATTTAAGTTTATATAAAAATCTTTATCTACTTTATATATTTTATGTACCTACGTTATTGCAAAAAACTACATGTGGAAACTTTTAATTGGCCTTCATATACCTACTTACTTACACTATTGTATGTTTAGCCGTAAGTTTCCTATAAAAATAAATAAATATACCAAAAACTAGTTCTAAACGAAAACTCTAAATAAATAACGTTACTATTTTATTTAATCGCAAAAAAATATCATTCAATTACATCGCGGTTGATGGATATTGTCTTTCTGAAGTCCTGTGCAGTAAACAGAAACTTAGGACTATTATGTAGGAGCCAATCTTATGTGCCCCATTAACTAGGTCTCAAGATTTGTCCTAAATGGAGGCTTAGGTTGGTGAGGGTTTACAAGGGTTCTATTGTCATCTTAAGTCAAGCCAGTTTATCTATAAATATAACAGATAATTCTGTACACGAATTTCAATATTCCCTGTCACTCACAAACAAAAAGTAACGTATGTGTCATGACTGTTTAGAACTGAGACAGAACATTATTTATGTCCCCGCTTGCATGGGAACTCTTTCAAACAACTTCCGTACTCTATTTTTTTATTATAACATCTTAACGAAGGTTAACATTAACCACATTTAGCAGCTAACTTGGTGTATGGTTAAAAGATAAATTTACAAAAAAAATACATTACTCTATGTAAATTCTGTAATACTTATTAATCGCCAAGGTCCATTATTTGTCATCTATAATATTTTAGTATCCAAATAATTTACTTGAAATCACCTCTAGCGGACTATTAAGTATTATAATTCACTTCGCGTGTTTTCGTTATACTCGTTGATTACGTCTCGAGCAGAACCCTAGGATTAGAGATCCTTATTAATTCAGGGACCAACGAAGGAACGGACTAAGTTTAGAAAGTTTCACCAATAGCATTAACAGCGGACAATCGGAAAACTATAAAATCGTCCAGACTCATACAAATACAATACAAATATTGTTTTATGTGCTTACACAGGAGACTTATTACTTACAGGAGATTACAAATAAATATAATAAACTGATATACACAAACAGCGGTCTTATCGCTAAACAGTGTTTTCTTTCAGCTAACTTTTCGGTAGAAATTAAAAAAAGTAGGTAGCACAAATTATGATGGTGCACATATTTGTTAATTACTACTTATTTAAGTTCGCTTACATCCCTACGTCATAGTTGCAACACAATCACAAGTGAAGTACAAGATCGTAAGCCATCCAATAATCCAGAAAAACATGAAAAGGAATCCTATTTCTCAATTAACCACTTTTGTCTTTAGTCAACACTCAACAGGTATACACGAATTCTAACATCGACACAACCTTGAAACAGTGAATAACGAGAAAACCTCAAATTGAATCAAACTTGATCAATTGAATGTAGAAATCGGTCTCAAAAACCAGTCAAGTTCGAAACGGACTCGCACACGTAGGGTTCCGTACTTTCGAGCTAACATCACTGTATTTATTTGATGAACAGAAAGATGAAAAGTAGAAAAGACCCATTTTTTAAGTTAGATCCCAAAGTATCTCATACAATCCTTTGGAATCTAACTTTGATACTTTTTGATTATTTGTTTTTATAACGGCTACAGGAGCACGTATTCTGTAAAAATTGCAGGTGGCTACCTATTTACGTTAAAGAGATAGCGCCCCGTTACGGACAGGCAGACAGACATTAATGGCATATCAATAGGGTTCCATTTTCACGGAACCTAAAAAATGGCTCGGAATGCGGAATGGAATACTAATACATACATACATAATATTTTTCTTACTTTTTTTATACGATGCTAAGGTAATCCTTGACAACAATCCCACTTGCAGGATGAGCTAAAGAAATTAACGTGGACTCAAAGATTTGTGACCCATTATACCCGAAAACAACTAGGGATTTAATTTATTTTATTTCACTCTTTATTGAAAATTCTAAAGGTAGGAATTACAATGGACTTAATGCCTAATGGCATTCTCTACGAGTCAGTCAGTCGGATAACTATTGATAAGTTAAGATGACAAGAAGATACGACTCATAGTTCTCCTTTCGAAGCAATCTCAATCAGGGAATAATAAAATCTAAACGTGAAACAAACTGTAAAATGATTACATTGAATGGAAGCAATCAGGAAAAGTTCAATTAAATTAGTGGATGAAAGTCATTAAGCGGGACGACTTCGTTTAACTGTGATGTCGTCTCGACGCAAACTTTTCCAAGGAGTTTAATAAACTCCCGTCAAGTAAGCGCACCCAGGAAAAAATTAATTAAATTGTACATCATTGCATACTGTTTTGCATACCATGCATAAGATAGTAAATATATTATTTAATTCTAATTTATATCTAATCATTGCTTGTGAACTACTTTGCAACTGCTTGACTTAATTGACTTGATACAGGTACGTATCGACTATCAGCGTTAGTACCTCTAAGCAGGTAAGAATTATTTCGTTATTTATTTAACAGATACACCATCGACGTCTGTCTATAAATGAGTGATTGAAAATGTTTTCTCAGTAGTTTTCCACGCCCGTTAAATAAAATATAAATGGGTCGTCCGCAATATGTGTGTCTTTGCGTGACGCAGAGGCTATTGGCTAATTCTTGGCTAACGAGATAAGGGTGAGTTATCAAGAATCATGATGATATTCGTCAACTGAGTCGAAAAAGGTATGCATCTTTCACGACGTGCTCAGCGAGAATAAGTAGTTATGAATCGTTTACATGAAAAGATTTAAAAATAAGTCGCCACCACATGCATAAAGATACCAAAACAAAGTAAGTATTTGCTCTTCCAATCGACTTGATTAATGTGTATTACTTAATTGTCAATTTAATTAAGAACTCGTTTGTTTTTTCTGAATCCTTATAGGTAAAAATACAAAATCCGTACCCTTGTTGCGTTAAAAGTGTTACCCTTGCATTTTAATCTCTTAATTTATATGTGAAAGGGTATTCAATTTTATTTATATTTTACGAAATTGAATCTAAATAATTATAATAGTCTCATCGCGTGCACTAAATTCAGTAATTTATCAAAAAGTTCAATGACTTTTAATTATAGAAAGTGCTATGAATCACTTAATAATCGCCTCAAATGTCATTGTGTAGGTAAAGTTAATAGAATGATTTATTAATACCATAATACATAAAGGCTTTCAATCCCGACAACGTAAATGTGGAAATGCATCATAAGTATTGAGAAATACAACCATTTTATAAAAATTTATAAAAAATACACGCCGTATTTTTATTGTTTCGCATATAATTAATAAATAAAAACAATAATTTCACAAATAATTGAATTGTTACAAATTTTGGGTAGATGCCCCCTCCTTTAAATTGCAATGCTCAGTTAATCAACAACTTCTTGGCTAGCTATTGTGGTCCCTCACTTCTTATTTATTTGGTAACGCATCGGTGGGTAATTCCGTTCAGATCCCCAAAACTGATACAAAAAGGGGATAATTTATATTTTAAAATATTTTCTAATCCCCGTAAATGCTTATATCCATTAAAAAAATAAGGGATCAGACCGGAATGGTAAAGCTTACAGTGGATCAGCCCGAATTAAAAAATAATAATTATTGGCAGTGGATCAGTTTGGGGGATCAGACCGGAATTGTTAACGTTATTATCGAATTGCATAAAACCACTAGGTATACAAATTGCGTTTGAGTGTTTGGGTGTACTTTGTGGCCGGTATAGTCTATAGTTTTTTGGCTCAATGCGCGATTTCAGCAATGACTAACATATCTAACAAATGCATATAGCATCTAAATACAGGGGTCTAGGCTCCGAATACGATTTTGTCCCATTCG